>OX387245.1:75032662-80032662 GCA_947561735.1 Cenchrus americanus | reverse complement strand
TAATTTCAGATTTGTATTTTTAAGAGAGCACGAGGTTAAACATGCATAAATCAATTACAAGGATAAACAAAGCGGCAATTATAATCATATATCATCATGGAACAAACTTTGTAACTTTACCAAAGGTAAAAACTTGGTGGTGACATTATTCATGATAAAAACTAAGACACACGCTGAAAAATTAAACTAACATACTTGCTGAAATTTAAATAAAAACTGAAAACACTACGCATACATAGGTGCAAACAAGCTGAAATTTAAAGAAAAGGGGGTAAAGGAAAGATAACTAAAGCTCCTCCTCTCTCTAATCTTCCGCCGGTGGTTGATATTGATAGTCTTGGTTGTTGTACCCTTACTTGTAATAGGAATGCACCACTACTCCTATGCATTGTCCGACGGTGCTAGGTGAAGGTGTCCAAGCACATAAGCGACGTTTGCATTTCCTTCACCCATTTGGTTTGCATTGGTTAGGATGGCTGCAATAATTTGCACGTTCCTTGCAGCGTATCCTCCAATGGTGGCCACATTTTGTTGTGGTTGAGAAAGGTATGCAAATGGCTCCGCAAAGGCTACGTTGGGCACCACAAAAATGGTGGGGGTATGGCTGCACCACTCCCCCATGCTTGCATTGGTACACCACCATAGTAATTCGGCGGCGCCGGGGTTCCTCCCAATGGTGGGACATAATTTTGTTGTGCACCTCCTTCTTGGGTCGTGGAAAAACCTTCTCCTAATCCTTCTCTATTATATATTTTTTTTCTCTTCGCCGGCACAAGAAGTCCTTCCTCTAACCGATCATCTTCCCCTCAAGAAAAGTCTTAATCTTCAAACCCGGAAGGGGCAAATTCACCTAGGCCACTTGGAAGCCTCCTCTCTCATCTTCACTTATAAATTTTCCTTTCTTCATATATTCCTAGGGAAGTCCCGGGTAGGAGATGATTTGGGTTCCTTGTAATAATCGGTTTTCAAGAGATAGCCAATATGGAGAGGCAACACCCCGAACCAATATCTTCCGAACTCGATGTTGCTTAACAACACCACCGGTTGATCATAGGTGAGTGGGGTCTATTGGCCACTTGGCAATCAAAGCCGAGTAAAGCCAATTCAACTCCGTGTTGGTTATCTTTGTCTCTCTTGTTCTCCCAAAAATTCACTTGCACAAAAGTGACACACTTGGATAATGGGTTCCGGATAGTATTTCTTCGTTGATGGTCTCTTCCCGTGATCATACTCCAAAAACCTTCCCATGTGCCTTCATGCACATCCACTTGTTCCGGAGCTCCCTTTTGAAAATAGGAGACACTCGCCCATGGGTCTACGATACTATAACATGCAATCGTTTCGAACATGAAAGCCAATCTAATCTATCGGGGATTGTGTTGAATGGATCCAAGGAAGGATAGAGCCCTTCTCGCCTTTACGGCATGGTAGCTAACCTTAAGCATTAAAGTATTTCCAACACAAGATGATAGATAGATAATCCAACAAAGTGTGATTACATCTCAAGATCGATTGCAACCCATGGATGAAAGGAGATTACCCCATCAAGGTGCTAGAAATAGCATCATTGATCAAGGTTACCCTTCCGACGGTGTCTTCCTTCTTCTCCTCTTGTGGGCTCCCTCCAACGGAATGAGAGACTTAGCACTCCTTCATCAAGGGTATGCTCCATGGTCATGAAAATTTCCTAGGCGAATTCCTTGTGGGTGTTTGCCGACACTCCGCTAGAGAATTGCACCGGTGTCCCGTGTGAAACCCAATATGTGGAGAGCTTGGTCGTCGATGTCGACGTTCGCTACAAGCCTCTACTTAAGGCGAGCGAGCTTCTTCTCCTCCTCCTCCGTCATGATGACATACCCCTCGGAATACCGCGGAGCGTATGGAGGTGGAGCGGATGATCGTGTCAAGTGGCGAGGTTGGACGAGCGGCTCCTCCATATGTTATTGAAGTTTGGTAAACCTAATAAATGAGTTTCGTGTGGCCCTCATGCCACCGAGGAGAAGAGTGTGGTTCCTCCTCGGCGGTGCCGTGTCCTCCTCCATACTCCGAGGAAACTCGGAATCCGAGTGCCTCCTCAAAGGGGTTGATGGCTTAGACGACGATGATCCCTTTTTCTTCGGTGAAAAGGCTTGTAGTTTTCTTCCATAATTGCAGCACTCTCCCTCACAAATAAATATCCGGGGTTTTCACCTGGTAATAAGGTACACAAATATTATTTTGGAGTCTGGACTTTGAGTGGATTAAAGATGTGATTTGTTGCACGAAACAAACGCGGTGGATGGCTAAGTCTAAGGTGATTCCGGCCTACAAACTAGAGCACACGAACAAAGAGTTGGATGAAAGACTTACCTCTCTCCTCTCTTGGCTCGGTTCTTCTCTAGTGCATTCATGTTGCTTCGTGATCGCGTACACCTTCCAAACGTTCCCGTCCACTCCTTCGCTTGCATTATTGCTCCTTCCACTTGATGTTTTTGCTTTGACTCACTTCCATACTCCCTTACCTCACATGCATCCATGATATTCCTACAAAACAAAGCCTTGGCTGCCCCCCATGCTTGTACTTTGCATGTGGTTTAAATATGTTGGAGGGGCATCCCGTGATGTATCATGGTGCATGCATGGTTAGGTTAACTAGATTGCCTCCCTTTAAGTGTGTTTAAGGCTAAGCACTCCTCTAATTTCGAAATTTAAAAATATTTTTCAGAGCCATGCAAGAGCTCAAGCATAAATTTAGAGAAGTTTTTAAACCATTAAAAACAAATGTAAGTCGAAAATATTTTTCGACTACGTCAATTTTGGTTTCACCGGTATAGTTTGCCTTCATTAGTTGAGAGCAAGCTTTTCCCGGCTTGATCATGGGGGCATAGGTTTAGGTCCTAATTTTGATTAGATGAGAGAGATTTTGAATGAAATAAAATTAAGTGAGTCTTAGAAAAATTATAATCTTAGAGAAACCAAGGATATGGATTTTTAAACCAACCAAAAATCAAGTTTCTAGGTTCACGCGAGTCCTACCACATGCTGAAATTTAAATAACATCTAGATACAAGTTGTGGCTCTACTCGAGTGTTTTTAGCATGAAAAACAAGTCAACCACAGCACCATAATGAGGGTGAAGGGTTGAGTTAGGTTCTGAAATTTTTTTTGGTTGTGGTTTCTCGAAAAGAAGCAAACAAACACATAGGATGGTTCATGTAAAGGGTTTATGATCAAGCAAAATATTCAACCAAGAATTATGTCTCTAATATTGTTCAACCATTCTAAGTCTAATGTTTTGCGTAGTAAAATTCAAAACTGAATTAAAAGGACTCGAAAAACCTGGAATCGGGTTGTCCTCCCGGTAGCTTATTCTTGACTCGACGAAACGGGTTGCCTCCTGCCTAGCGCTTCGTTTATAGTCCATGGCTAGACTTCTTCACTTGATTACTCCGGATCAACGCTCTTTGCGAGCATTGCAATCTTGGGTACCCACTTCGGCACCATCTTGGGCACGGGCTTCTTCTTCGGCTTAGTCATTTTTTTTTGGTCTTCACAGGCTGGCATTGTTCTTTGGTCTTGACGGATGCAACAACTTCCTTCATGTAGTGGCTCGGCATCTCGAACCCCGGTCTTCGGTTGTGATCTTCATGGTGATCCTTCATCTCTCCCGAGTGAGCTTGAGTAGCCTTCGCCGTCTTGGGACCTTGGAGTTGTCTCGGATATTCTTCTTTGTTACCCATCGGGCGCCCGGCAAGTTGTCCCACTTGCGTCTAGCATCTTTATCACGATGAACACTTCATGTATAGAGCTTCCAACCTCCATCACCTTGCCATCTAAATTCTTCAATATTTTCTCCATAGCCTCGAACTTAGTGACGGCGTCCTTGTTGATCTTAGCTTGCTCGTCCATCAAGTCCTTGAATTGTGCACAAAGAGGAACCAAATCTTGAATGGACGAACTTGCATTAAATCGGGGTTACCTTGGACATGGTCGTACTCCACACACTCCTTGCATGTGGAACTTGCTTCGGCGGCCTTTAGGTGTTGAGCTTCTTTCTCCATCTCCATCTTCTCCATCCTCCTCTTAAGTAAACCGATATGCCACTCAAGGAATCCGGCTCGTATGCATTCGGCTCTCGCAATCGTCATGCGGATAGTTGAGACTTTGATCTTGAACGGCCTCCCGGCGTCTTGAAGGTTTATGATAGGTAGATCAACGATGTCCGGGGTGCGTAGCGCTCCGGTGGTTGAGGTTGATCTCCCTTTGGACTTGGAGGTGGTGATTCTCTTGGAGATTTCGACGGTCCTTCGACTTCAACTTTTGAATTTCCAACCCCTTAGCTTGTGTTGCACGTCACCTTTGCCTGTAAAGTTTTCCTGGATCATCCACAAAAAAGTTTGGGTTTCTTGGAGAGGTAGCCAACCATCTCCGGTTAGGGTTAGTAATAAAACAAAAATCTAAACATAAAAACTAGGGTTAATCAAAACTAGATTAGATTGAATTTTTTTCTTTTTGAGGATGATCAAACTTAATAGATGCAAAAGAAGATCAAAAGAAAAAACTGAAAAATAAGCGATACTAGATTGGATCTTGATTGCTTGTTCCCCGGCAACGGCACCAGAAAAAGGGGCTTGTTGACGGTTAATAATTGTATCAAAGTTCGTTTATGACTTGCAAGCGGACAAGTCTCCCGTCGTAGTCAAGGGACCCTTCTTCCCTCGAGTGGTGAACCCAAGGTATCGAATCCGTGGAACAATGTGCAACGCAAGGATTCAATCTAGTAAAGCAAGGTAAAGCTATCTATTGAAGAACAAAGATGCATCTAATCTAAGATATGATCAAGTAAACGAATCTAATCTAATCTACTAAAGAGGTAACAAGAGAAAGCAAGAGATAACCAATCTAGAGATCTAGATCATGCTTATGTTGTAGCTCCAAACAATATAGATGAAGATAGAAAAGCGAATCTCATTAAAAGCATCTTTAAATCGTGGCCTTCCATCCGACTCCGAAAACGCCCGCCTTTCGGAACCCCCGTTCTGTCACAACGTATCCCTATTCATGCGGGTAGTCTAGGGCGAGTTCGATAGAACAAGTTGAAATCACTTGGCCGGTCCGGTATGCACCTCTAGCCACCGCGGCTACAAGAGCACCCTATGTAATCTAGCTGCAAACTAGATCGTAGAAGAAGCAAAACCAAGAAGAAAACAAAATCATCGAGAAGGCACTTAATCTCTAGAAATCGGATTCACTTACAAACTTCACCATGAATGATTACATGAACAAGATCACCACCGGGGCCCTCCCTCGATCTTGATCCTCGCTCCGGAGCTCCGACGTAGTCTTCCATGCAAGGTTCCCACGTCGGCTAAGGAAACCCTAGACAACTAGCACGACCCTCATCTCCGAGATGGTGTCCCTCAAGCTTCTCTGCTCCTCGGCGGCGGATTACGACTTCGGTTCCGCGTGGCTCTCGGTCGGGGGGCTATTTATAGCCCGAGAAGCAATTAGGTCAAAGGGGAGGCTGATTGGGCCCCGAAAAGGGCCGGGCCGGCGGCTCGGGCCCACTCGGCCCATCTCGTGGCCTCCTCCGCCGGTGTTGCTTCCCGCGTCTTCTAGATGTTCTCCCCTTCGCATGTGGGCCCTTGACGTCGATTTCTCTCCGAATTGGACTCAACTCCTTGTCTTGCAAGATTCAAGACTTTTTCGGTTCGGTCCTCGGAGTTTATCATCTTCTCGGGCTTGGTCCTTGGGCTCTTGGAGTCATGTTCACTTCATTGCTTGACTTGTATCGGGCTTCAAGGTCTTGTCATGAGGTGCTTAATGAACTTATCCCGGAAGTCTTGCTTTCAACGTTAAAACCCTGCATAAACACTTAACTCCAAAACCGACATGCACAAGTGAACATGTTATACCACGGGGGTTAGTACCAATGAATAAGATACAAAAGTCATGCCAACACC
Source organism: Cenchrus americanus (assembly GCA_947561735.1). Taxonomy (NCBI): domain Eukaryota; kingdom Viridiplantae; phylum Streptophyta; class Magnoliopsida; order Poales; family Poaceae; genus Cenchrus; species Cenchrus americanus. Next base: position 80,026,720 of record OX387245.1, on the reverse strand, counting down.
GAAGGTAAACTCATGGCTAGGTTGACGGATTTTCACCGTCAACAAAGCCTCCTCTCTCATCTTCACTTATATATTTTCCTTTCCTCATATATTCCTAGGGAAGTCCCGGGTAGGAGATGATTTGGGTTCCTTGTAATACCCGGTTTTAAAGAGATAGTCAACATGGAGAGGTAACAACCCGATCTCCCGATTCCGATGTTGCTCACAACACCACCGGTTGATCATAGGGGGGGGGGGGGGGTTGATTGGCTTCTTGGCAAAAAGCCGAGTAAAGCTAATTCAACTCCGTGTTGGTTATCTTTGTCTCTCTCATTCTCCCAAAAATCCACTTACACAAAAGTGACACACTTGGATGATGGGGTTCCGGATAGTATTTCTTTGTTGATGGTCTCCTCCTGTGATCATACTCCAAAAACCTTCCCATGTGCCTTCATGCACATCCACTTGTTCCGGAGCTCCCTTTTGAAAATAGGAGACACTCGCCCATGGGTCTACGATATTAGAACATGCAATCGTTTCGAACATGAAAACCAATCTAATCTATCGGGGATTGTGTTGAATGGATCCAGGTTAGAATTGAGCCCTTTACTCCCTTTACGGCATGGTAGCTAACCTTAAGCATTAGAGTACTTCCAACACATGATGATAGATATATAATCCAACAAAGTGTGATTTCATCTCAAGGTCGATTGCAACCCATGGATGAAAGGAGATTACCCCATCAAGGTGCTAGAAATAGCATCGTTGATCAAGGTTACCCTTCCGACGGTGTCTTCCTTCTTCTCCACTTGTGGGCTCCCTCCAAACGGAATGAGAGACTCAGCACTCCTTCATCAAGGGTATGCACCATGGTCATGAGAATTTCCTGGGCGAATTCCTTGTGGGTGTTTGCCGACACTCTGTTAGAGAATTGCACCGGTGTCCCGTATGAAACCCAATATGTGGACAGCTTGGTCGTCGATGTCAACGTTCGCTACAAGCCTCTACTCAAGGCGAGCGAGCTTCTTCTCTTCCTCTTCCGTCATGATGACATACCCCTCAGAATACCGCGGAGCGTGTGGAGGTGGAGCAGATGATCGTGTCGAGTGGTGAGGTCGGACGGGCGGCTCCTCCATATGTCCTCGAGGTTTGGTGAACCTTATGAACGAGTTTCGTGTAGCCCTCATGCCACCGAGGAGAAGAGTGTGGTTCCTCCTCGGCAGTGCCGTGTCCTCCTCCATGCTCCGAGGGAACTCGGAAACCGAGTGCCTCCTCGAAGAGGTTGATGGCTTAGACGACGATGATCCCTTCTTCTTTGGTGAAAAGGCTTGTAGTTTTCTTCCATGATTGTAGCACTCTCCGTCACAAATATATATCCGGGGTTTTCACCCGGTAACAAGGTACACAAATATTATTTTGGAGTCTGGACTTTGAGTGGATTAAGGATGTGATTTGTTGCACGAAACAAACGCGGTGGATGGCTAAGTCTAAGGTGGTTCCGGCCTACAAACTAGAGCACACGAACAAAGAGCTGGATGGGAGACTTACCTCTCTCCTCCTCTTGGCTCGGTTCTTCTCTAGTGCATCATGTTGCTTCGTGACCGCGTACACCTTCCAAACGTTCCCGTCCACTCCTTCGCTTGCATTATTGCTCCTTCCACTTGATGTTTTCGCATTGACTCACTTCCAAACTCCATTGCCTCACATGCCTCCATGGTATTCCTACAAAACAAAGCCTTGGCTGCCCCCCCATGCTTGTACTTTGCATGTGGTTTGATAAAAGATGTTGGAGCGGCATCCCATGATGTATCACGGTGCATGTATGGTTAAGTTAACTAGATTGCCTCCCTCTAAGCTTGTTTTAATGCTAAGCACCCCTCTAATTTCGAAAATAGAAAATAAAATTAGAGATATTAATGAGTTAAAATATAAATTTATAGGAGTTTTTAAAGCATTAAAAACAAATGTAAGTCGAAAAATATTTCCGACTACTTTTATGTTGGTCTCACCGGTATTGTTTGCCTTCATTAGTTGAGAGCAAGCTTTTCCCGGCTTGATAATGGGGGCATAAGTTTAGGTCCTAATTTTGATTAGATGAGAGAGATTTTGAATGAAATAAAATCAAGTGAGGCTTAGAAAAATTATAATCTTAGAGAAACCAAGGATATGGTTTTTTAAATCAACCAAAAATCAAGATTCTAGGTTCACGTGAGTCCTACCACGTGCTGCAATTTAAATAACATCTAGATACAAGTCGTGGCTCTACTCGTGTGTTTTTAGCATGAAAAACAAGTCGACCACAACATCATAAAGAGGATGAAAGGTTGAGTTAGGTTCTGAATTTTTTTGGTTTTGGTTTCTCGAAAAAGAAGCAAACAGCATAGGATGGTTCATGTAAAGGGTTTATGATCAAGCAAAATATTCAACCAAGAATTATGTCTCTAATATTGTTCAACCAATCTAAGTCGAATGTTTTGCGTAGTAAAATTCAAAACTAAATTATATTTAAAAAGACTTGAAAAACCTGGAATCGGGTTGTCCTCCCGGTAGCTTATTCTTGACTCGACGAAACGGGTTGCCTCCCGCCTAGCGCTTCGTTTATAGTCCATGGCTAGACTTCTTCACTTGATTATTCCGGATCAACGCCCTTTGCGGTCGTTGCAATCTTGGGTACCCACTTCGGCTTAGTCATTTTTTTTGGTCTTCACTGAAGGATCAGATGGCGACTAGAGAGGGGGGAGTGGATAGGAGCCGGTAAAAATTCTTCTCAAAGAACCCGACCTATACCCTAGTCAAATCCCGGTCACACACAAGCGATGGATCGAATCACACGCCAATCGCCAAGACAACGAGGTTATGGATCAACCTCTAGTCTTAGGAACGATTCCTTGAAGCACACGCGGAAGCACGAGAAAGGAAGGGAGGAATCGAACCAAGAAGCGAAGCACTCAGGCTCTGGCGGACCGTCCGGCCAGGAGGGGCGGACTGTCCGCACGGGCCACGCGGACCGTCCGCCAACGTACCGCGGACTGTCCGCACAGGTACGGTGGACCGTCCGGCCTAAGCCGCGAACTCTCCGTTAAAGCCAACAGAACCTCCAGAAGCGAACCCCGAAAAACGGACCGTCCGCGGGGAGCACGCGGACTGTCCGCCAGGCACCCGCGGACCGTCCGCCCGCTGCTGCGGACTGTCCGAAACCACTCCCAACCAAAACTCGAAACCAAAATGGATCGAAAGCGTAGCCGAGCAAGAACACGAAGAACACGGGAAGAACTCGCTCCTCACGGACCGTCCGCCGGCCCCTCGCGGACTGTCCGCGCCTCACGGACAGACCTGAAAACAGCTCGACCACGAAGGTCAACTCCCCGAAATCATCATCAGATTTCCCAAACGGTAGAAGCTGTGGAGACAAGGGTTTGGGGACTTGAAAAGCGTCACACAAGGATGTTATAGCCCAAAAATCTTGCCTCCTAACTCCCTGAATCACCGGGAATCACAAATCCTTTGAGCACCACCAAAAGCTAGAGCACCGAACGAAAATCCTTGAATCAAAGTGGTTTCCCAGCGTTTGAGGACACAAGGTCAATCACAAAGATGCACTAGACATCCATACATGTTTCCCTCAAAGAAATCCGGGGAGAAACCCACTCAAATCCGCGGAATCACACCGAGAACAAAAGCACCAAAAACAAGCACGAAAAAGACCACGCAAATCACAACGCTGAATCTTCTATACAAACCAGGAAAGATTCACAAGGTCTAGCATGCCGCCCTAGCATCCATCCCTCTCAACAAATCTCTCATGAAGCTCTCATGCTAGCCTAGAGAAAATGGAGAAGAAACTAGCTACGAAAATGAGAAATGGGAGGGGGGAAATGAAACCCTAAGTCGCAGAGAGAGGGAGCCATCCACACACACTCATGGCTTATATATCAGGTCCCGCCGGAGTGGTAAATGACTCGACTACCCCTAACTCAACTACTTACGATACAACCCACGCAGGGGCATTTAGGTAATGTTTGTGGGTCTTGCCATCGGACGGCCACGCCTTCGCCGCACCCCGCGTCCTCCCGACGCAAGCCATGCGATCCCGCCGCGTGTCCTCCGCTTTGAAGCTTCCTGACATGCCCAGATCCCGTCTCCGTCGTGTTTGGCCCTCGGACTTGGTTTTGAGGCCCAAACCAAGAAACCGTCCTCCGATGGTTTTGTGGGCAAACCACCAAACCCCGCGTGCTCGGTCCGGCCTCCCTCCAAACCACTTGACTCGACCGCCACCGTGCACCGGCTCGCTTGTCCATGACTTCGTCTTGCTCGTGTCGCCACCATGTGGCCCGCACCCAGTCCCGCTGTCCACCGGGTCCCTCGAACCGAGCCTACTTATCTCTCCATCTCCCGGAGGCCCCTCAAGGTTGAAGACCTTTCGTGCCCGTTCTTCACCTGCAACAACACGAACTAGGCCGCAGCCTACACCTGCGCACTAAGCCAAGAGTCAGTCCAACACCCGTTGTCAATCACTCATCACAGAGGAGCGGTCATCCATCAACCACCGGGAAGCTCTTGGTCCTCATTCATAGGCTGGCTTTGTCCTTTGGTCTTGACGGATGCAACAACTTTCTCTATCTCCATCTTCTCCATGCTCCTCTTGATTTGAAGGCCTTCCGGCGTCTTGTTTTGGAGGTGGTGATTCCCTTAGAGATTTTGATGGTCCTTCGAGTTTGACTTTTGAATCTAGGGTTTCCAACCCTTTAGCTTGTGTTGCACGTCACCTTTGCCTGTAAAGTTTTCCTGGATCATCCACAAAAAAAGTTTGGGTTTCTTGGAGAGGTAGCCAACCATCTCTGGTTAGGGTTAGAAATAAAACAAAAATCTAAAAGAAAAGAAAAATTAGGGTTAATCAAGAACTAGATTAGATTGATTCTTTTTTCTTTTTGGGGATTTTCAAACTTAAGAGATGCAAAAGAAAATCAAAAGAAAAAGTGAAAAATAAGCGATACTAGATTGGATCTTGATTGCTTGTTCCCCGGCAATGGTGCCAGAAAAAGGGGCTTCTTGACGGTTAATAGTTGTATCAAAGTTCGTTTAGACTTGCAAGCGGACAAGTCTCCCGTCGTAGTCAAGGGACCCTTCTTCCCTCGATTGGTGAACCGAAGGTATCGAATCCGTGGAACAATGTGTAACGCAAGGAATCAAGCTAGTAAAGCAAGGTAAGCTATCTTATGAACACAAGTTGCATCTAATCTACTAACTCATAAAGAAAACTAATCTAATATAATCTACTAAAGAGGTAGCAAGAGAAAGCAAAGAGATAACCGATCTAGAGAGTCTAGATCATGCTTATGTTGTAGCTCCAAACAAGATAGATGAAGATAGAAAAGCGAATCTCATTAAAAGCATCTTTAAATCGTGGCCTTCCATCCGACTCCGAAAACGCCCGCCTTTCGGAACTCCCGTTCTGTCACAACGTATCCCTACTGATGCGGGTAGTCTAGGGAGAGTTCGATAAGAACAAGTTGAAATCACTTTGCCGGTCCGGTATGCACCTCTAGCCACCGCGGCTACAAGAGCACCCTACGCAATCTAGCTATAGATAGATTGGGGAATAAGCAAAACCAAGGAGAAAACAAAATTATCGAGAAGGCACTTGATCGCTAGAAATCGAATTCACTTAAAGACTTCACAATGAATGATTACATGAACAAGATCACCACCGGGGCCCTACCTCGATCTTGATCCTCGCTCCAGAGCTCCGACGTGGTCTTCCATGCAAGGTTCCCACGTCGGCTAGGGAGACCCTAGACAACTAGCACGACCCTCATCTCCAAGATGGTGTCCCTCAAGCTTCTCGGCTCCTCGGCGGCGGATGACGAATTGAATCCTCCATGGCTCTCGGTCAGGGGGCTATAAATAACCCGAGATGCAACTAGGTCAAAGGGGAGGCTGATTGGGCTCCGGAACAGGCTGGGCCGGCCGGCCTGGGCCGACCGGCCTGGGCCCTTCCCGGCCCAGTCTGTGGCCTACTTCGCCCGGTGTTGCTTCTCTCGTCTTCTAGATCCTCTTCCCTTTTGAATGTGGGCCCTTATCGTCGGTTTCTCTCCGAATTGGACGAAGCTCCTTGTCTTGCAAGATTCATCACTTTTCTGGCTAGGTCCTCGGAGTTTGTCATCTTCTCGGGCTTGGTCCTTGGGCTCTTGGAGTCATGTTCACTTCATTGCTTGACTTGTACTAGGCTTCAAGGTCTTTTCATGAGGTGCTTAATGAACTTGTCCCGGAAGCCTTGCTTTCAACGTTAAAACCCTGCGTAAACACTAAACTCCAAAACCGACATGCACAAGTGAATTTGTTATACCACGGGGGTTAGTACCAAATGGATAAGATACAAAAGTTATGCCAACACCGAAGGTAAACTCATGGCTAGGTTGACGGATTTTCACCGTCAACAGGCGATGACCGAAGACCTGCTGGCGCTGGTGAACAGCGATTTCCTCCGCGAGAAGGAAATGGACATGTGGCGCGCCGCCGCGGGAGATCCGTATCCAATTGAGAAGAATCCCGACGAAATCCCAATGTTCGCGCGGTTCATGGAGCGCGGGCTGGTTCTCTCTGCGGGCGACTTCTTCAAAGGCCTCCTCAAGTACTACGGTATCGAGTACTTGAACCTTAACCCCAACAGGATCTTCCATGTCTCTGTCTTCGTCCACTTCTGCGAGGCCTTCGTGGGGATCAAGCCCCACTAGGTGTTGTTTAGAAAATTCTTCTGTGTGAAGCCACAGCCGAGTGCCAATGACCCCAAAGTAGTTGGAGGAGCCGGCATCCAAATGCACAAAAACGCCGCTGAGTAGTACCTCTCGTACAAGCTCATTGACTCCAACCAGGATTGGAAGTCGAAATGGTTCTACATCACCAACCACTACCCGGAGCTGCCGAAGCCGAGCCGGAAGCAACCCAAGCATCAGCCCTGGTGGAACATGGAGCCGACCATGCACGAGGGTATTCAACTACCTGAGCTACTTCAGAAGATCAAGGCTTTGAGAGACGTTGGGCTGAGGGTCGAACACGTGGCCTTCAGCTTCAGGAAGAGGAGGGTACAACCGCTGATGGCGCGTGACACCCTCGGGTACCAGTACACAGGCGATGACGACACGTCGAGGATGCCCGGTACTGAAGTCGATGATGATGATATCGTCGAGAGACTAGGGAGAATCTTCAAGGACATGCCACAATACACACCCTGCCCAGTTCCGGAGTACTCGGTTGCTCGTCCGCCAAGCAAGGTTTGTAGCCGGACTTATGTCTTTGAGTACTCATTGCATTGTAGAATTCGGGCTCACCCAATCTGTTTGATGCAGGATGATTTGACAAAGTTTGTCTCCGACCCCACTTCCCCTCCTCAAGTTGTGAATATTCTAGAGGAGGGCAAGGACAAGGGTAAGGAGCGCCGTGAAGTCGGCGAGGGTGACGACACCGTCACCATAGAAGACACCTCCGACGAAGAGGACGGGGAGACGCTTCAGGAGCGGTTCCAGTTGCGATCTAGGTTCAGTAGGCATGGGTTGCCCCACAGCCCTCTTGTCAAAGACCCTCCGACTAGCCTGGATGCTAGTCTCCCTGCACCGCCGAGGAGGCCGCGCAATGTGGCACGCAAGAGCATCGCCAAGAAGTGGAAAGTGACCGAGACTACGTCTCAAGAGGTGAGCTCCTCGAGTAGAGTAGTCGAGTACTTGACTTGAAGTATCTTGTACGCTGACGATTGACTTCTGACTTGTTGCAGGAGATACCCTCATCCGACCCTGTTGATCAAGGGGAAGGAGAGGACTGGGACACGGTGGGCGGGCCAGCTGAGAGAAACCGTAGTCGAGCCCCCACCGTTGAAGAACTCGTGGCGCGGATGACACAACGGTCGACTAGTACTGTCGAGCCGCAAGCACCGGCCCTGGAGAACCAGCCGGAGCTGAGCGTGACTGCTGGTGTTGAAGGACTGGCAGCGGAGCAAGCAGAAGAGTAGGCGCCCGCTGAAGCTGGGCTTGTAGATATCACCAGCATCCTTGGCGCTCCGACCATGACTATCGTCCGGTCTAGCTTGTAAGTGAAGACCTTTCCCGAGTAGTACTTATGGCTTGGTAGTCTTACTTGGTTGACCACTGATCTTGTACTATGCAGGAAATCAACTGACTTGTCCTGGGATGGAGATGAACCCAGCACGGCGGCGGCTGAAGAAGTTTCCGCGCCTGCCGCCGAGGAGTCCGCTCCCCTCCCTCAGGTTGAGACTGTGACGCCAGTCACAGAGGCTACGCTGCCGGAAGCCATAGTAGAGGGAGAGTACACTGCAGTAATGCGAGCTTTCCTCGAGTAGTAGTCAAAGCCCCTAGGGTACTGATCCCATGTGTCTTGTGTTGATAGGGGCAGAAGTCGAGGGTAGCGCCATCTCTGAAGCTGTACCGGTCGAAGGCGTTGTGCCGGAAGCCGAGGTGGCCACCGAAGCAGCAACTGAGCCGGCGGAGATGACAGGCCCCGGGATGACCGAAGAGGGGAATGGCGATGCCCTACCGGAGGTGAACTTGGAAGTTGTTGTCCGTTCACCAGAAATCCAAGACGCGGAGCCGATCCTTTCGGCGCCGATGTCCGAGGCCACAGCGACTAGTCGGGGTGGACTCGAGCTTCTGGCAGATGATCTCGTCAGCCCGGCAGCAGTGGCTCGCAACATGGAGTCGATGAGGCGTGCCGAGCAATGGATGAAGGTACGTGGCAGTACCCTTGAGTAGTCGAGTTCCGGCAGAACGAGTACCCAAGTAATTGTTGCCTTTCTGCAGGATGTCGTGGAGAGGTCCCGACAGAAGTCCGAGATGCTCCAGGGGTTCGGCGACACGGTGCTCCGAGCCGAGACATTGGAGAAAGAACTCACCAAGGCCAGGAAGCACTCCGCCATGCTCCAGTCCAAGCTCGATGGCGCCTTCGCCTAGTACCACAATGAAGTGCAAGATATGCAGGCGAAGAGTGATGAGCTGGTCCAGAAGAACAAGTCGCTGCGCCAGAAAAACAAAGGTATGCTGATGCAAACTTGCCGAGTACTTATTGTGGGTACCCTGTAGTAGTCTGATATCTCCCTTTGAGTTGTTTGTAGATCTTGAAGCCCGGGTAGAGCAGCTCAAGGCATCAGAAGTCGACATGAAGAATCTCTTCTACCGGGAGAAGGATGCCCGCGAGGTACTTGAGTATGATTATAAGCAGCTGGCCCATGAGTGCAATATGCATATGGAGCTTCAGATCGTGACCTTGTCAACTGCTATAAATCTCTGCAAAAGCTTGGCGAAGCGAGAAGCTGCGAGGTCAACTCAAGGAACTCGAGGAAGCCACACTGCCCATCGCTAGACTGCTGGTACCTCACCCGGGCGGACCAAAGATTGCTCCCTTGGTCGATCGGCTGAAAGAAGCCCCTGGACGCGTAGCGGCGTACATGAAGCATCTAGCGAAGTCCATCCCCAACCAGGTCTTAGCATTTATGAAGTCGTACTTCCCGAAGGCCCTGGTGGATGTAGTCACGGGTGGACTAGCCGCCAACTGCACGGATGAGCAGTACACAGAGCTTCTGGAGCAGATGGCGCCAATTGCCGAGCAAGTCGCAGATAAGATCAACCTCCAGTAGTTAGCCTGTAGAGTTAGCTTGTAACAGTAGTAGTACATAAACAAATTTGTAATGAACTTGTTTAAGTATGTAATGAGAAAACTTCCATGAAATGAGTACTCATTGTCGCAATGTATGTATGTGGAGTGCCCATGTTGTGGAGTTGTGTGCGAGTAGTAGTACTCGGCAGTAGACTCATTGAGAGAGATACAATAAATGATTTGATTGATAATCAAACTTTAATACTGAAAGAGTACACCTGGATGGCCAGGGCCGTTTACAAGTGTAATTGCCAGGACCCGGAGGCCGCCAACGGCTGAGTAGTGCTAGGGTGCGTGGCCGCTTACAGCAGTAGATCTGTTAGTAGCCGTATAGACTGGATCTTGAAGTACATGGTCTCTTGATAGACCGCTGCTAGAGTCCTTGACGCTCTAAGCAGCCCGAGTTCCGTTAGTAGCCGTTAACGCTGGATCTCGGAGTAGAGTAGTCCGGAGACTAGTGCCTGGACCCGGATGCCGCTTCCAGCGAAGGATTCAGGAGTAGTCGTGTAGACTTGAGCCTCGTGAGTAGTCGAGAGACTACGTGTAGAACCGACAGAGCTGTTCGACGTTCCACGAGTGGTTGATGTCTTCGCCTTCAAGTGTCTGGAGGCGATAGGAGCCTGGCCTGGTCACCTTTGCAACTATGAAGGGACCTTCCCATGGCGAGCTGTGCTTGTGTAGTCCTTCCGTGTTCTGAATGCGGCGGAGGACGAGATCGCCAATGTTGAATGAGTGTTCCTTGACGTTGCGGTCGTGGTAGCGTCGGATACCTTCTAGGTACCATGCAGACTGGACGAGGGCGGCGCAGCGAGCATCTTCGAGTCCGTCGATGTCAACTCGTCTGCTATCTTTAGATATGCCTTCGTCGTATTGCTCTATTGCCGGCGATTCCCATATGACGTCGGTAGGTAGAATAGCTTCGGAGCTGTAGACCAGGAAATAGGGTGACTGTCCCGTCGGCTTGGTGGGTTGAGTACGCAGCCCCCAGAGTGCATTGGGCAGTTCCTTGACCCACTTTCCTCCTTTTGTGTTAGCAGCATCATGCAGTCGCTTCTTGAGGGCGTCGAGTACCATTCCGTTGGCACGCTCAACTTGTCCATTGGCCCATGGATGGGCGACTGAGACATACCGGACGTCGATCCCGCTGTTCTCGCAGTATTCCCAGAACTGGTGATTATTGAAGTTGGAGCCCAGGTCTGTGATGATGCGATGGGGTAGTCCGTAGCGATGAACGAGTTCATCCATGAAGTCGAGTACCCTGTCGACCTTGGGACAGGTGACGGGCTTGACTTCGATCCACTTCGTGAACTTGTCGATGGCAACCAGAACTTTGTTGAATCCACCTGGCGCAGTTGGGAGAGGCCCAATCATGTCGAGCCCCCAACAGGCAAAAGGCCATGTTGGCGGTATGGTGACTAGCTTATAGGCCGGGACGTGTTGTTGCTTGGCGAAGTACTGGTGTCGGTGCGGAATATGGTCCTGACACTAACCAGTAGATAGCGTCGTGGTCTATCCCTCAATGGTCGATGCTAAGTAACATGTGACACAGAGATTTTATCCTGGTTCCGGCCGAGGGGGCCGTACGTCCAGCAGAGACGTGCTCGGGGCACTATATTACTCAGCACCGGGGGTGCTTATAGTGGGGCGGATACAAGCAAGGTGGGAGAGGAAGCGTGGCTTCCAAGTCCCTGGAGGTGTGACTGGAGATATTGTGGGGGAAGAGAGTGAGTACGTGGTGTGTGGTGTCTTGTGTGCTGCTGAGTCTCTCGTTCGTCTGTCCCCCCCCCCCCCCCCCCCGCGGGCCGGGGGTTCGCCCCCCCCTTTTATAGATCAAGGGGGCGGCGGGTTACATGCGCGCCGCGCTATCTAGCTACGTGGGGGAGCACGTCGTGCTACACTGTAGAGTGGGCGGCCGTCCGGACGATCTTCGCGCCGATCCGGCCATGATGGCCTGCCTCGTACCCGAACAGTGGCGGTTCGAGGGTAGGAGGGCGGCAGATGGTGGTGGCGTCCTCTGATAGGCTTCGAGGGAGGTGCTGACGCTGGCTTGTACGGGGCACAGGAGTAGGTAGAACGGCGTCCCTTCCCAACGCGCTTCACAGTGTTGGAGTGGTTGCTACAGCGCCTGGCGTGCGCCTGCACGCGCGGGGGCGGTGACCATGCTGTTACAGTGGCCGGGATGGCGATCCACCGGCCTAGCGCCTCCACCTAACCCTGCAGGGTCACGAGAAAGTGAATCGAGGGTGCGCCCGGCCCCCCTTCGAGGGTCTGGCGCGTTAGCCGTACTGGAGTAGGCGCGCGGTGTCACGGGGCTGACACCGGCCGTACTGCACAGTCCCTCCCCACAGTGGTGGGGATGGGCTCCTCCCTGGGGAGTTGGTGCGGCGGCACCGGGGCGCGAGCCCCGGCGCATGATGGCGCCGCCCCGCCCGTGTCGTGGCGTTAAATGCCCGTGTACGGGGCCGGCGCACGCGTGGGGGGCACCCTCGAGCGTGGCGGACCCCAACCAAGGGCGGGACGTACCCTCGAGCGAGGCGAAACCCGCTCGAGGGGGAGTGAGCCCTCGAGCGGGGGCGGAGCCCGCTCGAGGGAAGTGTTGCCCCTCGAACGGGGCGGAGCCCGCCCGAGGGGGTGTGCGTCCTCGAGCGAGGCGGAGCCTGCTCGAGGGGACTTCTAAGAGGGACGCCTCGATGGGCCGTCGGGGTCCCTGCGGCGTGGGCCGTGTCCTGCATGGTTAGGCTTAGCGTGTTTTGGTTTTGTTGCGGGTTTTAAGTGAGGATTTCCCCGTTGTTTAAGGGGACCCCTAGGGCTGTCCCCGACAGTAGCCCCCGAGCATCTGTGGGTTTGCCATTGAGGCTCCCGCAGATGCTGGAACCTACTGATAGGACGTTCTTCCCTCCTTGTTTTGCGAACGCTTTCCGTGGGGCCGCGTCGGCGGACCCGGCGGGTCTAGCCTCGAAGCCCTGCGGAGAGCGTGGATGCTCCTGCGAGGGGTTAACCGTAAGAATTGGTCGAGGGCGTGGCACATATTCCAACCGGCATCGGCGGTGTCTCCGCCGGCTTCGGGGGTGCACGGCCGCCGGCACTTGCGTTCTCCCGGCGGGTGCAATTTCAAGGAGGTGTAGCCGTGCGTCAAGCCCCCGAGCCTTGGCCCGTTCGAGGCGATCGGGTCGAGCTTTACGACTTGTTTTCTTACGCGCCCTCACTGTCCCTCCGCGGGACGGAGGGTGAGGTTCCCGCAACCCCCATCGAGCGGGTCGCGGATTGCGGATTCCTCGTCGAGCTGCTAGAGGGTGGTTCAAGTGGACGCCCATGCCCCGTTCGATAAGGGTAGGCTGCGCGGTCCGGAGACGCGTCCATGGAAGCCCTTGCGTGGGTTTGCTATGTGGGGCTCGGTCCCGTTCGATGGGGATCGAGGGTGCGGAAGCTCTCCCTCGGTGGGATCCCCCTGCTAGCTGCCCTCGCTGGCTCTCGAACACGACATGTGGGGCACCCTCGAGCCGACGGGCTCGAGGAACGGCTCGAATGCGAGTGCCCTCGTCGTCCCTAACTCTGCGATCTGTGGTGCCTGTTCGAACCCGTCGAGGGTCAGGCTTCGAACCTCTGATCAGTAGGGCCGTGCGGGGCCGTGCCTGGACGGCCCCGTCTTTTTGCGTTTGCGGCCGTCGAGGGATCTGGGTGAGCCAGCCCTCGAGGCGCTGGTTGGTAGCACAACGCGGCATGGGTGCTTGTGGTGCCCGCTTTACTTCAAGTAGGCCCTGAGCGACCCTCTCACGCGCGTGCCTTCTTTAAAGGGTTGATATTGTCTCGAGCCGGGGGCTCGTGCCGCTCGAGGGTTTTACGTGGCATGGGTGCCCGCGGTGCCCGCTTTACATCAAGCGAGCCCCGGGCGACCTTCTCACGTCAATGTCCCTTCGAGGGCTGACATCATCCTGAGCCAAGGGCCCGTGCCGCTCGAGGGTTTTACGCGGCATGGGTGCCCGCGGTGCCTGCTCTACATCGAGCAGGTCCCGGGCGGCCCTCTCACGCCGATATCCCATCGAGGGTTGTTATCGTCTGGAGCCAAGGGCTCGTGCCGCTCGAGGGTTTTACGTGGCATGGGTGCCCGCGATGCCTGCTCTACATCGAGCAGGTCCCGGGCGGCCCTCTCACGCCGATATCCCATCGAGGGTTGTTATCGTCTGGAGCCAAGGGCTCGTGCCGCTCGAGGGTTTTACGTGGCATGGGTGCCCGCGGTGCCTGCTCTACATCGAGCAGGTCCCGGGCGGCCTTCTCACGTCGATATCCCATCGAGGGCCGTCTTTGCTTCGAGCCAGGGGTCCGCCCCGCTCGAGGGTTCTCCTTGCTTGGCAAGGGACCCGGTTATTAAATGCCTCGCGGTCGATGCCGCGGTTTTGCAGCGCGGGCGCGCCTTTTTAGGCGCTGCGGCCGCGCGCGCGCGTAGTGGGCGGCGTGGCGGGCGGACGTGACGGCTTGCCTCGGCCTCTGCGGGTCTTCGCTGTGATGATGGCCCGCCTGCAGTGATGTGGCCGCTGCAGTCGTGGTGGGGCTCGCCCGTCGACGCGAAGGAAAGATTCCCTGCAGTTAATGCGAGCGGGGCGTCCGCTCCGGAGAGCTCGCCCATCGGCTTATAAATCTGAGGGGAGGAGGAGACGGCGGTTTTTTACCTTAACGCCTCGCCATTTTTAGTCTCCCGCCCCTTCGTCTTCATCTTTCCCTTGCCTCCGTGCGGTGTCGCTGTTAGAGCTTTCCTTCCGTTCCTTGTCCTCCGCTCTCGCTTTCCTTTGTCCTTCCTCATGGCGCCGCTGAAGGACCGATATGGCGAACCAGAGAGGGGTGGAGTGATTGGGAGCCGATAAAAATTCTTCTCGAAGGAGATGAAAACTCCAACAAGACGAACACGGCTTCCAACACACGTCTCCAACTCACTACCCAAGTTGGCCAAGCCCACGTAGCCACTGGAGTGCCACTGGACCTAGGAACCAACACACACAGCCTTCCGACTCGAGAATGCAGCGGAACAACAAACCCCGAGTCTACAGACCCACACCGGCCGACCGGGGTGAGCACCACCGGTCGACCGGTCCCCGCCGGTGAAACCGAGCAACTTTCACTAAGTGGCTCTACACCGGTCGACCGGTGAGACACACCGATCGTACCGATGGCGACTCGAAAGCCCCCAAGGCACCAAACGAGGCCAACCGACCACCAAACGGACCCAAACTCGAAACAGAAGCAACACGGGACAACAACGAACTCACCAAGACGTTCACCCGAGCAAAAACCCACAAGGGCTCGCACCGGTCAGACCGGTCAAGAGCACCGGTCAGACCGGTGTAGCACGGCGCTCGGGATGAACAGCACCCACGGGTCAACTCCCCCAAATCCAAATCTCGATCTCCCGAATCGCTCCACGGACTTGAACAAGACTTTGGGGATATCAGGAACACCTCATGAGGAGTCCATAGCCAAGTTTAATCCCACCAAATCTCGTCCAAAAAGGAGGAATCGAAGAAATCCCGCCGAAAGCACTTCCAACCCAAGAACTCAAGAAAACCCCAAAATCGAGCACTTTTACTCACGGATTTGGGAGGGGAATCACAGCCCAAAGAACCACGAAGGGTTCCCACAAATTTCCCCCATCAAATCCCCAAGAGAAAAGCCCCGAAAACAACCCAAAGAAATCACCGAGAGAGGGCTCCAAAATCACCACCAAGAACAACCGGGGAAAACACATCCAAACCTTGAGGAACCACGCCGAATCATCTATACATGAAACAAAGGTTCGTACAAGTTCTAGCAAGCCGCCCGATCATCCATCCCTCTCTACAAGATCTCACCGTGAAGCTCTCTTGCTAGTCCTAGAGAAAACCTAAGGAAAATAGGTGGAAAATGGGAAAACTAATGAGCTAGGGTTCCAAGAGTTGGCTGCCATCCTCTCACCTCTTGGGTTATATGGAGGCAACCGAATGTCTAAAATGCCCTTCTCTAAAAACTAGGGATACAAGCCCCTCAAGGGCGGATTTGGAATTCTTTATGTCTTCACCATCGGACGGATGCCCGGCGACCGCACCCTGCATAGCCTCGACGCAAGCCATGCAATCCCGACGCGTGTCCTCCGCTTCAAAGATTCCGGACTGCGTCGTCGCACACCGGTCAGACCGGTGCTCCTCACCGGCGGGGACCGGGTCCCCACCGGTCGGACCGGTCCGTGCCGCCGCACCTCCGTCTTCGGTTCTCCGGTCTTGGCTTTGTGGATCAACCAAGGAACCCGGTGGTTTTCCGGTGAACCACCGGAAACCCCGCGAACTCGGTGTAGCCTCCGCCAATCTCCACTCATGACTTGGCTCCCACGTAGTCCCGGCTCGACCTTGGTTTTGAGGCTCAACCAAGAAACCGTCCACGACTTCATCTTGTCGTTCATGCCACCATGCGGCCCGCACTTGACCCCCGCTGGCCACCGGGTCCCTCGAACAAAGCCTACTTGTCTTCTCCACACCTGGAGGCCTCACCGGCGACGACCTTTCGTGCTTGTTCTTCACCTGCACCAACACGAGTCAAGCCGCAACCTGCACCTGCAATACTTAGCCAAGAATCAGTCCACACAACGTTGTCAATCACTCATCACACAAGGAAGCGACCATCCACCGGTCCTCGAACCACACATGGTCCTCAATCTCCCCCTTGATGAGTGCATTGACAACACCCACACGAAAGTAACAAGAGAGAAAAGAAAAAGAAAAGAAACGAACAAAAAGAAACTCCAACAAGCGATCGAAAGCCAAACAAAGGCAAAGAGCAAGATCACTTGAAGAAAACAAGTCTCGGACCCCTTAGGCAAGGGCAACGGCTCGACACATCCGAGACAAAGCAAAGCTCAAGCAAAGAGCACAAACCACCGAAACAAAGCTCGAAAATTCTCAAAGAGCTCCCCCTGCACCCATGCAAACTCCCCCTGAACCAATGCAACTCCCCCGGACGAATGCATGCAAGAAACCACATGAAACGGGACAGCCGCAAAGCACTTTCGACTCACACCGGTCAGACCGGTCACCACCACCGGTCAGACCGGTGCCTAACATATGTACAGGGCCAGCACTCACACCGGTCAGACCGGTGCTCTTCACCGGTCAGACCGGTGTACAACAGAGCCCAGAAATGGCTCGAAACCACCTGAAAACCTTCTAAACACGTCCAGCAAGCCATTTCAAGCTCAAACTTCTCCCCCTTGTTGGCAATGCATGAATCAAGCCAAAAATGCAAAACTTTCAACCTAGAGCTTCTCAAATATACAAAATGCAACATAGGATGCTACACACGTCCAAATGAGCAAGTTAGATACTCTACGGCTTCGTATCGATCTCAACTACATGATCACCAAGTTTCACAACCATTGGACGAAGCTAAGATAGGATTTTGGCAATTTTGCGAAAAACTTGCCTCTCATGAGCAAAATCCTAAACATGATCAAAGCATATCAAAATGGCAAAGCCACACAAACTTCATGCAAGGACAGCCATTCTAATCATAAGACCATCACAAACACCCACAAGCACCTCATGTCATGTCAAAGCCACCGAGCCATGTGCCTACTTCTATGTATGAGACTTCTCATTGGTAGGCATCATGCAACGGTTTAGCACCCAAAGCAAGTTAAATTCAGCACATATGACATGGGAGCATATTTTCCAAGCATTTTCCATTTCATTTTCAGATTTGTAAATGGTACATGAAATGTCTTTGCGACAAAAAGGAACTTATGCTCCTCCACAAGATAAATCAAGAGGGCTAAACATTCATGATGGCAAATGAGCCTTTGGCCCCATATGATCAATAAACTAGCTATCCAACCACAAATTAAGCATAGCAAGGCCACACAAACATGTCAAGAGCATGTAAAGGCATTTACACATGAGAGAGCATACATGTGACATTTTTCAAAAGCATAGCTATCAACCATGGATTATTCATCAAGATCATCAAGAGCTAAGCCACACTAACCGTAGCATACCAAACAAGCTCACAAAGACATATATCTCATTCCATGGTGAACAATGTATATGAGAGAAGCTTTTGCTAACCAATGCATATGATACAAAATGCATGCAATCTAAGATACAAGGATGCCTATACATCATGTTACATATGCCATGCCAAATGCAAGAAATGCACAAAGGAAAGCTATACATATGCTACAAACCGGCTCCTCGAGGGGAGGCAAAACGGGCTCGACACCACCGGCAAAAGAGAGCTCCCACACACCCAACTCAGGAAATCAAACACACACCAAGGTCCCCCCGCAAACGAGTGAAAGTTGCTTGATCTAGGGGTTTGGTGAAAATATCGGCTAGTTGGTGATGTGTGGGTACATGGATCAAGGCTATCTTTCATTTCTCAACGTTGTCTCTCAGAAAATGGTACCTCACTTCTATGTGCTTAGTTTTGGAATGGAGCACTGGGTTCTTTGCAACGCTTATGGCACTGGTGCTATCACATTGAAGTGGGACATGGGTATACTCCTCACCAAAGTCACTCATGGTGTAGGTGATCCAAAGGAGCTGAGAGCAACAACTAGCAGCGGCAACATACTCGGCCTCGGTCGTGGATTGAGCAACACTCGACTGCTTGCGGGAAGACCAAGACACCAAAGAGGAACCCAAAAACTGGCAAGTCCCAGAAGTGGACTTCCTATCCAATCGACATCCGGCAAAATCCGCGTCCGAAAAACCATGAAGCGCCAAAGAAGAGGACGCGGAGTACCAAAGGCCGAAGTCGGGAGTGTGACGCAAGTACCTGAAAATTCGCTTCACTGCTTGCCGATGCGAAGTCCTCGGAGACGCTTGAAAACGAGCGCACAGACACACTGAGAACTGTATGTCCGGCCTCGTCGCCGTCAAGTAGAGGAGTGACCCGATCATGCTCCGGTACTCCTTCTGGTCCACGTGTTCACCTTCCTCGTCCGCATCAAGAGCTGTAGTCGTACTCATAGGCGTCGTCATAGCCTTGGAGTCCTCCATCTTGAACTTCCTCACAATGTCCTTGGTGTACTTAGCCTGGTGCACAAATGTTCCTTCCTTTGATTGCTTGATTTATAGCCCGAGGAAGAACTGCAACTCACCCATCATGCTCATCTCAAACTCCCTGCTCATATCATCTGCAAACCTCGCAACAAGAGAGTTAGACGAGCCACCAAAGACAATATCATCCACGTACACCCGCACAATCGGGATATCTCCGCCCCCGCCTCGGCAAAAACAAGGTCCGATCGACCTTCCCCATCTCAAAGCCTCTCTCAAACAAGAACCCCCTCAACCTCGCCATACCAAGCTCTAGGCGCCCGCTTCAACCCATACGGTGCCTTCCTCAACTTGTACACCCGGTGGGGGTACTTCTCACTCTCAAACCCCGAGGTCGCCTCACATACACTTCTTCTTCCAACACTCCATTCATAAAAGCACTCTTCACATCCATTTGGTGCAACTTGAACCCTTTAGCCACAGAAAAGGCTAGAAGGATCCTAATCGCCTCCAAACGGGCTACGGGAGCAAAGGTCTCCTCGTAGTCGATCCCCTCCTTCTGACTGAACCCCTGGGCAACAAGTCTCGACTTGTTCCTCACAACCTCACCCTTCTCTCCCTCTTTGTTTTTCCACACCCACTTGGTACCAATCGGCTTACACCCCGGGGGAGGGTCAACCAACCGCCACACCCGATTCCTCTCAAAGTTCTCCAACTCCTCATGCATCGAGTTAACCCAATTGTGATCGATAGTGCGTGTCCAATGTCTTTGGGCTCGAAAGAAGCAACAAATGCAGCATGAGCGAAATGAGAGTTGTTCCGAACCCTCGACCGTGTAGTGCGTTCATTCATGTCGCCGATGATCCTCGAAGCTGGGTGATCCACTTGAACTCGCCGGGGAGGTTCTCGCCTCGAAGCTACCTCCCCCTCAACATCAGCTTCTCCTCGTTCTTGATTTGTCGTCGTAGGTGTAGCAGAGGGTCCATCCATCATCGTCGTCGAAGTAGTGGGTACATGTTCAGCCGGGGGCACCGCACCGCCATCCTCATCATCACCATGTTCATGCTCCTCCTCCTGAAAGATCTCCTCGCCAAGCTCATCATCACCTGCACACTCAAAGACAAGCTGACTACGTGGCTCTGTCTCGTCGAAGGTTACCTCGCAAGTCTCCACAATTTGGTTAGTTTCAAGATTGAGCACACGATATGCTCTAGAATGAGATGCATAACCAAAGAAAATGCCATCGACATACCTAGCCTCAAACTTATCCAACTTCCTGCCTTTCTTCAAAATGAAACACTTGCAACCAAAGACATGGAAGTGACTCACCTTGGGTGTGCGACCATGCATCAACTCATAGCATGTCTTCTTCTTGTGCACTCGAGGTATATCCCGTTCGACACATAGCATGCGGTATTCACCGCCTCGGCCCAATACCTCCTCGGAGTCCTATGCTCATCAAGCATCGTCCGAGCCATCTCGCACAAGGTCCCGTTCTTCCTTTCCACAACACCATTCGGGGAGGCGTATACGGACTCGAAAACTGGTGCTCAAGACCCAAGTCATGACAAAAGGTTTCAAAACGAGAGTTCCTGAATTCCGAGCCATTATCACCGGCGGATAGCTCGTATGGCATCTCCGTGCCTCTCGTTCCTCAACCTCAAGACTAGATCTCGAACAAAACCAAACGTCTCCCCCTTATCCTCCAAAAAGAACTCCCACGCATACCGAGAATAGTCGTCCACCACAACAAGGACATACCACTTCCCACCCGCAGATCGCACACGAGCTGGGCCAACAACGTCCATATGGAGCAGCTCGCATGGACGCTCAGTCATCACATCGGTGAGAGGCGGGTGAGAAGAGGCCACCATCTTGGCATGCCTACACGGAGCACAAACCAACTCTTTCTCAAGCCTCAACCGTGGCAGTCCTCGGACCAAATTGAGTTTACTCAAGCGAGACAAAAGATCAAAGCTCAATTGACCCAACTTCTTATGCCACTTCCACAACTCACTCGAAGAACCAGCCAAGAAACAACGCTTCACACCCGAAGACTGAGAAAAATCAGCACGAAACACCTGACCCTCGGGAACGACCATACAAACAAGGTCCCCTCGAGAGTCCACAATCCGAGAACCACCTGGCCCAAACAACACCTCAAAGCCCTCATCCAACAACTGGGACACCGAAAGCAAATTGTACCCCAGCGATTGAACAAGAGCAACACGCCTCAGAGTGATCTTGTCACTCACTTTTATCTCACCTTCTGAAAGCACACGCCCACGCCCATTGTCCCCAAAGGTGATGTACCTCTTCGTCACCACCGGACGAGACTTGAGAACCACCCCCGTCTCCGGTCATATGCCTCGAGCAACCGGAGTCAATCAACCAAATGTTCTTCAAGTCTCCCACCCGAAATTCAAAAATAGGCACGTGAGCGAACAAACGAGTCAAAGATCGGGGTTAGTACCAAAGGAGGAAAACCAAGTGCCGAGCCATTTGCTCGAAAGTGGGGTTAGCACCAACCAAAGCATCTCTCCTACCAAACCGCCTCCACGAACACCACCACGGTAACCACCCCGAGGGAACCACCCCTCTCTCGCCCGGAGGAGGACCAAAACCACGCAAGAAAGCCCGTGGAACATCCTTCCTCTCCAACTCAATGCCACGACTCCTCCAATCCCCGTATTGAGCACGAGGAGGAGAACGCCTAGCAACCGACCACCGCACCCTTTCCAGCCCAACCACCAGAACCACGACCACCAGAAACAACCCTCGGACCTGTACGAGCTCGAAACCCGAACAACTCCGTCTCCGTCTGTGCCCGCACCGGCTCGACCGGTGCTCCACACCGGTCTGACCGGTGTGACCTGGGCAGCAACACCACCTGCAGCCTTCTTCTCTCCCCAAGCCCGAACTGTCCTCACAATCGCCTTGCCCCTGGGCATCTGCATACGAGGCTCAAGTACACCATCGGAAGGGTGGTACTTGTCCTTGTTCGCCCACTCCTTCTCCATTCTCTCCTCTCGCTTCCTCTTGAAGCAAAACTCCTCCTTATGGCCATCTCTCCCACAATAGCCACAATGGAACCTCACAAGCTTGGGCTTAGGCTTGGGATGTGGCTGCTCACTTGGTTTCTCTCCACTCAAACCCTCCACCGGTTTCTCACCACTTGCCTTCTCACTCTCCTTCCCAAAGAACACTTTCCCCGAAGTGCTCACAAACTTGATAGGCTTTTGTAGGTCATTTGTGGGTGTAGGAAACACGGGTGGAGCTGGGGTTGTGTCTAGTCGATTCCTTAGATGGTTAGGTTTTGGTGGGAAATCATTTTTGTGGTGGGTTTTTGGTGGCTCCGGATATTCTCTCCACTTCCCTCACCAACCTTGTTTGCCCCAAGCCCCTCACCATCTTGCCTCTTGAAGGCCTCGATCATCATCCTCAACTGAGGCTCGTGACCGGACAACCAACCCATCAACTTCCTCAAATCATCATTCTCATCCTGCAAACGATCAACATAATGTGCAAGCTCCAAATTTTTCAATGCATGCATTTCACAGGTAGAGCAAGATGTAGGCATGGGTTCCTTCAATTTAGCCTCGAGCGAACTAGTGTAAGCATACATCTCATCAATTTTAGCATGCAAAACAGGGCAAGAAGTGCAAGCACCTAGCAAAGCAGGTCTAGACTTAAGCTCAGCCACTTCAACCCTAAGCACATCTAGTTCCTCACACTTGGAGGCATGCTTCTCCTTAAACAAAGCAAGATCAGCAAGGAATATGGAGCAATCAAGACAATCATTCTCATCGAAACAACGGGGCTAGCCTTAAGCGAATCAATCTCAAGCTTGCTATCAAGCACCCGTGTCTCTAGCTCGCCCACTCTAGTCCTAGCATCCTCGAGTGAAGCCCTAAGCTCTTTCCTCATTTTCTTGGCCTCTCTAAGCATGTCATCACGGTTATCAAGCAAAGAGCCAAGCCTCTCATTCTCCCCGGCGCAAGAAGGGAAGTTCATCACGCACCTCGTCGTCGACTCGCAGTCCGAGTCGCTCCGTGTGCCCTTCTTGCCGCCGGAGCTCAACGCCATGGTGCGAAGCCATCTCTCGCGAAGCGCCTCATCCCGCTCGGGTTCTTGGACGACTTCTTGTTCTTGCGGCGATCTCCCTCGTCTTCGCGCGGCCGCTCGAGCTCGAGGTGGAGTATGCGGAACTCGGAGTCGACGTCGCTCGCTCCAACCATCGCTCGGGCCTTGCCTCGGCCCTCCTTCTTCCTCGATCGTCGCTCGTCCTTGTACTTGTTCTTGTGCTTGCTCTTGTGGTCGCGCCTCGAACGGTACTTGCCATCGTTCATCCTCGGCTTGTGCTTGTAGCTGTCCTTGTTCTCGGCCTTCTCCGGCAGTCGGCGATGAAGTGTCCCGGCTTGCCGCACTGGAAGCAAGTCCTCGTGTTCCTCCTCATGTTCACGCGGTTCTCGTGCAACCTCTCGAACCGCCTTGTCAACGGCGCCGGCTCGTCCTCTCCAAGGTCATCAAACTCCTCATCCGGCATAGACATCAAAGAGGAAAACGAGAACATCCCGGTGGATGGGTTAGAGTTAGTCTTTCCTTTGGAACCACCAACGAGGGCAAGACTATGGGAATCGATCGGTCCCTCAAGCTTGGCAGTCATGCCCCTATCCACCTCGGCCCGACTTGAGCTTCGAGAACAGCCTCGTTCACCGTCGCAGTATCATACCTCTCCGACTCGACTATGGCCTCGAACTTTCCGCCCCATATCGTACGATCCAAAGAGTGTAAGAGCTTGACCGCTCTATCATGATCATCGTACAGAGCACGTCCACATTGGCCCTCATGTTGTTCACCACCACCGTGAACCTCTCGAAACAAGGCATCGATGGACTCACCGGGGAGATGAGTGAAGTTCTCGTACTCTCTCCGTAGGTCGCATACAACCGTGCCTCGAACTCCGGGCGTTCCCAACATGAGCCTCCTTCAACGCCGCCCAAATCCTACAAGCCAAGTGCTCGGTGTGCACCCGATCGAACTCGGGCTGACACAAAGCACGAAACAAGTAGTCGACCGCCTTATTGTTGGCGTCGAATCTGTCCCTCGACCCTGGAGCCAGGAAATCCATCGGCTGGACATAGCCTGTGTCCACCGTGACATCCCACAGAAGCTGACCCTTTCCGCGGAGGAACGCACCCATCCGCTTGCTCCACATCTGGTAGTTCTTGCCATCGAAGTGTGGAGGACCCGAACCCTGTTCCTTGTACGCCATCCTTGGATCTTAGACTGGTTAAAGTCAACAAAGACCCAAACCGGCTCTGATACCACTTGAAGGACCGATACGGCGAACCAGAGAGGGGGGGAGTGAATGGGAGCCGATAAAAATTCTTCTCGAAGGAGATGAAAACTCCAACAAGACGAACACGGCTTCCAACACACGTCTCCGACTCACTACCCAAGTTGGCCAAGCCCACGTAGCCACTGGAGTGCCACCGGACCTAGGAACCAACACACACAGCCCTTCCGACTCGAGAACGCAGCGGAACGAAGAAACCCCGAGTCTACAGACCCACACGGCCGGCGACCGGTGAGCACCACCGGCCGACCGGTCCCCGCCGGTGAAACCGAGCAACTTTCACTAAGTGGCTCTACACCGGCCGACCGGTGAGACACACCGGTCGACCGATGGCAGCCCGAAAGCCCCCAAGGCACCAAACAGGCCAACCGACCACCAAACGGACCCAAACTCGAAACAACAAGCAACACGGGACAACAACGAACTCACCAAGACGTTCACCCGAGCAAAAACCCACAAGGGCTCGCACCGGTCGGGACCGGTCAAGAGCACGAGTCGACCGGTGTAGCCCGGGCAGCTCGGGATGAACAAGACCCGCGGGTCAACTCCCCCAAATCCAAATCTCGATCTCCCGAATCGCTCCACGGACTTGAACAAGACTTTGGGGATATCGTGAACACCTCATGAGGAGTCCATAGCCAAGTTTAATCCCACCAAATCTCGTCCAAAAAGGAGGAATCGAAGAAATCCCGCCGAAAGCACTTCCAACCCAAGAACTCAAGAAAACCCCAAAATCGAGCACTTTTACTCACGGATTTGGGAGGGGAATCACAGCCCAAAGAACCACGAAGGGTTCCCACAAATTTCCCCCATCAAATCCCCAAGAGAAAAGCCCCGAAAACAACCTAAAGAAATCACCGAGAGAGGGCTCCGAAAATCACCACCAAGAACAACCGGGGAAAACACATCCAAACCTTGAGGAACCACGCCGAATCATCTATACATGAAACAAAGGTTCGTACAAGTTCTAGCAAGCCGCCCGATCATCCATCCCTCTCTACAAGATCTCACCGTGAAGCTCTCTTGCTAGTCCTAGAGAAAACCTAAGGAAAATAGGTGGAAAATGGGAAAACTAATGAGCTAGGGTTCCAAGAGTTGGCTGCCATCCTCTCACCTCTTGGGTTATATGGAGGCAACCGAATGTCTAAAATGCCCTTCTCTAACAACTAGGGATACAAGCCCCTCAAGGGCGGATTTGGAATTCTTGATGTTTTCACCATCGGACGGATGCCCGGCGACCGCACCCTGCGTAGCCTCGACGCAAGCCATGCGATCCCAACGCGTGTCCTCTGCTTCGAAGATTCCGGACTGTGTCGTCGCACACCGGTCAGACCGGTGCTCCTCACCGGTCGACCGGCCCCCACCGGTCGACCGGTCCGTGCCGCCGCACCTCCGTCTTCGGTTCCTCCGGTCTTGGCTTTGTGGATCAACCAAGGAACCCGGTGGTTTCTCGGTGAACCACCGTAAACCCCGCGAACTCGGTGTAGCCTCCGCCAATCTCCACTCATGACTTGGCTCCCACGTAGTCCCGGCTCGACCTTGGTTTTGAGGCTCAACCAAGAAACCGTCCACGACTTCATCTTGCCGTTCATGCCACCATGCGGCCCGCACTTGACCACGCCGGCCACCGGGTCCCTCGAACAAAGCCTACTTGTCTTCTCCACACACCGGAGGCCTCACCGGCGACGACCTTTCGCGCTTGTTCTTCACCCGCACCAACACGAGTCAAGCCGCAACCCGCACCTCGCAATACTTAGCCAAGAATCGGCTCCACACAACGTTGTCAATCACTCATCACACAAGGAAGCGACCATCCACCGGTCCTCGAACCACACATGGTCCTCGCCCGCCCGGCCCTCCCCTCACGATCTTGGAGCCGTACGCTTAGGAGAAGTCGACGGTGACCCGGCTGGCCCTTGGCGAGCTGGTCGCCGCCGGCCAGCTGGCGGCCAATGAAGACGGACGTCCGGCGGAGGGATAGTGCCGCCGGCGGCGGACCGCGAGCCCAACCCGCCGGAGGGCTACGTGGTGAGCTTCATCCGTTACCACGAGCGGGGCTTCAACGCGCCGGCGAGCACCTTCATGCGAGCGATGTGCCACCACTACGGGGTGGAGCTGCACAACTTCGCCCCCAACGCGATTTCGCAGGCGGCCACGTTCGTGGGCGTCTGCGAAGGGTACCTGGGGATCCCAGTCAACTAGGAGCTCTGGGTTCACCTTTTCCGTGCGGAGCTCTTCACGCAGCCCACGACGGAGCCGAGGGACCCGCGCGCGGTGCGCGCCGCGGATGTCGCTTGCCCTGCGGGGGCAATTCAAGAACGTCTACATCCCCTGCACCATGACGACGAACAACGCCGGCTGGGAGCGGGGATGGTTCTACTTGCGCAACGCCGAGCCCGGCCTTCCCCCCTACACCTGTCGGGTGTTCAAGGAGAAGGCTGATTCCTGGGGCTACGGAGTCTCCACGGCCCAGCATTGGAGGCGGCAGGAGTCGGTCCTGGCCGCCCTACAGCGACTGGCGTCGCATGGGCTGAACGCGATGGGCGTCCTCGCCTTCCTCCATCACCGGCGGGTCGTGCCCTTGATGGAGAGGCCGCTCTGCATCTTCGAGATGACGGAGGCGGCCAACCCCGTCGACCTGGCGAGGTCGCGGATGCTCTCGACGCCCCTCGAGCGGCCATATGCGCTCACCCGGGCGCGGAGCGCCGTCGACACCCGGGCGCCGATGCCTGCGGGCCGGACCCCATGGGGCCTCGAGATGCTCCCCACCGGCCCGCTGGTGAGTGTGACTCCTGATCGTGTTTTAGTTCTTGGTGTTGCTTCTTCCTCCTGACGCGTCCTTAATGCTCTTGTATGCAGCTGGTGAACTTTACCGTCTCCAAGTCCGTTCCGCCCACCCCCGACTCCCGTGCGCTCGGGCGGCGCGCGGCGGCGGGAGCGAGGAGCGGGCGGCGCGCAGAGGGAGCGCGCGAGGCGACATCAAGCGCGCCGCGACCGGCGGGCCGCGGAGTACCGGCGGCGCGAAGAGCTGGGGCTCTCCTCCCCGGGGACCGAGGAGTACTCGTCCTCGGAGGAGGACGAAGAGGAAGAGGCTGAGGGGGAGGGCCCCTCTGATAGGTGGCAGCCTTCGCCCCCGTCGCCGGAACCGGCGCCGGCGACAAGGGCGGCTTCGCCTGGGGCGGGCGCAACGGCGCCCGCCGCCAGGCAATCGACATCGGGGCGGCGCGCGCGCCGCGGGGGGGTGCCGCGCGCGCCACGGAGGCGCGCGCGGCGAGCGCGCCCGTGCGAGCGTCAAGCGTGCCCGCCGCGCGCGGCGCCGTCGTCGGGGGGCGCGACGGCGGGGCGTGCCCGCACGTGGGGCGTGTGCGTGCCGCGCGCGCGCGGCGGCGCCTTCGGGAGGTGCGGGCGTCGGGCGCGCTTGCGCGCGCGCGCGCCGTCGGCGGAGGCGCCACGGCAGGCGCAGCGCTTGCACCCCGCCCTCATCCGTCGAGGCCTCGAGGAAAAGGAAACGGGCCTTTTCTTCTTCGAGATAAGGAGCTCGTCTTTTTTCGCTTGGTTTGATTTGTAGGGTCAAGTGTTCTAACCCCTTTGTTTGTGCTCGCGCAGGTGGTGCCAACCGTGCCTCCTCTCGCACCAGCCAAGGTGCCGAGGACGGATGCGTCCATCCCCACCCCGGCGGCGCTCGTCAAGGGCGTCGCGACCGGGGACAAGCACGGCGGCGGCGCGAGCTCGCGAGCCCGGCCGGGGCCTCGAGGCCCCGGCCGCCAGATCAGCCCGCCGCGGCGCGCTCCGGGAGGTCGCCGAGGAGCGGCCGGCGCCGGGGCCGTCGTGGGGACGCGGCGCGCGGCGGCCGGCCGGGGTGGAGGTGCCGCCCACGGAGGCAGCCGCCACGCGCGGCGCGGCCCGTGGCGCCGGGCCGCAGAGGAGGTGGAGCGGGCGCAAACCGCGGGGGCGCCCGTGGGACACGCGCGCGCCCGAGGTGATGGCCGCGGCGCCACGACGGGCGCCCGCGGCCACGGAGGCGCAGGGAGGTGCCGGCGGAGGCGGCACAAGCGGCCGCGCCCGCCGGCGATCTACTGTGTGGAGGTGGTGGAGGTCTCGGACGACTCCCCGCCGCCCGGGTGGGACCGCGGGGCCGCCCGGCCCATGAATTCCCCCGAGCCCCGAGAGGGGGCCCTCGTGAGGCGGCACGAGGGTCACATGGTGGTGGGGGGCCGAGGACACGGCGCCGAGGCCTCGTCCCTCCCGCGCCGGCCGCCCTGCCCAGGTGGAGGGGGCCGTCGACGATCCCCCTGCGTTCGCCGACGCCAGGGGGAGCAGGAGCTCTGGGGCGAGCTCCGGAGCCACGGCGCCACGCTCAACCGCGCGCTGAACGAAGCGCTGCATGTCCATGGCGGCCCTGCATGGCGCGTTTTCCAGGTAAGCCGTGGTTGCTCGTTTTCTTCTCTCTTTCGTTTTTGTATGCTGCCTCGTGTCGCAGTGCTTATGGGTTTTGGTTTTGTGGTTGCCAGGAGCTCGAGCGTCGCGCCCACGACAAGTACGACGCCTTCGACCGGGTGAACGCTGAGGTTCACCAGCTCCGGGAGCGGTGTAGCGCCTTCGACGCGCTTGCTGACGCCTTCAGGACGCCGGACGACTGGCTGGCGTATCGGGCCATGGCGTGGTGCGACGAGCTCCCGGAGAACTCGAGGCAGGACGCGGCGCGCCGCTCGAGCCTCGAGCGGGTCCGCGCAGCCCTCATTGACCGTGATGAGGCGCTGTGGCAGGCGCGCTCGGATTTGGAGAAGACGCGGACGCTGGCCGCCAACTGGGAGGCGGAGGTAGCCAATGTCCGCCGCGAGGCCCGGGAGCTCCGCACGTCGCTCGAGGGGGCACAAGCGCGCAGCCGCCGGGCCGAGGAGCCGGCGCACGGGCCGGGAGCGGCGCGGGCCAAGGAGGCCCATGACGCCAAGGCCGCGGCGCTCGCTATCGCCGAGGAGCGGCTTCGGCGAGAGCGCGCCGCCCGCCAAGGAGCCGAGGGGCGGCTCCAGCAGGAGCAGGCCGCCCTCGTCGACGCCCGGACGGCGCTGGAGCGGGAGCGCGTCGCTCGCGAGGCGGCGGAGAAGTCGCTGGAGGAGCGGAACACCGCGTTCTCCAAGGTCGAGGACGAGGCGCTTATGCTCAGCATCAGCAACGCCAACCAGGAGCTGGCCCTCCGGGAGCAAGGCGAAACCGTCCAGCGCCTCGAGCTGACGATCGAGTCCGTGCGCCGCGACTTCGAGACGGAGAGGAAGCAAGTCGAGGGTGAGCTGCTGCCTGATTTCTTGTCTGGTTGGTTTTTCGTTAGAGGGCTCGCTTCCCCCTTTCTGATTTCCTTCTTGTCTTGTCGATTCCAGGCTTGCGCACCGCTCTGGGGCACACAGCTGAGTGGGCCGAGGCGCTGCAGGCTTCGTACAACTCCTCCGAGCGGGAGCCGGCAGAGCAGCGTGAGGCGGCCCTCGAGACCTGTCGTGCCGTGGAGGAGGGCGAGGCTCAGGCCGGCAGCTCGCCGGCCGCCCGCCTGCGCGCCCTTGGCGGCCACGTCACGGAGCGGATGCGCCGGCGCTGCATCTGGGCGTCCAGAAGGCCCTCGGAGTGGTGCGATCCCACTACGAGGTCAACTTCGAGGCGCTGGCGGAAGGCTACATCGTTCCCGAGGGCGTCGAGGACGAGGTGGCCATGGAGCGTGCGGATGCGCTCGCCGCCGACGCCACCGGGTCGCTCGCCGAGGCCTTCGAGGAGTTCCTCTTCCCCGACGTCGCTGACGCTGCTGCTCCTCCGGCCTGAAACAGCTGGGTGCTGGGCCCGTTTTTTGTTCTTGAATTAGTATTCTGGCCATGGGGCCTTTGTAAATAAGTACATTATCTCCACCGTAAACATTTGACGATGCGTAATGAAGTCTTTGCTTATTGCGCCTTTTTGTTTCTCCTTCTTCCTGAGTAGATTTTACTTAGGGGAGTTCGATTTTCGCTAGGGGTTCGCTGGGTTGGAGGCGAGAGAGAAAGGCCATATCCACGAGGCGTAGGCTATCTCTGGCTCGCACGCTCCTCCCGCTGGGCCGCCCGCGCCCTGTTCAAATCGTTGCTCGTAGTTGAAGTAGAAAACAAGCTTAGCGCGTGTGAGTTGTTTTTATTTTTGCGCAAAAAATGGGACCATTTTTTGGGGGGGTGCCCCCCGCAGTAGCCCCCGAGGGTAACTTGGGTTTCAGGGGAAAGCCGAGTTGCCCTTTTATTAGACTTGGAGCATTTACATAGTTGTCACCAACTGGGGTGTTGGCCATGTGATTTTACAACAAAAAGTACTTGGAAATCCTAGCTAAGGGTAGAAGCGACGTAGCTGTTGGATGTTCCAAGCGTTGGTGAGCTCTTCACCGTCCTCGTTGGCCAGCTTGTACGTGCCCGGCTTGAGTACCTTCACCACGACGTAGGGTCCTTCCCATGGGGGCGACAGCTTGTGGCGCCCTCGGTTATCTTGGCGCAGCCTTAGGACCAGATCCCCTTCGCTGAAATCCCGTCGACGTATCTTGCATGCTTGGTAACGTCGTAGGGACTGTTGATACCTCGCGGAATGCATCAAGGCTACGAGACGTGCCTCGTCCAGCTGGTCCAGCGAGTCCTCGTGGGCTCGCTGGTTAGCATCCTCGTCATAGCCTTGGACCCTGGGCTATCCGTATTCTAAGTCCGTGGGGAGGACGGCCTCCGCGCCATGGACTAGGAAAAACGGGGTGAACCCGGTGGCTCTGCTCGGGGTGGTCCTTAGGCTCCACACAACCGCTGGTAGTTCTTGGAGCCATTTTTGCCCAGATTTGTTGAGCTGATCGAAAATTCTGGGCTTAAGGCCCTGTAGGATCATGTCGTTGGCACGCTCCACTTGGCCGTTGGTCTGTGGGTGTGCCACAGCTGCCCAATCCACACGAATGTGGAACTTGTCGCAGAACTCCAAGAACTTCCGGCCCGTGAACTGGGACCCATTGTCCGTGATGATGGAATTTGGCACTCCAAAGCTGTAGACGATGTCGGTGAAGAATGTCACCACCTGCTCGGCCCTTAGATTTGTGATGGGGCGTACCTCCACCCACTTGGAGAACTTGTCAATCGCGACGAGCAAGTGGGTGAAGCCCCCGGGCGCCTTTCGCAGGGGCCCGACGATGTCCAGCCCCCACACGGCGAATGGCCATGTTACGGGGATGGTTTGCAGGGCATGGGCGGGCAGGTTGGACTTGCGGGCGTAGAACTGGCACCCTTCGCAGGTGCGCACGATCTCGCTGGCGTCTGCAACCACCACAGATCCCCGCGTGGATGTCCCGTAGGAGCTCGCGCCCCTCGGGAATGGGCACACACCGCTGTAGGATGCCGGAGGCGGCGCGCTTGTACAGCTCGCCGTCGACGAGGGCAAAAGATTTGGCCATCCTGGCGATGCGCCTGGCCGCGGCCCGGTCCGCGGGGAGTTCCCCTCGAGCGATCCAGGCGATGTACTTTTCGCGCCAGTCCTCTTGGGCAGGGGCCGGCTCGATGTCCATCGCATCGGCCTCGTGGGAGCCGTACCCCTCGAGGAGGGAGAGCACGTACGCCTCATTCGAGGGGTCCTCATCCATGGGTTCCGCACCCGCTGGTTTCGAGGGAGCCCCCGAGGGTCCGTCGTGACTCGAGGGGTAGGGCTCGAAAACGACCGAGGGTTGTGTGATGTCACGCGCGAAAACGTTCGGGGGAACGGTGATCTGCCCGGACGCAATCTTGGCCAGTTCATCTGCCTCCTCGTTGTAGCGGCGGGGCACATGGTTGAGCTCGATGCCGTAGAACTTGTCTTCGAGGGCCCGCACGGCTTTGCAGTAGGCCTCCATCTTGTCGTCATGGCAGCTTGCGTTCTTCATGACCTGATCGATCACGAGTTGCGAGTCCCCCCGCACGTCGAGGCGCTTGACACCCAACTCAATGGCGATTTTGAGGCCACAGAGGAGGGCCTCGTATTCAGCCATGTTGTTGGACGCGGGGAAGTGGAGACGCACTGCGTAGCGCATGTGTTCCCTGAGGGGCGACACGAAGAGCAGGCCCGCGCCTGCTCCCGTTTTCATCACTGAGCCGTCGAAGAACAGAGTCCAGCACTCTGCCTGGATTTGTGGGGTCGGCAGCTGCGTGTCCGTCCACTCAGCGACGCAATCCGCCAGGATTTGCGATTTGATGGCTTTGCGCGTGGCGTAGGCCAGCGTCTCGCCCATCAGCTCCACGGACCACTTGGCAATCCTGCCTGCTGCGTCAGGGTTGCGGATGATTTCTCCTAGCGGAAAGGAGGAAACCATCGTGACCGGGTGGGCCTCGAAGTAGTGGCGGAGCTTGCGCCGTGCAAGGACTACCGCGTACAGCAACTTCTGGACCTGGGGATAGCGCGTCTTCGTGTCTGATAGGACCTCGCTGATGTAGTAGACCGGCCGCTGCACGGGCAAGGCGTGCCCTTCCTCCGTGCGCTCCACGACGATCACGGCGCTGACCACCTGGGTGGTTGCGGCCACGTAGAGCTGCAGGGGTTCGCCATCTTGCGGCGGCGTGAGGATCGGGGCGTGCGTTAGAGACGCCTTTAGCTTGTCGAGCGTGTCCTGGGCTTCGGTGGTCCAAGAGAAGCGCTCGTGCTTCTTAAGCTGGGCGGTAGAGGGGCGGGCCCTTCTCACCGAGCCGCGAGATGAAGCGGCTCAAGGCGGCGAGGCACCCCGAAGACCTTCGCACCCCTTTGAGGTCCCGGATCGGACCCATTCGTTCGAGGGCCGCGACCTTTTCGAGGATTGGCCTCGATTCCCCGCCGGGAGACAATGTATCCTAGGAGCATGCCTCGCGGCACTCCAAAGACGCATTTTTCGGTGGTTTAGCTTGACCCCGTTGGCCCGTAGGCAGTTGAACGCGACGCCAAGGTCGCCAACTAGGTCGTCCGCCTTCCTGGTCTTCACGACGATGTCGTCTACGTATGCTTCGACCGTCCGTCCGATGTGATCCCCAAAAACATGCTGCATGCAACGCTGATATGTTGCGCCCGCATTTCTGAGGCCAAACGGCATCGTGACGTAGCAGAACATCCCGAACGGCGTGATGAACGAAGTCGCGAGCTGGTCGGACTCCTTCATTTTTATTTGGTGGTACCCGGAGTAAGCGTTAAGGAAGCAAAGCAATTCACACCCAGCCGTTGAATCAATGATCTGATCGATGCGTGGCAAAGGAAAAGGAACTTTAGGACATGCTTTATTAAGACTAGTGTAGTCTATACACATCCACCACTTCCCATTCATTTTCTTTACAAGCACGGGGTTTGCTAGCCACGTAGGGTGGAACACCTCCTTGATGAATCTGGCCTCGAGAAGCTTCCGCAGCTCCGCTCCGATCGCCCGTCGCCGCTCCTCGTCGAAGCGGCGCAGCCGTTGCTGCACGGCGCAGGCGTTTGGCAGGATGTCAAGGGAGTGCTCGGCGACTTCCCTCCGGATGCCTGGCATATCCGAGGGACTCCACGCGAAGATGTCGGCGTTGGCGCGGAGGAAGTCGACGAGCACCACTTCCTATTTGGGGTCGAGGGTGGAGCTGACCCTCAACGCCTTGCCCTCGGGGGCTGACGGGTCGAGGGGGACCCCCTTGGTCTGCTCCGCAGCCCTCGAAGGTGCCGCGTGCTTGGTGGCGGGGTCGAGGTCTTCGTTGACCATCTTCTCCGGCCGTGTTCACCGGCGCTTCGTCCGGCGCCGCCGCCTCTGCGTGCTCCACGCATTCGACGTCGCAGCCGAACGCGTGCTCGATGGATGACCCGACGGTGATGACGCCGTTTGGTCCCGCATCTTCATCTTCGGGTAAGTATAATTGGGGACCGCCATGAATTTGGCGTAAGCGGGTCGCCCAAGTATAGCGTGGTAGGCCCCCTTGAACCCCACCACCTCGAAGGTGAGGGTCTCCTTGCGGAAATTCTTTGCGGTGCCAAACCAAGGCGGCATATCGATCCGCGCGAGGGGCCGGACCGCGCTTGCGGGCGCGATGCCATGGAACGGCTTCGTGCCGGGCCGCACCGGTCCAACCCGATCCCCATGAGGCGCAACGTATGCGCGTAGAGGATGTTGAGGCTGCCGCCTCCGTCCATGAGGACCTTCGAGAACCGGCGTTCCCGATGATGGGATCAACCACCGGC
The DNA here is from genome assembly GCA_947561735.1 of Cenchrus americanus. Lineage (NCBI taxonomy): Eukaryota > Viridiplantae > Streptophyta > Magnoliopsida > Poales > Poaceae > Cenchrus > Cenchrus americanus. The sequence continues at coordinate 79,992,538 of OX387245.1, read as the reverse complement.
GGGTGCGGCCGGGTTGGGGACACGGTTCGGGTGGTCCTCCCCGCCGAAGGTGATGGCATCCTCCGACCAATTGAGGAAGGACGGAGGAGCCCTCTCCGCGGCGAGGACCTCGTGCCGCTCCTTCTTGCGGCCGGCGAGTCGACATGTCGACGGTTGGCCCCCCAAAGATGAGGAACACATTTTCAACAGCGGGGAAGCCACCCGCGCGCGTCGCCGTCGCCCCCGTCTTTCTTGGCCTCTGCCTCCTTTGCGGCGGCACGGCCATAAAACTTCTTGAGCATATCGCACTGCTCAAGGGTGTGGTTCACCGAGTCTTGTGGTAAGGACATGGCTTTTTCAAAGCATGTCGTCGAACACCCCCCGACCTCGAGGGGCCGGTCGAGGGCCCCGTCGAGCCGGTCAACGGCAAGGGCCTCGGCATTGCCGCCGCCGCGCCCTCGCTCGCGCGCCGCGCGCGGCTTCTTCCCCCTTCTTGCCCCGCTTGTCGTTGCGGTGCGGCTCCTTGGACTTGCTGCCCTCCGCGGGCGTGTCCTCCGAGCGCTTGCCCTTCTTGCCGTCGAAGATCGCCCCCATGGCCTCCTCTCCGGAGGCGAAGCTGGTGGCGATGTCGAACAGCTTGTTGGAGTCCGCTGGCGGGCTGCGTCCCAGCTCTCGCACGAGATCCCGGCACGTGGTGCCCTCGAGGAAGGCGTGCACGATCTCGGACTGCGCCACGCTGGGGAGCTCTGTGCAGCGCTTGGAAAAGCGCCGTATGAAGTCCCGCAGCGACTCGCCGGGCTTCTGCGTGCAGGAGCGCAGGTCCCAGGAATTCCCAGGGCGCATGTACGTGCCCTGGAAGTTGCCCACGAGCGTGTGGACCAAGTCGTCCCAGTTGTGGATTTGGCTAGCGGGCAAGTGCTCGAGCCATGTCCGGGCCGCGTCGCCGAGATGCAGGGGCAAGTTGCAGATGATGACCTCGTCGCTGGTGGCCCCGCCCAGCTGACAAGCCAAGCGGTAGTCGTTAAGCCACACGCGGGGGTCCGTCTCCCCGTTGTACTTGACGATGGTCGAGGGTTGGCGGAAGCGTTGGGGGAACGCCGCCGCGCGGATCTCCCGGCTGAACACACGGTAGCCCGGGGGCTCCGGCGTCGGGGAGCGGTCCTCACCACTGTCGTAGCGTCCACCCCTTTGAGGGTGGTAGCCCCTTGCTGCTCGGGTATCCGCCCTGCTCGTGCGCGTGGCGTTAATGACGTTGCGGGCGTCGCCATCCAGCGCCCTGCGTGCGTCAAGGAGCCACTCCTTGGCTGGCGTGCGCCCTTGGTCGGCGGGTTGCCCCGCCGGGCCCCCCCTGCGTGCACGGAGGGTTCGCCTCCCGGTGCGGCTTCGTCGCCCCACGCGTCTCCCCGTTGGCGGATGCGCGAGGCCGAGCTCTCCGCCCGCCGGACGGCCGCTTGCTCGATGTGAGTTTGCACCTCGCGGTGCGGGGTCTCGAGCCTCGGGGGTCGAGGGTGCCGGCATGGCGCGGCAACGCCGCGGCGGCGATGAGCTTTTGGCTCGCCCCCGCGGGGCGCGTCCGCGTTGTCGACGTTGGGGACGGTGTTGATGCGGTCGCGGACCGTCGGCCCGGCCCCGCGCGCGTTTGCCGCGCGCGGAGGCTTCTCCCCGCCATTGAGGCGCGGAGCGCCGCACCGTCCGCATTCCTCCGCCGCCTTGCCTCGAGCTCGCGGGCTTGAGCCGGCCGCGCGTCGGCGTCGGCCCCGGCGGGAGCGCTTGGCCCCGCGGCCATGCGCGCGGCGATCCCCGGGGCGGGGGGTGATCTCCCCATCTCCGGCGCCCGCCGCGCCGGCGGCGTTGGCCGGTCGTTGGTGATGACGGCGCAACACTCCCGCGCGGGGTCGTAGCTCCCGTGCCGGGAGTTGTCGGAACGCCCAAACCAGTAGTCCGCGCGTCGAGGAAACGCCCCCGAACACGACCGGGTCCGGCACGCCGGAGAAGTCCCACTCCGCGTACCCGTGGCGGTTGGCGAGTGGCAACGCGTCGATGGAGCCTAGGGACGACTCGTCAGCCATTGAGGCACCGGAATCCCTGGCGACGAAGACGTGGCGGCCGGGCGGGACCCGGCGCATCGTGGTGTTAACGTTGTTGTTGTAGGCCGACGTGGCGCCATGCAACCCGATGGGGATGCGTGGGCCGGAGACCGCACGTGGTCCCGCTGGGGCGGTGGCGGTTGTCGTAACGGTGGGCGCGCCGCGCCGAGTGGCGGCACGCTCGGCCCGCCGCCGCTCGGACCGTGCTTGACGCGAACGTAGCCGCCGAGCGGCGACGGCGTCGCGGCGTCGATGGACCCGCGGCATCCGTGCCCGCGGGCGCCCGCGCGCCGTGGTGGTGCGTGCGGCGGAGACCAGAGCGGACCTGGCCTGGCGCTGCGCGCGGAGCTCCTCACGGTTGGTGAGGCACATGAGATAGCCGTTCCCCGTGGCCTGAAAGTTCAGGTCCCCGAAGTGGATTTCGAACCCGGCTGGGAGGGGGTCCGAGCTACCCATGCAGTAGCGGGTACCACGGTACTCAGTGCGGATCACCATGGAGGGAGTTGATGGAATGACCTTAGGCGCTCGCTTGCCCCACGGTGGGCGCCAACTGTCGGTGCGGAATATGGTCCCGACACTAACCAGTAGATAGCGCCATGGTCTATCCCTCAATGGTCGATGTTAAGTAACAAGTGACACAGAGATTTTATCCTGGTTCCGGGCGAGGGGGTCGTACGTCCAGCAGAGACGTGCTCGGGGCACTATATTACTCAGCACCAGGGGTGCTTGTAGTGGGGCGGATACAAGCAAGGTGGGAGAGGAAGCATGGCTTCCAAGTCCCTGGAGGTGTGACTGGAGATATTGTGGGGGAAGAGAGTGAGTACGTGGTGTGTGGTGTCTTGTGTGCTGCTGAGTCTCTGTTCGTCTGTCCCCCCCCCCCCCCCCCCCCCCGTGGGCGGGGGTTCGCCCCCCCTTTTATAGATCAAGGGGGGCGGCGGGTTACATGCGCGCCGCGCTATCTAGCTACGTGGGGGAGCACGTCGTGCTACGCTGTAGAGTGGGCGACCGTCCGGACGATCTTCGCAGCGATCTGGCCATGATGGCCTGCCTCGTACCCGAACAGTGGCGGTTCGAGGGTAGGAGGGCGGCAGATGGTTGTGGCGTCCTCTGATAGGCTTCGAGGGAGGTGCTGACGCTGGCTTGTACGGGGCACAGGAGTAGGTAGAACGGTGTCCCTTCCCAACGCGCTTCACAGTGTTGGAGTGGTTGCTACAGCGCCTGGCGTGCGCCTGCACGCGTGGGGGCGGTGACCATGCTGTTACAGTGGCCGGGATGGCGATCCACCGGCCTAGCGCCTCCACCTAACCCCCCGCAGGTCACGAGAAAGTGAATCGAGGGTGCGCCCGGCCCCCTTCGAGGGTCCGGCGCGTTAGCCGCATCGGGAGTAGGCGCGCGGTGTCACGGGGCCGACACCGGCCGTGCGCACGGTCCCTCCCCACGCGGGTGGGGATGGGCTCCTCCCCGGGGAGTTGGTGCGGCGGCACCGGGCGCGAGCCCCGGCGCATGATGGCGCCGCCCCGCCTGTGTCAGGGCGTTAAATGCCCGTGTACGGGGGCCGGCGCACGCGTGGGGGGCACCCTCGAGCGTGGCGGACCACAGCCAAGGGCGGGACGTACCCTCGAGCGAGGCGAAACCCGCTCAAGGGGGAGTGAGCCCTCGAGTGGGGCGGAGCCCGCTCGAGGGAAGTGTTGCACCTCGAACGGGGCGGAGCCCACCCGAGGGGGTGTGCGTCCTCGAGCGAGGCGGAGCCTGCTCGAGGGGACTTCTAAGAGGGCCGCCTCGATGGGCCGTCGGGGTCCCTGCGGCGTGGGCCGTGTCCTGCATGGTTAGGCACCTGCATGGTTAGGCTTAGCGTGTTTTGGTTTTGTTGCGGGTTTTAAGTGAGGATTTCCCCGTTGTTTAAGGGGACCCCTAGGGCTGTCCCCGACAACTGGCACCCTTGGCACCTTCTGACGAGTTCCTCAGCGTCGCCTAGAGCTGTGGGCCAGTAAAAAGCTCGTCGAAAGGCCTTGCTGACCAGCGTACGTGAGGACGCGTGGTTGCCGCAGACACCCTTGTGTATCTCCTCCAAGATATCCTTGCCTTCTTCTCGGGGAACACACTTCATGAGTACTCCAGAAGTAGCTCCCCGCCTATATAGCTTGTTCCCGACTAGGACGTAGGACTTGGCCCGGCGGATGAGCTGCTCAGCTGAGCTTTTGTCCGACGGGACCTTCTGCTTGTGGATGTAGTCGATGAAGGGTTGTCGCCAGTCCACGTCAATCATCATGACCTCCTGGCCAGCTGGCAGATGCGCTGGGTCAGTGGTCGTAGGCGCCGGCTCCGGGATGGATGGCGCGTGAAGCTCGTGGATGAAGACACCCGCTGGTACTTCAGCGCGAGTAGAACCAAGCTTCGATAGGACGTCCGCTGCAATGTTGTTGTCGCAAACAACGTGGTGGAACTCGAGACCATAGAACTTGTTCTCGAGTTTGTGGACTTCTAGGTAGTAGGCGTCCATGTTCTCCTTGTTGCGGTCCCAAGACTTGTTGACTTGGTTGATGACCACTGCAGAGTCGCCGTAGACTAGTAGCCGCATGATGCCCAGGGAAGCTGCGAGACGGAGCCCGTGTAGTAGAGCTTCGTACTCGGCTTCATTGTTTGAGACCTTCCAAAAGATCTGCAGGACGTACTTGAGTTGTTTGCCCGTTGGAGAGGTCAAGAGTACCCCTACACCGGCGCCTTCGAGCTTGAGCGAACCGTCGAAGTACATCACCAGTGCTCTGGTCGCTCGGTTGGAGTTGGCAGCTGATTCTCCCGCCACTCTGCCATGAAGTCGACTAGTGCTTGCGACTTGATGGCTGTACGTGGCTTGAAGTCGATGTTGAGGGCACCGAGCTCGACTGCCCACTTGGAGATTCTTCCAGTAGCATCTTGGTTACGCAGGATGTCGCCGAGCGGGTAGTCGGTGATGACGGAGACCGAGTACTCCTGGAAGTAGTGTCGTAGCTTCCGCGAGGTAATGAGCACTGCATACAGTAGCTTATGTACTGGTTGATAGCGTGCTTTAGATTCCGACAGGACCTCGCTGACGAAGTAGACTGGTCGCTGGACTGGGTATGCGTGGCCGTCTTCCTACCGCTCGACAATGATGGCAGAGCTGACCACGTGAGTAGTCGCAGCGAGGTAGAGCAGTAGTTGCTCCTTTTTGCGAGGAGTCGTGAGGACTGGCGGCTTTGATAGGAAATCCTTGAGCTGAGCAAGAGCTTGATCTGCCTCTGTAGTCCACACGAACTTCTCTTGATGCTTGAGTATTTTGAAGAAGGGTAGCCCCCGTTCTCCAAGCTTCGAGATAAATCTGTTCAAGGCCGCCATGCACCCGGTGAGCTTCTGGACATCCTTGATGCAGTTGGGAGCTCTCATGTTGGTGATGGCGGAGATCTTCTAGAGGTTGACTTCGATGCTGCGATGGCTGATGACGAAGCCGAGTAGTTTACCCGACGGTACACCAAAGACGCACTTGTTCGGGTTGAGCTTCCAGCGCTACTCGCGCAGGGATGCGAAAGTCTCTTCAAGATCCACGATGAGTATTTTGGAATTTCTGGTCTTGACGACCACGTCATCCACGTAGGCTTCGACGTTCTTGTTGAGCTGTCTCTTGAAACAGGCCTGGATAGCTCGCTGGTAAGTGGCGCCGGCGTTCTTCAACCCGAACGACATGGTTGTGTAGAAGTAGGCGCCAAACGGGGTGATGAACGCAGTCTTCTCTTGGTCTTCTTCCTTGATAGAGATTTGGTGGTACCCGGAGTAGCAGTCGAGGAAGCAGAGCAGGTCACAACCTGCCGTGGAATCGATGACTTGATCTATCCGCGGCAACCCGAAGGGGTCCTTGGGGCAGTGCTTGTTGAGGTCGGTGTAGTCGACGCACATCCTCCACTTATTAGAGTTCTTCTTGTGGACGAGGACGGGGCTGGCGAGCCACTCAGGATGGAAGACTTCTCTGATGAAGCTAGCCGCGAGTAGTTTGGCGAGTTCCTTCTTGATGGCATCCCGTCGGTCGTTGGCGAAACGGCGGAGGTGTTGTCGTTTCGGGGTAGCTTTAGGGTCGATGTTGAGTAAGTGCTCGATCAGATTCCTGGGCACCCCTAGCATGTCCACTGGTTTCCAAGCGAAGATGTCTCGGTTAGCCCGAAGGAAGCTGACGAGCGCGTCTTCCTATTTCAGGTCAACGTCCGCCCCGATCATGGTGGTATTGCTGCTGTCGCCTGTCCCAAGGTCGATTGCTTTGACTTGCACTTCCTCGGATGGCTGAGGTTTGCTGCCCTTGTCCGACTTCTCTAGGATGTCAAGCTCATTGGGGCAAGCTTCTTTGACGCATCGTAGATCTCCATCATGGCGTTGAGTACTGGGTTGGTGGCTGCGAGTTCCATAGCTTCTGTGTCGCGGTCGAAGGATATCTTCAAGTCCCCTTGTAGCGAGAGTACACCGGCCGGACTTGGCATCTTCAGTACCAAGTATGTGTAGTAGGGTACCGCCACGAACTTGGCAATAGCTGGTCTGCCGAGGATGGCATGGTAGGAAGTCTCGAAGTCCGCGACTTCGAACTGGATGTACTCAGTGCGATAGTTTTCTCTGGTTTCCTTGAAGGTAACTGGCAGGACCATTGAACCCAGTGGAATAGCAGCGTTCCCGGGGACGATGCCGTAGAAGGGCGATGTGCTCTTGGTGAGCATGTGAGTGATGTCGAGCTTCATCTTCTTTAAGGTCTTGGTGAAAAGGATGATGAGCCCGCTTCCACCGTCGATGAGTACCTTGTTGAGTCTGGAGCCCGCAACTACCGGCTTCAGGATGAGAGGCAAACGCCCTGGTTCAGAGAAGCTTGTCCATTGATCCGTGCGGGAGAAGGAGATGGGTGCCTCCAACCACCGGAGAGGGGTCGGAACTGCTGGTTCAATGTTTAAGACTTCTCGTCGAGTGGCCTTCTAAGACCGTTTGGTGGGTAGTCCACCGAAGAGGACGTTCACCGTCTTGTCAGGTTCTTGAAAGTCGTCGTTGCCTTCGTTGGCTTTTTTCTTGCCTTTCTTGTTGTGCGGATGCCGTGGGTTTGGAGTGTCCTTGAGTGCTCGCCGGAGTTGGTAGCACTGTTCGGTAGTGTGGTTGCCCTCCAGGTGCCACGGGCACTTCTCTTTCAGCAAGTCTTTGAAGCTGCCGGAGGTCTTCTTCGGGTTGTCTTTCGCAGTGCGCTGGATAGCCACGACTGTGTTGTCTGGCTTGCGCTTGCAATTAGGACCCGAGTAGTTGTTGTGACCGCCTTGATCCCGGTTGTTGTTATTGCTGCCGCCCGCATTTTGCTTGCTCTTGCCGCGAATGGCGTCGTGCTTGGCGTTTGCCTTGTCTTCTTCGTCGGCCCATGAAGTGATCATGTCTTTGAGCTTGGTAATGGAGCTTGGGCGGCGACGACTGAAGTCTTCAAAGGTGCGATGGTGGTAGAGGCCGTCTTGGAAAAGGTCGATGACTTCCTTGTCGGTGACATCGACTAAAGTGGCGCGCTTGTCGAAAAAGCGTTGCATGTACTTGCGTAGAGTTTCGCCCTGTTCCTGCTTCACCATGGCTTGGTCCATGCGAGTACCCGAGCGTCCCATGGCGCCCGCGAAGTTGCTGGTGAACTGCTCCTTGAGCTGGTCCCACTTGTCGACCGAGTACTTCTCGAGTGATTCGAGCCATGTAAGTGGGGCTTGGTCCAGGCAGAAGGGGAAGTAGAGACACTTCGTGTCATTGTTGCCACCAGCATTCTCCATTGAGAGGGCGTAGCACCTAAGCCACTGTATTGGGTCTTGCTTCGTGTCATACTTGGTGATCCCGAGAGGCTTGAATTTCTCTGGGAGCAGCAGATTGCAAAGTCGAGCAAAGAAGGCGGGTAAGCCGTCGTTCTCGCCTGTCGTGGAGGATTTCTTGCGTCGAATTTCCTCGATTCTGCGACGGGCATTGTAGCCGCCGCATGAGACACCGGTGACGTGGCTATCTGCGTGACCTCGGCCTCCTCGATCGCCTCCGCCACCGACTCTCCTTCCAGCCCCGTGTGAGGAGCTCCCACCGTTGCTGCCTCTGCCGTCAGCGTTGCCACGAGCCACCACAGCACGACTTCCACCAGTGCGACCAGCATTGTGGCCGCCCTAAGAAGGTCCTCCAGCAGATGCCCTAGTGCGGTTCGGGTTCTGCGGTAGCTCTCCTCGAGTACGGTTATGCCCGTTGTCGGCTGAGCTGCGGCTTGTGGCTTCATGATCGGCTTCGCAAGTTCGAAGGGGAGGCACTTGAGTGACTTTGTTGTCGACTCTCATGAAGTAAGCGTCCTCCGCGAGCTTGGTGATGACTTCTCCCGCGCACATCCCCTGAGCCTGATGTGCTATCGTAGTGATAGACATGAGGCACTGTTCAGGGGTAATATGCACCCGGCTTTCAACTTGGTTGAGCGCCTTTGTGAGGTTCCGAATGGGGAGGCTCTCACGGAGACGCCGACGCCATTCGTTGCGCCTCATGTTACGCTCACGTCGGGCGTTCTTGTCATCATTGGTCTCGTCTGCGGGTGCGTTGGCAGACAACTCGTCTGCTGAGATGTCTTCAAGGAAACGATCAGGCTGTGTCCTTGAAGACCTGACATCTCTTTGGTAGTCATGAAGACTTGACGATCAAGAGAGCCAAGATTGGAGTCAGTAGTCGCCACCTCTATTGGAGTGTGCTCCTCTGCTGGAGCTAGTGGTGATCCCTCCTGGAAGGGAAGCGAGTCGAGGTAGGCGACGCAGCGTGAGTTCCCGTCTGTCAGGTCTGTAGGCTTGTGGTCTGGCCAGTAGACGAATCTCCCGGCGGGTGTAGATGTTATAACTAGGCCGGTAGCTGGTCCTGACAGCGGTTGCTCGGTCGTGAAGGTTTCGAACTCGGGCTTGTCTGGGTTCGATCCGAAGTCAAACTCGTAGGAGTCTGAGTAGTAGCCGGAGACGGGGTTGGAGTCCGAAGTGTAATCAGAAACGATCTCCTTGCCGGCCCGGCAAGCAGTGAGAGCCTTCGCATGGACCTTGCTAGCGATGCAGAGGCCGTATGGGAAGTGCTCATGGAGTGGGGATTCCGCACACGATGGCTCGATAGCCGGCTCGCAAGCGATGTCCCACGGGGACGTCGAGTTTGAGTTGGAGTCGGATCCAAGCTCGAAGTCGGCGTGTTGGTTGTAGAGCGAAATTTCGCCGAATTTTCCCGCGAGTTCGCCCGTGACTACTTCGGGAAGCGTCACGAGCCCAGTACTTGGGTTGGGAGTCATGGTGAGGCGACGTTGGAAGGATCCGATGCCGTCAGCAGTGCACACCCAAGACCCGAAGACGAAGGTGTCGCCGCGGTTGAAAGCGACGATTGGCTTGATGAAGATTGAAGCCGTCGAGTTTGCCATGAGATCTTCAGCGAGATCCCCTACCTGGCATGCCAGCTGTCGGTGTTTTAGACTGGCAACCTACCAAGGGGAGTACCCGAGGTAGATGAATGTGGCCTCGCCGAGATCGGTAACTCGAAGGAAGAGACACGTCGCACACAATTTAGACAGCTTCGGGCCGCGAGGTGCGTAATACCCTACGTCCTGTATGCTGCGTAGCTCTGGACTGATTAGATGTGTTTACAAGATGATACGTATGAGAGAGATAGAGGTCCCTGCCTCGCCTTATATAGCCCGGGAGGCAGGGTTACAAGTCGGTTTGGGGAGAGAGTACTAGTCGGGTACGGCTAGGAGTTCTCTACATAGTACAGGACATGTATAGCTTCCTCTCCGAGTACTTCTCCACTGTAATCCTTGCGCCCCACGCCATCAGGTGCCGTGCGGCACAAGCCGAGTAGTCCCAGGGGCCCACCGAGTAGTCGGTCCTGGTACCCACCGAGGCAGTGGGCCCAGGGAGGTCCATATGACACAAATCTCCCTTGAATCGGACTTGATTTGGTGGTTTTTCGAGTTGCTCGAGTTCTTGCCCTAGAGAGACGATTTTTTCGATTCCTCTTGATTGTGAGTGTTTCGGGTCGATTCCTTTGAGGTAAAGGTTGCCTAGGAGGTAACCCAGCTATTCCTGAAGTTTCGCTGCAATCCGTGGAGTCATTCGGGAGATCGGGCGATGGGAAGTTGAGGGTTGACCCGCGGGTTGGTTTTCTGGAAGGGGCTCTCTAACCGCCTAGGGGGGTTGTCTAACCGCCCTGGGCCTTCCAGGTGAAGGTTTTGATTTTGTTAGATTTTCATCTGTGAGTTTGTTCGCCTTGATTAGATGAGAGTTCAGGTTAAAGCTTGGGTCGTTTTCGTGTTGTTTGCTAGGAGTTCTTGCTTGGAGTTCTTTGCTGGGTACAGGAGGTTAGACCACCCTTGGTAGCCGGTCTAACCTCCCCTAGGCCCTTGGGTTAAGTTTTGGTCTTCGCTAAGATTTCCTGGTAACTAGCTTGGCCTTGACCAGAGATTTCTATTGCTGAAACCGTGGTACGTTTTGGTTCTCGGAAGAGGTGTTTCGGAGGATTTCTTGGTTGCCTGGTGGAGGCGGTCTAACCTCCCCCCATACTCGGTCTAACTGCCCCCCCTCCCGGCATGTGCCGACTCCCGAGTTGTTTCCGCTGCCGTGTTCGTGTGGGAGTCAATGTTGCTGGTAGTGTTTGTTCCTTGGACCAGTAGCACTCCAGTGGCTACGTGGTTTTGGCAAATGGAAGGTAGAAGTGCGGAGCGTGTGATATTCGGTGTCCGACCGAGCTAGTTCATCTTGTTGGAGTTTCGATCTCCTTCGAGAAGAATTTTAATCGGCTCCCATTCACCCCCCCCCCCCTCTGTGGTCGCCTAATCGGTCCTTCAAGTGGTATCAGAGCCGGTTCGGGTCTTTATTGACTCTAGCCAATCTAAGATCCAAAGATGGCATACCAGGAATGGGGTTTGGGTCCTCCACACTTTGATGGGAAGAACTACCAGATGTGGAGTAAGCGGATGGCGGCGTTCCTTCGCGAAAAGGGTTAGATCCTTTGGGATGTCACGGTGGACAATTGCTATGTCCAGCCGACGAACTTCCTTGCTCCAGGATTGAGGGACATGTTCGACGCCAACAACAAGGCAGTCGACTACTTGTTTCGTGCTTTGTGTTAGCCTGAATTTGATCGGGTGCACACTGAGCACTTGGCTTGTAGAATCTGGTCGATGTTGAAGGAAGCTCATGTTGGGAATGCCCAGGTTCAGGCTCGGATGTATGCGACCTATCGGAGAGAGTACGAGAACTTCACTCATCTCCCCAGTGAGTCCATTGATGGCTTGTTTCAGAGGTTCACGGTTGTGGTGAACAACATGAGGGCCAATGTGGAGGTGCTCCTGTACGATGATCATGATAGGGTCGTCAAGCTCTTACACTACTTGGATCGTACGGTTTGGGGCGGAAAGTTCGAGGCCATAGTTGAGTCGGAGAAGTATGATACCCTGACCGTGAACGAGCTGTTCTCGAAGCTCAAGTCGGCTGAGGTGGATCGAGGCATGGCAACCAAGATTGAGGGCACGACTGATTCTCATAGTCTCACCCTCATTGGTGGTTCGAAAGGAAAGGCTAATGCTAACCCATCCACCAGGATGTTCTCCTTGTCCTCTTTGATGTCTATGCTAGATGAGGAGTTCAGCATGCTTGGAGAGGACGAGCTAGCGCTGCTGACGAGGCGGTTCGAGAGGCCGCACGAGAACCGGGTGAACATGAGGAGGAACACGAGGACATGCTTCCAGTGCGGCAAGTCGGGACACTTCGTCGCCGACTGCCCGGAGAAAGTCGAAAACAAGGACAGCTACAAGCACAGGTCGAAGACGAATGGCAAGTACCGGTCGAGGCGTGACCACAAGAGCAAGCACAACAACGAGCGACGATCGAGGAAGAAGGAGAGCCGAGGCAAGGCCCGAGCGATGGTTGGACCGAGTGACGTCGACTCCAGTTCCGCGTACTCCACCTCGAACTCGAGTAGCAGTGAAGATGAAGGCGATCATCGCATGGGCAGGAAGTCATCCAAGAACCTGAGTTGGTTGACTTGCTTCGCTAGAGATGGCTTCTGCACCATGGCGCTGAGCTCCGGCAGCAAGAAGAGCACACAGAGCGACTCGGACTCCGACGATGAGGTGCGTGATGAACTTCCCTTCTTGCATCAGGAGAATGAACGGCTTGGCTTGTTGCTTGATAATCATGATGTCATGCTTATAGAGGCTAAGAAAATGAGGAAAGAGCTTAGGGCTTCGCTTGAGGATGCTAGGACTAGAGTGGCTGAGTTAGAAACACAGAACTTGGGTGCTAAGCTTGAAATTGACTCTCTTAAAGCTTCACCTATTGTTTTTGATGAAGTTGAATGTGCTTATTGTCCTATATTCCTTGCCGATCTTGCCTTGTTTAAGGAAAAGCACGCCTCCAAGTGTGAGGAACTAGATGTGTTTAGGGTTGAAGTGGCTGAGCTTAAGGCTAGACCTGCTTTGCTAGGTGCTTGCACTTCTTGCCCTGTTTTGCATGAAAAAATTGATGAGATGCATGCTTACACTATTCCCTTGAGGCTAAGTTGAAAGAACCAATTCCTACATCTTGCTGTACCTGTGAATTACATGCTTTGAAGAATTTGGAACTTGCACATTATATTGACCGTTTGCAGGATGAGAATGATGAGTTGAGAAAGTTGATGGGTTGGTTGTCCGGTCATGAGCCTCAGTTGAGGATAATGATCGAGACATACAAGAGGCAGGATGGTGAGGGACTTGGGGCAAACAAGGTTGGTGAGGGAAGTGGAGAGAATATCCTAGAGCCACCAAAAACCCACCACAAAAATGGTTTCCCTCCTAAACCTAACCATCTTAGGAACCAACTCGACACAACCCCAATTCCACCCGTGTTTCCTCCACAAACAAATGATTTCCAAAAGCCTATCAAGTTTGTGAGCACTTCGGGGAAAGTGTTGTAACACCCTAAATTTCACTTGAATTTAATTAAAATTTTGCTTAGCAACCATTGCTCTCGTTTAAGGAATATAAGGAGTTTTGTGTTTTTCTAGGCATTTAATCATTTTTTCTTAATTAAATAATGAAATATAGGAGTTTACTGTTGCATACCTGTTGGTGCATTGTTTTTTGAGTGTTTCAATTCAAATTCATGTTTGAATTCATTGGTTTGATTGTTTTTGAAAAATAGGAAGACCATTTCTTTTTCCCTCGATTCCTCCCTTCCTAGTCTGGCCCATTCTTTGTTTGAGCCCAGTTTACTGAAGTCCGTTGGCGCTCCCTCTACTCTTGGCCCTGCCCACCGCGTCTTGGCCCAGCATGGCCGTCGGCCCAGCGCCGGCCCACCCGCCCTTCCGCCCGCCGCCGGTGGGGCCGCTAGTCATCCCCGACCTCGTGCCGGGTCGGACTCGGGGGTCCGACCCCGAGCTTGCTCCGCGAGCGCCTTGGTGCGTGGCCTCGGGCCCACTTGCCCGGGCACCCCGGCCCTATAAAGGCCGCCGCCACCCTCGGCCGCACCGATTCGACCAAACCCTAGAGCTACCGAGCCGCCGCCGCCGCCTCCTATCCCTAGCCGCACCGCCACTGTTGCTCTGCCCCGTCCGCCGCCTCCCAGCCGTCGTGGACGCCCCCTGGAGTTGCGCGTGGTGGTGAGGATCCCCCCGATGTCTCCCGTTCGTGCTCCTGTGCCCCGCTTCGTGCCGCACGCGCTCACCGTGGCTCGCCGTCGGGTGTCGTCCGCCCCACCGCGCAGCCCGCCGCCACTGTCGCCTACGCACACACCCGAGTGCCTTGGATTGACTCAGCGCGTCGCGAGCTTCGCTCCGGTGCAAGTCCCGTCAAAAATCATGCCTTCTAGCCCTAGGTTGGGTCCGCTCGCCAGAGTTCCCCTGCACGCCACCGCTCGTCGGCGGGTTTCCTGTCGTCGGTGCGCCGCCGCCGCGCCGCTCACACCCGCCGCCGTCCGATTTGGATCGGGCGGTCCAGATTGCTTTTGACACCGGGTCAAACCGGTCAATACCGGTCAACCCACCTTGCTGTGCCCGCAGTCGATCCCAGCTGCCGGATCTTGATCCAGCGGATCAGATCCGCTCCCCGCCTTAACCGCACCTTTTTGCAGTAAAGCACCCAGATTTTCCCAGTTTCACAACAATAACCTTCCACCTCAAGGTTTTCTCGGGGATAGGTCCTGTTTTCTTTATTTTAGCCAAGGAATTTTCGTTTTCTTTACAATTAAGTCCTTAAAATTGTTTTAGCCGTATCTTAGTCGTTTTAACTCCGTTTTTAGCGTTCTTTATGTCCACACGTTCGTCTTGATGGGTATATTAGTTTTCTGTTGCTTTTGTTTCTATTTGAGATGATTGGTGTACTGTTTCTTATTTATTTCCATTGTATGCTTGTATGTGAATGTGTGGAGCATAGAGTACAAGCAGTTCGAGGACTTCGCTACTGTTGAAGATTTCCAAGACCCTGAGCACTTTTCGGAGCTGGTAGAAGGCAAGTCCTTGCTGCATTCCTGTTGATCCTATTACAACATGCATTTTAATTACACTGTTTTTTATTATTGCTTTGCATTAAATTGAAGGTTCATATTGCTAAGGTTCAATTAGCTTTGTTTATCCTATGCCTCGATCAACCTGGGTTTACTTTATGCCGGGTAGCACATGCTAGAGCTTTACATTGGTTTTGGGTGGTTTAATGAACACTTATCAATCTAGATTTATTTATGTTGTTATTCATGTAATGCAAGAACACCTCATGCCTGTTAATCGGGACATGGAGTGACCACCCAGAAAAATAGTACAACCACAAGACATATGACTCTGCCTTGGCTTAATAATTAGAGAACTAGGTGTTAGGTATGCTTTACCTGATAAGGGTTGGGGCTGACGGTAGATGGCATATGGACCTGCTCTGGCGTGGAGTTGGGCTTGGCTAAGACACGACACTCGCCAGGGAGCTTTATATGCTGCACTGATCAGGTAACCTAGCGGGCAACCTGCATCTGGGGATCTTTGTAACAGCCTCGTAGCGTCCCTATGCAGCCACACCTCGGTAGTGTGGTATTGTGGCTACTTCTGCATAGCATGGTTGGGTCTAAAACTCTTTCGGGTTTTTACACAACTTGTGGGTAAAGATGTACAACCTCTGCAGAGTGTAAAACTGACTAGTTAGCCGTGCCCACGGTCAAGGGCGGCCTGGACCCTCACATGAGTAATTTATGAAAGATGGAACTTTTAATCTTGTGCATTACATTCTATGGTTCTGTTGCATTTGTTACTTGGGTTGGTATATACTTTCACTTGCTATTAACAGCTGCTAAATAAAACTTGACAAACTAAAATGTTGACTTGCTTTATAACCATCAGCTTCCACCATAAAGCCTTGCATGTTGTTATAGAACTTTTCCCTTGTTTAGTACGACATGTGCTCATGCTTGTTGTTTCTATATTGCATCTACACTACCCAGCTGCTGCTCAGATGGACGTTTTGAGGATTTTCCTAGAGACTTCGATGGGTTCGAGGCATTCGTTCCCAGTCAGCTGCCTGTGGAGGACTTCTGCGTGTGTTTCTTTTTCCGCTGTTAACTACTTGAATGATTGTTAGTTTAGACATCCGGTCATGTAATAAATGTTTAATACTCTCTTTACGATTTACACTGTGTTTTGGTATTCACTGAGTCGATGCATGTGTGTAACTTGATCCTGGAGCACATGTATTCTTGCATTCGGATTTGCCCTTAAACCTGGGTGTGACAAAGTGGTACTAGAGTCGTGTTGACTGTAGGACGTTAGGCTAGTTATAACTGGTCGAAAACTAAGGATTTTATAATAATAGAAGCCACACCTAGTTTAGCTTGCTTTATTTTGTTTATTATATGTAATCTTGGTTTAATCTCATCCTTGGTTTGCTTTTGTTATCTAAGCTTGATCTTGTCACATCTAGTAATCAGCACTTGTCTCATCTATCTTAGATGGTTCGCCAACTGAAGACCACTCGTTCAGGTGCTTACCGCTTTCCAAGGTACCTGGAGGACCAGGATTTCTACTGCTACTCCACGGAGAGTGATGAGCACAATGGAGTCTCTGACGAGGGAAGTGGAGCGAACTCTGCTTCAGGGCAAGCTTCACCACCCGCTTCGATCATTGAGCTGTCAGATGATGAGCAAGAAGAGGAGCTAGCTGAAGATCAAGAACAAGGAGGTGATCCAGATGACCACTCAGACCCTGAGGACTCGGATCCGGAGGATGGAGGTGCTGATGAGCAACCAGCGCCCGAGAAGTGGGAGGTGGTTGTCTGTCACCATGATGGAGGGCATGCACACATTCCGTCCAAGCTGAGGAGGCTGTTCCAGCGTCTTCACCTGCAAGTGACTATTGACTACGTTGGGCTAAGGAGGACTCATCCTCGTTATCCAACGCAGTGGAATGTGTCAGTGCGCATCTTGGAGGATAACCCACAGGAGGGCGGACAGTACGAGGTTATTGTTCACCATGCTCTAGCCATCAGGGCTACCTTCGTTGCAGGGAGAGATGATGCCGCTAGAAGGGCTCTTTTTGCATGGTGTCATGATGGGGCTAACCATCTCAATGGCACTGTGTGGGATGACTTTCCCGGTCGTTGTGTTGCAGCTGTGGGCAGCGTGATTTCGGTGGCTAACGCAAACTTGGGACCGCGCTATGCAGTTCAAGTGGGACTTGTAGCAGCTCTCAACACCAACCTTGATGACACCATCTTGGAGTTGCAAGACCTTCGTGATCAGCAAGAGGAGGATCGGAGGGAAATCAAAAGGCTTAAGGCAGTGATCGTGGGGCAAGATGAGGAAGAGGTGCTGGAAGATGAAGAAAGATGGCCTGCAATGTCACCAAGACCCAGGAGGACAAGTTATGGGTCACTTAGATCCTGCACTCAGATTAATTGGCCTTAGGTGCTAGGTGTCTTTTATCTTCAGTTATAGAGTCTGTAATCGTTAGAACGACATGTTGGATCGGTGTGTTAGCTAGTGGTGTGTTTGGGTGCTTGATTTGTGAACATTCGTGAGTTGGATCTTTGTGTGATTGCAGTGTGTTGTGGATTAATGCCACAATGACATTGGTTTAGTAATAGAGCTTAGTTAGTGGGTTTAAGTTCTGTCCCAATCATCTTTTATCTTGCAATTTCGTAATTCTTTATCGGTCATATTTTATCTATCATGAGGAATATATTTTTGCAAAATCTGTTCACGTCACTTCCTGACATAGCAGTAGTATTTTATTTTTATCTCGAGCTACAGAACTCCGAATTCAGTAAAACCAATTGGGTTAGTTCACAAAATTCACACCTGATTTTCTTTCAAAAATTCAGCATTATACAATGTATAGTCTGAGCTATGAACGAAACACTAAGCCAACAGAATCTGTCAAACCCTGCTGACACAGCTGACTTCATTATTTTATATCTCGAGTTGTAGACCTCCGATTGAGGCAAATCCAGTTGGGTTAGTTCAGCAATTTGATGCACCATATCTCCAGAAAAAATTCGTGATTTTTGGTTACATGTACAGCAAGATATCTCTGTTTCTTTACAGCTATCAGAATCTGTCTTAATCTGGAAGTCTGCATTGTTTATCATTTTTAGCTTTTCTATCATTGTCATAATCTAAATCAGTGTTTCTAATGCTCAGATGGTAAACACCAGGTCCGGATCAGGAGTTGATTAGCCTTCAGTGACACGCCAAGGACGAGGCAGCAGTTCAGGCAGTGCACCGTAACCAGCACCAATGGATCCCATGCAGCAGTTCTTCCAGAACCAGATGCAGCTACTGGAGAACCTGACCAACACTGTGGCCAACCTGCAGGCTCAAGTCAACAACCTCCCTCAGCCACCACCACAGCAGCCGGCGCCTATGAACAAGCAAAGGGAGTTCATGAGCCACCGTCCGCCAGTGTTCACCCCTGCTGCTGATCCGCTTGATGCTGACGACTGGTTAAAGACTGTGGGCAAGATGCTCACTACCACTCAGTGTGATGACAGGGAGAAGGTCCTGTTTGCTGCAGGTCGACTCCAGGGGTCAACGGGAGCATGGTGGGATGCTTACACTACCGCCCATGCTACGCCCGACGTCATTACCTGGCAGGAGTTCACGGAGAGTTTCAGGAACCACCACATTCCTGCAGGGTTGATGAGGCTGAAGAAGAAGGAGTTCCTCTTGCTCAAGCAGGGGAGAGTGTCAGTGGCAGAGTACCGGGATACGTTCATCGAGCTATCTCGCTATGCACCAGAGGAGGTAGCTGATGACCCAAAGAAGCAGGAATGCTTCATGGAGGGTTTGGTTGGACCGCTTCATTACCAGCTGACGTCTCACACCTTCTTGTCCTTCTAGTAGCTGTTAGACAATGCCATCGTCTTGGAGTCCATGCGCAGAGAGCTGGGAGAACTGAAGAGGAAGGCCACCACTCCAGGACAGTCCGGGAGCAACACTCGCCCCCGCTTTACCTCACCACTGGGAGTCCCGTTCCATCCAGGAGGCCCGACAGGAGGTTAGGGCCAGCAGCAGCAGTACCAGTACCAGCCACAGCAGTACCAGCAGTTTCAGTGCTCCCCTCAACAGTTTCCGCGCCCAGGGCTACAGACCCCACGCCCTGTGTACCCGCATCACCGTCCGATGACTCCAGTTGGTACGCCCGTGAGGCCCAGTGCACCTCACACCCCCGCGGGCAACAGTTGCTTTAAATGTGGAGCCTGTCCTAAGAGGCACCCCCAGGCACCCCTATGCAGAACTAGCAGATGCAGCAGCTGAGGAATGGGAACCAGACCCCGCAAAGCAACAAGGGACAACATTATCAGGGCCGTGGCAGGGTGAATCATGTGAGTGCTGAGACCGCTCAGGAGAATCCACAAGTGGTGCTTGGAATGTTCTTTGTCAACTCCATCCCCGCATCCATCTTATTTGATTCGGGAGCATCTCATTCTTTTATATCTGTTCAATTTGTGGCCAAGCATAGCATACCCATGTGTCCCATGAAACAAACCATGCTACTTAAATCACCAGGGGGGAATGAAAGCTTTATATATGTGTCCTAATGTTAGTCTAAAGATCATGGGAGCAGACTTTTGGGAAAGCTGATAGTTCTGGAATCGAAGGATATTGATGTTATTATGGGTATGGATTGGTTGGGCATGCATGATGCGATGATTTAGTGTGCTAAGAGGATAGTTCTTCTTACTGGTCCAAACGGGGAAAAATTGAGCTTGTGGCTGATCCACCATGAGATGCAGGAGGTTCTGTGTAGCAGTTGGATGGAAAAGCTTTGGAGGATATCAGGGTGGTCTGTGAGTATCCAGATGTGTTTCCAGAGGAGTTACCAGGTATGTCACCTGACCGTGATGTTGAGTTTGTTATTGATCTATTGCGTGGTACTGCTTCTATTTCTAAACGCCCATATAGAATGTCTAGTACACAACTGATAGAACTTAAGAAACATATTAAAGAATTGTTGGAAAAGGGGTTTATCCGTCCTAGTTCATCACCTTGGGGGCCACCAGTTATCTTTGTAAAGAAGAAGGATGGTACTCAGAGGATGTGTGTGGATTATCGGTTGCTTAATGAGGTTACTATCAAGAACAAGTATCCATTACCACGCATTGAAGACTCGTTTGATTAGATGAGAGATGCCAAAGTGTTCTCCAAGATTGATTTGCGTTCTGGTTATCATCAGATGAAGATCAGATGGTCGGATATTCCTAAAACTGCATTCACCACTAGGTATGGGCTTTATGTGTATACTGTTATTTATTTCGGGTTGACAAATGCACCTGCTTACTTTATGTACCTGATGAACAAGGTGTTTATGGAGTACTTGGATAAGTTCGTTGTGGTGTTTATTGATAATATTCTGATTTACTCCAAGACTGAGGAGGAACATGAGGAGCATTTGAGACTTGTCTTGCAGAAGTTGAGAGAGCATCAATTGTATGCCATGTTTAGTAAGTGTGATTTCTAGCTGAAGGAAGTCTCTTTTCTTGGGCATATTATCACGGATGGAGGTATCTTAGTAGATCCAGCTAAGGTTGAAGATGTGTTGAAGTGGGAACCGCCGAGGACAGTTAAGGGGATCAGGAGTTTACTTGGACTTGCAGGGTACTATCGAAGGTTCTTCGAGGGGTTCTCTAAGATTGTGAAGCCTCTCACCACCTTACTGGAGAAGGATAGAGAGTTCAAGTGGACAGATGCCTGTCAGGACAGTTTTGGGGAGTTGAATAGAAGGTTGACTACCGCTCCAGTGCTTGTGATGCCAGACTTGCAGAAGGGCTTTAATATTTATTGTGATGCATCTCGACAAGGTTTGGGTTGTGTTCTTATGCAGTAGGGACATGTTATAGCTTATGCATCGAGGCAGTTGAGGAAGCATGAGCAGAACTATCCTACACATGATCTGGAACTGGCAGCTGTGGTTCATGCTTTAAAGATCTTGAGGCATTACATCATGGGGACCAAGTGCCAGATTTACACGGATCACAAGAGCCTAAAGTACATCTTCACTCGAAGGATCTTAATCTGAGACAACGTCGATGGTTGGAGCTGATCAAGGACTATGATCTGGACATACAGTACCATCCTGGGAAGGCTAATCTGGTTGCTGATGCTTTGAGTCGGAAGGAACATGCCAACATGGCTTTGGCATTCCAGCTGCCTGAAGGGTTGGTGAAGGAGTTTGAGAAACTCAATCTGGGGATGGCTGCTCACACTGAGGGAGTCACTTTGGAGGTAGAGTCCACGCTGGAGCAGCAGATACGAGAAGGGCAGTTGGAGGATGTGGAGATTAGAGAGATCCGAGAGACCATGGAAAGGGGCAAGGCCCCGGATTTTACTGAGGATGATCGGGGTACGGTATGGTTCAAGAAGAAGATCTGTGTGCCTGATGTGGGAGACCTCCGGAAGACGATCTTGAGAGAGGCTCCTGACTCAACTTATTCCATCCACCCAGGCAGCACTAAGATGTATCAGGATCTTAAGTAGAGGTATTGGTGGTATGGGATGAAGATGAATGTGGCCACTCATGTTGCATTGTGTGACACGTGCCATCGAGTTAAGGCAGAGCATCAGAAGCCAGCTGGACTATTGCAGCCGTTGAAGGTGCCTGAATGGAAGTGGGAAGAAATCGGTATGGACTTTATAGTGGGGTTACCACGGACGCCCGTTGGGTATGATTCGATATGGGTCATAGCGGATTGCTTGACTAAGGTAGCTCACTTCATTCCTGTCAAGACTAGTCATTCAGGTGCGAGATTGGCAGAGCTGTATATGTCTCGTATTGTGTGTTTGCATGGTGTACCTAAGAGGATAGTGTCTGACAGAGGTACTCAGTTCACATCGTGTTTCTGGGAGAAACTTCATGAGTCTATGGATACAAAGTTGAACTTCAACTCATCCTATCATCCGCAGACCAATGGTCAGACTGAGAGGACAAATCAGATTCTGGAGGATATGTTAAGAGCTTGTGCTCTTAAGCACGGTGGTAGCTGGGATAAGAGTTTGCCGTATGCTGAGTTCTCCTACAACAACAGCTATCAGGCAAGTCTGAAGATGGCACCATTCAAGGAACTGTATGGGAGGAAGTGCAGAACACCATTGCACTGGAGTCAGACAGGTGAGAGTCAGCTGTTTGGGACTGACATCATTAATGAGGCAGAAAGGCAAGTTCAGATCATAAGATAGAACTTGAGGGCTGCTCAGTCCAGGCAGAAGAGTTATGCAGACGGGAAGAGAAGAGATGTATCTTTCCAGGAAGGTGATTATGTGTACTTGAAAGTGTCACCCATCAGAGGTTTACGCAGATTTAAAGTGAAGGGAAAGCTATCCCCTCGCTTTATGGACCTTTTTAGATCTTGCAGCGAGTGGGAGAGGTAGCCTACAGACTTGATTTGCCAGAACGGCTCTCAGATGTGCATGATGTGTTTCATATCTCGCAGTTAAAAAGGGGGTCTCAAACCTCATGATAAAGAGCCATTGCCTATGGATGGGTTGGATGTTAAGGAAGATCTCACCACTACAGAACGGCCTGTCAGAATCTTGGATACTTTGGCACGGGTTATAAGAAACCGGGCTATCACAATGTGCAAGGTGCAGTGGAGCAATCATATAGAGGATGAGGCAACTTGGGAGAGAGAGGAGGAGTTGAAAAAAGAATATCCACATCTCTTTGATCCATCCGAATCTCGAGGACGATATTCATCTTAAGGGGGGTAGGATTTCTAAAACCCTAAATTTCACTTTTGAATTTAATTAAAATTTTGCTTAGCAACCATTGCTCTCGTTTAAGGAATATAAGGAGTATTGTGTTTTTCTAGGCATTTAATCATTTTTTATTAATTAAATAATGAAATATAGGAGTTTATTGTTGCATACCTGCTGGTGCATTGTTTTTGAGTGTTTGAATTCATTGGTTTGATTGTTTTTGAAAAATAGGAAAACCATTTCTTTTTCCCTCTATTCCTCCCTTCCTAGTCTGGCCCATTCTTTGTTTGAGCCCAGTTTACCGAAGTCCGTTGGCGCTCCCTCTACTGTTGGCCTTGCGCGCTACGTCTTGGCCCAGCACGGCCGTCGGCCCAGCGCCGACCCACCCGCCCTTTGGCCACTGCCAGGTGGGGGCCGCTAGTCATCCCCCACCTTGCGCCGGGTCGGACTCGGGGTCCGACCCCGAGCTTGCGCCGCGGGCGCCTTGGTGCGTGGCCTCGAGCCCACTTGCCCGGTGCCCCGACCCCGTAAAGACCGTCGCCACCCCCGGCCGCACCGCTTCGCCCAATCCCTAGAGCTACCGAGCCGCCGCCGCCTCCTAACCCTAGCCGCGCCGCCACCGTTGCTCCGCCTCGTCCGCCGCCTCCCAGCTATTGTGGACGCCCCCTGGTGTTGCGCGTGGAGGTGAGGATCCCCCCGGTGTCTCCCGTTCATGCTCCCGTGCCCCGCTTTGCGCCGCGGCGCCGCCGTGGCTCGCCGTCGGGCGCCATCCGCCCCGCCGCGCGGCCCGCCGCCACCGTCGCCTACGCGCCCACCCGAGTGCCTTGGATCGACTCAGCGCATCGCGAGCTTCACTCCGGTGCAAGTCCCGTCGAAAATCGTGCCTTCTAGCCGTAGGTTGGGTCGGCTCACCGGTGTTCCCCCAGCGTGCCGCCGCTCGCCGACGGGTTTCCTGTCGTCGGTGCGGCGCTGCCGCGCCGCTCGCCCCCGCCGCCGTCCGATCTCGATCGGGCGGTCCAGATCGCTTTTGACCCCAGGTCAAACCGGTCAATACCGGTCAACCCGCCTTGCTGTGCCCGCAGTCAATTCCCAGCCGCCGGATCTTGATCCAGCGGATCAGATCCACTCCCCCGCCTTAACCACGCCTTTTTGCAGTAAAGCCCCTAGGTTTTCCCAGTTTCACAACAATAACCTTCCACCTTAAGGTTTTCTCGCGGATAGGTACTGTTTTCTTCGTTTTAGCCCAGGAAGTTTCGTTTTCTTTACAGTTTAGTCCTTAAACTTGTTTTAGCCGTATCTTAGTCGTTTTAACTCCGTTTTAGCGTTCTTTATGTCCACGCGTTTGTCTCGACGAGTAGTTTAGTTTTCTGTTGCTTTTGTTTCTGTTTGAGATGTTTGGTATTGTTAACACCAAAAATTGTTACAGGAAGGAGGCTGATTTGTGGACCGAACTTGGTAACAAATTCTGTTCAGCACGGAAAGATTTCTTCAGAGGATTCGACAGAAATGCCTGCGGTCAGCAGTATGTTTTCGTTCGGCAAAAGGACTGTTTGCGCTGGATTCGCGGGATTGCGTGGTGTCGTGGCCCAAACGGAAGGAAGGGACGAATGGATGTATAGGCATTCGCACTTGGGCATTAAATTAGGTATCAAATATTGTGCTCGTAGTCCACCAGCAGTCGTGTTAGGACAGGGTATAAATATGAACCCTGGATGTATGTAATTGTAATCGAACATTCTCATAACAAACCGGCTTTATGCCAAACTTTCGAGTCCTCTAGTCGTGTCGTCGAGTTCTTCGAGAGGGTTCATCATCCGTCGACCTCCGTAAGTACAGGCAACCTTGTATCATGCCTAGTATCATGCGGTGGATTTAGATCGTGATGCAAGTAGTCTTGTTACCATGCTTAGTATCATGCGGTGGATTCAAGCTTGGTTCAAGAGGGTTTCTTGTTAGATCATGAGCCATGCGGTGTGCTAAGATCTAGCTTGGAGCTAGTTATCGGCTCTATTAGATTTGGCAAGATCTAATAGATTCATTAAGTTACCATGTGTTGCTTTGAGTTTTTACTTTATGTTTAAATTCATGTAACCCTCTTTTGCCCAATTTAGATTGGTTTGAATCGGCTTTATCTTGTTCGGTGATCCTTATGCAACATGTTCATATCTTTGGCTCAATACGGCACGTGGATCATGTGTTCTCTGATAGCCGAAACTGAATCAATCTAAGTTGTCACGTATTGTGGGTTCAAGCTTGTTAATCTTGTGTAAATCTTGACAGAACCGGGTATCATGCGGTAGATGAAGGTTTTTGCGTTGTTTTAGAGCTAATCATCCGGTGGATTAGATTTTGATTCAATCTGATAGGTTTATCATCTTTGGAAATGTTTGTTCCTTCTCCACGGATCCCGATTCGGTTGTACAGCTGTATTCGGTTATGCTTCCATGAGTAAAACGTGCTTATAAGTTCTGTTTTAAATAATGTGTGCTTTTAGCCTTCCATATTTAGATTGTATCATGCGGTGGATTGATCTTTTTGTGGTAGGTGGTGTGATTTGAAACAAATTGTATCATGTGGTGGATAAACTTGTTTGACTTCATATTTGACGGTTTTTAAGTGCCTAGACATGTGGTAGACTAGTGCTTTTGGCCTATGCATGCATGTTTATCTCATATTTATAATCGTGTTTTACTTTATTTATTTTATTTGTTGTTTATCATCAAAAATCGGTGATGATCATGCACAGGCAACGTTATTTAAACAAAGACCGATCTTTTGTTATGCTTATGTCATCCATTCGGCTATGTTCTGTTTTTATGTTTTAAAGCTCCCGAATGATTTTCAACCTGTTGACAGATAGCTTCTCATAGCTATATGTCATCTTACATGGCTTTTTAGCCCAAATATGGAACTGTCTGGTACCACCCGGCAAGTTCCAAGCTTTGGTATTTAACCGCTTTATCCTTTGTTAATTTCAGGAAAATTGACTGACACGCTTTGGAATCTGCTCGTGTGTTAAGCCAGCTTTGTTCAGCTTGTTGTGTGCTTGGCGCAGGGTGCGGATTTTGCGTCAACACACTTTTTGGCGCGCCTGGTGGGACAAATCTAGTTGAATCAAGATGCCTGAAATTGGCGACATCATGGACGTCACCATTGAAGACCTGTCTACAGAACAACAAGCATAGCTGAAGGATGCCATTGACCAATTCCAGTTGAAGTTCTTGATGTCATTTAGCAATAACAGAAGTGGCGTCACGTACCTTAAATCTGACATGCCCAGGGTTCTGTTGCCAGGGGAACCTGATTCCACATCTTTTCAAGAGAAACAAGAGGCTCTGAATGCTTTTCGGGAGACTATAGAAACTGTGATGACCAAGCGTCATACTGCTTTCCTGCATATGTTCAAGCAGATGATGATCGGCGTATTTGGCCCAGGCATGGAGAGAATTCTTGGTCGAGTGTCCCCTCATACATCTTCTGCAGAGGTTGGAGAGACCAGTTCTGCTCAACCACCTCGAGATACGGGAGCTCAACCACCACTGCAAAGCCAACCGATCCAGCCTCCGCCACAAAGCATTGGGAGTCAGTCAGTCCAGCCACCTCTACAAAACAATGGAGGCCAACCAGTTCAACAGCCGAACCCGTATCAGGCGATGCCCAATAGGCCTACATATGGGGACCTGGCGTTTGGTTCGTCTGGAATGCCGCCTAATTCTACTTACAAGATAGCCCCGGCTAATAACAGGTTGCAGAAAAATATGTATGGTGGGGGATACCATGAGATTATGGATTATGGCGCTATAGATGCTCTCCCAAATCCTGGGTATGGTACAGCTGCAGGAATGTAAGATGATGATATTCTGGTACAGAAAATGGCCGACGTGATGCAAAATCAATTCGGCCTTAAACCTAAAATGCAAGGACCATCTTATACACCTCCTTTCCCGGAGTGGTACTATAGGGTGATCTTACCGCCAAGGGTAAAGCCTCCTATATGGAATTCACAAAGTTCTCTAGGCAGGATGATACAAGCACTGTAGAGCACATTGCCCGATATTTAATGCAGCTTGGTGAGGCTTCAACCGATGAGGCGTTCAGGGTCAGATATTTTCCTTTATCATTAACAGGCCCGACGTTTCAATGGTTTACTTCTTTGCCTCCTCAATCAGTCAACACCTGGAAAGACTTGGAGCAAAAGTTCCATGCTCATTACTTTAGTGGTAGCATTGAGAAGAAGCTTATTGATCTGGCTACCTTGAAACAGAGACATAATGAAATGCCTCTGGAATTTCTCAGAAGATTTAGAGAGGTCAAGGGCATGTGTTTCTCTTTGACCCTGCCGGATGATCAACTGGCTGACATGGCTGTTGCAGGGATGTTACCAGCTATTCGGGAGAAGCTGCTTGGCATGGAGTTTGACAACCTTGGTGAACTGTTCTAGAGGCTGTCATTAATGAGCAATCAAGCTTACGGGTTCAAGAAGGATTCCAGATTTGCTAAGCACCATGACATAGCTGATATCTATAACCAGTTCCTCGAGAAGGCTGATCAAGTGGAAGAATTTGATGATGACGAGGAAGTGGCCGCTGCTGAAATTATGTGGGGCAAAGAGCCTTTGACTGTGAACCAGCGGTGGATAAAGCAAACTAAGGGAATGTATGACTTTGATGTCATCAAAGCTGACAAGCTCTTTGAGTTCTTGGTGAAGGAAGGCCGAATCAAGTTTCCTGAAGGGCATTCTATGCTTTGGCCCGATGGAGTTAAAGGGAAACATTACTGTGGTTTTCATGATAGAAACTCTCACTCCATTAATGATTGCAGGGTCTTCGGGATGAGGATCCAAAAGGCTATCCAGGAAGGGCATTTGAAATTTGATAACAAGATGAAATTAGATGGCCACCCTTTCCCTCAAAACATGGTTGGTTTTTCTGTCAATGTGGTAACTGCCGAGGAGAAGGGGAAGGTGAAGGTCCTGACTTCGGCTAGAGCAAAACAGGGTAGATCAGTGGATCCTACACGACAAGTGATAGTGGAGCAAGTCCACAAAGAAGCTCCCCACATCCTCAAGAGCCAGATTGAAGTTGGGGAGTCCTCCAGGACCAAGCCCAGGGTTACCACACGCATTCTCCTTAACAAATGGCAGCGTCAGTAGGAAAAGGAACGCTACCAGAAGCAAAAATATGAAGAGGAGAGGCGCAGGTTTGAAGAAGAGGCGCGCAGAAGAGAACTAGAAGAGCACGTGCGGGAACAGGAGCGTGCACATTGGGGATGCGCATTCTTTAGACACTGCTGGAATGAAGGCTTGAAGCTCCCCACATTGAAAAATTGCCCTGAGTGCAGTGATAAATATACTGAATACAGGCAGGAAGCTGTCAATCGCCGATCTGTCCATGAAAGAATTGGAAGGATGCATCCTAATGAAGGTCGGCGTCTAAAAATAAATGAGGTTATTGATCACCCGAGGAAAATGCAAGCTGACCAAAGGTGGGTTGATCAGGAAGAACAGGAGCGCGAGTACATCTGGCAAAAAGGACAGTGGTGCTCGCCTGGCTTGAGTAAAAGCCAAAAGAGAAGGGTTCAACGCTTGAGGAACTGAGAATTAAAGCAGGCGGGGATCAAGAGGAAACAAGTGTGGCATTCAAAAGATAAGCCTGATGGATCTGGTCGTTCGGCTCTAGTGTGCATGGTGTATTTTCTACTGAATGAGTTCATGGCACCCGCTAACCAAGTTGTGCAGGAGGAGGTGTCTCCAGATGTCAATGAGGATGAGCAACTTGGGGGATTAATGGCGCAAATGGTGTTGGCTAAGCAGGTCACTTTTGACAAGCCAGCCAGGAATCGACACATGAGGCCGTTATATTTGAAGGGGTATGTCAATGGCAAGCCATTGACCAAGATGTTTGTTGATAGTGGGGCTGCAGTCAATGTAATTCCATACACCACATTAAGGAAGCTTGGCATGGGCCCCGGGGACTTAACGCCAACAAGCATAATTCTGAATGATTTTTCTGGAAATCCTTCAGATACTAAGGGCTTCGTGCACGTGGACTTGATGATTGCGTCCAAAACATTAATCACAACCTTCTTTGTCATTGAGGGAAAAGGAGCTTACAGCTTGCTGCTTGGACAGGACTGGATCCATGCCAACTGCTGCATCCCATCTACCATGCATCAACAGCTTGTTCAGTGGGTGGATGATGACATTGAAGTAGTCCAAGCAGATGATTCAGTGAGCGTAGCTAATGTCGAACCGACCTTCTGGGAGTATCAAGGCATTGATTGCTTCTCAGGAAATGACTGGGGTGAAGGTCTTGTTGAACCAGTCAGCAGTGATCAATAGCCGATTCAAGCAGTCGACTCTTATAGTAATTTTTAAATGGATAATCCAGTAGATGGAACTGATGGAAAGTTAGGGCGTGGATTCATGTCGGCTGATAAGTTAGAAGAAATTGATATTGGAGATGGTGACAAGCCAAGGCCTACATTTATCAGTGCTAACTTGGAGTCTAGTTTAAGGGACACGTTAATCAAGTTGTTAAAGGAATATAAAGATTGCTTCGCTTGGGATTATTCGCAGATGCCTGGTTTGGATCATTCTATTGTTGAGCATCGGTTGCCAATCAAGCCTGGTTTTAAACCATATAAGCAGCCTCCCCGAAAAATCCATAAGGACGAAGTATTGGCCGACGTGGAAAAGAAAATTGAAAGATTGCTTGATGCAAATTTCATTCGGCCGTGCAGATATGCAGAGTGGATCTCAAACATCGTCCCTGTTTACAAGAAAAATGGGAAGATGAGGGTTTGCATAGACTTCAGAGATTTGAACAGAGCCACTCCTATGGATGGATACCAGATGCCTATTGCTGATCTATTAGTTGATGCTGCTGTTGGACATAAAGATATCACTTTCATGGATGGTAATGCAGGGTGCAATCAAATATTTATGGGAATAGAAGACATATCGAAGACAGCCTTCAGATGTCCAGGACATATAGGCCTGTTTGAGTGGATTGTCATGACATTTGGGTTGAAAAATGCCGGTGCAACTTATCAACGAGCCATGAATTATATCTTTCATGAGTTGATCGGCCAAATTGTTCAAATCTAAATTGATGATGTCGTGATCAAATCTTTGAATCATGATTCACACATGAAGGATGTAAAGAGGACTCTGGAGTGCACCCGAAAGCATGGGTTTAAGATGAATCCAAACAAGTGTGCCTTTGGAGTGTCAGCTGGAGAATTCTTGGGATTTCTGGTACACGAAGGAGGGATTGAAGTTGGCAGGAAAAGCATGAATGCTATCGACGAAGTTGTTCCTCCAACCAATCTCAAGGAGTTGCAATCACTGCTTGGCAAGGTCAATTTTGTGAGGAGATTCATTTCAAATTTGTCACAAAAGGTCTTGCCTTTTTCTCCGTTGTTGAAGCTCAAGAAGGACCAAAAATTTTCATGGGGTGACGAACAACAAAAGGCTTTTGATGAGATCAAACGGTACATGAAGGAACCACCAGTGCTAGTGCCTCCACAGTTGAACAAGCCTTTTAAGTTGTACGTGGCGGCCGATACCAAAACCATTGGATCGGCCATATACAAGAGTTTGAAGGAAAGGAGCGGGTAGTAGCGTACCTTAGCCGAAAATTACTTGATCCTGAAACCAGGTATTCGGCTGCGGAGAAGCTGTGCTTGTGTGTTTACTACTCGTGTATAAAGTTTCGGCACTACTTGTTGAATGTGGAATGCGTTGTATATTCCAAGTTTGATGTGATAAAACATATGTTATCTATGCCAATTTTGAATGGAAGGATTGGCAAGTGGATTTTAGCCTTATCTGAGTTTGAGCTGAAGTTCGAATCGGCAAAAGCTATAAAAGGTCAGATTATTGCTGATTTTATTACTGAGCATCGTGATCAATCAATTGATTTGCTTGAAATTACTCCTTGGGCTTTGTTCTATGATGGATCCTCATGTGGTAAAGGTGGAGGAGTAGGGATTTTATTAATTTCACGCAGAGATGAGATGTTTGAGTTTGCTATTCCTATTCAGCCTACTGTCACAAACAATCAAGCTGAGTACGAGGCGCTACTTAGAGGGCTTCAATACCTGAGAGAAGCCGGGGCTATTTCAGTTGAAATTTATGGAGATTCAGAGCTAGTTATAACACAATTGAATGGCCAATATGAATGTAGAAGTGATATCCTGAGGAATTACTACGAAGAGTGCAGGGAAATCTTAAAGAGTTTTCGGTTAGTAATTTTATAGCATATTCCTAGAGAACACAATGAAGAGGCAAACAGGCTGGCTCAAAGTGCTTCAGGTTATAGAAAGAATGAAGAAGCGTTTGCCATGGAGGTATGTGCTTTCGGGAGTGATCTTGCAGAGGATGATTGGAGAAAATAAATTATTGATTATCTGGAAAATCCATCCCCAAGGTTTCTAGGAAGCTCAGGCATAAAGCTATAAAATTTGTTCTTCTGGATGGACACTTATTTTACAAATCGTTAGATGGGGTGTTGCTACAATGCTTGGGTCCAGAAGAAGCAAAGAAAATGATGAGCGAGGTGCATGATGGCCTGTGTGGAGCGCATCAATCGGCCTATCGTATGAAGTGGGTTATCATGCACACTGGATGTTATTGGCCAACGATATTAGAAGATTGCTTTGAATATTACAAAGGTTGTCAAGACTGTCAGAGGGTTGGGAACATCCAGAGAGTTCCAGCATCAGCCTTGAAACCTATTATCAAGCCATGGCCATTCAGAGGATGGGGTATAGATTTGATTGTCCAGATAAATCCACCATCTAGCAAGGGGCATAAATTTGTGCTTTTGGCAACAGATTACTTCACCAAATGGGTTGAGGCAATTCCACTGAAGAAAGTAACATCAGAGAACATGATTGAGTTTGTTAAAGAACACATCATTTACAGGTTTGGGATCCCTCAAACGATTACAACTGATCAAGGAGCTGAGTTTGTATCTTTGGAGTTCAGGGAGTTTGCCGAAAGCATGGGAATCAAATTGTTTAATTCTTCTCCTTATTATGCCCAAGCTAATGGTCAAGCAGAGGCTTCTAACAAGATCATGATCAAGCTTATACAAAAGAAGATTGACCAGAAGCCAAAGAGGTGGCATTTGGTACTCAACGAGGCTTTATGGGCTTACCGAATGGCTCCTCATGGAGCTACAAAAACTTCTCCTTATGAGTTAGTTTATGGGCATCATGCTGTTTTGCCCCTGGGAAATACAATGAGATTCTAGGAGAGTGGTTTTGCAAAAGGATTTAAGCTCCAAGGATTACAGTGACTTAATGATGGATGAGTTAGAAGATTTGCATATGATTCGTCTTAGAGCCCTGGAAAACATTTAAAAGAACAAGATGCGAGTTGCTAAATATTACAACAAAAAAGTAAAGGTTAAGCAATTTGCAGAAGGAGATTTGGTTTGGAAGGCGTTACTGCCGATCGGGACTAAGTACAGTGCGTTCAGCAAATGGTCCCCGAATTGGGAAGGCCCTTTTCGGGTAGTCAGATGTGTACCTGGCAATGCTTACATAGTGAAGACTTTACTGGGAGAAGAGTTTACTGCCGCTATAAATGGTAGATATTTGAAGAAATATTATCCTAGTATTGAAGTTGATCGTTGATCACAAACACCAGGATTACAAGCATTTGATACACAGGGATAGCCAGCGTTCAAGAGAGAAGCCGTCTTTAGAACAAAAAATTCTAAGCAGGGGAAATGGCCAATACTAAGATGTATTGCCCTTAGCACAAAGAATACATAACACTACAGATGTTTCTTGTAGGCTTTTATTTGACAATCCGGCTACTCAAGATTACAAGGGGGTGGGAAGCAAAAGGCCTGGAGGAAGAAGCGAAAGTATGCTTCATTCATTTTTCTTGTTTTGCTTCCTCAGCTCCTCCCTCTTCAACTGTTCCAGGACCACCGTGATAGCAACCTGGAAGCTTCTGGGATTGCCATGACTTGCAGCTTCCATTAGGCTGTCCCAATCAGCCTTCAAGTTACTGTACCTGTCAGAGAAGTCTGAAAAAGGGAACAGTTGTCAAGTGAAAGTTTGAGATTGAGTACGGGAGTCAAATAAAGATGATCTTACCCCCAACCAACGCCTCCAAGCTCATGCGGCGTTCGAGTTCGGCATTGCAGCGGGCGGTGGTGTCTCGTAGATTGTGCTCCAGATACCGAATGCGGCGACGCAGCTGGTGGTTGACCCTCTGTTCCGGCGTGGCGTCCTCTTCTTCAGGAGAGGAGTCAGAGGAGATGTACTCGGGCACTTCTTCAGTCCCAAAGATTTCTTCAGGGAGCAGATCAAGGCTGGAGAAAACAAGACGGGGTAAACATGAGATTGCAAATGAGAGAAAGAAACGGCTTAAAAGAAAACTCACTTTCGAATGGTACGCTTCTTTGGTGGAGTGTTGTCCTCCTTGATGGGTTGCTTTCCCTTGTCTGCCATGGCTTTGGGGTTTTTTCCTCTGAAGCAGGGGGAGAAGATGTGAAGTGATGGAAGAGTATGTGAGTGGATTTGCAGGGCACCCAGGAGGGCTATTTTATTGACTGTGAGAGCGCATTGGGAGTGATAACTGGTTGGCGTACGTTATTGGAATACCAAGCGGCAGGGTTTTCCTCCCGAATGCGAAGGGTTTTCATTCAACAGTGTTTATGGTCCCCGAACTGAGAATTTTTTGCGGATTTTGCGCCAAGGGGCAGTTGTTTTCTCGTATTCGGCTCAAGTAAAGGTCCCAAATTCGTTTGAAAACAGTCAAGTTCGCATCTACAGGCAGGAGGGGATCATCACAATACAAGCATGGAAATTAAAATTCTTTATTTATTGCCGAAAATCAAGCATCCCTAGTACAATCTAATCGAAAAGCCTGTTTAGCACAGACTGGGGATGGTGAGTTTGGCAATGGCATCGCCGTGGCCATTGAGGCGCTCCAAGATGACTTCGATCTCGTCGATGTCTTCTGGTGCGCCGCCCTGGAAGCCGCGTGGTTGGATGGAGTAGTTGACGCAGGTGTGCGTCGCCATGGTGGCCAAGCCCAGGGTGGTGCCGAGGCGGATGCCGTGCACAGCCACCTCACCCACGCGATCTTCTACCGCGGCGTTCCAAGAGCGTTCACCTTGTCAGCCAACTGCTTCACCAGCATTTTCAGCTGGTCAAGCTCGGCATCGCGGGCTGCGAAGTTGCAAGGCAATGATGGTTAGTATCAAAAGTTGAATTGGATTGGAGGTTAATCTAAGGGATATATCGTCGATGGTTGCCAACAACTGCTTGCGCTGGTCCTCCCACTCGAGTTCGGCGATTCCAGCTTTCTTGGAGACATCCTCCAGCTTGCGCTGAGCTTCTTCAAGCTCCGCCTTGAAACGGAGGGTGTCGAGCTCCCCGTAGGGCACGAGGGAGTAGTTGTTCGACTCCGAGGAGTCGTCTGGCAGGGCCGGATTCATGGCCGGCGCAGGGGTCGGGTTCCATTGGATGAGCCTGAAACAGAGAAGATCGTCAGAGATAGAAGGAAATCTAGGAAGAGTCATATGGGAAGTTGACGATCACTGCCTCCGACGCGCGCCGGCGCGACTTCCTTCCGCCTCGTCAGCGGCGAGGCGCCTGTTGCCACTGCCCGCCATTGGTTGTGGAGGTGTGCTGATGGTGGAGGAAGAAAACTTAGATTGGCAAAGGTTTGAAGGCTAAAGGCGTGGTAAAAAGCTGGGGGCACCTACGGTTTTATTTATAGGGATGGCGAAGAGATCGCGGCCCCGGATCATGGTGCATATCCTGAGAAACTTGGAAAGTGGAGAGATTTCCTTAACCGAGTCGCCGTCGGGTCGTTTGGAATCCAAGTTGAGTCATATTTGGTTGACTGGCTCGGCTGAGTTGCGGTCGGGATGCTGTCCGGGTATGGTACTGTTTGACCACAGTTACCGAATGAATTGTCCAGAAGATTGCAACCAAGGTAATACAGAAAAAAGGAAATGAAGTTTATAAAAGGCAAGGTTACAATGACGATTGATTCGGTTTTACATTGCTCAGTACAATCAAATGTTCAAGTACTTTGCAATTACACTAGAGGCATTTGATATTATCTGATTGATATTCTCCAGTCGTTCCTGGTAATCTCTTTGAGTATTGGACAGGGCGGAGAGTTGTGCCTCGAGCTGGTTTGCTTCAGTCATAGCTGCCGATGCCTCCTTTTGGATTTTCTCTGTTAATCCAGGGAGCTCGGCTATCTTTTTCTCATCAGCTTCAATTTCAGCTGACAAATTCCTCAGCTCAGTTTCTAACGTAGTTTTTCTGGCAATTTTCAACTCAAGAGCGGATTGCAGTTTGGCCAGCATTTCCTTGGAGCCTATCTCAGATCTGGATATTCATTATGTGGCAATAAGGCGAGCCTTGAAGAGCCAATCCTCCCGACCAATTCTTGAGCAAAAGAAAGCCAGAGCTGAACAAGCTGTGAAAGGCTCACAAGCCCAAATTGAGAGATAGGCTCCAAGGAAGCTTTGATGTCTTCAGGGAGCTCTTGATCGATGGATTCAAGAATTTCCTCGAAGTGATCGACATCTCTGACTTGATCTCAAGCATCGTTTTGCAGCCAGGAAAAGATTTAGTTGAGCTTTGCTTGGTTTTCCTCTGACAGAACCTGATTTGAAGGTCCTTCATCCCCTGTTTCGGCAGTTGGATCATTCACCATAAACGAAGAGCTTGGTGGTGATGAAGTTTGATCCTGAAAAAGGATTGCCGAATTAGGAATGGTTTATTTAAAGGAGATAACAGAGTTGGATGCCTGCACTTACCTCATGCCTGATTCCCTGAATTGGGGCAGGGACTTGTTCAGGTTCAAGGGGAATTTCTTGGGCGACCAGTGGAAGAGAAGTCTGAGGAGTTCTTGGTAAAGCTGAAGCTTCTACTTGAAGGGAAGCTGGTGCAGTCCCTGGTGAATTTGAAGCTTCTGGTTGGACTGAAGATGGGTTCATTTCTGGTGAAGCTGGAACTTCTGCTTGAGGAGGGGGTGATTGGACCCCTGGTGAAGTTAAAGTTTCTGCTTGAACAGGAGATGGTTGAGCCCTTGGTGAACTTTGGGAGGAAGTCTCCATGGGTTGATTCACAAATGTTTCTTCTGCAGATACTAAATAAAGAGTAAATGCCAATGTAAGTGGTGATCTTTGAAGAGAAAGAAGCAATAAAGGTCATACCAACAGGTGGTGCATTGGCAGATTCTGGAGCTGTTGATGGTTGCTGGGTTCTAGTCTGGAATTGCACAAGATGAAATTTGTCATATAAAGAATGGTCTTTTGTTCAATAAAGAAAAGATGTTACCTCAATGGGAATCTTTTTAGTGGTTCTTTTCTTCTTGGCTGAATGATCGGATGGCGACTAGAGAGGGGGGGAGTGAATAGGAGCCGGTAAAAATTCTTCTCAAAGAACCCGGCCTATACCCTAGTCAAACCCCGGTCACACACGAGCGATGGATCGAATCACACACCAATCGCCAAGACCACGAGGTTATGGATCAACCTCTAGCCTTAGGAACGATTCCTAGAAGCACACGCGGAAGCACTAGAAAAGAAGGAAGGAATCAAAACAAGAAGCACCGCACACACGGCCCCGACGGATCGTCCGGCCGCGGTGCGGACCGTCCGCGATGAACCGCGCGGACCGTCCGACTCGCTACCGCGGACCATCCGCGCCGACGCCGCGGGACCGTCCGGCCCTCTCCGCGGACCGTCCGTTAAACACACACGAACACCGAAGCGACTCGAGAAAAACGGACCGTCCGCCGAGGCCGGGCGGACCGTCCGCCGAGGCCGGGCGGACCGTACGCGCCACCCGCGGACCGTCCGCTACTCGAGCTCGGACCGTCCGCAAACTGGCTGCAACCAAAACCAAAAGCCAAACCGGATCGAAAGCACGGACGCGCAAGAACACGACGAACACGCGACGAACAGGCTCCTCGCGGACCGTCCGCGCCGCGCGGACAGAACAGGAACACCCCGACCCCGAAAGTCAACTCCCCCAAATCATCATCGGATTTCCCAAACGGTTGATGCTATGGAGACAAGGGTTTGGGGACTTGAAAAGCGTCACACAAGGATGCTATAGCCCAAAAATCTTGCCTCCTAACTCCCTAAATCGCCGGGAATCGCGAATCCTTTGAGCACCACCGAAAGCTAGAGCACCGAACGAAAACTCACGAATCGAAGTGGTTTCCCGGCGTTTGAGGGCACAAGATCAAGCACAAAGATGCACAAGACATCTATCCATGTTTCCCTCAAAGAAATCCGAGGAGAAACCCACTCAAATCCGCGGAATCACACCGGGAACAAAGGCACGAAAACAAGCACGAAAAGCCACGAAAAACAACCCCGAATCTTCTATACAAAACGAGAAAAGATTCACAAGGTCTAGCATGCCGCCCTAGCATCCATCCCTCTCAACAAATCTCTCATGAAGCTCTCATGCTAGCCTAGAGAAAATGGAAGGAAAATAGCTACGAAAATGAGAAACAGGAGGGAGGAAATGAAACCCTAAGTCGCGGAGAGAGAGAGCCATCCACACACACTCATGGCTTATATATCAGGTCCCGCCGGAGTGGTAAATGACTCGACTACCCCTAACTTAACTACTGGCGATACAACCCACGTAGGGGCATTTAGGTAATGTTTGTGAGTCTTGCCATCGGATGGCCACGCCTTTGCCGCACCCCGCGTCCTCCCAACGCAAGCCATGCGATCCCGCCGCGTGTCCTCCGCCTCGAAGCTTCCCGACACGCCCGTATCCCGTCTCCGTCGTGTTGGGCCCTCGGACTTGGTTTTGAGGCCCAAACCAAGAAACCGTCCGCCGATGGTTTTGTGGGCAAACCACCAAACCCCGCGTGCCCGGTCCAGCCTCCCGCCAAACCACTTGACTCGGCCGCCACCGTGCACCGGCTCGTCTGTCCATGACTTCGTCTTGCTCGTGTCGCCACCATGTGGCTCGCACCCGCCCCGCCGTCCACCGGGTCCCTCGAACCGAGCCTACTTGTCTCTCCATCTCCCGGAGGCCCCTCAAGGCCGAAGACCTTTCGCGCCCGTTCTTCACCTGCAACAACACGAACTAGGCCGCAGCCTACACCTGCGCACTAAGCCAAGAGTCAGTCCAACACCCGTTGTCAATCACTCATCACTGAGGAGCGGTCATCCATCGACCACTGGGACGCTCCTGGTCCTCAATCTCCCCCTTGATGAGTGCATTGACAACACACAACGCGAAATGAAATTCAGAGAAAAAGAGAAAGAAAGAAGAAAGAAAAACAAAGAAGCTCAACTCATGACCAAAACCAAAGAAAGGCAAAGAAAGGTCACAAGTCCAGCAAAGCACAAACTCCACATCGAAAACAACGAGAAAGCTCCCCCTGAACAAATGCAAGCTCCCCCTGAACGTGTGGATGCAAACTTCCAAATTTCAGCTCACCTCATCTGAATTTTCATTAAGCTCACCTCTTCTCCCCCTTGTTGACAATGTATGAATCAAGGTGAAAATGCAGAAATGCAAAGCAAAGCATATAAACAACTACATGAGCTTCTCAAATAGGCCAAATCTAGTGTCAAAGGCTAAAAATGAGACAAAGATCACATATATGAATCATAGCATAGTCAAAGCATTGCCACAAGTAATATATGAAAATACAAGCATGTGACAAAGCAAAATTTTCAGATTTAAGCAGTTTTACCAAAAGAAGGCTCGCTTCACATGTAAAAGCCTATCCATGTCACACTTGAGCCACAAACATGCATACCATTCAAAGATCATAAAAGGATATCAAATTCTCAGCAAAAGATCATGGCAAACACCCATAAAGCAAAGCATGTCATGTCAAAGCTCATGAGCCATGTGTCCACTTCGGGGAGACTTCTCCACTGGTGAACATCATGCAACATGTTTAGCACCCATATGTGAAAGATAATACATTTTAAGCATAGACATGATGGATGGAGCATTTTTCAAGCATTCACACTTCTTTTCAAGATTAATTCATTTTATGGTACATGAAGTGCCTTTGCGGCAAAAAGAAGCTTATGCTCCCCCATGAATGCAACATAGGCTAAACATTCACAATGATATTCGGCCTTTGGCCCAAATGCAAGAACAAGGCATCCAAGCACAATCTAAGCATGAGAAGCACATCTAGACCAAACTGTGACATGGATACACAATTACACACGAGTGGAGCATATTTCATCAAAAATTAGTCAAGATTAGCATTTATTTCAAAAAGGGCTATCTCACCACACATATATCTCAAATATTCCAAGAGCATAGCCTCACATCACCATTTCTCCACACATATAACCAATATCTCACAAATAGCCAAAGAGACTCAAATATGGCATATGAAAGAAGCTCATCATCCTAAAATGCAATATGATACAAATACAACATGATATATGACAAGATGGCTATCCTACCATGGTTTATACATTAAGCAAAGCATGTATATACATCAAAGTAAACATGGTATGATACATATGATACAAAAAGGAAATCCCCCAAGAATCAACTTAAAAGGGCAACAAACCCCAAGTTCCCCCCGCAAGCGCACAAATGTAGCTTGGTCGAGAGGCTTTGTGAAAATGTCTGCAAGCTGATCTTGGGTAGGGACATGGGTCAACACAATGGTTCCTTTCTCCACATTGTCCCTCAAGAAATGATACCTCACTTCTATATGTTTGGTTCCGGGAGTGAAGCACTGGGTTTTTGGCTACGCTTATGGCACTGGTGCTATCACAAAGAAGTGGGATCTGGGTGCACTCCTCACCAAAGTCTCTCAAAGTGTATGAAATCCACAACAGCTGGGAACAACAACTCGCGACAGCAACATACTACGCCTCTGTGGTAGACTGAGCTACACTAGACTGCTTGCGGGAAGACCATGAGACCAACGAAGACCCAAGAAATTGGAAAGTACCAGAAGTAGACTTCCTCTCGACTCGACAACCAGCAAAATCCGCATCGGAAAAACCATGAAGAGAAAGAGTCGAGGAGGAAGAATACCAAAGGCCAAGAATAGGGGCAGACTGTAGGTACCTGAAAATCCTCTTGACGGCCTGTCGATGTGATGTCCTCGGCGAAGCCTGAAAACGAGCGCACAGACACACGCTGAACCGTATGTCCGGCCTCGTCGCCGTCAAGTAGAGGAGGGAGCCGATCATGCTCCCGTACTCCCGCCGGTCCACCGGTTCTCCGTCCTCATCCGCATCCAAAGTGGCCGTACTCCCCATGGGAGTCGACATCGGCTTCACATCTTGCATCCGGAACTTCCTCGCAAGTCTTTTGTGTACTTGGTCCGGTGCACAAATGTACCGTCCTTCACTTGCTTGATGCGCGGCCCCGAGAAAATACCGCAACTCGCCCATCATGCTCATCTCGAACTCCCCGTTCATCTCATCCGCAAACTTGGCAACAAGGTTATGTGACGAGCCACCAAAGACAATATCATCCACGTATATCCGAACAATCAACAAGTCATTTCCATGCTTGAGGAGAAACAAGGTCCTATCCACGGTACCCATCACAAACCCTCTCGCTCAACGAGAAAACCTCTCAATCTCCCATACCAAGCACGGGGCGCCCGTTTCAACCCATACAAAGCCCTTTTCAACCCGTATACCCCGTGTGGGTACAACTCGCTCTCAAACCCGTGTGGCGCTTCACATACACCTCCTCCTCTATGACCCCATTCAGAAAGGCACTCTTCACGTCCATCTGAAACAACTTGAACCCTTTAGCCACCGCAAAGGCTAGAAGGATCCGAATCGCCTCAAGACGGGCCACAGGAGCAAAGGTCTCCTCATAGTTGATCCCCTCCTTCTGACTAAACCCCTGAGCAACAAGTCTGGACTTGTTCCTCACAACCATCCCATTCTCTCCCTCTTTGTTCTTCCAACCCCACTTGGTTCCTATGGGATGGCAATTTGGAGGTGGTTCAACTAACTCCCACACCTGGTTCCTCAAAAAGTTTTCCAACTCCTCATGCATAGAATTGACCCAGTTTGCATCAGATAAAGCATGTCCAATGTCCTTGGGCTCAAAAGTAGCAACAAAAGCAGCATGAGCAAAATGAGAGGAATTCCTGGACGTCGACCGTGTAGTGCATTCGTCGATGTTTCCAATGATCTTCGACAGGGGATGTACTTCTTGAATCCGCCGGGGAGCCTCACGCCTCGAGACTACCTCCCCCTCAACTTCAGCTTCTCTCGCCTGGTCCTCTTGTTGCACCGTCGTTGTCCATGAAGTAGATGGTCCATGCTCCATAGTGGTCGTAGGGGAAGTAGTGGGCACACACTCAGCTTCAGGCGCATGGTTCTCCCCATCATCATCTCCAGCTTCGTCCTTCTCCTCTTCAAAGAGGTCCTCGGCCATCTCTTCATCCCCTGCATATTCAAAGCCAAGAGAGGTACATGGCATTGTCTCGTCGAAGGTCACCTCGCAAGTCTCCATGATTTTGTTAGTCTCAAGGTTAAGCACCCTATAGGCTCTAGAGTGGTTAGCATATCCAAAGAAAATACCATCACTAGACCTAGCCTCAAACTTGTCGAGTTTTCCCTTCTTCAGAATAAAGCATTTGCAGCCAAAAACTCGGAAATGACTCACCTTGGGTGCCCGACCATGCATCAGCTCATAACAGGTCTTCTTCTTGAAAGCTCGCAATAAAATCCTGTTGGTAAACATGACAAGCCGTATTGACCGCCTCAGCCCAATACCTCCTAGGAGTCCTGTGCTCATCGAGCATCGTTCTAGCCATCTCACAAAGAGTTCGATTTTTCCTTTCCATGACTCCATTTTGAGGGGGCACATAAGGGGTCGAATACTGATGTTCAAGACCTAGATCACGACAAAAGGCATCAAAACGAGAGTTCTTGAACTCAGAGCCATTATCATTGCGGATAGCTCGAATAGCATTCCCATGCCTCTCGTTTTTCAACCTCACGATCAGATCTCGAACAAAACCAAATGTCTCACTCTTATCCTCCAAGAAGAACACCCAGGCATAGCGAGAGTAGTCGTCCACCACAACAAGGACATACCACTTCCCACCCACCGAGCGAACTCGAGCTGGCCCAACAAGATCCATATGCAATAGCTCTGTCGGACGCTCGGTCATGACATCGGTCAGGGGTGGATGGGGAGTGGCTACCATCTTACCATGCCTACAAGGAGCACAAACCAAATCCTTCTCAAGCTTCAACCTCGGCAATCCTCGGACAAGATCAAGACCACTCAAGCGGGAAACCAAATCAAAGCTCAAGTGTCCCAACCGCCTATGCCATTTCCACAAATCGAGAAGAAGGACGGGCCATCAAACGGCGAGCGAGCGAGGACCCAAAGAACGAGAGAAATCACCACGAAAATGCGACCCTCGGGGCGATCATACAAACAAGATCACCTCGAGAATCAAGCAAACGAGACTCGCCGGACTTGAAACGCACCTCAAAACCTTCATCAAGCAACCGAAAAACCGAAAGCAAATTGAAACCCAAAGACTTCACAAGAGCCACTCTCTTCAACGTTACCTTGTCACTCACATGCACAACACCCTCCGACAAAGACCCTTCCTCGTCCATTGTCCCCGAATGTGATGTCTTGCTTTTCCTTCACCGGGGTGAGGGTGGAGAACCACTTCTTATCTCCGGTCATGTGTCGAGAACATCCGGAGTCGATCAACCAAATGTTCTCCAAGCCTCCCGCCCGTAGTCGAAACAAGAACGAGAGTGAGCTAGCGACTCGACACCGGGGTTAGCACAAAGAAAGTTAAACCAGGTGTCGAGCCATCTCGCTCAAAAGAGGGGTTAGCAAAGATCATTCCCTTGCCACCAAACTTCCCATGTCCCATGGGAGGAGTACGAGCACCACGAGGGGGAAAACGTGGTCCGTAGTTCCTCCGGAACCCAAAGCCGCGATCATCTCCCCTAAACCCATACCGAGGACGAGTAGGGGGACGTCCAAGGCAAAGCCACCACGAGCCCGACCAAACCTCTCACCAGGCACGCACACCATCCTCTCTCCCGACAAACCTCTCACCACCACCTCTCCGTGGGAACACCGCCAACACTCCTCACACTTCCCACACCCCGTGGAA
Source organism: Cenchrus americanus (assembly GCA_947561735.1). Lineage (NCBI taxonomy): Eukaryota > Viridiplantae > Streptophyta > Magnoliopsida > Poales > Poaceae > Cenchrus > Cenchrus americanus. The sequence continues at coordinate 79,950,146 of OX387245.1, read as the reverse complement.
GTGGCACTCTAGGCTCGGGAATACCACGAGACCGGCGATACTCGTCCCGGTTTGCTTGCTCCCTAGCAAGCCTCTCATCCCTCTTCCTCTTGTAGCAAAACTCGCAAGATGCCTCTCCTTGCCACAATACTCACACCCGAAGGGGATGGGTTTTGGTTTTGGCTCGGCTTCTTTCTAGGCTTCTCACCCTTCTCACCCACAAACTTCACCGGTTTCTGGAAATCATTTGTTTTAGGTGGGAATTTGGGTGGATCTTGGGTTGTGTCAAGCTTGTTGCAAAGGTGGTTGGGCTTTGGTGTGAAAGAGTTCTTGGGTGCTTTTGGAAGTGGGACTTGGATCTCTCCGATCACCTCAAACTCGGGGTTAGACTCAACACACTTCTCATACACACTCTCCCCACTCGTTCTCTCCCACTTTCTCACCCAACTTCTCAAAACCCAAACCACGACCATCGGCTCTCTTGAACTCCTCAATCATGATTTTCAATTGAGGTTCCCGCCGGGACAACAAACCCAACACCTTCCTCAAATAGTCATTCTCCTCATAGATGACATCCAAACGGGAAGTAAGTTCAAGATTACGCAAAGTGACTTCATCACAGCTAGTGCATGCATTGACAGCAGGAGATTTCAAAGATGCTTCCAAAGAACTAATGGTAGAACGAGCATCAACAAGCTTAGCATGCATAGTAGGACATGACTTGCAAGCACCAAGAAAAGTAGGTCTAGCCTTAAGCTCATCATACTCAGTCCTAAGAGCATCTAGTTAAGCCAAGGTGGAAGCATTCTTCTCATTAAGCAGTTTAATCTCATTCAACCATGCATCACACTCAACACATTCAACATCATCAGGAGTAGTAGGAGCAAGTTTCAAAGAGTCATTCTCAAGTTTCAATTCAAGCAATTTTGACTCTAGTTCTCCTACTTTCTCGCTAGCATTCTCAAGTTGTTCCCTAAGATCTTTCCTCATCTTTTTAGCATCTCTAAGCACACTATCACGATTATCAAGCAAGCCATTCAACCTAGCAATCTCAGCAAGCAAAGACTCGGGGTCACGGTTTACCTCATCCTCCGAGTCGGAGTCGCTTTCTTCCTTCTCGCTCTTCTTGCTGCTTGAGCTATGGGCCATGCCACAAAAGCCCTCAAGCGCCACACAGCTCAGCCCGCTGAGGTTCCGGCTTGCACTCTTCTTGTCCTTGCGCCTCCCGGCGTCTTCATCTTCGGCCGCTTGAGCTTGATCGCTCCTCGCTTGAGCTTGAGTCGACGTCGCTCGCACCGGCCACCATCGCTCTTGCCTTGTTCTTCTTGTAGCCGCTCTTGCTCGGTCGCCGCTTGTCCTTGTCCTTGCTCTTGGACTTGTTGAAGTGCTTGCCCTTGGAGGAGTACTTGTCTTCACGCCTCGGGTGCGCCTTGTACTCGTTCACCTTGTACTTGTTCTCCTCCGCTTCCGGGCACTCGACGATGAAGTGGCCGCGCTTGCCACACTTGTAGCACGTCCCTGAGCTCTGCCTTGCGTTCCTCCGACTCTCATGTAGTCGTTCAAACCTTCTTGAGAGCAAGGCCAGTTCCTCCTCGCCCAGCACATCAAACTCCTCATCTGAAATGGACATGAGAGAAGACAAGGAAAACTGTCGACAGGAAGGGTTAGATTTGCCCTTTGATCCGCCCACAAGAGCAAGACTATGGTCAGTCGAGCCCTCATGCTTGGATTGCAACTTCCTGTCAACCTCAGCCGACTTGAGCTTAGAAAAGAGGTCATCCAACTCAATAGTCAAATAATGCCCAGACTCCTTGATGGCCTCAACCTTAGCACCCCAAATATTTGGGTCCAAGACATGCAAGAGCTTCAAAGCCTGATCATGCTCAGTGTACGGAAAATCCTCAACATTAGCCTTCATGTTGTTCACGATGGCGGTGAACCTCTGAAACATCACATCAATGTCCTCACCGGGAAGTGGAGTGAAATTCTCATATTGCATCCGGTAAGAGACAAAGAGGCAAGCCTTCACATGGTTATCACCACCGTGAGCAACCAACAATTTTCCCAAATTTGCCAAGCAAGATTCAAATGGCGAACACGCTGAAACTCTGGATCACACAAGCTCCGGACCAAGTGATCAACGGCTTTTGCATTAGCCTCATACTTGGCCTTGGCACCGGCATCGGTCACCATAAGAGTATGGATGTTGACCGGAATAGCATAGGTCTTGTCGAGCACAATGAAATCCAACAGCTTCCCACGAAGAAAGATCATCATACGAGCCGCCCACTTGTGGTAACCCTTGCCATCGAAGTGCGGCGGACCGCCCCGCTCAACGTACGCCATCTTAGGATTCGAGACTTGTCAAAGTCGCAAAGAATCCGGCACCAAGCTCTGATATCAATTGAAGGATCGGATGGCGACTAGAGAGGGGGGGAGTGAATAGGAGCCGGTAAAAATTCTTCTCAAAGAACCCGGCCTATACCCTAGTCAAACCCCGGTCACACACGAGCGATGGATCAAATCACACACCAATCGCCAAGACCACGAGGTTATGGATCAACCTCTAGCCTTAGGAACGATTCCTAGAAGCACACGCGGAAGCACTAGAAAGGAAGGAAGGAATCAAAACAAGAAGCACCGCACACGGCCTCCGGCGGACCGTCCCGCTGGCGGTGCGGACCGTCCGCGATGAACCGCGCGGATCGTCCGACCTCGCTACCGCGGACCGTCCGCGCCGACGCCGCGGACCGTCCGGCCCTCTCCGTGGACCGTCCGTTAAACACACATAGAACACCAGAAGCGACCCGAGAAAAACGGACCGTCCGCCGAGGCCGGGCGGACCGTCCGCGCCACCCGCGGACCGTCCGCTACTCGAGCTCGGACCGTCCGCAAACTGGCTGCAACCAAAACCAAAAGCCAAACCGGATCGAAAGCACGGACGCGCAAGAACACGACCAACACGCGACGAACAGGCTCCTCACGGACCGTCCGCGACCCCCCCCCCCCCGCGGACCGTCCGCGCCACGCGGACAGAACAGGAACACCCCGACCCCGAAAGTCAACTCCCCCAAATCATCATCGGATTTCCCAAACGGTTGAAGCTATGGAGACAAGGGTTTGGGGACTTGAAAAGCGTCACACAAGGATGCTATAGCCCAAAAATCTTGCCTCCTAACTCCCTAAATCGCCGGGAATCGCGAATCCTTTGAGCACCACCGAAAGCTAGAGCACCGAACGAAAACTCACGAATCGAAGTGGTTTCCCGGCGTTTGAGGGCACAAGATCAAGCACAAAGATGCACAAGACATCTATCCATGTTTCCCTCAAAGAAATCCGGGGAGAAACCCACTCAAATCCGCGGAATCACACCGGGAACAAAGGCATGAAAACAAGCACGAAAAGCCACAAAAAACAACCCCGAATCTTCTATACAAACCGGGAAAGATTCACAAGGTCTAGCTAGCCGCCCTAGCATCCATCCCTCTCAACAAATCTCTCATGAAGCTCTCATGCTAGCCTAGAGAAAATGGAAGGAAAATAGCTACGAAAATGAGAAAGAGGAGGGAGGAAATGAAACCCTAAGTCGCGGAGAGAGATAGCCATCCACACACACTCATGGCTTATATATCAGGTCCCGCCGGAGTGGTAAATGACTCGACTACCCCTAACTTAACTACTGGCGATACAACCCACGTAGGGGCATTTAGGTAATGTTTGTGAGTCTTGCCATCGGACGGCCACGCTTTTGCCGCACCCCGCGTCCTCCTAACGCAAGCCATGCGATCCCGCCGCGTGTCCTCCGCCTCGAAGCTTCCCGACACGCCCGGATCCCGTCTCCGTCGTGTTTGGCCCTCGGACTTGGTTTTGAGGCCCAAACCAAGAAACCGTCCGCCGATGGTTTTGTGGGCAAACCACCAAACCCCGCGTGCCCGGTCCCGGCCTCCCGCCAAACCACTTGACTCGGCCGCCACCGTGCACCGGCTCGTCGTCCATGACTTCGTCTTGCTCGTGTCACCACCATGTGGCTCGCACCCGATCCCGTCGTCCACCGGGTCCCTCGAACCGAGCCTACTTGTCTCTCCATCTCCCGGAGGCCCCTCAAGGCTGAAGACCTTTCGCGCCCGTTCTTCACCTGCAACAACACGAACTAGGCCGCAGCCTACGCCTGCGCACTAAGCCAAGAGTCAGTCCAACACCCGTTGTCAATCACTCATCACTAAGGAGCGGTCATCCATCGACCACTGGGACGCTCCTGGTCCTCATTGGCAGCTGGAGGTGCAACCAAGTGTAGAGCTTTTCTCTTGTCAGAAGTGGAGCTGATGAGAGTTGGGTCCATTGTGGCATATCTAGACATCAGCTGAGCCAGAGTTGTGGATTTAAATCCCAGAGCTGAAATTGGACCTACTACATTATAAGCAATTGTCCTGGCTCGAGGGGCAGGTACTGTATTCTTCAAGAGGTGACCAAAATCATGATTAGTAGTGAAGGGTATGCTTGGTCAAAGGGAAAGACAAGTGTGTTACCTTTGAGGTTGGCTGAAAGTCAAGCATCAGCTCAAGACAGAATGAGTGCACTGGCTCACTGAAGATATGGTCATGGAACTCTTGCCACCAAGAGATAAAGAGAGGGTGAGATATTGTTATTGGTGTAAAGAGCCAGGTGTACATGGTTGGGCTACATTGGTATTCAAAGACCCTTCTGGCCTGTATGCTCTCTTTGATTTCCTCTCTGGGTTTGAGGAATTCATGAAGAAATAGTCTTGGGGGCATTTGGCCACATCCTAGCTGTTGGGTCATTATATTTGGCTGATAATATTCATAGGTGTTGTGATTTAACCTCCCTCCACAATATTCTGCTGGCAAGGCGCATGGATGGATAAAGATATTGAAGATTTCTATAGATCTTGCATCATGGCATCCAGTTCTAAAGGAGAATTCAAAGGGGAGGGTCAAACTATCATTGTTCAGATAAGGAAGCCAAAGGGGATCAATGAAACCTCTGAAGAAGAGCTCAAAAGCTGACTGACATTCTGGTCAATAGATATGGTTGAAGCAGCTTCTCCATGGGTTTGGCATCCTCTGGTAATTTGAGCTTCTTCCTTATGGCTGGATGAAGGGAAGTGCCGATTGTTGAGATTGATGTCAACAATCCGGTGCATGTACAGTTGCAGCCACATCTGCACAAACCACCAAGGGCCATTGACACATGATATCTTCTGGCCAGTGTGCATTTGAGAAATAGTCTGATTGAGCATATGATACACACTCCCTAGGAGATATTTTCCAAGGGGGCGCGATGACCAGTAGCCAAATCTGTAGCCATTGCAATGTGGTTCAAAGTTGGCTCATTGGCTTTACCGCAGAAGATGAATCTACACAGCCACATGTTCAGGAACGCCCTGTATTCAACTTCACCCAGAGGGTCGTCTTTCATGTGATTCTGGATATATGACTTGTATCCACTTCCTGTCTTCACTCCTTTTTGCCTTGTGGAGCCTTTGTATTGGAAGGGATATATGGGTCCTGAGATATCAAGGCCGTTCATCATGTAAACATCAGCCAAAGTAGGAGGCATTGGGCCGTGACCAAAGAGGAAAGCATTGACACCATTTGACCAGAAATGGCAGGCTGTTATCAAAAGATTTTCATTCTTGGGGGTCTCGGCCAGAGATAACTCCAAGCATTGGGCGATGCGGAGGCTGTCCCAATTGCTGGTTTTGGCACTGTTATCCGCAAGTATCCTCTTGTACCAATTTCTCCAACCTGCGATTGGGGGCAAAGTCCAGTTCTTGAAAGCATATTGCCACAAAGGAAGTCCTGATAAAGCCGCTTTGAAAGGGATTCTCTTGGATTCGGCTTTAATGAACTCGCGGGGATCAGAAGTTCCCACAGGTCCGAGGAAATATGATGTTGAGTTGGCCTCGGTGTGAATCAAAAGTTCGGTGGAAAGCTCCTATCAAGAAAAGACGGAAGAAGAAATCTGAGGTGGGAGTCGAAAAGAATAATGCCGAATGGACTTTAGAAGATGAAATTTACCTGAGCAGCTTCATACGCCATTGAAGATTTGAGCTTGGGAAAAGATGACCTAGGGTTTGGATCTGAACGGAGACTCCGATGGATTACAGGGAGAGAGAATAGGTGTTGAACAGATTTGGCTTGAAGACGTTGGCGTTTACAGTCAATTTCGGAATAAAATCACTTTTATCCCATAATTGAAGGGGCATATGTTAACACCAAAAATTGGTACAGGAAGGAGGCTGATTTGTGGACCGAACTTGGTAACAAATTCCGTTCGGCAGGGAAAGCTTTTTTCAGAGGATTCGGCAGAAATGCCTGTGATCGGCAGTATGCTTTCGTTCGGCAAAAGGACTGTTTGCGCTGGATTCGCGGGATTGCGTTGTGACGTGGCCCGAACGGAAGGAAGGGACGAATGGATGGATAGGCATTCGCACTTGGGAATTAAATTAGGTATCAAATATTGTGCTCGTAGTCCACCAGCAGTCGTGTTAGGACAGGGTATAAATATGAACCCTGGATGTATGTAATTGTAATCGAACATTCTCATAACAAACCGGCTTTACGCCAAACTTTCGAGTCCTCTAGTCGTGTCGTCGAGTTCTTCGAGAGGGTTCATCGATCCGTCGACCTCCGTAAGTACCGGCAACCTTGTACCATGTCTAGTATCATGCGGTGGATTTAGATCGTGATGCAAGTAGTCTTGTTACCATGCTTAGTATCATGCGGTGGATTCAAGCTAGGTTCAAGAGGTTTCTTGTTAGATCATGAGCCATGCGGTGGGCTAAGATCTAGCTTGGAGCTAGTTATCCGCTCTATTAGATTTGGCAAGATCTAATAGATTCATTAAGTTACCATGTGTTGCTTTGAGTTTTTACTATATGTTTAAATTCATGTAACACTGTTTTGTCCAATTTAGATTGGTTTGAATCGGCTTTATCTTGTTCGGTGTCCTTATGCAACATGTTCATATCTTTGGCTCAATACGGCACGTGGATCATGTGTTCTCTAATAGCCGAAACTAAATCAATCTAAGTTGTCACGTGTTGTGGGTTCAAGCTTGTTAATCTTGTGTAAATCTTGACAGAACCGGGTATCATGCGGTAGATGCAAGTTTTTGGGTTCTTTTAGAGCTAATCATCTGGTGGATTAGTTTTCGATTCAATCTAATAGGTTTATCATCTTTGGCAATGTTTGTTCCTTCTCCATGGATCCCGATTCGGCTGTACAGCTATATTCGGTTATGCTTCCATGAGTAAAACGTGCTTATAAGTTCTGTTTTAAATAATGTGTGCTTTTAGCCTTCCATATTTAGATTGTATCATGCGGTGGATTGATCTCTTTGTGGTAGGTGGTGTGATTTGAAACAAATTGTATCATGTGGTGGATAAACTTGTTTGACTTCATACTTGACGGGTTTTTAAGTGCCTAGACATGCGGTAGACAAGTGCTTTTGGCTTATGCATGCTTGTTTATCTCATATTTATAATTGTGTTTTACTTTATTTATTTTCATTGTTGTTTATCATCAAAAATCGGTCATGATCATGCACGGGCAACGTTATTTAAACAAAGACCGATCTTTTGTCATGCTTACGTCATCCATTCGGCTATGTTCTGTTTTTATGTTTTAAAGCTCCCGAATGATTTTCAACCTGTTGACAGATAGCTTCTCATAGCTATATGTCATCTTATATGGCTTTTTAGCCGCAGATATGGAACTGTCTGGTACCACCCGGCAAGTTCCAAGCTTTGGTATTTAAGTTCTTTATCCTTTGTTAATTTCAAAAAAATTGACTGGCACGCTTTGGAATCTGCTAGTGTGTTAAGCCAGCTTTGTTCGGCTTGCTGTGTGCTTGGCGCAGGGTGCAAATTTTGCGTCAACAGGTATACTGTTTCTTATTTATTTCCATTGTATGCTTGTGTGTGAATGTGTGGAGCGTAGAGTGCGAGCAGTTCGAGGACTTCACTGCTATTGAAGATTTCCAAGACCCTGAGCAGTTTCCGGAGCTGGTAGAAGGCAAGTCCTTGCTGCATTCCCGTTGATCCTATTACAACATGCATTTTAATTACACCATTATTTATTATTGCTTTGCATTAAATTGAAGGGTCCTATTGCTAAGGTTCGACTAGCTTTGTTTATCCTATGCCTTGATCAACCTAGGTTTACTTTATGTTGGGTAGCACATGCTAGAGCTTTACCTTGGTTTCGGGTGGTTTACTGAACACTTATCAATCTAGATTTATTTATACTGTTATTCATGTAATGCAGGGACACCTCATGCCTGTTAATCGGAACATGGAGCGACCACCCAGGAAAACAGTACAACCACAAGACATATGGCTCTATCTTGTCTTAATAATTAGAGAACTAGGTGTTAGGTATGCTTTACCTGATAAGGGTTGGGGGCTGACGGTAGATGGTGTATGGACCTGCTCTGGCGGGGAGTTGGGCTTGGCTAAGACACGGTACTCGCCAGGGAGCTTTATACACTACACTGATCAGGTAACCTAGCGGGCAGCCTACATCTGGGGATCTTTGTAACGGCCTCGTAGCGTCCCTATGCAGCCACACCTCGGTAGAGTGGTATTGTGCCTACTTTTGCACAGCATGGTTAGGTCTAAAACTCTTTTGGGTTTTTACGCGACTTGTGGGTAAAGATGTACAACCTCCGCAGAGTGTAAAACTGACTACTTAGCCATGCCCACGGTCAAGGGAGGCCTGGACCCTCACATGATTAATTTATGAAAGATGGAAATTTTAATCTTGTGCATTACAGTGTATGGTTCCACTGCATTTGTTACTTGGGTTGGTATATACGTTCACTTGCTAGTAACAGCTGCTAAATAAAACTTGACCAACTAAAATGCTGACTTGCTTTATAACCATCAGCTTCCACCATAAAGCCTTGCATGTTGTTATAGAACTTTCCCTTGTTGAGTACGACATGTGCTCATGCTTGTTGTTTCTATATTGCATCTACACTACCCAGCTGCTGCTCAGATGGACGTTTTGAGGATTTTCCTGGAGACTTCGATGGGTTTTAGGCGTTCGTTCCCCGGTCAGCTGCCTGTGGAGGACTTTTGCGTGTGTTTCTTTTTCCGTTGTTAGCTACTTGAACGATTGTTAGTTGAGACATTCGGTCATGTAATAAATGTTTAATACCCTCTTTACGATTTACACTGTGCTTTGGTATTCACTGAGTCGATGCATGTGTGTGACTTGATCCTAGCGCACATGTATTCTTGCATTCGGATTTGCCTTTAAATCTGGGTGTGACAAGTGTTCTTTGGGAAAGAAAGTGAGAGGCCTAGTGAGGAGAAACCGGTTGAGAAGCCGAGTGGAGAGAAACCAAGTGAGCAGCCCCAACCCAAGCCTAAGCCTAAGCTTGTGAGGTTCCATTGTGGCTATTGTGGGAAAGATGGCCATAAGGATGAGTTTTGCTTCAAGAGGAAGCGTGAGGAGAAGATGGCAAAGGAGTGGGCGAACAAGGATAGGTACAACCCTTACCATGGTGTACCTAAGCCTCGTATGGCACTGCCTATGGGTAAAGCTATGGTGAGAAGCATTCCCACATGGTAAGATGCGAGTTCCTGCGGCCGAGGGGTGTTTCTGGAGAGGGCCGTCAGACCAGCCTGGCTAGGCGGTCAGACTGGCCCTGCCCAAAGGGGTGCGGTTAGACCGTCTTGGCTAGGCGGTTCAACCCCCCGCCCCCCCAGAATTCTGGGCGGAGTGGTTTTTGAGGTGGAGAGTCGAGTGGTTTCAGGTTTGGAGGTCGTGGTGCTGGTGTTTGGTCCGGAGAGTCAGCAGGTGGTCAGTTTTCTAGGCGTTCTCCCCCTCGTGCTCAATACGGGGATGGGAGGAGTCGTAGCTTTTGAGATGGAGAGGAGGGACGGTCCACGGTCTTCCTTTCGTCGTTTTGGTCCTCCTCTAGTTAGAGGGGGTTGGTTCCCTCATAGTGGTTACCGTGGTGGTGTTCGTGGAGGTAGCTTTGGTAGGAAAGATAGTTTGGATTGTGCTAACCCCACTTTTGAGCAAATGGCTCGGCACTGGTTTTACTCTTTTGGTACTAACCCTAGTGTTGAGTCGTTTGTTCACTCACGTGCTCGTTTTTTATTGTTAGGTGGGAGACTTGAAGAAGATTTGGTTGATTGACTCCAGTTGCTCGAGGCATATGACCGGAGATAAGGGGGGGTTCTCAAGTCTCGTCCCAGTGGTGACAAAGAGGTACATCACTTTTGGGGACAATGGGTGAGGGTGTGTGTTGTCAGAAGGTGAGATTAAAGTGAGTGACAAGAACACGATCAGGCGTGTTGCTCTTGTTCAATCGCTTGGATACAATTTACTTTCAGTGTCTCAGCTTTTGGGTGAGGGTTTTGAGGTGTTGTTTTGGCCTAGCGGTTCTCGGATTTTGGACTCTCGATGGGACCTTGTCTGTATGGTCGTTCCCGAGGGTCAGGTGTTTCGAGCTGATTTTTCTCAGTCTTCTAGTGTTTAGTGTAGTTTCTTGGCTGGTTCTTCGAGTGAGTTGTGGAAGTGGCATAGGAAGTTGGGTCACTTAAGCTTTGATCTTTTGTCTCGCTTGAGTAAACTCAATTGTTCCGAGGATTTCCACAGTTGAGGCTTGAGAAAGAGTTGGTTTGTGTGTCGTGTAGGCATGCTAAGATGGTAGCCTCTTCTCACCCGCCTCACTGATGTCATGACGGAGCATCTATGCGAGCTGCTCCATATGGACCTTGTTGGCCCAGCTCGTGTGCGATTTGTGGGTGGGAAGTGGTACGTCATTGTTGTGGTGGACGACTACTCTCGGTATGCGTAGGTGTTCTTTCTCGAGGATAAGGGGGAGATGTTTGCTTTTGTTCGAGATCGTCTTGAGGTTGAGGAACGAGAGGCACGAAGATGCCATACGAGCAATCCACAGTGACAATGGCTCAGAATTCAGAAACTCTCGTTTTGAAACCTTTTGCCATGACTTGGGTCTTGAACACCAGTTTTCGAGTCCGTATACGCCTCCCCAGAATGGTGTTGTGGAAAGGAAGAACAGAACCTTGTGTGAGATGGCTCGGATGCAGCTTGATGAACATAGGACTCCGAGAAGGTTCTGAGCTGAGGTAGTGATACCGCGTGCTAGCTGTTGAACAGGATCTACCTCAGAGTGCATAAGAAGAAAACCTACTACGAGTTGATGCACGGTCGCACACCCAAGGTGAGTCACTTCCATGTCTTTGGCTGCAAGTGCTTTATTCTTAAGAAAGGGAAGAAGTTGGATAAGTTCGAGGCTAGGTCGGTCGATGGTATTTACTTTGGTTATGCATCTCACTCTAGAGCATATCGTGTGCTCAATCTTGAAACTAACCAAATCGTGGAGACTTGTGAGGTAACCTTCGACGAGACACAACCACGTAATCAGCTTGTCTTTGAGTGTGCAGGTGATGATGAACTTGGCGAGGAGATCTTTCAGGAGGAGGAGCATGAACATGGATACGATGAAGATAGGGGTGTGGTGCCCCCGGCTGAGCATGTACCTACTACTTTGACTACGGTGGTGGACAGACCCTCTCCCACACCTACGACAACAAATCAAGATCAAGGAGAAGCTGCTGTTGAGGGGGAGGTAGCATCAAGGCGAGAACCTCCCCGGCGAGTACAAGTGGATCACCCAGCTTCAAGAATCATCAGCGACATGAATGAACGCACTACGCGGTCGAGGGTTCGAAACAATTCTCATTTCTCTCATGCTGCATTTGTTGCCACTTTTGAGCCCAAATACATTGGACACACACTATCTAATCACATTTGGGTTAATTCGATGCATGTGGAGTTGGAGAACTTTGAGAGAAATCAGGTTTGGGAATTGGTTGACCCTCCCCCAGAATGTAAGACGATTGGGACAAAATGGGTGTGGAAGAACAAAGAGGGAGAGAAAGGTGAAGTGGTGAGGAACAAGTCAAGGCTTGTTGCTCAAGGGTTCAGTCAGAAGGAGGGGATTGACTGCGAGGAGACCTTTGCTCCTGAAGCTCGTTTGGAGGCGATTAGAATACTTCTAGCCTTTTTGAGGACCAGGAGCATCCCGTTGGTCGATTGATGACCGCTCCTCAGTGATGAGTGATTGACAACGGGTGTTGGACTGACTCTTGGCTCAGTGCACAGGTGTAGGCTGCAGCCTAGTTCGTGTTGTTGCAGGAGAAGAACAGGCGCGAAAGGTCTTCAGCCTTGAGTGGCCTCCGGGAGATGGAGAGACAAGTAGGCTCGGTTCGAAGGACCCGGTGGACAGCGGGACTAGGTGCGGGCCGCATGGTGGCGATACGAGCAAGGCGAAGTCATGGGCAATCGAGCCGGTGCACGGTGGCGGTCGAGTCAAGTGGTTTGGCAGGAGGCCGGACCGAGCACGCGGGGTTTGGTGGTTTGCCCACAAAACCATCGGAGGACGGTTTCTTGGTTTGGGCCTCAAAACCAAGTCCGAGGGCCCAACACGACGGAGACGGGATCCGGGCGTGTCGGGAAGCTTCGAAGCGGAGGACACGCGGCAGCATCGCATGGCTTGCGTCGGGAGGACGCGGGGTGCGGCAAAGGCATGGCCGTCCGATGGCAAGACCCACAAACATTACCTAAATGCCCCTGCGTGGGTTGTATCGCCAGTAGTTGAGTTAGGGGTAGTCGAGTCATTTACCACTCCGGCGGGACCTGATATATAAGCCATGAGTGTGTGTGGATGGCTCCCTCTCTCCATAACTTAGGGTTTCATTTCCCCCCTCCCATTTCTCATTTTCCTGGACTATTTTCTTCTCCATTTTCTCTAGGCTAGCATGAGAGCTTCATGAGAGATTTGTTGAGAGGGATGGATGCTAGGGCGGCATGCTAGACCTTGTGAATCTTTCCTGGTTTGTATAGAAGATTCGGCGTTGTGATTTTCGTGGTCTTTTTCGTGCTTGTTTTTGGTGCCTTTGTTCTTGGTGTGTTTCCGCGGATTTGAGTGGGTTTCTCCCCGGATTTCTTTGAGGGAAACATGTATGGATGTCTAGTGCATCTTTGTGATTGATCTTGTGCCCTCAAACGCCGGGAAACCACTTCGATTCAAGGATTTTCGTTCGGTGCTCTAGCTTTTGGTGGTGTTCAAAGGATCCGCGATTCCCGATGATTTAGGGGGTTAGGAGACGAAATTTTTGGGGTATAGCATCCCTGGTTGATGCATATCATGTCCCCAAACTTTTGTCTCAACAGCTTCTACCGTTTGGGAGATCCGGTGATGGATTGGAGAGGTTGACCTTCGAGGTCAAGCTGGTTTCAGCAGTTTCCACAAGGCGCGGACAGTCCGCGAGCAGGTGGCGGATAGTCCGCGACGTGCGAGTTCTTCCCGTGTTCTTCGTGTTCTTGCTCGGCTTTGCTTTCGATCCGTCGTGGCTTTGAGTTTTCGTTGGGCAAGGTTTCGGACAGTCCGCAGCAGCGGGCGGACGGTCCGAGGGTGCCTGGCGGAAAGTCCGCGTGCTCCCCGCGGACGGTCCGTTATTCGGGGTCGTCTCTGGAGGTTTTGTTTGCTTTTTTGGACGGTCTGCGGCGCAGGGCCGGACAGTCCGCGGTGTGTGTGCGGACGGTTCGCGGCGGCGCGGGCGGACGGTCCGCGTGGCCCGTGCGGACGGTCCGCCCCTCCTGGACGGACGGTCCGCCAGAGCCTAAGTGCTTTGCTTCTTAGTTCGATTCCTCCCTTCCTTTCTCGTGCTTCCGCGTGTGCTTCAAGGAATCGTTCCTAAGACTAGAGGTTGATCCATAACCTCGTTGTCTTGGCGATTGGTGTGTGATTCGATCCATCGCTTGTGTGTGACCGGGATTTGACTAGGGTATAGGCCGGGTTCTTTGAGAAGAATTTTTACCGGCTCCTATTCACTCCCCCCTCTCTAGTCGTCATTTGATCCTTCAATTGGTATCAGAGCTTGGTGCCGGATTCTTTGTGACTTTGACAAGTCTTGAATCCTAAGATGGCGTACGTTGAGCGGGGCGGTCTGCCGCACTTCGATGGCAAGGATTACCACAAGTGGGCGGCTCGTATGATGATCTTTCTTCGTGGCAAGTTGTTAGATTTCATTGTGCTTGACAAGACCTATGCTATTCCGGTCAACATCCATACTCTTATGGTGACCGATGCCGGTGCTAAGGCCAAGTATGAGGCAAATGCAAAAGTTGTTGATCACTTGGTCGGGAGCTTGTGTGATCCTGAGTTTGAACGTGTTCGCCATTTGAATCTTGCTTGGCAAATTTGGGAGAAGTTGTTGGTTGCTCACGGTGGTGATAACCATGTGAAGGCTCGCCTCTTTGTCTCTTACCGGATGCAATATGAGAACTTCACTCAACTTCCCGGTGAGGACATTGATGCGATGTTTCAGAGGTTCACCGCCATCGTGAACAACATGAAGGCTAATGTTGAGGATTTCCCTTACACTGAGCATGATCAAGCTTTGAAGCTCTTGCATGTCTTGGACCCAAATGTTTGTGGTGCTAAGGTTGAGGCCATCAAGGAATCTGGGCAATATTTGATTATTGAGTTGGATGACCTCTTTTCTAAGCTCAAGTCGGCTGAGGATGACAGGAAGTTGCAATCCAAGCATGAGGGCTCAACTGACCATAGTCTTGCTCTTGTGGGCGGATCAAAGGGCAAATCTAACCCTTCATGTTGACAGTTTTCCTTGTCTTCTCTTATGTCCATTCCAGATGAGGAGTTTGATGTGCTGGGCGAGGAGGAGCTTGCCTTGCTCTCAAGGAAGTTTGATCGACTACATGAGAGCCGGAGGAATGCAAGGCGGAGCTCGGGGACATGCTACAAGTGTGGCAGGCGTGGACACTTCATCGCCGAGTGCCCGGAAGCAGAGGAGAACAAGTACAAGATGAGCGAGTACAAGGCGCACCCAAGGCGTGAAGACAATTACTCCTCCAAGGGCAAGCACTTCAGCAAGTCCAAGAGCAAGGACATGGACAAGCGGCGACCGGGCAAGGGCGGCTACAAGAAGGACAAGGCAAGAGCCATGGTGGCCGGTGCAAGTGACATCGACTCAAGCTCAAGCGACGTGCAGTCAAGCTCAAGCAGTGAAGATGCAGACACCGGGAGGTGCAAGGGCAAGAAGAGTGCAAGCCGGAACCTCAGTGGATTGAGCTGTGTGGCGCTTAGAGGCTTTTGTGGCATGGCCCATAGCTCGAGCAGCAAGAAGAGCGAGAAGGAAGACAGCGACTCCGACTCGGAGGATGAGGTAAATCGTGACCCCGACTCTTTGCTTGATGAGATCACTAGGTTGAATGGCTTGATTGACAACCGTGATAGTGTGTTGAGAGATGCTAAGAAGATGAGGAAAGATCTTAGGGCTCAACTTGAGAATGCTAGTGAGAAAGTAGGAGAGTTAGAGTCCAAATTGCTTGAATTGAAACTGGAGAATGACTCTTTGAAACTTGCTTCTACTACTCCTGATCATGTTGAATGTCCTAAATGTGATGCATGGTTGAATGAGATCAAGTTACTTAATGAGAAGAATGCTTCCACTTTGGCTAAACTAGATGCTCTTAGGACTGAGTATGATGAGGTTAAGGCTAGACCCACTTTGCTTGGTACTTGTAAAATCATGTCCTGCTATGCATGCTAAGCTTGTTGATGCCATCCGAGCTATCCGTAGTGATAATGGCTCAGAGTTCAAGAACTCTCGTTTTGATGCCTTCTGTCGCGATCTAGGTCTTGAACATCAGTATTCGACCCTGTCGGGGACAGCCCTAGGGGTCCCCTTAAACAAACGGGGGAATCCCCACTTAAAACCCACGACAAGCCAAAGCTAAGCGCACCTCCCTTAAACACACGAAGCAGGGCCCACGCCGCGGTGGCCCCGACGGCCCACCAGGACGGCCCACTCAAAGATCCCCTTGAGCACGCTCCGCCTCGCTCGAGGGCCTGCTCCGGCCTCAAGCGGGCTCCGCCTCGCTCGAGGGCGCCCCGCACGCGCACGCCTGTTCCGTACGCGGGCGTTAAATGCCCCGACAACGGCGGGGGCGGCGCCATCATGCGCACGGGGCTCGCGCCCGGTGCGCGTCACCCCCAACTCCCCGGGGAGGGAACCCATCCGCCACCGTGTGGGGGGGCGTGTGGCGTGGCCGGTGCCAATCCCGTGACACCGCGCCGCCTGCTCCGGTACGGCTAACGCGCCGAGCCCTCGAAGGGGGGCCGGCTGCACCCTCAATCTGCTTTCTCGTGACCCTGTAGGGTTAGGTGGAGGCGTAGGCCAGCGGGGCGCCATCCCTGCCACTGTTAACGGCATGGAAGTCACCCCCGCGCGTACAAACCCACGCCGGGCGGCGCGCGCGGCTCTGCGGCGTGCGGCGTGTAGGGGGCGGGCGCGCCGCCTCGTCACTATGTCCCGTACGGACCAACGTCAACAACTCCCTCGAATCCTCCTGAAGACATCACGGTCGTCCGTTCCACTCCTACCCTCGAGGCAACCCCTATGCGGGTACAAGATACGCCATGATGACCGGATCGCCGCTAGGACTGTCCAGGCAGCCGCCTACTCTACGGCGCGACGCACCACGCCTCCCCACGTAGCTAAATAGCGTGGCATGCATGTGATTCTCTCTCTCCTTGGTCTATAAAAGGAGGACGACCCCCCCTACCGCGGGGGGAGACAGAACACAACAAACAAGTGAGGACACAACACATCACGCACTTGTTCTCCGATTCTCCCACAACATCTTCAGCCACTTCACCAGGGACTTGGGAGCCACGCTCCCTCTCCCGCCTTGCTTGTAGCCGCCCCACTACAGGCACCCCGGTGTTGAGCAATATAGTGCATCGAGCACACCACTGCTGGACGTACGGCCCCTCGGCCGGAACCAGGATAAAACTCGTGTCATTAGTTGTTCAGCATCGACCATTGAGGGATAGACCTCGGCGCTCATTACTGGTTAGTGTCGAGACTACTTTCCGCACCGACAGTTGGCGCCAACTGTGGGGCTTTCGAGCACCTAAGGTCAATCCATCATCAACTCCCTCCATGGTGATCCGCACTGAGTATCGCGGTACGGGTTACTGCATGGGCAGCTCGGACCCCCTCCCCGCCGGTTTTGAAATCCGGTTTGGGGGCCTGAACTTCCAGGCTACGGGGAACGGCTACCTGATGCGCCTCACCAACCGTGAGGAGCTACGCGCGTGGTGCCAGGCCGGGTCCGCCTCGGTTCCTGCTGCGCGCGCCGTCACCACACAAACGCCCGTCGGCACGGACGCCGCGGGCCCGTCAACGCCACGACGTCGCCGCCGCTCGGCCGGCGTTCACGCCGGGCGCGGTCCGAGCGACGGCAAGGGCCGAACGCGCCGCCTCCCAACGCGGCGTGCCCGTCGGCACCGCAACCACCGCCCCGGTAGGGGCGGCGCACGGTCTCGGACCGCGCTTCCCCATTGGTCCGCGCGGTGCCACGACGGCTGCCGCGCCAACGTCAACACGACGATGCGCCGGGTTCCCCCGGCCGTCACGTCTTCGTCGCCGGGGACCATGGCGCCTCCGCGGGCGATGAGTCATCTCTAGGCTCCCTTGACGCGCTGCCACCCGCCAGCCTCCACGGGTACGCGGAGTGGGACTTCTCCGGCGTACCGGATCCAGTCATGTTCAGGCGCTTTCTCGACGCCACAGACTACTGGTTCGGGTACTCCGACGATTCCAGCACCGGGAGCTACGACCCCGCGCGCGAATGCTGCGTCGTCATCACCAATGACCCCGCAAACGCACCGGCGCGGTGGGAGCTGGCGATGGGGAGGTCACGCCCGCCCGGGCATTGCGCCGCGCCGGGCGGCGGGGCCGAGCACCCCCGCCCGGGGCCGACGTTGACGCGTAGTTGGCCCAAGCTTGCAAGCTCGAGGCCAAGGCGGCGGAGGAGTATCGTACGGTGCGGTTGCTCCGCGCCTCAATGGGCGGGGAAGCCACGCGCGCGGCGAACGCGCGCGGGGAGGCCGGGCCAGCGGTGCCCGCGACCGCATCAACGCCGACTTCAACGTCGACAACCCGGACATGCCTCCGCGGGCGAGCCAGAAGCTTGTCGCCGCCGCAACACTGTTGCGGGCCATGCCGGCCCCCTCGACCCCCGAGGCACGGAACATGCACCGCGAGGTGCAGGCCCTCATTGAGTAAGCGGCCGTTCAGCAGGCCGAGAGCTCGGTGTCACGTATTCGCCAACGGGGGGACGCGCGAGGCGATGGGGCCACACAGGGGGCGAACCCTCGGTCCATGCGGGTTGGGGGGCGGGGCAACCCGCCAACCCGGGGACGCACGCCGGCCAAGGAGCGGCTCCTCGACGCGCGCGGGGGCGGCGGACGGTGACGCCCGCAACGTCATCAACGCCCGGCGTACGAGCAAGGCAGATGCGCAGGCGGCGGCAGGCTACCACCCTCGACGGGGTGGGCGCTACGACAGCGATGAGGACCGCTCCTCGACGCCAGAGCCCCCGGGGACCCGCGTGTTCAGCCGGGAGATTCGCGCGGCGGCCTTCCCTCAACGCTTCCGCCAACCCTCGACCATCGTCAAGTACAACGGGGAGACGGATCCCCGCGTGTGGCTCAACGACTGCGCACGGCGTGCCGGTGGGTGGGGTCACCAGCGACGAGGTCATCATCCGCAACCTGCCCTTACACCTCGGCGATTCGGCCGGACGTGGCTCGAGCACCGCCCCGCCGGCCGGATCCACGGCGGGATGATGCGGTCCGCACGTTCGTGGGCAACTTCCCGAGCACATACGTGCGCCACGGGAACTCTTGGGATGCGCGCTCCCGCACCCGGAAGCCGGCGAGTCGCTCCGGGATTTCATATGGCGCTTCTCCAAGCGGCGCACGAAGCTCCCAAGCGTGGCGCAATGCGAGATTGTGCACGCCTTCCTCGAGGGCACCACGTGCGGGACCTCGTGCGAGAGGGCGGGGCGCGGCCCGCCCACGGACTCCAACGAGCTGTTCGACATCACCACCAGCTTCGCCTCAGGAGAAGAAGCCGTGGGGGCGATCTTTGACGGCAAAAAGGGCAAGCGCTTAGACGACGCACCCGCGGAGGGCAGCAAGTCCAGGGAGCCCCACCGGAAGGACAAGCGGGGCAAGAAAGGGAAGAAGCCGCGCCGCGAGGTGCGCGAGCAAGGGCGCGATGGCGACGATGCCGAGGCCCTTGCTGTTGACCCGACTCGATGAGGCCCTCGACCGGCCCCTCGAGGTCCGGGGGTGTTTGACGACATGCTGAAGAAGCCATGTCCATACCACAAGACCCCAGTAAACAACACGCTTGAGCAATGTGACATGCTCAAGAAGTTCTACGGTCGCGCCGCCGCGAAGGATGCGGAGGCCAAGAAGGACGGAGGAGATGGCGACGCCGGCGGCTTCCCCACCGTGGAGAACGTGTTCCTCATCTTCGGAGGGCCCACCGTCGACATGTCAACCCGCCAGCGCAAGCGGGAGCGACACGAGGTCCTTGCCGCAGAGAGGGCGCCTTCCTCCTTCCTCGATTGGTCGGAGGATGCCATCACCTTCAGCCGGGAAGACCACCCGAACTGCATCCCCAACCGGGCCGGTGCCGCGGTGGTCGACCCGATCATTGGGAACGCGCGGTTCTCAAAAGTCTTGATGGACGGGGGCAGTAGCCTCAACATCCTCTATGCGCACACGCTGCGCCTGTTGGGGATCGGGTTGGACCAGCTTCAGCCTAGCACGACGCCGTTCCATGGCGTCGCGCCTGGCAAGCGCGTCCAGCCCCTCGGGCAGATCGACCTACCGGTTTGGTTAGGCACTGCGAAGAATTTCCGCAAGGAAACGCTCACCTTTGAGGTGGTGGGGTTCAAGGGCACCTATCACGCCATACTTGGGCGGCCCTGCTACGCCAAGTTCATGGCGGTCCCCAACTACACCTACTTGAAGATGAAGATGCCGGGACCGAACGGCATCATCACCGTGGGCTCGTCCATCGAGCACGCATTCGACTGCGACGTCGAGTGCGTAGAGCATGCAGAAGCACTGGCGCTGGATGAAGCGCTGGTGACCACTTTGGAGAAGATGGTCAACGAGGACCTCGACTCCACCGCCAAGCACGCTGACAATTTCGAGGCCGCGGAGCAGACCAAGGAGATACCCCTCGACCCTGCTGCCCCCGAGGGCAAGGCGTTGAGGGTCAGCTCCACCCTCGACCCAAAATAGGAAGTGGTGCTCGTCGACTTCCTCCACGCCAACGCAGACATCTTCGCGTGGAGCCCCTCGGATATGCCAGGCATCCCGAGGGAGGTCGCCGAGCACTCCCTTGATATCCTGCCTCATGCCCGTGCCGTGCAGCAGCGGCTCCGCCGCTTCGACGAGGAGCGGAGGCGGGCGATCGGAGCGGAGCTGCGGAAGCTCCTCGAGGCCGGGTTCATCAAGGAAGTGTTCCACCCTACGTGGCTAGCAAACCCTGTACTTGTAAAGAAAAAGAACGAGAAGTGGCGGATGTGTATAGACTACACTAGTCTTAATAAAGCCTGTCCTAAAGTTCCTTTTCCTTTGCCACGCACTGATCAAATCGTTGATTCAACGGTTGGGTGTGAGCTGCTTTGCTTCCTTGATGCCTACTCGGGGTATCACCAGATAAAGATGAAGGAGTCCGACCAGCTCGCGACTTCGTTCATCACGCCGTTCGGGATGTTCTGTTACGTCACGATGTCGTTCGGTCTCCGAAACGCGGGCGCAACGTATCAGCGCTGCATGCAACACGTTTTCGGAGACCACATCGGGCGAACGGTTGAGGCGTACGTAGACGACATCGTCGTGAAGACCAGGAAGGCGGACGACACGGTCGGCGATCTCGGCATCGCGTTTGGGCGCCTACGGGCCAACGGGGTCAAGCTAAACCCCGAAAAATGTGTCTTCGGAGTGCCGCGAGGCATGCTCCTGGGATACATCGTCTCCCAACGGGGCATCGAGGCCAATCCCGAGAAGGTTGCGGCCCTCGAGCGAATGGGCCCGATCCGGGATCTCAAAGGGGTGCAAAAGGTGTTGGGGTGCCTTGCCGCCTTGAGCCGCTTTATCTCGCGGCTCGGCGAGAAGGGCCTGCCCCTCTATCGCCTCCTCAAGAAGCACGAACGCTTCGCCTGGACTGCCGAGGCCCAAGACGCGCTCGACAAGCTGAAGGCATCTTTAACTCGCGCCCCCATCCTCACGCCGCCGCACGACGGCGAACCCCTACAGCTCTACGTGGCCGCGACCACCCAGGTGGTCAGCTCCGTAATCATGGTGGAGCGCACGGAGGAAGGGCACGCCCTGCCAGTCCAGCGGCCGGTCTACTACATCAGCGAAGTCTTGTCCGACACCAAGACGCGCTACCCTCAAGTCCAAAAGCTGCTGTATGCAGTGGTCCTTGCGAGGCGCAAGCTCCGCCACTACTTCGAGGCCCACCCCGTCACAGTGGTCTCCTCCTTCCCGCTAGGGGGATCATCCGCTATCCCGGACGCGGCGGGCGGGGATCGAGAAGTGGTCGGTGGAGGCGATGGGCGAGACCGCAGCCTACGCCCGCGCAAGGCCATCAAGTCCCGGATCCCGGCGGACTTTGTCGGCGAGTGGACAGATACGCAGCTACCACCGCCGCAGATCCAAGCAGAGTGCTGGACTCTGTATTTCGATGGCTCGGTGATGAAAACGGGGGCGGGCGCGGGCCTGCTCTTTGTGTCACCACTCGGGGAACACATGCGGTACGCGGTGCGCCTCCACTTCCCCGCGTCAAACAACATGGCCGAGTACGAGGCCCTCCTCTGCGGCCTCAAGATCGCCATCGAGATAGGCGTCAAGCGCCTAGACGTGCGGGGGGATTCGCAACTCGTGATTGATCAAGTCATGAAGAACGCGAGTTGCCACGATGACAAGATGGAAGCATATTGCAAGGCCGTACGAGCCCTCGAGGACAAGTTCTACGGCATCGAGCTCAATCACGTGCCCCGCCGGTACAACGAGGAGGCGGACGAGCTGGCTAAGATCGCGTCCGGGCGAATTACCGTCCCTCCAAACGTTTTCGCCCGTGACATCGCTCAGCCCTCCGTCGTCTCCGAGCCATACCCCATGAGTCACGCAGAAGCCTCGGGGGCTACCTCGAATCCAACAGGCACGGAGCCCATGGAAGAGGACCCCTCGAACGAGACGTACGCGCTCTCCCTCCTCGAGGGGTATGGCACTTACGAGGCTGATGTGATGGAGATCGAGCCAACCCCTGTCAGGGTGACTGGTGTGACAAGTATGTTGAGTGGATGGCTCGAGGGGAACTCACCTCGAACCGGACCGAGGCTAGGCGCATCGCCAGGATGGCCAAGTCCTTTACCCTCATCGACGGCGAGCTGTACAAACGCGCCGCCTCCGGCATTTTGCAGCGGTGCATCCCCATTCCCGAAGGGCACGAGCTCCTGCGGGACATCCACGCGGGAATCTGCGGCCATCACGCCACGCCCCGTACCCTCGTTGGCAACGCTTTCCGCCAAGGCTTTTATTGGCCTACGGCGGTCGCGGATGCCAGCGAGATCGTGCGCACCTGCGAAGGGTGCCAGTTCTACGCCCGCAAGTCCAATCTTCCTGCTCATGTCCTGCAGACCATCCCCATAACATGGCCGTTCGCCGTGTGGGGGCTGGACATCGTCGGGCCCCTGCGGAAGGCGCCCGGGGGCTTCACCCACCTGTTGATCGCGATCGACAAGTTTTCCAATTGGGTGGAGGTGCGCCCCATTACGAACCTCAGAGCAGAGCAGGCGGTGACATTCTTCACTGATATCATCCACCGCTTTGGAGTGCTCAACTCCATCATCACCGACAACAGGTCCCAGTTCACGGGCAGGAAATTCTTGGAGTTCTGCGACAAATTCCACATCCATGTGGATTGAGCAGCTGTGGCACACCTGCAAACCAACGGCCAAGTAGAGCGTGCCAACGGCATGATCCTACGAGGTCTCAAGCCCAGAATTTTTGACCAGCTAAATAAATCTGGTCGAAAATGGCTCCAAGAGTTACCAGCGGTCGTGTGGAGCCTAAGGACCACCCCGAGCAGAGCCACCGGGTTCACCCCGTTTTTTCTAGTCCATGGTGCGCAGGCCGTCCTCCCCACGGACCTAGAGTATGGGTCACATTTGAGTCTACGACGAGGACGCCAACCAACGAGCCCACGAGGACTCACTGGATCAACTAGACGAAGCGCGCCTCGTGGCCTTGATGCACTCCGCGAGGTATCAACAGTCCCTCAGGCGCTACCAGGCACGGAAGATACGCCGGCGGGACTTTAGCGAAGGGGATTTGGTCCTGAGGCTACGCCAAGACAACCGAGGACGCCACAAGCTATCACCTCCGTGGGAGGGACCCTACGTCGTGGTGAAAGTGCTCAAGCCAGGCACCTACAAGCTGGCCAACGAGGACGGCGAAGAACTCACCAACGCTTGGAACATCCAACAGTTACATCGCTTCTACCCCTAGCTAGGATTTCAAAGTATTTTGCTGTAAAGTCATGAAACCAACACCCCAGTTGGTGACGACCATGTAAACATCATCAGCCTAATAAAAAGGGCAACTCGGTTTTCCTCTGAAACCCAAGTTACCCTCGGGGGCTACTACGGGGGGATGCCCCCCCCAAAATGGTCCCATTTTTCGCGAAAAAACGAAACAACTTATGCGCGCTAAGTATGTTTCTACTTCATCCCCGAGCAAAGGCTCGAACAGGGCGCAGGCAGCCTAGCGGAAGGAGCGCGCAAGCCAGAGATAGCCTACGCCTCCGTGAGGATACGACCCTTCTCTCTTGCCTCCAACCCAACAGGGCACCCGCGAAAACTGAACTCCCCTAACTAGAATCTACTCAGGAAGAAGGAGAAACAAAAAAGCGTGATAAAGCAAAAGACATCATTTCACTTCGTTAAATATTCGTAGCAAAGTAATTTGTCTATTTACAAGGCCACACGGCCAGCATATTGATACACGAACAAAAAAGGGCCTAGCGCCCGGTTGTCTTCAGGCTGGAGGAGCGGTGGCATCAGCAGCGTCTGGGAAGAGGAACTCCTCGAAGGCCTCGGCAAGCGTCCCGGCGGCGTCAGCAGCAAGCGCGTCCACGCGCTCCATCGCCACCTCGTCCTCGACACCCTCGGGGACGACGTAGCCTTCCGCCAGCGCCTCAAAGTTAACCTCGTAGTGGGATCGCACCACCCCGAGGGCCTTACGGACGCCGAGATGCAACGCCGGCGCACGCGCCGGTGACGTGGCCGCCAAGGGTGCGCAGGCGGCTGGCCAGCGAGCTCCCGGCCTGCGCCTCGCCCTCCTCCACGGCCCGACAGGTCTCGAGGGCTGCAGTACGCAGCTCCAGCAACTCCCGCTCAGTGGAGTTGTAGGAGGTCTGCAGCGCCTCGGCCCGCTCAGCCGCGTGCCCCAGCGCGGTGCGCAAGCCTGAAATCGGCCGGAAAGAAAGAAGTCAGAAAAAGGGTGCGAGCCCCCCAAGGGAAAATCAGCAAAACGGGAGCCAAACAGCGACTCACCTTCCACTTGCTTCCTCTCCACCTCGAGGTCGCGGCGCCCGGCCTCGACCGCCTGCTCAAGGCCCCTGATGGTCTCGCCTTGCTCCTAGAGGGCCAGCTCCTGGCTCGCGCTATTGATACCGAGCACCATCAGCTCGCCCTCGTGCTTGGAGAACTCGATGTTCCGGTCCTCCAGCGACTTCTGCGCCGCCTCGCGAGCGACGCGCTCTCGCTCCAGCGCCGACCGGGTGTCGGCAAGGGCAGCCTGCTCCTGCTAGAGCCGCCCCTCGGCCCCCGGCGGGCGGTGCGCTCCCGCGGGCCGGTCCTCATCGACGGCGAGCGCCGCGACCTTGGCGTCGAGGGCGGCCCTCAAGTCGTCGGCCCCCTTGGCCCTTTTCTCGAGCGCGCGCGCCTGC
This sequence comes from Cenchrus americanus, assembly GCA_947561735.1. Lineage (NCBI taxonomy): Eukaryota > Viridiplantae > Streptophyta > Magnoliopsida > Poales > Poaceae > Cenchrus > Cenchrus americanus. Next base: position 79,925,251 of record OX387245.1, on the reverse strand, counting down.
TCCTCGGCCGGCACCGCTGCGCGCTCGCGCCCCCTCGAGCGACGAGCGGAGGTCCCGGTTCTCGTTACAGACGCCGGCCACCTCCGCCTCCCAGTTGGCCGCCAGCGTGCGCGTCTTCTCCAGGTCCGAGCGTGCCTGCCGCAGCGCCTCATCCCGGTCGATGAGGGCTGTGCAGACCCGCTCGAGGCTTGAGGGACGCGCCGGGTCCTGCCTTGCGCTCTCATGGAGTTGATCGCGCAGAGCCATGGCCCGGTACGACAACCAGCCGTCCGTGGTCCTGAGGGCGTCGGCGAGCGCGTCGAAGGCGTCGCACCGCTCCCGGAACTAGTGGAGCTCAGCGTTCACCTGGTCGAAGGCGCCGTACTTGTCACGGGCGCAGCGCTCGAGCTCCTGTCACCCACAGGTCAAAACCAGTGAGCATCATGATACAAGGATAGCGCAGAAACGAGGAAAAAGGAGAAGCAAGCAACGGCCACCCCACCTGGAAGACGGGCCACGCGGGGCCGCCGTGGATCCTCAGCGCCTCATGCAACACCCGGTCGAGCGCGGCGCCATGGTTCCGGAGCTCCCCCCACAGCTCCTGCTCTCCCTGGGCGTCGGCGAACGCGGGCGGGTCGCCAGCGAACCCCTCTACCGGAGCGGAGTGGCCGGCGCGGGAAGACGAGGCCTCGGGACCATGCCCTCGACCTCCAGCCACCATGTGGCCTTCACGCCGCCTCACGAGGGCCCCATCCTGAGACTCTGGGAAAAGTGTGGGGAAGCTCACCCAATGGTCCCACCCGGGCGGCGAGGAGTCATCGTCCGGGATCTCCACCACCACCGCCCGGGAGCCGCCGGCGGTGCCGGCCCCCGCGTCGCCGCCGTCAACGCCTCCGCCCGCGCCTCCGTAGCCGCGGGCCCCCGCCGCGGCGGCGTGGCCATCGCTTCCGGCCGCGCCCCCGCAACCACGGGCACCCGACCGCCCTCCTCGGCGGCCGCCGCCGCCGCGCCTCCACTACGACCGGCGCCGCGGAATGCGCCTCCGCCACAACCGGCGCGGCGAGCCGCGCCTCCGCCACGGCCACCGCCGCGGGCCGCGCCTCCGCCACGCCCGGCGCCCGCCGCTCCTCGGCGGCCGCCGGCCGCGCGCGAGGGGCCGATCCGCGGGCCGTGGCCTCGAGGCCTCAACCGCGCTCCGCGAGCTCTCGCCCGCCGCGGCCGTCGCACTCGCCCCCGCCCGCGGCGCCCTTGACGAGCGTCGCTGGGTGGGAACGGACGCGTCCGCCCTCAACACCTTGGCCGGTGCGAGGGGAGGCATGGTCGGCACCACCCTGCGAAAACACAAACAACTAATCAGAATCCTTGGTCGTCAAAAACGCACCCTCGCAAAGGACCAAGCCCCTTACCTCGAAGAGGAGAAGGCGCGCTTCCTCTTCCTCGAGGCCTCGGCGGACAACGATTGCCTGGCGGCGGGTGCCTCCACACCCGCCCCAGGCGATGCTGCTCTTGCCGCCGGAACTGGCTCCGGCGACGGGGGCGCAGGTTCCCACCTATCAGGGGGGGCTGCCCCCCGGTCTTTTCCTCCTCATCCCCCTCCGAGGACGAGTACTCCTCTGTCCCCGGAGAGGAGAGCCCCTGCTGCTCGTGCAGCCGGTACTCCTCGCTCCGCCGCTCGCGGTGCTCGCGGTGCCGCCTTGCGTGCTCCTTCTTGCGCGCCGCCCGCTCCCGCTCCCGCTGCTACGATGCCCGACCGACCCCGCGGGAGTCAGGAGTGGGCGGGACGGACTTCGTGGCGCTCACGCTCACCATCTATAAGCAAAACACAGAAGCGCGTCAGCGACCTGAGGTGTCAGCGAAGCCAGAAGCGAAATCGGGAATCCTACTCACTAGTGGACCGGTGGGGAGCATCTCGAGTTCCCACGGAGACCGGTCGCTGCACAGCAGCCGGGTGTCGACGACGCTCCGTGCCCGGGTGAGCGCGTACTCCCGCTGGAGGGGGCTCGGAAGCATCCGCGACCTCGCCAGCGTGATGGGGTCCGCGGTCTCCGTCATCTCGAAGACGCAGAGCGGCCTCTCCATCAGGGGCACAACCCGCCGGTGGTGGAGGAAGGCCGGGGACGGTCGCCGCGGTCGGCCGCGCGCGCCGCCGGGTTCCTCGGCACGGCCGGGGAGCGAGTCCGGCCCGCCTCCGATGCTTGGGGCGTGGACACCCCGTAGCTCCAAGAGCTCGGGCCGCTCCCGGAGCACCCGGACGCGGGGTGTAGGGGGGGAGGTCGGGCTCGGTGTTGCGAAGGTAGAACCATCCTCGCTCCCCGGCCGGCATTGTTTGTCGTCATGGTACAAGGGATGTAATCGTCCTTGTACGCGCGCCCGCAAGGCGAGCGACATGCCGCCGGCGCGCAACGCGCGGCGGGTCCTCTGCTCCGCCGTCGGCTGCGTGAACAGCTCCGCGCGGAAGAGGTGTACCCAGAGATCCCAGTTCTCTGGGATCCCTAGATACCCTTCGCAGACGCCCACGAACGTAGCCGACTGCAAAATCGCGTTCGGCGCGAAGTTGTGCAACTCCACGCCGTAATGATGGCAGAGCGTCCGCATAAAGCGGCTCGCCGGCGCTGCGAAGCCGCGTTCATGGAAGCGGATGAAGCTCACCACGTCGCCGTCTGGCGGATTGGGCACGTGATCTTCTGCCAGCGGCACGATCCACTCCGCCGGTCGGCCCTCTTCGTTCGCCGCCAGCTGCCCAGCGGACACAAGATCGCCAAGGGCCAACCGCGTCACCGACGAGCGCTCCCACTCATAGGGATCAACGATCGTGAGGGGCAGAAGGGGCGCCATGGAAAAAAGTGAAGGAACTGAGGACGAAGGACGGGAAGGAGAATAAAGGCTCCGACGGTGAAAGAGCACGGTGGTGCGAGCTGGGCACAGGCAGGAGCGCAAGGGGCAAGGATGGCGAAACGCTAAGGTAAAAACCGCCGTTTTCCCCCAGATTTATAAGACGGGGGCGTGCTCTCCGGGGCGCGCGTCTCGCGCGCATTAACTGCAAGGAATCTTTTTCTCGCTGACAGGCGGGTCCCACCACGGCCGCGGCGGCCACGCCACCACAAAACAGGCCATCATCACGGCGAAGAACTGGGAGGGCCGTGGCAGGCGGTCACGTCCGCCTGCTCACGCCGCCCACTACGCGCGCGCGCGGTCGCGGCGCCTAAAAAGGCGCGCTCGTGACGCGAAACCGTAGCCTCGACTGTGGAGCATTAAAAGGCCCGGCCCCTTACAAAGTAAGGAGGACCCTCGAGCGGCACGAGCTCCGGGCTCGGGAAAATTTACCCCTCGAATAAATGCAGGTGTCGGACGGTTACCTTGGAGCCCGTTTGAGATAAAACAGGCACCGCACCACTTTACTGACCAGCGCCTCGAGGGCCGGCTCGCCCGGACCCCTCGATGGCTCGCAGATGCCAGGCCGGGAGCGCTTAGCCGCCGCCCCGCACCACTTTACTGATCAGCGCCTCGAGGGCCGGCTCGCCCGGGCCCCTCGAGGATTCGCAGATGCAAAGACGGGGCCGCCTAGGCGCCACCCCGCACGGCCCTACTGATCAGAGGTTCGAAGCCTGACCCTCGACGGGTTCGAACAGGCGCCTCAGATCACCAGAGTCAGGGACGACGAAGGGCACGCGCATTCGAGCCGTTCCTCGAGCCCGCCGGCTCGAGGGTGCCCCACATGTCGTGCTCGAGAGCTAGCGAGGGCAGCTATTGGGGGATCTCACCGAGGGAGAGCTTCCGCGCCCTCGGTCCCTAGCGAACGGGACCGAGCCCCACCTAGCAAATTCACGCAAGTGCTTTAATGGACGTGTCTCTGGACCACGCAGCCTACCCTTATTGAACGGGCATGGGCGTCCACTCGAACCACCCACTAACAGGTCAACGAGGAATCCGCAATCCGCAATCCGCGACCCGCCCCATGCGGGTTGCGGAAACCTCACCATCCGTCCCGCGGAGGGACGGCGAGGGCGCGATAAAAAACAAGTCGTAGAGCTCTACCCGATCGCCTTGAACGGGCCCAGGCTCGGGGGCTCGGCGCGTGGCTACACCTCTTGGACTGCACCGGCCGCGGGAAGTGTCAGCAGCGCGTGCGTCACCGAAGCCGACTGAGACATTGCCGGAGCCGGTTGAAACATGCACCACGCCCTCTGACCGGATCTCACGGTAAAACCCCCACAGGAGCGCCCGCGCTTTTGTGGGGCTTCAGGGGCTAGACCCGCGGGTCCGCTGGCGCGGCCCCACAGAAAACGTTCGCAAGGCCAGGAGGGAAGACCGTCCTATCAGTAGGCTCCAGCATCTGCGGGAGCCTCAATGGCAAACCCGCAGATGCTCGGGGCTACTGCCGGGGACAGCCCTAGGGGTCCCCTTAAACAAACAGGGGAATCCCCACTTAAAACCCACGACAAGCCAAAGCTAAGCGCACCTCCCTTAAACACACGAAGCAGGGCCCACGCCGCGGTGGCCCCGACGGCCCACCAGGACGGCCCACTCAAAGATGCCCTCGAGCAGGCTCCGCCTCGCTCGAGGGCCTGCTCCGCCCTCGAGCGGGCTCCGCCTCGCTCGAGGGGCGCCCGCACGCGCACGCCCTGTTCTCGTACGCGGGCGTTAAATGCCCTGACAACGGTGGGGCGGCGCCATCATGCGCCTGGGGCACGCGCCCCGGTGCCGTCACCCCAACTCCCCAGGAGGGAACCCATCCCCGCCACTGTGGGGGACTGTGCGGCGTGGCCGGTGCCAGTCCCGTGACGTCGCGCCGCCTGCTCCGGTATGGCTAACGCGCCGAGCCCTCGAAGGGGGGCCGGCTGCAACCTCGATCTGCTTTCTTGTGACCCTGCAGGGTTAGGTGGATGCGTTAGGCCGGTGGGGCGTCATCCCTGCCACTGTTAATGGCATGGCAGTTGCCCCCACGCGTACAAACCCACACCGGGCGCTGTGGCAACAGCTCCTGCGCTGTGAAGCGTGCAGGGGCGGGGCGCCGCCTTACCTGTCACTATGTCCCGTACAGACCAACGTCAACAACTCCCTCGAATCCGCCTGAAGACATCACGGTCGTCCGTTCCACTCCTACCCTCGAGGCAACCCCTATGCGGGTACAAGATACGCCATGATGACCGGATCGCGGCAAGGACTGTCCAGGCGGCCGCCTACTCTACGGCGCGACGCACCACGCCTCCCCACGTAGCTAAATAGCATGGCATGCATGCGATTCGCTCTCTCCTTGGTCTATAAAAGGAGAGCGAACCCCCCTGCCGCGGGGGGAGACAGAACACAACAGACAAGTGAGGACATAGCACATCACGCACTTGTTCTCCGATTCTCCCACAACATCTTCAGCCACTTCACCAGGGACTTGGGAGCCACGCTCCCTCTCCCGCCTTGCTTGTAGCCGCCCCACTACAGGCACCCCAGTGCTGAGCAATATAGTGCCTCGAGCACACCACTGCTGGACGTACGGCCCCTCGGCCGGAACCAGGATAAAACTCGTGTCATTAGTTGTTCAGCATCGACCATTGAGGGATAGACCTCGGCGCTCATTACTGGTTAGTGTCGGGACCACTTTCCGCACCGACAGACCCCTTATGTGCCCCCTCAAAATGGAGTTGTGGAAAGGAAAAATCGGACTCTTTGTGAGATGGCTAGAACGATGCTCGATGAGCACAGGACTCCTAGGAGGTATTGGGCTGAGGCGGTCAATACGGCTTGTCATGTCTCTAACGGGATTTTATTGCGAGCTTTCAAGAAGAAGACCTGTTATGAGCTGATGCATGGTCGGACACCCAAGGTGAGTCATTTCTGAGTTTTTGGCTGCAAGTGCTTTATTCTTAAGAAGGGAAAACTCGACAAGTTTGAGGCTAGGTCTAGTGATGGTATTTTCTTTGGATATGCTACCACTCTAGAGCCTATAGGGTGCTTAACCTTGAGACTAACAAAATCATGGAGACTTGCTAGGTAACCTTCGACGAGACAATACCATGTACCTCTCTTGGCTTTGAATGTGCAGGTGATGAGGAGATGGCCGAGGACCTCTTTGAGGAGGAGAAGGATGAAGCTGGAGATGATGATGGGGAGAACCATGCGCCTGAAGCTGAGTGTGTACCCACTACTTCCCCTACGACCACTACGGAGCGTGGACCGTCTACTTCATGGACAACGACGGTGCGACAAGAGGACCAGGCGAGAGAAGCTGAAGTTGAGGGGGAGGTAGTCTCGAGGCGTGAGGCTCCCCGGCGGATTCAAGAAGTGCATCCCCTGTTGAAGATCATTGGGGACATCGACGAACGTACTACACGGTCAAGGTCTAGGAATTCCTCTCATTTTGCTCATGCTGCATTTGTTGCCTCCTTTGAGCCCAAGGACATTGGACACGCTTTATCTGATGCAAACTGGGTCAATTCTATGCATGAGGAGTTGGAAAACTTTGAGAGGAACCAGGTGTGGTAGTTAGTTGAAGCACCTCCAAATTGCCATCCTAAGGAACCAAGTGGGTATGGAAGAACAAAGAGGGAGAGAATGGGATGGTTGTGAGGAACAAGTCCAGACTTGTTGCTCAGGGGTTTAGTCAGAAGGAGGGGATCGACTATGAGGAGACCTTTGCTCCTGTGGCCCGTCTTGAGGCAATTCGGATCCTTCTAGCCTTTGTCGTGGCTAAAGGGTTCAAGTTGTTTAAGATGGATGTGAAGAGTGCCTTTCTAAATGGGGTCATAGAGGAGGAGGTGTATGTGAAGCAGCCACCTGGGTTTTAGAGCGAGTTGTACCCCCACAGGGTGTACAGGTTGAAAAGGGCTCTGTATGGATTGAAACAGGCGCCCCGTGCTTGGTATGGGAGATTGAGAGGTTTTCTTTTGGGCAGAGAGTTTGTGATGGGTACCGTGGATATGACCTTGTTTCTCCTCAAGCATGGAAATGACTTGTTGATTATTCAGATATACGTGGATGATATTGTCTTTGGTGGCTCGTCACATAATCTTGTTGTCAAGTTTGCAGATGAGATGAGCAGGGAGTTCGAGATGAGCATGATGGGCGAGTTGCAGTACTTTCTCGGGCTGCAGATCAAGCAAGTGAAGGACGGAACTTTTGTGCACCAGACCAAGTACACGAAAGACATGCTGAGGAAGTTCCAGATGCAAGATGTGAAGCCGATGTCGACTCCCATGGGGAGTACGGCCACTTTGGATGAGGACGAGGACGGAGAACCAGTTGACCAGCGGGAGTACAGGAGCATGATCGGCTCCCTCCTCTACTTGACGGCGACGAGGCCAAACATATAGTTCACTGTGTGTCTGTGTGCTCATTTTCAGGCTTCGCCGAGGACATCACATCGACAGGCCGTCAAGAGGATTTTCAGGTACCTACAGTCTACCCCTGATCTTGGCCTTTGGTATTCTTCCTCCTCGACTCTCTCTCTTCATGGTTTTTCCGATGCGGATTTTGCTAGTTGTCGAGTCGAGAGGAAGTCTACTTCTGGTACTTGCCAGTTTCTTGGGTCTTCGTTGGTTTCATGGTCTTCCCACAAGTAGTCTAGTGTAGCTTAGTCTATCACCGAGGCAGAGTATGTTGCTGCCGCTAGTTGTTGTTCCCAGCTGTTGTGGATTTCATACACTTTGAGAGAATTTGGTGAGGAGTGCACCCAGATCCCACTTCTTTGTGATAGCACTAGTGCCATAAGCGTAGCGAAAAACCCTGTGCTTCACTCCAGAACCAAACATATAGAGGTGAGGTACCATTTCTTGAGAGACAATGTGGAGAAAGGAACCATTGTGTTGAGCCATGTCCCTACCCAAGATCAGCTTGCAGACATTTTCACAAAGCCTCTCGACCAAGCTACATTTGTGCGCTTGCGGGGGGGAGATGGGGTTTGTTGCCCTTTCTAGTTGATTCTTGGGGGATTTCCTTTTTTGTACCATATGTATCATACCATGTTTACTTTGATGTATATACATGTTTTGCTTGATGTATAAACCATGGTAGGATAGCCATCTTGTCATATATCATGTTGCATTTGTATCATATTGCATTTTAGGATGATGAGCTTCTTTTATATGCCTTATTTGAGTCTCTTTGGCTATTTGTGAGATATTGGTCATATGTGTGGAGAAATGGCTATGTGAGGCTATGCTCTTGAAATATTTGAGATATATATATTGTGAGATAGCCCTTTTTGAATCAAATGCTAATCTTGACTAAATTTGATGAAATGTGCTCCACTCATGTGTAGTAGTGTGTCCATGTCACGTTTTGGTCTAAATGTGCTTTCTATGCTTAGATTGTGCTTGGATGTCTTTTTCTTGCATTTGGGCCAAAGGCCGAATATCATTGTGAATGTTTAGCCTATGTTGCATTCATGGGGGAGCATAAGCTTCTTTTTGCCGCAAAGGAACTTCACGTACCATGAAATGAATTCATCTTGAAAAGAAGTGTGTATGCTTGAAAAATGCTCTACCCACCATGTTTATGCTTAAAATGTCTTATCTTTCACACATGGGTGCAAAACATGTTGCATGATGTTCACCAATGGAGAAGTCTCCCCGAAGTGGACACATGGCTCATGAGCTTTAACATGACATGCTTTGTTTTATGGGTGTTCGCAATGATCTTTTGTCGAGAATTGAATATCCTTGTATGATCTCTGGATGATATGCATGTTTTTGGCTTGAATATGACATGGATAGGCTTTTACATTTGAAGTGAGCCATCTTTTGATAAAATTATTCAAATCTGAAAATTTGCTTTGTCACATGCCTATATTTCCATATATTACTTGTGGCAATGCTTTGACTATGTTATGATCCATATATGTGCTCTTTGTCTCATTTCTAGCCTTTGTCACTAAATTTGGCCTATTTGAGGAGCTCATGTAGATGTTTATATTCTTTGTTTTGCATTTCTGCAATTTCACCTTGATTCATACATTGTCAACAAGGGGGAGAAGAGGTGAGCTTAATGAAAATTCAGAAGAGGTGAGCTAAAATTTGGAAGTTTGCATCCACATGTTCAAGGGGAGCTTGCATTTGTTCAGGGGGAGCTTTCTTGCTGTTTTCAGTGTGGAGTTTGTGCTTTGCTCGGCTTGTGACCTTTCTTTGCCTTTCCTTGTTTTGGTCTTGAGTTGAGCTTCTTTGTTTTTCTTTCTTCTTACTTTCTTTCTCTGAATTTCATTTCGCGTTATGTGTTGTCAATGCACTCATCAAGGGGGAGATTGAGGACCAGGAGCGTCCCGGTGGTCGATGGATGACCGCTCCTCAGTGATGAGTGATTGACAACGGGTGTTGGACTGACTCTTGGCTCAGTGCGCAGGTGTAGGCTGCGGCCTAGTTCGTGTTGTTCCAGGAGAAGAACGGGCGCGAAAGGTCTTCAGCCTTGAGTGGCCTCCGGGAGATGGAGAGACAAGTAGGATCGGTTCAAGGGACCCGGTGGACAGCGGGACTAGGTGCGGGCCACATGGTGGCGATACGAGCAAGACGAAGTCATGGGCAATCGAGCTGGTGCACGGTGGCGGTTGAGTCAAGTGGTTTGGTGGGAGGCCGGACCGAGCACGCGGGCTTTGGTGGTTTGCCCACAAAACCATCGGAGGACGGTTTCTTGGTTTGGGCCTCAAAACCAAGTCCGAGGGCCCAACACGACGGAGACGGGATCCGGGCGTGTCGGGAAGCTTCGAAGCGGAGGACACGCGGCGGGATCGTATGGCTTGCATCGGGAGGACGAGGGGTGCGGCAAAGGCGTGGCCGTCCGATGGCAAGACCCACAAACATTACCTAAATGCCCCTGCGTGGGTTGTATCGCCAGTAGTTGAGTTAGGGGTAGTCGAGTCATTTACCACTCCGGCGGGACCTGATATATAAGCCATGAGTGTGTGTGGATGGCTCCCTCTCTCCGTAACTTAGGGTTTCATTTCCCCCCTCCCATTTCTCATTTTCCTGGACTATTTTCTTCTCCATTTTCTCTAGGCTAGCATGAGAGCTTCATGAGAGATTTGTTGAGAGGGATGGATGCTAGGGCGGCATGCTAGACCTTGTGAATCTTTCCTGGTTTGTATAGAAGATTCGGCGTTGTGATTTTCGTGGTCTTTTTCATGCTTGTTTTTGGTGCCTTTGTTCTTGGTGTGTTTCCGCGGATTTGAGTGGGTTTCTCCCTGGATTTCTTTGACGGAAACATGGATGTATGTCTAGTGCATCTTTGTGATTGATCTTGTGCCCTCAAACGCCGGGAAACCTCTTCGATTCAAGGATTTTCGTTTGGTGCTCTAGCTTTTTGTGGTGTTCAAAGGATCCGCGATTCCCGATGATTTAGGGAGTTAGGAGACGAAATTTTTGGGGTATAGCATCCCTGGTTGACGCATATCATGTCCCCAAACTTTTGTCTCTACAGCTTCTACCGTTTGGGAGATCCGGTGATGGATTGGAGATGTTGACCTTCGAGGTCGAGCTGGTTTCAGCTCTGTCCGCAAGGCGCGCACAGTCCGCGAGCAGGTGGCGGACAGTCCGCGACGTGCTAGTTCTTCCCGTGTTCTTCGTGTTCTTGCTCGGCTTCGCTTTCGATCCATCGTGGCTTTGAGTTTTCGTTGGGCAAGGCTTCGGACAGTCCGCAACAGCGGGCGGACGGTCCGCGGGTGCCTGGCGGACAGTCCGCGTGCTCCCCGCGGACGGTCCGTTATTCGAGGTCGTCTCTGGAGGTTCTGTTTGCTTTTTCGGACGATCCGCGGCGCAGGGCCGGACAGTCCGCGGTGTGTGTGCGGACAGTCCGCGGCAGCAGGCCGGACGGTCCGCGTGGCCGTGTGGACGGTCCGCCCCTCCTGGCCGGACGGTCCGCCAGAGCCTGAGTGCTTTGCTTCTTGGTTCGATTCCTCCCTTCCTTTCTCGTGCTTCCGCGTGTGCTTCAAGGAATCGTTCCTAAGACTAGAGGTTGATCCATAACCTCGTTGTCTTGGCGATTGGTGTGTGATTCGATCCATCGCTTGTGTGTGACCGGGATTTGACTAGGGTATAGGTTGGGTTCTTTGAGAAGAATTTTTACCGGCTCCTATTCACTCCCCCCCTCTCTAGTCGCCATCTGATCCTTCACTTTTCCGTGGCTAAAGGGTTCAAGTTGCACCAAATGGATGTGAAGAGTGCCTTCTTGAATGGTGTGTTGGAGGAAGAAGTGTATGTGAGGCAACCACAGGGGTTTAAGAGTGAGAAGTACCCCCACCGGGTGTATAAGTCGAGGAAGGCGCTATGTGAGTTGAAGCAGGTGCCTAGAGCATGGTATGGTAGGTTGAGGGGATTCCTGTTTGAGCGGGGGTTTGAGATGGGAAAGGTCGATCAAACCTTGTTTCTACTTGGGCAGGGCAGAGATATCCTGATTGTGCAGGTGTACGTGGATGATATTGTCTTTGGTGGCTCGTCTAACTCTCTTGTTGGAAGGTTTGAAGAGGATATGAGCAGGGAATTTGAGATGAAAATGATGGGTGAGTTGCAGGTCTTCCTCGGGCTACAAATCAAGCAATCAAAGGAAGGAACATTTGTGTACCAAGCTAAGTACACCAAGGACATTGTGAGTAATTTCAAGATGGAGGATTCCAAGGCTATGGTGATGCCGATGAGTACGACTACAGCTCTTGATGCGGATGACGAAGGTGAACACGTGGACCAGAAGGAATACCGAAGCATGACCGGGTCACTCCTCTACATGACGGCGATGAGGCCGGACATCCAGTTCTCGGTATGTCTGTGTGCTCATTTTCAAGCATCTCCGAGGACTTCGCATCGGCGAGTGGTGAAGCAAATTGTCAGGTACTTGCGTCACACTCCCGACTTCGGCCTTTGGTACTCCGCGTCTTCTTCTTTGGCGCTTCATGGCTTTTTAGACGCGGATTTTGATGGGTGTCGGTTGGATAGGAAGTCCACTTCTCGGACTTGCCAGTTTTTGGGATCTTCTTTGGTGTCTTGGTCTTCCCGCAAACAGTCGAGTGTTGCTCAATCCACTACCAAGGCAGAGTACGTTGCCGTAGTTAGTTGTTGCTCTCGGCTCCTTTGGATCACATACACCATGAGTGACTTCGGTGAGAAGTTTACCAATGTCCCACTTTAATGTGACAGCACCAGTGCCATAAGTGTTGCAAAGAACCCAGTGCTCCATTCCAAAACCAAGCATATAGAAGTGAGGTATCATTTTCGGAGAGACAATGTAGAGAAAGGGAAGATAACCTTGATCCATGTACCCACACATGACCAGCTAGCCAATATTTTCACCAAACCCCTAGATCAAGCAACTTTTACTCGTTTCCGGCGGGAGCTTGGTGTGTGTTTGATTTCTTGAGTTGGTGTGTGGGAGCTCCTTTGTAGTATATGTATAGCTTTCTTTTATGCATTTCTTGCATTTGGCGTGGCATATGTAGCATGATGTATAGGCATCTTTGTATCTTAGGTTGCATGCATTTTGTATCATATGCATTTGTTAGGAAAAGCTTCTCCTATATACATTGTTCACCATGATGTGCTATATATGATTGTGTGAGCTAGTTTGGTATGCTATGGTTAGTTTGGCTTATCTCTTGATGATCTTGATTTATTTATTATCCATGGTTGATGGCTATGTTTTGAAAAATGTCACATATATGCTCTCATATGTGTAAATGCCTTTACATGATCTTGACATGTTTTAGTGGCTTGGTTATGCTTCAATTGTGGTTGGATAGCTATTTTTGATCATATGGGGCCAAAGGCTCATTTGCTATCATGAATGTTTAGCCCTCTTGCTTTATCTTGTGGAGGGGCATAAGTTCCTTTTTGTCGCAAAGACATTTCATGTACCAATTAAGAATCTGAAAATAAAATGTAAAATGCTTGGAAAATGTGCTCCCATGTCATATGTGCTTGTTTTAAATTTGTTTTGGGTGATAAATCGTTGCATGATGTCTACCAATGAGAAGTCTCATATATAGAAGTAGGCACATGGCTCGGTGGCTTTGACATGACATGAGGTGCTTGCGGGTGTTTGTGATGGTCTTATGACTAGAATGGTTGTCCTAGCATGAAGTTTGTGTGGCTTTGCCATTTTGACATGTTTTGCTCATATCTAGGACTTTGCTCATGAGAGGGTAAATTTTCGCAAAATTGCTCAAATCCTTTTTAGCCTTGTCCAATGGTTGTGAAACTTGGTGATCATGTAGTTGAGGTCATTACGAACCTGTAGAGTATCTAACTTGCTCATTTGGACATGTGTAGCAACTTGTGATGAATTTTATATAGTTGAGAAGCTATATGTTGAAACTTTTCGCATTTTACCTTGATTCATGCATTGTCAACAAGGGGGAGAAGTTTGTGCATGATTTAGGCACCTGGGAGCATTTGGAAGGTGTTCCAATTGGTTCAGGCAAATTTTGAGCAGTTTGGTGCAGGGCCGGTCACATGAGGCGGTTTAACTGCCCCTGTGACAACCCCAACCGAGATAATTCCGTACTATCGCCTAAACCACTCCATTTAGTCATTAAGCGATAATAAAGAAGCATCCCGTTGAGTGTTGCCGGGTTTACACCCGGTAAATCACTTGGAAACACAGAGAGGATCGAACGAATGCATTAAAACTCCCACGAAGGAGAGTCCAGAGTGCCTTACAAATTATCCATCACATCCCCGCAGGGGTCATTATTACAAACATAGTTCTTTGACATGAAAGTAAAAGGTTCAGAGTTTATTGCAAACAGCGGAAGATAACTAAACGATACGATCACATCATAGGAGGCCTGTCCATGATGCAATCATTCTTCGTCATCCACCCATTCCGGCTCCCGGTAGGGTGGAAGTTCTCCGGCCACACATCAGATGCATTACCTGGAACAACATTTATAAAGCAAGGCTGAGTATACTAATACTCAGCAAGACTTACCCGTCTAAAAGAAAGACTTTACCTCTAATAATGCAAGGCTTTTGGCTAGTGGGTTTGGTTTGCCAAAAAGCTGCTAAATAGTGAATCCTTACTTTCAATATTTTAGCTCATCTTCTAGTAGAATAATCATTTCTAGATAAGCAACTATTGCAACCATAGTTGTGCAAACAATTATTCAATGTAATAATCTTCACAAAGTTCCATCATAAAGGGATATCATGGCCAGTCGGGTAAGTAGTGTCAGATGACGGTGAGAGGCCGACAATCGATTGATTCATAACCTTGCAAGGTGGACCTAAACACACGGGAGGTGCCCTCACTAAGAGTTCACCAACCAGGCGGTTCCCGTCATTCTTCGGTTTGGGGATACGCCACTAAGTACAAGGTTTATCTGGGCTACGCCACTAAGGTCACCCAGCCTCACGCATGCACTCGGGTGGCGAGCCCGGGGCCGCAACCCTAAGAGTAGTGATAGTAAAACCTCGTACCGCCTCATTTAGGTACTAGGCTTACCGTACCCATTTCCGGCAAGTGTTTAGTACTTTCAAACACTTAGCCCACGAAGCCATTGGACCGGAGCCCAAATCCCATGCTCTTACCACGTGAGCAATCCGTTTAATCAATATGGCGACCCTATAAAGAAGATCCTATTCTCGCGAGTGACGAACATCACTCGACTTGTACCGGATCCTTAAGCATAGCAACTAGCAATCTAACATGCTAGTACAAGATCGTAGGTACTTATGGATCATGCAACTAGGGTTTCAATCAACTCCTGAACGTAAATGCACATAGGATAACAAGAAGTAAATTCAGAAGTTTAAAGAACCCATAGGTTAATGAATAAACCGGGCCATGCCTTCGTCAGCACAAGCAGACACACAAACTTCCGGACTTTGGCCCGGGTCTTGCTCTACGGTCACGTAGTGCACGTCTCCTCCAACTCCCTCGTCCTCGTCAGCCGGCACAAGTGTATAGCTACCGTCGGGGACTTCTACACAGGGAATGCAATGCGGGGGTTAGGAGTGTAATTAATTTAAATTAATTCACAAACAGTAGCAAAAAGCCACTAGGAGTATATGGTTGGCCATATTCACCCTGACAAAAGTATTTAAACTTTTTCCTCTTAAAAGAATAGTCAAAAGTCCATTTAGCCTACTCTTCAAGGTGATTGTGTGCACATCTATTAAGGAAATATTTTATTTACAAACAAACAGCAAGGGAATTACTTTCCTAGCACCATTTTAACTTTTCCTAACACTTCCCTTAAGTCATGCACTAGAGATAGTGTTTTTCCTTATTTTTCCTTTTCTAGGTCATTCTAGTTTTGATTTCCTCATGCATAACCAAAACATACAAACTGATCCAGTAAACCCCCCACTGGTCCTACTGACCAGGAGGCATACATGGACAACAACAAAAGGGTTTTAGCACCAATGACTTTAATGCACCAAAATTGGAGCATTCCTAGTTAGCATAAAAGGAATAAAGCATATGAAAATAAATAGCACAGAAATGAACCCATCTTACTCCTACATATACTCTGGTTCAAAACAAGCTTAAAGGACTAACAAACCAACATATAGCCTACATGAAACATGCTACACATATTTATGATTAAATGCAAGCATAAATGAGGAAATAATATTTCTAACAGAGATAAAATCATGGTAAATTCACCAAAGGTGATTTTTAGCATAGCAAGACTATGGCCAGAAGTGGGGCTCAAAAATAATTATATTGGGAGCTACAAAAATTATCTAAGCAGATTTACCAATATCACAAATTAATTTATTCAGGAAGATCCCTTCAGCAACTTTGTGCAAATTTTGGCACAGAGGCTAGGCACACTAGTGATCACAACATATCCAAAATATAGCTCAAGATCTTGGGTGGATTTTGCAGAAACACAAATCTAAGCATTTCACATTTCTATTTTTCAAGCAAAAACTAAATCTCAAAAGTATATACATATTTGGACAAAGTTGTAGTTCTTGTCATACTGAGCATAGCAAAATTGGGTTCGCTATTTTTGGATTTTTCTACGATTTTTAATCGATTTTACAAGGTGTTGGACTCAAACACAAAACTGGGAAGAATCTTTTTGCGCCGGGACCCTAGAACTTTTGAAATCTTCACAATTATTCCCTCGGTGTCGTATGGACCTCCCTGGGCCCACTACCTCGGTGGGTACTAGGACCGACTACTCGGTGGGCCCTGGGACTACCCGGCTTGCGCTACACGGCACCTGATGGCGTGGAGCACAAGGACTACGGAGGAGAAGTACTCGGTTAGGAAGCTGTACATGTTCCGCACTGTATGGAAGACTTCTAGACGTACTCGACTAGTACTCTCTCCCTATTCCGACTTGTAACCCTGCCTCCCGGACTATATAAGGCGAGGCAGGGACCTTTCTCTAGCATCCAATCTCATCTCACGGTGTACTATTACACCATCTTGTAATCGTATCCAATCAATCCATAGCTACGCAGCATACAGGACGTAGGGTATTACGCACCTCGCGGCCCGAACCTGTCTAAATTGTGTGCCACGTGTCTCTTCCTTCGAGTTACCGATCTCGGTGAGGCCACATTCATCTACTTCGGGTACTCCCCTTAGTAGGTTGCCGGTCTAAAACACCGACAGCTGGCGCGCCAGGTAGGGGCTCTCGCCCGAGATCACATGGCGAACTCGACGGCTCCTGTCTACTTCAAGCCAACCGTCACCTTCAACCGCGGCGACACCTTCGTGTTTGGCGCCTGGGTCTGCACTGCTGACGGCGCGGGATCTTTCCAATGCCGCCTCACCATGCCGCCCAACCCGAAGACCGGCTTCGTGACGCTCCCTGAAGTCGTCACGGGTGAACTCGCCGGCAAGTTCGGCGAAATTTCGCTCTTCAACCATCACGCCGACTTCGAGCTCGAGTCTGCTTCCAACTCGAACTCGACGTCTCCATGGGCTACTCAGCCATCGCACGTGGTCCCACCACCCCATGAGCGCTCCACGCGTGGTCCCCGCGTCCTCAGCAGGGCCCGCAAGGAGGCTCCTCCTTCGCGCCAGGCCGGCAAGGAGCCCGTACCCGAGTACAACTCGGACTCCGACACCGCCCCCGGCCACGCTTCGGACTCCAACCCCCTCTCCGGGTTCTACTTGGATTCTGCATACGAGTTCGACTTCGGGTCGGACCCAGAAGATCCCGATTCTGAGGACAAATCTACTGAGCATTCCTTATCAGGGCCAGCCTCTGGACTGGTTATAACGTCCACACCGGCCGAGAGATTCGTCTACTGGCCAGACCGCAAGCCCGCTGACCTGATAAGTGGGGACTCACGCTACGTCGCCTACATCGACTCACTCTCGTTCCAGGAGGGAACACCGCTAGCCCGGGCTGACTCAAATACACCAACTGAGGTGGTGGCTTCTGAGTCTAGCCTTGGCACCCCTGATCGCCAAGTCTTCATGGCTGCCGGCGACACCCCAGGACCTTCAGGGACAGCTCAAGACAAGTACCTTGAAGACATCTCCTCCGAAGAGTTGTCTGCCGATGCACCAGCAGACAAGACCCCCGCCAACAGAGACGCTCGACGTGAGCGTAACAGGAAGCGCAGCGAACGGCGCCGGCGTCTCCGAGACAATCTCCCCATCCGCAACCTCGCGGAAGCTCTCGAGGCGGTCGAGAGCAGAGTACACACTACCCCTGAGCAATGCCTCAGGTCGATCACAGCGATTGCACGCCAGGCCCAGGGAATTCGCGCTGTGGAGGTCATCGCCAAGCTCGCTGAAGACGCCTACTTCATGCGGGTCGACAACAGGGTCAACCAGCCTCCTCCCTCCAGGCACCGCGACAACGAAGCTACAAGTCGTAGTGCCAACCTCGGTCCCAACCGTACTCGAGCTGAGCTCCCAGCTCAGCCCAACTGTACTCGCTCCAACGCCGGCGGACCTCCACAGGGTGGCAACAGCAACTGCGAGGTCGTCCCTCACTGTGCTCCTGCCGGCGGCGGCGGCCGTGACCCTGACGGCGGTGGCAGCGACGACGGAAGCTCCAACCATGGAGCCAACAGGAGGGCCGGCGGCGGCGGCAGTCGCGGCGGCCGAGGCCACGCGAACAGCCACACCTCTGGCGCCTCACAGGGCGCCTACGACACCCGCCACAAGATTGAGGAGCTGCGGCGGAAGAAGTAACCACTGCAGGCGACAACGATGGCTTCCCCGCCTTCTCACCTCGACTTCGCAACTTGCTCCTCCCTGACAAGTTCAAGCCTTTGGGGATCACCAAGTACGATGCGAAGCAGGACCCCATCCAGTGGCTCAGGTGCTACGCCCTCTCCATCAAGAACGCTGGCGACAACAACGACACCAAGTGCCTCTACTTCCCCTTCTGCCTGGATCAAGCTCCACTCACATGGCTCGAGTCGTTGGACAAGCACTCGATCGACAAGTGGGACCAGCTGAAGGAGCAGTTCACCAGCAACTTCGCGGGCACCATGGGCCGATCGGGTACTCGCATGGACCTGGCCATGGTCAAGCAGGAACAAGGCGAGACCCTCCGCAAGTACATGCGCCGCTTCTTCGACAAGCGTGCTACCGTAGTCGACGTCACCGACAAGGAGGTCATCGACCTCTTCCAAGACGGCCTCTACCACCGCCGCACCTTTGAAGACTTCGGTCGTCGCCGCCCCAAGTCCATCCCCCACCTCAAAGACATGATCACGTCCTGGGCGGATGAAGAAGACGAGGCCAACGCCAAGTACGACGCCATCCGTGGCAAGACCAAGCAGAACGCAGGCGGCGGCAGCGTCAACAACGGGAACCAAGGCGGTCGCAACAACAACAACTACTACTCGGGTCCCAACCGCAAGCGCAAGCCAGACAACACTGTCATGGCTATCCAGCGCCCTGCGAAGGAGAACTTGAAGAAGAACTCCGGTGGCTTCAAAGACTTGCTAAAGGAGAAGTTCTCGTGGCATCTGAACGGCAACCACACCACCGAGCAGTGCTACCAACTCAGGCATGCACTCAAGGGTACTCCAGAGCCACCGCACCCTCACGAAAAAAGGGCAAGAAGAAGAACGACAGAGATAACAACGACTTCTAGGAACCCGACAAGACCGTCAACGTCCTCTTCGGCGGACTACCCAGCAGGCGGGAGCAAAAGGCTACCCGCCAAAAAGTCATGAGCATTGAACCAGCGGTCCCAACCCCTCTCAGGTGGTCGGAGGTGCCCATTACTGTGACGCCCCAGGTTTTTAATTACCGTCATTAACGCTAACGACACGATTAGCCGGTCAAATGGTCAACCCTAGGTCAACCTGGGCCCTCACCCATGAAAACTCCCCAACATACCCCTAAGTGACCCAAGTGAATAGTAAAACACTTGTGGGGTCAACCCTTGGTCAAAGGGTGGGTCAAAACCCCCTTGCCACCCAGTGTCCACAGGTGTCTGCCGGAACTTTTGCCGCATTCTCCAAAATTCACCTAAACACTTAAAATTCTACCTTTGGAAAAGTTGTAGGTCTTGTTGAGGGACACAACTTTCATGTAGAGTGGCATTGCTGATTTGGAGGGGAAAATTGTGAAAAAGCCCTTGCAAGCCAGAGATCACTGTTGGCAAGCACATGCTGACATTCAAAGTTGGCACTTCCACAGATTCAAATCTAGGCAACAAAACCCTATACAGTCTTTGTAAAAGTTGTAGCTGGTACCTAGATCTACAACTTTGGTATTCATCACTTGGTCCAGTTCTGTTGAAAAAGTTTGAGAAAAATCGAGTCAAAGCTTGCACCAGCAGCACGGCCAGAGCCAGAGCGCGCCGCGCGCGCGTCGTGCGCACCCCGTGCGCCGCCGTCGCCGCCCGCCGCCGGCCTTGCCCGGCGCTCGTGCCCGCGCCGCCCGAGACCTCGACGTCCGCGTCACGCCGCGTCCCGATGCACGCGCCCCCCGATGCGCTCCGTCCCGAGGCGCCTTGGCGTCCGCGCCGCCGTGCGCGCGCGCGCGCGCGCACGGACCCGGCGGTCCGTCGGCGGCGTCGCCGCCGTGCGCGCGCGCCTCGACGCGTCGTAGCACGAACGCATCTTCCGCCGTCACCGGCGCGTCACCCACGGGCCGCCCGAGCCGGGTATAAAGCCCCCTGCCTCTCCTCGCGCGCCGCGCGCGAGCCGGCCCGCGCCATTACCGCTGCCATCCCGCCGCCGCCGGTGCTAGCTCTCCCCGCTCGTGCTCGCCGCTGTCCAAGCACGTCACTAGGTCCCTTAGCACTCAGGCAAGCTCGCAAGCGCGCTCGTTCGCGTCAATTTGGCCTCCACACCGCGATGCCGAGCCGCCCCGAGCGCCGCCGCCGTGCGCCGTCGCCGGAGCACGTTCCGCCCTCGCCACCACCGCCAATAGGACCGTGGTGAGCCCAATTGTCTCTCTGTGCCGCTTGTTGTCGTGGTCGGGTCCCACATCGCTGCCGGCGAGCCCTCCCGCCGCCGCCAAGGGCATGGATGTGAATCCAGGGGCTTATTTGCAAGGAACCGTAACTTAGTTTATTTACAGATCAGTCCACAGTCTTACAAAATCCCTAGAAATTCACAGAAAATTCCAAAAATTCTCAAACAAATTTTGTAGGTCTCAGGATGTTAAACCCCATCTACTTGATGTATACTTGTGGCTAGATTCAAAGTAGTTTTGGCAGAAAAATTACAAATGTGTTATGCTTGAATCTGTGATAACTTGAAATGTACAGCTTTTCTGTAGCTAAGCTTTGGATATGTTGTGAGTTAGGATAAGACTAGATGTTGTGCCAAAAATTGCACAAAGTTATCAAGTGAATCTTTTTATAAAAATGTTTTTCCATCTCTGGCATAACTACATAGATGATTTTTCATGTTAATTTTATTTATGTTCTTGACCCCAACTTGTGCACACTGTCTTGTGATGTCAAAAGGCACATCTTGTGAATTAATCATGAATTTAGGAGTAACAAAAATAATTATTCTTGTTTAATGCATGTTTTCCTTTGTAAATTAATAAACCAAATTCAGTAGAGGTTCCATGTGAACATGCTAGCTTTTTAGACTTGTTTAGGACCAGAGAGCATCCACCAGAAAGTTTGGGTAATTTTGATGCTTATTTATTTTTATATGCATTTAAGTTGAATCACTAGCTAGCCTTTGTTATTTTCAATAATATTTAATTTTCTAGCATCCAACACTTACATGTGGGTCCAATGGACCAGGATAGGTACTATTAGGCCTAAGAAACACTCATTTAATTTTTGGTAATTTAATTGGTTAATAAAAGGTTTAAATGCCCTTCTAATATTAAAGGGAAATTAAAATAAAGAGAAATCCTTAATTAAATCCTTTTCTTTTTGGAAATAGTACTTAATAAAAATAAAAGAAATTTAATTAACATTGCTAATAAGAAATTTAATTCATAAATAAAAGATATTAAGTACACCCTTGTTGGTAAAGATAAAAAGGAAATGAAGCTTTCACATGAAATGATAATCTTAAATAAAAACCTTTATTCAAATAAGGAATAAAAGAGTAATCCATGTACAACCAATGACTTCCTCAAATAGAAACCTTAGATAGATGCTTGTTAAGGTGAATATGACCAACTAGAGTTGGATAAGAAAACAAACTATCACATCACCTAAAGTGCATTGCATTCCGTGTAGATCTTCCGGACGGAGATTACTCCCTTGTCCCGGAAACCGAGGAAGGCGGAGCGGAAGGTTCTCTGCAGTACGTGGACGGACTCGACACCGAGGGTGCCCAGGCTAACCTAGCTGACGAAGGCAAGCTCCGGTGCATCTAACCCAGTTTTTTTAAAATTCTTTATTCAATTATCTATGATTGATTGTGCATTTACGTTCAGGAGTTGAATGAAACCCTAGATGCATGATCCATAGGTACCTTTTGTCTCTACTAGTATGATAGGTCGATAGCTGCTAAGCTATAGGACCGTTACAAGTCGAGTGATGACCTCACTCGCGAGAATAGGTTCCTAGATAGGAATCAAACTATATCCTTAAATGGATTGCTCACCTGGTAAGAGCATGGGATCTGGGCTCCGGTCCAGTGGTTATGTGGGTTAAGTCCTTGAACGTACCAAGCATATGCCGGGTATGGGACCGGTAAGCCTAGTACCATAATGAGGCGGCGAGGGATCTTACTATTACTACTCTTGGGATTCGCTCTCACGGCTAGCTACCGGTGGTGTATTGTGACTCGGGTATCTCGCGGGGTATGCCGGATAGCCTGCACCAAAGACTGTAAGATTCGATCCCAACCCGAGGATTTATGGGGACGGCACGGGGAGTTGTCCTCGCGGGGGCGGCCCGACCGGTGTGTTTGGGTCTACCTTGCAAGGTTTTTAATCAATCGATTGTCGGCCTCTCACCGTTATCCGAGACTACTTACTCCACTAGTCATGTGATCCCTAATGATGGAAGATGATGAAGATGATGTTTGAATAATTGTATTGTACAACTTTGTTTGTATTAGTTGGCTAATGTAGTAAAGGCTAAACTACTAGAACTTGTGCTAAAATCTTGAAAGTAAGGACCTACTCTTTGTTACTTTTTAGCAAAAGCAACCCAGTAGCCAAAAAGCCTTTCATGGTCTAGTTTTGGTGAAGTAGTTATCACCGACGGGTAAGACTTGCTGAGTATTAGTATACTCAGCCTTGCTATAATGTGATGATCCAGGTAATGCCTTCAGTGATGTGTGGCCCGGTGAGATCCCGCCGGTGGGAGGCTGGAGTGGGTGGAGGACGACTACTGAAGCATCATGGATGGCCTCCCGTGGTGACTTTGCTACCGCTAGTTAATTTCCGCTGCTTTTCAAAACTCTGAACTATTCTGTCATGACAAAAACTATGGTTTGTAATAATTAAACCCCTCGGGGTATGAATTTGGATATTAATGTTGTTTTATCTCTGGACTCGCCTTCGAGTGAGTTTTAATGCATATATCGATCCTTGTGCTATTCAAGTGATTTACCGGGCGTTAACCCGGCGACTTACGACAGGATGGTACTTTATTATTGCTTAATGGCCAAAGGGGATCAGTCTTAGGCGATAGTACGGTACTTTCCTGGGCGGGTTGTCACAGTTGGTATCAGAGCTTATATGCACCAGAGATTAATTAATAAACCTTAATCACTGATTTTGGAATAAAATATGCCAAGATTTTCTGATTTTCCAAAATACGTTGGTCCGCTAAGGATAAACTAGACCGAGAGGCCCTAGAGGGAATTTTGGGTTCTTTCAGGTGGCTTAATTAACTTATGGTTTATTTTGCTAACTCCCAGCATATTACTTTATGTCAGACTTACTTTTATGCACAACCAAACTAGGAGCCACGTGTTTTATACGTGTCTTCGTTCCGCATACGGGGAATTGCGAGGGTTGATGGAGTGATCCCTTCCACGGATCCCATCTTCGCGTAAGTTTATGAGTTGTGTGTCGCCACGTGTTTCATACGTGTGCATTCCGCATGTCGCTCATGCGAGGCAAGGATACACTCCATTCAAACGGAGGGTGTCCGAGGTTGGACGCTGTCCATGCAGCGGCTTAACGCATGGATACCGTTTCTATAGTGAACGGTAATGTATGTGGACGCTTTCGTGAAGTGCTGGCACGAAAGGTTCGTTTTCTGCAGGTACAGAACAGCGCTTCGTTAGTTGTTAAGCGAGTATCGTATAGCTCTCGACTAGATACTATTGGGAGAGACGAATTAAAAGCCTTGCCACTGGCACTAACTTCGATTTTTGGCTTGATTGCCATGTGAGGTCGAATAGGACGTCCTGCATGCATGATAAAAATCGAAACAACTAAAATGGACCCAAAAATCGAGATTTCCATGTGTTCTCTAAGGAAGTTTATGCTAGTGTGTGCTTTTTATAAACTAGAATACCCCTCATACCTAGCCGTCATGCTGCCGAAATTTTGTGAAAATTTTGTTGATCATGTGCTAGGTTAACTAAACCAAATTGTTAAAAGCAGTTGTTCTTTAACTAGTTACCTTGAATAGCAAGTCTCAATTCTAATTTGTTGGGTTGGTTCACTTTTCCTTTAGGCACATCCAAGTTAAGGACCCTCCATCTTGTTTCCTTGATCGTTGTTCAACCATAAAATCCCAATTAAGAGTATTAAAGGATTAATTTAAAAGTTGGGAAAATTTTGAGGTTTCTGGGCTTTTGGTTATGAAATTTTTGTTCACAACTGCCAGAACTTCACCATTTGTCATGTCGTTCTCTTTTG
Source organism: Cenchrus americanus (assembly GCA_947561735.1). Classification (NCBI taxonomy): domain Eukaryota; kingdom Viridiplantae; phylum Streptophyta; class Magnoliopsida; order Poales; family Poaceae; genus Cenchrus; species Cenchrus americanus. The sequence goes on along the minus strand of OX387245.1, from coordinate 79,901,122 downwards.
AGATCTGACATGGGTTACCTTTGTGTACAGATGTATTTCCCCGTGTTTCACCAGTTCGACGCTAACGGTACGATCCGTACCAACGGGTTGCACTGGGAGGGTTTTCCACGCTTGGCGTGGGAAGCACTCAGTGCTGCAGGCTACCTTACCCCGCCGACGTATGAGGTGAAGGAGTTTGAGCGCTTTGGTGTTCCCTGTTGCAGGGTGATCGTGACTGTGCTGCCGCACCCTGATCACACCGACTGGTTTGACCTGAGTTTTATTTACTGGGGATTTATCACGCACGAGTCCGTGGAGTCGGCCGCCCTCGAGTGCGACGGACTTTTGTGACCACAACCCTCTCGTGGTAGCTCTTTCCCCGTTTGGACTGTTTCGCGCCGTGAGTCCTCACGACCCGGCTTGGTTGGACCGTTTGGACCATCTACGGGAGTTGCGATCCTAGCGAGCCATTGGATGTTACTCGGACACTTGCCCGTTGCTCGAACGTGGTTTTCACACTCCGGGGGCTGCGTTTTAACACCGCGGCGATTGTGCACGGCGCTTGGAGGCATCTAGGCGCGATTGGGAGCGGCTTTCGGCGGCACACCGGCGGCCCGAACTTCACGCTTACCCGGGTGCAGCGGGGAGAACGACGAGGCTGCGTACTAGGAGGTTCCGGTTGGAGCTTGAGCGAGGTGACAACCTCCGGAGGATCGTGGACCTAGAGACGAGAGAACAATGCACTAGAGGAGGATGCCGACGCACACGAGATAGAGAGGCCGACCTGCTGCGAGAACATTGCGATATGCGGCAGCGAGGTGCGGGAGGCCGAGGTACGGGTGGCGGCCTTGCGGGCTATAGTGGCCTTACGGCCACGCTGCCCCGATGCGAGGCACACCGGAGGAGCGGCAGGGCGTGTCCGTGCGGATCAGACGAGCCAGGCAGGACCACCGCTACCGACTCCCCCAGCTTCGCCTTCGTACAGTGGTGCTTCAGTGGGCAACTAGGTTGCCGACAGCAGGGAGCAGAAGGATGTCGATCATATCGAGTTGTCTTCGAGATGTTAGAGTAGTTGGCTTGACAGCACGTCTTCGTGCCAAGCAACTATTGTATCATGTGTTGTCTTGTTGTTTCAAATCGAGTTGTAATGACGTTGAACCTTGTTCTGTCATGTTGTAATAAGAATGCTCAAGCTTGTATGCTTTAAGTGAATTCCGTTGTCTTCAAATTGAATTTTCTTGTGCTAAATACCATATCTTTGGATAATTCGTTGCGAATGATCACGCTTGTCAAAAGAATGCATTGTTTATCTCCTGAGACCGTAGGTAAAGCAAAGCATCTTTACGAACGTCACTCGTTGCCAGCATATAAGTGCTCATGTGTATACCATCTTCTTTGGTATTCAGGATAACGACGATCGTTCGGAAGTGATTAGGAGCCACGCAGTTGAGCAATCACCGTCCTAACCATGTTAAGAGAAACGATTCTATAAATCTTGATGGCTATAGAATGTGTGCTTGTTGCTGTACTCGTTATTTACGTACTAATGGGATGTGATAATGCATGATCGTGCTTGTCATCATTTGGGAGTAAGCTTTCGGTTATCTCACTAATAACGCTGACTTTTCAGATGGTGGGAACCACGCGCAGCTCTCCCAACGGATTTGGAGCGAGTGGTAGTGGTGACTTGCCGCCACCCCCGCCCATGAACCCGACGGAGGCTTTCATGGCCACCCAGACCGAGGTGCTGCGCCAGATCTTGCGGACACGGCGGCGGATCGCCCGGCGGATGAACCGAGGGCCGCCACATGGGGCCAACCACGAGGGACCTAACCCGGGTCACCACGTATGCCCGTTCATCGCCATGAAGCCGCCAACGTTCGCGAAAGTAGAAGACCCTGCGGAAGCCAAGGCTTGGGTCAAGGCCATAAAGGCGAAATTCTGCGCCTTTGTCTTTGCCTTGCTCGGAGGAGAACAAAGCGAACTTCGCAGCCCTACAAGCGCGAAGTGAAGCTTTGATGTGGTGGGACCATTTCAAGTCCATGCAGCGAAATCACGCCGTGACTTGGGAAGAATTCAAGCAAGCTTTCAAGAGTCATCACATCCCCAAGGGTCTTATGGACCGGAAGATGAGGGAGCTGCTAGCCCTTCGTCAAGGATGTGACTCCGTGTACCGCTATGCTCAGAAATTCAATAGCTTATGCCAGTACGGTGGGCATCATGTTGATACGGATGCCAAGAAGATGGAGAGGTTCCGTGACGGGCTTGATGGCAAGCTGTATGAGCGCCTAAATCTGCTCGAGCCCGCCAACTTCCATGAACTCGTGAATAAAGCTATCTCGCAAGAAGATGCTATGAAGAAAGCCCATGGGGACAACAAGAGGATGTCCGGTTTCACCCCAGGTAGCGGAACACACAAAAAGTTTCGCTTTGTGAAGAAGGAAGCTCCGGGGCCCATCCCGGCAATCTTCAGGCGGACGCCGGACGATGAAGCCATTCCGGGGCAAACCTGCCGGGAACTTCCGGTTCCGCCGTGCCCCGGCGGCAGGCTCCGAAGCCTAATGCACCCCCTCGTGATGTTGGTGATCGCCGTTGCTACAAGCCGTGGCCGGCCGGGCACTACATTAATGAGTGTCCCAAGCCCGGGCAGATCAAGTCAAACCCGCGGAACCCGAATACGGGGAAACAAGCCGGCCACTCCGGCCAAGAAACCCATGGTGCAAGTGCGCCAGGGCAAGCTGAACTTCACTACCATGAGTGACATTCCCGCGGGGAGCTCCAGTTCTCACGGGTACATTCTCTATCAATCACACTCCTGTCAAGGTCTTATTTGATTCGGGAGCCACCCATAGTTTCATAAATGAGAGTCTACTAGACAATTTGGGTCTAAGAGGAGTACCAACCAAATCTACTTATAAAATTACCACACCCGGTGGAAACATCACGTCTCAGTTAGTGATTTTTGGAGTTCCCCTAAGACTAGGAAGTCGGGTCGTTCAATCTAATCTGATAGTCATCCAGTTAGGAAGCATGGATGTTATTTTGGGTATGGAATGGATGAATCAACATAAGGTGGTTCTAGATATATCAGATAGGGTCGTAGAGATCCACTCTCCTACGGTCGGGCACACTACCTTGTACCTACCTTTCCGAGACGGTACCGACTCTTGTGCCTATGCGACCATTATCTCCTCCCTTGATGAGATTCCGGTAGTGTGTGAGTACCGGATGTATTTCCGACGAGTTGCCTGGTATGCCACCAGACAGGGATGTCGAGTTTGTGATCGAACTCCAACCCGGTACCGCACCCATTTCCAAAAGACCTTATCGCATGCCACCCAAAGAGCTAGCCGAGCTAAAAACCGAACTCCAAGAATTGCTAGATAAGGGTTACATTCGCCCGAGCTCTTCTCCTTGGGGTTGCCCTGCTCTCTTTGTCAAAAAGAAAGATGGTAGCTTGAGATGTGCGTAGATTACCGTCCACTCAATGCAGTCACCATCAAAAACAAATACCCACTTCCTCGAATTGATGTACTGTTTGATTAATTGGCTGGTGCCAAAGTCTTCTCTAAAATTGACCTTCGTTCTGGCTACCACCAAATTAAGATTCGACCATGCGATATTCCTAAGACCGCTTTTTCCACTCGTTATGGTCTTTACGAGTTCTTGGTCATGTCCTTCGGACTCACTAACGCACCTGCCTACTTCATGTACCTCATGAACTCCGTATTCATGATGGAGCTCGATAAGTTTGTCGTGGTCTTTATCGATGATATCCTCATCCATTCTAAAAACGAGGCAGAACACGCCAACCATCTCCGAGTTGTCCTTCAGCGTTTACGAGATCATCAGCTTTATGCTAAATTCTCCAAATGCGAATTCTGGCTGAAAAGTGTCAAATTCTTAGGGCACACCATTTCTCACAATGGTATTTCCGTAGATCCTAGCAAAGTTCAGGAGGTAATGGATTGGAAACCACCCAAATCCGTGCATCAAATCTGCAGTTTCCTAGGATTGGCGGGATATTACCGTCGATTCATTCCTGACTTTTCTAGAATCGCAAAACCCATGACTGAATTACTCAAGAAGGGAGTGAAATTCGTGTGGAGTGAAGCATGTGAGAAAGCTTTTCACACCCTGAGACAACATCTAACTTCATCCCTAGTGCTAGCTCAGCCCGATAACTCCAAGCCATTCGAAGTCTTCTGTGACGCATCAGGCACCGGTCTTGGCTGTGTCCTTATGCAAGAAGGCCGAGTCATTGCCTACGCTTCGCGAGCCCTTCGACCCCATGAACTCAACTATCCTACCCATGATCTTGAGTTAGCTGCCGTTGTTCATGCCCTCAAGATCTGGAGACATTATCTAATGGGCAATCATTGCAATATCTTCACTGATCACAAGAGCCTCAAATATATCTTCACCCAGTCCGAGTTGAATATGAGGCAGAGAAGATGGCTTGAGTTGATCAAAGATTATGATTTAGAAGTGCACTATCATCCGGGCAAAGCAAATGTTGTTGCGGATGCTCTTAGCCGCAAGGATCATTGCAACCACCTAGAGTTGGTGCCAGTCAGTGAACCCTTGTGTGAGGAAATGAGAAAGCTCAGCCTAGAAGTGGTACCGCAGGGAATTCTTTACGCCTTGACGGCAGAGTCCAACCTTTATGACAGAATTGTCACTGCCCAGCGCAATGATGCGAATATCCAAACCATCAGGCAGAAACTAGTGGAAGGAGACCCGAAGTACACTTGTTTCCAGAAGGATCCCCAAGAGGTGGTCTGGTTTGGAAGACGCCTAGTGATCCCCGTTGATCCAGAAATCAAGAAGATCATCCTAGATGAAGCTCACCAATCCAAGTTCTCTATTCACCCCGATAGTACCAAGATGTACCAAGATCTAAAGCAGAACTTTTGGCGGTCTAATATGAAGGTGGATGTAGCCAAGTATGTAGCCGAGTGCGATACTTGCCACCGGATGAAAGCAAGTCATTTGAAATCGGCAGGAGTACTCCAACCCCTGTCGATACCTATGTGGAAATGGGATGACATTAGCATGGATTTTATTGTAGGTTTACCCCTGACCCCTAGGAAAAAGGATTCTATTTGGGTGATCGTGGATAGACTTACCAAGACTGCTCACTTCATTGCCGTGCACACCACTTACTCCGTGCAACGGTATGCGAGTTGTACGTGGACCACATAGTTCGTCTACATGGAATCCCAAAGACCATAATTTCTGATAGAGGGACTCAGTTTGTGGCCCGTTTTTGGGAGCAGTTGCATGAGTGTTTGGGAACCCAGCTACTCCGTAGTTCCAGTTATCACCCTCAGACAGATGGCCAGACGGAGAGGATAAACCAAATCCTAGAGGACATGTTGAGATCAAGCATCTTGCACTTTGACAGAAGTTGGGACAAGTGCTTGTCCTTAGCAGAGTTCTCCTACAATAACAGCTATCAGGCCAGCTTGAAAATGGCACCGTTCGATGCTTTATACGGATGCAGATGCCGCACTCCACTGAATTGGTCAGAGGCCGGAGAAAGAACACTCTTTGGACCAGAGTTAGTAAAAGAGGCCGAAGAGAAGGTACAAGTGATAAGAGAAAATTTGAAGATGGCCCAGATGAGACAAAAGAGTTATCATGACAAGGGAACCGCACCTCGACACTTTGAAGTGGGAGATCATGTATATTTGAAGGTATCCCCCACCAAAGGTGTGCAAAGGTTCAGAGTCAAAGGAAAGTTAGCTCCGCGCTACATTGGACCCTACAAAGTAATAGAAGTATATGGACCCGTGGCCTACCGTATCCAATTGCCAGAACGGTTTTCCGCGGTTCACAATGTATTTCATGTAACTCAGTTGAAGAAAGGAATGCCTGTTCCGGAAAATGAGATCATCCCAGAAGCTAATGCTTGGATCGAGCCGGATATCTCGCTCGTCGAGCATCCCTTAAAAGTACTAGATCAAAAAGAGCGAAAGACCCGGAGGCAAACCGTGCGAATGTACAAGATCCAATGGAGCCATCACACGGAAGAAGAAGCCACGTGGGAAACGGAGGATTATCTCTACACCAAGTATCCAGGCTTCGTCCAATCCCGAAACAGTGAGTCCTTTTCCCCATCTCTTCGTTGTCAAGTCGAATCTCGCGACGAGATTCCTCTAAGGGGGGTAGGCTGTGACGCCCCAGGTTTTTAATTACCGTCATTAACGCTAACGACACGATTAGCCGGTCAAATGGTCAACCCTAGGTCAATCTGGACCCTCACCCATGAAAACTCCCCAACATACCCCTAAGTGACCCAAGTAAATAGTAAAACACTTGTGGGGTCAACCCTTGGTCAAAGGGTGGGTCAAAACCCCCTTGCCACCCAGTGTCCACAGGTGTCTGCCGGAACTTTTGCCGCGTTCTCCAAAATTCACCTAAACACTTAAAATTCTACCTTTGGGAAAGTTGTAGGACTTGTTGAGGGACACAACTTTCATGTAGAGTGGCATTGCTGATTTGGAGGGGAAAATTGTGAAAAAGCCCTTGCAAGCCAGAGATCACTGTTGGCAAGCACATGCTGACATTCAAAGTTGGCACTTCCACAGATTCAAATCTAGGCAACAAAACCCTATACAGTCTTTGTAAAAGTTGTAGCTGGTACCTAGATCTACAACTTTGGTATTCATCACTTGGTCCAGTTCTGTTGAAAAATTTTGAGAAAAATCGAGTCAAAGCTTGCACCAGCAGCACGGCCAGAGCCAGAGCGCGCCGCGCGCGACGTCGTGCGCGCCCCGTGCGCCGCGGTCGCCGCCCGCCGCCGGCCTTGCCCCGACGCCCGTGCCCGCGCCGCCCGAGACCTCGACGTCCGCGTCACGCTGCGTCCCGATGCACGCGCCCCCGATGCGCTCCATCCCGAGGCGCCTTGGCGTCCGCGCGCGCCGCACACGCGCACGCGCCCACGGACCGGCGGTCCGTCGGCGGCGTCGCCGCCGTACGCGCGCGCGCCTCGACGCGCCGTAGCACGGCCGCATCTTCCGCCGTCACCGGCGCATCACCCACGGGCCGCCCGAGCCGGGTATAAAAGCCCCCTTCCTCTCCTCGCGCGCCGCACCGAGCAGCCGCGCCATTGCCGCCGCCATCCCGCCGCCGCCGGTGCTAGCTCTCCCCGCTCATGCTCGCCGCCGTCCAAGCACGTCACTAGGTCCCTTAGCACTCAGGCAAGCTCGCAAGCGCGCTCGTTCGCGTCAATTTGGCCTCCACACCGCAGTACACCGAGCCGCCCCGAGCGCCACGCGCCGTGCGCGCGTCGGCCGGAGCACGTTCCGCCCTCGCCACCACCGCCAATAGGACCGTGGTGAGCCCAATTGCCTCTCTGTGCCGCTTGTTGTCGTGGCCGGGTCCCACATCGCCGCCGGCGAGCCCTCCCGCCGCCGCCAAGGGCATGGATGTGAATCCAGGGGCTTATTTGCAAGAACCGTAACTTAGTTTATTTACAGATCAGTCCACAGTCTTAGAAAATCCCTAGAAATTCACAGAAAATTCCAAAAATTCTCAAATAAATTTTGTAGGTCTCAGGATGTTAAACCCCACCTACTTGATGTATACTTGTGGCTATATTCAAAGTAGTTTTGGCAGAAAAATTACAAATGTGTTATGCTTGAATCTGTTATAACTTGAAATGTACAGCTTCTCTGTAGCTAAGCTTTGGATATGTTGTGAGTTAGGATAAGACTAGATGTTGTGCCAAAAATTGCACAAAGTTATCATGTGAATCATTTAATAAAAATGTTTTTCCATCTCTGGCAGAACTACATAGATGATTTTTCATGTTAATTTTATTTATGTTCTTGACCCCAACTTGTGCACACTGTCTTGTGATGTCAAAAGGCACATCTTGTGAATTAATCATGAATTTAGGAGTAACAGAAATAATTATTCTTGTTTAATGCATGTTTTCCTTTGTAAATAAATAAACCAAATTCAGTAGAGGTTCCATGTGAACATGCTAGCTTTTTAGACTTGTTTAGGACCAGAGAGCATCCACCAGAAAGTTTGGGTAATTTTGATGCTTATTTATTTTTATATGCATTTAAGTTGAATCACTAGCTAGCCTTTGTTATTTTCAATAATATTTAATTTTCTAGCATCCAACACTTACATGTGGGCCCAATGGACCAGGATAGGTACTGTTAGGCCTAAGAAACACTCATTTAATTTTTGGTAATTTAATTGGTTAATAAAAGGTTTAAATGCCCTTTTAATATTAAAGGGAAATTAAAATAAAGAGAAATCCTTAATTAAATCCTTTTCTTTTTGGAAATAGTACTTAATAAAAATAAAAGAAATTTAATTAACATTGCTAATAAGAAATTTAATTCATAAATAAAAGATATTAAGTACACCCTTGTTGGTAAAGATAAAAAGGAAATGAAGCTTTCACATGAAATGATAATCTTAAATAAAAACCTTTATTCAAATAAGGAATAAAAGAGTAATCCATGTACAACCAATGACTTCCTCAAATAGAAACCTTAGATAGATGCTTGTTAAGGTGAATATGACCAACTAGAGTTGGATAAGACAACAAACTATCACATCACCTAAAGTGCATTGCATTCCGTGTAGATCTTCCGGACGGAGATTACTCCCTTGTCCCGGAAACCGAGGAAGGCGGAGCGGAAGGTTCTCTGCAGTACGTGTACGGACTCGACACCGAGGGTGCCCAGGCTAACCTAGCTGACGAAGGCAAGCTCCGGTGCATCTAACCCAGTTTTTTTAAAATTCTATATTCAATTATCTATGATTGATTGTGCATTTACGTTCAGGAGTTGAATGAAACCCTAGATGCATGATCCATAGGTACCTTTTGTCTCTACTAGTATGATAGGTCGATAGCTGCTAAGCTATAGGACCGTTACAAATCGAGTGATGACCTCACTCGCGAGAATAGGTTCCTAGATAGGAATCAAACTATATCCTTAAATGGATTGCTCACGTGGTAAGAGCATGGGATCTGGGCTCCGGTCCAGTGGTTATGTGGGTTAAGTCCTTGAACGTACCAAGCATATGCCGGGTATGGGACCGGTAAGCCTAGTACCATAATGAGGCGGCGAGGGATCTTACTATTACTACTCTTGGGATTCGCTGTCACGGCTAGCTACGGTGGTGTATGGTGACTCGGGTATCTCGCGGGGTATGCGGATAGCCTGCACCAAAGACTGTAAGATTCGATCCCAACCCGAGGATTTATGGGGACGGCCTGGGGAGTTGTCCTCGCGGGGGCAGCCGACCGTGTGTTTGGGTCTACCTTGCAAGGTTTTTAATCAATCGATTGTCGGCCTCTCACCGTTATCCGAGACTACTTACTCCACTAGTCATGTGATCCCTAATGATGGAAGATGATGAAGATGATGTTTGAATAATTGTATTGTACAACTTTGTTTGTATTAGTTGGCTAATGTAGTAAAGGCTAAACTACTAGAACTTGTGCTAAAATCTTGAAAGTAAGGACCTACTCTTTGTTACTTTTTAGCAAAAGCAACCCAGTAGCCAAAAAGCCTTTCATGGTCTAGTTTTGGTGAAGTAGTTATCACCGACGGGTAAGACTTGCTGAGTATTATTATACTCAGCCTTGCTATAATGTGATGATCCGGGTAATGCCTTCAGTGATGTGTGGCCCGGTGAGATCCCGCCCGGCTGGGAGCTGGAGTGGGTGGAGGACGACTACTGAAGCATCATGGATGGCCTCCCGTGGTGACTTTACTGCCGCTAGTTAATTTCCGCTGCTTTTCAAAACTCTGAACTATTCTGTCATGACAAAAACTATGGTTTGTAATAATTAAACCCCTCGGGGTACGAATTTGGATATTAATGTTGTTGCATCTCTGGACTCGCCTTCGAGTGAGTTTTAATGCATATATCGATCCTTGTGCTATTCAAGTGATTTACCGGGCGTTAACCCGGCGACTTACGACAGGATGGTACTTTAATATTGCTTAAAGGCCAAAGGGGATCGGTCTTAGGCGATAGTACGGTACTTTCCTGGGCGGGTTGTCACAATTACCTTCTCCCGCACGGATCAATGGACCACCTTCTCTGAACCAGGACGGTTCCCCCTCGTCCTGAAGCCGGTGGTCACGGGCTCCAAGCTCAACAAGGTCCTCATCGACGGTGGAAGCGGGCTCAATGTCCTTTTCACTAAGACCTTGAAGAAGATGAAGCTCGACATCACCCACATGCTCACCAAGAGCAACAGCCCTTCTACGGCATCGTCCCCGGTAACGCGGCTATCCCACTGGGCTCAGTGGTCCTGCCAGTTACCTTCGGGGAATCTCTGGACAACTACCGTACCGAGTACATCAACTTCGAGGTCGCGGACTTCGAGACTTCCTACCACGCCATCCTCAGCAGACCGGCCATCGCCAAATTCATGGCGGTGCCCCACTACACCTACTTGGTACTCAAGATGCCAAGCCCAGCGGCTGTACTCTCTCTTCAAGGGGACTTGAAAATCTCCCACGACTGCGACACAGAAGCCATGGAGATCGCCTCTACGAATCAAGTACCCAACACTATAATGGGGGTCTACGCTGCGTCGAAGAAGCTTGCTACAAGTGAACTCGACATCCCGGAGAAGTCTGACAGCGCCAACAAGCCTCAACCAGCTGAGGAGGTTCTAGTCAAGACGATCGACCTCGGAACGAGCGACTCCAAAGAAGACCACCACCATCGGGGCCGGCCTCGACCCCAAATAGGAAGACGTGCTCATCAACTTCCTCCGGGCTAACCGCGACATCTTCGCATGGAAGCCAACGGACATGCCAGGAGTGCCCAGGGAGTTGATTGAGCATAGCCTCAACGTCGATCCTAAGGCCACCCCCAAGCGACAACACCTCCGACGCTTTGCCGACGACAGACGGGATGCCATCAAGAAGAAACTCGCCAAACTACTCGCGGCTGGCTTCATCAGAGAAGTCTTCCATCCTGAGTTGCTCGCCAACCCCGTCCTCTTCCGCAAGAAGAACTCAAACGAGTGGAGGATGTGCGTCGACTACACTGACCTCAACAAACACTGCCCCAAGGACCCCTTCGGGTTGCCGCGGATTGATCAAGTCATCGACTCCACGGAGGGCTGCGACCTGCTCTGCTTCCTCGACTGGTACTCCGGGTACCACCAGATCGCGATCAAGGAAGAAGACCAGGAGAAGACCGCATTCATCACCCCGTTTGGCGCGTACTGCTACAGGACCATGTCCTTCGGGTTGAAGAACGCCGGCGCTACCTACCAACGAGCTATCCAGGCCTGCTTCAAGAAGCAACTCAACAAGAACGTCGAAGCCTACGTGGATGACGTGGTCGTCAAGACCAGAAACTCCAGTACCCTCATTGACGACCTTGAGGAGACTTTCGCATCCCTGCGCGAGTACCGCTGGAAGCTCAACCCGAACAAGTGCGTCTTCGGCGTACCTTCGGGCAAACTACTCGGCTTCATCATCAGCCAACGCGGCATCGAAGCCAACCCCGAGAAGATCTCCGCCATCACCATCATGAAAGCTCCCACGTGCATCAAAGACGTCCAAGAGCTGACCGGGTGCATGGCAGCACTGAACAGATTCATCTCGAAGCTTGGAGAACGGGGGCTCCCCTTCTTCAAACTACTCAAGCACCAAGAGAAGTTCGTGTGGACTCCAGAGGCGGATCAAGCCCTTGCCCAGCTCAAGGACTTCCTATCGAAGCCACCGGTCCTCACGGCTCCTCGCAAAGGCGAGCAAGTACTGCTCTACCTCGCTGCGACTACTCATGTGGTCAGCACTGCCATTATTGTCGAGTGGCAGGAAGACGGCCACACCTACCCAGTCCAGCGCCTAGTCTACTTCGTCAGCGAGGTCCTGTCAGAGTCCAAGGCACGCTATCAGCCTGTGCAGAAGCTCCTGTACGCAGTACTCATCACCTCACGGAAGCTACGACACTACTTCCAGGAGTACTCGATCTCCGTCGTCACTGACTACCCGCTCGGCGACATCCTGCTGAACCAAGATGCTACTGGAAGGATCTCCAAGTGGGCAGTCGAGCTCGGCGCCCTCACCATCAACTTCAAGCCACGCACAGCCATCAAGTCGCAGGCGCTAGTCGACTTCATGGCAGAGTGGCGGGAGAACCAGCTACCTACTCCAACCGTGCGGCCGAGCATTGGGTGATGTACTTTGACGGCTCACTCAACCTCGAGGGCGCAGGGTGCGGGGGTACTCCCAATCTCTCCAACGGGCGAACAACTCAAGTACGTCCTGCAGATCTTCTGGAAGGTCTCAAACAACGAAGCCGAGTACGAAGCTCTCCTACACGGGCTCCGCCTCGCGACTTCACTGGGCATCAAGCGGCTACTAGTCTACGGCGACTCCGCAGTGGTCATCAACCAAGTCAACAAATCCTGGGACCGTAACAAGGAGAACCTGGACGCCTACTGCCTAGAAGTCCGCAAGCTTGAGAACAAGTTCTATGGTCTCGAGTTCCACCACATCGTCCGCGACAACAACGTTGCAGCGGATGTCCTGTCGAAGCTTGGATCTACCCGCGCTCAAGTACCAGCAGGTGTCTTCGTTCACGAGCTTCACGCGCCATCCATCCCGGAGCAGGCGCCACCGACCACTGTCCCAGCGCACCCACCGGCTGGACAGGAGGTCATGATGATCGACGTGGACTGGAGGCAACCCTTCATCGACTACCTCAGCGAGCAAAAGGTTACCTCGGACAAGAACATGGCCGAGCAGCTCATCCGCCGCGCCAAGTCCTACGTCCTCGTCGGAGACAAGCTTTACAAGCGGGGCGCATCTTCCGGAGTACTCATGAAGTGCGTCCCCAGGCAAGAAGGCAAGAACATCTTGGAGGAGATCCACAAGGGCGTCTGCGGCAACCACGCATCCTCCCGCACGCTGGTCAGCAAGGCCTTCCGGCGAGCTATCTACTGGCCCACAGCCCTGGGCAACACTGAAGAACTCGTCAGAAGGTGCCAAGGATGCCAATACTTCGCCAAGCAGCAACACGTCCCAGCCTACAAGCTAGTCACCATACCGCCAACCTGGCCCTTTGCCTTCTAGGGGCTCGACATGATTGGGCCACTGCCAACTGCGCCAGGTGGTTTCAACAGAGTATTGGTGGCCATTGACAAGTTCACCAAGTGGATCGAGGTCAAGCCGGTCACATGCCCCAAGGCTGACAGAGTACTCGACTTCCTGGATGAACTCATGCATCGCTACGGACTACCCCACCGCATCATCACAGATCTGGGCTCCAACTTCAACAACCACCAGTTCTGAGAGTACTGCGAGAACAGCGGGATCGACGTCTGATATGTCTCAGTCGCCCATCCTTAGGCCAACGGACAAGTCAAGCGCGCCAACGGGATGGTCCTCGACGCTCTCAAGAAGCGGCTACACGACGCTTCTAACTCTAAAGGAGGCAAGTGGATCAAGGAACTACCCAATGCACTCTGGGGGCTGCGTACTCAGCCCTCCAAGCCAACGGGGCAATCCCCTTACTTCCTGGTCTACGGCTCCGAAGCAATCCTCCCTGCTGATGTCATATGGAACTCACCAGTAGTGGAGTACTACGACGAAGGCGTTTCTGAAGACAGCAGACGAGTTGACATCGATAGCCTCGAAGAAGCTCGCTGTGCCGCCCTCGTCCAATCAGCAAGGTACCTGGAGGGTATCCAACGCTACCACGATCGCAACGTCAAGGAACGCTCCTTCAACGTTGGAGATCTCTTCCTCCGTCGGACTACACAAGCTCAGCTCCCCTTGGGAAGGTCCCTTCACCATTGCAAAAGTGACAGGGCCGGGCTCCTACCGCCTCCAGACACTTGAAGGCGAAGACATCAACAACTCGTGGAACGTCGACCAACTCTGTCGGTTCTACGCCTAGTCTACACGACTACTCCGGGGTTCAAGTCTACACGACTACATCAACACCCCTCTGCCGTAAGCGGCCTCCGGGTCCTGGCTCCAGTCTCCGGGCCCGCCCCTTCGCCGTAAGCGGCCTCCGGGTCCAGGCACTAGTCTCCGGACTACTCCTCTCCAGGATCCAGCCCGCGCGGCTACCTACGGATCCTGGGCTGCGACGAGCGACAAAGGACTCTAGCAGCGGTCTACTAAGAGACCATGTACTCCAAGATCCAGCCTACACGGCTACCTACGGATCTATTGCTATAAGCAGCTACTCGCCCTAGCACCACTCAGCTGTAAGCGGCCTCCGGGTCCAGGCGACTACTCTGTAACTACGGCCCTGGCCATCCAGGTGTACTTCTTCAATAATAAAGTTTGATCGATCATCAACTTCTTTACTGTCTACTTCCCTCAACGGGACTACTGCTGAGTACGACTACTCGCATCAACTCCACGATGGGACTCCGCACTCTAAGATCGCGACTACGAGTACTCATTGATGGAACTCCTCTTTCATTAATACTTGAACAATTACATTGCAAATGTTTTTGTACACATACTGCTATGAACTAACTATTACAGGACTACTGGAGGTTAAGCTTTTCGGCGACTTGCTCCGCAATGGGCGCCATCTGCTCTAGCAGCTCCGCATATTGCTCATCTGTACAGTTGGCGGCTACCCCGCCAGCGACTACTTCCACGGGCGCCTTTGGGAAGTAGGACTTCATGAAGGCCAGCACCTGGTTCGGGATCGACCTCGCCAGATGCTTCACATACGTCGCCAGCCGGCTGGGGGCTTCCTTGAGGCGATCCACGAGCGGTGCTATATTGGGGCCGCCGGGATGAGGCACCAAGAGTCTTGCTATGGGAAGCGCGGCTTCTTCAAGTTCCTTTAGCTGGGCCCGCAGCGCCTCGCAATCCTCGTTCAGCTTCTGCAACGATTTGTAGCAGTTGACGAGGTCATGATCGGAAGCAATGCGAAGCTCCATGTGCTTGTCGCACTCGAAGGCAAGTTCCTTATAGTCAAGCTCGAGTACCTTGCGGGCCTCCTGCTCCCGGTAGAAGAGGTTCTTCATGTCTGTCTCTGAGGTCCTCAACTGCTCCACTCAGGTCTCAAGCTCTGCAAAACAACAAGGCGCAGCGGGTTAGACTACCTCTCGACCTCCAGCAACTACTCAACAAGTCAAGTGGCGTACCTTTGTTCTTGTTGCGGAGTGTCTTGTTCTTCCGCACCAAGTCGTCGCTCTTTGCCTGCATCTCTTGGACGTCATTGTGATATTTGGCGAAGGCGGCGTCAAGCCTGGATTGCATGGCGGCCGCGTGCTTCCGCGACTTCAAGAGTTGATATTCCAGTGCTTCAGCCCGGAGCACCGCGTGGCCGAAGCCTTGCAGCATGCTAGACATCACGCGGGACCTCTCCACGACGTCCTGCATAGACAACACATGTCAAATGAGTACTCAACAACAAAGGATTGACTACTCAGGAGATAAGACTACTCACCTTCATCCACTGTTCAGCCTGGCGGACCGCGTCCAGGTGCCTGGCCACCGTCGCGGGTCCACCAAGTCGTCAGCCAGCAACTCTACTCCGCCACGACTACTCGTGGCAGCTTCAGTCATCGGGGCAGAGCAGATGGGCTCCGCGTCTTGGATCTCCAGGGAGCGGACAATCACCTCCAAAGCAGCCTCTGGTGGCACGACGGCCTCCTCCCCTGCGGTCGCCACGACGGCCTCCTCGACGGCCTCCTTCATCGGCTCGGGGGCTCCTTCGGCAGCCTCCGGCACTTGTGGTGTCAAGTTCTGCATAGGCACCGCCGCCAGGATGTCGCACCCTTCGGCCTCGGCGCCTGTCAAGAAGAAGACAAGTGCATTAGCGACTACGACTACTCTATGGGGAATACTAAAGCCTCAGCAGAGTACTTACCTTCGACCATGCTGGCCTCGGGCAACGCAGCTCCAGCAGCCGGCGCTTCGGACTCCGCCTGAGGGGCAGGAGTGGACTCCTCGGCGGGCGGCGCGGTTTCTTCCTCTGCCACCGCCGTAGAGGGCTCATCCCCCTCCCAGGATAGATATGTTGATTTCCTGCAGAAGTACACAAATTGGTTGTCAATCAAGCTTGACTACTACACCAAGTACTACTCGGGAAGGCTCAGCACTTACAAACTTGATCGGACTATCATCACGGTCGGGGCGCCAAGGATGCTGGCAATGTCTACCAGTCCAGCCTCGGCGGGCGCCTCCTCCTACGCCTTTGCGGCTGTGGCCCCTTCTGCGGCAACGGTAGCCGGTGCAGCGCCCATCTGCACTCCTGCGGCCACCACTTCTTCAGTAGCAGTGGCTGCGGGCTCCGTGCTCCCTTGAGGAGCAGGGGCTGGCGCTCCAACTGCGCCAAGAGCTCTTCAATAGTGGGGGCTGGGCTACGACTCCCAGCGGGTTCCCCCACCGTGTCCCACTCGCCTTCGTCACCCTGATCGACGGGCTCCGTAGGCGGCACCTCCTGCAAGCAAGGAAGCTCAGTCGTCTGCAGGTGAACTCGAGAGACTAGTACTCGACTACACTACTCAAGACATCTTACCTCTTAAGGCGTGGTCTCAAAGACCTTCAACTTCTTCGTCACCCGCTTGCGGGCGGGGTTGCGCGGCTTCCGTGGAGGCGCAGCCAGACTAGCCTCTAGGCTAGCCGACGGATCTTGCACGAGGGGCACGTGAGGTAGGCCAGGACGGCTGAACCTCGACCGCAGCTAGAAGCGGTCCTGCAGCGTCTCCTCGTCGTCGTCCTCGTCGGACGTATCCTCCACGACTACTGTGTCGTCCCCTTCGCCTGACTTCCCGCCGCTCCTTGGCTTTGGTTTTTCCCTCCTCTAGGATCTCGACTTCCTGAGGGGGCGGCTGCGGCTCGGAGACGAACTTCTTCAAGTCGTCCTGCAAGACACAAGACATCAGCGCGACTACTCACAAGGGATGGGTACTCGCTAGGGGGTACGGCTACTTACCTCCTTTGGCGGGCGCGCGGCGGAGTACTCAGGGACGGGGCACGCCGTGTACGGTGGCATGTCCTTGAAGATGCGCGTCAGCCTATCGACAATGTCGTCGTCGTCGACTTCGCCTCCAGGCATCCGCGACGTGTCGTCGTCGCTGGTGTACTCGAAGCCCAGGGTGTCGCGGGCCATCGGTCGTGCACCCTGCGCTTCATGAAGCTGAAGGCCACGTGCTCGGCCCTCAGTCCGGCTTCTCTCAGCACCTTGATGCGCACCAACAGCTCGGGGAGCTGGATCCCCTCCTGCATTGTGGGCTCCGTGTTCCACCAGGCGCGATGCTTCGGCTGCTTCCCGCTCGGCTTCTGCAGTCCTGGGTGGTGGTTCGTGACGTAGAACCATTTCGCCTTCCAGTCCTGGTTGGAGTCGATGAGCTTGTACGAGAGGTACTGCTCGGCGGCGTCCTCCCACATCTGGATTCCTGCTCCACCGTCTACTCGCGGGTTGCTGGCGCTCGGCTGCGGCTTCACCCGGAAGAACTTCCGGAACAAGATCCAGTGGGGCTTGATCCCCAGGAACACTTCACAGAAGTGGACGAAGACAGCGGTATGGAATATACTGTTGGGGTTGAGGTTGAGGTACTCGACGTCGTAGTACCCCAGGAGGCCTTTGAAGAAGTCGCTGGCCGGAAGCGCAAGTCCGCGCTCCGCGAATCGCGCGAACATCGGGAACTCATCTTCGCTCTTCTCCATGGGGTACGCATCCCAGGCGGCGGCCCTCCAACTGTCCATCTCCTTCTCACGGATGAATCCGCTGTTGAGGAGAGCCAGCAAATCTTCGGTCTTCATCTTCGACTTTTTCCACTCAAGGCTCGGATCTGGCCGCGGTGGAGACTTCAGCGGTGCTGCCCCCGCGACAGCCACGGTGGCCTCGTCATGGCCCCTCTTCTTCCTGGCGGTCTTCGCGGTCTTGGACGGCGACGGCTTCATTCTCCAAGTGCACGGCGTCTTCACGCGCATTCGCTCGGGGGCTACTCTAGCAGCTCTGGGTGGCGGCGCGCTCAGATCTACAGCGGCGGAGGCGTGCGCAGATCTATTCGAAATGGCTATAGCGGCGATGGGTGAAAAACCCTAAGGGTTTTGGCTTCTATTTATAAGTCAAAATGGCCCTCCAACGGCTGGATGGATAAGACCGCGCTCGGCTAACTCAGCGGCCGCGCATGACTCTTCGTATTCTACTAGTCGACGCGCCTCACCTCGGGGGCTCGGCTACTTCTACTCGACTACCTGGGAAGCGACAAGATTCAGGAGCATCTCAGGACACATTCTACAAGATGACCCTTCAATTCGAGAGGAAGTACTCGACTCAAGGCTCGGGGGCTCCGTGCCACGTGTCCTTCAGTTTTTTCTCTCCGGATTTTTCGGGATATTCTTGCCAAGACTTCAGATGGACCCTCAGCCAGAGCCTACGACTCAACCTAAGGCTTGGGGGCTACTCCATATGGAGTGCGATTTTGCAATCGCACTTCCATATCAGCTTCGGCTTCAAGACAACGCGGGCATTTTTCAAGACCTTCAAGGGCAGCACTCGAGGACGCTTGGGACTACTCGAGAAGACTTCAAGATTGCTCAGATATCAGCTGGAGTACATTCCAGCCTCGGGATGCTTCGACTACTCTTGAGGACTTTTGACTTGTAGTACTCGGGGACGCTTGAGGACTACTCGTTAAGGCCGTCAAGACTACTTGAAGCTATCCTTCTCGACTACAAAGTACTCGGAGGCTTGTCGTATGGACCTCCCTGGTCCCACTACCTCGGTGGGTACCAGGACCGACTACTCGGTGGGCCCACGGGACTACCGGCTTGCGCTACACAGCACATGATGGCATGGAGCACAAGGAATACGGAGGAGAAGTACTCGGTTAGGAAGCTGTACATGTTCCGCACTGTATGGAAGACTCCTAGACGTACTCGACTAGTACTCTCTCCCTACTCCGACTTGTAACCCTGCCTCCCGGACTATATAAGGCGAGGCAGGGACCTTTCTCTAGCATCCAATCTCATCTCACGGCGTACTATTACACCATCTTGTAATCGTACCCAATCAATCCAGAGCTACACAACATACAGGACATAGGGTATTATGCACCTCGCGGCCCGAACCTGTCTAAATTGTGTGCCACGTGTCTCTTCCTTCGAGTTACCGATCTCGGCGAGGCCACATTCATCTACTTCGGGTACTCCCCTTAGTAGGTTGCCTGTCTAAAACACCGACACTCGGTTCACCCCCTCGGGCCCGACGGCGGAGATGAGCTCGCCGGCGGCGAGGTAGGGCTCGGCCACGCAAACAAGCAAGGGGGATCGTCGATTGGGCTCACCAGCTACTGATTGGTGGCGGTGGATCGGCCAGCGAGGACTCCGGCGAGCGGCGGTGGTGGAGCAGCGGCGGCACGCCCGCGGGAAGCTCGACGGCAGTGAGGAAATAGCCAGGGCTCAACCACGTGCTGCACAGGAGGCTTCCATGTGATCCAGGGAAGGTGCCAGGCAGGCCACGGGGCTTGGAGAAGCGGCGGAGGAACGAGCTCGACGGCGGCGGTCCGGCTGAAGGATCGGATGGCGACTAGAGAGGGGGGGGGGAGTGAATAGGAGCCGATAAAAATTCTTCCCTTTGGTTGAATTCGGCCTATACCCCAATCGCAACTCCACGAACCCACAAGCACAAACAAGATCCCAAACAGGACTCAAACAACCTCAAAGGAACCACCAAGAAGCCTAGGAACAAATCCCAAACCAATCCAACGCGGAAGCACAACTCAAAAAGCAAGGGTCTTAGGCAATCTGGAAAGCACCAGACGGACCGTCCGCAGTGTCCGGGCGGACTGTCCGCGAGGAGGGCGCGGACTGTCCGCGAGGAGGGCACGGACCGTCCGAAATTGCTACCCGAACCTCCAGTACTGCACCGAGAAAAACGGACCGTCCGTGAGGGACCCGCGGACCGTCCGCCTCGTCACGGACCGTCCGACACTCTAGTACGGACCGTCCGCAAACTTCATGCACCAAAAACCCACGGACAAAATGGATCGAAAGAGAGGCGCTCAAGAATCCGCAAGAACACGAAGAACGGTGGGCCGTCGGGCACCTCGCGGACGGTCCGCGGTGACCTCGCGGACGGTCCGCGGCTACCTCGCGGACGGTCCACGGTGACCTCGCGGACGGTCCACCAGGTGCGAATCAGCACAGCCGAGGAACACGAGAAACAACCTCAAACTTCCAATCGATGGATCTCCTAAACCGTTGGACGGATTGACCCCAAATTTTGGGTAGATAAGAAGCGTCACTACGTGAAGCTATGCCCAAAATCTTGGAACCCTAAACCAATCCAATCAACCGGAATTGCAAATCTCGTGCACTCAAATCACAAACCCGAGTTCATCCAATTCTCACCAAATTGAGCCCGATTCCCAGCGTTTGAGGGGTCAAGATCATCACCAAAGGTGCGCAAGGCATCCATCCATGATCCCCTCAAAGAAATCCGGAGCCAAACGTCCTAGAAACAACGAATCGAGCCAAGCACGAAAATAGCACAAAAAAGAGCTCCGAAAAGGCAATAAAAGAAACTCGGGAATAGAAAGATTGGCACAAGATTTAGAGGAAGAAATCACTATGAATATCTTGTCCAATCGATTGCAAGCCACTCCTAGAAACCAAATCTAAGATGGCAAAAAGCTCCAATCAAAGAGCCACTCTCCCCTCTCTCCCTCTCTCCCAAAGCACTCCAAAATGAAAGAGTACAGCCCCTCTAACCCAAGAGTTGGCTGAAAATTCAGCCCCCTCCTCCTATATATAGGCCCTCCGGAAAAGACCGAAGTGCCCCTACACTAGGAGTACAACACAAGCCCTCACGGGGGCATTTTGGTCAACACATGAAGTTCACCATCGGACGGCCGCGCATCCATCAGGCCTTCACGTCCTCCCGACGCAAGCACCTCGATCATGCCGCGTGTCGCCCGCCTCGAAGCTTCCCGACGCACCCGGATACCGTCTCCGTCACGTCAGGCCCTCGGGCTCGGTTTTGAGGCCCAAACCGAGAAACCCTCCTCCGATGGTTTTGTGGCCAAACCACCAAACCCCGCGTACACGGCTCGGCCTCACCACGCCAAGCGTCGAGCCCGCCAAGCCTTTCACCTCCGGCGCCGGACGGTCTACTCGGTCTTGCCTCGTTCCTTGACTTGGCCACCACCAATGCACGGCTCCATGTCCACGACTTCTTCTTGCTCTTCTTGCACCATGTGGCTCGCACTTGATCCCGTCGGCCACCGGGTCCCTCGAACCAAGCCTACTTGTCTCTCCACTCCTCGGAGGCCCCGCAGGCTAAGACCTTTCGCGCCCTGTTCTTCACCCGCACCAACGCAAACCAAGCCGCAACCAACACCCGCAATACTAGGCCAAGAGTCGGTCCACACAACGTTGTCAACCACTCCTTACGAGTGCATTGACAACACACCACATAAACAATAAGGTAAATACACGAGAATAAAACACACACAACACAACTCAACACTACACACACAAAGCTTCAAACCATCCGGTCAATCACTCATCACACACGAACCAAGGTACTTCTCAACTTGGTTCCTCAATCTCCCCCTTGATGAGTGCATTGACAAAAGAAGGTCAAAAAGCAAATAAGAACTCATTCAAGCGCCACAAAGCCTATAAAAAACAAACAAAAGGCCACTTGAAGTGAGAAGGGATAAAAGCATGCTCCGACAAATTCCTCTCGAAATCAAAGCAAGCACAAGGCTAAGCGCAATCGAAGCCACCAAACCAAAATGCTCAACCCAAAGTGCCATAAAACTCTTACCAAAACACTTGTCAACCGCTCATCACCATCAAATCAAGGTTCATATCAACTTGATTTTCCAAATTTCTCCCCCTTGAGGAGCGGATTGACAACAAGTGAGCACAAAGAAATGGTTTGAGAGGGCAAAGACCGAACACCTCATCCAAGTGAAAGAAAACCACACAAGAGCAAAGAACAAGGTCACTTGGCATGAGAGAAACCACAAAGGCCAACTCAATGTCTCGGTCCCCAAAGACATGGGCAACGGCTCGACACAACCGAGACAAGAATGCATGATCCCTCAAGAAGAGGCACAAAGGGCTCAACACCGATCATGGACAAGCAAAATCACACGATCCCTCAAGAAGAGGCACAAAGGGCTCAACACCAATCATGTGATAATCGAAAACATACGTCAACCGCCGGCTCCTCAAGAAGAGGCAAAGGGGCTCAACACCACCAAGCACAAGAGCACAAAACTCACAAGCTCCCCCTAAACACATGTACTAGGGACAAAGAGCATACAAAGCTCACCCTAAACTCATGAGATAGAGAAAAGAGCACACCAAGCTCACAAGCTCCCCCTAAACACATGCACTAGGGACAAAGAGCATACAAAGCTCACCCTAAACACACGTGATAGAGCAAAAAGCAACCACCAAAGCACAACTCAGGCAAACACAGGAGACTCACCAAAGCTCCCCCTACACAAATGCAAACTCCCCCTGAACAAGTGGAGCAAACTCCCAAATTTTAAATGCAGTTTTCTGAATTTTTCATTAAGCTCACCTCTTCTCCCCCTTGTTGACAATGTATGAAGCAAGGTGAAAATGCAGAAATGCAAAACAAAGCATATAAACATCTACATGAGCTTCTCAAATAGGCCAAACTTAGTGACAAAGGCTAGAAATGAGACAAAAAGCACATATATGGATCATAACAAAGTCAAAGCATTGCCACAAGTAATATATGGAAATATAGGCATGTGACAAAGCAAATTTTCAGATTTGAGTAATTTTATCAAAAGATGGCTCACTTCAAATGTAAAAGCCTATCCATGTCACACTTGAGCCACAAACATGCATACCATTCAAGGATCATACAAGGATATCAAATTCTCAGCAAAAGATCATGGCAAACACCCATAAAGCAAAGCATGTCATGTCAAATCTCATGAGCCATGTGTCCACTTCGGGGAGACTTCTCCACTGGTGAACAACATGCAACATGTTTTGCACCCATATGTGTAAGATAAAGCATTTTAAGCATAGACATGATGGATGGAGCATTTTTCAAGCATTCACACTTCTTTTCAAGATTAGTTCATTTCATGGTACATGAAGTGCCTTTGCGGCAAAAAGAAGCTTATGCTCCTCCATGAATGCAACATAGGCTAAACATTCACAATGATATTGACCTTTGGCCCAAATGCAAGAAAGAGACATCCAAGCACCATCTAAGCATGAAAGGCACATTTAGACCAAAAAGTGACATGGATATACTACTACACATGAGTGGAGCACATTTCATCAAATTTAGTCAAGATTAGCATTTGATTCAAAAAGGCTATCTCACAACACATATATCTCAAATATTCCAAGAGCATAGCCTCACATAGCTATTTCTCCACACACATGACCAATATCTCACAAGTAGCCAAAGAAACTCAAATGAGGCATATGGAAGAAGCTCATCATCCTAAAATGCAATATGATACACATGCAACATAGGTAGATATGTACATCAAAAGGAACATGATATATGACAAAATGCGAGACACAAATGTCAAACCTACCGAGTCTATACATCATGATATATGATACAAATGCAATGCAGAATGCATAGGGAGACAAGGAACTTGACTTAACACCAATAAAGCTCACAAGGGAACACATCAACCAAGAATCGCTCCAAGCGAGAGAAGAGCCACCAAAGGTCCCAATTGAGTACCATAGAAAAAGTACCAATTGCAAAACCGCAAAGATCCCAATTGAATACCATAGAAGGAATACCAATTTAAGGATCACAAAGACCGCCAGAAAGCCACAACCCTTCTTGGAATCAAATTCCCTATCAAAAGAAGCCAAGCTCCCCCTCAACCAAGGGCAGCTAACAAAGCAAAAACTAGGAAAAGGAAGAGCAAGGAAAAACTCTAAAACCAACCGAAAAGAGGAGCAACAACACAACTCGAAGACAAGACAAGCCCAAAACTCCAAGGAAAGCTCACAACATGCTACACAAAGCATTGATAATATCAATTAACATAAATAGAGCATTGTAACATGATTCCACAAATATGAATAAGCATGGGCAAGCAAGTATGTCAACAAGGTACAACACTAAACCAAAATGATACCAAATAACAACATGCCAAACAATATACAAGAACTAAACAAAGGCATGATACAAGATCACATGGATCATCCACCAACATATATTACAAAGCTAGCATGACAAGATATACATGGGGGACAAACATGCTAACAGGAAAGGTACCATCGAGCTAGACAAACATGATATGAATGAACAACATGACATATCCGAGCAATCAACCATAAAGCATGACATGATGTTCATAAATAACATCCACCATAAAATCATACAAAGATAGCAATATAGATATTCAAGATCACAAAGCTATCATGAACAAGGTGGCTAGCCTACCATGGTTTTCACACAAGCAAGACACAAGTATATACAAGGGAGGACAAGGGGAAAAGAAAACTCACTATACATGTGTACAAAGGCTTTCAAGAGCCATCCAAAACGGTGTGGAGAACCATCATGTCTCCATTGAGCTCATGTTCTCCAACCGCGTCTCCATACCTACACACAAGGAGACGAGAAAGACCGAGCCTTGGATCCCAAAGGGTTAGCAAGCACGTACTTGGGAATCCAAGATTTGGTCACACGGGTAAGTGGTGCACACAACCTATCATGTGGGTTAGCATGATGCAAATGCCGGTTGGAATGAAAAGTCTTTCGAACACCCTTGGAACCATGCCTCAAAGAAGTCACTCGCGAGGAAAGTCGAGTGCTACCACAAGCAAAAAGGCAAAGATCCTTCGGGGTCGTAGGAGAAGAACCAACATAAGCACCACGGGAAGCATGTCGCGGACCAACACAAGAAACACTAGAAGCATGTCCACGAGCATGGCCTAACTCACTAGAAAGAGTGTCATAAGACCCATCCACAAATCGCGCCTTCTTAGGCTCACAAGTGTTCATGCCATGAGAAAGGCTATGAACAACAAAAGGCCTAGAGGCACCTCCTCGCCGTATTCTCCTTGCCCGGCGGTAGCAAAAACTCTCTTGATGCCCATCCTTCCCACAGTGAGAGCAATGGTACAAAGGCCTATCGAGAGGCACGGTCCGAGTGGATGAATCACCATTCTCTTGTAAGTGGGAAGTCCCTTGGGACTTAGAGCATGTAGCATCAACCCCAACATCCAACTTGGTGTCCACATTAGAATCACACGTGCCATGAGAAAGACTACGTGGCTTCTTAAAAGCTTTAGCACGCACACGTCGCTCGTGCTTGACACGGCGAAAGCAAAACTCAACGGTATGCCCATCCTTCTTGCAAAAGGTGCATTGGAACCTCGGCTTGGGAGTATGAGTTCCAAATATGTGGGAGGCACCCTTTCCATTCAAATCACCTTGGGCATCACCGGAAGAAGCAACAAGCTTAGGAGTAGCTATGGGAGAGCTATCCAAAGCACTAGCACACTTACTAGCATCCAAAGACTCACACTCAAGAGAAGAAGTCGACTCGGTTTAGAAGAGGCAAATTTAGAAGCATCAACATCGGAGTGACAAGAGAAGTGAGAATCCAAACCCTTGGCACAAAGACTCTTGCACCTTGTGCGCAAAACCTCATTTTGAGACTTGAGGCGCTCACAAGTACCACATGTCATATTTCTCAAATTATTGATTTCTTCTTCAATGCATTTAGCATATGTGGTACGCAAGAGTTCATTTTCTTTCTCAAGGTTGGCACTCATCTCATCATGCTCAACCAACTTAGCGCTCATATCCTCGCGCATCTTTTTCAAAGCCAAAACTTCATTTTCCAAATCAATGCATGAGGTGCAAACAAAATCACATGAACAAGCAACATCAATTACATCTCGCAAAGCATTATCATCATTGCAAGAGGTATGGCAAGCATCCTCAACCAGCAACAAAGAACACTTGCTACAAGGCATGGATTTTATATCACAAATTTCAGCCCTAGCATGCTCAAGATCATCTACACATGTGGTGTGAGTCAATTTTAATTCATTAATTTCAGCATGCAAAGACTCACAAGAAACACATGGTAAAGAAGCACTTGTCTCTAACAAAGCAATCTTACTCCTAGCCATATCAAGCTCATCATTCAAAACAACACAAGAGTTGCAAGGCATAGAAGCATTGGATTTCAACAAGTCAATTTCAGATTGCAAGTTAGCAAGAGATGATCTCAATTCATCATTCTCAAAATCAAAATTGTCGCATGCTCTTATAAAAACTTCAACATGCATTTTGCACCAATTAACTTCATCTTTTAATTTCTCATTTTCAGCACACAAGGCATCGCAAGATTTGCAAGGCAAAGAAGCTTTGAAATTTAACACCTTAAATTCAGATTTCAAGCATGCAATGGAAGCAATCAAAGCATCATTTTTAGCATGCATGGTGTTACAAGAAGTGCAAGAATTCAAAGCACGAGACATCCAATGAGCCATACCACATTTCAACCTAGTAAGAGAGCATTTCATCTTCTCATTCTTCCTATGCAAGGCATCACACAAATCTATGTTTCTCCTATGCAAGTCTCCACAATCACGCTCACCATCATCCAACCTATTGCATAGGATCAAGATAGCTTTGGCAAGTGTACCTTTGTTCATGCCTCCTAGCTTGTGGTAGAGCTCGCCTTTCTTGATGTCACCATCTCGATAGTCCTCGATGAGAGATATCATCTTCTCCACTTCGGCTTCCGCCTCAACCTCCATACTCCTCCTGCTCAAATAACCACAAGGAGAAGAACTTGGTGCCATAAACAAAGTACCAGTTAGGATTAGCCGAAACCAAGCTCAAGGAACAAGCAACGATGCAAAGAAAGCGCTCAAAAAGCCTCAAATCTCTAACAACTACTGACGAGTTCAATAGCAAAGGATCTTATCTTTTTCCCAAAATTTTACCACTGAACAAGGAGCACCAAAGATAGAGGCACAAAAAATTTCAGCTCAAGATAAGGTGAAATGAAGCCTAGAGAAAATCCAGAAGAAACAAGACAAAGTCGCAAGAGACATAAATGAGGATTTTTCAATTATCTTCTTTATTTTTTCTGAATTTTTGAAGACCCCAAAATGATCTTTAGATGATTTTGGATCACTTACAAATGGAGTCACGAAACCGCTGTAAAAATTTGAGCCAAAACGGAGCACCGAGCGAAAAGTTATGCCCGTTTTACTGAAGGTACCTCAAGTTATGGTTTTCCAAGGACACAACTCCAAATCGTCGGACTCAAAACGTGCAAACCAAGGTCGCAAGCAAAAGCACCTCTTTCCTCTAGTCACCCTATGGATTCAAGACTTGTTAGAGCCAAAAGAATCCACAACCGGCTCTGATACCAATTGAAGGATCGGATGGCGACTAGAGAGGGGGGGAGTGAATAGGAGCCGATAAAAATTCTTCCCTTTGGTTGAATTCGGCCTATACCCCAATCGCAACTCCACGAACCCACAAGCACAAACAAGATCCCAAACAGGACTCAAACAACCTCAAAGGAACCACCAAGAAGCCTAGGAACAAATCCCAAACCAATCCAACGCGGAAGCACAACTCAAAAAGCAAGGGTCTTAGGCAATCTGGAAAGCACCAGACGGACCGTCCGCAAGTGTCCGGCGGACCGTCCGCGAGGAGGGGCGCGGACTGTCCGCGAGGAGGGCACGGACCGTCCGAAATTGCTACCCGAACCTCCAGTACTGCACCGAGAAAAACGGACCGTCCGTGAGGGACCCGCGGACCGTCCGCCTCGTCACGGACCGTCCGACACTCTAGTACGGACCGTCCGCAAACTTCATGCACCAAAAACCCACGGACAAAATGGATCGAAAGAGAGGCGCTCAAGAATCCGCAAGAACACGAAGAACAGCTGGGCTGTCAGGCACCTCGCGGACGGTCCGCGGTGACCTCGCGGACGGTCCGCGGCTACCTCGCGGACGGTCCACGGTGACCTCGCGGACGGTCCACCGGGTGCGAATCGGCACGGCTCGAGGAACACGAGAAACAACCTCAAACTTCCAATCGATGGATCTCCTAAACCGTTGGACGGATTGACCCCAAATTTTGGGTAGATAAGAAGCGTCACTACGTGAAGCTATGCCCAAAATCTTGGAACCCTAAACCAATCCAATCAACCGGAATTGCAAATCTCGTGCACTCAAATCACAAACCCGAGTTCATCCAATTCTCACCAAATTGAGCCCGATTCCCAGCGTTTGAGGGGTCAAGATCATCACCAAAGGTGCGCAAGGCATCCATCCATGATCCCCTCAAAGAAATCCGAGCCAAACGTCCTAGAAACAACGAATCGAGCCAAGCACGAAAATAGCACAAAAAAGAGCTCCGAAAAGGCAATAAAAGAAACTCGGGAATAGAAAGATTGGCACAAGATTTAGAGGAAGAAATCACTATGAATATCTTGTCCAATCGATTACAAGCCACTCCTAGAAACCAAATCTAAGATGGCAAAAAGCTCCAATCAAAGAGCCACTCTCCCCTCTCTCCCTCTCTCCCAAAGCACTCCAAAATGAAAGAGTACAGCCCCTCTAACCCAAGAGTTGGCTGAAAATTCAGCCCCCTCCTCCTATATATAGGCCCTCCGGAAAAGACCGAAGTGCCCCTACACTAGGAGTACAACACAAGCCCTCACGGGGGCATTTTGGTCAACACATGAAGTTCACCATCGGACGGCCGCGCATCCATCGGCATTCACGTCCTCCCGACGCAAGCACCTCGATCATGCCGCGTGTCGCCCGCCTCGAAGCTTCCCGACGCACCCGGATACCGTCTCCGTCACGTCGAGGCCCTCGGGCTCGGTTTTGAGGCCCAAACCGAGAAACCCTCCTCCGATGGTTTTGTGGCCAAACCACCAAACCCCGCGTACACGGCCCGGCCTCACCACGCCAAGCGTCGAGCCCGCCAAGCCTTTCACCTCCGGCGCCCGGACGGTCTACTCGGGTCTTGCCTCGTTCCTTGACTTGGCCACCACCAATGCACCGGCTCCATGTCCACGACTTCTTCTTGCTCTTCTTGCACCATGCGGCTCGCACTTGATCCCGTCGGCCACCGGGTCCCTCGAACCAAGCCTACTTGTCTCTCCACTCCTCGGAGGCCCCGCAGGGCTAAGACCTTTCGCGCCTGTTCTTCACCTGCACCAACGCAAACCAAGCCGCAACCAACACCTGCAATACTAGGCCAAGAGTCAGTCCACACAACGTTGTCAACCACTCCTTACGAGTGCATTGACAACACACCACATAAACAATAAGGTAAATACACAGAATAAAACACACACAACACAACTCAACACTACACACACAAAGCTTCAAACCATCCGGTCAATCACTCATCACACACGAACCAAGGTACTTCTCAACTTGGTTCCTCACCGGCGGCGGCCGCGGAGGCTCGGACTCCGGTGAATGGGTGACTCCGTTTGATCAACACGCGGCTCGGGGAGATGTTGTGGTTCACAGGGAAGGGCTGAGGCTCATGGGTGCGCGGGGAAAACAGCTGGGGCACGGTGCTCACCGGGCGGTGGCAATGGCGGACGGCGGCGGCTCAGGTGGAAACGCGCGTGCGCGCGGGGAGCGACCGGGGCGAGTTTATATGGGCGCTGAAGGTCAGTTAGGAGGTCGTGGGGTCAACCACGTCGCCGGTGCACGTGCGGCGTGGGTAGCAAGGCGTGGCGACGTGCGGCGCGCGCGGCGGCCAATGGCGTGCCACGGTTGGCACGCCGGCGGGTGGAAGCCGGCGACCGGCGCCGTCCAACCACTCGCGGTCGTCACCCACGGTGGCACTCCGGTGCGGCGCATGGACCGCCGGGTCCGCCGGTGCCTCGGCGTGCGCGCGGCGCGCGTACGGCCGCTGGCGTGGCACGCGTGCACGACGTCGCACGTGGGCGCGCTCTGGCGTTCCCGGTCTGTTGGGATTTCGCTGAACAATTTTAGAAATTGTTTTTCTCCAATTTTTCAAACTAAACTGCACCTTAGGGTCTGAAGCAAAGTTGAAGATCAAACATTCCTCTACAACGTTCATAAAGGCTTGCAGGGGTTTTGTCCAAGAATTTGAGCAGGAACACCATGCCAACTTGACCCAAATCTCGGCACCCGTGAACAGTAGACCAGGGTCTTGTTTTGTCATTTTCACCCTCTGACCCTCCAAACCAGTCATGCCACTCAACAGCAAAGTTGTGTGCCTCAATATTCTGCACATTTTTCCCTTTGGGTGGTTTTGAAGTGTTTAGGGAAATTTTGGAGAACGTGCCAAAGTTCTAGGATGGCATCAAGCGGTCAAAGGGGAAAAAGGGTTTTGAGCTATGGCTTTGATCAAGAGTTGACTTAATGCCCTCAAGTTTAATTAGATGAGTGATTAAGTGGGTCATTAGCACAATTTGTCACTGAGCAAAAACACGGGGTGTTACAGCCTACCCCCTTAACGGGGATCTCGTCCCGAGATTCAAACCAAGAGCACGTGAGGATAGTTCACTTACGAGCTTGACTCGGAAGAAAGTCAGGGTACTTGGCGTTGAGAAATTGCTCGGTCTCCCATGTAGCTTCTTCTTCTTCTGTGTGGTGGCTCCATTGTATCTTGTACATCTTAACCTTTTGTCTCCTAGTTTGCCTTTCTTTATGATCCAATACCTTCATTGGATATTCTGCCAGCGATAGATCTGGTTCTATTTTCGCATTGGTTTCTTCAATTATTTGTGCCTCAGGGACTTGCTCACACTTCTTCAATTGCGAGACGTGAAACACGTCATGCACTGTAGATAGTTGGTTGGGGAGTCAAATACAATAAGTAGTCGTACCAAACATTTCGGTGACTTCATAAGGACCAATATAGCGTGGAGCTAATTTCCCTTTTACTCCAAAGCGTTGCACGCCCTTGGTTGGAGATACCTTGAGGTATACATAGTTACCAACTTCGAACTCTCGGGGAGCTCTAGCTTTATCATGGTAGCTCTTTTGCCTCATCTGAGCTGCCCTCAGATTCTCTTTAATAACACTCACTTTTCTTCGGCTTCTTGCACTAGCTTAGGGCCCAATAAGGTTCGTTCCCCCGCCTGTGACCAATTCAAAGGGGTACGACACCTTCTTCCATACAAGTCTTCAAACGGGGCCATCTTCAAACTAGCCTGATAGCTATTGTTGTAAGCAAACTCTGCTAGGGCTAGGCACTTGTCCTATGATTTGTCAAAATGAATGACACAAGCCCTCAACATATCTTCTACTACTTGGTTTACTCTTTCCGTCTGCCCATCAGTTTGGGGATGGTAACTGGAGCTATGGATTAACTTGGTTCCCAAGGATTCGTGCACTTTTGCCCAGAAGCGAGCAACGAACTGAGTGCCACGATCCGACAAGATAGTCTTGGGGACACTATGTAATCGCACTATGAGATCAATATAGATTTCCGCGTATCGCTCAGCCGAATAGGTGGTGTGGACGGGAATAAAGTGAGCGGTCTTGGTAAGTCGGTCCACTATGACCCAAATGGAATCATGTTTCCGAGGCGTGAGAGGTAACCCGACAATGAAATCCATACTGATGTCGTCCCACTTCCATGCAGGGATGGTTAATGGTTGCATTTGACCAGCGGTCTTTAGATGACTAGCCTTGATTCTTTGGCATGTGTCACAACTGGACACATACTCGGCTATTTCACTCTTCATTTTTGACCACCAAAAATTTTCCCTAAGATATCGGTACATTTTGGTACTTCCGGGGTGAATGGTGAATTTAGAGAGATGTAGCCTCATCTAATATCTCCTTCTTTAACTCTTGATTCCATGGTACTACTAACCTTTGTCCGAACCAAACAACTCCCTTGTCATCCTTTCGGAAGCAATCATACTTAGGGTCTCCTTCTTCTAATTTCTGGTTGATTTTGTGAACCTCTACATCGCTGAGTTGAGCTATAGCAATTCTCTCATGGAGAGGGGATTCGATCGAAACAGCATGAAGCTTGCCATGTTCGACCACTTCCAAGATAAGCCTCCTCATTTCTTCACATAAAGCTTCATTCTTCGGCTCTAACGCTACATAGTTGCAATGCTTGCGGCTAAGCGCATCCGCAACCACGTTAGCCTTGCCGGGATGATAATGGACTTCCAAATCATAATCCTTGATTAGTACCAACCATCTTCGTTGCTTCATATTCAAGTCAGATTGAGTGAAAATGTACTTGAGACTCTTGTGTTCGGTGTAGATATTGCAGTGATTACCCATCAGGTAGTGCCACCAAAGCTTCAAGGCATGGACAACTACTGCTAACTCAAGATCATGAGTCGGATAATTCTTCTCATGAGGTTGAAGTGCCCGTGAGGCATAGGCAATGACTCGGTTTTCTTGCATGAGCACGCAACCAAGACCAGTGCCCAAAGCATCACAAAACACCTCAAACGGTTTGGACATATCCGGTTGAGTCAATACAGGAGCTGAGGTTAAGTGTTTTCTCAAGGTGTGAAAAGCCTGGTCACACTCCTCGCTCCACACGAACTTGACACCCTTCTTCAAAAGTTCTGTCATGGGTTTAGCTATTCTGGAGAAATCTGGAATAAATCGACGATAATAGCCTGCTAGACCCAGGAAGCTACGGATTTGTTGTACTGATTTGGGTGGCTTCCAATCCATGACCTCCTGCACTTTGCTAGGATCCACGGAGATACCATCTTTGGAAATAGTATGACCCAAAAACTTCACACTATCCAACCAAAATTCACAGTTGGAGAATTTGGCATAGAGTTTGTGATCTCTCAATCGCTGCAAAACAATACGAAGATGCTTCGCATGCTCGGCTTCGCCTTTGGAATAAATGAGAATATCATCAATGAAGACCACTATGAACTTGTCCAGTTCATTCATGAAAACTGAGTTCACAAGGTACATGAAATAGGCAGGTGCGTTGGTGAGACCAAAAGACATCACTAGGAATTCATAGAGACCGTATCTGGTGGAAAAGGCTGTCTTTGGCACGTCACTCGCTTGAATTTTGATTTGATGATATCCAGATCGAAGATCAATCTTGGAAAAGACCTTGGCACCAGCCAATTGATCAAAAAGAACGTCGATGCGGGGCAACGGGTATTTATTCTTAATTGTCACCGCATTGAGGGGACAATAGTCAACGCACATCCGCAAACTACCATCTTTCTTTTTCACAAACAAAGCGGGACTTCCCCAAGGAGACGAACTGGGGCGGATATATCCCTTGTCAAGCAATTCTTGCAACTGAACCTTCAACTCTGCCAGTTCTTTGGGTGGCATTCGGTAGGGCCTTTTAGATATTAGCGCGGTACCTGGTTGATGTTCTATGACAAATTTGACGTCCCTGTCTGGTGGCATACCAGGCAAGTCATCTGGAAAGACATCGGGATACTCACACACCACTGGAATATCTTCTAGTTGGGTGGCTACGGCAGCATAGGAACAAGGGTGGGTGTTTTCCACCTTGGGTAGGTACAAGATAGTATGACCACTGGTAGGGGAATGGATTTCTACCATCCTAGTGGCAATGTCCAAAACAACTTGATGTTGGGTCAACCAATTCATTCCTAGAATCACATCTAGACCTCCTAATCCCAAATGAATTAGGTTGGTTAAGAAAGTTTTACTGCCGAGTTGCAAGGGAACGGCTTTGGTTATAGTGTTGGAGAGGATTCTCCCTCCCGCCGTGGCTACGACGAAAGAGTCCTTGGTATGACAAGAATGTAAGCCTAACTTGCTCACTAGGCTTTCGCTGATGAAACTATGAGTCGCTCCAGAATGGGGTGACCTCGGATAGAGAAAGTACCCGTCAGCACTGATGTGCCCTCTAGAAGGTCAGCCAGGGTGGTGAAGTTGAGTTTACCCTGCTTGACTTGCACCACGGGCTTATTGACTTGATTCCCCTGACGGAAGCCTGAGCTTTCGCCCTGCTTGCTCTGCCTTGGCTTGGGGCACTCATTGGCATAGTGTCTGGGTTGCCCACAATTGTAGCAGCGGCGATCCTTGATAGCGCTGTTGTTGTTGTTAGCCGGGGGTGCATTAGGCTTGAATGGTTGCTGCTGAGCCTTACGGAACTAAAAGTTCCCAGATAGTTTGTTCTGAGACGGGGTCACCCTCCAGTGTCCAGTTGAAGATGACTGGGGAGGACCCTGAGTACCTTTCTTGACGAAACGGAATTTCTTGCCCGACCCACCGGTAGTGGTGAATCCGGCCTGTCTCTTTCTATCCCTTTGGGCTTTGGACATGGCATCTTCTTGAGAAATGGCCTTGTTCACAAGGTCCTGGTAGCTGTTAGGCTCATAAAGATTAAGCCTCTCATAGAGATCTCCGTGTAGCCCATCACGGAAACGCTCTATCTTCTTGGCATCGTTGTCAACATGATGCCCGCCATACTGGCACAAGGCATTGAATTTCTTTACATACTCATACACCGTGTCAACTCCTTGCTTTAAAGCAAGCAACTCCTTCATCTTCCTATCCATGAGACCCTTAAAAATGTGATTTTCCTTGAAGGCCTGCTTGAACTCAGCCCATGTGATCTGGTGTCTGGCAGGAATCATGGTCCTGAAGTTCTCCCACCATATCAAGGCTGCACCACGACGCTGGAGAGTAGCAAAGTTGGCCTTTCGCTCCTCGGAGCTGGGCAAGGTGAACACAGAGAACTTGGCTTCGATAGCCTTGATCCACGCATCGGCAGCCAGTGGCTCCTTGGCCTCTTCGAAAGTCGGGGGCTTCATGGCATAGAAATGCTCATATTTTGTGACTCGAGGCTGGCCATCGATGTTTTCCCCACGAGGGTTATTCTGCAGCTGCTGAGCGAGCTGCTGCTGCGTCTGCAAGAGCTGCCTCATCACCTCGGTTTGGGTGACCATAAACTGCTCCTGGATGGTCATGTTGGGAGGAGGAGGCGGAGCGTCACTCCCGCTGGCACCAAAGCCATTAGGAGAAGCACGGGTTTGTCCCACCATCTGAAATCCATGAGATTTTCCATTAGTCCCATATTCACAAGCTTGTTTACGTTATCCACAAGAAGAATATGCAAAATGAAACTCATAGCATCAATTTGGCGGAAAAAACCGAACAGCACAACAGAGTTACTAGAAAATTCATAACTCTCTGCCAGCAATAGCAAAAATCCCCATTTTTGGTCAGCAAGTGCAAAATTTTCTGAGCTCCAACATTGGTATTCAGCCCGAGGTCTAAATACAACGTTAACATGCCCGAAAAATTCTAACACCGGGGTTCTGGCTAGCTGTTTTTGCCGTAGGCCGAACTGCACTACTTTCGCCATAGTTCTCGGTACGCTTATGCGATAGTGGTAAGTTTTGGTGAGCATGATCTCCACAACACATTACACAGGGTTGGTACTCAACACAAAACGAGATTTTGGTCACAACAACCCTGAATTATTCATTAAACATGACTACACCGAGATGTCCATCTGCATTACATGACGTGGAGTTTTGGAACCGCTTACACCTATGTACAACAAAAGGTCATCCAATATACTCTCTGAGCAGCATCTACCCTTACACAAAAGCTAGCTGAGGAGGCTAAACTAAGAGTACATGATCATCCTCTTAAGACCACTGCTAAACTAAAAGTAACCTGCAGCGGAGCCAGTACTAGTGTCCGGAGAGTCGGGTGGTGGACCACCAATACTGCCCTCGCTCAAGCCTGAATCTCCCTGTATCTCGTCTGGAGCGGCAGGTGTGGCTGGTGGGGCGATCAGCGGCTGCTGACCCTGCTGAGCCATTGCCTGCCACACCTCTACCTCGATCTCCATCTCTGCTACCTGGTTCTGCATCTCCATCACGTTCTGCACCAAGGCAAAACGCTGAGCCTCAGTGTGAGCGAGCTGCACCTGAGTCATCTCAAGAGCGTGCTCTCGGGCAAACAACTGCTCCGTGAGCTCGGCACGCTCCTGGTTGCACTGAATACGCTCGTCCTGAAGCGTAACGATCTCCTGCTGGAGGTGAGCAACAGTTTGGCGCTCGTACTGAAGGTAAAGAGTAAGAATATCCCTCATCGCTGTAAATTCCATCAACACAATGGAGAGCATACCCTGAGTGGAGAGACGGAACACCTGCATGTTATACACCGCCTCCAAGGACCTCAGAAGCTTACGCACAACAATCGCTGGAGGGTCTGCCGTGAGTAACACGTCGGTGAGCGAGAGACGCTCATGCCAAGCCGGGTCGAGTGGGTCCATGGCCGGGAACAAACCCAGCACTGTAAGCATCACCTCGTCCGGGTGCTGCTCACAAAAAGTGTGAAGAATTTGCATGGTCGCGGACTCAACCGACTCCACACC
Organism: Cenchrus americanus; assembly: GCA_947561735.1. Classification (NCBI taxonomy): domain Eukaryota; kingdom Viridiplantae; phylum Streptophyta; class Magnoliopsida; order Poales; family Poaceae; genus Cenchrus; species Cenchrus americanus. The sequence continues at coordinate 79,864,822 of OX387245.1, read as the reverse complement.
GCAGTGAGCAAAGAACACCATGCTCAAGTCCGGCCACTCTGGGTGCTCGGGGTGAGGAAGCACCGTAGCGGTCGTGCGGGCGTAGGCAACACCCTGGTCCCAAAAAGAGACCACCTCGTACAGCGGCGGCGTAACGTAGCCCACCTCACTGAGCGTCTCCCACAAGGTACAGGGAAAACCCTCCCAGTGCAGGGCATCAGTACGAATTGTTCCGTCCGCGTCGATCTCGTAGATCGGTGGCTGCGCCATCTGTACAAAAATTAGGAACTACACGTCAGATATTAATCGACATCAACGAGCAATAGGGTAAAATCTGGTAGGTATGAACAAAAATTCATAACATAAAACCAGGGCCCCAAAAATTCCCAATTTCTCACAGCAACTTAATGATATGATTTTGCCAAATTTTAGTATCCAAAAGTGGATCTAAATTAGATGGGAATATGCTCGAAAAATCTCATTTGCAAGGGGAGTGCTGCTCTGAAAACAGCAGAACAGAGACTCACGATGTAACATACCAGAAATTTGATTGTTTTTCCATGTGTGAATTTTCGCAAATATTTGAAACTTTTTGTTTGAACTCGCGTGCTACCAAATTTTATTCCAATTTGCTAGCCTCTCATCTCAAACTCTGTATAAAATTAAAACATATAAAAATTATTTTCAAATTATGGTATAAATGTGAGTTGGAATTTTCTTGGATTTTATTTGGAGTTTAATTGTGTGCGGTTTGAATTTGAAAGTGATTCAAACCTATATAAACTAAATCTTTGCCAAAACCTATTTTTACTAACCTGGCTTCTAACCCACCCCCACCCGTTATACCCGGACCGACCCACCTATCCTTGCGCGAGCCCAGCTAATCAGCCAGCGGTTCGGCCCACCAAGCGGCCCAGCCTAGCCCGCGGTGTTGCCCCTCTTTTCTTCCTATGACACTCCGGCCCGTGTGTCAGCCAGGGGAAAACTATTCCCCTTTCCCCTTCCTCCTGCTGACGTCGCGAGTACAGGCGACGGCGGGCAAGCCGCACCGCGGCCTCGCCATGGTGCTGCCCCCTACCGCGCTGGCGCCCATGGATGCACGCCACGCCATCCCAAATCGCTCTCTGCCGTCCGTCCGGAGGCCCAAACCCTAGCCTTGAGTATAAAATCCATCCGGAGGAACCTCCTCCCTTGCGCCGCCGCCCATGGGGGTTTCTCTCAAAATCCTCATCGCTGGTGCGTTCTGGAGGTGAGGGGAAGAAGAGAGGCGATCAGGAGAGGAAGCCGCAGGGGATCCGCCGTCGGAGAAACTGCTGGCCGCACCAAATCCCCACACCGCGGGCCTCGCTCTCGCTCTTCGCCCGCGCCGCTCCGCCATGGTTTTCATGGCCGCGGGCCCGCTCAAGTGAAGGGAGGGCCGAAGCCGGGAATCGACCCGGGCACCGCCGAACCAAGTCGCGGCCCCCGCTCCCCTCCGCGCGCCGCCGAAGCCGTCATGGACCGCGACACACCGAGCGGGAGGCCGAACGCCCGCCATGTCCACCCCGTCGCCGAGCTAAAGATGTCGCCGCGAACACCGCCGTCGACAAAGCCGAGCCGCGACGCGCCGCGGCACCGAGCCGACCACGTCTTCACCGCCCGCCGCTATCTGCTGCCGTCCGTGACGAGCCGTGGACACCCATGCCATCGCCGTCCAGGAAGCGTCGTCGACGCCTGAGAACTTTTCACCCTCGCAGTCCTGGAGCCACCTACCACATCGAAGCCGAGGACGCCCACCACCTGCTCGACGTCCTGTGCGTGAGTCGAAGATGTTCCTGCTGCCGCTGCCGCCCAAGAACCGCAAGCTCGGGACTCCCTCCGCCTCACCCGCAACCTGCTCGACGTTATGCCAGAGCGCCAAGCCGCCCCTGATCTACATCCCCTTCACTGAGTGTCGCACAACGACAACCAACGGACTGCCTGCACTACACCAAGCCGTCGCGGCCACGAACTCTCCCTGCGCCGCAGCGACCATCCTCGAGCCCTCGGTGAGCACCCGATTGGGCCATTCACTTCCTTCTTTCCGTGCTTGTCTGCCTGTGGTGCCAGCCTTCGAGCTGTGCTTGTTCCCTGTGTAAGCTAGTGATCGTGGATGCATGCTCAGCTCCACCTCTGCACGCCTTCTTAACTGCCTGTGATGGTAGGCCTTCGTGCCGAACATGTTCCTGCCTTCCTCGGAACACCGGGATGGCATGGTTGAAGCTGCACTTTTGCATGCTCACCACATGTTCGATGGTTTGTGTGAGAGGGCGCAACCACACGTTTCTCCCTATTACTTCGTGCCTTGACCGGCCTTCGCGCCGCTGATTTCCTGCAGGATCCCGTCTCCGTTCCGCCGCCGTGCACCCCGGACCACGGCGGTAGGCCGCAGGCCACTACCTCACCCGAACCCGTGTCGCCGCGACATGCCAGGACGTCGTCGCGCCGGGTGCCTCGCTCGTGTGCGTGCACCGCACCGGCGCCGCTTTGGTCCGCAAGTGTGTGGGTGCCGGTGTGCGCGCCAAGGAGCTCACCCCCATGAGTTCGTGTGCCACACCGCATGACCCTCCCATCGTCGTGACGCGCCGCGGCACCGCGCGATGCGCTACTTCATCTCGCACCGCGCCATTTATTCTCGCGTCGAGCCGCTCCGCCTCTCGTCGATCCCGCCGCGCTCCGCATCGCACCACCGCTCACGCCGGCGCCGTGACAGGCCGCCGACGTAGAACCCGCTCGTGCCGTCATTCTGAGGCTCGGCCTTCGCGCCGTGATGTTCTCTCCCCGCAGGTGCGTGCACAGCCGCAGCAGCTAGGATCCGTCGCCGGCCAGCCCTTGCCGCGTCACCGCCCCCTGTCTGGCATTTTGCCGAGCACCTTGGGCGGGACCCCCTTTCCTCTGATCTGGAGTGGTGCCACACCCCGGAGCACATGCGCGCAGGATCACTTGAGACACAAAGGATCCCGCGGCCGCCGGACGAGCGAACCCCAGAAGAGTTCAGGGAGCAGATCCGGACTTCATCATAACCACCAGGCTCTTGTTTGGGCTATGACCCAACAGAGCCCATCTTGGTCCAAAGACTAACCGTGCAAAAGCAAACGTAGTCCGAGGACTTTTTCTCGGACTTTGGAACTTTGGGCCATGCGGGTCGGCCCATTGGGCCACCAACATTTTGGGCCCAACTTCGGCCCACTAAACTCGCCGACCGCCGACGTCATGCCGACGTCGCAATATTTTGATAAAATTATTTTTCGACTTGAAAAAGGTTTTAATAAATGTTTCATAACTCCCCTTTCCTTCAAAAAATCATAACTATTTTTCCGGAGCTCTGAAAATTATGAAACCACTTGCGTTGGTTTCATAATGTCGAGGCGCTCGCCGCTAACTTGTCCTTCTCTGCTCTTGTCCTTGAACCGAACCCCTTTTTGCCCCGCGTTCTTGGCGTAGGATTCGTGGCCGCAACCCGCGCCACTGAGCTAATGTGGGTCTGGGACGCCGGAGCCCCGCAATTGTATTAAAACCAATTGCTTTATATTCATTATTTAAACCAGTGCTGCTTGTATTTACTCTGGAGTTTATTTGGATCTTCTAAATTGGTTCTTATTGATGTTTTTGCATTAGATGAATGCTCGTTATTTATTTCCACGTCGCATCTCGTGTAGGCTTGTGTTCTTGTTGAAGACCCGAGCTGCGACGTCTGAGGAGACGCGACTACCCCGACTTTGCCCGAGAGGACGCTCAACCTCTACTACTCTACGACGACTACCGCGTGAGGTGTCATGTCACTCCCAACCATGTAGAACCCCATGCATGCTATTAGTTGCTAGTGCTATATTTATGATACTTGATTTGATGGATTGCATAGCCATTTGATTAGCCTTGCCTTGTTATTTGATATATCCTGAATCCTTGCTTTACCTACCTCAGGGCTAGCTACAGACCCCTAGCTAGTCCCATATACTTACTATCCATACTTTTATTGCTTGATTATGGATGGTTCTCTGGGTTTGGACTAAGATGTGGGAGATCTCGGTGTGTTCTAGCGTGAGTTCTGGGTGTGTTCTTCCTTGACGTGTTACTGGCGGGAGCGAGCCGTTTGGACTTGTGAATGCCTACCTTGGGGAGCTGCGATCTGGCCTCTCGCCCGAGCGGCGTGTCGGACGGGATGGAGATGGTGAGTGCTTGCTCTCGGCCCTTAAGGACCGATCGTCAGTTGACCTTGCTTCAGTGGACTTTTACCGTACAAACCGCCCGCCTTGTATTGGGCGGGGGTGCGGGGTGAGACTCGTAGTGGATAGCACCCCTCCTGTAGGCGGATCGGTGTGATCGTGTCGGGAGACGGCTTTCCTCCTTAGAAGACTACGCCCCGGCGAGGCCGGGAAAGGGTTCCACAGCTTCGAGGGACCTCTCGCTGGCAGTATGAGCTCTACAGCGGAGGCTGAGCCAGACTCGGAGACGCAGGAGGGTACTATCCACTTACTTGGGCTCCAGCCGTATGGTAGGGTTTGGGACGGCGGCCACCGTTTCCGACTCTACTCGGGCGGGTACGGTTGTACAACCTCTCGCGGAGTGTTAAACCTATAGCTATAGTCCGTGTCCCATTGGTTATGGACAGTCCTCTGATCTCTCGCCTGGCTAGACTCTTTTCTTGTGCTTCTTCTCTCCCCCGAGTGAGTGAGCCCGGCCTGAGGCCGTTGAGATGTGGGGATAGGAGCAGGTGGGCCCCACATCGCAGATGAGAGTTGGGAGCTGGATCGTGGTTGTGATTCAGTGCTTTGGTGTGGACATTCTTGTTGAGGGGTGCGGACCCCGAAGGTGTGGACCTCAGAGGTGTGGACCTCGAGGGTGTGGACCTCCCGGAGGTGTGGACCTCGCTGCTTAATCTGCATACCTTGATTGTTGCTACCGCGTTGCCGCATGCGGAACTTTCTACGAGCCCATTATAGGTTTTATCCATGCATACTAGATTCAACCACCGCTTTTGCTCTTTGTTGGGAAGTCGACATGACCTACCCGCTTATCGGGTAGATGCCGGCATTTCGTACTCGGTGACCGTCTACGACTACAACTTCGTGACGAAGGTGTGAAGACTAGAGCCGGGTCCTATGCTCGAGTTTGCCTCGTGGAGTTGGAGATGCCGCGCTTATGTAGATCCGCCGCGTAGGTGTTTTACCTTTCTTGATTCGATCTGTCGGACTTGTACCCGGCTTGTGCCGAAGAGTTGTACTCTGATGTTGTAATAATATTATGTAATTCTTCTTTTATTCCCGTGTTGTATGGATTTGTACCGCTTGAGACAGGGATTGCACGTGATAGCCTCTTCCTGGGACTATCACGGAGGTGCAGAGAGTCGGATTTCCGTTCGCAGAAATCCGGGTCGTTTCAGGTGGTATCAGAGCCGTACTTGACCGTAGGACGAGCCCTAGCAATGGCCGATAGTTTAGGACAACCTAAATATTCTTGATTGAGTACATACTCCTTGACTTTTATATAAACCCCCTTGAATTCTACAATTACATCCTTGAATTCTCACTAAATGACTTACTAACAACCCCTCTACGCGGTTGATGACCTAAGGAGAACAACAAATGTCACATGTTTCAAGGCCCTGCAACTCTACGAGACGACGTTTGATACAAGGGAAAGACAACTACGACAGTGACAGCTATGAAGATTGAGTACGGGAAAAGGAATAGAATCTACTGGACTCACTTGGAATATCCTCGATGACTCTGCAATGTAATCTTATGTCAACACGGTTGTCTCTACTTTGGAACCCAATCCACTGAAGAACGATTAGACTACCCCGTGATACATGAAGTCTGCATACAGATGAATCTACAACAACAGGCTGCACCCTTCCACCTTTTGCTCGGAACAGAGCTTGGATAACCCAAGATGCCCAACTCCGAGGACAATGAGGAGTTAAGACTCTAAGTTTTAGTGTGCCAACATACATAAATTGGATGCACTATATGGAACTAGCACACATAAGCTCGGATGCAGGAGTCGAAGATTCCTGATGTGCCTGAAGCTCAGCAGATGGATGAAGACCCAAAGGCTCGAAACTATACGGATAGCCGAGTCACGAAGGATTAAGATATCAAAATGAGTTGTGGCTACATGAGGCGACCAATGGATTGAACGGTCAAGTTAGCACCAACTTACAAGCGAGCATCACATACTCGGAATAACAGCTGGATAATTGACCCAACAGACTTTCCCCTCGGTAAGCAATATGAAACTTGGATGCTCTGCCAGGGTCGATGACTGGAATAAGATGAATGAATGTGGAACAAGGGGCATGGATACAACAATTAATATAGAGTACCCCCTTTTCTTCAAAGGACAAAGCCATGAGAGCCAGCATGAAGAAGAGTTCCACCAACTTACTTCGAAAAGATCAGTGCCGAAACACCAGATGGCATGCGTTCTTTTAAGTGCTGTATAACTAACACTAGGAAAGGTCCCACAAGTGCCTACAATATACTAGTATGCTTACGTTGGTGTAACCTCGAAGGTCTTAGGAGTCAGCCTCGAGGTACACATTTGTTTTGGTGCATTGCTTGAGTGGTTGGATCTTTTTGGTCTCATTGTTGTTATGCCTCTTCATGATTGTGTGTAATTGTATTGAGTGCTTATGCTTGCTAGATCTTTAGATGGCTCCTCTAGAGACCTTAGCTCCCCATCCTACAAGATCAAGCTAACAGAGCGTAGAGCGATGTGCTCAAGCCAACTTAACAAGGTCAAACTTCAGAAGACATGAAGGATTTCTGGCAACCTCGGCCAAGCAGACCAATACTTTGGATGAGATATCCTAAGAACATTGGATTCAAGTTCGTAAACCAGAAAATGAGTACCTCAAGAATTCGTAACTTTCGAAGCTCGGAAGTGCATGTACCACTATGGAAGCATATATTGGTTAAGATCAATTGAGTACCCCAAAGATGTCAGCGATGCATTTTGGATGATTTCAGTAGGAACTCAATTATCAGATAAAGATGAAGTACTCCATATGGAACAACAATCAATACGAGAAGTTTTATTCGAGTACTTTAGCTTCCGTGAGGTACCTTACAAAGGACCCGCTTTGGAATTTGCTAATAGAATACAGAGTTTGCCCATAAGGTTCTTCGCACTAAACACTAATAGAACCATGTGGAGACTTGAAGGAACATGATAACCTCATACCTTGGTAATGGATTCATCGATGAGAGCGATTAACACAGCAGAAGACAACCCAAGGCAATGGGGAGTGGATATAAGCACATCGGACTCTCCACGGATGGACAGTCACACATGTTTTATGGAATTGCACCCCGACCATGTATTCGGAAGTAACGAATCCATGCATAAGGGATCATCCCTAGGTAGACAATACCTTAACCTGAAGGGTATTGTTGGAGTTTTGGATTTGATTTGGACAGCTAAACTCAAAGGATGTAAGGTTTGCACCACCCGAGCAATCATCCTAGAGTCATTTTTATTGGAGTAATCCCTCCTACACCCCTAAGCAGTTGTGTTGGAAATTATGGTGTAAGCCTTAAACAACTGTGCACCACAAGTTGTGCTTCTGGACTAGGATGCCCGGAGAGTATGTAAAGGAATCACGAGGTCGACTTTTGGAATAAGATATGGAGTTCAACCGACCCCACTTTTGGAATAAGCAATTAATAAAGAAGCTCTACTGGACACTGTATATTGAACTAATGGAAAGGAGAATTTCTCCAACAACCACTGGACTCAAGTGATCAGTTCGACCTCGCAGTGGAACCTACCACCCTAATGGAAAAGCAGTAATAAGAGGTTGTGAGCAAGAGTGAGGAAAATTGCTCACCCAAATGGGTGACATTATTTGGAATTGCTAAATAAGCATGGCAAGCCATGAAGCTATGACTATTTCCAGGATACCTAGAGTGAGAATACCATCATGAGGAGTCAAAGGGATGGTAAGGATCTTGGTCTACACAAAAGTTGCCCAAGTGAACCGATCCTTCCTCAAGTTAGGATAACCACGAACATTCTGAGGAATTAATTAAGCTTTGATGGTATTCCTAATAGTTACCACCAACCAAGTCTCCTGAGTTTGCTAGATGAGCATGAGTAAAATAGATGTGATTTTGTCGAGAAGGTCCATCTGAAGAAGTGGAATAAACACGTCGAAATTCATCAATGTTAGGAAGCTGAACATAAAGAGGAAACAGAAGGCAAACCGAAGTGAAGACCCTCACCACACCGGGTTTGAGCTTAAATCTCGAGGACGAGATTCTCGTGAGGGGGGTAGAATGTAACATACCAGAAATTTGATTGTTTTTCCATATGTGAATTTTCGCAAAAATTTGAAACTTTTTGTTTGAACTCGCGTGCTACCAAATTTTATCCCAATTTGCTAGCCTCTCATCTCAAACTCCGTATAAAATTAAAACATATAAAAATTATTTTCAAATTATGGTATAAATGTGAGTTGGAATTTTCTTGGATTTTATTTGGAGTTTAATTGTGTGCGGTTTGAATTTGAAAGTGATTCAAACCTATATAAACTAAATCTTTGCCAAAACCTATTTTTACTAACCTGGCTTCTAACCCAGCCCACCTGTTATACCTGGACCGACCCACCTATCCTTGCGCGAGCCCAGCTAATCAGCCAGCGGTTCGGCCCACCAAGCGGCCCAGCCTAGCCCGCGGTGTTGCCCCTCTTTTCTTCCTATGACACTCCGGGCCCGTGTGTCAGCCAGGGGAAAACTATTCCCCTTTCCCCTTCCTCCTGCTGACGTCGCGAGTACAGGCGACGGCGGGCAAGCCGCACCGCGGCCTCGCCATGGTGCTGCCCCCTACCGCGCTGGCGCCCATGGATGCACGCCACGCCATCCCAAATCGCTCTCTGCCGTCCGTCCGGAGGCCCAAACCCTAGCCTTGAGTATAAAATCCATCCGGAGGAACCTCCTCCCTTGCGCCGCCGCCCATGGGGGTTTCTCTCAAAATCCTCATCGCTGGTGCGTTCTGGAGGTGAGGGGAAGAAGAGAGGCGATCAGGAGAGGAAGCCGCAGGGGATCCGCCGTCGGAGAAACTGCTGGCCGCACCAAATCCCCACACCGCGGGCCTGCTCTGCTCTTCTGCCCTGCGCCGCTCCGCCATGGTTTTCATGGCCGCGGGCCCGCTCAAGTGAAGGGAGGGCCGAAGCCGGGAATCGACCTGGGCACCGCCGAACCAAGTCGCGGCCCTGCTCCCCTCCGCTGCGCTGCTGAAGCCGTCATGGACCGCGACACACCGAGCGGGAGGCCGAACGCCTGCCATGTCCACCCCGTCGCCGAGCTAAAGATGTCGCCGCGAACACCGCCGTCGACAGGCCGAGCTACGACGCGCCGCGGCACCAAGCCGACCACATCTTCACCGCCCGCCGCTATCTGCTGCCGTCCGTGACGAGCCGTGGACACCCATGCCATCGCCGTCCAGGAAGCGTCGTTGACGCCTGAGAACTTTTCACCCTCGCAGTCTTGGAGCCACCTACCACATCGAAGCCGAGGACGCCCACCACCTGCTCGACGTCCTGTGCGTGAGTCGAAGATGTTCCTGCTGCCGCTGCCGCCCAAGAACCGCAAGCTCGGGACTCCCTCCGCCTCACCCGCAACCTGCTCGATGTTATGCCAGAGCGCCAAGCCGCCCCTGATCTACATCCCCTTCACTGAGTGTTGCACAACGACAACCAACGGACTGCCTGCACTGCACCAAGCCGTCGCGGCCTCGAACTCTCCCTGCGCCGCAGCGACCATCCTCGAGCCCTCGGTGAGCACCCGATTGGGCCATTCACTTCCTTCTTTCCGTGCTTGTCTGCCTGTGGTGCCAGCCTTCGAGCTGTGCTTGTTCCCTGTGTAAGCTAGTGATCGTGGATGCATGCTCAGCTCCACCTCTGCACGCCTTCTTAACTGCCTGTGATGGTAGGCCTTCGTGCCGAACATGTTCCTGCCTTCATCGGAACACCGGGATGGCATGGTTGAAGCTGCACTTTTGCATGCTCACCACATGTTCGATGGTTTGTGTGAGAGGGCGCAACCACACGTTTCTCCCTATTACTTCGTGCCTTGTCCGGCCTTCGCGCCGCTGATTTCCTGCAGGATCCCGTCTCCGTTCCGCCGCTGTGCACCCCAGCACGAGCCGGTAGGCCGCAGGCCACTACCTCACCCGAACCCGTGTCGCCGCGACATGCCAGGACGTCGTCGCGCTGGGTGCCTGCTCGTGTGCGTGCACCGGCACTGGCGCCGCTTTGGTCTGCAAGTGTGTGGGTGCCGGTGTGCGCGCCAAGGAGCTCACCCCCATGAGTTCAGGTGCAACACCGCATGACCCTCCCATCGTCGTGCCGCGCTGCGACACCTCACGATGCGCTACTTCATCTCGCACCGCGCCGTTTATTCTCGCGTCGAGCTGCTCCGCCTCTCGCCGATCCCGCCGCGCTCTGCATCGCACCACCGCTCACGCCGGCGCCGTGACAGGGCCGCCGACGTAGAACCCGCTCGTGCCGTCATTCTGAGGCTCGGCCTTCGCGCCGTGATGTTCTCTCCCCGTAGGTGCGTGCACAGCCGCAGCAGCTAGGATCCGTCGCCGGCCAGCCCTTGCCGCGTCACCGCCCCCTGTCTGGCATTTTGCCGAGCACCTTGGGCGGGACCCCCTTTCCTCTGATCTGGAGTGGTGCCACACCCCGGAGCACATGCGCGCAGGATCACTTGAGACACAAAGGATCCCGCGGCCGCCGGACGAGCGAACCCCAGAAGAGTTCAGGGAGCAGATCCGGACTTCATCATAACCACCAGGCTCTTGTTTGGGCTATGACCCAACAGAGCCCATCTTGGTCCAAAGACTAACCAGGCCAAAGCAAACGTAGTCCGAGGACTTTTTCTGGACTTTGGAACTTTGGGCCAAGCTGGGTCGGCCCATTGGGCCACCAACATTTTGGGCCCAACTTCGGCCCACTAAACCTGCTGACCGCTGACGTCATGCTGACGTCAGCAATATTTTGATAAAATTATTTTCTGACTTGAAAAAGGTTTTAATAAATGTTTCATAACTCCCCTTTCCTTCAAAAAATCATAACTATTTTTCCGGAGCTCTGAAAATTATGAAACCACTTGCGTTGGTTTCATAATGTCGAGGCGCTCGCCGCTAACTTGTCCTTCTCTGCTCTTGTCCTTGAACCGAACCCCTTTTTGCCCCGCGTTCTTGGCGTAGGATTCGTGGCCGCAACCCGCGCCACTGAGCTAATGTGGGTCTGGGACGCCGGAGCCCCGCAATTAACCAATGGCGTGCCGCGTACAGGAACCCTACCCCATGTTCGCATCACTTACCTTTCCGACACCACTGCCTTCCCTTTTTGCTGCTTCGCGCTTAACCCGCTTCTGCTCTACGAAGCTATGTGTTGTGAAGCGTGTACCGTGCCATGTGCTTGAAGACAGGATGTCGCCCGTGATGGATGGCCGTGTCGTGAGCAGTGGCCACTGCTTCACGAACGGCAACCCCGAGCCGCAACCTAGCTGCCTTGCCATGGACGTTGCCGCATCATCAGTACATGCCTCGTAGCGCTCTTAAACACACTTTACCTCATCGCCACCCGATGTCGGTCACAAGATGATCCTTTCATCCCGTTTGAGCTGTCGCCACATATCTTGGCATGATAATGCCTTTTCTAGTTATCTTTGCTTCGCTCTACTTTCATCACCCTTCGCACTACCGCTTCAATCCTCTGTGAGCTAAAACCTAGCAAGAGCTTGATCTCAGCCTCTCCGCTTTCCTGCTTGCAGGCTCGGCTACCTAAGATCCTAGCCGTAAGACCCGTAAGCTAACTTTGAACTAACTCTTGATCCTACCCTGTTTACTAGTGTATAAAACTAGTTGGTTAAACTACTTTTGTATTAAAACCAATTGCTTTATATTCATTATTTAAACCAGTGCTGCTTGTATTTACTCTGGAGTTTATTTGGATCTTCTAAATTGGTTCTTATTGATGTTTTTGCATTAGATGAATGCTCGTTATTTATTTCCACGTCGCATCTCGTGTAGGCTTGTGTTCTTGTTGAAGACCCGAGCTGCGACATCTGAGGAGACGCGACTACCCCGACTTTGCCCGAGAGGACGCTCAACCTCTACTACTCTACGACGACTACCGCGCAGGTGTCATGTCACTCCCAACCATGTAGAACCCCATGCATGCTATTAGTTGCTAGTGCTATATTTATGATACTTGATTTGATGGATTGCATAGCCATTTGATTAGCCTTGCCTTGTTATTTGATATATCCTGAATCCTTGCTTTACCTACCTCGGGGCTAGCTACAGACCCCTAGCTAGTCCGATATACTTACTATCCATACTTTTGTTGCTTGATTATGGATGGTTCTCTGGGTTTGGACTGAGATGTGGGAGATCTCGGTGTGTTCTAGCGTGAGTTCTGGGTGTGTTCTTCCTTGACGTGTTTCTGGAGGGAGCGAGCCGTTTGGACTTGTGAACGCCTACCTTGGGGAGATGCGATCTAGCCTCTCGCCCGAGCGGCGTGTCGGACGGGATGGAGATGGTGAGTGCTTGCTCTCGGCCCTTAAGGACCGATCGTCAGTTGACCTTGCTTCAGTGGACTTTTACCGTACAAACCGCCCGCCTTGTATTGGGCGGGGGTGCGGGGTGAGACTCGTAGTGGATAGCACCCCTCCTGTAGGCGGATCGGTGTGATCGTGTCGGGAGACGGCTTTCCTCCTTAGAAGACTTCGCCCGGCGAGGCCGGGAAAGGGTTCCACGGCTTCGAGGGACCTCTCGGCCGGGCATGAGCTCTACGGAGCGGAGGCTGCGCCAGACTCGGAGACGCAGGAGGGTACTATCCACTTACTTGGGCTCCAGCCGTATGGTAGGGTTTGGGACGGCGGCCACCGTTTCCGACTCTACTCGGGCGGGTACAGTTGTACAACCTCTGCAGAGTGTTAAACCTATAGCTATAGTCCGTGTCCACTGGTTATGGACAGTCCTCTGATCTCTCGCCTGGCTAGACTCTTTTCTTGTGCTTCTTCTCTCCCCCGAGTGAGTGAGCCCGGCCTGAGGCCGTTGAGATGTGGGGATAGGAGCAGGTGGGCCCCACATCGCAGATGAGAGTTGGGAGCTGGATCGTGGTTGTGATTCAGTGCTTTGGTGTGGACATTCTTGTTGAGGGGTGCGGACCCCGAAGGTGTGGACCTCAGAGGTGTGGACCTCGAGGGTGTGGACCTCCCGGAGGTGTGGACCTCGCTGCTTAATCTGCATACCTTGATTGTTGCTACCGCGTTGCTGCATGCAGAACTTTCTACAGCCCATTATAGGTTTTATCCATGCATACTAGATTCAACCACCGCTTTTGCTCTTTGTTGGGAAGCTGACATGACCTACCCGCTTATCGGGTAGATGCTGGCATTTCAGACTCGGTGACCGTCTACGACTACAACTTCTGTGACGAAGGTGTGAAGACTGGAGCTGGTCCTATGCTCGAGTTTGCCTGTGGAGTTGGAGATGTTGCGCTTATGTAGATCCGCTGCGTAGGTGTTTTACCTTTCTTGATTCAGTCCTGTCGGACTTGTACCCGGCTTGTGCCGAAGAGTTGTACTCTGATGTTGTAATAATATTATGTAATTCTTCTTTTATTCCCGTGTTGTATGGATTTGTACCGCTTGAGACAGGGATTGCACGTGATAGCCTCTTCCTAGGACTATCACGGAGGTGCAGAGAGTCGGATTTCCGTTCGCAGAAATCCGGGTCGTTTCACACGAAACTGAGCATAACTCTCTACAGAAAATTCCTAGATTCCTGAAAAATTCACAGTGGATGCTCAACTTGATAACAAACAACTTTCCTAAAGGATGCCTAATCACATTCCTTGCAGATTTGGCTACAAAATTTGAGAAACGACAGAGACAGAATCTGCCCGCAACTTCCTAAACTCGAAAGGGAGGAAAAACCTATCTAAGATCAAGCAATTCACCCTAAACAGGAATGATCCAAGCAATTGGGAACCAATTTTAGGTTTAACAAGATTTTAATTATGCATGCACACACCTTAAACGACCTCACACCGATGGATCCAAAAGACGTAGTTAGTGCCAGTGGCAAGCTTATAGTCGGCTCTCCTTATAATAACTAGTCGGAGCTATTCGATTCACACTTAACGACTTACGAGTGTGGTTAGTGTACCTGCAGAAAACGAACCTTTCGTGCCAGCACGTCACGAAAGCGTCCACATACATTACTGTTCACTTATAGAAACAGTATCCATGCGTCAAGCCGCTGCATGGACAGCGTCCAACCTAGGATACCCTCCGTTTGAATGGAGTGTGTCCTTGCCTCGCATGATCGACATGCGGAATGCACACATATGAAACACGTGGTGACACCACACTTATATCTAGATCCGAAGATGGGATCCATGGAAGGGATCACTCCGTCAACCCTCGCAATTTCCGTGATGCGGAACAACACACGTATAAAACACGTGGCTCATCTAGTTTGGTTGTGCAACAAAGTAAGTCTGACATAAAGTAAAGTGCTTGAAGTTAGCAAAATAAACCATAGATTCTTATGCCACCTTAAAGAACCCAAAATTCCCTCTAGGGCCTCTCGACATAGATCATTCCTTAACGATCCAACGGATTTTCGAAATCCAATCAATCTTGGCAAGTTTTATTGTAAAACATGTGATTAGTATTAAGCTAATCACTCCGGTGCATTCAATCACTCTGATACCAGCTGTGACAACCCCACCCGAGATAATTCCGTACTATCGCCTAAACCACTCCATTTGGTCATTAGGCGATAATATAGAAGCATCCCGTTGAGTGTTGCCGGGTTTACACCCGGTAAATCACTTGGAAACACAGAGAGAATCGAACAAATGCATTAAAACTCCCACGAAGGAGAGTCCAGAGTGCCTTACAAATTATCCATCACATCCTCGCAGGGGTCATTATTACAAACATAGTTCTTTGACATGAAAGTAAAAGGTTCAGAGTTTATTGCAAACAGCGGAAGATAACTAAACGATACGATCACATCATAGGAGGCCTGTCCATGATGCAATCATTCTTCGTCATCCACCCATTCCAGCTCCCAGCCGGGTGGAAGTTCTCCGGGCCACACATCAGATGCATTACCTGGAACAACATTTATAAAGCAAGGCTGAGTATACTAATACTCAGCAAGCCTTACCCGTCTAAAAGAAAGACTTTACCTCTAATCATGCAAGGCTTTTGGCTAGTGGGTTTGGTTTGCCAAAAAGCTGCTAAATAGTGAATCCTTACTTTCAATATTTTAGCTCATCTTCTAGTAGAATAATCATTTCTAGATAAGCAACTATTGCAACCAAAGTTGTGCAAACAATTATTCAATGTAATAATCTTCACAAAGTTCCATCATAAAGGTATATCATGGCCAGTCGGGTAAGTAGTCTCAGATGACGGTGAGAGGCCGACAATCGATTAATTCATAACCTTGCAAGGTGGACCTAAACACACGGGAGGTGCCCTCACTAAGAGTTCACTAACCTGGCGGTTCCTGTCATTCTTCGGTTTGGGGATAATAGCTCACATTCCTAAGTACAAGGTTTATCTGGGCTATGCCACTAAGGTCACCCAGCCTCACGCATGCACTCAGGATGGCGAGCCCGAGGCCGCAACCCTAAGAGTAGTGATAGTAAAACCCTGTACCGCCTCATTTAGGTACTAGGCTTACCGTACCCATTTCCGGCAAGTGTTTAGTACTTTCAAACACTTAGCCCACGAAGCCATTGGACCGGAGCCCAAATCCCATGCTCTTACCACGTGAGCAATCCGTTTAATCAATATGGCGACCCCATAAAGAAGATCCTATTCTCGCGAGTGACGAACATCACTCGACTTGTACCGGATCCTTAAGCATTGCAACTAGCGACCTAACATGCTAGTACAAGATCGTAGGTACTTATGGATCATGCAACTAGGGTTTCAATCAACTCCGGAACGTAAATGCACATAAGATAACAAGAAGTAAATTCAGAAGTTTAAAGAACCCATAGGTTAATGAATAAATCGGGGCTTGCCTTCGTCAGCACAAGCTGACACACAAACTTCCGGACTTTGGCCCGGGTCTTGCTCTACGGTCACGTAGTGCACGTCTCCTCCAACTCCCTCGTCCTCGTCAGCCGGCACAAGCATATAGCTACCGTCGGGGACTTCTACACGGGGAATGCAATGCGGGGGTTAGGAGTGTAATTAATTTAAATTAATTCACAAACAGTAGCAAAAAGCCACTAGGAGTATATGGTTGGCCATATTCACCCTAACAAAAGTATTTAAACTTTTTCCTCTTAAAAGAATAGTCAAAAGTCCATTTAGCCTACTCTTCAAGGTGATTGTGTGCACATCTATTAAGGAAATACTTTATTGACAAACAAACAACAAGGGAATTAGTTTCCTAGCACCATTTTAACTTTTCCTAACACTTCCCTTAAGTCGTGCACTAGAGATAGTGATTTTCCTTATTTTTCCTTTTCTAGGTCATTCTAGTTTTGATTTCCTCATGCATAACCAAAGCATACAATCTGATCCAGTAAACCCCCCACTGGTCCTACTGACCAGGAGGCATACATGGACAACAACAAAAGGGTTTTAGCACCAATGACTTTAGTGCACCAAAATTGGAGCATTCCTAGTTAGCATAAAAGAAATAAAGCATATGAAAATAAATAGCACAAAAATGAACCCCATCTTACTCCTACATATACTCTGGTTCAAAACAAGCTTAAAGGACTAACAACCCAACATATAGCCTTCATGAAACATGCTACACATATTTATGATTAAAAGCAAGCATAAATGAGGAAATAATATTTCTAACAGAGATAAAATCATGGTAAATTCACCAAAGGTGCTTATTAGCATAACAAGACTATGGCCAGAAGTGCGGTTCAAAAATAATTATATTTGGAGCTACAAAAATCATCTAATCAGATTTACCAATATCACAAATTAATTTATTCAGGAAGATCCCTTCAGCAACTTTGTGCAAATTTTGGCACAGAGGCCAGGCACACTAGTGATCACAATATATCCGAAATACAGCCAAGAGCTTGGGTGGATTTTGCAGAAACACAAATCTAAGCACTTCACATTTCTATTTTTCAAGCAAAAACTAAATCTCAAAAGTATATACATATTTGGACAAAGTTGTAGTTCTTGTCATACTGAGCACAGAAAAATTGGATTCGCTATTTTTGGATTTTTCTACGATTTTTAATCGATTTTACAAGGTGGACTCAAACACAAAACTGGGAAGAATCTTTTTGCGCCGGGTACCTTAGAACTTTTGAAATCTTCACAATTATGCCCTCGGTTCACCCCCCTCGGGCCCGACGGCAAAGATGAGCTCGCCGGTGGCGAGGTAGGGCTCAGCCACGCAAACAAGCAAGGGGGGTCGTCGATTGGGCTCACTAGCTACCGATTGGTGGCAGTGGATCGGCCAGCGAGGACTCCGGCGAGCGGCGGCGGCGGAGCAGCGGTGGCGCGCCCGCGGGAAGCTCGACGGCGGTGAGGAAATGGCCTGGGCTCAACCACGTGCTGCACAGGAGGCTTCCATGTGACCCAGGGAAGGTGCAGGCAGGCCACGGGGCTTGGAGAAGCGGCGGAGGAGCGAGCTCGACGGCGGCGGTCCGGCGGCGGTCGTGGAGTCTCGGACTCTGGTGAATGTGTGACTCTGTTTGATCAACACGCGGCTCGGGGAGATGTTGTGGTTCACAGGGAAGGGTTGAGGCTCATGGGTGCGCGGGGAAAACAACTGGGGCACGGTGCTCACCTGGCGGCGGCAATGGCGGACGGCGGCGGCTCGGGTGGAAACGCGCATGCGCGCAGGGAGCGACCAGGGCGAGTTTATATGGGCGCTGAAGGTCGGTTACGAGGTCATGGGGTCAACCACGTCGTCGGTGCACGCGCGGCGTGGGCAGCAAGGCGTGGCGACGTGCGGCGGCGCGGCGGCCAATGGCGTGCGGCGGTTGGCACGCCGGCGAGTGGAAGCTAGCCACCGGCGCCGTCCAACCGCTCGCGGTCATCACCCACGGTGGCGGTCGCGCGGCGCATGGACCGCCGGGGTCCGCCGGTGCCTCGGAGTGTGCACGGCGCGCGTACGGTTGCTGGCGTGGCATGCGTGCACGACGTCGCGCGTGGGCGCGCTCTGGCGTTCCCGGGATGTTGGTATTTCGCTGAACGATTTTAAAAAAAATTTTTCTCCAATTTTTCAAAGTAAACTGCACCTTATGGTCTGAAGCAAAGTTGAAGATCAAACATTCCTCTACAACGCTCACAAAGGTTTGCAGGGGTTTTGTCCAAGAATTTGAGCAGGAACACCATGCCAACTTGACCCAAATCTCGGCGCCCGTGAAAAGTAGACCAGGGTCTTGTTTTGCCATTTTCACCCTCTTACCCTCCAAACCAATCATGCCACTCAACAGCAAAGTTGTGTGCCTCAATATTCTGCACATTTTTCCCTTTGGGTGGTTTTGAAGTGTTTAGGGAAATTTTGGAGAACGTGCCAAAGTTCTAGGATGGCATCAAGGGGTCAAAGGGGAAAAAGGGTTTTGAGCTAGGGCTTTGACCAAGAGTTGACTTAATGCCCTCAAGTTTAAGTAGATGAGTGATTAAGTGGGTCATTAGCACAATTTGTCACTGAGCAAAAACACGGGGTGTTACAGCCCCCTAGGCGGTCGCATGTTTGGTAGGTGGTCTAACCGCCTGGTGAAGGCGGTCTAACCGCCCTGGGCAAAGTGAGCAGGTTTTTGCTCTTTTTTGCATTCCCGTGTTGCATTGGTCCAAGGGAAGTGTACTTTGGCTCAGGGGGAGCTTGCATATGTGCAGGGGTAGCTCCTTGTGTTGTTCGAGCTTTGGATTGGTGTTTTGCGCTTTTTGCTTGAGCATGGTTTTGTCTCAGATGTGTCGAGCTGTTGCCCTTACCTAAGGGGTCCGAGACTTCTCTTCTTCGAGTGATATTGCTCTTTGCCTTTCTTTGGCTTTCGATCGCTTGAGGTTTCTTTTAGTAGTTTCTTTTCTTTTTCTTTTCTCTCTGGTAACCAAATCTTGTGTGTTGTCAATGCACTCATCAAGGGGGAGATTGAGGACCATGTGTGGTTTGATGAGTGATTGACGATGTTGTGTGGACTGCCTCTTAGCTAAGTATTGCAGGTCCAGGTTGCGGCTTGACTAGTGTTGGTGCAGGTGAAGAACAAGCGCGAAAGGTCGTCGCGGGTGAGGCCTCAAGGTGTGGAGAAGACAAGTAGGCTTGGTTCGAGGGACCCAGTGGCCAGCGGAGTCAAGTGCGGGCCGCATGGTGGCAAGTGTCGGTGCGGAATATGGTCCCGACACTAACCAGTAGATAACGCCTAGGTCTATCCCTCAATGGTCGATGCTAAGCAACAAATGACACAAGGTTTTATCCTGGTTCCGGCCGAGGGGGCCGTACGTCCAGCAGGAGCGTGCTCGTGGCACTATATTGCTCGGCACCGGGGGTGCTTGTAGTGGGGCAAGTACAAGCAAGGCGGGAGAGGAAGCGTGGCTTCCAAGTCCCTGGGAGAGTGGCTGAAGATGTTATGGGAGAATAAGAGAGTGAGTGCACGGTGTCTTGTGTTCCTCTGAACTCGTCCCCCCTGCGGCTGGGGGCTCGCCTCTCCTTTTATAGGCCAAAGGGGGCGGCGAGTTACATGCACGCCGCGCTACCTAGCTACGTGAGGGAGCACGTCGCGCTACGGTGTAGAGTGGGCGGCCGTCCGGACGATCTTCGCTGCGATCCGGCCATGATGGCCTACCCCGTACCCGAACAGTGGCGGTTCGAGGGTAGGAAGGCGGCAGATGGCGGTGGTGTTCTTTGATAGGCTTCGAGGGAGGTGCTGATGATGGCTGGTACGGGGAACGGGCGCGGGCGAACGGCGTTCCTTCCCAATGCGTTCCGCGGCGGCGGAGTGGTTCTTTGCGGTGCTCGGGCGTGCGTCCGAGGGTGTCGGGCGTGCGCACGCACGCGTGGGTACGGCGGTCGCGCCGTTACGGTGGACTGTGATGGCCACCCACCGGCCTAGCGCCCCTCACCTAACCTGCGGGGTCACGGGGAAAGTGGAATCGAGGGTGCGCCGGCCCCTTTTCGAGGGTCGGGCGCGTTAGCCGACCGTAGTGGGCGCACGGTGTCTTGGGACCGACACCGGCCGTACCGCACGGTCCATCCCACGATGGCAAGGGGATGGGCTCCTCCCTGGGGAGTTGGTGCGGCGGCACGGGGGCGTGAGCTCCGGGCGCATGATGGCGCCGTCTGCGGCGTCGGGGCGTTAAATGCCCAAGTACGGGGCCGGCGCACGCGTGCGGGCGCGCCGTGAGCGTGGCGGGCCCCGGCCGAGGGCGGAGCGAACCCTCGAGCGAGTCGAGACACACCCGCTCGGGGAGGGGCGATCCCTCGAGCGGGGCGGGACCGCTCGAGGGAAAGGGCTGCCCCTCGAACGGGGCGGAGCCCGCCCGAGGGGGAGCGCGTCCTCGAGCGAGGCGGGGCCTGCTCGAGGGGTCTTCTCCGTGGGCCGTCTTGGTGGGCCGTCAGGATCCCGACGTAGGCCGTGTCCTGCATGGTAGGTTACCTGCATGGTTAGGCTTAGCGTGTTTTGATACCGGGATTAAGTGAGGATTCCCCGTTGTTTAAGGGGACCCCTAGGGCGGTCCACGACAGTAGCCCCCGAGCATCTGCGGGTTTGCCATTGAGGCTCCCGCAGATGCTGGAACCTACTGATAGGACGTTCTTCCCTCCTTGTTTGCGAACGCTTTTCGTGGGGCCGCGTCGGCGGGCCGGGCGGGTCTAGCCCCCCGAAGCCCTGCGGGAGTGTGGGTTCTCCTGGGGGGGGTTAAACGTGAGAACTTTGGTCGAAAGGCGTGGCACATATGCCAACCGGCATCGGCGGTGTTTCAGCCGGCTTCGGGGGTGCACGCTCCTCTGTCACTGTCTCCGGCGGGTGCAATTTCAAGGAGGTGTAGCCGTGCGTCAAGCCCCCGAGCCTTGGCCCGTTCGAGGCGATCGGGTCGAGCCTGACGACTTGTTTTTTAACGCGCCCTCGCCGTCCCTCCGCGGGACGGAGGGTGAGGTCTCCACGACTCCCATCGAGCGGGTCGCGAATCGCGGATTCCTCGTCGAGCGCACAGCGGGTGGTTCGAGTGGACGTCCATGCCCCGTTCGATAAGGGTAGGGCTGCGCGGTCGGAGACACGTCCATGGAAGCGCTTGCGTGGGTTTGCTAGGTGGGGCTCGGTCCGGTTCGCTAGGGACCGAGGGCGCGGAAGCTCTCCCTCGGTGGGATCCCCCCGGCTAGGCGCCCTCGGCGGCTCTCGAACACGACATGTGGGGCACCCTCGAGCCGACGGGCTCGAGGAACGGCTCGTATGCGCGTGCCCTCGTCGTCCCTAACTGCGTGATGCGGGGCGCCTGTTCGAACCCGTCGAGGGTCGGGCTTCGAACCTCGATCGGTAAGGCCGTGCGGGGCCGTGCACGGGCCGGCCCCGTCTTTTCACGTTTGCGGCCGTCGAGGGGTCTGGGCGTGCCGACCCTCGAGGTGCTTGTTGGCAGCACGGCGCGGCATGAGTGCTTTCGGTGCCGCTCTATTTCAAGCGTGACCTGGGCGATCCTCTTACGCGCGTGTCTTCTTTTAGAGGGTTGACATTGTCTCGAGCCGGATGGTCATGCCGCTCGAGGGCTTCACGTGGCATGGGTGCCCGCGGTTGCCTACTCTACGTCGAACAGGTCCCGGGCGACCTTCTCACGCTAACATCCCATCGAGGGTCGCCTTTGTTTCGAGTCGAGGGTCATGCCGCTCGAGGGTTCTACGTGGCATGGGTGCCCGCGGTTGCCTACTCTACGTCGAGCAGGTCCCGGGCGACCTTCTCACGCTAACATCCCATCGAGGGTCGCCTTTGTTTCGAGCCGAGGGTTCGCCTCGCTCGAGGGCTCTCCTTGCTTGGCAAGGGACCCGGGCATTTAATTGCCTTGCGGTCGTGGCCGCGGTTTTGCAGCGCGGGCGCGCCTTTTGGCGCGCGCGGCCGCGCGCGCGCGCGTAGTGGGCGGCGCGGCGGGGGGCGAACGTGACGGTTTTGCCTCGGTCGCGGCCGGTCCTCGCCGTAATGATGACCCGCTGCGGTGTTAGAGTCGGCGCGGTCGTGGTGGGGCCCGCCCGTCGACGCGATGGGAAGATTCCCTGCCGGTTAATGCTAGCGGGGCGTCCGCTCGGAGAGCTCGCCCGTCGCCTATAAAGCGCGGGGAGGAGTGGACGGCGGTTTTTTACCTTGGCACCTTACCACTTTCAGTCCCCCGTCCCTTCGCCTTCGCCTCGCTCTCGCCACCGCGCGGTCTCGCTGTTAGAGCTTTTTTCCTCCGCTCCTCGTTTTCCGCCTTCGCATTCCTTCGTCCCCCCTCATGGCGCCACCTCAGCTTCCCGTTAGGATCCCGGAGCCATACGCACGGGAGAAGTCGACGGTGACACGGCTCGCGCTTGGTGAGGGCCGGTCGCCGCCGCCGGCCGGCTATCGGCCAACGAAGAAGGGCGCCGGCGGAGTGGATCGTGCCGGCCGGCGGCGCACCACGAGCCCAACCCGCCGGAGGGCTACGTGGTGAGCTTCCTCCGCTACCACGAGCGCGGCTTCAACGCGCCGGCGAGCACCTTCATGCGGGCAATGTGCTACTATTACGGGGGTGGAGGCGCACAACTTCGCCCCCAACGCGATCTCGCGGGCGGCCACGTTCGTGGGCGTGCGCGAAGGGTACCCGGGGATCCCGATCAGCGGGATCTGCGGGTTCACCTTTCCGCGGGGAGCTCGTCACGCAGCCCACATCGGAGCCGAGGACCCGCCGTGCGGTGCGCGCCGGCGGGATGTCGCTGGCCTTGCGGGGGCAGCTCAAGGATTTCTACATCCCCTGCACCATGACGACGAACAACGCCGGCTGGGAGCGGGGATGGTTCTACCTGCGTAACGCCGAGCCCGGCCTTCCCCCCTACACCGGCCGGGTGTTCAAGGAGAGGCCCGCCTCCTGGGGCTACGGGGTGTCTACGGCCCAACATCGGGCGCGGCAAGAGTCCGTCCTCGCCGCCTGCGGCGGGCTGGCGAAGGACGGGCTCAACGCGATGGGCGTCCTCGCCTTCCTCCATCACCGGCGGGTCGTGCCTCTGATGCAGAGGCCACTCTGCATCTTCGAGATGACGGAGGCGGCCAACCCCGTCGACACGGCGAGGTCGGCGATGCTCCCGACGCCGGCCCCGGAGCGGCCGTACGCGCTCACCGGGCGCGGAGCGCCGTCGACACCGGACGCCGCCACCGCGGGTCGGACCCCCGTGGGACATCGAGATGCTCCCTACGGGCCCGCGGGTGAGTTGGGTTCCTGATTTTGTCTTAGTTCTTGGTCTTGTTTTCGTTTCTTGATTCGTCATTGTCACTCTTGTGCGCAACTGGTGGAGTTCAACATCGCCAAGTCCGTTCCACCCACCCCCGACTCCCGTGCGCTCGGCCGGGCGGCGCGGCGGGGAGCGGCGGGGAGCGGGCGGCGCGCAAGAGGGAGCACGCGAGGCGGCGCCAAGCGCGCCGCGACCAACGGTCCGCGGAGTACGGCGGCGCGAGGAGGCGGGGCTCTCCTCCCCGGATGTCGAGGGAGCCCTCGTCCTCGGAGCGAGGACGAGGAGGAAGAGTCCGAGGGGGAGGGCCCTTCGGACGGTGGCGGCCCGCGCCCCGTCGCCGGAACCCGCGCGGCGTCGGGGGTGGCTTCGTGCGGGGCGGGCGCACCGGCGCCCGCCGCCGAGCACTCGTCATCGGGGGCGGCGTGCGCCGCGAGGGGTGCCGGCGCGTGCCGCGGAGGTACGCGCGGCGGACGCGCGTGCGCGCGTCGAGCGTGCCGCGCGCGGAGGGAGCGTGTCCGCGCGCGCGGCGTCGTCGTCAAGGGGCGCGTCGGCGGGCGTGCGCGCGCGCGGGCAAGCGTGCCCCCGCGCGCGGTGGCTTCTTCGGGGGGTGCGGCATCGGGGCGCGCCCGCGCACGGGCGGGCGTGCCCGTGCGTGCGGCGGCGCCGTCGGGGAGGCGGCGGCGGGCGCGGCCGCCGCGCCGGCCTCTTCCGCGAGAGGCCTCGAGGAAAAGGAAACGGGCCTTTTCCTCCGCGAGGTAAGGAGCTTGTCCTCCTTTGTTTGGTTTGATTTGCCGGTGATTAGGTGCTCTAACCCTCCGTTCATGTACGCGCGGGCGGTGCCAACCCGTTCCTCCTCTTGCACCGGCCAAGGTGCTGGGGACGGACACATCGATCCCCACCGGCGGCGTTCGTCGAGGGGGTCACGCCACGGGACAAGCGTGGCGGCGGGCACTAGCTCGCAAGGCCCGGGCCGGGGCCTCGAGGCCCCGGCCGGCGGATCGGCCCGCCGCGGCGGCGCGGCGGTCGCCGGGGGGCGGCCGGCGTCGGTCGCCACGGAGGCGCGGGCCGCGGCGGCGGCGACGGTAGTGGTGGAGCCCGCCGTGGCTGCCATTGCGGAGGAGGTGGAGGCGGGCGCAACCTGCGGGAGCGCCCGTGGATGCGGCGGTAGCGCACGGGGTGGCGGCCACGGCGGCGCGGCGGCGCCGTGGCCGCGGAGGCGCGGGCGGAGGTGCGGCGGAGGCGGTGCAAGCGGCGCGCCCGCCGGCGGTTGCGGGCGGAGGTGGTGGAGCTCTCGGACGACTCCCCGCCGCCCGGGTGGAATCGGTGGGCCGGGCGGCCCACGAACTTCCCCGAGCCCCGGGGAGGGGGCCCTCGTGAGGCGGCACGAGGGTCACATGGTGGTGGGGGGCCGAGGACACGGTGCCGAGGCCTCGTCCTCCCACGCCGGCCGCCCCACCCGAGGTGGGGGGGGGGCCGTGGAGGATCCCCCTGCGTTCGCTGACGCCAGGGGGGAGCAGGAGCTCTGGGGCGAGCTTCGGAGCCACGGCGCCACGCTCAACCGCGCGTTGAACGAGGCGCTGCGAGTCCACGGCGGCCCAGCCTGGCTTGTCTTCCAGGTGAGCCACAGTTGCTCGTCCCACTTCCTTTTTCGTCTCCGTGTGCTGCATTCAAGCCTTGACACTTACGAGAATTGATGTGTGGATGCCAGGAGCTCGAGCGTCGCGCCCACGACAAATACGACGCGTTCGACCGGGTGAACGCCGAGGCCCGCCAGCTCCGGGAGCGATGCAGCGCTTTCGACGCGCTTGCGGACGCTCTTGGGACGCCGGACGGGCGGCTAGCGTGCGGGCGATGGCGTGGTGCGACGAGCTCCCGGAGAGCTCAGGGCGGGGTGCGGCGCGCCGCTCGAGCCTCGAGCGGATTTGTGCGGCCCTCGTCGATCGCGACGAGGGCGTGGAATGCGCGCGTGGACACGGAGAAGGCGCGGACGGCGGCCGCCAGGCGGGAGGCGGAGGTGGCCCCTCGCTCGCGCCGAAGCTCGGGAGCTCCGCACGTCGCTCGAGGGGGCGCGGGTGCTGCACCGCCGGGCCGAGGAGCGGGCGCGCGGGCGGAGCGAGCGCGCCAAGGAGGCCGATGACACGAAGGCCGCCCTCGACGCCAAAGGCGCGGCCCTCGTCGTCGGCCCCGAGGAGCGGCTCTGCAAGAGAGCGCCGCCGCCAAGGGGCGAGGAGCGGCTGCCGGCGGGGGGCGAGCCGCCCTCGTCGATGCCGGGTGCGGCCCGGAGCGGGAGCGCGTCGCGCGCGGCGGGCGGCGGAGAAGTCGGGCGGAGGGGCGGAACGCCGCATTCTCCAAGGTTGAGGATGATGCGCTCGCGCTCAGCATCAGCCACGCCAGCCAGGAGCTGGCCCTCCGCGAGCAAGGCGAGACCGTCCAGCGTCTCGAGTTGGCGCTCGAGTCCGCGCGCCGCGACCTCGATTTGGAGAGGAAGCAAGTCGAGGGTGAGTCACTTTTTGACTCTATTTGTTGGTTTTTTGCTTTAGAGGGTTCGCTTCTCCCTTTCTGATTTCTTGTCGTCTTGTTGATTCCGGGCTTGCGCCTCGCCTTGGCGCACGGCTGGCGGGCGGGGCGAGGCCTGCGGAGCTTCCTACAACTCCTGCGAGCGGGAGGCTGCGGGAGGCTGCGTGACGCGGCCCTCGAGACTGCCGCGTCGTCGAGGAAGGCGAGGCCCGAGCCGGCGGCTCGGCGGCCGGCCGCTGCGCGCCCTAGGCGGCCACGTCACGGAGCGGGTGCGCCGGGCGTTGCACCTAGGCGTCAGGAAGGCCCTCGGAGTGGTGCGATCCCACTACGAGGTCAACCTCGAGGCGGCGGGGGAGGGCTACATCGTGCCGAGGGCGTCGAGGACGAGGTGGCCATGGAGCGCGCGGATGCGCTCGGCTGGCCGACGCCGCGGGTCACTCACCGAGGCCTTCGAAGAATTCCTCTTCCGGACGCCGCCGATCTTTGCTGCTCCTCTGCCGAACGCAGTTGGGCGCTAGGCCCATTTTTTGTTTACGTGTATCGAGTCTGGCCTCATGGCCTTTTGTGAATAAACAAATTGTCTTGTGAACATGAGCGATTCTTTGTAAATGAAGTTGCTTGTTTATTACGCCTTTTTGTTTCTCCTTCTTCCTGAGTAGATTCTAGTTAGGGGAGTTCGGTTTTCGCAGGGGGCCCGCGGGTTGGAGGCGAGAGAGAAGGGCCATAGCCACGCGGCGTAGGCTATCTCTGGCTCGCACGCTCCTTCCGTTTGTCTTTGCTGCGCCACTGTTCGAATCATGGCTCGAGGTTGAAGTAGGAAACAAACTTAGCGCGTGTTGTTATGTTTTTTGCGCGAAAAATGGGACCATTTTGGGGGGGGGGTGTGCCCCCCCCGCGAGCCCCCGAGGGTAACTTGGGTTTCAGGGGAAAGCCGAGTTGCCCTTTTATTAGACTTGCAGTATTTACATAGTTGACACCAACTGGGGCGTTGGCCATGTGATTTTATAACAACAAAAAAAACACTTGGAAAATCCTAGCTAAGGGTAGAAGCGACGTAGCTGTTGGATGTTCCAAGCGTTGGTGAGTTCTTCGCCGTCCTCGTTGGCCAGCTTGTACGTGCCCGGCTTGAGCACTTTCACCACGACATAGGGTCCCTCCCATTGGGGCGATAGCTTGTGGCGCCCTCGGTTGTCTTGGCGTAGCCTTAGGACCGGATCCCCTTCGGCGAAATCCCTCCGACGTATCTTGCGTGCTTGGTAACGTCGTAGGGGCTGTTGATACCTTGCGGAGTGCATCAACGCCACGAGGCGTACTTCGTCTAGGCCGGTCCGGCGAGTCCTCACGGGCTCGGCCCGGTTAGCATCTTCGTCGTACCCTCGAATCCGGGCGACCCATATTCCGGGTCCGTGGGGAGGACGGCCTCGCGCCATGGACTAGGAAAAACGGGGTGAACCCGGTGGCTCTGCTTGGGGTTGTCCTTAGGCTCCACACACCGCTGCTGGTAGTTCTTGGAGCCATTTTCGCCGCATTTGTTGGGGTGGTCAAAAATTCGGGGCTTGAGGCCTTGCGGAATCATGCCGTTGGCGCGCTCCACTTGGCGGTTGGTCTGTGGGTGTGCCACAGCTGCCCAATCCACGCGGATGTGGAACTTGTCGCGAGAACTCCAAAAACTTCCGGCCGTGAGCGGGACCCATTGTCCGTGATGATGGAGTTTGGCACTCCAAAGCGGTAGACAATGTCGGTGAAGAACGTGACCGCCTGCTCAGCCCTCAAATTCGTGATGGGGCGCACCTCCACCCATTTGGAGAATTTGTCAATCGCGACAAGCAGGTGGGTGAAGCCCCCGGCGCCTTCCGCGGGGGCCGACGATGTCCAACCCCCACACGGCGAACGGCCATGTTACGGGGATCGTTTGCAGGGCGTGAGCGGGCAAATTGGACTTGCGGGCGTAGAACTGGCACCCTTCGCAGGTGCGCACAATTTCGCTGGCATCCGCGACCGCGGTAGGCCAGTAGAAGCCCTGGCGGAACGCGTTGCCAACGAGGGTGCGCGGTGCGGCGTGGTGGCCACAGATCCCCGCGTGGATGTCACGTAGGAGCTCGCGCCCCTCGGGAATGGGTATACACCGCTGGAGGATGCCTGATGCGGCGCGCTTGTACAGCTCGCCGTCGACGAGGGTGAATGACTTGGCCATCCTGGCGATGCGCCTGGCTATGGCCCGGTCTGCGGGGAGTTCCCCTCGAGCAATCCAGGCGATATACTTCTTCCGCCAGTCCGCCTGGGCGGGAGCCGGCTCGATGTCCATCGCGACAGCCTCGTGGGAGCCGTACCCCTCGAGAAGGGAGAGCACGTACGCCTCGTTCGAGGGGTCCTCTTCCATGGGTTCCGCACCCGCTGGATTCGAGGGAGCCCCCGAGGGTCCGCCGTCGCTCGAGGGGTAGGGCTCGAAGGTGACCGAGGGCCGCGCGATGTCACGCGCGAACACGTTCGGGGGGAACGGTGATCCGCCGGACGCGATCTTGGCAAGTTCATCCGCTTCCTCGTTGTACCGGCGGGGTACGTGATTAAGCTCGATGCCGTAGAACTTGTCTTCGAGGGCCCGCACGGCTTTACAGTAGGCCTCCATCTTGTCATCGTGGCAGCTCGCGTTCTTCATGACTTGATCGATCACGAGCTGCGAATCCCCTCGTACGTCGAGGCGCTTGACGCCCAACTCAATGGCGATTTTGAGGCCGCAGAGGAGGGCCTCGTATTCCGCCATATTGTTAGATGCGGGGAAGTGGAGGCGCGCCTTGCGTAGCGCATGTGTTCCCCGAGGGGTGACACGAAGAGCGAGCCCGCGCCCGCTCTGTCTTCATCACCGAGCCGTCGAAGAACGGAGTCCGGCACTGCGCGGCTGCGAGGGGGCGGCTGCGTGTCCGTCCATTCGGCGACGAAATCGGCTAGGATTTGCGACTTGATGGCCTTGCGCGAGCGTGGGCGAGCGTCTCGCCCATCAACTCCACGGACCACTTGGCAGTGCACCGCCGCGTCGGGGTTGCGGATGATCTCTCCTAGCGGGAAGGAAGAGACCACCGTGACCGGGTGGGCCTCGAAGTAGTGGCGGAGCTTGCGCGGCGCGAGGACTACCGCGTACAACGGCGACACGGACACGGGGGTAGCGCGTCTTTGTGTCCGACGGGACTTCGCTCGATGTAGTAGGCGGCCTCCGCACGGGCAAGGCGTGTCCCTCCTCCGTGCGCTCCACAACGATCACGGCGGCCGACCACCCGGGTGGTTGCGGCTACGTAGAGTTGGAGGGGTTCGCCGTCTCGCGGCGGCGTAAGGATTGGGGGCGTGCGTCGAGACGCCTTCGGCTTGTCGAGCGCTTCCGGGCCTCGGCGGTCCAAGAGAAGCGCTCGTGCTTCTTGAGCGGCGGTAGAGGGGCGGGCCCTTCTCACCGAGCCTCGAGATGAAGCGGCTTAAGGCGGCGAGGCACCCCAACACCTTCGCACCCCTTTGAGGTCCCGGGTGGACCCATTCGCTCGAGGGCCGCGACCTTTTCAGGGTTGGCCTCGATTCCCCGCTGGGAGACGATGTACCCTAGGAGCATGCCCCGCGGCACTCCAAAGACACATTTTTCGGGGTTTAGCTTGACCCCGTTTGCCCGTAGGCAGCTGAACGCGACGCCAAGGTCGTTAACCAGGTCGTCCGCCTTCCTAATCTTGACGACGATGTCGTCCACGTAGGCCTCGACCGTCCGCCCGATGTGATCCCCAAAAACGTGCTGCATGCGGCGATATGTTGCGCCGCGTTTCGAGGCCGAAAGGCATCGTGACGTAACAGAACGTCCCGAACGGTGTGATGAACGAAGTCGCGAGCTGGTCGGACTCCTTCATTTTTATTTGGTGATATCCCGAATAGGCATCAAGGAAACGAGAGTAGTTCACACCGGGCCGTAGAATCAACGATTTGATCTATGCGTGGCAAAGGAAAAGGAACTTTTGGACATGCCTTATTGAGGCCGGTGTAGTCTATACACATCCTCCACTTCCCATTTTTCTTTTTTACAAGCACGGGATTAGCTAGCCACGTAGGGTGGAACACTTCCTTGATGAATCCGGCCTCAAGGAGCTTCCGCGGCTCCGCTCCGATCGCCCGCCGCCGCTCCTCGTCGAAGCGGCGCGGCCGCCGCCGCACGGCGCGAGCGTTAGGCGGGATATCAAGGGAGTGCTCGGCGACCTCCCTCGGGATGCGGCATGTCCGAGGGGCTCCACGCGAAGACGTCGGCGTTGGCGCGGAGGAAGTCGACGAGCACTTGCTTCCTATTTGGGGTCGAGGGTCGGCCGACCCTCAACACCCCTGCCCTCGGGGGCCGACGGGTCGAGGGGGACCCCTTTGGTTTGCTCGGCGGCCTCGAAGGTGCCGACGTGCTTGGTGGCGGAGCTGAGGTCGTCGTTGACCATCTTCTCCAACGTGTTCACCAGCGCTTCATCCAGCGCTAGTGCCTCTGCATGTTCCACGCACTCGACGTCGCAGTCGAATGCGTGCTCGATCGACGACCCGACGGTGATGACGCCGTTTGGACCCGGCATCTTCATCTTCAGGTACGTGTAGTTGGGGACCGCCATGAACTTGGCATAGCATGGTCGCCCAAGGATGGCATGGTAGGCCCCTTTGAATCCCACCACCTCGAAGGTGAGGGGTTTCCTTGCGGAAATTCTTGGGGGTCCCAAACCGGACGGGCGGATCGATGCGCCCGAGGGGTTGAACACTGCTTGCCGGGCGCGATGCGGGTGAAACGGCTTCGTGTCGGGCCGCACTGGTCCCGACCCCAATCCCCATCAGGCGCAATGTATGCGCGAAGAGGATATTGAGGCTGCTGCCTCCGTCCATAAGGACCTTCGAAAACCGGGCGTTCCCAATGATGGGATCGACCACCGGTCGTCTTGGCCGGGTTCGGGATGCGGTTTGAGTGATCATCCCGGCTAAAAGTGATGGCGTCCTTCGACCAGTTGAGGAAGGCCGGAGGTGCCCTCTCTGCGGCGAGGACTTCGTGCCGCTCCTTCTTGCGTTGCCGGGTCGACATGTCGACAGTAGATCCCCCAAAGATGAGGAACACGTTTTCGACAGCAGGGAAACCACCCGCGTCGCCATCGCTCCCATCTTTCTTGGCCTCTGCCTCCTTCGCGGCGGCACGGCCGTAGAACTTCTTGAGCATGTCGCATTGCTCAAGAGTGTGGTTCACGGGAGTCTTGTTGTAGGGGCATGGCTTTTTCATCATATCGTCAAACACCCCCGGGCCTCGAGGGGCCGGTCGAGGGCCCCGTCGAGCCGGGTCGACAGCGAGGGCCTCGGCGTTGCCGCCGTTGCGCCCCTGCTCGCGCGCCTCGCGGCGCGGCTTCTTCCCCTTCTTGCCCCGCTTGTCGTTGCGGCGCGGCTCCTTGGACCCGCCGCCCTCCGCGGGCGTGTCCTCGGAGCGCTTGCCCTTCTTGCCGTCGAAGATTGCCCCCACGGCCTCCTCTCCGGAGGCGAAGCTGGTGGCAATGTCGAACAGCTCGTTCGAGTCCGCGGGCGGGCTGCGTCCCAGCTCGCGCACAAGGTCCCGGCACGTGGTGCCCTCGAGGAACGCGTGCACGATCTCGGACCGTGCCACGGCGGGGAGCTCCGTGCAACGCTTGGAGATGCGCCGTATGAAGTCCCGCGAGCGACTCGCCGGGCCACGCGTGCGGGAGCGCAGGTCCCGGGGAGTTCCCGGGGCGCACGTACGTGCCCTGGAAGTTGCCCACGAACGTGTGGACTAGATCGTCCCAGTTATGGATGCGGGGTGGCGGGCAAGTGCTCGAGCCATGTCCGGTCCGCGTCGCCCAGGTGCAGGGGCAAGTTGCGGATGATCACTTCGTCGTTGGTAGCCCCGCCCAGCTGACAAGCTAGGCGGTAGTCGTTGAGCCAGACGCGGGGGTCCGTCTCCCCGTTGTATTTGACGATTGTCGAGGGCTGACGGAAGCGGCGGGGGGGAACGCCGCCGTGCGGATCTCCCGGGCCGAACACACGGGTGCCGGGGGCTCCGGTGTCGGGGAGCGATCCTCACCGCTGTCGTAGCGTCCACCCCTTCGAGGGTGGTAGCCCCTTGCCGCACGCGCGTCCGCCTTGCTGGTGCGCCTGGCGTTGATGACGTTGCGGGCGTCGCCATCCAGCGCCCTGCGCGTGTCGAGGAGCCGTTCCTTGGCCGGCGTGCGTCCCTGGTCGGCGGGTTGACCCACGTGCACCGAGGGTTCGCCTCCTGGTGCAGGATCATCAGCCCGTGCGTCCCCCTGTTGGCGGATGCGTGAGGCTGAGCTCTCGGCCTGCTGGACGGCCGCTTGCTCAAGGAGAGTCTGCACCTCGCGGTGCATGTCTCGAGCCTCGAGGGTCGAGGGTGCCGGCATGGCGCGTAGCAACGTCACGGCGGCGATGAGCTTTTGGCTCGCCCGTGGCAGAGTATCCGCGTTGTCGACGTTGGGGACGGGGTTGAGGCGGTCACGGACCTGTCGGCCCAGCTCCTACGCGCGTTCGCCGCGCGCGGAGGCCTCCCCTGCCATCGAGGCGCGGAGCGGCCCGCCGCGTCCGTGCTCCTCCGCCGGCTTGGCCTCGAGCTCGCGGGCTTGGGCCGGTGTGCATCGACGTCGGCCCCGGCGGAGCGCTCGACCCCCGCGGCCGGGCGCGTGGCGATCCCGGGGCGGGCGTGACTTCCCCGTCTCGGCACCCGCCGCACCGGCGGCGTTAGCCGGGTCGTTGGTGATGACGGCGCAACATTCCCACGCGGGGTCGTAGCTCCCGTGCGCGGAGTCGTCGGAGCGACCAAACCGGTAGTCCGTGGCGTCGAGGAAGCGCCCGAACGCGGCCCGGGTCCGGCACGCCGGAGAAGTCCCACTCCGCGTACCCGTGGCGGTTGGCGGGTGGCATCGTATCGACGGAGCCCGGGGACGACTCGTCTGCTGGCCGAGGTGCGGGGGTCCCCGGCGACGAAGACGTGGCGGCCGAGGTGGAACCGGCGCATCGTCGTGTTCACGTTGGTGTTATGGGCCGTCGTGGCGCCACGCGGCCGATGGGGATGCGCGGTCCCGAGACCGCACGCGGTCCCGCCGGGGCGGTGGCGGCTGTTGTGACGGTGGGCGCACCCGCGTTGTGCGGTGGCGCGCTCGGCTGCCGCCGCTCGGACCGCGCCCCGGCGTGAGCGTATCCCGGAGCGACGACGACGTCGCGGCGTCGACGGACTGCGGCATCCGTGCTGCGGCGCGCCGCGCGGTGTCGTGCGTGCGGCGGAGACCGAGCGGACCCCGGCCTCGCGGCGCGCGCGGCTCCTCACGATTGGTGAGGCGCATGAGATAGCCGTTTCCGTGGCACGGAAGTTCAAGTCTCCGAAGCGGATCTCGAACCCGGCGGGGAGAGGGTCCGAGCTACCCATGTTGTAGCGGGTACCACGGTACTCAGTGCGAATCACCATGGAGGGAGTTGGTGAAATGACCTTAGGCGCTCGTTTGCCCCACGGTGGGCGCCAGCGTCGGTGCGGAATATGGTCCCGACACTAACCAGTAGATAACGCCTAGGTCTATCCCTCAATGGTCGATGCTAAGCAACAAATGACACAAGGTTTTATCCTGGTTCCGGCCGAGGGGGCCGTACGTCCGGCGAGGGGCGTGCTCGTGGCACTATATTGCTCGGCACGGGGGTGCTTGTAGTGGGGCAAGTACAAGCAAGGCGGGAGAGGAAGCGTGGCTTCCAAGTCCCTGGGAGAGTGGGCGAAGATGTTATGGAAGAATAAGAGAGTGAGTGCACGGTGTCTTGTGTTCCTCTGAACTCGTCCCCCCTGCGGCTGGGGGCTCGCCTCTCCTTTTATAGGCCAAAGGGGGCGGCGAGTTACATGCACGCCGCGCTACCTAGCTACGTGAGGGAGCACGTCGCGCTACGGTGTAGAGTGGGCGGCCGTCCGGACGATCTTCGCTGCGATCCGGCCATGATGGCCTACCCCGTACCCGAACAGTGGCGGTTCGAGGGGTAGGAAGGCGGCGGATGGCGGTGGTGTTCTTTGATAGGCTTCGAGGGAGGTGCGATGATGGGCGGTACGGGGGAACGGGCGCGGGCGAACGGCGTTCCTTCCCAATGCGTTCCGCGGCGGCGGAGTGGTTCTTTGCGGTGCTCGGGCGTGCGTACGCGGTGTCGGGCGTGCGCCCGCACGCGTGGGTACGGCGGTCGCGCCGTTACGGTGACCGGGATGGCCACCCACCGGCCTAGCGCCCCTCACCTAACCCTGCGGGGTCACGGGAAAGTGGAATCGAGGGTGCGCCGGCCCCTTTTCGAGGGTCGGGCGCGTTAGCCGTCTTGTAGTGGGCGCACGGTGTCTTGGGGCCGACACCCGGCCGTACGCACGGTCCATCCCACGGTGGCGGGGATGGGCTCCTCCCTCGGGGAGTTGGTGCGGCGGCACCGGGCGTGAGCCCCGGGCGCATGATGGCGCCGTCTCGCGGCGTCGGGCGTTAAATGCCCAAGTACGGGGCCGGCGCACGCGTGCGGGCGCGCCCGTGAGCGTGGCGGGCCCCGGCCGAGGGCGGAGCGAACCCTCGAGCGAGTCGAGACACCGCTCGAGGGGGGGCGATCCCTCGAGCGGGGCGGGACCGCTCGAGGGAAAGGGGCGCCCCTCGAACGGGGCGGAGCCCGCCCGGGGGGGAGCGCGTCCTCGAGCGAGGCGGGGCCTGCTCGAGGGGTCTTCTCCGTGGGCCGTCTTGGTGGGCCGTCAGGATCCCGACGTAGGCCGTGTCCTGCATGGTTAGTTACCTGCATGGTTAGGCTTAGCGTGTTTTGATACCGGGATTAAGTGAGGATTCCCCGTTGTTTAAGGGGACCCCTAGGGCGGTCCCCGACAGCAAGAACAGTAGGACGAAGTCGTGGACGGTTTCTTGGTTGAGCCACAAAACAAAGGTCGAGTCGGAACTACGTGGGAGCCAAGTCATGAGTGGAGATTGGCGGAGGCTACACTAAGTTCGCGGGGTTTGCAGTGGTTCACCACAAAACCACTGAGTTACTCGGTTGAGCCACAAAACTGAGGCCGAAGACTCAATGAGGAGAACGGTCACCCAGGCCGGTCTAACCGCCTAGGAGGGGTGGTCTGACCGCCTGGCTGGTCTAACCGCCCAGGGGGGCGGCCGCCCTGGTCGCTGGCGCCGAGAAGCTTCAAAGCGGAGGACACACATCGGGATCGCAAGGCTTGCATCGAGACTAAGCAGTTTGCGGTCGCTGGGCATCCGTCCGACGGAGAAAATCTGAAGACTTTGAAATCCGCCCTTGAGGGGCTTGTATACCTAGTTATTATGTAAGGGTAGTTTAATCTTTTGGATGCCTCCATATATACTCTTAAGGGATGGATGGCAGCCAACTCTTGTAACCCTAGCTCATTTGTTTTTCCATTTTCATTCTCATTTTCCCCTAGTTTTTCCTAGGACTAGCTTGAGTGCTTCATGTGAGATCTAGAGAGAGGGATGGATGTATGGGTGGCAAGCTAGACCTTGTATGAACATTTCATGGTATGTATAGATGATTCGGCGTGGCTCCTCAAGGTTGTGTGTTGCTTTTCCCATCCTTCTTTGAGGTGATTTTCAGAGCT
Source organism: Cenchrus americanus (assembly GCA_947561735.1). Lineage (NCBI taxonomy): Eukaryota > Viridiplantae > Streptophyta > Magnoliopsida > Poales > Poaceae > Cenchrus > Cenchrus americanus. The sequence goes on along the minus strand of OX387245.1, from coordinate 79,829,268 downwards.
CTTTGTTGTGATTTTTGTGGCAGTTTTGAGGACGATTTCTTGGGGATTTTGTTAGGTGTCACGTATGAGGACTTTGTGCCTCTTTGGCTGGTGACTTTGCCCCCAAATCTCCCTTGAATCAGACTCGATTTGGTGGTTTTTCGAGTTGCTCGAGTTCTTGCCCTAGAGAGACGATTTCTTCGATTCCACTTGATTGTGAGCGTTTTGGGTTGATTCCTTTGAGGTAGAGGTTGCCCAGGAGGTAACCCAGCTATTCCTGAAGTTTTGCTGCAATCCGTGGAGTGATTCAGGAGATCGGGCGATGGGAAGTTCGGGGTTGACCCGCGGGTTGGTTTTCTGGAAGGGGTGGTCTAACCGCCTAGGGGGCGGTCTAACCGCCCTGGGCCTTCCAGGTGAAGGTTCTGATTTTGCCGGATTTTCCTCTGTGAGTTTGTTTGCCTTGATCAGAGGAGTGTTCAGGTTAAATCTTGGGTTGTTTTCGTGCTGTTTGCTAGGAGTTCTTGCTTGGAGTTCTTTGCTGGGTACAGGAGGTTAGACCGCCCCTGGTAGCCGGTCTAACCGCCGCTAGGCCCCTGGATGAAGTTTTGGTCTTCGCTAAGATTTCTTGGTAGCTTGTCCTTGACCAGAGATTTCTGTTGGTGAAACCATGGTGCATTTTGCTTGGAAGAGGTGTTTCGAAGGATTTCTTGGTTGCCTGGTGGAGGCAATCTAACCACCCCCCATACCTGGTCTAACCGCCCCCTCGAGACAGTCGGCTCCCGAGTTGTTTCCAATACCGTGTTCGTGTGGGAGTCAAGGTTGCTGGTAGTGTTTGTTCCTAGGACTAGTAGCACTCTAGTGGCTACGTGGTTTTGGCAAACGGAAGGTAGAAGTGCGGAGCGTGTGATTTTGGGTGTCCAACCGAGCTAGTTCATCTTGTTGGAGTTTCGATCTCCTTCGAGAAGAATTTTAATCGGGTCCCATTCACTCCCCCCTCTCTGGTCGCCTAATCGGTCCTTCACTCATGAGCTATGAAGCAGCTGTGAATTCAGTAGGAGGAGATGATGTCGCACTAGCTAAATCCTTCATTATAGCTTGTGAAGGCCCAGTCCTCAACTGGCACTCCCTGCTACAAACCACACTCAATCTGCAATTAGATTGACCTCAAGACAAAGTTCATTCAAGCCTTCAAGATATTTCATGAAACCGTGGCAAAATCATCAGACTTGTACAATTGCAAGCAAAAAGATAGAGAGCCATTGTAGAACTTCGTAAGAAGATTCATGCAGCAAAGATCTTAGATTCTGGAAGTAGAAGACAAGACAAGAATACAAGCACTGATCAAAGGTCTGACACCAGGACCAACAGCTCCACACTTGACCCGAAAGGAGCCTAAGAGTATTGACGAGCTCTTTCATGAAATGGAAGTATACATCAAGTTCGATGAAGATCATCGAAGAAGAGTTGCTGAGCGAAATCAAGCAAGGCAAGGCAATAGAGGAACAGCATGGAGACCACATTCTCAAGTTCCACGATACATTAACAATGTGTAAAATCCTCAATTCAACCAGGACAACAGACCGAGCACAAGAGGAGGTTTTGCGACAAGAGGAAGAGGAAGGGGAAGAGGACCCCCAAAAGTCTAGAACCACGATCCAAGAGATCCTTACTTTTACTGTCGATATCATGGAAGAGGCCATAGCACCGAAGCGTGCCTAGAAACCGAAAGGAACATAGCAAGAATTCAATAAGAAAAAACCATGATGAGTATCGCCTCCACGGTGCTGAGCCAATTTCGTCCAAACTTCTGGCAACCACAATTCATGGGTCCTCAACCAAACCCAGTCTCAATTCAGCAGCTTCGGCAGGTGTAGTCATCCTGGCAGCCATCCCAACAGTTCTATCCTCAGTCTCAGGCAATCCAAACTATTTAGCAAACACAATCGATTTAAGAAATGTTGCCACCACCACCAGATAGCTCAACAAGACCTGAGTCGAGTTCAAGAACCCATAACCCGAAAGCATTGCCCTCTTTCAGAACTATCATGCCCATCATAGGAGGCTCAGCCATGGAGTTTGAAACAAAGAGGCAAAGAAACAACTATTTCAGATCTGTGAACACAGTCATCAATGATGGTCCAGCAGCGCGACCAAAGTTGGCCAAGGTACCAATAACTTTCACCGAACAAGACTTCAGATTGAAGTCAATAGAACACAATGATGCCATGGTCATCGAGGTGAACATAGCTGGTTGGGTCATTAGAAAAGTTCTGGTGGATAATGGAAGTTCGGCAGATATTCTATTCATGAAAACTTTCGAGAAAAACAGCTTGAGTCAACACATGCTACAGCCACTAGAATACCCATTGCTAGGTTTCGGAGGAAAGCCAATAAAGCCAGTAGGAAAGATATCTTCCAATATCCTTCGGGGACCTGGACAATGCTAGAACTAAGACTCTAACTTTTGATGTAGTCGACATGTATCATCCCTACCTCGTGATTTTCGGAAGAGCATTCATCAATAAATTTGATGTCGTGATAAGGCAACAATTTTTGTGTATGAAAATCCCAGCAACCAAGGGGGACATCACAGTATTTTGGTGATCAACAAGAAGCCAGAAACATTGAGAAGGTCTTCACACCAGGCCAAAGCAATGTGCATCAGTTGAACTCCATAGAAGAAAAGAAAGAACTCTATGTTGAGGCCAAGAGGGATAAAGAAAAAATTGAGATAGCCGCTGATGGTGAAATTAAGAAAGTATACTTAGATGACATGCCAGACAGAGCAGCCGCGATAGGGGCTCATCTCAGTCCGAAGGAGAAAAGGAACTTGCTCAATTCCTCAACAAGAACAAAGATGTCTTCGCTTGGTCAGCCAAAGACTTGCAAGGTGTCGATAGGGACATCATTGAGCATGCCCTAAAAACAGATGACAAGATAACTCCAAAGAAGCAAAAACTCAGGAAAATGTCCAAAGAAAAAGTAAAAGCAATAGAGGCTGAAGTACAAAGGCTTCAGGATGCCAAGGTGATCAGGGAAGTCATGTATCCTGTTTGGTTGGCTAACACTGTACAAATAAAGAAGAAAAATGGGAAGTGGAGAATGCATGTAGACTTCACAGATCTGAACAAAGCTTGCAAGAAAGACGATTTCCCCTTGGAAAGGGTAGACAAAGTCGTTGATGATGCTGCAAACAGCGAAATGCTATCACTCTTGGACATGTTCTCAAGATATCATCAAATAAGGGCCCGAAGAGAAGACGAGGAGAAAAAAAGCTTCATCACTAATTTTGGAACCTTTTGCTTCATCAGAATGCCCGAGGGATTAAAGAATGCAGGATGCACATTTTCAAGAATGATAGCAATAGTGCTTCATCCTCAACTTCGAAAAAATATTCTAGCATATGTCGATGATATAGTCCTCAAAAGCATTCATAGAAGAGACCACATAAGCGATTTAGCAGAAACCTTTGTGAACCTCAGAGCAGCAAATCTTGAGCTGAATCCTGAGAAGTGTGTTTTCGGCATTCAAAAGGGAAAAGTTTTAGGGTGCTTGGTTTTGACAAAAGGTATTGAGGCAAATCCTGACAAAATCAAGGCTCTAGTTGAAATGCAAGATCCTGTTTCGGTGAAAGACGTGCAAAAGCTGATAGGGAGAATGGCTGCCCTTAACAGATTCATCTCCATAGCTGCAGAGAGAAGTTTGCCTTTCTTCCAAGTTCTCCGAAGTTCCAAGAACTTTCAGTGGTCTGAATATCAGAAACAAGCCTTCCAAGAACTCAAAGGCTATCTGTCAAACATGACCAAGCTATGCCTTCTAGAGCCAAAATCGCCACTCCTGCTGTACTTGTCTACTTCTAATTCGGTTGTGAGTGTTGTACTAGTGCAAGAGAAAGAGGAAGAAGGAAAATTGAAACAAATTCCAGTATATTTTGCTTCGGAAGCTCTTTCGGGATCCAAACTTTTCTACTCTGAATTGAAACAAATTCCAGTATATTTTTACTTCTAATGCAGTCGTTATGGCTGCAAGAAAACTAAGGCACTACTTCGAGGGTCACAGAATAAGTGTGATCACGAATCAACCACTGAACGATCTGTTCACGAATAAAGAATCATCAACCTGAATCATCAAGTGGGTTGTTGAACTATCAGAGTACACGATTGATTTCGAAAGAAGAAGTGCAATCAAATTGCAAGTCTTGGCAGATTTCGTCCTGGACTGGACATCGCCAATGCATAATCCCGGCGAAGATATAGTCACGCCTTGGGTGGTGCATTGTGATGGGGCTTGGTGTGACAGGGGTGTTGGCATAGCTGCAATTGTAACATCTCCAACCGGAGTTGTGATAAGATATGCAGCGCCACTTGATTTCGCAGATGATGTGCATTCTATGAACAACACAACAGAATACGAGGCTCTACTCCTATCTTTGAGAAAGATGAAAGCTCTAGGCCAGCCAACCTTTATCATCAAGACGGATTCCAAAGTCATTCAAGAACATATCGTGGAAAGAGAGCGAAGCAAGGAATCCAGTTCTAATGAAATATCTTGAGAAAGTCAGGGAAATGGAGAAGCATTTCAAAGGCTACTCAGTCCAACATATACCAAGAAATGACAACAATGAAGCAGAAAAACTGGCGAAAGCAGCAACTCAGAACCAGGTAATGCCTCCGGATGTGTTCTTCGAAATCATCAAAGAATCGTCCTTCAAAGATCTAAAGCTAAAAGCTGTGAACATTGTAGAAACTCGCGATTGGAGAGACGAAATCATGGCATACTTGAGGGGTCACTGTGAACCAAAGTTGGTGATAACTACTTCACCAACTCTAGACATGAAAGGCTTTTTGGCCACTCGGTTTCTTTTGCTAAAAAGTAACAAAAAGCATGTCCTTACTTTCAAGATTTTAGCACAAGTTCTAGTGGGTTTAAGCTTTACTAAATTGGCCATCTAGTACAGACAAGGTTGTACCATACAATTAATCAAGCATAACATTCATCAACTTCCATCATTAGGGATCTCATGGCTAGTGGAGTAAGTAGTCTCAGATAATGGTGAGAGGCCGACAATCGATTGATTCAAAACCTTGCAAGGTAGACCAGAACACACGGTGGGATGCCCCCGCGAGGACAACCACAAAGCGGTTCCCAAAATTCTTCGGGTCAGGATTGAATCTTACAGTCTTTGGTGCAGGCTATCAGAAATACCCCGCGAGGCACCCGGACTCACCATACACCACCGAAAGATAGCCGTGAGACGCATCCCAAGATGAGTAATAGTAAGATCCCTCGCCGCCTTATTAAGGTACTAGGCTTACCGGTCCCATTCCCGACAAGTGCTTAGTACGTTCAAACACTTAACCCACAATAGCCATTGGACCGGAGCCCACATCCCATGCTCTTACCACATGAGCAATCCATCTAAGGAGATCTTATGATTCCTATCTAGGAACCTATTCTCGCGAGTGACATCATCACCCGACTTGTAAGGACCTAACATACTAGTAAGGACACAGGTACCTAGGGATCATGCATCCAAGGTTCCATACAACTCCTGACTTAAATACACAAGCATCCATAGATAATTGTAAAACAAAATTTGAAAACTGGGTCAGATGCACCGGGGCTTGCCTTCGTCAGCAAGGGTAGCCTGAGCACCCTCGGTGTCGTCGAGTACTTCCATGTACTGCAGAGCAGCTTCTGCTTCTCCTTCCTCGGCTTCCGGAATGAGCGAGTACTCACCGTCAGGAAGATCTACACGAAATGCAATGCAGGGTTAAGGTGATGTGATAGCTTATTTATCTTATCCAACTCTTGTTGGTCATATTCACCTTAACAAATAATTAATTATTACTTCCCTTTTCATGAAGGCTATTATTGATATGTGTTTTATTCTTTTAATTAAACATTTAAGTAATGTTTCCTCTCATACTTATTATATCATGTGAGGCTTTGATACTTCACCTTTCACTAGTAAAGGTGTGTACAAAGATAATTATTTATAAATTAATTCTTTCAACAGCAAGGGTGTGTTCTTAGCCCTTAATTGAGTTTGACAACTTTTCACAAAAAGGGTAAAAGGAGTAAGATGCATTTTCCTAATTTAACCCGATATTAATCTATAAAAGGTTTCCAAGCTTTTATTAAATAACAAACCACATAAAAAATTTCAGTAAAGGGTTCCTGGAGCATCAACCTACCCATGCTAGGCCTCTGAACATACATATAAGATTTGGGCAACTAGAAATTTAATTACTTTGAAAATAACGAAAGCTAGCTAGCAATTCAAGTTAAATGCATACAAAAATAAATAAGCATCCAAATGCTCCTAACTTCCTCACACATGTACTCTGGTCCTAAACCATCTTATAAAACCAGCAAACACACCTAGAATCACTACTGATCTTGCTTCATCAAATTACAAAGTAGAACATGCACATATTAAGAAAAATTACTTCTGATCAATCAAAAATTGTGATTAATTCAACAGGGGTGTATCTTGGCATAACAAGACAGCATGCACAGGTTGGGCACAAAAACATAAATATTTTTAGCTACAAAAATCATATAGGCAGATTCTGCACAAATGGAAAACAATTCATATAAAAACATTTACTTCATAACTTTGTGCAATTTTTGGCACAGGAGCTAGTCATAATATCACACACAACATATACAAAAATTGGATGCAGAGGACTCATGGATTTTGAGTTATGGCAGATCAAGGTTTTCCACATTCCTATTTTTCTTGCTAAAAATATCAAGAATCAGACTATCTGAGTATAACAAAAGTTGCAGTACTCTTCACAACAAATCCAACAAAATTGAGGTTGCATTTTTCTGGATTTGCTACGATTTTCTACGCATTTTACAAGTTTCAGCAAATTGGGTATACTATTGAAGATACAGTTTTACGTTGAGGCCCCTGGAAAGAAATGGGGGCTCGCAGTGTGGCCCTTGGCCGTCGGGGCGGCGCGGCTCCGGCCAATGCCGGCGAACCGGCGGCGCTCCCCGACCGGGGGAGGTAGCGGGATTCGACTACGTGCTCACCTAGGACCGGTGGCGGCCGGAGTTTGGGCGGAGGGGTCGCCGGCGTGGGCGCGCGGCGGGAACAGACAGCGGCGGCCTTGGCGGGTGGCGCTGCCGGCGTTAGGGCGCACGTCTAGGACAAGGTGCTGTGCGTTTAAGTCCTAGGGGCGATGGGGAAACTCCTAGGGAGTTCACTCGGCACTGGAGAGGCGCGGGAAGGCGAGTTTGGCGGCGGCGGCCATGGTGGCGCGGTGGAGCGGTATGAAGCGGTGGTGATGGTGTGAGGGGGAGAAGGAATGACGGCCTTAAATAGAGCGCGCGTCCGGCGGTGGCGACGTGGTGACGGCGTGGATTCCACCGTGGTACGGTGGAGCCTCGGCCGGCGCGCGTACGACGGAGCGCGGAACGGACCGGCGGTCCCGCCGGTGCGCGCGCGCGCGCGCGTACGGCGCGGATGACGAGGAGCGACGCGCGGCGCGGGATAAAAACTAGGCACACGGGGGCGCGACGTCGGCCTAGGGAAGGCGCGTGGCCCGGGGCAACGTGCGGGCGCGGACGCCGAGGCGACCGGCGCTCGGGCGCGGCGCGCGGCGTGAGCGACATCGCGGCGCAGAGTGCCCCGGCCCATCAGTAATTTGCTGAGCGCCTGTTTGAAATTGATTTACTCCAAAGTTTTGTACTAAAGTGCACAAAACTTTTAATACCAAAGTTATAGATCTCGGTATCACCTACAACTTTCACAAAAGCCATATGGGGTTTTTCTCAACAGATTTTGCAAGGGAGGCTTGCCAACTTTGAATGTCAGTCTGTGTCCATGAACAGGAGATACTGACCTTTGAGAAAGTTTTTCATGCTTTTCCACTCAAAATTCAAAATGCCAATCTACATGAAAGTTGTGTCCCTCAACAAGCTGGACAACTTTCTTAAAGGTAGATTTTTAAGTGTTTAGGTGAATTTTAGAGAACGCGCAAAAGTTCCGAAAGACATCTATGGGTACTAGGGTTTAAGTGGGGCTTGACCAGGGCTTTGACCATGGGTTGGTCCCACAGGTGTGTCAACTAGACCAAAGGTGTCATTAGAGCTAATTGGTGAGTTTCTCGAGGTGAGGATCCAGGTTGACCGTGATTTGACCACTGTCAGCTAGGTTGACCGACGATTAGAGTTAATTAAAAACCTGGGGCATCACAGCCTAGCCCCCTTAAGCGGAATCTTGTCCCGAGATTCGATTTAGGAAAAAAAAATGGGAAGGGGAAACTCACGGTTTCGAGATTGTAGGAATTCTGGATACTTGGTGTTGAAATACTCCTCCATTTTCCAAGTTGCCTCTTCTTCCGTGTGATGACTCCACTGTATCTTGTACATTTTACTGTTTGTCTTCGGGTCTTTCATTCCTTTTGGTCTAATACTCTTAATGGGTGCTCGATAAGCGAGAAATCCGGCTCAATCCAAGCATTCTCTTCTGTGATTACTTCGTTTTCTGGCACATGCATTCCCTTCTTCAATTGGATCACATGAAACACATTGTGGACTGCGGAAAACCGTTTCGGTAATTAGATACAATAAGCCACTGGCCCACATACTTCTATGACTTCATAGGGCCCAATGTAGCACGGAGCTAACTTTCATTTGACAACGTACCTTTGCACACCTTTGGTGGGGGAAACCTTTAGACACACGTAATCGGGGTGTCGTTCCCTTATCGTGGTAACTCTTTTGCCTCATCTGAGCCATCTTCAAATTCTCCCTTATCACTTGTACTTTTTCTTCGGCATCTTTAACTAAATCCGGACCAAAGAGTGTCCTCTCTCCAGTTTCGGACCAGTTCAACGGAGTGCGACATCTCCGTCCGTAAAGAGCATCGAACGGTGCCATCTTCAAACTAGCTTGATAACTATTGTTGTAGGAGAATTCTGCCAAGGACAAACACTTGTCCCAACTCTTATCAAAGTGCAAGATGCTTGCTCGTAGCATGTCTTCCAAAATCTGATTTATCCTTTCCGTCTGACCATCGGTCTGCGGATGATAACTGGAGCTACGGATCAGCTTGGTCCCTAAGCACTCATGCAACTGCTCCCAGAAGCGAGCTACAAACTGAGTTCCTCTATCAGAGATTATAGTCTTCAGAATTCCATGCAAATGAACTATTTGGTCCATGTATAACTCTGCATATTGCTGCACCGAATAAGTGGTATGCACTGCAATGAAATGAGCGGTCTTGGTGAGTTTGTCCACGATCACCCAAATAGAATCTTTATTTCTAGATGTCAGGGGTAAACCCACAATGAAATCCATATTAATGTCATCCCACTTCCACAGGGGTATCGACAAAGGTTGGAGTACACCTGCCAATTTCAAATGGCTTGCTTTCATCCGGTGACAAGTATCGCATTCGGCTATATACTTGGCTATATCGACTTTCATGTTGGACACCAGAAATTCTGTTTCAAATCTTGGTACATCTTGGTACTGCCGGGATGAATAGAGCCTCATCAAGGATGATCTTCTTAATTTCCAGATCGACAAGAACCACAAGGCGTTTTCCAAACCAGATCACATCCTGGTAATCCTTCTGGAAACAAGTATACTTAGGATCTCCCTCAGCTAGTTTCTGTTTGATGATTTGTATGTCTTCGTCATTGTGTTGAGCAGTGACAATTCTATCATAAAGATTTGATTCGGCAGCTAAGGCATAAAGATTCCCTTGTTGTACCGCTTCTAAGTTGAGCCTTCTCATTTCTTCACATAATGGGTCACTAACTGGCTCCAGCTCTAGGTGATTGCAGTGAACTTTGCGACTAAGAGCATCCGCAACAACATTCGCTTTTCTGGGGTAATAATGCACTTCTAGGTCATAATCCTTAATCAACTCAAGCCATCTTCGTTGCCTGATATTCAACTCTGACTGAGTAAAGATGTATTTGATACTCTTGTGATCAGTGAAGATGTTACAACGATTACCCATCAGATAATGTCTCCATATCTTGAGAGCGTGGACAACAGCAACTAACTCAAGATCATGGGTAGGATAATTGATCTCATGAGGTCGAAGTGCCCGTGAAGCATAGGCAATGACTCGGCCTTCTTGCATAAGAACACAGCCGAGACCCGTGCCTGACGCGTCACAGAAAACTTCAAAAGGTTTGGAATTATCCGGTTGCACTAGCACTGGGGCTGAAGTCAAGTGTTGCCTCAAGGTGTGGAAAGCTTTCTCACATGCTTCGCTCCACACGAACTTCACTCCTTTCTTGAGCAGTTCGGTCATAGGTTTCGTGATTCTAGAGAAGTTGGGAATGAATCGACGGTAGTATCCCGCCAACCCTAAGAAACTGCGGATCTGGTGTACGGACTTCGGTGGTTTCCAATCCATCACCTCTTGGACTTTGCTAGGATCTACGGAGATACCATCTTGGGAAATAGTGTGCCCCAAGAATTTCACACTCTTCAACCAGAATTCACATTTGGAGAACTTAGCATAAAGCTTATGATCTCGCAAACGCTGAAGGACAATTCGGAGATGTTTGGCATGCTCCTTCTCGTTTTTGGAATAGATAAGGATATCATCGATAAAAACCACTACGAACTTGTCGAGCTCCATCATAAACATGGAGTTCATGAGGTACATGAAGTAAGCTGGGGCATTCGTGAGACCAAAGGACATTACTAAGAACTCGTAAAGACCATAACGAGTGGAGAAAGCAGTTTTAGGAATGTCACAAGGTCAAATTTTGATTTGATGATAACCAGAACGGAGATCGATCTTGGAGAAAACTCTGGCTCCAGCCAATTGATCAAAAAGAACATCGATTCGGGGAAGAGGATATTTGTTCTTGATGGTCACTGCATTGAGTGGTCTGTAATCAACACACAGCCTCAAGCTACCATCTTTCTTCTTGACAAAGAGAGTGGGACAACCCCAAGGAGAAGAGCTCGGGCGAATATAACCTTTATCTAACAGCTCTTGGAGTTGGTTTTTCAGTTAGGCTAATTCCTTGGGAGGCATACGATAAGGTCGTTTAGAAATGGGTGCAGTACCCGGTTGGAGTTCGATCACAAACTCAACATCCATATCTGGCGGCATACCAAGCAACTCATCAGGAAAGACATCTGGATACTCACACACTACTGGAATTTCATCAAGAGGGGAGATAATGGTCAAATAGGCACAAGAGTCGGTACCGTCCTGGAAAGGTAGGTACAAGGTAGTGTGCCCGACCTTAGGTGAATTGATCTCTATCACCCCATCTGATACATCTAGAACCACCTTATGTTGGGTCATCCAATCCATACCTAAGATAACATCCATGCCTTTCAAATTTATGGTGATAAGATTTGATTGAATATTCTTACTTCCCAATTATAAAGGTACTCCAAAAGTTACTATATGAGAAGAGATATTTCCACCTGGCGTGATAATTTTATAAGCCGATTTGGTATGCGATCCATTTAGACCCAATTTGCCTAATAGGTTTCTTATGAAAGTGTGGGTACCTCCAAAATCAAATAAAATCTTAACAGGAGTATCGTTGATAGAGAATGTACCCGTGAGCACTGAAGCTCCCTCTGGAATGTCACTCATGGTGGTGAAGTTTAGCTTGCCTTGGCGTACTTGCACCATAGGCTTCTTAGTTGGAGTGGCAGGCTTGTTCCCCGCACCTTGATTCGGTGGGTTGGGCTTGACCTGCTTGGGTTTAGGGCAATCGCTGATGTAATGCCCTGGTTGACCACAGTTGAAGCAACGACGATCACCAATGTTGCGAGGAGGTGCATTAGGCTTTGGAGCCTACTACCGATCATTTCGGAACTGGAAGTTCCCTGAGGGTTTGCCCTGGGATGGCTTCATCGTCCAGTGTCCAGTTGAAGATTGCTGGGATAGGTTTGGAACATTCTTTTTCACAAAGCGAAACTTCTTGTTAGTTCCGCTTCCCAGAGCAAAACCAGACTGTCTCTTTTTGTCCCGGTGGGCCTTTTTCATGGCATCCTCTTGGGAGATTGCCTTGTTCACAAGCTCATGGAAATTTTTCTGGCTCGAGCAGGTTCAGTCGCTCGTACAACTTGCCATCTAGCCCATCACAGAACCTCTCCATCTTCTTTGCATCAGTGTCTACATGATGTCCACCATGTTGGCACAAGCTGTTAAACTTCTGGGCGTAACGGTACACCGTATCAGATCCCTGTCTGAGAGCCAACAACTCCCTCATTTTTTTCTCCATTAATCCCTTGGGGATGTGATGGCTTTTGAAGGCTTCCTTGAAATCATCCCAAGTTACAGCACGCCCTCGCTGCATCGACTTGAAATTATCCCACCACATTAAAGCTTCTCCCTGCAGTTGCAGAGCTGCGAAATTGGCATTGTTCTCCTCAAAGCAAGGCATCACAAAGGCAGAGAACTTTGCCTCGATGGCCTTGATCCAAGACCCAGCTTCTAGGGGGTCTTCCGCCTTGGAAAACGTCGGTGGCTTCATCCCGATGAACTGAGCGTGTGTGGTGACCTGATTAGGCCCCTCGTGATTGGCACCATGTTGCGGCCCTCGGTTCATCTGCTGAGCGATCTGCTGCTGCATCTACAAGATCTGGCACAGCACCTCGGTCTGCGTGGCCATGAAGGCCTCCGACGGTGTCATGGGCGGCGGTGGCGCAAGTCACTGCTACCGTTCGCTCCGAACCCGTTGGGAGAGCTGCGCGTGGGCCCCACCATCTGAAATGCAAGCCTTTATTAGACACATAGCCAAAATCTTACTCAGAAATGATGACAAGTGCAATCATGCATAACCATAGCTCATTTGCATTCATATGATGATGACAGCAACAGTCGAAAGATTTCATGTAACCAAAATAAGATTCATAGAATCATTCTTCAACATAGTTAGAAGATACGACAACTCAAGTCCCTCGAGTTAGCCTTCAATCTGTGGCGAATTTCCCCATTTCGCGCGTACGGTGAAGGTAACGTGCGAATGATCACCAAGTCGTTTTAGCCACTGACCGGCACTCACCAAAAATGTCGTAGTTCTCTCATTAATATGCAAAAATGCTTAGTGTTGGCGAGTGCGGTTATGGTAACACTCGACACACTAGGGTAAACAACTCGCACAAGGTCTCAATAGCTCGGTTGAATCACAACAAACTCAAGTCGAAACACAAGGTGCTTAAGCATTCTTTATTACAACACGATGGATAGGGGGTCTAAGGACACTACAATACTCAAGTCTGAAAACATCATGATACAAATGGGTTACATTGCAATCGCATTGCACGACGATATACTCCTAAGCTGACTACCACAATCATCTTGTAGGTGACACCTAGGAGCACATTTCTTCTTGATGTTGCTCACTGGAATCCTAGTTACCAACTGAAGCACCACTGCCCATAGGTGAATCTGGTGGAGTCGGTAACGGCGGTCCCGCCTGGCTCGTCTGATCCAAACTAGACTGACCCTGCTGCTCCTCCGGGTGTGCCTGTACTGGAGGGAGCGGCTGTAAGGCCACTATAGCCTGTAGGGCTGCAACCTGCACCTCGGCCTCCTCTACCTGCTGCTGCATATCGACAATGTTCTGTAGCAGCGTCAACCTCTCAATCTCATAAGCATCGGCATTCTCCTCCAGGGTGTGAATTTCCGCCTCTAGATCTACAATCCTCTACAGGCGGTCGCCTCTCTCTAACTCTAACTGAAATCTCCAGGCACGTAGCCTATCATTCACCTGCTGCATCTGAGTAAGTGTAAAGTTCAGTTGCTGGTGGGCTGCTGATAGCTGTTGCCAATCCCGCCTAGCTGCCTCCAGACGCTGCCTGATAATCGCTGCGGTGTTGTAACGCAGCCCCTGAAGTGTGAAGATGACGTTAAGACAATGAGCCAACATCTGGGTGACATCCAGCGGCTCAGCTAACAACAGCAGCTCCTGTAGGTGATCCATAAGGTCCAGCCACGCCGAGTCGTGAGGTCTCACAGCGGGGAACAACCCGAACGGAGAGAGAGCTACCATAGTAGGGTTGTGGTTACAGAAGTCCATCAGCACTCGGAGAGCGGCGGACTCGATGGTCTCGTGGGTAATAAAACCCCAGTAGACAAAACTCAAGTCGAACCAGTCGGCGTGGTCCGGGTGTGGAAGCACAGTGACGATCACCCTGCAACGGGGAACACTCAAGCGCTCGAACTCGGACACCTCGTAGGTTGGTGGGGTGGTGTAGCCAGCAGCGCTGAGTGCTTCCCACGTAAGGCGTGGAAAACCCTCCCAGTGCAACCTGTTGGTACGGATCGTACCGTCAGCGTCGAACTCGTGAAACATAGGAAAAGCCATCTGTACGAAAATGTGACACATGTCAGGTCTCCAGGAGAACGGCATGTCAAATGGTGAAGTTCTGGCAGCTGTGAATGTAAATTCATAACAAAAAATCTAGAACCCTATAAATTTTCCCTAGGTTTTCCGGCTACTACAATGCTTCTTTTACACACTTTTTGGTATTCAAAGGTTGAGCTAGATCAAAGGAAACAAGGTGGAAGGATGCAATGTCTAGATTCGCTTAGAAAGGTGTAAGCTAAGCCGAAAGAAGCTGTGATCGAAATTTGCGAATAAAACTTAGACTGGGTGTGACGCCCCAGGTTTTTAATTACCGTCATTAACGCTAATGACCGGATTAGCCGAGTCAAACCGGTCGAACATCGGTCAAACCTAGGCCAACCTGGGTCATCACTCCGAAAACCTCGCCAATGAACCCTAATGAACCCCTTGGCCAAGCCTACACATACCCGTAATGGACCCTTGGCCAAAGACCCGGTCAAAACCGGCTTAACCGTTGACGTCAGCGAATGTCGTCCGGAACTTTTGCCGCGTTCTCCGAAATTCACCTAAACACTTCAAAATCTACCTTTATGAAAGTTGTCCATCTTGTTGAGGGACACAACTTTCATGTAGATTGGCATTTCAAATTTTGGGTGGAAATTTGTGAAAAATTTGGTCAACTGCCAGTACCTCCTGTTCACAGGGACAGGCCGGCATTCAAAGTTGGCACGACGTTCCTGCAAAATCCGTTGAGAAAAACACTATATGGCCTTTGTAAACGTTGTAGAGGGTAGCTAGATCTACAACTTTCCTATTCATCGCTTGGTGCACTTCTATTCAACTTTTTGGAGTTTTGCACGTTCAAAGCAGGATCCGTGAGCACGGTGCATCGGCCGGCCGACGCCGGCGCCGCGCCGCGACATCGCGCGTCGCGCGCACGCGCGTCGCCCCCGCCGCGCCGTACCGCCGTACCTCGGCTCGCACGCCCGAGCGTGCCTTCCCAAGGCCGGAGTCGCGCCTTCCCAAGGCCCCTTTGCCCGAGACCGCACCCACCCCTAGGCATGCGGGGAGCCCGCGCCGTGGCTTGGCGGGGCGCCGCACCCCACGCGCGCGGATGGTCGCGGCCGCGGCCGGCCGCCGGCGGTGCGCGGCGGGCCTCGCCAGGACGGGTCCCCAGTGTGGCGACGTCGCGTATAAAGGGCGAACCGACACCCTCCCGCGCCTTTACCCTTGCGTCGTCGTCTGTCCAACAGCCACCCCGCGCCATGAGTGCCGCCGCCGGCGAGCAAGGCCGCCGCCCCTTCCCACACACCCGTAGCTAGCCAGCACCCCGTCTAGACCCCATAGAAGCTCCACCCTCCCTTGGTTACGCCACTGGTGTTGACGCGAAATGTGCACCTAGCGCCAAGCACACAGCAAGCCGAACAAGCTGGCTTCACACGTGCAGAGATCACAAGACGTGCCAGTCAATTTTCCCTGAAAATTAACAAAAGACAAAGTAGTTAAATTCCAAAGCTTGGAACTTGCCGGGTGGTACCAGACAGTTCCATATTTACGGCTATAAAGCCAAATGAGATGACATATAGCTATAGAAAGCTATCTGCCAGCAAACTGAAACCATTCGGGAGCTTTAAAGAGGAAAAAGTAACATAGCTGAATGGATGACGTAAGCATGACGATGATCGGTCTTTGTTTGGACAAAGATGCATGTACGCAAGACCGTGACCGATCCCCGTGGTGATTGTTGACGGTGTATTTTGGTGCACCTAGCATGTTCATTACACTTTGGTTTGGATTTGATTATTGAACTAACCCGCCACTAGGCACACTAATCATATAACAAGTTCATCCTTGTGCATGCATTTGGAAGTGTTGTGTTTATGTAGGAAAACATGGACATAAAGGACGGATTCGCAATAAGTTCAAAGGAGCATTCATGGAGTCTTGTTCGTGTTCATGAGCTCGCTGAAATTACTTCCAATGGTGGCGAGGACCGAAGTGCTACGAGGAACACCCCCGGGGATTGAAGCGTAAAAGATCAAACTTCATGCAAAGAGAGTCTCCATCTTGATCGCAAGGATAACAGCGTCAAAATCATCCAAGTGGGGGGGGCGAAGTAGATAAGTGCACGAGGACCCACGGAGCAAAAAGGGCGACCGAACCGGCCGAAGCGGGCACGGGCCGGCCGGCCCGGTCGGATCGGCCCGGCCCACTTCGGGCACCGGTTCGGTCCCGTCTTCCTTGCCCTCGAAGGATCTTCAACCCTAAAACCCCCGACGCGCCGCCAACGGACGAGAGAGGAGTTTATTCGCACCGAAGGCCATCTACAAGCTAGAGAGAGAGGAGGAGGATCTCCGGCTGGAGATCAACCACCTCGAAGGAAGCACCCTCTTGTGGAGAAGGAGGAAGACACGGCGGAAGGGAAACCATGATCAACGGTGCCATGATCAGCACCTTGATGGGGTAATCTTCTCATTCGTCCATGGGTTGTAATCGATCGTGAGATGTAATCGCACTTTGTCGGATTATCTGTCTATCATCTTGTGTTGAATATACTTTAATGCTTAAAGGTTAGCTACCGTGCCGTAAAGGGAGTATAGGCCTCAATGCTTCCTTGGATCCATTCAATACACCGTGGCCATCAAAGGTCTAGTCATGACTACCTTCGCGTAGTGACGTACGAGAGGAGGGAAAGGGGCGAAACCGTGGTCACAACCCCGATAGATTAGATTGGTTTTTCATGTCTTTAAGCGATTGCATGCTCTAGTATCGTAGACCCGTGGGCGAGTGTCTTCTCTCTTGATCGTTTATCATTCTCTCTAGTGAGTTTAGTTGTTTTTTTTTCTAGTATAATAGTAGTTAGGGTTTTAGTAGCTAGTGTGTCGTTGTTGATCGAACGCTTGTAATCCCCTTGCTCGCGGATTGACAAGAACCTTGGGAATCCCGTGGTGAAGAAGGTGTGGGGTCCGTATGCTTGCGGATCGTAGAGGGATACGTCTTTTATCCGTCAACAAGCCCCTTTTTCTGGCGCCGTTGCCGGGGAGCAAGTTAGTTTACATCGTTTGATTTGCATCTAACTTAGTTTTATATTTTAGTTTATCTTTTATTCGCTATATCTAACATTTATTATCGGAAAAACACTTGTTTCTTTTTTTGTTTTTGTTTTTATCTTATTGTCTAGATGGAGTTCGTTAATCAACCCGTGGAAGAACCGGAGAAATCATTAAGGGATTACGCTAGCCCTCGATGTGAAGACATAAAGGTACAAGAGTCGGATTCGAAGCTCGAAGCGACCAAGTATGAAATTAAATCTAAGATCATGAAGATGGTGGCGGAAAACCCATTTGAAGGGATGGTTGAGGAGAACCCATATAGACACATAAGGGATTTCACGACAATATGCAACACGGTGCGTCAAGAAGGAGTTCCCGATGAATGGTTCAAATGGAATCTCTTTCCCTACTCACTTGCCGGCAAAGCAAAGACATGGTATTCGGTTGCGTCCTTTGAAGTTGAAGGCAATTGGAACAAGTTGACAAAGAAGTTTTGCGAGAAGTTCTTTCCAATGAGCAAGGTTCAACATCTAAGGAGGCAAGTGATCAATTTTATGCAAGGAGAAGAGGAAGGGATAGACCAAGCGCCGGGAAAGGTTTAATGAATTAATCGAACAAGGACCAAAACTCGGCTTCACCGGTGACGTACTCTTGCATACATTTTTCTTTTCCCTAACCCCTAGTTGCATGCGACACGTCGAAATGTGTGCGGGTGGGGATCTCATGGAGAAAACACTCACGGAAGCCGCCCAACTTCTACAAAAAGTTAGTAAAGCGGCTGCCATGCGAAGAGATTGGGAAACAAGACTTGCGGAAGAGCCGGAATTCAATTCAAGGAAGAAAAAGCTTGCTGATTTTTCTAAAGACGCAACCCGGAAGTCACAAAAGAGGAGCCGATCATGGAAAAGCTTGAACAAGAACACATCAAGTCAAGAACTACACCAAACGTCGACTTCGTCGCACCAAATGAGACGAACAAGAGAAGCATGTCAAGCGCGAAGCCACTAAGGGAGTTCGAGCCAATGGATTGGGTCCCTATTGATTACGGAGAAGTATTCGACAAGAGAAGACCGTTCCCTAATCAAAAGGGAATGGCAAGAGCATTGGAAGTTGATTTCCCACCGGAGAGGAAAGCTGAAAATTCGTACGACCTCGAAACCACCGGTGAGATTTTTGAA
Organism: Cenchrus americanus; assembly: GCA_947561735.1. Classification (NCBI taxonomy): domain Eukaryota; kingdom Viridiplantae; phylum Streptophyta; class Magnoliopsida; order Poales; family Poaceae; genus Cenchrus; species Cenchrus americanus. The sequence continues at coordinate 79,810,752 of OX387245.1, read as the reverse complement.
AAGCTCTTTGGAGATGACGTGGTGGATCGGAACATATTGCCGAGGTGAAGAGAATCATGGGGATCAAGCCCGAAGCATCACCATACGCTCGCCTTGCTGAAATTTATTCGATCGGATCCGAAGAAGAAGAGAGGATGACGCCGCACTTGAGTTGCGAGATCAACGGAGTTCAATGCAAAGCCTTATGCGACATCGGAGCCCAAGTAAGTGTTCTATCTTCTAAAATTTACGATAAAGTTCAATACCACAACCTAGACTTAGCTCCAACATCAACGAAATTAATTATGGGAGATGGTAGAACTATCAAACCTCTAGGTATTGCTTGCAACATGAAAGTAAAAATCTCTAGAAACTACATACCAACCGATTTCTTTGTTATTGATGCTTACCATAGTAATTTCGATCATATAATCTTAGGTAGGCCTTTTCTTAAGTTGGTTGATGCCGTGTTAGATGCGGAGAAGGCAAAGTAACAATGAACCTTAATGGAACAAAGTACACATATAACTTTCTTCGTGCTTCTAAACACCTTACTCCTTTTCCTCCCGAAGATGAAGAAATAGAAGAGATAGATAGTCTTTGTTTTGTTGAAACCCTTAGAGACCCGCTGCAAAGAGCGATGGAAAATCAAATTAGTAATCAACAAGATGAAGAACTAGAGGAAGCAACAAAAGGCTTAGAGCCGCATGACGGTAGCGTGGAGGAAGAGAAGTTCGAAGACATAGGAGAAATCAAACCCGAGGAGCCACAAGTGCCCGAAGTAGACCTTAAACCTTTGCCCAAGGGATTAAAATATGAATTTTTGGGGCCGGACAAAACCTATCCGATCATTGTGAGCGACGAGTTGAGCCCCGAAGAAAATGAAGCGTTGCTGATTTTATTAAAAAAACATAGGAAGGTGATTGGATATTCAATTAATGATCTCAAAGGTATTAGCCCAGCCTTTTGTACTCATCGTATACCAATGGAAGACCAATGTAAGCCTGTAGTGGACCACCAAAGGAGGCTAACCCATGCCATGCGAGAGGTAGTAAAGAAAGAGGTTATCAAGTTACTTGATGCCGGAATCATCTACCCGGTTCCTCATAGCGAATGGGTGAGCCCGGTACATTGTGTACCGAAGAAAGGAGGTTTGACCGTGGTGAAGAATGAGAAGAATGAATTAATACCGCAAAGAACCGTGACCGGGTGGCGGATGTGTATTGATTACCGTAAGCTTAACAAGGCGACGAAGAAAGATCACTTCCCCCTACCGTTCATAGACGAGATGCTCGAGAGGTTAGCAAACCACGCTTATTTTTGCTTTCTCGATGGATACTCGGGGTTCATGCAAATTCCCATTCCCCCGGAAGATCAACATAAGACAACGTTTACGTGTCCTTACGGAACGTTTGCATATAGGAGGATGCCCTTCGGCCTATGCAACGCTCCGGCCTCTTTTCAACGTTGCATGATGGCCGTGTTTTCGGAATTCATCGAAGAGATTGTTGAAGTGTTTATGGATGACTTTTCCGTTTACGGGAAGACGTTCATGGATTGCTTAGCAAACTTAGAAAAGGTCCTTACAAGGTGTGCGGAGGTAGATTTGGTTTTAAATTGGGAAAAGTGCCACTTCATGGTTAAGCAAGGCATAGTGCTCGGACATGTTATATCCGAGAGAGGAATTGAAGTGGACAAGGCTAAGGTAGAGACGGTTGAGCAACTCCCACCTCCTACGGATATTAAGTCCTTAAGGAGCTTTCTAGGCCATGCCGGATTCTATAGAAGATTTATAAAGGACTTCTCAAAGATCACTAAGCCTTTAACACACCTTCTTCAAAAAGATGTGGCTTTCGACTTTGATGAGAAGTGTCTAGCGGCATTCGGACCTTGAAAAATGCGTTGGTGAGTGCTCCCATCATCCAACCTCCGGATTGGAGCCAACCTTTCGAGATCATGTGTGACGCAAGTGACTACGCCGTAGGCGCGGTCCGGGACAAAGAAAGGAAGGCCGAGTTCACGCCGTTTACTACGCTAGCAAAACTCTTAGTGGGGCACAATTAAATTACGCCACTACGGAAAAAGAGTTGCTAGCGGTGGTATTCGCTTTCGAAAAATTCAGATCCTACATCGTGAACTCGAAAGTCATTGTTTACACCGATCACGCAGCTATAAAGTATCTCTTGGCTAAGAAGGAAGCTAAACCACGTTTGATTCGTTGGATCCTTCTTCTCCAAGAGTTTGATGTTGAAATTCGTGATAAAAAGGGGGGTGGAAAATGTTGTGGCCGATCATTTGTCTAGGATGAATCGTGGGCAAGATGATAAAGAGCCCATAGAAGATAAGATGAGAGATGACCACCTCTATAGAGTGCTTGATAAAGATACTTGGATGATCGACATCATTCGAGCAATTCGAAAGATGCCCCTCGATCATCTAGACAAAAACACTCAAAGGAAGATAATTTCGAAAGTAAGAAATATTTTTGGGATGCACCATACCTCTTCAAGCTTGGCAATGATGGAGTGATGAGAAGATGTGTGCCAAGAGAAGAGAGGCTTGAGATTCTAAGGAAGTGCCACTCGGCGGAGTACGATGGGCACTATAGCCATTTTCGAACCGAAGCCAAAGTATGGTCGAGCGGATTCTATTGGCCGGAGATGCATGAAGATACTAAAAGATATGTTGCGTCATGCCCCGAATGCCAAAGAACCGGAAACATCTCTCAAAGAAATTCTATGCCTTTGAAATACAACTTGCAAGTCGACATATTCGATGTATGGGGCATAGACTTCATGGGGCCCTTTAAAAACTCATTTGGATTCGAGTACATACTTGTTATGGTTGATTATGTATCCAAGTGGGTAGAGGCTATACCATGTCGTAAAGCTTCCACGGAGGAGTCCATCACTATGATCAAGAACGTGATTTTTCCCCGTTTCGGTACACCGAGAATCTTGATAAGTGATGGAGGAACTCATTTCACCGGGAAGAACTTCAAAAAGTGCTTGTCCAAGTTGGGGATTGAGCATAGGGTCTCCACGGCCTATCACCCACAAACCAACGGACAAGCGGAGACGTCAAATAGGCAATTAAAAAGCATACTTAACAAAACCATAGAGAAGGGAGGCAAGGACCGGTCAAAGAAATTAGACGGAGCTTTATGGGCTTATCGAACGGCGTTTAAAACACCGATAGGTATGACCCCTTATCAATTCGTCTATGGAAAAGCTTGCCACCTTCCGGTTGAGTTAGAACATAAAGCCTATTGGGCGATTAAAGAGATGAACCTTGATCTCGATGCCGCGGTGGTGAAACGGAGAATTCAAATAAGCGAGCTAGAGGAATTGAGGTTGAAAGCTTATGAAAACGCAAGCATATACAAGGAGAGAATCAAAAGGTGGTATGATAAAAGATTGAAGAAAAAAGAATTTAAAGAAGGAGATAAGGTCCTCCTCTACAATTCGAGGTTTAAAACCTTCGGAAAGGGGAAATTGCAAAGCAAGTGGGACGGACCTTATGTTGTGCATTCGGTGTTCTCCAACGGAGCGGTAACCATTATGGATATAAACGGCGATCAATTTGTGGTGAATGGACAGCGGCTTAAGGTTTACTACGAACCCGATGTCGTGCCCGTTCATCATGTTGACGTCTTTACCATGGAGGAAGAGCCCGAACGTCCCGCCTAGGACGAAAAACAAGGCACCAACTTCTCGTAAATAATTTTTCTTTTAGCTTTTCGGGAGTTTTTCGCGAAGATTAACCGGGCCAACTTTTTCCCATGGGCGAGGACGAAAAAATAGGGCGGTGTGCAAAAAACCGGACCGGCCGGGCCCCCGAGGCGGGGGTGGGCCGGCCGGCCCGGTCGGATCGGCCCAAGGGGGGACCGACGCCCGACGTCCCCGAATTTCGCCGAATTGCTCCTTTTTGACTTCCTTGTTTGGTCGGAAAATTTTAAGGGAAGTGTAAAAAAGGAAAATAAGGTTCCCGTGGCTTTTCTCTCGGGACTATATATTTGGCCGAATTGGGAGCTCGAGAATCAATCCTTTCAAGCAATGTGTTGCACCCTTGTAGCAGCCATTGAGCCTCCAAAAAGCTTAGAATTGAAGGTAGAAGCCAAGAAGCCATCGATGGAGGAGGCGATGCGATGCGAGGTCAAGCTACCCGTCAAGAGGACTGCACGTATCCGTTGCGGAGGACGTGTCCTGACCGGAGCTCTTGCATCTCGCCACCCCGTCGAAGGAGAGAAGGTCCCTACACCCGTTCGAAGGTCGGCACGTCTCCAAGGCATCAAGCGTAAGGATTACAAGGAGGTGTCGCCAGAGCCTAAGGAATATGGGGATAGCGACTACTCCGACGATCGTAGCCCGAGCTCGTGGGCGGCCGCCGGTAGAGATGATGATGATTGGGATGAGCATCCTTATGAAAGGACTCCCGAAGGCCCCAACGGCGACGGCAACGGCGGTAGCGAAGGCGACAACAATGGAGGTGGCGACGACGGTGGTGACAACGGTGGAGATTATGGCGACGAAGACCCCTTCGGATTGCATCCGGTGTGCTGTCGAGTTTGTCGTCAATCCATCGCAGCTCTCTACGCGTCGGCCGACGAATGTCTTCAAACCATGGAAGCGATGAAGCAGCGTATGGAGGACTTGGAGCGCGTAGTTGAAGATGACTACAAGTTCCTTAACCGTAACGTGCGCAAACTTTTCGGCATGGTTGGAAACATGAGAGGCAAGTGGTGCAAAGCTTGCTCGAAGTACCATTAGATCTAGTTTTCCCCTTTGGTTTTTGTAAGATACGACGAGGACGTCGTATGTTTTAAGTGTGGGGGAGAGCTAGTTCGCTAGCCTTAGCCTTTGAACTTCAAGTTTAGGTTCGGTTTAATCTTCGTGTGAGAGTCTTTAGTTTTTTTGAGTCTGTTTTTAAATTTTTGCAAGTGTCTTAAATTAGTGTTGAGTCAAGAAAACCAAATAAAAAGAGTCTTATATATATCTTTGTGTTTTATGTATTGTTTATCTTTATTTACTTGTTTGCTTAATCTTCGATTCTTGATATATGAACACAAGTATGTGGTTTGAAAATCGTTTACCGTGGTGCTTAGTGGAATCGCTACTACTTAAAGTACCCATACCGCACTTCGATCTTGAGCTTCACATGCTAGTTGTGCTATGTTCGATGCTAAAAATTGGAGGATTTCAGTTCTGAAAATTATATTAAAACCCTTGTAATAAAGGTTAGCAAAATCTCTTTTTCCAAGTTGAGAGTATAAAAAATTTCTATCCAAAGCCAAGTTTGTTTTTTTCGCTCCACTATAAGTGTGATTAGCACGATGAGTTAGGCTAGGACCCTTCTCTCTTGGTGAGTTTTAATTTCGAGCAATGATCATGTCCTTGTGCTTATCTTTTGTTGCTAGCCTCGTCATATATTCAGTTCATGACGTTCGCAACGAAAGTCATGCATATCACTGAATTCCATACCCAACCTTATACATCTCTTTTGAACATCGTATTCCTTGAACACAACCTATTTTCAAAGTTTCGTCTCGTCTCTAGCATGATTTATTTAAAAATTTCAGATTGTATGCATGCGATGAAAGGGAGAATTGAAAGCTTTGAAAAGATGTCAAAAGAGAGAAAAATAAAGAGAAAAAGTATGTGTATGGAAAAGAAAGAAAAAAAAGAGAGAAAAAAAATCATATGTGAATGAAAGAAGAAAAAGAAAAGAGAAAGATGAGTTAGCAATGAAGATATGAGAGGGATGGATCAAGTGAAAGAAAAGAAAAATAATAAAGTGTAAGGAAGGATGTCATGTTGATTGTGAGACGAAACTTTTACTCTATTTCCAACCATGTGCAATCCGACAACGAGGACATCATTGGTGCCTTGAAGTCACAATTTTCTTTTGCCCTTGCACATGTCCACCATTCTAAATCTTCTCATCCTTGATATCCCTACATATGGTTAATTCTCATGATCATTGGCTCTGAAAGGTAGACAACCATTAGAGGAAGTTCTTAGTTTGACAATACTTGTGTTGATTGCGCTAGCCCTACCTATAGCTCCACTTTTACATGATATATGAGAGATTAATGGGAGGTGAGAGTTTTATGAAATTTGGTTAGGATAGACACTTCATGAGCGACTTGAGAGAGCTTGGAGAAAGGTTTTTGTCTAACACTTGTTGCAGGAATTTTTGTTTTGAAAACCATAAAAACCCTCCGATGGAAGCAAAGAAGTAAGTATGGCTGAAATTGAAGACTTCGAGTGAAGAGTTTGAGTTGTGGGGTAAATCTTGACGTGGTAAAAATTCTAAACGCCCATGTTTATGTTTGATTATCATTACTTTGTGTTTTTGTATTAAAGATGAAGGGATTGACTAACTTGTGAAGAAAGATAAGTGATACACGATTACACACCTTGGACGAAGTTCTTTTACGAGTACTTGCTCGAGGACGAGCAAGAGCTAAGTGTGGGGGAGATGTTGACGGTGTATTTTGGTGCACCTAGCATGTTCATTACACTTTGGTTTGGATTTGATTATTGAACTAACCCGCCACTAGGCACACTAATCATATAACAAGTTCATCCTTGTGCATGCATTTGGAAGTGTTGTGTTTATGTAGGAAAACATGGACATAAAGGACGGATTCGCAATAAGTTCAAAGGAGCATTCATGGAGTCTTGTTCGTGTTCATGAGCTCGCTGAAATTACTTCCAATGGTGGCGAGGACCGAAGTGCTACGAGGAACACCCCCGGGGATTGAAGCGTAAAAGATCAAACTTCATGCAAAGAGAGTCTCCATCTTGATCGCAAGGATAACAGCGTCAAAATCATCCAAGTGGAGGGGGCGAAGTAGCTAAGTGCACGAGGACCCACGGAGCAAAAAGGGCGACCGAACCGGCCGAAACCGGGCACGGGGCCGGCCGGCCCGGTCGGATCGGCCCGGCCCACTTCGGGCACCGGTTCGGTCCCGTCTTCCTTGCCCTCGAAGGATCTTCGACCCTAAAACCCCCGACGCGCCGCCAACGGACAGAGAGGAGTTTATTCGCACCCGAAGGCCATCTACAAGCTAGAGAGAGAGGAGGAGGATCTCCGGCCGGAGATCAACCACCTCGAAGGAAGCACCCTCTTGTGGAGAAGGAGGAAGACACCGGCGGAAGGGAAACCATGATCAACGGTGCCATGATCGGCACCTTGATGGGGTAATCTTCTCATTCGTCCATGGGTTGTAATCGATCGTGAGATGTAATCGCACTTTGTCGGATTATCTGTCTATCATCTTGTGTTGAATATACTTTAATGCTTAAAGGTTAGCTACCGTGCCGTAAAGGGAGTATAGGCCTCAATGCTTCCTTGGATCCATTCAATACACCGTGGCCATCAATGGTCTAGTCATGATTACCTTCGCGTAGTGACAGTACGAGAGGAGGGAAAGGGCGAAACCGTGGTCACAACCCCGATAGATTAGATTGGTTTTTCATGTCTTTAAGCGATTGCATGCTCTAGTATCGTAGACCCGTGGGCGAGTGTCTTCTCTCTTGATCGTTTATCATTCTCTCTAGTGAGTTTAGTTGTTTTTTTTCTAGTATAATAGTAGTTAGGGTTTTAGTAGCTAGTGTGTCGTTGTTGATCGAACGCTTGTAATCCCCTTGCTCCGCGGTTTGACAAGAACCTTGGGAATCCCGTGGTGAAGAAGGTGTGGGGTCCGTACGCTTGCGGATCGTAGAGGGATACGTCTTTTATCCGTCAACAGTGATTAAGTAATAAATGAAGTGAAAGCACGAGCATAGATATGTAATAAACAAGCATGCATAGATCCAAAGCAATAGTCTACCGCATGTCTAGATACTTTAAAACCCGTCGGGTACTACACCAAGCAAATCTATCCACCGCATGATACAACTTGCTCAGGATCGTGCCACTTTCCACAAATAGATCTATCCACCGCATGATACAATCTAAACATGGAAAGCTAAAAGCATACATCATTTAAAGCATAAATTACGCACTTGTTTTACTCATGAAGAACATAACCGAACACGGCTGAACAGCCGATTCGGGATCCATGGAGAAGGAACGAACATTACCAAGTAAGATAAATCTATCAGATTGATTTGAAAATCTAATCCACCGGATGACTAGCTCCAAAACAACCCAAAAACCTGCATCTACCGCGTGATACCTAGTTTTTTCAAGATTTATACAAACTTTAGCAAGCTTGAACCTGCAACATGTGACAACCCAGATCGATTCGGTTTCGGCTATCGAAAAGCACGTGATCCATGTGTTAAATTAACTAAATCTCCCGACTCGACTCGCATAAGGATCATCAAAAAGGATAAAGCCGATTCAAACCCATCTAGATTGGGCAAAAGGTGTTACATGAATTTAAACATAAAGCAAAAACTCAAAGCAACACGGGGTAACTTAATGAATCTATTGAATCTTGCCAAAATTCAATAGAGCCGATAACTAGCTTCAAGCTAGATCTTAGCCTACCGCATGGCTCATGACCTAACAAGAAACCCTCTTGAACCAAGCTTGAATCTACCGCATGACACTAAGCATGGTAACAAGACTACTTGCATCAGATCTAAATCCACCGCATGATACTAGATATGATACAAGGTTGCCGGTACTCACGGAGGTCGACGGATCGATGAACCCTCTCGAAGAACTCGACGACACGACAAATGGACTCTAGGGTTTGGCGTAAAGCCGGTTTGTATTGAGAATGATTACGTATATCTGTTACATACATCCAGGGTTCATATTTATACCCTGCCAAGCACAACCTCGAATGGATTTGATACCTAATTTATCTCTAAGCTTGATCGCTTATCCATCCATTCGTCCTTTCCGCTTGAGCCACGTCACCGTACAATCCCGCAAAATCAGCTCAATAGTTCCTTTACCGAACGAAAGCAGATAACCGACCGCGGATTTTTCTGCCGAATGCATCTGAAGAAACCTTCCTTCCGCCGGACGGATTTCTCACCGGGCTGGGCCTACGAGTCAGACTCCTTACCAAATTTTGGTGTTAACAACTGGTCTCCCCACCTCGCCGGAACGAGCTCCACCATGGCCTCCATCGGGGTGCGCCGCCGACGGCCATCGCCGGCCGCCTCTCCGCCCGGTCCAATCCCCTAAATCGGTTATAGGGTACTCCTACGCCGCCCCGCGCCCTTCCCCGACCGGCCCCGCCGCCGGCCCGGCGGGACTTGGCCGGAGCCGCGACGGCCGGCCGCCCAGGGGCCGCATTGTGAGGCTCCCGTTCTTTCCGAGGACTTTTTCGCAAGGCAAGGGTATTTCTGTAAGAAAACTAAAACCTCCAGGGTCCCTGCTGCAAAATGATTCTTAAATAGTATTAGTGTTTTGACTGAAAGTTGTAAATTGCGTAAACATCACAGAAAAATCAGAAAAATGTAAAACCAATTTTGTTGGATTCATGGTGAAATGTCCCACAACTTTTGTTATTTTTGTCTGAGCTAATTTCTTTTAGTTTTTGCATGAAAAATACAAATGTGAAAACCCTAGATCTGCAATATCTCAAAAACCAAAAATCCTCTGTAGCTAATTTTTGGATATGTTGTGTGTTAGGTCATGACTAGCTCCTATTTAAAAAATTGCACAAAGCTATGATGTAAATCTTTTTATAAAAATGTTTTTCCATTTCTGTCAGATCTGCATAAAGGATTTTTCTAGCTAAAAATAATTAGGTTTCTGCAACCAACTTTTGCACACTGTCTTCTAATGCCAAAAAACACCTGTGGCGAATTATTCACAATCTTATAGAGACCACAAATAATTAATCTTGAATTATGCTTGATTTTCTTTAAAATGGCACCACTCAAGTTCCACAATAGTTATAATTGTATGTGCCGCACCACTAGGCTAGTGTTGAACGATATAACATGTGTGAGAAAGTTAGGATCATTTTGTTGAGTAATTATTTTTGTGTGCATTTACCTTGTCCTTCTAGATAGCTTTTGTTATTTTCGAAAATAATTAAATTCTAGATATCCAAAGCTCGCATGTGTGTCCAGTGGCTTATTATAGGTGTTTAGAGTAACACAACCCATCCAATGAATTTTCTTAATTAATTTCATGAATGAAAGCTATGGAAGCAATTAAGGGCTTAATAGTCATTAATTGGGAAAAATCACCAAACCACCCATAATTAACTTGAGTGTGGTTGCAAATCATGTTAAAAAGTTAAACATACCCACCCACTACTGTTCGTGGAGTTGAATTAAAATAATTACATATATATGTACACAGTCACCATCAAAAAGAATATCTAATAAGATTTGCAAATTGTTCCTTTTTGAAAGAGTATGTTGAATGTATTTCTTATCTAGGTGAATGTGCCCAACAAATACACCCCTTGATTGTCAATATGATTTGTAGGTGATTAAATTAAAAACCGTCAAATAAATCTTGCATTTGCATCTTCGTGTAGATCTTTCCGCCAGTAAACGTACGCTTGTGCCGGAAGGAGGAGACGAAGATGCCGACAAAGAGATGTCGTGCGTGAACGTAGCTCAAGACCTGGACCCAAGTTCAGAAGGGCCCAAGGCCAACCTTGCCATCGAAGGCAAGCCCCGGATCATTAACCCCGTCTTTTAAAATTATGCAATTATGCTTGCTATGATTGTGCATTTACGTTTCAGGGTTGATTTGAAACCCTAGATGCATGATCCTTAGGTACCTATGCTCTATCACTAGTATGCTAGGTCGATAGGTGCTATGCTATAGGACCGATAGAAGTCGAGTGATGTTCGTCACTCGCGAGAATAGGTTCCTAGATAGGAATCATAAGATATCCTTAAATTGATTGCTCATGTGGTAAGAGCATGGGATTGGGCTCCGGTCCAGTGTTCATGTGGGCTAAGCTTTTGAACGTACTAAACATTCGTCGGTTATGGGGCCGGTAAGCCTAGTACATTAATGAGGCGGCACGGGATCCTACCGTTACTACTCTTGAGAAATCTCCTAACCGGCTAGCTACCGGGAAGGGTGGTGTATGGTGACTCCGGGTATCTCGCGGGGTATGCCGGATAGCCTGCACCAAGGACTGTAAGATTCGATCCCAACCCGAGGATTTTTGGGAACTGCCTAGGAAAGTTGTCCCTTTGTGGGAAACCTACCGTGTGTTTGGGTTTACCTTGCAAGGTTTAAGTCAATCGATTGTCGGCCTCTCACCGTTATCCGAGACTACTTAATCAACTGGCCATGATATCCCATACGGATGGAACTCGAGGAATATTGTTGTATGAATTAATTGCTTGTCCAATTCTTGATTGAATTAGATGGAACATTTAGAAATGGTAATCAACTAGAACTTGTTCTAAAAGATTGAAAGTAAGGACCTACTCTTAGCAGCTGTTCAGCAAAGGAAACTCCACCGGCCAAAAGCCTTCATGTCTAGAGTTTGGTGATGTAGTTGTCACCCGACGGTTAAGTCTTGTTGAGTATTAGTATACTCAGCCTTGCTTTAAAACTGTGGTTTCAGGTGTTGTTGACCAGAAGGGTGACGACAAGTGATGACATCACGGATGGCCTCCTGTTATATCTACCGTTGCGCTAGTTTACAATATTTCCGCTGTATTTTCGAACTCTGAACCTTTACCCCATGTCATGAACAATGGTTTGTAATAAAATGTTTAATTCATGTTGTACTCTGGACTCGCCTTCGTGTGGATTTTAATGCAAGCGTCGATCCTCTGTTCGATGTCCAAGTGATTTACCGGGCGTTAACCCGGCAACTAATGACATGATGATACTTTACTATTGCTTAATGACCAAAGTGGATCGGTCTTAGGCGATAGTACGGTATTTTCCTGGGCGGGTTGTCATAGCTGGTATCAGAACGACTGCATGCACCAGAGCTTAATTAACAATCTTAATCACATGATTTTCGAATAAAATTTGCCAAGATTGTTTGATTTGCAAAACACGTTGGTATGTTAAGGATAAACTAGACCGAGAGGCCCTAGAGGGAATTTTTTGGTTTCTTTGGTGGCTTATTAATCTATGGTTTATTTTGCTAACTTCCAGCACATTTTATTTTATGTCAGACATACATTCTTGCACAACCAAACTAGATGAGCCATGTGTTTTATACGTGTGCTGTTCCGCATCACGGGAATTGCGAGGGTTGATGGAGTGATCCAATCCACAGATTCCATATTCGCGTCTGGTTGTGAGTTGTGTGTCGCCACATTTTGCCATACGTGTGCATTCCGCATATCGCTCATGCGAGGCAAGGATACACTCCATTCAAACGGAGGATGTCCGAGTTTGGACGCTGTCCATGCAGCGGCTTAACGTATGGATGCTGTTTCTATAGTGAACGGTAATGTATGTGGACGCTTTCATGAGTGCTGGCATGAAAGGTTCGTTGTGTCTGTGATCTTCTGCAGGTACACTAACCTCGTTTCGTAAGTCGCTTAGTAAGCATCGACTAGATCTCGACTAGTTATTATAGGGAGATATGTGTATGTGCCATGCCACCGGCGCTAACTCCGAGTTTTAGCTTGACTGCCTTGTGAGGACGAATAGGACGTCTTGCATCAAGCTAAAAGTCGTGAAAGAACCTAAATTGAACTCACGTCCGTTTCCATGCTCTCTGAGGTAAAATAGTGATAGCGTGTTTGGTCTTGTTTAGCCTCTTTAGGTGTAGATGTGTTGTCCTGCTTAAATTTATTAGAGTTGTTGCTTAAATTGTTGTTCTTGTCCAAAAAAAATCTTTCGTCTAGGTGATCTTAATCTTGGTTGCCCCAATCTAATCCAGTTTCTGCTCCCACAAGTTCACGATCATAACTTAGGTCTACCGCAAGTTATGCTCGATTAGTCAACCTTTGTCTTGCTATCTTCGTAGAATCATCTGGAATCTCGCTTAGATAGCACGTTCCCTAATCTTCTAGCTCAACCTTGCGTACCCAACTTGAGTTTCATAACCTTGCTAGGTTACTACAGGAGTTGAGAAGTGTTGGACTCTAGTTCGAGTTAGGAAGTTCGGATTCCGATTGCCAGACCTGGTATCATATGGTATGCCTACTCGTTCGAGTCCAACATACGATGGTATTTAGTATGCATGGTCATCCCATACCTTAACCCCACCTGTACTCGTGGATCGAGATACCTTTGTACACTCGCACCCGACTGATTCTCACTTTTGTCTTTGTGTCCAGATGGACAATGCTAGCTCTATGTCGGCTGATGTGGAATCATGGACTCTCGTGAATTACCTCGAGGAGGGTGGATTTCCTGCACTTTTGTGGGACACCCTGAAGGACTTTGGGTACACCACTTACCCAGAGTACTCGGCACGTGAGGTCCTGACCACAGGCCAACTCCTTCGTTGTGAAGTGAAGGTGCAGATTTTAGTGAGCCCGATCAATCCTTCTTGGGAAGAGTGGGAGTGCATGGCTCACGGAAGAAACTTGGCCGACACGGTGCAGAAGGCTGCTCTTGAAGCACTCACAACTTTCTGTGGAAAGCACCCTATCGAGATAGTCAACTCTGCTGCCAGAGTAATTCCGGTGCCCGAGCGACACATTGCACTGGGTGGTGAACGAGAAACTATCCTTCTAGCCCAGAGCAACTCTCACTATAGCCCTGACCTTGTCACCTCAGTCTGCTTCTCAGAAGCCATGTACGACACCTACCGACGGATGGTGGGAGAAAGTGTATTCTATAGACACCAAATCTATAGATACAAAGTTAAGGAAGTGGAGTGTACAGCTCAAACGTTGAAGGAAGCTCGAGCAATGATCGCTACTCTCAAGAAGGAAAGACGCAAGGACAAGGCAAAGATACAAGAGTTAACGGAGATCATACATGAGCAGAATTTCTTGCTGCAGCATAACGATCAGTATATGCTTGAACTAGAAAGTCAACTGGAAGCCCTAGCCGTTCCACCCCAGAACCTGACATTCCTGGACCCGCCCAAGAAGAAGATGTTGAAGATATCCAAGGTGAATCTGGAATTGAGTCTGGACCAGATTCACCGTAGACTTTCAGTGTGGAAGACCCCACCTTGGAAGTTGGTCCGTTGGAAATAAAAGTTCTGAGTCGTAAGAGTATAGTGTTTGTAAGGAACCCTCGTGCGCAGTAACCACGTTTGGTTAACTATTGTGGTTAGTTGAACTAGGAACCTTGTCATTGCAGCTAGCCTGCATTGTAATTCCCAATGTTGTTTGGTAATTCTGAAAACCCTCATCAATGTAACGCCTTGATTAAACATCTCTTTCCAGTCGACTTGGTCTCATGCCGCCAATCTCGACGACCTTGTAGCATCAAATCCCTTTCCTGCCAGCCAAGCGGAAGCCATAGACGTAGAAATTCTCTTGAGCAGTCAAGGTTCTCGAATAGTCAGTGTGGAGAAGTCATCCATCGTGTATTCGTTCTTGTTCCGTGCTCATAACCTTCAAATCCTCAGAATCGAGCAAGGAAGTACGCCCAGGATCGATCGAAGCCTTTGGCTACACTTCTCTTTGATGCTATCACAAGCGTAAAGCGTATTACACTGAGCTTTTCTCGTTTTGCTCCCCATCACGGTCGATTATTTAGACCGTTGAGCCCCATCGTCATCAGTGTCATGACCGTACGATGCCATGACGTCGCTCTACCATCAATTTCCACAACCATATTCACAACACCGAAGCCTCGCGGGCTGACCATTGTCGAGCTCCGTGTTGTCTACACCAGATACCCGACTGGGTCAACTGACCGTTACTGCCCCGCAGCGGTTATAAAATGGAACCTTTTACCCGGAACCACCGATACGAAAGCTCCATTTCCATCCGAGCTCGGCATTATCACTGTTCTTGTTCTTCTTCCAGCTAGCCTTGGCTACACGGCCACTAAAGCATCTCTTCCACCTACTTCAATCCTCCCGAGCAAGCTGTTCTCCCGTTTTCGTCCCCGACGTCGAGGAGAAGCTCAGAGCAGACTGAAAGCAGAAATCAATCCAAGCTGCCACCCATGACTCCGTCTTCAGAAGATCTCGAGTCATTTCGCTGGACATTGTTAGGGATGTACCTCTGTATCGTAGGAGGATTATGTCTGCTATTAGCTGTGCATGTGCACATTCATCGTCCGCTTCCTCATGAATGGCGATGAGGTAGTAAGAGGACACACCTTGTACCTTTTTTTTGTTCCATCTGCATTCCCGATCATGGGATGTGTGGACAAAGCGTTATCAATTCGATATTGTGACTGTTTGGATGTCCGATTTGCATTGCTTACCGTGAACGAGTCTCGTAGAAGTAGGTTCAAATTATAATTTTCTGAGTGACGTTCTGAACATGTACTAATTAGGGACTTAAATTTTTCAGATGTTCCGACCGGCATGGAATAACCCCAATGGTTTTGATGCATCGGGCAGTGGTGATCTTACGCTACCGCCGCCCACGATGTTGACCGAAGCTTTCGTAGCAGCACATACCGAAGTGTTGTGCCAGCTCCTGCAGACACAACAACAAATGGCTCAACAACTACAACAAATGCCATCGATGCAATCGAAGCTTCCACCTTCCAAGCCCGGTTCACCCGAAGTACCTACCCAGAGGGACATAAATGCCATTGTCGGCGCAACTCAACTGTTAAAAGGGCAGAATTCCGTGCTGAACCAGATGGTGTACGATATTATCCAAGGACGTTATGGGAAACCGTATCAGAATAGTTTGGCAGACAGTCTCTCTAAGTCCTTGTCCGCCTCCATGGTCGAACAAGCCCGTTTGTTCAATCTGTTGGAGCAGTATGTTAATCGAGACCAACCCCAAGCCTCCGACTCAGTATTACCACCTTCTCGACTACCAATGGATCTTAGAGCAGAAGAGAGGGAAAATCGAGGCAATAAACGAGTATTATCTGAGATAGATGTAAGTGAGTGGGAAATTACCTGTACGGAGACCCGTCCGCACAAAGGCAAACGAAGATGTAACACTAACAAGACCACTCAACTCCCCGCTAGTGCAACACCTTCGCAAACCACGAAGTGCACAAGGAAAAAGGAGAGGAACAGGCTCCGCCTTATCAAGAAAGCCCCGCAACAAATCTCCAAGCCCAGAGACATTCCACCCCGTTTGTGCTACCATTGTGGACAACCCGGGCATTTCAGACGTGATTGCCCAAATCTCCCGCATCAGGATCAGAACCTCGGAGCAGCTATGTGTGCTCCCGGCAAGAACCCAATTTTTCAAGAAAAGCCAGACCGGCTTAATGCTATGGGTAACACCTCTATCCCAGAACCACTTCCCCACTTCCTCTTGTAGTTTCGAATCTCGGGACGAGATTCCTCTTAAGGGGGGTAGACTGTGACGCCCCAGGTTTTTAATTACTATCATTAACGCTAATGACCGAATCAGCCTAGTCAAACCGGTCGAACATCGGTCAAACCTACGTCAACCTGGGTCATCACTCCGAAAACGTCGCCAACGAACCCTAATGAACCCCTTGGCCAAGCCTACACATACCCGTAATGGACCCTTGGCCAAAGACCTGGTCAAAACCGGCTTAACCATTGACGTCAGCGAATGTCGTCCGGAACTTTTGCCGCGTTCTCTGAAATTCACCTAAACACTTCAAAATCTACCTTTATGAAAGTTGTCCATCTTGTTGAGGGACACAACTTTCATGTAGATTGGCATTTCAAATTTTGGGTGGAAATTTGTGAAAAATTTGGTCAACTGCCAATACCTCCTGTTCACAGGGACAGGCCAGCATTCAAAGTTGGCACGACGTTCCTGCAAAATCCATTGAGAAAAACACTATATGGCTTTTGTAAAAGTTGTAGAGGGTAGCTAGATCTACAACTTTCCTATTCATCGCTTGGTGCACTTCTATTTAACTTTTTGAAGATCCGTGAGCACGGTACTGGCTGGCCGATGCCGGCGCCGCGCCGCGACGTCGCGCGTCGCACGCGCGCGTCGCCCCCGCCGCGCCGTACGCGTCGTACCTCGGCTCGCGCGCCCGAGCGCGCCTTCCCAAGGCCGGAGTCGCGCCTTCCCAAGGCCCCTTTGCCCGAGACCGCACCCACCCCTAGGCATCCGGGAGCCCGCGCCGTGGCTTGGCGGGCGGCGCCGCGCCCAACGCGCCGGACGGCCGCGGGCGCGGCCGGTCGCCCGGCGGTGCGCGCCGGGCCTCGCCAGGACGGGTCCCCAACGTGGCGACGTCGCGTATAAAGGGCGAACCGACACCCTCCCACGCCTTTACCCTTGCGCCGTCATCTGTCCGACACCCACCCCGCGCCATGAGTGCCGCCGCCGGCGAGCAAGGCTGCCGCACCTTCCCACACACCCGTAGCTAGCCAACACCCTGTCTAGACCCCATAGAAGCTCCACCCTCCCTTGGTTACGCCACTGGTCTCCCCACCTCGCCGGAACGAGCTCCACTGTGGCCACCATCGGGGTGCGTGAAGTACCGATACGGCGAACCAAAGAGGGGGGGGAGTGAATGGGAGCCGATAAAAATTCTTCTCGAAGGAGATCGAAACTCCAACAAGATGAACACGGCTTCCAACACACGTCTCCGACTCACTACCAAGGTTGGTCAAGCCCACGTAGCCACTGGAGTGCCACTGGACCTAGGAACCAACACACCACCTTCCGACCGAGGAGAAACGCGGCGGAAAAACCAAACCTCGAGTCTACGAGACTCACACCGGTCGAGCCGGTGAGCGGCACCCGATCCGACCGGTCCCCGCAGTGAACACGAGCAACTTCCACTAAGTGGTTCTACACCGGTCGGACCGGTGAGACACACCGGTCGGACCGATGGCGCACCGAAAGCCCCCAAGACACCAAACAGGCCAACCGACCACCAAACGGACCCAAACTCGAAACAGCAGCACCACGGGACAACAACGACCTCACCAAGACGTTCACCCGAGCAAAATCCCACAAGGGCTTTTACCGGTCAGACCGGTCAAGAGCACCGGTCAGACCGGTGTGGCCTGGGCAGCTCGGGATGAACAGCACCCGCGGGTCAACTCCCCCAACTCCAAATCTCGATCTCCCGAATCACTCCACGGACTTGAACAAGACTTTGGGGATATCAGGAACACCTCATGAGGAGTCCATAGCCAAGTTTAATCCCACCAAATCTCGTCCAAAAAGGAGGAATCGAAGAAATCCCGCCGAAAGCACTTCCAACCCAAGAACTCAAGAAACCCCAAAATCGAGCACTTTTTCTCACGGATTTGGGAGGGGAATCACAGCCCAAAGAACCACGAAGGGTTCCCACAAATTTCCCCCATCAAATCCCCAAGAGAAAAGCCCCGAAAACACCCCAAAGAAATCACGAAGAGAGGGCTCCGAAAATCACCACCAAGAACAACCGGGGAAAACACATCCAAACCTTGAGGAACCACGCCGAATCATCTATACATGAAACAAAGGTTCGTACAAGGTCTAGCAAGCCGCCCGATCATCCATCCCTCTCTACAAGATCTCTCCGTGAAGCTCTCTTGCTAGTCCTAAGGAAAACCTAGAGAAAATAGGTGGAAAATAGGAAAACTAATGAGCTAGGGTTCCAAGAGTTGGCTGCCATCCTCTCACCTCTTGGGTTATATGGAGGCAACCGAATGTCTAAAATGCCCTTCTCTAACAACTAGGGATACAAGCCCCTCAAGGGCGGATTTGGAATTCTTGATGTCTTCACCATCGGACGGATGCCCGGCGACCGCACCCTGCGTAGCCTCGACGCAAGCCATGCGATCCCGACGCGTGTCCTCCGCTTCGAAGATTCCGGACTGCGTCGTCGCACACCGGTCAGACCGGTGCTCCTCACCGTCAGACCGGTCCCCACCGGTCAGATCGGTCAGACCCACCGGTCAGACCGGTCTGGTGCTGCTGCACCTCTGTCTTCGGTTCTCTGGTCTTGGATTTGTGGATCAACCAAGGAACCCGGTGGTTTTCGGTGAACCACCGGAAACCCCGCGAACTCGGTGTAGCCTCCGCCAATCTCCACTCATGACTTGGCTCCCACGTAGTCCCGGCTCGACCTTGGTTTTGAGGCTCAACCAAGAAACCGTCCACGACTTCATCTTCTTGTTCATGCCACCATGCGGCCCGCGCTTGACCCCGCCGGCCACCGGGTCCCTCGAACACGCCTACTTGTCTTCTCCACACCCGGAGGCCTCACCGGCAACGACCTTTCGCGCTTGTTCTTCACCCGCACCAACACCGGTCAAGCCGCAACCTGCACCTGCAATACTTAGCCAAGAATCAGTCCACACAACGTTGTCAATCACTCATCACACAAGGAAGCGACCATCCACCGGTCCTTGAACCACACATGGTCCTCAATCTCCCCCTTGATGAGTGCATTGACAACACCCACACAAAAGTAACAAGAGAGAAAAGAAAAAGAAAAGAAACGAACAAAAAGAAACTCCAACAAGCGATCGAAAACCAAACAAAGGCAAGGAGCAAGATCACTTGAAGAAGACAAGTCTCGGACCCCTTAGGCAAGGGCAACGGCTCGACACATCCGAGACAAAGCAAAGCTCAAACAAAGAGCACGAACCACCGAAACAAAGCTCGAAAAGCCACAAAGAGCTCCCCCTGCACACATGCAAGCTCCCACTGAACCAATGCACCTCCCCTTGGACGAATGCATGCAAGACACCACTTGAAACAGGACAGCTGCAACAAAACAGCCCTGACCGGTCAGACCGGTCAACACCACCGGTCAGACCGGTGTGCAACATGTGTACAGAACCAGCACTCACACCGGTCAGACCGGTGACCCCGACCAGTCAGACCGGTGCACAACAGAGCCCAGAAATGGCTCGAAACCACCTGAAAACCTTCTAAACACGTCCAGTAAGCCATTTCAAGCTCAAACTTCTCCCCCTTGTTGGCAATGCATGAATCAAGCCAAAAATGCAAACCTTTCAACCTAGAGCTTCTCAAATAGACAAAATTAAACAAAGAATGCTACACATGTCCAAATGAGCAAGTTAGATACTCTACGGCTTCGTATCGATCTCAACTACATGATCACCAAGTTTCACAACCATTGGACGAAGCTAAGATGGATTTTGGCAATTTTGCGAAAAACTTGCCTCTCATGAGCAAAGTCCTAAACATGATCAAAGCATATCAAAATGGCAAAGCCATACAAACTTCATGCTAGGACAGCTATTCTAACCATAAGACCATCACAAACACCCACAAGCACCTCATGTCATGTCAAAGCCACCGAGCCATGTGCCTACTTCTATGTATGAGACTTCTCATTGGTAGGCATCATGCAACGGTTTAGCACCCAAAGCAATTTAAATTCAGCACGTATGACATGGGAGCATATTTTCCAAGCATTTTTCATTTCATTTTCAGATTTGTAAATGGTACATGAAATGTCTTTGCGACAAAAAGGAACTTATGCTCCTCCACAAGATAAGTCAAGAGGGCTAAACATTCATGATGGCAAATGAGCCTTTGGCCCCATATGATCAATAAACTAGCTATCCAATCCACAAATTAAGCATAGCAAGGCCACAAAAAACATGTCAAGAGCATGTAAAGGCATTTACACATGAGAGAGCATACATGTGACATTTTTCAAAAGCATAGCTATCAACCATGGATTATTCATCAAGATCATCAAGAGCTAAGCCAAACTAACCATATCATACCAAACAAGCTCATAAAGACATATATCTCATTCCATGGTGAACAATGTATATGAGAGAAGCTTTTCCTAACCAATGCATATGATTCATGCAATCTAAGATACAAGGATGCCTATACATCATGTTACATATGCCATGCCAAATGCAAGGAATGCACAAAGGAAAGCTATACATATGCTACAAACCGGCTCCTCGAGGGGAGGCAAAACGGGCTCGACACCACCGGCAAAAGAGAGCTCCCACACACCCAACTCAAGAAATCAAACACACACCAAGTTCCCCCCGCAAACGAGTGAAAGTGGCTTGATCTAGGGGTTTGGTGAAAATATCGGCTAGTTGGTCATGTGTGGGTACATGGATCAAAGCTATCTTTCCTTTCTCGACGTTGTCTCTCAGAAAATGATACCTCACTTCTATGTGTTTAGTTTTGGAATGGAGCACTGGGTTCTTTGCAACGCTTATGGCACTGGTGCTATCACATTGAAGTGGGACATGGGTATACTCCTCACCAAAGTCACTCATGGTGTAGGTGATCCAAAGGAGCTGAGAGCAACAACTAGCAGCGGCAACATACTCGGCCTCGGTCATGGATTGAGCTACGCTCGACTGCTTGCGGGAAGACCAAGACACCAAAGAAGAACCCAAAAACTGGCAAGTCCCAGAAGTGGACTTCCTATCCAACCGACACCCGGCAAAATCCGCGTCTGAAAAACCATGAAGCGCCAAAGAAGAGGACGCAGAGTACCAAAGGCCGAAGTCGGGAGTGTGACGCAAGTACCGAAAATTCTCTTCACCGCTTGCCGATGCGAAGTCCCTCGGATACGCTTGAAAACGAGCGCACGGACACACCGAGAAGCGTATGTCCGGCCTCGTCGCCGTCAAGTAGAGGAGTGACCCGATCATGCTCCGGTACTCCTTCTGGTCCACGTGTTCACCTTCCTCGTCCGCATCAAGAGCTGTAGTCGTACTCATCGGCGTCGTCATAGCCTTGGAGTCCTCCATCTTGAACTTCCTCACAATGTCCTTGGTATACTTAGCCTGGTGCACCAATGTTCCTTCCTTTGATTGCTTGATTTGTAGCCCGAGGAAGAACTGCAACTCACCCATCATGCTCATTTCGAACTCCCTGCTCATATCATCTGCAAACCTTGCAACAAGAGAGTTAGACGAGCCACCAAAGACAATATCATCCACGTACACCTGCACAATCGGGATATCTCCGCCCGCCTCGGCAAAAACAAGGTCCGATCGACCTTCCCCATCTCAAAACCTCTCTCAAACAAGAACCCCCTCAACCCGCCATACCAAGCTCTAGGCGCCCGCTTCAACCCATACGGCGCCTTCCTCAACTTGTACACCGGTGGGGGGTACTTCTCACTCTCAAACCCCGGAGGTCGCCTCACATACACTTCTTCCTCCAACACTCCATTCGGAAAAGCACTCTTCACATCCATTTGGTGCAACTTGAACCCTTTAGCCACGAGAAAAGGCTAGAAGGATCCTAATCGCCTCCAAACGGGCTACGGAAGCAAAGGTCTCCTCGTAGTCGATCCCCTCCTTCGACCGAACCCCCGGGCAACAAGTCTCGACTTGTTCCTCACAACCTCACCCTTCTCTCCCTCTTTGTTTTTCCACACCCACTTGGTACCAATCGGCTTACACCCCGGGGGGAGGGTCAACCAACTCCCACACCCGAATCCTCTCAAAGTTCTCTAACTCCTCATGCATCGAGTTAACCCAATTGTGATCGGATAGTGCGTGTCCAATGTCTTTGGGCTCGAAAGAAGCAACAAACGCAAGCATGAGCAAAATGGGAATTGTTTCGAACCCTCGACCGGTGTAGTGCGTTCATTCATGTCGCCGATGATCCTCGAAGCTAGGTGATCCACCTGAACTCGCCGGGGAGGTTCTCGCCTCGAAGCTACCTCCCCATCAACATCAGCTTCTCCTCGTTCTTGATTTGTCGTCGTAGGTGTAGCAGAGGGTCCATCCATCATCGTAGTCGAAGTAGTGGGTACATGTTCAGCCGGGGGCACCGCACCACCATCCTCATCATCACCATGTTCATGCTCCTCCTCCGAAAGATCTCCTCGCCAAGCTCATCATCACCGCACACTCAAAAACAAGCCGACTACGTGGCTCGTCTCGTCGAAGGTTACCTCGCAAGTCTCCACGATTTGGTTAGTTTCAAGATTGAGCACACGATATGCTCTAGAATGAGATGCATAACCAAAGAAAATGCCATCGACAGACCTAGCCTCAAACTTATCCAACTTCCTGCCTTTCTTCAGAATGAAACACTTGCAACCAAAGACATGGAAGTGACTCACGTTAGGTGTGCGACCATGCATCAACTCATAGCATGTCTTCTTCTTGTGCACTCTGAGGTATATCCTGTTCGACACATAGCATGCGGTATTCACCGCCTCAGCCCAATACCTCCTCGGAGTCCTATGCTCATCAAGCATCGTCCGAGCCATCTCGCACAAGGTCCTGTTCTTCCTTTCCACAACACCATTCTGAAAGCACGCGCCCACGCCCATTGTCCCCAAAGGTGATGTACCTCTTCGTCACCACCGGGACGAGACTTGAGAACCACCCCCTGTCTCCGGTCATATGCCTCGAACAACCGGAGTCAATCAACCAAATGTTCTTCAAGTCTCCCACCTGAAAATCAAAAATAGGCACGTGAGCGAACAAACGACTCAAAGATCGGGGTTAGTACCAAAGGAGGAAAACCGATCTTGCCGAGCCATTTGCTCGAAAGTGGGGTTAGCACCAACCAAAGCATCTCTCCTACCAAAACTACCTCCACGAACACCACCACGGTAACCACCCTGAGGGAACCACCCCTCTCTGCCTGGAGGGGGACCAAAACCACGCAAGAAAGCCCGTGGAACATCCTTCCTCTCCAACTCAACGCCACGACTCCTCCAATCCCCGTATTGAGCACGAGGAGGAGAACGCCTAGCAACCGACCACACCGCACCCTTTCCAGCCCAACCACCAGAACCACGACCACCAGAAACAACCCTCGCACTTGTACGAGCTCGAAACCCGAACATCTGTCTGTCCAGGCCTGCACCGGTCTGACCGGTGCCCCACACCGGTCTGACCGGTGTGACCTGGGCAGCAACACCACTTGCAGCCTTCTCTCCCCAAGCCCGAACTGTCCTCACAATCGCCTTGCCGCTGGGCATCTGCATACGAGGCTCAAGTACACCATTGGAAGGGTGGTACTTGTCCTTGTTAGCCCACTCCTTGTCCATTCTCTCCTCACGCTTCCTCTTGAAGCAAAACTCCTCCTTATGGCCATCTCTCCCACAATAGCCACAATGGAATCTCACAAGCTTAGGCTTTGGCTTGGGATGTGGCTGCCCACTCGGTTTCTCTCCACTCAAACCCTCCACCGGTTTCTCACCACTAGCCTCCTCACTCTCGTTCCCAAAGAACACTTTCCCCGAAGTGCTCACAAACTTGATAGGCTTTTGTAGGTCATTTGTGGGTGTAGGAAACACGGGTGGAGCTGGGGTTGTGTCTAGTCGGTTCCTTAGATGGTTAGGTTTTGGTGGGAAATCATTTTTGTGGTGGGTTTTTGGTGGCTCCGCGATATTCTCTCCACTTCCCTCACCAACCTTGTTTGCCCCAAGCCCCTCACCATCTTGCCTCTTAAAAGCCTCGATCATCATCCTCAACTGAGGCTCGTGACCGGACAACCCACCCATCAACTTCCTCAAATCATCATTCTCATCCTGCAAGCGATCAACATAATGTGCAAGCTCCAGATTTTTCAATGCATGCATTTCACAGGTAGAGCTAGATGTAGGCATGGGTTCCTTCAATTTAGCCTCGAGCGAACTAGTGTAAGCATGCATCTCATCAATTTTAGCATGCAAAACAGGGCAAGAAGTGCAAGCACCTAGCAAAGCAGGTCTAGACTTAAGCTCAGCCACTTCAACCCTAAGCCCATCTAGTTCCTCACACTTGGAGGCATCCTTCTCCTTAAACAAAGCAAGATCAGCAAGGAATATGGAGCAATCAGCACAATCATTCTCATCAGAAACAACAGGGCTAGCCTTAAGCGAATCAATCTCAAGCTTGCTATCAAGCACCTGTGTCTCTAGCTCAGCCACTCTAGTCCTAGCATCCTCGAGTGAAGCCCTAAGCTCTTTCCTCATTTTCTTGGCCTCTCTAAGCATGTCATCACGATTATCAAGCAAAGAGCCAAGCCTCTCATTCTCCTGGCGCAAGAAGGGAAGCTCATCACGCACCTCGTCATCGGACTCAGAGTCCGAGTCGCTCTGTGTGCTCTTCTTGCTGCCGGAGCTCAACACCATGGTGCAGAAGCCGTCTCTCGCGGCGGCTCGGCCCCGCTCGGGTTCTTGGACGACTTCTTGTTCTTGCGGCGATCTCCCTCGTCTCTCTTGCTCGAGCTCGAGGTGGAGTACGCGGAACTGGAGTCGACGTCGCTCGCTCCAACCATCGCTCGGGCCTTGCCTCGGCCCTCCTTCTTCCTCGATCGTCGCTCGTCCTTGTACTTGTTATTGTGCTTGCTCTTGTGCTCGCGCCTCGAACGGTACTTGTCATCGTTCTTCCTCGGCTTGTGCTTGTAGCTGTCCTTGTTCTCGGCCTTCTCCGGGCAGTCGGCGACGAAGTGTCCCGGCTTGCCGCACTCGAAGCAAGTCCTCGTGTTCCTCCTCATGTTCACGCGGTTCTCGTGCAGCCTCTCGAACCGCCTCGTCAACAGCGCCAGCTCGTCCTCTCCAAGGTCATCAAACTCCTCATCTGGCATAGACATCAAAGAGGAAAACGAGAACATCCTGGTGGATGGGTTAGAGTTAGTCTTTCCTTTGGAACCACCAACGAGGGCAAGACTATGGGAATCAGTCGGTCCCTCGAGCTTGGCAGTCATGCCCCTATCCACCTCAGCCGACTTGAGCTTCGAGAACAGCTCGTTCACCGTCAGAGTATCATACCGCTCCGACTCGACTATGGCCTCGAACTTTCCGCCCCATATCGTACGATCCAACGAGTGTAAGAGCTTGACCGCTCTATCATGATCATCGTACGGGAGCACGTCCACATTGGCCCTCATGTTGTTCACCACCACCGTGAACCTCTGAAACAAGGCATCGATGGACTCACCGGGGAGATGAGTGAAATTCTCGTACTCTCTCCGATAGGTCGCATACAACCGTGCCTGAACCTGGGCGTTCCCAACATGAGCCTCCTTCAACACCGCCCAAATCCTACAAGCCAAGTGCTTGGTGTGCACCCGATCGAACTCGGCCGACACAAAGCACGAAACAAGTAGTCGACCGCCTTATTGTTGGCGTCGAATCCGCCCCTCGACCCCGGAGCAAGGAAATCCATCGGCTGGACATAGCCTTGTGTCCACCGTGACATCCCAAAGCAGTCGACCCTTTCCGCGGAGGAACGCACCCATCCGCTTGCTCCACATCCGGTAGTTCTTGCCATCGAAGTGTGGAGGACCCGAACCCCGTTCCCGGTACGCCATCCTTGGATCTTAGGGCGGTTAGAGTCAACAAAGACCCGAACCGGCTCGATACCACTTGAAGGACCGATACGGCGAACCGAGAGGGGGGGGGGGGAGTGAATGGGAGCCGATAAAAATTCTTCTCGAAGGAGATCGAAACTACAACAAGATGAACACGGCTTCCAACACACGTCTCCGACTCACTACCAAGGTTGGTCAAGCCCACATAGCCACTGGAGTGCCACTGGACCTAGGAACCAACACACCACCTTCCGACCCGAGAAACGCAGCGGAAAAACCAAACCTCGAGTCTACAGACTCACACCGGTCAGACCGGTGAGTAGCACCGGTCAGACCGGTCCCTGCAGTGAACTCGACCAACTTCCACTAAGTGGCTCTACATCGGTCGACCGGTGAGACACACCGGTCGGACCGATGGCGCACGAAAGCCCCCAAGACACCAAACGAGCCAACCGACCACCAAACGGACCCAAACTCGAAACGGCAGCACCACGGGACAACAACGAACTCACCAAGACGTTCACCCGAGCAAAATCCCACAAGGGCTTGCACCGGTCGACCGGTCAAGAGCACCGGCCGACCGGTGTGGCACAGGCGGCTCGTGATGAACGACACCCGCGGGTCAACTCCCCCAACTCCAAATCTCGATCTCCCGAATCACTCCACGGACTTGAACAAGACTTTGGGGATATCAGGAACACCTCATGAGGAGTCCATAGCCAAGTTTAATCCCACCAAATCTCGTCCAAAAAGGAGGAATCGAAGAAATCCCGCCGAAAGCACTTCCAACCCAAGAACTCAAGAAACCCCAAAATCGAGCACTTTTTCTCACGGATTTGGGAGGGGAATCACAGCCCAAAGAACCACGAAGGGTTCCCACAAATTTCCCCCATCAAATCCCCAAGAGAAAAGCGCCGAAAACACCCCAAAGAAATCACGAAGAGAGGGCTCCGAAAATCACCACCAAGAACAACCGGGGAAAACACATCCAAACCTTGAGGAACCACGCCGAATCATCTATACATGAAACAAAGGTTCGTACAAGGTCTAGCAAGCCGCCCGATCATCCATCCCTCTCTACAAGATCTCTCCGTGAAGCTCTCTTGCTAGTCCTAAGGAAAACCTAGAGAAAATAGGTGGAAAATAGGAAAACTAATGAGCTAGGGTTCCAAGAGTTGGCTGCCATCCTCTCACCTCTTGGGTTATATGGAGGCAACCGAATGTCTAAAATGCCCTTCTCTAACAACTAGGGATACAAGCCCCTCAAGGGCGGATTTGGAATTCTTGATGTCTTCACCATCGGACGGATGCCGGCGACCGCACCCGCGTAGCCTCGACGCAAGCCATGCGATCCCGACGCGTGTCCTCCGCTTCGAAGATTCCGGACCGCGTCATCGCACACGGTCGACCGGTGCTCCTCACCGTCGGACCGGTCCCCCCGGTCGGCCGACCGGCCGACGCACCGGTCGGACCGGTCCGTGCCGCTCGCACCTCCGTCTTCGGTTCTCCGGTCTTGGCTTTGTGGATCAACCAAGTAACTTGGTGGTTTTCTGGTGAACCACCGGAAACCCCGAGAACTCGGTGTAGCCTCCGCCAATCTCCACTCATGACTTGGCTCCCACGTAGTCCCGGCTCGACCTTGGTTTTGAGGCTCAACCAAGAAACCGTCCACGACTTCATCTTGCTGTTCATGCCACCATGCGGCTCGCGCTTGACCCCCGCCGGCCACCGGGTCCCTCGAACACGGCCTACTTGTCTTCTCCACACCTGGAGGCCTCACCGGCAACGACCTTTCGCGCTTGTTCTTCACCTGCACCAACACCAGTCAAGCCGCAACCTGCACCTGCAATACTTAGCCAAGAATCAGTCCACACAACGTTGTCAATCACTCATCACACAAGGAAGCGACCATCCACCGGTCCTTGAACCACACATGGTCCTCAGTGCGCCGCCGACGGCCATCGCCGGCCGCCTCTCCGCCCGGTCCAAACCCCTAAATCGGGTCTAGGGTACTCCTACGCCGCCCCGCGCCCTTCCCCGACCGGCCCCGCCGCCGGCCCGCCGGGAATTTGGCCGGAGCCGCGCCGGCCGGCCGCCCAGGGGCCGCATTGCGAGGCTCCCGTTCTTTCCAAGGGCTTTTTCACAAGGCAAGGGTATTTCTGTAAGAAAACTAAAACCTCCAGGGTCCCTGCTGCAAAACGATTCTTAAATAGTATGTTGAGCTAATTCCTTTTAGTTTTTGCATGAAAAATACAAATGTGAAAACCCTAGATCTGCAATATCTCAAAAACCAAAAATCCTCTGTAGCTAATTTTTGGATATGTTGTGTGTTAGGTCATGACTAGCTCCTATCTAAACAACTGCACAAAGTTATGATGTAAATCTTTTTATAAAAATGTTTTCATTTCTGTCAGATCTGCATAAAGGATTTTTCTAGCTAAAAATAATTAGGTTTCTGCAACCAACTTTTGCACACTGTCTTCTAATGCCAAAACACACCTGTGGTGAATTATTCACAATTTTATAGAGAACATAAATAATTAATCTTGAATTATGCTTGTTTTTCTTTAAAATGGCACAACTCAAGTTCCACAATAGTTCTAGGTGTATGTGTTGCACCACTAGGCTAGTGTTGAACCATATAACATGTGTGAGAAAGTTAGGATCATTTCGTTGAGTAATTATTTTTGTGTGCAATTACCTTGTCCTTCTAGATAGCTTTTGTTATTTTCGAAAATAATTAAATTCTAGCTATCCAAAGCTCACATGTGTGTCCAGTGGCTTATTATAGGTGTTTAGAGTGAAACACACCCATCCAATGAATTTTCTTAATTAATTTCATGAATGAAAGCTATGGAAGCAATTAAGGGCTTAATATTCATTAATTGGGAAAAATCACCAAACCACCCATGATTAACTTGAGTGTGGTTGCAAATCATGTTAAAAAGTTAAACATACCCACCCACTACTGTTCATGGAGTTGAATTAAAATAATTACATGTATATGTACACAGTCACCATCAAAAAGAATATCTAATAAGATTTGCAAATTGTTCCTTTTTGAAAGAGTATGCTGAATGTATTTCTTATCTAGGTGAATGTGCCCAACAAATACACCCCTTGATTGTCAATATGTTTTGTAGGTGATTAAATTAAAAACCGTCAAATAAATCTTGCATTTGCATCTTCGTGTAGATCTTTCCGCCTGTAAACGTACGCTCGTGCCGGAAGGAGGAGACGAAGGTGCCGACAAAGAGCTGCTGTGCGTGAATGTAGCTCAAGACCTGGACCCAAGTTCAGAAGGGCCCAAGGCCAACCTTGCCATCGAGGGCAAGCCCCGGATCATTAACCCTGTCTTTTAAAATTATGCAATTATGCTTGCTATGATTGTGCATTTACGTTTCAGGGTTGATTTGAAACCCTAGATGCATGATCCTTAGGTACCTATGCTCTATCACTAGTATGCTAGGTCGATAGTTGCTATGCTATAGGACCGATAGAAGTCGAGTGATGTTCGTCACTCGCGAGAATAGGTTCCTAGATAGGAATCATAAGATATCCTTAAATGGATTGCTCATGTGGTAAGAGCATGGGATTGGGCTCCGGTCCAGTGGTCATGTGGGCTAAGCTTTTGAACATACTAAACATTTGCCGGTTATGGGGCCGGTAAGCCTAGTACCTTAATGAGGCGGCACGGGATCATATGTTACTACTCTTGAGAAATCTCCTAACCGGCTATCTACCGGGAAGGGTGGTGTATGGTGACTCCGGGTATCTCGCGGGGTATGCCGGATAGCCTGCACCAAGGACTGTAAGATTCGATCCCAACCCGAGGATTTTGGGAACTGCCTGGGAAAGTTGTCCCTTTGTGGGCAGCCTACCGTGTGTTTGGGTTTACCTTGCAAGGTTTAAATCAATCGATTGTCGGCCTCTCACCGTTATCCGAGACTGCTTAATCAACTGGCCATGATATCCCATACGGATGGAACTCGAGAAATATTGTTGTATGAATTAATTGCTTGTCCAATTCTTGATTGAATTAGATGGCACATTTAGAAATGGTAATCAACTAGAACTTGTGCTAAAAGATTGAAAGTAAGGACCTACTCTTAGCAGCTATTCAGCAAAGGAAACTCCACTGGCCAAAAGCCTTCATGTCTAGAGTTTGGTGATGTAGTTGTCACCCGACGGTTAAGTCTTGCTGAGTATTAGTATACTCAGCCTTGCTTTAAAACTGTGGTTGCAGGTGTTGTTAACCAGAAGGGTGACGACAAGTGATGACATCACGGATGGCCTCCTGTGATGTCTACCGTTGCGCTAGTTTACAATATTTCCGCTGTATTTTCGAACTCTGAACCTTTACCCCGTGTCATGAACAATGGTTTGTAATAAAATGTTTAATTCATGTTGTACTCTGGACTCGCCTTCGCGTGAGTTTTAATGCATGCGTCGATCCTCTGTTCGATGTCCAAGTGATTTACCAGGCGTTAACCCGGCAACTAACGACATGATGATACTTTACTATTGCTTAATGACCAAAGTGGATCGGTCTTAGGCGATAGTACGGTATTTTCCTGGGCGGGTTGTCACACTAGGCAAGGAGCAACTTGTGTTTAGCATACTGGTTTAATTAATTCCTAGCACGCGGTACAAAACAAGACGAACAAGCTTTTACAAAATTTTGGCAGCATAACACCTATGCACAAGAGATACTCTATTTTTACAAAAAGCACACACGAGCAAAATCTTCCTTAGAGGGCATACGGAAATTCTCCTTTGGGTCCATTTTAGTTGTTTTGATTTTCAATATGCATGCAAGACGTCCTATTCGACCTCACATGGCCATCAAGCCAAAATCGAAGTCAGTGCCGGTGGCAAGGCTTGTACTCGTCTCTCCCTATAATATCTAGTCGAGGGCTATACGGTACTCACCTAGCGACTAACGAAGCGCTGTTATGTACCTGCAGAAAACGAACCTTTTGTGCTAGCATGTCAAGAAAGCGTCCCCATACATTACCGTTCACTATAGAAACAACATCCATGCGTTAAGCCGCTGCATGGATAGCGTCCAACCTCGGACACCCTTTGTTTGAATGGAGTGTATCCTTGCCTCGCATACTCGACATGCGTAATGCTCACGTATTAAACACGTGGCGTCACACAACTTACAACCAGACGCGAAGATGGGATCCGTGGAATGGATCACTCATTTAACCCTCGCAATTCCCGTGATGCGGCAAAGCACACGTATAAAACACGTGGCTCATCTAGTTTGGTTGTGCAAGAAAGTAAGTCTAACATAAAGTAATGTGCTGGGAGTTAGCAGAATAAACCATAGGTTAATAAGCCACCTCAAAGAACCCAAAATTCCCTATAGGGCCTCTCGGTCTAATTTATCCTTAACGAACCAACGTGTTTTGGAAAATCAAACATTCTTGGCAAGTTTTATTCAAAAACCAGTGATTAAGGTTATTAATTAATCTCTGGTGCACATAATTGCTCTGATGCCAACTGTGACAACCCACCCAGGAAAATACCGTACTACCACCTAAACCAATCTGCTTTGGTCATTAAGTAGTAATAAAGTATCATCTTGTCGTTAGTCGCCGGGTTAACCCCCGGTAAATCACTTATATAGCAACAAGGATCGATATATATATATGCATTAAAACTCACATGAAGGCGAGTCCAGAGATACAACATACTTAACATCCGAAAATTTCCCCGAAGGGTTTAATTATTACAAACCGAAGTTTTTGTCATCACAACGTAGTTCAGAGTTTTCGAAATAGCGGAAATAAACTAAGCAGAAAGCGAGAACACCACAGGAGGCTAGCCATGATGCCTTCAGTCATTATCCTCCACCCACTCCAGCTCCCAGCCGGGCGGGATCTCTCCGGGCCACACATCACCGAAAACATTACCTAGAGCAACACATTATAGCAAGGCTGAGTATACTAATACTCAACAAGACTTACCCGTCGGTGATAACTACTTCACCAACTCTAGACATGAAAGGCTTTTTGGCCACTCGGTTTCTTTTGCTGAAAAGTAACAGAGTATGTCCTTACTTTCAAGATTTTAGCACATGTTCTAGTGGGTTTAAGCTTTACTAAATTGGCCATCTAGTACAGACAAGGTTGTACCATACAATTAATCAAGCATAATATTCATCAACTTCCATCATTAGGGATCTCTTGGCTAGTGGAGTAAGTAGTCTCGTATAACGGTGAGAGGCCGACAATCGATTGATTCCAAACCTTGCAAGGTAGACCTAAACACACGGTGGGATGCCCCCACAAGGACAACCACCAAGCGGTTCCCAAAATTCTTCGGGTCGAGATCGAATCTTACAGTCTTTGGTGCAGGCTATCCGAAATACCCCGCGAGGCACCCGGACTCACCATACACCACCGGTAGGTAGCCGTGAGACGCATCCCAAGACGAGTAATAGTAAGATCCCTCACCGCCTCATTAAGGTACTAGGCTTACCAGTCCCATTCCCGACAAGTGCTTAGTACATTCAAACACTTAACCCACAATAGCCATTGGACCGGAGCCCACATCCCATGCTCTTACCACTGAGCAATCCATTTAAGGAGATCTTATGATTCCTATCTAGGAACCTATTCTCGCGAGTGACATCATCACCCGACTTGTAACGGTCCTACAGCTTAGCAGCTATCGACCTAACATACTAGTAAGGACACAGGTACCTAGGGATCATGCATATAAGGTTCCATACAACTCCTGACTTAAATGCACAAGCATCCATAGATAATTGTAAAACAAAATTTGAAAATTGGGTCAGATGCACCGGGGCTTGCCTTCGTCAGCAAGGTTAGCCTGAGCACCCTCGGTGTCGTCGAGTACTTCCACGTACTGCAGAGCTGCTTTCGCTTCTCCTTCCTCGGCTTCCAGAACGAGCGAGTAGTCACCGTCAGGAAGATCTACAAGGAATGCAATGCAGGGTTCAGGTGATGTGATAGCTTATTTATCTTATCCAACTCTTGTTGGTCATATTCACCTTAACAAATAATTAATTATTACTTCCCTTTTCATGAAGGCTATTATTGATATGTGTTTTATTCTTTTAATTAAACACTTAAGTAATGTTTCCCTCTCATACTTGTTATTTCATGTGAGGCTTTGATACTTCACCTTTCACTAGTAAAGGCGTGTACAAAGATAATTATTTATAAATTAATTCTTTCAAAAGCAAGGGTGTGTTCTTAGCCCTTAATTGAGTTTGACAACTTTTCACAAAAAGGGTAAAAGGAGTAAGAGGCATTTTCCTAATTTAACCCGATATTAACCTATAAAAGGCTTCCAAGCTTTTATTAAATAAGAAATCACATAAAAAATTTCACTAAAGGGTTCGTGGAGCATCAACCTACCCATGCTAGGCCTCTGAACATACATATAAGGTTTGGGCAACTAGAAATTTAATTACTTTGAAAATAACGAAAGCTAGCTAGCAATTCAAGTTAAATGCATACAAAAATAAATAGGCATCCAAATGCTCCTAACTTCCTCACACATGTACTCTGGTCTTAAACCATCTTAGAAAACCAGCAAACACACCTAGAATCACTAAGAATAATTACAAAGTAGAACATGCACATACTAAGAATAATTACTTCTGACCAATCAAAAATTGTGATTAATTCACCAGGGGTGTATCTTGGCATAACAAGACAGCGTGCACAGGTTGGGCACAAAAACATAAATATTTTTAGCTACAAAAATCATCTAGGCAGATTCTGCACAAATGGAAAACAATTCATATAAAAATATTTACTTCATAACTTTGTGCAATTTTGGCACAGGAGCTAGTCATAATATCGCACATAACACTTCCAAAAATTGGATGCAGAGGACTCATGGATTTTGACTTATGGCAGATCTAGGCTTTTCACATTCCTATTTTTCTTGCTAAAAATATCAAGAATCAGACTATGTGAGTATAGCAATAGTTGCAGTACTCTTCACAACGAATCCAAAAAAAATGAGTTTGCATTTTTCTGAAATTGCTACGATTTCCTACGCATTTTACAAGTTTCAGCAAATTCGGTATACTATTGAAGATACAGTTTTGCACTGAGGCCTCTGGAAAGAAATGGGGGCTCGCAATGTGGCCCTTGGCCGTCGGGGCGGCGTGGCTCCGGCTAATGCCGGCGAACCGGCAGCACTCTCGGTCGGGGAGGTAGCGGGATTCGACTACGTGCTCACCTAGGACCCGGTGGTGGCCGGAGTTTGGGCGGAGGGGTCCCCGGCGTGGGCGCGCGGCGGGAACGGACGGCGGCGGCGGCCGTGGCGGGTGGCGCTGCCAGCGCTAGGGCGCACGTCCAGGACAAGGTGCCGAGTGGTTAGGTCCTAGGGGCAATGGGGAAACTCCTAGGGAGTTCACTCGGCACTGGAGAGGCGCGGGAAGGCGAGTTCGGCGGCGGCGGCCATGGTGGCTCGATGGAGCGGTATGGAGCGGTGGTGATGGCGTGAGGGGGAGAAGGAACGGCGGCCTTAAATAGAGCGCGTGTCCGTTGGTGACGACGTGGTGACGACGTGGATTCTGCCGTGGTACGGCTGAACCTCGGCCGGCGCGCATACGACAGAGTGCGGAACGGACCGGCGGTCCGCCGGGTGCGCGCGCGCGCGCGCGTATGGCGCGGACGACGAGGAGCGACGCGCGTCGCGGGGATAAAAACTAGGCACCTCGGGGCGCGGCGTCGGCCTAGGGGAAGGCGCGTGGCCCGGGGCGGCGTGCGGCCGCGGACGCCGAGGCGACCCGCGCTCGGGCGCGGCGCGCGCGCGTGCGCGACGTCTCGGCGCAGAGCGCCCCGGCCCATCTGTAGTTTGCTGAGCGCCTGTTTGAAATTGATTTACTCCAAAGTTTTGTACTAAAGTGCACAAAACTTTGAATACCAAAGTTATAGATCTTGGTACCACCTACAACTTTCAAAAAAGCCATATGGGGTTTTTGACAACAGATTTTGCAAGGGAGGCTTGCCAACTTTGAATGTCAGTCTGTGTCCATGAATAGGAGATACTGACCTTTGAGCAAGTTTTTCATGCTTTTCCACTCAAAATTTGAAGTGCCAATCTACATGAAAGTTGTGTCCCTCAACAAGCTGGACAACTTTCTTAAAGGTAGATTTTTAGGTGTTTAGGTGTATTTTGGAGAACGCGGCAAAAGTTCCGAAAGACATCTATGGGTACTAGGATTTATGTGGGGCTTGACCAGGGCTTTGACCATGGGTTGGTCCCACATGTGTGTCCACTAGACCAAAGGTGTAATTAGAGTTAATTGGTGAGTTTCTCGAGGTGAGGACCCAGATTGACCGTGATTTGACAACTGCAAGCCGGGTTGACCGACGATTAGGGTTCATTTAAAACCTGGGGCGTCACAATGCCAAAAAACAGCAAATCAACAAAATCTACCATCTATGCTAGTTCATCTAATTCCTCCATCATGGCCTCTGCAAAGGTGGGGAATGGATTTGGTCGGCCAATTGCCGACAGCTCAAAGAAACTGCAAGTTCGTAGCAGTAGCAGTTGATTACTTCACCAAGTGGATGGAAGCAAAGGCATTGGCGAATATCACAGCACCAACAATTTAGAAGTTCTTCTGGCAAAACATAATATGCAGATTCAAAGTACCAAGAGAGCTGATTGTTGATAATGGAAAGCAATTCCATTGTTATTCTTTCAAGGAATACTGCAAAACTCTGGGAACTCATGGAAAGTTCTCTTTAGCTTATCACCTGCGGTCTAATGGGGTTGTTGAAAGAGCAAACAGACTAATCTTTTTGGGAATCAAGAAGGGTCTATATGATCAGAAGATAGGCAAGTGAACGGATGAAATGTCGAAGGTGATCTGGTCCCATAATACGACAGTGTCGAGAGCAACGGGCTTCACGCCATTTCGCTTACTATTTGGCACTAAGCCAATGACACCAGAAGAGATCAGGAATGCAAGCTTGAGAGTGCATAAAGCAAAAGAGATCGAAGA
The DNA here is from genome assembly GCA_947561735.1 of Cenchrus americanus. Lineage (NCBI taxonomy): Eukaryota > Viridiplantae > Streptophyta > Magnoliopsida > Poales > Poaceae > Cenchrus > Cenchrus americanus. The sequence goes on along the minus strand of OX387245.1, from coordinate 79,774,596 downwards.
AGTTGACATGAAGATGGAAAAAGACATGATCGAACTAGCAATCCTCGAAGCTTTAGATAACATTGAAAAGTACCAAAAGGAAACCAAGGCGTGGAAGGATAAGAAAATAGTCAGGAAAAATACCAAGAGTGGTGACTTAGTGCTGAAAAGAAAGAAAAATTGGGAGAACCCCAGGAAACTTCAAGAATCCTAGGAAAGGCCATACATAGCGAAAGAAACAAGCATGCCAGGAGCTTTCCGCTTAACAGACCAAATCGGCGAAGAAATGCCGCATTCGTGGAATGTAGACAGTCTAAAGAGGTACTATCCTTGAAAATCATAAAAAGTAGTTAGATTTATTATTCAGCATTTTTTTCACAAGTTTAGATTCCATAAAATAGTAAAAACCTGAATAACAAAACTATAAGTGGTTTCGAGAACAAAAATATCTCTTTTTTTACTTAGAATAAAAAGAAACATACTCTTTTCCTTGCAAAGGGAGCCCAAATCAAGGGGCAAGGTTTTTAACGAGACGAATCCTATGTAAATACACTTTGATATACATGAAAAGAGTTTTCCCCCAAATTATGTGTCTTCCTAAGTTCCATCGTGAGGAAGAAAAAGTTCGTGAAAAGGCTCAGTGATTAAGTTCCATCGTGAGAAAGAAAAAGTTCATGAAAAGGCTCAGTGATTAAGTTCCATCGTGAGAAAGAAAAAGTTCGTGAAAAGGCTCCGTGATAGCCTAAGTTCCATCATGAGAAAGAAAAAGTTCATGAAAAGGCTCCGTGATAGCCTAAGCTCCATCCCGAGAAAGAAAAAGTTCGTGAAAAGGCTTTGTAATAGCCTAAGTTCCATTGTGAGAAAAAAAGTTCGTGAAAAGGCTTCGTGATAGCCTACGTTCCATCGTAAGAAATAAAAGTTCATGAAAAGGCCCCGTTATAGCCTGAGTTCCACCATGTGAAGGAAAAATACGTGAAAGGCTCTATTATAGCCAAATTCTAGCTATGAGAAAGAAAAGTTCGCGAAGGGGCTCCGTGATAGCCGAGATTAAAGAAGAGAAAGAAAAGTTCCGTGAAAGAGGCTCCTTGATAGCCAAAGGCTCCGTGAAAGCCTATATCCCACCTTAAGGGGATATCCTACCGAAAGGCCCGAGGCAACAAGAAGTTGCGGCCTAAATCCCACCTTAAGGGGATTTCCTACCGGAAGGCCTGAGACAACAACAAGTAGTGGCCTAAATCCCACTTTGAAGGGACATCCTACCCAAAATACGGGAACAACTGAAGGTTGTGGCCCAGGAAGTACAAGCATCTTTATTCAAGATTTTTTGTGTGAAAATTTATAAAGTAAAAGTTAAAGTTTTCTCGATCGCAAGAGCAAATCAGCATGGTAGCAAACATTTATGAAGAATTTTACGAAGTCTTTTTAGGAAAATTGCTCTAGCCGAAAACACTCTTCCAAGGGCCAAGAGGCCCAATCATCTCTAAGAATTAATAATCGCACATAACAGTTGAAGCAACTGAGGGTTGCGATATCAACCTAGGTAGGTATGCCAAGTGGACGCAAGTCCACAAAATTCGTAAAACAAATTTTGTCGACTTACACTACAATGAATTGCAAACCTTCACACGTTGAAGGAAAAACAATAATAAGACAAGAAGTCACCAATCTTTTGGAATCCATGAAATTTTGCATGAAAACAGCAAGGTGGGAAGGGTGATGAATTTTCTTAAAAACGAACTTTTTGCCTTAGTTTCATACAAAATTTCTTAAAAGTAAAATTACACAGATTCCAAGAGCTGAGAACTTCAGAAAGGAAGTTTGACGATACGACCAGGTTTACAGCCCCTTTTTTCGGCAACGTCACTAGCATAAGCAAAGTTATAGTCGATAGTCACAGGTCTAAGGGGCTCCGTCTTCACGAAACACCGCGAACTTGAAGCCTCACTGGTAAGAGCATAACCATCTCGTTGAAGAAAAAAACCAGCTAAGTTGAAAACTACGCATCGAGAAATACTAACAACAATCAAGCCAAAAAATCAGAAAATTTGCATCCAGGATTAACTTCTTTGTACAATTGCCAAGATTCACCACTAACTACTTGATCCTGACGATGGACTTGCAAAGGTATCACATCCTACACAGGCCCACCTTGCAGGACCTACGCAGGTTAAAAATTTACAAGACAAAAGTTAAGAAGGGGGTCACAACCCACGAATGTACAAGTTTGTAGTCCTTAACATCAAAAGCAAATATTCAGACAAGTGTGTTCTCATCCTGTCGGTGCGGAATGTGGTCCCGACACTAACCAGTAATAAGCGCCAAGGTCTATCCCTCAATGGTCGATGCTAAGCAATAAAAGACACAGAGTTTATCCTGGTTCCGGCCGAGGGGCCGTACGTCCAGCAGTGGTGTGCTCAAGGCACTATATTGCTCAGCACCAGGGGTGCCTGTAGTGGGGCTGCTACAAGCGAGACAAGAGAGGAAGCTTGGCTTCCAAGTCCCTGGTGTAGTGGCTGGAGGTGTTGTGTTGCGTTGTGTTGGATTCTGTCCGTGTTGCCGTCGTCTCCTGCGGCAGGGGGGTTCATCCTCCTTTTATAGACCAAGGAGAGAGCGAATCACATGCGCGCCGTGCTATTTAGCTACGTGAGGGAGCGTGACGTGCTATGCTGTAGAGTAGGCGGCCGCCCGGACGATCCTTGCAGCGATCCGGCCATCATGGCGTATCCTGTACCCGAACAGTGGCGGCTTCGAGGGTAAAAGGGCGGCGGACGGCTGCGATGTCTTCAGATGGGCTCGAGGGAGCTGCTGACGTCGGTCCGTACGGGGCACAGTGGCAGGTAAGGCGGCGTCCCGTTCCCATACGCCCCACAGTGCCGGGGTTGTTGCCACAGCGCCCAGCGTGGGTTCGTACGGGCGGGGGCAGCAGCCATGCTGTTAACAGTGGCAGGGATGGCGTCCCACCGGCCTAGCGCCTCCACCTAACCCTGCCCGCAGGTCACAAGAAAAGCGAATCGAGGGTGCGGCCGGCCCCCTTCGAGGGCTCGGCGCGTTAGCCGTGCGGAGTAGGCGGCGCGGCGTCACGGGACGGCACCGGCCACTCCGCACGGTTCCTCCCACGGGGGCGGGGATGGGTTCCCTCCTCGGGGAGTTGGTGCGGCGGCACCGGGCGCGAGCCCCGGGCGCATGATGGCGCCGCCCGCCGTTGTCGGGGCATTAAATGCCCGCGTACGGGAGCAGGGCGCGCGCGTGCGGAGTGCCCTCGAGCGAGGCGGGCCCCGTTCGAGGGCGGAGCGGACCCTCGAGCGAGGCAGACCCCGTTCGAGGGGGGAGCGGGCCCTCGAGCGAGGCGGAGCCTGCTTGAGGTAAGCGTACCGCCCCGAACGGGGCGGAGCCCACCCGAGGGAGGTGCACATCCTCGAGCGAGGCGAAGCCTGCTCGAGGGGATCTTCGAGAGGGCCGCCTTGGTGGGCCGTGTCCTGCATGGTTAGGCGAGGCGTGTTTGGCTTTGTTGTGGGTTTTAAGTGGGGATTTCCCAGTTGTTTAAAGGGCCCCCTAGGGCTGTCCCCGACAGTAGCCCCCGGGCATCTGTGGGTTTGCCATTGAGGCTCCCGCAGATGCTGGAACCTACTGATAGGACGTTCTTCCCTCCTGGTCTTGCGAACGCTTTCCGTGGGGCCGCGTCAGCGGACCCGCGGGTCTAGCCCCCGAAGCCCTACAGGGGCGTTGGTGCTCTTGCAGGGGTTGACCGCGAGACTTGGTCAGAGGGCGTGGTTAATTTTTCAACCGGCGTTAATGTCTCAGCCGGCTTCGGTGACACACGCGCTGCTGGCGCCATCTCCGGCGGGTGCAATTCAGGAGGTGTAGCCGTGCGTCAAGCCCCCGAGCTTGGGCCCGTTCAAGGCGATCGGGTAGAGCTCTACGACTTGTTTTTTAACGCGCCCTCGCCGTCCCTCCGCGGGACGGAGGGTGAGGTTTCCGCAACTCCCATCGGTCGGGTCGCGAATTGCGGATTCCTCGTTGAGCTGTTAGCGGGTGGTTCGAGTGGACGCCCATGCCCCGTTCGATAAGGGTAGGCTGCGTGGTCCAGAGACACGTCCATTGAAGCACTTGCGTGGGTTTGCTAGGTGGGGCTCGGTCCCGTTCGCTTGGGACCGAGGGCGCGGAAGCTCTCCCTCGGTGGGATCCCCCGGCTAGCTGCCCTCGCTGGCTCTCGAACACGACATGTGGGGCACCCTCGAGCTGGCGGGCTCGAGGAACGGCTCGAATGCGCGTGCCCTCGTCGTCCCTGACTCTGGTGATCTGGGGCGCCTGTTCGAACCCATCGAGGGTCAGGCTTCGAACCTCTGATCAGTAGGGCCGTGCGGGGCGGCGGCTAAGCGCTCCCGGCCTGGCATCTGCGACCATCGAGGGGCCTGGGCGAGCCAGCCCTCGAGGCGCTGATCAGTAAAGTGGTGCGGGGCGGTGGCTAAGCGCTCCCGGCCTGGCATCTGCGACCATCGAGGGGCCTGGGCGAGCCAGCCCTCGAGGCGCTGATCTGTAATACAGCGTGGCATGGGTGCTTGTGGTGCCCGCTATATTTCAAACGGGCCCCGAGGCGACCTTCTCACGCCTGTACCCTTTCGAGGGTTGAAATTTTCCCGAGCCAGGAGCTCGTGCCGCTCGAGGGTTCTCCTTACCTTGTAAGGAACCGGGCCATTAAATGCTCCACAGCCGAGGCTATAATTTCGCGTCGCCGGCGCGCTTTTTCAGGCGTTGCAGCCGCGCGCGTGCGCGCGTAGTGGGCGGCGTGGGCAGGCGGATGTGACCGCCTGCCACGGTCCCTGCTATTCTTCGCCGTGATGATGGCCTGTTCGCGGTGGCGTGGCCGCCGCGGTCGTGGTGGGGCTCGCCCGTCAACGAGCAAGAAGATTCCCTGCAGTTAATGCGCGCGGGACGTCCGCCCCAGAGAGCACGCCCACGGCTTATAAATCTGAGGGGAGGAAAAAACGGCGGTTTTTTACCTTAGCATTTCGCCATTCTTGCTCCCTGCGCTCTCGCCTTCGTTTTGCTCTTGCCGCCGCGGCCCTTCGCCATTAGAGCTCTTCTTCTTCTTCTTGTCCTCCGCTCTCGGATCCCTTGTCCTTTCTCATGGCGCCACCTCCGCCCCTCACGATCCACGACCCGTACGCATGGGAGCGGTCGACGGTGACCCGACTGGCTCTCAACGAGCTGGTCTCCGCCGGCCAGTTGGCGGCGAACGAGGAGGGCCGGCCGGCGGAGTGGACAAAGGCCGCCGGCGGCGGGGACCGCGCGCCCAACCCGCCGGAAGGCTACGTGGTGAGCTTCCGCTTCCATGAGCGTGGCTTCGCCGCGCCGGCGAGCCGCTTCATGCTGGCGCTCTGCCACCGCTATGGCGTGGAGTTACACAACTTCGCGCCGAACGCGATTTCGCAGGGGGCCACGTTCGTGGGCGTCTGCGAGGGGTATCTGGGGATCCCAGTCAATTGGGAGCTCTGGATACCCCTCTTCCACGCGGAGCTCTTCACGCAGCTGACGACAAAGCAGAGGACCCGCCGCGCGGTGCGCGCCGGCGGCATGTCGCTCGCCCTGCGGGCGCAGTTCAAGGACGACTACATCCCCTGCACCATGACGACGAACAACGCCGGCTGGGAGCGGGGGTGGTTCCTACCCGCGCAACGCCGAGCCCGCCTCCCCCCTACACGGTGCGGTGTTCGGGAGAAGCCGGACTCCCGGGGCTACGGGGTGTCCACGCCCCCAAGATCGGAGGCGGCTGGGCTCGCTCCTGGCTGCCTTGAAGAACCTGGCGACGCGCGGGCTGACCGCGGCGGGCGTCCTTGCCTTCCTCCACCACTGTCGGATCGTGCCTCTGATGGAGAGGCCGCTCTGCATCTTCGAGATGACGGAGGTGGCGGACCCCATCGCGATGGCGAGGTCGCGGATGCTCCCGACCCCCCTCGAGAGGGGGTATGCGCTAACCCGGGTGCGGAACGCCGTCGACACCCAGATGCTGCGCCAGGATCGGTCCCCGTGGGACCTCGAGATGCTTCCTACCGGCCCGCTGGTAAGTATGAATCTTGGCCCTGTTTTTGTTCTCGATGTTGCTCCTAGCCCCTGACGCGCCTTTGACGCTCTCGCCTGCAGCTGGTGAACTTCAGCGCCGCGAAGTCCGTTCCGCCCACCCCTGACTCCCGCGCGCTCGGTCGGGCGGCGCAGCAACGGGAGCAGGAGCGGGCGGCGCGCAAGAGGGAGTGCGCGAGGCGGCACCGCGAGCACCGCGAGTGGAGGAGCGAGGAGTAAAGGCGGCGCGAGCAGCTGGGGCTCTCTTCTCTGGGGATCGAAGAGTATTCGTTCTCAGAGGAGGACGAGGAGGAAGAAGCTGGGGGGCAGGGCCTCTCTGATAGGTGGGAGCCTGCGCCCCCATCGCTGGAGCCAGCTCCGACGGCAAGGGCGGCATCGCCCGGGGCGGGCGCGGCGGCGCCCGCCGCCGAGCCATCGACAACGAGGAGCGGCGCGAGCCGCGGAGGGCGCCGGCGCGCGCCGCCGAGGCGCGCGCGGCAAGTGCGCCCGTGCGCGGGGCGGGGCCGCGCGCGCGCGCGGAGGCGTCGGGGGCGCGGCAACCGGCACGTCGACCGCGCCGGCCTCATCCACCGAGGCCTCGAGGAAGAGGAAGCGCGCCTTCTCCTCTTCGAGGTAAGGGGCTTGCTCTTCTACAAGGTTCGGTTCTTCGGCGACCAGGCGTTCTGATTTTTTGCTTATAATCGCGCAGGGTGGTGCCGACCGTGCCCCCCCACGCACCAGCCAAGGTGTTGAGGGCGGACGCGTCCGTCCCCACCCGGCGGCGCTCGTCGAGGGCGCCGCGGGCGGGGGCGAGCACGGCGGCGGCGGGCGAGAGCTCGCAAGGCGCGGGCCGAGGCCTCGAGGCCTCGGCGGCGGATCGGCTGCCGCGGCGCAAGGCCGGTGGTCATCGAGGAGCGGCGGGCGCCGGTCGTGGCGGTGGCACGGTCCCGCGGCGGCGGCGGTAGTGGAGATGCGGCCCGCGGTGGGCTGCCATGACGGAGGCGCGGTCCGCGGCCGGCCGCGGCGGAGGCGAGCGGGCGGTGGTGGGCGAGGAGGGCGGTCGAGCGCCCGTGGTTGCGGAGGCGCGGCCGGAAGCGGTGGCCGCGGCACCGCGTCGGCGCCCGCGGCTATGGAGGCGCAAGCGGCGGTGCGGGCGGAGGCGGCACACGGGCCGGCGCCGCCGGCGGCTCCCGGGCGGTGGTGGTGGAGGTCCCGGACGACGACTCCCCGCCGCCCGGGTGGGATCAGTGGGCAAGCTTCCCCACGCTCTCCCCTGAGTCCCAGGAGGGGGCCCTCGTGAGGCGGCGCGAGGGCCACATGGTGGCGGGGGGCCGAAGGCATGGCGCCGAGGCCTCGTCCTCCCGCGTCGGCCACTCCGCCCAGGTAGAGGGGATCACTAGCGATCCGCCCGCGTTCGCTGACGCCCAGGGGGAGCAGGAGTTGTGGGGAGAGCTCCGCAGCCACGGCGCCACGCTCGACCGTGCGCTGAACGAGGCACTGAGGGTCCACGGCGGCCCCGCGTGGCGCGTCTTCCTGGTGGGGCTTTGCTGCTCGTTTTCCTCTTTTTCTCGCTTCTGCGTGCTGTCTCTGCACCATGGTGCTTATGGGTTTTGACTTGTGGGTGATAGGAGCTCGAGCGTCGCGCCCGCGACAAGTACGGCGCCTTCGACCGGGTGAACGCCGAGCTCCACCAGCTCCGGGAGCGATGCGGTGCCTTCGACGCGCTCGCCGACGCCCTCAGGACCCGGACGGCTGGTTGTCGTACCGATCCATGGCCCTGCGCGATCAACTCCATGAGAGCACGAGGCAGGACCCGGCGCATCCCTCTAGCCTCGAGCGGGTCTGCAGAACCCTCATCTACCGGGATGAGGCGCTGCAGCAGGCGCGCTCGGACCTAGAGAAGATGCGCACGCTGGCGACCAACTGGGAGGCGGAGGTGGCCGGCGTCCGCAGCGAGAACCGAGGGCTCCGCTCGTCGCTCGAGGGGGAGTAGGCGCAACAGCGCCAGGCTGAGAAGCGGGCGCGCTCGCTCGAGCAAAGGCCGCCCTGGACGCCAAGCTCGCGGCGCTCGTCGTTGCTGAGGACCACCTCCTGTAGGAGCGCACCGCCCGTCAAGGAGCTGAGGACGGCTCCAGCAGGAGCAGGCTGCCCTTGTCAACGCTCAGTCAGCCCTGGAGCGGGAGCGCGCTGCTCGCGAGGTGGCGCAGATGTCGCTGGAGGACCGGAACACCGAGTTCTCCAAGGTCGAGGGCGAGCTGATAGTGCTCAGTATCACGAGCGCGAACCAGGAGCTGGCCCTCCAGGAGCAAGGCGAGACCGTCAGGGGCCTCAAGCAGGCGGTCGAGGCTGCGCGCCGCGCCCTCGAGGTGGAGAGGAAGCAAGTCGAAGGTGAGCCGCTGTTTGATTCTTGTTTTGCCGGTTTTCTCTTAAGGGGTTCGCACCCGTTTTTCTGATTTCTTTCTTGTCTTGGCGACTCCAGGCTTGCGCACCGCTCTGGGGCACGCGACTGAGCGGGCTGAGGCGCTGCAGACCTCCTACAACTCCTCCGAGCAGAAGCTGCAGGAGTTGCGCAATGCAGCCCTCGAGACCTGCCGGCCGTGGAGGGAGGGCGAGGCGCGGCCGGCAGCTCGGCCGGCCGGCCGCCTGCGCGCCCTTAGCGGCCACGTCGCCGGGCGCATACGCCGGGCGCTTCATCTGGGCGTCCAGAAGGCCCTCGGGGTGGTGCGTTCCCACTACGAGGTCGACTTCGAGGCGCTGGCGGAGGGCTACGTCGTTCCCGAGGGCGTCGAGGACGAGGTGGCGATGGAGCGCGTGGACGCGCTGGCCACCGACGCCGCCGAGACACTCGCCGAAGCTTTCGAGGATTTCCTCTTCCCGGACGCTGCTGATGCCGCCGCTCCTCCCGCCTGAAGACAGCCGGGCGCTAGGCCCGTTTTTGTTTATGTATCAGTATGCTGGCCGTGTGGCCTTGTAAGTAAACAAATTACTTTGCCATAAATATTTGCCAATGTAAAGTGGAGTCTTTTGTTTGTTATGCTTTTTTGTTTCTCCTTCTTCCTGAGTAGATTCTAGTTAGGGGAGTTCGATTTTCGCGGGTGGCCTGCTGGGTTGGAGGCGAGAGAGAAGGGCCGTATCCTCGCGGAGGCGTAGGCTATCTCTGGCTCGCGCGCTCCTTCTACTAGGCTGCCTGCGCCCTGTTCGAATCTTTGCTCGAGGCTGAAGTGAAACACAAACTTAGCGCGCGTGAGTTGTTTCGTTTTTGCGCGAAAAATGGGACCATTTTGGGGAGGATGCCCCCCGTAGTAGCCCCGAGGGTAACTTGGGTTTCAAGGGAAAGCCGAGTTACCCTTTTCATTAGACTTATGATGTTTACATGGTTGTCACCAACTGGGGCGTTGGTCATATGATTTTGACAACGAAATGCTTGGAAATCCTAGCTAGGGGTAGAAGCGACGTAGCTGTTGGATGTTCCAAGCGTTGGTGAGTTCTTCACCGTCCTCGTTGGCTAGCTTGTACGTGCCGGGCTTGAGTACCTTCACCACGACGTAGGGTCCCTCCCACAGAGGCGATTGCTTGTGGCGTCCTCGGTTGTCTTGGCGTAGCCGTAGGACCAAATCCCCTTCGCTGAAGTCCCACCGGCGTATCTTGCGTGCTTGGTAGCGCCTGAGGGACTGTTGATACATTGCGGAATGCATCAAGGCCACGAGGCGTGCCTCGTCCATCTGGTCCAGCGAGTCCTCGCGGGCTCGCTGGTTGGCATCCTCGTCGTAGCCTCGAACCCTGGGCGATCCGTATTCTAAGTCCGTGGGGAGGACGGCATCCGCGCCATGGACTAGGAAAAACGGGGTGAACCCGGTGGCTCTGCTCGGGGTGGTCCTTAGGCTCCACACTACCGCTGGTAACTCTTGGAGCCATTTCCGACCAGATTTGTTTAGCTGGTCAAAAATTCTAGGCTTAAGGCCTTGTAGGATCATGCCGTTGGCACGCTCTACTTGGCCGTTGGTCTGCGGGTGTGCCACAGCTGCCCAATCCACACGGATGTGGAATTTGTCACAAAACTCCAAGAATTTCCTGCCCGTGAACTGGGACCCGTTGTCGGTGATAATGGATTTTGGCACTCCAAAGCGATGGATGATGTCGGTGAAGAACATCACCGCTTGCTCCGCCCTGAGATTCGTAATGGGGCGCACCTCCACCCACTTGGAGAACTTGTCAATCGCTACCAACAAGTGGGTGAAGCCCCCGGGCGCCTTCCGCAGGGGCCCGACGATGTCCAGCCCCCACACGGCGAACGACCATGTTATGGGGATGTTCTGCAGGACATGAGCGGGAAGGTTGGACTTGCGGGCGTAGAACTGGCACCCTTCGCAGGTGCGTACGATCTCGCTGGCGTCCGCGACTGCGGTAGGCCAGTAAAAGCCTTGGCGGAAAGCATTGCCAATGAGGGTACGAGGCGCGGCGTGATGGCCGCAGATCCCGGCGTGGATGTCCCGCAGGAGCTCGCGCCCTTCGGGGATGGGCACGCACCGCTGTAAGATGCCGGAGGCGGCGCGCTTGTATAGCTTGCCGTCGACGAGGGCAAAGGACTTGGCCATCCTGGCGATGCGCCTGGCCGTGGCCCGATCCGAGGGGAGCTCTCCTCGAGCCATCCAAGCGATATACTTGTCGCACCAGTCAGCCTTGACAAGAGCTGGCTCGATGTCCATCGTGTCGGCCTCGTAGGAGCCATACCCCTCGAGGAGGGAGAGCACGTACGCCTCGTTCGAGGGGTCCTCATCCATATGTTCCGCACCCGCTGGATTCGAGGGAGCCCCCGAGGGTTCTGCGTGGCTCGAGGGGTGAGGCTCGAGGACGACCGAGGGCTGGGCGACATCGCAGGCAAAAACATTCGGGGGGACGGTGATCCGCCCGGACGCGATCTTGGCCAGCTCATCCACCTCCTCGTTGTACCTGCGGGGCACGTGATTGAGCTCGATGCCATAAAATTTGTCTTCGAGGGCTCGCACGGCCTTGCAGTAGGCTTCCATCTTATCGTCATGGCAGCTCGCGTTCTTCATGACTTGGTTGATCACGAGTTGCGAGTCTCCCCACACGTCGAGGCGCTTGATGCCTAACTCAATGGCGATCTCGAGGCCGCAGAGGAGGGCCTCGTATTCAGCCATGTTGTTTGATGCGGGGAAGTGGAGGCGCACCGCGTACCGCATGTGCTCCCCGAGGGGTGACACGAAGAGCAGGCCCGCGCCCGCCCCTGTTTTCATCACCGAGCCGTCAAAATACAGAGTCCAGCACTCTGCTTGGATCTGTGGCGGTGGCAGTTGCGTATCCGTCCACTCAGCGACGAAATCTGCCAGGATGTGGGACTTGATGGCCTTGCGCGGGGCGTAGGCAAGCGTCTCGCCCATCAGCTCCACGGACCACTTGGCGATCCTGCCCGCCGCGTCGGGATTGCGGATGATCTCCCCCAGCGGGAAGGAGGAGACCACCGTGACGGGGTGAGCCTCGAAGTAGTGGCGGAGCTTGCGTCGCGCGAGGACCACCGCATACAGCAGCTTCTGGACCTGGGGGTAACGCGTCTTGGTGTCAGACAAGACCTCGCTGATGTAGTAAACTGGCCGCTGGACCGGTAGGGCGTGCCCTTCCTCCGCGCGCTCTACCACGATTACGGCGCTGACCACCTGGGTGGTCGCGGCTACGTAGAGCTGCAGGGGCTCGCCGTCCTGCGGCGGCGTAAGGATCGGGGTGTGCGTTAAGGACGCCTTCAGCTTGTCGAGCGCATCCTGGGCCTCGGCGGTCCAGGAGAAGCGCTCGTGCTTCTTGAGTAGGCGGTAGAGGGGCAGGCCCTTCTCGCCGAGCCGCGAGATGAAGCGGCTCAAGGCGGCAAGGCACCCGAACACCTTTTGCACCCCTTTGAGGTCCCGGATCGGGCCCATTCGTTCGAGGGCCGCGACCTTCTCGGGGTTGGCCTTGATCCCCCATTGGGAGACGATGTATCCCAGGAGCATGCCTCGCGGCACTCCAAAGACACACTTTTCGGGGTATAATTTGACCCCATTGGCCCGCAGGCAGCCGAACGCGATGCCAAGGTCGCCAACCAGGTCGTTCGCCTTCCTAGTTTTCACGACGATGTCATCCACATATGCCTCGACCGTTCGCTCGATGTGATCTCCGAAAACGTGTTGCATGCAGCGTTGATACGTCGCACCTGCGTTTCGGAGACCAAACGACATCGTGACGTAACAGAACATCAAGGAAGCAGAGCAACTCACATCCAGCCGTTGAGTCAACGATTTGATCAATACGTGGCAAAGGAAAAGGAACTTTAGGACATGCCTTATTAAGACTAGTGTAGTCTATACACATCCGCCATTTCCCGTTCTTTTTCTTTACAAGTACAGGGTTTGCTAGCCACGTTGGGTGGAACACCTCCTTGATGAATCCGGCCTCGAGAAGCTTCCGCAGCTCCACTCCGATAGCTCGTCGCCACTCCTCGTCAAAGCGACGGAGCCGTTGTTGCACGGTGCGGGCGTGAGGCAGGATGTCAAGGGAGTGCTCGGCGACCTCCCTCGGGATGCCTGGCATATCCGAGGGGCTCCACACGAAGATGTCGGCGTTGGCGCGGAGGAAGTCGACGAGCACCACTTCCTATTTGGGATCGAGGGTGGAGCTGACCCTCAACGCCTTGCCCTAGGGGGCCGCGGGGTCGAGGGGCACGTCCTTGGTCTGCTCCGCGGCCACGAAGTTGCCGACGTGCTTGGAGGCGGAGTCGAGGTCCTCGTTGACCATCTTCTCCAAAGTGGTCACCAGCGCTTCATCCAGCGCCAATGTTTCTGCGTGCTCTACGCACTCGACGTCACAGTCGAATGCGTGCTCGATGGACGAGCCTACTGTGATGATGCCGTTCGGTCCTAGCATCTTCATCTTCAATTAGGTGTAGTTGGGGACCGCCATGAATTTGGCGTAGCAGGGCCGCCCAAGTATAGCGTGGTAGGTGCCCTTGAACCCCACCACCCCGAAGGTGAGCGTTTCCTTGCGGAAATTCTTCGCGGTGCCAAACCAAACCGGCAGGTCGATCTGCCCGAGGGGCTGGACCTGCTTGCCGGGCGCGACGCCATGGAATGGCTTCGTGCTGGGCCGCAGCTGGTCCAACCCGATCCCCAGCAAGCGCAGCGTATGCGCGTAGAGGATGTTGAGGCTGCTGCCTCCGTCCATCAAGACTTTTGAGAACCGCGCGTTCCCAATGATTGGGTCGACCACCAGCGGGTACTGGCCCGGGTTGGGGATGCGGTTCAGATGGTCTTCCCGGCTGAAGGTGAAGGCGTCCTCCGACCAATTGAGGAAGGAGCGAGGCGCCTTCTCCGCGGCGAGGACCTCGTGCCGATCCCGCTTGCGCTGGCGGGTCGACATGTCGACGGTGGGTCCCCCGAAGATGAGGAACACGTTCTCCACGGCGGGAAAGCCGCCGGCGTCGCCATCTCCTCTGTCTTTCTTGGCTTCTGCTTCTTTCGCGGCGGCGCAGCCATAGAACTTCTTGAGCATGTCGCATTGCTCAAGGGTGTGGTTTATGGGGGTCTTGTGGTAGGGACATGGCTTTTTCAGCATGTCATCAAACACTCCCGGGCCTCGAGGGGCCGGTCGAGGGCCCCGTCGAGCCGGGTCAACAGCAAGAGCCTCGACTTCATCGCTGTCGCGCCCCTGCTCGCGCGCCTCGCGGCGCGACTTCTTTCCCTTCTTGCCCCGCTTGTCCTTGCGGTAGGGCTCCCTGGGCTTGCTGCCCTCCGCGGGCGCATCGTCGAGCGCTTGCCCTTCTTGCCGTCAAAGATCGCCCCCACGGCCTCCTCTCCCGAGGCGAAGCTGGTGGCAATGTCGAACAGCTCGTTGGAGTCCGCGGGCGGGCTGCGCCCCAGCTCTCGTACGAGGTCCCGGCATGTGGTGCCCTCGAGGAAGGCATGCACAATCTTGGATTGCGCCACGCTGAGGAGCTCTGTACAGCGCTTGGAGAAGCGTCGTATGAAGTCCCGCAGCAACTCGCCGGGCTTCTGAGTGCAGGAGCGCAGATCCTAGGAATTTCCAGGGCGTACGTACGTGCCCTGGAAATTGCCCACGAACGTACGAACCAGATCGTCCCAGTTGTGGATCTGGCTGGCGGGCAGGTGCTCGAGCCATGTCCGAGCTGCATCGCCGAGGTGCAGGGTCAAGTTGCGGATGATGACCTCGTCGTTGGTGGCCCCGCCCAGCTGGCACGCCAGGCGGTAGTCGTTGAGCCACACGCGGGGATCCGTCTCCCCGTTGTATTTGACGATGGTCGAGGGTTGGCGGAAGCGTTGGGGGAAGGCCGCCGCGCGGATCTCCCGGCTGAACACACGGGTCCCCGGGGGCTCCGGCGTCGGAGAGCGGTCCTCGTCGGCCGTCGTAGCGCCCACCCCCCGTCGAGGGTGGTAGCCCACCGCCGCTCGCGCATCCGCCCGCTCGTGTGGCGGGCGTTGATGACGTTGCGGGCGTCATCGTCCCGGCGCCCGCGTGTGTCGAGGAGCCGCTCCTTGGCCGCCGCGCGTCCAGAGTTGGCGGGGCGCCTCGCAGCTTCACCTGCGTGGACCGAGGGTTCGCCCCCCTGTGCAGCCCCGCCTCCTCGCGCATCCCCCTATTGGCGGATACGTGAGGCTGAGCTTTCGGCCTGCTGGACGGCCGCTTGCTCGATGAGGACCTGCACCTCGCGGTGCAAGTTCCGCGCCTCGGGGGTCGAGGGTGCCGGCATAGCCCGTAGTAGCGTCGCAGCGGCAATGAGCTTTTGACTTGCCCGCGGAGGCGCGTCCAGGTTGTCTACGTTAAATTCGGTGTTGATGCGGTCGCGGGCCTGTCTGCCCAGCTCCCGCGCGCGTTCGCCGCGCGTGGAGGCTTCCCCGGCCATCGAGGCACGGAGCAGCCCACCGTTCGGTACTCCTCCGCCAGCTTAGCCTCGAGCTCACGGGCTTGGGCTAGCTGCGCGTCGGCGTCGGCCCCGGCAGGAGTGCTTGGCCCCGCGGCCAGGCGCGGAGCGATCCCTGGGGCAGGTGTGACCTCCCCATCTCCAGCGCTCGCAGCGCCGGTGGCGTTCGCTGGGTCGTTGGCAACGACGACACAGCACTCCCGCGCGGGGTCGTAGCTTTCGGTGCTGGAGTCGTCGGAGCAGCCGAACCAGTAGTCCATGGCGTCAAGGAAACGCCTGAATATGATTGGGTCCGACACGCCGGAGAAGTCCCACTCCGCGTACCCGTGGAGGTTAGCGGGTGGCGGCACGTCATGGGAGCCTATGGACGATTCGTCACCCGCTGAGGCGCTGGGATCCCTGGCGACGAAGACGTGACGGCCAGGGGGAACCCTGCGCATCGTGGTGTTGATGTTGGCGTTGTAGGCCGTCGTGGCACCGCGCAGCCCAATGGGAAAGCGCAGTCCAGAGACCGTGCGCTGTCCCGCTGGGGTTGTGGTTGCCGTGATGGCGGGCGCGCCGTGCTGAGAGGCGGCACGCTCGGCCTACCGTCACTCGGACTGTGCCTCGGCGCGAACGCCGACCGAGCGGCGGCGGCGTCGGGCGTCGACGGGCCCGCGGCCGTCCGCGCCGGCGGCGTCCGCGCGCGTGGTGGTGCGCGCAGCGGGGACCAGAGCGGACCCGGCCTGGCGCCGCGCGCGGAGCTCCTCACGGTTGGTGAGGCGCATGAGGTAGCCGTTCCCCGTGGCCTGAAAGTTCAGGCCCCCAAACCGGATTTCGAACCCGGCGTGGAGGGTGTCCGAGCTGCCCATGCAGTAACGCGTACTGCGTACTCAGTGCGGATCATTATGAAGGGAGTTGATGGATTGACCTTAGGCGCTCAGATTGCCCCACGGTGGGCGCCAACTGTCGGTCCGGAATGTGGTCCCGACACTAACCAGTAATAAGCGCCAAGGTCTATCCCTCAATGGTCGATGCTAAGAAATAAAAGACACAGAGTTTATCCTGGTTCCGGCCGAGGGGCCGTACGTCCAGCAGTGGTGTGCTCAAGGCACTATATTGCTCAGCACCGGGGGTGCCTGTAGTGGGGCTGCTACAAGCGAGACGGGAGAGGAAGCTTGGCTTCCAAGTCCCTGGTGTAGTGGCTGGAGGTGTTGTGTTGCGTTGTGTTGGATTCTGTCCGTGTTGCCGTCGTCTCCTGCGGCAGGGGGGTTCGTCCTCCTTTTATAGACAAAGGAGAGAGCGAATCACATGCGCGCCGTGCTATTTAGCTACGTGAGGGAGCGTGACGTGCTATGCTGTAGAGTAGGCGGCCGCCCGGACGATCCTTGCAGCGATCCGGCCATCATGGCGTATCCTGTACCCGAACAAAGGGCGGCTTCGAGGGTAAAAGGGCGGCGGACGGGCCGCGATGTCTTCGGATGGGCTCGAGGGAGCCGCCGACGTCGGTCCGTACGGGGCACGGGGGCGAGTAAGGCGGCGTCCGTTCCCGCACGCCCCCACGGCGCGGGCCGTTGCCATAGCGCCCGGGCCGTGGGTTCGTACGGGCGGGGGCAGCAGCCATGCCGTTAACAAGGGGCGGGGGATGGCGTCCCCACCGCCTAGCGCCTCCACCTAACCCTGCAGGGTCACAAGAAAAGCGAATCGAGGGTGTGGCCGGCCCCCCTTCGAGGGCTCGGCGCGTTAGCCGCACGGAGCGAGCGCGCGCGGCGTCACGGACCGGCACCGGCCACGCCGCACGCTCCTCCCACAGAGGGCGGGGATGGGTTCCCTCCCGGGGAGTTGGTGCGGCGCACCGGGCGCGAGCCCCGGGCGCATGATGGCGCCGCCCGCCGTTGTCGGGGCATTAAATGCCCGCGTACGGGAGCAAGCGCGCGCGTGTGGAGTGCCGTCGAGCGAGGCGGACCCCGTTCGAGGGCGGAGCGGACCCTCGAGCGAGGCGGACCCCGTTCGAGGGCGGAGCGGGCCCTCGAGCGAGGCGGACCCTGCTTGAGGTAAGCGTACCCCCCCCCCCCCCCCCCGAACGGGGCGGAGCCCACCCGAGGGAGGCGCACATCCTCGAGCGAGGCGAAGCCTGCTCGAGGGGATCTTCGAGAGGGCCGCCTTGGTGGGCCGTGTCCTGCATGGTTAGGCGAGGCGTGTTTGGCTTTGTTGCGGGTTTTAAGTGGGGATTTCCCAGTTGTTTAAAGGGCCCCCTAGGGCTGTCCCCGACACATCCAATGATGTCAACCTTCAGGGAGCTAGTATGACAATCGGAGCTTTCTTCACCTTCGTCATCTTGACCGTCACTGCTGCTGT
The DNA here is from genome assembly GCA_947561735.1 of Cenchrus americanus. Classification (NCBI taxonomy): domain Eukaryota; kingdom Viridiplantae; phylum Streptophyta; class Magnoliopsida; order Poales; family Poaceae; genus Cenchrus; species Cenchrus americanus. Next base: position 79,757,300 of record OX387245.1, on the reverse strand, counting down.
TGTCGCCGCTACCGTCACTTCCTGAATCCTCCTCTCCATCCCTAGTATTATCATCTTCCTCAGATGAAGAAGTTGGTTCTTGAGTTCCCTCAGCCTTGGCAAGCACCTCCTTCTGAATCATCTAAAAAAGAACAAAAGAAGTTGATAAGCATCAAGAAAACGATGCCTGCAAGAGGTCAGAACTTCAACAAAATCTACAATACCAACCTCCTCAAATTTGTCACAGGCAATCTTCTTCACGAATTCTTTTTTGCTTGCAATCTAAAATTTCCTCACAAATTGAACTTTCACAACGCGGACATCCTCATTGGGCTGGATAGCCGAAGTACTAGAAGCATTGGGAAATTGCGAAAGCGCTCCGCGAAACTTCGGAAGGTCGACACAATCAAAGTTACAAAGAACCTTCAGGAGACTTTCCACCAAAAAAAAGAGCAGCGAAATCGCTAGCTCCTAAGAAAACATCTGGTAGAGCTTGGAACTCCTTCAGAATCCAATCCATAAAATCAAAAGTTTCTTCACTTTCAGACAACGGACTTGGATGGGTGCCAAATTGCTCCAAGGCTCCTTTGTATTCCTCAAACAGAAGTCTCAGATGTTGCTTGATTTCATCAACATTTTTGCCTCAAGTCTCACTTCGTTCACATAAAGCTTTCTCAAGATCCTGAATTTTCTATTCTTTTGCGCTCAAAGTCTCCATGAGATTAGAATTTTTTATGAAAGCTCTGCATTACTAACATGAAGCTCGTCAACAGTTTTTGCATTCTTGTCAGATTCCTTGCGAAGATTCTCAATCATTTTCAAGTCATCATCGTGAGGCTTGTCAATCTTTTCAAGGTCCTTCCTCAAATTGCGAGCTGTTTCTCAAAGAGTCCACTAGCTCAAAAATTCATTTCTCTAGATCAAGACCGGAAGCCTGAGCCTTGTTCAGTTCTCGCTTCAGCTTCTTAGATTCATCAGTAAGATTCTCAACAAGTTCCACTTTTTTGAGGAGCCGTTCAGAGACAACTTTGCCCACTATTGTGCAAAGCCAAAGTTGTTCACACAAACAATGAAGAGAAACAAGAGGCTCAAAATCACAAACACAATCGTATACCAAAGGAAGATCAAAAGCTATCACTCAACAGTGTAATTCTCAAAAGCCGATCCCCTTTACAAGCGTCGGTCGACCTGCTTTTATAGGGAGACGAACGGACTTTTTACATACCGAGACTACCTCATGTAAAACAGATCAAACAAGAATGTACTAGGCTAATTTTGGGAAATCTCCATTAGGTCTTCACGTAATCGGCTCTTCATGACGTCACGCCACAAATCACGACACTTTTCCTAGCTTTAGCCCGTGCGCCTGTCAGGTGAGGACCTTCAATTTTGGAGATTCACACTTTCGCCTAGTGGATTCTCGCACCTGAAACATACACATAGCCAAATTCAAACTCGCAAGTTGTTAGCGACGACGAAACCCTTGAGCGACATATGGGTTAACACTCGCTAGACAGGAAGGATTCGGCCTAGGGGTTTCGTCGTGGCAAAACTGAAGCTATCAAACCCAAAGTTTGGCGAAGTAAACCGTCCGCTCTGTATGGAGACTTTTGAGTGACGAAAGGTACCTAGCGAAAATTGTGCCATGAAAGATAAAAGAGTATTGATTGGCTCTGGGGCTTCGCTATTGACTTTTTGGATTGCTGTCGCCGAGCTGCGTCAGTCTTATGATTTTGACTATAATGAGTTCGATTCTGAATCCCCCAACAGAAGCCCCTTGGTGGCGATATGTTTGCGAGATCACAAACTTGAGCCATGGAGATTGAAGGTTCGAGAATCGAGGCAAAAGAAAACGTCTTCCGCGGCATCGACTCCCAAAATTATTGCGCAAATTACCAAAAATCCCCCACTTTTTAGCCGTTAGGTTCAAAATTTCGACCGTTGTGTTTTAGTGCCTATAAATAGAGGGGTTCGACGCTGCAGTGAAACTGCTATCACTTTCACCACTCCCGCTCTCGTTTAGATCACGCGATTGGGCTCTTGAGCTTTGCTTCCTACAAGTCGCACCCTATGAAAACTGGACATCCTTAAAGGTTAGCTCTTATGTCGGATGGAAGATATTTTTGATCTCCCAGCTTTCGCTATGATGCATTTCGAGATTAAGATTTCATAGATACATGGCTCGCGTTAGGCACTGTTGACGATGAATTTCCGTCAACCTAGAGTACTTGTTATGCATTGGTTTCGATTATGATTTGCAACTAACCCGCCACTAGGCACACTAATGATATAACAAGTTCAACTTCATATGTGCATTTGGAAGTATTGTGTTTTTGCAGGAAAACATGGACAAAAGGGAAGGAGTCACAACAAGTTCAACGGAGCAAATGAGGAGTTTCGTTCGTGTTCGAGTCCAAGGAGAAATCACTTCCAAAGGTGGCAAGGACCAAGGTGGTATGACAAATCATCCCCGAGGACTAAGACGTAAAGTTCCGACTTCATGCGAGAAGACCCCCTATCTTGATCGCGGAGATGATGACCTCAAAATGACACAAATCAAGGGGGCTAAGTCCAAAATGCCAAGATGAGCTGCGGGGAAGAAAATGGGCCTGAACCAGCCCAGAAAGGGCCTAGGCCGGCCGGCCCATTCGGACCAGCACAGGGACTTCCTGTGGCGGTACGACCCGCCTTTTGACCTAGCGCCTTCTCAGTCTATTTGTAGCTCCCTCGTCCGACGGCCGCCACATCCAATTATTCTACCGACGCCATTCACCAGAAAACCGCTGCCACAAGATGAGGAAGAGAGTTGGATGAGCTCGTCGCAAGGATCAACGCCGACGGAGGGAAGGAAGCAAGAGGAGGACTCCAAGCTGCTGGCCTAGGGGTGTTCCCAAGCTTTATCGCCGCCATCTTTATCGACGTTCTCCGGAGTCTCCATCACCCCTATGTGCTTAAATCCTTGTAAGATGATGGGTAATGTCTCTGTTCATCACTAGGGTTAGATGGATACATGATTTGTGATTGCTACATGAACCCTATGTCGGTGCGGAATATGGTCCCGACACTAACCAGTAGATAGCGTCGTGGTCTATCCCTCAATGGTCGATGCTAAGCAACAAGTGACACAGAGGTTTATCCTGGTTCCGGCCAGGGGGGGCGTACGTCCAGCAGGGGCGTGCTCGGGGCACTGTATTACTTAGCACCGGGGGTGCTTGTAGTGGGGCAAATACAAGCAAGGCGGGAGAGGAAGTGTAGCTTCCAAGTCCCTGATGGAGTGGCTGAGGATATTGTGGGAGAATGAGAATGAGCGCGTGGTGTATGGTGTGAAGTGTTCCACTGAATCCCCCCCGCGGCTGGGGGCTCGCCTCCCCTTTTATAGGCCAAGGGGGCGGCGAGTTACATGCACGCCGCGCTATCCGGCCTACGTGGGGGTGCACGTCGTGCTACGCCGTAGAGTGGGCGGCCGTCCTGGCCGATCTTCGCGCCGATCCGGCCATGATGGCCTACCCCTTACCCGAACAAAGGGGCGGTTCGAGGGTCGGAGGGCGGCGCATGGTGGTGGCGTCCTCTCGATAGGCTTCGAGGGAGGTGCCGATGATGACCGGTACGGGGCACGGGGAGCAGCGGAACGGCGTTCCTTCCCAATGCGCTTCGCGGTAGTGGAGTGGTTGCCGCAGCGCCGGCGTGCGCCCGCACGCGTGGGTACGGCGGCCGCGTCGTTACGCGGGCCGGGATGGCCATCCACCGGCCTAGCGCCTCCACCCAACCCCGTAGGGTCACGGGAAAGTGAAATCGAGGGTGCGCCGGCCCCCTTCGAGGGCCGGCGCGTTAGCCGTACCGTAGTGGGCGCGCGGTGTCACGGGACCGACACCGGCCGTAGCCGCACGGCTCCATCCCCACAGGGGTGGGGATGGGCTCCTCCCCGGGGAGTTGGTGCGGAGGCACCGGGCGCGAGCCCCGGCGCATGATGGCGCCGTCCCGCGGCGTCACGGCGTTAAATGCCCGTGTACGGGGCCGGCGCACGCGTGCGGGGCGCCCGTGAGCGTGGCGGGCCCCGCCGAGGGCGGACGGACCCTCGAGCGGGACGAGACCGCTCGAGGGGGGAGTGAGCCCTCGAGCGGGGCGGGACCAATCGAGGGAAGAGTTGCCCCTCGTACGGGGCGGAGCCCGCCGAAGGAGGAGTGCACCCTCGAGCGAGGCGGAGCCTGCTCGAGGGGTCTTCTAAGAGGGCCGTCTCGGTGGGCCGTCGGAGTCCCGCGGCGTGGGCTGTGTCCTGCATGGTTAGTCACCTGCACGGTTAGGCCTAGTGTGTTTCGATGTGGTCGCGGGATTTAAGTGAGGATTTCCCCGTTGTTTAAGGGGACCCCTAGGGCTGTCCCCGACAGTAGCCCCCGAGCATCTGCGGGTTCGCCATTGAGGCTCCCGCAGATGCTGGAACCTACTGATAGGACATTCTTCCCTCCTTGTTTGCGAACGCTTTCCGTGGGGCCGCGCCGGCCGGACTCCGCGGGTCTAGCCCCCGGCCCCACAGAGTGTGGGTTCTCCCGGGCAGGGGTTAACCGCGAGCAATTTGGTCGAGAGGCGTGGCACATATGCCTACCGGCATCGGCGGTATTTCGCCCGGCTTCGGGGGTGCACGCTCCGCCGCCACTGTCTCCGGCGGGTGCAATTTCAAGGAGGTGTAGCCGTGCGTCAAGCCCCCGAGCCTTGGCCTGTTCGAGGCGATCGGGTCGAGCCTGACGACTTGCTTTTTAACGCGCCCTCGCCGTCCCTCCGCGGGATGGAGGGAGAGGTTTCTGCAACTCCCATCGAGCGGGTCGCGAATTGCGGATTCCTCTTCGAGCTGGTAGCGGGTGGTTCAAGTGGACGCCCATGCCCCGTTCGATAAGGGTAGGCTGCGTGGTCCGGAGACACGTCCATGGAAGCGCTTGCGTGGGTTTGCTAGGTGGGGCTCGGTCCCGTTCGCTAGGGACCGAGGGCGCGGAAGCTCTCCCCTCGGTGGGATCCCCCTGCTAGCTGCCCTCGCTGGCTCTCGAACACGACATGTGGGGCACCCTCGAGCCGACGGGCTCGAGGAACGGCTCGAATGCGCGTGCCCTCGTCGTCCCTAACTCGTGATCCGAGGCGCCCGTTCGAACCCGTCTAGGGTCGCTCGAACCTCCGATCGCAAGGCCGTGCGGGGCCGTGCCTGGACAGCCCCGTCTTTTCGCGCTTGCGGCCGTCGAGGGGTCTGGGTGAGCCAGCCCTCGAGGCGCTTGTTGGCAGCACAGCGCGGCATGAGTGCTTTTGGTGCCCGCTTTACTTCAAGCAGGCCCTGGGCAACCCTTCTCACGCGTGTGCCTTCTTTTGGAGGGTTGACATTGTCTCGAGCCGGGGGCTCGCGCCGCTCGAGGGTTTTGCGTGGCATGGGTGCCCGCGGGTGCCTGCTCTACATCGAGCAGGTCCCGGGCGACCTTCTCACGCTGATATCCCATCGAGGGTTGACGTCATTTTGAGCCGAGGGCTCGTGCCGCTCGAGGGTTTTACGTGGCATGGGTGCCCATGGTTGTCTGCTCTACATCGAGCAGGTCCCGGGCGACCTTCTCGCGCTGATATCCCATCGAGGGTCGCTTTTGTTTCGAGCCGGGGGGTTCGCCCCGCTCGAGGGTTCTCCTTGCTTGGCAAGGGATCCGGGCATTTAAGTGCCTCGCGGTCGTGGCCGCGGTTTTGCAACGCGGGCACGTCTTTTTAGGCGCTGCAGCCGCGCGCGCGCGCGTAGTGGGCGGCGTGGCAGGCGGACGTGACGGCTTCGCCTCGGCCGCCGCCGGCCTTTGCCGCAATGATGGCCCGCCCGCAGGTGTTGTGGCCGCCGCGGTCGTGGTGGGGCCCACCCGTCGACGCGATGGAAAGATTCCCCGCAAGTTAATGCTAGCGGGGCGTCCGCTCCGAGAGCTCGCCCGTCGACCTATAAACCGCGGGGGAGGAGGGGACGGCGGTTTTTTACCTTAGTGTCTCACCGTTTTCAGACATCCGCCCCTTCGTCTTCGTCTCGCTCTTGCCACTGCGCGGTGTCGCCGTTAGAGCTTTTTCTTCCGTTTCCTTGTCCTCCGCCCTCGCATTCCTTCGTCCTTCCTCATGGCCCCGCCTCAGCTTCCCCTTAGGATCCTGGAGCCGTATGCCTGGGAGAGGTCGACGGTGACCCAGCTCGCCCTTGGCGAGCTGGTCGCCGCCGGTCAGCTGGCGGCTAATGAAGAAGGGCGCCCGGCGGAGTGGATCGTTCCGCCGGCGGCGCACCACGAGCCCAACCCGCCGGAGGGCTACGTGGTGAGTTTCGTCCGCTACCACGAGCGCAGTTTCAACGCGCCGGCGAGCACCTTCATGCGGGCGATGTGCTACTACTACGGGGTGGAGCTGCACAACTTCGCCCCCCAACGCGATCTCGCGAGCGGCCACGTTCGTGGGCGTCCGCGAAGGGGCCTCCGGGGATCCCGTCAAGCGGGGAGCTCGGGGTTCACCTTTTCCGCGGAGAGCTCATCACGCGCCCCCCACGTCGGAGCCGAGGACTCGCCGCGCGGTGCGCGCCGGCGGGATGTCACTTGCCCTGCGGGGGCAACTCAAGGATTTCTACATCCCCTGCACCATGACGACGAACAACGCCGGCTGGGAGCGGGGATGGTTCTACCTGCGCAATGCCGAGCCTGGCCTTCCTCCCTACACCGGCCGGGTATTCAAGAAGAGGCCGGACTCCTGGGGCTACGGGGTGTCCACGGCCCAAAGACGGGCGCGGCAAGAGTCCGTCCTCGCCGCCCCCGCGGCCGGCCGGCGAAGCACGGGCCGAACGCGATGGGCGTCCTCGCCTTCCTTCATCACCGCGGATCGTGCCGTTGATGGAGAGGCCGCTCTGCATCTTCGAGATGACAGAGGCGGCCAACCCCGTCGACCTGCCGAGGTCGCGAATGCTTCCGACGCCCCTCGAGCGGCCGTACGCGCTTACCCGGGCGCGGAGCGCCGTCGACACTCGGGTGCCGCCGCCTGCAGGTCGGACCCCATGGGACCTTGAGATGCTCCCCACAGGCCCGCTGGTGAGTTTGGTTCTTGATTTTGTTTTAGTTCTTTGGTCTCGCTTTTGTTTCCTGATGAGCCATTGTCGCTCCTGTGTGCAGCTGGTGGAGTTCAACATCGCCAAGTCCGTTCCGCCCGCCCCCGATTCCCGTGCGCTCGGCCGGGCGGCGCGGCGGCGGCAGCGAGGGAGCGGGCGGCGCGCAAGAGGGAGCACGCGAGGCGACGTCAAGCGCGCCGCGACCGGCGGAGCCCGGAGTATCGGCGACGCGAGGAGCTGGGGCTCTCCTCCCCGGATATCGAGGAGCCCTCATCCTCGGAGGAGGACGAGGAGGAAGAGGCTGAGGGGGAGGGCCCCTCCGACAGGTGGCAGCCTGCGCCCCCGTCGCCAGAACCAACGCCGGTGACAAGGGCGGCTTCGCCCGGGGCGGGCGCACCGGCGCGCCGCCGCCGGCAATCGACATCGGGGGCGGCACGCGCGCGGAGGTGCCGCGCGCGCGCCACGGAGGCACGCGCGGCGGACGCGCCCGTGCGCGCGTCAAGCGTGCCCGCGCGCGGGGGGAGCGTGCCCCCGCGCTCGGCGTCATCGTCGAGGGGCGCGGCGGCGGGCGTGCGCGCGCGCGGGCGAGCGTGCCCCCGCGCGCGGTGGCGCCTTCGGGAGGTGCGGCATCGGGCGCGCCCGCGCATGGGGCGGGCGTGCCCGCGCGCGCGGCGGCGCCATCGGGAGGCGCTACGGCGCGCGCGCGGCCCGCACCGGGCCTCGTCCGCAGAGGCCTCGAGGAAAAGGAAACGGGCCTTTTCCTCCGCGAGGTAAGGAGCCTGTCCTTCTTCGTTTGGTTTGGCTCGTTGGTGATCAGGTGATTTAACCCTTCGTTCGTGCCTGCGCAGGGTGGTGCCAACCGTTCCTCCTCTTGCACCAGCCAAGGTGCTGAGGACGGACGCATCGATCCCCACCCGGCGGCGCTCGTCGAGGGGGTTGCGCCCGGGGACAAGCACGGCGGCGGGCACAAGCTCACAAGACCCGGCTGGGGCCTCGAGGCCCCGCCGGCAGATCAGCCCGCCGCGGCGCGCCCGCAGGTCGCCGGGGGGCGGCCGGCGCCGGTCGCCGCGGAGACACGGGCGCGGCGGCGGCCACGGTGGAGGTGCGGGCCCGCGGTGGCCGCCACCGCGGGAGGAGGTGGAGCGGGCGCAACCTGCGGGAGCGCCCGCGGATGCGGCGGTACGGCCGGAGGTGGCGGCCACGGCGGCACGACGGGCGCCCGTGGCCGCGGAGGCGCGGTGGAGGTGCCGGCGGAGGCGCGCGCGGGCGGCGGCGTCCGTCGTTCGTCCCCAGGCGGAGGTGGTGGAGGTCTCGGATTACTCCCCGCCGCCTGGGTGGAATCGCGTGGGCCGCCCGGCCCACGAACTCCCCCGAGCCCCGGGGAGGGGGCCCTCGTGAGGCGGCACGAGGGTCACATGGTGGTGGGGGGCCGAGGACATGGTGCCGAGGCCTCGTCCTCCCACGCCGGCCGCCCCGCCCAGGTGGAGGGGGCCGTCGAGGATCCCCCCTTCGTTCGCCGACGCCGGGGGGAGCGAGGAGCTGCGGGGCGAGCTCCGAGCCACGGCGCCACGCTCAACCGCGCGCCGAACGAGGCACCTGCGGGTCCATGGCGGCCCGGCCTGGCTCGTCTTCCAGGTGAGCCACAATTGCTCGTTCTTTTTTCTTTTTCGTTTGTGTACATTGCGCCCAAGTCTTGGTGCTTATGGGATTTGGTGTGTGGATGCCAGGAGCTCGAGCGCCGCGCCCACGACAAGTACGACGCGTTCGACCGGGTGAACGCCGAGGCCCACCAGCTCCGGGAGCAGTGCAGCGCTTTCGACGCGCTTGCAGACGCTCTTAGGACGCCGGACAGCTGGCTGGCGTACCGGGCCCTGGCCTGGCCTGACGAGCTCCCCGAGAGCTCGAGGCAGGACACGGCGCGTCGCTCGAGCCTCGAGCGGGTCCGCGCAGCCCTCTTCGATCGCGACGAGGCGCTGTGGAACGCGCGCGCGGACCTGGAGAAGACGCGGACGCTGGCTGCCAACTGGGAGGCGGAGGTGGCCACCGCTCGCGCCGAAACCCGGGAGCTCCGCACGTCGCTCGAGGGGGCGCAGCGCACCGGGGCGCCCGCCGAGGAGCGGGCGCGCGGGTTGGAGCAAGCGCGCCAAGGAGGCCGACGACCCGAGGGCCGCCCTCGACGCCAAGGCCGCGGCCCTTGTCGCCGCCGAGGAGCAGCTCCAAAGAAGAGCGCATCGCCCGCCGGGGGGCCGAGGGGCGGCTCCGGCGAGGAGCAGGCTGCCCTCGGCGACGCCCGGACGGCGCTGGAGCGGGAGCGCGTCGCTCGTGAGGCGGCGGAGAAGTCGCTGGAGGAGCGGAGCGCCGCATTCTCCAAGGTTGAGGATGAGGCGCTTGCGCTCAGCATCAGCAATGCCAACCAGGAGCTGGCCCTCCGCGAGCAAGGCGAAACCGTCCAGCGCCTCGAGTTGGCGATCGAGTCCGCGCGCCGCGACCTCGATTTGGAGAGGAAGCAAGTCGAGGGTGAGCCATTGTTTGACTCTGCTTGTTGTTTTTTGCTTTAGAGGGCTCGCTTCCCCTTTTCTGATTTCTTTTCGTCTTGTCGATTCCAGGCTTGCGCACTGCCCTGGGGCACGCCGCTGGGCGGGCCGAGGCTCTGCAGGCTTCCTACAACTCCTCCGAGCAGGAGCTGCGGGAGCTGCGCGATGCGGCCCTCGAGACCTGCCGCGTCGTCGAGGAGGGCGAGGCCCAAGACGGCGCTCGCCGGCCGCCCGCTCGCGTGCCCTCGGCGGCCACGTCACGGAGCGGATGCGCCGGCGTTGCACCTAGGCGTCCGAAGGCGCCCCTCGGAGTGGTGCGATCCCACTACGAGGTCAACTTCGAGGCGCCGGCGAAGGCCACATCGTTCCCGAGGGCGTCGAGGACGAGGTGGCCATGGAGCGTGTGGGCGCGCTTGCCGCCGACGCCGCCGGGTTGCTCGCCGAGGCCTTCGAGGAGTTCCTCTTCCCCGACGCCGCGACGCCGCTCGCTCCTCCCGCCCGAAAGCGTTTGGGCGCTAGGCCCATTTTTTGATGTGTATCAGTACTCTGGCCTCGTGGCCTTTTGTAAATAAACAAGTTGTTTCATGAACATGGGCATTTGCTGTAAATGAAATCGTTTGTTTATCACGCTTTTTGTTTCTTCTTCTTCCTGAGTAGATTCTAGTTAGGGGAGTTCGATTTTCGCAGGGGGCCCGCTGGGTTGGAGGCGAGAGAGAAGGGCCATATCCACGCGGCGTAGGGTATCTCTGGCTCGCACGCTCCTTCCGCTGTGCCACCTGCGCCCTGTTCGAATCGTGGCTCGAGGTTGAAGTGGGAAACAAACTTAGCGCGTGTTGTTGTGTTTTTTGCGCGAAAAAATGGGACCATTTTGGGGTGGGATGCCCCCCGTAGTAGCCCCCGAGGGTAACTTGGGTTTCAGGGGAAAGCCGAGTTGCCCTTTTATTAGACTTGGAGTATTTACATAGTTGACACCAACTGGGGCGTTGGCCATGTGATTTTACAACAGACGGTACTTGGAAAGATCCTAGCTAAGGGTAGAAGCGACGTAGCTGTTGGATGTTCCAAGCGTTGGTGAGCTCTTCACCGTCCTCGTTGGCCAGCTTGTATGTGCCCGGCTTGAGCACCTTCACCACGACGTAGGGTCCCTCCCATGGGGGCGATAGCTAGCCTTAGGACCAGATCCCCTTCGCTGAAATCCCTTCGACGTATCTTGCGTGCTTGGTAACGTCGTAGGGACTGTTGATACCTTGCGGAGTGCATCAACGCTACGAGGCGTACTTCGTCTAGCTGGTCCAGCGAGTCCTCGCGGGCTCGCTGGTTAGCATCCTCGTTGTAGCCTCGAACCCTGGGCGATCCGTATTCTAAGTCCGTGGGGAGGACGGCCTCCGTGCCATGGACTAGGAAAAACGGGGTGAACCCGGTGGCTCTGCTTGGGGTGGTCCTTAGGCTCCACACAACCGCTGGTAGCTCTTGGAGCCATTTTCGCCGCATTTGTTGAGCCGGTCGAAAATTTCGGGTTTGAGGCCCCGTAGAATCATGCCATTGGCACGCTCCACTTGGCCATTGGTCCGTGGGTGTGCCACCGCCCAATCCACGCGGATGTGGAACTTGTCGCGAGAACTCCAAGAACTTCCGCCCGTGAACGCGGGACCCATTATCCGTGATGATGGAGTTTGGCACTCCAAAGCGGTATACGATGTCGGTGAAGAATGTGACCGCCTGCTCAGCCCTTAAATTCGTGATGGGGCGCACCTCCACCCACTTGGAGAACTTGTCAATTGCGACCAGCAGGTGGGTGAAGCCCCCGGGCGCCTTCCGCAGGGGCCCGACGATGTCCAACCCCCACACGGCGAACGGCCATGTTACGGGGATCGTTTGCAGGGCATGAGCGGGCAAGTTGGACTTGCGGGCGTAGAACTGGCACCCTTCGCAGGTGCGTACGATTTCGCTGGCGTCCGCGACCGCGGTAGGCCAATAGAAGCCCTGGCGGAACGCGTTGCCGACGAGGGTGCGAGGTGCGGCGTGGTGGCCACAGGTCCCCGCGTGGATGTCCCGTAGGAGCTCGCGCCCCTCGGGAATGGGTATACACCGCTGGAGGATGCCAGAGGCGGCGCGATTGTACAGCTCGCCCTCGACGAGGGTGAAGGATTTGGCCATCCTGGCGATGCGTCTAGCTGCGGCCCGGTCCGCGGGGAGCTCCCCTCGACCGATCCAGGCGATGTATTTTTCCCGCCAATCCGCTTGGACAGGGGCCGGCTCTATGTCCATCGCGTCGGCCTCGTGGGAGCCGTACCCCTCGAGGAGGGAGAGTACGTACGCCTCGTTCGAGGGGTCCTCATCCATGGGTTCCGCACCCGCTGGATTCGAGGGAGCCCCCGAGGGTCCGTCGTGGCTCGAGGGGTAAGGCTCGAAAACGACCGAGGGTTGCGCGATGTCGCGCGCGAAAACGTTCGGGGGAACGGTAATCCGCCCGGACGCGATCTTTGCCAGCTCGTCTGCTTCCTCATTGTACCGGCGGGGTACATGGTTGAGCTCAATGCCGTAGAACTTGTCCTCGAGGGCCCGCACGGCTTTGCAGTAGGCCTCCATCTTGTCGTCGTGGCAGCTCGCGTTCTTCATGACCTGATCGATCACGAGCTGCGAGTCCCCTCGTACGTCGAGGCGCTTGACGCCCAACTCAATGGCGATTTTGAGGCCGCAGAGAAGGGCCTCGTATTCTGCCATATTGTTGGACGCGGGGAAGTGGAGGCGCACTGCGTAGCGCATGTGCTCCCCGAGGGCCGACACGAAGAGCAGTGCCCGCGCCCGCTCCCCGTCTTCATCACCGAGCCGTCGAAGAACGGAGTCCAAGACTCGCTTGGATTTGCGGGGGTGGCGGCCGCGTGTCCGTCCACTCGGCCGACGAAATCGGCTAGGATTTGCGATTTGATGGCCTTGCGCGGGGCGTAGGCGAGCGTCTCGCCCATCAGCTCCACGGACCATTTGGCAATCCCCGCCCGCCGCGTCGGGGTTGCGAATGATCTCTCCTAGCGGGAAGGAGGAGACCACCGTGACCGGGTGGGCCTCGAAGTAGTGGCGGAGCTTGCGCCGCGCAAGGACTACCGCATACGGCAGCCTTCGTACCTGGGGGTAGCGCGTCTTCGTGTCTGACAGGACTTCGCTGATGTAGTAGACCGGCCTCTGCACGGGCAAGGCGTGCCCTTCCTCCATGCGCTCCACGACGATCACGGCGCTGACCACCTGGGTGGTTGCGGCCACGTAGAGTTGCAGGGGCTCGCCGTCCTGCGGCGGCGTGAGGATCGGAGCGTGCGTCAAAGACGCCTTCAGCTTGTCGAGCGCGTCCTGGGCCTCGGCGGTCCAAGAGAAGCGCTCGTGCTTCTTGAGCAGCCGGTAGAGGGGCAGGCCCTTCTCACCGAGCCGCGAGATGAAGCGGCTTAAGGCGGCGAGGCACCCCAACACCTTCTGCACCCCTTTGAGGTCCCGGATCGGACCCATTCGTTCGAGGGCCGCGACCTTTTCAGGGTTGGCCTCGATTCCCCGCTGGGAGACAATGTATCCTAGGAGCATGCCCCGCGGCACTCCAAAGACACATTTTTCGGGGTTTAGCTTGACCCCGTTGGCCCGTAGGCAGCTGAACGCGACGCCAAGGTCGCTAACCAGGTCGTCCGCCTTCCTGGTCTTGACGACGATGTCGTCCACGTAGGCTTCGACCGTCCGCCCGATGTGATCCCCAAAAACGTGCCGCATGCGGCGCCGATATGTTGCGCCCGCGTTTCGAGGCCAAAAGGCATCGTGACGTAACGGAACGTCCCGAACGGTGTGATGAACGAAGTCGCGAGCCGGTCGGACTCCTTCATTTTTATTTGGTGATATCCCGAATAGGCATCAAGGAAACGAAAGCGTTCGCACCCGGCCGTTGAATCAACGATTTGATCTATGCGTGGCAAAGGAAAAGGAACTTTTGGACATGCTTTATTAAGACTAGTGTAGTCTATACACATCCGCCACTTCCCATTCTTCTTTTTTACAAGCACGGGATTAGCTAGCCACGTAGGGTGGAACACTTCCTTGATGAATCCGGCCTCGAGAAGCTTCCGCAGCTCCGCTCCGATCGCCCGTCGCCGCTCCTCGTCGAAGCGGCGCAGCCGCTGAGGACCATGTGTGGTTCGAGGACCGGTGGATGGTCGCTTACCTGTGTGATGAGTGATTGACAACGTTGTGTGGACTGATTCTTGGCTAAGTATTGCAGGTGCAGGTTGCGGCTTGACTCGTGTTGGTGCAGGTGAAGAACAAGCGCGAAAGGTCGTCGCCGGTGAGGCCTCCAGGTGTGGAGAAGACAAGTAGGCTTCGTTCGAGGGACCCGGTGGCCGGCCGGGGTCAAGTGCGGGCCGCATGGTGGCATGAACAAGCATGATGAAGTCGTGGACGGTTTCTTGGTTGAGCCTCAAAACCAAGGTCGAGCCGGGACTACGTGGGAGCCAAGTCATGAGTGGAGATTGGCGGAGGCTACACCGAGTTCGCGGGGTTTCGGTGGTTCACCGTAAAACCACCGGGTTCCTTGGTTGATCCACAAAGCCAAGACCGGAGAACCGAAGACGGAGGTGCAAGCGGCACGCACCGGTCCGACCGGTGGGTCCGACCGGTCCGACCGGTGGGGACCGGGTCCGACCGGTGATGGGCACCGGTCCGACCGGTGTGCGACGACGCGGTACCGAATCTTCGAAGCGGAGGACACGCGTCGGGATCGCATGGCTTGCGTCGAGGCTACGCAGGTGCGGTCGCCGGCATCCGTCCGATGGTGAAGACATCAAGAATTCCAAATCCGCCCTTGAGGGGCTTGTATCCCTAGTTAGTAGAGAGGGGCATTTTAGACATTCGGTTGCCGCCTATATAACCTAAGAGGTGAGAGGATGGCAGCCAACTCTTGGAACCCTAGCTCATTAGTTTTCCTATTTTCTACCTATTTTCTCTAGGTTTTCCTTAGGACTAGCAAGAGAGCTTCACGGAGAGATCTTGTAGAGAGGGATGGATGATCGGGCGGCTTGCTAGACCTTGTACGAATCATTGTTTCATGTATAGATGATTCGGCGTGATTCCTCAAGGTTTGGATGTGTTTTCCCCGGTTGTTTTTGGTGGTGATTTTCGGAGCCCTCTTCGGTGATTTCTTTGGAGTGTTTTTGGGGCTTTTCTCTTGGTGATTCGGTGGGGGAAATTTGTGGGAACCCTTCGTGGTTCTTTGGGCTGTGATCCCCCTCCCAAATCCGTGAGAAAAGTTGCTCGAATTTGGGGTTTCTTGAGTTCTTGGGTTGGAAGTGCTTTCGGCGGGATTTCGTCGATTCCTCCTTTTTGGACGAGATTTGGTGGGATTAAACTTGGCTACGGACTCCTCATGAGGTGTTCCTGATATCCCCAAAGTCTTGTTCAAGTCCGTGGAGCGATTCGGGAGATCGAGATTTGGATTTGGGGGAGTTGACCCGCGAGTCCGTTCATCCCGAAGTCGCCTGTGCTACACCGGTCTGACCGGTGCTCTTGACCGGTCTGACCGGTGCAAGCCCTTGTGGGTTTTCGCTCGGGTGAGTGTCTTGGTGTGTTCTTTGTTGTCCCGTGGTACTGCTGTTTCGAGTTTGGGTCCGTTTGGTGGTCGGTTGGCCTGTTTGGTGCCTTGGGGGCTTTCTGGCTGCCATCGGTCTGACCGGTGCGTCTCACTGGTCTGACCGGTGTAGAGCCACTTAGTAGAAGTTGCTCAGGTTCACCAGCAGAGACCGGTCTGACCGGTGGTGCTCACCGGTCTGACCGGTGTGGGTCTGTAGACTCGGGGTTTGTTGTTCCGCTGCGTTCTCGAGTCGGAAGGCTGTGTGTGTTGGTTCCTAGGTCCAGTGGCACTCCAGTGGCTACGTGGGCTTGGCCAACTTGGGTAGTGAGTCGGAGACGTGTGTTGGAAGCCGTGTTCGTCTTGTTGGAGTTCTCATCTCCATCGAGAAGAATTTTTTATCGGCTCCCATTCACTCCCCCCTCTCTGGTTCGCCGTATCGGTCCTTCAAGTGGTATAAGAGCCGGTTCGGGTCTTTATTGACTCTAACCAGTCTAAGATCCAAGGATGGTGTACCAGGAACGGGGTTCGGGTCCTCCACACTTCGATGGCAAGAACTACCAGATGTGGAGCAAGCGGATGGGTGCGTTCCTCCGCGGAAAGGGTCAGCTGCTTTGGGATGTCACGGTGGACACAAGGTTATGTCCGGCCGATGGATTTCCTTGCTCCGGGGTTGAGGGGACGGATTCGACGCCAACAATAAGGCGGTCGACTACTTGTTTCGTGCTTTGTGTCGGCCGAGTTCGATCGGGTGCACACCGAGCACTTGGCTTGTAGGATTTGGGCGGTGTTGAAGGAGGCTCATGTTGGGAACGCCCGGTGTTCGAGGCACGGTTGTATGCGACCTACCGGAGAGAGTACGAGAACTTCACTCATCTCCCGGTGAGTCCATCGATGCCTTGTTTCAGAGGTTCACGGTGGTGGTGAACAACATGAGGGCCAATGTGGACGTGCTCCCGTACGATGATCATGATAGAGCGGTCAAGCTCTTACACTCTTTGGATCGTACGATATGGGGCGGAAAGTTCGAGGCCATAGTTGAGTCGGAGAGGTATGATACTCTGACGGTGAACGAGCTGTTCTCGAAGCTCAAGTCGGCTGAGGTGGATAGGGGCATGACTGCCAAGCTCGAGGGACCGACTGACTCCCATAGTCTTGCCCTCGTTGGTGGTTCCAAAGGAAAGACTAACTCTAACCCATCCACCGAGATGTTCTCGTTTTCCTCTTTGATGTCTATGCCGGATGAGGAGTTTGATGACCTTGGAGAGGACGAGCCGGCGGCGTTGACGAGGCGGTTCGAAAGGCCGCACGAGAACCGCGTGAACATGAGGAGGAACACGAGGACTCGCTTCCGATGCGGCAAGCCGGGACACTTCGTCGCCGACCGCCCGAGAAGGCCGAGAGCAAGGACAGCTACAAGCACAAGCCGAGGATGAACGATGGCAAGTACCGTTCGAGGCGCGACCACAAGAGCAAGCACAAGAACAAGTACAAGGACGAGCGGCGGTCGAGGAAGAAGGAGGGCCGAGGCAAGGCCCGAGCGATGATTGGAGCGAGCGACATCGACTCCAGTTCCGCGTACTCCACCTCGAGCTCGAGCAGCAGCGAAGACGAGGGAGATCGCCGCAAGAGCAAGAAGTCGTCCAAGAACCTGAGCGGGCTGAGCTGCTTCGCGAGAGATGGCTTCTGCACCATGGCGGTGAGCTCCGGCAGCAAGAAGAGCACACAGAGCGACTCGGACTCTGAGTCCGACGACGAGGTGCGTGATGAACTTCCCTTCTTGCGCCAGGAGAATGAGAGGCTTGGCTCTTTGCTTGATAACCGTGATGACATGCTTAGAGAGGCCAAGAAAATGAGGAAAGAGCTTAGAGCTTCACTCGAGGATGCTAGGACTAGAGTGGGCGAGCTAGAGGCACGGTGTGCTTGATAGCAAGCTTGAGATTGATTCGCTTAAGGCTAGCCCCCGTTGTTTCGATGAGAATGATTGTGCCGATTGCTCCATATTCCTTGCTGATCTTGCTTTGTTTAAGGAGAAGCATGCCTCCAAGTGTGAGGAACTAGATGTGCTTAGGGTTGAAGTGGCCGAGCTTAAGTCTAGACCTCGCTTTGCTAGGTGCTTGCACTTCTTGCCCTGTTTTGCATGCTAAGATTGATGAGATGCATGCTTACACTAGTTCGCTCGAGGCTAAATTGAAGGAACCCATGCCTACATCTTGCTCTACCTGTGAAATGCATGCATTGAAAAATTTGGAGCTTGCACATTATGTTGACCGTTTGCAGGATGAGAATGATGATTTGAGGAAGTTGATGGGTTGGCTGTCCGGTCACGAGCCTCAGTTGAGGATGATGATCGAGGCCTTTAAGAGGCAAGATGGTGAGGGGCTTGGAGCAAACAAGGTTGGTGAGGGAAGTGGAGAGAATATCCCTGAGCCACCAAAAACCCACCACAAAAATGATTTCCCCCCAACACCTAACCATCTAAGGAACCGACTAGACACAACCCCAGCTCCACCCGTGTTTCCTACACCCACAAATGACCTACAAAAGCCTATCAAGTTTGTGAGCACTTCGGGGAAAGTGTTCTTTGGAAAGGAGAGTGAGAAGGCAAGTGGTGAGAAACCGGTGGGGGGTTTGAGTGGAGAGAAACCGAGTGAGCAGCCACATCCCAAGCCAAAGCCTAAGCTTGTGAGGTTCCATTGTGGCTATTGTGGGAGAGATGGCCATAAGGAGGAGTTTTGCTTCAAGAGGAAGCGAGAGGAGAGAATGAAGAAGGAGTGGGCTAACAAGGACAAGTACCACCCTTCCGATGGTGTACTTGAGCCTCGTATGCGGATGCCCGGGGGCAAGGCGATTGTGAGGACGGTTCGGGCTTGGGGAGAGAAGAAGGTCTGCAGGTGGTGCTGCTGTCCAGGTCACACCGGTCAGACCGGTGTGGGGCACCGGTCAGACCGGTGCGGTGCCCGGGACAGACAGATGTTCGGGTTTCGAGCTCGTACAGGTGCGAGGGTTGTTTCTGGTGGTCGTGGTTCTGGTGGTTGGGCTGGAAAGAGTGCTGGTGGTCAGTTTGCTAGGCGTTCTCCTCCTCGTGCTCAATACGGGGATTGGAGGAGTCGTGGCGTTGAGTTGGAGAGGAAGGACGTTCCACGGGCTTCCTTGCGTGGTTTTGGTCCTCCTCCGGGCGAGAGAGGGGTGGTTCCCTCGGGGTGGTTACCGTGGTGGTGTTCGTGGAGGTAGCTTTGGTAGGAGAGATGCTTTGGTTGGTGCTAACCCCACTTTCGAGCAAATGGCTCGGCACTCGGTTTTCCTCCTTTGGTTCTAACCCCGAGCCGAGTCGTTTGTTCGCTCACGTGCCTATTTTTGATTTTCGGGTGGGAGACTTGAAGAACATTTGGTTGATTGACTCCGGTTGTTCGAGGCATATGACCGGAGACAGGGGGTGGTTCTCAAGTCTCGTCCGGTGGTGACGAAGAGGTACATCACTTTTGGGGACAATGGGCGTGGGCGTGTGCTTTCGTAAGGTGAGATAAAAGTGAGTGACAAGATCACTGCGAGGCGTGTTGCTCTTGTTCAATCGCCGGGGTACAATTTGCTTTTCGTGTCTCGGCTTGTTGGATGAGGGTTTTGAGGTGTTGTTTCGGCCGGTGGTTCTCGGATCGTGGACTCTCGAGGGGACCTTGTTTGTATGGTCGTTCCCGAGGGTCGGGTGTTTCGTGCTGATTTTTCTCGGTCTTCGGGTGTTGAGCGTTGTTTCTTGGCCGGTTCTTCGAGTGAGTTGTGGAAGTGGCATAGGAAGTTGGGTCACTTGAGCTTTGACCTTTTGTCTCGCTTGAGTAAACTCAATTTGGTCCGAGGATTGCCACGGTTGAAGCTTGAGAAAGAGTTGGTTTGTGCTCCGTGTAGGCATGCCAAGATGGTGGCCTTTTCTCACCCGCCTCTCACCGATGTGATGACTGAGCGTCCATGCGAGCTGCTCCATATGGACCTTGTTGGCCCAGCTCGTGTGCGATCTGCGGGTGGGAAGTGGTATGTCCTTGTTGTGGTGGATGACTATTCTCGGTATGCGTGGGTGTTCTTTCTGGAGGATAAGGGGGAGACGTTTGGTTTTGTTCGAGACCTAGTCTTGAGGTTGAGGAACGAGAGGCACAAAGATGCCATACGAGCTATCCGAAGTGATAATGGCTTGGAATTCAGGAACTCTCGTTTTGAAACCTTTTGTCATGACTTGGGTCTTGAGCACCAGTTTTCGAGTCCGTATACGCCTCCCCAGAATGGTGTTGTGGAAAGAAAGAATAGGACCTTGTGCGAGATGGCTCGGACGATGCTTGATGAGCATAGGACTCCGAGGAGGTATTGGGCTGAGGCGGTGAATACCGCATGCTATGTGTCGAACGAGATATACCTCGAGTGCACAAGAAGAAGACATGCTATGAGTTGATGCATGGTCGCACACCCAAGGTGAGTCACTTCCATGTCTTTGGTTGCAAGTGTTTCATTCGAAGAAAGGCGGGAAGTTGGATAAGTTTGAGGCTAGGTCCGTCGATGGCATTTTCTTTGGTTATGCATCTCATTCTAGAGCATATCGTGTGCTCAATCTTGAAACTAACCAAATCGTGGAGACTTGCGAGGTAACCTTCGACGAGACAGAGCCACGTAGTCGGCTTGTCTTTGAGTGTGCGGGTGATGATGAGCTTGGCGAGGAGATCTTTCGAGAGGAGGAGCATGAACATGGTGATGATGAAGATGGCGGTGTGGTGCCCCCGCTGAACATGTACCCACTACTTCGACTACGATGATGGATGGACCCTCTCGCCACACCTACGACGACAAACCAAGAACGAGGAGAAGCCGATGTTGAGGGGGAGGTAGCTTCGAGGCGAGAACCTCCCCGGCGAGTTCGGGTGGATCACCCGGCTTCGAGGATCATCGGCGACATGAATGAACGCACTACACGGTCGAGGGTTCGAAACAATTCCCATTTTGCTCATGCTGCATTTGTTGCTTCTTTCGAGCCCAAAGACATTGGACACGCACTATCTGATCACAATTGGGTTAACTCGATGCATGAGGAGTTGGAGAACTTTGAGAGGAATCAGGTGTGGGAGTTGGTTGACCCTCCCCCAGGGTGTAAGCCGATTGGTACAAAGTGGGTGTGAAAAAACAAAGAGGGAGAGAAGGGTGAGGTTGTGAGGAACAAGTCGAGACTTGTTGCTCAGGGGTTCAGTCAGAAGGAGGGGATCGACTACGAGGAGACCTTTGCTCCCGTAGCCCGTTTGGAGGCGATTAGGATCCTTCTAGCCTTTTCTCGTGGCTAAAGGGTTCAAGTTGCACCAAATGGATGTGAAGAGTGCTTTTCGAATGGTGTGCTTGGAGGAAGAAGTGTATGTGAGGCGACCTCCGGGGGTTTGAGAGTGAGAGGTACCCCCACCGGTGTACAAGTTGAGGAAGGCGCCGTATGGGTTGAAGCGGGCGCCCAGAGCTTGGTATGGCGAGGTTGAGCGGGTTCTTGTTTGAGAGAGGTTTTGAGATGGGGAAAGTCGATCGGACCTTGTTTTTGCGAGGCGAGGGCGAGAGATATCCCCGATTGTGCGGGTGTACGTGGATGATATTGTCTTTGGTGGCTCGTCTAACTCTCTTGTTGCGAGGTTTGCGGATGATATGAGCGGGGAGTTTGAGATGAGCATGATGGGCGAGTTGCGAGTTCTTCCTCGGGCTACAAATCAAGCAATCAAAGGAAGGAACATTTGTGCACCAGGCTAAGTACACCAAGGACATTGTGAGGAAGTTCAAGATGGAGGACTCCAAGGCTATGACGACGCCGATGAGTACGACTACAGCTCTTGATGCGGACGAGGAAGGTGAACACGTGGACCAGAAGGAGTACCGGAGCATGATCGGGTCACTCCTCTACTTGACGGCGACGAGACCGGACATACAGTTCTCAGTGTGTCTGTGCGCTCGTTTGCAAGCGTCTCCGAGGACTTCGCATCGGCAAGCAGTGAAGAGAATTTTCAGGTACTTGCGTCACACTCCCGACTTCGGCCTTTGGTACTCTGCGTCCTCTTCTTTGGCGCTTCATGGTTTTTCAGACGCAGATTTTGCCGGGTGTCGGTTGGATAGGAAGTCCACTTCTGGAACTTGCCAGTTTTTGGGTTCTTCGTTGGTGTCTTGGTCTTCTCGTAAGCAGTCGAGTGTTGCTCAATCCACGACCGAAGCTGAGTATGTTGCCGCTGCTAGTTGTTGCTCTCAGCTCCTTTGGATCACCTACACCATGAGTGACTTTGGTGAGGAGTATACCCATGTCCCACTTCAATGTGATAGCACCAGTGCCATAAGCGTTGCAAAGAACCCAGTGCTCCATTCTAAAACCAAGCACATAGAAGTGAGGTATCATTTCCTGAGAGGTAACGTTGAGAAAGGAAAGATAGTGTTGATCCATGTACCCACACATGACCAACTAGCCGACATTTTCACCAAACCCCTAGATCAAGCAACTTTCACTCGTTTGCGGGGGGAACTTGGTGTGTGTTTGATTTCTTGAGTTGGGTGTGTGGGAGCTTTCTTTTGCCGGTGGTGTCGAGCCCGTTTTGCCTCCCCTCGAGGAACCGGTTTGTAGCATATGTATAGCTTTCCTTTGTGCATTTCTTGCATTTTGGCATGGCTTTTGTAACATGATGTATAGGCATCCTTGTATCTTAGATTGCATGCATTTTGTATCATATGCATTGGTTAGGAAAGCTTCTCTCATATACATTGTTCACCATGGAATGAGATATATGTCTTTGTGAGCTTGTTTGGTATACTACGGTTAATTTGGCTTAGCTCTTGATGATCTTGATGAATAATCCATGGTTGATAGCTATGCTTTTGAAAAATGTCACATGTATGCTCTCTCATGTGTAAATGTCTTTACATGCTCTTGACATGTTTTTGTGGCCTTGCTATGCTTAATTTGTGGTTGGATAGCTAGTTTATTGATCATATGGAGCCAAAGGCTCATTTGCCATCATGAATGTTTAGCCCTCTTGATTTATCTTGTGGAGGAGCATAAGTTCCTTTTTGTCGCAAAGACATTTCATGTACCATTTACAAATCTGAAAATGAAATGAAAAATGCTTGGAAATGTGCTCCCATGTCATATGTGCTGAATTTAATTTGCTTTGGGTGCTAAACCGTTGCATGATGTCTACCAATGAGAAGTCTCATACATAGAAGTAGGCACATGGCTCGGTGGCTTTGACATGACATGAGGTGCTTGTGGGTGTTTGTGATGGTCTTATGATTAGAATGGCTGTCCTAGCATGAAGTTTGTGTGGCTTTGCCATTTTGATATGCTTTGATCATGTTTAGGACTTTGCTCATGAGAGGCAAGTTTTTCGCAAAATTGCCAAAATCCTTCTTAGCTTCATCCAATGGTTGTGAAACTTGGTGATCATGTAGTTGAGATCGATACGAAGCCGTAGAGTCCCTAACTTGCTCATTTGGACATGTGTAGCATTCTTTGTTGAATTTTGTCTATTTGAGAAGCTCTAGGTTGCTTTTTTAGCATTTTTGGCTTGATTCATGCATTGCCAACAAGGGGGAGAAGTTTGAGCTTGAAATGGCTTGTTGGACGCGTTTAGAAGGTTTTCAGGTGGTTTCGAGCCATTTCTGGGCTCTGTTGTACACCGGTCTGACCGGTGAAGAGCACCGTCCGACCGGTGTGAGTGCTGGTCCCGTACATATGTTAGGCACCGGTCCGACCGGTGGTGATGACCGGTCCGACCGGTGTGGGTGAAATTGCTGCGGCCTGCCCCGTTTTCGTTGTTTTGCATGCATTCGTCCGGGGGGGAGTTGCATTGGTTCAGGGGGAGCTTGCATGTGTGCAGGGGGAGTTCTTTGTGAGTTTTCGAGTTTTGTTTCGGTGGTTTGTGCTCTTTGCTTGAGCTTTGCTTTGTCTCGGATGTGTCGAGCCGTTGCCCTTGCCTAAGGGGTCCGAGACTTGTCTTCTTCAAGTGATCTTGCTCTTTGCCTTTGTTTGGCTTTCGATCGCTTGTTGGAGTTTCTTTTTGTTCGTTTCTTTTCTTTTTCTTTTCTCTCTTGTTACTTTCGTGTGGGTGTTGTCAATGCACTCATCAAGGGGGAGATTGAGGACCATGTGTGGTTCGAGGACCGGTGGATGGTCGCTTACCTGTGTGATGAGTGATTGACAACGTTGTGTGGACTGATTCTTGGCTAAGTATTGCAGGTGCGAGGTTGCGGCTTGACTCGTGTTGGTGCGGGTGAAGAACAAGCGCGAAAGGTCGTCGCCGGTGAGGCCTCCGGGTGTGGAGAAGACAAGTAGGCTTCGTTCGAGGGACCGGTGGCCGGCGGGGGTCAAGTGCGGGCCGCATGGTGGCATGAACAAGCAAGATGAAGTCGTGGACGGTTTCTTGGTTGAGCCTCAAAACCAAGGTCGAGCCGGGACTATGTGGGAGCCAAGTCATGAGTGGAGATTGGCGGAGGCTACACCGAGTTCGCGGGGTTTCCGGTGGTTCACCGAAAACCACCGGGTTCCTTGGTTGATCCACAAAGCCAAGACCGGAGAACCGAAGACGGAGGTGCGGCGGCACGGAACCGGTCCCCGGCGGGTGGGTCCGGCGGTCCCCGGCCGTGGGGACCGGTCGGCCGGTGATGGGCACCGGTCGACCGGTGTGCGACGACGCAGTCCGGAATCTTCGAAGCGGAGGACACGCGTCGGGATCGCATGGCTTGCGTCGAGGCTACGCAGGTGCGGTCGCCGGCATCCGTCCGATGGTGAAGACATCAAGAATTCCAAATCCGCCCTTGAGGGGCTTGTATCCCTAGTTAGTAGAGAGGGGCATTTTAGACATTCGGTTGCCGCCTATATAACCTAAGAGGTGAGAGGATGGCAGCCAACTCTTGGAACCCTAGCTCATTAGTTTTCCTATTTTCTACCTATTTTCTCTAGGTTTTCCTTAGGACTAGCAAGAGAGCTTCACGGAGAGATCTTGTAGAGAGGGATGGATGATCGGGCGGCTTGCTAGACCTTGTACGAATCCTTGTTTCATGTATAGATGATTCGGCGTGATTCCTCAAGGTTTGGATGTGTTTTCCCCGGTTGTTTTTGGTGGTGATTTTCGGAGCCCTCTTCGGTGATTTCTTTGGAGTGTTTTTGGGGCTTTTCTCTTGGTGATTCGGTGGGGGAAATTTGTGGGAACCCTTCGTGGTTCTTTGGGCTGTGATCCCCCTCCCAAATCCGTGAGAAAAGTTGCTCGAGTTTGGGGTTTCTTGAGTTCTTGGGTTGGAAGTGCTTTCGGCGGGATTTCGTCGATTCCTCCTTTTTGGACGAGATTTGGTGGGATTAAACTTGGCTATGGACTCCTCATGAGGTGTTTCTGATATCCCCAAAGTCTTGTTCAAGTCCGTGGAGCGATTCGGGAGATCGAGATTTGGATTTGGGGGGAGTTGACCCGGAGGTCTTGTTCATCCCGAGTCGCCCGAGCTACACCGGTCGACCGGTGCTCTTGACCGGTCTGACCGGTGCAAGCCCTTGTGGGTTTTCACTCGGGTGAGTGTCTTGGTGTGTTCTTTGTTGTCCCGTGGTACTGCTGTTTCGAGTTTGGGTCCGTTTGGTGGTCGGTTGGCTTTGTTTGGTGCCTTGGGGGCTTTACGTCGCCATCGGTCCGACCGGTGCGTCTCACCGGTCCGGCCGGTGTAGAGCCACTTAGTAGAAGTTGCTCGGGTTCACCGGCACGGACCGGTCGACCGGTGGTGCTCACCGGTCCGGCCGTGTGGGTCCGTAGACTCGGGGTTTGTTGTTCCGCTGCGTTCTCGAGTCGGAAGAAGGCCGTGTGTGTTGGTTCCTAGGTCCAGTGGCACTCCAGTGGCTACGTGGGCTTGGCCAACTTGGGTAGTGAGTCGGAGACGTGTGTTGGAAGCCGTGTTCGTCTTGTTGGAGTTCTCATCTCCATCGAGAAGAATTTTTTATCGGCTCCCATTCACTCCCCCCCCCCTCTCTGGTTCGCCGTATCGGTCCTTCAGCCGCTGCTGCACGGCGCGGGCGTTTGGCAGGATATCAAGGGAGTGCTCGGCGACTTCCCTCGGGATGCCTGGCATGTCCGAGGGGCTCCACGCGAAGATGTCGGCGTTGGCGCGGAGGAAGTCGACGAGCACTGCTTCCTATTTAGGGTCGAGGGTGGAGCTGACCCTCAACGCCTTGCCCTCGGGGGCCGACGGATCGAGGGGGACCCCTTTGGTCTGCTCGGCGGCCTCGAAGGTGCCGACGTGCTTGGCGGCGGAGCTGAGGTCGTCGTTGACCATCTTCTCCAGCGTGCTCACCAGCGCTTCATCCAGCGCCAGTGCCTCTGCGTGTTCCACGCACTCGACGTCGCAGTCGAATGCGTGCTCGATAGACGACCCGACGGTGATGATGCCGTTTGGCCCGGGCATCTTCATCTTCAGGTAGGTGTAGTTGGGGACCGCTATGAATTTGGCATAGCAAGGTCGCCCAAGTATGGCATGGTAGGCCCCTTTGAACCCCACCACCTCGAAGGTGAGGGTTTCCTTGCAGAAGTTCTTGGGTGTGCCAAACCAGACCGGCAGATCGATCTGCCCGAGGGGTTGAACCTGCTTGCCGGGCGCGATGCCGTGAAACGGTTTCGTGCTTGGCCGCAGCTGATCTAACCCGATCCCCATCAGGCGCAATGTATGCGCAAAGAGGATGTTGAGGCTACTGCCTCCGTCCATAAGGACCTTCGAAAACCGGGCGTTCCCAATGATGGGATCGACCACCGGCGGGAATCGGCCGGGTTCGGGATACGGTTTGGGTGGTCATCCCGGCTAAAGGTGATGGCATCCTTCGACCAGTTGAGGAAGGCCGGAGGTGCCCTCTCTGCGGCGAGGACTTCGTGCCGCTCCTTCTTGCGCTGCCGGGTCGACATGTCGACGGTAGGTCCCCCAAAGATGAGGAACACATTTTCGACAGCAGGGAATCCGCCCGCGTCGCCATCGCCTCCATCTTTCTTGGCCTCTGCCTCCTTCGCGGCGGCGTGGCCATAGAACTTCTTGAGCATATCGCACTGCTCAAGAGTGTGATTCACGGGAGTCTTGTGGTAGGGGCATGGCTTCTTCAGCATGTCGCCAAACACCCCCGGGCCTCGAGGAGCCGGTCGAGGGCCCCGTCGGGTCGGGTCAACAGCGAGGGCCTCAGCATTGCCACCGTTGCGCCCCTGCTCGCGCGCCTCGCGGCGCGGCTTCTTCCCCTTCTTGCCCCGCTTGTCGTTGCGGTGCGGCTCCTTGGACCCGCTGCCCTCCGCGGGCGTGTCCTCGGAGCGCTTGCCCTTTTTGCCGTCGAAGATTGCCCCCACGGCTTCCTCTCCGGAGGCGAAGCTGGTGGCAATGTCGAACAGCTCGTTGGAGTCCGTGGGCGGGCTGCGTCCCAGCTCGCGCACGAGGTCCCGGCACGTGGTGCCCTCGAGGAACGTGTGCACGATCTCGGGACCGTGCCACGGCCGGGGAGCTCCGTGCGGCGCTTGGAGAAGCGCCGTATGAAGTCCCGCAACGACTCGTCGGGCTTCGCGTGCAGGAGCGCAGATCCCATGAGTTTCCAGGGCACACGTATGTGCCCTGGAAATTGCCCACGAACGTGTGGACTAGATCGTCCCGGTTATGGATGCGGGTGGCGGGCAAGTGCTCGAGCCATGTCCGGCCGCGTCGCCCAGATGCAGGGGCAAGTTGCGGATGATCACTTCGTCGCTAGTGGCCCCGCCCAGCTGGCAAGCCAAGCGGTAGTCGTTGAGCCAGACACGGGGGTCCGTCTCCCCGTTGTATTTGACGATCGTCAAGGGCTGACGGAAGCGTTGGCGGAACGCCGCCGTGCGGATCTCCCGGCTGAACACACGGGTGCCCGGGGGCTCCGGCGTCGGGGAGCGATCCTCGCCGCTGTCGTAGCGTCCACCCCTTCGAGGGTGGTAGCCCCTAGCCGCTCGTGCGTCCGCCTTGCTCGTGCGCCTGGCGTTGATGACGTTGCGGGCGTCGCCATCCAGCGCCCTGCGCGCGTCAAGGAGTCGTTCTTTGGCCGGCGTGCGTCCTTGGTCAGCGGGTTGACCCGCGTGCACCGAGGGTTCGCCTCCTAGTGCGGGTTCGTCACCCCGCGCGTCCCCCTGTTGGCGGATGCGTGAGGCCGAGCTCTCGGCCTGCTGGACGGCCGCTTGCTCGATGAGAGTCTGCACCTCGCGGTGCATGTCCCGAGCCTCGGGGGTCGAGGGTGCCGGCATGGCGCGCAGCAACGTCGCGGCAGCGATGAGCTTTTGGCTCGCGCGCGGCGGAGCGTCCGCGTTGTCGACGTTGGGGGCGGTTTTGAAGCGGTCACGGACCTGTCGGCCCGGCTCCGCGCGCGCGTTCGCCGCGCGTGGAGGCCTCCCCCCGCCATCGAGGCGCGGAGCGGCCGCACCGTCCGTATTCCTCCGCCGGCTTGGCCTCGAGCTCGCGGGCTTGAGCCGGGCCGCGCGTCGACGTCGGCCCCGGCAGGAGCGCTTGGCCCCGCGGCCAGGCGCGTAGCGATCCCTGGGGCAGGCATGACCTCCCCGTCTCCGGCACCTGCCGCACCAGCGGCGTTGGCCGGGTCGTTGGTGATGACGACGTAACACTCCCGCGCGGGGTCGTAGCTCCCAGTGCTGGAGTCATCGGAGCAGCCAAACCAGTAGTTCGTGGCGTCAAGGAAACGCCTGAACGCGACTGGGTCCGGCACGCCGGAGAAGTCCCACTCCGCATACCCGTGGCGGTTGGCGGGTGGCAACGCGTCAATGGAGCCTAGGGACGATTCGTCGGCCATTGAGGCGCCGGAATCCCTGGCGACGAAGACGTGACGGCCGGGCGGGACCCGGCGCATCGTGGTGTTGACGTTGTTGTTGTTGTTGTAGGCCGTCGTGGCGCCACGCAGCCCGATGGGGATGCGCGGTCCGGAGACCGCGCGCGGTCCCGCTAGGGTGGTGGCAGCGGTCGTAACGGTGGGCGCGTCGCGCCGAGTGGCGGCGCGCTCGGCTTGCCGTCGCTCGGACCGCGCCCGACGCGAGCGCGGCCCGAGCGACGGCGGCGTCGCGGCGTCGATGGACCCGCGGCATCCGTTCCTGCGGGCGCCTGCGTCGGTGTCGTGCATGCGGCGGAGACCAGAGCGGACCTGGCCTGGCGCTGCGCGCAAAGCTCCTCACGGTTGGTGAGGCGCATGAGATAGCCGTTCCCCGTGGCCTGAAAGTTCAGGTCCCCGAAGCGGATTTCGAACCCGGCTGGGAGGGGGTCCGAGCTACCCATGCAGTAGCGGGTACCACGGTACTCAGTGCGGATCACCATGGAGGGAGTTGGCGAAATGACCTTAGGCGCTCGCTTGCCCCACGGTGGGCGCCAACTGTCGGTGCGGAATATGGTCCCGACACTAACCAGTAGATAGCGCCGTGGTCTATCCCTCAATGGTCGATGCTAAGCAACAAGTGACACAGAGGTTTATCCTGGTTCCGGCCGGGGGGCCGTACGTCCAGCAGGGGCGTGCTCGGGGCACTGTATTACTTAGCACCGGGGGTGCTTGTAGTGGGGCAAATACAAGCAAGGCGGGAGAGGAAGTGTAGCTTCCAAGTCCCTGATGGAGTGGCTGAGGATATTGTGGGAGAATGAGAATGAGCGCGTGGTGTATGGTGTGAAGTGTTCCACTGAATCCCCCCCGCGGCTGGGGGCTCGCCTCCCCTTTTATAGGCCAAGGGGGCGGCGAGTTACATGCACGCCGCGCTATCCAGCTACGTGGGGGTGCACGTCGTGCTACGCTGTAGAGTGGGCGGCCGTCCGGTCGATCTTCGCAGCGATCTGGCCATGATGGCCTACCCCGTACCCGAACAGTGGCGGTTCGAGGGTCGGAGGGCGGCAGATGGTGGTGGCGTCCTCTGATAGGCTTCGAGGGAGGTGCTGATGATGACTGGTACGGGGCACAGGAGCAGGCAGAACGGCGTTCCTTCCCAATGCGCTTCGCGGTAGTGGAGTGGTTGCTGCAGCGCCGGGCGTGCGCCTGCACGCGTGGGTACGGCGGCCGCGCGTTACAGTGGCCGGGATGTCCATCCACCGGCCTAGCGCCTCCACCTAACCCCTGTAGGGTCACGGGGAAAGTGAAATCGAGGGTGCGCCGGCCCCCCTTCGAGGGTCGGGCGCGTTAGCCGCTGCGTAGTGGGCGCGCGGTGTCACGGGACCGACACCGGCCGTACCGCACGGTCCATCCCCACGGTGGTGGGGATGGGCCCTCCCCTCGGGGAGTTGGTGCGGAGGCACGGGGCGCGAGCCCGGCGCATGATGGCGCCGTCCCACGGCGTCGGGGCGTTAAATGCCCGTGTACGGGGCCGGCGCACGCGTGCGGGGGCGCCCGTGAGCGTGGCGGGCCCCGGCCGAGGGCGGGACGGACCCTCGAGCGGGACGAGACCGCTCGAGGGGGGAGTGAGCCCTCGAGCGGGGCGGGACCACTCGAGGGAAGAGTTGCCCCTCGTACGGGGCGGAGCCCGCCGAAGGAGGAGTGCGCCCTCGAGCGAGGCGGAGCCTGCTCGAGGGGTCTTCTAAGAGGGCCGTCTCGGTGGGCCGTCGGAGTCCCGCGGCGTGGGCCGTGTCCTGCATGGTTAGTCACCTGCACGGTTAGGCCTAGCGTGTTTCGATGTGGTCGCGGGATTTAAGTGAGGATTTCCCCGTTGTTTAAGGGGACCCCTAGGGCTGTCCCCGACACCCTATGCCTTTTGATGCTTAATGGTCTATGTCTATGTGAGTGCTTTATTCACATATGTATGTACAACATATGTTCTTAGTAGGGTTTATGGTAATCGTGGTGATTATCTTAACACTATGGATGCTTAGGTATAGATGCGGTTATACATGAAAGTGTTTGATTACCTTGCATAGTGACAGTACAGTGTAGGGAAAAGGCTTAGCGGTCGCATAAACGCCATGAAGCTAGTGTAGACAACACCCTTTTTCATGTAGTAGGTGCATGTTCATGCGATCTTAAACCCTAGGGAGGGAACGCTTATCTATCTTAATCTCTCTCTTGTGTCCACCCTTTGCCATCTAGTTTCACCTTAGAATTCTTAGATTAACTTAGGTTAGATTGCTTTTACCTTAGAGTATCCTCTCTTTCAAGGCTTTCCAATCAACTAGATTAGTGCTTGATTAAGCGCAAGCAATCCCCTTGCTCCGCGGATTAAGAAAAACCTTGGGAGTCACCCCGTGGTGAAAAAGGTGTAGGTCCGTACTCTTGCGGATCGAAGGTTGTTACATGTTTCAACCTTCAACGAGCCCCTTTTTCTGGCGCCGTTGCCAGGGAGCAAGCCAGTTTGCTATGTTTAATCTTGTATTAGTTTTGATGATTACTACCATCTAACCCTCATTTTCTAGAAAAAAAACCCCGTTTGTGTTTTCTTTTTTTTATTTTTAGTGCCCAGATGGATTTGTTCACCTCACCTTCGGAGGACGAAGAGATGTCGTTAAGGGAGATAGCAATGCTGTCAATGGAAGACATTGAGATGCAAAAATCAGATTTGGCGCTTGCTACAACCCACTACGAAGTGAAGCCTAGAATTAGTGGCGACAAACCCCTTTAGAGGATTGGAGGATGACAACCCATATAGACACATTAAGGAATTCACGATGATATGCAACACGGTGCAACAAGAAGGAGTTCCGGCTGCTTGGTTCAAGTGGAATCTTTTTCCATTCTCTCTCGAAGATGAATCACAAAGATGGTACACATTTGCGTCCATTGAAGCAAAACGAAATTGGGATGAGCTAGTGAAGAAGTTTCTTTTGAGGTTCTTTCCCATAAGCAAGGTCCAAGACTTAAGGAGGCAAGTGCTCACTTTCAAGCAAGGAGAGGGTGAAGGAATTGATGAAGCATGGGACCGTTTTAATGAACTACTTGAGCGAGGCCCGAACTTGGGATTTTCTGGTGACTTGATGTTGCATACCTTTTCTTTTTCACTAACCCCTAACTCGTCTCGTTTTGTAAGCATGTGTGCAAGCGGTGATATAATGGATAAAACAATTAGTGAAGCCGCAGAAATCTTACAAAGGATAAGCAATGGACAAATAACGCAACGAGACTGGCAAAGACGTTGTTGGGAGGAGCAAAACGACAAAAGCAAGCCCAAGGTGCTTGCTGAATTTTCTGAAAAAGATGAACCGGAGGTCAAGGAAGATGGACCAACCATACAAGAAATTGAAGATCCACTTCCCAAGGTAAGAGAAGTCATTTTGGATATTAAAAGTGTTGAAACTAAAATGAATGTAGGCCAAAGTATGTGGAATGCTAGACCATTGGCGGAGTTCAATCAATCCGGTTGGATTCAAGATGATTTTGCCCCACTAATCAACTACCGAAGGAAGGAGGAATGCCGACATGTTGTCAAACAAGTTGAGGATATATTGGATCAAGAAATGAGTGGAGAATCGATCCAAAATATGTTTGAAGAAGAAAGAGAACAAGATGATGAAGGATGGATCGATCAATTTGACAACTCGAAGATTGCAATGAAGGAAGAGAGGAGTACAACCGTGATGAGTTGGATTAGGATTGATTTCTATTGTACGAGACTAAGAAGCTGGTCATTCCTTTGTGTAACTTTTCATGCTAGCCTTTTTGTCCAAGCATTGTGGGTTTTCACATCGAAAATTTCACAAACTTCGCTGGGCATCCACCCTAAACTAAACACATCTTTCTTGTGATCACCTCCTTGTCCACAACTCAATTTGAGTATGGAGTAAAATTCTCGATGGAGATTCAAATATTCCGCAAGATTATGGAATTTATACTTACTTTAGCAGTCATTTCCCCTCTCTTTTATGCTCGAGGACGAGCATCGTTCCAAGCATGGGGGAGGAGTCATTACATCATCTCTAACAAATGTTGTGTAAGTATTATGTTGCAAAAAGTTCTGAGGAGCAAAAGAAAAAAATGAAAAATAAAAAATTATGATGAGAAGAAAAGAAAAGTAAGGAAAAAAGGAAGAAGAAAGAAAAAAGAAAGAGAGAAAAATGAGAAGGGAATAAAATAAAACTAAAAAAAATAATAAAGTTGCTTTTCAGTTCTTTTTGCTTCATAAGTTCTCAAGTGCCTTGATGATAAATCCATACTCAAATCTTCCAACCATGTGCAATCCGATAACGAAGATTGTTGACGGTTAATAGTTGTGTCAAAGTTCGTTTAGACTTGCAAGCGGACAAGTCTCCCGTCGTAGTCAAGGGACCCTTCTTCCCTCGAGTGGTGAACCCAAGGTATCGAATCCGTGGAACAATGTGCAACACAAGGATTCAATCTAGTAAAGCAAGGTAAAGCTATCTATTGAAGAATCAAATTGCATCTAATCTAAGATATCATAAGGAAAACGAATCTAATCTAATCTACTAAAGAGGTAGCAAGAGAAAGCAAGAGATAACCGATATAGAGAGTCTAGATCATGTTTATGTTGTTGCTCCAAACAAGATAGATGAAGATAGAAAAGCGAATCTCATTAAAAGCATCTTTGAATCGTGGCCTTCCATCCGACTCCGAAAACGCTTTCGGAACCCCCGTTCTATCACAATGTATCCCTACTCGTGCGGGTAGTCTAGGGCGGTATGCACCTCTAGCCACCGCGGCTACAAGAGCACCCTAAGTAATCTAGCTGCAAACTAGATCGTAGAAGAAGCAAAACCAAGAAGAAAATAAAATCATCGAGAAGGCACTTGATCGCTAGAAATCGAATTCACTTACAAACTTCACCATGAATGATTACATCAACAAGATCACCACCAGGGCCCTCCCTCGATCTTGATCCTCGCTCCGGAGCTCCTACGTGGTCTTCCATGCAAGGTTCCCACGTCGGCTAGGGAAACCCTAGACAACTAGCACGACCCTCATCTCCGAGATGGTGTCCCTCAAGCTTCTCTGCTCCTCGGCGGCGGATTACGAATTGATTTATGCGTGGCTCTCGGTCAGGGGGCTATAAATAGCCAGAGATGCAACTAGGTCAAAGGGGAGGCCGACTGGGCCCCGAAACAGGCTGGGCCGACCGGCCTAGGCCGACCGACCTGGGCCCGTTTCGGCCCAGTTCGTGTCCTCCTTCGCCCGGTGTTGCTTCCCGCGTCTTCTAGATGCTCTCCCCTTTTGAATGTGGGCCCTTGATGTTGGTTTCTCTCCGAATTGGACGAAGCTCCTTGTCTTGCAAGATTCAGCACTTTTCTGGCTAGGTCCTCGGAGTTTATCATCTTCTTGGGCTTGGTCCTTGGGCTCTTGGAATCATGTTCACTTCATTACTTGACTTGTACTGGGCTTTAAGGTCTTGTCATGAGGTGCTTAATGAACTTATCCTGGAAGTCTTGCTTTCGACGTAAAACCCTGTGTAAACACTTAACTCCAAAACCGACATGCACAAGTGAACTTGTTATACCACGGGGGTTAGTACCAATGGATAAGATACAAAAGTCATGCCAACACCGAAGGTAAACTCATGGCTAGGTTGACGGATTTTCACCGTCAACAGCTCCCCCATGCTTAAACCTTGCTCGTCCTCGAGTAAGCCTTCGATGGATATCATCGTTGCTGTTCATTGTTTAAACCTTGCACTTGATCATACATGAAAAAAAACATAATGATCTCAAAAGTTTAGTTCATTAAAGTTCCATAATGTACTAGCCTTCATCCCTACGGAGGGTAGATATTTATTTAAGCTTATCCCACAAGTATTAACATGCTCCCAAAATTGAAATGGATCTCAGAAATTTTGAAATAAAGAACAAGATGAAAAAGAGCTAAACCAAGTTCACAAATTTAAACCACCTTGCATCTTGCTCATGAACTCTTATCTCATCATGTCTCTCCAGCCTATTTATTCTACTCCTTTCCCTCTCATAACACATATATATGTGGTAGGCTTTATATGGAGCTTTTTGGGAAAGTTTAGTCCTACCAAGATATTATAAATGAGATGTTGTCAAAACAAGACAAGCTTCTCATGGTCTTACCGAGACTCGTCAAAAAGGTCATTGGAAAATGATGTTAAATCAAGGAGGGGAAAGAGAAAAATACACACGCTTGAGATAGGTGGACATGTGCAAATGGCAAAAGTGATCCCGAGGCACAAAGGGAGTCCTCGTTATCGGATGCACATGGTTGGAAAATGAGAATGGATCTTTTAATCTTGAAGCTTTGAATTTCCTCATGCACTTTAGAGAATCGGGGAGTTCACTTTACGCATACTCATTTTTTTTTCTTTCTTCTCTTCTTTCTTTCTTTCTTTCATTCTTTTTCTCATTCATTCATTTTTTCTTTCTCTTACTTTTTGTCATACATTCGGTCACGAGACTTTCACCTTGGAGTTTTGATTTTTTTAATTTACACCCTTTTGAATTTTTTTAATTGCTCCCCTTTGAACTCTAAAATTGAACCGTACCTACCTCCTCCCCCATGCTTAGACGTTGCTCGTCTCGAGCAAAGAGGCGATAAATAAGGTAGGTACCGGAAATATTTTTCCTTGGAGAAATACTTGAATTTTTCAATGTTGGCACCGTCTTGCGATCTTCCTTGAATTGATGATCCATTCTAAATGATAGGTTGTGGTCAAGGAGGTAAACACAAAAGATGATATTTGGTTTTAAGGGTGGATATCCGGCGAGGTTTGTGAGATCTCCGATGTGGGGATACACAATGCACGGATAAAAAGGCTAGCAAAAAGATAGATACGCAAAAACGAAATGACCAAATCTTCTTAGTCTCGGGCCGGAGAAATCAAGGCCTGAAATAACTCACCCAAAAATAAACCTTGTATACTAAGTTTTTGCACTCAAATATTTATAAGGCTCGGATAGGTAGAGCAACAAGCAAGAGGTATTTATGACAAGGTTAGCTTTACATTTAAGAACAAAAATAAATCATCTTTAATCCATCTAAAACTTGAGAGCACATAAAACACTATGGGTCTTTATTTTTATCATAACCTCCGCTAAAGATTAAGCTAGCATTTAGATAATTTCATATTTGTATTTTTAAGAGAGCACTAGGTTAAACATGCATAAATCAATTACAAAGATAAACAAAACAGCAATTATAATCATATATCATCATGGCACAAACTTTGTAACTTTACTAATGGTAAAAACTTAGTGGTGATTTTATTCATGATGAAAATAAAAACTAAGACACATGCTGAAAATTAAACTAAAAACTAAAAATTAAAGCAAAGATGAAAATACTACGCACACATAGGCGCAAACAAGCTGAAAGTTAAAGAAAAGGGGGTGAAGGAAAGATAACTAAAGCTCCTCCTTTCTCTAATCTCCCGTCAGTGGTTGATATTGATAGTCTTGGTTGTTTTACCCTTACTCATAATAGGAATGCACTACTCTCTTCCTATGAATTGTCCGACGGTGCTAGGTGAAGGTGTCCAAGCACACAAGCGACGTTTGCATTTCCTTCAGCCATTAGGTTTGCATTAGTTAGGATGGCTGCGATATTTTGCATGTTTCTTGCAGTGTATCCTCCAATGGTGGCCACATTTTGTTGTGGTTGAGGAAGGTGTGCATATGGCTCCGCAAAGGCTACGTTGGGCACCGCAAAATGGTGGGGGCATGGCTGCACCACTCCCCCATTCTTGCATTGGTACATCACCGTAGTAACTTGGCGGCACCCAAATTCCTACAAATAGTGGCACATAATTTTGTTGTGCACCTCCTTCTTGGGCCGTGGGAGAACCTTCTCCTATAATCCTTTATTTTTTTCTCCGCCGGCACAAGAAGTCCTTCCTCTAACCAATCTTCTTTCCCCTCAAGAAAAAGTCTTAATCTTTCATCCGGAAGGGGTAAGTTTACTTTGGCCACTTTAAAGCCTCCTCTCTCATCTTCATTTAAATTTTCCTTTCTTCATATACCTAGGGAGGTCCCAGGTAGGAGATGATTCGGGTTCCTTGTAATACCCGGTTTCAAAGAGATAGCCAACATAGAGAGGTAACACCCCGAACCAATATCTCCCGGACCCGATGTTGCTTCACAACACCACCAGTTGATCCTAGGTGAGTGGGGTCGATTGGCTGCCTGGCAAAGCCGAGTAAAGCCAATTCAACTCCGTGTTTGTTATC
Organism: Cenchrus americanus; assembly: GCA_947561735.1. NCBI lineage: Eukaryota > Viridiplantae > Streptophyta > Magnoliopsida > Poales > Poaceae > Cenchrus > Cenchrus americanus. Next base: position 79,721,015 of record OX387245.1, on the reverse strand, counting down.
TTTGTTTCTCTCATTCTCCCAAAAATCCACTTACACAAAAGTGACACACTTGGATGATGGGGTTCCGGATAGTATTTCTTTGTTGATGGTCTCCTCCCGTGATCATACTCCAAAAACCTTCCCATGTGCCTCATGCACATCCACTTGTTCCGGAGCTCCCTTTTGAAAATAGGAGATACTCGCCCATGGGTCTACGATACTAGAACATGCAATCGTTTCGAACATGAAAACCAATCTAATCTATCGGGGGTTGTGTTGAATGGATCCAAGGAAGCATTGAGCCCTTACTCCCTTTACGGCATGGTAGCTAACCTTAAGCATTAAAGTATTTTCAACACAAGATGATTGATAGATAATCCAACAAAGTGTGATTACATCTCAAGATCGATTGCAACCCATGGATGAAAGGAGATTACCCCATCAAGGTGCTAGAAATAGCACCGTTGATCAAGGTTACCCTTCCAACGGTGTCTTCCTTCTTCTCCACTTGTGGGCTCCCTCCAAACGGAATGAGAGACTCAGCACTCCTTCATCAAGGGTATGTGCCATGGTCATGATTTCCTAGGCGAATTCCTTGTGGGTGTTTGCCGACACTCCGTTAGAGAATTGCACCGGTGTCCCGTGTGAAACCCAATATGTGGAGAGCATGGTCGTCGATGTCGACGTTCGCTACAAGCCTCTACTTAAGGCGAGCGAGCTTCTTCTCCTCCTCCCCCGTCATGATGACATACCTCTCGGAATACCGCGGAGCGTATGGAGGTGGAGCAGATGATCGTGTCAAGTGGCGAGGTTGGACGAGCGGCTCCTCCATATGTTATTGAAGTTTGGTAAACCTAATAAACGAGTTTCGTGTGGCCCTCATGCCACCAAGGAGAAGAGTGGTTCCTCCTCGGTGGTGCCGTGTCCTCCTCCATACTCCGAGGAGACTTGGAAACCGAGTGCCTCCTCGAAGAGGTTGTCGATGATGGCTTAGACGACGATGATCCCTTCCTTTTTTGGTGAAAAGGCTTGTAGTTTTCTTCCATGATTGCAGCGCCCTCCCTCACAAATATATATCCGGGGTTTTCACCCGGTAACAAGGTACACAAATATTATTTTGGAGTCTAGACTTTGAGTGGATTAAGGATGTGATTTGTTGCACAAAACAAACGCGGTGGATGGCTAAGTCTAAGGTGGTTCCGGCCTACAAACTAGAGCTCGCGAACAAAGAGTTGGATGAAAGACTTACCTCTCTCCTCCTCTTGGCTCGGTTCTTCTCTAGTGCATGTTTCTTCGTGACCGCGTACACCTTCCAAACGTTCCCGTCCACTCCTTCGCTTGCATTATTGCTCCTTCCACTTGATGTTTTCGCTTGACTCACTTCCATACTCCCTTGCCTTGCATGCGTCCATGATATTCCTACAAAACAAGGCCTTGGCTGCCCCCCATGCTTGTACTTTTCATGTGGTTTGATAAAAGATGTTGGAGGGGCATCCCGTGATGTATCATGGTGCATGTATGGTTAGAGAGGTAACAAGAGAAAGCAAGAGATAACCGATCTAGAGAGTCTAGATCATGCTTATGTTGTTGCTCCAAACAAGATAGATGAAGATAGAAAAGTGAATCTCATTAAAAGCATCTTTGAATCGTGGCCTTCCATCTGACTCCGAAAACACCCACCTTTCGGAATCCCCGTTCTGTCACAACGTATCCCTACTCATGCGGGTAGTCTAGGGCGAGTTCGATAGAACAAGTTGAAATCACTTGGCCGGTCCAGTATGCACCTCTAGCCACCGCGGCTACAAGAGCACCCTAAGTAATCTAGCTGCAAACTAGATCTAGAAGAAGAAAAACCAAGAAGAAAACAAAATCATCGAGAAGGCACTTGATCACTAGAAATCGAATTTACTTACAAACTTCACCATGAATGATTACATGAACAAGATCACCACCGGGGCCCTCCCTCGATCTTGATCCTCGACGTGGTCTTCCATGCAAGGTTCCCACGTCGGCTAGGGAAACCCTAGACAACTAGCACGACCCTCATCTCCGAGATGGTGTCCCTCAAGCTTCTCTGCTCCTCGGCGGCTGATTACGAATTGATTTATGCGTGGCTCTCAGTCAGGGGGCTATAAGTAGCCAGAGATGCAACTAGGTCAAAGGGGAGGCCGATTGGGCCCCGAAACAGGCTGGGCCGACCGGCCTGGGCCCGTTTCGGCCCAGTTCGTGTCCTCCTTCGCCCGGTGTTGCTTCCCGCGTCTTCTACATGCTCTCCCCTTTTGCATGTGGGCCCTTGACGTCGGTTTCTCTCCGAATTGGACGAAGCTCCTTGTCTTGCAAGATTCAGCACTTTTCTGGCTAGGTCCTCGGAGTTTATAATCTTCTCGGGCTTGGTCCTTGGGCTCTTGGAATCATGTTCACTTCATTGCTTGACTTGTAGCTGGCTTTAAGGTCTTGTCATGAGGTGCTTAATGAACTTATCCCGGAAGTCTTGCTTTCAGCATTAAAACCCTGCGTAAACACTTAACTCCAAAACCGACATGCTCAAGTGAACTTGTTATACCACGGGGGTTAGTACCAATGGATAAGATACAAAAGTCATGCCAACACCGAAGGTAAACTCATGGCTAGGTTGATGGATTTTCACTGTCAACAAGGACTTCACTCGTGCCTCGGGATCATCCATTTGCCACTTGCACATGTGCACCTATCTAAATGTGTGTGTTTCGTCCCTCTCTCTTTCCAACATTTATTTCCATGGCCTTTTTGATGAGTCTCGGTAATTCTGATAGATCTATCTCTTAATTTGACAATATTTTGGATGTATGTTTTGCTAGGTTTGTTTTTAACCTTCCAAGCTCCACATAAGTCTTCCACTATCACATATGAGTAGAATAGGTTGAAAATAATCTAGTATAGGTCTGAGTGACTTGATGAGATGATTGTTTCTATGAGCTTTTGCAAGAGATTTTCACTTATGTTGGATATGCATCTTTTTGAAAATCCTTCCATGGAACAAGGTAACGGTTTGAAGTTCACTTAAGTTTGAGTGCATCGTGTTTACTAAATGTGGCTTGTTCTTTATTGTTAGTCTATCTTCCATAATGAAAAAGAAGTCAGTCACAACATGAACTTTAAAAATAAATTTTTAAGAGAGAGCAATTTGCCTCGTCTTGAATGACTAAGTGCAGGGACAACATTGGAAGGCAACGCTGATTTCCCTTTTTAGTGAGGATTACTTACTCGAGGACGAGCAAGGTTTAAGCATGCGGGAGATCTTGACGGCGAATTTCAGTCAACCTATAGTACTTGTTATGCATTGGTTTCAATTAATATTTTCAACTAACCCACCACTAGGCACACTAATGATATAACAACTTCAACTTCATATGTGCATTTGGAAGTATTGTGTTTTGCAGGAAAACATGGAAAAAAGGGACGGAGTCACAACAAGTTCAAAGAAGCAAATGAGGAGTTCTATTCATGTTCGAGTGCAAGGAGAAATCACTTCCAAAGGTGGCAAGGACCAAGGTGGTACGACGGATCATCCCCGAGGACTAAGACGTAAAGTTCGGACTTGATGTGAGAAGACATCCTATCTTGATCGCAGAGATGACGACCTCAAAATGACACAAATCCAGGGGGCTACGTCCAAAATGCCAGGATGAGCCGCGGGGAGGAAGACGGGCCCGAATCGGCACAGAAAGGGCCTGGGCCGACCGGCCCGTTCGGACCGGTCCAGGGACTTCCTATGGCGGTTCGACCCACCCTTTGACCTAGCCCCTTCTCGGTCTATTTGCAGCTCCCTCATCTGACAGTCGCGGCATCCAATCATTCTACTAATGCCATTCACCAGAAAACTGCCGCCATAAGATGAGGGAGAGAGTTGGATGAGCTCGTCGCAATGATCAATGCCGGCGGAGGGAAGTAAGCAAGAGGAGGACTCCAAGGCTTTCCAACAACTAGATTAGTGATTGGTTCAGCGCTAGAAATCCCCTTACTCCGCGGATTGACAAGAACTTTGGCATCACCCTGTGGTGAAAAAGGTGTAGGTCCATACACTCGCGGATCAAAGGTTGTTACGTGTTTCAACCATCAACAGGCACACCGCGAAAGCAATGGAAGGTGAAGGCTCCCCCTCAAACCGTGAGGACCGACCTGTCTCTCCTGAAGTTGCGGAGACCGCTGCTGCGTCTTCCTCGGCGTCCTCCAGCTCGGAATCTAGTATGATTTCTGGCTTGGATGGATCTGTTAGCTGTCAAAGGGTGATAGCTCTTCATCCACCTCAAATAGGGATGAAAGTAGTGATTCGAATAGTGGAGGTTATGTCGAAATAATGCTGAGTGACACAGATGCCAAAAATCGCGCAGCCGACGTTGAAGGAGAAATTAGAGAAGGGAGCAGCACGGTGGCTGCTGAGGAGTCTGGACAGAATTTAGCAGGCGTGAATGTTGATCCCCAAGATCTGGTTAAACTGAGTACTTGCTTCATGGATTGGTCCTTGATGACCCAATTTGATTTTGATGCCGTGCGCTCGGAAGGTTGCTTTGAACCTCGCAGTTGTCAACTGCCCAGAAGAGAAACCATACCGAAGTCGTGACTTTTTTACAAAGGGCTTGCACCTACCAGTATCGAAGAAATTTGCTGATATCCTAGATGCTTACAATGTCCAGATTCACCAATTGACACCCAACTTGATTCCTCAAATCACGAAATTTTTGTGGGCCTGTCGGACCTTTGCTGGTGATAATGATGTGAATACATTCGTTCGTCATTTTGAAATTCATTGGCGAAGAGGATAGTAATTGTTGATGACGAAGATAAAGAGGCTCAATATGGATGATGCACTTTTCAAACCCGGCGCATTAACAAAAATCAAGCTCCGGTGGAGCTGGCTCCTGCTTACAAGAACAAGTGGGCCAATCGTTGGACGTCCTATTGGTTTTATGCCCCCATTCCCATGATTTGTATGGATGCGAAATGTGAGGAAGTGATAACCTATGACCTGGCCAGTCGTATGATTGATTTGGATGTTGATTTGGCTCCAGAGCTGACAAAGACTAGTCGCAGCTCTGCTAGCACAAGTGCTTATTTCCAAGCCACCCATGTGATCACCACGCGAGATGCACTTAAAGAATTCGTGACGGCTGACATTTGGCCGTGTCAGCCTCAGTGGGGCTCGTGGGCTTTCAGAATGAAAAAATTGTCTGGGCTGGACTTCGAAACGCGGAGCCCCAAGTTCAGTGTTAAGCATCTCGAGGGAAAGACAGATGAAGAAATTTTGGCTGGAGTTGAAAATAAAGTCATTCAAATGATCGGTAACTACACTCACAGGGAGTGGCAGTGTGCCCAAAAGATTTTGAAGCACCAGGGCCGTGTTAATCGAGTCCTTGAGGAGATGAACGTTTCTTGCCCACCACGACAGAGGCCAGTGACAGCTAGCAAGAAGATGCAGCCTGCGGGCAACATTGGGTCTGAACCAGCCGAAATCTCCACGAAAGGCAAAGTGAACAAGAGTGTCGCTGCGGCAGAGGGCACTTCAAAGAATGTGAAAGCCACCGATGTTTTGGCACAACGAAAAGCTAAAGCTGCCAAAACCACCCTACCTCCTACTGCGGAGAAATCGACTAAGCTGATGAAATTTAGCGAGAATTTGATTCGTCGGAAGACTGACGAGGCGAAAGTGGACGCGGAGGAAAGAGAGAAGAAGAAAGTTCAATATGTGTCCCCGGTAATTACTCTTAAGAAGAAAACGGTCTCAAAGAGGAAAGCTCCGATCGTGAGTGAAAAAGATAAGGGGATTATTATTGAAGATTCACAGCCTGAGTCTACGAGGCCCCAAGAAAAGAAATAGTGAACGGAAAAGGCCGTGAAGGAGGCTGAAGACATGGATGTCTTTGTGACACCAAAAATTCGACCCTCAACCTTTTACCCACCGAAAGATCAGGAGATTGAAGAACCGAAAGACCAACCCGTGGTTATTCCAGTTGATCCGGTCGAGGCTGCAGAGACTGAAGCTCGAAGTGAGCAGGAGAGAATATATTTCTCGTCCACCTGCCCTCCTGGGGAATGCATGAAACAAACTCCAAAGGAAGAGGCGGTAGGAAAGAGGTACTTAGACCACTACGAGAAAACTGGATAATTTTTAGTGACTGGTCCCATGCTCGCCAAATGTGTGGTTGGCTTGATGGATGTGATTGACGAGGATGTGGAGCTATACTATATTGACAATGGTACCTCTAGGGAAGTCTCGAAAAAGAATCCACCTGCTTCGAAACCCGACGAGGCAAGGGTTGATCCTGTGCTGGGTGAAATCAAATGATCCACTTGACTTGGACTCATTTGAAGCCGAGAGACCCACAGAAACCAATCTCGGTCTCTGCCTCCCTCGCTTGAAGAAGCCGAAAGGTCCATTGGAAAAACCACTGGGGGTGATGCTGTTCTGGATCCCAAGAATGATGACACCCTTCAACTTGAAAAAACAGGTATGCTTCTTTGGTTTGCTTTTGCACTCACCTTTTTAGCAAACTTTGCTGATAAAATACTTCACACTTTCTGTGGTTTTTATTTTTAAGTGGCTACGACTTTGATCACTCGATTGATCCTCAGAGTGTTGCGCCTTCTTTTGGATTAGGCACTGATCCTTTGATGTTACAACCCGGTATGCATTGTTGATTGACTAATTTTTTTGGCAGATTTCATATTAATCTTTCGTTATTGAATGTCTGATGCATTTATTTTGTTGTTTCAACACATGACTTCCTGTAGCTTTGTGCTTGCAGACTTCCTTCAATCCCTAGAAAGCCTTAATGGGGATGAATTGCTACGGATGATGCAATCCTTTCTTTCAAAAGGTATCGCTGCTGGCCAGAAAGGATTTGAGCGGGTTGCCAATGAAGCGAAGATCTCTCACGAAGAGAAAAATCTTCTAGAGGAGGAAAACCGCAAGTTGCACGAGGAAAACGAAAAGTTGAAGAATCAAACTCGGCAACTCGTCAGACAGGTTCAAACTCTGACCTGACAATGCGCCAAGCAGAAAACCGATATGGACACTCTGAAATGGAAGTTGGAGAAAAGCTTGCAATGCTATGAGGAATGTCGTACTGAGCTCAAAGACATGGTCCCCAGTACGACGCCCAACAAATACAGATACAGACTCACGATAATCTAATCGCGGAACTGAAGAAGTTGAAGGGCGAATTGGAAGGCACTTTAGAAAAGAATGAAGCTTATTGTCATCAGTGGGGGGCATATCTAGCCTCGGCCTATCGACATGTACTTGAACGCTTTGGTGCCAAAACTCGGGAATTCAAAATCACTGACAATATTGGAAGTTACTGCTAATGGATGAACAGTGAGCTCAAGTCTTTTGCCTGATACAATATCTAAAGTTGGTGATTATGGGGTGACGATGTGCTCCCAGACTATTTTTCATCTGCTGGAACAAGAGTGCTGCAAGCATTTCAAAACTTTCGGCGCTCGAGGCTTTGAATTCCCTTCTTCTGAAGACATGCCAACCCCAAGCAAAACAGCCGATTTGATCACGAAAATAGTTCTTTGTAACTTCTGGGTGAAAAGCGGTCGAGCATATGCTCGGAAAAAAGTTGTGGATCACTTGACTAAGGTCAGATCCTTTGTCTTGCGTTCATAGTTTTAACTGATATTACACATTCCTTATGCTGAAGTTTTGTGTTGTTGATATGTTTCCTTTCTCATAGTTTTATTTTGGCCAAGCGAAACAGGCCTTGGAATTGCGTGCACATCAGGTGACACATGGAGCAGATGCTACTCTTGGACCCTACGGACCCTATAGGGATTGGCCACCGAAACCAACTGCTAAAGAAGGCGAAACTACAATCCCAAGAGCCCCTATTCACAAAACGACCAACATCATAGAAGAGCACAAAGATCTGGTCACCGGCGAGACCCTCGCTACCTTGCAGCACGAAGGGTCACCCCGCAATCCGGCTGCCAACCCCACCTCAGAGGTTTTGAATGATTCAAACTTTTTAGGAAATTGACCAATGTAAACTCGTTTGGGTTCTTAAAAACTGTGGTGTAAATTGTGTGTGCATTGTTTACGCAGATGCTAAGCGTAGTATTGGATGCGATGCCTAAGACTTTCAACCGTGCCAACACCTGCATCAATGGTGCTTTTTGGAAGATCTTTCAAAACCGATACCCCGAAAAAACGTTTTGAAGAGTTTTCAGAATTTTGTTGTCAATACCAGTCGCTACACAGCTATCCTCTTCGCTACTTTATGACTATGAACAACAATTGCAAGATCACTCTGGTGGATCCGAGGACTTGCGAAGCCCTAGTAGTGAAAGAAGAACTGTACGAAGAAAAAGACACAGATCATTGCTTTGTGTGTGATATGGCTAAGAGTCGCGGGGGACGGTACTCAGATGGAAGTTGCATAGAATTGTCTTTCTCATGAAAATTGCGCATTTAGACTAGGCATTCTCACTGCTTTCGATTAGAATTTCTGAAAGAAAACGTCTTCCCCCCTTCGGTAGCGGGGAGAATGTAAGCTGAGAATATCAAGCTGCACCGATCGCATTTTTGTGCTTTAAACTTTACTTGACTATTTGTACTTAGCCATGTTTTACTTGAGGGTCTCTATGTTGACGAAAGATGTTGTATGAATTTGTTTATTCTCCAATTATTTCTTTTTGTCACGAAAAAGCTAGCCTACCATGCGACACCTCGGAGTGAATCGCATTGTAGGACTAGGAGCTGCACAACTCGCATCGAATATTACAACCTTGGAGCTATTTTCGAGAACGAAAGTTTCGCTCTAGTTTGGTTATGTCACCTTGGTGCAACGCTAGGCTTCGCTTACACAAAAAGCTTGGAAAATTGAATTTACAACTGACAACTTTCCACTGCTATTTCGAAATAGAATCGGCTCGTTTTTGACACATCCTAAAAGTGTTGATTCTTGTGAACCACTTACGTTGTTTAGATTCAAAGTTGAACCGCTTTTATATGCCCTTTGCGGACGGGCTGTTGCGACAACAGTAAAAGTATTGATTCTTGTGAATCGTTTTCATTTCACCACTTGTGGGTGGGCTACTTTTAAGTAGCACTTTAATGCACTCGCTTTTGGAGTGGGCTATTTATGGATAGCACTTTAAAAGATGCATGAAAGTAAAAGGCAAAAAATGTTGGGAGGAACCGTTCCATTCATTAAGGAAGGGAAATTTTACATCATGGCTGCCTCGTTAAAACCTCACGCTCCAGAGTGGATTCATCCCTATGTGAGGAAAAGAGTACACACCTTGTTATTGAATTTAAATTGCGCGAAAGTAAAGATTGGAAAACGTAAACTTATGAGTCGCCCGCATTTATAGAGCCATGTGACCGACCCCTACTAATTTACACTATGGAAAGAATTTACACAAGTTATCCACATTTCACGAATGCGGTAACTCCACGCCTTCCTCATCTTTTAAACAAAAGGCCCCATCTCGAACGCTACTTGTGACAATGTAAGGCCCTTCCCACGTGAACTGGAACTTGCCTACTGAATCAGCATTCTTTTTCCTCTTCAGTACGAAATCACTGACCTGAATATTCTTAAGAGAGACCTTCTTGTTTCTCCATTTTCTGGTTTCTTCTTGGTACTTGAGCAGATTTTGGACTGCATCAAGCCTATCGATCTCTACCAAATCCTTGTCGACCTCTTTGCTTTCGCGAGAGCTTCCCACCAGAACTGTAGCACTTTCATTGGCTAGCTCTGCTAGACACATGGCTTCGGCTCCGTAAAGCAATCTGAACGAAGTGAATTTGGTGGTTCTTGACTCAGTGGTGTTATGTGACCAAATGACCCTGGACAGCTCGTCGGCCCACTTTCCTTTGTTTTGATCAAAGAGAAATTTCTTTATAGCTGAAAAAAATTGTCCTTTGGCCCTTTCGACTGCACTGTTGGACTGAGATGGTACACAGATGCAAAGCGAAACCTTGTCCCAATTGAGCGACAATACTCTCTAAAATCTTGGCAATCAAACTGCTTCCCATTATCAACTGTCAGTTCTTTGGGTACGCCAAATCTGTAGATGATTAGCTGCCAGAAAAAATTTCTAATAGTGGCTGAAGTGATGGTAGCGACGGGCCTTGCCTCGACCCACTTGGTGAAATACTCCACTGCTACCACGACAAACTTGTAGTTGCCTTGAGCTATATGTAGCGGTCCCACAATATCCATGCCCCAGCACTACAATGGCCAAGTAGGAGTGATGAGCTGCGAAAGAGCCCCTGGCCTTCACTAATGTTTTGCTGCGAATTAGCATGCCTTGCATGTCTTGACAATCTGCTCAGCGTCTCTGATTGCCATCGACCAATAGAAACCTTGCCTGAAAGCCTTTCCAGCTAAAGCTCTCGCTGCAATGTGAGATCCACATATTCCACTGTGAATGTCTTTCATGAGCTTGATGCCTTTCTCTTGTGTGATGCACTTTAGCAATGGTGCACACACCCCCAGCTTGAAGAGGTTGTCATATTTAAGAACATAGCCCTTTGCTCGAGCTTGCATTCTTTTCATATCGTGGGCTTCAACTGACTCGTAATGCCCACGAAGGAAAGCGATGATGGGTGATCTCCAATTCATACTAGTTATTGCATTGACTGTGCTGAGGGGCTGCTTATCTGGTTTGATAGATGGGGCAGTTAGGATTTCGAAGAATACATTTGGAGGCATCACCTCCCCCCTCGCAGCTTTCTTTGCTAGCTCGTCGGTTTCCCCATTCCTTTTTCTTAGCAAGTGTTCGATGGTGAAACCTCGAAAATGCCTTTCCATCTTTCGTACCTCCGCAAGGTACTTGACGAGCTCTGGCTCTTTGGCCTCACTCTCCTTTTCCACATGATCTTTGAGGACCTCAACGTCGCACTTGACTAGGAAATTGCTTACTCCCAAGGCTTGCACCTTTTTGAGGCTTAATAAGAGTGCCTCGTACATAGTGGTATTATTGGTGCACCTATGAGATGGATCTGAATAATCCAACCTTGCGGCATATCTCAATTTGACTCCCGCAGGTGAAGTGACAATAGTTGCGATTCTGGCTCCTTTGCAACCCCATGCTACATCACATCTAATTTCCCATATGGGATGAGCTTATCATCCCCAGCAGTGTTACTCGGTGATGTCCAATCCACGACAAAATCTGCCAAGACATGGGATTTGATTGTTGATCCCTCCCCAAAGTAAATTGTGTGCTCTGATAGCTCAGTTTCCCATTTGGCGATTCTGGACGAAGCTTCTTTGTAGATGAAAAGATCAATGAGAGGCTGATCAGTGAGCACCGTGACTTTGTGCGCTTTAAAGTAATGTTTGAGCTCTCTCATGGCCATAAAAACTGCATATGCAATCTTCTCTAGTTTTGAGTAGAACAGCTAGGAACCTGACAAAGCCTCTGAAATGAAATAAACAGGGCTCTGATATTTCCGTTTTTCACAGTTGACCTCTCGCACAAGTGCAGCACTGACCGCGGCTTTGGAAGCAACTACATATAGAAAAAGTGGCTCCGACAGGAGAGGCGGTGAGAGTATTGCCATGTCCCAGATGTATGCCTTCAGCTCGGTGAAAGCCTTGCTTTGCTCAGGTCCCCACTCAATTTTGCCCCTGCCCTTCAATGCTTTGAAGAGTGGAAGGCTTTGTTCGGCAGATCTGGAAATGAATCTGTTTAGAGCCGCAACCCGACCATTCAACTTCTGAATGTCCTTCTTCATTTTTGGCTCCTCCATTTCTCTAATAGCCTTTATCTTGTCCGGTTTTGCATCAATTCTCTTTGTTGAGATCAGGCATCCCAATATCTTTCCTTTTGTGACTCCAAATACGCACTTTTCTAGATTCAATTTCAATCCTGCTCTTCTCATGTTGGCGAAAGTCTCTGCCAAGTCACTGATGTGGTTAGCCCTTTCGCCGCTTTTCACTATGAGGTCGTCAAAGTAGGCCTAAATGCTCCTGCCGATTTACGGCTTGAATACTTCCCCGGTCATTCTAGTGAAGGTTGGGCCGGCATTTTACGGTGCCTTCCAAAGATGTGTACGAAACAGAAAGTGCCAAAAGGAGTGATGAAACTGGTTTTCTCCTCGTCCTCATTCACCATCCAGCATTGATGGTAGCCAGAGAAACAATCCAAAAGAGAGATGATGGCTGCACTGGCCGCTGAATCAATGACCTGGTCCATTCTCGGAAGTGGATAATTGTCTTTGGGTGTAGCTTTGTTGAGGTCTGTGAAATCACATCCTCCATTTTTCATTCTTCTTTTTGACGGGCACAGTGTTCGCTAGACATCTGGGATACATGACTTTGCGAATGACAACCGGCGTCTAGCGGTCTCTGAACTTTAGACTTGACTGCTACCACTTTATCATCGGACATCTTTCTGAGCTTTTGCCATCACGGCTTCACCGAAGCGTCAATGTTCAATTTGTGCTCAACGAAGTTTCGATCCACACCTGTGAGATCCTTGGCAAACCAGGCAAACACATCTCTGTTCTTTTGGAGGAATTGGATTAATTCCACCTCTTCGCTTGACGAGAGATCTGACCCAATGACGATGGCCTGATCCCAAATCATCTCATCCAACAAAACCTTCTTGGTGTCACATCTGGCTGCACACTGATTTTTTCTTTGTCTGCTTTCGACTGCTTCTCCACATCTTTGCTCTTGACTACCTCGTCGAGAGCATTGACATTTCTATGTCTTGGAGTTCTACCTCTCTCTAGGTTTTGACCATCATTTTGATGACCCCAAATTGTGATGACCCCCTGCATCGCTGGAATTTTGACGCAAAAGTAGGCTTGATGAATGATAGCTTCAAACTTGTTGAGAAATCCACTTCCAAGGATTCCATTGTACGGGTAGTACATTTCCACCACATTAAAGGACAAATACTCTATTCTGGCATTTTGAACGGTGTCAAAGGATACTGGAAGCGAAACCTTCCCTATTGCATGAATGACACACCCACCAAAACCATACAATGGTGTATCAGGAGGCTGTAAAAGATTCTGGTTCAATCCCATTTTGTTGTACACGTCGGCGAAGATTATATCTGTTGACGAGCCATTATCCACTAAGAGTTTGCCCAGATTCCAGCTCACTATGTTGGCTTCGATTACCAAGGCATCGTTGTGAGGAAAACCTTGTAACCTTACATCTTCTTCTAAAATGGTGATCGTAATATGAGACCATCTCATTCTCCACTCTCCCCTCTACGCAAATGTTTCGGACCTCATGAAAGTAATGCTTCATGTCCTTCTTGCTATCAAACTCCAAAGCGGAGCCACCCGAAATGGGGAGGATGGTTCCGATAGATGGTAATGGGTCATTTTGGTCTTCGAGCTTCGCTAGCACTGGCGGAGCGGTTGGGCCTTTGTATGGGGGAGGAGGAGGAGCGATGGGGTGCTGATCAATAGGCCTGCGCTCAACGCTTTGAGTTTGGAAAACTTGGGATTGCCAAGTTGGTGGTTGATTGTAAGTTGGAATGGGTGGTTGGAAGTGAGGTGGCTGGAAAGGGATGGCGAAAGGGTTCCTTCCAAAATTGGGATTTTGCCAAGCCGGAGCGGAATGGTCTACGGAATTGTTCCTCTCTTTCTCCTTCTTTTCTTCTTCTAGGATAGCCTCAAACCTTTTCTTATCTGGCAATAGTTTGTGGTCATCATTCTCTTTGTGGAAGATGCAATACCACTTTCTTTTCTCTTGGTGGCCTCGGCCCCTGCGCGACCTCTGCCCCTGCCGCCTCCCCTTCTGCCTCTGCGACCGCCCCCTTGATTTTGGTATGGTGGACTAGGAGAGCTAGAGTTTTGGTTAGGGGAATCGCTTTGAGGATTGGGATTCTCCTGGGTGCTTTCGCCATCTAGGCCAAAAACATTTCTAGTGTTAGCATGCGAAGTGTTTCTGGGATTAGGTCATTCCCTTTCGCTGGGCTGATTAGCTTTGGCAAACTTCTTTTGGTGAGACTGCTCTACCATACGCATCCTGAAGTCATTTTCTGAGCGACAATACTTCTCAAATTCCTCATACAAGTGCTGGATTGTTTTGGGCCTTTTCGCATGAGGTGCAAGCGAAACTGTCCGGCCCTCAAACCCACGATTGCGGCATTAATGGCGACGGTGTCCAACACATTTGGTGCCTGGGATCTGAGATGAACGAAACTTCTGAAATAGTTTTGAAGACGTTCTTTGTCTTTTTGCTTACAAGTGAAAACATCACTCTCAATAAGCTCTGGACACTGGAAATCCTGAAAGTTCGAGAGGATCCGCTGCTTCAAATCTTCACGTCCATGTATCACTCCAGGGCTCAAGAGGGAGTACCACTGTGCTACCGCCTTGTTTGCAGTGATGATGAAAGACTTACCAGCATGGAGCCGTCGCCTCCGACTGAGAGAATAGCGGCTTCGTAGCTGTCTAGAATCATATTGACCCGAGAATCTGGGAAGTGGAACTGGCCTGTAAGATTGTGGCCATGGAGTGACCTGAATTTTTTGAGATGGAGGCGATTTAGGGTCCCAAGATTTCGTGCAGATGGTGTGAACATCATGGTTCGAAGGGCCAGACTCAAAAGGGTTGATGAAAGGATTACGGATGAAAATGGTGTACGGAGGGGGTTGAGTAAAAGTGTGTTGCCCTCCGTGAATGTGGATTGGTTGGGTACAGAATATTCGGGCTAAGGCTGGTTAAAACTTAAAGATTGCCTGGCTTTTATGAGACGCTGCTCCTATTGCAATTTAGCGATTTCGGCTTTGTGCCTCTGGATTTCTTTGGCTGCTTCGGCCTCTTGCTGGATCGCCAAAAGCTTTTTTTTGGATTTGGCCAGCTCTTCCGCCTCCTTCCACAATTTGGCCAGCTCAGCCTCGTATGCTGCCTTGGCTGTGGTTGCATTAGCATTCTGGTTTGGCCTAGGCTGAGTAGCATTGGATTCTGGGAGCTCCTCTCCCTGGGTGAGCAAATTGGACGGGTTCAACTCCTCATCAAGGGACGACGAAGCCCCCCTACTGGAGTTAGCTGTAGTTCTCTTCTTCCTTGTGGACATTTTGGGTTTCCACTGTTGTTGCAAAAATAGGACGTCACCCTTGCGTGTGACACATGTGACTCCCCGGTCTGTTGCGAGGCGTGCCAGCCAATTTGACCTGTTGATTGACAATGGAAAATCGGCTAGAGAACCGATGTGTCTTTTGATAAAATCGTAACAGCTAGGTAGTCGATACAGGGCAGAACAGATCGGCTAGATCAGCCGATATGATGACGTAGGAAAAGCGTAAGCTACCATAGGCAACTTAAGCAGAGCTACGTGACCAACACTTGAAACAGATCTAGCCGGCTATTAATGATTAAAAAATAGTAATGATAATGAAGCCGACAGGACGCAATCGCAAGCTGGATAAATTGTGATAAAAGCTAGAACAACAAGAATTAAGATAAAACTTGCTAATCTAGCTAATATCGATGAATTGTGAATAAATCTAGAAGAAACCACAGCAATGCGCCCGGTGGTTAAAGCCTACAAATTACTCGGTAAAGCAGAACTCACCAGCAAACCGGAGATCGAAGCGATGCAGCCCGACGAGTTTGCGAGAACTCGTGAAAGAGAAAAAGGTACGAAGGCGAAGTCACCGAAAAGTAGATACGATAAAGTACATGCAGTAAAGTAGATGCAAGAATTAGTAAAGGGGTGCCCGGAGGCGGTTTTGATATTGATCGTGTGATGATCCTATTACAATAGCCGGGGCTTATATTTATACCTTGGGCTTCCTCTAGAATCCTGTAGTCGGAAGGGCTTAAAACTTCCTAACTAAAGAATCCTGACGAGTTACACACAACCCACACAAACTCTCCTAATTAAAGGAAATACTATGATACATGAACTCTATTTTCCCTTTTATAGAATCCTTCTCAATTAACCACATGCATAGTCAACCTGGATCGCTCACGTGGCCATGTGATTCCTCTTTAATACATATATGTGCTATTACCATATTTAATCCTTTCTTTATTCCAATCAATCTTCCCTTCACGCACGTGAAGCCTTGGCTGATGCCATATGTGCCTGCCGATTCCACCACTGCCAATTGCTTTGGTCGATTGTCCTTTCCTATTGCAGCATTCAACCCATTATTTGCCGATTCTGTTCTCTCTCTCCAGATGTCATCTTCTTCTGATTTTATGTTGCTGGTCCTTCCTTGATAATTGATTAATCCGGCTACCAATCACCATGCGTCATCATGACGTAATGTTGCCATCACGCAGCACTGCTTTGCAATCCCCGCCGATCTTGCTCTTATCAATAATCTATATCGGTCGATTGGCTTGCCGATTCTCCTCTGTTCCACTGTTACCTATTAATACGAGGATCACCCTGCCAATTCTATCCTTCCTTTAACGTCAATTGCCTTGCTTTTACTTTTGTATGTACGCATACAACACACGTTGTGTGTCGTTGCTTGCAAAACCATCGGCACCTGTAAATCACGCCCCCTTTTATGCTTCCATCGAACCGATATCCTTTTGACTCTGGATTTGGTCAAAATCCGGTGCCAACACCTACTCGAGTCAAACACAAACGGTGGGTGCCAATTGTTGTGCAAAGCCAAAGCTCTTCACACGAACAATGAAAAGAAACAAAAGGCTCAAAATCACAAACACAATCGTATACCATCGAACGAGGTCCGCCTCGCTCGAGGGCTCGCGCTCCCTCGAGCGGGCTCCGCCTCGCTCGAGGGTCCCTGCCTTCCTCGAGCGGGGTCCGCCTCGCTCGAGGTTCCCTCACGAGCGCACCTGCTCCCGCATGCGTGCACAAGCATTTAATGCTCTGACACGGCAGAGCCGCACCACTACGCGCCTGGGAATCACGCCCCAGCACTGTTCCACCGACTCACTAGGGGGAGCCCATCCCCGCCACTGTGGGGACCTGTGCGACGAGGCCGGTATCAGCTCCGTGACACTGTGCCACCCACTCTAGTACGGCTAAGCCACGCCCTCGAAGGGGGGCCGTCCGCACCCTCGAGCCCTCCTCTCGTTACTCCGCACGGCCAAGCCGTGACGTCAGGCCGGCGGGAGCGCCATCCCCGTCGCTGTCAGCCCTGTGCGGCCATCCCCGCCCCTGCAGCGCCATGCCGTGCACTGCTACAACCACTCTGACGCTGTTGAGCACGCGGGGACCGCCACGCCTGCTACTGCACCTCGTACGGATCACCGTCAACGGCTCCCTCGAGCCCGCCTGGAGACGCCCTGGTCAACCACCACGCCTCCACCCTCGAAGCCGCTCCTGTTCAAGCACAGGGCACGCCACGACGCCATGACTGTAGTAAGATTCACCAGGACGACCGTCAACTCCCCGACACTGTGCGCCATACCATCACACGTAGCGAAATAGTGCGGCACGCCTGTAAATCGCCCTCTCCTTGGTCTATAAAAGGGAGGCGATCCCCCTCACCGCGGGGGAGACGACATCAGACACGGGATAACAGACAGCAATCAATCACACGCTCTCCGCCTCCCTCACGATATTGGCACTCGCCTCAATCACTCCACTTGGGACTTGGAGGCCACGCCACCTCTCCCGCCTTGCTTATAGCCGCCCCACTACAGGCACCCCGGTGCGCAGCAATATAGTGCCTCGAGCACACCCCTGCTGGACGTACGGCTCCGGTTGGAACCAGGATAAACCAAGTGTCCTTAGTTGCTTAGCACCGACCATCGAGAGGCAGATATCATCGCTTATTACTAGTTAGTGTCGGGACTACATTCCGCACCGACAGTTGGCGCCCACCGTGGGGCACGCGCGCTAAAGATCAAATTCGTCACCAGCTCTCTCGATGGTGATTCCGCACCGAGTACCGCGGTCAGCGTTACTCCATGGGCAGCTCGGACCCCCTCCCGGCTACCTGATGCGCCTCACTAACCGTGAGGAACTCCGCGCACGGCGCCAGGCCGGGTCCACCCTGGTCGCCCCCGCACGCGTCGCCACGACACCAACGCCCGCAAGCACGGACGTTGCGGGTCCTTCGGCACCACGGCGTCGGCCGTCGCTCCGGCCGGGACTCGCGACAGGTGCGGTCGGAGTGCCGACATGCGGCACGCGTCGCCTCACAACACGACGCGCCCACCGGCGCCGAGACGGCGGCCCCGCCCCGGAGGGGGAGCGCTCGGTCTCCGAACCGTGCTTCCCTATCGGTCTGCGCGGCGCCACGGCGGCATACGTCGCGAACGCCAACACCAACACAACGATGCGCAGGGTTCCCCCTGGCCACCACATCCTGGTTGCCAGGGACCCTAGCGCCTCCGCTGGCGACGAGTCGTCCCAAGGCTCCACCGACGAGCTGCCACCCGCCGCTTCGCATGGATATGCGGCGTGGGACTTCTCCGGCGTACCAGACCAGTGATGTTCCGGCGGTTCCTCAACGCCACGGACTACTGGTTCGGCTACTCCGACGACTCCAGCGCCGGAAGCTATGACCCCGCGCGGGAGTGCTGCGTCGTGATCGCCGGCGACCCAGCAAACGCCGCCGACGCGGCGGGTGCCAGCAACGGAGAGGTTCCTCCTGCTCTGGGAACTGGACCGCGCCTGGCTGCGGGGCCAAGCGCCCCTCCCCCTTCACCACTGAGGGGGGCCAACATCAACGCACAGCTAGCCCAAGCACGCGAGCTCGAGGCCAAGCTGGCGGAGGAATACTGCACGGTGCGGTTGCTTCGCGCCTCTATCGTGGGAGAAGCCTTCGCGCGCGGCGAGCGCACGCGTGAGTTGGGCAGACAAGCCCGCGACCGCATCAACGCCGACTTCAACGTCGACAACCCGGGCACGCCCCCGCGAGCGAGCCAGAAGCTTATCGCTGCCGCAACACTGCTGCGGGCCATGCCCGCCCCCTCGACTCTCGAGGCGCAGAACCTGCACCGCGAGGCGCAGGCGCTTATCGAGCAAGCGGCCGTGCAACAAGACGAAAGCTCGGCGTCCCGCATCCGCCAACAGGGGAGTGCGCGGGATGATGGGGGTGCGCAAGGCCTTGAGCCCTCGGTGCACGCGGGAGGCGCAGCTGAGCGTCCCGCCAACCCGGGGTGCACGCCGGCCAAGGAACGACTCCTTGACACACGCGGGCAAGCCCAAGATGGTGACGCCCGCAACGTCATCAACGCCCGGTGAATGAACAACGCGGAGGCGCGGGCGGCGGCGGGCTACCACCCTCGACGGGGTGGACGCTACGACAGCGGGGAGGACCGCTCACCGACGCCGGAGCCCCCGGGAACCCGCGTGTTCAGCCGGGAGATCCGCACGACGACCTTCCCCCAGCGCTTCCACCAGCCCACGATGATCGACAAGTACAACGGGGAGACGGACCCCCGAGTGTGGCTCAACGACTACCGTCTGGCATGTCAGCTGGACGGGGCCACCAGCGACGAGGTTATCATCCGCAACCTCCCCTTGCACCTCGCCGACTCGGCGCGGACGTCGCTCGAGCACCTGCCGGCCAGCCAGATCCACAACTGGGGCGACCTGGTCCGCACGTTCGTGGGAAATTTCCAGGGCACGTACGTGCGCCCTGGAAACTCCTGGGATCTGCGCTCTTGCACTCAGAAGCCCGGCGAGTCGCTCCGGGATTTCATACGGCGCTTCTCCAAGCGATGTACGGAGCTCCCAAGCGTGGCGCCGTCCGAAATCGTGCACGCTTTCCTCGAAGGCACCACGTGCCGGGATCTTGTGCGCGAGCTCGGGCGCAGCCCGCCGGTTGACTCAAACGAGCTGTTCGACATCGCCACCAGCTTTGCCTTAGGCGAAGAGGCGGTGGGGGTGATCTTTGACAGCAAGAAGGGCAAGCGCGTGGACGATACGCCCGCGGAGGGTAGCAAGTCCAAGGAGCTCCGCCAAAAGAACAAGCGGGGCAAGAAGGGAAAGAAGCCACGCCGCGAGGCGTGCGAGCAGGGGCGCGATGACGATGACGACGGCGAAGCTCTTGTTGTTGACCCGGCTCGTCGGAGCCCTCGACCGGCCCCTCGAGGCCCGGGAGTTTTCGACGACATGCTGAAGAAGCCATGTCCCTACCACAAAACGCCGGTCAACCACACCCTCGAGCAGTGTGACATGCTCAAGCGGTTCTACGGCCGCGCCACCGCGAAGGACGACGAGGCAAAGAAGGACGGGGGTGACGGCGATGCCGGTGGCTTCCCGCCGTGGAGAATGTCTTCCTCATCTTCGGGGGGCGACCGTCGACATCTCCAGCCGCCAGCGCAAGCAGGAGCGGCACGAGGTTCTCGCCGCAGAGAAGGCGCCTCCCGCCTTCCTCGACTGGTAGGAGGACGCCATCACGTTCAGCTGCGAGGATCACCCGAACTGCATCCCCAACCCGGGTCAGTACCCACTGGTGGTCAACCCAGCCATCGGGAACACGCGGTTCTCGAAGGTCCTGATGGACGGAGGTGTTAACACCAAAATTTGGTAAGGAGTCTGACCTGTGGGTCCGCGTCGAAAAAGAGTCCGTCTGGTGGAAGGAAGGATATTTTCAGAGATTTTCGGCAAAGAGATCTGCGGTCGGCTATCTGCTCCGATTCGGCAAAGGAACAGTAGAGCTGATTTTGCGGGATTGGACGGTGACGTGGCTCGAATCAGGAGGGACGAATGGATGGACAGACGATCGAGTTTAGTTAGGCAATGAATCCATTCGCAATTGTAATCGACAGGGTATAAATACGATCCCTGGTTGTATGTAACGGACAATCATTCCTCAATACACACCGGCCTTACGCCAAACCCTAGAGTCCTTGTCGTGTCGTCGAGTTCTTCGAGAGGGCCAATCGATCCGTCGACCTCCGTGAGTACCGGCAACCTTGTATCATGTCTAGTATCATGCGGTGGATTTAGATCTGATGCAAGTAGTCTTGTTACCATGCTTTGTGTCATGCGGTAGATTCAAGCTTGGTTCAAGAGGGTTTCTTGTTGGATCATGAGCCATGCGGTGGGCTAAGATCTAGCTTGAAGCTAGTTATCGGCTCTATTGGATTTTGGCAAGATCCAATAGATTCATTAAGTTATCCCGTGTTATCTTGAGTTTTTACTTCATGTTTTAATTCATGTAACACATTTCTGCCCAATCTAGATGGGTTTGGATCGGCTATATCCCTTTTGTGATACTTGTTCGAGTAGGTTTCATGTTTTAACACGTGGACCTCATGCTCCCCGATAGCCGAAACTGATTCGATCTAGGTTGTTACGTGTTGTGGGTTCAAATTTACTGCGTTCGTATAAATCTTGAATGAGCCGGGTATCATGCGGTAGATGCAGGTTTTTGGGTTGCTTTGGAGCTAGTCATCCGGTGGATTAGATCTCCAAATCAGCCTGATAGATTTACTCACACGGTAATATTTGTTCCTTCTTCATGGACCCTGGATCGGCTGTTCAGCCGTATTCGGTTATATCTTCACGAGTAGATCACGTGCGTTATTTATGTTTTAAATGATGTATGCTTTTAGCTTTTCATATTTAGATTGTATCATGCGGTGGATAGATCTATTTGTGGAAAGTGGTGCGGTTTTTCTTGCAAGTTGTATCATGCGGTGGATAGATTTGTTTGATATCGTACCCGACGGATCCTAAAGTAACTAGACATGCGGTAGACTAGTGCTTTGTATCTATGCATGCTTTTATTTAATACATGATCATGTCCGTGCTTTACTTTATTTGTTTAATGTTAATTTTCATGAAGATCGGTCACGACTTTGCACATGCATCTATGTTTATCCAAAGACCGATCGTTGTCATGCTTACGTCATCCATTCGGCGTTGTTCTTTTTCCCTTTGCGGTTACTCCGAATGGTCGTGGTTCTTTGACAGATAGCTTTACGTAGCTATGTGTCATCTTGCTTGGCTTTATTTAGCCGTAAATATGGAACTGTCTGGTACCACCCGGCAAGTTCCAAGCTTTGGTATTTAACTGCTTTATCTTTTGTTAATTTTCAGGAAAAATTGACTGGCACGTCATTTGCTCTCTGCGCGTGCGAAGCCAGCTTTCCGGCTTGCTGTGTGATTGGCGCTGAGTGCACTTTTTGCGTCAACACACTTTTTGGCACGCCCAGTGGGACCACAGCCGAATTGGTTCAAGATGCCTGAAATCACAGACCTCCTGGATGTCAACATCGAAGAGCTTTCTCCAGAGCAGCATCAGCAGCTCCTAGACGCCGTGAACCGGTCAAAGAAAAGTGTCTCATGTCGTTTAAGAAGAATCGAAGTGGTGTACCGTATCTGAAGAATGGCCTGCCCAGAGTACTGCTGCCGGGAGAGAGCGACGCCACAACCCAACAAGAAAAGGAGGAATGCGCGCGGATCTTCCAAGAGTCGGTAGACAACATGCTCACCAAGCACAACCAGGCTTTCCTCGGGTCGCTCCAGCAGACGATGGTGGCCCTCTTTGGCCCGGGCGCGGGGCAAGCGTTCGGGAAGGCGCACGCCGGAAAGAGCACCGTGAGCCGGGTGAATCAAGCTCTCAGCCGCCGCTACGGAGCCAGGTGCAGCAGCCTCCTCCTCAAAGCTCCGAAGCCAAGCATTCCAACCCTCCTCCGCAGGCGCCGGGGGGCGGCCGGCCCGCCTCCGTTGCAAGCTTCGGAAGTCAACCAATCCCGCCGCCACCACGGAGCAAAGACGGTCGGCCCCGTGCAACAGCCGATCCGTACCAGCCTACGTACGGAGACCTAGCGTTCGGCTCATCTGGGGCCCCACTTGACCCCAGTCGAAGAATAGCTCCGTCGACGAACTGGCTCCAGAAGAGTTTGTACGGCGGTGGTTATCATGAAGTGGGAAATTACGGGGCGTTCGACGCCTTCACGCACCCAGGGTACGCGCCAGCTGCAGGCGCGCAAGAAGATGACGCCCTAGCGCGCAAGATGGCCAAATTGATGCAGAATCAGTTCGGCCTCAAGCCAAAGATGCAGGGCCCCACCAATAGGCCGCCGTTCCCAGAGTGGTACTATAACGTGCTCCTGCCGCCGAGGGTGAAGGCGCCGACGGAATTCACAAAGTTCTCTGGGTAGGACGAGACAAGCACGGTCGAGCACATCGCCCGTTACCTCATGCAGCTTGGGGAATGCTCGGCCGAGGAGGCGTTCAGGGTTCGCTACTTCCCCGCTTCGCTGACGGGTCCAGCTTTTTAGTGGTTCTCGTCCCTGCCGCCCGAATCGCGTCGATGGAAGGATTTGGAGCGTAAATTCCACGCTCATTACTTCAGCGGCAGTTCTGAGAAAAAGCTGATTGATCTCGCCACCCTGAAGCAAAGACACAGCGAAACACCGTTGGAGTTTCTTAGAAGATTCGGGAAGTCAAAGGCATGTGCTTCTCGCTGAACTTGCCAGACGATCAGCTGGCTGATATGGCCGTCGCCGGGATGTTACCGGCCGTGCGCGAGAAGCTATTTGGGATGGAGTTCGAGAACCCGGGCCGCCTTTCACAAAAGTTATCTCTCGATGAGCAATCGTGCATATGGCCTCAAGAAAGACCCCAAGTTTGGCAAGCAACACGACGTCGCCGACATCTACAACCGCTCCTGGACAAAGCCGATCCGTTCGAGGATTCCGACGATGAATTGGAGGTAGCCGCAGCCGGAAATCATGTGGGGTAAAGAGCCCTTGACAATGAATCGCCGTTGGGTCGGGCGGACCAAAGGGACTTACGACTTTGACATCACGAAGGCCGATAAGTTGTTCGAGCTCTTGGTGAAAGAAGGCCGAATTAAGTCGCCCGAGGGGCATTCTATGCTTCGGCTCGATGGAGTTAAAGCGAAGCGTTACCGCGGCTTCCATGACAAAGGGACTCGCACTCCATCAACGATTGCGGTGGTCTTCGTGATGAGGATCCAGAAGGCTATCCAGGAGGGACACCTCAAGTTCGATAACAAGATGAAGCTGGATGGCCACCCCTTTCCTCAGAACATGCTCGGCTTCTCTGTCAATGCGATAACAGCCGAAGAGAAGGGGAAGGTCAAGGTCCTGACCTCAGCCAGGTCCAAGCAAGGTGGATCAGTGGACCCAGAGCGCCAGGTGACTCTGGAGCAAGTACAGGGCGACGCCCCCCGCGTTCTCAAGAGCCACATCGAGATTGGGGAGTCGTCCAGGCCTAAACCCAAGGTGACGTCACGCATTCTCCTCAACAAATGGCAGCGCCAGATGGAGAAGGAGCGCTACCAGAAGCGTCGTCACGAGGAGGAGCAGCGCAGGGCTGAAGAGGAAGCGCGCAGAAGGGACCAAGCACAGTACACGCGCAAGCAGGAGCGCGCCCACTGGGGGTGCGCCTTCTTCAGGCACTGCTGGAATGAGGGCCTAAAGCTGCCCACATTGAAGAACTGTCCTGAATGCAGCGACAGATACGTTGAGTACAGGCAGGAAACTGCCAATCGCCGATCCGTCCACGAAAGACTTGGAAGGATTCACCCGAATGGGGATCGGCGTCAAAAAATTGAAGTCATAGATCACCCCAGGAAGCGCCAAGCAGATCTCAGGTGGGCTGATCAGGAAGAGGACGAGGACGTCTACGTCTGGCAGAAGGGGCAGTGGTGCCCGCCCGGTCTACGCAAGAGCCAGAAAAGGCGGGTCCAACGCTTGAGGAACCGCAAGATGAAACAAGCCGGGATCCAGACGAGGCAGAAGTGGCGCCCCAAGGACCAGCCAGAAGGATCGAAGCGTTCGGCTCCCACTTGCATGGTATACTTCCTGCCGAACAAGTTCATGGCTCCCGCTAACCCGAGTTATGCGCAGAAGAAGCTTCCTTTGATGACGAGCGACCCGAGGAGATGATGGCACAACCGGTGCTTGCTGCAATGTGCCGTCTTCGACAAGCCGGCCAAGAATCGCCATATGAAGCCACCGTACTTGAGGGGGGGTACGTCAATGGCAAGCCATTGACCAAGATGTTCGTCGACGGTGGAGCAGCAGTCAACGTGATGCCATACACCACCTTCAGGAAGCTTGGCATGGGCCCGAGCGATTTGACACCTACAAGCATCATCCTGAACGACTTCGCCGGGAACCCCTCATATACCAAAGGATGCGCTCACGTGGACTTGATGATCGGGTCCAAGACGCTGCTCACCACCTTCTTTGTCATCGAAGGCAAGGGAGCCTACGACCGCCGCTTGGGCGGGACTGGATTCACGCCAACTGCTGCGTCCCATCCACCATGCATCAACAACTTATTCAGTGGGTGGATGATGAGATCGAGGTCGTCCAGGCAGATGACTCCGTGAGCGTGGCCAACATGGAACCAGCCTTCTGGGAGTACCAAGGCATCGATTGCTTCTCAGGGAAGGACTGGGGAGAAGGTCCTGTTGAACCTGTCAGCAGTGACCAACAGCCGATTCAAGCAGTCGGCTCTTATAGTAATTTTTAATGGAGAACCCCGTGGATGGCACTGATGGCAAATTAGGGCGAGGATTCATGTCGGCCGATAAGCTGGAAGAAGTTGACATTGGAAGCGGTGATAAGCCAAGGCCGACGTTCATCGCGTGCGGATTTGCAACCGGATTTCGGGGAGGAACCTAATTGAGCTTCTCAGAAAATATAAGGATTGCTTCGCCTGGGATTACTCGGAGATGCCTGGATTGGATCGTTCCATCGTCGAGCACCGGTTGCCAATCAAGTCTGGTTTCAAACCATATAAGCAACCGCCCCGAAAAATCTACAAGGATGAGGTATTGGCCGATGTGAAGAAGGAAATCGAGAGATTACTTGACGCAAACTTCGTTCGGCCGTGCGTATATGCGGAGTGGATTTCTAACATCGTCCCTGTGTATAAGAAGAATGGGAAAATGAGAGTTTGCATAGACTTCAGGGACCTGAACAGAGCTACTCCCATGGACGGATACCCGATGCCTATTGCCGATTTGTTAATTGACGCCGCTGCTGGACACAAGGTGATTAGCTTCATGGATGGCAACGCGGGATACAATCAGATCTTCATGGCAATAGAAGACATCTCGAAGACGGCCTTTAGATGTCCTGGACATATAGGA
Source organism: Cenchrus americanus (assembly GCA_947561735.1). Classification (NCBI taxonomy): domain Eukaryota; kingdom Viridiplantae; phylum Streptophyta; class Magnoliopsida; order Poales; family Poaceae; genus Cenchrus; species Cenchrus americanus. The sequence goes on along the minus strand of OX387245.1, from coordinate 79,695,047 downwards.
CTATTTGAATGGATAGTCATGACATTTGGGTTGAAAAATGCCGGTGCAACCTATCAACGGGCCATGAATTGCATTTTTCATGAGTTGATCGGCAAAACTGTGGAAATCTACATCGATGACGTGGTGATCAAGTCCTTAAGTCATGACACCCATCTAGAAGATGTGAAGAAGACCTTGGAATGCACCCGGAAGCATGGTCTAAAGATGAATCCAAACAAGTGTGCATTTGGAGTATCAGCTGGAGAGTTCTTGGGGTTTTTAGTCTACGAAGGGGGAATCGAAGTTGGCAAAAAGAGCATGAAAGCCATTGATGAAGTCGTTCCTCCAACCAACCTCAAGGAATTGCAATCACTGCTCGGCAAGATCAACTTCGTGAGAAGATTCATCTCAAATTTATCACAGAAGGTGTTGCCATTTTCTCCACTGCTGAAGCTAAAGAAAGATCAGAAATTCACATGGGGCGACGAACAACAAAAGGCTTTTGATGAGATCAAGCAGTACATGAAGGAGCCGCCGGTGCTGGTTCCTCCCCAGCTGAACAAGCCTTTCAAGTTGTACGTGGCGGCCGATACCCAACTATTGGATCGGCCCTTATTCAAGAATTCGAAGGAAAGGAGCGGGTAGTAGCCTATCTTAGCCGAAAACTACTTGATCCTGAAACCAGGTATTCGGCTATAGAGAAACTGTGTCTTTGCGTATACTACTCGTGTACAAAGTTTCAGCACTACTTGTTGAATGCCGAATGCACTGTATACTCGAAGTTTGACGTGATAAAACATATGTTATCTATGCCGATTTTGAATAGTCGGATTGGCAAATGGATTTTAGCTTTATCAGAATTCGAGTTGAAGTTCGAGTCGGCAAAAGCCATCAAAGGTCAGGTCATTGTCGATTTTATAACTGAGCATCGTGACCCTTCAATTGATCTGCTTGAAATTACCCCTTGGGCTTTATTTTTTGATGGGTCATCATGTGGCAAAGGTGGGGGAGTAGGGATCCTACTGATTTCGCCCAGAGGTGAGATGTTTGAATTCGCCATTCCTATACAACCCACCGTCACAAATAACCAGGCTGAGTACGAGGCACTACTTCGGGGGCTTCAATATTTGAGAGAAGCTGGGGCCGTCTCAGTTGAGATCTATGGAGATTCAGAATTGGTAATCAAACAATTGAACGGCCAATACGAGTGCAGGAGCGAAGCGCTGAGGAGTTACTACGAGGAGTGCAGGGAGATCTTGAAGAGCTTCCCATTAGTAATCCTACAGCACATTCCTAGGGAGCATAACGAAGAAGCAAACAAAGCTAGCTCGCAGCACCTCGGTTACAAGGAGAGTCAAGAAGCGTTTGTCCGCAGGTGTGTGCACCGAGGGCGGATCTTGCGAGAAGAAGATTGGAGGAAAGAAATCGTTGATTACTTGAAAGATCCATCCCGAAAAGTCTCTAGGAAGCTCGGTACAAGGCAATTAAGTTCGTTCTTCCGGGATGATAATTTATTCTATAAATCATTAGATGGGGTATTGCTACGATGCCTGGGTCCAGAAGAAGCCAAGAACATGATGAGCGAGGTACACGATGGGATATGCGGAGCACACCAATCGGCCTATCGGATGAAATGGGTTATTAGACAAGCTGGATGCTTTTGGCCGACGATACTAGAGGATTGCTTTGAGTATTACAAGGGATGCCAAGATTGCCAGAGGTTTGGGAATATTCAAAGAGTCCCTGCATCAGCATTGAATCCCATCATCAAGCCATGGCCATTCAGGGGCTGGGGTATAGACTTGATTGGCCAAATTAATCCGCCGTCTAGCAAGGGGCATAAGTTCGTGCTTTTGGCTACAGATTACTTCACCAAATGGGTCGAGGCAATCCCACTGAAGAAGGTGACGTCATAAAACATGATCGAATTCGTCAAGGAACACATTATCTATCGATTTGGGATCCCTCAGACGATTACCACTGACCAAGGGGCACAATTCGTGTCATTGGAATTCAGAGATTTTGCCGAAAGCATGGGAATCAAATTGTTTAATTCCTCTCCATATTATGCCCAAGCTAATGGTCAAGCAGAGGCTTCTAACAAGATCATGATCAAGCTGATACAGAAGAAGATCGATCAGAAGCCAAGGAGGTGGCATTCGGTACTCAGTGAAGCGCTGTGGGCTTACCGAATGGCCCCCCATGGAGCTACAAAGACCTCTCCTTACGAATTGGTTTACGGGCACCATGCAATCCTACCGTGGGAAGTGTCGGGGACCGCCCTAGGGGTCCCCTCAAACAATGGGGGAACCCTCACTTAAATTCCTGCATCAAAATGAACTAAGCCTAACCATGCAGAGAACTAACCATGCAGGACGTGGCCCATGCAAACAGACTTCGGAGGCCCACCAAGACAGCTCGCCTATGAGACCCCTCGAGCGAGCTCCGCCTCGCCCGAGGGTACGCTCCCCCTCGAACGGGCTCCGCCCCCGCTCGAGGGGCAACCCCCTCCTCGAACGGGTTCCGCCCCGTTCGAGGGGCGACCCTTCCCTCGAGCGGCCCCGCCCCGCTCGAGGGCTCGCTCCCCTCGAGCGGGCCTCGCCTCGCTCGAGGGTTCGCTCCACCCTCGGGCCGGGGCCCGCCACGCTCACGGGCGCCCCGCACGCGTGCGCCGGCCCCGTACTTGGGCATTTAACGCCCCGACGCCGCAGACGGCGCCATCATGCGCCCGGGCCGACGCCCGTGCCGCCGCACCAACTCCCCGGGGAGGAGCCCATCCCCGCCACCGTGGGGTGGACCGTGCGGTACGGCCGGCGTCGGCCCCATGACACCGCGCGCACGCCACCGTACGGCTAACGCGCTCGACCCTCGAAAGGGGGCCGGCGCACCCTCGACTCCACTTTCCCGTGACCCCGCAGTTAGGGTGAGGGACGCTAGGCCGGTGGGTGGCCATCCCGCCACCGTAACGCGCGGCCGCCGTACCCACGCGCGCGCGGGCACACGCCCGACTCCGCGGGCGCACGCCCGAACACTACGCGCAACCACCCCACCACCGCAGCTCATTGGGAAGGAACGCCGTTCGCCCGCTCCCCGTGCCCCGTACCGGCCATCATCGCACCCCCCTCGAAGCCTATCGGGGGACGCCATCGCCATCTGCCGCCTCCTACCCTCGAACCGCCACTGTTCGGGTACAAGGTAGGCCATCATGGCCGGATCGCAGCGAAGATCGACCGGACGGTCGCCCGCTCTACACCGTAGCACGACGTGCTCCCACACGCAGCTAGGTAGCGCGGCGTGCATGTAACTCGCCGCTCCCTTGGCCTATAAAAGGGAAGGCGAGCCCCCAGCCGCGCGGGGACGAATCCGGAGGAACACAGCGCACTGTGCACTCACTCTCTTATTCTCCCACAACATCTTCGCCTACTCACCGGGGACTTGGGAGCCACGCTTCCTCTCCCGCCTTGCTTGTATTTGCCCCACTACAAGCCCCCCGGTGCCGAGCAATATAGTGCCACGAGCACACCACTGCTGGACGTACGGCCCCCTCGGCCGGAACCAGGATAAATCCTTGTGTCATTTGTTGCTTAGCATCGACCATTGAGGGATAGACCTAGGCGTTATCTACTGGTTAGTGTCGGGACCATATTCCGCACCGACAGTTGGCGCCCACCGTGGGGCAAACGAGCGCCTAAGGTCATTTCGCTAACTCCCTCCATGGTGATTCGCACTGAGTACCGTAGCACCCGCTACAACATGGGTAGCTCAGACCCCCCTTCCGGCCGGGTTCGAGATCCGCTTCGGGGACTTGAACTTCCAGGCCACGGGGAACGGCTATCTCATGCGCCTCACCAACCGTGAGGAGCTACGCGCGCAGCGGGAGGCTAGGTCCGCTCTGGTCTCCGCCGCACGCACGACACCGGCGCAGCGCCGCCAGACACGGGTGCCGCGGGACCGTTGACGCCGCGACGCCGCCGCCGCTCCGGGCTACGCTCACGTCGGGGGCGCGGTCCGAGCGGCGGCGGAGGCCGAGCGCGCCGCCGCCCAACGCGGTGCACCCACCGTCACGACGGCCGCCACCGCCCCGGCCGGGACCGCGTGCGGTCCTCCGACCACGCGTCCCCATCGGGGCCGCGTGGCGCCACTACGGCCTACAACGCCAACGTCAACACGACAATGCACGGGGTTCCGCCGGTCGGCACGTCTTCGTCGCCGGGGATCCCGCACTTCGCCAGGCGGACGAGTCGTCCCTGGGCTCCGTCGACACGATGCCATCCGCCAACCGTCATGGGTACGCGGAGTGGGACTTCTCCGGTGTGCCGGACCCAGTCGCGTTCAGGCGCTTCCTCGACGCCACGGACCTACCGGTTCGGCCGCTCCGACGACTCCAAAGACGCGGGAGCTACGACCCCACACGGGAATGCCGCGCCGTCATCACCAACGACCCGGCCAACGCCGCCGGTGCGGCGGGCGCCGGGAGATGGGGAAGTCACGCCGGCCCCGGGGGTTGCCACGCGCCCGGCCGCGGGGCCGAGCGCTCCCACCGGGGCCGACGTCGACGCGCGCCCGGCCCAAGCTCGCGAGCTCGAGGCCAAGCCGGCAGAGGAGTACGGACCGTGCGGCTACTCCGCGCCTCGATGGCGGGGGAGGCCTCCGCGCGCGGCGAACGCGCGCGGGAGCTAGGGCCGACAAGTCCGCGACCGCCTCAACCCCGTCCCCAACGTCGACAACGCGGATACTCCGCCGCGAGCGAGCCAAAAGCTCATCGCCGCCGCGACACTGCTGCGCGCCATGCCGCACCCTCGACCCCCGAGGCTCGAGACATGCACCGCGAGGTGCAGACCCTCCTTGAGCAAGCGGCCGTCCAGCAAGCCGAAAGCTCGGCCTCACGCATCCGCCAACAGGGGGACGCGCGGGGTGATGATCCGGCACCAGGGGGCGAACCCTCGGTGCATGTGGGTCGACCTGCTGACCAGGGACGCACGCCGGCCAAGGAACGGCTCCTCGACACACGCAGGGCGCTGGATGGCGACGCCCGCAACGTCATCAACGCCGGCGCACCGGCAAGGCGGATGCGCGAGCGGGCCGGGGCTACCACCCTCGAAGGGGTGGACGCTACGACGCCGGTGAGGATCGCTCTCCGACACCGCAGCCCCCGGCACCCGTGTGTTCGCCGGGAGATCCGCACGGCGGGCGTTCCCCCGGCGCTTCCGTCGCCCTCGACGATCGTCAAATACAACGGGGAGACGGACCCTCGTGTTTGGCTCAACGATTACCGCCCGGGCCTCGTCACCGGGCGGGGCCACCAACGACGAAGTGATCATCCGCAACTTGCCCCCGCATCCGGGCGACGCGGCCCGACATGGCTCGAGCACTTGCCCCGCCACCGCATCCATAACCGGGACGATCTAGTCCACACCTTCGTGGGCAACTTCCGGGGCACGTACGTGCGCCCCGGGAACTCCCCGGGATCCGCGCTCCCCGCACGCGAGGCCGTGCGACCGCCGCGGGACTTCATACGGCGCTTCTCCAAACGCCGCACGTAGCTCCCCGCCGTGGCACGCCGAGATCGTGCACGCGTTCCTCGAGGGCACCACGTGCCGGGACCTTGTACGCGAGCCGGGACGCAGCCCGCCCACGGACTCGAACGAGCCGTTCGACATTGCCACCGCCCCGCCTCCGGGAGAGGAGGCCGTGGGGGCAATCTTCGACGGCAAGAAGGGCAAGCGCTCCGAGGACACGCTCGCGGGAGGGCGGCGGGTCCAAGGAGCCGCGCCGCAATGACAAACGGGGCAAGAAGGGGAAGAAGCCGCGCCGCGAGGCGCGCGAGCGGGGCGCAACGGCGGCAACGCCGAGGCCCTTGCCGTTGACCCGCCCGACGGGGCCCTCGACCGGCTCCTCGAGGCCCGGGGGTGTTCGACGACATGATGAAGAAGCCATGCCCCTACCACAAGACCCCCGTGAATCACACTCTTGAGCAAGGCGACATGCTCAAGAAGTTCTATGGCCGTGCCGCCGCGAAGGAGGCAGAGGCCAAGAAGGATGGGGGCGACGGCGACGCAGTGGCTTCCCCCGCCGTCGAAAATGTGTTCCTCATTTTTGGGGGACCTACTGTCGACATGTCAACCCGGCAGCGCAAGAAGGAGCGGCACGAAGTCCTTGCCGCGGAAAGGGCGCCTCCGGCCTTTCTCAACTGGTCGAAGGATGCCATCACCTTTAGCCGGGATGATCACCCAAACCGCATCCCGAACCCGGCCAAGTACCCCTCGGTGGTCGATCCCATCATTGGGAACGCCGGTTTTCGAAGGTCCTTATGGACGGAGGCGTAGCCTCAATATCCTCTTCGCGCATACATTGCGCCTAATGGGGATTGGGCCGGGACTGGGGCCGCGGCCCGAAGACGAAGCCGTTTCACCGCATCGCGCCCGAAAGCGAGTTCAACCCCTCGGGCGGATCGATCCGCCCGTCCGGTTCGGGACCCCCAAGAATTTCCGCAAGGAAACCCTCACCTTCGAGGTGGTGGGATTCAAAGGGGCCTACCATGCCATCCTTGGGCGACCATGCTATGCCAAGTTCATGGCGGTTCCCAACTACACGTACCTGAAGATGAAGATGCCGGGTCCAAACGGCGTCATCACCGTCGGTCGTCGATCGAGCATGCATTCGATCGCGATGTCGAGTGCGTGGAACATGCGGAGGCGCTAGCGCCGGATGAAGCGCCGGTAAACACACCGGAGAAGATGGTCAATGACGACCTCGCCTCCGCCACCAAGCACGTCGGCACGTTCGAGGCCGCCGAGCAAACCAAAGGGGTCCCACTCGACCCATCGGCCCCCGAGGGCAAAGCATTGAGGGTCGCACGACCCTCGATCCTAAATAGGAAGCAAGTGCTCGTCGACTTCCTCCGCGCCAACGCCGACGTTTTCGCGTGGAGCCCCTCGGACATGCCGTGCATCCCGAGGGAGGTCGCCGAGCACTCCCTTGATATCCTCGCCTAACGCTCGCGCCGTTCGGCAGCCGGCCGCGCCGCTTCGACGAGGAACGGCGACGGGCGATCGGAGTGGAGCCGCGGAAGCTCCTCGAGGCCGGATTCATCAAGGAAGTGTTCCACCCGACATGGTTAGCTAATCCGTGCTTGTAAAAAAGAAAAATGGGAAGTGGAGGATGTGCATTGACTACACCGAGCCTCAATAAAGCATGTCCAAAAGTTCCTTTTCCTTTAAAAAAAAAAAAAAAAAAAAGCACGCATAGATCGATCGTTGATTCCACCGGCCGGTGTGAACTACTTCGTTTCCTTGATGCCTATTCGGGATATCATCAAATAAAAATGAAGGAGTCCGACCAGCTCGCGACTTCGTTCATCACACCGTTCGGGACGTTCGTTACGTCACAATGCCTTTTGGCCTCGAAACGCGGGCGCAACATATCGGCGCCGCATGCGCACGTTTTTGGGGACCATATCGGGCGGACGGTCGAGGCTTACGTAGACGACATCGTCGTCAAAACCAGGAAGGTGGACGACCCGGTCGGCGATCTTGGCATCGCATTCGACCGCTCGCGGGCCAACGGGGTCAAGCTCAACCCCGAAAAATGTGTCTTTGGAGTGCCGCGGGGCATGCTCCTAGGATACATCGTCTCCCGGCCGGGGAATCGAGGCCAACCCCCGAAAAGGTCGCGGCCCTCGAGCGAATGGGTCCAATTCGGGACCTCAAAGGGGTGCGAAGGTGTTGGGGTGCCTTGCCGCCCGAGCCGCTTCGTCTCGAGGCTCGGTGAGAAGGGCCTCCGCCCTCTACCGGCAGCTCAAGAAGCACGAGCGCTTCTCTTGGACCGCCGAGGCCCGGGAAGCGCTCGACAAGCCGAAGGCATCTCTCGACGCACGCTCCAATCCTTACGCCGCCGCGAGACGGCGAACCCCCTCCAACTCTACGTGGCCGCAACCACCCGGGTGGTCGCCGCCGTGATCGTTGTGGAGCGCACGGAGGAAGGACATGCCTTGCCCGTGCGAGAGGCCGGTCTACTACATCGGCGAAGTCCTATCGGACACGAAGACGCGCTACCCCCGGTGTCCGTGTCGTTGTATGCGGTAGTCCTCGCGCGGCGCAAGCTCCGCCACTACTTCGAGGCCCACCCGATTACGGTGGTCTCTTCCTTCCCGTTAGGAGAGATCATTCGCAACCCCGACGCGGCGGCGAAATTGCCAAGTGGTCCGTGGAGTTGATGGGCGAGACGCTCGCCACGCCCCGCGCAAGGCCATCAAATCGCAAATCCTAGCCGATTTCGTCGCCGAATGGACGGACACGCAGCCGCCGCCCCCTCGGATTCAGCGAGTGCCGGACTCGTTCTTCGACGGCTCGGTGATGAAGACAGAGCGGGCGCGGGCCTCTGCTTTTCGTGTCACCCCTCGGGGAGCACATGCGCTACGCGGCGCGTCTCCACTTCCCCGCGTCTAACAATATGGCGGAATACGAGGCCCTTCTCTCGTGGCCTCAAAATCGCCATTGAGTTGGGCATCAAGCGCCTTGATGTGCGAGGGGGATTCGCAGCTCGTGATCGACCAAGTCATGAAGAACGCGAGCCGCCACGACGACAAGATGGAGGCCTACCGTAAAGCCGTGCGAGCCCTCGAGGACAAATTTTACGGCATCGAGCTTAATCATGTACCCCGCCGGTACAACGAGGAAGCGACGAGCCGGCAAAGATAGCGCCCGGCGGATCACCGTTCCCCCGAATGTTTTCGCGCGCGACATCGCGCGGCCCCTCGGTAACCTTCGAGCCCTACCCCTCGAGCGACGGCGGACCCTCGGGGGCTCCCTCGAATCCGGGCGGGTGCGGACCCCATGGAAGAGGACCCCTCGAATGAGGCGTACGTACTCTCCCTTCTCGAGGGGTACGGCTCCCACGAGGTCGTCGCAATGGACATCGAGCCGGCTCCCGTCCGGGCGGACCGCGGGAGAAGTACATCGCCCGGATTGCTCGAGGGGAGCTCCCCGCGAGACCGGCCACGGCCGGGCGCATCGCCAGGATGGCCAAGTCATTCACCCTCGTCGACGGCGAGCTGTACAAGCGCGCCGCGTCGGGCATCCTCCAGCGGTGTATACCCATTCCCGAGGGGCGCGAGCTCCTACGGGACATCCACGCGAGGATCTGTGGCCACCACGCCGCGCCGCGCACCCTTGTCGGCAACGCGTTCCGCCAAGGCTTTTATTGGCCTACCGCGGTCGCAGACGCCAACGAAATCGTGCGCACTTGCGAAGGGTGCCAGTTCTACGCCCGCAAGACCAACTTGCCAGCTCAAGCTCTGCAAACGATCCCCGTAACATGGCCGTTCGCTGTGTGGGGATTAGACATCGTCGGGCCCCTGCGGAAGGCGCCCGGGGGCTTCACCCACCTGCTCGTCGCGATCGACAAGTTCTCCAAGTGGGTGGAAGTGCGCCCCATTACGAATTTGAGGGCCGAGGCAGAATCACGTTCTTCACCGACATCGTCTACCGCTTTGGAGTGCCAAACTCCATCATCACGGACAACGGGTCCCGGTTCACGGGCCGGAAGTTCTTGGAGTTCGCGACAAGTTCCACATCCGAGTGGATTGGGCAGCCGTGGCGCACCCACGTACCAACGGCCAAGTGGAACGTGCCAACGGCATGATCCTACAGGCCTCAAACCTTAATTTTCGACCAACTCAACAAATCGGCCGAAAATGGCTCCAAGAAGCGCCGGCAGTCGTGTGGAGCCTAAGGACTACCCCAAGCGTAGCCACCGGGTTCACCCCGTTTTTTCTAGTCCATGGCGCGGAGGCCATCCTCCCCACGGATCCGGAATACGGGTCGCCCAAGGTTCGGGGCTACAACGAGGATGCTAACCGGGCCGAGCCCGCGAGGATTCACCGGACCGGCCTAGACGAAGTACGCCTTGTGGCGTTGATGCACTCCGCAAGGTATCAACGGTCCCTACGACGCTACCAAGCGCGCAAGATACGTCGCGAGGATTTCGCCGAGGGGGATTTGGTCCTAAGGCTACGCCAAGACAACCGAGGGCGCCACAAGCTATCGCCCCCATGGGAGGGACCCTACGTCGTGGTGAAGGTGCTCAAACCGGCACGTACAAGCTTGCCAACGAGGACGGCGAAGAACTCACCAACGCTTGGAACATCCAACGCCTACGTCGCTTCTACCCTTAGCTAGGATTCCCAAGTATTTTCCGTTGTAAAAACGCACGGCCAACGCCCCAGTTGGTGTCACCTATGTAAATACTCCGAATCTAATAAAAGGGCAACTCGGCTTTCCCCTGAAACCCAAGTTACCCTCGGGGGCTACCGCGGGGGGCACCCCCCCCCCAAATGGTCCCATTTTTTCGCGCAAAAAACGTAATAACATGCGCTAAGTTTGTTTCCTACTTCAACCACGAGCCACGATTCGAATAGGGCGTAGGTGGCACGGCGGAAGGAGCGCGCGAGCCGAGACGGCCTACGCCGCGTGGCTATGGCCCGTCTCTCTCGCCTCCAACCCGGCGGGCCCCGCGAAAGGCGGACTCCCCTAACTAGAATCTACTCGGGGAAGAAGAAGAAGCAAAAAGCGCAATAAGCAAGCGATTTCATTTACAAGCCGACCATGTTCACGAAACGACTTGTTTATTTACAAGAGGCCACGAGGCCGAGTTCGATACACATAAACAAAAAACGGGCCTAGCGCCCGTGTGCTTTCGGGGCGGGTGGAACGGCAAGCATCGGCGGCGTCCGGAAGAGGAATTCTTCGAAGGCCTCGGCGAGCGACTCGGCGGCGTCGGCAACGAAGCGCGTCCGCACGCTCCATGGCCACCTCGTCCTCGACGCCCTCGGGCACGATGTAGCCTTCCGCTACCGCCTCGAGGTTGACCTCGTAGTGGGATCGCACCACTCCGAGGGCCTTCTCGCACGCCCGGGTGCAACGCCCGACGCACCCGCCCCGTGACGTGGGCCGCCGAGGGCGCGTAGGCGGCTAGCCGGCCGAGGCCGCCGGCCCGGGCATCGCCTTCCTCGACGACGTGACAGTCTCGAGGGCCGCGTCCCGCGCCCTCCTGCAGCTCCTGCTCAGAGGAGTTGTAGGAGGCCTGCAGGGCCTCGGCCCGCCCAACGACCGTGCCCCAAAGCTGTGCGCAGGCCTGGAAGTGACAAGACGACAAGAAATCAGAAAGGGGGAAACGAACCCTCTAAAGCAAGAACTAACAAGCAGGGTCAGACAGTAGCTTACCCTCGACTTGCCTCTTCTCCAGATCGAGGTCGCGGCGCGCGGACTCGAGCGCCAACTCGAGATGTCGGGACGGTCTCGCCTTGCTCGACGAGGGCCATCTCTTGGGCGGCATTGTCGATGCCGAGCGCCAACGCCTCATCCTCAACCTCGGAGAATGCGGCGTTCCGCTCCTCCGGCGACCTCTCCGCCGTCTCGCGCGCGACGCGCTCCCGCTCCCGGCGCCGTCCCGGCGTCGCCAAGGGCGGCGCCGCTCCCCGCCGGGAGCCGCCCCTCGCCCCCTCGGCGGGCGATGCGCTCCGCCGGAGCCGCCCCTCGCCGGCGACGAGAGCCGCAGCCCTTGACGTCGAGGGGCGGCCTTCGTGTCATCGGCTTCCTTGGCGCGCCGCTCCGGCCCCGCGCGCCCGCTCCTCGGCCGGCGGCCGCGCGCCCGCGCTCCCTCGAGCGACGTGCGGAGCTCCCGGGCCTCGGCGCGAGCGGTGGCCACCTCCGCCTCCCCGGTGGCGGCCAACGTCCGCGTCTTGTCCGGGTCCTCGCGCTCGTTCCACGGTGCCTCGTCGCGATCGACGAGGGCCGCGCGGATCCGCTCGAGGCTCGCGTGACGTGCCGTGCCCCCGTCCCGAGCTCTCGGGGAGCACGTCGCACCACGCCATCGCCCGCAGACCGGCCCACCGTCCGGCGTCCCGAGAGCTTCCGCAAGCGCGTCGAAAGCGCTGCATCGCTCCCGGAGCTGGCGGGCCTCGGCGTTCACCGGTCGAACGCGCCGTACTTCTCATGGGCGCGGCGCTCGAGCTCCTGGCATCCACACATCGAGCCTCGTAAGCGCCAAGTCCTGAATGCAGCACGCGAAAAAAGAAGAGCAACCGTGGCTCACCTGGAAGACGATCCAGGCCGGGCCGCCGTGGACCCGCGCCGCCTCGTTCAACGCGCGGTTGAGCGTGGCGCCGTGGCTCCGAAGCTCGCCCCGCAGCTCCCGCTCCCTCCGGGCGTCGGCAAACGCCGGGGGTCCCTCCACGGCCCCCCCCCCCCCCGGGCGAGGCGACCGGCGTGGGAGGACGAGGCCTCGGCGTCGTGCCCTCGGCCCCCCACTATCACGTGACCCTCGTGCCGCCCTCACGAGGGCCCCCTCCCGGGGCTCGGGGGAGTTCACGGGCCGGCCGGCCCACCGGTTCCACCCGGGCGGCGGGGAGTCATCCGAGAGCTCCACCACCTCCGCCCGGGGACCGCCGGCGGGCGGAGCCGCCCCGCTCCGCCCCGCCGGCGCCCCCACCGCGCCTCCGCGGCCGCGGGCGCCGTTGTGGCGCCGTTGCCGCCACCTCCGTCCGTGCCGCCACATCCGCGGGCGCTCCCGCGGTTGCGCCCGCTCCGCCTCCTCCGCAAGGTGGCCGCCGCCGCGGGCGGCACCTCCACCGTAGCCGCCGCCGCGGCTCGCGCCTCGTGGCGACCGGCGCCGGCCGCCCCCCGGCGACCCTCCGGCCGCGCCGCGCGGGGCCGATCCACCGACCGGGGCCTCGAAGCCCCGGCCGGCCTTGCGCGCTCGTGCCCGCCGCCGCGCCCGTCCCTCGGGCGCGACCCCCTCGACGAACGCCGCCGGGTGGGGATCGACGCGTCCGTCCTCGCACCTTGGCCGGTGCAAGAGGAGGGACGGTTGGCACCGCCCGCGCAAACACGAACGGAGGATTAGAGCGTCTAATAACCAGCAAACTAAGGCCAAGCAAAGGAAGAACAGGGTTCCTTACCTCGCGGAGGAAAAGGCCCGCTTCCTTTTCCTCGAGGCCTCCGACGAGGCCGGCGCGGGGGCCGCGCCCGCCGCGGCACCTCCCCGACGGCGCCGCCGCATGCGCGGGCACGCCCGCCCTCACGCGTGGGCGCGCCCGATGCCGCCACCACGCGCGGGGGCACGCTAGCCCCGCGCGCGGTGCGCCCACCGACGCGCCCCTCGACGAGGACGCCGCGCGCGCGGACACGCTCGCCCCCACGCGCGGGCACGCTCGACGCGCGCGCGCGAGCACGACCGCCGCGCGCGCCTCCGTGGCGCGCGCGGCACCCCGCGGCGCGTGCCGCCCCCGACGATGATTGCTCGGCGGCGGGCGCCGACGCGCCCGCCCCGGACGAAGCCACCCCCCGACGCCGCGCGAGATCCGGCGACGGGGGCGCGGCCGCCACCTATCCGAGGGGCCCTCCCCCTCGGACTCTTCCTCCTCGTCCTCGCTCCGAGGACGAGGGCTCCTCGATGTCGGGGAGGAGAGCCCCGGCCTCCTCCCGCCGCCGGTACTCCGCGGACCGTGCGTCGCGGCGCGCTTGGCGCCGCCTTGCGTGCTCTCTCTCCCCGCGCGCCGCTCGCTCCCCGCTGCCCCCGCCGCGCCGCCCCGCCGAGCGCACGGGAGTCGGGGGGTGGGTGGAACGGACTTGGCGGCGTTGAACCGCACCACCGCCGCGCGCGAGAACAACGATGGCACATCGGGAAACGGAGTCAAGAACAAGGACTAAAACGAGAATCAAAGAACCACACTCACCAACGGGCCGATGGGGAGCATCTCGATGTCCCACGGGGTCCGACCCGCGAGTGGCGGCGTCCCGGTGTCGACGGCGCTCCGCGCCCGGGGTGAGCGCGCGTACGGCCGCTCCCGGCGGCGTCGGGAGCATCCGCGACCTCGCCACGTCGACGGGGTTGGCCGCCTCCGTCATCTCGAAGATGCGAGAGCGGCCTCTCCATCAACGGCACGATTCGCCGGTGATGAAGGAAGGCGAGGACGCCCATCGCGTTGAGCCCTTCCCTCGCCGGCCCGCCGCAAGGCGGCGAGGACGGACCCCCGGCGCGCCCGATGGTTGGCCGTGGGCAACCCGTAGCCCCGCAGTCCGGCCTCTTCTTGAACACCCGGCCGGTGTAGGGAGGAAGGCCGGGCTCGGCGTTGCGCGGATAAAACCATCCCCGCTCCCGGCCGGCGTTGTTCGTCGTCATGGTGCGGGGGATGTAGAACTCCTTGAGCCGCCCCCGCGGGGGCGAGCGACATCCCGCCGCGCGCACCGCGCGGCGGGTCCCTCGGCTCCGACGTGGGCTGCGTGATGAGCTCCCCGCGGAAGAGGTGTACCCGCAGCTCCCGCTGATCGGGATCCCCGGTACCCTTCGCGGACGCCCACGAACGTGGCCGCCGCGAGATCGCATTGGGGGCAAAGTTGTGCGGCTCCACCCCATAGTGGTAGCACAATGCCCGCATGAATGTGCTCGCCGGCGCGTTGAAGCCGCGCTCGTGGTAGCGGAGGAAGCTCACCACGTAACCCTCGGCGGATTGGGCTCAAGGTGGGACGATGGCGGCACGATCCACTCCGCCGGCGCCCTTCTTCGTTGGCCGACGGTGGCCGGCGGCGACCAGCTCGCCCAGGGCGAGCCGGGTCACGGTCGACCTCTCCCATGCGTACGGCTCCAGGACCCTAATCGGAAGCTGAGGCGGCGCCATGAGGGGGGCGAACGAGTGCGAGGGCGGAGGACAAGGAGACAAGGAAGAAGCTCTAAACAGCGAGCCCGCGCGACGGCAAGAGCGAGGCGAAGGCGAAGGGACGGAGGACTGAAAACGGTGAGGAGCCAAGGTAGAAAACCGCCGCCCCTTCCTCACCGCGGCTTTATAGGCGACGGGCGAGTTCTCCGAGCGCACGCCCCGCCAACATTAACTGCAGGAATCTTTCCATCGCGTCGACGGCGGGCCCCACCACGACCGCAGCGGCTCTAACACCTTGCGGGCGGGTCATCATTACGGCAAGACCGGCGACGACCGAGGCGAAACCGTCACGTCCGCCGGCCACGTCGCCCACTACGCGCGCGCGCGGCCGCGGCGCCAAAAAGGCGCGCCCGCGCCGCAAAACCCGCGGCCACGCCCGCAAGGCAATTAAATGCCCGGCCCCTTGCCAAGCAAGGAGAGCCCTCGAGCGAGGCGAATCCTCGGCTCGAGACAAGGGTGACCCTCGATGGGATATCAGCGTGAGAAGGTCGCCCGGGACCTGCTCGGTGTAGAGCGCAGCGGCCGCGGCACCCATGCCACGCAGAACCCTCGAGCGGCATGGCCCCCAACTCGAAACAAGGCGACCCTCGATGGGATATCAGCGTGAGAAGGTCGCCCGGGACCTGCTCGGTGTAGAGCGAGCGGCCCGCGGGCACCCATGCCACGTAGGACCCTCGAGCGGCATGACCCCCAACTCGAGACAAGGCGACCCTCGATGGGATATCGCCGTGAGAAGGTCGCCGGGACCTGCTCGATGTAGAGCGGACCACCGCGGGCACCCATGCCACGCGAGGACCCTCGAGCGGCATGACCCCCAACTCGAGGCGATGTCGGCCCCTAAAGAAGGCACGCGCGTAAGAGGATCGCCCGGGTCACGCTTGAAATAGAGCGACACCGAAAGCACTCATACCGCGCCATGCCACCAACCAAGCACCTCGAGGGTCGGCACGCCCGGACCCCCTCGACGGCCGCAAACGCGAAGAAGACGGGGCGGCCAAGGCACGGCCCCGCACGGCCTTACCGATCGAGGTTCGAAGCCCGACCCTCGACGGGTTCGAACAGCGCGCCCCGGATCACGAGTTAGGGACGACGAGGGCACGCGCATTCGAGCCGTTCCTCGAGCCCGTCGGCTCGAGGGTGCCCCACATGTCGTGTTCAAGAGCCGCCGAGGGCGGCTAGCGCGGGGGATCCCACCGAGGGAGAGCTTCCGCGCCCTCGGTCCCTAGCGAACGGGACCGAGCCCCACCTAGCAAACCCACGCAAGCGCTTCCATGGACGTGTCTCCCGGACCGCGCGGCCTACCCTTATCGAACGGGGCATGGACGTCCACTTGAACCACCCGCTAGCAGCTCGAAGAGGAATCCGCGATTCGCGACCCGCTCGATGGGAGTCGTGGAAACCTCACCCTCCGACCCGCGGAGGGACGGCGAGGGCGCGATAAAAAACAAGTCGTCGTGCTCGACCCGATCGCCTCGAACGGGCCAAGGCTCGGGGGGCTTGACGCACGGCTACACCTCCTTGGGAGTTGCACCCGCCGGAGACAGTGACAGGGGAGCGTGCACCCCCGATGCCGGCCGAAATACCGCCGATGCCGGTTGGCATATGTGCCACGCCTTTCGACCGAATTGCTCGCGGTTAACCCCCCCAGGAGAGCCCACACTCCTGCGGGGCTTCGGGGCTAGACCCGCGGGTCCGCTAGCGCGGCCCCACGGAAAGCGTTCGCAAACAAGGAGGGAAGAACGTCCTATCGGTAGGTTCCGGCACCGCGGGAGCCTCAATGGCAAACCCGCGGATGCTCGGGGGCTGCGTCGGGGGACCGCCCCTAGGGGTCCCCTCAAACAATGGGGGAACCCTCACTTAAATTCCCGCATCAAAATGAACTAAGCCTAACCATGCAGAGAACTAACCATGCGGGACGTGGCCCATGCAAGCGAGACTTCGGAGGCCCACCAAGACGGCTCGCCTATGAGACCCCTCGAGCGAGGCTCCGCCTCGCCCGAGGGTACGCTCCCCCCTCGAACGGGCTCCGCCCCGCTCGAGGGGCAACCCCCTCCTCGAACGGGTTCCGCCCCGTTCGAGGGGCGACCCTTCCCTCGAGCGGTCCCGCCCCGCTCGAGGGCTCGCTCCCCCCTCGAGCGGGCCTCGCCCTCGCTCGAGGGTTCGCTCCACCCTCGGCCGGGGCCCGCCACGCTCACGGGCGCCCGCACGCGTGCGCCGGCCCCGTACTTGGGCATTTAACGCCCCGACGCCGCGGAGACGGCGCCATCATGCGCCGGGGCTCACGCCCGTGCCGCCGCACCAACTCCCCGGGGAGGAGCCCATCCCCGCCACCGTGGGGGTGGACCGTGCGTACGGCCGGCGTCGGTCCCATGACACCGCGCGCACGCCACCGTACGGCTAACGCGCTCGACCCTCGAAAGGGGGCCGGGCGCACCCTCGACTCCACTTTCCCGTGACCCCGCGGGTTGGGTGAGGGACGCTAGGCCGGTGGGTGGCCATCCCGGCCACTGTAACGGCGCGGCCGCCGTACCCACGCGCGCGGGCACACGCCTGACTCCGCAGGCGCACGCCCGAACACTGCAGCAACCACCCCACCACCGCAGAGCTCATTGGGAAGGAACGCCGTTCTGCCCGCTCCTGTGCCCCGTACCGGCCATCATCAGCACCCCCTCGAAGCCTATCAGGGGACGCCATCGCCATCTGCCGCCTCCTACCCTCGAACCGCCACTGTTCGGGTACAAGGTAGGCCATCATGGCCGGATCGCAGCGAAGATCGACCGGACGGTCGCCCGCTCTACACCGTAGCACGACGTGCTCCCACACGCCACTAGGTAGCGCGGCGTGCATGTAACTCGCCGCTCCCTTGGCCTATAAAAGGGAAGGCGAGCCCCCAGCCGCGCGGGGACGAATCCGGAGGAACACAGCGCACTGTGCACTCACTCTCTTATTCTCCCACAACATCTTCAGCTACTCACCAGGGACTTGGGAGCCACGCTTCCTCTCCCGCCTTGCTTGTATTTGCCCCACTACAAGCACCCCCGGTGCTGAGCAATATAGTGCCACGAGCACACCACTGCTGGACGTACGGCCCCCTCGGCGGAACCGGGATAAATCCTTGTGTCATTTGTTGCTTAGCATCGACCATTGAGGGATAGACCTAGGCGTTATCTACTGGTTAGTGTCGGGACCATATTCCGCACCGACAGGAAGTACAGTCAGAGTCAAGGAGAGTTGTGCTGCAAAACGAGTTGAGCTCCAAGGATTACAGTGGCCTAATGATGGATGAGTTAGAAGATTTGCATATGATCCGTCTTAGGGCCCTGGAAAACATCGAGAAAAACAAGCAGCGGGTCGCCAAATACTATAACAAGAAAGTAAAGGTAAGGCAATTTGCAGAAGGCGACCTGGTGTGGAAAGCACTATTGCCGATTGGAACTAAATACAGTGAATTCGGCAAATGGTCCCCTAACTGGGAGGGGCCTTTTCGTGTGGTCAGATGCGTTCCTGGTAATGCATACATATTGAAAACTTTGCTAGGAGAGGAATTTTCCGCCGCAATAAATGGAAGATATCTGAAGAAGTATTATCCTAGCATTGAAATCGATCGATGATTACACACATCTGACACAAAATAGCCGGCGCTCAAGGATGAGGCCGCCTTTAGAACAAAATCCATGAACAAAAGAAAATGGCCAGTGCCTAGATGCATTGCCCTTAGCTCAATACTACATTACAACTGCTTCTTGCAGGATCACATCTAACAACCCTGGTGGTCGAGTCCCCAAGGAGGTGGGAAGCAGAAGGCGTGGCGGAAGAAGCGAAAGTATGATACAATCTTTTCTTTACTTCTTCGGCTGCTGCCCCTTCTTCAGTTGTTCCAGGACCACCGTGACGGCAACTTGGAACGCACGCGGATGACCACGATTGGCGGCCTCTACCAAGCTATCCCAGGCCGCCTTCAGGTTGCTGTACTTGTCAGAGACATCTGAAGCAGAAGAGTCAGGGCTAGAGGCAAGAAATCCAGAGGCAAGCATGAAGGGGTCAGGAACATTTACCCCCCACCGCGCTTCCGCGAG
Source organism: Cenchrus americanus (assembly GCA_947561735.1). Taxonomy (NCBI): domain Eukaryota; kingdom Viridiplantae; phylum Streptophyta; class Magnoliopsida; order Poales; family Poaceae; genus Cenchrus; species Cenchrus americanus. Next base: position 79,676,276 of record OX387245.1, on the reverse strand, counting down.
CCATGCGCACGCTCGCGCTCGGCTTGGCAACGGGCGGACATATCCCTGAGGCCATGCTCCAGGTGCCGGATGCGGCGGCGCAGCTGATGATTGGTCCTCTGTTCGGGCGTGGCATCCTCTGCTTCGAAGGAGGAATCGGAGGAGATGTACTCAGGCACATCTTCTGTCCCGATGACTTCTTCGGGGAGCAAATCAAGGCTGAAAAGGACGAGAGGAAAACATGAAGCGCAAGATCAAGAGGGAAAACAGAGAGCAGATCAAGAAAGAACTCACTTCCGAATCGTACGCTTCCTTGATGAACCGCTCCCCTGAGGTTGTTTACCCTTGTCCATGGCGTTGGGGTTTTTTCCTCTAGCAGCAGGGGAAGAGACGAGAAATGATGGAGGAGTGCGCGAGTGGATTTGCGCAGCACCCCGCGGAGCTATTTTATTGACCGGAGAGGTGCATTGGGAGTGATGACTGGCCAAGTACACACTGTTGGAATACCAAGCGGCAGGGTTTTTTACCGAGTGCGAAGGGTTTTCTCTTGAACAGTGTTTACGGATTGCCGAATTGGGATCCTCTGTGGATTTTGCGCCAGAGGGCATTGGTTCTCACGCGTTCGGCTAAAGACAGTTTCCGGATGCATTCAAAGAAAAGGTCGCAGATGCAAAATGCAAAGGGAAGTCATCACATAATAGGTGCAGAATTCAAAAGTTCTTCATCTAATTGCCGATATTTACACATCCCTAATACAATCTAGTCGAAGAGCCTATTCAACACAGATTGGGGATGGGTAATTTCGGCAATGGCGTCGCCGTGGCCGTCAAGACGCTCCAGGATGAGCTCGATCTCGTCGATGTCCTCCGGCGCGCCGCCCTGAAAGCCACGCGGCTCGGTGGAATAGTCGACGTCCGTATGCGTCGCCATCGCAGCCGGTGCCCAAGGTGGTGCCCAAACGAACGCCATGGACGGCCACCTCGTCGATGCGGCGCTCCACCGCGGCCAGGCGCTCCGCCGGCGTGTCGCCGTGGGCATTCACCTTCTCGGCCAATTGCTCTACCGCCGCCTTTAGCCGGTTGAGCTCAGGCATCACGGGCCGCAAAAGACAAACGTAAAGGATTAGCATCAAAGGCCGGCTGAATCAAGAATCAATCTCAGAGCCATACCGTCGATGGCCTCCAGCAGCTGTTTGCGCTGGTCCTCCCATTCTAGCTCGGCCACGCCCGCTTTCTTGGAGACGTCCTCCAGCTCGCGACGGGACGCCTCTAGTTCCTCCTTGAAGCGGATGGCATCCGCTTCCCCCGTACGTGCACGGGGAGTGGGCCATCGGACTCCGAAGAGTCATCCGGGGAGGGGCCGATTGGCCGCGCGCGAGGCGGATTCCACTGAATCAACCTGAAAAGGGGATGATCGTCAAGGCAAAAGAAGATCAAGAAAAGGATCAAAGAGAAGAAATTGATGATCATCACCGCCTGCGCGCATTAGCGCTGCTCCCCTCGGCCTCGTCGGAGGCGCGGCGGCGGTTGAGACGGCGCACCATTGCGGTTTGGGGATGCGCACTGTTTGCAAGAAGGCCAAAGATTGGCAACGATTCGAGAGCTAGAAGGCCTGGTGGAGAGCTAGGGGCACCTATGTTAACATTTATAGGCCTGGCAGGATGAATCGTGGCTTCGAGTCGTGGCTGTAGATCGTGGCGCATATCCCAAGAAAATCGGAAGGTGGAAAGGTTTCCTTGGCCAACCCGCCAGCGGGTCGTTTGGAGTTCTAAGCTGAGCCGCGTGCAGATCGATTGGTTCGGCTAAAGGAAATCAAAGTGTCGTTCGGGAGTTGGTATTTCACTACCGAATGGGTCGGTCAGCATTACATCTAAAAATGTGCAAAAGAAAGGAAGCGAATCACAAAGGAGATATCACAAGAACGACCAGTTCAGGTATACATCAATAAGGACATTCAAGCATTCAGGAGTTTTGCGAGTACACGACGAACATTGGATATTATCAAATGGGAGTTGTCCAAAGATCTCCCGGGCATAGTCCTTTTGAGCACCGGATAAATCAGTGAGTTCCACATTGCATTGCTCCATTTTGGTGATAGCCGATTTTACTTCCACTTGGGTCTTTGCTATCAATCCGAGAAGTTCGGCTATTTTCTCGTTTGTCAATCTCCATCTCCGCCGACGTGCTTCTTAGTTCGGCTTCTAGAGCAGCCTTCCTAGCAGCTTTCAGATCATAAGAAGCTTGCAGGATAGCCAATGCATCCTTATGGTTCTCTGCTTGGGATTGTGCCCCGTTCATGGCTTGTTCAGCATCGATTTTCCTCTTTTCAATGGCCGGACGGGAGCGCAATTTCCTCCAAGCGCGCTTCAGGGGCACATAAAGGGGCTCTAAGTCATAGACGGGTGATAGAGAGGCTCTGATGTTTTCAGGGAGTTCTTGACTAATGGATTCAAACATCTCTTCGAAGTGATGGAGATCATTGAACTGGTCCTGAGCATCCTTTTCTAGCCAAGACAATTTCTCCGAGCTTGGACAAGACTTCATCGCGGCAACAACCGGGCTACTCCTTCAATCACCTCGGCGCTCTGAATTGCTCTGCGATGGCAGGCTTGGTAATGGTGGAGCCTGATCCTGATGAAAAAACATTGCCGAATTAGGGATGCTGAACATCGAGGTACCAAAATTAAGTGCGGATGGTTACCTCATGGCTGGTTCCTTGAGTAGGGGCAATCACCGGTGAGGAAGACGCCCCAAGCAGAGCCGAAAATTCCGAGCTAGAAGGCGCCGATGCGGCCACTGGCAACTTGTGGGTTTCTCGGGTCGAAGAGGAGTCGGGTCCGCCGTCTCCGTTGGGTTGGTTATCTCTACTTGAACAATAGGTGATGGCACCCTAGGAGAACTTGTTGGCTCCGGTTGAGTTGGGAGATTCATCTCGGGAGAGTTTATTGCTTCTGCAGAAGGTGATGAAGATGAGATCTCCACTGGGATGGGTAATTCAACCCTGGATGGGCTCGCTTGTTGAACCACTGGAACATCTACAAGCTGTTCTTCCACGGCTTCTTCTGCAAATGTCCAAATTGAAGGGATAAGTGCCAGTGCTCATCCTTGAGAAAGAACAGTAAAGGTCATACCAGTGGATGGAGCATCGGCAGGTACTGGCTCTGAAGGCTGCTGGGCTCTGGTCTGAAAATGCACAATGATATGATCCATCAAGAACAGAGTGACCCAGTAATCAAGAAGGTAAAGGGGTTTACCTCAACGAGCACTTTCTTGACAGTTCTCCTCCTTTTAGCACTTGGAGGGGCAATCAGATGCAGACCTTGCCTCCCGTCTACGCAAGGCTAGAAAGGCCGGGATCCGTGGTAGCATACCCGGCCATTAGTTGATGCGGGGTTGTGGATTTGAACCCCGTGTCTGAAATTGGGCCTTCGGCATTATAAGCGATTGCCCCGACTCGAGGGGCGTAATCGTGTTCGTGAACGAGAAGATGAAGGTCGAACTATGAATAAAGAGGAAGCGTCCGGTCCAAAGGCTCATTGTATTACCTCCGAAGTCGGCGGGAAGTCGGTACCGGCTACGCACGAGAATACATGAACGAGCTCACCGAAGATATGGTCGTGAAATTCTTGCCACCAGGTGTTGAAGGTGGGGTGAGCTATGGTTGTGGGCACGAAAGGACGTGTGTAGACCGTGGGACTGCACACATAGTTGAAAACTCTCTGCCTGCATCAGTTCTTTGATTTCCTCCCTGGGTTTGAGGAATTCATGCAGGAACAATCTTGGGGGCATCTGGCCGCATCCAAGTTGCCTGGCCATTACATTAGGCTGGTAGTATTCATAAGTGCTGACATTCTGTCTCCCTCCATTGAATTCGGCCGGCAATATGCAGGGACGGATTATGATATTAAAGATCTCCAAGAAATTCCTATCCTGATGGCCGGGCTCAAAGGAAAATTCAACAGGAAAGGTCAAGGTGTCGTTGCCTAAGTAAGGAAGCCAAAGAGGATTGGGGAAACCTCTGAAAAACAGCTCGAAGAGCTGGCTGATGTCCTGTTGGATGGGAACAGTTGAAGCCGCTTCTCCGTAGTTTTGGCATCCTCTGGTGGCTTGAGGCTCTCCTTCGGGGTGATTGGACAAAGGGAAGAACCTGGAGTTCAAATCGACGCCGACAATCTGATGCATGTGGAGCTGCAACCACATTTGGATGAACCACCAAGGACCGTTGACACATGATATTCTTTGGCCAGTATACATCTGAGTAACAGTTTGGTGAAGCATGTGGTATACACTGCCAAGGAAGAATTTTCCAAGAGGGAGGCGGTTGCCACTGGCCAAATGAGATGCCATCACGATATGGTTCAAGGTGGGCTCATTGGCTTTCCCACAAAAAACGAATCTGCATAGCCACATGTTCAGAAAGGCTCTATATTCAACATCGCCAAGGGGATTATCCTTCATGTGTTTCACGATGTATTGCTTGTATCCATTCCCTGGCTTCACCCCTATCTGGCGTGAGGAATTTTTGAAATTCCAAGGCTGAACAGATCCTGCAATGTCAAGGCCGGTGATCATATATACATCGGCCAAGGTGGGAGACATTGGGCCATGCCCAAAAAGGAAGGCGTTGAGTCCATTTGACCAGAAGTGGCATGCGGCTATCAGAAGATCTTCATTCTTGGGGGTCTCAGCCACGGATAACTCCAGGCATTGAGCGATGCGGAGAGTATCCAGGTTGGTCAATCCACTTTTATCTGCAAGGATCCTCCGGTACCAAGTCTTCCAACCTGCAATTGGAGGTAAAGGCCAGTTCTTGAACGCATCTTGCCACTGAGGAGGCGGAGACAGAGCTGCTTTGAAGGGGATTCTCTGAGATTCAGCAGCAATAAGATCTCGAGGGTCAGGATTCCCCACAGGACCAAGGTAATAAGATTGCGAATTGGCCTCGATAGGAATCAAAAGAGCAGTAGAAGGTTCCTGGAGAAAGGTGGAAAAGGAAAATCTCAGGTAAAATTGAAAACCTAATGCCGAACAAGGTTTGCGGGGGATGAATTTACCTGAGCAGCTTGGTTCTGAGTTGCCATTGGAGGATTCAAGCTCGGAACGAAGGGGATCTAGGGTTGGATCTGAATGAAGATTCCGGCGGATTGCGAAGAGCAGGTGTTGACAGAGTTAGCTCAAGGATTCGTGGCTGGAGTCAATTGTGGAACAAAATTACTTTTATCCCACAATTGAAGGGGCATGTGTTAACACCAAAATTTGGTAAGGAGTCTGACCTGTGGGTCCGGGTCGAAAAAGAGTCCGTCTGGTGGAAGGAAGGATATTTTCAGAGATTTTCGGCAAAGAGATCTGCGGTCGGCTATCTGCTCCGATTCGGCAAAGGAACAGTAGAGCTGATTTTGCGGGATTGGACGGTGACGTGGCTCGAACCAGGAGGGACGAATGGATGGACAGACGATCGAGTTTAGTTAGGCAATGAATCCATTCGCAATTGTAATCGACAGGGTATAAATACGATCCCTGGTTGTATGTAACAGACAATCATTCCTCAATACACACCGGCCTTACGCCAAACCCTAGAGTCCTTGTCGTGTCGTCGAGTTCTTCGAGAGGGCCAATCGATCCGTCGACCTCCGTGAGTACCGGCAACCTTGTATCATGTCTAGTATCATGCGGTGGATTTAGATCTGATGCAAGTAGTCTTGTTACCATGCTTTGTGTCATGCGGTAGATTCAAGCTTGCTTCAAGAGGGTTTCTTGTTGGATCATGAGCCATGCGGTGGGCTAAGATCTAGCTTGAAGCTAGTTATCGGCTATATTGGATTTTGGCAAGATCCAATAGATTCATTAAGTTATCCCGTGTTATCTTGAGTTTTTACTTCATGTTTTAATTCATGTAACACACTTCTGCCCAATCTAGATGGGTTTGGATCGGCTATATCCCTTTTGTGATACTTGTTCGAGTAGGTTTCATGTTTTAACACGTGGACCTCATGCTCCCCGATAGCCGAAACCGATTCGATCTAGGTTGTTACGTGTTGTGGGTTCAAGTTTACTGCGTTCGTATAAATCTTGAAGGAGCCGGGTATCATGCGGTAGATGCAGGTTTTTGGGTTGCTTTGGAGCTAGTCATCCGGTGGATTAGATCTCCAAATTAGCCTGATAGATTTATTCACACGGTAATATTTGTTCCTTCTTCATGGACCCTGGATCGGCTGTTCAGCCGTATTCGGTTATATCTTCACGAGTAGATCACGTGCGTTATTTATGTTTTAACTGATGTATGCTTTTAGCTTTTCATATTTAGATTGTATCATGCGGTGGATAGATCTATTTGTGGAAAGTGGTGCGGTTTTTCTTGCAAGTTGTATCATGCGGTGGATAGATTTGTTTGATATCGTACCCGACGGATCCTAAAGTAACTAGACATGCGGTAGACTAGTGCTTTGGATCTATGCATGCTTTTATTTAATACATGATCATGTCCGTGCTTTACTTTATTTGTTTAATGTTAATTTTCATGAAGATCGGTCACGACTTTGCACATGCATCTATGTTTATCCAAAGACCGATCGTTGTCATGCTTACGTCATCCATTCGGCAGTGTTCTTTTTCCCTTTGCGGTTACCGAATGGTCGTGGTTCTTTGACGAGATAGCTTTACGTAGCTATGTGTCATCTTGCTTGGCTTTATTTAGCCGTAAATATGGAACCATGCGGTACCACCGGCAAGTTCCAAGCTTTGGTATTTAACTGCTTTATCTTTTGTTAATTTTCAGGAAAAATTGACTGGCACGTCATTTGCTCTCTGCGCGTGCGAAGCCAGCTTTCCGGCTTGCTGTGTGATTGGCGCTGAGTGCACTTTTTGCGTCAATAGGAGGCAACAGCCTCAACATCTTCTACGCGCACACACTGTGCCTGCTGGGGATCGGGTTGGATCAGCTGCGGCCCAGCACGACGCCGTTCATGGCGTCGTGCCGAGCAAGCGCGTCCAGCCCCTTGGGCAGATCGACCTGCCGGTCTGGTTCGGCACGCAAGACAACTACCGCAAGTTCAGGGGTGGTGGGGTTCAGGGGTGTGTACCACGCCATACTTGGGCGACCCTGCTACGCCAAGTTCATGGCGGTCCCCAACTACACCTACCTCAAGATGAAGATGCTGGGGCCCAACGGTGTCATCACCGTGGGCTCGACCATCGAGCACGCGTTCGACTGCGACGTCGAGTGCGTGGAACACGCCGAGGTGAAGGACCGATACGGCGAACCAGAGAGGGGGGAGTGAATGGGAGCCGATAAAAATTCTTCTCGAAGGAGATGGAAACTCCTACAAGATGAACACGACTTAACACACGTCTCCGACTCACTACCCAAGTTGGCCAAGCCCACGTAGCCACTGGAGTGCCACTGGACCTAGGAACCAACACACACAACCTTCCGACCCGAGAACGCAGCGGAACACCAAACCTCGAGTCTACAGACCCACACCGGTCAGACCGATGAGCACCACCGGTCAGACCGGTCCCCGCCGGTGAAACGAAGAACTTTCACTAAGTGGCTCTACACCGGTCGGACCGGTGAGACACACCGGTCGGACCAATCACACCGGAAAGCCCCCCAAGGCACCAAACAGAGCCAAACGACCACCAAAGCCGACCCAAACTCGAAACAAGCGGCACCATGGGACAACGGCGAACACACCAAGACGTTCACCCGAGCAAAATCCCACTGAGAGTTGCACCGGTCAGACTGGTCAAGAGTATCGGTCAGACCGGTGTAGCCTGGGCAGCTCGGGATGAACAGCACCCGCGGGTCAACTCCCCCAAATCCAAACCTCGATCTCCCGAATTGCTCCACGGACTTGAACAAGACTTTGGGGATATTAGGAACACCTCATGAGGAGTCCATAGCCAAGTTTAATTCCACCAAAACTCGTCCAAAAAGGAGGAATCAAGGAAATCCTGCCAAGAGCACTTCCAACCCAAGAACTCAAGAAACCCCAAAATCGAGCACCTTTACTCACGGATTTGGGAGGGGAATCATAGCCCAAAGAACCACGAAGGGTTCCCACAAATTTCCCCAATCAAATCCCCAAGAGAAAAGTCCCAAAAACAACCCAAAGAAATCACCAAGAGAAGGCCCCGAAAATCGCCACCAAGAACAACCGGGGAAAACACATCCAAACCTTGAGGAACCACGCCGAATCATTTATACATGAAACAAAGGTTCATACAAGGTCTAGCAAGCCGCCCGATCATCCATCCCTCTCAACAAGATCTGTCCATGAAGCTCTCTTGCTAGTCCTATGGAAAACCTAAGGAAAATAGGAAGGAAAATGGGAAAACAAATGAGCTAGGGTTCCAAGAGTTGGCTGCCATCCTCTCACCTCTTGGGTTATATGGAGGCAACCGAAAGTCTAAAATGCCCTTTCCTAATAACTAGGGATACAAGCCCCTCGAGGGCGGATTTGGAAGTCTCCATGTCTTCACCATCGGACGGATGCCCGGCGACCGCACCCTGCGTAGCCTCGACGCAAGCCATGAGATCCTGACGCGTGTCCTCCGCTACGAAGTCTCCGGACTGCGTCGTCGCACACCGGTCAGACCGGTCAGACCCACCGGTCAGACCGGTCTGGCGCTGCTGCACCTTCGTCTTCGGTTCTTCGGTCTTGGCTTTGTGGATCAACCAAGGAACCCAGTGGTTTTCTGTTGAACCACCGTAAACCCCGCGAACTCAGTGTAGCCTCCGCCAGTCTCCACTCAAGACTCGGCTCCCACGTAGTCTCGGCTCGACCTTGGTTTTGAGGCTCAACCAAGAAACCGTCCATGACTTCATCTTGCTGTTCATGCCACCATGCGGCCGGCACTTGACCCCGCTGGCCACCGGGTCCCTCGAACGAAGCCTACTTGTCTTCTCCACACCTGGAGGCCTCACCGGCGACGACCTTTCACGCTTGTTCTTCACCTGCACCAACACCAGTCAAGCCACAACCTGCACCTGCAATACTTAGCCAAGAATCAGTCCACACAACGTTGTCAATCACTCATCGCACAAGGAAGCGACCATCCACCGGTCCTCGAACCACACATGGTCCTCAATCTCCCCCTTGATGAGTGCATTGACAACACCCACACGAAAGTAACAAGAGAGAAAGTAAAAAGAAAAGAAACGAACAAAAAGAAACTCCAACAAGCGATCGAAAGCCAAACAAAGGCAAAGAGCAAGATCACTTGAAGAAGACAAGTCTCGGATCCCTTAGGCAAGGGCAACGGCTCGACACATCCGAGACAAAGCAAAGCTCAAGCAAAGAGCGCAAACCACCAAAGCAAAGCTTGAACAACCACAAACAGCTCCCCCTGCACACATGCAAGCTCCTCCTGAACCAATGCACCTCCCCCTGGACAAATGCATGCGAACCAGCTGAAAACAGGGCAGCTGCAGCAACTTCAGCTTACACCGGTCAGACCGGTCATCACCACCGGTCAGACCGGTGCCTAAGATGTGCACAGGAACAGCACTCACACCGGTCAGACCGGTGCTCTTCACCGGTCAGACCGGTGCACAACAGAGCCCAGAAATGGCTCGAAACCACCTGAAAACCTTCTAAATGCGTCCAGCAAGCCATTTCAAACTCAAACTTCTCCCCCTTGTTGGAAATGCATGAATCAAGCCAAAAATGCAAAACTTTCAACCTAGAGCTTCTCAAATAGACAAAATTCAACAAAGAATGCTACACATGTCCAAATGAGCAAGTTAGATACTCTACGGCTTCGTATCGATCTCAACTACATGATCACCAAGTTTCACAACCATTGGACGAAGCTAAGATGGATTTGGGCAATTTTGCGAAAAACTTGCCTCTCATGAGCAAAGTCCTAAACATGATCAAAGCATATCAAAAAGGCAAAGCCACACAAACTTCATGCTAGGACAGCCATTCTAATCATAAGACCATCACAAACACCCACAAGCACCTCATGTCATGTCAAAGCCACCGGGCCATGTGCCTACTTCTATGTATGAGACTTCTCATTGGTAGGCATCATGCAACGGTTTAGCACCCAAAAAAAAATTAAATTCAGCACATATGACATGGGAGCATATTTTCCAAGCATTTTTCATTTCATTTTCAGATTTATAATTGGTACATGAAATGTCTTTGCGACAAAAAGGAACTTATGCCCCTCCACAAGATAAAGCAAGAGGGCTAAACATTCATGATGGCAAATGAGCCTTTGGCCCCATATGATCAATAAACTAGCTATCCAACCACAAAGTGAGCATAACAAAGCCACTAAAACATGTCAAGATCATATAAAGGCATTTACACATGAGAGCGCATACATGTGACTATTTTCAAAAAGCATAGCCATCAACCATGGATTATTCATCAAGATCATCAAGAGCTAAGCCAAACTAACCATAGCATACCAAACAAGCTCACAAAGACATATATCTCATTCCATGGTGAACAATGTATATGAGAGAAGCTTTTCCTAACCAATGCATATGATACAAAATGCATGCAATCTAAGATACAAGGATGCCTATACATCATGTTACATATGCCATGCCAAATGCAAGAAATGCACAAAGGAAAGCTATACATATGCTACAAAGAGAGCTCCCACACACCCAACTCAAGAAATCAAACACACACCAAGTTCTCCCCGCAAACGAGTGAAAGTTGCTTGATCTAGGGGTTTGGTGAAAATATCGGCTATTTGGTCATGTGTGGGTACATGGATCAAAGCTATTTTTCCTTTCTCTACATTGTCTCTCAGAAAATGATACCTCACTTCTATGTGCTTGGTTTTGGAATGGAGCACTGGGTTCTTTGCAACGCTTATGGCACTGGTGCTATCACATTGAAGTGGGACATGGGTATACTCCTCACCAAAGTCACTCATGGTGTATGAAATCCAAAGGAGCTGAGAGCAACAACTAGCAGCGGCAACATACTCGGCCTCGGTAGTGGATTGAGCAACACTCGATTGTTTGCGGGAAGACCAAGACACCAAAGAAGGACCCAAAAACTGGCAAGTCCCACAAGTGGACTTCCTATCCAACCGACATCCGGCAAAATCCGCGTCTGAAAAACCATGAAGCGCCAAAAAAGAGGACGCGGAGTACCAAAGGCCGAAGTCGGGAGTGTGACGCAAGTACCTGAAAATTCGCTTCACTGCTTGCCGATGCGAAGTCCTCGGAGACGCTTGGAAACGAGCGCATAGACACACCGAGAACTGTATGTCCGGCCTCGTCGCCGTCAAGTAGAGGAGTGACCCGATCATGCTCCGGTACTCCTTTTGGTCCACGTGTTCACCTTCCTCATCCGCATCAAGAGCTGTAGTCGTACTCATCGGCGTCGTCATAGCCTTGAAGTCCTCCATCTTGAACTTCCGCACAATGTCCTTGGTGTACTTAACCTGGAGCACAAATGTTCCTTCCTTTGATTTCTTGATTTGTAGCCCGAGGAAGAACTGCAACTCGCCCATCATGCTCATCTCAAATTCCCTGCACATATCATCTGCAAACCTTGCAACAAGAGAGTTAGACGAGCCACCAAAGACAATATCATCCACTTACACCTGCATAATCAGTATATCTCTGCCCTGCCTTAGCAAAAACAAGGTCTAATCGACCTTCCCCATCTCAAAACCACTCTCAAACAAGAACCCCCTCAACCTGCCATACCAAGCTCTAGGCGCCTGTTTCAACCCATACAACGCTTTCCTCAACTTGTACACCCGGTGGGGGTACTTCTCACTCTCAAACCCGGAGGCTGCCTCACATACACTTCTTCCTCCAACACACCATTCAGAAAAGCACTCTTCACATCCATTTGGTGCAACTTGAACCCTTTAGCCATGGAAAAGGCTAGAAGGATCCTAATCGCCTCCAAATGGGCTACGGTAGCAAAGGTCTCCTCGTAGTCGATCCCCTCCTTCTGACTGAACCCCTGAGCAACAAGCCTAGACTTGTTCCTCACAACCTCACCTTTCTCTCCCTCTTTGTTCTTCCACACCCACTTTGTACCAATCGGCTTACACCCTGGGGGAGGGTCAACCAACTCCCAAACCTGATTCCTCTCAAAGTTCTCCAACTCCTCATGCATCGAATTAACCCAATTGTGATCAGATAGTGCGTGTCCAATGTCTTTGGGCTCAAAAGTAGCAACAAATGCAGCATGAGCGAAATGAGAGTTGTTCCGAACCCTCGACCATGTAGTGCGTTCATTCATGTCGCCGATGATCCTCGAAGCTGGGTGATCCACTTGTACTCGCCGGGGAGGTTCTCGCCTTGAAGCTACCTCCCCCTCAACATCAGCTTCTCCTCGTTCTTGATTTGTTGTCGTAGGTGTAGTAGAGGGTCCGTCCATCATCGTAGTCGAAGTAGTGGGTACATGTTCAGCTGGGGGCACCGCACCGCCATCTTCATCCTCACCATGTTCATGCTCCTCCTCCTGAAAGATCTCCTCGCCAAGCTCATCATCACCTGCACACTCAGAGACAAGCTGACTACGTGGCTCTGTCTCGTCGAAGGTTACCTCGCAAGTCTCCACGATTTGGTTAGTTTCAAGATTGAGCACACAATATGCTCTAGAGTGAGATGCATAACCAAAGAAAATACCATCGACAGATCTAGCCTCAAACTTATCCAACTTCCTGCCTTTCTTTAGAATGAAACACTTGCAACCAAAGACATGGAATTGACTCACCTTGGGTGTGTGACCATGCATCAACTCATAGCATGTCTTCTTCTTGTGCACTCTGAGGTAGATCCTGTTTGACACATAGCACGCGGTATTCACCGCCTCAGCCCAATACCTCCTCGGAGTCCTATGCTCATCAAGCATCGTCCGAGCCATCTCGCACAAGGTCATGTTCTTCCTTTCCACAACACCATTCTGGGGAGGCGTATACGGACTCGAAAACTGGTGCTCAAGACCCAAGTCATGGCAAAAGGTTTCAAAACGAGAGTTTCTGAATTCCGAGCCATTATCACTGCGGATAGCTCGTATGGCATGTCTGTGCCTCTCGTTCCTCAACCTCAAGACTAGATCTCAAACAAAACCAAACGTCTCCCCCTTATCCTCGAGAAAGAACACCCACGCATAACGAGAATAGTCATCCACCACAACAAGGACATACCACTTCCCACCCGCAGATCGCACACGAGCTGGGCCAACAAGGTCCATATGGAGCAGCTCACATGGACGCTCAGTCATCACATCGGTGAGAGGCGGGTGAGAAGAGGCCACCATCTTGGCATGCCTACAAGGAGCACAAACCAACTCTTTCTCAAGCCTCAATTGTGGCAATCATCGGACCAAATTGAGTTTACTCAAGCGAGACAAAAGGTCAAAGCTCAAGTGACCCAACTTCCTATGCCACCTCCACAACTCACTCGAGGAACCAGCCAAGAAACAACGCTCCACACCCGAAGACTGAGAAAAATCAGCACGAAACACTTGACCCTCGGGAACGACCGTACAGACAAGGTCCCCTCGAGAGTCCAGAATCCGAGAACCACCAGGCCGAAACAACACCTCAGAGCCCTCATCCAACAACTGGGACACAGAAAGCAAATTGTACCCCAGCGATTGAACAAGAGCAACGCGCCTCATAGTGATCTTGTCACTCACTTTGATCTCACCTTCTGAAAGCACACGCCCACGCCCATTGTCCCCAAAGGTGATGTACCTGTTCGTCACCACCGGGACGAGACTTGAGAACCACCCCCTGTCTCCGGTCATATGCCTCGAGCAACCGGAGTCAATCAAACAAAATGTTCTTCATGTCTCCCACCTGAAATTCAAAAACGAGCACGTGAGCGAACAAACGACTCAGTACTGGGGTTAGTACCAAAAGAGTAAAACCAGTGCCGAGCCATTTGCTCGAAAGTGGGGTTAGCATCAACCAAAGCATCTCTCCTACCAAAGCTACCTCCACGAACACCACCACGGTAACCACCCTGAGGGAACCACCCCTCTCTGCCTGGAGGAGGACCAAATCCACGCAAGAAAGCCCGTGGAATGTCCCTCCTCTCCAACTCAAAGCTACGACCCCTCCGATCCCCGTATTGAGCATGAGGAGGAGAATGCCTAGCAAACTGACCACCTGCACACTTTCCAGCCCAGCCACCAGAACCACGACCACCAGAAACAACCCTCGCACCTGTACGAGCTCGAAACCCAAACAGCTGTCTGTCTAGGCCTCCACCGATCTGACCGGTGCTCCACACCGGTCTGACCGGTGTGACCTGGGCAGTAGCACCTCCAGCAGCCTTCCGCTCTCCCCAAGACCGAACTGTCCTCACACTCGCCTTGGCCCTGGGCATCTGCATACGAGGCTCAAGTACACCATCGGAGGGGTGGTACTTTTCCTTGTTAGCCCACTCCTTTGCCATTCTCTTCTCTCGCTTCCTCTTGAAGCAAAACTCCTCCTTATGGCCATCTCTCCCGCAATAGCCACAATGGAACCTCACAAGCTTAGGATTTGGCTTGGGATGTGGCTGCTCACTTGGATTCTCTCCACTCAACTCATCCACCGGTTTCTCACCGCTAGCCTTCTCACTCTCCTTCCCAAAGAACACTTTCCTTGAAGTGCTCACAAACTTGTTAGGCTTTCGAAGATCATTTGTGGGTTTAGAAAACACGGGTGGAGCTGGAGTTGTGTCTAGACGGTTCCTAAGGTGGTTGGGTTTTGGAGGGAAATCATTCTTGTGGTAGATTTTTGGTGGCTCCAGGATATTCTCTCCACTTCCCTCAACAACCTTGTTTGCCCCAAGTCCCTCACCATCTTGCCTCTTAAAGGCCTCGATCATCATCCTCAACTGAGGCTCATGACCGGACAACCAACCCATCAACTTTCTCAGCTCATCATTCTCATCCTGCAAACGATCAACATAATGTGCAAGTTCCATTTTTTCAAGGCATGCATTTCACAGGTAGAGCTGAGGACCAGGAGCGTCCCAATGGTCGATGGATGACCGCTCCTTAGTGATGAGTGATTGACAACGGGTGTTGGACTAACTCTTGGCTTAGTGCGCAGGTGTAGGCTGCGGCCTAGTTCGTGTTGTTGCAGGTGAAGAACGGGCGCGAAAGGTCTTTAGCCTTGAGGGGCCTCCGGGAGATGGAGAGACAAGTGGGCTCGGTTCGAGGGACCCGGTGGACACGGATCGGGGGGGTGCGGGCCACATGGTGGCGACACGAGCAAGACGAAGTCATGGACAGACGAGCCGGTGCACGGTGGCGGCCGAGTCAAGTGGTTTGGCGGGAGGCCGGACCGGGCACGCGGGGTTTGGTGGTTTGCCCACAAAACCATCGGCGGACGGTTTCTTGGTTTGGGCCTCAAAACCAAGTCCGAGGGCCCAACACGACGGAGACGGGATCCGGGCGTGTCGGGAAGCTTCGAGGCGGAGGACACGCGGCGGGATCACATGGCTTGCGTTGGGAGGACGCGGGGTGCGGCAAATGCGTGGCCGTCCGATGGCAAGACTCACAAACATTACCTAAATGCCCCTACGTGGGTTGTATCGCCAGTAGTTAAGTTAGGGGTAGTCGAGTCATTTACCACTCCGGCGGGACCTGATATATAAGCCATGAGTGTGTGTGGATGGCTCTCTCTCTCCGCGACTTAGGGTTTCATTTCCTCCCTCCTCTTTCTCATTTTCGTAGCTATTTTTCTTCCATTTTTCTCTAGGCTAGCATGAGAGCTTCATGAGAGATTTGTTGAGAGGGATGGATGCTAGGGCGGCATGCTTGATCTTGTGAATCTTTCCTGGTTTGTATAGAAGATTCAGGGTTGTTTTTCGTGGCTTTTCGTGCTTGTTTTCGTGCCTTTGTTCCCGGTGTGATTCCGCGGATTTGAGTGGATTTCTCCCCGAATTTCTTTGAGGGAAACATGGATAGATGTCTTGTGCATCTTTGTGCTTGATCTTGTGCCCTCAAACGCCGGGAAACCACTTCGATTCGTGAGTTTTCGTTTGGTGCTCTAGCTTTTGGTGGTGCTCAAAGGATTCGCGATTCCCGGTATTTTAGGGAGTTAGGAGGCAAGATTTTTGGGCTATAGCATCCTTGTGTGACGCTTTTCAAGTCCCCAAGCCCTTGTCTCCATAGCTTCAACCGTTTGGGAAATCCGATGATGATTTGGGGGAGTTGACTTTCGGGGTCGGGCTGTTTCTGTTCTGTCCGCGCGGCGCGGATGCTCCGCGGCGGGTCACGGATGGTCCGCGAGGAGCCTGTTCGTCGCGTGTTCGTCGTGTTCTTGCGCGTCCTTGCTTTCGATCCGGTTTGGCTTTTGGTTTTTGTTGCAGCCAGTTTGCGGACAGTCCGGGCTTGAGTAGCGGACGGTCCGCGGGTGGCGCGGACGGTCCGCCTGGCCTCGGCGGACGGTCCGTTTTTCTCGGGTCGCTTCTGGTGTTCTGTGTGCTTTAACGGACGGTCCGCGGTGTTGGGCCAGACGGTCCACGGTGCGGTGGCGGACGGTCCGCCTGTCTCGGGTCGGACGGTCCGCGAGGCCCGCGCGGACGGTCCGCCCCCCTCCGCGCGGACGGTCCGCCAGAGCCTGTGTGCCTTGCTTCTTGGTTCGATTCCTCCCTCCCTTTCTAGTGCTTCCGCGTGTGCTTCTAGGAATCGTTCCTAAGGCTAGAGGTTGATCCATAACCTCGTGGTCTTGGCGATTGGTGCGTGATTCGATCCATCGCTTGTGTGTGACCGGCGTTTGTCTAGGGTATAGGCCGGATTCTTTTGGAAGAATTTTTACCGGCTCCTATTCACTCCCCCCCCCTCTCTAGTCGCCATCTGATCCTTCAATTGGTATCAGAGCTTGGTGCCGGATTCTTTGTGACTTTGACAAGTCTCGAATCCTAAGATGGCGTACGTTGAGCGGGGCGGTCCGCCGCACTTCGATGGCAAGGGTTACCACAAGTGGGCGGCTCGTATGATGATCTTTCTTCGTGGCAAGTTGTTGGACTTCATTGTGCTTTACAAGACCTATGCTATTCCGGTCAACATCCATACTCTTATGGTGACCGATGCCGGTGCTAAGGCCAAGTATGAGGCTAATGCAAAAGCTGTTGATCACTTGGTCCGGAGCTTGTGTGATCTAGAGTTTGAGCGTGTTCGCCATTTGAATCTTGCTTGGCAAATTTGGGAGAAGTTGTTGGTTGCTCACGGTGGTGATAACCATGTGAAGGCTCGCCTCATTGTCTTTTACCGGATGCAATATGAGAATTTCACTCCACTTCCCGGTGATGACATTGATGCGATGTTTCAGAGGTTCACCGCCATCGTGAACAACATGAAAGCTAATGTTGAGGATTTTCCCTACACCGAGCATGATCAGGCTTTGAAGCTCTTGCATGTCTTGGACCCAAATGTTTGGGGTGCTAAGGTTGAGGCCATCAAGGAGTCTGGGCATTACTTGACTATTGAGTTGGATGACCTCTTCTCTAAGCTCAAGTCAGTTGAGGTTGACAAGAAGTTGCAATCCAAGCATGAGGGCTCAACTGACCATAGTCTTGCTCTTGTGGGCGGATCAAAGGGCAAATCTAACCCTTTTTGTCGACAATTTTCTTTGTCTTCTCTCATGTCCATTCCAGATGAGGAGTTTGATGTGCTGGGCGAGGAGGAGCTGGCCTTGCTCTCAAGAAGGTTTGAACGACTACACGAGAGTCGGAGGAATGCACGGCGGAGCTCAGGGACGTGCTACAAGTGTGGCAAGCGTGGCCACTTCATCGCTGAGTGCCCGGAAGCGGAGGAGAACAAGTACAAGGTGAACGAGTACAAGGCGCACCCGAGGCGTGAAGACAAGTACTCCTCCAAGGGCAAGCACTTCAACAAGTCCAAGAGCAAGGAAAAGGACAAGCGGAGACCGAGCAAGAGCGGCTACAAGAAGAACAAGGCAAGAGCGATGGTGGCCGGTGTGAGCGACGTCGACTCAAGCTCAAGCGAGGAGCAGTCAAGCTCAAGCAGCGAAGATGAAGACGCCGAGAGGCGCAAGGACAAGAAGAGTGCAAGCCGGAACCTCGGCGGGGGGGAGCCGTGTGGCGCTTGAGGGCTTTTGTGGCATGGCCCATAGCTCAAGCGGCAAGAAGAGTGAGAAGGAAGACGGCGACTCCGACTCGGAGGATGAGGTAAACCGTGACCCCGACTCTTTGCTTGCTAAGATTGCTAGGTTGAATGGTTTGCTTGACAACCGTGATAGTGTGCTTGAGAGATGCCAAAAAGATGAGGAAAGATCTTAGGGCTCGGCTTGAGAATGCTAGCGAGAAAGTAGGAGAGTTAGAGTCAAAATTGCTTGAATTGAAACTTGAGAATGACTCTTTGAAACTTGCTCCTACTACTCCCGATGATGTTGAATGTGTTGAATGTGATGCTTGGTTGAATGGGATCAAACTCGCTTAATGAGAAGAATGCTTCTACTTTGGCTCAACTAGATGCTCTTAGGATCGAATATGATGAGCTTAAGGCTAGACCCACTTTGCCCGGTGCTTGCAAATCATGTCCTACTATGCATGCTAAGCTTGTCGATGCTCGTTCTACCATTAGTTCTTTGGAAGCATCTTTGAAATCTCCCGTTGTCAATGCATGCACTAGCCGCGATGAAGTCACTTTGCGCAATCTTGAACTTACTTCCCGTTTGGATGTCATCTATGAGGAGAATGACTATTTGAGGAAGGTGTTGGGTTGGTTGTACGGGCGGGAACCTCAATTGAAAATCATGATTGAGGAGTTCAAGAGAGCCGATGGTCGTGGTTTGGGTTTTGAGAAGTTGGGTGAGAAAGTGGGAGAGAACAAGTGGGGAGAGTGTGTATGAGAAGTGTGTTGAGTCTAACCCCGAGTTTGACGTGATCGAGAGAGATCCAAGTCCCACTTCCAAAAGCACCCAAGAACTCTTTCACACCAAAGCCTAACCACCTTTGCAACAAGCTTGACACAACCCAAGATCCACCCAAATTCCCACCTAAAACAAATGATTTCCGTAAACCGGTGAAGTTTGTGGGTGAGAAGGGTGAGAAGCCTAGAGAGAAGCCGAGCCAAAACCAAAACCCATCCCCTTCGAGGTGTGAGTATTGTGGCAAGGAGAGGCATCTTGCAGAGTTTTGCTACAAGAGGAAGAGGGATGAGAGGCTTGCTAGGGAGCAAGCGAACCAGGACAGGTATCGCCAGTCTCATGGTATTCTTGAGCCTAGAGTGCCACTTCCACGGGGTGTGGGAAGTGTGAGGAGTGTTGGCAGGTTCCCACAGAGAGGTGGTGGTGAGAGGTTTGTCAGGAGAGAGGATGGTGTGCGTGCTGGTGAGAGGTTTGGTCGGGCTCGTGGTGGTTTTGCTGGACGTCCTCCTACTCGTCCTCAGTACGGGTTTAGGGGAAATGATCGCAGCTTTGGGTTCCAGAGGAGCTACGGACCACGTTTTCCCCCTCGTGGTGCTCGTACTCCTCCCATGGGACATCGGAAGTTTGGTGGCAAGGGAATGATGTTTGCCAACCCCTCTTTTGAGCAGATGGCTCGACACTGGTTTAACTTTCTTTGTGCTAACCCCAGTGTCGAGTCGCTAGCTCACTCTCGTTCTTATTTCGACTACGAGCGGGGAGGCTTGGAGAACATTTGGTTGATCGACTCCGGATGTTCTCGACACATGACCGGAGATAAGAGCGGTTCTCCGGACCTCACCCCGTTGAAGGAAAAGCAAGACATCACATTTGGGGACAATGGACGAGGAAGGGTCTTTGTCGGAGGGTGTTGTGCATGTGAGTGACGAGGTAACGTTGAAAAGAGTGACTCTTGTGAAGTCTTTGGGTTTCAATTTGCTTTCGGTTTCTCAGTTGCTTGATGAAGGTTTTGAGGTGCATTTCAAGTCTGGCGAGTCTCGTTTGCTTGATTCTCGAGGTGATCTTGTCTGTATGATCATCCCCGAGGGTCGATTTTCGTGGCTGATTTCTCTCGTTCTTTGGGTCCTCGCTCGCCGTTTGATGGCCGGTCCTTCTTCGATTTGTGGAAATGGCATAGGCGGTTGGGACACTTGAGCTTTGATTTGGTTTCCCGCTTGAGTGGTCTTGATCTTGTCCGAGGATTGCCGAGGTTGAAGCTTGAGAAGGATTTGGTTTGTGCTCCTTGTAGGCATGGTAAGATGGTAGCCACTCCCCATCCACCCCTGACCGATGTCATGACCGAGCATCCGACGTAGCCGTTGCATATGGACCTTGTTGGGCCGGCTCGAGTTCGCTCGGTGGGTGGGAAGTGGTATGTCCTTGTTGTGGTGGACGACTACTCTCGCTATGCCACGGGTGTTCTTCTTGGAGGATAAGAGTGAGACATTCGGTTTTGTTCGGATCCGATCGTGAGGTTGAAAAACGAGAGGCATGGGAATGCTATTCGAGCTATCCGCAAAGGATAATGGCTCTGAGTTCAAGAACTCTCGTTTTGATGCCTTTTGTCGTGATCTAGGTCTTGAACATCAGTATTCGACCCCTTATGTGCCCCCTCAAAATGGAGTTGTGGAAGGAAAAATCGGACTCTTTGTGAGATGGCTAGGACGATGCTCGATGAGCACAGGACTCCTAGGAGGTATTGGGATGAGGCGGTCAATACAGCTTGTCATGTTTCCAACAGGATTTTATTGCGAGCTTTCAAGAAGAAGACCTGTTATGAGCTTATGCATGGTCGGGCACCCAAGGTGAGTCATTTCCGAGTCTTTGGCTGCAAGTGCTTTATTCGAAGAAGGGAAAACTCGACAAGTTTGAGGCTAGGTCTAGTGATGGTATTTTCTTTGGATATGCTAACCACTCTAGAGCCTATAGGGTGCTTAACCTTGAGACTAACAAAATCATGGAGACTTGCGAGGTGACCTTCGACGAGACAACGCCATGTACCTCTCTTGGCTTTGAGTGTGCAGGTGATGAAGAGATGGCCGAGGACCTTTTTGAGGAGGAGAAAGATGAAGCTGGAGATGATGATGGGGAGAACCATGTGCCCGAAGCTGAGCATGTACCCACTACTTCCCCTACGACCACTTTGGAGCATGGACCGTCTACATCATGGACAACGACGGTGCAACAAGAGGACCAGGCGAGAGAAGCTGAAGTTGAGGGGGAGGTAGTCTCGAGGCGTGAGGCTCCCCGGCGGATTCAAGAAGTACATCCCCTGTCAAAGATCATTGGAAACATCGACGAACACACTACACGGTGGAGATGAGATGAACAGGGAGTTCGAGATGAGCATGATGGGCGAGTTGCAGTATTTTCTCGGGCTGCAGATCAAGAAAGTGAAGGACGGTACATTTGTGCACCAGACCAAGTACACAAAAGACATGCTAAGGAAGTTCCATATGCAAGATGTGAAGCCGATGTCGACTCCCATGGGGAGTACGGCCACTTTGGATGCGGATGAGGACGGAGAACCAGTGGACCAGCGGGAGTACAGGAGCATGATCGGCTCCCTCCTCTACTTGATGGCGACGAGGCCAGACATACAGTTCAGCGTGTGTCTGTGCGCTCGTTTTCAGGCTTCACCGAGGACATCACATCGACAGGCCGTCAAGAGGATTTTCAGGTACCTACGGTCTGCCCCTGGTCTTGGCCTTTGGTATTCTTCCTCCTCGACTGTCGTATGGACCTCCCTGGGCCCACCGCACCGGCGGGTACCAGGACCGACTACTCGGTGGGCCCCTGGGACTACCCGACTTGCGCTACACGGCACCTGAAGGCGTGGAGCACAAGGACAGCAAATGAGTAGTACTCGGATAGGACTCTGTACACGTTCCGCACTGTATAGAGGTCTCCTAGGCGTACTCGGCTAGTACTCCTTCCCTACTCCGACTTGTAACCCTGCCTCCCGGACTATATAAGGCGAGGCAGGGACCGATCTCTAGCATCGAATCTCAATCCCCTACAACCCACGGCGCACTATTGCACCATCTTGTAATCGTGCCCTATCAATCCAGAGCTACGCAGCATACAGGACGTAGGGTATTACGCACCTCGCGGCCCGAACCTCGTCTAAATTGTGTGCCACGTGTCTCTTCCTTCGAGTTACCGATCTCGGCGAGTCACAATCATCTACTTCGGGTACTCCCCGTAGTAGGTTGCCGGTCTAAAACACCGACACCGGGCGCGCCGGGTAGGGGCTCTCGCTCGAGATCACATGGCGAACTCGACGGCTTCCGTCCACATCAAGCCAACCGTCGCCTTCAACCGCGGCGACACCTTCGTCTTCGGGCGCCCGGGTCCGCACCGCCGATGGCGCGGGCTCCTTCCCGCCGCCGCGACCATGCGGCCCAACCCGAGGACGAGCCTCGTGACGCTTCCCCGAGTCGTCGCGGGCGAACTCGCCGCAAGTTCGGGCGAAATTTCGCTCTTCAACCATCATGCCGACTTCGAGCTCGAGTCCGACTCCAACTCGAACCCGATGTCGCCGTGGGCCATCGCCGCGAGTCGGTCGCTCGGCCATCGCGAGCGGCCCCTTCACCACGTCGGCGCCCGCGCGTGGCCCCCGCGTCCTCGGCCGGGCCCGCACGGGGGGCTCCTACTCCGCGACGGGCCGGCAAGGAGCCCGTAACCGAGTACAACTCGGACTCCGACGCCGCCCCCGACCACGTCTCGGGCTCCAACCCTCTCTCGGAGTTCTACTAGAACCGGGACTACGAGTTCGACTTCGGGTCGGACCCCCGAGGAGCCCGAGTCCGAAGACGACTCCACCGAGCTTCCCTTGTCAGGGCCGGCCTCCGGGGCCGGTTATAAGATCAACACCGACCGGCAGATACGTCACCGGCCGGACCGCAAGCCCGCCGACCAGGCAAAGGGAGACTCACGCTACGTCGCCTACATCGACTCGCTACCGTTCCGAGAGGGAACACCACCGGCCCAGCCGACTCCAACACACCCACCGAGGTGGCACCTTCCGAGTCCGGCCTTGGCACCCCCGACCGCCAAGTCTTCATGGCCCGCCGGCGACACCCCGGAACCTCGAGCACGGCCGCGGACAAGTACCGGAGGACATCTCCGCGTACGAGCCGTGCGCCGACGCCCCGCGGACGAGACCGACGCCAGCAGGGACGCCCGACACGAGCGCAACAGGAAGCACAACGAACGACGCCGGCGGCTCAGAGACAACCTTCCCATCCGCAACCTTGCGGAAGCTCTCAAGGCGGTCGAGAGCAGAGTCCACACTACTCCTGAGCAATGCCTCATGTCGATCACAACGATCGCACGCCAGGCTCAGGGCATACGCGCTGGAGAGGTCATCGCCAAGCTCGCTGAAGAAGCCTACTTCATGCGGGTCGACAAGAGGGTCGCCCAACCTCTCCCCGGCTAAGCCTCGCGACAACGAAGCTACTAGTCGCGGCGCCGACCCCGGTCCCAACCGTACCGCGGGCGACATCCCGGGCCGACCCAAACCGTCGACGCTCCACCGCCGGCGGACCTTCACGAGAGCAAGGAAACCGAGAAGTCGTCCCCCACCGTG
The DNA here is from genome assembly GCA_947561735.1 of Cenchrus americanus. Lineage (NCBI taxonomy): Eukaryota > Viridiplantae > Streptophyta > Magnoliopsida > Poales > Poaceae > Cenchrus > Cenchrus americanus. The sequence goes on along the minus strand of OX387245.1, from coordinate 79,652,840 downwards.
CTCCGGCCGGAGGCGGCGGCAACGACCCCGACGCGGCGGCGGCAGGGACGGCGGCGGCTCCAACCACGGGGCCAACAAGAAAGCCGGAGGCGGCGGCAGTCGCGGCGGCCGCGGCCACGCGCATAGCCTTGCCTCCGGTGCCTCTCATGGCGGGTACGACGCCCGCCAGAGGATCGAGTTGCGGCAGAAGAAGTCGACCACCGCTGCCGAGGGCGACGGCTTCCCCGCCTTCTCACCCCGGCTTCGCAACCTGCTCCTCCCCGACAAGTTCAAGCCTTTGGGGATCACCAAGTACGACGCGAAGCAGGACCCCATCCAGTGGCTCCGATGCTACGCACTCTCCATCGAGAACGCTGGCGGCAACAGCGACACCAAGTGCCTCTACTTCCCCTTCGCCGGACCAAGCCCCCGCTCACATGGCTCGAGTCGCTGGACAAGCACTCGATCGACAAGTGGGACCAGCTGAAGGAGCAATTTACAAGTAACTTCGCGGGCGCCATGGGCCGTTCGGGTACTCGCATGGACCTCGCCATGATCAAGCAGGAACAAGGCGAGACCCTCCGCAAGTATATGCGTCGCTTTTTCGACAAGCGCGCTACCGTCGTCGACGTCACCGACAAGGAGGTCATCGACCTCTTCCAGGACGGCCTCTGCCATCGCCGCACCTTCGAGGACTTCGGTCGTCGCCGCCCCAAGTCCATTCCCCACCTCAAGGACATGATCACGTCCTGGGCGGACGAAGAGGACAAGGCCAACGCCAAGTACGACGCCATCCGCGCCAAGACCAAGCAGAACCAGGGCGGCGGCAGCGGCAGCAATGCAAACCAAGGCGGCCGCAACAACAACAACAGCAACAACAACTTCTCGGGTTCCAACCGCAAGCGCAAGCCAGACAACACCGTCGCGGCTATCCAGCGCCCTCCGAAAGGGAACTCGAAGAAGAACTCCGGCGGGTTCAAGGACCTCGCCGAAGGAGAAGTGCCCGTGGCATCCGAACGGCAACCACACTACGAGCAGAGGTGCTACCGGCTCGGGCACGCACTCAAGGATACGCCGGAGCCACCGCACCCTCACGATCGAAGGGCAAGAAGAAGGACGGCGACAACAACGACTTCCGAGAACCCGAGAAGACCGTCAACGTCCTCTTCGGCGGACCGCCGCCAGGGCGGGAGCGAAGGCTACCCGTCGCGAAGTGATGTCCATCGAGCCGGCGGTCATGACCCCTCTCGGGTGGTCGAAGTACCCATCACCTTCTCCCGCGCGGACCGGGGACTAGCTTCTCCGAGCCAGGACGGTTCCCTCTCGTCCTGAAACCAACTGTGGCGGGTTCCAAGCTCAACAAGGTGCTCATCGACGGTGGAAGCGGGCTCAACGTCCTTTTCACCAAGACCTTGAAGAAGATGATACTCGACGTCACCCCCATGCTCAACAAGGGCAGCATGCCCTTCTACGGCATCGTCCCAGGCAACGCGGCTATCCCGCTGGGCTCAGTGGTACTGCCAGTTACCTTCGGGTCGTCTCGGGATAACTACCGCACCGAGTACATCAAGTTCGAGGTTGCGGATTTCGAGACTTCCTACCATGCCATCCTCGGCAGACCGGCCATCGCCAAGTTCATGGCGGTGCCCCACTACACCTACTTGGTACTCAAGATGCCAAGCCTAGCCGGCGTACTCTCCCTACAGGGGGACTTGAAGATCTCCCACGACTGCGATACAGAGGCCGTGGCGATCGCTTCAACGAACCAAGTACCCACACCGATGATGGAGGTCTACGCCGCGTCGAAGAAGCTCGCTATGAGCGAACTCGACATCCCAGAGAAGTCTGACAGTGCCAACAAGCCTCAGCCACCTAAGGAGGTACTCGTCAAGTCGGTCGACCTCGGAACAGGCGACCCCAGCAAGACTACCACCATCGGGGCCGGCCTCGATCCTAAATAGGAAGACGCGCTCATCAGCTTCCTTCGGGCTAACCGCGACATCTTCGCGTGGAAGCCAGCGGACATGCCAGGAGTGTCCAGGGAGCTGATCGAGCACTGCCTCAACGTCGACCCAAAGGCCACCCCTAAGCGACAACACCTCCGACGCTTTGCCGACGACAGACGGGACGCCATCAAGAAGGAGCTCGCCAAGCTACTCGCTGCCAGCTTCATCAGAGAAGTCTTCCATCCCGAGTGGCTCGCCAACCCCGTCCTCGTCCGCAAGAAGAACTCGAACGAGTGGAGGATGTGCGTCGACTACACCGAGCTCAACAAGCACCGCCCGAGGACCCCTTCGGGTTGCCGCGGATTGATCAAGTCATCGACTCCACGGCGGGCTGCGACTCGCTCTGCTTCCTCGAGCGCTACTCCGGTACCACCGGATCGCAATCAAGGAGGATGACCGGAGAAGACCGCGTTCATCACCCCGTTTGGCGCGCATCGCTACACGACCATGTCATTCGGGTTGAAGAACGCCGGCGCCACCTACCAACGGGCCATCCGGGCTCGCTTCAAGCGGCAACTCAACAAGAACGTCGAGGCCTACGTGGATGACGTGGTTGTCAAAACCAGGGACTCCAGTACCCTCATCGACGACCTTGAAGAGACCTTCGCATCACTACGCGAGTACCGCTGGAAGCTCAACCCGAACAAGTGCGTCTTCGGCGTACCCTCGGGTAAACTACTCGGCTTCATCATCAGCCAGCGCGGCATTGAAGCCAACCCCGAGAAGATCTCTGCCATCACCAGCATGAAAGCTCCCACGAGCATCAAGGACGTCCAGAAGCTGACGGGGTGCATGGCGGCGCTGAACAGATTCATCTCAAGGCTAGGAGAACGGGGTCTCCCCTTCTTCAAACTTCTCAAGCATCACGAAAAGTTCGTATGGACTCCGGAGGCGGATCAAGCCCTTGCCCAGCTCAAGGACTTCCTGTCAAAACCGCCAGTCCTCACGGCTCCCTACAAGGGCGAGCAGCTACTACTCTACCTAGCTGCGACTACTCACGTGGTCGATCGCCATCGTCGTCGAGCGGCGAGGAAGACGGCCACGCCTACCCGGTCCCGGCGCCCGGTCTACTTCGTCGGCGAGGTTCTATCGAGTCCAAGGCTCGCTACTAGCCCGTGCGGGAAGCTTCGTACGCTCTACTCATCACCTCGCGGAAGCTACGACACTACTTCCAGGAGTACTCGGTTTCTGTCGTCACCGACTACCCGCTCGGCGACATCCTGAGGAACCCAGACGCCACCGGAAATCTCCAAGTGGGCTGTCGAGCTAGGCGCCCTCACCATCGACTTCAAGCCACGCACCGCCATCAAGTCGCAGGCTCTAGTCGACTTCATGGCGGAGTGGCGGGAGAACCAACTACCTACTCCCACTGTGCGACCAGAGCATTGGGTGATGTACTTTGACGGCTCACTCAACCTCGAGGGCGCGGGCGCGGGGGTACTCCCCGATCTCTCCAACGGGCGAACAACTCAAGTACGTCCTGCGGATCTTCCGGAAGGTCTCGAACAATGAAGCCGAGTACGAAGCCCTCCCCGCATGGGCTCCGCCTCGCGGCTTCACTTGGCATCAAGCGGCTACTAGTCTACGGCGACTCCGCGGTGGTCATCAACCAAGTCAACAAGTCCCGGGACCGCAACAAGGAGAACATGGACGCCTACTGCCTAGAAGTCCGCAAGCTCGAGAACAAGTTCTACGGTCTCGAGTTCCATCACATCGTCCGCGACAACAACGTTGCGGGCGGACGTCCTCTCGAAGCTTGGATCCACCCGCGCCCAAGTGCCCGCGGGCGTCTTCGTCCATGAGCTTCACGCGCCATCCATCCCGGAGCCGGCGCCACCGACCACTGCCCCAGCCCATCCACCAGCTGGGCAGGAGGTCATGATGATCGACGTGGACTGGAGGCAACCCTTCATCGACTACCTCAGCGAGCAGAAGGTCCCCTCCGACAAGAACGCGGCCGAACAACTCGTCCGCCGTGCCAAGTCTTACGTCCTCGTCGGCGACAAGCTTTACAAGCGGGGCGCATCTTCTGGAGTACTCATGAAGTGCGTCCCTCGTGAAGAAGGCAAGGACATCTTGGAGGAGATACACAAGGGCGTTTGCGGCAACCACGCGTCCTCACGTACGCCGGTCGGCAAGGCCTTCGGCGAGCCTTCTGCGGCCCACGGCTGCGGGCGATGCCGAAGAACACGTCGAAGGTGCCAAGGATGTCGGTTCTTCGCCAAGCGCAGCGGCACGTCCCAGCCTACAAGCTAGTCACCATACCGCCGACCTGGCCCTTTGCCTGCTGGGGGCTCGACATGATTGGGCCGCTGCCAACCGCGCCAGGAGGATTCAACAGGGTACTGGTGGCCATCGACAAGTTCACCAAGTGGATCGAGGTCAAGCCGGTCACATGCCCCAAGGCTGACAGAGTACTCGACCTCCTGGATGAACTCGTGCACCGCTATGGGCTACCCCACCGCATCATCACAGACCTGGGGTCCAACTTTAACAACCACCAGTTCTGGGAGTACTGCGAGAACAACGGGATCGATGTCAGATACGTCTCAGTCGCCCATCCACGGGCCAACGGACAAGTCGAGCGCGCCAATGGGATGGTGCTCGACGCCCTCAAGAAGCGGCTACACGACGCTGCTAACTCCAAAGGGGGCAAGTGGATCAAGGAACTACCCAACGCACTTTGGGGGCTGCGGACTCAACCATCCAAGCCAACGGGGCAATCCCCCTATTTCCTGGTCTACGGCTCTAAAGCCATCCTCCCTGCCGACGTCATATGGAACTCACCGGCAGTGGAACACTACGACGAAGGCGTCTCAGAAGACAGCAGACGAGTTGATATCGACAGCATCGAAGAAGCTCGCTGCGCCGCCCTCGTCCAGTCAGCTAGGTACCTGGAGGGTATCCGACGCTACCATGATCGCAACGTCAAGGAACGCTCCTTCAACATTGGAGATCTTGTCCTCCGCCGTATCCAGAACACGGAAGGACTCCACAAGCTCAGCTCCCCATGGGAAGGCCCCTTCACCGTGGCTAAGGTGACCGAGCCGGGCTCCTACCACCTCCAAACACTTGAAGGCGAAGAGGTCAACAACTCGTGGAACGTCGACCAACTCTGTCGGTTCTACGCCTAGTCTCACGACTACTCCGGGCATCAAGTCTACACGACTACATCAACGCCCCTTGCCGCAAGCGACCCTCCGGGTCCTGGCTCCAAGTCTCCGGACTACTCTCCTCCGAGTCCGGCCCCCCGCGGCTACCTACGGACCCTGGGCTGCGACGAGCGTCAAGGACTCTAGCAGCGGTCTACCAAGAGACCACACTTCAAGATCCAGCCCCACGGCTACCTACGGATCTGCGGTCCAGCCTACACGGCTACTTACGGATCACCAGCTGCAAGCGGCTACCCGCTCCAGCTCCACTTAGCTGTAAGCGGCCCCCCGGGTCCAGGCGACTACTTGTAACTACGGCCCTGGCCACCCAGGTGTACTTCTTCAGTAATAAAGTTTGATCGTTCATCAACTTCTTTACTGTCTACTCCCTACGACGGGATTACTAAAGCCGAGTACTACTACTCGCACCTACTCCACGATGGGCGCTCCGCACTCTGAGATCGCGGTTACGAGTACTCATTGCTGGAATAACTTCATTTCATTGATACATGAATAAGTTCATTACAAGTGGCTTTTGTACAATTATGGCTACTAAGCTATCTATGCAGAGCTACTGGAGGTTCAACTTCTCGGCTACCTGCTCCGCGATGGGAGCCATCTCGCTCCAACGGCTGCGCGTCTCGCTCATCCGAGCAGTTGGCGGCTACTCCGCCGGCGACCACCTCCACCGGAGCCTTCGGGAAGTACGACTTCATGAAGGCCGGCACTCGCTTCGGGATCGACTTCGCCATATGCTTGACGTAGGCGGCCAGCCGGCTTGGCGCTTCACGAAGTCGATCCGCCAGAGGGGCTATCTTGGGGCCGCCGGGTGCGGCACCGGTAGCCTCGCGATCGGGAGGGCGACCCCCTCAAGGTCCTTCGGTGGGCCGGAGCGCCTCGCAATCTTCGTTCAACTCTTGCAAAGATTTGTAGCAGTTGACGAGATCTCTGTCAGAGGCAATCCGCAACTCCATATGCTTCTCGCACTCGACGGCAAGCTCCTTGTAGTCGAGCTCAAGTACCTGGCGGGCTTCTTGCTCCCGGTAGAAGAGGTTCTTCATGCTGACCTCCGAGGCTTTCAATTGCTCCACCTGGCCTTCGAGTTCTGCAACACACCACAACAACGGGTCAGAGGCTATGCGGCTTCCAACAAGTACCCGACAAGTCCAAGGACATACCTTTGTTCTTGTTGCGGAGGCCCTTGTTCTTCCGCACCAGGTCGTCGCCCTTCGCCTGCAGCTCCATCACATCGTTGTGGTACTTGGCGAAGGCGGCGTCGAGCTTCGACTGCATCGCGGCCGCGTGCTTCCACGACTTCACGAGCTGCTCTTCTAGGGCCTCGGCTCAGAGCACGGTGTCGCCGTAGCCCTGCAGCATGTTCGACTTCTCGCGGGATCGCTCCGCGACGTCCTGCACAAGACAAGAATCCGTCAAGCAGAGTACTCTACGCAAAAGGATGGACTACTCAGGAAGCTACGACTACGTACCTTCATCCACTGCTCGGCTCGGCGCATCGCCTCCAAGTGCTGCGCCAACATCGCCGGCTCGACGAGATCGTCGGCCAGCAGCTCGATTCCGCCACGGCTACTCGACGTAGCCTCCGTCATCGGCGCCGAGCGGATCGGCTCCGCGTCTTGGATCTCGGGGGATCTGATTGCCACCCCCAGGGCAACCCCTGGCGACGTGGTAGCCGCCTCCCCCTCGGCGGACTTCACGGCAGTCTCTCCCTCGGGCTCGGGGGCTCCTTCTGTGGCCTCCTTGGCCTCTGGTGTCAACTCCTGCATGGGTACCCCTGCAGGGATGTCACCTCCTTCAGCGCCTGTCAATAAAGGAACACGCGCATCAGTGCCTACAACTACTCGTCCTGGAGTTCTACAGCTTCAAGAAGGATGCTTACCTTCAACTATGGCCGCCTCTGGCAGCGGCGCTTCGGCAGCCGGGGGCTCGGTCGCAGCTTGGGCCTCGGGAACGGGCTCCTCGACGGGCGGCACGGTTTCTGCTACCTCCGCTGGCGCGGGCTCTTCCCCGTCCCAGCTCAGATCTGTGGATTTTCTGCACAAGTGTTCACAGAAGCTTGTCAGGCAATCATCGACTACTACAGCGAGTACTACTCATGAAGACCTGGTACTTACAAGTTCGACCGGACGATAGTCACGGCCGGAGCTCCGAGGATGCTGGCGATGTCAACCAGTCCACCCTCGGCAGGCGTTTCTTCTTCCGCCTCCTCGGCTACTGCCTCCTCCACGGTGGCAGCGGCCGGCGTAGATGTCTTCTGCGTCCCTGTGGCTTCCACCTCCACAATGGCGGCGGCCGCGGGTATTCTGCGCTCCACTGGAGCAGGGGGCTGGCGCTCCAGCTGCGCTAGAAGATCTTCGACAGTGGGGGCTGGACTTCGGTTTCCCGCCGGTTCCCCCACTGTGGGCCACATGCCCTCGTCGCCCTCCTCCACGGGCTCTGCTGGCGGCACCTCCTGCACACAACAGACGACTACTCGTCAGCAACGTACTCGATCACTGGGTACTCGACTACTCTGCTCAAGATGACTTACCTCCGGAGGCGTGGTCTCTGAGACCTTCAATTTCTTCGCCACCCGCTTCTTGGTGGGGTTGCGCGGCTTCCTCGGCGGCGCGGCAAGGCTAGCCTCCATGCTAGCCGGAGGGTCTCGGATGAGTGGCACGTGAGGCAAGCCCGGACGGCTAAACCTCGACCGCAGCTGGAAGCGGTCCTGAAGAGTTTCTTCGTCTTCATCGTTGTCATCGGAGGTGTCCTCCACAATGACGGTGTCGTCGCCTTCTCCGACTTCGCGGCGCTCTTTCACCTTCCCCACCGCCGGGATCTCGATTCCGCTCGGTGGTGGCTGCGGCTCGGAGACAAACCGCTTCACATCGTCCTGCGTAAGCACACAAGGTGTCAGAAACTCCTCTACGGTTACTTACTACTCGACGAGGGGGTACGACTACTTACCTCGTTGGGCGGGCGCGCGGCGGAGTATTCCTCCACAGGGCACGTCGTGTACTCCGGCATGTCCTTGAAGATCCTCGACAACCTTTCGACGATGTCGTTGTCGTCCAGCTCGCCCCCCGGCATCCGCGACGTATCGTTGTCGCCAGTGTACTCGAAGCCCATGGTATCCCGCGCCATCAGCGGCTGGATCCTGCGCTTCATGAAACTGAAGGCCACATGCTCGGCCCTCAGTCCCGCATCCCCGAGCGTCTTGATGCGTGCTAGCAACTCAGGGAGCTGGATCCCCTCTTGCATGGTGGGCTCCGTGTTCCACCACTCTTGGTGCCTGGGCTGCCGCCCGCTCGGCTTCGGTAGCTCGGGATGGTGGTTCGTGATGTAGAACCATCTCGTCTTCCAGTCGGTGTTGGAATCCACGAGCTTGTACGCTGTGCATCGCTCCGCGGCGTCCTCCCCTCAGCGGATTCGGCCCCTCCGACTACCCTAGGGTTGGAGGCGCTGGGCTGCGGCTTCACGCGGAAGAACTTCCGGAAGAGCACCCAGTGCGGCTTGATTCCCAAGAAGGCTTCGCAAAAGTGTACGAAGACAGATGTATGGAAGATTCCATTGGGGTTCAGATTGAGGTACTCGATGCCATAGTACCTGAGCAGCCCCTTGAAGAAGTCGCTGGCTGTGAGCGCAAGCCCGCGCTCCACGAAGCGCGAGAACATCGGGATCTCGTCTTCGGCCTTCTCCATTGGATAGGGATCCCCTGCGGCGGATCTCCACATATCGATCTCCTTCTCCCTGATGAACCCGCTGTTCAACAGGGTCAGCAGGTCCTCCGTCTTGACCTTCGACTTTTTCCACTCGCGGCTCGGATCGGCGCGCGGTGGAGACATGGGCGGCGCTGCATCTGTGGCGGCTGCGGCGGCCTCTGCGCGGCTCCTCTTCTTCCCGCCGGCCTTGGACGTCTTCGACGGCGACGGCTTCATCCTCCAAGTACAAGGAGTCTTCACTCGCATTCGCTCGGGGGCTACCCTAAATCCTTCGGGCGGCGATGCGCTCGGATCTACTACGGCGGCAGCAGGCGCTGGAGTGGATTCTACTTCAAGTTTCAAACGGAAATGACTGCGGCTCGCTTGGGGTGAAAACCCTAAGGGTATCGGCTTCTATTTATAAGCCAAAATCGCCTCCGCAATGGGCGGTTGGATAAGTCCACGCACGGCTGACTCAGCGGCCGCACGTGACTCTTCGCATTCTACTAGTCGACGCGCCTCACCTCGGGGGCTCGGCTACTTCTACTCGACTACCTGGGACGCGGCTAGTCTCAAGAGCATCTCAGGACACATTCTCCAAGAAGACCCTTCAATTCGAGAGGAAGTACTCGACTCAAGGCTCGGGGGCTCCGTGCCACGTGTCCTTCGGTTTTTTCTCTCCGGATTTTTCGGGATTTTCTTGCCAAGACTTCGGATGGATCCTCAGCCAGAGCCCGCGGCTCGAGGCTCGGGGGCTACTTAATGTGGATTGCGGTTCTGCAAATCGCACCTCCACGACAGCTTCGGCTTCAAGACAAGACAGGCATTTCTTGAAGGCCTTCGAAGGCAGATTTCAAGGACGCTTGGGACTACTCGAGAAGACTTCAAGATTGCTCAAACATCAGCTGGAGTACATTCCAGCCTCGGGATGCTTCGACTACTCTTGAGGACTTTTGGCTTGTAGCCCTCGGGGACGCTTGAGGACTACTCGTTAAGGCCGTCAAGATTACTGGAAGCTATCCTTCTCGACTACAAAGTACTCGGGGGCTTGTCGTATGGACCTCCCTGGGCCCACCGCACCGGCGGGTACCAGGACCGACTACTCGGTGGGCCCCTGGGACTACCCGACTTGCGCTACACGGCACCTGAAGGCGTGGAGCACAAGGACAGCAAAGGAGTAGTACTCGGATAGGACTCTGTACACGTTCCGCACTGTATAGAGGTCTCCTAGGCGTACTCGGCTAGTACTCCTTCCCTACTCCGACTTGTAACCCTGCCTCCCGGACTATATAAGGCGAGGCAGGGACCGATCTCTACCATCGAATCTCAATCCCCTACAACCCACGGCGCACTATTGCACCATCTTGTAATCGTGCCCTATCAATCCAGAGCTACGCAGCATACAGGACGTAGGGTATTACGCACCTCGCGGCCCGAACCTGTCTAAATTGTGTGCCACGTGTCTCTTCCTTCGAGTTACCGATCTCGGCGAGTCACGATCATCTACTTCGGGTACTCCCCGTAGTAGGTTGCCGGTCTAAAACACCGACATCGACTCTTTCTCTTCATGGTTTTTCCGATGCGGATTTTGCTGGTTGTCGAGTCGAGAGGAAGTCTACTTCTGGTACTTGCCAATTTCTTGGGTCTTCGTTGATCTCATGGTCTTCCCGCAAGCAGTCTAGTGTAGCTCAGTCTACCACAGAGGCAGAGTACGTTGCTGCCGCGAGTTGTTGCTCGCAGTTGTTGTGGATTTCATACACTTTGAGAGACTTTGGTGAGGAGTGCACCCAGATCCCACTTCTTTGTGATAGCACCGGTGCCATAAGCGTAGCCAAAAACCCAGTGCTTCACTCCAGAACCAAACATATAGAAGTGAGGTATCATTTCTTGAGGGACAATGTGGAGAAAGGAACCATTGTGTTGAGCCATGTCCCTACCCAAGATCAGCTAGCCTACATCTTTACAAAGCCTCTCGACCAAGCTACATTTGTGCGCTTGCGGGGGGAACTTGGGGTTTGTTGCCCTTTCTAGTTGATTCTTGGGGGATCTCCTTTGTGTATCATATGTATCATACCATGTTTACTCTGATGTATATACATGCTTTGCTTGATGTATAAACCATGGTAGGATAGCCATCTTGTCATATATCATGTTGCATTTGTATCATATTGCATTTTAGGATGATGAGCTTCTTTCATATGCCATATTTGGGTCTCTTTGGCTATTTGTGAGATATTGGTCATATGTGTGGAGAAATGGTGATGTGAGGCTATGCTCTTGGAATATTTGAAATATATGTGTGGTGAGATAGCCCTTTTTGAAATAAATGCTAATCTTGACTAATTTTTGATGAAATATGCTCCACTCGTGTGTAGTTGTGTATCCATGTCACAGTTTGGTCTAAATGTGCTTTTCATGCTTAGATTGTGCTTGGATGCCTTGTTCTTGCATTTGGGCCAAAGGCCGAATATCATTGTGAATGTTTAGCCTATGTTGCATTCATGGGGGAGCATAAGCTTCTTTTTGCCGCAAAGGCACTTCATGTACCATAAAATGAATTAATCTTGAAAAGAAGTGTGTATGCTTGAAAAATGCTCCATCCATCATGTCTATGCTTAAAATGTTTTATCTTTCACATATGGGTGCAAAACATGTTGCATGATGTTCACCGGTGGAGAAGTCTCCCCGAAGTGGACACATGGCTCATCGGCTTTGACATGACATGCTTTGCTTTATGGGTGTTTGCCATGATCTTTTGCCGAGAATTTGATATCCTTGTATGATCTTTGAATGGTATGCATGTTTGTGGCTCAAGTGTGACATGGATAGGCTTTTACATGTGAAGCGAGCCTTCTTTTGGTAAAAGCTGCTTAAATCCGAAAATTTTGCTTTGTCACATGCTTGTATTTTCATATATTACTTGTGGCAATGCTTTGACTATGCTATGATTCATATGTGTGATCTTTGTCTCATTTTTAGCCTTTGACACTAGATTTGGCCTATTTGAGAAGCTCATGTAGATGTTTATATGCTTTGTTTTGCATTTCTGCATTTTCACCTTGATTCATGCATTGTCAACAAGGGGGAGAAGAGGTGAGCTTAATGAAAATTCAGAAGAGGTGAGCTGAAATTTGGGAATTTGCATCCACATGTTCAGGGGGAGCTTGCATTTGTTCAGGGGGCGCTTTCTTGCTGTTTTCGATGTTGTCTTTGTGCTTTGCTTGGCTTGTGACCTTTCTTTGCCTTTCCTTGGTTTTGGTCATGAGTTGAGCTTCTTTGTTTTTCTTTCTTCTTCTTTTCTTTCTTTCTCTGAATTTCATTTCGCGTTGTGTGTTGTCAATGCACTCATCAAGGGGGAGATTGAGGACCAGGAGCGTCCCGATGGTCGGTGGATGACCGCTCCTCAGTGATGAGTGATCGACAACGGGTGTTGGACTGACTCTTGGCTCAGTGCACAGGTGTAGGCTGCGGCCTAGTTCGTGTTGTTGCAGGTGAAGAACGAGCGCGAAAGGTCTTCAGCCTTGAGGGGCCTCCGGGAGATGGAGAGACAAGTAGGCTCGGTTCGAGGGACCCGGTGGACAGCGGGACTGGGTGCGAGCCACATGGTGGCGACACGAGCAAGACGAAGTCATGGACAGACGAGTCGGTGCATGGTGGCGGCCGAGTCAAGTGGTTTGGCGGGAGGCCGGACCGGGCACGCGGGGTTTGGTGGTTTGCCCACAAAACCATCGGCGGACGGTTTCTTGGTTTGGGCCTCAAAACCAAGTCCGAGGGCCCAACACGACGGAGACGGGATCCAGGCGTGTCGGGAAGCTTCGAGGCGGAGGACACGCGGCGGGATCACATGGCTTGCGTTGGGAGGACGCGGGGTGCGGCAAAGGCGTGGCCGTCCGATGGCAAGACTCACAAACATTACCTAAATGCCCCTACGTGGGTTGTATCGCCAGTAGTTAAGTTAGGGGTAGTCGAGTCATTTACCACTCCGGCGGGACCTGATATATAAGCCATGAGTGTGTGTGGATGGCTCTCTGTCTCCGCGACTTAGGGTTTCATTTCCTCCCTCCTCTTTCTCATTTTCGTAGCTATTTTTCTTCCATTTTTCTCTAGGCTAGCATGAGAGCTTCATGAGAGATTTGTTGAGAGGGATGGATGCTAGGGCGGCATGCTTGACCTTGTGAATCTTTCCTGGTTTGTATAGAAGATTCGGGGTTGTTTTTCGTGGTTTTTCATGCTTGTTTTCGTGCCTTTGTTCCCGGTGTGATTCCGCGGATTTGAGTGGGTTTCTCCCCGGATTTCTTTGAGGCAAACATGGATAGATGTCTTGTGCATCTTTATGCTTGATCTTGTGCCCTCAAACGCCGGGAAACCACTTCGATTCGTGAGTTTTTGTTTGGTGCTCTAGCTTTTGGTGGTGCTCAAAGGATTCGCGATTCCCGGTATTTTAGGGAGTTAGGAGGCAAGATTTTTGGGCTATAGCATCCTTGTGTGACGCTTTTCAAGTACCCAAGCCCTTGTATCCATAGCTTCAACCGTTTGGGAAATCCGATGATGATTTGGGGGAGTTGACTTTCGGGGTCGGGCTATTTTACGTTCGTCCGCGCGGCGCGACGGTCGGGGGGGGGGGGGGGTCGCGGACGGTCCACGAGGAGCCTGTTCGTCGCGTGTTCGTCGTGTTCTTGCGCGTCCTTGCTTTGGATCCGGTTTGGCTTTTGGTTTTTGTTGCAGCCAGTTTGCGGACAGTCCAGGTTTGAGTAGTGGACGGTCCGCGGGTGGCGCGGACGGTCCGCCTGGCCTTGGCGGACGGTCTGTTTTTCTCGGGTCGCTTCTGGTGTTCTGTGTGCTTTAACGGACGGTCCGCGGTGTTGGGCCGGACGGTCCGCGGTGCAGTGGCGGACGGTCCGGTGCCTCGGGTCGGACGGTCCGCGAGGCTCGCGCGGACGGTCCGCCCCTCTGCGCGGACGGTCCGCCGCAGCCTCGTGTGCCTTGCTTCTTGGTTCGATTCCTCCCTCCCTTTCTAGTGCTTCCGCGTGTGCTTCTAGGAATCGTTCCTAAGGCTAGAGGTTGATCCATAACCTCGTGGTCTTGGCGATTGGTGCGTGATTCGATCCATCACTTGTGTGTGACCGGGGTTTGTCTAGGGTATAGGCCGGATTCTTTTGGAAGAATTTTTACCGGCTCCTATTCACTCCCCCCTCTCTAGTCGCCATCTGATCCTTCAAGAGCATGATGTAGGCTTGGGTTCCTTCAACTTAGCCTCAAGAGAACTAGTGTAAGCATGCATCTCATCAATCTTAGCATGCAAAACAGGGCAAGAAGTGCAAGCACCTAGCAAAGCAGGTCTAGACTTAAGCTCAGTCACTTCAACCCTAAGCACATCTAGTTCCTCACAGTTGGAGGCATGCTTCTCCTTAAACAACACAAGATCATCAAGGAATATGGAAAAATCAGCACAATCAACCTCATCCGAAACAACAGGGTTATCCTTAAGGGAATCAATCTCAAGCTTGCTATCAAGCACCTGTGTCTCTAGCTCAGCCACTCTAGTCCTAGCATCCTCGAGTGAAGCCCTAAGCTCTTTTCTCATTTTCTTGGCCTCTCTAAGCATGTCATCACGGTTATTAAGCAAAGAGCCAAGCCTCTCATTCTCCTGGTGCAAGAAGGGAAGTTCATCACGCACCTCGTCGTCAGACTCAGAGTCCGAGTCGCTCTTTGTGCTCTTCTTGCTGCCGGAGCTCAGCGCCATGGTGCGGAAGCCATCTCTCGCGGCGCCTCGGCCGCTCAGGTTCTTTGACGACTTCTTGTTCTTGCGATGATCACCTTCGTCTTCACTGCTGCTCGAGCTCGAGGTGGAGTACGCGGAACTGGAGTCGACGTCGCTCGCTCCAACCATCGCTCGGGCCTTTCCTCGGCTCTCCTTCTTCCTCGATCGTCGCTCGTCCTTGTACTTGTTCTTGTGCTTGCTCTTGTGGTCGCGCCTCGAACAGTACTTGCCGTCCATCCTCGGCTTGTGCTTGTAGCCGTCCTTGTTCTCGGCCTTCTCCGGCGGTCGGCGACGAAGTGTCCCGCTTGCCACACCGGGAAGCGGTGTTCTCGTGTTCCTCCTCATGTTCACGCGGTTCTCGTGCGGCCTCTCGAACCGCCCTCATCGGGGAGCGCCAGCTCGTCCTCTCCAAGCTCGTCGAACTCCTCATCTGGCATAGACATCAAAGAGGAGAAAGAGAACATCCTGGTGGATGGGTTAGAGTTAGCCTTTCCTTTGGAACCACCAACGAGGGCAAGACTATGGGAGTCAGTCGGACCCTCGAGCTTTGCAGTCATGCCCCTATCCACCTCAGCTGACTTGAGCTTCGATAACAGCTCGTTCACCGTCAGAGTGTCATACTTCTCTGACTCCACAATGGCCTCGAACTTTCCTCCCCAAATCGTACGATCCAAAGAGTGTAAGAGCTAGACCGCTCTATCATGATCATCGTACGGGAGCACGTCCACATTGGCCCTCATGTTGTTCACAACCACCGTGAACCTCTGAAACAAGGCATCGATGGACTCACCGGGGAGATGAGTGAAGTTCTCGTACTCTCTCCGGTAGGTCGCATACATCCGCGCCTGAGCCTGGGCATCCCCAACATTAGCCTCCTTCAACACCGCCCAAATCCTACAAGCCAAGTGCTCGGTGTGCACCCGATCGAACTCAGGCTGACACAAGGCACGAAACAAGTAGTCAACCGCCTTATTGTTGGCGTCGAATCTGTCCCTCGATCCTGGAGCGAGGAAGTCCATCGGCTGGACATAGCCTGTGTCCACCGTGACATCCCAAAGGATCTGACCCTTTCCGCGGAGGAACGCACCCATCCGCTTGCTCCACATCTGGTAGTTCTTGCCATCGAAGTGTGGAGGACCCGAACCCCGTTCCTGGTACGCCATCCTTGGATCTTAGACTGGTTAGAGTCAACAAAGATCCGAACCGGCTCTGATACCACTTGAAGGACCGATACGGCGAACAAGAGAGGGGGGGAGTGAATGGGAGCCGATAAAAATTCTTCTCGAAGGAGATGGAAACTCCTACAAGATGAACACGGCTTCCAACACACGTCTCCGACTCACTAACCAAGTTGGCCAAGCCCATGTAGCCACTGGAGTGCCACTGGACCTAGGAACCAACACACACAACCTTCCGACCCGATAACGCAGCGGAACACCAAACCTCGAGTCTACAGACCCACACCGGTCAGATCGGTGAGCACCACCGATCAGACCGGTCCCTGCTGGTGAAACTGAGCAACTTTCACTAAGTGGCTCTACACCGGTCAGACCGGTGAGACACACCAGTCAGACCGATCACAGCCTGAAAGCCCCCAAGGCACCAAACAGGCCAAACGACCACCAAACTGACCCAAACTCGAAACAGCAGCACCACGGGACAACAGCGAACACACCAAGACGTTCACCCGAGCAAAATCCCATCGAGGGTTGCACCGGTCGACCGGCCAAGAGCACCCGTCGGACCGGTGTAGCTCGGGCGACTCGGGATGAACAAAGACCCGCGGGTCAACTCTCCCAAATCCAAACCTCAATCTCCCGAATCGCTCCACGGACTTGAACAAGACTTTGGGGATATTAGGAACACCTCATGAGGAGTCCATAGCCAAGTTTAATCCCACCAAAACTCGTCCAAAAAGGAGGAATCAATGAAATCCCGCCAAGAGCACTTCCAACCCAAGAACTCAAGAAACCCCAAAATCGAGCACCTTTACTCACGGATTTGGGAAGGGAATCACAGCCCAAAGAACCACGAAGGGTTCTCACAAATTTCCCCAATCAAATCCCTAAGAGAAAAGTCCCGAAAACAACCCAAAGAAATCACCAAGAGAAGGCCCCGAAAATCACCACCAAGAACAACCGGGGAAAACACATCCAAACCTTGAGGAACCACGCTGAATCATCTATACATGAAACAAAGGTTCATACAAGGTCTAGCAAGCCGCCCGATCATCCATCCCTCTCAACAAGATCTCTCCATGAAGCTCTCTTGCTAGTCCTATGGAAAACCTAAGGAAAATAGGAAGGAAAATGGGAAAACAAATGAGCTAGGGTTCCAAGAGTTGGCTGCCATCGTCTCACCTCTTGGGTTATATGGAGGCAACCGAAAGTCTAAAATGCCCTTTCCTAATAACTAGGGATACAAGCCCCTCAAGGGCGGATTTGGAAGTCTTCATGTCTTCACCATCGGACGGATGCCCGGCGACCGCACCCTGCATAGCCTCGACGCAAGCCATGCGATCCCGATGCGTGTCCTCCGCTTCGAAGTCTCCGGGCTGCGTCGTCGCACACCGGTCAGACCGTTGCTCCCCACCGGTCAGACCGGTACCCACCGGTCAGACCGGTCTGGCGCTGCTGCACCTCCGTCTTCGGTTCTTTGGTCTTGGCTTTCTGGATCAACCAAGGAACCCAGTGGTTTTCTGGTGAACCACCGGAAACCCCGCGAACTCGGTGTAGCCTCCGCCAATCTCCACTCATGACTCGGCTCCCACGTAGTCCCGGCTCGACCTTGGTTTTGAGGCTCAACCAAGAAACCGTCCATGACTACATCTTGCTGTTCATGCCACCATGCAGCCCGCACTTGACCCCCGCCGGCCACCGGTCCCTCGAACGAAGCCTACTTGTCTTCTCCACACCTGGAGGCCTCACCGGCGACGACCTTTCACACTTGTTCTTCACCTGCACCAACACCAGTCAAGCCGCAACCTGCACCTGCAATACTTAGCTAAGAATCAGTCCACACAACGTTGTCAATCACTCATCACACAAGGAAGCGACCATCCACCAGTCCTCGAACCACACATGGTCCTTACGAGGCACTGGCGCTGGACGAAGCGCTCGTCGCCAACAAGGAGAAGATGGTCAACGAGGACCTCGACTCCGCCGCGAAGCACGCCGGTAGCTTCGAGGCTACTGAGCAGACCAAGGAGGTGCCCCTCGACCCTGCTGCCCCCGAGGGCAAGGCGTTGAGGGTTAGTTCTACCCTCGACCCGAAATAGGAAGTGGTGCTCGTCGACTTTCTCCGCGCCAACGCCGACGTCTTCATGTGGAGCCCCTCGGACATGCCAGGCATCCCGAGGGAGGTCACCGAGCACTCCCTTTACATCCTACCTCACTCCCGCGCCATGCAGCAATGGCTGCGCTGCTTCGACGAGGAGCGGCGCCGGGCAATCGGAGCGGAGCTGCGGAAGCTCCTCGAGGCTGGGTTCATCAAGGAAGTGTTCCACCCCACTTGGCTAGCTAATCCTGTATTAGTAAAGAAAAAGAATGGGAAGTGGCGGATGTGTGTAGACTACACTAGTCTTAATAAAGCATGTCCTAAAGTTCCTTTTCCTTTGCCGCGTATCGATCAGATCGTTGATTCGACCGCTGGGTGCGAATTGCTCTGTTTCCTTGACGCCTATTCCGGGTACCACCAAATAAAAATGAAGGAGTCCGACAAGCTCGCGACTTCGTTCATCACACCGTGCGGGATGTACTGCTACGTCATGATGCCGTTCGGCCTCCGAAACGTGGGCACAGCATACCAGCGACGTATGCAGCACGACTTCGGAGACCACATCGGGCTAACCATTGAGGCGTACGTAGATGATATAGTCGTAAAAACCAGGAAGGCGGAAGACCTAGTTAGCGACCTTCGCATCGCGTTCGGCTACCTACGGGCCAACAGGGTGAAGTTAAACCCCGAAAAATGTGTCTTTGGCGTGCTGCGGGGCATGCTATTAGGATACATCATCTCCCAGCGAGGCATCGAGGCCAACCCCAGAAAGGTTGCAGCCCTCGAATGAATGGGTCTGATTCGGGACATTAAGGGGGTCCAAAGGGTGCTGGAGTGCCTCACCACCTTGAGCCGCTTCATCTCGCGGCTCAGCGAGAAGGGCTTACCCCTCTACCGGCTCCTCAAGAAGCATGAGCGTTTCTCCTGGACCACCGAGGCCTAGGAGGCGCTTGATAAGCTGAAAGCATCCCTTACCCACGCCCCGATCCTCACTCCGCCGCGAGATAGCGAGCCTCTGTACCTCTACGTGGCTGCAACCACCCAGGTGGTCAGCGCCGTAATCGTGGTGGAGCGCACGGAGGAGGGACACGCTTTGCCGGTTCAACGGCCGGTGTATTACATCAGCGAAGTCTTGTCCGACACCAAGACGCGCTACTCGCAAGTCCAGAAGCTGCTCTACGCAGTGGTTCTCGCGTGACGCAAACTCCGCCACTACTTCGAGGCTCACCCGGTCACGGTAGTTTCCTCCTTTCCGTTAGGGGAAATCATCCGTAACCCGGATGCAGCGGGCAGAATTGCCAAGTGGTCGGTTGAGCAGATGGGTGAAACGCTCGCCTACGCCCCGCGCAAGCCCATCAAGTGCCAAATCTTGGCAGATTTTGTGCCGAGTGGACGGACACGCAATTGCCGCCGCCACAGATCCAGGCCGAATGCTAGGCTCTGTACTTCGACGGTTCGGTGATGAAGACAGGTGCGGGCGCGGGCCTACTCTTCGTCTCACCCCTCAGGGAGCACATGCGGTACGCTTTGCGCCTTCACTTCCCCGCATCGAACAACATGGCTGAGTACTGTTGACGGTGTATTTTGGTGCACCTAGCATGTTCATTACACTGGTTTGGATTTGATTATGGAACTGACCTGCCACTAGGCACACTAATCATATAACGAGTTCATCTATGTGCATGCATTTGGAAGTGTTGTGTTTATGTAGGAAAACATGGACATAAAGGACGGATTCGCAACAAGTTCAAAGGAGCATTTACGGAGCTCCAATGCTTCCTTGGATCCATTCAATACGCCGTGTCCATCATAGGTCTAGTCATGAATACCTTCAAGTAGTGGCAGTACGAGAGGAGGGAAAGGGTGAAACCGTGGACACAACCCCCGAAAGATTAGATTGGTTTTCATGTCTTTAAGCGATTGCATGCTCTAGTATCGTAGGCCCGTGGGCGAGTGTCTTCTACCTTGATCGTTTATCATTATCTCTAGTGCAATTTAGTTGTTTTCTAGTATAATAATAGTTAGGGTTTTAGTAGCTAGTGTGTCGTTGTAGATTGAACGCTTGTAATCCCTTTGCTCCGCGGATTGACAAGAACCTTGGGAATCCCGTGGTGAAAAGGTGTGGGGTCCGTACGCTTGCGGATCGTAGAGCGATACATCTTTTATCTGTCAACAAGCCCCTTCTTCTGGCGTCGTTGCCGGGGAGCAAGTTAGTTTACATCGTTTGATTTGCATCTAACTTAGTTTTATATTTTAGTTTATCTTTTATTTGCTTTATCTAACATATATTATCTAGAAAAACACTTGTTTCGTTTTTGTTTTTGTTTTTATCTTATTGTCTAGATGGCATTCTTTAATCAACCCGTGGAAGAACCGGAGAAATCACTAAGGGATTACGCTAGCCCTCGATGTGAAGACAAAAAAGTACAAGAGTCGGATTCGAAGCTCGAAGCGACCAAGTATGAGATTAAATCCAAGATCATCGAGATGGTGGCGGCAAACCCGTTTGAAGGGATGGTTACGGAGAACCCATATAGACACATAAGGGATTTCACGACGATATGCAACACGGTGCATCAAGAAGGAGTCCCCGATGAAAGGTTCAAATGGAATCTCTTTCCCTACTCATATGCCGGCAATGCAAAGACATGATATTCGGTTGCGTCCTTTGAAGTTGAAGGCAATTGGAACAAGTTGACAAAGAAATTTTGCGAGAAGTTCTTTCCAATTAGCAAGGTTCAACATCTAAGGAGGCAAGTGATCAACTTCATGCAAGGAGAAGAGGAAGGGATAGACCAAGCCTGGGATAGGTTTAATGGGTTAATCGAACAAGGACCAAAACTCGGCTTCACCGGTGACGTACTCTTGCATACATTTTTCTTTTCCCTAACACCTAGTTGCATGCAACACGTCGAAATGTGTGCAAGTGGGGATCTCATGGAGAAAACACTCACGGAAGCCGCCCAACTTCTACAAATAGTTAGTAAAGCGGCTGCCATGCGAAGAGATTGGGAAAGAAGACTTGCGGAAGAGCCGGAATATAATTCGAGGAAGAAGAAGTGTGCTGATTTTTCTAAAGAGACAACCCGGAAGTCACAAAAGAGGAGCCAATCATGGAAAAGCTTGAGCAAGAACACATCAAGTCAACAACTACACCGAGCGTCGACTTCGCCACACCAAATGAGACGAACAAGAGAAGCATGTCAAGCGCGAAGCCACTAAGGGAGTTCGAACCAATGGATTGGGTTCCTATTGATTACGGAGAAGTATTCGACAAGAGAAGACCGTTCCCTAATAAAAAGGGAATGGCGAGAGCATTGGAAGTGGATTTCCCACCAGAGAAGAAAGAGGAAAATTCATACGACCTTGAAACCACCGGTGAGATTTTTCAAAAGCTCTTTGGAGATGACGTAGTGGATCCGGAACACATAGCCGAGGTGAAAAGAATCATGGGGATCAAGCACAAAACATCACCATACGCTCGCCTCGCCGAAATTTACGCGATAGGATCCGAAGAAGGAGAAGATGACACCACACTTGAGTTGCGAGATCAATGGAGTTCAATGCAAGGCTTTATGCGACATCGGAGCCCAAGTAAGTGTCCTATCTTCTAAAATTTACGATAAAGTTCAAGACCACAACCTAGACTTAGCTCCAACATCAACGAAATTAATTATGGGAGATGGTAGAACTATCAAACCTCTAGGTATTGCTTGCTACATGAAAGTAAAAATCTCTAGAAACTACATACCAACCGATTTATTTGTTATTGATACTTACCATAGTAATCATGATCACATAATCTTAGGTAGGCCCTTTCTTAAGTTGGTTGATGCCGTGTTAGATGCCGGAGAAGGCAAAGTAACAATGAACCTTAATGGAACAAAGTACACATATAACTTTCTTCGTGCTTCTAAACACCTTACACCCTTTCCTCCCGAAGACGAAGAAGTAGAAGAGATAGATAGTCTTTGTTTTGTTGAAACCCGTAGAGACCCGCTGCAAAAAGCGATGGAAAATCAAATTAGTGATCTACAAGATGAAGAACTAGAAGAAGCAACAAAAGGCTTAGAGCCACTTGATGGAAGCGTGGAGGAAGGATGATTCGAAGGCATAGGAGAAATAAAACCCGACGAGCCACAAGCGCCCGAGGTAGACCTTAAACCTTTGCCCAAAGGATTAAAGTATGAATTTTTGGGCCCAAACAAGACCTATCCGGTCATCGTGAGTGACGAGTTGAGTCCCAAAGAAAATGAGGCGTTGCTGATTTTATTGAAAAAACATAGGAAGGTGATTGGATACTCAATTAATGATCTCAAAGGTATTAGCCCAGCCTTCTGCACTCATCGTATACCAATGGAAGACCAATGTAAGCCCGTAGTGGACCACCAAAGGAGGCTAACCCATGCCATGCGAGAGGTAGTAAAGAAAGAGGTCATCAAGTTACTTGACGCCGGAATCATCTACCCGGTTCCGCATAGCGAATGGGTGAGCCCGGTACATTGTGTACCAAAGAAAGGAGGTTTGACCATGGTGAAGAATGAGAAAAATGAATTGATACCGCAAAGAACCGTGACCGGGTGGCGAATGTGTATTAATTATCGTAAGCTTAACAAAGCGACAAAGAAAGATCACTTCCCCCTACCGTTCATCGACGAGATGCTCGAGGTTAGCAAACCGCGCTTATTTTTGCTTTCTCGATGGGTACTCGGGGTTCATGCAAATTCCCATTCACCCGGACGATCAACACAAGACAACGTTTACTTGCCCTTACGAAACGTTTGCATATAGAAGGATGCCCTTCGGTCTATGCAACGCTCCGACCTCTTTTCAACGTTGCATGATGGCCGTATTTTCGGAATTCATCGAGGAGATTGTCGAGGTGTTCATGGATGATTTTTTCGTTTATGGGAAGACGTTCATGGATTGCCTGGCAAACTTGGAAAAGGTCCTCACGAGGTGTGCGGAGGTTGACTTGGTATTAAATTGGGAAAAGTGCCACTTCATGGTTAAGCAAGGCATAGTGCTCGGACATGTCATATCCGAGAGGGGAATTGAAGTGGACAAGGCTAAGGTAGAGACGGTTGAGCAACTCCCACCTCCTACGGATGTTAAGTCCTTAAGGAGCTTTCTAGGCCATGCCAGATTCTATAGAAGATTTATAAAGGACTTCTCGAAGATCACTAAGCCTTTAACGCATCTTCTTCGAAAGGATGTGGCTTTTGACTTTGATGAGAAGTGCCTAGCGGCATTCCGGACCTTGAAAAGTGCGTTGGTGAGTGCCCTCAT
The DNA here is from genome assembly GCA_947561735.1 of Cenchrus americanus. Classification (NCBI taxonomy): domain Eukaryota; kingdom Viridiplantae; phylum Streptophyta; class Magnoliopsida; order Poales; family Poaceae; genus Cenchrus; species Cenchrus americanus. Next base: position 79,629,679 of record OX387245.1, on the reverse strand, counting down.
CATCCAACCTCCGGATTGGAGCCAACCTTTCGAGATCATGTGTGACGCAAGTGACTACGCCATAGGTGCGGTCTTGGGACAAAGAAAGGAAGGCCGAGTTCACGCCGTTTACTATGCTAGCAAAACTCTTAGTGGGGCACAATTAAATTATGCCACTACGGAAAAAGAGTTGCTAGCGGTGGTATTCACTTTCGAAAAATTCAGATCTTACATCGTGAACTCGAAGGTCATTGTTTACACCGATCACGCAGCCATCAAGTATCTCTTGGCTAAGAAGGAAGCTAAACCACGTTTGATTCGTTGGATCCTTCTTCTCCAAGAATTTGATGATGAAATTCGTGATAAAAAAGGGGTGGAAAATATTGTGGCCGATCATTTGTCTAGGATGAATCGTGGACAAGATGATAAAGAGCCCATAGAAGATAAGATGAGAGATGACCACCTCTATCGAGTGCTTGACAAAGATACATGGATGATCGATATCATTCGAGCGATTCGGAAGATGCCTCTCGATCATCTAGATAAAAACTCTCAAATGAAGATAATCTCCGAAAGTAGGAAATACTTTTGGGATGCACCATACCTCTTCAAACTTGGCAATGATGGAGTAATGAGATGGTGTGTGCCAAGAGAAGAAAGGGTCGAGATTTTGAGAAAGTGTCACTCGGCGGAGTACGGTGGGCGGAAGTATAGTCATTTTCGAACCCAAGCAAAAGTATGGTTGAGCGGATTCTTTTGGCCGGAGATGCATGAAGATACTAAAAGATATGTTGCATTATGCCCCGAATGCCAAAGAACCGGAAACATCTCTCAAAGAAATTCTATGCCTTTGAAATACAACCTACAAATCGACATATTCTATGTATGGGGTATAGACTTCATGGGGCCTTTTAAAAACTCATTTGGATTTGAGTATATCCTAGTCATGGTTGATTATGTATTTAAGTGGGTAGAGGCTATACCATGTCGTAAAGCTTCCACGGAGGAGTAAATTACTATGATCAAGAACGTGATTTTTCCTCGTCTCGGTACACCGAGAATCTTGATAAGTGATGGAGGAACTCACTTTACAGGAAGAATTTCAAAAAGTGCTTGTCCAAGTTGGGAATTGAGCATAGGGTCTCTACGGCCTATCACCCGCAGACCAACGGACAAGAGGAAACGTCAAATAGGCAATTAAAAAGCATCCTCAACAAAACCATTGAGAAGGGAGGCAAGGATTGGTCAAAGAAATTAGACGGAGCTTTATGGGCTTATCGAATGGCGTTCAAGACACCGATAGGTATGACCCCTTATCAATTCGTCTATGGAAAAGTTTGCCACCTTCCGGTTGAGTTGGAACATAAAGCCTATTGGGCAATTAAAGAGATGAACCTCGATCTCGATGCCGCGGTGGTGAAACGAAGGTTCCAAATAAGCTAGCTAGAGGAGTTGAGGTTGAAAGCATATGAAAATGCAAGCATATACAAGGAGACAATCAAAAGGTGGTATAATAAAAGATTGAAAAAGAAAGAATTTAAGGAAGGAGATAAGGTCCTCCTCTACAATTCGAGGTTTAAAACCTTCGGAAAGGGGAAATTGCAAAGCAAGTGGGATGGACCTTATGTTGTGCATTCGGTTCTCTCCAACAGAGCGGTAACCATTATGGATATAAACGGCGATCAATTTGTGATGAATGGTCAGCGGCTTAAGGTTTACTACGAACCCGACGTTGTGCCCGTTCACCATGTTGATGTCTTCACCATGGAGGAAGAGCCCGAACGTCCCGCCTAGGACGAAAAACAAGGCATGAATTTCTGTAAATAGTTTTTCTTTTAATTTTCTGGAGTTTCTCGCGAAGATTTACTTGGCCAACTTTTTCCCATGGGCTAAGGAGGTGAAAAAAGGGCGGTACATGAAAAACCGGACTGACCCGGCCCCCGAGATAGGGTGGGCCGGTCGGCCCAGGCCGACCGGCCCAGGTGGGTCTCGGTGGCCGTCGTCCCCGATTTTTGCCCGAGTTGCTCCTTTTCGACTTCCTTCTTCGGTCAGAAAATTTGAAGTGAAGTTTAAAAAAGGAAAACGAGGTTCTCAGGGTTTTTTCTCTTCGGACTATTTATTTGGCCGAAATGAGAGCTCGGGAATCAACCCCTCCAAGCAATATTTTGCACCCTTGCACCAGCCATTGTGTCCCCAAGAAGCTTAGAGTCGAAGCTAGAAGCCATGGAGTCATCGATGGAGGAGGCGATGCGATGCGAGCTCAAGCTACCCGTCAAGAGGACGGCACACATCCGTTGCGGAGGGCGTGTCCCAATTGGAGCGCTTGCATCTCGCAACCCCGTCGAAGGAGACGATCGTAGCCCGAGCTCGTGGGCGGCCGCCGGAAGAGATGATAACGACCTCTACATTTGGGATGAGCAGCCCAAAGAGAGCACTCCCGAAGGCCCCAACGGTGACGGTAACGATGGCAACGAGAGCGGCAACGACAATGGAGGTGGCGACGATGGCAATGACGACGGTGGAGACAATGGCGATGAAGACCCCTTCGGATTGCATCTGATGTGTTGTCGAACTTGCCGTCAATCCATCGGGGATCTCTACACTTCGGTCGATGAATGTCTCCAAGCCATAGAAGCGATGAAGCAGCATATGGAGGATTTCGAGCACGTAGTTGGAGACAACTACAAGTTCCTTAACCGTAACGTGCGCAAACTTTTTGGCATGGTTGGAAACATGAGAACCAAGTGGTGCAATACTTGCTTGAAGTACCACTAGATCTAGTTTTCCCCTTAGGAATTTGTAAGATACGATGAGGACGTCGTATGTTTTAAGCGTGGGGGAGAGCTAGCTAGCTAGCCTTAGCTTTTGAACTTCAAGTTTAGGTTCGGTTTAATCTTTGTGTGAGAGTATTAGCGTTTTAATGGGTCTTTAGTTTTCGAGTGTGTTTTAAAATTTTTGCAAGTGTCTTAAATTAGTGTTGAGTCAAAGAAAACCAAATAAAAAGAGTCTTTATATATTATTTTTGTGTCTTGTGTGATGCTTATCTTTATTCACTTGTTTGTTTATCTTTGATTCTTGGTATACGAACACAAGTGTGTGGTTTGAAAAATGTTTACCGTGGTGCTTGGTGGAATTGCTACTACTTAAAGTACCCATACCACACTTCGATCCTGAGCTTCACATGTTAGTTATGCTATGTTCCATGCTAAAAATTGGAGGATTTCAGTTCTGAAAATTATCTAGAAACCCTTGTAATAAAGGTTAGCAAAACCTCTTTTTCCAAGTTGAGAGTAAGAAAAAAAATCCTATACAAGGCCAATTTATTTTTTTGCTCCACCATAAGTGTGATTAGCACGATGAGTTGGGCTAGGATCTTTCTCTCTTGGGAGTTTTAATTTCGAGCAATGATCATGTTCTTGTGCTTATCTTTTATTGCTAGTCTCGTCATACATTCGGTAACGAGACTTTCACCTTGGAAGTCTCGTACATCGCCGAATTCCATACCCAACCCTATACATCTCTTTTGTACATCGCATTCCTTGAACACAACCTACTTTCAAAAGTTTCGTCTCGTCTCTAGCATGATTTAATTAAAATTTCAGATTGTATGCATGCGAGAAAGAGAGGAGTTGAGAGCTTTGAAAAGTTGTCAAGAGAGAGAAAAATAAAGAGAAAAGTACGAGTATGGAAAAGAAAGAAAGAAAGAAAAATATGAGAATGAAAAGGAAAAAAATATGAAAAAGAAAAAGAGAAAGATGAGGTAGCAATAAAGATATGAGAGGGATGGATCAAGTGAAAGAAAAGAAAAAAAATAAAGTGTAAGGAAGGATGTCACGTTGTTGAGAGACGAAACTTTCACTCTTTTTCCAACCATGTGCAATCCGACAACGAGGACGTCATCGGTGCCTTGTAGTCACAATTTTCTTTTGCCCTTACATATGTCCACCATTCTAAATCTTCTCATCCTTGATATCCCTACATATGGTTAATTCTCATGATCATTGGCTTTGAAAGGTAAACAATCATTAGAGGAAGTTCTTAGTTTGACAACATTTATGTTAATTGCACTAGCCCTACCTATAGCTCCACATTACGTGATATATGAGAGATTAATGGGAGGTGAGAGTTTTATAAAATTTGGTTAGGATAGCCACTTCATATGAGTGACTTGAGAGAGCTTGGAGAAAGGCTTTTGTCTAATACATGCCGCACCCCGCACCCTCGTGGGCAATGCGTTCCGCCAAGGCTTTTACCGGCCCACCACGGTCGCCGATGCCGCCGAGATCGTGCGCACCGCGAAGGGTGCCGGTTCTACGCTCGCAAGTCCAATCTCCCCGTGCACGTCCCCGGACCATCCCCGTCACGTGGCCTTTCGCCAAGTGGGGACCGGATATCGTCGGGCCCTTGCGGAAGGCGCCGGGGGCTACACCCACCGGTTGGTCGCAATCGACAAGTTCTCCAAGTGGGTGGAGGTGCGCCCCATCACGAATTTCGGGGCGGAAAGCGGGCGGTGACGTTCTTCACCGACATCGTCTACCGCTTTGGGGTGCCCAACTCCATCATCACCGACAACGGGTCCCAATTCACGGGCGGGAAGTTCCCCGGAATTCTCGCGATAAGTTCCACATCCGCGTGGGATCGGGCAGCCGTGGCGCACCCATAGACCAACGGTCAAGTGGAGCGTGCCAACAAAGCATGATTCTACAAGGCCTCAAGATCGGAATTTTCGACCAACCGAACAAGTCCGGTCGAAAATGGCTCCGGGAGCTACCAGTTGTTGTGTGGAGCCTCAGGACCACCCCAAGCGGGGCCACCAGGTTCACCCCATTCTTCCTGGTCCATGGCGCGGAGGCCGTCCTCCCCACGAACTTAGAATACGGGTCTCCTAGGATCCGGAGCTACGACGAAGGTGCCAACCGGCCGAGCCCGCGAGGACTCGCTGGACCAATTGGATGAGGCACGCATCGTGGCCCTAATGCATTCCGCGAGGTACCAGCAGGCTCTAAGGCGCTACCAAGCTCGCAAGGTGCGGCGGCGAGACTTCGGCCGAAGGGGACTTGGTCCTAAGGCTACGGCAAGACAACCGAGGCCACCACAAGTTGTCGCCCCCATGGGAGGGACCCTACGTCGTGGTGAAGGTGCTCAAGCCCGGCACGTCCAAGCTAGCCAATGAGGACGGCGAAGAGCTCACCAACGCTTGGAACATCCAACAACTACGTCGCTTCTATCCCTAGCTAGGATTTCCAAGTTTCTTGTTGTAAATTACATGCCCAGCACCCCGGTTGGCAGCCCAAATGTAAACAACGGTCGGTTTAAAAAGTTAAAGGGCAACTCGACTTTCCCCGTAAAACCAAGTCACCCTCGGGGGCTACTGCGGGGGGCATCCCCCCCCAAAAAAATGGTCCCATTTTTTCGCAAAAATCCACGAGCGCTCTACGTATGACTCGGCCTTAGCCTCGAGCGAGTTCGGGCGGGGCGCGGGTGTTGACGGTTAATAGTTGTATCAAAGTTCGTTTGTGACTTGCAAGCGGACAAGTCTCCCGTCGTAGTCAAGGGACCCTTCTTCCCTCGAGTGGTGAACCCAAGGTATCGAATCCGTGGAACAATGTGCAACGCAAGGATTCAATCTAGTAAAGCAAGGTAAAGCTATCTTATGAAGGTAAGTTGCATCTAATCTACTAACTCATAAAGAAAACGAATCTAATCTAATCTACTAAAGAGGTAACAAGAGAAAGCAAGAGATAACCAATCTAGAGAATCTAGATCATGCTTATGTTGTAGCTCCAAACAAGATAGATGAAGATAACAAAGCGAATCTCATTAAAAGCGTCTTTAAATCGTGGCCTTCCCATCCGACTCCGAAACATCCGCCTTTCGAGACCCCCGTTCGTCACAACGTATCCCTATTCATGCGGGGAGCTTAGGGCGAGTTCGATAGAACAAGTTGAAATCACTTGGCCGGTATGGTACGCACCTCTAGCCACCGCGGCTACAAGAGCACCCTATGTAATCTATCTTAAGTATAGATCGTAGAAGAAGCAAAACCAAGAAGAAATCAAAATCATCGAGAAGGCACTTAATCGCTAGAAATCGGATTCACTTACAAACTTCACCATGAATGATTACATGAACAAGATCACCACCGGGTCCTCCCTCGATCTTGATCCTCGCTCCGAGCTCCGACGTGGTCTTCCATGCAAGGTTCCCACGTCGGCCGGGGAAACCCTAGACAACTAGCACGACCCTCATCTTCAAGTTGGTGTCCCTCAAGCTTCTCTGCTCCTCGGCGGCGGAATACGACTTCGGTTCTCGCGTGGCTCTCGGTCGGGGTGCTATTTATAGCCCGAGAAGCAATTAGGTCAAAAGAGAGGCCGATTGGGCTCCGAATTGGGCTGGGCCGGCCGGCTCGGGCCGACCGGCCCGGGCCCATTCGGCCCATCCCGCGGCTCGCTTCGCCCGGTGTTGCTTCCCACGTCTTCTAGATGTTCTCCCCTTTTGCATGTGGGCCCTTGACGTCGGTTTCTCTCCGAATTGGACTCAACTCCTTGTCTTGCAAGATTCAAGCACTTTTCTCGGTTCGGTCCTCGGAGTTTATCATCTTCTCGGGCTTGGTCCTTGGGCTCTTGGAGGCATGTTCACTTCATTGCTTGACTTGTATCGGGCTTCAAGGTCTTGTCATGAGGTGCTTAATGAACTTATCCCAGAAGTCTTGCTTTCATCGTTAAAACCCTGCGTAAACACTTAACTCCAAAACCGACATGCACAAGTGAACTTGTTATACCACGGGGGTTAGTACCAATGAATAAGATACAAAAGTTATGCCAACACCGAAGGTAAACTCATGGCTAGGTTGACGGATTTTCACCGTCAACATCTCCCCCATGCTTAAACCTTGCTCGTCCTCGAGTAAGCCTTCGATGGATATCATCATTGACAAACAATGTTTAAACCTTGCACTTGATCATACATGAAAAAAAAAACATAATGCTCTCAAAAGTTTAATTCGTTAAAGTTCCATAATGAACTAGCCTTCACCTCTACGGAGGGTAGATTCTTATTAAGCTTATCCCACAAGTATTAATATGCTCACAAAGTTTAAATAGACCTCGAATTTTTGAAATAAAGAACGAGATAAAGAAAAGCTAAACCAAGTTCACAAATTTAAATCATCCCGTATATTGCTCATGAACTCTCATCTCACTTGTCTCTCAAGCCTATATATTCTACTCCTTTCCCTCTCATAACATATATGTGTGGTAGGCTTTATATGGAGCTTTGGGAAAGTTTAGTCCTAACAAGATTTTATAAATGAGGTGTTGTCAAAACAAGACAAGCTTCTCATGGTCTTACCGAGACTCGTCAAAAAGGTCATTGGAAAATAATGTTAAATCAAGGAGGGGAAAGAGAAAAATACACACACTTTTAGATGAGTGGACATGTGCAAATGGCAAAGAGTGATCCCGAGGCACAAAGGAAGTCCTCGTTATCGGATTGCACATGGTTGGAAGATGAGAATGGATCTTTTTATCTTGAAGCCTTGAATGCACTCTTAGAGAGCTAGGGAATTTACTTTACGCACATTTTTTTCTTTCTCATATTTCTCATTCCTTTCTTTCTTTCATTCATTCATTTTTTTCTTGTCATATATTCAGTCCATGACTTTCACAATGAAGTTTTGATTTTTTATACCTTGAAAGTCATGAATATCACTGGATTTTTTTTTACCCAACCCTATACATCTCTTTCATCATTTTTTTTTAAATACTCCCTTTTGAACTCTAAAACTGCACCGTACCTACCTCCTCCCCCATGCTTAGACGTTGCTCGTCCTCGAGCAAAGAGGCGAAAAATAAGGTAGGTACCGGAGATATTTTTCCTTGGAGAGATACTTGAAATCTTCAACGTTGGCACCGTCTTGCGATCTTCCTTGAATTGATGATCCATTCTCAACGATAGGTTGTGGTCAAGGAGGTAATCACAAAAAGATGATATTTGGTTTAAGGGTGGATATCCGGCGAAGTTTGTGAGATCACCGATGCGGGGATACACAATGCACGGATAAAAGGCTAGCAAAAAGATAGATACGCAAAAACGGAATGACCAGCTTCTTAGTCTCGGGCCAGAGAAATCATGGCCTGCAATAACTCACTCAAGAATAAATCTTGTACACTAAGGTTTATGCACTCAAATATATATAAGGCTTTGGATAGGTTGAGCAACACACAAGTGACATTTATGACAAGGTTAGCGATATTTTTGAACATAAAAGACATCTTTAATCTATTCATAACTTGAGAGCACATAAAACACTATGGGTCTTTATTTTAATCATAACCTCCGCCGAAGATTAAGCTAGCATTTAAATAAATTCAGATTTGTATTTTTAAGAGAGCACTAGTTCAAACATGCATAAGTCAATTACAAAGATAAACAAAGCAGCAATTATAATCATATATCATCATGACACAAACTTTGTAACTTTACCAAAGGTAAAAACTTGGTGGTGACATTATTCATGATGAAAATAAACACTAAGACACATGCTGAAAATTAAACTAAAAACTGAAAATTAAAGCAAAGCTGAAAATACTACGCAAACATAGGCGCAAACAAGCTGAAAATTAAAGAAAAGGGGGTAAAGGAAAGATAACTAAAGCTTCTCCTCTCTCTAATCTTCCGCCGGTGGTTGATGTTGATAGCCTTGGTTGTTGTACCCTTACTTGTAATAGGAATGCACCACTCCTCCTATGAATTGTCTGACGGTGCTAGGTGAAGGTGTCCAAGCACATAAGCGACGTTTGCATTTCCTTCACCCATTTGGTTTGCATTGGTTTGGATGGCTGCAATAATTTGCATGATCCTTGCAGCGTATCCTCCAATGGTGGCCACATTTTGTTGTGGTTGAGGAAGGTGTGCATATGGCTCCGCAAAGGCTACGTTGGGCACCGCAAAAAATGGTGGGGGTATGGCTGCACCACTCCCCCATGCTTGCATTGGTACACCACCGTAGTAATTTGGCGATGACGGAATTTCTCCGAATGGTGGAACATAATTTTGTTGTGCACCTCCTTCTTGGGCCATAGAAGATCCTACTCCTATAATTCTTTTCTTTTATTATTTTTTCTTCGCCGGCACAAGAAGTCCTTCCTCTAACCGATCTTCTTCCCCTCAAGAATAGTCTTAATCTTCAAATCCGGAAGGGGCAAATTCACCTAGGCCACTTCGAAGCCTCCTCTCTCATCTTCACTCTTATATTTTCCTTTCTTCATATATTCCTAGGGTAGTCCCGGGTAGGAGATGATTTGGGTTCCTTGTAATACCCGGTTTTAAAGAGATAGTCAACATGGAGAGGTAACAACCCGATCTCCCGAATCCGATGTTGCCACAACACCACCGGTTGATCATAGGTGAGTAGGGTTGATTGGCTGCGAGTAAATCCAATTCAACTCCGTGTTGGTTATCTATGTCTCTCTTATTCTCCCCAAAAATCCACTTGCACAAAAGTGACACACTTGGATGATGGGGTTCGGACGATATATCTTCGTTGATGGTCTCTTCCTGTGATCATACTCCAAAAGCCTTCCCATGTGCCTTCATGCACATACTTGTTCCAGAGCTCCCTTTTGAAAATAGGAGACACTCGCCCATGGGTCTACGATACTAGAACATGCAATCATTTCGAACATGAAAACCAATCTAATCTATCGGGGATTGTGTTGAATGGATCCAAGGAAGCATTGAGGCCTATACTCCCTTTATGGCACGGTTGCTAGCCTTAAGCATTAAAGTATTTTCAGCACAAGATGATAGATAGATAATCCAACAAAGTGTGATTACATCTCAAGATCGATTGCAACCCATGGTTGAAAGGAGATTACCCCATCAAGGTGCTAGAAATAGCATCGTTGATCAAGGTTACCCTTCCGACGGTGTCTTCCTTCTTCTCCACTTGTGGGCTCCCTCCAACGGAATGAGAGACTCAGCACTCCTTCATCAAGGTTATGCGCCATGGTCATGAAAATTTCCTAGGCGAATTTCTTGTGGGTGTTTGCCGACACTCCGCTAGAGAATTGCACCGGTGTCCCGTGTGAAACCCAATATGTGGAGAGCTTGGTCGATGTCGGCGTTCGCTACAAGCCTCTACTTAAGGCGAGCGAGCTTCTTCTCCTCCTCCGTCATGATGGCATACCCCTCGGAATACCGCGGAGCATATGGAGGTGGAGCGGATGATCGTGTCAAGTGGCGAGGTTGGACGAGCGGCTCCTCCATATGTTATTGAAGTTTGGTAAACCTCATAAACGAGTTTCGTGTAGCCCTCATGCCACCAAGGAAAAGAGTGCGATTCCTCCTTGGCGGTGCCGTGTCCTCCTCCATACCCCGAGGAAACTCGAAAACGAGTGCCTCCTCGAAAAGGTTGTCGATGATGGCTTAGACGACGATGATCCCTTCTTCTTCGGTGCAAAGGCTTGTAGTTTTCTTCCATGATTGCAGCACTCTCCCTCACAAATAAATATCCGGGGTTTTCACCCGGTAACAAGGTACACAAATATTATTTTGGAGTCTGGACTTTGAGTGGATTAAGGATGTGATTTGTTGCACGAAACAAACGCGGTGGATGGCTAAGTCTAAGGTGATTCCGGCCTACAAATTAGAGCACACGAACAAAGAGTTGGATGAAAGACTACCTCTCTCCTCCTCTTGGCTCGGTTCTTCTCTAGTGCATGCATGTTGCTTCGTGATCGCGTACACCTTCCAAACGTTCCCGTCCACTCCTTCGCTTGCACTATTGCTCCTTCCACTTGATGTTTTCGCTTTGACTCACTTCCATACTCCCTTGCCTCACATGCATCCATGATATTCCTACAAAACAAAGCCTTGGCTGCCCCCCATGCTTGTACTTTGCATGTGGTTTAAATATGTTGGAGGGGCATCCCGTGATGTGTCATGGTGCATGCATGGTTAGGTTAACTAGATTGCCTCCCTTTAAGGCTAAGCACTCCTCTAATTTCCAAATTTAAAAATATTTTTCAGAGCCATGCAAGAGCTCGAACATAATTTTAGAGAAGTTTTTAAACTATTAAAAACAAATGCAAGTCGAAAATATATTTTTATTACGTCGATTTCGGTCTCACCGGTATAGTTTGCCTTCATTGGTTGAGAGCAAGCTTTTCCCGGCTTGATCATGGGGGCATAGGTTTAGGTCCTAATTTCGATTAGATGAGAGAGATTTTGAATGAAATAAAATTAAGTGAGGCTTAGAAAAATTCTAATCTTAGAGAAACCAAGGATATGGATTTTTAAACCAACCAAAAATCAAGATTCTAGGTTCACGCGAGTCCTACCACATGCTGAAATTTAAATAACATCTAGATACAAGTCGTGGCTCTACTCGTGTGTTTTTAGCATGAAAAACAAGTCAACCTCAGCACCATAATGAGGGTGAAGGGTTGAGTTTGGTTCTGAATTTTTTTGGTTTTGGTTGTGGTTTCTCGAAAAGAAGCAAACAAACACATAGGATGGTTCATGTAAAGGGTTTATGATCAAGCAAAATATTCAACCAAGAATTATGTCTCTAATATTGTTCAACCAATCTAAGTCTAAGGTTTTGCGTAGTAAAATTCAGAACTGAATTATATTTAAAAAGACTCGAAAAACCTGGAATCGGGTTGTCCTCCCGGTAGCTTATTATTGACTCGACGAAACGGGTTGCCTCCCGCCTAGCGCTTCGTTTATAGTCCATGGCTAGACTTCTTCACTTGATTACTCCGGATCAACGCTCTTTGCGGGCGTTGCAATCTTGGGTACCCACTTTGGCTTAGTCAATTTTTTTGGTCTTCACAGTCGGCTTTGTCCTTTGGTCTTGACGGATGCAACATCTTCCTTGTGGCTCGGCATCTCGAACTCCGGTCCTTCGGTCGTGATCTTCATGGTCTCAAGTGTGATGCTTCATCTCTCCCGAATGAGTTTGAGTAGCCTTCGCCGTCTTGGGACCCTGGAGTTGTCTAAAATATTCTTCTTTGTCACCAATCGGTTGTCCGGCAAGTTGTCCCACTTGCGTCTCTAACATCACGATGAACACCCCGCATGTGGATCTTGCCTTGGCAGCCTTTAGGTGTTGAGCTTCTTTCTCCATCTCCATCTTCTCCATCCTCCTCTTGAGTGAACCGGTATGCCACTCAAGGAATCCGGCTCGTATGCATTCAGCTCTCGCAATCGTCATGCGGATAGTTGAGACCTTGATCTTGAACGGCCTCCCGGCGTCTTGAAGGTTTATGATAGGTAGATCAACGATGTCCGGGGTGCGTAGCGCTCCGGTGGTTGAGGTTGATCTTCCTTTGGACTTGGAGGTGGTGATTCCCTTGGAGATTTTGATGGTCCTTCGAGCTTGTGTTGCACGTCACCTTTGCCTGTAAAGTTTTCCTGGATCATCCACAAAAAAGTTTTGGGTTTCTTGGAGAGGTAGCCAACCATCTCCGGTTAGGGTTAGTGATAAAACAAAAATCTAAACATAAGAACTAGGGTTAATCAAAACTAGATTAGATTGAAATTTTTTTTTCTTTTTGAGGATGATCAAACATAAGAGATGCAAAAGAAAATCAAAAGAAAAACTGAAAGATAAGCGATACTAGATCGGATCTTGATTGCTTGTTCCCCGGCAACGGCGCCGTGAAAAAGGGGCTTGTTGACGGTTAATAGTTGTATCAAAGTTCGTTTGTGACTTGCAAGCGGACAAGTCTCCCGTCGTAGTCAAGGGACCCTTCTTCCCTCGAGTGGTGAACCCAAGGTATCGAATCCGTGGAACAATGTGCAACGCAAGGATTCAATCTAGTAAAGCAAGGTAAAGCTATCTTATGAAGGTAAGTTGCATCTAATCTACTAACTCATAAAGAAAACGAATCTAATCTAATCTACTAAAGAGGTAACAAGAGAAAGCAAGAGATAACCAATCTAGAGAATCTAGATCATGCTTATGTTGTAGCTCCAAACAAGATAGATGAAGATAACAAAGCGAATCTCATTAAAAGCGTCTTTAAATCGTGGCCTTCCCATCCGACTCCGAAAACATCCGCCTTTCGAGACCCCCGTTCTGTCACAACGTATCCCTATTCATGCGGGGAGCTTAGGGCGAGTTCGATAGAACAAGTTGAAATCACTTGGCCGGTCCGGTATGCACCTCTAGCCACCGCGGCTACAAGAGCACCCTATGTAATCTATCTTAAGTATAGATCGTAGAAGAAGCAAAACCAAGAAGAAATCAAAATCATCGAGAAGGCACTTAATCGCTAGAAATCGGATTCACTTACAAACTTCACCATGAATGATTACATGAACAAGATCACCACCGGGGCCCTCCCTCGATCTTGATCCTCGCTCCGAGCTCCGACGTGGTCTTCCATGCAAGGTTCCCACGTCGGCCAGGGAAACCCTAGACAACTAGCACGACCCTCATCTTCAAGTTGGTGTCCCTCAAGCTTCTCTGCTCCTCGGCGGCGGAATACGACTTCGGTTCTGCGTGGCTCTCGGTCGGGGTGCTATTTATAGCCCGAGAAGCAATTAGGTCAAAAGAGAGGCCGATTGGGCCCCGAATTGGGCTGGGCCGGCCGGCTCCGGGCCGACCGGCTCCGGGCCCAATTCGGCCCATCCCGCGGCTCGCTTCGCCGGTGTTGCTTCCCACGTCTTCTAGATGTTCTCCCCTTTTGCATGTGGGCCCTTGACGTCGGTTTCTCTCCGAATTGGACTCAACTCCTTGTCTTGCCGGATTCGAGGCACTTTTCCGGTTCGGTCCTCGGAGTTTATCATCTTCTCGGGCTTGGTCCTTGGGCTCTTGGAGGCATGTTCACTTCATTGCTTGACTTGTATCGGGCTTCAAGGTCTTGTCATGAGGTGCTTAATGAACTTATCCCGGAAGTCTTGCTTTCATCGTTAAAACCCTGCGTAAACACTTAACTCCAAAACCGACATGCACAAGTGAACTTGTTATACCACGGGGGTTAGTACCAATGAATAAGATACAAAAGTTATGCCAACACCGAAGGTAAACTCATGGCTAGGTTGACGGATTTTCACCGTCAACAGCGGGCGGCCTAGCGAAAAGGACGCGTGAGCCAGAGATAGCCTACGCCTCCGCGAGGATACGACCCTTCTCTCTTGCCTCCGGCCCAGCAGGTTGCTCACGAAAACCGAAGTCCCCAACCTGAATTCGCCCAAGCGAAGGAAGAAACAAAACAGCGCGATAAAATAAGAAATACCATTCACTTTCACAAGTGTTTAAAACAAAGTACTTGTTTATTTACACGGCCACGTGGCCCAGATACTAACATTCAAACAAAAAATAGGCCAAGTGCCCAGCGATCTTCAGGCTTGAGGTGCGTCGGCGTCAGCAGCGTCCGGGAACAAGAACTCCACGAAGGCCTCGGTGAGCATCTCGGCGGCATCAGCGGCGAGCGCGTCCACGTGCTCCATCGCCGCCTCATCTTCGACGCCTTCCAGGATGACGTAGCCTGATGCCACGGCCTCGAAGTTCACCTCGTAGTGGGAGCGCACCATGCCGAGGGCCTTTTGGACGCCCAGGTGAAGCACGAGGCGCATGCGCCTCGAGACATGCCCACCAAGGGCGCGCAGACGGCTGGCCAGCGAGCTTCCGGATTGCGCCTCGCCCTCTTCGACCGCCTGGCAGGTCTCGAGGGCCGCAGCGCGCAGCTCTACCAGCTCCCGCTCGGAGGAGTCGTAGGCAGCCTGCAGTGTCTCGGTCCGACTAGTCGCGTGCCCCAGTGCGGTGCGCAGGCCGGGATGCCACGAGCAAAGGAAATCAAGAGGGGAACGGACCCCCAAAGGGAAGATCAACAAAACAAGGAATGAAACCACAACCCCCCTTCGACCTGCTTCCTCTCCACCTCGAGAGCCTGGCGCTCGACCTCGACCGCCTACTGCAGGTTTAAGACCATGGCGCTCTGCTCCTCGAGGGACCGACGCTGGTCCTCATTCGAGATGCTGAGGGCGATCAGCTCCCCGTCGAGCTTCGAGAGCTCGTCTTCACGCTCCTTCAGCGACGCCTGCGCTCCCGCGAGTGCAGTGTGCTCCCACTCGAGCGCCAACCTGGCCTCGACAAGGGCGGCCCGTTCCTACTAGAGCTGGCCCTCACCCCCCTGGCGGGCGGCACGCTCCTGCTGGAGCTGCTCCTCCGCGGCGACGACCGCGGCGGCCTTAGCGGCGAGGGCGACCTTCAACCCCTCGGCCTCCTTGGCCCTCTGCTCGGCCTCTCGCACCCTCTCCTCGGCCTGGCTTCACTG
Source organism: Cenchrus americanus (assembly GCA_947561735.1). Classification (NCBI taxonomy): domain Eukaryota; kingdom Viridiplantae; phylum Streptophyta; class Magnoliopsida; order Poales; family Poaceae; genus Cenchrus; species Cenchrus americanus. The sequence continues at coordinate 79,614,410 of OX387245.1, read as the reverse complement.
GGACCGTGCCTCCTTGAGCTCCGCGCGCTCCCGTCGGCATTCAGCCCGGACGGAGACCATCTCCCTCTCCCAGTCGGCCGCCACGAAGCGCGCCCTCTCCAGGTCCTCCCTCGCCTGCTGCAGCGCCTCGTCCCTGTTGATCAGGGCCGTGCAGACCCGCTCAACGGTGGAGGCATGCGGCGTGGGCTGCCCCTCCAGCTCCAAGAGTTGGTCGCGCAGCGCCCCCGCCTGGTACGCCAACCAGCCGTCCCGAGTCCTCAGGGCCATGGCGAGGGTGTCGAGGGCATCGCGCTGCTCCCGGAGCTGGCGGAGCTCAGCGCTCATCTGGTCGAGAGCGCCGTACCTGTCGCGGGTGTGGATCTCCAGCTCCTGCCACCAACAGACGGAGACCAATGAGCGTCGCGCCACGAAAAACAAACGCGAAAACGACAGAACAAGGCAAAAAACAACAATCTAGCGGACGGCAACATACCTGGAAGACACGCCACACCGGGCCGTCGTGGATCTGCAGCGCCTCGTTCAACGCTCGGTTGAGCGAAGCGCCGTGGCCGTGCAGCTCCTCCCACAGCTGCTGCTCCTCATGGGCGTCGGTGAAGAGGGGGGATGGCGCATCGACGTGCTCTTGCCCCTGCCCCGGGCCCACCGCTGGATCGCTCGAGCCGGGGGGGGCGGCGTGGGACGAAGAGGCCTCGGCGCCATGCCTCGAGCCCCCGGCCACCATGTGTCCATCCCACTGTCTGACGAGCTCCCCCGCCTAACGCTCGGGGGCTGGTGCGGGTAGGCTTCCCCACTGGTCCCACCCGGGCGGCGGGGCATCGTCGTCGGGAATCTCCACCACTGTCGCCCGGGAGCTGCCGGCGAGGGCGGGCCCCCGTGGCGGCGCGGCGACCTCCTCCTCGGCCGCGCTACCGCGGGCCGGCGGCTCTTGCGCGATGCGGCGACCTCCGCCTCCGCCAGCGGCGTCTCAACGGCCGCGGGCGTCGGACGCGCCTCCGCAGCCGATGACGCCGGCGGCGCCACTACGACTAGCGCGCGCCGGCCGCGCCTCCGCCACCGGCCGCGCCTCGCCCACGGCCGGCTCTGCCGCGCCTCCGCCGCCGCCGCCGCGGCTCTGCGGTTGTCGTCGCCGGCCGCGGCCCCGAGGCCTCGGCCGCGCCTTGCGAGGCCCCGCTCGCCGTTGCCGCCGTGCTTGCGCCCGCCCGCGGCGCCCTCGACGAGCGCCGCCTAGTTGGGACGGACGCGTCCACCTTTAGCACCTTGGCTGGTGCGAGGGGGAGCACGGTTGGCGCCACCCTGCGGACACGGAAACAAATCGTCAGACCCCCGCCTATCGGGCACATGACCCCTCGAAAGGCAACTCCTTACCTCAGGGAGGGAAGGCTCGCTTCCTCTTCCTCGAGGTCCCCGCCAACGTTGTGGGCGCGGCCGGCGCGGCCGCCGCCGCGCCACCGCCCGCCTCCACCGCGCGCGGGCTCCGCCGCGCGCGCACGGACGCCCCGCGCGCGCGCACGGGTGCCTCCGTTGCGGGCGCGCCGCACCTCCGTGGCCCGTGCCGCCTCCGCCGTAGACCGCCGGCGGCGGGCGCCCCCGCGCCCGCCCCGGACGATGGTTCCCCCGCCACCGGAGTCGGCTCCGGTGACGGGGGTGCAGGCTCCCACCTGTCGGGGAGGACCTGCCCCCTATCTTCTTCCTCCTCCTCGTCTGACGACGAGTACTCCTCTGTCCTGGGCGAGGAAAACCCATGCTGCTCGCGCAGCCAGAACTCCTCGCTCCTCCGCTCCCGGCGCTCCCGTCGCCGCGCATTCCGCTCTCTTCTGCGCTCCACCCGCTCCTGCTCTCGCTGTTGCGCCGCGCGCGCGTGCGTGCAGGACCGAGGCGTGGGCGGGTCCGACCGTGTGGCGTTCACGCGCACCATCTGCGGGATCAGGCAAAGCCTTAAAACACGCCGGCAACCCAAAAACCGGCAGAACAAGAAAGGAAATCAAGAAATTCAGTCACCAATTGGCCGACGAGGAGCATGGCGAATGCCCACAGGGACGCGTCATCACAACATCCCGGCCTGAGGTCAATGGCGCGCCGCGCCCGGGTGGCCGCATACTGCCGCGGGAAGAGGTCCCGCAACAGCCGCGACTCTGCCAACGTGACGGGGTTCGCGTCCTCGCCCATCTCAAAGATGCGGAGCCGCCTCTCCATCAGGGGAACGATCCGCCGGTGGTGGAGGTTGGCGAGGACGCACCCCGCAGTTAGCCCGCGGTCCGCCAGGTGCTTCAATGCGGCCAGGAGTGAGTCCAGCCGCGCCTGGTGCGAAGGCGGAGATACCCCGTGGTACCAGGAGGCGGCCTTCTCCCTCAGCACCTTGCCGGTGTAGGGGGGAGGCCGGGGTCGGCGTTGCAGAGGTAGAACCACCCCCGCTCCCACTCCGCGTTGTTGGAGGTCATCGTGCAGGGGATGTACTCCTCCCTGCGCGAGCTCCGCAACGCAAGCGACAACCCGCCGGCGCGCGCCGCGTGGCGAGTCCTCGGCTCCGACGTGGCTAGTGTGTGAAATTCCGCGCGGAAGAGGTGGATCCAGAGATCCCAGTTTACCGGGATTCCCTGGAAGCCTTCGCAGATGACGACGAAGGTGGCCGCCTGCGAGATCGCGTTCGGCGTGAAGTTGTGCAGCTCCACGCCGTAGTGGTAGCACAGGGCCCGCATGAAGCGGCTCGCCGGCGCTACGAAGCTGCGCTCGTGGAAGTGGACGAAGCTGACGATGTAGCCGAACGGTGGGTTGGGAACCCGGTCCCTCTCCGACGACACGATCGACTCCGCGGGCTGCCCATCTACATTCGCTGCCAGCTGACCACCGGCCACCAGCAGGTTCAGAGACAGCATTGTCGCCGTCGAGCGCTCCCATGCCGGCGGGTCGATGACGGTGATGGAATGCTGGGGAGCCATGCGAATGGGCAAGGAAACGAGGAACGAGAAGCGAGGACGACTCTAGAGCAGAGGCGCAAAGGCAAGAACAGCACGAGGGCAGAAGCGTGAGAGGCAGGGATGGAAAACGCAAAGTGCGAAGGTAAAAAACCGCCTCTCCTCCCCCTACAGGATTTATAGATCCACGGGGCGTGCTCCCCGGAGTGCACACCCCGCGCGCATTAACTGCAGGTGAAAATTTCTCTCACTGACGAGCGGGACCCACCACGACCGTGGCGGCCGCACGTCTGCACGCACGCCATCATCACGGCGCGGTAACCGGAGGGCCGCGGCAGGCGGTCACGTCCGCCTGCCCACTCCGCCTATTACGCGCACGGCCGCGCACACGAAAAGGCGCGCGCCGCGCGCCGGCTGCGCCCGTGATCGGCGGGCATTAAATGGCCCGGTCCCTTATTAAGTAAGGAAGACCCTCAAACGGCCCGAGCCCCCAGCTCAGATAAAACCGACCCTCGAAGGGTGCAATTACCGACTAGTGGCCTCGAAGCCTGTTCAAAGTAAACGGGCGCCACAGGTGCCCTCGACCCACGAACTCTACTGATCAGCGGCTCGAGGGCCGGCACGGCTGAGATCCCTCGAAACCTGCAGATGCAAAAAGACGGGAGCACTAAGCTGCTACCCCGCACGGCCCTACTGATCAGGGGTTCAGAACATGACCCTCGAAGGGTTCGAACAGGTGCCCCAGATCAACAGAGTCAGGGACAACGAGGGCGCACGCATTCGAGCCTTTCCTCGAGCTCACCGGCTCGAGAGCACCCCACATGTCGTGTTCGAGAGCCGGCCGAGGGCGCCGAGCGGGGGGATCCCACCGAGGGAGAGCTTCCGCGCCCTCGGTCCCTAGCGAACGGGACCGAGCCCCACCTAGCATACCCACACAAGTGCTTTAATGGACGAGTCTCCGGACCACGAAGCCTACCCCTATCGAACGGGGCATGGGCGTCCACTCGAACCACCCGCTAACAGCTCAACGAGGAATCCGCAATCCGGAACCCGATCGATGGGGGTTGCGAAGACCTCACCCTCCGTCCTGCGGAGGGACAGCGAGGGCGCGTTCAAAGCAAGACGAAGAGCTCGCCCCGATCGCCTTGAATGGGCCCAGGCTCAGGGGCTCGGCGCACGGCTACACCTCCTGGGATGCACCGGACGCGAATGGTGCCAGTCGCGCGTGCGTCACCGAAGCCGGCTGAGACATTGCCGATGCCGGTTGGAACATGTACCACACCCACTGACGAGATTCCGCGATAAAACCCCCGCAGGAGCACTCACGCTCCTGTAGGCCTTCGGGGGCTAGAACCGCGGGTCCGCTGACGCGGCCCCACGGAATGGCATTCGCAACAAGGGGGGAAGAACGTCCTATCAGTAGGCTTCAGCATCTGCGAGAACCTAACCGGAGCCCCGCGGATGCTCGGGGGCTACTGTCGGGGACAGCCCTGAGGTTCCCCTAAATAACCGGGGGGAATCCTGCTTAAAACCTGCAAAAAACACAAAATGCAAACACACCTCAAGCCTAACGCAAAGCACACACACATAGCACGGCCCACGCCGCGGTGACCCCAGTGGCCCACCAGAGCGGCCCAGCAAGGCACCCCCTCGAGCAGGTCCGCCTCGCTCGAGGGTTCACGCCCCCCTCGAACAAGGTCTGCCTCGCTCCAGGGCTCACGCTCCCCTCGAACGAGGTGCGCCTCGCTCGAGGGTCCCTGCCTTCCTCGAGCAGGGTCTGCCTCGCTCGAGGTTACCTCACGAGCGCACCTGCTCCCGCACGCGTGCACGAGCATTTAATGCTCTTACACGGCAGAGCCGCTCCACTACGCGTCTGGGAATCATGCCCCGGCGCTGTTCCACCGACTCCCTAGGGGGAGCCCATCCCCTCCACTGTGGGGAACTGTGCGACGAGGCCGGTGTCAGCTCCGTGACACTGTGCCGCCCACTCTAGTACGGCTAACGCGCCGCGCCCTCGAAGGGGGGCCGGCCGCACCCTCGAGCCCTCCTCTCGTTACTCCGCAGGGTCAAGCCGTGGCGTCAGGACGGTGGGAGCGCCATCCCCGTCGCTGTCAGTCCTGTGCGGCCATCCCCGCCCCTACAGCGCCACGCCGTTCACTGCTACAACCACTCCGACGCTGTTCAGCACGCGGGGACGGGACGCCGCCACGCCTGCTACTGCACCCCGTACGGATCACCGTCAACAGCTCCCTCGAGCCCGCTTGGAGACGCCCCGGTCAACCACCACGCCTCCACCCTCGAAGCCGCTCCTGTTCAAGCACAGGGCACGCCACAACGCCATGACTGGAGTAAGATTCGCCAGGACGACTTTCAACTCCCCGACACTGTGCGCCATACCATCACACGTAGCGAAATAATGCGGCACGCCTGTAAATCGCCCTCTCCTTGGTCTATAAAAGGGAGGCGATCCCCCTCGCCGCGGGGGAGACGACATCAGACACGGGATAACGGACAGCGATCGATCACACGCTCTCCGCATCCCTCACGATATTGGCACTCGTCTCAATCACTCCGCTTGGGACTTGGAGGCCACGCCTCCTCTCCCGCCTTGCTTGTAGCCGCCCCACTACAGGCACCCCGGTGCGAAGCAATATAGTGCCTCGAGCACACCCCTGCTGGACGTACGGCTCCGGCCGGAACCAGGATAAACCAAGTGTCCTTAGTTGCATAGCACCGACCATCGAGAGGCAGATCTCAGCACTTATTACTAGTTAGTGTCGGGACTACATTCCGCACCGACAATACGAATTAGTGGAGCATTCAGAATCTGTCAAAACTGCTGACATAACCATCTTGTTTAATTCATATCTCGAGTTCTAAACCTCCAATTGAGGTGATTCCAGTTGGGATGAATCCATAATCTCGGCCTCCTTGATCTGGAAAATATCCATTATTTATGGAGATCCCTGCTAGGAGCTACTTCTGATCTATTAGGATACCCCCTGATTTATTTAACAACGTGTAGTGTCGTTCCCTTCGCTATGCCTTGATTGGTGGAATTCAGTGTTTGCATGATGATGCTTGGTTTTATGAACTTGATTGATTCGTTTCTTTGAAGTGAGTGTTGGTGTATTGTGGGTCTTATATCTGCAATGACATCAGTTTCCTAGTTTGGCTTCTCTTTTGTACCTTCCACATCATTGCCATCTTTCTTTGTTTCAACTCACTAGAGGCATTACCGGAAGGAAGTTAAAGGCAGATGCAAGATGAAGAAAAGAAGACATCACTCTACCTTCCTTCCCACCTTGTGCTTGCTTTTGTGCCACCTAGCTCATTCTGATGTAGACCCCAACAATCATTGAAGAAAAAGATTGAAGACTCCACACCGATCGACAAAGGTGGAAGACTGCCTACCTACCTTGGGAGCAATGTTTTTGTTTATCTCCCTCCTCCTTGCTTCTTCTTCGAATCTCGAGACGAGATTACGTTTAAGGGGGGTAGATTTGTCACACCCTGAAATTTCCAATTTCAGGATGTGAATAGAAAGAATAATTAAATAACGATTTTCTCATAATTTTAAAATTTTCCCAACATTTGTTTTTCTTTACAGGAAATATAGTATAGGAAAAATATTTTGTTTGATTCTCTAAATTAAACAAATGGTTATGTGTGTTGCATTCATGCCGATGCATCTAGTGGTTCTTGAGTGCAAAAGGTTTCAAAAATGCGTTTAGGAGCTGTCCAAAACCTTCCGAGAATTTTCCGGATTTTTCTGGGATTTATTCTCATTTTTCTTGACCTATTTCTATTTATTAGAAGGCTCTAAAATCTTTTTCATGAGCTCCAAATGCTTTATTTGGATTGTTCATGTCTTAATCTATCTCTAGGAATTTTCCTGGAATTTTTGGGATTTTCAGAGTATTTTTAGTGCTTTAAATGAATTACTAGAGTTACTCTGGAATTCTTTTGGTAATGAAAATGTACTTCAGAAAATTAAAAAAAAGAAAAGGGAAACCAATCCTATCTAACTGGGCCGAGCCCGAAGGGCCGACCCAGGACCGCGCCGCCCGGCGGTCGGCCCGCGTGGGGCACATCCGGGCTCGGCCGCCGGGCGGCAGGCACAATGGCCGCCGCCGCGGACCCCTAGGCGTGCGTGCCGGATTCCTCGGCGTCCGCGCCTATTTAAGGCCATGCGCCCGAGCTCCGCGTGCCCTAGCCCCCGCCGCCCGCGCCTTTCCCCTGTGCGCCGCGCCACCTGCGCTGGAGCCGAGTCAAGCGCCGCCGCTGCCAGCGTTGACCCCATCTATTCGCCGCAACGAAGCACCTCCATGTGAAGACGACAACGCCCGGAGCTCCACAAGGACGAGCCGCCCATATCCTGATTGTTCCCGTCGTCGGGCCACCTCTGGAACACCGTCGCCGTGCTGGCCCGAGCCGGCTTTCTCCTCCATCGCCGGCCGCCCTTCTGCAAAATCCGGCGGCCTCCGTCTCTTTCCAACACAGGTGAGCACCTCTACCTGATCCCCTTGACCTTCCGTCCAGTTTCCCCTTGTCGATCGTGCCTCTCCTTAGCCAGAACACCATCGATTTGGCCGGCAAAGGCCTCTGTTCCGCCAGCCATGGCTGTTGCGAACAAGCCATGGTCAAGTAGATAATGCAGTTTTGCAGCCACACCCCTGAGAAACTTCCACATCCACAACATAAAATCTGTGTCATGTACCTTCTCTGTAGAACCCCTTACAAGTCCTGGATCTTCACGACTAGGTCCTTTTAATCTTGCTTTGCTCATAGAATCTTCGTTTTAGCTCCGTTTTAACCCGTTCAAGCTGCGTTAGGTTCATAATAATGTAAAACACGCGTTAGTGGTGAGTTTTCATCATGTTTTGTTTTCTGATAATAAAATTTATATTAATTTTGATTAATGTCTAGTTATACATTCCTTTTATAAAGAAGAGTAATATAGATCTATACATCGTTTTTCATAAGCAAATTTAATTTGATTAATGTTTCTATCACATGTTTTTGTACATAAAAGTTAATTAGATCTTTATCTCGGTTTTTGTAAACCAAATGTTAATTTGTTTAATAGTTAATTAATCTTTCTAATTAAAATTTGATTAAGCTTTTACATCGGCTTTTATAATAAATATTAATTTGATTAATGCCAATACCATAATGTTTTTGATAATAATATGATCTACTCGAATTACAAAGTTTCGTTTACATTGTTCATATAGTTTAGTTTTTCTAAATTAAATGTTTAATCGGTTTAATCAATATATGAATCTTTATTAATAAAACTTGACTAGTTCTTCACACCGGTTTTGTAAATAAAGTTTAATATTGCATTAATGTCAACATAGGGTATTTTATTTCTGAAACATCCTTTATATTTGTTTTGTTAATGAAAATGAACCTAGCTCATAGCCTTGTTCTTTCATTTATGCAAAACGTTCGTTAGACGTTCTTTTTTCAGCTCAATCTAAGTGTGATCTTTCCGGTCCTTGCTCAATTTTCCGCAATCGTCTCTTTGAAGCTAACCAAGCCTTTCCCTTCCAAGCACCCTTTGTGTTCTTTAGTGATCCATCTAATCGATCCTATCCTTTAGTGTGTTCTTTTAAAGTTTTCTTTTGATTGGCGCTTTGTTCTTAGTATGTCTGTTTGTTTGTTTGTTTTGTATGTCTGTGCCCGATGATTGAGGCGCTTAGAGTGAACGCCGTTCGAGAAGCTTTGAAGAGTATGAAGATGAAGATATTCTGAGCAACAACTACTTTGGTTAAAGGCAAGTGTGTCCTTGATCTTTTGTCCTAAGAATTATATCTAATCACTCATTGCATTGCTTGCATTAATTTTGATGGGTTCCTATTAAGGATTACCTAGTCTTTGATTGTCATTCCTTGTTAACCTGGGTTTACATTTATGTTGGGTAGCTATGCTTAGCTGCTATACCTGGGTTATGGTGGTTTGAATGAACAATGATGATGAATCATTTTATAACTTTATGCTATATCTTTGGATGTCTAATACAAGATCATATGATTAATCGGAACATGGAGCAACCACCCAGGACAACAGTGCAACCACAAGGACTATATGGCTCCGGTCTTGGCCGAGTAATTAGGGAAGTCTTTGTGTGGTTATTACTCGCATAGTAGGTTGGGGACGGAGGAATGCTTTTATGACTCTTCTATTCCGGAATGGTGTTGGAACGGAAGTACTCTATAGCTGACCGTCCGTAATAGAAGTGTGGTACGAAAGATAGCCTCTATGACATACTACTATGGACTAATACACATGGGAGGACTCTTTGTAAAGGCCTCGTAGCGCCCTATGCAGCCACACCTCGGTAGTGTGGTATTGTGCCTACTCTTGCACAGCGTGGTTGGGTGCAAAGCTCTTCGGAGTTTTTACGCGACTTGTGGGTAAAGATGTACAACCTATGCAGAGTGTAAAACTAATCGATTAGCCGTGCTCACGGTCAAGAGCGGCCTGGACCCTCACATGATAACTGAACTTGAAGATGGACTTAAATCGTGTTCTCTGGTTATGCTTGCCATATGCTTATGGCGTATTTCTTACCTTATGCTTAATTGTGGGATGGTATATACTTATACTTTATTAGTAATCAGGTGCTAATAAAACTTGACCAACTAAAATTGCTTAAATGCTTATAGCCCAGTCCACTATAAAGCCTTTGCGTTCATTCTTTTCCCCACACTTGCTGAGTACGACAAGTGCTCACCCTTGCTACAAACAATGTTGCTCAGAAGGAGGAAGTTGCTTTGAAGTCTTATGAAGATGTTGCTGGAGCTAGGCGTACGCAACCCCCAGTCGACTGCCTGTGATGTTTGGTGCCTTCGTTTCCAGGATAAAGCGTAAATCTCTGATAATCTTTCTTTTTCTTACGTGATACTGTTTTTGTATTCACTTATATGTCACTATATGCATAAAACTTGATCCTGGCATGCATATAGGTTTGCACTTGGTTTCCTTCGGAAAATCGGGTGTGACACATTTATAGACAAGCTAGCTAGGATCACATCAAGTTTCAAGTCACTCTCATCAGGGCTTGTTTGGATGGAGTCATGAGAAAACAGACTGAACTAGGCAGTATCTGACTCCAACCAAGCAAGCCAAGCAGGTTTCTCAGGCAACAACACCTGACTAAAGAAGACTGAATGAGTTTCAAGTTTCTGGTCACAATAAACTCACGGTGCACCACTGTACAAGTTGCCCTTTCGGTCGATGGCCTCCTTAGGAATGTACTCGTACAACATCTCCTGGACGCTTTACATCTTCTATGGAAACATCTACAAGAGGTTTGAAATCCTGCAAAATACAATCATTTATGAGAATACAAGTAGAAATAATTTTCTAAAATTAGATGGATAATATGAGCAGAGACAAGGTTGAGCATTATCATCTACTTACAGCATCGAGTAGTCTTAACATATGGAATGCCACATGGAATCCACACAAAGAGGACCCCCATGGTTGCTGAGCACACTTCATTAAGGGACCAAAATGATGAGTTAATGCAGTACCAAATAGGTAAGAAGGGACCATAAAAAAACCTCGGTCTTACAATGAGATTTGTTTTGTGCTTGAGTGTGTCTTTTGGGTTTTTTCTTTCCTTTCGTCACTCTGTATTGTGCATCACCAAAGGCCCTGCATGATCAGCAATACCAATTAGAAACACTAAGAGATTGATTTTTTGTGAACAAAAAATACTTGCATGGTCAGCAATACCAATTAGAAACACTAAGAGATTGAATTTTTGTGAACAAAACCTATAAGAAACTGACCAGTTCAAAACATTTTGGAGGTCTCAGAACTTTAGCGGGGGATGTTATTTAGTAGAATCTAGACACCAAACCTCTGTGAACTTCATACAGACATACACAGTTCATATTTTACTTAATTAGCATACAGGGATAGGTGCTAACCATTTTGACAGGGACACAACAATATGCCTATATATCAAAGCAGAGAATAAATTCCTTCAACTGGTTCCTTGTCCAACTTGAGCAACGTTGGATTGTGTGTTCCATATGTACATGCAACAAGAGGATAAAGCAATGGTCATGACATTATATATGACAGTAGTGAAACAACACTCATAACACATCATGACACCAACAATAACAATATATATGACAGTAGTGAAACAATTAATACTCACAACAAAGCATAAGACAGTCTAGTTATCACTACGTTCAAAGCATAGTAGAATTAAAGTATGCTAACATCATTTATGCTTTTCATTAATTTACAGTGCAAAAATTATAGCAGCAGGAATATGAAAATGAATTTCAACATTTCATATAACTTCATCTGTTAGCAACAATTTATTCAAAATAGACTTGGAGCAACAAAATCCATCCATCAAATCCACAGTCAATCAATTGAAGATGAACTATTAAGGCATGTCTCCCTAATCCACCTTGACATGAATATACAGCAGATTGGGTGGACTACATTATAAACCACTGCGATGCAATTCCCAATGACATTTTGTGGCCATCAAACTTAAAGTATGCTAACAGGTCCAAAGCATAATTGTCGATCTGAGCATAGCAGAATTAAAGTATATGCTAACAGGTCCAAAGCATAACTGTCGATATGGTATATTCAGAGCATAGCAGAATTAAAGTATACTAACAGGTCCAAAGCATAAGTGTCGATCTGGTACATTCAGAGCATAGCAGAATTAAAGAATGCTAATGCAAAAATTATAGCAGCAGGAACATGAAAATGAATTTCAACATTTCATATAACTTCATCTATTAGCAACAATTTATTCAAAACAGACTTGGAGCAACAAAATCCATCCATCAAATCCACAATCAATCAATTGAAGATAAACTATTAAGGCATGTCTCCCTAATCCACCTTGACATTAATATATAGCAGATTGGGTGGACTACATTATAAGCCACTGCGATGCAATTCCCAAAATGACATTTTGTGGCCATCAGAATTAAAGTATGCTAGCAGGTTCAAAGCATAACTGTCGACCTGAGCATAACAGAATTAAAGTATATGCTAACAGGTCCAAAGCATAACTGTCGATCTGGTACATTCAGAGCATAGCAGAATTAAAGTATGCTAACATCCTTAGTGTTTTTCATGAATTTACAGTGCAAAAATTGTAGCACCAGGAGCATGAAAATGAATTTCAACAGTTCATATAACTACATTTGTTAGCAACAATTTATTCACACAGACTTGGGGAAACAAAATCCATCAATCAAAGCCACAGTCAATCAATTAAAGATGAACTATCTAGGCATGTCTCCCTAATTAATCCACATTGACATGAATATATAGCAGATCGATTTTGGTGGCCGATGAGAGAGAGGGCGTTGGGGGTTCAAGCAGGACTAACCTCTGTCGCGAATGAAGTAGTTGTTCTCGTGATGGTCGGAGGGGCCGGATCCATGGCGGCTCGAGGCCTGAGGCGGCCGGCCGGCTCGTCGTCGTGGCCGGGGACGATGTCAACGGATCCGAGTCAACCGTCTTTGGGTTGGCCGGACGTACGTCCGCACGCCAGTAACCGCGTCCTCATCACGTAGGGAGCGGTGGGGCTGGAGAAGAGCAGGGCTGCGGCGGGGAGAGAGCAGCGAAGGCGAGCGGGGCGACTGGCGGCGGCGGTGGGGAGAATACGGGTGTTGTAGATCTGCCTTGCGAGGAGCTGAATATGAACGGCGCGCATAACTGTGTTTAGTGAAACATACTAGCGCGCCCTTGACGGCTCTGTGCAGCAATTGGAATTTCATGGGCACTACAGTAAATATAGGTGGGAAATTTTGAGCAGCCCGCGCCCGGTTCGCTTGCTAACGTTGACGAGTGGGCCAGTGTCATGAGCGACGATGGTTAGTGAAACCGGATCGCCTTTGTTGGGAGTTGGATCAGCGGTTATCTTTTTTATATTGGCTGCTGACGCTGACGTGTGGGCCTATCACAATTCTTTTTGGAATGAAACTTGCTTCCCTGATTTATTAGAGCCCATAAAACAGGACCTAAAAAATCATAAAAATACGAACAATTAGTATTTGGACATTTAGTATTTGAATAAAATATCAACAGTCACACTTGTGTGCCCAAGATTCTTTAAATCCGTTTTTCCATCCCATGTTAATGATGTAATAATTCTACTAACATCTAGTGTGCTCTAAAAAATCTACAAATTGACATGCCAACATAATTTGGGTACCCAGACTTGTCTTCAAAATTTCAAATGGTTTAGATGAAGGAATTATATACTTGTGTACAAATGTCTACATCTCTCACATAGTTTCCTAGAATGTTTGCTTGAACATTGAAGTTTTCCACACTTTGCAACATGTTCGAACTCATATGCATTTGAAAACGTAACAAAACCTTGTGTTCACCTTAAGCTTACGAAATGTAAACTTCCATAACTAATGGTTGTGTAAAACAAATATTATTTGTATGTTGTACTTACAAAGAACAAAATAAGGCTTATAAACATCTCCCAACAAACGGAATGCACTCTAAACAATGAAATTAATGAATAGATGGTGATTTTAGAAAAAATTAGAAAAAAGTACCAAATTTGGACTAAAAACGACGAAGAAATACTTGTTACAACATTTGGTTTGCAGATTAAAAGGAAAAATGGGAACTGTTCTTCATTTGAATAGAACTGGCCCCCACAGTCATTTGAATAGAACAAAGGAGGAAGCAGAGGGCACCGCCGACATCCAGACATCCCGATAAAATCAAATCTGCGTTTAGTAATATCTAATAATTTACATTCAAGATAGATAATGTTCATGTTGATGCTTGCGCCTACATCCCGATGTTCATCCTACTGACGGCGTACTTGTTGACGGTTAATAGTTGTATCAAAGTTCGTTTGTGACTTGCAAGCGGACAAGTCTCCCGTCGTAGTCAAGGGATCCTTCTTCCCTCGAGTGGTGAACCCAAGGTATCGAATCCGTGGAACAATGTGCAACGCAAGGATTCAATCTAGTAAAGCAAGGTAAACTATCTTATGAAGAACTAAGTTGCATCTAATCTACTAACTCATAAAGAAAACGAATCTAATCTAATCTACTAAAGAGGTAACAAGAGAAAGCAAGAGATAACCAATCTAGAGAATCTAGATCATGCTTATGTTGTAGCTCCAAACAAGATAGATGAAGATAGAAAAGCGAATCTCATTAAAAGCATCTTTAAATCGTGGCCTTCCATCCGACTCCGAAAACGCCCGCCTTTCGGAACCCCCGTTCGTCACAACGTATCCCTATGCATGCGGGTAGTCTAGGGCGAGTTCAATAGAACAAGTTGAAATCACTTGGCCGGTCCGGTATGCACCTCTAGCCACCGCGGCTACAAGAGCACCCTATGTAATCTAGCCGCAAACTAGATCGTAGAAGAAGCAAAACCAAGAAGAAAACAAAATCATCGAGAAGGCACTTGATCGCTAGAAATCGAATTCACTTACAAACTTCACCATGAATGATTACATGAACAAGATCACCACCGGGCCCTCCCTCGATCTTGATCCTCGCTCCGAGCTCCGACGTGGTCTTCCATGCAAGGTTCCCACGTCGGCTAGGGAAACCCTAGACAACTAGCACGACCCTCATCTCCGAGATGGTGTCCCTCAAGCTTCTCTCGCTCCTCGGCGGCGGATTACGACTTCGGTTCTCGCGTGGCTCTCGGTCGGGGGGCTATTTATAGCCCGAGAAGCAATTATGTCAAAGGGGAGGCCGATTGGGCCCCGAGTGGCACTGGGCCGGTCGGCTGGGCCCAGTCGGCCCATCCCGCGGCTGCTTCGCCGGTGTTGCTTCCCACGTCTTCTAGATGTTCTCCCCTTTTGCATGTGGGCCCTTGACGTCGGTTTCTCTCCGAATTGGACTCAACTCCTTGTCTTGCAAGATTCGAAGCACTTTTTACGGTTCGGTCCTCGGAGTTTATCATCTTCTCGGGCTTGGTCCTTGGGCTCTTGGAGTCATGTTCACTTCATTGCTTGACTTGTATCGGGCTTCAAGGTCTTGTCATGAGGTGCTTAATGAACTTATCCCGAAGTCTTGCTTTCAACGTTAAAACCCTGCGTAAACACATAACTCCAAAACCGACATGCACAAGTGAACTTGTTATACCACGGGGGTTAGTACCAATGAATAAGATACAAAAGTCATGCCAACACCGAAGGTAAACTCATGGCTAGGTTGACGGATTTTCACCGTCAACAGTACTCCACGACGGGGCGGAATTTAGGCGTCCAGAGGTCGAACTCATGACAGATGCGACACTCGGCGCTGCAGTAGTGGATGATCTCTTTGGTATCCGGCCCGTAGCGCCTACATCCCGCTTCCCAAATGCAGATGTGGGGATTCTGGACGGGCAACAACGGAATGTCGTCGTCGTCATCACCGTCATCATGCTAGTACAACCATGCAATGTTGTCGAGATCCTGCTTGATGAGGTAGCGCAGCCACCGCAGGTTGTGATTCTTCCACCGGCCGTCAGGGGGCGACGGGCCGCTGCTGATTTCATGGAGTAGTGCCATGGCTTCGGGGTCCGCTGGGTTGCAACGGTACTTCAGCATCGCTAAAAAGTACTTGGCACCAGAGTCATCAGCAGCGGCGGCATCTCCGATGAGCTTTAGACCCTTATCGGGGTTCCGCCGCCTCATCAACCTCACCATCCCCTTGAAGCACAATGCCTCCGGATGATTGGCCTCACGGAAGCGCCGCTCAAAGCACGACCTGACGTAGCGATTCTTGCACGCCGAACGAAGATCACGCAGCGACACGTGCAGTAGTACCTCATCGAAGTTGCCACCAATTTTATTGCGAAGGTTTAGAAAATGGAAAACGGTCACATCCTTGATGGAGTGGATGATGGTCTTGGTGAGAAGTTCATCTGGCAGCAGCAGCATCAAGCACACCGCGGCGGCCATCAAGGAGAATGGAGGAAATAGCACAGCGACGGGGTTTGGAATTTGAATGGTGACGAGGGTTGAAGTTGGCGGTGACGAGGGATGAAGTTGGCAAGGAGGATTGAAGTTGAAGAGGGATGAAGTTGGCGACTAGGATTGAAGTTGAAGGTGGCGACGAGCTCGAGGGTTGAAGGTTAAAGATGGCGCCTCGGCCTTGTCGTAATAAAACAATAAATGGAAATTGAAAAGGCGCCGCAATTTGGCTGCTGTTGTTGACAAGTGGGCCCGACATCATTGCCCCGCCCCTTCTCCTTCCCACCTAAGTGAAAGGCGATGCGTGGCTTCGCCCAGAGACGGAGCCTGATGCGCAATCGAGTGGCACGTACTGGCAGTAATGGAGTAGTGTGTGGGTGCAGAGGCGCTTGACGGTTCCGCGTCTTGTCAATATAACTCCTTCGCCCAGTCGCCCTCCCCTACTTCTTCCATAAGCTTATCATCTTTTTCTTCACTTCTTCATGCTTTTCGCGACTCACCACTAAAAATCTTCGGTCACCGAGAGAAGGAGGAGATGGCATCGAGGAGCCCACCGCGGTCGAAGCGGGAACGAAGGAAGAACGACGACGACGAAAGCCGCCATCGAAAGAAGTTGGAGAAGCGGAAGGAGCCGGCGGCCAAGGACGCCGACGAGGAACCGCTCTTCGACGACAATAATTTCGCCGCCGAGCTGCTCAGGAGCGCCTTCAGAAAGCTTCAAGGTGTTGGCGAGGCCTTCGACATCAAGGTGCATCATGATGTGTACAAGGACCCGACCTTGAAGGGTCTCGCCTTCAGGATCCACGGGTTGGCTGAGAAGCTCGAGAACCTCCCCCTGGTCAAGCGGGCTGCCCGCTGCCACTTCTTCTTCGATGACGGCGGCTCCGACGGCAGCCACGGCGGCGACGGCGGGACTCCGACTAATTGATAGACTCCTCTACCAATTAGTAACAATAATGTCTGTGTGCTTTTGTGTCTTCGTCCGGATTTTGGACATGAACTGCATAGTTAATTAGCTTGGTTGTTAGATTTTGTATGCCATGAACTCGATCTGATATACGCGAGTAAAGATCCAACCGCGTTGTAATGAACTGTGTTCTGTTTGAGATTAACTGAGGATCTATTGTGATGAATTAGATCTTATTAGCGTAGTCATTGCCGATGTAGGTTAGCCTACTGGCGCTGACGTTGACGCGTGGGCCCGTGTCATTGGTGACGATGGTTAGTGAACCCGGATCGCATTTTATGGTAGTTGGGTCCGGACGGGCAGGCAACAACTATCCTTTTTATATTGGCTGCTGACGCTGACGTGTGGGCCTGTCACGATTTTTTTTGAATGAAACTTGCTTCCCTGAATTATTAGAGCCCATAAAACAGCACCTAAAAAATCATAAAAATACGAACAATTGATATTTGGACATTCAATATTTGAATAAAATATCAACAGTCAAACTTGTGTGCCCAAAATTCATATATTTTGTTTTTACACCCCATGGTAATTATATAATAATTCTAATAACATCAAATTTGCTCTAAAAAATCTACAAATTGACTTGGCAACATAATTTGTGTACCTAAACTTGTCTTCGAAATATGAAGTGGTTTAGATGAAGGAATAATATACTTGTGTACAAATGTCTTCATCTCTCACATAGTTTCCTAGAATGTTTGCTTGAACATTGAAGTTTTCCACACTTTGCAACATGTTCGAACTCGTATGCAGTTGAAAACTTAACAAAACCTTGTGTTCACCTTAAGTTTACGAAATGTAAAGTTCTATCACTAATGGTTGTGTAAAACAAATATTATTTGTATGTTGTACTTAAAAAGAACAAAATAAGGCATATAAACATCACTGAACAAACGGAATGTACACTAAACAATGAAATTAGTGAATAGATGGTGATTTTAGAATAATTTAGAAAAAGAAGTATCAAATTTGGATTAATAACGACGAAGAAATACTTGTTACAACATGTGATTGCAGATTAAAAGGAGAAATGGGAACTGTTCTTCATTTGAATAGAACTAGGCCCCACAGTCATTAGCGACGCGGGGCTGATAACCCGTGTCGGATTTGCTGCTCTCCCAAAATTTTACACAGATAATTTGAGCATCATACAAAAGCTAATCTACTACTACTGATTTCCTATTCTCTGTGTGAACTTCACCATTTTGCAGCGCAGCCTACAGTCTTCGCTGCAAAACAGAGAAATTCGAAGCCATCCTTTTTCCACACCGCAGCCACCGCTGGTGCCTGCGCACGGCTGATCGCCGTGCACCTGTGCCGGAGGCGGAAGCGGTTCACCCCAAATGCGCCAAGTCGAGTAGTGGAGCACACGAGCGGCCTTCTCACGCAAAGGCAGACACCCCTCGTTGCTCAGCCATCTCGACGATATCGTACTACCGCCGCCCGCGACCCGCCTCATGTACCCCTTCACGGTGTCGTCGGCGGCGGCACTGCCATTGTCTTTGTAGAGAAAGATGGCGTGTAGATAGGCCGCCGCATCGTGTCCACCCTCGGCGGCATGCTGGAGATCATTGTATCCCCTGTGTTCGATGAAGAAGGCCTTGATTCCAAAGAGGAAACAAGCCTCCGGATTCCAGAGACCACTGAGCATAGCAAGGAATGCTTTGTAAGCAGTGGGGTTCCACACCCAAGAAATCTCATTTCGTATCCCCTCTATCGACAAATGCCGGCCGACGTCGCCGTGGCCACACACGCGGCACATGGTCGAGCAAGTACCGCGCAGGCTGCGGAGGTCAGCCAAGGGCCGCTCCAAGGTCGCACCGACGTGCACCGCAATCTCAATGCGGAGGTCTTGAGGGAGACCCAGCAGCAGCGATGACGACTGGTGCCGCGTGCTTCTTCCCGGTATGCTATCCATCTCCGGACGATGCTTGATGAGCATAGGACTCCAAGAAGGTTTTGGACTGGCTTGGACGATGCTTGATGAGCATAGGACTCCAAGAAGGTTTTGGGCTGAGGCGGTGAATACCGCATGCTATGTGTCAAACAGGATCTACCTCAGAGTGCATAAGAAGAAAACCTACTATGAGTTGATGCACGGTCACACACCCAAGGTGAGTCACTTCCATGTCTTTGATTGCAAGTGTTTTATTCTTAAGAAAGGGAAGAAGTTGGATAAGTTTTAGGCTAGGTCGGTCGATGGTATTTTCTTTGGTTATGCATCACATTCTAGTGCATATCATGTGCTCAATCTTGAAACTAACCAAATCGTGGAGACTTGCGAGGTAACCTTCGACGAGACATAGCCACATAGTCAGCTTGTCTTTAAGTGTGCAGGTGATGATGAGCTTGGCGAGGAGATCTTTTAGGAGGAGGAGCATGAACATGGAGACGATGAAGATGGCGGTGTGGTGCCCCCAGCTGAACATGTACCTACTACTTCGACTACGGTGGTGGACGGCCCCTCTCCCACACCTACGACGACAAACCAAGATCGAGGAGAAACTATTGTTGAGGGGGAGGTAGCATCAAGGCGAGAACCTCCCCGACAAGTACAAGTGGATCACCCAGCTTGAAGGATCATCAGCAACATGAATGAACACACAACATGGTCGAGGGTTCGGAACAATTCTCATTTCACTCATGCTGCATTTTTTGCCACATTTGAGCCCAAAGACATTGGACACGCATTATCTGATCATAATTGGGTTAATTTGATGCATGAGGAGCTGGATAACTTTGAGAGAAATCAGGTTTGGGAATTGGTTGACCCTCCCCCAGGGTGTAAGACGATTGGGACAAAATGCGTGTGGAAGAACAAAGAGGGAGAGAAAGGTGAAGTGGTGAGAAACAAATCAAGACTTGTTGCTCGGGGGTTCAGTCAGAAGGAGGGGATTGACTACGAGGAGACCTTTGCTCCCATAGCACGTTTGGAGGCGATTAGGATCCTTCTAGCCTTTTCCGTGGCCAAAGGGTTTAAGTTGCACCAAATGGATGTGAAGTGTGCCTTCTTGAACGGTGTGTTGGAGGAAGAAGTGTATGTGAGGCAACCACTGGGGTTTGAGAGTGAGAAGTACCCCCACCGGGTGTACAAGTTGAGGAAGGTGCTGTATGGGTTGAAGCAGGCGCCTAGAGCTTTGTATGGTAGGTTGAGGGGGTTCTTGTTCGAGAGAGGTTTGAGATGGGGAAGGTCGATCATACCTTGTTTCTACTCAGGCAGGGCAGAGATATCCTGATTGTGCAGGTGTACGTGGATGATATTGTTTTTGGTGGCTCGTCTAACTCTCTTGTTGCAAGGTTTGCAGAGGATATGAGCAGGGAATTTGAGATGAGCATGATGGGCGAGTTGCAGTTCTTCCTCGGGCTACAAATCAAGCAATCAAAGGAAGGAAGATTTGTGCACCAAGCTATGTACACCAAGGACATTGTGAGAAAGTTCAAGATGGAGGACTCCAAGGATATGACGACGCCGATGAGTACGACTACAGCTCTTGATGCGGACGAGGAAGGTGAACATGTGGACCAGAAGGAGTACCGGAGCATGATCGGGTCACTCCTCTGCTTGACGGCGACGAGGCCGGACATCCAGTTCTTGGTATGTCTGTGTGCTCATTTTCAAGCGTCTCCGAGGACTTCGCATCGGCAAGCCGTGAAGCGAATTTTCAGGTACTAGCGTCACACTCCCGACTTCGACCTTTGGTACTCCGCGTCCTCTTCTTTGGCGCTTCATGGTTTTTCGGATGCGGATTTTGCCGGGTTTTTGGGTTCTTCTTTGGTGTCTTGGTCTTCCCGCAAACAGTCGAGTGTTGCTCAATCCACTACCGAGGCAGAGTACGATGCCGCTGCTAGTTGTTGCTCTCAGCTCCTTTAGATCACCTACACCATGAGTGATTTTGGTGAGGAGTATACCCATGTCCCACTTCAAGTTGATAGCACCAGTGCCATAAGTGTTGCAAAGAACCCAGTACTCCATTCCAAAACCGAGCACATAGAAGTGAGGTATCATTTTCTGAGATACAATGTAGAGAAAGCGAGGATAACCTTGATCCATGTACCCACACATGACCAACTAGCCGATATTTTCACCAAACCCCTAGATCAAGCAACTTTCACTTGTTTGCGGGGGGAGCTTGGTGTGTGTTTGATTTCTTGAGTTGGGTGTGTGGGAGCTCCTTTGTAGCATATGTATAGTTTCCTTTGTGCATTTCTTGCATTTAGCATGGCATATGTAAGATGATGTATAGGCATCCTTGTATCTTAGATTGTATGCATTTTGTATCATATGCATTGGTTAGGAAAAGCTTCTCTTATATACATTGTTCACAATAGAATGCTATTTATGTCTTTGTGAGCTTGTTTGGTATGATATGGTTAGTTTGGCTTAGCTCATGACAATCATGATTTATATCCATGGTTGATGGCTATGTTTTTGAAAAATGTCATGTGTATGCTCTCTTCTGAGTAAATGCTTTTATATGATCTTGACATGTTTTAGTGGCTTGTCTATGCTTAATTTGTGGATGGATAACTTATTTTGATCATATGGGGCCAAAGGCTCATTTTCCATCATGAATGTTTAGCCCTCTTGCTTTATCTTGTGGAGGGGCATAAGTTCCTTTTTTTCGCAAAGACATTTCCTGTACCAAGTATGAATCTGAAAATGAAATGTAAAATGCATGGAAAATGTGCTCCCATGTCATTTGTGCTTAATTTACTATACTTTGGGTGCTAAACCGTTGCATGATGCCTACCAATGAGAAGTCTCATATATAGAAGTAGGCACATGGCTCGGTGGCTTTGACATGACATGAGGTACTCGTGGGTGTTTGTAATGGTCTTATGGATAGAACGGTTGTCCTAGCATGAAGTTTGTGTGGCTTTGCCATTTTGACATGTTTTGATCATGTTTAGGACTTTGCTCATGAGAGGTGTTTTTTTCGCAAAATTGTCCAAATCCATCTTAGCTTCGTTCAATGGGTGTGAAACTTGGTGATCATGTAGTTGCTGTCAATACGAAGCTATGGAGTCTCTCACTTGCTCATTTGGACATGTGTAGCATCCTATGTTGAATTTTGTCTATTTGAGAAGCTCTATGTTGCATTGTTCGCATTTTTGGCTTGATTCATGCATTGTCAACAAGGTGGTGAAGTTTGAGCTTGAAATGGCTTGCTGGATGCATTTAGAAGGTTTTCAGGCGGTTTTGAGCCATTTCTGGGCTCTGGTGTGCACCGGTCTGACCGGTCGAGGTCACCGGTCTGACTGGTCAGAGTGCTGGTCCTGTTCACATGTTGCACACCGGTCTGACCAATGGTGTTGACCGGTCTGACCGGCCACGGCTGAGCTATTGTAGCTGCCCTATTTCAAGTGGTGTCTTGCATGCATTCGTCCAGGGGGAGTTGCAATGGTTTAGGGGGAGCTTGCATGTGTGCAGGGGGATCTCTTTGTGGTCTTTCGAGCTTTGGTTCAGTGGTTTGCACTCTTTGCTTGAGCATGGTTTTGTCTCGGATGTGTCGAGCTGTTGCCCTTGCCTAAGGGGTCCGAGACTTGTCTTCTCCAAGTGATCTTGCTCTTTGCCTTTGTTTGTCTTTTGATCGCTTATTGGAGTTTCTTTTTATTCGCTTCTCTTCATTTTCTTTTCTCTCGGGTTACTTTATGTGGGTGTTGTCAATGCACTCATCAAGGGGGAGATTGAGGACCATGTGTCATTCGAGGACCGGTGGACGGTCGCTTCCTGGTGTGATGAGTGATTGACAACGTTGTGTGGACTGATTCTTGGCTAAGTAATGCAGGTGCAGGTTGCAGCTTGACTGGTCTTGGTGCAGGTGAAGAACAAGCATGAAAGCTTGTCGCTGGTGAGGCCTCCAGGTTGGATAAGAAAAGTAGGCTTCGTTCGAGGGACCCGGTGGCTAGCGGGGTCAAGTGCGGGTCGCATGGTGGCATGAACAGCAAGATGAAGTCATGGACAGTTTCTTGGTTGAGCCTCAAAACCAAGGTTGAGCCGGGACTACGTGGGAGCCGAGTCATGAGTGGCGATTGGCGGAGTCTACACCGAGCTCGCGGGGTTACCAGTGGTTCACCAGAAAACCACTAGGTTCCTTGGTTGATCCACAAAGCCAAGACTGAAGAACCGAAGATGGAGCTGCAGCAGCTCTAGACTGGTCTGACCGGTGGGTCTGACCGGTCTGACCGGTGAGGAGCACCGGTCTGACCAGTGTGCGACGACGAAGTCTGGAGACTTCAAAGCGGAGGACATGCGTCGGGATCGCATGGCTTGCGTCAAGGCTAAGCAGGGTGCGGTCGCCGAGCATCCGTCCAATGAAGAAAACATAAAGACTTCCAAAACCAATCCCTAGTTGTTAAGTAAGGGTATTTTAGACTTTCGGCTTGCCTCCATATAACCCAAGTGGTGAGAGGATGGCAGCCATCTCTTGGAACCCTAATTCATTTTCTTTGTTAATTTCGCTTCCTATTTTCTTAGGATTTCCATAGGACTATCTTGATAGCTTCATGGTGAGATCTTGTGAGAGGGTTGGATGATCGGGCGGCAAGCTAGACCTTGTATGAACCTCCTTGGTGTGTATAGATGATTCAGCGTGGTTCCTCAAGGCTTTGTTGTGTTTTTCCTGGTTGTTCTTGGTGGTGATTTTCGGAGCCCTCTCTTGGTGGTTTTCTCGGTGTGTTTTCGGGACCTTGCTCTTGGGGATTTGATGGGGGAAATACGTGTGAACCCTTTGTGGTTCTTTTGCCTTTGATTCCCCTCCCAAATCTGTGAGTTAAGGGGCTCGATTTTGGGGTTTTCGGTGTTCTAGGGTTAGAGGAGTTCTTGGTGGGATTTCTTCAATTCGTCTTGATTTGACAAGATTTGGTGGGCATAAACTTGGCTATGGACTCCTCATGAGGTGTTCCTACTATCCCCAAAGTCTTGTGCAAATCCGTGGAGCGATTCGGGAGATCGGGAGTTGGATTTGGGGGAGTTGACCCGCAGGTGCTATTCATCCTGAGCTGCCCAGGCTTGATCGGCCTGACCAGTGTGTGTCACCGGTCTGACCGGTGTATGCCACTTGTGGGATTTGCCTCGCGTGAACTGCTTGACTCGTGTGTCTTTGGATCGTGGTGCTGCAGGTCAGTTGTTGGTTTGTTTGGTGTTGTTTTGTGTAGGGTTTTCCTTCCGTGCAGGTTGTGTTTTGGGAGTGTTCTTGTTCCAAGGCCTAGAGAAGTCACTGAGGCTCTCTGGAACACTTGTTGTGCGGCTGCTGTAGCCACCGGCCTGACCGGACCTGTCCACCGGTCTGACCGGTGTCACCAGTCTAACCGGCGCAGGCCATCGGTCTGATCGGTGCAGCACAAGCAGCAAGCCGTTCAAGTTTCCATTGTGCGTGTTGGTGAGTTTTGGCTTGGAAGGTTGTTTGTTGGTTCCTAGGTCTAGTAGCACTCTAGTGGCTGCATGGGCTTAGCCAACTCGTGTAAGTCGGAGACGTGTGTTGGAAGCCGTGTTCGTCTTGTTGGAGTCTTCATCTCCTTCGAGAAGAATTTTTATCGGCTCCCATTCACTCCCCCCCTCTCTGGTTCGCCGTATCGGTCTTTCAGATACGCCGACCTTAGGAAGGTCATAACATTTGACGCGAGTGCCCATGACGACTTGGATCATCACGGCCGCTTGCACAGTGGCGCAGTGCAGGGGCATCAAACCTGGGGTGTAGAGGTCGAGATCGACCAGAAAGGCGTCAAGGCCGCAGCGGAGCGCTGTAAATGGGACTACGGAGGTCATCAACGTGCAGTAGAGACATTAAGCACGAAGCCTTTGATATGGGGGACGCTGTAGGTTATAGAGACCTAGAAGGTGTGTAGGCAGCCGGGCCTAAGGGGTGTGAGTAAACCCTTTCGAGAGGAGGTCGAAACGACCTTAAGACTACAGGAGTCTAAGCAACCTAGAACAGGTCGTCCAGAGGTCGCTGACAACCTTGAATGAAAAGTTGGGATTTCTGATGTTGGGGGCTTAAAGTAGGGCACAACGAGTCTGTGTCAGTCGAAACGTCGCGTGAAGGCCGGCGAATGCAGATTCCCGAGCGGAACTAGCCGTTACTGCCAATTAGCCGTTAGGCTGGAGAGAGCCGTTGGGCAACAGATCCGTTGAGGGCACCAGACCGTTGGGTTACTGTAAACCGCGCCGGATAGACCTCGAGGCCTAACGGCCCAAGGGCCTCCACTTGCTTCCATTTTCACTCGAGCTAGGGTTTCTGCCACCGTGCCATGCACAGAAAAGCGAGAGCGCCGCCGAGCTTAGGTCTGCCGCCACCACGCCCGCGCATGCGAACCAAGTCGCTGGTGACCTTCAGATCCAAGTGCATCGGCTACGAGGAGGGCAAGATGGAGAAGGCGGCGATCCCAGATCCAAGCACCGTCCAGGAGACGTCCACGGTGACTGATGAGCAGATTCAGTCGCTTGTGGACCGCAGGCTGCTGAGGCCCAAGGCGCTGGTTGGCTGGAGGCCGGCGGCGGGAGAGGAGTTTCCGACGGAGGGGATCGGCGAGACCGTTGTCTTCCTCGCGCACATCGAGCGCGGGTTCAGCGTCTCGGCGGGCGACTTCCTGCGCAGACTTCTCCATTTCTACCGCATCGATTTGTTGCACCTAACGCCCAGCTCGATCACGATCATCTCTACCTTCGTCCACCTCTATGAGGCCTACCTCGGCATCACGCTCCATTTCCACCTCTGGCACCACTTCTTCGAGCTGAAGAAGATGGGCAAGGGCGCGGTCGTCGGCAGCGTTGGTTTCATGTTACGTCGAAACATGAAGTCAGAGTACATTGACCTGACACTCCCTGACAACACCTCCGGCTGGAAACAGGGCTGGTTCTACCTCGACAACATCGTGCCGACGCTGAGGGGGAGGACGGAAAGGGCCCCTGTCCCGGGCCTGGAGTGGTCCAACCAGTTGGCGACGCGGGACACTGAAGAGCTCAAGCCCTTGCTGGACGACCTAGAGCAGCTCAAGTGATGGGAGCTGACCGGCGCCACGATGGCCATCAGCTTCTGCCGCCGCCTCATCCAACCTCTCCTGGACCAGGCCCATCCGATCTTTGAGTACTGGGGGCAATTCGACCCAACCTGGGTCGCCTAGAGCAAGGTCTCCAAGGCAGAGATGATGACTCGTGCGAAGAACGTCTTCGGCGGGCGAATCTGCAACAAGGAGTGCCCCAAGGCACTAGGGGTGTACAGCCCCTCCGACCCGGTGAGTTTTCGATCTTGGTGTTTTTCCAATCTGGGTCTTTGTGAGTACACGTCTTGGTTCTCATGGAGTTTCTGCTGTTTGTGTGTCCAGCACCGCGAGGGAATCTACTAGTGCCCGACGCCGCTTTGTGACGAGGACCAGTGCAGCTACAAGGTCCGCGACGTGGCAGATGTGTAGGCGGTGCCACCTCCTTCCGTCAACGAGTACGTCTTTGACTCGGTGGGGAGTGACAATGAGGCTCCCGCCATGTTGCGTAGGGCGCCATCCAAGGTCGCTGCGCCGTGGCGCACGCGACAGACAGCAGGGAAGATTCCCGCCTCGCAGGCTGCGACCCAGACCGCGGAGGCGAAGAAGAGGAGGGGGGAGCGGACCAGGTCCGTGGTGCCTGCAGACACCACCACTGTTAGTTCCGACGTTGAGACAATCGACATTTGAGGACCATGTGTGGTTCGAGGACCGGTGGATGGTCGCTTCCTTGTGTGATGAGTGATTGACAATGTTGTGTGGATTGATTCTTGGCTAAGTATTGCAGGTGCAGGTTGTGGCTTGACATGTGTTGGTGCAGGTGAAGAACAAGCGCGAATGGTCGTCGCCTGTGAGCCCTCCAGGTGTGGAGAAGACAAGTAGGCTTCGTTCGAGGGACCCGGTGGCCAGCGGGGTCAAGTGCGGGCCGCATGGTGGCATGAACAACAAGATGAAGTCGTGGACGGTTTCTTGGTTGAGCCTCAAAACCAAGGTCGAGCCTGGACTACGTGGGAGCCAAGTCATGAGTGGAGATTGGCAGAGGCTACACCGAGTTCGCGGGGTTTCCGGTGGTTCACCAGAAAACCACTGGGTTCCTTGGTTGATCCACAAAGCCAAGACCGAAGAACCGAAGACGGTCTTTGCAGAAAGTGCGACATGTGTCCGACCGGTGGGTACCGGTCTGACCGGTGGGGAGCACCGGTCTGACCCGTGTGCGACGACGCAGTCCGGAGACTTCGAAGCGGAGGACACGCGTCAGGATCGCATGGCTTCCGTCGAGGCTACGCAGGGTGCGGTCGCCGGGCATCCGTCCGATGGTGAAGACATGAAGACTTCCAAATCTGCCCTTGAGGGGCTTGTATCCCTAGTTATTAGGAAATGACATTATAGACATTCGGTTGCCTCCATATAACCCAAGAGGTGAGAGGATGGCAGCCAACTCTTGGAACCCTAGCTCATTTGTTTTCCCATTTTTCCTTCCTATTTTCCTTAGGTTTTCCATAGGACTAGCTTGAGAGCTTCATGGAGAGATCTTGTTGAGAGGGATGGATGATCGGGCGGTTTGCTAGACCTTGTATGAACCTTTGTTTCATGTATAGATGATTCAGTGTGGTTCCTCAAGGTTTGGATGTGTTTTCCCCGGTTGTTCTTGGTGGTGATTTTCGGAGCCCTCTCTTGGTGATTTCTTTGGGTTGTTTTCGGGACCCTTCTCTTGGGGATTTGATGGGGGAAATTTGTGGGAACCCTTCGTGGTTCTTTGGGTTGTGATTCCCCTCCCAAATCCGTGAGTAAAGGTGCTCGATTTTAGGGTTTCTTGAGTTCTTGGGTTGGAAGTGCTTTTGGCGAGATTTCCTTGATTCCTCCTTTTTGGACGAGTTTTGGTGGGATTAAACTTGGCTATGGACTCCTCATGAGGTGTTCCTAATATCCCCAAAGTCTTGTTCAAGTCCGTGGAGTGATTCGGGAGATCGAGGTTTGGATTTGGGGGAGTTGACCCGTGGGTGCTGTTCATCCCAAGCTGCCCAGGCTACACCCGTCTGACCGGTGCTCTTAAACGGTCTGACCGGTGCAACCCTCGGTGGGATTTTGCTCGGGTGAACATCTTGGTGTGTTCGCTGTTGTCCCGTGGTGCTGCTGTTTCG
This sequence comes from Cenchrus americanus, assembly GCA_947561735.1. Classification (NCBI taxonomy): domain Eukaryota; kingdom Viridiplantae; phylum Streptophyta; class Magnoliopsida; order Poales; family Poaceae; genus Cenchrus; species Cenchrus americanus. The sequence continues at coordinate 79,586,459 of OX387245.1, read as the reverse complement.
AGTTTGGGTCAGTTTGGTGGTCGGTTGGCCTGTTTGGTGCTTTGGGGGCTTTCAGGCTGTGACCGATCTGACCGGTGTGTCTCACCGGTCTGACCGATGTGGAGCCACTTAGTGAAAGTTGCTCAGTTTCACCAGCAGGGACCGGTCTGACCGGTGGTGCTCACCGGTCCGACCGGTGTGGGTCTGTAGGCCCAAGGTTGGTGTTCCACTGCGTTCTCGGGTCGGAAGGTTGTGTGTTGGTTCCTAGATCCAGTGGCACTCCAGTGGCTACGTGGGCTTGACCAAGTTGGGTAGTGAGTTGGAGAAGTGTGTTGGAAGCCGCTTTCATCTTGTTGGAGTTTCCATCTCCTTCGAGAAGAATTTTTATCGGCTCCCATTCACTCCCCCCTCTCTGGTTCGCCGTATCGGTCCTTCAAGTGGTATCAGAGCCGGTTCGGGTCTTTGTTGACTCTAACCGTCTAAGATCCAAGGATGGCGTACCGGGGAACGGGGGTTCGGGTCCTCCACACTTCGATGGCAAGAACTACCAGATGTGGAGCAAGTGGATGGGTGCGTTTCTCCGCGGAAAGGGTCAGATCCTTTGGGATGTCACGGTGGACACAAGATATGTCCAGCCGATGGACTTCCTCGCTCTAGGATCGAGGGACAGATTCGACGCCAACAATAAGGCAGTCGACTACTTGTTCCGTGCTTTGTGTCAGCCTGAGTTCGATTGGGTGCACACCGAGCACTTGGCTTGTAGAATTTGGATGGTGCTGAAGGAGGCTCATGTTGGGAATGCCCAAGTTCAGGCACGGATGTATGCGACCTACCGGAGAGAGTACGAGAGCTTCACTCATCTCCCCGGTGAGTCCATCGATGCCTTGTTTCAGAGGTTCACGGTGGTTGTGAACAACATGAGGGCCAATGTGGACGTGCTCCCGTACGATGATCATGATAGAGCGTCAAGCTCTTACATTCTTTGGATCGTACGATTTGGGGCTGAAAGTTCGAGGCCATTGTGGAGTCAGAGAAGTATGACACTCTGACGGTGAACGAGCTGTTCTCGAAGCTCAAGTCGGCTGAGGTGGATAGGGGCATGACTGCCAAGCTCGAGAAACCGACTGATTCCCATAGTCTTGCCCTCGTTGGTGGTTCGAAAGAAAAGGCTAACACTAACCCATCCACTAGGATGTTCTCTTTGTCCTCTTTGATGTCTATGCCAGATGAGGAGTTCGACGTGCTTGGAGAGGACGAGCTGGCGCTCCTGACGAGGCGGTTCGAGAGGCTGCACGAGAACCGGGTGAACAAGAGGAGGAACACGAGGACATGCTTCAAGTGTGGCAAGGCTGGACACTATTTCGCCGAGTGTCCTATGGTGAACAACCACGACAAGCACAAGTTCATGGACAAGAGGAAGAAGTCCAAGAAGAAGGATCATGAACATGGGAAGAAAGCTCGGTCTCGAGAGAAGATGAAGAGATCAAGCGACATGGAGTCCAATTCCGAGAACACGTCTTGAAGCTCAAGTGATGAAGACGAAGAGGATGACAAGAGGAAGAAGAAGAAGAAGAAGAAGAACCTCGGCAAGTATCTCAACGGCCTTTGTGTGACGGGCCTAAGCCTCAAGGACGACTTCTGTGGCATGGCTCGCAGTTCGAGTAGCAAGAGAAGCCAGAAGGACGCCTCGGACTTGGATTCCGAGGATGAGGTATGTGATGAGCTCTCTTTTTTTCGCAAGGAGAATGAAGAGTTGGTTGACTTGCTTGACAATCGCGATCACATGCTTAGAGAGGCTAAGAAGCTTAGGAAGGAGCTTAGATCTTTGCTTGAGGATGCTAGGACTAGAGTGGCTGAGCTAGAAACACTGGTTCTTGATAGCAAGCTTGAAATTGATTCTCTTAAGGCTAGCCCTGTTGTTTCTGTTGAGAACGATTGTGCCGATTGCTCGCTTTCCGGCGACTTGATCGATCTTAGGGAGAAGTGTGCCTCCAAGTGTGAGGAACTAGATGTGCTTAGGGTTGAGTTGGCTGAGCTACAATCTAGACCCACTTTGCTTGGTGCTTGCACTTCTTGCCGTAGTTTGCATGAGAAAATTGCTGAGCTCCGTTCTCGCATTGTTTCTCTTGAGGCTGATTTGAAAGTGCCTATTCCTACTTCTTGCTCTACATGTGAGTTGCATGCTATGAAGAATTTGGATCTTGCAAAATGTGTTGCTCGCTTGCAAGATGAGAATGATAAGTTGCGTGAAGCGCTGAGTTGGTTGTCGAGTCAAGAACCTCAGCTTGGTATGATGATTGCTAGCTATAAGCGCTTTGACGGTTGGGCTTTGGGATTGGATAAGGTTGGTGAGGGCAGTGGTGAGAGAGAAAGGAAATTTGGGAATGTTTCAGTTCCACCACAACCCACACCCAAAGACAGGTTTGCATCCAAGCCAAACCAACCAAGAGAAAAACCGAGTGAGAACGCAAGTGAAACGCCTAGTGAGAAACCAAGTGAGAAGCCTTGTGAAGAGCCTCATCCCAAGCCTAAGCCCAGATCGATCCGTTTCCATTGTGAGTTTTGTGGAAAGGATGGTCACAAGAGAGCGTTTTGCTTCAAGAGGAAGCGTGAGGAGAGAATGGCGAAGGAGTGGGCTAACAAGGACAAGTACCACCCATCCGATGGTGTACTTGAGCCTCGTGTGCAGTTGCCCAGGGCCAAGGCGAGTGTGAGGTCAGTTCGGGCTTGGGGAGAGCGGAAGGTCGTTGGAGGTGCTTCGCTGTGCTACACCGGTCAGACCGGTGAAGGGCACCAGTCAGACCGGTGCAGGCATGGACAGGCAGCAGTTTGGGTTTCGTGCTCGTACAGGTGCGAGGTTTGGTTCTAGAGTTCGTGGTTCTGGTGGTTGGGCTGGAAAGTTTGCAGGAGGTCAGTTTGCTAGGCATTCTCCTCCTCGTGCTTGATACGGGGATGGGAGGATCCGTAGTTTTGAGAACGAGAGGAGGGACAGTCCACAGGTTTTCTTTCGTGGTTTTGGTCCTCCTCCAAGTAGAGAGGTTTGGTTACCTCATGGTGGATACTGTGGTGGTGTTCGTGGAGGTAGCTTTGGTAGGAAAGATGGTTTGGTTTGTGCTAACCCCACTTTCGAGCAAATGGCTAGGCACTGGTTTTACACTTTTGGAACTAACCCCAGTGTTGAGTCGTTTGCTCGCTCTCGCTCTTGGTTTTGAGTCGTAGGTGGATGGCCCGGAGAACATTTGGTTGGTATCGGGGGTGGTTCTTCGGCTTCATATCCCGGTGGTGACATGTAGGTGCATCACTTTCGGGGATGGTGGACAAGGATGAGTGAATTGTGAAGAAATGATAAAGGTAAGTGTATTTGTGACCTTCAATTGTGTGGCCTTGGTCAAGCCACTTGGTTTGTTTTGCTCCTTCTCTATCTCATGTGTGTAGGGTGAGCTTTGTATGCTCTTTGACCCTAGTGCATGTGTTTAGGGGGAGCTTGTGAGTTTTGTGCTCCTTTGCTCTTTTGCTGGTGGTGTCGAGCCCTTTTTGCCTCCCCTCGAGGAGCCGGTGGTTTGTGAGCTTTGTGTGTGGGAGCTCCTTTGTAGCCTATGTATAGTTTCCTTTGTGCATTTCTTGCATTTGGCATGGCATATGTAACATGATGTATAGGCATCCTTGTATCTTAGATTGCATGCATTTTGTATCATATGCATTGGATAGGAAAAGCTTGTCCTATATACATTGTTCACCATGGAATGCTATTTATGTCTTTGTGAGCTTGTTTGGTATGCTATGGTTAGTTTGGCTTAGCTCTTTATGATCTTGATGAATAATCCATGGTTGATGGATATGTTTTTGAAAAATTGTCACATGTATGCTCTCTCATGTGTAAATGCCTTTATATGATCTTGACATGTTTTAGTGGCTTGGCTATGCTTAAGTTGTGGTTGGATAGCTAGTTTATTGATCATATGGGGCCAAAGGCTCATTTGCCATCATGAATATTTAGCCCTCTTGCTTTATCTTGTGGAGGGGCATAAGTTCCTTTTTGTCGCAAAGACATTTCATGTACCTTTTATAAATCTGAAAATGAAATGTAAAATGCTTGGAAAATGTGCTCCCATGTCATATGTGCTAAATTTAATTTGCTTTGGGTGCTAAACCGTTGCATGATGCCTACCAATGAGAAGTCTCATACATAGAAGTAGGCACATGGCTCGGTGGCTTTGACATGACATGAGGTGCTTGTGGGTGTTTGTGATGGTCTTATGATTAGAATGGCTGTCCTAGCATGAAGTTTGTGTGGCTTTGCCATTTTGATATGCTTTGATCATGTTTAGGACTTTGCTCATGAGAGGCAAGTTTTTCGCAAAATTGCTCAAATCCATCTTAGCTTTGTCCAATGGTTGTGAAACTTGGTGATCATGTAGTTGAGATCGATACGAAGCTGTAGAGTATCTAACATGCTCATTTGGACATGTGTAGCATTCTTTGTTGAATTTTGTCTATTTGAGAAGCTCTAGGTTGATTTTTTTGCATTTTTGGCTTGATTCATGCATTGCCAACAAGGGGGAGATGTTTGAGCTTGAAATGGCTTGTTGGACGCATTTAGAAGGTTTTCAGGTGGTTTCGAGCCATTTCTGGGCTCTGTTGTGCACCGGTCTGACCGGTGAGGAGCACCGGTCTGACCGGTGTGAGTGCTGGTCCTGTGCACATGTTAGGCACCGGTCTGACCGGTGGTGATGACCGGTCTGACCGGTGTGAGCTGAAGTTGCTGCAGCTGCCCTGTTTTCAGCTGGTTTGCATGCATTCGTCCAGGGGGAGGTGCATTGGTTCAGGGGGAGCTTGCATGTGTGCAGGGGGAGCTCTTTGTGGTTGTTCGAGCTTTGCTTTGGTGGTTTGCGCTCTTTGTTTGAGCTTTGTTTTGTCTCGGATGTGTCGAGCCGTTGCCCTTACCTAAGGGGTCCGAGACTTGTCTTCTTCAAGTGATCTTGCTCTTTGCCTTTGTTTGGCTTTCGATCGCTTGTTGGAGTTTCTTTTTGTTCGTTTCTTTTCTTTTTCTTTTCTCTCTTGTTACTTTCGTGTGGGTGTTGTCAATGCACTCATCAAGGGGGAGATTGAAGACCATGTGTGGTTCGAGGGCCGGTGGATGGTCGCTTCCTTGTGTGATGAGTGATTGACAACGTTGTATGGACTGATTCTTGGCTAAGTATTGCAGGTGTAGGTTGCAGCTTGACTTGTGTTGGTGCAGGTGAAGAACAAGCGCGAATGGTCGTCGCCGGTGAGGCCTCCAGGTGTGGAGAAGACAAGTAGGCTTCGTTCGAGGGACTCGGTGGCCAGCGGGGTCAAGTGCAGGCCGCATGGTGGCATGAACAGCAAGATGAAGTCGTGGACAGTTTCTTGGTTGAGCCTCAAAACCAAGGTCGAGCCGGGACTACGTGGGAGCCAAGTCATGAGTGGAGATTGGCGGAGGCTACACCGAGTTCGCGGGGTTTCCGGTGGTTCACCGAAAACCACCGGGTTCCTTGGTTGATCCACAAAGCCAAGACCGAAGAACCGAAGACGGTCTTTGCGCAAAGAAGTGCCAGACCGGTCTGACCGGTGGGTACCGGTCTGACCGGTGGGGAGCACCGGTCTGACCGGTGTGCGACGACACAGTTCGGAGACTTCGAAGCAGAGGACACGCGTCGGGATCGCATGGCTTGCGTCGAGGCTACGCAGGGTGCGGTCGTTGGGCATCCGTCCGATGGTGAAGACATGAAGACTTCCAAATCCGCCCTTGAGGGGCTTGTATCCCTAGTTATTAGGAAAGGGCATTTTAGACATTCGGTTGCCTCCATATAACCCAAGAGGTGAGAGGATGGCAGCCAACTCTTGGAACCCTAGCTCATTTGTTTTCCTATTTTTCCTTCCTATTTTCCTTAGGTTTTCCATCGGACTAGCTTGAGAGCTTCATGGAGAGATCTTGTTGAGAGGGATGGATGATCGGGCGGCTTGCTAGACCTTGTATGAACCTTTGTTTCGTGTATAGATGATTCGGCGTGGTTCCTCAAGGTTTGGATGTGTTTTCCCGGTTGTTCTTGGTGGTGATTTTCGGAGCCCTTTCTTGGTGATTTCTTTGGGTTGTTTTTAGGACCTTTCTCTTGGGGATTTGATATGGGAAATTTGTGGGAACCCTTCGTGGTTCTTTGGGTTGTGATTCCCCTCCCAAATCCGTGAGTAAAGGTGCTCGATTTTGGGATTTCTTGAGTTCTTGGGTTGGATGTGCTCTTGGCGGGATTTCCTTGATTCCTCCTTTTTGGACGAGTTTTGGTGGGATTAAACATGGCTATGGACTCCTCATGAGGTGTTCCTAATATCCCCAAAGTCTTGTTCAAGTCCGTGGAGCGATTCGGGAGATCGAGGTTTGGATTTGGGGGAGTTGACCCGCGGGTGCTGTTCATCCCGAGGCGCCGGAGCTACACCGGTCTGACCGGTGCTCTTGACCGGTGTGACCGGTGCAACCCTCGGTGGGATTTTGCTCGGGTGAATGTCATGGTGTGTTCGCTGTTGTCCCGTGGTGCTGCTGTTTCGAGTTTGGGTCAGTTTGGTGGTCGGTTGGCCTGTTTGGTGCTTTGGGGGCTTTCAGGATGTGACCGGTCTGACCGGTGTGTCTCACCGGTCTAACCGGTGTGGAGCCACTTAGTGAAAGTTGCTCAGTTTCACCAGCAGGGACCGGTCTGACCGGTGGTGCTCACCGGTCTGACCGGTGTGGGTCTGTAGGCTCAAGGTTTGGTGTTCCACTGCGTTCTCGCGTCGGAAGGTTGTGTGTTGGTTCCTAGGTCCGGTGGCACTCCAGTGGCTACGTGGGCTTGACCAATATAAGGCGAGGTAGGGACCTCTATCTCTTTCATACGCATCATCTTGTAATCACACCCAATCAATCTAGAGCTACGCAACATTCAGGACGTAGGGTATTACGCACCTCGCGGCCCGAACCTGTCTAAATTGTGTGCCACGTGTCTCTTCCCTCGAGTTAACGATCTCGGCCAGGCCACATTCATCTACCTCATGTACTCCCCTTGGTAGGTTGTCGGTCTAAATTACCGACAGCTGGCGTGCCAGGTAGGGGATCTCGCCGAAGATCTAATGGAGAACTCGATGGCTTCAATTTTCATCAAGCCAACTGTCGCTTTCAACTGCGGTGACACCTTCGTCTTCGGATCCTGGGTCTGCACAGCTGATGGTGCTGGCTGCTTCCAATGTCGCCTCACCATGACTCCCAACCCGAAGACCGGGCTCGTGACGCTTCCCGAGGTGATCACGGGCAACTTCATAAGGGTTGACAACAGGGTCACTCAAGTACCTCCAACAAGAGCTCGCGACCACGGGCACCACGAAGCCACTAGTCGCAGTCCAGCGGATGGTGGACGCAACCGTTCCCGAGGAGAGTAGCCACATAATCCCAACCATACCAGGGCATCAGCTAGAGGACCTTCTCAGGGCGGCAACAGTGCCGGTGGCGCTGGCGGAAGCCGCGGCGCCGCTAGTCACGGTGACGCTGGTGGTGGAGGCAGCAACGGCGGGAGCTCCTCACACAGGGCTGGCAGGAGATCCGGCGGCGGGGGCGATCACGGAGGCCAAGGCCACGCAGACAACCATGTCACCGGCGTCTCACGTGACAGCTACGATGCCCGCCGCAGAATCGAAGAAATACAGTGCAGGAAGTCCTCCAAGGCTGGCGACAGCGACGGTTTCCCCGCCTTCTCCGCTCAACTTCACAATCTCCTCCCAGAAAAATTCAAACCTCTGAGGATCACCAATTACAACGCGAAGCAAGACCCAGTTCAATGGCTCAGATGCTACACCCTATCCATCGAAATGCTGGTGGCAACAATGACACAAAGTGCCTTTACTTCCCTTTCTGCTTGGACCAAGCACCACTCACCTGACTCGAGTCGCTCGACAAGAACTCAATTGACGAGTGGGACCGGCTCAAGGCTCAATTCAGCAATAACTTCACGGGTCCATGGGATGCTTAGCTACTCGCATGGACCTGGCAATGGTGAAGTAGGAACAAGGCGAGACGCTACGCAAGTACATGCGATGCTTCTTTGACAAGCGCACTACGGTAGTCGATGTCATTGACAAGGAGGTCATCGATCTTTTTAAGACGGTCTCTATCACTGCCGCACCTTCGAAGACTTCGGTTGCTGCCACCCGAGTTCCATCACCAAGCTCAAGGACATGATCACCTCATGGGCCCACGAAGAAGACAAGGCGAACGCCAAGTACGACGCCATTCGCGGCAAGAGCAAGCACAACACGGGTGACAGCAACAACAACACTAGGGATCAAGGGGATTGCAACAATAACAACTACTCGGGTCCTAACCGCAAGCGCAAGCCAGACAACACAGTTGCGGCTATCCAGCACCCTGCGAAAGACAACTCGAACAAGACCTCCGGCGGCTTCAAAGATTTGCTGAAAGAGAACTGCATGTGGCACTTGGAGGGCAATCATACCACCGAGCAGAGCTATCAACTCCGGCGAGCGCTCAAGGATACTCCAGACCCACGGCCTCCTCACGACAAGAAGGGCAAGAAAAAAACCAATGAGGGCAATGGCGACTTCCAAGAACCCGACAAGACGGTGAATGTCCTCTTCGGTGGACTACCCACCAGACGGTCTCAGAAGGCCACCAGACGGGATATCTTGAACATTGAACCAGCGGTCCCGACCCCTCTCAAGTGGTCGGAGGTACCCATCACCTTTTCTTGTGCGGATCAATGGACAAGCTTCTCCGAGCCAAGGCATTTTCCACTCGACTTGAAACCAATAGTCGCAGGCTCCAGACTCAACAAGGTACTCAACGACGGTGGAAGCGGGCTCAACGTCCTTTTCACCAAGACCCTGAAGAAAATGAAGCTCGACAATACCTACATGCTCACCAAGAGCACATCACCTTTTTACGGCATCGTCCCTGGTAACGCAGCTATCGCACTAGGTCCAGTGGTCCTGCCAGTTACCTTTGGGGAAACCAGGGAGAACTACCGCACCGAGTACATTAAGTTCGAGGTTGCGGACTTCGAAACTTCCTACCATGCCATCCTGGGTAGACCAGCTATCGCCAAGTTCATGGCGCTACCTCACTACACATACTTGGTACTCAAAATGCCAAGTCCTGCCGGAGTACTCTCACTGCAAGGGGACTTGAAGATATCCTTAGACTGCGACACAGAGGTTGTGGAACTCGCAGCTATTAATCATGTACCCAATGCAATGATTGAAATCTATGTTGCATCCAAGAAGCTTGCCCCAACTGAACTCGAGATCCCAGAGAAATCTGACGCAACCAACAAGCCTCAACCATCTCAGGAAATACAAGTCAAGGCGATCGACCTTGGGATAGGCGACAACAACAAGACTACCATGATCGGGGCGGGCCTTGACCCAAAATAGGAAGACGCGCTCGTCATCTTCCTTCGGGCTAACTGAGACATCTTCTCTTGGAAACCAGCTGACATGCCAGGGGTGCCTAGGAGCCTGATCGAGCACTCACTAAACGTCGACCCTAAAGCTACCGCCAAACGACAACATCTCCGCCGCTTTGCTAACGAACGACGGGACGCCATCAAGAAGGAACACGCCAAACTACTCGCGGCCGGATTCATTAGAGAAGTCTTCCATCCTGAGTGGCTCGCCAACCCCGTCCTCGTCCGCAAGAAGAATATGAATGAGTGGAGGATGTGCGTCGACTGCACTGATCTCAACAAACACTGCCCCAAGGGCCCGTTCGGGTCATCGATTCCACAGGGGGCTACGACCTGCTCTGCTTCCTCGACTTCTACTCCGGGTACCACCAGATCGTCATCAAGGAAGAAAACCAGGAGAAGACCGTGTTCATCACCCCATTTGGTGCTTACTGCTACACAACAATGTCATTCGGGTTGAAGAATGTCGACGCCACCTATCAGCGAGCTATCCAGGCCTGTTTCAAGAAACAGCTCAACAAGAACGTCGAGGCTTACTGTTGACGGTTAATAATTGTATCAAAGTTCGTTTGTGACTCGCAAGCGTACAAGTCTCCCGTCGTAGTCAAGGGACCCTTCTTCCCTCGAGTGGTGAACCCAAGGTATCAAATCCGTGGAACAAATGTGTGACGCAAAACTTAATCTATTAAAGCCAAGTAACTTCAATCTTCGATAAAACCCTAATGCATCTAAGTAAAAGACACAAAACGAATCTAATCTACTAAAGACCGGAGAAAACAAAGTAAGATTGGGTAGATAAACCGATCTAGAGGGATCGGGGTAAGCCTTTTGTTGAAGTTCCAAGCAAGAGAAGAAGTAGCAAATCGAATCTTAATAGAAGCCTCTTTAAATCGTTGTTTCCCATCCAAGTCCGAAAACATCCGCCTTTCGAGACCCCCGTTCTGTCACAATGTATCCCTATTCATGCGGGGAGCTTAGGGCGAGTCAAAAGACAAGTCGAGATTCTTTCGGAAGATCAGGCGTGTACCTCTAGCCACCGCGGCTACAAGAACACCCTATGTAATCTATCGCGCGAACAGAATTGGAATAAGCAAAGCCGATCGAAAAACGAAATCTTCGAGGAAACACTTGATCGCTAAGAAAAGATTCAACTTGATAATTCAACTATGACAATGATACATACACAAGATCACCACCGGGATCCTTCCTTGATCTTGCTTCTAGCTCCGGGAACTCCGACGTGGTCTTCCGTGCAAGGTTCCCACGTCGGCTAGGGAAACCCTAGTCAACTAGCTCGACCCTCTCCTCTCCGAGATGGTGTCCCTCTCTTCTCTGCTCCTCGGCGGCCGATGACGAATTCTTCTCCCCGAGGCTCTCGGTCAGGGGGCTATAAATAGCCCGATTGGCGGCTAGGGCAAAGGAGAGGGTGTTTGGGCCCTAAATGGGCCTGGGCCGACCGGACTGGGCCGGCCGGCCTGGGCCCATTTAGGCCCAGCCCGAGGGCTCCTTCGCCCCAGGTCGGTTCCCTTGCTTCCTGGATGTTTCCCCCTTCTGCATGTAGGTCCATGTCGTCGGTTTCTCTCCGAATTGGACTCAACTCCTTGTCTTGCAAGATTCAGCACTTTTCTGGTCAGGTCCCTGGAGTCTGTCGTCTTCTCGGATCAAGTCCCCGGCTTCTTGGAGTTAAGTTTGCTTCATTGCATGACATGTACGGGGCTTCAAGGTCTTGTCATGAGGTGCTTGATGAACTTATCCCGAAATTCTTGCATTCAACACTAAAACCCTGCATAAACATTAAACTCCAAAACCGACATGCACACGTGAACTTGTTATACCACGGGGGTTAGTACCAATGGATAAGGTATAAAACTAATGCCAACACCGAAGGTAAACTCATGGCTAGGTTGACGGATTTTCACCGTCAACATCTCCCCCATGCTTAAACCTTGCTCGTCCTCGAGTAAGCCTTCGATGGATATCATCATTGCCAAACAATGTTTAAACTTTGCACTTGATCACACATGAGAAAACATAATGCTCTCAAAATTTTAATTCATTAAAGTTCCATAATGTGCTAGCCTTCATCTCTACGGAGGGTAGATTCTTATTAAGCTTATCCCACAAGTATTAACATGCTCACGAAGTTTTAAATAGATCTCAGAATTTTTGAAATAAAGAACGAGATAAAGAAAAGCTAAACCAAATTCACAAATTTAAATCTTCTCGTGTATTGCTCATGAACTCTCATCTCACTTGTCTCTCAAGCCTATATATTCTACTCCTTTCCCTCTCATATATGTGGTAGGCTTTATATGGAGCTTTGGGAAAGTTTAGTCCTAACAAGATTTTATAAATGAGGTGTTGTCAAAACAAGACAAGCTTCTCATGGTCTTACCGAGACTCGTCAAAAAGGTCATTGGAAAATAATGTTAAATCAAGGAGGGGAAAGAGAAAAATACACACACTTTTAGATGAGTGGACATGTGCAAATGGCAAAGAGTGATCCCGAGGCACAAAGAAAGTCCTCGTTATCGGATTGCACATGGTTGGAAAATGAGAATGGATCTTTTTAACTTGAAGGCTTGGATGCACTCTTAGAGAACCGGGGAGTTTACTTTACGCACATTTTTTTCCCTTTCTCATGTTTCTCATTCTTTTCTTTCTTTCTTTCTTTCATATATATATATTTTTTCTTTCTTCACCTTGGAAGTCACGTATATCGCCGAATTTTTTCTTTCATCATTATATTATTTTTTTTTAAAATACTCCCTTTTGAACTCTAAGACTGCACCGTACCTACCTCCTCCCCCATGCTTAGACGTTGCTCGTCCTCGAGCAAAGAGGCGAAAAATAAGGTAGGTACCGGAAATATTTTTCCTTGGAGAGATACTTGAAATCTTCAATGTTGGCACCTGTTGACGGTGAAAATCCGTCAACCTAGCCATGAGTTTACCTTCGGTGTTGGCATAACTTTTGTATCTTATTCATTGGTACTAACCCCCGTGGTATAACAAGTTCACTTGTGCATGTCAGTTTTGGAGTTATGTGTTTACGCAGGGTTTTAACGTTGAAAGCAAGACTTCCGGGATATGTTCATTAAGCACCTCATGACAAGATCTTGAAGCCCGATACAAGTCAAGCAATGAAGTGAACATGACTCCAAGAGCCCAAGGACCAAGCCCGAGAAGATGATAAACTTCGAGGACTGAACCAGAAAAGTGCTGAATCTTGCAAGACAAGGAGTTGAGTCCAATTCGGAGAGAAACCGACGTCAAGGGCCCACATGCAAAAGGGGAGAACATCTAGAAGACGTGGGAAGCAACACGGGCGAAGCGAGGCCGCGGGATGGGCCGAATTGGGCCCAGGCCGGTCGGCCCGGCCGGCCGGCCCAGCCCCCATTCGGGGCCCAATCGGCCTCTCCTTTGACCTAATTGCTTCTCGGGCTATAAATAGCCCCCCGACCGAGAGCCACGCGAGAGAAGAGGTCGTATTCCGCCGCCGAGGAGCGAGAGAAGCTTGAGGGACACCAACTTGAAGATGAGGGTCGTGCTAGTTGTCTAGGGTTTCCCCGGCCGACGTGGGAACCTTGCATGGAAGACCACGTCGGAGCTCCGGAGCGAGGATCAAGATCGAGGGAGGGCCCCGGTGGTGATCTTGTTCATGTAATCATTCATGGTGAAGTTTGTAAGTGAATTCGATTTCTAGCGATCAAGTGCCTTCTCGATGATTTTGTTTTCTTCTTGGTTTTGCTTCTTCTACGATCTATACTTAAGATAGATTACATAGGGTGCTCTTGTAGCCGCGGTGGCTAGAGGTGCATACCGGACCGGCCAAGTGATTTCAACTTGTTCTATCGAACTCGCCCTAAGCTCCCCGCATGAATAGGGATACGTTGTGACGAACGGGGGTCTCGAAAGGCGGATGTTTTCGGAGTCGGATGGGAAGGCCACGATTTAAAGATGCTTTTAATGAGATTCGCTTTTCTATCTTCATCTATCTTGTTTGGAGCTACAACATAAGCATGATCTAGATTCTCTAGATTGGTTATCTCTTGCTTTCTCTTGTTACCTCTTTAGTAGATTAGATTAGATTCGTTTTCTTTATGAGTTAGTAGATTAGATGCAACTTACCTTCATAAGATAGCTTACCTTGCTTTACTAGATTGAATCCTTGCGTTGCACATTGTTCCACGGATTCGATACCTTGGGTTCACCACTCGAGGGAAGAAGGGTCCCTTGACTACGACGGGAGACTTGTACGCTTGCGAGTCACAAACGAACTTTGATACAACTATTAACCGTCAACAAGCCCCTTTTTCTGGCGCCGTTGCCGGGGAACAAGCAATCAAGATCCGATCTAGTATCGCTTATCTTTCAGTTTTTCTTTTGATTTTCTTTTGCATCTCTTATGTTTGATCATCCCTGAAAAGAAAAAAAAGAGTCAATCTAATCTAGTTTTGATGAACCCTAATTTTTCTTTTGTTAGATTTTTGTTTTATCACTAACCCTAACCGGAGATGGTTGGCCACCTCTCCAAGAAACCCAAAACTTTTTTGTGGATGATCCAGGAAAACTTTACAGGCAAAGGTGACATGCAACACAAGCTAAAAGGGTGGAAACCCTAGATTCAAAAGTTGAAGTCGAAGGACCGTCGAAATCTCCAAGGGAATCACCACCTCCAAGTCAAGACGCCGGAAGGCCATTCAAGATCAAGGGGAGGATGGAGAAGATGGAGATGGAGAAAGAAGCTCAACACCTAAAGGCTGCCAAAGCAAGATCCACATGCGAAGTGTTCATCATGATGAAGATGCTAGAGACGCAAGTGGGACAACTTGTCGGGCGCCCGATGGGCAACAAAGAAGAATATCCGAGACAACTCCAAGGTCCCAAGACGGCGAAGGATACTCAAGCTCATTCGGGAGAGATGAAGGATCACACTAGAGACCATGAAGATCACGACCGAAGGACCGGAGTTCGAGATGCCGAGCCACAAGGAAGATGTTGCATCCGTCAAGACCAAAGGACAAAGACAGACGTGAAGACCAAAAAAATTGACTAAGCCAAAGTGGGTACCCAAGATTGCAACGCCCGCAAAGAGCGTTGATCCGGAGTAATCAAGTGAAGAAGTCTAGCCATGGACTATAAACGAAGCGCTAGGCGGGAGGCAACCCGTTTCGTCGAGTCAAGAATAAGCTACGGGAGGACAACCCGATTCCAGGTTTTTCAAGTCTTTTTAAATATAATTCAGTTCTGAATTTTACTACGCAAAACCTTAGACTTAGAATGGTTGAACAATATTAGAGACATAATTCTTGGTTGAATATTTTGCTTGATCATAAACCCTTTACATGAACCATCCTATGTGCTTGTTTGATTCTTTTCTTTTCGAGAAACCCTCAACCAAATAATTTCAGAACCTTAACTCAACCTTTCACCCTCATTATGGTGCTGAGGTTGACTTATTTTTCATGCTAAAACCACACGAGTAGAGCCACGATTTATGTTTAAGTGTTAATAAAATTCAGCACGTGGTAGGACTCGCGTGAACCTAGAAATCAAAGCTTTTGGTTGGTTCTAAAAATCTTTATCCTTGGTTTCTCTAGGATTAGAATTTTTCTAAGCCTATTCTAATTTTGTTTTATTCAAAATCTTTCTTATTTAGCCAAAATTAGAACCTAAACCTATGCCCCCATGATCAAGCCGGGAAATGTTTGCTCTCAACCAATGAAGGCAAACTATACCGGTGAGACCGAAATCGACGTAAAAATAAAATATTTTCAACTTGCATTTGTTTTCAATGGTTTAAAAACTTCTCTAAAATTATGTTCGAGCTCTTGCATGGCTCTGAAAAATATTTTTAAATTTCGAAATTAGAGGAGTGCTTAGCCTTAAAGGGAGGCAATCTAGTTAACCTAACCATGCATGCACCATGATACATCACGGGATGCCCCTCCAACACATTTAAACCACATGCAAAGTACAAGCATGGGGGGGCAGCCAAGGCTTGGTTTTGTAGGAATATCATGGATGCATGTGAGGCAAGGGAGTATGGAAGTGAGTCAAGGCGAAAACATCAAGTGGAAGGAGCAATAGTGCAAGCGAAGGAGTGGACGGGAACGTTTGGAAGGTGTACGCGATCACGAAGCAACATGAATGCACTAGAGAAGAACCGAGCCCAGGAGGAGGAGAGAGGTAAGTCTTTCATCCAACTCTTTGTTCATGTGCTCTAGTTTGTAGGCCGGAATCACCTTAGACTTAGCCATCCACCGCGTTTGTTTCGTGCAACAAATCACATCCTTAATCCACTCAAAGTCCAGACTCCAAAATAATATTTGTGTACCTTGTTACCGGGTGGAAACCCCGGATATTTATTTGTGAGGGAGAGTGCTGCAATCATGGAAGAAAACTACAAGCCTTTTCACTGAAGAAGAAGGGATCATCGTCGTCTAAGCCATCATCGACAACCTCTTCGAGGAGGCGCTCGGTTTCCGAGTCTCCTTGGAGCATGGGGGAGGACACGGCACCACTGAGGAGGAACCACTCTTCTCCTTGGTGGCATGAGGGCCACACAAAACTCGTTTATTAGGTTTTCCAAACTTCAATAACATATGGAGGAGCCGCCCGTCCAACCTCACTACTTGACACGATCATCCGCTCCACCTCCATATGCTCCGTGGTATTCCGAGGGGTATGTCATCATGACGGAGGAGGAGAAGAAGCTCGCTCGCCTTAAGTAGAGGCTTGTAGCGAACGTCGACATCGACGACCAAGCTCTCCACATATTGGGTTTCGCACGGGACACCGGTGCAATTCTCTAACGGAGTGTCGGCAAACACCCACAAGGAATTCGCCTAGGAAATTTTCGTGACCATGGCGCATACCCTTGATGAAGGAGTGCTGAGTCTCTCATTCCGTTGGAGGGAGCCCACAAGAGAAGAAGAAGGAAGACACCGTCGGAAGGGTAACCTTGATCAATGATGCTATTTCTAGCACTTTGATGGGGTAATCTCCTTTCATCCATAGGTTGCAATCGATCTTGAAATGTAATCATACTTTGTTGGATTATCTATCTATCATCTTGTGCTGAAAATACTTTAATGC
Organism: Cenchrus americanus; assembly: GCA_947561735.1. Classification (NCBI taxonomy): domain Eukaryota; kingdom Viridiplantae; phylum Streptophyta; class Magnoliopsida; order Poales; family Poaceae; genus Cenchrus; species Cenchrus americanus. Next base: position 79,569,919 of record OX387245.1, on the reverse strand, counting down.
TTAAGGCTAGCAACCATGCCATAAAGGGAGTAGGGCTCCAATGCTTCCTTGGATCCATTCAACACAATCCCCGATAGATTAGATTGGTTTTCATGACTCGAAATGATTGCATGTTCTAGTATCGTAGACCCATGGGCGAGTGTCTCCTATTTTCAAAAGGGAGCTCCGGAACAAGTATGTGCATGAAGGCACATGGGAAGGCTTTTGGAGTATGATCACGGGAAGAGACCATCAACGAAGAAATACTATCCGGAACCCCATCATCCAAGTGTGTCACTTTTGTGCAAGTGGATTTTTGGGGAGAATAAGAGAGACATAGATAACCAACACGGAGTTGAATTGGATTTACTCGCAGCCAATCAACCCTACTCACCTATGATCAACCGGTGGTGTTGTGGCAACATCGGATTCGGGAGATCGGGTTGTTACCTCTCCATGTTGACTATCTCTTTAAAACCGGGTATTACAAGGAACCCAAATCATCTCCTACCCGGGACTTCCCTAGGAATATATGAAGAAAGGAAAATATAAGAGTGAAGATGAGAGAGGAGGCTTCGAAGTGGCCTAGGTGAATTTGCCCCTTCCGGATTTGAAGATTAAGACTTTTCTTGAGGGGAAGAAGATCGGTTAGAGGAAGGACTTCTTGTGCCGGCGAAGAAAAAAATAATAAAAGAAAAGAATTATAGGAGAAGGATCTTCTATGGCCCAAGAAGGAGGTGCACAACAAAATTATGTTCCACCATTCGGAGAAATTCAGGCATCGCCAAATTACTACGGTGGTGTACCAATGCAAGCATGGGGGAGTTGTGCAGCCATACCCCCACCATTTTTTGCGGTGCCCAACGTAGCCTTTGCGGAGCCATATGCACACCTTCCTCAACCACAACAAAATGTGGCCACCATTGGAGGATACGCTGCAAGGAACATGCAAATTATTGCAGCCATCCAAACCAATGCCAACTAAATGGGTGAAGGAAATGCAAACGTCGCTTATGTGCTTGGACACCTTCACCTAGCACCGTCAGACAATTCATAGGAGGAGTGGTGCATTCCTATTACAAGTAAGGGTACAACAACCAAGACTTTCAATATCAACCACCGGCGGAAGATTAGAGAAAGGAGGAGCTTTAGTTATCTTTCCTTTACCCCCTTTTCTTTAATTTTCAGCTTGTATGCACCTATGTTTGCGTAGTATTTTTAGCTTTGCTTTAATTTTCAGTTTTTAGTTTAATTTTCAGTATGTATCTTAGTTTTTATTTTCATCATGAATAACGTCACCACCAAGTTTTTACCCTTGGTAAAGTTACAAAGTTTGTGCCATGATGATATATGATTATAATTGCCGCTTTGTTTATCTTTGTAATTGATTTATGCATGTTTGAACTAGTGCTCTCTTAAAAATACAAATCTGAAATTATCTAAATGCTAGCTTAATCTTCAGCGGAGGTTATGATTAAAATAAAGACCCATAGTGTTTTATGTGCTCTCAAGTTATGAATAGATTAAAGATGTCTTTTATGCTCAAAAATATTGCTAACCTTGTCATAAATATCACTTGTGTGTTGCTCAACCTATCCGAGCCTTATATATATTTGAGTGCATAAACCTTAGTGTACAAGATTTATTTTTGAGTGAGTTATTGCAGGCCATGACTTCTCTGGCCCGAGACTAAGAAGCTGGTCATTCCGTTTTTGCGTATCTATCTTTTTGCTAGCCTTTTATCCGTGCATTGTGTATCCCCGCATCGGTGATCTCACAAACTTCGCCGGATATACAACCTTAAACCAAATATCATCTTTTTGTGATTACCTCCTTGACCACAACCTATCATTGAGGATGGAACATCAATTCAAGGAAGATCGCAAGACGGTGCCAACGTTGAAGATTTCAAGTATCTCTCCAAGGAAAAATATCTCCGTACCTACCTTATTTTTCGCCTCTTTGCTCGAGGACGAGCAACGTCTAAGCATGGGGGAGGAGGTAGGTACGGTGCAGTTTTAGAGTTCAAAAGGGAGTATTTTAAAAAAAATGATGAAAGAGATGTATAGGGTTGGGTAAAAAAAATCCAGTGATATTCATGACTTTCAAGGTATAAAAAATCAAAACTTCGTTGTGAAAGTCATGGACTGAATATATGACAAGAAAAAAATGAATGAATGAAAGAAAGAAAAGAATGAGAAATATGAGAAAGAGAAAAAAATATATGTGCGTAAAGTGAACTCCCCGGCTCTCTAAAAGTGCATTCAAGGCTTCAAGTTAAAAAGATCCATTCTCATCTTCCAACCATGTGCAATCCGATAACGAGGACTTCCTTTGTGCCTCGGGATCACTCTTTGCCATTTGCACATGTCCACTCATCTAAAGTGTGTGTATTTTTCTCTTTCCCCTCCTTGATTTAACATTATTTTCTAATGACCTTTTTGACGAGTCTCGGTAAGACCATGAGAAGCTTGTCTTGTTTTGACAACACCTCATTTATAAAATCTTGTTAGGACTAAACTTTCCCAAAGCTCCATATAAAGCCTACCACACATATATGTTATGAGAGGGAAAGGAGTAGAATATATAGGCTTGAGGGACAAGTGAGATGAGAGTTTATGAGCAACATGCAAGGTGATTTAAATTTGTGAACTTGGTTTAGCTCTTTTCTTTATCTCGTTCTTTATTTCAAAAATTCTGAGATCTATTTAAACTTGGTGAGCATGTTAATACTTGTGGGATAAGCTTAATAAGAATCTACCCTCCGTAGAGGTGAAGGCTAGTACATTATGGAACTTTAACGAATTAAACTTTTGAGAGCATTTTGTTTTTTTTCATGTATGATCAAGTGCAAGGTTTAAACATTGTTTGGCAATGATGATATCCATCGAAGGCTTACTCGAGGACGAGCAAGGTTTAAGCATGGGGGAGATGTTGACGGTGAAAATCCGTCAACCTAGCCATGAGTTTACCTTCGGTGTTGGCATAACTTTTGTATCTTATTCATTGGTACTAACCCCCGTGGTATAACAAGTTCACTTGTGCATGTCGGTTTTGGAGTTATGTGTTTACGCGGGGGTTTTAACGTTGAAAGCAAGACTTTCGGGATATGTTCATTAAGCACCTCATGACAAGATCTTGAAGCCCGATACAAGTCAAGCAATGAAGTGAACATGACTCCAAGAGCCCAAGGACCAAGCCCGAGAAGATGATAAACTTCGAGGACCGAACCGTAAAAGTGCTTCGAATCTTGCAAGACAAGGAGTTGAGTCCAATTCGGAGAGAAACCGACAACAAGGGCCCACATGCAAAAGGGGAGAACATCTAGAAGACGTGGGAAGCAACACCGGCGAAGCAGGCCGTGGGATGGGCCGAATTGGGCCCGAGCCGGTCGGCCCAGGCCGGCCGGCCCGGCCCATTCGGGGCCCAATCGGCCTCTCCTTTGACCTAATTGCTTCTCGGGCTATAAATAGCCCCCCGACCGAGAGCCACGCGAGAGAAGAGGTCGTATTCCGCCGCCGAGGAGCGAGAGAAGCTTGAGGGACACCAACTTGAAGATGAGGGTCGTGCTAGTTGTCTAGGGTTTCCCTGGCCGACGTGGGAACCTTGCATGGAAGACCACGTCGGAGCTCCGGAGCGAGGATCAAGATCGAGGGAGGGCCCCGGTGGTGATCTTGTTCATGTAATCATTCATGGTGAAGTTTGTAAGTGAATTCGATTTCTAGCGATCAAGTGCCTTCTCGATGATTTTGTTTTCTTCTTGGTTTTGCTTCTTCTACGATCTATACTTAAGATAGATTACATAGGGTGCTCTTGTAGCCGCGGTGGCTAGAGGTGCATACCGGACCGGCCAAGTGATTTCAACTTGTTCTATCGAACTCGCCCTAAGCTCCCCGCATGAATAGGGATACGTTGTGACGAACGGGGGTCTCGAAAGGCGGATGTTTTCGGAGTCGGATGGGAAGGCCACGATTTAAAGATGCTTTTAATGAGATTCGCTTTTCTATCTTCATCTATCTTGTTTGGAGCTACAACATAAGCATGATCTAGATTCTCTAGATTGGTTATCTCTTGCTTTCTCTTGTTACCTCTTTAGTAGATTAGATTAGATTCGTTTTCTTTATGAGTTAGTAGATTAGATGCAACTTACCTTCATAAGATAGCTTACCTTGCTTTACTAGATTGAATCCTTGCGTTGCACATTGTTCCACGGATTCGATACCTTGGGTTCACCACTCGAGGGAAGAAGGGTCCCTTGACTACGACGGGAGACTTGTACGCTTGCGAGTCACAAACGAACTTTGATACAACTATTAACCGTCAACAGCACCGTCTTGCGATCTTCCTTGAATTGATGATCCATTCTCAACGATAGGTTGTGGTCAAGGAGGTAATCACAAAAAAATGATATTTGGTTTAAGGGTGGATATCCGCCGAAGTTTGTGAGATCTCCGATGCGGGGATACACAATGCACGGATAGAAAGGCTAGCAAAAAGATAGATACGCAAAAATGGAATGACCAGCTTCTTAGTCTCGGGCCAGAGAAATCATGGCCTGCAAAAACTCACTCAAAAATAAATCTTGTACACTACGGTTTATGCACTCAAATATATATAAGGCTCTGGATAGGTTGAGCAACACACAAGCGATATTTGTGACAAGGTTAGCAATATTTTTGAGCATAAAAGACATCTTTAATCTATTCATAACTTGAGAGCACATAAAACACTATGGGTCTTTATTTTAATCATAACCTCCGCTGAAATTTAAGCTAGCATTTAAATAAATTCAGATTTGTATTTTTAAGAGAGCACTATCTTAAGCATGCATAAATCAATTACAAAGATGAACAAAGCTGCAATTTTAATCATATATCATCATGGCACGAATTTTGTAACTTTTCCAATGATATAATCAAGGTGGTATCTTTATTAATGATGACATCAAGTTGAAATACAAACTGAAAATAAACTAACATGCTTGCTGAAATTTAAATAAGAACAGAAAATACTACGCAAACACACATAAGCAAATGCTGAAAATTACAGAGAAAAAGAAAAGAAAAGAAAACTAAAGTTCCTAAATCTTCTAGTCCTCCGCCGGTGGTTGATGTTGATGATCTTGATAATAATACCCTTGCTCATAATATGATTGGACGTTCCCTCCAACGAATTGATTTGGCTCCACAAGGTGAAGGCGTCCAAGTTCAAAGGCAATATTTGCGTTGCATTCACCAAGTTGAGCTGCGTTAGCTTGGATGGCTGCGATGTTTTGAGCGTTTCTTGCAGCATACCCTCCAATAATGGCCATGCTTTGTTGTGGTTGGGGATGATGAGCGTAGGACTCCGCGAAGTTAGCGTTGGGCACAACATAATTTTGTGGGGGTACCGGTGCACCACCCCCCATGCTTGCTCTTGTGGCCCTCCGTAATAACTTGGCGGAAGAGGGACTCCACCGAATGGTTGCACATTGGGTTGTGCTCCACTCGCTTGTGCGGAGGATGTTCCCTCCTCTACGATTCTTCCTCTCTTGTTCTTCCTTGCAGGGACAAGTAGTCCCTCTTCCAACCAATCTTCTCTCCCTTCATTGAAAAGCCTAAGCCTCTCGTTGGGAAGGGGTAGGTTCACTATGGCCAACCGATAACCTCCTCTCTCATCTCCACTAATGTATTTGCCTTGCCGCAAATATTCAATGCCGAGAGAGGTACCACGCAAAAGGTGGGCGGGGTTTCTTGCGATCCCCGGCCGCAAGGAAAAGGCCAACATGGAGAGGTAACACCCCGAACCAATATTACCCGCCCCCGATGTTGCTTCACAACACCAACGGTTGATCATGAGGTAAGAGGGGTCTATTGGCTGCCTGGCAATTAAAGCCGAGTATAGCCAATTCAACTCCATGTCGGTCACTTTTGTTTCCTTCATCCTCCCCAATACCCTCTTGCACATCCAAGAGTGAAATATCCGGATAATGGGGTTGCGGATGCAATTGCGTTGTTGATGGGCTTCTCCGGAGATCATGTTCCAAAATCCCGCTAACATGCCGGGTGGCACGTCAACTTTCTCCGGAGCTCCCTTGTGGAATCCAAGCAGCTCCCTAATGTGCTCGTAGGGAACCACTTGTTGGACTCCCTCCAAACGGAATGACAAGCTTTGCACCCCATCATCATCAACGATGGGTGCAATAGTCATCAAAATTTCCAAGGCGAACCCCAAATGGGTGTCCACCGATACTCCGTTGGAGAACTGCACCCATCCGAGGTGCCCCAACATATAGTATATGTCGGTGCCAAAACCCAAGGTGTAGAGTGCTTGGTCGTCGAACTCGACGTTCGGCACAAGCCTCTTCTCAAGATTGGCGAGCCTCTCCTCCTCCTCCGCCGACAAGATGATGAAGCCGTACGAAGAGTATGTCGGGGTGTAAGGAGGTGGTGCGGTTGAGCGAGTCGATCGTCGTGGTGGCGCGGGCTGCTCCTCCGTGTGCCCACAAGGTTCGGTAAACCTCATGGAAGTGCTTCTTGCAGCCCTCATACCACCAAGGAGGAGAGCATCGTTCCTCCTCGGTGGCGCCGTGTCCGTCTCCATGCTCCGGGGAGACTCGGAAACCGAGTGCCTCCTCGAAGACGTGGTTGATGACGGCTTGGACGATGAAGAACTCTTCTTCTTGGAGAAGAGACTTGTGGTCTTCTTCCACATGGTTGCTGCACTCTTTCTTCAACTAAAACTCCGGGTTGCAACCGGTAAACTAGGGACTTAAACTCTTTGCTTCGGATGTGGACTTTGAGTGGATTAAGGATGTGGATTTTTTTCTTGAGCTATCAAGCTTGGGATGGTTGGCTATGTCTACGGAGGTTTTGAGCACACAAACTTGAACACACAAACAAGGGAAGGAGAGGGAAGCTTGCCTGCAGAAAACGGGAGCCGGGGGGCTCCTTAAGTAGGTCAGGCCGGCCGGCCTGGGGGCCTCCTGGCTCCTCCCCGCCGCGTCTTTCTCCCAACACGATCATTTCGCCTCTGCAACTTTCCAGCCCGCGTGCTCCACGAGTTGCACCACCCAAACGCTCTCGTCCACTCGTTTTCTTGCATTATTGGTCTTCCCACTTGATGCTCCATGCTTTGGGTCATGTCCATGCTCCCTAGCTCCACTTGCTTCACATGCCACCATGAAAATCCTGCAAAGTTGATGCTTGCTGCCCACCATGCTTGTCCTTTGCATGTGGAATTGGTGAAAGTGGATAAAAGGGAATCCAATGGTGCATGCATGATTAATTCAAACTAGATTGCCTCCATTTAGGTGTGTTTAAGGTTAAGCACTCCTCTAATTCGAAATTTAAAATATTTTTCAGAGCCATGCAAGAGCTCAAACATAATTTTAGAGAAGTTTTTAAACCATTAAAAACAAATGTAAGTCGAAAATATTTTTCGACTACGTTGATTTCGGTCTCACCGGTATAGTTTGCCTTCATCGGTTGAGAGCAAACATTTCCCGGCTTGATCATGGGGGCATAGGTTTAGGTTCTAATTTTGGCTAAATAAGAAAGATTTTGAATAAAACAAAATTAGAATAGGCTTAGAAAAATTCTAATCCTAGAGAAACCAAGGATATAAGTTTTTAAAATCAACCAAAAGTTTTGATTTCTAGGTTCACGCGAGTCCTACCACGTGCTGAATTTTATTAACACTTAAATATAAATCGTGGCTCTACTCGTGTGGTTTTAGCATGAAAAATAAGTCAACCTCAGCACCATAATGAGGGTGAAAGGTTGAGTTAAGGTTCTGAAATTATTTGGTTGAGGTTTCTCGAAAAGAAAAGAAAAAAAACAAGCACATAGGAGGGTTCATGCAAAGGGTTTATGATAAAGCAAACATTCAATCAAGAATTATGTCTCTAATATTGTTCAACCACTTCTAAGTCTAATGTCTTTGCGTAATAAAACTCAAAAACTAAATTATTAAAAATACTCGAAAAACCTGGAATCGGGTTGTCCTCCCGTAGCTTATTCTTGACTCGACGAAACGGGTTGCCTCCCGCCTAGCGCTTCGTTTATAGTCTATAGCTAGACTTCTTCACTTGATTACTCCGGATCAACGCTCTTTGCGGGCGTTGCAATCTTGGGTACCCACTTCCGCACCATCTTGGGCGCGGGCTTGTCTTTCGGCTTAGTTGGCTTAGTCATTTTTTTGGTCTTCACAGGCGGCTTCTCTTCCTTTGTCTTGACGGATGCAACACCTTCTTTGATTTTCTTTACATTCATTTTTTTCGGCTCCTTTTTCTTTTTCAGCCCCTCCGTTTGTTTTGGTTCTCCCTTCACTCCAATCATGTTGCATGCCTCAATCCTTGGACGGAACTTGAAGGAACTCTTTTCTCCGTTGATATCGAACATGATCTCCCCCTTGCCAACATCAATAGTAGCTCCCACGGTCTTGAGGAACGGCCTCCCTAGGATGAGCGGCGGCTTCTCCCTCTCTCCCATCTCGAGCACAACGAAGTCGACGGGGATGAAGTGGTGTCCAATCTTCAAGGGTACATCTTCAGCAATGCCCAAGGGATAGCGAATGGATTTGTCTCCCAACTCCAAACATATTCCCGTAGGCTCCATCGGTAGGCGTAGCTTCTCGAACACATCCCTCGGCATGACGCTCACACTAGCTCCAAGGTCGCATAACGCCTTCTCGAAGTTGAAAGAACCAATTGAACATGGAATTGTAGGGCACCCGGGGTCTTTTTTGCTTCTCTAGCCCATTAGCAATAGCGGCACTACACTCCTCGGACATTTTGACATGATCTACCCCGAGTGTTGCTATCTCATATTTATTTGCAAGTATGTCTTTAAAGTAACGAGAATATGTAGGTACTTGTAGGGCATCTAGTAATGGCATGTTGATGCTAAGTCTACGCACAACTTCCACAAACTTCTCAAAGTGGTTGTCAAGTTTACCTCGGAAGTAGCGTGGCTTGAGTTGCGGTATCCTCGTGTCTTCCTCCGGCATCTCGAATTCGGGTTCCTCGGTGACGATCCCCGTAACCTTCTCTTTAGCAACTCCTTCCACCTCGGTGGATGGTTTAAGCTTCCTTGCTCCCGCGGAACGTTCCGGATCTTCGGTCTCCTTCCCCGAACGCGTTTGAATGGCCTTCGCCGATTCGGGACATTTGGGTTGTCCCGGAAGCTTCCCTTCATCATTAGTGATGCGCCCCGCAAGTTGTCCAACTTGCGTCTCGAGCATCTTCATCATGTTGAGCACTTGATGATTGGAACTTCCGACCTCCGTCACTTTGCTATCGATGTTCTCCAACACCTTGTCTATGGTCTTGAACTTGGTGACAGTGTCCTTGTTGATCTTAGCTCGCTCATCCATGAACTCCTTCAATTGTATACGAAGCGGAACCGCGTTAGGAATAGATGAGCTTGCATTAAATTGAGGCCTACCTTGCCCGTAGCGGAAGTTCGGCAATTCTCCCTTCCTCATGTAGTCGAGCACTTTGGCTTCCTCCGGACAATCTTTGCGGACATGGCCATACTCTCCACATTCTTCACATGTGGACCTTGCTTCGGCGGCCTTCAAGTCTTGAGCCTCTTTCTTTTCCATCTCCATCTTTTCCAACCTCCTCATGAGCGAGTCGATCTTGCCTTCAAGTATGTCCTCCTTCTCCACTTGCAAGACTCCTTTGACGTTCCCCGTGGGTTGAACCGGATGTAGGCGCCCGGATGACGCCCACGTGTCATTATCCGTGACCTTCTTGAATAGCGTGAAAGCTTCCGTCGGTGTAAGCTCGATGATAGATCCCCCCGTCGATGCATCGATGATCGTCCTTGACGCCATGGTGAGTCCTTGATAGAACTTTTGCACGAGGTCTTCTTTCGGGAACTTGTGATGTGGAACCGCCCGGGTGTACTCGTTGAAGCGCTCGAATGCCTCCGAGATGGTTTCTGTAGGATATTGAACAAAGGTGGCAATCTTATTACGCAAGCTTTGAGTTTTACCCGGTGAGTAGTATTCCTTCATGAAAGCCTTCATCAACGTGTTCCAATTTTGCACTGTCTCCGCCGGTTGAGAGTGGAACCATTGCAAAGCCTTCCCGAGTAGTGAGAACGGAAAATGCCTTGCTCTCATTTGATCTTGAGTCACCCCATCCATGTTGAAAGTCTGACATAGTTGAATGAATGCTTGGAGGTGAAGGTTCGGATCCTCTTTGCCGGTGAAGGGTGAATGTTGCACCATGCAGATTGTTGAGGTCTTGATCTCGAACGGTCTTCCGATCTCCTCAAGGTTCAAGATTGGTAGGTCGATGATGTCTGGGGTGCATAGCTCCCCAATCTTGGGTTCTTGCGGTGGTTGGTCACCCATCGATGGAAGTCGATTCTCCCGAGGACTTTGAGGTGGTGAATTCTTCGGAGATTCCTGCGATCCTTTGTCTTCCGACTCCGAATGTACAAAATCCAGCTTTTTAGCTTGATGTGCTTCGCGTCTCCTTAGCCTGTAAAGTTTTTCTGGATCATCCACAAAATTATTGGGTTTGTTGGAGAGGTAGCCGTCCATCTCCTGTTAGGGTTAGCAATAAACAAAGTATGCAAAAACTAGAAAGTAAAAACAAATCTATAAAAACTAGAGTTAGACAAACTAGATTAGATGTATTTTGAGGATGATCAAAATTTAGTAGATGCAAAAATAAAAACAAAAAGAAAACTGAAAATTACAAAAAGGCAATAAAAATCAAATCTTGATCACTTGTTCCCTGGCAACGGCGCCAGAAAAAGGGGCTTGTTAACGGTTAATAATTGTATCAAAGTTCGTTTGTGACTCGCAAGCGTACAAGTCTCCCGTCGTAGTCAAGGGACCCTTCTTCCCTCGAGTGGTGAACCCAAGGTATCGAATCCGTGGAACAAATGTGTGACGCAAAACTTAATCTATTAAAGCCAAGTAACTTCAATCTTCGATAAAACCCTAATGCATCTAAGTAAAAGACACAAAACGAATCTAATCTACTAAAGACCGGAGAAAACAAAGTAAGATTGGGTAGATAAACCGATCTAGAGGGATCGGGGTAAGCCTTTTGTTGAAGTTCCAAGCAAGAGAAGAAGTAGCAAATCGAATCTTAATAGAAGCCTCTTTAAATCGTGGTTTCCCGTCCAAATCCGAAAACATCCGCCTTTCGAGACCCCCGTTCTGTCACAACGTATTCCTATTCATGCGGGGAGCTTAGGGCGAGTCAAAAGACAAGTCGAGATTCTTTCGGAAGATCCGGCGTGTACCTCTAGCCACCGCGGCTACAAGAACACCCTATGTAATCTATCGCGCGAATAGAATTGGAATAAGCAAAGCCGATCGAAAAACGAAATCTTCGAGGAAACACTTGATCGCTAAGAAAAGATTCAACTTGATAATTCAACTATGACAATGATACATACACAAGATCACCACCGGGATCCTTCCTTGATCTTGCTTCTAGCTCCGGGAACTCCGACGTGGTCTTCCGTGCAAGGTTCCCACGTCGGCTAGGGAAACCCTAGTCAACTAGCTCGACCCTCTCCTCTCCGAGATGGTGTCCCTCTCTTCTCTGCTCCTCGGCGGCCGATGACGAATTCTTCTCCCCGAGGCTCTCGGTCAGGGGGCTATAAATAGCCCGATTAGCGGCTAGGGCAAAGGAGAGGGTGTTTGGGCCCTAAATGGGCCTGGGCCGACCAGACTGGGCCGGCCGGCATGGGCCCATTTAGGCCCAGCCCGAGGGCTCCTTCGCCCCACGTCGGTTCCCTTGCTTCCTAGATGTTTCCCTTTCTGCATGTAGGTCCATGTCGTCGGTTTCTCTCCGAATTGGACTCAACTCCTTGTCTTGCAAGATTCAGCACTTTTCTGGTCAGGTCCCTGGAGTCTGTCGTCTTCTCGGATCAAGTCCCCGGCTTCTTGGAGTTAAGTTTGCTTCATTGCATGACTTGTACGGGGCTTCAAGGTCTTGTCATGAGGTGCTTGATGAACTTATCCCGAAAGTCTTGCATTCAACACTAAAACCCTGCATAAACATTAAACTCTAAAACCGACATGCACACGTGAACTTGTTATACCACGGGGGTTAGTACCAATGGATAATGTATAAAACTAATGCCAACACCGAAGGTAAACTCATGGCTAGGTTGATGGATTTTCACCGTCAACACTTACGTGGATGACGTGGCCGTCAAGACCCGAAACTCCGACACACTCATCGCCGATCTTGAAGAGACTTTCGCATCTCTGTGAAAGTACCAGTGGAAGCTCAACCCGAACAAGTGCGTCTTCGGCGTACCCTCAGGGAAACTACTCATATTCATCATTAGCCACCGTGGCATCGAAGCCAATCCCGAGTAGATCACCGCCATTACCAAGATGAAAGCTTCCACCTGCATCAAAGACGTGCAGAAGCTCACCGGGTGTATGGCGGCCTTGAACAGATTTATCTCGAAGCTTGGAGAACGGGGGCTACCCTTCTTCAAACTACTGAAGCACCAAGAGAAGTTCGTGTGGACCCCAGAGGCAGAGCAAGCCCTGGCTCAGCTCAAGGATTTCCTGTCCAAGCCACCAGTCCTAACGGCTCCTCACAAAAAACGAGAAGCTACTGCTCTACCTCGCTGCGACCACTCACGTGGTCAGTACCGCCATCATCGTTGAGCGGCAGGAAGATGACTGTTGTGGCGATAGTCGAAGCTACCGCGCACAAACAATGAGAGAAAACCAAAGCTCAAGAACCAAAACCTAAACTCAGGACAAAGGACAACCAAAAGCTCTTTTCTCAACAGTAGATTTCTCAAAAGTCGATCGCTTTTACAAGTGCCGGTCCGTCTCCTTTTATTGGGAGGCGGAGGGACTTTTTACATTCCGAGAACACCCTCGTGTAAAACGAATCAAAACAGAATGTGCTAGGCTATCTTCGGGTAATCTCCAATTAGGTCTCCACGTAATCGGCGCTTCATGATGTCACGCCGCAAATCGCGGCGCCTTTCCAACTGTCATCACGTGCGCCTGTCGGGGTGAAAACCCCCGAGCCTTTTAGAGATCCCCCCTTTCGCCTAGCGCTCTTCACCACCTGAAACAAAAACCACACTCAAGTTTGAACTCATTAAGTGTTAGAAACGACGAAACCCCCTGATCGAATCCCAGGCCGAGGCTCCATGGGTGGATAACATTCGCCCTAGGGTTTTCGTCGTGGAATAAGTCGCCAAGCGAAACTTTGACGCCCTGTGCTAAGTTGGATTCGTGCTGATGGCTTCGGTGGCGACGAAAGGTGCCTGCCAAAATGCGACGACCGGAGGGTGGAAATAGAATCCGCTGTTTCTGGGGTTTTGCTGTCGACACCCTTCGCATGGCCGCTCTCTATTTTTAGGTATGCGAAAGGCTTGATTCCAAATCCCCCCAACAGAAGCCCCTCGATGGCGAAGCGCTTGCCTTGATTGCAAGCCTGAGCCAGCGAAACCCGGGGATTGAGAATCGAGGCGGAAGAAAACGTCTCCCTCGGCGGCGGTGCCCAAGGGTCTCTCTTGAAATACCTAAATTGCCCTTGGACAGGTGTTTTTTACCATTGAGTTTGAAATTTTTGACCATTGGGTTTTACCGCCTATAAATAGCCGGGGACCACCGCCGGTGGAACCCCGCCTGCGTTCCTAGCCTCATTTTTTCCCTCGCGGCTTCTGTTTGCTGTTTTCGCCTCTGCTTCCGGCGAATCACTTCAGCGGAAGCCCCAGTCCAATTTGTGAGATTAGTTCTGCTTCCGCTTTTCACACGCACTTTCGTTCTTCATTTTCCAGCACTGCGCGCTTGAGTCTATGTTTCTGAGGAAACTTAGTTGTTTGTGTCAAGCGTTCTTGCGAAAACATGGAGGACGAAGGGTTGTCGTCGAATCGTGGGAAACAGATTGCGCCGGCAGTTGCGGAAGCTACCGCGACCTCCTCCACCTCGACGTCTAGCTCGGAGTCTGGTAAGATTTCTGGTTTGGATTGGTTTGCCAGCTCTCGTGAGAGTGGGAATACCTCATCTACTTCTAGTAGCGATGCAAATAGTGGTTCGGATGGGAGTTATGTCGAAATAATGCCTAGCGACACAGATGTTGAGAAACGTGTGCTTGTGGACGTGGAGGAAGGCGAAATAGGAGTGGAGACTGATGCAGCTATGGAAGAATCTGAAGGGAACCCGGCTGGGGCAAAAGCCCGGACTTGTTATATTGGTCGATCCTTGATGACTCAGGCTGATTTGGATGCCTTGCGGTTAGAGGGATGCTTCGAGCCCGGGGTGTGTCGATTGCCTGGAAAAGAGACCACGCCGAAACCCCGGAAAAATGAAAGTGTGGTGTTCCGGGATTTTTTCACTGCGGGCCTTCGGTTGCCGGTATCCAAGAAGTTTGCGGATATTTTGGCGGCCTATAGTGTTCAAATTCATCAACTGACACCCAATTCTATCCCTCAAGTACTGAAGTTTTTGTGGGCATGTCGAACCTTCGCCGGGGATAATGATGTCGAAACCTTCGTTTGACATTTTGAGATTCATTGGGCTAGAAGGCGTGTGAAGGTTGATGATGAAGACAAGGAAGCTTAATATGGCTGCTGTACCTTTCAGACCCGTCGCTTGGCCAAAAATCAGGCTCCGGTGGAACTGGCTCCGGCATACAAGAACAAATGGGCTAACCGATGGACTTCATAATGGTTTTATGTTCCCATTGAAGTGATTGGTCGGAATTCAAAGCAAGAAGAGGTAACAACATACGATTTGGCTAGCCGCATGGTCGATCTAGAGGTTGAACTGTCGCCAGAGTTGACGAAGGCCAGCCGGTCCTCAACAAGTACAATGGCGTTTTACCAGGCGACGCGTGTGATCACTACGCGCGATGCCCTGGAAGAGTTTGTGGCTGCTGATGTCTGGCCGTGCCAGCCCCGATGGGGGTCGTGGGCATTCAAGGTGCAATGGCTGCCCGGGCTCGATAATGATGTACGAAGCCCCATCTTCAATGTCAAACGACCGGAGGATATGACCGACGAAGAAATCGTTGCTGAAGTGGAGAGGAAAGTTGTTCAAATGATAGGAAATTTTACCCACAAGGAATGGGAATGTGCCCAGAGGATTTTGAAGCATCAGGGCCGCGTTAATCGAGTTTTTGATGAGATGGGCGTGACGTATTCCCCTCGTCCGGTGCCTCCGACGGCCGGCAAGAAATTGCAGCCTCCAGGCAATGTTGGGTCTGAGGCCGTCGAGACCTCACGAAAGGCCAAGTTAGGCAAAACCAGCTCAGTTGTTGAAAATGTCGTGAAGAGTAGTAAAGCCCAAGATGTCTTGGCCAAGCGGAAGGCGGACACTGCAAAAGCAACCCTACCACCGCTTGCAGAAAAGTCTACGAAGTTGTCGAAAGTTAATGAGACCTTGGCCCATCGCAAGGTTGAGGCGGCGAAAGTGGCCGCGGCCGAGAGAGAGAAGAAAAAGGCGCAAGACCCCGCCGTCCCCGGGGAGGTAGACAAGGGGCTAGTCTTGAGGAAGAGACCGCTGGACACCATTGAAAAGGTGAAGCAGCTTGCAGTTAAAGAGAAAGAGCCTGAGGATGCTGAGGCTCCCGCTAAGAGAGCGCGAGTTGATCCAGTTGCCGAAACTGACGAAGATGTCGATATTGTGACGACACATCAAATTCAACCTTGTACTAAGTACCCACCGAAAGGATCAGCGCGGAAACTGGCTGAGGGGCTTTCGCAAGTGAGTCAAGCTGATGCATAGGAGTTGGAGGCGCGGGAAGCGAGAGGCAGGCGCGTGGCTGAGCTAATCCAAAAGGACATTGCCATGGCCGAGGCAGCTCCGAAAGAGCGTGTGGCCGGACTTGTGGATGCCGTGGACGATTCGGAATCACTTTGCTATATTGATGACGACGCCACTAGATCAGAAAAGGGTCCAAATGTATCTCTGCCGCAGCCCCAATGTGAAGCTGCGATGAATTTGAACGAGGGCTCTGGTGCGAAAGCTCAAAATCTGATTGACCTGAATGCTCCAGAAGTTGAAGCTTCGGCGGCGCAGACATCTCGTTCGCCTCCACCGGTGTCACGAGATGTTGACCCGGCGTCAGCGAAACCTGTTGAGGCTGCCGCGTCGGAGAAGTTGACGGCGCCCGAAAGTCTCCAGCCTGAAGACGCTTGTACAGTGCTTTAACTTAGGAGCAACATTTTCGTGCTCTCTCTTTTTATCGTGCGTTTTGTTTTCTTACGCTTTTTGCTTTCCCATTATTTCTGGCAGCGGACACTTTGGTCACCTTGAGCATTAAAGACCGGGAGAAGGAAGTCTCCCAGATCGAGGCGGATCCTTCCGCATCAAGGTCAGGTCTCGCGTCAATGCTGGGGGAGCCTGGTATGAAATTTCGTTTATCGTTTTGCTTTTAGATTTTTGACTTTGTGCCTTCGTCGTGCTGGAGGTGCGAAGGATATACGCTAGATAACATAGTTATTGATCATCTCGCAGATTTGGAACGTACCTTGGAGGACTTAAGCGCTGATGATCTAATGAAGATTGTGCGTGCTTATCTTTCAAGAGGTATCGTCGCCTGCCAGAAGGGCTTCGAGAAGGCTGCGTCGGAAGCGAAAGCCTCTGTTGACAAGCAAAAGATGTTGGAGGACGAGAATCGGCGTTTGAGAGAGGAGAATGAGAGGTTAAGACGCGACGCCAATGATTGGGCGAATCAGCGCGCCAAGCAGCAAGAAGCCCTTGACGCTTTGAAAAGAGAGCTTGAGTTGAGCGTGAAGTTCTATGAAGAGTGTCGTCAGGAATTGAAAGATATGGTGGTGCAATATGATGCGCAAAACATCTTGCTGGCAGCCAATGCTGACCTCATTGCAGAATTGAAGAAGGTGAAGGGCGAGCTTGAGGATACTCTAGAGAAAAACGAGGCTTACTGCCACCAATGGGGGGCGTATCTAGCGACTGAGTATCGTCGAGCTTTGGAGAGCTTCGGTGCCGAGGCCCAGGACTTCAAGATTACCGACAACATCTCGAGTTTTGTAGAGTGGTTGCATAGCGAGTTGAAGCTTCTGCCCGATACCATGAGCAAGATTGGGGACTATGGCGCCGCTACCTGCTCTGAGATGTTGTTGAATCTTCTCGAGCGACAGGGTTGTGAACACTTCAAAGCTTTTGGGAGCCGAGGCTTCGTGTTTCCCTCACCCGACGACGCTCCAGCCCAAGTAAGACGGTTGATCTGATAAATAAGATCATCCTTCGCAACTTTTGGGCCAAAAGTGGGCGAGCGCACGCACGAAAGAAGGCAGTGGATCGCTTGGAGAAGGTAGGTCTTTTTGGTTTATTTCAACTTCGGTCATCTTTGCTAATCGATTGCTTATGATGGTTGTTAATGCTTTCTTCCTTCTCACAGCTCCATTTTGGGCAGGCAAAACAAGCTTTGGAGCTTCGAGAGCATCGCACGACGCACGGTCCTGAGGCAACTTTGGGGCCTTACGGACCCCCTAGGGACTGGCCGCCTAAGCCAACTGACAATGCCCCTGAGCAGGCAGTCCCCGGAGCCCCAGTTCGCGAAGCACCTCAAGGCGAAGGTGGTCAGGTGGATCCTGTCACCGGAGAGGCGTTGGCTCCCCTTCGGCTCTGAATCAGCGAATTAGTGCTTTGAATGAAAAATGAAAATGGCGTGTCGGCTACTTAAACATTTTAAGGTTAAAATATAAACTTGTATGCGACGATGGGGTGTTGTAAATGCTGGTCGTAATTTTTGTCGTGCTAAGGTCCTTGAACGCTTAGAGCTGAAGTTATCGCTGCTTTCGAGTTACAGCTTTCGGAAGAAAACATCTTCCCCCCCTTCGGAAGCAGGGATAACTTCAGTTCGACCAGTTTGCTTAGAATTGTTATGTCATCGGAGTTTAGAACTTGTTGGTTTGCTTAGACGTTGCGCGATGCTAAGTGTTGAATTTTCTCGTTTGTTGCTTACGGTTTTTTGATGGAAACGAATAAAAACTAGCCTGCGACGCGACGCCTAGGCGTGAAACGTGTCGAAGGACTAGGAGCCGTTTTGAATTTGTCAAATTTTACAGCTTTTGAGCTGTTTTTTGACAAGGCATTTACTCGCGTTTTTTGAAAAGTGGTCGTCCTTGAAGCGTGCCTTATCATTTGCGATGTGGTTTCCGCGCAGGTTAGGGACCGTAACATTTCAGCTATCAGATTATTTCGATTCGAGACTGAATCGCTTTAGAACGTCCTTCCTGGACGGGCTGTCGAGAGGGCAGCTCTTTGTAAAATTGATTCTTGTGAATCGTTTCGACTGCACCACTTGTGGGTGGGCTACTAATGAGTAGCACTTTGATGCTCTCACTTTCGGAGAGGGCTATTTTGAAATAGCACTTCAATTCATCCTCTTTTGGGATGGGCTATCTTAAGATAGCACTTTAAGCTATGCGAAAGAAACACAATAAAACTTTAGGGAGGAAGTATTCCATTCACTTGGAAATAAATTTTACATCAAGGCTGCCTCGTTAAAAACCTCACGCTCCAGAGTGGAGTCCTCCCTATGTGAGGAAAAGAGTACCCGCCTTGTTATTGAATTTAAAATGCGCGAATGTAAAGACTAGGAAATGTAAAGCTAAGATGAATCCTCCGCACTTATAGTTCCGTGCGAAAGGCTCCTACTGAAAGTAGACTACGGAAAAAACTTACACAAGTTGTCCACATTCCATGAATGAGGCAACTCCACACCTGCTTCGTCTTTGAGGCGAAAAGCCCCATCTCGAACCGAGCTTGAGACCACGTAGGGTCCCTCCCAAGCGAACTGGAATTTTCCTACAGCGTCGGCATTCTTCTTTCTTTTCAGGACGAAGTCTCCCACTTTGATGTTCTTGAGGGATACTTTCTTGTTCCTCCACCTCCTGGTTTCCTCTTGATACTTCAACAGGTTTTGGACTGCATCAAGCCTGTCAATTTCCACTAGATCCTTGTCAGTCTCTTCACTCTCGCGAGAGCTACCGGCCAAAACTCTGGCGCTTTCGTTGGTGAGTTCTTCGGGGCACATCGCTTCGGCCCCATACAACAGTCTGAATGGGGTGAATTTGGTTGTTCTCGACTCCGTAGTGTTATGCGACCAGATGACTCTCGAGAGCTCATCTGCCCATTTTCCTTTCTTCTGCTCAAAGAGGCATTTTTTAATGGCAGAGAAAACTTGCCCATTGGCCCTTTCCACAGCGCCGTTGGATTGGGGATGGTACACGGATGCGAAGCATAGCTTCGTCCCAATTGAACGACAGTATTCCCTGAAATCTTGACAATCGAATTGCTTTCCATTGTCGACAGTGAGCTCTTTGGGTACCCCAAATCTGCAAATGATTTGCTGCCAGAAGAACTTCCTGATAGTGGCTGAGGTGATAGTAGCGAGAGGTCTTGCCTCGATCCATTTTGTGAAGTACTCGACTGCTACTACTGCGAACTTGAAGTTACCCTGGGCAGTGGGGAGCGGCCCGACGATGTCCATTCCCCGGCCGTAACGGCCAGGTAGGTGTGATGAGCTGCGATGGTGCGCCGGGCCTTCGCTGATGCTTTGCCGCGAACTGGCATGCCTTGCAAGTTTTCACGATGTGTTCTGCGTCTTTTATGGCCATTGGCCAATAAAAACATTGCCTGAAGGCTTTTCCTGCCAATGCTCTCGCTGCAATGTGCGAGCCGCACATCCCTCCATGGATTTCTCTCATGAGCTCGATGCCTTGATATTGAGAAATGCATTTGAGGAGTGGTGCACATACGCCCAGCTTGAACAAGACATCGTCCTTAAGGATGTAACCCTTGGCTCTTGCCTGCATTCTTTTGAGGTCGTGGGTTTCGACGGGTTCATAGTGCCCGCGAAGGGAGGCAATTATGGGGGCTCTCCAGTCCAGGCTTGCAATCGCGTTGATGGTGCTGAGAGGCTGCTTGTCTGGCTTTGTGGACGGAGCGGTTAAGACTTCGAAAAATACGTCTGGGGGCATCGCCTCCCCCCTTGCGGCTTTCTTTGCAAGCTCATCGGCTTCACCGTTGTATTTTCTGGGCAGATGCTTGATAGTGCATCCCCGAAAGTGCCTTTCCATTTTGCGCACCTCCGCTAGGTACTTGACCAGCTCCGGCTCCTTGGCCTCACTTTCCTTTTCCACATGGTCTTTGATGACCTTGGCATCGCACTTGACTAGGAAGTTACTGGCCCCCAGAGCTCTTACTTTGCGAAGGCCTAGCAGCAAGGCTTCGTATTCAGTGGTGTTGTTGGTGCATCTGTCTGATGGGTCCTTGTAATCTAACCTGGCGGCGTATCTTAGCTTGATACCCGTCGGAGAGGTGATAATGGCTGCAATGCCAGCACCCTTGCGCCCCCAGGCTCCATCACATCTGATTTCCCAGATTGGCACTAGCTCTTCGTCAGCCGTGACATTGCTAGGAGAGGTCCAGTCTACGATGAAGTCTGCTAGGACTTGGGATTTGATTGCCGATCTCTTTCCAAAATCAATTGTGTATTCTGACAGCTCGGTTGCCCATTTGGCAATTCTGGATGAAGCCTCCTTGTTGATGAACAGATCGTTCAGAGGATGATCTCTGAGCACTGTGACTTTGTGAGCCTCGAAATAATGCCTGAGCTTTCGTGTGGTCATGATTACGGCGTAAGCAATTTTCTCTAGCTCTGAATAGTGCAGTTTTGACCCTGCTAGGGCTTCAGAGACAAAATGGACTAGGGATTGGAGTTTGCCTTTTTCAGTTTCGACCTCTCGGACCAGAGCAGCGCTGACTGCAGCCCTTGAAGCGGCTACGTAGAGGAGTAGCGGCTCCGAGGGCGAAGGTGGTGACAAGATTGCCATCTTTTCTATGTAGTCCTTGAGCTCGGCGAAAGCCTTGCTTTGCTCGGGGCCCCATTCGATTGCGCCCTTGCCTTTTAGTGCCTTGAAGAACGGAAGGCTTCGCTCTGCGGACCTTGAAATGAATCTGTTCAAGGCTGCTACTCGGCCGTTCAATTTCTGGACGTCTTTCTTCGTTTTGGGCTCCTCCATTTCCCTGATTGCTTTGATCTTGTCGGGGTTGGCTTCGATTCTTTTAGCGGAGATGAGGCACCCCAGAATCTTTCATTTTGTGACCCCGAACACACATTTGTCCGGGTTTAGCTTCAAGCCGGCCCTCCTCATGTTGGCGAAGGTTTCGACCAAATCATTTACGTGGCTGGCCCTGTCAGAGCTTTTTACGATGAGGTCATCGACATAGGCCTGAATGTTTTTGCCTATCTGTGGCTTGAATACTGTTCCGGTCATTCTGGTGAACATTGAGCCAGCATTTTTCAACCCCTCTGGCATTTGTACGAAGCAGAAGGTTCCGAAGGGTGTGATGAAACTGGTTTTCTCCTCGTCCTCCTTCGCCATCCAACACTGATGGTAACCGGAGAAACAATCCAACAGGGACATGATCGCGGCGTTGGCTGCAGAGTCCACCACCTGATCCATTCGAGGCAATGGATAGTTATCTTTTGGCGTTGCCTTGTTGAGATCGGTGAAATCGATGCACATGCGCCATTTGCCGTTCTTTTTCATGACAGGCACCGTGTTGGCCAGCCATTTAGGGTACATGACTTCGCGGATGACGGTGGCGTCAAGCAGCCTTTGGACCTCTGACTTGACGGCCACCACCTTATCGCCAGACATCTTTCTCAACTTCTGTTTGTGTGGCTTGACCGATGGGTCGATGTTCAATTTGTGCTCGATGAAGCTTCGGTCAACGCCTGTGAGATCTTTGGCGGACCATGCAAACACATCCTTGTTCTTCTGGAGGAAAAGAACTAGACTTGCTTCCTCATCAGCCGATAGATCCGAGCCGATGACGACGGCCTGATCGAGGATCATCGCGTCCAAAGGAACTCGCTTGGTTTCGCAGTCTGGCTGGATGTTGATTTTTTCTCTGTCTGCCTTCGGCTGCTTTTCTACCTCGTTGCATTCGACTACTTCGTCGAGGGCGTGCACGTTTTGCTGCCCTGGGGTACGGCCTCTTTCTAGGTTGCGGCCATCGTTTTGATGACCCCATATTGTGATGACCCCCAGCGTCGCCGGGATTTTGATGCATAGGAATGCTTGATGGATGACTACCTCAAACTTGTTGAGGAACCCTCTGCCTAAGATGCCATTGTACGGATAATACATTTCCACAACGTCGAAGGATAAATACTCAGTTCTGGCATTTTGTACTGTGCCGAAAGATACAGGGAGGACCACCTTGCCCACTGCATGGATGACACGCCCCCCGAAGCCATACAGAGGTGTGTCTGGTGGTTGCAGCAAATCTCTATTGAGCCCCATCTTGTCAAAGGCGTCGGCAAAAATGATGTCTGCTAATGAACCATTGTCCACCAACAGTTTTCCCAGAGTCCAGCTCGCTATATTGGCTTCTATCACAAGAGCGTCGTTGTGAGGGAAACCTTGCAACCTTACGTCCTCCTCCGAGAAGGTGATCGGGATGTGAGACCATCTTGTTTTTTCCACTCTTCCTTCCACACAGATGTTTCGCACCTCGCGAAAGTAGTGTTTCCGCTCCTTCTTGGTTTCGAATTCCAGGGTGGAGCCCCCTGAAATAGGCATTATGGTGCCGACAGATGGCAAGGGGTCGCTTTGGCCCTCGAGCTTGGCTGGGAGCGGCGGAGCTGAGGGACCTTTGTAAGGAGGGGGTGGGGGAGGGATAGGATGTTGCTCGATGGGCCTGCGCTCGATATTTTGAGCTTGGAAAGTTTGTGATTGCCAAGGCGGAGGCTGGGGGTAACTGGGTAGCGATGGTTGGTATTGAAGTGGTTGGAATGGGTTTGCAAAAGAGTTTCTCCCAAGACTAGGATTTTGCCAGGCCGGAGCAGAATGGTTTACAGCACTCGCTCTCTCTTTTTCCTTCCTCTCTTCTTCGAGGATAGCTTCGAACCTTTTCTTGTCTGGGCAGTAGTTTGAGCTGTGGTCATCGTTTTCCTTGTGAAAAATGCAATACCATTTCCTTTTCTCGTTATGGCCTCGGCCTCTGCCTCGACCTCTACCCCTGCCTCCACCTCTTCCACCCCTACGGCCTCCCCCCTGATTGGGGTGAGGGGGACTAGGTGGGTTTGGGACCAGGCTGTGTGGATTAGCCTGCGGGCAAGGATTTTCTTGGGTGTTTTCGCCCTCCAAGCCGAAAACGCCTCGAGGATTAGTATGAGAGGTGTTTCTGGGATTGGACCACTCCCTCTCGCTGGGTTGATTGGCTTTCGCAGACTTTTTCTGCTGGGATTGCTCTTCCATGCACATTCTGAAGTCATTGTCTGAGCAACAATACTTCTCGAATTCCTCGTAGAGGTGCTGGATAGTTTTGGGCCTTTCGCGCATGAGATGCGAGCGGAATTGACCGGCTCTTAAACCCACGATGGCTGCGTTGATAGCGACCGCATCTAAGACATTTGGTGCCTGGGCTCTTAAATGCACAAATCTTCTGAAGTAGTTTTGAAGGGGTTCCTTGTCCTTCTGCTTACAGGAGAAAAGGTCGCTCTCTGTAAGTTCTGGACGCTGGAAACCTTGGAAGTTTGAGAGGATTCGCTGCTTCAGATCATCCCATCCGTGAATCACGCCTGGGCTTAACAGAGAATACCACTGTGCTGCCGCGTCATCAGCGTCTATGATGAAAGATTTGACTAGTACGGAGTCGTCACCGCTGGCCGAAAGGATGGCGGCTTCGTAGCTCATTAGAAATTGCCTTCGGTCAGACTGACCCGAGAATCTAGGCAGTGGAACTGGCCTGTAAGTTTGCGGCCAAGGAGTGATTTGAATCTCTTGAGACAAGGGGGATTTGGGGTCCCATGGTCTCGTGCGAATGGTGTGAATGTCTTGGTGCGAGGGACCAGATTCAAAAGGGCTCGCGAAGGGGTTGCGACTGAAGGTGGTGTGAGGAGGGGGCTGGGTGAAAAACTCGGTGCGCTCGTTGAAATTAGGTTGGCTAGGAACTGTGTATTCGGGTGAAGGTTGGGTGAAGCTTAAGGATTGTTTTGCTTTTAGAGCGCGTAGTTCTTCCTTTAAGCTAGCGATTTCTGCTTTCTGCTTTTGGATCTCTGCTTCGTGCTGTATTGCCAGGAGCCGTTTCTTGGTTCTGGCCAATTCCTCAGCCTCCTTGCGCAGTTTGGCCAGCTCCGCCTCCTGCGTTGGGTTGGGATCTAGGAGCGCCTCTCCCTGGGTGAGCATAGCTGAGATATTGGGCTCCTCGTCCAAGGAGGACGACGCCCCTTTGGTGGAATTGACGGTGGTTCTCTTCTTCCTTGTGGACATTCTGGGTTTGATACTCGAGCCAAACACAAACGGTGGGCGCCAATTGTTGTGGCGATAGTCGAAGCTACCGCGCACAAACAATGAGAGAAAACCAAAGCTCAAGAACCAAAACCTAAACTCAGGACAAAGGACAACCAAAAGCTCTTTTCTCAACAGTAGATTTCTCAAAAGTCGGTCCCTTTTACAAGTGCCGGTCCGTCTCCTTTTATAGGGAGGCGGACGGACTTTTTACATTCCGAGAACACCCTTGTGTAAAACGAATCAAAACAGAATGTGCTAGGCTATCTTCGGGTAATCTCCAATTAGGTCTCCACGTAATCGGCGCTTCATGATGTCACGCCGCAAATCGCGACGCCTTTCCAACTCTCATCACGTGCGCCTGTCGGGGTGAAAACCCCCGAGCCTTTTAGAGATCCCCCCTTTCGCCTAGCACTCTTCACCACCTGAAACAAAAACCACACTCAAGTTTGAACTCATTAAGTGTTAGAAACGACGAAACCCCCTGATCGAATCCCAGGCCGAGGCTCCCTGGGTGGATAACATTCGCCCTAGGGGTTTCGTCGTGGAATAAGTCGCCAAGCGAAACTTTGACGCCCTGTGCTAAGTTGGATTCGTGTTGATGGCTTCGGTGGCGACGAAAGGTGCCTGCCAAAACGCGATGACCGGAGGGTGGAAATGGAATCCGCTATTTCTGGGGTTTTGCTGCCGGCACCCTTCGCATGGCCGCTCTCTATTTTTTAGGTATGCGAAAGGCTTGATTCCGAATCCCCCCAACAATGACCACGCCTACCCAGTCCAGCAACTAATCTTCTTCGTCAACGAGGTCCTGTCGGAATCAAAGGCACACTACCAACCAGTGCAGAAACTCCTCTATGCAGTGCTCATCACCTCACGTAAGCTACGACACTACTTCCAGGAGTACTCGATCACCGTCGCCACCGACTACCCACTTGGTGACATCCTACGGAACCAAGATGCTACTGGAAGAATCTCCAAATGGGCTGTCGAACTCGGCTCCCTCAACATCGACTTCAATGCACGGACAACCATCAAGTCGCAAGCACTAGTCGACTTCATGGCAGAGTGGCGGGAGAATCAACTGCCAACTCCAACTGAGCGACCAGAGCATTGGGTGATGTACTTTGACGGTTCACTCAAGCTTGAGGGCGCGGGTGCAGGAGTACTCTTGATTTCTCCAAAGGGCGAAAACTCAAGTATGTCCTGCAGATCTTTTGGACGGTCTCAAACAATGAAGCAGAGTACGAAGCTCTGCTACATGGGCTCCGCCTCGCAATATCATTGGGCATTAAGCGACTACTAGTCTACGGTGACTCCGCGGTGGTCATCAACCAAGTTAACAAGTCTAGGGATCGCAACAAGGAAAACATGGATGCCTACTGCCTAGAAGTCTGCAAGCTCGAGAACAAATTCGACGGTCTCGAGTTCCATCACGTCATCCACGACAACAACATTGCAGCAAACGTCTTGTCGAAGCTTGGCTCTACTCGCGCACAAGTACCAGCGGGAGTCTTCATCCACGAGCTTCACGCGCCATCCATCCCGAAGCCGGTGCCCACGACCACTGACCCAGCGCCTTCTCAAGCTGGCCAGGAGGTCATGATGATAGATGTGGACTAGCGACAACCCTTCATCAACTACATCCGCGAGCAGAAGGTTCCCACTAACAAGAACTTGGCCGAGCAAATCATCCACTGAGCCAAGTCCTATGTACTAGTTGGAGACAAGCTCTACAGGCGGAGTGCCACTTTCGGAGTACTTATGAAGTGCGTTCCCCGGGAAGAAGGCAAGGACATCTTGGAGGAGATGCACAAAGGTGTCTGCGGCAACCACGCGTCTTCCCGCACGCTGGTCAGCAAGGCTTTTCGACGAGCTTTTTACTGGCCCACAGATCTGGGAGACGCCGAAGAACTCGTCAAAAGGTGCCAATGATGCCAGTACTTCGCCAAGAAACAGCACGTCTCGGCCTACAAGCTAGTCACTATACCACCAACCTGGCCTTTCGCTTCCTGGGGGCTCGGCATGATTGGGCCTCTCCCGACTGCGCCATGAGGATTCAACAGAGACCTGGTGGCCATTGACAAGTTTACCAAGTGGATCGAAGTCAAGCTGGTTACATGCCCAAAGGCCGACAGAGTACTCGACTTCTTGGATGAGCTAGTGCACCGCTACGGACTACCCCACTACATCATCACAGACTTGGGTTCCAACTTCAACAATCACCAGTTCTGGGAATATTGCGAGAACAGCGGGATTGACGTCCGATACGTCTCAGTTGTCCATCCATGGGCGAACGGACAAGTCGAGTGTGCCAATGGGATGGTACTCGACGCTCTCAAAAAGCGACTACACGTCGCTGCTAACACAAAGGGGGGCAAGTGGATCAAGGAACTACCCAACACACTCTGGGGGCTTCGTACACAGCCTACCAAGCCAACAGGGCAGTCACCCTACTTCCTGGTCTACGGCTCGGAAGCTATCCTACCTGCCGACGTAATGTGGGAATCACCGGTAGTAGAGCAGTACGACGAAGGCATCTCCGAAGACAGCAGACGAGTTGATATCGATGGACTCGAAGAAGCTCACTGTGCCGCCCTTTTCCACTCAGCAATGTACCTTGAAGGTATCTAACGCTAGCACGATCGCAACATCAAGGAACGCTCCTTCAACGTTGGCGATGTAGTCCTCCGCCGAATTCAGAACACGGAAGGACTACACAAGCTCAGCTCGCCATGGGAAGGTCCTTTCTTAATCTCAAAGGTGACTGGACCAGGCTCCTATCGCCTCCAGACACTTGAAGGCGACAACGTCAGCAACTCGTGGAACATCGACCAGCTCTGTCGATTCTACGCGTAGTCTCTTGACTACTCTAGGGGTCCAAGTCCATACGACTACTCCAAGGCTCCTTGTCGTAGGCGGCCTTCAAGTCCAGGCACTAGTCTTCAGACTACTTCACTCCAAGATCCAGCATCAACGGCTACTAACGGATCTCGGGCTGCTTAGAGCATCAAGGACTCTAGCGCCAGTCTACAAAAGACCATGTACTCTAAGATCCAGCCTATTCGGCTACTAACGGATCTACAGCTGTAAGCGTCCATGGGTCCTAGCGCCACTTAGCCATAAGCGGCCTCCGGGTCCAGGCGACTACACTTGTAAACGGCCCTGGCCATCCAGGTGTACCTTTTTTCTCAGTAATAAAGTCTGATTCACAAACAAGTCATTTATTGTGTTTCCCTACAACGGGTCTACTGTCGAGTACCACTACTCGCGATACCTCCATGGATGGGCACTCCTCACATATAAACAGTGATAATGAGTACTCATTTCAAACATATATCATGGAAGACTTTCATTCAAACTTAAACAACTTCTTCATAACTTCGTTTATATTACATATGCTGCTAAGAGCTAACCCTACAGGACCAGATACTGAAGGTTCAGCTTCTCCGCGACTTGTTCCGTGATTGGCGCCATCTGCTCCAGCAATTCTTTGTACTGGTCGTCTGTGCAGTTCGCGGCTAGTCCTCCCGCGGCCACATCTACCAGAGCCTTGGGGAAGTACGACTTCATGTTTGCCAAGACCTGGTTGGGGATGGACTTCGCCAAATGCTTCACATACGTTGCTAGACGACTGGGGGCTTCCTCCAGCCAGTCCACCAATGGAGCAATCTTGGGCCCGCCTGGATGTGGCACTAGCAGTCTTGCAATTGGGAGCGCGGCTTCTTCAAGTTCCTTGAGTTGGCCGCGCAGCTTCTCGCAATCTTCATTGAGCTTCTGCTGAGATTTATAGCAGTTCACAAGGTCACGATCCGAGGCTTTGCGAAGCTTCATGTGCTTAATGCACTCATGAGATAGCTGCTTATATTCATATTCAAGTACCTCACGGGCATCCTTCTCTCGATAGACAATGTTCTTCAGATCAGTCTCTGATGCCTTCAACTGGTCTACTCGGGCCTCAAGCTCTGCAAAAAATCTCAGAGGCAAATGTCAAGCTACCATAAGGTACCCTCAATAAGTACTCAATAGGCTGGTGGATAGCGTACCTCTGTCCTTCTGCCGCAGCGACTTGTTCTTGCGAATCAAGTCGTCGCTGTTTGACTGCATCTCCTGTACCTCATTATGGTACTGAGCAAAGGCTCCATCAAACTTGGATTGCAGCAATGCTGAGTGCTTCCTAGCCTTGTTGAGCTCCTTCTCCAACGTCTCTGATCAAAGCACTATGTCGCCATATCCCTGGAGCATGTCAGATTACTGTCGGGACCTCTCCACGACATCCTCCACAAAGCAACAATGATTATCGAATACTCAACCTTTTGGAATTCGACTACTCAAAGTACTGCTACGTACCTTCATCCACTGCTCAACACGGCGCATTGACTCCAGGTTGCGAGCCACAGTCGCCGGGTCGACAAGGTCGTCGGCGAGCAGTTCCAGTCCGTTGCGGCTAGTCGTTGCAGCTCCTGACATCGGCGCCGAACGAATTGGCTCCGCGACTTGGATCTCTGGTGACCGGACGACAACCTCCATGCTAGATTCCGGGAGTGCATTGTCATGCACCTCCTCCGTGATCTCAGGGGCTATTGGAGCCTCTGGACCGGAAGTTGCTCCCCCTAGCACATCGGCATCGGGCACGACGCCCTCAATTGCCACAGCTTCAGGGATTGCGGCCCCCTCGACTTGTGCTTCTGTCACCACAAAGCACACCAAGTCAGTATCTGGGGTCTACGACTACTACACGAGGTAGACGACATCAGCGCAGTCTACATACCTTCTACTATGGCGGCCTCCGGGGGCGTAGCCTCCGTGACCTGCGCCATGGTCTCAGCCTGGGGAAGGGGTGCAGACTCCTCAACTGGTGGTGACGGGTCTTCTTCACCAGCTGCTGCATTAGGTTCCTCGCCTTCCCAAGACAGATCGGTGGATTTCCTGCATAATACAACTTTGGTGATCAGCTAAGCAAGGTTACCAAGCTACATGTACTACTCGAAGATTTATTTTACTCACAAGCTGGATCGGACAACAGTCACGGTCGGAGCGCGAAGTATGCTGGCAATATCAACAAGCCTGGCTTCTGCGGGCGCCTCTTCTTCAGCATGGGTGACTACTGGCTCCACGGCTCTAATAGTTGCGGAGGGCTCTGGCCTCATTTCTTCTGATGACACCCGCGACTCGCCAGTAATAGTCGCCTGTTGTGCCTCCTCCAGCACGGTCTCTCAATGGTGGGGACTGGACTGAGGCTCCTCTCAGTTGCTCCTCCCACCGTGTCCCAGTTGTCTTCTTCCCCCTGATTTGCGGGGACGGACGATGGAATATCCTGTGACAACTCCAAATTCAACTGTCAGCATGTAGTGCTCCAAGACAAGTACTCAACTGCATTACTCAAGGAGCTCACCCCATGGGCAGTTTTTTTGTCACCTTCACCTTCTTGGCGACATGCTTTCGTGCTACATTGCGTGGCCTTCTCGACGGTGCGGGTGACTAGCCTCCAGGCTAGTCGGTCTGTCAACTATGAGGGGGACATCGGGAAGTCCAGGACTTCTTAACCTGGACCGCAGCTGAAACCTCTCTTGGAGCGTTTCCCCAGCTTGCTCGTCGGAGGTGTCTTCGATGGTAACGGTGTCGTCCCCCTCGCCGACTACTCGGTGTTCCTTCACTTTGCCTCTCCCTTCCTCTGGTACATCTTCGAGACGAG
Organism: Cenchrus americanus; assembly: GCA_947561735.1. Classification (NCBI taxonomy): domain Eukaryota; kingdom Viridiplantae; phylum Streptophyta; class Magnoliopsida; order Poales; family Poaceae; genus Cenchrus; species Cenchrus americanus. The sequence continues at coordinate 79,539,979 of OX387245.1, read as the reverse complement.
GGGAGGGAGGCGGGTCGGAGATATACTTGGCGATGTCATCCTGCAAAACAACAACTCGTCTGAATATGAGTACACCAGGCAAATCAGTACTCAGAGGCAGAAGTCACAATTGCTAACTTTGTTCGGCGGACGAGCAGCGGAGTACTCGGGGATTGGGAAAGGAGTGTAAGGTGGCATATCCTTGAATATCTTGCCCAGCCTCTCGATAATGTCATCATCGTCGACTTCGTTGCCGGGCATCCTTGACATGTCTTCGTCGCCCGTGTACTGGTATCCGAGGGTATCGCGAGCCATCAATGGCTGCACCCTCCTCTTCATGAAGTTGAAGGCCACGTGCTCGGCCCTCAGCCCGGCCTCTCTCAAGGCCTTGATTTTCTTCATCAACTCGGGTAGGTAGATACCCTCTTGCATTGTTGGCTCGGTGTTCCACCACGCCCGGTGCTTCGGCTGCTTCCCGCTCGGCTTCAGTAGCTCCGGATGGTGGTTACTAATATAGAACCACTTGGCCTTCCAGTCTTGGTTCAACTCAATCAGCTTGTACGATAAGTACTGATCGGCCGCGTCTTCTCACATATGAATACCAGCCCCTCCGACTACTCGCGGGTCATTGGTGCTTGGCTGCGGCTTCACTCGAAAGAATTTCCGGAACAGGATCCAGTGGGGTTTGATTCCCACGAATGCCTCATAGAATTGCACAAACACAGAAACGTGGAAAATGCCATTGGGGTTCAGATTTAAGTACTCGGTACCGCAGTATTTGAGAAGCCCCTTGAAGAAATCGCTAGCTGGAAGTGCTAGTCCGCGCTCCACGAACCTGGCGAACATTGGAACTTCATCCGAATTCTTCACCATTGGGTACGGGTCGCTAGCGGCGGCGTGCCACAGATCCATCTCCTTCTTCCGCAAGAACCCGCTATTCACCAAGGCCAGCAAATCTCCCGTCTTCAGCTGGGACTTCTTCCATTCCTTCGTCGAATTAGGATGCAGAGGAGATGTTGGCGGCGACGACTCTTGAGCAGATCCCTCCGACTCGCTGCGGGACCTCTTCTTTCCCCCACCAGTCTTTGAGCCTTTGGACAGAGATGCCTTCATCCTCCAAGTGCAAGGAGTTTTCACTCGCATCCGCTCGGGGGCTGCGCTGGTGGCAAGTGGCGGAGGTGTGCGTGGATCTTTTCTCTCTCAGACGGGTGCAGAGGCGACAGAGGAGGGAAACTCGAATGGATCTATTTCAGCGGCTGCCACTGAGAGGAATGGAAACCCAAAGGGTTTCGGTGTCTATTTATAACCCTGCAAACGACACCACAACGACCGAACAAATAAGTGCCAACGGGTGGACTCAGCGGCGGCTGCCTGACCATTTAGCTTCCGGTACTCAATGTAATCCATCTCGGGGGCTCGTCTTCGTCTGATAACTTTCTTGGGTGACGACAAGACTCAAGAACCACTCAGTGGCGGCGGGCAGCCCGCTTGACCACGGGGAGGTTCTCGAGCTTCTCAGCCAACTCGTGGATCCTGAAGGCGAGACCCTTCAAGGTCGGGTCCTTCTACACATCATGATGCCCCTTGATGTCGAAGGCCTCGCCAACAGTTTGAAGCTTTCTGAAAGCGCTCCTGAGTGGCTCGGTGGCAAACATATTGTCGTCGAAGAGCGGTTCCTCGTCAGCGTCCTTGGCCACCGGCTCCTTCCCCTTCTCCAACTTCTTCCGATGACGGTTTTCATCGTCGTCGTCCCCCCTTCCTCCCCGCTTCGATGGCGGTGGGCTCCTCGATGCCATCTCCTCCTTCTTTCGGTGACCGAAGATTTGTAGTGGTGAATTGCGAGGAGGATGAAGAAGTGAAGAAAAAGATGATAAGATTATGGAAGAAGCAGGGGAGAAAGCAGGGGAGGGCAACTGGGCGAGGGAGTTATATTGACAAGATGCGGAACCGTCAGGCGCCTCTGCCCCCACCCACTACTCCATTACTGCCGGTACGTGCCACTCGATTGCGCATCGGGCTCCGTCTCGGGCGTGAAGCCACGCGTCGCCTTTCACTTAGGTGGGAAGGAGATGGGGCGGGGCAATGATGTCGGGCCCACTTGTCAACAGCAGCAGCCAAACTGCGCCACCTTTTCAATTTCCATTTATTGTTTTATTACGACATGGCTGAGGCGCCATCTTCAACCTTCAACCCTCGAGCTGCTCGTCGCCTCCTTCAACTTCAATCCTAGTCGCCAACTTCATCCCTCTTCAACTTCAATCTTCCTTGCCAACTTCATCCCTTCTCGCCGCCAACTTCAACCCTCGTCGCCATTCAAATTCCAAACCCCGTCGCTGTGCTATTTCCTCCATTCTCCTTGATGGCCGCCGCGGTGTGCTTGATGCTGCTGATGCCAGATGAACTTCTCACCAAGATCATCATGCACTCCATCAAGGATGTGGCCGTTTTCTATTTTCTAAACCTTTGCAATAAAATCTGCGGCACCTTCCAGCGCATCTGCAACTCCGGTGAGGTACTACTGCACGTGTCGCTGCATGATCTTCGTTCGGCATGCAAGAATCGCTATGTCAGGTCATGCTTCGAGCGGCGCTTCTGCGAGGCCAATAATCAGGAGGCATTGTGCTTCGAGGGGATGGTGAGGTTGATGAGGCGGCGGAACCCCGATAAGGGTCTATAGTGAGGACCATGTGTGGTTCGAGGACCGGTGGATGGTCGCTTCCTTGTGTGATGAGTGATTGACAACGTTGTGTGGACTGATTCTTGGCTAAGTATTGCAGGTGCAGGTTGCGGCTTGAGTGGTGTTGGTGCAGGTGAAGAACAAGCGCGAAAGGTCGTCGCCGGTGAGGCCTCCAGGTGTGGAGAAGACAAGTAGGCTTCGTTCGATGGACCTGGTGGCCAGCGAGGTCAAGTGCGGGCCGCATGGTGGCATGAACAGCAAGATGAAGTCATGGACGGTTTCTTGGTTGAGCCTCAAAACCAAGGTCGAGCCGGGACTACGTGGGAGCCGAGTCATGAGTGGAGATTGGCGGAGGCTACACCGAGTTCGCGGGGTTTCCGGTGGTTCACCGAGAAAACCACCGGGTTCCTTGGTTGATCCACAAAGCCAAGACCGGAGAACCGAAGACGAGAGGTGCGAGCGGCACCATGCCGGTCCGACCGGTGGGTCCGACCGGTCGACCGGTGGGGACCGGTCTGACCGGTGAGGAGCACCGGTCTGACCGGTGTGCGACGACGCAGTCCGGAATCTTCCAAGCGGAGGACACGCGTCGGGATCGCATGGCTTGCGTCGAGGCTACGCAGGGTGCGGTCGCCGGGCGTCCGTCCGATGGTGAAGACATCAAGAATTCCAAATCCGCCCTTGAAGGGCTTGTATCCCTAGTTAGTAGAGAAGGGAATTTTAGACATTCGGTTGCCTCCATATAACCCAAGAGGTGAGAGGATGGCAGCCAACTCTTGGAACCCTAGCTCATTAGTTTTCCTATTTTCCACCTATTTTCCTTAGGTTTTCTCTAGGACTAGCAAGAGAGCTTCACGGAGAGATCTTGTAGAGAGGGATGGATGATCGGGCGGCTTGCTAGACCTTGTACGAACCTTTGTTTCATGTATAGATGATTCGGCGTGGTTCCTCAAGGTTTGTATGTGTTTTCCCCGGTTGTTCTTGGTGGTGATTTTCGGAGCCCTCTCTCGGTGATTTCTTTGGGGTGTTTTCGGGGCTTTTCTCTTGGGGATTTGATGGGGGAAATTTGTGGGAACCCTTCGTGGTTCTTTGGGCTGTGATTCCCCTCCCAAATCCGTGAGGAAAAGTGCTCGATTTCGGGGTTTCTTGAGTTCTTGGGTTGGAAGTGCTTTCGGCGGGATTTCTTCGATTCCTCCTTTTTGGACGAGATTTGGTGGGATTAAACTTGGCCATGGACTCCTCATGAGGTGTTCCTGATATCCCCAAAGTCTTGTTCAAGTCCGTGGAGCGATTCGGGAGATCGAGTTTTGGTTTTGGGGGAGTTGACCGCGGGTGCTGTTCATCCCGAGCCGCCCGAGCTACACCGGTCGGCCGGTGCTCTTGACCGGCTCGACCGGTGCGAGCCCTTGTGGGTTTTTGCTCGGGTGAACGTCTTGGTGTGTTTGTTTTTGTCCCGTGTTGCTGCTGTTTCGAGTTTGGGTCCGTTTGGTGGTCGGTTGGCCTGTTTGGTGCCTTGGGGGCTTTCTGGCGCCATCGGTCCGACCGGTGTGTCTCACCGGTCCGGCCGTGTAGAGCCACTTAGTGGAAGTTGCTCGGTTCACCGGCGGGGACCGGTCCCGGCCGGTGGTGCTCACCGGTCTGACCGGTGTGGGTCTGTAGACTCGAGGTTTGGTTTTTCCGCTGCGTTTCTCGGGTCGGAAGGTGGTGTGTTGGTTCCTAGGTCCAGTGGCACTCCAGTGGCTATGTGGGCTTGACCAACCTTGGTAGTGAGTCGGAGACGTGTGTTGGAAGCCGCGTTCATCTTGTTGGAGTTTCGTTCTCCTTCGAGAAGAATTTTTATCGGCTCCCATTCACTCCCCCCCCCTCTGCGGTTCGCCGTATCGGTCCTTCAAGTGGTATCAGAGCCGGTTCGGGTCTTTGTTGACTCTAACCTATCTAAGATCCAAGGATGGTGTACCAGGAACGGGGTTCGGGTCCTCCACACTTCGATGGCAAGAACTACCAGATGTGGAGCAAGCGGATGGGTGCTTTTCTCCGCGGAAAGGGTCAGATCCTTTGGGATGTCACGGTGGACACAAGCTATGTCCAGCCGATGGACTTCCTCGCTCCAGGATCGAGGGACAGATTCGACGCCAACAATAAGGCGGTCGACTACTTGTTTCGTGCTTTGTGTCAGCCTGAGTTTGATCGGGTGCACACCGAGCACTTGGCTTGTAGGATTTGGGCGGTGTTGAAGGAGGCTCATGTTGGGAACGCCCAGGTTCAGGCACGGATGTATGTGACCTACGGAGAGAGTACGAGAACTTCACTCATCTCCCCGGTGAGTCCATCGATGCCTTGTTTCAGAGGTTCACGGTGGTGGTGAACAACATGAGGGCCAATGTGGACGTGCTCCGTACGATGATCATGATAGAGCGGTCAAGCTCTTACACTCTTTGGATCGTACGATTTGGGGCGGAAAGTTCGAGGCCATTGTCGAGTCGGAGAAGTATGACACTCTGACGGTGAACGAGCTATTCTCGAAGCTCAAGTCGGCTGAGGTGGATAGGGGCATGACTGCCAAGCTCGAGGGACCGACTGACTCCCATAGTCTTGCCCTTGTTGGTGGTTCCAAAGGAAAGGCTAACTCTAACCCATCCACCAGGATCCTCTTTGATGTCCATGCCAGATGAGGAGTTTGATGAACTTGGAGAGGACGAGCTGGCGCTGTTGACGAGGCGGTTCGAGAGGCTGCACGAGAACCGTGTGAACATGAGGAGGAACACGAGGACATGCTTCAAGTGCGGCAAGACCGGACACTATTTCGCCGAGTGTCCGAAGGTGAACAACCACGACAAGCACAAGTTCAAGGACAAGAAGAAGAAGTCCAAGAAAAAGGATCATGGACATGGGAAGAAGACACGGTCTCGAGATAAGATGAAGAGATCAAGCGACATCGAGTCTGATTCCGAGGACACGTCTTCAAGCTCGAGTGATGAAGACGAAGAGGATGAGAAGAAGAGGAAGAAGAAGAACCTTGGCAAGTATCTCAACGGCCTTTGTGTGACGGGCCTAAGCCTCAAGGACGACTTCTGTGGCATGGCTCGCAGTTCGAGCATCAAGATAAGCCAGAGGGACGCCTCGGACTTGGATTCCGAGGATGAGGTATGTGATGAGCTCTCCTCTTTGCGCAAGGAGAATGAGGAGTTGGTTGACTTGATTGATAATCGCGATCACATGCATAGAGAGGCTAAGAAGCTTAGAAAGGAGCTTAGATCTTTGCTCGAGGATGCTAGGACTAGAGTGGCTGAGCTAGAAACACAGGTTCTTGATAGCAAGCTTGAAATTGATTCGCTCAAGGCTAGCCCTGTTGTTTCTGATGAAAATGATTGTGCTGATTGCTCTGATTTCCTAGCTGACTTGACTGATCTTAGGGAGAAGTATGCCTCCAAGTGTGAGGAACTAGATGTGCTTAGGGTTGAGTTGGCTGAGCTACAATCTAGACCCACTTTGCTTGGTGTTTGCACTTCTTGCCCTAGTTTGCATGAGAAAATTGCTGAGCTCCGTTCTCGCATTGTTTCGCTTGAGGCTGATTTGAAAGTGCCTATTCCTACTTCTTGCTCTACATGTGAGTTGCATGCTATGAAGAATTTGGATCTTGCAAAATGTGTTGGTCGCTTGCAAGATGAGAATGATAAGTTGCGTGAAGCGCTGAGTTGGTTGTTGAGTCAAGAACCTCAGCTTGGTATGATGATTGCTAGCTGTAAGCGCTTTGACGGTTGGGCTTTGGGTTTGGATAAGGTTGGTGAGGGCAGTGGTGAGAAAGAAAGGAAATTTGGGAATGTTTCAGTTCCACCACAACCCACACCCAAAGACAAGTTTACCTCCAAGCCAAACCAACCAAGAGAAAAACCGAGTGAGAAGGCAAGTGAAACGCCTAGTGAGAAACCAAGTGAGAAGCTTTGTGAAGAGCCTCATCCCATGCCTAAGCCCAGATCGATCCGTTTCCATTGTGAGTTTTGTGGAAAGGATGGTCACAAGAGAGCATTTTGCTTCAAGAGGAAGCGTGAGGAGAGAATGGCGAAGGAGTGGGCTATCAAGGACAAGTACCACCCTTCCGATGGTGTACTTGAGCCTCGTGTGCAGTTGCCCAGAGCCAAGGCGAGTGTGAGGTCAGTTCGGGCTTGGGGAGAGCGGAAGGGCGTTGGAGGTGTTTTGCCCGAGGCTACACCGGTCGGACGGTGTGGAGCACCGGTCGGCAGGTGCGCTGGACAGGCAGCAGTTTGGGTTTCGTGCTCATACTGGTGCGAGGGTTGTTTCTAGAGGTCGTGGTTCTGGTGATTGGTCTGGAAAGTTTGCAGGAGGTCAGTTTGCTAGGCATTCCCCCCCTCGAGCTCACTACGGGGATGGGAGGAGTCATGGCTTTGAGAAGGAGAGGAGGGATGGTCCACGGGCTTTCTTTCGTGGTTTTGGTCCTCCTCCAGGCAGAGAGGGTTGGTTCCCTCATGATGGTTACCGTAGTGGTGTTCGTGGAGGTAGCTTTGGTAAGAAAGATGATTTGGTTTGTGCTAACCCCACTTTCGAGCAAATGGCTAGGCACTGGTTTCACACGTTTGGAACTAACCCCAGTGTTGAGTCGTTTGCTCGCCCTCGCTCTTGGTTTTGAGTTGCAGGTGGACGATCTGGAGAACATTTGGTTGATATCGGGGGGTGGTTCTTCGGCCTCATATCCCGGTGGTGACATAGAGGTACATCACTTTCGGGGATGGTGGACAAGGATGAGTGACTTGTGAAGAAATGATAAAGGTAAGTGAATTTGTGACCATCAAGTGTGTGGCCTTGGTCAAGCCACTTGGTTCTTTTTGCTCTTTGCCCTATCTCATGTGTGTAAGGTGAGCTTTGTATGTTGTTTGGCCTTAATGCATGAGGTTAGGGGGAGCTTGTGAAGTTTGTGCTCCCTTGCTTTTTGCCGGTGGTGTCGAGCCCTTTTTGCCTCCCCTCGAGGAGCCGGTCGTTTGTGAGCTTGGTGTGTGGGAGCTCCTTTGTAGCATATGTATAGCTTTCCTTTGTGCATTTCTTGCATTTGGCATGGCATATGTAGCATGATGTATAGGCATCCTTGTATCTTAGATTGCATGCATTTTGTATCATATGCATTGGTTAGGAAAAGCTTCTCTCATATACATTGTTCACCATGGAATGAGATATATGTCTTTGTGAGCTTGTTTGGTATGCTACGGTTAGTTTGGCTTAGCTCTTGATGATCTTGATGAATAATCCATGGTTGATAGCTATGCTTTTGAAAAATGTCACATGTATGCTCTCTCATGTGTAAATGCCTTTACATGCTCTTGACATGTTTTTTGTGGCCTTGCTATGCTTAATTTGTGGTTGGATGGCTAGTTTATTGATCATATGGAGCCAAAGGCTCATTTGCCATCATGAATGTTTAGCCCTCTTGATTTATCTTGTGGAGGAGCATAAGTTTCTTTTTGTCGCAAAGACATTTCATGTACCATTTACAAATCTGAAAATGAAATGAAAAATGCTTGGAAAATATGCTCCCATGTCATATGTGCTGAATTTAATTTGCTTTGGGTGCTAAACCGTTGCATGATGCCTACCAATGAGAAGTCTCATAAATAGAAGTAGGCACATGGCTCGGTGGCTTTGACATGACATGAGGTGCTTGTGGGTGTTTGTGATGGTCTTATGATTAGAATGGCTGTCCTAGCATGAAGTTTGTGTGGCTTAGCCATTTTGATATGCTTTGATCATGTTTAGGACTTTGCTCATGAGAGGCAAGTTTTTCGCAAAATTGCCAAAATCCATCTTAGCTTCGTCCAATGGTTGTGAAACTTGGTGATCATGTAGTTGAGATCGATACGAAGCCGTAGAGTATCTAACTTGCTCATTTGGACATGTGTAGCATTCTTTGTTGAATTTTGTATATTTGAGAAGCTCTAGGTTGAAAGTTTTGCATTTTTGGCTTGATTCATGCATTGCCAACAAGGGGGAGAAGTTTGAGCTTGAAATGGCTTACCGGACGCATTTAGAAGGTTTTCGGTGTGGTTTCGAGCCATTTTTGGGCTCGTTGTACACCGGTCCGACCGGTGAAGAGCACCGTCCGACCGGTGTGAGTGCTGGTCCTGTACACATGTTAGGCACCGGTCTGACCGGTGGTGATGACCGGTCTGACCGGTGTGAGCTGAAATTGCTGCAGCTGCCCTATTTTCAGCTGGTTTGCATGCATTTGTCTAGGGGGAGGTGCATTGGTTCAGGGGGAGCTTGCATGTGTGCAAGGGGAGCTCTTTGTGGTGTTCGAGCTTTGTTTCGGTGGTTTGCGCTCTTTGGTTGAGCTTTGCTTTGTCTCGGATGTGTCGAGCCGTTGCCCTTGCCTAAGGGGTCCGAGACTTGTCTTCTTCAAGTGATCTTGCTCTTTGCCTTTGTTTGGCTTTCGATCGCTTGTTGGAGTTTCTTTTTGTTCGTTTCTTTTCTTTTTCTTTTCTCTCTTGTTACTTTCGTGTGGGTGTTGTCAATGCACTCATCAAGGGGGAGATTGAGGACCATGTGTGGTTCGAGGACCGGTGGATGGTCGCTTCCTTGTGTGATGAGTGATTGACAACGTTGTGTGGACCGATTCTTGGCTAAGTATTGCAGGTGCGGGTTGCGGCTTGAGTGGTGTTGGTGCGTGGTGAAGAACAAGCGCGAAAGGTCGTCGGCCGGTGAGGCCTCCGGGTGTGGAGAAGACAAGTAGGCTTCGTTCGATGGACCCGGTGGCCAGCGGGGTCAAGTGCGGGCCGCATGGTGGCATGAACAAGAAGATGAAGTCATGGACGGTTTCTTGGTTGAGCCTCAAAACCAAGGTCGAGCCGGGACTACGTGGGAGCCGAGTCATGAGTGGAGATTGGCGGAGGCTACACCGAGTTCGCGGGGTTTCCGGTGGTTCACCGAAAACCACTGGGTTCCTTGGTTGATCCACAAAGCCAAGACCGGAGAACCGAAGACGGAGGTGCAGCAGCACCATACCGGTCCCGACCGGTGGGTCCGCCGGTGAGGAGCACCGGTCTGACCGGTGTGCGACGACGCAGTCCGGAATCTTCGAAGCGGAGGACACGCGTCGGGATCGCATGGCTTGCGTCGAGGCTACGCAGGGTGCGGTCGTCGGGCGTCTGTCCGATGGTGAAGACATCAAGAATTCCAAATCCGCCCTTGAGGGACTTGTATCCCTAGTTAGTAGAGAAGGGCATTTTAGACATTCAGTTGCCTCCATATAACCCAAGAGGTGAGAGGATGGCAGCCAACTCTTGGAACCCTAGCTCATTAGTTTTCCTATTTTCCACCTATTTTCCTTAGGTTTTCTCTAGGAGTAGCAAGAGAGCTTCACGGAGAGATCTTGTAGAGAGGGATGGATGATCGGGCGGCTTGCTAGACCTTGTACGAACCTTTGTTTCATGTATAAATGATTCGGCGTGGTTCCTCAAGGTTTGGATGTGTTTTCCCCGGTTGTTCTTGGTGGTGATTTTCGGAGCCCTCTCTCGGTGATTTCTTTGCGGTGTTTTCGGGGCTTTTCTCTTGGGGATTTGATGGGGGAAATTTGTGGGAACCCTTCGTGGTTCTTTGGGCTGTGATTCCCTTCCCAAATCCGTGAGGAAAAGTGCTCGATTTCGGGGTTTCTAGGGTTCTTGGGTTGGAAGTGCTTTCGGCGGGATTTCTTCGATTCCTCCTTTTTGGACGAGATTTGGTGGGATTAAACTTGGCCATGGACTCCTCATGAGGTGTTCCTGATATCCCCAAAGTCTTGTTCAAGTCCGTGGAGCGATTCGGGAGATCGAGTTTTGGTTTTGGGGGAGTTGACCCGCGGGTGCTGTTCATCCCGAGCTGCCCAGGCTACACCGGTCTGACCGGTGCTCTTGACCGGTCTGACCGGTGCGAGCCCTTGTGGGTTTTTGCTTGGGTGAACGTCTTGGTGTGTTTGTTGTTGTCCCGTGCTGCTGCTGTTTCGAGTTTGGGTCCGTTTGGTAGTCGGTTGGCCTGTTTGGTGCCTTGGGGGCTTTCAGGCTGCCATCGGTCTGACCGGTGTGTCTCACCGGTCTGACCGGTGTAGAGCCACTTAGTGGAAGTTGCTCAGTTTCACCAGCAGGGACCGGTCTGACCGGTGTGGGTCTGTAGACTCGAGGTTTGGTTTTTCTGCTGCGTTTCTCGGGTCGGAAGGTGGTGTGTTGGTTCCTAGGTCCAGTGGCACTCCAGTGGCTACGTGGGCTTGACCAACCTTGGTAGTGAGTCGGAGACGTGTGTTGGAAGCCGCGTTCATCTTGTTGGAGTTTCGTTCTCTTTCGAGAAGAATTTTTATCGGCTCCCATTCACTCCCCCCCTCTCTGGTTCGCCGTATCGGTCCTTCATAAAGCTCATCGGAGATGCCACCCCTGCTAAAGACTCCGGTGCCAAGTACTTTTTAGCGATGCTGAAGTACCGTTGCAACCCGGCGGACCCTGAAGCCATGGCACTACTCCATGAAATCAGCGGCGGCCCGTCGCCCCCTGACGGCCGGTGGAAGAACCACAACCTGCGGCGGCTGCGCTACCTCGTCAAGCAGGATCTCGACAACATTGCGTGGTTGTACTGGCTTGATGACAGCGATGACGACGACGACATTCCGTTGCTGCCCATACAGAATCCCCACATCTGCATTTGGGAAGCGGGATGTAGGCGCTACGGGCCAGATAGCGAAGAGATCATCCACTACTGCAGCGTCGAGTGTCGCATCCGTCATGAGTTCGACCTCTGGACGCCGTCAGCAGGATGAACATCGGGATGCAGGCGCAAGCATCAATATGAACATTATCTATCTTGAATGTAAATTATTAGACATTAAAAAAACGCAGATTTGATTTCATCGGGAAGTCGGGATGTCGGCGGTGCCCTCTGCTTCCTCCTTTGTTCTATTCAAATGAAGAACAGTTCCCATTTCTCCTTTTAATCTGCAACCAAATGTTGTAACAAGTATTTCTTCGTCGTTTTTAGTCCAAATTTGATATTTTTTTCTAATTTTTTCTAAAATCACCATCTATTCATTAATTTCATTGTTTAGTGTACATTCCGTTTGTTGAGTGATGTTTATATGCCTTATTTTGTTCTTTGTAAGTACCACACACAAATAATATTTTTTTACACAACCATTAGTGATGGAACTTTACATTTCGTATGCTTAAGGTGAACACAAGGTTTTATTACGTTTTCAAATGCATATGAGTTCGAACATGTTTCAAAGTGTGGAAAACTTCAATGTTCAAGCAAACATTCTAGGAAACTATGGGAGAGATGTAGACATTTGTACACAAGTATATAATTCCTTCATCTAAACCATTTGAAATTTTGAAGATAAGTCTAGGTACCCAAATTATGTTGGCAAATCAATTTGTAGATTTTTTAGAGCACACTAGATGTTAGTAGAATTATTACATCATTAACATGGGATGTAAAAATGGATTCTAAGAATCTTGGGCACACAAGTGTGACTGTTGATATTTTATTCAAATACTAAATGTCCAGATACGAATTCTTCGTATTTTTATGATTTTTTAGGTGCTGTTTTATGAGCTCTAGTAAATCAGGGAAGCAAGTTTCATTCCAAAAAAAATTGTGACAGGCTCATGCGTCAGCGTCAGCAGTCAATATAAAAAGATAACTGCTGACCCAACTCCCAACAATGGCGATCTAGGTTCACTAACCATCATCGCCCATGACACTGGCCCACTCGTCAGCGTTAGCAGGCGAACCGTGTGCGGGCTGCTCAAAATTTCCCACCTATATTTACTATAGTGCCCATGAAATTCCAATTGTTGCACAGAGCCATCAAGGGCACGCTAGTAGTTTCATTAAACACAGTTACACGCACCGTTCATATTCGGCTCCTCGCTAGACAGATCCACAATGCCCGCATTCTCCCCACCGCCGCCGCCAGTCGCCCCGCTCGCCTTCGTTGCTCTCTCCCCGCCGTAGCCCTACTCTTCTCCAGCCCCACCACTCCCTGTGTGACGACGGTGACGAGGACGCAGTTACTGGCGTGCGGAGGTACGTCCGGCCAACCTAAAGACGGTTGACGCAGATCCGTCGACGTCGTCCCTGACCACGATTACGAGTCGGCCGGCCGCCTCAAGCCACGAGCCGTCGTGGATCCGGCCCCTCCGACCATCACGAGAACAACTACTTCATTCGCGACAGAGGTTAGTCCTGCTTGAACCCCCAATGCCCTCTCTCTCATCTGTCACCAAAATTGAACTGCTATATATTCATGTCAATGTGGATTAATTAGGGAGACATGCCTAGATAGTTCATCTTTAATTGATTGACTTTGGTTTCGATTGATGGATTTTGTTGCCCCAAGTCTGTGTGAATAAATTGTTGCTAACAGATGTAGTTATATGAACTGTTGAAATTCATTTTCATATTCCTGGTGCTACAATTTTTGCACTGTAAATTCATGAAAAGCATCGAGGATGTTAACATATTTTAATTCTGCTATGCTCTGAATGTACCATATCGACAGACCTGTTTGCATATACTTTAATTCTGCTATGCTCAGATCGACAGTTATGCTTTGGACCTGTTAGCATACTTTAATTCTGATGGCCACAAAATGTCGTTTTGGGAATTGCATCGCAGTGGTTTATAATGTACTCCACCCAATCTGCTATATATTCATGTCAAGGGGGATTAGGGAGACATGCCTTAATAGTTCATCTTCAGTTGATGGACTGTGGATTTGATGGATGGATTTTGTTGCTCCAAGTCTGTTTTGAAGAAATTGTTGCTAACAGATGAAGTTAGTTGAAATGTTGAAATTCATTTTCATGTTCCTGCTGCTATAATTTTTGCATTAGCATACTTTAATTCTGCTATGCTCTGAATCTACCAGATCGACACTTATGCTTTGGACCTGTTAGCATACTTTAATTATGCTATGCTCTGAATGTACCAGATCGACAGTTATGCTTTTGACCTGTTAGCATATACTTTAATTCTGCTATGCTCAGATCGACAGTTATGCTTTGGACCTGTTAGCATATTTTAATTCAGATGGCCACAAAATGTCATTGGGAATTGCATCTCAGTGGTTTATAATGTAGTCCACCCAATATCCTATATATTCATGTCAAGGTGGATTAGGGAGACATGCCTTAATAGTTCATCTTCAATTGATTGACTGTGGATTTGATGGATGGATTTTGTTGCTCCAAGTCTTTTGAATAAATTGTTGCTAACAGGTGAAGTTATATGAAATGTTGAAATTCATTTTCATGTTCATGCTGCTATATTTTTTGCATTAGCATATTTTAATTCTACTAAGCTCTGAATGTACCAGATCGACACTTATGCGTTGGACCTATTAGCATACTTTAATTGTGCTATGCTCTGAATGTACCAGATCGACAGTTATGCTTTGGACCTGTTAGCATATACTTTAATTCTGATGACCACAAAATGTCGGGAATTGCATCCTAGTGGTTTATAATGTAGTCCACCCAATCTGCTATATATTCATGTCAAGGTGGATTAGGGAGACATGCCTTAATAGTTCATCTTCAATTGATTGACTGTGGATTTGATGGATGGATTTTGTTGCTCCAAGTGTGTTTTGAATAAATTGTTGCTAACAGATGAAGTTATATGAAATGTTCAAATTCATTTTCATGTTCCTGCTGCTATAATTTTTGCACTGTAAATTCATGAAAAGCATAAAGGATGTTAGCACACTTTAATTCTGCTATGCTTTGAATGTAGTGATAACTAAACTATCTTATGCTTTGTTGTGAGTGTTAATTGTTTCACTACTATCATATATATTTTTATTGTTGGTGTCATGATGTGTTGTGAGTGTTGTTTCACTACTGTCATATATAATGTCATGACCATTGCTTTATCCTCCTATTGCATGTACATATGGAACACACAATCCAACGCTGCTCAAGTTGGACAAGGAACCAGTTGAAGGAATTTATTCTCTGCTTTGATATATAAGTATATTGTTGTGTCCCTATCAAAATGGTTAGCACCTATCCCTGTATGCTAATTAAGTAAAATATGAACTGTGTATGTCTTTATGAAGTTCACAGAGGTTTGGTATCTAGATTCTACTAAACAACATCCCCCGCTAAAGTTCCCAGACCTCCAAAATGTTTTGAACTGGTCAGTTTCTTGTAGATTTTGTTCACAAAAACTCAATCTCTTAGTGTTTCTAATTGGTATTGCTGACCATGCAAGGCCTTTGGTACAGTATTTTTTGTTCACAAAAAATCAATCTCTTAGTGTTTCTAATCGGTATTGCTGATCATGCAAGGCCTTTGGTGATGCACAGTACAGAGTGACGAAAGGAAGGAAAAAAGCCAAAAGCCACACTCAAGCACAAAAAAAATCTCGCTGTAAGAACGAGGTTTTTTTATGGTACCTTCTTACCTATTTGGTACTGCATTAACTTGTCATTTTGGTACCTTGATGAAGTGTGCTCAGCAGCCACGGGGGTCCTCTTTGTGTGGATTCCGTGTGGCATTCCATATGTTAAGACTACTCGATGCTGTAAGTAGATAATAATGCTCAACCTTGTCTCTGCTCATATTATCCATCTGATTTTAGAAAATGATTTCTACTTGTATTCTCATAAATGACTGTATTTTGCAGGATTTCAAACCTCCTGTAGATGTTTCCATAGAAGATGTAAAGCGTGTCCGGGAGATGCTGTGCGAGTACATTCTTAAGGAGACCATCGACCCAAAGGGCAAGTTTTACAGTGGTGCACCGTGAGTTTATTGTGACCAGAAATGTTGAAACTCATTCAGTCTTCTTTAGTCAGGTGTTGTTGCCTGAGAAACCTGCTTGGCTTGCTTGGTTGGGGTCAGATACTACCCGGTTCAGTCTGTTTTCTCATGACTCCATCCAAACAAGCCCTGATGAGAGTAACTTGAAACTTGATGTGATCCTAGTTAGCTTGTCTATAAATGTGATCTTGCTTTGCCAATATCTGTGATGTGAGAATGTGTTTGTGATGTCTCCTTGCTGTGGTGGCTGCCATATCCTGGCTGGTTCCAGGATGCAGCTCCTGGTGGCTGCCAAATCCTGGCCGGTTCTCGGATGCCGCCGGCAACCGGCAGGTTACTATAGGGATGGCCGCCGTATCTGTAATGGGCGTTAATTAAAGCTAGTTACAAACACTGATCAGTAAGTAACGGGATTCATTCGGAAAGCCCGTTACAAAAATGCCCACAATGTAACAGGCAGTATAAAAGCCCGTTACCAGTCCTGACCGGTGGGCCCCAGGACCTGGCCGTTCATCGAGATATAGGAGACGCAGGTTGAAAGCAAGCGTCTCCTTTAATAGAGAGAAATCAAACGCGTGTAGAAATAGATGCATCTCATTTTGTCAAGACAGTGGAGACTCCGGTTCAAAGAGAAAGCGTCTCTGATGTTAGTTTAACAATAATGGGCTCTGTTTCATGCCCGTTACCAAAGTTCCATGTGGGCCCAGAGAAACAACCATTTCACGTGACCTGTGACTAGTTGTGGTAACGGTCGTTGTTTGATGCCCGTTACGAATACTAGTTGTGCTGAGACGCGCGTGAAATAGACACATCTCATTTCGTCAAGATAGTGGAGATGCAGGTGCACATCGGGCGTCTCTGATATTGAGCTTATGTAACGAGCTTTTCTTTGGTGTCGTTACGAAAGTTCCTTGTGGGCCCAGAAAAATAGCCATTTCACGTGACCGGTGGCTAGTTTTGGTAATGGTCGTTGTTTAATGCCCGTTACGAATATGTCTTATCAGTAACGGGCATCTGCCCATTACCTTTCTTGGCTTATTTGTAACACTTGATCGGTAATGGGTGCATTGCCCATTACCAAAGGCGATCTATGCCCGTTACCAAAGCCAGTTTTTCACGTAGTGACACATTCTACAATCAAGATGACCCTTCAATTCGAGAGGAAGTACTCGACTCAAGGCTCGGGGGCTCTGTGCCATGTGTCCTTCTGTTTTTTCTCCGGATTTTATGGGATAAGCTTGGCAGAACTTCAGATTGACCCTCAGCATGAATCTACGATTCAACCTAAGGCTCGGGGGCTACATTCCATATGGAATGTGATTCTTCGAATCGCATTTTCCATATGGTCTCTTCTTCAAAGGCGACACGAGTACTATTGAAGACCTTCAAGAGGAGAACGTGAGGACGCTTGGGAACTACTCGAGAAGACTTCAAGACTACTCAAGGATTAGCTGGAGTACCTTCCAGCCTCGGGATGCTTCAAGTAATATTGAGGACTTTTGGCTTGTAGTACTCAGGGACGCTTGAGGACTACTCGTCAAGGCCATCAAGACTATGTTGTGGCAATAGCCGAGGCTACCGCGCACAAGCAATGAGAGAAAACTAAAGCTCAAGGAACAAAACCAAAACTCAGAACAAAGGACAACCAAAAGCTTTTTACTCAACAGTTGATTTCTCAAAAGTCAATCCCCTTTACAGGTGCCGGTCCGTCTCCTTTTATAGGGAGGCGGGCGGACTTTTACATTTCCGAGAACACCCTCGTGTAAAACGAATCAAAATAGAATGTTCTAGGCTATCTTCGGGTAATCTCCAATTGGGTCTGCACGTAATCAGCGCTTCATGATGTCACGCCGCAAATCGCGGCGCCTTTCCAGCTCTTATCACGTGCGCTTGTCGGGGTAAAATAACCCCCCGAGCCCTTTGGAGATCCCCCTTTCGCCTAGCCTTCTTCGTCACCTGAAATGAAAACAACACTCAAGTTCAAACAGGTTAAGTGTCAGGAACGACGAAACCCCCTGTGCGAAAACCAGGCCGAGGCTCTCGGAGCGAGCAATATTCGCCCCGGAGGTTTCGTCTCGGAATAAGCTGTCAAATGAGACTTCGACACCCTGTGCCATGCTGGATTCGTTGGATGGCTTCATTGGCGACGAAAGGTGCCAGCCAAAGCGCGACGCCTGGGGGGTGCAAATGGAATCCACTGTTTCTGGGGTTTTGCTGCCGGCACCCTTCGCATGGCCGCTCTCTATTTTTTAGGAATTACGGAAGGCTTGATTCCGAATCCCCCCAACAGAAGCCCCTCGATGGCGAAGCGCTTGCCTTGATTGCAAACCTGAGCCAGCGAAACCCGGGGATCGAGAATCGAGGCGGAAGAAAACGTCTTCCTAGGCGGCGGTTCCCAAGGGTCTCACTGGAAATTCCTAAACTGCCCTCAGACTGCTGTTTTTTACCGTTGAGTTTGAAATTTTCGATCGTTGGGTTTTACCGCCTATAAATAGTGGGGGGCCGCTACCGGTGCAACCCCGCCTGCGTTCCCGGCCTAATTTTTCCCTCGCGGCCTCTGTTTGCTGTTTTCGCCTCTCCTTCCGGCGAATCGCTTTAGTGGAAGCCCCAGTCCAATTTGTGAGGTTAGTTCTGCTTCCGCTTTTGACACACACTTTCGTTCTTCGGTTTCCAGCACTGCGCGCTTGAGTCTATGTTTCTGAGGAAACTTAGTTGTTTGTGTCAAGCGTTCTTGCGAAAACATGGAGGACGAAGGATCGTCGTCGAATCGTGGAAAACAGATTGCGTCGGAAGTTGCGGAGGCTGCCGCGACCTCCTCCACCTCGACGTCTAGCTTGGAGTCTGGTAAGATTTCTGGTTTGGATTGGTCTGCTAGCTCTCGTGAGAGTGGCAGTACCTCATCTTCTTCTAGTAGCGACGAAAATAGTGGTTCGGATGGGAGTTATGTCGAAATAATGCCTAGCGACACAGATGTTGGAAAACGTGTGCTTGTGGACGTGGAGGAGGGCGAAATAGGAGTGGAGACTGATGCGGCTATGGAAGGGTCTGAAGGGAACCCAGCTAGGGCGAAAGCCCGGACTTGTTATATTGGTCGATCCTTGATGGCTCAGGCTGATCTGGATGCCTTGCGGTTAGAGGGATGCTTCGATCCCGGGGTGTGTCGGTTGCCTGGGAAAGAAACCACGCCGAAACCCCGGAAAAATGAAAGTGTGGTGTTTCGGGATTTTTTCACTGCGGGCCTTCGGTTGCTGGTATCCAAGAAGTTTGCGGATATTTTGGCGGCCTATAGTGTTCAAATTCATCAACTGATGCCCAATTCTATCCCTCAAGTGCTGAAGTTTTTGTGGGCATGCCGGACCTTCGCCGGGGATAATGATGTCGAAACCTTCGTTCGACATTTTGAGATTCATTGGGCCAGAAGGCTTGTGAAGGTTGATGACGAGGACAAGCTCAATATGGCTGTTGTACCTTTCAGACGCGTCGCCTGGCCAAGAATCAGGCTCCGGTGGAACTGGCTCCGGCATACAAGAACAAATGGGCTAACCGATGGACTTCGTATTGGTTTTATGTTCCCATTGAAGTGATTGGTCGGAATTCGAAGCAAGAAGAGGTGACGACATACGATTTGGCTAGCCGCATGGTCGATCTAGAGGTTGAACTGTCGCCGGAGTTGACGAAGGCCAGCCGGTCCTCAGCAAGTACCATGGCATTTTATCAGGCGTCGCGTGTGATCACTATGCGCGATGCCCTGGAAGAGTTTGTGGCTGCCGATGTCTGGCCGTGCCAGCCCCGATGGGGGTCGTGGGCATTCAAGATGCAATGGCTGCCCGGGCTTGATGATGATGTACGAAGCCCCATCTTCAATGTTAAACGACCGAAGGATGTGACCGACGAAGAAATCGTTGCTGAAGTGGAGAGGAAAGTTGTACAAATGATAGGGAATTTTAACCACAAGGAATGGGAATGCGCCCAGAGGATTTTGAAGCATCAGGGCCGTGTTAATCGAGTTTTTGATGAGATGGGCGTGACGTATTCCCCTCGTCCGGTGCCTCCGACGGCCGGCAAAAAAATGCAGCCTTCAGGCAATGTTGGGTCTGAGGCCGTCGAGACCTCACGAAAAACCAAGTTAGGCAAGACCAGCTCAGTTGTTGAAAATGCCGTGAAGAGTAGTAAAGCCCAAGATGTCTTGGCCAAGCGGAAGGCAGACGCTGCAAAAGCAACCCTGCCACCGCTTGCAAAAAAGTCTACGAAGTTGTCGAAGGTTAATGAGACCCTGGCCCGTCGCAAGGTTGAGGCGGCAAAAGTGGCCGCGGCCGAGAGAGAGAAGAAAAAGACGCAAGACCCCGCCGTCCCCGGAGAGGCAGACAAGGGATTAGTCTTGAGGAAGAGACCGCTGGACGCCGTTGAAAAGGTGAAGCAGCTTGCGGTTAAAGAGAAAGAGCCTGAAGATGCCGAGGCTTCCGCTAAGAGAGCGCGAGTTGATCCAGTTGCTGAAACTGACGAGGATGTCGATATTTTGACGACACCTCAAATTCAACCTTGTACCAAGTACCCTCCGAAAGGATCAGCGCGGAAATTGGCTGAGGGGCCTTCGCAAGTGGGTCTGGCTGATGCGGAAGAATTGGAGGCGCGGGAGGCGAGGGGCAGGCGCGTGGCTGAGCTAATCCAGAAGGATATTGCCATGGCCGAGGCGGCTCCGAAAGAGCGTGTGGCCGGTCTTGTGGATGTCGTGGATGAGTCAGAATCACTTTGCTATATTGATGACGACACCATTTGACCAGAAAAAGGACCAGATGTATCGCTGCCGCGGCCCCAAAGTGAAACTGTGATGAATTTGAACGAGGGCTCTGGTGCGAAAGCTCAAAATCTGATAGACTTGGATGCTTCGGAAGTTGAAGCTTCGGCGGCACACGCATCTCGTTCACCTCCACCGGTGTCACGGGATTTTGACCCGACGTCAGCGAAACCTACTGAGGCTACCGCGCTGGAGAAATTGACGGCGCCCGAAAGTCTCCAGCCTGAAGATGCTGGTACGATGCTTTAACTCAGAAGCAAAATTTTCGTGCTCTTTCTTTCTATCGTGCGTTTTGTTTGCTTACGCTTTTTGCTTTCCCGTTATCCTTGGCAGCGAAAACTTTGGTCACCTTGAGCATTAAAGACCGGGAAAAGGAGGTTTCCCAGAACGAGGCGGATCCTTCCGCATCAAGGTCAAGTCTCGCGTCAATGCTGGGGGAGCCTGGTATGAAATTTCGCTTATCGTTTTGCTTTTTGATTTTTGACTTTGTGCCTTCGTCGTGCTGGCGGTGCGAAGGATATACGCTAGATAACGTGGTTGTTGATCACTTTGCAGATTTTGAACGTACCTTGGAGGATTTAAGCGCTGACGACCTAATGAAGGTTGTGCGTGCTTATCTTTCAAGAGGTATCGTCGCCTGCCAGAAGGGCTTTGAGAAGGCTGCGTCGGAAGCGAAGGCCTCTGTTGACAAGCAAAAGATGCTGGAGGACGAGAATCGACGCTTGAAGGAGGAGAATGAGAGGTTAAGACGCAATGCCAGTGAGTGGACGAATCAGCACGCCAAGCAGCAAGAAGCCCTTGACGCTTTGAAAAGAGAACTTGAGTTGAGCGTGAAATGCTATGAAGAGTGTCGTCAGGAATTGAAAGATATGGTGGTGCAATATGATGCGCAGAACATCTTGCTTGCAGCCAATGCCGACCTCATTGCAGAGTTGAAGAAAGTGAAAGGCAAGCTTGAGGATACTCTAGAGAAAAACGAGGCTTACTGCCACCAATGGGGGGCGTATCTAGCTACTGAGTATCGTCGAGCTTTGGAAAGTTTCGGTGCCGAGGCTCAGGATTTTAAGATTACCGACAACATCTCGAGTTTTGTAGAGTGGTTGCATAGTGAATTGAAGCTTCTGCCCGATACCATGAGCAAGATTGGGGACTATGGGGCAGCTACCTGCTCGGAGATGCTGCTGAATCTTCTCGAGCAACAGGGTTGTGAACACTTCAAAGCCCTTGGAAGCCGAGGCTTCGCGTTTCCTTCACCCGACGATGCTCCAGCCCCAAGTAAGACGGTTGATCTGATAAATAAGATCATCCTTCGCAACTTCTGGGCCAAAAGCGGGCGAGCGCACTCTCGAAAGAAGGCTGTAGATCGCCTGGCAAAGGTAAGTCTTTTTGGTTCATTTCGACTTCGATTGTCCTTGGTAAACGATTACTTACGATGATTGTTAATGCTTTCTTCCTTCTCACAGCTCCATTTTGGGCAGGCAAAACAAGCTTTGGAGCTTCGAGAGCATCGCGCGGCCCACGGTCCTGACGCAACTTTGGGGCCTTATGGACCCCTTAGGGATTGGCCACCTAAAGCGAATGACGATGCCCCTGAGCAGACAGTCCCCGGAGCCCCTGTTCGCGAAGCGCCTCAAGGCGAAAGCGTTCAGGCGGATCCTGTCACCAGAGAGGCGTTGGCTCCCCTACGGCTCTGAATCAGCGAATTAGTGCTTTTGAATGAACACTAAAAATGGCGTGCTAGCCACTTGAGCATTTGGAGTTTGAAATGTAAACTTGTGTACGACGATGTGATGTTGTAAATGTTGGTTGTAACTTTTGCCGCGCTAAGGTCCTTGAACGTTTGGAACTGAAGTTGTCGCTGCTTTCGAGTTACAGGTTTCGGAAGAAAACGTCTTCCCCCCCTTCGGAAGCAAGGATAACTTCAGTTCAACCCTTTTGTTTAGGATTGTTACGTTATCGAAGTTTTGAACTTGATGGTTTGCTTAAACGTTGCGCGATGCTACGCGTTGAATTTTCTTGTTTGCTGCTTACGGTTTCTTGATGGGAACAAATAAAGCTAGCCTGCGACGCGACGCCTAGGCGTGGAACGTGTCGAAGGACTAGGAGCCGTTTTGAATTTGTCAAATTTTACAGCTTTTGAGCTATTTTTTGACGAGGCATTTACCCGCGTTTTTTTTGAAAAATGATCGTCCTTGAGACATGCCTTATCATTTGCGACGTAGTTTCCGCGCAGGTTAGGGACCATAAAATTTCAGCTACTAGATTGTTTCGATTCAAGACTGAATCGCTTTAGAACGTCCTTCCCGGACGGGCTGTCAGGAGGGCAGCTCTTTGTAAAATTGATTCTTGTGAATCGTTTTGACTGCACCACTTGTGGGTGGGCTACTAATGAGTAGCACTTTGATGCTCTCTCTTTCGGAGAGGGCTATTCTGGGATAGCACTTCAATTCATCCTCTTTTGGGATGGGCTATCTTGAGATAGCACTTTAAATTACGCGAAAGAAACACAACAAAATTTTAGGGAGGAAGTATTCCATTCACTTGGAAATATATTTTACATCAAGGCTGCCTCGTTAAAAACCTCACGCTCCAGAGTGGAGTCCTCCCTATGTGAGGAAAAGAGTACTCGCCTTGTTATTGAATTTAAAATGCGAAAGTAATGACTAGAAAGATGTAAAACTAAGATGAATCCTCCGCACTTATAGTTCCGTGCGAAGGGCTCCTACTAAAAGTAGATTACGGAAAGAACTTACACAAGTTGTCCACATTCCATGAATGCGGCAACTCCACACCTGCCTCGTCTTTGAGACGAAAAGCCCCATCTCGAACCGAGCTTGAGACCACGTAGGGTCCCTCCCAAGCGAACTGGAATTTTCCTACAGCGTCGGCATTCTTCTTTCTTTTCAGGACAAAGTCTCCCACTTTGATGTTCTTGAGGGATACTTTCTTGTTCCTCCATCTCCTCGTTTCCTCTTGATACTTCAATAGGTTTTGGACTGCATCAAGCCTGTCGATTTCCACTAGATCTTTGTCGGCCTCTTCGCTCTCGCGAGAGCTACCGGCCAAAACTCTGGCACTTTCGTTGGTGAGTTCTTCGGGGCACATCGCTTCGGCCCCATACAACAGTCTGAATGGAGTGAACTTAGTTGTTCTCGATTCCGTAGTGTTGTGCGACCAGATGACTCTCGAGAGTTCATCCGCCCATTTCCCTTTCTTCTGCTCAAAGAGGCATTTTTTTATGGTGGTGAAGATTTGCCCATTGGCCCTTTCCACTGCGCCGTTGGACTGGGGATGGTATACTGATGCGAAGCATAGCTTCGTTCCAATTGATCGACAGTACTCCCTGAAATCTTGGCAGTCGAATTGCTTTCCATTGTCAACAGTGAGCTCTTTGGGTACTCCGAATCTGCAAATGATTTGCTGCCAAAAGAATTTTCTGATAGTAGCTGAGGTGATGGTAGCGAGAGGTCTTGCCTCGATCCATTTTGTGAAGTACTCGACTGCCACCACTGTGAACTTGAAGTTGCCTTGGGCAGTGGGAAGCGGCCCAACAATGTCCATTCCCCAGCTATGCAACGGCCAGGTAGGTGTGATGAGCTGCGATGGCGCGCCGGGCCTTCGCTGGTGCTTTGCCCCGAATTGGCAGGCCTTGCAAGTTTTCACGATGTGCTCCGTGTCTTTTATGGCCATTGGCCAATAAAAACCTTGCCTGAAGGCTTTTCCTGCCAGTGCTCTCGCTGCAATGTGCGAGCCGCACATCCCTCCATGGATTTCTCTCATGAGCTCGATGCCTTGATCCTGAGAGATGCATTTGAGCAGTGGTGCACATACGCCCAGCTTGAACAAGACATCGTCCTTGAGGATGTAACCCTTGGCCCGTGCCTGCATTCTTTTGAAGTCGTGGGTTTCGACGGGTTCGTAATGCCCGCGAAGGAAAGCAATTATGGGAGCTCTCCAATCCAGGCCTGCGATTGCATTGATGGTGCTGAGCGGTTGCTTGTCTGGCTTTGTGGACGGAGCAATTAAGACTTCGAAGAACACATCTGGGGGCATCGCCTCCCCCCTTGCGGCTTTCTTTGCGAGCTCGTCGGCTTCACCGTTGTGTTTTCTGGGCAGGTGCTCAATAGTGAATCCCCGAAAGTGCCTTTCCATTTTGCGCACCTCCGCTAGGTACTTGACCAGCTCCGGCTCCTTGGCTTCACTTTCCTTTTCCACGTGGTCCTTAATGACCTTGGCATCGCACTTGACTAGGAAATTACTGGCCCCCAGGGCTTTTACTTTGCGAAGGCCTAGCAGTAGGGCTTCGTACTCAGTAGTGTTGTCAGTGCATCTGTCGGATGGGTCCTTGTAATCCAACCGGGCGGCATATCTTAGCTTGATGCCTGTCGGTGAGGTGACGATGGCTGCAATGCCAGCACCCTTGCGCCCCCAGGCTCCGTCACATCTGATTTCCCAAATTGGCACTAGCTCTTCGTCATCGGCGACATTGCTAGGTGAGGTCCAATCTACGATGAAGTCTGCTAGGACTTGGGATTTGATTGCCGATCTCTTTCCAAAATCAATTGTGTATTCTGACAGCTCGATTGCCCATTTGGCAATTCGGGACGAACCCTCCTTGTTGATGAACAGATCGTTCAGAGGTTGATCTGTGAGCACTGTGACTTTGTGGGCCTCGAAATAATGCCTGAGCTTTCGCGTGGTCATGATTACGGCGTAAGCAATTTTCTCTAGCTCTGAGTAGTGCAGTTTTTATCCTGCCAGGGCTTCGGAGACAAAATAGACCGGGGATTGGAGTTTGCCTTTTTCAGTTTCGACCTCTCGGACCAGAGCAACGCTGACTGCGGCCTTTGAAGCGGCTACATAAAGAAGTAGCGGCTCCAAGGGTGAAGGTGGGGACAAGGTTGTCATCTTTTCGATGTAGTCCTTGAGCTCGGCGAAAGCCTTGCTTTGCTCGGGGCCCCATTCGATTGCGCCCTTGCCTTTTAGTGCCTTGAAGAATGGAAGGCTTCGCTCTGCGGACCTTAAAATGAATCTGTTTAAGGCTGCTACTCGGCCGTTCAGTTTCTGGATGTCTTTCTTCGTTTTTGGCTCCTCCATTTCCCTGATTGCTTTGATCTTGTCGGGGTTGGCTTCAATTCTTTTGGCGGAGATGAGGCACCCCAGAATCTTTCCTTTCGTAACCCCGAACACACATTTGTCCGGGTTTAGCTTCAAGCCGGCTCTCCTCATATTAGCGAAAGTTTCGGCCAGATCACTTACGTGGCTGGCCCTGTCGGAGCTTTTGACAATGAGGTCATCGACATAGGCCTGAATGTTTTTGCCGATCTGCGGCTTGAATACTGTTCCAGTCATTCTGGTGAACGTTGAGCCAGCATTTTTCAACCCCTCTGGCATGCGAACGAAGCAGAAGGTTCCGAAGGGTGTGATGAAACTGGTTTTCTCCTCGTCCTCTTTCGCCATCCAACACTGATGGTAACCGGAGAAACAATCCAATAGGGACATGATTGCAGCGTTGGCTGCGGAGTCCACCACCTGATCCATTTGAGGCAGTGGATAGTTATCTTTTGGCGTTGCTTTGTTGAGATCGGTGAAATCGATGCACATGCGCCATTTGCCGTTTTTTTTCTTGACCGGCACTGTGTTGGCCAGCCATTTGGGGTACATGACTTCGCGGATGACGGTGGCATCAAGCAGTCTTTGGACCTCTGACTTGACGGCCACCACCTTGTCGTCAGACATCTTTATCAACTTCTGTTTGCGTGGCTCGACCGATGGGTCGATGTTCAATTTGTGCTCAATGAAGCTTCGGTCAACGCCCGTGAGATCTTTGGCGGACCATGCGAACACATCCTTGTTCTTCTGGAGGAAAAGGACTAAACTTGCTTCCTCATCAGCCGATAGATCCGAGCCGATGACAACGGCCTGATCGAGGACCATCGCGTCCAAAGGAACTCGCTTGGTTTCGCAGTCTGGCTGGATGTTGATTTCTTCCCTGTCTGCCTTCGGCTGCTTTTCTACCTCGTTGCGTTCAACTGCCTCGTCGAGGGCGTGCACGTTTCGCTGCCCTGGGGTACGGCCTCTTTCTAAGTTCCGGCCATCGTTTTGATGACCCCATATTGTGATGACCCCCAATGTCGCTGGGATTTTGATGCATAGAAATGCTTGGTGGATGACTGCCTCAAACTTGTTGAGGAACCCTCTGACTAAGATGCCATTGTATGGATAGTACATTTCCACAACGTCGAAGGATAAATACTCGGTTCTGGCGTTCTGGACTGTGCCGAAAGATACAGGGAGGACCACCTTGCCCAATGCATGAATGACACGCCCTCCGAAGCCATACAGAGGTGTGTCTAGTGGTTGCAGCAAATCTCTATTGAGCCCCATCTTGTCGAAGGCACCGGCAAAAATGATGTCTGCTGATGAGCCATTGTCCACCAACAGTTTTCCCAGAGTCCAGCTCGCTATATTGGCTTCTATTACAAGAGCGTCGTTGTGAGGGAAACCTTGCAACCTCACGTCCTCCTCCGAGAAAGTGATTGGAATGTGAGACCACCTTGTTTTTTCAACTCTTCCCTCCACACAGATGTTTCGCACCTCACGAAAGTAATGTTTCCGTTCCTTCTTAGTTTCGAATTCCAGGGCGGAGCCCCCTGAAATAGGCATTATGGTACCGACAGATGGCAAGGGGTCGCTCTGGCCCTCGAGCTTGGCTGGAAGCGGCGGAGCTGATGGACCTTTGTATGGAGGGGGTGGGGGAGGGATAGGATGTTGCTCGACGAGCTTGCGCTCGATGTTTTGAGCTTGGAAAGTTTGTGATTGCCAAGGCGGAGGCTGGGGGTAGCTGGGTGGCAACGGTTGATATTGAGGTGGTTGGAATGGGTTTGCGAAAGAGTTTCTCCCAAAGCTAGGATTTTGCCAGGCCGGAGCAGAATGGTTTACAGCACTCGCTCTATCCTTTTCCTTCCTCTCTTCTTCGAGGATAGCTTCGAATCTTTTCTTGTCTGGACAGTAGTTTGAGCTATGGTCATCGTTTTCCTTGTGGAAAATGCAATACCATTTTCTTTTCTCATTATGGCCCCGGCCTCTGCCTCGACCTCTACCCCTGCCTCCACCTCTTCCGCCCCTGCGGCCTCCTCCCTGATTGGAGTGAGGGGGACTAGGTGGGCTTGGGACCAGGCTCTGTGAATCAACCTGCGGGCAGGGATTTTCTTGGGTGCTTTCGCCGTCCAGGCCGAAAACGCCCCGAGGATTGGTATGAGAGGTGTTTCTGGGATTGGGCCACTCCCTCTCACTGGCTTGATTGGCTTTCGCAGACTTTTTCTGCTGAGATTGTTCTTCCATGCACATTCTGAAGTCATTGTCTGAGCGACAATACTTCTCGAATTCTTCGTAGAGGCGCTGGATAGTTTTGGGTCTTTCGCGCATGAGATGCGAGCAAAACTGACCGGCTCTTAAACCCACGATGGCAGCGTTGATGGCGACAGCGTCCAAGACATTTGGTGCCTGGGCTCTTAAGTGCACAAATCTTCTGAAGTAGTTTTGAAGGGGTTCCTTGTCCTTCTGCTTACAGGAGAAAAGGTCGCTCTCTGTAAGTTCTGGACGCTGGAAACCTTGGAAGTTAGAGAGGATTCGCTGTTTCAGATCATCCCATCCGTGAATCACGCCTGGGCTTAACAGAGAATACCACAGTGCTGCCGCGTCATCAGCGGCGATGATGAAAGATTTTACCAGTACGGAGTCGTCACCGCCGGCCGAAAGAATGGCGGCTTCGTAGCTCATTAGAAATTGCCTTGGGTCAGACTGGCCCGAGAATCTAGGCAGTGGAACTGGTCTGTAAGTTTGCGGCCATGGAGTGATTTGAATCTCTTGAGACAAGGGGGGTTTGGGGTCCCATGGTCTCCTGCGAATGGTGTGAATGTCTTGGTGCGAGGGACCAGATTCAAAAGGGCTCGCGAAAGGGTTGTGGCTGAAGGTGGTGTGCGGAGGGGGCTGGGTGAAAAACTCGGTGCGCTCATTGAAATTGGGTTGGCTAGGAACTGTGTATTCGGGTGAAGGTTGGGTGAAGCTTAAGGATTGCTTTGCTTTTAGAGCGCGCAGTTCTTCCTTTAAGCTAGCGATTTCTGCTTTCTGTTTTTGGATCTCTCGCTTCGTCGTTGTATTGCCAGGAGCCGTTTTTTGGTTCTGGCCAATTCCTCAGCCTCCTTGCGCAATTTGGCCAGCTCCGCCTCTTGTGTAGGGTTGGGGTCTGGGAGCGCCTCTCCCTGGGTGAGCATAGCTGAGAGATTGGGCTCCTCGTCCAAGGAGGACGACGCCCCCTTGGTGGAATTGACGGTGGTTCTCTTCTTCCTTGTGGACATTCTGGGTTTGATACTCGAGCCAAACACAAACGGTGGGCGCCAATTGTTGTGGCAATAGCCGAGGCTACCGCGCACAAGCAATGAGAGAAAACTAAAGCTCAAGGACCAAAACCAAAACTCAGAACAAAGGACAACCAAAAGCTTTTTACTCAACAGTTGATTTCTCAAAAGTCGATCCCCTTTACAGGTGCCGGTCCGTCTCCTTTTATAGGGAGGCGGGCAAACTTTTACATTTCCGAGAACACCCTCGTGTAAAACGAATCAAAATAGAATGTGCTAGGCTATCTTCGGGTAATCTCCAATTGGGTCTCCATGTAATCCGCGCTTCATGATGTCACGCCGCAAATCGCGGCACCTTTCCAGCTCTTATCACGTGCGCTTGTCGGGGTAAAATAACCCCCCGAGCCCTTTGGAGATCCCCCTTTCACCAAGCCTTCTTCGTCACCTGAAATGAAAACAACACTCAAGTTCAAACAGGTTAAGTGTCAGGAATGACGAAACCCCCTGTGCGAAAACCAGGCCGAGGCTCTCGGAGCGAGCAATATTCGCCCCGGAGGTTTCGTCTCGGAATAAGCTGTCAAATGAGACTTCGACACCCTGTGCCATGCTGGATTTGTTGGATGGCTTCGTTGGCGACGAAAGGTGCAAGCCAAAGCGCGACGCCTGGGGGGTGCAAATGGAATCCACTGTTTCTGGGGTTTTGCTGCCGGCACCCTTCACATGGCTGCTCTCTATTTTTTAGGAATTACGGAAGGCTTGATTCCGAATCGCCCCAACAAACTACTTGAAACTATCCTGCTCGACTACAAAGTACTCGGGGGCTTGTCGTATGGACATCCCTGGGCCCACTACTCTGGTGGGTACCAGGACCGACTACTTAGTGGGCTCCTGGGACTACCCGACTTGTGCTGCATGACACCTAATGGCATGGAGCGCAAGGACCATGGAGAAGGAGTACTCCGATAGGAAGCTGCGCATGTCTTGAACCATGTAAAGAACTCCTAGACGTACACGACTAGTACTCTCTCCCCAAACCGACTTGTGACCCTGCCTCCCAGGCAATATAAGGCGAGGCAGGGACCTCTATCTCTCTCATACGCATCATCTTGTAATCACACCCAATCAATCCAGAGCTACGCAACATACAGTACGTAGGGTATTACGCACCTCGCGGACCAAACCTGTTTTAATTGTGTGCCACGTGTCTCTTCCTTTGAGTTACCGATCTCGGTGAGGCCACATTCATCTACCCTGGGTACTCCCCTTGGTAGGTTGCCGGTCTAAAATACCGGCAATGCACACAATCGGGAGTGTGCTATTGGTAAGGGCCCTTGTCGACCTTTTGAGGTTCTTGCTTTAGGTATTTGAGTGCTGTGAGGTTCAATTGTCTGTTTTGTTTGTTGTGCAGTCCCTTGCTGAGCGGGCGCAAGCTCGGACAGGTCTGCTGCAAGGAGGTGGTGAACACGCACGCAGAGGCCGCCACAACCCATGAGGCGAAGCTGCAGGCCGAGATCGCAGCCGCGCATGAGATCCAGCGCGTCAAGGAGGTAATGGCGCGCCAGGCGTAGAAGGAGGCGGCCGACCTGAAGAAGAAGCTGGAGGACGTCAAGCGGAAGGCCAAGGACGCAGCCGCTGACCTCCAGGCCGTGACAGAGGGTAAGTCTTCGACGTTGTCCTGGGCTGACTCCCCATACTTGGCAAGGTCTTGGTCCTTAGTCTTCGACCTTGAATCACTATAGGCGCTCGAGGGACCAAGGAGGCCCTCAAAAAGGAGCTGGCCACGATCAAGAGCCAGCAGACGACCATCAAGGAGAAGTCCATGGAGACTCGCTGAGGTTAGCATCTTGTTCATTGTTGGGAAGTTGGTTGACATGTCGTGCTTGGATGTGCTCCTGAATCTAGTTTTTTGCGATGCAGGTCTTGAGAAGGAGCTGGGCGAGCTTAAGGACGCCGCCCAGTATGTTATGGACCTCTACGTCCCACAAGAGGAGGGGGCTGAACCCAAGCCGCTGATCGACCAACTTGATGAGGCTGAAGATTGCATCAAGGGCCTACTCCTGGACACCGCCAACCTTGAGGTGGCTGCGACGTTATGAACTGTCAAGTACCACGACCCGTCGTTCGACCTGCAGAAGGTCTCGGAAGACGTGGACCTGTCGGGCCTCATCACGTGCGAGGACGTTGTGGCAGCCACGGGGAGGTCGTCAAGAAGTTCGACTCGGAACTGACTGAGGTGGTGCTGAAATGAGCTTTTAGACGTGGGTTAGGGTGGTGAACTTGTAAAAAGACTTTGCAATATTAGAAAGCTTCTGCTTATGGAAAGATATAAGCATTTGATAGCAAAGCACTTTCTTTATGCGCGTCGAAAGTAGCCAGGTCGTAAGAGAAACCCTCTGCTCACGCAACTCAGTGGAGGAACGGCTTACCGACCGTGCGGCCCAGCGTGGGGACTTAGGCACAGCCGACGCGCGGAGGGGGGTCGTGGACCCTAGGTCTTTTAAACTATTGACTTATGAACGTTTATAGCGAAAGAGAAATCTAACTATATAGTAAAGACTTGAAAGCGTAAAACATACACAACATCCCTTCAGGTCGCGAGACCCTTAGGTTGCCAAAGCCAAGCCCCCGAGTGTTTCGAGACCTGACTTAGACCAAGGGTTGCACCGGTCAGACCGGTCAAGAGCACCGGTCAGACCGGTGTATCCTGGGCAGCTCGGGATGAACATTAACCGCGGGTCAACTCCCCCAAATCCAAACCTCGATCTCCCGAATCGCTCCACGGACTTGAACAAGACTTTGGGAATATTAGGAACACCTCATGAGGAGTCCATAGCCAAGTTTAATCCCACCAAAACTCGTCCAAAAAGGAGGAATCGAAGAAATCTCTCCAATAGCACCACAAACCCTAGAACTCGGAAAACCCCAAAATCGAGCCCCTTTACTCACAGATTTGGGAGGGGAATCACTGCCCAAAGAACCACGAAGGGTTCCCACAAATTTCCCCCATCAAATCCCGAAGAGAAAGGTCCCGAAAACAACTCAAAGAAATCGCCAAGAAAAGGCTCCGAAAATCACCACCAAGGACAACTGGGAACAACACATCCAAACCTTGAGGAACCACGCCGAATCATCTATACATGCAACAAAGGTTCATACAAGGTCTAGCTTGCCGCCCGATCATCCAACCCTCTCAGAAGATCTCACCATGAAGCTCTCAAGCTAGTCCTATGGAAATCCTAAGGAAAATAGGAAGGAAAATAGGAAAACAAATGAGCTAGGGTTCCAAGAGTTGGCTGCCATCCTCTCACCTCTTGGGTTATATGGAGGCAACCAAAAGTCTAAAATACCCTTCTCTAACAACTAGGGATGCAAGCCCCTCAAGGGCGGTTTTGGAAGACTTGAAGCTTTCTCCATCGGACGGATGCCCGGCGACCGCAACCTGCTTAGCCTCGACGCAAGCCTTGCGATCCCGACGCGTGTCCTCCGCTTCGAAGATTCTGGACTGAGTCGTCGCACACCAGTCAGACCGGTGCTCCCCACTAGTCAGACCGGTACCCACCGGTCAGACCGGTCAGACCCACCGGTCAGACCTGTCTGGCACTGCTGTAGCACCATCTTCGGTTCTTCGGTCTTGGCTTTGTGGATCAACCATGGAACCCAATGGTTTTCTGGTGAACCACCGGAAACCTCGCGAACTCGGTGTAGCCTCCGCCAATCTCCACTCATGACTTGGCTCCCACGTAGTCCTGGCTCGACCTTGGTTTTGAGGCTCAACCAAGAAACCGTCCATGACTTCATCTTGCTTTTCATGCCACCATGCAGCCCGCACTTGACCCCACTGGCCACCGGGTCCCTCGAATGAAGCCTACTTGTCTTCTCCACACCTGGAGGCCTCACCGGCGACGACCTTTCGCGCTTGTTCTTTACCTGCACCAACACCAGTCAAGCCGTAACCTGCACCTGCAATACTTAGCCAAGAATCAGTCCACACAACGTTGTCAATCACTCATCACACAAGGAAGCGACCATCCACTGGTCCTCAAACCACACATGGTCCTCAATCTCCCCCTTGATGAGTGCATTGACAACACCCACATGAAAGTAACAAGAGAGAAAAGAAAAAGAAAAGAAACAAACAAAAAGAAACTCCAACAAGCGATCGAAAGCCAAACAAAGGCAAAGAGCTAGATCACTTGAAGAAGACAAGTCTCGGACCCCTTAGGCAAGGGCAAGGGCTCGACACATCCGAGACAAAACAAAACTCAAGAAAAGAGCGCAAACCACCGATACAAAGCTCGAAAAACCACAGAGAGCTCCCCCTGCACACATGCAAGCTCCCCCTGAACCAATGCACCTCCCCCCTGGACGAATGCATGCAAACCAGCTTAAAACAGGGCAGCTGCAGCAACTTCTGCTCACACCGGTCAGACCGGTCATCACCACCGGTCAGACCCGTGTCTAATATGTGCACAGGACCAGCACTCACACCGGTCAGACCGGTGACCCCGACCGGTCAGACCGGTGCACAACAGAGCCCAGAAATGGCTCGAAACCACTTGAAAAACTTCTAAATGCATCCAGCAAGCCATTTCAAGCTCAAACTTCTCCCCCTTGTTGGCAATGCATGAATCAAGCCAAAAATGCAAAAATTTCAACCTAGAGCTTCTCAAATAGACAAAATTCAACAAAGAAAGCAACGCATGTCCAAATGAGCAAGTTAGATACTCTACAACTTCGTATCGATCTCAACTACATGATCACCAAGTTTCACAACCATTGGATGAAGCTAAGATGGATTTGGGCAATTTTGCGAAAAACATGCCTCTCATTAGCAAAGTCCTAAATGTGATCAAAACGTATCAAAATGGCAAAGCCACACAAACTTCATGTTAGGACAGCCATTCTAATCATAAGACCATCACAAACACCCACAAGCATCTCATGTCATGTCAAAGCCACCGAGCCATGTGCCTACTTCTATGTATGAGACTTCTCATTGGTAGGCATCATGCAACGGTTTAGCACCCAAAACAAATTAAATTCAGCACATATGACATGGGAGCATATTTTCCAAGCATTTTTCATTTCATTTTCAGATTTATAATTGGTACATGAAATGTCTTTGCGACAAAAAGGAACTTATGCCCCTACACAAGATAAAGCAAGAGGGCTAAACATTCAGGATGGCAAATGAGCCTTTGGCCCCATATGATCAATAAACTAGCTATCCAACCACAAATTAAGCATAGCCAAGCCACTAAAACATGTCAAGATCATATAAAGGCATTTACACATGAGAGAGCATACAGGTGACATTTTTCAAAAACATAGCCATCAACCATGGATTATTCATCAAGATCATCAAGAGCTAAGCCAAACTAACCATAGCATACCAAACAAGCTCACAAAGACATAAATAGCATTCCATGGTGAACAATGTATATAGGAGAAGCTTTTCCTATCCAATGCATATGATACAAAATGCATGCAATCTAAGATACAAGGATGCCTATACATCATGTTACATATGCCATGCCAAATGCAAGAAATGCACAAAGGAAAGCTATACATATGCTACAAAGAGAGCTCCCACACAACCAACTCAAGAAATCAAACACACACCAAGTCCCTCCCGCAAACGAGTGAAAGTTGCTTGATCTAGGGGTTTGGTGAAAATATCGGCTAGTTGGTCATGTGTGGGTACATGGGTCAAAGCTATCTTTCCTTTCTCTACGTTGTCTCTCAGAAAATGATACCTCACTTCTATGTGCTTGGTTTTGGAATGGAGCACTGGGTTCTTTGCAACGCTTATGGCACTGGTGCTATCACATTGAAGTGGGACAGGGTATACTCCTCACCAAAGTCACTCATAGTGTATGAAATCCAAAGGAGCTGAGAGCAACAACTAGCAGCGGCAACATACTCGGCCTCGGTAGTAGATTGAGCAACACACGATTGTTTGCGGGAAGACCAAGACACCAAAGAAGAACCCAAAAACTGCCAAGTCCCAGAAGTGGACTTCCTATCCAAACGACACCCGGCAAAATCCGCGTCTGAAAAACCATGAAGCGCCAAAGAAGAGGACGCGGAGTACCAAAGGCCGAAGTCGGGAGTGTGACGCAAGTACTTGAAAATTCGCTTCACCGCTTGCCGATGCGAAGTCCTCGGAGACGCTTGAAAACGAGCGCACGGACACACCGAGAACTGTATGTGCAGCCTCGTCGCCATCAAGTAGAGGAGTGACCTGATCATGCTCCGGTACTCCTTCTGGTCCACTTGTTCACCTTCCTCGTCTGCATCAAGAGTTGTAGTCGTACTCATCGGCGTCGTCATAGCATTGGAGTCCTCCATCTTGAACTTCCGCACAATGTCCTTGGTGTACTTAGCCTGGTGCACAAATGTTCCTTCCTTTGATTGCTTGATTTGTAGCCCGAGGAAGAACTGCAACTCGCCCATCATGCTCATCTCAAATTCCCTGCTCATATCATCTGCAAACCTTGCAACAAGAGAGTTTGACGAGCCACCAGAGACAATATCATCCACGTACACCTGCACAATCAAGATATCTCTGCCCTGCCTCAGCAAAAACAAGGTCTAATCGACCTTCCCCATCTCAAAACCTCTCTCAAACAAGAACCCCCTCAACCTAGCATACCAAGCTCTAGGCGCCTGCTTCAACCCATACAGCGCCTTCCTCAACTTGTACACCCGGTGGGGGTACTTCTCACTCTCAAACCCCGGAGGCTGCCTCACATACACTTCTTCCTCCAACACACCATTCAGGAAAGCACTCTTCACATCCATTTGGTGCAACTTGAACCCTTTAGCCACAGAAAAGGCTAGAAGGATCCTAATCGCCTCCAAACGGGCTACGGGAGCAAAGGTCTCCTCGTAGTCAATCCCCTCCTTCTAACTGAACCCTTGAGCAACAAGTCTCACCTTTCTCTCCCTCTTTGTTCTTCCACACCCACGTTGTACCAATCGGCTTACACCCTGGAGGAGGGTCAACCAACTCCCAAACTTGATTCCTCTCAAAGTTCTCCAACTCCTCCTGCATCGAATTAACCCAACTGTGATCAGATAGCGTGTGTCCAATGTCTTTGGGCTCAAAAGTAGCAACAAATGCAGCATGAGCGAAATGAGAATTGTTTTGAACCCTCGACCGTGTAGTGCGTTCATTCATGTCGCCGATGATCCTCGAAGCTGGGTGATCCACTTGCCCTCGCCGGGGAGGTTCTCGCCTCGATGCTACCTCCCCCTCAACATCAGCTTCTCCTCGTTCTTGATTTGTCGTCGTGGGTGTAGTAGAGGGTCCGTCCATCACCGTAGTCGAAGTAGTGGGTACATGTTCAGCCGGGGGATCCGCACCGCCATCTTCATCGTCTCCATGTTCATGCTCCTCCTCCTGAAAGATCTCCTCGCCAAGCTCATCATCACCTGCACACTCAAAGACAACCTGACTACATGGCTCTGTCTCGTCGAAGGTCACCTCGCAAGTCTCCACGATTTGTTTAGTTTCAAGATTGAGCACACGATATGCTCTAGAGTGAGATGCATAACCAAAGAAAATACCAACGACAGACCTAGCCTCAAACTTATCCAACTTCCTGCCTTTTTTCAGAATGAAACACTTGCAACCAAAGACATGGAAGTGACTCACCTTGGGTGTGCGACCATGCATCAACTCATAGCATATCTTCTTCTTATGCACTCTGAGGTAGATCCTGTTTGACACATAGCACGCCGTATTCACCGCCTCAGCCCAATACATCAACGGAGTCCTATGCTCATCAAGCATCGTCCGAGCCATCTCGTACAAGGTCCTGTTCTTCCTTTCCACAACACCATTCTGGGGAGGCGTATACGGACTCGAAAACTGGTGCTCAAGACCCAAGTCATGGCAAAAGGTTTCAAAACGAGAGTTTCTGAATTCTGAGCCATTATCACTGCGGATAGCTCGTATGGCATCTCCGTGCCTCTCGTTTCTCAACCTCAAGACTAGATCTCGAACAAAACCAAACGTCTCCCCCTTATCCTCGAGAAAGAACACCCACGCATACAGAGAATAGTCGTCCACCACAACAAGGACATACCACTTCCCACCCGCAGATCGCACACGAGTTGGGCCAACAAGGTCCATATGGAGCAGCTCGCATGGATGCTCAGTCATCACATCGGTAGAGGCGGGTGAGAAGAGGCTACATCTTGGCATGCCTACACGGCGCACAAACCAACTCTTTCTCAAGCCTCAACCGTGGCAATCCTCGGACCAAATTGAGTTTACTCAAGCGAGACAAAAGGTCTAAGCTCAAGTGACCCAACTTCCTATGCCACCTCCACAACTAACTCGAAGAACCAGCCAAGAAACAACACTCCACACCCGAAGATTGAGAAAAATCAACACGAAACACCTGACCCTTGGGAACGACCATACAGACAAGGTCCCCTCGAGAGTCCAAATTCCGAGAACCACCTGGCCGAAACAACACCTCAAAACCCTCATCCAACAGCTAGGACACGGAAAGCAAATTGTACCCCAACCATTGAACAAGAGCAACACGCCTCAGAGTGATCTTGTCACTCACTTTGATCTCACCTTCTGAAAGCACACGCCCACGCCCATTGTCCCCAAAGGTGATGTATCTCATTGTCACCACCGGGACGAGACTTGAGAACCACCCCCTGTCTCCGGTCATATGCCTCGAGCAACTGGAGTCAATCAACCAAATGTTCTTCAAATCTCCCACCCGAAATTCAAAAACAAGCACGTGAGCGAACAAACGACTCAGCACTGGGTTAGTACCAAAAGAGTAAAACCAGTTCCTAGCCATTTGCTCGAAAGTGGGGTTAGCACCAACCAAAGCATCTCTCCTACCAAAGCTACCTCCACGAAAACCACCACGGTAACCACCCTGAGGGAACCACCCCTCTCTGCCTGGAGGAGGACCAAAACCACGAAAGAGAACTCGTGGACCGTCCCTCCTCTCCTTCTCAAAGCTACGACTCCTCCCATCCCCGTAGTGAACTCGAGGGGGAGAACGCCTAGCAACCTGACCACCTGCAAACTCTCCAGCCCAACCACCAGAACCATGACCTCCAGAAACAACCCTCGCACCTGTACGAGCACGAAGCCCGAACTGGCGCTCGTCCGTCCGGGCACACGCGGTCCGACCGGTGTGACCTGGGCGCAGCACCTCCAACAGCCTTCCGCTCTCCACAAGCCCGAACTGTCCTCACACTCGCCTTGGCCCTAAGCATCTGCACACGAGGCTCAAGTACACCATCGGAAAGGTGGTACTTGTCCTTGTTAGCCCACTCCTTTGCCATTCTCTCCTCTCGCTTCCTCTTGAAGCAAGACTCATCCTTATGGCCATCTCTCCCACAATAGCCACAATGGAACCTCACAAGCTTAGGCTTAGGCTTGGGCTGTGACTGCTCACTTGGTTTCTCTCCACTCAACTCCTCCACCGGTTCCCCTCACTAGCCTTCTCACTTTCTTTCCCAAATAACACTTTCCCCGAAGTGCTCACAAACTTGATAGGCTTTTGTAGATCATTTGTGGGTGTAGGAAACACGGGTGGAGCTGGGGTTGTGTCTAGTCGGTTCCTGAGATGGTTAGGTTTTGGGGAAAATCATTTTTGTGGTGGGTTTTTGGTGGCTCTGGGATATTCTCTCCACTTCCCTCACCAACCTTATTTGCCCCAAGTCCCTCACCATCCTGCCTCTTAAACGCCTCGATCATCATCCTCAGCGAGGCTCATGACCGGACAACCAACCCATCAACTTTCTCAGCTCATCATTCTCATCCTGCAAACGATCAACATAATGTGCAAGTTCCAAATTTTTCAAAGCATGCATTTCACAGGTAGAGCATGATGTAGGCATGGGTTCCTTCAACTTAGCCTCAAGTGAACTAGTGTAAGCATGCATCTCATCAATCTTAGCATGCAAAATAGGGCAAGAAGTGCAAGCACCTAGCAAAGAAGGTCTAGACTTAAGCTCAGCCACTTCAACCCTAAGCACATCTAGTTCCTCACACTTGGAGGCATGCTTCTCCTTAAGCAAAGCAAGATCAGCAAGAAAGATGGAGCAATCAGCACAATCAACCTCATCTGAAACAACAGGGCTAGCCGTAAGGGAATCAATCTCAAGCTTGCTATCAAGCACCTGCGTCTCTAGCTCAGCCACTCTAGTCCTAGCATCCTCGAGTGAAGCCCTAAGCTCTTTTCTCATTTTCTTGGCCTCTCTAAGCATGTCATCACGGTAATCAAGCAAAGAGCCAAGCCTCTCATTCTCCTGGCGCAAGAAGGGAAGTTCATCATGCACCTCGTCGTCGGAATCAGAATCCGAGTCGCTCTGTATGCTCTTCTTGCTGTCAGAGCTTAGCGCCATGGTGCAGAAGCCATCTCTCGTGAAGCAGCTCAGCCTGCTCAGGTTTTTGGACGATTTCTTGCTCTTGCGACGATCACCTTCATCCTCACCGCTACTCGAGCTCGAGGTGGAGTACGCGGAACTAGAGTCGACGTCGCTCGCTCCAACCATCGCTCGGGCCTTTTCTCGGCTCTCCTTCTTCCTCGATCGTCGCTCGTCCTTGTACTTGTTCTTGTGCTTGCTCTTGTGGTCGTGCCTCGACCGGTACTTGCCATCCATCCTCGACTTGTGCTTGTAGCCTTCCTTTTACTCGACCTTCTCCGGGCAGTCGGCGACGAAGTGTCCCGGCTTGCCGCACTGGAAGCATGTCCGAGTTCCTCCTCATGTTCACCCGGTTCTCGTGCAGCCTCTCGAACCTACTCGTCAGCAGCGCCAGCTCATCCTCTCCAAGCACATCGAACTCCTCATCTGGCATAGACATCAAAGAGGACAAAGAAAACATCCTAGTGGATGGGTTAGTGTTAGCCTTTCCTTTCGAACCACCAACGAGGGCAAGACTATGGGAATCAGTCGGTCCCTCGAGCTTGGCAGTCATGCCCCTATCCACCTCAGCCGACTTGAGCTTCGAGAACAGCTCGTTCACCGTCAGAGTGTCATACTTCTCTGACTCCACAATGGCCTCTAACTTTCCGCCCCAAATCGTACGATCCAAAGAGTGTAAGAGCTTGACCGCTCTATCATGATCATCATACGGGAGCACGTCCATATTGGCCCTCATGTTGTTCACAACCACCGTGAACCTCTGAAACAAGGCATCGATGGACTCACCGGGGAGATGAGTGAAGTTCTCGTACTCTCTCCGGTAGGTCGCATACATCCGTGCCTGAACCTGGGCATTCCCAACATGAGCCTCCTTCAACACCACCCAAATCCTACAAGCCAAGTGCTCGATGTGCACCCGATCGAAATCAGTCTGACACAAAGCACGAAACAAGTAGTCGACCACCTTATTGTTGGCGTCGAATCTGTGCCTCAATCCTGGAGCGAGGAAGTCCGTCGGCTGGACATAGCCTGTGTCCACCGTGACATCCCAAAGGATTTGACCCTTTCCGCGAAGGAACGCACCCATCCGCTTACTCCACATCTGGTAGTTCTTGCCATCAAAGTGTGGAGGACCCGAACCCCGTTCCTGGTATGCCATCCTTGGATCTTAGACTGGTTAGAGTCAACAAAGACCCGAACCGGCTCT
Organism: Cenchrus americanus; assembly: GCA_947561735.1. NCBI lineage: Eukaryota > Viridiplantae > Streptophyta > Magnoliopsida > Poales > Poaceae > Cenchrus > Cenchrus americanus. The sequence goes on along the minus strand of OX387245.1, from coordinate 79,499,754 downwards.
GATACCACTTGAAGGACCGATACGGCGAACCAGAGAGGGGGGGGAGTGAATGGGAGCTGATAAAAATTCTTCTCGAAGAAGATGGAAACTCCAACAAGATGAACGCGGCTTCCAACACACTTCTCCAACTCACTACCCAAGTTGGTCAAGCCCACGTAGCCACTGGAGTGCCACTGGACCTAGGAACCAACACACAACCTTCCGACCCGAGAACGCAACGGAACACCAAACCTCGAGTCTACAAACCAACAGCGGTTAGACCGGTGAGCACCGCCAGTCAAACCGGTCCCTGCTGGTGAAACTGGGCAACTTTCATCAAGTGGCTCCACACTGGTCAGACCGGTGAGACACTAGTTAGACCGGTCATAGCCTGAAAGCCCCCAAAGCACCAAACAGGCCAACCGACCACCAAACTGACCCAAACTCGAAACAGCAGCAACACAGGACAACAGCGAACACACCCAGACTTTCACCCGAGCAAAAAACCCACCGAAGGTTGCACGGGTCAGACCGGTCAAGAGCACCGGTCAGACCGGTGTATCCTGGGCAGCTCGGGATGAACAGCACCCGCGGGTCAACTCCGCCAAATCCAAACCTCGATCTCCCGAATCGCTCCACGGACTAGAACAAGACTTTGGGAATATTAGGAACACCTCCTGAGGAGTCCATAGCCATGTTTAATCCCACCAAAACTCGTCCAAAAAGGAGGAATCGAATAAATCCTGCCAAGAGCACCACAAACCCTAGAACTCGAAAAACCCCAAAATCGAGCCCCTTTACTCACGGATTTGGGAGGGGAATCACTGCCCAAAGAACCACGAAGGGTTCCCACAAATTTCCCCCATCAAATCTCCAAGAGAAAGGTCCCAAAAACAACTCAAAGAAATCAACAAGAGAGGGCACCGAAAATCACCACCAAGAACAACCGGGAACAACAGATCCAAACCTTGAGGAACCACGTCGAATCATCTATACATGCAACAAAGGTTCATACAAGGTCTAGCTTGCCGCCCGATCATCCAACCCTCTCACAAGATCTCACCATGAAGCTCTCAAGCTAGTCCTATGGAAATCCTAAGGAAAATAGGAAGGAAAATAGGAAAACAAATGAGCTAGTGTTCCAAGAGTTGGCTGCCATCCTCTCACCTCTTTGGTTATATGGAGGCAACCGAAAGTCTAAAATACCCTTCTCTAACAACTAGGGATGCAAGCCCCTCAAGGGCGGTTTTGGAAGACTTGAAGCTTTCTCCATCGGACGGATGCCCGGTGACCGCAACCTGCTTAGCCTCGTCGCAAGCCTTGCAATCCTGATGCGTGTCTTCCGCTTCGAAGATTCCGGACTGCGTCGTCGCACACCGGTCAGACCGGTGCTCCCCACCGGTCAGACCGGTGCTCCCCGATCGGACACATGTCCGGCTTCTTTGCCGCAAAGACCGTCTTTGGTTCTTCGGTCTTGGCTTTGTGGATCAACCAAGGAACCCAATGGTTTTATGGTGAACCACTGGAAACCCCGCGAACTCGGTGTAGCCTCCGCCAATCTCCACTCATGACTTGGCTCCCATGTAGTCCCGGCTCGACCTTGGTCTTGAGGCTCAACCAAGAAACCATCTATGACTTCATCTTGCTTTTCATGCCACCATGCGACCCACACTTGACCCCGCTGGCCACCGGGTCCCTCGAACGAAGCCTACTTGTCTTCTTCTCACCTGGAGGCCTCACCGGTGACAACCTTTCGCGCTTGTTCTTCACCTGCACCAACACCAGTCAAGCCGCAACCTGCACCTGCAATACTTAGCCAAGAATCAGTCCACAGAACGTTGTAATCACTCATCACACAAGGAAGCGACCATCCACCGGTCCTCGAACCACACATGGTCCTCAGACACCAAATGACGTGAGGCAGCTCTGCGTACCATCTGGTCGCGTACTGCGAAGCGTCGTCGAAGATGCGGTATTTGATGGCTTGAAGCACCATGCCATTTGCTCGCTCGACTTGGTCGTTGCACCGTGGGTCGGCCACCGAAGAGTAGTAGACGTCGATGAGGCTGTCCTGGCAAAAGTCCCAGAAGTCCGACCCTGTAAAGGCCTTTCCCAGGTTGGTGACAATCCTGTTGGGTACGCCGAACCGGTGGGTGATGTCCTCGATGAACTTCGTGGCCTCTTTCGACGTGACTGTAGCGACAACGCGAACCTCAATCCACTTGGTGAATTTAACCACCACCAGGATGTGCTTGTAGCCGCTGGGGGCCATCTTGAAGGGTTCCACTGAGTCAAGGCCCCATATGGCAAAGGGCCAGGACAGTGGAATTGTCCTCAAGACTTGAGCTGGGACGTGCTGCTTCTTGGCGAAGAACTGGCAACCCTTACAACGCCGAACTAGGTCTTGCGCATCAGCCAGGGCTGTGGGCCAGTAGAAGCCCAACATGTAGGCTTTTCCCACCAGATTTGCGGAGGCTGCGTGGTTGTCGCATTCCCCGCCATGGATCTCTTATAGGAGCTCAAGACCTTCAGACCGGAGGATGCACTTCATTAGCACACCGCTGGATGCGGACCTCCGATACAGTTCAATGCCGTTTACAACATAGTTGGGGCTGCGCCTGATGATCTTCTCGCGCTCGACCTTGTCTTCTGGGACACGTTTCTCCACGATGTAGGTGATGAAGTCAAGGCGCCAGTCGTTTTCGGCCTCCGCCATGAGGACGACGCGACTACCCGGTATGTCGCTAGGCGACATCTCTAGGTCGCTGAGGAGTCTGATCAATGGCTTGTGTAGGTCTTAGACGAATACGCCAGTGGGACCAGCACGCGCTTGGACTCCAACTTGGAGAGGACGTCGGCCGCCACGTTGTTGTCACGGGAGACGCAGTGGAACTCTAGATGTTCGAAGTGATCCTCAAGCTTGCACACCTCAGCACAATAGGCGTTCATTGAGTCCTTGATGTCGCAGGCCTTGTTGACCATGTCAATGACGATCTTGGAGTCGCCATAAGTGATGAGTCACTTGATTCCGAGGGAAACAACAACGCGCAGCCCGTGGATCAGGGCCTCGTACTCGGCGCCGTTGTTGGACGCCTTGTAGTGGATCCGCAGGACGTACTTCAAGTGATTGCCCTGGGGCGAGATGAAGATGACGCCTGCGTTTGCGCCTTCGAGGTTCAGGGAACCGTCGATGTACATCTTCCAGTGCTCCGGCTTCTCCGCTGGCGATGGTTGCTGGGTCTCCGTCCACTCGGAGACAAAATCGGTGAGGATCTGGGACTTGATGGCCTGCCGTGGGCAGAACTCAAGGTCGAATTCGCCCAACTCGATTGACCACTTGACGATGCGCCCCATGGTGTCACGGCTGCGTAAGATTTCTCCGAGGGGGAAACTGGAAACGACCTTGATCTTGTTCGACTGGAAGTAATGGCGCAGCTTGCGCGACATGACTAGGATAGCAGATAGCAGTTTTTGGGGTTGCGAGTACCTGACCTTGCTATCGGACAAGACCTCGCTGACATAGTAGACAGGTCGCTGGATGGGGTACTGGTGGCCTTCTTCAGGTCGCTCGGCCACTAACACCGCGCTGACCACCTGGGTGGACGCGGAGATGTAGAGTAGCAAGGTCTCCTTATGTGCCGGGGCACCATGACCGGGGGAGTCATGATGAAGGTCTTCAGCTCCTCAAGCACCTGGTCCGCCTCGTCTGTCCACTTGAACTTGTCATACTTTTTCAACAGCTTGAAGAAGGGCAGGCCTTTCTCTACAAGCTTGCTAATAAAGAGACCTAGCACCACCATCATGCTAGTGAGCTTCATCATGTCTTTCTTCCCAGTGGGTCGATTCATCCTACGGATGGCGTCAACCTTGGTGGGGTTTGCCTTGATGCCGCGGTGGCTCACCATGAAGCCTAGAAGCTTGCCAGATGGGACACCGAAGACGCACTTCTCCGGGTTGAGCTTCCAGCGGTAGACCCGGAGGTTGGTGAAGGTCTGGGCGAGGTCGGCGATGAGGTCGTCTTCGTTGGTGGTCTTGAAAACTGTGTCGTCGACGTAGGCCTTGACGTTCTTGCCAATCTGAGACTCTAAGAACTTCTAGATGGCCTTCTGGTAGGTTGCTCCAGCGTTCTTGAGGCCAAAAGTCATGGCCGTGTAGCAATAGATGTCGTGCGGCATTATGAATGCTGTCTTGTCCTGGTCAGAGACCTTCAGGGCTAACTGGTGATAGCCCGAGTAGATGTCGAGGAAGCACAGCAGGGCGCTTCCTGTGGTGGAGTCGACGACCTGGTCGATGCGCGGAAGAGGGAAGGGGTGTTTAGGGCAATGACGGTTGAGGTTGGTGTAGTCGATACACATTCTCCAGTGGCCGGTTTTCTTGGGTACAAACACTGGGTTGGCTAGCCAAATCGGGTTTTTATATTCACGGATGAATCCGTCAGCTAAGAGCTTTAGAATTTCTACCCTAATGACCTCCTTGCGATCCTTCGCAAAGCGACGCAGTTTCTGCTTGATATGCTTGGCCGTCTTTATTACATCCAAGGAGTGCTTAGCCAGCTCCCTAGGAACACCTGGCATATCCGATGGGGTCCATGCGAATATGTCAGCATTGTCCTGGAGGAAACTGGTGAGTGCGAGTTCCTATTTCTCCCCGAGGTCGTCGCCGATGACCACCATCTTGGTTGGGTCGGCAAGGCCGAGACAGACCTTCTTCGTCACTGGCATAGCATCTAGGGCAGTCTCGGTGCGCTTCTGCTCCGGAATGGTCAGGTCAGATGGATCGACCTTCTTAGCTTCAGCCACCATGACGGCCGAGGCACCAAAGCAGGCATTCGTCGTGGCGATCTCCAGGGCCTCGTTGTCGTAATTGAACGAGATGAGCAGGTCACCGTAGACTGTAAGGACTCCCTTGGGAGCCAACATCTTCAGCACTAGATAGGAGTAGTGCGAGAAAGCCATGAACCTGGCCAGCATGGGGCAACCAAGGATGGCGTGGTAGGACGACTTGAAGTCAGCGACCTCAAAGTTGAGGTACTCTGTGCGGAAATTCTCCTCCGTGCTGAACGTGACGGGGAGGGAGACCCAACCCATGGGGTAGGCTGCCTTGCAGGGCACGATGTCGAAGAAGGGCTCGTCGCACTTTGTAAGCCTCTTAAAATCGAAGTCCATCTTCTTCAGGGTGTCGACGAAGATGACGTTGAGCCCACTCCCACTGTGAGGACCATGTGTGGTTCGAGGACCGGTGGATGGTCGCTTCCTTGTGTGATGAGTGATTGACAACATTGTGTGGACTAATTCTTGGCTAAGTATTGCAGGTGCAGGTTGCGGCTTGACTGGTGTTGTTGCAGGTGAAGAACAAGCGCGAAAGGTCGTCGCCGGTGAGGCCTCCAGGTGTGGAGAAGACAAGTAGGCTTCGTTCGAGGGAGGTGGCCAGCGGGGTCAAGTGCGGACCGCATGGTGGCATGAACAGCAAGATGAAGTCGTGGACGGTTTTTTGGTTGAGCTTCAAAAGCAAGGTCGAGCCGGGACTACGTGGGAGCCAAGTCATGAGTGGAGATTGGCGGAGGCTACACCAAGTTCGCGGGGTTTCCGGTGGTTCACCAGAAAACCACTGGGTTCCTTGGTTGATCCACAAAGCTAAGACCGAAGAACCGAAGACGAGAGCGCGGCGGCGCGGACCGGGCCCGACCGGTGAGGAGCACCGTCCCCGACCGGTGTGCGACGACGCAGTCCGGAGACTTCGAAGCGGAGGACACGCGTCGGGATCGCATGGCTTGCGTCGAGGCTACGCAGGGTGCGGTCGCCGGGCATCCGTCCGATGGTGAAGACATGAAGACTTCCAAATCTGCCCTTGAGGGGCTTGTATCCCTAGTTGTTAGAGAAGGGCATTTTAGACATTCGGTTGCCTCCATATAACCCAAGAGGTGAGAGGATGGCAGCCAACTCTTGGAACCCTAGCTCATTAGTTTTCCTATTTTCCACCTATTTTCCCTAGGTTTTCTTTAGGACTAGCAAGAGAGCTTCACGGAGAGATCTTATTGAGAGGGATGGATGATCGAGCGGCTTGCTAGACCTTGTACGAACCTTTGTTTCATGTATAGATGATTCGGCGTGGTTCCTCAAGGTTTGGATGTGTTTTCCTCGGTTGTTCTTGGTGGTGATTTTCGGAGCCCTCTCTCGGTGATTTCTTTGGGTTGTTTTCGGGACCTTTCTCTTGGGGATTTGATGGGGGAAATTTGTGGGAACCCTTCGTGGTTCTTTGGGCTGTGATTCCCCTCCCAAATCCGTGAGTAAAGGTGCTCGATTTTGGGGTTTCTTGAGTTCTTGGGTTGGAAGTGCTCTTGGCGGGATTTCCTTGATTCCTCCTGTTTGGACGAGTTTTTGTGGGATTAAACTTGGCTATGGACTCCTCATGAGGTGTTCCTAATATCCCAAAAGTCTTGTTCAAGACCGTGGAGCGATTCGGGAGATCGAGGTTTGGATTTGGGGGCGTTGACCCGCGGGTGCTGTTCATCCCGAGCTGCCCAGGCTACACCGGTCTGACCGGTGCTCGTGACCGGTCTGACCGGTGCAACCCTTGGTGGGATTTTGCTCGGGTGAACGTCTTGGTGTGTTCGCTGTTGTCTCGTGGTGCTGCTGTTTCGAGTTTGGGTCAGTTTGGTGGTCGGTTGGCCTGTTTGGTGCCTTGGGGGCTTTCAGGCTTCGATCGGTCTGACCGGTGTGTCTCACCGGTCTGACCGGTGTAGAGCCACCTAGTGAAAGTTGCTCAGTTTCACCGGCAGGGACCGGTCTGACTGGTGGTGCTCACCGGTCTGACCGGTGTGGGTCTGTAGACTCGAGGTTTGGTGTTCCGCTATGTTCTCGAGTCGGTAGGCTGTGTGTGTTGGTTCCTAGGTCTAGTGGCACTCCAGTGACTACGTGGGCTTGGCCAACTTGGGTAGTGAGTCGGAGACGTGTGTTGAAAGTCGCGTTCATCTTGTTGGAGTTTCGATCTCCATCGAGAAGAATTTTTATCGGCTCCCATTCACTCCCCCCTCTCTGGTTCGCCGTATCGGACCTTCAAGTGGTATCAGAGCCATTTCGGGTCTTTATTGACTCTAACCAGTCTAAAATCTAAGGATGGCGTACCAGGAACGGGGTTCGGGTCCTCCACACTTCGATGTTAAGAACTACCAGATGTGGAGCAAGCGGATGGGTGCTTTTCTCCGCGTAAAGGGTCAGATCCTTTGGGATGTCACGGTGGACACAGGCTATGTCCAGCCGATGGACTTCCTCGCTCCAGGATCGAGGGACAGATTCGACGCCAACAATAAGGCGGTCGACTACTTGTTTCGTGCTTTGTGTCAGCCTGAGTTCGATCGGGTGCACACCGAGCACCTGGCTTGTAGGATTTGGGCGGTGTTGAAGGAGGCTCATGTTGGGAACGCCCAGGTTCAGGCGCGGATGTATGCGACCTACCGAAGAGAGTACGAGAACTTCACTCATCTCCCCGGTGAGTCCATCGATGCCTTGTTTCAGAGGTTCACGGTGGTTGTGAACAACATGAGGGCCAATGTGGACGTGCTCCCGTACGATGATCATGATAGAGCGGTCAAGCTCTTACACTCTTTGGATCGTACGATTTGGGGCGGAAAGTTCGAGGCCATTGTGGAGTCGGAGAAGTATGACACTCGACGGTGAACGAGGCCGTTCTCGAAGCTCAAGTCGACTGAGGTGGATAGGGGCATGACAGCCAAGCTCGAGGGACCGACTGATTCCCATAGTCTTGCCCTCGTTGGTGGTTCCAAAGAAAAGGCTAACTCTAACCCATCCACCAGGATGTTCTCTTTCTCCTCCTTGATGTCTATGGCAGATGAAGAGTTCGACGAGCTTGGAGAGGACGAGCTGGCGCTCCTGACGAGGCGGTTCGAGAGGCTGCACGAGAACCGCGTGAACATGAGGAGGAACATGAGGACTTGCTTCCAGTGGGGCAAGCCGAAACACTTCGTCGCCGACTGCCCGGAGAAGGCCGAGAACAAGGACATCTACAAGCACAAGCCGAGGATGGGCAGCAAGTACCGTTCGAGGCGTGACCACAAGAGCAAGCACAAGAACAAGTACAAGGATGAGCGACGATCGAGGAAGATGGAGAGCCGAGGCAAGGCCCGAGCGATGGTTGGAGCGAGCGACGTCGACTCCAGTTCCGCGTACTCCACCTCGAGCTCAAGCAGCAGTGAAGATGAAGGTGATCGTCGCAAGAACAAGAAGTCGTCCAAGAACCTGAGCGGGCTGAGCTGCTTCGCGAGAGACGGCTTCTGCACCATGGCGCTGAGCTCCGGCAGCAAGAAGAGCACACAGAGCAACTCGGACTCTTAGTCCGACGACGAGGTGCGTGATGAACTTCCCTTCTTCCGCCAGGAGAATGAGAGACTTGGCACTTTGCTTGATAACCATGATGACATGCTTAGAGAGGCCAAGAAAATGAGGAAAGAGCTTAGGGCTTCACTCGAGGATGCTAGGACTAGAGTGGCTGAGCTAGAGACACAGGTGCTTGATAGCAAGCTTGAGATTGATTCCCTTAAGGCTAGCCCTATTGTTTTGGATGAGAATGATTGTGCTGATTGCTCCGTATTCCTTGCTGATCTTGCTTTGTTTAAGGAGAAGCATGCCTCCAAGTGTGAGGAACTAGATGTGCTTAGGGTTGAAGTTGCTGAGCTTAAGTCTAGACCTGCTTTGCTAGGTGCTTGCACTTCTTGCTCTGTTTTGCATGCTAAGATTGATGAGATGCATCCTTACACTAGTTCTCTTGAGGCTAAATTGAAGGAACCCATGCCTACATCATGCTCTACCTGTGAAATGCATGCTTTGAAAAATTTGGAACTTGCACATTATGTTGATCGTTTGCAGGATGAGAATGATGACTTGAGGAAGTTGATGGGTTGGTTGTCCGGTCATGAGCCTCAGTTGAGGATGATGATCGAGGCCTTTAAGAGGCAAGATGGTGAGGGACTTGGGGCAAACAAGGTTGGTGAGGGAAGTGGAGAGAATATCCCGGAGCCACCAAAAACCCACCACAAAAATGATTTTCCCCCAAAACCTAACCATCTTAGGAACCGACTAGACACAACCCCAGCTCCACCCGTGTTTCCTACACCCACAAATGATCTACAAAAGCCTATCAAGTTTGTGAGCACTTCGGGGAAAGTGTTCTTTGGAAAAGAAAGTGAGAAGGCTAGTGAGGGGAAACCGGTGGAGGATTTGAGTGTAGAGAAACCAAGTGAGCAGCCACATCCCAAGCCTAAGCCTAAGCTTGTGAGGTTCCATTGTGGCTATTGTGGGAGAGATGGCCATAAGGAGGAGTTTTGCTTCAAGAGGAAGCGTGAGGAGAGAATGGAAAAGGAGTGGGCTAACAAGGACAAGTACCACCCTTCCGATGGTGTACTTGAGCCTCGTGTGCGGATGCCCGGGGCCAAGGCGAATGTGAGGACGAGTTCGGGCTTGGGGAGAGCGGGAGAGAAGAGGCTGTTGGAGGCGGCGCGCCTGGGTCACACCGGTCGGACCGGTGTGGGGCACCGGTCGACGCCGGTGCGGGCACAGACGAGCGGCGTTTTGGGTTTCCTACTCGTACAGATGCGAGGGTTGTTTTTGGAGGTCGTGGCTCTGGTGGTTGGGCTGGAGAGTTTGCAGGTGGTCAGGTTGCTAGGCGTTCTCCCCCTCGAGTTCACTACGGGGATGGGAGGAGTCGTAGCTTTGAGAAGGAGAGGAGGGACGGTCCACGAGTTCTCTTTCATGGTTTTGGTCCTCCTCCAGGCAGAGAGGGGTGGTTCCCTCAGGGTGGTTACCGTGGTGGTGTTCGTGGAGGTAGCTTTGGTAGGAGAGATGCTTTGGTTGGTGCTAACCCCACTTTCGAGCAAATGGCTCGGCACTGGTTTTACTCTTTTGGTACTAACCCAAGTGCTGAGTCGTTTGTTCGCTCACGTGCTCGTTTTTGAATTTCAGGTGGGAGACTTGAAGAACATTTGGTTGATTGACTCGGTTGCTCGAGGCATATGACCGGAGACGAGGGGGTGGTTCTCAAGTCTCGTCCCGGTGGTGACAAGGAGGTACATCACGTTTGGGGACAATGGGCGTGGGCGTGTGCTTTCAGAAGGTGAGATCAAAGTGAGTGACAAGATCACTCTGAGGCGTGTTGCTCTTGTTCAATCGCTGGGGTACAATTTGCTTTTTGTGTCCCAGTTGTTGGATGAGGGCTTTGAGGTGTTGTTTCGTCCAGGTGGTTCTCGGATTGTGGACTCTCGAGGGGACCTTGTCTGTATGGTCGTTCCCTAGGGTCAGGTGTTTCGTGCTAATTTTTCTCAGTCTTCGGGTGTGGAGCGTTGTTTCTTGGCTGGTTCTTCGATTGAGTTGTGGAAGTGGCATAGGAAGTTGGGTCACTTGAGCTTTGACCTTTTGTCTCGCTTGAGTAAACTCAATTTGGTCCGAGGATTGCCACGGTTGAGGCTTGAGAAAGAGTTGGTTTGTGCGCCTTGTAGGCATGCCAAGATGGTAGCCTCTTCTCACCCGCCTCTCACCGATGTGATGACTGAGCGTTCATGCGAGCTGCTCCATATGGACCTTGTTGGCCCAGCTCGTGTGCGATCTGCGGGTGGGAAGTGGTATGTCCTTGTTGTGGTGGACGACTATTCTCGGTATGCGTGGGTGTTCTTTCTCGAGGATAAGGGGGAGACGTTTGGTTTTGTTCGAGATCTAGTCTTGAGGTTGAGGAACGAGAGGCACGGAGATGCCATACGAGCTATCCGAAGTGATAATGGCTCGGAATTCAGAAACTCTCGTTTTGAAACCTTTTGCCATGACTTGGGTCTTGAGCACCAGTTTTCGAGTCCGTATACGCCTCCCCAGAATGGTGTTGTGGAAAGGAAGAACAGGACCTTGTGCGAGATGGCTCGGATGATGCTTGATGAACATAGGACTCGAGGGAGGTATTGGGGTGAGGCGGTGAATACCGCGTGCTATGTGTCGAACGGGGATATACCTCGAGTGCACAAGAAGAAGACATGCTATGAGTTGATGCATGGTCGCACACCCAAGGTGAGTCACTTCCATGTCTTTGGTTGCAAGTGTTTCATTCTGAAGAAAGGCAGGAAGTTGGATAAGTTTGAGGCTAGGTCTGTCGATGGCATTTTCTTTGGTTATGCATCTCATTCTAGAGCATATTGTGTGCTCAATCTTGAAACTAACCAAATTGTGGAGACTTGCGAGGTAAGCTTCGACTAGACAGAGCGACGTAGTCAGCTTGTCTTTGAGTGTGCAGGTGATGATGAGCTTGGCGAGGAGATCTTTCTGGAGGAGGAGCATGAACATGGAGAGGATGAAGATGGCGGTGTGGTGCCCCCGGCTGAACATGTACCCACTACTTCGACTACGATGATGGATGGACCCTCTGCTACACCTACGACGACAAATGAAGAACGAGGAGAAGCTGATGTTGAGGGGGAGGTAGCATCGAGGCGAGAACCTCCCCGGTGAGTACCGATGGATCACCCAGCTTCGAGGATCGTCAGCGACATGAATGAACATACTACACGGTCGAGGGTTCGGAACAACTCTCATTTTGCTCATGCTGCATTTGTTGCTACTTTTGAACCCAAAGACATTGGACACGCACTATCTGATCACAATTGGGTTAATTCGATGCATGAGGAGTTGGAGAACTTTGAGAGGAATCAGGTGTGGGAGTTGGTTGACCCTCCCCCAGGGTGTAAGCCGATTGGTACAAAGTGGGTGTGGAAGAACAAATAGGGAGAGAAGGGTGAGGTTGTGAGAAACAAGTCGAGGCTTGTTGCTCAGGGGTTCAGTAAGAAGGAGGGGATCGACTACGAGGAGACCTTTGCTCCCGTAGCCCGTTTGGAGGCGATTAGGATCCTTCTAGCCTTTTCCGTAGCTAAAGGGTTCAAGTTGCACCAAATGGATGTGAAGAGTGCTTTCCTGTATGGTGTGTTGGAGGAAGAAGTGTATGTGAGGCAGCCTCCGGGGTTTGAGAGTGAGAGGTACCCCCACCGGGTGTACAAGTTGAGGAAGGCGCTGTATGGGTTGAAGCAGGCGCCTAGAGCTTGGTATGGCAGGTTGAGGGGGACTTGTTTGAGAGAGGTTTCGAGATGGGGAAGGTCGATCAGACCTTGTTTTTGCTAACGCAGGCAGAGATATCCTGATTTTGTAGGTGTATGTGGATGATATTGTCTTTGGTGGCTCGTCAAACTCTCTTGTTGCAAGGTTTGCAGATGATATGAGCAGGGAATTTGAGATGAGCATGATGGGTGAGTTGCAGTTCTTCCTCGGGCTACAAATCAAGCAAGCAAAGGAAGGAACATTTGTGCACCAGGCTAAGTACACCAAGGACATTGTGCGGAAGTTCAAGATGGAGGACTCTAAGGCTATGACGACGCCGATGAGTACGACTACAGCTCTTGATGCAGACGAGGAAGGTGAACACGTGGACCAGAAGGAGTACCGGAGCATGATCGTGTCACTCCTCTACTTGACGGCGACGAGGCCGGACATACCGTTCTCAGTGTGTCTGTGCGCTCGTTTTCAAGTGTCTCCGAGGACTTTGCATCGACAAGCGGTGAAGAGAATTTTCAGGTACTTGCGTTACACTCCCGACTTCAGCCTTTGGTACTCCGCGTCCTCTTCTTCGGCGCTTCATGGTTTTTCAGACGCGGATTTTGCCGGGTGTCGGTTGGATAGGAAGTCCACTTCTGGGACTTGCCAGTTTTTGGGTTCTTCTTTGGTGTCTTGGTCTTCCCGCAAACAATCGAGTGTTGCTCAATCCACTACCGAGGCCGAGTATGTTGCCGCTGCTAGTTGTTGCTCTCAGCTCCTTTGGATTTCATATACCATGAGTGACTTTGGTGAGGAGTATACCCATGTCCCACTTCAATGTGATAGCACCAGTGCCATAAGCGTTGCAAAGAACCCAGTGCTCCATTCCAAAACCGAGCACATAGAAGTGAGGTATCATTTTCTGAGAGACAACGTCGAGAAAGGAAAGATAGCTTTGATCCATGTACCCACACATGACCAACTAGCCGATATTTTCACCAAACCCCTAGATCAAGCAACTTTCACTCGTTTGCGGGGGGAACTTGGTGTTTGTTTGATTTCTTGAGTTGGGTGTGTGGGAGCTCTTCTTTTGTAGCATATGTATAGCTTTCCTTTGTGCATTTCTTGCATTTGGCATGGCATATGTAACATGATGTATAGGCATCCTTGTATCTTAGATTGCATGCATTTTGTATCATATGCATTGGTTAGGAAAAGCTTCTCTCATATACTTTGTTCACCATGGAATGAGATATATGTCCTTGTGAGCTTGTTTGGTATGCTATGGTTAGTTTTGACTTAGCTCTTAATGATCTTGATGAATAATCCGTGGTTGATAGCTATGTTTTTGAAAATGTCACATGTATGCTCTCTCATGTGTAAATGCCTTTATGTGCTCTTGACATGTTTTAGTGGCTTGGTTATGCTTAATTTGTGGTTGGATGGCTAGTTTATTCATCATATGGGGCCAAAGGCTCATTTGCCATCATGAATGTTTAGCCCTCTTGATTTATCTTGTGGAGGAGCATAAGTTCCTTTTTGTCGCAAAGACATTTCATGTACCATTTACAAATCTGAAAATGAAATGAAAAATGCTTGGAAATGTGCTCCCATGTCATATGTGTTGAATTTTATTTGCTTTGGGTGCTAAACTGTTGCATGATGCCTACCAATGAGGAGTCTCATACATAGAAGTAGGCACATGGCTCGGTGGCTTTGACATGACATGAGGTGCTTGTGGGTGTTTGTGATGGTCTTATGATTAGAATGGCTGTCCTAGCATGAAGTTTGTGTGGCTTTGCCATTTTGATATGCTTTGATCATGTTTAGGACTTTGCTCATGAGAGGCAAGTTTTCGCAAAATTGCCAAAATCTATCTTAGCTTCGTCCAATGGTTGTGAAACTTGGTGATCATGTAGTTGAGATCGATACGAAGCCGTAGAGTATCTAACTTGCTCATTTGGACATGTGTAGCATTCTTTGTTGAATTTTGTCTATTTGAGAAGCTCTAGGTTGAAAGTTTTGCATTTTTGGCTTGATTCATGCATTGCCAACAAGGGGGAGAAGTTTGAGCTCTAAATGGCTTGCTGGACGTGTTTAGAAGGTTTTCAGGTGGTTTCGAGCCATTTCTGGGCTCTGTTGTGCACCGGTCTGACCGGTCGGGGTCACCGGTCTGACCGGTGTGAGTGCTGGTTCTGTTCACATGTTGCACACCGGTCTGACCGGTGGTATTGACCGGTCTGACCGGTCAGGGCTGAGTTGTTGCAGCTGCCCTATTTCAAGTGGTTTCTTGCATGCATTCGTCCAGGGGGAGGTGCATTGGTTCAGGGGTAGTTTGCATGTGTGCAGGGGGAGCTCTTTATGGTTGTTCGAGCTTTGATTCGGTGGTTTGCGCTCTTTGCTTGAGCTTTGCTTTGTCTCGGATGTGTCGAGCCGTTGCCCTTGCCTAAGGGGTCCGAGATTTGTCTTCTTCAAGTGCTCTTGCTTTTTGCCTTTGTTTGGCTTTCGATCGCTTGTTGGAGTTTCTTTTTGTTCGTTTCTTTTATTTTTCTTTTCTCTCTTGTTACTTTCGTGTGGGTGTTGTCAATGCACTCATCAAGGGGGAGTTTGAGGACCATGTGGTTCGAGGACCGGTGGATGGTCGCTTCCTTGTGTGATGAGTGACTGACAACGTTGTGTGGACTGATTCTTGGCTAAGTATTGCAGGTGCAGGTTGCGGCTTGACTGGTGTTGGTGCAGGTGAAGACCAAGCGCGAAAGGTCGTTGCCGGTGAGGCCTCCAGGTGTGGAGAAGACAAGTAGGCTTCGTTCGAGGGACCTGGTGGCCAGCGGGGTCAAGTGTGGACCGCATGGTGGCATGAACAGCAAGATGAAGTCGTGGACGGTTTTTTGGTTGAGCTTCAAAACCAAGGTCGAGCCGGCACTACGTGGGAGCCAAGTCATGAGCGGAGATTGGCGGAGGCTACACCGAGTTCGCGAGGTTTCCGGTGGTTCACCAGAAAACCACTGGGTTCCTTGGTTGATCCACAAAGCCAAGACCGAAGAACCGAAGACGGAGCCGCAAGCGGCTCGGACCGGTCCGACCGGTGGGTCCGACCGGTCCGACCGGCGGAGGAGCACCGGTCTGACCGGTGTGCGACGACGCAGTCCGGAGACTTCGAAGCGGAGGACACGCGTCGGGATCGCATGGCTTGCGTGGAGGCTACGCAGGGTGCGGTCGCCGGGCATCCGTCCGATGGTGAAGACATGAAGACTTCCAAATCCGCCCTTGAGGGGCTTGTATCCCAAGTTGTTAGAGAAGGGCATTTTAGACATTCGGTTGCCTCCATATAGCCCAAGAGGTGAGAGGATGGCAGCTAACTCTTGGAACCCTAGCTCATTAGTTTTCCTATTTTCCACCTATTTTCCCTAGGTTTTCTTTAGGATTAGCAAGAGAGCTTCATGGAGAGATCTTGTTGAGAGGGATGGATGATCGGGCGGCTTGCTAGACCTTGTACGAACCTTTGTTTCATGTATAGATGATTCGGCGTGGTTCCTCAAGGTTTGGATGTGTTTTCCCCGATTGTTCTTGGTGGTGATTTTCGGAGCCCTCTCTCGGTGATTTCTTTGGGTTGTTTTCGGGACCTTTCTCTTCGGGATTTGATGGGGAAATTTGTGGGAACCCTTCGTGGTTCCTTGGGCTGTGATTCCCCTCCCAAATCCGTGACTAAAGGTGCTCGATTTCGGGTTTCTTGAGTTCTTGGGTTGGAAGTGCTCTTGGCGGGATTTCCGTGATTCCTCCTTGTTGGACGAGTTTTGGTGGGATTAAACTTGGCTATGGAATCCTCATGAGGTGTTCCTAATATCCCCAAAGTCTTGTTCAAGTCCGTGGAGCGATTCGGGAGATCGAGGTTTCGATTTGGGGGCGTTGACCCGCGGGTGCTGTTCATCCCGAGCTGCCCAGGCTACACCGGTCTGACCGGTGCTCGTGACCGGTCTGACCGGTGCAACCCTTGGTGGGATTTTGCTCGGGTGAACGTCTTGGTGTGTTCGTTGTTGTCTCGTGGTGCTGCTATTTCGAGTTTGGGTCAGTTTGGTGGTCGGTTGTCCTGTTTGGTGCCTTGGGGGCTTTAAGGCTTCGATCGATCTGATGGTGTGTCTCACTGGTCTGACCGGTGTAGAGCCACTTAGTGAAAGTTGCTCAGTTTCACCGGCAGGGACCGGTCTGACCGGTGGTGCTCACCGGTCTGACCGGTGTGGGTCTGTAGACTCGAGGTTTGGTGTTCCACTGCGTTCTCGAGTCGGTAGGCTGTGTGTGTTGGTTCCTAGGTCCAGTGGCACTCCAGTGGCTACGTGGGCTTGGCCAACTTGGGTAGTGAGTCAGAGACGTGTGTTGGAAGCCGCGTTCATCTTGTTGGAGTTTCGATCTCCATCGAGAAGAATTTTTATCGGCTCGCATTCACTCCCCCCCCCCCCCTCTCTGGTTCGCCGTACCGGTCCTTCACACTGTCGATGAGGGTTTGAGCGAGCAGGGCACCCTCGACGATGGGCTCGACGACCAGCGTTTATGAGCCGAGATCTGGGATGTGAACCTAGTGATCTGCTCTAGAGAAGGTAATGGGCTGCTCCGACCAACGCAGAGGCTGAGATGGTTTGGTGTGGATGAGCTTGACCTCGCGGCTGTCCTTGTGGTACCTCCTCCTGCTCGTGCTGCTCTTCAGGCTACCAACGATCATGTTGATCGACCTCTTGGCATGTTGGAACGGGCTGTTGGGATTGCCTGTCTCCGGTGGGGGAGGCAGGTCACGCTTCTCGTGACGATCCTCTGGCTGGTGGCTGTCACGTCGCCGGTCATCACAGCGATCGTTGTCCTAGCGACCACATCGGTCGTCGCGGCAGTTGTTGTTGTAGCGACATGAGGATGACCTATCTCTATCGCTTCTGGGTCGCTTTGGGTCCTCGGGCACACGGAACACCCTCTTGAACTGCTGGCATTCGCGAACTGTGTGAGTGCCCCCTTCTTGGAACGTGCAGGGGCTGTCCAGCACCACGTTGAACTCCTCAACGTTGAACGTCGAAGGTCGGTGCCCATCCTCCGCGAGTACCTCCAAAGGTTGCTTGCGGAACTTCGAGCTGGAGTCACCAGCGGCGCTAGAGGTGTCGACATCCTTCTTGCCGTCATGGTCAAACTGGTTGACCAGGGCCTCCTCTGTGTCGATCAGCTTGTTGACGACCTCCATGAGTGGCGTGACCTTTGTGGCGCCAGGCTCGTAGATCTTCTAAAAGACCTTGCGGTCCCTGAGACCTTTCTTGTAGCTGTCGACGACCTGGTCGTCCCGAACGCCGACGCAGGTGTTACGGTTCTCGAAGAACAGGTTGGTGTAGTCTCGTAACCGCTCGCCGGGCTTCATGGTCACCCTCCCGAGGTTGAAGGTGTTGCTAGGGTGATTATACGTCGCCTGGAAGTTCCACGTGAAGGCCTGAGACAGGTCGGGCCACGACGTGATGCTGCCTGCCGGGAGGTTGTTGAGCCAGAGCGACGGTGCGTCGCCCATCACAAGCAGGAAGTAGGCCGCCATGTGGTTGAAGTTGCCACCAGCTGCCTTGACGGCGACGTAGTAGGTCGACAATCAGATGTTGGGGTCGGAGTGGCCGTCATACTTCTGGATGTTGGGCTTGAAGTTGTCAGGGTAGGCGACCGATCAGAGATGTGGTGCCAACGTGGGGAAGGCTGTGATTGCCATGATGCCATCGCTGTCGCCGACCTGAGCCACGTCATCATCCCGCGCTGCAGCCACGATCTGAGATCTAGGCTGACGGTCCGGGTTGGGCACCGGACCCTCAGGGTGGCCGTGGTCCGCCTCGTACTGGGCACGTCGTTAGTTCTCGATGTCATGGCATTCACACTTCTCACGCTCCATGATCCGGTGGATACCGCTCGGAGGACCATACTCGCGGTCGTAGTTGAGGCGACGTCGGAGCTCATGCTCCTCGCATTCACGATGGCGTTGGTCGATGTAGCCGCGAGCGTCGCGACCACACCGGTTCTTGTCGAGGTTGGTGCGTAGGTCGACGCCAGGCGTGGCGTTCGCTTGTGGCTAGTTGACCTCCTCCTAGATCGTGGGGAGCCTGCTATGCGCAGGCCGATTAGATCGACTAAGCGAGTGCCGGCTCGACGTAGACACAGCCGACTTGGATGTCGTTCTCTTTTCCTCCACCAGAGCTGTGGCGACTCAGATGTAGGCCATGGCTGCCTCTGCCTCGGGCGAAGGATTAACCTGCTAGAGGTGTGCCAACGCCGCACCTAGGTTGGCCTGGGGGCTGTTGAACGTCGGGAGTCCCGCCTCTTCGAACTCGAGGTGCAAGTCACGGGCACACGGGGGTACCGCCATGTGTTGCTCCTCCGCTCGCCTTTGGGCATGGTTCGCGTTGGCTTGGATCCGACGCCCCTCCTTAGAATCCGTCGCGCCGAGACGCGGTGGATCATTCGCTGAAACCACCAAGACGTGGCGCCGGGTGGATCTCTGGTCGTTGGGGGAGATGCGGATCCGGGACTTCTGAAACTTGCCGCCGTCCGGAGACGTGGGAGCCTGTGAGGCGCACGAGGCGTCGTGCTCTTGATCGATCTTCTTCTGTAGCCGGCAGCCACGGAATGTGTGACGTGCACCCTTGTGGTAGATGCACGGTATGTCGAGAGGACCGCGGCGGGCGCGAGATTGGACCTTGAGGTCTCCAGATGGTTGCTACCGCCCAGATTGGATCTTGATCAACTCGCGCGCCTGCCGAGTGTACACGTCGCTGGGAGGCCGCAAACCGAAAGGGAAGGTGTTGCGGTGCCACGCATCTTGCGTTGAGCGTTGAGCTCTTTCGCAGATCTGGAGGGTTTCCTCCATCGTGTCAATGACGCGCCCCATCCCCTGGACAATGTCATAGGGTTTGGGCGGGTGGGTCTTCGACTTTTTGCCAGAGCTAGGGGCTGCACCACAGGTCGTCGGGGCCTTCACGGAGGCCGTTGGTGAGGTCGCCGCCGCCAGCGTGGTTGAGGTTGCCGTGAAGGAACCGAAGCAGATCTCCACGTGGTTGGCGAGGATGTCCTCCATGCTTGCCGGGAAAAGGACGCCAGATTGGGCTGCCATGCTACATAGCGAGTTCCTGATCTCCCCTACCTGGCACGCCAACTGTCAGAGGGTGAGACCTGGACAAATCCGCAAGGGGGCTATCCAAGCTGTTGTAGGTTGTCTAGTGGGGGGATCAGGACCTAAGACAGTTGGCAGTAGTTCTTGGATGAACTCGGAACTCGACGAGACTAGCAAGGACTCGGTGGTTTTAGACTGGTTCAGGCGTCCGGAGAGTAAAACCCTACATCTAGTGTGGTGGGATTATGCGTGGAAAGAGATCTCCCATCAAATGGAGCTCTAGGCCGCATTATATGGCCGGCGAGCTAGGGTTTCCATTCAAGGTCAGTGGATCCTCATCGGGGTCGATTACAGATTAAGGAAGGTCGCCTTTCGTAATTATAGAGAGGATCCCGTGATCCTCGGGTCTACTAGCGGCGCCACCACCGTGATCTAGGGAGAATCTTTCCCTACAAGCCCGGCAGGTCTTTTGCGATCTGGATAAGGTCGTCCGAGGTCTTCCAGGGTCACCGGGGTTGTGGATAAGGTCTCCGGGCCCACTTGCAGGTCGACAGGACTTCTGGCTGGTCGGGTCCACTTGACAGGGACCTCTAGGACCCTAGTCGGTGGGGACCCATGGGTACCCATGTCTCACACGAGGGGAGGAAAGGGCGAAACCGTGGTCACAACCCCTTGTAGATTAGATCGGTTTTCATATCTCTCAGTGGTTGTTGCATGTTCAAGTATTGTAGACCCTTTGGGAAAGTGTCTTATATATATCTTGTGAGTCTCATAATCCTCTCCAGTGTAGCATAGTAGTTCTTTAGATTAGTCTTTAGTTAGGTTTGGTTAGTCAACTAGGTAGTGCTAGATCAAACGCTTGTAATCCCCTTTCTTTGCAGATTGGCAAGAACCTAGGGAATCCCCATGGTGAAAAAGATGTAGGTCTGTAAGCTTGCAGATCGTAGGTGTATACAAGTTTTATCCGTCAATAGGACGCGTGAGTGCACCTACTGGATGTAGCCCCCCGAGCCCGTGGTAGGCTCTACCGCGGAGTGTTTATTTTAGCCACTGTGAGTACAGGCTCGCCTTTTGAGGTTGACGTGGCCGGATGGGGGATTTGACCTGGCGTCATGGGGGACTGCGTGTAACATCCTTAGAACTGCTCGATTTCAAAATGTGGAATTTCTAAAAACTTGATTTGTATTTGAGTGCTCATGCAACATATAAGGATGCCTTCCTGTTTCTTTCCCAGAATTCCTAGATTTAATTTGGCACCATCAATAATTTTAGGCTTATAATTTGCTAGTGTGATAAGTTGTATCTTTATTTGGATTTTATTTGGATTTTCTTGAGTGGATTCAAATTTGAATTGGAAATTCAAACTTAAATCAAATCTGTAGTTTAAAGAAAAGGGAAAAAACACTTCTATGCTTAGCAGGCCGCCAACCCCTCTTTCAACCCAACAACGCTTCCAGCCCAGCCGCGGCCCAACAACCAGCCCCACCGTCGCCACCTACCGCGCGCGCCGCCCGGTCGCCGGCAAGCGGGGCCCGACTCACCGCGTCACCCGGTATTGCGATGACGTCGCCGTGTCATCCCCTACCTTCGTTGCTTTGGCTGACGACCAAAGCCAAAAGTGGGCGCGCCGGCCGCCGCGGCCTCGCCGCGTCACGGCGTGTCGTCCGCCTCCCTGCGCATCCCAGCTGTCCGCGTGTCCCGCGCCGCGCACTGCTATTAGAGCCGCCGCCGAGCCCCGGGGAAGATCCCAACCCTAGCCGCCTCGGGGAGTTGCTCCCCTGTCCACCCATCGACCCGCTGGAGGACAAGGGAGAGAGGGGTGGGAAGGAGGATTGGAGCCGCCTGTGGAAGGAGCCGTCCGCCGCGAAGACCGGAGCCGCCCGTGGGAGGAGCCGGACCCGCCGTCACCGAGAACGCCTACTTCCCCTGCTTCCTCTACTTCCCCGACGTCGCGCCGCCGCCTTCCTCTTCTTCCTCCTCGCCAGCAAGCCGCACCACCACACTACACCGACGCCTGCACTCGGGCCCGTGGCCACCAAGGTGAGGACGACCGCTTCCCTGCCCATGTGGATGCCCCGGCCTTCGAGCCGAGGTGGAACGCATAGTCGCACCGCACCGCCGCGCCGCCGCTGGTGATGCCGGCCTTCGTGCCAGGCTAGGACAACTCGTTTGCAGGTGCCGCTGCCTTCGTCGACACGCGCTCGCTCTCTTGGCCTACCCTTTCCTTGTCGCTGTTGATCGCTATGCCTTGCCGCTCGCGTCCGCGGCGCCGCGCCGAGCCGTTCGCACTTGCGTTCGCGTTCGCGTTTGCGCGCGTAGCCACGCGGACCCGACGCCCAGCACCATCGTGCACCCCAACACGCGCGCGCGTCGATCCCAGGGGGCAAGACTGGATCTTGGTCCCCCCTTTCCTCTCGCGTAGGACTCGCCGCCGCGTTTAAGATGATCCGCCGCCACGGCCTCGCCGTGGCCGGGTAGGTCGCGCTCGCGGTCGCACTGGAGGGGGACACCGCCCCTTTGACCACCTCGGGCACGCTTTGCCCCAGCCGCACTCGCACGCACACTCAAGAGCCGACCACGGACGCCGAGCTCGCCGCCGCCCATGGTGTCGACCCGGGCTCCGCTGCGTTCCCCACCGCGATGCCCCTGTCGTGGCCAACCCCTACGCTAGCTGTGGTAGCCACCTTGCGGGTGCGCACTGCCTCGCGCGCACTGTCGCGCATGCGCTCACGCACCTCCGCACTAGTAGAGTCACCATCAGCGCCGCGGCACCGACGTCGCCGCGCCCACGCTGGCGATGGCCGCACGCGATGGTCGTCACCACGGACTTGCACCCCTTCGAGCCCAGCAGCCTAGGTGGATCCTTGTGGTTGCTGTCCTGGCCAGTCGCCCAGGCGTCGTGGGACTCGCCGCCGGCGAGGTCACCCCGCGTCGCCGTCTTCCTCTTGGGCTTTTCGTCGAATACCTGGTTGGGCCGTTGTAGGCGGGTTTGGGTTGTGCACTGGCGACCACATGCGGGCGTGGCCACAGCCGATCCGCCGGGATCCGTTGCGGCAAGGCCGCCCCCGTCGCTGCCACTAGCCGGCCCACACCGCACCGAGCCACATGGTTCCCTCCCGGGATCGCGTGTGGCGCCAAATGCGGGCTAGCCACGCGCGGGCCGCGGGCAGCCAGGCCGCACCCGATCCGGCGGATCCGGTGTGGCTGGCCCTGTTTAAGAGGTTAAGTATTTTCTTTTCCAAGAAAACCTATTTTCCCTTTGAAAAACCCTAGTAAATTCGTTTTAACTCCGAAAATAGTGAAACCTTTTCCAGAAAAGTTCTAAAATCTTAAACCCCGGGCTAGGGTGGTGTTTGCTCTCTTTTGGTTCTTAATTGTGTTTCTTTGGAGTTACTTGCATTAGGATCGATATTTATTTTCCTTTCGCGCTCTTAGGAGCAGCTGGAGCCGGGGAGCTGATCCCGGAGTACGACTACACTGACGACTTCACCGCGGAGGACTGCCCGACCCCAGGTTCACGCCCGACTGATTCTGAAATTCCTATTAGGCATTGCTAAGTAGAATTGCTAGCGCTTTACTTTATATGCATGTTGATGAACCTTGCACCGCCTCTTTATTTACCCTGTCCTTGATTGCCCTACTACTACTGTATATATATGTCTATGTGAGCGTGTATATACGCCGAGCTTCGCGATGCATGTGTTGGGATGGGAATAGTGGTTCTTGGCGTGTGTGGGGTAAATCCGGCAGGAGAAGGCGTTTTGGGTACTTTGGCGGGGTTGAGCTCGAAACAACCGATCTGGGATTGGGGACAGGGGTGCACTCCTCAGTGTACCCCTACTGTTACGGTTTTCGGAGCCTAGGTGTTGGGGATTTACTTGCGCTTGGAGGATATGAGCTCGCCCCGGTCTGAAACCGAGTGGATCAACTTGTCTATAGGACTTTCGTACACACCACCCCGCCGAACGTAGGGTTAGGGCCGAGTTGAGCTCGGCAAGTGCGGAACCATACCTGCTTACGAAGGATAGCGGGATATCAGTGGGGGAGCGGTGGAGGTGAGACCACCCTCTCAGAGCGACTCCTGTGTGGCCACACGGGAGCATTTCACAGTTCCAGTGTCGTCCCTTCTGCGGGGGGGGGGGGGGGCGTTTTGAGGGCCAGATGCAGGATGGGACCGTAACTACCGAGAGTTCGCCCAATAGGATGGGCTCGGTCGGCCGTACACCGGCCGGGCGCCATTCTGGGATGGGTACAGGTGTACACACTCTGCAGAGTTGTTCGATCTATAGCTATAGCCGCGTCCTCGGTCATGGACACAGCCTAGACGACATGTTCGTTCCTCATGTTTTGGGATTTCTACCTTCCCCCTATAGGAGAGTGTGTGGTGAGCCGTGGTTATAACCGGCTAGAGGAGAAGAGGCTCCATCTACCTCGTCGATCCGGTTGCAATCATTGAGGTGTGAGGAGAGGAAGTTCTCGCACCGTCCCTAGACAGGAGTAGGTTGTGGAGACGGGTCCCCTGCGTGACCAGGTGGTTCCGAGCTGTGCTGAGAGACTTGGGATTTGGGGATATTGTTGGAGATACCTTGTTTATACTCTGCTGCTGCCGCATAGGAAAACAAAGCCGCTTCCTTGTCTCTTTTCCTCCCTTTAGATGTCAGGCCACTGAAAGCTGCAAACAGTTGGTGACGTGGACCTATCCCACTCCTTGGGGATAGACTTTGGGTGTGTAGGGTACGAGACCGAGTTCGACATCAATGCCGATGGATGGTACGACTGATTGATGCGTCGCTTCGCTCAAGGTTGCCTGCGGCGGGAAGAATAAAAGATGGAGGCCCTTTTGAGAAGATAGCTACCGTTGCGTAGAATTTTCAATCTGATTCAACCAAGAGGCTTTTATCCGTAATAAATTGTAATAAATTGTGTACTTTTATTCGTATGTGATGCGATGTATAACTCTGTGTATTTATCTTTGAGACGTTCTGTACGCGATAGCCACTGATCCAGGACTATCGCGATGGTACAGGGGTTCGGATTTTCTATGAAAATCCGGGGTTTTACAGGTGGTACCAGAGCCATGCTTGACTGTAGCACGTATCCCTAGGAAAGGTCGATAGAGATAGGACTCTATACGCTCTACTTTTATAGTTATACCCTTGAGCTATGTTATAAAAACTCATTCCATTTTTGAAAACTTCTCACTCACCTGCGCTAATAGAAATTTCTTACGTTTCACAGGAGATGGAGCGCAAGGACGCTGAGATCACCCCCGAGACGTGCGGGGCGATCTGCAACTGGATGGAGAGGGCCCTTCTCAGGCTTGGAGTCCCTCCGACCTACGTCACGTACCGCGCCGAGTACGTACCCGCTGTGACAGGGCAGATGGTGCTCAGCACGGTCGCCGTTCTCCCTCACCCGAGTCTTCTGGGGTTCAAGGGAGAGGTCTGCTACAGCGTTGCACTCACTGTCGCGACTGCACTGGACGTCGCCTGCCGCTAGGCACTGGGCTACCTTCTCGCGCAGTACCGTGCCTCCTTCGAGTCCGGGACGCTTCGGCTACTTCCCCGGGACTACTGGCGCCTCGCACTACTCGTGGACGGAGTTCCTTCGTACGAGGGGATCCAGGACGACGTCGACACTACTCCCTTACGCGAGTCCGACAAGACCCTGGTGGAGACGGCCAACTACTTGGTCAACCTCGACAAGTACGCACGCCGCCTGAAAGAAGAGTCACGTACCCTCTTCGGCCAGATCAGAGACGCCACCGTCGACGCCCGCCAGTACCAGCCACGCTGTGTCCAGCTGGAGAGAGAGAACAGCGCCCTACGCTACCGTGTTCGCCAGCTCGAGCAGAGCCTCGACCGTGCGACCACCGTCCTGCTGCAGTCCGAGAGGGAGAGGGTGGACACCCGTGAGGAGATGCTGCACGTCAAGGAGGACCTCCGCAGGCTGACAGCGAGTCAGAACAGGCTGAAGGACAAGCTCGAGCGCAAGGATGACCTACTTACGGTGCGTGCTCACCTGCTCGGTTGTGAGCGGCTCAAGGTGGTGAAGCTGGAGAAGAGCCGGGCGGACAACATCGCCAACCTCGCGTGGCTCACACGCACGACCGTCTACCTGAGAGACAAGGCTGAGAGACTAAGGAGGACTTGGGAGGACGCCGACTCACTTCGCGTGGATGAGCTCTTCGAGCTCAACGGAGAGCTACCCCTCGAGTCTCAGCGTGAGATCCACACCGAAACCTTCGAGCTGCACCAGTCCCGCCTCAAGCTTCACCTGTGCCCGATGGCCTGTCTGCCGACCCCCGTCGAGGCCGAGGAGGTTCGTGAGGCTCACGCCTTGGTGTCCCGGATCTTTCCGCCGGACTACCCCACTGAGGACCGCTACCCCGTCTCGTACAAGAAGGCGCGTACTGAGGAGAGAGCTGAGCCAGGGCATGACCTAGAGGAGAGTATTGTGCTAGTAGTTTCCATGAGTTGTTCCATGCAGCCGCGAGCATGTTCCAGTGCATGGAGAGAGTCATGCCACACCTTGTTGACACTACCCTTTTGAGATTGTACCGATGTATTAGAGCGTTGACTTGTTGCAGCTACCCCTTAGGTCTGAGTCAGCCTCGGGGGAGCAAGTGCATTATTCATGCTTGATGTATGCTTGGATCTTAATGGTGTTATCCGTGCCTTAATGCTTCTTCTCCTTGTGTGTAGGTTATAATTAGAATTATTTTCATGTTTGCTTTAGACTCATATGTGTGTTGTTGAGTGACGTGTGTAAACCTTTTCCCCCTCACTTATGTTTTCAGAAGGATGTCGATCTGCCGATCCAACCGGCTAATGGCTCGCCTCGAGGAGGCAGCTGCTGAGGAAGAAGCCCCGCAGGGACGTGGACGCGGACGTGGCCGTGGACGCCCACCCCTGCGTGGAGGAGCTTTGGGGGCTAGGGCCCAGGGCGACGGAGCGCCGCCACCACCGCCTGAGGACCTTGATGCCAAAGTTGAGCAAGGAGGAGCCGAGTGAGGCTAGCCTAAGCCGGACCAGCCCCCACCACCCCCACCTAACTTGGTGGAGGTGATGGCGCTCCAGACTCAGCTGATGCGGAGGATGGCGGAAGCCATGGAGCACCATGGCGACGGCGGAAACCGCGTCGCTCCGCAGGACGAGGACCTCACGAGGAAGATCGAGAGGTTCATTCGTCTGAAGGCCCCCACCTTCATCTACTCAGATGACCCGCTCGAGGCCGATGACTAGCTGAGGGTGATCGAGACCAAGCTCGACCTCACCGTCTGCTCCGATGAGGAGTGCGTTGCCATCGCCATGCGCCAGCTGGAGGGTCCTGCCAAAGCATGGTGGGACAACTACACTGCCACCCACCCGAACCCAGCATTCATCACTTGGCTGGAGTTCTGCGAGGCGTTCCGCGAGCCGTACCTTCCCGGTGAGCTTCTGGTCCAGAAGGCGCAGGAGTTCCGCACCATGACCCAGGGTGCGATGAGGGTCGAGGAGTACGAGTGTCACTTCATGAAGATGATGCGGTACGCCCCCGACGACACCAACACCGACCAGAAGAAGCAGTTCTGGTTCCTGCGAGGCCTTCGCCATGGCCTTCTCCAGGCACTGAAGGCGAGCGAGCACAAGTCCCTTCGCCACCTCGTCAACCGCGCCATCGCCGTCCAGGACGAGAGGAGGGGCCACGAGGAGCGCATGAGGGGCAAGAAGAGGATGGGAGGTCAGGACCAGCCCGACCAATCCTTCCAGGAGCCAAAGAGCGGACAGAGCAACATGCTAAGGGGGAGCTACCGCTCGGGGCACAACCAGCTTGGGCATGGCTTCGGAGGAGGTGGGCGTAGCCCGTTCCCCGGAGGGAGGAACCCCGGCTATCCCCAGCAGACCGGACGCTACACTCGTGCTCCACCGAGCACCGCGAGACCTGCCGCGGGAGGCTTCACCGTCACCTGCTTTGCGTGAGGCAAGCCCGGCCACAAGTCCTACGACTGCCCCGACAAGAAGGCTGCTGCCACCCCCGCGAGGGCACCCGCTCCAGGAGGCCGACATCTTCAGGCTGCGCCACCGCCGGCCACCGGCCGTGGGAGGCTGAATCACCTCACTGAGGAGGAGGCTGCCGACGCTCCTGACGTCATGATCGGTAAGTTTTTGGTTTGTGGTGATTCTGCTTTGGTTCTCTTCGACACCGGTGCAACCGGGTCGTATGTTACCTCTCGGTTCGTGAACAAACTCTCCCTCCCTACAACCACCCGATCGATTCCCATTATCACGAGCTCTCCGCTCAGGGATATCCGATGCACCTTGTTGTGCAAGGGAGTGGATGTGGACATTCAAGGCCACATGTTCTATGGGGATCTGACCGTATTGCCTTCCCATGGCATTGATGTGATACTGGGAATGGATTGGATCACTTCCCACAAAGGTGTCATCTCCACTTCGCCGAGACTTGTGACTCTAGTGCATCGTGACGGGATGAGAGTTACCTTCGAGCCGATGAAGTCTCGAGACATACCGGCTGTGTACATCCTTCACACGAAGGCCATATCGGATGTGCCGGTGGTCTGCGAGTATGAGGATGTGTTCCCGGAGGACCTGCCTGGGCTACCTCCCGATCGCGATGTGGAGTTCGTGATTAACTTGGTGGCAGGCACGGTGCCGATAGCCCAGAGCCCGTACCGTATGGCAGAGGTTGAGCTGAAACTATTGAAGGTAGAGTTAGACTCACTGCTCGAGAAGGGGTTCATCCGACCAAGTGCATCACCTTGGGGCTCACCGGCACTGTTCGTTCCGAAGAAGGATGGAACTCAACGTCTGTGCGTCGACTACCGCGCCCTAAATGCGGTGACCATCAAGAACAAGTACCCGCTACCCAGGATCAATGACCTGATGGATCAGCTAAGGCAAGCCAAATACTTCAGCAAGATTGATCTCCGATAGGGTTATCACCAGATGAAGATTCGCCCAGAGGACATCCACAAGACGGCGTTTGTAACCCGGTATGGGCAAAACGAGTACACAGTCGTGTCGTTTGGCCAAACCAATGCCCGACATACTTCATGAACATGATGAACAAGGTCTTCATGGATGAGTTGGGCAAGTGTGTCGTCGTCTTCATTGACGATGTACTGGTCTACTCCCAGACCGCAGAAGAGCACGAGGAGCACCTGAGGATCGTGTTGGGGAAGCTCAGGCAACATCAATTGTACGCCAAGTTCAGCAAGTGTGAGTTCTGGATGGAGGAAGTCGCCTTTCTTGGTCACGTGTTGTCAGCCAAAGGAGTGGACGTAGACCCGAGCAAGATAGAAGCAATGTCCAAGTGGCAGTCACCAAAGTCTGTGACAGCGATCCGTAGTTTTCTCGGTTTAGCCGGACACTACCACCGGTTCATCGAGAACTTTTCCAAGATCGCAAAGCCCATGACAGAACTGTTGAAGAGCAACATGCCATATGTGTGGTCGGACAAGTGTGAAGCCAACTTCCAGGAGCTCAAGACTCGCCTCACCACTACGCCGGTCCTGACCTTGCCCGATGCGAGCAAAGACTTCGTGGTGTACTATGACATGTCAAGGCAGGGACTCGGCTGCGTGTTGATGCAGGGAGGTAAGGTGGTAGCCTATGCCTCGCGGTAGCTTAGAAACATGAGGAGAACTACCCTACACACGACCTCGAGCTAGCCTCTGTCATTCACGCCTTCAAGATATGGAGGCACTATCTGATGGGAAACAAGTGCGACATTTATACCGATCACAAGAGCCTGAAGTATATCTTCACCCAGTCTGAGCTGAACCTGAGACAAAGAAGGTGGCTGGAGCTGATCAAGGACTACGACCTGAACATTCACTACCACCCCCGCAAGGCAAACGTCGTAGCCGACGCTCTGAGTCACAAGCATTACTGCAACAACTTGATGATTCGTGAAGAACAGCCGGCGTTGCATGAGGAGCTGGGGAGGCTGAGTTTGGAAATAGTAGAGGAGGGCCAGTTGAATGAGTTGAGGGTGAAATACACACTCGAAGACCAGATCCGTCAAGCTCAGAAAGGGTGCCCGGAGATTCAAGAGGTGAAGCGCCAGATGGAGAGAGGCAAAGCAACCAACTATCGCTTCGATGACCAGGGCACACTATGGTTGAAGGACAGCATATGCGTGCCCTAGAACAGGGAGATTCAGGACTCAATTCTTAGAGAGGCTCACGACTCTCGATACTCGATCCACCCTGGTTGCACCAAGATGTACAAGGATTTGAAGGTACGGTTATGGTGGGAAAAGATGAGGGAAGACATTGCTAGGTACGTCGCTCGATGCGACACGTGTCAGAGAGTGAAGGCAGAACACCAGAGACCTGCCGGTCTGCTGCAACCGCTCGAGATACCCATGTGGAAGTGGGATGATATCAGTATGGACTTCATTGTGGGTTCACCGCACACACAGAAAGGAAACGACTCCATTTGGGTGATTGTCGATCGGTTGACCAAGGTAGCACACTTCTTGCCTGTGAAAATGAACTACAACGTGAGCCGACTTGCGGAACTGTATGTGGACAATATTCTAAAGCTTCATGGAGCTCCGAGGAGCATTGTGTCAGATAGAGGGCCTCAGTTCACTGCTCAGTTTTGGAAGAGTTTACATGCTTCCATGGGCACCGAGCTGATCTATAGCACAACTTTCCACCCCCAGACTGATGGCCAGACAGAGAGAGTGAATCAAGTCCTAGAAGACTTACTGAGGGCTTGTGTGTTGACCTACGGGTCTGATTGGGAAAGGAGTCTGTCCTATGCCGAGTTCTCATACAACAACGGCTACCGGGCCAGGTTGAAGATGGCTCCCTTTGAAGCCCTTTACGACAGAAAGTGTCGGACACCGTTGATGTGGTCCGAGGTGGGGGAGCGAACCTTTTTCGGTCCCGCCACCATTGCTGAGGCCGAAGAAAATGTCGCCAAGGTCAGAGAGAATCTGAAGACAGCTCAGAGCAGGCAGAAGAGCTACGCGGACCCAAAACGGAGAGACGTCTCGTTTGAAGCGGGAGAACACGTCTACTTGAAGGTGTCACCCCTCCGGGGTACAAAGAGGTTCCACATCAGGGGGAAGCTATCCCCTAGGTACGTTGGCCCGTACCCGATTGTAAAAAGGGTCGGGAAGGTGGCCTACAAGCTCGAACTACCACCGGAACTTACCGGAGTGCATCCGGTGTTCCATGTGTCTCAGCTTCAGAAGTGTATGGTCGTCGAGAAGAGTGCCCGCTCAGGCACTCGACGTTCAGGAGACCCTAGAGTACTTGGAGTACCTAGTTCGGATCCTGGACTGGGCCGAGAAGTCAACCAGGAACACCACCATGCGCTTCTGCAAGGTGCTATGGAGTAATCACTTCGAGCGTGAAGCAACGTGGGAGAAGGAGTCCGCCTTGAGGGAGAAATACCCGCATCTCTTCGAAACAGAGGTAACTTCTTAATCTCCGGGACGAGATTCTTGTGAGGGGGGAGTTCTGCAACATCCTTAGAATTGCTTGATTTCAAAATGTGGAATTTTTAAAAACTTGATTTGTATTTGAGTGCTCATGCAACATATAAGGATGGCTTCCTGTTTCTTTCCCAGAATTCCTAGATTTAATTTGGCACCATCAATAATTTTAGGCTTATAATTTGCTAGTGTGATAAGCTAGATCTTTATTTGGATTTTATTTGGATTTTTTTGAGTGGATTCAAATTTGAATTGGAAATTCAAACTTGAATCAAATCTGTAGTTTAAAGAAAAGGGAAAAAACACATCTATGCTTAGCGGGCCTCCAACCCCTCTTTCAACCCAACACCGTTTCCGGCCCAGCCACGGCCCAACAACCAGCCCCGCCGTCGCCACCTACCGAGCGCGCCGCCCGGGTCGGCGGCAAGCGGGCCCCGCTCACCGCGTCACCCGGTCCCGCGATGACGTCGCCGCGTCATCCCCTACCTTTGTTGCTTTGGCCGACAACCAAAGCCAAAGGCGGGCGCGCCGGCCGCGGGCCTTGCCGTCGCGGCGTGCCGCGCACCCCCTCCCGCGCATCCCAGCCGTCCGCGTGTCCCGCGCTGCTATAAGAGCCGCCGCCGAGCCCCGGGGGAGATCCCAACCCTAGCCGCCTCGGGGAGTTGCTCCCCTGTCCACCCATCGACTCGCTGGAGGAGAAGGGAGAGAAGGGGGGAGAAGGAGGAGTGGAGCCGCCCATGGAAGGAGACGTCCGCCGCGAAGACCGGAGCCGCCCGTGGGAGGAGCCGGACCCGCCGTCGCCGAGAACGCCTACTTCCCCTGCTTCCTCTACTTCCCCTACGTCTCGTTGCCGCCTTCCTCTTCTTCCTCCTCACCGGCAAGCCGCACAACCACACTACACCGTCGCCTGCACTCCGGCCCGTGGCCACCAAGGTGAGGACGACCGCTTCCCTGCCCATGTGGACGCCCCGGCCTTCGAGCCGAGGTGGAACGTGTAGTCGCACCGCGCCGCCGCGCCTCCGCGCCTCCGCTTGTGATGCCGGCCTTCTTGCCAAGCTGGGACAACTCGTTTGCAGGTGCCGTTGCCTTCGTCGACGCGCGCTCGCTCTCTTGGCCTACCCTCTCCTTGTCGCTGTTGATCGCTGTGCCTTGCCACTCGCGTCCGCGGCGCCGCGCCGAGCCGTTCACGCTCGCGTTCGCGTTCGCGCGCGTAGCCACGCGGACCCGACGTCCCGCGCCCTAGTGCACCCCAGCACGCGCGCGCGTCAATCCCGGGGGCAAAACTGGATCTTGGTCCCCCGTTTTCTCTCGCGTAGGACTCGCCGCCGCGTTTAAGACGATCCGCGCCGCTGCGGCCTCGCCGTGGCCGGGTAGGTCGTGCTCGCGGTCGCACTGGAGGGGGACACCGCCCCTTTGACCGCCTCAGGCACGCTTTGCCCCAGCCGCACTCACATGCGCACTCGAGAGCCGACCGCGGACGCCGAGCTCGCCGCCGCCCATGGCGTCGACCCCGGCTCCGCCGCGTTCCCCACCGCGATGCCCCCGTCGCGCCCAACCCCTACGCTAGCCGTGGTAGCCTCCTTGCGGGTGCGCCCGCCTTGCGCGCGCCGTCATGCACGCGCTCACGCGCCTCCGCACTAGTAGAGTCACCTTCAGCGCCGCCGCGTCGACGTCACCGCGCCCACGCCGACGACGGCCGCACGCGACAGTCCTCACCCCGGACTTGCACCCCTTCGAGCCCAGCAGCCTAGGTGGATCCTTGTGGTTGCCGTCCTGGCCAGTCACCCAGGCGTCGTGGAACTCGCCGCCGGCGAGGTCACCCCGTGTCGCCGTCTTCCTCTTGGGCTTTTCGTCGAATACCTGGTCGGGCCGTTGTAGGCGGGTTTGGGCTGTGCACCGGCGACCACATGCGGGCGTGGCCACAGCCGATCCACCGGGATCCGCTGCGGCAAGGCCGCCCCCGTCGCGGCCACCGGCCGGCCCACACCGCACCGAGCCACACGGTTCCCTCGCGGGATCGCGTGCGGTAGCCAACGGCGGGCCGGCCACGCGCGGGCCGCGGGCGGCCGGTGCCGCACCCGATCCGGGGGAACCGGTGTGGCTGGGCCTGTTTAAGAGGTTAAGTATTTTCTTTTCCAAGAAAACCTATTTTCCCTTTGAAAAACCCTAGTAAATCCGTTTTAACTCCGAAAATTGTGGAACCTTTTCTAGAAAATTTCTAAAATCTTAAACCTCGGGCTAGGGTGGTGTTTGCTCTCTTTTGGTTCTTAATTGAGTTTCTTTGGAGTTACTTGCATTAGGACCGATATTTATTTTCCTTTCACGCTATTAGGAGCAGCTGGAGCTGGGGAGCTGATCCCGGAGTACGACTACTCCGACGACTTCACCGCGGAGGACTACCCGACCCCAGGTTCACGCCCGACGGATTCTGAAATTCCTATTTGGTATTGCTAAGTAGAATTGCTAACGCTTTACTTTATATGCATGTTGATGAACCTTGCACCGCCTCTTTATTTACCCTGTCCTTGATTGCCCTACTACTGCTGTATATATATGTCTATGTGAGCGTGTATATACGCCGAGCTTCGCAATGCATGTGTTGGGATGGGAATAGTGGTTTTTGGCGTGTGTGGGGTAAAACCGGCAGGAGAAGGCGTTTTGGGTACTTTGGCGGGGGTGAGCTCAAACAACCGATCTGGGATCAGGGACAGGGTGCACTCCTCAATGTACCCCTACTGTTACGGTTTTCAGAGCCTAGGTGTTGGGGATTTACTTGCGCTTGGAGGATATGAGCTCGCCCCGGTCTGAAACCGAGTGGATCAACTTGTCTATAGGACTTTCGTACGCTCCACCCCGCCAAGCGTGGGGTTAGGGCCGAGTTGAGCTCGGCAAGTGCGGAACCATATCTGCTTAGGAAGGATAGCGGGGTATCAGTGGGGGAGCGGTGGAGGTGAGACCGCCCCCTCAGAGCGACTCCTGTGTGGCCACACGGGAGAATTTCACAGTTCCAGTGCCGTCCCTTCGGCGGGGGGGGGGGGGGCGTTTTGAGGGCCGGATGCAGAATGGAACCGTAACTACCGAGAGTTCACCCGGTAGGATAGGCTCGGTCGGCCGTACACCGGTCGGGTGCCATTCCAGGATGGGTACAGGTGTACACACTCTGCAGAGTTGTTCGATTTATAGCTATAGCCGCATCCTCGGTCATGAACACAGCCTAGACGACATGTTCGTTCCTCATGTTTTGGGATTTCTACCTTCCCCCTATAGGAGAGTGTGTGGTGAGCCGTGGTTATAGCCGGCTAGAGGAGAGAGGCTCCATCTACCTCGTCGATCCGGTTGCAATCATTGAGGTGCGAGGAGAGGAAGTTCTCGCACCGACCCTAGACAGGAGTAGGTTGTGGAGACGGGTCCCCTGGGTGACCAGGTGGTTCCGAGCTGTGTTGAGAGACTTGGGATTTGGGGATATTGTTGGAGATACCTTGTTTATACTCTGCTGCTGCCGCATAGGAAAACAAAGCCGCTTCCTTGTCTCTTTTCCTCCCTTTAGATGTTAGGCCACTTAAAGCTGCATACAGTTGGTGACATGGACCTATCCCACTCCTTGGGGATAGACTTTGGGTGTGCAGGGTACGAGACCGAGTTCGACATCAACGCCGATCGATGGTACGCCTGAGGGATGCGTCGCTTCGCTCAAGGTTTCCTGTGGCGGGCAGAATAAAAGATGGAGGCCGTTCTGAGAAGATAGCTACCGTTGCGTAGAATTTTCACTCTGATTCAGCCAAGAGGCTTGTATTGATGTACTCCATTATGGACATGTAATAAATTGTGTACTTTTATCCATATGTGATGCGATGTATGACTCTGTGTATTTATCTGTGAGACGTTCTATACGCGATAGCCACTGATCCAAGGACTATCGCGATGGTACAGGGGTTCGGATTTTCTATGAAAATCCGGGGTTTTACACTGCGGGCCTTCAATACACCACCTAGCGGGGCGAGTGGTCGTTTTAGCTTGTTTTGTACGCTAAATCGTGCCCGTTGTGCTCCTCACGTGGTTGGGTTGGTGCTACCCTATATAAGGAGCTCTGCTTCGTCCCGATGAGACTCCATGGTTGCCAGATGCAGAGGGAAAGAAAACAGCTACTCCTCCCGTCGTGGGGGTTCGTCCCCCAAAGCGTAGTGCCATCCTTCAAGCCTTCTGATGTTGGTGGGAGTTCAACAAATGGAGAGGCATGGTTTTGGCAGCCCTCTCCTGCCCTACGGCTTGAGCCCCCGTGGCGACAGGGGGTCGAGTGCTAGGGGAGGGGGCACCGACAAGAGCCACCGCTCCACGTCCGCATCACCACCGCTGCCTCCCGCTGCATGCCATGGACCACCCAGGGTTGCTTCCCTGAGTGTTGTCGGAGTAGCAGGACACCAAGTTACCCCTGAACAAGCTTCTCTGATGAGGTTGATCCCAAAGGGCGACGCGTTGCCAGCAGCTTGTTCGGGGGCGGCCCCAGGAACTCGGATTTCTTCCTGGGCCTTGGTAGTCATGATAGAGGCGTCTGCCGCCTCCCTGGTCCCCGCAGGGAATCCCTGGATGCATCACATGTAGGTGGGAGATCAGCGAGGTGCTCCTCCAACTCTGACCTGTCGGGAATCGCATTATATTACGATACTTGTTCACGGTTCATTGGGCCGCCTTCTTGGACCTTAGAACTCAGGGCTTTGTATTAATGCAGCTGGCCCCATGTCCTTTTAATGTTGACGCATGTTTTGAATCCCACCGGACGGTTTGCCTTCATCCTTTAAGTCAGGGGAAAACTCTTGGCATTCCCCAAGGTTGGTGGGCATCGTGCCCCGAGACTAGCGAAGTAATGGGGAGTGGAAGAGCTGGGAGAGGGAGAGAGAGAAGACAAAGAGCGAGAGAGGGTGCACCTCATCGCCTCAGGTTAACCGCTGCGCGCGGGGCGCCACTCGGTGATAAAACCCTGGGGAAGGCTCAGAGCGAACACACCTCTCGTCTTCTTTTTCCTCCCGTTCGCGATTCCTCTTTGCTCCCTCGCTCCTACCCCTTACCAGAGACCTCATTCTTCCAGACCCCAACTCCTGAATGGCCAGCGAGAATCATTCAGCAAAGGGTTCCCTTGACTCGTCGGTGAGGGCGCCGCCCCCGCTGCGTGGGGCGATGCCGGAGGAGGCTATGAGCGTCGATGCGTCGGTGTCACGTTGGCTCAAGGTCCGCGGCGTGGCTGGTGCCATGGTCCGTCTGGCCCCGCCGGCTCTAGGTTCGGGCACGGGCCTGTCCGTGCCGGCCGCACTGCCAGCGGCCGTCGTGGACGACACCCATCTTCAGGCCAACCCTTCTGCCCGTCTCCAGACCCAGCTGAATGATGTGCGGCAGCGCGTCATGCTACTAGAGAGCGAGTTGGACATCACGCAGCAGGACGCTACCACCTTCAGGTCCGCCTTTGAGGGGGGCGAGCAGGAGCTAAAGGCGGCGCAGGACGCCAAGGTGGATGCACTCACCCTGGTTGCCGGTGAGTCGCTCGGCCTTGCCCTCATATTTTTTGTAGCATTACTGTCATGGTTGATGATGTCTTTTTCCGGTGTTGGGAAGGTTAGGAGGAGATTGCACACCTACGCGCCGCGGAGGCGGAGCAGGCGCAGCGGGACCTCACCAAGCTACGTCTCATCCATGGCCACCTCCACGACGCCGCCAGCAACACCGTGATGGCAGTGCGACTGGAGCCGACGATGATGCACGACCTTCTTTGCGCTCTCCCTGACTGGTTGATTGGCCATATCCTCGTGGGAACAACGAGGCCGCGAAGGCGCCAGGAGTCGGCCTTGTACTTCAATGCCAACACCGATGCCATCCTTCTGTTGGTGGTCCTCAACGCCCTCTTTGCGAATGGGGGGGGGGGGGGGGCTACCGCGGCTACATGGGGAACAACTGTTTTGGATGACTCCAGCGAGTCGGAGGGTACCTCCGAGGGGGCGGCCTTCCTCGGTCAGGCCGACCCTTCAGCGAAGTGAGGCATATGCCTCGGGGTAGGTGTTAATCCTTCGTGATCAACACCTCCCCCTTTTATCTTCCTTTTTTATGTAATGTAACTTGGCAGGGGGCCTTTTGAATCAAACCTTTGTCTTGTCGGCTTGTTTTGCTCGTACAGGTGGCGATGGATGGCTGCAACGAGCTACTCCAGTCCGCTTGGCGATGTCTTGTCATACGGACCCACCCGTTTTGCTGACTAGTGTGGGCCCATACGTAGGTCGGGCCGTGCGGTCGCGCCTTGAGTTGGGGCTAGAGTCATCGTTTTACCGTTTTTACCGTGATGATAGGTCGAGCACCTTGCGTTAGGTCGGGAGAATCTTCTTTTCTAACGTGATCTCCTGTGGTGTCTTGTCTGTCAGCCCCGGTTGCCGACGTGCCAAACGCCATCTGGGGCAGAGATCGCTTTTTCCGGGGCGTCAGGCCTGGCAGGATTCACGTGCGAGGGAGAGACAGAAAGAGAGAGAGGGCTGGGATGGAGCACTTCTACTGCTCCTCGCGAGTGGGCCCGAGCAGTGAATTGCCCACAACCAGCCCGCTTTCCCCATTTAAGTCGAGGAGACGGGGGTTGATTGAGATCCCATTCTTCTCTTTTGCTTCTCCTCCCTTGTGCGCACGCTTTCCAACCTAAGGCGCCTCCGGGTTTGCAGATCCAAACCTTTTGCTATGGTTCCCACCTCCTCCTCATGACGATGTCGAATTGGCAGTGCTCTACCGTCTCCCTGGCAAAGCTGACCAGGCTCACCGATGCGGGGCTGCTTCCGCGCTTGGCTGATGCGTGGGAGTGGATCAAGCCTAGGTGTTGACGGTGAATTTCCGTCAACCTAGCTATGAGTTTACCTTTAATGTTGGTGTTGATTTATTATTCTAACCACTGGAACTAACCCCCCGTATATAACAAGTTCACTCTTGCATGTCGATTTTGGAGTTCATCGTTTACGCAGGAAATCTACGCTAAAGAGGAGACTTTCAGGATAAGTTCACCAAGCACTTTCGAAGAAGATCATGAAGCCCGACAAGAGCCAAGACACGCGATGAACATGACTCCAAATGACCTAAGGATTGAAGCGTCAATGTGCAAGTCTTCAGGAACTCAACCAGAAAATAGCGAAGCTTGCATAGCAAGGATTCAAGCCTTAACCGTGAAGGAAACGACGTCAAAGGCCCACATGCAAGTGCACACAAATAAGGAATCGTGCAAGAAGCAACTGGGGAGGAACACGGGTCTGAACTGGCCCAGGAAGGGCCTGGGGCTTAGTCGGATCGGCCCAGGGGCCTTTTGGCCCGGTTCGCGACGCCCTTTGCCCCAGGTGTTCGTCTATTTATTGCCTCCGCCACCGTCGGCCGCCACATCGAACAAATCATTCTACCGACGCCATTCACCAGAAAACCACCACCGCAAGATGAAGGAAAGAGTTGGATGAGATCATCGCAAGGATCAACGCCGGCGGAGGGAAGGAAGTAAGAGGAGGACTCCAAGCCGCTGGCTTAGGGGTGTTCCCAAGCTTCATCGCCACCATCTTCATCGACGACGTTCTCCAGAGTCTCCATCACCCCTATGTGCTTCTATCCGTGTAAGCTGATGGGGTAATGTCTCCGTTCGTCCCTAGGGTTAGATGGATGCATGATATGTAATATATACATGAACCTTATGTCAATCAATGCTTTATGGTCTATGTCTTTGCATATGCTTTGTTTACATATGTTTGCGCAACATGTGGTCTTAGTAGGGTTTGTGGTAATCGTGGTGATTAGCTTAACCCTATGGGTGCTTAGGCATAGATGTGGTTATATGTGAAAGTGTTTGATTACCTTGCATAGTGACAGTACGATTTAGGGAAAAGGCTTAGCGGTCGCATAATCGCCATGAAGCTAGTGTAGGCAACTCCCTTTTCATGTATTAGATGCATGTTCATGTGATCCTAAACCCTATGGAAGGAACGCTTATCAATCTTAACCTCTCTCTCTTGTGTCCACCCTTTGCCATCTAGTTAAACCTTAGATTTGTTTGATCAACTTAGGTTGGATTGTCTTTACCTTTAGATTAATACCCCTTCCAAAGGTTTCCCATCAACTAGATTAGTACTTGGTTAAGCGCTAGCAATCTCCTTGCTCCGCGGATTGATAAGAACCTAGGGAATCCCCGTGGTGAAAAAGGTGTAGGTCCGTACGCTTGCGGATCGTAGGTAGATAAGAGTTTTATCCGTCAACAAGCCCCTTTTTCTGGCGCCGTTGCCGGGGAGCAAGCCAGTTTGCTACGTTTAATCTAGTATAAATTGTGTTGATTACTAACATCTAACCCTTATTTTCTAGAAAAAAAATCTTTTTTTGTTTTTCTTTCTACTTTTCTTGTGCCTAGATGGATTTGTTCACCTCACCATTGGAAGATGAAGAGATGTCGCTAAGGGAGCTAGCAATGCCGTCAATGGAAGACATTGAGATGCAAAAATCAGATTTGGTGCTTGCTACAACCCACTATGAAGTGAAGCCTAGAATCATCAAGTTAGTGGTGAGAAAACCATTTAGAGGATTGGAGGATGACAACCCATATAGACACATTAAGGAATTCACGATGATATGCAACACGGTGCAACAAGAAGGAGTTCCGACCGCTTGGTTCAAGTGGAATCTTTTTCCATTCTCTCTAGAAGATGAAGCGCGAAGATGGTACACACTTGCATCCGTTGAAGCAAAAGGAAATTGGGATGAGCTAGTGAAGAAGTTTCTTTTGAAGTTCTTTCCCATAAGCAAGGTCCAAGACTTAAGGTGGCAAGTGCTCACTTTCAAGCAAGGAGAGGATGAAGGAATTGATGAAGCATGGGATCGTTTTAATGAACTACTTGAGCGAGGCCCGAACTTGGGATTTTCCAGTGACTTGATGTTGCATACCTTTTATTTTTCACTAACCCCTAACTCGTCTCGTTTTGTAAGCATGTGTGCAGGCGGTGATATAATGGATAAAACAATTTGTGAAGCCGCACAAATCTTACAAAGGATAAGCAATGGACAAAGAACGCAACAAGATTGGCAAAGACGTTGTCGAGACGAGCAAAACGACAAAAGCAAGCCCAAGGTGCTTGCTGAAATTTCTGAAAAAGATGAACCGGAGGTCAAGGAAGATGAACTGACCATACAAGAAATTGAAGATCCACTTCCCAAGGCAAGAGAAGTCATTTCGGATATTAAAAATGTTGAAACTAACATGAATGTAGACCGAAGTATGTGGAATGCTAGACCATTGGCGGAGTTCAATCAATCCGGTTGGATTCAAGTTGATTTTCCCCCACTAATCAACTACCGAAGGAATGAGGAACGCCAACACGTTGCAAAACTAGTTGAAGATATATTTGATCAAGAGATGAGTGGAGAGTCGATCCAAAAGTTATTTGAAGATGAAAGAGAAGAAGGAGATGAAGGTTGGATCGACTGGTTTGACAACTCAAGGATTTATGATGAAGAAAGAGAAGAGTACAACCATGACCAGCCTAGTGACTCAAAGGATAAATGGGAGGAGAAAGGACTCAAGCTAGAAGGTTATAGCTTACATTCTATTGAAGCCCACACAATAGCAAGGCAAGACATGGAAGTACTCAAGGATGAAGAAAAGAGTGAACTCAACGAAGAGCGACCTTGACGACATGTGGTACACGGGTGTCGGGGACCGCCCTAGGGGTCCCCTTAAACAATGGGGGAACCCTCACTTAAATCCCTGCATCGAAATAAGCTAGGCCTAACAATGCAGGAAACTAACCATGCAGGACATGGCCCATGCGGCGGAGACTCGGAGGCCCACCAAGACGGCCCGTGCGGAAGACCCTCGAGCGAGGCTCCGCCTCGCCCGAGGGCACGCTCCTCCTCGAGCGGGCTCCGCCCCGTTCGAGGGGCAACCCCCTCCTCGAACGGACTCCGCCCCGTTCGAGAGGCGACCCTTCCCTCGAGCGGTCCCGCCCCGCTCGAGGGCTCGCACCCCCTCGAGCGAGTCCCGTCTCGCTCGAGGGTCCGCCCCGCCCTCGGGCGGGGCCCGCCACGCTCACGGGCGCCCCGCACGCGTGCGCCGGCCCTGTACTTGGGCATTTAACGCCCCGACGCCGCGGGGGGCGGCGCCATCATGCGCCCCGGGCTCACGCCCCGGTGCCGCCGCACCAACTCCCCGGGGGAGGAGCCCATCCCCGCCCGCGTGGGATGGAGCGTGCGGTACGGCCGGTGTCGGTCCCGTGATACCACGCGCCCTCTTGTACGGCTAACGCGCCCGAGCCCTCGAAAGAGGGCCGGACGCACCCTCGATTCACTTTCACGTGACCTTGCGGAGTTAGGTGAGGGGTGCTAGGCCGGTGGATGGCCATCCCGGCCATTGTAGCGGCGCGGCCGCCGTACCCACGCGTGCGGGCGCACGCCCCGACCCCGGCCCGGCGCACGCCCGGGCACTGCAGCAACCACTCCACTACCGCAGGGCTCATTGGGAAAGAACGCCGTTCAGCCCGCTCCTGTACCCCGTACCAGCCATCATCAACACCTCCCTCGAAACCTATCAGAGGACGCCATCGCCATCTGCCGCCTTCCTACCCTCGAACCGCCACTGTTCGGGTACGGGGTAGGCCATCATGACCGGATCGCAGCGAAGATCGTCCGGACGGCCGCCCACTCTACACCGTAGCGCGACGTGCTCCTTCACGTAGCTAGGCAGCGCGGCGTGCATGTAACTCGCCGCCCCCTTGGCCTATAAAAGGGGAGGCGAGCCCCCAGCCGCGGGGGAGACAGGTTCGGGGGAACGAGCACAGTCGAACACAACGCACCGTGCATTCACTCTCTCATTCTCCCACAACATCTTCGACCACTCTCACAGGGACTTGGAAGCCACGCTTCCTCTCCCGCCTTGCTTGTACTTGCCCCACTACAAGCACCCCCGGTGCCGAGCAATATAGTGCCACGAGCACACCCCTGCTGGACGTACGGCCCCCTCGGCCGGAACCAGGATAAAACCTTGTGTCATTCGTTGCTTGGCATCGACCATTGAGGGATAGACCTAGGCGTTATATACTGGTTAGTGTCGGGACCATATTCCGCACCGACAGTTGGCGCCCACCGTGGGGCAAACGAGCGCCTAAGGTCATTTCGCCAACTCCCTCCATGGTGATTCGCACTGAGTACCGTGCTACGCGCTACAACATAGGTACCTCGGACCCTCTTCCGGCCGGGTTCGAGATCCGCTTCGGAGACTTGAACTTCCAGGCCACGGGGAACGGCTATCTCATGCGCCTCACCAATCGTGAGGAGCTTCGCGCGCGGCGCGAGGCCGGGCTGCCTCCGGTCTCCGCCGCACGCCACGACCGGCGCGGCGCCCCGCCGGACACGGATGCTGGCGGGCCCGTCGACACCGCGACGCCGTCGCCGCTCCGGCTACGCTCCCGCCGGGCGCGGTCCGGCGGCGGCAAGGCCGAGCGCGCCGCCACTCAACGCGGTGCGCCCACCGTCACAACGGCCGCCACCGCCCCGGTGGGGACCGCGTGCGGTCTCAAGACCGCGCATCCCCATCGGGCTGCGTGGCGCCACGACGGCCCATAACGCCAACGTGAACACGACGATGCGCGGGTTCCGCCCGGCCGCCACGTCTTCGTCGCCGGGGATCCCGGCGCCTCGGCGGCGGACGAGTCGTCCACGGGCTCCGTCGACACGATGCCACCCGCCAACCGACACGGGTACGCGGGTGGGACTTCTCCGGCGTGCCGGACCCGGTCGCGTTCGGGCGCTTCTTCGACGCCACGGACTGCGGTTTGGGCTGCTCCGACGACTCCCGGCACGGGAGCTACGACCCCACGCGGGAGTGTTGCGCCGTCATCACCAACGACCCGCCAACGCCGCCGGTGCGGCGGGTGCGCGAGACGGGGAAGTCACGCCCGCCCCCCGGGGATCGCTACGCGCCCGGCCGCGAGGCCGGCGCTCTGCCGGGGCCGACGTCGACGCACGGGCGGCCCAAGCCCGCGAGCTCGAGGCCAAGGCGGCGGAGGAGTACGGGGACGGTGCGGCTACTCCGCGCCTCGATGGCGGGGGGAGGCCTCGCGCGCGGCGAACGCGCGCGGGAGGCCGGGCCGACAGGTCCGTGACCGCCTCAACCCCGTCCCCAACGTCGACAATGCGGATACTCCACCACGGGCGAGCCAAAAGCTCATCGCCGCCGCGGCGTTGCTACGCGCCATGCGGCACCATCGACCCCCGAGGCTCGAGACATGCACCGCGAGGTGCGGACTCTCCTTGAGCAAGCGGCCGTCCGGCGGGCCGAGAGCTCGGCCTCACGCATCCGCCAACGGGGGGGACGCACGGGGGTGATGATCCTGCACCGGGAGGCGAACCCTCGGTGCACGTAGGTCAACCCGCCCGACCGGGGACGCACGCCGGCCAAGGAACGGCTCCTCGACACACGCGGGCGGCGGATGGCGATGCCCGCAACGTCATCAACGCCGAGCGCACCGGCAAGGCGGACGCGCGAGCGGCTAGGGGTTACCACCCACGAAGGGGTGGACGCTACGACGGCGGTGAGGATCGCTCCCCGACACCGGAGCCCCCGGGCACCGTGTGTTCGGCGGGGAGAGATCCGCACGGCGGCGTTCCCCGCCGCTTCCGTCGGCCCTCGACGATCGTCAAATAAAACGGGGAGACGGACCCTCGTGTCCGGCTCAGCGACTACCGCCGCGGCTTTGTCGGTGGGCGGGGCTACCAACGACGAAGTAATCATCCGCAACTTGCATGCGGGCGACGCGGCCGGACATGGCTCGAGCACCGCCCGCCGGCCCCGGATCCATAGCCGGGACGATCTAGTCCACACCTTCGTGGGCAACTTCCGGGGCACGTACGTGCGCCACGGGAACTCCGGGACCCGCGCTCCGCACGCGAGGCCGGCGAGTCGGCGCGGGACTTCATACGGCGCTTCTCCAAGCGGCGCACGGAGCTCCCCGGCGTGGCACAATCCGAGATCGTGCACGCGTTCCTCGAGGGCACCACGTGCGGGACCTTGTGCGCGAGCTAGGACGCGGCCCGCCCACGGACTCGAACGAGGCGTTCGACATTGCCACCGGCTTCGCCTCGGAGAGGAGGCCGTGGGGGCAATCTTCGACGGCAAGAAGGGCAAGCGCTCCGAGGACACGCCGCGGAGGGCGGCGGGTCCAAGGAGCCGCGCCGCAACGACAAGCGGGGCAAGAAGGGGGGGGGAAGAAGGCCGCGCCGCGGGCGCGCGAGCGAGGGCGCAACGGCGGCAACGCCGAGGCCCTCGGCGTCGACCCGGCTCGACGGGGGCCCTCGGCCGGCTCCTCGAGGCCGGGGGGTGTTCGATGACATGATGAAGAAGCCATGCCCCCTACCACAAGACCCCCGTAAACCACACTCTTGAGCGATGCGACATGCTCAAGAAGTT
Organism: Cenchrus americanus; assembly: GCA_947561735.1. Taxonomy (NCBI): domain Eukaryota; kingdom Viridiplantae; phylum Streptophyta; class Magnoliopsida; order Poales; family Poaceae; genus Cenchrus; species Cenchrus americanus. The sequence goes on along the minus strand of OX387245.1, from coordinate 79,455,689 downwards.
CTATGGCCGCGCCGCCGCGAAGGGGCGAGAGGCCAAGAAGGATGGGGGCGATGGCGACGCGGGTGGTTTCCCCGCCGTCGAAAATGTGTTCCTCATCTTTGGGGGACCTACCGTCGACATGTCGACCGGCAACGCAAGAAGGAGCGGCACGAAGTCCTCGCCGCGAGAGAGGGCACCTCCGGCCTTTCTCAGGCGGTCGAAGGATGCCATCACCTTTAGCCGGGACGATCACCCAAACCGCATCCCGAACCCGGGCCGGTACCCACCGGTGGTCGATCCCATCATTGGGAACGCCGGTTTTCGAAGGTCCTTATGGACGGAGGCGGTAGCCTCAATATCCTCTTCGCGCATACATTGCGCCGATGGGGATTGGGGTGGACCAGCTGCGGCCCGGCACGAAGCCGTTTCACGGCATCGCGCCCGGCAAGCAGGTTCAACCCCTCGGGCAGATCGACCTGCCCGTCTGGTTTGGGACCCCCAAGAATTTCCGCAAGGAAACCCTCACCTTCGAGGTGGTGGGATTCAAAGGGGCCTACCATGCCATCCTTGGGCGACCATGCTATGCCAAGTTCATGGGGGTCCCCAACTACACGTACCTGAAGATGAAGATGCCAGGTCCAAATGGCGTCATCACCGTCGGGTCATCAATCGAGCATGCATTCGGCGCGACGTCGAGTGCGTGGAACATGCGAGAGGCACTAGCGCCGGATGAAGCGCCGGTGAACACTGCTTGGAGAAGATGGTCAACGACGACCTCAGCTCCGCCGCCAAGCACGTCGGCACCTTCGAGGCCGCCGAGCAAACCAAAGGGGTCCCCCTCGACCCGTCGGCCCCCGAGGGCAAGGCATTGAGGGTCAGCTCGACCCTCGATCCTAAATAGGAAGCAGTGCTCGTCGACTTCCTCCGCGCCAACGCCGACGTCTTCGCGTGGAGCCCCTCGGACATGCCAGGCATCCCGAGGGGAGGTCGCCGAGCACTCCCTTGATATCTCGCCCAACGCTCGCGCGCGTGCGGCGGCGGGCGCGCCGCTTCGACGAGGAGCGGCGACGGGCGATCGGAGCGGAGCCGCGGAAGCTCCTCGAGGCCGGGTTCATCAAGGAAGTGTTTCACCCTACGTGGCTAGCTAATCCTGTGCTTGTAAAAAAAGAAAAATGGGAAGTGGAGGATGTGCATAGACTACACTAGTCTCAATAAAGCGTGTCCAAAAGTTCCCTTTCCTTTGCCACGCATAGATCAAATCATTGACTCTACATAGCGGGTGTGAACTACTCTGTTTCCTCGATGCTTACTCGGGATATCACCAAATAAAAATGAAGGAGTCCGACCAGCTCGCGACTTCGTTCATCACACCGTTCGGGACGTTCTGTTACGTCAAGATGCCTTTTGGCCTCAGAAACGCGGGCGCAACATATCAGTGCTGCATGCAGCACGTTTTTGGGGACCATATCGGGCGGACGGTCGAGGCTTACGTGGACGACATCGTCGTCAAGACCAGGAAGGCGGACGACCTGGTTAGCAATCTCGGCATCGCGTTCGGACCGCCACGGGCAAACGGGGTCAAGCTCAACCCCGAAAAATGTGTCTTTGGAGTGCCGCGGGGCATGCTCCTAGGGTACATCGTCTCCCAGCGGGGGATCGAGGCCAACCCACGAAAAGGTCGCGGCCCTCGAGCGAATGGGTCCAATTCGGGACCTCAAGGGAGTGCAGAAGGTGTTGGGATGCCTCGCCGCCTTAAGCCGCTTCATCTCGAGGCTCGGTGAGAAGGGCCTGCCCCTCTACCGGCTGCTCAAGAAGCACGAGCGCTTCTCTTGGACCACCGAGGCCCAGGAAGCGCTCGACAAGCTGAAGGCATCGCTGACGCACGCCCCAATCCTTACGCCGCCGCGAGACGGCGAACCCCTCCAGCTCTACGTGGCCGCGACCACCCGGGGTGGTCGGCGGCGTGATCGTCGTGGAGCGCACGGAGGAAGGGCATGCCTTGCCTGTGCAGAGGCCGGTCTACTACATCAGCGAAGTCCTGTCGGACACAAAGACACGCTACCCCCGGAGTCCGGGGGAAAGCTGTTGTACGCGGTAGTCCTCGCGCGGCGCAAGCTCCGCCACTACTTCGAGGCCCACCCTGTTACGGTGGTCTCCTCCTTCCCGCTAGGAGAGATCATTCGCAACCCCGACGCGGCAGGCAGAATTGCCAAGTGGTCCGTGGAGTTGATGGGCGAGACGCTAGCCTACGCTCCGCGCAAAGCCATCAAATCGCAAATCTTAGCCGATTTCGTCGCTGAGTGGACGGACACGCAGCTGCCGCCCCCTCAGATTCAAGCAGAGTGCTGGACTCTGTTCTTCGACGGCTCGGTGATGAAGACAGGAGCGGGCGCGGGCCTGCTCTTCGTGTCACCCCTCGGGGAACACATGCGCTACGCAGTGCGCCTCCACTTCCCCGCGTCCAACAATATGGCGGAATACGAGGCCCTTCTCTGCGGCCTCAAAATCGCCATTGAGTTGGGCGTCAAGCGTCTCGACGTACGAGGGGATTCGCAGCTCGTGATCGATCAAGTCATGAAGAACGCGAGCTGCCACGATGACAAGATGGAGGCTTACTGTAAAGCCGTGCGGGCCCTCGAAGACAAATTCTACGGCATCGAGCTTAATCACGTACCCCGCCGGTACAACGAGGAGGCGGACGAGCCGGCAAAGATCGCGTCGGGCGGATCACCGTTCCCCCGAACGTTTTCGCACGCGACATCGCGCAGCCCTCGGTCACCTTCGAGCCCTACCCCTCGAGCGACGGCGGACCCTCGGGGGCTCCCTCGAACCCAGCGGGTGCGGAACCCATGGAAGAGGACCCCTCGAACGAGGCGTACGTGCTCTCCCTTCTCGAGGGGTACGGCACCCACGAGGCTGTCGCGATGGACATCGAACCGGCCCCCGTCCAGGCGGACTGGCGGGAGAAGTACATCGCCTGGATTGCTCGAGGGGAACTCCCCGCAGATCGGGCCACAGCCAGGCGCATCGCCAGGATGGCCAAGTCATTCACCCTCGTCGATGGCGAGCTGTACAAGCGCGCCGCGTCAGGCATCCTCCAGCGGTGTATACCCATTCCCGAGGGGCGCGAGCTCCTACGGGACATCCACGCGGGGATCTGTGGCCACCACGCCGCACCGCGCACCCTCGTTGGCAACGCGTTCCGCCAAGGCTTCTACTGGCCTACCGCGGTCGCGGATGCCAGCGAAATAGTGCGCACCTGCGAGGGGTGCCAGTTCTACGCCCGCAAGTCCAATTTGCCCGCTCACGCCCTACAAACAATCCCTGTAACATGGCCGTTCGCCGTGTGGGGGTTGGACATCGTCGGGCCCCTGCGGAAGGCGCCCGGGGGCTTCACCCACCTGCTTGTCGCGATCGACAAGTTTTCCAAATGGGTGGAGGTGCGCCCCATCACGATTTTGAGGGCTGAGCAGGCGGTCACATTCTTCACCGACATCGTCTACCGCTTTGGAGTGCCAAACTCCATCATCACGGACAATGGGTCCCAGTTCACGGGCCGGAAGTTCTTGGAGTTCTGCGACAAGTTCCACATCCGCGTGGATTGGGCAGCTGTGGCACACCCACAGACCAACGGCCAAGTGGAGCGTGCCAACGGCATGATTCTGCAAGGCCTCAAGCCCCGAATTTTCGACCAACTCAACAAATCTGGCCGGAAATGGCTCCAAGAACTACCAGCAGTCGTGTGGAGCCTAAGGACAACCCCAAGCAGAGCCACCGGGTTCACCCCGTTTTTCCTGGTCCATGGCGCGGAGGCCGTCCTCCCCACGGACCTGGAATATGGGTCGCCCAGGATTCGAGGCTACGACGAAGAGGCTAACCAGCGAGCCCGCGAGGACTCACTGGACCAGCAAGACGAAGTACGCCTCGTGGCGTTGATGCACTCCGCAAGGTATCAACAGTCCCTACGACGCTACCAAGCACGCAAGATACGTCGCAGAGATTTCAGCGAAGGGGATCTAGTCCTAAGGCTACGCCAAGACAACCGAGGGCGCCACAAGCTATCGCCCCCATGGGAGGGACCCTACGTCGTGGTGAAGGTGCTCAAGCCGAGCACGTACAAGCTGGCCAACGAGGACGGCGAAGAACTTACCAACGCTTGGAACATCCAACAGCTACGTCGCTTCTACCCTTAGCTAGGATTTCCAAGTATTTTCTGTTGTAAAAACGCATGGCCAACACCCCAGTTGGCGTCACCTATGTAAATACTCCATGTCTAATAAAAGGGCAACTCGGCTTTCCCCTGAAACCCAAGTTACCCTCGGGGGCTACTGCGGGGGGGCCCCCCCCCCAAATGGTCCCATTTTTTCGCGCAAAAGACGTAACAACACGCGCTAAATTTGTTTCCTACTTCAACCTCGAGCCATGATTCGAACGGGGCGCGGGTGGCACGGCGGAAGGAGCGTGCGAGCCGAGACGGCCTACGCCGCGTGGCTATGGCCCGTCCCTCTCGCCTCCAACCCGCCGGGCCCCCTGCGAAAAACGAACTCCCCTAACTAGAATCTACTCAGGAAGAAGGAGAAACAAAAGGCGTAATAAGCAAACAACTTCATTTACAAGAATCGCTATGTTCACAAGACGACTTGTTTATTTACAAAAAGGCCACGAGGCCAGAATTCTGATACACATGAACAAAAAACGGGCCTAGCGCCCGGATGCTTTCGGGCGGGTGGAGCGGCGGCATCGGCGGCGTCGGGAAGAGGAATTCTTCGAAGGCCTCGGCGAGCGACCCGGCGGCGTCGGCGGCAAGCGCGTCCGCGCGCTCCATGGCCACCTCGTCCTCGACGCCCTCGTGCACGATATAGCCCTCCGCCGGCGCCTCAAGGTTGACCTCGTAGTGGGATCGCACCACTGCGAGGGCCTTCGGGACGCCTAGGTGCAACGCCCGGCGCATCCGCTCCGTGACGTGGCCGCCTAGGGCGCGCGGCGGCCGGCCGCCGAGCTGCCGGCCTGGGCCTCGCCTTCCTCGACGACGCGGCAAGTCTCGAGGGCCGCGTCACGCAACTCCTGCAGCTCCTGCTCAGAGGAGTTGTAGGAAGCCTGCAGGGCCTCGGCTCGCCCAGCAGCGATCCCCAAGGCAGTGCGCCAGCGTGGAATCATCAAGATGACAAGAAATCAGAAAGGGAGAAGCGAACCCTCTAAAGCAAAAAACCAACAAACAAGAGTCGAAAAGTCTCACCCTCGACTTGCTTCCTCTCCCGCAGCGAGGTCGCGGCGTGCGGACTCGAGCTCCGACTCGAGACGCCGGGACGGCCTCGCCTTGCTCACGGAGGGCCGGCTCCGGGCGGCATTGGCGATGCCGAGCGAGAGCGCTTCATCCTCAACCTTGGAGAATGCGGCGTTCCGCTCCTCCCGGCGACTTCTCCGCCGCTTCGCGAGCAACGCGCTCCGCTCCCGGCGCCGTTCGGGGCGTCATCGAGGGCGCCTCGCTCTTGCCGGGAGCCGCCCCTCGGCCCCCCGGGCGGCGACGCGCTCCGCCGGAGCCGCTCCTCGGCGACGACGAGGGCCGCGGCCTTGGCGTCGAGGGCGGCCTTCGGGTCATCGGCCTCCTTGGCGCGCCGCTCCGGCCCCGCGCGCCCGCTCCTCCGGCCCCGGCGCTGCGCGCCCGCGCCCCCTCGAGCGACGTGCGGAGCTCCCGGTCTCGGCGCGGCGAGCGGTGGCCACCTCCGCCTCCCGGTTGGCGGCCCGGCGTCCGCGTCTTGTCCGGGTCCTCGCGCGCGTTCCACAGCGCCTCGTCGCGATCGACGAGGGCCGCGCGGATCCGCTCGAGACTCGAGTGACGCGCCGTGTCCTGCCTCGAGCTCTCAGGAAGCACGTCGCACCACGCCATCACCCGGTACACCAGCCAGCTGTCTGGCGTCCTGAGAGCATCCGCAAGCGCGTCAAAAGCGCTGCATCGCTCCCGGAGCTGGCGGGCCTCGGCGTTCACCTGGTCGAACGCGTCGTATTTCTCATGGGCGCGGCGCTCGAGCTCCTGGCATACACACATCGAATCTCGTAAGCGCCAAGGCTTGAATGCGGCACACGAAAACGAAAAAGGAAGAGAGACGAGCAACCGCGGCTCACCGGAAGACGAGCCGGGCCGGGCCGCCGTGGACTGCGGCGCCTCGTTCAACGCACGGTTGAGCGTGGCGTCGTGGTTCGGAGCTCGCCCCGAGCTCTCGCCTCCCCCCGGCGTCGGCGAACGCGGGGGGGATCCTCCACCCCCCCCCCCCCACCGGGCGGGGCGGCGGCGTGGGGAGGACGAGGCCTCGGCACCGTGCCCTCGACCCCCCACCATCGGGTGACCCTCGCGCCGCCTCACGAGGGCCCCCTCCACGGGGCTCGGGGGAGTTCGTGGGCCGGCCGGGCCCCCGGTTCCACCCGGCGGCGGGGAGTCATCCGAGAGCTCCACCACCTCCGCACGGAGACCGCCGGCGGGGAGGAGCCGCCTGCTCCGCCTCCGCCCGGCGCCCCCACCGCGCCTCCGCGGCCACGGGGCGCCGTAGTGGCGCCGTCGCCGCCACCTCCGGCCGTGCCGCCGCATCAGCGGGCGCTCCCGCAGGTTGTGTCGTATGGACCTCCCTGGGCCCTTTGCCTCGGTGGGTACCGGGACCGACTACTCGGTGGGCCCACGGGACTACCGGCTTGCGCTACACGACACACGAAGGCGTGGAGCACAAGGACAACACGAGGAGTAGTACTCGGATAGGACTCTGTACATGTTCCGCATCGTGTAGAGGTCTCCTAGACGTACTCGACTAGTACTCTTTCCCTACTCCGACTTGTAACCCCGTCTCCGGACTATATAAGGCGGCGGGGGACCGATCTCGGGATCACCTCATCCAATCTCAACTCACGGCGCACTATTGCACCATCCCGTAATCGTGCCCTATCAATCCGAGCTACGCGGCATACGGGACGTAGGGTATTACGCACCTTGCGGCCCGAACCTCGTCTAAATTGTGTGCCACGTGCCTCTTCCTTCGAGTTACCGATCTCGGCGAGTCACATTCATCTACTTCGGGTACTCCCCGTAGTAGGTTGCCGTCCAAAACACCGACACCGGCGCGCCGGTAGGGGCTCTCGCTCGAGATCACATGGCGAACTCGACGGCTTCCGTTCACATCAAGCCAACCGTCGCCTTCAACCGCGGCGACACCTTCGTTTTCGGTGCCTGGGTCTGCACCGCTGATGGCGCGGGTTCCTTCCAGCGCCGCTTGATCATGCAACCCGACTCGAGGACAGGCCTTGTGACGCTTCCCGAAGTTGACACGGGCAAGCTCGCCGGCAAGTTCGGCGAAATTTCGCTCTCCAACCTCCACGCTGACTTCGAGCTCGAGTCCAACTCGAACCCGACGTCGCCATGGGCCATCGCATGCGAGCTGGCTCCTCGGCCATCGCAGCGGCCCCCTCTCCACGCCGGCGCTCCGCGCGTGGCTCCGCGTTCCCGGCCGGCCCGCACGGAGGCTTCTACACCACGCCGGGCCGGCAAGGAGCCCGCAACCGAGTACAACTCGGACTCGACGCCGTCCCCGGCCGCGTCTCGGACTCCGGCCCCTCTCTCCGAGTTCTACTCGAACCCGGACTACGACTTCGACTTCGGGTCGGACCCCCGAGGAGCCCGAGTCCGAAGACGACTCCTCCGAGCTTCCCCTGTCGGGGCCGGCCTGCGGGCCGGTTATAAGATCAACGCCGGCCGGGAGATACGTCACGCGGCCAAACCTCAAGCCCGCCGAGGCGACAACAGAGGACTCACGCTACGTCGCCTACATCGACTCGCTACCGTTCCGGAGGGAACACCACTAGCCCAAACCGACTCAAGCACACCAAGCGAGGTGGCACCTTCGAGCCAAGCTTGGGTACCCCCGATCGTCAAGTCTTCATGGCTGCCCGGCGACACCCCGGGAACCTTCGGCACGGCCGCGACAAATACTTGGAGGACATCTCCGCGGACGAGCCGTCTCGCCGATGCCCCCGGGGGCGGACGAGACCGACGCCAACGAGGGACGCCGGCGCGAACGTAACGGAGGAAGCGCAACGAACGACGCCGGCGGCTCGGGAGACAACCTCCCCATCCGCAACCTTGCGGAAGCTCTCGGCGCCGAGAGCGAGTTCACACCACTCCGAGCAATGCCTCATGTCGATCACAACGATCGCACGTCGGGCTCGGGGCATACGGGCCGGAGAAGTCATCGCCAAGCTCGGCCGAAGAAGCCTACTTCATGCGGGTCGACAAGAGAGTCGACCAACCTCTCCCGGCCAAGCCTCGCGACAACGAGGCTACTAGTCGCGATGTTGACCCCGGTCCTAACCGTACTCGGGGCGACATCCCGGCCGAACCAAACCGTCGACGCTCCACCGCGGCGGACCCTCACGACAAGACAACGTCAACCGAGAAGTCGTCCCCCACGAGTGCTCCGCCGGTGGTGGCGGCAACGACCCCGACGGCGGCGGCGGCGGCGGCGGCGGCTCCAACCACGGAGCCAACAAGAAAGCCGGAGGCGGCGGCCGCGCGGCGGCCGCGGCCACGCGCACGGCCACGCCTCCCGGCGCCTCCCACGGCGGGTACGATGCTCGCCGAGAGAATCGACGAGTTGCGGCGAGAAGAAGTCGACGACCGCCGCCGAAGGCGACGGCTTCCCTGCCTTCTCACCCCGGCTTCGCAACTCTGCTCCTCCCCCGACAAGTTCAAGCCTTTGGGGATCACCAAATACGACGCGAAGCGGATCCCATTCGGTGGCTCCGATGCTACGCTCTCTCCATCGAGAACGGCGGCGACAACGGCGACACCAAGTGCCTCTACTTCCCCTTCGCCTGGATCAAGCCCCACTCACGTGGCTCGAGTCGGCCGGACAAGCACTCAATCGACAAGTGGGACCACTGAAGGAGCAATTCACAAGCAACTTCGCGGGCGCCATGGGCCGTTCGGGTACTCGCATGGACCTTGCCATGGTCAACCGGGGAACAAGGCGAGACCCTCCGCAAGTACATGCGCCGCTTTTTCGACAAGCGCGCTACCGTCGTGGACGTCACCGACAAGGAGGTCATCGACCTCTTCCAGGACGGGCTCTACCATCGCCGCACCTTCAAAGACTTCGGCCGACGCCGCCCCAAGTCCATTCCCCACCTCAAGGACATGATCACGTCCTGGGCGGACGAAGAGGACAAGGCCAACGCCAAGTACGACGCCATCCGCGGCAAGTCCAAGCAGAACCAAGGTGGCGGCGGCAGGAACAATCCAAACCAAGGCGGCCGCAACAACAACAACAACAACAACTTCTCGGGTTCCAACCGCAAGCGCAAGCCAGACAACACTGTCGCGGCTATCCAGCGCCCTCCGAAAGGGAACTCGAAGAAGAACTCGGCGGGTTCAAAGACCTGCCGAAGGAGAAGTGCCCGTGGCATCCAAACGGCAACCACACTACCGAGCGGTGCTACCGGCTCGGGCATGCACTCAAGGATGCGCCGGAGCCACCGCACCCTCACGATCGGAAGAACAAGAAGAAGGACGGCGACGACTTCCAAGAACCCGAGAAGACCGTCAACGTCCTCTTCGGCGGACTACCCCGCGGGCGGGAGCGAAGGCTACTCGCCGTGAAGTGATGTCCATTGAACCGGCGGTTATGACCCCTCTCGGTGGTCGGGAGACACCCATCACCTTCTCCCGCGCGGACCAATGGACCGGCTTCTCCGAACCGGGACGCTTCCCTCTCGTCCTGAAACCAACAGTGGCGGGCTCTAAGCTCAACAAGGTGCTCATTGACGGCGGAAGCGGGCTCAACGTCCTCTTCACCAAGACTCTGAAGAAGATGAACCTTGACGTCACCCCCATGCTCGACAAGAGCAGCATGCCCTTCTACGGCATCGTCCCAGGCAACGCGGCTATCCCACTAGGCTCAGTGGTACTGCCAGTTACCTTCGGGCGTCTCGCGACAACTACCGCACCGAGTACATCAAGTTCGAGGTCGCGGATATCGAGACTTCCTACCATGCCATCCTCGGCAGACCGGCCATCGCCAAGTTCATGGCGGTGCCCCACTACACGTACTTGGTACTCAAAATGCCAAGTCCGGTCGGCGTCTTGTCCCTCCAAGGGGACTTGAAGATCTCTCACGATCGCGATACGGAGAGGCCGTGGTGATCGCTTCGACAAATCAAGTACCCACCCCAATGATGGAGGTCTACGCCGCGTCGAAGAAGCTTGCCACAAGTGAACTCGACATCCCAGAGAAGTCTGACAGCGCCAACAAGCCTCGGCCACCCGAGGAGGTGCTCACCAAGTCGGTCGACCTCGGAACAGGCGACCCCACCAAGACCACCACCATCGGGGCCGGCCTCGACCCCAAATAGGAAGACGCGCTCATCAGCTTCCTTCGGGCTAACCGCGACGTCTTCGCGTGGAAGCCGGCGGACATGCCGGGGAGTGCCCAGGGAGCTGATCGAGCACTGCCTTAACGTCGACCCAAAGGCTACCCCCAAGCGACAACATCTCCGACGCTTCGCCGACGACAGACGGGACGCCATCAAGAAGGAACTCGCCAGGCTACTCGCCGCTGGCTTCATCAGAGAAGTCTTCCATCCTGAGTGGCTCGCCAACCCCGTCCTCGTCCGCAAGAAGAACTCGAACGAGTGGAGGATGTGCGTCGACTACACCGACCTCAACAAGCACTGCCCCAAGGACCCCTTCGGGTTGCCGCGGATTGATCAAGTCATCGACTCCACGGCGGCTGCGACCTGCTCTGCTTCCTCGATCGCTACTCCGGTACCACCGGATCGCAATCAAGGAGGAAGACCGGGGAGAAGACCGCGTTCATCACCCCGTTTGGCGCGCATCGCTACACGACCATGTCTTTCGGGTTGAAGAACGCCGGCGCTACCTACCAACGGGCCATCCAGCACTGCTTCAAGCGGCAACTCAACAAGAACGTCGAGGCCTACGTGGATGACGTGGTTGTCAAAACCCGGGGACTCCAGTACCCTCATCGACGACCTTGAAGAGACCTTCGCATCGCTACGCGAGTACCGCTGGAAGCTCAACCCGAACAAGTGCGTCTTCGGCGTACCTTCGGGCAAACTACTCGGCTTCATCATCAGCCAACGTGGCATCGAAGCCAACCCCGAGAAGATCTCCGCCATCACCAGCATGAAAGCTCCCACGAGCATCAAGGACGTCCAGAAGCTGACGGGGTGCATGGCGGCATTGAACAGATTCATCTCGAAGCTAGGAGAACGGGGCCTCCCCTTCTTCAAACTACTCAAGCACCACGAGAAGTTCGTGTGGACAGCAGAGGCGGACCAGGCCCTTGCCCAGCTCAAGGACTTCCTGTCGAAGCCACCAGTCCTCACGGCTCCCTACAAGGGCGAGCAGCTACTGCTCTACCTCGCTGCGACTACTCATGTGGTCAGTACTGCCATCGTTGTCGAGCGGCAGGAAGACGGCCACGCCTACCCGGTCCAGCGCCCAGTCTACTTCGTCAGCGAGGTTCTATCAGAGTCTAAGGCTCGCTACCAGCCCGTACAGAAGCTTCTGTACGCTCTACTCATCACCTCGCGGAAGCTACGACACTACTTCCAGGAGTACTCGGTCTCCGTCGTCACCGACTACCCGCTCGGCGACATCCTGAGGAACCCAGACGCCACTGGAAGGATCTCCAAATGGGCTGTCGAGCTCGGCGCCCTCACCATCGACTTCAAGCCACGCACGGCCATCAAGTCGCAAGCGCTAGTCGACTTCATGGCAGAGTGGCGGGAGAACCAGCTACCTACTCCCACCGTGCGACCAGAGCATTGGGTGATGTACTTCGACGGCTCACTCAACCTCGAGGGCGCAGGCGCAGGGGTACTCCTGATCTCTCCAACGGGCGAACAACTCAAGTACGTCCTGCAGATCTTCTGGAAGGTCTCAAACAATGAAGCCGAGTACGAAGCTCTCCTACACGGGCTCCGCCTCGCGGCTTCACTTGGCATCAAGCGGCTACTAGTCTACGGCGACTCCGCAGTGGTCATCAACCAAGTCAACAAGTCCTGGGACCGCAACAAGGAGAACATGGACGCCTGCGTCTAGAAGTCCGCAAGCTCGAGAACAAATTCTATGGTCTCGAGTTCCATCACATCGTCCGCGACAACAACGTTGCGGCGGACGTCCTCTCGAAGCTCGGATCCACCCGCGCCCAAGTACCCGCGGGCGTCTTCGTCCATGAGCTTCACGCGCCATCCATCCGGAGCCGGCGCCCGCGACCACCGCCCCGGCCCATCAACCAGGCCGGGCGAGGAGGTCATGATGATCGACGTGGACCGGAGGCAACCCTTCATCGACTACCTCGGCGAGCGAGAAGGTCCCTTCCGACAAGAACGCGGCCGAACAACTCGTCCGCCGCGCCAAGTCTTACGTCCTCGTCGGCGACAAGCTTTACAAGCGAGGCGCATCTTCCGGAGTACTCATGAAATGCGTCCCTCGCGAAGAAGGCAAGGACATCTTGGAGGAGATCCACAAGGGTGTCTGCGGCAACCACGCGTCCTCCCGCACGCTGGTCAGCAAGGCCTTCCGGCGAGCCTTCTACTGGCCCACAGCCCTGGGCGATGCTGAAGAACTCGTCAGAAGGTGCCAAGGATGTCAATTCTTCGCCAAGCAGCAACACGTCCCTGCCTACAAGCTGGTCACCATACCACCAACCTAGCCCTTTGCCTGCTGGGGGCTCGACATGATTGGGCCACTGCCAACTGCGCCAGGAGGATTCAACCGGGTACTTGTGGCTATCGACAAGTTCACCAAGTGGATCGAGGTCAAGCCGGTCACATGCCCCAAGGCTGACAGAGTACTCGACTTCCTGGATGAACTCGTGCACCGCTACGGGCTACCCCACCGCATCATCACGGACACCGGGGTCCAACTTCAACAACCACCGGTTCGGGAGTACCGCGAGAACGGCCGGAATCGACGTCGGATACGTCTCCGTCGCCCATCCACGGGCCAACGGACAAGTCGAGCGCGCCAACGGGATGGTGCTCGACGCCCTCAAGAAGCGGCTACACGACGCCGCTAACTCAAAAGGGGGCAAGTGGATCAAGGAACTACCCAATGCACTGCGGGGGCCGCGGACTCAACCTTCCAAGCCAACGGGGCAATCCCCCTACTTCCTGGTCTACGGCTGCCGAAGCCATCCTCCCCGCCGATGTCATATGGAACTCGCCGGCGGTGGAGCACTACGACGAAGGCGTCTCGGAAGACAACGAGACGAGTTGACATCGACGGCCTCGAAGAAGCTCGCCGTGCCGCCCTAGTCCAATCGGCAAGGTACACGGAGGGTATCCGACGCTACCATGATCGCAACGTCAAGGAACGCTCCTTCAACGTTGGAGATCTTGTCCTCCGCCGTATCCGAACACGGAAGGACTTCACAAGCTCGGCTCCCCTCGGGAAGGCCCCTTCACCGTGGCTAAGGTGACCGGGCCGAGCTCCTACCGTCTCCAAACACTTGAAGGCGAAGAAGTCAACAACTCGTGGAACGTCGACCGGCTCTCGTCGATTCTACGCCTAGTCTACTCGACTACTGCGGGGCTTAAGTCTACACGACTACATCAACACCCCCTTGCCGCAAGCGACCCTCCGGTCCCGGCTTCAAGTCTCGGGACTACTCTTCTCCGGTGTCCCGGCCGTGCGGCGCCTACGGACACGGGCCGCGACGAGCGTCAAGGACTCTAGCGGCGGTCTACCAAGAAGACCACACTCCAAGATCCGCCGCGCGGCTACTTACGGATCCGCGATCCCGCCTACACGGCTACCTACGGATCACTCATCGTCGGCGGCTACCCGCTCCGGTACTACTCGGCCGTAAGCGGCCTTTGGGTCCGGGCGACTACTTGTAACTACGGCCCCCGGCCACCCGGTGTGTACTTCTTCGTAATAAAGTTTGATTGTTCATCAACTTCTTTCCGTCTACTCCCGCGACGGGACTACTAAGCCGAGTACTACTACTCGCACCTACTCCACGATGGGCGCTCCGCACTCGAGATCGCGGTTACGAGTACTCATTGATGGAACTTCACATTTCATTGATATATGAGATAGTTCATTACAACCGTTTCCTATACAACCATGGCTACTAGCTAACTACGCAGGCTACCGGAGATTCAACTTATCGGCTACCGCTCCGCGATGGGAGCCATCTCGCTCCGGAAGCAACTCGGCGATCTGCTCGTCCGAGCGTTGGCGGCTACTCCGCCGGCGACTACCTCCACCGGGGCCTTCGGGAAGTACGACTTCATGAAGGCCAGCACCTGCTTCGGGATCGACTTGGCCATGTGCTTCACGTAAGCGGCCAGCCGGCTTGGCGCCTCACGAAGTCGATCCGCCAACGGAGCGATCTTGGGGCCGCCCGGGTGCGGCACCAGGAGCCTCGCGATCGGGAGGGCAGCCTCTTCCAGGTCCTTCAGTTGGGCTCGGAGCGCCTCGCAGTCTTCGTTCAACTTCTGCAAAGATTTGTAGCAGTTGACGAGATCCCGTCGGATGCAATTCTCAACTCCATGTGCTTCTCGCACTCGAAGGCCGCCCTCCTTGTAGTCGAGCTCAAGTACCGGCGGGCTTCTTGCTCCCGGTAGAAGAGATTCTTCATGCTGATCTCCGAGCCCTTCAGCCGCTCCACTTGGCCTTCGAGTTCTGCAACACCGGAACACAACAACGGGTCAGAGCTTGATGACTCCCAACAAGTACCCGACAAGTCAAGAGACATACCTTTATTCTTGTTGCGGAGGCCTTTATTCTTCCGCACCGGCTCGTCGCTCTTCGCCCGCAAGTCCATCACATCGTTGTGGTACTTGGCGAAGGCGGCGTCAAGCTTCGACTGCATGGCGGCCGCGTGTTTCCTCGACTTCATGAGCTGCTCCTCCAAGGCTTCGGCTCGCAAAGACCGTGTCGCCATAGCCTTGCGGCAGATTGGACTTCTCGCGGGATCGCTCCGCGACGTCGCCGCAAGACAATTTCAAATCAGCGCAGTACTCAACGAAAGGATTGACTACTCGGGAGGCAACGGCTACGTACCTTCATCCATTTGTTCGGCTCGCCGCATCGCCTCCGGATCTTCGCGCCAACACCGCCGGCTCGACGAGGTCGTCGGCAAGCGCTCAATCCCCGCCACGGCTACTCGGCGTGGCCTCCGTCATTGGCGCCGAGCGGATAGGCTCCGCGTCTTGGATCTCGGGAGACCGGATCGCCACCTCCAGGGCAACCCCTAGCGACGTGGCAGCCGCCTCCTCCTCGGCGGACTTTTCGACGGTTTCTCCCACGGGCTCGGGGGCTCCTACCGCAGCCTCTGGGGCCTCTGGTGCCAACTCCTGCACGGGCACCCCTGTAGGGATGTCACCCCCTTCAGCGCCTGTCACCAAGGAACACGCGCATCAGCATTCTCGACTACTCCTTTCGGGCTCTACAGCTTCAGGAAGAGTACTCACCTTCGACTATGACCGCCTCTGGCAGCGCCGCTTCGGTTGCCGGGGGCTCGGTCGTGGCTTGGGCTTCTGGAGCGGGCTCCTCGACGGGCGGCGCGGCCTTTCGCCTCTCGCCGCCGTGGGCTCCTCTCCGTCCCAGCTCAAGTCCGTGGATTTTCTGCACAAGTGTCCACAGAGGGTCGTCAGATGAAAACGACTACTACAATGAGTACTACTCATGAAGGCGTGGTACTTACAAGTTCGACCGGACGATAGTCACGGCCGGCGCACCGAGGATGCTGGCAATGTCAACCAGTCCACCCTCGGCGGGCGTTTCTTCTTGCGCCTCCTCGACTACCGCCTCCTCTACGGTGGCGGCGGCCGGCGCAGACGTCTTCTACGCTCCTGCGGCTTCCACTTCCTCAGCGGCGGCGGTCGCGGGTACTCTGCTCCCTTCTGGGGCAGGGGGCTGGCGCTCCAGCTGCGCCAGAAGTTCTTCGACAGTGGGAGCTGGACTTTGGCTTCCAGCCGGTTCCCCCACTGTGGGCCACACGCCCTCATCGCCCTCCTCCACGGGCTCCGCTGGCGGCCTCTCCTGCGCATAAGGATAACTACTCGTCAGCACCGTTCTCGATCACTGAGTACTCGACTACTTTGCTCAAGATGACTTACCTCTGGAGGCGTGGTCTCTGAGACCTTCATCTTCTTGGCTACCCGCTTCTTGGCGGGGTTGCGCGGCTTCCTCGGCGGCGCAGCAAGACTAGCCTCCAGGCTAGCCGGAGGGTCTTGGATGAGAGGCACATGAGGCAAGCCCGGACGGCTAAACCTCGACCGCAACCGGAAGCGGTCTGCCGAGCCGTCTCCTCGTCTTCTTCGTCATCGGAGGTATCCTCCACGACGACGGGATCGTCGTCGTCTCCGACTACTCGGCGCTCCTTCACCTTCTCCACCGTCGGGACCTCAATTCCGCTTGGTGGTGGCTGC
Source organism: Cenchrus americanus (assembly GCA_947561735.1). Classification (NCBI taxonomy): domain Eukaryota; kingdom Viridiplantae; phylum Streptophyta; class Magnoliopsida; order Poales; family Poaceae; genus Cenchrus; species Cenchrus americanus. The sequence goes on along the minus strand of OX387245.1, from coordinate 79,439,264 downwards.
GGCTCAGAGACAAACCGCTTCACATCATCCTGCGCAACAGACAGCGTCAGCAAATCTGCTACAAGTGCCTACTACTCGACGAGGCGGGTACGACTACTTACCTCGTTGGGCGGGCGCGCGGCGGAGAATTCCTCGACAGGGCACGCCGTGTACTCCGGCATGTCCTTGAAGATCCTCGACAACCTCTCGACGATGTCGTTGTCTTCAATTTCGCCCCCCGGCATCCGCGACGTGTCGTCGTCGCCGGTGTACTCGAAGCCCATCGTATCCCGCGGCGACGGCGGGCCGGATCCGGCGCTTCATGAAACCGAAGGCCACATGCTCGGCCCTCGTCCTGCATCCCGCAGAGTCTTGATCCGTGCCAGCAACTCCGGGAGTTGGATCCCCTCTTGCATGGTGGGTTCCGTGTTCCACCACTCTTGGTGCTTGGGCTGCCGTCCGCTCGGCTTCGGCAGCTCGGGATGGTGGTTCGTAGTATAGAACCACCTCGTCTTCCAATCCGTGTTGGAGTCCACGAGCTTGTACGCCAGGTACTGCTCGGCGGCATCTTCCCTCAACTGGATCCCGGCCCCCCCGACTACTCTGGGGTTGGAGGCGCTGGGCTGCGGCTTCACGCGGAAGAATTTCCGGAAGAGAATCCAATGCGGCTTGATTCCCAAGAATGCTTCGCAGAAATGGACGAAGACAGAAGTGTGGAAGATTCCGTTGGGGTTCAAGTTGAGGTACTCGATGCCATAGTACCTGAGAAGCCCTTTGAAGAAATCGCTCGCTGGGAGCGCAAGACCGCGCTCCACGAAGCGCGAGAACATCGGGATCTCGTCTTGTGCCTTCTCCATTGGATAGGGACCTCCGGCGGCGGATCTCCACATATCGATCTCCTTCTCCCTGATGAACCCGCTGTTCAACAGGGTCAGCAAGTCTTCGGTCTTCACCTTCGACCTTTTCCACTCGCGGCTTGGGTCAGCGCGCGGTGGAGATGTGGGCGGCGCCGCTCCGGTGCCGGCCGCGGCGGCCTCTCGCATGGCTCCTCTTCTTCCCGCCGGCCTTCGACGTCTTCGACGGGGGACGGCTTCATCCTCCAAGAACGGGGAGTCTTCACTCGCATCCGCTCGGGGGCTACCCTACGGCTTTCGGGTGGCGATGCGTTTGGATCTACTACGGCGGCGGCGCTCGGCCGGAGTGGATCTACTTCAAGATTCAAGTGGCAAATAAGCGCAGCTCACTTGGGTGACAAACCCTAGGGGTTTCGGCTTGAATTTATAAGCCAAAACGCCTCCGCAACGGGCGGCTGGATAAGTCCACGCGCGGCTGACTCAGCGGCTGCGTGTGACTCTTCGTATTCCACTAGTCGACGCGCCTCATCTCGGGGGCTCGGAAACTTCTACTCGACTACCTGGGACGCGGCTAGTCTCAAGAGCATCTCAGGACACATTCTCCAAGAAGACCCTTCAATTCGAGAGGAAGTACTCGACTCAAGGCTCGGGGGCTCCGTGCCACGTGTCCTTCGGTTTTTTCTCTCCGGATTTTTCGGGATTTTCTCGCCAAGACTTCGGATAGACCCTCAGCCAGAGCTCGCGGCTCGAGGTTCGGGGGCTACTCCATGTGGATTGCGGTTCTGCAAATCGCATCTTCTTGACGGCTCCGGCTTCAAGACAAGGCAGGCATCTTTGAAGACCTTCGAAGGGAGATTTCAAGGACGCTTGGGACTACTCGAGAAGACTTCAAGATTGTTCAAACATCAGCTAGAGTACATTCCAGCCTCGGGATGCTTCGACTACTCTTGAGGACTTTTGACTTGTAGCATTCAGGGACGCTTGAGGACTACTTGTTAAGGCCGTCAAGACTACTTGAAGCTATCCTTCTCGACTACAAAGTACTCGGGGGCTTGTCGTATGGACCTCCCTGGGCCCACTGCCTCGGTGGGTACCAGGACCGACTACTCGGTGGGCCCCACGGGACTCCCGGCTTGCGCTACACGGCACCTGAAGGCGTGGAGCACAAGGACAACACAGGAGTAGTACTCGGATAGGACTCTGTACATGTTCCGCACTGTGTAGAGGTCTCCTAGACGTACTCGACTAGTACTCTTTCCCTACTCCGACTTGTAACCCTGTCTCCCGGACTATATAAGGCGAGGCAGGGACCGATCTCAGGATCACCTCATCCAATCTCAACTCACGGCGCACTATTGCACCATCCTGTAATCGTGCCCTATCAATCCGTAGCTACGCAGGCATACAGGACGTAGGGTATTACGCACCTTGCGGCCCGAACCTGTCTAAATTGTGTGCCACGTGCCTCTTCCTTCGAGTTACCGATCTCGGCGAGTCACATTCATCTACTTCGGGTACTCCCCGTAGTAGGTTGCCGGTCCAAAACACCGACAGGTTGCGCCCGCTCCGCCTCCTCCGCAGTGGCCGCCACCGCGGGCGGCACCTCCACCGCAGCCCACCGCCGCGGCCGCGCCTCCGCGGCGACCGGCGCCGGCCGCCCCCGGCGACCTCGCGGCCGCGCCGCGGCGGGCGATTCGCCGGCCGGGGCCTCGAGGCCCCACCCGGGCCTTGCGAGCTCGTGCCCCGCCGCCGCGCTTGTCCCCGGCGCGACCCCCTCGACGAACGCCGCCGGGTGGGGATCGACGTGTCCGTCCTCAGCACCTTGGCAGGGTGCAAGAGGAGGAACGGTTGGCACCGCCCTGTGCGTACACGAACGGAGGGTTAGAGCATCTAATCACCGACAAACTAAAACCAAACGAAGGAAGACAGGCTCCTTACCTCGCGGAGGAAAAGGCCCGCTTCCTTTTCCTCGAGGCCTCCGCGGACGAGGCCGGCGCGGGGAGCCGCGCCGCCGCGGCGCCTCCCCGACGGCGCCGCCGCACGCACGGGCACGCCCGCCCCGCGCGCGGGCGCGCCCGGTGCCGCACCCCCCGAAGAAGCCACCGCGCGCGGGGGCACGCTTGCCCCGCGCACGGGCACGCTCGCCGACGCGCCCCTTGACGACGACGCCGCGCGCGCGGACGCGCTCCCTCCGCGCGCGAGGCACGCTCGACGCGCGCACGGGCGCGTCCGCCGCGCGTGCCTCCGCGGCACGCGCCGGGCACCTCCACGGCGCGCGCCGCCCCCGACGACGAATGCCGGCGGCGGGCGCCGTGCGCCCGCCCCGTACGAAACCACCCCCGACGCCGGCGCGGGTTCCGGCGACGGGGCGCGGGCGCCACCGTCCGAGGGGCCCTCCCCCTCGGACTCTTCCTCCTCGTCTCGCTCCGAGGACGAGGGCTCCTCGATATCCCGGGAGGAGAGCCCCGGCTCCTCGCGTCGCCGGTACTCCGCAGACCGTTGGTCGCGGCGCGCTTGGCGACGCCCGGCGTGCTCCCTCTTGCGCGCCGCCCGCTCCCCTTGCTCCCGCCGCGCCGCCCGGCCGAGCGCACGGGGAGTCGGGGGGGTGGGTGGAACGGACTTGGCGATGTTGAACTCCACCACCGCACACAAGAGTGACAATGGCGGATCGAAGACGAAAACAAGACCGAGAACTAATACGAAATCGGGAACCCAACTCACCCCGCGGCCCGTAGGGAGCATCTCGATGTCCCACGGGGTCCGACCCGCGGTGGCGGCGTCCGGTGTCGACGGCGCTCCGCGCCGGGTGAGCGCGTACGACCGCTCCCGGCGGCGTCGGGAGCATCCGCGACCTCGCCAGGTCGACGGGGTTGGCCGCCTCTGTCATCTCGAAGATGCAGAGCGGCCTCTCCATCAACGGCACGACCCGCCGATGGTGGAGGAAGGTGAGGACGCTCATCGCGTTGAGCCCGTGCTTCGCCAGCCGCTGCAGGGCGGCGAGGACGGACTCTTGCCGCGCCCGATGATTGGCCGTAGGCAACCCGTAGCCCCAGGAGCTAGGCCTCTCCTTGAACACCCGGCCGGTGTAGGGGGGAAGGCCGGGCTCGGCGTTGCGCAGATAAAACCATCCCCGCTCCCAGCCGGCGTTGTTCGTCGTCATGGTGCAGGGGATGTAGACGTTCTTGAATTGCCCCCGCAGGGCAAGCGACATCCCGCCGGCGCGCACCGCGCGGCGGGGTCCTTGGCTCCGTCGTGGGCTGCGTGAAGAGCTCCCCGCGGAAGAGGTGTACCCAGAGCTCCCAATTAACCGGGATCCCTAGGTACCCCTCGCAGACGCCCACGAACGTGGCCGCCTGCGAGATTGCGTTGGGGGCGAAGTTATGCAACTCCACCCCATAGTAGTGGCACATTGCCCGCATGAATGTGCTCGCCGGCGCGTTGAAGCCGCGCTCGTGGTAGCGGAGGAAGCTCACCACGTAGCCCTCCGGCGGGTTGGGCTCGTGATGCACCGCCGGCGGCACGATCCATTCCGCCGGGCGCCCATCTTCGTTGGCCGACAGAGCGGGCGGCGGCGACCAGCTCGCCCAAGGCGAGCTGGGTCACCGTGGATCTCTCCCAGGCGTACGGCTCCAAGATCCTAAGGGGAGGCTGAGGCGGCGCCATGGAGAGGACGAATGCGAAGGTGGAGGACAAGGAAACGAGGAAAAAGCTCTAAGCAGCGAGACCGCGCGGTGGCGAGAGCGAGGCGAAGGCGAAGGGACGGGGGACCGAAAGTGGTAAGGTGCCAAGGTAAAAAACCGCCGTCCACTCCTCCCCCGCGGTTTATAGGCGACGGGCGAGTTCTACGGAGCGGACGCCCCGCCGGCATTACTTGCGGGGAATCTTTCCATCGCGTCGACGGGCGGGCCCCACCACGACCGCGGCGGCTCTAACACCGCGGGCGGGTCATCATTACGGCGAGGAACGGCCGCGACCGAGGCAAAACCGTCACATCCGCTCGCCGCGCCGCCCCCGCGCGCGCGCGCGCGCGCGCGCGCACGTGCCTAAAAAGGCGCCGCCCGCGCCGCAAAACCGCGGCCACGACCGCAAAACGATTAAATGCCGGGCCCCTTGCCAAGCAAGGAGAGCCCTCGAGCGAGGCGAATCCTCGGCTCGAGACAAAGGCGACCCTCGATGGGATGACGACGCATGAGAAGGTCGCCGGGACCTCGCTCGGTGTAGAGCGGGCGGCCGCGGCACCCATGCCACGTGAAGCCCTCGAGTGGCGTGACCCTCGGCTCGAAACGAGAGGCGACCCTCGACGGAATATCAGCGTGAGAAGGTCGCCCGGGACCTGCTCGGTGTAGAGCAGGTAACCGCGGGCACCCATGCCACGTGAAACCCTCGAGCGGCATGACCCTCCGGCTCGAGACAATGTCAACCCTCTAAAAGAAGGCACGCGCGTAAGAGGATCGCCCAGGTCACGCTTGAAATAGAGCGGCACCGAAAGCACTCATGCCGCGCCATGCCACCAACCAGCACCTCGAGGGTCGGCACGCCCAGACCCCTCGACGGCCGCAAACGCGAAAAGACCGGGGCTGTCCATGCACGGCCCCGCACGGCCTTACTGATCAGAGGTTCGAAGCCTGACCCTCGACGGGTTCGAACAAGCGCCCCAGATCACAGAGTTAGGGACGACGAGGGCACGCGCATTCGAGCCGTTCCTCGAGCCCGTCGGCTCGAGGGTGCCCCACATGTCGTGTTCGAGAGCCGCCGAGGGCGCCTAGCCGGGGGATCCCACCGAGGGAGAGCTTCCGCGCCCTCGGTCCCTAGCGAACGGGACCGAGCCCCACCTAGCAAACCCACGCAAGCGCTTCCATGGACGTGTCTCCGGACCGCGCGGCCTACCCTTATCGAACGGGGCATGGACGTCCACTTGAACCACCCGCTAGCAGCTCGACGAGGAATCCGCGATTCGCGACCCGCTCGATGGGAGTCGTGGAGACCTCACCCTCCGTCCCGCGGAGGGACGGCGAGGGCGCGTTAAAAAACAAGTCGTCAGGCTCGACCCGATCGCCTCGAACGGGCCAAGGCTCGGGGGCTTGACGCGCGGCTACACCTCCTTGAAATTGCACCCGCCGGAGACAGTGACAGGGGAGCGTGCACCCCCGATGCCGGCTGAAATACCGCCGATGCCGGTTGGCATATGTGCCACGCCTTTCTGACCGAATTGCTCGCGGTTAACCCCCCGCAGGAGAGCCCACACCTCCGCAGGGGCTTCGAGGGCTAGACCCGCGGGTCCGCTGACGCGGCCCCACGGAAAGCGTTCGCAAACAAGGAGGGAAGAACGTCCTATCGGTAGGTTCCGGCATCCGCGGGAGCCTCAATGGCAAACCCGCGGATGCTCGGGGGCTCCGTCGGGGACCGCCCTAGGGGTCCCCTTAAACAATGGGGGAACCCTCACTTAAATCCCCGCATCGAAATAAGCTAGGCCTAACAATGCAGAAACTAACCATGCGGGACATGGCCCATGCGGCAGACTCGGAGGCCCACCAAGACGGCCCGTCGGGAAGACCCCTCGAGCGGAGCTCCGCCTCGCCCGAGGGCACGCTCCTCCTCGAGCGGGCTCCGCCCCGTTCGAGGGGCAACCCCCTCCTCGAACGGACTCCGCCCCGTTCGAGAGGCGACCCTTCCCTCGAGCGGTCCCGCCCCGCTCGAGGGCTCGCACCCCCCTCGAGCGAGTCCCGTCTCGCTCGAGGGTCCGCCCCGCCCCGCGGCGGGGCCCGCCACGCTCACGGGCGCCCCGCACGCGTGCGCCGGTGCGCCGGCCCTGTACTTGGGCATTTAACGCCCTGACGCCGCAGGGCGGTGCCATCATGCGCCCTGGGCTCACGCCCCGGTGCCGCCGCACCAACTCCCCAGGGAGGAGCCCATCCCCGCCACTGTGGGATGGACTGTGCGGTACGGCCGGTGTCAGTCCCGTGATACCGCGCGCCCACTACTGTACGGCTAACGCGCCCGACCCTCGAAAGAGGGCCGGGCGCACCCTCGATTCACTTTCACGTGACCTTGCAGGTTAGGTGAGGGGTGCTAGGCCGGTGGATGGCCATCCCGGCCACTGTAGCGGCGCGGCCGCCGTACCCACGCGTGCGTGCGCACGCCCGACCCCGCAGGGCGCACGCCCGGCACCGGCAAGGCAACCACTCCACTACCGCAGGGCTCATTGGGAAAGAACGCCGTTCAGCCCCGCTCCCCGTACCCCGTACCGCCCATCATCAACACCTCCCTCGAAACCTATCGATCGAGGACGCCATCGCCATCTGCCGCCTTCCTACCCTCGAACCGCCACTGTTCGGGTACGGGGTAGGCCATCATGACCGGATCGCAGCGAAGATCGTCCGGACGGCCGCCCACTCTACACCGTAGCGCGACGTGCTCCTTCACGTAGCTAGGCAGCGCGGCGTGCATGTAACTCGCCGCCCCCCTTGGCCTATAAAAGGGGAGGCGAGCCCCCAGCCGCGGGGGAGACAGGTTCGGGGGAACGAGCACAGTCGAACACAACGCACCGTGCATTCACTCTCTCATTCTCCCACAACATCTTCGACCACTCTCACAGGGACTTGGAAGCCACGCTTCCTCTCCCGCCTTGCTTGTACTTGCCCCACTACAAGCACCCCCGATGCCGAGCAATATAGTGCCACGAGCACACCCCTGCTAGACGTACGGCCCCCTCGGCCGGAACCAGGATAAAACCTTGTGTCATTCGTTGCTTGGCATCGACCATTGAGGGATAGACCTAGGCGTTATATACTGGTTAGTGTCGGGACCATATTCCGCACCGACAATGGGAGATAAAGAAAGCAACATACAAGGCTTTGGAGATGAAATTGGGATGACAATGGAGACTTCAAAGAAGAGACAAATGCAAATGTAGTTGATGGATTACACGTTCCACATGATGAGATTGAGGGGGTGCAAAAAGGTAACAAAGAGACCTTCACTCGTTGAGATTGATTCGCCTTCAACACCGCTAGATGAGCCAAATATCACTCTTGTTGAAAAAGCTCTAAGGCCGAGGCACACACTGAAATCTCAGGATATTATTGGTATTGAAGTTGATAAATTCAAATACTCATGCTCAACCAATAGTATGAATGATAGTTTAAATTCTATGCCTTGTTCCAATAATGATCATGTTGATAGACTAGATTTTCTTGAGAATGAAAAAAAAGGAAACATTTATGTTTGATCCAATTAATCTCACACCTAAAGAACCTTTGCCTAATGATGAGCTAAGTGATATCCATGAAACATATGCTTCTTTTATTTACACCTTGACTTGTTGCTACAATTCACATGTGGTGTTAATTATGGACGTGTATGTTTACAATAAGTTTTGTAAATCTCGATCATGTTTTGCGCTTGGTCAAGCTAATGACTTTAAAAAAGGGTACATGTCAGGATAAGGCCCGATTTTCACTAACCATGTAGACAAGGCTCGGATAATTAAAAAACAAGTCATGCCTAAAAGAGTTGCAAGATAAATCATCAACCTCTCCAAATCCCACGATGGATGCTGTTGTCTTCATCAATTTGAGAGCTTGTTCAGAGGGGTACAAATGAAGAAAATGAGATATCCAGAAGCTCCATCAAGTTACCATTCCAATGCATCAAGAATCAACAAGTTTGAAGACCCGTGCAAGGAGTTATGGAGAGAACATTGAGCGTTGCGCGTTCTGAAATTTCAGGACAGATTTCATCGCCAAAGTAAAACAGACGTAACTCTCTTGTCCGGAGTCCGATTTGGGCAAATAAAGACTCGTTGGAAAGGAAATTTTGTGAAATGTGCAACGGAGTAGAGCTTGTGTATACTTTCTGTTCTGTACATTAAAGAAAAAATTTATGGAGTGAAGCCAGCACCGAAGGATGATAAAGAAGGAGATAGCGATGAAACAAAAGGATGCCTTGGGCAAGTCTTCTATAAGTGATCAAGCACATCATGGGAAGTAAATTAAAGATGCATTGGTACCTTTTCTTCTTGCATGAAGGGCCATGGCTATGCGACGAAAAGAAGGTATGTGAGAAATCGAGCTCTATGACTTTAAATGAAGCGCTTTTCGGGAGGCAACCCGTTTCTTTATATTTTTACTACTTTCTTAGAGAAAATAAAGAATGACACTATCTTATGATGATCAACTTGTGGTTATTAATCTAAGTTTAGTTTTATTTTTAGAAACATCATCATGTTCATGCTCATATTTATTTATTTGCATGCCTTGCATTTTGTTATCAACGTGATGTGTCTTTGAATGTACATGTTTTGCATATAGTTGGCTTGGCTGTTTTAAGGCTCAATGATGTATGCTTTCATATCCATGTTAATGCTCCAACTGGGCATTTTCCTTTTGTGATCTTGTGTAAACGTGGTGTTTAAACATGATTGCGGACCATCATCATTAAGTTCGATACACCTTGCTAGCTTTTCATATGTTTCATGTTGCATTGGTTAGTTTAAAAGCTTTGCAATATGCTTAATTTTTCTTGTGCTATAAGAGTTATTGATTTAGGTATAGACATGGTGTTTTAACCCTTGATAAATAAACCTTTATGGCTATGGAGAAATTCGGCAACCTAGTTGTAAACATGGCGTTTAGAACTAGGTGAAAATATTGTCTTTGTTTATATGCTCTCCTCTCATGTGCATACACACCTTGCACCACATACACTCATTAGGTTTTTATTCCACATTAGACTAATTATGCCACAAGTTAAGAATCTTAGGAGACATTGTTGGATTATTGGCAATTCTATCTACTCCCAACCGTCACCTTGGGGGTAGAATGTGCGCTTAAAACGTCTTGCAGTCAAGATAAAGACTCTCACTACAAGGAAATTGAAGAATGACTAAGATAAAAATGCTTTGTCTTCTTCTTCCATGACTAGCAAAATGCTAAGCATGGGGGAGACCCTGAATCTTCAAAACGGAAGTGCAACATGACGCTCTAGAAGATAGAATGATCAAGATCATTAACGTCTCCGGATCAATGCGCAAGAAGCCACCGATCTCATCAAAATTCTACATGGTCTTGAAGGGAAAACAGTGGATATTTTTGGATATCTAGAAGCCCCATGAAGTTATGATTCCAACAAATCAAGAATCAAGACAATCGGAGGTTCCTACAAGCGGTTATGCCCGAATCACCGAGTGCAACACGTCCTGAAATCAGTTTTGGACAGCACATAGCGCTGAAGTAAAATGGACATAGCTCCCTTGTTTGAACTTCGTTTTCGATGAATGACCACATGTTGGAAAGGTAATTTCATAAAACTTTTCAATAGAGCTATATTTTGATATATGTTCTGTTCTGTACATATGTGGAAATCCATGAAAAAGAGACATCAAGGAGATGATGAGAGCAAGAAAGAGGAGATGGTGATGACAACATTGAAGAGAAGGGCGACCAATGACTCCATTAAGCATACAAGATCAAATTCAGAAGTTTAGGAGCATTGATAAATCAAGACAAAAGCAAAAGCCAATCGATACATGGAGATGCCGGAAGAAGGCAACGAAGAACTACAAAAGACGATAACACCTCCATAGACCTTCTCTTTTCCAAACACAAATGCTTGTAAGTATGCCTTCAACCTCAACTAGGTGCAACCTTTTGTTTTTCTCTTCCAACAATAACATGGCTACTAGGAGGAAAACCTAGGTTTCTTTTTATTTCAATAGATAGACATGACCATGTGTTCACCTCGATGTTTTATATTGCCTATGCTTACGGAAATATGATGAAAGTTGCCGCTTTGTTATACCTACATGAAGTTATACATGTCTTGGCTAATTGCTCTCTATAATATGATCTGAAATCAATTTAAATATCGGCTCTTTTATTTGTGGAGGTGAAATGATTATGCTCTAGACCCACATGTATATATCTGCTCTTTAATTTAAGTTTATGGATAGCTGGATAACTTGTTGTTTTTATGAAAATTTGACTTTTATGCTATCTACATATTTGTGATGCTCTTGCAAAGTTCTACCTACCAAAGCCATATACATATATGTTTTATGATAACAAAACTCGTAGATTGCAAACATATGTTTTGATGAGTTGGATTAGGATTGATTTCTATGGTTCGAGACTAAGAAGCTGGTTATTCCTTTGTGTAACTTTTCATGCTAGCCTTTTTGTTCGTGCATTGTGGGTTTCACATCAAAAATTTCACAAACATCGTTGGGCATCCACCCTAAACCAAAAACATCTTTTTGTGATCACCTCCTTGTCCACAACCTAATTTGAGTATGGAGTAAAATTCTCGATGGAGATTCAAATATTCCGCAAGATTATAAAATTTATACTTACTTTAGTAGTCATTTCCCCTCTCTTTTATGCTCGAGGACGAGCATCGTTCAAGCATGGGGGAGGAGTCATTCATCTCTGACAAATGCTATGTAAGTATTATGTTGTAAAAGTTCTAAGGAGAAAAAAATGAAAAATGAAAAAAAAATTATAATGATAAGAAAAGAAAAGTAAGAAAAAAAGAAAAAAGAGATAAAAAGAGAAAGAGAGAAAAATGAGAAGGAAATAAAATAAAAGTAATATATATATATGTATATATATCTAGATGCTCCTCGGTTCTTTTTGCTTCATAAGTTCTCAAGTGCCTTTATGACAAATCCATACTCAAATCTTCCAACCATGTGCAATCCGATAACGAGGACTTCACTCGTGCCTCGGGATCATCCATTTTCCACTTGCACATATCCACCTATATAAATGTGTGTGTTTCATCTCTCTCTTTCCAACATTTATTTTCTATGGCCTTTTTGACGAATCACGGTAATTCCAATAGATCTCTCTCTTAATTTGACAATATTTCGAATGTATGTTTTGCTAGGATGGTTTTTAACCTTCCAAGCTCCACATAAGCCTTCCACTATCACATCTGAGTAGAGTAGGTTGAAAATAATCTAGTATAGGCTCGAGTGACTTGATGAGATGAGTGTTTCCATGAGCTTTTGCAAGAGATTTTTACTTATGTTGGCTATGCATCTTTTTGAAAATTCTTCCATGGAACAAGGTAATGGTTTGAAGTTCACTTAACTTTGAGAGCATCGTGTTTATTAAATGTGGCTTTTTCTTTATTGTTAGTCTCTCTTCCATAATGAAAAAGAAGTCGGTCACAACTTTAACTTTAAAAAATAAATTCTTAAGAGAGAGCAATTTGCCTCGTCATGAATGACTAAGTGTAGGGACAACATTGGAAGGCTACGCTGATTAGCCATTTAAGCGAGGATTACTTACTCGAGGACGAGCAAGGTTTAAGCATGGGGGAGATGTTGACGATGAATTTCCGTCAACCTAGCTATGAGTTTACCTTTAATGTTGGTGTTGATTTATTATTCTAACCACTGGAACTAACCCCCCGTATATAACAAGTTCACTCTTGCATGTCGATTTTGGAGTTAATTGTTTATGTAGGAAATCTACGCTAAAGAGGAGACTTTCGGGATAAGTTCACCAAGCACTTTGGAAGAAGATCATGAAGCCCGACAAGAGCCAAGACACGCGATGAACATGACTCCAAATGACCTGAGGACAGAAGCGTCAACGTGCAAGTCTTCAGGGACTCAACCAGAAAACAGCGAAACTTGCATAGCAAGGATTCAATCCTTAACCGTGAAGGAAACAACGTCAAAGGCCCACATGCAAGTGCACGCAAATAAGGAATCGTGCAAGAAGCAACCGGGGAGGAACACGGGCCTGAATCGGCCCAGGAAGGGCCTGGGCCGGTCGGCCCAGTCGGATCGGCCCAGGGGCCTTTTGGCCCGGTTCGCGACGCCCTTTGGCCTAGGTGTTCGTCTATTTATTGCCTCCGCCGCCATCAGCCGCCACATCGAACAAATCATTCTACCGACGCCATTCACCAGAAAACCGCCGCCGCAAGATGAGGGAGAGAGTTGGATGAGCTCGTCTCAAGGATCGACACCGGCGGAGGGAAGGAGGCAAGAGGAGGACTCCAAGCCGCTGGCTTAGGGGTGTTCCCAAGCTTCATCGCCACCATCTGTGCTTCAATCCGTGTAAAATGATGGGGTAATTTCTCCGTTCGTCCCTAGGGTTAGATGGATGCATGATATGTAATCTATACATGAACCTTATGCCAATCAATGCTTTATGGTCTATGTCTTCGCGTATGCTTTGTTTACATATGTTTGCGCAACATGTGGTCTTAGTAGGGTTTGTGGTAATCGTGGTGATTAGCTTAACCCTATGGATGCATAGGCATAGATGCGGTTATACGTGAAAGTGTTTGATTACCTTGCGTAGTGACAGTACGATTTAGGGAAAAGGCTTAGCGGCCGCATAATCGCCATGAAGCTAGTGTAGGCAACTCGCTTTTCATGTATTAGATGCATGTTCATGTGATCCTAAACCCAAGGGAGGGAATGCTTATCTATCTTAACCTCTCTCTCTTGTGTCCACCCTTCGCCATCTAGTTTAACCTTAGATTTGTTTTATCAACTTAGGTTAGATTGTCTTTACCTTTAGATTAATACCCCTTTCAAAGGTTTCCCATCAACTAGATTAGTACTTGGTTAAGCGCTAGCAATCCCCTTGCTCCGCGGATTGATAAGAACCTAGGGAATCCCCGTGGTGAAAAAGGTGTAGGTCCGTACGCTTGTAGATCGTAGGTGGATACGAGTTTTATCCATCAACACTAGGCTTGAAGATTTTTCCACAGCCCCATCCGGGGTATGTGGTTTCTTTCGTTGCCTTCCATGAGCACGGGTTCTCTGTGCTGGCAGGATGGTTCATCCGCGCCATCCTGTGGGCCTACGACCTCAAACTCCAGCACCTCAACCCCAATGGCATCCAACACCTAGCGGCGTTTGAGGCGCTGTGCGAGGGATATCTTGGGGTGGAGGCGTATTGGCACCTCATCTGCTATTTCTATGGGTACATCTGCCTGAGGGGCGAGGGGAGGCCAGCGACGATCGGGTACGTAGCCCTCCAGCTGAAGCGGAATAGGTCATCTGAGTACCTGACCGGCCCCCTCACCAACTCAAATAGTGGGTGGCACTCAAAGTGGTTCTACCTGAGGAACGACGACGTATACCAGTGGCTATTACGAGCTGACCTCGGAGGCTTGGTCAGACGAGTCTCTGAAGAAGGACCTCCAGAAGCTACTTTCTTGGTGCCTTGAGGCGCTCAAGGCACTGTAGGGGCATGGCGTCGATCTTGCGGCAGTGATTGGCGGCTACCTCGCGAGGGGGTCCTGCTGTTGTAGCGGCGCCACCTTTGCCTGTTCGAGATGACCGCCAACAAGGCCCCATTCACGGGGATCGCGACCACCGATCCCTTGCCCTCAGTGGGTGAGCTCTAGAGGCGGGTCCGTTAGGCTGTCCCCGGTGGTCCCGAATGGCCGCGGACCGACCTACTTCCGGTGTTCCCGAACGCGGGCACAGTGATCCTGGTGAGTTCAAATCCGAGCCCTCCATCTCTCCTTGTTCCATCCTTTTCCTCCTTATGGCTGACATACGACTTCCATTGGCTGGGAATTGGCCTGTGATGTTGGCCTGCGCCCCGCTGCCAGAGGAGAGGGCATAAAACTACATTGCCCAAACTCAAGAGGCAGAAGGACCGCTACGAGGCATGGAAAGCAACAGAGGTCGCCAAGTGCAATTGGAATGACACCTAAGTGAGGTGAAGGCAGGACGAAGATGAGGACGTTTCCTTTGACGAAGACCGTGAGCCCCCTAGTTCCTCCGATGAGGATGACGACAGGGAGGAAGTTGCTGCGACCAGGGCACTCTGGGCTGGGGAGCCAACCGAGGGTTGTTCATCGTCGACCTCGGGGGTCCCACCACGACCGATTGTGGTTGCCTCCATCACCCAAGGGCCTCCTGAGGTGCGCCAGGGGGGTGACAGTGGCCGTGACAGGGCACCGCAACCTTCCTCCTAATGCGACCACTATGGGGCCCGTGCCCGCGAGTCGCCATCGGAGCGGCCCACCCATGCTGACCGTGGGGCGTCGGCCAGTCACAGCGACCCGTCTCGGGAGGAGAGGAGTCGCGACTCGGCCTCCCCCGTGTTGCGGTCGTCCTCACAGGAGCGCCTGACGCATCGGCCTCCCACGCCGACGTCGTTGGCTGAGGAGGCGTGCTCCTTGTTGTCTCTCCCATCCGCGGCAGCAGCGGCCGTGCCTGAGCCACGACGGGACGGGGAGGCGATTTCTCCTCAGAGCAACCACCTTGCCACATCGTGTGGCAAGAGTTCATCATTCTAGGCACCGTCGTCGGAGCCCTAGAAGGCTCGGGTCCTTGCGACGAGGTGAGTTTCAATCTCTCCACTAATATATGGTTGCCTAAAGACTATGGCATTGAGCTTTCCGTTTTCTAAGGACGCTCCCCAGTGGACGGACGCTCGTGCTGACGCCAGAGAAGTCTCTCTGTCGCGTTGTGTGGAAGGTCACCGTGTCAGCGTTAGTGGCGGTAGCGCTGCAGATGGCTCTTGAAGCTCCCCCCCCCCCCCCCCCCCCCCGTGGTGCCCCCGGAGGAGAAAAACTCTGCCGTTCAGGGTGCCGGGGAGACATCGCGGAAGAGTGACAGCTCTAGCGATGGCTTCCGTCAGCTTGGCATTACGACATCCGTCGCCCTGCCGTCAGCAGAGGTGTTAGCGGTGTTTGAGGCAGAGCTGCGACAGCAGATCCCGAGTGCCGCGGCTGATGACCGCGCGTTGGTGCCGAGCGTAGCTACCTGTTGACGGTGAAATTCTGTCAACCTAGCCATGAGTTTACCTTCGGTGTTGGCATGAGTTTAATATCTTATCCATCGGTACTACCCCCTTGGTATAGTAAGTTCGTTTGTGCGTGTCGGTTTTGGAGTTTAGTGTTTATGCAGGGTTTTAGCGTTGAAAGCAAGACTTCCGAGATAAGTTCATTAAGCACCTCATGACAAGACCTTGAAGCTCGGTACAAGTCAAGCAATGAAGTAAACATGACTCCAAGAAGCCTAAGAACCAAACCTGAGAAGACGGAAAACTCCGAGGACCCAGTCAGAAAACTGCGAAATCATGCGGGACAAGGAGCTTCATCTAAACTAAAGAGAAACTGACATCAATGGCCCACATGCAGCTGGGGGAATATTATAGAAGACTCGGGAAGTAACACCGGGCAAAGGAGGCTGCGGGCTGGGCTAAAGTGGGCCCAGGCCGGCCGGCCCAGCCCACTTCGAGGCCCAATCGGCCCCCCTTTGACCTAGCCACCTCTCAGGCTATTTATAGACCCTGACCGAGAGCCACAGAAGAATTCATTCGTCATCCGCCGCCGAGGAGCAGAGAAGCTTGAGGACACCATCTCGGAGAGGAGGGTCGTGCTAGTTTTCTAGGGTCTCCGTAGCCAACGTGGGAACCTTGCGTTGAAGACCACGTCGGAACTCCGGAGCAAGGATCAAGATCGAGGTAGGATCCCGGTGGTGATCTTGTTCATGTAATCATTCATGGTGAAGTTTTATAGTGAATCCGATTTCTAGCGATTAAGTGCCTTTTCGATGATTTTGTTCTCCCTTGGTTTTGCTTCTTCCCCAATCTATACTTAAGATAGATTGCATAGGGTGCTCTTGTAGCCGCGGTGGCTAGAGGTGCATACCAGACCGACCAAGTGTTTTCAACTTGTTCTTATTGAACTCGCCCTAGGCTAACCCGCATGAATAGGGGTGCGTTGCGACAGAACAGGGGCTCCAAAAGACGGGCGTCTTCGGAATCGGATCGGAGGCCACGGTTTAAGGATGCTTTTAATGAAATCCGCTTTTCTATCTTCATCTATCTTGTTTGGAGCTACAACATATGCATGATCTAGACTCTCTAGATCGGTTATCTCTTTGCTTTCTCTTGCTACCTCTTTAGTTAGTAGATTGGATTAGATTAGATGTGTTTCTTGATGATCTCTTAGATTAGATGCAACTTGGTTGTTCAAAAGATAAGCTTTCGTTGCTTTACTAGATTGAATCCTTCTGTTGCACATTGTTCCACGGATTCGATACCTTGGGTTCTCACACTTAAGGGAAGAAGGGTCCCTTGACTACGATGGGAGATTTGTCCGCTTGCAAATCCAGATGAACTTTGATACAACAATCAACCGCCAGCACTACCGTTGGGGGGTACGAGCCCATAGGGGTTGCTTTGGGTGCCGCCGCTGACGGGTGCGTCTCAGGAGCCGGCACATATGGTACCCCGCCTCTTGGCTCTTCCGGGGGCATGGTCGCTGCTGAGGTGGACCCAGTGATGTCCACGCCGGAGGACCCGATTATGGCTATACCTACCGCGAGGGTACTCCTGACCTCTGAGGCCCAGAGTGAGGGGCTCGTCGCCGGGGCTCCCTGCCAGGGAGAGGGCAACCTGGCGACTGGGGGAGAAAGCGCAGAGGGCGTGACGTTCATATAGCTTTCCGACCTTCCTCCCGTCGTCTCGCGGCCCTCTCACATGGCTCTGGTGCTGGCGTGCCGGATGAGCTCCGGGGGGCGCTGGTGCTTGTTTCTAGTGGCGGGGTCGGCCGCCACCGACTGCAGGTTGCCGTCCACAACGATCCAGGTCGGGCGCTGGTGATGAAGAGGAGAACACCTCGACTGAGCGGCTTAGATGCGTGATTGGTCGCTAGGCGGACTCAGTCGAGGAGGTGTCCAGTGCTGATATGGTGTGTCTCTTGCCTCACATCCTTCCTCTCGCTTGATCTCACTTGACTTTACTCATTATTGCTCTTTGTCGAGTTGCTCCTTGGACAGGGGTTTGTGGGTACAGTGACGCCATGTCCCAGTTCATCGGTTAGCTGGCCAAGCACTGGGGGCGATCGGAGCTCTCGCGGTGGAGATGGAGTGGAAGGAGGCGAAGTTGGTGTCACTCCACTCATCGCCGATGGAGTGGTTGGCGACCATCGAGGTTGGTCGATGCCCTACGACAGGCAGAGGATGCACAGGCTACCACCGACGCTGCCATGTAAGAGGCGGCTCGAAAGCAGGCCGTGCTGGAGGCACAGGTGGCTGAGCTGACCGTCACCACGGTGAGCTCCGCCCATGATCTGGAGGCTGCCTAGGAGCAGAACGCCTCCTTACGGCATCAGCTTGGTGTCACCGTCGCTGAGCAGAGGTAGCTACTGGCAGTTGCCACCGACAACGTTAGGGAGCTGACCGGTAAGCGGGCCTTCCGATGTGGGCTCTTTCAGATTGGGCACTCGTACCTGTTGGTTGACAAGCTTGCTCGTGGTTGCTGTTGTTATAGCTGCTTGAGCGGAGCTGCACTTGTTGCGGGATCGGCGGGCAGCCGATGCTACCTGGATGAATGAGGCCATCAAAGCAGGAGGAGCTGACGGCGCTTGTGTCGTTGCTTGCCGACGACTTGAAAGGTGAGCTACAATTGCGTCTCATCCCATTGGTACCTTCTGTCGGTGTGTTTCTCACCCTTTTCTTCACTGCGGAGAGGGCTGCATCGCTAAAGCTATCGTCCCCGGCTATGGCCGTGGCCCGGGCGACTCTCCTGCAATGGGAAGAAACTCACTGGGCTCTTACCCAAGCCGTCATGGAGCTTCTGGAGGGCATCGGTGTTGACGAAGGGTTGTCCCTAGTCGAACACCTCGAGATGGTCGGTGGCGTCGCGCACAGACGGGGTATGGCTATGGCTCGACAGTTGGTTCACCGAGTCGTGGCCATGTTCCTTTCGCACTACCCTGACCTAGAGTGCGAGTTGATCAAAGTAGGGTGGGCTCCTGGGTATGAAGACCACTGTTACCCCAAAATCCTAGCGGGGTGTGTTGAGCTCGCCGGGAGGGTGGCTGACTCTGCTGTGGAGGACCTGGGATGGCTCGATGACAAGCACTGGTTAGGAGAAAACGGTTTGGTAGCATTGGCGGTTTATCATTATAAATAACCTGGAGGTTTTTTCCTTAAGCGGAGTGGCATATTCTTTTAAGTTTGACACTCGATTCCTTTTCCCTTTCTCTCACCGAGAGGCTTGGGGTTTTTACGCTGATGAGGTTACTCTTAGGACGTTGCTAGTCTTGCCCTGTCCCGTAGCTATCAGAGCATAGGGACTAGAGAGAGTTGATCGAACGTAGTCACGTTGGGGTCCTCTTTAGGCCCAAAGCCCCCGAGCTACCTTTGGAGAGTCCAGGTAGGTCGAGCTACTTTTCAAGAAAAGAGAAGCCGAGGTAGCATCTGCTGCCGAACTTTAGTGGCGTGGGGAGATCGACATAACCATCCCGGACGTAGCTCGTGGAAGCTCGCACATATAGCCGTGGAGGCATCAGTACTCGGTCGAGCGTAGACAGATGGTTATGGGTTGTTTCCCTCTTACCCTTCAAGTTAGCGGAGTGTTTCTCGAAAAAGCTTTTTCAGAAAAAAATGCCTTTTGTTTTAATAGAGGTATTGTGCCTCTGTATGGAGCCCCCGAGCAACGAAGGATTTTTAGGTCGAAACCCGTAAATGGTTTGTTGCTTAGGATCGCTCGCATTGAAAGAACATTTTGGCAAAAGTTGTACTTATGATGAGAAAAACAGAAAAAGTGCGGGAACTTTTATTCATCATAAGCATAAAATAGTATGTGGTACTATTGCTGATCTAGGTCGATTCGACCATCATGATGTCGTCGTTGTGATTCATGACCGGAGTTCCTATGGCCATCTTCTCGGATCGGATGAGAGCCTCTACGAACTAGAAGCACTCAGCATCGCACTCGTAGGCGTACTGGAACTTGGTGTCGATGGTGATCACTCCCTTGGGCCCGGGCATCTTCAGCTTGAGGTAGGTGTAGTTGCGGACCGCCATGAACCTCACGTACACCGGCCTTCCGAGGATCGCGTGGTACGTTCCCGGGAAGCCGACCACCTCAAAGGTGAGTGTTTATTTGCGAAAATTTCCCTCGTTACCGAAGGTGACTGGTAGGTCGATTTGTCCCAGTGGGACTACTTGCATCTCGGGCACGACTCCGTGACAGGGGGTCGACGACGAGTGGAGCTGAGATCGTTGGATACCCATGCTGTCGAGGGTGGACATGTAGACGATGTTGAGGCTGTTGCCCCCGTCCATGAGCACCTTAAGCACCTGCTTGGTGCCGAAGAGTGGTGCCACCACAAGGGGGTAACCCCCGGGTTGTGGAATGTGGTCGTGGTGGACCACTCGGTCGTATGTGACGGCCGTCTCGGACCACCCACGGTCGGCTCAGTGTGGTAGATCTCCTTAGGATGTTCTTATGCTTGCGCCTCGGAGGATGAGTGGGAGTCCCACCGAAGATCATCATGACAACGCCATCTTCCTTGGGGAAATCATCGTGTTCGACGTTCTTGGCGGCACCGGTGTTGGCCTCATCTTGCGGCTTGTTCTTCCCGCCGAGGTATCTTTTCATGAGGTTGCAATCCTTCATGGCGTGCTTGACCGGGCCCTCGTGGTAGGGACTAGGTGCTTCAAGCATCTTCTCGAATTATTCCTCGGGAGATCGGCCTTTGGCTTGGCGGCCACTTGTTGGCCGTCGCCACCAGGTTGTTGCTGCAGAACTTGCACTCTTTCTTCTTCTTCTTCTCCGGCCAGGTGGTCGGAGCCTCACCCTGTTTCTCCTCAGGATTCCTCTTGCTAAAAGTGACAGCTTCCTCCCCGTCGGCGTTGTCGGTGGCCAAGTCAAGGGCTTCCAGATGGTCTTCGGCTTGACTCGCCCTATCCGGTGGACAAGGGTCTCGCACGTAGTACCATCATCGAAGGCTGTTCTCGGTGCGGAATGTGGTCCCGACACTAACCAGTAATAAGCGTCGTGGTCTATCCCTCAATGGTCGATGCTAAGCAAAAAGTGACACAGAGTTTTATCCTGGTTCCGGCCTGGGAGGCCGTACGTCCAGCAGTGGCGTTCTCAAGGCACTATATTACTTAGCACCGGGGGTGCCTGTAGTGGGGCTGCTACAAGCAAGGCGGGAGAGGAAGCCTGGCTTCCAAGTCCCTGGTGTGATGGCTAAAGATGTTGTGGGAGAATTGGAGAACAAGTGCGTGGTGCAGCCTGTCTCCAGTTGTGTTGTGTCTGTGTTCTCTTCCTCCTCTTCCCCCCCCTCCCCCGCGGCAGGGGGGGTTCGTCCCCCTTTTATAGATCAAGGAGGGAGCGAGTCACATGCGCGCCGCGCTATCTAGCTACGTGAAGGGGCGTGGCGTGCTATGCTGTAGAGTGGGCGGCCGTCCGGACGATCCTTGCAGCGATCCGGCCATCATGGCCTATTTTGTACCCGAACAGTGGTGGTTCGAGGGTAGAAGGGCGGCGGATGGCGGTGATGTCTTCTGATGGGCTCGAGGGAGCTGCTGACGTTGGCCCGTACGGACTACAGGAGTAGGTAAAACGGCGTCCCGTTCCAATACGTTTCACCGTACCGGAGTTGTTGCTACAGCGCCAGGCGTGCGCCTGCACGCGCGGGGATGGCTGCCATGCCGTAACAGTGGCAGGGATGGCGTTCCTCCGTCCTAGCGCCTCCACCTAACCCTGTAGGGTCACAAGAAAGCAAATCGAGGGTGAAGCCGGTCCCCCTTCGAGGGCTCGGCGCGTTAGCCGTCTTGGAGCGAGCGCACGGCGTCACGGGATCGACACCGGCCGCGCGCACGGTCCCTCCCCACAGTGATGGGGATGGGCTCCCTCCGGGGAGTTGGTGCGGCGGCACCGGGGCGCGAGCCCCGGCGCATGATGGCGCTGTCCCGCCGGTGTCAGGGCGTTAAATGCCCGTGTACGGGGGCAGGCACACGCGAGCGGGGCGCCCTCGAGCGAGGCGGACTCCGGTTGAGGGCGGGGCGGACCCTCGAGCGAGGCGGAGCTCGCTCGAGGGGGGGAGCGGGCCCTCGAACGGGGCGGAGCTCGCTCGAGGGGACCGCACCCCCTCGAACGGGACAGAGCCCGCCCGAGGGAGGCGCGCACCCTCGAGCGAGGCGAAGCTTCGCTCGAGGGGATCTTCGAGAGGGTCGCCTTGGTGGGCCGTCGAGGTCCTTGCAGCGTGGGCCGTATCCTGCATGGTTAGGCAAAGTGTGTTTGGCTTTGTTGCAGGTTTTAAGTGGGGATTTCCCGGTTGTTAAAGGGGACCCCTAAGGCTGTCCCCGACGGAGCCCCCCGAGCATCCGTGGGTTTGCCATTGAGGCTCCCGCGGATGCCGGAACCTCCGATAGGACGTTCTTCCCTTCTTGTTTTGCGAACGCTTTCCGTGGGGCCGCGTCAGCGGGACCCGCGGGTCTAGCCCCCGAAGCCCTGCAGGAGCATGGATGCTTCTGCAGGGGTTAACCGTGAGAACTGGTCAGAGGGCGTGGCACATGTTTCAACCGGCATCGGCAATATCTCGGCCCGGCCGGTGACGCACGCGCCGCCGGCACTTGTCTCCCGGCGGGTGCAAACCAAGGAGGTGTAGCCGTGCGTCAAGCCCCCGAGCCTGGGCCCGTTCGAGGCGATCGGGTAGAGCTTTACGACTTGTTTCTTAACGCGCCCTCGCCGTCCCTCCGCGGGACGGAGGGAGAGGTTTCCGCAACTCCCATCGAGCGGGTCGCGAATTGCGGATTCCTCGTTGAGCTGCTAGTCGGTGGTTCGAGTGGACGCCCATGCCCCGTTCGATAAGGGTAGGCTGCGTGGTCTAGATACACGTCCATTGAAGCGCTTGCGTGGGTTTGCTAGGTGGGGCTCGGTCCCGTTCGATGGGGACCGAGGGCGCAGAAGCTCTCCCTCGGTGGGATCCCCCGCCTAGGTCGCCCTCGGCGGCTCTCGAACACGACATGTGGGGCACCCTCGAGCCGATGGGCTCGTGGAACGGCTCGAATGCGCGTGCCTTCGTCGTCCCCGACTCGCGATGCGGGGCGCCCGTTCGAACCCGTCGAGGGTCGGGCTTCGAACCTCGATCGTAGGGGGCGTGCGGGGGCGGCGCCTGGGCAGCCCCGTCTTTGCGTCTGCGGCCGTCGAGGGGTCTGGGCGTGCCAGCGTGGCATGGGTGCTCGTGGTACCTGCCTTGTTTCAGGCGGGCCTCGGGGCGACCTTCTCACGCTTGTGCCCCTTTAGAAGGTTGATATTGTCTCGAGCCAGGGGCTCGTGCCGCTCGAGGGTCCTACGTGGCATGGGTGCTCGCGATGCCCGCTTTGTTTCAAGCAGGCTTCGAGGCGACCTTCTCACGCCTGTACCCTTCAGAGGGCTGACATTGCCTAGAGCCAGGGGCTCGTGCCGCTCGAGGGTGCTACGTGGCATGGGTGCTCGCGATGCCCGCTTTGTTTCAGGCGGGCCTCGGGGCGACCTTCTCACGCTTGTACCCATTCAAGGGTTGACATTGTCTAGAGCCAGGGGCTCGTGCCGCTCGAGGGTGCTACGTGGCATGGGTGCTCGCGACGCCCGCTTTGTTTCAGGCGGGCCTCGGGGCGACCTTCTCGCGCTTGTACCTGCTCGAGGGCTGAATTTATCTCGAGCCAGGAGTCCGTGCCGCTCGAGGGCTCTCCTTGTTTTGCAAGGGACTGGGCCATTAAATGCTCCACAGTAGAGGCTGCGGTTTCGCATCGCGGGCGCGCCTTTTTAGGCGTCGCGGCCGCGCGTGCGCGCGTAGTGGGCGGTGTGGGCAGGTGGACGTGACCACCTGCCACGGCCCGGCTAGTCTTCACCGTGATGATGGCCCGTTTGCGGTGATGTGGCCGCTGCGGTCGTGGTGGGGTCCGCTTGCCAGCGAGAAGAGAAGATTCCCTGCAGTTAACGCGCGCGGGACATCCGCCCCGGAGAGCTCGCCCGCGGCTTATAAATCTGAGGAGAAGGGGAAACGGCGGTTTTTTACCTTAGCGCTCCACCATTTTAGCCCCCCGTGCTTTCTTCCCCGCTTTGCCTTTGCCACCGTGCGGCTTCGCCATTAGAGCTCTTCCTCCTCTTCCTGTCCTTCGTTCTTCGCATCCTTTGCCCTTCCTCATGGCGCCGCCTCAGCCCCTCACGATCCTTGACCCGTACGCCTGGGAGCGGTCGACGGTGACCCGGCTGGCCCTTGGCGAGCTGGTCACTGCCGGCCAGCTGGCGGCTAATGAGGACGGCCGCCCGGTGGAGTGGATAGTGCCGCCGGCGGGGGACCGCGCGCCCAACCCACCGGAAGGCTTTGTGGTGATCTTTGTCCGCTTCCATGAGCGAGGCTTCAACGCGCCGGCGAGCCGCTTCATGCGAGCGTTGTGCCACTACTACGGCGTGGAGTTGCACAACTTCGCGCCCAACGCGATTTCGCAGGCGGCCACGTTCGTGGGCGTCTGCGAGGGGTATCCGGGGGGATCCCGGTCAGGCGGGAGCTCTGGGTACACCTCTTCCGCGCGGAGCTCTTCACGCAGCCCACGACGGAGCCGAGGACCCGCCGCGCGGTGCGCGCCGGCGGGATGTCACTCGCCCTGCGGGCGCAGTTCAAGGACGACTACATCCCCTGCACCATGACGACGAACAACGCCGGCTGGGAGCGGGGATGGTTCTACCTGCGCAACGCCGAGCCCGGCCTCCCCCTACACCGGTCGGGTGTTCAAGGAGAAGCCCAGCTCCTGGGGCTACGGGGTGTCCACACCCCCCGCATCGAGGCGGCGGGACTCGGTTTTGGCCGCCCCGAGGAGCCCCGACGGCGCGAGGGCTGACCGCGGCGAGCGTCCTTGCCTTCCTCCATCACCGACGGGTCGTGCCTCTGATGGAGAGGCCACTCTGCATCTTTGAGATGACAGAGGAGGCGGACCCCGTCGCGCTGGCGAGGTCGCGGATGCTCCCGAGCCCCCTCGGGCGTCCGTACGCGCTCACCCGGGCGCAGAACGCCGTCGACACCCGGATGCTGGCGCACCCGGACCGGACCCCGTGGGACCTCGAGATGCTCCCCACCGGCCCGCTGGTGAGTTCGATTCTTGATTCCGTTTTAGTTCTTGGTGTTGCCTCTGCCTCCTGACGCGTCTTTGTCGTTCCTGCATGCAGCTGGTGAGCTTCACCGCCGCGAAGTCCGTTCCGCCCCACCCCGGACTCCCGCGCGCTCGGTCGGGGGCGGCGCGACAACGGGAGCGAGGAGCGGGCGGCGCGCAAGAGGGAGCGCGCGAGGCGGCACCACGAGCGCCACGAGCGACGGAACGCGGAGTACCGGCGGCGCGAGGAACGGGGCTCTCCTCCCGGGGACCGAGGGAGTACTCGTCCTCGGAGGAGGACGAAGAGGAAGAGGCTGAGGGGGAGGGCCCCTCTGATAGGTGGGAGCCCGCGCCCCCGTCGCCGGAGCCGGCGCCGACGGCAAGGGCGGCATCGCACGGGGCGGGCGCAACGGCGCCCGCCACCGTGCAATCGACAACAAGGGGCGGCGCGTGCCGCGGGAGGCGCCGGCGCGTGCCGCGGAGGCGCGCACGGCAAGCGCGCCGCGCGCGCGGGGTGAGCGTGCTCGCGTGCGGGGCGGAGCCCGCGCATGCGGTGGCGTCGTCGGGGAGGCGCGGCGGCGGGCGTGCCGGCCGCGCCGGCCTCATCCGCTGAGGCTTCGAGGAAAAGGAAGTGCGCCTTTTCCTCTTCGACGTAAGGGGCTCGCTTTTTCGCTTGGTTTGGTTTTGTGACGATCAGGCATTCTATCTTTTTGTTTGTGCTTGCGCAGGGTGGTGCCAACTGTGCCTCCCCTCGCACCAGCCAAGGTGCTTAGGGCGGACGCATCCATCCCCACCCGGTGGCGCTCGTCGAGGGCGTCGCGGGCGGGAGCAAGCACGGCGGCGGGCGAGAGCTCGCAAAGCCCGGCTGAGGCTTCGAGGCCTCGGCCGGCGGATCGGCCCGCCATGGCGCAGCCGGCGGTCGCCGAGGAGCGGCCGGCGCCGGCCATTGTGGGGACGCGGCGGCGGCCGTGGCGGAGGCGCAGCCCGCGGAGGCCGGCCGCTACGGAGGCGCGGTCCGTGGCGCCGGCCGCGGCAGAGGAGGCGGAGCGGGTGCAACCCGTGGCGGCGCCCGTGGTCGCGGAGGCACACCGGGAGGCGGTGGCCGCCGAGGAGGGCGGCCGGGCGCCGGCCGCCGCGGGGGCGCGGCCGAGAGGTGGTGGTCGCGGCGCCGCGTCAAGCGCCCGCGGCCGTGGAGGCGCAAGTGGATGCGCCGGCGGAGGCGGCGCAAGGGCCGCGCGCCCGCCGGCGGTTCCCGGCGGAGGTGGTGGAGGTCCCGGATGACGACTCCCCGCCGCCCGGGTGGGATCAGTGGGCGAGCTTCCCCACATGCTCCCCCGAGCCCCAGGAGGGGGCCCTCGTGAGGCGGCACGAGGGTCACATGGTGGCGGGGGACCGAGGACACGGCGCCGAGGCCTTGTCCTCCCGCGCGGCCACTCCCCCGGTAGAGGGGGCCGGCGGGCGATCCCCCGCGTTTGCCGACGCCGCGGGGAGCAGGGAGCTGCGGGGAGAGCTCCGAGCCACGGCGCCACGCTCAACCGCGCGCGCTGAACGAGGCGCTGAGGGTCCATGGCGGCCCCACATGGCGCGTCTTCCAGGTAGGGCGTCGTTGCTCGTTTTCTTCTTTCTCTCATTTTTGTGCGCTGCCTCTGTGTCGTGGCGCTTACGGGTTTTGATTTGTGGGTGCCAGGAGCTCGAGCGCCGCGCCCACGACAAGTACGACGCCTTCGATCGGGAGAACGTCGAGGTCCACCAGCTCCGGGAGCGGTGCAGCGCTTTCGGCACGCTTGCTGACGCCCTCAGGACCCCGGACAGCTGGCTGGCGTACCGGGCCGTGGCCTGGTGCGACGAACTCCTCGAGAGCTCGAGGCAGGACCCAGCGCGTCGCTCTAGCCTCCAGCGGGTCTGTGCAGCCCTCGTCAATCGTGATGAGGCGCTGTGGCAGGCGCGCTCAGACCTGGAGAAGATGCGCACGCTGGCAACCAACTGGGAGGCGGAGGTGGCCAGCGTCCGCGGCGAGAACCGGGGGCTCCGCTCGTCGCTCGAGGGGGCGCAAGCGCGCGCAGCGCCGCGGCCGAGGAGCGGGCGCGCGGGCCGGGAGCGAGCCGGGCCAAGGAGGCCGACAATTTGAAGGCCGCCCTCGACGCCAAGGTCGCGGCGCTTGCCATCGCCGAGGAGCAGCTCTCCCGCAGAGCGCACCGCCCGCCAAGGGGCCGAGGGGCGGCTCCCAGCGAGAGCAAGCCGCCCTCGTCGACGCCCGGTCGGCGCCGGGAGCAGGAGCGCGTCGCTCGCGAGGCGGCGCAGAGTCGCTGGAGGAGCGGAACACCGTGTTCTCCAAGGCCGAGGGCGAGCTGATTGTGCTCAGCATTACAAATGCAAACCAGGAGCTGGCCCTCCAGGAGCAAGGTGAGACCGTCAAGCGCCTCGAGCTGGCGGTCAAGGCCGTGCGCCGCGACTTCGAGGCGGAGAGGAAGCAAGTCGAAGGTGAGCTGCTACTTGACTCTCGTTTGGTTGGTTTTCCGTTTGGGAATTCGCACTCCTTTTTCTGATTTCTTTCTTGTCTTGGTAACTCCAGGCTTGCGCGCCGCTCCGGGGCATGCGGCACCGAGCGGGCCGAGGCGACCGCAGCTTCCCTATAACTCCTCCGAGCAAGAGCGGCAGAGCTGCGTGGTGCGGCCCTCGAGACCTCGCCAAGCCGTGGAGGAGGGCGAAGCACGGGCCGGCGGTCGGCGGCCGCCGCGCGCGCGCCCTTGGCGGCCACGTCACCGAGCGGATGCGCCGAGCGCTGCGTCTTGGCGTCCAGAAGGCCCTCGCAGTGGTTCGATCCCACTACGAGGTCAACTTCGAGGCGCTGGCGGAGGGCTACGTCGTTCCCGAGGGTGTCGAGGACGAGGTGGCGATGGAGCGTGTGGACGCGCTCGCCGCTGACGCCGCCGGGTCGCTCGCTGAAGCCTTCGAGGAGTTCCTCTTCCCGGACACTGTTGACGCCGCCGCTCCTCCTGCCTGAAGACAGCTGGGCGCTAAGCCCATTTTTATGTGTGTATCAGTATTCTGGCCTCGCGGCCTTTGTAAAAGAACGAGTTGTTTTTGACATAAACGTCTGCTGAAATGAAGTCTTTTGTTTACTACGCTTTTTGTTTCTCCTTCTTCCTGAGTAGATTCTAGTTAGGGGAGTTCGATTTTCGCGGGGGGCCTACTGGGTTGGAGGCGAGAGAGAAGGGCCATATCCACGCGGCGTAGGCTATCTCTGGCTCACGCGCTCCTTCCGCTAGGCCGCCTGCGCCCTATTCGAATCGTTGCTCGGGGTTGAAGTAGAAAACAAACTTAGCGCGTGTGAGTTGTTTTGTTTTTGCGCGAAAAATGGGACCATTTTGGGGGGGTGCCCCCCCCCCCCCGCCCCGCAGTAGCCCCCGAGGGTAACTTGGGTTTCAGGGGAAAGCCGAGTTGCCCTTTTTATTAGACTTGAAGCATTTACATAGTTGTTACCAACTGGGGCGTTGGTCGTGTGGTTTTTGCAATAAAAGTACTTGGAAATCCTAGCTAAGGGTAGAAGCGACGTAACTGTTGGATGTTCCAAGCGTTGGTGAGCTCTTCACCGTCCTCGTTGGCCAGCTTGTACGTGCCGGGCTTGAGTACCTTCACCACGACGTAGGGTCCCTCCCATGGGGGCGATAGCTTGTGGCGCCCTCGGTTGTCTTGGCGTAGCCTTAGGA
This sequence comes from Cenchrus americanus, assembly GCA_947561735.1. Taxonomy (NCBI): domain Eukaryota; kingdom Viridiplantae; phylum Streptophyta; class Magnoliopsida; order Poales; family Poaceae; genus Cenchrus; species Cenchrus americanus. The sequence continues at coordinate 79,410,864 of OX387245.1, read as the reverse complement.
CCAAGTCCCCTTCACTGAAGTCCCGTCGACGTATCTTGCGTGCTTGGTAGCGTCTTAGGGATCGTTGATACCTTGCGGAATGCATTAAGGCCACGAGGCGTGCCTCGTCCCGATCCGGACGAGTCCTCGCGGGCTCACCGGCTGGCATCCTCGTCATAGCCTCGAACCCCGGGCGATCCGTATTCTAAGTCCGTGGGGAGGACGGCCTTCGCACCATGGATTAGGAAAAACGGGGTGAACCCGGTGGCTCCGCTCGGGGGTGGTCCTTAGGCTCCACACAACCGCCGGTAGCTCTTGGAGCCATTTTCGCCCGCATTTGTTGAGCCGGTCGAAAAGTTCGGGCTTAAGGCCCGTAGGATCATGCCGTTGGCACGCTCTACTTGGCCGTTGGTCTGTGGGTGTGCCACAGCCGCCCAATCCACACGGATGTGGAATTTGTCGCAAAACTCCAAAAACTTCCTGCCCGTGAACTGGGACCCATTGTCGGTGATGATGGAGTTCGACACTCCAAAGCGGTAGACGATGTCGGTGAAGAATGTTACCGCCTGCTCTGCCCTGAGATTCGTGATGGGGCGCACCTCGACCCACTAGGAGAACTCGTCGATTGCGACCAACAAGTGGGTGAAGCCCCCGGGCGCCTTCCGCAGGGGCCCAACGATGTCCAGCCCCCACACGGCAAATGGCCATGTTACGGGGATGGTCTGTAGGGCATGGGCGGGTAGGTTGGACATGCGGGCGTAGAACTGGCACCCTTCGCAGGTGTGTACGATTTCGCTGGCGTACGCAACCGTGGTAGGCCAGTAAAAGCCTTGGCGGAACGCATTGCCGACGAGGGTACGAGGCGCTGCATGATGGCCGCGGGATCCCGGCGTGGATGTCCGCGGAGAGTTTGCGCCCTTCGAGAATGGGCACGCACCGCCGCAGGATGCCGAGAGGGCGGCGCGCTTGTACGGCTCGCCGTCAACGAGGGCAAAAGACTTGGCCATCCCGGCGATGCGCCCGGCCGCGGCCGGTCCGCGGGGAGTTCCCCTCGAGCCATCCAGGCAATGTATTTGTCACGCCAGTCCTTTTTGACAGGAGCTGGCTCGATGTCCATTACGTCAGCTCCGTAGGCGCCATACCCCTCGAGGAGGGAGAGCACGTACGCCTCGTTCGAGGGGTCCTCGTCCATGGGTTCCGCACCCGTTGGGTTCGAGGGAGCCCCCGAGGGTTCAGCGTGACTCAAGGGGTGGGGCTCGAAGACGACCGAGGGTTGAGAGACGTCGCGCGCGAAAACATTCGGGGGAACGGTGATCCGCCCGGACGCAATCTTGGCCAGCTCATCCGCCTCCTCGTTGTACCGGCGGGGCACATGGTTGAGCTCGATGCCGTAGAACTTGTCCTCGAGGGCTCGTATGGCTTTGCAGTAGGCCTCCATCTTGTCATCATGGCAGCTCGCGTTCTTCATGACTTGATCGATTACGAGCTGCGAGTCCCCCTGCACGCCTAACTCAATGGCGATTTTGAGACCACAGAGGAGGGCCTCGTATTCAGCCATATTGTTAGATGCGGGGAAGTGGAGGCGCACTGCGTAGCGCATGTGCTCCCCAAGGGGTGACACGAAGAGCGAGCTCGCGCCCGCCCCTCGTTTTCATCACCGAGCCGTCGAAGAACGAGTCCCAGACTCGCTTGGATCCGCGGGGGGGCGGCGCGTATCCGTCCACTCGGCCGACGAAATCCGCCAAGATTTGAGACTTGATGGCCTTGCGCGGGGTGTAGGCAAGCGTCTCGCCCATCAGCTCTACGGACCACTTGGCAATCCTGCCTGCGGCGTCGGGGTTGCGGATGATCTCCCCCAGCGGGAAAGAGGAGACCACCGTGACGGGGTGGGCCTCGAAGTAGTGGCGGAGCTTGCGCCGCGCAAGGACTACCGCGCACAGCAACTTCTGGACCTGGGGGTAGCGCGTCTTGGTGTCTGACAGGACCTCGCTGATGTAATAGACAGGCCGCTGTACAGGTAAAGCGTGTCCTTCCTCCGTGCGCTCCACGACGATCGCGGCCCGACCCACGGGTGGTCGCGGCAACGTAGAGCTGTAAGGGCTCGCCGTCCTGCGGCGGTGTGAGGATAGGGGCGTGCGCTAAGGACGCCTTTAGCTTGTCGAGCGCGTCCTGGGCCTCGGCGGTCCAGGAGAAGCGTTCGTGCTTCTTGAGGGAGGCGATAGAGGGCGAGGGGCCCTTCTCGCCGAGCCTCCAAGATGAAGCGGCTTAAGGCGGCAAGGCACCCCAGCACCTTTTGCACCCCTTTGAGGTCCCGGATTGGACCCATTCGTTCGAGGGCCGCAACCTTTTCGGGGTTGGCCTCGATTCCCCGTTGGGAGACAATGTATCCCAGGAGCATGCCTCGCGGCACTCCAAAGACACACTTTTCGGAGTTTAACTTGACCCCATTTGCCCGTAGGCAACCGAACGCGATGCCAAGGTCGCCAACCAGGTCGTCCGCCTTCCTGGTCTTTACGACAATGTCATCCACATACGCCTCGACCGTTCGCCGATGTGGTCTCCGAAAACGTGCCGCATGCGCGCCGGTACGTTGCACCACGCGTTTCGGGAGGCCAAATGGCATCGTGACGTAGCAGAACATCCCGAACGGTGTGATGAACGAAGTCGCGAGCTGGTCGGACTCCTTCATCTTTATTTGATGATACCCGGAGTAAGCATCAAGGAAGCAAAGCAATTCACACCTAGCCGTTGAATCGACGATTTGGTCAATACGTAGCAAAGGAAATGGAACTTTAGGACATGCTTTATTAAGACTGGTGTAGTCTATACACATCCGCCATTTCCCATTCTTTTTCTTTCCAAGCATGGGGTTTGCTAGCCACGTTGGGTGGAACACCTCCTTGATGAACCCGGCCTCGAGAAGCTTCCGCAGCTCTTCTCCGATTGCCCGTCGCCGCTCCTCGTCGAAGCGGCGGAGCCGTTGTTGCACGGCGCGGGCGTGAGGCAGGATGTCAAGGGAGTGCTCGGCGACCTCCCTCGGGATGCCGGTATATCCGAGGGGCTCCACGCGAAGATGTCGGCGTTGGCGCGGAGGAAGTCGACGAGCACCACTTCCTATTTGGGGTCGAGGGTGGAGCCGACCCTCAACGCCTTGCCCCTCGGGGGCGGAAGGATCGAGGGGGACCTCCTTGGTCCGCCCGCGGCCTCGAACGTGCCGGTGTGTGGCGGAGTCGAGGTCGTCGTTGACCATCTTCACCAAAGTGGTCACCGCCGCTTCGTCCGGCGCTAGCGCCTCCGTGTGCTCTACGCACTCGACGTCGCGATCGAATGCGTGCTCGATGGACGAGCCGACGGTGATGACGCCGTTCGGTCCGGCATCTTCATCTTCAAGTAAGTATAGTTGGGGACCGCCATGAATTTGGCGTAACGGGGTCGCCCAAGTATAGCGTGATAGGCTCCCTTGAACCCTACCACCTCGAAGGTGAGGGTCTCCTTGCGGAAATTCTTCGCGGTGCCAAACCAAACCGGCGGTCGACCGCCCGAGGGGCCGGACCCCGCTTGCCGGCGGGATGCCGTGGAACGGCTTCGTGCCGGGCCGCGACTCGGTCCAACCCGATCCCCATCAAGCGCAACCGTATGCGCGTAGAGGATGTTGAGGCCGCGCCCCCGTCCATCAAGACCTTCGAGAACCGCGCGTTCCCGATGATAGGGTCGACCACCGGCGGCATGCCGACCCGGTTGGGGACGCGGTTCGGATGGTCCTCCCGGCCGAAGGTGATGGCGTCCCTCCGACTCGCCTGAGGAAGGAGGGAGGCGCCTTCTCCGCGGTGAGGACCTCGTGCAACTCCTTCTTGCGCCGGCGGGTCGACATGTCGACGGTGGGTCCCCCCAAAGATGAGGAACACGTTCTCCACGGCGGGGAAGCCGCCGGCGTCGCCATCTCCTCCGTTCTTTCTTGGCCTCCGCCTCCTTTGCGGCGGCGCGGCCATAGAACTTCTTGAGCATGTCGCCTTTGCTCAAGAGTGTGATTTATCGGGGTCTTGTGATAAGGACATGGCTTTTTCAGCATGTCGTCAAACACCCCCGGGCCTCGAGGGGGCCGGCCGAGGGCCCCGTCGAGGCCGGTCAGGCACGAGGGCCTCGGCATACCGCCGTCGCGCCCCTGCTCGCGCGCCTCGCGGCGCGGCTTCTTTCCCTTCTTGCCCCGCTTGTCGTTGCAGTGGGGCTCCCTGGACTTGCTGCCCTCCGCGGTCGCGTCCTCCGAGCGCTTGCCCTTCTTGCCGTCGAAGATCGCTCCCATGGCCTCCTCTCCTGAGGCGAAGCTGGTGGCGATGTCGAACAACTCGTTGGAGTCCGCGGGCGGGCTGCGTCCCAGCTCCCGCACGGGGTCCCGGCACGTGGTGCCCTCGAGGAAGGCGTGCACGATTTCGGATTGCGCCACGCTGGGGAGCTCTGTACAGCGCTTGGAGAAGCGCCGTATGAAGTCCCGCAGCGACTCGCCGGGCTTCGTGTGCGGGAGCGCAGTCCCGAATCCCTGTGGCACACGTACATGCCCCCCGGAAGTTGCCCACGAACGTGCGGACCGATTGTCCCAATTGTGGATTTGGCCGGGCGGGCAGGTGCTCGAGCCATGTCGGGCCGCATCGCCGAGGTGCGAAGGGGCAAGTTGCGGATGATGACCTCGTCGGCCGGGTTGCCCCGCCCTACCGGGCAAGCCAAGCGGTAGTGGTTGAGCCACACGCGGGGATCCGTCTCTCCGTTGTACTTGACAATGGTCGAGGGGGGCGCGAAGCGCCGGGGGGAAGGCCGCCGCGCGGATCTCCCGTTGAACACACGGGTCCCCGGGGCTCCGGCGTCGGGGGAGCGGTCCTCACCGCCGTCGTAGCGTCCGCCCCGTCGAGGGTGGTAGCCCACCGCCGGCCGCGCGTCCGCCTTGCTTGTGCGGCGGGCGTTGATGACGTTGCGAGCGGCCACCGTCCCGCAGCTCGCGCGTGTCAAGGAGTCGTTCCTTGGCCGGTGCACGTCCCGAGTTGGCGGGACGCTCCGCCGCTCCTCCCCGCGTGGACCGAGGGTTCGCCCCCTTGTGCGGCCCCGTCACCCCGCGCATCTCCTTGTTGGCGGATGCGCGAAGGCGAGCTCTCGGCCTGCTGGACGGCCGCTTGCTCGATGAGAGTCTGCACCTCGCGGTGCAGGTCTCGTGCCTCAGGGGTCAAGGGTGCCGGCATGGCCCGTAGCAGTGTTGCGGCGGCAACGAGCTTCTGACTTGCCCGCGGCGGCATGTCAGGGTTGTCGGCGTTGATGCGGTCGCGGGCCTGTCTGCCCAGCTCCCGCACGCGCTTGCCGCGAGCGGAGGCTTCCCCGCCCATCGAGGCGCGAAGCGCCCGCACCGTCCGTACTCCTCCGCCGGCTTGGCCTCGAGCTCGTGGGCTTGGGCCGCCTACGCGTCGGCGTCGGCCCCGGTGGGAGCGCTTGGCCCCGCGGCTAGGCGTGTGGCGATCCCCGGGCGGCGTGATCTCCCCGGCTCTCGGCGCCCACCGCGCCGCCGCGCATAGGCCGGGTCGTTGGTGATGACGGCGTAGCACTCCCGCGCGGGGTCGTAGCTCCCGGTGCCGGGAGTCGTCGGAGCAACCGAACCGCAGTCCGTAGCGTCAAGGAAACGCCCGAACATGACCGGGTCCCGCACGCCGCAGAAGTCCCATTCCCGCGTAGCCGTGGCGGCCGGCGGTGGCAACGCGTCGAGGGGAGCCCAGGACGACTCGCTCGCCCACCGAGGCACCGGGATCCCCGGGCGACGAAGACGTGACGGCCAGGCGGGACCCTGCGCATCGTGGTGTTGACGTTGTTGTTGTAGGCCGACGTGGCACCACGCAACCCAATGGGGATGCGCGGTCCGGAGACCGCGCGCTGTCCCGCTGGGGTGGTGGCGGTCGTCGTGGCGGTGGGCGCGCCGTGCCGAGAGGCGGCACGCCGGCCCGCCGTCGCCGGACCGCGCCCGGCGCGAACGCAACCTAGAGCGGTGGCGGCGTCGTGGAGTCGACGGCCCGCAGCATCCGCGCCCGCGGCGTCCGCGCCGTGGTGGTGCGTGCGGCGGGGACCGGAGCGGGCCCGGCCTGGCGCCACGCGCGGAGCTCCTCATGGTTGGTGAGGCGCATGAGGTAGCCATTCCCCGTGGCCCGAAAGTTCGTGCCCCCGAACCGGGATTTCGAACCCGGCGGGGAGGGGGTCCGAGCCGCCCATGAGAGCGTGTACCACGGTACTCGGTGCGGATCACCATGGAGGGAGTTGACGGATTGACCTTAGGCGCTCAGATTGCCCCACTGTGGGTGCCAACTGTCGGTGCGGAATGTGGTCCCGACACTAACCCGCAATAAGCGCCGCGGTCTATCCCACAATGGTCGATGCTAAGCAACAAGTGACATAGAGTTTTATCCCCGGTTCCCGGCACGGGAGGCCGTAAGTCCGTTAGCGGTGGCGTGCTCAAGGCACTATATTGCTTAGCACCGGGGTGCCTCGTAGTGGGGTGCTACAAGCAAGGCGGGAGAGGAAGCCCGGCTTCCAAGTCCCCGGTGTGATGGCCGAAGATGTTGTGGGAGAATTGGAGAACAAGTGCGTGGTGCGACTTTTGTCTCCGGCTGTGTTGTGTCCGTGTTCTCTTCCTCCTCTCCCCCCCCCCCCCCCCCCCCGCGCGGGGGGGTTCGTCCCCCTTTTATAGATCAAGGAGGGGAGCGAGTCACATGCGCGCCGCGCTATCTAGCTACGTGAAGGGGCGTGGCGTGCTATGCTGTAGAGTGGGCGGCCGTCCGACGATCCTTGCCGATCCGGCCATCATGGCCTATCTTGTACCCGAACAAAGGGCGGTTCGAGGGTAGAAGGGCGGCGGATGGCGGTGATGTCTTCGATGGGCTCGAGGGAGCTGTCGACGTTGGCCGCACGTGAGGCAGGAGTAGGTAAAATGGCGTCCCGTTCTAATAGCGTTCCACCGTCACGGAGATGTTGCTACGGCGCCAGGCGTGCGCCCGCACGTGCGGGGACCCGCCGCCATGCCGTAACAAAGGCGGGGATGGCGTTCCTCCGCCTAGCGCCTCCACCTAACCCCCGTAGGGTCACAAGAAAGCAAATCGAGGGTGAAGGCGGCCCCCCTTCGAGGGCTCGGCGCGTTAGCCGCTTTGGAGCGGGCGCACGGCGTCACGGACCGACACCGCCGCGGCCCGCACGTCCCTCCCCACAAGGATGGGGATGGGCTCCCTCCCGGGGAGTTGGTGCGGCGGCACCGGGGCGCGAGCCCCGGCGCATGATGGCGCCGTCCCGCCGGTGTCGTGGCGTTAAATGCCCGTGTACGAGGGCGGCGCACGCGAGCGGGCGCCCTCGAGCGAGGCGGACCCCGATTGAGGGCGGGCGGACCCTCGAGCGAGGCGGAGCCCCTGGCCGAGGGGGGAGCGGGCCCTCGAACGGGGCGGAGCTCGCCGAGGGGAGCGCACCCCCTCGAACGGGACCGGAGCCCGCCCGAGGGGAGGCGCGCACCCTCGAGCGAGGCGAAGCCTCGCTCGAGGGGATCTTCGAGAGGGTCGCCTTGGTGGGCCGTCGAGGTCCTTGCGGCGTGGGCCGTATCCCGCATGGTTAGGCAAAGTGTGTTTGGCTTTGTTGCGAGGTTTTAAGTGGGGATTTCCCTGCATGTTTGCCCACATGTACGCGTGCGAAGAGCATGTCGGCCTTGGCACCAGAGCCATCTACACCGCTCTTCTTTGCTCCACTGCCTGGCAACCAGTTGTCGCCCGCGCGCAGCCGCACTAAGCCGCCGCCACTCAACTTTCCTCTCTTTCCTGTTCTCTGTCAATCGGAGCAGCAAGCTCCAGCCCCCTTCACTGTGCTCGATCCCTTCCTCTGATCTTTCTTTCTTCCACTCGAAGCAAGCCACTGGTTGAGCTCCTTTCTCTCCCACGCAAGATGCAAAGTAGCCAGCAACCATCTTTCTCTCTCAAATCCAAAGCAAATCAAAGCAGCAAGCTTTCTAATTGTGCCCAATCCACGGCCCGGCGACAATTCCCCACCGGCGTCACCTCTCTCTAATTTCCTTTTCTTCCCCACGCGACAAGCAAGTCTTGTGATACTGATCCTCTCCAATTTCGGCGACCACATCCTTCGATCCTAGTCCACATCGATCTGCGGTAGAGCGACACTGCCACTTATTTTCTTTCCCCCACTAAAAAACACCACCCTTCCCTTTCTCCTTCAATCGAGCAAGCAAGTCGAGGCGAGCAATCTTACGTAGGCCTCTCCAATGCAGGCTGCCGGTCCTCCTATAGCTCCTGCAAGAAGCGAGGACCGCATCCACCTAGCCTTCGGCTGTTCGATGAAATGCCCGGCCGTGTCAACAAGCCCATAGGTGAGCTTCCGGCCCCTATCTTGTTGTCCTTGTGTAAGCCGGCCTTTGAGCCGAGCGATGCATTGTAGCCAAGAGACAGCCCTTGAACTCATGTCTCTCTCATACCTTGCTCTACTTGCCACGTTACGCGTGCGCCGACGCCCCTCTGACAAGCACGGCGCTGTCGTTTGCTTTTGAATCACGAATCGTACTCTTCGGTCGCACTGTCAGTTTCTGTTCTTTGTCGCAGCCGAACCTCGGCCAAAGACCACCAATCTCTAACCACCGGCCAAACTTCTTGAGTTCCTACCATGCCGTGGGTATTCTCTAGAGGTCCTCGTGCAGTGCTAGCCGGTGGCTTTCGATCCAAACCATAGTCTTGCTGACCATGCTACCTTGCAAGTGGTTACCATCACATAGGCCATGTGTGGGCTATCCCCGCCATGACCAATAACCTTGCTTCCAGAGCCCTCTGCGTGTTTGCCCTAGCAAGGGAAGCACAATCAAATGATGTTGCTAATTCCTTACCCTTGTTTGTGCACCTCACTGACTGGGCAATCGCTCCGCCCATCGCGTCGTTGTCTTTCTGTCCAGCCTGTGTGCTCACACCCCCCATCCATCACCGTTTACCATCTGGCAAACCTTCGAGGCATATCATATCTGTCTAGCAACCTTGTTTCCAGCCATGCTTAATTGGTGACCTTTCCGTCCCAAATTGTGAAGTGGTGCTAATGCAGGATGCAAGCAAAGCTGAGACCACTCGTGATTGGTTGTGTGCCATGGACGTATAGCTCTAGCGATCTTCCTGGAAGTTCAGATCCACCCGAGGACACCTTGGAGCTACAAACACTTGTAGTGTTTTTTCTCGGCCACAACCCATACAAGTAGTAGCTGCTGCTTGTAAATCTATAAGTCGTGTAAGTGCTAATCTAGCCTTAGCCCCTTATCCTTCTTGCTTGTGCGTTGCTTGCTAGCAGCAGCACTTGACTTGTTGTCCGCCGAGCCCTATCTTAGTACCGAGTGCTTGTTCTCAATCTTTCAAGCCCCGACCTTAGCTTTCGCCGCGGTCGTGTCACGGCTTCACTATGCACGACGCGTGGGCTAACCAAGCGCGTCGACCGTGTCACACCTCTCGCCATGTTCCGGCTGGCGCGAGTTTCTCAACCACACGGCTTCTCTTCTAGGCCGATCAATCATACATAGTCTCTTCATGCGACCAAAGGGACCTACGAACTTACTTGTTGGCTCCCACTAACATGTGAGGCTACTAAGCGCCCAACTTTGATCTCAACTGGCATAAGGGACCCACAAGATGACTTGTGGGGTCCAGTTGACCTTTGACCTTCCTTTTTGACTTGGTAGACAAAGATCTTTGACTAGCCAACTTACCATGCAAATCAACCCAAAAACTTAGCTCATGGCTCTCTAACTTGCTAACTTGTATTATCGTTGCTTTATCGCAATAAATTAAATTAATAAATATTTCTTTATTTGAAAATCAATAATAAATTGATCCTACCATAGAAAAATATGAAATCAGTTTCTTTATTCTTCTAAAATCATAAAGCACCCGTTAGACTAGCATTTGAAGTTTATTTGGTTCTTTATTGCTTATCTTTGGAGTTAATTGCATCTAGACACCGTGTGTATTTATATTTGCGAATCTAGGAATTCTCGGAGCCGAGGAGTCAAGCCGGGGAGATCGAGAACAACTACGGAAACTCCGAGCGACTACTTGCACACAGGTGTTCATGCCCGACTAATTCTGAAATACCTATTAGGCATTTCTATGTAGAATGCTAGCGCTTTACTTTAAATGCATGATGATGATGAACCTTGCACTGCCTTCTTTAATTATCATGTCCTTGATTGTCCTACTACTATATATGTTTATAGAAGCGTGTATATACGCTGAGCTTCGCGATGCATGTGTTGGGATGGGAATAGTGGTTCTTGGCATGAGTGGGGTAAAACCGGCAGGAGAAGGCGTTTTGGGTACTTTGGCGGGGGTGAGCTCGAAACAACCGATCTGGGATCAGGGATAGGGGTGCACTCCTCAATGTATCCCTACTGCGTGACGGTTTTTGGAGCGAGAGGTGTTGGGGTTTTACTTGCGGATGGAGGACATGAGCTTTCCCGCGGTCACGAAGCGAGTGGATCAACTTGTCGATAGGACTTTCATACACACCACCTCGCCGAGCGTGGGGTTAGGACCGAGTTGAGCTTGGCAAGTGCGGAGCCATATACGCCGGGGAGGATAGCGGGGTATCAGTGGGGGAGAGGTGGAGGTGAGACCACCCTCTCATAGCAACTCCCGTGTGGCCACATGGGGGCATTTCACAGTTTCGGTGCAATCCCCACCGCGGGGGGATCGTTTTGAGGGCCGAATGCAGGATGGGACCGTAACTACCGAGAGTTCGCACGGCAGGATGGGCTCGGTTGGTCGGCCACCTAGGCGGGTTCCATCCCCGAGTTGGGTACAGAGTGTCCACGCTTCTGCGGTGTTGTTTGGATCTATACGTATAGCCGTGTCCTCTGTCATGGACAAACCTTGAAGACATGTTCGTTTCCTCATGGTTTGGGATTTCTACCTCCCATTCGTAGTTGAGGCTGTGGTGAGCCATGGTTGCGGTCGGTTAGAGGGAGAGTTGCTCCCTCGACCTCGTCGATCAGGTGCAATCATTGAGGTGTGAGGAGAGGAAGTTCTCGCATCGACCCTAGATGGAGATAGGATGTGGAGACGGGGCCCTGGGGTACCAGGTGGTTCCGAGTTGTGTTTGAGAGTATGGTTTGGGACTTATATGGAGATGATTTCTTTTATGCTTCGCTGCTGCTACATAGGAAACCTGAGCTTTTACCTTGACACTTTTCCTACCTTTTAGAAGTAGGCCACTTAAAGCCGCATACAGTCGGTGATGTGAACCTATCCCATTCCTTGGGGATAGTTTTGTGAGTGTGCAGGATTGGACTTGACTTGAGAGTCCGAGTTCGGGGAATCCATGAAGGAAGGGTTGCGTTGCTTCGCTCAAGGATGCCTGTGGTGAAGACTGAAGATGAAGACTTGAAGCCCTAGCTACCGCTACGCAGGATTTCTACTTTTCGCTTAGCCCAAGGGGCTTGTAATAAATTCGTTTACTAAGATGTTTCGGATGTAAATATTATATTTTGTACTATCGATTTCGTTGTATGGAAATGATATTATTCCGTAATGAGTTACATGCGTGATAACTTCCGATCCGGGGACTATCACAAGGGTACGGGGAGTCGGGTTTTCCTCACGAAAACCGGGGTTGTTACGGGTGGTATCGAGCCCAAGGTGAGCTAAACTCATCACAACTCTTTCTGTACGGTGGCACGCAGCGCTCGACCGATGAGAAGGGGAGGACGATGATGCGCGCATTCACGTTACCTCGAACTAATGGCATCATGGGAGGTCAGTATACATCTGCTACCTATGCACCAAGACCCAGCATGGACACCCAGACCAGTGTTCTGAGTACTGGCTAATGAATCAGACCCGCATACCATGAAGGAGAAGCACTTCTCCGTGCTGAAACACGGGAGATCAAGCGAAGAACGACCACAACACTATAGGGTTGAAGGGAGCTATGCTAACCAAGGCTGGGTTAACTTGGTTCAAACCAAGAATAAAGCTTCTAGAGCAAAGTAAAAGCCGAACGAATTGACTTGAAAGGTAAGATAGAAAGATAACTTGAATTGTACTTGAGTCTAAACAAAGAGATAATATAGTACCTAACTCCGAAGAAGACTCTTCTAACCCCCGAGACTAGCTCGATTCGACTCTAACTCCCAAGTTACACTAATCCTACTCTAAATGAACAAAAGAGAGGAAATGATGTCTAGTTGCCGTGTGTCCAATCCAAATGAGTGTGAGGTGCCTTTTATAGGAAAGGGAGGTTGGTTGAGCGTGTGGGACCAAATGGCAAAAAGTGCCCGATCAAGGGCCGCGCTCGACCCCGTGATCCACCGCCTCTCACCTTGGACACCCCGATCGCTTCCCGAGGTGGTTGTGGGTCGGTGCCTTGGGTCAATTCCGCCCGATGACGGTTGGGAGGCGCCGTCCTACTCCATGGCATGTGATGAACCGCCGTCGCTCGTGAATGCCTAGGATTGCCTTGAACGATCTGTGGCAAGCTTGATCGACCGGACAAGTGGACCCATTGATCCAAGTGATCCTAACCTCATCCATTGAATCAAACTGACGTTTCTTTGGTCGATCTTGTTCATCCAAGTTGTGCCCGTGGGAGAGGAGGTGAATTGGACCGGAGGCGTGCCACGGTGGCGGTGTGCGGCCGCACTGCAGTGGCCGCCCGCACTGCCAGCCGACCGCACCCGCAGGCCGGCCGTGCTCGGTGGTGCGGCCGGTTTGGGCCCGTGGCAAGTTGGTTCTTTAACATTTTAGCTCAAAATTCTAGTTGATTAATCATTGCTAAGTAAGCATCTATAGCAAACATGAGTTGTGCAAACAATTATTCAAGCATCCATATTAATTCTCAATTCCATCATATAGGGAAATAGGCTGTATGGGTAAGCAGTATCGGATAACGGTGAGAGGCCGACGATCGATCGATTATTAACCTTGCAAGGCAGACCTAAACACACGGGAGATGCACACCCCAAAAATGACAACTAAAGCCAAGGGGGTGGAGTGTGCAACAACCAAACCGTTCCAAGCTATCCTCGGTTCAGGACCAAATTCCACAGTCTTTGGTACAGGGTGAAGTGGCTATGACCTCGCCGCCCAGTCTCACTCATGCATCACCTTTACTGCAGCAGGGGGACTCTTCCCAAGATTAGTGGTCCAAGTTCCCTAGACGGATCCAGAAGGTACTAGGCTTACCAGTCCCATTCCTGGCAAATGTTTAGTACGTTCAAAAGCTTAACCAGTGACACCTATTTACCGAAGCCGATCCCAAGCTCTTACCACATGAGCATATTATTTTAAATCTTATGATTCCAACATAAGAAACTATAGCTCGTGAGTGAAGGATTTCACTCGACTTTTACTGGGTCTTTAAAGCATGGCCACTAACGACCTATCATGCTAGTATAAGAACATAGGAACCTAGGATCATGCATCTATGGTTTCAAATCAACTATATAGTTGCACAAGCATAACATATATAGTTGCAGGAAGTTAAAATCATAGGATTATGCTCCGGTGCTTGCCTTTCAAGAAGATGTTAGTTCTAACTAGGACTTGGGCCCTTCCAAACTTTGGTTTGGGTCTTGTGGTACTCCTCGATGTCCACTTGTCCCTCGAACGGTCCTTCGTCTCATCCCGAGATGCTCTCGTAGCTACTGACAGATAAATCTTCACGAGATGCATATGCATAAGATTTAATTGTCCATTTCAAATGATATTTCACTTTTGAAACTTAGATATAAATGTGGGGGGTTATTTGTGACCACATTCACCTAGATATGATATTCAACATACTCTTCCTTTATCAGAGAAATGTGTGTGCGGTAATTTTTATTTTTCATTTGATGGAGACTATGTACATATATAAGATAATTAAATTATTTTATCTCACCAAGGGAAAGGGTGTTGTTCATGGTGTGTCTTGGTGAGGTTCATGTATTTAAAATTTGAGTTGCACACAAATGATCTTGGTTTTCCTTTTATCCTTTTAATTGAGCTTGATTTATTCCAAGAATTTTTATTCCGAAAGACATACACATAAACTAACCACAAGATAGCTCTACATGCAATAGGTATACAATTATACTACTGCACCAAAGATTCACTCATCTCATCAAATATGGCTAGCATGAAAAATCACACAAAGCTACGCTTAGCTATGCAAGATTAAAACAAACAAAATTATATATAGCACCAAAAGAACTGAAACTTTCTAGAGAGCTATATGGCAGCATTTCTAGCAGAGATATGCACTTACTCAGCAAAGGATTTAAAGAAACTATATTTAAAACTATGCACATGAAAATTAGCCTTAATATAGCATGGTAAATTAAAAGACTAAGCTACACATGTCCAAAATTGATATACTATTTATCATGGGTGCATAACCATATAACAGGGATGTAGCAAAGAGATGGGCATCATTTAATCAACAGATTAATTTACAAAAATCAAAAACAGGAGCATTACACATATCAAAATTAAATCATAACTAAAAATCTAAATGACATTTATGTTCCATTTTTGCACACAGGATCAGACATGAAAATACTAGCAACATAACCAAAAATCACTTGCAAATCATTTATAGAATTTGAATTATTTCAAATCTAAGCAATTTGATGATTTAAAAATATTTTAAAAACTACACCGAATTTTGTAAACTTCCTTTGTATAAAAGTTGCTCCTGGTCATAAGGATCACAACAAAATTGAGTTTGCATTTTTACGATTTTTCTGTGATGTTTGGTGCAATTTACAATATCCTGCAATTTGTATAAAGATTTGAAGATTGATTTCTTTACGTAAAGGCCCCTGTCTTTTGCGTCCAAGCCCCTGCAAGTTTCTAATGCTTTGCAAAGTGGTCCTAGGGAGCAGGGGCGGCACGGCCGGCGGCGGGGCTGCCGGATTCTGGTGAGCCGGCAGCGCGGCAGGGTCGGTGAAGGTGCGGAACAGGACGTGGGGCTCACCTATGTTCGATTCCGGGACTTGGACGGCGCGGGGGAGCGGCCGGCAGTGGGGTTCGACGGCCAGGCGGATCTGAGGCTGCAGGTGTGCTATCTCCGGCGAACTGGAGGGCAAAGAGGGTCGGGCGGCGGCTTGGTGGGCTCTAGTGAGAGTTTGTGGTGGCGGATAACGTCTCAGGCAGCGTCAACGGGGGCCAGAGGTAGGAGCTCAACACGGCAGCAGCCATGGCGAGCGGCAGCGGTAGCCTGATGGCGCACCCTTGCAGTGGAGGGGGAAAACTCGAGTGCAAGCTTAGGCGTGCCCTTAAATAGGCGGCGAGATGCACTACTTGGAGGCCACGACCTCGACTTGTGCAGCACGACGACGGACGATGGGTGGTGTGCGGGGGTTGGGCGCGGCAGCGAGGACCGGGGCGACGTCGCCGCGTGCCGACGGCGAGCGCGGGGAGGAGATAAGGCTGGGGACGCGGTGGCTTGCTGCGCACGTAACTCGGATAACGACGCCAGTGGGACCCACAGCAGACGACGCGGGACGGCGGAGCACGGAAGTCGGAGCGGCCGCTCAGTGCGCGCGCGCGACGTTCTTGGCGCGTGGCTCGGTGCGTCAGCGCGCTCCAGAGTGTCGGGCCAAATTTTATTTTGGTGTACAGCCGTTTGGCCGAGTCAAACTCAAAAAGTTTGAACTATACATAAAAATATCCAAATACGAAAGTTGTAGAACATGTAACCCTCTACAACTTTGCCAAAGAGCGATCTATGGTTTTCTCAGCCATTTTCCCAGAAAATTGCTGCAAAGTTTGGAATTTCGTTGCGAGGTCAGGGAGACATCCAGGTGTTGACCTAGATTTTAGAGGCTTTTCCACTTGGAATTTCAAATGACGCCAATTGAATGAAATGTGTTCCCAGAGATAAGAAACAACTTTCTTATTGGCCGATTTTGAAGTGCTTATGAAAAAGTTGAGAACACGTTGGATTACCGTAGAGAGATACAGGGTTTTAGGAGTTTGACCTTGGTTTAGGGGGATTTGACCCATGGGTGGGTACATGACCAAGTCAAAGATGTTAGCAAACATGATTAGATCTACTAACGAAGATGGTTACTATTGCCAAATCATCCGGAATGCTACAGTGAGTAACTAAGTCTCAAGTCATTTCATTGTTCGCTCTTAGGTTCCTCGATTGTGGTTTAAGTAGTTTTTACTTATCGTGATTGCTTTGTTCTAGCGCGGGTAAAGTAGTGCTTGGTTAGTGTAGACGTGGTGTCTAGACTCTCCGGTATCTTGGAATGCTTCCCGTTTCAATGGAATAGTTGTGGTACCCTAGGGAGGTGACAGCTCCGGACGGGATCTATAGTCCACCATGTTAGTTCCGGTAGGTAGGAGTTATGACATCAGAGCCCCCTTCTCATCCCTTTCTGTGGCTCTTTTCCCTCTGGCCCCGACGAATGACAAGTAGTGCCTTGATTCTATCCGTGACCCTCAAAAGTCCCTAACTTCTTTAGCTATACCCTCTCTACCCGAAATCTACCCTTGCCTTTCTATCCTTCGTCACCATATCCTCCGGACGAATTAGTTCAGGTTCACAACACTTCTCGTTGCCTATGGTAATCGATACCTTGGAATACTCCCGGGTGAAAGCTACAGCGGTATCCGTGTGCTTTCGGATTTATCTGTGATCGGGTAGTATACCAACAGGCTTTCTAGCGTTGTTTCAAATCTAGTAACGACATAAGTAGTGCCAACAAGCTTTCTGGCGCCGTTGCTGGGGATATAAACCTGGTGTGATGCTAGAGAGTGTCAACATTCGTGCGTGGGCGTTGCCGCGGCTTCCACGTCGAGCGCATGGTGGAGCCTTGCCTGCTCTTCCTCGAGAGCCCTCTGAGCCTCGTCGAGGTCGTCGAGGCGAGCATATTACCATTCGCGGTCACCCCCGGCCTGCGGGGGTTCGTCGCTAGCGGATGTGTTAGGCGAAGTGGTCTCACCTTCCGTAGAGCTCTCGTGAGAGTTGGTGGAGTGGACCGCGTCGGCCTACTGCTGAAGGACGAAGCACTCACATCTCAGATTGTGGGGCATCGGCACCTTCTTCTAGAGAGGTGCGCTCTCGGCCTCATCACAGCTTGCCTAGGATGCTTTGGAGGGGACCAGGCGAGCGTCTCTCGAGGCGACGGGAGGAGTTGCCCCGCCGCAGGGGAGACACATCTGCCCCTCAGGGTACACAGAGTCGTAGCAGAGCTTGAACTCATCCCAGGACATCATCTCCTCCTCCCACAAACCGAACACAAGAATGGAGGTGGCGAACACCACGAAGTGGAAGATCTCTTGAGATGGGTTAGGCCCTAGAGCGACTGCCATGTTGCGGCCGTCCAAGTCCCAAACTCGGGCGGCGGCAGACTTTGCCCCCCACGACTCCTCAAGCGGTTGGGCCTGGGGGCGCGAGTGTGTTGGGCTGGGACCACAATAATACGGCCCCAGTGGGCGACTCGACTGGACCATCGAAGACAAGGTCCAGGGAACCAAAGCACAACACGGTGGTGTGCACCGGCTGCTCATCGGAATGGGTCATTCGGACCCTTGTTGGCATCGTGACACATGAAGTGCCCCTACCTGGCGCGCCAACTATTTGGGTTTGATACCACCGGCAAGTAATTTTTGGTATTTCTGTGCGTCGGATCTGGATGGTTGGGCTTAGAGACACTAGGATTATACTAGTTCAGGCACCAAGGGATGCCCTACGTTCAGTTCGAAAGGATGTTCTATATGCCCACGGGGGGCTTGTAGTAGGGGGTACAAGCCTAGGTCGAAAGAGGGAAAGTGTCCCAAGTCTCTGGTGTGGTTGTGAGCTACCAGTGCTCAATGAGTGCTATGGTGCGTTGTTTGTTCTGTTGGTTATGCTGTTTGCGGTGCCAGCCTACCCTTTTATAGTTCAAGGAGGGCTGGTGTACAAGGGTTAAGATGGTAAAACGACATCCTACTACAGTGCAGCAACAGTGGCGGAACAGTGCTAGAACAGTGTTACGCCGTGGGCCTTCGTCTCCCGTTGGCGCCAAACGTTGTGCTAGCCGCGGTAGCCTCTGTAGGGCGGTGTAGCTGTGGCTCCTATTCCAAGGTGGCTTCTCCCGACTCACAATCGCGCCAGTCTTGTTGGGTCGGGGCTTCTCGTGCAAGCCTCAACCTTCCCTCTGATGCCCGCTGGGTCGGGTCTCGTCGTTCGAAGTCTTGTAGGCGAAGGATTCGTGTGTCCTTTTGCCACTATTCATTATTCAGATGATGGGACATCGGAGTAGTCCGCTTCCCATGCCGGGGAAAATCTCATCACGTCTTGGCCACCTGAAAGGGTAGATCCACTCGCCCTGCTACTCCTGCACGTCCCGGGCGGCGCGGGGCTGCTTGCACCATGTTGCAGCTCTCCCCCTGGGCCCCCCTGCCGAGGGGTTGTAGCGGAAGGAACCTTAGGTAGTGCAAGGCGGAGCCACCTGTCGAGGTAGGCAAGACGACCGCCTAAGTCGGAGGTGGCCCTGCATATGGTGTCAGACCGCTGTCCTTGAGAAAGAGAAGTTGGGCATGGCTTCGTTGGTCGCCGATGTTGGGCCTTCATGGACGAGCCCATCATTAACCTTCGTGATTTTGAGGATTTAGGAGTTAAGATGATTAGCCCTAGTTTCTCCCTATTCTCTGTCCGCCCAGCAAAAGTGCACCAACTCTCCCGTATGTCATCAGAAGCTCCGGTCAGGCACTTTTTTGGTGCGGCTCCTACTCTAACTGTCAGCGGGGTAACTATAGTTGCCACACCAAACAGGGCTAAGGGTTTCATCTAATGTAGCAACTTTCACGATTCATTTGTAACATATTTATCACTTTTCAGTCGAACTGAACATCTCGACGACTATTCACTCATCACATCCTCACCTTTTTCACTAAACTAGACACAGCCGAAAGCGCAAGGTGGATTGGACTATGGTGTTCTGTTAATGCACGTGCAGTCACATATATACGCAAGTGCAAGCGTGCAGCAGGGAAGGTGATGGAGAAAATTCCATATATGTCACTAGGAAATACAACTCATCCCCAACTCCCCCAGTTTAGTAAAAGAAGTCGCTTTGGACAAGGTTTGAGTCAAACATTGGAATATAAATCATGAATAACATTTAAGTTGTTGAGTTTGGAAATGTGAAAATTAGATGAGTAGATTTGTCTTGTAAAATACTTTCACAAAAGTATATATATGTTAGTTTTTAGTAATTATTTTATAAAAATAAGAAGTCAAAGTTGTATTGGTGACCATGTTGATGTCCTAAACAACTTCCTTTACCGAACTGGAGGGAGGATGTGCTATTGAAAAATAAAGCATCTCTTCTATGCCATTGGTTTAATTTTTTGTAAACACTTCGTGTTTTCAAATAGTGTCAATGAGTGCCAATCATGATCTTAATCAAGTCATTAAGCACTAATGGTCAAACCTTGGCTAAAGATCTAGTCAAAACCCTAGTCAACCCCTTGACATCCTTGAACCTCTCTAGAACTTTTTCCGCGTTCTCCAAATTTCATCTCAACACTTCAAATTCTCCCAATATAAAAGTTGTGCGGTTTTTCATGGGACACAACTTTTATGTTGAGCGGCATTTCAAATTCGAAGTGGAACTCGGTGAAAAACCTTGGTCAACGCCATCAATTTCTATTCACAGGCGCTGAGAAAAACTAAAAGTTGACGAGCAGTTCATGCAAAATTTGTTGAGAAAAATACATATGAGCTTTTGTAAAAGTTGTAGAGGGATTAGAGATCTACAAGTTTGGTATAAACCTCTTAGTGCACTTCAGTTCAAAATTTTGGAGATACACTTGGTCAAACTGAGCTAAACCAAATTGGAAACCCCGCCGGAACGCACCCCACGCACGATGCCACCCCGGCACACCACGTCGGCCGACGCTGTACATGCACACCGAGGCATGCCGGCGACCCTCGATCTGTGCGCCGCACCGAGTCCGCTATGTGTGACTCCTGCAGCCCCGGTTGGTGCCACGCGGCCAGCCCTCACGCACTGGCCGGCCGCACCACCGCACGCCATTGGCCCTCCGCCTGTTGCATGTCGCCACCGCCTTGTTGCCATACCGCGCCCATTCGTGACATGCCTGAGGACTCGACGCTCACATGAACTGCCTCTCCGCACTCAAGCCACCTATTTAAGCCTCCGCCATTCCCTCCTCGCGCGAGCACGCGCCCCACCACTGCCATTGCCACCGCCTTGACGAGCTCCCTCCGTCGCTCACTCCTGGTGCCGCTCGACCACTCTAGCGTCTCCCCTAGGACCGCCTCGAGCTTTCCCATTCGCATGTTGCCCTGCGCGGCCCTTCCTTTCGTCGGAGCTGGGCTCTTAGCGGCCAATGCCGAGCTGCGCCGCCGTGCCCCCTCGTCGGCGTCGCTCCGACCCTACCTCTGTCCACCAACAAAGCCCTGGGTGAGCACATGTCACCTCCCCACCCTTTCCCGGCCAAGAGCTCCACCGGCCTCGCCGGAATTCCGGCCGCCGCGCCAGCGAACCGCCTAGAGACCCAATTGCTTGGGCTCTTTTGTTTTTAGGGACTTTGGTGCAAACCGAGGGTATCATGGTGATCTTGTAAACGTTTACAAGGACCTTTGTTTAAATAGATTCTTCCATCCTAGGTTGCTTTGACCAGATCTTAGGAAATTCAAAAAAAATCACAGAAACTACAAAACTAATTTTGTTGATTTGCTTGTGAGTAGATCTACAACTTTTGTAAAGCATGACCATACTTTTGACTGACAGTGTTTGAATGAAAATTCAAAATCAGTTTAAACTACTTTTGTTGTAGTTTGAAATCTAGATGTGATCTCAAGCTTAATTTTGGATATGTTGTTAGAGATGCCATTTGTAGGCTTTGCATCAAAAAGTGCACAAAGTTTATGATTAAATCTTTTAATATGATTTATTGCGTATTTATGATGAGTCTACCCTAATGAATTTTATACTTTAAAATAAATATATTTTTGTGCCCAACTTTTGAGTATAGTCTTTGTTGTTTTTTCTTAACCTCACCACTATGGCGCCGGGATAGTGTGAGCATGTAAGAATCACCTGGGTACACTGACGGGTGCGAACAAGTCCCCAAGCGTACGGATACACTGTTGTAACACTTCTTCCTTGGGAGTATTCCAAAGGGTTTCGTTTCCTAGGAACAGTTGGGGTACTCTAAGAGCGACTTACCCAATGACACATGATCTCTGCTGAGGTAGGCAAGAGCTATGGTATCTCTTGAAGGTACTTGGTTCTAGGGGGTGCAAGCTACAAAAGATCTCACTTCAGACAACAAACCCTCCTGGCTATAATAGTCGGTTCGCGGCAAATGGTTGCCTACACCTGTATCCGAACGTGGGGGGTTCCAAAAGGGTCCAACGGCTGTCACACCGCGGCCTACCCCAAGACAAACCGTGGTATACAGGGCAATTGAAGGATAACCCGTAGTCTAGACACCACATCTACATTACCGGATACTACTATAGCATGGCTACATCTGACGTCACGTAGCAACACTACAACACTCCGTAGAAATACGGAGCGGCGAACCCGCGAGCACAGCTAGACCTTGCCCCATCATGGAATCAAGACGATACAAAGAGATATGCATGACACTTTGGTCTAATTCAGATATGCTAGAGACTCACTATATTGTAATTGACAAGCAGTCACACAAACGGAATGCAAAACTATTCATCTAGTCAACAAGATCAAAGGATCGTGTCACGAAGAACACGAGCCTCTAAATGATGAAGAGATGAAGGACTCTAGGACATATCACCCATGTATGAATGTGACTTTAGTCTAATTAGAATATAACGAAATACTCACTTTAGTCTAAATGAAGAACAACATCATTCACGAGGTACAAAGCTAGATCTCCCTTCTACTCACCCACACACTCTCCTCTCTACCTAGCACCACCAAAGCTAGATCTTCCTCACACTCACACTCATGGTGGCATGAGGTTTCACCTCCACCAAGAGGGAATGAGGAGGAGAAGAGGCTAAGGTGAGAAGTTACCTTCAAGTGTGTTGTCCTATTCTTACCTCCTCATCTCCTATTTATAGGCCTAGGCACCGACGTCAAGTGGAGCGAGACACCCCGGAGATGGCCTCTAGGACCAATGAGCGAGCACCACGTGGAGGCCCGGGATCAGCCGACCAAAGGTCGGTTCGACCGATCCCAGGGTCGGCCGACCCCCACGTGGGCCTCCTCAGCTTATGCTTTCTCTTAGTGGTTAATTGGTGGGCCCTGAGGTTGGTTCCCGGTATACACATGTGGAGGCGGTTTAGGTGCTTTGGTGGGCCATAGGATCCATGTGATGCATGTGTGGTGGTCTCTGATTGGCCAAGTCTCTCTCTCTCTCTTGGATTGATGACGTCATTGATCCAGGGGATGCTTACATGACAACCCCTCATTGGCTGAGCCTGAAGTGCTAGGATCATAGGGGTGTGCTTTCTCTTCATTTCTTATGCTAAACACCTGCATTCATCTTCATACAACCACTTGTGCAAATTGTTTGTTTAAACCCCTGTTCTAGTGTGGATGCATGATTCTCATAATGAAATGTAGGTATTGATAGCCTTAAATTAGGTACTTAACAGCCGTCATCAGTCTTCATATGCCTAGATTCACCTCTTGAAAATTAATCATGATTTTATAACTACTAGTTTAAAATGAAATTGCATAGCTTAAAATCTAGAAAGGGCCATGAGCTGAATGTTGTGTGGCCTAGCCTTGGGCCAGAGATTGAGTATGAGAAAGTTTGGATACAAAAGTGGTTTATTTTTTTATAAGCATTTATCTTGTTGTGGTAAATAAAAATTATCATTTTTTTTATAATTAATTTTATAGCTCAATTAAGTGTGCACTTGTGTTCAGTGGCTTTGTATAGGGATAAAGAGCTTAAGAAATGTCACCCACTGTATTTTATGAATTAGTTTTATGAATAAACACTTTGGAATCCAATTTAAGCTTAATAATGGAGTTAAATTGGAAAACCACAAATACCACACCTAATGACCGTATGGTTGTGAGGTGAAACATGCCAAAAAGCTTAGAACCAACCCTTTGTTGTTTTGTAAATTTAAATTAATTTATTTGTATAAATGTGTACACAGTCACCATTAAAAAGAATAATTAATAAAGCACCACGTACTGTTCCTTTATTGGAAGGGTATGTTGAATATATTATTATTGTGGCCAACCATGCACCCCATGGTTGTCATGTGTTTTTTGTAATTAATTAAACCAAAACCATCAATTAAATCTCGCATATGCATCCTCGTGTAGATCTTCCCGACGGTAGCTATGCACTCGTGTCGGAAGGAGGAGACGAGGGAGCTGACGGGGACGTGCACTACATCGCTATATAGCAATACCTGGACCAAAGTCCAAAAGGACCTAAGGCCAACCTTGCCAACGAAGGCAAGCCTCAGATCATTAACCCATGTTCTATTTAAATATATGCAACTATCTTTGTTATGTTTGTGCATTTACGTTTCAAGAGTTGAATGAAACCCTAGTTGCATGATCCTTAAGTACATATGATCTTTTACTAGTATGCTAGGTCGATAGTTGCTATGTTTTAGGAACCTTTAAAAGTCGAGTGATGTTCGTCACTCGCAAGAATAGGTTCTTATGTTGGAATCATAAGATCTTTATAAATGGATTGCTCATGTGGTAAGAAGGGATGTGGGCAGTCGCCGGATGGGACGACTGTGACAGAACAGCCCAAAATAGTTCTGTATTATCACCTAAGCCTGTCCACGTGGCCATTAAGCAATAATAAAGAACTATTATGTCGCTTCCGCCGGGTAAAGCCCGATAAATCACATACAACAAGATCGCTGATATGCGCTAAGCCCACACGAAGGCGGGAACAGAATACAACATTATATCACATTAAAGTCCACGAGTTCAAGATTATTACAAAACAGGTTTTTCGTACATAAAAGTAGACATGATTCAGAGTTTAAACAGCGGAAAGTAAACTGCACACATGATACACAAAGGAGGCCATCCATGCATATCACTCATCAACATCGTTCTCCCATTCAACCTCCCATCCCTCTGGAATAACTCCAGGCCAGATAGGATTACCTGAAATCAACAAATTAAGCAAGGCTGAGTACTAATACTCAGCAAGACTTACCCGAGAAAAATAAAGTAAGACTAGACATGCAAGGCTTTTTGGCTTGTGGGTTTGTTTTGCCAAAAGCGACTAAAAGTGGATCCTTATTTTCAAGTTTTAGCTCATATTCTAGTATGTTAATCAGTCTAGGTGAGCACCTGTACTAAACAAGCATGTTGTGCAAACAATATTAGACAGACAACAATATTAATCCCAAATTGTTCCATAATTAAACATGGGGTAGCCAGTGGTCAAGCCGACTCAGATAACAGCGAGTGACCGACAATCGATCGATTTATATCCTTGCAAGGTAAACCCAAGATACACGGAAGAAGGTAGACCAAGTGCAGTGTCTACCCCAACCAAGCGGTTACCAACATCCCACAGTTTAGGGTCAGACGCTACAAACGCTGGTACACGGTTATCCGGAGGGTCTAACCCGACCAGTCCGGACTCACACACTATACCACGGGTAGCTAGCCCGGAGACGCATCCCAAGCGGGTAGCTAGAAAGATCCCATCCCGGTTCAGAAGGTACTAGGCTTACTGGTCCCATTCCCGACAAGCAGTTGGTACATTCAATAGCTTAAACCAGCACAATGCTACTCAGTCGAGACCGAACCCATTGCTCTTACCACATGAGCGAGTCATTTTAACCAACTTATGATTCCAACAAGAATAACTTATATCTCGCGAGCAATGAGTCATTACTCGACTTGTACCGTGTCTTTAAAGCATGGGACTAGCGTCCTAACATACTAGTAAAAGAGCATAGGAGTCCTAAGGATCATGCATCTAGGTTTCAAAGCAACTCCTGAAACTTAAATGCACAAGTAAACAATAAATACTAAAAAGTAAATGGTATGAAATTTTAAAGAAAAAGGGTTAGATGAACCGGTGCTTGCCTTCCTCTGACTCAACACTAACAACATATGCCTAAATTAAGCACTCAAACCAAAATATAGCTTAAGATCATCTATAAATTAATTTATATGAAAAAGACAAATTTCAGCCTAGTAAATCACCATTAATTCATATAAAAAGATTTAATAAACTTTTTGATCTCAACTTTCTTCTGGAAGTCATGTATGCTAAAAATGAACTTCTGACCAAAGCATAAGTGCAGATTCAAATTATTTTTTAGATTTTTAATTTAAACTCCTACACAAGATTAAATCCAAATCACCTATTAAACAATTTCCTACAATCAATTCCTCTCTACCAGAGGTTCTACTCAACAAGGCAAAGCCCTAGGGTGCACACGGGAATACAGAAAAGTTCGTTAAAGGGGCTATAAAAAGCATCAAACTTAATCTAGCATAAAGTTTACATAAATCATAACTGAAAATATACACATCAAAATCATGCAATTTTTTGTGACAGATCTAAGCATGGCATAAGGAGCAACATATTCAAAATTGAAGTTCATAGCATGTGTATTTTTCAAACTACACTAAAAACACTTCAAACTGAGTTTGAATTTTTAATTTAAAAACTGTACAGAAAAACCCCATGCATCTTTTCTAGAAAAGATAGGTTTCTTTACCAGGAACCCAACAAAATTGAATTTGCATTTTTTGATTTTTCATCGATTTTTAATGAATTTTTGAAGTTACAGCCGAAACCCTAAAGAGCTTTGTTACAACTAGGTCCCTGGTTTTTGTATCTGGAACCCTGGAAAGAACTCAGAGCTTGCAATGTGGTCCAGACCGCGGACAGGGATGAAGATGGCCGGAATCCGACGAGGAGGAGGCCGGACTTCACCGGGAAAGGGCGGTGGAGTGGTGTAGGCTCGCCTGGGGTTGGATTTTTGTCGTTCCGGGCGTCGGGAGGTGCTCCGGCGATGGAGAACAGCGGCGTCGTGGATCTCCGGCCGCCTCTGCCTCTGCTCCGGCGAGTTGGCCGGCCGTGGAGGTGAGCAAGCGGCTTGGTCGGCTCCAGTAGAGTTGTGAGGACGTGGAGGAAGGGTTCAGAGGGTCAAGGGAATGCGCAACTAGTTGGAGGTGGTGGAGCCGGGTCGCTTCCGGCGGCGGCCATGGAGGTCGTCGGAGCTCTGCTCCGAGACGCACCAAGGCACAGCGGTGCGCTGGCTCTGCAAGGCGGCGAGCAGGACGAAGCTCACGAGGGAGGTCACTAGTTTTGCAAGGCTGGCTCTCCTTAACCGGGTGATGGCCAGCTGCCTCGTGCACGCACAGGCACGGCACGAGGCTGGCACCCGCCGCGGCCCGCCCGTGGCACGGCATGCGGCCGATGCACCGCTAGGCGCGGTGTACGGCTTTTAGGCGGGCGGAGCCTCCGAAGCCGCGCTCGGGTCCACAACGGGCGACCGTACGCCGGAGTTGCGCGTGCACCGCACGTGGCGCGCGCGGCGGCGCGCGCGCTCTGGAGCGCCGGGACGCGGGAGTGCCTGTGCTGGCTTCACTTCGAAATTGCAGTAGCCACTTTCGAAATTACATAACTTTAAAAAGTGTCAACTAACTTTAAAATCTCCAAATATAAAAGTTGTAGAAGAGCTATAGATCTACAACTTTCCCAAAGGGCGACATATGTTTTTATCAACGGTTTGTCCGGGAACGTCGGCCGAAGTTACAGTTTTTCCACAGCTCGAGTTACTGTTCACAGCGCGTTCAACTCGATTTTTGGCCGATTTGCACTCAAAATTGGAATGTCCGCCAATTACGAAAAATGTGTTCCCGGAAATAATGAACAACTTTCGTATTGGCCGATTTTGAACTTCTATAGTGAAATTTGGAGAACGTGCAAGAAAACCATTTCAGCCTTAAAGGAGATCTAGGGTTTGACTGTGGTTTGAGATTTTGACCAAGGTCTTTTATGCAAATTCATGACAAAACATATCAAAATGCTTAGAAGATAATTAACCTTGATTAACATCGCTAAGAAGTGTCATTAGCACAATTAAACATCAGGGATGTTACAGACTACCCCCTTAAATGGAATCTCGTCCCGAGATTCGACAACAAGATTAGAGAAAATCCTCTAGGGGAGATAATGAGTTTCATGAGGAAACCACAGAGCAAAGATAAACTCTTTCATATATAAATCACAAAGATGATAAAAGGTACCTGGCCTGGCTCACACATCATCAATGTCGCTCGTGAGGAAGCGGGCGATGAATGTACACATGGAAAGCTAAAGCCATCAAGAACTGGAATGCAAAGCAGACATACAGTGCTACTAGAGTCCAGCGAATGGAATTAAACATCTCCAGAACATGAGCAATGGTTGGCAACATCGAGTTGGATCCTTCCTGTGGCCTTGTTCTAAACTTCTTCTTTGGGTCACCGAGGAGATGATGGAAATCCTTCTTGACACTGAATGTCACAAATGATGAAGATGGTTGGCGTGAGTGCCGAAAGAGCAGCCGGATGAAAAAGATAGTGATAGAGGTTTAAAGCTCGAGTGGAGGTCTGGCTTAGAGGTGGTAGAAAACGACGAGAGATACTCTCCTTTTATCGAGGGTTGCCATGGTGCAACATTGGTGGCATACCAGCCACTTGTGGTAGGATTGGCGGAGGGTTTGGAGTGATGGCGGCTACGGTGAGGAGTGATAGAGTCATAGACAACACGTGGCAGGTGGATCACAGATATGTAGGCGGTCAAACGACCATCAAGACTTGGTCATGGTGCAAAAAATGAGATGAGAAAACATCTATGTTGAGAACTCTCTGTATTTTCTATGATGAGATCATAGTCCTGAATTTATGATGATTGGATTAGGTATTAGGCAAACTCTGAGATTTTGGAAAGAAAGAGACCAATCGAAAGGTTCCATAGAGATGTTTCTAAAGATGAAGTCTGGTAAACAATCATGTTGTGAAGCTCATTTACTAATATTTCTGAACTTTACTTTTAGAAGAGCAACAAGGATTTCAACTCTGGGATTGTCTTTGGCTGTATAAATTGTCAATTGGCAAGAACAAAACTTTGGAGAAGGTTGTGCTGGGAGCTAGGAATTTTACTCTTGCTCAAGGTTATTCCTGATGAAGTATTTTTATTACTTTATGTACCACACCAGGGTGTAATGATTTTGAGTTGAAACTCATGCACTTGATGAGTCATGGGATGACGATGCTTATGCATATGGGAAATGACTCGTGCAACAATGGGATGTGCACATGTGGATGCTCATGATGAAGTGCATGCAGTATGATATACATGTATATGAGCATATGATGTTTATGCATATGAACTTTCAGTGTATATGTCATGGTGCATAGTGAGAGATGCACATGATATGTATATGATGAGGTGCATGCATGATGATGTACATGTTTATGAGATATGGTGCTCATGATGCGTATGCTCATGAGATATGATGCTCATGATGCAATGTCAACATGACTTGCTTCACCCATGAGGTTAGTCAAGGTAGATAGGATAAACATAGAGTTGAGAAGTAATAGGTGCGGTGAGTCGCATTCTCAAAAACCAAGATACCTAGCGCGCTCCTAGTGGTAATCACATGGCTACAGCACACATGATACCCTAGGTTTCCTCGCGGCACCTTCGTTTATGGAACAACAACATCACCAGCAAAAGGGTGTTAGAGTAGAAAGATGGGAAACTGTCAGGACATATGCATGTTAGTTCATCCAATGTCCCAAATGCACATGTTGTGCAATGCGTTTTCCATGCTCATGATTTATGTCATTAAGGTTGCAAGATATGCATGCGGTGATGATGCTCATGTGCTTACCAACAGATTTTTGATGCCTTGTAACCATGTTATCTTTTATTTGTTTGTGAGCAAGTATAAGGAGGGCTGAGAATTGATAGTGATCAATGTAGGAATATCGATGCAAGGAAAGTGGAGTGATCACCTTTACATAGCCATAGGAAGTTGGTGGATCGCCTCTAAATTGAAGAAAAGGTGTATAAGCAATCATGAGAGTACAACGGGGTTCCACTTGACTCGGCAAATATATGAGTATGCTTCTATTAGAAACCATCCTAAGAGAAGATGGAGATAGATGTATGTTGCACTGATTGTGTTCATCTGTGGATTGAAACTTCAAAAACATACGTGGAGCATTCTTCCACCACCTAAATATCATCATCTTTAGGCAGGGGATGTAAAATCTTGTGCCTTCCCATATTGGTATTCAACTTAGAGATAATGCTGAGGCTATCACGCTTGAAAATTCAGATATCACTTTGCTGTCAGGGCTGTTGGACAACATGACGAGGGTCACTAGAAATTCAATATCTCTCAGCTCAAGCGTCAAAAAATTCTGAATTTTGGTCAGCATGTGTAGGATTTCATAAGCTTCAACTTTGGTATTCAACCCCTGGACAGATTCAACTATTACAGAGGTCGAAAAATTCATTTACCAAAGCTCTGTCTAGCGGTTTTGACAACAAATAGGAGCTTACTAAAAATTCGATATTTCTCAATATACACATGCATACATGCTGAACTTTTGTGAGCGTTGCCACCACAAAATTATGAACTAATATAGTATTCAAGGTTTGCTCTATATCCCAAAAGAAGATGACCTAAAAATTTGAATGTCAGAGATTACTAGTGCTGAAATTCAGCAGGACAGAGAACTAAAGTTTTGGGCATAACTCCCAAACTAAAAATCTAGTTTTCTT
This sequence comes from Cenchrus americanus, assembly GCA_947561735.1. NCBI lineage: Eukaryota > Viridiplantae > Streptophyta > Magnoliopsida > Poales > Poaceae > Cenchrus > Cenchrus americanus. The sequence goes on along the minus strand of OX387245.1, from coordinate 79,381,108 downwards.
GAGATTTTTAGAGGAGGTAGATAGATACCTAAAGAGAATTTTTGGTATTCAATGGTCGAATCAAATCAGGTTGGAAAAGGGTCTAATGGATCCATTTTCAGGGAGCTATTGCCCAGAAATTTTCAGCAGGACAGCGCTTCACTGAAAAGATCATATCTCAAATATTAAGAACCCTTTGACCCTGAGATTTTGACAGCACAAAGTAGGCTATATAAGAAACAGTTTTGGTATAGATTGTCTAGGAAGATTCTGATTGGAATTATATTTAAAAATTCAAGTTTTCTGCCCAAGTCAGAATTTTGACAGCAAATCAGCAAGACCTTGCCTAGCAAATTTAATCCTAACTTCAGTTTTAAGTATCCTGCAATCATGGGAAATTCAGAAAACAAACTTAACTAGGTGGCGAACAAATTCCCTGAAGAGCACCTAGTCAGAAATTTTCTAGATAATCCTTAGAAAAATTTGGACAGCAACTAGTTAAAAATTTTGCTTAATCACTACATCAAAGCATCAAACTAGCATGATTGGTCCTTAAGAACTCAATTTAAATAAAGACCAAATACACATGATTTAAGTTCATTTTTGGTTTAACAGCTTTTACATGATGCAAAAAGCGTCTTAAACTTCCTCACAAAGCTTTTTAAGCTTAAAAATGAAGTTAGTGCCGGTGGCAGGGCATATATAAACGTCTCTCCCTATAATAACTAGTCGGAAGCTATTCTTTCTTAATTACCGTGCCTAACAACCGTGGTTAGTGTACCTGCAGAAAATCACAGATATTCAAGACCTTTTGTGCCAGCACTCACAAAAGCGTCCACATTCATTACCGTTCACTATAGAAACGGAATTCATGCATCAAGCCGCTGCATGGACAGCGTCCTAATTAAGACTCTGACGCAACGTGAGTGCCCATTGGAATAGGCCTCACTAGTCCCTCACAGGACTTCCCTGTGGTACCACCACGTATGAAACACGTGACGAGACTCATACGCGATGTGGCACCCATTGGAATAGGTCCCACTAGTCCCTCACAGGACTTCCCTGTGGTACCACCATGTATGAAACACGTGATGAACTAGTATGGTTGTGCAAGAAAGTAAGTTTTGACAAGAATAAATGTGCTGGAAGTCAAACTAAATACACCATAGAATACTAGCCACCTGAACGAACCAAAAAATTCCCTCTAGGGCCTCTCGGACTCGATTAAACCTTAACGTCCTACTCTTTTAGCAAGATTATTAATCTTGCAAATTTTATTCCAAAAACAAGTTTGTTAAGGTATTTTAATTACTCTGGTGCATATCATCGCTCTGGTACCAGCTTTGACAGAACTGCCCAAAATAGTTCCGTATTATCGCCTAAGCCTGTCCACGTGGCCATTAAGCAATAATAAAGAACTATTCTGTCGCTTCCGCCGGGTAAAGCCCGGTAAATCACATACAACAGGATCGCTGATATGCGCTAAACCCACACGAAGGCGGGAACAGAGTACAACATTATATCACATAAAAGTCCACAAGTTCAACATTATTAAAAACCAGGTTTTTCATACATAAAAGTAGACATGATTCAGAGTTTAAACAGCGGAAAGTAAACTACACACATGATACACAAAGGAGGCCATCCATGCATATCACTCATCAACATCGTTCTCGCATTCAACCTCCCATCCCTCTGGAATAACTCCAGGCCAGATAGGATTACCTGAAATCAACAAATTAAGCAAGGCTGAGTACTAATACTCATCAAGACTTACCCGACAAAAATAAAGTAAGACTAGACATGCAAGGCTTTTTGGCTTGTGGGTTTGTTTTGCCAAAAGCGACTAAAAGTGGATCCTTATTTTCAAGTTTTAGCTCATATTCTAGTATGTTAATCAGTCTAGGTGAGCACCTGTACTAAACAAGCATGTTGTGCAAACAATATTGGACAGGTAACAATATTAATCCCAAACTGTTCCATAATTAAACATGGGGTAGCCAGTGGTCAAGCCGACTCAGATAACGGCGAGTGACCGACAATCGATCGATTTATATCCTTGCAAGGTAAAGCCAAGAGACACGGAAGAAGGTAGACCAAGTGCAGTGTCTACCCCAACCAGGCGGTTCCCAACATCCCACAGTTTAGGATCAGACGCTACAAAGTCTGGTACATGGTTATCCGGAGGGTCTAACCCGATCAGTCCGGACTCACACACTATACCACAGGTAGCTAGCCCGGAGACGTATCCCAAGCGGGTAGCTAGAAAGATCCCGCCTCGGTTCAGAAGGTACTAGGCTTACCGGTCACATTCCCGACAAGCACTTGGTACGTTCAATAGCTTAAACCAGCACAATGCTACTCGGTCGAGACCGAACCCATTGCTCTTACCACATGAGCGAGTCATTTTAACCAACTTATGATTCCAACAAGAATAACTTATATCTCGTGAGCAATGAGTCATTACTCGACTTGTACCGTGTCCTTAAAGCATGGCACTAGCGTCCTAACATACTAGTAAAAGAGCATAGGAGTCCAAAGGATCATGCATCTAGGTTTCAAAGCAACTCCTGAAACTTAAATGCACAAGTAAACAATAAATACTGAAAAGTAAAAGGTATGAAATTTTAAAGAAAAAGGGTTAGATGAACCGGTGCTTGCCTTCCTCTGACTCAACACTAACACAAGCCTTGGGCTCTTCTGGACTTTGGTCCAGGTCTTGCTGCACACCAAGCTAGTTCAGCTCACCACTAGCGGATCCCTCCTTCTCCTGAGTAAGTGTGTACGTCCCGTCGGGAAGACCTACACGTTTACATGCACATGCATTAGATTATGGTGAAGGTGGGATAGTTACCACAAAACCAACTCTTGTTGGCCACATTCATCCAATACATTATTATTTTCTCACATAATTTATTAAGGTGGTGTGGTGATGAACAAAACACTACTTTGATGGTGATTGTGTGAACATCTAAGAAAATTAAGTTACTTAACTTCACCAAACAGTAAGGGGGTGTGTTTAAATGATTAAAAACAGAAACAAAACACAAACTCCTTGGTTACCTTTAAAAGTGAGAAACACCTTTAGTTTATTTTTAGCTAGCCTTTCATCAAAATTCATAACAAAAGAAACATAACTCCAACTGTCCTAAACTTTTGTACACAACAACATATGCCTAAATTAAGCTCTCAAACCAAAATATAGCTTAAGATCATCTATAAATTAATTTATATGAAAAAGACAAATTTCAGCCTAGTAAATCACCATTAATTCATATAAAAAGATTTAATAAACTTTTTGATCTCAACTTTCTTCTGGAAGTCACGTATGCTAAAAATGAGCTTCTGACCAAAGCATAAGTGCAGATTCAAATTATTTTTCAGATTTTGAATTTAAACTCCTACACAAGATTAAATCCAAATCGCCTATTAAACAATTTCCTACAATCAATTCCACTCTAACAGATGTTCTACTCAAGAAGGCAAAGCCCTAGGGTGCACACGGGAATACAGAAAAGTTCATTAAAGGGGCTATAAAAAGCATCAAACTTAATCTAGCATAAAGCTTACATAGATCATAACTGAAAATATACAAATCAAAATCATGCAAATTTTTGTGACAGATCTAGGCATGCCATAAAGAGAAACATATTCAAAATTGAAGTTCATAGCATGTGTATTTTTCAAACTACATTAAAAACACTTCAAACTGAGTTTGAATTTTTTATTTAAAAACTGTACAGAAAAACCCCATACATGTTTTCTAGAAAAGATAGGTTTCTTTACCAGGAACCCAACAAAATTGGATTTGCATTTTTTTGTTTTTTCTTCGATTTTTAATGAGTTTTTGAAGTTACAGCCGAAACCCTAAAACTAGGTCCCTGGTTTTTGCATCTGGAACCCTGGAAAGAACTCAGAGCTTGCAATGTGGCCGAGACCGCGGACAAGGATGAAGATGGCCGGAATCCGGCGAGGAGGAGGCCGGACATACAGGGAAAGGGCGGGGGAGTGGTGTAGGCTCGCCTGGGGTTCGATTTTTTGTCGTTCCGGGCGTCGGGAGGTGCTCCGGCGATGGAGAACAGCGGCGTCGTGGATCTCCGGCCGCCTCTGCCTCTGCTCCGGCGAGTTGGCCGGCCGTGGAGGTGAGCAAGCGGCTTGGTCGGCTCCAATAGAGTTGTGAGGACGTGGAGGAAAGGTTCAGAGGGTCAAGGGGAGGCGCAACTAGTTGGAGGTGGTGGAGCCGGGTTGCTTCCGGCGGCGGTCATGGAGGCCGTCGGAGCTCTACTCTGAGACTCACCAAGGCACAGCGGCGCGCGGGCTCTACAAGGCGGCGAGCAGGACGAAGCTCACGAGGGAGGTCGGGTCGACCGGCTCGAGCCTCTCCTTAACCCGCCGATGGCCAGCTGCCTCGTGCACGCACAGGGCGCGGCGCGAGGCCGGCGCCCCGCCGCGGCCGGCGCGTGGCACGACATGCGGCCGATGCACCGCTAGGCACGGTGTACGGCTTTTAGGCGGGCGGAGCCTCCCAAGCCGCGCTCGGGTCCACGGCGGGCGACCGTACGCCGAAGTTGCGCGTGCACCGCACGTGGCCGGCGCGCGCGGCGCGCGCTCCGCGGAGCGCGGGACGCGGGAGTGCCTGTGCTGGCTTCACTTCGAAATTGTAGTAGCCACTTTCGAAATTACATATCTTTAAAAAGTGTCAACTGACTTTAAAATCTCCAAATATAAAAGTTGTAGAGGAGCTATAAATCTACAACATTCCCAAAGGGCGACATATGTTTTTATCAACGGTTTGTCTGGGAACGTCTGCCGAAGTTACAGTTTTTCCACGGCTCGAGTTACTGTTCACAGCGTGTTCAACTCGATTTTTGGCCGATTTGCACTCAAAATTGGAATGTCCGCCAATTACGAAAAATGTGTCCCCGGAAATAACGAACAACTTTCGTATTGGCCGATTTTGAACTTCTATAGTGAAATTTGGAGAACGCGCAAGAAAACCATTTCAGCCTTAAAGGAGATCTAGGGTTTGACCGTGGTTTGAGATTTTGACCAAGGTCTTTTGTGAAAATTCGTGACAAAACATGTCAAACATGCTTAGAAGATAATTGACCTTGATTAACATCGCTAAGAAGTGTCATTAGCACAATTAAACATCATGGATGTTACAACGACAACGACCTCTTCTATTGGGAAAAGGTGCCTAAAGAGAAGACTTCCGAAGGTCCAAACGACAGCGGAGATCCCGATGACGACGTCGACGGCGACAACCCTGGCAACGACGACCCATTCGGGATGCATCCATTATGTTGTGCGGCTTGCTGTCACTCCATCTTAGACCTTTACACGTCGGCCGAGGAGTGTTTCCAAGCTATGGAGGCGATGAGGCAAAGAATGGAGGATTTGAAATGAGTGGTCGATGATGACTACAAGTTCCTTAATAGGAACGTGAGGAAGTTATTCGGGATAGTCGGCAACATGAAGGAAAGGTAGTGCAAGGACTGTGGGAAGTTCCACTAGAAAGTTAGGGTTTCCCCCATTAGGATTTTTGTAAGATACAACAAGGACGTCGTATGATTTTGGCGTGGGGAGAGCTAGCTAGCTAGATCTTAAATTTTTTTCTTTAGTGAGTTTAGTTTGGTCTGGGTTAGAGTTTGCGAGTTAAATTTTAGGTGTGTTTTTTAATTTTCAAGTTTGAAGTGTGTTAATTTAGTGTTCAAGTCAAAAAAATCAAATTACAAATGTTTTTAAATTTACAAGTTTGAAGTGTGTTAATTTAGTATGTTTTCCTTGAATTTTGATATTTAAGCATGAGCTTTTGGTTTGAAACATTTACCATGGTGCTTAGTGGAGTTTTTACCATTAAAAGTGCACGCACCATACTTTGATCTAGAACCTCGTTTCGGTTGTTCTAATTTGATGCCAATGTTGTGAGGACCATGTGTGGTTCGAGGACCGGTGGATGGTCGCTTCCTTGTGTGATGAGTGATTGACAACGTTGTGTGGACTGATTCTTGGCTAAGTATTGCAGGTGCAGGTTGCGGCTTGACTCGTGTTGGTGCAGGTGAAGAACAAGCGCGAAAGGTCGTCGCCGGTGAGGCCTCCAGGTGTGGAGAAGACAAGTAGGCTTCGTTCGAGGGACCCGGTGGCCGGCGGGGTCAAGTGCGGGCCGCATGGTGGCATGAACGAGCAAGATGAAGTCGCGGACGGTTTCTTGGTTGAGCCTCAAAACCAAGGTCGAGCCGGGACTACGTGGGAGCCAAGTCATGAGTGGAGATTGGCGGAGGGCCGCACCGAGTTCGCGGGGTTTCCGGTGGTTCACCGAGAAAACCACCGGGTTCCTTGGTTGATCCACAAAGCCAAGACCGGAGAACCGAAGACGGAGGTGCGGAAGCACCGGACCGGCTCCGACCGGTGGGTCCGACCGGTCGACCGGTGGGGACCGGTCGACCGGTGAGGAGCACCGGTCGACCCGTGTGCGACGACGCGGTCGGAATCTTCGAAGCGGAGGACACGCGTCGGGATCGCATGGCTTGCGTCGAGGATACGCGAGTGCGGTTGCGGGGCATCCGTCCGATGGTGAAGACATCAAGAATTCCAAATCCGCCCTTGAGGGGCTTGTATCCCTAGTTAGTAGAGAAGGGCATTTTAGACATTCGGTTGCCGCCTATATAACCCAAGAGGTGAGAGGATGGCAGCCAACTCTTGGAACCCTAGCTCATTTGTTTTCCTATTTTCCACCTATTTTCCTTAGGTTTTCTCTAGGACTAGCAAGAGAGCTTCACGGTGAGATCTTGTAGAGAGGGATGGATGATCGGGCGGCTTGCTAGACCTTGTACGAACTCGTGTTTCATGTATAGATGATTCGGCGTGGTTCCTCAAGGTTTGGATGTGTTTTCCCCGGTTGTTCTTGGTGGTGATTTTCGGAGCCCTCTCTCGGTGATTTCTTTGGGTTGTTTTCGGGGCTTTTCTCTTGGGGATTTGATGGGGGAAATTTGTGGGAACCCTTCGTGGTTCTTTGGGCCGTGATTCCCCTCCCAAATCCGTGAGTAAAGGTGCTCGATTTTGGGGGTTTCTTGAGTTCTTGGGTTGGAGGTGCTCTCGGCGGGATTTCTTCGATTCCTCCTTTTTGGACGAGTTTTTGTGGGATTAAACTTGGCTATGAACTCCTCATGAGGTGTTCTTGATATCCCCAAAGTCTTGTTCAAGTCCGTGGAGCGATTCGGGAGATCGAGATTTGGATTTGGGGGAGTTGACCCGCGGGTCTTCGTTCATCCCGAGGCGCCTGTGCTACACCGGTCGACCGGTGCTCTTGACCGGTCCGACCGGTGCAAGCCCTTGTGGGTTTTTGCTCGGGTGAACGTCTTGGTGTGTTCGTTGTTGTCCCGTGTTGCGCTTTGTTTCGAGTTTGGGTCCGTTTGGTGGTCGGTTGGCTGTTTGGTGCCTTGGGGGCTTTCGGTCACCGGTCCGACCGGTGTGTCTCACCGGTCCGACCGGTGTAGAGCCACTTAGTGAAAGTTGCTCGGGTTCACTGCGGGGACCGGTCGACCGGTGGTGCTCACCGGTCCGACCGGTGTGGGTCCGTAGACTCGAGGTTTGTTTTTCCGCCTGCGTTTCTCGGGTCGGAAGGTTGCGTGTTGGTTCCTAGGTCCGGTGGCACTCCGGTGGCTACGTGGGCTTGACCAACCTTGGTAGTGAGTCGGAGACGTGTGTTGGAAGCCGCGTTCGTCTTGTTGGAGTTTTCATCTCCTTCGAGAAGAATTTTTATCGGCTCCCATTCACTCCCCCCCCCTCTCGGTTCGCCGTATCGGTCCTTCAAGTGGTATCGAGCCGGTTCGGGTCTTTGTTGACTCTAACCGGTCTAAGATCCAAGGATGGCGTACCGGAGAACGGGGTTCGGGTCCTCCACACTTCGATGGCAAGAACTACCGGATGTGGAGCAAGCGGATGGGTGCGTTCCTCCGCGGAAAGGGTCGGTGCTTTGGGATGTCACGGTGGACACAGGGCTACGTCCCACCGATGGATTTCCTTGCTCCGGGGTCGAGGGGACGGATTCGACGCCAACAATAAGGCGGTCGACTACTTGTTTCGTGCTTTGTGTCGACCGAGTTCGATCGGGTGCACACCGAGCACTTGGCTTGTAGGATTTGGGCGGTGTTGAAGGAGGCTCATGTTGGGAACGCCCGGGTTCGAGCACGGTTGTATGCGACCTACGGAGAGAGTACGAGAACTTCACTCATCTCCCGGTGAGTCCATCGATGCCTTGTTTCGGAGGTTCACGGTGGTGGTGAACAACATGAGGGCCAATGTGGACGTGCTCCCGTACGATGATCATGATAGAGCGGTCAAGCTCTTACACTCTTTGGATCGTACGATATGGGGCGGAAAGTTCGAGGCCATAGTCGAGTCGGAGAGGTATGATACTCTGATGGTGAACGAGCTGTTCTCGAAGCTCAAGTCGGCCGAGGTGGATAGGGGCATGACCGCCAAGCTCGAGGGACCGATCGATTCCCATAGTCTTGCCCTCGTTGGTGGTTCCAAAGGAAAGACTAACTCTAACCCATCCACCGGGATGTTCTCGTTTTCCTCTTTGATGTCTATGCCGGATGAGGAGTTTGATGAGCTTGGAGAGGACGGCCGGCGCTCCGACGAGGCGGTTCGAGAGGCTGCACGAGAACCGCGTGAACAGGAGGAGGAACACGAGGACATGCTTCAAGTGCGGCAAGACTGGACACTATTTCGCTGAGTGTCCAAAGGCGAACAGCCACGACAAGCACAAGTCCAAGGACAAGAAGAAGAAGTCCATGAAGAAGGATCATGGACATGAGAAGAAGACGTGGTCTCGAGAGAAGATGAAGAGATCGAGCGACATCGAGTCGGATTCCGAGGACACGTCTTCAAGCTCGAGTGATGAAGACGAAGAGGATGACAAGAAGAGGAAGAAGAAGAAGAACATCGGCAAGTATCTCAACGGCCTTTGTGTGACGGGCCTAAGCCTCAAGGACGACTTCGCGGCATGGCTCGCGGTTCGAGCAACAAGAGAAGCCGAGAAGGACGCCTCGGACTTGGATTCCGAGGATGAGGTATGTGATGAGCTCTCCTCTTTGCGCAAGGAGAATGAGGAGTTGGTTGACTTGCTTGATAATCGCGATCACATGCTTAGAGAGGCTAAGAAGCTTAGGAAGGAGCTTAGATCTTCACTCGAGGATGCTAGGACTAGAGTGGCTGAGCTAGAGACACAGGTGCTTGATAGCAAGCTTGAGATTGATTCCCTTAAGGCTAGCCCTGTTGTTTCGGATGAGAACGATTGTGCTGATTGCTCTGTTTTCCTGGCTGACTTGACTGATCTTAGGGAGAAGTATGCCTACAAGTGTGAGGAACTAGATGTGCTTAGGGTTGAGTTGGCTGAGCTACAATCTAGACCCACTTTGCTTGGTGCTTGCACTTCTTGCCCTAGTTTGCATGAGAAAATTGCTGAGCTCCGTTCTCGCATTGTTTCGCTTGAGGCTGATTTGAAAGTGCCTATTCCTACTTCTTGCTCTACATGTGAGTTGCATGCTATGAAGAATTTGGATCTTGCAAAATGTGTTGGTCGCTTGCAAGATGAGAATGATAAGTTGCGTGAAGCATTGAGTTGGTTGTCAAGTCAAGAACCTCAGCTTGGTATGATGATTGCTAGCTGTAAGCGCTTTGACGGTTGGGCTTTGGGATTGGATAAGGTTGGTGAGGGCAGTGGTGAGAGAGAGAGAAAATTTGGGGATGTTTCAGTTCCACCACAACCCACACCCAAAGACAAGTTTGCATGCAAGCCAAACCAACCAAGAGAAAAACCGAGTGAGAAGGCAAGTGAAACGCCTAGTGAAAAACCAAGTGAGAAGCCTTGTGAAGAGCCTCATCCCAAGCCTAAGCCCAGATCGATCCGTTTCCATTGTGAGTTTTGTGGGAAGGATGGTCACAAGAGAGCGTTTTGCTTCAAGAGGAAGCGTGAGGAGAGAATGGCGAAGGAGTGGGCTAACAAGGACAAGTACCACCCTTTCGATGGTGTACTTGAGCCTCGTGTGCGGTTGCCCGGGGCCAAGGCGAGTGTGAAGTCGGTTCGGGCTTGGGGAGAGCGGAAGGCTGTTGGAGGTGCTGCTGCCCAGGCTACACCGGTCAGACCGGTGTGGAGCACCGGTCAGACCGGTGCAGGCCTGGACAGGCAGCAGTTTGGGTTTCGTGCTCGTACAGGTGCGAGGGTTGTTTCTGGAGGTCGTGGTTCTGGTGGTTGGTCTCGAAAGTTTGCTGGAGGCCAGTTTGCTAGGCATTCTCCCCCTCGTGCTCACTACAGGGATAGGAGGAGTCATGGCTTTGAGAAGGAGAGGAGGGATGGTCCACGGGCTTTCTTTCGTGGTTTTGGTCCTCCTCCAGGCAGAGAGGGTTGGTTCCCTCATGGTGGTTACCGTAGTGGTGTTCGTGGAGGTAGCTTTGGTAGGAAAGATGGTTTGGTTTGTGCTAACCCCACTTTCGAGCAAATGGCTAGGCACTGGTTTTACACATTTGGAACTAACCCCAGTGTTGAGTCGTTTGCTCGCTCTCGCTCTTGGTTTTGAGTTGCAGGTGGATAGCCCGGAGAACATTTGGTTGATATCGGGGGGTGGTTCTTCGGCTTCATATCCCGGTAGTGATATGTAGGTGCATCACTTTCGGGAATGGTGGACAAGGATGAGTGAATTGTGAAGGAATGATAAAGGTAAGTGTATTTGTGACCTTCGAGTGTGTGGCCTTGGTCAAGCCACTTGGTTTCTTTTGCTCTTTGTCTTATCTCATGTGTGTAAGGTGAGCTTTGTACGCTCTTTGGCCTTAATGCATGAGTTTAGGGGGAGCTTGTGAGTTTGGTGCTCCTTTGCTCTTTTGCCGGTGGTGTCGAGCCCTTTTTGCCTCCCCTCGAGGAGCCGGTGGTTTGTGAGCTTTGTGTGTGGGAGCTCCTTTGTAGCATATGTATAGCTTTCCTTTGTGCATTTCTTGCATTTGGCATGGCATATGTAACATGATGTATAGGCATCCTTGTATCTTAGATTGCATGCATTTTGTATCATATGCATTTGTTAGGAAAAGCTTCTCTCATATACATTGTTCACCATGGAATGAGATATATGTCTTTGTGAGCTTGTTTGGTATGCTACGGTTAGTTTGGCTTAGCTCTTGATGATCTTGATGAATAATCCATGGTTGATAGCTATGTTTTTGAAAAATGTCACATGTATGCTCTCTCATGTGTAAATGCCTTTACATGCTCTTGACATGTTTTTGTGGCCTTGCTATGCTTAATTTGTGGTTGGATAGCTAGTTTATTGATCATATGGAGTCAAAGGCTCATTTGCCATCATGAATGTTTAGCCCTCTTGATTTATCTTGTGGAGGAGCATAAGTTCCTTTTTGTCGCAAAGACATTTCGTGTACCATTTACAGATCTGAAAATGAAATGAAAAATGCTTGGAAAATATGCTCCCATGTCATATGTGCTGAATTTAATTTGCTTTGGGTGCTAAACCGTTGCATGTTGCCTACCAATGAGAAGTCTCATACATAGAAGTAGGCACATGGCTCGGTGGCTTTGACATGACATGAGGTGCTTGTGGGTGTTTGTGATGGTCTTATGATTAGAATGGCTGTCCTAGCATGAAGTTTGTGTGGCTTTGCCATTTTGATATGCTTTGATCATGTTTAGGACTTTGCTCACGAGAGGCAAGTATTTCGCAAAATTGCCAAAATCCATCTTAGCTTCGTCCAATGGTTGTGAAACTTGGTGATCATGTAGTTGAGATCGATACGAAGCCGTAGAGTATCTAACTTGCTCATTTGGACATGTGTAGCATCCTATGTTGAATTTTATATATTTGAGAAGCTCTAGGTTGAAAGTTTTGCATTTTTGGCTTGATTCATGCATTGCCAACAAGGGGGAGAAGTTTGAGCTTGAAATGGTTTGTTGGATGCATTTAGAAGGTTTTCAGGTGGTTTCGAGCCATTTCTGGGCTCTGTTGTACACCGGTCTGACCGGTGATGAGCACCGGTCTGACCGGTGTGAGTGTTGGTCCTGTACATATGTTGGGCACCGGTCTGACCGGTGGTGATGACCGGTCTGACCGGTGTGAGCTGAAAGTGCTGCAGCTGTCCTGTTTCATGTGGTTTCTTGCATGCATTCGTCCAGGGGGAGTTGCATTGGTTCAGGGGGAGCTTGCATGTGTGCAGGGGGAGCTCTTTGAGAGTTTTCGAGCTTTGTTGTGGTGGTTTGCGCTCTTTGCTTGAGCTTTGCTTTGTCTCGGATGTGTCGAGCCGTTGCCCTTGCCTAAGGGGTCCGAGACTTGTTTCCTTCAAGTGATCTTGCTCTTTGCCTTTGTTTGGCTTTCGATCGCTTGTTGGAGTTTCTTTTTGTTCGTTTCTTCTTCTTTTCTTTTCTCTCTTGTTACTTTCGTGTGGGTGTTGTCAATGCACTCATCAAGGGGGAGATTGAGGACCATGTGTGGTTCGAGGACCGGTGGATGGTCGCTTCCTTGTGTGATGAGTGATTGACAACGTTGTGTGGACTGATTCTTGGCTAAGTATTGCAGGTGCAGGTTGTGGCTTGACTCATGTTGGTGCAGGTGAAGAACAAGCGCGAAAGGTCGTCGCCGGTGAGGCCTCCAGGTGTGGAGAAGACAAGTAGGCTTCGTTCGAGGGACCTGGTGGCCAGCGGGGTCAAGTGCGGGCCGCATGGTGGCATGAACAGCAAGATGAAGTCGCGGACGGTTTCTTGGTTGAGCCTCAAAACCAAGGTCGAGCCGGGACTACGTGGGAGCCAAGTCATGAGTGGAGATTGGCGGAGGCTGCACCGAGTTCGCGGGGTTTCCGGTGGTTCACCAGAAAACCACTGGGTTCCTTGGTTGATCCACAAAGCCAAGACCGGAGAACCGAAGACGGAGGTGCGGAAGCACGGACCGGTCCCCGACCGGTGGGTCTGACCGGTCTGACCGGTGGGGACCGGTCTGACCGGTGAGGAGCACCGGTCTGACCGGTGTGCGACGACGCAGTCCGGAATCTTCGAAGCGGAGGACACGCGTCGGGATCGCATGGCTTGCGTCGAGGATACGCAGAGTGCGGTTGCCGGGCATCCGTCCGATGGTGAAGACATCAAGAATTCCAAATCCGCCCTTGAGGGGCTTGTATCCCTAGTTAGTAGAGAAGGGCATTTTAGACATTCGGTTGCCGCCTATATAACCCAAGAGGTGAGAGGATGGCAGCCAACTCTTGGAACCCTAGCTCATTTGTTTTCCTATTTTCCACCTATTTTCCTTAGGTTTTCTCTAGGACTAGCAAGAGATCTTCACGGTGAGATCTTGTAGAGAGGGATGGATGATCGGGCGGCTTGCTAGACCTTGTACGAACTGTGTTTCATGTATAGATGATTCGGCGTGGTTCCTCAAGGTTTGGATGTGTTTTCCCCGGTTGTTCTTGGTGGTGATTTTCGGAGCCCTCTCTCGGTGATTTCTTTGGGTTGTTTTCGGGGCTTTTCTCTTGGGGATTTGATGGGGGAAATTTGTGGGAACCCTTCGTGGTTCTTTGGGCTGTGATTCCCCTCCCAAATCCGTGAGTAAAGGTGCTCGATTTTGGGGGTTTCTTGAGTTCTTGGGTTGGAGGTGCTCTCGGCGGGATTTCTTCGATTCCTCCTTTTTGGACGAGTTTTTGTGGGATTAAACTTGGCTATGAACTCCTCATGAGGTGTTCTTGATATCCCCAAAGTCTTGTTCAAGTCCGTGGAGCGATTCGGGAGATCGAGATTTGGATTTGGGGGAGTTGACCGCGGGTGCTTTGTTCATCCCGAGTCGCCCGAGCTACACCGGTCGACCGGTGCTCTTGACCGTCCGACCGGTGCAAGCCCTTGTGGGTTTTTGCTCGGGTGAACGTCTTGGTGTGTTCGTTGTTGTCCCGTGTTGCTGCTGTTTCGAGTTTGGGTCCGTTTGGTGGTCGGTTGGCCTGTTTGGTGCCTTGGGGGCTTTCAGTCTGTCACCGTCCGGCCTGGGTGTGTGTCTCACCGGTCGACCGGTGTAGAGCCACTTAGTGAAAGTTGCTCAGGTTCACCTGCAGGGACCGGTCCGACCGGTGGTGCTCACCGGTCCGACCGGTGTGGGTCCTGTAGACTCGAGGTTTGTTTTTCCGCCGCGTTTCTCGGGTCGGAAGGTTGCGTGTTGGTTCCTAGGTCCAGTGGCACTCCAGTGGCTACGTGGGCTTGACCAACCTTGGTAGTGAGTCGGAGACGTGTGTTGGAAGCCGCGTTCGTCTTGTTGGAGTTTTCATCTCCTTCGAGAAGAATTTTTATCGGCTCCCATTCACTCCCCCCCTCTCTGGTTCGCCGTATCGGTCCTTCATGTTGGAGGAGTGTAATTCTAGAAATTATATGAAAAACCCTTGTAATAAAGGTTAGCAAACTCTCTATTTCCAAGTTCAGGGACAAAGAAAAATTTTGTACAAGGCCAACTCGATAGTCGCTCCACCATAAAGTGTGGTTAGCATGATGAGTTAGGCTAGGATTCTTCTCTCTTGGAAGTTTTCATTTCAAGGAATGATCATGTCCATGTATATATCTGTAACACCAGAAAATTCCATCACAATAAAATAATATTAGAAACATGGTTTAGTTTTTATTTTCTAAGCATTTAATAAATTTGACTAAATAAATTTGCTTTTAATTCAATTAAACAATATTAAATTTAGAATTCACCAAGTGTTTGATGCATTCATGCCTTTGCATTTGTTTTGTTTGAATGTTTGTTGTAGTTTTTAAAGCAAAAAGGTTCAAAAGACTAAAAGTCCTAAAACCATCCTTAAACTCCCCCACCCTATATCTCTTTCCCTCCTCTTTCTTTTCTTTCCACCCCCCTCCCGCGGCATGTTTTTCCTACCGCTGGCCCAGTCTTTCATCCGGGCCAAAATTCCCACCACCCCACATACCTTTCTCTTCCTCTTTCTCTTTTTTCCCCACCGACCCATCCATCCATCTCACTTCGGCCCGTTTCAACTCTCCCGGCCCATCTAACATCCAACGGCCCATCTCATCCTCTCCCTCTCTCCCTCTCGCCGACAGGTGGGTCCCGCCTGTCAGGCACATCCCCTACCTCCAGCCGGCCAGCTTCTTCCCCATGGCCGCCGCACCACCGCCTCCACAGTCCCTAGCGTCGCCCCCTCTCCCCTCCACGAGCGCGCGTTAATGTGCCAGCGCATTCACACCCACGCGCCGCCTCGCCTTCTGTCCCGAACCGCCTCTCCACCAGCCCCATTGAGCTTTAAAGGCGGCCTCCACCGAGCTCGCCTCCCCCACCGCCTTAGGCGCCCCCTCCCCCTCCCCCTCTCTACCTCCCAACCCCCCCCCCCCCCCCCCCGAGCCCCTACTCCTCCCGCATCACCTCCCCGCCCTCTCCTCGCTCGCGCAGCCGCCGCCGCGGCTGAGACCGGAGCTTCACCGCCAGCCGGAGCGCCGCTGCCCCGATCTCGTACTCTAGAACTTCTCCCGCCTCTACATGCTCCTAGGTGAGTTGCATTCCTCCTAAGCTTCGTTTTCAGCTTCATCCCGTAGCGTTTGGCCACCGGGAGCTCGAATTCGAGCTACTCCGACGAGCATCGCCGCCAGCGCCGCCAGTCCTGCCGGAGCCGCACCAGTCGCACGATCCGGTGTGGACGGCAGTGATCGAGTCCAATTCCTAGTCAAATAAAACCATACCGGTCAACCCTAGCTGTCCGCCACCACTTTACCGGTCAACCGCTTTTAGGCCCCTGTAATCAGTTGAGTCCTTTCTTTTGTGCTTAGGCCCCTGCAATCCTTAGTTTTTCTGTTCTATAGTCCATCCTTTGATCTTTTACATGTTAGCCCTCCTGTTTTTAAACATAATTATGTTTAGGTCCCTGATTTCTTGCAGTTAAGCCCCTGAAAGCCAAGTTCTCTTACAATCTAGCCCCTGAACCATGTTTTATCCATATCTTTTCCGTCTTAGCTCCGTTTTAAGCATTCTTGGTTTCCACGCAATCGTCTCAGCAAGCACGTCATTTCTAGAAGCTTGTTTTAGTCTTTTAGAAATGTTTGATGTATTGTTTTATTTATTGCATGTTTTCTTGCATGATTGCAGACAACGTGCCGTTCGAGGAAGAGCAAGAGCAAAGGTTTGCAGAAAAGGAGAGTAGCTTATCGTTGGAGAAAGGCATGTGACCCTAACCATCCTTCTACCTATGCTTTAATCAAGAATACTATAAATTAATCAGAACATGGAGAACCACCCAGGAAAACAGTGCAACCACAATCCATATGGCTCTAGCTTAGCCAATTAATTAGGTGTGTGATTATACTGATGACCATATCCGAAAGAAACACAAGGGGCTCTGGGTTGCAGGGGTATAGCCCAGTTCTTTTGGGGTAGCAGCCTTTGCTAAGGTGCTGACCACAAGGGAGTGTTATGGTTCCATTTCGAGTCAGAATCGTAGTGGGTTGTTGGTGCTTTTGCATATCTTTGTAAAGGCTTCGTAGCGTCCCTATGCAATCACACCTCGGAAGTGGGGTATTGTGCCTGATCAGCACTTGCATGGTTGGGTTCAAAGTTCTTCGGAACTTTTATGCAAACTGTGGTGAAAGTGTGCAACCTATGCAGAGTGTAAAATTGATCGATCAGCCGTGCTCACGGTCAAGAGCGGCCTAGATCCTCACATGATTAATGAACTTAAAGATGGATTTAATATTGCTTTCCGATTATTCCTGTGGCCTTGCTTAGTACCAACCATAAGTGTACTCATCCTTGCTTACGCTGTTCATAGGAGAACCCTGGAGTCAAGTACTTCATCGACTATGAGGAGTTCTGAGGAATGCGATCAACCAGTCAGATGCCTGTGGAAGATGAAGATGGAGTCGCGTCTTCATAGTTATCGTTGTTTGTGTAAAGACATTCGTGTCTATCCTCGTGAATGTAATAAAAGTTAATAAACCCTTAATATACATTTTGAGCATTGTTTTGTGATATTACACTCATGAGTCTATCATATGTGTGAAATTCGGATCTTGGCACGCTTATGAGATGCATTCGGTTTTCTTTGGAGAAACGGGTGTTATAATATCTTTTATTTCTAGCCTCGTCATGTATTCGGTAACAAGACTCTCACATCGAAAGTCCCGTACATCACCGAATTCCATAACTAAACCATAATATCTCTTTTGTGCAGTGTATTCCTTGAACACAACCTATGTTCAAAGTTTCGTCTCGTCTCTAGCGTGATTTTTATTTAAAATTCAGATTGTGTTTATGCATGAAGAGATGAGTAAATAGATATGAAAGAGAGGTAAAGATGTCAAGAGAGAAAGAAATAAATAAAAACAGTGTATGGAAAAGAAAAGAAAGAGAAAGAGAAAGAGAAAAGGAAAAAAAAGAAAAGAAAAGAAAAGAAGAGAGAGAAGAAAGAAAGGGGAAAAGCAACAAATATATGTTGTTCCGTGTGTTTAGGTTTACCTTGCACGGGTTTTAATCAATCGATTGTCGGCCTCTCACCGTTATCCGATACTACTTAATCAAATAGCCATGATATCCCTTAATGATGGAACTATGTGAATGATTGTTGCATGGTTCAATTGTATTGTACAATTCTTGATTGCAATAGTGTCGAGGTTCTATAACCACCGGCTAGTAGATTTCTGTCGATCGTGTGTCAAACCCAGATGGTTAGCACAAGAGACATGAGGATGTATACTGGTTCGGGCCTCCGGAGAGTAACACCCTACGTCCAGTCTTGAGGTGTGGTGTTCTTATGCCAAGATTGTTAGTAGTAGAGGGTACAAACTAGTCGGGAGAGGGAAGTGGAGCCCAAGTCCCTGAGTAGCGTGGCACGTGTGTGAGAGTGTGCAAAAAGCATATGTCTAACCTCCATGAATGGTTTCCCTCCTCCCCTTTTATAGCTACAATGACGAGGGGCAAAAAGGGGATGCGAAAATACACTACAGTGCTACAGTATTGGGATGTTTTTTCCCACGTCGGCGTCTGTCAATGGTGTAGTAAATAGTACTGAATGATAGCAGAGTTGGTGATGATTGCCGTGCGTGCGGGCCGGAGCAGTGGATTTCGATTATCTACTGCCAGCATCCTTTCCAGGCTTCTCCATGAGTGACCATGCACTGTGGAGTGTTGACTTGGCATATCTTGCTATGACAGGGCTACAAGCAGGTGCAGTCGAGAGGGGGTCATTGAGTGCATGTTCTGACGGGATGACATGTTGTAGTGTTAGACGCGACGGCGCATGTGGGGCGCGCGTGGGGCACACGTGGGCTGCACTGTGACGTTTACGGCTCCTGTTAGTGTCGGCCGCCCACGCCTCCTGACACTTGGCGTGTCTTCTCAGTTCGACCAGGCATGGGGAACTGGCGCCTTTCATGGTGTTGTGGAAGAGTGTTGACGGTGTATTTTGGTACACCAAACATGTTCATTACACTTTGGTTTGAACTTGATTATGGAACTAACCGGCCACCAGGCACACTAATGATATAACAAGTTCATCTTTGTATGTGCATTTGGAAATGTTATGTTTTTGCAGTAAAACACGGACAAAAAGGATGGAATCACAACGAGTTCAAAGGAGTAAATGAGGAGTCCCATTCGTTTTCAACTGCATGATGAAATCACTCCCAAAGGTGGTGAGGACAGAAGTATTACAAAGGAATATCCCCGAGGATCGAAGCATAAAAGAGCGAACTTCATGCGAGAAGACCCTTGACTTGGACGCCACGATAACTTTGTCAAAATCATGCAAATCAAAGGGGCCAAATTTAAAATGTCAAAACAATCAGTGTGGACTAAAAGGGCAACCGAACTGGGACGAAGTGGGCCTAGGCGGGCCGGACCAGGCCTGCCGGCCTGGCCCACCCGGATGCCGGTTCATTCCCCCCTTTCTTGAGCCTGAAGAAGATACAACCCTAAAGACGTAAAGGCCTCGCCATTCACAGGGAGAGAGCCATTCACCCGAGAGGCCATCCACAAGCTAGAGAGAAAGGAGAGGAGAGAGGTCATTCGCAAGAAGGATCGCTCTACTTGAAGGAAGCAACCACATGTGGAGGAGGACGTAGAGGCCCTGCCACGACACCCCCGGAGGAAAAGGAAGACACCGTCGCAAGTGTCACCATGATCAATAGTGCTATGCCTAGCACCTTGATCGGGTAATCTTCTCATTTGTCCATGGGTTGTAATCGATCTTGAGATGTAATCGCAACTTGTATGGTTTCAATCTATCATATCTAGTGTTGAAGATGCTTTCATGTTTAAGGTTAGCTACCATGTTGTGTAGGGAGTATAGATCTCACTTCTTCCTTAGAACCCTTCAATACACTGTGATCATCATAGGTCTAGTCACGAATACCTCCGCGTAGAGATAGTTGGGGGGAGGGAAAGGGCGAAACCGTGGTCACAACCCCCGATAGATTAGATCGGTTTTGTATCTTTAAGCAGTTGTATGTTCAAGTATCGTAGACTCTTGGGCAAATGTCTTTTATACATCTTCTGAGTTTAATCGATCTCTCTAGTGCAGTGTAGTAGTTCTCTAGATCAAACACTTGTAATCCCCTTGCTCCGCGGATTGACAAGAACCTAGGGAAATCCCTGTGGTGAAAAAGGTGTAGGTCCGCATGCTTGCGGATCGTAGGTGGATATGAGTTTTATCCATGAACAGAGAGTGGGAGCATTGAGGTGGTTCCACGACTGTGGTGGGCCCCCTATCCCGAGTTTGATTCCCACGCGGGGACCCGGTCTTAGTCAGAGGCGAGGCGGAGACTACTCGTGCGAATGGGTAGTCGGAGGTGAGGTAGAGACTACTCATGTGGACGGTGTTGACGGTCGTTAAGTCCCTATTTTCGACCCTCAACTTTGAACAAATTTCACTCCATCAAAGCTTGCATCATAGTAGTTGGGCTATAAACTAACGGATTCCACGAGCTTTGGCGAATATTTGGATGCAGGTCATAATGAGACATTAGAGCACAAATAAACCATCTTGACAAACAACCTCAAAATCTTAGTTTGATAGCATCATTGAGAAGTTCTCGTTGAGATGATTGAAATGGAGTTTTGGTTCACCCAATTCGGAGTCCGGACGCAGAAGTTATGCCTCTCGGAAGATTGTGACACGAGACGTGTCGGGGGTAGGTGCGGCCGAACCTAGTAGGTTCAGCCAGACCTATGGACCTCCTCCGATCAACATCAAACTTTGCCAAATGCCTCTACACCAAGTATAATATCCAAGGGGACCAAATCTATAGGTCAGGCACCAATTTCATACATATTTTAGGTGCTAACGAAGTTCCATTAGTTGTGTTGAGTTTTCATCTGCAAGATCAAGATTAGGGGGCAATTCCGGAGCACCGGGCCACATATGGTAGGCACGGCTGCACCTAGTGGTACGGCCGGCCCTACCTTACCCCCTAAGCAGGTTCACACTGAGTAACGATCCATGCACTAGCTCCAAAACAACTAAACTTGTCACGGTCGTGTTGGATCAAGTGACTACACCACAAGAGAAATGGACCAGGGCCAGGAGGCAGGGCCGGCCGCATCACCAGGGCCGGCCGAACCTCCAGGTGCGGCCGCACCACCTAGGCCGGCCGCACCTGTCAAACTTGCCTGAGCAAGTCCCCAGGCCTCAGTCACTCAAGGAAGCACAACTGTGAACGATCCTGATCGAAGGAACTGAAGGACCGATACAGCGAACCAGAGGGGGGGAGTGAATGGGAGCCGATAAAAATTCTTCTCGAAGGAGATGAAAACTCCAACAAGATGAACACGGCTTCCAACACACGTCTCCGACTCACTACCCAAATTGGCCAAGCCCACGCAGCCACTGGAGTGCCACTGGACCTAGGAACCAACACACAACCTTCCGACCCGAGAACGCAGCGGAACACCAAACCTCGAGTCTACAGACCAACACCGGTCAGACCGGTGAGCACCACCGATCAGACCGGTCCCTGCTGGTGAGAGTTGGCAACTTCCACTAAGTGGCTTCACACCGGTCAGGCCGGTGTAACACACCGGTCAGACCGGTCCAAGCCTGAAAGCCCCCAAATCACCAAACAGGCCAACCGACCACCAAACCGACCCAAACTCGAAACAAAGACAGAACACGAGACAACATTGAACACACCCAGACGTTCACCCGAGCAAAAACCCATCGAGGGTTGCACCGGTCAGACCGGTCAAGAGCACCGGTCAGACCGGTGTAGCCTGGGCAGCTCGGGATGAACAACACCCACAGGTCAACTCCCCCAAATCCAAACCTCGATCTCCCGAATCGCTCCACGGACTTGAACAAGACTTTGGGGATATTAGGAACACCTCATGAGAAGTCCATAGCCAAGTTTAATCCCACCAAAACTTGTCCAAAAAGGAGGAATCGAAGAAATCCCGCCAAGAACACCACAAACCCTGGAACACGGAAAACCTCAAAATCGAGCCCCTTTACTAACGGATTTGGGAGGGGAATCATAGCCCAAAGAACCACGAAGGGTTCCCACAAATTTCCCCCATCAAATCCCCAAGAGAAAGGTCCCGAATACAACCCAAAGAAATCACCAAGAGAGGGCTCCGAAAATCACCACCAAGAACAACCGGGAACAACACATCCAAACCTTGAGGAACCACGCCGAATCATCTATACATGCAACAAAGGTTCATACAAGGTCTAGCTTGCCGCCCAATCATCCAACCCTCTCACAAGATCTCACCATGAAGCTCTCAAGCTAGTCCTATAGGAATCCTAAGGAAAATAGGAAGGGAAAATAGGAAAGCAAATGAACTAGGGTCTCAAGAGTTGGCTGCCATCGTCTCACCTCTTGGGTTATATGGAGGCAACCGAAAGTCTAAAATGACCTTTCCTAATAAAGAAAAAGACATTCTTGTTTGAGTTCACACTAGGAATATTCTCTGAGCCTGAGGGCATTTTTGGTATGTAAAAGTCCCTTCATCTCCCTATAAAAGGGGGCGCGAGGGCACGTGTAAACGGATTCAGACTTTTGGTAACTTGTGCAATCTGCAGAGGGAATTACAGTCTCTCTGAGCTCTAACTCTGTGCTTGAACGTGCTAAGAACTCTCTCTCGTGTTAGGGGAATCATCCGAATTTTTTGGGTAACCCCCCAACATTGGCGCCCACCGTGTTCCTGCAGAAGAGAATCTCACGATGCCACCTCAGAAGAAATCCAAGAAGACCGTTCCAGCAGAGGCGAATCGAGACGATCACCATCCTACCCAAAGGAATGAAACCCCTTTCGTTCCTGAACCCTCTAACACAACAGACCAAGAACGGAGAGCAAAGCTCGAAGCTCTCATGAAGGCAAGAGCAGAAAAATAGCTCATACCCAAGAACAAATGGATCTTTGATCCCAAATGAAAAGAACATGGTTTCAAGCACAAATTAAGCAAGATATAGCCATAAGCACCCAAAATGAACATGAAAGGCATTTTACTCACAAGAGAAGATCATATAGCATTTTTACAAAAAGAAGGCATCCACAAGCATATATATTCCAAAGCTACCAAGAGCATAGCTATACATCTTATGAGCATCACAAGCAAAGTCATAACCTCATCTCTAGCATATCATGGTGACCAAAGCATATGAGAGAAGCACATCTCTATGGCATATGTTACAAGTGCAGTCTATGATACAAAGATGCAAACATGATATGATACATAAAAATGAAAATGCAACATGCATATGTACATCAACCCTCCCAACTGAAGCTCAAAAAGGAAAAACGACTCCAAGGTCTCCTCGCAAACGAGCAAATGTAGCTTGGTCCAAAGGCTTGGTTAGGATATCGGCAAGCTGCTTTTCTGTAGGTACATGGATGAGGTCTATGTTTCCCTTCTCAACATTGTCTCTTAGGAAGTAGTACCTCACTTCTATGTGTTTGGTTCTAGAGTGGAGCATGGGGTTTTTGGCAACACTAATGACACTCGTGCTATCACACATGAAAGGTACATGGGAACACTCCTCACCAAAGTCACTCAGCGTGTATCTAATCTAAAGAAGTTGGGAGCAACAACTAGCGGCAGCGACATACTCGGCTTCTGTGGTAGACTGAGCTACATTAGACTATTTGCGAGAAGACCAAGAAACAAGCGAAGATCCCAAAAACTGACAAGTCCCCAAAGTTGACTTCCGATCGACTCGACACCCCGCAAAGTCGGCATCCGAAAAACCAAGAAGCGAAAGGGAAGAGGACGTCGAGTACCAAAGACCAAGCTCAGGAGTGTATCGAAGATACCTGAAGATCCGCTTGACGGCCTGCCGATGTGAAGTCCTCGGTGATGCCTGAAAACGAGCGCACAGACACACTGAATACTGGATGTCCGGCCTTGTCGCCGTCAAGTACAAGAGGGAGCCAATCATGCTCTTGTACTCCTTCTGGTCCACGGGCTCTCCGTCCTCGTCCGTGTCAAGTGTTGTAGTCGTACTCAGGGAGCTAGAAATGGTTCAGCAGAAGATACAGCAGCTGCAGAAAGACAAAGAAAAGTTCGCAGCTCAGTTACAAGCGAAGAGGAAAATCTCCGAAAAGCTAGAGCAGCTAAACAAGGCAAAAGAGCAAATCGAAGCAATTCAAAAAAAATTGATGAAATGAAAGAGCAAGAGAACAGTTTCCTGTGGCAGGAATCACCGCACCAGAACTCTGGGCCAGCAAGAGAACCCCCGAAAGAAAACTTCTTTGCGGGAAACGGAGTCTCACACTTCGTGGATTCTGAATCACCGTTGTCTATTGGGCTGCAAACAGCACCTTGGCCGCCGAAGTTCAAGCATGTCTCTCTCCCCAAATACAACGGCTTCGGAAACTCCAGGCAATTCCTCATGAGATATGAATCAGCTGTGAATTCGGAAGGAGGGGATGATGTTGCACTGGCAAAATCCTTCATCATCGCTTGTGAAGGACCAGTACTGAATTGGTACTCACTACTGCCTCCACATTCCGTCTACAGCTGGGTAGACCTCAAGACAAAGTTCATGCAAGCATTTCAGATGTTCCACGACACAACGACGGAAGCATCTGATTTGTATAACTGCAAGCAGAAAGACAGAGAGCCATTGCGGAACTTCGTGAGAAGGTTCATGCAACAAAGGTCTCAAATCCCCGAAGCTGATGACAAAACAACGATCAAGGCACTGATCAAAGGTCTCACTCCAGGGCCAACAGCTTCGCATCTCATGAGAAAGAAACCCAAGACGGTTGAGGAACTTTTTCGCGAATTGGAAGAGTACATTTTGTCTGATGATGACCACCGCAAGAGGGTAGCTGAGCGGAACGAGGCAAGACAGGGCAACAGAGAGATGACATGGAGGGCACCACCCCAACATCCGCGAAACATCAACAACGTCGGAAATTCACAACCTGAACAAAGCAACAGGCCAAGCACCAGGGGCGGGTTCAACCCCAGAGGAAGGGGGAGAGGCAGAGGACCCCCAGGACTCACGAACCACAACCCGAAAGATCCTTACTTCTATTGCCAGTATCATGGGAGGGGCCACAACACCGAAGGGTGCCCAGAAACGAAGAAGAACATGGCAAGAATTCAGCAAGCAAAGGCACTAATGAGCATCGCATCCTCAATGCCAAGCCAGTTTCGCCCGAATTTCTGGCAGCCGCAATTCGCGAACCCACAGTCAAGTTCTATCTCAGTTCAGCAATTCTTGCAACCACAGTCAGCATGGCAGCCGTCGCAGCAATTTTTCCCTCAGTCGCAAGCAATCCAGTCGATCCAGCAACCACAACCCATTCGGGAAATCTTGCCACCACCTATAGAAAGTTCGTCAAGGCCTCAGTCAAGTTCGGGACCTCAGAACTCCAAGGCATTGCCATCGTTCGGGACAATCATGGCAATCACGGGCGGATCAGCTATGGAATTCGAGACCAAGAAGCAGAGAAGCAATTACTTCAGGTCTGTAAACACCATCATCAACGACGGCCCAGCTACTCGTCCGGAGTGGGCAAAGGTGCCAATCACTTTCACAGAAGAAGATTTCAAGCTGAAATCCGCGATTCACAATGACGCCATGGTCATTGAGGTGAATATAGCTGGGTGGGTCATAGGAAAAGTCCTAGTTGACAATGGGAGCTCGGTGGATATCCTGTTCTTGAAGCCTTTCGAAAAGATGAATCTGAGCCAGCACATGTTGGACCCCCCAGAATACCCACTGCAAGGGTTCGGAGGAAAGCCCATCAAACCGATTGGAAAAATATCACTCCCTGTTTCCTTCAAAGATCTCGAGAATGCCAGAACGGAGAGTCTCACTTTCGATGTAGTTGACATTTACCACCCATACCTCGCGATTTTCGGTAGAGGTTTCATGAACAAGTTTGATGCTGTCATAAGGCAGCAGTTCTTATGCATGAAGATGCCAGCGCCCAAAGGGGTCATCACGGTGTTCGGCAATCAGCAAGAGGCCAGAAACATAGAAAAAGGCCACACGCCCGGCCAAACGAACGTGTATCAGCTGAAAACAGCTGACGAGAAGAAGGAAACCTATGAAGAGGCTAAGCGGGACAAGGAAAAAATTGAAATAGCTGCAGATGGCGAAACCAAGAAAGTCTACCTGGATGACATGCCTGATAGAGCAGTCACAATAGGAGCGCACCTCAGCGCCGAAGAGGACAAAGATCTCGTACAATTCCTGAACAAGAACAAAGATGTTTTCGCATGGTCAGCTAAGGACCTGCAAGGTGTGGACAGAGACATCATCGAACATGCCCTGGAAACAGACGAAAGAATACCTCCCAAGAAACAGAAACTTCGGAAAATGTCCGAAGAAAAAGTGAAAGCAGTGGAAGCTGAAGTTCAGAGATTGCAAGACGCGCAAGTAATCAAAGAGGTGAAGTACCCGGTCTGGCTAGCCAACACAGTACCAGTCAAAAAGAAGAATGGGAAGTGGAGAATGTGCGTGGACTTCACAGATTTGAACAAGGCATGCAAGAAAGACGACTTTCCCTTGGAAAGGGTAGACAAAATCGTAGATGATGCAGCCAACAGTGAGATGTTCTCGCTCCTGGACATGTTCTCTGGGTATCATCAGATCAG
Organism: Cenchrus americanus; assembly: GCA_947561735.1. Taxonomy (NCBI): domain Eukaryota; kingdom Viridiplantae; phylum Streptophyta; class Magnoliopsida; order Poales; family Poaceae; genus Cenchrus; species Cenchrus americanus. Next base: position 79,355,041 of record OX387245.1, on the reverse strand, counting down.
GGTTCGCAAGGAGGACAAAGAAAAAACAAGTTTCATCACTCCCCTCAGGACATTTTGCTTCGTAAGAATGCCAGAGGGACTAAAGAACACAGGATGTACATTCTCAAGAATGATAGCAATAGTACTACACCCACAAATTCGGAGAAACATCTTAGCGTATGTGGACGACATAGTCGTCAAAAGTGTTCAGAGGAAAGACCGCATCAGTGACCTGGCGGAAACATTTGCGAACATGAGGGCAGCGAATTTGAAGCTGAATCCAGAAAAATGTGTATTCGGCATTCACAAGGGGAAAGTTCATGGATGCCTAGTTTCAACGAAAGGCATAGAGGCAAATCCCGACAAAATCAAGGCTCTAGTGGAAATGCAAGATCCAGTTTCAGTGAAAGATGTCCAGAAGCTGATAGGGAGAGTAGCCGCCCTCAACAGATTCATTCCCAGAGCCGCAGAAAGAAGCTTGCCATTCTTCAAAGTCCTCAGAAGTGCCAAGAACTTCTAGTGGTCTGAACCTCAGAAGCGAGCCTTCCACGAACTGAAGGATTACTTGCCCACCATGACCAAACTTTGTCCTGCCGAACCAAAATCGCCACACCTGCTATATGTGTCCATCAAATTCGGCAGTAAGCGCAGTGCTAGTGCAGGATAAAGAGGAAGAAGGAAAGCTCAGACAAATTCCTGTGTATTTTGCTTCTGAAGCATTGTCTGGTTCCAAGATCTTTTATTCTGAGCTGGAAAAAATCGCATATGCGGTCATCATGGCAGCAAGGAAGCTAAGGCATTACTTCGAGGGTCACAGAATAAGAGTCATCACCAACCAGCCGCTGAATGATTTGTTCGCAAATAGAGAGGCATCCACCCGAATCATCAAGTGGGGCGCTGAGATTTCTGAATACGTGGTAGACTTAGAAAGAAGAAGTGCAATAAAATCGCAAGTTCTTGCAGATTTTGTCGTGGACTGGACTTCACCTACTCAGAACTTTGAGGAAGATGCACCTGAACCTTGGATAGTGCAGTGTGACGGGGCCTGGTGTTACAAGGGGGTCGGAATTTCGGCTGTTGTGACGTCCCCAACGGGCGTGGTCATATGAAGGATCGGATGGCGACTAGAGAGGGGGGGAGTGAATAGGAGCCGGTAAAAATTCTTCTCAAAGAACCCGGCCTATACCCTAGTCAAAACCCGGTCACACACAAGCGTTGGAACGAATCACACACCAATCGCCAAAACAACGAGTTCTTGAAACACACGCGGAAGCACGAATGAAGGAGGGAGGAATCGAACCAAAGAGCAAAGCGCCCGGGCTCGGCGGACCGTCCGGACAGAGGGGCGGACCGTCCGCGCAGCCTCGCGGACCGTCCGGCCGCCCTCGCGGACCGTCCGCGCCAACCCCGCGACCGTCCGGCCGTACACCGCGGACCGTCCGTTAAAGCACACGAACACACGAAGCGACCCGAGAAAAACGGACCGTCCGCCGAGGCCGGCGGACCGTCCGCGCCACCCGCGACCGTCCGCTACTCAAGCCCGGACCGTCCGCAAACTGGCTGCAACGAAAACCAAAAGCCAAACCGGATCGAAAACAAAGGCGCGGAAGAACACGAAGAACACGCGAAGAACACTGTACACGCGGACCGTCCGCCTGGCCCTCGCGGACCGTCCGCCAAGCACGAACAGAACTGAAAACTGCTCGACCCCGAAAGTCAACACTCCCAATTCATCACCGGATCTCCCTAACGATAGTAGCTGTTGAGACAAGAGTTTGGGGACATGTAAAGCGTCAACCAAGGATGCTATACCCCAAAAATTTCATCTCCTAACTCCCTAAATCATCGGGAATCGCGGATCCTTTGAACACCACCAAAAGCTAGAGCACCGAACGAAAATCCTTGAATCGAAGTGGTTTCCCGGCGTTTGAGGGCACAAGATTAATCACAAAGATGCACTAGACATCCAACCATGTTTCCCTCAAAGAAATCCAGGGAGAAACCCACTCAAATCCGCGGAATCACTCCAAGAACAAAGGCACCAAAAACAAGCACGAAAATAGCACAAAAGAGCTCCGAAAAGGCAATAAAAGAAATTCGGGAATAGAAAGATTGGCACAAGATTTAGAGGGTGAAATCACTATGAATATCTTGTCCAATCGATTACAAGCCACTCCTAGAAATCAAATCTAAGATGGCAAAAAGCTCCAATCAAAGAGCCACTCTCTCCTCTCTCCCTCTCTTTCAAAGCACTCCAAAATGAAAGAGTACAGCAGCCTCTAGCCCAAGAGTTGGCTGAAAATTCAGCCCCTTCCTCCTATATATAGGCCCTCCGAAAAGACCGAAGTGCCCCTACACTAGGAGTACAACACAAGCCCTCACAGGGGCGTTTTGGTCAACACATGAAGTTCACCATCGGACGGCCGCGCATCCATCAGGCCTTCACGTCCTCCCGACGCAAGCACCTAGATCATGCCGCATATCGCCCGCCTCGAAGCTTCCCGACGCACCCGGATACCGTCTCCGTCACGTCAGGCCCTCGGGCTCGGTTTTGAGGCCCAAACCGAGAAACCCTCCTCCGATGGTTTTGTGGCCAAACCACCAAACCCCGCGTACACGGCCCGGCCTCACCACGCCAAGCGTCGAGCCCGCCAAGCCTTTCACCTCCGGCGCCCGGACGGTCTACTCAGTCTTGCCTCGTTCCTTGACTTGGCCACCACCGATGCACCGGCTCCATGTACACGACTTCGTCTTGCTCTTCTTGCACCATGCGGCTCGCACTTGATCCCGTCGGCCACCGGGTCCCTCGAACCAAGCCTACTTGTCTCTCCACTCCTCGGAGGCCCCGCAAGGCTAAGAACTTTCGCGCTCGTTCTTCACCCCGCACCAACGCAAACCAAGCCGCAACCAACACCTGCAATACTAGGCCAAGAGTCAGTCCACACAACGTTGTCAACCACTCCTCACGAGTGCATTGACAACACACCACATAAACAATAAGGTAAATACACAAAATAAAACACACACAACACAACTCAACACTACACACACAAAGCTTCAAACCATCCGGACAATCACTCATCACACACGAACCAAGGTACTTCTCAACTTGGTTCCTCATCATAAGATACGAAGCTCGGCTCGTATTCGCAAACAACGAACATTCCACGAACAACACAACGGAATACGAAGCTCTTTTGTTGGCATTAAGGAAAATGAGAGCCTTAGGGCAGCAGACCTTGATAATCAGAACGGATTCGAAAGTGATCCAAGAACATATCGAGAAAGAAAGCGAGGCAAGGAATCCCGTTCTCATGAAGTATCTAGAAAAAGTAAGGGAAATGGAAAAACATTTCAAAGGCTATTCAGTCCAGCATATCCCAAGGGATGACAACAATGAGGCAGATAAGCCGGCAAAAGCGACGACAGTAAATCAAGAGCTACCCCCGGATGTGTTCTTCGAAATCATCAGAGAGCCCTCCATCAAGGATTCGAGGGCCAAAATCGTGAATGTAGTAGAGACTCCTGATTGGAGAGCAGAAATCATGGCTTATCTGAGAGGACACTACGAACCACAAGATGCGTTAGAAGAGAAAGGATTGAAGCAAAGGGTTCGGGGCTATGCAGTAGTGAATGGAGAACTATACAAATCAGGAGTCACTGAACCTTGGCTGCGGTGCATCACCTCCGAAAAAGGTCAGGAACTTCTAAAGGAAATTCACAGCGGATTCTATGGGGCGCACATAGGCACTAGAGCTTTGGCCGGAAAGGCGATAAAGTAGGGATTCTATTGGCCCACCATAAACATTGATGCTAAGACGTTAGTTCGGCAATGTGAAGCATGCCAGAAAACGGCAAATCAACAGAATCTGCCTTCAATGCCAGTTCACCTAATTCCACCGACTTGGCCTCTGCAAAGGTGGGGAATGGATCTGGTGGGCCCGTTGCCAACAGCTCAAGGCAACTGCCGATTCGCAGCTGTTGTAGTCGACTATTTCACAAAGTGGGTGGAGGCAAAACCGCTTGCGAATATCAAAGCAGCAACAATTCAGAAATTCTTTTGGCAGAACATAGTCTGCAGGTTCGGGGTTCCCAGAGAACTAACTGTTGACAATGGCAAACAGTTCGACTGTTACACCTTCATAGAATATTGCAAAACCTTGGGCACTCAAGCGAAATTTTCGTTAGTATATCACCCGCAGTCCAATGGGGCAGTTGAAAGAGCCAATGGACTGGTTTTTTCGGGAATCAAGAAATGCTTGTTCGACCAGAAGCAGGGAAAATGGGTAAATGAATTACCGAAGGTGATCTGGTCTCATAACACCACAGTGTCAAGAGCAACAAGTTTCACACCTTTTCGCTTACTTTTCGGCACTGAGGCTATGACACCGGAGGAAATCAAGAATGAAAGTATGAGAGTCTTTAAAGGAAAAGAGATAGAGGAAATCGATAAGAAGGTGGAAAAGGACATGATCGAGCTGACAATCTTTGAAGCCGTAGAAAACATTGAGAAATACCAAAGAGAAACAAGGGCATGGAGAGACAAGAAGGTGGTCCGAAAAGACATCAAGACTGGCGACCTTGTGTTGAAAAGGAAGAAAAATTGGGAGAACCCAGGAAAACTTCATGAGTCTTGGGAGGGGCCTTACATCGCCAGGGAAACAGACATGCCAGGGGCTTTTCGCTTAATGGAGCAAACTGGCGAAGAGTTGCCGTATTCGTGGAATGCTGACAGCCTAAAAAGGTATTACCCATGAAAACCCCAGTTGTATCTAGATGTAATATACAGTAGATTTTTCTATTCTCGTAAGTTTGTATTCTAAAAAACCAAAAATCCGAATCACGTGTTTATAAGTGATTTTGGGAGAAAAAATCGGCTTTCCTTTTCCTAGTTGTATTAGAATAAGAAGGACCGTACACTTTTCCTTGCAAAGGGGGCTGTAAATCAAGAGGCAAGGTTTTTAACGAGGCGGATCCTATGTAAATACTCTTTGTAATATATATATATATAAAGAGTCCTCCCCCAAATCGCGTATTTTTCAGAATTCCATCGTGAGAAAAGAAAAAAGTTCGTGGGAAAGGCTTCGTGATAGCTAGAACTCCATCGTGAAGAAAAAAAAAGTTCGTGAGAAAGGCTTCGGGATAGCCAGAACTCCATCGTGAAAAAAAGAAAGTTCGTGAGAAATGCTTCGTGATAGTCGGAATTCCATCATGAAGAAAGAGGCCTGAGACAACGACAAGTTGTGGCCTAGAAAATCCCATCTACTAAGGGATTCCCACCTAAAAGGCCAAAGACAACAACAAGTTGTGGCCTCAAATCCCACCCACGAAGGGATTCCCACCAAAAAGGCCCGAGACAGCAGTAAGCTGTGGCCTAGAATCCCATCCATAAAGGGATTTCCACCAAAAAAGTATGCATGACGATTTCGAGAAAGTGAATGCGTCAGAGGTTGTGTGTAGATTTTCCTTCAGCGTAAACTGCTGAAAACCTTTTTGTGATAACATCGTTGTAAGAAAAGAGCAAGGGGCTCGTGCGGAAAATCGTGGAAAATCTTGGTTGAAGCAACTGAGGATTGCAGTATCAACCGAGGCAAGTCTGCCAGTTGGATCAAGTCCACAAAATTCGAAAACAAATTTTGTCGACTTGAGCGACGACGGTTGAAATTTTCAAAAACTAACGAAGATTTCTCCTAAAAGTATGCCCGATCGAAATACGCGAACAGTAAGCCTAGTCAACCCGCCTTCAAGTTTTCATGCAAAACGGCAAGGTGGGGGAGGGTGACGTTTTTTCAAGAAAAAAATGTATTCATTGTCTTATTCGCATAAAAACTTCGGAATAGTTCATCAACAATTACAACAGTTAGTACAAAAATTAGAATTAAAGCTCCACGACATGTCCTGGTTTACAAACGTTGTCTTCGGCAACATCGCTAGCATAAGCGATGTCAGACGCGCCTGCTAAGGGGCTCCGTCTTCGGAATTTTTGCGGAGCGCGAAGTAGAGGATGCAGAACGTACCTTCTTACGAAACAAGAAAAATGAAGAGAGATCAAAACAGCCCATAGAAAACTTAAGTGAGGCTTCAAGCCAAAAATCAGAGAAGTCTTGTCCGGGATGAGCTCGCATAAACAAGCGCCACGCTTCGCCGCTAACAAACATCCTATCTCGATGAATTCGCAGTGGCATCACGTCCTGCGCAGGCCTGGCTTGCAGGACCTGCGCAGGTTAAAGTTTACAAAACATTTGTTCAGAAAAGCTAAGTGAATCTACAAAATGTACATGTAGCCTTGAGGGTGTGCAAAGTTCGGACAGAACATCTAATTCGTGACATCCACCTTCGGAGAACCGTCATCGCGCCCGGAAGCTTGCCCGTCGTCGCTGCCCTCATCACTGCTACTGCTGCCGCCCGAACCTCCTTCTCCTGAGTCGCTGGAATCTTTGCCGGAAGCAGACCCTTCGGGGGACACAGCGATGTTCTCGCGATTCTCCTCCTCGTTCAGCTGAGAAAGAAAGAAAAGCAATGTAAAGGGAATTCGAGAGACTGAAACATCGATAGCCGATACAAGTGACGAAATCGTGTAAAAATTTACCTCAGCAAGTTTAGCGCGCGCGATGACCTTGACGGTCTCCTTCCCGCTGGTCAACCAAAATTCCCTTGCGAACTTGTTCTTGATGGCCTGAACATCCGCATTGGCTCGAAGTATCGAAGTGCTTGTGGCACTAGGGAATCGGGAGATCTTGTCGCGGAACTTCTCCAAATCACCCCAGTCGAAGTCATGAAGAATCTTCAATATACTTTCCACGGAGAATGCAGCCACAAAGTCGCTGGCACCGGAAATCACCTCAGAGAGGGCCTTGAACTCAGTCTCCATCCAATCCATGAATTCGGGAATTCCGATATTATCTGGGAGAGGAGCTGGACGAACGCCGAACTCGTTCAGTGACTTCTTGTATTCCTCGTAAAGGAGTTTCAGCTTCTCCAGAATTTCGAAAGTATTTTTCTCCGAGGCTGCATCCTGCTCCGCTAGCGCTTTTTCAAGATCCATGATTTTACGATCTTTCGCACTCAAAGACTTGGCGAGACTGGCGTTGTTAGTGTGAAGATCTTCGGCAATTTTTGTAGCCCTCTCATGTTTCTCCCGAAGATTTTCGATCAAGCTAAGATCATCTTCGTGCGCCTTCCGAACCTTTTCCATCTCCTTTTTAGATTGCTCAAGTGCTGCCTCCGCGATCTTCTTTTCGTCTTGGCTGGTCTTCAAGGCATCCGCCAGCTCAGCCACCTTCTTCTCAAGTTCAATATTCGCGGATTGTGCGAGGGCAAAGCTGCGCTTGAGTTCCTTGGATTTCTGAGAAAGTTGCTTGTTCGCCTTCTCTTGTTCAGCGAGCCGCTCGACGGCAACTTTCCCGAGCATAGAATGCTTAAGCGCGTAGTCTTCTTGAAAAAGCGCAAGCTTCGATGGAGAGTAAGAGTGGAGAAGATCCTTGAATTCTGAAAAGTCCAGGATCAAAATCTCAGTTCGAGATTCGAGAATCGGAAAAAGCATAAAAAGTAATGAAAAGGAATAAACCTTGTTTGCTGAAGTGCTGCATGGTGACTTGCTTCGCCGAACCGGACGAAGCCTTCCCCCGAGACGAAGGAGTGGTTTCGGAAGTAGGGTGAGGCTCCTTCTCAGAATCCTGAGCAGCTCCTTCGGGATGTTCCGAGCTCTCCCCTCCTATTTCATCAACAATTACGGACGATTTCCACAGAGTTAAAATCTTGGACATCTTGCTCCCAACGCCAGTTATCTCGAAACCAACACTTAATAGCTTGCCGCAAGGAGACGTACCAAAGCTTTTGTTGAAAGCGGCCAAGGAAGGAGAGGGAGCCTGATCTTCTGGAACAACCTCCCGAACTTCGACCAAGGGAGCATGTTCGGTAGGATCCTCCCCCCTTTGAATGGTGAGCTCAAGTTCCTTGGTGAATTCGGAGGAAGCTTGGTCGGCAGCAGGGGCTTCGGCAGCAGCGGGGCCAGTGACTTCAACAGCATCAGTGGTCTCAGCAGCAACAGCAAGTGCATCCTCTTTGCGAACTTCGGTAGCAGCATCTGAAAAGGAATCAATATCCACGAACTCATTCTCAGAACCCGACGGGTAATTGTCTCGAAAGTTAAACAGAGGCCAGAAGCAAAAACCTTTCCGGCTGTCCGCTTCCACGAAGTCATCATCGTCGAAGGCAGATGGAACTCACCGAACCCCGACGGAAGAGACCTTCTTCACCGCCTTCTTCAACTTTTTGCGGCTCATCTGGGCTAAGCCCGAAGCCGCCTGGAGCTCTGCATCCGAAGTTCGTTCAGAAGTCTTGCGCTTGCGCTTTAACGATTCCAGGGATCATGTCCTGGAAGGCTTAACCCCAGAGGAAGTGCCTTCGCTGACAGATGATGAGCCTCGCTTCGAAGACCTTATTCGTGGGGCGTTGATGGGGGCAGCCGAACAACTGGCCACTGCAACTGCGGGAACCTTCAGCTTGGGACCGGGCCTCGAGAACTTAAAGATTTGTCACCGCAAACCTCAGAGAACACGCGGTTGATCCTCTTCTTGTGTTTCACAAGAGCATTGTACGCCTTGTACTCGTTCATGGTGTATTCGCCTATCATGACGTTCACCCTTTTCTCTATCTCAATCATGAAGGCGTCAGCACTCTGATCTTCACGAAGTTTAATCCCGAACTTCGGGAAAGGCACCTCTTGAGCGGCCTAGTTGATGTTGAAGTATACAATCTCAATGGGAGACCAACCACTCGAAATAGGCCAAACCCGGGCAGCGACGAACTCCTTAATAATATCGCGGCCACCAAGTATGGTACTGGCGAGATGAAATACACTTTCGCAGTTTCTAATCCCCAGTGCCCGCTGGTTGAATTCGGCAGTGCTCACCGCTGTCAGGGGTGCAATCGGGCAGGACAAGGGGTGAGCCGGGCCTGTGTAGCCGGGAACTTCCGACATGTTGACCTTCAAGTAAAACCAATGAGAGCCCCAGTCGTCGGTGAGGTTAGTCTTGCAACATGGAGCAATCTGAATTCGGGTGATCCCCTTTCAGGTATTCTGCCACCTGGTGTTGAAGGTGCAACACGCATGTTGAGTGTGATAAAACTGCCCGTCGCTGGCCTTGATAACCTCAGGGATAATCACCAGTTCGTAGAATCTGGCAAAGGCATGAACACTGAGATTGCAGCCGAAGGTCTTCATGATCCAAATGAACTTTAATATCTTGAGAAAAGATGTCAGCGAAAGTTGATGGACCTTCACCGAAAAGGCATCCAGAATAGCCGGCAAGATCGGGTCGCGGGGGAACCTGAGCCGACAGATGAAGAAGTTGCGAAAGACGACAAATTCTCTGTCCCTAGGGGTAGGGATTTGCTCATCAAGCGGGGCTCGCCCAGCGCCCGGAGGGAAGAACCCGACTCTCTCATATTCCCGAATCATATTGGTTGTGACCTTGGATTCTCCGAAGGCAAGTGAGGGTGGCAGCGGTCCGGCAGTCCTGGCTTTAACCAAATCACCGACACCGGCGTCCACATCCCCGATTTCTTCGTCATCATCTGATTGAACTTCCCCGTCTTCGTGACTCCTGGAGCCGCTAGGAGAGCCGACGTCTTCAGCTGGTACAACAGTCTCAGCACCTTCGACAACTGGATCAACTGGGAGACCAGCTGCGATGAGTTCTTCGATAGTCATGGGTCCGGCAGTGCTTTTAACTCGAGCCACCTAACCAACGAAAGTACACATACGAAGCAATAAGAACAACATTCGAGAATGAAGTTCATAGAACAAAGATACCGTTGCAGAAAATACGATAAGTAAGAATTAAAAGAGAGAAATAAGATAATACCTTAGAGAGATGCGAAGAAAATCGGAGGATCGCGAATTTTTCAGTAGAACACGGGATGCTGCGAGCAAGAAGGTTTCACGAATCGTAAAATCAGGAAGGCAGTAAAATTTTTTAACAGCGGGAGCCTCATATTTATAGGGGCGGGGAGGGGTAGTTCCGCGAAACCTGCCTCGATCTAACCGCTCTAGGGTTTCCGAGCGACATGTGTCCCCTCCGACATTCCGAGGGTGACGTTTTTACTAAATTTCCGAAATATTCATGGAATCGGATCATCGGAGTCAACCCGCTTCCCCGAGGGGCTAGTGTTGGGGAATTCAGGAAAACCCGTCACCCTCGAAACGCTAAGTTTGACAAAGTTCTCGAGACATGTTTTTCAGGAACAGGAAACTCACGATTTTCGGAAGTCTGGAACCTGTGAAGCCTCGAATTCGCGGATGCGTGAAGTTCGGGAATCTGAATTTGGTGAAGAAATGGGGTCGCAAACATGCGGAAGCCCGGAACCTCAAGCTGGCGATGGCGCGAACTTCGGTGGACGGCCAATTCGGGAATCTGTCGGGGACTCAGTTCGAGAGTCACGCGCGAGGACATGCACGAACCGACGAAGAAGCGAAGGCCGATTCGGGAATCTATCGAGGACCCAGTTCGGGAGTCACGCGTGAAGACATTCACGAAACGACGGGGAAGCAAAGTCAAACTTGTTGTCCCAAAAAGTCCGGGTTTAGAGTGTGAACTAGTGGCAGATTTGTGAATATGTTAGACGAAAAAGACATTCTTGTATGCGTTCACACTAGGAATATTCTCTGAGCCTGAGGGCGTTTTTGGTATGTAAAAGTCCCTTCATCTCCCTATAAAAGGGGGCGCGAGGGCACGTGTAAACGGATTCAGACTTTTGGGAACTTGTGCAATCTGCAGAGGGAATTACAGTCTCTCTGTGCTCTAACTTTGTGCTTGAACGTGCTAAGAACTCTCTCTCTCGTGTTAGGGGAATCATCCGAATTTTTCGGGTAACCCCCCAACACCCCTCAAGGGCGGATTTGGAAGTTTTCATGTCTTCACCATCGGACAGATGCCCGGCGACCGCACCCTGCGTAGCCTCGACGCAAGCCATGCGATCCCGACGCGTGTCCTCCGCTTCGAAGTCTCCGGACTACGTCGTCGCACACCGGTCAGACCGGTCAGACCCACCGGTCAGACCGGTACCCACCGGTCAGACCGGTCTGGCGCTGCTGCACCTCCGTCTTGGGTTCTTCGGTCTTGGCTTTGTGGATCAACCAAGAAACCCAGCGGTTTTCTGGTGAAACACCTGAAACCCCGCGAACTCGGTGTAGCCTCCGCCAATCTCCACTCATGACTCGACTCCCACGTAGTCCTAGCTCGACCTTGGTTTTGAGGCTCAACCAAGAAACCGTCCATGACTTCATCTTGCTGTTCATGCCACCATGCAGCCCGCACTTGACCCCGCTGGCCACCGGGTCCCTCGGATGAAGCCTACTTGTCTTCTCCACACCTGGAGGCCTCACCGGCGACGACCTTTCGCGGTTGTTCTTCACCTGCACCAACACCAGTCAAGCCGCAACCTGCACCTGCAATACTTAGCCAAGAATCAGTCCACACAACGTTGTCAATCACTCATCACACAAGGAAGCGACCATCCACCGGTCCTCGAACCACACATGGTCCTCAATCTCCCCCTTGATGAGTGCATTGACAACACCCACACGAAAGTAACAAGAGAGAAAAGAAAAAGAAAAGAAACGAACAAAAAGAAACTCCAACAAGCGATCGAAAACCAAACAAAGGCAAAGAGCAAGATCACTTGAAGAAGACAAGTCTCGGACCCCTTAGGCAAGGGCAACGGCTCGACACATCCGAGACAAAACAAAGCTCAAACAAAGAGCGCACACCACTGAAACAAAGCTCAAAAAACCACAAAGAGCTCCCCCTGCACACATGCAAGCTCCCCCTGAACCAATGCACCTCCCCCTGCACGAATGCATGCAAACCACTTGAAAACAGGGTAGCTGTAGCAACTTCAGCTCACACCGGTCATACCGGTCACCACCACCGGTCAGACCGGTGCCCAACATATGCACAGGACCAGCACTCACACCGGTCAGACCGGTGCCCTCGACCGGTCAGACCGGTGCACAACAGAGACCAGAAATGGCTCGAAACCACCTGAAAACCTTCAAAATGCACCCAACAGGCCATTTCAAGCTCAAACTTCTCCCCCTTGTTGGCAATGCATGAATCAAGCCAAAAAATGCAAAATATTCAACCTAGAGCTTCTCAAATAGACAAAATTCAACAAAGAATGCTACACGTGTCCAAATGAGCAAGTTAGATACTCTACAGCTTCGTATCGATCTCAACTACATGATCACCATGTTTCACAACCATTGGACGAAGCTAAGATGGATTTGGGCAATTTTGCGAAAAACTTGCCTCTCATGAGCAAAGTCCTAAACATGATCAAAGCATATCAAAATGGCAAAGCCACACAAACTTCATGCTAGGACAGCCATTCTAATCATAAGACCATCACAAACACCCACAAGCACCTCATGTCATGTCAAAGCCACCGAGCCATGTGCCTACTTCTATGTATGAGACTTCTCATTGGTAGGCATCATACAACGGTTTAGTACCCAAAGCAAATTAAATTCAGCACATATGACATGGGAGCATATTTTCCAAGCATTTTCCATTTCATTTTCAGATTCATAATTGGTACATGAAATGTCTTTGCGACAAAAAGGAACTTATGCCCTTCCACAAGATGAAGCAAGAGGGCTAAACATTCATGATGGCAAATGAGCCTTTGGCCCCATATGATCAATAAACTAGCTATCCAACCACAAATTAAGCATAGCAAAGCCACTAAAACATGTCAAGATCATATAAAGGCATTTACACATGAGAGAGCATACATGTGAAAATTTTTCAAAAACATAGCCATCAACCATGGATTATTCATCAAGATCATCAAGAGCTAAGCCAAACTAACCATAGCATACCAAACAAGCTCACAAAGACATATATCTCATTCCATGGTGAACAATGTATATGAGAGAAGCTTTCCTAACCAATGCATATGATACAAAATGCATGCAATCTAAGATACAAGGACGCCTATACATCATGTTACATATGCCATGCCAAATGCAAGAAATGCACAAAGGAAAGCTATACATATGCTACAAAGAGAGCTCCCACACACCCAACTCAAGAAATCAAACACACACCAAGTTCCCCTCGCAAACGAGTGAAAGTTGCTTGATCTAGGGGTTTGGTGAAAATATCGGCTAGTTGGTCATGTGTGGGTACATGGATCAAAGCTATCTTTCTTTTCTCTACGTTGTCTCTCAGAAAATGATACCTCACTTCTATTGCTTGGTTTTGGAATGGAGCACTGGGTTCTTTGCAACGCTTATGGCACTGGTGCTATCACATTGAAGTGGGACATGGGTATACTCTTCACCAAAGTCACTCATGGTGTATGAAATCCAAAGGAGCTGAGAGCAACAACTAGCAGCGGCAACATACTCTGCCTCGGTAGTGGATTGAGCAACACTCGATTGTTTGCGGGAAGACCAAGACACCAAAGAAGAGCCCAAAAACTGGCAAGTCCCATAAGTGGACTTCTTATCCAACCGACACCCGGCAAAATCCGCGTTTGAAAAACCATGAAGCGCCAAAAAAGAGTATGCGGAGTACCAAAGACCGAAGTCGGGAGTGTGACGCAAGAACCTGAAAATTCGCTTCACTACTTGCTGATGCGAAGTCCTTGGAGACGCTTGAAAATGAGCGCACAGACACACCGAGAAATGGATGTCCGGCCTCGTCGCCGTCAAGTAGAGGAGTGACCCGATAATGCTCCGGTACTCCTTCTGGTCCAAATGTTCACCTTCCTCCTCCGCATCAAGAGCTGTAGTCGTACTCATCGGCATCGTCATAGCCTTGGAGTCCTCCATATTGAACTTCCGCACAATGTCCTTGGTGTACTTGGCCTGGTGCACAAATGTTCCTTCCTTTGATTGCTTGATTTGTAGCCCGAGGAAGAACTGCAACCCACCCATCATGCTCATCTCAAACTCCCTGCTCATATCATCTGCAAACCTTGCAACAAGAGAGTTAGACGAGCCACCAAAGACAATATCATCCACGTACACCTGCACAATCAGGATATCTCTGCCCTGCCTCAGCAAAAACAAGGTCTGATCGACCTTCCCCATCTCAAAACCTCTCGCAAACAAGAACCCCCTCAACCTGCCATACCAAGCTCTAGGCGCCTGCTTCAACCCATGCAGCGCCTTCTTCAACTTGTACACCCGGTGGGGGTACTTTTCACTCTCAAACCCCGGAGGTTGCCTCACATACACTTCTTCCTCCAACACACCATTCAGAAAAGCACTCTTCACATCCATCTGGTGCAACTTGAACCCTTTAGCCACAGAAAAAGCTAGAAGGATCCTAATCGCCTCCAAACGGGCTACGGGAGCAAAGGTCTCCTCGTAGTCAATCCCCTCCTTCTGACTGAACCCTTGAGCAACAAGTCTCGACTTGTTCCTCACAACCTCACCCTTCTCTCCCTCTTTGTTTTTCCACACCCACTTGGTACCAATCGGCTTACACCCTGGGGGAGGGTCAACCAACTCCCACACCTGATTCCTCTCAAAGTTCTCCAACTCCTCATGCATCGAATTAACCCAATTGTGATCAGATAGTGTGTGTCCAATGTCTTCGGGCTCGAAAGAAGCAACAAATGCAGCATGAGCGAAATGAGAGTTGTTCCGAACCCTCGACCGTGTAGTGCGTTCATTCATGTCGCCGATGATCCTCGAAGCTGGGTGATCCATCTGTACTCGCCGGGGAGGTTCTCGCCGCGATGCTTCCTCCCCCTCAACATCAGCTTCTCCTCGTTCTTGATTTGTCGTCGTAGGTGTAGCAGAGGGTCCATCCATCATCGTAGTTGAAGTAGTGGGTACATGTTCAGCCGGGGGCACCACACCGCCATCTTCATCATCACCATGTTCATGCTCCTCCTCCTGAAAGATCTCCTCGCCAAGCTCATCATCACCTGCACACTCAAAGACAAGCTGACTACGTGGCTCTGTCTCGTCGAAGGTTACCTCGCAAGTCTCCACGATTTGGTTAGTTTCAAGATTGAGCACACGATATGCTGTAGAATGAGATGCATAACCAAAGAAAATACCATCGGCAGACCTAGCCTCAAACTTATCCAACTTCCCCGCCTTTCTTCGAATGAAACACTTGCAACCAAAGACATGGAAGTGACTCACCTTGGGTGTGCGACCATGCATCAACTCATAGCATGTTTTCTTCTTGTGCACTCGAGGTAGATCCTGTTCGACACATAGCACGCGGTATTCACCGCCTCAGCCCAATACCTCCTCGGAGTCCTATGCTCATCAAGCATCGTCCGAGCCATCTCGCACAAGGTCCTGTTCTTCCTTTCCACAACACCATTCTGGGGAGGCGTATACGGACTCGAAAACTGGTGCTCAAGACCCAAGTCATGGCAAAAGGTTTCGAAACGAGAGTTTCTGAATTTCGAGCCATTATCCCTGTGCATAGCTCGTATGGCATCTCTGTGCCTCTCGTTCCTCAACCTCAAGACTAGATCTCGAACAAAACCAAACGTCTCCCCCTTATCCTCAAGAAAGAGCACCCACGCATACCGAGAATAGTCGTCCACCACAACAAGGACATACCACTTCCCACCCGCGGATCGCATACGAGCTGGGCCAACAAGGTCCATATGGAGCAGCTCGCATGGACGCTCAGTCATCACATCAGTGAGAGGCGGGTGAGAAGAGGCCACCATCTTGGCATGCCTACACGGAGCACACACCAACTCTGTCTCAAGCCTCAACCGTGGCAATCCTCGGACCAAATTGAGTTTACTCAAGGTTTGGTTGTGTTGTTCCTGGTTGTTCTTGGTGGTGATTTTCGGAGCCCTCTCTTGGTGATTTCTTTGGGTTGGATTCGGAACCTTTCTCTTAGGGATTTGATGGGGAAATTTGTGGGAACCCTTCGTGGTTCTTTGGGCTGTGATTCCCCTCCCAAATCCGTGAGTAAAGGGGCTCGATTTTGGGGTTTTCCGAGTTCTAGGGTTTGCGGTGTTCTTGGCGGGATTTCTTCGATTCCTCCTTTTTGGACAAGTTTTGGTGGGATTAAACTTGGCTATGGACTCCTCATGAAGTGTTCCTAATATCCCCAAAGTCTTGTTCAAGTCCATGGAGCGATTCGGGAGATCGAGGTTTGGTTTTGGGGGAGTTGACCCGCGGGTGTTGTTCATCCCGAGCTGCCCAGGTTACACCGGTCTGACCGGTGCTCTTGACCGGTCTGACCGGTGCAATTCTCGGTGGGTTTTTGCTCGGGTGAACGTCTGGGTGTGTTCGTTGTTGTCCTGTGTTGCTGCTGTTTCGAGTTTGGGTAAGTTTGGTGGTCGGTTGGCCTGTTTGGTGCTTTGGGGGCTTTCAGGCTGTGACCGATCTAACCGGTGTGTCTCACCGGTCTGACCGGTGTGGAGCCACTTAGTGAAAGTTGCTCAGTTCCACCAGAAGGGACCGGTCTGACCGGTGGTGCTCACCGGTCTGACCGGTGTTGGTCTGTAGACTTGAGGTTTGGTGTTCCGCTGCGTTCTCGGGTCGGAAGGTTGTGTGTTGGTTCCTAGGTCCAGTGGAACTCCAGTGGCTACGTGGGCTTGTCCAACTTGGGTAGTGAGTCGAAAACGTGTGTTGGAAGCCGTGTTCATCCTGTTGGAGTTTCCATTTCCTTCGAGAAAAATTTTTATCGGCTCCCATTCACTCCCCCCCTCTCTGGTTCGCCGTATCGGTCCTTCACAAGCACACAGCAAGCCGAAAGGAGCTGGCTTAACACGCGCGATGAATCCTGAAAGCGTGCCAGTCAATTTTCCTGAAACTGACAAAGGAATAAAAATAGTTAGATAAAACATGGAACTTGCCGGGTGGTACCAGACATTTCCGTATTTACGGCTAAAAGCTAATTAAAATGATATATAGCTACAATAAGCTATCTATCAGCAGTTCAAATATTATTCGGGAGCTGTTAAATATGAAAACATGATATAGCCGAATAGATGATGTAAGCATGACGAATGATCGGTCTTTGTTTATATGACATTGCTCGTACATGATCATGAACGATTCTCGAGAACAAACAATAATTTAGAGCAAATAATGTAAAAGCATGATTACAAATATGAAATAAATAAGCATGCATAGGCCAAAAGCACTAGTCTACCACATGTCTAGGTACTTTCAAACCCGTCAAGCATGACATCAAACAAGTTAATCCACCGCATGATACAAATTGTTTGAAATCACACCACCAACAACAAAGAGATTAATCCACCGCATGATACAATCTAAATATGGAAGGCTAAAAGCATACATTATTTAATACAAACTTA
Source organism: Cenchrus americanus (assembly GCA_947561735.1). Taxonomy (NCBI): domain Eukaryota; kingdom Viridiplantae; phylum Streptophyta; class Magnoliopsida; order Poales; family Poaceae; genus Cenchrus; species Cenchrus americanus. Next base: position 79,337,734 of record OX387245.1, on the reverse strand, counting down.
TGAGCACGTTTTACTCATGGAAACATAACCGAATACGGCTGTTCAGTCGAATCGGGTTCCGTGGAGAAGGAATCTAATCCACTCGATGATTAGCTCTAAAACAACCCAAAAATCTGTATCTATCGCATGATACCCAGTTATTTCAAGATTCATACAAGATCAACAAGCTTGAACCCGCGACACGTGACAACTTAGATTGATTCGGGTTCGACGATTTAGGGACACGTGATCCACGTGCCGCTTTGGGCTAAACATATGGACATGTGTCGTAAGGATCACCAAACAAAATAAAGCCGATTCAAACCAATCTAAATTGGGCAAAAGAGTGTTACAAGAATTTAAACATAAAGTAAAAACTCAAAGCAACACATGGTAACTTAATGAATCTATTAGATCTTGCCAACTCTAATAGAGCTGATAACTAGCTCCAAGCTAGATCTTAGCCCACCGCATGGCTCATGATCTAACAAGAAACCCTCTTGAACCAAGCTTAAATCCACTGCATGATACTAAGCATGGTAACAAGACTACTTGCATCAAGGTCTAAATCCACTGCATGATACTAGACATGATACAAGGTTGCCGGTACTTACGGAGGTCGACGTATCGATGGCTCCTCTCGAAGAACTCGACGACTCGACTAAAGGACTCGATTTTGGCATAGGGCCGGTTTAGTTGTGAAGATGTTCGATCCCTATTACAGACATCAAGGTTTATATTTATACCATTGTCCTAACACGACTCTTGGTCGACTACGAGTACAATATTTAATGTCTAAATTAAAGCTCCAACGCCAATGTCCATCTCGTATACGCTATCAATTCGCTCCTTCCTTATATCGGGCCACATCACCACGCATTCCCGAAAACCTCCCTTCAAAAGCGCAAACAGTCCTTTTGCCGAACGACAGTGCATTGCCGACCGCAAGCGTCTTTTACTGAATCCCCTGAGAAGATGTTTCCTAGCCGAAGGGTATTTCATCACCAAGCTCGGCCCACAAGTCAGCCTCTTTCCTGTACCATTTTTTTGGTGTTAACAACCACCCCTTGTAGCCGGTCTAACCGCCCCTAGGCCCTAAGGTGAAGTTTGGATATTCACCAAGATTTCTTGATAGTCAGCTTGGCCTTGATCAGAGATTTCTACTGGTGAAACTGTGAGATGTTTTGGTGCTCAGAAGAGGAGTTTCGGAGGATTTCACGGTCACCAGGTGGAGGCGGTCTAACCGCCCCCCATATCCAGTCTGACCGCCCCCTCCAGACAGCCAGCTCTGAGGACCAGGAGCGTCCCAGGGGTCGATGGATGACCGCTCCTCAGTGATGAGTGATTGACAACGGGTGTTGGACCGACTCTTGGCTTAGTGCGCAGGTGTAGGCTGCGGCCTAGTTCGTGTTGTTGCAGGTGAAGAACGGGTGCGAAAGATCTTCAGCCTTGAGGGGCCTCCGGGAGATGGAGAGACAAGTAGGCTCGGTTCGAGGGACCCGGTGGACAGCGAGACTGGGTGCGGGTCACATGGTGGCGACACAAGCAAGACGAAGTCATGGACAAGCGAGCCGGTGCACGGTGGCGGTCAAGTCAAGTGGTTTGGCGGGAGGCCGGACCAAGCACGCGGGGTTTGGTGGTTTGCCCACAAAACCATCCGCGGACGGTTTCTTGGTTTGGGCCTCAAAACCAAGTCCGAGGGCCCAACATGATGGAGACGGGATCCGGGCGTGTCGGGAAGCTTCGAGGCGGAGGACACGCGGCGGGATCGCATGGCTTGCGTCGGGAGGACGCGGGGTGCGGCAAAGGCGTGGCCGTCCGATGGCAAGACCCACAAACATTACCTAAATGCCCCTGTGTGGGTTGTATCGCCAATAGTTAAGTTAGGGGTAGTCGAGTCATTTACCACTCCGGCGGGACCCCATATATAAGCCATAAGGGTGTGTGAGTGGCTCTCTCTCTTAGCGACTTAGGGTTTCATTTCCTCCCTCCCATTTCTCATTTTCGTAGCTATTTTTCTTCCATTTTCTCTAGGCTAGAATGAGAGTTTCATGAGGATTTGTTGAGAGGGATGGATGCTAGGGCGGCATGCTAGACCTTGTGAATCTTCCTGGTTTGTATAGAAGATTCGGAGTTGTGTTTTTCGTGGTCTTTTGTGCTTGTTTTCGTGCCTTTGTTCTCGGTGCGATTCCGCGGATTTGAGTGGGTTTCTCCCCGGATTTCTTTGAGGGAAACATGGATAGATTCCTCGTGCATCTTTGTGATTGATCTTGTGCCCTCAAACGCCGGGGAAACCACTTCGATTCGTGAGTTTTCGTTCGGTGCTCTAGCTTTTGGTGGTGTTCAAAGGATTCGCGATTTCTGGTGATTTAGGGAGTTAGGAGGCAAGATTTTTGGGCTATAGCATCTTTGTGTGACGCTTTTCATGTCCCCAAACCCTTGTCTCCACAGCTTCAACTGTTTGGGAAATCCGATGATGATTTGGGGGAGTTGACTTTCGGGGTCGGGCGTTTTCTGCTCTGTCCGCACCTGGCGGACGGTCCGTGAGGACCAGGCGGACGGTCCACGCCGCTAGGGTTCGTCCTGTGTTCTTCGTGTTCTTGCTCGCCTTTCGTTTCGATCCGTCACGTTTTTGGTTTTCGGTTGGACGGAGTTTCGGACGGTCCGCAGCAGAGGGTGGACAGTCCGCGGGTGCCTGGAAGACAATCCGCGTGCTCCCCGCGGACGGTCCGTGGTTCGTGGGTCGCTTCGGTTGGTTCTGTGTGATTTAACAGACGGTCCGCGGGGTAGACCGGACGGTCCGCGGTGTTGGCGCGGACGGTCCGCGGTAGCAGGCCGGACGGTCCGCACGGCCCATCGCGGACGGTCCGCCCTATCAGGCCGGACGGTCCGCCAGAGGCTGTGAGCTTTGCTTCTTGGTTCGATTCCTCGCCTTCTTCTTTCGTGCTTCCGCGTGTGCTTCAAGGAATCGTTCCTAAGGCTAGAGGTTGATCCATAACCTCGTTGTCTTGGCGATTGGTGTGTGATTTGATTCATCGCTTGTGTGTGAACGGGATCTGACTAGGATATAGGTCAGGTTCTTTGAGAAGAATTTTTACCGGCTCCTATTCACTCCCCCCTCTCTAGTCGCCATCTGATCCTTCAATTGGTATCAAAGCGTGGTGCCGGATTCTTTGCGACCTTGACAAGTCTCGAATCCTAAGATGGCGTACGTTGAGCGGGGCGGTCCGCCGCACTTCGATGGCAAGGGTTACCACAAGTGGGCGGCTCGTATGATGATCTTTCTTCGTGGGAAGCTGTTGGATTTCATTGTGCTTGACAAGACCTATGCTATTCCGGTCAACATCCATACTCTTATGGTGACCGATGCCGGTGCTAAGGTCAAGTATGAGGCTAATGCAAAAGCCGTTGATCACTTGGTCCGGAGCTTGTGTGATCCTGAGTTTAAGCGTGTTCGCCATTTGAATCTTGCTTGGCAAATTTGGGAGAAGCTGTTGGTTGCTCACGGTGGTGATAACCATGTGAAGGCTCACCTCTTTATCTCTTACCGGATGCAATATGAGAATTTCACTCCACTTCCCGGTGAGGACATTGATGCGATGTTTCAGAGGTTCACCGCCATCGTGAACAACATGAAAGCTAATGTTGAGGATTTTCCTTACACCGAGCATGATCAGGCTTTAAAGCTCTTGCATGTCTTGGACCCAAATGTTTGGGGTGCTAAGGTGGAGGCCATCAAGGAGTCTGGGCATTATTTGACTATTGAGTTGGATGACCTCTTTTCTAAGCTCAAGTCGGCTGAGGTTGACAGGAAGTTGCAATCCAAGCATGAGGGCTCGACTGACCATAGTCTTGCTCTTGTGGGCAGATCAAAGGGCAAATATAACCCTTCCTGTCGACAGCTTTCCTTGTCTTCTCTCATGTCTATTCCAGATGAGGAGTTTGATGTGCTGGGCGAGGAGGAGCTGGCCTTGCTCTCAAGAAGGTTTGATCGACTACACGAGAGTCGGAGGAATGCAAGGCGGAGTTCAGGGACATGCTACAAGTGTGGCAAGCGTGGCCACTTCATCGCCGAGTGCCCGGAAGCGGAGGAGAACAAGTACAAGGTGAACGAGTACAAGGCGCACCCGAGGCGTGAAGACAAGTACTCCTCCAAGGGCAAGCACTTCAACAAGTCCAAGAGCAAGGACAAGGACAAGCGGCGACCGAGCAAGAGCGGCTACAAGAAGAACAAGGCAAGAGCGATGGTGGCCGGTGCGAGCGACGTCGACTCAAGCTCAATTGATGAGCAGTCAAGCTCAAGCAGCGAAGATGAAGACGCCGGGAGGCGCAAGGGCAAGAAGAGTGCAAGCCGGAACCTCAGCGGGTTGAGCTGTGTGGCGCTTGAGGGCTTTTGTGGCATGGCCCATAGCTCAAGCAGCAAGAAGAGCGAGAAGGTAGACAGCGACTCCGACTCGGAGGATGAGGTAAATCGTGACCCCGACTCTTTGCTTGCTGAGATCGCTAGGTTGAATGGCTTGATTGACAACCGTGATAGTGTGCTAAGAGATGCCAAAAAGATGAGGAAAGATCTTAGGGCTCAACTTGAGAATGCTAGTGAGAAAGTAGGAGAGTTAGAGTCCAAATTGCTTGAATTGAAACTTGAGAATGACTCTTTGAAAATTGTTCCTACTACTCCTGATGATGTTGAGTGTCTTGAGTGTGATGCATGGTTGAATGAGATCAAGTTGCTTAATGAGAAGAATGCTTCTACTTTGGCTAAACTAGATGCTCTTAGGACTGAGTATGATGAGCTTAAGGCTAGACATACTTTGCTTGGTGCTTGCAAATCATGTCCTACTATGCACGCTAAGCTTGTTGATGCTCGTTCTACCATTAGTTCTTTGGAAGCATCTTTGAAATCTCCTGTTGCAAATGCATGCTCTAGCTGTGATGAAGTTACTTTGCGCAATCTTGAACTTACTTCCCGTTTGGATGTCATCTATGAGGAGAATGACTATTTGAGGAAGGTGTTGGGTTGGTTGTACGGGCAGGAACCTCAAATGAAAATCATGATTGAGGAGTTCAAGAGAGCTGATGGTCGTGGTTTGGGGTTTGAGAAGTTGGGTGAGAAAGTGGGAGAGAACAGTGGGGAGAGTGTGTATGAGAAGTGTGTTGAGTCTAACCTCGAGTTTGAGGTGATCGGAGACATCCAAGTCCCACTTCCAAAAGCACCCAAGAACTCATTCACACCAAAGCCCAACCACCTTTGCAACAAGCTTGACACAACCCAAGATCCACCCAAATTCCCACTCAAGACAAATGACCTCAAGAAACCTGTGAAGTTTGTGAGTGAGAAGGGTGTGAAGCCTAGTGAGAAGCCAGAGCCAAAACCAAAACCCATCCCCTTCAGGTGTGAGTATTGTGGCAAGGAGAGGCACCTTGCAGAGTTTTGCTACAAGAAGAAGAGGGATGAGAGGCTTGCTAGGGAGCAAGCAAACCGAGACAGTATCGCCAGCCTCATGGTATTCCTGAGCCTAGAGTGCCACTTCCACGGGGTGTGGGAAGTGTGAAGAGTGTTGGCGAGGTGTTCCCGCGGAGAGGTGGTGGTGCGAGGTTTGAGAGGAGAGATGATGGTGTGCGTGCTGGTGAGAGGTTTGGTCGGGCTCGTGGTGGCTTTGCTGGACGTCCCCCTACTCGTCCTCAATACGGGTTTAGGGGAGATGATCGCAGCTTTGGGTTCCTGAGGAACTACAGACCACGTTTCCCCCCTCGTGGTGCTCGTACTCCTCCCATGGGACATGGGAAGTTTGGTGGCAAGGGAATGATGTTTGCTAACCCCTCTTTTGAGCAGATGGCTCGACACTGGTTTAACTTTCTTTGTGCTAACCCCAGTGTCGAGTCGCTAGCTCATTCTCGTTTTTGTTTCTGACTGCAGGCAGGAGGCTTGGAGGACATTTGGTTGATCGACTCCGGGTGTTCTCGACACATGACCGGAGATAAGAAGTGGTTCTCCAGCCTCACCCCAGTAAAGGAAAAGATGTACATCGCATTTGGGGACAATGGACGAGGAAGGGTGATTTCTGAGGGTGTTGTGCATGTGAGTGACAAGGTAACGTTGAAGAGAGTGGCTCTTGTGAAGTCTTTGGGTTTCAATTTGCTTTCTGTTTCTCAGTTGCTTGATGAGGGTTTTGAGGTGCGTTTCAAGTCTGGCGAGTCTCGTTTGCTGGATTCTCGAGGTGATCTTGTCTGTATGATCATCCCTGAGGGTCAGATTTTCAGGGCTGATTTCTCTCGTTCTTTGGATCCTGCTCGCTGTTTGATGGCTGGTCCTTCTTCTGATTTGTGGAAATGGCATAGGCGGTTGGGACATTTGAGCTTTGATTTGGTTTCTCGCTTGAGTGATCTTGACCTTGTCCGAGGATTGCCGAGGTTGAAGCTTGAGAAGGATTTGGTTTGTGCTCCGTGTAGGCATGGCAAGATGGTAGCCACTCCCCATCCACCCCTGACCGATGTCATGACCGAGCGTCCGACAGAGCTGTTGCACATGGACCTTGTTGGGCCAGCTCGAGTTCGCTCGGTGGGTGGGAAGTGGTATGTCCTTGTTGTGGTGGACGATTACTCTCGCTATGCCTGGGTGTTTTTCTTGGAGGATAAGAGTGAGATATTTGGCTTTATTCGAGATCTGATCGTGAGGTTGAAAAACGAGAGGCATGGGAATGCCATTAGAGCTATCCGCAGTGATAATGGCTCTGAGTTCAGGAACACTCGTTTTGATGCCTTTTGTCGTGATCTAGGTCTTGAACATCAGTATTCGACCCCTTATGTGCCTCCTCAAAATGGAGTCGTGGAAAGGAAAAATCGGACTCTTTGTGAGATGGCTAGGACGATGCTCGATGAGCACAGGACTCCTAGGAGGTATTGGGCTGAGGCGGTCAATACGGCTTGTCATGTCTCTAACGAGATTTTATTGCGAGCTTTCAAGAAGAAGACCTGTTATGAGCTGATGCATGGTCGGGCTCCCAAGGTGAGTCATTTCCGAGTCTTTGGCTGCAAGTGCTTTATCCTTAAGAAGGGAAAACTCGACAAGTTTGAGGCTAGGTCTAGTGATGGTATTTTCTTTGGATATGCTAACCACTCTAGAGCCTATAGGGTGCTTAACCTTGAGACTAACAAAATCATGGAGACTTGTGAGGTAACCTTCGACGAGACAATGCCATGTACCTCTCTTGGCTTTGAATGTGCAGGTGATGAAGAGATGGCCGAGGACCTCTTTGAAGAGGAGAAGGATGAAGCTGGAGATGATGATGGAGAGAACCATGCGCCTGAAGCTGAGTGTGAAACCACTACTTCCCCTACGATCACTACGGAACGTGGACCGTCTACTTCATGGACAACGACGGTGCAACAAGAAGATCAGGCGAGAGAAGCTGAAGTTGAGGGGGAGGTAGTCTCGAGGCGTGAGGCTCCCCGACGGATTCAAGAAGTGCATCCCCTGTCGAAGATCATTGGGAACATCGACGAACGCACTACATGGTCAAGGTCCAGGAATTCCTCTCATTTTGCTCATGCTGCTTTTGTTGCCACCTTTGTGCCCAAGGACATTGGACACGCTTTATCTGATGCAAACTGGGTCAATTCTATGCATGAGGAGTTGGAAAACTTTGAGAGGAACCAGGTGTGGGAGTTAGTTGAACCACCTCCAAATTGCCATCCCATAGGAACCAAGTGGGTTTGGAAGAACAAAGAGGGAGATAATGGGATGGTTGTGAGGAACAAGTCCAGACTTGTTGCTCAGGGGTTTAGTCAGAAGGAGGGGATCGACTATGAGGAGACCTTTGCTCCTGTGGCCCGTCTTGAGGCAATTCGAATCCTTCTAGCCTTTGCCGTGGCTAAAGGGTTCAAGTTGTTTCAGATGGACGTGAAGAGTGCTTTTCTGAATGGGGTCATAGAGGAGGAGGTGTATGTGAAGCAGCCACCTGGGTTTGAGAGCGAGTTGTACCCACACAGGGTATACAGGTTGAAACGGGCTCTGTATGGGTTGAAACAGGCGCCCCGTGCTTGGTATGGGAGATTGAGAGGTTTTCTGTTGAGACAAGAGTTTGTGCTTGGATGCCTTGTTCTTGCATTTGGGCCAAAGGCCGAATATCATTGTGAATGTTTAGCCTATGTTGCATTCATGGGGGAGCATAAGCTTCTTTTTGCCGCAAAGACACTTCATGTACCATGAAATGTGTTAATCTTGAAAAGAAGTGTATATTGCTTGAAAAATGCTCCATCCATCATGTCTATGCTTAAAATGTCTTATCTTTCACATATGGGTGCAAAACATGTTGCATGATTTTCACGAGTGGAGAAGTCTCCCCGAAGTGGACACATGGCTCATGAGCTTTGACATGACATGCTTTGCTTTATGGGTGTTTGCCATGATCTTTTGCTAAGAATTTGATATCCTTGTATGATCTTTGCATGCATGTTTGAGGCTCAAATGTGACATGGATAGGCTTTTACATGTGAAGCGAGCTTTCTTTTGGTAAAACTGCTTAAATCAGCAAATTTTGCTTTGTCACATGCTTGTATTTCTTATATTACTTGTGGCAATGCTTTGACTATGCTATGATTCATATGTGTGATCTTTGTCTCATTTTTAGCCTTTGACACTAGATTTGGCCTATTTGAGAAGCTCCTGTAGATATTTATATGCGTTGTTTTGCATTTCTGCATTTTCACCTTGATTCATACATTGTCAACAAGGGGGAGAAGAGGTGAGCTTAATGAAAATTCAGAAGAGGTGAGCTGAATTTTTGAAGTTTGCATACTCATGTTCAGGGGGAGCTTGCATTTGTTTAGGGGGAGCTTTCTTGCTGTTTTCGGTGTGGAGTTTGTGCTTTGCTTGGCTTGTGACCTTTCTTCGCCTTTCTTCGGTTTTGGTCATGAGTTGAGCTTCTTTGTTTTTCTTTCTTCTTCCTTCCTTTCTTTCTCTGAATTTCATTTCGTGTTGTGTGTTGTCAATGCACTCATCAAGGGGGAGATTGAGGACCAAGAGCGTCCCAGTGGTCGATGGATGACCGCTCCTCAGTGATGAGTGATTGACAACGGGTGTTGGACCGACTCTTGGCTTAGTGCGCAGGTGTAGGCTGCGGCCTAGTTCGTGTTGTTGCAGGTGAAGAACGGGCGCAAAAGGTCTTCAGCCGTGAGGGGCCTCCGGAAGATGGAGAGACAAGTAGGCTCGGTTCGAGGGACCCGGTTGACAGCGGGACTGGGTGCGGGTCACATGGTGGCGACACAAGCAAGACGAAGTCATGGACAAGCGAGCCGGTGCACGGTGGCGGTCAAGTCAAGTGGTTTGGGGGGAGGCCGGACCGAGCACGTGGGGTTTGGTGGTTTGCCCACAAAACCATCGGCGGACGGTTTCTTGGTTTGGGCCTCAAAACCATGTCCGAGGGCCCAACACGACGGAGACGGGATCCGGGCGTGTCGGGAAGCTTCGAGGCGGAGGACACGCGGCGGGATCGCATGGCTTGCGTCGGGAGGACGCGGGGTGTGGCAAAGGCGTGGCCGTCCGATGGCAAGACCCACAAACATTACCTAAATGCCCCTGCGTGGGTTGTATCGCCAGTAGTTAAGTTAGGGGTAGTCGAGTCATTTACCACTCCGGCGGGACCCGATATATAAGCCATAAGGGTGTGTGAGTGGCTCTCTCTCTCAGCGACTTAGGGTTTAATTTCCTCCCTCCCATTTCTCATTTTCGTAGCTATTTTTCTTCCATTTTCTCTAGGCTAGCATGAGAGCTTCATGAGAGATTTGTTGAGAGGGATGGATGCTAGGGCGGCAAGCTAGACCTTGTGAATCCTTCCTGGTTTGTATAGAAGATTCGGAGTTGTGTTTTTTATGGTCTTTTGTGCTAGTTTTCGTGCCTTTGTTCTCGGTGCGATTCCGCGGATTTGAGTGGGTTTCTCCCGGGATTCTTTGAGGGAAACATGGATAGATGCCTCGTGCATCTTTGTGATTGATCTTGTGCCCTCAAACGCCGGGGAAACCACTTCGATTCGTGAGTTTTCGTTCGGTGCTCTAGCTTTCGGTGGTGTTCAAAGGATTCGCGATTCTCGGTGATTTAGGGAGTTAGGAGGCAAGATTTTTGGGCTATAGCATCTTTGTGTGACGCTTTTCATGTCCCCAAACCCTTGTCTCCACAGCTTCAACTGTTTGGGAAATCCGATGATGATTTGGGGGAGTTGACTTTCGGGGTCGGGCGTTTTCTGCTCTGTCCGCACCTGGCGGACGGTTCGCGAGGACCAGGCGGACGGTCAGCGCCGCTAGGGTTCGTCCCGTGTTCTTTGTGTTCTTGCTCGCCTTTTGTTTCGATCCGTCGCGTTTTTGGTTTTCGGTTGGACGGAGTTTCGGACGGTCCGCAGCAGAGGGCGGACGGTCCGCGGGTGCCTGGCGGACAGTCCGCGTGCTCCCCGCGGACGGTCCGTGGTTCGTGGGTCGCTTCGGTTGGTTCTGTGTGATTTAACGGACGGTCCGCGGAGTAGGCCGGACGGTCCGTGGTGTTGGCGCGGACGGTCCGCGGTAGCAGGCCGGACGGTCCGCACGGCCCATCGCGGGCGGTCGCCCCGTCCGGCCGGACGGTCGCTCTGTGCGGCCGGACGGTCCGCCCTGTCTGGCCGGACGGTCCGCCAGAGGCTGCGAGCTTTGCTTCTTGGTTCGATTCCTCCCCTTCTTCTTTCGTGCTTCCGCGTGTGCTTCAAGGAATCGTTCCTAAGGCTAGAGGTTGATCCATAACCTCATTTTCTTGGCGATTGGTGTGTGATTCGATTCATCGCTTGTGTGTGAACGGGATTTGACTAGGATATAGGCCGGGTTCTTTGAGAAGAATTTTTACCGGCTCCTATTCACTCCCCCCTTTCTAGTCGCCATCTGATCCTTCAAGCTCCCGAGTAGTTTCCGCTGCCGTGTGCATGTAGGAGTTCAGGCTGCTAGTAGTGTTTGTTCCTAGGACCAGCAGCACTACATTGGCTATGTGGTTTTGGCAAACGGAAAGTTGAGTGCAGAGCATGTGATTTTGGGTGTCCAACCGAGTTCGTCTTGTTGGAGTAGCGATCTCCTTCGAGTAGAATTTTTATCGGCTCCCATTCACTCCCCCCTCCCCCTCTCTGGTCGCTCAGTCGGTTCTTCACCACCGACCTACTGGGGCTATAAATTGAGCCAGGCACCTCGGGGAAGAGTACAAGTGATTAGAAGCAAGTGGCGGAGCCCTCCAGAAGTTAGTATTCAGAGATTAGGGAGAGAGAGTTGAGTGTTGGAGTACAAGCCGGAGTCGGTCTTCTTCTTGTAACTCAGCTGGTGCGGTACACCTTTGATCGTCCACACCCGGGATACTTTGTAAGTTCGGATTCATGAGTAACTCAAGTCATTTCATCATTCGCTCTTAGGTTCTTCGATTGCAATTAGTAGTTCCTACTTGTTGTGATTGCTTTGCTTAGGATGCGAGTAAAGTAGTACTTGGTTAGTGTAGACGCGGTGTCTAGGCTTTCCAGTACCTTGGAATGCTTCCCGGTTCAATGAAATAGTTTTGGTACCCTAGGGAGGTGACAGCTCCGGACGGGCTTTCTAGTCCACCATCTTAGTTCCGGCTGGTAGGAGTTACGACATCAGGGCCCCCTTCTCATCCCTTTTTGTGGCTCTTTTCCCTCTGGCCCCGATGAGCGACAAGTTGTGCCTTGATTCTATTCGTGACCCTAACGAGTCCCAAACTTCATTAGCTATCCCCTCTCTACCCGAAATCTACCCTTGCCTTTCTATCCTTCATCACCATACCCCAAGACGAATTAGTTCAGGTTCTCTACACTTCTCGTTCCTCGGGGAAATCGATACCTTGGAGTACTCCTGGGTGAAAGCTACAACGTTATTCGTGTGATTGCGGATTTATATGTGATCGTATAGTATACAAACAGGCTTTCTGGCGCCGTTGTGAATTTAGTAACGACGTAGGAAACACCAAAAAGCTTTCTGGCGCCGTTGTCGGGGATATAAACCGGGTGGCGACGTTAGTGAGCGTCAACAAGCTTACTAGCGCCGTTGTCAGGGAACGGTTGCTGTTTTGATCTCGAACCCAGTTCATCTGTGTATCACCATATTTATCTCATGGATTCCGATCCAACCCTTTTTGAGATTTCCTCTCCAAAGGGCGATCATTTGGAGCCTCCACCTTCATCACATTCCATTACAATATCTAGCTATGAGCTACGACCCGACTTCATAGCTATGGTCCGAGAGCAAAGCTTCTCCGGAAATAAGGATGAAAGTCTTTATTCCCACCTGCGCGAGTTCGAACAACTTTGTTCGTGTCTTGTGATCGCAGGAATGAGCCAAGATGCCTTGAAATGGAAACTCCTTCCGTTTTCATTAATGGGGAGAGCTAAACAATGGTATTCGCTCAATGTGAGAAGTATGGAGGGGGACTGGGAAAGTTTATGGAAGGCTTTTTGCCTAACATTCTTCCCGACTCCCCAAGTAGTGAAACTCCGACGAGAGGTCATCTGCTTTGAGCAACAGAAGACCGGATCTCTAGGAGCCGCATGGGCAAGATTTATGAAGACCGTAGAATCTGGTCCAGACCTCGGTATCACAGAGCCCATTATCTTGCAATATTTTCACGATGGTCTTGGACCAGACTCAGCAATTTTCTTAAACTCTTCTTCTGGATGATCTTTCGCTCATCTCACCTTGTCTGGGTGTAAGGACATTCTAGGAAAAATTCTAGAAAACACTCCCTACATGGGGGTTTTTGACAAGTTCCCAGACGAAGAAGAACCCATGCCACGCACTCTCTCGGAACCAAAACCCATAGAGGAGGAACACACTTTACCAACTATCCAATCCATAGAGGATTGCACTCCTCTAACAAAAACATGTTATAGAGAGGTTGATGACCCCTCGTGTGATTTCATCTACAAGTTTAATGATGAGTTATTTAATAAACATTTTATGGAGAAATCCCTCCCGAGAAGGGAAAGAGACTCAACACACGAGAGAGAAGAAGTACTCATACCCAACCCAAAAGAGGTACAAAGATGGAGACAAAGGTTGGAATTTGTCTCCGCAATCAGTAGCCGGGAGTGGTTGAGAGAAAAAGAAGTCATGGATCAAGTCATTCAGTTATATCCCGAGCAAAAGTTAATCTCGTGCCAAGTAGGAAACCTCTCTTACCAGGATGTGTTATACGACCCTAGGGTCGGTATCAATATCATTCCTAAATCCTTAGTATTAGAGGCCTTTCCCGACGAACCCCTCTCTTTCTCTCAGAAGCATCTCCAATGGATTTCGGGTCAAACCATATAGACAGAGGGAATCCTTAGAGTCGTCCAAACAAAGATTGGAGAGTATGGAATCTTCCTAGATTATCATATCTTTGACATCCCAAAAGGAGATCCACCCTTCATTCTCATCGGAAGACCCATTGAAGGGGTACTGAGTAGTGTGCTCGACCATGAAAAGCAGCCATATCATCTTGAGGTTCTAGATGCACATCTCCAATGCCATAGACCTAAGGTTAAGAGAGAACATGTGTGGTCTATGGACATTCTTGAGGCGTCGACACTGGATTCTCAAAACAGACTCGAGCATGAAGGTTTTACACTAGAGGGTTCACAAATTCCGTTCTCACATCAAAAGATTCCAGAGTTATGAAGCCCCAATACCAATGACCTATACGAAACCTACAACCTCCTCATTTTCCCTGTGCATGCTAACTTTGAAAGGAAGGTTGTAGATGCTTTTGTTTACCATAAACATTGCAAATTTCGTGGTCATTTTTGGTACTAACCCTGCAGCTAGAGCTATGATGGTTTCATCATCTCGATCGGCTACAAGATGAAGGTCTCAAGTGGTCGAGCTTAGGACCCAAAACAAAGCACTATCGGGAGATAGCCCGAATAATCATTTAGATTTTCTTTTCAAATAAAAGCTAGAGCATGTCTTTAGGATTAGTCGTCCTTCGGGTAGTTTTGGTCACTAACCGTCTCAGATGGAGATTGAAATGACCGATGGATAGGCAATGCCTAAAAATATGAGAGCTACACCGACTACAATGCCTAGGAAATTTTTGGTGAGGGAACATCATGAAGGAAGCATGAACTCTGCACACTTGAGTTGTGTTGCCTAGCAATGCAAATTCCAAGTGTGGGGGAGATGTGTGAGTAGCCGCGAGTAAGTTCCTCTCATACTAAATCTTATTTTGGTTTGAAGATGGTGTTGGTTCTTGCATCTCGCTTTCTTAAAAAAACAAAACCCAAAAATGTTTGAATTTGAATAAAGGCTTCCTAGCTCTTCAGCTAGAGGAGCCTCCCTTTTTGTTTCCATCGTTTTCTTTGAATAATAACACCACGTACAAGAATAAGTGTGTGGGAGGCCTTCCAAGCTCGTCGAAACACACAATTGAGATCTCCCGCCATGGTGCCGCACAACACCGACTACACTAATCGACAAGGGACGAGGTAAGTGCACTAGAACTGAAGGATCAGATGGCGACTAGAGAGGGGGGGAGTGAATAGGAGCCGGTAAAAATTCTTCCCAAAGAACCCGACCTATGCCCTAGTCAAATCCCGGTCACACACAAGCGATGGATCGAATCACACACCAATCGCCAAGACAACGAGGTTATGGATCAACCTCTAGCCTTAGGAACGATTCCTTGAAGCACACGCGGAAGCACGAGAAAGGAAGGTAAGAATCGAACCAAGAAGCAAAGCTCATAGGCTCTGGCGGACCGTCCGGTCAGGAGGGGCGGACCGTCCGCACTAGCCTCGCGGACCGTCCGGCCTGATGCCGCGGACCGTCCACACCAACACTGCAGACCGTCCGGCCCTACGCCGCGGACTGTCCGTTAAATCACACAGAACCAACAGAAGCAACCCGAGAAAACGGACCGTCCGCGGGGAGCACGCGGACTGTCCGCCAGGCACCAGCGGACCGTCCGCTCGCTGCTGTGGACCGTCCGAAACTCCGTCCAACCAAAACTCAAAACTGCGACGGATCGAAATGAAAGGCGAGCAAGAACACGAAGAACACGGACAAACTCGTGCGGCGCGGACCGTCCGCCAGGAGGGCGCGGACCGTCCGCGAGGCACGGGCAGAGCAGAAAAATGCCCGACCTTGAAGGTCAACTCCCCCAAATCATCATCGGATTTCCCAAACGGTTGAAGCTGTGGAGACAAGGGTTTGGGGACTTGAAAAGCGTCACACAAGGATGCAAAATCTTGCCTCCTAACTCCCTAAATCACCGGGAATCGTGAATCCTTTGAGCACCACCAAAAGCTAGAGCACCGAACGAAAACTCACGAATCGAAGTGGTTTCCCGACGTTTGAGGGAACAAGATCAATCACAAAGATGCGTGAGACATCTATCCATGTTTCCCTCAAAGAAATCCGGGGAGAAACTCACTCAAATCCACGGAATCACACCGAGAACAAAGGCACGGAAACAAGCACAAAAAGACCACGAAAAACACAACTCCGAATCTTCTATACAAACGAGGAAAGATTCACAAGGTCTAGCATGCCGCCCTAGCATCCATCCCTCTCAACAAATCTCTCATGAAGCTTTCTTGCTAGCCTAGAGAAAATAGAGAAGAAAATAGCTACGAAAATGAGAAATGGGAGGGAGGAAATGAAACCCTAAGTCACCGAGAGAGAGAGAGCCATCCACACACCCTCATGGCTTATATATCGGGTCCCGCCGGAGTGGTAAATGACTCGACTACCCCTAACTTAACTAGCGGCGATACAACCCACGCAAGGGCATTTAGGTAATGTTTGTGAGTCTTGCCATCGGACGGCCACGCCTTTGCCGCACCCCGCGTCCTCCCGACGCAAGCCATGCGATCCGCCGGCGTGTCGTCCGCATCGAAGCTTCCCGACACGCCGGATCCCGTCTCCGTCGTGTTGGGCCCTCGGACTTGGTTTTGAGGCCCAAACCAAGAAACCGTCCTCCGATGGTTTTGTGGGCAAACCACCAAACCCCGCGTGCTCGGTCCGCCTCCCGCCAAACCACTTTACTTGACCGCCACCGTGCACCGGCTCGCTTGTCCATGACTTCGTCTTGCTTGTGTCGCCACCATGTGGCCCGCATCCGCCCCGCCGTCCACCGGGTCCCTCAAACCGAGCCTACTTGTCTCTCTATCTCCCGGAGGCCCCTCAAGACTGAAGACCTTTCGCGCCCGTTCTTCACCTGCAACAACACGAACCAGGCCGCAGCCTACACTTGCGCACTAAGCCAAGAGTCAGTCCAACACCCGTTGTCAATCACTCATCACTGAGGAGCGGTCATCCACCGACCACCGGGACGCTCCTGGTCCTCAATCTCCCTCTTGATGAGTGCATTGACAACACTCAACGCGAAATGAAATTCAGAGAAAGAAAGAAAGGAAGAAGAAAGAAAAACAAAGAAGCTCAACTCATGACCAAAACCAATGAAAGGCAAAGAAAGGTCACAAGCCAAGCAAAGCACAAACTCCACACTGAAATCAGCAAGAAAGCTCCCCCTAAGGAAATGCAAGCTCCCCCTAAACATGTGGATGCAAACTTCCAAGATTTAGCTCACCTCTTCGAATTTTCATTAAGCTCACTTCTTCTCCCCCTTGTTGACAATGTATGAATCAAGGTGAAAATGCAGAAATGCAAAACAAAGCATATAAACATCTACATGAGCTTCTCAAATAGGCCAAATCTAGTGTCAAAGGCTAAAAATGAGACAAAGATCACACACATGAATCATATCATAGTCAAAGCATTGCCACAAGTAATATATGAAAATACAAGCGATGGATCGAATCACACACCAATCGCCAAGACAACGAGGTTATGGATCAACCTCTAGCCTTAGGAACGATTCCTTGAAGCACACGCGGAAGCACGAGAAAGGAAGGTAAGAATCGAACCAAGAAGCAAAGCTCATAGGCTCTGGCGGACCGTCCGGCCAGGAGGGGCGGACCGTCCGCACTAGCCTCGCGGACCGTCCGGCCTGATGCCGCGGACCGTCCACACCAACTTGCGGACGGTCCGGCCCTACGCCGCGGACCGTCCGTTAAATCACACAGAACCAACAGAAGCAACCCGAGAAAACGGACCGTCCGCGGGGAGCACGCGGACTGTCCGCCAGGCACCAGCGGACCGTCCGCTCGCTGCTGTGGACCGTCCGAAACTCCGTCCAACCAAAACTCAAAACTGCGACGGATCGAAATGAAAGGCGAGCAAGAACACGAAGAACACCGGACAAACTCGTGCGGCGCGGACCGTCCGCCAGGAGGGCGCGGACCGTCCGCGAGGCACGGGCAGAGCAGAAAAATGCCCGACCTTGAAGGTCAACTCCCCCAAATCATCATCGGATTTCCCAAACGGTTGAAGCTATGGAGACAAGGGTTTGGGGACTTGAAAAGCGTCACACAAGGATGCAAAATCTTGCCTCCTAACTCCCTAAATCACCGGGAATCGTGAATCCTTTGAGCACCACCAAAAGCTAGAGCACCGAACGAAAACTCACGAATCGAAGTGGTTTCCCGACGTTTGAGGGAACAAGATCAATCACAAAGATGCGTGAGACATCTATCCATGTTTCCCTCAAAGAAATCCGGGGAGAAACTCACTCAAATCCACGGAATCACACCGAGAACAAAGGCACAGAAACAAGCACAAAAAGACCACGAAAAACACAACTCCGAATCTTCTATACAAACGAGGAAAGATTCACAAGGTCTAGCATGCCGCCCTAGCATCCATCCCTCTCAACAAATCTCTCATGAAGCTTTCTTGCTAGCCTAGAGAAAATAGAGAAGAAAATAGCTACGAAAATGAGAAATGGGAGGGAGGAAATGAAACCCTAAGTCACCGAGAGAGAGAGAGCCATCCACACACCCTCATGGCTTATATATCGGGTCCCGCCGGAGTGGTAAATGACTCGACTACCCCTAACTTAACTACTGGCGATACAACCCACGCAAGGGCATTTAGGTAATGTTTGTGAGTCTTGCCATCGGACGGCCACGCCTTTGCCGCACCCCGCGTCCTCCCGACGCAAGCCATGCGATCCCGCAGCGTGTCGTCCGCATCGAAGCTTCCCGACACGCCCGGATCCCGTCTCCGTCGTGTTGGGCCCTCGGACTTGGTTTTGAGGCCCAAACCAAGAAACCGTCCTCCGATGGTTTTGTGGGCAAACCACCAAACCCCGCGTGCTCGGTCCGGCCTCCCGCCAAACCACTTTACTTGACCGCCACCGTGCACCGGCTCGCTTGTCCATGACTTCGTCTTGCTTGTGTCGCCACCATGTGGCCCGCATCCAGTCCCGCTGTCCACCGGGTCCCTCAAACCGAGCCTACTTGTCTCTCTATCTCCCGGAGGCCCCTCAAGACTGAAGACCTTTCGCGCCCGTTCTTCACCTGCAACAACACGAACCAGGCCGCAGCCTACACTTGCGCACTAAGCCAAGAGTCAGTCCAACACCCGTTGTCAATCACTCATCACTGAGGAGCGGTCATCCACCGACCACCGGGACGCTCCTGGTCCTCAATCTCCCCCTTGATGAGTGCATTGACAACACTCAACGCGAAATGAAATTCAGAGAAAGAAAGAAAGGAAGAAGAAAGAAAAACAAAGAAGCTCAACTCATGACCAAAACCAATGAAAGGCAAAGAAAGGTCACAAGCCAAGCAAAGCACAAACTCCACACTGAAATCAGCAAGAAAGCTCCCCCTAAGGAAATGCAAGCTCCCCCTAAACATGTGGATGCAAACTTCCAAGATTTAGCTCACCTCTTCTGAATTTTCATTAAGCTCACTTCTTCTCCCCCTTGTTGACAATGTATGAATCAAGGTGAAAATGCAGAAATGCAAAACAAAGCATATAAACATCTACATGAGCTTCTCAAATAGGCCAAATCTAGTGTCAAAGGCTAAAAATGAGACAAAGATCACACACATGAATCATATCATAGTCAAAGCATTGCCACAAGTAATATATGAAAATACAAGCATGTGACAAAGCAAAGATTTTCAGATTTAAGCAATTTTACCAAAAGAAGGCTCACTTCACATGTAAAAGCCTATCCATGTCACACTTGAGCCACAAACATGCATACCATTCAAAGATCATACAAGGATATCAAAATCTCAGCAAAAGATCATGGCAAACACCTATAAAGCAAAGCATGTCATGTCAAAGCTCATGAGCCATGTGACCACTTCGGGGAGACTTCTCCACTGGTGAACATCATGCAACATGTTTTGCACCCATATGTGAAAGATAAGATATTTTAAGCATAGACATGATGGATGGAGCATTTTTTCAGGCATTACACACTTCTTTTCAAGATTAATTCATTTCATGGTACATGAAGTGACTTTGCGGCAAAAAGAAGCTTATGCTCCCCCATGAATGCAACATAGGCTAAACATTCACAATGATATTCGGCCTTTGGCCCAAGTGCAAGAAAAAGGCATCCAAGCACAATCTAAGCATAGAAAGAATATTTAGACCAAAACGTGACATGGATACACTACTACACAAGAGTGGAGCACGTTTCATCAAAAATTAGTCAAGATTAGCATTTGTGTCGAAAGAGACTAACTCACCACACATATATCTCAATTATTCCAAGAGCATAGCCTCACATCACCATTTCTCCACACATATGACCATTATCTCACAAATAGCCAAAGAGACTCAAATAAGGCATATGAAAGAAGCTCATCATCCTAAAATGCAATATGATACAAATGCAACATGATATATGACAAGATGGCTATCCTACCATGGTTTATAATCAAGCAAAGCATGTATATACACCAAAGTAAAATATGGTATGATACATATGGTACAAAAAACAACCCTCAAGAAACAACTAGAAAGGGCAACAAACCCCAAGTTCCCCCCGCAAGCGCACAAATGTAGCTTGATCGAGAGGCTTTGTAAAGATGTCGGCTAGCTGATCTTGGGTAGGGACATGGCTCAACACAATGGTTCCTTTTTCCACATTGTCCCTCAAGAAATGATACCTCACTTCTATGTGTTTGGTTCTGGAGTGAAGCACTGGGTTTTTGTCTACGCTTAAAGCACTGGTGCTATCACAAAGAAGTGGGATCTGGGTCCACTCCTCACCAAAGTCTCTCAAAGTGTATGAAATCCACAACATCTGGGAACAACAACTTGCGGCTGCAACATACTCCGCCTCGGTGGTAGACTGAGCTACACTAGAGTGCTTGCGGGAAGACCATGAAACCAACGAAGACCCAAGAAACTGGCAAGTACCAGAAGTAGACTTCCTGTCGACTCGACAACCAGCAAAATCCGCATCAGAGAAACCATGAAGAGGAAGAGTCGAGGAGGAAGAATACCAAAGGCCAAGACCAGGGGTAGACTGTAGATACCTGAAGATCCTCTTGACGGCCTGTCGATGTGATGTCCTCGGCGAAGACTGAAAACGAGCGCACAGACACACGCTGAACTGTATGTCTAGCCTCGTCGCCGTCATGTAGAGGAGGGAGCCGATCATGCTCCTGTACTCCCGCTGGTCCACTGGTTCTCCGTCCTGGTCCGCATCCAAAGTGGTCGTACTCCCCATGGGAGTCGACATCGGCTTCACATCTTGCATCTGGAACTTCTTCAGCATGTCTTTCGTGTACTTGGTCTGGTGCACGAATGTTCCATCCTTCACTTGCTTGATTTGCACCCCGAGAAAATACTACAACTCGCCCATCATGCTCATCTCGAACTCCCTGCTCATCTCATCTGCAAACTTGGCAACAAGGTTATGTGACGAGCCACCAAAGACAATATCATCAACGTATATCTGAACAATCAACAAGTCATTTCCATGCTTGAGGAGAAACAGGGTCCTATCCACGGTACCCATCACAAACCCTCTCGCTCAACGGAAAACCTCTCAATCTCCCATACCAAGCACGGGGCGCCCGTTTCAACCCATACGAGCCCTTTTCAACCCGTATACCCCGTGTGGGTACAACTCGCTCTCAAACCCGGGTGGTCGCTTCACATACACCTCCTCCTCTATGACCCCATTCGAAAAGCACTCTTCACGTCCATCTGAAACAACTTGAACCCTTTAGCCACGGCAAAGGCTAGAAGGATTCGAATTGCCTCAAGACGGGCCACAGGAGCAAAGGCCTCCTCATAGTCGATCCCCTCCTTCTGACTAAACCCCTGAGCAACAAGTCTGGACTTGTTCCTCACAACCATCCCATTCTCACCCTCTTTGTTCTTCCAAACCCACTTGGTTCCTATAGGATGGCAATTTGGAGGTGGTTCAATTAACTCCCACACCTGGTTCCTCTCAAAGTTTTCCAACTCCTCATGCATAGAATTGACCCAGTTTGCATCAGATAAAGCGTGTCCAATGTCCTTGGGCTCAAAGGTTGCAACAAATGCAGCATGAGCGAAATGAGAGGAATTCCTGGACCTTGACCGTGTAGTGCGTTCGTCGATGTCCCCAATGATCTTCGACAGGGGGTGCACTTCTTGAATCCGCCGGGAGCCTCACGCCTCGAGACTACCTCCCCCTCAACTTCAGCTTCTCTCGCCTGGTCCTCTTGTCGCACCGTCATTGTCCATGAAGTAGACGGTCCACGCTCCAAAGTGGTCGTAGGGGAAGTAGTGGGTACACAATCAGCTTCAGGTGCATGGTTCTCCCCATCATCATCTCCAGCTTCATCCTTCTCCTCTTCAAAGAGGTCCTCGGCCATCTCCTCTTCACCTGCACATTCAAAGCCAAGAGAGGTACATGGAATTGTCTCGTCGAAGGTCACCTCGCAAGTCTCCATGATTTTGTTAGTCTCAAGGTTAAGCACCCTATAGGCTCTAGAGTGGTTAGCATATCCAAAGAAAATACCATCACTAGACCTAGCCTCAAACTTGTCGAGTTTTCCCTTCTTAAGAATAAAGCACTTGCAGCCAAAAACTCGGAAATGACTCACCTTGGGTGCCTGACCATGCATCAGCTCATAACAGGTCGTCTTCTTGAAAGCTCGCAATAAAATCCTGTTAGAGACATGACAAGCCGTATTGACCGCCTCAGCCCAATACCTCCTAGGAGTCCTGTGCTCATCGAGCATCGTCCTAGCCATCTCACAAAGACTCCGATTTTTCCTTTCCACGAGTCCATTTTGAGGAGGCACATAATGAGGAACCAAGTTGAGAAGTACCTTGGTTCGTGTGTGATGAGTGATTGACCGGATGGTTTGAAGCTTTGTGTGTGTAGTGTTGAGTTGTGTTGTGTGTGTTTTATTTTGTGTATTTACCTTATTGTTTATGTGGTGTGTTGTCAATGCACTCGTGAGGAGTGGTTGACAACGTTGTGTGGACTGACTCTTGGCCTAGTATTGCAGGTGTTGGTTGCGGCTTGGTTTGCGTTGGTGCAGGTGAAGAACAGGCGCGAAAGGTCTTAGCCTTGCGTGGCCTCCGAGGAGTGGAGAGACAAGTAGGCTTGGTCCGAGGGACCCGGTGGCCGACGGGATCAAGTGCGAGCCGCATGGTGCAAGAAGAGCAAGATGAAGTCGTGGACATGGAGCCGGTGCATCGGTGGTGGCCAAGTCAAGGAACGAGGCAAGACTGAGTAGACCGTCCGGCGCCGGAGGTGAAAGGCTTGGCGGGCTCGACGCTTGGCGTGGTGAGGCCGGGCCGTGTACGCGGGGTTTGGTGGTTTGGCCACAAAACCATCGGAGGAGGGTTTCTCGGTTTGGGCCTCAAAACCGAGCCCGAGGGCCTGGCGTGACGGAGACGGTATCCGGGTGCGTCGGGAAGCTTCGAGGCGGGCGACACGCGGCATGATCGAGGTGCTTGCGTCGGGAGGACGTGAAGGCCTGATGGATGTGCGGCCGTCCGATGGTGAACTTCATGTGTTGACCAAAACGCCCCTGTGAGGGCTTGTGTTGTACTCCTAGTGTAGGGGCACTTCGGTCTTTTCCGGAGGGCCTATATATAGGAGGAGGGGGCTGAATTTTCAGCCAACTCTTGGGCTCGAGGCCGTGGTACTCTTTCATTTTGGAGTGCTTTGGGAGAGAGGGAGAGAGGGGAGAGTGGCTCTTTGATTGGAGCTTTTTGCCATCTTAGATTTGATTTCTAGGAGTGGCTTGTAATCGTTTGGACAAGATATTCATAGTGATTTCATCCTCTAAATCTTGTGCCAATCTTTCTATTCCCGAATTTCTTTTATTGCTTTTTCGGAGATCTTTTTGTGCTATTTTCGCGCTTGTTTTCGTGCCTTTGTTCCCGGTGTGATTCCGCGGATTTGAGTGGGTTTCTCCCCGGATTTCTTTGAGGGAAACATGGATGGATGTCTAGTGCATCTTTGTGATTAATCTTGTGCCCTCAATCGCCGGGAAACCACTTCGATTCAAGGATTTTTGTTCGGTGCTCTAGCTTTTGGTGGTGTTCAAAGGATCCGCGATTCCCGATGATTTAGGGAGTTAGGAGACGAAATTTTTGGGGTATAGCATCCTTGGTTGACGCTTTACATGTCCCCAAACTCTTGTCTCAACGGCTACTATCGGTAGGGAGATCCGGTGATGAATTGGGAGTGTTGACTTTCGAGGTCGAGCGTTTTCCGTTCGTTCGTGCTTGGCGGACGGTCCGCGAGGGCCGGGCGGACGGTCCACGTGTACGGTGTTCTTCGCGTGTTCTTCGTGTTCTTGCGCGCCTTTGTTTTCGATCCGGTTTGGCTTTTGGTTTTTGTTGCGGCCCGGTTTGCGGACGGTCGGGCTTGAGTAGCGGACGGTCCGCGGGTGGCGCGGACGGTCCGCCCGGCCTCGGCGGACGGTCCGTTTTTCTCGGGTCGCTTCGGTGTTCCGTGTGCTTTAACGGACGGTCCGCGGTGTACGGCCGGACGGTCCGCGGGGTTGGCGCGGACGGTCCGCGAGGGCGGGGCCGGACGGTCCGCGAGGCTCCGCGCGGACGGTCCGCCCCTCTGTCCGGACGGTCCGCCGAGCACCGGCTGCTTTGCTCTTTGGTTCGATTCCTCCCTCCTTCATTCGTGCTTCCGCGTGTGTTTCTAGGACTCGTTGATTTGGCGATTGGTGTGTGATTCGTTCCAACGCTTGTGTGTGACCGGGTTTTGACTAGGGTATAGGCCGGGTTCTTTGAGAAGAATTTTTACCGGCTCCTATTCACTCCCCCCTCTCTAGTCGCCATCCGATCCTTCAATTGGTATCAGAGCCGGTTGTGGATTCTTTTGGCTCTAACAAGTCTTGAATCCATAGGGTGACTAGAGGAAAGAGGTGCTTTTGCTTGCAACCTTGGTTTGCACGTTTTGAGTCTGGCGATTTGGAGTTGTGTCCTTGGAAAACCATAACTTGAGGTACCTTCAGTAAAACGGGCATAACTTTTCGCTCGGTGCTCCGTTTTGGCTCAAATATTTACAGCGGTTTCGTGACTCCATTTGTAGGTGATCCAAAACATCTAAAGATCATTTTGGGGTCTTCAAAAATTCAGAAAAAATCAAGAAGATAATTGAAAAATCCTCATTTATGTCTCTTGCGGCTTTGTCTTGTTTCTTCTGGATTTTCTCTAGGCTTCATTTCACCTTATCTTGAGCTGAAATTTTTTGTGCCTCTATCTTTGGTGCTCCTTGTTCAGTGGTAAAATTTTGGGAAAAAGATAAGATCCTTTGCTATTGAACTCGTCAGTAGTTGTTAGAGATTTGAGGCTTTTTGAGCGCTTTCTTTGCATCGTTGCTTGTTCCTTGAGCTTGGTTTCGGCTAATCCTAACCGGTACTTTGTTTATGGCACCAAGTTCTTCTCCTTGTGGTTCTTTGAGCGAGGAGGAGTATGGAGGTTGAGGCGGAAGCCGAAGTGGAGGAGATGATATCTCTCATCGAGGACTATCGAGATGGTGACATCAAGAAAGGCAAGCTCTACCACAAGCTAGGAGGCATGAACCAAGGTACACTTGCCAAAGCTATCTTGATCCTATGCAATAGGTTGGATGATTGTGAGTGTGATTGTGGAGACTTGCATAGGAGAAACATAGATTTGTGTGATGCCTTGCGTAGGAAGAATGAGAAGATGAAATGCTCTCTTACTAGGTTGAAATATGGTATGGCTCATTGGAGGTCTCGTGCTTTGAATTCTTGCACTTCTTGTAACACCATGCATGCTAAAAATGATGCTTTGATTGCTTCCATTGCATGCTTGAAATCTGAAATTAAGGTGTTAAATTTCAAAGCTTCTTTGCCTTGCAAATCATGCGATGCCTTGTGTGCTGAAAATGAGAATTAAAAGATGAAGTTAGTTGCCGCAAAATGCATGTTGAAGCTTTTAGAAGAGAATGCGATAATCTTGATTTTGAGAATGATGAATTGAGATCATCTCTTGCTAACTTGCAATCTGAAATTGACTTGTTGAAATCCAATGCTTCTATGCCTTGCAACTCTTGTTTGTGTTGAATGATGAACTTGATATGGCTAGGAGTAAGATTGCTTTGTTAGAGTCAAGTGCTTCTCTACCATGTGTTTCTTGTGAGTCTTTGCTTGCTGAAATTAATGAACTAAAATTGACTCACACCACATGTGTAGATGAACTTGAGCATGCTAGGGCTGAAATTTGTGATATAAAATCCATGCCTTGTAGCAAGTGTTCTTTGTTGCTGGTTGAGGATGCTTGCCATACTTCTTGCAATGATGATAATGCTTTGCGAGATGTAAATGATGTTGCTTGTTCATGTGATTTCGTTTGCACCTCATGCATTGATTTGGAAAGTGAAGTTTTGGCTTTGAAAAAGATGCGCGAGGATATGAGCGCTAAGTTGGTTGAGCATGATGAGATGAGTGCCAACCTTGAGAAAGAAAATGAACTCTTGCGTACCACATATGCTAAATGCATTGAAGAAGAAATCAATAACTTGAGAAATATGACATGTGGTACTTGTGAGCGCCTCAAGTCTCAAAATGAGGTTTTGCGCACAAGGTGCAAGAGTCTTTGTGCCAAGGGTTTGGATTCTCACTTCTCTTGTCACTCCGATGTTGATGCTTCTAAATTTGCTTCTTCTAAACCGGAGTCGACTTCTTCTCTTGAGTGTGAGTCTTTGGATGCTAGTAAGTGTGCTAGTGCTTTGGATAGCTCTCCCATAGCTACTCCTAAGCTTGTTGCTTCTTCCGGTGTTGCCCAAGGTGATTTGAATGGAAAGGGTGCCTTCCACATATTTGGAACTCATACTCCGAAGCCGAGGTTCCAATGCACCTTTTGCAAGAAGGATGGGCATACCGTTGAGTTTTGCTTTCGCCGTGTCAAGCACGAGCGACGTGTGCGCGCTAAAGCTTTTAAGAAGCCACGTAGTCTTTCTCATGGCACGTGTGATTCTAATGTGGACACCAAGTTGGATGTTGGGGTTGATGCTTCATGCTCTAAGTCCCAAGGGACTTCCCACTTACAAGAGAATGGTAATTCATCTACTCAGACCGTGCCTCTTGATAGGCCTTTGTACCATTGCTCTCACTGTGGGAAGGATGGGCATCAAGAGATCTTTTGCTACCGCCGGGCAAGGAGAATACGGCGAGGAGGTGCCTCTAGGCCTTTGGTTGTTCATAGCCTTTCTCATGGCATGAACACTTGTGAGCCTAAGAAGGCGCGATTTGTGGATGGGTCTTATGACACTCTTTCTAGTGAGTTAGGCCATGCTCGTGGACATGCTTCTAGTGTTTCTTGTGTTGGTCCGCGACATGCTTCCCGTGGTGCTTGTGTTGGTTCTTCTCCTACGACCCCGAAGGATCTTTGCCTTTTTGCTTGTGGTAGCACTCGACTTTCCTCACGAGTGACTTCTTTGAGGCATGGTTCCAAGGGTGTTCGAAAGACTTTTCATTCCAACCGGCATTTGCATCATGCTAACCCACATGATAGGTTGTGTGCACCACTTACCCGTGTGACCAAATCTTGGATTCCCAAGTACGTGCTTGCTAACCCTTTGGGATCCAAGGCTCGGTCTTTCTCGTCTCCTTGTGTGTAGGTATGGAGATGCGGTTGGAGAACATGAGCTCAATGGAGACATGATGGTTCTCCACACCGCTTTGGATGGCTCTTGAAAGCCTTTGTACACATGTATAGTGAGTTTTCTTTTCCCCTTGTCCTCTCTTGTATATACTTGTGTCTTGCTTGTGTGAAAACCATGGTAGGCTAGCCACCTTGTTCATGATAGCTTTGTGATCTTGAATAGCTATATTGCTATCTTTGTATGATTTTATGGTGGATGTTATTTATGAACATCATGTCATGCTTTATGGTTGATTGCTTGGATATGTCATGTTGTTCATCTATATCATTTTTTGTCTAGCTCGATGGTACCTTTGCTGTTAGCTTGTTTGTCCCCCATGTATATCTTGTCATGCTAGCTTTGTAATATATGTTGGTGAGTGATCCATGTGTTTTTGTATCATGCCTTTGTTTAGTTCTTGTATATTGTTTGGCATGTTGTTCTTTGGTATCATTTTGGTTTAGTGTTGTACCTTGTTGACATACTTGCTTGCCCATGCTTATTCATATTTGTGGAATCATTTTACAATGCTCTATTTATGTTAATTGATATTATCAATGCTTTGTGTAGCATGTTGTGAGCTTTCCTTGTAGTTTTGGGCTTGCCTTGTCTTCGAAGTTGTGTTGTTGTTCCTCTTTTCGGTTGGTTTTAGAGTTTTTCCTTGCTCTTCCTTTTCCTAGCGTTTGCTTTGTTAGTTGCCCTTGGTTGAGGGGGAGCTTGGCTTCTTTTGATAGGGAATTTGATTCCAAGAAGGGTTGTGGCTTTTTGGGCAGTCTTTGTGATCCTCCAATTGATATTCCTTCTATGGTATTCAATTGGGATCTTTGCGGTTTTGCAATTGGTACTTTTTCTATGGTACTCAATTGGGACCTTTGGTGGCTCTTCTCTCGCTTGGAGCGATTCTTGGTTGGTGTGTTCCCTCGTGAGCTTTATTGGTGTTAAGTCAAGTTCCTTGTCTCCCTATGCATTCTGCATTGCATTTGTATCATATATCATGATGTATAGACTTTGGTAGGTTTGACATTTGTGTATCGCATCCTGTCATATATCATGTTCCTTTTGATGTACATATCTACCTATGTTGCATTTGTATCATATTGCATTTTAGGATGATGAGCTTCTTCCATATGCCTCATTTGAGTTTCTTTGGCTACTTGTGAGATATTGGTCATGTGTGTGGAGAAATAGCTATGTGAGGCTATGCTCTTGGAATATTTGAGATATATGTGTTGTGAGATAGCCTTTTTGAATCAAATGCTAATCTTGACTAAATTTGATGAAATGTGCTCCACTCATGTGTAGTATTATATCCATGTCACTTTTTGGTCTAAATATGCCTTTCATGCTTAGATTGTGCTTGGATGTCTCTTTCTTGCATTTGGGCCAAAGGTCAATATCATTGTGAATGTTTAGCCTATGTTGCATTCATGGAGGAGCATAAGCTTCTTTTTGCCGCAAAGGCACTTCATGTACCATGAAATGAATTAATCTTGAAAAGAAGTGTGCATGCTTGAAAAATGCTCCATCCATCATGTTTATGCTTAAAATGTATTATCTTTCACATATGGGTGCTAAACATGTTGCATGATGTTCACCGGTGGAGAAGTCTCCCCCGAAGTGGACACATGGCTCATGAGCTTTGACATGACATGCTTTGCTTTATGGGTGTTTGCCATGATCTTTTGCTGAGAATTTGATATCCTTGTATGATCTTTGAATGGTATGCATGTTTGTGGCTCAAGTGTGACATGGATAGGCTTTTACATTTGAAGTGAGCCATCTTTTGATATAATTATTCAAATCTGAAAATTTGCTTTGTCACATGCCTATATTTCCATATATTACTTGTGGCAATGCTTTGACTATGTTATGATCCATATATGTGCACTTTGTCTCATTTCTAGCCTTTGTCACTAAATTTGGCCTATTTGAGAAGCTCATGTAGATGTTTATATGCTTTGTTTTGCATTTCGCATTTTCACCTTGCCTCATACATTGTCAACAAGGGGGAGAAGAGGTGAGCTTAATGAAAAATTCGGAAAAGCGCATTTAAAATTTGGGAGTTTGCTCCACTTGTTCGGGGGGAGCTTGCATTTGTGTAGGGGGAGCTTTGGTGAGTCTCCTTTGTTTGCCTGAGTTGTGCTTTGGTGGTTGCTTTTTGCTCTATCACGTGTGTTTAGGGTGAGCTTTGTATGCTCTTTGTCCCTAGTGCATGTGTTTAGGGGGAGCTTGTGAGCTTGGTGTGCTCTGTTCTCTATCTCATGAGTTTAGGGTGAGCTTTGTATGCTCTTTGGTCCTAGTTCATGTGTTTAGGGGGAGCTTGTGATTTTTGTGCTCTTGTGCCGGTGGTGTTGAGCCCCTTTGCCTCTTCTTGAGGAGCCGGCGGTTGACTTATGTTTTCGATTATCACATGATTGGTGTTGAGCCCTTTGTGCCTCTTCTTGAGGGATCGTGTGATTTCGCTTGTCCATGATCGGTGTTGAGCCCTTTGTGCCTCTTCTTGAGGGATCATGCATTCTTGTCTCGGTTCTGTCGAGCCGTTGCCCATGTCTTTGGGGACCGAGACATTGAGTTGGCCTTTGTGGTTTCTCTCATGCCAAGTGACCTTGTTCTTTGCTCTTGTGTGGTTTTCTTTCACTTGGATGAGGTGTTCGGTCTTTGCCCTCTCAAACCATTTCTTTGTGCCCACTTGTTGTCAATCCGCTCCTCAAGGGGGAGAATTTTGGAAAATCAAGTTGATATGAACCTTGATTTGATGGTGATGAGCGGTTGACAAGTGTTTTGGTAAGAGGTTTATGGCACTTTGTGTTGAGCATTTTGGTTTGATGGTTTTTAGGGATTGCATGTTGGTAGTGTGTCTCTTCGATTGCGCTTAGCCTTGTGCTTGCTTTGGTTTCGAGAGGAATTTGTCGGAGCATGTTTTTATCCCTTCTCACTTCAAGTGGCCTTTTGTTTGCTTTTTATTGGCTTTGTGGCGCTTGAATGAGTTCTTGTTTGCTTTTTGACCTTCTTTTGTCAATGCACTCATCAAGGGGAGATTGAGGAACCAAGTTGAGAAGTACCTTGGTTCGTGTGTGATGAGTGATTGACCGGATGGTTTGAAGCTTTGTGTGTGTAGTGTTGAGTTGTGTTGTGTGTGTTTTATTTTGTGTATTTACCTTATTGTTTATGTGGTGTGTTGTCAATGCACTCGTGAGGAGTGGTTGACAACGTTGTGTGGACCGACTCTTGGCCTAGTATTGCGGGTGTTGGTTGCGGCTTGGTTTGCGTTGGTGCGAGGTGAAGAACGGTGCGCGAAAGGTCTTAGCCTTGCGGGGCCTCCGAGGAGTGGAGAGACAAGTAGGCTTGGTTCGAGGGACCCGGTGGCCGACGGGATCAAGTGCGAGCCGCATGGTGCAAGAAGAGCAAGATGAAGTCGTGGACATGGAGCCGGTGCATCGGTGGTGGCCAAGTCAAGGAACGAGGCAAGACTGAGTAGACCGTCCGGCGCCGGGAGGTGAAAGGCTTGGCGGGCTCGACGCTTGGCGTGGTGAGGCCGGGCCGTGTACGCGGGGTTTGGTGGTTTGGCCACAAAACCATCCGAGGAGGGTTTCTCGGTTTGGGCCTCAAAACCGAGCCCGAGGGCCTGGCGTGACGGAGACGGTATCCGGGTGCGTCGGGAAGCTTCAAGGCGGGCGACACGCGGCATGATCGAGGTGCTTGCGTCGGGAGGACGTGAAGGCCTGATGGATGTGCGGCCGTCCGATGGTGAACTTCATGTGTTGACCAAAACGCCCCTGTGAGGGCTTGTGTTGTACTCCTAGTGTAGGGGCACTTCGGTCTTTTCCGGAGGGCCTATATATAGGAGGAGGGGGCTGAATTTTCAGCCAACTCTTGGGCTAGAGGCTGTGGTACTCTTTCATTTTGGAGTGCTTTGGGAGAGAGGGAGATAGGGGAGAGTGGCTCTTTGATTGGAGCTTTTTGCCATCTTAGATTTGATTTCTAGGAGTGGCTTGTAATCGTTTGGACAAGATATTCATAGTGATTTCATCCTCTAAATCTTGTGCCAATCTTTCTATTCCCGAATTTCTTTTATTGCTTTTTCGGAGCTCTTTTTGTGCTATTTTCGTGCTTGTTTTCGTGCCTTTGTTCCGGTGTGATTCCGCGGATTTGAGTGGGTTTCTCCCCGGATTTCTTTGAGGGAAACATGGATGGATGTCTAGTGCATCTTTGTGATTAATCTTGTGCCCTCAATCGCCGGGAAACCACTTCGATTCAAGGATTTTTGTTCGGTGCTCTAGCTTTTGGTGGTGTTCAAAGGATCCGCGATTCCCGATGATTTAGGGAGTTAGGAGACGAAATTTTTGGGGTATAGCATCCTTGGTTGACGCTTTACATGTCCCCAAACTCTTGTCTCAACAGCTACTATCGGTAGGGAGATCCGGTGATGAATTGGGAGTGTTGACTTTCGAGGTCGAGCAGTTTTCAGTTCTGTTCGTGCTTGGCGGACGGTCCGCGAGGGCCAGGCGGACGGTCCGCGTGTACAGTGTTCTTCGCGTGTTCTTCGTGTTCTTGCGCGCCTTTGTTTTCGATCCGGTTTGGCTTTTGGTTTTTGTTGCAGCCAGTTTGCGGACGGTCCGGGCTTGAGTAGCGGACGGTCCGCGGGTGGCGCGGACGGTCCGCCGGCCTCGGCGGACGGTCCGTTTTTCTCGGGTCGCTTCTGGTGTTCTGTGTGCTTTAACGGACGGTCCGCGGTGTACGGCCGGACAGTCCGCGGGGTTGGCGCGGACGGTCCGCGAGGCCTGCGCGGACGGTCCGCCCCTCTGTCCGGACGGTCCGCCGCAGCCCGGTCGCTTTGCTCTTTGGTTCGATTCCTCCCTCCTTCATTCGTGCTTCCGCGTGTGT
Source organism: Cenchrus americanus (assembly GCA_947561735.1). Classification (NCBI taxonomy): domain Eukaryota; kingdom Viridiplantae; phylum Streptophyta; class Magnoliopsida; order Poales; family Poaceae; genus Cenchrus; species Cenchrus americanus. Next base: position 79,305,864 of record OX387245.1, on the reverse strand, counting down.
TTCTAGGACTCGTTGATTTGGCGATTGGTGTGTGATTCGTTCCAACGCTTGTGTGTGACCGGGTTTTGACTAGGGTATAGGCCGGGTTCTTTGAGAAGAATTTTTACCGGCTCCTATTCACTCCCCCCCTCTCTAGTCGCCATCCGATCCTTCACATAAGGGGTCGAATACTGATGTTCAAGACTTAGATCACGACAAAAGGCATCAAAACGAGAGTTCTTGAACTCAGAGCCATTATCACTGCGGATAGCTCGAATAGCATTCCCATGCCTCTCATTTTTCAACCTCACGATCAGATCTCGAACAAAGCCAAATGTCTCACTCTTATCCTCCAAGAAAACACCCAGGCATAGCGAGAGTAATCGTCAACCACAACAAGGACATACCACTTCCCACCCACCGAGCGAACTCGAGCTGGCCCAACAAGGTCCATGTGCAACAGCTCTGTCGGACGCTCGGTCATGACATCGGTCAGGGGTGGATGGGGAGTGGCTACCATCTTGCCATGCCTACACCGAGCACAAACTAAATCCTTCTCAAGCTTCAACCTCGGCAATCCTCGGACAAGGTCAAGACCACTCAAGCGGGAAACCAAATCAAAGCTCAAGTGTCCCAACCGCCTATGCCATTTCCACGAATCAGAAAAAGGACCAGCCATCAAACAGCGAGCACGACCCAAAGAACGAGAGAAATCAGCCCTGAAAATCTGACCCTTGGGGATGATCATACAGACAAGATCACCTCGAGAATCAAGCAAACGAGACTCGCCAGACTTGAAACGCACCTCAAAACCCTCATCAAGCAACTGAGAAACCGAAAGCAAATTGAAACCCAAAGACTTCACAAGAGCCACTCTCTTCAACGTTACCTTGTCACTCACATGCACAACACCCTCAGAAATCACCCTTCCTCATCCATTGTCCCCAAATGTGATGCACAACTATTCCTTCACTGGGGAGAGGCTGGAGAACCACTTCTTATCTCCGGTCATGTGTTGAGAACACCCGGAGTCGATCAACCAAATGTGCTTCAAGCCTCCTGCCTGTAGTCAGAAACAAGAACGAGAATGAGCTAACGACTCGACACTGGGGTTAGTACAAAGAAAGTTGAACCAGTGTCGAGCCATCTGCTCAATGGAGGGGTTAGCAAACATCATTCCCTTGCCACCAAGCTTCCCATGTCCCAGGAAAGGAGTACGAGCACCACGAGGGGGAAAACGTGGTCCGTAGTTCCTCTGGAACCCAAAGCTGCGATCATCTCCCCTAAACCCGTATTGAGGACGAGTAGGGGGACGTCCAGCAAAACCACCACGAACCCGACCAAACCTCTCACCAGCACGCACACCATCATCTCTCCTCTCAAACCTCGCACCACCACCTCTCTGTGGGAACCTGCCAACACGCCTCACACTTCTCACACCCCGTGAAAGTGGCACTCTAGGCTCAGGAATACCATGAGACTGGCGATACCTGTCCTGGTTTGCTTGCTCCCTAGCTGGCCCAACAAGGTCCATGTGCAACAGCTCTATCGGACGCTCGGTCATGACATCGGTCAGGGATTGATGGGGAGTGGCTACCATCTTGCCATGCCTACACGGAGCACAAACCAAATCCTTCTCAAGCTTCAACCTCGGCAATCCTCGGACAAGGTCAAGACCACTCAAGCGGGAAACCAAATCAAAGCTCAAGTGTCCCAACCGCCTATGACATTTCCACAAATCAGAAGAAGGACCAGCCATCAAACAGCGAGCAGGACCCAAAGAATGAGAGAAATCAGCCCTGAAAATCTGACCCTCGGGGATGATCATACAGACAAGATCACCTCGAGAATCAAGCAAATGAGACTCGCCAGACTTGAAACGCACCTCAAAACCCTCATCAAGCAACTGAGAAACCGAAAGCAAATTGAAACCCAAAGACTTCACAAGAGCCACTCTCTTCAACGTTACCTTGTCACTCACATGCACAACACCCTCAGAAATCACCCTTCGTCCATTGTCCCCAAATGTGATGTACAACTATTCCTTCACTGGGGTGAGGCTGGAGAACCACTTCTTATCTCCGGTCATGTGTCGAGAACACCCGGAGTCGATCAACCAAATGTCCTCCAAGCCTCCTGCCTGTAGTCAGAAACAAGAACGAGAATGAGCTAACGACTCGACACTGGGGTTAGCACAAAGAAAGTTGAACCAGTGTCGAGCCATCTGCTCAATGGAGGGGTTAGCAAACATCATTCCCTTGCCACCAAGCTTCCCATGTCCCATGGAAGGAGTACGAGCACCAAGAGGGGGAAAACGTGGTCCGTAGTTCCTCTGGAACCCAAAGCTGCGATCATCTCCCCTAAACCCGTATTGAGGACGAGTAGGGGGACGTCCAGCAAAACCACCACGAACCCGACCAAACCTCTCACCAGCACGCACATCATCATCTCTCCTCTCAAACCTCGCACCACCACCTCTCTGTGGGAACCTGCCAACACTCCTCACACTTCTCACACCCCGTGGAAGTGGCACTCTAGGCTCAGGAATACCATGAGACTGGCGATACCTGTCCTGGTTTGCTTGCTCCCTAGCAAGCCTCTCATCCCTCTTCCTCTTGTAGCAAAACTCTGCTAGGTGTCTCTCCTTGCCACTATACTCACATCTGAAGGGGATGGGTTTTGGTTTTGGCTCTGGATTCTCACTAGGCTTCATACCCTTCTCACTCACAAACCTCACCGGTTTCTTGAAGTCATTTGTCTTAGGTGGGAATTTGCGTGGATCTTGGGTTGTGTTAAGCTTGTTGCAAAGGTGGTTGGGCTTTGGTGTGAAAGAGTTCTTGGGTGCTTTTGGAAGTGGGACTTGGATGTCTCTGATCACCTCAAACTCGGGGTTAGACTCAACACACTTCTCATACACACTCTCCCCGCTGTTCTCTCCCACTTTCTCACCCAACTTCTCAAAACCCAAACCACGACCATCAGCTCTCTTGAACTCCTCAATCATGATTTTCAATTGAGGTTCCTGCCCAGACAACCAACCCAACACCTTCCTCAAATAGTCATTCTCCTCATAGATGACATCCAAACGGGAAGTAAGTTCAAGATTGCGCAAAGTAACTTCATCACAGCTACTGCATGCATTGACAACAGGAGATTTTAAAAAGCTTCCAAAGAACTAATGGTAGAACGAGCATCAACAAGTTTAGCATGCATAGTAGGACATGATTTACAAGCACCAAGCAAAGTGGGTCTAGCCTTAAGCTCATCATATTCAGTCCTAAGACCATCTAGTTTAGCCAAAGTGGAACCATTCTTCTCATTAAGCAACTTGATCTCATTCAACCATGCATCACACTCAACACATTCAACATCATCAGGAGTAGTAGGAGTAAGTTTCAAAGAGTCATTCTCAAGTTTCAATTCAAGCAATTTGGACTCTAACTCTCCTACTTTCTCACTAGCATTCTCAAGTTGAACCCTAAGATCTTTCCTCATCTTTTTGGCATCTCTTAGCACACTATCACGGTTGTCAATCAAGCCATTCAGCCTAGTGATCTCAGCAAGCAAAGAGTCGGGGTCACGATTTACCTCATCCTCTGAGTCGGAGTCGCTGTCTTCCTTCTCGCTCTTCTTGCTGCTTGAGCTATGGGCCATGCCACAAAAGCCCTCAAGCGCCACACAACTCAGCCCACTGAGGTTCTGGCTTGCACTCTTCTTGCCCTTGCGCCTCCCGGCGTCTTCATCTTCGCTGCTTGAGCTTGACTGCTCATCGCTTGAGCTTGAGTCGACGTCGCTCGCACCGGCCACCATCGCTCTTGCCTTGTTCTTCTTGTAGCCACTCTAGCTCGGTCGCCGCTTGTCCTTGTCCTTGCTCTTGGACCTGTTGAAGTGCTTGCCCTTGGAGGAGTACTTGTCTTCACGCCTCGGGTGCGCCTTGTACTCGCTCATCTTGTACTTGTTCTCCTCTGCTTCCGGGCACTCGGCGATGAAGTGTCCACGCTTGCCACACTTGTAGCATGTCCCCGACTTCCGCCTTGCATTCCCCCGGCTCTCATGTAGTCGATCAAACCTCCTTGAGAGCAAGGCCAGCTCCTCCTCGCCTAGCACATCAAACTCCTCATCTGGAATAGACATAAGAGAAGACAAAGAAAACTGTCGACAGGAAGGGTTAGCTTTGCCCTTTGATCCACCCACAAGAGAAAGACTATGATCAGTCGAGCCCTCATGCTTGGATTGCAACTTCCTGTCAACCTCAGCCGACTTGAGCTTAGAAAAGAGGTCATCCAACTCAATAGTCAAATATTGCCTGGACTCCTTGATGGCCTCAACCTTAGCACCCCAAACATTTTTGTCCAAGACATGCAAGAGCTTCAAAGCCTGATCATGCTCGGTGTAAGGAACATTAGCTTTCATGTTGTTCATGATGGCGGTGAACCTCTGAAACATCGCATCAATGTCCTCATCGGGAAGTGGAGTGAAGTTCTCATATTGCATCCGGTAAGAGACAAAGAGGCGAGCCTTCACATGGTTATCACCACCGTGAGCAACCAACAACTTTTCCCAAATTTGCCAAGCAAGATTCAAATGGCGAACACGCTCAAACTCTGGATCACACAAGCTTCGGACCAAGTGATCAACGGCTTTTGCATTAGCCTCATACTTGGCCTTAGCACCGGCATCGGTCACCATAAGAGTATGGATGTTGACCGGAATAGCATAGGTCTTGTCAAGCACAATGAAATCCAACAACTTGCCATGAAGAAAGATCATCATACGAGCCGCCCACTTGTGGTAACCCTTGCCATCGAAGTGCGGCGGACCGCCCCGCTCAACGTAAGCCATCTTAGGATTCGGGACTTGTCAAAGTCGCAAAGAATCCGGCACCATGCTTTGATACCAATTGAAGGATCAGATGGCGACTAGAGAGGGGGGGAGTGAATAGGTGCCGGTAAAAATTCTTCCCAAAGAACTCGGCCTATGCCCTAGTCAAATCCCGGTCACACACAAGCGATGGATCGAATCACACACCAATCGCCAAGACAACGAGGTTATGGATCAACCTCTAGCCTTAGGAACGATTCCTTGAAGCACACGCGGAAGCACGAGAAAGGAAGGGAGGAATCGAACCAAGAAGCAAAGCTCACGGGCTGCGGCGGACCGTCCCGGCCCGAGGAGGGGCGGACCGTCCGCACTGGCCTCGCGGTCCGTCCGGCCTGATGCCGCGGACCGTCCGCGCCAACACTGCGGACCGTCTGGCCCTATGCCGTGGACCGTCCGTTAAATCACACAGAACCAACAGAAGCAACCCGAGAAAACGGACCGTCCGTGGGGAGCACTCGGACTGTCCGCCAGGCACCCGCGGACCGTCCGCCCGCTGCTGCGGACCGTCCGAAACTCCGTCCAACCAAAACTCAAAACTGCGACGGATCGAAACGAAAGGGGAGCAGAACACGAAGAACACCGGACGAACTCGTGCGGCGCAGACCGTCCGCGAGGCACGGGCAGAGCAGAAAAACGCCCGACCTCGAAGGTCAACTCCCCCAAATCATCATCGGATTTCCCAAACGGTTGAAGCTGTGGAGACAAGGGTTTGGGGACTTGAAAAGCGTCACACAAGGATGCTATAGCCCAAAAATCTTGCCTCCTAACTCCCTAAATCACCGGGAATCGCGAATCCTTTGAGCACCACCAAAAGCTAGAGCACCGAACGAAAACTCACGAATCGAAGTGGTTTCCCGGCGTTTGAGGGAACAAGATCAATCACAAAGATGCGTGAGACATCTATCCATGTTTCCCTCAAAGAAATCCGGGGAGAAACCCACTCAAAGCCACGGAATCACACCGAGAACAAAGGCACGGAAACAAGCACAAAAAGACCACGAAAAACACAACTCCGAATCTTCTATACAAACGAGAAAAGATTCACAAGGTCTAGCATGCCGCCCTATCATCCATCCCTCTCAGCAAAGCTCTCATGAAGGTCTCATGCTAGCCTAGAGAAAATAGCTACGAAAATGAGAAATGGGAGGGAGGAAATGAAACCCTAAGTCACCGAGAGAGAGAGCCATCCACACACCCTCATGGCTTATATATCGGGTCCCGCCGGAGTGGTAAATGACTCGACTACCCGTAACTTAACTACTGGCGATACAACCCATGCAGGGGCATTTAGGTAATGTTTGTGAGTCTTGCCATCGGACGGCCACGCCATTGCCGCACCCCGCGTCCTCCCGACGCAAGACATGCGATCCCGCCGCGTGTCCTCTGCTTCGAAGCTTCCCGACACGCCCGAATCCTGTCTCCGTCGTGTTGGGCCCTCGGACTTGGTTTTGAGGCCCAAACCAAGAAACCGTCCTCCGATGGTTTTGTGGGCAAACCACCAAACCCCGCGTGCTCGGTCCGGCATCCCGCCAAACCACTTGACTTGACCGCCACCGTGCACCGGCTCGCTTGTCCATGACTTCGTCTTGCTTGTGTCGCCACCATGTGGCCCGCACCCTGGGCCCCGCCGTCCACCGGGTCCCTCGAACCGAGCCTACTTGTCTCTCCATCTCCCGGAGGCCCCTCAAGACTGAAGACCTTTCGCGCCCGTTCTTCACCTGCAACAACACGAACCAGGCCGCAGCCTACACCTGCGCACTAAGCCAAGAGTCAGTCCAACACCCGTTGTCAATCACTCATCACTGAGGAGCGGTCATCCACCGACCACCGCGACGCTCCTGGTCCTCAAGAACAAGTCGGTCGCCCTGTGGTTTGGCCGAATCAATATTTGGCTACCTCATTCCGCACTTTCTCCAGAGCAATGGTATGTGCACCCCTACCTCTCTACCTTTGGAAATGATGAATGCTTGCTATGTTAAAACTTTGCAAGAACCTAGTGCATATCTTTGTGCTCTATGCCTTTTTGAATTTTTTGGTATACTTTGAGACAAGAGCCTGAAATAAACTTTGTGGGAAGCAAATGCTTATGACCAAATCTAGGTTGTTGACTAGTATGATATGGTGCGATAATGTTGATCTGCTCTATCTCAAAGTATGGTGAAATCTCAGATGATTTCTTTTTGAAAATAAAACAAGGCAAGTTCCTCGATGGTCATATTACCTACCAAAGCCGTATGTCGATATCAATGCATAAACCTTCTACATATGCTTGCTTGTGACCCATTGAGTTTTGCCAAATTGTTGTGACCCTTGGTAGAATCTTTTCATGCTTCCATGATCGAGATCACGTACACCCACATATACATGCTAACTCCTACACCGGGAGTTGCGCAAAACATGCCATCCATCCACCAAAAATAAATATTCCAAAGTTCAAAGAGATTTCTCTTCTTGTATTCTTGCAAAAGGAGAGAGGGGGCATTGAAAAAAAGTATATGCTCAAGAAGTATAAAAAATGTGCTCCAATCAAAGAGCATAGAAAAAAGAGTGAAGCAAGACCCCCCTCCAAAATAAAGGCAAGAGAAGAATCTCAAAGCAAGGAGTGTTTAGAAAAACAGAAAAATATTTCATGCACTTGCACATCTCGATCAAGTTGCATGACTAGTTCCTTCTTGGATCTGGTCTTTGGCTCAACAACATCATGTGGCACAAGTGAGTCTCCCTTATCCTACTCAAAACTCCACATACAAGCCATAGACGTAGGAAGTTGAGGCTCTCTTAAAGCCTTTGGTGAGGTAATAAATACCACTTGAGCGATCGAGGGAACCATCCAAGGAACCTTGTCTTTCTTTGCAAAATTCAAAAACTCTGAGATAGGATCCAGAAAAGAAGAAGAGTAAGAAATGCAAAGTCAAAATCCATTCTACTTTTCAATTTCCGAAGCAAGGTGGAAAGCCAAAAGCCCCACAGGTAAAGTAAGGCTAAGCTTCTCCTGTACCAACCTTTTCAAATTTGCAAGAAGAGCATGGAGTTTGTGCGCAAGTACTTGCCGAGTGATAACATCATGCAACTCATGATCCGCCGAGGCCGAGTTTAGATTTTGCTCGAGGATGAGCAAAGGACCAAGTGTGGGGGTGTGTTGAGAGTTGTTAAGCCCCTATTTTTGACCCTCAACTTTGAACAAATTTCACTCCATCAAAGCTTGCATCATATTAGTAGGGCTATAAACTAACGGATGCCACGAACTTTGGTAAATATTTGGATGCAGGTCATAATGAGACATTATAGCACAAATAAAGCATCTTGACAACCAACCTCAAATGCTAAGTTTGATAGCACCATTGCGAAGGTCTCGTCGAGATGATCGAAATGGAGTTTTGGTTGACCCAACTCGGTGTCCGGATGCAGAAGTTATGCCTCACTGAAGATTGTGACACGAGACGTGTCGGGGGTAGGTGCGGCCGAACCAAGTAGGTTTGGCCGGACCTATCAACCTCCTCCGATCAATATCAATCTTTGCCAAATGCCTCTACACCTAGCATAATATCCAAGGGGACCAAATCCATAGGCCAACCACCAATTTCATGCATGTTTTAGGTACTAACGAAGTTCCACGAGTTGTGTTGAGTTTTCATCTCCACGATCAAGATTAGGGGGCAATTTCGGAGCATTGGGCCACATATGGTAGGCACGGCCGCTCCTAGTGGTACGGTCGGCCCTACCTTACCCCCCTAAGTAGGTTCACACTGAGTAAGGATCCATGCACCGGCTCCCAAACGACTAAACTTGTCACGGTCGTGTTGGATCAAGTGACTACACCACTGGAGCAATGGACCAGGGCCAGGAGGCAGGGTCGGACGCATCACCAGGGCTGGCCGAACCTCCAGGTGTGGCCGCACAACCTAGGCCAGCCGCACCTGTCAAACTTGCCCGAGCAAGTCCCTAGGCCTCAGTCACTCAAGGAAACACAGTTGCGAATGATCATGATCGAAGGAACAAGGTCGGTTTGATCCAGAGGTCGAGATTCAACACCCTTGGATCGATGGACCCACACTTAACCACCACAACCGCCATCAAGGAGTGATCCTAGACGTCACTCCACACCGTCGGTGCATCACACGGTGATTTGGGAGGTGCGCCCGCACCTATAGGACCGGCCGCACCTATCAACTTGCGTGCTAGGCGAAACCGACCCAAGGAGCTGACCTACAACCACCTGAGGAGCAATGATCAGGGTTGTCCAAGTCCATAAGCGGTGGATCATAGGGCCGGCCGACCTGGAGATACGGCCGCACCTCCTTGCTCGTCACTGCAATAACCTCTCGCCTACAAGTACCTCCTCCTGTAGCCACCGACCTACTAGGGCTATAAATTGAGCCAGGCACCTCGGGGAAGAGTACAAGTGATTAGAAGCAAGTGGCGGAGCCTGTCGGTGTTTTAGACCGGCAACCTACTAAGGGGAGTACCCGAAGTAGATGAATGTGACTCGCCGAGATCGGTAACTCGAAGGAAGAGACACATGGCACACAATTTAGACAGGTTCGGGCCGCGAGGTGCGTAATACCCTACGTCCTGTATGCTGCGTAACTCTGGATTGATTGGGCACGATTACAAGATGGTGCAATAGTGCGCCGTGGGTTGTATGAGATGAGATTGGATGCTAGAGATCGGTCCCTGCCTCGCCTTATATAGTCCGGGAGGCAGGGTTACAAGTCAGAGTAGGGAGAGAATACTAGTCGAGTACGTCCAGGAGTCCTCCATACAGTGCGGAATATGTACAGCTCCCTAACCGAGTACTACTCCTGTGTAGTCCTTGTGCTCCACGCCTTCAGGTGTCGTGTAGCGCAAGCTGGGTAGTCCCAGGGGCCCACCGAATAGTCGGTCCTGGTACCCACCAAGGTAGTGGGCCCAGGGAGGTCCATACGACAAGCCCCCGAGTACTTTGTAGTCGAGAAGGATAGCTTCAAGTAGTCTTGACGGCCTTAACAAGTAGTCCTCAAGCGTCCCTGAGTGCTACAAGTCAAAGTCCTCAAGAGTAGTCGAAGCATCCCGAGGCTGGAATGTACTCCAGCTGATATTTGAGCAATCTTGAAGTCTTCTCGAGTAGTCCCAAGCGTCCTCGAGCACTGCCTTCGAAGGTCTTCAAAAACTACCTGCCTTGTCTTGAAGCCGGAGCTGATATGGAGGTGCGATTGTAAAATCGCACTCCATATGGAGTAGCCCCCGAGCCTTAGGTTGAGCCGCAGGCTCTGGCTGAGGGTCCATCTGAAGTCTTGGTAAGAAAATCCCGAAAAATCCGGAGAGAAAAAACCGAAGGACACGTGGCACGGAGCCCCCGAGCCTTGAGTCGAGTACTTCCTCTCGAATTGAAGGGTCATCTTGAAGAATGTGTCCTGAGATGCTCTTGAGACTAGCCGCTTCCCAGGTAGTCGAGTAGAAGTAGCCGAGCCCCCGAGGTGAGGCGCGTCGACTAGTAGAACGCGAAGAGTCACGCACAGCCGCTGAGTCAGCCGCGCGTGGACTTATCCAGCCGCCCGTTGCAGAGCCGGTTTGACTTATAAATAGAAGCCAAAACCCTTAGGGTTTTTCACCCATCCGAGCTGCAGTCATTTTGATTCCCAGCGCTTGCTGTCGCCGTAGTAGATTCAAGTGTGCTGCCACCCAAAGCTTTTAGGGTAGCCCCCAAGCGGATGCGCGTGAAGACGCCCTGCACTTGGAGGATGAAGCCGTCACCATCCAAGATGTCGAAGACCGCCGGGAAGAAGAGGGGCCGCGAAGAAGCCGTCGCGCCTGCCACCGGAGCAGCGCCGCCCATGTCTCCACCGCGGGCCGATCCAAGCCGCGAGTGGAAGAAATCCAAGGTGAAGACGGAGGATCTGCTGGCCCTCCTGAACAGCGGGTTCATCCGGGAGAAAGAGGTTGACATGTGGAAGGCCGCTGCTGGAGATCCGTATCCAATGGAGAAGGCCGAAGACGAGATCCCCATGTTTGCGCGGTTCGTGGAGCGCAGGCTTGCGCTCCCAGCCAGCGATTTCTTCAAAGGGCTGCTCGGGTACTACGGGATCGAGTACCTACATCTGAATCCCAACGACATCTTCCACACCGCAGTCTTCGTGCATTTCTGCGAAGCCTTCCTTGGGATCAAACCACATTGGATACTATTCTGGAAGTTCTTCCGCGTCAAGCCGCAGCCAAGTGCCACCAACCCAAGAGTAGTCGGAGGAGCCGGCATCCAGTTGAGGGAAGACGCCGCGGAGCAATATCTGGCATACAATCTTGTTGATTCCAACACTGATTGGAAGACGCGGTGGTTCTACGTCACGAACCACCACCCTTGCCTGCCGAAGCCGAGCGGGAGGCAGCCCAGGCACCGCAAGTGGTGGAACTCGGAGCCCACCATGCAAGAGGGAATCCAGCTTCCTGAGTTGCTTGCACGCATCAAGGTGTTGAGGGAGGCGGGACTGAGGGTCGAGCACGTGGCCTTCAATTTCATGAAGCGGAGGGTGCAGTCGTTGATGGCCAGAGACACCTTAGGTTTCGAGTACACTGGCGACGACGACACGTCGCGGATGCCCGGAGGCGAGCTGGACGACAGCGACATCATCGAGAGGTTGTCGCGGATCTTCAAAGATATGCCGCCGTACACGGCGTGCCCTGTTGAAGAGTACTCCGCCGCGCGCCCGCCCAAGGAGGTGAGTAGTCGTACTCCCCTGGTCGAGTAGTCGTTGCTTGGTGTAGACTTGCTGACGTCTTCGTGTCTTGCAAGATGACTTGAAGAAATTCATCTCCGAGCCGCAGCCGCCCCCAAGTGGGATCAAGATCCCGAAGGAGGGGAAGGCCAAGGAGAAAGAGCGGCGAGAAGTCGGTGCAGGCGATGACACCGTCATCGTGGAGGACACCTCCGACGACGATGACGACGACGACGAGACGTTGCGGGGACCGCTCTGCACCGCGGTCGAGGTTTAGCCGCCCGGCTTGCCTCATGTTCCTCTCGGTGCAAGAACCCCCCGACTAGCCTGGAGGCTAGCTCGGCCGCGCCGCCACGGAAGCCGCGCAACCCCCGCCAGAAGCGGGTGACGAAGAAGCTTAAGGTCTCAGAGACCACGCCTCAGGAGGTAAGTTGTCTTGACTAGAGTAGTCGAGTACCCCATCGTGCGAGTACCCTTTGCTGACGAGTAGTCTTCCTTGTATGCAGGAGGTGCCGCCAACGGAGCCCATTGAAGAGGGCGACAAAGGCGTGTGGGACACAGTGGGGGAGCCAGCTGGAAGTCGTAGTCGAGCCCCCACTGTCGAGGAGCTCTTGGCGCAGCTGGAGCGCCAGCCCCCTGCTCCACAAGGGAGCATGGAGCCTGTAGCCGCCGCCGTTGAAGAGGTTGTGGCTTTAGGAGCGCAAGAGAGCGCTGCGCCAGCCGCCTTCACAGAGGAGGCGGTAGCCGCAGGGGCGCAGGAGGAGGCGCCCGCCGAGGGTGGACTGGTCGACATCTCCAGCATCCTCGGTGCTCCGGCCGTGACAATAGTCCGGTCGAACTTGTGAGTACTCCATCTTCGTGAGTAGTACTTGTTGTAGTAGTCGAGGTTGACTGACGACCAATTGTGTGTGCTTCTGCAGGAAATCCACGGATCTGTCCTGGGAGGGGGATGAGCCCTCATCAGCGGTGGCGGATGAAGTCACGCCGCCCGCAGAGGTGTCCACTCCCGCGCCCCAGGTGGTACCTGAGCCGCCGGCTGCCGAGGCGACGTTGCCGGAGGCCAGCGTTGTCGAAGGTGAGTGCTCTTCTTGAAGCTATAGAGCCCCTTGGGAAGCAGTCGTAGTCGCTGATGCACTCATCTTCTTTTTGGTAGGTGCTGAAGCTTAAGGCAGTGACATCCCTGCGGGGGTGCCGATGCAGAAGTCGACACCAGGGGCCCCGGAGGCTGTGGGAGGAGCCCCCGAGCCCGGGGAGGAGGTCGTCGAGGAGGCCGCCGTGACGGCTGGGGGAGAGGGCGCCACCACGTCGCCAGAGGTTGCTCTGGAGGTGGCTATCCGCTCCCCGGAGATCCAGGATGCAGAGCCCATCCGCTCTGCGCCGATGACGGAGGCCACCGCGAGTAGTCGCGGCGGGATAGAGCTGCTCGCAGATGATCTTGTCGAGCCTCGCGACGGTGGCGAAGCACCCGGAGGCGATCCGTCGGGGCCGAGCAAAGGATGAAGGTAAGTAGCCATAGCTTCCGAGTAGTCAATCCTCTCGTTTGTTGAGTACTCTTGTGACTTGAGTTGTCTTGTGCGGAGACGTTGCGGAGCGGTCCCGCGACAAGTCGAACATGCTTTGCAGGCTATGGCGACGCAAAGGCTCCGAGCCGAAGCGCTAGAAGAGCAACTTGTGAAGTCGCGGAAGCACGCGGCTGCCATGCAGTCGAAGCTCGACGCCGCCTTCGCCAAGTACCACAACAACGTCCAGGAGTTGCAGGCGAAGGGCGACGACTTGGTGCGGAAGAATAAGGGCCTCCGCAACAAGAACAAAGGTATACCCCTCAACTTGTCGGGTACTTGTTGGAGGTCGAGAAGTCTCTGACCCGCTGTTGTGTTGCTGTGTTGCAGAGCTTGAGGGCTGTGGAGCACCGAAGTCCTTGGAGACGAGCATGAAGAACCTCTTCTACCGGGAGCAAGAAGCCCGCCGGTGTACTCGAGCTCGACTACAAAGAACTCGCCTTCGAGTGCGAGAAGCACATGGAGCTCCCGGATTGCTTCGACCGCGATCTCGTCAACTCGCTACAAATCCTTGCGAAGTTGAATGAAGACCGCGAGGCATTGCGGGCCCAACTGAAGGAGCTCGAAGAAGCCGCACCGCCGATCGCAAAACTCCCGGTGCCGCACCCGGCGGCCCCAAGATTGCCCCCGCCGGTGGATCGCCTCAAGGAAGCTCCGAGCCGGCTGGCGGCCTACGTGAAGCACATGGCGAGGTCGATCCCAAGACAAGTCTTGGCCTTCATGAAGTCGTACTTCCCGAAGGCCCCAGTGGAGGTAGTCGCCGGCGGGGTAGCCGCCAACTGCACTGATGAGCAGTATGCAGAGCTGCTGGAGCAGATGGCTCTCATCACGGAGCAAGTAGCTGAGAAGCTTAACCTCCAGTAGCCCTGTAATAGATAGATAGTAGTCATGGTTGTACAGGAAAACAATTGTAATGAATTGCTTTGAGGAACCAAGTTGAGAAGTACCTTGGTTCGTGTGTGATGAGTGATTGACCGCATGGTTTGAAGCTTTGTGTGTGTAGTGTTGAGTTGTGTTGTGTGTGTTTTATTTTGTGTATTTACCTTATTGTTTATGTGGTGTGTTGTCAATGCACTCGTGAGGAGTGGTTGACAACGTTGTGTGGACTGACTCTTGGCCTAGTATTGCAGGTGTTGGTTGCGGCTTGGTTTGCGTTGGTGCAGGTGAAGAACAGGCGCGGAAGGTCTTAGCCTTGCGGGGCCTCCGAGGAGTGGAGAGACAAGTAGGCTTGGTTCGAGGGACCCGGTGGCCGACGGGATCAAGTGCGAGCCGCATGGTGCAAGAAGAGCAAGACAAAGTCGTGGACATGGAGCCGGTGCATCGGTGGTGGCCAAGTCAAGGAACGAGGCAAGACTGAGTAGACCGTCCGGGCGCCGGAGGTGAAAGGCTTGGCGGGCTCGACGCTTGGCGTGGTGAGGCCAGGCCGTGTACGCGGGGTTTGGTGGTTTGACCACAAAACCATCGGAGGAGGGTTTCTCGGTTTGGGCCTCAAAACCGAGCCCGAGGGCCTGACGTGACGGAGACGGTATCCGGGTGCGTCGGGAAGCTTCGAGGCGGGCGACACGCGGCATGATCTAGGTGCTTGCGTCGGGAGGACGTGAAGGCCTGATGGATGCGCGGCCGTCCGATGGTGAACTTCATGTGTTGACCAAAACGCCCCTGTGAGGGCTTGTGTTGTACTCCTAGTGTAGGGGCACTTCGGTCTTTTCCGGAGGGCCTATATATAGGAGGAGGGGGCTGAATTTTCAGCCAACTCTTGGGTTAGAGGGGCCGTACTCTTTCATTTTGGAGTGCTTTGGGAGAGAGGGAGAGAGGGGAGAGTGGCTCTTTGATTGGAGCTTTTTGCCATCTTAGATTTGGTTTCTAGGAGTGGCTTGTAATCGATTGGACAAGATATTCATAGTGATTTCTTCCTCTAAATCTTGTGCCAATCTTTCTATTCCCGAGTTTCTTTTATTGCCTTTTCGGAGCTCTTTTTTGTGCTATTTTCGTGCTTGGCTCGATTCGTTGTTTCTAGGACGTTTGGCTCCGGATTTCTTTGAGGGGATCATGGATGGATGCCTTGCGCACCTTTGGTGATGATCTTGACCCCTCAAACGCTGGGAATCGGGCTCAATTTGGTGAGAATTGGATGAACTCGGGTTTGTGATTTGAGTGCACGAGATTTGCAATTCCGGTTGATTGGATTGGTTTAGGGTACCAAGATTTTGGGCATAGCTTCACGTAGTGACGCTTCTTATCTACCCAAAATTTGGGGTCAATCCGTCCAACGGTTTAGGAGATCCATCGATTGGAAGTTTGAGGTTGTTTCTCGTGTTCCTCGGGCCGTGCCGATTCGCACCTCGGTGGACCGTCCGCGAGGTCACCGTGGACCGTCCGCGAGGTAGCCGCGGACCGTCCGCGAGGTCACCGCGGACCGTCCGCGAGGTGCCTCGACTGCCCCACTGTTCTTCGTGTTCTTGCGGATTCTTGAGCGCCTCTCTTTCGATCCATTTTGTCGGTGGGTTTTTGGTGCATGAAGTTTGCGGACGGTCCGTACTAGAGTGTCGGACGGTCCGTGACGAGGCGGACGGTCCGCGGGTCCCCTCACGGACGGTCCGTTTTTCTCGGTGCGATCGGGAGGTTCGGGTAGCAATTTCGGACGGTCCGTGCCCTCCTCGCGGACGCTCCGCGCCCTCCTCGCGGACAGTCCGCCCGGACACCGCGGACGGTCCGCCTGGTGCTTTCCAGATTGCCTAAGACCCTTGCTTTTTGAGTTGTGCTTCCGCGTTGGATTGGTTTGGGATTTGTTCCTAGGCTTCTTGGTGGTTCCTTTGAGGTTGTTTGAGTCCTGTTTGGGATCTTGTTTGTGCTTGTGGGTTCGTGGAGTTGCGATTGGGGTATAGGCCGAATTCAACCAAAGGGAAGAATTTTTATCGGCTCCTATTCACTCCCCCCCCTCTCTAGTCGCCATCCGATCCTTCAATTAGTATCAGAGCCGGTTGTGGATTCTTTTGGCTTTAACAAGTCTTGAATCCATAGGGTGACTAGAGGAAAGAGGTGCTTTTGCTTGCGACCTTGGTTTGCACGTTTTGAGTCCGACGATTTGGAGTTGTGTCCTTGGAAAACCATAACTTGAGGTACCTTCAGTAAAACGGGCATAACTTTTCGCTCGGTGCTCCGTTTTGGCTCAATTTTTTACAGCGGTTTCGTGACTTCATTTGTAGGTGATCCAAAATCATCTAAAGATCATTTTGGGGTCTTCAAAAATTCAGAAAAAATCAACAAGATAATTGAAAAATCCTCATTTATGTCTCTTGCGGCTTTGTCTTGTTTCTTCTGGATTTTCTCTAGGCTTCATTTCACCTTATCTTGAGCTGAAATTTTTTTGTGCCTCTATCTTTGGTGCTCCTTGTTCAGTGGTAAAATTTTGGGAAAAAGATAAGATCCTTTGCTATTGAACTCGTCAGTAGGTGTTAGAGAATTGAGGCTTTTTGAGCGCTTTCTTTGCATCGTTGCTTGTTCCTTGAGCTTGGTTTCGGCTAATCCTAACCGGTACTTTGTTTATGGCACCAAGTTCTTCTCCTTGTGGTTCTTTGAGCAGGAGGAGTATGGAGGTTGAGGCGGAAGCCGAAGTGGAGGAGATGATATCTCTCATCGAGGACTATCGAGATGGTGACATCAAGAAAGGCAAGCTCTACCACAAGCTAGGAGGCATGAACCAAGGTACACTTGCCAAAGCTATCTTGATCCTATGCAATAGGTTGGATGATTGTGAGTGTGATTGTGGAGACTTGCATAGGAGAAACATAGATTTGTGTGATGCCTTGCGTAGGAAGAATGAGAAGATGAAATGCTCTCTTACTAGGTTGAAATATGGTATGGCTCATTGGAGGTCTCGTGCTTTGAATTCTTGCACTTCTTGTAACACCATGCATGCTAAAAATGATGCTTTGATTGCTTCCATTGCATGCTTGAAATCTGAAATTAAGGTGTTAAATTTCAAAGCTTCTTTGCCTTGCAAATCATGCGATGCCTTGTGTGCTGAAAATGAGAAATTAAAAGATGAAGTTAGTTGCCGCAAAATGCATGTTGAAGCTTTTAGAAGAGCATGCGATAATCTTGATTTTGAGAATGATGAATTGAGATCATCTCTTGCTAACTTGCAATCTGAAATTGACTTGTTGAAATCCAATGCTTCTATGCCCTGCAACTCTTGTGTTGTGTTCAATGATGAACTTGATATGGCTAGGAGTAAGATTGCTTTGTTAGAGTCAAGTGCTTCTCTACCATGTGTTTCTTGTGAGTCTTTGCTTGCTGAAATTAATGAACTAAAATTGACTCACACCACATGTGTAGATGAACTTGAGCATGCTAGGGCTGAAATTTGTGATATAAAATCCATGCCTTGTAGCAAGTGTTCTTTGTTGCTGGTTGAGGATGCTTGCCATACTTCTTGCAATGATGATAATGCTTTGCGAGATGTAAATGATGTTGCTTGTTCATGTGATTTCGTTTGCACCTCATGCATTGATTTGGAAAGTGAAGTTTTGGCTTTGAAAAAGATGCGCGAGGATATGAGCGCTAAGTTGGTTGAGCATGATGAGATGAGTGCCAACCTTGAGAAAGAAAATGAACTCTTGCGTACCACATATGCTAAATGCATTGAAGAAGAAATCAATAACTTGAGAAATATGACATGTGGTACTTCTGAGCGCCTCAAGTCTCAAAATGAGGTTTTGCGCACAAGGTGCAAGAGTCTTTGTGCCAAGGGTTTGGATTCTCACTTCTCTTGTCACTCCGATGTTGATGCTTCTAAATTTGATTCTTCTAAACCGGAGTCGACTTCTTCTCTTGAGTGTGAGTCTTTGGATGCTAGTAAGTGTGCTAGTGCTTTGGATAGCTCTCCCATAGCTACTCCTAAGCTTGTTGCTTCTTCCGGTGTTGCCCAAGGTGATTTGAATGGAAAGGGTGCCTTCCACATATTTGGAACTCATACTCCGAAGCCGAGGTTCCAATGCACCTTTTGCAAGAAGGATGGGCATACCGTTGAGTTTTGCTTTCGCCGTGTCAAGCACGAGCGACGTGTGCGCGCTAAAGCTTTTAAGAAGCCACGTAGTCTTTCTCATGGCACGTGTGATTCTAATGTGGACACCAAGTTGGATGTTGGGGTTGATGCTTCATGCTCTAAGTCCCAAGGGACTTCCCACTTACAAGAGAATGGTAATTCATCTACTCGACCGTGCCTCTCGATAGGCCTTTGTACCATTGCTCTCACCGTGGGAAGGATGGGCATCAAGAGAGCTTTTGCTACCGCCGGCAAGGAGAATACGGCGAGGAGGTGCCTCTAGGCCTTTGGTTGTTCATAGCCTTTCTCATGGCATGAACACTTGTGAGCCTAAGAAGGCGCGATTTGTGGATGGGTCTTATGACACTCTTTCTAGTGAGTTAGGCCATGCTCGTGGACATGCTTCTAGTGTTTCTTGTGTTGGTCCGCGACATGCTTCCCGTGGTGCTTGTGTTGGTTCTTCTCCTACGACCCCGAAGGATCTTTGCCTTTTTGCTTGTGGTAGCACTCGACTTTCCTCGCGAGTGACTTCTTTGAGGCATGGTTCCAAGGGTGTTCGAAAGACTTTTCATTCCAACCGGCATTTGCATCATGCTAACCCACATGATAGGTTGTGTGCACCACTTACCCGTGTGACCAAATATTGGATTCCCAAGTACGTGCTTGCTAACCCTTTGGGATCCAAGGCTCGGTCTTTCTCGTCTCCTTGTGTGTAGGTATGGAGATGCGGTTGGAGAACATGAGCTCAATGGAGACATGATGGTTCTCCACACCGCTTTGGATGGCTCTTGAAAGCCTTTGTACACATGTATAGTGAGTTTTCTTTTCCCCTTGTCCTCTCTTGTATATACTTGTGTCTTGCTTGTGTGAAAACCATGGTAGGCTAGCCACCTTGTTCATGATAGCTTTGTGATCTTGAATATCTATATTGCTATCTTTGTATGATTTTATGGTGGATGTTATTTATGAACATCATGTCATGCTTTATGGTTGATTGCTTGGATATGTCATGTTGTTCATCTATATCATTTTTTGTCTAGCTCGATGGTACCTTTGCTGTTAGCTTGTTTGTCCCCCATGTATATCTTGTCATGCTAGCTTTGTAATATATGTTGGTGGGTGATCCATGTGTTTTTGTATCATGCCTTTGTTTAGTTCTTGTATATTGTTTGGCATGTTGTCCTTTGGTATCATTTTGGTTTAGTGTTGTACCTTGTTAACATACTTGCTTGCCCATGCTTATTCATATTTGTGGAATCATGCCAAGTGACCTTGTTCTTTGCTCCTGTGTGGTTTTCTTTCACTTGGATGAGGTGTTCGGTCTTTGCCCTCTCAAACCATTTCTTTGTGCTCACTTGTTCTCAATCCGCTCCTCAAGGGGGAGAAATTTGGAAAATCAAGTTGATATGAACCTTGATTTGATGGTGATGAGCGGTTGACAAGTGTTTTGGTAAGAGGTTTATGGCACTTTGTGTTGAGCATTTTGGTTTGATGGCTTTTAGGGATTGCATGTTGGTAGTGTGTCTCTTTGATTGCGCTTAGCCCTTGTGCTTGCTTTGGTTTCGAGAGGAATTTGTCGGAGCATGCTTTTATCCCTTCTCACTTCAAGTGGCCTTTTGTTTGCTTTTTATAGGCTTTGTGGCGCTTGAATGAGTTCTTATTTGCTTTTTGACCTTCTTTTGTCAATGCACTCATCAAGGGGAGATTGAGGAACCAAGTTGAGAAGTACCTTGGTTCGTGTGTGATGAGTGATTGACCGCATGGTTTGAAGCTTTGTGTGTGTAGTGTTGAGTTGTGTTGTGTGTGTTTTATTTTGTGTATTTACCTTATTGTTTATGTGGTGTGTTGTCAATGCACTCGTGAGGAGTGGTTGACAACGTTGTGTGGACCGACTCTTGGCCTAGTATTGCGGGTGTTGGTTGCGGCTTGGTTTGCGTTGGTGCAGGTGAAGAACAGCGCGAAAGGTCTTAGCCTTGCGGGGGCCTCCGAGGAGTGGAGAGACAAGTAGGCTTGGTTCGAGGGACCCGGTGGCCGACGGGATCAAGTGCGAGCCGCATGGTGCAAGAAGAGCAAGACAAAGTCGTGGACATGGAGCCGGTGCATCGGTGGTGGCCAAGTCAAGGAACGAGGCAAGACTGAGTAGACCGTCCGGCGCCGGAGGTGAAAGGCTTGGCGGGCTCGACGCTTGGCGTGGTGAGGCCAGGCCGTGTACGCGGGGTTTGGTGGTTTGACCACAAAACCATCGGAGGAGGGTTTCTCGGTTTGGGCCTCAAAACCGAGCCCGAGGGCCCGACGTGACGGGAGACGGTATCCGGTGCGTCGGGGAAGCTTCGAGGCGGGCGACACGCGGCATGATCTAGGTGCTTGCGTCGGGAGGACGTGAAGGCCTGATGGATGCGCGGCCGTCCGATGGTGAACTTCATGTGTTGACCAAAACGCCCCTGTGAGGGCTTGTGTTGTACTCCTAGTGTAGGGGCACTTCGGTCTTTTCCGGAGGGCCTATATATAGGAGGAGGGGCTGAATTTTCAGCCAACTCTTGGGTTAGAGGGGCTGTACTCTTTCATTTTGGAGTGCTTTGGGAGAGAGGGAGAGAGGGGAGAGTGGCTCTTTGATTGGAGCTTTTTGCCATCTTAGATTTGGTTTCTAGGAGTGGCTTGTAATCGATTGGACAAGATATTCATAGTGATTTCTTCCTCTAAATCTTGTGCCAATCTTTCTATTCCCGAGTTTCTTTTATTGCCTTTTCGGAGCTCTTTTTTGTGCTATTTTCGTGCTTGGCTCGATTCGTTGTTTCTAGGACGTTTGGCTCCGGATTTCTTTGAGGGGATCATGGATGGATGCCTTGCGCACCTTTGGTGATGATCTTGACCCCTCAAACGCTGGGAATCGGGCTCAATTTGGTGAGAATTGGATGAACTCGGGTTTGTGATTTGAGTGCACGAGATTTGCAATTCCGGTTGATTGGATTGGTTTAGGGTACCAAGATTGTGGGCATAGCTTCACGTAGTGACGCTTCTTATCTACCCAAAATTTGGGGTCAATCCGTCCAACGGTTTAGGAGATCCATCGATTGGAAGTTTGAGGTTGTTTCTCGTGTTCCTCGGCTGTGCTGATTCGCACCTGGTGGACCGTCCGCGAGGTAGCTGCGGACCGTCCGCGAGGTCACCGCGGACCGTCCGCGAGGTGCCCGCCGCCCCACTGTTCTTCGTGTTCTTGCGGATTCTTGAGCGCCTCTCTTTCGATCCATTTTGTCGGTGGGTTTTTGGTGCATGAAGTTTGCGGACGGTCCGTACTAGAGTGTCGGACGGTCCGTGACGAGGCGGACGGTCCGCGGGTCCCTCACGGACGGTCCGTTTTTCTCGGTGCGATCGGAGGTTCGGGTAGCAATTTCGGACGGTCCGTGCCCTCCTCGCGGACGGTCCGCGCCCTCCTCGCGGACGGTCCGCCGGACACTTGCGGACGGTCCGCTCGGTGCTTTCCGCATTGCCTAAGACCATTGCTTTTTGAGTTGTGCTTCCGCGTTGGATTGGTTTGGGATTTGTTCCTAGGCTTCTTGGTGGTTCCTTTGAGGTTGTTTGAGTCCTGTTTGGGATCTTGTTTGTGCTTGTGGGTTCGTGGAGTTGCGATTGGGGTATAGGCCGAATTCAACCAAAGGGAAGAATTTTTATCGGCTCCTATTCACTCCCCCCCTCTCTAGTCGCCATCCGATCCTTCATGCTTAAGTATCAATGAAAGAAATTTTCCAGCAATGAGTACTCGTAGTTGCGATCTCAGAGTGCGGAGCCCCCATCGTGGAGTGGATGCGAGTAGTAGTACTCGGCGGTAGTGGTCCCGTTGTAGGGACTAGACAGTAAAGAAGTTGATGAACGATCAAACTTTATTACTGAAGAAGTACACCTGGGTGGCCAGGGCCGTAGTTACAGAGTAGCTGCTTGGACCCGGAGGGCCACTTACAACTGAGGAGCGCCGGAGCGGGGTAGCCGCTTACAGCAGTTGATCCGTAAGTAGGCGTGTAGGCTGGATCGTAGATCCGTTGGTAGCCGTGCAGGCTGGATCTTGGAGTGTGGTCTCTTAGTAGACCGCTGCTAGAGTCCTTGACGCTCGTGGCAGCCCAGGGTCCGTAGGTAGCCGCACGGGCTGGATCCTGGAGAGGAGAAGTCCGGAGACTGGAGCCACGACCCGAGGGGGTCGCTTACGGCAGGGGGTGTTGATGTAGTCGTGTAGACTTGAACCCCAGAGTAGTCGTGTAGACTAGGCGTAGAATCGAAAGAGTCGGTCGACGTTCCACGAGTTGTTGATGTCTTCCTCTTCAAGTGTTTGGAGGCGGTAGGAGCCCGGCCCGGTCACCTTTGTGACGGTGAAGGGGCCTTCCCAGGGGGAACTGAGCTTGTGTAGTCCTTCCGTGTTCTGGACACGGCGGAGGACGAGATCACCAACGTTGAAGGAGCGTTCCTTGACGTTGCGATCATGGTAGCGTCGGATACCCTCTAGGTACCTTGCTGACTGGACGAGGGCAGCGCAGCGAGCTTCTTCGAGGCTGTCAATGTCAACTCGTCTGCTGTCTTCCGAGACGCCTTCGTCGTAGTGCTCCACTGCTGGCGAGTTCCATATGACGTCGGCAGGGAGGATTGCTTCAGAGCCGTAGACCAGGAAGTATGGGGATTGCCCCGTTGGCTTGGACGGCTGAGTCCGTAGCCCCCAGAGTGCGTTGGGTAGTTCCTTGATCCACTTGCCCCCTTTAGAGTTAGCAGCGTCGTGTAGCCGCTTCTTGAGAGCGTCGAGCACCATCCCGTTGGCGCGCTCGACTTGTCCGTTGGCCCGTGGATGGGCAACTGAGACGTATCGGACATCGATCCCGCTGTTCTCGCAATACTCCCCGGAAGCGGTGGTTGTTGAAGTTGGAGCCCGTGTCCGTGATGATGCGGTGGGGTAGCCGTAGCGGTGTACGAGTTCATCCAGAAGTCGAGTACTCGTCGGCCTTGGGGCATGTGACCGGCTTGACCTCGATCCACTTGGTGAACTTGTCGATAGCAACCGGCACCCCGTTGAATCCTCCGGCGCGGTTGGCAGTGGCCCAATCATGTCGAGCCCCCAGCAAGCGAAGGGCCAGGTTGGCGGTATGGTGACTAGCTTGTAGGCTGGGACGTGTTGCTGCTTGGCGATGTACTGGCATCCTTGGCATTTTCTGACGAGTTCCTCGGCGTCGCCCAGAGCTGTGGGCCAGTAGAAAGCTCGTCGGAAGGCCTTGCTGACCAGCGTGCGTGAGGACGCGTGGTTGCCGCAGACGCCCTTATGGATCTCCTCCAAGATGTCCTTGCCTTCTTCACGAGGGACGCACTTCATGAGTACTCTATAGGATGCGCCCCGCTTGTAGAGCTTGTCTCCGACAAGGACGTAAGACCTGGCGCGGCGGACAAGTTGCTCGGCCGCGTTCTTGTCGGAGGGGACCTTCTGCTCACTGAGGTAGTCGATGAAGGGTTGCCTCCAGTCCACGTCGATCATCATGACCTCCTGCCCAGCTGGTGGATGGG
Organism: Cenchrus americanus; assembly: GCA_947561735.1. Classification (NCBI taxonomy): domain Eukaryota; kingdom Viridiplantae; phylum Streptophyta; class Magnoliopsida; order Poales; family Poaceae; genus Cenchrus; species Cenchrus americanus. Next base: position 79,282,177 of record OX387245.1, on the reverse strand, counting down.
CTAGTACAGTGGTCGGTGGCGCCGGCTCTGGGATGGATGGCGCGTGGAGCTCGTGGACGAAGACACCCGCTGGCACTTGAGCGCGGGTGGATCCAAGCTTCGAGAGGACGTCCGCTGCAACGTTGTTGTCGCGGACGATGTGATGGAACTCGAGACCATAGAACTTGTTGTCGAGCTTGCTGACTTCTAGGCAGTAGGTGTCCATGTTCTCCTTGTTGCGGTCCCAGGACTTGTTGACTTGGTTGATGACCACTGCGGAGTCGCCGTAGACTAGTAGCCGCTTGATGCCCAATGAAGCTGCGAGGCGGGGCCCGTGTAGGAGGGCTTCGTACTCGGCTTCGTTGTTTGAGACCTTCCAGAAGATCTGCAGGACATACTTGAGTTGTTCGCCCGTTGGAGAGATCAGGAGTACCCCTGCACGTGCGCCCTCGAGGTTGAGTGAGCCGTCAAAGTACATCACCCAATGCTCTGGTCGCACGGTGGGAGTAGGTAGCTGGTTCTCCCGCCACTCTGCCATGAAGTCGACTAGCGCCTGCGACTTGATGGCTGTGCGTGGCTTGAAGTCGATGGTGAGGGCGCCGAGCTCGACAGCCCACTTGGAGATCCTTCCAGTAGCGTCTTGGTTCCGCAGGATGTCGCCGAGGGGGTAGTTGGTGACGATGGAGACCGAGTACTGCTGGAAGTAGTGTCGCAGCTTCCGCGAGGTGATGAGTAGTGCGTACAGGAGCTTCTCCACGGGCTGATAGCGGGCCTTGGACTCTGATAGAACCTCGCTGATGAAGTAGACTAGGCGCTGGACCGGGTAGGTGTGGCCGTCTTGCTGCCGCTCGACAACGATGGCAGTACTGACCACGTGAGTAGTCGTAGCTAGGTAGAGCAGTAGCTGCTCGCCCTTGTGAGGAGCCGTGAGGATCAGTGGCTTCGATAAGAAGTCCTTGAGCTGAGCAAGGGCTTGATCTGCCTCTGGAGTCCACACGAACTTCTCTTGATGCTTGAGTAGTTTGAAGGGGAGGCCCCGTTCTCCTAGCCTCGAGATGAATCTATTCAGCGCCGTCATGCACCCTGTCAGCTTCTGGACGTCTTTGATGCTCGTGGGAGCTTTCATGCTAGTGATGGCGGAGATCTTCTCGGGGTTGGATTCGATGCCGTGCTGGCTGATGATGAAGCCCAGTAGTTTGCCCGAAGGGACGCTGAAGACGCACTTTTTTGAGTTGAGCTTCCAGCGGTACTCGCGTAGTGATGCGATGGTCTCTCCAAGGTCGTCGATGAGGGTACTGGAGTTTCTGGTCTTGATGACCACGTCATCCACGTAGGCCTCGACGTTCTTGTTGAGCTGCCTCTTGAAGCAGGCCTGGATAGCTCGTTGGTAGGTAGCGCCGGCGTTCTTCAACCCGAAGGACATGGTCGTGTAGCAGTACACGCCAAACGGGGTGATGAACGTGGTCTTCTCCTGGTCTTCTTCCTTGATCGCGATCCGGTGGTACCGGAGTAGCGATCGAGGAAGCAGAGCAGGTCGCAGCCCGCCGTGGAATCGATGACTTGATCAATCCGCGGCAACCCGAAGGGGTCCTTGGGGCAGTGCTTGTTGAGGTCGGTGTAGTCGACGCACATCCTCCACTTGTTCGAGTTCTTCTTGCGGACGAGGACAGGGTTGGCGAGCCACTCAGAATGGAAGACTTCTCTGATGAAGCCAGCTGTGAGTAGTTTGGTGAGTTCCTTCTTGATGGCGTCCCGCCTGTCGTCGGCGAAGCGTCGGAGGTGTTGTCGCTTGGGGGTGGCCTTAGGATCGACGTTGAGGCAGTGCTCAATCAGCTCCCTGGGCACTCCTGGCATGTCCGCTGGCTTCCACGCGAAGATGTCGCGGTTAGCCCGAAGGAAGCTGATGAGCGCGTCTTCCTATTTGGGGTCGAGGCCAGACCCGATGGTGGTGGTCTTGCTGGGGTCGCCTGTTCCGAGGTCGACCGTCTTGACGAGTACCTCCTCAGGTGGCTGAGGCTTGTTGGTGCTGTCAGACTTCTCTGGGACGTCGAGTTCACTTGTAGAAAGCTTCTTCGATGCGGCGTAGACTTCCATCATCGCGTTGAATACTTGGTTCGTAGAGGCGATCTCCACGGCTTCTGTGTCGCAGTCGTGGGAGATCTTCAAGTCCCCTTGGAGGGAGACTACGCCGGCTGGGCTTGGCATTTTGAGTACCAAGTAGGTGTAGTGGGCCGCCATGAACTTGGTGATGGCCAGTCTGCCGAGGATGGCGTGGTAGGAGGTCTCGAAGTCCGCGACCTCGAACTTGATGTACTCGGTACGGTAGTTGTCCCGAGATGCCCCGAAGGTAACTGGCAGGACCACTGAGCCCAGTGGAATAGCCGCGTTGCCAGGGACGATGCCGTAGAAGGGCACGTTGCTCTTGGTGAGCATATGAGTGATGTCGAGCTTCATTTTCTTCAAGGTCTTGGTGAAGAGGACGTTGAGCCCGCTCCCACCATCGATGAGCACCTTGTTGAGTTTGGAGCCCGCCACCGTTGGCTTCAGGACGGGGGGGAACCGTCCTGGTTCAGAGAAGCTGGTCCATTGATCCGCGCGGGAGAAGGTGATGGGTACCTCCGACCACCTGAGAGGGGTCGGGACCGCTGGCTCAATGGACATTACTTCACGACGGGTAGCCTTCGCTCCCGCCTGCCGGCGATCCGCCGAAGAGGACGTTGACGGTCTTCTCGGGTTCTTGGAAGTCGTTGTTGTCGCCGTCCTTCTTCTTGCCCTTTTGGTCGTGAGGGTGCGGTGGCTCCGGCGTCTCCTTGAGTGCGTGCCGAGCCGGGCAAGACGTTTGTTCGGTGGTGTGGTTCCCGTTTGGATGCCACGGGCACTTCTCCTTCAGCAGGTCTTTGAAACCGCCAGAGTTCTTCTTTGAGTTCCCTTTCGCAGGGCGCTGGATATCCGCGACGGTGTTTTCTGGCTTGCGCTTGCGGTTGGGACCCGAGTAGTAGTAGTTGTTGTTATTGCGACCACCCTGGTTCACGTTGCTGCCGCTGCTGCCGCCCTGGTTCTGCTTGGTCTTGCCGCGGATGGCGTTGTATTTGGCATTGGCCTTGTCTTCTTCATCCGCCCAGGACGTGATCATGTCCTTGAGGTGGGGGATGGACCTGGGGCGGCGACGACCGAAGTCTTTGAAGGTGCGGCGGTGGTAGAGGCCGTCTTGGAAGAGGTCGATGACCTCCTTGTCAGTGACGTCGACGACGGTGGCGCGCTTGTCGAAAAAGCGGCGCATGTACTTGTGGAGGGTCTCGCCTTGTTCCTGCTTGATCATGGCCAGGTCCATGCGAGTACCCGATCGGCCCATGGCGCCCGCGAAGTTGCTTGTGAACTGCGCCTTCAGCTGGTCCCACTTGTCGATCGAGTGCTTGTCCAGCGACTCGACCCAAGTGAGTGGTGCTTGGTCCAGGCAGAAGGGGAAGTAGAGGCACTTGGTGTCGCTGTTGTCGGGGACCGCCCTAGGGGTCCCCTCAAACAATGGGGGAACCCTCACTTAAATTCCTGCATCAAAATGAACTAAGCCTAACCATGCAGAGAACTAACCATGCAGGACGTGGCCCATGCAGGCGAGACTTCGGAGGCCCACCAAGACGGCTCGCCTATGAGACCCCTCGAGCGAGGCTCCGCCTCGCCCGAGGGTACGCTCCCCCCTCGAACGGGCTCCGCCCCGCTCGAGGGGCAACCCCCTCCTCGAACGGGTTCCGCCCCGTTCGAGGGGCGACCCTTCCCTCGAGCGGTCCCGCCCCCGCTCGAGGGCTCGCTCCCCCTCGAGCGGGCCTCGCCTCGCTCGAGGGTTCGCTCCACCCTCGGCCGGGGCCCGCCACGCTCACGGGCGCCCCGCACGCGTGCGCCGGCCCCGTACTTGGGCATTTAACGCCCCGACGCCGCAGACGGCGCCATCATGCGCCGGGGCTCACGCCCGGTGCCGCCGCACCAACTCCCCGGGGAGGAGCCCATCCCCGCCACCGTGGGGTGGAGCGTGCGGTACGGCCGGCGTCGGTCCCATGACACCGCGCGCACGCCACCGTACGGCTAACGCGCTCGACCCCTCGAAAGGGGGCCGGGCGCACCCTCGACTCCACTTTCCCGTGACCCCGGAGTTAGGTGAGGGACGCTAGGCCGGTGGGTGGCCATCCCGGCCACCGAACGCGCGCGGCCGCCGTACCCACGCGCGCGCGGGCACACGCCCGACTCCGCGAGCGCACGCCCGAACACCGCAGCAACCACCCCACCACCGCGAGCTCATTGGGAAGGAACGCCGTTCGCCCGCTCCCGTGCCCCATACCGCCATCATCGCACCCCCCTCGAAGCCTATCGGGGGACGCCATCGCCATCCGCCGCCTCCTACCCTCGAACCGCCACTGTTCGGGTACAAGGTAGGCCATCATGGCCGGATCGCAGCGAAGATCGACCGGACGGTCGCCCGCTCTACACCGTAGCACGACGTGCTCCCACACGCAGCTAGGTAGCGCGGCGTGCATGTAACTCGCCGCTCCCTTGGCCTATAAAAGGGAAGGCGAGCCCCCAGCCGCGCGGGGACGAATCCGGAGGAACACAGCGCACTGTGCACTCACTCTCTTATTCTCCCACAACATCTTCAGCTACTCACCAGGGACTTGGGAGCCACGCTTCCTCTCCCGCCTTGCTTGTATTTGCCCCACTACAAGCACCCCGGTGCCGAGCAATATAGTGCCACGAGCACACCACCGCCGGGACGTACGGCCCCCTCGGCCGGGAACCGGGATAAATCCTTGTGTCATTTGTTGCTTAGCATCGACCATTGAGGGATAGACCTAGGCGTTATCTACTGGTTAGTGTCGGGACCATATTCCGCACCGACAGTTGGCGCCCACCGTGGGGCAAACGAGCGCCTAAGGTCATTTCGCTAACTCCCTCCATGGTGATTCGCACTGAGTACCGTAGCACCCGCTACAACATGGGTAGCTCAGACCCCCTTCCGGCCGGGCTCGAGATCCGCTTCGGGGACTTGAACTTCCAGGCCACGGGGAATGGCTATCTCATGCGCCTCACCAACCGTGAGGAGCTACGCGCGCAGCGGGAGGCCAGGTCCGCTCTGGTCTCCGCCGCACGCACGACACCGGCGCGCAGCGCCGGCGGACACGGGTGCCGCGGGACCGTCGACGCCGCGACGCCGTCGCCGCTGCGGGCTACGCTCACGTCGGGGCGCGGTCCGAGCGGCGGCGGCCGAGCGCGCCGCCGCCCAACGCGGTGCACCCACCGTCACGACGGCCGCCACCGCCCCAGCGGGACCGCGTGCGGTCTCCGGACCACGCGTCCCCATCGGGCTGCGTGGCGCCACTACGGCCTACAACGCCAACGTCAACACGACAATGCACGGGGTTCCGCCCGGTCGGCACGTCTTCGTCGCCGGGGATCCCGCACTTCGGCGACGGGACGAGTCGTCCCCGGGCTCCGTCGACACGATGCCACCCGCCAACCGTCATGGGTACGCGGAGTGGGACTTCTCCGGTGTGCCGGACCCGGCCGCGTTCGGGGCGCTTCCTCGACGCCACGGACTACCGGTTCGGCCGCTCCGACGACTCCAAAGACGCGGGAGCTACGACCCCACGCGGGAATGCCGCGCCGTCATCACCAACGACCCGGCCAACGCCGCCGGTGCGGCGGGCGCCGGGAGATGGGGAAGTCACGCCGGCCCCGGGGGTTGCCACGCGCCCGGCCGCGGGGCCGAGCGCTCCCGCCGGGGCCGACGTCGACGCGCGGCCGGCCCAAGCTCGCGAGCTCGAGGCCAAGCCGGCGAGAGGAGCACGGACCGTGCGGCTACTCCGCGCCTCGATGGCGGGGGGAGGCCTCCGCACGCGGCGAACGCGCGCGGGAGCTAGGCCGACAAGTCCGCGACCGCCTCAACCCCGTCCCCAACGTCGACAACACGGATACTCCGCCACGAGCGAGCCAAAAGCTCATCGCCGCCGCGACACTGCTGCGCGCCATGCCGGCACCCTCGACCCCCGAGGCTCGAGACATGCACCGCGAGGTGCAGACCCTCCTTGAGCAAGCGGCCGTCCAGCAAGCCGAAAGCTCGGCCTCACGCATCCGCCAACAGGGGGACGTGCAGGGTGATGATCCGGCACCAGGGGGCGAACCCTCGGTGCATGTGGGTCGACCTGCTGACCAGGGACGCACGCCGGCCAAGGAACGCCTCCTCGACACACGCAGGGCGCTGGATGGCGACGCCCGCAACGTCATCAACGCCAGGCGCACCAGCAAGGCGGATGCGCGAGCAGCCAGGGGCTACCACCCTCGAAGGGGTGGACGCTACGACAGCGGTGAGGATCGCTCCCCGACACCAGAGCCCCCGGGCACCCGTGTGTTCAGCCGGGAGATCCGCACGGCAGCGTTCCCCCAGCGCTTCCGTCAGCCCTCGACGATCGTCAAATACAACGGGGAGACGGACCCTCGTGTTTGGGTCAACGATTACCGCCTGGCCTGTCGCTGGGCGGGGCCACCAACGACGAAGTGATCATCCGCAACTTGCCCCTGCATCTGGGCGACGCGGCCCGGACATGGCTCGAGCACTTGCACCGCCGGCCCGGATCCATAACGTGGGACGATCTAGTCCACACCTTCGTGGGCAACTTCCAGGGCACGTACGTGCGCCCCGGGAACTCCTGGGATCTGCGCTCCTGCACGCAGAAGCCAGGCGAATCGCTGCGGGACTTCATACGGCGCTTCTCCAAACGCCGCACGCAGCTCCCCGCCGTGGCACGGCCGGGAGATCGTGCACGCGTTCCTCGAGGGCACCACGTGCCGGGACCTTGTACGCGAGCTGGGACGCAGCCCGCCCACGGACTCGAACGAGCTGTTCGACATTGCCACCGCCTTCGCCTCCGGGAGAGGAGGCCGTGGGGGCAATCTTCGACGGCAAGAAGGGCAAGCGCTCCGAGGACACGCTCGCGGAGGGCGGCGGGTCCAAGGAGCCGCGCCGCAATGACAAGCGGGGCAAGAAGGGGAAGAAGCCACGCCGCGAGGCGCGCGAGCGAGGGGGCGCAACGGCGGCAACGCCGAGGCCCTCGCCGTTGACCCGGCCCGACGGGGCCCTCGACCGGCTCCTCGAGGCCCGGGGGTGTTTGACGACATGATTAAGAAGCCATGCCCCTACCACAAGACCCCCGTGAATCACACTCTTGAGCAAGGCGACATGCTCAAGAAGTTCTATGGCCGTGCCGCCGCGAAGGAGGCGGAGAGGCCAAGAAGGATGGGGGCGACGGCGACGCAGTGGCTTCCCGCTCGTCGAAAATGTGTTCCTCATTTTTGGGGGACCTACCGTCGACATGTCAACCCGGCGGCGCAAGAAGGAGCGGCACGAAGTCCTCGCCGCGAAAGGGCGCCTCCGGCCTTTCTCAACCGGTCGAAGGATGCCATCACCTTTAGCCGGGATGATCACCCAAACCGCATCCCGAACCCGGCCAAGTACCCCCGGTGGTCGATCCCATCATTGGGAACGCCGGTTTTCGAAGGTCCTTATGGACGGAGGCGTAGCCTCAATATCCTCTTCGCGCATACATTGCGCCTAATGGGGATTGGGCCGGGACCAGCCGCGGCCCGGCACGAAGCCGTTTCACGGCATCGCGCCGGAAAGGGGTTCAACCCCTCGGGCGGCATCGATCCGCCCGTCCGGTTCGGGACCCCCAAGAATTTCCGCAAGGAAACCCTCACCTTCGAGGTGGTGGGATTCAAAGGGGCCTACCATGCCATCCTTGGGCGACCATGCTATGCCAAGTTCATGGCGGTTCCCAACTACACGTACCGAAGATGAAGATGCCGGGTCCAAACGGCGTCATCACCGTCGGGTCGTCGATCGAGCATGCATTCGAGCGCGATGTCGAGTGCGTGGAACATGCGAGAGGCGCTAGCGCCGGATGAAGCGCCGGTAAACACACTCGGGAGAAGATGGTCAATGACGACCTCAGCTCCGCCACCAAGCACGTCGGCACGTTCGAGGCCGCCGAGCAAACCAAAGGGGTCCCACTCGACCCATCGGCCCCCGAGGGCAAAGCATTGAGGGTCGGCACGACCCTCGATCCTAAATAGGAAGCAAGTGCTCGTCGACTTCCTCCGCGCCAACGCCGACGTTTTCGCGTGGAGCCCCTCGGACATGCCAGGCATCCCGAGGGAGGTCGCCGAGCACTCCCTTGATATCCTCGCCTAACGCTCGCGGCGTTCGGCAGCGGGCCGCGCCGCTTCGACGAGGAACGGCGACGGGCGATCGGAGTGGAGCTGCGGAAGCTCCTCGAGGCCGGATTCATCAAGGAAGTGTTCCACCCGACATGGTTAGCTAATCCTGTGCTTGTAAAAAAGAAAAATGGGAAGTGGAGGATGTGCATTGACTACACCAGTCTCAATAAAGCATGTCCAAAAGTTCCTTTTCCTTTGCCACGCATAGATCAGATCGTTGATTCCACTGCCGGGTGTGAACTACTCGTTTCCTTGATGCCTATTCGGGATATCATCAAATAAAAATGAAGGAGTCCGACCAGCTCGCGACTTCGTTCATCACACCGTTCGGGACGTTCGTTACGTCACAATGCCTTTTGGCCTCGAAACGCGGGCGCAACATATCGGCGCCGCATGCGGCACGTTTTTGGGGACCATATCGGGCGGACGGTCGAGGCTTACGTAGACGACATCGTCGTCAAAACCGAGAAGGCGGACGACCCGGTCGGCGATCTTGGCATCGCATTCGACCGCTCGCGGGCCAACGGGGTCAAGCTCAACCCCGAAAAATGTGTCTTTGGAGTGCCGCGGGGCATGCTCCTAGGATACATCGTCTCCCGGCGGGGAATCGAGGCCAACCCCGAAAAGGTCGCGGCCCTCGAGCGAATGGGTCCAATTCGGGACCTCAAAGGGGTGCGAAGGTGTTGGGGTGCCTTGCCGCCCCGAGCCGCTTCGTCTCGAGGCTCGGTGAGAAGGGCCTCGCCCCTCTACCGCCGCTCAAGAAGCACGAGCGCTTCTCTTGGACCGCCGAGGCCCGGGAAGCGCTCGACAAGCCGAAGGCATCTCCGACGCACGCCCCAATCCTTACGCCGCCGCGAGACGGCGAACCCCTCCAACTCTACGTGGCCGCAACCACCCGGGTGGTCGGCGCCGTGATCGTTGTGGAGCGCACGGAGGAAGGACATGCCTTGCCCGTGCGAGGCCGGTCTACTACATCGGCGAAGTCCTATCGGACACGAAGACGCGCTACCCCCGGAGTCCGAAAGGCGTTGTATGCGGTAGTCCTCGCGCGGCGCAAGCTCCGCCACTACTTCGAGGCCCACCCGGCTACGGTGGTCTCTTCCTTCCCGTTAGGAGAGATCATTCGCAACCCCGACGCGGCGAGCGGAAATTGCCAAGTGGTCCGTGGAGTTGATGGGCGAGACGCTCGCCTACGCCCCGCGCAAGGCCATCAAATCGCAAATCCTAGCCGATTTCGTCGGCCGAATGGACGGACACGCAGCTGCCGCCCCCTCGGATTCAAGCGAGTGCTTGGACTGCGTTCTTCGACGGCTCGGTGATGAAGACAGGAGCGGGCGCGGGCCTGCTTTTCGTGTCACCCCTCGGGGAGCACATGCGCTACGCAGTGCGTCTCCACTTCCCCGCGTCTAACAATATGGCGGAATACGAGGCCCTTCTCTGTGGCCTAAAAACCGCCATTGAGTTAGGCATCAAACGCCTCGATGTGCGGGGGGATTCGCAGCTCGTGATCGACCAAGTCATGAAGAACGCGAGCTGCCACGACGACAAGATGGAGGCCTACTGTAAAGCCGTGCGAGCCCTCGAGGACAAATTTTACGGCATCGAGCTTAATCATGTACCCCGCCGGTACAACGAGGAAGCAGACGAGCTGGCAAAGATAGCGTCCGGGCGGATCACCGTTCCCCCGAACGTCTTCGCGCGCGACATCGCGCGCAGCCATCGGTAACCTTCGAGCCCTACCCCTCGAGCGACGGCGGACCCTCGGGGGCTCCCTCGAATCCGGCGGGTGCGGACCCCATGGAAGAGGACCCCTCGAACGAGGCGTACGTACTCTCCCTTCTCGAGGGGTACGGCTCCCACGAGGCTGTCGCAATGGACATCGAGCCGGCTCCCATCCAGGCGGACGGCGGGAGAAGTACATCGCCCGGATTGCTCGAGGGGAGCTCCCCGCGAGGCCGGGCCACGCCCGGGCGCATCGCCAGGATGGCCAAGTCATTCACCCTCGTCGACGGCGAGCTGTACAAGCACGCCGCGTCGGGCATCCTCCAGCGGTGTATACCCATTCCCGAGGGGCGCGAGCTCCTACGGGACATCCACGCGGGGATGCCGTGGCCACCACGCCGCGCCGCGCACCCTCGTCGGCAACGCGTTCCGCCAAGGCTTCTATTGGCCTACCGCGGTCGCGGACGCCAACGAAATCGTGCGCACTTGCGAAGGGTGCCAATTCTATGCCCGCAAGACCAACTTGCCGGCTCAAGCTGCGCAAACGATCCCCGTAACATGGCCGTTCGCCGTGTGGGGATTAGACATCGTTGGGCCCCCGCGGAAGGCGCCGGGGGCTTCACCCACCTCGCTCGTCGCGATCGACAAGTTCTCCAAGTGGGTGGAGGTGCGCCCCATTACGAATTTGAGGGCCGAGCAGGCAGTCACGTTCTTCACCGACATCGTCTACCGCTTTGGAGTGCCAAACTCCATCATCACAGACAACGGGTCCCAGTTCACGGGCCGGAAGTTCCTGGAGTTCTGCGACAAGTTCCACATCCGAGTGGATTGGGCAGCTGTGGCGCACCCACAGACCAACGGCCAAGTGGAACGTGCCAACGGCATGATCCTACAGGGCCTCAAACCCAGAATTTTCGACCAACTCAACAAATCTGGCCGAAAATGGCTCCAAGAACTGCCAGCAGTCGTGTGGAGCCTAAGGACTACCCCAAGCAGAGCCACCGGGTTCACCCCGTTTTTCCTAGTCCATGGCGCGGAGGCCATCCTCCCCACGGATGCGGAATACGGGTCGCCCAAGGTTCGGGGCTACAACGAGGATGCTAACCGGCGAGCCCGCGAGGACTCACCGGACCGGCTAGACGAAGTACGCCTTGTGGCGTTGATGCACTCCGCAAGGTATCAACGAGTCCCTACGACGCTACCAAGCGTGCAAGATACGTCGCGGGGATTTCGGCGAGGGGGGATTTGGTCCTAAGGCTACGCCAAGACAACCGAGGGCGCCACAAGCTATCGCCCCCATGGGAGGGACCCTACGTCGTGGTGAAGGTGCTCAAACCGGGCACGTACAAGCTTGCCAACGAGGACGGCGAAGAACTCACCAACGCTTGGAACATCCAACAGCTACGTCGCTTCTACCCTTAGCTAGGATTCCCAAGTATTTTCCGTTGTAAAAACGCACGGCCAACGCCCCAGTTGGTGTCACCTATGTAAATACTCCGAATCTAATAAAAGGGCAACTCGGCTTTCCCCTGAAACCCAAGTTACCCTCGGGGCTACCGCGGGGGGGCACCCCCCCCCAAATGGTCCCATTTTTTCGCGCAAAAAACGTAATAACACGCGCTAAGTTTGTTTCCTACTTCAACCACGAGCCACAATTCGAATAGGGCGTAGGTGGCACGGCGGAAGGAGCGCGCGAGCCGAGACGCCGGCCTACGCCGCGCGGCTATGGCCCGTCTCTCTCGCCTCCAACCCAGCGGGCCCCTGCGAAAGGCGAACTCCCCTAACTAGAATCTACTCAGGAAGAAGAAGAAGCAAAAAGCGCAATAAGCAAGCGATTTCATTTACAAACTGACCATGTTCACGAAACGACTTGTTTATTTACAAGAGGCCACGAGGCCAGAGTTCTGATACACATAAACAAAAAACGGGCCTAGCGCCCAGGTGCTTTCAGGCGGGTGGAGCGGCAGCATCGGCGGCGTCGGGAAGAGGAATTCTTCGAAGGCCTCGGCGAGCGACTCGGCGGCGTCGGCGGCAAGCGCGTCCGCACGCTCCATGGCCACCTCGTCCTCGACGCCCTCGGGCACGATGTAGCCTTCCGCTACCGCCTCGAGGTTGACCTCGTAGTGGGATCGCACCACTCCGAGGGCCTCTCGCACGCCCGGGTGCAACGCCCGACGCACCCGCCCCGTGACGTGGCCGCCGAGGGCGCGTAGGCGGGCGGCGCCGAGCGGCGCCGGCCCGGGCATCGCCTTCCTCGACGACGTGACGAGTCTCGAGGGCCGCGTCCCGCGCCTCCCGCAGCCTCCCCGCTCGGAGGAGTTGTAGGAGGCTTGCGAGGCCTCGGCCCGCCCAACGAGCCGTGCCCCAAAGCCGTGCGCGAGCCCGGAAGCGACAAGACGACAAGAAATCAGAAAGGGGGAAACGAACCCTCTAAAGCAAGAACTAACAAGCAGGGTCAGACAGTAGCTTACCCTCGACTTGCCTCTTCTCCAGATCGAGGTCGCGGCGCGCGGACTCGAGCGCCAGCTCGAGATGCTGGACGGTCTCGCCTTGCTCGACGAGGGCCATCTCTTGGGCGGCATTGCTGATGCTGAGCGCCAGCGCCTCATCTTCAACTTCGGAGAATGCGGCGTTCCGCTCCTCCAGCGACCTCTCCGCTGTCTCGCGCGCGACGCGCGCCCGCTCCCGGCGCCGTCCGGCGTCGCCAAGGGCGCCCCGCTCCGCCGGAGCCGCCCCTCGGCCCCCCGGCGGGCGATGCGCTCTCGCCGGAGCCGCCCCTCGGCGGCGACGAGAGCCGCGGCCTTGACGTCGAGGGCGGCCTTCGGTCATCGGCTTCCTTGGCGCGTCGCTCCGGCCCGCGCGCCCGCTCCTCGCCCCCGGCGCCGCCGCGCCCGCGCTCCCTCGAGCGACGTGCGGAGCTCCCGGCCTCGGCGCGAGCGGTGGCCACCTCCGCCTCCCAGGTGGCGGCCAACGTCCGCGTCTTGTCCAGGTCCTCGCGCGTGTTCCACAGTGCCTCGTCGCGATCGACGAGGGCCGCGCGGATCCGCTCGAGGCTCGCGTGACGTGCCGTGCCCTGTCCTGAGCTCTCGGGGAGCACGTCGCACCACGCCATCGCCCGGTAGACCAGCCAGCTGTCCGGCGTCCTGAGAGCTTCCGCAAGCGCGTCGAAAGCGCTGCATCGCTCCCGGAGGCGGCGGGCCTCGGCGTTCACACTCGGTCGAACGCGCTGTACTTCTCATGGGCGCGGCGCTCGAGCTCCTGGCATCCACACATCGAGCCTCGTAAGCGCCAAGTCCTGAATGCAGCACGCGAAAAAGAAGAGCAACCGTGGCTCACCCGGAAGACGATCCGAGCCGGGCCGCCGTGGACCCGCGGCGCCTCGTTCAACGCGCGGTTGAGCGTGGCGCCGTGGCTCCGAGCTCGCCCCCGCAGCTCCCCGCTCCCTCCGGGCGTCGCAAACGCCGGGGGCCCTCCACGGCCCCCCCCCACCTGGGCGGGGCGACCGGCGTGGGAGGACGAGGCCTCGGCGTCGTGCCCTCGGCCCCCCACTATCACGTGACCCTCGTGCCGCCTCACGAGGGCCCCCTCCTGGGGCTCGGGGGAGTTCACGGGCCAGCTGGCCCACTGGTTCCACCCAGGCGGCGGGGAGTCATCCGAGAGCTCCACCACCTCCGCCTGGGGACCGCCGGCGGGCGGAGCCGCCTGCTCCGCCTCCGCTGGCGCCCCCACCCCGCGCCTCCGCGGCCGCGGCGCCCGTTGTGGCGCCGTTGCCGCCACCTCCGTCCGTGCCGCCACATCCGCGGGCGCTCCCGCAGGTTGCGCCCGCTCCGCCTCCTCCGCAAGGGGCCGCCACCGCGGGCGGCACCTCCACCGTAGCCGCCGCCGCGCCCGCGCCCGTGGCGACCGGCGCCGGCCGCCCCCCGGCGACCTCGCGGCCGCGCCGCGGCGGGCTGATCCACCGACCGGGGCCTCGAAGCCCCGGCCGGGCCTTGCGCGCTCGTGCCCGCCGCCGCGCCCGTCCCCGGGCGCGACCCCCTCGACGAACGCCGCCGGGGTGGGGATCGACGCGTCCGTCCCTCGCACCTTGGCCGGTGCAAGAGGAGGGACGGTTGGCACCGCCCCGCGCAAACACGAACGGAGGATTAGAGCGTCTAATAACCGGCAAACTAAGGCCAAGCAAAGGAAGAACAAAGTTCCTTACCTCGCGGAGGAAAAGGCCCGCTTCTCTTTTCCTCGAGGCCTCCGACGAGGCCGGCGCGGGGGCCGCGCTCGCCGCGGCACCTCCCGACGGCGCCGCCGCACGCGCGGACACGCCCGCCTCACGCGTGGGCGCGCCCGACGCCGCCACCACGCGCGGGGGCACGCTAGCCCCGCGTGCGGACGCGCCCACCGACGCGCCCCTCGACGAGGACGCCGCGCGCGCGGACGCGCTCCCCCGCCACGCGCGGGCACGCTTGACGCGCGCGCAGCACGTCCGCCGCGCGCGCCTCCGTGGCGCACGCCGGCACCCCCGCGGTGCGTGCCGCCCCCGACGATGATCGCCCGGCGGCGGACGCCGACGCGCCCGCCCTGTGCAAAGCCACCCCCGACGCCGGCGCGAGATCCGGCGATGGGGGGCGCGGGTCGCCACCGTGCGAGGGGCCCTCCCCCTCGGACTCTTCCTCCTTGTCCCGGTCCGAGGACGAGGGCTCCTCGATGTCGGGGGAGGAGAGCCCCGGCTCCTCCCGCCGCCGGTACTCCGCGGACCGTGCGTCGCGGCGCGCTTGGCGCCGCCTTGTGTGCTCCCTCCCCGCGCGCCGCCCGCTCCCCGCGCTCCCGCTGCGCCGCCCGCCGAGCGCACGGGAGTCGGGGGTGGGTGGAACGGACTTGGCGGCGTTGAACCGCACCGTCGCGCGCGAGGACAACGATGGCGCATCAGGAAACGGAAGCAAGGACAAGGATTAAAGCAGAATCAAAAAAACCACACTCACCAACGGGCCGATGGGGAGCATCTCGATGTCCCACGGGGTCCGACCCGCGGGTGGCGGCGTCCCGGTGTCGACGGCGCTCCGCGCCCGGTGAGCGCGTACGGCCGCTCCGGGCGGCGTCGGGAGCATCCGCGACCTCGCCACGTCGACGGGGTTGGCCGCCTCCGTCATCTCGAAGATGCAGAGCGGCCTCTCCATCAACGGCACGATTCGCCGGTGATGAAGGAAGGCGAGGACGCCCATCGCGTTGAGCCCCTCCTTCGCCAGCCGCTGCAGGGCGGCAAGGACGGACCCCCCGGCGCCCCGGTGATTGGCCGTAGGCAAGCCGTAGCCCCAGGAGTCCGGCCTCTTCTTGAACACCCGGCCGGTGTAGGGAGGGAGGCCGGGCTCGGCGTTGCGCAGATAAAACCATCCCCGCTCCCAGCCGGCGTTGTTCGTCGTCATGGTGCAGGGGATGTAGAACTCCTTGAGCTGCCCCCTCAGGGCGAGCGACATCCCGCCGGCGCGCACCGCGCGGCGGGTCCTCGGCTCCGACGTGGGCTGCGTGATGAGCTCCCCGCGGAAGAGGTGTACCCGCAGCTCCCGCTGATCGGGATCCCCGGGGTACCCTTCGCGACGCCCACGAATGTGGCCGCCTGCGAGATCGCATTGGGGGCAAAGTTGTGCAGCTCCACCCCATAGTGGTAGCACAATGCCCGCATGAAGGTGCTCGCCGGCGCGTTGAAGCCGCGCTCGTGGTAGCGGAGGAAGCTCACCACGTAACCCTCCGGCGGATTGGGCTCAAGGTGCGACGATGGCGGCACGATCCACTCCGCCGGGCGCCCTTCTTCGTTGGCCGAGAGCTGGCCGGCGGCGACCAGCTCGCCCAGGGCGAGCCGGGTCACGGTCGACCTCTCCCATGCGTACGGCTCCAGGACCCTAATCGGAAGCTGAGGCGGCGCCATGAGGGGGGGGGGCGAACGAGTGCGAGGGCGGAGGACAAGGAAACAAGGAAGAAGCTCTAAACAGCGAGCCCGCGCGACGGCAAGAGCGAGGCGAAGGCGAAGGGACGGAGGACTGAAAACGGTGAGGAGCCAAGGTAGAAAACCGCCGCCCCTTCCTCACCGCAGTTTTATAGGCGACGGGCGAGTTCTCCGAGCGCACGCCTCGCCAACATTAACCGGCAGGAATCTTTCCATCGCGTCGACGGGCGGGCCCCACCACGACCGCGGCGGCTCTAACACCTGGCAGCGGGTCATCATTACGGCAAGACCGGCGACGACCGAGGCGAAACCGTCACGTCCGCCGGCCACGTCGCCCACTACGCGCGCGCGCGGCCGCGGCGCCTAAAAAGGCGCGCCCGCGCTGCAAAACCCGCAGCCACGCCCGCAAGGCAATTAAATGCTCGGGCCCCTTGCCAAGCAAGGAGAGCCCTCGAGCGAGGCGAATCCTCGGCTCGAGACAAGGGTGACCCTCGATGGGATATCAGCGTGAGAAGGTCGCCCGGGACCTGCTCGGTGTAGAGCAGGCAGCCGCGGGCACCCATGCCACGCAGAACCCTCGAGCGGCATGGCCCCCAACTCGAAACAAGGCGACCCTCGATGGGATATCAGCGTGAGAAGGTCGCCCGGGACCTGCTCGGTGTAGAGCAGGCAGCCGCGGGCACCCATGCCACGTAGGACCCTCGAGCGGCATGACCCCCAACTCGAAACAAGGCGACCCTCGATGGGATATCAGCGTGAGAAGGTCGCCCGGGACCCGCTCGATGTAGAGCGGACCACCGGCGGCACCCATGCCACGCGAGACCCTCGAGCGGCATGACCCCCAACTCGAGGCGATGTCGCCCCCCTAAAGAAGGCACGCGCGTAAGAGGATCGCCCAGGTCACGCTTGAAATAGAGCGACACCGAAAGCACTCATACCGCGCCATGCCACCAACCAGCACCTCGAGGGGTCGGCACGCCCAGACCCCTCGACGGCCGCAAACGCGAAGAAGACGGGGCTGGCCAAGGCACGGCCCCGCACGGCCTTACTGATCAGAGGTTCGAAGCCTGACCCTCGACGGGTTCGAACAGGCGCCCCGCATCACGCAGTTAGGGGACGACGAGGGCACGCGCATTCGAGCCGTTCCTCGAGCCCGTCGGCTCGAGGGTGCCCCACATGTCGTGTTCAAGAGCCAGCGAGGGCAGCTAGCCGGGGGATCCCACCGAGGGAGAGCTTCCGCGCCCTCGGTCCCTAGCGAACGGGACCGAGCCCCACCTAGCAAACCCACGCAAGCGCTTCCATGGACGTGTCTCCGGACCGCGCAGCCTACCCTTATCGAACGGGGCATGGACGTCCACTTGAACCACCCGCTAGCGCTCGAAGAGGAATCCGCGATTCGCGACCCGCTCGATGGGAGTCGTGGAAACCTCACCCTCCGACCCGCGGAGGGACGGCGAGGGCGCGATAAAAAACAAGTCGTCAGGCTCGACCCGATCGCCTCGAACAAGGCCAAGGCTCGGGGGCTTGACGCACGGCTACACCTCCTTGGGAGTTGCACCCGCCGGGAGACAAAGGACAGGGGAGCGTGCACCCCCGATGCCGCCGAAATACCGCCGATGCCGGTTGGCATATGTGCCACGCCTTTCTGACCGAATTGCTCGCGGTTAACCCCCGCAGGAGAGCCCACACTCCCCGCAGGCTTCGGGGCTAGACCCGCGGGTCCGCTAGCGCGGCCCCACGGAAAGCGTTCGCAAACAAGGAGGGAAGAACGTCCTATCGCAGGTTCCGCATCCGCGGGAGCCTCAATGGCAAACCCGCGATGCTCGGGGGCCACCGTCGGGGACCGCCCTAGGGGTCCCCTCAAACAATGGGGGAACCCTCACTTAAATTCCCGCATCAAAATGAACTAAGCCTAACCATGCGAGAGAACTAACCATGCGAGACGTGGCCCATGCAGGCAGACTTCGGAGGCCCACCAAGACAGCTCGCCTATGAGACCCCTCGAGCAGCTCCGCCTCGCCCGAGGGTACGCTCCCCCTCGAACGGGCTCCGCCCCGCTCGAGGGGCAACCCCCCTCCTCGAACGGGTTCCGCCCCGTTCGAGGGGCGACCCTTCCCTCGAGCGGTCCCGCCCCGCTCGAGGGCTCGCTCCCCCCTCGAGCGGGCCTCGCCTCGCTCGAGGGTTCGCTCCACCCTCGGCCGGGGCCCGCCACGCTCACGGGCGCCCCCGCACGCGTGCGCCGGCCCCGTACTTGGGCATTTAACGCCCCGACGCCGCAGACGGCGCCATCATGCGCCCGGGGCTCACGCCCCGTGCCGCCGCACCAACTCCCCAGGGAGGAGCCCATCCCCGCCACTGTGGGGTGGACCGTGCGTACGGCCGGCGTCGTCCCATGACACCGCGCGCACGCCACTGTACGGCTAACGCGCTCGACCCTCGAAAGGGGGCCGGGCGCACCCTCAACTCCACTTTCCCGTGACCCCGCAGTTAGGTGAGGGACGCTAGGCCGGTGGGTGGCCATCCCGGCCACTGTAACGGCGCGGCCGCCGTACCCACGCGCGCGGGCACACGCCTGACTCCGCAGGCGCACGCCCGAACACCGCAAAGCAACCACCCCACCACCGCAGCTCATTGGGAAGGAACGCCGTTCGCCCGCTCCCCGTGCCCCGTACCGCCATCATCGCCACCCCCCTCGAAGCCTATCAGGGGACGCCATCGCCATCTGCCGCCTCCTACCCTCGAACCGCCACTGTTCGGGTACAAGGTAGGCCATCATGGCCGGATCGCAGCGAAGATCGACCGGACGGTCGCCCGCTCTACACCGTAGCACGACGTGCTCCCACACGCAGCCTAGGTAGCGCGGCGTGCATGTAACTCGCCGCTCCCTTGGCCTATAAAAGGGAAGGCGAGCCCCCAGCCGCGCGGGGACGAATCCGGAGGAACACGCCGCACCGTGCACTCACTCTCTTATTCTCCCACAACATCTTCGCCTACTCACCGGGGACTTGGGAGCCACGCTTCCTCTCCCGCCTTGCTTGTATTTGCCCCACTACAAGCACCCCCGGTGCCGAGCAATATAGTGCCACGAGCACACCACCGCCGGACGTACGGCCCCCTCGGCCGGAACCAGGATAAATCCTTGTGTCATTTGTTGCTTAGCATCGACCATTGAGGGATAGACCTAGGCGTTATCTACTGGTTAGTGTCGGGACCATATTCCGCACCGACAGCTGTTGCCGCCAGCGTTCTCGATGGAGAGGGCGTAGCACCTGAGCCACTGGATGGGGTCCTGCTTCGCATCGTACTTGGTGATCCCCAAAGGCTTGAATTTGTCGGGGAGGAGCAAGTTGCGAAGTCGAGGTGAGAAGGCGGGGAAGCCGTCGCCCTCGGCTGCGGTGGTCGACTTCTTCCGCCGCAGCTCCTCAATCTTCTGGCGAGCATCGTACCCGCCATGTGAGGCACCGGAAGCGTGGCTGTTCGCGTGGCCTCGGCCGCCGCGACTACCGCCGCCGCCAGCTCTCCTGTTGGCTCCATGGTTGGAGCCGCCGCCGCCGCCGCCGCCGCCGTCGGGGTCGTTGCCGCCGCCACCGGCCGGAGCGCGGTGGGGAACAACTTCCCGGTTGCTGTGGTCATGCTGTGAGGGTCCGCCGGCGTTGGAGCGATGACGGTTCGGCTCGGCTGGGAGGTCAGCTCGAGTACGGTTAGGACCGTTGTTGGTGTTGTGACTAGTAGCTTCGTTGTCGCGGGATCTGGCCGGAGGAGGCTGGTTGACTCTGTTGTCGACCCGCATGAAGTAGGCTTCTTCAGCGAGCTTGGCGATGACCTCTCCAGCGCGTATGCCCTGAGCCTGGCGTGCGATCGCTGTGATCGACATGAGGCACTGCTCGGGGGTAGTGTGCACTCTGCTCTCGACCGCCTCGAGAGCTTCCGCAAGGTTGCGGACGGGGAAGTTGTCACGGAGGCGTCGACGACGTTCGTTGCGCTTCCGGTTACGTTCACGTCGAGCGGCCGGTCGCCGAGTCTCATTTGGTGGAGCATCAGCAGAGAGCTCGTCGGAGCAGATGTCTTCCGTGTACTTGTCCCGAGCCGTGCACCGAAGGCCACGGGGTGTCGCCGGCAGCCATGAAGACTTGGCGATCGGGGGTGCCAAGGCTGGACTCAGAGGGTGCCACCTCAGTTGGTGTGCTTGAGTCAGCCCGGGTTAGCGGTGTTCCCTCCTAGAACGGTAGCGAGTCGATGTAGGCGACGTAGCGTGAGTCCCCCTTTATCAGGTCGGTAGGTTTGTGGTCTGGCCAGTAGACGTATCTTCCGGCCGGCGTGGATGCTATAACCAGTCCAGAGGCTGGCCATGATAAAGGAAGCTCAGTGGAGTTGTCCTCGGACCCGGGCTCCTCAGGGTCCGACCCGAAGTCGAACTCGTAATCCGGGTTCGAGTAGAACTCGGAGAGAGGGCTGGAGTCTGGAGCGCGATCGGGGGCGGCGTCGGAGTCCGAGCTGTACTCGGGTACGGGCTCCTTGCTGGCCCGGCGCGAAGTGGGAGCCCCCGTGCGGGCCCGGCCGGGGATGCGGGGGCCACGCGCAGAGCGCTCGCGAGGTGAGGGGACCGGCTGCGATGGCTGAGCAGCCGGCTCGCATGCGATGGCCCATGGCGACGTCGAGTCCGAGTTGGAAGCGGACTCGAGCTCGAAGTCAGCGTGGTGGTCGAAGCTCGAAATTTCGCCGAACTTGCCGGCGAGTTGACCCGTGACAACTTCAGGAAGCGTCACGAAGCCTGTCTTCGGGTTGGGCTGCATGGTCAGTCGGCGCTGGAAGGAGCCCGCGCCATCAGCAGTGCAGACCCAGGCGGCGAACACGAAGGTGTCGCCGCGGTTGAAGGCGACGGTTGGCTTGAAGCAGACGGGAGCCGTCGAGTTCGCCATGTGATCTCGGGCGAGACCCCCTACCTGGCGCGCCAGCTGTCGGTGTTTTAGACCGGCAACCTACTAAGGGGAGTACCCGAAGTAGATGAATGTGACTCGCCGAGATCGGTAACTCGAAGGAAGAGACACGTGGCACACAATTTAGACAGGTTCGGGCCGCGAGGTGCGTAATACCCTACGTCCTGTATGTTGCGTAGCTCTGGATTGATTGGGCACGATTACAAGATGGTGCAATAGTGCGCCGTGGGTTGTATGAGATGAGATTGGATGCTAGAGATCGGTCCCCCGCCTCGCCTTATATAGTCCGGGAGGCAGGGTTACAAGTCGGAGTAGGGAGAGAGTACTAGTCGAGTACGTCCAGGAGTCCTCCATACAGTGCGGAACATGTACAGCTCCCTAACCGAGTACTACTCCTGTGTAGTCCTTGTGCTCCACGCCTTCAGGTGCCATGTAGCGCAAGCCGGGTAGTCCCAGGGGCCCACCGAGTACACGGTCCTGGTACCCACCGAGGTAGTGGGCCCAGGGAGGTCGATACGACAGAGCCATCCAGAAGTTAGTATTCAGAGAGTAGGGAGAGAGAGTTGTGTGTTGGAGTAGAAGCCGGAGTCGGTCTTCTTCTTGTACCTCGGCGGGTGCAGTATACCTTCGGTCGTCCACACCAGGGATACTTTGTAAGTTCGGATTCGTGAGTAACTAAGTCTCAAGTCATTTCATCGTTCGCTCTTAGGTTCTTCGATTGCAATTAGTAGTTTCTACTTGTTGTGATTGCTTTGCTTGGATGCGAGTAAAGTAGTACTTGGTTAGTGTAGACGCGGTGTCTAGGCTTTCCAGTACCTTGGAATGCTTCCTGGTTCAATGGAATAGTTGTGGTACCCTATTGTCGGTGTTTTAGACCGGCAACCTACTACGGGGAGTACCCGAAGTAGATGATTGTGACTCGCCGAGATCGGTAACTCGAAGGAAGAGACACGTGGCACACAATTTAGACAGGTTCGGGCTGCGAGGTGCGTAATACCCTACGTCCCGTATGCCGCGTAGCTCGGATTGATAGGGCACGATTACAAGATGGTGCAATAGAGCGCCGTGAGTTGTAGGGGATTGGATGAGGTGATCCGAGATCGGTCCCCGCCTCGCCTTATATAGTCCTGGAGGCGGGGTTACAAGTCGGAGTAGGGAAAGAGTACTAGTCGAGTACGTCTAGGGAGTCCTCTATACGGTGCGGAACATGTACGGCTCCCTAACCGAGTACTACTCCCGTGTAGTCCTTGTGCTCCACGCCTTCAGGTGCCGTGTAGTGCAAGCCGGGTAGTCCCAGGGGCCCACCGAGTAGTCGGTCCTGGTACCCACCGAGGTAGTGGGCCCAGGGAGGTCCATACGACAAGCCCCCGAGTACTTTGTAGTCGAGAAGGATAGCTTCAGGTAGTCTTGACGGCCTTAATGAGTAGTTCTCAAGCGTCCCTGAGTGCTACAAGTCAAAAGTCCTCAAGAGTAGTCGAAGCATCCCGAGGCTGGAATGTACTCCAGCTGATGCTTGAGCAATCTTGAAGTCTTCTCGAGTAGTTCCAAGTGTCCTCGAAAACTGCCTTCGAAGGTCTTCAAACTGCCTGTCTTGTCTTGAAGCCGAAGCTGGTATGGACGTGCAATTTGCAAAACCGCACTCCATATAGAGTAGCCCCCGAGCCTCGAGCCGCAGGCTCTGGCTGAGGATCCATCTGAAATCTTGGCAAGAAAATCCCGAAAAATCCGGAGAGAAAAACCGAAGGACACGTGGCACGGAGCCCCCGAGCCTTGAGTCGAGTACTTCCTCTCAAATTGAAGGGTCTTCTTGTAGAATGTGTCCTGAGATGCTCTTGAGACTAGCCGCTTCCCAGGTAGTCGAGTAGAGGTAGCCGAGCCCCCGAGGTAAGGCGCGTCGACTAATAGAATACGAAGAGTCACGCTCAGCCGCTGAGTCAGCCGCGCGTGGACTTATCAAGCCGCCCGTTACGGAGCCGATTTGGCTTATAAATAGAAGCCAAAACCCTTAGGTTTTTTCACCCATTCGAGCCGCAGTCATTCCATTTGAATCTTGAAGTAAATCCACTCCCAGCGCCTGCTGCCGCCGTAGTAGATCCGAGCGCGCCGCCACCCGAGGCCTTTAGGGTAGCCCCCGAGCGGATGCGAGTGAAGACTCCTTGCACTTGGAGAATGAAGCCGTCACCGTCCAAGACGTCCATGGCCGGCGGGAAGAAGAGGGGCCGTGAGGAGGCCGCCGCGGCTGCCACCGGAGCAGCGCCGCCCACATCTCCACCGTGAGCTGATCCGAGCCGCGAGTGGAAAAAATCGAAGGTGAAGACGGAGGACCTGCTGACCCTGCTGAACAGTGGGTTCATCAGGGAAAAGGAAGTCGATATGTGGAGATCCGCCGCGGGAGATCCATATCCGATGGAGAAGGCCGAGGACGAGATCCCGATGTTCTCGCGGTTCGTGGAGCGCGGTCTTGCGCTCCCGGCCCGGCCGACTTCTTCAAGGGGTCGCTCGGGTACTACGGCGTCGAGTACCTGAACCTGAACCCCAACGGCATCTTCCACACGTCGGTCTTCGTCCACTTCTGCGAGGCCTTCCTCGGAATCAAGCCGCACTGGGTGCTCTTCCGGAAGTTCTTCCGCGTCAAGCCCCAACCAAGTGCTAACGATCCCAGAGTAGTCGGGGGAGCCGGCATCCAGCTGAGGGAGGATGCCGCGGAGCAGTACTTGGCCTACAAGCTTGTCGATTCCAACGTGGATTGGAAAGCCAGGTGGTTCTACATCACAAACCACCACCCTGGACTGCCGAAGCCGAGCGGGGAGTGCGCCCGAGGCACCGTGAGTGGTGGAACACGGAGCCCACCATGCAAGAGGGAATCCAGCTCCCGGAGCTGCTAGCACGCATCAAGGTGCTCAGGGAGGCGGGACTGAGGGCCGAGCACGTGGCCTTCAGTTTCATGAAGCGCAGGATCCAGCCGCTGATGGCTCTGGAGACCCTGGGCTTCGAGTATACCGGCGACGAGGACTCGTCGCGGATGCCGGGAGGCGAGCTGGACGACAACGACATCGTCGAGCGGTTGTCGCGGATCTTCAAGGACATGCCACCGTACACGGCGTGGCCAGTCGAGGAGTACTCCGCCGCGCGCCCGCCCAAGGAGGTGAGTACTCGTACTCCCCTCGTCGAGTAGTGAGTAGTAGTGGTGCTGACGTCTTTGTGTCTTGCGCAGGATGATGTGAGGCGATTCATCTCCGAACCGCAACCACCACCGAGCGGGATCGAGATCCCGGTGGAGGGGAAGATGAAGGAGCGCCGCGAAGTCGGTGAAGGCGACGACACCTTCATCGTGGAGGATACCTCCGATGATGAGGAAGAAGACCAAGAGACGCTGCAGGACTGCTTCCAGCTGCGGTCGAGGTTTAGCCGCCCGGGCTTGCCTCACGTTCCGCTGGTGCAAGACCCTCCGGCCAGCCTGGAGGCTAGCCTTGCTGCGCCACCACGAAGGCCACGCAACCCCGCCAGGAAGCGGGTGACGAAGAAGCTGAAGGTCTCGGAGACCACGCCTCAGGAGGTAAGTCTTCTTGAGCAGAGTAGTCAAGTACCCGTCGTTCGAGTACTTTTGCTGACGAGTAGTCTTCCTTGTATGCAGGAGGTACCGCCAGCGGAGCCCGTCGAAGAGGGCGACGAGGGTGTGTGGGATACAGTGGGGGAACAGGCTGGAAGCTGTAGTCCAGCCCCCACTGTTGAAGAACTTCTGGCGCAACTGGAGCGCCAGCCCCCTGCTCCAGAGGAGAGTAGAGTACCCGCGGCCGCCGCCGTTGGAGAGATGGAGGCCTCGGGAGCGCAGGAGACATCTGCGCCGGCCGCCGCCGCAGAGGAGGCAGAAACCGCAGGGGCGGAGGAGGAGGCGCCCACCGAGGGTGGACTGGTTGATATTGCCAGCATCCTCGGTGCCCCGGCCGTGACCATTGTCCGGTCAAACTTGTAAGTACCACATCCTCGCGAGTAGTACTTGCCGCAGTAGTCGATCTTGTCTGATGATCTTCCGTGAATATTTCTGCAGAAAATCCACAGATCTGAGCTGGGATGGGGATGAGCCCTCATCAGCGGTGGCGGAAGAAATCGCGCCGCCCGTCGAGGAAGCCGCTCCCGATGCCCAAGCCGCGGCCGAGCCCCCGGCTACCGAAGCGCCGCTGCCAGAAGCGAGTGTAGTCGAAGGTGAGTACCCTTCGTGAAGCTGCGAAGCTCCAGGAAGAGTAGTCGAAACGCTGATGCTCATGTCGTTTTGTCGACAGGCGCTGAAGGTGGTGACATCCCTGCAGGGGTGCCGATGCAGGAGTTGACACCAGAGGCCCCAGAGGCTGCGAAGGAGCCCCCGAGCCTGTTGCGGAGGTCGTCGAGAAGACCGCCGGAGGAGAGGCGATTACCACGTCGCCAGAGATTGCTCTGGAGGTGGCTATCCGCTCCCCTGAGATCCAAGACGCAGCCCATCCGCCCGCGCCGATGACCCGAGGCCGCCTCGGTAGCCGCGGCGGGATAGAGCTCCTTGCGGACGATCTCGTCGAGCCGGCGACGTTAGCCAAACACTTGGAGGCGATTCGTCAAAGCCGAGCGTGATGGATGAAGGTACGTAGCCGTAGCCTTGGAGTAGTCAATCCTTTGTCGTTGAGTACTTTTCGTCACTTGAGTTGTCTTGTGCAGGACGTCGCGGAGCGGTCCCGCGAGAAGTCGAACCTGCTGCAGGGGTATGGCGACACCGTGCTCCGAGCGGAGGCGCTGGAGGAGCAGCTCGTGAAGTCGCGGAAGCACACGGCCACCATGCAATCGAAGCTCGACGCCGCCTTCGCCAAGTACCACAATGACGTCATGGAGCTGCAGGCGAAGGGCGACGACTTGGTGCGGAAGAACAAGGGTCTCGGCAACAAGAATAAAGGTATATCCTTCGACTTGTCGAGTACTTGTTGGAGGTCGAGAAGCATCTGACCCGCTGTTGCATTGTTGTACTGCAGAGCTTGAAGGCCAGGTGGAGCAGCTGAAGGCCTCGGAGGTGAGCATGAAGAACCTCTTCTACCGGGAGCAAGAAGCCCGCCAGGTACTCGAGCTCGACTACAAGGAACTCGCCTTCGAGTGCGAGAAGCACATGGAGCTGCGGATTGCTTCTGACAGGGATCTCGTCAACTGCTACAAATCTTTGCAGAAACTGAACGAGGACCGCGAGGCGTTGTGAGCCCAGTTGAAGGAGTTGGAGGAAGCCGCTCTTCCGATCACACGGCTCCTGGTGCCGCACCCGGGCGGCCCTCAGATCGCCCCTCTGGTAGATCGACTTCGTGAAGCTCCAAGCCGGTTGGCCGCCTACGTCAAGCACATGGCCAGGTCGATCCCAAGACAAGTCTTGGCCTTCATGAAGTCATACTTCCCGAAGGCACAGGTGGAGGTGGTCGCCAGCGGTGTAGCCGCCAACCGTGCTCGGATGAGCAAGATGCGTAGCCGGCTGGAGTGATGGCTCCCATCGCGGAGCAGGTAGCCGAGAAGCTGAACCTCCAGTAGCCCTGTAATAGGTAGCTAGTAGCCATAGTTGTACAGGAAACAATTGTAATGAATTGTATCAAGTATTAATGAAAGAAAAATTTTTCCAGCAATGAGTACTCGTAACCGTGATCTCAGAGTGCGGAGCTCCCATCGTGGAGTCGGTGCGAGTAGTAGTACTCGGCTTCAGTAGTCCCGTTGTAGGGAGTAGGCAGTAAATAAGTTGATGAACGATCAATATTTATTACTGAAGAAGTACACCTGGGTGGCCAGGACCGTAGTTACAAAGTAGTCGCCTGGACCCGGAGGCCGCTTACGACTAGGCAGAGCCGGGAGCGGGTAGCCGCTGCGCGAGGTGATCCATAGGTAGCCGTGTAGGCTGGATCGTAGATCCGTAAGTAGATGCGCAGGCTGGATCTTGGGGTGTGGTCTCTTGGTAGACCGCTGCTAGAGTCCTCGACGCTCGTCGCAGCCCAGGGTCCATAGGTAGCCGCGCGGGCTGGACCCTGGAGGGGAGTAGTCCGGAGACTGGAGCCAGGACCCGGTGGGTCGCTTGCGGTGAGGGGTGCTGATGTAGTCGTGTAGACTTGAACCCCGGAGTAGTCTTGTAGACTAGGCGTAGAATCGACAGAGTTGGTCGATGTTCCACGAGTTGTTGACGTCTTCGCCTTCAAGTGTTTGGAGGCGGTAGGAGCCCGGCCCGGTCACCTTAGCCACGGTGAAAGGGCCTTCCCAGGGGGAGCTGAGCTTGTGAAGTCCTTCCGTGTTCTGGATACGGCGGAGGACGAGATCTCCAACGTTGAAGGAGCGTTCCTTGACGTTGCGATCATGGTAGCGTCGGATACCCTCCGGGTACCTTGCCGATTGGACGAGGGCGGCGCAAAAGCAAGCTTCTTCGAGGCCGTCGATGTCAACTCGTCCGTCGTCTTCTGAGACGCCTTCGTCGTAGTGCTCCACTGCTGGCGAGTTCCATATGACGTCGGCAGGGAGGATGGCTTCCGAGCCGTAGACCAGGAAGTAGGGGGATTGCCCCGTTGGCTTGGATGGTTGAGTCCGTAGCCCCCAGAGTGCGTTGGGTAGTTCCTTGATCCACTTGGCCCCTTTGGAGTTAGCAGCGTCGTGTAGCCACTTCTTGAGGGCGTCGAGCACCATCCCATTGGCGCACTCGACTTGTCCGTTGGCCCATGGATGGGCGACTGAGACGTATCAGACGTCAATCCCGCTGTTCTCGCAGTATTCCCAGAACTGGTGGTTGTTGATGTTGGACCCCAGGTCTGTGACGATGCGGTTGGGTAGCCCATAGCGGTGTACGAGTTCATCCAAGAAGTCGAGTACTCTGTCAGCTTTGGGGCATGTGACCGGCTTGACCTCGATCCACTTGGTGAACTTGTCGATAGCCACCGCACCTCGTTGAATCCTCCCCGGCGCGGTTGGCGGTGGCCCAATCATGTCGAGCCCCCAGCAGGCGAAGGGCCAGGTTGGCGGTATGGTGACTAGCTTGTAGGCTGGGACGTGTTGCTGCTTGGCGAAGTACTGACATCCTTGGCACCTTCTGACGAGTTCTTCGGCATCGCCCAAGGCTGTGGGCCAGTAGAAAGCTCGCCGGAAGGCTTTGCTGACCAGCATGCGTGAATACGCGTGGTTGCCGCAGACGCCCTTGTGGATCTCCTCCAAGATGTCCTTGCCTTCTTCACGGGGAACGCACTTCATGAGTACTCCAGAGGATGCGCCCCGCTTGTAAAGCTTGTCTCCGACGAGGACGTAAGACTTGGCGCGGCGGACGAGTTGTTCGGCCGCGTTCTTGTCGGAGGGGACCTTCTGCTCGCTTAGGTAGTCGATGAAGGGTTGCCTCGAGTCCACGTCGATCATCATGACCTCCTGCCCCGCTGGTGGATGGGCTGGGGCAGTGGTCGGTGGCGCCGGCTCCGGGATGGATGGCGCGTGAAGCTCATGGACGAAGACGCCCGCGGGCACTTGGGCGCGGGTGGATCCAAGCTTTGAGAGGACGTCAGCCGCAACGTTGTTGTCGCGGACGATGTGATGGAACTCGAGACCGTAGAACTTGTTCTCGAGCTTGCGGACTTCTTGGCGAAGGCGTCCATGTTCTCCTTGTTGCGGTCCCAGGACTTGTTGACTTGGTTGATGACCACCGCGGAGTCGCCGTAGACTAGTAGCCGCTTGATGCCCGGTGGCCGCGAGGCGGAGCCCGTGTAGGAGAGCTTCGTACTCGGCTTCGTTGTTTGAGACCTTCCGTAAGATCCGCAGGACGTACTTGAGTTGTTCGCCCGTTGGAGAGATCGGGGAGTACCCCCGCACCCTCGCGCCCTCGAGGTTGAGTGAGCCGTCAAAGTACATCACCCAATGCTCGGTCGCACGGTGGGAGTAGGTAGGCGGTTCTCCCGCCACTCCGCCATGAAGTCGACTAGTGCTTGCGACTTGATGGCCGTGCGTGGCTTGAAGTCGATGGTGAGGGCGCCGAGCTCGACGAAGCCCCACTTGGAGATTCTCCCGGTGGCGTCTTGGTTCCTCGGGATATCGCCGAGCGGGTAGTCGGTGACGACGGAGACCGAGTACTCCCCGGAAATAGTGTCGTAGCTTCCGCGAGGTGATGAGTAGAGCGTACAGAGCTTCGCACGGCCGGTAACGAGCCTTGGACTCGATAGAACCTCGCCGACGAAGTAGACCGGGCGCCGGACCGGTAGGCGTGGCCGTCTTCCCCGCCGCTCGACAACGATGGCAAGATCGACCACATGAGTAGTCGCGGCTAGGTAGAGCAAGGGCTGCTCGCCCTTGTGAGGAGCCGTGAGGATTGGCGGTTTTGACAGGAAGTCCTTGAGCTGGGCAAGGGCTTGATCCGCCTCTGGAGTCCACACGAACTTCTCGTGATGCTTGAGTAGTTTGAAGAAGGGGAGGCCCCGTTCTCCTAGCCTCGAGATGAATCTGTTCAACGCCGCCATGCACCCCGTCGGCTCTCGGACGTCTTTGATGCTCATGGGAGCTTTCATGCCGGTGATGGCGGAGATCTTCTCGGGGTTGGCTTCAATGCCGCGCCGGGCTGATGATGAAGCCGAGTAGTTTGCCCGAAGGGACGCCGAAGACGCACTTGTTCGGGTTGAGCTTCCAGCGGTACTCGCGTAGCAATGCGAAGGTCTCTTCAAGGTCGTCGATGAGGGTACTGGAGTCCCTGGTTTTGACAACCACGTCATCCACGTAAGCCTCGACGTTCTTGTTAAGTTGCCGCTTGGAAGCTGTGCCCGGATGGCCCGTTGATAGGTAGCGTCGGCGTTCTTCAACCCGAATGACATGGTCGTGTAGCAAGACGCGCCAAACGGGGTGATGAACGCGGTCTTTTCCGGTCTTCCTCCTTGATCGCGATCCGGTGGTACCCGGAGTAGCGGCCGAGGAAGCAGAAGCGAGTCGCAGCCCCGCCGTGGAGTCGATGACTTGATCAATCCACGGCAACCCGAAGGGGTCCTTGGGGCAGTGCTTGTTGAGGTCGGTGTAGTCGACGCACATCCTCCACTCGTTCGAGTTCTTCTTGCGGACGAGGACGGGGTTGGCGAGCCACTCAGGATGGAAGACTTCTCTGATGAAGCCAGCTGCGAGTAGCTTGGCGAGCTCCTTCTTGATGGCGTCCCATTTGTCATCGGCAAAACGTCGGAGGTGTTGTCGCTTGGGGGTGGCCTTTGGGTCGACGTTAAGGTAGTGCTCAATCAGCTCCCTGGGCACTCCTGGCATGTCCGCTGGCTTCCACGTGAAGATGTCGCGGTTAGCCCGAAGAAAGCTGATGAGCGCGTCTTCCTATTTGGGGTCGAGGCCGGCCCCGATGGTGGTGGTCTTGGCCGGGGTCGCCCGTTCCGAGGTCGACCGTCTTGACGAGTACCTCCTCGGTGGCCGAGGCTTGTTGGCGCCGTCGACTTCTCCGGGATGTCGAGTTCGCTTGTAGCAAGCTTCTTCGACGCAGCCGTAGACCTCCATCATTGCGTTGGGTACTTGGTTTGTGGAGGCGATCACCACGGCCTCTCGTATCGCGGTCGTGGGAGATCTTCAAGTCCCCTTGGAGGGAGAGTACACCTGGCCGGACTTGGCATCTTGAGTACCAAGTAGGTGTAGTGGGGCACCGCCATGAACTTGGCGATGGCCGTCCGCCGAGGATGGCGTGGTAAGAGGTCTCGAAATCCGCGACCTCGAACTTGATGTACTCGGTGCGGTAGTTGTCCCGAGACGCCCCAAAGGTAATCGGCGCACCACTGAGCCCAGTGGGATAGCCGCGTTGCCTGGGACGATGCCGTAGAAGGGCGTGCTGCTCTTGGTGAGCATGGGTGTGACGTCGAGCTTCATTTTCTTCAAGGTTTTGGTGAAGAGGACGTTGAGCCCGCTTCCACCGTCGATGAGCACCTTGTTGAGCTTGGAGCCCGCCACCGTTGGCTTCAGGACGAGGGGGAACCGTCCTGGTTCGGAGAAGCTGCTCCATTGGTCCGCGCGGGAGAAGGTGATGGGCACCTCCGACCACCTGAGAGGGGTCGGGACCGTTGGCTCAATGGACATCACTTCGCGACGGGTAGCCTTCTCGCTCCGGCACCTCGCGCGTCCGCCGAAGATGATGTTGACGGTCTTCTCGGGTTCTTGGAAGTCGTTGTTGTCGCCGTCCTTCTTCTTGCCCTTTTGGTCATGAGGGTGCGGTGGCTCCGGCGTATCCTTGAGTGCATGCCTGAGCTGGTAGCACTGGTCGGTAGTGTGATTGCCGTTCGGATGCCACGGGCACTTCTCCTTCAGCAGGTCTTTGAACCCGCCTGAGTTCTTCTTCGAGTTCCCTTTCGCAGGGCACTGGATAGCCGCGACGGTGTTGTCTGGCTTGCGCTTGCGGTTGGGACCCGAGTAGTTGCTGTTGTTGTTGTGGCCGCCTTGGTTTGCATTGCTGCCGCGCCGCCGCCGCCCGGTTCTCGTCGACTTGCCGCGGATGGCGTCGTATTTGGCGTTGGCCTTGTCCTCTTCATCCGCCCGGGACGTGATCATGTCCTTGAGGTGGGGGATGGACTCGGGGTGGCGACGACCGAAGTCCTCGAAGGTGCGGCGATGGTAGAGGCCGTCCCGGAAGAGGTCGATGACCTCCTTGTCGGTGACGTCGACGACGGTAGCGCGCTTGTCGAAAAAGCGGCGCATGTACTTGCGGAGGGTCTCGCCTTGTTCTCGCTTGATCATGGCCGGTGTCCATGCGAGTACCCGAGCGGCCCATGGCGCCCGCGAAGTTGCTCGTGAACTGCTCCTTCAGCCGGTCCCACTTGTCGATCGAGTGCTTGTCGAGCGACTCGAGCCATGTGAGTGGTGCTTGGTCCAGACAGAAGGGGAAGTAGAGGCATTTGGTGTCGCTGTTGCCGCCAGCGTTCTCGATAGAGAGGGCGTAGCATCGGAGCCATTGGATAGGATCCTGCTTCGCATCGTACTTGGTGATCCCCAAAGGCTTGAACTTGTCGGGGAGGAGTAGGTTGCGAAGTCGAGGTGAGAAGGCGGGGAAGCCGTCGCCTTCAGCGGCGGTGGTCGACTTCTTCCGCCGCAGCTCCTCAATCTTCTGGCGAGCGTCGTACCCGCCGTGTGAGGCGCCGGAGGCGTGGCTGTTCGCGTGGCCTCGGCCGCCGCGACCGCCGCCGCCTCCGCCTCTCCGTTGGCCCCATGGTTGGGCCGCCACCGTCGCTGCCGCCACCGTCAGGGTCGTTGCCGCCACCACCGGCCGGAGCGCGGTGGGGGACAACCTCTCGGTTGCCTTCGTCCTGCTGTGAAGGTCCGCCGGCTTTGGAGCGGCGGCGGTTTGGCTCAGCTGGAATGTCGCCTCGAGTACGGTTGGGGCCAGCGTTGGCGCTGCGACTAGTAGCTTCGTTGTCGCGGGGTTTAGCTGGAGGAGGTTGGTTGACTCTGTTGTCGACCCGCATGAAGTAGGCTTCTTCAGCGAGCTTGGCGATGACCTCTCCAGCGCGTATGCCCTGAGCCTGGCGTGCGATTGTTGTGATCGACATGAGGCATTGCCCAGGAGTGGTGTGAACTCTGCTCTCGACCGCCTCGAGAGCTTCCGCAAGGTTGCGGATGGGGAGGTTGTCCCTGAGCCGTCGGCGTCGTTCGCTGCGCTTCCTATTACGTTCGCGTCGAGCATCCCTGTTGGCGGTGGTCTCGCCTGCAGGTGCATCAGCAGACAGCTCGTCTGCGGAGATGTCTTCCAGGCACTTGTCCTCAGCCGTGCCTGAAGGTCCTGGGGTTTCGCCGGCAGCCATGAAGACTTGGCGATCGGGGGTGCCGAGGGCCGGACTCGCAGGGTGCCACCTCGGTTGGTGTGTTTGAGTCGACCGGGTCGGGGCGTTCCCTCCCCGGAACGGTAGCGAGTCGATGTAGGCGACGTAGCGTGAGTCTCCCTTTGCCGCATCAACGGGCTTGCGGTCCGGCCGCAGACGTATCTCCCGGCCGGCGTTGATTTTATAACCGCCCCGAGGCCGGCCCCCGACAAGGGAAGCTCGGTGGAGTCGTCTTCGGACTCGGGCTCCTCGGGGGTCCGACCCGAAGTCGAACTCGTAGTCCTCGGTTCGAGTAGAACTCGGAGAGAGGGCCGGAGTCCGAAGCGCGATCGGGGACGGCGTCGGAGTCCGAGTTGTACTCGGGCACGGGCTCCTTGCCGGCCGGCGGGGGACCGGGAGTGCTCGTGCGGCCCGGCTGAGGGTGCGTGGGCCACGCGCCGAGTGCCCACGTGGTGAGGAGGCCGCCTGCGATGGCTGAGCAGCCGGCTCGCATGCGATGGCCCATGGCGACGTCGGGTTCGAGTTGGAGACGGACTCGAGCTCGAAGTCAGCGTGGTGGTTGAAGAGCGAAATTTCGCCGAACTTGCCGGCGAGTTCGCCTGTGACGACTTCGGGAAGCGTCACGAGGCCTGTCTTCGGGTTGGGCTGCATGGTCGGGCGGCGGCGGAAGGAGCCCGCGCCATCGGCGGTGCGGACCCGGTGCGCGGAAGACGAAGGTGTCGCCGCGGTTGAAGGCGACGCTTGGCTTGAAGTGGACGGAAGCCGTCGAGTTCGCCATGTGATCTCGAGCGAGAGCCCCTACCGGCGCACCACCGTCGGTGTTTTAGACCAAGAACCTACTACGGGGAGTACCCGAAGTAGATGATTGTGACTCGCCGAGATCGGTAACTCGAAGGAAGAGACACGTGGCACACAATTTAGACAGGTTCGGGCCGCGAGGTGCGTAATACCCTACGTCCTGTATGCTGCGTAGCTCTGGATTGATAGGGCACGATTACAAGATGGTGCAATAGTGCGCCGTGAGTTGTAGGGGATTGGATGAGGTGATCCTGAGATCGGTCCCTGCCTCGCCTTATATAGTCCGGGAGGCAGGGTTACAAGTCGGAGTAGGGAAAGAGTACTAGTGCGGAACATGTACAGCTCCCTAACCGAGTACTACTCCTGTGTAGTCCTTGTGCTCCACGCCTTCAGGTGCCGTGTAGCGCAAGCCGGGTAGTCCCAGGGGCCCACCGAGTAGTCGGTCCTGGTACCCACCGAGTTAGTGGGCCCAGGGAGGTCCATACGACACCTATGGAGGTGACAACTCCGGATGGCCTTTGTAGTCCACCACGTTAGTTCCGGCAGGTAGGAGTTACGACATCAGAGCCCCCTTCTCATCCCTTTCTGTGGCTCTTTTCCCTCTGGCCCCAACGAGTGACAAGTTGTACCTTGATTCTATCTGTGACCCTCACGAGTCCCAAACTTCATTAGCTATCCCCTCTCTACCCGAAATCTACCCTTTCCTTTCTATCCTTCGTCACCATACCCCTCGGACGAATTAGTTCAGGTTCTTTACACTTCTCGTTCCCCGAGGAAATCGATACCTTGGAATACTCCTGGGGGAAAGCTACAACGTTATCCGTGCACTTGTGGATTTATCTGTGATTGTATTGTATACCAAGGGGCTTTTTGGCACGGTTGCGAATTTAGTAACGACGTAAGAAACGCGAACAAGCTTTTTGGCACCGTTGTCGGGGATATAAACCTTGTGGCGACGTGATGACCCAGCCCATTTAGACAAAATGTGATGTGAAGGCCCATGACCTGGCCGAAAAGGTTTAAACTTGAAAAATCAGGGTTAAAAAACAGTGATAAGTGGGTGAATTCCCCGCACGTTCCTGCGAGATATGTTGCTTAATTTTGTATAATTATTCTGTGCACTTAGCGCGAAAAGTGAATTTTTTTAAAAAAATATCATTATTTGACGTACTTGAGAAAAAGTGAAGATTTGAGCTCCTTCTACGTGATGAGGGAAAATTTGGGCCTCCCAGCGGCCCATATGGTAGCCCTTTTTTCTAACAAAAAAATTGTCATGGTTCTAAAGAAAATGTTGTCCTTTTCTCTCTTCCTGGACGATGTGATCCGCGCGCGAGATCCCACCGCCCGTGCCTACGGCTTCCATCACCACCAGCGGGAGCAGCATGATGGAGGTGCGAGTGGCGAAGTGACACCTTCCTCTCTCTCCCTCACCCCTCGTCCCTGCTTCTTTCCATGTAGAAAGGGCATAATGGCGGGGTCTAGGCCGATGAGGAGGTGCGGTGCGGGCTGGCGGCGGCCTCCTTCTCTAGCGGGGTCGAGGTCGGGATGAGTAGGTGCGGCGCGGGCTGGCGGCGACCTCCTTCTCCGGCGGGGTTGAGGCCTGGTGATTTGGTGCAGCACGGGCTGGTGACGGCCTCCTTCTCCCGGCGGGGATCGAGGGCTGCTGAGTTGGTGCGGTGTGGGTTGGTGGCGGCCTCCTTCCCTCAGCGGCAACCTCGTACTCGAGGACGGATCCGGCGGTAGGGTCGAGGCTAGCGTGCAGCCTCCTCCTCCATCAGGTACGACTTCCTCACCTCTATCCACCCGTCGGCCGCTCTCTCTCCCCCATCTTTGTCTTGACAGCTCTTACCCATCAGCGGTTGTGACTCCGTCATCTCCATCAGCGACCGCAAAAATGGCCTGAGGAGAAGGTTGTGACAACCCGCGCAGGAAAATACCGTACTATTGCCTAAAACCAATCCACTTTAGTCACTAAGCAATAATAAAGTATCATCTTGTCGTTGGTTGCCGGGTTAACGCCCGGTAAATCACTTGGAATTCATACAGAGGATCGACATATGCATTAAAACTCACGCGAAGGCGAGTCCAGAGTACAACACGAGTTAAATCCAATTTATTACAACCATTGTTCAAGATATGAAGTAAAGGTTTAGAGTTCGGAAAATAGCGGAAATAAAATAAACTAACGCAATGGTAAACATCACAGGAGGCCATCCGTGATGTCATCACTGGTCGTCATCCACCCGGTCAGCAACACCTGCACAACAGTTTTAAAGCAAGGCTAAGTATACTAATACTCAGCAAGACTTAACCGTCGGGTGATAACTACATCACCAACTCTAGACATGGAAGGCTTTTGGCCGGTGGAGTTCTTTTGCTAAAAGGCAACAAAGAGTATGTCCTTACTTTCAATATTTTAGAACAAGTTCTAGTTGATTACCATTTCTAAGTGTGCCAGCCAATTCAATCAAGAATTGTACAAGCAATTAATCCATACAACAATATTCACCAAGTTCCATCATTACGGGATATCATGGCCCGATGATTAAGCAGTCTCGGATAAAGGTGAGTGCCCACAATCGATTGATTTAAACCTTGCAAGGTAAACCTAAGCACACGGTAGGATGCCCCCCGCGAGGACAACCATCCAAGAAGTTCCCAAAAATCCTTGGGTTGGGATCGAATCTTACAGTCCTGGGTACAAGGCTAACTTGCACACCCCGGGAGGCATCCAGTCTCACACAAGCACCCCCCTTCCCGGTATCTAGCCGGTGTCGGGGACAGCCCTAGGGGTCCCCTTAAACAAACTGGGGAATCCCCACTTAAAACCCACGACAAGCCAAAGCTAAGCGCACCTCACTTAAACACACAAGGCAGGGCCCACGCCGCGGTGTCCCCGACGGCCCACCAGGACGGCCCACTCAAAGATCCCCTCGAGCAGGCTCCGCCTCGCTCGAGGGCGCACGCCTCCCCCGAGTGGGCTCCGCCCGGTTCGAGGGGGTGCGCTTACCTCGAGTAGGCTCTGCCTCGCTCGAGGGCCTGCTCCGCCCTCGAGCGGGCTCCGCCTCGCTCGAGGGCGCCCCGCACGCGCACGCCTGTTCCCGTACGCGGGCATTAAATGCCCTGATAACGGCGGGGCGGCGCCATCATGCGCCACGGGGCTCGCGCCCCGGCGCCGTCGCACCAACTCCCCAGGAGGGAACCCATCCACGCCACTATGGGGACTGTGCGGCGTGGCCGGTGCCGCCCCGTGACGCCTCGCCGCTCGCTCCGCACGTCTAACGCGCCGAGCCCTCGAAGGGGGGCCGGGCCGCACCCTCGATCTCGCTTTCTTGTGACCCCCGCAGGTTAGGTGGAGGCGTTGGGCCGGCGGGGCGCTATCCCCGCCACCGCAACGGCATGGCAGTCGCCCCCGCGCGTACAAACCCACGCCGGGCGCTGTGGCAACAGCTCCGGCGCTGTGCAGCGTGCAGGAACGGGGCGCCGCCTTACCTGCCACTGTGTCCCCAGCAACTCCCTCGAATCCGCCTGAAGACATCACGGCCGTCCGCTCCACTCCTACCCTCGAGGCCACCCCTGTGCGGGTACAAGATACGCCATGATGGCCGGATCGCGGCAAGGACCGTCCAGGCGGCCGCCTACTCTACGGCACGACACACCACGCTTCCCCACGTAGCTAAATAGCGCGGCATGCATGTGATTCGCTCTCTCCTTGGTCTATAAAAGGAGAACAAACCCCCCTGCCGCGGGGGACAGACAGAGACAGAACACAACAGACAAGCATGGACACAGCACATCACGCACTTGCTCTCCAATTCTCCCACAACATCTTCAGCCACTTCACCAGGGACTTGGGAGCCACGCTTCCTCTCCCTTCTTGCTTGTAGCCGCCCCCCTACAGGCACCCCCGGTGCTGAGCAATATAGTGCCTCGAGCACACCACTGCTGGACGTACGGCCCCTCGGCCGGAACCAGGATAAAACTCGTGTCATTAGTTGCTTAGCATCGACCATTGAGGGAGAGACCTCGGCGCTTACTACTGGTTAGTGTCGGGACCATATTCCGCACCGACAGTTGGCGCCCACCGTGGGGCAATCGAGCGCCTAAGGTCAATCCATCATCAACTCCCTCCATGGTGATCCGCACTGAGTATCGCGGTACGCGTTACTGCAAGGGCAGCTCGGACCCCCTCCCCACCGGTTTTGAAATCCGGTTTGTGGGCCTGATTTTCCAGGCTACGAGGAACGGCTACCTGATGCGCCTCACCAACCGTGAGGAGCTACGCGCGGCGCCAGGCCGGGTCCGCCCCGGTCCCCGCTGCACGCACAACCACGACGCAGTCGCCCACCGGCAGAGATGTCGCGGGCCCGTCAACACCACGACGTCGCCGCCGCTCCGGCCAGCGTTCGCGCCGAGGCGCGCGGTCCGAGCGGGCGGCAAGCTGAACGCGCCGCCTCTCAACGCGGCGCACCCGTCAGAACAACAACCACCGCCCCGGCAGGGCAGTGCACGGTCTCCGGGCCGCGCTTCCCCATCGGTCTTCGCGGTGCCACGATGGCTTACAACGCCAACGTCAACACGACGATGCGTCGGGTTCCCCCTGGTCGTCACGTCTTCGTCGCCAGGGACCCTGGCGCCTCCGCGGGTGATGAGTCGTCTCTAGGCTCCCTTGACGCGTTGCCACCCGCCAATCTCCTCGGATACGCGGAATGGGACTTCTCTGGCGTGCCGGACCCAGTCATGTTCAGGCGTTTCCTCGACGCCACGGACTACTGGTTCGACTGCTCTGACGACTCCAGCATCGGGAGCTACGACCCCGCGCGCGAATGCTGCGTCGTCATCGCCAACGACCCAGCAAACGCCACCGGCGCAGTGGGCGCTGGCGACGGGGGAGGTCACGCCCCCCCCGGCATCGCTCCGCGCCCGGCCGCGGGGCCGAGCACCCCTGCTGGGGCCGACGCCGATGCACAGCTGGCCCAAGCCCATGAGCTCGAGGCCAAGCCGGCGAGGAGTACCGAACGGTGCGGGCCGCTCCGCACCTAAATGGCCGGGGAAGCCTCCGCGCGCGGCGAACGCGCGCGGAGCCGGGCAAGCAGGCCCGCGACCGCATCAACGCCGACTTCAACGTCGACAACCCGGACGCGCCTCTGCGGGCGAGCCAGAAGCTTATCGCCGCCGCGACGCTGCTATGGGCCATGCCGGCCCCCTTGATGCCTGAGGCACGAAACCTGCACCGCGAGGTGCAGGCGCTCATTGAGCAAGCGGCCGTCCAACAGGCCGAGAGCTCAGCCTCGCGCATCTGCCAACAGGGGGACGCACGAGGCGACAGGGCCGCACAGGAGGGCGAACCCTCTGTCCATGCAGGAGAAGCGGCGGGGCGACCCGCCAACCCGGACACACGCCGGCCAAGGAGCGGCTCCTCGACACGCGCAGCGCCGGACGGCGACGCCCGCAACGTCATCGGCGCCGGCGTACGAGCAAGGCCGATGCTCGGGCGGCGGCAGGCTACCACCCTCGACGGGGTGGGCGCTACGACAGCGAGGAGGACTGTTCTCCGACGCCGGAGCCCCCGGGGACCCGCGTGTTCAGCCGGGAGATCCGCGCGGCGGCCTTCCCCCAACGCTTCCTCCAGCCCACGACCATCGTTAACTACAACGGGGAGATGGACCCCCGCGTGTGGCTCAACGATTACCGCCTGGCGTGCCAGCTGGGCGGGGCCACCAGCGACGAGGTCATCATCCGCAACCTGCCCCTGCACCTTGGCGATTCAGCCCGGACGTGGCTCGAGCACCTGCCCGCCGGCCAAATCCAGACTGGGACGATCTGGTCCGCACGTTAGTGGGCAACTTCCAGGGCACATACGTGCGCCACGGGGAATTCCCGGGGACCGCGCTCCTCGCACCCGAAGCCCGGTGAGTCACTCCGGATTTCATACGCGCTTCTCCAAGCGCCGTACGAGCTCCCAAGCGTGGCGCAATCCGAGATTGTGCACGCCTTCCTCGAGGGCACCACATGCGGGACCTCGTGCGAGAGCCGGGACGCGGCCCCGCCCGCGGACTCCAACGAGCCGTTCGACATCGCCACCGCCCTTCGCCTCGGGAGAAGAGGCCGTGGGGGCGATCTTTGACGGCAAGAAGGGCAAGCGCTCGGACGACGTGCCCTCGGAGGGCAGCAAGTCCGGGGAGCCCCCACCGAAGGACAAGCGGGGCAAGAAAGGGAAGAAGCCGCGCCGCAAGGCGCGCGAGCAGGGGCGCGACGGCGATGATGCCGAGGCCCTTGCTGTTGACCCGGCTCGACGAGGCCCTCGACCGGCCCCTCGAGGCCCGGGGGTGTTCGACGACATGCTGAAAAAGCCATGTCCATACCACAAGACCCCAGTAAACCACACCCTTGAGCAATGTGACATGCTCAAGAAGTTCTAAGGCCGTGCCGCCGTGAAGGACGCGGAGGCCAAGAAGGACGGAGGAGATGGCGACGCCGGCGGCTTCCCCGCCGTGCAGAACGTGTTCCTCATCTTCGGGAGACCCACCTTTGACATGTCAACCCGCCAGCGCAAGCGGGAGTGACACGAGGTCCTCGCCGCAGAGAGGGCGCCTCCCTCCTTCCTCGATTGGTCGGAGGATGCCATCACCTTCAGCCGAGAAGACCACCCGAACCGCATCCCCAACCCGGGCCAGTACCCACTGGTGGTCGACCCGATCATTGGGAATGCGCGGTTCTCGAAAGTCTTGATGGACGGGGGCAGCAGCCTCAACATCCTCTACGTGCATACGCTGCGCCTGTTGGGGATCGGGCTGGACCAGCTGCGGCCTAGCACAATGCCGTTCCATGGCGTCGCAGCCGGCAAGCGCGTCCAGCCCCTCGGGCAGATCGACCTGCCAGTCTTGTTCGGCACTGCGAAGAATTTCCGCAAGGAAACGCTCACCTTCGAGGTGGTGGGGTTCAGGGGCGCCTATCACGCCATACTTGGGCGGCCCTACTACGCCAAGTTCATGGCGGTCCCCAACTACACCTACCTCAAGATGAAGATGCCGGGGCCGAACGGCGTCATCACCGTGGGCTCGTCCATCGAGCACGCGTTCGACTGCGACGTCGAATGCGTAGAGCACGCGGAAGCACTGGCGCTGGATGAAGCGCTGGTCACCACCTTGGAGAAGATGGTCAACGAGGACCGCGACTCCACCACCAAGCACGCAGGCAATTTCGAGGCCGCGGAGCAGACCAAGGAGGTACCCCTCGACCCTGCTGCCCCAGAGGGCAAGGCGTTGAGGGTTAGCTCCACCCTCGACCCAAAATAGGAAGTGGTGCTCGTCGACTTCCTCCGCGCCAACGCAGACATCTTCGCGTGGAGCCCCTCGGATATGCCAGGCATTCCGAGGGAGGTCGCCGAGCACTCCCTTGACATCCTGCCTCATGCCCGTGCCGTGCAGCAACGGCTCTGCCGTTTCGACGAGGAGCGGCGGCGGCCGATCGGAGCGGAGGCTCGCGGAAGCTTCTCGAGGCCGGATTCATCAAGGAAGTGTTCCACCCGACGTGGCTAGCAAACCCTGTACTTGTAAAGAAAAAGAACGGGAAATGGCGGATGTGTATAGACTACACTAGTCTTAATAAAGCATGTCCTAAAGTTCCTTTTCCTTTGCCACGCATTGATCAAATTGTTGATTCAACGGCTGGGTGTGAGCTGCTTTGCTTCCTTGATGCCTACTCTGGGTACCACCAGATAAAGATGAAGGAGTCCGACTAGCTCGCGACTTCGTTCATCATGCCGTTCGGGATGTTCTGTTACGTCACAATGTCGTTCGGCCTCCGAAACGCGGGCGCAACGTATCAACGCTACATGCAACACGTTTTCGGAGATCACATCGGGCGAACGGTTGAGGCGTACGTAAACGACATCGTCGTAAAGACCAGGAAGGCGAACGACCTGGTCGGCGATCTTAGCGTTGCGTTCGGCTGCCTACGGCCAATGGGGTAAAACTAAACCCCGAAAAATGTGTCTTTGGAGTGCCGTGAGGCATGCTCCTAGGATACATCATTTCCCAACGGGGCATCGAGGCCAACCCCGAGAAGGTGGCGGCCCTTGAGCGAATGGGCCCGATCCGGGACCTCAAAGGGGTGCAAAAGGTGTTGGGGTGCCTTGCCGCCTTGAGCCGCTTTATCTCGCGGCTCGGCGTGAAGGGCCTTCCCCTCTATCGCCTCCTCAAGAAGCACGAGCGCTTCTCCTGGACCACCGAGGCCCAGGATGCGCTCGACAAGCTGAAGGCATCCCTGACTCACAATCCGATCCTCACGCCACCGCAGGACGGCGAACCTCTGCAGCTATACGTGGCCGCGACCACCCAGGTGGTCAGCGCCGTAATTGTGGTAGAGCGCACGGAGGAAGGGCACGCCCTGCCGGTCCAGCGGCCAGTCTATTACATCAGCGAGGTCTTGTCTGACACCAAGACACGCTACCCTCAAGTCCAAAAACTGTTGTACGCGGTGGTCCTTGCGCGGCGCAAGCTCCACCACAACTTCGAGGCCCACCCCGTCACAGTGGTCTCCTCCTTCCCGCTAGGGGAGATCATCTGCAATCCAGACGCGGCGGGCAGGATCGCGAAGTGGTCAGTGGAGCTGATGGGCGAGACGCTCGCCTACGCCCCACGCAAGGCCATCAAGTCCCAGATCCTAGTGGATTTCGTCACTGAGTGGACAGATACGCAGCTATCACCGCCACAGATCCAAGCAGAATGCTGGACTCTGTATTTCGACGGCTCGGTAATGAAAACAGGGGCGGGCGCAAGCCTACTCTTTGTGTCACCACTCTGAGAGCACATGCGGTACGCGGTGCGCCTCCACTTCCCCGCGTCAAACAACATGGCTGAGTACGAGGCCCTCCTCTGCGGCCTCAAGATCGCCATCGAGATAGGCGTCAAACGCCTCGACGTGCGGGGGGATTCGCAGCTCGTGATTGATCAAGTCGTGAAGAATGCGAGTTGCCACGATGACAAGATGGAAGCGTATTGCAAGGCCGTACGAGCCCTCGAGGACAAGTTCTACGGCGTCGACCTCAATCACGTGCCCCGCCGGTATAACGAGGAGGCGGACGAGCTGGCTAAGATCGCGTCCGGGTGGATCACCGTCCCTCCGAACGTTTTCGCCCGTGACATCGCCCAACCCTCCGTCGTCTTCGAGCCTCACCCCCCGAGCCACGCGGAACCCTCGGGGCTCCCTAGAATCCAACAGGCGCGGAGCCCATGGAAGAGGACCCCTCGAACGAGGCGTACGTGCTCTCCCTCCTCAAGGGGTATGGCGCTTACGAGGCTGATGTGATGGAGATCGAGCCAGCCCCTGTCAGGGCTGACTGGCGCGACAAGTATGTCGCATGGATGGCTCGAGGGGAACTCCCCTCGAACAGGACCGAGGCCAGGCGCATCGCCAGGACGGCCAAGTCCTTTGCCCTCGTTGACGGCGAGCTGTACAAGCGCGCCGCCCCTGGCATCTTGCAGCAGTGCATCCCCATTCCCGAAGGGCGCGAGCTCCTGCGGGACATCCACGCGGGAATCTGCGGCCATCACGCCGCGCCCCGTACCCTCGTTGGAAACGCTTTCCGCCAAGGCTTTTACTGGCCTACCGCGGTCGCGGATGCCAGCGAGATCG
Source organism: Cenchrus americanus (assembly GCA_947561735.1). Lineage (NCBI taxonomy): Eukaryota > Viridiplantae > Streptophyta > Magnoliopsida > Poales > Poaceae > Cenchrus > Cenchrus americanus. The sequence goes on along the minus strand of OX387245.1, from coordinate 79,239,122 downwards.
TACGCACCGCGAAGGGTGCCGGGTTCTACGCCCCGCAAGTCCAACCTTCCTGCTCATGTCCTGCAGACCATTCCCATAACATGGCCGTTCGCCGTGTGGGGGCTGGACATCGTCGGGCCCTTGCGGAAGGCGCCCGGGGGCTTCGCCCACTTGTTGGTCGCGATCAACAAGTTTTCCAAGTGGGTGGAGGTGCGCCCCATTACGAACCTGTCACACCCTGAAATTTCCAATTTCAGGATGTGAATAGTGAAAACAATTAAACAATGATTTTTCCCATAATTTTAAAACTTTCCCAACATTTATTTTCTTTACAGGAAATATAGTATAGGAAAAATCCATCGTTTGATTTTCTAAATTAAATAAAAAGTTATGTGTGTTGCATTCATGCCGATGCATCTACTGGTTCTTGAGTGCAAAAGGTTTCAAAAATGCGTTTAGGAGCTGTCCAACTCTCCCGAGAATTTTCCGGATTTTTCTGGAATTTATTCTCATTTTCCTTGAGCTATTTCTATTTATTAGAAGGCTCTAAAATCTTTTTCATGAGCTCCAAATGCTTTATTTGGACTGCTCGTGTCCCAATCTATCTCTAGGAATTTTTCGAGAATTTTTAGGATTTTCTGAGTATTTTTAGTGCTTTAAATGAATTACTGGAGTTTCTTTGGAATTCTTTTGTACAGAAAATGTATTTCATAAAATAAAAAAATCCTATCCTTCCCTAACGGGTCGAGCCCGTGGGCCCGACCCTATCCGCTCGTTCGCACCAGCCCGCACCCCGGCGTAGCCACTGGCCCGCCAAGGCCCATCGGGGCCGGCCGAGCGCAGCCGCCGTGGGGAAGCCGGGGGCACCACGGCGAGCCGTCGGCCTTGGCGTGCGCGCCAAACCGTGGCCGTCCCCCCCCGCCCTATTCAGCCCGTGGCCGAAGCCGCACGCGCCTACCCCTGCGCATCGCGCCGCTCCAGCGCAGTAGGCCACCTTGAGCTGCGCCGCCGCCGGCCATGGAGCCGAGCCGCCGCCCGCAGCTGTCTTCGATTCACCGACGTGGAGCCCCGCTGGAGCAAGCGGACGCTTCCAGGAGGTCTGTGAGGTCGAGCCGCACCCCTCCGCTGTTTCCCATCGCCAATCGGCCACCGAAGCACTGCCACTGCCGCGAGGATCGGCCGCCTCTGTGCTTGTGCTGCCGACGCCATCCTCAATTTCCTTGTTCTCCCTCCTAGCCATTAATTATTCTCTCTATATTTCTAGTGTCGATGATAGTTGCCCAGATAAGTCTAAATACGGGTGCTGTGTTGCCGAGCTAAGGTCGCTTGCAAAATCGCCCTAGCTTGTCTCTTCGCAACTCATCAAGGTCGTCGACTTGGACTCCAAGTCCAACTCATCGAGCCTCACCTTTGAGTCGTGCACTTCCAAGCCAGCCCCAAAACGGGGCCATGTCGTGCTCTCCTTTTGTCCGGTTTCGCACGAGGCAATAACCTACCCTAGGTGCAGCGTGCCGCCTACCCGGCATATAAAACCATCACGACCGCGTCGGCAAGATCTTAATTTATGCCCTAGCTCCATTGCAAACCGCATCTAGGAGACCTCTTTTGTGCATCTAATCGCGGAGCCAGGCTCCTGCCCTAGCTCACGTCATGTGCCGCCACAAGCCGTCAAGCTTGCCGGACGAAGCTCTATGCCGCCGTCGGCCTCTCCACTAGATTTTCGACGTTGACATTGCAAAGGCCGTTGGCTGAGATGCCATCAATCTATTCCATCCCGACCTCTGCTTCAACTCGTGTTCAACCCAGCAAAGATCATCGTCACCAAGAGTTTTGTAGGGTACTCGCGGTGGCTGCCGAGGCGCTGACTCGATCTACTGTCGAACACGTCCACACCGTGGTCCAACAGCAGCAGGCGTCCTCGTCCAGCTCGATCTTCGTCATCGTCGTTCATCTGTCGTCATCGTTGGTCGAACCCAACACATACGTGAGGTCGCCGTCTCGTTCCTAGTTCAACTCTCTGTATTTGGATCTAAAGTTCTGACTCGCTTCTCTCGCTGTCGTCCACCGTTGCCGGCCGCCGGGAAGGACGTCACCACGATGAGAGCTAACGAGAGGTGATCCTGGAGCCCGAGGTCGTCGTTCGGCCCTGTGATATGATGTCAAGGGAGGCACCAGCATGTCCCACGTTAATGCTGAACCCTCTCGATGTCATCGTCGAATTCGATCTCTGCTCATCATCATTGAAGTTCTATCTCGCACGCTCACCGGTCTTCGTGGGTGAGCACTTCATCGTATTCCCTTCCGTTTTTCCATTGATCCAAGCTCTCTCGAGTCCCCTATGGCCTGATCGTACCTAGTTTTCTTTGTGCTATAGATCATGATGAGCGTCTCCATTTATCTTTGTCGATCGGCGGCAGCTCGCCGCTGCTGTCCGCACGTTGAGCAGTTTCCCCTCTGTTGTCTTGCCAATACAGATCGTTGACTTCCCTGCAAAGCTATCCACCACAAGTCTATACGTACACGTACACATACTGCATGGTGAGCAATATTCTTATTTTTTTAGTTTTCCTCCTTTGTTTGCCGCTGGATAAGTTACGTGTGTAAGCCATGCACAATCAATTTCTTTGCCATATTATTTTATTGCCTAATTAAGCACTTTAATGATGCCATGCTTACATCATGCTTATGCTTGAGCAATAATAATTCTGCTTCTTTTCATCTACATACATGCACTACATATGCCCCACCAACATGCACAGCCTCGCATTGCATGTGTGTTCATCGTCATGGTGGTCAAATATCTATCTCTTATTTCATAAAATCCATACCTTACTCAATTCAATTCAGATCTCAGTGATTCTTTCACTGACATGTTCCTCCTAATGCGTAGATTAGTTTTGTACCGTTTTAAGTGTGTTTTATGATGATTGGTGTACTGTTTTTAATTTAATTCCTTTGCTTGTTTGTATATGTGTGGTCCGGATGTTTGCCTTGGATGATTGATGCGAGTAGATTAAACGTCGTTTGAGAGTATTGAAGAGTAAGAAGTGAAGACATTCTGAGCAACGACATTACTTTGGTTAAAGGCAAGTGTGTCCTTGATCTTTTGTCCTAAGAACTACATTTAATCACTCATTGCATATGCTTGCATTAATATGATGGGACCCATGTTTAAGGTTTGACTAGTGTTATTTATCCTGTGCCTTGATCAAACGGGTTTATCTTTATGTTGGGTAGCTATGCTTAGTTGCTATACCTGGGTTATGGTGGTTTTAATGAACATTAATGATGAATCATGTTATACCTTTATGCTATATCTTTGGATGATTAATACAAGACCCTATGATTAATCGGAACATGGAGAACTACCCAGGACAACAGTGCAACCACAAGGACTATATGGCTCTGGTCTTGGCCGATTAATTAGGGAAGTCTTTGTGTGGTTATTACTCGCATAGTAGGTTGGGGACGGAGGAATGCTTTTATGACTCTTCTATTCCGGAGCGGTGATGGAACAGAAGACTCTATGGCTTACCGTCCGTAATAGAAGTGTGGTACGAAAGATAGCCTCTATGACATACTACTATGGACTAATACGCACGGGAGGACTCTTTGTAAAGGCCTCGTAGCGTCCCTATGCAATCACACCTCGGTAGTGTGGTATGATGCCTGGCTAGCATCGCATGGTTGGGTTTAAAGTTCTTCGGGACTTTTACGCGACTTGTGGGTAAAGATGTACGACCTCTGCAGAGTGTAAAACTAATCGATTAGCCGTGCTCACGGTCAAGAGCAGCCTGGACCCTCACATGATAATTGAACTTGAAGATGGACTTAAATCGCTCTCTCTCTCTGGTTATGCTTGCCATGTGCTTATGGCGTATTTATCACCTTATGCTTAATGTGGGTTGGTATAAACTTATACTTTATTAGTAATCAGGTGCTAATAAAACTTGACCAACTAAAATTGCTTAAATGCTTTGATCTAGTCCACTATAAAGCCTTTGCATTCATATCTTTTTCCACACTTGCTGAGTACGACAAGTGCTCACCCTTGCTATAAACAATGTTGCTCAGAAAAAGGATGCTACTCTGAAGTCTTGTGAAGTTGTTGCTGGTGCTAGGCGTACGCAACCCCCAGTTGACTGCCTGTGATGTTGGAGCCTTCGTTTCCAGGATTAAGCGTAAATCTCTGATAATGTTTCTTTTTCTTACGTGATACTGTTTCTGTATTCACTTATATGTCACTATATGCATGAAACTTGATCCTGGCATGCATATAGGTATGCACTTGGTTTTCTTCGGAAAATCGGGTGTGACAGAGTGGTATCAGAGCTGTATCGACTGTAGGACGTAAGCCTAGTTAGCACTGGTCGTTTCTTAATGCCTCTTTTGTTCTACAATCCCTCCTTACCTTATCCCTGACCTCTCTGATGAAGGATCTCACCTCTTAACCATCTTCTTTTCTCCATACCATGAATTCTTGTATATTTATCTTCATTCTCCTTGAACATCTCTTCGACCTCGCCTGTCCATTCTCTCAAGCAATAACACCCCCTTATTTCTTGGTAGAACTGTTACCCTTAACATTCTATCTATTCGCGCAGCTCTCTGACACATCAGCACTGTTTCAATTTTATCTCGAGCTACAGAACTCCGATCGACATGAAACCAGTTGGGTTAGTCCCTAAATTTCATACGTGAATTTCTATCAAAAAGTCAGCCCTATCCAGTGCATGTTCCAGGAGTTATGCTCGAAACATTGGAGCTATCAGAAACTGTAAGCTCTGCTGACCTGGTTACCTTCAATATTCTATATCTCGGACTATAGACCTCCGATTGAGGTAAATCCAATTGGAGTAGTTCAGGAATTGCATCAGCTTCATTCTATCCAAAATTCAGCAGTATTCGTTTTGTATCCTAGGAGATACCTACGAATTAGTGGAGCATTCAGAATCTGCCAACACTGCTGACATAACCATCTTGTTTAATTCATATTTCGAGTTCTGAACCTCCGATTGAGGTGATTCCAGTTGGGTTGAACTCATAATTTCGTACTCCTTGATCTGGCAAAAATCCATTATTTATGGAGATCCCTACTGGGAGCTACATCTGATCTATTAGGAGGATACCCCCCGACTATATTAACAACGTGTATTATCGTTCCCTTAGCTATGCCTTGATTGGTGGAATTAGTTTTTGCATGATGATGCTTGGTTTTATGAACTTGATTGATTCGCTTATTTGATGTGAGTGTTGGTGTATTGTGGGTCTTACATCTGCAATAACATCAGTTGCCTAGTTGGGTTTCTCTTTCGTACCTTTCACATCCTGGCCATCTTTCTTTGTTTCGACTCACTAGAGGTGTTACCGAAAGGAAGTCAAATGCAAATGCAAGATGAAGAAAAGAAAACATCACTCTACCTTCCTTCCCACCTTGTGTTTGCTTTTGTCCCACCTAGCTCATTCTGATGAAGACTCCAACAATCATCGAAGAAAACGATTGAAGGTTTCACACCGATCAACATAAGAGGATGACCACCTACCTACTTCGATCACAATGTTCTTGTTTATCTCCCTCCTCCTTGCTTTTTTCTTTCTTCGAATCTCGGGACGAGATTCCGTTTAAGGGGGGTAGATTTGTCACACCCTGAAATTTCCAATTTCAGGATGTGAATAGTGAAAACAATTAAACAATGATTTTCCCATAATTTTAAAACTATCCCAACATTTATTTTCTTTACAGGAAATATAGTATAGGAAAAATCCATCGTTTGATTTTCTAAATTAAATAAAAAGTTATGTGTGTTGCATTCATGCCGATGCATCTAGTGGTTCTTGAGTGCAAAAGGTTTCAAAAATGCGTTTAGGAGCTGTCCAACTCTCCCGAGAATTTTCCGGATTTTTCTTGATTTTATTCTCATTTTCCTTGAGCTATTTCTATTTATTAGAAGGCTCTAAAATCTTTTTCATGAGCTCCAAATGCTTTATTTGGATTGCTCGTGTCCCAATCTATCTCTAGGAATTTTTCCAGAATTTTTAGGATTTTCTGAGTATTTTTAGTGCTTTAAATGAATTACTGGAGTTTCTTTGGAATTCTTTTGTACAGAAAATGTATTTCATAAAATAAAAAAAAATCCTATCCTTCCCTAACGGGTCGAGCCCGTGGGCCCGACCCTATCCGCTCGTTCGCGCCAGCCCGCACCCCGGCGTAGCCGCTGGCCCGCCAAGGCCCATCGGGGGCCGGCCCGCGCAGCCTCCGTGGGGAAGCCGGGGGCACCACGGCGAGCCGTCGGCCTTGGCGTGCGCGCCAAACCGTGGCCGTCCCCCCCGCCTTATTCAGCCCGGGGCCGAAGCCCCACGCGCCTACCCCCGCGCATCGCGCCGCTCCGGCCGCGGTAAGCCACCTTGAGCCGCGCCGCCGCCGGCCATGGAGCCGAGCCGCCGCCGGCAGCTGTCTTCGATTCGCCGGCGTGGAGCCCCGCTGGAGCAAGCGGACGCTTCCAGGAGGTCTGTGAGGTCGAGCCGCACCCCTCCGCTGTTTCCCATCGCCAATCGGCCACCGAAGCACTGCCACTGCCGCGAGGATCGGCCGCCTCTGTGCTTGTGCTGCCGACGCCATCCTCAATTTCCTTGTTCTCCCTCCTAGCCATTAATTATTCTCTCTATATTTCTAGTGTCGATGATAGTTGCCCAGATAAGTCTAAATACGGGTGCTGTGTTGCCGAGCTAAGGTCGCTTGCAAAATCAGCTAGCTTGTCTCTTCGCAACTCATCAAGGTCGTCGACTTGGACTCCAAGTCCAACTCATCAGCCTCACCTTTGAGTCGTGCACTTCCAAGCCGGCCCAAAACAGGGCCATGTCGTGCTCTCCTTTTGTCCAGTTTCGCACGAGGCAATAACCTACCCTAGCTGCAGCGTGCCGCCTACCTGGCATATAAAACCATCACGACCGCGTCGGCAAGATCTTAATTTATGCCCTAGCTCCATTGCAAACCGCATCTAGGAGACCTCTTTTGTGCATCTAATCGCGGAGCCAGGCTCCTGCCCTAGCTCACGTCATGTGCCGCCACAAGCCGTCAAGCTTGCCGGACGAAGCTCTATGCCGCCGTCGGCCTCTCCACCGGATTTTCGACGTTGACGTTGCAAAGGCCGTTGGCTGAGATGCCATCAATCTATTCCATCCCGACCTCTGCTTCAACTCGTGTTCAACCCAGCAAAGATCATCGTCACCAAGAGTTTTGTAGGGTACTCGCGGTGGCTGCCGAGGCGCTGACTCGATCTACTGTCGAACACGTCCACACCGTGGTCGAACAGCAGCAAGCGTCCTCGTCCAGCTCGATCTTCGTCATCGTCGTTCGTCTGTCGTCATCGTTGGTCGAAGCCAACATGTACGTGAGGTCGCCGTCTCGTTCCTAGTTCGACTCTCTGTATTTGGATCTAAAGTTCTGACTCGCTTCTCTCGCTGTCGTCCACCGTTGCCGGCCGCCGGGAAGGATGTCACTACGATGAGAGCTAACGAGAGGTGATCCTGGAGCTCGAGGTCGTCGTTCGGCCCTGTGATATGATGCCAAGGGAGGCACCAGCATGTCCCACGTTAATGCTGAACCATCTCGATGTCATCGTCGAATTCGATCTCTGCTCATCATCATTGAAGTTCTATCTCGCACGCTCACCGGTCTTCGTGGGTGAGCACTTCATCGTATTCCCTTCCGTTTTTCCATTGATCCAAGCTCTCTCGAGTCCCCTATGGCCTGATCGTACCTAGTTTTCTTTGTGCTATAGATCATGATGAGCGTCTCCATTTATGCTGTCGATCGGCAGCAGCTGCTGCTGTCCGCACGTTGAGCAGCTTCCCCTCTGTTGTCTTGCCAATACAGATCGTTGACTTCCCTGCAAAGCTATCCACCACCAGTCTATACGTACACGTACACGTACTGCATGGTGAGCAATATTCTTATTTTTTTAGTTTTTCCTCCTTTGTTTGCCGCTGGATAAGTTACGTGTGTAAGCCATGCACAATCAATTTCTTTGCCATATTATTTTATTGCCTAATTAAGCACTTCAATGATGCCATGCTTACATCATGCTTATGCTTGAGCAATAATAATTCTGCTTCTTTTCATCTACATACATGCACTACGTATGCCCCACCAACATGCACAGCCTCGCATTGCATGTGTGTTCATCGTCATGGTGGTCAAATATCTATCTCTTATTTCATAAAATCCATACCTTACTCAATTCAATTCAGATCTCAGTGATTCTTTCACTGACATGTTCCTCCTAACGCGTAGATTAGTTTTGTACCGTTTTAAGTGTGTTTTATGATGATTGGTGTACTGTTCACGGGTCCCAGTTCACGGGCAGGAAATTCTTGGAGTTCTGCGACAAATTCCACATCCGTGTGGATTGGGCAGCTGTGGCACACCCGCAGACCAACGGCCAAGTAGAGCATGCCAATGGCATGATCCTACATGGTCTCAAGCCCAGAATTTTCGACCAGCTAAATAAATCTGGTCGAAAATGGCTCCAAGAGTTACCAGTGGTCGTGTGGAGCCTAAGGACCACCCCGAGCAGAGCCACCGGGTTCACCCCGTTTTTTCTAGTCCATGGTGCGGAGGCCGTCCTCCCCACGGACCTAGAGTACGGGTCGCACAGAGTTCGAGGCTACGACGAGGACGCCAACCAACGAGACCGCGAGGACTCACTGGATCAGCTAGACGAAGCACGCCTCGTGGAATTGATGCACCCCGCGAGGTATCAACAGTCCCTCGGGCGCTACCAGGCACGGAAGATACGCCGGCGGGACTTCAGTGAATTGTTGTAAAATCACGTAACCAGCACCCCAGTTGGTGACAACCATGTAAGCATCATCAGTTTAATAAAAAGGGCAACTCGGCTTTCCCCTGAAACCCAAGTTACCCTCGGGGGCTACTAGGGGGGGCATCCCCCTCCCAAAATTGTCCCATTTTTCGCGAAAAAATGAAACAACTCATGCACGCTAAGTTTGTTTCCACTTCGTCCCCGAGCAAAGATCCGAACATGGCGCAGGCAGCCTAGCGGAAGGAGCGCGCGAGCCAGAGATAGCCTACGCCTCCGTGAGGATATGGCCCTTCTCTCTTGCCTCCAACCCAGCAGGCCACCCGCGAAAACCGAACTCCCCTAACTAGAATCTACTCAGGAAAAAGGAGAAAAAAAAGCATGATAATGCAAAAGACATCATTTCAAATGTTCATAGCAAAGTAATTTGTCTATTTACAAGGCCACACGGCTAGCATACTGATACATGAACAAAAAAGGGCCTAGCGCCCGGCTGTCTTCAGGCTGGAGGAGCGGCGGCATCAGCGGCGTCTGGGAAGAGGAACTCCTCGAAGGCCTCGGCAAGCGTCCTGGCGGCGTCGGCGGCAAGCGCGTCCACGTGCTCCATCGCCACCTCGTCCTCGACACCCTCGGGAACGACATAGCCCTCCGCCAGCGCCTCGAAGTTAACCTCGTAGTGGGATCGCACCACCCCGAGGGCCTTCTGGACGCCGAGATGCAACGCCCGGCGCACGCGCCCGGTGACGTGGCAGCCAAGGGCGCGCAGGCGGCTGGCAAGCAAGCTCCCGGTCTGCGCCTCGCCCTCCTCCACGGCCCGGAAGGTCTCGAGGGCCGCGGTACGCAGCTCCAACAACTCCTGCTCGGAGGAGTTGTAGGAGGTCTGCAGCGCCTCGGCCCGCTCAGCCGCGTGCCCCAGCGCGGTGCGCAAGCCTGAAGTCGGCCGGAAAGAAAGAAGTCAGAAAAGGGTGCGAACCCCCTAAGGGAAAACCAGCAAAACAGGAGCCAAACAGCGACTCACCTTCGACTTGCTTCCTCTCCACCTCGAGGTCGCGGCGCCCGGCCTCGACCGCCTGCTCAAGGCCCCTGATGGTCTCGCCTTGCTCCTGGAGGGCCAGCTCCTGGCTCGCGCTATTGATACCGAGCACCATCAGCTCGCCCTCGAGCTTGGAGAACTCGGTGTTCCGGTCCTCCAGCGACTTCTGCGCCGCCTCACGAGTGACGCGCTCCCCTCCCGGCGGCCGACCGGGCGTCGGCAAGGGCGGCTCGCTCCTTCGGAGAGCCGCTCCTCGGCCCCCCCGGCGGGCGGTGCGCTCCCGCGAGAGCCGGTCCTCGGCCGACGGCGAGCGCCGCAACCTTGGCGTCGAGGGCGGCCTTCGGGTCGTCGGCCTCCTTTTCCCTCTTCTCGAGCGCGCGCGCCCGCTCCTCGGCCGGCCCCCGCCGAGCTCGCGCCCCCGGAGCGACGAGCGGAGCCCCGGTTATCGTTGCGGACGACGGCCACCTCCGCCTCCCCGGTTGGCCGCCGGGTGCGCATCTTCTCCGGGTCCGACCGCGCTTGCCGCGGCGCCTCATCCGGTCGATGAGGGCCGTGCGGACCCGCTCGAGGGTGGAGGGGGTGCGCGGGTCTCGCCGTGCGCTCTCATGGAGTTGATCACGCAGGGGCCATGGCCGTACGACGCCCGACCGTCCGGGGTCCTCAGGGCGTCAGCGAGCGTGTCGAAGGCGTCGCACCGCTCCCAGAGCTGGCGGAGCTCGGCGCTCACCTGGTCGAATGCGGCGTACTTGTCACGGGCGCGGAGCTCAAGCTCCTGTCACCAACAAGTCAGAACCTGTAAGCATCATGACGCAAAGATTGCGCGCAGAGATGAGAAAAAGAAGAAACGAGCAACGATGCCCCACCTGGAAGACGCGCCACACGGGGCCGCCGTGGACCCTCAGCACCTCGTCCAACGCTCGGTCGAGCGTGGCACCGTGGATACGGAGCTCCCCCCATAGCTCCTGCTCCCCCTGGGCGTCGGCGAACGCAGGCGGGTCGCCCGCGACCCCCTCTACATGGGCGTAGCGGCCGACACGGGAAGACGAGGCCTCAGCGCCATGCCCTCGGCCCCCCGCCACCATGTGGCCCTCACGCCGCCGTACGAGGGCCCCCTCCTGGGACTCTGGGGAAAGCGTGGGGAAACTCACCCACTGGTCCCACCCGGGCGGTGGGGAGTCGTCGTCCGGGATCTCCACCACCACCGCCCGGGAGCCACCGGCGGGTGCCGGCCCCCCGCGCCGCCTCCATCGACGCCTCCGCCCACGCCTCCGTAGTCGCGTGCTCCCGCCGCGACGCCGCGGCCACCGCTCCGCCGCGCCCCGCGACCACGGGCGCCCGACCGCCCTCCTCCATCACGACCGGCGCTCGCCGCTCCTCGGCGGCCGCCGGCCTGCGGCACGGCGGCATGCTCCGCCCCGTGGCCTCGAGGCCTCGGCCCGCGCCCTACGAGCTCTCGCCCGCCGCGGTCGCCGCACTCGTTCCCGCCCACGGCGCCCTTGACGAGCGCCGCCGGGTGGGAATGGACGCGTCTGCCCTCAACACCTTGGCTGGTGCGAGGGGAGGCACGGTTGGCACCACCCTGCGTAAACACAAACAACTAGTCAGAATTCTCGGTCGTCAAAAACGCAACCCTGCAGAGGAGCAAGCCCCTTACCTCGAAGAGGAGAAGGCGCGCTTCCTCTTCCTCGAGGCCTCGGTGTATGACGCCGGCGCGGCCGCCGCCGTGCCTCCCGCCCTCTCCGCCGCGCGCGCGGGCCCCGCCCCGCGCACGGGCACGCTTGCCGCGCGCGCCGGCACCTCCGCGGCCCGCGCCGCTCCTCGTTGTCGATTGCCCGGCGGCGGGTGCCCCCCGCACCCGCCCCGTGCGATGCTGCTCTTGCCGCCGGAGCCGGCTCCCGGCGACGAGGGCGTAGGTTCCCACCTATCGGTGGGGGCCCCCCCCCCCCCCCCGGTCTCTTCCTCCTCATCCCCCTCCGAGGACGAGTACTCCTCGGTCCCCCGGAGAAGAGAGCCCCCTCGCCGCCGCGCGGCCGGTGCTCCTCGCTCCGCCGCTCGCGGCGCCCGCGGTGCCGCCTTGTGCACTCCTTGTTGCGCGCCGCCCGCTCCTCGCTCCCCGCCGGCTGCGACGCCCGACCGACAGCGCGGGAGTTAGGAGTGGGCGGGATGGACTTCGCGGCGCTCAGGCTCACCAGCTGCAAGCAAAACACAGAAGCGCATCAGCAACCTGAAGTGTCAGCGAGGCCAAAAGCGAAACCAGGAATCCTACTCACCAGCCGACCGGTGGGAAGCATCTCGAGTTCCCACGGAGACCGGTCGCTGCGCAGCAACCGGGTGTCGACGGCGCTCCGTGCCCGTGTGAGCGCGTACTCCCGCTGGAGGGGGCTCGGAAGCATCCGCGACCTCTCCAGCGCGATGGGGTCCGCCGTCTCCGTCATCTCGAAGACGCAAAGCGGCCTCTCCATCGGGGGCACGACCCGCCGGTGGTGGAGGAAGGCAAGGACGGTCGCCGCGGTCGGCCCCGCGCGCCGCCAGCTCCCGCGCCGCCAGGAGCGAGTCCAGCCGCCTCCGATGCTGGACCGTGGACACCCCGTAGCCCCAGGAGTCGGGCTTCTCCCGGACCACCAGGCCGGTGTAAGGGGGGAGGCCAGGCTTGGCGTTGCGGAGGTAGAACCACCCCCGCTCCCAACTGGCGTTGTTGGTCGTCATGGTACAAGGAATGTAGTCGTCCTTTGAAGGACCGATTAGGCGACCAGAGAGGGGGGGAGTGAATGGGAGCCGATAAAAATTCTTCCCGAAGGAGATTAAAACTCCGACAAGACGAACTAGCTCGGTCGAACCCCCAAAATCACACGCTCCACACTTCTACCTCCTGTTTGCCAAAACCACGTAGCCACTGGAGTGCTACTGGTCCTAGGAACAAACTCTATCAGCAACCACAACACACACGCAAGACCGACGGAAACAACTCGAAAGCCGGCTAACCAGAGGGGGCGGTTAGACCGGATATAGGGGGCGGTTAGACCGCCTCCACCTGGCAACCAAGAAATCCTCCGAAACGCCTCTTCCAAGCACTAAAACTCACCACGGTTTCACCAACAGAGATCTCTGGTCAAGGCCATGCTAGCTACCAGAAAATCTTGGCGAAAACCAAAACTTCACCCAAGGGCCTAGGGGCGGTTAGACCGGTTACCTGGGGCGGTGAAGGACCGATACGGCGAACCAGAGAGGGGGGGAGTGAATGGGAGCCGATAAAAATTCTTCTCGATGGAGATGAAAACTCCAACAAGACGAACACGGCTTCCAACACATGTCTCCGACTCACTACCAAGGTTGGTCAAGCCCACGTAGCCACTGGAGTGCCACTGGACCTAGGAACCAACCACCTTCCGACCCGAGAAACGCAGCGGAAAAACCAAACCTCGAGTCTACAGACCCACACCGGTCAGACCGGTGAGCACCACCGGTCAGACCGGTCCGTGCTGGTGAAACTGAGCAACTTTCACTAAGTGGCTCTACACCGGTCAGACCGGTGAGACACACCGGTCAGACCGATGGTAGCCTGAAAGCCCCCAAGGCACCAAACAGGCCAACCGACCACCAAACGGACCCAAACTCGAAACAGCAACAACACGGGACAACAACGAACACACCAAGACGTTCACCCGAGCAAAAACCCACAAGGGCTCGCACCGGTCGGACCGATCAAGAGCACCGGTCGGACCGGTGTAGCACGGGTAGCTCGGGATGAACAAGACCCGCGGGTCAACTCCCCCAAATCCAAATCTCGATCTCCCGAATCGCTCCACGGACTTGAACAAGACTTTGGGGATATCAGGAACACCTCATGAGGAGTCCATAGCCAAGTTTAATCCCACCAAATCTCGTCCAAAAAGGAGGAATCGAAGAAATCCCACCGAAAGCACTTCCAACCCAAGAACTCAAGAAACCCCAAAATCGAGCACTTTTTCTCACGGATTTGGGAGGGGAATCACAGCCCAAAGAACCACGAAGGGTTCCCACAAATTTCCCCCATCAAATCCCCAAGAGAAAAGCCCCGAAAACACCCCAAAGAAATCACGAAGAGAGGGCTCCGAAAATCACCACCAAGAAAACACATCCAAACCTTGAGGAACCACGCCGAATCATCTATACATGAAACAAAGGTTCGTACAAGGTCTAGCAAGCCGCCTGATCATCCATCCCTCTCTACAAGATCTCTCCGTGAAGCTCTCTTGCTAGTCCTAGAGAAAACCTAAGGAAAATAGGTGGAAAATAGGAAAACAAATGAGCTAGGGTTCCAAGAGTTGGCTGCCATCCTCTCACCTCTTGGGTTATATGGAGGCAACCGAATGTCTAAAATGCCCTTCTCTACTAACTAGGGATACAAGCCCCTCAAGGGCGAATTTGGAATTCTTGATGTCTTCACCATCGGACGGATGCCCGGCGACCGCACCCTGCGTAGCCTCGACGCAAGCCATGCGATCCCGACGCGTGTCCTCCGCTTCGAAGATTCCGGACTGCGTCGCCGCACACCGGTCGACCGTGCTCCTCACCGGTCGTACCGGTCCCCACCGGTCGGACCGGGTCGGACCCAACGGTCGACCGGTCCGGCGCCGCTCGCGCCTCCGTCTTCGGTTCTCCGGTCTTGGCTTTGTGGATCAACCAAGGAACCCAGGTGGTTTCCGGTGAACCACCGGAAACCCCGCGGACTCGGTGTAGCCTCCGCCAATCTCCACTCATGACTTGGCTCCCACGTAGTCCCGGCTCGACCTTGGTTTTGAGGCTCAACCAAGAAACCGTCCACGACTTCATCTTGCTGTTCATGCCACCATGCGGCCCGCACTTGACCCCCGCCGGTCACCGGTCCCTCGAACGAAGCCTACTTGTCTTCTCCACACCTGGAGGCCTCACCGGCGACGACCTTTCGCGCTTGTTCTTCTCTTGCACCAACACGAGTCAAGCCGCAACCTGCACCTGCAATACTTAGCCAAGAATCAGTCCACACAACATTGTCAATCACTCATCACACAAGGAAGCGACCATCCACCGGTCCTCGAACCACACATGGTCCTCAATCCCCCCCCTTGATGAGTGCATTGACAACACCCACACGAAGGTAACAAGAGAGAAAAGAAAAGAAAAAGAAACGAACAAAAAGAAACTCCAACAAGCGATCGAAAGCCAAACAAAGGCAAAGAGCAAGATCACTTGAAGGAAACAAGTCTCGGACCCCTTAGGCAAGGGCAACGGCTCGACACATCCGAGACAAAACAAAGCTCAAACAAAGAGCGCAAACCACTGAAACAAAGCTCGAACAACCACAAAGAGCTCCCCCTGCACACATGCAAGCTCCCCCTGAACCAATGCAACTCCCCCTGGACGAATGCATGCAAAACAAACGAAACAGGGGCAGGCGCAAAGCAATTTCAGCTCACACCGGTCGGACCGGTCATCACCACCTGGCCGACCGGTGCCCAACATATGTACAGGACCAGCACTCACACCGGTCAGACCGGTGCTCTTCACCGGTCAGACCGGTGTACAACAGAGCCCAGAAATGGCTTGAAACCACCTGAAAACCTTCTAAATGCGTCCATTAAGCCATTTCAAGCTCAAACTTCTCCCCCTTGTTGGCAATGCATGAATCCAGCCAAAAATGCAAAATTTTCAACCTAGAGCTTCTCAAATAGACAAAATTCAACAAAGAATGCTACACATGTCCAAATGAGCAAGTTAGGTACTCTACGGCTTCGTATCGATCTCAACTACATGATCACCAAGTTTCACAACCATTGGACGAAGCTAAGATGGATTTTGGCAATTTTGCGAAAAACTTGCCTCTCATGAGCAAAGTCCTAAACATGATCAAAACATATCAAAATGGCAAAGCCACACAAACTTCATGCTAGGATAGCTATTCTAACCATAAGACCATCACAAACACCCACAAGCACCTCATGTCATGTCAAAGCCACCGAGCCATGTGCCTACTTCTGTGTATGAGACTTCTCATTGGTAGGCATCATGCAACGGTTTAGCACCCAAAGCAAATTAAATTCAGCACATATGACATGGGAGCATATTTTCCAAGCATTTTTCATTTCATTTTCAGATTTGTAAATGGTACATGAAATGTCTTTGCGACAAAAAGGAACTTATGCTCCTCCACAAGATAAATCAAGAGGGCTAAACATTCATGATGGCAAATAAGCCTTTGGCCCCATATGATCAATAAACTAGCCATCCAACCACAAATTAAGCATAGCAAGGCCACACAAACATGTCAAAAGCATGTAAAGGCATTTACACATGAGAGAGCATACATGTAACATTTCATACATGTGTACATGGCCCAAAACTAGCCTAGAGGTGCAGCACATACACCTAGAACTATTATAGAACTTGAGTTATGCAATTTTAAAGAAAACCAAGCATAATTCAAGAATAAATGTTTCTGGTAACTATAAAATTCTGATTAATTCACCAGACGTGGGTTTTGGCATTAAAAGACAAGATGCAAAGTTGGTTATAAAACATAATTATTTTTAGCTAGGAAAATCATTTATGCAAATCATTGCGTAAATGGAAAACATTTGTATAAAAAGATTTACATTATAACTTTGTGCAATTTTGGCATAGGAGCTAATCATGACCTAATACACATATCCTACAATTAGCTACAGGGATTTATAGATTTGGAGATATTGCAGATCTAGGTTTCTACATTTGTATTTTTCATGCAAAAACTATCGTGAATTAGTCAGTGACAGACAGTGTTGTGGGATATTTCACCACGAATCCAACAAAATTGGTCTTGCATTTTTCTGATTTTCTACAATTTTCTACACAATTTACAAGAATCAGTAGAAATCACTTCACTATTGAGTTACCTCTTTGGCAGGAAGCCCCTGGAAAGAATCTTGGTTTTGCAATGTGGTCCCAGGGGCACCGCTGCGGTCTGGCCCGCCGGTGGTCGTCTCTGAGTTCGCCTGGGGAGGGTGGGGAGGAGGTCTTAGGTGGGCTACTAGGGGCTCTGCTTGGGGGTGTTGGACCGGGGAGGAGGTTCGCGAGCGGCTCCCCGGGGCAAACCCGGTGGAGTGTGGCCGCCGGCGGCGGCCCGCAGCGACGGGTTCCGGCCGGAGGGGCAACGCGTAGGGGCGCTTCTAGGGGGGCTAATGGAGGTGGAGAAGAGCCAGCTTGGCTTGGGGGACGGCCCGCAACTAGAGCTCGCCGCGGCCGCCCAGCCAAGGGCGCCGGCAGCGGGCTCCGGGTCCGGGGCGGGAAGCACCGGTGTGCGCCGAGCCGCAGGCGGCCACCATTTACAGTGACCAACGCACCCCCTAGGGACTAGCGGACTGGCGGGGAAAGCCCCCGGGACGCGCGCGGGGCCGGGACGCAGACAGGGAAGGGACCGCCGGTCCGTAGCGGCCCGCACGGCCGCCCGGGACCCGAGGCGTTCCCCGGCGTGCGAGGCCTCGGCGGGAGCGGCCGCGGCCTCTCGGGAAGGCGCGGGCCTTGGGAACACGCGCCGTGAGGGCCCGGACACCGAGGGCGGCGGCGGGCCCGCGGGCGGCGTACGCGCGCGCGCCCGCGCATTGGCCCAAGACGACGGCACCGCGGCGCGGCCCCCGCCCGCGCCGCACGTCGGACTAAACCACGAGCGTGATTTGCTCTCAAAACTTGAATACAAGTGCACAAAGTGAGGAATACAAAGTTGTAGATCTAGCTACCCTCTACAACTTTTGTAAAGGCCGCCTAGTGTTTTTCTCGACGGATTTTGGCAGAACGTCGTGCCAACTTTTAATGCCGGCCTGTCCCCTCGGGAAATCGTGAGGTACTGTCAACATCAAGTTTTTCACCAATTTCCTCTCAAAATTTGAATGTAAATCTACATGAAAGTTGTGTCCTTCAACAAGATGGACAACTTTCATAAAGGTAGATTTTGAAGTGTTTAGGTGAATTTTGGAGGAACGCGTGAAAGTCTCGACGATATTCGCCGACGTCACCGGTGCCGCGGGGTTTGACCATGTTCCTTGGCCAAGGGTTGACTACGGCGTTGTGTGCCAACTTGGTCAAGGGGTTCATTAGGGTTCTTTGGTGAGGTTTTCGAGGTGATGACCCAAAGCTGACCTAGGTTTGACGGTTTGACCTAAGCTTGGACTCTGGCCGATTCTAATATTAGCGTTAATGACGCTAATTAAAACCTGACGCGCGCAGGGGGGAGGAAGGGAGCCGATAAAAAATCTTCTCGAAGAAGATTGAAAATCCGACAAGATGAACTCGCTCGGTCGGACCCCCGAAATCACACGCTCCGCACTTCTACCTTCCGTCGGCCAAACCACGAGCCACCGAGAGTGCTACCGGTCCCAGTAACAAACACTACCAGCAACCTCAACACACACGCACCCACGACAGCCGAAACAACTAGAAAGCCTAAGCCGTCCACGTGGGGCGGTTAGACCGGTATGTGGGCGGCGAGGGACCGCCTCCACCAGGCAACCAAGAAATCCTCCGAAACACCTCTTCCGAGCACCAAGATGCTAATTCACGGTTTCACCAACAAAGATCTCCTCGGTCAAGGCCATGCTAGCTACCAAAAATCTTGGCGAAAACAAACTCCACCTAGGGGCCTAGGGCGGTTAGACCGTTGCCGTGGGCGGTCTAATCTCCTGTACCCAGCAACGAACTTCAAACAAGAATTCCTAGCAACCGGCACGAGAACGACCCGAAATTTCACCCAGACGCTCCTCTGATCAAGGCGAACAAAGTCACAGAGGAAAAACCGGTGAAACAAAACTTTGACCTGGAAGACCCAGGGCGGTTAGACCGCCTCCTCCAGGCGGTTAGACCGCCTCTCCTTAAAACAACCCCGGGTCAAACCCCAACTTCCTGGCGCCCGATCTCCCGAATCACTCCACGGATTGCAGCAAAACTTCGGGAATAGTCAAGCTACCGGGCAACCTCTACCTCAAAGGGAATCAACCCGACCGCTTCTCACAATCAAGAGGAATCGAAGAAATTGCCTCTCTAGGTGAAGGACCGATACGGCGAACCAGAGAGGGGGGGAGTATGGGAGCCGATAAAAATTCTTCTCGAAGGAGATCGAAACTCCAACAAGATGAACACGGCTTCCAACACACGTATCCGACTCACTACCAAGGTTGGTCAAGCCCACGTAGCCACTGGAGTGCCACTGGACATAGGAACGAACACACCACCTTCCGACCCGAGAAACGCAAATGGGGAAACCAAACCTCGAGCCTACGCGGACCCACATCGGCCGACCGTGAGCACCACCGGTCGACCGGTCCCCGTCGGTGAAAATGAGCAACTTGCACTAAGTGGCTCATTGACCGGCTAGACCGGGTGAGACACACCGGTCGACCGATGGCGTACCGAAAGCCCCCAAGGCACCAAACAGCCAACCGACCACCAAACGGACTCCAAACTCGAAACAAGAAGAACACGGGACAACAACGAACACACGAAGTCGTTCACCCGAGCAAAACCCACAGGCTTCGCACCGGTCGACCGGTCAAGAGCACCGCCGTACCGTGTAGCTCGGGGCGCCGGGGATGTACAAGACCCGCCGGTCAACTCCCCCAAATCCAAATCTCGATCTCCCCGAATCGCTCCACGGACTTGAACAAGACTTTGGGGATATCAAGAACACCTCATGAGGAGTCCATAGCCAAGCTTTCATCCCACAAAACTCGTCCAAAAAGGAGGAATCGAAGAAATCCCGCCGAAAGCACTTCCAACCCAAGAACCTAAGAAAGCCCAGCCGAGCACCTTACTCATGGATTTGGGAGGGGAATCACAGCCCAAAGAACCACGAAGGGTTCCCACAAATTTCCCCAACAAATCCCCAAGAGAAAGGTCCCGAAAACAACCCAAAGAAATCACCAAGACAAATGGCTCCGAAAATCACCACCAAGAACAACCTAGAAAACACATCCAAAACCTTGAGGGAACCACGCCGAATCATCTATACATGAAACAATGATTCGTACAAGGTCTTAGCAAGCCGCCCGATCATCCAACCCTCTCTACAAGATCTCTCCGTGAAGCTCTCTTGCTAGTCCTAAAGAAAACCTAAGGAAAATAGGTGGAAAATAGGAAAACTAATGAGCTAGGGTTCCAAGAGTTGGCTGCCATCCTCTCACCTCTTGGGTTATATGGAGGCAACCGAAAGTCTAGCCACCTCTAACAACTAGGGATACAAGCCCCTCAAGGGCGGATTTGGAAGTCTTCATGTCTTCACCATCGTGACGGATGCCCGCGACCGCACTCCGCGTAGCCTCGACGCAAGCCATGCGATCCCGACGCGTGTCCTCCACTTCGAAGTCTCCGGACCGCGTCAAGCCGCACACCGGTCGACCGGCTCAACGGCCGACCGCACCCACCGGCCGACCTGGGCCGACCCACCGGTCGACCGGTCCGCGCCGCCGTTGAAGACTGCCTTCGGGTTCTTCTGGCCTTGGCTTTGTGGATCAACTATGAACCTGGGGCATCCTCTCGGTGAACCACCGTGAACCCCGCGAACCCTGGGTGGTAGCCTCCGCCTAATCTCCACTCATGACTTGGCTCCCACGTAGTCCCGGCTCGCACTTGACCCCGCTGGCCACCGGGTCCCTCGAACGAAGCCTACTTGTCTTCTCCACACCTAGAGGCCCCACCGCAACGACCTTCGCGCTGCTCTTCACCGGCACCAACACGAGTCAAGCCGCAACCCGCACCCGCAATACTTAGCCAAGAATCGTCCACATCACAACGTTGTCAATCACTCATCACACAAGGAAGCGACCATCCACCGGTCCTCGAACCACACATGGTCTCAATCTCCCTTGATGAGTGCATTGACAACACCCACACGAAAGTAACAAGAGAGAAAAGAAAAAAGAAAAGGAACGAACAAAAAGAAACTCCAACAAGCGATCGAAAGCCAAACAAAGGCGAGAGCAAGATCGCTGAAGAAGACAAGTCTCGACCCCTTAGGCAAGGGCAACGGCTCGACACATCCGAGACAGCAAAAGCTCAATCAAAGAAATACAAACCACCAAAACAAAGCTCGAACACCACAAAGAGCTCCCCTGCACACATGCAAGCTCCCCCCGAACCAATGCACTCCCCGGACGAATGCATGCAAGCATATCACTTGAAACAGGGCAGCTGCAACAAAACAGCCCTGACCGGTCTAACCGGTCAACACCACCGGTCAGACTGGTGTGCAACATGTGTACAGAACCAGCACTCACACCGGTCACACCGGTGCTCCTCACCGATCAGACCGGTGTACAACAAGAGCCCAAATGGCTCGAAAACCACCCGAAAACCTTCTAAATGCGTCCATTAAGCCATTTCAAGCTCAAACTTCTCCCCCTTGTTGGCAATGCATGAATCAAGCCAAAAATGCACAACTTTCAACCTAGAGCTTCTCAAATATACAAAATTCAACATAGGATGCTACAAATGTCCAAATGAGCAAGTTAGATACTCTACGGCTTCGTATCGATCTCAACTACATGATCACCAAGTTTCACAACCATTGGACGAAGCTAAGATGGATTTGGGCAATTTTGCGAAAACTTGCCTCTCATGAGCAAAGTCCTAAACATGATAAAAGCATATCAAAATGGCAAAGCCACACAAACTTCATGCTAGTACAGCCATTCTAATCATAAGACCATCACATACACCCACAAGCACCTCATGTCATGTCAAAGCCACCGAGCCATGTGCCTACTTCTATGTATGAGACTTCTCATTAGTAGGCATCATGCAACGGTTTAGCACCCAAAGCAAATTAAATTCAGCACATATGACATGGGAGCACATTTCCAAACATTTTGCATTTCATTTTCAGATTTGTAAATGGTACATGAAATGTCTTTGCGACAAAAAGGAACTTATGCCCCTCCACAAGATAGAACAAGAGGGCTAAACATTCATGATGGCAAATGAGCCTTTGGCCCCATATGATCAATAAACTAGCTATCCAACCACAAATTAAGCATAGCAAAGCCACAAAAACATGTCAAGAGCATGTAAAGGCATTTACACATGAGAGAGCATACACGTGACATTTTTCAAAAGCATAGCTATCAACCATGGATTATTCATCAAGATCATCAAGAGCTAAGCCAAACTAACCGTGTATCTCAAACAAGCTCACAAGACATTTATCTCATTCCATGGTGAATAATGTATATGAGAGAAGCTTTTCCTAACCAATGCTTATGATACAAATGCATGCAATCTAAGATACAAGGATGCCTATACATCATGTTACATATGCCATGCCAAATGCAAGAAATGCACAAAGAAGAGCTATACATATGCTACCACCGCCTCCGAGGGGAGGCAAACGGGATCGACACCACCGCAAAAGAGAGCTCCCACACCCAACTCAATAAATCAAACACACACCAAGTTACCCCCGCAAATGAGTGAAAGTTGCTTGATCTAGGGGTTTGGTGAAAATATCGGCTAGTTGGTGATGTGGGTACATGGATCAAAGCTATCTTTCCCTTTCTTTCTCTATGTTGTCTCTCGTAAAATGGTACCTCACTTCTATGTGCTTGGTTTTGGAATGGAGCACTCGGGTTCTTTGCAACGCTTATGGCACTGTGCTATCACATTGAAGTGGGACATGGGTGGCTCCTCACCAAAGTCACTCATGGTGTAGGTGATCCAAAGGAGCTGAGAGCAACAACTAGCAGCGGTAACATACTCGGCTTCGGTCGTGGATTGAGCAACACTCGACCGCTTGCGGGAAGACCAAGACACCAAAGAAGAACCCAAAAACTAGCAAGTCCCGTGCGCGGACTTCCTATCCAACCGACACCCGCAAAATCCGCGTCCGAAAGCCATGAAGCGCCAAAGAAGAGGACGCGGAATACCAAAGGCCGAAGTCGGGAGTGTGACGCAAGTACCCGAAAATTCGCTTCACCGCTTGCCGATGCGAAGTCCCTCTGAGACGCTTGAAAACGAGCGTACGTACACACCGAGAACTGTATGTCCGGGCCTCGTCGCCGGGGCCGGGTAGAGGAGTGACCCGATCATGCTCCGTACTCTTCCGGTCCACGTGTTCACCTTCCTCGTCCGCATCAAGAGCCGTAGTCGTACGCCCCCATCGGCGTCGTCATAGCCTTGGAGTCCTCCCATCTTGAACTTCCGCACAATGTCCTTGGTGTACTTATCCCGGTGCACAAATGTTCCTTCCTTGATTGCTTGATTTGTAGCCCGAGGAAGAACCGCAACTCGCCCATCATGCTCATCTCAAATTCCTCGCTCATATCATCCGCAAACCTTGCAACAGGAGAGTTAGACGAGCCACCAAAGACAATATCATCCACGTACACCCGCACAATCGTAGATATCTCTCGCCCGCTCTCAAAACAAGGTCCGATCGACCTTCCCCATCTCAAAACCTCTCAAACAAGAACCCCCCAACCTGCCATACCAAGCTCTAGGCGCCGCTTCAACCCATACAACACCGCCTTCCTCAACTTGTGCACCCGTGGGGGTACTTCGCTCTCAAACCCTCGAGGCTGCCTCACATACACTTCTTCCTCCAACACACCATTCAAAGAAAGCACCTTTCATATCCATTTGGTGCAACTTGAACCCTTTAGACACGGAAAAGGCTAGAAGGATCCTAATCGCCTCCAAACGGGCTACGGAGCAAAGGTCTCCTCGTAGTCGATCCCCTCCTTCGACCGAACCCCGGGCAACAAGTCTCAACTTGTTCCTCACAACCTCACCTTTCTCGCCCTCTCTTTGTTTTTCCACACCCACTTTGTACCAATCGGCTTACACCCTGGGAGGGTCAACCAACTCCCACACTCCGATTCCTCTCAAAGTTCTCCAACTCCTCATGCATCGAGTTAACCCAATTGTGATCGATAGTGCGTGTCCAATGTCTTTGGGCTCGAAAGAAGCAACAAATGCAGCATGAGCAAAATGGGAATTGTTTCGAACCCTCGACCGTGTAGTGCTCATTCATGTCGCCGATGATCCTCGAAGCCGGGTGATCCACTTGTACTCGCCGGGGAGGTTCTCGCCCGATGCTACCTCCTCAACATCAGCTCCTCCTCGTTCTGATTTGTCGTCGTAGGTGTAGCAAAGAGAGGGTCCATCCATCATCGTCGTCGGCGAGTGGGTTCATGTTCGAAATGGGCACCGCACCACCATCTTCATCATCTCCATGTTCATGCTCCTCCTCCCGAAAGATCTCCTCGCCAAGCTCATCATCACCCGCAAACTCAAAGACAAGCCGACTACGTGGCTCGTCTCGTCGAAGGTTACCTCGCAAGTCTCCACGATTTGGTTAGTTTCAAGATTGGAGTACACGATATGCTCTAGAATGAGATGCATAACCAAAGAAAATGCTACCTACGGTGACCTAGCCTCAAACTTATCCAACTTCCCCGCCTTTCTTCGAATGAAACACTTTGCAACCAAAGACATGGAAATGACTCACCTTGGGTGTGCGACCACGCATCAACTCATGCCTTGTCTTCTTCTTGTGCATCGAGGTATATCATCCTGCTCGACACATAGCACGCGGTATTCACCGCCCGGCCCAATACCTCCTCGGAGTCCTATGTCATCAAGCACGTCCGAGCCATCTCGCACAAGGTCCCGTTCTTCCTTTCCACAACACCATTCTCGGGGAGGCGTATACAGACTCGAAACCGGTGCTCAAGACCCAAGTCATGGCAAAAGGTTTCAAAACAAGAGTTCCCGAATTCCGAGCCATTATCACCGCGGATAGCTCGTATGGCATCTCCATGTCTCTCGTTCCTCAACCTCAAGACTAGATCTCGAAACAAACCAAACGTCTCCCCCTTGTCCTCGAGAAAGAACACCCACGCATACCGAGAATAGTCGTCCACCACAACAAGGACATACCACTTCCCACCCGCGTATCGCACACGAGCCGGGCCAACAAGGTCCATATGGAGCAGCTCGCATGGACGCTCAGCTCATCACACGAAGTGAGAGGCGGGTGAGAAGAGGCTACCATCTTGGCATGCCTACACGAGCACAAACCAACTCTTTTCAAGCCTCAATCGTGGCAATCCTCGAATTAAATTGAGTTTACTCAAGCGAGACAAAAAGTCAAAGCTCAAGTGACCCAACTTCCTATGCCACCTCCACAACTCACTCGAAGAACCAAACCCAAGAAACAACGCTACACACCCGAAGACGTAGAAAAATCAGCATCGAAACACCTGACCCTCGGGGGACGACCATACAAACAAGGTCCCCTCAAGAGTCCACAATCCGAGAACCACCTCGGCCGAAACAACACTCAAAGCCCTCATCCAACAACTCTGGACAATGTAGCAAATTGTACCTGGGGCCGGACAACAAGAGTAACACGCCTTTTCGAGTGATCTTGTCACTCACTTTGATCTCACCTTCGAAAGCACACGCCCACGCCCATTGTCCCAAAAGGTGATGTACCTCTTCGTCACCACGGACGAGACTTGAGAACCACCCCCGTCTCCAAATGCTCATATGCCTCGAACAACCGGAGTCAATCAACCAAATGTTCTTCAAGTCTCCCACCCGAAATCCAAAACGAGCACGTGAGCGAACAAACGAATCCGACCGGGGTTAGTACCAAAAGAGTAAAAACCAGTTTGAAGGACCGATACTACGCGAACTGCAGAGGGAGTGGAATGGAGCCGATAAAATTTCTTCTCGATGGAGATGAGAACTCCAACAAGACGAACGCGGCTTCCAACACACGTCTCCGACTCACTACCCAAGTTGGCCAAGTTCACGTAGCCACCGGAGTGCCACCGGACCTAGGAACCAACACACAATGGGGCCTTCCGACTCGAGAACGCAACCGGAACAACAAACCCCGAGTCTATTAGACCCACATCCGCCGACCGGCGGAGCACCCACCGCCGACCGGTCCCCGCCGGTGAACCCGAGCAACTTCCACTAAGTGGCTCTACACCGCCGACCGTGAGACGCACCGCCGACCGATGGCGCGTAAAGCCCCCAAGGCACCAAACGTGCCAACCGACCACCAAACGAACCCAAACTCGAAACAAGAAGACCACGGACAACAAAGAACACACCAAGACGCCACCCGAGCGAAAACCCACAAGGGCTTGCACCGGCCGACCGGTCAAGAGCACCGCCGACTCCCCAGCTCCGGGCGGTACGGATGAACAAGACCCGCGGTCAACTCCCCCCAAATCCAAATCT
Organism: Cenchrus americanus; assembly: GCA_947561735.1. NCBI lineage: Eukaryota > Viridiplantae > Streptophyta > Magnoliopsida > Poales > Poaceae > Cenchrus > Cenchrus americanus. Next base: position 79,213,058 of record OX387245.1, on the reverse strand, counting down.
CGATCTCCCGACCGCTCCACTCCGACTTGAACAAGACTTTGGGGATATCAAAGAACACCTCATGAGGAGTCCATAACCAAGTTTAATCCCACCAAATCTCGTCCAAAATATGGAATCAAGAAATCCGCCTCGAAAGCACTTCCAACCAAGAACTCAAGAAAACCCCAAACGAGCACTTTTACTCACGGATTTGGGAGGGGAATCACACCCCAAAGAACCATGAAGGGTTCCCACAAATTTCCCCATCAAATCCCCAAGAGAAAGCCCCGAAAACACCTCAAAGAAATCACGAAGAGAGGGCTCCGAAAATCACCACCAAGAACAACCGGGGGAAAACACATCCAAACCTTGAGGAACCACGCCGAATCATCTATACATGAAACAAGATTCGTACAAGGTCTAGCAAGCCGCCCGATCATCCATCCCTCTCTACAAGATCTCTCCGTGAAGCTCTTTAAGCGTCCTAAGGAAAACCTAGAGAAAATAGGTGGAAAAATAGGAAAACTAATGAGCTAGGGTTCCAAGAGTTGGCTGCCATCCTCTCACCTCTTGGGTTATATGGAGGCAACCCGAATGTCCAAAATACCCTTCTACTAACTAGGATACAAGCCCCCTGCTGCTGCATTTGGAATTCTTGATGTCTTCACCATCGATCTGATGCCGGCGACCGCACCCCGCGTAGCCTCGACGCAAGCCATGCGATCCCGACGCGTGTCCTCCGCTTCGAAGATTCCGGACTACGCCGCAGAGCCTGGGCCGACCGGTGCCTCAACGGCCGACCGGGGTCCCCACGTGCCGTACCGCCGACCCACCGGCCGGGACCGTCCGTGCCGCCGCACCGTCTCCTCGTTCGGTCTTGGCTTGTGGGATCAACCAAGGAACCCAAGGAGCCGTGAACCACCGGAAACCCCGCGAACTCGCAGAGAAGCTCCGCCAATCTCCACTCATGACTCGCCCCACGTAGTCCGGCCGACCTTGGTTTTCGAGGCTCAACCAAGAAACCGTCCACGACTTCATCTTGCCGTTCATGCCACCATGCGGCCCGCACTTGACCCCGCCGGCCACCGGGTCCCTCGAACAAAGCCTACTCTTGTCTTCTCCACACCGGAGGCCTCACCGGCGACGACCTTTCGCGCTTGTTCTTCACCCGCACCAACACGAGTCAAGCCGCAACCCGCACCCGCAATGCTTAGCCAAGAATCGCTCCACACAACGTTGTCAATCACTCATCACACAAGGAAGCGACTATCCACCGGCCCTCGAACCACATGGTCCTCAATCTCCCCTTGATGAGTGCATTGACACACCACACAGAAAGTAACAAGAGAAAAGAAAAGAAAAGAAACGAAAAAAAGAAAACTCCAACAAGCGATCGAGCCAAACAAAGGCAAAGAGCAAGATCACTCTGAAGAAGAAGTCTCGAATCTCTTTAGGCAAGGGCAACGGCTCCCAAGACATCCGAGACAAAGCAAAGCCACAAAGAGCACAAACCACCGAAACAAAAACTCGATTAAAGAGCTCCCCGCACACTTGCAATTTCCCAACCAATGCAACTCCCCGACGAATGCATACAAGAAACCACAAGAAACATGAAGTACCAAGAAGAATCCTCACTTCACACCGGTCGAATACCGTCATCACCACCGGGCCGACCGGTGCCCAACATATGTACGTAGACAAAGATCACACCGGTCGACCGGTGCCTCACCGTCGTACCGGTGTACAAATGTATCTTTAAATGGCTCGAAACCACCCGAAAACTTTCCAAACGTCAGCTCCAACAAGCCATTTCAAGCTCAAACTTCTCCTTGTTGGCAATGCATGAATCAAGCCAAAAATGCAAAAGATGCAAATCAGAGCTTCTCAAATAGACAAAATTCAACAAAGAATGCTACACATGTCCAAATGAGCAAGTTAGGTACTCTACGAAGCCAGACGATTCAACTACATGATCACCAAGTTTCACAACCATTGGACGAAGCTAAGATGAATTTGGGCAATTATGAAACTTGCCTCTCATGAGCAAAGTCCTAAACATGATCAAAGCATATCAAAGTGGCAAAGCCACACAAACTTCATGCTAGGACAGCCTATTCTAACCATAAGACCATCACAAACACCAACAAGCACCTCATGTCATGTCAAAGCCACCGAGAGCCATGTGCCTACTTCTATGTATGAGACTTCTCATCGGTAGGCATCATGCAACTAGCTTAGCACCCAAAGCAAATTAAATTCAGCACAAATGACATGGGAGCATATTTTCCAAGCATTTTTCATTTCATTTTCAGATTTGTAAATGGTACATGAGATGTCTTTGCGAATAAAAAGGAACTTATGCCCCTCCACAAGATAAATCAAGAGGGCTAAACATTTATGATGGCAAATAAGCCTTTGGCCTCATATGATCAATAAACTAGCCATCCAACCACAAATTAAGCATAGCAAGGCCACACAAACATGTCAAGAGCATGTAAAGGCATTTACACATGAGAGAGCATACATGTGACATTTTTCAAAAGCATAGCTATCAACCATGGATTATTCATCAAGATCATCAAGAGCTAAGCCAAACTAACCATATCATACCAAACAAGCTCACAAATACATATATCTCATTCCATAGAATAATGAGTATGAGAGAAGCTTTCCCTAACCAATGCATATGATACAAAATGCATGCAATCTAAGAGACAAGGATGCCTATACATCATGTTACATATGTCATGCCAAATGCAAGAAGCACAAAGGAAAGCTATACATATACATAAACCGCTCCTCGAGGAGGCAAAACGGGCTCGACACCACCAAAGAAAAGAAAAAAAGAACTCCCACATGCCCAACTCAAGAAATCAAACACACACCAGTTCCCCCGCAAACGAGTGAAAGTTGCTTGATCTAGGGGTTTGGTGAAAATATCTACGGTTGGTCATGTGTGGGTACATGGATCAAAGCTATCTTTCCTTTCTCAACATTGTCTCTCGTAAAATGATACCTCACTTCTATGTGCTTGGTTTTGGAATGGAGCACTCGGGTTTTTTGCAACGCTTATGGCACCGGTGCTATCACATTAAAGTGGGGACATGGGTATACTCCACCAAAGTCACTCATGGTGTAGGTGATCCAAAGGAGCCGAGAGCAACAACTAGCAATGCGCAACATACCTGGCCGGCCGGGATTGAGCAACACTCGACCGCTTGCGGGGAAGACCAAGACACCAAAGAGGAACCCAAAACCGGCAAGTCCTGGCGGACTTCCCTATCCAACCGACACCCGCAAAATCCGTCCGAAAACCATGAAGCGCCAAAGAAGAGGACGGAGTACCAAAGGCCGAAGTCGGAGTGTGACTGGGTACCTGAAAATTTGCTTCACCGCTTGCCGATGCGAAGTCCTCTGAGACGCTTGAAAACGAGCCACGTACACACCGAGAACCGTATGTCCGGCCTCGTCGTCGTCAAGTAGAGGAGTGACCCGATCATGCTCCTGCACTTTCCCGGGGTCCACGCTGCTCACCTTCCTCGTCCGCATCAGAGCCGTAGTCGTACTCATCGGCTGCCATAGCCTTGGAGTCCTCCATCTGGAACTTCCTCACAATGTCCTTGGTGTACTTAGCCTCGGGTGCACAAATGTTCCTTCCTTTGATTTCTTGATTTGTAGCCCGAGGAAGAACCGCAACTCACCCATCATGCTCATCTCGAACTCCCCGTCATATCATCCGCAAAACCTTGCAAAGAAGAGAGTTAGACGAGCCACCAAAGACAATATCATCCACGACACCCGCACAATCAGATATTCCCGTCTCCGCCTCAAAGAAAAAACAAGGTCCGATCGACCTTCCCCATCTCAAAATCCCTCTCAAACAAAACTCCCTCAACTCCGCCATACCAAGCCTAGGGCGCCCGCTTCAACCCATACAAACGCCTTCCTCAACTTGTACACCCGGTGGGGGTACTTCTCACTCTCAAACCCCGTGAGGCCGCCTCACATACACTTCTTCCTCCAAACACACCATTCAGAAAGCACTCTTCACATCCATTTGGTGCAACTTGAACCCTTTAGCCACAGTAAGGCTAGAAGGATCCTAATCGCCTTCCAAACGGCTACTGAGCAAATGGCCCCCCCCCGTAGCTCCATCCCTCCTTCGATCGGACCCGGAGCAACAAGTCTCGACTTGTTCCTCGCAACCTCACCCTTCTCTCCCTCTTTGTTTTTCCACACCCACTTTGTACCACCGGCTTACACCCCGGGGGAGGGTCAACCAACTCCCACACTCCGATTCCTCTCAAAGTTCCCCAACTCCTCATGCATCGAGTTAACCCAATTGTGATCGATAGTGCGTGTCCAATGTCTTTGGGCTCGAAAGAAGCAACAAACGCAGCATGAGCGTAATGGGAATTGTTTCGAAGCCTCACCGTGTAGTGCGTTCTCATTCAGCCGATGATCCTCGAAGCCGGGGTGATCCACTTGAACTCGCCGGGAGGTTCTCGCCTCGAAGCTACCTCCCTCAACACGTCTTCTCGTTCTTGGTTTGTCGTCGTAGGTGCGCAGGGTCCATCCATCATCGTAGTCGAAGTAGTGGGTACATGTTCGCCAGGGGCACCGCACCGCCATCCTCATCATCACCAAGTTCATGCCTCCCCTCCCCCAAAGATCTCCTTGCCAAGCTCATCATCACCCCGCACACTCAAAGACAAGCCGACTACGTGGCTCGTCTCGTCGAAGGTTACCTCGCAAGTCTCCACGATTTGGTCAGCTTTCAAGATTGAGCACACGATATGCTCTAGAATGAGATGCATAACCAAAGAAAATGCCATCGACGTACCTAGCCTCAAACTTATCCAACTTCCTCGCCTTTCTTCGAATGAACACTTGCAACCAAAGACATGGAAGTGACTCACCTTGGGTGTGCGAATTACACCAACTCATAGCATGTCTTCTTCTTGTGCACTCGAGGTATATTCGTTCGGGACATAGCATGCGTATTCACCGCCTGCCCCCAATACCTCCTCGGAGTCCTAGCAGCGGACAAGCATCGTCCGAGCCATCTCGCACAAGGTCCTCGTTCTTCCTTTCCACAACACCATTCCCCGGGGAGGCGTATACGGACTCGGGAACCGTGTTCAAGACCCAAGTCATGACAAAAGGTTTCAAAACGAGAGTTCCCGAACCCCGAGCCATTATCATTGCGGAGGCTCGTATGGCATCTCCGTGCCTCTCGTTCCTCAACCTCAAGACTAGATCTCGAACAAAACCAAACGTCTCCCCCTTATCCTCCGCGTAAAGAACACCCAAGCATACCGAGAATAGTCATCCACCATGTTGTGTGGATTGATTCTTGGCTAAGTATTGCGAGTGCGTGTTGCGGCTTGACTCGTGTTGGTGCGGGTGAAGAACAAGCGCGAAAGGTCGTCGCGGTGAGGCCTCCGAGGTGTGGAGAAGACAAGTAGGCTTCGTTCGAGGGACCCGGTGGCCGGCGGGGGTCAAGTGCGGGCCGCATGGTGGCATGAACAGCAAGATGAAGTCGTGGACGGTTTCTTGGTTGAGCCTCAAAACCAAGGTCGAGCCGGGACTACGTGGGAGCCAAGTCATGAGTGGAGATTGGCGGAGGCTACACCGAGTTCGCGGGGTTTCCGGTGGTTCACCGAGAAAACCACCGGGTTCCTTGGTTGATCCACAAAGCCAAGGCCGGAGAACCGAAGACGGAGCCGCAGGCGGCACTGCACCGGTCCCCGGCCGGTCGGTCGACCGTCCGACCGGTGGGGACCGGTCCCGACCGTGAGGAGCACCGGTCTGACCGGTGTGCGACGACGCAGTCCGGAATCTTCGAAGCGGAGGACACGCGTCGGGATCGCATGGCTTGCGTCGAGGCTACGCTGAGTGCGGTCGCCGGGCATCCGTCCGATGGTGAGGACATCAAGAATTCCAAATCCGCCCTTGAGGGGCTTATATCCTTAGTTAGTAGAGAAGGGCATTTTGGACATTCGGTTGCCTCCATATAACCCAAGAGGTGAGAGGATGGCAGCCAACTCTTGGAACCCTAGCTCATTAGTTTTCCTATTTTCCACCTATTTTCTATAGGTTTTCCTTAGGACTAGCAAGAGAGCTTCACGGAGAGATCTTGTAGAAAGGGATGGATGATCGGGAGGCTTGCTAGACCTTGTACGAACCTTTGTTTCATGTATAGATGATTCGGCGTGGTTCCTCAAGGTTTGGATGTGTTTTCCCCGGTTGTTCTTGGTGGTGATTTTCGGAGCCCTCTCTCGGTGATTTCTTTGGGTTGTTTTCGGGACTTTTCTCTTGGGGATTTGATGGAGGAAATTTGTGGGAACCCTTCGTGGTTCTTTGGGCTGTGATTCCCCTCCCAAATCCGTGAGAAAAGGTGCTCGATTTTGGGGTTTCTTGAGTTCTTGGGTTGGAAGTGCTTTCGGCGGGATTTCTTCGATTCCTCCTTTTTGGACGAGTTTTGGTGGGATTAAACTTGGCTATGAACTCTTCATGAGGTGTTCATGATATCCCCAAAGTCTTGTTCAAGTCCGTGGAGCGATTCGGGAGATCGAGATTTGGATTTGGGGGAGTTGACCTGCGGGTGCTGTTCATCCCGAGGCGCCCAGCTACACCGGTCGACCGGTGCTCTTGGACCGGTCGACCGGTGCGAGCCCTTGTGGGTTTTTGCTCGGGTGAACGTCTTGGTGTGTTCTTTGTTGTCCCGTGTTGCTGCTGTTTCGAGTTTGGGTCCGTTTGGTGGTCGGTTGGCTTTGTTTGGTGCCTTGGGGGCTTTCGGTGCCACCGTCCCGGCCGGTGTAGAGCCACTTAGTGAAAGTTGCTCAGTTTCACCAGCAGGGACCGGTCTGACCGGTGGTGCTCACCGGTCTGACCGGTGTGGGTCTGTAGAGTCGGGGTTTGTTGTTCCGCTGCGTTCTCGAGTCGGAAGACTGTGTGTGTTGGTTCCTAGGTCCATTGGCACTCCAGTGGCTACGTGGGCTTGGCCAACTTGGGTAGTGAGTTGGAGACGTGTGTTGGAAGCCGTGTTCGTCTTGTTGGAGTTTTCATCTCCTTCGAGAAGAATTTTTATCGGCTCCCATTCACTCCCCCCCCTCTCTGGTTCGCCGTATCGGTCCTTCAAGTGGTATCAAAGCCGGTTCGGGTCTTAGTTGACTCTAACCAGTCTAAGATCCAAGGATGGCATACCAGGAACGGGGCTCGGGTCCTCCACACTTCGATGGCAAGAACTACCAGATGTGGAGCAAACGGATGGGTGCGTTCCTCCGCGGAAAGGGTCAGCTGCTTTGGGATGTCACGGTGGACACAGGCTATGTCCAGCCGATGGATTTCCTTGCTCCGGGGTCGAGGGACGGATTCGACACCAACAATAAGGCGGTCGACTACTTGTTTCGTGCTTTGTGTCGGCCGAGTTCGATCGGGTGCACACCGAGCACTTGGCTTGTAGGATTTGGGCGGTGTTGAAGGAGGCTCATGTTGGGAACGCGAGGTTCGAGGGCACGGTTGTATGCGACCTACGGGAGAGAGTACGAGAACTTCACTCATCTCCCGGTGAGTCCATCGATGCCTTGTTTCAGAGGTTCACGGTGGTGGTGAACAACATGAGGGCCAATGTGGACGTGCTCCCGTACGATGATCATGATAGAGCGGTCAAGCTCTTACACTCTTTGGATCGTACGATATGGGGCGGAAAGTTCGAGGCCATAGTCGAGTCGGAGAGGTATGATACTCTGACGGTGAACGAGCTGTTCTCGAAGCTCAAGTCGGCTGAGGTGGATAGGGGCATGACTGCCAAGCTCGAGGGACCGACTGATTCCCATAGTCTTGCCCTCGTTGGTGGTTCCAAAGGAAAGACTAACTCTAACCCATCCACCAGGATGTTCTTGTTTTCCTCTTTGATGTCTATGCCAGATGAGGAGTTTGATGACCTTGGAGAGGACGAGCTGGCGCTGTTGACGAGGCGGTTCGAGAGGCTGCACGAGAACCGCGTGAACATGAGGAGGAACACGAGGACTTGCTTTCAGCGCGGCAAGCTGGGACACTTCGTCGCCGACTGCCCGGAGAAGGCCGAGAACAAGGACAGCTACAAGCACAAGCCGAGGATGAACGATGGCAAGTACCGTTCGAGGCGCGACCACAAGAGCAAGCACAAGAACAAGTACAAGGACGAGCGACGATCGAGGAAGAAGGAGGGCCGAGGCAAGGCCCGAGCGATGGTTGGAGCGAGCGACGTCGACTCCAGTTCCGCGTACTCCACCTCGAGCTCGAGCAGCAGCGAAGACGAGGGAGATCGCCGCAAGAACAAGAAGTCATCCAAGAACCCGAGCGGGGGCCGAGGCGCTTCGCGAGAGATGGCTTCTCGCACCATGGCGTTGAGCTCCGGCAAGCAAGAAGAGCACACGGAGCGACTTGGACTGCGAGTCCGACGACGAGGTGCGTGATGAACTTCCCTTCTTGCGCCGGGAGAATGAGAGGCTTGGCTCTTTGCTTGATAACCGTGATGACATGCTTAGAGAGGCCAAGAAAATGAGGAAAGAGCTTAGGGCTTCACTCGAGGATGCTAGGACTAGGGTGGGTGAGCTAGAGACACGGGTGCTTGATAGCAAGCTTGAGATTGATTCGCTTAAGGCTAGCCCTGTTGTTTCGATGAGAATGATTGTCTTGATTGCTCCATATTCCTTGCTGATCTTGCTTTGTTTAAGGAGAAGCATGCCTCCAAGTGTGAGGAACTAGATGTACTTAGGGTTGAAGTGGCCGAGCTTAAGTCTAGACTGCTTTGCTAGGTGCTTGCACTTCTTGCCCTGTTTTGCATGCTAAGACCGATGAGATGCATGCTTACACTAGTTCGCTCGAGGCTAAATTGAAGGAACCCATGCCTACATCTTGCTCTACTCCGTGAAATGCATGCATTGAAAAATTTGGAGCTTGCACATTATGTTGATCGTTTGCAGGATGAGAATGATGATTTGAGGAAGTTGATAGGTTGGTTGTCCGGTCACGAGCCTCAGTTGAGGATGATGATCGAGGCCTTTAAGAGGCAAGATGGTGAGGGGCTTGGGGCAAACAAGGTTGGTGAGGGAAGTGGAGAGAATATCCGGAGCCACCAAAAACCCACCACAAAAATGATTTCCCACCAAAACCTAACCATCTAAGGAACCGACTAGACACAACCCCGGCTCCACCCGTGTTTCCTACACCCACAAATGACCTACAAAAGCCTATCAAGTTTGTGAGCACTTCGGGGGAAAGTGTTCTTTGGGAAGGAGAGTGAGAAGGCTAGTGGTGAGAAACCGGTGGAGGGTTTGAGTGGAGAGAAACCGAGTGAGCGACCACATCCCAAGCCAAAGCCTAAGCTTGTGAGGTTCCATTGTGGCTATTGTGGGAGAGATGGCCATAAGAAGGAGTTTTGCTTCAAGAGGAAGCGAGAGGAGAGAATGGAGAAGGAGTGGGCTAACAAGGACAAGTACCACCCTTCCGATGGTGTACTTGAGCCTCGTATGCGGATGCCCGGGGGGCAAGGCGATTGTGAGGACGGTTCGGGCTTGGGGAGAGAAGAAGGCTGCGGGTGGTGTTGCGCCGGGTCACACCGGTCGGGGACCGGTGTGGAGCACCGGTCCGACCGGTGCGGGCACGGGACGAGACGTTGTTCGGGTCTCGAGCTCGTACGGAGTCCGAGGGTTGTTTCGGTGGTCGTGGTTCCGGTGGTTGGGCCGGAAAGGGTGCGGGTGGTCGGTTGCTAGGCGTTCTCCTCCTCGTGCTCAATACGGGGATTGGAGGAGTCGTGGCGTTGAGTTGGAGAGGAAGGATGTTCCACGGGCTTTCTTGCGTGGTTTTGGTCCTCCTCCGGGCGAGAGAGGGGTGGTTCCCTCGGGGTGGTTACCGTGGTGGTGCTCGTGGAGGTAGTTTTGGTAGGAGAGATGCTTTGGTTGGTGCTAACCCCACTTTTGAGCAAATGGCTCGGCATCGGTTTTCCTCCTTTGGTACTAACCCCGGGTCTTTGAGTCGTTTGTTCGCTCACGTGCCTATTTTTGAATTTCAGGTGGGAGACTTGAAGAACATTTGGTTGATTGACTCCGGTTGCTCGAGGCATATGACTGGAGACAGGGGGTGGTTCTCAAGTCTCGTCCCGGTGGTGACGAAGAGGTACATCACCTTTGGGGACAATGGGCGTGGGCGTGTGCTTTCAGAAGGTGAGATAAAAGTGAGTGACAAGATCACTCTGAGGCGTGTTGCTCTTGTTCAATCGCCGGGGTACAATTTGCTTTCGTGTCCCGGCTTGTTGGATGAGGGCTTTGAGGTGTTGTTTCGGCCTCGGTGGTTCTCGGATTGTGGACTCTCGAGGGGACCTTGTCCGTATGGTCGTTCCCGAGGGTCAGGTGTTTCGTGCTGATTTTTCTCAGTCTTCGGGTGTGGAGCGTTGTTTCTTGGCTGGTTCTTCGAGTGAGTTGTGGAAGTGGCATAGGAAGTTGGGTCACTTGAGCTTTGACCTTTTGTCTCGCTTGAGTAAACTCAATTTGGTCCGAGGATTGCCACGGTTGAGGCTTGAGAAAGAGTTGGTTTGTGCTCCGTGTAGGCATGCCAAGATGGTGGCCTCTTCTCACCCGCCTCTCACCGATGTGATGACCGAGCGTCCATGCGAGCTGCTCCATATGGACCTTGTTGGCCCAGCTCGTGTGCGATCTGCGGGTGGGAAGTGGTATGTCCTTGTTGTGGTGGACGACTATTCTCGGTATGCGTGGGTGTTCTTTCTGGAGGAGAAGGGGGAGACGTTTGGTTTTGTTCGAGATCTAGTCTTGAGGTTGAGGAACAAGAGGCACGGAGATGCCATACGAGCTATCCATAGTGATAATGGCTCGGAATTCAGGAACTCTCGTTTTGAAATCTTTTGCCATGACTTGGGTCTTGAGCACCAGTTTTCGAGTCCGTATACGCCTCCCCAGAATGGTGTTGTGGAAAGGAAGAACAGGACCTTGTGCGAGATGGCTCGGACGATGCTTGATGAGCATAGGACTCCGAGGAGGTATTGGGCCGAGGTGGTGAATACCGCATGCTATGTGTCGAACAGAAATACCTCGAGTGCACAAGAAGAAGACATGCTATGAGTTGATGCATGGCCGCACACCCAAGGTGAGTCACTTCCATGTCTTTGGTTGCAAGTGTTTCATTCGAAGAAAGGCGGGAAGTTGGATAAGTTTGAGGCTAGGTCTCGTCGATGGCATTTTCTTTGGTTATGCATCTCATTCTAGAGCATATCGTGTGCTCAATCTTGAAACTAACCAAATCGTGGAGACTTGCGAGGTAACCTTCGACGAGACGAGCCATGTAGTCGGCTTGTCTTTGAGTGTGCGGGTGATGATGAGCTTGGCGAGGAGATCTTTCGGGGAGGAGGAGCATGAACATGGTGATGATGAGGATGGCGGTGCGGTGCCCCGCTGAACATGTACCCACTACTTCGACTACGATGATGGATGGACCCTCTGCTACACCTACGACGACAAATCAAGAACGAGGAGAAGCTGATGTTGAGGGGGAGGTAGCTTCGAGGCGAGAACCTCCCCGGTGAGTTCAAGTGGATCACCCAGCTTCGAAGATCATCGGCGACATGAATGAACGCACTACACGGTCGAGGGTTCGAAACAATTCTCATTTTGCTCATGCTGCGTTTGTTGCTTCTTTCGAGCCCAAAGACATTGGACACGCACTATCTGATCACAATTGGGTTAACTCGATGCATGAGGAGTTGGAAAACTTTGAGAGGAATCAGGTGTGGGAGTTGGTTGACCCTCCCCCAGGGTGTAAGCCAATTGGTACCAAGTGGGTGTGGAAAAACAAAGAGGGAGAGAAGGGTGAGGTTGTGAGGAACAAGTCGAGACTTGTTGCCCAGGGGTTCAGTCAGAAGGAGGGGATCGACTACGAGGAGACCTTTGCTCCCGTAGCCGGTTTGGAGGCGATTAGGATCCTTCTAGCCTTTTCCGTGGCTAAAGGGTTCAAGTTGCACCAAATGGATGTGAAGAGTGCTTTTCTCGAATGGAGTGTTGGAGGAAGAAGTGTATGTGAGGCAGCCTCCGGGGTTTGAGAGTGAGAAGTACCCCCACCGGGTGTACAAGTTGAGGAAGGCGCCGTATGGGTTGAAGCAGCGCCTAGAGCTTGGTATGGCGAGGTTGAGGGGGTTCTTGTTTGAGAGAGGTTTTGAGATGGGGAAGGTCGATCAGACCTTGTTTTTGTTGAGGCAGGGCGAGAGATATCCTGATTGTGCAGGTGTACGTGGATGATATTGTCTTTGGTGGCTCGTCTAACTCTCTTGTTGCGAGGTTTGCGAGATGATATGAGCGGGGAGTTCGAGATGAGCATGATGGGTGAGTTGCGGTTCTTCCTCGGGCTACAAATCAAGCAATCAAAGGAAGGAACATTTGTGCACCGAGGCTAAGTACACCAAGGACATTGTGAGGAAGTTCAAGATGGAGGATTCCAAGGCTATGACGACGCCGATGAGTACGACTACGGCTCTTGATGCGGACGAGGAAGGTGAACACGTGGACCAGAAGGAGTACCGGAGCATGATCGGATCACTCCTCTACTTGACGGCGACGAGGCGGGACATACAGTTCTCGGTGTGTCTGTGCGTTCGTTTTCAAGCGTCTCCGAGGACTTCGCATCGGCAAGCGGTGAAGAGAATTTTCAGGTACTTGCGTCACACTCCCGACTTCGGCCTTTGGTACTCCGCGTCCTCTTCTTTGGCGCTTCATGGTTTTTCAGACGCGGATTTTGCCGGGTGTCGGTTGGATAGGAAGTCCACTTCTGGGACTTGCCAGTTTTTGGGTTCTTCTTTGGTGTCTTGGTATTCCCACAAGCAGTCGAGTGTTGCTCAATCCACGACCGAGGCCGAGTATGTTGCCGCTGCTAGTTGTTGCTCTCAGCTCCTTTGGATCACCTACACCATGAGCGAATTTGGTGAGGAGTATACCCATGTCCCACTTCAATGTGATAGCACTAGTGCCATAAGCGTTGCAAAGAACCCAGTGCTTCATTCCAAAACCAAGCACATAGAAGTGAGGTTTCATTTTCTGAGAGACAATGTTGAGAAAGGAAAGATAGCTTTGATCCATGTACCCACTCATGACCAACTAGCTGATATTTTCACCAAACCCCTAGATCAAGCAACTTTCACTCGTTTGCGGGGGGAACTTGGTGTGTGTTTGATTTCTTGAGTTGGGTGTGTGGGAGCTCTCTTTTGCCGGTGGTGTCGAGCCCGTTTTGCCTCCCCTCGAGGAGCCGGTTTGTAGATATGTATAGCTTTCCTTTGTGCATTTCTTGCATTTGGCATGGCATATGTAACATGATGTATAGGCATCCTTGTATCTTAGATTGCATGCATTTTGTATCATATGCATTGGTTAGGAAAAGCTTCTCTCATATACATTGTTCACCATGGAATGAGATATATGTCTTTGTGAGCTTGTTTGGTATGCTACGGTTAGTTTGGCTTAGCTCTTGATGATCTTGATGAATAATCCATGGTTGATAGCTATGCTTTTGAAAAATGTCCCATGTATGCTCTCTCATGTGTAAATGCCTTTACATGCTCTTGACATGTTTGTGTGGCCTTGCTATGCTTAATTTGTGGTTGGATAGCTAGTTTATTGATCATATGGGGCCAAAGGCTCATTTGCCATCATGAATGTTTAGCCCTCTTGACTTATCTTGTGGAGGAGCATAAGTTCCTTTTTGTCGCAAAGACATTTCATGTACCATTTACAAATCTGAAAATGAAATGAAAAATGCTTGGAAAATATGCTCCCATGTCATATGTGCTGAATTTAATTTGCTTTGGGTGCTAAACCGTTGCATGATGCCTACCAATGAGAAGTCTCATAAATAGAAGTAGGCACATGGCTCGGTGGCTTTGACATGACATGAGGTGCTTGTGGGTGTTTGTGATGGTCTTATGATTAGAATGGCTGTCCTAGCATGAAGTTTGTGTGGCTTTGCCATTTTGATATGCTTTGATCATGTTTAGGACTTTGCTCATGAGAGGCAAGTTTTTCGCAAAATTGCCAAAATCCATCTTAGCTTCGTCCAATGGTTGTGAAACTTGGTGATCATGTAGTTGAGATCGATACGAAGCCGTAGAGTATCTAACTTGCTCATTTGGACATGTGTAGCATTCTTTGTTGAATTTTGTCTATTTTAGAAGCTCTAGGTTGAAAGTTTTGCATTTTTGGCTTGATTCATGCATTGCCAACAAGGGGGAGAAGTTTGAGCTTGAAATGGCTTGTTGGACGCGTTTAGAAGGTTTTCGAGTGGTTTCGAGCCATTTTCGGGCTCTCGTTGTACACCGGTCCGACCGGTGATGAGCACCGGTCCGACCGGTGTGAGTGCTGGTCCTGTACATATGTTGGGCACCGGTCGACCGGTGGTGATGACCGGTCGTCGACCGGTGTGAGCTGAAATTGCTTTGCGGTACTGCCCGTTTTCATTTGTTTTGCATGCATTCGTCCGGGGGAGTTGCATTGGTTCGGGGGGGAGCTTGCATGTGTGCGGGGGGGAGCTCTTTGTGGTTGTTCGAGCTTTGTTTCGGTGGTTTGCGCTCTTTGCTTGAGCTTTGCTTTGTCTCGGATGTGTCGAGCCGTTGCCCTTGCCTAAGGGGTCCGAGACTTGCCTTCTTCAAGTGATCTTGCTCTTTGCCTTTGTTTGGCTTTCGATCGCTTGTTGGAGTTTCTTTTTATTCGTTTCTTTTCTTTTTCTTTTCTCTCTTGTTACTTTCGTGTGGGTGTTGTCAATGCACTCATCAAGGGGGAGATTGAGGACCATGTGTGGTTCGAGGACCGGTGGATGGTCGCTTCCTTGTGTGATGAGTGATTGACAACGTTGTGTGGACCGATTCTTGGCTAAGTATTGCGGGTGCGGGTTGCGGCTTGACTCGTGTTGGTGCGGGTGAAGAACAAGCGCGAAAGGTCGTCGCGGTGAGGCCTCCGGGTGTGGAGAAGACAAGTAGGCTTCGTTCGAGGGACCCGGTGGCCGGCGGGGGTCAAGTGCGGGCCGCATGGTGGCATGAACAGCAAGATGAAGTCGTGGACGGTTTCTTGGTTGAGCCTCAAAACCAAGGTCGAGCCGGGACTACGTGGGAGCCAAGTCATGAGTGGAGATTGGCGGAGGCTACACCGAGTTCGCGGGGTTTCCGGTGGTTCACCAGAAAACCACTGGTTCCTTGGTTGATCCACAAAGCCAAGACCGGAGAACCGAAGACGGAGGCCGCAAGCGGCACTCGGACCGGTCGACCGGTGGGTCGACCGGCTCGACCGGTGGGGACCGGTCGGCCGGTGAGGAGCACCGGTCGGCGGGTGTGCGACGACGCGTCGGAATCTTCGAAGCGGAGGACACGCGTCGGGATCGCATGGCTTGCATCGAGGCTACGCAGGGTGCGGTCGCCGGGCATCCGTCCGATGGTGAGGACATCAAGAATTCCAAATCCGCCCTTGAGGGGCTTGTATCCCTAGTTAGTAGAGAAGGGCATTTTGGACATTCGGTTGCCTCCATATAACCCAAGAGGTGAGAGGATGGCAGCCAACTCTTGGAACCCTAGCTCATTAGTTTTCCTATTTTCCACCTATTTTCTCTAGGTTTTCCTTAGGACTAGCAAGAGAGCTTCACGGAGAGATCTTGTAGAGAGGGATGGATGATCGGGCGGCTTGCTAGACCTTGTACGAACCTTTGTTTCATGTATAGATGATTCGGCGTGGTTCCTCAAGGTTTGGATGTGTTTTCCCCGGTTGTTCTTGGTGGTGATTTTCGGAGCCCTCTCTCGGTGATTTCTTTGGGTTGTTTTCGGGACTTTTCTCTTGGGGATTTGATGGGGGAAATTTGTGGGAACCCTTCGTGGTTCTTTGGGCTGTGATTCCCCTCCCAAATCCGTGAGAAAAGGTGCTCGATTTTGGGGTTTCTTGAGTTCTTGGGTTGGAAGTGCTTTCGACGGGATTTCTTCGATTCCTCCTTTTTGGACGAGTTTTGGTGGGATTAAACTTGGCTATGAACTCCTCATGAGGTGTTCACGATATCCCCAAAGTCTTGTTCAAGTCCGTGGAGCAATTCGGGAGATCGAGATTTGGATTTGGGGGAGTTGACCCGCGGGTGCTCTTCATCCCGAGCTGCCCAGGCTACACCGGTCTGACCGGTGCTCTTGACCGGTCTGACCGGTGCGAGCCCTTGTGGGTTTTTGCTCGGGTGAACGTCTTGGTGTGTTCTTTGTTGTCCCGTGTTGCTGCTGTTTCGAGTTTGGGTCCGTTTGGTGGTCGGTTGGCCTGTTTGGTGCCTTGGGGGCTTTCGGTGCCATCGGTCCGACCGGTGTGTCTCACCGGTCGACCGGTGTAGAGCCACTTAGTGAAAGTTGCTCGGTTTCACCGGCAAGGACCGGTCGGCCGGTGGTGCTCACCGGTCCCCGACCGGTGTGGGTCCGTAGACTCGGGGTTTGTTGTTCCGCTGCGTTCTCGAGTCGGAAGGCTGTGTGTGTTGGTTCCTAGGTCCAGTGGCACTCCAGTGGCTACGTGGGCTTGGCCAACTTGGGTAGTGAGTTGGAGACGTGTGTTGGAAGCCGTGTTCGTCTTGTTGGAGTTTTCATCTCCTTCGAGAAGAATTTTTATCGGCTCCCATTCACCCCCCCCCCTCTCTGGTTCGCCATATCGGTCCTTCACTGCCCTTCGAGCTAGGACAATTGCTTATAACGCAGTATACCTAGTCTCAGCACTGGGATTTAAATCCCCAACTTTGGCTCAACTGATGGCCAGGTATGCCACAATGGACCCAATTCTCTCCAGTATCTCTGCTGATAAAAGAAAAGGCCTATCTCTGATTGCATGTAACACCCTAAAATTCCATCATTAAAATAATATAGCAACATGGTGTTTTAGTTTTTGTTTTCTAGGAATAAATAATTTATCAAATAAATTTGGCTCTAAAATATTTAAATATCACTTTTGAATAATTTTAGAGTCAATAAGTGAATGTGCATCATCTTTTGACTTTGCATAGTTTTTGGTTGCTTGTGTGAGGTTTGAAAAGTTTATAAAATTTTGTGAAAAGTTTGAAAAAGTTTTGAATGTTTTTGGTTTGAAAATGGTTTGAATTTGGAGGTTTGAAAAAAAAAGAGAAGAAAAAAAAAACTCAACTCTCTCCCTACCCAACCCCTCTTTCAGCCCACCGGCCTGCTCTCTCCCCACGGCCCACCTCCCCTTTCCGGCCCAAATACCGCCCGCACGGCCCGCTCCACCTCCTCTCTCTGGTCGCTGACCGGCCGGGCCCACATATCGGCCCTTTCCCCTTCCTCCAGCCCTCCCCTGCCTCTCATCAGGCCGCGGCCGCCGGTCGAATCCCGGCGCCCCCCAGTCTTCCCCTCCTTCAAAGCTAGCATTCAAGGAGCAGTGAAGCCCGGCGCCACCCCTCCGCCTTAACCCTCCCTTTCCGTTACCCCCTTTTCTTTGGTTTCGAGTTGAAACCGCCGCCGCCGGTGCTTCCCTTGCCATTAATGGCCAATTAGCCCGGCTATTGCTCCCACCCCTTCTCCATAGCCTTTAAGGGTCGCGGTTGAGTCCTTGCCGCATCCTTTTCCCTCTCCCGAGCCCCTCATCTATCTCCATCCTCGTGTGCGTGCCGCCACTGAGGATCCCGCCGCCGCGCCATTTCCGGCCGTGCAAGCTCCTCGTCGTCGCCCTTCCTCGTCGCTGGTGAAGCACTCCCTCGGGGCCTCCTCGTTCTCTTCGTCGCGTACGCCGCCCGCACGAGGACCCGGCGCCCCGGAGCTTCTCCCTCCTCGCCGAACCGAGCCGTCGCCGAAGCTATCCGCCGCCGGCTGCCGCTCGTCATCGATCTGCCCCGCCGTTGACTCCCCGTCGTCGTTTTCTTCTTGCGGAGTGCCATAGCGAGGTGAATAACCCCATACCCCTTTTTATTCCGCGTGTTCCGCGCTGTCCACGCTGCCTGTGCTCGTCGGAGTGGCCGCGCCACCCCCCTCGTGGTGCGGGCCGCCATGGCCGCCGGAGCCGCCCCCGTGGCCACCCGGTTAGGTTCTCCGTCACCCCGGCCTTCGCGTAGGACCAAGTCCCGTCTCAAAGCGTGGCCGGGACGCCCTAGTTCGTGCAACGCCGACGATTCCCCGGCGAGCCGCCGCCGTCTCGCGCCGCGGCCGCCGCCGTCCCGCCGCCACCGCGCCGCTTACGCGCGTCCCTGGCCGCCCGATCCGTAGGGGACGGTGCAGATTAAATCGGGGTTTAACCCTTGGCCCCGGTCCACCGTGGACCCATGGACCAGGTCCATCGCGCGGTCCACCGCTGGCCCATGAGTACGCCAACCGCCGGATCCGCGATCAACGGCGCAGACCGCTCCCGGCCATGGGTCAACCCGATCTCATACCGGTCAGCAGCCATAGTTTTTACAAAAAGAACCCTGCCCTTTCCAATATTACATAAATGCCCTTCCACCTATAGAAATCCTTTCAGTTAGGTCCTGTTTTCAACGTGTAAGCCCCTGTCCTTTTTAGTCCTTTCCATCAGAGGTCCATTCTTGATGTTTTAAACTATAAACCTTTGGTTTATATGCATAATTATGTTTTAGCCCCTGGATTCTTGCAGATAAGCCCCTGGAAGCCCTGTTTCTTTGCAGAAAAGCCCCTGAAACTTGTTTTAGCCATATCTTTTCCGTCCTAGCTCCGTTTTAAGCGTTCTTGGTGTCCACGCGACCGTCTTTTCAAGCCCGTCAGTTTTAGAACCTTGTTTTGGCCGTATCTTGTGCGTTTTAGCTCCGTTTCCACCGTTTCAAGTTGCGTTAGGCTCATAGCAACTAAAACTACGTGATAGGACCAATGTGGTACATGTTCTTTGTTTTATATTTTATTTAAATATTAAATATGATTAAATCCTATTACACATGCTTTTCTAATTAAAATCTAATTAGAAGTTTAAAACGTGTTTTCATAAGAAAGCTAATATGCCTAATACTAGTTAAATACTTCTTATAATTAAAAGCTAAATAGATGTGTACCTCGGTTTTTATAATCAAACTTAATTTGAGTAATGTTTATGCAATTTGCTTTCTAAATAAAAGCAATATAGGTTTATCTCGAGTTTTCTTAATTAAATTGTTAATTTGATTAATATGAATATAAATGTGTTTTAAGTTGTAATTTGATTAGAATAACTCGAAATATAAAGATAAGCGCCTAGATGCTTTTACATGCTTGTTTTGAATTAAAATGTTTAATTTGCATAAATCATACTTGAATATTTATAAATAAAATTGGGCTAGGTTTACATAGTCTTTTAAATATAAAATAACTTGCTTCATTATAAAAAGGGTATTTCTTGGAAATAACCCATGCACATCTTGATTTAATTAAAATATACCAAGCACATAGCTAGCTCTTGTATGTGATCATCCAAATCTCCCGATAGTCCTGAGTGTTTTTGCGTTCGCGGTCCTTGAGCCAACCCTTGTTCTTTCTTTAAAGCCTTTTCTTGATTGGTGTATTGTCTTAGTTGTTCTTGTTTGTCTGCTTTGCATGTTTGTGCCCGATGGTTGCTTCGAGTAGAAGATCGAGCTGTTGATCGGAAGTTCGGAAGTTTAAGAGAGCAAGAGCGGAAGAGCATAAGAGTAGCTTTGTGTTGAGAAAGGCAAGTGGACTTCTCCCCCTGCATATTCTATTTTTGTCCCACACAACTTGCATGATAACTAAATTTACATTTAAATGTTGCTATGCATAAATTTGATGGGAAATCACCTTTTTAAGGACATGACTAGATTTTATCTCTATTACCTTGGACAACCCTTTTTAAATAAATGTTTTGGGTAGAAATGCTTAGTTGCTATAACTTGGGATGGTTAAAATGAATCTTATGCAATATGATGAATGTTGATCATGATAACCTTTGGTGATATACATGTATGTGTGTGCTTATGGTTAATAACAAGATCATATGGTTTAATTGGAACATGGAGAACCACCCAGGATAACACTACAACCACAGTCCATATGGCTCTGGCTTAGCCGATTAATTAGGAGAGTGGGTTAGCTTATAGCTCTTTCCCGAGAGGGGCACAGGGGGCCGGAGTTGAAGGGGTATAGCCCGGTTCTTTTGGGGTAGCAGCCTTGGCTAAGGTGCTGACTATTAGGGAGGGTTATGGTCCGCTCCGCCGCCGAATGCTGTTGCGGGGGCCGTTGGTTTCTCTTCTTTCCTTTGTAAAGGCTTCGTAGTGGACCCCTAGCCACTCACCTCGGAAGTGTTTAAGGGTCCGATCAACCCGGGCAACATGGGGAACACGAACCGTGGGTAAAGTGTACAACCTCTCGCAGAGTGTAAACCGATTGATCGGCCCGTGCTCACGGTCAAGAGTGGCCTGGACCCTCACATGATTAATAAACTTGAAGATGGAATTAAATCGTGGTTTCTTGTGGGTTTTGAGAGAAGATGCTTTCCTAAATGCTTAAGTGGGTTGGTATAAACTTACATCTAGTAATTAGGTGCTTGCTAATAAAATTTGACCAACATTAAAATGCTAACCGCAGCAAAACTCTTAGCCTATCCTTGATGGCCTTGCATCTTTCCCCCACTTGCTGAGCTCCAACCATAAGTGTGCTCACCCTTGCTTACCCGCTGTTCAGAGAACACTGGAAGAGAGTACTTCAGCGACTACGAGGAGTTCTGAGGCTTGCGTGCCCCCACTCATGTGCCTGTGGAAGATGAAGATGGAGTTGCGTCTTCATAGTTAACGTTTGTTCATTGTAAAGACCTTCGAGTCTAAACGTCTGAGTGTAATAAAGAGATAATGTAATGGTTTAACTCTTGTACGTTTTTATTGCTGTTTATTGATATTTCACTCATGACGTCCATCATGTGTGTAAACTTGATCCTGGCGCACATATGAGATGCATTTGGTTTTCTTCGGAAAATCAGGTGTGACAGAGTGGTATGAGAGCAGTGATGACTGTAGGACGCAGCCTTAAGTTAGAAATGGTCGAAAAGTAAGGATTCATGTTCTAGAAAGCCTGTCATCCTTCAAAATTGACTTATTTTACATATAAAAAAACTAATTTAATCTTGTCTTCTTGTTAAAACACATCGTTTTGTTTTGATCTATTCTGAGTTCGTTTCTTGTGCTATCAGCTGAATCTTCACCACCAAGGTTGTCTAATATAAGTTCTTAGATTGCCTACCCCTTATCAACTTCGATAGAAACGTTTCTGTGAGGACGATCGTTGTGTTGATGTTTGTTGTTTGAACACATGTTTGATTTAGATCTTTGTTTGTGTGAGTTGTATTGTGGAGTGATGGCCACAAATGCAACAAGAAATAAATTGTTAGGTTAATAGAGATAGATTGGGTTCAAATCTGGGTTATCCTTATCTGCCATTCGAGTTGGTTAGATGATGTCAGAAGATCAAAGTCTAAGAAGTAACATCAACCTTAACAACCAGAAATCTACAAGCATATACGGACATCAACATATGAAAGAAGTTAAAGAAAAGATGGTCAATTTCTTTCATCCCTGTTATTCTCCTCTCTACCACAGTGTGATTACAATCACAACAAGGAAAAAGAAATGGATGTGATATCAATAATTTTACCTTGCTCTTCAATCTGTTTATTTCCAACCTCTTCTGAGCTTATCTTTATCCCACAATCAGAAGGCGAGTCCCAATGGAAATTACGAAGATAAAGACAACAAAGGAAACATCGATATTCCATCTACAACCTCAGCAATTGAACGCAAGATGCTAGAGTATATGGTAACACAAACTTAGACTCTACAAACAATGACTCAAACCATGGGTAATATCCATTAGTATATTATAGAGCAAGCATCAAATCCTAAGAATTCCAACCTTGTTTTGGGTGAAACCGTCAGATTCCAACTGTTTCATCGTCATTGGATAAAGAAAATCTATCAATCATGCAAGCTCAAGTCTTACAAGGACAAAAGGTGATCAACACATCATCCCCTCATAACACAGAGATAACCAAAACTGGAGTTCCTGCCGGACCAGTAAAGAAGCAAGTTGTAGAAGTATGGAATCATCAAAATAATCAGAGAAGTCATAGAGCATTAGAGTTGCGGACGAATGAACAACAAGAACATATGAAGACTGCAGGAGCATGTCATTGTTGTGAGCATTATGGTCATTCATGTCTCCAAAAAGAAGCCAGCCTAATGATAGATGAGGCTAGACAATGTTACCATTTGAATATCAATAAGAAGATGAAGTTATGTACCCAAAATCCAGTCCTAGAAAAGTTGCTCAAGCTATAGATAGTAATCAGATTATCAACCTTGAGGATTGGAGTATAACTTTCAATGAATTTTAGCCTGACGGGATCAAACAACTCAAGTAGCATGCAAGTGAAGAAAGCCAAGACAAAAGTATTAAAAGACTATGTTCCGAATGCGGTAAAGAAGGTCACTATGTTAATAATTGTCCAACAGAGCGTAAGAGGATTTTGCCCAGTCACGATGGATTATATTGCCTCAAGCGTGGAGAAAATGGATATCTTGCTAGTTGGTGTGCAAAATAGGATAGTAATCAACCCCAGGATCGAAGTCTCAATACCCTTACTTCTAGTCAAACATACAATTGCCAGGATACTAAAGCAAGAAAAGCATGTTTCTAATGTAATAAAGAGGGACATCTCATAAGTCAGTACCCAAGAAGCCTTTGGATCAAATGGAGAAGAATATTAAAAGTTGTGTATGAAGACCCGAAGTATGATTCGAGATGGCTAAGAAACAATTATGGAGTCGATCCAGCTCTATTCAAATCACTTTATCAAGAAAAGAAGAAAAATCCTACAAAGGCAAATCAACAGAGTCGAGAAAAGGAATGGACAGTCACAAGCGGGAGTTAGGTTGAGTATTCCAGTGATGTTTATAAAGTGAGTTGTGAAGAATAAAGAATTATGTTTATAGAGCTTGTGTAAAACGAATTATATGGAAGCAGGATAAGCAGTGTTGGATGCTAAACACCCGAACTCTTGTTTCATGCTAGCCTTTGTGAATCTCGGGATGAGAATCCGTCTTAAATTGGAAGTTCAAATTGTTTTATCTTTTTGAGTTCATCTCACCATGCATTAGTTCACTATTCTTATCTGAAATATCGTTCTCCAACAATCAGATGGTAAGCATCAGGTCAGGAGAAGGTCAAGACATTCTATTTGTTGTCTGTGCTCATATTGCTAATCAACGAACTCAAGCACCACCCCACCCCCAACCCAGCAATGGATCCAGTAACACAACAATCTCTTGCCGCTCACATGCAGCTAATCCAAAACCTGTCTGCCACTAATCAAACATTCAAGCTCAGCGAAGTCAGCCACCACCAGCACCAATGGACAAGCATAAGGAATTCATGAGTCACCATCCTCCCACATACTCCTACTCAACTGATACATTGGATATTGATGATTAGTTAAAGACTGTCACCAAGAAGTTGAAGATGACACAATGCACTGATCGAGAGATGGTCTTGTATACAGCAGGTTGTTTGTGAGGATTAACAGCTGAATGGTGGAATGCGTACACTGTCGCACATGCTACACCTAACACCATCACCAGGCAGGAGTTCAGGGATAGTTTTCACGTGCACCATATTCCCTCCGGTGTGATCAAGCTTAAGCAAAGAAAGTTCCTCACTCTAAAACAAGGTAATACGTTAGTTAACGAGTATCTGGATAAGTTTACTCAGTTGTCTCGCCATGAATCAGATGAAGTTAATACTGACCCAAAGAGGCAAGAATGCTTCCTAGATAGTCTGATAGGGCCACTCAACTATCAACTACAGAGTCACAGCTTCTCGGACTTCGCAACATTACTAAACCAAACATAGGTCTAGAGAATAAACATGCAGAACTTGGTGAATAGAAGCGCAAGTTCCAGACACATGGGCAATCTAGCAAAACACGTCCCCACTTCAACTCATCATAGGGTTCTCAGTTTAGTTCTGGTGAATCAAGTGGAAATTATTTGCAAAATTCTCGGTTGTAGCATTCAACCCAACAGTTCCAACATTTCAGCCAACAAACACCACATGTTCCAAATCATCATCGAGATCGCTTAGGTGCACTAATGAGAAACAACTCTCAAAGTTCACTCTAATGGTTGTTTCAGTTGTGGAAAATTGGAATGATATACCAGCATCTACCCAAATCATAACATCTAGACTCCTCAGAAAGACAATGGTCAAAGGTTCGGACAACCATCAT
The DNA here is from genome assembly GCA_947561735.1 of Cenchrus americanus. Taxonomy (NCBI): domain Eukaryota; kingdom Viridiplantae; phylum Streptophyta; class Magnoliopsida; order Poales; family Poaceae; genus Cenchrus; species Cenchrus americanus. The sequence continues at coordinate 79,188,819 of OX387245.1, read as the reverse complement.
CTCAGATACACCATGGAAGTGCAAAATTCTCCGATCAACAAAGGTCAACGGAATTACGTGCGTGGCAGAGTGAACCACGTGACAACTGAACAAGCTCAAGACGCTCCTGATATTGTGCTGGATACGTTTTCCTGTCAACTCTGTGCCCGCAATAGTTTTATATGATTCTGGAGCATCGCATTCTTTCATTACTGAACAATTCGTGGCAAAGCATGATATACCTATGAGTTCTATGAAGACACATTTGCTGATTAGTTTCCCGAATGGTGAAATGTAATCTACATATATATGTCCATGAGTCAATCTTAAAATCATGGGAGTAGATTTTCAAGCTGATCTAGTAGATCTTACATCTAGTGGAATAGATGTGATACTTGGAATGGATTGGTTAGGCGAATGTGATGGAATAATTCTGTGAGCCAAGAAGTCAGTGCTCTTAACCGGCCCACAAGGAGATTGGATTGAAGTTGCCACGACTGCCCCGTCCCAGAAGGAAGGAAAAGTGAAATAAGATGAAGGAAAGCAAAAGAAGAAGCTATGACTGCCAGAAGAACTCAGCATGCAAGATGGACTTATAGAAGAGTACCCTTAGTTTCTTTTCCAATCTCTCCGAATCTCGGGACGAGATTCTTTTTAAGGGGGGTAGATTTGTAACACCCTAAAATTCCATCATTAAAATAATGTAGCAACATGGTGTTTTAGTTTTTGTTTTCTAGGAATAAATAATTTATCAAATAAATTTGGCTCTAAAATATTTAAATATCACTTTTGAATAATTTTAGAGTCAATAAGTGAATGTGCATCATCTTTTGACTTTGCATAGTTTTTGGTTGCTTGTGTGAGGTTTGAAAAGTTTATAAAATTTTGTGAAAAGTTTGAAAAAGTTTTGAATGTTTTTGGTTTGAAAATGGTTTGAATTTGGAGGTTTGAAAAAAAAGAGAAGAAAAAAAAAACTCAACTCTCTCCCTACCCAACCCCTCTTTCAGCCCACCGGCCTGCTCTCTCCCCACGGCCCACCTCCCCTTTCCGACCCAAATACCGCCCGCACGGCCCACTCCACCTCCTCTCTCTGGTCGCTGACCGGCCGGGCCCACATGTCGGCCCTTTCCCCTTCCTCCAGCCCTCTCATGCCTCTCATCAGGCCGCGGCCGCCGGTCGAATCCCGGCGCCCCCCAGTCTTCCCCTCCTTCAAAGCTAGCATTCAAGGAGCAGTGAAGCCCGGCGCCACCCGTCCGCCTTAACCCTCCCTTTCCGTTACCCCCTTTTCTTTGGTTTCGAGTTGAAACCGCCGCCGCCGGTGCTTCCCTTGCCATTAATGGCCAATTAGCCCGGCTATTGCTCCCACCCCTTCTCCATAGCCTTTAAGGGTCGCGGTTGAGTCCTTGCCGCATCCTTTTCCCTCTCCCGAGCCCCTCATCCATCTCCATCCTCGTGTGCGTGCCGCCACCGAGGATCCTGCCGCCGCGCCATTCCCGGCCGTGCAAGCTCCTCGTCGTCGCCCTTCCTCGTCGCTGGTGAAGCACTCCCTCGGGGCCTCCTCGTTCTCTTCGTCGCGTACGCCGCCCGCACGAGGACCCGGCGCCCCGGAGCTTCTCCCTCCTCGCCGAACCGAGCCGTCGCCGAAGCTATCCGCCACCGGCTACCGCTCGTCATCGATCTGCCCCGCCGTTGACTCCCCGTCGTCGTTTTCTTCTTGCGGAGTGCCATAGCGAGGTGAATAACCCCATCCCCCTTTTATTCCGCGTGTTCCGCGCTGTCCACGCTGCCTGTGCTCGTCGGAGTGGCCGCGCCACCCCCCCCTCGCGGTGCGGGCCGCCATGGCCGCCGGAGCCGTCCCCGTGGCCCACCGGTTAGGTTCTCCGTCACCCCGCCTTCGCGTAGGACCAAGTCCCGTCTCAAACCGTGGCCGGACGCCCTAGTTCGTGCAACGCCGACGATTCCCCGGCGAGCCGCCGCCGTCTCGCGCCGCGGCCGCCGCCGTCCCGCCGCCACCGCGCCGCTTACGCGCGTCCCTGGCCGCCCGATCCGTAGGGGACGGTGCAGATTAAATCGGGGTTTAACCCTTGGCCCCGGTCCACCGTGGACCCATGGACCAGGTCCATCGCGCGGTCCACCGCTGGCCCATGAGCACGCCAACCGCCGGATCCGCGATCAACGGCGCAGACCGCTCCCGGCCATGGGTCAACCCGATCTCATACCGGTCAGCAGCCATAGTTTTTACAAAAAGAACCCTGCCCTTTCTAATATTACATAAATGCCCTTCCACCTATAGAAATCCTTTCAGTTAGGTCCTGTTTTCAACGTGTAAGCCCCTGTCCTTTTTAGTCCTTCCCATCAGAGGTCCATTCTTGATGTTTTAAATTATAAACCTTTGGTTTATATGCATAATTATGTTTTAGCCCCTGGATTCTTGCAGATAAGCCCCTGGAAGCCCTGTTTCTTTGCAGAAAAGCCCCTGAAACTTGTTTTAGCCATATCTTTTCCGTCCTAGCTCCGTTTTAAGCGTTCTTGGTGTCCACGCGACCGTCTTTTCAAGCCCGTCAGTTTTAGAACCTTGTTTTGGCCGTATCTTGTGCGTTTTAGCTCCGTTTCCACCATTTCAAGTTGCGTTAGGCTCATAGCAACTAAACTACGTGATAGGACCAATGTGGTACATGTTCTTTGTTTTATATTTTATTTAAATATTAAATATGATTAAATCCTATTACACATGCTTTTCTAATTAAAATCTAATTAGAAGTTTAAAACGTGTTTTCATAAGAAAGCTAATATGCCTAATACTAGTTAAATACTTCTTATAATTAAAAGCTAAATAGATGTGTACCTCGGTTTTTATAATCAAACTTAATTTGAGTAATGTTTATGCAATTTGCTTCCTAAATAAAAGCAATATAGGTTTATCTCGAGTTTTCTTAATTAAATTGTTAATTTGATTAATATGAATATAAATGTGTTTTAAGTTGTAATTTGATTAGAATAACTCGAAATATAAAGATAAGCGCCTAGATGCTTTTACATGCTTGTTTTGAATTAAAATGTTTAATTTGCATAAATCATACTTGAATATTTATAAATAAAATTGGGCTAGGTTTACATAGTCTTTTAAATATAAAATAACTTGCTTAATTATAAATAGGGTATTTCTTGGAAATAACCCATGCACATCTTGATTTAATTAAAATATACCAAGCACATAGCTAGCTCTTGTATGTGATCATCCAAATCTCCCGATAGTCCTGAGTGTTTTTGCGTTCGCGGTCCTTGAGCCAACCCTTGTTCTTTCTTTAAAGCCATTTCTTGATTGGTATATTGTCTTAGTTGTTCTTGTTTGTCTGCTTTGCATGTTTGTGCCCGATGTTTGCTTCGAGTAGAAGATCGAGCTGTTGATCGGAAGTTCGGAAGTTTAAGAGAGCAAGAGCGGAAGAGCATAAGAGTAGCTCTGTGTTGAGAAAGGCAAGTGGACTTCTCCCTCTGCATATTCTATTTTTGTCCCACACAACTTGCATGATAACTAAATTTACATTTAAATGTTGCTATGCATAAATTTGATGGGAAATCACCTTTTTAAGGACATGACTAGATTTTATCTCTATTACCTTGGACAACCCTTTTTAAATAAATGTTTTGGGTAGAAATGCTTAGTTGCTATAACTTGGGATGGTTAAAATGAATCTTATGCAATATGATGAATGTTGATCATGATAACCTTTGGTGATATACATGTATGTGTGTGCTTATGGTTAATAACAAGATCATATGGTTTAATTGGAACATGGAGAACCACCCAGGATAACAGTACAACCACAGTCCATATGGCTCGGCTTAGCCGATTAATTAGGAGAGTGGGTTAGCGATAGCTCTTTCCCGAGAGGGGCACGGGGGCCGGAGTTGAAGGGGTATAGCCCGGTTCTTTTGGGGTAGCAGCCTTGGCTAAGGTGCTGACTATTAGGGAGGGTTATGGTCCGCTCCGCCGCCGTAATCGTTGCGGGGGCGTTGGTTTCTCTTCTTTCCTTTGTAAAGGCTTCGTAGTGGACCCCTAGCCACTCACCTCGGAAGTGTTTAAGGGTCTGATCAACCCGGGCAACATGGGGAACACGAACTGTGGGTAAAGTGTACAACCTCTGCAGAGTGTAAAACTGATTGATCAGCCGTGCTCACGGTCAAGAGTGGCCTGGACCCTCACATGATTAATAAACTTGAAGATGGAATTAAATCGTGGTTTCTTGTGGGTTTTGAGAGAAGATGCTTTCCTAAATGCTTAAGTGGGTTGGTATAAACTTACATCTAGTAATTAGGTGCTTGCTAATAAAATTTGACCAACATTAAAATGCTAACCGCAGCAAAACTCTTAGCCTATCCTTGATGGCCTTGCATCTTTCCCCCACTTGCTGAGCACCAACCATAAGTGTGCTCACCCTTGCTTACCCGCTGTTCAGAGGAGAACACTGGAGGAGAGTACTTCAGCGACTACGAGGAGTTCTGAGGCTTGCGTGCCCCCAGTCATGTGCCTGTGGAAGATGAAGATGGAGTTGCGTCTTCATAGTTAACGTTTGATCATTGTAAAGACCTTCGAGTCTAAACGTCTGAGTGTAATAAAGAGATAATGTAATGGTTTAACTCTTGTACGTTTTTATTGCTGTTTATTGATATTTCACTCATGACGTCCATCATATGTGTGTAAACTTGATCCTGGCGCACATATGAGATGCATTTGGTTTTCTTCGGAAAATCACGTGTGACATTGCACCTCCAGCTGCCAAGATGAAAAGAACCAGCAAGAAGGTTCCTGTTGAGGTAAGATTCCCCCTTTCTTGATCACAAGATCATTCTTATTCTGATAATTTTCACCTTGTGCAATTTCAGGCTAGAACCCAGCAGCCTTCAGCCTCAGAACCTGCCAATGCTCCATCTATTGGTATGACCTTTATTACCTTGCTTTTCCTTAAAGACCAATACCTGCACTGGCATTTACCCTTAATCTAGCACTTGCAGAAGAAACATTGGTGAATCACCCTATGGAAACCTCTTCCCCTCAGCATGCAAGTTCACCAAGGGCTGAACCACCTTCTGTTCAAGTGGAGATTCTATCTTCATCAGGGACCCAATCACCCCCTTCTCAAACAGAGGTACCAGCTTCACCAGAGATGAATCCACCAACCCAACCAGAAGCTTCAAGTCCCTTAAGGATTCAATCTCCTCCTGGCCAAGCAGAAACCCCAGCCTTAACAGAGGTAAATCTGTCTTCACCTCAGCCAGAAGCTTCAAATTTGCCAGGGAATGCACCAGTTTCCCCTCAGGCAGAAGCTCCAGCTTTGCCAAAGACTCCTCAAACTCCTGCTTCTTCGGTCGTTCAAGAAACCTTCTCTGAACCTGAACAAAACCTTTCCCCAGTTCAGGGAATCAGGCATGAGGTAAGCACACACGCTCAATCTTGTCATCCTCTTCTTTCAATGAACCACTCCTGACTCAGCAATTTCACCCTTTCAGGATCAAAACCCATCATTATCAAGCCCGTTAGTGATGAATGATCCAGCTGCCGAAACAGGAGCTCAAAATTCGGCTTTATCAGAGGAAATCCGGGCAAGGCTTAAAGACATTTTCGCCTGGCTGCAAAAGGACGCTCGAGATCAAATCAGAGATGTCGATTATTTCGAAGAAATGCTTGGGCCTATCAGCCAAAAGCTCCCTGAGGACATCAAGATTTCGTTGGAGCCCATCTCTGGCCTAGATATTCATTATGTGGCAATAAGGCGAGCCTTAAAAAGTGTATCTTCCCGACCAGCTGTTGAGCAAAAGAAAACCAAAGCTGAACAAGCCGCGAAAGAAGCACAAACCCAAACTGATAGCCACAAGGGAATGTTAGCCAATCTGCAAGTTGCTCGCTAATCGAAAATTGCCCGGAAGGCTGCACTGGAGGCAGAGCTAAAGAAGTTATCAGCTGAAATAGAAGCTAATGACGAGAAAATAGCCGAACTTCCTGGACTGATAGAGAAAACCCAAGAGGAAGCATCATCAGCTATAACTGAAGTGAATCAGTGCGAGGCAGAGCTCACCGTTCTGTCCAACGCTCAGCAAGATTACCAGGAACGGATGGAAAATATCCGCCAAACAAAATCAAATGCCTCCAATGTAGTTGCAAAGTATTTGAACACTTAGCTGCACTGAGCAATGTGTAACCGAATTAACCGTTCTTGTAATATTAGCCTTCCATAAGTTCATTTCCTTTTCCTTACATGACTTCGATTGCAACTCTGAACGATCCATTCGGCCACTAGTAGCCAAGTAGTGCTATACCCAAATAGCGCCCCAACTGTAACTTAGCCGAGCCATTCAACCGAATACGACTCAGCCTTGAATCCCAAACGACCCGACGGCGAGTTGGTCAAGGAAACCTCTCCACCTTCCCAGTTTTTCGGGATACGCGCCACGATCTGAGGCCACGATCTTTCCTGCCAGTCCTATAAATAAAACCGTAGGTGCCCCCAGCTCTTCACCAAGCCTTTAGCCTTCAAATCCTTGCCAACCTCGAGCCTTCTTTTCCAAATCACCAGCGCAACTCCGAGAACCATGGCAGGCAACAACAACAGGCGCCGCGCCGCCGACGAGGCGGAAGGGAGCCGCGCCAGCACGCGTCGGAGGCAATGATCGTCAATTTTTCTACATGACTTGTCTTAGATTTTCCTCTGTTTTTGACGATCCTCTCTGTTTCAGGCTTATTCAGTGGAACCCGTCCTCTGCACCAGCCAATCAACCCCTGCCGGATGATTCTTTGGAGTCGGACCACTACTCCCCCGTACCCTACGGGGAACTTGACGCCCTCCGCTTCAAGGCGGAGCTCGAGGTGGCCCAGCGCGAGCTAGAAGACATCTCCAAGAAGGCTGGCGTCGCCGAACTGGAGTGGGAGGACCAGCGCAAGCAGCTACTGACAACCGTGGACGGTATAGCCCTTAGATTCCTTCTCAATCCAATTCGGCTTTTGATGCTGATCACCATTGCTTTGTAATTTCGCAGCCCGCGACGCCGAGCTTAACCAGCTAAAAATGCTGGTAGAGCAATTAGCTGACAAGGTGAACGCCCGTGGAGATACACCGGCGGAGCGCGTTGCCGCGGTGGAAAACCACGTGGACGAGGTGGCCACCCACGGCATCCGTCTGGGCACCACTTTGGGCTTGGCCGCCATGGCGACGCACACCGGCGTCGACTACTCCATCCAGCCGCGCGACTTCCAGGGCGGCGCACCAGAAGACATCGACGAAATCGAGGTCATCCTGGAGTGCCACGACGGCCACGTCGACGCCATTGCCGAACTCACCCATCCCCAGTCTGTGCTAAACAGGCTTTTTGATTAGATTATACTATGGATGTTTGATTTTCGGCAATAAATAATAGTTTTCAATCTCCATGCTTGTATTGTGATGATTCCTTCGCGTTTGTAATTGCAAGCCCTATTCTTCTCAAACGCATTTGGGAACTTTGCGAGCCGAATACGCGAAGATGAATGCCCCTTGGCGCAAAACCCGCAAAAAATCCTCAATTCGGGAATCCATAAGCACTGTTCAATAAAAACCCTTCGCATTCGGGAAGAAAACCCTGCCGCTTGGTATTCCAATAACACACGCCAACCAGTCATCACTCCCAATGCACCCTCTCAGTCAATAAAATAACCCATTGAGATGCCCTGCAAATCCACTCACACACTCATCCATCACTTCACATCTTCTCCCCTGCTCCAGAAGAGAAAACCCCAAGGCCATGGACAAAGGCAAGCAAACCATCAGGGAGGATACCACCCCAAAGAAGCGCACCATTCAAGAGTGAGCTTTCCTTCAACTTGCTTCTTGCTTTCGTGCGTGATCTCATGTTTTACCCCCTCTTTTGTTTTCTTCAGCCTTGATCTGCTTCTTGAAGAAATCTTTGGGACCGAAGAAACACCTGAACTCCTCTGACTCCTCCCTTGAGGCAGAGGACGCCACGCCAGAGCAGAGGACCAACCACCAGTTACGCCGCCGCGTTCGACACTTGGAGCATGACCTCCGGGACATCGCTGCTCGCTGCCAGGCCGAATGCGAACGTCACATGGCTTTGGAGGCGTTAGTAGGAAGTAAACATTTCCATCTCCATCTTGACTCCATGCTTACGCCCGGATCTTCGTTTCTAACTGCTCTTCTGCCCCAGATGTTTCCGATAGGTACAGTAACCTCAAAGCGGCTTGGGACAGCTTGATGGAGGCAGCAAGCCATGGTCATCCCCAAAGCTTCCAAGTTGCCGTCACGGTGGTCCTGGAACAACTGAAGAGGGAGGAGATAAAGAAGCAAAGAAAAAAGGATTGAAGCACACTTCGCTTCTTACGCCAGGCCTTCTGCTTCCCACCGCTTTGTGATCCTGAGCAACCTGGTTGTTGGATATAATCCTGCAAGAAGCATTTGTAATGTAGTTTCGTGCTAAGGGCAATACATCTGAGTACTGGCCACTTCCCCTGCTTAGGATCTTTTGTTCTGAAGGCGGCTTTTTCTCGAACGCCGGCTACTTCTGTGTCAAATGCCTGTAATCCCAATGCTTGTGATCACCGATCAATTTCAATACTAGGATAATATTTCTTCAGATATCTTCCATTTATTGCAGCAGAAAATTCTTCTCCTAGTAATGTTTTTAACATATAAGCGTTACCAGGCACACACTTGACTACCCGAAAGGGTCCTTCCCAGTTTGGGGACCATTTGCCGAATGCACTGTATTTGGTTCCAATCGGCAGTAATGCTTTCCATACCAAATCCCCTTCTGCAAATTGCCTAACCTTTACTTTCTTATTGTAATATTTGGCAACTCGCAGCTTGTTCTTTTCAATGTTTTCCAAGGCTTTAAGACGAATCAAAAGTAAGTCTTCCAACTCATCCATCATTAAGCCACTATAATCTCTGGAGCTTAAATCTTTTTGCAAAACCACTCTCCTGGAATCTGACTGTACTTCCCAGGGCAAAACAACATGGTGCCTATAAACTAATTCATTAGGAGAAGTCTTTGTAGCTCCATGAGGAGCCATTCGGTAAGCCCATAAAGCTTCATTGAGTACCGAATGCCACCTTTTTGGCTTCTCGCCTATCTTCTTTTGTATAAGCTTGATCATGATCTTATTAGAAGCCTCTGCCTGACCATTAGCTTGGGCATAATAGGGAGAAGAATTAAACAATTTGATCCTCATGCTTTCGGCAAACTCCCTGAACTCCAAGGACATAAACTGGGCTCCTTGATCAGTTGTGATTGTTTGAGGAATTCCAAACAATTAGATGATGCGTTCTTTAACAAACTCAACCATGTTCTCTGACGTTACCTTCTTCAGTGGAATCGCCTCAACCCATTTGGTAAAATAATCCGTTGCCAAAAGCACAAACTTATGCCCCTTGCTCGATGATGGGTTAATTTGGCCAATCAAGTCTATACCCCAGCCCCTGAATGGCCATGGCTTGATAATGGGATTTAGTGCTGATGCAGGAACTCTTTAAATATTTCCAAATTTCTGACAGTCTTGACATCCCTTGTAATACTCAAAGCAATCCTCCAACATCGTCGGCCAAAAGCACCCAGCTTGCCTGATAACCCACTTCATACGATAGGCCGATTGGTGTGCTCCACAAATCCCGTCATGCACTTCACTCATCATTTTCTTTGCCTCTTCTGGACCCAGGCATCGCAGCAATACCCCATCCAATGTTTGTAGAATAAACTTCCATCTAGAAGAACAAATTTCATGGCTTTGTACCTGAGCTTCCTAGAGACCTTCCGGGATGGATCTTCCAAATAATCAATGATTCCCTTTCTCCAATCATCCTCTGCGAGAACCATTCCCAGAGCATACTTCTCCATGGGAAACGCTTCTTGATTTTCCCTATAGCCCCAAGCGCTTTGAGCCAACCTGTTTGCCTCTTCGTTGTGTTCTCTAGGAATATGCTGCAGAATTACTAGCTGAAAACTCTTCAAGATTTCCCTGCATTCCTCGTAGTAATTCCTCAAGGCATCACTCCTGCACTCATATTGGCCATTCAATTGCTTTATAACTAACTCTGAATCTCCATAAACCTCAACTGAAATAGCCTCGGCTTCTTTCAGATATTGAAGCCCTCTAAGCAATGCCTCGTACTCAGCTTGATTGTTCGTAACAGTAGGATGAATAGGGATAGCAAACTCAAACATCTCGCCCCTGAATGAAATCAACAGAATCCCTACTCCCCCACCTTTACCACATGATGACCCATCAAAAAACAAAGACCAAGGAGTTATTTCAAGTAAATCAATCGATGGATCACGATGCTCAGTTATAAAATCGGCAATAATCTGACCTTTTATAGCTTTTGCCGATTCGAACTTCAATTCAAACTCAGATAAAGCCAAGATCCACTTGCCAATCCTGCCATTCAAAATTGGCATAGATAGCATATGTTTTATTACATCAAACTTGGAGTATACAACGCATTCGGCATTCAACAAGCAGTGCCGAAATTTTGTACATGAGTAGTACACGCATAGGCAAAGCTTCTCCGCAACCGAATACCTGGTCTTAGGATCAAGTAATTTTCGGCTAAGGTACGCTACTACCCGCTCCTTTCCTTCAAATTCTTTAATAAGGGCCGATCCAATGGTTTGGGTATTGGCCGCCACGTACAACTTGAAAGGCTTATTCAGCTGTGGAGGGACCAACACCGGCGGTTCCTTCATATATTGCTTGATCTCATCAAAAGACTTTTGTTGTTCATCACCCCATATGAACTTCTGATCCTTCTTAAGTCTCAACAATGGAGAAAATGGCAAAACCTTCTGCGACAAATTTGAAATGAACCTCCTCACAAAATTGATCTTGCCGAGCAGTGATTGCAATTCCTTGAGATTAGTTGGAGGGACAACTTCATCAATAGCCTTCATGCTCTTCTTGCCAACTTCATTCCCTCCTTCGTGCACCAGGAATCCCAAGAATTTACAGCCGATACTCCAAAAGCACATTTGTTTGGATTCATCTTCAAACCATGCTTTCGGGTGCATTCCAAAGTTCTCTTCACGTCCTCCAAATGTGAGTCATGATTCAAAGATTTGATCACGACATCGTCAATGTAAATCTCAACAATTTTGCCGATCAACTCATGAAAGATGTAATTCATTGCTCGCTGATAGGTTGCACCGGCATTTTTCAACCCAAATGTCATGACTATCCATTCAAATAAGCCTATGTGACCTGGACATCTAGAGGCTGTCTTCGATATATCTTCTATTGCCATGAAAATTTGGTTGTACCCTGCGTTACCATCCATGAAGCTGATAACTTTATGCCCAGCAGCAGCATCAACCAACAAATCGGCAACAAGCATTGGGTACCCATCCATAGGAGTGGCTCTGTTTAAATCTCTGAAATTTATACAAACCCTCATCTTCCCATTTTTCTTGTAGACAGGGACAATATTAGAGATCCACTCCGCATATCTGCATGGCCGAATGAAGTTTGCGTCAAGTAACCTTTCAACTTCCTTCTTCACATCGGCCAATACTTCATCCTTGTAGATTTTCCGGGGAGGTTGCTTATAGGGCCTAAAACCCGGCTTGATTGACAATATTAGAGATCCACTCCGCAACACGTGACAACCTAGATCGATTCGGTTTCGGCTATTAGGGAACATGTGATCCATGTACCATGTTAAGCAAAGGATACAATTTGAGTCGTATAAGGATCATCAAAAGAGATAAAGCCGATTCAAACCAATCTGGATTGGGCAAAAAGGTGTTACATGAATTTAAACAGAAAGTAAAAACTCAAGGCAACACAGGGTAACTTAATGAATCTATTGAATTTTGCCAAAATCCAATAGAGCCGATAACTAGCTCCAAGCTAGATCTTAGCCTACTGCATGGCTCGTGATCTAACAAGAAACCTTCTTGAACCAAGTTTAAATCTACCGCATGATACTAAGCATGGTAACAAGACTACTTGTATCACAATCTAAATCCACCGCATGATACTAGACATGTTACAAAGTTGCCGGTACTTACGGAGGTCGACGGATCGATGAACCCTCTCGAAGAACTCGACGACACGACTAAGGGACTCAAGAGTTTGGCATAAAGCCGTTTTGTATTGAGAATGTTTCGATTACAATTACATACATCCAGGGTCTATATTTATACCCTGTCATAGCTTGACTTTGAATGGACTACGAGCACAATATTTGATACCTAATTTATCTCTAAGTGCGATCGCTTATCCATCCATTCGTCCCTTCCGTTTGGGCCACGTCATCACGCAATCCCGCAAAATCAGCGCAAACAGTCTTCCTGCCGAACGGAAGCAAATTGCCGACCGCGGGCTCCTTTGCCGAATCTTTCTGAAGAAACCTTCCTTCTTCCGGACGGATTTTTTCACTGAGTTGGGCCCACAAATCAGACTCCTTCCTGTACCAAATTTTGGTGTTAACACTTGTAGCCGTCCTTGTTCTCGACCTTCTCCGGGCAGTCGGCGACGAAGTGTCCCGGCTTGCCGCACTGGAAGCATGTCCTCGTGTTCCTCCTCATGTTCACCCGGTTCTCGTGCAGCCTCTCGAACCTCCTCGTCAGCAACGCCAGCTCGTCCTCTCCAAGCACGTCGAACTCCTCATCTGGCATAGACATCAAAGAGGACAAAGAGAACATCCTGGTGGATGGGTTAGTGTTAGCCTTTTCTTTCAAACCACCAACGAGGGCAAGACTATGAGAGTCAGTCGGGCCCTCGAGCTTGGCTGTCATGCCCCTATCCACCTCAGCCGACTTGAGCTTCGAGAACAGCTCGTTCACCGTCAGAGTGTCATACTTTTCCGACTCCACAATGGCCTCGAACTTTCCGCCCCAAATCGTACGATCCAAAGAGTGTAAGAGCTTGACCGCTCTATCGTGATCATTGTACGGGAGCACGTCCACATTGGCCCTCGTGTTGTTCACAACCACCGTGAACCTCTTAAACGAGGCATCGATGGACTCACCGGGGAGATGAGTAAAGTTCTCGTACTCTCTCCGGTAGGTCGCATACATCCGTGCCTGAACCTGGGCATTCCCAACATGAGCCTCCTTCAACACCAACCAGATTCTACAAGCCAAGTGCTCGGTGTGTCAGTGCGGAATGTGGTCCCGACACTAACCAGTAGTAAGCGATGTGGTCTATCCCTCAATGGTCGATGCTAAGCAACAAGTGACACAGAGTTTTATCCTGGTTCCGGCCGAGGGGGCCGTACGTCCAGCAGTGGCGTGCTCAAGGCACTATATTACTTAGCACTGGGGGTGCCTGTAGTGGGGCTGCTACAAGCAAGGCGGGAGAGGAAGCCTGGCTTCCAAGTCCCTGGTGCGATGGCTGAAGATGTTGTGGGAGAATTGGAGAGCAAGTGCGTGGTGCTGCCTGTCTCCAGTTGTGTTGTGTCTGTGTTCTTTTTTTCCTCCTTCTTCTCCTCCCACGGCAGGGAGGGTTCGTCCCCCTTTTATAGATCAAGGAGGGAGCGAATCACATGCGCGCCGCACTATCTAGCTACGTGAAGGGGCGTGGCGTGCTATGCTGTAGAGTGGGCGGCCGTCCGGACGATCCTTGCAGCGATCCGGCCATCATGTCCTATCTTGTACCCGAACAGTGGCGGTTCGAGGGTAGAAGGGCGGCGGATGGCGGTGATGTCTTCTGATGGGCTCGAGGGAGCTGCTGACGTTGGCGGGGACGGCTGCCATGCCGTAACAGTGGCAGGGATGGCGTTCCTCCGGCCTAGCGCCTCCACCTAACCCTGTAGGGTCACAAGAAAGCAAATCGAGGGTGAAGCCGGCCCCCCTTCGAGGGCTCGGCGTGTTAGCCGTACTGGAGCAGGCGCACGGCGTCACGGGACTGACACCGGTCGCGCTGCACAGTTCCTCCCCACAGTGATGGGGATGGGCTCCCTCCTGGGGAGTTGGTGCGGCGGCACCGGGGCGCGAGCCCCGGGCGCATGATGGCGTTGTCCCGCCGGTGTCAGGGTGTTAAATGCCCGTGTACGGGGGCGGGCGCACGCGGCGGGGGGCGCCCTCGAGCGAGGCGGACCTCGGTCGAGGGCGGGGCAGATCCTCGAGCGAGGCGGAGCCTGCTCGAGGGGGAGCGGGTCCTCGAACGGGGCCGAGCCCACTCGAGGGGAGCGCACCCCCTCGAACGGGACGGAGCTCGCCCGAGGGAGGCGCGCACCCTCGAGCGAAGCGAAGCCTGCTCGAGGGGATCTTCGAGAGGGTCGCCTTGGTGGGCCGTCGAGGTCCTTGCGGCGTGGGCCGTGTCCTGCATGGTTAGACAAAGTGTGTGTTGGCTCTGTTGCAGGTTTTAAGTGGGGATTTCCCGGTTGTTAAAGGGGACCCCTAGGGCTGTCCCCGACAGTAGCCCCCGAGCATCTGTGGGTTTGCCATTGAGGCTCTCGCAGATGCTGGAACCTACTGATAGAACGTTCTTCCCTTCTTGTCTTGCGAACGCTTTCCGTGGGGCCACGTCAGCGGACCCGCGGGTCTAGCCCCCGAAGCCCTGCAGGAGCGTGGATGCTCCTGCAGGGGTTAACCGTGAGAACTGGTCAGAGGGCGTGGTACATGTCTCAACCGGCATCGGCAATGTCTCAGCCGGCTTCGGTGACGCACGCGCTGCTGGTGCTGTCTCCGGTGGGTGCAATTCAAGGAGGTGTAGCCGTGCGTCAAGCCCCCGAGCCTGGGCCCGTTCGAGGCGATCGGGTAGAGCTTCACGACTTGTTTCTTAACGCGCCCTCGCCGTCCCTCCGCGGGACGGAGGGTGAGGTCTCCGCAACCCCCATCGAGCGGGTCGCGAATTGCGGATTCCTCGTTGAGCTGCTAGTGGGTGGTTCGAGTGGACGCCCATGCCGCGTTCGATAAGGGTAGGCTGCGTGGTCCAGAGACACGTCCATTGAAGCGCTTGCGTGGGTTTGCTAGGTGGGGCTCGGTCCCGTTCGATAGGGACCGAGGGCGCGGAAGCTCTCCCTCGGTGGGATCCCCCGGCTAGCTGCCCTCGCTGGCTCTCGAACTCGACATGTGGGGCACCCTCGAGCCGATGGGCTCGTGGAATGGCTCGAATACGCGTGCCTTCATCGTCCCTGACTCTGCGATCTGGGGCGCCTGTTCGAACCCGTCGAGGGTCAGGCTTCGAACCTCTGATCAGTAGGGCCGTGCGGGGCGGCGCCTAGGCAGCCCCGTCTTTGCGTTTGCGGCCGTCGAGGGGTCTGGGCGTGCCCGCCCTCGAGGTGTTGGTCAGCAGCACAGCGTGGCATGGGTGCTCGTGGCACCTGCCTTGTTTCAGGCGGGCCTCGGGGCGACCTTCTCACGCTTGTGCCCCTTTAAAAGGTTGATATTGTCTCGAGCCAGGGGCTCGTGCCGCTCGAGGGTGCTACGTGGCATGGGTGCTCGCGATGCCTGCTTTGTTACAAGCGGGCCTCGAGGCGACCTTCTCACGCTTGTACCCATTCGAGGGTTGACATTGTCTAGAGCTAGGGGCTCGTGCCGCTCGAGGGTGCTACGTGGCATGGGTGCTCGCGATGCCTGCTTTGTTACAAGCGGGCCTCGGGCGACCTTCTCACGCTTGTACCCATTCGAGGGTTGACATTGTCTAGAGCCAGGGGCTCGTGCCGCTCGAGGGTGCTACGTGGCATGGGTGCTCGCGATGCCTGCTTTGTTACAAGCGGGCCTCGGGGCGACCTTCTCACGCTTGTACCTGCTCGAGGGCTGAATTTATCCCGAGCCAGGAGTCCGTGCCGCTCGAGGGTTCTCCTTGCTTTGCAAGGGACCGGGCCATTAAATGCTCCACAGTAGAGGCTGCGGTTTCGCATCGCGGGCGCGCCTTTTTAGGCGTCGCGGCCGCGCGCGCGCGTAGTGGGCGGCGTGGGCAGGCGGACGTGACCGCCTGCCACGGCCCCGGCTAGTCTTCACTGTGATGATGGCCCGTTCGCGATGATGTGGCCGCTGCGGTCGTGGTGGGGTCCGCTCTCCAGCGAGAAGAGAAGATTCCCTGCAGTTAATGCGCGCGGGACATCCGCCCCGGAGAGCTCGCCCGTGGCTTATAAATCTGAGGAGAAGGGGAAACGGCGGTTTTTTACCTTAGCGCTCCGCCATTTTAGCCCTCCGTGCTTTCTTCCCTGCTTTACTTTTGCCACCGTGCGGCTTCGCCATTAGAGCTTTTCCTCCTCTTCCTGTTCTTCGTTCTTCGCATCCTTTGCCCTTGTTCATGGCGCCACCTCAGCCCCTCACGATCCTTGACCCGTACGCCTGGAGCGGTCTACTGTGACCCGGCTGGCCCTTGGCGAGCTGGTCACCGCCGGCCAGTTGGCGGCTAATGAGGATGGCCGCCCGGCGGAGTGGATAGTGCCGCCGGCGGGGGACCGCGCGCCCAACCCGCCGGAAGGCTATGTGGTGAGCTTCGTCCGCTTCCACGAGCAAGGCTTCAATGCGCCGGCGAGCCGCTTCATGCGAGCGTTGTGCCACTACTACGGCGTGGAGTTGCACAACTTCGCGCCCAACGTGATTTCGCAGGCGGCCACGTTCGTGGGCGTCTGCGAGGGGTATCTGGGGATCCCAGTCAACTGGGAGCTCTGGGTACACCTCTTCCGCGCGGAGCTCTTCACGCAGCCCACGACGGAGCCGAGGACCCGCCGCGCGGTGCGCGCCGGCGGGATGTCATTCTCCCTGCGGGCGCAGTTCAAGGACGACTACATGCCCTGCACCATGACGACGAACAACGCCGGCTGGGAGCGGGGATGGTTCTACGTGCGCAACGCCGAGCCCGGCCTCCCCCCTACACCGGTCGGGTGTTCAAGGAGAAGCCCAGCTCCTGGGGCTACGGGATGTCCACACCCCAGCATCGGAGGCGGCAAGACTCGGTTTTGGCCGCCCTGAGGAGCCTGACAGCGCGAGGGCTGATCGAGGCGAGCGTCCTTGCCTTCCTCCATCACAGGCGGGTCGTGCCTCTGATGGAGAGGCCGCTCTGCATCTTTGAGATGACAGAGGAGGCGGACCCCGTCGCGCTGGCGAGGTCGCGGATGCTCCCGACCCCCCTCGGGCGGCCGTACGCGCTCACCCGGCGCGGAACGCCGTCGACACCCGGATGCTGGCGCACCCGGACCGGACCCCGTGGGACATCGAGATGCTCCCCACCGGCCAGCTGGTGAGTTCGATTCTTGATTCCGTTTTAGTTCTTGGCGTTGCCTCTGCCTCCTGACGCGTCTTTGTCATTCCTGCATGCAGCTGGTGAGCTTCACCGCTGCGAAGTCCGTTCCGCCCACCCCGGACTCTCGCGCGCTTGGTCGGGCAGCGCAGCAACGGGAGCAGGAGCGGGCGGCGCGCAAGAGGGAGCGTGCGAGGCGGCGCCGCGAGCGACGGAACGCGGAGTACCGGCGGCGCGAGGAACCGGGGCTCTCCTCCCGGGGGGACCGAGGGAGTACTCGTCCTCGGAGGAGGACGAAGAGGAAGAGGCCGAGCGGGAGGGCCCCTCCGATAGGTGGGAGCTCGCGCCCCCGTCGCCGGAGCCGGCGCCGGCGGCAAGGGCGGCATCGCCGGGGCGGGCGCGGACGGCGCCCGCCGCCGTGCAATCGACAACGTGGGCGGCGCGCGGCGTGGAGGCGCCGGCGCATGCCGCGGAGGCGCGGACGGCAAGCGCGCCCGCGCGCGCGGGGTGAGCGTGCTGCGCGCGGGGGCGGGGCCCGCGCGCGCGGTGGCGTCGTCGGGGAGGCGCGGCGGCGGGCGTGCGGCCGCGCCGGCCTCATCCGCTAAGGCTTCGAGGAAAAGGAAGCGCACCTTTTCCTCTTCGAGGTAGGGAACTCGCTTTTTCGCTTGGTTTGGTTTTGCGACGATCAGGCATTCTAACTTTTTGTTTGTGCTTGCGCAGGGTGGTGCCAACTGTGCCTCCCCTCGCACCGGCCATGGTGCTGAGGGCGGACGCATCCATCCCCACCCGGCGGCGCTCGTCGAGGGCGTCGCGGGCGGAGGCAAGCACGGCGGCGGGCGAGAGCTCGCAAAGCCCGGCCGAGGCTTCGAGGCCTCGGGCGGCGACCGACCCGTCATGGCGCGGCCGGCGGTCGTCGAGGAGCGGCCGGCGCCGACCATTGTGGGGACGCGAGGGCCGCGGCGGCGGCCGTTGCGGAGGCGCAGCCCGCGGAGGCCGCGCCGTTACGGAGGCGCGGTTCGTGGCGCCGAGCTGCCGCAGAGGGAGGCGGAGCGGGTGCGGCCCGTGGCGGCGCCCGTGGTCGCGGAGGCACGGCCGGAGGTGGTGGCCGCCGAGGAGGGCGGCCGGGTGCCCGCCGCCGCGGGGGCGCGGCCGCAGGTGGTGGCCGTGGCGTTGCGTCAAGCGCCCGCGGCCGTGGAGGTGCAAGTGGAGGCGCCGGCGGAGGCGGCGCAAGGGCCGCGCCCGCCGGCGGTTCCCGGCGGAGGTGGTGGAGGTCCCGGATGACGACTCCCCCGCCGCCCGGTGGGATCAGTGGGCGAGCTTCCCCACACGCTCCCCCGAGCCCCAGGAGGGGGCCCTCGTGAAGCGGCACGAGGGTCACATGGTGGCGGGGGACCGAGGACACGGCGCTGAGGCCTCATCCTCCCGCGTCGGCCACTCCGCCCAGGTAGAGGGGGCCGCTGGCGATCCTCCTGCGTTTGCCGACGCCCGGGGGGAGCAGGAGCTCTGGGGAGAGCTCCGGAGCCACGGCGCCACGCTCAACTGCACGCTGAACGAGGCGCTGAGGGTCCATGGCGGCCCCGCATGGCGCGTCTTCCAGGTAGGGCACCGTTGCTCGGTTTCTTCTTTCTCTCATTTTTGTGCGCTGCCTCTGTGTCGTGGTGCTTACGGGTTATGATTTGTGGGTGCCAGGAGCTCGAGCGCCGCGCCCACGACAAGTACGACGCCTTCGATCGAGTGAACGCCGAGCTCCACCAGCTCCGGGAGCGATGCAGCGCTTTCGACACGCTTACTGACGCCCTCGGGACCCGGACGGTGGCCGGCGTGCAGGGGGCCGTGGCCTGGCGCGACGAACTCCCCGAGAACTCGGGGGGGACCGGCGCGCCGCTCTAGCCTCGAGCGGGTCCGCGCGCCCTCATCGATCGTGATGAGGCGCGTGGCGGTGCGCGCGCTCGGACCGGGAGAAGTTGCGCACGCCGGCAACCAACCGGGAGGGCGGAGGTGGCCGCCGTCCGTGGCGAGAACCGGGGGCTCCGCTCGTCGCTCGAGGGGGCGCAAGCGCGGCGCCGCCGGCCGAGGAGCGGGTGCGCGGGCCGGGAGCGGGCGGGCCAAGGAGGCCGACGACTTGAAGGCCGCCCTCGACGCCAAGGTCGCGGCGCTCGTCGTCGCGAGAGGAGCAGCTTCGGCGAGAGCGCACCGCCCGCCAAGGGGGCCGAGGGGCGGCTCCGGCGAGGAGCAAGCCGCCCTTGTCGACGCCGGGGTCGGCACGCGGAGCAGAGCGCGTCGCTCGCGAGGCGGCGCAGAAGTCGCTGGAGGAGCGGAACACCGCATTCTCCAAGGCCGAGGGCGAGCTGATTGTGCTCAGCATTACAAATGCAAACCATGAGCTGGCCCTCCAGGAGCAAGGTGAGACCGTCAAGCGCCTCGAGCTGGCGGTCGAGGCCGTGCGCCGCGACCTCGAGGCGGAGAGGAAGCAAGTCGAAGGTGAGCTGCTGCTTGACTCTCGTTTGGTTGGTTTTCTGTTTGGGCATTCGCACTCCTTTTTCTGATTTGTTTCTTGTCTTGGTGACTCCAGGCTTGCGCACCACTCTGGGGCATGCACCGAGCGGCCGAGGCACCGCCGGCTTCCTATAACTCCTCCTCGAGCGGGGAGCCGCAAGAGCTGCGTGGTGCGGCCCTCGAGACCGCCAAGCCATGGAGGAGGGCGAGGCACAGGCCGGCGCTCGGCCCGGCCGGCCGCCTGCGCGCCCTTGGCGGCCACGTCACCGAGCGGATGCGCCGAGCGCTGCATCTTGGCGTCCAGAAGGCCCTCGGAGTGGTTCGATCCCACTACGAGGTCAACTTCGAGGCGCTGGCAGAGGGCTACGTCGTTCCCGAGGGTGTCGAGGACGAGCTGGCGATGGAGCGTGTGGACGCGCTCGCTGCTGACGCCGCCGGGTCGCTCGCTGAAGCCTTCGAGGAGTTCCTCTTCCCGGACGCTGTGGACGCCGCCACTCCTCCTGCCTGAAGACAGCTGGGCGCTAGGCCCATTTTTATGTGTGTATCAGTATTCTGGCCTCTCGGCCTTTGTAAATGAACAAGTTGTTTTTGACATAAACGTCTGCTGAAATGAAGTCTTTTGTTTACTACGCTTTTTGTTTCTCCTTCTTCCTGAGTAGATTCTAGTTAGGGGAGTTTGATTTTCGCGGGGGCCTCGCCGGGTTGGAGGCGAGAGAGAAGGGCCATATCCTCGCGGCGTAGGCTATCTCTGGCTCGCGCGCTCCTTCCGCTAGGCCGCCTACGCCCTGTTCGAATCGTTGCTCGGGGTTGAAGTAGAAAACAAACTCAGCGCGTGTGAGTTGTTTTGTTTTTGCGCGAGAAATGGGACCATTTTGGGGGGTGCCCCCCCGCTGTAGCCCCCGAGGGTAACTTGGGTTTCACGGGAAAGCCGAGTTGCCCTTTTTATTAGACTTGAAGCATTTACATAGTTGTTACCAACTGGGGCGTTGGTCATGTGGTTTTTACAATATAAGTACTTGGAAATCCTAGCTAAGGGTAGAAGCGACATAGCTGTTGGATGTTCCAAGCGTTGGTGAGCTCTTTGCCGTCCTCGTTGGCCAGCTTGTACGTGCCGGGCTTGAGTACCTTCACCACGACGTAGGGTCCCTCCCATGGGGGCGATAGCTTGTGGCGCCCTCGGTTGTCTTGGCGTAGCCTTAGGACCAAGTCCCCTTCACTGAAGTCCCGTCGACGTATCTTGCGTGCTTGGTAGCGTCTTAGGGACTGTTGATACCTTGCGGAATGCATTAAGTCCACGAGGCGTGCCTCGTCCAGCTGATCCAGCGAGTCTTCGCGGGCTCGCTGGTTGGCATCCTCGTCATAGCCTCGAACCCTGGGCGATCCGTATTCTAAGTCCGTGGGGAGGACGGCCTCCACACCATGGACTAGGAAAAACGGGGTGAACCCAGTGGCTCTGCTCGGGGTGGTCCTTAGGCTCCACACAACCGCTGGTAGCTCTTGGAGCCATTTTCGCCCAGATTTGTTGAGCTGGTCGAAAATTCTGGGCTTAAGCCCCTGTAGGATCATGCCGTTGGCACGCTCTACTTGGCCGTTGGTCTGTGGGTGTGCCACAGCCGCCCAATCCACACGGATGTGGAATTTGTCGCAAAACTCCAAAAACTTCCTGCCCGTGAACTGGGACCCGTTGTCGGTGATGATGGAGTTCGGCACTCCAAAGTGGTAGACGATGTCGGTGAAGAATGTTACCGCCTGCTCTGCCCTGAGATTCGTGATGGGGCGCACCTCGACCCACTTGGAGAACTTGTCGATTGCGACCAACAAGTGGGTGAAGCCCCCGGGCGCCTTCCGCAGGGGCCCAATGATGTCTAGCCCCCACACGGCAAATGGCCATGTTGCGGGGATGGTTTGTAGGGCATGGGCGGGTAGGTTGGACTTGCGGGCGTAGAACTGGCACCCTTCGCAGGTGCGTACAATTTCGCTGGCGTCCGCAACCGCGGTAGGCCAGTAAAAGCCTTGGCGGAACGCATTGCCGACGAGGGTATGAGGCGCTGCATGATGACCGCAGATCTCGGCGTGGATGTCCCGCAGGAGTTTGCGCCCTTCAGGAATGGGCACGCACCGCTGCAAGATGCCAGAGGCGGCGCGCTTGTACAGCTCACCGTCAACGAGGGCAAAAGACTTGGCCATCCTGGCGATGCGCCTGGCCGCGGCCCGGTCCGCGGGGAGTTCCCCTCGAGCCATCCAGGCAATGTATTTGTCACGCCAGTCCGCTTTGACAGGAGCTGGCTCGATGTCCATTACGTCAGCTCCGTAGGCGCCATACCCCTCGAGGAGGGAGAGCACGTACGCCTCATTCGAGGGGTCCTCGTCCATGGGTTCCGCACCCATTGGGTTCGAGGGAGCGCCCGAGGGTTCAGCGTGACTCGAGGGGTGGGGCTCGAAGATGACCGAGGGTTGAACGACGTCGCGCGCGAAAACGTTCGGGGGTACGGTGATCCGCCCGGACGCAATCTTGGCCAGCTCATCCGCCTCCTCGTTGTACCGGCGGGGCACATGGTTGAGCTTGATGCCGTAGAACTTGTCCTCGAGGGCTCGCACGGCTTTGCAGTAGGCCTCCATCTTGTCGTCATGGCAGCTCGCGTTCTTCATGACTTGATCGATTACGAGCTGCGAGTCCCCCCGCACGTCAAGGCGCTTGACGCCTAACTCAATGGCGATTTTGAGGCCACAGAGGAGGGCCTCGTATTCAGCCATATTGTTAGACGCGGGGAAGTGGAGGCGCACCGCGTAGCGCATGTGCTCCCCGAGGGGTGACACGAAGAGCAGGCCCGCGCCCGCCCCTGTTTTCATCACCGAGCCGTCGAAGAACAGAGTCCAGCACTCTGCTTGGATCTGCGGGGGCGGCAGCTGCGTATCCGTCCACTCAGCGACGAAATCCGCCAAGATTTGAGACTTGACGGCCTTGCGCGGGGCGTAGGCAAGCGTCTCGCCCATCAGCTCTACGGACCACTTGGCAATCCTGCCTGCGGCGTCGGGGTTGCGGATGATCTCCCCCAGCGGGAAAGAGGAGACCACCGTGACGGGGTGGGCCTCGAAGTAGTGGCGGAGCTTGCGCCGCGCAAGGACTACCGCGTACAGTAACTTCTGGACCTGGGGGTAGCGCGTTTTGGTGTCTGACAGGACCTCGCTGATGTAATAGACAGGCCGCTGCACAGGTAAAGCGTGCCCTTCCTCCGTGCGCTCCACGACGATCACCGCGCTGACCACCTGGGTGGTCGCGGCAACGTAGAGTTGTAAGGGCTCGCTGTCCTGCGGCGGCGTGAGAATTGGGGCGTGCGCCAAGGACGCCTTTAGCTTGTCGAGCGCGTCCTGGGCCTCGGCGGTCCAGGAGAAGCGTTCGTGTTTCTTGAGGAGGCGATAGAGGGGCAGGCCCTTCTCGCCGAGCCTCGAGATGAAGCGGCTCAAGGCGGCAAGGCACCCCAGCACCTTTTGCACCCCTTTGAGGTCCCGGATTGGACCCATTCGTTCGAGGGCCGCAACCTTTTCGGGGTTGGCCTCGATTCCCCGTTGGGAGACAATGTATCCCAGGAGCATGCCTCGCGGCACTCCAAAGACACACTTTTCGGGGTTTAACTTGACCCCATTTGCCCGTAGGCAACCGAACGCGATGCCAAGGTCGCCGACCAGGCATCCCGCCTTCGTGGTCTTTACGACAATGTCATCCACATACGCCTCGACCGTCCGCCCGATGTGGTCTCCGAAAACGTGCTGCATGCAGCGCTGGTACGTTGCACCCGCGTTTCGAAGGCCAAATGGCATCGTGACGTAGCAGAACATCCCGAACGGCGTGATGAACGAAGTCGCGAGCTGGTCGGACTCCTTCATCTTTATTTGATGATACCCGGAGTAAGCATCAAGGAAACAAAGCAATTCACACCCAGCCGTTGAATCGACGATTTGGTCAATCCGTGGCAAAGGAAAAGGAACTTTAGGGCATGCTTTATTGAGACTGGTGTAGTCTATACACATCCGCCATTTCCCATTCTTTTTCTTTACAAGCACGGGGTTTGCTAGCCACGTTGGGTGGAACACCTCCTTGATGAACCCGGCCTCGAGAAGCTTCCGCAGCTCCGCTCCGATTGCCCGTCGCCGCTCCTCGTCGAAGCGGCGGAGCCGTTGTTGCACGGCGCGGGCGTGAGGCAGGATGTCAAGGGAGTGCTCGGGGACCTCCCTCGGGATGCCTGGCATATACGAGGGGCTCCACGCGAAGATGTCGGCGTTGGCGCGGAGGAAGTCGACGAGCACCACTTCCTATTTGGGGTTGAGGGTGGAGCTGACCCTCAACGCCTGCCCTCAGGGGCAGAAGGATCGAGGGGGACCTCCTTGGTCTGCTCCGTGGCCTCGAACGTGCCGTTGTGCTTGGTGGCGGAGTCGAGGTCGTCGTTGACCATCTTCTCCAGAGTGGTCACCAGCGCTTCGTCCAGCGCTAGCGCCTCTGCGTGCTCTACGCACTTGATGTCGCAGTCGAATGCGTGCTTGATGGACGAGCCGACGGTGATGACGCCGTTCGGTCCTGGCATCTTCATCTTCAAGTAAGTATAGTTGGGGACCGCCATGAATTTGGCGTAACAGGGTCGCCCAAGTATAGCGTGATAGGCTCCCTTGAACCCTACCACCTCGAAGGTGAGGATCTCCTTGCGGAAATTCTTCGCGGTGCCAAACCAAACCGGCGGGTCGACTGCCCGAGGGGCTGGACCTGCTTGCCGGCGCGATGCCGTGGAACGGCTTCGTGCTGGGCCGCAGTTGGTCCAGCCCGATCCCCATCAAGCGCAGCGTATGCGCATAGAGGCTGTTGAGGCTGCTGCCCCCATCCATCAAGACCTTCGAGAACCGCGCGTTCCCGATGATGGGGTCGACCACCAGCGGGTATTGGCCCGGGTTGGGGACGCGGTTCGGATGGTCCTCCCGGCTGAAGGTGATGGCGTCCTCCGACCGATTGAGGAAGGAGGGAGGCGCCTTCTCCGCGGCGAGGACCTCGTGCCGCTCCTTCTTGCGCTGGCGGGTCGACATGTCGACAGTTGGCCCCCCAAAGATGAGGAACACGTTCTCGACGGCGGGGAAGCCGCCGGCGTCGCCATATCCTCCGTCTTTCTTGGCCTCTGCCTCCTTCGCGGCGGCGCGGCCATAGAACTTCTTGAGCATGTCGCACTGCTCAAGGGTGTGGTTTACTGGGGTCTTGTGATAAGGACATGGCTTCTTCAGCATGTCGTCAAACACCCCCGGGCCTCGAGGGGCCGGTCGAGGGCCCCGTCGAGCCGGGTCAACAGCGAGGGCCTCGGCATGACCGCCGTCGCACCCCTGCTCGCGCGCCTCGCGGCGTGGCTTCTTTCCTTTCTTGCCCCGCTTGTCGTTGCAGTGGGGCTCCCTGGACTTGCTGCCCTCCGCGGGCGCGTCCTCCGAGCGCTTGCCCTTCTTGCCGTCGAAGATCGCTCCCACGGCTTCCTCTCCTGAGGCGAAGCTGGTGGCGATGTCGAACAGCTCATTGGAGTCCGCGGGCGGGCTGCGTCCTAGCTCCCGCACGAGGTCCCGGCACGTGGTGCCCTCGAGGAAGGCGTGCACGATTTCGGATTGCGCCACGCTGGGGAGCTCTGTACAGCGCTTGGAGAAGTGCCGTATGAAGTCCCGCAGTGACTCGCCGGGCTTCTGTGTGCAGGAGCGCAGGTCCCAGGAATTCCCAGGGCGCACGTACGTGCCCTGGAAGTTGCCCACGAACGTGCGGACCAGATCGTCCCAATTGTGGATTTGGCTAGCGGGCAGGTGCTCGAGCCATGTCCGGGACCGCATCGCCGAGGTGCAGGGGCAAGTTGCGGATGATGACCTCGTCGTTGGTTGCCCCGCCCAGCTGGCAAGACAAGCGGTAGTCGTTGAGCCACATGCGAGGATCCGTCTCCCCGTTGTACTTGACAATGGTTGAGGGCTGGAGGAAGCGCTGGGGGAAGGCCGCCGCGCGGATCTCCCGGCTGAACACACGGGTCCCCGGGGGCTCCGGCGTCGGGGAGCGGTCCTCACCGCTGTCGTAGCGTCCGCCCCGTCGAGGGTGGTAGCCCACCGCTGCTCGCGCGTCCGCCTTGCTTGTGCGGCGGGCGTTAATGACGTTGCGAGCGTCACCGTCCAGAGCTCTGCGCGTGTCAAGGAGCCGTTCCCTGGCCGGTGCGCGTCCTGAGTTGGCGGGACGCTCCGCCGCTCCTCCTGCGTGGACCGAGGGTTCGCCCCCTTCTGCGGCCCCATCTCCCCGCGCGTCCCCTTGTTGGCGGATGCGCGACGCCGAGCTCTCGGCCTGCTGGACGGCCGCTTGCTCGATGAGAGTCTGCACCTCGCGGTGCAGGTCTCGTGCCTCAGGGGTCGAGGGTGCCGGCATGGCCCGTAGCAGCGTTGCGACGGCAACGAGCTTCTGACTTGCCCGCAGCGGCATGTCAGGGTTGTCGGCGTTGATGCGGTCGCGAGCCTCGCCCGCCCGCCGGCCCCCCCGCACGCGCTCGCCACGAGCGGAGGCTTCTCCGGCCATCGAGGCGCGGAGCGCCGCACCGTCCGTACTCTTCCGCCGCCTTGGCCTCGAGCTCGCGGGCTTGGGCCGCCGCGCGTCGGCGTCGGCCCGGCGAGGAGCGCTTGGCCCCGCGGCTAGGCGTGTGGCGATCCTTGGGGGCGGGCGTGATCTCCCCCGTCTCGGCGCCCACCGCGCCGGCGGCATTGGCCGGGTCGTTGGTGATGACGGCGTAGCACTCCCGCGCGGGGTCGTAGCTCCCGTGCCGGGAGTCGTCGGAGCAGCCGAACCAGTAGTCTGTAGCGTCAAGGAAACGCCTGAACATGACTGGGTCCGGCACGCCGGAGAAGTCCCATTCTGCGTACCTGTGGCGGTTGGCGGGTGGCAACACGTCGAGGGAGCCCAGGGACGACTCGTCAGCCACTAAGGCGCCGGGATCCCCGGCGACGAAGACGTGACGGCCAGGCGGGACCCTGCGCATCGTGGTGTTGGCGTTGTTGTTGTAGGCCAACGTGGCACCACGCAACCCAATGGGGATGCGCGGTCCGGAGGCCGCGCGATGTCCCGCTGGGGTGGTGGCGGTCGTCGTGGCGGTGGGCGCGCCGTGCCGAGAGGCGGCGCGCTCGGCCCGCCGTCGCTCGGACCGCACCCGGCACGAACGCAACCCGGAGCGACGGCGGCGTCGTGGCGTCGACGGCCCCGCGGCATCCGCGCCCGCGGCGTCTCGCTCCGTGGTGGTGCGTGCGGCGGGGACCGGAGCGGGCCCGGCCTGGCGCCGCGCGCGGAGCTCCTCACGGTTGGTGAGGCGCATGAGGTAGCCATTCCCCGTGGCCTGAAAGTTCAGGCCCCCGAACCGGATTTCGAACCCGGCGGGGAGGGGGTCCGAGCTGCCCATGCAGTAGCGTGTACCACGGTACTTAGTGCGGATCACCATGGAGGGAGCTGACGGATTGACCTTAGGCGCTCAAATAGCCCCACAGTGGGCGCCAACTGTCGGTGCGGAATGTGGTCCCGACACTAACCAGTAGTAAGCGCCGTGGTCTATCCCTCAATGGTCGATGCTAAGCAACATGTGACACAGAGTTTTATCCTGGTTCCGGCCGAGGGGGCCGTACGTCCAGCAGTGGCGTGCTCAAGGCACTATATTACTTAGCACCGGGGCTGCCTGTAGTGGGGCTGCTACAAGCAAGGCGGGAGAGGAAGCCTGGCTTCCAAGTCCCTGGTGCGATGGCTGAAGATGTTGTGGGAGAATTGGAGAGCAAGTGCGTGGTGCTGCCTGTCTCCAGTTGTGTTGTGTCTGTGTTCTTTTTTCCTCCTTCTTCTCCTCCCGCGGCAGGGAGGGTTCGTCCCCCTCTTATAGATCAAGGAGGGAGCGAATCACATGCGCGCCGCGCTATCTAGCTACGTGAAGGGGCGTGGCGTGCTATGCTGTAGATTGGGCGGCCGTCCGGACGATCCTTGCAGCGATCCGGCCATCATGGCCTATCTTGTACCCGAACAGTGGCGGTTCGAGGGTAGAAGGGCGGCGGATGGCGGTGATGTCTTCTGATGGGCTCGAGGGAGCTGACGTTGGCCCGTACGGAGTACAGGAGTAGATAAAACGGTGTCCCGCTCCGATACGTTTCACCGTACTGGAGTTGTTGCTACAGCGCCAGGTGTGCGCCTGCACGCGCGGGGACGGCTGCCATGCCGTAACAGTGGCAGGGATGGCGTTCCTCCGGCCTAGCGCCTCCGCCCAACCCCCGTAGGGTCACAAGAAAGCAAATCGAGGGTGAAGCCGGCCCCCTTCGAGGGCTCGGCGCGTTAGCCGTCTTGGGAGCAGGGCGCACGGCGTCACGGGACCGACACCGGCCGCGGCGCACGGTCCCTCCCCACGGTGATGGGGATGGGCTCCTTCTCGGGGAGTTGGTGCGGCGGCACGGGGCGCGAGCCCGGGCGCATGATGGCGCCGTCCCGCCGGTGTCGGGTGGCGTTAAATGCCCGTGTACGGGGGCGGGCGCACGCGAGCGGGGGCGCCCTCGAGCGAAGCGGACCCCGGTCGAGGGTGGGGCGGATCCTCGAGCGAGGCGGAGCCTGCTCGAGGGGGAGCGGGCCCTCGAACGGGGCCGAGCCCGCTCGAGGGGAGCGCACCCCCTCAAACGGGACGGAGCCCACTCGAGGGAGGCGTGCACCCTCGAGCGAAGCGAAGCCTGCTCGAGGGGATCTTCGAGAGGGTCGCCTTGGTGGGCCGTCGAGGTCCTTGCGGCGTGGGCCGTGTCCTGCATGGTTAGACAAAGTGTGTTTTGGCTCTGTTGTAGGTTTTAAGTGGGGATTTCCCGATTGTTAAAGGGGACCCCTAGGGCTGTCCCCGACACGGTGTGCACCCAATCGAACTCAGGCTGACAGAAAGCACGAAACAAGTAGTCAACCGCCTTATTGTTGGCGTCGAACATGTCCCTCGATCCTGGAGCGAGGAAGTTCATCGGCTGGACATAGCCTGTGTCCACCGTGACATCCCAAAGGATCTGACCCTTACCGCGGAGGAACGCCGCCATCCGCTTACTCCACATCTGGTAGTTCTTTCCATCGAAGTGTGGAGGACCCGAACCCCATTCCTGGTACGCCATCCTTGGATCTTAGACTGGTTAGAGTCAAGAAAGACCAGAACCTGCTCTGATACCACTTGAAGGACCGAAACGGCGAACCAGAGAGGGGGGAGTGAATGGGAGCCGATAAAAATTTTATTCAAGAATTCGGCCTATGAACCCAATTTCACTCGTGCACCTCCACAAGTTTCTCTTACCAAGTTCACGTAGCCACTGAAGTGCTACTGAACCTAGGAGCAAGACCCAACCAACAGTCACAGCACACACGCAGCGGAAACACACACGACACGGCGCCGCGCGTAGCGACCAAACCCGATGCGGGCGGTTTCTAAAACCAGTCAGACCGCTTCTATTGGACTTAGCCTCACGCAGGTAGGGGAAACCAGTCAGACCGGTTTGGCAAACCGGTCAGATCGATTTTGTCCAGAAACTCCCCAAAGACCCAAAACACCTCAAGAGCCTTTCCACATCTGAACAAAAGAAGCCATGGCACAACAGAGACTTCCTTGCTCAAAAACACTTCTCGACATCCCACAGGGCGAAACCAGTCAGACTGGTTTGGGAAACTGGTCAGGCCGGTTTTTGCCTGGATAGTCGGGAAGAACACAGCCCGCGGAAAAAACTCAACACGCCCTCCACTCGATCTCTCGATTCGTTCCACGGATCAAAGTGAGACTTTGGGGATAGATGGGGTACCTCGTGGGCTACCCTTGGCTAGAAGCACGGTCCCCAAAACCCACTCAATCAAGAGGAATCGAAAGTCAACCCTCAAGAGCACCTCCAACCCTAGAACACCGAAACCACCAAAATCGAGCCCTTTAACTCAAGGATTTGGGAGGGGAATCACAGCCCAAAGAACCACGAAGGGTTCCCACAAATTTCCCCCATCAAATCCCCAAGAGCAAGGTCCCGAAAACACCCCGGGAAAATCACCAAGAGAGGGCACCGAAAATCACCACCAAGAACAACCGGGAACAACACATCCAAACCTTGGGGAACCACGCCGAATCATTTATACAAGCCACAAAGGTTCATACAAGGTCTAGCTTGCCGCCCGATCATCCAACCCTCTCAACAAGATCTCACCATGAAGCTCTCAAGCTAGTCCTATGGAAATCCTAAGAAAATAGGAAGGGAAAATTGGAAAGCAAATGAACTAGGGTTCCAAGAGATGGATGCCATACTCTCACCTCATGGGTTATATGGAGGCAACCGAAAGTCTAAAATACCCTTACTTAATCACTCGGGATACAAGCCCACCAAGGGCACTTTGGGAATTTGTCTTCATAGCACCATCGGACGGGTGCCCAGCGACTGCACCTCGCGTAGCCTCAACGCAAGCCTTGCGATCCCGACGCGTGTCCTCCGCTTCGAAGCTTTCGGCGCCATGCGACCCCAAACCGGTCAGACCAGTTCTCCGAACCAGTCAGGCCGGTTTCGGCCAGACAGCCACGCCCGGTCTTCGGCCTCGACTTTGTGGCTCAGCCGAGTAACCCGGTGATTTTTTGGTGAACCACGGCAAACCCCGCGAACTTGATGTAGCCTCCGCCAATCACCACTCATGACTTGGCTCCCACGAAGTCCCGGCTCGACCTAGGTTTTGTGGATCAACCAAGAAACCGTCCACTGACTTCATCTTGCTGTTCTTGCCACCATGCGGCCCGCACTTGTCCCCGCTGGCCATCGGGTCCTTCGAACGAAGCCTACTTGTCTTCTCCACACCTGGAGGCCTCACCGGTAATGACCTTTCGCACTTGTTCTTCACCGGCACCAACACGAGTCAAGCCACAACCTGCACCTGCAATACTTAGCCAAGAATCAGTCCACACAACGTTGTCAATCACTGAACACACAAGGAAGTGACCATCCACCGGTCCCTGAACCACACATGGTCCTCAAAGGTTGGCCTTGGGCCTTTCTGGACTTTGTTCCAGGTCTTGAGCTACGTCCACGTACTGCAGCTCTTTGCCAACACCTTCGTCTCCTCCTTCTGACACGAGCGTATATCTACCGTCTGCAAGATCTACACGAAGATGCAATGCAAGATTTAATTGTCGATTCTTAATTAATTAATTACAAACAATAAATGGCAATCATGGGGTGCATGGTTGAGCACATTCACCTAGATAAGAATACATTCAACATACTCTTCCAAAAAGGAACAATATGCAACTCTTTATTAAATATTCTTTTTGGTAGTGACTGTGTACATATATATGGTGATACTTTAATTTTACTTCACAAACCGCAGTGGGTTGGTACATTTAGCCTTTTTGAAATGATTTACATCACACACAAGGTCATTAAAGGTGGGTTGGGGATTTTCCCATTTTAAATGACTATTAAGCCTTTGATTGCTTCCATAGTTTTTATTCATGAGATTAGGTAATAAAGTTCAGTGGAAGGGTGTATCAAACACTAAACACCTATAACAAGCCACTGGACACACATGCATGCTTAGGATAGCTAAGAAATGAATTATTTTGAAACTAACAAAAGCTAGCTAGAAGAACATGGTAAATGCACACAAAAATAAATAAACATAAAAATGATCCAAACTTTCTCACACATGTTATATGGTCCAAAAATAACCTAGGAATGCAGCATATACACCTAGAACTATGATGAATCTAGACTTATGCAATTACCAAGAAAAACAAGCATAATTCAAGAATAAATATTTCTGGCAACTATAAAATTGTGATTAATTTACCAGAGGTGTATCTTGGCATAACAAGACAACATGCGGAAGTTGGCCACAAAAATCTAATTCTTTTTAGCTACAAAAATCATTTGCGCTTAGGCCCTTAGAAAGACTCGAGACTTTGCAATGTAGTCCCCGAGCACCGGTCGGCGGCGGTCCGGCCAAATTCCGGCGAACCGGCGGCCGGGACCGGCCGTGCGCGGGCGAAGGGCGACTAGAGGGGTCCCTTGGCTCGATTTCGGCCGGAGTTTGGAGTGGGGGGGGGGCGGCGGCGGCGTCGCACGGCGACGACGACCGATCTTAGCCGTAGTGCCCCCTGCTCCGGCGAGGTCACGGCTCGGGAAGCTCACCCAGGGTCTGGGAAGCAAGTTTGGTGGCGGTCCCGCGATGGGGAAAGGACGCAGGGAGGAGCTCGACGCGGCCGGGCCAAAGGCCATGGGCAGAGCGGCTAAGTGCGGTCGAGGAGTGGCCAGCACGTGGGGAGATGGCCGGCCTCCCCCTTAAATATGCGTCGCATGCCAGACGAACATGGACGGACCGGAGGGCGCACGCGTGTGGCCGATCGCGGCACGTGGCGGGATGACTCCGATGCGCATTGGTGCGGGTGCGGCTTGGGAAAACGTGAAACCTCGGGAAGGCATGGTCTCGGGATAGCGCGGCCTAGGGAAGCGGCCCGGGGCTCGGACGCCGAGGGATGGCGAGGCGTGGTGCGCGGGCGACGTCGTTGTGCACGCGCTCATGTTCCGGCGTCGGATGATGCTGATTACCCCTGTTCGACTAAGTATATCTGAAAATTTCTCAACTAAAGTGCACTAAGTGATGAATAGGAAAGTTGCAGATCTCACTACCCTCTACAACTTTTACAAAGGCTCGATAGTGTTTTTCTCAACAGATTTTGCACACATTGCGGCCAAACTTCGAATGTCGCTCTTTTCCGGTGAACAGGAGATGCTGACAGTTGACCACATTTTTCACCCTTTTCCACCCAAAATTTGAAATGCCAATCTACATGAAAGTTGTGTCCCTCGACAAACTGAACAACTTTCATATTGATGGATTTTGAAGTGTTTAGGTGAAATTTGGAGAACGCGGCAAAAGTTCCGAAAGACATTCACCGACGTCAGTGCTTAAGCGGGGTTTGACCGTGTATTTGACCAAGGTTGACCACCAGGGTGTGTTGACTTGGTCAAGGGGGTCACTAAGGGTTGTCGGCTCGGTTTTCGTGGTGATTACCCAGGTTGACCTAGTTTGACCAACGTTGGCCGGTTTGACTCCACTGATTCGACCATTAGTGTTAATGACGCTAATTAAAAACCAGGGGCGTCACAACCTACCCCCCTTAAGAAGAATCTTGTCCCGAGATTCAATTAACAAGATTAGAGTGATTCCTTCCATCATGACAAGGAGTTACAAAGGGAGAAAGACATCTCCGCTTACACTTCCTAGTATCAGGAATTCAGATGGAACAAAAGGTACAAGGTGTGTTCCCTACTCCCTCATCGTCGTTCATGAGGAATCGGGCGATGAATGTGCACATGGACAGCTAATGGCAGATAGATTTCGCCTGCGATACAGAGATACATCCCTATCAACGTCCAGCGAAATGACTCGAACTCTTCCGAGGACTGAGTCGTTGGGTGTCGGCGTGGCTCAAGTCCTTCTCCCGGCCTACTTCCGAGTTTCTTCTCGACGTCGTGAACGAAGACGGAGGAACAGCTTGCTTGGCGAGTAACGGAATAGATGGCAGAGATGCTCTAGTGGCAGGGTGACCAAAATCTAACTGGGAATAAACAAGAGCAGTGGTGATGCCGAGCTCGGACGGATATGAGGCTTTCGTGTCAGCGGTTCTGGGTAAAGGCTTCCCTTTCATGGCCGCCGTGGGGCTGCAACGGTCATTAAACCAGCCACGTATCTGGTGTAGACAACACGGAGCTCAACAATGGTCAGCCCGCGAGGCCTCGGCGACGTCAGCACGGTTGCCGAAGAAGATGGCGGAGTGGCGTCACGGCGCCGTACGGTCCAGACATGGAAATGAATGGGGTTCAACGGTCCGAAGAATCGACCGTGCTGGGAAGAAGAACGAGAAGAACTTAGGGCATTAGTGTCCTCAGCTCGTGATTGCAATGAAGAGAAGCTTAGAAAAAGCTTCGATTGATCCTGGGTTTCCTCCCTTGCTCAATTCCAAGGATTTGGAAATTCTGAGTACGGATCAAGAACGGATAAGCGATGTATGACTTCTCCACATTGATTTTTTGAGAACCTTGACTGCTCAAGATAACTTCTACTTCTACTACTTCCACTTGGCTAGTCGGGAGGGAATTGATGCTACACTGCCGTCGAGATTGGCGGCAAGCGACCAAGTCGACTGTGATCATCCAAATAGATTTTTATGAAGAAGAGGAAAGGCAAGGGAAAGGGTTCCGTAACTTCTTTGTACAGAGGGCACTTCAGTGTGGGAACTGCAGAACAATCTTGCTCACACTTAATTAACTTGTGAATTTGGGTGATGACTCATTACATTGTAGTGCACTGATTTTAAAAGTTGGTGGAATGCACATGCTTGTGAAGACATTATGCATATGCCCATGCGGTATGGTGCTTATGGTGCAAGTTAGTACATCTCGGTTACCCACATGTTGAGTCAGTGATTGCGAGGGCAATCACAGGTAGGGGAAAAAGTATGTGTGATGAGTCGCATTCTCACAACCAAGATACCCAGCGCGCTCCTAGTGGCAGTCATGTGGTTGCAGCACACATGATGCCCTAAGTTCCGTCGCGACACCTTTGGTTATGGGACAACAACATCACCAACAAGAGACGTAGAGTAGGAGTATGGAGTTTCCATGCGAATGAATGTTAGTATGCCCATGTTTCCCAAATGCATATGCTATGCAGTGCATACTCAAAAGTAACATTTAATTTAATTCAATAAGCCGTGAGCAAGGCCAAAAAGAAATAAGTTCAGGATTGGGGAATCGATTGGATCCTTGATTGGTATGAACCTTTTTGGACGAGTTTGAGATTCACTATAGAACTTTGATTTGATCACAACTAGCATAAAGAATGCCTTACGAAGATCACTGCGGAAAAAGACGTTTAATCCAGGCATTACATCGATGAGGGTTTTCAGAATTACCAAACAATATTTGGGATTACAATGCAGACTAGCTGCACAAAGAAGCTCCTAGTTCAACCAACTGCAATAGCTAGCCAAACGTGGTTGTACGCCAGGGTTCCTTACAAATACTACACTCGTACGACTCAGAATTTTATTTCCAACATACCAACTTCCTAGGGTTGGATCTTCCATGCTGAAAGACTATGGTGACTCTGATCCAGACTCTACTCCGGACTCTCCCTAGATGTCCTCAGCATCTTTTTCTCCTGCTGGTCCAGGAATGACAAGTTCCGGAAGTGGAGCTGTTATAGCTTCTAGTTGATTCTCTAGTTCAAGCATATACTAGTCATTATGCTGCAACAAGAAGTTCTGCTCATGGATAACTTCACTCAGTTCTCGTATCTTTGCCTTGTCCTTGCATCTTTCCTTCTTGAGAGTAGCTATCATTGCTCGGGCTTCCTTCAACGCTTGAGCGGTGTTCTCCATTTCTTTAACTCGATACCTATAGATTTGGTGTCTATAGAATACATTTTCTCCCACTATTCGTCGGTAGGTGTCATACATGGCTTCGGAGAAACGAACTGAGGTGACAAGATCAGGACTATAGTGAGAGTTTCCCTGAGTTGGAAGAAAAGCTTCGTGTTCGATCCAAGGTACATAGTGTCGCTCAAGCACAAGAATCATTTTGGCTGCAGAGCCGGCTACTTCATCAGGGTGCTTCCCACAAAAAGTTGTGAGCGCTTCGAGAGCAGCCCTCTGCACAGTGTGAGTCAAGTTCCGTCCTTGTGACTTACACTCCCACTCTTCCCAAGCAGGATTGAACGGGCACATGGAAATCTTCAACTTCACTTCACAACGAAGGAGCTGGCCTGTGGTCATGATCTCACGTGTCGAGTATTTTGGGTAAGCAGTGTACCCGAAGTCCTTCAGGGTGTCCCACAAGAGTGCAGGAAAACCACCCTCCTTGAGGTAGTTCACGAGAGTATGCTTCCACATCGGCCGACGCAGATCTAATTTTGTCCATCTAGACATAAAGGCATAAGTGAGAACCAGACATGTGTGAGTGTACAAGGGTAAACTTGACCCACGTCAAAAGGGTATGTGGCTAAGAAATGGGTAATCATAGGTACCAAGGTACAATCATATGTAGGACTCGAAACGAACAGACATACATAATGACATAAGTTCTGGCAGTTGTGAACAAAAATTCGTAACATAAAACCAGAGCCCCGAAATTTCTTAAATTTGTGCAGAAACTCATTAAGGTTATGATACACATGTTTGGGTATGTGAGATTGAGCTAGAAGTTTAGGGAGGTGCTTAACTAAACAAGAATTTCAGATTGGGCTCCTGGAAAAATCAGCAGGACAACGGTTCACAATTTGAGCATAACTTAAGATAAACAAAAGCCATGATTGTGAGATTTTGCGAGCAGGAACTAGAGTAGATGTGGAGCAACTTGGGTAGAGATCTCCTAGACAAAGATTCTTGAATAGGGTGCAAGATCTACACCAATAGTCACAACAAATTTTTGAACAGCAACACCTACACCAGAGAGGCTAGGCAAGACAAAACATACTAGCAATATTTTACATTAGAGAGCACACAAACAAGTATGGGTTCAGTTTTGAACTTTCATGATTTTTAGCATGATGCAAGACGTCTTATTCGTCCTTACAAGGAAATCAAGCCAAAACTCAAAGTTAGCGTCGGTGGCAAGGCACATACACGTATCTCCCTATAATATCTAGTCGAGAACGAGGTTAGTGTACCTGGAGAAGATCACCGAACACAACGAACCTTTCATGCCAACACTCATGAAAGCGTCCACATACATTACTGTTTACTATAGAAACGGTACCCATGTGTTTATCGATGCAAGGACAGCGTCCAACCTCGAACACCCTCCGTTTGAGTGGAGTGTATCCTTGCCTCGCATATTCGACATGCGGAATCCTCACGTATGAAACACGTGACGACAACACAACTTATGACTAGACGCGAAGATGGGATCCATGGAATGGATCACTTTATCATCCCTCGCAATTCCCGTGATGAGGCACAACACACGTATAAAACATGTGGGTCATCTAGTTTGGTTGTGCAAGAAGGTAAGTCTAACATAAAGTAAATGTGCTGGAAGTTAGCAAAATGAACCATAGGTTAATAAGCCACCTGAAAGAACCCAAAATTCCCTCTAGGGCCTCTCAGTCTAGTTTATCCTTAACGGGCCAACGTGTTTTGGAAAATCAAACAATCTTGGCCAATTTTATTCAAAAACCAGTGATTAAGGTTATTAATTAATCTCTGGTGCATATAACTGCTCTGATGCCAACTGTGACAACCCGCCTGGGAAAATACCGTACTATCGCCTAAAACCAATCCACTTTGGTCATTAAGCAATAGTAAAGTATCATCCTGTTGTTGGTTGCCGGGTTAACGCCCGGTAAATCACTTGGAGTTCATACAGAGGATCGACATATGCATTAAAACTCACGCGAAGGCGAGTCCAGAGTACAACACGAGTTAAATCCAATTTATTACAACCATTGTTCAAGATATCAAGTAAAGGTTCAGAGTTCGGAAAACAGCGGAAAAAAAACTAACACAATGGTAAACATCACAGGAGGCCATCCGTGATGTCATCACTGGTCGTCATCCACCCGGTTAGCAACACCTGCACAACAGTTTCAAAGCAAGGTTGAGTATACTAATACTCAGCAAGACTTAATCGTAAGGTGATAACTACATCACCAACTCTAGACATGGAAGGCTTTTGGCCGGTGGAGTTCTTTTGCTGAAAGGCAACAAAGAGTATGTCCTTACTTTCAATATTTTAGCACAAGTTCTAGTTGATTACCATTTCTAAGTGTGCCAGCCAATTCAATCAAGATTGTACAAGCAATTAATCCATACAACAATATTCACCAAGTTCCATCATTACGGGATATCATAGCCAGTTGATTAAGCAGTCTTAGATAATGGTGGGAGGCCGACAATCGATTGATTTAAACCTTGCAAGGTAAACCTAAGCACACGGTAGGATGCCCCCGCAGGGACAACCATCCAGGAAGTTCCCAAAAATCCTCGGGTTGGGATCGAAACTTACAGTCCTGGGTACAAGGCTAACTGGCACATCCCGCGAGGCATCCAGTCTCGCACATGCACCCCCTTCCCGGTAACTAGCCGGTTAGGTGATTCCTCACGAGTAGTAATAGTAAGTTCACGCACCGTCTCATTAAGGTACTAGGCTTACCGGTCCCATTCCCAACAAGTGCTTAGTACATTCAAAAGCTTAGCCCACGAAAGCCACTGGACCGGAGCCCAAATCCCATGCTCTTACCACATGAGCAATCCATTTATAGTGATCTTATGATTCCAACATAAAAACCTATTCTCGCGAGTGACAAACATCACTCGACTTGTATCGGGTCCTATAGCAGAGCAGCTATCGACCTACCATACTAGTGATAGAGCATAGGTACCTAGGGATCATGCATCTAGGGTTTCAATTCAATTCCTAAAATGTAAATGCTCAATCATAGCAAAACATAATGGCATAATTTTAGAAGTGTCGGGGACAGCCACAAGGGTCCCCTAAATAACCAGGGGAAACCCGCTTAAAGTCCGCAAAAAATGTGAATCACGGATCAACTCATGCACCTAAAGAACATGCACGACACGACCACGACCCTGGTGCCCCCCGCGGCCCACCAGGGTGGCACAGCGGTGTCGGTGCGAAATGTGGTCCCGACACTAACCAGTAATAAGCGCTAAGGTCTATCCCTCAATGGTCGCTGCCAAGCAATCAGAGACAGAGTTTTGTCCTGGTTCCGGCCGAGGGGCCGTACGTCCAGCAGTGGTGTGCTCGGGGCACTATATTGCTCAGCATCGAGGTGCCTGTAGTGGGGCTGCTACAAGCAAGGCGGGAGAGGAAGCGTGGCTTCCAAGTCCCTGGTGAAGTGGCTGAAGATATTGTGGGAGAATTGGAAAGCAAGTGTGCGGTGTGTCGTGTGTTGTTGTTCTGCCTTATGTCCTCTGTCCTCTGTCCCCTGCGGCGGGGGAGTTCGCCTTCCTTTTATAGGCCAAGGAGAGAGCGAATTACATGTATGCCGCACTATTTAGCTACATGGGGAAGTGTGGTGAGCCGCGCCGTAGAGTAGGCTGCCGCCTTGACGGTCCTTGCCGGGATCTGGCCATCATGGCGTATCTTGTACCCGAACAGTGGTAGCTTCGAGGGTTGGGACGCAGTGAATGGCCGTGACGTCCCCAGGAGGGCTCGAGGGGGTTGCTGACGTCGATCCGTACAGGGTACAGTGACAGGCATGGTGGCGTCCCGTTCCCGCACGCTCCACAGCGCTGGAGCTGTTACCACAGTGCCCGGCGTGGGATTGTACGCGCGGGGGCGGCCGCCATGCCGTTAACAGTGGCAGGGATGGTGCCCCGCCGGCCTAACATCTCGACCTAGACCTGCAAAGTCACGGGAAAGCAAATCAAGGGTGCGGCCGGCCCCCTTCGAGGGCTCGGCGCGTTAGCCGTACTGGAGTAGGCGGCGCGGCATCACGGGGCTGGCACCGGCCACGTTGCACAGTCCCCCACAGTGGCAAGGATGGGTTCCCTCCTAGGGAGTTGGTGCAACAGGACCGGGGCGCGAGTCCCAGACGCATGATGGCGCCACCCCGCCATTGTCAGAGCATTAAATGCCCGTACCCGCGTACGGGAACGGGCGGCGCATGCGGAGCGCCCTCGAGCGAGGCGGAGCCTGCTCGAGGGCGGCGCGGACCCTCGAGTGAGGCGGAGCCCGCTCGAGGTAAGCGTACTCCCTCGAATGGGGCGGAGCCCGCCCGAGGGAGGTGTGTGCCCTCGAGCGAGGCGTAGCCTGCTCGAGGGGATCTTTGAGTGGGCCGCCTTGGTGGGTCGTCGGGGCCATTGTGGCGTGGGCCATGCCCCGTGTGTTTAAGCGAGACATGTTTAGCCTTGGCTTTTTGCAGGTTTTAAGTGCGGTTTCCCCAGTTGTTTAAGGGGACCACCAGGGCTGTCCCCGACAGTAGCCCCCGAGCATCTGCGGGTTCGCCAGCCAGGCTCCCGCAGATGCTGGAGCCTACTGATAGGACATCCTTCCCCCCTGGTTTGCGAATACTTTCCGTGGGGCCGCATCAGCGGACCCGCGGGTCTAGCCCCCGAAGCCCTGTAGGAGCGTGAGTGCTCCTGCAGGGGTTTTACCGCGAAATCGGGTCAGAGGGCGTGGTACATATCTCAACCGGCGTCGGCAATGTTTCAGCCGGCTTTGGTGACGCACGCGCAGCTGGCACTACCCGTGGCCGGTGCAATCCAGGAGGTGTAGCCGTGCGTCGAGCCCCCGAGCCTGGGCCCGTTCGAGGCAATCGGGTAGAGCTCTACGACTTGCTTTTAACGCGCCCTCACCGTTTCTCCGCGGGACGGAGGGTGAGGTTTCCGCAACCCCCATCGGTCGGGTCGCGGATTGCGGATTCCTCGTTGAGCTGTTAGTGGGTGGTTCGAGTGGACGCCCATGCCCCGTTCGATAAGGGTAGGCTGCACGGTCCAGAGACACGTCCATTAAAGCGCTTGCGTGGGTTTGCTAGGTGGGGCTCGGTCCCGTTCGCTAGGGACCGAGGGCGCGGAAGCTCTCCCTCGGTGGGATCCCCCGGCTAGCTGCCCTCGCTGGCTCTCGAACACGACATGTGGGGCACCCTCGAGCCGGCGGGCTCGAGGAACGGCTCTAATGCACGTGCCCTCATCGTCCCTGACTCTGGTGATCTGGGGCGCCTGTTCGAACCCGTCGTGGGTTAGGCTTCGAACCTCTGATCAGTAGGGCCGTGCGGGGTGGCGGCTAGGCGCTCCCGTCTTTGCATCTGCGAGTCCTCGAGGGTCCCTGACCGCGTCAGCCCTCGAGGCGCTGATCAGTAAAATAGCGCGGGGTGGCGGCTAGGCGCTCCCGTCTTTGCATCTGCGAATCCTCGAGGGGCCTGACCGCGTCAGCCCTCGAGGCGCTGATCAGTAAAATAGCGCGGGGTGGCGGCTAGGCGCTCCCGTCTTTGCATCTGCGAATCCTCGAGGGGCCTGACCGCGTCAGCCCTCGAGGCGTTGATCAGTAAGATAGCGCGGGGTGGCGGCTAGGCGCTCCCGTCTTTGCATCTGTGAATCCTCGAGGGACCTGACTGTCGGTGCGGAATGTGGTCCCGACACTAACCAGTAATAAGCGCCGTGGTCTATCCCTCAATGGTCGATGCTAAGCAACAAGAGACACAGAGTTTATCCTGGTTCCGGCCGGTGGGCTGTACGTCCAGCAGTGGCGTGCTCAAGGCACTATATTGCTCAGCACCGGGGGTGCCTGTAGTGGGGCTGCTACAAGCAAGGCGGGAGAGGAAGCTTGGCTTCCAAGTCCCTGGTGTAGTGGCTGAAGATGTTGTGGGAGAATTGGAGTGCAAGTGCGTGGCGCAGCCTGTCTCCTGTTGTGTTGTGTCTGTCTCCCCCTGCGGCAGGGGGGTTCGTCCCCCTTTTATAGATCAAGGAGGGAGCGAATCACATGCGCGCCGCGCTATTTAGCTGCGTGAAGGGGCGTGGCGTGCTATGCTGTAGAGTGGGCGGCCGTCTGGACGATCCTTGCAGCGATCCGGCCATCATGGCCTATCTTGTACCCGAACAGTGGCGGCTTCGAGGGTAGAAGGGCAGCGGATGGCTGTGATGTCTTCTGATAGGCTCGAGGGAGCTGCTGACGTCGGCCCGTACGGGGCACAGTGGTAAGTAAGATGGCGTCCCGTTCCCACACGCTCCACAGTGCCGAAGCCGTTGCCACAGCGCCTGGCGTGCGCCCGCACGCGAGGGGGCGGCAGCCATACCGTAACAGTGGCAGGGATGGCGTCCCACTGGCCTAGCGCCTCCACCTAACCCTGTAAGGTCACAAGAAAGCAAATCGAGGGTGCAGTCGGCCCCCCTTCGAGGCCTCGGCGCGTTAGCCGTACCGGAGCAGGCGGCCGGCGTCACGGGACTGGCACCGGCCGCGCTGCACAGTCCCCCCCCCCCCCCACGGGACGGGGATGGGATCCCTCCTTGGGAGTTGGTGCGGCGGCACCGTGGCGCGAGCCCCCGGCGCGTGATGGCGCCGTCCCGCCGGTGTCAGGGCGTTAAATGCCCGTGTACGGGGGCAGGCGCACGCGTGCGGGGCGCCCTCGAGCGAGGCGGACCCCGGTCGAGGGCGGGGTGGATCCTCGAGCAAGGCGGAGCCTGCTCGAGGGGGAGCGGGCCCTCGAGCGAGGCGGAGCCTGCTCGAGGGAAGCGCACCCCCTCGAACGGGACGGAGTCCG
Source organism: Cenchrus americanus (assembly GCA_947561735.1). Taxonomy (NCBI): domain Eukaryota; kingdom Viridiplantae; phylum Streptophyta; class Magnoliopsida; order Poales; family Poaceae; genus Cenchrus; species Cenchrus americanus. The sequence continues at coordinate 79,146,889 of OX387245.1, read as the reverse complement.
CCCGAGGGAGGCACACATCTTCGAGCGAGGCGAAGCCTGCTCGAGGGGGTCTTCAAGAGGGCCGCCTTGGTGGGCCGTTGAGTCCCCGCGGCGTGGGCCGCATCCTGCATGGTTAGGCAAAGTGTGTTTGGCTTTGTTGCGGGTTTTAAGTGGGGATTCCCCAGTTGTTAAAGGGGACCCCTAGGGCTGTCCCCGACAGTAGCCCCCGAGCATCGGTGGGTTTGCCATTGAGGCTCTCGCAGATGCTGGAACCTACTGATAGGACGTTCTTCCCTTCTGGTCTTGCGAACGCATTCCGTGGGGCCGCGTTAGCGTACCCGCGGGTCTAGCCCTCGAAGCCCTGGAGGAGCATAGGCGCTCCTGTAGGGGTTAACCGTGAGACTCGGACAGAGGGCGTGGTACATGTTTCAACCGGCGTGGGCAATGTCCCAGCCGGCTTCGGTGACGCACGCGCTGCTGGCACTGTCTCCGGCGGGTGCAAGCCAAGGAGGTGTAGCCGTGCGTCAAGCCCCCGAGCCTGGGCCCGTTCGAGGCGGTCGGGTAGAGCTTCACGACTTGTTTCTTAACGCGCCTTCGCCGTCCCTCCGCGGGACGGAGGGCGAGGTTTCCGCAACCCCCATCGAGCGGGTCGCGAATTGCGGATTCCTCGTTGAGCTGCTAGTGGGTGGTTCGAGTGGACGCCCATGCCCCGTTCGATAAGGGTAGGCTGCGGTCCAGAGACACGTCCATTGAAGCGCTTGCGTGGGTTTGCTGGGTGGGGCTCGGTCCCGTTCGATAGGGACCGAGGGCGCGAAAGCTCTCCCTCGGTAGGATCCCCCGGCTAGCTGCCCTCGCTGGCTCTCGAATACGACATATGGGGCACCCTCGAGCCGACGGGCTCGAGGAACGGCTCGAATGCGCGTGCCTTCGTCGTCCCTGACTCTGCGATCTGGGGCGCCTGTTCGAACCCGTCGAGGGTCAGGCTTCGAACCTCTGATCAGTAGGGCCGTGCGGGGTGGCGTCTGGGCGGCCCCGTCTTTGCGTTTGCGACCGTCGAGGGGTATGGGCGAGCCAGCCCTCGGGGCGCTGATTAATAAAAATGGAGCGGGGCGGCGACTAAGCGCCCCCGGCTCGGCATCTGCGACCGTCGAGGGGCCTGGGCGAGCCAGCCTCTGAGGCGCTGATCAGTAATACAGCGTGGCATGGGTGCTCGCGATGCCTGTTTTGTTTCAAAACGGGCCTCGAGGCAACCTTCTCACGCCTGTGCCCTTTAGGGGGTCGAAATTATCCCGAGCCCGGGGCTCGTGCCGCTCGAGGGTGCTACGTGGCATGGGTGCTTGCGATGTCCGCTTTGTTTCAAAACGGGCGCCGAGGCAACCTTCTCATGCCTGTACCCTTTAGAGGTCTGAAATTATCTTGAGCCAGGGGCTCGTGCCGCTCGAGGGTCCTACGTGGCATGGGTGCTCGCGGTGTCCGCTTTGTTTCAAAACGGGCGCCGAGGCGACCTTCTCACGCCTGTACCCTTTAGAGGGCTGAAATTATCCCGAGCCAGGAGTTCGTGCCGCTCGAGGGTTCTCCTTGCTTTGCAAGGGACCGGGCCATTAAATGCTCCAAAGTAGAGGCTGCGGTTTCGCATCGCGGGCGCGCTTTTTTAGGCGTTGCGGCCGCGCGCGCGCGTAGTGGGCGGCGTGGGCAGGCGGACGTGACCGCCTGCCACGGCCCCTGCTATTCTTCGCCGTGATGATGGCTCGTTCGCGGTGGCCTGGCCACTGCGGTCGTGGTGGGGCCCGCCCGTTGGCGAGAAGGAAAGATTCCCTGCAGTTAATGCGCGCGGGACGTCCGCCCCGGAGAGCTCGCCCGTGGCTTTATAAATCTGAGGGGAGGGAAAAACAGCGGTTTTTTACCTTAGCGTTCCGCCGTTCTCGCCCTTTGCGCTCTCGCCATCGCGTGCCTTCGCCATTAGAGCTCTTCTCTTTCTTCTTGTCCCCCGCTCTCGCATCCCTCGTCTCTTCTCATGGCGCCGCCTCTGCCCCTCACGATCCTTGACCCGTACGGCTGGGAGCGGTCGACGGTGACCCCGCTGGCCCTTGGCGAGCCGGTCACCGCCGCCGCTTGGCGGCAAATGAGGAGGGCCGCCCGGCGGAGTGGATAGTGCCGCCGGCGGGGGACCGCGCGCCCAACCCACCGGAAGGCTACATGGTGAGCTTCGTCCGCTTCCACGAGCGCGGCTTCGCCGCGCCGGCGAGCCGCTTCATGCGAGCGCTGTGCTACTACTACGGCGTGGAGTTGCATAACTTCGCGCCGAACGCGATTTCACAGGCGGCCACGTTCGTGGGCGTCTGCGAGGGATATCTAGGGATCCCAGTCAACTGGGAGCTTTGGATACACCTCTTCCGTGCGGAGCTCTTCACGCAACCCACGACGGAGCAGAGGACCCGCCGCGCGGTGCGCGCCGGCGGGATGTCACTCGCCCTGCGGGGGCAGTTCAAGGACGACTACATCCCCTGCACCATGACGACGAACAACGCCGGCTGGGAGCGGGGATGGTTCTACCTGCGCAACGCCGAGCCCGGCCTCCCCCCCTACACCGGTCGGGTGTTCAAGGAGAAGCCCGACTCCTGGGGCTACGGGGTGTCCACGCCCCAAGATCGGAGGCGGCGGGACTCGGTCCCCGGCCGCCCTGAGGAACCTGGCGACGCGCGGTCTGACCGCGGCGGGCGTCCTCGCCTTCCTCCACCACCAGAGGATCGTGCCTCTGATGGAGAGGCCGCTCTGCATCTACGAGATGACAGAGGAGGCGGACCCCGTCGCGTTGGCGAGGTCGCGGATGCTCCCGACCCCTCTCGGGCGGGCGTACGCACTCACGTGGGCGCAGAACGCCATCGACACCCGGATGCTGCACCAGGACCGGTCCCCGTGGGACCTTGAGATGCTCCCCACCGGCCCGCTGGTGAGTACGGTTCTGGGCTCTGTTTTCGTTCTTGGTGATGCTCCTGCCCCCTGACGCGCCTTTGACGTTCTCGCATGCAGCTGGTGAACTTCACCGTCGCGAAGTCCGTTCCGCCCACCCCCGACTCCCGCGCGCGCTCGGTCGGGCGCGCGCAAGAACGGGAGCGAGGAGCGGGCGGCGCGCAAGAGGGAGCGCGCGAGGCGGCACTACGAGCGCCGCGAGCGGCGGAACGAGGAGTACCGGCGGCGCGAGGAGTCGGGGGCTTTCCTCCCGGGGACCGAGGGAGTACTCGTCCTCGGAGGAGGACGAAGAGGAAGAGGCTGAGGGGCAGGGCCCCTCTGATAGGTGGGAGCCCCGCGCCCCCGCTGTCGGAGCCAACTCCGGCGGCAAGGGCGGCGTCGCACGGGGCGGGCGCGCGCGGCGCCCGCCGGCCGGCAATCGACAACGAGGGCGGTGTGCGCCGCGGAGGTGGCCGGCGCACGCCGCCGGGAGGCGCGCGCGGCGAGTGCACCGCGCGCGCGCGGCAAGTGCGCCCCGCGCGCGGAGCGGGGCCGCGCGCGCGGCGGCGACGTCGGGAGGCGCGGCGGCGGGCGCGCCGGCCGCGCCGGCCTCATCCGCCGAGGCCTCGAGGAAAAGGAAGCGCGCCTTTTCCTCTTCGAGGTAAGGGGCTTGCCCTTCTGCGAGGTTTGATTTTTCGGCGGCCAGGCATTTTGATTTTTTGCTTGTGCTCGTGCAGGGTGGTGCCAACCGTCCCTCCCCTCGCGCTGGCTAAGGTGCTGAGGGCGGACACGTCCGTTCCCACCCGGCGGCGCTCGTCGAGGCGCCGCGGGTAGGGGCGAGCGCGGCGGCGGCGGCGAGAGCTCGCAGGGCCGGCCAAGGCCTCGAGGCCTCGGCCGGCGGATCAGCCCGCCGCGGCGCGACCCGGGCGGTCGTCGAAGAGCGGTGGGCGCCGGTTGTGGCGGAGACGCAGCCGCCGGCCGGCGGCCGTGACCGGAGACGCAGCCGCCGGCGGGCTACCGCGACCGAGGCGCGCGGTCGCGCGGCGCACGGGCGCGGCGGGGGCGAGCGGACGGCGGCGGCCGAGGAGGGCGGCCGGGGCACCCGCCGCCGCGGAGGCGCGGCCGGAGGCGGTGGCGCGCGCGCCGCGTCAGCGCCCGCGGCCATGGAGGCCCGGGCGGGAGGCGTCGGCGGAGGCGGCGCAAGGGCCGGCGCCCGCCGGCGGTTCCCGGCGGAGGTGGTGGAGGTCCCGGACGACGACTCCCCGCCGCCGGTGGGACCCCGTGGGCGAGCATCCCCACACTCTCCCCCGAGCTCCGAGGAGGGGGCCCTCGTGAGGCGACGCGAGGGCCACATGGTGGCGGGGGGCCGAGGACACGCCGCCGAGGCCTCGTCCTCCCGCGCCGGCCACTCGCCCGGATAGAGGGGGCCGCTGGCGATCCGCCTGCATTCGCCGACGCCCAGGGAGAGCAGGAGCTCTGGGGGGAGCTCCGCAGCCACGGCGCCACGCTTGACCGTGCGCTGAACGAGGCGCTGAGGGTCCACGGCGGCCCCGTGTGGCGTGTCTTCCAGGTGGGGTGCCGTTGCTTGCTCCCCCTTTTCCTTGTTTCTGCGCGTCTTTCTTTGCGGCATGGTGTTTACGGGTTTTGATTTGTGAGTGCCAGGAGCTCGAGCGCCGCGCCCATGACAAGTACGATGCCTTCGATCGGGTGAACGCCGAGCTCCACCAGCTCCGGGAGCGATGCGGCGCTTTCGATGCGCTCGCTGATGCCCTCAGGACTCCGGACGGGTGGTTGTCGTACCGGGCCGTGGCCTTGCGCGATGAACTCCCCGAGAGCACGAGGCAGGACTCGGCGCGTCGCTCCAGCCTCGAGCGGGTCTGCACAGCCCTCATCGACCGTGATGAGGCGCTGTGGCAGGCGCGCTCGGACCTGGAGAAGATGCGCACGCTGGCGACCAACTGGGAGGCGGAGGTGGCCAGCGTGCGCGGCGAGAACCGGGGGCTCCGCTCGTCCCTCGAGGGGGCGCAGGCGCAGCAGCGCCAGGCTGAGGAGCGCGCGCGCACGCTTGAGCAGAGGGCCAAGGAGGCCGACGACTTGAAGGCCGCCCTCGACGCCAAGGTCGCAGCGCTTGCCGTTACTGAGGAGCAGCTCCTGCAGGAGCGCACCGCCCGCCAAGGGGCTGAGGGGCGGCTCCAGCAGGAGCAAGCCACCCTCGCTGATGCCCGGTCGGCGCTATAGCAGAAGCATGTGGCGCGCGAAGCGGCGCAGAAGTCGCTGGAGGAGCGGAACACCGCGTTCTCCAAGGTCGAAGGCGAGCTGATAGGCCCTCCTGGAGCAGGGTGAGACCGTCATGGGCCTCGAGCTGGCGGTCGAGGCCGAGCGCCGTGCCCTCAAGGTGGAGAAGAAGCAAGTCGAAGGTGAGCCGCTGCTTGACTCCTGTTTGGTTGGTTTTCTGTTTGGGAATTCGCACTCCTTTTTCTGATTTCTTTCTTGTCTTGGTGACTCCAGGCTTGCGCACCGCTTTGGGGCACGCGGCCGAGCGGGCTGAGGCGCTGCAGGCCTCCTACAACTCCTCTGAGCAGGAGCTGCGGGAGTTGCGCACCGGGGCCCTCGAGACCTGCCGGGTCGTGGAGGAGGGCGAAGCGCAGGCCGGAAGCTCGCTGGCCAGCTGCCTGCGCGCCCTTGGCAGCCACGTCACCGAACGGATGCGCCGGGCGTTGCGTCTTGGCGTCCAGAAGGCCCTCGGAGTGGTACGGTCCCACTACGAGGTCAACTTCGAGGCGCTAGCGGAGGGCTACGTTGTTCTGAGGGTGTCGAGGACGAGGTGGCGATGGAGTGCGTGGACGCGCTCGCCGCTGATGCCGCCGGGTCGCTCGCTGAAGCCTTCGAGGAGTTCCTCTTCCCGGACGCTGTTGACGCCGCCGCTCCTCCTGCCTGAAGACCGCTGGGCGCTTGGCCCGTTTTTATTTGTGTATCAGTATTTTGGCCACGCGGTCTTTGTAAATAAACAAGTTGTTTTTGTCATGAACGTATGCTGATGTGGAATGAAGTCTTATGTCTATTGCGCTTTTTTGTTTCTCCTTCTTCCTGAGTAGATTCTTGTTAGGGGAGTTCGATTTTCGCGGGTGGCCTGCTGGGTTGGAGGCGAGAGAGAAGGGCCGTATCCTCGCGGCGTAGGCTATCTCTGGCTCGCACGCTCCTTCCGCTAGGCTGCCTGCGCCCTGTTCGAATCGTTGCTCGAGGCCGAAGTAGAAAACAAACTTAGCGCGCGTGAGTTATTTCGTTTTTTGCGCGAAAATGGGACCATTTTTGGGGGGGATGCCCCCTGCAGTAGCCCCCGAGGGTAACTTGGGTTTCGGGGGAAAGCCGAGTTGCCCTTTGCATGAGACTTATGATATTTACATAGTTGTCACCAAATGGGGCATTGGTCATGTGATTTTTACAACGAAATACTTGGAAATCCTAGCTAGGGGTAGAAGCAACGTAGCTGTTGGATGTTCCAAGCGTTGGTGAGCTCTTCGCCGTCCTCGTTGGCCAGCTTGTACGTGCCGGGCTTGAGCACCTTCACCACGACGTAGGGTCCCTCCCACGGAGGTGATAACTTGTGGCATCCTCGGTTGTCCTAGCGTAGCCTTAGGACCAGATCCCCTTCGCTGAAGTCCCGCCGGCGTATCTTGCGCGCTTGGTAGCGCCTGAGGGACTGCTGATACCTCGCGGAGTGCATCAAGGCCACGAGGCGTGCCTCATCCAGCTGGTCCAACGAGTCCTCGCGGGCTCGCTGGTTGGCATCCTCGTCGTAGCCTCGAACCCTGGGCGACCCGTATTCCAAATCCATGTGGAGGACGGCCTCCGCGCCATGGACTAGGAAAAACGGGGTGAACCCAGTGGCTCTACTCGGGGTGGTCCTTAGGCTCCACACAACCGCTGGTAATTAAACCCCGAAAAATGTGTCTTTGGAGTGCCGCGAGGCATGCTCCTGGGATACATTGTCTCCCAACGGGGAATCGAGGCCAACCCTGAGAAGGTCGCGGCCCTCGAACGAATGGGCCCGATCCGGGACCTCAAAGGGGTGCAAAAGGTGCTGGGATGCCTTGCCGCCTTGAGCAGCTTCATTTCGCGGCTCGGCGAAAAGGGCCTGCCCCGCTATCGCCTCCTCAAGAAGCATGAGCGCTTCTCCTGGACCACTGAGGCCCAGGATGCGCTCGATAAGCTGAAGGCGTCTTTAACGCATGCCTCGATCCTCACGCCGCCGCAGGATGGCGAACCCCTGCAGCTCTACGTGGCCGCAACCAACGCACAGAGGAAGGGCACGCCCCGCCGGTCCAGCGGCCGGTCTACTACATCAGCGAGGTCCTGTCCGAAACCAAGACGCGCTACCCTCAGGTCCAGAAGTTGCTGTACGCAGTAGTCCTTGCGCCGCGCAAGCTCCGCCATTACTTCGAGGCCCACCCCGTCACGGTGGTCTCCTCCTTCCCGCTAGGGGAGATCATCCGCAATCTTGACGTGGCGGGCAGGATCGCCAAGTGGTCCGTGGAGCTGATGGGCGAAACGCTCGCCTACACCCCGCGCAAGGCCATCAAGTCCCAGATCCTGGCGGATTTCGTTGCTGAATGGACGAATACGCAGTTGCCGCCGCCACAGATCCAAGCAGAGTGCTGGACTCTGTATTTCGATGGCTCGGTGATGAAAACAGGGGCGGGCGCGGGCCTGCTCTTCGTGTCACCCCTCGGAGAGCACATGCAGTACGTGGTGCGCCTCCACTTCCCCACATCTAACAACATGGCTGAGTACGAGGCCCTCCTCTGCGGCCTCAAAATCGCCATCGAGTTAGGCGTCGAGCGCCTCGACGTGCGGGGGGACTCATAGCTCGTAATCGATCAAGTCATGAAGAACGCAAGCTGCCATGACGACAAGATGGAGGCCTATTGCAAGGCCGTGCGAGCTCTCGAAGACAAGTTTTACGGCATCGAGCTCAACCACGTGCCCCGCCGGTACAACGAGGAGGCGGACGAACTGGCCAAAATCGCGTCCGGGCGGATCACCATCCCCCCGAACATTTTTGTCCGCGATGTTGCCTAGCCCTCGGTCGTCCTCGAGCCTCACCCCTCGAGCCACGCAGAACCCTCGGGGGCTCCCATGAATCCAGCGGGTGCGGAACCCATGGATGAGGACCCCTCGAACAAGGCGTACGTGCTCTCCCTCCTCGAGGGGTATGGCTCTTACGAGGCCGACGTGATGGACGTCGAGCCGGCTCCTGTCAAGGCTGACTGGCGCGAAAAATACATCGCTTGGATGGCCCGAGGAGAGCTCCCCTCGGACCGGGCCACGGCCAGGTGCATCGCCAGGATGGCTAAGTCCTTTGCCCTCGTCGACGGCGAGCTGTACAAGCGCGCCGCCTCCGGCATCTTACAGCGGCGCGTGCCCATCCCCGAGGGGCGCGAGCTCCTACGGGACATCCACGCCGGGATATGTGGCCATCACGCCGCGCCCCGCACCCTAGTTGGCAACGCTTTCCGCCGAGGCTTTTACTGGCCTACCGTGGTCGCGGACACCAGCGAAATCGTACGCACCTGCGAAGGGTGCCATTTCTACGCTCGCAAGTCCAACCTCCCCGCTCACGCCCTGCAGACCATCCCCATAACATGGCCGTTCGCCGTGTGGGGACTGGACATCGTCGGGCCCCTGCGGAAGGCGCCCGGGGGCTTCACCCACCTGTTGGTTGCAATCGACAAATTCTCCAAGTGGGTGGAGGTGCGCCCCATTACGAATCTCAGGGCGGAGCAAGCGGTAACGTTCTTCACCGACATTGTTCACCGCTTTGGAGTGCCAAACTCCATCATCACCGACAACGGGTCCCAGTTCACGGGCAGGAAATTCTTGGAGTTCTGCGACAAGTTCCACATCCGTGTGGATTGGGCAGCTGTTGTGTGGAGCCTGCTCGAGGGGGAGCGGGCCCTCGAGTGAGGCGGAGCCTGCTCGAGGGGGGGTGGGCCCTCGAGCGAGGCGGAGCCTGCTCGAGGGAAGCGCACCCCCTTGAACGGGACGGAGTCCGCCCGAGGGAGGCGCGCATCTTCGAGCGAGGCGAAGCCTGCTCGAGGGGGTCTTCAAGAGGGCCGCCTTGGTGGGCCGTTGAGGTCCCCGCGGCGTGGGCCGCATCCTGCATGGTTAGGCAAAGTGTGTTTGGCTTTGTTGCGGGTTTTAAGTGGGGATTCCCCAGTTGTTAAAGGGGACCCCTAGGGCTGTCCCCGACACTGACCGCGTCAGCTCTCGAGGCGCTGATCAGTAAGATAGCGCAGGGTGGCGGCTAGGCGCTCCCGTCTTTGCATCTGCGAATCCTCGAGGGGCCTGACCGTGTCAGCCCTCGAGGCGCTGATCAGTAAGATAGCGCGTCGAAGGTACCTGTGGTGCCTGTTTTACCTCAAATGGGCCCCAAGGTGACCGTCCGATGCTTGCACCCTTTGAGTGTTGAATTTTTCTGAGCCAGGGGCTCGCGCCGCTCGAGGGTCTTCCTTACTTGGTAAGGGACCGGGCCATTTAATGCTTTGCAGTCGCGACTACAATTTCGCGTCGCGGGCGCGCCTTTTTAGGCGTCGCAGCCGTGCGCGTAGTGGGCGGCGTGGGCAGGCGGACGTGACCGCCTGCCACGGCCCTCCCGGTTCTACGTTGTGATGATGGCCCGTCTACGGTGGCGTGGCCGCCGCGGTCGTGGTGGGGCCCACCTGTCAGCGAGAGAGGATTTCCCCTGCAGTTATTGCGCGCGGGACGCGCGCTCCGGAGAGTAACACTCATAGGTCTCGGCTTGTTGGTGACAGGAGCTCAAGCACCGCGCCCGCGACAAGTACGGCGCCTTCGATCAGGTGAGCGCCGAGCGCCGCCAGCTCCGGGAGCGGTGTGACGCCTTCGATGTGCTCGCCGATGCCTTGAGGACTCCGGACGGTTGGCTGTCATACCGGGCCGTGGTCCTGCGCGATCAGCTCCATGAGAGCGAAAGGCAGGGCGCGGCGCGCCCCTCCACCCTCGAGCAGATCTGCATGGCCCTCATCGACCGGGATGAGGCGCTACGGCAGGCGCGGGCGGACCTGGAGAGGATGCGCACCCTAGCGGCCAACTGGGAGACGGAGGTGGTCGCCGTCCGCAACGACAACCTGGAGGTCCATTCGTTGCTCCGGGGGGCACAGGCTCAGCAAGACCAGGCCGAGGAGAGGGCGTGCGCCCTCGAGCAGAAGGCCAAGGAGGCCGACGATCTGAAGGCCGCCCTCGACGCCAAGGTTGTGGCGCTCGCCGTCGCGGAGGACTAGCTCCTGCAGGAGCGTACCGCCCGCCAGGGGGCTGAGGGGTAGCTCCAGCAGGAGCAGGCTGCCCTTGCCGACGCCCGGTCCGCGCTCGAGCAGGAGCGTGTTGCTCGCGAGGTGGCACAAAAGTCGCTGGAGGGGCAGAACGCCGAGTTCTAAAAGCTCGAGGGCGAGGTGGTGGTGCTCAGCATTACGAGCGCGAGCCAAGAGCTGGCCCTTCAGGAGCAGAGCGAGACCCTTAGCGGCCTTCAGCAGGCGGTTGAGGCCGAGCGCTGTGCCCTCGAGGTGGAGAAGAAGCAAGTCGAGGTTAAGTCGCTGTTTGTCTCTTGTCTTGCTGATTTCCCCTTAGAGGGTTCGGTCCCTTTCTGATCCCCTTCTTGCTGGGCAACTTCAGGCTTGCGCACCGTGCTGGGGCACGCGGCCGAGCGGGCTGAGGCGCTGCAGGCCTCCTACAACTCCTCCGAGCAGGAGCTGCTGGAGCTGCGCTCCGCAGCCCTCGAGACCTGCCAGGCCGTGGAGGAGGGCGAGGCGCGGCCGGGAGCTCGGCCGGCCGGCCGCCGCGCGCCCTCGGCAGGCACGTCACCGAGCGCATGCGCCGGGCGCTGCACCTCGGCGTCCAGAAGGCCCTCGGGGTGGTGCGATCTCATTATGAGATCAACTTTGAGGCGGTGGCGGAGGGTTACATCGTCCCTGAAGGCGTCGAGGACGAGGTGGCGATGGAGCGTGTGGACGCCTTAGCCGCCGACACCGCCGGGGCGCTCGCCGAGGCCTTCGAGGAGTTTCTGTTCCCTGATGCCGCCGACGACGATGCTCCCCCAGCCTGAAGATCGCCGGGCACCAGGCCCTTTTTTTGTTTTTGTGTTAGTGTACGGGCCATGTGGCCGTGTAAATAAACATATTACTTTGCTTCAAACGTTTGTCAAAGTGGAATGATGTCTTTTACTTTATCGCGCTTTTTTGTTTCTCCTTCTTCCTGAGTAAATTCTAGTTAGGGGAGTTCGATTTTCGCGAGCGGCCTGCTGGGTTGGAGGCAAGAGAGAAGGGCCATATCCTCGCGGAGGCGTAGGCTATCTCAGACTTGCGCGTCCTTTCCGCTAGGCTGCCTGCGCCCTGTTCGAATTTTGCTCGAGGCTGAAGTAGACGCATGCTTAGTGCGCGTGGGGTTTTCCCTTTTTTTGCGAGAAAATTGTACCATTTTTGGGGAGGGGGATGCCCCCCCGTAGTAGCCCCCGAGGGTAACTTGGGTTTCAGGGGAAAGCCGAGTTGCCCTTTTCATTAAACTGGTGATGGTTACATGGTTGTCACCAAGCGGGGTGTTGGTTATGTGATTTACAACAAAAGACTTGGAAATCCTAGCTAGGGGTAGAAGCGACGTAGCTGTTGGATGTTCCAAGCGTTGGTGAGTTCTTCGCCGTCCTCGTTGGCCATCTTGTATGTGCCGGGCTTGAGCGTTTTCACCACGACGTAGGGTCCCTCCCACGGAGGCGATAGCTTGTGGCGTCCTCGGTTGTCTTGGCGTAGCCTTAAGACCAAATCCCCTTCGCTGAAGTCCCGCCGGCGTATCTTCCGTGCTTGGTAGCGCTTGAGGGACTGTTGGTATCTTGCGGAGTGCATCAAGGCCACGAGGCGCTAATTTCGTCATAATCCGACCCACATTGCATTTCATCATTTGCTCATGATCAATAAGTTTTTAAAAAATTATATAATGTGTGAAAAGAATTAGAGGTAATCACATTTAATAATTTAAATATCTAAATTTTTTTTCTAAATCATATAATATTATATATTCAGTTTATAGATATAACTATATAAAGGCAAACAAAATTGGATTTCTGTTTTATGATTTTTTATAATTTACTATGATTTTCTAAATATTCAGCCACATTAAATAAAAAAGAAAAAGACAAAACTGTTTTAAACCACGGTTTCAAAGGTTGAAGGATATGCTTTGTGTAGTTACGAATATTGAACATGAGTCATAGTTACTTGGGCTTGCTAACCGGAGTCAAAGTCTGTTGGTGGCCCTCTAACTCCTTAGCGAGAACTAGGTAAGCACCCCAAGATCCCAAATCAGCCCACACAGCAAAATAGGCTGGCCCAGCTCCATGCCCAACAGGCCGGCCCAGCTAGCCAGCAGCGCGCGCTCTCGAAAATGTGGCAAAAAATGTGCGCTATAGTGGTTCGAACCCAGGTTGCTTCGAAAGCGCTTTCATGACTTACCACTGAGCTACGAAGTAGTGTGTGGTAGGCCTCCTTGTCTTTATTAACTTATATACTAAATTTCCTGTGTTTCATTTACACAACAACCCAGGTCCCCCAGCAGGGAAAACAATAGGGTGTGGGTGGCATTCGAACCAAGGTGGCGGAGGTGAGGTTGCAACGCCTTACCACTGCGATATGGCCATGCTGGTGATTTTGAACGGCACTAAACATTTATGATAATTTGCTTCATATACGGAGTGGTGGAGCTTCGAGACCACGTGGCAGCACTTGGTTGGTTGAGTTGCTTCTCCTCGACCACGTGACGCGCGCTCAGCTCGTTTCCCAGTCATTTTTTTCTTTTTAATCTATAATTAAAATTTGAAACAAGTGTTTCTCGGTCATAGTAACTCCAAATTCATTGATTCTTTTTTCTGATTTTTTTGTTTAATCACAATCTTTCGTGTAAAATCATTAGTTTGCATATTAATTGCTATTTCATTTATATTTTTTATAGAACTTCTTTTCTTGTATAAAAGGGAATAAATAAAACCTATTTTCAATAACATATGGTAATATAACTTCATATTTTCTAATGTTATGATAAATGCAAGGTTGTAGTCAAGTTTGAGATGCATACGACTTTGAAAATGTAAATCACCACTCAAATCTCAAAGTTTGTGTTGAGTTATTAGAAACTATGTCACACATGTATCCATTTGTGAGCAGTGTATGTCGTCACTTTCTTGAAACCACTTAAATTTTTTATGGCAAGATTTTAGACTAAAAACATGATGTTATACCAATTTGTAAATTTTTTTGACCAAATTTAGATATTATTGTAATGATTATGTTGTACTTTTGAGATAAAAGTTTCAGTGTTCCTTATAACTCAAATGGATTTTGTCATTAATCTCCAAAATATGACCTAGAATGGAACATAGAAGCCTAAATATGATTTTTGTGAAATTTTCCAGTATTATTGGAGATACACAAAGTGTTTACACCAAAATTTGGTACAGAAGGGAGTCTGATTTGTGGGCCTGACTTGGTAAAAAAATCCTGTCCAGTGAAGGAAGATTTCTTCAAAAGATTCGGCAGAGATGCTTGCGGTCGGCAGTTTGCTTCCGTTCGGCAAGGGGACTGTTTGCGTTGATTTCACGGGATCGCATGGTAATGTGGCCCGAGCGGAAGGGATGAATGGATGGATAAGCATTCGCATTTGGGCGTTAAATTAGGTATCAAATATTTTGCTCGTATTCCACCATGAGTCATACCACGACGGGGTATAAATATGAACCCTAGATGTATGTAATTGTAACCGCACATTCTCATAACAAACCGGCTTTACGGGAAACTTTTGAGTCCTAGTCGTGTCGTCGAGTTCTTCGAGAGGGTTCATCGATCCGTCGACCTCCGTAAGTACCGGCAACCTTGTATCATGTCTAGTATCATGCGGTGGATTTAGATCGTGATGCAAGTAGTCCTGTTACCATGCTTAGTATCATGCGGTGGATTTAAGCTTGGTTCAAGAGGGTTTCTTGTTAGATCATGAGCCATGCGGTGGGCTAAGATCTAGCTTGGAGCTAGTTATCAGCTCTATTAGATTTTGGCAAGATCTAATAGATTCATTAAGTTATCACGTGTTGCTTTGAGTTTTACTTTATGTTTAAATTCATGTAACACTCTTTTGCCCAATTTAGATTGATTTGAATCGGCTTCATCTTGTTTAGTGATCTTTACATTGCACACTCGCATCTTAGCTCAATAAGGCATGTGGATCATGTGTTTTTTCCAAATAGCCGAAACCGAATCAATCTAAGTTGTTACGTGTTGTGGGTTCAAGCTTGTCAATCTTGCGTAAATCTTGACAGAACTGGGTATCATGCGGTAGATGCAGGTTTTTGGGTTGTTTTAGAGCTAATCATTCGGTGGATTAGATTTCAATTCAATCTGATAGATTTATCATCTTTGACAATGTTTGTTCCTTCTCCACGGACCCCGATTCGGCTGTACAGCCGCATTCGGTTATGCTTTCATGAGTAAAACGTGTTTATAAGTCATGTTTTAAATAACGTATGCTTTTAGCTTTCCATATTTAGATTGTATCATGCGGTGGATAGATCTTTTTGTGGTTAGTGGTGTGATTTCAAACAAGTCGTATCATGCGGTGGATTAACTTGTTTGGTTTCATGCTTGACGGGTTTTAGAGCACCTAGACATGTGGTAGACTAGTGCTTTGGGCCTATGCATGCTTGTTCATTACATGTTTGTAATCATGCTTTGCTCTATTTTATTGTTTATTGTTACTTATTCTCAAGGATCGGTTATGGTCTTGTGCACGAGCGATGTCATCCAAATAAAGACCGATCTATCGTCATGCTTACGTCATCCGTTCGGCTATGTTTTGTTTTACTTTTTTAAAGCTCCCGAATGGTTTTGAATCTGTTGACATATAGCTTCTCGTAGCTATATGTCATTTTACATGGCTTTTAGCCGCAAATATGGAACTGTCTGGTACCACCTGGCAAGTTCCAAGCTTTGGCATGTAACTATTTTTCCCCTTTGTTAATTTCAGGAAAATTGACTGGCACGCTTTGGAATCTGTTTGCGTGTTAAGCTAGCTTGTTCGGCTTGCTGTGTGTTTGACGCAGGGTGCGGATTTTGCGTCAACACACTTTTTGGCACGCCTGGTGGGACCATTTTGTTGAAATTAAGATGCCTAAGATCGGCGACGTTATGGACGTCACCATTGATGACCTATCTCCAGAGCAGCTACAACAGCTGAAAGACGCTACTGACCAATTCCAGATGAAGTGCTTGATGTCGTTCGGCAAGAATAGAAGTGGCGTCCCATACCTCAAAAATGAAATTCCCAGGGTTCTGTTGCTGGGGGAGTCTGACGCCACGGCTTTTCAAGAGAAAGAAGAGGCTCTGCAGGCTTTTCGGGATACTGCAGAAGCTGTGTTGGGAAGGCATCATACAACTTTCTTGGGCATGTTTAAGCAGATGATGATCGGCGTGTTCGGCCCAGGCATGGAAAAGGTGTTTAGTCAAGTATCCCCTCATGCATATTCTGCAGAGGTCGGAGAAACCAGTTATGCTCAACCAATAGGAGCTCAACCGCCACTGCAGAGCCAACCGATCCAGCCTCCTCCACAAAATGTGGGGAGCCAGCCGATCCAGCCTCCTCCACACAGCACCGAGAGCCAGCCAATGCAACCTCCTCTACGAGTCGCGGGAGGTCAGTCAGTCCAGCCACCTCTACAAGGCAATAAAGGTCCACCAGTTCAACAGCCGAACCGGTATCAGCCTACATATGGGGAAATGGCGTTCGGTTCGACTGGAGTGTCGCCCAACTCTACTTACAAGATAGCTCCAGCCAGTAACAGGTTGCAGAAAAACATATACGGTGGGGGTTACCACGAGGTCATGGATTATGGCGCTATTGACGCTCTCCCAAACCCTGGATACGGTATAGCTGCAGGAATGCAAGACGACGATATTCTGGTATAGAAAAGGGCTGATCAGATGCAAAATCAATTCGGCCTTAAACCTAAAATGCAAGGACCAGCCTACACGCCTCCTTTCCCGGAGTGGTACTACAGGGTGATCTTTCCGCCAAGGGTGAAGCCTCCTACGGAATTTACAAAGTTCTCTGGGCAAGACGATACAAGCACGGTGGAGCATATTGCTCGGTATTTGATGCAGTTTGGAGAAGCTTCAGCTGACGAGGCGTTTAGGGTTAGGTATTTCCCTCTGTCATTGACGGGCTCAGCATTCCAATGGTTCACTTCTTTGCCTCCCCAGTCGGTTGGCACATGGAGGGAGCTGGAACAAAAGTTCCATGCCCATTACTTTAGTGGTAGCACAGAGAAGAAGCTGATTGACCTGACCACCTTAAAACAGAGGCACAATGAGATGCCTCTGGAGTTCCTCAGAAGATTCAGGGAAGTCAAGGGCATGTGCTTCTCTTTGACTCTACCGGATGATCAGTTGGCTGATATGGCCGTTGCAGGAATGTTACCGGCTGTTCGGGAGAAGTTGTTTGGCATGGAATTTGACAACCTAGGTCAATTGTCTCGAAAGTCGTCACTGATGAGTAACCAGGCCTATGGGTTCAAGAAGGACACCAGATTTGCCAAGCACCACGACATAGCTGACATCTACAACCAGTTCCTCGAGAAGGCTGACCAGGTGGAAGATTCTGATGATGACGAGGAAGTGGCCGCCGCTGAGATTATGTGGGGTAAGGAGCCCTTGACTATGAACCAGTGGTGGATCAAGCAAACCAAGGGAACGTATGACTTCGATGTCACCAAAGCTGACAAGCTTTTCGAATTCTTGGTAAAAGAAGGCCGAATCAAGCTGCCTGAAGGGCATTCTATGCTTCGGCCCGATGGAGTTAAAGAGAAACGTTACTGCGACTTTCACGATAGAAACTCTCACTCCATCAATGATTGCAGGGTCTTCAGGATGAGGATCCAAAAGGCTATCCAAGAGGGACACCTGAAATTTGATAATAAGATGAAACTGGATGGCCATCCTTTCCGTCAAAATATGGTTGGCTTTTCTGTCAATATGGTGGCTATTGAGGAGAAGGGAAAGAGAAAGGTCCTAACTTCAGCTAGAGCGAAACAGGGTGGACCAGTGGATCCCACACGGCAAGTGACGTTGGAGCAGGTCCACGGGGATGCCCCTCGTGTCCTCAAGAGTCATGTTGAAGTTGGGGAATCATCCAGGACCAAGCCCAGGGTTACCACGCGCATTCTCCTAAACAAATGACAGCGTCAGCAGGAGAAAAAAAGCTACCAGAGGCAAAGATATGAAGAGGAGAGGCGCAGGTTTGAACAAGAAGCGCGCAGGAAAGAGCTAGAGGAGTATACGCGGGAGCAAGAGCGCGCACACTGGGGATGCACATTCTTTAGGCACTGCTGGAACGAGGGCTTGAAGCTCCCACCTTTGAGGAATTGCCCTGAGTGCAGTGACAAGTACTCTGAATACAGGCAGGAGACTGTCAATCATCGATCCGTCCATGAGAGAATTGGCAAGATGCACCCTAATAACGGTCGGCGTCTAAAAATAAATGAGATCATTGATCACCCAAGGAAAAGGCAAGCTGACTAGAGATGGGCTGATTAAGAAGAAGAGGAACACGAGTACATCTGGCAAGAAGGACAGTGGTGCCCGCCTGGCTTGAGAAAAAGCCAAAAGAGAAGGGTTCAATGCTTGAGGAACCGGGAATTGAAGCAGGCGGGGATCCAGAGAAAGCAAGTGTGGAGCCCAAAAGGCAAGCCTGAGGGATCGGGTCGTTCGGCTCCAGCATGCATGGTATACTTTTTGCCGAATGAGTTCATGGCTCCCGCTAACGAAGTTGTGCAGGAGGAAACGTCCCTGAGTTCCTGCTGGTTGAGCAGAGCTGGACTCTCCAATCTCCGCATAATGTCCCTGAGGGGATACTCGATTGAATACCTGTTCCATGCCGGGGCCAAACACGCCCACCATCATCTGCTTGAACATGCCCAAGAAAGCCGTATGATGCCTACCCAGCACAACTTATGCAGCATCCCGAAACGCTTGTATACACTCTTCCTTTTCTTGAAGAGTTGTGGCGTCAGTCTCTCCTGACAGTAGAACCCTGGGCATTTCGTTTTTGAGATACGGAATGCCACTTCTGTTCTTTTTGAACGACATCAAACACTTTTGCTGGAATTGATCTGTAGCATCTTTCAGCTGTTGTAGCTGCTCTGGAGAAAGGTACTCAATGGTGACGTCTAGAATGTCACCGATTTCAGGCATCTTGATCTTCAACTGAAGTGTCCCACCAGGCGTGCCAAAAAGTGTGTTGACACAAAATCAGCACCGTGCGCCAAGCACACAGCAAGTCGAACAAGCTTAGCTTCACGCGCGAGCAGATTCCAAAGCATGCCAGTCAATTTTCCTTGAAAATTGACAAAAGACAAAGTAGTTAGATACCAAAGCTTGGAACTTGCCGGGTGGTACCAGACAGTTCCATATTTACGGCTACAAAGCCATGTGAGGTGACATATAGCTATAAGAAGCTATCTGCCAGCAAATTAGAAACCATTTGGGAACTTTCAAGTGTAAAACAGAACATAGCCGAACGGATGACGCAAGCATGACGATAGATCGGTCTTTATTTTGATAAAAATTGCTCGCGCACAAGACCACGACCGATCCTCGGGAATGAATAACAATAAACAATAAATGAAGTAAAGCATGATTACAAACATGTAATAAGCAAGCATGCATAGGCCCAAAGCACTAGTCTACCGCATGTCTAGATACTTCAAAACCCGTCAAGCATGAAGCCAAACAAGTTTATCCACCACATGATACGACTTGTTTGAGAATCACACCACCAACCACAAATAGATCTATCTACCGCATGATACAATCTAAATATGGAAAGCTAAAAGCACACGTTGTTTAAAACACAACTTATAAACACGTTTTGCTCGTGAAAGCATAACCGAATACAGCTGAACAGCCGAATCGGGGTCCATGGAGAAGGAACAAACATCGCCAAATATGATAAATCTATCAGATTGAATTAAGAATCTAATCCACCGGATGATTAGCTTTAAGACAACCCAAAAACCTGCATCTACCGCATGATACTTGGTTCTGTCAAGATTTACACAAAAAATGACAAGATTGAACCCGCAACATGTAACAACCTGGATTGGTTCGGTTTCGGCTATTTGAGAAACACGTGATCCACGTGCCTTTTGAAGCAAGATACGAAAGTGCGGTGTAAGGATCACTACACGAGATAAAGCCGATCCAAAACAATCTAAATTGGGCAAAGGAGTGTTACATGAATTAAACATAAAGTCAAACTCAAAGCAACACGGGGTAACTCAATGAATCTATTGAATTTTTGCCAAAATCCAATAGAGCCGATAACTAGCTCCAAGCTAGATCTTAGCCCACCGCATGGCTCATGATCTAACAAGAAACCCTCTTGAACCAAGCTTAAATCTACCGCATGATACTAAGCATGGTAACAAGACTACTTGCATCACGATCTAAATCCACCGGATGATACTAGACATGATACAGGGTTGCCGGTACTTACGGAGGTCGACGGATCAATGAACCCTCTCCAAGAACTCGACGACACGACTAGAGGACTCAAGAGTTTGGCGTAATGCCGGTTTGTATTGAGAATGTTTCGATTACAATTACATACATCCAGGGTCCATATTTATACCCTGTCATGGCATGACTCCGGATGGACTACGAGCACAATATTTGATACCTAATTTATCTCCAAGTGCGAATGCTTATCCATCCATTCGTCCCTTCCGCTCGGGCCATGTCACCACGCAATCCCGCAAAATCAGCGCGAACAGTCCCTTTGCCGAACGGAGGCAAACTGCCGACCGCAAGCTCCCCTGCCGAATCCTTTGAAGAAAGCTTCCTTCTTCTGGATGGATTTTTCATCAAACTGGGCCCACAAATCAGACTCCTTCCTGTACCAAATTTTGGTGTTAACATATGCCCCTTCGATTACGGGATAAAAAGTGATTTTATTCCGGAATTGACTCCAATTGCCAACGTCTTCAAGTTAAATCTGTTCAACACCTATTCTCTCTCCTCGCAATCCACCGGAGCCTCCGTCCAGATCCAAACCCTAGGTCATCTTTTCCCCAAGCTCAAATCTCCAATGGTGGATCAAAATCAAGCTGCTCAGGTAAATTTTATCCCCGTAAGCTTCATTCGGCATTATCTTTTCGATTTTTACCTCAGATTTCTCCCCCGCCTTTTCTCAACAGGAGCTTTCCACCAAGCTTCTAATTCGCACTGAGGCCAATTCGACATCTTATTTCCTCGGTCCTGTGGGAATTTCCGATCCCCGCGAGTTCATTGCAGCCGAATCCCAAAGAATCCCTTTCAAAGAGGCTTTATCTAAGCCTTCCCTGTGGCAAGACGCCTTCAAGAACTGGCCTTTGCCCCCAATTGCAGGTTGGAGAAATTAGTATAAAAGGGTACTTGCAGATAATAGTGCCAAGACCAAAACTTGGGACAGCCTCCGTATTGCTCAATGTTTGGAGCTTTCTTTGGCCGAGACCCCAAAGAACGAAGATCTTTTGATAGCAAATGGCCGAGACCCCAAGGAACGAAGATTTTTGGTCAAATGGCGTCAACGCTTTCCTCTTTGGTCATGGTCCAATGTCCCCAACTCTGGCCGATGTATACATGATCACCGGCCTTGATGTTTCAAGATCCGTGTACCCCTGGGACTTCAAAGGCTCCACGAGACAAACAGGAGTGAAGTCAGGAAGTGGATATAAGTCATATATCCAGAATCACATGAAAGATGGCCCCCTGAGTGAAGTCGAATACAGGGCATTCCTCAACATGTGGTTGTGCAGGTTTATTTTCTGTGGTAAAGCCAATGAACCCACTCTGAATCATATTGCAATGGCTACACATTTCGCTGCTGGTAAACGTATTCCTCTTGGAAAATACCTCCTGGGGAGTGTGTATCATATGCTTCATCAGACTATCTCTCAAATGCACACTGGCCAGAAGATACTATGTGTCAACGGCCCTTGGTGGTTTGTGCAGATGTGGCTGCAACTGCATATGCACCAGATTGTCAATATTGACCTCAACAACCGGCTTTTCCCTTCATCCAGCTACAACAAAGGGGAAGTTGAAGTCACCAGAGGATGCCAAACCTATGGGGAAGCTGCCTCAACTGTTTCCATTGATCAAAATGTTAGTCAATTTTTCGAGCTCTTTTTCAGAGGCTTCCCTGATCCTCTTTGGCTCCCTTATTTGGACAATGACAATTTAACTCTTCCTTGTGAATACTCTTTTGAATCTGGACGCCAAGATGGAAGGTTTGTAGAAATCTTTAATATCTTCATCCATCCATGTCCCTTGCCAGCTGAATTCTGTGGAGGGAGATTAAATCACAGCAGTTATGAATATTATCAGCCAAATATGATGGCTCGACAGCTGGGATGCGGCCAAATGCCCCCAAGATTATTTCTTCATGAATTCCTCAAACCCAGAGTGGAAATCAAGAACAGCATACAAGCTAGAAGGGTCTTTGAGTATGAATGCAGTCCAACTCTCTACACCTGGCCTTTCACACCCATAACAATAGCTCATCCTACCTTCATCCCTTGGTGGCAAGAATTTCATGACCATATCTTTAGTGAGCCAGTGCACTCATTCTGCTTGGGGCTGATGCCTGATTTTCAACCAACCTCAGAGGTAACATATCTGTCTTTTTCCTCTTGATCAGACATATCTTTCACCACTAACTATGATCTTGATTTCTCCCTGCAGAACACAGTGCCTGCCCCTCGAGCAAGGACAATTGTTTACAATGCTTATACCCAATTTCAGCTCTGGGATTCAAGTCCCCAACTTTGGCTCAGCTGATGGCCAGGTATGCTACAATGGACCCTATTCTCTTCAGTGCTACTGCTGATAAGAGAAAAGGCCTATCTCTGACTGCACCTCCAGCCGCCAAGAGGAAAAGAACCACCAAGAAGGTTCCTTTCGTGGTAAGATTTCCCCTTTCTCGATCACAAGATTACTCTTTTTCTGACAAATTTCACCTTGTGCAATTTCAGACTAGAACCCAGCAGCCTTCAGCTTCAGAACCTGCCAATGCTTCATCCATTGGTATGACCTTTATTACTTTGCTTTTTCCTCAAAGACCAATACCCGCACTGGCATTTACCCTTAATCTGGCACTTGCAGAGGAAATATTGACGAATCACCCTATGGAAACCTCTTCCCCTCAGCATGCAAGTTCACCAAGAGCTGAACCATCTTTTGCTCAAGTGGAGATTTTATCTTCATCAGGGACCCAATCACCTCCTTCTCAAACAGAAGTACCAGCTTCATCAAAGATGAATCCGTCAATTCAACCAGAAGCTTCAAGCCCTCTGAGGATTCCATCTCCTCCTGGGCAAGCAGAAACCCCAGCCTTAACAGAGGTAAATCCACCTTCACCTTAGCCAAAAGACTTATATTTGCCAAGAAATGCACCAATTTCCTGCCAAGTAGAGGCTTCAGCTTTGCCAAGGGCTTCTCAAACTCCTACTCCTTCAATTGCCCAAGAAAACCCCCCAAACCTGAACAAAATCCTGCCCCGGTTTAGGGAATCCAGCATGCGATAAGCACACACACTCAATTCTGTTATCTTCTTCTTTTCCAATGAACCACTCCCGACTCGGCAATCCTCCTTTTCAGGATCAAAATCCATCATCATCAAGCCTATTAGTGGCGAATGATACAGCTGCCGAAACAGGAGAGGGAGGAAATCAAAATCAGGCCTTATCAGAGGAAATCCAGGCAAGGCTCAAAGAAATCTTCGCCTAGCTGCAAAAGGATGCTCGAGACTAGATTAGAGATGTTGATTATTTCGAAGGAATGCTTGAGCCCATCAGTCAAAAACTTCCCGAAGACATCAAGACTTCGTTGGAGCCCATCTCTGGCCTGGATATTCATTATGTGGCAATAAGCCTCTTGGCAATAAGGCTGTTGAGCAAAAGAAAGCCAAAGCTGAACAAGCTGCGAAGGGAGCACAATCCCAAACTGAGAGTCACAAGGGACTGTTGACCAATCTACAAGCTGCTCGCGAATTGAAAATTGCCAGAAAAGCTGCATTGGAGGCAGAGCTGAAGAATTTATCTGCTAAAATAGAAGCCGATGACAAGAAAATAGCCGAACTTCCTGGACTGATAGAGAAAACCCAAGAGGAAGCATCATCGGCCATAACTGAAGTGAACCAGTGCGAGGCAGAGCTCACCGTCCTGTCCAACACTCAGAAAGATTATCAGGAGCGGATGGAGAATATCCATCAAACAATATCAAATGCCTCCAATGTAATTGCAAAGTACTTGAACATTTAGTTGTACTGAGCAGTGTGTAACCAAATTAATCGTTCTTGTAATATTTGCCTTCTATAAATCTTGTTCCCTTCTACCTGCATGATCTCGATTGCAACTCTGAACGATTCATTCGATAATTAGCGATCAAACAGAGCTACACCCGAACAGCACTCCGACCGCAACCCAGCCGAGCCAGTTAACCGAATATGACTCAGCTTTGAATTCCAAGCGACCCGATGGCAAATCGGTTAAGGAAACCTCTCCACCTTCCAAGTTTCTCGGGATATGCACCATGATCTAAGGCCACGATCCTTTTCACCAGTCCTATAAATAAAACTGTAGGTGCCCCCAACTCTTTACCAAGCCTTTTAGCCTCCAAATCTTTGCCAGCCTCAAGCTTTATTCCCACAATCACCAGCGCAACCCCAAGAACCATGGCGGGCAGCAACAGGCGCCATGCCGCCAACGAGGCGGAAGGAAGCTGCGCCAGTGCGCGTCGGAGGTAATGATCGCCAACTCTCTTCATGACTTGCCTTAGATTTGCCTCTGTTTCTGACGATCCCCTCTGTTTAGGCTCATTCAATGGAACCCGTCCCCTGCACCGGCCATGAACCCAGCCCTGACGGGCGACTCCTCGGAGTTGAACAGCTACTCCCTGGTGCCTTATGGGGAAGAAGACGCTCTTCGCTTCAAAGCGGAACACGATGAGTCCCGGCGTGAGCTGGGAGAAGTTTCCAAGAAGGCCTGCATTGCCGAAATCGAGTGGGAGGACCAGCGCAAATAGTTGCTGGCAACCATCGATGGTATATCCCTCAGACTGCCCCCAAATTCAATTCGGCTTTTGACACTAACCACCATTGTTTTGCAACTTTTCAGCCCGCGACGTCGAGCTCAACAAGCTGAAAATGCTGGTGGAACAATTGGCTGACAAGGTGAACGCCCGTGGAGACACGCCGGCGGAGCGCCTTGCCGCGGTGGAAAACTGTGTGGGCGAGGTGGCTACTCACGGCATCCGCCTGGGCACCACTTTGGGCTTGGCCGCCATGGCGACGCACACCGGTGTCGACTACTCCGTCCAGCCGCGCGGCTTCCAGGGCGGCGCACCAGAAGACATCGACGAGATCGAGGTCATCCTGGAGCGCCTCGATGGCCACGGCGACGCCATTGCCGAACTCACTCATCCCCAGTCTGTGCTAAACAGGCTTTTTAATTAGATTGTACCAGTGATGTTTGATTTTCGGCAATAAACGCATTCGAGAACTTTACTTGAGCTGAACACGCGAAAATAAATGCCCCTTGGCACAGAACCCGCAGAAAATCCTCAATTCGGGAATCCATGAGCACTGTTCAATGAAAACCCCTCGCATTCGGGAGAAAAACCCTGCCGCTTGGTATTCCAACAACGCATGCCAACCAGACATCACTCCCAATGTGCTCTCTCAGTCAATAAAATAGCCCCCTGGGGTGCCCTGCAAATCCACTCGCACACTCATCCATCACTTCACATCTTCTCTCCTGCTCCACAAGAGAAAGCCCCAATGCCATGGACAAAGGCAAGCAACCCATCAGGGAGGACAACACCCCAAAGAAGCGCACCATTCGAGAGTGAGTTTTTTCTTTAACCTGCTTCTTGCTTTCGTGTGTGATCTCACGTTTTACCCCCTTTTCGTTTTCTCCAGCCTTGATCTGCTTCCTGAAGAAATCCTAGGGACCGAAGAAACGCCCAAGTACATCTCCTCTGATTCCTCCCTTGAAGCAGAGGACGCCACGCAAGAACAGAGGATCAACCACCAGTTATGCTGCCGCGTTCGGCATCTAGAGCACGATCTCCGAGACATTACCGCTCGTTGCCAGGCCGAACGCGAACGTCACATGGCGTTGGAGGCGTTGGTAGGAGGTAAAACTTCCATCTTTATTTCGACTTCACGCTCAGATCTCTGTCTCTAACAACTGCTCCTTTGTCTCAGATGTTTCCGACAAGTACAGTAACCTGAAAGCCGCCTGGAACAGCCTAATGGAGGTTGCGAGCCATGGTCACTCCCAAAGCTTCCAAGTTGCCGTCACGGTGGTCCTGGAAGAATTGAAGAGGGAGGAGCCAAAGAAGCAAAGAAAAAAGGATTGAAGCATACTTTCGCTTCTTATGCCAGGCCTTCTGCTTCCCACTGCCTTGTAATTCTGAGCAGCTGGGCTATTAAATAAGGAACCTGCAAGAAGCATCTATAGTTTTGTGCTAAGGGCAATACATCTGAGTATTGGCCATTCCCCCTGTTTAGGATTTTTTGTTCTAAAGACGGCTTCTTTCTTGAACGCCAGCTGTCTCTGTGTCAAATTCTTGTGAGCCTGATGCTTGTGATCAATGATCAATTTCAACACTAGGATAATATTTCTTCAAATATCTTTTGTTTATTGCAGCAGAAAATTCTTCTCCTAGTAATGTCTTTAACATATAAGCATTACCAGGCACGCACTTGACTACCCGAAAGGGTCCTTCCCAATTTGGGGACCATTTGCCGAATGCACTGTATTTGGTTCCAATCGGCAGTAATGCATTCCACACCAAATCCCCTTCTGCAAATTGCCTGACCTTTACTTTCTTGTTGTAATACTTAGCAACTAGCAGCTTGTTCTTTTCAATGTTTTCCAAGGCCCTAAGACAGACCATATGCAAGTCTTCTAACTCATCCATCATTAAGCCACTATAATCTCTGGAGCTTAAGTCTTTTTGCAAAACCACCCTCCTGGAATCTGACTGTATTTCCCAAGGTAAAACAGCATGATGCCCATAAACCAATTCATAAGGAGAAGTCTTTGTAGCTCCATGAGGAGCCATTCGGTAAGCCCACAAAGCCTCGTTGAGTACCGAATGCCACCTTTTTGGCTTCTGGTCGATCTTCTTTTGTATAAGTTTGATCATGATCTTGTTAGAAGCCTCTGCCTGACCATTAGCATGGGCATAATAAGGAGAAGAATTAAACAACTTAATCTCCATGCTTTACGCAAACTCCCTGAACTCCAAGGACACAAACTGGGCTCCTTGATCAGTTGTGATTGTTTGAGGAATCCCAAACCTATAGATAATGTGTTCCTTAACGAACTCGACCATGTTCTCTGATGTTAACTTCTTAAGTGGAATTGCCTCAACCCATTTGGTAAAATAATCTGTTGCCAAAAGCACAAATTTATGCCCTTTGCTAGATGGCGGGTTAATTTGGCTAATCAGGTCTATACCCCAGCCTCTTAATGGCCATGGCTTGATAATGGGATTCAGTGCTGACGCTGGAACCCTTTGGATATTTCCAAACTTCTGACAATCTTGACATCCTTTGTAATACTCAAAGCAATCCTCCAACATCGTAGGCCAAAAGCATCCAGCTTGCCTAATAACCCACTTCATACGATAGGCCGATTGATGTGCTCCACAAATCCTATCATGCACTTCACTCATCATCTTCTTTGCTTCTTCTGGACCCAGGCATCGCAGAAATACCCCATCCAATGATTTATAAAATAGACTTCCATCCAGAAGAACAAATTTAATGGCTTTATACCTGAGCTTCCTAGAAACTTTTCGGGATGGATCTTCCAAATAATCAATGATTTCTTTTCTCCAATCATCCGCTGCGAGATCCCCTCCGAAAGCACACACCTCCATGGCAAACGCTTCTTGATTTTCCCTATAACCTGAAGCACTTTGAGCCAACCTGTTTGCCACCTCATTGTGTTCTCTAGGAATATGCTGTAGAATTACTAGCTGAAAACTCTTCAAGATTTCTCTGCATTCCTCGTAGTAATTCCTCAGGACATCACTCTTGCACTCATATTGGCCGTTTAATTGCTTTATAACTAACTCTGAATCTGAAGGACCGATACGGCGAACCAGAGAGGGGGGGAGTGAATGGGAGCCGATAAAAATTCTTCTCGAAGGAGATGAAAACTCCAACAAGACGAACGCGGCTTCCAACACACGTCTCCGACTCACTACCAAGGTTGGTCAAGCCCACGTAGCCACTAGAGTGCCACTGGACCTAGGAACCAACACGCAACCTTCCGACCCGAGAAACGCAGCGGAAAAACAAACCTCGAGTCTACAGACCCACACCGGTCAGACCGGTGAGCACCACCGGTCAGACCGGTCCCTGCAGGTGAACCTGAGCAACTTTCACTAAGTGGCTCTACACCGGTTAGACCGGTGAGACACACCGGTCAGACCGGTGGCAGCCTGAAAGCCCCCAAGACACCAAACAGGCCAACCGACCACCAAACGGACCCAAACTCGAAACAGCAGCACCACGGGACAACTACGAACACACCAAGACGTTCACCCGAGCAAAATCCCACAGAGGCTTGCACCGGTCAGACCGGTCAAGAGCACCGGTCGAGCCG
The DNA here is from genome assembly GCA_947561735.1 of Cenchrus americanus. Taxonomy (NCBI): domain Eukaryota; kingdom Viridiplantae; phylum Streptophyta; class Magnoliopsida; order Poales; family Poaceae; genus Cenchrus; species Cenchrus americanus. The sequence continues at coordinate 79,119,201 of OX387245.1, read as the reverse complement.
GTGTGGCACAGGCGGCTCGGGATGAACGAAGCACCCGCGGGTCAACTCCCCCAAATCCAAATCTCGATCTCCCGAATCGCTCCACGGACTTGAACAAGACTTTGGGGATATCGGGAACACCTCATGAGGAGTCCATAGCCAAGTTTAATCCCACCAAATCTCGTCCAAAAAGGAGGAATCGAAGAAATCCCGCCGAAAGCACTTCCAACCCAAGAACTCAAGAAACCCCAAAATCGAGCACCTTTTCTCACGGATTTGGGAGGGGAATCACGGCCCAAAGAACCACGAAGGGTTCCCACAAATTTCCCCCATCAAATCACCAAGAGAAAAGCCCCGAAAACACCCCAAAGAAATCACCGAGAGAGGGCTCCGAAAATCACCACCAAGAACAACGGGGAAAACACATCCAAACCTTGAGGAACCACGCCGAATCATCTATACATGAAACAAAGGTTCGTACAAGGTCTAGCAAGCCGCCCGATCATCCATCCCTCTCTACAAGATCTCTACGTGAAGCTCTCTTGCTAGTCCTAAGGAAAACCTAGAGAAAATAGGTGGAAAATAGGAAAACTAATGAGCTAGGGTTCCAAGAGTTGGCTGCCAACCTCTCACCTCTTGGGTTATATAGGCGGCAACCGAATGTCTAAAATGCCCTTCTCTACTAACTAGGGATACAAGCCCCTCAAGGGCGGATTTGGAATTCTTGATGTCTTCACCATCGGACGGATGCCGGCAACCGCACCTGCGTAGCCTCGACGCAAGCCATGCGATCCCGACGCGTGTCCTCCGCTTCGAAGATTCCGGACTGCGTCGTCGCACACCGGTCAGACCGGTGCTCCTCATCGGTCAGACCGGTCCCCACCGGTCGGCCGTCGGCCGACACCGGTCGGACCGGTGCCGTGCCGCTGCAGCTCCGTCTTCGGTTCTCCGGTCTTGGCTTTGTGGATCAACCAAGGAACCCGGTGGTTTTACGGTGAACCACCGGAAACCCCGCGAACTCGGTGTAGCCTCCGCCAATCTCCACTCATGACTCGGCTCCCACGTAGTCCCGGCTCGACCTTGGTTTTGAGGCTCAACCAAGAAACCGTCCACGACTTCATCTTCTTGTTCATGCCACCATGCGGCCCGCACTTGACCCCCGCCGGCCACCGGGTCCCTCGAACGAAGCCTACTTGTCTTCTCCACACCCGGAGGCCTCACCGGCGACGACCTTTCGCGCTTTTTCTTCACCCGCACCAACACGAGTCAAGCCGCAACCCGCACCTGCAATACTTAGCCAAGAATCAGTCCACACAACGTTGTCAATCACTCATCACACAAGGAAGCGACCATCCACCGGTCCTCGAACCACACATGGTCCTCAATCTCCCCCTTGATGAGTGCATTGACAACACCCACACGAAAGTAACAAGAGAGAAAAGAAAAAGAAAAGAAACGAACAAAAAGAAACTCCAACAAGCGATCGAAAGCCAAACAAAGGCAAAGAACAAGATCACTTGAAGAAGACAAGTCTCGGACCCCTTAGGCAAGGGCAACGGCTCGACACATCCGAGACAAAGCAAAGCTCAAGCAAAGAGCACAAACCACCGAAACAAAGCTCGAAAACTCTCAAAGAGCTCCCCCTGCACACATGCAAGCTCCCCCTGAACCAATGCAACTCCCCCGGACGAATGCATGCAAAACGGTCGAAAACGGGGGCAAGCTGCGGCACTTTCGGCTCACACCGGTCAGACCGGTCACCACCACCGGTCAGACCGGTGCCTAACATATGTACAGGACCAGCACTCACACCGGTCAGACCGGTGCTCTTCACCGGTCAGACCGGTGTACAACGAAACCCGAGAAATGGCTCGAAACCACCTGAAAACCTTCTAAACGCGTCCGACAAGCCATTTCAAGCTCAAACTTCTCCCCCTTGTTGGCAATGCATGAATCAAGCCAAAAATGCAAAGCTTTCAACCTAGAGCTTCTCAAATATACAAAATTCAACAAAGAATGCTACACATGTCCAAATGAGCAAGTTAGGTACTCTACGGCTTCGTATCGATCTCAACTACATGATCACCAAGTTTCACAACCATTGGACGAAGCTAAGATGGATTTTGGCAATTTTGCGAAAAACTTGCCTCTCATGAGCAAAGTCCTAAACATGATCAAAGCATATCAAAATGGCAAAGCCACACAAACTTCATGCTAGGACAGCCATTCTAATCATAAGACCATCACAAACACCCACAAGCACCTCATGTCATGTCAAAGCCACCGAGCCATGTGCCTACTTCTATGTATGAGACTTCTCATTGGTAGGCATCATGCAACGGTTTAGCACCCAAAGCAAATTAAATTCAGCACATATGACATGGGAGCACATTTCCAAGCATTTTTCATTTCATTTTCAGATTTGTAAATGGTACATGAAATGTCTTTGCGACAAAAAGGAACTTATGCTCCTCCACAAGATAAATCTAGAGGGCTAAACATTCATGATGGCAAATGAGCCTTTGGCCCCATATGATCAATAAACTAGCTATCCAACCACAAATTAAGCATAGCAAAGCCACAAAAACATGTCAAGAGCATGTAAAGGCATTTACACATGAGAGAGCATACATGTGACATTTTTCAAAGCATAGCTATCAACCATGGATTATTCATCAAGATCATCAAGAGCTAAGCCAAAACTAACCGTAGCATACCAAACAAGCTCACAAAGACATATATCTCATTCCATGGTGAACAATGTATATGAGAGAAGCTTTCCTATCCAATGCATATGATACAAAATACATGCAATCTAAGATACAAGGATGCCTATACATCATGTTACATATGCCATGCCAAAATGCAAGAGATGCACAAATGAAAGCTATACATATGCTACAAACCGGCTCCTCAAGGGGAGGCAAAATGGGCTCGACACCACCGGCAAAAGAGAGCTCCCACACACGCAACTCAAGAAATCAAACACACACCAAGTTCCCCCCGCAAACGAGTGAAAGTTGCTTGATCTAGGGGTTTGGTGAAAATATCGGCTAGTTGGTCATGTGTGGGTACATGAATCAAAGCTATCTTTCCTTTCTCAACATTGTCTCTCAGAAAATGATACCTCACTTCTATGTGCTTGGTTTTGGAATGGAGCAACGGGTTCTTTGCAACGCTTATGGCACTCGGTGCTATCACATTGAAGTGGGACATGGGTATACTCCTCACCAAAGTCACTCATGGTGTAGGTGATCCAAAGGAGCCGAGAGCAACAACTAGCGGCGGCAACATACTCGGCCTCGGTCGTGGATTGAGCAACACTCGGCGCTTGCGGGAAGACCAAGACACCAAAGAAGAACCCAAAAGCGGCAAGTCCCGAAGTGGACTTCCTATCCAACCGACACCGGCAAAATCCGCGTGCGAAAAGCCATGAAGCGCCAAAGAAGAGGACGCGGAGTACCAAAGGCCGAAGTCGGGAGTGTGACGCAAGTACACGAAAATTCGCTTCACTGCTTGCCGATGCGAAGTCCTCGGAGACGCTTGAAAACGAGCGCACAGACACACCGAGAAGCGTATGTCCCGGCCTCGTCGCCGTCAAGTAGAGGAGTGACCCGATCATGCTCCGGTACTCCTTCTGGTCCACGTGTTCACCTTCCTCGTCCGCATCAAGGGCTGTAGTCGTACTCATCGGCGTCGTCATAGCCTTGGAGTCCTCCATCTTGAACTTCCTCACAATGTCCTTGGTGTACTTAGCCTGGTGCACAAATGTTCCTTCCTTTGATTGCTTGATTTGTGGCCAGAAAGAAGCGCAACTCACCCATCATGCTCATCTCGAACTCCCTGCTCATATCATCCGCAAACCTCGCAACAAGAGAGTTAGACGAGCCACCAAAGACAATGTCATCCACGTATACCGCACAATCGGGGATATCTACGCCTGCCTCGGCAAAAACAAGGTGCGATCGACCTTCCCCATCTCAAAACCTCTCTCAAACAAGAACCCCCTCAACCTGCCATACCAAGCTCTAGGCGCCTGCTTCAACCCATACGGCGCCTTCCTCAACTTGTACACCGGTGGGGGTACCTCTCACTCTCAAACCCGGAGGTTGCCTCACATACACTTCTTCCTCCAGCACACCATTCAGAAAAGCACTCTTCACATCCATTTGGTGCAACTTGAACCCTTTAGCCACGAGAAAAAGCTAGAAGGATCCTAATCGCCTCCAAACGGGCTACGGGAGCAAAGGTCTCCTCGTAGTCAATCCCCTCCTTCGGCGAACCCTTGGGCAACAAGTCTCGACTTGTTCCTCACAACCTCACCCTTCTCTCCCTCTTTGTTTTTCCACACCCACTTGGTACCAATCGGCTTACACCACGGGGGAGGGTCAACCAACTTCCACACCCGATTCCTCTCAAAGTTCTCCAACTCCTCATGCATCGAGTTAACCCAATTGTGATCGGATAGTGCGTGTCCAATGTCTTTGGGCTCGAAAGAAGCAACAAATGCAGCATGAGCGAAATGGGAATTGTTTCGAACCCTCGACCGTGTAGTGCGTTCATTCATGTCGCCGATGATCCTCGAAGCTGGGTGATCCACTTGAACTCGCCGGGGAGGTTCTCGCCTTGAAGCTACCTCCCCCTCAACATCAGCTTCTCCTCGTTCTTGATTTGTCGTCGTAGGTGTAGCAGAAGGTCCGTCCATCATCGTAGTCGAGGTAGTGGGTACATGTTCAGCCGGGGGCACCGCACCGCCATCCTCATCATCACCATGTTCATGCTCCTCCTCCTGAAAGATCTCCTCGCCAAGCTCATCATCACCTGCACACTCAAAGACAAGCTGACTACGTGGCTCTGTCTCGTCGAAGGTTACCTCGCAAGTCTCCACGATTTGGTTAGTTTCAAGATTGAGCACACGATATGCTCTAGAATGAGATGCATAACCAAAGAAAATGCCATCGACAGACCTAGCATCAAACTTATCCAACTTCCTGCCTTTCTTCGAATGAAACACTTGCAACCAAAGACATGGAAGTGACTCACCTTGGGTGTGCGGCCATGCATCAACTCATAGCATGTCTTCTTCTTGTGCACTGCGAGGTATATCTGTTCGACACATAGCACGCGGTGTTCACCGCCTCGGCCCAATACCTCCTCGGAGTCCTATGCTCATCAAGCATCGTCGAGCCATCTCGCACAAGGTCCTGTTCTTCCTTTCCACAACACCATTACGGGGAGGCGTATACGGACTCGAAAAGCGGTGCTCAAGACCCAAGTCATGACAAAAGGTTTCAAAACGAGAGTTCCCGAATTCCGAGCCATTATCCTTTGCGGATAGCTCGTATGGCATCTCCGTGCCTCTCGTTCCTCAACCTCAAGACTAGATCTCGAACAAAACCAAACGTCTCCCCCTTATCCTCGAGAAAGAACACCCACGCATACCGAGAATAGTCGTCCACCACAACAAGGACATACCACTTCCCACCCGCGGGATCGCACACGAGGTGGGCCAACAAGGTCCATATGGAGCGGCTCGCATGGACGCTCGGTCATCACATCGGTGAGAGGCGGGTGAGAAGAGGCCACCATCTTGGCATGCCTACATGGAGCACAAACCAACTCTTTCTCAAGCCTCAACCGTGGCAATCCTCGGACCAAATTGAGTTTACTCAAGCGAGACAAAAGGTCAAAGCTCAAATGACCCAACTTCCTATGCCACTTCCACAACTCACTCGAAGAACCGGCCAAGAAACAACGCTCCACACCCGAAGAGCGAGAAAAATCAGCACGAAACACGACCCTCGGGAACGACCATACAAACAAGGTCCCCTCGAGAGTCCACAATCCGAGAACCACACTGGCCGAAACAACACCTCAAAGCCCTCATCCAACAAGCCGGGACACGAAAGCAAATTGTACCCCGGCGATTGAACAAGAGCAACACGCCTCGAGTGATCTTGTCACTCACTTTATCTCACCTTATGAAAGCACACGCCCACGCCCATTGTCCCCAAAGGTGATGTACCTCTTCGTCACCACCGGGACGAGACTTGAGAACCACCCCCTGTCTCCGGTCATATGCCTCGAACAACCGGAGTCAATCAACCAAATGTTCTTCAAGTCTCCCCCCGCACATCAAAAATAGGCACGTGAGCGAACAAACGACTCGACGCGGGGTTAGTACCAAAAGAGGAAAACCAGGCCGAGCCATTTGCTCGAAAGTGGGGTTAGCACCAACCAAAGCATCTCTCCTACCAAAGCTACCTCCACGAACACCACCACGGTAACCACCCTGAGGGAACCACCCCTCTCTGCCTGGAGGAGGACCAAAACCACGCAAGAAAGCCCGTGGAACGTCCTTCCTCTCCAACTCACCACCACGACTCCTCCAATCCCCGTATTGAGCACGAGGTGGAGAACGCCTAGCAAACTGACCACCTGCACCCTTTCCAGCCCAACCACCAGAACCACGACCACCAGAAACAACCCTCGCACCTGTACGAGCACGAAACCCGAACATCCGTCCGCCGGGCACCTGCCGGTCGGCCGGGTGCTCCACACCGGTCGGCCAGGTGCTCCACACCGGTCCGGCCGGTGTGGTGCGGGCAGCGGCACCACCTGCGGCCTTCTTCTCTCCCCAAGCCCGGACCGTCCTCACAATCGCCTTGCCCCCGGGCATCGCATACGAGGCTCAAGTACACCATCGGAAGGGTGTTACTTGTCCTTGTTAGCCCACTCCTTCTCCATTCTCTCCTCTCGCTTCCTCTTGAAGCAAAACTCCTCCTTATGGCCATCTCTCCCACAATAGCCACAATGGAACCTCACAAGCTTAGGCTTTGGCTTGGGATGTGGGCGTTCACTCGGTTTCTCTCCACTCAAACCCTCCAAGGTTTCTCACCACTTGCCTTCTCACTTTCCTTCCCAAAGAACACTTTCCCCCGAAGTGCTCACAAACTTGATAGGCTTTTGTAGGTCATTTGTGGGTGTAGGAAACACGGGTGGGGCGGGGTTGTGTCTAGTCGGTTCCTTAGATGGTTAGGCTTTGGTGGGAAATCATTCTTGTGGTGGGTTTTTGGTGGCTCGGGATATTCTCTCCACTTCCCTCACCAACCTTGTTTGCCCCAAGCCCCTCACCATCTTGCCTCTTAAAGGCCTCGATCATCATCCTCAAGCGAGGCTCGTGGCCAGGACAACCAACCCATCAACTTCCTCAAATCATCATTCTCATCCCGCAAACGATCAACATAATGTGCAAGCTCCAAATTTTTCAATGCATGCATTTCACGGGTAGAGCAAGATGTAGGCATGGGTTCCTTCAATTTAGCCTCGAGCGAACTAGTGTAAGCATGCATCTCATCAATTTTAGCATGCAAAACGGGGCAAGAAGTGCAAGCACCTAGCAAAGCAGGTCTAGACTTAAGCTCGGCCACTTCAACCCTAAGCACATCTAGTTCCTCACACTTGGAGGCATGCTTCTCCTTAAACAAAGCAAGATCGGCAAGGAATATGGAGCAATCGGCACAATCATTCTCATCGAAACAACGGGGCTAGCCTTAAGCGAATCAATCTCAAGCTTGCTATCAAGCACCTGTGTCTCTAGCTCGGCCACTCTAGTCCTAGCATCCTCGAGTGAAGCCCTAAGCTCTTTCCTCATTTTCTTGGCCTCTCTAAGCATGTCATCACGGTTATCAAGCAAAGAGCCAAGCCTCTCATTCTCCTGGCGCAAGAAGGGAAGCTCATCACGCACCTCGTCGTCGGACTCGCAGTCCGAGTCGCTCCGTGTGCTCTTCTTGCCTGCCGGAGCTCAACGCCATGGTGCGAAGCCGTCTCTCGCGAGGCGGCTCGGCCCCGCTCGGGTTCTTGGACGACTTCTTGTTCTTGCGGCGATCTCCCTCGTCGTCGGCTGCTGCTCGAGCTCGAGGTGGAGTACGCGGAACCGGAGTCGACGTCGCTCGCTCCAACCATCGCTCGGGCCTTGCCTCGGCCCTCCTTCTTCCTCGATCGTCGCTCGTCCTTGTACTTGTTCTTGTGCTTGCTCTTGTGGTCGCGCCTCGAACGGTACTTGTCGTCGTTCTTCCTCGGCTTGTGCTTGTAGGCGTCCTTGTTCTCGGCCTTCTCCGGGCAGTCGGCGATGAAGTGTCCCGGCTTGCCGCACTGGAAGCAAGTCCTCGTGTTCCTCCTCATGTTCACGCGGTTCTCGTGCAGCCTCTCGAACCGCCTCGTCAACAGCGCCAGCTCGTCCTCTCCAAGGTCATCAAACTCCTCATCTGGCATAGACATCAGAGAGGAAAACGAGAACATCCTGGTGGATGGGTTAGAGTTAGTCTTTCCTTTGGAACCACCAACGAGGGCAAGACTATGGGAATCAGTCGATCCCTCAAGCTTGGCAGTCATGCCCCTATCCACCTCGCCCGACTTGAGCTTCGAGAAGCAGCTCGTTCACCGTCAGAGTATCATACCGCTCCGACTCGACTATGGCCTCGAACTTTCCGCTCCATATCGTACGATCCAAAGAGTGTAAGAGCTTGGACCGCTCTATCATGATCATCGTACGGGAGCACGTCCACATTGGCCCTCATGTTGTTCACCACCACCGTGAACCTGCGAAACAAGGCATCGATGGACTCACCGGGGAGATGAGTGAAGTTCTCGTACTCTCTCCGTAGGTCGCATACAACCGTGCCTGAACCTGGGCGTTCCCAACATGAGCCTCCTTCAACACCGCCCAAATCCTACAAGCCAAGTGCTCGGTGTGCACCCGATCGAACTCAGGCTGACACAAAGCACGAAACAAGTAGTCGACCGCCTTATTGTTGGCGTCGAAGGCGTTCCCTCGATCCTGGAGCGAGGAAATCAACCGGCTGGACATAGCTTGTGTCCACCGTGACATCCCAAAGGATCTGACCCTTTCCGCGGAGAAAAGCACCCATCCGCTTGCTCCACATCTGGTAGTTCTTGCCATCGAAGTGTGGAGGACCCGAACCCCGTTCCTGGTACGCCATCCTTGGATCTTAGACTGGTTAGAGTCAACAAAGACCCGAACCGGCTCTGATACCACTTGAAGGACCGATACGGCGAACCAGAGAGGGGGGAGGGGGGAGTGAATGGGAGCCGATAAAAATTCTTCTCGAAGGAGATGAAAACTCCAACAAGACGAACGCGGCTTCCAACACACGTCTCCGACTCACTACCAAGGTTGGTCAAGCCCACGTAGCCACTAGAGTGCCACCGGACCTAGGAACCAACACGCAACCTTCCGACCCGAGAAACGCGGCGGAAAAACAAACCTCGAGTCTCTGAGACCCACACCGGTCGGACGCGGTGAGCACCACCGGTCGGACCGGTCCCTGCGGGTGAACACGAGCAACTTTCACTAAGTGGCTCTACACCGGTTAGACCGGTGAGACACACCGGTCAGACCGGTGGCAGCCGAAAAGCCCCCAAGACACCAAACGGGCCAACCGACCACCAAACGGACCCAAACTCGAAACGGCGGCACCACGGGACAACTACGAACACACCAAGACGTTCACCCGAGCAAAATCCCACGAGAGGCTTGCACCGGTCGGACCGGTCAAGAGCACCGGTCGGACCGGTGTGGCACGGGCGACTCGGGATGAACAAGCACCCGCGGGTCAACTCCCCCAAATCCAAATCTCGATCTCCCGAATCGCTCCACGGACTTGAACAAGACTTTGGGGATATCAGGAACACCTCATGAGGAGTCCATAGCCAAGTTTAATCCCACCAAATCTCGTCCAAAAAGGAGGAATCGAAGAAATCCCGCCGAAAGCACTTCCAACCCAAGAACTCAAGAAACCCCAAAATCGAGCACCTTTTCTCACGGATTTGGGAGGGGAATCACAGCCCAAAGAACCACGAAGGGTTCCCACAAATTTCCCCCATCAAATCACCAAGAGAAAAGCCCCGAAAACACCCCAAAGAAATCACCGAGAGAGGGCTCCGAAAATCACCACCAAGAACAACCGGGGAAAACACATCCAAACCTTGAGGAACCACGCCGAATCATCTATACATGAAACAAAGGTTCGTACAAGGTCTAGCAAGCCGCCCGATCATCCATCCCTCTCTACAAGATCTCTACGTGAAGCTCTCTTGCTAGTCCTAAGGAAAACCTAGAGAAAATAGGTGGAAAATAGGAAAACTAATGAGCTAGGGTTCCAAGAGTTGGCTGCCAACCTCTCACCTCTTGGGTTATATAGGCGGCAACCGAATGTCTAAAATGCCCTTCTCTACTAACTAGGGATACAAGCCCCTCAAGGGCGGATTTGGAATTCTTGATGTCTTCACCATCGGACGGATGCCCGGCAACCGCACCCTGCGTAGCCTCGACGCAAGCCATGCGATCCCGACGCGTGTCCTCCGCTTCGAAGATTCGGACCGCGTCGTCGCACACCGGTCGACCGGTGCTCCTCACCGGTCGACCCGGTCCCCACCGGTCGGGCCGGTCGGACCCCCGGTCGGACCGGTGCGTCGGTGCCGCTGCACCTCCGTCTTCGGTTCTCGGTCTTGGCTTTGTGGATCAACCAAGGAACCCGGTGGTTTTTACGGTGAACCACCGGAAACCCCGCGAACTCGGTGTAGCCTCCGCCAATCTCCACTCATGACTCGGCTCCCACGTAGTCCCGGCTCGACCTTGGTTTTGAGGCTCAACCAAGAAACCGTCCACGACTTCATCTTGCTGTTCATGCCACCATGCGGCCCGCACTTGACCCCGCTGGCCACCGGGTCCCTCGAACGAAGCCTACTTGTCTTCTCCACACATGGAGGCCTCACCGGCGACGACCTTTCGCGCTTTTTCTTCACCTGCACCAACACGAGTCAAGCCGCAACCTGCACCTGCAATACTTAGCCAAGAATCAGTCCACACAACGTTGTCAATCACTCATCACACAAGGAAGCGACCATCCACCTGTCCTCGAACCACACATGGTCCTCAGAATCTCCATAAACTTCAACTGAAACAGCCCCGACCTCTTTCAGATATTGAAGCCCTCTAAGTAATGCCTCGTATTCATGAATAGGGATAGCAAAATCAAACATCTCGCCCCTGGGTGAAATTAATAGAATCCCTACTCCTCCACCTTTGCCACATGATGATCCATCGAAAAACAAAGCCCAAGGAGTAATTTCAAGTAAATCAATCGATGGATCACGATGCTCGGTTATAAAATCGGCAATAATCTGACCTTTTATAGCTTTTGCCGATTCGAACTTCAACTCAAACTCAGACATGGCCAAGATCCATTTGCCAATCCTTCCATTCAAAATTGGCATTGATAGCATATGCTTTATTACATCGAACTTGGAGTATACAACGCATTCGGCATTCAACAAGTAGTGCTGAAATTTCGTAAATGAGTAGTACACGCATAAACACAATTTCTCCGCAGCCGAATACGTGGTCTCAGGATCAAGTAATTTTCGGATAAGGTATGCTACTACCCGCTCCTTTCCTTCAAATTCTTGTATAAGGGCTGATCCAATGGTTTGGGTATCGGCCGCCACGTACAACTTGAAAGGCTTGTTCAATTGCGGAGGGACCAGCACTGGTGGTTCCTTCATATATTGCTTGATTTCATCAAAAGCCTTTTGTTGTTCATCACCCCATATGAACTTCTGATCTTTCTTGAGCTTCAATAACGGAGAAAAGGGCAAAACCTTTTGCGACAGATTTGAAATGAACGTCCTCACAAAATTGATCTTGCCAAGCAATGATTGCAATTCCTTGAGATTGGTTGGAGGGACAACTTCATCAATAGCTTTCATGCTTTTCTTGCCAACCTCAATCCCTCCTTCGTGTATCAGAAATCCCAAGAACTCTCTAGCTGATACCCCAAAAGCACACTTGTTTGGATTCATCTTCAACCCATGCTTTCGGGTGCATTCCAAGGTTCTCTTCACGTTCTCCAAATGTGAGTCATGATTCAAAGATTTGATCACGACGTCATCAATGTAAATCTCAACAATTTTGCCGATCAACTCATGAAAGATATAATTCATTGCTTGTTGATAAGTTGCACTGGCATTTTTCAACCGAAATGTCATGACTATCCATTCAAACAGGCCTATGTGACTAGGACATCTGAAGGCTGTCTTCGATATATCCTCTATTGCCATGAAAATTTTGTTGTACCCTGCATTACCATCCATGAAGTTGATAACTTTATCCCCAGCAGCAGCATCAACCAACAGATCAGCAACGGGCATTGGATATCCATCCATAGGAGTAGCTCTGTTTAAATCTCTGAAATCTATACAAACCCTCGTCTTCCATTTTTCTTGTAGACAGGGACAATGTTAGAGATCCACTCTGCATACCTGCATGGCCGAATAAAGTTTGCATCGAGTAATCTTTCAACTTCCTTCTTCACATCGGCCAATACTTCATCCTTGTAGATTTTCCGGGGAGGTTGCTTATAGGGTCTGAAACCAGGCTTGATTGGCAACCGATGCTCAACAATGCAACGATCCAAACCAGGCATCTCCGAATAATCCCAAGCGAAGCAATCCTTATACTCCTTTAACAGCTTGATTAACTCCTCTCTGAAATCTGATTCTAAGTTAGCACTGATAAATGTCGGCGTTGGCTTGTCACCGTTTCCAATATCAACCTCCTCCAATTTGTCAGCCGACATGAATCCTCGCCCCAACTTGCCATCAGTTCCATCAACGGGATTGTCCATTAAAAATTACTATAAGAGCCGACTGCTTGAATCGGCTGTTGATCACGACTGACAGGTTCAACAGGACCTTCACCCCAGTCTTTTCCTGAGAAACAATCAATGCCTTGATATTCCCAGAAAGCTGGTTCGACATTTGCAACGCTCACCGAATCATCTGCTTGGACCACTTCGATGTCGTCATCTACCCATTGAATGAGCTGTTGATGCATGGTAGATGGGATGCAGCAATTGGCATGGATCCAGTCCCGCCCAAGCAGCAAGCTATATGCTCCCTTTGCCGTCGATGACAAAGAAGGTCGTGAGCAATGTCTTGGACCCAATCATTAAGTCCATGTGTACGCAGCCCTTGGTATCCGAAGGATTTCTAGCAAAATCGTTCAGAATTATGCTCGTAGGTGTCAAATCCCCGGGGCCCATACCAAGCTTCCTGAAGGTAGTGTACGGCATCGCATTGACTGCAGCCCCGCCATCAACAAACAATTTAGTCAATGGCTTGCCATTGACGTATCCCTTTAAGTATAACGGCCTCATGTGTCGATTCTTGGCCGGTTTGTCGAAGGTGGCTTGTTTGGATAATACCAGGTGCGCCATCAACCCCGCAAGCTGTTCATCAACGTTGATTTCCAGGGACGTCTCCTCCTGCACAACTTGATTAGCGGGAGCCATGAATTCATTTGGCAAGAAGTATACCATGCACGCCGGAGCCGAACGACCCGATCCTTCAGGCTTGTCCTTTGGGCGCCACACTTGCTTCCTCTGGATACCCGCCTGCTTCAATTCTCGGTTCCTCAAGCGCTGAACCCTTCTCTTTTGGCTTTTCCTAAAACCAGGCGGTCACCACTGTCCCTCTCGCCAGATGTACTCATGTTCTTCTTCTTCTTGATCAGCCCATCTCTGATCATCTTACCTCTTTCTGGGGTGATCAATGACCTCAATTATTTTTTGACGCCGATCGTCACTAGGATATATCCTTCCAATTCTTTCATGGACAGATCGGCGATTGATAGTCTCCTGCCTATATTCAAAGTACTTGTCACTGCACTCAGGGCAGTTTCTCAATGTAGGAAGCTTTAAGCCCTCATTCCAGCAGTGTCTGAAGAAAGCGCACCCCCAATGTGCACACTCTTGTTCCCACGTGTAACGCTCCAGTTCCTTCTTGTGCGCTTCTTCCTCAAACCTGCGCCTCTCCTCCTCGTGTCTCTGCTTCTGGTAGCGTTCTTTCTCCTGCTGACGCTTCCATTTGTTGAGGAGGATGCGAGTGGTGACCCTGGGTTTGGTCCTGGATGATTCCCCAACTTCAATATGGCTCTTGGGGATACAAGGGGCTTCTCCGTGGACTTGTTCCAACGTTACTTGCTGTGCCGGATCCACTGTTCCACCTTGCTTTGCCCTAGCTGACGTCAGGACTTTGACCTTTCCTTTCTCCTCGGCAGTAACCATGTTAACAGAAAAGCTTATCATATTCTGGGGGAAAGGATGTCCATCCAGTTTCATTTTATTGTTAAAGTTCAGGTGTCCCTCCTGGATAGCCTTTTGGATCCTCATCCTGAAGACCCTGCGGTCATTGATGGAGTGAGAGTTTCTATCATGGAAGCCACAATAACGTTTCTCTTTAACCCCATTGGGCCGAAGCATAGAATGCCCCTCAGGCAACTTGATTCGGCCTTCCTTTACCAATGAAGGATCAGATGGCGACTAGAGAGGGGGGAGTGAATAGGAGTCGGTAAAAATTCTTCTCAAAGAACCCGGCCTATACCCTAGTAAAATCCTGGTCACACACAAGAGATGGATCGAATCACACGCCAATCGCCAAGACAACGAGGTTATGGAACAACCTCTAGTCTTAGGAACGATTCCTTGAAGCACACGCGGAAGCACGAGAAAGGAAGGGAGGAATCGAACCAAGAAGCGAAGCACTCAGGCTCTGGCGGACCGTCCGGCCCGGAGGGGCGGACCGTCCGCACGGCCACGCGGACCGTCCGCCAACGTACCGGACCGTCCGGCCCGGGGCCGCGGACCGTCCGTTAAAGCCAACAAAACCTCCGAAGCGAACCCCGAAAACGGACCGTTCGCGGGGAGCACGCGGACTGTCCGCCAGGCACCCGCGGACCGTCCGCCCGCTGCTGCGGACTGTCCGAAACCACTTCCAACCAAAACTCAAAACCAAAATGGATTGAAAGCGAGGCCAAGCAAGAACACGAAGAACACGGTAAGAACTTGCTCCTCGCAGACCGTCCGCCGGCCCCTCATGGACTGTCCGCGCCTCACAGACAGACCTGAAAACAGCCCGACCACGAAGGTCAACTCCCCCAAATTATCATCGGATTTCCCAAACGCTAGAACCTGTGGAGACAAGGGTGTAGGGATTTGAAAAGCGTCACACAAGGATGCTATAGCCCAAAAATCTTGCCTCCTAACTCCCTAAATCACCGGGAATCGCGAATCCTTTGAGCACCACCAAAAGCTAGAGCACCGAACGAAAATCCTCGAATCGAAGTGGTTTCCCGGCGTTTGAGGTCACAAGATCAATCACAAAGATGCACTAGACATCCATACATGTTTCCCTCAAAGGAAACCAGGGAGAAACCCACTCAAATCCACGGAATCACACCGAGAACAAAGGCACCAAAAACAAGCACGAAAAAGACCACGAGAAACACAACGCCGAATCTTCTATACAAACTAGGAAAGATTCACAAGGTCTAGCATGCCGCCCTAGCATCCATCCCTCTCAACAAATCTCTCATGAAGCTCTCATGCTAGCCTAGAGAAAATAGAGAAGATAATAGCTACGAAAATGAGAAATGGGACGGGGGGAAATGAAACCCTAAGTCCCGGAGAGAGGGAGCCATCCACACACACTCATGGCTTATATATCAGGTCCCGCAGGAGTGGTAAATGACTCAACTACCCCTAACTTAACTATTGGCTATACAACCCACGTAGGGGCATTTAGGTAATGTTTGTGGGTCTTGCCATCGGACGGCCACGCCTTTGCCGCACCCCGCGTCCTCCCGACGCAAGCCATGCGATCCCGCCGCGTGTCCTCTGCTTCGAAGCTTCCCGACACGCCAGGATCCCGTCTCCGTCGTGTTGGGCCCTCGGACTTGGTTTTGAGGCCCAAACCAAGAAACCATCCTCCGATGGTTTTGTGGGCAAACCACCAAACCCCTCGTGCTCGGTCCGGCCTCCCGCCAAACCACTTGACTCGACCGCCACCGTGCACCGGCTCGCTTGTCCATGACTTCGTCTTGCTCATGTCGCCACCATGTGGCCCGCACCCAGTCCCGCTGTCCACTGGGTCCCTCGAACCGAGCCTACTTGTCTCTCCATCTCCCAGAGGCCCCTCAAGGCTAAAGACCTTTCGCGCCCGTTCTTCACCTGCAACAACACGAACTAGGCCGCAGCCTACACCTGCACACTAATCCAAGAGTCAGTCCAACACCCGTTGTCAATCACTCATCACTGAGGAGCGGTCATCCATCGACCACCGGGACGCTCCTGGTCCTCAATCTCCCCCTTGATGAGTGCATTGACAGCACACAACATGAAATGAAATTCAGAGAAAGAAAGAAAGAAAGAAGAAAGAAAAACAAAGAAGCGCAACTCATGACCAAAACCGAAGAAAGGCAAAGAAAGGTCACAAGCCAAGCAAAGCACAAACTCCACACCGAAAACAGAAAAAAAGCTCCCCCTGAACATGTGGATGCAAACTTCCAAATTATAGATCACCTCTTCTGAATTTTCATTAAGCTCACCTCTTCTCCCCCTTGTTGACAATGTATGAATCAAGGTGAAAATGCAGAAATGCAAAACGAAGCATATAAACATCTACATGAGCTTCTCAAATAGGCCAAATCTAGTGCCAAAGGCTAGAAATGAGACAAAAATCACACATATGAATCATAGCATAGTCAAAGAATTGCCACAAGTAATATATGAAAATATAACAATGTGACAAAGCAAAATTTTCAGATTGAAGCAGTTTTACCAAAAGAAAGCTCGCTTCACATGTAAAAGTCTATCCATGTCACACTTGAGCCACAAATATGCATAGCATTCAAAGATCATACAAGGATATCAAATTCTCAGCAAAAGATCATGGCAAACACCCATAAAGCAAAGCATGTCATGTCAAAGCTCATGAGCCATGTGTCCACTTCGGGGAGACTTCTCCACTGGTGAACATCATGCAACATGTTTTGCACCCATATGTGAAAGATAAGACATTTTAAGTATAGACATGATGGATGGAGCATTTTTCAAGCATACACACTTCTTTTCAAGATTAATTCATTTCATGGAACATGAAGTGCCTTTGCGGCAAAAAGAAGCTTATGCTCCTCCATGAATGCAACATAGGCTAAACATTCACAATGATATTCGGCCTTTGGCCCAAATGCAAGAAAAAGGCATCCAAGCACAATCTAAGCATGAAAAGCACATTTAGACCAAGACGTGACATGGATACACTACTACACATGAGTGGAGCACATTTCACCAAAAATTAGTCAAGATTAGCATTTATTTCAAAGAGGGCTATCTCACCACACATATATCTCAAATATTCCAAGAGCATAGCCTCTCATCACCATTTCTCCACACATATGACCAATATCTCACAAATACCAAAGAGACTCGAATAAGGCATATGAAAGAAGCTCATCATCCTAAAATGCATTATGATACAAATGCAACATGATATATGACAAGACGGCTATCCTACCATGGTTTGTACATCAAACAAAACATGTATATACATCAAAGTAAAACATGGTATGATACATATGGTACAAGAAGAAACCCCCAAGAATCAACTAGAAAGGGCAACAAACCCCAAGTTCCCCCCGCAAGCGCACAAATGTGGCTTGGTCGAGAGGCTTTGTAAAGATGTCTGCTAGCTGATCTTGGGTAGGGACATGACTCAACACAATGGTTCCTTTTTACACATTATCCCTCAAGAAATGATACCTCACTTCTATGTGTTTGGTTCTGGAGTGAAGCACTGGGTTTTTGGCTACGCTTATGGCACTGGTGCTATCACAAAGAAGTGGGATCTGGGTGCACTCCTCACCAAAGTCCCTCAAAGTGTATGAGATCCACAACAGCTGGGAATAGCAACTCGCGGCCGCAACATACTCTGCCTCGGTGGTAGGCTGAGCTACACTAGACTGCTTGCGGGAAGACCATGAAACCAACGAAGACCCAAGAAACTGGCAAGTACCAGAAGTAGACTTCCTCTCGACTCGACAACCAGCAAAATCCGCATCGGAAAAACCATGAAGAGAGAGAGTCGAGGAGGAAGAATACCAAAGGCCAAGACCAAAGGGGCGGACCGTAGGTACCCGAAAATCCTCTTGACGGCCCGTCGATGTGATGTCCTCGGCGAAGCTCGAAAACGAGCGCACGGACACACACTGAACTGTATGTCTAGCCTCGTCGCCGTCAGGTAGAGGAGGGAGCCGATCATGCTCCTGTACTCCCGCGGGTCCACTGGTTCTCCGTCCTCGTCCGCATCCAAAGTGGCCGTACTCCTCATGGGAGTCGACATCGGCTTCACATCTTGCATCTGGAACCTCCTCAGCATGTTTTTCGTGTACTTGGTCTGGTGCACGAACGTTCCATCCTTCACTTGCTTGATCTGCAGCCCGAGAAAGTACTGCAACTCGCCCATCATGCTCATCTCGAACTCCCTGCTCATCTCATCTGCAAACTTGGCAACAAGGTTATGTGACGAGCCACCAAAAACAATATCATCCACGTATATCTGAACAATCAACAAGTCATTTCCATGCTTGAGGAGAAACAGGGTCCTACCCACGGTACCCATCACAAACCCTCTGCTCAACAGAAAACCTCTCAATCTCCCATACCAAGCACGAGGCACCTGTTTCAACCAATACAGAGCCCTTTTCAACCTGTACACCATGTGTGGGTACAACTCGCTCTCAAACCCAGGTGGCTGCTTCACATACACCTCCTCCTCTATGACCCCATTCAGAAAGGCACTCTTCACATCCATCTGAAACAACTTGAACCCTTTAGCCACGGCAAAGGCTAGAAGGATCCGAATTGCCTCAAGACGGGCCACAAGAGCAAAGGTCTCCTCATAGTCGATCCCCTCCTTCTGACTAAACCCCTGAGCAACAAGTCTGGACTTGTTCCTCACAACCATCCCATTCTCACCCTCTTTGTTCTTCCAAACCCACTTGGTTCCTATAGGATGGCAATTTGGAGGTGGTTCAACTAACTCCCACACCTGGTTTCTCTCAAAGTTTTCCAACTCCTCATGCATAGAATTGACCCAGTTTGCATCAGATAAAGCGTGTCCAATGTCCTTGGGCTCAAAGGTAGCAACAAATGCAGATGAGCGAAATGAGAGGAATTCCTGGACCTTGACCGTGTAGTACGTTCGTCGATGTCCCCAATGATCTTCGACAGGGGATGCACTTCTTGAATCCGCCTGGGAGCCTCACACCTCGAGACTACCTCCCCCTCAACTTCAGCTTCTCTCGCCTGGTCCTCTTGTCGCACCGTCGTTGTCCATGAAGTAGACGGTCCACGCTCCGTAGTGGTCGTAGGGGAAGTAGTGGGTACACACTCAGCTTCAGGCGCATGGTTCTCTCAATCATCATCTCCAACTTCATCCTTCTCCTCTTCAAAGAGGTCCTCGGCCATCTCCTCTTCACCTGCACATTCAAAGCCAAGAGAGGTAAATGGCATTGTCTCGTCGAAGGTTACCTCGCAAGTCTCCATGATTTTGTTAGTCTCAAGGTTAAGCACCCTATAGGCTCTAGAATGGTTAGCATATCCAAAGAAAATACCATCACTAGACCTAGCCTCAAACTTGTCGAGTTTTCCCTTCTTAAGAATAAAGAACTTGCATCCAAACTCAGAAATGACTCACCTTGGGTGCCCGACCATGCATCAGCTCATAACAGGTCTTCTTCTTGAAAGCTCACAATAAAATCCTGTTAGAGACATGACAAGCCGTATTGACCGCCTCAGCCCAATACCTCCTAGGAGTCCTGTGCTCATCGAGCATCGTCCTAGCCATCTCACAAAGAGTCCGATTTTTCCTTTCCACGACTCCATTCTGAGGGGCACATAAGGGGTCGAATACTGATGTTCAAGACCTAGATCACGACAGAAGGCATCAAAACGAGAGTTCTTGAACTCTGAGCCATTATCACTGCGGATAGCTCAGATGGCATTCCCATGCCTCTCGTTCCTCAACCTCACGATCAGATCACGAACAAAACCAAATGTCTCACTCTTGTCCTCTAAGAAAAACACCCAGGCATAGCGAGAGTAATCGTCCACCACAACAAGGACATACCACTTCCCACCCACCGAGTGAACTCGAGCTGGCCCAACAAGGTCCATGTGCAACAGCTCTATCGGACGCTTGGTCATGACATCAGTCAGGGGTGGATGGTGAGTGGCTACCATCTTGCCATGCCTACACGGAGCACAGACCAAATCCTTCTCAAGCTTCAACCTCGGCAATCCTCGGACAAGGTCAAGACCACTCAAGTGGGAAACCAAATCAAAGCTCAAGTGTCCCAACCGCCTATGCCATTTCCACAAATCAGAAGAAGGACCGGCCATCAAACAGCGAGCAGGACCCAAAGAACGAGAGAAATCAGCCCTGAAAATCGACCCTCGGGGATGATCATACAGACAAGATCACCTCGAGAATCCAGCAAACGAGACTCACCAGACTTGAAACGCACCTCAAAACCCTCATCAAGCAACTGAGAAACCGAAAGCAAATTGAAACCCAAAGACTTCACAAGAGCAACTCTCTTCAACGTTACCTTGTCACTCACATGCACAACACCCTCAGAAATCACCCTTCCTCGTCCATTGTCCCCAAAAGTGAAGTACATCTTTTCCTCCACCGGGGTGAGGCTGGAGAACCACTTCTTATCTCCGGTAATGTGTCGGGAACATCCGGAGTCGATCAACCAAATGTTCTCCAAGCCTCCTGCCTGTAGTCAGAAACAAGAACGAGAGTGAGATAGCGACTCGACACTGGGGTTAGCACACAGAAAGTTGAACCAGTGTCGAGCCATCTGCTCAAAAGAGGGGTTAGCAAACATCATTCCCTTGCCACCAAATTTCCCATGTCCCATGGAAGGAGTACGAGCACCACGAGGGGGAAAACGTAGTCCGTAGTTCCTCTGGAACCCAAAGCTGCGATCATCTCCCCTAGACCCGTAGTGAGGACGAGTAGGAGGACGTCCAGCAAAACCACCACGAGCCCGACGAAACCTCTCACCAGCATGCACACCATCATCTCTCCTAACAAACCTCTCACCACCACCTCTCTGTGGGAACCTGCCAACACTCCTCACACTTCCCACACCCCGTGGAAGTGGCACTCTAGGCTCAGGAATACCATGAGACTGGCGATACCTGTCCTGGTTTGCTTGTTCCCTAGCAAGCCTCTCATCCCTCTTCCTCTTGTAGCAAAACTCTGCAAGATGCCTCTCCTTGCCACAATACTCACACCTGATGGGGATGGGTTTTGGTTTTGGCTCTGACTTCTCTCTAGGCTTCTCACCCTTCTCACTCACAAACTTCACGGGTTTCTGGAAGTCATTTGTTTTGGGTGGAAATTTGGGTGGATCTTGGGTTGTGTCTAGCTTGTTGCAAAGGTGGTTGGGCTTTGGTGTGAAAGTGTTCTTGGGTGCTTTTGGAAGTGGGACTCGAATGTCTCCAATCACCTCAAAATCGGGGTTAGACTCAACGCACTTCTCATACACACTCTCCCCACTGTTCTCTCCCACTTTCTCACCCAAGTTCTCAAAACCCAAACAACGACCATCAGCTCTCTTGAACTCCTCAATCATGATTTTCAATTGAGGTTCCTGCCCAGACAACCAACCCAACACCTTCCTCAAATAGTCATTCTCCTCATAGATGACATCCAAACGGGAAGTAAGTTCAAGATTGCGCAATGTAACTTCATCACAGCTAGTGCATGCATTGACAACAGGAGATTTCAAAGAAGCTTCCAAAGTGCTAATAGTAGAACGAGCATCAACAAGCTTAGCATGCATAGTAGTACATGATTTACAAGCACCAAGCAAAGTGGGTCTAGCCTTAAGCTCATCATACTCAGTCCTAAGATCATCTAGTTTAGCCAAAGTGGAAACATTCTTCTCATTAAGCAACTTGATCTCATTCAACCATGCATCACACTCAAGACACTCAACATCATCAGGAGTAGTAGGAGCAAGTTTCAAAGAGTCATTCTCAAGTTTCAATTCAAGCAATTTGGACTCTAACTCTCCTACTTTCTCACTAGCATTCTCAAGTTGAGCCCTAAGATCTTTCCTCATCTTCTTAGCATCTCTCAACACACTATCACGGTTGTCAATCAAGCCATTCAACCTAGTGATCTTAGCAAGCACAGAGTCGGGGTCACGATTTACCTCATCCTCCGAGTCGGAGTCGCTGTCTTCCTTCTCGCTCTTCTTGCTGCTCAAGCTATGGGCCATCCCACAAAAGCCTTCAAGCGCCACATAGCTCAACCCACTGAGGTTCCGGCTTGCACTCTTCTTGTCCTTGCGCCTCCCGGCGTCTTCATCTTCACTGCTTGAGCTTGACTGCGCGTCGCTTGAGCTCGAGTCGACGTCGCTTGCACCGGCCACCCTGGCTCTTGCCTTGTTCTTCTTGTAGCCGCCCTTGCTCGGTCGCCGCTTCTCCTTGTCCTTGCTCTTGGACTTGCTGAAGTGCTTGCCCTTGGAAGAGTACTTGTCTTCACGCCTTGGGTGCGCCTTGTACTCGCTCATCTTGTACTTGTTCTCCTCCGGTTCCGGGCACTCGGCGATGAAGTGTCCACGCTTGCCACACTTGTAGCATGTCCCTGAGCTTCGCCTTGCATTCCTCCGACTCTCGTGTAGTCGATCAAATCTTCTTGAGAGAAAGGCCAGCTCCTCCTCGCCCAGCACATCAAACTCCTCATCTGGAATAGACATAAGAGAAGACAAGGAAAACTGTCGACAGGAAGGGTTAGCTTTGCCCTTTGATCCGCCCACAAGAGCAATACTATGGTTAGTCGAGCCCTCATGCTTGGATTGCAACTTCCTGTCAATCTCAGCCGACTTGAGCTTAGAAAAGAGGTCATCCAACTCAATAGTCAAATATTGCCCAGACTCCTTGATGGCCTCAACCTTAGCACCCCAAACATTTGGGTCCAAGACATGCAAGAGCTTCAAAGCTTGATCATGCTCAATGTAAGGGAAATCCTCAACATTAGCCTTCATGTTGTTCACGATGGCGGTGAACCTCTGAAACATCGCATCAATGTCCTCACCGGGAAGTTGAGTGAAGTTCTCATATTGCATCCGGTAAGAGACAAAGAGGTGAGCCTTCACATGGTTATCACCACCGTGAGCAACCAACAACTTCTCCCAAATTTGCCAAGCAAGATTCAAATGGCGAACACGCTCAAACTCAGGATCACACAAGCTCCGGACCAAGTGATCAATGGCTTTTGCATTTGCCTCATACTTGGCCTTAGCACCGGCATCGGTCACCATAAGAGTATGGATGTTGACCGGAATAGCATAGGTCTTGTCAAGCACAATGAAATCCAACAACTAGCCACGAAGAAAGATCATCATACGAGCCGCCCACCGAAGTGCGGCGGACCGCCCCGCTCAACGTACGCCATCTTAGGATTCAAGACTTGTCAAAGTCGCAAAGAATCCGGCACCAAGCTCTGATACCAATTGAAGGATCAGATAGCGACTAGAGAGGGGGGGAGTGAATAGGAGCCGGTAAAAATTCTTCTCAAAGAACCCGGCCTATACCCTAGTCAAATCCCGGTCACACACAAGCGATGGATCGAATCACACGCCAATCGCCAAGACAACGAGGTTATGGAACAACCTCCAGTCTTAGGAACGATTCCTTGAAGCACACGCGGAAGCATGAGAAAGGAAGGAAGGAATCGAACCAAGAAGCGAAGCACTCAGGCTCTGGCGGACCGTCCGGCCAGGAGGGGCGGACTGTCCGCACGGGCCAAGCGGACCGTCCGCCAACGTACCGCGGACTGTCCGCACAGGTACGGCGGACCGTCCGGCCGGGCCGCGGACCGTCCGTTAAAGCCAACGAACCTCCGAAGCGAACCCCGAAAACGGACCGTCCGCGGGGAGCACGCGGACTGTCCGCCAGGCACCCGCTGACCGTCCGCCCGCTGCTGCGGACTGTCCGAAACAACTTCCAACCAAAACTCAAAACCAAAACGGATCGAAAGCGAGGCTGAGCAAGAACACGAAGAACACGGTAAGAACTCGCTCCTCGCGGACCGTCCGCCGGCCCCTCGCGGACTGTCTGCGCCTCACGCACAGACCTGAAAACAGCCTGACCACGAAGGTCAACTCCCCCAAATCATCATCGGATTTCCCAAATGGTAGAAGCTGTGGAGACAAGGGTTTGGGGACTTGAAAAGCGTCACACAAGGATGCTATAGCCCAAAAATCTTGCCTCCTAACTCCCTAAATCACCGGGAATCGCGAATCCTTTGAGCACCACCAAAAGCTAGAGCACTGAACGAAAATCCTCGAATCGAAGTGGTTTCCCGGCGTTTGAGGGCACAAGATCAATCACAAAGATGCACTAGATATCCATACATGTTTCCCTCAAAGGAAACCAGGAGAAACCCACTCAAATCCGCGGAATCACACTGAGAACAAAGGCACCAAAAACAAGCACGAAAAAGACCATGAGAAACACAACGCCGAAACTTCTATACAAACCCGGAAAGATTCACAAGGTCTAGCATGCCGCCCTAGCATCGATCCCTCTCAACAAATCTCTCATGAAGATCTCATGCTAGCCTAGAGAAAATAGAGAAGAAAATAGCTACGAAAATGAGAAATGAGAGGGGGGAAATGAAACCCTAAGTCCCGGAGAGAGGGAGCCATCCACACACACTCATGGCTTATATATCAGGTCCCACCGGAGTGGTAAATGACTCGACTACCCCTAACTTAACTATGGGCGATACAACCCACGTAGGGGCATTTAGGTAATGTTTGTGGGTCTTGCCATCGGACGGCCACGCCTTTGCCGCACCCCGCTTCCCCCCGACGCAAGCCATGCGATCCCACCGCGTGTCCTCCGCTTCGAAGCTTCCCGACACGCCCGGATCCCGTCTCTGTCGTGTTGGTCCCTCGGACTTGGTTTTGAGGCCCAAACCAAGAAACCGTTGTTGACGGTTAATAATTATATCAAAGTTCGCTTATGACTTGCAAGCGGACAAGTCTCCCATCGTAGTCAAGGGACCCTTCTTCCCTCGAGTGGTGAACCCAAGGTATCGAATCCGTGGAACAAATGTGCAACGCAAGGATTCAATCTAGTAAAGCAAGGTAAGCTATCTTATGATGAACTAAGTTGCATCTAATCTACTAACTCGTAAAGAAAACGAATCTAATCTAATCTACTAAAGAGGTAACAAGAGAAAGCAAGATATAACCAATCTAGAGAATCTAGATCATGCTTATGTTGTAGCTCCAAACAAGATAGATGAAGATAGAAAAGCGAATCTCATCAAAAGCATCTTTAAATCGTGGCCTTCCATCCGACTCCGAAAACGCCCGCCTTTCGGAACCCCCGTTCTGTCACAACGTATCCCTATTCATGCGGGTAGTCTAGGGCAAGTTCGATAGAACAAGTTGAAATCACTTGGCCGGTCCGGTATGCACCTCTAGCCACCGCAGCTACAAGAGCACCCTAAGTAATCTAGCTGCAAACTAGATCGTAGAAGAAGCGAGTAACCAAGAAGAAAACAAAATCATCGAGAAGGCACTTGATCGCTAGAAATCGAATTCACTTACAAACTTCACCATGAATGATTACATGAACAAGATCACCACCGGGGCCCTCCCTTGATATTGATCCTCGCTCCGGAGCTCCGACGTGGTCTTCCATGCAAGGTTCCCACGTCGGCTAGGGAAACCCTAGACAACTAGCACGACCCTCATCTCCGAGATGGTGTCCCTCAAGCTTCTCTGCTCCTCGGCGGCGGATTACGACTTTATTCCTGCGTGGCTCTCGGTCAGGGGGCTATTTATAGCCTGAGAAGCAATTAGGTCAAAGGGGAGGCCGATTGGGCCCCGAAAAGGGCCGGGCAGCGGTGCCCGGGGCCCCAACTCGGCCCATCTCGTGGCCTCGCTTCGCCGGTGTTGCTTCCCGCGTCTTCTAGATGTTCTCGCCCTTTTGCATGTGGGCCCTTGACGTCGGTTTCTCTCCGAATTGGACTCAACTCCTTGTCTTGCAAGATTCAAGACTTTTCTCGGTTCGGTCCTCGGAGTTTATCATCTTCTCGGGCTTGGTCCTTGGGCTCTTGGAGTCATGTTCACTTCATTGCTTGAATTGTATCGGGCTTCAAAGTCTTGTCATGAGGTGCTTAATGAACTTATCCCGAAGTCTTGCTTTCAACGTTAAAACCCTGTGTAAACACTTAACTCCAAAACCGACATGCACAAGTGAACTTGTTATACCACGGGGGTTAGTACCAATGAATAAGATACAAAAGTCATGCCAACACCGAAGGTAAACTCATGGCTAGGTTGACGGATTTTCACCGTCAACATCTCCCCCATGCTTAAACCTTGCTTGTCCTCGAGTAAGCCTTCAATGGATATCATCGTTGCCCATCAATGTTTAAACCTTGCACTTGATCATACATGAAAAAAAACATAACGCTCTCAAAAGTTTAATTCGTTAAAGTTCCATAATGCACTAGCCTTCATCCCTACGGAGGGTATATATTTAATTAAGCTTATCCCACAAGTATTAACATGCTCACAAAGTTTAAATAGATCTCAGAATTTTTGAAATAAAGAACGAGATAAAGAAAAGAGCTAAACCAAGTTCACAAATTTAAATCACCTTGCATGTTGCTCATGAACTCTCATCTCACTTGTCTCACAAGCCTATATATTCTACTCCTTTCCCTCTCATAACATATATGTGTGGTAGGCTTTATATGGAGCTTTGGGAAAGTTTAGTCCTAACAAGATTTTATGAATGAGGTGTTGTCAAAACAAGACAAGCTTCTCATGGTCTTACCAAGACTCGTCAAAAAGGTCATTGGAAAATAATGTTAAATCAAGGAGGGGAAAGAGAAAAATACACACACTTTTAGATGAGTGGACATGTGCAAATGGCAAAGAGTGATCCCGAGGCACAAAGGAAGTCCTCGTTATCGGATTGCACATGGTTGGAAAATGAGAATGGATGTTTTAAACTTGAAGCCTTGAATGCACTCTTAGAGAACCGGGGAGTTCACTTTAATATATTTTTTTCTCTTTCTCATATTTCTCATTCTTTTCGTTCTTTCTTTCTTTCTTTCATTATATATTTTCTTTTTCTTGTGAGACCTTCACCTTGGAAGTCACGTACATCGCCGAAATTTTTTTCACGTGCATCACCTTTAATAATTTTTTTTCATTCATCATTTTTTTAAAATACTCCCCTTTGAACTCTAAAACTGCACTGTACCTACCTCCTCCCCCATGCTTAGACGTTGCTCGTCCTCGAGCAAAGAGGCGAAAAATAAGGTAGGTACCGGAAATATTTTTCCTTTGGAGAGATACTTGAAATCTTCAATATTGGCACCGTCTTGCAATCTTCCTTGAATTGATGATCCACTCTCAACGATAGGTTGTGGTCAAGGAGGTAAACACAAAAGATGATATTTGGTTTTAAGGGTGGATATCCGGCGAGGTTTGTGAGATCTCTGATGTGGGGATACACAATGCACGGATAAAAAGGCTAGCAAAAATATAGATACGCAAAAACAGAATAACCAGCTTCTTAGTCTCGAGCCAGAGAAATCATGGCCTGCAATAACTCACTCAAAAATAAATCTTGTACACTAAAGTTTATGCACTCAAATATATATAAGGCTCTGGATAGGTTGAGCAACACACAAGTGATATTTGTGACAAGGTTAGCAATATTTTTGAGCATAAAAGACATCTTTAATCTATTCATAACTTGAGAGCACATAAAACACTATGGGTCTTTATTTTAATCATAACCTCCGCTAAAGATTAAGCTAGCATTTAGATAATTTCAAATTTGTATTTTTAAGAGAGCACTAGTTCAAACATGCATAAGTCAATTACAAAGATAAACAAAGCGGCAATTATAATCATATATCATCATGGCACAAACTTTGTAACATTACTAATGGTAAAAACTTGGTGGCGGCATTATTCATGATGAAAATAAACACTAACACACATGCTGAAAATAAAAGTGAAAACTAAAAATTAAAGTAAAGCTGAAAATACTACGCAAACATAGGCGCATACAAGCTGAAAATTAAAGAAAGGGGGTAAAGGAAAGATGACTAAAGCTCCTCCTCTCTCTAATCTTCCGCCGGTGGTTGATATTGATAGTCTTGACCGGTCTGACCGGTGCGAGCCCTTGTGGGTTTTTGCTCGGGTGAACGACTTGGTGTGTTTGTTGTTGTCCCGTGTTGCTGCTGTTTCGAGTTTGGGTCAGTTTGGTGGTCGGTTGGCCTGTTTGGTGTCTTGGGGGATTTCAGGCTGTCATCGGTCTGACCGGTGTGGCTCACCGGTCTGACCGGTTGAGCCACTTAGTGGAAGTTGCTCAGTTTCACCAGCAGGGACCGATCTGACCGGTGGTGCTCACCGGTGTGACCGGTGTGGGTCTGTAGACTCGAAGTTTGGTTTTTCCGCTGTGTTTCTCGGGTCAGAAGGTGGTGTGTTGGTTCCTAGGTTCAGTAGCACTCCAGTGGCTACATGGGCTTGACCAACCTTGGTAGTGAGTCGGAGACGTGAGTTGGAAGCCGTGTTCATCTTGTTGGAGTTTCCATCTTCTTCGAGAAGAATTTTTATCGGCTCCCATTCACTCCCCCCCTCTCTGGTTCGCCATATCGGTCCTTCATTTGTGTAGGGGGAGCTTTGGTGAGTTTCCTTTGTTTGCCTGAGTTGTGCTTTGGTGGTTGTTTTTTGCTCTATCACGTGTGTTTAGGGTGAGCTTTGTATGATCTTTGTCCCTAGTGCATGTGTTTAGGGGGAGCTTGTGAGCTTGGTGTGCTCTTTTCTCTATCTCATGAGTTTAGGGTGAGCTTTGTATGCTCTTTGGTCCTAGTTCATGTGTTTAGGGGGAGCTTGTGAGTTTTGTGCTCTTGTGCCGGTGGTGTTGAGCCCCTTTGCCTCTTCTTGAGGGGCCGGCGGTTGACTTATGTTTTCGATTATCACATGATTGATGTTGAGCCCTTTGTGCCTCTTCTTGAGGGATCATGCATTCTTGTCTCGGTTGTGTTGAGCCGTTGCCCATGTCTTTGGGGACCGAGACATTGAGTTGGCCTTTGTGGTCTCTCTCATGCCAAGTGACCTTGTTCTTTGCTCTTGTGTGGTTTTCTTTCACTTGGATGAGGTGTTCGGTCTTTGCCCTCTCAAACCATTTCTTTCTGCTCACATGTTGTCAATCCGCTCCTCAAGGGGGAGAAATTTGGAAAATCAAGTTGATATGAACCTTGATTTGATGGTGATGAGCGGTTGACAAGTGTTTTGGTAAGAGTTTTATGGCACTTTGGGTTGAGCATTTTGGTTTGATGGCTTTTAGGGATTGCATGTTGGTAGTGTGTCTCTTCGTTTGCACTTGGCCCTTGTGCTTGCTTTGGTTTCGAGAGGAATTTGTCGGAGCTGTTTTTATCCCTTCTCACTTCAAGTGGCCTTTTGTTTGCTTTTCATTGGCTTTGTGGCGCTTGAATGAGTTCTTATTTGCTTTTTGACCTTCTTTTGTCAATGCACTCATCAAGGGGGAGATTGAGGAACCAAGTTGAGAAGTACCTTGGTTCGTGTGTAATGAGTGATTGACCGGATGGTTTGATGCTTTGTGTGTGTAGTGTTGAGTTGTGTTGTGTGTGTTTTATTTTGTGTAGTTACCTTATTGTTTATGTGGTGTGTTGTCAATGCACTCGTGAGGAGTGGTTGACAACATTGTGTGGACTGACTCTTGGCCTAGTATTGCAGGTCTTGGTTGTGGCTTGGTTTGCGTTGGTGCAGGTGAAGAACAGTCGCGAAAGGTCTTAGCCTTGCGGGGCCTCCGAGGAGTGGAGAGACAAGTAGGCTTGGTTCGAGGGACCCGGTGGCCGATAGGATCAAGTGCGAGCCGCATGGTGCAAGAAGAGCAAGACGAAGTCGTGGACATGGAGCCGGTGCATCGGTGGTGGCCAAGTCAAGGAACGAGGCAAGATCGAGTAGACCGTCCGGGCGCCGGGAGGTGAAAGGCTTGGCGGGCTCGACACTTGGCGTGGTGAGGCCGGGCCGTGTACGCGGGGTTTGGTGGTTTGGCCACAAAACCATCGCAGGAGGGTTTCTCGGTTTGGGCCTCAAAACCGAGCCCGAGGGCCTGACGTGACGGAGACGGTATCCGGGTGCGTCGGGAAGCTTCGAGGCGGGCGGCACGCGGCATGATCGAGGTGCTTGCGTCGGGAGGACGTGAAGGCCTGATGGATGTGCGGCCGTCCGATGGTGAACTTCATGTGTTGACCAAAATGCCCCTGTGAGGGCTTGTGTTGTACTCCTAGTGTAGGGGCACTTCGGTCTTTTTCAGAGGGCCTATATATAGGAGGAGGGGGCTGAATTTTCAGCCAACTCTTGGGCTAGCAGGCGGTGGTACTCTTTGATTTGGGAGTGCTTTGGAGAGAGGGAGAGAGGGGAGAGTGGCTCTTTGATTGGAGCTTTTTTCCATCTTAGATTTGGTTTCTAGGAGTGGCTTGTAATCGTTTGGACAAGATATTCATAGTGATTTCATCCTCTAAATCTTGTGCCAATCTTTCTATTCCCGAATTTCTTTTATTGCTTTTTCGGAGCTCTTTTTGTGCTATTTTCGTGCTTGTTTTAGGTGCCTTTGTTCTTGGTGTGATTCCACGGATTTAAGTGGGTTTCTCCCCGGATTTCTTTGAGGGAAACATGGATGGATGTCTAGTGCATCTTTGTGATTGATCTTGTGCCCTCAAACGCCGGGAAACCACTTCGATTCAAGGATTTCCGTTCGGTGCTCTAGCTTTTGGTGGTGTTCAAAGGATCCGCGATTCCCGATGATTTAGGGAGTTAGGAGACGAAATTTTTGGGGTATAGCATCCTTGGTTGACGCTTTACATGTCCCCAAACTCTTGTCTCAACAGCTTCTATCGTTTGGGAGATCCGGTGATGGATTGGGAGTGTTGACTTTGGGGGTCGAGCAGTTTTCAGTTCTGTTTGTGCCTGGCAGACGCTCCGCGAGGGCCAGGCGGACGGTCCGCGTGTACAGTGTCATTCGCGTGTTCTTCGTGTTCTTGCTCGGCTTTGCTTTCCATCCGATTTGGTTTTAGTTTTTCGTTGCAGCCGGTTTGCGGACGGTCCGCGCTTCGCACGGCGGACGGTCCGTGGCCCGCGCGGACGGTCCGCTCGGTCTTCGCGGACGGTCCGTCTTTCTTGGGTCGGTTCGGTGGTTCGTTCGCTTTAACGAACGGTCCACGGCTCGGGGCCGGACGGTCCGCGGCAAGGGTGCGGACGGTCCGCGTACCCCCGCCGGACGGTCCGCGCGGCCATCGCGGGACGGTCCGCCCCCCGCCCGGCCGGGATGGTCCGCCGCAGCCCGGTCGCTTTTGCTCTTTGGTTCGATTCCTCCCTCCTTCATTCGTTCTTCCGTGTGTCCTTCAAGGACTCGTTGTTTTGGCGATTGGTGTGTGATTCGTTCTAATGCTTGTGTGTGACAGGGTTTTGACTAGGGTGTAGGCCGGGTTCTTTGAGAAGAATTTTATCCGGCTCCTATTCACTCCCCCCTCTTTAGTCGCCATCCGATCCTTCAATTGGTATCGGAGCCGGTTGTGGATTCTTTTGGCTCTAACAAGTCTTGAATCCATAGGGTGACTAGAGGAAAGAGGTGCTTTCGCTTGCGACCTTGGTTTGCACGTTTTGAGTCCGACGATTTGGAGTTGTGCCCTTGGAAAACCATAACTTGAGATAGCTTCAGTAAAACGGGCATAACTTTTCACTCGGTGCTCCGTTTTGGCTCAAATTTTTACAGCGGTTTCGTGACTCCATTTGTAGGTGATCCAAAACAATCGACAGATCATTTTGGGGTCTTCAAAAATTCAGAAAAAATCAAGAAGATAATTGAAAAATCCTCATTTAAGTCTCTCGCGGCTTTGTCTTGTTTTTTCTGGATTTTTTCTAGACTTCATTTCACCTTATTTTGAGCTGAAATTTTTTTGTGCCTCTATCTTTGGTGCTCCTTGTTCAGTGGTAAAACTTTGGGAAAAAGATAAGATCCTTTGCTATTGAACTCGTCAGTAGTTGTTAGAGAATTGAGGCATTTTGAGTGCTTTCTTTGCATCGTTGCTTGTTCCTCAAGTTTGCTTTCGGCTAATCCTAACCGGTACTTTGATTATGGCACCAAGTTCTTCTCCTTGTGGTTCTTTGAGCAGGAGGAGTGTGGCGGTTGAGGCGGAAGCCGGAATGGAGGAGATGATATCTCTCATCGAGGACTATCGAGATGGTGACATCAAGAAAGGCGAGCTCTACCACAAGCTAGGAGGCATGAACCAAGGTACACTTGCCAAAGTTATCTTGATCCTATGCAATAGGTTGGATGATTGTGAGCGTGATTGTGGAGACTTGCATAGGAGAAACATAGATTTGTGTGATGCCTTGCGTAGGAAGAATGAGAAGATGAAATGCTCTCTTACTAGGTTGAAATGTGGTATGGCTCATTGGAGGTCTCGTGCTTTGAATTCTTGCACTTCTTGTAACACCATGCATGCTAAAAATGATGCTTTGATTTCTTCCATTGCATGCCTGAAATCTGAAATTAAGGTGTTAAATTTCAAAGCTTCTTTGCCTTGCAAATCTTGTGATGCCTTGTGTGCTGAAAATGAGAAATTAAAAGATGAAGTTAATTGGCGCAAAATGCATGTTGAAGCTTTTAGAAGAGCATGCGACAATCTTGATTTTGAGAATGATGAATTGAGATCATCTCTTGCTAACTTGCAATCTGAAATTGACTTGTTGAAATCCAATGCTTCTATGCCTTGCAACTCTTGTGTTGTTTTGAATGATGAGCTTGATATGGCTAGGAGTAAGATTGCTTTGTTAGAGACAAGTGCTTCTTTACCATGTGTTTCTTGTGAGTCTTTGCATGCTGAAATTAATGAATTAAAATTGACTCACACCACATGTGTAGATGATCTTGAGCATGCTAGGGCTGAAATTTGTGATATAAAATCCATGCCTTGTAGCAAGTGCTCTTTGTTTCTTGTAGAGGATGCTTACCATACTTCTTGTGATAATGATGATGATGATGCTTGGATGGGTGTAAATGATGATACTTGTTCATGTGGTCTCATTTGCACTTCATGCATTGATTTGGAAAGTGAAGTTTTGGCTTTAAAGAAAATGCGCGATGATATGAGCGCCAAGTTGGTTGAGCATGATGAGATGAGTGCCAACCTTGAGAAAGAAAATGAACTCTTGCGTACCACATATGCTAAATGCATTGAAGAAGAAATCAATAATTTGAGAAATATGACATGTGGTACTTGTGAGCGCCTCAAGTCTCAAAATGAGGTTTTGCGCACAAGGTGCAAGAGTCTTTGTGCCAAGGGTTTGGATTCATGCTTCTCGTGTCACTCCAATGTTGATGCTTCTAAATTTGCTTCTTCTAAACCAGAGTCGACTTCTTCTCTTGAGTGTGAGTCTTTGAATGGAAAGGGTGCCTCCCACATATTTGGAACTCATATTCCCAAGCCGAGGTTCCAATGCACCTTTTGCAAGAAGGATGGGCATACCGTTGAGTTTTGCTTTCGCCGTGTCAAGCACGAGCGACGTGTGCGTGCTAAAGCTTTTAAGAAGCCATGTAGCCTTTCTCATGGCACGTGTCATTCTAATGTGGGCACCAAGTTGGATGTTGGGGTTGATACTTCATGCTCTAAGTCCCAAGGGACTTCCCACTTACAAGAGAATGGCGATTCATCCACTCAGACCGTGCCTCTCGATAGGCCTTTGTACCATTGCTCTCACTGTGGGAAGTATAGGCATCAAGAGAGTTTTTGCTACCGCCGGGCAAGGAGAATACGGCGAGGAGGTGCCTCTAGGCCTTTGGTTGTTCATAGCCCTTCTCATGGCATGAACACTTGTGAGCCTAAGAAGGCGCGATTTGTGGACGGGTTTTATGACACTCTTTCTAGTGAGTTAGGCCATGCTCGTGGACATGCTTCTAGTGTTTCTTGTGTTGGTCCGCGACATGCTTCCCGTGGTGCTTGTGTTGGTTCTTCTCCTACGACCCCGAAGGATCTTTGCCTTTTTGCTTGTGGTAGCACTCGACTTTCTTCGCGAGTGACTTCTTTGAGGCATGGTTCCAAGGGTGTTCGAAAGACTTTTCATTCCAACCGGCATTTGCATCATGCTAACCCACATGATAGGTTGTGTGCACCACTTACCCGTGTGACCAAATCTTGGATTCCCAAGTACGTGCTTGCTAACCCTTTGGGATCCAAGGCTCGGTCTTTCTCGTCTCCTTGTGTGTAGGTATGGAGACGCGGTTGGAGAACATGAGCTCAATGGAGACATGATGGTTCTCCACACCATTTTGGATGGCTCTTGAAAGCCTTTGTACACATGTATAGTGAGTTTTCTTTTCCCCTTGTCCTCTCTTGTATATACTTGTGTCTTGCTTGTGTGAAAACCATGGTAGGCTAGCCACCTTGTTCATGATAGCTTTGTGATCTTGAATATCTATCTTGCTATCTTTGTATGATTTTATGGTGGATGTTTTTTTATGAACATCATGTCATGCTTTATGGTTGATTGCTCGGATATGTCATGTTGTTCATTCATATCAGGTTTGTCTAGCTCGATGGTACCTTCCTTGTTAGCATGTTTGTCCCCCATGTATCTCTTGTCATGCTAGCTTTGTAATATATGTTGGTGGATGATCCATGTGATCTTGTATCATGCCTTTGTTTAGTTCTAGTATATTGTTTGGCATGTTGTTCTTTGGTATCATGTTGGTTTAGTGTTGTACCTTGTTGACATACTTGCTTGCCCATGCTTATTAATATTTGTGGAATCATGTTACAATTCTTTATTTATGTTAATTGATATTATCAATGCATTGTGTAGCATGTTGTGAGCTTTCCTTGGAGTTTTGGGCTTGTCTTGTCTTCGAGTTGTGTTGTTGTTCCTCTTTTCGGTTGGTTTTAGAGTTTTTCCTTGCTCTTTCTTTTCTTAGCTTTTGCTTTGTTAGTTGCCCTTGGTTGAGGGGGAGCTTGGCTTCTTTTGATAGGGAATTTGATTCCAAGAAGGGTTGTGGCTTTCTGGGTAGTCTTTGTGATCCTTAAATTGATATTCCTTATATGGTATTCAATTGGGATCTTTGCGGTTTTGCAATTGGTACTGTGTCTATGGTACTCAATTGGGACCTTTGGTGGCTCTTCTCTCGCTTGGAGCGATTCTTGGTTGGTGTGTTCCCTCGTGAGCTTTATTTGTGTTAAGTCAAGTTCCTTGTCTCCCTATGCATTCTGCATTGCATTTGTATCATATATCATGATGTATAGACTTTGGTAGGTTTGACATTTGTGTCTCGCATTTTGTCATATATCTTGTTCCTTTTGATGTATAAATGCCTCTCGACCAAGCTACATTTGTTCGCTTGCGGGGGGAACTTGGGGTTTGTTGCCCTTTCTAGTTGATTCTTGGGGGTTTCTTCTTGTACCATATGTATCATACCATGTTTTACTTTGATGTATATACATGTTTTGTTTGATGTACAAACCATGGTAGGATAGCCGTCTTGTCATATATCACGTTGCATTTGTATCATAATGCATTTTAGGATGATGAGCTTCTTTCATATGCCTTATTTGAGTCTCTTTGGCTATTTGTGAGATATTGGTCATATGTGTGGAGAAATGGTGATGAGACTCTATGCTCTTGGAATATTTGAGATATATGTGTGGTGAGATAGCCCTCTTTGAAATAAATTCTAATCTTGACTAATTTTTGGTGAAATGTGCTCCACTCATGTGTAGTAGTGTATCCATGTCACGTTTTGGTCTAAATGTGCTTTTCATGCTTAGATTGCGCTTGGATGCCTTTTTCTTGCATTTGGGCCAAAGGCCGAATATCATTGTGAATGTTTAGCCTATGTTGCATTCATGGAGGAGCATAAGCTTCTTTTTGCCGCAAAGGCACTTCATGTACCATGAAATGATTTAATCTTGAAAAGAATTGTATAATGCTTGAAAAATGCTCCATCCATCATGTCTATTGAGGACCAGGAGCGTCCCAGTGGTCGATGGATGACCGCTCCTCAGTGATGAGTGATTGACAACGGGTGTTGGACTGACTCTTGGCTTAGTGCGCAGGTGTAGGCTGCGGCCTAGTTCGCTTTGCCGCGGGTGAAGAACGGGCGCGAAAGGTCTTCGGCCTTGAGGGGCCTCCGGGAGATGGAGAGACAAGTAGGCTCGGTTCGAGGGACCCGGTGGACGGCGGATCGGGGGTGCGGGCCACATGGTGGCGACATGAGCAAGACGAAGTCATGGACAATCGAGCCGGTGCACTGTGGCGGTCAAGTCAAGTGGTTTGGCGGGAGGCCGGACCGGGCACACGGGGTTTGGTGCTTTGCCCACAAAACCATCGGCGGACGGTTTCTTGGTTTGGGCCTCAAAACCAAGTCCGAGGGCCCAACACGACGGAGACGGGATCCGGGCGTGTCGGGAAGCTTCGAGGCGGAGGACACGCGGCGGGATCGCATGGCTTGCGTCGGGAGGACGCGGGGAGCGGCAAAGGCGTGCCCATCCGATGGGAAGACCCACAAACATTACCTAAATGCCCCTACGTGGGTTGTATCGCCAGTAGTTAAGTTAGGGGTAGTCGAGTCATTTACCACTCCGGCGGGACCTGATATATAAGCCATGAGTGTGTGTGGATGGCTCTTTCTCTCCGTGACTTAGGGTTTCATTTCCTCCCTCCTCTTTCTCATTTTCGTAGCAATTTTTCCTTCCATTTTCTCTAGGCTAGCATGAGAGCTTCATGAGAGATTTGTTGAGAGGGATGGATGCTAGGGCGGCATGTTAGACCTTGTGAATCTTTCCTGGTTTGTATAGAAGATTCGGGGTTGTTTTTCGTGGTTTTTCGTGCCTGTTTTCGTGCCTTTGTTCCCGGTGTGATTCCGCGGATTTGAGTGGGTTTCTCCCCGGATTTCTTTGAGGGAAACATGGATAGATGTCTTGTGCATCTTTGTGCTTGATCTTGTGACCTCAAACGCCGGGAAACCACTTCGATTCGTGAGTTTTTGTTCGGTGCTCTAGCTTTTGGTGGTGCTCAAAGGATTCGCGATTCCCGGTGTTTTAGGGAGTTAGGAGGCAAGATTTTTGGGCTATAGCATCCTTGTGTGAAGCTTTTCAAGTCACCAAACCCTTGTCTCCATAGCTTCAACCGTTTGGGAAATCCGATGATGATTTGGGGGAGTTGACTTTCGGGGTCGGGCTGTTTCTGTTCTGTCCGCGTGGCGCGGACGGTCCGCGGGGGGGTCGCGGACGGTCCGCGAGGAGCCTTGTTCGTCGCGTGTTCATCGTGTTCTTGCGCGTCCTTGCTTTCGATTCGGTTTGGCTTTTGGTTTTGGTTGCAGCCGGTTGCGGACGGTCCGCGCTCGAGTAGCGGACGGTCCGTGGGTGGCGCGGACGGTCCGCCGGCCTCGGCGGACGATCCGTTTTTCTCGGGTCGCTTCGGTGTTGTGTGCTTTAACGGACGGTCCGCGGTGTTGGGCGGGGACGGTCCGTGGTGCGGTTGCGGACGGTCCGCGGCCTCGGGTCGGACGGTCCGTGAGACCTGCGCGGACGGATTGCCGCTCCTGCGCGGACGGTCCGCCAGAGCCTGTGTGCTTTGCTTCTTGGTTCGATTCCTCTCTTCCTTTCTAAGTGCTTCTGCGTGTGCTTCTAGGAATCGTTCCTAAGGCTAGAGGTTGATCCATAACCTCGTGGTCTTGGCGATTGGTGCGTGATTCGATCCATCGCTTGTGTGTGACCGGGGTTTGTTTAGGGTATAGGCCGGATTCTTTTGGAAGAATTTTTACCGGCTCCTATTCACTCCCCCCTCTCTAGTCGCCATCTGATCCTTCAATTGGTATCAGAGCTTGGTGCCGGATTCTTTGCGACTTTGACAAGTCTCGAATCCTAAGATGGCGTACGTTGAGCGGGGCGGTCCGCCGCACTTCGATGGCAAGGGTTACCACAAGTGGCGGCTCGTATGATGATCTTTCTTCGTGGCAAGTTGTTGGACTTCATTGTGCTTGACAAGACCTATGCTATTCCGGTCAACATCCATACTCTTATGGTGACCGATGCCGGTGCTAAGGCCAAGTATGAGGCTAATGCAAAAGCTGTTGATCACTTGGTCCGGAGCTTGTGTGATCCAGAGTTTGAGCGTGTTCGCCATTTGAATCTTGCTTGGCAAATTTTGGAGAAGTTGTTGGTTGCTCACGGTGGTGATAACCATGTGAAGGCTCGCCTCTTTGTCTCTTACCGGATGCAATATGAGAATTTCACTCCACTTCCCGGTGAGGACATTGATGCGATGTTTCAGAGGTTCACCGCCATCGTGAACAACATGAAAGCTAATGTTGAGGATTTTCCGTACACCGAGCATGATCAGGCTTTGAAGCTCTTGCATGTCTTGGACCCAAATGTTTGGGGTGCTAAGGTTGAGGCCATCAAGGAGTCTGGGCATTACTTGACTATTGAGTTGGATGACCTCTTTTCTAAGCTCAAGTCGGCTGAGGTTGACAGGAAGTTGCAATCCAAGCATGAGGGCTCGACTGACCATAGTCTTGCTCTTGTGGGCGGATCAAAGGGCAAATCTAACCCTTCCTGTCGACAGTTTTCCTTGTCTTCTCTCATGTCCATTCCAGATGAGGAGTTTGATGTGCTGGGCGAGGAGGAGTTGGCCTTGCTCTCAAAAAGGTTTGAACGACTACACGAGAGTCGGAGGAATGCAAGGCAGAGCTCAGGGACGTGCTACAAGTGTGGCAAGCGTGGCCACTTCATCGCCGAGTGCCCGGAAGCGGAGGAGAACAAGTACAAGGTGAACGAGTACAAGGCGCACCCGAGGCGTGAAGACAAGTACTCCTCCAAGGGCAAGCACTTCAACAAGTCCAAGAGCAAGGACAAGGACAAGCGGCGACCGAGCAAGAGCAACTACAAGAAGAACAAGGCAAGAGCGATGGTGGCCGGTGCGAGCGACGTCGACTCAAGCTCAAGCGAGGAGCAGTCAAGCTCAAGCAGCGAAGATAAAGACGCCGGGAGGCGCAAGGACAAGAAGAGTGCAAGCCGGAACCTCGGCGGCGGGGAGCCGTGTGGCGCTTGAGGGCTTTTGTGGCATGGCCCATAGCTCAAGCGACAAGAAGAGTGAGAAGGAAGACGGCGACTCCGACTCGGAGGATGAGGTAAACCGTGACCCCGACTCTTTGCTTGCTGAGATTGCTAGGTTGAATGGTTTGCTTGACAACCGTGATAGTGTGCTGAGAGATGCCAAAAAGATGAGGAAAGATCTTAGGGCTCAGCTTGACAATGCCAGCGAGAAAGTAGGAGAGTTAGAGTCAAAATTGCTTGAATTGAAACTTGAGAATGACTCTTTGAAACTTGCTCCTACTACTCCTGATGATGTTGAATGTGTTGAATGTGATGCTTGGTTGAATGAGATAAAACTGCTTAATGAGAAAAATGCTTCCACCTTGGCTAAACTAGATGCTCTTAGGACTGAGTATGATGAGCTTAAGGCTAGACCTACTTTGCTTGGTGCTTGCAAATCATGTCCTACTATGCATGCTAAGCTTGTTGATGCCCGTTCTACCATTAGTTCTTTGGAAGCATCTTTGAAATCTCCTGTTGTCAATGCATGCACTAGCTGTGATGATGTCACTTTGCGCAATCTTGAACTTACTTCCCGTTTGGATGTCATCTATGAGGAGAATGACTATTTGAGGAAGGTGTTGGGTTGGTTGTACGGGCAGGAACCTCAATTGAAAATCATGATTGAGGAGTTCAAGAGAGCTGATGGTCGTGGTTTGGGTTTTGAGAAGTTGGGTGAGAAAGTGGGAGAGAACAGTGGGGAGAGTGTGTATGAGAAGTGTGTTGAGTCTAACCCCGAGTTTGAAGTGATCGGAGAGATCCAAGTCCCACTTCCAAATGCACCCAAGAACTCTTTCACACCAAAGCCTAACCACCTTTGCAACAAGCTTGACACAACCCAAGATCCACCCAAATTCCCACCTAAAACAAATGATTTCCAGAAACCGGTGAAGTTTGTGGGTGAGAAGGGTGAGAAGCCTAGAGAGAAGCCAGAGCCAAAACCAAAACCCATCCCCTTCGGGTGTGAGTATTGTGGCAAGGAGAGGCATCTTGCGAGTTTTGCTACAAGAGGAAGAGGGATGAGAGGCTTGCTAGGGAGCAAGCGAACCGGGACGGTATCGCCGGTCTCATGGTATTCCCGAGCCTAGAGTGCCACTTCCACGGGGTGTGGGAAGTGTGAGGAGTGTTGGCGAGGTGTTCCCACGGAGAGGTGGTGGTGAGAGGTTTGTCGGGAGAGAGGATGGTGTGCGTCTTTGGTGAGAGGTTTGGTCGGGCTCGTGGTGGTTTTGGCGGACGTCCTCCTACTCGTCCTCGGTACGGGTTTAGGGGAGATGATCGCAGCTTTGGGTTCCGAGAGGAGCTACGGACCACGTTTTCCCCCTCGTGGTGCTCGTACTCCTCCCATGGGACATGGGAAGTTTGGTGGCAAGGGAATGATGTTTGCTAACCCCTCTTTTGAGCAGATGGCTCGACACTGGTTTAACTTTCTTTGTGCTAACCCCAGTGTCGAGTCGCTAGCTCACTCTCGTTCTTGTTTCTGACTACAGGCAGGAGTCTTGGAGAACATTTGGTTGATCGACTCCGGATGTTCTCGACACATGACCGAAGATAAGAAGTGGTTCTCCGGCCCTCACCCCGGTGAAGGAAAAGCAAGACATCACATTTGGGGACAATGGACGAGGAAGGGTGCTGTCGGAGGGTGTTGTGCATGTGGGTGACAAGGTAACGTTGAAGAGAGTGGCTCTTGTGAAGTCTTTGGGTTTCAATTTGCTTTCGGTTTCTCAGTTGCTTGATGAAGGTTTTGTGGTGCGTTTCAAGTCTGGCGAGTCTCGTTTGCTTGATTCTTGAGGTGATCTTGTCTGTATGATCATCCCCGAGGGTCAGATTTTCAGGGCTGATTTCTCTCATTCTTTGGGTCCTCGCTCGTCGTTTGATGGCCGGTCCTTCTTCGATTTGTGGAAATGGCATAGGCGGTTGGGACACTTGAGCTTTGATTTGGTTTCCCGCTTGAGTGGTCTTGACCTTGTCCGAGGATTGCCGAGGTTGAAGCTTGAGAAGGATTTGGGTTGTGCTCCTTGCGAGCATGGTAAGATGGTAGCCACTCCCCATCCACCCCTGACCGATGTCATGACCGAGCGTCCGACGTAGCCGTTGCATATGGACCTTGTTGGACCGGCTCGAGTTCGCTCGGTGGGTGGGAAGTGGTATGTCCTTGTTGTGGTGGACGATTACTCTCGCTATGCACGGGTGTTCTTCTTGGAGGATAAGAGTGAGACATTCGGTTTTGTTCGAGATCCGATCGTGAGGTTGAAAAACGAGAGGCATGGGAATGCTATTCGAGCTATCCGCGGGATAATGGCTTTGAGTTCAAGAACTCTCGTTTTGATGCCTTCGTCGTGATCTAGGTCTTGAACATCGGTATTCGACCCCTTATGTGCCCCTCGGAATGGAGTCGTGGAAAGGAAAAATCGGACTCTTTGTGAGATGGCTAGGACGATGCTCGATGAGCACGGGACTCCTAGGAGGTATTGGGCCGAGGCGGTCAATACGGCTTGTCATGGTTCCAACGGGATTTTATTGCGAGCTTTCAAGAAGAAGACCGTTATGAGCTTGTGCATGGTCGGGCACCCAAGGTGAGTCATTTCCGAGTCTTTGGCTGCAAGTGCTTTATTCGAAGAAGGGAAAACTCGACAAGTTTGAGGCTAGGTCTAGTGATGGTATTTTCTTTGGATATGCTAACCACTCTAGAGCCTATAGGGTGCTTAACCTTGAGACTAACAAAATCATGGAGACTTGCGAGGTAACCTTCGACGAGACAATGCCATGTACCTCTCTTGGCTTTGAGTGTGCAGGTGATGAAGAGATGGCCGAGGACCTTTTTGAGGAGGAGAAAGATGAAGCTGGAGATGATGATGGGGAGAACCATGCGCCCGAAGCTGAGCATGTACCCACTACTTCCCCTACGACCACTTTGGAGCATGGACCGTCTACATCATGGACAACGACGGTGCAACAAGAGGACCAGGCGAGAGAAGCTGAAGTTGAGGGGAGGTAGTCTCGAGGCGTGAGGCTCCCGGCGGATTCAAGAAGTACATCCCTGTCGAAGATCATTGGAAACATCGACGAACGCACTACACGGTCGAGGTCCAGGAATTCCTCTCATTTTGCTCAT
Organism: Cenchrus americanus; assembly: GCA_947561735.1. Lineage (NCBI taxonomy): Eukaryota > Viridiplantae > Streptophyta > Magnoliopsida > Poales > Poaceae > Cenchrus > Cenchrus americanus. Next base: position 79,076,951 of record OX387245.1, on the reverse strand, counting down.
GCTGCTTTTGTTGCTACTTTTGAGCCCAAGGACATTGGACATGCTTTATCTGATGCAAACTGGGTCAATTCTATGCATGAGGAGTTGGAAAACTTTGAGAGGAACCAGGTGTGGGAGTTAGTTGAACCACCTCCAAATTGCCATCCCATAGGAACCAAGTGGGTTTGGAAGAACAAAGAGGGAGAGAATGGGATGGTTGTGAGGAACAAGTCCAGACTTGTTGCTCAGGGGTTTAGTCAGAAGGAGGGGATCGACTATGAGGAGACCTTTGCTCCTGTGGCCCGTCTTGAGGCGATTCGGATCCTTCTAGCCTTTGCCGTGGCTAAAGGGTTCAAGTTGTTTCAGATGGACGTGAAGAGTGCTTTTCTGAATGGGGTCATAGAGGAGGAGGTGTATGTGAAGCAGCCACCTGGGTTTGAGAGCGAGTTGTACCCACACAGGGTATACAGGTTGAAAAGGGCTCGTATGGGTTGAAACGGGCGCCCGTGCTTGGTATGGGAGATTGAGAGGTTTTTCGTTGAGCGAGAGGGTTTGTGATGGGTACCGTGGATAGGACCTTGTTTCTCCTCAAGCATGGAAATGACTTGTTGATTGTTCGGATATACGTGGATGATATTGTCTTTGGTGGCTCGTCACATAACCTTGTTGCCAAGTTTGCGAGATGAGATGAACGGGGAGTTCGAGATGAGCATGATGGGCGAGTTGCGGTATTTTCTCGGGCTGCGAGATCAAGCAAGTGAAGGACGGTACATTTGTGCACCGGACCAAGTACACAAAAGACATGCTCGAGGAAGTTCCGGATGCAAGATGTGAAGCCGATGTCGACTCCCATGGGGAGTACGGCCACTTTGGATGCGGATGAGGACGGAGAAACGGTGGACCGGCGGGAGTACGGGAGCATGATCGGCTCCCTCCTCTACTTGACGGCGACGAGGCCGGACATACGGTTCGGCGTGTGTCCGTGCGCTCGTTTTCGAGCTTCGCCGAGGACATCACATCGACGGCCGTAAAGAGGATTTTCGGGTACCTACGATGCCCCTTTGGTCTTGGCCTTTGGTATTCTTCCTCCTCGACTCTTTCTCTTCATGGTTTTTCGATGCGGATTTTCTTTGGTTGTCGAGTCGAGAGGAAGTCTACTTCTGGTACTTGCCAGTTTCTTGGGTCTCCGTTGGTCTCATGGTCTTCCCGCAAGCAGTCTAGTGTAGCTCAGTCTACCACAGAGGCAGAGTACGTTGCTGCCGCGAGTTGTTGCTCGCAGTTGTTGTGGATTTCATACACTTTGAGAGACTTTGGTGAGGAGTGCACCCAGATCCCACTTCTTTGTGATAGCACCAGTGCCATAAGCGTAGCCAAAAACCCAGTGCTTCACTCCAGAACCAAACATGTAGAAGTGAGGTATCATTTCTTGAGGGACAATGTGGAGAAAGGAACCATTGTGTTGAGCCATGTCCCTACCCAAGATCAGCTAGCCGACATCTTTACAAAGCCTCTCGACCAAGCTACATTTGTGCGCTTGCGGGGGAACTTGGGGTTTGTTGCCCTTTCTAGTTGATTCTTGGGGGATTTCCTTTTTGTATCATACGTATCATACCATGTTTATTTTGATGTATATAATATGAGAATTTCACTCCACTCCCCGGTGAGGACATTGATGCGATGTTTCAGAGGTTCACCGCCATCGTGAACAACATGAAAGCTAATGTTGAGGATTTTCCATACACCGAGCACAGATCAAAGTTTTGAAGTTTCTGCATGTCTTGGACCCAAATGTTTGGGGCGCTAAGGCCGAGGCCATCAAGGAGTCTGGGCATTACTTGACTATTGAGTTGATGACCTCTTTTCTAAGCTCAAGTCGGCGGAGGTTGACAGAAGTTGCAATCCAAGCATGAGGGCTCGACCGACCATAGTTTTGCCTCTTGTGGGCGGATCAAAAGGGGCAAATCTTAACCTTCCGTCGACAGCTTCTTGTCTTCTCTCATGTCCATTCCAGATGAGGAGTTTGATGTGCTGCTGCAGAGGAGCCTGCCTTGCTCAAGAAGGCTCGAACGACTACACGAGAGTCGAGGAACGCAAGGCTGAGCTCTCGTGGACGTGCTACAAGTGTGGCAAGCGGGCTAATTCATCGCCGAGTGCCCTACAGGAGAACAAGTACAAGGTGAACGAGTACAAGACGGCACCCGAGGCGGTGAAGAGGAAAGTACTCCTCCAAGGGTAAGCACTTCAACAAGTCCAAGAGCAAGGACAAGGACAAGCGGCGACCGAGCAAGAGCTACGCGGAAGAACAAGGCAAGAGCGATGGTAGCTGCGAGCGACGTCGACTCAAGCTCAAGCTTTTCAGAGCGCTCAAGCTCAAGGAAGAAGGATAAAGACGCTCTTGAGTGCTGGCAGCGGTGAAGAGTGCAAGTCGAACCTCGGCCGGCCGAAGTCGTGTGGCGCTTGAGGGCTTTTGTGGTATGGCCCATAGCTCAAGCAACAAGAAGAGTGAGAAGGAAGATACGACTCCGACTCGTGAGATGAGGTGTAAACCGTGACCCCGACTCTTTGCTTGCTGAGATTGCTAGGTTGAATGGTTTGCTTCGACAACCGTGGGATAGTGTGCCGAGAGATGCCAAAAAGATGAGGAAAGATCTTAGGGCTCAAATTTTTTGAGAATGCTAGCGAGAAAGTAGGAGAGTTAGAGTCAAAATTGCTTGAATTGAAACTTGAGAATGACTCTGAAAACTTGCTCCTACTACTCCCGATGATGTTGAATGTGTTGAATGTGATGCTTGGTTGAATGAGATCAAACTTCCGTTTAATGAGAAGAATGCTTCTACTTTGCCAACCTAGATGCTCTTAGGACCGAATATGATGAGCTTAAGGCTAGGCCCACTTTGCTTGGTGCTTGCAAATCATGTCCTACTATGCATGCTAAGCTTGTTGATGCTCGTTCTACCATTAGTTCTTTGGAAGCATCTTTGAAATCCCCCGTTGCAAATGCATGTTCTAGCTATGATGAAGTTACTTTGCGCAATCTTGAACTTACTTCCCGTTTCTTTGATGTCATCTATGAGGAGAATGACTATTTGAGGAAGGTGTTGGGTTGGTTAGATTCAAGGCAGGAACCTCAATTGAAAATCATGATTGAGGAGTTCAAGAGAGCCGATGGTCGTGGTTTGGGTTTTGAGAAGTTGGGTGAGAAAGTTGGAGAGAACATGGGGAGAGTGTATGAGAAGTGTGTTGAGCCCAACCCCGAGTTTGAGGTGACCGGAGAGATCCAAGTCCCACTTCCAAAAGCACCCAAGAACTCCTTCACACCAAAGCCTAACCACCTTGCAACAAGCTTGACACAACTCCAAGATCCACCCAAATTCCCACCTAAGACAAATGATTTCAAACCGGTGAAGTTTGTGGGTGAGAAGGGTGAGAAGCCTGAGAGAAGCGTCGTAGCCAAAACCAAAACCCATCCCCTTCAGGTGTGAGTATTGTGGCAAGGAGAGGCATCTCGCAGTTTTGCTACAAGAGGAAGAGGGATGAGAGGCTTGCTAGGGAGCAAGCAAACCAGACAAATGCACGCTGGGCCCGCGTATTCCCGAGCCTAGAGTGCCACTTCCACGCGGGTGTGGGAAGTGTGAAGAGTGTTGGATAGAGTTGAGCTCGTAGGTGGTAGGTTTGTGAGGAGAGATGATGGTGTGCGGTGGCCGGTGAGAGGTTTGGTCGTTCGTGGTGGTTTTGTCGCACGTCCTCCTACTCGTCCTCGCACGGCTTAGGGAGATGATCGCAGCCTTGGGTTCCAGAGGAATCGCGAATTCACGCTTTCCCCTCGTGGTGCTCGTACTCCTCCCATGGGACATGGGAAGTTTGGTGGCAGGAATGATACTGCTAACCCCTCTTTGAGCAAATGGCTCGACACCGGTTTAACTTTCTTCGTGCTAACCCTGTCGAGTCGCTAGCTCACTCTCGTTCTTGTTTCTGACTACAGGCAGGAGTCTTGGAGAACATTTGGTTGATCGACTCCGGATGTTCTCGACACATGACCGAAGATAAGAAGTGGTTCTCCAGCCTCACCCCAGTGAAGGAAAAGCAGTACATCACATTTGGGGACAATGGACGAGGAAGGGTGCTGTCGGAGGGTGTTGTGCATGTGGGTGACAAGGTAACGTTGAAGAGAGTGGCTCTTGTGAAGTCTTTGGGTTTCAATTTGCTTTCGGTTTCTCAGTTGCTTGATGAAGGTTTTGTGGTGCGTTTCAAGTCTGGCGAGTCTCGTTTGCTTGATTCTTGAGGTGATCTTGTCTGTATGATCATCCCCGAGGGTCAGATTTTCAGGGCTGATTTCTCTCATTCTTTGGGTCCTGCTCGCTGTTTGATGGCCGGTCCTTCTTCTGATTTGTGGAAATGGCATAGGCGGTTGGGACACTTGAGCTTTGATTTGGTTTCCCGCTTGAGTGGTCTTGACCTTGTCCGAGGATTGCCGAGGTTGAAGCTTGAGAAGGATTTGGGTTGTGCTCCTTGCGGGCATGGTAAGATGGTAGCCACTCCCCATCCACCCCCGACCGATGTCATGACCGAGCGTCCGACGTAGCCGTTGCATATGGACCTTGTTGGACCAGCTCGAGTTCGCTCGGTGGGTGGGAAGTGGTATGTCCTTGTTGTGGTGGACGATTACTCTCGCTATGCCTGGGTGTTCTTCTTGGAGGATAAGAGTGAGACATTCGGTTTTGTTCGAGATCTGATCGTGAGGTTGAAAAACGAGAGGCATGGGAATGCTATTCGAGCTATCCGCAGTGATAATGGCTTTGAGTTCAAGAACTCTCGTTTTGATGCCTTCTGTCGTGATCTAGGTCTTGAACATCAGTATTCGACCCCTTATGTGCCCCTCAGAATGGAGTCGTGGAAAGGAAAAATCGGACTCTTTGTGAGATGGCTAGGACGATGCTCGATGAGCACAGGACTCCTAGGAGGTATTGGGCTGAGGCGGTCAATACAGCTTGTCATGGTTCCAACAGGATTTTATTGCGAGCTTTCAAGAAGAAGACCTGTTATGAGCTTGTGCATGGTCGGGCACCCAAGGTGAGTCATTTCCGAGTCTTTGGCTGCAAGTGCTTTATTCTGAAGAAGGGAAAACTCGACAAGTTTGAGGCTAGGTCTAGTGATGGTATTTTCTTTGGATATGCTAACCACTCTAGAGCCTATAGGGTGCTTAACCTTGAGACTAACAAAATCATGGAGACTTGCGAGGTAACCTTCGACGAGACAATGCCATGTACCTCTCTTGGCTTTGAGTGTGCGAGGTGATGAAGAGATGGCCGAGGACCTTTTTGAGGAGGAGAAAGATGAAGCCGGAGATGATGATGGGGAGAACCATGCGCCCGAAGCTTAGCATGTACCCACTACTTCCCCTACGACCACTTTGGAGCATGGACCGTCTACATCATGGACAACGACGGTGCAACAAGAGGACCGGCGAGAGAAGCCGAAGTTGAGGGGAGGTAGTCTCGAGGCGTGAGGCTCCCCGACGGATTCAAGAAGTACATCCCCTGTCGAAGATCATTGGAAACATCGACGAACGCACTACACGGTCGAGGTCCAGGAATTCCTCTCATTTTGCTCATGCTGCTTTTGTTGCTACTTTTGAGCCCAAGGACATTGGACATGCTTTATCTGATGCAAACTGGGTCAATTCTATGCATGAGGAGTTGGAAAACTTTGAGAGGAACCGGGTGTGGGAGTTAGTTGAACCACCTCCAAATTGCCATCCCATAGGAACCAAGTGGGTTTGGAAGAACAAAGAGGGAGAGAATGGGATGGTTGTGAGGAACAAGTCCGTACTTGTTGCCTAGGGGTTTAGTCGAAGGAGGGGATCGACTATGAGGAGACCTTTGCTCCCGTGGCCCGTCTTGAGGCGATTCGGATCCTTCTAGCCTTTGCCGTGGCTAAAGGGTTCAAGTTGTTTCAGATGGACGTGAAGAGTGCTTTTCTAGAATGGGGTCATAGAGGAGGAGGTGTATGTGAAGCAGCCACCTGGGTTTGAGAGCGAGTTGTACCCACACAGGGTATACAGGTTGAAAAGGGCTCTGTATGGGTTGAAACAGGCGCCCCGTGCTTGGTATGGGAGATTGAGAGGTTTTCTGTTGAGCAGAGGGTTTGTGATGGGTACCGTGGATAGGACCTTGTTTCTCCTCAAGCATGGAAATGACTTGTTGATTGTTCAGATATACGTGGATGATATTGTCTTTGGTGGCTCGTCACATAACCTTGTTGCCAAGTTTGCAGATGAGATGAGCAGGGAGTTCGAGATGAGCATGATGGGCGAGTTGCAGTATTTTCTCGGGCTGCAGATCAAGCAAGTGAAGGACGGTACATTTGTGCACCAGACCAAGTACACAAAAGACATGCTGAGGAAGTTCCAGATGCAAGATGTGAAGCCGATGTCGACTCCCATGGGGAGTACGGCCACTTTGGATGCGGATGAGGACGGAGAAACAGTGGACCAGCGGGAGTACAGGAGCATGATCGGCTCCCTCCTCTACTTGACGGCGACGAGGCCCGGACATACCGCTCGGCCGTGTGTCCGTGCGCTCGTTTTCGTGCTTCGCCGAGGACATCACATCGACGGGCCGTAAAGAGGATTTTCGGTACCTGCGTCTCCGCCCCCGGTCTTGGCCTTTGGTATTCTTCCCTCCTCGACTCTTTCTCTTCATGGTTTTTCCGATGCGGATTTTGCGGTTGTCGAGTCGAGAGGAAGTCTACTTCTCGGTACTTGCCAATTTCTTGGGTCTTCGTTGGTCTCATGGTCTTCCCGCAAGCGCTCTAGTGTAGCTCGCCTCTACCACAGAGGCAGAGTACGTTGCTCGCCGCGAGTTGTTGCTCGCCGTTGTTGTGGATTTCATACACTTTGAGAGACTTTGGTGAGGAGTGCACCCATATCCCACTTCTTTGTGATAGCACCAGTGCCATAAGCGTAGCCAAAAACCCAAGTGCTTCACTCCGTAACCAAACATGTAGAAGTGAGGTATCATTTCTTGAGGGACAATGTGGAGAAAGGAACCATTGTGTTGAGCCATGTCCCTACCCAAGATCGCCTAGCCGACATCTTTACAAAGCCTCTCGACCAAGCTACATTTGTGCGCTTGCGGGGGGAACTTGGGGTTTGTTGCCCTTTCTAGTTGATTCTTGGGGGATTTCCTTTTTGTATCATACGTATCATACCATGTTTATTTTGATGTATATACATGCTTTGCTTGATGTATAAACCATGGTAGGATAGCCATCTTGTCATATATCATGTTGCATTTGTATCATATTGCAGTTTAGGATGATGAGCTTCTTTCATATGCCATATTTGAGTCTCTTTGGCTATTTGTGAGATATTGGTCATATGTGTGGAGAAATGGTGATGTGAGGCTATGCTCTTGGAATATTTGAGATATATGTGTGGTGAGATAGCCCTTTTTGAAATAAATGCGAAACTTGACTAAATTGTGATGAAATATGCTCCACTCGTGTGTAGTTGTGTATCCATGTCACAGTTTGGTCTAAATGTGCTTTTCATGCTTAGATTGTGCTTGGATGCCTTGTTCTTGCATTTGGGCCAAAGGCCGAATATCATTGTGAATGTTTAGCCTATGTTGCATTCATGGGGGAGCATAAGCTTCTTTTTGCCGCAAAGGCACTTCATGTACCATAAAATGAATTAATCTTGAAAAGAAGTGTGAATGCTTGAAAAATGCTCCATCCATCATGTCTATGCTTAAATTGTATTATCTTTCACATATGGGTGCTAAACATGTTGCATGATGTTCACCAGGGGAGAAGTCTCCCCGAAGTGGACACATGGCTCATGAGCTTTGACATGACATGCTTTGCTTTATGGGTGTTTGCCATGATCTTTTGCTGAGAATTTGATATCCTTGTATGATCTTTGAATGGTATGCATGTTTGTGGCTCAAGTGTGACATGGATAGGCTTTTACATGTGAAGCGAGCCTTCTTTTGGTAAAACTGCTTAAATCTGAAAATTTTGCTTTGTCACATGCTTGTACTTTCACATATTACTCGTGGCAATGCTTTGACTATGCTATGATTCATATGTGTGATCTTTGACTCATTTTTAGCCTTTGACACTAGATTTGGCCTATTTGAGAAGCTCATGTAGATGTTTATATGCTTTGTCGTGCATTTCTGCATTTTCACCTTGATTCATACATTGTCAACAAGGGGGAGATGAGGTGAGCTTAATGAAAATTCAGAAGAGGAGAGCTGAAATTTGGAAGTTTGCATCCACATGTTCAGGGGGAGCTTGCATTTGTTCAGGGGAGCTTTCTTGTTGTTTTCAATGTGGAGTTTGTGCTTTGCTTGGCTTGTGACCTTTCTTCGCCTTTCTTTGGTTTTGGTCATGAGTTGAGCTTCTTTGTTTTTCTTTCTTCTTCTTTTCTCTTTTTCTCTGAATTTCATTTCGCATTGTGTGTTGTCAATGCACTCATCAAGGGGGAGATTGAGGACCAGGAGCGTCCCAGTGGTCGATGGATGACCGCTCCTCAGTGATGAGTGATTGACAACGGGTGTTGGACTGACTCTTGGCTTAGTGCGCAGGTGTAGGCTGCGGCCTAGTTCATGCTGTTGCAGGTGAAGAACGGGCGCGAAAGGTCTTCAGCCTTGAGGGGCCTCCGGGAGATGGAGAGACAAGTAGGCTCGGTTCGAGGGACCCGGTGGACAGCGGGACTGGGGTGCGGGCCACATGGTGGCGACATGAGCAAGACGAAGTCATGTACAATCGAGTCGGTGCACGGTGGCGGTCAAGTCAAGTGGTTTGGCGGGAGGCCGGACCGGGCACGCGGGGTTTGGTGGTTTGCCCACAAAACCATCGGCGGACGGTTTCTTGGTTTGGGCCTCAAAACCAAGTCCGAGGGCCCAACACGACGGAGACGGGATCCGGGCATGTCGGGAAGCTTCGAGGCGGAGGACACGCGGCGGGATCGCATGGCTTGCGTCGGGAGGACGCGGGGAGTGGCAAAGGCGTGCCCGTCCGATGGGAAGACCCACAAACATTACCTAAATGCCCCTACGTGGGTTGTATCGCCAGTAGTTAAGTTAGGGGTAGTTGAGTCATTTACCACTCCGGCGGGACCTGATATATAAGCCATGAGTGTGTGTGGATGGCTCTTTCTCTCCGTGACTTAGGGTTTCATTTCCTCCCTCCTCTTTCTCATTTTCGTAGCTATTTTTCCTTCCATTTTCTCTAGGCTAGCATGAGAGCTTCATGAGAGATTTGTTGAGAGGGATGGATGCTAGGGCGGCATGCTAGACCTTGTGAATCTTTCCTGGTTTGTATAGAAGATTCGGGGTTGTTTTTCGTGGTTTTTCGTGCCTGTTTTCGTGCCTTTGTTCCCGGTGTGATTCCGCGGATTTGAGTGGGTTTCTCCCCGGATTTCTTTGAGGGAAACATGGATAGATGTCTTGTGCATCTTTGTGCGTGATCTTGTGCCCTCAAACGCCGGGAAACCACTTCGATTCGAGAGTTTTTGTTCGGTGCTCTAGCTTTTGGTGGTGCTCAAAGGATTCGCGATTCCCGGTGTTTTAGGGAGTTAGGAGGCAAGATTTTTGGGCTATAGCATCCTTGTGTGACGCTTTTCAAGTCCCCAAACCCTTGTCTCCATAGCTTCAATCGTTTGGGAAATCCGATGATGATTTGGGGGAGTTGTCTATCGGGGTCGGGCTGTTTCTGTTCTGTCCGCGTGGCGCGGACGGTCCGCGGGGGGGTCGCGGACGGTCCGCGAGGAGCCTGTTCGTCGCGTGTTCGTCGTGTTCTTGCGCGTCCTTGCTTTCGATCCGGTTTGGCTTTTGGTTTTGGTTGCAGCCAGTTTGCGGACGGTCCGCGCTCGAGTAGCGGACGGTCCGTGGGTGGCGCGGACGGTCCGCCCGCCTCGGCGGACGGTCCGTTTTTCTCGGGTCGCTTCCCCGTGTTCCCGTGTGCTTTAACGGACGGTCCGCGGTGTTGGGCCGGGACGGTCCGCGGTGCGGTTGCGGATGGTCCGCGGCCTCGGGTCGGACGGTCCGCGAGCCCCGCGCGGACGGTCCGCCCCTCCCCCCGCGCGCGGACGGTCCGCCGCAGCCCGTGTGCTTTGCTTCTTGGTTCGATTCCTCTCTTCCTTTCTAAGTGCTTCCGCGTGTGCTTCTAGGAATCGTTCCTAAGGCTAGAGGTTGATCCATAACCTCGTGGTCTTGGCGATTGGTGCGTGATTCGATCCATCGCTTGTGTGTGACCGGGGTTTGTTTAGGGTATAGGCCGGATTCTTTTGGAAGAATTTTTACCGGCTCCTATTCACTCCCCCCCCCCTCTCTAGTCGCCATCTGATCCTTCATCTATGCTTAAAATGTCTTATCTTTCACATATCGGTGCAAAACATGTTGCATGATGTTCACCAGTGGAGAAGTCTCCCCGAAGTGGACACATGGCTCATGAGCTTTGACATGACATGCTTTGCTTTATGGGTGTTTGCAATGATCTTTTGTTGAGAATTGGATATCCTTGTATGATCTCTAGATGATATGCATGTTTTTGGCTAGAATATGACATGGATAGGCTTTTACATTTGAAGTGAGCCATCTTTTGATATAATTATTCAAATCTGAAAATTTTCTTTGTCACATGCCTATATTTCCATATATTACTTGTGGCAATGCTTTGACTATGTTATGATCCATATATGTGCTCTTTGTCTCATTTCTAGCCTTCGTCACTAAATTTGGCCTATTTGAGAAGCTCATGTAGATGTTTATATGCTTTGTTTTGCATTTCTGCATTTTCACCTTGATTCATACATTGTCAACAAGGGGGAGAAGAGGTGAGCTTAATGCAAATTCAGAAGAGGTGAGCTAAAATTTTGAATTTTGCATCCACATGTTCAGGGGGAGCTTGCATTTGTTGAGGACCATGTGTGGTTCGAGGACCGGTGGATGGTCGCTTCCTTGTGTGATGAGTGATTGACAATGTTGTGTGGACTGATTCTTGGCTAAGTATTGCAGGTGTAGGTTGCGGCTTAACCGGTGTTGGGGCGGGTGAAGAACAAGCGCAAAAGGTCGTTGCCGGTGAGCCCTCCGGTGTGGAGAAGACAAGTAGGCTTCGTTCGAGGGACCCGGTGGCCGCCGGGGTCAAGTGCGGGCCGCATGGTGGCATGAACAAGAAGATGAAGTCGTGGACGGTTTCTTGGTTGAGTCTCAAAACCAAGGTCGAGCCGGACTACGTGGGAGCCGAGACATGAGTGGAGATTGGCGGAGGCTACACCGAGTTCGCGGGGTTTCCGGTGGTTCACCGTAAAACCACCGGGTTCCTTGGTTGATCCACAAAGCCAAGACCGGAGAACCAAAGACGGAGCCGCAGAGCGCCGCACCGGTCCGACCGGGTGGGTCTGACCGGTCTGACCGGTGGGGACCGGTCTGACCGGTGAGGAGCACCGGTCTGACCGGTGTGCGACGACACAGTCCGGATATTTCGAAGCGGAGGACACGCGTCGGGATCGCATGGCTTGCGTCGAGGCTACTCAGGGTGCGGTCGCCGGGCATCCGTCCAATGGTGAAGACATCAAGAATTCCAAATCCGCCCTTGAGGGGCTTGTATCCCTAGTTAGTAGAGAAGGGCATTTTAGACATTCGGTTGCCTCCATATAACCCAAGAGGTGAGAGGATGGCAGCCAACTCTTGTAACCCTAGCTCATTAGTTTTCCTATTTTCCACCTATTTTCTTTAGGTTTTCCTTAGGACTAGCAAGAGAGCTTCACGGAGAGATCTTGTTGAGAGGGATGGATGATCGGGCGGCTTGCTAGTCCTTGTACGAACCTTTGTTTCATGTATAGATGATTCGGCGTGGTTCCTCAAGGTTTGGATGTGTTTTCCCCGGTTGTTCTTGGTGGTGATTTTCGGAGCCCTCTCTCGGTGATTTCTTTGAGTTGTTTTCGGGACTTTTCTCTTGGGGATTTGATGGGGGAAATTTGTGGGAACTCTTCGTGGTTCTTTGGGCTGTGATTGCCCTCCCAAATCCGTGAGTAAAAGTGCTCGATTGTGGGGTTTCTTGAGTTCTTGCGTTGGAAGTGCTTTCGGCGGGATTTCTTCGATTCCTCCTTTTTCGACGAGTTTTGGTGGGATTAAACTTGGCTATGGACTCCTCATGAGGTGTTCCTGATATCCCCAAAGTCTTGTTCAAGTCCGTGGAGTGATTCGGGAGATCGAGATTTGGATTTGGGGGAGTTGACCCGCGGGTGCCTCGTTCATCCCGAGTGCCTCGAAAGCTACACCGGTCTGACCGGTGCCCTTGACCGGTCGGACCGGTGCGAGCCCTTGTGGGTTTTTGCTCGGGTGAACGACTTGGTGTGTGAAGGATCAGATGGCGACTAGAGAGGGGGGGAGTGAATAGGAGCCGGTAAAAATTCTTCCCAAAGAACCCGGCCTATGCCCTACTCAAATCCCAGTCACACACAAGCGATGGATCGAATCACGCACCAATCGCCAAGACCACGAGGTTATGGATCAACCTCTAGCCTTAGGAACGATTCCTAGAAGCACACGCGGAAGCACTAGAAAGGGAGGAAGCAAAGCACACAGGCTCTGGCGGACTGTCCGCGCAGGAGGGGCGGACCGTCCGCACAGGGCCGCGCGGACCGTCCGGCCGGTACCGCGGACCGTCCGCACCCGGCCGCGGACCGTCCGCCCGAGCCGCGACCGTCCGTTAAATCACGCGCAACGGACCAAAGCCACCCACGAACCACGGACCGTCCGCGGGGAGCACGCGGACCGTCCGCCAAGCACCCGCGGACCGTCCGCCCAACACCGCGGACCGTCCGAAACTCCGTCCAACCAAAACTCAAAATCGCGACGGATCGAAACGAAGGACGAGCAAGAACACGAAGAACACGGGACGAACACGACCCACGCGGACCGTCCGCGACCTCCCCGCGGACTGTCCGCCAGGTGCGGACAGAGCAGAAACAGCCCGACCCCGAAAGTCAACTCCCCCAAATCATCATCGGATTTCCCAAACGGTTGAAGCTGTAGAGACAAGGGTTTGGGTACTTGAAAAGCGTCACACAAGGATGCTATAGCCCAAAAATCTTGCCTCCTAACTCCCTAAATCACCGGGAATCGCGAATCCTTTGAGCACCACCAAAAACTAGAGCACCGAACGAAAACTCACGAATCGAAGTGGTTTCCGGCGTTTGAGGGCACAAGATCAAGCACAAAGATGCACAAGACATCTATCCATGTTTCCCTCAAAGAAATCCGGGGAGAAACCCACTCAAATCCGCGGAATCACACCGGGAACAAAGGCACGAAAACAAGCACGAAAAGCCAAGAAAAACAACCCCGAATCTTCTATACAAACCAGGAAAGATTCACAAGGTCTAGCATGCCGCCCTAGCATCCATCCCTCTCAACAAATCTCTGATGAAGCTCTCATGCTAGCCTAGGGAAAATAGGAAGGAAAATAGCTACGAAAACTAGAAAGAAGAGGGAGCAAATGAAAACCTAAGTCGCGGAGAGAGAGAGCCATCAACACACACTCATGGCTTATATATCAGGTCCCGCCGGAGTGGTAAATGACTCGACTACCCCTAACTAAACTACTGGCGATACAACCCACGTAGGGGCATTTTGGTAATGTTTGTGGGTCTTCCCATCGGACGGCCACGCCTTTGCCGCACCCCGCGTCCCTCCCGACGCAAGCCATGCGATCCCGCCGCGTGTCCTCCGCCTCGAAGCTTCCCGACACGCCCGGATCCCGTCTCCGTCGTGTTGGGCCCTCGGACTTGGTTTTGAGGCCCAAACCAAGAAACCGTCCGCCGGTGGTTTTGTGGGCAAACCACCAAACCCCGCGTGCTCGGTCCGGCCTCCCGCCAAACCACTTGACTTGACCGCCACCGTGCACCGGCTCACTTGTCCATGACTTCGTCTTGCTTGTGTCGCCACCATGTGACCCGCACCCGGGCCCCGCCGTCCACCGGTCCCTCGAACCGAGCCTACTTGTCTCTCCATCTCCCGGAGGCCCCTCAAGGCTGAAGACCTTTCGCGCCCGTTCTTCACCTGCAACAACACGAACTAGGCCGCAGCCTACACCTGCGCACTAAGCCAAGAGTCAGTCCAACACCCGTTGTCAATCACTCATCACTGAAAAGCGGTCATCCATCAACCACTGGGACGCTCCTGGTCCTCAATCTCCCCCTTGATGAGTGCATTGACAACACTCAACGCGAAATGAAATTCAGAGAAAAAGAGAAAAGAAGAAGAAAGAAAAACAAATAAGCTCAACTCATGACCAAAACCGAAGAAAGGCGAAGAAAGGTCACAAGCCAAGCAAAGCACAAAGTCCACACCGAAAACAGCAAGAAAACTCCCCCTGAACAAATGCAAGCTCCCCCTGAACATGTGGGTGCAAACTCATGCAAACTCCCAAATTTCAGCTCACCTCTTCTGAATTTTCATTAAGCTCACCTCTTCTCCCCCTTGTTGGCAATGTATGAATCAAGGTGAAAATGCAGAAATGCAAAAGCAAAGCATATAAACAACTACATGAGCTTCTCAAATAGGCCAAATTTAGTGTCAAAGGCTAAAAATGAGACAAAGATCACACACATGAATCATAGCATAGTCAAAGCATTGCCACAAGTAATATATGAAAATACAAGCATGTGACAAAGCAAAATTTTCAGATTTAAGCAGTTTTACCAAAAGAAGGCTCGTTTCACATGTAAAAGCCTATCCATGTCACACTTGAGCCACAAACATGCATACCATTCAAAGATCATACAAGGATATCAAATTCTCAAGAAAAGATCATGGCAAACACCCATAAAGCAAAGCATGTCATGTCAAAGCTCATGAGCCATGTGTCCACTTCGGGGAGACTTCTCCACTGGTGAACATCATGCAACATGTTTTGCACCCATATGTGAAAGAAAAGACATTTTAAGCATAGACATGATGGATGGAGCATTTTTCAGGCATTTTACACTTCTTTTCAAGATTAAGTCATTTCATGGTACATGAAGTGCCTTTGCGGCAAAAAGAAGCTTATGCTCCTCCATGAATGCAACATAGGCTAAACATTCACAATGATATTCGGCCTTTGGCCCAAATGCAAGAACAAGGCATCCAAGCACAATCTAAGCATGAAAAGCACATTTAGACCAAACTGTGACATGGATACACAACTACACACGAGTGGAGCATATTTCATCAAGAATTAGTCAAGTTAAGCTTTTATTTCAAAAGGGGCTATCTCACCACACATATATCTCAAATATTCCAAGAGCATAGCCTCACATCACCATTTCTCCACACATATAACCAGTATCTCACAAATAGCCAAAGAGACTCAAATATGGCATATGAAAGAAGCTCATTGTCCTAAAATGCAATATATGACAAATGCAACATGATATATGACAAGATGACTATCCTACCATGGTTTATACATCAAGCAAAGCATGTATATACATCAAAGTAAACATGGTATGATACATATGGTACAAAAAGGAAATCCCCCAAGAATCAACTAGAAAGGGCAACAAACTCCAAGTTCCCCCCGCAAGCGCACAAATGTAGCTTGGTCGAGAGGCTTTGTGAAAATGTCTGCAAGCTGATCTTGGGTAGGGACATGGCTCAAAACAATGGTTCCTTTCTCAACATTGTCCCTCAAGAAATGATACCTCACCTCTATGTGTTTGGTTCTGGAGTGAAGCACTGGGTTTTTGGCTACGCTTATGGCACTGGTGCTATCACAAAGAAGTGGGATCTGGGTGCACTCCTCACCAAAGTCTCTCAAAGTGTAGGAAATCCACAACAAATGTTGGGAACAACAACTCGCGGCAAAGAACATACTCCGCCTCTGTGGTAGACTGAGCTACACTAGACTGCTTGCGGGAAGACCATGAGACCAACGAAGAACCAAGAAACTGACAAGTACCAGAAGTAGACTTCCTCTCGACTCGACAACCAAAGAAAATCCGCATCGGAAAAACCATGAAGAGACAGAGTCGAGGAGGAAGAATACCAAAGGCCAAGACCAGGGGCAGACTGTAGGTACCTGAAAATCCTCTTGACGGCCTGTCGATGTGATGTCCTCGGCGAAGCCTGAAAACGAGCGCACATACACACGCTGAACTGTATGTCTGGCCTCGTCGCCGTCAAGTAGAGGAGGGAGCCGATCATGCTCCTGTACTCCCGCTGGTCCACTGGTTCTCCGTCCTCATCCGCATCCAAAGTGGCCGTACTCCCCATGGGAGTCGACATCGGCTTCACATCTTGCATCCGGAACTTCCTCGCATGTCTTTCGTGTACTTGGTTTGGTGCACAAATGTACCGTCCTTCACTTGCTTGATCTCGCGCCCGAGAAAATACCGCAACTCGCCCATCATGCTCATCTCGAACTCCCCGCTCATCTCATCCGCAAACTTGGCAACAAGGTTATGTGACGAGCCACCAAAGACAATATCATCCACGTATATCCGAACAATCAACAAGTCATTTCCATGCTTGAGGAGAAACAAGGTTCTATCCACGGTACCCATCACAAACCCTCTCGCTCAACGTAAAACCTCTCAATCTCCCATACCAAGCACGGGCGCCCGTTTCAACCCATACAGCCCTTTTCAACCCGTATACCCCGTGTGGGTACAACTCGCTCTCAAACCCGTGTGGTCGCTTCACATACACCTCCTCCTCTATGACCCCATTCGTAAAAGCACTCTTCACGTCCATCTGAAACAACTTGAACCCTTTAGCCACGGCAAAGGCTAGAAGGATCCGAATTGCCTCAAGACGGGCCACAGGAGCAAAGGTCTCCTCATAGTCGATCCCCTTCTTCTGACTAAACCCCTGAGCAACAAGTCTGGACTTGTTCCTCACAACCATCCCATTCTCTCCCTCTTTGTTCTTCCAAACCCACTTGGTTCCTATGGGATGGCAATTTGGAGGTGGTTCAACTAACTCCCACACCCCGGTTCCTCTCAAAATTTTCCAACTCCTCATGCATAGAATTGACCCAGTTTGCATCAGATAAAGCATGTCCAATGTCCTTGGGCTCAAAAGTAGCAACAAAAGCAGCATGAGCAAAATGAGAGGAATTCCTGAACCTCGACCGTGTAGTGCGTTCATCGATGTTCCCAATGATCTTCGACAGGGGATGCACTTCTTGAATACGCCGAGGAGCCTCACGCCTCGAGACTACCTCCCCCTCAACTTCAGCTTCTCTCGCCTGGTCCTCCTGTTGCACCGTCGTTGTCCATGAAGTAGACGGTCCATGCTCCAAAGTGGTCGTAGGGGAAGTAGTGGGTACATGCTCAGCTTCGGGCGCATGGTTCTCCCCATCATCATCTCCAGCTTCATCTTTCTCCTCTTCAAAGAGGTCCTCGGCCATCTCTTCATCACCTGCACATTCAAAGCCAAGAGAGGTACATGGCATTGTCTCGTCGAAGGTTACCTCGCAAGTCTCCATGATTTTGTTAGTCTCAAGGTTAAGCACCCTATAGGCTCTAGAATGGTTAGCATATCCAAAGAAAATACCATCACTAGACCTAGCCTCAAACTTGTCGAGTTTTCCCTTCTTCAAAATAAAGCACTTGCAGCCAAAAACTCGGAAATGACTCACCTTGGGTGCCCGACCATGCATAAGCTCATAACAGGTCTTCTTCTTGAAAGCTCTCAATAAAATCCGGTTGGAAACATGACAAGCTGTATTGACCGCATCAGCCCAATACCTCCTAGGAGTCCTGTGCTCATCAAGCATCGTCCTAGCCATCTCACAAAGAGTCCGATTTTTCCTTTCCACAACTCCATTTTGAGGGGGCACATAAGGGGTCGAATACTGATGTTCAAGACCTAGATCACGACAAAAGGCATCAAAACGAGAGTTCTTAAACTCGCAGCCATTATCACCGCGGATAGCTCGAATAGCATTCCCATGCCTCTCGTTTTTCAACCTCACGATCGGATCTCGAACAAAGCCAAAAGTCTCACTCTTATCCTCCAAGAAGAACACCCGTGCATAGCGAGAGTAATCGTCCACCACAACAAGGACATACCACTTCCCACCCACCGAGCGAACTCGAGCCGGCCCAACAAGGTCCATATGCAACAGCTACGTCCGGACGCTCGGTCATGACATCGGTCGTGGGTGGATGGGGAGTGGCTACCATCTTACCATGCCTACAAGGAGCACAAACCAAATCCTTCTCAAGCTTCAACCTCGGCAATCCTCGGACAAGGTCAAGACTACTCAAGCGGGAAACCAAATCAAAGCTCAAGTGTCCCAACCGCCTATGCCATTTCCACAAATCGAAGAAGGACCGCCCATCAAACAAACGGAGCAGGACCCAAAGAACGAGAGAAATCAGCCCTGAAAATCTGACCCTCGGGGATGATCATACAGACAAGATCACCTCGAGAATCAAGTAAACGAGACTCGCCAGACTTGAAACGCACCTCAAAACCCTCATCAAGCAACTGAGAAACCGAAAGCAAATTAAAACCCAAAGACTTCACAAGAGCCACTCTCTTCAACGTTACCTTGTCACTCACATGCACAACACCCTCTGAAAGCACCCTACCTCGTCCATTGTCCCCAAATGTGATGTACTGCTTTTCTTTCACTGGGGTGAGGCTGGAGAACCACTTCTTATCTCCGGTCATGTGCCGAGAACACCCGGAGTCGATCAACCAAATGTTCTCCAAGCCTCCCCGCCCGCAAATCGAAACAAGAACGAGAATGAGCTAGCGACTCGACACCGGGGTTAGCACGGAGAAAGTTAAACCAAAGTGTCGAGCCATCTCGCTCAAAAGAGGGGTTAGCAAACATCACTCCCCTTGCCACCAAACTTCCCATGTCCCATGGGAGGAGTACGAGCACCACGAGGGGGAAAACGTGGTCCGTAGTTCCTCTGGAACCCAAAGCTGCGATCATCTCCCCTAAACCCATACTGAGGCCGAGTAGGAGGACGTCCAGCAAAACCACCACGAGCCCGACGAAGCCTCTCACCAGCACGCACATCATCCTCTCTCCTGACAAACCTCTCACCACCACCTCTCTGTGGGAACCTGCCAACACTCCTCACACTTCCCACACCCCGTGGAAGTGGCACTCTAGGCTCAGGAATACCGCGAGACTGGCGATACCTGTCCTGGTTTGCTTGCTCCCTAGCAAGCCTCTCATCCCTCTTCCTCTTGTAGCAAAACTCGCAAGATGCCTCTCCTTGCCACAATACTCACACCCGAAGGGGATGGGTTTTGGTTTTGGCTCGGCTTCTCTCTAGGCTTCTCACCCTTCTCACCCACAAACTTCACTCGGTTTCGGAAATCATTTGTCTTAGGTGGGAATTTGGGTGGATCTTGGGTTGTGTCAAGCTTGTTGCAAAGGTGGTTGGGCTTTGGTGTGAAAGAGTTCTTGGGTGCTTTTGGGAGTGGGACTTGGATCTCTCCGATCACCTCAAACTCGGGGTTAGACTCAACACACTTCTCATACACACTCTCCCCACTCGTTCTCTCCCACTTTCTCACCCAACTTCTCAAAACCCAAACCACGACCATCAGCTCTCTTGAACTCCTCAATCATGATTTTCAATTGAGGTTCCTGCCCGTACAACCAACCCAACACCTTCCTCAAATAGTCATTCTCCTCATAAATGACATCCAAACGGGAAGTAAGTTCAAGATTACGCAAAGTGACTTCATCACAACCTAGAACATGCATTTGCAACAGGAGATTTCAAAGATGTTTCCAAAGAGCTAATAGTAGAGCGAGCATCAACAAGCTTAGCATGCATAGTAGGACATGATTTGCAAGCACCAAGCAAAGTGGGTCTAGCCTTAAGCTCATCATGTTCGAGTCCTAAGAGCATCTAGTTGAGCCAAAATAGAAGCATTCTTCTCATTAAGCAGTTTGATCTCATTCAACCAAGCATCACATTCAACACATTCAACATCATCAGGAGGAGTAGGAGCAAGTTTCAAAGAGTCATTCTCAAGTTTCAATTCAAGCAATTTTGACTCTAACTCTCCTACTTTCTCACTAGCATTCTCAAGCTGAGCCCTAAGATCTTTCCTCATCTTTTTGGCATCTCCGAGCACACTATCACGATTATCAAGCAAACCATTCAACCTAGCAATCTCAGCAAGCAAAGAGTCGGGGTCACGGTTTACCTCATCCTCCGAGTCGGAGTCGCTGTCTTCCTTCTCACTCTTCTTGCTGCTTGAGCTATGGGCCATGCCACAAAAGCCCTCAAGCGCCACACAGCTCGGCCCCCCGCCGAGGTTCCGCTTGCACTCTTCTTGCCATTGCGCCTCCCGGCGTCTTCATCTTCGCTGCTTGAGCTTGACTGCTCCTCGCTTGAGCTTGAGTCGACGTCGCTCGCACCAGCCACCATTGCTCTTGCCTTGTTCTTCTTGTAGCTGCTCTTGCTCGGTCGCCGCTTGTCCTTGCCCTTGCTCTTGGACTTGTTGAAGTGCTTGCCCTTGAAGGAATACTTGTCTTCACGCCTCGGGTGCGCCTTGTACTCGTTCACCTTGTACTTGTTCTCCTCCGCTTCCGGGCACTCGGCGATGAAGTGGCCACGCTTGCCACACTTGTAGCACATCCCTGAGCTCCGCCTTGCATTCCTCCGACTCTCGTGTAGTCGTTCAAACCTTCTTGAGAGCAAGGCCGCCTCCTCCTCGCCCAAAGACATCAAACTCCTCATCCGGAATGGACATAAGAGAGGACAAAGAAAACTCGTCGACAGGAAGGGTTAGATTTGCCCTTTGATCCTCCCACAAGAGCAAGACTATGGTCGGTCGAGCTCTCATGCTTGGATAGCAACTTCCCGTCAACCTCAGCCGACTTGAGCTTAGAAAAGAGGTCATCCAACTCAATAGTCAAATAATGTCCGACTCCTTGATGGCCTCAACCTTAGCACCCCAAACATTTGGGTCCAAGACATGCAAGAGCTTCAAAGCCCGATCATGCTCGGAGTACGGAAAATCCTCAACATTAGCCTTCATGTTGTTCACGATGGCGGTGAACCTCTGAAACATCGCATCAATGTCCTCACCGGGAAGTGGAGTGAAATTCTCATATTGCATCCGGTAAGAGACAAAGAGGCGAGCCTTCACATGGTTATCACCACCGTGAGCAACCAACAACTTTTCCCAAATTTGCCAAGCAAGATTCAAATGGCGAACACGCTCAAACTCGGATCACACAAGCTCCGCACAAGTGATCAACGGCTTTTGCATTAGCCTCATACTTGGCCTTGGCATCGGCATCGGTCACCATAAGAGTATGGATGTTGACCGGAATATCATAGGTCTTGTCAAGCACAATGAAATCCAACGGCCTTCCCACGAAGAAAGATCATCATACGAGCCGCCCACTTGTGGTAACCCTTGCCATCGAAGTGCGGCGTACCGCCCCCGCTCAACGTACGCCATCTTAGGATTCGAGACTTGTCAAAGTCGCAAAGAATCCGGCACCAAGCTCTGATACCAATTGAAGGATCAGATGGCGACTAGAGAGGGGGGGAGTGAATAGGAGCCGTAAAAATTCTTCCCAAAGAACCCGGCCTATGCCCTACTCAAATCCCGGTCACACACAAGCGATGGATCGAATCACGCACCAATCGCCAAGACCACGAGGTTATGGATCAACCTCTAGCCTTAGGAACGATTCCTAGAAGCACACGCGGAAGCACTAGAAAGGGAGGAAGGAATCGAACCAAGAAGCAAAGCACACAGCTCCGCGGACCGTCCGCGCAGAGTGGCGGACCGTCCGCACAGGCCGCGCGGACCGTCCGGCCGGGTACCGCGGACCGTCCGCACCCGGCCGCGGACCATCCGGCCTGAGCCGCGGACTGTCCGTTAAATCACACAGAACGGACCAAAGCCACCCACGAACCACGGACCGTCCGCGGGGAGCACGCGGACCGTCCGCCAAGCACCCGCGGACCGTCCGCCCAACACCGCGGACCGTCCGAAACTCCGTCCAACCAAAACTCAAAATCGCGACGGATCGAAATGAAGGACGAGCAAGAACACGAAGAACACGGGACGAACACGACCCATGCGGACCGTCCGCGACCTCCCCGCGGACTATCCGCCAGGTGCGGACAGAGCAGAAACAGCCCGACCCCGAAAGTCAAGTCCCCCAAATCATCATCGGATTTCCCAAACGGTTGAAGCTGTAGAGACAAGGGTTTGGGTACTTGAAAAGCGTCACACAAGGATGCTATAGCCCAAAAATCTTGCCTCCTAACTCCCTAAATCACCGGGAATCGCGAATCCTTTGAGCACCACCAAAAGCTAGAGCACCGAACGAAAACTCACGAATCGAAGTGGTTTCCCGCGTTTGAGGGCACAAGATCAAGCACAAAGATGCACAAGACATCTATCCATGTTTCCCTCAAAGAAATCCGGGGAGAAACCCACTCAAATCCGCGGAATCACACCGGGAACAAAGGCACGAAAACAAGCACGAAAAGCCAAGAAAAACAACCCCGAATCTTCTATACAAACCAGGAAAGATTCACAAGGTCTAGCATGCCGCCCTAGCATCCATCCCTCTCAACAAATCTCTCATGAAGCTCTCATGCTAGCCTAGGGAAAATAGGAAGGAAAATAGCTACGAAAATGAGAAATAAGAGGGAGCAAATGAAAACCTAAGTCGCGGAGAGAGAGAGCCATCAACACACACTCATGGCTTATATATCAGGTCCCGCCGGAGTGGTAAATGACTCCACTACCCCTAACTAAACTACTGGCGATACAACTCACGTAGGGGCATTTTGGTAATGTTTGTGGGTCTTCCCATCGGACGGCCACGCCTCTGCCGCACCCCGCGTCCTCCCGACGCAAGCCATGCGATCCCGCCGCGTGTCCTCCGCCTCGAAGCTTCCCGACACGCCCGGATCCCGTCTCCGTCGTGTTGGGCCCTCGGACTTGGTTTTGAGGCCCAAACCAAGAAACCGTCCGCCGGTGGTTTTGTGGGCAAACCATCAAACCCCGCGTGCTCGGTCCGGCCTCCCGCCAAACCACTTGACTTGACCGCCACCGTGCACCGCTCACTTGTCCATGACTTCGTCTTGCTTGTGTCGCCACCATGTGACCCGCACCCGTCCCGCCGTCCACAGGGTCCCTCGAACCGAGCCTACTTGTCTCTCCATCTCCCGAGGCCCCTCAAGGATGAAGACCTTTCGCGCCCGTTCTTCACCCGCATCAACAGAACTAGGCCGCAGCCTCACACCCGCGCACTAAGCCAAGAGTCGAGTCCAACACCCGTTGTCAATCACTCATCACCGAGGAGCGGTCATCCATCGACCACCGGGACGCTCCCCGGTCCTCGGTGTGTTTGTTGTAGTCCCGTGTTGCTGCCGTTTCGAGTTTGGGTCGCCTTGGTGGTCGGTTGGCCCGTTTGGTGTTTTGGGGGGCTTTCGGTCGTCATCGGTCCGACCGGTGTGGGCTCACGGTCCGACCGGTGTAGAGCCACTTAGTGGAAGTTGCTCGCTTTCACCGGCGAGGGACCGGTCCTCGACCGGTGGTGCTCACCGGTCTGACCGGTGTGGGTCTGTAGACTCGAGGTTTGGTTTTTCCGTTGCGTTTCTCGGGTCGGAAGGTGGTGTGTTGGTTCCTAGGTTCAGTAGCACTCCAGTGGCTACATGGGCTTGACCAACCTTGGTAGTGAGTCGGAGACGTGAGTTGGAAGCTGTGTTCATCTTGTTGGAGTTTCCATCTCCTTCGAGAAGAATTTTTATCGGCTCCCATTCACTCCCCCCCTCTCTGGTTCGCCGTATCGGTCCTTCAAGTGGTATCAGAGCCGGTTCGGGTCTGTGTTGACTCTAACCAGTCTAAGATCCAAGGATGGCGTACCAGGAATGGGGTTCGGGTCCTCCACACTTCAATGGTAAGAACTACCAGATGTGGAGCAAGCGGATGGGTGCGTTTCTCCGCGGAAAGGGTCAGATCCTTTGGGATGTCACGGTGGACACAGGATATGTCCAGCCGATGGACTTCCGCCCTCTAGGATTCGATGCCAACAATAAGGCGGTCGACTACTTGTTTCGTGCTTTGTGTCAGCCTAAGTTCGATTGGGTGCACACCGAGCACTTGGCTTGTAGGATTTGGGCGGTGTTGAAGGAGGCTCATGTTGGGAACGCCCAGGTTCAGGCATGGATGTATGCGACCTACCGGAGAGAGTACGAGAACTTCACTCATCTCCCCGGTGAGTCCATCGATGCCTTCTTTCAGAGGTTCACGGTGGTTGTGAACAACATGAGGGCCAATGTGGACGTGCTCCCGTACGATGATCATGATAGAGCGGTCAAGCTCTTACACTCTTTGGATCGTACGATTTGGGGCGGAAAGTTCGAGGCCATTGTGGAGTCGAGAAGTATGACACTCGACGGTGAACGAGCTGTTCTCGAAGCTCAAATCGGCTGAAGTGGATAGGGGCATGACTGCCAAGCTCGAGGGACCGACTGATTCCCATAGTCTTGCCCTCGTTGGTGGTTCCAAAGGAAAGGCTAACTCTAACCCATCCACCAGGATGTTCTCCTTTTCCTCTTTGATGTCTATGCCAGATGAGGAGTTTGATGACCTTGGAGAGGACGAGCTGGCGCTGTTGACGAGGCGGTTCGAGAGGCTGCACGAGAACCGCGTGAACAGGAGGAGGAACACTAGGACTTGCTTCCAGTGCGGGAAGCCGGGACACTTTGTCGCCGACTGCCCGCAGAAGGCCGAGAACAAGGACAGCTACAAGCACAAGCCGAGGATGGACAGCAAGTACCGTTCGAGGCGTGACCACAAGAGCAAGCACAAGAACAAGTACAAGGACGAGCGACGATCGAAGAAGAAGGAAAGCCGAGGCAAGGCTCGAGCGATGGTTGGAGCGAGCGACGTCGACTCCAGTTCCGCGTACTCCACCTCGAGCTCGAGCAGCAGTGAAGACGAGGGAGATCGTCGCAAGAACAAGAAGTCGTCCAAGAACCTGAGCGGGCTGAGCTGCTTCGCGAGAGATGGCTTCTGCACCATGGCGCTAAGCTCCGGCAGCAAGAAGAGCACACAGAGCGACTCGGACTCTGAATCCGACGACGAGGTGCGTGATGAACTTCCCTTCTTGTGCCAAGAGAATGAGAGGCTTGGCTCTTTGCTTGATAACCGTGATGACATGCTTAGAGAGGCCAAGAAAATGAGAAAAGAGCTTAGGGCTTCACTCGAGGATGCTAGGACTAGAGTGGCTGAGCTAGAGACACAGGTGCTTGATAGCAAGCTTGAGATTGATTCCCTTAAGGCTAGCCCTATTGTTTCGTATGAGAATGATTGTGCTGATTGCTCCATATTCCTTCTGATCTTGCTTTGTTTAAGGAGAAGCATGCCTCCAAGTGTGAGGAACTAGATGTGCTTAGGGTTGAAGTGGCTGAGCTTAAGTCTAGACTCGCTTTGCTAGGTGCTTGCACTTCTTGCCCTGTTTTGCATGCTAAGATTGATGAGATGCATGCTTACACTAGTTTGCTCGAGGCTAAATTGAAGGAACCCATGCCTACATCTTGCTCTACCTGTGAAATGCATGCATTGAAAAATTTGGAGCTTGCACATTATGTTGATCGTTTGCCAGATGAGAATGATGATTTGAGGAAGTTGATGGGTTGGTTGTCCGGTCATGAGCCTCAGTTGAGGATGATGATCGAGGCCTTTAAGAGGCAAGATGGTGAGGGGCTTGGGGCAAACAAGGTTGGTGAGGGAAATGGAGAAAATATCCCGGAGCCACCAAAATCCCACCACAAAAATGATTTCCCTCCAAAACCTAACCATCTAAGGAACCGACTAGACACAACCCCAGCTCCACCCGTGTTTCCTACACCCACAAATGACCTACAAAATCCTATCAAGTTTGTGAGCACTTCGGGGAAAGTGTTCTTTGGGAAGGAGAGTGAGAAGGCTAGTGGTGAGAAACCGGTGGAGGGATTGAGTGGAGAGAAACCGAGTGAGCAGCCACATCCTAAGCCTAAGCTTGTGAGGTTCCATTGTGGCTATTGTGGGAGAGATGGCCATAAGGAGGAGTTTTGCTTCAAGAGGAAGCGTGAGGAGAGAATGGAGAAGGAGTGCGCTAACAAGGACAAGTACCACCCTTCCGATGGTGTACTTGAGCCTCGTATGCAGATGCCCAGGGGGCAAGGCGAGTGTGAGGACAGGCTCCGCTTGGGGAGAGCGGAAGGTCGTAGGTGGTGCCGCCGCCGGGTCGGACCGGGCCGATCGGTGCGGGCACCCCGGTCGACCGGTGCCCGGCGACGTGATACTGTTTGGGTTTCGAGCTTGTGCAGGTGCGAGGGTTGTTTCTGGTGGTCGTGGTTCTGGTGGTTGGGCTGGAAAGGGTGCGGTGGTCGGCTTGCTAGGCGTTCTCCTCCTCGTGCTCAATACGGGGATCGGAGGGGTCGTAGCTTTGAGTTGGAGAGGAGGGACGTTCCACGGGCTTTCTTGCGTGGATTTGGTCCTCCTCCAGGCAGAGAGGGGTGGTTCCCTCAGGGTGGTTACCGTGGTGGTGTTCGTGGAGGTAGCTTTGGTAGGAGAGATGCCTTGGTTGGTGCTAACCCCACTTTTGAGCAAATGGCTCGGCACTGGTTTTCCTCTTTTGGTACTAACCCCAGTGCTGAGTCGTTTGTTCGCTCACGTGCTCGTTTTAGAATTTCAGGTGGGAGACTTGAAGAACATTTGGTTGATTGACTCTGGTTGCTCGAGGCATATGACCGGAGACAGGGGGTGGTTCTCAAGTCTCGTCCCGGTGGTGACGAAGAGGTACATCACCTTTGGGGACAATGGGCGTGGGCGTGTGCTTTCAGAAGGTGAGATCAAAGTGAGTGACAAGATCACTCGAGGCGTGTTGCTCTTGTTCAATCGCCGGGGTACAATTTGCTTTTTGTGTCCCGGCTTGTTGGATGAGGGCTTTGAGGTGTTGTTTCGGCCGGTGGTTCTCGGATTGTGGACTCTCGAGGGGACCTTGTCCGTATGGTCGTTCCCGAGGGTCGGTGTTTCGTGCTGATTTTTCTCGGTCTTCGGTGTGGAGCGTTGTTTCTTGGCTGGTTCTTCGAGTGAGTTGTGGAAGTGGCATAGGAAGTTGGGTCACTTGAGCATTGACCTTTTGTCTCGCTTGAGTAAACTCAATTTGGTCCGAGGATTGCCACGGTTGAGGCTTGAGAAAGAGTTGGTTTGTGCTCCATGTAGGCAGGCCAAGATGGTAGCCTCTTCTCACCCGCCTCTCACCGATGTGATGACTGAGCATCCATGCGAGCTGCTCCATATGGATCTTGTTGGCCTAGCTCGTGTGCGATCTGCGGGTGGGAAGTGGTATGTCCTTGTTGTGGTGGACGACTATTCTCGGTATGCGTGGGTGTTCTTTCTCGAGGAGAAGGGGGAGACGTTTGGTTTTGTTCGAGATCTAGTCTTGAGGTTGAGGAACGAGAGGCACGGAGATGCCATACGAGCTATCCGCAGTGATAATGGCTCGGAATTCAGGAACTCTCGTTTTGAAACTTTTTGCCATGACTTGGGTCTTGAGCACCAGTTTTCGAGTCCGTATACGCCTCCCCAGAATGGTGTTGTGGAAAGGAAGAACAGGACCATGTGCGAGATGGCTCGGACGATGCTTGATGAGCATAGGACTCTGAGGAGGTATTGGGCTGAGGCGGTGAATACCGCGTGTTATGTGTCGAACAGGATATACCTCAGAGTGCACAAGAAGAAGACATGCTATGAGTTGATGCATGGCCGCACACCCAAGGTGAGTCACTTCCATGTCTTCGGTTGCAAGTGTTTCATTCTGAAGAAAGGTAGGAAGTTGGATAAGTTTGAGGCTAGGTCTATCGATGGCATTTTCTTTGGTTATGCATCTCATTCTAGAGCATATCATGTCCTCAACCTTGAAACTAACCAAATCGTGAAGACTTGCGAGGTAACCTTCGACGAGACAGAGCCACATAGTCAGCTTGTCTTTGAGTGTGCAGGTGATGATGAGCTTGGCGAGGAGATCTTTCAGGAGGAGGAGCATGAACTTGGTGATGATGAGGATGGCGGTGCGGTGCCCCCGGCTGAACATGTACCCACTACTTCGACTACGATGATGGATGGACCCTCTACTACACCTACGACGACAAATCAAGAATGAGGAGAAGCTGATGTTGTGGGGGAGGTAGCATCGAGGCGAGAACCTCCCCGGCGAGTACAGTTGGATCACCCAGCTTCGAGGATTATCGGTGACATGAATGAACGCACTACACGGTCGAGGGTTCGGAACAACTCTCATTTCGCTCATGCTGCATTTGTTGCTTCTTTCGAGCCCAAAGACATTGGACACGCACTATCTGATCACAATTGGGTTAACTCGATGCATGAGGAGTTGGAGAACTTTGAGAGGAATCGGGTGTGGGAGTTGGTTGACCCTCCCCCCGGTGGTGTAAGCCGATTGGTACCAAGTGGGTGTGGAAAAACAAAGAGGGAGAGAAGGGTGAGGTTGTGAGGAACAAGTCGAGACTTGTTGCTCAAGGGTTCGGCCGAAAGGAGGGGATCGACTACGAGGAGACCTTTGCTCCCGTAGCCCGTTTGGAGGCGATTAGGATCCTTCTAGCCTTTTCTGTGGCTAAAGGGTTCAAGTTACACCAAATGGATGTGAAGAGTGCTTTTCTGAATGGTGTGTTGGAGGAAGAAGTGTATGTGAGGCAGCCTCCGGGGTTTGAGAGTGAGAAGTACCCGACCGGGTGTACAAGTTGAGGAAGGCGCTATATGGGTTAAAGCAGGCGCCTAGAGCTTGGTATGGCAGGTTGAGGGGGTTCTTGTTTGAGAGAGGCTTTGAGATGGGGAAGGTCGATCAGACCTTGTTTTTGTTGAGGCAGGGCAGAGATATCCTGATTGTGCAGGTGTACGTGGATGATATTGTCTTTGGTGGCTCGTCTAACTCTCTTGTTGCAAGGTTTGCAGATGATATGAGCAGGGAGTTTGAGATGAGCATGATGGTTGAGTTGCAGTTCTTCCTCGGGCTACAAATTAAGCAATCAAAGGAAGGAACATTTGTGCACCAGGCTAAGTACACCAAGGACATTGTGAGGAAGTTCAAGATGGAGGACTCCAAGGCTATGACGACGCTGATGAGTACGACTAAGGCTCTTGATGCGGATGAGGAAGGTGAACACGTGGACCAGAAGGAGTACCGGAGCATGATCGGGTCACTCCTCTACTTGACGGCGACGAGGCCGGACATACAGTTCTCGGTGTGTCTGTGCGCTCGTTTTCAAGCGTCTCCGAGGACTTCGCATCGGCAAGCAGTGAAGAGAATTTTCAGGTACTTGCGTCACACTCCCGACTTCGGCATTTGGTACTCCGCGTCCTCTTCTTTGGCGCTTCATGGTTTTTCAAATGCGGATTTTGCCGGGTGTCGGTTGGATAGGAAGTCCACTTCTAGGACTTGCCAGTTTTTGGGTTATTCTTTGGTGTCTTGGTCTTCCCGCAAGCATTCGAGTGTTGCTCAATCCACGACCGAGGCCGAGTATGTTGCTGCTGCTAGTTGTTGCTCTCAGCTCCTTTGGATCACCTACACCATGAGTGACTTTGGTGAGGAGTATACCCATGTCCCACTTCAATGTGATAGCACCAGTTCCATAAGCGTTGCAAAGAAATCAGTGCTCCATTCCAAAACCAAACACATAGAAGTGAGGTATCATTTCCTGAGAGACAACGTAGAGAAAGGGAAGATAGCGTTGATCTATGTACCCACACATGACCAACTAGCCGATATTTTCACCAAACCCCTAGATCAAGCAACTTTCACTCGTTTGCGGGGCGAACTTGGTGTGTGCTTGATTTCTTGAGTTGGGTGTGTGGGAGCTCTCTTTTGCCGGTGGTGTCGAGCCCGTTTTTGCCTCCCCTCGAGGAGCCGGTTGTAGCATATGTATAGCTTTTCTTTGCGCATCTCTTGCATTTCGCATGGCATATGTGACATGATGTATAGGCATCCTTGTATCTTAGATTGCATGCATTTTGTATCATATGCATTGGTTAGGAAAAGCTTCTCTTATATACATTGTTCACCATGGAATGAGATATATGTCTTTGTGAACTTGTTTGGTATGCTATGGTTAGTTTGGCTTAGCTCTTGATGATCTTGATGAATAATCCATGGTTGATAGCTATGCTTTTGAAAAATGTCACATGTATGCTCTCTCATGTGTAAATGCCTTTACATGCTCTTGACATGTTTTTGTGGCCTTGCTATGCTTAATTTGTGGATTGGATAGCTAGTTTATTGATCATATGGGGCCAAAGGCTCTTTTGCCATCATGAATGTTTAGCCCTCTTGATTTATCTTGTGGAGGAGCATAAGTTCCTTTTTGTCGCAAAGACATTTCATGTACCATTTACAAATCTGAAAATGAATTGAAAAATGCTTGGAAATGTGCTCCCATGTCATATGTGCTGAATTTAATTAGCTTTGGGTGCTGAACTGTTGCATGATGCCTACCAATGAGAAGTCTCATACATAGAAGTAGGCACATGGCTCGGTGGCTTTGACATGACATGAGGTGCTTGTGGGTGTTTGTGATGGTCTTATGATTAGAATGGCTGTCCTAGCATGAAGTTTGTGTGGCTTTGCCATTTTGATATGTTTTGATCATGTTTAGGACTTTGCTCATGAGAGGCAAGTTTTTCGCAAAATTGCCAAAACCCATCTTAGCTTCGTCCAATGGTTGTGAAACTTGGTGATCATGTAGTTGAGATCAATACGAAGCCGTAGAGTATCTAACTTGCTCATTTGGACATGTGTAGCATTCTTTGTTGAATTTTGTCTATTTGAGAAGTTGTAGGTTGAAAGTTTTGCATTTTTGGCTTGATTCATGCATTGCCAACAAGGGGGAGAAGTTTGAGCTTGAAATGGCTTGTTGGGCGTTTGTAGAAGGTTTTCAGGTGGTTTCGAGCCAATTCTGGGCTCTGTTGTGCACCGGTCTGACCGGTCAGGTCACCGGTCTGACCGGTGTGAGTGCTGGTTCTGTACACATGTTGCACACCGGTCTGACCGGTGGTGTGGACCGGTCTGACCGGTCAGGGCTGTTTTGTTGCAGCTGCCCTGTTTCAAGTGGTGTATTGCATGCATTCGTCCAGGGGGAGGTGCATTGGTTCAGGGGGAGCTTGCATGTGTGCAGGGGGAGCTCTTTGTGAGTTTTCGAGCTTCGGTTCGGTGGTTTGCGCTCTTTGTTTGAGCTTAGCCTTTGTCTCGGATGTGTCGAGTCGTTGCCCTTGCCTAAGGGGTCCGAGACCTGTCTTCTTCAAGTGATCTTGCTCTTTGCCTTTGTTTGGCTTTCGATCGCTTGTTGGATTTTCTTTTTGTTCGTTTCTTTTCTTTTTCTTTTCTCTCTTGTTACTTTCGTGTGGGTGTTGTCAATGCACTCATCAAGGGGGAGATTCAGGAACATGTGTGGTTCGAGGACCGGTGGATGGTTGCTTCCTTGTGTGATGAGTGATTGACAACGTTGTGTGGACTGATTCTTGGCTAAGTATTGCAGGTGCAGGTTGCGGCTTGACTGGTGTTGGTGCAGGTGAAGAACAAGCGCGAAAGGTTGTTGCCGGTGAGGCCTCCAGGTGTGGAGAAGACAAGTAGGCTTCGTTCGAGGGACCCGGTGGCCAGCGGGGTCAAGTGCGGGCCGCATGGTGGCATGAACGGCAAGATGAAGTCGTGGACGGTTTCTTGGTTGAGCCTCAAAGCCAAGGTCGAGCCGGGACTACGTGGGAGCCGAGTCATGAGTGGAGATTGGCGGAGGCTACACCGAGTTCGCGGGGGTTTCGGTTGTTCACCGTAAAACCACCGGGTTCCTTGGTTGATCCACAAAGCCAAGACCGGAGAACCGAAGACGGAGGCTGCCGCACGGCCGCCGCACGGCTCGACCGGTGGGTCTGACCGGTGGGGACCGGTCTGACCGGTGAGGAGTGAAACGACCCGGTTTTCCGCGAACGGAATCCCGAATCTTCGCACCTCAGTGGTAGTCCCAGGAGGGCTACCACGTGCAATCCCTGTCTCAGCGATTCCAAAATCCATACAGAAAGGTAAAAACAATAAAGTAGAGTACAACATTTATTTTGTTACATTAATCAGAGTACATCTCTTCGGCACATGCCGGGTACAAGTCCATCAGGACTGAATCAAACAGAAATAAAACGTCTAGCAGCGGCTTCATGAAAGCGCGGGAACTCCATCTCCGCAGGCAGCTCAAGTGTAGGAAGAGCGCTAGTCCACCCAACCGTCGTTGTCGAAGTCGTAGTCCGGCTCGCGTCGAGTCACCAGGGTCTACCCGATAAGCGGGTAGGTCATGTCAGCTTCCCAACAAAGAGGCAAAAGCGGTGTATATTCTACTATGCATGAGATAACCCTGATCTGGCTGTAGAAAGCTTAAGCAAAGCAGCAGTGCAACATACAAGGTAAGCAGAGTAGCGAGGAGGTCCACACCTCGGGGAAGCTTCCGCTTCCGAGGTCCACACCTCAGGGGTCCACACCCCGCTCAAGGAATACCACACCAAAACACCGGATCTCAACCACGATCCAGATCCCAACTCTCATCTGCGATGTGGGGCCCACCGGCTCCTATCCCCACATCTCAACGGCCAAAGCCGGCTCACACACTCGGGGGAGAGAAGAAGCATAAGAGAAGTGTAACTAGTCAGGTGAGAGATCGAAAGACTCGTCCATAACCAATGGACACGGACTATAGCTATAGGTTTTACACTCGCGAGGTTGTACAACCGTACCCGCCCGAATAGGTCCGAACCGGCCGTCACCGTGTCCGACCCTACCATACGGGCCGAAGCTCAAGTAAGTGGATAGTACCCTTCGCATCTCCGAGCCCGGCCCGGCCTCCGCGGCGAGCTCATACTACCCGCGAGAGGTCCCTCGAAGCTGTGGAACCCTTCCCTGGCCTCGCCAGGGCAAAGTCTACTAAGGAGGGAAAGACCACTCCCGACACGATCACACCGATCCTCCGGCAGGAGGGGTGCTATCCACTACAAGTCTCACCCCGCACCCCCGCCCAATACAAGGCGGGCGGTCTGTACGAAAGTAGTCATTCGAAACAAGGTCAACTGACGATCGGTCCTTAAGGGGCCGAGAGCGAGCACTCTACATCTCCATCCCACACGACACGACCCTTGGGTAAGAGGCCAGATCGCATCTTCCCTCGGCAGCCGTTCACAAGTAACCAGCGGCCCGCTCCCGCCAAAACACAGCAAGGGGTACACAACCCAGAACGCACGCTAGAAGCACACCGAGATACCCACATCTCAGCTCAAACCCAGAGCACCATCCATAATCAAACAACAAAAGTATGGATAGTTGAAGTAAGGGACTAGCTAGGGGTCTGTAGCTAGTCCCGCAGGTAGCAGAACAAGGATCAGGATATATCAAAACATCAAGGCATGGCTAATAAACGGGTTATGCAATCCAACAATACCATGCATTAAAGTAGAGCACTAGCAGCTACAAAGCAACATAGGATTTATATGGTTGGGAGTGACATGACACCTTCGTTGCCGTTGAAGCAGTCGCTGTCCGGAGCAGTGTACTCGGGGTCCTCCACGTCCTCCTGGTCGAAGCTCGGGTCTGCGGCACGAGATTCGACGCGAAAATATAAATTCGGTGCACATCTAAGCAATAACTCCAAATAAAATCCAATTTAGAAGATCCAAATGTTCCCAAACTACCTACAATCGCAAGGTTTCGCAAATACGGATTTATAGAAATTAGTTCGTATTTTTCTGAGCCTCCTAGAATTTATTACTAATTTTTAAAGGTCAAAAACATTTTCTGGAATTTTAAACAGGAGAGAAATAGGTTTTTCAGAAAAACCTTGCTGACGTCAGCATGACGTCGCGGCGGTCCCGTGCTTGGCGGGCCGCGACTAGGCCAAAAGCGCGGCTGGGCCGTGGGCGGCCCAGCGGTCTGGATCTCGCTCGGGTCGGGTTTTGGCCTACACGGGCCCAGGTGCTAACGCCCAGCTAAGGTCAGCTTCTAAAGTCCGGAAAGCCCCCCTCTGGCCCCCTAACCTTCGCTGGGCCGGCGGCCTACTAACGGTCAGCTGGGCTTAGGGCCCAAGCTTGGCTAGCGGCCCGTTTCCCCCTCCAACCGGCGCAGCTCCCTTCGCCCTCCAAGTGCTCGACGAATCGACCAGAGGCGCGGCGGACGCACGGCGCGTCGCCGGCGCTCTGGCAACCGCTCAGCGAGTTCCCCGCCAAGGCGCGCCGGGGTGCGGCCGGCCGGGTTACTCGCACACACACTCCCGCGAACGCGAACATGGCTCGCGGCACGTGGCGCGGACCGGCCGCACGCGAAGCCCACGGGCGGCGGGGCCACGGCCATGGCGCGCATGCGTGCGGGCCGGCCGGCGCCCGCGCCCACCACCACCTGCAACAGCACACCCACGGCACGAAGGCCGGGTTCACAGCAGCACGAGACACGGCGTAAAACGCCTGTTGGCGGTGCCCCACCGGTGACGAGGCCATGGCCACGGCCACGCATGGGTGCGGCCGGCCGGCTTCCTCGCCACCAGATCCTGCGCAAAAGCCCACGGCTCAGAGGCCGGGTTCACATCACAAGACACGCAAGCCCCTGCGGCGGCTCACCTCGCGGCGCGCTACGGCGAAAAGGGCAAGCTTGATCCCCGGGCTGGCGGCGCGTCGCGCGCTCGGCGCGGCGCACGACGGCGCGGCACCCGACGGCGCGACACGGGGTGTTCCCCCAGCCCCACCTGCAAAAGCTCCAAGAACCCCACGAAACGGCGACGCGACCGGGGGCGTCACGGCTTGGGGTAGCCACGACCCCGGCGCCGCCGCCGACACGTCGCGACACGGCGTCGCCCTTGGGGAGGCGGCGGCGCGCGCGCTCGGACAGAGGCGGCTCGATGGCACGCGCACAGGCAGGACATCTACGGCGACCGGCGCAAGGAGAAGCGAGAGATGACCACGGTGCTCACCGTATGTCGACGGTGTAGGCGTAGCAGGCCTGGCTCGGGTGGCGGCGCGGCGTCGGTCGTCCCCCCTGCTCCGGTCCGGCTCCACTCTGCACACGAACGGCGCCTTCCCCCTCGACCGGCCCTTCACGATCACGTCCCGCCTCCGCGCGCGCGCGCGCGGCGGCGGCGCGCGTCGGCTTCCCGCCTCTCCTCTTCTCCCCCGGCTCCCCCTTCTTCTTCCTCCTCCGGTGGCGGCTCTAGAAAGGGGGCAAAACCCCAAGTGGGTTGGTAGCGGGTCGGTTGGCTCTGGCTCTCCACCCCCCCCCTTTTGAATCCACGGCGTTGCGAGGCCTAGGCGAAATCCCGGCGGTGCCCTCCCCCGGCTTGGACCGCTTGGCATCCGAGGCGGCGGCGCTCGCCCTCTCTCCTCACTCACGTTGCCACTGGAAAAAGGCACAGGGGTAAAAAGGGGGTTTCCCCCTCCCTGTCCTGGCTCGGTTCGCGCGCGCGCCTGGCCCCCTCGGCGTGCGCGCCGGCCGGCGGCTCGGCCGTGCCCGCGCCGCGCGAGCGGGTGCGGCGGGGACCGGCGGCGGCGCGCGCACGGGCGGGCCGGGCTGGCTCGCGGGTAGGTGAAAAGGGGGTAGGGATACGGCTGACTGGCGGGGTCCACCGGTCAGCGGGTGCAAGAGGGTGAGCCGCGGTGCGGGTTGGTGGGCTGGAAAGCTGCGTGGGTTGGGCCGGCTGCAACGCAAGGGTAAAGAGATGTCGGCCCAAGTACTATGCTGATCTTTGCCTATTAAAACAAATAAGATGACTAAGGGTTTGAATAAGGGTTTGAATTTGATTGCTTTTCAAATTCAAACAACACTCAAATGAACTTCAAATAAACCAAAGAAAAACCAACTCACAAATTATACCATATTTTAAATATAAATTTTATAAATAGGATGAATTAGTGGAGAATTCGGTGAGTGGCTAGCAATTTTGGCTCAAAATTTGATAGCACGCAATTGCAAGCAAAAGTTTTAAATTTTTCGCAAAATTCACACACCTAGATTCCTGGGTTGTTACATTCTCCCCCACCACCGAGAATCTCGTCCTCGAGATTTAATCCTCGACCTCCTCCGTGAACAAGGGAGGGTACTCTTTCCTGAGGTCAGCTTCCTTCTCCCATGTTGCCTCTCGCTCTGTGTGGTTGCTCCACAGCACTTTACAGAAAGGAATGGTAGTTCTCCTTGTTTCCTTGACAGCTCTGTCCAAGATTTTCTCAGGATACTCCGTATACTCTAGGTTGTCTTGCAAGTCAAGCGACTCCATGGGCACTTCTTTTGCCTCCACTGCCTTCTCGCTCTTCTTCAGCTGTGACACGTGAAACACTGGGTGGATTCCTACCATCGTCTCGGGTAGTGCAAGCTGGTAAGCCAAACTCCCAATCCTACGGGTGATAGGGTACGGTCCCACGTACCTCGGTGCAAGCTTTCCCTTCACCAAGAACCTCTTAGTTCCTCGAAGCGGTGACACTTTCAAGTACACCCTGTCACCAACTGCAAAGGTCAGCTCTCTCCGTCTCTTGTCAGCGTAGCTCTTCTGACGACTCTGAGCGATTTTCAGGTTCTCACGGACTTTCTCAACTTTCTCCTCTGCTTCCTCGATGATTGCTGGCCCAAACAGAGCTCGCTCTCCAACCTCCGACCAAGCTAGCGGGGTCCTGCACTTTCGACCGTAAAGTGCCTCAAAGGGTGTCATCCGGAGACTGGCTTGAAAGCTGTTGTTGTACGAGAACTCTGCGAACGGCAAACTGCTCTCCCAATCAGTACCATAGGTGAGCGCACAAGCTCGTAGCATGTCCTCCAGGACCTGGTTGACCCTCTCTGTCTGACCATCTGTCTGTGGGTGAAAAGCTGTGCTGTAGCTGAGTGTAGTGCCCAAAAGCTTGTGGAAGCTCTGCCAAAACTTGGAGACAAACTGTGGCCCTCGATCAGACACAATACTTCTGGGTGCCCCGTGTAGCCTGAGTATGTGCTCTACGAACAGCTCTGCCAACTTCTCGGTTGCATACCTGGTCTTTACCGGCACAAAGTGAGCCACTTTAGTCAGCCTGTCCACTATGACCCAAACTGAGTCGTTTCCTTTTGGTGTTCTAGGGAGTCCCACCACAAAGTCCATGGAAATGTCCTCCCACTTCCACACTGGAATATCCAACGGCTTCAACAGGCCAGCAGGCTTCTGATGTTCAATCTTTACTCTGCTACAGGTGTCGCAACAGGCCACGTAGTGTGCGATATCCTTCTTCATGTCCTTCCACTAGTACCTGATCTTCAGATATCTGTACATCTTGGTGCTGCCCGGGTGAATCGAGTACCTCGAGTCGTGAGCTTCTCTCATGATCTGCTCCCGGAGTGCCTTGTCTTGTGGTACACAGATCCGTTCTTTCAACCACACAGTGCCCTGTTCATCAACCCGTAGTCCTCTCGCTTTGCCCTCGCTTCATTAGTTCTCTCGGCACTTTGATTTCTCGCACACTCCTTCCGGGCCGTACGGATTCGCTCCTCCAAGTCATAGGTCACTTGCATCACATTGACTTGTCCTTGGTCCACAATCTCGATTCTCGCCTTCTCTAGCTCTTCATGCAAAGCGGAGTTGCTCCTCTTCTACCATGAGGTTGTTGCGGTATGTTTTCCGGCTCGGTGCATCCGCCACGACGTTAGCTTTGCACAGGTGGTAGTTGATCTCGACGTCGTAGTCCTTGATCGGCTCTAACCACCGTCTCTCGCCTCATGTTCAGCTCGGTCCGTGTAAAGAAGTACTTCGGGCTCTTGTGGTCGGAAAACGGTTCACACTTGTTCCCAATCGGGTAGTGTCTCCGGATTTTGAGCGCATGCACAACGTGCCAACTCCAAGTCGTGTGTCGGGTAGTTTTCCTCGTGTTTCTTCGACTGTCCGGAAGCATAAGCCACAACCTTCCCTTCCCGCATCAAGCACAACCCGGTCCTTGCTTTGAAGCATCACAGTAGACCACAAAGTCTTTCTTGATATCCGGCAAGGTAAGCACTGGAGCTGTGGTGAGTCTCTTCTTCAGTTCCTGGAAGCTCTTCTCACACGCTTCAGACCACTCGAACTTTGTGTTGTTCTTGAGCAATTCTGTCATTGGCTTTGCGATCTTGGAAAAGTTCTCAATGAACCTCCGGTAGTAACCTGCCAACCCAAGGAAGCTACTGACATCTGTCACGTTTAATGGCTGCTCCCACTTGGTCACCGACTCAACTTTGGACGGATCCACGGCTATCCCCTCTCGCCGACAACACGTGTCCCAAGAAAGCGACCTTCTCCATCCGAACTCGCACTTGCCGAACTTTGCATACGCGTTCTGCCGCCTCGGCCTCTCTAGCACGACTCGAGGTGCTCCTCGTGCTCCTCGGTGGTCTCGAGTAGATCAAGATATCATCGATAAACACCACTACAAACCTCGTCCAACTCTTCCATGAAGACCTTGTTCATCAAGTTCATGAAGTAAGCGAGGGCGTTGGTCGGCCGAAAGAAACCACCACGAACTCGTACAAGCCGTAGCGTGTGGTGAAAGCTGTCTTGGGTATATCCTGCTCTCTGATCTTCATCTGGTGGTAGCCTGACCTCAAGTCGATCTTGGAGAAGTACCTTGCCTTTTTGAGTCTATCCAGCAGATTCTCGATTCTGGGTAGTGGGTACTTGTTCTTGATTGTCATCGAGTTGAGCGTGCGGTAGTCGATGCACATCCTCTTTGTGCCATCTTTCTTTTCCACGAAGAGCACTGGTGAACCCCACGGTGAGGCGCTCGGCCGAACAAACCCTTGCTCGAGCAACTTCTTGAGCTGTTTCTTCAACTCGTCCAGCTCGTCGGACGACATCCTGTACGGACTCTTTGCAACGGGCCCCGCCCCTGGCATCGGCTCAATCACAAACTCCACGTCCCGGCCGGGGGTAACTCCGTAAGCTCCTCCGGGAACACGTCCGAAACTCACGGACCACCGGGATCTCTTCAATCTCTTTCCCACTCATGTTGCACATCATCGTAGCAACCTTCGGACTCCGTGGCTCGATCCGCACCGTAGTTCCGCCGGGGTGTTCAAGCCGTATCACTGCGGGGTTGCAAGAGACTATCCCGTTGTGCTTTGCCAACCAATCCATCCCTAGGATCACGTCTATCCCGGTAGACTCCAAGACTGTCAAGTCTGCCGTGAACTGTAGCCCCTCAAACACCATCCTCACTCCCCTGCACTCTAACGTACTCCTCTTCTCTCCTAGCGGAGAGCTAGTCAAGATAGGCCTTGGTCGAGGCTTAGTTGGTAAAGACCTTTCTTTAGCAAACTTGGTAGAAATATACGAAAACTGAGCTCCAGTATCGAACAAAACAGTTGCCAAAACAGAGTCAACAAGGAACTCACCAAGTGTGACGTCGGGTGCGATGCCGCATCCTCGGCGGTGAGGTGGTTCAGACGGCCTCGAGTAGCTGGCGGCTGAGCAGTCCTCTGCTGAGTACGGGGTGGCTGTCCACCTGGTGCTGGTGGCTTGGCTGGGGTCTGGAACTGAGCGCTGCGGTTCTGACTCCCTGGTGGCGCCTGCTGCGGACACTCAAACGACTTGTGCCCAACCTGACGACAGTTGAAGCAAGTCACCTTGGATCTGTCTGCTGTCTGCGGTGGTGGACTCGGCTTCCAGCTGTTCTGACCTCCACTCCCGCCTGGGTTGGCTCTGCTCTGCGGCTGAGACTGAGAGGCGTGGTGCCTCTGCTGTGGCTGGTGACCCTGAGCGTAACCTGTCCTCTGCCTCTGAGGTGGTCCTGAACGTCCTGCCTGGTCTGAGCGCTTGGACTTGCCTCCACGAACCTCCATGTACTCAAGCCTTGACCTCTCCACGATCAGTGCCTTGTCGATAATGGAGCGAAGTGTCGGGCAGTCGTGCGCGGACAAGTGGTGCGCCATCCCCTTGTGCAGCCCCTTTCTGAACCAGTAGACCTTCTTCTTCTCTGTGTCTGTGTCGTCTGGCACGTACCTCATCAGCTCCTGATAGCGGTTGGCGTACTCCTGCACTGACATGTTTCCCATCTTGAGGTGTCTGAACTCGTCAGCCTTCCTATCCATCACTGCATCTGGGATGTGGTGACTCCTGAAGGCCTCCACGAACTCGTCCCACCCGATGTGCAACGGGTCCCGGTGCGAGTCACAGTAGCTGTCCCACCACGCACTGGCTGTGCCGATCAGCTGGTGCGCTGCCACGGTCACACACTCCTCCTCGGTAAGCTCGGTCAGCTCCAGCTTCTTCTCGATCTCACGTAGCCAGTTGTCCGCATCCATCGGGTCTGCTGAGTGGTCGAAGGTAGGCGGTCGTAGCTTGTTGAAGTTCTCAACCTTCTTCTGGAAACCCTCTGGCGCGTAGCGGTTCTGACCCCTAGGGTTGTTGTTGTTGTTGTTCTGGGCTAGCATCTGAGTGATCGTCTGCATCAGCTGTGTTTGCACCGCCATCACGTCGGCCAAGTTCGGGGGAGGTGGCGGTGGTGGCACCTCGTGTCCCTGAGCACCGGCTTTGCTCCTCCCCTCGGGGCGGGTGTACCGCTCGTGCTCGGGCTCCTGCTCCTGAGCTCCCTCGCCGTCGAGTGCGGCTCCTCGACCGCCAACTCGGCCTCCTCGGCCTACGCGGCCTGCTAGGCCTCCGCGGAGTCCGCCTCGTGGCGCGTGACCTCCACGGCGTCCACGGCCTCTCGCTCCCGCTGGGTTAGGGGCATCCTCCCCTCCGTCGTCCCCAGCGACCTCCTCGAAACGGGCCAAGAGTCGCCCGGACCTCCTTGCTCCAGACATCTGTTCCAGTTGCAAGAGTTAGTAGCGGTAGGGAGAGTGTATCTATTAAGGTTATTAACTATAAAGGAGTAATCCTGCTAACAGTCAAAGAATTCCAGACAGACATAAAGAAGCATGAAATCCGAAAAAAAACCATGAAGATCCATGTCACTCAATCAATGCCACCATACAAAAGGGGTGCACCTCGAGGTTTACTCCATCGACCTTCGAGGGTACACGGCAACACATCACGCTAACGCATGGTACATCATGGGGTAGCTGCTAAGGTCAAGACACATGAGCGATAACATCACACCTAACTTATTACAACATCTCAGAATCTACAGCGAAGACTCTACTCTCCTCACGGAGTGCACTGAGGTGCCTCGGGACTGGCGTCTGGTGGAACTGAGTAGAACGGCGGTGAGTGTGCCCCTGGGTACCCCGACATCCTGATCGCTGGTCCCCCGTAGTAGTCACAGGTATCCTGGAGCGCTCGGTCCATCTCTGTCGTGTCCTGGGAACCACTCGGGTACGGGCGTACTCGTGGTAGGAGCGTCGGCGGAAGCTCGAAAGTCTTTGTCCTCAGTCGGGGTCTCTTCTTGGGTGGTAGCTGTGCGGAGAGCGTCTCCAGCTCTGTCAGCCTCTGCTGGTCAGACCGCTCCCAAGCCGCGCGGGTCCCGGGCCGCTCTCGTCCCTCTCCTCGTAGACCGGACCTCCAAGGTAACACAGGGTGGTGGTAGTTGTGTCGACTCGCCTCTCGTAGATCCCACACCTTGACACGATAGTCGGCGGGCTGCGGCACCGACCGACTCCAGCCGATCTCTCGCCTCTGCCAGTCTCACCCTGTCCTCCCGCGAGGCCTCCACCGAAGTCTGTGTAGCTCCCGCTCGCCCTCAACCGCGCCTCCCGAGTAGCAATCCTCCCGGGCGTCCCTCTCGGTGCTAGGCGCGGCCGGCTGCCGGTCCCGGTGCACTAGCTCTCCGTTCCTCACGTGTGACGCCTCCAGCTCGTCGAGTATCTCCTCTCTCTCCACCTCCAAGTCCCGAACCTGCCGCAGGGCAGCGTCACACCTCCACCGAAGGTACACTATCTCCCCGTCAGCCCAGTACAGTGCCTGGTCCTGAGCCAGGATGCACCGCCTGGCCGCGTGCATCACCTGGTCCTCCCCCTCCACTGGAGTCACCTCCAGGTACCGTGCCCGGTCGCTCGAGTCCCAGCGACCCTGGTCGAAGATCTCTGTCGGAAGCACGCTGAAAGGAGTGTCCTGCAGCCTCTCCCTGAGCTGGACACAAACCTTCTTGAGAGCCCTGCGTGCTCCAGTCTGGTGTGCCTCCGTGACGGAACTCTCGAAGCAGTGTACCTCTACCTCCTCAAACTCTGGCACCGTGGGTCCGCCGTGCACGTGACGATCGGGTAGGTGGGGGTCTGCTCCAAGTGCCCCATGGCCCTCCCCTTGTAGCTGACTCCGTCGGTCTCCACTCCGGCTGCCTCCAGGCACTCTCTCAGCAAGTGGCAGAAGCCTCCGTAGCTCTTGCCGTCCGTCTCCAACGGAACCCACGTAGTCTCCGCCATCTGCACAACGTAGTTAGAG
This sequence comes from Cenchrus americanus, assembly GCA_947561735.1. NCBI lineage: Eukaryota > Viridiplantae > Streptophyta > Magnoliopsida > Poales > Poaceae > Cenchrus > Cenchrus americanus. The sequence continues at coordinate 79,034,584 of OX387245.1, read as the reverse complement.
CGTAGTTAGTAAGGTAGTTAGTGAAAGTTAATCAAGGTAATGCATATATATAAGTATAGTTATATACATACGGAAGCCAAGGGGTTTATATAAAGTTTCAAGGTTCAGAAACGGCTTCCTATGCTATCGACCATTCCTGGAGCTCGCCCTACAGTCAAGCATGGCTCTGGTACCAACTGAAACGACCCGGTTTTCCGCGAACGGAATCCCGAATCTTCGCACCTCAGTGGTAGTCCCAGGAGGGCTACCACGTGCAATCCCTGTCTCAGCGATTCCAAAATCCATACAGAAAGGTAAAAACAATAAAGTAGAGTACAACATTTATTTTATTACATTAATCAGAGTACATCTCTTCGGCACATGCGGGTACAAGTCCATCGGGGCTGAATCAAACGAAAATAAAACGTCTAGCGGCGGCTTCATGAAAGCGCGGGAACTCCATCTCCGCGAGCGGCTCAAGTGTAGGAAGAGCGCTAGTCCACCCAACCGTCGTTGTCGAAGTCGTAGTCGGCTGCGTCGAGTCACCGGGGTCTACCCGATAAGCGGGTAGGTCATGTCAGCTTCCCAACAAAGAGGCAAAAGCGGTGTATATTCTACTATGCATGAGATAACCACGATCCGGGTAGAAAGCTTAAGCAAAGCGACGGTGCAACATACAAGGTAAGCAGAGTAGCGAGGAGGTCCACACCTCGGGGAAGCTTCCGCTTCCGAGGTCCACACCTCAGGGGTCCACACCCCGCTCAAGGAATACCACACCAAAACACCGGATCTCAACCACGATCCAGATCCCAACTCTCATCTGCGATGTGGGGCCCACCGGCTCCTATCCCCACATCTCAACGGCCAAAGCCGGGCTCACACACTCGGGGGAGAGAAGAAGCATAAGAGAAGTGTAACTAGTCAGGTGAGAGATCGAAAGACTGTCCATAACCAGTGGACACGGACTATAGCTATAGGTTTTACACTCTGCAGAGGTTGTACAACTGTACCCGCCCGAATAGGTCCGGAACCGGCCGTCACCGGTGTCCGACCCTACCATACGGCTGAAGCTCAAGTAAGTGGATAGTACCCTTACGCATCTCCGAGCCCGGCCCGGCCTCCGCGGCGAGCTCATACTACCCGCGAGAGGTCCCTCGAAGCCGTGGAACCCTTCCCCGGCCTCGCCGGGGCAAAGTCTACTAAGGAGGGAAAGACCACTCCCGACACGATCACACCGATCCTCCCGGCGGAGGGGTGCTATCCACTACAAGTCTCACCCCGCACCCCCGCCCAATACAAGGCGGGCGGTCCGTACGAAAGTAGTCATTCGAAACAAGGTCAGCGACGATCGGTCCTTAAGGGGCCGAGAGCGAGCACTCTACATCTCCATCCCACACGACACGACCCTTGGGTAAGAGGCCAGATCGCATCTTCCCTCGGCAGCCGTTCACAAGTAACCAGCGGCCCGCTCCCGCCAAAACACAGCAAGGGGTACACAACCCAGAACGCACGCTAGAAGCACACCGAGATACCCACATCTCAGCTCAAACCCAGAGCACCATCCATAATCAAACAACAAAAGTATGGATAGTTGAAGTAAGGGACTAGCTAGGGGTACGTAGCTAGTCCCGCGAGTAGCAGAACAAGGATCAGGATATATCAAAACATCAAGGCATGGCTAATAAACGGGTTATGCAATCCAACAATACCATGCATTAAAGTAGAGCACTAGCAGCTACAAAGCAACATAGGATCTATATGGTTGGGAGTGACATGACACCTTCGTTGCCGTTGAAGCAGTCGCTGTCCGGAGCAGTGTACTCGGGGTCCTCCACGTCCTCCTGGTCGAAGCTCGGGTGCAACGGCACGAGATTCGACGCGAAAATATAAATACGGTGCACATCTAAGCAATAACTCCAAATAAAATCCAATTTAGAAGATCCAAATGTTCCCAAACTACCTACAATCAGCAAGGTTTCGCAAATACGGATTTATAGAAATTAGTTCTGTATTTTTCTGAGCCTCCTAGAATTTATTACTAATTTTTAAAGGTCAAAAACATTTTCTGGAATTTTAAACAGGAGAGAAATAGGTTTTTCAGAAAAACCTTGCTGACGTCAGCATGACGTCAGCGGTCCAGGTTTGGCGGGCTGCGACTAGGCCAAAAGCGCGGCTGGGCCGTGGGCGGCCCATCGGTCTGGATCTCGCCCGGGTCGGGTTTTGGCCTACACGGGCCCAGGAGCTAAAGCCCAGCTAAGGTCAGCTCCTAAAGTCCGGAAAGCCCCCCTCTGGCTCCCTAACCTTCGCTGGGCCGGCGGCCTACTAACGGTCAGCTGGGCTTAGGGCCCAAGCTTGGCTAGCGGCCCGTTTCCCCCTCCAACCGGCGCAGCTCCCTTCGCCCTCCAAGTGCTCGACGAATCGACCAGAGGCGCGGCGGACGCGCGGCGCGTCGCGGCGCTGCGGCAACCGCTCGGCGAGTTCCCCGCCAAGGCGCGGGGTGCGGCCGGGCCGGGTTACTCGCACACACACTCTGCGCAGAACGCGAACATGGCTCAAGGCACGTGGCGCGGAACGGCCGCACGCGAAGCCCACGGGCGGCGGGGCCACGGCCATGGCGCGCATGGGTGCGGCCGGCCGGCGCCCGCGCCCTCCACCACCTGCAACAGCACACCCACGGCACGAAGGCCGGGTTCACAGCAGCACGGGACACGGCGTAAAACGCCTGTAGGCGGTGCCCCACCGGTGACGAGGCCACGGCCACGGCCACGCATGGGTGCGGCCGGCCGGCTTCCTCGCCACCAGAACCTGCGCAAAAGCCCACGGCTCAGAGGCCGGGTTCACATCACAAGACACGCAAGCCCCTGCGGCGGCTCACCCGCGCGCGCGCGCTACGGCGAAAAGGGCAAGCTTGATCCCCGGGCCGCGCGCGCGTCGCGCGCTCGGCGCGCGCGCACGACGGCGCGGCACCCGACGGCGCGACACGGGGTGTTCCCCCCCCCCACCCCGCAAAAGCTCCAAGAACCCCACGAAACGGCGACGACGCCGGGGCGTCACGGCTTGGGGTAGCCACGACCCCGAGCCGCCGGCCCGACACGTCGCGACACCGGCGTCGCCCTTGGGGAGGCGGCGGCACGCGCGCTCGGACGAGGCGGCTCGATGGCACGCGCACGGGCGGGACATCTACGGCGGCCGGCGCAAGGAGAAGCGAGAGATGACCACGGTGCTCACCGTGGGTCGACGGTGTAGGCGTAGCAGCCCGGCTCGGGTGGCGGCGCGCGCGTCGGTCGTCCCCCCCCGCTCCGGTCCGGCTCCACTCCGCACACGAACGGCGCCTTCCCCCTCGACCGGCCCTTCACGATCACGTCCCACCTCCGCCGCGGCGCGCGGCGGCGGCGCGCGTCGGCTTCCCGCCTCGCCTCTTCTCCCCGGCTCCCCCTTCTTCTTCCTCCTCCCGGTGGCGGCTGCGGAAAGGGGGCAAAACCCCAAGTGGGTTGGTAGCGGGTTGGTTGGCTCTGGCTCTCCACCCCCCCCCCCTTTTGAATCCACGGCGTTGCGAGGCCTAGGCGAAATCCCGGCGGTGCCCTCCCCCGGCTTGGACCGCTTGGCATCCGAGGCGGCGGCGCTCGTCCTCTCTCCTCGCTCACGTTGCCACTGGAAAAAGGCACAGGGGTAAAAAGGGGGTTTCCCCCTCCCCGTCCCGGCTCGGTTCGCGCGCGCGCGCCCGGCCCCCTCGGCGTGCGCGCCGGCCGGTGGCTCGGCGCGCGCCCGCGCGCGCGAGCGGGTGCGGCGGGGCCGGCGGCGCGCGCGCGCGCACGGGGCGGGCCGGGCCGGCTCGCGGGTAGGTGAAAAGGGGGGTAGGGATACGGCCGACGGCGGGGTCCACCGGTCAGCGGGTGCAAGAGGGTGAGCCGCGGTGCGGGTTGGTGGGCTGGAAAGCTGCGTGGGTTGGGCCGGCTGCAACGCAAGGGTAAAGAGATGTCGGCCCAAGTACTATGCTGATCTTTGCCTATTAAAACAAATAAGATGACTAAGGGTTTGAATAAGGGTTTGAATTTGATTGCTTTTCAAATTCAAACAACACTCAAATGAACTTCAAATAAACCAAAGAAAAACCAACTCACAAATTATACCATATTTTAAATATAAATTTTATAAATAGGATGAATTAGTGGAGAATTCGGTGAGTGGCTAGCAATTTTGGCTCAAAATTTGATAGCACGCAATTGCAAGCAAAAGTTTTAAATTTTTCGCAAAATTCACACACCTAGATTCCTGGGTTGTTACAAGGAGCACCGGTCTTACCGGTGTGTGACGACGCAGTCCGGATATTTCGAAGCGGAGGACACGCGTCGGGATCGCATGGCTTGCGTCGAGGCTATGCAGGGTGCGGTCGCCGGGCATCCGTCCGATGGTGAAGACATCAAGAATTCCGAATCCGCCCTTGAGGGGCTTGTATCCCTAGTTAGTAGAGAAGGGCATTTTAGACATTCGGTTGCCTCCATATAACCCAAGAGGTGAGAGGATGGCAGCCAACTCTTGGAACCCTAGCTCATTAGTTTTCCTATTTTCCACCTATTTTCTTTAGGTTTTCCTTAGGACTGGCAAGAGAGCTTCACAGAGAGATCTTGTTGAGAGGGATGGATGATCGGGCGGCTTGCTAGACCTTGTACGAACCTTTGTTTCATGTATAGATGATTCGGCGTGGTTCCTCAAGGTTTGGATGTGTTTTCCCCGGTTATTCTTGGTGGTGATTTTCGGAGCCCTCTCTCGGTGATTTCTTTGAGTTGTTTTCGGGACTTTTCTCTTGGGGATTTGATGGGAGAAATTTGTGGGAACCCTTCGTGGTTCTTTGGGCTGTGATTCCCCTCCCAAATCCGTGAGTAAAAGTGCTCGATTGTGGGGTTTCTTGAGTTCTTGTGTTGGAAGTGCTTTCGACGGGATTTCTTCGATTCCTCCTTTTTGGACGAGTTTTGGTGGGATTAAACTTGGCTATGGACTCCTCATGAGGTGTTCCTGATATCCCCAAAGTCTTGTTCAAGTCCGTGGAGTGATTCGGGAGATCGAGATTTGGATTTGGGGGAGTTGACCCGCGGGTGTTGTTCATCCCGAGCTGCTTAGGCTACACCGGTCTGACCGGTGCTCTTGACCGGTCTGACCGGTGCGAGCCCTTGTGGGTTTTTGCTCGGGTGAACGACTTGGTGTGTTTGTTGTTGTCCCGTGTTGCTGCTGTTTCGAGTTTGGGTCAGTTTGGTGGTCGGTTGGCCTGTTTGGTGTCTTGGGGGCTTTCAGGCTGTCATCGATCTGACCGGTGTGGCTCACCGGTCTGACCGGTGTAGAGCCACTTAGTGGAAGTTGCTCAGTTTCACCAGCAGGGACCGGTCTAACCGGTGGTGCTCATCGGTCTGACCGGTGTGGGTCTGTAGACTCGAGGTTTGGTTTTTCCACTGCGTTTCTCGGGTCGGAAGGTGGTGTGTTGGTACCGAGGTTCAGTAGCACTCCAGTGGCTACATGGGCTTGACCAACCTTGGTAGTGAGTCGGAGACGTGAGTTGGAAGCCGTGTTCATCTTGTTGGAGTTTCCATCTCCTTCGAGAAGAATTTTTATCGGCTCCCATTCACTCTCCCCCCCTCTCTGGTTCGCCGTATCGGTCCTTCATTTGTGTAGGGGGAGCTTTGGTGAGTTTCCTTTGTTTGCCTGAGTTGTGCTTTGGTGGTTGCTTTTTGCTCTATCATGTGTGTTTAGGGTGAGCTTTGTATGATCTTTGTCCCTAGTGCATGTGTTTAGGGGGAGCTTGTGAGATTGGTGTGCTTTTTTCTCTATCTCATGAGTTTAGGGTGAGCTTTGTATGCTCTTTGGTCCTAGTTCATGTGTTTAGGGGGAGCTTGTGAGTTTTGTGCTCTTGTGCCGGTGGTGTTGAGCCCCTTTGCCTCTTCTTGAGGAGCCGGCGGTTGACTTATGTTTTCGATTATCACATGATTGGTGTTGAGCCCTTTGTGCCTCTTCTTGAGGGATCATGCATTCTTGTCTCGGTTTTGTTGAGCCGTTGCCCATGTCTTTGGGGACCGAGACATTGAGTTGGCCTTTGTGGTCTCTCTCATGCCAAGTGACCTTGTTCTTTGCTCTTGTGTGGTTTTTTTTCACTTGGATGAGGTGTTCGGTCTTTGCCCTCTCAAACCATTTCTTTGTGCTCACATGTTGTCAATCCGCTCCTCAAGGGGGAGAAATTTGGAAAATCAAGTTGATATGAACCTTGATTTGATGGTGATGAGCGGTTGACAAGTGTTTTGGTAAGAGTTTTATGGCACTTTGGGTTGAGCATTTTGGTTTGATGGCTTTTAGGGATTGCATGTTGGTAGTGTGTCTCTTCGTTTGCACTTAGCCCTTGTGCTTGCTTTGGTTTCGAGAGGAATTTGTCGGAGCTGTTTTTATCCCTTCTCACTTCAAGCGGCCTTTTGTTTGCTTTTCATTGGCTTTGTGGCACTTGAATGAGTTCTTGTTTGCTTTTTGACCTTCTTTTGTCAATGCACTCATCAAGGGGGAGATTGAGGAACCAAGTTGAGAAGTAGCTTGGTTCGTGTGTGATGAGTGATTGACCGGATGGTTTGAAGCTTTGTGTGTGTAGTGTTGAGTTGTGTTGTGTGTGTTTTATTTTGTGTATTTACCTTATTGTTTATGTGGCGTGTTGTCAATGCACTCGTGAGGAGTGGTTGACAACGTCGTGTGGACTGACTCTTGGCCTAGTATTGCAGGTGTTGGTTGCGGCTTGGTTTGCGTTGGTGCAGGTGAAGAACAGGCGCGAAAGGTCTTAGCCTTGCGGGGCCTCAGAGGAGTGGAGAGACAAGTAGGCTTGGTTCGAGGGACCGGTGGCCGATGGGATCAAGTGCGAGCCGCATGGTGCAAGAAGAGCAAGACGAAGTCGTGGACATGGAGCCGGTGCATCGGTGGTGGCCAAGTCAAGGAACGAGGCAAGACTGAGTAGACCGTCCGGGCGCCGGAGGTGAAAGGCTTAGCGGGCTCGACGCTTGGCGTGGTGAGGCCGGGCCGTGTACGCGGGGTTTGGTGGTTTGGCCACAAAACCATCGGAAGAGGGTTTCTTGGTTTGGGCCTCAAAACCGAGCCCGAGGGCCTGACGTGACGGAGACGGTATCCGGGTGCATCGGGAAGCTTCGAGGCGGGCAACACGCGGCATGATCGAGGTGCTTACGTCGGGAGGACGTGAAGGCCTGATGGATGCGCGGCCGTCCGATGGTGAACTTCATGTGTTGACCAAAATGCCCCTGTGAGGGCTTGTGTTGTACTCCTAGTGTAGGGGCACTTCGGTCTTTTCCGGAGGGCCTATATATAGGAGGAGGGGGCTGAATTTTCAGCCAACTTTTGGGCTAGCAGGCGGTGGTACTCTTTGATTTGGGAGTGCTTTGGGAGAGAGGGAGAGAGGGGAGAGTGGCTCTTTGATTGGAGCTTTTTGCCATCTTAGATTTGGTTTCTAGGAGTGGCTTGTAATCGTTTGGACAAGATATTCATAGTGATTTCATCCTCTAAATCTTGTGCCAATCTTTCTATTCCCGAATTTCTTTTATTGCTTTTTCGGAGCTCTTTTTGTGCTATTTTCGTGCTTGTTTTTGGTGCCTTTGTTCTTGGTGTGATTCCACGGATTTAAGTGGGTTTCTCCCCGGATTTCTTTGAGGGAAACATGGATGGATGTCTAGTGCATCTTTGTGATTGATCTTGTGCCCTCAAACGCCGGGAAACCACTTCGATTCAAGGATTTTCGTTCGGTGCTCTAGCTTTTGGTGGTGTTCAAAGGATCTGCGATTCCCGATGATTTAGCGAGTTAGGAGACAAAATTTTTGGGGTATAGCATCCTTGCTTGACGCTTTACATGTCCACAAACTCTTGTCTCAACAGCTTCTATCGTTTGGGAGATCCGGTGATGGATTGGGAGTGTTGACTTTGGGGGTCGAGCAGTTTTCAGTTCTGTTCGTGCCTGGCGGACGGTCCGCGAGGGCCAGGCGGACGGTCCGCGTGTACAGTGTCATTCGCGTGTTCTTCGTGTTCTTGCTCGGCTTTGCTTCCCATCCGATTTGGTTTTAGTTTTTCGTTGCAGCCGGTTTGCGGACGGTCCGCGCTTCAGTAGCGGACGGTCCGTGGCCCGCGCGGACGGTCCGCTCGGTCTTCGCGGACGGTTCGTCTTTCTTGGGTCGGTTCTGGTGGTTCTGTTCGCTTTAACGGACGGTCCGCGGCTCAGGCCGGACAGTCCGCGGCAAGGGTGCGGACGGTCCGCGGTACCTCGCCGGACGGTCCGCGCGGCCATCGCGGACGATCGCCGCCCCCGCCGGCCAGACGGTCCCGCCGAGCCCCGGCCGCTTTGCTCTTTGGTTCGATTCCTCCCTCCTTCATTCGTGCTTCCGTGTGTGCTTCAAGGACTCGTTGTTTTGGCGATTGGTGTGTGATTCGTTCCAACGCTTGTGTGTGACAGGGTTTTGACTAGGGTATAGGCCGGGTTCTTTGAGAAGAATTTTTATCCGACTCCTATTCACTCCCCCCCTCTCTAGTCGCCATCCGATCCTTCATAATGGTGGCTACATTTTGTTGTGGTTGAGGAAGGTGTGCATATGGCTCCGCAAAGGCTACGTTGGGCACCGCAAAATTGGTGGGGGTATGGCTGCAGCACTCCCCCATGCTTGCATTGGTACACCACCGTAGTAATTTGGCGGCACCGGGGTTCCTCCCAATGGTGGGACATAATTTTGTTGTGCACCTTATTCTTGAGCCATAGAAGATCCTTCTCCTATAATCCTTCTCTTTTATTTTTCTTCGTCGGCACAAGAAGTCCTTCCTCTAACCAATTTTCTTCCCCTCAAGACAAAGTTTTAATCTTCAATCCGGAAGGGGCAAATTCACCTAGGCCACTTGGAAGCCTCCTCTCTCATCTTCACTTTTATATTTTCCTTTCTTCATATATTCCTAGGGAAGTCCCGGGTAGGAGATGATTCGGGTTCCTTGTAATACCCGGTTTTAAAGAGATAGTCAACATGGAGAGGTAACAACCTGAACCAATATCTCCCGAACTCGATGTTGCTTAACAACACCACCGGTTGATCATAGGTGAGTGGGGTTGATTGGCTGCCTGGCAAAGCCGAGTAAAGCCAATTCAACTCCGTGTTGGTTAACTTTGTCTCTCTCATTCTCCCAAAAATCCACTTGCACAAAAGTGACACACTTGGATGATGGGGTTCCGGATAGTATTTCTTCGTTGATGATCTCCTCCCGTGATCATACTCCAAAAACCTTCCATGTGCCTTCATGCACATCCACTTGTTCTGGAGCTCCCTTTTGAAAATAGGAGACACTCACCTATGGGTCTACGGTACTAGAACATGCAATCGTTTCGAACATGAAAACCAATCTAAACTATCGGGGGTTGTGACCACAATTTCGCCCTTTCCCTCCTCTCGTACTCACGCGAAGGTACTCATGACTAGACCTATGATGGACATAATGTGTTGAATGGATCCAAGGAAGCATTAGAGCCCTTACTTCCTTTACGGCATGGTAGCTAACCTTAAGCATTAAAGTATTTTCAACACAAGATGATAGATAGATAATCCAACAAAGTATGATTACATTTCAAGATCAATTGCAACCCATGGATGAAAGGAGATTACCCCATCAAGGTGCTAGAAATAGCATCATTGATCAAGGTTACCCTTCCGACGGTGTCTTCCTTCTTCTCCACTTGTGGGCTCCCTCCAAACGGAATGAGAGACTCAGCACTCCTTCATCAAGGATATGCGCCATGGTCATGAAATTTTGCTAGGCGAATTCCTTGTGGGTGTTTGCCGACACTCCGTTAGAGAATTGCACCGGTGTCCCGTGTGAAACCCAATATGTGGAGAGCTTGGTCGTCGATGTCGACGTTCGCTACAAGCCTCTACTTAAGGCGAGCGAGCTTCTTCTCCTCCTCCTCCGTCATGATGACATACCCCTCGGAATATCGCGGAGCGTATGGAGGTGGAGCGGATGATCGTGTCAAGTGGCGAGGTTGGACGAGCGGCTCCTCCATATGTTATTGAAGTTTGGTAAGCCTAATAAACGAGTTTCGTGTGGCCCTCATGCCACCAAGGAGAAGAGTGGTTCCTCCTCGGCGGTGCCGTGTCCTCCTCCATACTCCGAGGATACTCGGAAACCGAGCGCCTCCTCGAAGAGGTTGTCGATGATGGCTTAGACGACGATGATCCCTTCCTCTTCGGTGAAAAGGCTCGTAGTTTTCTTCCATGATTGCAGCACTCTCCCTCACAAATATATATCCGGGGTTTTCACCCGGTAACAAGGTACACAAATATTATTTTGGAGTCTGGACTTTGAGTGGATTAAGGATGTGATTTGTTGCACGAAACAAACGCGGTGGATGGCTAAGTCTAAGGTGGTTCCGGCCTACAAACTAGAGCACACGAACAAAGAGTTGGATGAAAGACTTACTTCTCTCCTCCTCTTGGCTCGGTTCTTCTCTAGTGCATGTTGCTTCGTGACCGCGTACACCTTCCAAACGTTCCCGTCCACTCCTTCGCTTGCATTATTGCTCCTTCCACTTGATGTTTTCGCTTGATTCACTTCCATACTCCCTTGCCTCACATACATCCATGATATTCCTACAAAACAAGGCCTTGGCTACCCCCCCATGCTTGTACTTTGCATGTGGTTTGATAAAAGATGTTGGAGGGGCATCCCGTGATGTATCATGGTGCATGTACGGTTAAGTTAACTAGATTGCCTCCCTCTAAGCATGTTTTAAGGCTAAGCACTACTCTAATTTCGAAATTGAAAAATATTTTTCAGAGCCATGCAAGAGCTCAAGCATAAATTTAGAGAAGTTTTTAACCCATTAAAAACAAATGTAAGTCGAAAATATTTTCCGACTACGTTGATATCGGTCTCACCGGTATAGTTTGCCTTCATTGGTTGAGAGCGAACTTTTCCCGGCTTGATCATGGGGGCATAGGTTCAGGTCCTAATTTTGATTAGATGAGAGAGATTTTGAATGAAATAAAATTAAGTGAGGCTTGGAAAAATTCTAATCTTTAGAGAAACCAAGGATATGGATTTTTAAACCAACCAAAAATCAAGTTTCTAGGTTCACACAAGTCCTACCACATGCTGAAATTTAAATAACATCTAGATACAAGTCGTGGCTCTACTCGAGTGTTTTTAGCATAAAAAACAAGTCAACCACAACATCATAAAGAGGATGAAAGGTTGAGTTAGGTTCTGAATTTTTTTTTGGTTGTGGTTTCTCGAAAAAGAAGCAAACAATCACATAGGATGGTTCATGTAAAGGGTTTATGATCAAGCAAAATATTCAACCAAGAATTATGTCTCTAATATTGTTCAACCATTCTAAGTCTAAGGTTTTGCGTAGTAAAATTCAAAAATGAATTATTAAAAAGACTCGAAGAACCTGGAATCGGGTTGTCCTCCCGGTAGCTTATTCTTGACTCGGCGAAATGGGTTGCCTCCCGCCTAGCGCTTCATTTATAGTCCATGGCTAGACTTCTTCACTTGATTACTCCGGATCAACGCTCTTTACGGGCGTTGCAATCTTGGGTACCCACTTTGGCTTTGTCATTTTTTTTGGTCTTCACAGGCTGGCTTTGTCCTTTGGTCTTGACGGATGCAACAACTTCCTTGTGGCTCGGCATCTCGAACTCCGATCCTTCGGTCGTGATCTTCATGGTCTCTAGTGTGATCCTTCATCTCTCCCGAACGAGTTTGAGTAGCCTTCGCCGTCTTGGGACCTTGGAGTTGTCTCGAATATTTTTCTTTGTTACCCATCGGGCGCCCGACAAGTTGTCCCACTTGGGTCTAGCATCTTCATCACGATGAACACTTCACGTATAGAGCTTCCGACCTCCGTCACCTTGCCATCTAAATTCTTCAATATTTTCTCCATAGCCTCGAACTTAGTGACGGTGTCCTTGGACATGGTCGTGCTCCACACACTCCTTGCATGTGGATCTTGCTTCGGCGGCCTTTAGGTGTTGATCTTCTCTATCTCCATCTTCTCCATCCTCCTCTTGATCTTTGAACGGCCTTCTGGCGTCTTGAAGGTTTATGATAGGTAGATCAACGATGTCTGGGGTGCATAGCTTGATCTCGCACTCCGGTTGTTGAGGTTGATCTTCCTTTGGACTTGGAGGTGGTGATTCCCTTGGAGATTTTGACGGTCCTTCGACTTTGGCTTTTGGATCTAGGGTTTCCAACCCTTTAGCTTGTGTTGCACGTCAACTTTGCCTGTAAAGTTTTCCTGGATCATCCACAAAAAAAGTTTGGGTTTCTTGGAGAGGTAGCCAACCATCTCCGGTTAGGGTTAGTGATAAAACAAAAATCTAACAAAAGAAAAATTAGGGTTAATCAAAACTAGATTAGATTGACTCTTTTTTTTCTTTTTGAAGATGATCAAACTTAAGAGATGCAAAGGAAAATCAAAAGAAAAACTGAAAAATAAGCGATACTAGATTGGATCTTGATTGCTTCTTCCCCGGCAACGGCGCCAGAAAGGGGCTTGTTGACGGTTAATAATTATATCAAAGTTCGCTTATGACTTGCAAGCGGACAAGTCTCCCGTCGTAGTCAAGGGACCCTTCTTCCCTCGAGTGGTGAACCCAAGGTATCGAATCCGTGGAACAAATGTGCAACGCAAGGATTCAATCTAGTAAAGCAAGGTAAGCTATCTTATGATGAACTAAGTTGCATCTAATCTACTAACTCATAAAGAAAACGAATCTAATCTAATCTACTAAAGAGGTAACAAGAGAAAGCAAGAGATAACCAATCTAGAGAATCTAGATCATGCTTATGTTGTAGCTCCAAACAAGATAGATGAAGATAGAAAATCGAATCTCATCAAAAGCATCTTTAAATCGTGGCCTTCCATCCGACTCCGAAAACGCCCGCCTTTCGGAACCCCCATTCTGTCACAACGTATCCCTACTCATGCGGGTAGTCTAGGGCAAGTTCGATAGAACAAGTTGAAATCACTTGGCCGGTCCGGTATGCACCTCTAGCCACCGCGGCTACAAGAGCACCCTAAGTAATCTAGCTGCAAACTAGATCGTATTAGAAGCAAAACCAAGAAGAAAACAAAATCATCGAGAAGGCACTTGATCGCTAGAAATTGAATTCACTTACAAACTTCACCATGAATGATTACATGAACAAGATCACCACCGGGGCCCTCCCTTGATCTTGATCCTCGCTCCGGAGCTCCGACGTGGTCTTCCATGCAAGGTTCCTACGTCGGCTAGGGAAACCCTAGACAACTAGCACGACCCTCATCTCCGAGATGGTGTCCCTCAAGCTTCTCTGCTCCTCAGCGGCGGATTACGACTTTATTCCTGCGTGGCTCTCGGTCAGGGGGCTATTTATAGCCTGAGAAGCAATTAGGTCAAAGGGGAGGCTGATTGGGCCCCGAAAAGGGCTGGGCCGGCTGGCCTGGGCCCAATTCGGCCCATCTCGTGGCCTGCTTCGCCCGGTGTTGCTTCCCGCGTCTTCTAGATGTTCTGCACTTTTGCATGTGGGCCCTTGACGTCGGTTTCTCTCCGAATTGGACTCAACTCCTTGTCTTGCAAGATTCAGCACTTTTCTGGTTCGGTCCTCGGAGTTTATCATCCTCTCGGGCTTGGTCCTTGGGCTCTTGGAGTCATGTTCACTTCAACAATCGAAGGTAAACTCATGGCTAGGTTGACGGATTTTCACCGTCAACAATCGTCCTCCGATGGTTTTGTGGGCAAACCACCAAACCCCGCGTGCTCGGTCCGGCCTCCCACCAAACCACTGACTCGACCGCCACCGTGCACCGGCTCGCTTGTCCATGACTTCGTCTTGCTCGTGTCGCCACCATGTGGCCCGCACCCAGTCCCACTGTCCACCGGGTCCCTCGAACCGAGCCTACTTGTCTCTCCATCTCCCGGAGGCCCCTCAACGCTGAAGACCTTTCGTGGCCGTTCTTCACCTGCAACAACACGAACTAGGACGCAGCCTACACCTGCACACTAAGCCAAGAGTCAGTCCAACACCCATTGTCAATCACTCATCACTGAGGAGCGGTCATCCATCGACCACCGGGGCGCTCTTGGTCCTCAACCAAGAACTCAAAAAGTTTATCGGCTTTGGTGACGTCGAAGTCATATGTGCCCTTGGTCTGCTTGATCCAACGTTGGTTCATAGTCAAAGGTTCCTTGCCCCACATGATTTCAGCGGCAGCCACTTCCTGATCATCGTCAGAATCTTCCATCTGGTCGGCCCTTTCGAGAAACTGATTGTAAATGTCGGCTATGTCGTGATGCTTGTTGAATCTGGTGTCCTTTTTAAACCCATAGGTCTGGTTGCTCATCAGTGACAGCTTTTGAGACAATTGGCCCAGATTATCAAACTCCATACCAAACAACTTCTCTCGTACGGTCGGCAGCATTCCTGCAACGGCCATATCAGCCAACTGATCATCCGGTAGAGTCAACGAGAAACACATGCCTTTGACCTCCCTGAATCTTCTGAGGAACTCCAGAGGCGTCTCATTGTGCCTCTATTTTAAAGTGGTCAGGTCGATGAGCTTCTTTTCTATGCTACCACTGAAGTAATGGGTGTGGAACTTTTGCTCCAGCTCCCTCCATGTGCCAACTGACTGGGGAGGCAAAGAAGTAAACCACTGGAACGTCAGGCCCGTCAATGACAAGGGAAAATACCTAACCCTGAACGCCTCATCAGCCGAGGCCTCTCCAAGCTGCATCAGATAACGAGCAATGTGCTCCACTGTGCTCGTGTCATCCTACCCAGAAAACTTTGAAAACTCCGTGGGAGGCTTCACCCTTGGCGGCAGGATCACTCTGTAGTACCACTCCGGGAAGGGACGCGTGTAGGCTGGTCCTTGCATTTTAGGCTTGAGGCCGAATTGATTTAGCATCAGATCGGCCATCTTTTGAACCAGAATATCATCCTCTTGCACTCCTGCAGCTGTGCCATACCTCGGATTCGGGAGAGCGTCAATGGCGCCATAATCCATGACCTCGTGGTAACCTCCACCCTACAAGTTCTTCTGCAACCTGCTGCTAGCTGGAGCTATCTTGTAAGTGGAATTGGGCGGTACCCCAGAAGAGCCGAACGCTAACTCTCCATATGTAGGCTGATATGGATTTGGCTGTTGAACTGGTTGTCTTGCACTGCCTTGCGGAGGTGGCTGGACTGGTTGTCCCCCTGCAGCCCATAGAGGAGGTTGCATTGGCTGACTTCCAGCGCTTTGTGGAGGGGGCTGGACTGGCTGGCTCCCGACGCTTTGCAGAGGAGGCTGGACTGGCTGGCTTCGTAGTGGTGGTTGAGTTTCTGCTGGTTGAGCAGAGCTGGACTCTCCAATTTCCGCATAATGTCCCTGAGGGGATACTCGATTGAATACCTGTTCCATGCCCGGGCCAAACACGCCCACCATCATCTGCTTGAACATGCCCAAGAAAGCCTTATGATGCCTACCCAGCACAACTTCCGCCGCATCCCGAAACGCTTGTATACACTCTTCCTTTTCTTGAAGAGTTGTGGCGTCAGTCTCTCCTGACAGTAGAACCCTGGGCATTTTGTTTTTGAGATACGGAATGCCACTTCTGTTCTTTTTGAACGACATCAAACACTTTTGCTGGAATTGATCTGTAGCATCTTTCAGCTGTTGTAGCTGCTCTGGAGAAAGGTCCTCAATGGTGACGTCTAGAATGTCACCGATTTCAGGCATCTTGATCTTCAACTGAAGTGTCCCACCAGGCGTGCCAAAAAGTGTGTTGACACAAAATCAGCACCCTGCGCCAAGCACATAGCAAGCCGAACAAGCTTAGCTTCACGCGCGAGCAGATTCCAAAGCATGCCAGTCAATTTTCCTTGAAAATTGACAAAAGACAAAGTAGTTAGATACCAAAGCTTGGAACTTGCCGGGTGGTACCAGACAGTTCCATATTTACGGCTAGAAAGCCATGTGAGGTGACATATAGCTATAAGAAGCTATCTGCCAGCAAATTAGAAACCATTCGGGAACTTTAAAGTGTAAAACAGAACATAGCCGAACGGATGACGCAAGCATGACGATAGATCGGTCTTTATTTTGATAAAAATTGCTCGTGCACAAGACCACGACCGATCCTCGGGAATGAATAACAATAAACAATAAATGAAGTAAAGCATGATTACAAACATGTAATAAGCAAGCATGCATAGGCCTAAAGCACTAGTCTACCGCATGTCTAGATACTTCAAAACCCGTCAAGCATGAAGCCAAACAAGTTTATCCACCACGTGATACGACTTGTTTGAGAATCACACCACCAACCACAAATACATCTATCTACCGCATGATACAATCTAAATATGGAAAGCTAAAAGCACACGTTGTTTAAAACACAACTTATAAACACGTTTTACCCGTGAAAGCATAACCGAATACAGCTGAACAGCCGAATCGGGGTCTATGGAGAAGAAACAAACATCGCCAAATATGATAAATCTATCAGATTGAATTAAGAATCTAATCCACCGGATGATTAGCTTTAAGACAACCCAAAAACCTGCATCTATCGCATGATACTTGGTTCTGTCAAGATTTACACAAAAAATGACAAGATTGAACCCGCAACATGTAACAACCTAGATTGGTTCGGTTTCGGCTATTTGAGAAACACGTGATCCACGTGCCTTTTGAAGCAAGATACGAAAGTGCGGTGTAAGGATCACTACACGAGATAAAGCCGATCCAAATCAATCTAAATTGGGCAAAAGAATGTTACATGAATTAAACATAAAGTAAAGCTCAAAGCAACACGGGGTAACTTAATGAATCTATTGAATTTTTGCCAAAATCCAATAGAGCCGATAAATAGCTCCAAGCTAAATCTTAGCCCACCGCATGGCTCATGATCTAACAAGAAACCCTCTTGAACCTAGCTTAAATCTACCGCATGATACTAAGCATGGTAACAAGACTACTTGCATCACGGTCTAAATCCACCGCATGATACTAGTCATGATACAAGGTTGCCGGTACTTACGGAGGTCGACAGATCGATGAACCCTCTCGAAGAACTCGACGACACGACTAGAGGACTCAAGAGTTTGGCGTAAAGCCGGTTTTTATTGAGAATGTTTCGATTACAATTACATACATCCAGGGTCCATATTTATACCCTGTCATGGCATGACTCCGGATGGACTACGAGCACAATATTTGATACCTAATTTTTCTCCAAGTGCGAATGCTTATCCATCCATTCGTCCCTTCCGCTCGGGCCACGTCACCACGCAATCCCGCAAAATCAGCGCGAACAGTCTCTTTGCTGAACGGAGGCAAACTGCCGACCGCAAGCTCCCCTGCCGAATCCTTTTGAAGAAAGCTTCGTTCTTCTGGATGGATTTTTTCATCAAACTGGGCCCACAAATCAGACTCCTTCCTGTACCAAATTTTGGTGTTAACACAACCTCCCTGGAAAATCTACAAGGATGGAGTATTGGCCGATGTGAAGAAGGAAGTTGAGAGATTACTTAATGCAAACTTCATTCGGCCATGCAGGTATGCGGAGTGGATCTCTAACATCGTCCCTGTCTACAAGAAAAATGGGAAGATGAGGGTTTGCATAGATTTCAGAGATTTGAACAGAGCTACTCCTATGGATGGATACCCAATGCCTGTTGCTGATCTATTGGTTGATGCTGCTGCTGGACATAAGGTTATCAGTTTTATGGATGGTAATGCAGGGTACAACCAAATATTTATGGCAATAGAAGACATATCAAAGACAGCCTTCAGATGTCCTGGTCACATAGGCTTGTTTGAATGGATAGTCATGACATTTGGGTTGAAAAATGCCAGTGCAACTTATCAACGAGCCATGAATTATATCTTCCATGAGTTGATCGGCAAAACTGTTGAAATTTATATTGATGATGTCGTGATCAAGTCTTTGAATCAT
The DNA here is from genome assembly GCA_947561735.1 of Cenchrus americanus. NCBI lineage: Eukaryota > Viridiplantae > Streptophyta > Magnoliopsida > Poales > Poaceae > Cenchrus > Cenchrus americanus. The sequence continues at coordinate 79,016,615 of OX387245.1, read as the reverse complement.
GGCTCACACTTGGAGGATGTAAAGAGAACTCTGGAGTGCACCCGAAAGCATGGATTGAAAATGAATCCAAACAAGTGTGCCTTTGGAGTGTCAGCTGGAGAATTCCTGGGGTTTCTGGTACACGAAGGAGGGATTGAAGTTGGCAAGAAGAGCATGAAAGCTATTGATGAAGTTGTTCCTCCAACCAATCTCAAAGAATTGCAATCACTGCTTGGCAAGATCAATTTCGTGAGGAGGTTCATTTCAAATTTGTCACAAAAGGTTTTGCCATTTTACCTGCTGTTGAAGATCAAGAAGGACCAGAAGTTCATATGGGGTGACGAACAACAAAAGGCTTTTGATGAAATCAAGAGGTACATGAAGGAACCACCAGTACTGGTGCCTCCACAGTTGAATAAGCCTTTTAAGTTGTACGTGGTGGCCGATACCCAAACCATTGGATCGGCCCTTATACAAGAGTTTGAAGGAAAGGAGCGGGTAGTAGCGTACCTTAGCCGAAAATTACTTGATCCTGAAACCAGGTATTCGGCTGCAGAGAAGCTGTGCTTATGTGTGTACTACTCATGTGCAAAGTTTCGGCACTACTTGTTGAATGCCGAATGCGTTGTATACTCCAAGTTTGATGTAATAAAACATATGCTATCTATGCCAATTTTGAATGGAAGGATTGGCAAGTGGATTTTGGCCTTATCTGAGTTTGAGTTGAAATTCGAATCGGCAAAAGCTATAAAAGGTTAGATTATTGCCGATTTTATAACTGAGCATCATGATCCATCGATTGATTTGCTTGAAATTACTCCTTGGGCCCTGTTCTTTGATGGATCATCATGTGGTAAAGGTGAGGGAGCAGGGATTTTATTAATTTCACCCCGTTGACGGTGAAAATCCGTCAACCTAGCCACGAGTTTACCTTCGGTGTTGGCATGAGTTTTATACCTTATCCATTGGTACTAACCCCCCGTGGTATAACAAGTTCACGTGTGCATGTCGTTTTTGGAGTTTAATGTTTATGCGGGGATTTAGTGTTGAATGCAAGACTTTCGGGATAAGTTCATCAAGCACCTCATGACAAGACCTTGAAGCCCCGAACAAGTCATGCAATGAAGCAAAATTAACTCCAAGAAGCCGGGGACTTGATCCGAGAAGACGACGGACTCCGGGGACCCGACCGAGAAAAGTCTTGAATCTTGCAAGACAAGGAGTTGAGTCCAATTCGGAGAGAAACCGACGACATGGACCTACATGCGAAGGGGAAGCATCCGGGAAGCAAGGGAACCGACCTCGGGCAAAGGAGCCCGCGGGCTGGGCCTAAATGGGCCCGGGCCGGCCGGCCCGATCCGGTCGGCCCGAGCCCATTTAGGGCCCAAATTCGTCCTCCTTTGCCCTAGTCGCCAATCGGGCTATTTATAGTCCCCCCGACCGAGAGCCATGCGGGGAGGAAGTCGTATTCCGCCGCCGAGGAGCGAGAGAAGCTTGAGGGACACCAACTTGAAGATGAGGGTCGTGCTAGTTGTCTAGGGTTCCCCCGGCCGACGTGGGAACCTTGCATGGAAGACCACGTCGGAGCTCGGAGCGAGGATCAAGATCGAGGAGGGCCCGGTGGTGATCTTGTTCATGTAATCATTCATGGTGAAGTTTGTAAGTGAATCCGATTTCTAGCGATTAAGTGCCTTCTCGATGATTTTGATTTCTTCTTGGTTTTGCTTCTTCTACGATCTAGTCTATAGCTAGATTACATAGGGTGCTCTTGTAGCCGCGGTGGCTAGAGGTGCATGCCGGACCGGCCAAGTGATTTCAACTTGTTCTATCGAACTCGCCCCTAAGCTCCCCGCATGAATAGGGATACGTTGTGACGAACGGGGGTCTCGAAAGGCGGATGTTTTCGGAGTCGGATGGGAAGGCCACGATTTAAAGATGCTTTTAATGAGATTCGCTCTTCTATCTTCATCTATCTTGTTTGGAGCTACAACATAAGCATGATCTAGATTCTCTAGATTGGTTATCTCTTGCTTTCTCTTGCTACCTCTTTAGTAGATTAGATTAGATTCGTTTTCTTTATGAGTTAGTAGATTAGATGCAACTTACCTTCATAAGATAGCTTTACCTTGCTTTACTAGATTGAATCCTTGCGTTGCACATTGTTCCACGGATTCGATACCTTGGGTTCACCACTCGAGGGAAGAAGGGTCCCTTGACTACGACGGGAGACTTGTCCGCTTGCAAGTCACAAACGAACTTTGATACAAATATTAACCGTCAACAAGCCCCTTTTTCTGGCGCCGTTGCCGGGGAACAAGCAATCAAGATCCGATCTAGTATTGCTTATCTTTTAGTTTTTCTTTTGATTTTCTTTCGCATCTCTTATGTTTGATCATCCCCAAAAAGAAAAAAAAAGAGAGTCAATCTAATCTAGTTTTGATTAACCCCAGTTTTTATGTTTAGATTTTTGTTTTATTACTAACCCTAACCAGGAGATGGTTGGCTACCTCTCCAAGAAACCCAAACTTTTTTTGTGGATGATCCAGGAAAACTTTACAGGCAAAGGTGACGTGCAACACAAGCTAAAGGGGTGGAAACCCTAGATTCAAAAGTTGAAGTCGAAGGACCGTCGAAATCTCCAAGGGAATCACCACCTCCAAGTCAAGACGCCGAAAGGCCGTTCAAGATCAACGAGGATGGAGAAGATGGAGATGGAGAAAGAAGCTCAACACCTAAAGGCCGCCAAAGCAAGGTCCACATGCAAGGAGCGTGAAGTGTTCATCGTGATGAAGATGCTAGACGCAAGTGGGACAACTTGCCGGCGCCCAATGGGTAACAAAGAAGAATATCCGAGACAACTCCAAGGTCCCAAGACGGCGAAGGCTACTCAAACTCATTCGGGAGAGATGAAGGATCACACTAGAGACCATGAAGATCATGACCGAAGGACCGGAGTTCGAGATGCCGAGCCACAAGGAAGATGTTGCATCCGTCAAGACCAAAGGACAAAGCCACTGTGAAGACCAAAAAAATTGACTAAGCCAAAGTGGGTACCCAAGATTGCAACGCCCGCAAAGAGCGTTGATCCGGAGTAATCAAGTGAAGAAGTCTAGCCATGGACTATAAACGAAGCGCTAGGCGGGAGGCAACCCGTTTCGTCGAGTCAAGAATAAGCTACCGGGACGACAACCCGATTCCAGGTTTTTCGAGTCTTTTTAATTCAGTTCTGAATTTTACTACGCAAAACCTTAGACTTAGAATGGTTGAACAATATTAGAGACATAATTCTTGGTTGAATATTTTGCTTGATCATAAACCCTTTACATGAACCATCCTATGTGATTGTTTGCTTTTTTTTCGAGAAACCACAACCAAAAAGAAAAATTTCAGAACCTAACTCAATCCTTCACCCTCATTATGGTGCTGTGGTTGACTTGTTTTTCATGCTAAAAACACTCAAGTAGAGCCACGACTTGTATCTAGATGTTATTTAAATTTCAGCATGTGGTAGGACTCGCGTGAACCTAGAAGCTTGATTTTTGGTTGGTTTAAAAATCCATATCCTTGGTTTCTCTAAGATTAGAATTTTTCTAAGCCTCACTTAATTTTATTTCATTCAAAATCTCTCTCATCTAATCAAAATTAGGACCTAAACCTATGCCCCCATGATCAAGCCGGGAAAAGCTTGCTCTCAACCAATGAAGGCAAACTATACCGGTGAGACCGAAACCGACGTAATAAAAAAATATTTTCGACTTGCATTTGTTTTTAATGGTTTAAAAACTTCTCTAAAATTATGTTCGAGCTCTTGCATGGCTCTGAAAAATATTTTTAAATTTCGAAATTAGAGGAGTGCTTAGCCTTAAAGGGAGGCAATCTAGTTAACCTAACCATGCATGCACCATGGTACATCACGGGATGCCCCTCCAACATATTTAAACCACATGCAAAGTACAAGCATGGGGGGCAGCCAAGGCTTTGTTTTGTAGGAATATCATGGATGCATGTGAGGCAAGGGAGTACGGAAGTGAGTCAAAGCGAAAACATCAAGTGGAAGGAGCAATAATGCAAGCGAAGGAGTGGACGGAAACGTTTGGAAGGTGTACGCGATCACGAAGCAACATGAATGCACTAGAGAAGAACCGAGCCAAGAGGAGGAGAGAGGTAGTCTTTCATCCAACTCTTTGTTCGTGTGCTCTAGTTTGTAGGCCGGAATCACCTTAGACTTAGCCATCCACCGCGTTTGTTTCGTGCAAACAAATCACATCCTTAATCCACTCAAAGTCCAGACTCCAAAATAATATTTGTGTACCTTGTTACCGGGTGAAAACCCCGGATATATATTTGTGAGGGAGAGTGCTGCAATCATCGAAAAAACTACAAGCCTTTTCACCGAAGAAAAAGGGATCATCGTCGTCTAAGCCATCATCGACAACCTCTTCGAGGAGGCGCTCGGTTTCCGAGTCTCCTTGGAGTATGGAGGAGGACACGGCACCACTAAGGAGGAACCACTCTTCTCCTTGGTGGCATGAGGGCCACACAAAACTTGTTTATTAGGTTTACCAAACTTCAATAACATATGGAGGAGCCGCTCGTCCAACCTCGCCACTTGACACGATCATCCGCTCCACCTCCATACGCTCCGCGGTATTCCGAGGGGTATGTCATCATGACGGAGGAGGAGAAGAAGCTCGCTCGCCTTAAGTAGAGGCTTGTAGCGAACGTCGACATCGACGACCAAGCTCTCCACATATTGGGTTTCACACGGGGCACCGGTGCAATTCTCTAACGGAGTGTCGGCAAACACCCACAAGAAATTCGCCTAGGAAATTTTCATGACCATGGCGTATACCCTTGATGAAGGAGTACTGAGTCTCTCATTCCGTTAGAGGGAGCCCACAAGAGGAGAAGAAGGAAGACACCGTCGGAAGGGTAACCTTGATCAGTGATGCTATTTCTAGCACCTTGATGGGGTAATCTCCTTTCATTCATGGGTTGCATTCGGTCTTGAGATGTAATCGAACTTTGTTGGATTATCTATCTATCATCTTGTGCTGAAAATACTTTAATGCTTAAGGCTAGCAACCATGCCGTAAAGGGAGTAAGGGCTCCACTTTCTTCCTTGGATCCATTCAACACAATCCCCGATAGATCGATTGGTTTTCATGTTCGAAACGATTGCATGTCTAGTATCGTAGACCCATGGGCGAGTGTCTCCTACTTTCAAAAGGGAGCTCCGGAACAAGTATGTGCATGAAGGCACATGGGAAGGCTTTTGGAGTATGATCACGGGAAGAGACCATCAACGAAGAAATACTATCCGAAACCCATCATCCAAGTGTGTCACTTTTGTGCAAATGGATTTTTGGGAGAATAAGAGAGACATAGATAACCAACACGGAGTTGAATTGGATTTACTCGCAGCCAATCAACCCTACTCACCTATGATCAACCGGTGGTGTTGTGGCAACATCGGATTCGGGAGATCGGGTTGTTACCTCTCCATGTTGACTATCTATTTAAAGCCGGGTATTACAAGGAACCCAAATCATCTCCTACCCAGGACTTCCCTAGGAATATATGAAGAAAGGAAAATATAAGAGTGAAGATGAGAGAGGAGGCTTCGAAGTGGCCTAGGTGAATTTGCCCCTTCCGGATTTAAAGATTAAGACTTTTCTTGAGGGGAAGAAGATCGGTTAGAGGAAGGACTTCTTGTGCCGGCGAAGAAAAAATTATAAAAGAAAAGAATTATAGGAGAAGGATCTTCTATGGCCCAAGAAGGAGGTGCACAACAAAATTATGTTCCACCATTTGGAGAAATTCCGGCATCGCCAAATTACTACGGTGGTATACCAATGCAAGCATGGGGGAGTGGTGCAGCCATACCCCCACCATTTTTTGCGGTGCCTAACGTAGCCTTTGCGGAGCCCTATGCACACCTTCCTCAACCACAACAAAATGTGGCCACCATTGGAGGATACGCTGCAAGGAACATGCAATTTATTACAGCCATCCAAACCAATGCAAACCAAATGGGTGAAGGAAATGCAAACATAGCTTATGTGCTTGGACACCTTCACCTAGCACCGTCAGACAATTCATAGGAGTAGTGGTGCATTCCTATTACAAGTAAGGGCACAACAACCAAGACTATCAATATCAACCACCAGCGGAAGATTAGAGAGAGGAGGAGCTTTAGTTATCTTTCCTTTACCCCCTTTTCTTTAATTTTCAGCTTGTTTGCGCCTATGTATGCGTATTGTTTTCAGTTTTTTATTTAAATTTCAGAAAGTGTGTTAGTTTAATTTTTTCAGCATGTATCTTAGTTTTATTTTCATCATGAATAATGTCACCACCAAGTTTTTACCTTTGGTAAAGTTACAAAGTTTGTGCCATGATGATATATGATTATAATTGCTGCTTTGTTTATCTTTGTAATTGATTTATGCATGTTTAAACTAGTGCTCTCTTAAAAATACAAATCTGAATTTATTTAAATGCTAGCTTAATCTTCAGCGGAGGTTATGATTAAAATAAAGACCCATAGTGTTTTATGTGCTCTCAAGTTATGAATAGATTAAAGATGTCTTTTATGCTCAAAAATATTGCTAACCTTGTCACAAATATCACTTGTGTGTTGCTCAACCTATCCGAGCCTTATATATATTTGAGTGCATAAACCTTAGTGTACAAGATTTATTTTTGAGTGAGTTATTGCAGGCCATGATTTCTCTGGCCCGAGACTAAGAAGCTGGTCATTCCGTTTTTGCGTATCTATCTTTTTGCTAGCCTTTTATCCGTGCATTGTGTATCCCCGCATTGGTGATCTCACAAACTTCGCCGGATATCCACCCTTAAACCAAATATCATCTTTTGTGATTACCTCCTTGACCACAACCTATCGTTGAGAATGGATCATCAATTCAAGGAAGATCGCAAGACGGTGCCAACGTTGAAGATTTCAAGTATCTCTCCAAGGAAAATTATTTTCGGTACCTACCATATTTTTTCGCCTCTTTGCTCGAGGACGAGCATCGTCTAAGCATGGGGGAGGAGGTAGGTACGGTGCAGTTTTAGAGTTCAAAAGGGAGTATTTTTAAAATATATATATATAATGATGAAAGAAAAAAATTCGGCGATGTACGTGACTTTCAAGGTGCAGAAAGAAAAAATATATATAATGAAAGAAAGAAAGAAAGAAAGAAAAGAATGAGAAATATGAGAAAGAAAAAAATATATATGTGCGTAAAGTGAACTCCCCGGTTCTCTAAAAGTGCATTCAAGGCTTCAAGTTAAAAAGATCCATTCTCATTTTCCAACCATGTGCAATCCGATAACGAGGACTTCCTTTGTGCCTCGGGATCGCTCTTTGCCATTTGCACATGTCCACTCATCTAAAAGCGTGTGTATTTTTCTCTTTCCCCTCCTTGACTTAACATTATTTTCCAATGACCTTTTTGACGAGTCTCGGTAAGACCATGAGAAGCTTGTCTTGTTTTGACAACACCTCATTTATAAAATCTTGTTAGGACTAAACTTTCCCAAAGCTCCATATAAAGCCTACCACACATATATGCTATGAGAGGGAAAGGAGTAGATTATATAGGCTTGAGAGACAAGTGAGATGAGAGTTCATGAGCAACATACAAGGTGATTTAAATTTGTGAACTTGGTTTAGCTCTTTTCTTTATCTCGTTCTTTATTTCAAAAATTCTGAGATCTATTTAAACTTTGTGAGCATGTTAATACTTGTGGGATAAGCTTAATAAGAATCTACCCTCCGTAGAGGTGAAGGCTAGTACATTATGGAACTTTAACGAATTAAACTTTTGAGAGCATTATGTTTTTTTTCATGTATGATCAAGTGCAAGGTTTAAACATTGTTTGGCAATGATGATATCCATCGAAGGCTTACTCGAGGACGAGCAAGGTTTAAGCATGGGGGAGATGTTGATGGTGAAAATCCGTCAACCTAGCCACGAGTTTACCTTCGGTGTTGGCATGAGTTTTATACCTTATCCATTGGTACTAACCCCCGTGGTATAACAAGTTCACGTGTGCATGTCGTTTTTGGAGTTTAATGTTTATGCGGGGATTTAGTGTTGAATGCAAGACTTTCGGGATAAGTTCATCAAGCACCTCATGACAAGACCTTGAAGCCCCGAACAAGTCATGCAATGAAGCAAAATTAACTCCAAGAAGCGGGGACTTGATCCGAGAAGACGACGGACTCCGGGGACCCGACCGGAAAAGTCTTCGAATCTTGCAAGACAAGGAGTTGAGTCCAATTCGGAGAGAAACCGACGACATGGACCTACATGCGAAGGGGAAGCATCCGGAAGCAAGGGAACCGACCTCGGGCAAAGGAGCCCGCGGGGCCGGGCCTAAATGGGCCCGAGGCCGGCCGGCCCGGGCCGGTCGGCCCAGGCCCATTTAGGGCCCAAATTCGTCCTCCTTTGCCCTAGTCGCCAATCGGGCTATTTATAGTCACCTGACCGAGAGCCATGCAGAGAGGAAGTCGTATTCCGCCGCCGAGGAGCAGAGAAGCTTGAGGGACACCAACTTGAAGATGAGGGTCGTGCTAGTTGTCTAGGGTTCCCCTGGCCGACGTGGGAACCTTGCATGGAAGACCACGTCGGAGCTCCGGAGCGAGGATCAAGATCGAGGGAGGGCCCCCGGTGGTGATCTTGTTCATGTAATCATTCATGGTGAAGTTTGTAAGTGAATCCGATTTCTAGCGATTAAGTGCCTTCTCGATGATTTTGATTTCTTCTTGGTTTTGCTTCTTCTACGATCTAGTCTATAGCTAGATTACATAGGGTGCTCTTGTAGCCGCGGTGGCTAGAGGTGCATGCGGACCGGCCAAGTGATTTCAACTTGTTCTATCGAACTCGCCCCTAAGCTCCCCGCATGAATAGGGATACGTTGTGACAGAACGGGGGTCTCGAAAGGCGGATGTTTTCGGAGTCGGATGGGAAGGCCACGATTTAAAGATGCTTTTAATGAGATTCGCTCTTCTATCTTCATCTATCTTGTTTGGAGCTACAACATAAGCATGATCTAGATTCTCTAGATTGGTTATCTCTTGCTTTCTCTTGCTACCTCTTTAGTAGATTAGATTAGATTCGTTTTCTTTATGAGTTAGTAGATTAGATGCAACTTACCTTCATAAGATAGCTTTACCTTGCTTTACTAGATTGAATCCTTGCGTTGCACATTGTTCCACGGATTCGATACCTTGGGTTCACCACTCGAGGGAAGAAGGGTCCCTTGACTACGACGGGAGACTTGTCCGCTTGCAAGTCACAAACGAACTTTGATACAACTATTAACCGTCAACACACCCAGGGTGAGATGTTTGAGTTTGCTATCCCTATTCAGCCTACTGTCACAAACAATCAAGCTGAGTACGAGGCGCGGCTTAGAGGGCTTCAGTACTTAAGAGAAGTTGGGGCTGTTTCAGTTGAGATTTATGGAGGTTCAGAGTTGGTTATAAAGCAATTGAACGGCCAATATGAGTGTAAAAGTGATGCCCTGAGGAATTACTACGAGGAATGCAGGGAAATTTTAAAGAGTTTTCAGTTAGTAATTCTACAGCATATTCCTAGAGAACACAACGAAGAGGCAAACAGGTTGGCTCAGAGCGCTTCAGGTTATAGAGAGAATCAAGAAGCGTTTGCCATGGAGGTGTATGCTTTCGGGAGTGAGCTTGCAGAAGATGATTGGAGGAAAGAAATCATTGATTATCTTGAAGATCCATCCCAAAGGTTTCTAGGAAGCTCAGGTATAAAGCCATAAAATTTGTTCTTCTGGATGGAAGTCTGCAATGCCTGGGTCCAGAAGAAGCAAAGAGAATGATGAGTGAGGTACATGATGGGCTATGTGGAGCACATCAATCGGCCTATCGTATGAAATGGGTTATCAGGCAAGCTGGATGTTTTTAGCCTAAGATGTTGGAAGATTGCTTCGAGTATTACAAGGGATGTCAAGACTGTCAGAAGTTTGGAAATATTCAAAGGGTTCCAGCATCAGCACTGAATCCAATTATCAAGCCATGGCCATTCAGAGGCTGGGGTATAGATTTGATTGGCCAGATTAACCCACCATCTAGCAAGGGGCATAAATTTGTGCTTTTGGCAACAGATTACTTCACCAAATGGGTTGAGGCAATTCCATTGAAGAAAGTAACATCAGAGAACATGGTTGAGTTCGTCAAAGAACACATCATTTATAGGTTTGGAATTCCTCAAACAATCACAACTGATCAAGGAGCCCAGTTTGTATCCTTGGAGTCCAGGGAGTTTGCCGAAAGCATGGGGATTAAATTGTTTAATTCTTCTCCTTATTATGCCCAAGCTAATGGGCAGACAAAGGCTTCTAACAAGATCATGATCAAGCTTACACAAACGAAGATCGACCAGAAGCCAAAGAGGTGGCATTCGGTACTCAACGAGGCTTTATGGGCTTACCGAATGGCTCCTCATGGAGCTACAAAGACTTCTCCTTATTAATTGGTTTATGGGCATCATGCTATTTTCCCTTGGGAAGTGCAATCAGATTCTAGGAGGGTGGTTTTACAAAAAGACTTAAGCTCCAAAGATTATAGCGGCTTAATGATGGATGAGTTAGAAGATTTGCATATGATTCGTCTTAAAGCCTTGGAAAACATTGAAAAGAACAAGTTGCGAGTTGCCACATATTACAACAAGAAAATAAAGGTCAGGCAATTTGCAGAAGGGGATTTGGTTTGGAAAGCATTACTGCCGATTGGAACCAAATACAGTGCGTTCGGCGAATGGTCCCCGAATTGGGAAGGACCTTTTCGGGTAGTCAGGTGTGTGCCTGGTAACGCTTACATGTTAAAGACTTTACTAGGAGAAGAACTTTCTGCTGCAATAAATGGAAGATATTTGAAGAAATATTATCCTAGTATTGAAGTTGATCGTTGATCACAAGCACCAGGATTACAAGCATTTGACACAGAAATAGCCGGCGTTTAAGAATAAAGCCGCCTCTAGACAAAAAAAAATCCTGAATAGGGAAATGGCCAATACTAAGATGTATTGCCCTTAGCACGAAGATACATAATATTACAGATACTTCTTGCAGGTTTTTATATGACAATCCAGTTGCTCAAGATTACAAGGGGGTGGGAAGCAGAAGGCCTTGCGAAAGAAGTGAAAGTATGCTTCATTCATTTTTCTTTCTTTGCTTCTTCAGCTCCTCTCTCTTCAACTGTTCCAGGACCACCGTGACGGCAACTTGGAATCTTCGAGGATGATCGTGGCTCGCAGCCTCCATCAGGCTGTCCCAAGCAGCTTTCAGGTTACTGTACCTGTCGGAAACATCTAAGATAGAAGAACAGTTGTTAGAGACAGAGATCTGAGCTCAAGCATGGAGTCAAATGAAGATGGAAGTTTTACCCCTACTAACGCCTCTAAGGTCATGCGGCGTTCGTGTTCGGCATGGCAGCGGGCGGTGATGTCTCGCAACTCATGCTCCAAATGCCGAACGCAGCGGCGCAACTGGTGATTGATCCTCTGTTCTGGTGTAGCATCCTCTTCTTCAAGGGAGGAGTCAGAGGAGATGTACTCAGGCGTTTCTTCGGTCCCAAGGATTTCTTCAGGAAGTAGATCAAGGCTGAAGAAAACAAGAAGGGGTAAACATGAGATTGCAAATGAGGGCAAGAAACAGGATGAACGAAAACTCACTCTCGAATGGTGCGCTTCTTTGGTGGGGTGCTGCCCTCCTTGATGGGTTGCTTGCCTTTGTCCGCCATAGCTTCTGGGGTTTTCTCTTCTGGAGTGGGGGCGAAGATGTGAAGTGATAGATGAGTGTGCGAGTGGATTTGCAGGGCATCCCAGAGGGCTATTTTATTGACTGAGAGAGTGCATTGGGAGTGATGACTGGTTGGCGTACGTTATGGGAATACCAAGCGGCAGGGTTTTTCTCCTGAATGCGAGGGGTTTTCATTGAACAGTGCTTATGGATTCCCGAATTGAGGATTTTTTACGGATTTTGCGCCAAGGGGCACTTATTTTCACGTGTTTGGCTCAAGTAGAGCTCCCGAATGCGTTTGAGAAAGTAAAGTTCGCAGACGCAAGCTGGAGGAAATCATCACAATACAAGCATGGAAATTAAAATTCTTTATTTATTGCTGAAGATCAGACATCCCTAGTACAATCTAATCAAAAATCCTCTTTAGCACAGACTGGGGATGAGTGAGTTCGGCAATGGCATCGCCGTGGCCATCGAGGCGCTCCAACATGACTTCGATTTCGTCGAGGTCTTCTGGTGCGCCTCCCTGGAAGCCCCGCGGCTGGATGGAGTAGTCGACGCCGGTATGCGTCTCCATGGCGGCCAAGCCCAAGGTGGTGCCAAGGCGGATGCCGTGGACGGCCACCTCGTCCACGCGGTCTTCTACTGCGGCGAGGCGCTCCGCCGGCGCAGCCAATTGCTTCACCAGCATTTTCAGCTGGTCAAGTTCGGCGTCGCGGGCTGCAATGTGCAAGGCAGTGATGATTAGTATCAAAAGCCAAATGGATTGGGGAGTAATCCAAGGGATGTACCGTCGATGGTTGCCAGCAACTGTTTGCGCTGGTCCTACCACTCGAGTTCGGTGATGCCAGCCTTCTTGGAGACATCTTCCAGTTTGCGCTGGGCCACCTCGAGCTCCGCCTTGAAGCGGAGGGCATCGAGCTCCCCGTAGGGCACGGGGGAGTAGTGGTTCGACTCCGAGGAGTCGTCTGGCAGAGGCTGATTCATGGCCGGTGCGGCGGCCGGATTCCAGTGGATGAGCCTAGAACAGAGAAGATCGTCAGGAACAGAGGAAAAATCTAGAAAGAATCATAAGAGGAGATGACGATCACTCCCTCCGACGCGCGCCGACACGGCTTTCTTCCGCCTCGGCGGCGGCGCGGCGCCTGTTACTGCTGCCCGCCATTGGTTCTTGAGGCTGCGCTGGTGATTGAGAAAACAGGCTTGAGTTGGCAAAGATTTGAAGGCTGAAGGCTTGGTGAAAAAAGCTGGGGGCACCTACGGTGTTATTTATAGGACTGGTGAAAAGATCGTGGCATTGGATCGTGGTGCATATCTCGAGAAACTTGGAAGGTGGAGAGGTTTCCTTAACCGAATCGCCGTCGGGTCGTTTGGAATTCAAGCTGAGTCATATTTGGTTGACTGGCTCGGCTGAGTTGCGGTCGGAGTGCTGTTCGGGTGTAGCACTGTTTGACCATTAGTTACCGAATGAATCGTTCAGAGTTGCAAACAAAGTCATGCAGAAAGAAGGAAAGTGAAGTTTATAAAAGGCAAATGTTACAAGGACGATTCGGTTACACATTGCTCAGTACAACTAAATGTTCAAGTACTTTGCAATTATATTAGAGGAATTTGATATCGTCTGATTAATGCTCTTCATCCGTTCCTGATAATCTCTCTAAGTGTTGGACAGGACGGAGAGCTGTGCCTCAAGTTGATTTGCCTCAGTCATGGCCGCTGATGCTTCCTTATGGGTTTTCTCTATCAGTCCGGGGAGCTCGGCTATCTTCTTCTCGTTAGCTTCAATTTCAGCTGACAAATTCCTCAGCTCAGTTTCCAGTGCAGTCTTTCTGGCAATTTTCAACTCGTTGGCGGATTGCAGATTGGTCAACATTTCCTTGTGGCTCTCGGTTTGGGTTTGTGCTCCTTTTGCAGCTTGTTTAGCTTTGGCTTTCTTTTGCTCAACGGCTGGTCGGGAGGGTTGGCTCTTCGAGGCTCGCCTTATTGCCACATAATGAATGTCCAGACCAGAGATGGGCTCCAAGGAAGCTTTGATGTCTTCAGAGAGCTCTTGACTGATGGGTTCAAGCATTTCCTCGAAGTGATCAACATCTCTAATTTGATCTCAAGCATCCTTTTGCAGCCAGGCAAAGATTTCTTTGAGCCTTGCCTGAATTTCCTCCGGTAGAGCTTGATTTGGAGTTCCTCCATCTCCTGTTTTGGCAGCTGGGTCACTCACCATAAATGAGCTTGATGGTGATGAAGTTTGATCCTGAAGGAGAAGGATTGCCGAGTTAGGAGTGGTTTATTAAAAGAAGATAACAGAGTTGGGTGCATGCGCTTGCCTCATGCCTGATTCCCTGAACAGGGGTAGGAACTTGTTCAGGTTTAGGGGGAATTTCTTGGGAACCTGTGGAAGAGGAGTCTGAGGAGCTCTTGGCAAAGCTGAAGCTTCTAATTGAGGGGAAGCTGGTGCAGTCCCTAATAAATTTGAGGCTTCTGGCTGAGGTGAAGGTGAATTTATCTCTGTTAAGACTGGGATTTCTGCTTGGCCAAGGGGAGATTGAACCCTTAGAGGGCTTGAAGCCTCTGGTTGAACTAATGGATTCATTTTTGGTGAAGCTGGCACTTCTACTTCAGGAGGAGATGATTGGGTCCCTGGTGAACTTAAGGTCTCTACTTGAGAAGAAGATGGTTCAGCCCTTGGTGAACTTGTATGTTGAGGGGAAGAGGTTTCCACAGGATGGTTCACCAATATTTTTTCTACAAATGCCAGATGAAGGGTTAATGCCAGTGTAAATAATGATCTTTGAAGAAAAAAGAAAGTAATAAAGGTCATACCAACAGATGAAGCATTGGCAGATTCTGAAGCTGATGGTTGCTGGGTTCTAGTCTGAAATTGCACAGGACGAGATTTGACAGAATAAGAGCGGTCTTGTGTTCAAGAAAGAAAAGATGTTGCCTCAATGAGGACCTTTTTAGTGGTTCTTTTCTTTTTGGCAGCTGGGGGTGCAACCAAAAGTAGAACTTTTCTCTTGTCGGAGGTTGAGCTGATGAGAGTAGGGTCCATCGTAGCATACCTGGCCATCAGATGGGACAGAGTTGTGGACTTAAATCCCAAGGCAGAAATTGGGCCTACTACATTATAAGCAATTGCCCTGGCTCGAGGGGCAGGTACTGTGTTCTGCAAGAGGTAGCCAAAATCATGGTTAGTAGTGAATAGCATGCCTGGTTAAAGGAGAGATAGGTGTGTTACCTCTGAAGTTGGTTGAAAGTCAGGCATCCGCTCAAGGCAGAATGTGTGAACTGGCTCATTGAAGATGTGGTCATGGAATTCTTGCCACCAGGACATAAAGACAGGATGAGCTATTGTTGTTGGTGTGAAAAGCCAAGCATAAAGAGTTGGGCTGCAGTTGTATTCAAAGACCCTTCTGGCCTGAATGCTTTCTGCGATTTCCTCTCTAGGTTTCAGGAACTCATGAAGAAATACCCTTGGGGGCATTTGGCCACATCCTAGCTGTCGGGCCATCATGTTTGGCTGATAATATTCATAGGTGCTGTGATTTAACCTTCCCCCACAAAATTCTGCTAGCAAGGCGCATGGATGGATGAAGATGTTGAAGATTTCTGTAGATCTTGCATCATGGCATCCAGTTTCAAAGGAGAATTCGAAGGGGAGGGTGAAATTGTCATTGTTCAGATAAGGGAGCCAAAGAGGATCATGGAAACCTTTGAAGAAGAGCTCGAAAAGCTCACTGACATTCTGATCAATGGAAACGGTTGAAGCAGCTTCTCCATGGGTTTGGCATCCTCTGGTAGTTTGAGCTTCTCCTTCTTTGTGGCTGGATGAAGGGAAGAGCCGATTGTTGAGGTCGATGTTGACAATCCGGTGCATGTACAGTTGCAGCCACATTTGCACAAACCACCAAGGGCCATTGACACATAATATCTTCTGGCCGGTGTGCATTTGAGAAATCATCTAATGGAGCATGTGGTATACACTCCCTAGGAGATATTTTCCAAGAGGGATGCGATGACCAGTAGCCAAATCTGTAGCCATGGCAATATGATTCAAAGTTGGCTCATTGGTTTACCACAGAAGATGAATCTGCATAGCCACATGTTCAGGAATGCTCTGTATTCAACTTCACCCAGGGGGCATCTTTCATATGATTCTGGATATATGACTTATATCCACTTCCTGTCTTCACTCCTTTCTGCCTAGTGGAGCCTTTGTATTCATACAGATACATGGGTCCTGAAATGTCAAGGCCGGTCATCATGTATACATCGGCCAAATTAGGAGACATTGGGCCGTGACCAAGGAGGAAAGCGTTGACGCCATTTGACCAGAAGTGGCAGGCTGCTATCAGAAGATCTTCGTTCTTTGGAGTTTCGGCCAAAGATAATTCCAAGCACTGAGCAATACGGAGGCTGTCCCAATTTCTGGTTTTGGCGCTGTTATCCACGAGTACCCTCTGGTACCAATTTCTCCAGCCTGCAATTGGGGGCAAAGGCCAGTTCTTGAAAGTATCTTGCCACAAGGGAGGCCTTGATAGAGCCGCTCTGAAGGGGATTCTCTTGGATTCGGCTGCAATGAACTCTCGGGGATTGGAGGTTCCCACAGGTCCAAGGAAGTATGATGTCGAGTTGGCCTCAGTGTGAATCAAAAGCTCGGTGGAAAGCTCCTATCAAGAGAAGACGGAGGAAGAAATATGAGGTAAAAATCGAAAAGGATAATGTCGAATGGTCTTAAGGGGGTGGAATTTACCTGAGCAACTTGATTTTTGCCCGCCATTGAAGATTTGAGCTTAGGGAAAAGATGACCTAGGGTTTGGATCTGGACGGAGACTTCGATGGATTGCAAGGAGAGAGAATAGGTGTTGAACAGATTTGACTTGAAGACGTTGGCAATTGGAGTCAATTTCGGAATAAAGTCATTTTTATCCCGTAACTGAAGGGGCATATGTTAACACCAAAATTTGGTACAGAAGGGAGTCTGATTTGTCGGCCTGACTTAGTAAAAAAACCCCGTCCAGCGGAGGAAGATTTCTTCAGAAGATGCGGCAGAGATGCTTGCGGTCGGCAGTTTGCTTCCGTTCGGCAAGGGGACTGTTTGCGCTGATTTCGCGGGATCCCATAATGACGTGGCCCGAGCGGAAGGGACGAATGGATGGATAAGCATTCGCATTTGGGCATTAAATTAGGTATCAAATATTTTGCTCGTATTCCACTAGGAGTCATGCCACGACGGGGTATAAATATGAACCCTGGATGTATGTAATTGTAATCACACATTCTCATAACAAACCGGCTTTACGCCAAACTTTCGAGTCCTAGTTGTGTCGTCGAGTTCTTCGAGAGGGTTCATCGATCCGTCGACCTCCGTAAGTACCGGCAACCTTGTATCATGTCAAGTATCATGCGGTGGATTTAGATCGTGATGCAAGTAGTCTTGTTACCATGCTTAGTATCATGCGGTGGATTTAAGCTTGGTTCAAGAGGGTTTCTTGTTAGATCATGAGCCATGCGGTGGGCTAAGATCTAGCTTGGAGCTAACTATCGGCTCTATTAGATTTTGGCAAGATCTAATAGATTCATTAAGTTATCACGTGTTGCTTTGAGTTTTACTTTATATTTAAATTCATGTAACACTCTTTTGCCCAATTTAGATTGATTTGAATCGGCTTCATCTTGTTTAGTGATCTTTACATTGCACGCTCGCATCTTAGCTCCATAAGGCACGTGGATCACGTATTTTTTCCAAATAGCCGAAACCGAATCCATCTAAGTTGTTACGTGTTGCAGGTTCAAGCTTGTCAATCTTGCGTAAATCTTGACAGAACTAGGTATCATGCGGTAGATGCAGGTTTTTGGGTTGTTTTAGAGCTAATCATCTGTGGATTAGATTTCGATTCAATCTGATAGATTTATCATCTTTGACAATGTTTGTTCCTTCTCCACGGACCCCGATTCGGCTGTACAGCCGCATTCGGTTATGCTTTCATGAGTAAAACGTGTTTATAAGTCATGTTTTAAATAACGTATGCTTTTAGCTTTCCATATTTAGATTGTATCATGCGGTGGATAGATCTTTTTGTGGTTAGTGGTGTGATTTCAAACAAGTCGTATCATGTGGTGGATTAACTTGTTTGGTTTCATGCTTGACGGGTTTTAGAGCACCTAGACATGCGGTAGACTAGTGCTTTGGGCCTATGCATGCTTGTTCATTACATGTTTGTAATCATGCTTTACTCTATTTTATTGTTTATTGTTACTTATTCTCGAGGATCGGTTATGGTCTTGTGCACGAGCGATGTCATCCAAATAAAGACCGATCTATCGTCATGCTTACGTCATCCGTTCGGCTATGTTCTGTTTTACTTTTTTAAAGCTCCCGAATGGTTTTGAATTTGTTGACAGATAGCTTCTCGTATCTATATGTCATTTTACATGGCTTTTAGACGCAAATATGGAAATGTCTGGTACCACCCGGCAAGTTCCAAGCTTTGGCATCTAACTATTTTCCCCCTTTGTTAATTTCAGGAAAATTGATTGGCACGCTTTGGAATCTGTTTGCGTGTTAAGCTAGCATGTTCGGCTTGCTGTGTGTTTGACGCAGGGTGCGGATTTTGCGTCAACACAAAGGTCAAGTAGGAATTACTTTTGATAAGCACATAAAAATTCTATTAAATGTCAGAAAAATAGCAAATCTATTCAAACCATTCTGAAACTCCTAGATTACAACTTATTTATTGTCTCCTACATGTGAAAAATGGATTGGTGGTATTTAAGATAACTAAATTTTGAGTTACTTGAAAGCGTGTGTTATTTAGGTGTTTAAAAAATAGAAAAAAAAAATTCACAACAAGTTGTAGAGTAACTTCATATTTCATCATATTACAACTAAAATAAGATTGTGGCCAAAATTTAGCTGCATACGACTTCAATAATGTTATGAGGTGTTTAGACTTAAAGGTTTGAGTATAGTTATAAGAAACTATGTGAGACATGTTACTATTTGTGAACATCTATAATCTCACTTTATTAAAATCATCTGCATTTTTTATAGGAGCATTATATGCTTAAAATATGGTTTCATGTCAATTTGTAAAATTTTTTGAACAAAATTAAGTATTATTGACATTATTTTACAACAAGGTGACTAGTAGAAGTTCGAGTTTTCCCTACAAGTCAATTGAATTTTTCGTCAATCTCCCAGATTTGGCCAGAATGGACCATATAAGTCTAAATATGATTTTTTTAAAAAAAATCCAATCCCATCGGAGGTACACATAGTTCAAATTGTACGTAATTAGTTTCTTATTTCAAAGAAATGAAAAAAGAAAAAAGTTAAGTAGGGAGAAACGTAACTGGCCCATTTGGCCCAAACAGCCCAATCTTTTTAGACCGTTCATCAGCGAACGGATGGCTGAAATTGCATTTGCTTTGTATAAAAGGATCCCCAAGCCCTATTCCACTACATCCCCCTCCCCTCAGCCTCCTCCTGCCGCCCGCTCCCTCTCCTCGCCTCTCCCTCCTCAGATCCGCCGCAGCTGCAACCTTCCTCCCTGCTCAGATCTAGCGGCCGGCGCCACCTCCATTCTCCCACACCGCCCCTCCCTCTCCTTCTCCTCGCCTCCCCTACCCAGGAGCCACTGCTGGCAGCGCTGTCGCGACCGCAACTACCCTCTCCCTGCGGCCATGTCTGCTTATGGAGGGAGGGTAGGTCGTCCGTCGTCCACAAGCGCCCTGGATCTACAGCAGTGACCCCTTCCGGCGAGGAGTGGGAGCTCTGTAGGCCCTTATGGATCTACGTAGGGGATCTGGTGCCCGGAGGCCGCCCCTGTCTACACGTGCGAGGACGGGAGGCGACGGTGGCCCGAGCTGCCACAACCGGCCGTGGCCGTGAAGCAAGTGCGCCCCGCGGGCCTCCCAAACCGCCTCCACAACAGCCTCGACCGCGAGGTCCGCTTCCTCGCCGCCATCAGCGACCCTAACATCATCCGCCTCATCCAAGTACAACTGCATCTCTATTTCTCTGGCAATATCCATCGATTTTTCTTCTAGTGCCACGGCCCCAAATATCTATGTTTGTCTCCCTCCGTCAGATACAGAGCTGCCTGTACCTCGTCCTGGAGCCGTGCGAGGGAGGGTACCTCGCGGTCTTCATCCGCTGCAGCGGGAGGGCCGACGAACTCGTGGCCAGAAATTTCATGAAGCAAATTGGTAATTTGATTGTCTCTCGATCAATTGCCATTCATTCAGATTCAGTTCGCGACTGGGGGATGTGATGTGTGAGTAATTGCAGGATCTGGCTTACAAGTATTTCCTTTTCTTTATTCTGCTTTCAAACTAATGAGATAGATCTGCAGTTGATATAATTATCCTATCCCTAATGTTGCAGAGTATCCTACTATCTTCGCCAAGCAGCGATGCAGTCCTCAAGATATCTGATTTTGGCCGTGCAAGGTGCAGTTTTACCTCCCTCTCATTTTCAAATACCTTATGAATTAAAACTTTTCAAATACCGTAGCCGAGTTACTCTTTGACCTGTAGGGTTCTTCGTCGTGGGGAGTATGAAGACATTACTTGTGGTTCTTGTCTGTACATGGCCCCAAAAGTGATGTTGTTTCAAAAGTACGATGACAAGGTATGTCCGCCCCCTTGCTTCCAATCTTTTGTTTTCTTTTACAGTTCTCCCTATTCGGTTAGCTAGATAATCCTTTTCATTCAACTGTAAGAAAAGTGTGATAGGTGCATCAAATAGGTTGGCACTTCTATTGGCTGAGATTATAATGCTCTGATAATTTTACAGATAATAGAATTGCTTGGTGCTTGAGGTAGGGAAGCATTAAAAGTTTGTGCAGTAATCTAGAGTGCATGCTTGATGTTGACACATATCAAGTAGTCCCATAGTTCATGAACTGGGCAAACAAAAACGATCGCAAAGTGTTTTCATGCTTGTGATTTCTTAGGTATACCTGCTGGTGTATGGCGCTTATGCACTTTGGATTTGTTCATGTTACTTTCATGCTACTGGTTCCATAGAATTTGTTTATTCTTAATAAACCATGTATGATCTGCGAGCATGTCCGGCCCCACAATGCGCTTGTTTCCTTGAACAGTTTTGGTGAGCACGATGGCAGTGTTACATTTTCTCGAATTCAATTGCGGGTATTTTATTCACTTGTCATTTTGCTTTGAATAGCCATTTCCTCTGTTTCAAGGCAACCCCATCACGATCTAGTGCTCGGGTCGTTCTGCGGCAAGTAAAAAGGTTGTAGTAATCGGTAATGTGGTGCCGTAATCACGAGTTTTGAATGTACCATCTATAGATGGTGCCTAGCAAGTAGCTCGTGATTGTGACTTCAAGTTCTGTAAACAACATGCATACTTAAGTTTGAGTACCTTTGAGATTTGTTTTGTTACTCAATTCTTTTGTGGCGGTATTAGGCCGTAGCTATCTTTTTGGTTGGTTGTTTCATGTCCACACTTTGTACTCGAGTTTGTTTGTCAAGGTTGATTTTAGAAATCAAATAGTGCATTTGCTTGGTTGTAACTTGAATTTCCAATTGGCTTATTCCCAATTTGATTTGCTCATTAATTTGGAGTACTATGTGAACTCATTATTTTTACCTATGATTTGCTCTTTGTCTATGCTTCAAAAGCTATATTAGTCATGTAATTTGCTAACTGGATTAGGAATCATTTGATTCTACCCACTGACAAGTGTTTGGTAATGTTCCGCTTTCAGGTTCTTTAGAAGTTATCAGTAAGCAATGGACCTGATATCTTTGGATCGCTAGTGATGCTACAAGGGTGGACTTTGCTAGTGATGTTACAAGGACATATTTGATCTGTTGTTTTGTGACTTCTAGGCTTGTTGAGTTGAACTTTATATGCATTGTGTATTTATTGTTGAATGACTAGATTTGAAAATTGGGCTCGTTGAGCTTTGTTGCCGGAAATTATATTTTGTTTGCCATTGAGATGGTGTGAATGTCCCGGAGATTTATTAATTTAAGAATTATTATTGAATTGTGTGATTTTATTGTTGTATTCGGTATGTGGAATTACGGCTGTCTTGAATTTGTCCACGTCGGCGCCACGTGGATGCCACGTCAGCTCCATGTGGATGCCACGTCATTGCCACGTGGATGCCATGTTATCACCATGCGGCTGCCAAATCATCTGCCATGTAGCTGCCACAACATCTGCCACGTGGCTGCCATATCAGCTCCCTACTCATCTCTATAAGTGATGTGGCAAGTTAATCCATGACGATCACTTTCGTCATAGATTTTAGGCTTCGGGCTGGGTTCATTGGGCTTTACACCAATCTATGACGGTTTGAGAACGTCATGGATCACCCTAATCTATGACGAAAACTTAAGGACGTCATGAGAAGGGATCCGTGACGCTCAATACATGACGTTCTCAAATTTCGTCATAGATGTCGTTTTACGACGAAATTTTGATGATCCGTGACGAAAATCGACCGTCATAGACCATAGGATTTTTTGTAGTGTTGCTTCGATCAATTTTTTTCCTGATAAGCATGTAATCTACAGTGAGAACGGTGAATGGTTTAGGTATTTTGTCAAACAAGAATGAGGCATCAAGCATCACACTGCAGCAACCAAGTGTTCTACTCAAGGAATCATAAATGCAAATCCCAGAGCATTGTCGAGTCAAGGAGGGATCCAATTTAGCTTTTCATGCAAAAACTAGACCAATTTGTGGATTTAGAACCCATCTCAGTCTGCTAGTTGTAGTGTTGGGCCGCGGATGGTGAGCGCAGGGGTTGTCCAGCCTCAGTGCCTCAAGCGGACACCGTTTGCTGGACCGCGTCGCCATTGCTCGCAGAATAGCGTTGCCTCCTGTCGCTAGGTCGTGCCTCCATCATCTGTGGAGACAAGACATGCCTTCCCACCTATTGTGTAGCGCTAGCTTTTCCTGCCGCCGCCACGCCATCGTCTCCCACGGCCACAAACAAGCCGACGATAACCTCGGCCCCGCCTGCTATGTAGCACCGTTCGCACTCGTCTTGGCCGCATCGATGCCACCCAAGAAATCAATGATGACACACGAGGCTTTGCTCTCGTCGCAAGGATCAACACTGATAGGGGGAAGGAAGCAAAAGGAGAACTCCAAGACGCTGGCCTACGGGTGTTCCCAAGCTTCATCACCGCTATCTTCATCGACGACGTTCTCCGGAGTCTCCATCACCCCTATGTGCTTAAATCCTTGTAAGATGATGGGGTAATGTCTCGGTTCATCCCTAGGGTTAGATGGATACATGTTATGTGATCGCTACATGAACCCTATGCCTTTCGATGCTTAATGGTCTATGTCTATGCGAGTGCTTTATTCACATATGTATGTACAACATGTGTTCTTAGTAGAGTTTGTGGTAATCGTGGTGATTAGCTTAACCCTATGGATGTTTAGGTATAGATGCGGTTATACGTGAAAGTGTTTGATTAACTTGCATAGTGATAGTACGGTGGAGCTAAAAGGCTTAGCGGCCGCATAACCGCCATGAAGCTAGTGTTGGCAACACCCTTTTCATGTAGTAGATGCATGTTCATGTGATCCTAAACCCTACGGAGGGAATGATTATATATCTTAATCTCTCTCTTATTGTCGGTGTTTTAGACCGGCAACCTACTACGGGGAGTACCCGAAGTAGATGAATGTGACTCGTCGAGATCGGTAACTCGAAGGAAGAGACACGTGGCACACAATTTAGACAGGTTCGGGCCGCGAGGTGCGTAATACGCTACGTCCTGTATGCTGCGTAGCTCTGGATTGATAGGGCACGATTACAAGATGGTGCAATAGTGCTCCGTGGGTTGTATGAGAGGAGATTGGATGCTAGAGATCGGTCCCTGCCTCGCCTTATATAGTCTGGGAGGCAGGGTTACAAGTCGGAGTAGGGAGAGAGTACTAGTCGAGTACGTCTAGGAGTCCTCCATACAGTGCGGAACATGTACGGCTCCCTAACCGAGTACTACTCTGTGTAGTCCTTGTGCTCCACGCCTTCAGGTGCCGTGTAGCGCAAGCCGGGTAGTCCCAGGGGCCCACCGAGTAGTCGGTCCTGGTACCCACCGAGGTAGTGGGCCCAGGGAGGTCCATACGACAAGCCCCCGAGTACTTTGTAATCGAGAAGGATAGCTTCAAGTAGTCTTGACGGCCTTAACGAGTAGTCCTCAAGCGTCCTTGAGCGCTACAAGTCAAAGTCCTCAAGAGTAGTCGAAGCATCCCGAGGCTGGAATGTACTCCAGCTGATGTTTGAGCAATCTTGAAGTCTTCTCGAGTAGTCCCAAGCTTCCTCGAAAACTGCCTTCGAAGGTCTTCAAAAAATGCCTGTCTTGTCTTGAAGCCGGAGCTGATATGGAGGTGCGATTTGTAAAATCGCACTCCATATGGAGTAGCCCCCGAGCCTTAGGTTGAGCCGTAGGCTCTGGCTGAGGGTCCATCTGAAGTCTTGGCAAGAAAATCCCGAAAAATCCGGAGAGAAAAAACCGAAGGACACGTGGCACGGAGCCCCCGAGCCTTGAGTCGAGTACTTCCTCTCGAATTGAAGGGTCATCTTGGAGAATGTGTCCTGAGATGCTCTTGAGACTAGCCGCTTCCCAGGTAGTCGAGTAGAAGTAGCCGAGCCCCCGAGGTGAGGCGCGTCGACTAGTAGAATATGAAGAGTCACGCACAGCCGCTGAGTCAGCCGCGCGTGGACTTATCTAGCCGCCCGTTGCGGAGCCGATTTGGCTTATAAATAGAAGCCAAAACCCTTAGGGTTTTCCACCCATTCGAGCTGCAGCTATTCCGTTTGCATCTGAAGCAAATCCACTCCCAGCGCTTGCTGCCGCCGAAGTAGATTCAAGTGCGCCGCCACCCAAAGCTTTTTAGGGTAGCCCCCGAGCGGATGCGAGTGAAGACGCCCTGCACTTGGAGGATGAAGCCGTCACCGTCCAAGACGTCGAAAGCCGCCGGGAAGAAGAGGGGCCGCGAAGAGGCCGCCGCGGCTGCCACCGGAGCAGCGCCGCCCATGTCTCCACCGCGGGCTGATCCAAGCCGCGAGTGGAAGAAGTCCAAAGTGAAGACGGAGGATCTGCTGACCCTCCTGAACAGTGGGTTCATCAGGGAGAAGGAAGTCGACATGTGGAGATCCGCCGCTGGAGATCCATATCCGATGGAGAAGGCCGAAGATGAGATCTCAATGTTCGCGCGGTTCGTGGAGCGCGGTCTTGCGCTCGCGGCCAGCAATTTCTTCAAGGGGCTGCTCGGGTACTACGGGATCGAGTACATGAACCTGAACCTGTCGGTGTTTTAGACCGGCAAACCTACCAAGGGGGTACTCGAGGTAGTAGATTGTGCGGTGGGGATCGTGATCGGGAAACCGAGAACTCGAAGGTATGCGCAAGGACACGGGACACAAGATTTATACAGGTTCAGGCCGCCAAGGTGGCGAGCCCTACGTCCTGTTTGGGGGATCAAGTATGGCGCCCTGCGCTTGGTGTTGGGTTGTCCCCGGAGGGATTGGGGATGTGCGGCTAGGTACCCGGCCCTCCTTTATATAGTCCAGGGGGCGGGTTCCTAGTCGGTTACAAGGCGGGAGTCCTAGTAGGAGTACACGGAGCGAGTCCTAGTAGGAGTACGAGGGGAATTCTACTAGGAGTCCGTCTTCTACTATTCTTCCTTCCTCGCACGAGTACCCGGGGAGTATGCCCGACAAGCCCCCGAGCACGTTGGAGTCGAGAGAAGTAGTTCGAGTAGTCTTGAAGCCTCTTCGAGTAGTTCTTGAGCGTCCTCGAGTGCTGCTTGGAGAAGTCTTCAATAGTACTTGAACTGCCGCGAGGCTGGAAGGTGGTCCAGCTCAATCAGTCTTGAAAAAATTTGAATGATGGGTGTAGCATAGCAGCCCCCGAGCCTTGAAATGATTAGGTAATCAATCCAAGGGTCTTCAGTGTTCGCGAAGCCATCATCCGAGTACTCTTGCAGCGTGTAGCCCCCGAGATAAGAGAGTCGTATGAGCCACGTCGAGTAGTGATTGGTGAGGAGCCCCCGAGCTTGAGAGCGAGCGAAGCATGCTGAAGTTATCTTCAAGTAGCTCCCGAGCCTGGAGAGATTCCAAGTAGCGGTTGGCGTCGAGCCGTGGAGCTTGAGAAGTAGTCGTGCCGTCAGAGCGGACTTTAGTTGCGACCGAAGTCGACTTTAGATGCCGGCAGAGCGGACTTTAGAATGCGACTTGAAAACCGAAGTCGACTTTGTGCCGCGCGGAGCGGACTTTTAGATGCGACTTAAAAACCGAAGTCAACTTTAGTTGCCGCGTGGAGCGGACTTTGATACGCGACTTTAGAAGTCGACTTTAGTTGCCGCGTAGAGCGGACTTTAGGTGCGACTGCAGTAGTCGACTTTGTGCCACGCGGGGTGGACTTACGATGCAAGAAACGAAAAGCACTTTCCGGAAAGCCAAAGCGAATAAAAAATCAGAAAAAACGAGTAGTTTTGCCGCCGGAGCGGGCTTAAGATTGCGACCGGAGTCGGCTCGTGCCACCGGAGTGGGCTGAAGTACCTTAGCCATGGATTTCAGACCCAAGGGACGATTCTTGCCGCCCGGAGCGGGCTTCGAGTGCGGCCGTTAGCGTCGACTTGTGCCACGGAGTGGGATTGAGTACACGAGCCATGGATTTCAGACCCAAGGTACGATTGCCGCCGGAGCGGGCTTGTGCCACCGGAGTGGGCTTAAGTACCTGAGCCATGGATTTCAGACCCAAGGTACAGTTGCCGCCGGAGCGGGCTTGTGCCACCGGAGTGGGCTTAAGTACACGAGCCATGGATTTCGGACCCAAGGTACGGTTCTTTGCGGAGCGGGCATGTGCCACCGGAGTGGGCTTAAAGGTGCGGCCGGAGTCGACTTGCATACCCGGGCCATGGATTTCGGACCCAAGGTACGGAGAGCGGGAGTACTTAGGGTACTTGGACCCATGGTACGAGCATGAAGACCACGTGCAGCTAGGTTCCATCGTCGCCAGGACCCGAGGGCCGCTTACAGCTAGGTTCCATCGAAGCTTACACACATAGTATGCCATCGAAGCAGGCGAAGATGCGACCGGAGTCGACTTTAAGTTGCCGCACGGAGCAGACTTTA
Organism: Cenchrus americanus; assembly: GCA_947561735.1. Classification (NCBI taxonomy): domain Eukaryota; kingdom Viridiplantae; phylum Streptophyta; class Magnoliopsida; order Poales; family Poaceae; genus Cenchrus; species Cenchrus americanus. The sequence continues at coordinate 78,989,722 of OX387245.1, read as the reverse complement.
GAATGCGACTTTAGAAGTCGACTTTAGATTGCCGCGCGTAGCGGACTTTAGAGACTGCCTCCTAGGGATAGCCCCCGAGTTGATGAAGTAGACTTGTGGCGACTTGATTGATATACCCCAAGAGTAGTCAGCAGAGTGTAGCTCCCGTGAAAACCCGCCGAGAAGCATACACACGTGAGTAGTCGGCAAGTAGTCCTACATGATGAGGAGAACAAGCCAAGAAAACAGTAATCATTTAGATAAATGACTTAGCCGTTCTTTGCTGACAGGCGGACTTGTTGATGAAGCCAAGGTGGTCAGCGATGGAGCCACGAGGGTTGTTGTCGAAGTTGACTAGTCGAGTTGATTCGGCTAGTCGCCGGGGGCGTGACTGCCGTTCTCGACTAGTTTGGAAAACTAGTCGAGATGAATGGTCGACGCGATGCGGCCGAGGAAGATGACGTCGTGGCGGCATGCGGCGCACTCGAAGTAGAGCCGGTGTTGCCGCGAGGCAAGTAGTCACCACGCACGGCGTGGGCGGAAGTACGGCCGGCGTGGCCGCAAGACGAAGTCGCGGCGCACGGAGTGGTCGACGACGACCCTGGGCGAGGCAGAGTAGTCGACGACGAGCCCGCGCGAGCGGAGTAGTCGACGATGACAAGCGGCGTGACGAGCCGCATGACGAGCCGCGCGCGACGTGCCGAAGCACCCGACGCGCGACGAAGGCGAAGTAGTCGACGACGAGCGGCGCGACAAGCCGCGTGACGAGCCGCGCGGCGTGCCGAGGCACCCGGACGCGCGCGCGAAGGCGAAGTAGTCGACGACGAGTAGTCGACGACGAGCGGCGCAACAAGCCGCGGGACGCGCGCGCGGCGTGCCGAGGCACCCCGGACGCGCGCGCGGAGACGAAGTAGTCGACGACGAGTAGTCGACGCCGACGAGCGGCGCGACAAGCCGCGGGACGAGCCGCGCGACGTGCCGAGGCACCCCGACGCGCGCGCGGAGACGAAGTAGTCGACGACGAGTAGTCGACGACGAGCGGCGCAACAAGCCGCGTGACGAGCCGCGCGACGTGCCGAGGCACCCCGACGCGCGGCGCGGAGACGAAGTAGTCGACGACGAGTAGTCGACGACGAGCGCGCGCGACAAGCCGCGTGGACGAGCCGCGCGACATGCCGAGGCACCCGGGACGCGCGGCCGAAGATGAAGTAGTCGACAATGAGTAGTCGACGACGAGCGGCGTGACAAGCCGCGGGACGAGCCGCGCGGCGTGCCGAGGCACCCCGACGCGCGGCGGAGACGAAGTAGTCGACGACGAGTAGTCGACGACGAGCGGCGCGACAAGCCGCGTGACGAGCCGCGCGGCGTGCCGAGGCACCCCGACGCGCGGCGGAGACGAAGTAGTCGACGACGAGTAGTCGACGACGAGCGGCGCGACAAGCCGCGTGACGAGCCGCGCGGCGTGCCGAGGCACCCCGACGCGCGCGCGAAGCCAAAGTAGTCGACGACGACGAGCCGGGCCGCGAGGCGGAGTAGTCGACGACGAGCGGCGCGACGAGCCGCGTGACGAGCCGCGCGACGTGCCGAGGCACCCCGGACGCGCGGCGAAGCCAAAGTAGTCGACGACGACGAGCCGCCGCGAGGCGGAGTAGTCGACGACGAGCGGCGCAACGAGCCGCGTGACGAGCCGCGCGACGTGCCGAAGCAACCGGAAGCGCGGCGTAGCCAAAGTAGTCGACGACGACGAGCCTGCGCGAGGCGGAGTAGTCGACGACGAGCGGCGCGACGAGCCGCGTGACGAGCCGCGCGACGTGCCGAAGCAACCGGAAGCGCGGCATAGGAAAATTGATTCCGCTTTGGCAAGAGCAAGGCGACTTGCTTCAACGGATCTTCGGCGAGTCGACGAGTAGATTGATCTTGTTGACGAGGGTCCTTCGTATTCGCCCGGTGGTGATGATCACCCCTACCTGGCGCGCCAGCTGTCGGTGTTTTAGACCGGCAAACCTACCAAGGGGGTACCCGAGGTAGTAGATTGTGCGGTGGGGATCGTGATCGGGAGACCGAGAACTCGAAGGTATGCGCAAGGACACGGGACACAAGATTTATACAGGTTCGGGCCGCCAAGGTGGCGAGCCCTACGTCCTGTTTGGGGGATCAAGTATGGCGCCCTGCGCTTGGTGTTGGGTTGTCCCCGGAGGGATTGGGGATGTGCGGCTAGGAACCCGGCCCTCCTTTATATAGTCCAGGGGGCGGGTTCCTAGTCGGTTACAAGGCAGGAGTCCTAGTAGGAGTACACAGAGCGAGTCCTAGTAGGAGTACAGGGGAATTCTACTAGGAGTCCGTCTTCTACTATTCTTCCTTCCTCGCACGAGTACCGGGGGAGTATGCCCGACAGAACCCCAACGGCATCTTCCACGCCGCGGTCTTCGTCCACTTCTGCGAAGCCTTCCTCGGTATCAAGCCGCATTGGGTGCTTTTCCGGAAGTTCTTCCGCGTCAAGCCGCAACCAAGTGCCACCAACCCCAGAGTAGTCGGAGGAGCCGACATCCAGCTGAGGGAGGACGCCGCGGAGCAATATCTGGCGTACAAGCTTGTCGACTCCAACACAGATTGGAAGACCAGGTGGTTCTATATCACGAACCACCACCCCCGGCCTGCCGAAGCCGAGCGGACGGCAGCCCAGGCACCGAGAATGGTGGAACACGGAGCCCACCATGCAAGAAGGGATCCAACTCCCCGAGCTGATAGCACGCATCAAGGTGCTCAGGGAGGCGGGACTGAGGGCCGAGCACGTGGCCTTCAGTTTCATGAAGCGAAGGACGCAGCCGTTGATGGCTCGGGAGACCCTGGGCTTCGAGTACACCGGCGACGACGACGCGTCGCGGATGCCGGGAGGCGAGCTGGACGACAACGACATCATCGAGAGGTTGTCGTGGATCTTCAAGGACATGCCGCCGTACACGGCGTGCCCTGTCCAGGAGTACTCCGCCGCGCGCCCGCCGAAGGAGGTGAGTAGTCGTACCCCCCTAGTCGAGTAGTGATTACTTGAAGTAGAGGTGCTGACGTCTTGTGTCTTGCGCAGGATGATGCGAAGAAGTTCATCTCCGAGCCGCAGCCACCTCCGAGCGGAATCGAGATCCCGATGGAGGGGAAGGCGAAGGAGCGCCGAGTCGTCGGTGAAGGCGACGACACCGTCGTCGTGGAGGATACCTCTGACGACGACAACGAAGGCGAGGAGACGTTGCAGGACCGCTTCTAGCTGCGGTCGAGGTTTAGCCGCCCGGGCTTGCCTCATGTTCCTCTGGTACAAGACCCCCGGCTAGCCTGGAGGCTAGCCTGGCTGCGCCGCCACGGAAGCCGCGCAACCCCGCCAGGAAGCGGGTGACGAAGAAGCTAAAGGTCTCAGAGACCACGCCTCAGGAGGTAAGTTGTCTTGAGCAGAGTAGTCGAGTACCCGTTGCACGAGTACGCTTGCTGACGAGTAGTCTTCCTTGTATGCAGGAGGTGCCGCCAGCAGAGCTCGTCGAAGGGGGCGACGAGGGCGTGTGGGACACGGTGGGGGAGCCAACTGGAAGCCGTAGTCCAGCCCCCACCGTTGAGGAAATCTTGGCGCAGCTGGAGCGCCAGCCCCCTGCTCCACAAGGGAGCACGGGACCCGTGGCCGCCGCCGTTGAAGAGGAGGTGGCCTCAGGAGCGCAGGAGACCGCTGCGCCGGCCGCCGCTGCTATGGAGGAGGCGGTAGCCGCAGGGACGCAGGAGGAGGTGCCCGCCGAGGGTGGACTAGTCGATATCGCCAGCATCCTCGGTGCTCCGGCCGTGACAATTGTCCGGTCGAACTTGTAAGTACCGTATCCTTACGAGTAGTACTTGTTGCAGTAGTCGATGTTGACTGACGACCATCTGTGAATGTTTCTGCAGGAAGTCCACGGATTTGTCTTGGGAGGGAGATGAGCCCTCTTCAGCGGTGGCGGAAGAAGACGCGCCGCCCGCCGAGGAGGCCGCTCCCGCTGCCCAAGCAGTGCCCGAGCCTCCGGCTGCCGAGGCGTCGTTGCCGGAAGCCAGCGTTGTCGAAGGTGAGTACCCTTCTTGAAGCTATAAGGCTCTTTGAGGAGTAGTCGTAGGCACTGATGCACTTGTCGTCTCTTTGACAGGCGCTGAAGCTGAAGGTGGTGACATCCCTGCTGGGGTGCCGATGGAGAGGTTGACACCAGAGGCCCCGGAGGCTGCGGAAGGAGCCCCCGAGCCCATAGAAGAGGTCGTCGAGAAGACCGCTGGGGGAGAGGCGGTCACCACGTCGCCAGAGATTGCTCTGGAGGTGGCTGTCCGCTCCCCCGAGATCCAGGACGTAGAGCCCATCCGCTCTACGCCGATGACGGAGGCCGCCACGAGTAGTCGCGGCGGGATAGAGCTGCTCGCGGACGATCTCATCGAACCGGCGACGGTAGCCAAGCATCTGGAGGCGATCCGTCAAGCCGAGTAGTGGATGAAGGTAAGTAGCCGTAGCCTTTGAGTAGCCAATCCTTTATTGTTGAGTACTCTTTGTGACTTGAGTTGTCTTGCGCAGGATGTTGCGGAGCGGTCCCGCGACAAGTCAAACCTGCTGCAGGGCTATGGCGACACGGTGCTCCGAGCCGAGGCACTAGAAGAGCAACTTGTGAAGTCGCGGAAGCACGCGGCTGCCATGCAGTCGAAGCTCGACGCCACCTTCGCCAAGTACCACAACGACGTCCTGGAGCTGTAGGCGAAAGGCGACGACTTGGTGCGGAAGAACAAGGGCCTCCGCAACAAGAACAAAGGTATACCCCTCGAGTTGTCGGGTACTTGCTGGAGATCGAGAAGTATCTGACCCGCTGTCGCGTTGCTGTGTTGCAGAGCTTGAGGGCCAGGTGGAGCAGCTGAAGGCCTCGGAGACGAGCATGAAGAACCTCTTCCGGGAGCAAGAAGCCCGCCAGGTACTCGAGCTCGACTACAAAGAACTCGCCTTCGAGTGCGAGAAGCATATGGAGCTTCGGATTGCTTCCGACGAGATCTCGTCAACCGCTACAAATCCTTGCGAAGTTGAACGAAGACTGCGAGGCATTGCGGGCCCAGTTGAAGGAGTTGGAAGAAGCCGCACTGCCGATCGCAAGACTCCTGGTGCCGCACCCGGGCGGCCCCAAGATTACTCCTCTGGTGGATCGCCTCAAGGAAGCACCGAGCCGGCTGGCCGCCTACTTGAAGCACATGGCGAGGTCGATCCCAAGACAAGTCTTGGCCTTCATGAAGTCGTACTTCCCGAAGGCCCCAGTGGAGGTAGTCGCCAGCGGGGTAGCCGCCAACTGCTCGGATGAGCAGTATGTAGAGCTGCTGGAGCAGATGGCTCCCATTGCGGAGCAGGTAGCTGAGAAGCTGAACCTCCAGTAGCCCTGTAATAGGTAGCCAGTAGCCATGGTTGTACAGGAAAACAATTGTAATGAATTGTTCAAGTATCAATGAAAGAGAATTTTCCAGCAATGAGTACTCGTAGTCGCGATCTCAGAGTGCGGAGCCCCCATCGTGGAGTGGATGCGAGTAGTAGTACTCGACTTTAGTAGTCCCGTTGTAGGGAGTAGGCAGTAAAAAAGTTGATGAATAATCAAACTTTATTACTGAAGTACACCTGGGTGGCCAGGGCCGTAGTTACAGAGTAGTCGCTTGGACCCGGAGGCCGCTTACAGCTGAGTAGTGCTGGAGCGGGTAGCCGCTTACAGCAGTTGATCCATAGGTAGCCGTGTAGGCTGGATCGTAGATCCGTAGGTAGCCATGCAGGCTGGATCTTGGAGTGTGGTCTCTTAGTAGACCGCTGCTAGAGTCCTTGACGCTCGTGGCAGCCCAGGGTCCGTAGGTAGCCGCACGGGCTGGATCCTGGAGAGGAGAAGTCCGGAGACTGGAGCCAGGACTCGGGGGGTCGCTTACAGCCAGGGGGTGTTGATGTAGTCGTGTAGACTTGAACCACAGAGTAGTCGTGTAGACTAGGCGTAGAATCGACATAGCTGGTCGACGTTCCACGAGTTGTTGATGTCTTCGCCTTCAAGTGTTTGGAGGCAATAGGAGCCCGGCCCGGTCACCTTTGCCACGGTGAAGGGGCCTTCCCAGGGGGAGCTGAGTTTGCGAAGTCCTTCCGTGTTCTGGATACGGCGGAGGACAAGATCTCCAACGTTGAAGGAGCGTTCCTTGACGTTGCGATGGTGGTAGCGTCGGATACCCTCCAGGTACCTTGCTGATTGGACGAGGGCAGCGCAGCGAGCTTCTTCGAGGCTGTCGATGTCAACTCGTCTGCTGTCTTCTGAGATGCCTTCGTCGTAGTGTTCCACTGCTGGCGAGTTCCATATGACGTCGGCGGGGAGGATTGCTTCGGAGCCGTAGACCGGAAGTAGGGGGGATTGCCCCGTTGGCTTGGATGGTTGAGTCCGTAGTCCCCAGAGTGCGTTGGGTAGTTCCTTGATCCACTTGCCCCCTTTGGAGTTAGCGGGCGTCGTGTAGCCGCTTCTTGAGAGCGTCGAGCACCATCCCATTAGCGCGCTCGACTTGTCCGTTGGCCCGTGGATGGGCGACTGAGACGTATCGGACGTCGATCCCGCCCCGTTCTCGCGGTCCTCCCCGGGCGGTGGTTGTTGAAGTTGGAGCCCGTGTCCGTGATGATGCGGTGGGGTAGCCCGTAGCGGTGTACGAGTTCATCCAGGAAGTCGAGTACTCTGTCAGCCTTGGGACATGTGACTGGCTTGACCTCGATCCACTTGGTGAACTTGTCGATAGCCACCAGGACCCTATTGAATCCTCCTGGCGCAGTTGGCAGTGGCCCAATCATGTCGAGCCCCCAGCAGGCAAAGGGCCAGGTTGGCGGTATGGTGACTAGCTTGTAGGCTGGAACGTGTTGCTGCTTTGCGAAGTACTAGCATCGTTGGCACTTTCTGACGAGTTCTTCGGCGTCGCCCAGGGCTGTGGGCCAGTAGAAGGCTCGCCGGAAGGCTTTGCTGACCAGCGTGCGTGAGGACGCGTGGTTGCCACAGACGCCCTTGTGGATCTCCTCCAAGATGTCCTTTCCTTCTTCGCGAGGGACGCACTTCATGAGCACTCCAGAAGACGCGCCCCGTTTGTAAAGCTTATCTCCGACGAGGACGTAGGACTTGGCGCGGCGGACGAGTTGCTCAGCCGCGTTCTTGTCGGAGGGGACCTTCTGCTCGCTGAGGTAGTCGATGAAGGGTTGCCTCCAGTCCACGTCGATCATCATGACCTCCTGCCCAGCTGGTGGATGGGCTGGGACAGTGGTCGGTGGCGCCGGCTCCGGGATGGATGGCGCGTGAAGCTCGTGGACGAAGACACCCGCTGGCACTTGAGCGCGGGTGGATCCAAGCTTCGAGAGGACGTCCGCTGAAAAACGTTGTTGTCGCGGACGATGTGATGGAACTCGAGACCGTAGAATTTGTTCTCGAGCTTGCGGACTTCTAGGCAGTAGGCGTCCATGTTCTCCTTGTTGCGATCCCAGGACTTGTTGACTTGGTTGATGACCACTGCGGAGTCGCCGTAGACTAGTAGCCGCTTGATGCCCAGTGAAGCCGCGAGGCGGAGCCCGTGTAGGAGGGCTTCGTACTCGGCTTCGTTGTTTGAGACCTTCCGAGAAGATGCCGGGACGTACTTGAGTTGTTCGCCCGTTGGGGAGATCAGGAGCACCCCTGCACCTGCGCCCTCGAGGTTGAGTGAGCCGTCGAAGTACATCACCCAATGCTCTGGTCGCACGGTGGGAGTGGGTAGCTGGTTCTCCCGCCACTCTGCCATGAAGTCGACTAGTGCCTGCGACTTGATGGCTGTGCGTGGCTTGAAGTCGATAGTGAGGGCGCCGAGCTCGACAGCCCACTTGGAGATTCTTCCGGTAGCATCTTGGTTCCGCAGGATGTCGCCAAGCGGGTAGTCGGTGACGACGGAGACCGAGTACTCCTGGAAGTAGTGTCGTAGCTTCCGCGAGGTGATGAGTAGAGCGTACAGGAGCTTCTGCACGGGCTGGTAGCGAGCCTTGGACTCTGATAGAACCTCGCTGACGAAGTAGACTGGGCGCTGGACTGGATAGGCGTGGCCGTCTTCTTGCCGCTCGACAACGATGGCACTACTGACCACATGAGTAGTCGCAGCTAGGTAGAGCAGTAGCTGCTCGCCCTTGTGAGGAGCCGTGAGGATCGGTGGCTTTGATAGGAAGTCCTTGAGCTGGACAAGGGCTTGATCCGCCTCTGGAGTCCACACGAACTTCTCGTGATGCTTGAGTAGTTTGAAGAAGGGGAGGCCCCGTTCTCCTAGCCTCAAGATGAATCTGTTCAGCGCCGCCATGCACCCCATCAGCTTCTGGACGTCTTTGATGCTCGTGGGAGCTTTCATGCTGGTGATGGCAGAGATCTTCTCGGGGTTGGCTTCAATGCCGCGCTGGCTAATGATGAAGCCGAGTAGTTTGCCCGAAGGGACGCCGAAGACGCACTAGTTCGGGTTGAGCTTCCAGCGGTACTCACGTAGTGATGCGAAGGTCTCTTCAAGGTCGTCGATGAGGGTACTGGAGTCCCTGGTTTTGACAACCACGTCATCCACGTAGGCCTCGACGTTCTTGTTGAGTTGCCGTTTGAAGCAGGCCTGGATGGCCCGTTGGTAGGTAGCGCCGGCGTTCTTCAACCCGAATGACATGGTCGTGTAGCAGTACGCGCCAAACGGGGTGATGAACGCGGTCTTCTCCTGGTCTTCCTCCTTGATTGCAATCTGGTGGTACCCGGAGTAGCAGTCGAGGAAGCAGAGCAGGTCGTAGCCCGCCGTGGAGTCGATGACTTGATCAATCCGCGGCAACCCGAAAGGGTCCTTGAGGCAGTGCTTGTTGAGGTCGGTGTAGTCGACGCACATCCTCCACTCATTCGAGTTCTTCTTGCGGACGAGGACGGGGTTGGCGAGCCACTCAGGATGGAAAACTTCTCTGATGAAGCCAGCTGCGAGTAGCTTGGTGAGTTCCTTCTTGATGGCGTCCTGCCTATCGTCGGCAAAGCGTCGGAGGTGTTGTCAATTGGGGGTGGCCTTAGAATCGACGTTGAGGCAGTGCTCAATCAGCTCCCTGGGCACTCCTGGCATGTCCGCTGGCTTCCACGCGAACATGTCGCGGATAGCCCGAAGAAAGCTGATGAGCGCGTCTTCCTATTTGGGGTCGAGGCCAGCCCCAATGGTGGTGGTCTTGCTGGGGTCGCCTGTTCCGAGGTCGACCGTCTTGACGAGTACCTCCTCAGGTGGCTGAGGCTTGTTGGTGCCGTCGGACTTCTCCGGGATGTCGAGTTCACTTGTAGCAAGCTTCTTCGACGCAGCGTAGACCTCCATCATCGCGTTGGATACTTAATTTGTGGAGGCGATCTCCACGGCTTCTGTGTCGCAGTCGTGGGAGATCTTGAGGTCCCCCTGGAGGGAGAGTACACCGGTCGGACTTGGCATTTTGAGTACCAAGTAGGTGTAGTGGGGCACCGCCATGAACTTGGCGATGGCCGGTCTACCGAGGATGGCGTGGTAGGAGGTCTCGAAGTCCGCGACCTCGAACTTGATGTACTCGGTACGGTAGTTGTCCCGAGATGCCCCGAAGGTAACTGGCAGGACCACTGAGCCCAGTGGGATAGCCGCGTTGCCGGGGACGATGCCGTAGAAGGGCACGTTGCTCTTGGTGAGCATATGCGTGATGTCGAGCTTCATTTTCTTCAAGGTCTTGGTGAAAAGGACGTTGAGCCCGCTTCCACCGTCGATGAGCACCTTGTTGAGTTTGGAGCCCGCCACCGTTGGCTTCAGGACGAGGGGGAACCGTCTCGGTTCGGAGAAGCCGGTCCATTGGTCCGCGCGGGGAGAAGGTGATGGGTACCTCCGACCACCCGAGAGGGGTCGGGACCGGCGGCTCGATGGACATCACTTCACGACGGGTAGCCTTCTGCTCCCGCTCCCGTGGGCGATCCCGCCGAAGAGGACGTTGACGGTCTTCTCGGGCTCTCGGGAGTCGTTGTTGTCGCTGTCCTTCTTCTTGCCCTTTTGATCGTGAGGGTGCGGTGGCTCCGGCGTATCCTTGAGTGCGTGCCTGAGCTGGTAGCACTGCTCGGTGGTGTGGTTGCCGTTTGGATGCCACGGGCACTTCTCCTTTAGCAGGTCCTTGAAACCGCCAGAGTTCTTCTTCGAGTTCCCTTTCGCAGGGCGCTGGATAGCCACGACAGTGTTGTCGGGCTTGCGCTTGCGGTTGGGACCCGAGTAGTAGTAGTAGTAGTAGTTGTTGTTGTTGCGGCCGCCCTGATTCACATTGCTGCCGCTGCCGCCACCCTGGTTCTGCTTGGTCTTGCCGCGAATGGCGTCGTACTTGGCATTGGCCTTGTCTTCTTCATCCGCCCAGGACGTTATCATGTCCTTGAGGTGGGGGATGGACCTGGGGCGGCGACAACCGAAGTCTTCGAAGGTGCGGCGGTGGTAGAGGCCGTCTTGGAAGAGGTCGATGACCTCCTTGTCGGTGACGTCGACGACGGTAGCGCGCTTGTCGAAAAAGCGGCGCATGTACTTGCGGAGGGTCTCGCCCTGTTCCTGCTTGATCATGGCCAGGTCCATGCGAGTACCCGATCGGCCCATGGCGCTCGCGAAGTTACTTGTGAGCGCTCCCTTCGGTCGGTCCCACTTGTCGATCGAGTGCTTGTTCAGCGACTCGAGCCATGTGAGTGGTGCTTGGTCCAGGCAGAAGGGGAAGTAGAGGCACTTGGTGTCGCTGTTGCCGCCAGCGTTCTCGATGGAGAGGGCGTAGCATCGGAGCCACTGGTTGGGATCCTGCTTCGCATCGTACTTGGTGATCCCCAAAGGCTTGAACTTGTCGAGGAGGAACAAGTTGCGAAGTCGAGGTGAGAAGGCGGGGAAGCCGTCGCCCTCGGCTGCGGTGGTCGACTTCTTCCGCCGCAACTCCTCAATCTTCTGGCGAGCGTCGTACCCGCCATGTGAGGCACCGGAGGCTTGGCTGTTCGCGTGGCCTCGGCCGCGCGGCGCCGCCGCCTCCCGGCCCTCTCCGTTGGCCCCATGGTTGGAGCTGCCGCCGCCGTCGGGATCGTTGCCGCCACCGCCGGCCGGAGCGCGGTGGGGAACAACTTCTTGGTTGCCGTGGTCTTGCAGTGAAGGTCCGCCGGTGTTGGAGCGACGACGGTTTGGCTCGGCTGGAAGGTCAGCTCGAGTACGGTTGGGACCGTTGTTGGCGCTGCGACTAGTAGCTTCGTTATCGCGCGGTTTAGCTGGAGGAGGTTGGTTGACTCTGTTGTCGACCCGCATGAAGTAGGCTTCTTCGGCGAGCTTGGCGATGACCTCTCCAGCGTGTATGCCCTGAGCCTGGCGTGCGATCGGCCGCGATCGACATGAGGCACTGCTCGGGGGTAGTGTGTACTCTGCTCTCGACCGCCTCGAGAGCTTCCGCGAGGTTGCGGATGGGGAGGTTGTCGCGGAGGCGTCGACGACGTTCGTTGCGCTTCCGGTTGCGTTCGCGTCGAGTGTCTCTGTCCGCCGGAGTCTCGTTCGGTGGAGCGTCAGCAGAGAGCTCGTCGGAGGAGATGTCCTCCAGGTACTTGTCCTGAGCGGTGCCTGAAGGCCCTGGGGTGTCGCCGGCAGCCATGAAGACTTGGCGATCGGGGGTGCCAAGGCTGGACTCAGAGGGTGCCACCTCAGTTGGTGTGTTTGAGTCAGCCCGGGCCAGTGGTGTTCCCTCCTGGAACGGTAGCGAGTCGATGTAGGCAACGTAGCGTGAGTCTCCCTTTATCAGGTCGGCAGGATTGCGGTCTGGCCAGTAGACGTATCTCCCGGCCGGCGTGGATGATATAACCAACCCAGAGGCTGGCCCTGACAAGGGAAGCTCGGTGGAGTTGTCCTCGGACTCGGGCTCCTCAGGGTCCGACCCGAAGTCGAACTCGTAGTCCGGGTTCGAGTAGAACTCGGAGAGAGGGCTGGAATCCGGAGCGTGATCGGGGGCGGCGTCGGAGTCCGAGCTGTACTCGGGTACAGGCTCCTTGCCGGCCCGGCGCGAAGTGGGAGCCGCCGTGCGGGCCTGGCTGAGGATGCGGGGGCCACGTGCGGAGTGCTCGCATGGTGAGGGGACCGCCTGCGATGGCTGAGCAGCTGGCTCGCACGCGATGACCCATGGCGACGTCGAGTTCGGGTTGGAGACGGACTCGGGCTCGAAGTCGGCGTGGTGGTTGAAGAGTGAAATTTCGCCGAATTTGCCGGCGAGTTCACCTGTGACAACTTCGGGAAGTGTCACGAAGCCTGTCTTCGGGTTGGGCTGCATGGTCAGGCGGCGCTGGAAGGAGCCCGCGCCGTCAGCTGTGCAGACCCAGGCGCCAAACACGAAGGTGTCGCCGCGGTTGAAGGCGACGGTTGGCTTGAAGCAGACGGAAGCCGTCGAGTTCGCCATGTGATCTCGGGCGAGAGCCCCTACCTGGCGCGCCAGCTGTCGGTGTTTTAGACCGGCAACCTACTACAGGGAGTACCCGAAGTAGATGATTGTGACTCGCCGAGATCGGTAACTCGAAGGAAGAGACACGTGGCACACAATTTAGACGAGGTTCGGGCCGCGAGGTGCGTAATACCCTACGTCCCGTATGCCTTGCGTAGCTCGGATTGATAGGGCACGATTACAAGATGGTGCAATAGTGCGCCGTGGGTTGTATGAGAGGAGATTGGATGCTAGAGATCGGTCCCTGCCTCGCCTTATATAGTCGGGAGCGGGGTTACAAGTTGGAGTAGGGAGAGAGTACTAGTTGAGTACGTCTAGGAGTCCTCCATACAGTGCGGAACATGTACAGCTCCCTAACCGAGTACTACTCCTGTGTAGTCCTTGTGCTCCACGCCTTCAGGTGCCGTGTAGCGCAAGCCGGGTAGTCCCAGGGGCCCACCGAGTAGTCGGTCCTGGTACCCACCGAGGTAGTGGGCCCAGGGAGGTCCATACGACACTTATGTCCACCCTTTGCCATCTAGTTTCACCTTAGACTTCTTCGATTAACTTAGGTTAGATTGCTTTTACCTTAGAGTATCCTCTCTTTCAAGGCTTTCTAATCAACTAGATTAGTGCTTGGTTAAGCGCTAGCAATCCCCTTGCTCCGTGGATTGACAAGAACCTTGGGGTCACCCTGTGGTGAAAAATATGTAGGTTCGTACGCTTGCGGATCGAAGGTTGTTAGGTGTTTCAACCGTCAACAGTCATCAACAGGGCTGACGTTGAGGCGTTGGGAGATTGACTGCAATGGTACTCCTTGGCAGGAGGATATCTTCGAAGACAATGAGGAACGAGGGCGGTTCGGAGCGCAATCTTGATGCTTAATGAGGCGTTGACGGTACGTCTTCTGCTTGTCCTATCTTTGATGATGTACTTTTGAGTTATACTTGATGATATGTTATCTTGGAGCAGTTGTTGGCTGACCGCAGGGCTGACCTGCTGAAGAATGTTGCGACCACACAGCTGCGAGTGGTCGAGCTGGAGCAAGAGCTCAAGCAAGTTCATGAGGCAGTGGTGACGGACAATAAGAAACTCGAGGACGAGCTAGCTGAGGAGAAGCACAAGACCCAGGAGGCCAATGCGCAGTTTAACACCGCCAGCATCGGTAAGATCGAAGATTTACTCACCATTTTTTGTTTTGTGTAGTTATGGGCTTTACCTCAAAATATGTTGCTGGTGTGTTGCAGATTTTCACAGGCGTGAGGATGACCTCAAGAATGACCCGAAAAACACCAAGGAGAGGGTTTTGAGCTTGGAGGTGAACCTCCGTGAGGCTGAGGCTGGCGCGGATGAGCTCAAGAGGATGATGGAGACAAGTGATAGTGAGTTCGTTGTAACTCAAAAGCTAGCTTATGAGAAACAGACTCGATGAGATCTCGAGGTCAGCCTCGAGGTAGTGTTGAAGTCACTATAGAGTGACCTAGTGATCATTGCAGGGCAAGAGGTGGAGCTGACTGACCTGAAGAACGTTGCGCACTATGCTATGGATATGATAGCGCCACAGGTCGAGGGGGAGGAGCCGAAGTCTACACTTGATCGCCTCAATGTTGCTCCAGAAAAGCTGCTCGACCTTTTGAAGGCAACGAGCTTGTTGTCAGCCACGGAGGTGTTGGTGCGAGTGAGGTTGCACTACCCTGATGTTGACATGGTCAAGGTCGGGGAGAGTGCAGACACGATGAAAGACCTCAGGGCCATGAAACTTGAAGTGTGTGATGCCGCAACAGTGGTGATGGAGTGACTCAATTATGAAGGTGATGATGGCGAGGATTAGTCTTAGTCTAGGAGCTGTACCTCCTCCTTCTCGTGGCCATGTAAAAACAGTGCTTAATGAAACCTTCTTTTGCTGCCTGCATGAGGTAGTTTCTTTGTGTCTGCGCGAACCTAGTAGTATTTGAAGTGACGACATCTTGTATCATGCCCCGCTAACCACTACTCATGGAGAGGCTGGCTTACCGACCACCACGGCTCAGTAGGGAGGCTTACATGTGATTGGTGCGCGGGAGGGAGCCTAGGACTCTGGTTTGACAACCTTTACGACCAAGCATGCTCGTAGCAACACAAAGCAAGTAGTCATGAGGGATGACATCCTCAGGTCGAACGACCCATAGGTTGGCTTTGAGCCAAACCCCTGAGCATGACGAGGGGGAGGAGCAGAAAAAACTTGACCCCCAGGTCTTTACGACCCATGTGTTGGCTTTAGCCAAGCCCCCGAGCATGTCAAGGGGGAGGGTTGATGACATGAGTGAGGAGAAGGTAGGTGCAACACCCAAAAATTTAATTATTGTTTTTAATAAAATTTTGCTTAGCAACAAATACTTGTTTAAGGATTTTTAAGGTTTTATTTAATTTTTATAGGAATTTAATTATTTTTTAATTAAATTAACGAATCATAGGAATTTATTATTGCATTCATGCTGGAGCACTATTTTTATTTGGTTGAATTCAAACCTGTGTTTGAATTCATTTGTTTGAATTCTTTTGAAAATTTGCAAAACATTTTTCTTTTCACTCACCCCTTTTCCTTCTTTGAGCCCGCGCCACTTTCCTTCTCAGCTCTCAGCCGGCCAACCTTGCAACCCAATTCGGCCCAGTACCAACCCCCCAGCTTTCGGCCCGTCGCAGCCCACTCCGCCTCCTTTCTCTCCGCCTCGCTGACATGTTGGGCCGCGTCGTCATCCCCTCCGCTGGGTCGCACCCGAGCACAGGTCGGGGTCCGACCGCGCCAGCCGCGCATTCGCGCTGCGTCCCGCGCCTTGGCCTTGGGCCCGCACGCCGAGACGGCCACCCCTTGGCCTATTTAGCCACCGCCGCCGCTCCTCTTTAGGGTTTTGCCCCCTAACCGCAACACCCAAGCCGCCGCCGTCTCAAACCCCAAGACGCCGCCCGACCTCCAAACCCTAGGGCGCCGCCGGCCATCGATTTCCCTTAGTCTTTACCTCTCCATCAACGAGGAGTAGTGCAGGAGCTTTGCACGGTCGTGAGGAAGCCGCAGGTGCCGCGTTTGGGTGTCGCCGAGTCCTACATCGCCGGGACGCCGACGACGGAGCAGGTGCTCACCGCCCGCTTTCCTGGACTATGCGTCGTCGTCGTTGTCGCCCTTCAACCTGCGTGGATACCTTGGTTGAGTTCGCCGCGTCGAGCTCCACGTCTAGGACCAAATCCCGCGCCAAATCATGCCCGGGAGCTCGGGGTCGATCTGCGCCGGCGAGACCGCCGTTGTGCGCCGCCGCCTGCGCGCCGCCGCGTTCACCGGGGTTGCCTGCGGCCGTTCGATCGGATTCCGACGGCTTAGATCTAATCTAACTCAGGGTCAAACTAGTGAGCACCGGTCAGCCCACCTTTGCACTGTCCCGTTTGCAATAGAGCCCCTACAGTTCTTCCTTTTTGCAACTGCAAGCAACTCCATTCAAAACCCTTTAGTTTTAGGTCCTTTTCTTATGCCCTGTACCCTAGCTTTCCTACGTTTTGTGTCTGAAGTCCAGCCCTTGTAGTTTTGTGCTATAGACCCTGTGTTTATAAGCATAATTCTGTTTTAAACCCTGGTTTTTGCAGTTAGACCCCTGAAACATTAAGTTTCTTGCAGTTAAACCCCTCGCCTTGTTTTGGCCGTAGATTACACGTTCTAACTCTGTTTTTAGCGTTCTTTATATCTGTTTGTTCGTCTTGACGAGTAGATCAGTTTAGTGCAGCTTTTGTTCCTGTTTGAAGTGATTGGTGAATTGTTTTCTTATTTTATTTGTATTGTCTCTTGCAGGTGAATGTGTGATGCATAGAGAACGAGCAGTCTGAAGATTTTCTGTGGTGAAGACTTGAAGACTCTGAGCAATTCCAAATCTTGTGAGAGGCAAGTGTCCTTGGTCATACTCGCATTATCCTATATGAACATGCATTTAATCATTGTATTTACTTTCTTGCTTGCATTAATTTTGACGGGTTCCTATTAAGGACTATGCCTAGATTCTTTTGATCGTTGCCTTGTAACTGGGTTACTTAATTAATCTTGATGGTAGATGCTTCTTAGTTGCTCAACTGGGTTGGTAATAAACAACATGATACCCGTTTATGCTCTATGATCTTTGATGGTAAGTTAATGAGGACCAGGAGCGTCCCAGTGGTCGATGGATGACCACTCCACAGTGATGAGTGATTGACAATGGGTGTTGGACTGACTCTTGGCTTAGTGCGCAGGTGTAGGCTGCGGCCTAGTTCGTGTTGTTGCAGGTGAAGAACGGGCGCGAAAGGTCTTCAGCCTTGACGGGCCTCCGGGAGATGGAGAGACAAGTAGGCTCGGTTCGAGGGACCCGGTGGACAGCGGGACTGGGTGCGGGCCACACGGTGGCGACACAAGCAAGACGAAGTCATGGTCAAGCGAGCCGGTGCATGTTGGCGGTCGAGTCAAGTGGTTTGGCGAGAGGCCGGACCGAGCACGCGGGGTTTGGTGGTTTGCCCACAAAACCATCGGCGGACGGTTTCTTGGTTTGGTCCTTAAAACCAAGTCCGAGGGCCCAACACGACAGAGACGGGATCCGGGCGTGTCGGGAAGCTTCGAGGCGGAGGACACGCGGCGGGATCGCATGGCTTGCGTCGGGAGGACGCGGGGTGCGGCAAAGGCGTGGCCGTCCGATGGCAAGACCCACAAACATTACCTAAATGCCCCTGCGTGGGTTGTATCGCCAGTAGTTAAGTTAGGGGTAGTCGAGTCATTTACCACTCCGGCGGGACCCGATATATAAGCCATAAGGGTGTGTGAGTGGCTCTTTCTCTCCGTGACTTAGGGTTTCATTTCCTCCCTCCCATTTCTCATTTTCGTAGCTATTTTTCTTCCATTTTCTCTAGGCTAGCATGAGAGCTTCATGAGAGATTTGTTGAGAGGGATGGATGCTAGGGCGGCATGCTAGACCTTGTGAATCTTTCCTGGTTTGTATAGAAGGTTCGGAGTTGTGTTTCTCGTGGTCTTTTTGTGCTTTTTTCGTGCTTTTGTTCTCGGTGCGATTCCGCGGATTTGAGTGGGTTTCTCCCCGGATTTCTTTGAGGGAAACATGGATAGAAGTCTCGCGCATCTTTGTGATTGATCTTGTGCCCTCAAACGCCGGGAAACCACTTCGATTCGAAGATTTTCGTTCGGTGCTCTAGCTTTTGGTGGTGCTCAAAGGATTCGCGATTCCCGGTGATTTAGGGAGTTAGGAGGCAAGATTTTTTGGCTATAGCATCCTTGTGTGACGCTTTTCAAGTCCCCAAACCCTTGTCTTCACAGCTTCAACCGTTTGGGAAATCCGATGATGATTTGGGGGAGTTGACTTTCGGGGTCGGGCGTTTTCTGCTCTTTTCGCACCTGGCGGACGGTCCGCGAGGACCTGGCGGACGGTCCGCGCCGCTAGGGTTCGTCCCGTGTTCTTCGTGTTCTTGCTCGTCTTTCGTTTCGATCCGTCGCGATTTTGGTTTTCGGTTGGACGGAGTTTCGGACGGTCCGCGCGAGAGGGGCGGACGGTCCGCGGGTGCCTGGCGGACAGTCTGCGTGCTCCCCGCGGACGGTCCGTGGTTCGTGGATTGCTTCGGTTGGTTCTGTGTGATTTAACGGATGGTCCGCAGGGTAGGCCGGACGGTCCGCGGTGTTGGCGCGGACGGTCCACGCTAGCAGGCCGGATAGTCCGCGCGGCCCATCGCGGACGGTCCGCACTGTCTGGCCGGACGGTCCGCCAGAGGCTGCGCGCTTTGCTTCTTGGTTCGATTCCTCCCCTTCTTCTTTCGTGCTTCCGCGTGTGCTTCAAGGAATTGTTCCTAAGGCTAGAGGTTGATCCATAACCTCGTTGTCTTGGCGATTGGTGTGTGATTCGATCCATCGCTTGTGTGTAACTGGGATTTGACTAGGGTATAGGCCGGGTTCTTCGAGAAGAATTTTTACCGGCTCCTATTCACTCCTCCCTCTCTAGTCGCCATCTGATCCTTCAATTGGTATCAGAGCTTGGTGCCGGATTCTTTGCGACTTTGACAAGTCTCGAATCCTAAGATGGCGTACGTTGAGCGGGGCGGTCCGCCGCACTTCGATGGCAAGGGTTACCACAAGTGGGCGGCTCGAATGATGATCTTTCTTCGTGGGAAGCTGTTGGATTTCATTGTGCTTGACAATACATATGCTATTCCGGTCAACATCCATACTCTTATGGTGACCGATGCCGATGCTAAGGCCAAGTATGAGGCTAATGCAAAAGCCGTTGATCACTTGGTCCGAAGCTTGTGTGATCCAGAGTTTGAGCGTGTTCGCCATTTGAATCTTGCTTGGCAAATTTGGGAGAAGTTGTTGGTTGCTCACGGTGGTGATAACCATGTGAAGGCTCGCCTCTTTGTCTCTTACGGATGCAATATGAGAATTTCACTCCACTTCCCGGTGAGGACATTGATGCGATGTTTCAGAGGTTCACCGCCATCGTGAACAACATGAAAGCTAATGTTGAGGATTTCCCTTACACCGAGCATGATCAGGCTTTGAAGCTCTTGCATGTCTTGGACCCAAATGTTTGGGGTGCTAAGGTTGAGGCCATCAAGGAGTCTGGGCATTATTTGACTATTGAGTTGGATGATCTCTTTTCTAAGCTCAAGTCGGCTGAGGTTGACAGGAAGTTGCAATCCAAGCATGAGGGCTCGACTGATCATAGTCTTGCTCTTGTGGGCGGATCAAAGGGCAAATCTAACCCTTCCTGTCGACGCTTTTTCCTTGTCTTCTCTTATGTCCATTCCAGATGAGGAGTTTGATGTGCTGGGTGAGGAGGAGCTGGCCTTGCTCTCAAGGAGGTTTGATCGACTACACGAGAGTCGGAGGAATGCAAGGCGGAGCTCAGGGACATGCTACAAGTGTGGCAAGCGTGGCCACTTCATCGCCGAGTGCCCGAAGCGGAGGAGAACAAGTACAAGGTGAACGAGTACAAGGCGCACCCGAGGCGTGAAGACAAGTACTCCTCCAAGGGCAAGCACTTCAACAAGTCCAAGAGCAAGGACAAGGACAAGCGACGACCGAGCAAGAGCGGCTACAAGAAGAACATTGCAAGAGCGATGGTGGCCGGTGCGAGCGACGTCGACTCAAGCTCAAGCGACGAGCAGTCAAGCTCAAGCAGCGAAGATGAAGACGACAAGAGGCGCAAGGGCAAGAAGAGTGCAAGCCGGAACCTCAGCGGGTTGAGCTGTGTGGCGCTTGAGGGCTTTTGTGGTATGGCCCATAGCTCAAGCAGCAAGAAGAGCGAGAAGGAAGACAGCGACTCCGACTCGGAGGATGAGGTAAATCGTGACCCTGACTCTTTGCTTGCTGAGATCGCTAGGTTGAATGGCTTGATTGACAACCGTGATAGTGTGCTAAGAGATGCCAAAAAGATGAGGAAAGATCTTAGGGCTCAACTTGAGAATGCTAGTGAGAAAGTAGGAGAGTTAGAGTCGAAATTGCTTGAATTGAAACTTGAGAATGACTCTTTGAAACTTGCTCCTACTACTCCTGATGATGTTGAGTGTCTTGAGTGTGATGCATGGTTGAATGAGATCAAGTTGCTTAATGAGAAGAATGCTTCTACTTTGGCTAAACTAGATGCTCTTAGGACTAAGTATGATGAGCTTAAGGCTAGACCTACTTTGCTTGGTGCTTGTAAATCATGTCCTACTATGCATGCTAAGCTTGTTGATGCTCGTTCTACCATTAGCTCTTTGGAAGCATCTTTGAAATCTCCTATTGTAAATGCATGCACTAGCTGTGATGAAGTTACTTTGCGCAATCTTGAACTTACTTCCCGTTTGGATGTCATCTATGAGGAGAATGACTATTTGAGGAAGGTGTTGGGTTGGTTGTACAAGGCGGAACCTCAATTGAAAATCATGATTGAGGAGTTCAAGAGAGCTGATGGTCGTGGTTTGGGGTTTGAGAAGTTGGGTGAGAAAGTGGGAGAGAACAGTGGGGAGAGTATGTATGAGAAGTGTGTTGAGTCTAACCCCGAGTTTGAGCTGATCGGAGACATCCAAGTCCCACTTCCAAAAGCACCCAAGAACTCTTTCACACCAAAGCCTAACCACCTTTGCAACAAGCTTGACACAACCCAAGATCCACCCAAATTTCCACTCAAGACAAATGACCTCAAGAAACCTGTGAAGTTTGTGAGTGAGAAGGGTGTGAAGCCTAGTGAGAAGCCAGAGCCAAAACCAAAACCCATCCTCTTCAGGTGTGAGTATTGTGGCAAGGAGAGGCAGCTTGCAGAGTTTTGCTACAAGATGAAGAGGGATGAGACGCTTGCTAGGGAGCAAGCAAACCAGGACAGGTATCGCCAGCCTCATGGTATTCCTGAGCCTAGAGTGCCACTTCCACGGGGTGTGGGAAGTGTGAGGAGTGTTGGCAGGTTCCCACAGAGAGGTGGTGGTGCGAGGTTTGAGAGGAGAGATGATGGTGTGCGTGCTGGTGAGAGGTTTGGTCGGGCTCGTGGTGGCTTTGTTGGACGTCCCCCTACTCGTCCTCAATACGGGTTTAGGGGAGATGATCGCAGCTTTGGGTTCCAGAGGAACTACGGACCACGTTTTCCCCCTCGTGGTGCTCGTACTTCTTCCATGGGACATGGGAAGCTTGGTGGCAAGGGAATGATGTTTGCTAACCCCTCTTTTGAGCAGATGGCTCGACACTAGTTCAACTTTTTTTGTGCTAACCCCAGTTTCGAGTCGTTAGCTCATTCTCGTTCTTGTTTCTGACTACAGGCAGGAGGCTTGGAGGACATTTGGTTGATCGACTCCGGGTGTTCTCGACACATGACCGGAGATAAGAAGTGGTTCTCCAGCCTCACCCTAGTGAAGGAAAAGTTGTACATCACATTTGGGGACAATGGACGAGGAAGGGTGCTTTTGGAGGGTGTTGTGCATGTGAGTGACAAGGTAACGTTGAAGAGAGTGGCTCTTGTGAAGTCTTTGGGTTTCAACTTGCTTTCGGTTTCTCAGTTGCTTGATGAGGGTTTTGAGGTGCGTTTCAAGTCTGGCGAGTCTCGTTTGCTTGATTCTCTAGGTGATCTTGTCTGTATGATCATTCCCGAGGGTCAGATTTTCAGGGCTGATTTCTCTCGTTCTTTGGGTCCTGCTCGCTGTTTGATGGCTGGCCCTTCTTCTGATTTGTGGTGGTTGGGACACTTGAGCTTTGATTTGGTTTCCCGCTTGAGTGGTCTTGACCTTGTCCGAGGATTGTTGAGGCTGAAGCTTGAGAAGGATTTGGTTTGTGCTCCGTGTAGGCATGGCAAGATGGTAGCCACTCCCCATCCACCCCTGACCGATGTCATGACCGAGCGTCCGATAGAGCTGTTGCACATGGACCTTGTTGGGCCAGCTCGAGTTCGCTCGGTGGGTGGGAAGTGGTATGTCCTGGTTGTGGTGGACGATTACTCTCGCTATGCCTGGGTGTTTTTCTTGGAAGACAAGAGTGAGACATTTGGTTTTGTTTGAGATCTGATCATGAGGTTGAAAAACGAGAGGCATGGGAATGCTATTCGAGCTATCCGCAGTGATAATGGCTCAGAGTTCAAGAACTCTCGTTTTGATGTCTTTTTTCATGATCTAGGTCTTGAACATCAGTATTCGACCCCTTATGTGCCCCCTCAAAATGGAGTCGTGGAAAGGAAAAATCGGACTCTCTGTGAGATGGCTAGGACGATGCTCGATGAGCACAGGACTCCTAGGAGGTATTGGGCTGAGGCGGTCAATACGGCTTGTCATGTTTCCAACGAGATTTTATTGCGAGCTTTCAAGAAGAAGACCCGTTATGAGCTTATGCATGGTCGGGCACCCAAGGTGAGTCATTTCCGAGTCTTTGGCTGCAAGTGCTTTATTCTTAAGAAGGGAAAACTCGACAAGTTTGAGGCTAGGTCTAGTGATGGTATTTTCTTTGGATATGCTAACCACTCTAGAGCCTATAGGGTGCTTAACCTTGAGACTAACAAAATCATGGAGACTTGCGAGGTAACCTTCGACGAGACAATGTGCAGGTGATGAAGAGATGGCCGAGGACCTCTTTGAAGAGAAGGATGAAGCTGGAGATGATGATGGAGAGAACCATGCGCCTGAAGCTGAGTGTGTACCCACTACTTCCCCTACGACCACTACGGAGCGTGGACCGTCTACGTCATGGACAACGACGGTGCAACAAGAGGACCAGGCGAGAGAAGCTGAAGTTGAGGGGGAGGTAGTCTCGAGGCGTGAGGCTCCCCGGCGGATTCAAGAAGTGCACCCCTTGTCGAAGATCATTGGGAACATCGACGAACGCACTACACAGTCAAGGTCCAGGAATTCCTCTCATTTTGCTCATGCTACTTTTGTTGCCACTTTTGAGCCCAAGGACATTGGACATGCTTTATCTGATGCAAACTGGGTCAATTCTATGCATGAGGAGTTGGAAAACTTTGAGAGGAACCAAGTGTGGGAGTTAGTTGAACCACCTCCAAATTGCCATCCCATAGGAACCAAGTGGGTTTGGAAGAACAAAGAGGGAGAGAATGGGATGGTTTTGAGGAACAAGTCCAGACTTGTTGCTCAGGGGTTTAGTCAGAAGGAGGGGATCGACTATGAGGAGACCTTTGCTCCTGTGGCCCGTCTTGAGGCAATTCGAATCCTTCTAGCCTTTGCCGTGGCTAAAGGGTTCAAGTTGTTTCAGATGGACGTGAAGAGTGCTTTTCTCGAATGGGGTCATAGAGGAGGAGGTGTATGTGAAGCGACCACACTGGGTTTGAGAGCGAGTTGTACCCACACGGGGTGTACGGGTTGAAAAGGGCTCGTATGGGTTGAAACAGGCGCCCGTGCTTGGTATGGGAGATTGAGAGGTTTTCCTGTGAGCGAGAGGGTTTGTGATGGGTACCGTGGATAGGACCTTGTTTCTCCTCAAGCATGGAAATGACTTGCTGATTGTTCAGATATACGTGGATGATATTGTCTTTGGTGGCTCGTCACATAACCTTGTTGCCAAGTTTGCAGATGAGATGACCAGGGAGTTCGAGATGAGCATGATGGGCGAGTTGCAGTATTTTCTCGGGCAGCAGATCAAGCAAGTGAAAGATGGAACATTCGTGCACCAGACCAAGTACACGAAAGACATGCTGAAGAAGTTTCAGATGCAAGATGTGAAGCCGATGTCGACTCCCATGGGGAGTAAGGCCACTTTGGATGCGGATGAGGACGGAGAACCAGTGGACCAGCGGGAGTACAGGAGCATGATCGGCTCCCTCCTCTACTTGACGGCGACGAGGCCAGACATACAGTTCAGCGTGTGTCTGTGCGCTCGTTTCGAGCTTCGCCGAGGACATCACATCGACGGGCCGTCAACGGGATTTTCGGTACCTACAGTCTGCCCCTGGTCTTGGCCTTTGGTATTCGTCCTCCTCGACTCTTTCTCTTCATGGTTTTTCCGATGCGGATTTTGCTAGTTGTCGAGTCGAGAGGAAGTCTACTTCTGGTACTTGCCAGTTTCTTGGTTCTTCGTTGGTCTCATGGTCTTCCCGCAAGCAGTCTAGTGTAGCTCAGTCTACCACCGAGGCGGAGTATGTTGCTGCCGCGAGTTGTTGTTCCCAGCTGTTGTGGATCTCATACACTTTGAGAGACTTTGGTGAGGAGTGCACCCAGATCCCACTTCTTTGTGATAGCACCAGTGCCATAAGCGTAGCCAAAAACCCAGTGCTTCACTCCAGAACCAAACACATAAAAGTGAGGTATCATTTCTTGAGGGACAATGTGGAGAAAAGAACCATTGTGTTGATCCATGTCCCTACCCAAGATCAGCTTGCAGACATTTTCACAAAGCCTCTCGACCAAGCTACATTTGTGCGCTTGCGGGGGGAACTTGGGGTTTGTTGTCCTTTCTAGTTGATTCTTGGGGGATTTTCTCTTGTACAATATGTATCATTCCATGTTTTACTTTGATGTATATACATGCTTTGCTTGATGTATAAACCATGGTAGGATAGCCATCTTGTCATATATCATGTTGCATTTGTATCATATTGCATTTTAGGATGATGAGCTTCTTTCATATGCCATATTTGAGTTTCTTTGGCTATTTGTGAGATATTGGTCATATGTGTAGAGAAATGGTGATGTGAGGCTATGCTCTTGGAATATTTGAGATATATGTGTGGTGAGATAGCCCTTTTTGAAATAAATGCTAATCTTGACTAATTTTTGATGAAATATGCTCCACTCGTGTGTAGTTGTGTATCCATGTCACAGTTTGGTCTAAATGTGCTTTTCATGCTTAGATTGTGCTTGGATGCCTTGTTCTTGCATTTGGGCCAAAGGCCGAATATCATTGTGAATGTTTAGCCTATATTGCATTCATGGGGGAGCATAAGCTTCTTTTTGCCGCAAAGGCACTTCATGTACCATGAAATGATTTAATCTTGAAAAGAAGTGTATAATGCTTGAAAAATGCTCCATCCATCATGTCTATGCTTAAAATGTTTTATCTTTCATATATGGGTGCAAAACATGTTGCATGATGTTCACCAGTGGAGAAGTCTCCCCGAAGTGGACACATGGCTCATGAGCTTTGACATGACATGCTTTGCTTTATGGGTGTTTGCCACGATCTTTTGCTGAGAATTTGATATCCCTGTATGATCTTTGAATGGTATGCATGTTTGTGGCTCAAGTGTGACATGGATAGGCTTTTACATGTGAAGCGAGCCTTCTTTTGGTAAAACTGCTTAAATCTGAAAATTTTGCTTTGTCACATGCTTGTATTTTCATATATTACTTGTGGCAATGCTTTGACTATGCTATGATTCATATGTGTGATCTTTGCCTCATTTTTAGCCTTTGACACTAGATTTGGCCTATTTGAGAAGCTCATGTAGATGTTTATATGCTTTGCTTTGCATTTCTGCATTTTCACCTTGATTCATACATTGGCAACAAGGGGGAGAAGAGGTGAGCTTAATGAAAATTTAGAAGAGGTGAGCTAAATCTTGGAAGTTTGCATCCACATGTTCAGGGGGAGCTTGCATTCGCTCAGGGGGAGTTTTCTTGCTGATTTCAGTGTGGAGTTTGTGCTTTGCTTGGCTTGTGACCTTTCTTTGCCTTTCTTTGGTTTTGGTCATGAGTTGAGCTTCTTTGTTTTTCTTTCTTCTTCCTTTCTTTCTTTCTCTGAATTTCATTTCGCGTTGTGTGTTGTCAATGCACTCATCAAGGGGGAGATTGAGGACCGGAGCGTCCCGGTGGTCGATGGATGACCGCTCCTCGGTGATGAGTGATTGACAACGGGTGTTGGACCGACTCTTGGCTTAGTGCGCGAGTGCGAGGCGCGGCCTAGTTCGTGTTGTTGCAGGTGAAGAACGGGCGCGAAAGGTCTTCAGCCTTGAGGGTCCTCCGGGAGATGGAGAGACAAGTAGGCTCGGTTCGAGGGACCCGGTGGACAGCGGGACTGGGTGCGAGCCACATGGTGGCGACACAAGCAAGACGAAGTCATGGTCAAGCGAGCCGGTGCACGGTGGCGGTCGAGTCAAGTGGTTTGGCGAGAGGTCAGACCGAGCACGCGGGGTTTGGTGGTTTGCCCACAAATCCATCGGCGGACGGTTTCTTGGTTTGGGCCTCAAAACCAAGTCCGAGGGCCCAACACGACGGAGACGGGATCCGGGCGTGTCGGGAAGCTTCGAGGCGGAGGACACGCGGCGGGATCGCATGGCTTGCGTCGGGAGGACGCGGGGTGCGGCAAAGGCGTGGCCGTCCGATGGCAAGACCCACAAACATTACCTAAATGCCCTGCGTGGGTTGTATCGCCAGTAGTTAAGTTAGGGGTAGTCGAGTCATTTACCACTCCGGCGGGACCCGATATATAAGCCATAAGGGTGTGTGAGTGGCTCTCTCTCTCCGTGACTTAGGGTTTCATTTCCTCCCTCCCATTTCTCATTTTTGTAGCTATTTTTCTTCCATTTTCTCTAGGCTAGCATGAGAGCTTCATGAGAGATTTGTTGAGAGGGATGGAT
Organism: Cenchrus americanus; assembly: GCA_947561735.1. Lineage (NCBI taxonomy): Eukaryota > Viridiplantae > Streptophyta > Magnoliopsida > Poales > Poaceae > Cenchrus > Cenchrus americanus. The sequence goes on along the minus strand of OX387245.1, from coordinate 78,963,250 downwards.
GCTAGGGCGGCATGCTAGACCTTGTGAATCTTTCCTGGTTTGTATAGAAGGTTCGGAGTTGTGTTTCTCGTGGTCTTTTTGTGCTTGTTTTCGTGCTTTTGTTCTCGGTGCGATTCCGCGGATTTGAGTGGGTTTCTCCTCGGATTTCTTTGAGGGAAACATGGATAGATGTCTCGCGCATCTTTGTGATTGATCTTGTGCCCTCAAACGCCGGGAAACCACTTCGATTCGAAGATTTTCGTTCGGTGCTCTAGCTTTTGGTGGTGCTCAAAGGATTCGCGATTCCCGGTGATTTAGGGAGTTACGAGGCAAGATTATTGGGCTATAGCATCCTTGTGTGACGCTTTTCAAGTCCCCAAACGCTTGTCTTCACAGCTTCAACCGTTTGGGAAATCCGATGATGATTTGGGGGAGTTGACTTTCGGGGTCGGGCGTTTTCTGCTCTGTCCGCACCTGGCGGACGGTCCGCGAGGACCTGGCGGACGGTCCGCGCCGCACGTGTTCCTCCCTTGTTCTTCGTGTTCTTGCTCGCCTTTCGTTTCGATCCGTCGCGATTTTGGTTTTCGGTTGGACAGAGTTTCGGACGGTCCGCAGCAGAGGGCGGACGGTCCGCGGGTGCCTGGTGGACAGTCCGCGTCCTCACCGCGGACGGTCCGTGGTTCGTGGGTTGCTTCGGTTAGTTCTGTGTGATTTAACGGACGGTCCGCGGGGTAGGCCGGACGGTCTGCGGCGTTGGCGCGGACGGTCCGCGGTAGCAGGCCGGACAGTCCGCGCGGCCCATCGCGGACGGTCCGCACTGCCTAGCCGGACGGTCCACTAGAGGCTGCGCGCTTTGCTTCTTGGTTCGATTCCTCCCCTTCTTCTTTCGTGCTTCCGCGTGTGCTTCAAGGATTCGTTCCTAAGGCTAGAGGTTGATCCATAACCTCGTTGTCTTGGCGATTGGTGTTTGATTCGATCCATCGCTTGTGTGTGGCCGGGATTTGACTAGGGTATAGGCCGGGTTCTTCGAGAAGAATTTTTACCGGCTCTTATTCACTCCCCCCCTCTCTAGTCGCCATCTGATCCTTCAGTTAATTACAAGACCATATGTTTAATTGGAACATGGAGAACCACCCAGGACAACAGTACAACCAAAAGGCTATATGGCTCTGGCTTGGCTGAATAATTATAGACCTTGGTGTTGTAGTGATCTTACCTGAAAGGGGCCAATGGGGAGGCGTTGAAGGAGTATAGACCTACTCTAGCGGGGAGTTGGGTTTTGCTAAGACACGGTACCAGCTAGGGAGCTTTATGCCCTGCTTCATCCTGAAACCTAGTAGGTTGCTGCACATTAGGGAATCTTTGTAAAGGCCTCGTAGTGTCCCTATGCAATCACACCTCGGCAGTGTGGTATGATTCCTGATCAGCATCGCGTGGTTGGGTCCAAAGCTCTTCGGAGTTTTTACGCGACTTGTGGGTAGAGATGTACAACCTCTGCAGAGTGTTTAAAACTAATCGATTAGTCGTGCTCACGGTCAAGAGCGGCCTGGACCCTCACATGATTAATCTATCGGAAGATGAATTTAAATTATTCTTTACTTTTTGTTCATGGTTATGATGTTACACTTTAATTGTGGGATGGTATACACTTACATTTGCTAGTAAGTGAGTTGCTTAATAAATTTGATTAACTAAAATCCTAACCTGCTTAAACCCTTTGGCCATCCACATATATAACCTTGCATTTTTATTATGATATTCTTCCCTTGCTGAGTACGACATGTGCTCACGCTTGTTTATTTATTGCATCTACGCAAACCGGATTGCTACTCTGATGTGAAGATTGTTGTTGAGTACTAGGCGTGCGTGCCACCAGTCAGCTGCCTGTGGAGTTCCATTCTAAAGATCCGCTGCTAGTTGTTCGCTCTGATGATACGTTGTTGAGACTCTCGGTCATGTAATGGTTTTAATAGTCTCTTCTACGCTTTGGCACTGCATCTGATATTCGCTGAGTCATTACGTGTGTGTAACTTGATCCTGGCGCACATGTAATTTATGCATTTGAGTTTGCCTTCAAATTCGGGTGTGACAAAGTGGTGTCAGAGCCGTGTTGACTGTAGGACGTTAGTCTAGTTGGAAAATGGTCGAATTTAAGGATTATAATATCATAGAAGCCATTCACAGTTCATGCTATGCTTTAATTGTATTTTAATATTATTATCCTTGCTTTTAACCTCATCCTTGATAATCTACTTGTTCTCTATCTTATCTTGATCAATCTATTCACTCTAAGCTTCCTTGTTCTTGCCTTAAGGAATCTTTAGCATCTGCTCTACTCCTCTCTAATCTTTCTTTGTCCTTACCGTACACGTGTTCTTGATCGTTCCCAGTAGTCAAGTGACCCCATCATGTTCATCTCAACGATCTTCTTTAATAAGACATAGGAGCTTTAAGATCTTTCTTAGTATAATCGATAGATGCGAGCGTCTTAACGTGTGCTTAGTTTAGAGGTGTGCTTGAATGTTTGATTTTGTGATAAATGCTTGATTTGGATCTTTGTTTGAGTGCGGTGTGTTGTGGAGTGATGACCACTATGACATCGGGTTTGGTTGCTAGTTTGCTTAGTTGGGGTGTAATACTTTCCCAATCCACACAAACTTGAGTAATCTTTCCTTTATCTATCCTTCTTTGTCCCTCCAACAAATCTTGTGGGTACAAAATCTGTTCACGCAGCTCTTTGACATAGCCATAGTGTTTTGGTTATATCTCAAGCCACAGAATTCCAATCGACATGAAACCAGTTGGGTTGGTCCACAAACTTCTTATTTGATTTTCTATAAAAAATTCAGCACCATCCAATGTATAATCTGGGAGTTATGAACGAAACATTGGAGCTATCAGAATCTGGAAACTCTGCTGACCCAGTCCACTTGTTTATTTTGTATCTGAAGTTCTAGATCTCCGATTGAGTTGATTCCAGTTGGATTAGTTTCATAATTTCATACCCCCTGTTCTGGAGAAATTTCATAATTTATGGATATCAATAATGATAGTTGCACTTGATTTATTGGGGCAAACATAATCTGTCTTAATCTGGAAGTTCGTGTTGCTTCATCTTTCGGAGTTATCCCTTTGCTCTAGCATCTAAATCTCATGATCCTAACACTCAGATGGTGAACACCAGGTCTAGATCCACATCAGAGGACAAGTGGCAGTTCTAGTATCACTCAACAGCAAAGTCAGATGGATCCCGCGATGCAGCAGTTTTTGGCTGCACAGATGCAGCTTCTCCAGGACATGTCCACCAACATGACAAGCATGCAGGCTCAGATAAACCAGAACCAGCCACATAAGGACAAGCACCAGCAGTTCATGAGCCATTGCCCTCCAGTGTTTTCTCATGCAGTTGATCCATTGGAGGCAGACGATTGGCTGAAGACAGTGGAGAGGATGCTCACCATCACACAGTGCGACGATAGAGAGAAGGTCTTGTATGCTTCAGGTCCACTTCAGGGGACAGCGTCAGCTTGGTGGGATGCCTACGTTGCTGCTCATGCCACCCCTGATGCTATCACTTGGCAGGAGTTCACCAACTTCAGGAGCTATCATATACCTGCCAGCCTTATGAAGTTAAAGAAGAAGGAGTTCCTGGCACTCAAGCAGGGAGAGATGTCCGTGATAGAGTACAGGGACAAGTTCGTTGAGTTGTCTCGCTATGCTCCTGAGGAGGTTGTTGATGATGGGAAGAAGCAAGAGTTGTTCATGGAGGGATTAGCCGAACCACTCCGGTACCAACTTATACCCCACACCTTCCCATCCTTTCAGATGTTGCTAGACAAGGCCATTGGTTTAGAGTACATTCGCAAGGAGTTGGAAGACCTGAAGAGGAAAGACACCACCCCTGGACAGTCTGGAAGTAACGCTCGCCCCCGCTTTAATCCACCTCAAGAGACTCCCTTTTAGTTTGGAGGCCCCATTGAGGACTTTGGGCAACAGTAGTTCCAGTGTCCAGTGCAGCAGACTTCACGACCCCGTTCTCTACAAAATCGTCAGATGGTGCCCGTTGCTGCCCCAGTGAAGACTAGCACCCCTAGAGGTACCGCCTGCTTTAAATGTGGAAAGGTTGGGCATTATGTAGATGCCTGCCCTAAGAGGAATGCCCCCAACACTCCAGTACAGAGTCAATATAGCCAACAGATGAGGAATGAGAGTCAAATCCCGAAGGGCAGCAAGGGAAAACAGAGTTATGCACGTGGCAGATTGAACCACGTGAGTGCAGAGACTGCTGAGGAGAACCCCCGAGTAGTGTTCGGCATGTGTCTTGTCAACTCCGCCCTCGCTTCAGTTTTATTTGATGCCGAAGCAACTCATTCTTTCATTACTTCTCACTGTGCATCTAGACTTTACATCCCCATGAGCACCATGCCACGTCCCATGCTAGTTAGTTCAGCAAAAGGAAACGTGAAGGCACTATACAGGTGTAATAATGTTAACTTTCAAATTTTGGGGAAGGATTTTCAAGCAGACCCCATAGTATTGGATTCTATTGGCATTGATGTGGTACTTGGAATGGGATGGTTAGGTAAGTTCAATGGAGAAATCCGGTATGCCACGAAGTCAGTTCTCCTCACCAGTTTAGATGGCGAACAGATTGAATTTGTAGCTACTCTACCATCAGTAGAAGGGTGTTCAGCAAACCAGTTGAATGGTAAATCTTTAGAGGACATCAAGGTGGTGTGTGATTATCCAGATGTGTTCTCAGATGAGCTGCCAGGTATGCCGCCCGATCGAGAAGTTGAGTTTGTTATTGATTTTTTACCTGGTACTGCTCCTATCTCTAAGCGCCCATACCGAATGTCTAGTGATCAATTACTTGAGCTTAAGATGCAGATTAAGGAGCTATTGGAAAAGGGATTCATTCGTCCTAGTTCATCACCTTGGGGAGCACCGGTTATCTTTGTGGAGAAGAAGGATGGTACTCAGCGGATGTGTGTGGATGACAGATTGCTTAACGATGTTACTATCAAGAATAACTATCCATTGCCCCGTATTGACGATTTGTTTGATCAGATGAGATGTGCTAAGGTGTTCTCAAAGATTGATTTACGTTCTGGTTAGCATCAGATGAGGATCAGATTATCAGATATTCCTAAGACTGCATTCACTACTAGGTATGGACTCTATGAGTACACAGTCATGTCTTTTGGACTGACCAATGCACCTGCCTACTTCATGTATCTGATGAACAAAGTTTTTATGGAGTATTTGGATAAGTTTGTTGTGGTGTTCATTGATGACATCTTGATTTACTCCAAGAATGAGGAGGAGCATGAGGAGCATCTGAGGCTTTTGTTGCAGAAGCTGAGAGAGCATCAGTTGTATGCCAAGTTTATCAAGTGTGATTTTTGGTTGAAGGAAGTCTTTTCCCTGGGCATATCATCACCGATGGTGGTATTTCAGTTGATCCAGCAAAGGTCAGTGATGTATTGAAGTGGGAGCCGCCACGGACTGTCATGGAGATCAGAAGTTTCATTGGCCTTGCAGGGTATTATCGTCGGTTCATTGAAGGGTTCTCTAAAATAGCAAAGCCTCTTACATCACTTCTAGAGAAGGATAAAGAGTTCAAGTGGACTGCCACATGTCAAGCCCGTTTTGATGAATTGAAGAAGAGGTTGACTTCAACTCCAATTCTCGTGATGCGGACCTGCAAAAGAGTTTTGATATCTACTGCGATGCGTCCTGACAAGGTTTAGGTTGTTTTCTCATGCAGGAAGGTCATGTTATAGCCTATGCATCTCGACAGTTGAGGAAACATGAGCTGAATTATCCTACACATGATCTGGAGTTAGCGGTAGTGGTTCACACTTTGAAGATTTGGAGACACTACATTATGGGAACCAAGTGCCAGATTTGCACAAGTCATAAGAGTTTAAAGTACATCTTCACTCAGAAAGATTTGAATATGAGACAACATCACTGGTTAGAGCTGATCAAGGATTATGATCTAGAGATACACTATCATTTTGGGAAGGCAAACTTGGTTGCAGATGCTTTGAGTCGGAAGGGACATGCCAACATGGCTTTGGCATTCTAGTTGCCTGAAGAGTTGATCAAGGAGTTTGAGAAACTCAATCTGGGAATGGTTGCTCAAACAGAGGGAGTTACCTTGGAGGTAGGGCCTGTCTTGGAGCAGGAGATACGCAAAGGACAACTGGAAGATATAGAGATAAAAGAAATTAGAGAGACTATGGAAAAGGGTAAAGCCCCAGATTTCACAGAGGATGATCAGGGAACTATATGGTTTAGGAATAGGATTTGTGTGCCTGATGTGAGAGATCTCCGAAAGACCATCTTAAGAGAGGCTCATGATTCAACTCATTCCATTCACCCAGGTAGCACCAAAATGTATCAAGATCTCAAGCAGAGGTATTTGTGGTATGGGATGAAGAGGGATGTAGCCGCCCATGTGGCCTTGTGTGACACCTGTCATAGAGTCAAAGCTAAGCATCAAAGGCCAGCGGGATTGCTTCAGCCGTTGAAGGTGCCAGAGTGGAAGTGGGAAGAGATTGGCATGGATTTTATTGTTGGGTTGCCCCGTACTCGTGATGGGTATGATTCAATATGGGTTATAGTGGATCGTTTAACAAAGGTTGCTCACTTCATACCAGTGTGAACCACCTATACAGGGGCAAAGCTACCTGAGTTGTACATGTCCAGGATCGTGTGCTTGCATAGTGTACCTAAGAAGATAGTGTCTCACATAGGTACTCAGTTCACGTCTCGTTTCTGGGAAAAGCTTCATAAATCCTTGGATACGAAGTTAAATTTAAGCTCAGCCTATCACCCACAGACCGATGGACAGACTGAGAGGACTAACCAGATTCTGGAGGACATGTTGAGAGCTTGTGCTCTTAAGCATGGAGGTAGCTGGGATAAGAGTTTGCCCTATGCTGAGTTCTCTTACAACAACAGCTACCAGGCTAGCCTCAAGATGGCACCCTTCGAGGCATTGTATGCAAGGAAGTGTAGAACACCTTTGTATTGGAGCCAAACAGGAGAGTCAGTTGTTTGGAACCGATATCATTAAGGAAGTAGAAAGACAAGTTCAGATCATAAGAGAAAACTTGAGGGCTGCTCAATCTAGACAGAAAAGTTATGCAGATGGAAAGAGGAGAGACGTGGTTCTCCAAGAAGGTGACTATGTGTACCTAAAAGTGTCACCGATCAGAGGTTTGTGCAGGTTTAAAGTGAAGGGAAAGTTGTCACCTCGCTTTATCGGACCCTTCAAGATCTTAGAGAGAGTGGGAGAAGTAGCCTACAGGTTGGAGTTGCCAAATCAGCCCTCCGATGTGCATGATGTGTTCCATATCTCTCAATTGAAAAAAGGTCTCCAACATCATGATAAAGAGCCACTACGTATGGACGGTTTGACTGTCAAGGAGGATCTCACTTACACTGAACGTCCCATCAGCATCTTGGAAACTTTAGCACGTGTTACAAGGAATCGGGTGATTAGGATGTGCAAGGTGCAGTGGAGTAATCATGCAGAGGATGAGGCAACCTGGGAAAGAGAGGATGAACTGAAGGAAGACTATCCAGATCTTTTTGTTGATCCTTTCGAATCTCGAGGACAAGATTCATCTTAAGGGGGTAGGATTTGTAACACCCAAAATTTTAACTATTGTTTTTAATAAAATTTTGCTTAGCAACAAATGCTTGTTTAAGGGTTTTTAAGGTTTTATTTAATTTTCATAGGCACTTAATTATTTTTCTTAATTAAATTAATGAACCATAGGAGTTTATTGTTGCATTCATGCTGGAGCACTATTTTTGTTTGGTTGAATTCAAACCTGTGTTTGAATTCATTTGTTTGAATTCTTTCGAAAATTTGCAAAACATTTTCCTTTTCACTCACCCCTTTTCCTTCTTTGAGCCCGCGCCACTTTCCTTCTCAGCTCTCAGCCGGCCAACCTTGCAACCCAATTTGGCCCAATACCAACCCCCCAGCTTTCGGCCCGTCGCAGACCACTCCGCCTCGTTTCTCTCCGCCTCGCTGACATGTGGGGCCGCGCCGTCATCCCCTCCGCTGGGTCGCACCCGAGCACAGGTCGAGGTCCGACCGCGCCGGCCGCGCATCCGTGCTGCGTCCCGCGCCCTGGCCTTGGGCCCGCACGCCAAGACGGCCGCCCCTTGGCCTATTTAGCCATCGTCGCCGCTCTTCCCTAGGTTTTGCCCCCTAACCGCAACACCCAAGCCGCCGCCGTCTCAAACCCCAAGCTGCCGCCCGACCTCCAAACCCTAGGGTGCCGCCGGTCGACGAGGACTAGTACAGGAGCTTCGCACGGTCGTGAGGAAGCCGCAGGTGCCGCGTTTGGGCGTCGCCGAGTCCTACATCACCGGGACGCCGACGCCGGAGCAGGTGCTCGCCGCCTCCCGACTTCTTGGACTGTGCGTCGTCGTCGTCGTCGCCCTTCTGCCCGCGTGGATACCTTGGTTGAGTTCGCCGCGTCGAGCTCCACGTCTAGGACCAAACCCCGCGCCAAGTCATGGCCGGGAGCTCGGGGTCGATCTGCGCCGGCGAGACTGTCACACCCGATTTTACAAGGAAAACCGAATGCATCTCACGTGTGCGCCAGGATCAATTTACACACACATGATAGACAAAACGAGTGTAATACCATTGCAGTAACAAAACGTATGAGAGTTAAACTGATACAATATCCATTATTACATTTAGAGAGATGGACTCGAAGGTCCAAACACGAACGATAACTAAACGACGAGCAGCTCCATCTTCGACTTCCACAGGCATGATGACTAGGGGATCCGCATGCCCTAGAACTCCTCGTAGTCTCTCCAGTACTCGTCCTCTCCTCCGATGTTCTCCTCTGAACAGCGGTAAGCAAGGGTGAGCACACTTATGGTTGGTGCTCAGCAAATGGGGGAAACAATGCAAGGCTATCAAGGATAGGCTATGGTTCACAGCGGTAAGCATTTTATAAGTTGGTCCAAGTTTTATTAGCAAGCACCTAATTACTAGGTGTAAGTGTATACCAACCCACTTATCATTAAAAGAAACCTCAAACCAAACCCACAAACCCACGATTTACGTTTATCTTGAAGTTTATTAATCATGTGAGGGTCCAAGCCGCTCTTGACCGTGAGCACGGCTGATCGATCAGTTTTACACTCTGCAGAGGTTGTACACTTTACCCACAGTTCGTGTTCCCCATCTTTCCCGGGTTAGCTAGACCCTTAAACACTACCAAGGTGAGTGGCTAGGGGTCCACTGCGAAGCCTTTACAAAGGAAAGAAGTGAAACCAACAGCCCGCAACAGTTACAGCAGCAGAGCGGACCATAACCCTCCCTAATGGTCAGCACCTTAGCCAAGGCTGCTACCCCAAAAGAACCGGGCTATACCCCTTCAACTTCGGGCCCTTGTGCCCCTCTCGGAAAAGGGCTATCAGCTAGCTCACTCTCCTAATTACTTGGCTAAGCCAGAGCCATGTGGACTATGTTTGTACTGTTGTCTTGGGTGGTTCTCCATGTTCCGTTTATTTTTCAAGTTATCTTGTCTTAAGCATAAACGTATTACATAAACAGAACTGAGTTATAGATCATAAACAAACATAACCATACCCATGTAAAGCAAACTAAGCATTTATCTACCCCAAGCATTTGTTAAACAGGGTTGATCAAGGTAATGAGGTAAAATATCTAGTCAAGTCCTTAACTAGGTGTTTGCCCATCAAGTTTATGCATAGCGACAGGAATAGTAAACTGTGTTTAACATGCAGTGACATAGGTTCAAAAAGATAATGCAGAGGGGGAAAGCCACTTGCCTTCCTTTACAAGCTGGGTAAAATCTTCCTCGAAAACAGGCACTTCCTGATCACCTCCGATGGGGAGCTCAGACGAAACAGGCACGATATCTATGAGTCAAACAAGAATAACAAACAATAAATAAATAGTGCACCAAACAGTAACAAAACTGGTAAACTTGCTGTTTAAATAATTCTACTCATCAAGACGATCATTTCGGTATATAAAATGCTAAATTCGGAGTTAAAACGAGAAAGATATGATTGAAACAAGATACAGGGACCTATTTGCAAGAAAACTAAGTTTACAAGGCCTTTTATAAATAAAACCAGGGGCTAAAACATAATTTTATATAAAAACTAAAGGGTTAAGATGCTAAAACACAAGGAAAGGGCCTCTGGTGGAATTATACAGGGTAGACAGGGGCTAGTTTACAAGTTTCAGGACCTAGCTGCAAGAATTCTTATAGGTGGGAGGACCGGCATGTGAATACAGAATTTCCCAGTGACTCTTAAAGGAAAAGGCCGCAGCCGCACCGTGGATCTTAGATCCAACGGCCGTGGACTCGCGCGGGCGCGATGGACCGCGTCGTGCACCTAGTGCACGGGTCCACGGTGGACCACCCGTTCAAAATGAAGGGGTACGCGATCTGTGCCGTCCGTGCAAGATCTAAAGGCCCTGGACGCGCGCGTGCGGGATGCGGCGGCGACGTCGCCCGAGACAGGGCGGCGCGGCGGTGCCTCGCCGGGACTCGTCGGCGCTCCCTATCTCGCTGCTCGGGCGCAATTTCGCGCGCGCGTGGGCTCTAAGCGTAGCCGGGAAGCATGCGAGCAAGCCTAGGGGGTCGGGGGGGATGGCGCGGGCATCCACGGCGGCCGGCGCGCGCCGCCGAAGGGGGCCGCTCCGGCGAGCTCGCGAGCGCGCTGTTGCGCACAAAAGGAAGGGAAAACGGGCTGGGGTTATTGGTCACCATTCAAAGGAGAGGCAGGCGAGCTCGAAGGTGAAAAAGATGCGACGACGGTGGAGCCTAGCAATGGCGGCGGGTCGGGCGGCGCTCCGGTGTGATCGGGGGCGCGGCTCCTACGGCTCCGAGGACGAGAACCTGCAGCAATCCGAGCTTGATGAGCCCCTGGTGAACCCAAGGAGAAAGAAAGAAGGGCGGTGGAGGTTGTCCTTCACCGGCGGCGACGAATTCACGACGGCGGCGGCGGGAACCCGAGGCGGCGATGCTGGGGAATTGATGCTCGGGCGCATGGAGTGGTGTGCTACGGGTGCAAAGGGGAGTGCAGGAGCTCGAGCGCGTGCTTAAATAGGGCCAGAGGGAGGAAGGCGAGGGGAGGCGAGCGGACTCCGAGTGGCGGCGCTTGCCATTGATGGTCGCGGCCATCACACTCGGTGCTAAAGGAAGGTAACGACTCCAATTGATCGAGGGAGGGGTTAATTGCCTTAATTGGTCGGTTTGGTGAGGAGGGAGGGAAGGGAAGTGGTGGGGCGCGGCGGGATTCACGCGGCGGCGCCGGGACGGCTGGCAGCGAGGTGGGGAAGAAGAAAGGAAGGGGGGAGGGTGAGGCTGACAGGCGGGGCCCAGGTGTCGGCGTCTGCGAAGAAAAAGAAAAGGAGGCGGTTAGGTTGGCCACTGCGGGGTGGTTTGGTGGGCCGGCAGGCCTAGCTGGACCGAAAGGTGGGAAGATAAGTTTTTTTCTTTTTTTTCTCATCTTTTTCAAACTCCTTTTAAAATAACTTTTCTTTTCAAATTCAAACCAAATTCTTTCAAACTTTTTCTCAAAAATTTTATAAACTTTTTAGAAGCCACACAAGCAACCAAAAACCATGCAAACCAACTGATGATGCACAATCACTTGTTGTCTCTATACTAATTAAATTATGTTTAATATTTTAGAGCTCAATTTTAAATGGCAAATTTAAATTTTTAAATCCTTAAGGCTAATTAATAGTTGCTAGGTAATTTTTAGTGATGGAATTTTAGGGTGTCCCAAATCCTACCCCCTTAAAGAGAATCTCGTCCCGAAATTCAGAAGATTTAGAGAACAGCTGAGGAAAGTCTTCCTTAAGTTCATCCTCTCTTTCCCAAGTTGCTTCTTCCTCAGTATGGTGACTCCACTGTACTTTACACATCCTGATGATCTTACTCCTGGTAACACTTTCTGATGTATCCAAGATCTTAACAATGTATTCCTTGTATGTCAAGTAATTTTCCATTTGAATATCCTCTAACTGTACCCGTTCTATCTTAACCTCACTTGTTCATTTCTTCGGCTGTGATACATGGAACACATCATGAACTCTCAACAACTATGCTGGCAACTCCAATTGGTAGGCTACTTCTCCTTTCCGTTCCACAATCTTGAAAGGTCCAATGAATCGAGGTGATAACTTTCCTCTGACATTAAACCTTCGTAAACCTCGAATAGGCGACACTCTGAGGTATGCATAATCACCGACTTCCAAAATCACCTCTCTTCTCCAAGGATCAGCATAACTCTTCTGTCGTGACTGTGCCGCTTTAAGGTTCTCTCTTATGATTTCAACTTGTTTTTCCGCTTCCCGTATGCTATCTGGTCCAAAGAGTTGACTCTCACCAGTCTGGTTCCAAAACAATGGTGTTCTACATTTTCTTCCATACAGAGCCTCAAAAGGTGCCATTTTAATGCTGGACTGATAACTGTTGTTATAAGCAAACTCTGCATAAGGCAAACTCTTATCCCAACTGCCACTGTTCTTCAATGCACAAGCTCTCAACATATCCTCAAGAATCTGATTTGTTCTCTCTGTCTGCCCATCTGTCTGAGGATGGTATGCTGAACTGAAGTTTAACTTTGTATCCATCGATTCATGCAGCTTCTGCCAAAACCGTGAAGTAAATTGTGTGCCTCGATCTGACACTATCTTCTTCGGTACCCCGTGCAAACACACTATCCTTGAATTATACAATTCAGCCAGCTTAACTCCTGTATAAGTCGTCTTCACTGGGATAAAGTGTGCTACCTTGGTTAATCTATCTACAGTAACCCATATAGAGTCATACCCATCACGAGTACGAGGTAAGCCCACTATAAAATCCATACCAATTTCTTCCCATTTCCACTCAGGTACCTTTAGAGGTTGAAGCAATCCTGCTGGCCTTTGATACTCAGCCTTCACTCTTTGACACACATCACACAAAGCTACATGAGCTGCTACATCTTTCTTCATTCCATACCACCAGTATCTCTGTTTCAAGTCCTGATACATCTTGGTACTCCCAGGATGAATAGAGTAAGCTGAATCGTGTGCTTCCTTCAAGATGGTTTCTCATAATTCCTTAATCTCAGGTACACAGATTCTGTTCTTAAACCATACTATTCCTTGCTCATCTTCTCTGAATTCCGGAACTTGCCCAACTTAATCAACTTCCTGTACTCTGCAATCTTGTCATCATTCAACTATCCTTTCCTAATATCCTGCTCAAGCGTCGACTCGATTTCCAATGTCAAGGTCTCACCTGAAGCAACTATTCCCAAGTTGAGCTGTGCCATCTCCCAACACAACTCCTGAGGTAGCAGGTGTCCTATCAGCATGTTGGTCTGTCCTTTCCGACTCAAAGCATCTGCTACAACATTTGCCTTTCCTGGATGATACTGAATATCCAAATCATAATCGTTAATTAACTCCAACCACCTTCTTTGCCTCAGATTCAAATCCTTTTCGGTGAAGATGTACTTCAGACTTTTGTGGTCAGTGAAATCTGATACTTGTTCCCAATCATGTAGTGTCTCCAAATCTTCAATGCGTGAACAACTGCAGCTAGCTCAAGATCATGAGTATGATAGTTCTGCTCATGTTTCCTCAACTGTCTTGAAGCATAAGGTACTACTTTTCCTTCTTGCATCAACACACAACCCGTTCCTTGCCGAGAGGCATCGCAATACACATTGAATCCTTTGTGTATGTCTGGCATGATCAACACAGGCGCTGTGGTCAATCTCTTCTTCAATTCTTCAAAACTAGCCTGGCACTTCTCATCCCACTTAAATTTTTTTCCTTTCTCTAGCAGAGTGGTAAGTGGTTTCACAATTTTAGAAAACCCTTCAATGAACCTTCGATAGTACCCTGCAAGTCCAAGAAAGCTTCTATATCTGGTACATTCTTAGGCGGACTCCAGTTCAATACATCCCGAACCTTGCTGGGATCCACTGCAATCCCTCCATCTGTGATAATGCGTTCAAGAAAAGAGACCTCCTTCAACCAGAAAGCACACTTGCTGCACTTGGCATACAACTGATGTTCCCGAAGCTTCTGCAACACAAGCCTCAGGTGTTCTTCATGTTCTTCCTCACTCCGAGAGAATACCAATATGTCATCAATGAATACCACAACAAACTTATCAAGATACTCCATGAATACCTTGTTCATCAAATACATGAAGTATGCTGGCGCATTGGTCAGGCCAAAGGACATCACAGTGAACTCATACAACCCGTATCTAGATGTGAATGCTGTCTTTGGTATATCCTCCACTTGGATTTTTAACTGGTGATAACCTGACCTAAGATCTATCTTAGAGAACGCCTTAGCTCCTCTCATCTAATCAAATAAATCCTCAATCCGAGGTAAAGGGTATTTGTTCTTGATAGTGACCTCATTAAGTGATCGATAGTCTATACACAACCTCCTAGATCCATCCTTCTTATCAACGAAGAGTGTGGGGGCTCCCCATGGTGATGAACTAGGACGGATAAACCCTTTACTAAGTAGTTCTTCAATTTGTTTCTTTAATTCAGCTAAATCTTTAACATCCATTCTATAGGGTCTTTTAGATATGGGAGCAGTACCACGTATAAGTTCAATACTAAATTCAATGTCACGGTCAGGTGGCATACCTGGCAAATCCTCTGGAAACACATCAGGGAATTTATTCACTACCCTTATATCCTCCAAGGCCTTTCCTTCTATAGAGTTTACAACTCCACTGCTGGATGAGGGTGTACTCACATATTCTATTCTCTCTCCCTGAGGACTGGTTAACAGCACTGACCTCTTCTGACACTGAATAACTCCATCACAACTTCTTAACCAATCCATCCCAAGAATGACATCTATTCCCCATGATTTTAGAACTACCAAATTAGCAAGAAAGTCTACCCCCATGATATTAATCTTTACTTGTGGGCATATATGACCAGTTTTCATTTCTCCACCTGGAGAACTAACTATCAGTGGGTTCCTCATTGAGCTCATAGATAAGTTATATTTTGTCACAAATTGATCAGTTATGAATAAATGTGATGCTCCTGAATCAAATAATACTGTAGCGGGTACAGAGTTGACGAAAAACGTACCCAATACCACGCCGGCGTCATTCTGAGCTTGCTCCACTGATACATGATTAACCCGGCCACACACATGATTCTGCTGGCCTCTCTTGCTAGGTGTATGTGGAGTACGAGCCTGTGAAGATGACTGCCCAGTCCTGTTTCCACTGTCTCTCTGAGGAGTTTGCATCACCCTCTTGGGACAATTGTTAGCATAATGCCCCAGCTCACCACACTTGAAGCATCCACCAGGCTGAACAGGGTTGGTGTTTCTGACAGGCACCCCAGAGCTATTGTTAGGGCGACTCAGCTGAGGGGTAGGAGCTCTGGGTGTCTGAGAATTGAAGAGCTGTGGCTGAAACGAGCGCTGCAGCTGCATGTTCTGTGGGTACCTCCCACCATGACCACTAGGACGATACGGAGTTAGGCTCTACTGAGAACTGAAATGAGGACGGGTGTTGTTGCTAGACTGTCCATGCGACTGAAACTTGCGTTTCTGTTCACCCATCTCCTTTCTCTTGCTTTCCAACCCAATAGCCTTGTTCACTAGTGTCTGAAAGTTTGGGAAAATGTGACTCTGCAGTTGATAGTTTAAAGGCCCAATCAAGCCATCCAGAAACCTTTCCTGCCTTTTTGGATCTGTGTTTACCTCATCCAGTGCATAACGTGACAGGTGAGTGAACTTATCCAGATACTCAGTCACTGACATATTGCCCTGCCTCAGTGACAAGAACTCCCTCTGCTTAAGATTAATTACCCCTGAAGGGATGTGGTAAGTACGGAAGTTGTCACGGAACTCCTGCCAAGTGATGTTCTACCTGTTGGGATGAGCAGTTGAATACGCATCCCACCAATCTGCAGCCTGTCCCACCAATCTGCCAGCAGCATATAGGACCATTTCCCTGTCAGTGCATTGCACAATCTCCAGCTTCTTAGTGATGGTTTTCAGCCAGTCGTCAGCATCCAGTGGATCAGACGAGTGAGAAAACGTAGGAGGATGGTGGCTCATGAACTCCTTGTGCCTGTCCCTGGGTGGCGGAGGAATCGGCTGTGGTGGCTGGTTCTGTTGAGCTTGCATCTGCTGCACAGTGTTGGTGAGGTTTTGAATCAATTGCATCTGCGCCGCAAGAAACTGCTGCATATTTGGATCCATTGCTTGATTGATCGGTGGGGGTGGTGCTGGATTCTGCTGATTCGCGATATGAGCACGGATCACAGGCGGTACGTCTTGACCTCCTCCGGACCTGGTGTTTACCATCTGACCATTAGAAAAATCATATTTCAGATAGATGTACTTGAATCAATGCATAAGAAGATAACTCAAAATGAAATAGCAGCATGTTCTCCAACTAGGACAGGTTCTGTTGACCTCAAAGAATTATGTATAACTTTCTGTGTAATTATCCAAAGACCACGAATTTTTACCAGATTATGATGAATAAAATTATGGAACTATCCCAACTGGAATCACCTCATTTGTACATTTATAACTCGAGATAAAATTCAAACAGTGCAGCTGTATCAGCAGAAATTTACAGACTCTGACATGTTCATTACTTTGTGCATAAATTCCAGAATATATACTATATATCATTTAATTTTTGAAAGAAAATCATCCTCTAAATTTGTGAACTAACCCAACTGGTTTCATGTCATTTGGAGTTCTGTAGCTCGAGATATAAACAAAACATTACTGGTATGTCTTATAACTGCGAAAACAGATTTGATCCATTTCAAACTTGCATAGGAGATTAAACAAAGACAACCGAATAGAAACCCGAACTAACTTTTAATGAACTTAACAAATTTCTGATTGCATAGTGGCCATCACTCCACCATACAATTCACAATCAAACAAAGATCCAACTCAATCATGTTTGCAACCAACATTCATTATTACAAGCAATACGTTCACGCAGGAACGATCTAGCGGAAAAGTAAATGGTAAGGGCAAGTATCCTAGGATCCTAGACAAGGTGAGTAGTAGCTTCAGCGGTGCCGTAACGGAGTCTCTTGCACGGAGGGGAGGTTGTGGTATGATATGGCACAACTTCTTGAGGGAGTCGCTATCCCGCCAGCTGTGCTTCCAAACGTGCAATCTTTGCCTGGGCAGCCTGCAACTCTTCGTGGTACCTGTCCATCTCAGTAGTTGCTCTCTCCAGATTTGTGTTCAAGGCAGCAGTCACACGTGCCAGGATATCGATGCGATCATCACCTCCAGCTGGCACTACAGTCTCCTCTGTGCCACTCGCACGACGAGGCACATGGCGATACTCCGAGTTGAACAGTCGTGCCCGCTTCGCATTGCAGATTGACCAGAGTGCCCTCCTCGCTGCATCGTTCACTGCAGCATCATCTGTGGAGAAATGGGTTGTGCTGTGGTGAGATGAGCGGTACCTCCAGCCATCTGCATCATTCAAGGGCATCCTTATGTAGACTCTGCTGGTGTAGTAGTCTCTCATCCCTGGTTCGCTGAAGTGCTTCGTCACGTAGAGGGGCTTCATGGTATAACCCAGGTGCCGCAGAACTTCTCGCAGAAGAATGCAAAACTGCCCATTCTCATCTTCCGTGGAATGTTTGTGATACACTGCCCCATGACAGCGAGGATCTTCATCTTCCTCTTCCTCCGGGTTTCCATTAGCATTGTTACCACCTTCATCATCTCCACTGTCATCACTAGAATCTTCCGGGTCACCACCTTCACCATCAGGCACTGGATCAACATGTGCAGGGGGTGCCTCATCATTTGCCACAGGCATTGGTGGAATCACAATGTCCCCATCAGCGTCTGCCTCCAGCACGGTGCCATCGTACAGCTGCGACTGCTCTAATGGCTCCTCCTCCTCCATCTCAACCTCCTCAGGATCTTCCTCTTCTGGTTCCGGCTGGACCTCCTCTGGGTTTTCCTCCATTTCAGCCTCTGGCTGAAACTCCTCTGGTTCCTCCTCAACATCCTCTAGACGATGGCAAGGAGCCAGCTGTCCAGTGGGAAAGCGCCCACTAGTGCTCTTGCGGGGGGTCATGTATGTTCTGGCCATCTGTCAAAGCAAAACTGATCTCAGAGTACAGAATAAATCAAAATGACAGAGTTTAAATGATAAACAAGGTTAAATTAGATTTTTAATGCGTAAATAAGATGATTTGAAGCATGATAGGGTTTTCGAGAACATGAATCCTTAATTTCGTCCATTTCTAACTAAGGCTGCGACCTACAGTCATCACGACTCTGGTACCACTTTGTCACACCCGATTTTACAAGGAAAACCGAATGCATCTCACGTGTGCGCCAGGATCAATTTACACACACATGATAGACAAAACGAGTGTAATACCATTGCAGTCACAAAACGTATGAGAGTCAAACAGATACAATATCCATTATTACATTCAGAGAGGTGGACTCGAAGGTCCAAACACGAACGATAACTAAACGACGAGCAGCTCCATCTTCGACTTCCACAGGCATGATGACCGGGGGATCCGCATGCCCTAGAACTTCTCGTAGTCGCTCCAGTACTCGTCCTCACCTCCGACGTTCTCCTCTGAACAGCGGTAAGCAAGGGTGAGCACACTTATGGTTGGTGCTCAGCAAGTGGGGGAAACAATGCAAGGCTATCAAGGATAGGCTATGGTTCACAGCGGTAAGCATTTTATAAGTTGGTCAAGTTTTATTAGCAAGCACCTAATTACTCGGTGTAAGTGTATACCAACCCACTTATCATTAAAAGAAACCTCAAACCAAACCCACAAACCCACGATTTACGTTTATCTTCAAGTTTATTAATCATGTGAGGGTCCAAGCCGCTCTTGACCGTGAGCACGGCTGATCGATCAGTTTTACACTCTGCAGAGGTTGTACACTTTACCCACAGTTCGTGTTCCCCATCTTGCCCGGGTTAGCTAGACCCTTAAACACTTCCAAGGTGAGTGGATAGGGGTCCACTACGAAGCCATTACAAAGGAAAGATGAGAAACCAACAGCCCGCAACAGTTACAGCAGCGGAGCGGACCATAACCCTCCCTAATGGTCAGCACCTTAGCCAAGGCTGCTACCCCAAAAGAACCGGGCTATACCCCTTCAACTCCGGCCCCCTGTGCCCCTCTCGGAAAAGGGCTATCAGCTAACTCACTCTCTAAATTACTTGGCTAAGCCAGAGCCATGTGGACTGTGGTTGCACTGCTGTCTTGGGTGGTTCTCCATGTTCCGTTTATTTTTCATGTTATCTTGTCTTAAGCATAAACGTATTACATAAACAGAACTGAGTTATAGATCATAAACAAACATAACCATACCCATGTAAAGCAAACTAAGCATTTATCTACCCCAAGCATTTGTTAAACAGGGTTGATCAAGGTAATGAGGTAAAATATCTAGTCAAGTCCTTAACTAGGTGTTTGCCCATCAAGTTTATGCATAGCAACTGGAATAGTAAACTTTGTTTAACATGCAGTGACATAGGTTCAAAAAGATAATGCAGAGGGGAAAGCCACTTTCCTTCCTTTACAAGCTGGGTAAAATCTTCCTCGAAAACAGGCTCTTCCTAATCACCTCCGATGGGGAGCTCAGACGAAACAGGCACGATATCTACGAGTCAAACAAGAATAACAAAAAATAAATAAACAGTGCACCAAACAGTAACAAAACTGGTGAACTTGCTGTTTAAATAATTCTACTCGTCAAGACGATCATTTCGGTATATAAAACGCTAAATTCGGAGTTAAAACGAGAAAGATATGATTAAAACAAGATACAGGGACCTATCTGCAAGAAAACTAAGTTTACAGGGCCTTTTATAAATAAAACCAGGGGCTAAAACATAATTTTATATAAAAACTAAAGGGTTAAGATGCTAAAACACAAGGAAAGGGCCTCTGGTGGAATTATACAGGGTAGACAGGGGCTAGTTTACAAGTTTCAGGACCTAGCTGCAAGAATTCTTATAGGTGGGAGGACCGACATGTGAATTCAGAATTTCCCAGGGACTCTTAAAGGAAAAGGCCGCAGCCGCACCGTGGATCTTAGATCCAACGGCCGCGGACTCGCGCGGGCGCGGTGGACCGCGCCGTGCACCCGGTGCACGGGTCCACGGTGGACCACCCATTCAAAACGAAGGGGTACGCGATCTGTGCCATCCGTGCAAGATCTAAAGGCCCTGGATGCGCGCGTGCGGGATGCGGCGGCGACGTCGCCGGAGACGGGGGCGGCGCGGCGGTGCCTCGCCGGGAATTCGCCGGAGCTCCCTATCTCGCTGCTCAGGGCGCCATTTCGCGCGCGCGTGGGCTCTACGCATAGCTGGGAAGCATGCGAGCAAGCCTAGGGGGTCAGGGGGATGGCGCGGGCATCCACGGCGGCCGGCGCCGGAAGGGGGCGGAGCTGCCGCTCTGGCGAGCTCGCGAGCACGCTGTTGCGCACAAAAGGAAGGGAAAACGGGCTGGGGTTATTGCTCACCGTTCAAAGGAGAGGCAGGCGAGCTCGAAGGTGAAGAAGATGCGACGACGGTGGAGCCTGGCAACGGCGGCGGGTCGGGTGGCGCTCTGGTGTGATCGGGGGCGCGGCTCCTACGGCTCTAGGGACGAGAACCTGCAGCAATCCGAGCTTGATGAGCCCCTGGTGAAACCAAGGAGAAATAAAGAAGGGCGACGGAGGTTGTCCTTCACTGGCGGCGACGAATTCACGTCGGCTGCGGCGGGAACCCGAGGCGGCGATGCTAGGGAATTGATGCTCGGGCGCGTGGAGTGGTGTGCTGCGGGTGCAAAGGGGAGTGCAGGAGCTCGAGCGCGTGCTTAAATAGGGCCAGAGGGAGGAAGGCGAGCGGACTCCGAGCGGCGGCGCTTGCCATTGATGGCCGCGGCCATCACGGCTCGGTGCTAAAGGAAGGTAATGGCTCCAATTGATCGAGGGAGGGGTTAATTGCCTTAATTGGCCGGTTTGGTGAGGAGGGAGGGAAGGGAAGTGGCGGGGCGCGGCGGGATTCGCGCGGCGGCGCCGGGACGGCTGGCAGCGAGGTGGGGAAGAAGAAAGGAAGGGGAAAGGGTGAGGCTGACAGGCGGGGCCCAGGTGTTGGCGTCTGCGAAGAAAAAGAAAGCGAGGCGGTTAGGTGGGCCGCTACGGGGTGGTTTGGTGGGCCGGTAGGCCTGGCTGGGCCGAAAGGTGGGAAGATAAGTTTTTTTCTTTTTTTCTCTTCTTTTTCAAACTCCTTTTAAAACAACTTTTCTTTTCAAATTCAAACCAAATTTTTTCAAACTTTTTCTCAAAAATTTTATAAACTTTTTAGAAGCCACACAAGCAACCAAAAACCATGGAAGCCAATTGATGATGCACAATCACTTGTTGTCTCTATACTAATTAAATTATGTTTAATATTTTAGAGCTCAATTTTAAATGGCAAATTTAAATTTTTAAATCCTTAAGGCTAATTAACAGTTGCTAGGTATTTTTTTTAGTGATGGAATTTTAGGGTGTCACAGAGACCGCCGTTGTGCGCCGCCGCCTGCGCGCCGCCGCATTCGCCGGGGTTGCCTGCGGCCGTTCGATCGCATTCCAACGACTTAGATCTAATCTAACTCAGGGTCAAACCAGTGAGCACCGGTCAGCCCACCTTTGCACTATCCCTTTTGCAATAGAGCCCCTACAGTTCTTCCTTTTTGCAACCGCAAGTAACTCAGTTCAAAACCCTTTAGTTTTAGGTCCTTTTCTTTATGCCCTGGACCCTAGCTTTCCTAGGTTTTGTGTCTGAAGTCCAGCCCTTGTAGTTTTGTGCTATAGACCCTGTGTTTATAAGCATAATTCTGTTTTAAACCTTGGTTTTTGCAGTTAGACCCCTGAAACCTTAAGATTCCTGCAGTTAAACCCCTACACCTTGTTTTGGCCGTAGATTATGCGTTCTAACTCCGTTTTTAGCGTTCTTTATATCAATTTGTTCGTCTCGACGAGTACATCAGTTTAGTGAAGATTTTGTTCCTGTTTGAAGTGATTGGTGAATTGTTTTCTTATTTTATTTGTATTGTCTCTTGCATGTGAATGTGTGATGCGTAGAGAACGAGCAGTCCGAAGATTTTCTGTGGTGAAGACTTGAAGACTCTGAGCAATTCCGGATCTTGTGGGAGGAAAGTGTCCTTGGTCATACCCGCTTTATCCTATATGAACATGCATTTAATCATTGTATTTACTTTTTTGCTTGCATTAATTTTGACGGGTTCCATTATGGACTATGCCTAGATTCTTTTGATCGTTGCCTTGTAACTGGGTTACTTAATTAATCTTGATGGTAGATGCTGCTTAGTTGCTCAACTGGGTTGGTAATAAACAACATGATACCCGTTTATGCTCTATGATCTTTGATGGTAAGTTAATTACAAGACCATATGTTTAATTGGAACATGGAGAACCACCCAGGACAACAGTACAACCACAAGGCTATATGGCTCTGGCTTGGCTGAATAATTATAGACCTTGGTGTTGTAGTGATCTTACCTGAAAAGGACCAATGGAGAGGCGTTGACGGAGTATAGACCTGCTCTAGCGGGGAGTTGGGTTTTGCTAAGACACGGTACCCGCTAGGGAGCTTTATGCCCTGCTTCGTCCTGAAACCTAGTCGGTTGCTGCACATTAGGGAATCTTTGTAAAGGCCTCATAGCGTCCCTATGCAATCACACCTCGGCAGTGTGGTATGATGCCTGATCAGCATCGCGTGGTTGGGTCTAAAGCTCTTCGGAGTTTTTACGCAACATGTGGATAAAGATGTACAACCTCTGCATAGTGTTTAAAACTAATCGATTAGCCGTGCTCACGGTCAAGAGCGGCCTGGACCATCACATGATTAATCTATCGGAAGATGAATTTAAATTATTCTTTACTTTTTGTTCATGGTTATGATGTTACACTTTAATTGTGGGATGGTATACAACACTTACATTTGCTAGTAAGTAAGTTGCTTAATAAAATTTGATTAACTAAAATGCTAACCTGCTTCAACCCTTTGGCCATCCACATATACAGCCTTGCATGTTTATTATGATATTCTTCCCTTGATGAGTACGACATGTGCTCACGCTTGTTTATTTATTGCATCTACACAACCCGGTTTGCTGCTATGACGTGAAGATTGTTGTTGAGTACTAGGCGTGCGTGCCACCAGTCAGCTGCCTGTGGAGTTCCATTCTGAAGATCCGCTGCTAGTTGTTCGCTCTGATGATAAGTTGTTGAGACTCTCGGTCATGTAATGGTTTTAATAATCTCTTCTACACTTTGGCGCTGTATCTGATATTCACTGAGTCATTACGTGTGTGTAACTTGATCCTGGCGCACATGTAATTTATGCATTCGAGTTTGCCTTCAAATTCGGGTGTGACAGTAGGGCTCAAGACTCAGCAGATGACTGCTTTAACTAATATTTATTAAACTGGAAAAGGTACAAGGACGAGAAATACATAGCTATAAGAAAAAACTATTCTACGGGTAGAATCGTCGTAGATGCTTCACATTCCAAGGGTTGGATATGCCTTGCCCATCACCCCATTGGAGGTGATATGTGGATAGGCTAATGACTTCAGTGACGATGAAGGGTCCTTCCCAGGGGGGCAGAAAGCTTATGCATGTCGTCGGTCTTCTGGATGCGCCTTAGGACTAGGTCGCCAACATTAAAGGATGTTTCCTTAACGTTGTGGTCGTGATACCGACGGAGTTGTTGGTCGTGACGAGCTTGCCTCATGACAGCTGTAACAATCCGCCCAGGAAAATATCGTTGCCTAAACCAATCCACTTTTGTCATTAAGCAATAATAAAGTATCATCATGTTGTTAGTTGCCGGGTTAACGCCCGGTGAAATCACTTACATAGCAACAAGGATCGGCATATATGCATTAAAACTCACACGAAGGCGAGTCCAGAGAACAACACATGATTAACATCCACATTGACCCCGGAGGGTTTAATTATTACAAACCGAAGTCTTTGACATGACAACGAAGTTCAGAGTATTGAAAATAGCGGAATTAAACTAAAAGACGCGAGGGGCATCACAGGAGGCATGCCATGATGCATTCATTCATTGTCTTCCACCCACTCCAGCTCCCAGCCAGGCAGGATCTCTCCAGGCCACACATCAGCAAAGGCAATACCTGGAACAACAGATTATAGCAAAGCTGAGTATACTAATACTCAACAAGACTTACCCGTCGGTGATAACTACATCACCAACTCTAGTCATGAAAGGCTTGTCGGCCTCTTGGGTTTCTTTTGCTGAAAAGCAACAAATAATATGTCCTTACTTACAAGTTTTAGCACAAGTTCTAGTTGATTACTCTTTTCTAAGTTAGCAAGCTATTGCAAGCATAAGTTGTGCAACACAATTAATCAAGCATAAGTATTCATCAACTTCCATCATTAGGGATCTCATGGCCAGTTGGATAAGTAGTTTCAGATAATGGTGAGAGGCCAACAACCAGTTGGTTTAAACCTTGCCAGGTAGACCTAAACACACGGTAGGGTGCCCCCGCAAGGACAACCACCACGCGGTTCCCAAAACTCTTCGGCTCAGGATCGAATCTTACAGTCTTTGGTACAGACTATTTGGCATACTGCGTGAGGCACCCAGAGTCACCATGCACCACCGGTAGCTAGTTGTGAGACGCATCCCAAGATGAGTAATAGTAAGATCCCTCACCGCATCATTAAGGTACTAGGCTTACTGGTCTCATTCCCGACAAGTACTTAGTACGTTCAAACACTTAACCCACGAAAGTCATTGGACCAGAGTCCACATCCCATGCTCTTACCACATGAGCAATCCATTAAGGGAGATCTTATGATTCCAACATAAGAACATATTCTCATGAGTGACAAGCATCACTCGACTTGTAACGGTTCTATAGCATAGCAGCTATCGGCCTATCATACTAGTAAGGACACAGGTACCTAGGGATCATGCATCTAGTGTTTCATCTCAACTCCTGAGCGTACATGCACAATCATTCATAGATAGTTGCATAAAATTTCAAAAAAACACTTAGGTTAATGCATCGGGGCATGCCTTCGTCAGTACAGTTAGCCTGAGGGTCCTCTGTGACCTCGCTCACTTCCACGCACCGCAGCTCCGCGTCAGCTCCTCCTTCCTCGGTTTTCGGCACGAGAGCGTAGTTAACGTCAGGGAGTTCTACACGGTATGCAATGCATGGTTCATGTGGAGTGAGAGGTGATTTATTTCACCCAACTCTTGTTGGTCATATTCACCTAGATAAACATTTAATTACTAATTCTTTTTCATTAAAGCTGAAGGATCAGATGGCGACTAGAGTGGGGGGGAGTGAATAGGAGCCGGTAAAAATTCTTCCCAAAGAACCCGGCCTATACCCTAGTCAAACCCCGGTCACACACGAGCGATGGATCGAATCACACACCAATCGCCAAGATCACGAGGTTATGGATCAACCTCTAGCCTTAGGAACGATTCCTTGAAGCACACGTGGAAGCACAAAAGAAGCAGGGGAGGAATCGAACCAAGAGGCAAAGCGCACAGGCTCTGGCGGACCGTCCGGCCAGGAGGGGCGGACCGTCCACACTGGCCTCGCGGACCGTCCGGCCTGATACCGCGGACCGTCCGTGCCAACCCTGCGGACTGTCCGGCCCTACGCCGCGGACCGTCCGTTAAAGCACACAGAACCAATAGAAGCGACCCGAGAAAAACGGATCGTCCGCCAAGGCCGGGCGGACCGTCCGCTACTCAAGCTCGGACCGTCCGCGCCGCACGGACAGAGCAGAAACTGCTCAACCCCGAAAGTCAACTCCCCCAAATCATCATCGGATTTCCCAAACGGTTGAAGCTATGGAGACAAGGGTTTGGGGACTTGAAAAGCGTCACACAAGGATGCTATAGCCCAAAAATCTTGCCTCCTAACTCCCTAAATCACCGGGAATCGCGAATCCTTTGAGCACCACCAAAAACTAGAGCACCGAACGAAAACTCACGAATCGAAGTGGTTTCCCGGCGTTTGAGGGCACAAGATCAAACACAAAGATGCATGAGACATCTATCCATGTTTCCCTCAAAGAAATCCGGGGAGAAACCCACTCAAATCCACGGAATCACACCGGGAACAAAGGCACGAAAACAAGCACAAAAAGACCACGAAAACACAACCCCGAATCTTCTATACAAACCAGGAAAGATTCACAAGGTCTAGCATGCCGCCCTAGCATCCATCCCTCTCAACAAATCTCTCATGAAGCTCTCATGCTAGCCTAGAGAAAATGGAAGGAAAATAGCTACGAAAATGAGAAAGAGGAGGGAGGAAATGAAACCCTAAGTCGCGGAGAGAGAGAGCCATCCACACACACTCATGGCTTATATATCAGGTCCCGCCGGAGTGGTAAATGACTCGACTGCCCCTAACTTAACTACTGGCGATACAACCCACGTAGGGGCATTTAGGTAATGTTTGTGGGTCTTGCCAACGGACGGCCACGCCTTTGCCGCACCCTGCGTCCTCCCGACGCAAGCCATGCGATCCCGCCGCGTGTCCTCCGCCTCGAAGCTTCCCGACACGCCCGGATCCCGTCTCCGTCGTGTTGGGCCCTCAGACTTGGTTTTGAGGCCCAAACCAAGAAACCGTCCGCCGATGGTTTTGTGGGCAAACCACCAAACCCCGCGTGCTTGGTCCGGCCTCCCGCCAAACCACTTGACTTGGCCCGCCACCGTGCACCGCTCGATTGTCCATGACTTCGTCTTGCTTGTGTCGCCACCATGTGACCCGCACCCGGTCCCCGTGTCCACCGGTCCCTCGAACCGAGCCTACTTGTCTCTCCATCTCCCGGAGGCTCCTCAAGGCTGAAGACCTTTCGCGCCCGTTCTTCACCTGCAACAACACGAACTAGGCCGCAGCCTACACCTGCGCACTAAGCCAAGAGTCAGTCCAACACCCGTTGTCAATCACTCATCATTGAGGAGCGGTCATCCATCAACCACTGGGACGCTCCTGGTCCTCAAAAGCTATTATATGTGAAGGTTTATTATTTTAATCTTTTTGATAGTGATTGTGTACACATCTATGCAATTAATTTAATTTAAACTCACAAAACAGCAAGGGTGAATTCATAGACCCTAACCAAGCTACACAACCATTTAATTAAAAATTATTAAGGAAGTAAAGGTGATTTTTCTAATTAAACTTAATAGAGGGCTTAAATGGATTTCCACCTTTCACAACAAAATAAATTATAAAAATAGAGCTAAGGGTACATTGCTGGTCCTAAGGACCCAAACACACCACTGGTCCAAAGTTTGATATTTAAGGAGCTATAAACCTACACATCCAAAAATGGCATTTCCTAGTCACATATATGATGAGAATTGCATAATAAAATAAACAAAGTTCTCCTGTACCGTAACTCTTTCCTACAACTACTCTGGCCTAAAACAAGTCTAGGAAACCAACATGTTCATCACAAAGACATTTGAAATTTGAACTATGCATTTAAATGTAAACCTAAGCATAAATCAAGATTAAATATCTCTAACAGAGATACAAATGACACAACTAACAACATATCCAAAGTTTAGCTCCATGGACTTTCTAGATTTTGAACTACAACAAAATGATGTCAAACTGAATTTGAATTTTCATTCAAAATATATAAGTCAAAACTATGGTCATGATTTGCAAAAGTTGTAGGTCTAGTCTCACTGAAAGCCACAAAAATGGTTTTGCATTTTTCTGATTTTTCTACAAATTTCTAGGATTTTTCTAAGGTCCTAAATCTAGTTGCAAGAAAACTAAGTTAAAGTTCATCACAGATAGGTCCCTAGTTTACACATATGCCCCTGAGAATTCACAACTGTGCCCTCCGGCGGCAGGGCGAGCTCGCCGGTGGCAAACGGCGGTCGGAGCAGGTGAACAAATGGCACGGGAGGTCGATTGGACTCACCACGGATCGATTGAGGATGGTGGCGCGGCCGGAGGTGATGCCGACGAGCGGCGGCGGCGCTCCCACCTCGGCTCGGATTCCGGTGAAGGAAGGTGCAACGCAGGCGAACAAGCGGCCTTGGGAGCTCTACTAGAACCAAGGGAAGGTGCCCGAGGGCTTGGCCGGTGGTGGAAGAGGGCGGAGGTGCGGGTTCACCGCGGCGGTGGCAATGGCTGTCCTGTGGGGCGATGTGCACGCACGGAGATGGTCGAGCTGCCTTTTATAGGCGCGGGCGAGGCCGAGGGGGTGCGCGGGCGTCATCTTGAAGGAAGGGTGTGGGAGTTTAAGGCGCGACGCGTGACGGCCGAGGTGCATAGGGCGTCGCCGGCGGGAGGCGTGGCGGGGGGGTCGGGCGGGGCCTCGCACGGGAGAATGCGCCCCAAGGGGGATTTTGCTCGGGTGGTGCGCGGGCGTGATGATGTTGCCGTCCTCGGGCGCGCGGCCGATCGGCGGGGCGGCGGGGAGGCCCGGACGCCGATGCCGCGTGGCGGCGCGCGGGAGCGCGTTCTCAGGTGTCGGTGCCCGATTTCAAATTTAATTGCCTAAGTTTGAACGTCTCAATCTTTTAAATTTCAAACTAAACTCAAAAATCTATAGATAGGGCTTATGTAGATTGATCAATGCTCTACACAGTAGGCACTAACCGAGCTCAAGTTGATTTCGAATTGAGAGAGAAAACTTGATGCCAAAATGGAAGAAAACTCAGCCCTGAACCACAGTAGCTAGCAGGTTTGACTTGAATTTTTGGGCTATTTTCCCCTGAATTTCAAATGCCAACCTGAAGATGAAATGTGGTCCTCACAATTCTACACAACTTTTATATTGGCAGTATTTTGAGTATTTAGACAAAATTTGGAGAGCGTGGCCAAAGTTCTAGAGTAATATATTGACAACAAAGGGGTTTGACCCACTTAGCTAGGGTTTTGACCAAAGTAGCTAATGTTGACTTGTCTAAGGTGCTTAAGGGTGAGTGTTATGGGGGTTAGGGAGGTTTTCAAGGTGATGGCCCAGGTTGAGCATGATTTGACCACAATAAACTACTTTGACCAGCAATAAGGGTTGAATAAAAACCTGGGACGCCACAACAGCGATCATTCTCTGTTCTTCGAGGCTGTCGAGGTCGACATGAAGAGTCTGTTGGGCTTCTCCTTCCTCGTAGACTTGTATGCGTGGAGCTCCAAAAGTGACGTCAGTGGGTAGGTTGGCCTCTGAGCCGTAGACCAAGAAGAAGGGAGAGAAGCCCGTGGCAGAACTGACTTGGGTCCTTAAACCACAGATTACGTGTGGTAGCTCGGCTAACCACTGGGTAGCGTAGTTTGAAGCATCGTCAAAGATACGATCTTTGATAGCTTGGAGAACCATGCCATTGGCACGTTCGACCTGGCCGTTGCACCGAGGGTGGGCGACCGAGGAGTAATAGACGTCAATCGTGTTATCTTGGCAGAAATCCCAGAAGGCACACCCTGTGAAGGCCGATCCTAGGTCGGTGATGATCTTGTTGGGCACACCGAAGTAGTGTGTTACGTCTTGCATGAATTTCGCAACTTCTTCCGACGTTACTTTCGCAACAAGTCGGACCTCAATCCACTTAGTGAATTTATCAACGGCCACGAGGATATACCTATAGCCACATGGGCGGTTCGGAACGGTCCCACGGGGTCGAGGTCCCACATGGCGAAGGGCCATGATGGGGGAATTGTGCGCAAGGCCTGAGCTAGCAGGTGCTGCGGTTTAGCAAAGAATTGGCATCTTTTGCACCTCTTTACGAGGTCTTTAGCATCAGACATGGCTGTGGGCCAGTAGAAACCAGATCGGTTTGCTTTACCGACCAAATTTGCAGAGGCCGCGTGACAGCCACACTCGCCGCCATGGATCTCAGTCAGGAGCTGTAGACCTTCTGATCGCAAGATGCACTTCATCAAGACGCCAGTGGAGGCGGCTTTTCTGTAGAGGTCTGCACCAATCACGACGTAGTTTGCACTTCATCGTGTGATACGCTCGTGTTCTGACTTGTCTTCTGGGACTCATTGTTCGAGTAGAAAGGCTAAGAAAGGCTCGCGCCAATCATCCTCTTTTTTCTGTCATCAGCACGTCGCAGGGAGGTGTTGAGGTTAGGTTGGGTTGTGTCTAGTCCGGATTGTCCGGGTCCAACAACTTGATTAAGGGTTTGTGTAGGTCTTGGAAGAACACACCCGCTGGGACTAGAGCTCACCTGGAGCTTAGTTTAGAGAGTATGTCGGCGGCCACGTTATTGTTGCGTGGCACGTGCTGAAACTCAATGCCCTCAAAGTGGCCTTCGAGCTTGTGGATTTCAGTACAATAAGCATCCATTGTGTCTTTGACACAATCTCACTCTTTGTTGACCTGCTCGATGACGAACTTGGAGTCGTCGTATGCTAGTAGTCGCTTGATACCAAGGGACACTGCTATACAGAGCCTGTGAATTAGAGCTTTGTACTCTGCTCCATTGTTGGAGGCCTTGTAGTGTATCTACAAGACGTATTTGAGCTGCTCTCCCTGAGGAGAGATGAGTAATATGTCTGCTTCTGCGCCTTCGAGGTTGAGGGCCCTGTCGAAGTACATTATCCAGTGTTCAGGCTGCTCCTTGGGAGGGGGCATCTGGATTTCCGTCCATTCTGACACGAAGTCAATGAGGATTTGCGACTTGATCACTTGTCTAGGGCAAAACTCAATGTTGAACTTCCCAAGATCCACTGACCACTTGACGATGTGGTCGTTGGCATCGTGGTTGCGGCTGATCTCTCCTAGGGGGAATGACGAAGGCACCGTAATCTTGTGGGATTGGAAGTAGTGGCGAAGTTTCCTCGACGTGATCAAGAGTGCATAGAGCAACTTCAGAGGTTGTGAATAACGTGTTTTAGCATCGACCAGGACCTCGCTCATGTAATATACAGGTCATTGAACTGGATAGGCTTGCCCTTCTTCTTCTCGTTTTGCGATGAGAACCATACTGACCACATTAGTGGTAGCTGAAATGTAGAGGAGGAGTGTCTCGCCTGGTGTTGGTGGCATCATGATCAGAGGTGTGGTCAAGGATTCTTTGAGAGTGTCGAACGCCTTCTGCGCTTCTTCAACCCATGCAAACTTATTTGCCTTCTTCAATAGCTTGAAGAAGGTTAGACCTTTCTCGCTGAGCTTGCTTATGAAACGACCTAGAGCCTCCATCATTCATGTGAGCTTCATGATATCTTTTTTGCAGGATGGCTTGGACATGTTGCGTATATCGTCGACCTTCACGGGGTTGGCCTCAATGCCTCGGTGTCCGACCATGAAGCCCAGGAGCAATCCGAAGGGTACACCGAAGACACACATGGTTGGGTTGAGCTTCCGCTGAAATTCTCGCGGGTTGGTGAAGGTTTGGGCGAGGTCGGCGATGAGCTAGTCTTGTTCCGTAATCTTGACGACCACATCATCGATGTAAGCTTTAAAGTTTTTCCCGATCTGCAACTTCAGGCACTTTTGAATTGCCTTCTGGTAGGTCGCACCGGCGTTTTTCAGGCCAAAGGTCATGACCTTGTAGCAATAAATGCCATTGGGCATTATGAACGCCGTCTTGTCTTCATCATCAGGGTCAGGGTTATCAGGTGATACTCGGAGTAGCAGTCGAGGAAGCAGAGTAGGACGCTGCCAGCCATGGAATCCACGACCTGATCGATGCGAGGAAGAGGGAAGGGATCTTTTAAGAAGTGCTTATTATGGTCGGTGTAGTCGATACACATCCTTAATCCTCTAGTCTTTTGGGTACAAGAACCGGGTTTGCGAGCCAAACCGGGTGTTTACATTCTCGAATGAATCATGCAGCTAAAAGCTTACAGACTTCTACTTCTATAGCTTGCTTTCTATCTTTCGCAAATCGCCGGAGCTTTTGCTTGATAGGTTGTGTAGTCTTGCTTACTTGAAGGGCGTGCTCAGCCAGCTCCCTGGGGACACGGGCATGTGGGACGGACTCCATGCGAAGATGTCGGTGTTGTCCCTGAGGAAACTGGTGAGCGTGAGTTCCTAATTGGGGTCGAGGTTGGCCCCGATAGTGACTTCCTTGGATGCGTCGGGCAGGCCGAGGCAAACTTTCTTCACAACAGGACTTGGGTCCAAGGTTTTCGCTGTGTGCTTCTGCTCTGGCACCTCCAGAGTGGTTTGGTCAATCTTGGCAGCTTGAGCGACCATGACCGTTGTTGCAGCCTTGCAAGCAGAGTCTTTGGCGAGTTCGACAGTGGAGCTCTCGCAGTTGTAGGAAACCATGATATCACCGAGGATGGAAAGGATTTCATTTGGTGTTGGCATCTTCATGATGAGGTAGGTGTGATGGGGTATGGCCATGAACTTGGCAAACATAGGTCGACCAAGGATGGCATGTTAGGAGGAGCAAAAGTCCGCGACCTCGAACGTTAGGTACTCCGTACGGAAGTTCTCCTTTGAGTCAAAGGTAACTAGCAGGCATACACGACCTATGGGGTACGCAGCCTTGCCGGGTACGACCCCGCAGAAGGGTTCATCGCGGGCGGTCATCTTGTTGAAGTCGAAGTCCATTTTGTGGAGCGTCTCTGTGACGATGATGTTCAGGCTGCTACCCCCATCGATGAGGGTCCTAGGCGGGAATACGCCGTCCACTATGGGGTTGACGACCAGTGGGTAGGTCCCGGGGTTAGGTATGTGGACCCAATGATCTTTCCAGGAGAAAGTGATTGGGTATTCCGACCAACGCAGAGGTTGTGGAGTTTCAGTGTTGACGTGCACAATCTCCCTTGCGTTCGATCGCAGCTGCCTATTGCTCTTGGTCGTTTGGCGACCACCAACGATGAAGTTGATTTCTCAGTTGGCAGTTTGAAATGCGCCATTGGGGTTGCTCCTTTTTGGTGATGGTGGTGGAGAGTGTTCCTTGTGGTTGTTATTGCGGTTGTGGTCGTCCTGGCGATGACGATCATCACGTCGGTCGTCGTGGTGCTCGTCACGTCGGTCGTCACGCCGGTCGTTGCAGTTTTCTTCGTGACGATCGTTGCGGCGGTAGTCATCGCGTCGGTCATCACGACGATCATCGTGGCGGTAGTTGTGGCGATAATCGCGATGGTCCCTGTCGTCATTGCGACGGTAGGGTCGGCGGTCACGGTAATCACATCGATCAGGTCGACGGTTACGATTGTCGTAGCGGTGGTTGCTGTTCGGGTCGTCGTTGTTGTCGCTCTTGGCCTTCTTGGGTTCCGGAGGCACCCCGAGGGTGCGATTTAGTTGTTCGCATTCCCTCATGGTGTGCTTGGCGTCACGGTGGAACTGGCATTGGTCGTCCATGACCATGTTGAAGTCACCTTCAAGAAAGGTGGAAGGTCGGGGTGGATCCGCTACGTAGGCTTCGCCGGATCGCTTGCGCGACCTGTTGCCACCATCGTCGTGGTCTTCTCCATTAAAGTCGTGCATCACTGTGTCTTGAGTATCGACTAGCTTGTCGACATAAGCCATGAGGTCAGTGATGGTGTGGGCGTCAGCTTCATGGATCTTCTCAAAGAGCTTGATATTGATGACTCTCTTCTTGTAGTAGGCGATGATGTCTTCGTCCTTAACACCTGCGAGGGTGTTGCGATTTTCGAAGTAGCAGTTAGTGTACTCTCGGAGAGTTTCGTCGCACCTCATCCGTGCTCTGGCGAGGTGATGAGTATTTCTAGGGCGGTTGTAGGCCGCCTGGTAGTTCGTCGTGAAGAGCCGAGACAAGGTGGCCCAGGAAGTAATGCACTCCGCGGGAAGGTTGTCGAGCCACAGGAGTGGCACTTTGCCCATCACAACGAGGAAGTATCTCGCCATGTGGTCTTCATTGCCCCCGGAGGCGCATGCTACGATGTTGTACATCTTTAGCCAAATACTTGGGTCGGAGCGACCGTCGTAATTTTCGATGGCTGGCTTGAAGTCTTTGGGGTATCTAATCGTCCTGAGACGTCGTGAGAACGCCGGGAAGTTGTTGACCGCGCTAGGACTGGCCGATGGGGCATAGGTCGTCGGGATAATGTAGAGGTCATCTGGCAGGTCATTATCTTGGTCGTACTTGGCACGTCGTAGAAGCTCTTGGTCATGCATTTGTCGTAGCTCAGTTGCTTGGACAGGGTTGTTGGCGTCGAGGGGATCAGGGACCCCATGGTCGTGATCGTAGTTAGCACGGTGTGCTATTTCCACTTCATCTCGTATGCGTCGACGCTGACTGCCCTCAGCGTCGTTGGCTTGTACTGGCGGTGGTTGAGCCCCAGCGTTCTGCCTTGGATTGGCGGTGACGTTTTGTTGGGTGCCAGCATCATTAGCTGCATTGTTAGCGATGTTTCCTGTAGCATTAGCGGCAGCGTTGGCTGGAGGGTTGGCGGCAGCATTGGAAGCGAGGTTGACCAGCTGCACTACTTCATTTTCGCCTCGTCCCTCTTTAGCCACGAGCTCAAGGGGACCATTGCTCTGACGTTGTTGGCGAGGGTGCTCTGATCTGCTCCTCGAGTAGGAGCTTGCAGCCGATCTGCTGTATCCTGGGCCCCTTTCTTCGACTTGGGCAATAGCGACACGGATGTGAGCTTGTAGACGCCGTATTGCATGAGTATCCTCGAGCTTTCCTAGTGCAGCAAGAGCTGGCCCGAGGTTGGCTTGAGGGGAATTGTAGACTTCATGACTGTCTTACTCAAAGTCCCTCAGGAGGTCTATGGCACGTAGGCGGTTTCGGTGAGGCTCGTTGCATTGCTGATGCGGCTGAGGAGCTGCTGAGCTGCGGGTGCTTGCATCCTGATGTTGCCTGGTGGTTGTTCTACAGCCAGGGAGGCTGCGGCTAACTCTTGCTGACGTCGTACAGCTCTAGTGGCGTTAGCGTTCTCACACTATATGCGCTGCTCATCTGTCTCTCCATCTTGAGGTGGTACGTCTGTAAAGACAATCAAGACCTCGCGATCTGGGATCTCAAACACTTCTCCCGAATAGTTCGGGGAGATGGTCATACGAGCAATCTGAAACGCGAGGCGGTTCAGAGACGGCTCACGGTTGATCTAACGGCGATGAGCCATGGTGAGAGGTCATCGAAGCTCCTTGAGCACACGACATTGACGAGATGTGTGTTTATGGTTCTCGTGGATGGGGCAAGGGTCGTCGAGGTGACTCCTGCAGTTTCCATGATCTAGTGTCTTCGGTCCAGATTCAATCTGGATCTTGTGCTTCATGTAGCGATACGCTATGTGAGTTGTGTTCCGCGGGCCAAGAGGCATGCTGGATGAAGATGAAGGGGTCCTACGAGGGCGTTTGACGAATTCGCAGACCTTGATCGTGTCGGAGAGCACGCCTTCAACATGATCGAGCCCTGCGATCAGGTCGTTAGGAGTGGGTGGGTGGGTTTCCGTCAGCAGATCTGTCCTGACATGCTGGTTGGAGGTGACCGCATTGCTCTCGATGACGAGGCAATCGGCTGGGGCGGTGGATTTCGTCGGCATAGAGCCGAAGCATATGTCGATGGGATTGGCGAGGATGACCGTCATGCTCTCTGGGAAGATGACGTCATTGATCGAAGCCATCGAGTTGCACGAAGAACCTTGGATTCCACCCCTACCTGGTGCGCCAACTGTGAGATAGTGAGATCTAGACAGGCCACGGGGGTGTTAACCCTGTGGTTTAGTTGTTCGGCGAGGTGGAATCTAAGGACGTGTTTGGGAGAGCTCCACGCAGCTCCAGATCCACAAAAATAGCTCCACTCCATTTTTTTCTTGCCAAACACCCTAGCTACAAAAACTCCAGATCCACCAAATCCATGGATCTAGCTCCCAACTCCACCAAATCCATGGAGTGCCTCAAGGGGTACTCTGCAAAGGCATTTTTTGTACTCACTCGTGGAGTTGGATGAAAATTACCCACCTTTGCCACCCATTACACAACATACCGGTTCGTTCTTTTTTCTCTCCCCCTCGCGACCCGTCCCCTCCCGCGATTGTTCCTCTCCTCCGCCGCCAGCGTGACGTGAACAGGGGCGGCGGCGCCGGGAGGCGGGTGTACGTGACCAACGTTCCGCCGGACGCCGCCCCGGAGCGGCTGCGCGGGTTCTTCGCTCGGTTCGGGGAGCTCGAAGGCGGGCCGTTCGGCTTCGACGCCGACACGGGCATCCCCTCGGGTACGCGCCGTTCGTGTACGGTGCGGTGGCCGGGGCGGCGACGGCGGTGGCGGAGCCGTACCGCGTGTTTGAGGGGCGCACCCTGCACTGCCAGTTCGCCAATGAGCCCGCGCGGAAGGCCAACGCACAATCGGCGGCGGCAGATTCACCATCGCTACAGCCGGTGCTTGACGCCATCGCAGCCGCCGGCGTGGGGAACCTTGCATCTTACGCGTGGGACCCGGCGCGGGCTGCAGCGTCGCTCGGGCAGAACCCGGCACTTGCGGCGCGGTGTTGAGCTCGCATTGGCCGGCTGCCGCACGCAGTCCCATGGCTGGCGCCGTCGTTACCACAAGTCCGGGTGCTGCGTCTGCACCGATGCCAGTAGGTGTGGCCGCAGGAAGACCGGCAACGACCGCAGCAGCGGTGGTACCATCGTCGGTGAAGTTTGGTGTTGGTGTTAACACCAAAATTTGGTAAGGAGTCTGACTTGTGGGTCCGGTTCGATAAAGAGTCCGTCTGGTGGAAGGAAGGTTATTTTCAGAGATATTCGGCAAAGGGATCTGCGGTCGGCTATCTGCTCCGGTTCAGCAAAAGAACAGTAGAGCTGATTTTGCGGGATTGGACGGTGACGTGGCTCAATCAGGGGAGACGAATGGATGGATAGGCGATCGAGCTTAGAGATAAGTTAGGCAACGAATCCATTCGCAGTTGTACTCAACAGGGTATAAATATGACCCCTGGATGTATGTAAAACACAATCATTCCTCAATATACACCGGCCTTACGCCAAACCCTAGAGTCCTTGTCGTGTCGTCGAGTTCTTCGAGAGGGCCTATCGATCCGTCGACCTCCGTGAGTACCGGCAACCTTGTATCATGTCTAGTATCATGCGGTGGATTTAGATCTGATGCAAGTAGTCTTGTTACCATGCTTCGTGTCATGCGGTAGATTCAAGCTTGGTTCAAGAGGGTTTCTTGTTAGATCATGAGTCATGCGGTAGGCTAAGATCTAGCTTGAAGCTAGTTATCGGCTCTATTGAGTTTTGGCAAGATTCAATAGATTCATTAAGTTACCCCGTGTTATCTTGAGTTTTACTTTATGTTTTAATTCATGTAACACACCTTTGCCCAATCTAGATGGGTTTGGATCGGCTCTATCCCTTTTATGATCCCTGTTCGAGTAGATTTCATGTTTTAACACATGGATCTTGTGCTTTCCGATAGCCGGAACCGAATCAATCTAGGTTGTTACGTGTTGCGGGTTCAAGCTTGCTAATGTTCGTATAAATCTTGAAAGAGCCGGGTATCATGCGGTAGATGCAGGTTTTTGGGTTGCTTTGGAGCTAGTCATCCGGTGGATTAGATTCCCAAACCAATCTGATAGATTTATTCACGTGGTAATGTTTGTTCCTTCTTCATGGACCCCGAATCGGCTGTTCAGCCGTATTCGGTTATGTTTCTTCACGAGTAGAACACGTGTGTTATTTATGTTTTAAATGATGCATGCTTTTAGCTTTCCATATTTAGATTGTATCATGCGGTGGATAGATCTATTTGTGGAAAGTGGTACGGTTTTTCATGCAAGTTGTATCATGCGGTGGATAGATTTGTTTGACATCGTACCCGACGGGTTTTAAAGTAACTAGACATGCGGTAGACTAGTGCTTTGGATCTATGCATACTTGTTTAATACATGATTATGTCCGTGCTTTATTTATTTATTTAATGCTAATCTTCATGGGGATCGGTCATGACCTCGTGTACATGCATCCTTGTTCAAACAAAGACCGATCGCTGTCATGCTTACGTCATCCATTCGGCAATGTTACTTTTTTCCCTTTGCGAGTTCCCGAATGGTTGTAGTTCGTTGGTAGATAGCTTTCTATAGCTATGTGTCGTCTTATTTGGCTTTTTAGCCGTAAATATGGAACTGTCTGGTACTACCCGGCAAGTTCCAAGCTTTGGTATCTAACTGCTTTGTCTTTTGTTAATTTTCAGGAAAAATTGACTGGCACGTCTTTTGCTCTCTGCGCGTGTGAAGCCAGCTTTGTTCGGCTTGCTGTGTGATTGGCGTTGAGTGCACTTTTCGCGTCAACAGTT
The DNA here is from genome assembly GCA_947561735.1 of Cenchrus americanus. Lineage (NCBI taxonomy): Eukaryota > Viridiplantae > Streptophyta > Magnoliopsida > Poales > Poaceae > Cenchrus > Cenchrus americanus. The sequence goes on along the minus strand of OX387245.1, from coordinate 78,924,966 downwards.
GGACCAAGTAGCGGCGGCGCAGGGCTGCTTGGGCCATACAAGCCACCATCGGTGGCGGCAACTGCTGCACCTGCATCAGATACATCTACTCCGGAAGCGAGTTCGATTTGCATGGATACTTTTCAGGATGAACTTGCCACATCTCTCGCTCTTGGTTGGCACAGCTCGCTAAGCACATCACACGCACAGCACACAGCGTACAGGGGAAAAATTGAGGGCAAAAGAGGGCAATCCATTCAAACTATCATTTTTCGGAGCTGGAGTTGTTGTCTCAGCCAAACACATCTTCTCAGCTCCAAAGGGAGAGTCCAGCTCCACGGTGGAGCTGCAAATTGGTGGAGTTGCTGCTCCAGAGTTGGTTTGGTGGAGCCGGAGCCCTCCCAAACATGCCCTAAGGCTAAGAACTCGAAGGTTGCGCACGAGCACACGGAACACAGAGAGCACGACGAGTTTATACTGGTTCGAGCCTCTGGAGAGTAAAACCCTACGTCCAGTTGTTGGTGTAGATTGCTTGAGGATTGTGTATGGTTACAAGGGGTCGCCTCGCCTGCCTTATATTGGCCAGCGGGCAAGGTCGGTTCCCTGACTCCTGGTCGGTTACGACCAGGAGACCTAAATCTAGTTGATTACAATACTTGACATATCCGTCGATCTGCTTGGTCGGAATCCACCGATGTCTTGTCTTGCATGCCAAGTCTTGTAGTCGTTCTAAATAAGGTCGTTTGGAATCTTTATGGAAGGTCGTGTGGACAGCAATCTAGGTCGGTTGGGCCCACTGTCAAGTCGGCGGGTCTTCTGTGCCGGACCCACTTGTCGGTGATGGTCGTGTGTCTGGTCGGTGGGGACCCAGGGTTACCCATGTCTCACAGTGACACCGGATCAAGTCACACCAGCCGCTCCTCGCACCGGTCCCGGCCTCGGTCTGGCGCTGCTCAAGTTCGTGTGCTTCCTCGCGTTCTAGGCCGTGTAGCTAGGCGAGTTGGCATCATCATGTGCGGCATGGAGGGCATTCGCAAGCTCGAGAAGTTCACGGCATCGGTGCTCCTCATTAGCCTGATCCTACACTTCCGCCGCTGGATTCGAACACGTCCTGTCGCTGCTGCCGAGGCTGACAGGCGCAAAGTTCAAGAAGTCTTCTTCCCATCGCTCACCGTGAACATCAACTTCTTGGTGATGGTGGCCAATAATATCCCGGACTTCGTGCGGTACGCGCGGTGCCAGGTAGGGAGCCGCGCAGCGGGGGGAATCGCAATTACAGTGGGGCGAGGCATGTCGCGCCAAGTTCGGGGTGGTTTCAAACTTTTGACGCCGGTGGTGTGGGCCCGTTGTGGGTAACTGAGGTGGGTGAGGTGGGTAAGGTAACGTTGGGTAAAAATGAGGAAGACCGGAACCAGGCAGAACAAGGGGAAACCGGTGGTTCCGGTCCACAATTCAGAACAAGGATTAATTATTTAGTTTATAGCCCATAATTACTTGGTTCCGGTCCACAAGATTGGTTTCTTGTAATAGGTTCCTCTTATTTTACAACCACCTGATCTGGACCGATGGACGGCTCATAAAAACCTCAAGTATTGAACAAAGAATCAACAAAAATATTATGTTTTTGGCAGAAACGCTCCCCAAATTGCGACTTCTATAGCCGTTTCACCTTTTTGGTCATCACGCAATCTGACGAGTGGATCCGACGTGAGGGGTAAGGCGGGTCCGAATTAGGTAAAAAGTTTGTAATTGTCTTCGCTCCTTATAGTATAGATTACTTGTCATTTCACCTTTTCTAAATACATACCTTTTGTTAGACACCTACTATATATCTCGTACGCAATGAACACCTACTAGATTGTTAGAGGACATAAACATGATCTCCTGAGAAAGTGAAGCCTGCGAACGAGCCAGTGGCTCGGTGGTTGGCGCTCTCGGTTGGGAGGCCACCCGCCAGCGTTAAGCCTCGGCTCAACGTTGGTGTTGCACTAATTTAAATCTCGTGGATGCCAGAGTTCCATCTAGTTGGACACTTTAATTAGAGTGAAGCTTGACAATTCGGTTTCTGACTTCCGTTAGATACATCTTCACTATAGTGGAAGATGATCCGACCCGAGTCAGAACTCTGAACTCTGGTGCCTGCCGTCTAGACCCCGCGGGGGCTACTCTAGACGCTGGTCACTTTTTTGTTTATAAAAGAAAAACAAGCGAAGCCAGCATACGAAACCGGACGAATCGAAGCGAAAAAGGCGGCGACTGGATCCATCGTCCGCCGGAGCGGATTCTATTCCAACTCCCTATAGGACAACCATAACGTACCCTGTAGGCTCGTCCTAGCGAAACCTTTCCCTGACAGAATCGTTCTGGCTAGTGCGTCCAACCGCGAGAAGCGTACAGGCAGATCCGCGATCGTGCTGCCCAACAGTAATCCTGTCGTCCCGTCCCGGCGTCCGTAGTAGGGATGGACCGGCGGCCGCCGGCGAGCTGCGAGAGCGCATGTGAGGGTGAGGAAAATCGCACAAGCAAAGCTCGTCCCCGCCTCGTCAATTCAGGAGAAAAGGCTCGCGCTCATCAAGCTCCGCTTTAGCTGCACCGTCGTCGACGGTGCCGGTGGCGTGGTGCCTGCGGAAGACAGCAGCTTACGACTCCGCCGAAAGTTCATCCTCCGGCTGATGGGACGTTGCGTTCGAAGAACTTCGAACCCATCACGCGCCAACGAAAACCGTCGCTGAACCGACTCGACCGGCGACCTTTTTTTCTCTCCTTTCTCCTAGGCGAGAGGTCACGCCGACGACGACGGGTTGACGCGGCCCACGTCGCTCGCGGCAATGCCGACGACGGACGAACGCATCACACTAGGCGGGAGCAATGAGTAAAAAGGGGGCCTCCGCGCTCCTCTGAAAGGCCGTGCTGCTGCCGGCGTCGGCGTGCCTTTTCCCGGGAGCTTCCCGCCCCGGTTCCGGCGCCGCGCCTCGCCTACTGCTGCACACTGCACGGCGTACTCTAGTCAAATTCCTCTGCGCTTTTGAGGGCGCCGTGACTTGGATCGGATCAGGGCTCCATCATTCCGCCGAGGAATGTAGAGAAGACGCGCCTCCACGGCTCCACCAACTACCGCCAATAATTCATGGCGGTATGTCCAGAATCACTGGCGCCGGGTTGCAAGTCAGTCTGCCAGGCTCCAGATTGGTGTTGGGCACCCTGGCACCCCGGGTTGTTTCATTGCGCCCACCGCTAACTTTTGGTGCTAATTTTAGACGAGTATTGAACCTATAAAATAATTACATTAATGAAAAAAAACACCAGACGAATCTATTAAGTCTAATCAATTCATCATTAAAAATTGTTGTTTAAGAATGACATATTTAGTCTCGTTAGATTTGTCTCGGGAATTTAATAGGATTATGAAATGAGTTTTGTTATTAATATATGTATAATACTCCTAATTAGTATCTGAAGATTGATGTAATATAACGAGTAGTTGAGAAAAATTATGAGGAAAACCAGTGGCTTGACTAGTGCACACCACCAATATTTTTTCCCGAGGAATGTTTTACGGTGCTTGACCGGAACCAGGCTTAACAAGGAGGAACCCGTGGTTCCGGTCCACAATTCATAACAAGGATTAGTTCTTATTCACAATTATTTAGTTCCTGGCCCACAATTACTTGGTTCGGGTCCACAAGATTGGTTCCTTATAATAGTTTCCTCCTATTTTACAACCACCTGATCTGGATCGATGGACGTCTCATAAAAACCTCAAGTATTGAAGAAAGAGTCTTTTTTTTCCCTGCCCATTCTTTATGTTTCTTTGTTCTTGTCACTTTGTTAGAGTGCCAAGGAACTTCAGGGTTAAGACTATTCAGGCTGGTCTTGGACGGCATCAGACACAGAAAAAAAGAGGCCTTTTGACGCGTCAATACAATCATAGCCTCATAGGAATGTCCTCCCTCTCTCTCTTTTAAGAGAATCTTAAGAATGTTCGCATGCTAACAATGTTGCTTCATCCGTGCCGCTTCGTTCTCAAGGAAACTCTGGAAATGCTAGTCCACGAATGGACCTACGGCGTATTTTGCACAATTGTTGCATCATTTTAGTAAGTTTCCCTAGATTCCAGGTTTTCTACGCAATAGACAAAACATAAGGGCCTCCTTTTTAGTAGTGAACGAGAACTTACACTGCGTTTGGAAGTTGATATTGAGAGGTGGAATTCGAAATTGGAATTTGAGGTCTTGAATGCCATTGTTTGGGTGCCCGAGGATTGGAAAATGGAATTGCAACAGAATATCGCACGACATTCCTCCTACTTGCGCACACCCTAGCTCAATTCAGAGGCTCCGCCCTCCATATCGTTTTGCATTCGCATGCCTTCTCAAAGAAAAGCTCGACACCCCGACCAAGATCCCTACGCCACCACGATGTTGCCGCTCTGCTCCCCTCCTCCGCCACCTAGCCAGGCAGGTGGCCCTCCGGCACGCGCCGCCCTCCTCCACCAAGTCGAGCAGCCCTCTAGGAGCGCGGTGAAGTCCACCATGCGTCGTCATCTATCGAGTTGGGAGCATCTCCAGTGTAGGCCCCCTCCCCTTCCCATCTTCAGCGATCTTGGTGGCGCTGCGCCCTGCCACCACCGAGCTGCTCTCTTCTTCGCCCCGTCGATCCTCCCACCTACCTCGAGACCCCTCGGTCGCGGCCCTCCTTGTCTTCCTCGCGGTTGGCGGCCCTTTTGTCTTCCTTGCGAGCGAGCGGCGCGGCGGCGCCATGACTGAGGGAGGGGGTGGGACCCTGCCTTCGTCCGCCCCTCTACTTGCGGCCCGCGTGACTGTTCCTTTCCGTCGGCGACCTGTGTGCGCGGCTGCACCTCTCTGCCGGCGAGCCCGCGCCTGTGCCCCCTCCGGTGTGACGGTTGCACCTCTCTGCCGGCGAGCACCGCGCCTGTGCCCCCTCCGGTGTGACGTGGATGAAGAGGTCAATACTAATGCCATCATTGTGTACATCCAAACAGAAATTATATTGAATTGCTTAGTATGATTCCAAAAGAGAATACAATAACCATCCAAACAATAGCATTCAAATTGTGGCCATTTCAATACCCTGGCTGAATTGGTATTGAACTCAAATCAATACCAACCCTTCTAATATCTACATCCAAACGCACCCTTAAAGAATTCCATGGTATTTGAATCCTATCTAAGAAATATCACATGTAGGCTCGTTTCAAACATATTGTCGGGGACAGCCCTGAGGGTCCCCTGAAAAACCGCGAACACACCTCGAACCTAACGCCAAAAGTATGCACACAGCACAGACCACGCCGCGACGGCCCCCCGCGGCCCACCAGAGCGGCCCAACAAGACGCCCCCTCGAGCAAGGTCCGCCTCGCACGAGGGCTCACGCCCCCCACGAGCGAAGTCCGCCTCGCTCGAGGGTCCCTGCCTTCCTCGAGCGGAGTCCGCCTCGCTCGAGGTTCCCCCACGAGCGCACCCGCTCCCGCACGCGTGCACGAGCATTTAATGCTCTGACACGGCAGAGCCGCGCCACTACGTGCCTGGGAATCAAGCCCCGGCGATGTTCCGCCGACTCCCTAGGGAGAGCCCATCCCTGCCACTGTGGGGAACTGCGCGACGAGGCCGGTGTCAGCTCCGTGACACTGTGCCGCCCACTCTAGTACGGCTAACCCTCGAGCACGCACCCTCGAGCCCTCCTCTCGTTACTCTGCAGGGTCAAGCCGTGACGTCAGGCCGGCGGGAGCGCGATCCCCGTCGCTGTCAGTCCTGTGCGGCCATCCCCGCCCCTGCAGTGCCACGCCGCGCACTGCTACAACTACTCCGACACTGTTAAGCACGCGGGGACGGGACGCCACCACGCCTGCTACTGCACCCCGTACGGATCACCGTCAACGGTTCCCTTGAACCCGCCTGGAGACGCCCCGGTCAACCACCACGCCTCTACCCTTGAAACCGCCCCTGTTCAAGTACAAGGCACGCCACGACGCCATGACTGGAGCAAGATTTGCCAGGACGACCGTCAACTCCCCGGCACTGTACGCCATACTATCACACGTAGCGAAATAGTGCGGCATGCCTGTAAATCACCCTCTCCTTGGCCTATAAAAGGGAGGTGATCTCCCTCGCCGCAGGGGGATGAAGACATCAGAGACGGGATAGCGAATAGCGATCGATTGCACGCTCTCTGCCTCCCCCACGATATTGGCACTCGCCTCAATCACTCCTCTTGGAACTTGGAGGTCACGCCTCCTCTCCCGCCTTGCTTGTAGCCGCCCCACTACAGGCACCCCGGTGCGAAGCAATATAGTGCCTCGAGCACAGCCCTGCTGGACGTACGGCTCCGGCCGAAACCAGGATAAACCAAGTGTCCTTAGTTGCTTAGCACTGACCATCGAGAGACAGATCTCAGCGCTTATTACTAGTTAGTGTCGGGACTACATTCCGCACCGACAGTTGGCGCCCATCGTGGGGCTCCACGCGCTGAAGATCAACTCGCCACCAGCTCTCTCGATGGTGATTCGCACCGAGTACCGCGGTCAGCGCTACTCCATGGGCAGCTTGGACCCCCTCCCGGCCGGATTCGAAATCCGGTTCGGGGGCCTGAACTTTCAGGCTACAGAGAACGGCTACCTGATGCGCCTCACTAACCGTGAGGAACTCCGCGCGCGGAGCCAAGCCGGGTCCGTCCCGATCGCCGCTGCACACGTCGCCATGACGCCGGCGCCCGCCGGCCACGGACGCCGTGGGTCCTTCGGCACCACGGCGTCGTCGTCGCTCCGGCCGGCGCTCGCGACGGGCGCGGTCGGAGTGCCGCATGCAACACGCATCGCCTCGCAACGCGACGCACCCACCCGGCGAGACGGCGGCCGCCCGGCCCCGGGGGGGCGCTCGGTCTCCGGATCGCGCTTCCCTATCGGTCTGCGCGGCGCCACGGTGGCATACGTCGCGAACGCCAACGCCAACACAACGATGCGCAGGGTTCCCCCTGGCCGCCACGTCTTGGTTGCCAGGGACCCTAGCGCCTCCGCTGGCGATGAGTCGTCCCAAGGCTCCACCGACGAGCTGCCACCCGCCACTTCGCATGGATATGCGGAGTGGGACTTCTCCAGCATACCGGACCCAGTGATGTTCTGGCGGTTCCTCGACGCCACGGACTACTGGTTCGGCTACTCTGATGACTCCAGCGCCGGGAGCTATGACCCCGCGCGGGAGTGCTGCGTCGTGATCGCCAGCGACCCAGCAAACGCCGCTGACGCGGCGGGTGCCGGCGATGGAGAGGTTCCTCCTGCTCTGGGAACTGGACCGTGCCTGGCTGCAGGGCCAAGCGCCCCTCCCCCTTCGCCGCCGAGGGGGGCCGACATCAACGCACAACTGGCCCAAGCACGCGAGCTCGAGGCCAAGCTGGCGGAAGAGTACCGCACGGTGCAGTTGCTTCGAGCCTCCATCGCGGGAGAGGCCTCCGCGCGCGGCGAGCGCGCGCGTGAGTTGGGCAGACAAGCCCGCGACCGCATCAACACCGACTTCAACGGCGACAACCCGGACACGCTCCCGAGAGCGAGCCAGAAGCTTATTGTTGCCGCAACACTGCTGCGGACCATGCCTGCCCCCTCGACTCCCGAGGCGCGGAACCTGCACCGCGAGGTGCAGGCGCTTATCGAGCAAGCGGCCGTCCAACAAGCCGAAAGCTCGGCGTCCCACATCCGCCAACAGGGGAGCGCGCGGGACGATGGGGGTGCGCAAGGCCCCGAGCCCTCGGTGCACACGGGAGGCGCAGCTGAGCGTCCCGCCAACCCGGGGCGCACGCCGGCCAAGGAACGACTCCTTGACACACGCGGGCAAGCCGAAGATGGCGACGCCCGCAACGTCATCAACGCCCAGCGAACGAGCAACACGGAGGCGCGGGCGGCGGCGGGCTACCACCCTCGACGGAGTGGACGCTACGACGGTGAGGACGACCGCTCACCGACGCCGGAGCCCCCGGGAACCCGCGTGTTCAGTCGGGAGATCCGCACGGCGACCTTCCCCCAGCGCTTCCGCCAGCCCACGACTATGGTCAAGTACAACGTGGAGACGGACCCCCGTGTGTGGCTCAACGATTACCGTCTGGCATGTAAGCTAGGCGGGGCAACCAGCGACGAGGTCATCATCCGCAACCTCCCCCTGCACCTCGCCGACTCGGCGCGGACGTGGCTCGAGCACCTGTCGGCCAGCCAGATCCACAACTGGGATGACCTGGTCCGCACGTTCGTGGGAAATTTCCAGGGCACGTACGTGCACCCAGGAAACTCCTGGGACCTGCGCTCTTGCACTCAGAAGCCCAGCGAGTCACTTCGGGATTTCATACGGCGCTTCTCCAAGCGCTGTACGGAGCTCCCAAGCGTGGCGCAGTCCGAAATCGTGCACGCTTTATTCGAAGGCACCACGTGCTGGGATCTTGTGCGCGAGCTCGGGCGCAGCCCGCCGGTTGACTCGAACGAGCTGTTCGACATCGCCACCAGCTTTGCCTCAGGCGAAGAGGCGGTGGGAGCGATCTTCGACGGCAAGAAGGGCAAGCGCGTAGACGATACGCCCGCGGAGGGCAGCAAGTCCAAGGAGCTCCGCCAAAAGAACAAGCGGGGCAAGAAGGGAAAGAAGCCGCGCCACGAGGAGCGAGCAGGGGCGCGACGACGACGACGGCGAGGCTCTTGCTGTTGACCCGGCTCGACGGGGCCCTCGACCGGCCCCTCGAGGCCCGGGAGTTTTCGATGACATGCTGAAGAAGCCATGTCCCTACCACAAAACGCTGGTCAACCACACCCTCGAGCAGTGCGACATGCTCAAGCGGTTCTACGGCCGCGCCGCTGCGAAGGACGACGAGGCCAAGAAGGATGGGGGTGACGGCGACGTCGGCGGCTTCCCCGCCGTGGAGAATGTCTTCCTCATCTTCGGGGGGCCGACCGTTGACATGTCCAGCCGCCAGCGCAAGTGGGAGCGGCACGAGGTTCTCGCCGCAGAGAAGGCGCCTCCCTCCTTCCTCGACTGGTCGGAGGACGCCATCACGTTCAGCCTCGAGGATCACCCGAACCGCATCCCCAACCCGGGTCAGTACCCGCTGGTTGTGACAACCCGCCCAGGAAAGTACCGTACTATCGCCTAAGACCGATCCACTTTGGTCATTAAGCAACAATAAAGTACCATCCTGTCGTAAGTCGCCGGGTTAACGCCCGGTAAATCACTTGAGAGCACAAGGATCGAATATATGCATTAAAACTCACTCAAAGGCGAGTCCAGAGATACAACCGCATTCAAATCCAAATTCGTACCCCGAAGGGTTTAATTATTACAAACCATAGTTTTTGTCATGACGAAATAGTTCAGAGTTTTGACAAAAGCAGCGGAAATTAACTAGCGGCAGCGAAGTCACCACGGGAGGCCATCCATGATGCTTTCAGTAGTCGTCCTCCACCCACTCCAGCTCCCGGCCGGGCGGGATCTCACTGGGCCACACATCACTGAAGGCATTACCTGGATCAACACATTATAGCAAGGCTGAGTATACTAATACTCAGCAAGTCTTACCCGTCGGTGATATCTACTTCACCAATTCTAGACCATGAAAGGCTTTTTGGCTACTGGGTTGCTTTTGCTAAAAAGTAACAAAGAGTGGGTCCTTACTTTCAAGATTTTAGCACAAGTTCTAGTAGTTTGATCTTTACTACATTAGCCAACTAGTACAAACAAGTTGTACAATACAATTAATCAAACATCATCTTCATCAACTTCCATCATTAGGGATCACATGACTAGTGGAGTAAGTAGTCTCGGATAACGGTGAGAGGCCGACAATCGATTGATTTAAACCTTGCAAGGTAGACCCAAACACACGGTCGGCTGCCCCCGCGAGGACAACTCCCCGGCCGTCCCCATAAATCCTCGGGTTGGGATCGAATCTTACGGTCTTTGGTGCGGGCTATCCGCATACCCCGCGAGATACCCGGAGTCACCATACACCACCGTAGCTAGCCGTGAGAGCGAATCCCAAGAGTAGTAATAGTAGGATCCCTCGCCGCCTCATTATGGTACTAGGCTTACCGGTCCCATACCCGGCATGTGCTTAGTACGTTCAAAAACTTAACCCACATAACCACTGGACCGGAGCCCAGATCCCATGCTCTTACCACGTGAGCAATCCATTTAAGGATATAGTATGATTCCTAACTAGGAACCTATTCTCGCGAGTGAGGTCATCACCCGACTTGTAACGGTCCTATAGCTTAGCAGCTATCGACCTATCATACTAGTAGGGACAAAGGTACCTAGGGATCATGCATCTAGGGTTTCATTCAACTCCTGAACGTAAATGCACAATCATTCATAGATAATTGAATAAAGAACTTTAAAACTAGGTTAGATGCACCGGAGCTTGCCTTCGTCAGCTATGTTAGCTTGGGCACCCTCGGTGTCGAGTACGTCCACGTACTTGCGCAGAACCTTCCGCTCCGCCTTCCTCGGTTTCCGGGACCAGGGAGTAATCTCCGTCCGGAAGATCTACACGGAATGCAATGCAAGATTTAGGTGATGTGATAGTTTGTTGTCTTATCCAACTCTGGGTTGGTCATATTCACCTTAACAAGCATCTATCTAAGGTTTCTCCTTTAGGAAGGTTATTGGTTGTACATGGGTTACTCTTTTATTCCACATTTGAATAAAGGTTTTTATTAAGCTTATTATTTCATGTGCAAGCTTCATTTCATTTTATCTTTACCAACAAGGTGTAATTAATATTTTTATTTATGAATTACTCCTTATCAGAGCTGATAATTAAATTTCTTTTATTTATATTAAATAATGCTTTCAAAAAGGAAAAAGATTTAAGTAAGGATTTTCTTTTATTTAATTTCCCTTTAATATAAAAAGGGCATTTAAGCCTTTTATTAATCAATTAAATTACCAAAAATTAAATGAGTGTTTCTTAAGCCTACTAGCACCTATCCTGGTCCATTGGACCCACATGTAAGTGTTGGATGCTAGGAAATTAAATATTATTGAAAATAACAAAGGCTAGCTAGTGATTCAACTTAAATGCATATAAAAATAAATAAGCATCAAAATGATCCAAACTTTCTTGTGCCTGCTCCCTGGCCCTAAACAAGCCTAAAGAACCAGCATGTTCACATGGAAACTTTACTGAACTTGGTTTATTAATTTACAAAGGAACACATGCACAAATTAAGAATAATTATTTCTGTTAATCCAAAATTCATGATTAAATCACAAGATGTGCCTTTTGGTATTACAAGACAGTGTGCACAAGTTGGGCTCAGGAACATAAATATTTTTAACATGTAAAATCATCTAGGCAGTGACTGCAGGAATGGAAAAGAATTTGTTTAGCAAAATCTACTGTATAACTTTGTGCAAATTTTGGCACAGCAACTAGTCATATCCTAACTCACAACATATCCAAAATTTGGCTACAGAGGAGTTATATTTTTCAAGTTATGACAGATCCAAGTATAACACATTAGAAATTTTCCTGCCAAAACTATTTTGAATCTAGCCATGAGTATAAAACAAGGACGTGGGGTTTAGCATCCTGAACCTTACAAAATTGATTTGGGAATTTTCTGATTTTTCTGTGAATTTCTAGGAATTTTCTAAGACCTTGGACTAAACTGTAAGAAAAGTTAGATAGGGCCCTTCACAAACTAGTCCTGCTTTTTACTCAAAACACCCTAACAAGAATTGAATCCCTGCAATTGGGTCCCTGGCCAGGCCGGCGGCGCGGGCATGGCCGATTCCGGCGAGCCGGCGGCGATCCCGCCGGGCAAGCGGGCGTGGAGGATCACGTGCTCACCTAGGGTGGATGGGTAGGTGCGGTTGGGGCGGGGAAACCCCCGCACGGCGGCGCTCGGCGGCGGCGGCGCAGCACGTCCGCGCGGCGGCTCGGCGTTGGGCGAGGAGAGTGCGGGCTCCGGCCAATACGTGACCCCGGGAGATTTAGTGGGGTCTAGGGAGGCTCGTGGTGCGGTTGGCCGGTGGGGAGGGCGAGCTGCGAGCTCCGGCGGCGGTGGCGGCGGCAATGGCGCGGTGGGAGCTCGGTGGCGCGCGGAGGGGGCGTGTGGACGGCGCTTAAATACCCCCGGGGGGCCCGGCAATGACGGCGGCGTGATCCCCGGCCGTAGTACGGCGCACGCGGCGGGGGGGGGCGTGGGGACGGACCGCCGGTCCAAAGGGGGGGCGTCCGGCCACCGCACGGCGCGCGCGGCGCGTCGCGCGCGTGGCGCGGCGCCGACCCCCGGCGCGTCGCGGGGCGCGGGTCGCCTCGGCACGGGCGCGGCCTAGGGGCGCGGTCGTCCTCGGGCGGCGGGGCGGCGGGAGGCGCGCGGGCGCGAACGCCGGAGCGCGGGCGGCGGCGGTCGGCGACGCGCGGTGCGCGGGCGCACGACGTCGCGGCGCGCCGGCGCTCCTGCCCAACCATTTTGCTGACACACTGTTTGACTCACGTTTTCTTCAAAATTTTGAATAGAACTTGACCAAGCAATGAATACCAAAGTTGTAGATCTAAGTACCAGCTACAGTTTTCACAAAGGTTGTATAGGGTTTTTCTTCATAGATTTGAATCTATTTGAAAGCCAACTTTGAATGTCAGCCTGTTTCTGGCAACAGTAAAATCTGGCTTGCAAGGGGTTTTTCACAATTTTCCCGTCCAAATTTGCAATGTCACTCTACATGAAAGTCGTGTCCCTCAACAAGACCTACAACTTTCCTAAAGGTAGAATTTTAAGTGTTTAGAGGAATTTTGGAGAACGCGGCAAAAGTTCTGGCAGACACCTGTGGACACTGGATGGCAAGGGGGTTTGACCCACCCTTTGACCATGGGTTGGCCCCACAAGTGTTTTAACTATTCACTAAGGGTCACTAGGGGTGTGTTAGGGAGTTTTCATGGGTGAGGGCCCAGGTTGACATAGGGTTGATCATTCGACCAGCTAATCCGGTCATTAACGTTAAAGACGGTAATTAAAAACCTGGGGCGTCACACTGGTGGTCGACCCGGTCATCGGGAACGCACGGTTCTCGAAGGTCCTGATGGACGGAGGCAGCAGCCTCAACATCCTCTACGTGCACACGCTGCGCCTGCTGGGTATCGGGTTGGATCAGCTGAGGCCCAGCACGACGCCATTCCACGGCGTCGCGCCGGGAAAGCGCGTCCAGCCCCTCGGGCAGATCGACCTGCCGGTTTGGTTCGGCACACCAGACAACTATCGCAAGGAGATGCTCACCTTCGAGGTGGTGGGGTTTAGGGGTGTGTACCACGCCATACTCGGGAGACCCTACTACGCCAAGTTCATGGCGGTCCCCAACTACAACTACCTCAAGATGAAGATGTCGGGGCCCAACGGCGTCATCACCGTGGGCTCGTCCATCGAGCACGCGTTCGACTGCGACGTCGAGTGCGTGGAACACGCTGAGGCACTGGCACTGGACGAAGCGCTCGTCGCCAACATAGAGAAGATGGTCAACGAGGACCTCGACTCCGCCGCGAAGCACGCCGGCAGCTTTGAGGCTGCTAAGCAGACCAAGGAGGTGCCCCTCGACCCTGCTGCCCCCGAGGGCAAGGCGTTGAGGGTCAGTTCTACCCTCGACCCGAAATAGGAAGTGGTGCTCATCGACTTTCTCCGCGCCAACGCTGACATCTTCGAGTGGAGCCCCTCGGACATGCCAGGCATCCCGAGGGAGGTCGCCGAGCACTCCCTTGACATCCTACCTCACTCCCGCGCCGTGCAGCAACGGCTGCGCCGCTTCGACGAGGAGCGGCGCCGGGCAATCGGAGCGGAGCTGCGGAAGCTCCTCGAGGTTGGGTTCATCAAGGAAGTGTTCCACCCCACTTGGCTAGCTAATCCTGTATTAGTAAAGAAAAAGAATGGGAAGTGGCGGATGTGTGTAGACTACACTAGTCTTAATAAAGCATGTCCTAAAGTTCCTTTTCCTTTGCGTATCGATCAGATCGTTGATTCGACCGCTGGGTGCGAACTGCTCTGTTTCCTTGACGCCTATTCTGGGTACCACCAAATAAAAATGAAGAAGTCTGACCAGCTCGCGACTTCGTTCATCACGCCGTTCGAGATGTACTGCTACGTCACGATGTCGTTCGGCCTCCGAAACGCGGGCGCAACATACCAGCGATGTATGCAGCACGTCTTCGGAGACCACATCGGGCTTACCGTTGAGGCGTACGTAGACAATATAGTCGTAAAAACCAGGAAGGCGGACGACCTGGTTAGCGACCTCCGCATCGCGTTCGGCTGCCTACGGGCCAACGGGGTGAAGTTAAACCCCGAAAAATGTGTCTTTGGCGTGCCGCGGGGCATGCTATTAGGATACATCGTCTCCCAGTGAGGCATCAAGGCCAACCCCGAAAAGGTTGCAGCCCTCGAACGAATGGGTCCGATTCGGGACCTTAAGGGGGTCCAAAGGGTGCTGGGGTGCCTTGCCACCTTGAGCCGCTTCATCTCGCAGCTCGGCGAGAAGGGCTTGCCCCTCTACCGGCTCCTCAAGAAGCATGAGCGTTTCTCCTAGACCACCGAGGCCCAGGAGGCGCTTGATAAGCTGAAGGCGTCCCTTACCCACGCCCCAATCCTCACTCCGCCGCAAGATAGCGAGCCTCTGTACCTCTACACGGCTGCAACCACCCAGGTGGTCAGCGCCGTAATTGTGGTGGAGCGCACGGAGGAGGGACACGCTTTGCCGGTTCAGCCGCCGGTGTATTACATCAGCGAAGTCTTATCTGACACCAAGACACGCTACCCGCAAGTCCAGAAGCTGCTTTACGTAGTGGTTCTCACGAGGTGCAAACTCCGCCACTACTTCGAGGCTCACCCGGTCACGGTGGTTTCCTCCTTTCCGTTAGGGGAAATCATCCGTAACCCGGATGCAGCGGGCAGAATTTCCAAGTGGTCGGTGGAGCTGATGGGTGAAATGCTCGCCTACGCCTCGCGCAAGGCCATCAAGTCCCAAATCTTGGCAGATTTCGTAGCCGAGTGGACGGACACGCAATTGCCGCCACCACAGATCCAGGCCGAATGCTGGACTCTGTACTTCGACGGCTCGGTGATGAAGACAGGTGCGGGCGCGGGCCTACTCTTCGTCTCACCCCTCGGGGAGCACATGCGGTACGTTGTGCGCCTTCACTTCCCCGCATCAAACAACATGGCCGAGTACGAGGCCCTACTCTGCGGCCTCAAAATCGCCATCGAAATAGGCGTCAAACGCCTTGACGTGCGGGGGGACTCGCAGCTGGTGATCGACCAGGTCATGAAAAACGCAAGCTGCCACGACGATAAGATGGAGGCATACTACAAGGCCGTGCGAGCCCTCGAGGACAAGTTCTATGGCATAGAGCTCAACCACGTGCCTCGCCGATACAACGAGGAGGCGGACGAACTCGCCAAGATCGCGTCGGGGCGGATCACCGTCCCCCCGAACGTCTTCGCCCGGGATGTCGCCCAGCCGTCTGTCAACCTTGAGCCGCACTCCTCGAGCGGCACGCACCCCTCGGGGGCTTCCTCGAATCCAGCGGGTGCAGAGCCCATGGACGAGGACCCCTCGAACGAGGCGTACGTGCTCTCCCTCCTCGAGGGGTACGGCACCTACGAGGCCGAAGCCATGGACGTCGAACCAACCCCCAGCGAGGTGGACTGGCGCGACAAGTACATCGCCTGGATGGACCGAGGGGAACTCCCCTCGGACCGGTCTGAGGCCAGGCGCATCGCCAGGATGGCCAAGTCTTTCACTCTCGTCGACGGCGAGCTGTACAAGCGCGCCGCCTCCGGCATCCTGCAGCGATGCATGCCCATCCCCCAGGGGCGCGAGCTCCTCCGGGATATACACGCGGGTGTATGAGGCCACCACGCCGCACCCCGCACCCTCGTGGGCAATGCGTTCTGCCAGGGCTTTTACTGGCCCACCGCGGTCGCTGATGCCAGCGAGATCGTGCGCACCTGCGAAGGGTGCCAGTTCTGCGCTCGCAAGTCCAATCTCCCTACGCACGTCCTGCAGACCATCCCTATCACGTGGCCTTTCACCGTGTGGGGACTGGACATCGTCGGGCCCTTGCGGAAGGCGCCCGGGGGCTACACCCACCTGTTGGTCGCAATCGACAAGTTCTCCAAGTGGGTGGAGGTGCGCCCCATCACGAATCTCAAGGCAGAGCAGGCGGTGACGTTTTTCACCGACATCGTCTACCGCTTCGGAGTGCCCAACTCCATCATCACCGACAACGGTCCCAATTCACAGGTAGGAAGTTCCTGGAATTTTGTGACAAGTTCCACATCCGCGTGGACTGGGCAGCCGTGGTGCACCCACAGACCAACGGTCAGGTGGAGCGTGCCAACGGCATGATTCTACAAGGCCTCAAGCCCAGAATTTTCGATCGGCTGAATAAGTCTGGTCGGAAATGGCTCCAGGAGCTGCCGGCGGTTGTGTGGAGCCTCAGGACCACCCCAAGCAGGGCCACCGGGTTCACCCCATTCTTCTTGGTCCATGGCGCGGAGGCCATCCTCCCCACAGACTTAGAATACGGATCGCCCAGAGTCCGGAGCTACGACGAAGGTGCCAACCAGCGAGCCCATGAGGACTCGCTGGACCAATTGGATGAGGCACGCATCGTGGCCCTAATGCATTCTGCGAGGTACCAGCAGGCTCTAAGGCGCTACCAAACTCGAAAGGTGCGACGATGGGACTTCAGCGAGGGGGACCTCGTCCTAAGACTACGTCAAGACAATCGAGGCCGCCACAAGTTGTCACCCCCATGGGAGGGACCCTACGTCGTGGTGAAGGTGCTCAAGCCCGGCACGTACAAGCTAGCCAACGAGGACGGCAAAGAGCTCACCAACGCTTGGAACATCCAGCAGCTACGTCGCTTCTATCCCTAGCTAGGATTTCCAAGTTTTTTGTTGTAAAGTACATGCCCAGCACCCCAGTTGGCAGCACAAATGTAAACAACAGTCAGTTAATAAAGTTAAAGGGCAACTTGGCTTTCCCCAGAAAACCGAGTCACCCTCGGGGGCTACTGCGGGGGGCATCCCCCCCCCCCCCCAAAATGGCCCCATTTTTCGCAAAAATCCGCAAGCGCGCTAGGTATGACTCAACCTTAGCCTCGAGCGAGTTCAGGCGGGGCGCGGGCGGCCTAGCGGGGAGGACGCGCGAGCCAGAGATACCCTACGCCTCCGCGAGTATACTGCCCTTCTCTCTTGCCTCCGGCCCAGCTGGCTGCTCACGAAAACTGAACTCCCCAACCCAAATTCGCCCAAGCAAAGGAAGAAACAAAACAGCGCGATAAAATAAGAAACACCATTCACTTCCACAAGTGTTTAAAATAAAGTACTTGTTTATTTACATGGCCACATGGCCCAGATACTGACATTCAAACAAAAAATGGGCCAAGTGCCTAGCGATCTTCAGGCTTGAGGCGCGTCGGCGTCAGCAGCGTCCGGGAACAAGAACTCCACGAAGGCCTCGGTGAGCATCTCGGTGGCATCAGTGGGGAGCGCGTCCACGTGCTCCATCGCCGCCTCATCCTCGACGCCCTCCGGGACGACGTAGCCTGATGCCACGGCCTCGAAGTTCACCTCGTAGTGGGATCGCACCACGCCGAGGGCCTTCTGGACGCCCAGGTGAAGCGCGCGGCGCATGCGCCTCGAGACATGCCCACCAAGGGCGCGCAGACGGCTGGCCAGCGAGCTTCCGGCTTGCGCCTCGCCCTCTTCGACTGCCTGGCAGGTCTCGAGGGCCGCGGCACGCAGCTCTACCAGCTCCCGCTCGGAGGAGTCGTAGGCAGCCTGCAGCGTCTCGGTCCGATTGGTCGCATGCCCCAGCGCGGTGCGCAGGCTTGGGTGCCATGAGCAAAGGAAATCAAGAGGGGAACGAACCCCCGAAGGGAAGATCAGCAAAACAAAACGACGAAACGTCAACTCACCTTCAACCTGCTTCCTCTCCACCTCGAGAGCCTGGCGCTCGACCTCGACCGCCTGCTGCAGGTTTAAGACCGTGGTGCTCTGCTCCTCGAGGGACCGGCGCTGGTCCTCGTTCGAGATGCTGAGGGCGATCAGCTCCCCGTCGAGCTTCGAGAGCTCGTGTTCACGCTCCTTCAGCGACGCTTGTGCCCCCGCGAGTGCAGTGTGCTCCCGCTCGAGCGCCGACCTGGCCTCGACAACGGCGGCCCGCTCCCCGCCGGAGGCGGCCCTCGGCCCCCCCGGCGGGCGGCACGCTCTCCGCCGGAGGCGCTCCTCCGCGGCGACGACCGCGGCGGCCTTGGCGGAGAGGGAGGCCTTCAACTCTTAGGCCTCATTGGCCCTCTGCTCGGCCTCCCGCGCCCTCTCCTCGGCCTGGCTTCGCCGGGACCGCGCCTCCCTCGAGCTCCGCGCGCTCCCGCCGGCTTTCAGCCCGGACGAAGACCACCTCCCTCTCCCCGGTCGGCCGCCACGGAGCGCGCCCTCTCCGGGTCCTCCCTCGCCTGCCGCGCCCCCTCACCCCCGGTCGATGAGGGCCGTGCGGACCCGCTCAACGGCGGAGGCACGCGGCGTGGGCTGCCCCTCTAGCTCCAAGAGTTGGTCGCGCAGCGCCCCCGCCCGGTACGCCAACCAGCTGTCCCGGGTCCTTAGGGCCTCGGCAAGGGCATCGAGGGCATCGCGCTGCTCCTGGAGCTGCGGAGCTCAGCGCTCATCAGGTCGAGAGCGTCGTACCTGTCGTGGGCGCGGAGCTCTAGCTCCTGCCACCAACAGACGGAGACCAATGAGCGTCGCGCCGCGAAAAAAAACACGAAGACGACAGAACAAGGAAAAAAGCAACAATCTAGGGGACGGCAACATACCTGGAAGACACGCCACGCGCGGGCCGCCGTGGATCTGCAGCGCCTCGTTCAACGCACGGTTGAGAGAAGTGACGTGGCCGCGCAGCTCCTCCTACAGGTACTGCTCCTCTTGGGCGTCGGTGAAGAGGGGGGATGGCGCATCGACGTGCTCTTGCCCCTACCCCGAGCCCGCCGCTGGATCGCTCGAGCCAGGGGGGCGGCGTGGGACGAAGAGGCCTCGGCGCCGTGCCTCGAGCCCACAGCCACCATGTGGCCATCCCACCGTCTGACGAGGGCCCCTGCCTGAGGCTCGGGGGCTGGTGCGGGTAGGCTTCCCCACTGGTCCCACCCGGGCGGCGGGGCATCGTAGTCGAAAATCTCCACCGTCGTCGCCTGGGAGCTGCCGGCAAGGGCGGGCTCCTGCGGCGGCGCGGCGACCTCCGCCTCCGGCCGCACTACCGCGGCCGGCGGGCTCCTGGCCGCGGCACGACGACCATCGCCTTCGGCGGCGTCTCGGCGGCCGCGGGGCGCCGGACGCGCCTCCGCGGCCGATGACGCCGGCGGCCGCCACCATAACCGGCGTTGATGGCCGCGCCTCCGCCACCGGCCGCACCTCGGCCACGGCCGGCTCCTATCGCGCCTCCGCCGCCGCCCGCCGTGGCTCCGCGGTTGTCGTTCGTCGGTCGCGGCCTCGAGGCCTCGCCCGCGCCTTGCGAGGCCCCGCTCGTCGTTGTCGTCGTGCTTGCGCCTGCTCGCGGCGCCCTCGACGAGCGCCACCTGGTTGGGATGGACGCATCCGCCCTTAGTACCTTGGCTGGTGCGAGGGGGGCACGGTTGGCGCCACCCTGCGGACATGGAAACAAATCGTCGGACACCTGCCTATCGGGCACATGGCCCCTCGAAAGGCAACTCCTTACCTCAGGGAGGAGAAGGCTCGCTTCCTCTTCCTCGAGGTCCTCGCCTACGTCGTGGGCGCGGCCAGCGCGGCCGCGTCCCCCAGCCGCCTCCACCACGCGCGAGGCTCCGCGACACGCACGGGCGCCTCGCCGCGCGCACGGGCGCCTCCGTGACGCGCGCCGGCACCTCCCGCGGCCCGTGCCGCCTCCGTCCCCGTAGACCGCCGGTGGCGGCGCCCCGCGCCCGCCCCGTACGATGGTTCCCCGCCACCGGAGTCGGCTCCGGTGACGGGGGTGCAGGCTCCCACCTGTCGGGGAGGACCTGCCCCCTATCTTCTTCCTCCTCTTCCTCGTCCGACGACGAGTACTCCTCTATCCCGGGCGAGGAAAGCCCCTGCTGCTCGCGCAGCCGGAACTCCTCGCTCCTCCACTCCCGGTGCTCCCGTCGCCGCGCATTCCGCTCTCTTCTGCGCTCCACCCGCTCCTGCTCTCGCCGTTGCACCGCGCGAGCGTGTGCGCGGGACCGGGGCGTGGGCGGGTCGGACCGCGCGGTGCTCACGCGCACCATCTGCGGGAATCAGGCAAAGCCTTAAAACATGCCAGCAACCCAAAAACTGGCAAAACAAGAAAGGAAATCAAAAAACTCACTCACCAATTGGTCGACGGGGAGCATGGCGAATGCCCACAAGGACGCGTCATCACAACGCCCCGGCCTGAGGTCGGGTGGCCGCGTACTGCCGCGGGAACAGGTCCCGCAGCAGCCACGACTCCGCCAACACGACGGGGTCCGCGTCCTCACCCATCTCAAAGATGCGGAGCCGCCTCTCCATCAGGGGAACGATCCACCGGTTGTGGAGGTTGGCGAGGACGCACCCCGCAGTCATCCCACGGTCCGCCAGGTGCTTCAATGCGGCCAGGAGCGAGTCCAGCCGCGCCTGGTGTGAAGGAGGAGATACCCCGTGGTACCAGGAGGCGGCCTTCTCCCTCACCACCTTGCCGGTGTAAGGGGGTCGGCGTTGAGGAGGTAGAACCACCCCCGCTCCCACTCCGCGTTGTTGGAGGTCATCGTGCAAGGGATGTACTCCTCCCTGCGCGAGCTCCGCAACGCAAGCGACAACCCGCCGGCGCGCGCCGCGCGGCGAGTCCTCGGCTCCGACGTGGCCAGCGTGTGCAATTCCGCGCGGAAGAGGTGGACCCAGAGATCCCAGTTTATCGGGATCCCCAAGAAGCCTTCGCAGACGCCGACGAACGTGGCCGCCTGTGAGATCGCGTTCGGCGTGAAGTTGTGCAGCTCCACGCCGTAGTGGTAGCACAGGGTCCGCATGAAGCGGCTCGCCGGCGCTGCGAAGCCGCGCTCGTGGAAGCGGACGAAGCTGACGACGTAGCCGAACGGTGGGTTGGGAACCCGTTCCCTCTCCGACGGCACGATCCAATCCGCGGGCTGCCCATCCACGTTCGCCGCCAGCTGACCGCCGGCCTCCAGCAGGTTCAGAGACAGCGTCGTCGCCGTCGAGCGCTCCCATGCCGGCGGGTCGATGACGGTGATGGACTGCGGGGGAGCCATGCGGATTGGCGAAGGAGCGAGGAACGAGAAGCAAGAACGACTCTAGAGCAGAGGCGCGAAGGCAAGAGCAGCACGAGGGCAGAAGCGCGAGAGGCAAGGATGGCAAAGGCTAAGTGTGAAGGTAAAAACCGCCTCTCCTCCCCCTACTCGATTTATAGATCCACGGGGCGTGCTCTCCGGAGCGCACACCCCACGCGCATTAACTGCAGGTGAAAATCTCTCTCACTGACGAGCGGGACCCACCACGACCGCAGCGTCCGCACGTCTGCACGCGCGCCATCATCACGGCGCGGTAACCGGAGGGCCGCGGCAGGCAGTCATGTCCGCCTGCCCACTCCGCCCACTACGCGCAGGGCCGCGGCGCCTGAAAAGGCGCGCCGCGGCGCTCCGGATACAGCCGCGACTGCGGGCATTAAATGGCCCGGTCCCTTACTAAGTAAGGAAGACCCTCGAGCGGCCCGAGCCCCCGGCTCAGATAAAACCGACCCTCGAAGGGTGCAATTACTGACCAGTGGCCTCGAAGCCTGTTCAAAGTAAATAGGCGCCACAGGTGCCCTCGATCTACGGAGTTTACTGATCAGCGGTTCGAGGGACAGCGCGGCTGAGAACCCTCGAAATACGCAGATGCGAAAAGACGGGAGCACTCAGGTGCTACCCCGCACGACCCTACTGATCAGGGGTTCGAAACCTGACCCTCGACGGGTTTGAACAGGTGCCCCGGATCACCAGAGTCAGGGACGACGAGGCCGCGCGCATTCGAGCCTTTCCTTGAGCCCGCCGACTCGAGGGCGCCCCACATGTCGTGTTCGAGAGCCAGCGAGGGCAGCTAGCCGGGGGATCCCACCGAGGGAGAGCTTCCGCGCCCTCGGTCCCTAGCGAACGGGACCGAGCCCCACCCCGCGCGAGCGCTTTAATGGACGAGTCTCCGGACCACGAGCCTACCCTTATCGAATGGGGCATGGGCGTCCACTTGAACCACCCGCTAACAGCTCAACGAGGAATCCGCAATCCGCGACCCGATCGATGGGGGTTGCGAAGACCTCACCCTCCGTCCCGCGGAGGGACGGTGAGGGCGCGTTTAAAACAAGACGAAGAGCTCGCCCCGATCGCCTCGAATGGGCCCAGGCTCGGGGGCTCGGCGCACGGCTACACCTCCTGGGATGCACCGGAGGCGAATGGTGCTAGTCGCGCGTGCGTCACCGAAACCGGCTGAGACATTGCCGATGCCGGTTGGAACATGTACCACGCCCACTGACAAGATTCCGCGATAAAAACCCCTGCAGGAGCACCCACGCTCCTGCAGGGCTTCGGGGGCTAGACCCGCGGGTCCGCTGATGCGGCCCCGCGGAAGGCATTTGCAACCAGGGGGAAGAATGTCCTATCAGCAGGTTCCAACATCTGCGAGAACCTGACAGGTACACCACAGATGCTCGGGGGCTACTGTCGGGGACAGCCCTGAGGGTCCCCTGAAAAACCAGGGGAATCCTGCGTAAAACCTGCAAAAAACACAAAACGCGAACACACCTCGAACCTAACGCCAAACGTATGCACACAGCACAGCCACGCCGCGACGGCCCCCGCGGCCCACTAGAGCGGCCCAACAAGACGCCCCCTCGAGCAAGGTCCGCCTCGCTCGAGGGCTCGCACTCCCTCGAGCGGGCTCCGCCTCGCTCGAGGGTCCCTGCCTTCCTCGAGCGGAGTTCGCCTCGCTCGAGGTTCCCCCACGAGCGCACCCGCCCCCGCACGCGTGCACAAGCATTTAATGCTCTAACACGGCAGAGCCGCGCCACTACGCGCCTGGGAATCATGCACCGGCGCTGTTCTGCCGACTCCCTAGGGACAGCCCATCCCCGCCACTGTGGGGAACTGCGCGACGAGGCTGGTGTCAGCTCCGTGACACTATGCCGCCCACTCTAGTACAGCTAACGTGCCGCGCCCTCGAAGGGGGGCCGACCGCACCCTCGAGCCCTCCTCTCGTTACTCTGCAGGGTCAAGCCGTGACGTCAGGCCGGCGGGAGAGCGATCCCCGTCGTTGTCAGTCCTGTGCGGCCATCCCCGCCCCTGGAGCGCCACGCCGCGCACTGCTACAACTACTCCGACACTGTTAAGCACGCGCGGACAGGATGCCACCACGCCTGCTACTGCACCCCGTACGGATCACCGTCAACGGTTCCCTCGAGCCCGCCTGGAGACGCCCCGGTCAACCACCACGCCTCCACCCTCGAAACCACCCCTGTTCAAGGACAGGGCACGCCACGACGCCATGACTGGAGCAAGATACGCCAGGACGACCGTCAACTCCCCGGCACTGTACGCTATACCATCACACGTAGCGAAATAGTGCGGCATGCCTGTAAATCACCCTCTCCTGGGCCTATAAAAGGGAGGTGATCTCCCTCGCCGCAGGGGGACGAAGATATCAGACACGGGATAGTGGATAGCGATCGATTGCACGCTCTCTGCCTCCCCCACGATATTGGCACTCGCCTCAATCACTCCTCTTGGCACTTGGAGGCCACGCCTCCTTTCCCGCCTTGCTTCTAGCCGCCCCACTACAGGCACCCCGGTGCGAAGCAATATAGTGCCTCGAGCACACCCCTGCTGGACGTATGGCTCCGGCCGGAACCAGGATAAACGAAGTGTCCTTAGTTGCTTAGCACCGACCATCGAGAGACAGATCTCAGCGCTTATTACTAGTTAGTGTCGGGACTACATTCCGCACCGACACATATGATTTAGCAATTAGAATTCCAACAAAATTCTTATAGAATTATGAGTTGTTCAATTGTGAGAATTTGAAATACGAGGTCTAACTTCTTGGATTTTTTCTCACTTTCTGATCCCGTTCCCTATGTTTTCTCCGTATTTCGCATCTAAGCAGTCGTTCTTCCATTTGGCTCTCGAATCTATGACTCGAGATAAACTTTTTTTCTCAAGAAAATCTTGAGCCTGTTGTTGGTTATCATTGGATATGGGTGGAAATATGAGAGTAAGGAGTGAATAATAATTATTTGGATTTAGGTATGAACAAAATAGTATTTATCCATATCACTACGGACCTACCTTGAGATACGATAAGTAATTAAGAAATAGCGTTACGTATACATCAGCATCCCGGCTCGATAGGGACAGCGATGGCCGATGGCCATCCCGGCCGGTGCAAATTGGGCATGCGCAGCTACTGCTGTACTGCATGGTCCATGCATTGCTCCGTGTCGGACGTCAGACTTTTCTTGAACGGAACGGCAAGCGTCAGCTTGGATGGAAATGCTATAGCGTGTCCCTCTTTCCGTCGGACTTTGGTTCTTCGTTATTAGGTCTTTCCACGAGTAAAATCAAATCAAAAGGGAGAGTAACAACGAAGCTAGATGGAGAAAAAATCGTAAAAGTACTTACCATGCGGTGACACCAAGAGGTTACATCTATCGCAGTCTGATGACCAAACCGAAAGGCAGCTTTTCCTGCTGCTTCGTCGCAGGAGGACGAAGGTCGAAGACTCTTGTTGGATGCAATGTACTAGTGGAGTACATGATAAGTGATGAGTGGGAGTTGAAATTCGCATTTGTTTTGACCAAGATTAGTATATCGACGCCTTTTGTTTTTATATTTCTTTTCTCCACTCGTATTTATTCTCTTCATGAATAATCCATGTCGTGTTACAGCTGCTCAAACTTCGGACGACGACCCGTTGTTGTGTGACATCCCGGCTGCGTATTATTATATATAATATAAGTATGTTGCTCAAACTTTTATCGGTGCAGTGATTTCATTTATTCTTACAATAAGCTTTTGGTTGAGATGTTCGTGATTTCATTTGCAAACAAGAGTATGAGTAGAAAAAAAATATTCCTAGACCTGTCGCTCATTTTGGCAAAAGTAAGTGGGTTTTTTCCTCAGCTAGCGCATGGCCCATACCGTAGACTGTAGCTTCTGCTGGTTTTGGCGACTTGCTGCTGTCTCGGTACCAACTTTTTACACACCGCACGTTCTTCTCCAGCAGAGAAAAGGGTGGTAAGCTAATGACTGCATTCACAGCATAAACTTTTTTAGTTTCAGAAAGAGAAATGTACTCGTCGTAGCCGGGATGTTTTTGGTACTTGGTTTCGCCCGAAGCATGTGCGGCACGTATGGGCCGGTGGGCCACTGGCCACTGCAGAAAAGACGGCGGGGGCAGAAAGGCTATCTGATCTCGTGCGAGGATGCGGAAAGATTGCTCTCCCCGGCTTTTCGCTCGGTGGTGGGCGAGCCAGATGAGTACTAGTGGAGTACTGGAGCTCGCTCAGGTGTATGCTGCGGACCATCGGTGGGTACTCCAGGTCCAGGAGATGATACACATCAGTCCACAGGAGTGTGTCATGATCTCCTGTCAAAGCACGCCCAGTGTTCCTCTGTGAACGGAATCCCTGGTTCGAGAGAATTCGGCTCAGTCCGTAGCTGAAAATGGAAACCCATGCATGGAAATGCAGTTTTTCGCCGGTACTGAACTACACTGATCTCACTGCTAGCTAGGTTTCTCTCGGTCGGTAATCGCAAGCCATGACGTCTTACCCCCCACAAATCCAAAACATTTGTGCCGCCCATGCCGTTCTAGAACGAAGAAAGACGAGGAACAGGGCTCGACGCGCCGCCGTCCACGCCTAGAGACTCCCCCAAAGTCCACAAAGAGGCCAAAGCATACCCGCACGCCGCAACAAGATATACCGCGGTCCTCCTACGCCCTACGCGCGGCGGCGCGCGCACGTACGTCCCCCAATTCGCCCATGGATTCGCCACGGCACGGCAGACGTGCCGCCGGCGCCGGACGCCGGTGGCCCGCCCGCGCCCACGCCCGCCTTGCCACCTGCGCGCGCATTCGTTGTTCGAGATGACATATAAACTTGTTCCGACAGTTGTTCTCGTTTATTCTGTCACTTCATTCGTTTAGTTCTAGCGATAACAAAATTTATAACCGTAATTAAAAAATACGAATAAAAAAGTTTGTTAAAATATAGTCAAGTGCGATCTTGTTCCGAAGTTTTTATTGTCGGAAATCCAATGGTGCGATCGGAATTTAATTTTGATGTTTGGTTTATGATTTATAGATTTTTGTAGTTTCAATCAATGTTACATGTGCTAATGTCATCAATTTTGTTTTTCTTTTAAATGTATGCACTCCATGCCATTTTTCCTTCACCCACAGGTTCTGTTTTGTCACAGAAGTGACAGGTAAGAGCACCCTACGACCTCTGTAGTACGTACTACTCTCTACAATTGAGTCAGAGACGCGTGGGGCCGGCCCCCACGTATCAGTGGCTCAACTGCATCACCGGTTTGGGAACCTAGCCGGCCGAGTGACTCCTAGGCGGTGGCCGCGTGAGATAGGGAGTCCTGACGAGGTGCGGGGCCGACGGATTGGGCTGGGTCAGGGCATGTACTGTGCGTCTCTACATCCCGTCTACATAACGACATTGTAGACGATGAATTTGCAGAAACCCCCCGCGCGGTGCCATGGCTTCGCGTCGCTAGGCCTAGCGACACCCTCGTCTCGTTCCCCATGCTCTGCAGTCGCGCGGCCACGGTGCCATGGAGGTCTTCTCCAGGTAGCAAGGGCAGTCGGGATCCCACGCTCCTACCCTGCCAAAACCTTACGCGTGCGCGCTCCTGTCACACCCGTTTTTCCGAAGAAAACCGAATGCATCTGTTCACGTAAAATCAGCACCTCACACCAAGCACACAGCGCTGCAGGAGGTGGGTTGAGGTCCACAAGTGAAGACTCAAGAAGCCGGATTAGCTAGCTTCACACACGTGGACCGGGTGTCAAATCTGGAAGCGTGCCAGTCAATTTTCCCTAAAACTGACAAAGGATGAAAATAGTTAGATAAAACCTGGAACTTTCCGGGTGGTACCAGACAGTTCCGTATTTACTGCTATGAAGCTAGTTAGAACGACATATAGCTATAAATAAGCTATCTGTCAACAATTTAAACCTCATCCGGCAATTGATAAAAGCATGTAAACAGAGTACTGCCGAATGTGTGACATAAGCATGATGAAAAATCGGTCTTTATTTAAACAATGTTACAGCACGTAATCATGACCGATTATCAAGGATAAAGCATGATAAAATAACTAAAAGCGAAGCGTGATCATGAATCTACAGTAAACAAGCATGCATAGGCCAAAAGCACTAGTCTACCGCGTGTCTAGATACTTTCCAACCCGTCAAGCATGACGTCAAAACAAGTTAACCCACCGCATGATACGATTTGTTTGAAATCACACCACCAACCAAGAATAGATCAATCCACCGCATGATACAATCTAAACATGGAAGGCTAAAAGCATACATTATTTTAAGCAAACTCATGAACATGTTTCACTCATGAAGGAATTGTCGAATACAGCTGTACAGCCGAATCGGGTTCCGCGGAGAAGGAACAAACTATGAAAAATTAACAAGCTTGAACCCGCAACACGTAACAATCTAGATTGATTTGAATTCGGCTGCAGAGAGCGCAGAACCCGCCATTAAAAATTACTATAAGAGCCGACTGCTTGAATCGGCTGTTGATCACTGCTGACTGGTTCAACAGGACCTTCACCCCAGTCCTTACCTGAGAAGCAATCTATGCCTTGATACTCCCAGAAGGCTGGTTCCGCATTAGCCACGCCTACCGAATCATCTGCTTGGACAACTTCCACATCATCATCTACCCATTGAACAAACTGTTGATGCATAGTAGATGGAATGCAGCAGTTCGCATGGATCCAATCCCTTCCAAGCAGCAAGCTATATCCCCCTTTGCCTTCAATGACAAAGAAGGTTGTAAGCAGAGTTTTAGACCCGATAATCAAATCCACATGCACACAGCCTTTAGTGTCTGAAGGATTTCCAGCAAAATCATTCAAAACTATGCTTGTTGGCATTAAATCTCTAGGACCCATGCCAAGATTTCTGAATGTAGTATATGACATCACATTGACAACAACTCCACCATCAACAAACATCTTGGTCAAAGGCTTCCCGTTGACGTACCCCCTTAAGTATAGCGGTCTCATGTGCCGATTCTTGATTGGCTTATCAAAAGTAGCTTGCTTGGCCAACACTAATTGTGCCATTAGTCCAAATTGCTCGCCTCATCCATATCTGGCAATACTTCCTCCTACACAATTTGATTAGCTGGAGCCATAAATTCATTCGGCAAGAAGCATACCATGCATGTATGAGCCGAACGACCAGATTCATCAGGTTTGTCTTTGGGCCGCCACACTTGTTTCTTCTTGATCCCTACCTGCTTCAGTTCCTGATTCCTCAAGCGTTGTACCCTTCTCTTCTAGCTTTTCCTTATGCCAGGTGGGCACCACTGTCCCTTTTGCCAGACATACCCATGATCTTCTTCTTCTTCTTCATGATCAACCCACCTGTGATCAGCATACCTTTTCCTCGGTTGATCATCAATCTTATTTATTTTAAGACGCCGACCATCACTAGGATGCACCCTTCCAATTCTTTCATGGACGGATCGGCTATTGGCAATGTCTTGCCTGTATACGGTATATGTGTCGCTGCATTCGGAACAATTATTCTTTGTGGGAAGCTTTAAACCCTCGTTCCAACAGTGTCTGAAGAAGGCACATCCCCAATGCGCACGCTCTTGTTCTCGCATAAATTCCTCTTGTTCCTTCCTATGCATTTCTTCTTCATGTCTTCGTTTCTCCTCTTCGTACTTGTGCTTCTGGTAGCGCTCCTTTTCTTGCTGACGCTGCCATTTATTGAGGAGAATACGCGAAGTCACTCTGGGTTTAGAAGATTCACTCACTTCAATTTAACTTTTAAGGAAGCGAGGCTCTTTCTTGTGAATCTGCTCAAATGTGACCTGTCGAGTAGGATCAACCGAGCCATCTTGCTTTGCTTTTTCTGAAGTCAAAACTTTCACCTTTCCTTTCCCTTCAACAGTGTTCTCCATGTCAATTGAGAACCCAATCATGCTCTTGAGGGAAAGGGTTACCATCCAATTTCATCTTATTATCAAACTTCAGATGACCGTTTTGGATAGCTTTCTGAATCCTCATTCTGAAGACCCTGCATTCATTGATAGAAAGAGAATTCCTGTCATGAAATCCACAGTACTTTTTATCTTTCACTCCATCAGGCCGAAGCATAGAATGCCCTTCTGGCAACTTGATCCGGCCTTCTTTCACGAGGAAATCAAAGAGCTTAACAGCCTTGGTTACATCAAACTCATAGGTGCCTTTAGCTTTCTTGATCCACCTCTGATTTACTGTCAATGGCTCCTTGACATCTACAACCAATTCCTCGAAAGAGTTGATCAAGGAGAGGAATTTGATAATGAAGAGGAAGTAGCTGCAGCTGAAATAGTGTGGGGAAAAGAGCCAGTAACAGTGCACCGGAGATGGATCAAGCAAGCCAAGGGCACCTATGATTTTGATGTGACAAAGGCTGATAAGCTCTTTGACTTCCTTGTAAAGGAAGGCCGAATCAAGTTGCCAGAAGGGCATTCTATGCTTCGGCCTGATGGAGTGAAAGAAAAGAGATACTGTGGATTTCATGACAGGAATTCTCACTCCATCAATGAGTGCAGAGTTTTCAAGATGAGAATTCAAAAGGCTATCCAAGAAGGTCACCTAAAGTTTGACAATAAGATGAAGTTGGATGGAAATCCTTTTCCTCAAAACATGATTGGGTTTTCAGTCAACATGGTGACTGCTGAGGAAAAAGGAAAAGTGAAGGTTTTGACTTCAACGAGGGCAAAGCAGGATAGAACAGTTGACCTTGCTCAACAAGTAATAGTTGAACAAGTCCGTAAAGAAGTACCTCGCATCCTGAAAAGTCAAGTTGAAGTGGGGGAATCTTCTAAACCCAGGGTGACTTCACGCATTCTCCTTAATAAGTGGCAGCGTCAGCAAGAAATGGAGCGCTACCAGAAACAAAAGTATGAGGAGGAGAAGCGAAGATATGAGGAAGAAGTGCACAGGAAAGAACGAGAAGAGCATGAGCGAGAACAAGAGCGTGCACATTGGGGATGTGCGTTCTTCAGGCACTGCTGGAATGAAGGTTTGAAACTCCCCACGTTGAACAATTGTCCTGAATGCAATGACAAATATACTGAGTATAGGCAGGATACTGTCAATCACCGATCCGTCCATGAAAGAATTGGAAAGATACATCCTAGCAACGGTCGGCGCATAAAAATAAATGAAGTTAATGATCAACCAAGGAAAAGATATGCTGATCACAGTTGGGTTGATCATGAAGAAGAAGAAGAGCGTGAGTATGTCTGGCAGAAAGGACAGTGGTGCCCACCTGGCTTGAGGAGAAGCCAAAAGAGAAGTGTTCAACGCTTGAGAAATCAGGAGTTGAAACAGGCAGGGATCAAGAGGAAACAGGTGTGGCGTCCAAAATACAAGCCTGATGGATCTGGTCGTTCGGCTCCTACGCACATGGTATGTTTCTTGCCGAATGAATTCATGGCTCCAGCTAATCAGGTTGTGCAGGAAGAGGCATCGCCAAACATTGATGAGGCTGAGCAAATTGGGCTGATGGCACAACTAGTGTTGGCCAAGCAAGCTACCTTTGACAAGCCAGCCAAGAATGGGCACATGAGACCGTTGTACTTAAGAGGATATGTCAATGGGAAGCCATTGACCAAGATGTTCGTTGATGGTGGAGCTGCGGTCAATGTGATGCCGTACACTATGTTCAAGAAGCTTGGCATGGGCCCTGGGGATTTGACGCCAACAAGTATAGTTCTGAATGATTTTGCTGGGAATCCTTCAGACACCAAGGGCTGTGTACATGTGGATCTGATGATCGGATCTAAGACCTTGCTCATGACCTTCTTTGTCATTGAGGGTAAAGGAGCATATAGCTTGCTTCTTGGACGGGACTGGATCCATGCAAATTGCTGCATCCCATCTCCATCCATCAACAGCTTGTTCAATGGGTGGATGATGATATATAAGTGGTCCAAGCAGATGATTCAGTAAGCGTGGCTAACATGGAACCAGCCTTCTGGGAGTATCAAGGTATAGATTGCTTCTCAGGCAAGGACTGGGGTGAAGGTCCTATTGAACCAGTCAGCAGTGATCAACAGCCGATTCAAGCAATCGGCTCTTATAGCAATTTTTAATGGAGAATCCAATTGATGGAACTGAAGGAAAATTAGGACGTGGATTCATGTCGGCTGATAAATTGGAAGAAATAGACATTGGAGATGGTGACAAGCCAAGGCCGACATTTATCAGTGCTAACTTGGATTCAAGTTTCAGAAAAGAGTTGATCAAGCTATTAAGAGAATACAAAGATTGCTTCGCTTAGGATTATTCGGAGATGCCTGGTTTGGATCGTTCCATTGTTGAGCATCGGTTGCCAATCAAGCCTGGTTTTAAGCCTTACAAGCAACTGTCGGGCATACATCCCAGGTACTCATGCAAGGAAGGAAGAAGAGTAGAAGACGAACTCCTACTAGAATTCCCCTGTACTCCTACTAGGACTCGCTCCATGTAATCCTACTAGGACTCCAGCCTTGTAACCGACTAGGAACCCGCCCCCTGGACTATATAAAGGAGGGACGGGTACCTAGCCGATCATCCACAATCCCTCCGGGGAACAACATCAAGCGCAGGGTGCAATACTACTCTAAACAGGACGTAGGGTAGCTACTCTGGCTATCCGAACCTGTATAAATCTTGTGTCTTGTGCCCTCGCGCGTACCTTCGGGTTCCAGATCAGTCCGATCCCCACCTTCTACCTTGCTACGGGTACCTCCCATGGAGGTCGAGAGGTTTAAACACCGACAGCTGGCGTCCAAGATTTCAATTAACTTGAGTTGTGCTACACTCACACACCGGAAGCTACCAAGGATTATCCAAGTTCTTTGCTCCATGCACCCCGAAGCCGTACGCGAGTACAACTACATCAACTCTCAGCTGCATGAAACCGTGTACAACTACATCACCTTCGCTGTGCACCGCGACTACTCGTCACCCGGTCGCACAGGCTACGTCAACATCGCCGTGCACCACGAGTACTTGTCTCCCAGCCGCAGCGGCTCTACCTCAACTACGTCGTGCGTGCGGATGCCTCGGCACATCGTGCCGCTCGTCGTCGACTACTCCGCCTCGCGCAGGCTCGTCGTCGACTACTTCGACTCCGCCACGCGTCCGGGTGCCTCGGCACGTCGCGCGGCTCGTCACGTGGCTCGTTGCGCCGCTCGTTGTCGACTACTCCGCCTCGCGCAGGCTCATCGTCGACTACTTCGCCTCCGTCGCGCGTCCGGGGTGCCTCGGCTTGTCGCGCGGCTCGTCACGCGGCTCGTCGCGCCGCTCGTCATCGACTACTCCGCCTCGTGCGGGCTCGTCGTCGACTACTTCGCCTCCGCCGCGCGTCTGGGTGCCTCAGCACATCACTTGGCTCGTCGCGTCGCTCGTCGTCGACTACTCCACCTCACGCGGGCTCGTCGTCGACTACTCCACCTACACCACACGTCCGGGTGCCTCGGCTCGTCGCGCGGCTCGTCACGCGGCTCGTTGCGCCGCTCGTCGTCGACTACTCCACCTCGCACAGGCTCATCGTCGACTACTTTGCCTCCGCCGCGCGTCCGGGTGCCTCGGCACGTCGCGCGGCTCGTCACGCGGATCGTCGCGTCGCTCATCGTCGACTACTCCGCCTCGCGCGAGCTCGTCGTCGACTACTTCGACTCCGCCGCGCGTCCGGTGCCTCGGCTCGTCGCGCGGCTCGTTGCGCCACTCGTCGTCGACTACTTCGCCTACGCCACGCGTCCAGGTGCCTAGGCACGTTGCGCGGCCCGTCACGCAGCTCATCGTCGACTACTCCGTGCGTCGCGACTTCGTCTTGCGGCCACGCTGGCTCTACTTCAACCACACCGTGCGTGGTGACTACTTGTCTCGCGGCAACACTGGCTCTACTTCGAGTACGCCGTGCACCACCACGACGTCGTCTTCCGGTCGCATCGCGTCGACCATTCATCTCGACTAGTTTTCCAAACTAGTCGAGAACGGCAGTCACGCCCCCAACAACTAGTCGGAATTGACTCTGACTAGTCAACTTCAGCAACAACCGTCGCGGCCTCATCGCCGACCGCCACGGCATCATCAACAGTCTGCCCAGGCAGCAACAGCTAAGTCATTTATTTAAATGATTACTGTTTTCTTTTCTTGGCTTGTTCTCCTCATCATGTAGGACTACTTGCCGACTACTCATTTGTGTACGCTTCTCGGCGGGTTTTCACGGGAGCTACACTCTGCTGACAACTCTTGGGATATATCAATCAAGTCACCACGAGTCTACTTCATCAACTCGGGGCTATCCCTAGGAGGCAGCTTCTAAAGTCCGCTACGCGTGGCAATCTAAAGTCGACTTCTAAAGTCGCATTCTAAAGTCCGCTCAGTGCGGCAACTTAAAGTCGACGCTGGTCGCATCTTCGCCTACTTCGGTGGCATACTACGTGTGTAAGCTTCGATGGAACCTAGCTGTGAGTGGCCCTCGAGTCCTGGCGACGACGGAACCTAGCTGCACGTGGTCTTCACGCTCTGCACCATGGGTCCAAGTACCCTAAGTACTCGTGCTCCGTACCTTGGGTCTGAAATCCATGGCCCAGGTACACAAGTCGACTTCGGTCGCACCTTCAAGCCCGCTCCGGTGGCAATCGTACCTTGGGTCTGAAATCCATGGCTCAGGTACTCAAGCCCACTCCGGTGGCACAAGTCGACGCTAACGGTCGCATCCAAGCCCACTCCGGTGGCACAAGTCGACGCTAACGGTCGCATCCAAGCCCACTCCGGTGGCACAAGTCGACGCTAACAGTCGCACCCAAGCCCACTCCGGTGGCACAACCTGACTTCGGTCGCAATCTTAAGCCCGCTCCGGCGGCAAAACTACTCGTTTTCTCTGATTTTTCATTCGCTTTGGCTTTCCGGAAAGTGCTTTTCGTTTTTTGCATCTTAAGTCCACCCCGCGTGGCACAAAGTCGACTATTGTAGTCGCGTCTCAAAGTCCGCTCCGCACGGCATCCTAAAGTCGACTTTGGTTTTTAAGTTGCATCTCAAAGTCCGCTCCGCGCGGCACAAAGTCGACTTCGGTTTTCAAGTCGCATTCTAAAGTCCGCACTGCCAGCATCTAAAGTCGACTTTGGTCGCACCTAAAAGTCCGCTCTGACGGCATGGCTACTTCTCAAGCTCCATGGCTCGATGCCAAATTACTACTCAGAATCTCTCCATCTCGGGGGCTGCACTCAACATACTACTCGAGGATAACTTCAGCATGCTTCACTCGCTCTCAAGCTCGGGGGCTCCACACCAATAACTACTCGATGTGGCTCACACGACTCTCTTATCTCGAGGGCTACACACTGCAAGAGTACTTGGATGATGGCTTTCGCGAATACTGAAGGCCCTTGGATTGATTACCTAATCATTTCAAGGCTCGGGGGCTGCAATGCTATACCCATCATTCAATTTTTTCAAGACGGAAGATTCGGAATCAAGATCGACCCTCAGCTAGAGTTTGCGACTCAAACTAAGGCTCGGGGGCTACTCCATATGGAGTGCAATTTTGCAACCGCACTTCCATATAATCTTGAATTCAAGACTGATGAGCTGGACCACCTTCCAGCCTCGCGGCAGTTCAAGTACTATTGAAGACTTCTCCAAACAGTACAAGAACTACTCGTAGAAGCTTCAAGACTACTCGAACTACTACACTCGACTACAATGTGCTCGGGGGCTTGTTGGGCATACTCCCCGTGTACTCATGCAAGGAAGGAAGAAGACAGACTCCTACTAGAATTCCCCTGTAATCCTACTAGGACTCGTTCCGTGTAATCCTACTAGGACTCCTGCCTTGTAACCGACTAGGAACCCACCCCTGGACTATATAAAGGAGGGCCGGGTACCTAGCCGGGCACCTAACCTGAACAACCAACACCAAGCATAGGGCGCCATACTTGATCCCCCAAACAGGACGTAGGGTTCGCCACCTTGGCAACCCGAACCTGTATAAATCTTGTGTCCCGTGTCCTTGCGCATACCTTCGAGTTCTCAGTCTCCCGATCACGATCCTCACCGCACAATCTACTACCTCGGGTACCCCCTTGGTAGGTTTGCCGGTCTAAAACACCGACAGCAACCTCCCCCGAAAGATCTACAAGGATGAAGTATTGGCCGACGTGAAAAAAGAAGTTGAGAGATTAATCGAAGCAAATTTCATTCGGCCATGTAGGTATGCAGAGTGGATCTCTAATACTGTCCCTGTTTACAAGAAAAATGGGAAAATGAGGGTTTGCATAGACTTTAGAGATCTAAACAGAGCTACACCCATGGATGGGTATCCAATGCCTATTGCAGATTTGTTGGTTGATGCCACTGCTGGACATAAGGTTATTAGTTTTATGGATGGCAATGCAGGGTACAATCAAATTATGGCAATAGAAGATATATCAAAGACAGCCTTTCGATGTCCTGGACATATAGGCCTTTTTGAGTGGATTGTCATGACATTTGGGTTGAAAAATGCCGGTGCAACTTATCAAAGAGCCATGAATTATATTTTTCACGAGTTGATCGGCAAAATTGTTGAGATATACATTGATGATGTCGTGATCAAGTCTTTGGATCATGACTCACACTTGGATGATGTGAGGAAAACTCTAGAGTGCACCCGAAAACATGGGCTTAAGATGAACCCAAACAAGTGTGCCTTTGGGGTTTCAGCTGGGGAGTTCCTGGGATTTTTGGTACATGGAGGAATAGAAGTTGGCAAGTAAAGCATGAAAGATATTGATGAAGTTGTTTCCCCAACCAATCTCAAAGAATTACAATCACTGCTCGGCAAGATCAACTTTGTGAGAAGATTTATTTCAAATTTGTCACAAAAGGTGTTGCCTTTCTCTATTGTTGAGAATCAAGAAGGATCAGAAGTTTGTGTGGGGTGATGAACAACAAAAGGCTTTCGATGAAATCAAGGAGTACATGAAGGAACCACCGGTGTTGGTGCCTCCACAATTGAACAAGCCTTTTAAGTTGTACGTGGCGTCCGATACCCAAACCATTGGATCGGCCCTCATACAAGAATTTGATGGAAAGGAAAGAGTAGTTGCATACCTTAGCCGAAAATTGCTTGATCTCGAGACAAGATATTCGGCTGCGGAGAAACTTTGCCTGTGTGTTTATTACTCATGTACAAAGTTTTGGCACTATTTGTTGAATGCCGAATGCATTGTATATTCAAAATTGGATGTAATTAAACACATGTTATCTATGCCAATTTTGAATGGAAGGATTGGCAAGTGGATTTTAGCTTTGTCTGAGTTTGAGTTGAAGTTCGAATCGGAAAAGGCTGTTAAAGGTCAGATTATTGCTGATTTCATTACTGAACATCGTGATCCATCAATTAATTTGTTTGAGATTACCCCTTTGGCTTTGTTCTTTGATGGATCTTAATGTGGCAAAGGTGGTGGAGTAGGAATTTTTTTGATTTCACCCAGGGGTGAGATGTTTGAATTCGCTATCCCTATTCAACCTACTGTCACAAATAATCAAGCTGAATATGAGGCATTACTTAGAGGGCTTCAATATTTAAAAGAAGCAAAGACTATTTCAGTTGAAATTTATGGAGATTCAGAGCTAGTTATAAAACAATTGAATGGCCTATATGAGTGTAGAAATGATATCCTGAGGAATTACTACGAGGAATGCAGAGAAATTTTGAAAAGTTTTCATATGGTAATTCTGCAGCATATTCCTAGAGAACACAATGCGGAGGCAAACAGGTTGGCTCAAAGTGCTTCAGGTTATAGAGAAAATCAAGAAGTGTTTGCTAACGATGTGTGTGCTTTCGGGAGTGATCTAGCAGAAGATGATTGGAGAAAAGAGATTATTGATTATCTGGAAAATCCTTCCCGAAAAGTCTCTAGGAAATTCAGGTATAAAGCTATAAAATTTGTTCTTCTTGATGGACGTTTGTTTTACAAATCATTAGATGGGGTGTTGCTACAATGTCTGGGTCAAGAAGAAGCAAAGAAAATGATGAGTGAAGTGCACGATGGGCTGTGTGGAGCACATCATTCGGCTTACTGAATGAAATGGGTTATCAAGCACACTGGATGTTATTGGCCGACGATGCTGGAAGATTGCTTTGAGTATTACAAAGGGTGTCAAGATTGTCAAAAGTTTGGAAATATTCAGAGAGTTCTAGCATCAGCTTTGAATCCTATTATCAAGCCATGGCCATTCAGAGGATGGGGTATAGATTTGATTGGCCAAATAAATCCTCCATCTAGCAAGGGGCATAAGTTTGTGCTTTTGGCAACGGATTATTTCACTAAATGGGTTGAGGCAATTCCATTGAAGAAAGTAATGTTAGAAAACATGGTTGAGTTTGTCAAGGAGCACATCATCTACAGATTTGGAATTCCTCAAACAATTACAACTGATCAAGGAACTCAATTTACATCTTCAGAGTTCAAGGAATTTGCTGAATGCATGGGGATAAAATTGTTTAATTCTTCTCCTTATTATGCCCAAGCTAATGGTCAGGCAAAAGCTTCTAACAAGATCATGATCGAGATTATTCAAAAGAAGATTGATCAGAAGCCAAAAAAGGTGGCATTTGGTACTCAATGAAGCCTTGTGGGCTTACCGAATGGCTCCTCATGGAGCTAAAAAAACATCTCCTTATGAGTTGGTTTATGGGCATCATGCTGTTTTGCCATGGGAAATGCAATCGGACTCAAGGATAGTGGTTTTGCAAAAGGATTTAAGTTCCAAAGATTACGGTAGCTTAATGATGGACGAGTTAGAGACTCGTCTTAGGGCATTGGAAAATATTGAGAAAAACAAGATGCGAGTTGCTAAGTATTACAACAAGAAAGTAAAAGTCAAGCAATTTGCAGAAGGGGATTTGGTTTGGAAAGCATTACTGCCGATTGGGACTAAGTACAGTACGTTCGGCAAATGGTCCCCGAATTAGGAAGGTCCTTTTCGGGTGGTCAGGTGTACGCCTAGAAATGCGTATATCTTGAAAACTTCACTAGGAGAAGAGTTTACTGCTGCTATAAACGGGAGATACTTGAAGAAATATTATCCTAGTATTGAAGTTGATCGTTGATTGCAAGCATCAGGATTACAAGCATCAGAAATATAGAAACAGTCGGCGTTCGGGAAAGAAGCTGCCTTCAGAGCAAAAGTCCTAACAAAGGAGATGGACAATACTAAAGTGTATTGCCCTTAGCACGAAAGATGTTCTACATTACAAACGTTTCTTGCAGGTTCTTTATTTGGCAACCCAGCGACCTAAGATTACAAAAGGGAGCCTGTGGGAAGCAGAAGGCCTGGAGGAAGAAGCAAAAGTATGCTTCATTTCTTTGATTCCGCGTTTTCCCTCTTCAGATCTTCCCTCTTCAGCTGTTCCAGGACCACCGTGACGGCAACGTAGAAGTTTCGGGTATTGTCGTGACTTGCAGCTTCCATCAGGCTATCCCAGGAAGCCTTAAAGTTGTTGTACCTGTCAGAAACATCTGAAGGGAGGGAACAAATTCTCGTTGAATGTGGGATCTGAAACTTAAACATGAGAATCAAATAAGGATGAGGATCTTACCCCCTACCAACGCCTCCAAGCTCATGCGGCGTTCGCGTTCAGCACTACAACGGGCGCTGATGTCCCGCAGGTTGTGTTATAGATGTCGGATGCGACAGTGCAGTTGGTGGTTGGTCTTCTGTTCCGGCGTGGCGTCTTCTTCTTCAGTAGAGGAATCCGAGAGGATATATTCAGGAACCTCTTCAGTTCCAAAGATTTTCTCTGGAAGCAAGTCGAGGCTGAAAACAAAAGAAGATGAATCATGAGATTGCAATCGAGAACAAGAAAGGATTGAGAAGAGAAGATTACTCTCAAATGGTTCGCTTCTTTGGTGGGATGCTGTTATCCTCGACTGGTTGTTTCCCCTTGTCACCCATGGCCTTGGGGGTTTTTCCTCTGGAGAAGCAGGGTGAGAAGACGTGAAATGATGGAAGTGTGTGCGAGTGGATTTGCAGCGCACCAAGGGGGCTATTTTATTAGCCGTGAGGGAGCATCGGGAGTGATGACTGGCTGGCGTACATTAATGGGAATACCAAACAGCCGGGTTTTCTCTCCGAGTGCGAAGGTTTTTTCATTGAACAGTGTTCATGGCTCCCGAATAAGGATTTTCTGCGGATTCTACGCCAAGGGACAAGAGTTTGGGCGTATTCGGCTAGAGTAAGAGTTCCCGAATACGTTCAAAGTGGTGAAGGTTCGCATACACAAATCAAAGGAAATTATCACAAGACAAGTACAGAAGATAAAATTTCATATTTATTGCCGAAATACCAACATCCCTAGTACAAACTAATCAAAAAGCCTGTTTAGCACAGACTGGGGATGAATGGAATCGGCAATGGCGTCGTCGTGGCCGTCGAGGCGCTCCAGGATGACCTCGATGCCGTCGACGTCCTCGGGCGCGCCATCGTGGAAGCCGCGCGGTCGCGTGGAGTAGTCGACGTCGGTGTGCGTCGCCATGGCAGCCCGACCCAGGGTGGTGCCCAGACGGACGCCGTGGAGGGCCACCTCGTCGACGCGGTCTTCCACCGCGCCAAGGCGAGCTTCCGGTGTGTCTCCAGGGGCGTTCACCTTGTCCGCCAGCTTCTTCACCAGCGTCTTCAGCCAGTTGAGCTCGGCGTCGCGGTCTACAGCAATCACGGAGCAATGTCGGTTAGTTCAAAGCTGAGTTGAGATTAAACAAATCACAAGATTCACCGTCGATGGCCTCCAAGAGCTGCTTGCGCTGGTGCTCCCACTCGAGCTCGGCGATTCCGGCCTTTTTGGAGACGACCTCCAACTCGTGCTGGGTTTCATCACACTCCGCCTTGAACCTACGGGCGGCAAGGTCATCGTAGCGTGAGCTGGAGGAGTGGGAACGGCCGGACGATCCCGAGGAATCGCCCACCATGGCTGGAATTGTGGCCGGTGCAGGAGCGGGGTTCCACTGGATAAGCCTGGAAACACAAAGAGGATCGTCAAAAATAAAAGAAATCTAGAAAGAGCTATAAAGAAACCGATGATCACCACCTCCGGTGAGCGCCAGTGCGGCTCCCTTCGGCCTCGTCGCTGGCCCGGCGCCTGTTGCTGCTGCCTGCCATGGAGTTTTTGGGAGTACTAGTACTAGAGAGGAGAAGCTTAAATCGGCAAAGGCTTGAAAGCAGAAGATTTGGTGAAAGGCTAGGGGCACCCGAGGTTCATATTTATAGGACTGACAAAGAGATCGTGGCCGGAGATCGTGGTGCATATCCCAAGAAATTTGGGAAGTGGAGAGACTTCCTTAACCGAACCGTCGTCGAGTCGTTTGGGATTCAATCTGGGTCATATTCGGTTTGACTGGTTGAAATTCGGTTGAGTTGCGGTCGAGTTGTTTCTTGGGTCTGACACTGTTTGGCCAGAGGTGCCGAATGAATCGTCTAAGAGTTTCTCGCTAAAGTAAGGCAAGACAAATATTGGAAAGTAAAAGCTTATGGTGAGCAAAATTACAAGGATGATGAACCATTCGGCTACAAACTATTTGATACAATCATATACCCAAGTATTTTGAGATTACGCTGGAAGCATCTGATATCATCTTGCTGATGTTTTCCAGCAATTTCTGATCAGCTTCCTGGGTGTTAGACAGAGCGGAGAGCTTTGTCTTGAGCTGATTTGATTCAATCAAGGCTGCTGTAGCTTCCTATTGACAGGAAGCTCGGCTATCTTCTTCTTGTCAGCCTTGATTTCAGTTGTCATGTTCTTCAGTTCGGCTTCTAGTGCAGCTTTCCTGATGATTTTCAACTCAAGTGCAGGCTGCAGTTCGGCCAGCAATTCTTTATTGTTTTGGATCTGAGCCTGCGAGTCTTTCACAAATTGCTTGGCTTTGGCTCTCTTTTGTTCCAGGGCTGGTCAGGAGGATTGATTCTTCAAAGCTCGCCTCACTGCTGCAAAGTGATTATCCAATTGTGAGATAGGCTCCAAGGAGGCTTTGATATCATCAGGAAGCTCTTGGTTGATGGATTCAAGCACTTCTTCTAGAAGATCAACGTCCCTGACTTGATCTTGGATATCCCTTTGCAGCAAAGAGAGGATTTCTTTTAGGTTTGCTTGATTTTCCTTTGATAAAGCTTGGCCTGAAGATGCTTCATCTCCTTTTTCGGCAGTTAAGTCATCCACGGTAAAAGAAAAGCTCGGTGGTGATACAGCCTGATACTGAAAAGAAAAGCTTACTAAATTAAGGATGATTTATTAGATAGAAGTAAGAGGATAAATATTCATGCTTACCTCATTTCTGGCCTCCTGAGTTGGAGAAGGAAGTTTTTCAGGCTCAAGGAGGGGCTCTTGGATGTTCAGTTGAGGAGAAGCTTGAGGAGTCCCTGGTAAAGCTGAAGCTTCTATCCGAGGAGAAGCTAGTGGAGTCCTTGGTAAGACTGAAGCTTCTGGCTGAGGAGAAGGTGGATCCATCCTTAGTGAAACTGGAGTTTCTGCTTGAGAAGAGGATGGCTGGATCATTGGTGAAGCTAGAGCTTCTGCTTGAGGAGAAGAACTCCCCACAGTTTGGCTCATCAATGTTTCCTCTGCAAATAATAACTAGAGGGTAAATGCCAATGGAGAAAAAATGGTTAAAAAAATTATATAATGAGATGGTGAAAATTTTACCAGC
The DNA here is from genome assembly GCA_947561735.1 of Cenchrus americanus. Lineage (NCBI taxonomy): Eukaryota > Viridiplantae > Streptophyta > Magnoliopsida > Poales > Poaceae > Cenchrus > Cenchrus americanus. The sequence goes on along the minus strand of OX387245.1, from coordinate 78,882,982 downwards.
AGATGGAGCATTGGTAGGTTCTGTAATGGTTATTGGTTGCTGAGTTCTGGTCTGAAATTACACAAGATAAAGATGATCAGGATGAAGAATGGTTTTGTGCTCAGGAAAGTAAAGATATTAACCTCAATAAGAACTCTTTTGGATGTTCTTTTCTTCTTAGCGGCTGGAGGAGCAACCAGGGATGGAGCTTTCCTTTTATCAAAGGCTGAACTGATGAGAGTTGGGTCTGATGTGGCATATCTAGACATCAGTTGAGCCAAGGTGGAAGAATGAAATCCCAAAGCAGAGATTGGGCCTGCAATGTTGTAGGAGATTGTCTTGGCAAGAGGAGCAGGCACTGTATCCTGCAGAAAATGGCAAAGGATCCTGATCAGTAAAGAAAGACATGGTTGAGAAAGAGGGAAAAATAAATATATTACCTCTGAAATTGGCTGGAAATCAGGCATTAGCTCAAGACAAAGAGAGTGTACTGGCAAATTGAAGGTGTGATCATGGAATTCTTGCCACCAAGAAGTAAAGGAGGGATGAGCTATTGTTATTGGCACAAAAGGGCTAGGTGCATAAATAGTTGAGCCGCACTGTGTGACGCCCCAGGTTTTTAATTAGCGTCATTAGCGCTGATGGTCGAGTTAGCCGAGTCAAACCGGCCGACACTGGTCAAACCTAGGTCAACCTGGGTCATCACCTCGAAAACCTCGCCAATGAACCCTATTGACCCCTTGACCAAGTCAACATACCCTGGTGGTCGACCCTTGGTCAAAGACACGGTCAAACCCCATTGAAACCCTAATGTCGATGAACGTCCTTCAGAACTTTTGCCGCGTTCTCCAAATTTCACCTAAACACTTCAAAATCTACCTTTATGAAAGTTGTCCAGCTTGTTGAGGGACACAAATTTCATGTAGATTGACATTTCAAATTTTGAGAGGAAAGAGGTGAAAAACTTGGTCAACTGGCAGTACCTCCTGTTCACCGAACCATGGCGGCATTCAAAGTTTGTCAACAATTTGTGCAAAATCCGTAGAGAAAAACACCCTAGAGCCTTTGTGAAAGTTGTAGAGGGTAGTGAGATCTACAACTTCCCTATTCATCACTTAGTGCACTTTAGTTGCAAAAATTCGAGTTATGGTCAGTCAAACAGTGCCAGACCGAAATTTTTTTGGCAGGCCGCGACGCCGCCCGCGCTCCAGCGCGCGGGGCGCCCCGCTCGTGCCTTCCCCGAGGCCGTGCGGTCCCGAGGCGGGGGGGGGCACTCCGAGGCCTTGAGGTCCGCGCCCACGCCACGTGGAGCCCGCCCCCTCGCCGGCCGGCCGTGCTCCGCGGTACCCTGCGGTCCTCGCGGTGCTCCCCTGTGCGGGCGCGACGGCCGATGCCGCCTGTCGTACCGCGAATAAGGGCGGGTGTCCTTCACCCTGCAGGCACGTCCTCACCCCTCCTCGTTAAAAACCGGACCCCGCCACGCCCTCTGTCCCACCTGCGTTCCTGCCATGCACAGACCACCGAGCCACCCGCCGGCGCCATTGAAGGCAGTCGCGGCGAGCTCCGGGTCTGGCCGACTGCGCACCAAATCGAGCTCTCCCCCATCTTCCCCTGCACCTACTCTAGCTTGCCGACGTACCCGCCTCCCCCACAGAGCCGCCACCTCGCCGGCACAGCGGTCGCGGCGGCCACCGCCGGCGGCCGCCGCCGCCCCCCTCGCCGGCCCTCTCCCCGCCCCCAACCCGGCACCGAATCAATCCCGGGGACCCGAGGGTTGTTCCCCGCCCGCGCCGGCCGCCCCCGGCCGCCGATTCGCCGGAATTTGGCCGGACCGCCGACGGCCGGCGCCTAGGGACCCAATTGCGAGCCCCAAGTTTCTACAGGGTCTAAACCGCGAACCAAGGGTAGATTTGTGAGGAATCAAAAGATCCAGGGATCTGCCCGTAAGTTGCTTCTTAAACAGTGTTACAGATTTTGCTGAAACTTGTAAAATGTGTAGAAAATAGTAGAAAATTCAGAAAATTGCAAAACCAGTTTTGTTGGATTAGAGATGAAAAATCCTACAACTTTTGTTATACTCACATGATCTGATTCTGGATATTTTTAGCATGAAAAATAGGAATGTGAAGACCATAGATCTGCCATAACTCAAAAACTATAAATCCTCTGCATAAAAATTTTGGATATGTTGTGTATAATGTCAAGACAAGCTCTTGTGCCAAAAATTGCACAAAGTTATGCAGTAAATCGTTTTATATAATTTGTTATCCTTTTATGCAGAATCTGCCTAGATGATTTTTGTAGCTAAAAATATTTATGTTTTTGTGCCCAACTTGTGCATGCTGTCTTGTTATGCCAAATCACACCTCTGGTGAATTAATCATGATTTTGGGTTTATCAGAATTAATTATTATTAATTTGTGCCTATTTTCCTTTGTAAATTAATGAAGCAAGATCAGAAGAGCTTCTAGGTGTGCTTGCTAGTTCTTTAGGCTTGTCTAGGACCAGAGAGCATGCATGAGAAAGATTGGATCATTTTGATGCTTATTTATTTTTGTATGCATTTAAACTCAATCACTAGCTAGTCTTTGTTATTTTCCAAAGTATTTTATTTTCTAGCTTCCAAGCCTTGCATGTGGGTCCAGTGGTTCAGTATGGGTGTTGTTATGCTTAAGAAACCCTCCTTTAAATTTTTAGTGATTTAATGCTTAATAAAAAGCTCAAAAGGCCTTTTAAAGAGTAAAGCTTAAATAAATAAGGAAAATGCATTTTTTTAATTCTTTTCCCTTTTTGGGAAGTGTTACCTAACTTAATTAAAGGCTAATAACACACCCTTGCTGATAAAGGAATTAAATTATAAATAAATATCTTGGTACACACCTTACTAGTGAGAGGTAAAAAGCAATAAACCCTCACATGAAATAACAAGTATAAACGAAACATTAATTCAAGTGTGCAATAAGAGAATAAACCACATGTCAATAATAACCTTCCTAAAAGGAGTTTATTAGCTAACTATTTGTTAAGGTGAATATGACCAACAAGAGTTGCATGAGATAAACCAACTATCACATCACGTGAACCCTGCATTGCATTCCGTGTAGATCTTCCTGACGGTGACTACTCACTCGTCCCGGAATCCGAGAAGGGAGGAGCAGAAGCTTCGCTGCAGTACATGGAAGTTCTCGACGACACCAAGGGTGCTCAGGCTAACATAGTTGACGAAGGCAAGCCCCGGTGCATCTAACCTAGTTTTCAAATTTTTGATTATTCAATTATCTATGGATGCTTGTGCATTTAAGTTCAGGAGTTGTATGGAACCTTAGATGCATGATTCCCTAGGTACCTTTGTCCTTACTAGTATGATAGGTCGATAGCTGCTAAGCTATAGGACCGCTACAAGTCGGGTGATGACCTCACTCGCGAGAATAGGTTCCTAGATAGGAATCACAAGATATCCTTAATTGGATTGCTCATGTGGTAAGAGCATGGGATTTGGGCTCCGGTCCAATGGCTATTGTGGGTTAAGTGTTTGAACGTACTAAGCACTTGTCGGGAATGGGACCGGTAAGCCTAGTACCTTAATGAGGTGGCGAGGGATCCTACTATTACTACTTTTGGGATACGTCTCACGGCTAGCTACCGGTGGTGTACGGTGACTCCGGGTGCCTCGCGGGGTATGCCAGATAGCTCGCACCAAAGAGCTCGTAAGATTCGATCCCGACCCGAAGAGTTTTGGGAACCGCTTGGTGGTTGTCCTCGCGAGGGGCATCCCACCATGTGTTTAGGTCTACCTTGCAAGGTTTAAATAAATCGATTGTCGGCCTCTCACCGTTATCTGAGACTACTTACTCCACTAGCCATGAGATCCCTACTGATGGAAGTTGATGAATACTATGCTTGATTAATTGTATTGTACAACTTTGTCTGTACTATATGGCTAATTTAGTAAAGATTAAACCCACTAGAACTTGTGCTAAAATCTTGAAAGTAAGGACATACTCTTTGTTACTTTTCAGCAAAAGAAACTCAGTGGCCAAAAGCCTTTCATGTCTAGAGTGGGTGAAGTAGTTATCACCGACGGGTAAGTCTTACTATAATATGTTGATCCAGGTAATGCTTTCGGTGATGTGTGGCCCGGAGAGATCCCGTCCGGCCGGGAGCTGGAGTGGGTGGAGGACGATGACTGAAGGCATCATGGATGGCCTCCCGTGGTGTTTCCGCTTCCCGATAGTTTAATTCCGCTGTTTCAAAAAACTCTGAACTACGTCTTTATGTCAAGAACTTCGGTTTGTAATAATTAAACCCCCCGGGGTAAATTTCGGATGTTATTTATGTTGTATCTCTGGACTCGCCATCGACTGAGTTTTAATGCATATATTTCGATCCTTGTTGCTATTCAAGTGATTTACCAGGCGTTAACCCGGCGACTAACGACAGGATGATACTTTATTATCGCTTAATGGCCAAAGTGGTTTGGTTTAGGCGATAGTACGGTATTTTCCTGGGCGGGTCGCCACAGTTGGCATCAGAGCAATTATATGCACCAGAGATTAATTAATAAACTTAATCACTGATTTTTGAATAAAATTTGCCAAGATTGTCTGGTTTCTAAAACACGTTGGTCCGCTAAGGATAAACTAGACCGAGAGGCCCTAGAGTGAATTTTTGGGTTCTTTCAGGTGGCTTATTTAACTTATGGTTTATTTTGCTAACTCCCAGCACATTACTTTATGTCAGATTTACTTTCTTGCACAACCAAACTAGATGAGCCACGTGTTTTATACGTGTGATGTACGGCATCACGGGAATTGCGAGGGTTGATGGAGTGATCCATTCCACGGATCCCATCTTCGCGTCTATTTATGAGTTGTGTGTCACCACGTGTTTCATACGTGTGCATTCAGCATGTCGATCATGCGAGGCAAGGATACACTCCATTCAAACGGGGGATGTCCGAGGTTGGACGCTGTCCATGCAGCGGCTTAACGCATGGATGTCGTTTCTATAGTGAACAGTAATGTATGTGGACGCTTTCGTGACGTGCTGGCACGAAAGGTTCGTTTTCTGCAGGTACATAACAATGCTTCGTTAGTCGTTAAGCGAGTACCATATAGCTCTCGAATAGATAATATATGGAGAGACGAATAAAAGCCTTGCCACCGGCACTAACTTTGATTTTGGCTTGATTGCCATGTGAGGTCGGATAGGACGTCTTGCATGCATATTAAAAATCGAAATATACTAAAATGGACCCAAAACCGAACTTATATATGCTCTCTAAGGAAGATGTTGCTAGCGTGTGTTTTTTATAAACTAGAGTACCTCTCATGCTTAGGGATATGCTGCCAAATGTTGTAAAAGTTTGTTTGTCTTGCTTTTGCACCATGTTCTAGGAGTAATTAGAATAGGAGTTCTAAACCAAGTTGCTCCAAACCTAATCTAGTTCCTGCTCGCAACAATTCACAGTCATAACTCTTGTCTATCTCAAGTTATGCTCGGTTTAGTCAACCTCTGTCCTGTTGTCCTTCCGGAACCAAATCTAAAACCTTGCTTAATTGAGCAACCTTCCTAACCTTCTAGCTCAACCTCTGAGTACCAAAAATGTGTCTCTTAACCTTGATGAGTTACTACCCAAAAGTTGGGAATTTTTGGAGCTCTGGGTTTAAGTTATGAATTTTTGTTCATAACTGCCAGAACTTTATGTCGTTATGTATGTGAGCTCGCTTCGAGTACTAACATACAACTGTGCCTTTGTGCACACGACTACCTAACATTGCTCGGCCTGAGAAAAGAACTTAAGCTATTCTGCTATCTCAATGGGAATGTCTTGATCTTAGAATTCAATCTTCAATGGTGATTCTCCTATCAACATGTCACCTCCATCGACTTGTATTTCCCTCCAACCCTTTTGTCCTTAACCATGATGAAGTGCTAAGATATTCTTAGTATTGATATCCTTGCCATGGTTATTTCGAACATTCAATCATGAGCTTATTCCCCATGGTCTTGCTCACAACCTTTTGAAAAATAAATAAATAATTATGTCTCTTCTTGAGCATGCATTTGCATAACATGTGCATTTGGGAACCTTGGGTGAACTAACGTGCATACGCATAGAGTGTTTCAATATATCCTACTCTATCCTTTATGTGGGTGACGTTGTTATCCCATAACTAAAGGTGCCACGACGGAACCTAGGGCATCATATGTGCTGCAGCCATACGATGGCCACTGGGAGCGCGCTAGGTATCTTGGTTGTGAGAATGCGAGTCGCCACGCATACACCCTTCTCAACTTATGCTTGTCCTCTCAATCACTAACTCATTTGGTGGGTAACCGAGTTGTGCAAACATGCATCATAAGCACCATCCTACATGAGAATATCCATCGTGTCTCCATAAACATGTGCATCACATCAATTTTTGAAAAGCATTGCTTTGTAGTGGCACGACAATGCCACCTAAGGTCACAACATAAATAACATGTGAGCAATATCGTTTGGAAGATCCTGTACCAATTTATCTCCCCATACTTTCTGCTTGCATCCGCAAGTAAACTTCATGCAAAAGCTTTCCACTACCTGTCGCCTTTGACTACTCGTATGGGCTAACTTTGAACCGATGGTGGTTATGCTCTTTGCCCAATAATCCCATCATGTTGCTCTCTCGGAGTAATTTCCAAAAGTCTTAGAGGACCACTTCCGTATTTCCCTATCTTGTCCTTGGGATTTCGAATCTCGGGACGAGATTCATCTTAAGGGGGGTAGGCTGTGACGCCCCAGGTTTTTAATTAGCGTCATTAGCGCTGATGGCTGAGTCAGCTGAGTCAAACCGGCCGACACTGGTCAAACCTAGGTCAACCTGGGTCATCACCTCGAAAACCTCACCAATGAACCCTATTGACCCCTTGACCAAGTCAACATACCCTGGTGGTCGACCCTTGGTCAAAGACACGGTCAAACCCCACTAAAACCCTAATGTCGATGAACGTCCTCCGGAACTTTTGCCGCGTTCTCCAAATTTCACCTAAACACTTCAAAATCTACCTTTATGAAAGTTGTCCAGCTTGTTGAGGGACACAACTTTCATGTAGATTGACATTTCAAATTTTGAGAGGAAAGAGGTGAAAAACTTTGTCGACTAGCAGTACCTCCTGTTCACCAAACCATGGCGGCATTCAAAGTTTGTCAACAATTTGTGCAAAATCCGTAAAGAAAACACCCTAGAGCCTTTGTGAAAGTTGTAGAGGGTAGTGAGATCTACAACTTTCCTATTCATCACTTAGTGCACTTTAGTTACAAAAATTCGAGTTATGGTCAGTCAAACAGTGACAGTCCGAAATTTTTTTTGGGAGGTCGCGACGCCGCCCGCGCTCCCGGCGCGCGGAGCGCCCACGCGCGCGCGTACGCCGCCTCGGCGTCCGGGCCGCTCGCGCCTTCCCGAGGCCATGCCGGTCCCGAGGCGGGGGGGCACTACGAGGCCTTGAGGTCCGCGCCCACGCCACGTGGAGACCGCCCCCCTCGCCCCCCGGCCGCGCTCCGCGGTGCCCTGCGGTCCTCGCGGTGCTCCCCTGTGCAGGTGCGACGGCCGATGCCACCCGCCGTACCGCGAGTAAGGGCGGGTGTCCTTCACCCTGCAGGCATGTCCTCACCCCTCGTTAAAAACCGGACCCCGCCACGCCCTCTGTCCTGCCTGCGTTCCTGCACTGTACAGACCACCGAGCCGCCCGCCAGCGCCATTGAAGGCAGCCGCGGGGAGCTCCGGGTCCGGCCGGCTGCGTACCAAATCGATCTCTCCCCCACCTTCCCCTGCACCTACTCTAGCTCGCCGACGTACCCGCCTCCCCCACAGAGCCGCCACCTTGCCGGCACAGTGGTCGCGGCGGCCATCGCCGCCGGCCGCCAACGCCCCCCCCCCCCTCGCCGGCCCTCTCCCTACCCCAACCCGAGACCGGAATCAATCCCTAGGGACCCGAGGGTCGTTCACCGCCCGCGCCCGGCCGGCCCCGGCCGCCGGTTCGCCGGAATTTGGCCGGACCGCCGCCGGCCGGCGCCTAGGGACCCAATTGCGAGCCCCCAAGTTTCTGCAGGGTCTAAACCGCGAACCAAGGGTAGATTTGTGAGGAATCAAAAGATCCAAGGACCTGCCCGTAAGTTGCTTCTTAAACAATGTTACAGATTTTGCTGAAAATTGTAAAATATGTAGAAAATCGTAGAAAATTCAGACAATTGCAAAACTATTTTGCTGGATTTGTGGTGAAAAATCCTAGAACTTTTGTTATACTCACATGGTCTGATTCTGGATATTGTTAGCATGAAAAATAGGAATGTTAAAAACCTAGATCTGCCATAACTCAAAAACTATAACTCCTCTGCATCCAAATTTTGGATATGTTGTGTATCATGTCATCACTAGCTCCTGTGCCAAAAGTTGCACAAAGTTATGCAGTAAATCATTTTATATAAATTGTTTTCCTTTTATGCAGAATCTGCCTAGATGATTTTTGTAGCTAAAAATATTAATGTTTTTGTGCCCAACTTGTGCATGATGTCTTGTTACGCCAAATCACACCTCTGGTGAAATAATCTTGATTTTTGGTTTACAAGAATTAATTATTCTTAATTTGTGCCTGTTTTCCTTTGTAAATTAATGAAGCAAGATCAGAAGAGCTTCTAGGTGTGCTTGCTGGTTCTTTAGGCTTGTTTTGGACCAGAGAACATGCATGAGAAAGATTGGATCATTTTGATCCTTATTTATTTTTGTATGCATTTAAACTGAATCACTAGCTAGTCTTTGTTATTTTCCAAAGTATTTTATTTTCTAGCTTCCAAGCCTTGCATGTGGGTCCAGTGGTTCAGTATGGGTGTTGTTATGCTTAAGAAACCCTCCTTTAAATTTTTAGTGATTTAATGCTTAACAAAAATCTCAAAAGGCCTTTTAAAGAGTAAAGCTTAAATAAATAAGGAAAATGCATTTTTTTAATTCTTTTCCCTTTTTGGGAAGTGTTACCTAACTTAATTAAAGGCTAATAACACACCCTTCCTGATAAAGGAATTAAATTATAAATAAATATCTTGGTACACACCTTACTAGTGAGAGGTAAAAAGGAATAAACCCTCACATGAAATAACAAGTATAAATGAAACATTAATTCAAGTGTGCACTAAGAGAATAAACCACATGTCAATAATAACCTTCCTAAAAGGAGTTTATTAGTTAATTATTTGTTAAGGTGAATATGACCAACAAGAGTTGGATGAGATAAACCAACTATCACATCACCTGAACCCTGCATTGCATTCCGTGTAGATCTTCCTGACGGTGACTACTCACTCGTCCCGGAATCCGAGAAGGGAGGAGCAGAAGCTTCGCTGCAGTACGTGGAAGTGCGCGACGACACCGAGGGTGCTCCGGCTAACATAGCTGACGAAGGCAAGCCCCGGTGCATCTAACCTAGTTTTCAAATTTTTGATTATTCAATTATCTATGGATGCTTGTGCATTTAAGTTCAGGAGTTGTATGGAACCTTAGATGCATGATTCCCTAGGTACCTTTGTCCTTACTAGTATGATAGGTCGATAGCTGCTAAGCTATAGGACCGCTACAAGTCGGGTGATGACCTCACTCGCGAGAATAGGTTCGTAGATAGGAATCACAAGATATCCTTAATTGGATTGCTCATGTGGTAAGAGCATGGGATTTGGGCTCCGGTCCAATGGCTATTGTGGGTTAAGTGTTTGAACGTACTAAGCACTTGTCGGGAATGGGACCGGTAAGCCTAGTACCTTAATGAGGTGGCGAGGGATCCTACTATTACTACTTTTGGGATACGTCTCACGGCTAGCTACCGGTGGTGTACGGTGACTCCGGGTGCCTCGCGGGGTATGCTAGATAGCCTGCACCAAAGACTGTAAGATTCGATCCCGACCCGAAGAGTTTTGGGAACCGCTTGGTGGTTGTCCTCGCGAGGGGCATCCCACCATGTGTTTAGGTCTACTTGCAAGGTTTAAATCAATTGATTGTCGGCCTCTCACCGTTATCTGAGACTACTTACTCCACTAGGCATGAGATCCCTACTGATGGAAGTTGATGAATACTATGCTTGATTAATTGTATTGTACAACTTTGTCCGTACTAGATGGCTAATTTAGTAAAGATTAAACCCACTAGAACTTGTGCTAAAATCTTGAAAGTAAGGACATACTCTTTGTTACTTTTTAGCAAAAGAAACTTAGTGGCCAAAAGCCTTTCATGTCTAGAGTGGGTGAAGTAGTTATCACCGACGGGTAAGTCTTACTATAATATGTTGATCCAGGTAATGCTTTCGGTGATGTGTGGCCCGGAGAGATCCCGCCCATCCGGGAGCTAGAGTGGGTGGAGGATGATGACTGAAGGCATCATGGATGGCCTCCCGTGGTGTTTCCGCTTCCCGTTAGTTTAATTCCGCTGTTTCAAAAAACTCTGAACTACGTCTTTATGTCAAGAACTTCGGTTTGTAATAATTAAACCCCTCGGGGTAAATTTCGGATGTTATTTATGTTGTATCTCTGGACTCGCCTTCGAGTGAGTTTTAATGCATATATTTCGATCCTTGTTGCTATTCAAGTGATTTACCGGGTGTTAACCCGGCGACTAACGACAGGATGATACTTTATTATCGCTTAATGACCAAAGTGGTTTGGTTTAGGCGATAGTACGGTATTTTCCTGGGCGGGTTGTCACACACTGATACTCAAAGACCTTTTTGCTTGCAGGGATTCCTTAATATCCTCTCTGGGCTTGAGGAATTCATGAAGGAATAGCCTTGGAGGCACTTGGCCGCATCCTAGTTGTCTGGCCATCATATTTGGCTGGTAGTATTCAAAGGTGCTTTGATTTTGCCTTCCTCCACTGAATTCTGCTGGCAGGATGCATGGATGAATGAAGATGTTGAAAATTGCTATAGATTTTACAACATTACATCCAGCCTCAAAACTTAACTCACAAGGGAGAGTCAAGTTATCATTGTTCAGGTACGGAAGCCAAAGGGGATTGTCAAAACCTTTGAAGAGCTCAAAAAGTTGGCTAATGTTTTGGCTGATGGACACAGTTGAGGCAGCTTCTCCATAAGTCTGGCAACCTTTGGTGATCTGGATTTCCCCTTCCTTGTAGTTGGCTGAAGGAAAGTGCCGGTTGTTAAGGTCAATACCAACGATCTGGTGCATGTATTGCTGCAGCCACATTTGAACAAACCACCAAGGGCCATTAACAAGGAGATCTTTTGGCTGGTGTGCATTAAGAAGGTGGTTTGATGAAGCATATGGTATACACTTTCTAGGAGGTACTTTCCAAGAGGAATAAGATTACCAACAGCCAAGTCCTCAGCCATTACAATGTGGTTCAGGGTTGGCTCATTGGCTTTGCCGCAGAAGATGAATCTGCATAGCCACATGTTCAGAAAGGCCCTGTACTCAACTTCAGACAAAGGGCAATCAGACATATATTTTGGATATATCTCTTATATCCAACTCATGTTCTCACTCCTGTTTTCCTGGAGGAGCCTTTGTACTTGTGTGGGTACACGGATCCTGTGACATCAAGGCCGGTTATCATATATACATCGGCCAAAGTGGGAGACATTGGCCCATGGCCAAAAAGAAAAGCATTGGCACCATTCGACCAAAAATGACAGGCTGCAATCAGAAGATTCTCATTTTGGTGTTTCAGCCAAAGATAATTCCAAACAATGGGCAATGCGAAGGCTATCCGAATTGCTTGTTTTAGCACTGTCATCATCAAGCATCCTCTTGTACCAGTTTCTCCAACCTGCAATTGCGGGCAGGGGCCAGTTTTTGAAAGCATCTTGCCATTCATGGGGTTTCGACAAAGCTGCTTTGAAAGGGATCCTCTGAGATTCGGCTTCAATGAACTCAAAAGGGTCAGAGGTTCTCACGGGCCCGAGGAAATAGGATGGTGATTGGTCCTCGACGGGAATCAAAATCTCGGCCGCTAGAGCCTATTAAGAACAAGAAAAGGCAAAACGAAAAAAATCTAAGATGGAATTCGAAAAAAGTAATACTGAATGAGCCTTAGGAGGATGGGATTTACCTGAAGAACCTGGTCTTGGTCCGCCATTTGAAGATTTGAGCTCGAAGGATTGATGAACTAGGGTTTGGATCTGAGCGAAGACTCCAACAGTTTGTAGGAGGAAAGAACGGGTGTTGAACGGATTCGGCCTGGAGACGTTGAGCATTTATGGTCAATTCCGGAATAAAATCACTTTTTATCCCGTAATTGAAGGGGCATATGTTAATACCAAAAAATTGGTACAGGAAAGAGACTAACTTGTGGGCCAAGTTTGGTAAAGAAATACCATTCGGCAGGAAATTTTCCTCAAAGCATTCGGTAAAGGTACCTGCGGTCAACAGCACGCCATCATTTGGTAGAAGGGCTGTTTTTGTGCTTGGAAAAGGAAACATTCGGGAATACGTGATGACGTGGCCTGAATATAAGGAAGGGACGAATTGATGACGGGTGCAAGACGGATATTGGCGTCGGGGCATTAATTTAGGCAATAAGTGTTGTACTCGTGATCGACTAGGAGTCGTGTTAGGACAAGGGTATAAATATAAACCCTTAGTATTTGTAATAGGGATCGAACAATTCAACAACAAACCGGCCCCGTGCCAACTTTCCGAGTCCTTTAGTCGAGTCGTCGAGTTCTTCGAGAGGAGCCATCGATCCGTCGACCTCCGTAAGTATCGACAACCTTGTATCATGTCTAGTATCATGCGGTGGATTTAGCACATGATGCAAGTTGTCTTGCTACCATGCTTAGTATCATGCAGTGGATTTAAGCCTGGTTCAAGAGGGTTTCTTGTTAGATCATGAGCCATGCGGTAGGCTAAGATCTAGCTTGGAGCTAGTTATCGGCTCTATTAGATTTGGCAAGATCTAATAGATTCATTAAGTTACCATGTGTTGCTTTGAATTTTACTTTTTTATGTTTAATTCATGTAACACTCTTTTGCCCAATCTAGATTGATTAGTTTCGGCTCTATCTCTTTGTGATCCATATGTTATACTTTCAAATCTTTGGTTTTATATATGATAAATGGATCATGTGCTCTCAATAGCTGAATTTAGATCAATCTAGATTGTCACGTGTTGCGGATTCAAGCTTGTTAACTTTTCAATGTTTGTTCCTTCTCCACGGAACCCGAATCGGCTGTACAGCTGTATTCGGCAATTCTGTCACGAGTGAAATGTGTTCATAAGCTTGTTTAAAATAATGTATGCTTTTAGCCTTCCATGTTTAGATTGTATCATGCGGTGGATTGATCTATTCTTGGTTGGTGGTGTGGTTTCAAACAAGTTGTATCATGCGATGGATTAACTTGTTTGGTGTCATGCTCGACGGGTTTGAAAGTACCTAGACATGCGGTAGACTAGTGCTTTTGGCCTATGCATGCATGTTTACTGCAAATTTATAATCATGCTTCACCTTTATTTATTTTATTGTAAGTTATCCTCGAAAATCGGTCATGACCACGTGCATGCAATGTTATTTAGACTAAGACCGATCTTTCGTCATGCTTACGTCATGCATTCGGCTATATCCTGGTTTCATGTTTAGAGTTCCCAAATGATATTCAAATTGCTGACAGATAGTTTGTTGTAGCTATATGTCATTTTAATTGGCTTTATAGCCGTAAATACGGAACTGTCTGGTACCATCCGGCAAGTTCCAGGTTTTATCTAACTGCTTTCATCCTTTGTCAGTTTTCAGGAAAATTGACTGGCACACTTCGGATTCAGCACGTGTGTTAAGCCAACTTTGTTCGGCTTGATGTGTGTTTGGCGTGAGGTGCTGATTTTACGTCAACAACGTGTCCTTGGTTCTTAGGCTTTAGAGTGAATTGATTTTGTAGCACATCGGTCATTCTCTGCACCAAGAGATCAATATTGGTGTCTTGATTCCCTGGTCCCCCAGCAGGCATCACTGTAGCACCACCATACCCAGGATTCGGGAGAGCGTCGATAGCACTGTAATCCATGAACTCTGAATACCCGTTCCCATACATGTTCCTTTGCAGCCTGTTACTCGTTGGGGCTATCCTGTGAGTAGAGACAGACTGAACTCCAGAAGTATCGAATGCCATCTCACCATACGTGCGTGAGTTAGGTATTGCTTAATGAGGGTTCTGTTGGACTGATTGACTACCCACATGTTGAGTTGGCTGAACACTCATACTTTGCTGAGGCGGCTGAGCACTTGCATCTTGACGAGGTGGTTGGCCATTAGCAGCAGCACTTGATTCACCTTGCTCAAAATGTTTGTCCACGCTTGGGCCAAAGACACCAACCATCATCTGTCGGAAACTACTTAAAAATGCAGTGTTGTGTCTAGCCATTATTTCTTCCGTAGTTTGTTGTATCATAGCAAAAGCTTCTTGTTTCTCTGCAGCAGCTGTGGCATCAGTCTCTCCTGGCATCAGAACTCTTGGCATATCTGTTCTGAGGAACGGCACACCACTTCTATTCTTGGAAAACGACATCAGACACTTCTGCTGGAACTGCTCTACAGCTTTCTTCAGTAACAGTTGATGTTCTGAAGACAGTTCATTGAAGGTGACATCCAGGACAGCTTGGATGTCAGGCATCTTGATTAACTTGAGTGTCCCACCAGGCGTGCCAAAAAGTGTGTTGACGTAAAATCAGCACCTCACGCCAAGCACACAGCAAGCCGGATTAGCTAGCTTCACACACGTGGCCCGGGTGTTGAATCCGAAAGCGTGCCAGTCAATTTTCTTGAAACTGACAAAGGATGAAAATAGTTAGATAAAACCTGGAAATTGCCGGGTGGTACCAGACAGTTCCGTATTTACGGCTATGAAGCCAGTTAGAATGACATATAGCTATAAACAAGCTATCTGTCAACAATTTAAACCTCATTCGGCAATTGATAAAAGCATGTAAACAGAGTACTGCCGAATGTGTGACATAAGCATGATGCAAAATCGGTCTTTATTTAAACAATGTTACAACACGTATTCATGACCAATTATCAAGGATAAAGCATGATAAAATAACTAAAAGCGAAGCGTGATCATGAATCTACAGTAAACAAGCATGCATAGACCAAAAGCACTAGTCTACCGCGTGTCTAGATACTTTCAAACCCGTCAAACATGACGTCAAAACAAGTTAATCCACCGCATGATACAACTTGTTTGAAATCACACCACCAACCAAGAATAGATCAATCCACCACATGATACAATCCAAACATGGAAGACTAAAAGCATACATTATTTAAAGTAAACTCATGGACATGTTTCACTCATGAAGGAACTGCCGAATACAGCTGTACAACCGAATCGTGTTCCGCAGAGAAGGAACAAACTATGAAAAAATAACAAGCTTGAACCCGCAACACGTAACAATCTAGATTGATTTGAATTCGGCTATAGAGAGCGCATAACTCGTTTGTCATGTCGAACCAAAGACTTAAGCATGCAACACTTGGATCACAAACAAGATAGAGCCGAATCTACTCAATCCAAATTGGGCAGTAAGAGTGTTACATGAATTAAACATAAAAGTAGAATCCAAAGTAACACATGGTAACTTAATGAATCTATTTGATCTTGCCAAATCTAATAGAGCCGATAACTAGCTCCAAGCTAGATCTTAGCCTACCGCATGACTCATGATCCAACAAGGAAACCTTCTTGAACCAAGCTTAAATCCACCGCATGATACTAAGCATGGTAACAAGACTACTTGCATCACGGTCTAAATCCACCGCATGATACTAGACATGATACAAGGTTGCCGGTACTTACGGAGCTCGACGGATCGATGGCTCCTCTCGAAGAACTCGACGACTCGACTAGAAGGACTCGAAAGTTGGCACAGAGCCGGTTTGTTGTGAAATTGTTCGATCCCTATTACAAACACTAAGGGTTTATATTTATACCCTGGCTCTAACACGACTCCTAGTCGACCACGATTACAACATTTATTGCCTAAAATTAATACCATGGCGTCGTGTCTGTCTCGTACCCATCATCAATTCAGCCCCTTTTTTATATTCAATCCACGTCATCACGCATTCCCGAATGCTTTCCGCTTTCACCCGTGGAACAATTCTTCTACCGAATGATGATGCACTCCCGACCGCAGACGCCTCTACCGAACGCTTCGAGGAAAACCTTCTGCCGAATGGAGCTCTTCTACCAAATTCGGCCCACATGTCAGTCTCTTCCATGTACCAATTTTTGGTGTTAACAGCATCTCATACATGTGCCAGAATCACAAATTCACACATATGATAGACAAATCAGTGTAATATCACAGTACAATGCTCAAAATGTACAAATAGAGGTTTATTAACTTATTACACTCATCGATAGACTCGAAGGTCTTAACACGAACATCGATAGCTAGATGATGAAACACCGTCTCCAACTTCACAAGCTCCTGACTGGGGGTAACGCGAGCCTCAGAATCCATCGAACTCGTCGAAGAACTCTGCTCCAACATCCTCCTCTGAACACATATAGGCAAGAGTGAGTACACTTATGGTTGGTACTCGGCCCGTGGGGGAATATGCAAAGCTATCAAGGGTAGGCTAGGGTTTTCAGCGGTAAGCATTTTAAGTTGGTCAAATTTTATTAGCAAGCACCTATTTACTAAGTGTAAGTATATACCAACCCAAAACTTAGCATTTATAAGATTATTATTCCAAACCATATTTAACCCACAGTTTAAATTCCAATTTCAAGTTTAATTATCATGTGAGGGTCCAAGCCGCTCTTGACCGTGAGCACGGCTGATCGATCAGTTTTCACTCTGCAGAGGTTGTACACTTTACCCACAGTTCGTGTTCCCCATATTGCCCGGGTTTGCAAAGCCCTTAAACACTTCCGAGGTGAGTGGCTAGGGGTTCACTACGAAGCCTTTACAAAGGCATGCAAAGCACCAATAACCCACGACAGTTACAGCTCAGGGCGGACCATAACCCTCCCTAGTGGTCAACACCTTAGCAAAGGCTACTACCCCAAAAGGACCGGGCTATACCCCTACAACCCGGAGCCCCCTGTGTTCCTTTCAGACAGGGCCATTAGATAATTGACACTCCTAATTAATTGGCTAAGGCAGAGCCATGTGGACTGTGGTTGCACTATTTTCCTGGGTGGTTCTCCATGTTTTAATTTATATGCTCTTGAATTACCATAAACACCAACTTCATTTTAACCAACATTTTATAAAGTTAAATTCCATTCCCAAAGTATAGCATCTAAGCATTTATCTATCCAAACATTTATTTAAAACAAGGTATGCAAGGTATAGGGTTTAAAAATTAGTCTTTTCCTTAATAGGCATTTCCCGTCAAAATTTATGCATAACAAATTATAAAATTTAAAGTGTGATAACATGCTTGTTATTAGGACAAAAAGAGTATGCAGGGGGAGGAAATCCACTTGCCTTCTTCTCCTAAAAACTGTGGCTCGATTTCTTCAAAAGTTTGCTCCTGCTCGACCTCGAACGACACATCCTCTACGATCACACAAGAAAAACAAAAAAAATAAATAAAACAGTACATCAAACATTGTTAAAAGTCTAAAAAAAGTTTCTAAAACTAACGTGCTTATTGAGATGATCGCGTGGACACCAAAAACGCCTAAAACGGAGCTAGGACGGAAAAGTTATGGCCTAGACAAGATCTAGGGGCTAGATTGTAAAAGAACTTGATATTAGGGGTTTTCTACAAAAACCCAAGGGCTAAAACATAAATATGGGTATAAACTAGTGGACTTTGGTGCAAAAGGTGGGCTTTGGACTGTGGGACACAAAATCTAAGAAGAGCAAGGGTCTAAACATAAGAAAAAGGACTTAACCGTGAAGGTTCTAATGGGTGGAAGGGTAGTTCTGTTATAATAGAAAGTACAGGGGCATTTTCAGAAAATAGTGGTGGTCGGCTAGGTGTTTACCGGTATGGCTTTTATTGACTTAGGGCGAGATGCGATCTGAGCCGTTGAATTCGGATTGGGCGGCTGGAAGCGGTTGCGGCCAGCAGGCGGCGCGTGGTACGGCGGCCGCGCGCGCGCGCGCGGTGGCGGGCGGCGGCGCCCCCGCCGGAAAGTTCGCCGGCGCACGCCAAAACGACGCTACCGAGCACGAAATGAAATGGAGAATACACCAAAATGAAGAGGGGGCACAAGGATTTCACCAAGCTACTCGAAGAGGAAGGAGAGGCGCCGACGGAGGAGATCGACGGCGAGGGGCGGCGCTCCGGTAGCTCCCTTCGGGCGGCGATGCGGTGAAGGCTAGTAGGGGAGGAGGACTGGTGCGGATTGGAGAGGGGATGGTGCCGCCCTTTTATGGCTCAGAGAGGAGTAGGGGAAGGGGCGGCCGAGGCGGTGGGACGGGTTCCGGCGGTGGAGGCCGCCATGAATGCCATGGAGCTCGGTGGGGTGGTTTCCATAGGGGAGGGGACGAGTCGACGGCGCTGGCTCATTTACCGTGGCTCGGTGGGGAAAGAGGAAGGGGCGTGGGAGATAGAGGGATGCCGGGGAAAGGGGAAAGGCGCCAGGAGGGCGGCGGCCGGCGCGGCCAAGGTAGGAAGGGCGGCGACTGGTGGTAGAAGATGGCCCTAACAGGTGGGCCCCACCTGTCAGCCGGCGGGATTAGACGGGCCGAAAGTGGAGATATGGGCCGTTGCGGGGAGGAAAAAGAAAAAGGATGGGATGGGCTTGCTGGACTAGAATGAAGAAAAGGAGGGTTTGGTTTTGTTTTTTTCTTTCTCTTTTCTTTTCAACCCTTTACTCAAAAATCTTTCAAGTTTTTCAAAAAAACTTTTTAAACCACACAACCAAACAAAAGCCCATGCATTCAACATGATGAACAAGCACTTGGGTATTTTCTAAATTAATTAATTATTATTTCATATATTAAGGCAAATTTAATTAGTCAAATTTATTAAACCCTTAGAAATAAAAATTCGGGCGAAACCAATTCCCAGGGTGTGACGGGCGGTGTGTACAGAGCCCGGGTACATATTCACCGCGGCATGCTGATCCGCGAAGAAGGGGAACTGAGTCGATCTATTCCATGGCGTCAACGAGAGCCTTCCCTTCATAACCTGAAAGTGGGCCGGACAGTTCTTTGAGATCGGTACTTCTTAGAAAGTGGTCAATCCTAGCCAATCTGCGAATCGAGTGAGCTCCCCTTGCAATGATGTGGTGGTGAACCTCTCATTCGTCTTCAGTGCTCTCTTGAGAAAAAGAGAAATGAGAGTTTCGCCACTTTTGTCTACGCTACTGGCACCTGGTTGGAAAACGATTCGAGAAGTGAGAACTAGCGACGAAGCCCTTTTTGAATTCTTTTTTAGTATATGAAGCAAAAAGAAAGAAAAGATGGATAAGGATTGTATTCTTTAATTATTTCTCTATTTTTTATTACTTAATTTACGAATTTCAAAAAAAATTATTCTATTGGATTCGTTAGAGAATTCGAAAAATTACAACAAAATCTTTAGAAATCACATTTTTAGTTAGAGTGGATTGTGCTATTTCTAGAATAAAGAAACCTTTTCATGCTGGCGGAAGCGAGTTACGGCTTTGCTTCTTTCGTGATTCACGTAGATTTGCCTCTAGTCGGGTGGGCGCCGGCCAGCCGGATCCCCCTGAAAACCGTACGTGCGGGTCTCCCCGCATGCCGCTCACGCCATTTGAGGTGGCCCAGAAGATTCCTGTTAATCAAGTGTTGCAAGCAAGATCATAGAGAAATGACGCTAGGGACGATAAAAGGATTAATACTCGGCTCCCACCTCGCTACGGTAAAGGCCAAGCACATTCTATTTGTCCGCACGATCTTCCTCTTCCTGCCCGACTCATTTTGTCTTCACTGGAAGCTGCTGATCCCAGCGTAGCATTCAAGACAATTGTTCCCAGGCTTTATTTAAATCTCGAAAATCCACACAGATGCGTATTTGTCCGTTCTTCTTCTTCACTGGAACAATGCTGGCCACCCAATCGGGATTTTCTTCTTCCTGTATGAAACCAGCTTCAATGAGCTTTTTGGTCTCGATGACGACCTTTTCTTCAAGCTCTATCCTCATGCGGCGAGGTGCCTGTTTAACGCACATTTGGATCAATCTTGAGCTTGTGGACTGCGGGTCTAAACCGGGCATTTCTATAAAAAGAAATATGACCAAGAGTGATGTATATAGAACGGATTTCCTTTTTTCTATTTCCCACTACCAGATAGTGGTCATAAATCTCATGATAAGTCCCAAAAGATTCATATTGAACTTCAATCGGAACTTCTCTTGACCCAACGACGCATTTATCTAGTTCCATCGGATCCACAAGGTTTAAACCGATTCGTTTCTGTCTATAAGCTCCCAGTGCATCATAGGAACTAGAAAAATGAAGGGTGAAAGAATGACAAAGAGACTGATTCCGATTGCGACTCGGACTGTGACGGGCCCATTCCGTCATGGATGCGTGCCAACCCGAAGATTTTAGGGGCTATAATCTAGAACTTACCCGCGATTTATATTTATCCAGACCTTCAGCCAAGTAGACTATGGAAACAATCTGAAAGGTGTTGACTTCGTGAACGAAAGCTCCTTCCCGAATAAAACGACACCGACGGTGGCTGAGAAAGAAACCAAAGCTGGAGAAAGCCATTTTTGGATCACTTTTTTCGGGGTTAATCTGACCTTCTTTCCCATGGTTGACCTGTATTCTTAACTTTTCAATTCGTTCTAATAGTCGTTGCGCATTCTGTTGAATAAGTCAAGTATTTTTCTTATTCCTTAGCCATTCCTTGTTCAAGTGCAATAAACTAATCATTAACAACTAGAGCGAGAACAAGTCAATTAAAGTAAAGTCTCATACACTTGAAATGTCAATACCGAATCAAAGGGTTTAGTTTGACTCATCCCATTTCACTAGTTTAACAAAGTAAGCTGAGAAAGTTCTAGTAACTACTCATACTTTAAGAAAAGAATTGTAGCATCTGTTTCAGAAGTGTTTGACTTTGCTGCAGAGCTATTTAATAGCAACAAATTTTGTTGCTAGCATTTTTAAGTGATGGAATTTTGGGTGTTACAAATCCTACCCCCTTAAAGAGAATCTCGTCCTTGAGATTCAGGAAGATTGGGAAACAGCTAAGGAAATTCTGCCATATGCTCATCTTCTCTTTCCCAAGTAGCTTCTTCCTCCGAGTGGTGACTCCATTGGACTTTGCACATTTTAATGACTCTGCTTAGGGTGATTCTTTGTGATGTGTCCAAAATTTTTATAGGGTGTTCCTTATAGGTCAAATCATCCTTCACATCAAGGTCTTCCAAAGGTAGGTGGTCTACCTTAATCTCACTCGAACACTTCTTGAGCTGAGATACATGAAACACATCATGTACATCTGACAATCGAGCTGGGAGTTCTAATTGATATGCAACTTCTCCCTTACTTTCTAAGATCTTAAAAGGTCCAATGAAACGTGGTGATGTTGACGGTGTATTTTGGTACACCTAGCATGTTCATTACACTTTGGTTTGGATTTGATTATGGAACTAACCCGCCACTAGGCACACTAATCATATAACAAGTTCATCTATGTGCATGCATTTGGAAGTGTTGTGTTTATGTAGGAAAACATGGTCATAAAGGACGGATTTGCAACAAGTTCAAAGGAGCATTTACGGAGTCTTGTTCGAGTTCATGAGCTTGATGAAATCACTTCCGATGGTGGCAAGGACCGAAGTGCTACGAGGAACACCCTCGGCCGGCACAGCCCACCCTGGTGGTCGGTTCAGCCCCCCTTTCCTTGCACCCGAAGGATCTTTAACCCTAAAAGCCTGGAGGCGCCGCCATCACGAGGGGGAGAGCCATTCGCACCAGGAGGCCATCCACAAGCTAGAGAGAGAGGAGGGAGATCTCCGGAGTGAGATCGTCCACCTCGAAGGAAGCACCCACAAGTGGAGAAGAAGGAAGACACCATCGGAAGGGAAACCATGATCAACGGTGCTATGTCCAGCACCTTGATGGGGTAATCTCCTTATTCGTCCATGGGTTGTAATCGATCTTGAGATGTAATCATACTTTGTCAGATTATATATCTATCATCTTGTGTTGAATATACTTTAATTCTTAAGGTTCGCTACCATGCCGTAAAGGGAGAAAGGCCTCAATGCTTCCTTGGATCTATTCAATACGCCGTGTCCATCATAGGTCTAGTCATGAATACCTTCGCGTAGTGACAGTACGAGAGGAGGGAAAGGGCGAAACCGTGGTCACAACCCTCGATAGATTAGATTGGTTTAATGTCTTTAATTGATTGCATGATCGTAGACCCATGGGCGAGTGTCTTTTATCTTGATATCTTAATCATTCTCTCTAGTGTAGTTTTGTTGTTTTCTAGTATAATAATAGTTAGGGTTTTAGTAGCTAGAGCGTAGAAGTAGATTGAACGCTTGTAATCCCCTTGCTCCGCGGATTGACAAGAACCTTGGGAATCTCGTGGTGAAAAAGGTGTGGGGTCCGTACGCTTGCGGATCGTAGAGGGATACGTCTTTTATCCGTCAACAAGCCCCTTTTTCTGGCGCCGTTGCCGGGGAGCAAGCTAGTTTACATCGTTCGATTTGCATTTAACTTAGTTTTATATTTTAGTTTATCTTTTATTTGCTATATCTAACATATATTATCTAGAAAAACACTTGTTTCGTTTTTGTTTTTGTTTTCATCTTATTGTTTAGATGGCGTTCGTCAATCAACCCATGGAAGAACCGGAGAAATCATTAAGGGATTATGCTAGCCCTCGATGTGAAGACATAAAAGTACAAGAGTCGGAGATCATCGAGATGGTGGCGGCAAAACCATTCGAAGGGATGGTTACGGAGAACCCATATAGACAAATAAGGAATCTCACGACGCTATGCAACACGGTTGCGTCAAGAAGGAGTTCCCGATGAATGGTTCATATGGAATCTCTTTCCCTACTCACTTGCCAGCAATGCAAAGACATGGTACTCGTTTGCGTCCTTTGAAGTTGAAGGCAATTGGAACAAGTTGACAAAGAAGTTTTGTGAGAAGTTCTTTCCAATTAGCAAGGTTCAACATCTAAGGAGGCAAGTGATCAAGTTCATGCAAGGAGAAGAGGAAGGGATAGACCAAGCCTGGGATAGGTTTAATGGGTTGATCGAACAAGGACCAAGACTCAACTTCTCCGGTGACGTACTCTTGCATACATTTTTCTTTTCCCTAACCCCTAGTTGCATGCAACACGTCGAAATGTGTGCAGGTGGGGATCTCATGGAGAAAACACTCACGGAAGCCGCCCAACTTCTACAAAAAATTAGTAAAGCGGCTGTCATGCGAAGAGATTCGGAAACAAGACTTGCGGAAGAGCCGAAATATAATTTGAGGAAGAAGAAGTGTGCTGAATTTTCTAAAGAGGCAACCCCGGAAGTCACAAAAGAGGAACCAATCACGGAAAAGCTTGAACAAGAACACATCAAGTCAAGAACTACCCCGAGCATCGACTTCGCCATACCAAATGAGACAAACAAGAGAAGCATGTCAAGCACGAAGCCACTAAGGGAGTTCGAACCAATGGATTGGGTTCCTATCGATTACGGAGAAGTATTCGACAAGAGAAGACTGTTCCCTAATCAAAAGGGAATGGTGAGAGCATTGGAAGTGGATTTCCCACTGCAGAATAAAGCGGAAAATTCATACGACCTTGAAACCACCGATGAGATTTTCCAAAAACTCTTTGGAGATGACATAGTGGATCCGGAACACATAGCCAAGGTGAAGAGAATCATGGGGATCAAGCCCGAAGCATCACCATACGCTCGCCTCGCCGAAGTCTACGTGATAGGATCCGAAGAAGAAGATGACACCACACTTGAGTTGCGAGATCAACGGAGTTCAATGCAAAGCTTTATGGGACATCATGAAAGTGCATCTTGGCCCCTAATTATTTTGGTGATAATGACAAGCACAATTTATGGTATTTAACGCTTGATCAAGATGTGTGCAGGACTTAGGTGAATGAAACTCTTATAGTTTGACCAAAGGAAGGCCCCCAACTCCAAGTCGTCGTTTTCAACTCGAATCAAGGCCTAATTTGATTTTACTTTTGAATTTGAGTATAGGAAACACCGTACTATAAAGGGGGATGCGAATCAATAGCCAAGAGATACTAAAAGTGCTCTAGAAGTTGAACCAAGTGAGTGAGAAGAGTTGAGAGTTGGCACGCGCACAATTGCTCTTCTTTTCCCAAATTCTCAGTTCTTGTCGGTTGTACCGACACCACGTCGGTACTACCGGCAACCCCCTCGGTAGTACCGACCTAGGGTCGGTATACCGATATGGCTTCACTGGTGAGTTTTAGCCAGGGGGTCGGTACTACCGACCCAGCGTCGGTACTACCGATAAAGCTTCACTGTTAGGTTTCTGGGAAACCCCTCGGTAGTACCGACACCGTGTCGGTAGTACCGAGGATGGTCGACTCAGCAGAGTAACGGCTAGTTTTTGAGCCTTAGTATTTAAACCCCTTTCTCCCTCCTCACTCATTGCTGACAAACCACGAGACAAACACTTCCTCAAGCATTCACTCCACCTCTCCCCTCTCCTCTAGAGCTAATCCTTGGTTCCCTTGACTAGGGTTTGAGTAGAGAGGTGATTTCTAGTGAAGTGTGCACAAGCTTTGAGAGCCTCGTCATTTCTCATCTTCTCAAGAGCACTTGAAGCATCTCCGGGCATTTGGTTAGCATTTGTTACTCTTGAAGCTTGCTTCTAGACGGTTAGGCGTTGCCCGCGAGTGCCCTCTTTGTGTGGTGCACCCGGGATCGTTTGTATTACCCTCTCCTTTGTGGAGAATTCTTAGTGAGCACCAATCTTCCTTTCTGAGGCTCTTGGTGATAGCCCTCCCTTTGTGGGATCCTCAACGGAGACGTAGCATCCTTTGTGGGTGTTAACTTCGGATTAAATCTTTGTGTCTCCTTTGCTTGCTTGAATTCTTTGTTTCTATCTAACCCTAGAACTTGTTTTAGCCCGATCTATCATTTGGTTGCTTTCCAACTCTTCTCTGTGGTTGTAGGTGGTTCTTAGGATCTAATCTAAGACTTTGTTTCAAATAGATTTGCAAAAATCGCTGCAGAATTCAAATTTCGTTTTAGTCAACTCTACCCTGTCGGTAGTACCGACCTAGTATCGGTAGTACTGAGACCCCTCGGTAGAACTGGCACCACGTCGGTAGTACCGACAGGTGCTTTAACCGCTGCTTTTGTTTCAGAAATTTGAAGTGATCCTATTCACCCCCCTCTAGGCATCACAAGGTCCTTTCAATTGGTATCAGAGCCTAATCCCTTGATTTAGGCTTAACCGCTAAGGGATCAAGGTGTCGGGAATTGGAAGCAACCCAACCGCCGAAGAAATTACCGCAATAGAAGCTCAAGAGAGAGAGCTCCAGGCTGCTCAAGTCGGCGACCTCATCGACAAGGCCCCAAGCCGTACACCATCCAATGTCGATAGCTCCGACGACTCATCATTGGATTCCGACTCCGACTCAGACTCTGACTCAAGCGATGAAGATGTCAAGGATGATGACAATGCGGCAAAGAAGGCGGCAAAGAAGAGAAGAAAGGCTAAGAAGAAGAAGAAGGCCAAGAAGATGGCCAAGAAGCTCCTCAAGAAGATGATCAAGAAGGAGCAATCCAAGTACACTCACTCCGGCTTCTACAAAGTGCCCCACAACTACGCGCAATTCCCGGGCAACAACTCTAACGACAAATTCTATTCCGTGCATTTGGGAAAGCCTCCTCATTTTGATGGGAAGGACTATCCCAAATGGGCTTATGATATGCAAATGCACCTTTACGGGCTTCACCCTTCTCTTTGGAAGATTGTGGTTGTAGGTGTGACAATTCCCGCCGAAGGAGAAGCCCTCGCTATCGAGCATGAGCAAGACCTCCACCGCAATGTACAAGCAACAAGAGTCATCACGGGATCCTTGTGTGCACAAGAGTTCAACAAGGTGTGGAACATCCAAATTGCCAAAGTAATTTGGGATACACTCAAGGAAGCACACGAGGGAACCGAGCATGTGAGACAAGGAAAGACGGACCTACTCAACGGGGAACTTGAGCTTTTCTTCATGAAGGATGGAGAAACCGTACAAGAAATGTATGATAGCTCATGGTCCTTGTCTTGGACATTAGAGCCCTTGGAAGCAAAGATTGGGATGATTCAAAGGTCACCAAGAAGTTGCTAAGAGCTTTTGCCCCTAAGGACAAGAACTTGACGGCAATGATAAGAAGGGATCCAAGATACCCAACAATGACTCCCACTCAACTTCTTGGAGAAATTTTGCATCAAGAACTAGTTCATCAAGATGTGGAGAAGTCTTTAACCTTGAAGATGGGCAAGAGCTTAGCCCTCAATGCTAGCTCTAGTGAAGTGGTGGAAGCAAAGCCCATATCCTACAAAAGCAAGAAAGAAGACTCAAGCGATGAAGCAAGCACGGATGAAGAAACCGCCTTTGCCATAAGGAAACACAAGAAATTCTTGAAGTCAAGAGCATCAAGAAAAGGTGGTGACGAAAGAAGAAAGAAGTCACAAAGGAAGTGTTATGAGTGTGGAGAGTATGGGCACTTTATTGCCGAGTGCCTCAAAAACAAGAACAAAAATGAGGAAGAGAAGAAATTCAAGGAGAGGAGCAAGGAGTACAAGAACAAGTATCAAGGGCGTGCACACGTGGGTCAACAATGGGACTCAAGTGATGAAGATGAGGAACCAAAGAAGCAAGGCATGGCAACCATTGCCATGGCACAAGGCTCATCTTCACCACGCCTCTACAACAACCTCTCCAGTGATGAAGACCACTCTCACTTTTGCCTCATGGCAAGGGGGAGCAAGGTACAAGAATCTACCGTCTCATCTTCTCCAATCTCCTCTTCATCCACACCTAGTAGTGACATAGAGAACATAGATGTAGAAAAGGAAATGAAGGACAACATGATAAAGAAATTTGGTAAAAAAAGCCACATGGAAATTAAAAGGCTTTTGGACAAACTAGAGAAAAAGAAGGAGATTCTTCATGAGCAAGAAGACTTGCTTATCCTTGAAAAGGAACGAAACCTTGCTCTGGAAAAATCTCTTGCCGAGGAGAAGGCTAAGGTTGAAAAATTGACCACGGACTTGTCCTTGGCCAATGATTCCTACAAGAGGATGTCAAAGGATTACACTTTGGAAAATGAATCTCTAGCTTCCCTAAAGGCTACTCATAGTGAGTTTCAATCAAGCCTCTCATTCTTGATGGAGAAATACAAAACTCTTGAAGCCAACTTTAGTAGTCTTTGGGAAAGCACCAAAGCCACTCCATCGGCAAGATTGGACTCTAGCGCCTCCACTAGCAAAAATTGTTCTTCTTGCTCAAACATTGATGTAAATGCTCTCAAGACAAACCATGCAAGGCTTGAAGAGAAAATTAAGAGCAAGGACAAGGAAATTGCTCAATTGAACATGTTGATCACACAAGGCAACATTGGTGCCAAGTCCATACCCAAGGTAGTGGACAAACAAGGACTTGCGCATCGCAAGAACAACAAGGCCAATGGTAGAGTGGTGGTGAAAGGGCATGAGATTCCCTTGTGGAACAAGGGTGGCTACCTCAACACAATCATGGATATTGCCCATGGAGTCACCACCTCTACCACAACCAAGGAAATGCCAAAGATGGTGAACACCACAAAAGGAAATGGTAGAGTTAACTCTCCACCAAAGGCATCGAAGAATGTGGTCGAGCACAAGCCCTCTTCCAACTACACGAGTGACTACATCGTAACCTTGGACCACAATGGCAAAATAGTAGTCAAGTATGTTGGGGCCTATGCCATGAAGGCCATGAGGAAGAGTGTGTGGGTTCCAAAAGTTTATGCATCTCCAACGACCCAAATCATTTTGAGTACCTAAACCAAAAGCTTAAACTTGTTTTGTAGGCCTACTCCTCCGGTGGAAGCGCATGGTTGATTGATAGTGATGCCACTAATCATATGACCAAAGATGAGGGCTTATTTGCATCCCTTGATCATTATGACAACTTTACGGAAACTATCATCTACGAAGACAATGGTCAAGGAGATGTCATTGGTTTAGATAAAATTGCTATCTCAACAACAAATTCAATTGAAGATGTTTATCATGTGCAAGGGTTGGGGTACAACTTGTTGTCAGTGTCACAACTTTGTGAGAAAGGCTACAATTGTCTCTTTACTCTTGAGGGTGTGACCGTCTCTAGAAGGGAGGATTCCTCTATTGTCTTTGCGGGTCATTTACGGGGAAAGCTTTACTATGTGGATTTCACAAAAGTAAAGGTGGACCCTAAGGCTTGCTTAGTGGCAAAATCCGACTTGGGTTGGCTATGGCATCACCGACTAGCCCATGTTGGCATGAGTAACTTGGCCAAACTTCAAAAAGACGAGCACATCCTAAGACTAACAAATGTTGTTTTTGAGAAAGATAGGTTATGTGGTGCATGCCAAGCCGGGAAGCAAGTTGGAGCTCATCATCCCGCCAAGAACATCCTATCCTCATCAAGACCATTGAAGCTACTACACATGGATTTATTTGGACCAATTGCCTACATAAGCATCGGTGGTAACAAATATGGTTTAGTAATTGTTGATGATTTTTCCCGTTTCACTTGGGTATTCTTTTTGCGAGATAAAAGTGAAGCAAAGGGAATTGTGAAAAAGTTCATTAGAAGAGTTCAAAATGAGTTCGAGCTCAAGGTCAAGAACATAAGAAGTGACAACGGCTCGGAGTTTAGAAACACTCAAGTTGAAGAGTTCCTAGATGAAGAAGGCATCAAGCATGAACTCTCCACTCCATACACACCTCAACAAAATGGCATCGTTGAGAGGAAGAACCGTACATTGATTGAAGTGGCAAGGACAATGCTTGATGAGTACAAGACTCCGGACTCATTTTGGGCGGAAGCCATCAAAACCGCATGCCATGCTGCCAACCGACTCTACCTCCACAAGTACTTGAACAAGACACCCTACGAAATCATCACCGGTAAGAAGCCTAGTGTGCATTACTTTAGGGTCTTTGGGTGTAAGTGTTTCATACTTAACAAGAAACCCAAAGCCTCAAAGTTTGCATCCAAGGTTGATGAAGGTTTTCTTCTTGGTTATGGAACTAACGAGCATGCCTATAGCATTTTCAACAAAACCACCGGTTGTGTTGAGACCATGGTAAATGTGAAATTTGATGAATCCAACAGCTCTCAACGAGAGCAAGTTAGTGAAAACCTTGTAGATGATGAAGAGCCCCCAAGCATATCAATCTTGAGAATGGGGACCGATGAAGTGATGCCTCGTGAGGTTCAAGTACAAACTCCGGTTGACACAAGCACTCAAGATCCATCATCATCAACGAGAGTGGAACCACCTAGTTCTCAAGATCATCAAGATGAGAGCCAAGATCATGGTGACGATCATGCACGGGGCTTTGATCAAAGGGGAGGACTAAGTGATGAAGCTCAAGGCGATACTCCACAAAGTGGAGATGATGATGATGGACCCATTCAACGTCAATCTCAAGCACCACACCCAAGGGTACATCAAATGGTTCAACGAGATCATCCCGTTGACAACATACTTGGGAGTATTCAAAGAGGGGTAACAACTCGATCTAGATTGTCAAATTTTTGTGCATTTTACTCGTTTGTTTCCTCCTTGGAACCTCTTAGTGTGGAACAAGCTCTTGAGGATCCGGATTGGATTATTGCAATGGAGGAAGAATTAAACAACTTCAAGAGAAATGAAGTTTGGGAGTTGGTACCAAGACCCAAGCAAAATGTGATCGGCACCAAATGGGTTTTTAGGAATAAGCAAGATGAATTTGGTGTCGTCACAAAGAACAAGGCAAGGCATGTTGGCAAGGGTTACACTCAAGTTGAAGGCTTGGACTTTGGAGAGACTTATGCTCCGATAGTAAGGCTTGAGTCAATTCGTATTCTTTTGGCCTATGCTACCCATCATGATTTCAAGCTTCATCAAATGGATGTGAAGAGTGCTTTATTGAATAGACCCCTCCAAGAAGAAGTTTATGTAGATCAACCACCGGGGTTTGAAGACTCAAGATTTCCAAACCATGTGTACAAGCTCCATAAGGCGCTCTACAGGCTCAAACAAGCTCCTAGAGCATGGTATGAATGCCTTAAGGATTTTCTTCTCAAGAACGGCTTTGAGATAGGCAAAGTCGATTCCACTCTCTTCATACAAAGAAATGGAAAAGATATATTCGTTTGTCAAATTTATGTTGATGATATCATCTTTGGTTCTACTAATGATAAATTTTGTGAAGAATTTAGTAGGATCATGACTAAGAGATTTGAGATGTCTATGATGGGTGAATTGAAGTTCTTTCTTGGGTTTCAAATCAAGCAAATGAAGGAAGGGACTTTCTTGTGTCAAACCAAGTATGTGAAAGATATGCTCAAGAGGTTTGACATGGCCGATTCCAAGCCCATCAAAACTCCCATGGCACTAAATGGACATCTTGATCTCAATGAAGAAGGGAAGTCGGTCGACCAAAAGGTATTTCGTTCCATGATTGGCTCCCTCCTTTACCTTTGTGCATCTAGGCCCGATATAATGCTTAGTGTGTGCATGTGTGCAAGATTTCAAGCCAATCCTAAGGAGTGTCATCTAATGGCCGTTAAAAGAATCTTTAGATATTTGGTTCATACTCCTAACCTAGGCTTGTGGTATCCTATTGATCTACTTGGCTACTCCGATTCAGACTATGCCGGTTGCAAAGTAGATCGAAAGAGCACTACCGGGACTTGCCAATTTCTTGGTAGGTCTTTGGTGTCATGGAGCTCAAAGAAGCAAAACTCGGTTGCTTTGTCCACGGCCGAAGCCGAATATGTGGCGGTCGGTGCTTGTTGTGCACAACTCTTGTGGATGAAGCAAACGTTGAGTGATTATGGTTGCAAGTTTAGTAAGATTCCACTCTTGTGTGACAATGAGAGTGCTATCAAACTAGCGAACAATCCAGTCCAACACTCTAGAACAAAGCACATAGACATTAGACACCACTTCTTACAGGATCATGAGGCTAAGGGTGACATTGCTTTACGGCATGTTTGCACCGAAAGGCAACTTGCCGACATTTTCACCAAGCCCCTCGATGAGCATAGGTTTTGTGCTTTGAGGAGTGAGCTAAACATCTTAGATTCTCGTAACTTGGCTTGATCTTTTGCACATTAACTTTGTTGCCTAGATAGGAAGCAAAATGTTTTATTTTTTTCCTCTCTTTGTGTGTGTCTTACAAAACTTTGGATCTTTGCATAGCGATTGGTGACTATAGCTTTGATTGATTGTTTGTGACTAGCCACCAACTCCTATGGGTTCTCTACATGTCCAGACTTCTTTCTCTCCAACAAACTCAATCTAAATTCTCAATCCATCTCAAAATCTGGGTAAACTGCCGGTACAACCGACACTACGTCGGTAGTACCGATAAGAGCTCTCTGGTGGAATTTATGGCGTTTCATGGTAGTACCTGCGCTGCGTCGGTACTACCGCCCCCCCATTGAACCGACGCAGGGTCGGTTTACCGATAAGGACTCTCTGTCATAATTTCTCCAGACCACCGGTAGTACCGACCCCACGTCGGTACTACCGATAACTAGCGCTGGGCTATAAATAGCTCGCGGCCAGACCTAGGGTTCCAGAACTCTTTTTCCAACTGTTGGAGCCGCACACCCTCTCCTCTTCCTCAACTCGAGTGGGGGATTCAAAATCCAACTGTGAAAAGTTAATCTAGCCACTCCATTCGATTCTCCACCCTCCGGAACATCCGATCCTCGCCGGAAGTTCTTCGATTCGCGCGGGAAACACCTCAAGGTATTCATTCAAATCTTCATCGATCGATCTCTCAATGTAGTTGTTTCTAGAGGGAATGCTTTAGGGAATCATCATTTTATCCGTCCTAGAACACATACCCATGATTTCGTATCTTTTGGTTGGACAAATCTCCCGGATTCAAGGGATTGGGCTCTGGGTCGGCCCCCATCGGTAGTGCCGACCCTGTGTCGGTAGTACCGATGGGGTGCTGACAAAAGCATCCTTCCCTTGAATCAAGACATCACTTTCCTTTTTCAACACATCCATCTTATGCAAACAATTCTTATCCTCCAGATGGGTCGTGCCGGCAAGCAAGTGGTTCGTGAAGGGTCCGATGAGGATGATGTCCCTCTTGCTCAACGGAAGAGAAAGGTGGGAGCTAGCACTCAAGGTCCACGTGGATGTGGACGTACCAATCCACCTGTTGCACCTCGTCAATCCAAGGGACAAGGTCATCGCGCCCGTACGAAGCAAGCTCACCAACCAGATGATCACTATGATGATTATGAGGACATCTCTTTGGACACCCTCTCATCCTTCATCCTTCGGCCATCTATACCTCCTCGTCCGGCTACTCAAATGGGCATTGTCAAGATGGTGGACTACACAAGGGGGTCTCACAATGTGTACAAGGAGAGGTACACTGATCTCGCTCTTTGGCAAAAGGAATTTGATGCGGACATCCGTTTTTGGCTTAAGTTTAATGCTGATTGGTATGAGTCCATTATCCTTAGCAAGGATCACTTGACCGTAGATATGAAGTCAATCAATTGGGAGCTTCTTAGGTCACTCAACATCCCGGCAGTCAATGATGCTATTGATATTTGTCACGCCAAGGGGATGACCAACGTGATGGCAATCAACTATGATTGGAATGAAGAAGTGGTCGCTCAATTCTATGCCAATCTCTATATCCGTCACAAGACAAGGACCTTCCATTGGCTCCTTCAAGGCAAGCCCCTCTGCATCTCATATGAGCGATTTGCTCAAATTCTTGGGTTTGGTGAGGAGGATCTTGGTCGCCCCAAGCTTCATGGTGGGGAGTTTCCGCTTGATAGTGAGATGGCTTTCATGTACGATTCCATGTATGGAAAGGTGGAGTTTGATACTACACATGGGATGAAACCGGTCTATAGGATGTTGAACCAACTCTTCCGCTACACCCTCACTCCTAAGATCGGCGACAATACCAACATCTCCAATGTGGCCAAAGAAATTCTTGTGAGGATGGCACCGGGGAAAGAGGACATTAGCATCTTTGATTTCATTTGGGAGGAAATTATTGTGTGTTCCGTGTCCGCCAACAAGAGTTGCCAATATGCTCCTTGGATCTTCAAGATGATTTGTGAGGTGACGGGAGTTGATATTCTCACCGACAAGTCTCACTCTTGGTACAAGCCAAAGACTTGAGGACCCACGGGATCGAAGGGGCGACCGAACCGGGCCGAGATGGGCCTGAGCCGGTCGGCCCAGGCCGGCCGGCCTAGCCCACCCCGGTGGTCGGTTCGGCCCCCCTTTCCTTGCACCCGAAGGATCTTTAACCCTAAAAGCCTGGAGGCGCCGCCATCACGAGGGGGAGAGCCATTCGCACCAGGAGGCCATCCACAAGCTAGAGAGAGAGGAGGGAGATCTCTGGAGGGAGATCGTCCACCTCGAAGGAAGCACCCACAAGTGGAGAAGGAAGACACCGTCGGAAGGGAAACCATGATCAACGGTGCTATGTCCAGCACCTTGATGGGGTAATCTCCTTATTCGTCCATGGGTTGTAATCGATCTTGAGATGTAATCATACTTTGTCAGATTATCTATCTATCATCTTGTGTTGAATATACTTTAATGCTTAAGGTTCGCTACCATGCCGTAAAGGGAGTAAAGGCCTCAATGCTTCCTTGGATCCATTCAATACGCCGTGTCCATCATAGGTCTAGTCATGAATACCTTCGCGTAGTGACAGTACGAGAAGAGGGAAAGGGCGAAACCGTGGTCACAATCCCCGATAGATTAGATTGGTTTAATGTCTTTAATTGATTGCATGATCGTAGACCCATGGGCGAGTGTCTTTTATCTTGATATCTTAATCATTCTCTCTAGTGTAGTTTAGTTGTTTTCTAGTATAATAATAGTTAGGGTTTTAGTAGCTAGAGCGTAGAAGTAGATTGAACGCTTGTAATCCCCTTGCTCCGCGGATTGACAAGAACCTTGGGAATCCCGTGGTGAAAGAGGTGTGGGGTCCGTACACTTGCGGATCGTAGAGGGATACGTCTTTTATCCGTCAACAAGCCCCTTTTTCTGGCGCCGTTGCCGGGGAGCAAGCTAGTTTACATCGTTCGATTTGCATTTAACTTAGTTTTATATTTTAGTTTATCTTTTATTTGCTATATCTAACATATATTATCTAGAAAACCACTTGTTTCGTTTTTGTTTTTGTTTTCATCTTATTGTCTAGATGGCTTTCGTCAATCAACCCGTGGAAGAACCGGAGAAATCATTAAGGGATTACGCTAGCCCTCGATGTGAAGACATAAAAGTACAAGAGTTGGATTCGAAGCTCGAAGCGACCAAATATGAAATTAAATCCAAGATCATCGAGATGGTGGCGGCAAACCCATTCGAAGGGATGGTTACGGAGAACCCATATAGACAAATAAGGCATTTCACGACGCTATGCAACACGGTGCGTCAAGAAGGAGTTCTCGATGAATGGTTCAAATGGAATCTCTTTCCCTACTCACTTGCCGGCAATGCAAAGACATGGTACTCGTTGAGGACCAGGAGCGTCCCAGTGGTCGATGGATGACCGCTCCTCAGTGATGAGTGATTGACAACGGGTGTTGGACTGACTCTTGGCTTAGTGCGCAGGTGTAGGCTGCGGCCTAGTTCGTGTTGTTGCAGGTGAAGAACGGGCGCGAAAGGTCTTCAGCCTTGAAGGGCCTCCGGGAGATGGAGAGACAAGTAGGCTCGGTTCGAGGGACCCGGTGGACAGCGGGACTGGGTGCGGGCCACATGGTGGCGACACGAGCAAGACGAAGTCATGGACAGACGAGCCGGTGCACGGTGGCGGCCGAGTCAAGTGGTTTAGCGGGAGGCCGGACCGGGCACGCGGGGTTTGGTGGTTTGCCCACAAAACCACCGGTGGACGGTTTCTTGGTTTGGGCCTCAAAACCAAGTCCGAGGGCCCAACACGACGGAGACGGGATCCGGGCGTGTCGGGAAGCTTCGAGGCGGAGGACACGCGGCGGGATCGCATGGCTTGCGTCGGGAGGACGCGGGGTGCGGCAAAGGCGTGGCCATCCGATGGCAAGACCCACAAACATTACCTAAATGCCCCCACGTGGGTTGTATCGCCACTAGTTTAGTTAGGGGTAGTCGAGTCATTTACCACTCCGGCGGGACCTGATATATAAGCCATGAGTGTGTGTGGATGGCTGGCTCTCTCCGTGACTTAGGGTTTCATTTCCTCCCTCCTCTTTCTCATTTTCATAGCTATTTTTCCTTCCATTTTCTCTAGGCTAGCATGAGAGCTTCATGAGAGATTTGTTGAGAGGGATGGATGCTAGGGCGGCATGCTAGACCTTGTGAATCTTTACTGGTTTGTATAGAAGATTCGGGGTTGTTTTTCGTGGCTTTTCGTGCTTGTTTTCGTGCCTTTGTTCCCGGTGTGATTCCGCGGATTTGAGTGGGTTTCTCCCCGGATTTCTTTGAGGGAAACATGGATAGATGTCTTGTGCATCTTTGTGCTTGATCTTGTGCCCTCAAACGCCGGGAAACCACTTCGATTCGTGAGTTTTCATTCGGTGCTCTAGCTTTTGGTGGTGCTCAAAGGATTCGCGATTCCCGGTGATTTAGGGAGTTAGGAGGCAAGATTTTTGGGCTATAGCATCCTTGTGTGATGCTTTTCAAGTACCCAAACCCTTGTCTCTACAGCTTCAACCGTTTGGGAAATCCGATGATGATTTGGGGGAGTTGACTTTCGGGGTCGGGCGTTTTCGGCTACCCGCACCGGCGGACGGTCCGCGAGGACCAGGCGGACGGTCCGCGCGGCTAGGGTTCGTCCCGTGTTCTTCGTGTTCTTGCTCGTCTTTCGTTTCGATCCGTCGCGTTTTTGGTTTTCGGTTGGACGGAGTTTCGGACGGTCCGCGGTGTTGGGCGGACGGTCCGCGGGTGCTTGGCGGACGGTCCGCGTGCTCCCCGCGGACGGTCCGTGGTTCGTGGTGTGCCACTGGTGGTTCTGTTGGCTTTAACGGACGGTCCGCGGCTCAGGCCGAACGGTCCGCGGCTCGGGTGCGGACGGTCCGCGGTACCCCGGCCGGACGGTCCGCGCGCGCTCTTTGCGGACGGTCCGCCCCCGTCCGGCCGGGACGGTCCGCCTGAGGCTGAGCGCTTTGCTTCTTGGTTCGATTCCTTCCCCCCTTCTTTCGTGCTTCCGCGTGTGCTTCTAGGAATCGTTCCTAAGGCTAGAGGTTGATCCATAACCTCGTGGTCTTGGCGATTGGTGCGTGATTCGATCCATCGCTAGTGTGTGACCGGGGTTTGTCTAGGGTATAGGCCGGATTCTTTTGGAAGAATTTTTACCGGCTCCTATTCACTCCCCCCCCCCTCTAGTCGCCATCTGGTCCTTCAATTGGTATCAGATCTTGGTGCCGGATTCTTTGCGACTTTGACAAGTCTCGAATCCTAAGATGGCGTACGTTGAGCGGGGCGGTCTGCCGCACTTCGATGGCAAGGGTTACCACAAGTGGGCGGCTCGTATGATGATCTTTCTTCGTGGGAAGCTGTTGGATTTCATTGTGCTTGACAAGACCTATGCTATTCCGGTCAACATCCATACTCTTATGGTGACCGATGCCGGTGCTAAGGCCAAGTATGAGGCTAATGCAAAAGCCGTTGATCACTTGGTCCGAGCTTGTGTGATCCGCAGTTTGAGCGTGTTCGCCATTTGAATCTTGCTTGGCAAATTTGGGAAAAGTTGTTGGTTGCTCACGGTGGTGATAACCATGTGAAGGCTCGCCTCTTTGTCTCTTACCGGATGCAATATGAGAATTTCACTCCACTTCCCGGTGAGGACATTGACGCGATGTTTCAGAGGTTCACCGCCATCGTGAACAACATGAAGGCTAATGTTGAGGATTTTCCGTACACCGAGCATGATCAGAGCTTTGAAGCTCTTGCATGTCTTGGACCCAAATGTTTGGGGTGCTAAGGTTGAGGCCATCAAGGAGTCCGGGCATTACTTGACTATTGAGTTGGATGACCTCTTTTCTAAGCTCAAGTCGGCCGAGGTTGACGGAAGTTGCAATCCAAGCATGAGGGCTCGACTGACCATAGTCTTGCTCTTGTGGGCGGATCAAAGGGCAAATCTAACCCTTCCTGTCGACAGTTTTCCTTGTCTTCTCTCATGTCCATTCCAGATGAGGAGTTTGATGTGCTGAGCGAGGAGGAGCTGGCCTTGCTCTCAAGAAGGTTTGAACGACTACACGAGAGTCGGAGGAATGCAAGGCGGAGCTCAGGGACGTGCTACAAGTGTGGCAAGCGTGGCCACTTCATCGCCGAGTGCCCAGAAGCGGAGGAGAACAAGTACAAGGTGAACGAGTACAAGGCGCACCCGAGGCGTGAAGACAAGTACTTCTCCAAGGGCAAGCACTTCAACAAGTCCAAGAGCAAGGACAAGGACAAGCGGCGACCGTGCAAGAGCGGCTACAAGAAGAACAAGGCGAGAGCGATGGTGGCCGGTGCGAGCGACGTCGACTCAAGCTCAAGCGAGGAGCAGTCAAGCTCAAGCAGCGAAGATGAAGACGCTGGGAGGCGCAAGGACAAGAAGAGTGCAAGCCGGAACCTCGGCGGCCGAGCCGTGTGGCGCTTGAGGGCTTTTGTGGCATGGCCCATAGCTCAAGCGGCAAGAAGAGCGAGAAGGAAGACGGCGACTCCGACTCGGAGGATGAGGTAAACCGTGACCCCGACTCTTTGCTTGCCGAGATTGCTAGGTTGAATGGCTTGCTTGATAACCGTGATAGTGTGCTTAGAGATGCCAAAAAGATGAGGAAAGATCTTAGGGCACAACTTGAGAATGCTAGTGAGAAAGTAGGAGAGTTAGAGTCCAAATTGCTTGAATTGAAGCTTGAGAATGACTCTTTGAAACTTGCTCCTACTACTCCTGATGATGTTGAATGTGTTGAATGTGATGCTTGGTTGAATGAGATCAAACTGCTTAATGAGAAGAATGCTTCTACTTTGGCTCAACTAGATGCTCTTAGGACTGAATATGATGAGCTTAAGGCTAGACCTACTTTGCTTGGTGCTTGCAAATCATGTCCTACTATGCATGCTAAGCTTATTGATGCTCGTTCTACCATTAGTTCTTTGGAAGCATCTTTGAAATCTCCTGTTGTCAATGCATGCACTAACTGTGATGAAGTCACTTTGCGCAATCTTGAACTTACTTCCCGTTTGGATGTCATTTATGAGGAGAATGACTATTTGAGGAAAGTGTTGGGTTGGTTGTCTGGGCAGGAACCTCAATTGAAAATCATGATTGAGGAGTTCAAGAGAGCTGATGGTCGTGGTTTGGGGTTTGAGAAGTTGGGTGAGAAAGTGGGAGAGAACAGTGGGGAGAGTGTGTACGAGAAGTGTGTTGAGTCTAACCCCGAGTTTGAGGTGATCGGAGAGATCCAAGTCCCACTCCCAAAAGCACCCAAGAACTCTTTCACACCAAAGCCCAACCACCTTTGCAACAAGCTTGACACAACCCAAGATCCACCCAAATTCCCACCTAAGACAAATGATTTCCGAAACCAAGTTGAAGTTTGTGGGTGAGAAGGGTGAGAAGCCTAAAGAGAAGCCGAGCCAAAACCAAAACCCATCCCCTTCGGTGTGAGTATTGTGGCAAGGAGAGGCATCTTGCGTAGTTTTGCTACAATAGGAAGAGGGATGAGAGGCTTGCTAGGGAGCAAGCGAACCGGAGACGGTATCGCCATTCTCATGGTATTCCCCGAGTCTAGAGTGCCACTTCCACGGGGTGTGGGAAGTGTGAGGAGTGTTGGCGGTGTTCCCACGGAGAGGTGGTGGTGAGAGATTTGTCGGGAGAGAGGATGGTGTGCGTGCCGGGTGAGAGGTTTGGTCGGGCTCGTGGTGGTTTTGCCGGACGTCCTCCTACTCGTCCTCGCTACGGGTTTAGGGGAGATGATCGCAGCTTTGGGTTCCGGAGGAACTACGGACCACGTTTTCCCCCTCGTGGTGCTCGTACTCCTCCCATGGGACATGGGAAGTTTGGTGGCAAGGGAATGATGTTTGCTAACCCCTCTTTTGAGCAGATGGCTCGACACTGGTTTAACTTTCTTTGTGCTAACCCCAGTGTCGAGTCGCTAGCTCACTCTCGTTCTTATTTCTGACTACAGGCAGGAGGCTTGGAGAACATTTGGTTGATCGACTCCGGATGTTCTCGACATATGACCGGAGATAAGAAGTGGTTCTCCAGCCTCACCCCAGTGAAGGAAAAGCAGTACATCACATTTGGGGACAATGGACGAGGAAGGGTGCTGTCGAGGGTGTTGTGCATGTGAGTGACAAGGTAACGTTGAAGAGAGTGGCTCTTGTGAAGTCTTTGGGTTTCAATTTGCTTTCGGTTTCTCGGTTGCTTGATGAGGGTTTTGAGGTGCGTTTCAAGTCCGGCGAGTCTCGTTTGCTTGATTCTCGAGGTGATCTTATTTGTATGATCATTCCCGAGGGTCGATTTTCGTGGCGATTTCTCTCGTTCTTTGGGTCCTCGCTCGCCGTTTGATGGCCGGTCCTTCTTCTCGATTTGTGGAAATGGCATAGGCGGTTGGGACACTTGAGCTTTGATTTGGTTTCCCGCTTGAGTGGTCTTGATCTTGTCCGAGGATTGCCGAGGTTGAAGCTTGAGAAGGATTTGGTTTGTGCTCCTTGTAGGCATGGTAAGATGGTAGCCACTCCCCATCCACCCCTGACCGATGTCATGACCGAGCGTCCGACGTAGCCGTTGCATATGGACCTTGTTGGGCCGGCTCGAGTTCGCTCGGTGGGTGGGAAGTGGTATGTCCTTGTTGTGGTGGACGACTACTCTCGCTATGCCCCGGGTGTTCTTCTTGGAGGATAAGAGTGAGACATTCGGTTTTGTTCGAGATCTGATCGTGAGGTTGAAAAACGAGAGGCATGGGAATGCTATTCGAGCTATCTGCAGTGATAATGGCTCAGAGTTCAAGAACTCTCGTTTTGATGCCTTTTGTCGTGATCTAGGTCTTGAACATCAGTATTCGACCCCTTATGTGCCCCCTCAAAATGGAGTTGTGGAAAGGAAAAAATCGGACTCTTTTTGAGATGGCTAGGACGATGCTCGATGAGCACAGGACTCCTAGGAGGTATTGGGCTGAGGCGGTCAATACGGCTTGTCATGTTTCCAACAGTATTTTATTGCGAGCTTTCAAGAAGAAGACCTGTTATGAGCTTATGCATGGTCGGCCACCCAAGGTGAGTCACTTCCGAGTTTTTGGCTGCAAATGTTTCATTCTGAAGAAGGGAAAACTCGACAAGTTTGAGGCTAGGTCTAGTGATGGTATTTTCTTTGGATATGCTAACCACTCTAGAGCCTATAGGGTGCTTAACCTCGAGACTAACAAAATCATGGAGACTTGCGAGGTGACCTTCGACGAGACAATGCCATGTACCTCTCTTGGCTTTGAATGTGCAGGTGATGAAGAGATGGCCAAGGACCTCTTTGAAGAGAAGGACGAAGCTGGAGATGATGATGGGGAGAACCATGCACCTGAAGCTGAGCATGTACCCACTACTTCCCCTACGACCACTTTGGAGCATGGACCGTCTACTTCATGGACAACGACGGTGCAACAAGAGGACCAGGCGAGAGAAGCTGAAGTTGAGGGGGAGGTAGTCTCGAGGCGTGAGGCTCCCCGGCGGATACAAGAAGTGCATCCCCTGTCGAAGATCATTGGGAACATCGATGAACGCACTACACGGTCGAGGTCCAGGAATTCCTCTCATTTTGCTCATGCTGCTTTTGTTGCTACTTTTGAGCCCAAAGACATTGGACATGCTTTTTTTCTGATGCAAACTGGGTCAATTCCATGCATGAGGAGTTGGAAAACTTTGAGAGGAACCAGGTGTGGGAGTTAGTTGAACCACCTCCAAATTGCCATCCCATAGGAACCAAGTGGGTTTGGAAGAACAAAGAGGGAGAGAATGGGTTGGTTGTGAGGAACAAGTCCAGACTTGTTGCTCAGGGGTTTAGTCAAAAGGAGGGGATCGACTATGAGGACACCTTTGCTCCTGTGGCCCGTCTTGAGGCAATTCGGATTCTTCTAGCCTTTGCCGTGGCTAAAGGGTTCAAGTTGTTTCAGATGGACGTGAAGAGTGCTTTTCTCGAATGGGGTCATAGAGGAGGAGGTGTATGTGAAGCGACCACACCGGGTTTGAGAGCGAGCCGTACCCACACAGGGTATACAGGTTGAAAAGGGCTCTGTATGGGTTGAAACAGGCGCCCCGTGCTTGGTATGGGAGATTGAGAGGTTTTCTGTTGAGCAGAGGGTTTGTGATGGGTACCGTGGATAGGACCTTGTTTCTTCTCAAGCATGGAAATGACTTGTTGATTGTGCAGATATACGTGGATGATATTGTCTTTGGTGGCTCGTCACATAACCTTGTTGCCAAGTTTGCAGATGAGATGAGCAGGGAGTTCGAGATGAGCATGATGGGCGAGTTGCAGTACTTTCTCGGGCTGCAGATCAAGCAAGTGAAGGATGAAACGTTCGTGCACCAGACCAAGTACACAAAAGACATGCTGAGGAAGTTCCAGATGCAAGATGTGAAGCCGATGTCGACTCCCATGGGGAGTACGGCCACTTTGGATGCGGATGAGGACGGAGAACCAGTGGACCAGCGGGAGTACAGGAGCATGATCGGCTCCCTCCTCTACTTGACGGCGACGAGGCCGGACATACGCGCCCGGCCGTGTGTCTGTGCGCTCGTTTTCAGGCTTCGCCGAGGACATCACATCGACAGGCCGTCAAGAGGATTTTCAGGTACCTACAGTCTGCCCCTTGTCTTGGCCTTTGGTATTCTTCCTCCTGAACTCTTTCTCTTCATGGTTTTTCCAATGCGGATTTTGCTGGCTGTCGAGTCGAGAGGAAGTCTACTTCTGGTACTTGCCAGTTTCTTGGGTCTTCGTTGGTCTCATGGTCTTCCCGCAAGCAGTCTAGTGTAGCTCAGTCTACCACAGAGGCAGAGTATGTTGCTGCCGCGAGTTGTTATTCCCACTGTTGTGGATTTCATACACTTTGAGAGACTTTGGTGAGGAGTGCACCTAGATCCCACTTCTTTGTGATAGCACCAGTGCCATAAGCGT
Organism: Cenchrus americanus; assembly: GCA_947561735.1. Lineage (NCBI taxonomy): Eukaryota > Viridiplantae > Streptophyta > Magnoliopsida > Poales > Poaceae > Cenchrus > Cenchrus americanus. The sequence goes on along the minus strand of OX387245.1, from coordinate 78,840,708 downwards.
AGCCAAAAACCCAGTGCTTCACTCCAGAACCAAACATATAGAAGTGAGGTATCATTTCTTGAGGGATAATGTGGAGAAAGGAACCATTGTGTTGAGCCATGTCCCTACCCAAGATCAGTTAGCCGACATCTTTACAAAGCCTCTCGACCAAGCTACATTTGTGCGCTTGCGGGGGGAACTTGGGGTTTGTTTCCCTTTCTAGTTGATTATTGGGGGATTTCCTTTTGTATCATATGTATCATACCATGTTTTACTTTGATGTATATACATGCTTTGCTTGATGTATAAACCATGGTAGGATAGCCATCTTGTCATATATCATGTTGCATTTGTATCATATTGCATTTTAGGATGATGAGCTTCTTTCATATGCCATATTTGAGTCTCTTTGGCTATTTGTGAGATATTGGTTATATGTGTGGAGAAATGGTGATGTGAGGCTATGCTCTTGGAATATTTGAGATATATGTATGGTGAGATAGCCCTTTTTGAAATAAATGCTAAACTTGACTAAATTTTGATGAAATGTGCTCCACTCATGTGTAGTTGTGTATCCATGTCACAGTTTGGTCTAAATGTGCTTTTCATGCTTAGATTGTGCTTGGATGCCTTGTTCTTGCATTTGGGCCAAAGGCCGAATATCATTGTGAATGTTTAGCCTATGTTGCATTCATGGGGGAGCATAAGCTTCTTTTTGCCGCAAAGGCACTTCATGTACCATAAAATGAATTAATCTTGAAAAGAAGTGTAAATGCTTGAAAAATGCTCCATCCATCATGTCTATGCTTAAAATGTCTTATCTTTCACATATGGGTGCTAAACATGTTGCATGATGTTCACCAGTGGAGAAGTCTCCCCGAAGTGGACACATGGCTCATGAGCTTTGACATGACATGCTTTGCTTTATGGGTGTTTGCCATGATCTTTTGCTGAGAATTCGATATCCTTGTACGATCTTTGAATGGTCTGCATGTTTGTGGCTCAAGTGTGACATGGATAGGCTTTTACATGTGCAGCGAGCCTTCTTTTGGTAAAAAATGCTTAAATCTGAAAATTTTGCTTTGTCACATGCTTGTATTTTCATATATTACTTGTGGCGATGCTTTGACTATGCTATGATTCATATGTGTGATCTTTGTCTCATTTTTAGCCTTTGACACGAGATTTGGCCTATTTGAGAAGCTCATGTAGATGTCTATCTGCTTTGTTTTGCATTTCTGCATTTTCACCTTGATTCACACATTGTCAACAAGGGGGAGAAGAGGTGAGCTTAATGAAAATTCAGAAGAGGTGAGCTGAAATTTGGGAGTTTGCATGAGTTTGCATCCACATGTTCAGGGGGAGCTTGCATTTGTTCAGGGGGAGCTTTCTTGCTGTTTTCGGTGTGGAGTTTGTGCTTTGCTTGGCTTGTGACCTTTCTTCGCCTTTCTTCGGTTTTGGTCATGAGTTGAGCTTCTTTGTTTTTCTTTCTTCTTCCTTTCTCTTTTTCTCTGAATTTCATTTCGCGTTGTGTGTTGTCAATGCACTCATCAAGGGGGAGATTGAGGACCAGGAGCGTCCCGGTGGTCGATGGATGACCGCTCCTCAGTGATGAGTGATTGACAACGGGTGTTGGACTGACTCTTGGCTTAGTGCGCAGGTGTAGGCTGCGGCCTAGTTCGTGCTGTTGCAGGTGAAGAACGGGCGCGAAAGGTCTTCGGCCTTGAGGGGCCTCCGGGAGATGGAGACACAAGTAGGCTCGGTTCGAGGGACCCGGTGGACAGCGGGACTGGGTGCGGGCCACATGGTGGCGACACGAGCAAGACGAAGTCATGGACAGACGAGCCGGTGCACGGTGGCGGCCGAGTCAAGTGGTTTGGCGGGAGGCCGGACCGGGCACGCGGGGTTTGGTGGTTTTCCCACAAAACCACCGGTGGACGGTTTCTTGGTTTGGGCCTCAAAACCAAGTCCGAGGGCCCAACACAACGGAGACAGGATCCGGGCGTGTCGGGAAGCTTCGAGGCGGAGGACACGCGGCGGGATCGCATGGCTTGCGTCGGGAGGACGCGGGGTGCGGCAAAGGCGTGGCCGTCCGATGGCAAGACCCACAAACATTACCTAAATGCCCCTACGTGGGTTGTATCGCCAGTAGTTTAGTTAGGGGTAGTCGAGTCATTTACCACTCCGGCGGGACCTGATATATAAGCCATGAGTGTGTGTGGATGGCTGGCTCTCTCCGTGACTTAGGGTTTCATTTCCTCCCTCCTCTTTCTCATTTTCGTAGCTATTTTTCCTTCCATTTTCTCTAGGCTAGCATGAGAGCTTCATGAGAGATTTGTTGAGAGGGATGGATGCTAGGGCGGCATGCTAGACCTTGTGAATCTTTACTGGTTTGTATAGAAGATTCAGGGTTGTTTTTCGTGGCTTTTCGTGCTTGTTTTCGTGCCTTTGTTCCCGGTGTGATTCCGCGGATTTGAGTGGGTCTCCCCGGATTTCTTTGAGGGAAACATGGATAGATGTCTTGTGCATCTTTGTGCTTGATCTTGTGCCCTCAAACGCCGGGAAACCACTTCGATTCGTGAGTTTTCGTTCGGTGCTCTAGCTTTTGGTGGTGCTCAAAGGATTCGTGATTCCCGGTGATTTAGGGAGTTAGGAGGCAAGATTTTTGGGCTATAGCATCCTTGTGTGACGCTTTTCAAGTACCCAAACCCTTGTCTCTACAGCTTCAACCGTTTGGGAAATCCGATGATGATTTGGGGGAGTTGACTTTCGGGGTCGGGCGTTTTCAGCTCTGTCCGCACCTGGCGGACGGTCCGCGAGGACCAGGCGGACGGTCCGCGCGGCTAGGGTTCGTCCCGTGTTCTTCGTGTTCTTGCTCGTCTTTCGTTTCGATCCGTCGCGTTTTTGGTTTTCGGTTGGACGGAGTTTCGGACGGTCCGCGGTGTTGGGCGGACGGTCCGCGGGTGCTTGGCGGACGGTCCGCGTGCTCCACGCGGACGGTCCGTGGTTCGTGGTGTGCCACTGGTGGTTCTGTTGGCTTTAACGGACGGTCCGCGGCTCGGCCGAACGGTCCGCGGCTCGGGTGCGGACGGTCCGCGGTACCGGCCGGACGGTCCGCGCGGCTCTTTGCGGACGGTCCGCCCTGTCTGGCCGGACGGTCCGCCTGAGGCTGAGCGCTTTGCTTCTTGGTTCGATTCCTTCCCCCCTTCTTTCGTGCTTCCGCGTGTGCTTCTAGGAATTGTTCCTAAGACTAGAGGTTGATCCATAACCTCGTGGTCTTGGCGATTGGTGCGTGATTCGATCCATCGCTAGTGTGTGACCGGGGTTTGTCTAGGGTATAGGCCGGATTCTTTTGGAAGAATTTTTACCGGCTCCTATTCACTCCCCCCCCCCCTCTCTAGTCGCCATCTGGTCCTTCACTCGTTTGCGTCCTTTCAATTTGAAGGTAATTGGAACAAGTTGACAAAGAAGTTTTGCGAGAAGTTCTTTCCAATTAGCAAGGTTCAACATCTAAGGAGGCAAGTGATCAATTTCATGCAAGGAGGAGAGGAAGGGATTGACCAAGCATGGGATAGGTTTAATGGGTTGATCGAACAAGGACCAAGACTCGGCTTCTCCGGTGACGTACTCTTGCATACATTTTTCTTTTCCCTAACCCCTAGTTGCATGCAACAGGTCAAAATGTGTGCAGGTGGGGATCTCATGGAGAAAACACTCACGGAAGCCGCCCAACTTCTACAAAAAAAATTAGTAAAGCGGCTGCCATGCGAAGAGATTGGGAAACAAGACTTGCGGAAGAGCCGGAATATAATTCGAGGAAGAAGAAGTGTGCTGAATTTTCTAAAGAGGCAACCCCGGAAGTCACAAAAGAGGAACCAATCACGGAAAAGCTTGAACAAGAACACATCAAGTCAAGAACTACCCCGAGCATCGACTTCGCCATACCAAATGAGACAAACAAGAAAAGCATGTCAAGCATGTAGCCACTAAGGGAGTTCGAACCAATGGATTGGGTTCCTATCGATTACGGAGAAGTATTCGACAAGAGAAGACCGTTCCCTAATAAAAAGGGAATGGCAAGAGCATTGGAAGTGAATTTCCCACCGAAGAAGAAAGCGGAAAATTCATACAACCTTAAAACCGTCGGTGAGATTTTCCAAAAACTCTTTGGAGATGACATAGTGGATCCGGAACACATAGCCGAGGTGAAGAGAATCATGGGGATCAAGCCCGAAGCATCACCATACGCTCGCCTCGCCGAAGTCTACACGATAGGATCCGAAGAAGAAGAGAAGATGACACCACACTTGAGTTGCGAGATGAACGGAGTTCAATGCAAAGCTTTATGCGACATCGTGAAAGTGCATCTTGGCCCCTAATTGTTTTGGTGATAATGACAAGCACAATTTGTGGTATTTAACGCTTGATCAAGATGTGTGCAGGACTTAGGTGAATGATACTCTTATAGTTTGACCAAAGGAAGGCCGCCAACTCCAAGTCGTCATTTTCAACTCGAATCAAGGCCTAATTTGATTTTACTTTTGAATTTGAGTATAGGAAACACCGTACTATAAAGGGGGATGCGAATCAATAGCCAAGAGATACTAAAAGTGCTCTAGAAGGTGAACCAAGTGAGTGAGAAGAGTTGAGAGTTGGCACGCGCATAATTGCTCTTCTTTTCCCAAATTCAGTTCTTGTCCGTTGTACCGACACCACATCGGTACTACCGGCAACCCCATCAGTAGTACCGACCTAGGGTTGGTATACCGATATGGCTTTACTGGCGAGTTTTAGCCAGGGGGTTGGTACTACCGACCCAGCGTCGGTACTACCAATAAAGCTTCACTGTTAGGTTTCTGGGAAACCCCTCGGTAGTACCGACACCGTGTCGGTAGTACCGAGGATGGTCGACTCAGCACAGTAATGGCTAGTTTTTGAGCCTTAGTATTTAAACCCCTTTCTCCCTCCTCACTCATTGTTGACCAACCACGAGAAAAACACTTCCTCAAGCATTCACTCCACCTCTCCCCTCTCCTCTAGAGCTAATCCTTGGTTCCTTGAGCTAGGGTTTGAGTAGAGAGGTGATTTCTAGTGAAGTGTGCACAAGCTTTGAGAGCCCCGTCATTTCTCATCTTCTCAAGAGCACTTGAAGCATCTCCGGGCTTTTGGTTTGAATTTGTTACTCTTGAAGCTTGCTTCTAGACGGTTAGGTGTTGCCTGCGAGTGCCCTCTTTATGTGGTGCACCCGGGATCGTTTGTATTACCCTCTCCTTTGTGGAGAATTCTTAGTGAGCACCAATCTTCCTTTGTGGGGGTTGGAAGAGGAAAAGAGGCTCTTGGTGATAGCCCTCCCTTTGTGGGATCCTCAACGGAGACGTAGCATCCTTTGTGGGTGTGAACTTCGGATTAAATCTTTGTGTCTCCTTTGCTTGCTTGAATTCTTTGTTTCTATCTAACCCTAGAACTTGTTTTAGCCCGATCTATCATTTGGTTGCTTTCCAACTCTTCACTGTGGTTGCAGGTGGTTCTTAGGATCTAATCTAAGACTTTGTTTCAAATAGATTTGCAAAAATCGCTGCAGAATTCAAATTTCGTTTTAGTCAACTCTACCCTGTCGGTAGTACCGACCTGGTACCGGTGGTACCGAGACCCCTCGGTAGAACCGGCACCACGTCGGTAGTACCGACAGGTGCTTTAACCGCTGCTTTTGTTTCAGAAATTTGAAGTGATCCTATTCACCCCCCCCCCTCTAGGCATCACAAGGTCCTTTCACATAGGAGCACAAGTAAGTGTCCTATCTTCTAAAATTTACAATAAAGTTCAAGACCACAACCTAGACTTAGCTCCAACATCAACGAAATTAATTATGGGAGATGGTAGAACTATCAAACCTCTAGGTATTGCTTGCAATATGAAAGTAAAAATCTCTGGAAAATGTATACCAACCGATTTCTTTGTTATTGATGCTTACCATAGTAATCATGATCACATAATCCTAGGTAGGCCCTTTCTTAAATTGGTTGATGTCGTGTTAGATGCCGGAGAAGGCAAAGTAACAATGAACCTTAATGGAACAAAGTACACATATAACTTTCTTCGTGTTTCTAAACACCTTACACCCTTTCCTCCCAAAGACGAAGAAGTAGAAGAGATAGATAGCCTTTGTTTTGTTGAAACCCTTAGAGACCCGCTGCAAAGAGCGATGGAAAATCAAATTAGTAATCAACAAGATGAAGAACTAGAAGAAGCAACGAAAGGCTTGGAGCCACATGATGGAAGCGTGGAGGAAGGAAAATTCGAAGACATAGGAGAAATAAAACCCGAGGAGCCACAAGCGCCCGAGGTAGACCTTAAACCTTTGCCCAAAGGATTAAAGTATGAATTTTTGGGCCCAGACAAGACCTATCCAATCATCGTGAGCGATGAGTTAAGTCCCGAAGAAAATGAGAAGTTGCTGATTTTATTAAAAAACATAGGAAGGTGATTGGATATTCGATTAATAATCTCAAAGGTATTAGCCCAGCCTTTTGCACTCATCGTATACCAATGGAAGACCAATGTAAGCCCGTAGTGGACCACCAAAGGAGGCTAACTCATTCCATGCGAGAGGTAGTAAAGAAAGAGGTCATCAAGTTACTTGATGCCGGAATCATCTACCCGGTTCCGCATAGCAAATGGGTGAGCCCGGTACATTGTGTACCAAAGAAAGGAGGTTTGACTGTGGTGAAGAATGAGAAGAACAAATTAATACCACAAAGAACCGTGACCGGGTGGCGGATGTGTATTGATTATCGTAAGCTTAACAAAGCGACGAAGAAAGATCACTTCCCTCTACCATTCATCGACGAGATGCTCGAGAGATTAGCAAATCACGCTTATTTTTGCTTTCTCGATGGGTACTCGGGGTTCATGCAAATTCCCATTCACCCAGATGATCAACACAAAACAACGTTTACATGCCCTTACGGAACGTTTGCATATACAAGGATGCCCTTCGGTCTATGCAACGCTCCGGCCTCTTTTCAGCGTTGCATGATGGTCGTATTTTCGGAATTCATCGAAGAAATTGTCGAGGTATTCAAGGATGATTTTTCCGTCTATGGGAAGACGTTCATGGATTGCTTGGCAAACTTGGAAAAAGTCCTCACGAGGTGTACGGAGGTAGACTTGGTGTTAAATTGGGAATAGTGCCACTTCATGGTTAAGCAAGGCATAGTGCCCGGACATGTTATATCCGAGAGAGGCATTGAAGTGGACAAGGCTAAGGTAGAGACAGTTGAGAAACTCCCACCTCCTACGGATGTTAAGTCCTTAAAGAGCTTTCTAAGCCATGCCGGATTTTATAGAAGATTTATTAAGGACTTCTCAATGATCACTAAGCCTTTAACGCATCTCCTTCAAAAGGATGTGGCTTTTGACTTTGATGAGAAGTGGCTAGCGGCATTCCAGACCTTGAAAAGTGCATTGGTGAGTGCTCCCATCATTCAACCTCCGGATTGGAGCCAATCTTTTGAGATCATGTGTGACGCAACTGACTACGCCGTAGGCGCGGTTTTGGGTCAAAGAAAGGAAGGTAGAGTTCACGCCGTTTACTATGCTAGAAAAACTCTTAGTGGGCCACAATTAAATTATGCCACTACGGAAAAAGAGTTACTAGCAGTGGTATTCGCTTTCGAAAAATTCAGATCTTACATCGTGAACTCGAAGGTCATTGTTTACACCGATCACGCAGCCATCAAGTATCTCTTGACCAAGAATGAAGCTAAACCACGTTTGATTCGTTGGATCCTTCTTCTCCAAGAATTTGATGTTGAAATTCGTGATAAAAAGGGGGTGGAAAATGTTGTGGCTGATCATTTGTCTAGGATGAATCGTGGACAAGATGATAAAGAGCCCATCGAAGATAAGATGAGAGATGACCACCTCTATCGAGTGCTTGATAAAGATACTTGGATGATCGATATCATTCGAGCGATTCAGAAGATGCCTCTCGACCATCTAGATAAAAACTGTCAAAAGAAGATAATCTCCAAAAGTAGGAAATACTTTTGGGATGCACCATACCTCTTCAAACTTGGCAATGATGGAGTAACGAGAAGATGTGTGCCAAGAGAAGAAAGGGTAGAGATTTTGAGAAAGTGCCACTCGTCGGAGTATGGTGGACACTATAGCCATTTTTGAACCCAAGCAAAAGTATGGTCAAGCAGATTCTTTTGGCTGGAGATGCATGAAGATACTAAAAGATATGTTGCATCATGCCCCGAATGCCAAAGAACCGGAAACATCTCTCAGAGAAATTCTATGCCTTTGAAATACAACCTATAAATCAATATATTCGATGTATGGGGTATAGACTTCATGGGGCCTTTCAAAAACTCATGCGGATATGAACATATTCTAGTCATGGTTGATTATGTATCCAAATGGGTAGAGGCTATGCCATGTCGTAAAGCTTCCACGGAGGAGTCCATTACTATGATCAAGAACGTGATTTTTCCTCGTTTCGGTACACCGAGAATCTTGATAAGTGATGGAGGAACTCACTTCACCGGGAAGAATTTCAAAAAGTGCTTGTCCAAGTTGGGGATTGAACATAGGGTTTCTACGGCCAATCACCCACAAACCACCGGACAAGCAGAAACGTCAAATAGACAATTAAAAAGCATCCTCAACAAAACCATAGAGAAGGGAGGCAAAGATTGGTCAAAGAAACTAGACAGAGCTCTGTGGGCTTATCGAACGGCGTTCAAGACACCGATAGGTATGACCCCTTATCAATTCGCCTATGAAAATCTTGCCACCTTCCGGTTGAGTTGGAACATAAAGCCTATTGGGCGATTAAAGAGATGAACCTCGATCTCGATGCCGCGGTGGTGAAACGAAGGATCCAAATAAGCGAGCTAGAGGAGATGAGGTTGAAAGCATATGAAAATGCAAGCATATACAAAGAGAGAATCAAAAGGTGGTATGATAAAAGGTTGAAAAAGAAAGAATTTAAAGAAGGAGATAAGGTCCTCCTCTACAATTCGAGGTTTAAAACCTTCGGAAAGGGTAAATTGCAAAGCAAGTGGGACGGACCTTATATTGTGCATTCGGCGCTCTCCAACGGAGCGGTAACCATTATGGATATAAAAGGCGATCAATTTATGGTGAATGGTCAACGGCTTAAGGTTTACTACGAACCCGACGTTGTTCCCCTTCACCATGTTGATGTCTTCACCATGGAAGAAGAGCCCAAACGTCCCGCCTAGGACGAAAAACAAGGCATGAATTTCTGTAAATAGTTTTTCTTTTAATTTTCTGGAGTTTCTCGCGAAGATTTACTGGGCCAACTTTTTCCCATGGGCTAAGGAGGCGAAAAAAGGGCGGTGCGCGAAAAACCAGACCGGCCCGGCCCCCGAGGCAGGTTGGGCCGGCCGGCCCTGTTCGACCGGCCCAGTAGGGTTTCGGCGGCCGACGCCCCCGATTTTTGCCCGAATTGCTCCTTTTCGACTTCCTTCTTTAGTCAGAAAATTTTAAGGGAAGTTTAAAAAAAGAAAATGAGGTTCCCAGGGCTTCCTTCTCCGGACTATTTATTTGGCCGAATTGGGAGCTCGGGAATCAACCCCTTCAAGCAATATTTTGCACCCTTACCGCAGCCATTGTGTCCCCGAGAAGCTTAGAGTTGAAGCAAGAAGCCAAGGAGCCATCGATGGAGGAGGCGAAGCGATGCGAGCTCAAGCTACCCGTCGAGATCAAGAGGACCGCCCGCATCCATTGCGGAAGGCGTGTTCCGACCGGAGCTATCGCATCTCGCAACTCCGTCAAAGGAGAGAAGGTCCCTACGCCCATTCGAAGGTCGGCGCGCATCCAAGGCATGAAGCGGAAAGACTACAAGGAGGTGTCGCCCGAGCCTAAGGATTATGGGGGTAGAGACTACTCCTACGATCGTAGCCCAAGCTCGTGGGCGGCCGCCGGAAGAGATGATAACGACCTCTACATTTGGGATGAGGTGCCCAAGGAGAAGACTCCCGAAGGCCCCAACGGCGGCAACGGCGGCGACGACAATGGTGGTGGCAACGACGGCGGCGGCGACGACGGTGGAGATGATGGCAATGACGACCCATTCGAATTGCATCCGATATGTTGTCAAGCTTGTCGTCACTCCATCGCGGATCTCTACACGTCAGTCGACGAATGTCTCCAAGCCATGGAGGCGATGGAGCAGCGTTTGGAGGATTTGGAGCGCGTAGTTGAAGACGACTACAAGTTTCTTAACCGCAACGTGCGCAAACTCTTTGGCATGGTCGGGAACATGAGAGGCAAGTGGTGCAATAGTTGCAGGAAGTACCACTAGGTCTAGTTTTCCCCTTAAGAATTTTGTAAGATACGACGAGGACGTCGTATGTTTTTAGCGTGGGGGAGAGCTAGCTAGCTAGCCTTAGCTTTTGAGCTTCAAGTTTAGGTTTGGTTTAATCTTCGAGTGAGAGTCTTAGAGTTTAATGAGTCTTTAGTTTTTGAGTGTGTTTTTAAATTTTTGCAAGTGTCTTAAATTAGTGTTGAGTCAAAGAAAATCAAATAAAAAGAGTCTCTATATATTTTTGTGTCTTGTGTGATGCTTATCTTTATTCACTTGTTTGTTTATCTTTGATTCTCGATATATGAACACAAGTGTGTGGTTTGAAAAACGTTTACCGTGGTGCTTAGTGGAATTGCTACTACTTAAAGTACCTGCACCACACTTCGATCTTAAGCTTCACATGTTAGTTGTGCTATGTTCAATGCTAAAAGTTGGAGGATTTCAGTTCTGAAAATTATCTTAAAACCCTTGTAATAAAGGTTAGCAAAACCTCTTTTTCCAAGTTGAGAGTAAGAAAAAAATCCTATACAAAGCCAATTTATTTTTTTGCTCCACCATAAGTGTGATTAGCACGATGAGTTGGGCTAGGACCCTTCTCTCTTGGGAGTTTTAATTTCGAGCAATGATCATGTCCTTGTGCTTATCTTTTGTTGCTAGCCTAGTCATACATTCGGTAACGTGACTTTCACATCGGAAGTCCCGTACATCGCCGAATTCCATACCCAACCCTATACATCTCTTTTGTACATTGCATTCCTTGAACACAACCTATTTTCAAAGTTTCGTCTCGTCCCTAGCATGGATTATTTAAAATTGCAGATTGTATGCATGCAAGAAAGAGAGGAGTTGAGAGTTTTGAAAAGTTGTCAAGAGAGGGAAAAATAAAGAGAAAAGTATGAGTATGGAAAAGAAAGAAAGAAAGAAAGAAAAAATATGTGAAAGAAAAAATATGTGAATGAAAGAAGAAAGAAGAAAAAGAAAAAGAGAAAAGAGGAGGTAGCAATAAAGATATGAGAGGGATGAATCAAGTGAAAGAAAAGAAAAAAATAAAGTGTAAGGAAGGATGTCACGTTGTTGAGAGACGAAACTTTCATTCTTTTTCCAACCATGTGCAATCCGATAACGAGGACGTCATCGGTGCCTTGTAGTCACAATTTTCTTTTGCCCTTGCACATGTCCACCATTCTAAATCTTCTCATCCTTGATATCCCTACATATGGTTAATTCTCATGATCATTGGCTTTGAAAGGTAAACAACCATTAGAGGAAGTTCTTAGTTTGACGATACTTGTGTTGATTACACTAGCCCTACCTATAGCTCCACTTTACATGTTATATGAGAGACTTATGGGAGGTGAGAGTTTTATAAAATTGGTTTAGGATAGCCACCTCATATGAGTGACTTGAGAGAGCTTGGAGGAAGGTTTTTGTCTAATTCTTGTTGCAGGAATTTTGTTTGAAAAATCATAAAAACCCTCCGATGGAAGAAAAGAAGTAAGCATGGCTGAAATTGAAGGCTTCGACTGAAGAGTTTGAGTTGTGGGGCAAATCTTGACGTGGTAAAAATTATAAACGCCCATGTTTATGTTTGATGATCATTACATTATGTTTATGTATTAAAGATGAAAGGATTGACTAACTTGTGAAGAAGGATAAGCGGTTCACGATTACAACACTTTGGACGAAGTTCTTTTACGAGTACTTGCTCAAGGACGAGCAAGAGCTAAGCGTGGGGGAGATGTTGACGGTGTATTTTGGTACACCTAGCATGTTCATTACACTTTGGTTTGGATTTAATTATGGAACTAACCCGCCACTAGGAACACTAATCATATAACAAGTTCATCTATGTGCATGCATTTGGAAGTGTTGTGTTTATGTAGGAAAACATGGACATAAAGTACGGATTCGCAACAAGTTCAAAGGAGCATTTACGGAGTCTTGTTCGTGTTCATGAGCTTGATGAAATCACTTCCAATGGTGGCAAGGACCGAAGTGCTACGAGGAACACCCCCGGGGATTGAAGTGTAAAAGACCGAACTTCATGCGAAGAGAACCTCCATCTTGGACGTGAGGATGACATCGTCAAAATCATGCAAGTGGAGGGGGAAAGTGCATAATCACCTGAGGACCCACGGGAGCGAAGGGGCGACCGAACCAGGCCGAGATGGGCCTGGGCCGGTCAGCCCAGGCCGGCCGGCACAGCCCACCCTGGTGGTCGGTTCAGCCCCCCTTTCCTTGCACCCGAAGGATCTTTAACCCTAAAAGCCTGGAGGCGCCTCCATCACGAGGGGGAGAGCCATTCGCACCAGGAGGCCATCCACAAGCTAGAGAGAGAGGAGGGAGATCACCGGAGGGAGATCGTCCACCTCGAAGGAAGCACCCACAAGTGGAGAAGAAGGAAGACATCGTCGGAAGGGAAACCATGATCAACGGTGCTATGTCCAGCACCTTGATGGGGTAATCTCCTTATTCGTCCATGGGTTGTAATCGATCTTGAGATGTAATCATACTTTGTCGGATTATCTATCTATCATCTTGTGTTGAATATACTTTAATGCTTAAGGTTCGCTACCATGCCGTAAAGGGAGTAAAGGCCTCAATGCTTCCTTGGATCCATTCAATACGCCGTGTCCATCATAGGTCTAGTCATGAATACCTTCGCGTAGTGACAGTACGAGAGGAGGGAAACGGCGAAACTGTGGTCACAACCCCCGATAGATTAGATTGGTTTAATGTCTTTAATTGATTGCATGATCGTAGACCCATTGGCGAGTGTCTTTTATCTTGATATCTTAATCATTCTCTCTAGTGTAGCTTAGTTGTTTTCTAGTATAATAATAGTTAGGGTTTTAGTAGCTAGAGCATAGAAGTAGATTGAACGCTTGTAATCCCCTTGCTCCGCGGATTGACAAGAACCTTGGGAATCCCTTGGTGAAAAAGGTGTGGGGTCCGTACGCTTGTGGATCATAGAGGGATACGTCTTTTATCCGTCAACAAGTGACAACTTCCCTCTAATCTTGAATCTTCGCAGGCCTCTAATGGGTGATACTCTAAGATATACATAATCTCCTACTTCAAGCACTACTTCTCTCCTTTTGGGATCAGCATAACTGTTTTGTCATGACTGAGCAGTCTTAAGATTTTCCCAAATTATCTCCACTTGTCTTTCAGCTTCTTTTATAATGTCTAGTACAAAAAGTTGACTCTCCCCTGTCTGACTCCAGTATAATGGTGTTCTGCACTTTCTCCCCTATAAGGCTTCAAAAGGAGCCATCTTAAGGCTGGTTTGGTAGTTGTTATTGTAGGCAAACTCTGTGTATGGCAACTCTTATCCCAGCTACCTCCATGCTTTAAGGCACAAGCCCTTAGCATATCCTCTAAGATTTGATTTGTCCTTTTGGTTTGACCATCTGTTTGTGGATGATACGCAGAACTGAAGTTGAGCTTTGTATCCATGGATTCATGCAACTTTTCCCAGAAACGTGACGTGAACTGTGTCCCTCGGTCAGATACTATCTTTTTTGGTACTCCATGTAAGCATACAATTCTGGACATATACAGTTCTGCCAGCTTGGCTCCGGTGTAGGTAGTCTTGATAGGTATAAAGTGAGCAACTTTGGTTAACCTACCCACAATGACCCATATGGAGTCATATCCATCACGAGTACGTGGCAATCCCACAATAAAATCCATGCCTACTTCCTCCATTTCCACTCGGGTACTTTCAATGGTTGAAGCAAACCTGCCGGTCTCTAGTATTCTGCTTTTACTCTCTGGCATATGTCACATAAGGCTACATGAGCAGCAACATCCTTTTTCATTCCATACCACCAGTATTTCTGTTTCAAATCTTGATACATCTTGGTGCTTCCGAGATGAATTAAATAGGACGAATCATGTGCTTCCTTTAATATAGTCTCTCGGAGATGATCAATTTCAGGCACACAGATCCTTTCCTGAACCAAATAGTTCCTTGGTTATCCCTTTTAAAATCTGGAACCTTGCCGGAATCAATCAGCCTTCCATACTCCTTAATCCTCTCATCTGTCATTTGACCCTTCCCGATTTCCTGTTCCAGTGTAGACTCTACTTCCAATGTTATGGTTTCACTTTGGGCAACAATTCCCAAATTGAGACGTGCCATTTCCCAACACAATTCTTGAGGCATTAAACGAGCTATCAGCGCATTTGCCTGACTTTTCTGACTCAAGGCATCTGCTACAACATTTGCCTTGCCGGGGTGATACTGAATGTCCAGATCATAGTCTTTGATTAACTCTAACCATCTACACTGTCTGAGGTTAAGATCCTTCTGGGTGAAGATATACTTCAAGCTTTTATAGTCAGTGAAGATGCGACACTTATTTCCGATCATATATTGCCTCCAAATTTTTAGAGCGTGCACAATGGCAGCCAACTCTAAATCGTGGGTGGGTAATTCTGTTCATGTTTTCTCAATTGCCTAGAAGCATAAGCAATCACTTTTCCTTCTTGCATCAATACACAACCAAGACCGTGAAGTGAAGCGTCACAGTACACGTAAAAACCCTTGTGAATATTCGGCATTATCAGTACAGGAGCTGTAGTTAACCTCTTCTTCAGTTCCTCAAAACTATCCTCGCACTTGGCATCCCACTTAAATACCTTTCCCTTTTCTAACAATGAGGTGAGAGGTTTTAAAATCTTCGAGAATCCTTCGATGAATCGACGGTAATAACCTGCCAATCCAAGGAAACTTCTGATCTCAGCCACATTCTTAGGCGGATTCCAATCTAGTACAGCCTTCACCTTACTCGGGTCTACTGCTATTCCACCCTCTGTGATAATATGCCCAAGGAAGGAAACTTCCTTTAGCCAAAAATCACATTTGCTGAACTTAGCATATAGCTGATGTTCTCGTAGTTTCTGCAGCACGAGTCTCAGGTGTTCTTCATGCTCTTCTTCATTCTGGGAGAACACTAGAATGTCATTGATGAAAATTACCACAAACTTGTCAATGTACTCCGTGAATACCTTGTTCATCAGGTACATGAACTATGCTGGTGCATTTGTCAATCCAAAGGGCATGACTGTGAACTCGTATAAGCCATATCTGGATGTGAAAGCAGTTTTGGGAATGTCTTCTAATCGGATTTTTAACTGATGGTACCCGGATCGTAGATCGATCTTGGAGAATATTTTAGCACCTTTCATCTGATCGAACAAATCTCCAATCCCGGGTAAAGGGTATTTGTTCTTGATGGTAACATCATTAAGGGGACGATAATCTATGCACATTCTTCTAGTACCATCCTTTTTATAACAAAAAGAATGGGAGACCCCCAAGGTGACGAACTAGGTCGGATATAACCTTTACTAAGCAATTCATCTATTTGTTTCTTTAGTTCGGCCAAATCCTTAACATTCATTCCATATGGTCTTTTATAAATAGGAGTAGTACCAGGTATAAGTTCAATGCTCAATTCAATGTCGCGGTCGGGTGGCATACCTGGTAACTCATCTGGAAATACGGGGGGGTACTCATTCAAAACTTTGATTTCTTCTAAAGATTTGCCTTTTGCGGAATTCACTGTTCCTTGTTCTTCGGATGAGTTATCCACTTTGAACTCAATTCTATTTCCTTGTGGGCTAGTTAAAACCACTGACCTCTTGCGACACTGAATAACTCCGTCATGTTTGTGTAACCAATCCATTCCAAGGATTACATCTATTCCCCAGGATTTTAAAACTATTAGGTTAGCTAGAAATTCTATCTCATTAAGTTTAAGGTTCACCCGTGGACATATGTGATTGGCTTTCATTTCACCGCCCGGGGAGCTAACTAGCAATGGTGTCTTCATAAGA
This sequence comes from Cenchrus americanus, assembly GCA_947561735.1. Lineage (NCBI taxonomy): Eukaryota > Viridiplantae > Streptophyta > Magnoliopsida > Poales > Poaceae > Cenchrus > Cenchrus americanus. The sequence goes on along the minus strand of OX387245.1, from coordinate 78,824,543 downwards.
CTCATAGGCAAGTTATATTATTCCACAAATTGATTGGTAACAAATGAATGTGATGCTCCGGAATCGAATAAAACGGATGCATGTTCAGAGTTGACAAGGAACGTACCAAGCACAACCTCTGGAGCTTCTTGTGCTTGTTCAACCGTCACGTGGTTTATCTTTCCACGCACAAAGTTCTGTTGAGCCCTGCTACCTTGAGGAGTAGAGTTCCCAGTGCGAACCTGAGAGGATGGCTACCTAGGCCTCTGTCCATTACCCTTCCGTGGAGTTTGCATTCCACGCTTGGGACAGTTGTTGGCATAATGCCCCAACTCTCCGCACTTGAAGCAACCACTAGGCTGAACCGGTGCGGTGTTTCTCACTGGTGCACCTCAGGCATTGTTCGAGCGATTCTGCTGCTAAATTGGAGGGAGTCTGCTGATGAAAGCGCTGGGGCTGCTGAGCTGAACGTTGGAACGACTGGCTCTGCTGAAAATTTCCACTATATCCTCCTGAGCGAAACTGAGGATTTTGTGGTGCATTGTAGCGGGGACGTGCATTGCTGCTAGACTGCCCTTGGGTTTGGAACTTGCGTTTCTGCTCTCCAAGTTCTCTACGCTTGCTTTCAAGATCGATAGCCTTGTCTAACAGAGTCTGGAAGTTGGGGAAAGTATGGCTCTAGAGCTGATAGTTTAGTGGCCCTATGAGACCATCTAGAAATCGTTCCTGCCTCTTTGGGTCAGTATCCACTTCATCCGGAGCATATCGAGACAGTTGGGTGAACTTGTCCCGATACTCACTGACAGACATGCTGCCCTGTTTCAGAGCGAGAAACTCCTTTTGCTTCAATTTTATTATTCCAGATGGGATGTGATGAGTACGAAAAGCTTCCTGGAACTCCTAGCAGGTGATGGTGTCAGCAGCGGCCTGTGCTACGGTGTAGGCATCCCACCAATCGGCTGCAGCGCCCTCTAAGCGTCCTGAGGCATATAGGACCTTCTCTCGGTCGTTGCACTGAGTGATATTCAGCTTCTTATTAATAGTCTTGAGCCAATCATCTGCGTCAGGAGGATCCACTGAATGGGAGTAGGTAGGTGGGTGGTGGCTCATAAACTATCTATGTTTGTTGACTGGTGGTGGAGGTGGTAGAGGTCCTTGTGGTGGCGGCTGGTTTTGCTGTGCCTGCAGATTCTGGACAGTGGCAGTAAGATCCTGAATTAACTGCATCTTTATCGTGAAGAACTGCTGCATTGTTGGATCCATCGCTAATCCCTGAGGTGGAGGCCGGGCGGGATTTTGCTGATTGGCGATGTGAGCAAGTATCACGGGCGGTACGTCCTATCCACCTCTTGACCTAGTGTTTACCATCTGATTGTTAGAGAAAGTTATTTCAGATAAGGAGCAGTATCGATAAACAGAAGTAAGAAAAAGGGTAGGATTCAATTTAAACTTAATTATTTTATTAATGCATATGTGGCCATCACACCACAAAGCATTTCATTCAAAGCAAAGACCCAAATCAACCATGTTTTCAATCAACAAGCATTATTACAACGATTACATCCTCGCAGGGACGGATCTAGCGATCTCAACTCAAGGTGGGCATCATATCCCAGAAGACCTGTGGTAGCGGAAGAAGAGTCGTAACGAAGCCTCTTGCGGGGTGGTGACTCCGCGAGGAAAGGGGTCTCGTCAGGCTAGACGGGTGGCTCCCTACCGTCACGCTCGGTCTCCGGCTGAGCAATCCTGGCATAGGTGTTCTTCAGCTCGCCATGGGTCTGCTCCAGCTCCGACGTAGCACCCTCCAGGTCAGTGTTGAGCGCTGCCGTGACCTAGGCGAGAGTGTGGAGGCGTGGGTCCTTGGAGCCTTTCAGGGGTATTACCGTCTGCTCAGTGCCACTGGTACGACGAGGGATGTGGCGGTAGTCGCTGAGGCTCAACTCCTGGTCATGCTTGAAACGAAGAGAGAACAAGGCCCTCCTGGCGGCATTGCTGACAGATGCCTGGTAGGTAGAGTGAGGTGTAGTAGAGTCATGCGTCATGCGTGAGATATAACCTCCACCGGTATGGTTGCGCACCCTGATGTGGACCCTGGTCATGTAGTAGGTGCCCATTCGGCTCGTTCCAGCTGTGGGTGACGTACATGGGGTACACGGTGTTCCCCAACTCCAGTAGAGTGTTCCGCAGCAACCAAGGGAAGTAGCCAAGTGCCACCTCGGATGAGTGCATGATGCAATACAGGTTTCCCTCACGAGGACCTTCATAGTAGTTGTCATCTCCTTCCTCATTGTCATCATCTGTCTCGTCACCACCCTTGGTGTCGTCGCCGGAATCTTCCGGATCTCCTCCCACGGCAACTGGCGCGGGATCCTCAGGAGCGACAGGAGCAGCTGGTGCGGCAGGGGCAGCTGGCGGCGGCACCTCCACTGCTGGCGGGGAAGGCAGAGCTCGCGGAGATCCCAACTCTCCATCAGAGTAAACTTCCAGGATCGCTTCATCTTCTGCCTCAATGAAGAAGTACGGGTCCTCTGGTTCCTCCTCAGGCTGGACGGGAGGGGGCAGCTGTGCTCCAAACGGCTAAGTCCTGGCCATCTATGTGATGAAAACTGAACTCAGAGCAGAATAAAACAATAAAGGGGACAAAAGTTTAACCAAAAATAAATAAGATGGATTTTTAGGTGTATTTAGGGGATTTTTTTCTTTTGAGTGAGAGAGCTGAAATGTCTTTCTAGATAATGTCCATACTTTGACCATTTCTATCTAAGGCTGCGTCCTACAGTCAGCATTGCTCTGATACCACTCTGTCACACCCGTTTTTCGAAGAAAACCGAATGCATCTCATATGTGTGCCAGAATCACAAATTCACACATATGATAGACAAATGAGTGTAATGTCACAGTACAATGCTCAAAACGTACAAAGAGAGGTTTATTAACTTATTACACTCATCGATAGACTTAGCTAGACGATGAAACACCATCTCCAACTTCACAAGCTCCTGACTGGGGGTAACGCGAGCCTCAGAATCCATCGAACTCGTCGAAGAACTCTGCTCCAACATCCTCCTCTGAACACATATAGGCAAGGGTGAGTACACTTATGGTTGGTACTCAGCCCGTGGGGGGATATGCAAAGCTATCAAGGGTAGGCTAGGGTTTTCAGCGGTAAGCATTTTAAGTTGGTCAAATTTTATTAGCAAGCACCTATTTACTAAGTGTAAGTATATACCAACCCAAAACTTAGCATTTATAAGATTATTCTTCTAAACCATATTTAACCCACAATTTAAATTCCAATTTCAAGTTTAATTATCATGTGAGGGTCCAAGCCGCTCTTGATCGTGAGCACGGCTGATCGATCAGTTTTCACTCTGCAGAGGTTGTACACTTTACCCACAGTTCGTGTTCCCCATATTGCCCGGGTTTGCAAAGCCCTTAAACACTTCCGAGGTGAGTGGCTAGGGGTTCACTACGAAGCCTTTACAAAGGCGTGTAAAGCACCAATAACCAACGACAGTTACAGCTCAAGGCGGACCATAACCCTCCCTAGTGGTCAGCACCTTAGCAAAGGCTACTACCCCAAAAGGACCGGGCTATACCCCTGCAACCCGGAGCCCCCCTGTGTTCCTTTCGGACAGGGCCATTAGATAATTTACACTCCTAATTAATTGGCTAAGCCAGAGCCATGTGGATTGTGGTTGCACTGTTTTCCTGGGTGGTTCTCCATGTTTTAATTTATATGCTCTTGAATTACCATAAACACCAACTTCATTTTAACCAACATTTTATAAAGTTAAATTCCATTCCCAAAGTATAGCATCTAAGCATTTATCTATCCAAACATTTATTTAAAACAAGGTATGCAAGGTATAGGGATTAAAAACTAGTCTTTTCCTTAATATGCATTTCCCGTCAAAATTTATGCATAAAAAATTATAAAATTTAAAGTGTGATAACATGCTTGTTATTAGGAGAAAAAGAGTATGCAGGGGGAGGAAATCCACTTGCCTTCTTCTCATAAAAACTGTGGCTCGATTTCTTCAAAAGTTTGCTCTTGCCCGACCTCGAACGGCACGTCCTCTACATCACACAAGAAAAACAAACAATAAATAAAACCGTACACCAAACATTGCTAAAAGTCTAAAACAAGTTTCTAAAACTAACGTGCTTGTTGAGACGATCGCGTGGACACAAAAAACGCCTAAAACAGAGCTAGGACGGAAAAGTTATGGCCTAGACAAGATCTAGGGGCTAGATTGTAAAAGAACTTGATCTTAGGGGTTTTCTACAAAAATCCAGGGGCTAAAACATAATTATGGGTATAAACTAGTGGACTTTGGTGCAAAAGGTGGGCTTTGGATTGTGGGACACAAAATCTAAGAAGAGCAAGGGTCTAAACATAAGAAAAAGGACTTAACCGTGAAGGTTCTAATGGGTGGAAGGGTACTTCTGTTATATTAGAAAGTACAGGGGCTTTATCAGAAAATGGTGGCGGCCGACTGGGTGTTGACCGGTATGGCTTTTATTGACTTAGGGCGAGATGCGATCTGAGCCGTTTATTTCGGATTGGGTGGCTGGAAGCGGTGGCGGCCGCGGGCGCGCGCGTGGGACGGCGGCCGCGCGCGCGCGCGGTGGCGGGCGGCGGTGCCCCGCCGGAAAGTTCGCCGGCGCACGCCAAAACAACGCTACCGAGCACGAAATGAAATGGGGAATACACCAAAATGAAGAAGGGAGCACAAGGATTTCACCGAGCTACTCGAAGAGGAAGGAGAGGCGCCGGAGGAGGAGATCGATGGCGAGGGGCGGAGCTCCGGTAGCTCCCTTCGGGCGGTGGCGCGGTGAAGGCTAGGAGGGGAGGAGGACTGGTGCGTATTGGAGAGGGGATGGTGCCGCCCTTTTATAGCTCGGAGAGGAGTAGGGGAAGGGGCGGCCGAGGCGGTGGGACGGGTTCCGGCGGGGGAGGCCGCCATGAATGCCATGGAGCTCAGTGGGGCGTTTTCCAAAGGGGAAGGGATGAGTCGGCGGCGCCGGCTCATTTACCGTGGCTCGATGGGGAAAGAGGAATGGGCGCGGGAGCTAGAGGGACGCCGGGGAAAGGGGAAAAGGCGCCGGGAGGGCGGCAGCCGACGCGGCCAAGGTAGGAAGGGCGGTGGACGGAGGTAGAAGATGGCCCTGACAGGTGGGCCCCACCTGTCAGCCGGCGGGTGAGAAAAGAGGGAGGGAGTGGGCCGGCGGGATTAGACGGCCGAAAGTGGAGATATGGGCCGCTGCGGGGAGGAAAAAGAAAAGGGATGGGATGGGCTTGCTGGGCTAGAATGAAGAAAAGGAGGGTTTGGTTTTTTTTTTCTTTCTCTTTTCTTTTCAACCCTCTACTCAAAAATCTTTCAAGTTTTTCAAAAAAACTTTTTAAACCACACAACCAAACAAAAGCCCATGCATTCAACATGATGCACAAACACTTGTATATTTTCTAAATTAATTAATTATTATTTCATATATTAAGGCAAATTTAATTAGTCAAATTTATTAAACCCTTAGAAATAAAAATTCTAAATTTTGTTGCTAGCATTTTTAAGTGATGGAATTTTGGGTGTTACAGCTCCCCCCTCGCCTTTGCTTCCCGCGCGGCTGCTCCTCACGTTAGCTCCCCTCCTCGCCGCCTCGTTCTGCTCCAGCCCTAGCCGCAACCCCAGGAGAGATATGGAGAGCGAGATCCACCGCCGGAGATGCATATCTTGAAGGAAGGGGAGAAGCGCAGGACCTGCCTCTAGGACTGGGCAAAATACCCGATATCCATTACCCGTACCGAATAACCCGAACCCAAATTATTCGAACCTGAGGTACCCGATCCCAAGTTCGGATAGTGATTGTCATTGCCCGAAATTAGTTTGGGTAATTCGGGTAATACACTCTGGTACCCAAACTACCCGAAATTTGTCTTTGTCTTTGTATTTATTCCTGTGTTGTTAGTTGAATACTTGAAATTGTCACTTTATTAGAATATAATTCTCTTAATTTGAACAAGTGACTATAATATATTATTCTTCTCAACTTGTAATTGGAATTCAACACAAACTACTAGTCTATGCAAAATTATGTGTGTTTGAGTGTATACTTTGATTATAGATCTCGGGTAAATTGGGTAACTCGAACCCGATTTTTGCGGGTACCCGAATTTGCGGGGTAGTGTTTTTCTGGAACTGACATTGGTTAATGATTCTCATTACCCGAATGTCTCAAAACCCGAATTAGCCGACCTGAACTAATTGGGTAACCCGAACGCCCACCCCTACCTTCCTTGACCCCGCCACCAGAAGGAGGAGGTCGCCATAGCCACGACCGCGCCACACCTCGTCGCTCACCCCACCGCCAGATCCTCGCCTCACCTCCTGGCTCGGTCTCGACCTCGGCCTCCTCGATCCGACCCCAAGGAGGAGGCTAGCGGCAAGCGCAGAGACATGTGTTGTAGGGAGGAGATGACCACTGGGAGCGCGGTGGGCTGTTGCGGCGGTCTGCTCCGCCCCGGACAACGCCACATCCGGTCGGGAGGATGCCGCCGACTGCGGTTTACCTCACCACTACTGTCGGAAAAGGACCCCGCACCACCCGCGTGCTCGCAGCTTGCTCCCCGACGGTCATGGCCTCGACCTGCCGTCGGATTCGGCCCCGAGCAGGAGGCCTCTATAGCGGCAGCGGTGGAGACGGTGGAAATATCTGCACAGGTAGGCAGTGGAGCATCCATTTCAATCAACTCCGTTGGACCACACTAACCCAAAAAGAAAAGAAAAACAATCTGATACATGGGTAATAAAATGAGTACAAAGATTAAATTGAGAATCAAAGTAGTTACAAAGATCAAAATGACATATAAATATCAAATGTACACCGATCATCGTTTATTAGGCACATAATTGTATACACAAATGTATTTATAGTTGATTTAAGCTTCATGCAAAAACATTAAACAGTTTACATCTGCCATTACACATAGTTTGAGATTCAACCGAGGACTTACTGTCTCTGGACGGGACATGCTCTCAAGAGGGCCTGCTGGCTGCTGCCGCTTGCTGGCTAGTAACGCCGCCTTGACCTGACTCGGTCGCGCAGGGCCGTTGGCCGCTCGGCCGCTCGGCGCGCCGGTTTTTTACTCCGCATCAATGCGGCCGAGCGCGTGAGGGCAGGGAACGTTGATGACACCGAGGGATGTGTCATGTGATGTCAACGACGCCAGCCGGCGAGAATTCGTCGATGCAGGTAATCGAATACCGACGCTCTCCGAGCCACAAGACAAAAACGGAGGTTCGACACGGACAGGGTCCTCTCCACGGGGAACGGGAGTTCTCATGTACGTCCAAGGCTGGTCAGAACATGCGAACATGCCCATTTTCACATGCGAACATGTGGGGAGTAGGGGTAGTGGATTCAACAATCACAACGTTGCACGACCTCCGTTTTCACATACTCATGGCAGTCAGCACCCCAATTGCGAAAGTTTGCGGTTGGAAAAGAAGAAATCCCAACCAACCAGTGCTTAAAACGGAACGAGAAGCCCGAATAGTTATGTGCAATGAAGAAGGGGTTTGTTTCCGTTCAGGCCTTCCAAGCCAGGAATAAAAAATACAGTAAGGGCTTGTTTGGGAATTAGTGAAATGAACGGGAATGAAGGGCATTAGGGTGGAGGAATTTCTACTGTAAGTCAGAATTTCCCAAAATCCCTTTCAATCATCTTCCATCCACTTGAATTCTCCATTTCCCAAACAAGCTTTAAGAGATTTTTATGATACTAGAAATCGAGATTTATTTTAAACCGGAAACTAGCCTACTCACTAGAGGTGTATCGACCCGGAATAAATTCTGCTTTTTTAAGTATCTATCATGAATTTTTTTAGTTACTGTATCATTTCAAGTAGGATCGAATCCTATATTACCGAACAAGCCCTCGAAGATTTGAGAAACATTTGGCGTGGGCACGATCCGAATGCAGCCTGTGGAGCGCGTCATGTCAGCGGCTGTCCACGTTACGTGACGGTAGTGGCATAGCGCTGGTCACTCCCCGGTGCAACCGGAGCCACCGGCCACGCATGATCCGGAGGGCCGAACGCTCCGAACAGAAGCACTACTTAGGAACCGACCCGGGTTGGGTTGGTTGGCCCACTGGCAACACGCCGCGCGCACAAGCCTCTTCCGGCCCAGCCCGACTCGGCGGCGCCGGCCTGGTCCCTGGACTCCCCCCTGGGCTAGCTAGCAAAAGCACCCCCCTCGGGCACGTGCCCAGAGCTTGGACGCACTTGCGTCAGACTACCCACAGCGGGGGACGGGATATCCCCCGCCATCCTTTTCCCGTCGTCGGATGGCGTAGAACGGCCTGCAGCGGGGCTCTGCGCAGAGGCCGAGGGAATGGCGTCGACCCGAATCCTCTCGGATCCGGAGGAATCCGCAGGCTCTGCCATCCTCCGCCGCCCCACCACGTGCCGCCGCCGTGCCCACCCAACGGCCTCGCGCGCACCGGTGCGGAGCAGAGGAGGCGACGAGGTGCCGATGCCGCCGTCGCCACCGCCGTTACCGAGGTGCCGATGCCGGCCGTCGCCACCGACGGAGCCCATCGTCTCCGCCGCCCCTCCAACGCCCCCCCCCCCCCCGCCGCCGCCGAAGTCCGCCTAGTGCCCACGCCCGCCGCATCCGCCCCTCGCCCGCCTCCGTTTCTCGTCGTCGTCGCGGAGCCCGTCCTTCGCTTTGTCGTCGGCGAGGGGAGGGTGGCGGAGGTGCGGGGAGGGTGGCGCTCGCTCCGCCGTCGCGCGCGATGGAGGACGACGAGCCCCGCCGCGCACCCACACGAGTAGGGGAGCGAGGGGAGGATGAGTCCGCTACCGCTCGTGCAAGGGAGCGCGCCCTCTGTCGCCCGCCTCCATGGCCACCGAGCTCGTCGTCCTCCACCGCGCCGCAAGCGGGGGAGGGGTGGATGGAGCAGGGGTCGCGCGAGCTCGACCGCGCGCCCGGATCCGGCGAGCTCGAGGGAGCCGAGCCCCCGAATCGAGCGCCCGAGCACCGAATCGAGCCCCTGCTCTTCCCGCGCGGGGAGAGGGAGCAGAGGAATGAAGCACCGGGAGGAGAGCGCCGCCGGCGTGAGGAGGGAGGAGGGTGCTTTGCTCGCTTCCATGCCCCGCTCGACCCCTAGCTCGCCGGCCTCCAAAGATCCCGCCATGGCCGCACGGCGGAGCGGGGGGGAGGTCACCGCGGCGGCGGTGCGGGGGAGGGCGCCGCGGCGGGCGGGGGGGGGGCACCGCGACGAGTAGGGGGAGGAGGGCGCCACGGCGGCGCCGTCGGCCGCTTGCTTCCGGGTCGGCGACGGGGACGAGGTGGGGGCGCGAGAGAGAGAAGGGGGGATGGGTGCGGGTGGGAGGGGGCGGTGGGGGGAAAAGGGGGAGAGAGAATGACTGGTGGGTCCCGCGTGTGGGTAGTTTGGATGAAAGAGAGAATTAAAGGATGACGAATGCGGGAGAAGTGAATATAAAGGGAAGAATCTCACTGATCAGGAAAGAATATTCCGTTTTGAATGAGGGGATAAAGGACGACTGAGTGTGGATGGTCTCACCGCACCACGCGACGCCTCGTGACCTCTCCTGCTCAGATCCGAAACCGGTGGGCGTCATCCTTCCCACAAACACGAACGACCGCCGAACTGACCGTCCCCGCTTTCTTTCTCATCTTCCCCGGCTCGCTCATCGAGTCGGAGGCTCTCGGAGCCTGCCAGTGCCCGCCCTGCGCAACCCCCCAGCCAGCCCAAACCCCCTCAGCGCGCGCGCGCGTCTCCCGCCCGGGCCAACCAAACCGGAGCCGCGAGACACCCGCCCGGGCCGCGCCGCGCCGCGCCGCGGGATGCGCCAACATCCCTCCGCCGCCGGGTCCCACGGGGCAGCGAGACGCGACAGGTCGGCGCTGCGCACGCGGAGCTGGTCACCTCACCCTCCTCCGCCTTCTCCCCTCCCCTCCCCTCCCCTCCCCGTCCCGCGGTGGTTGTAGTACTAGTAGTAGCTTATAAGAGGCCCCTCCGCCCCCCGTCCTCTCCTCTCTTCTCTCCGCTCCACCCACTCCCGCTCTGCTCCCATCGATCTGGCATCAAGCCTGCCCCCGCGCGCCCGCTCTAGGGATTTGAGACGGACGAGATCCGCCGGAGATTGAGGACAGGGACGGCGGCGTCGGGGCCGGGGAGCGGCGGCGGCGAGGAGGGATGGACGGCCACGGCGGCGGCGCGGGCAAGCTGACGCGGACGCCGTCCTCGCTCCTGCGCTCCCCCACGGTGCGCAACTGCTCCTCGTTCCAGGCCGTGGTGGTCGAGGACCCGGAACCCGACGACAAGAAGGCCCAGGCGCACCCCAAGGCCCAGCCCCACCAGTTCCACCCCGGCGCCGGCCCCGCCCACCCGCTCCTCGTCCTCGCCCTCCCGCTCGCCTTCCTGCTGCTCCTCGTCCTGCTCCGCGGCGGCGACGGCCAGCACCTCGCCCTCCTCGCGGCCTCCGCCGCCGCCGCGCTCGGCGCCGCGGCGGGGGCCGCGCGCCTGCTCCGGGGCCGCCTCCGACTGCGCCGCTCGCCAGGGTCGGGATCCGTGCAGTGGTTCATCGGCGACGACGACGACAAGCCCCACAAGCGGGCGGACAAGGCCGCCGCCGCCGCCGCGCACGGCCGCGTCGTGCGCGAGGGCGTCGAGTTCTACAGCAATGGGGACTGCTACGAGGGCGAGTTCCACAAGGGCCGCTGCAACGGCAGCGGCGTCTACAACTTCTTCGGCAAGGGCAAGTACGAGGGCGACTGGGTCGACGGCAAGTACGACGGCTACGGCATCGAGAGCTGGGCGCGCGGCAGCCGATACCGCGGCCAGTACCGCCAGGGCCTCCGCCACGGCCACGGCGTCTACCGCTTCTACAGCGGCGACTGCTACGCGGGCGAGTGGGCCGGCGGCCAGAGCCACGGCATCGGCACGCAGACCTGCTCCGATGGGAGCTCGTACGTCGGGGAATTCAAGTGCGGCGTCAAGCACGGCCTTGGAAGCTACCATTTCAGGTCAGCATCCAGCGAAATCCCACGCTTTGATTTGATTGATGGAATCGACATCACTGTTCCATTTATTGGCAGTTATTTTGAACATGGGTTGCTAATTTCGATCTTGCTGCGCAAATTCGTTTCAGAAATGGTGATCGATACGCCGGTGAGTACTTTGGGGACAAGATCCACGGGTTCGGTGTCTACAGCTTTGCCAATGGCCATTGCTACGAAGGCTCCTGGCACGAAGGCAAGAAGCAGGGATTTGGGATGTACTCGTTCCGGAATGGCGACAAGCGATCGGGGAACTGGGATTCTGGGACTCTCAAGACTCCCTTGCCTCCATCTGATCCTGCTGTTCAGCGTGCAGTTCAGGTAAACAACAAATTCCCTGGGTTGTGTACAATGATCTGCCCAAGATTCACCATTACTATGTGACAATTGCTAATCGTTGTTGCATTGTTCCATTCAGGCTGCTCAGCGGGCTGCGGAGGACGCCTTTCGCCTTCCCAGAGTGGATGAGCAGGTGCACAAGGCGGTCATGGCGGCGAACAGGGCGGCCACGGCTGCTCGTGTGGCGGCGATCAAGGCAGTCCAGAACAGGATGGATGGCAAATTTTGCGATACCTATGTGTGAATTGCTGTGTTTGAAGGCCATGGTTTTCCCCCTTCTAACTGTACATTAGGGTAGTGAAGGACAATAACTAATCAGTGAGGTCCAGAAACGACCGGAGCAGCACAACCGCTAGCTCCGAGTCAGGGTTCTGCAACGAACGGGAGCTGACGAAGATCGGAGCTGGCAGATGGGGGCAAATCCCATCTGCGAGAAACGGCTCGGATTCTGCGACATCGCCGTCGCCATGCTCCCTGTACGGTTGGCTTATCAGTCACCCGCACCCATAGTACTTTTCTCTCAGAACAAATCAGCCATCAGCAGAACAAACCAGCACCAGGCAGCAACCAGCAACCAAACGACCAGGCTGATGGGCGGTCCCCTTCCTCCTTCCTCTCCCCTCCTCCTTGCAAGCTGTAACTGTACATAGATCCAACTGTATCAATGGAAGAGTGAGTTTTTCCAATGCGCATTCTACTAGTTTCTACCACTTCGCAGTACTCATCAATGTTTACCTGTCTGTCTGTGCAATGCATGGCTCATACCAATGTGGTTGCCTCTGCATATCCACATTTCCATTGCTCCAACCTAAATCTTGACTGCTTAGGTGGACTCCCATGTGCAGTGATTCCCCATTTGCAAATGCACTTGGAAGAGATGCACATGGGGGGACTGTAAATTTCCCCATTGTCCTGCAACTTGCGGCTCTGGTGGAGTAGGGCACACTTGACATAAATAATCTCCAGTACCATGTGTTATCGATCCACTCTGCACCTGAGCACACGGTGTTTTTGAAACCTCGGGAGACAATTTCATGGCTTTGGACGTGACGGTACATCGCTCCCGTCTCCCTCCCGTGTCGCCCCTCCCGCAGGCGACCGGGAGGCGAACCCTAGATCCGCTCCACCCCCAACTTCCCCTACCATCCTCCACCTCGCCGCCGCCAGAGGAGCCGCCGCCGCCAAAGGAGCCGCCGCCGGCCAACCGAGCAGGCTCCGAGGAAGGCGGCGGTGAGTCTACCTCCCTCCGCTCCGGTGGCTCGCGCGGGCTCGGCGTGCCCCGCCGGCCGGCGGTGCGGGTGGCCGGGCGTGGCGGCGGCGGCGGCGGCCGGCTCGCGCGCGTGCGCGTCGGGCTCGGGACCCGTGTCCGGTCCCGGCGAGCGGGATGGGCGCGGTGGATCCGGCGCTTTCTCCCTCCGGCCGGTCGGCGACGGCGGCGACCGCCTCCTTCGGCGACGGTGGCGGCGCCGCCCGGCCCCCTCGGGGCCGGGACGACGGCGGCGGCGGCCCCCCCGGCCCCCGTGGGGCGGGTGGCGAGGGCGGGTTGGGCGGTGGAGACGCCCCGTTGGCCGCCCTTCCGGGGCCGGGCGCGCGCGGCGGCTTCTCTCGGGCCGGGCGGCGCGGCGGTTCCTCCCGGGGCCGGGCGGCGCGGCGGTTCCTCCCCCCTCGGCCCCCTTGGCTGTGCGGTGGTGCCCCCCCTCTCGGGCGGCGGTTGGGCAGTGGCATGCCACATCCGGTGCTTATGTGGCCGGATCTGTTCTTCCCTATTCTGTCCCGTCCCGATCTGGCGTCTTCTTCCTCAACATGTCTGCAGGGGTTGCAATCATCGTTGTGGTGGAGGCCGGAGGCTTGTGCTGGTGTGCCCAGCTTTGGAGTTCGCCAGGGGCGTCGTGGTGGCGCCCATGTCTTTGCTGGGCTTTCTCCCCTGCATGAATGTTGCGGAAGCGGTGGGGGTGCGCTAGTGTCAGTTGGTCGAGTGTGTTGCAGGTCTGGGGTTTCTTCTGGGTGAAAGCCTTCACCGGCACACCCGTCGGTGGCAATGGTGACGACACTCCTGAGCGTCGTTTTCCCTGTTGGGGGCACCGTTGTGGAGCTCCCTGCCCCGCAACACAGGGTTAACGGGGTGAAAACCCTGCTCAGTCTGGGTGAGCGACGACGGCGCCACAACGTCGCACCCTCGTTGGAGGCGTCGTCTCTTGAGACCCGCATCGGCTTGTGACGGTGGCGTTGGTGGAGTGCGCTTGTTCTGTGTCGGTGGCATTGTGCTGAGGATCCTTGGGTGTTGGTTGTCTTGGGTTGGCGTGCAGGATGCAGTGGTGAGCTCGGTGTCAGCTGGGCGGAGGTGAAGCTCTCATTGAAGTCTTAGTTATCTGAGTCCTTGGCGGAGGAGTGAGGCGGTGGATGAGGCGAGCCCCCCCCCCCCCCCCCCCCCGCAGAGAGGCCAGGATCAGTGGTTGCCCCTGGTACTGAGATGAGAGTGTTTGCTGAAGCTTCACTGGTTCAGAGGGATCGACAATCGTGTGTTGTGCAGCCTGAGGATGACAACCCATGGTGGAGGAGTTCAGGGGGCCGTTCCGGTCTTGCAGCGGGTTGTGACTTCGGCGTGGCACAGCGTTGGTGACGACGGCGCAGGTTTCGGCGGCTTGTTTCGATCTTCTCTCCCATCTGGCTGAGTTTGGTGGTGTGTTTTGTTGGGTGCGTTTGTTTCTGTTTAAGGTTTGTCTGTGTGGTGGTGTTTGCTTCGACGTGTTTTGTACCATGCTTCTTCTTATATGTGTTCCTGCTTTTATTTAAAAAAAAATTCATGGCTTTGGGTCCCCTGGTTGCTCCAGATTTTTGCACCAGAGCGGCATGCCATTCACGCTGGGAAGAGAAGGATTCCACAGAAATGCGAAAGCTGGGCACAACGCATTGCTGGTTGCTGGGATCAGCTGTTGCTTCAGTTTTCTGCATCACGACAGACAGCCAATGCCAATCCCACAATTAGTCTTCCACACTGTATTATTATGCGAGATATGCCACTCATTCCATCTCATAGTGTCAGTGGTCGTGATAATTCTGGATCTTTTGTAGTCCCCGTATATATTATATTATGTTCGCTTATCCACCATTGTTTTGTGTAATGTATGCTTGGGGGACAGTGTGGTGACGAAATGGTTTGACCTGTAAAACGTCGAGTTCGGGACCATTTACATGAGAAACATGCAGCCATGGCCCATCTGCTGTGTCCTAGAAACAAATTTCACAGGCTCAACAGTCTGCTCTGTGGCCTCGAGTACAGAGACCACACAGGAGCTAATCTCGGAGCCTGTGATAGATAAGCGGCTACTATTATGTGTTTGCTGGGCACAAATCGTGCTTATGAAATGGGATTAGATTAATGTTCTCGATGTGCTGGAGAGTTCTGCAGAACAGATACTGAATTGTTCATGAAGCTGACCCTAAACCGCAATCCTGCAAACAATACAAAAATCTGCAGTTTGCTGTCCCGGCATCGACTTGTCGAACGGCATTGATGGCCGGATCACTGATCTGAACCTGATCTTATCTCAAAATCTTGAGACACTTGACATATATCTTGGCCGACTGTCGTGCCCCGCCGCCGGGCCCTGTTCTTGGCAAAAAGATGGGCGGGCAGCCGGTTTTCTGATACTTGTAGAAAGCAGGATCCAATTCAATTCGTGCTGCTCTTTGCTCGATCCCTTCTTTTTTTTTCTCCTTTTCTTGCTCGACAGGGGCAATAGGCTTGAGACATAATAATTGGGCACAGCACACTCATCATACACAGACTAATTAAGCTCGGTTACGGGTCGAACAAAGCATTATACTATATAACCTGCTTATTAATCCTGTTCAGTCCATCAATCATCGTAACATGTCGATCGAAAAGATAAGATGGGCATCCAGGAAGGCTTATCATTTCATATTCCAATTATTCGTACCATTATTTCCCCCCTTTTTTCCCTGAGTTTCCTGCGTGAAAGAAACTGTCTAGATCACCATGCTTCATGATGCTCGCTTGCGTGAGAAGCGAGGTCGCACACACACACAACACACATACATTGACCCGTTCTCTGCTGCCGCCGGCCCCACTCCAAATTCAGCGACGGCCACGTCCCTTTCAGTAGTGCCCATCAGGTGAGGTAGCCACCTTGCGAAATTTCACGGGTTTTTTAAAATATGCGCATTGTGCAGCATGATACATCACTCATGAGGGCATGATACAGTCAGTCACATATATACAACGTCGTCGTCGATTAGGGGAGGGGAGAAAAAAACGGGGTCGCCGTACGGGCAGGAGGGGAGCGTGACCCCGTCGACAAGGAGGTGAGGTGAGACTACGGCAGCCGGCCATGGAAAGCATCACCGCTCGCCTGGCTTGCAGTTTTCGCCTCCGTTCTTCTTCACCCTCACCCTGGACGCAACCACTCCGTGGCGAGGACTGTGGACGGTAGCGACCGGCCTCACCTTTGTCGCCAGCTTTCCTCCCATGAAGGAAGAACGCATGCGTCCGAGGCTTTTTGATTTTGACATGGAGCGGCAGGAGGTTTTGATTGCCTTTCTTTTCCGGTCTCCTTCCTCCAGTGTCACGGTCACTTTCACCGAATAAACATGAGAGGAAGAGGCCCAAAAGAAAAACTTCTCATGGAGTTGGTGTTGTGTTGTGTTGTGACGCGCGGACGACGATCTCCGGCGAAATCGTGTGGGAAACCACCGTGGATTCGGTCGCCCCTCTATCGTTCATGGGTTTGGAATTCGAAAGCTGAACGTTTTTGATCTGCTCGTGCGATCATGTCAAGGTGTGCTGACGCCGCGGGGTTGGACTTTGGACGTGCGGGTTTTGCTCTGGGTAGTGCATCGGTTCAGGACCTCAGTAGTCTGCCGCCCTCTTGGCGCGCCGCCGCCGGCCGGTAGGTGGACGGTGGTGTTCCGTGTTCGTGCGTGCGCTGACTGCCGCCGGTGTTGGTGGGTGGCGGATCATGGAGCCGGGTAATACGGGCACCTTTTCTGTTCTCTCTTCTTTTGATGAGTTGAGACTTGAAAAGAGATCGTATCATCTGATTGGACAAGTTGTGGTGCCGTTTCGGGTTTTCAAATCCGAGTTCTTGGGCGACTTATTTGACTGTTGACAGCAAGGGAAGAAGCTATATTTGTTGAGCGATTCTTCTGGCTTCGACATCCTGGTTCTGAAGACTTGATCAGTAGTAGTATGCCGAAGTGATGTATTTTCTGAGCTTCATTTGAATTCAGGACTTTGTCAGATAGGACCCATTTTGTTTTCCCATGAATGCGTCTCTAGTCAATCATGGCTTAAGACGCGCGTACTACTACCTGCTACCTACATTTCTTTTTGTGAGCCTATGACACAGAAAATGTATGTCCCTTTTAATTTTGATTTGTCCTTAGTATGCTTGTAGTAACAAGCAGGGGGAGGCGAGGTAAGGCAGCAGAAGGAGCAGATCAGAGCCTGCTCTGTTCAGCGCTTGTAGAGAAGGGAGAGGGAATTGGGAAGATTGATCTATTGCTTAGTTCTAAATGATTACAATGCCTTTATATTTATAGGCCAATCCTTGCCCCCTTTTGCAAGACTCTAAACCGAATCGACTAATCTCTAAACCAATCTCTAACCAACTTATCCTATCTCTAACAGTCCAACTAATTATAGAATCCTAACGGACTGCTATTCCTTAGGTGTCGGCCGGGACTTTAGCTTCCTCGCGCTCGGAGAAAGTCTTCCCCCACATAACATCACTCCCCCCTTGAGTAACGGCTCGTCCTCGAGCTGAAATCGAGGGTACCGCTGCTTGAACCGCTCCAAATCCTCCCAAGAAGCCGATGACGGAGGAAGGTTGTCCCATTGAACCGCAGGTCCGAGCTTCTCGCATACCATTTGGGCCCGCCCTAATCCTCGGGACAGCAGTAGGAACAGGAACAATGGCACCATTGTGAACGGTGGGAAGCCGGGGAGGTGCTGCTGGTGGAGTGCCAATAAACCTCTTCAATGGCCCAACATGGAAGACATCATGTAAACGTGCCCCGGAGGTAAAGCCAAGCGGAATGCTACGGAATTAATCGCTTCAACAATCGGTATGGCCCATAATAGCGCCGGCGCAGCCTTCCCCGTAGAAGATGGTGCTAGAGAGCCATGAGGACGGTGGTGCGGGCGCAACCAAACCCGGTCACCTACGAGAAAAGTGGACGGCACGGTGATGGCGATCATACCGCTGTTTGGCGACTTGCCGGGCCTCGTTCCAACCGGAGGCGAGCATCCTGCGCGGAAACTCCGCACGCTCGGCCAATGTCCGTGACACCTGCAACAACCCGAACCTCGCCGGGATCATAAGAGCGCATGGACGGCGGATCACGGCCATAAACCGGCTTGAAGGGCGTCTCCTTGAGTGCCGTGTGGAAGGCGCATTGTAGATGTATTCGGCCCATGGCGACCGGCGCGGCCACCGACGCGGACGATCACCGGTGAGGCACCGCAAATACATGCCAACGGCTTTGTTAACGGCTTCGGTACGCCCGTCCGTACGCGGATGGAATGCGGAACCGAGCAGCAATGTCGACCCCGATGCGGTGAACAGAGAATGCCGGAAGGCCGAGGTGAAAACGGGATCACGATCCGAGACGATTGATTCGGGAAGACCATGGAGGCGCACAATTTCCCCAAAGAATGCCCGGGCTACGGACTCGCTCGTGTAGGGGTGACCGAGAGGGATGAAGTGGGCATACTTGGACAATCGATCGACCACGGTTAAAATCACGGATTTGCCCGCAACCTTGGGCGCCCTTCGACGAAATCCATGCCGATGTCTTGCCAAACCGCCGAGGGAACCGGAAGGGGCCGAAGGAGGCCACCGAGCCGCATCGGCTCCGTCTTGTTTTTCTCGGCACACCACACAAGCCCGAACATAATCCCGCACAATCTTTCGGCGGAGGGCACATGAAAGTCCCGATGGAGGCGATGTAGTGTGCGCCGAATTCCTTCATGGTTGTCATCATGGACAATGCGAGGATGACCGGCAAGAAGGGAAAATTGGCCGGTATATAGATGCGGTTTTGATATAAGACCGGACCATCCACCAAGGTCCAGGGAGCAGCGAGGGTGCCGGCGACTATCCGATCGCGTAAGCCCCGCAAGTCCTCATCCGGCTCGGCCGCTTTCTTGATGTCTTCCGGTAGATCGAACGTAGGGGACGAGATGCCATGCGGGAGTGCCTCGGTGTGTCGCGGCGAGACAAAGCATCGGCGACCACATTTGTGCGCCCGTGTTTATATTCAATAGTAAAATCATAACCCAAAAGCTTGCTTACCCAATGGTGCCGAGGAATCGTCGCCAATCGCCGATCCAAGATGTACTTGAGGGGCCGGTGGTCCGTACGGACTAGAAAAGCTCGTCCCCACGGATAGGGGCGCCAATGCCGAACCGCTTGCGAGAGGCCGATCAATTCGCGTTCATAAGCCGCAAGGCCGCAATGACGAGGTGGGGAGTGCGCGGGCCGAAGAACGCAATGGCGCCATCGGCACGATGTAGAACCGCCCCGATGCCCGAGCCAGACGCGTCGCACTCGACAATGAATGTCTTGGTGAAGTCCGGCAAAGCCAATACCGGCGCGGTGGTAAGTGCCCTCGCTGAGCGCAATGAAGGTCGCTCGGCCCTTCCGCCGACCACCGGAATGCATCGCGCTTGAGGAGGTTGGTCAGAGGAGCGGCAATCGTCCCGAAGTCCTTGATAAAACGCCGATAGTAGCCAGCAAGCCCTAAGAATCCGCGCAAGGCACGCACAGAGCGCGGGCGCGGCCAGTCGGTCACCGCTTGGACCTTGCTGACGTCCATGGCAACGCCGTCCCCCGAGACCACATGTCCCAGGTAAGCCACAGAAGGTTCGCCAAAGGAGCACTTGGAGCGTTTCAGGTACAGCTTGTTGGCGCGCAGGACGGCGAAGACTTCCCGGAGGTGGTGCAGGTGCGCTGCCCAGGAGGGGCTGAAGATCAGTATATCGTCGAAAAATACCAACACGCACTGGGGGAGGAATGGGCGCAGCACATCATTCATCAGCGCCTGGAACGTGGCCGGCGCGTTCGTGAGGCCAAACGGCATCACCAAGAACTCGTAGAGGTCGTCATGTGTGCGGAACGCCGTCTTCTCAATGTCAGCTGGATGCATGCGAACTTGATGATACCCCGAGCGCAAATCAAGCTTGGTGAAGAATTTGGCGCCACGCAACTCATCCAAAGAACTCCTCGACGACAGGGATGGGGAACTTGTTTTTCACTGTGCGGTCGTTGAGGGCTCTATAATCAACGCACAGCCGCCAGGTTCCGTCACCCTTCTTTACCAACAGCACTGGTGCAGAGAACGCCGAGGTGCTTCGCCTGATGAGCCCCTGCTGCTCCAGCGTGCGACACTGTTTTTCCAACTCATCTTTTTGCAACAAGGGATAACGGTATGGGCGAACAGCCACGGGCGCCGTGTCTGGCAGTAGATGAATGCGATGATCTCGGGCTCGTGGAGGAGGCAGTCCGGAAGGTGTAGCGAAGATATCCGCAAATTCCGCCAGGAGGAGGTCAAGCAGCTCCTGGGCAGTCTCCATGGAGCATATGCGGAGCCGTGGTGTTCCTCGTTCTCGCCACACCACGCCGGCGCACGCGGTGATTAAGGCGCCATAAGGACATGATTTGGCGGCCAAAATCCCAAAGAATCGGCCCCGCCGTGGCCAACCGCTCCCGTTCCGAGCACCATATCGTAGCCCCCGAGTGGAAGGACGAAGAAATCCGCCACGAATGCCTCGCCGTCAATGGAGAAGTGGGCGTCGCGGAACACGCCCATCGCCGGAACCTTGTCGCCGTTCGCCACAGTGACACTGATGTTGGTGCGGGGGATGAAGCAGAGGCCGCAACGAGCTGCCGCTGGAGCGGACACGAAGTTGTGGGTGGAGCCGGAGTCCAGGAGGGCTGTCATGGTTATGGCGCCAAGGCGTACCACCACCTGCATGGTGTCGCGGGAACGAACGCCGGCGATGGCAATCAGAGAGATGCAAGGTTGATCTGTGGGATCTTCAGGCTCGGGTCGTCATCCTCGTCATGAATCTCAAGGTTGAAGAGCTTGGCGCGGACTTTGTTGTGGCCGCGAACGTATTTCTCATCGCGGTTGAAACACCGCCGTTGCGGCGACGCTCGTCCACCTCTCGGCAGCGTGAGGCGGCGGACGGTGCGGCCGGCGACCGTGACGGTGCCGGGCGTGGCCGTAGCCGGGCGCCGGGCGGCACCGGGTGGTGTTGTAGTCGAGCCCGTGCCCGGCGCGGGGAGGGCCGACCGGGGGCGGCGTTGCGAGGAGGCCGCGAGACGGCGGCGGGCGGCTAGGCCTCATCCGCCGCGCGACGACCCGCTCGCGGCGCTCATGGGCGCGGGCGAGGCTCATCGCAATCTCCGGCCGATTGCGGGCCCTGGAGCTGCACGTCGAGGCCGAGGGGATCTTGGAGGCCCGCGATGAACAGCTGGGTCTGTTGCGACTCGGTGAGGGGGCCCGCGCGCGTCAGGAGCGCCAGGAATTTCTCATGGTACTCCGCCACCGTGCCCGTGCGGCGGCAGGAAGCGAGCTCGCCCAGGGGGTTGGAACGGAGCGGTGGCCCGAAGCGCATGTCCGGCACCCGGCCGGCGCCGCCATCCCGGTGTGCCCTCGTCCCGCTCAAGGCGCATGTACCACCGCCGCGCGGTCCCCGGAGGTGCATCACGGCGAGCCGTACCTTCTCCTCCTCCACGGTGCGTTGGCCGCGGAAGTAGTGTTCGCACCGATTGAGGAACGGGAGCGGGTCGCCACCGCCGTCGAATGTTGGGAAATCCAACTTGTGGAATCGCGTGCCGCCCATTGGTCCATCCTTGCGGAGCCGGAGCACCTCTCGGTCCCCGGCGTGGAGGATTTCTTGTCGGCCGGCCTCCGTGCGAGTCGGCCCGCCGCTCGACCCCCTCCAGACGTCCATCTTCTTCGGAGGGCGGTGCCATCGGCGGGCGGTTCTCCTCATCCAACGACCCGGAATCGGATCGGTCGGCCTTCTTCTTGTCGTCAACCATGGTGGCGGCCAAGGATCGAGAGGTCTCGCCGATACCAATGTAGTAACAAGCGTGGGGAGGCGAGGTAAGGCGGCGAAGGAGCAGATCGAGCCCGCTCTCGTTCGGCGCTTGTAGAGAAGGGAGAGGGAATTGGGAAGATTGATCTATTGCTTAGTTCTAAATGATTACAATGCCTTTATATTTATAGGCCAATCCTTGCCCCCTTTTGCAAGACTCTAAACCGAATCTGACTAATCTCTAAACCAATCTCTAACCAACTTATCCTATCTCTAACAGTCCAACTAATTATAGAATCCTAACTGACTGCTATTCCTTAGGTGTCGGCTGGGACTTTAGCTTCCTGCGCCTGGAGAAAGTCTTCCCCCACATAACAATGCTACATGATGTAAGCTCAAGACGTTGTGTTGATTCATCCAGATCATCGTTCATCCCTAATTGCCAATTAATTAATGCTCGGAAATCAAACTGACGATAACATAAGATAGTGCTCGCATCTTATAGAATAATAAAATCAGGATGTCTGATCATTGCTGCATCTCGATGCTGGGCTGCTGGCATCGGAAGACTAGAGTCTTGGGACTGCACTGCATCATGCGCTTTGTTTTCTTGCCCTCCCAAGCTACCAATCGAGGGAGCCGCGCACACACCTCATGGGAGAAAAATACTCCAGGATCTTGGAACACTGCCACCACCAGTACGGCACAGTGCCCCCTTTCCTTCGATCGAGTCCCACGGTTCAGCCACGCTGCACACTAGTCACCCATGCTACTCTTTCGAAAGCATGTGAGCGAGGTCGGCCGGCGCCCAGCGCATGGACCGGGGCCCGGCCTCGCCTCGGCACGGCACCCGGCAGCGGACAAGGCTCTCGCTAGCACGACGCAGCGGCCTCTCGCCCATATGCTGCTACGCCGAGGCACGCAATTTACAAGTACGCAGATCTTGTCTACCGCAGGCATCACCCGGACAAAAACTATTGTCCGGTGGATAGGCTTTCGATCAGGCAGCGACCCCTCACCCCTGATCTGAGTGAGCCGGACGCTGCCAAGACGACGCCGGTGGGGTTGACGCGAGGACCCAACATGGCCAACGAACGACGCCATCGGTGGTGGTGGATGGTATTTATTCGCCGTACCGTACCTGTCTGACGGAGAGAAGGGAGGGATAGCAGGCAGGGCTGGGCGGCCATGAACGGCGGCGCGGCGAGCGTGAGGTGTGAACGGCAGTGGCGTCGGTGTTGGGGAATTCAGGAAAACACATCACCCTCGAAACGTCGCGTCTAACGGCATTCTCAAAGTATGTTTTTCAGGAGCAGGAAATTCGCGAATCTAGGAAGTCTGGGACCTGCGAAGTCTCGAATTCGCGAATGTGCAGAGTTCGGGAACCTTGATTCGGTGAAGAGGCGGAGTCATGAACACGCGGAAGCCCGGAATCTCAACTGTTGATGGTCCGAATTTCGGAGATTTTCCGATTCGGGAATCTGGTGAAGACTCTGTTCGGGACTCAAGCGCAAGGACACGCACGAACCTGCTGGGAAGCAAAAGCCACTTCGGGAATCTGTTGAAAACCTAATTCAGGAATTTCGGGCGAAGACATTCACGAATCACGGGAGAAGCAAAGTCAAAGTTGTAGTCCCAAAAAGTCCGGGTTCAGAGTGTGAACTAGTGGCAGACTTGTAAATGTGTAAGGGGGGAAAAGACATTCTTGTGTGTGTTCACATTAGGAATATTCTCCGTGCCCGAGGGTGTTATCGGAATGTAAAAGTCCCTTCGTCTCCCTATAAAAGGGGGCGCGAGGGCACGTGTAAACGGACTGAGACTTTTTTGGGACTTGTGCTATCAGCAAGGGGAATTTCAGTCTCTTTGCGCCCTAACTGTGCTATTGAACGTATTGAGAACTGTCACTTGTGTTAGGGTAGTATTCCGAATTTTTCGGGTATCCCCAACATTGGCGCCCACCGTGTTCCAGCCGAAAAGAAACTCACGATGCCACCTCAGAAGAAGTCAAAGAAGACTGCTCCGATGCAGGCCAACCAGGAGGATCGCCATCTCACACAGGGGAACGAAAATTCGTTTGTTCCTGAATCCTCGAACGTAACAGACCAGCAGCGAAGAGAGAAGCTCGAAGCCCTCATGAAGGCGAGAGCAGAAAAAAAACTCATATCCAAGAACAACCTACCGAACGGCAAGAAGAGCACGAGAATGTTGATGCTAATGATGATTCCATAGACAGAGAGCTAGCCATGGTACACCAAAAGATACAACAGCTGCAGAAAGACAAAGAAAAGTTCGCGGCTCGGTTGTGCGAAGAGGAAAATCTCTGAAAAGCTGGAGCAGCTGAACAAAGCAAAAGAACAAATACAAGCAATTCAGAGAGAAATTGACGAAATGAAAGAGCAAGAGAACAGCTCCCCGTGGCAAGAAACACCGCGGCGAACCCCGCGCCCGCAAGAGAATCCCCGAAGGAAAACTTCTTCGCGGGAAACGGAGTCTCACACTTCGTGGATTCGAATCACCACCGTCAATAGGGCCGCAAACAAGCACCTTGGCCGCCGAAGTTCAAGCCGCTCTCTCTTCCCAAGTACAACGGTTTCGGAAACTCCGGCGCTTTCTCATGAGATACGAGTCGGTACCGTGAATTCGGCGGGAGGAGATGATGTTGCACTCGCCAAATCCTTCATCATAGCTTGCGAAGGACCGCATCGAATTGGTACTCATTGCTTGCCTCCACACTCGATCTACAAATGGGTAGATCTCAAAACAAAGTTCATGCAAGCGTTTCAGATGTTCCATGACACAACAGCCGAAGCCTCAGATTTGTATAACTGCAAGCAGAACGACAGGGAACCACTGCGAAATTTTGTGAGAAGATTCATGCAACAGAGGTCTCAGATCCCCGACGCTGATGACAAGACAACGATCAAGGCACTGATCAAGGGTCTCACCCCAGGGCCAACGGCTTCCCACCTCACAAGAAAGAAGCCTGAGACAGTTGAAGAATTATTTCGGGAATTGGAGGATTACATCCTGTCTGATGATGACCACCGCAAGAGAGTAGCCGAACGAAACGAGGCAAGACGGGCGGCAGAGATATGACCTGGAGGGCACCACCCCAGCATCCACGAAATGTAAACAGTGTTGGAAATCCTCAGCAACAACAAGAAAGCAGGCCAAGTGCCAGGGGAGGATTCGATCAAAGAGGAAGGGGGAGAGGAAGAGGAACCCCAAACCTTCCGAACCACAACCCAAGAGATCCCCACTTCTACCGTCGCATCATGGAAGAGGCCACAAGACCGAAGGGTGCCCCGAGACAAAAAAGAACATGGCACGAATCCAACAAGAGAAGGCACCGATGAGCATCGCATCCTCGATGCCAACTCGGTTTCGGCCGAACTTCCGGCCGCCGCGAGTTCGCGAGTTCGCGACCAAGCTCGTACCGCCCGACAATTTCCACAATCGCAATCGGCATGGCGACCTTCACAGCAATTCTTCCCTCGGTCGCAAGCAATACGGTCGATCCAGCGGCCACAACCCATTCGGGAAATCTTGCCACCGCCT
Source organism: Cenchrus americanus (assembly GCA_947561735.1). Lineage (NCBI taxonomy): Eukaryota > Viridiplantae > Streptophyta > Magnoliopsida > Poales > Poaceae > Cenchrus > Cenchrus americanus. The sequence goes on along the minus strand of OX387245.1, from coordinate 78,799,507 downwards.
CCGTAAAGCTCATCAAGGCCTCGGTCAAGTTCGGGACCTCGTAACTCCAAAGCATTGCCATCATTCGGGACTATCATGCCAATCACGGTGGATCCGCCATGGAGTTTGAAACAAAGAAGCGACGAAGCAATTACTTCGGATCTGTGAATACCATCATCAATGATGGTCCAAATTGCCCGCCCGGAGTGGGCGAAGGTGCCAATCACCTTTACGAAAGAAGATTTCAGGTGAAATCCGCGATCCACAATGATGCCATGGTGATTGAAGTCAACATCGCCGGGATGGGTCATAGGAAAAATCTTGGTGGACAACGGGAGTTCGGCGGATATCCTATTCCCCGAAAACATTCGAGAAAATGAATCGAGTCGGCACATGTTGGACCCACCGCAGTACCCATTACAGGGGTTCGGCGGGAAGCCCATCAAGCCGGTTGGAAAAATATCACTCCCAGTTTCTTTCGGAGATCTTGAGAATGCCAGAACTGAGAACCTCACCTTTGATGTGGTTGACATATATCACCCGTATCTTGCGATCTTCGGCAGGGGTTTCATGAACAAGTTCGATGCTGTCATAAGGCAACAGTTCCTATGCATGAAGATGCCTGCGCCCAAAGGGGTTATCACAGTATTCGGCAATCAACAAGAGGCCAGGAACATAGAAAAGGGCCACACGCCTGGTCAAACGAACGTGTATCAGCTGAAAGCAGCTGAAGAGAGAAAGGAAACCTATGAAGAGCCGAAGCGGGACAAAGAGAAAAATAACATAGCCGCAGAAGATGAAACAAAGAGAGTGTATCTGGACGACATGCCCGACAGAGCAGTCATAATAGGGGCGAACCTCAGCGCCGAAGAGGATGATGAACTCATACGATTTCTGAACAGAAACAAGGATGTTTTTGCATGGTCAGCCAAAGATTTGCAAGGCGTTGACAGAGACATAATCGAACATGTCCTCGAAACAGATGACAAGATACCGCCCAAAAAGCAAAAACTTCGGAAAATGTCTGACGAAAAGGTCAAGGCAGTGGAAGCGAGAGTTCGCGAGATTACAGGATGCCCAAGTGATCAGGGAAGTCAAGTACCCAGTCTGGTTAGCCAACACCGTGCCAGTCAAGAAGAAAAATGGCAAATGGAGAATGTGTATCGACTTCACCGATTTGAACAAGGCGTGCAAGAAGGACGATTTTCCCTTGGAAAGGGTAGACAAAATCGTGGATGATGCAGCCAACGGTGAGATGCTTTCGCTCCCGGACATGTTCTCTCGGGTATCATCAAATCGAGTTCGCAAAGAGGACGAAGAGAAGACAAGCTTCATCACTCCTTTCGAACATTTTGTTTCGTAAGAATGCCGGAGGGGCCGAAGAATGCGGGGTGCACGTTTTCAAGAATGATAGCAATAGTGCCGCACCGGCGAGATTCGGAGAAATATCTTGGCATACGTGGATGACATAGTCGTCAAAAGTATTCGGAGAAAAGACCATATCGGTGATTTGGCGAAACGTTCGCGAACTTGAGGACAAAGAAACTTGAAGCTAAACCCGTAAAAATGTGTGTTCGGAATTCACAAGGGGAAAGTTCTTGGATGCCTAGTTTCAACGAAAGGCATTGAAGCAAACCCCGACAAGATAAAAGCTCGATGGAAATGCAAGAGCCGGCCCTCGGTGAAAGATGTTCGAAGTTGACGGGGAGAGTGGCCGCCCTCACCGCATTCATCCCCGGAGCCGCAAAAGAAGTTTGCCATTCTTCCAAGTTCTCAGAAGTGCCAAGAAATTCCAGTGGTCCGAACCTCAGAAGCAGGCTTTTCGTGAACTGAAGGACTACTTGTCCAGCATGACCAAGCTCTGTCCTCCCGAGCCAAAATCGCCGCTTCTGCTGTATGTGTCTGCATCAAGTTCGGCAGTAAGCGCAGTCTTTGGTACAGAAAAAGGAAGAAGAAGGAAAGCCGAGGCAAATTCTCGTATATTTCGCCTCCGAGGCATTGTCTGGTTCCAAGGTTTTCTATTCCGAACTGGAGAAGATCGCGTATGCGGTCATCATGGCAGCAAGAAAGCTAAGACACTACTTCGAGGGCCACAGAATAAGAGTTATCACCAACCAACCGTTAAGTGACCTGCTTGCAAACCGGGAGGCATCTACCCGAATTATCAAGTGGGGTGCTGAACTCTCCGAGTATGTGGTGGATTTCGAAAGAAGAAGTGCAATAAAATCGCAAGTCCTGGCAGATTTCGTCGTGGACTGGACCTCACCTACTCAGAATCTGGAGGAAAATATGCCCGAACCTTGGGTAGTGCAGTGTGATGGAGCATGGTGTTACAAGGGGGTTGGAATTTTGGCTGTTGTAACATCACCGACGGGCGTGGTCATAAGATATGCAGCACGGCTCGTATTCGCGAACAATGAATACTCCACGAACAATACAACGGAGTACGAAGCTCTACTGCTGGCACTGAGAAAAATGAAAGCCTTGGGGCAGCAGACCTTCATAATCAGAACGGATTCGAAAGTAATCCAGGAACACATCGAGAAGGAAAGCGAGGCCAGGAATCCAGTTCTCATGAAGTATCTTGAAAAAGTCAGAGAAATGGAAAGACACTTCGAGGATATTCGATCCAAGACATCCCAAGGGATGATAACAATGAGGCGGATAAGCCGGCGAAGGCAAAGCGGCCGTAAATCAAGAGCTACCACCGGATGTGTTCTTTGAAATCATCGAGAGAACCTTCCATCAAAGATTCAAGAACTCAAATCGTGAATATGGTGGAAATTCCAGACTGGAGAGCAGAAATAATGGCCTACCTAAGGGGACATTACGAACCACAAGATGAACTGGAAGAGAAAAGGTTGAGGCAAAGGGCTCGGGGCTACACAGTGGTAAATGGAGAATTGTACAAATCAGGAGTCACTGAGCCTTGGCTACGCTGCATCACCTCCGAAAAAGGTCGTGAACTCCTAAAAGAAATTCACAGTGGATTTTGTGGGGCACACATAGGCACCAGGGCTTTGGCTGGCAAGGCGATAAAACAAGGATTCTATTGGCCAACCATAAACATCGACGCCAAAATGTTAGTTCGGCAATGCGAAGCATGTCAGAAGACGAGAAATCAGCAGAATCTGCCTTCAATGCCAGTTCATTTAATTCCTCCAACCTGGCCTCTGCAAAGATGGGGCATGGACCTAGTAGGCCCGTTGCCAACGGCTCAGGGTAATTGCCGATTCGCGGCTGTAGCGGTCGACTATTTCACGAAGTGGGTAGAAGCAAAACCACTCGCGAACATCACGGCGAAGCAACGGTTCGAAATTCTTTTGGCGTAACATAGTCCGCGGGTTCGGAGTTCCTAGAGAACCGACGGTTGATAATGGCAAACGGTTGACTGCTACACCTTCAAAGAGTATTGCGGAACCCTAGGCACACAAGCGAAATTTTCGTCGGTTTATCATCCACGGTCAATGGAGCGGTTGAAAGAGCCAATGGCCCGATTTTTTCGGGAATCAAGAAATGCTTATTTGATCGAAAAAAAGGGAAAATGGGTGGATGAACTTCCAAAGGTGATGCGGTCTCACAACACCACAGTTTCAAGGGCAACAGGTTTCACACCTTTTCGCCTACTCTTCGGGACTGAGGCTATGACACCAGAGGAGATCAAGAATGAAAGCATGAGAGTCTTGAAAGGAAAAGAGATAGAGGAAATTGACAAGAAGGTGGAGAAAGACATGATAGAGCTGACAATCCTCGAAGCAGCAGAAAACATTGAGAAATACCAGAGGGAGACAAGAGCATGGAGAGACAAAAAGGTGGTCGGAAGGACATCAAAGCCGGTGATCTTGTCTTGAAAATAAAGAAAAATTGGGAGAACCCGGGAAAGCTTCATGAGTCATGGGAAGGGCCTTACATAGCTAAGGAAACAAATATGCCAGGGGCTTTTCGCCTGATGGAGCAAACTGGCGAAGAGTTGCCGTATTCGTGGAATGCCGACAGCTTAAAGAGGTATTATCCATGAAGATCTTAGTTGTACATAAGTGTAGTAGATAGCAGTTTTTCAATTTTCGTAAGTTTACACTGTAGGAAAATAAAAGCCCGAGTCACGTGTCTATAAGTGACTTCGGGAAAAAATTAGTTTTATGTCTTAATCGTAGTTCTAGAATAAGAAGGACCGTACTCTTTTCCTTGCAAAGGGGGCTCTAAATCAAGAGGCAAGGTTTTTAACGAGGCGGATCCCGTGTAAATACTCTTTCTGGTATATATATGAAAAGAGTCTTCCCCCAAATTGCATGTTTCGTATTTTGTGTCTCGAGAATTCCATCGTGAAAAAAGAAGTGCTTCGTGAAAAAGGCTCCCTGATAGCCGGAAATTCCATCGTGAAAAAAGAAGTGCTTCGTGAAAAAGGCTTCGTGATAGCCAGAATTCCATCATGAAAAAAGAAGCGGTTCGTAAGAAAGGCTCCCTGATGGCCGGAAATTCCATCGTGAAAAAAGAAGTGCTTCGTGAAAAAGGCTTCCTGACAGCCGAAATTCCATCGTGAAAAAAGAAAAAGTTCATGAGAAAGGGCTTCCTGATAGCCGAAATTCCATCGTGAAAAAAGAAAAAGTTCATGAGAAAGGGCTTCCTGATAGCCGAAATTCCATCGTGAAAAATGAAAAGTTCGTGAGAAAGGGCTTCCTGATAGCCGAAATCCCATTGCTAAAAAAGAGAAAGTTTGTGAGAAAGGCTATGTGAGAAAGGCCTGAGACAACAACAAGTTGTGGCCTAGAAAAATCCCATCCATCGAGGGATTCCCACCAAAAAGGCCTGAGACAACAACAAGTTGTGGCCTAGAAAAATCCCATCCATCGAGGGATTCCCACCAAAGAGGCCTGAGACAACAACAGGTTGTGGCCAAGTAAATCCCATCCATGAAGGGATTCCCATCAAAAAATTGTACGAAGATTTCGAGAAAATAAATGCCTAAGGGGTTACCCGTAGGTTTTTTATGTAGTAAGGATTGTTGAAAGTTATTTGAACGTCATCATTCTAAGAAAAGGGCAAGGGGCTCGTTCGGGAATCGCAGAACGCCTTGGTTGAAGCAACTGAGAGTTGCTGTATCAACCGGGGCAAGTCTGCCTGTCGGGTCAAGTCCACAAAATTCGAAACAAATTTTGTCGACTTGCGCAGTAGCAATCGAGATTCACAAAAGCTAAGGAAGAATTCTCCTAGAAAGACATGCTAGAAATTCGAGAATAGTAAGATTCGTGAACTCACCATCTAGTTTTAATGCGAAACGGCAAGGTGGGGGAGGGTGACGTTTTTTCAAGAAAAAACATTCATTGCCTTATTCGCATAAAAACTCCCGAATAGTTCCTCGATAATTACAACAATCAGTACGAAACTTAGAATGAAAGTTCTACTACATGTCCTGGTTTACAAACGTTGTTGTCGGCCATATCGCTAGCATAGGCGAAGTCGGATGAACCGGCTAAGGGGCTAAGGGGCTCCGTCTTCGGAATTCTCGTGGATCGCGAAGTAGAGGACGCGAACGACTCTTTTTACGAAGCAAGAAAAATGAAGAGAAATCAAAACAACCTATAGAAAATTTAAGCGAGGCCTCAAGCCAAAAATCGGAAAAATCTTGCTCAGGATGTGCTTGTTTGAATAGACGCCACGCTTCACCACTAACGAACATTCTATCCCGATGAATTCGCAGTGGTAGCACGTCCTGCGCAGGCCCAGCTTGCAGGACCTGCGCAGGTTAAAATATACAAAACATCTGTTCAGAAAAGTTTGACGAATCTACACAAATGTACAGCCAATCTCCAATCCACACAAAAGTTCGAACATGTCGTTCAATTCGTAACATCCACCTTCGGCGAATCTTCTTCTTGTTCGGGGACTTGTCCACCGTCGTTGCCATCATCACTGCTGCTACTGCTACTGCTGCTGCTGCCGCCTGAGCCGTCTTCGCCGGATCCACCCGAACTCTCCCCGGAAGTCGATCCTTCGGGGGACGCGACGACGCATTCTCGCTCCTCCTTTTCTCTCAGCTGTGAAAGGAAGAGAAGAGTAAGGAAATCTTAAGAAACTGGGACACCTGCGACGAACATAAGTCACGAAATCGAGCAAAAAGAAATTACCTCGTCAAGCTTTGCCCGCGCAACAGTCTTAGCCATATCCGCCCCGCCAACCATCCAGAATTCTTTCGCGAATTTCAACTTTATAGCCACAATGTCAGGATTGTCTTGAAGAATCGTATCGCTGGTAACGCTTGGGAACTGAGAGAGATTCGCGCGAAACTTCGCCAGGTCCACACAGTCGTAATCGTGAAGGACCTTCAGAACACTCTCCACAGAAAAAGATACGACGAAGTTGCTGGCACCAGAGATCACTTCGGGAAGAGCCTTGAATTCTTCCTCAAGCCAATCCATGAAATCGGGGATATCAATGTCATCTGGGAGAGGGGCTGGACGAACACCGTACTCATTCAGGGACTTCTGGTACTCAGCATAAAGCAATTTCAGCTTCCCCAAAATTTCCAAAATGTTTTTCTTCGAAGATTCACCTTGCTCTACCAGCGCCTTCTCAAGATCCACAATCTTCCGATCCTTTGAGCTTAGTGACTTAGCGAGGCTGGCATTGTTGATGCGAAGATCCTCGGCAATCTTTGCAGCACGCTCTTGTTGTTGCCGAAGTTTCTCGATCACACTCAGGTCATCTTCGTGAGATTTCCGAACTTTCTCCAGTTCTTTCTTGGAATCCTCGAGCGCGGCTTCGGCGACTTTCTTCTCGTCGTGACTCCTTTTCAAAGCCTCAGCCAGCTCAGCTACCTTCTTCTCCAGCTCCAGGTTCGTGGATTCCGCGAGGCCAAAGTTACGCTCTAGCTCCTTGGACTTCAGAGAAAGTTCTTCATTAATCTTCTCCTGCTTAGAAAGTCGCTCTATGGCAACCTTCCCAAGCATAGAGTACTTGAGAGTATAGTCTTCGTGGAAGCGCGCAAGTTTCGAAGGAGAGTAGGAATGCAACAGATTCTTGAATTCGAAAAATTCGGGAATAAATCTCAGGTGAAGATTCAACAATCACGAATCACACAAGGGGGCAGTGAGAATCAACGAACCTTGCTTGCTGAAATGCTGCATGGTGACTTGTTTAGTCGAACCCGAAGAGGCCTTCCCCTGAGATGAAGGAGTAGTTTCGGAGATAGAAAGAGGCCTTTTTTCGGAGCCTTGAGCGGCTTCTTCGGGTCGTTCCGACGCACCTTCTCCTGTTTCATCAACAATTGTGGACGATTTCCATAGAGTTAAAAACTTGGACGTCTTGCCCCCGACGCCAATTGTCTCGAAACCAACACGCAACAGTTTGCCGCGATGAGACGTACCAAAGCTTTTGTTAAAGGCAGCCAAGGAAGGAGAAGGCGCTTGGTCTTCGGGGACGACCTCCCGAACTTCGACCAAAGGAATATTTTCGGAAGAATGGCCATCCCTTTGAATGGTGCGCTCAAGGTCCCGGGCGAATTCGGAGGAAACTTGATCAGCGCAAGCGCAACCTCGGCAAAGGGGGGTACGGCGGCGGCGGGGGATTCGGTGCGAACAATAGCTTCGGCGGCAATAGTGGGCTTCTCGGCGGCGGCGGAGACGGCTCCCTTCGGACTTCGGGAGCAACATCCGAAAAGGAGTCAATGTCCACAAATTCATTTTCGGAACCGAGCAGGACAACCTGTCTCGAAAGTTAAATAGTGGCCGCAGGAAAACACCTTTGACGCTATCTGTCTTCGCGAGAGTGTCGTCGTCAAAGGCGCGATGGGACTCGACGAACTCCGATGGAGGAAACTTTCTTCACAGCTTTCTTCAATTTTTTGCGGCTCATCTGGGCAAGCCCCGGCGCCTTGGAGTTCAGCTTCCGAGGATCGAGGTTCGGAGGTCTTTCGCTTCCGCTTCGACGACTCAAGAGATTTGGTCTTTGAAGGCTTCACTCCCGAAGAGGTTCCCTCGGTGGCAGGCGACGAGCCGCGCTTCGACGATCTGATTCGGGGAGCGTTGATGGGGGCGGCTGAGCAGCTGGCCACGGCGACGGCAGGAAGTTTCAGTTTGGGACCAGGGCCTCGAGAGCTGAAAAATTTGTCACCGCAGATCTCCGAAAAGACGCGATTGATCTTCTTCTTGTGCTTCACCAGGGCCTTGTATGCTTTGTACTCGTTCATGGTATATTCGCCTACCATGACGTTGACCCTTTTCTCAACTTCGTCCATGAAGTCCTTGGCGCTCTGGCCCTCGCGAAGTTTAATCCCGAACTTCGGGAAAGGAACCTGCCGATCTGCCCAGTTAACGTTGTAGTGTACGATTTCGACAGGGGCCCAACCGTTCGAGATAGGCCAGATTCGCGCGACGACAAATTCTTTGATAATATCACGGCCGCCAAGTATTGTGCTGGCCAGATGAAATGCACTCTCGCAATTCCGAATTCCTAGGGCCCGCTGGTTGTACTTCCCCACATTCACTGCGGCGAGGGGCGCGATCGGGCATGGCAGCTTCGGCACATTGACTTTCAAGTAAAACCAGTAGGATTTCCAATCGTCGGAAAGGTTGGTCTTGCAGCAGGGAGAAATCTGGATTCGGGTAATCCCTTGTCGGGTGTTCTGGCGTCGTGTATTGAAGGTACAGCATGCGTGCTGGCTGTGATAGAACTGCCCGTCTTCGCCTTTCACAACTTCCGAATAATCACCGCTCGTAAAACCCGGTGAAGGCGTCGATGGTAGGACCGCAGCCGAAGGTCTTCGAATCCAAATAAACTTTGATACTTCGAGGAAGGACGTTGGGGTAAGCCGGTGGATCTTCACGGAGAATGCATCGAGAATTCTTCGGTAGGACCGGGTCACAAGGGAACCGCAGCCCACAGATGAAGAAGTCCCGAAAAACCACAATTTCTCCGGCCTTGGGAGTGGGAATTACTTCATCAAGCGGGGCGCGCCCGGCGCCAGGAGAGAAGAATCCGGCCTTCTCGTACTCGCGAATAACGTTGCTCGTCACCTTCGACTCTCCGAAGGCAAGCGAGGGCGGCAGTGGGCCAGAAGTCCTCAGCATGACGAGATCGTCTACGCCAGCGTCCACATCCCCGACGTCTTCGCCGCCATCGGACCCAACCTCTCCGTCTTCGCGACTTCGGGAACCGCTGGGTGAACCAGCATCTTCGGCCGGTGCAGCACGATCTGCACTTTCGGCAGCTTGATCGAGTGGGAGACCGGCAGCGATCAACTCTTCAGTAGTCATGGGTCTAGCTGTACTTCTAATGCGAGCCACCTAACAAATGTGAGCATTCAGACAGTTTAGACTAATAGTCGAAAATAAACTAGGAAAATCGTAACATTACTACACCAAAGTTTAACGAACTAATGAAACAACAAAGCAAACATAAAGGAATACCTTAGAAAAGCGCGAACAAGGCACCGGAGTTCGCAAGTTTTCTAGCGGGAGAAAGCTAGTCCCGCGAAGGAAGGAAAATGTGAGAATCGTGAAAGGCGCGAGAGCGATAGAAAATTTTTTAACGCCGCCGGCCCGCTCTTTATAGGGCCGGGGAGGGGCAGTTTCGCGAAGTGCGCCTCGATTTAACCGCCTTTGGCTCCCTGGGTGACGCGTGTCCCCTCCGACGTTCCGAGGGTGACGTTTTTTACTAAATTTCCGAAAGGTTCGTGTAATCGGATCGTCGGAGTCAACCCGCTTCCCCGAGGGGCTAGTGTTGGGGAATTCAGGAAAACACATCACCCTCGAAACGTCGCGTCTAACGGCATTCTCAAAGTATGTTTTTCAGGAGCAGGAAATTCGCGAATCTAGGAAGTCTGGGACCTGCGAAGTCTCGAATTCGCGAATGTGCAGAGTTCGGGAACCTTGATTCGGTGAAGAGGCGGAGTCATGAACACGCGGAAGCCCGAAATCTCAACTGTTGATGGTCCGAATTTCGGAGATTTTCCGATTCGGGAATCTGGTGAAGACTCTGTTCGGGACTCAGGCGCAAGGACACGCACGAACCTGCTGGGAAGCAAAAGCCACTTCGGGAATGCGTGAAGACCTAATTCGGGAATTTCGGGCGAAGACATTCACGAATCACGGGAGAAGCAAAGTCAAAGTTGTAGTCCCAAAAAGTCCGGGTTCGAGTGTGAACTAGTGGCGGACTTGTAAATGTGTAAGGGGGAAAAGACATTCTTGTGTGTGTTCACATTAGGAATATTCTCCGAGCCCGAGGGTGTTATCGGAATGTAAAAGTCCCTTCGTCTCCCTATAAAAGGGGGCGCGAGGGCACGTGTAAACGGACTGAGACTTTTTTGGGACTTGTGCTATCAGCAAGGGGAATTTCAGTCTCTTTGCGCCCTAACTGTGCTATTGAACGTATTGAGAACTGTCACTTGTGTTAGGGTAGTATTCCGAATTTTTCGGGTACCCCCAACAGTCGGCATCCGGAGGGGGAATATGGCCGTATGGGCGCATACACCTCGTGTGATTGGGATGATTTTTCGTCGTCGTGTCGTCGCGTTTAGCTTGTTCGTTCTTATCATCATATTCAGTTCTTCACCATCGTTTTCTCGGCGGTTTTTGGTTGGGCAGGAGAGTCAAAAGTGAGGTGTGCTGTGGATGGAGATGCGGCATGCAGCAAGTGTGTTAAATTCACCAGAATTCTCAATAGAAAAGGCGGATGTAGTAGTCTTGGTGATGGTGGGATCAAATTTACCACCATAAAAAGGTGAAACAAAAAGGGTTCTTATCACCACCAAACCAACAAGATTTTCTTTCGAAACATACTACCAAGATTTTCTTCTCCGGAATAAATTAAGATCGTACCATCACCACCAGCCAAACGAACAGGCCTGAGAGCACTTGAATAAGGAAACGTCTACCCGTAACTTGGGTATTTATCTGGAATCCATCACCCGGGTGACCTGGTTCTGTGGAATAACTGGTTTTGACATGGGAAAAAAATCAGGTGTTGGAGGAGCTTCTGCCACCTGAATTTGAAGACCATCAGATTTTCATCCGATGGTGGAAACATTTCATACGTTAATACTAATCAGCTATTCCACATGAGAATTTCATCTTATTTGCAGACACATTAAACTTTAATAAAATATATTGTCCATCACCGAATTTGGATAGTAAAAGAAGTTACTAGACACAAAATTCATAGGAATAATATTCAATAATTCATCCGACTTTGGAGATGAATCCATACACATATTTCACTGTAACAATATTATGATGATCACATAACAGTTTGGTCATAGCATTAATATAAAAAATGATTCAGCTTCAGCAACATAGCATCCAAGAAGTTATTGTGCCGTCTCATCATCTGGACAGTATGAATCCAAACTTATGCAAGTCTACTGTATCCTGAACAGAGCGACATTGGAAGAACCAGCCACCTCTCCAAAGCACAAACCATGGTCATAGACCAGTTGTTGTTTTTTGGCTAAAAAACCAGTTGTTTTTATCAGTTGTAAACCAAGCTAGAATGACAGTCCCGATCACCTTGGATACTTTGATAGGTCATATTGTCCCCGAGTCATCAGAACATCATCTCAAGCAAAAGCCTTCCGGGAAGATGATGAAGATACATTACAAACAAATGTAATAATTATAAGAAGAAATTAAGGTACAACTGATCCATCCTTATCCACACCAATTTCATGCGAAATTTTGGAAAAACAGATCATTCAAATATTTATGCCACCTACCGTGAGTACTACACCTAAGCAACATTAGTCCAACACCCATCAATTGCATTATCTCAATAAATCAGCAATATGACTTAACAAAGCTGAGAAATCACTAATTAGGATAGATACAAGCCTAACAAACCAAAACTTCAAATACGAAGCTACAAAAAACAGCGATGAAAGAAAACAAGATTACAGCTACATCATAAAGGAAAAGAGGGACATAATCATCAGCAGCAAACAACCTAAACCATATGAGAGCATAACCAAATTAAACAACCAAACAAATTTTTTCTATAGTCAGTCAAAGAACAAATTATTTTAGGAGAGTGGAAATCCCTCAGATGAAAACACAACATGCACAAATACCCAGATTTTAAATTTACATGACATACCAATTGAATTTACAGTAACTCCATTATTGTAACTTAGTGACCTAAAACTGTGAATGCTTAAGCTTACCTATATAATGAAAATTTTGAGAGAAACCTAAACTTAAGAAACATTTGCGCAACACACAGGGAAGGGATAGGAAGTTTAAATAATACAGGTACAGAGTTATCCACCTACTATAAACAATGCTTCAAATAAAACAGAAAAGAAAAATCAAATAGATCACCTTCCCCACCAGTCACTAGTTGTGTTATTGCCGAATCAACTTGAAGGATGCAAACTCTACTGACAGATATGTTAAGAAAAATGAGCTGCCAAATCAGGTGCACAACATCAAACGGACATAAGAAAAAGAAGCAACAATCAGACAACACAAAAATCAGGTGACAGAGGCTCCAGAATCACCCGAGCAATGTGTAACTTTTCCCTAATTTAATACCTAGAACAAGACAGAATCAAGTATGATGAACACATATTGTTGCAGATGAAAATTATAACCCTCAAATTTTGAGCATATAGTGCACATAATAATATAGAGTTAAAATGACAATGAGCACTTAGATTCTAATTATACATTCAAAACAAGCAGTGTGCATCAAATCAAAATTCTGCACAATAGCTTTTGCTAAAGATTCAATGATGTTTATGTATCTTTATCAAACAAAAAAATTAATGTAGCTTCAGTAAAATAAAAGTTTTGAACACACATTCCTCAAGTCATCTAGGCATATTGATGCAGCATCTTGCTAATTGCATAAAACTAAACAGCCTAGTAGCACAACTTGCCATCTTTTCTTGAAAAAGCATCTTCAGGATCCCTATAGTGCAAGTGTGAAATTATCGAAGCAAATTGAAAACAGAAGCAATCAAATATAAATAAGAAAACTGTAGCGAACATGGCCTCATATGCCATTAGTTCGAGTTTGATTTTAGTGATTCATGACAACATGATCATTGGGACTAACCGTATTGTTTTAGCATGTCTTTGTAGACACTTCTAGGTCCCAAGGATGCAAGAAAACCACATGCCAAAATGAGAAAATTAAGGGTCAAAACCGAGCAAGAAAGGAAAAGAAAAGGCATCGTCAGATGAACCGACGGTATCAATACAGCAAGCGTCGGTGCAATCGTCAGACGAGTTGGTACACAGGGTGAAACCCTAGGTACCGTCGGATGAACGGACGATCCATTTTTTAGTAGCGTCGGACGAGTTGCAGACGGTCTGAGTGTAGACACCGTCGGTCTATCCGACGCTCAGTTTGAATCAAGACAGAGACGCGCCAAGACGAAGCCTTTAGCACCGGATGATCCGACGCCTTGGTCAAGGTGAAGCGTCGGTCTATCCGACGGTCGCGTGAAAGCTAACAGAGGCGACTTGGACGCGGGGTCTTCCGCAGCGGATGATCCGACGCACCGTCGGTGCATAGCGTCGGAGCAGTTGTGTCAGAGAACCTCAACGGCTATGTGACGTGGGAGGGGCACCGAATGAACCGAGGCCCTGGAAAAGCATAGCATTGGTTCATCCGACGCTACCTTTTTCAGTAGCTTTTAGCCAACGGCTAGTTTGATGCCTTGGGCTATTTATACCCCCTCCACTCACCCATTTGAGGTTGCTGGATTGTGTGGAAGTGCAGAGGAGTTCAAGACACCTAGAAGATCATATCCAATCCATCCAAGTGCTTAATTGCTCATCCATAGACTTGCATATGCTTGGTGTATGTGCTTAGTGCTAGGCTTAGCTTAGAGCTGAGTGAGTGCAAGGTTGTGCCAACCTTGTGAGGTGATTCTTGAGTGAATCAAGGTGTACAAGGTTCACCGGAAGCCTTGGGGCCTAAGTGGCTCACCGGCAATCGTCATTGACCCTCCGGCTTGGTGTGGAGCGGCGAGGACACTTTGTGCGGGGGACGTGGAGACCCCCTTCCTTGGTGGAGAAGCTCCTTAGTGGAGGCGGCATCAAGGCGACCAAGGGAGCTTGGCAAGTGCCTAAGTGGCTAGCCTTTGTGGCGAGTCAAGTGGTGCCTTGGGAGAGACTTGGTGACTGAGAAGCAATACTCTTGTGTGAGTGCTTCAACAACGTGGACTAGGGGTGGCTTAGTGCCTACCGATACCACGAGATAAATCGCGTGTCAAGAGTTTGCTTCCTCTCATCCCCTTTACGTTTCCGCATTTACTATATTGCAATCTTTGCTTGCCTTTACTTTCCTAGAATAGTATCATGCTAGGATTGGCTATAGGTTGCAAACCTTATTTTGGGATGGGAGTTTCACACTAGAACAACCCTAGTTGCACATTTAGATAGTATGTTCTAGTTTACCTTTGTGCAAAATAGTGAAGCTATAGGTTAGGTTTTTTAAGTTGCCTAATTCACCCCTCCCCCCCTCTTAGGCTAACGAGCATCCGATTCCTTACAAAAACCAATGGGTAAAGGAAGAAAAAAAATGTAAGATAGCTAATTAAAGGGAAAAAATAAATTATTAAGCAAAAGCAAAATGAACAAATAAACAAATAATGTTCTATAGTCAGGAAAATAACAAATATTTTTGGATAGTTGAAACCCCTCAGATGAAAATACAGACTACAAAGATACCCAAAATTTAAATTACAAAACAAATAAAATGGAATTTACAGTCAATTCATAATTGTAAGCTTAGAGAATAAAAAATGTAAATGGTTAAGCCAACCAATTTAGTTTGAATTAGTAGAGTTATGGTGTCATGCTTGAGGGCCTCCCCTGATGTAGGGTGAGGGTGTCTCTTTTGGCTTATGTACTGAAGTGTCAGTAGGGCGCTGGTGGATAGTAAGCTGGTAACCCTAGCATTCAGGCCATTGTAAAACACTCGTTAAGCTTTTGGTAAAGTTGGCCGTATGCCTTTGGTAAAAAAAAAATAGTTTGAATTAAAGGATGACATTTAACTACAACTAGTAATTTAGTGGTAACTTATATTTTCTTATAGTTAGCAAAACGAAATAAAAATTGATAGGGTTCAATCCCCTCAAATGAAAAAACACCAAGAACTGTAATTACTTGATAAAATAATATAATTTACAATAACTCCATCACTGTAACTTAATGAAGTATAAACTATAAATTCTTAAGCACAATAATTTAGTGAGAATTATCTTTAATCTTAAAATGTCCAAATATTTACAGTACTAAAATATAACAAAGCCTACTATGGTGGAGCCAAGGAAGTAATGAAGTTGGATGTACACCTGAGCTGCCATCTACAGAAACAATGGTTCCCTAAGGGATGGGCATACCTGCAACATTAGATTGGTCCTCACAATGCTTTGAGCCTCATCATCAGCAGTAGCAGTCAAGCCGCATCCTGAGCTCAGGCAACAAATTGACATGGGAAAAGCGAATAATATAAAAGATCCACAGCCACAAATGAACCCTAAACATTCAAATCCAACTATGATTCAAGTGGGTGGACACAAATATTGTGAATCAAGCGAATCCGTAGCAGTAAAATTGTACAAATGGATTTAGATCGAGAAATGAAAGATCCTACTAGAAATGAAGAAATCGAGGAATAGAAAAGGGAACCTAAAATTGCCAAAATTGAAACATGAAATCGACGCACTAACAAATTCCAGGAGAAAAGAACATACCCAAATAACATATCGTTAAGAGAAGTGGGAGATAGCAAAGAATCACGAAACCCAAGGGCAGATATACCACCCATACTGCAATCAGACAAAAAACGATGTAGAAACAACAAATAAATCAAACTGCAAAGAGAAACTTAAAGGGATTCGAGGACATCAGGAGCAAAGTGGAAGTAACGTACAATCACCTGGGTGCTCACCTGCGAGGTCTCCTCAAAACTGCAGGGCTACAAGACGAATGAGTAAACATGCAAATGGAAAATTTAACAACTTAACAATTTTTTCTATGGTCAGTAAGATAACAAATTTATTTTCCAAAGTGAGAAAGCCCTCAGATGCAAACACGACCGTCATATTTCTCAAAATGAAAAAGTTCAATCTCATTTACATGATATAATAATGCAATTTATAGTAACTGAACAAATGTAAATATAAATTTCTTGAACTGTAAAACATTTGACAAGGCATAATTAGGCCAAGGGCATATGAAAGTGATTTGTAATTGATTAAGAAACAAACAAAATTAAAGTCCCCGCCTTTTGAGTTTCTATAAGTAGTAAACTAACAATTATATTTGTGTACAGATAGTAATCCCCCAAATTTTATCAGAAACTCAAAATCACAAGTACTCAAAAACACAACCTTCTTCAATGCCAAGTTAAGTACAGTTGTCACGGGTCATAAGAACCATGTCTCTAAGGGCAGCTCCAATGCCCTAACAAAACCTTTTGATGAAAGTGAAACCATATGAAAATATCAAATCACAATCATTTTTTCAGAACCATTGGATCATAATCATTGACAAGAGAAAGTTTTGACTATGGTCATACAAATAAGAGATTATTTAAAGGGTACTAGCTAAAAAAAATCAAAGCTCAACCTAAGGACACAGTGAACATTGGACTATTAAAATGATAGTATAGTCATCATGGTAACAGTAATGGTGGGCCATCATCATATTACTAACTAAATGGGATTCTAATCAGGTAGTCTACGTGCATATTAGCCTACTCTTTCAAGACAAGGGCTGAATTCTTATCATTAAAGAGTCAAGACCAATCACTAGGAGTCACCCCCAAGACACAAATGCACCTAGTCAGTAACCATGATCAAAGAGATACACAGAAAAATAATGCATTTTTCATTTGAGGTCAGCCATAACATGCAATCCCCTTCCCTCCATTGATTCTTTGCATTCCATTTGTTCCTAACTTGTTGTGTATGCACCTGCAATGGTCTTTACCACCAATCAAACTATATGAATCTTTAAGTTACTTTAATTACTTCTTGGTGTCACTGCTAGCATTGGTCGATTGGACGCAAACCAAAAAACAACAGGATGCCTTCCCCTCCAGTTGGTCACATGTTCTATTGATCTATCAATTTGATTACTGGATTCTCAACTCCTCACAAAAATGTTAGAAAAATTAGAGCAGTTCAGTGCGGATTTATTGGTACAAGAGCAAAAATCTGAAGGAACGGATGTTAGGCTAATCGAACATATCATCTAATGAATCTAGCAAATCGACAATTTAAAACAGAAAAAATGAAATGTTTTCGTACATAATTACTTGCAGATGATGAGAGGAACAACATCACACAAACACTAATCTAGGGCAACAATTTAGAATAAAATGATTCAAAACGGCAAATCAAACATGGGAGAGATCGGAGATGAAAGGGAACAAAATGAAGAAACCCAAGTGGTCAGAAGAGAGAAAAGCGAAAATACTCTGGAGCAGTCAGATACAAATCAAATCAGTTAGACGTTCCCGCACCTCACCAACAGATCGCAACAAATGAACTCAAATTCGCAAGGAAAATTATAAGAAATCAGAGATGGAAGAGGAAATTGAAAAACCTGTGGAATGCCCACGAAATCGAATGAAGCGGATGCGCACTATCCTCCGGCAACAGCTTGCAAACAAATATTTCAAATCTGTAAGAAAAAAATACCAGAGATTGAGAGGGGAAAGGGTATCCCACCTGCCATCTCTTTTCTCTCGATGGAAGGGGAAGAAGCAAACGGAAGTCTGGAACACGGAATGGCGACAACACGAGAAGGGCAGACAACTGTTGGGACCCACATACCAGTGCCAAATTAAAGAAAAAGAACCGGAAGGGAATCAGACGGATAGCAAACATTCAGATGGAGAGATCTGACAGTTAAAAATTCGGGTGATGGATAGAGCAGAAATACCCGAGCAAGCCGTAGCTTTTCCCTTGAATAAAGGTTGAATGAAAAAGAAGTCACTGTTATGTTTCAAAGGCTGAAGAACAAAGTCAGTGTTGCAAAGATTTTGTTTGATCAGTTTATTGGTTGGTATGGCGACAGGATAGGTTGAAAAGGGTGAACACATAGCGGCCGACAAATTGCTCAGTAGCCTACAAAAAGTATACCGGCAGCTATCCTGATCCGTCGCCATCTCCTTACACGGACAAGAGCGTGAAGACACAAGGTTTGAAGTCACTGATCTCTACCCCCTCTCTCTCTCTATATATATATATATATATAAAGAATGAAACTAATACTATATTTTCGTCAACGTTTTCTTTCCCTCCCGCGGTCGACCGTAAAGGTCTTTAAAGAAACCTCCTTCAACCGCTGTCCTCCCCCGGCCCGACCCTGCCCGCCGTCAGAGCCTTCGCCCCGCCTCCCATCCGCGGAGGACGTCGCCCGCCGTCGAGCCTCCGCCCCCTCTTCCAGCCCTCCCTCCATTCCCACCTCCGGTCTGCATCCAATCCGTCGCGTTTGCCCTTCCCCATCGCAGCCGCCGCACCACCTAAATCCGCTCTGCTCCATTGCCGCCGCCGCATCACCCTCCTGGCAATCCTGCGGGATCTGCTCCTCCTCGCCTCCTCCGTGTCGCGACCTCGCCCCTCTACTCGGCGCTGTCGTCGTCCTCGCAGCAGCAGCCGCCGCCGCCCGAAACCCCACCACCATCACGACTGGCAAGCGGCGACGCCCACAGAGCCGATTCAATCCAGGCGACGGGCTCAGAGCTGAACCAATCCCAGCGACTCCGTCGTCTCCATCGCGTGGATGCCTCCGTCATCTCCGTCGCACAGCCGCCACTGTCTTTCATGAGACAAGGACCTCCACCTCAATTCCGACGGCTGCGAGGGTCCGGGAGGGGCTCCAGCGGCCAAGCTTTGACCAGGTTTCGTCCAGGTAGCCCGGGCTTCGTCCGGCAGCCAAGAAGGGAGCAGCGCCGGTGGGTTAGGGTAGCAGCAACGGCGGCACCAGCGAGGTCCCTTCGCCCTTCGGTGGCAAGCTACGGCGGCCGTCAACTAGCTCAACTTGGGCAGGTAAACCGTACGAGAAAATGCTCCTGAACCGCCACTCTGTGGCCTGCTAGCCACTCTAAGCTTTCGGGTTTTCTTATTTCTTTTGTACATTTAGATGCATTTTTTATCTTATGGTGCAAGAAAAATATTTATTGAGGTCACGTCTGTGAGTAGCAACAAGCATTCTTCCTTACTTGTTCAATTCCTTAAAAGTTTGGTTGAGTGATTGGCGTTTGGTTGAGTGATCAGCATCTCTAATTGGTTACCGAGAAGGCAAAAATGCTCCCCAACAATACCTCAAAAAGGCAATTTTTAATCTATCTATTTTAATTCAACATTTCTGATGAAACTGCACAAGTATACCTCAATTTCCTGATCTGCTTCCTGATCAATTGTCAGTGCAAAGGTTATTGGAGAATCTTGCAGATGGTGAGGCGTTGCCTTGACTTTGCTGATGTTCTGGTGTCATATCTACTTGTGGCTGCCGGTGATCAAGTGGTTGCAGAACATCATAATGACAACACTAGTCTTCAGAAAAAACGACTGTCTTCAGAAAAGTTTTATTCGGTGATAATTCATGTGGTGATCTCCAATTAGAGATACGTTTGATATTGCACAAACTTTGCTTTGGCCCTAGTTCTGAATTCTAATGCAAACCTAGAACCTGTTTATGTTTGATGGCAATATATTTCATTTACCATGGGCATGTCCTGCCTCGACAATTGAAGATGAGTGAGGGCTTAGAAAGGTATATATACCTGCTTTTCTCACATGGATATCTCATATGGATCTCTGATTTTGTCATTACTGGAACATAGGCTCGCTTTTAAATTTGGTTGCTGCTTGGACATGGATTAGGCTCCTGGTATACAAATTTGGGTGCTGCTTGGACATGGATTTGTTTTGTTGCATTGTCCTCCCATGACTTGATGCTTTTGTCTACTGATTTTCATTCAGTTTTCTGAGAATGCATTTTCTGGATTTCAGATGCCATACATATTCAGTTTTGGATGGCCATGGATGCATGTGTTGAAGTTCTGTGCGGTTTTGGTTAGCTCTAGCGCTGCAAGATCTGCTCGTCGGACATAGACGAAGATGCATTTATGTCCTCTCCCTCCCTTCAAATCCTAATCCTCTTTCATTAGGAGAAATATCGATTCTTATGGGATAGAGAAGTGGCATATGCAATGCCTTTGGGCTCTATATATATACCTTCAAATCTTCACCAAACTCTAAAGGATTTACAGTTTTCAGAGGCTACCATCATGTTCCAAGTATAGTGTGACACCAGGAGTTAGCAAATTGTCATCACCCTTCATTGTGAAGTGAGCAACTGTAATCAATCTTGTGCTTCTCCTTCTTTTTAGTCCTGCTGCATTTGCCTCATAGCAACAAACTATAAGAAGTTTCAAATCCTAATATCCCTTTTTTCATATTCTTGTGCTGATTAATTTACTATGAATTTTTGGGTAAGCGTCATATGGATCAGAACTACCCTGATCAACATGAAGTGCTTCGTGCCCTGGAAAAAAGCTTTAGGGCCCGATGCTCCAGTCAACTTGACACCTAAGAATTCAATGCTAATAGTAATTCCTTTGCCCAAGAGATTTTCTTACCACTATTCATCATTCATCAGGTTACCACTTTGGTTTTTTCAGGCAGCTAATGAATTGATACTGAGAGATTGCCACATTGGAGCTAGGTCAAAACATGGATCAATATCTCCTAACTTTGTATCGGAAAGCGTTTGAGCAGCAAGCACCTACATTTCCTCCTGGTCTGGGATGCTTCAAAGCCATCAGTGAGCTCACAGTCCGGGCAGCTCTGAGATGCAGCACTCTAGTTCAGCTATCTGCTACCACATACGAAGTGGAACGATCCATTGACAGATTGGTGCATATCGGTTCATCCTGAAAGAGGAGTTGATTTGTATATCATCTGCTGCCATTCGTTCAGGATATTGCCTTAAGAGGATGATAGTCTCGCAAGGGCTCTTCTCTTGTGCCACTCACAACATTTATTGTGCCTCGAGGAAATGATTTACTTCGTGACGCGGGCGCCGATGCTGTTGTGAGGGGGAGATGGGAGCGGTGGTGGTGGCCCTATGTTATATCTGCAGTTGATGGCTGATGTAAATCATATAATTTTTTCTATGTACGAATGTGTGTTATGTTTATGTCCTCTTGAATAATTAACGAACGATTCTTCGGCCCACTAATTAGTTGTTACGGTTTATGATCTGGAATATATAATGAACTATTAATGCATTAGCTGATTCGATGAGGTTTTTGGATTATGGTTTTGCGATGTCATTGCTTGAATTACCGGTAGCAACGCATGGGCACGATCCTAGTATAAAGAATAAAGAATCTCTACTCCTAAAAAGTGTGAAAGTAAGACTTTTTGATGGGTTCACCTTCACCCGTGCGTTCACCCCTCCGGCGCCTTCACTCGCACGCCCCCCCTCCCCCCGTCTCTCCCTCGCGAAACCGCGCCACGGATCGAGCACGGTCCCCCCCCCCCCCCCCCCCCGTCGCCCCCCCCCCCCGCGCCCCCGCGCCCACGCCGGCGGCCGTCGCACGCCCCCCGTCTCCCCCTCGCGTAACGCACGGATCGGGCGGCCGGGCTGCGGTTCCCCCCGTCGCGCCGCCCCCCCCCCCCCCCCCCCCGCGCCCACGCGGCGGCCGTCGCGCGTCCCCCCCCCCCCCCCCGACTCCACGGCGATCCCCATGGCCTCCGGCGAGAGTGCCGGCAATCCGCGGGCGCCAACGGTGAGGCGGAGGCCAAGATGGAGACGGAGGAGCGAAGGGGCCGCGTCGTGCCTTGACACCGACAAGCTACCACCGCAAGATATGAGCGAGGTGGAGATCCCGACCACGCTGGAGGAGGTCAACCTCACTGCCAACCGCCTCACCTCCGTCGACCCACGCATTGGCCGACTCGGCCGGCCTCCGCAAGATCTCCTTCCGCCAGACCCTCCTCGACGACGACGACGTCACGCCGCTCTCGTCCTGGGACACAATTGTCGGGTTACAGGTGATTACTGCCATGAGAAAATGTTGTGATTGTGAGGCCTTGTTGGGCCGATCTGAACCTAGATGCTCAGTTCTGGTTATTTGATCCTTAGTGTTGGTTATTCTTGCAATTTCTTTCTATTATGAATCGCCATTTTAGTTTAATGACTTTCAATCTGTGTTACCCAGTAAAGTAAAATTTACATGATGCCTGGTAATGTGATTAATAAATATTCATTTACCATTCTATTGTTAATTTTACTTTTTTTAATGGGCCAAAACTGAACGTGTTGTATACTATTCATAAAAGGGAAACGAGAGGGTTTGTATATGATTTTGGTGTGATGAGAAATAGATTTTTTATGAAACTTGTTTGCAAATTTTAGTGATCCTGTAATCTCATTATATTCCTATCACTGAGCCATTTAGTTAGTCCCCAGTAATATTAGATATCAAGTTAATTAATAGGTATAATTAAGCTATCGATCAGTGTAAGAACAAGCAGCCATAATGGTGTTTAATCATACAATTTTAGTTGGATCCTTACAATGCAAGCACACCTAGCAAGGATAAACATGGGTCTAGCAGACTGCATGAAATTTTGCAGATGTGCAGACAACTGTATGGAGTATTACTTATGGTTACTTAAAAGACCCAATAACAGTTGAATGCATTGTTATATTGTCATGATACTTTCACAAATCACAACATGACCCAAGCATTTTCTTTTAGAAGCTTGTAGGCTTCCTATGAAGTAAGGCCTTGACATGTGCAGAGTTGGGACACCACCCTTTCCTTCAATAAGCTTGAGAACTGTAGTGCTGAAAATAATGCATATAGGCTTTAAGTTCCCTCTTGCTTTATTGACGAACTTTTTTGTCTCTGCTCCAACTTTATTGATGCTTTAATTTTTAATGCGAAAAATCATTTGATTTATCTTAGAATAGGAAGTAGTTTATAATGCTATCTAAATCCCATATCATATTTTAGGAATTGTTCCTTAGAGATAACAAACTTACAAGGATTCCTAATGCCAGCATCTTCAAGGGTCTTCTGATTTTCGATGTATCTTTCGATGAGATATCTTCCTTGACTAGGCTGTCCAAGGTTTCCAGAACATTGAAGGAACTTTATGTTTCAAAGAATGAGGTTCCAAAGATGGAAGAACTTGAATACTTCCATGCATTGGAAATTCTTGAACTTGGTAGCATCAGATTAAGGGTAAGTTTTGTAGAGTAAATTGTTCTTTACTCCTTGTGTTCATACCTGAGCACTTCCATGTTGCTTTTATGGAAAGTTAGGTCCTCTAGGCTCTGGCCAGTGAACCAAGCCATGTCTGACATTTAGTACGGAATTTATTTAGAACCTGTAATTTCCTACATCCTGGCATAGAAGGTGGAGGAGGCAAGGGAGCCGGCCGTGGGGAGGGAGGGAAGGCCGCCGATGTGGGGAGGGAAGGAGAGGCTGCCAGGAGCTTGCCGGCGCGGGGGAGATTCGATCGCTGGTGCTTTCTTTTGGACCCATTCATAGTCTCTCTGTCTCTCTTTTTTTGTGACAATGTGTTTTTCCAACCTACCTTTCTAATCTTGTGGAAATTATCTTTACTTGCAGTGGAAGCCATACTACTGAAATCTTGTGGACAATTAAAATTTCTTGTCTGTGTACAGTGTTAGGATTTTCTGGAGGAAATGATGGGAAGGCCGATGGACCGAGTGTTGTGCATCACGCAATTGTGTGTGATCTTCTTTTCTCGCCGGCTCCTCTTCTTTGTGGTTCAAGGTGATTCCATGAAGCTCCATGCTATATGTACCCTTGGGATGTGTTCTATAAGCTGCTTGCCTTCTATAAGTGATCACTTCTAGCCATATTTGTTAGAATCTTAGAATAGATGCACACGGTTAATAGCTTTGTTGATGGTCACACAAATTCAACCTCGATCTGGATTAGAATATTATCAACCCTAAAGGGAAAAACTTAAGATCAATACACACTTTTGTTTCATTACAATAACATCTTTTTGTCAGTTGATCTTAAGTCACATCAGAGGCAAAGAATATTAAATATTTGGTTATCTTTGGATGGTGTCTTACCACAATTTGTTTTCATACTATTATTGTCATGTTGAATGATACATGTATTGCAATATAAAATATTTGTAGTCCGTAGCAACGCACGGGCACGATCCTAGTGAATATAAAAAATGAAAGTAAGACAATTTCATCACTTCACCTCACGCGACTTCACCTCCGCTCTGCCTCCGCACGCCTTCACCCCACGGGTCCACCGCCTGACGCCTCCCCTCCCCACGCGCTTGCCTGCCCCCACGCACCGCCCTCCCTTCCGCCTCCTCTGCTCCTCTCTCTCCCGCCGGGCCCTCACACACACCTCCTCCTTGCCGCCTGCCATACCACGCCGCTGTCCGTGCTCTCCCCCGCGTAGCCCTCCAATCGCGACTCCCTCCAAAAACCGATCACCATCTCTGGACTGCCGTCCGCCGTAGCG
The DNA here is from genome assembly GCA_947561735.1 of Cenchrus americanus. NCBI lineage: Eukaryota > Viridiplantae > Streptophyta > Magnoliopsida > Poales > Poaceae > Cenchrus > Cenchrus americanus. The sequence continues at coordinate 78,775,030 of OX387245.1, read as the reverse complement.
GTCGATCAATCGTCTCTGCGCTGCCGGCCACCGATGCCATCGAGGCCGCAGGCGAGATCGAGTTAGCAGGACACGAGGCCGCCGCCACCATTGAGTCGCGCTGACGCCCCCATCTTGCAAATCGATCGAGTCCGCTGGCTAGATCGAGGCCGCCCCCACCGCCGATGCCATCGAGGCCGCAGGCGAGATCGAGTTAGCACGAGACGAGGCCGCCTCCACCATTGAATCACGCTGACGCCCCATCTTGCAAATCGATCGAGTCCGCTGGCTAGATCGAGGCCGCCGCCATCGTTGAATCGCGTAGACAAATCGAGCTGTCGGCACTGACCCTCTACATCGACGACAACCGCCCCTGCTGTTGGTGTCACCGATCTTGCCTGCGGCCGTCCTCTAGACTGTTGGTGTCGTCGATCTCGCCCCGGCCCTCCTAGACATGTGCCACACAGCCGGCATCCACTCTCTCGCTGGAGACGCCACACAACCTTCCCGTCGCCACCTGCATCAATTTCCCTGTCGCCGCTTGCATCAATTTTCCTCGTCGCCGCCTGCATCAATTTTCCACGTGATTTCACTGGTACTAATAACAAAGGTGCTTGTTTTATCAACTCTTATCTTTTTTCTGTTGCCAGTCAGTCAACCAAAGCGACTTCGTTTTCAGATTGATCTCCTTCGTAGAGACACTGACTTGAACTGCATAGCCGACTGGGTTATCGAGTCTGTTGTCAAGAAGAAGCTTAAGTAGGAATCTTCTCCCTTCTTGTTCCTCCCACAGTACTTTCATCGAATGTTTTATTTGCCAATTTGAAGTTGTATCTGTTACTTGCTATTTTGTAGCGTCCTCACTGTCCATTTGACAAGCTCAAAGACATTGGTTGGCATCATAAGGGTTATAGCAGAGATTTAACAAGAAAGAAGGTCAACACGCATTTCGAAGTATCATCTCTATTTCTGTTGATCTTTACATTCTTTTCTTCTTTTACATTTCACAATCCTAACCGATGTTTCCTTTTGTACTAGGGTCGAGATGTATATATACTGGTAAGCACTCCTCACTTCCTTGACCTCATTCATTCAGGCAATAGAACTTTGAAGAATACAAGTGATATTTAATATTTCTATTGTTGACCACCTTAGTTATGTTTCACCTATATTATACTGCATTACAGGGTTCCACCAATGTTGGGAAATCTGCATTTATCAGTGCTGTGTTAAGTATGTATTTCCTACCATTGATATTTGTTTTCTATCCATTTATGTATCTCATACTGTAAGAATAATATTGCTTATTCTTTTCATTGCCATCTAATCGTTGGAGTTTTTTATGTTGTAAGAACAATGACATATAAGGATCTGGTGGCAGCTGCAGCTCAAAAGTACAAGCCAATACAGTCTGCTGTTTCTGGAACAACCCTTGACTCTATTCAAATTGAAGCATTCTTAGGAGGAGGGGTATGATTCTGCTTGGTCTTTTGATTTGCTGAGAACATGTATATGGATATAGCTGTGCAGACAATAATTTTGATGCCTTGTGCTCACTGACAATTCGTAAATAAAAATTCTTTCAGTAACAAATGTATATGTATCTATATATCTTCTGGACGTGCATCTTACCATGATCCTTTCAATATGAAATGCACAGACATGTGTTCTCTCTGACTATCCTGATATATTTTATTTTCTACTTGGATACCCAGTTAGAAGTATACTGATATATCCTTCAATCTTTGCACAACATAAATTATATGATACACCTGGTGTCCATCTTCACCATAGGAAACATGTTCTGATCTTTCTGTTTTAGGACAATGAAAACATGTTCTGATCTTTCTGTTTTAGGGCAATGAAAACATGTTCTGATCTTTCTGTTTTAGGGCAATGAAAAAAGTAACCACAACGGTTGCCCACCTACGAGGTATGCAATTGCAAATTGGACTTTCAGATGTTCTTTAGAATAATGGTGAGATCGCTGGTTCCACAGTTGAGGTAATGTTGTCGGATAATATTGTTATTTCTCTTGGTTAGTTTTCTGAGCCCATCTATCAGAATGTCAATTGGAGCACACGATGCATCTATTTGGACAATTGTTCAACTTCCTTTGTTATGTCGAACAAAATGATGCTTCGTTAGTTTCCTCCCACCACTTGTCCCTGATGCATGCCAGGTGCTTCATATAATTACTGAATGATGTAGTATTGTGCTTTGACTGGCAGGTTCTGGATGAAATTATCCATTGCAAGAGTTGTGTTCTGCTTGGATGCATCACCAACAATGGGCAGCAGTATCACACCCTCTAGGTAAACATACTTGTGTGAACACACCATATTCTTAATAGCATACTCATCACCCACACTTGTGGTTGAGCATGATCCTTACTTTGTAACCAAATTTAGTATGCAAATAAATGTATTCTTTGCGGCCAAACAGGGGAGTTGTTCTGCAGCCAACATGGTTTTTCCGGAAATAGTGGTGAGGTGGTTGCTCCATAGTACTGTACTCCGATATGGTTATTCATATTCATTGTTGTACCATGCAATCCTGCATTCTGGTTGATATGATTTTTTTTCGCTTTTGCCAGCTAATTTTAAATGCTTTCTCAAAGTCAGCATGGAAATGTTGCATCCACCCGAGCTGCTAATTGTTAAGTCAATCTCATCATTAAGAAGATCAACAGATCCCCTACTTGAACTCAGATCCTCCTAGGACTTGCAAAGCTGCTATTCAAATATGGTTCTAGAGCTGTTTGATTATCTGAAGTTTTATTCTATTCTTCTGATTTATGAGCATTCAGAGAATATTGGCCATCTTGCTATGCAAAATAGATGTATTGACAGCAAATACAAGTGCAGCGAGAATACTTTGTTTAGATCGTAGCTCAATCTCAAAAGAAAACCCAGTTTTCAGACGCTATTCAAAGATTTTGAGGGTCTGTTTAAGTTTTGGCGTTTACTATTCGCGTTGCTGACAGTTGTGCTTATTATAAGTTATAACCCAAAGGGAGGGCGGGAAATTTTTATTGTATATGTCTTAAATTGAGAAATACAATGTCGTACTATATAATTTTTATTGTATATTTTGTGTATTGCGCTTTAGATAATTTGATGCCCGTAGCAACACACGGTTACAAACCTAGTAGTATAACTATTGGTAGAAAAGGGTAGTGCATGTACATGCATCCAGGCGCAGTTCAAAAATCTAGCAGATTATTATTCAGCATTCTTGAATCCAGCTGCAGTTCAAACCTAGCAGATTATTCAGCAACTACCAGCCACATGGAACTTCCCCCGCCCTTCATTTCTTCCTCAGCTTCGTCGTCATCCGCTCAACCGCTGCCCACGGTGTATCTTCGTCCTTGCAGAAGGTGAACCTCACCACGTTCGTCTCCTCCTCACTTCATCAGGGTTCAGGTAAAACACGCTGGGTGGTAAGGCGGCAACGCCGACCTCACGAATTAAGTACTCACAGAACTCTATGTGATTGTCAAAACCGAATGGGGTGTGTGATCGACCATGATGAAGTATGTCCCACTTGATGGATAAACAATAAACCCCGCGGCTTTTAGTTCTTCTAAGAGTATAGCTTTCTTTGCACCGTAGTCCCTCTTCAGTTACACATAGTAGCTATCTGGTGCTCTTAGAGCTGCAGCAGCAGCTGCTTGCATTGGTGTGCAGGTGGCAAATGTCAGGAATGAGTGTGCTTGCCTTAGACCCCATGTCAGGTGTGGCCGTGCGATTGCGCACCCAATCTTCCATATCTTGTTAGGGAGAATGTCTTCCCCAGAGAGTTCATGGAGAAACCGAAAATGAATCAAACTTCATAAATCACGACTTGAAGCAAGCTGAAAATTTGAAATTTTCGCTCAGCGTCTTTGAACAGTTGTTGTCTCAACATTAACTTTCACAACAGTGAGATTGTTGTTGGTAATCAGCTTTTAAGATGAATTTGCTTACCGGAAATAATTCCATTTTCTAAAAAAAGTCTTGCAATCCTTAATGGTGAAACAGACCAAACTGCAAGCTCAAGGTAATTTGTACCAATTACAACTGAACTTCCATTGGAACAAGGGCAGGCATAGTAAAATCATGGGTTGCAACTTACAAGAGGTGTTTCTTTTGAGGGCAACACTACAGTACACCCATTACCTCCTAGGAGGTAAGAGAATTAAATTAATTATTAAAAAGAAAACATAAATAAACTGCCAGATCCACGTTATCACGGATCCCTCAAATCTACGAGGAGCAGTTACAGCATTGGCATGTGCACTGAATGTGATTTCTTCCCTTTGAATTGCAACCAATGTCATAGAAATTTAAGAGAAAACATCTCCATCTGGATGGAGAAAAACATTACTTGAACATCTGCACATTTACTTGAAGTCATGAACATCTCAACGAGATATGCAGTTTGACACCTACATCTGCAGTTCTTTGAAACGAAAAACATCTCTGCATGTGCAATTTTTTTTGAAAAAGAAACATATGCATCCACATGGAGAAAAAAAGGTGAACCTGATACATTTCTCTGCGCAACACATTTACTTGAATATGTGCCACGTTCTTTTTTTCTTTTGAGAACAGATCCATGCATGTCAAAATAAAAAGGTGTGTCACGTTCTTTTTTGAGAACTGTGAAATGACCATCCATCTTCGGATAATAAGAGGGGAAAAAGAAACTTAGATCTGATACACAATCATGTGCGGAAGTTAGATGTAATTGTAATTTGTTATATATATTTTCAGACTTAAAATTTTACATAATAAATATTAAATCTATTACCTCTTAGGAGGTAATATGTCATTAGATGGACGGCCCAAACATTCACTCATCAGGTCAGCTGGACTGCTGGAGTTCAAAACAATAAACAGCCATGAAAACTGAAAGTGGCATATCATATAAATAGTCAGTCATGGACTCTATATTATTGAATGGATCATGATTAACTGCAATCTCACACTAAAGCGAATATACGGATTGTAAATGAATCTGAATACTACATAGAGCGCTTCGCTTTCCAGTCAAGAAGAATAGTAAACGTATGGTTTTTAAAAATTTGAGGGTCAAATAATCTCAAGAAGACAAACCATGACCTAAGGATGGGCCACTTGATTTATCTCAAGAAATACTATACCTAGGCAGTACCCTCTAACTACGAATCTTAGTGTGTGCTAAGGACCTTTTTCTAGGTCATCCACTTCACACTTGGATAAATCGAAATTACAAAATGATGCACTGAGGCTGCTGCAGGATGCTGCTGCAATGACAAAGTATAATCCTGAAATTATGTATTTCCTTTCTTGGGAAAATGCAATGCAGTGCAAACTCAATGCAGCAGCTGAAAATGCAATAGAGCATTAGCTTTAGCTCAGAACCCTTTTCTAGAGGTCTGGATGCAGAGTATTGGTTCCTGCCTTCCTGGTGAAAGTTGCCTTGATTCAGCTATGTCTTGCAAATATTTAAAAGCAGATTGGTTGACAGCCTTGAGCTTTGTTGTTTTAATATATCTGACTTTTGATATGGTGAATTATCCCAAATTCAAGAACTTCAGGCCTGTCGATGAGGATATATTTTTTCAAGATGAGGTGTCCTAGGAAATGAACCATGGGAATAAATTTTATCAGAACACAAAACAATGTATCAAACAGCTCAAAAGCAAATATAGAATTCTGATAATTTCATGCTTGTCTAATTGGGTGATGAATGACAGCATCTACAGGATAATCTCATTGCATCAGATAGTAGTTTTTTTTTTGCCATGGTCCAGACTCCTGACTCCTGAGAAAAAGATCAACCAGGGTAGAAACTTCCATATAAGAAGATCAATGGCCATGATGAAATTGAAAATTCATATAAATGACATCGTTTCTCATTAGTCATTATCATGCATTCGTGCCTATATTTGTTGGATGTAGGGCAGAACACTTCTATAACAAAGGGAACAAACTAAACTGCTGCGAAAATTCTGCCACAAATGCTCTTAAGAGGAGTGCACATATTGAATATATATATCATTTCTCATAAAACATTATTCAATGCATATTCCTTCTAATGAAGAATATGGCATGCATAGGAAATTGACAGCTGATTGGGTTGTTGACAGGTTTCAGCAATCAGGTTTATTTCTAAATATGAACAATTAAGGAATAGCAAGAATAATATGAAGCATGCATCTTTCGGATGTCTAATAGAAAAAACATTGAAGAAAAGGAAGATACAAACAGGTACGAACATCACGAAGTAGCAACACTCTGTAATATGGGTGCAGGAAGCAAGATAGTAATTTGATACTCATAGTAATCGATAACAAAGTATAAATTGGTATAAGGGTATTAAGAGTTTTTTCATGGTGAAGACCTCTGAAGCTTTGATATAAAGTAGAATCCAGGAAGTCTACTAGCTGACTAGATAGCTTGCTAACCTATTAAGTAAATAGCTGAAACATATAAACTAAATAAATTCACTTGACTCTGATAATTGGATTGACTAATGGCACGGTATATTGCAATTACCCAAAATAGTTTGAGGCTCTTTCCCGGCATATACCGCACACTATTTGAGCTTGGCACATATGGTTTCAAATGGATTTGATTGTTCCAATATTGTCAGCTTTTTATGTTCGGCAACCTATCAAGGGGTATCGAGGTAGTGATTTGTGTAGTGGGGGATCACGAGACCTGGAACTCAAAGGTTAAAGCGAGATACAAACACAGATTTATACTGGTTTAGACTGCCAGAGTAACATAAACCTACATCCTGTTTGGGGGTGTTGTATATTGCGCCCTGCGCTTGGGTGTTGAAGCATTTCCTGCTGATCTAGGTGCCCTGACCCTCCTTTATAGTTCAAGAGGTGGGTTCCTAGTCGGTTACAAGGTAGGAGTCCCAACAGGATTACACAATATGAGATCTAGTAGGAATACATGGAAATTCTAGTAGGAGTCTGCCTTCTTCCTTCCTTGCAGGTATTCGGGGTGTATGCCCGATAAGCCCCTAAGCACTTTGTAGCCGAGAGTAGCGAGTTCTAGTAGTTCTTGATCATCCCGAGTACTGCTGGCTGATTGAAGTCTTCAATAGTACTAAAACTGCCATGAGGCTGGAAGGTGCTCCAGCTCATTTGTCTTGGAGTGAGGATCATTTTTGTTGAGGATTATATGGAAGTGCGATTGCAAAATCACACTCCATATGGAGTGTAGCCTCCGAGGCTTAGGTTGAATCGAAGAACCATGCTAAGGGTCGACTTGAATCAGCATCTTTCATCTTGAAAAAATCGACTGATGGATGTAGCACAGTAGCCCCGAGGCCCGAAATGATTTGATAATTATCTGTTGGGGGGTCCGAAAATCGGATGGGATCCCCGACCACAGGGTATTAGAACGAACGCACGAAGGCAAGAATGAGAGAGGGGACAAGGAATCCTCGAAAGTCTGTCTCTGCCTCATAAGTTGTGAATCCCTTTACACGTGCCCTCGAACCCTTTTATAGGGAGGCGAAGGGACTTTTACATTCCGAGAATAACCTCAAATCTAAAGAATATTCTAAATGTGAATATGTACATGAATGTCCGTTACATCCCGTGATTTGCGGGGCTAATTTCACATATTTACAAGCCTGTCACTTATTTACACCTCAAACCCGGACTTTTGGCACCGCCCCTTTGACTCAGCCCATTCGTGGCTTCCGCTTCATATCCGCGAAGACTTCTAGTTGTTGAGATTCCCAGCTCGAATTACTGAAGTTAACCCCGAAGCAAGACTTCTCCGAATCCGCATTGATCCTTGAGTCAGCCATGATCTCCAAAGTCCCTCACCGTAATCCCCGAACTTGATAGTTCATGGTGTCCTGAAACAGGGAACAGACCTGCAAACCAATGCTTATTCGGCGATCATTTCGCATGACAACAGAGGGTCAGTGAATCATGCAAAAATAACAAAACACCTTCGTGAATACTTCCTCGCCACGAAACAGAGCAGCGATGAAGGACCGATTAGGCGACCAGAGAGGGGGGGAGTGAATGGGAGCCGATAAAAATTCTCCTTAAAGAACTCGGCCTATGTAACGACCCGGGTTTTCGGTGAGGAAAACCCGACTCCCTGTACCCTTGTGATAGTCCCTGGATCGGTAGCTATCACGTACAGAACTCATTACAGAATAATATCATTTCCATACAATGAAATCAGAGTACAAAACATAATATTTACATCCGAAACAACTAGTTATACGAATTTAGTACAAGCTCCTAGGGCTAAGCGACAAGTAGAAATCCTGCGTAGCGGTAGCTAGGGCTTCAAGTCTTCATCTTCAGTCTTCACCACAGGCATCCTTGAGCGAAGCAACACAACCCTTCCTTCATGGATTCCCCGAACTCGGACTCTCAAGCCAAGTCCAATCCTGCACACTCACAATTCTATCCCCAAGGAATGGGATAGGTTCACATCACCGACTGTATGCAGCTTTAAGTAGCCTACTTCTAAAGGGTAAGTAAAGTGTCAAGGTAAAAGCTCAAGTTTCTTATGCAGCAGCAGCGAAGCATAAAAGAAATCATCTCCATATAAGTCCCAAACCACACTCTCAAACACAGCTCGGAACCACCTGGTACCCCAGGGCTCCGCCTCCACATCCTATCTCCATCTAGGGTCGATGAGAGAACTTCCTCTCCTCGCACCTCAATGATTGCAATCGGAACGACGAGGTAGAGGGAGCCACTGTCCTCTAACCAACTGCAACCACGGCTCACCATGCTCTCAACTACAGGGGGAGGTAGAAATCCCAAAATATGAGCAACGAACATGTCTTCAAGGTTTGTCCATGACCGAGGACGCGGCTATACGTATAGATCGAAACTCTGCAGAGCGTGTACACCTGTACCCAACTCGGGATGGCGTCCGGTCGGTAGCGAACCGACCAAACCCACCCTACCGTGCGAACTCTCGGTAGTTACGGTCCCATCCTGCATCCGGCCCTCAAAACGACCCCCCGCAGTGGGGATTGCACCAGAACTGTGAAATGCCCCCGTGTGGCCACACGGGAGTCGCTCTGAGAGGGTGGTCTCACCTCCACCACTCCCCCACTGATACCCCGCTATCCTCCTGGCAGGTATGGTTCCGCACTTGCCGAGCTCAACTCGGCCCTAACCCCACTCTCAGTGAGGTGGTGTGTATGAAAGTCCTATCGACAAGTTGATCCACTTGCTTTCGGACCGGGGCAAGCTCATGTCCTCCATCCGCAAGTAAAACCCCAACACCTAGGCTCCGAAAACCGTCAAAGTAGGGATACACTGAGGAGTGCACCCCTATCCCCGATCCCAGATCGGTTGCTTCGAGCTCACCCCCGCCAAAGTACCCAAAACGCCTTCTCCTGCCGGTTTTACCCCACTCACGCCAAGAACCACTATTCCCACCCCAACACATGTAATGCGAAGCTCAGCGTACATACACACTGATATATAACATAGTAGTAGTAGGGAAATCAAGGACAGGGTAATTAAAGAAGGCAGTGCAAGGTTCATCATCATCATGCGAGTAAGTAAAGCACTAGCATACTACATAGCAATGCCTAATAGGTATTCAGAATCAGTCGGGCGTGAACACCTGTGTGCAAGTAGTCGTCGGAGAGTTTCCGTAGTTGTACCTGATCTTCTGGCTCGACTCCTCAGCTTCGGGAATTCCTAGATTCGCAAATATAAATAAACACGTGGTCTAGATGCAAATAACTCCAAAGAGAAGCAATAAAGAACCAAATTAACTTCAAATGCTAGTCTAACGGGTGCTTTATGATTTTAGAAGAATAAAGAAACCGATTTCATATTTTTCTAAGGTAGGATCAATTTATTATTGATTTTCTAATAAAGAAATATTTTATGAATTTAGTTAATTGCGATAAAGCACGAAAAACACAAGTCAGCAAGTTAGAGAACCGTAAGCTAGGTTCTGGGTAGGTTTGCACGGTTCGTTGACTAGTCAACGATCTTTGTTGACCAAGTCAAAAAAAGGAAGGTCAAAGGTTAACCGGACCCCACAAGTCACCTTGTGGGTCTGTAAGCTAGACGAGATCAGGTCGGGCAGCTAGTGGCCTCACATGTTAGTGGGACCCAACGGTAAGTCCGTATGTCCCTTTGGTCACCTGGAGAGACCGTGTAAGATTGATCAGCTAGAAGAGAAGTGTGATTGAGAAACTCCGCTCAGGCTGGAACATGGCAGAGGTGTTGACGCAAAATCAGCACCTCGCGCCAAGGACACGGCAAGCCGAACGAAGCTGGCTTAACACACGTGCAGGATCCAAAGCGTGCCAGTCAATTTTCCTGAAACTGACAAAGGATGAAAAGTAGTTAGATAAAACCTGGAACTTGCCAGGTGGTACCAGACAGTTCCGTATTTACGGCTAGAAAGCCAATTAAAATGACATATAGCTACAACAAGCTATCTTTCAGCAATTTAAGTATCATTCGGGAGCTTTAAAACATGAAATCAGGATATAGCCGAATGCATGACGTAAGCATGACAAAAGATCGGTCTTTATTTAGATAGCGTTGCTCGTACGTGGCCATGACCGATTTTCGAGGATAAATAACAATAAAAATAAATAAGGTGAAAGCATGATTATAAATATGAAGTAAACAAGCATGCATAGGCCAAAAGCACTAGTCTACCGCATGTCTAGGCACTTTCAAACTCATCGAGCGTGACACCAAACAAGTCAATCCACCACATGATACAACTTGTTTGAAATCATGCCACCGACCACAAATAGATTAATCCACCGCATGATACGATCTGAATATGGAAGGCTAAAAGCATACATTATTTAAAACAAACTTATGAACACGTTTCACTCGTGGTAGCATTGCCGAATACAGCTGTACAGCCGATCCGGGTTCCGTGAAGAAGGAACAAACATTTGAAAAGTCAATAAGCTTGAACCCACAACACGTGACAATCTAGATTGATCTAAATTCGGCTATTGAAAGCACTTGATCCTTTGTAATAAGCAAAGACTTGAAAGCACACCGCATGGATCTCAAAGAGGTAAAGCCGAAACTAATCGATCTAGATTGGGCAAAAGAGTGTTACATGAATTTAAACATAAAGCAAAATCCAAAGCAACACGTGGTAACTTAATGAATCTATTAGATCTTGCCAAATCTAATAGAGCCGATAACTAGCTTCGAGCTAGATCTTAGCCTACCGCATGGCTCATGATCTAACAGGAAACCCTCTTGAACCAAGCTTAAATCCACCGCATGATACTAAGCAAGGTAACAAGACTACTTGCATCACGGTCTAAATCCACCGCATGATACTAGACATGTTACAAGGTTGCCGGTATTTACGGAGGTCGACGGATCGATGGCTCCTCTCGAAGAACTTGACGACTCGACTAAAGGACTCGAAGTTTGGCACGGGGCCAGTTTTGTTGTGTAGATGTTCGATCCCTATTACAGACATCAAGTGTTTATATTTATACCCTTGTCCTAACACCACTCCTGGTCGACTACGAGTACAACATTTAATACCTAAATTAATGCTCCGGTGCCAATGTCTATCTCGTACCTGTCATCAATTCGTACGTTCCTTATATCCGGGCCACGTCATCACGCATTCCCGAAAACTTCCTTTTAAAAGCGCAAACAGTCCTTCTGTCGAATGATGGCGTATTGCCGACCGCAAGCATCTTTACCAAATCCTCTGAGGAGATTTTTCCTGCCGAATGGCATTTCGTTACCAAACTCGGCCCACAAGTCAGTCCCTTTCCTGTACCAATTTTTGGTGTTAACATATGCCCCTTCAATTACGGGATAAAAGTGATTTTATTCCGGAATTGACCATAAATGCTCAACGTCTCCGAGCTAAATCTGTTCAACACCCATTCTTTCCTCTTGCAATCCATTGGAGTCTCCGCTCAGATCCAAACCCTAGGTCATTAATCCCCCAAGCTCAAATCTTCAAATGGCAGACCAAGATCAAGCTCTCCAGGTAAATCTCATTCCTTCAAGGTCCATTCGGTATTACTTTTTCGATTCCCATCTTAGATTTTTCTTCTTCTGCCTTTTCTTTGATAGGCTCTAGCCACTTAGATTTTGATTCCCATTGAGGACAAATCACCATCCTATTTCTTCGGACCTGTGGGAACCTCTGACCCTCTCGAGTTCATTGAAGCTGAATCTCAGAGGATCCCCTTTAAAGCAGCTTTATCGAAACCCCATGAGTGGCAAGACACCTTCAAGCACTGGCCCCTGCCCCCAATTGCAGGTTGGACAAACTGGTATAAGAGGATACTTGATGATGACAGTGCAAAAAATGGAAATTGGGGAAGCCTTCGTATTGCCCAGTGTTTGGAGTTATCTTTGGCCGAAACTCCCAAGAATGAGAATATTTTGATTGCAGCCTGTCATTTCTGGTCAAATGATGTCAATGCTTTCCTTTTTGGTCATGGACCAATGTCTCCTACTCTGGCCGATGTATATATGATGACCGGCCTTGATATCACAGGATCCATGTATCCTTACAAATACAAAGGCTCCACCAGGCAAAGAGAAGTGAAAACAGGAGTTGGATATAAGGTATATATCCAGAATCATATGTCTAATGGCCCTCTATCTGAAGTCGAGTACAGGGCCTTCCTGATCATGTGGCTATGCAGATTCGTCGTCTGTGGCAAAGCCAATGAGCCAACCCTAAACCATATTGCAATGGCTGAAGATTTGGCTGCTGGCCATCTCATTCCCCTTGGAAAGTACCTCCTAGGGAGTGTATACCATATGCTTCATCAGACCACTTTCTTGATGCACACCAGCCATAAGATCTCTTGTGTTAATGGTCCCTGGTGGTTTGTTCAAATGTGGCTGCAGCTATACATGCACCAGATCGTTGGTATTGATCTCAACAACCGGCATTTTCCTTCATCCAACTATAAGGAAGGAGAAGTTCAAATTACCAAAGGATGCCAAATTTATGGAGAAGCTGCCTCAACCATATCTATTGACCTGAACATCAGCCAACTCTTTGAGCTTTTCTTCAGAGGTTTCACCAATCCCCTTTGGCTTCCTTATCTGAACAATGACAACTTGACCCTCCCTTATGAATTCAATTTCGAAAATGGATGTAATGATGTAAGATCCATATAAATTTTCAACATCTTCATCCATCCATGCATCCTGCCAGCAGAATTCAGTGGAGGAAGGCAAAATCAAAGCACCTTTGAATACTATCAACCAAACATGATGGCTCGACAGCTAGGATGTGGCCAAGTGCCTCCAAGGCTATTCCTTCACGAATTCCTCAGGTCGAGAGAGGAAATCAAGGAAAACATGCAAGCCAGAAGAGTCTTTGAGTATCAATGCAGCCCAACTGTTTATACTTGGCCCTTTGTACCAACATCAATAGCTCATCCCTCTTTTATTTTCTGGTGGCAAGAACTCCATGATCACATCTTAAGTGAGCCAGTACATTCTTTTTGTCTTGAGCTAATGCCTGACTTCCAGCCAATTTCAGAGGTAATGCACTTATTTTTTCTTGTTTTCTCAAGCACGTCCTTCCTTACTGATCATGATTCTTTGCCACTCCTTGCAGAATACAGTGCCTGCCCATCGAGCTAGGACAATTTCTTACAATGCTGCAGGCCCAATCTCTTCCTTGGGATTTAAATCCACAACTTTGGCTCAACTGATGTCCAGATACGCCACATCAGACCTAACTCTTATCAATTCAGCTTCTGATAAGAGGAAAGCTCCATCCCTGGTTGCTCCTCCAGCTGCCAAGAAGAAAAGAACATCCAAAAGAGTTCTCATTGAGGTTAACATCTTTCCCTTCCTTAGCATAAAACCACTCTTTCTTCTGATAATTTTGTCTTGTATAATTTCAGACTAGAGTTCAGCAACCATCAACTACTACAGAATCTGCCAATGCCCCATCTGTTGGTAAGGTCTTCACCATTTTACTTCTTTTCAAAGACCATTCTTTTCATTGGCACTCATTCTCTACTTGTTATTTGTAGAGGAAACATTGGTGAACCAACCTGTGGGGAGTTCTTCTCCTCAACATGCTTCAAATCTACCTTCACCAAGGAATCAGCCATCTTCTCCTCAAGCAGAAGCTTCAACTTCACCAGGAATTCAAATGTCCCCTACTCAAGTAGAAGTTCCAGTTTCATCAGGGATGAATCCATCCTCACCTCAGCCAGAAACTTCAAATCTACCAAGGACTCCACCAGCTTCTCCTCAGTTAGAAGCTTCAGCTTTACCAGGGACCCCTCAAGCTCCTCCTCAGCTGATCATCCAAGAACTTCCTCTTGAGCCTGAAAAAACCCCTTCTCCAATTCAAGAAGTCAGGAATGAGGTAAGCATGGGCATTCATTTCTGTCATTTTCATTCAATAAATCATCCTTAATTCGGCAAGACCTTCTTTCAGGATCAGGCTGTATCACAACCAAGCTTTTCTTTTACTATGGATGACTTAACTACCGAAAAAGGTGATGAGGCATCTTCAAGCCAGACTCTGACAGAGGAAAACCAGGCAAAACTGAGAGAAATCCTCTCTTTGCTGCAAAGAGATATCCAGGACCAAGTCAGGGATGTTGATCTTAAAGAAGAAGTGCTTGAATCCATCAATCAAGAGCTCCCTGACGATATCAAAGCCTCTCTGGAGCCTATCTCTCATCTGGATAATCACTCTGCAGCAGTGAGGAGAGCCTTGAAAAACCAATCCTCTCGACCAGTCCTGGAACAAAAGAGAGCTAAAGCCAAGCAATTCGTGAAAGAATCATAGGCTCAAATCCAGAGCAACAAGGAATTGTTGGCTGAACTGCAGCCTGTACTTGAACTGAAGATTGCCAGGAAAGCTGCACTAGAAGCTGAACTGAAGAACTTGACAGCTGAAATCGAGGCTGACGAGAAAATGATATCCGAACTCCCTGGATTAACAGAGAAAATCCAAAAGGAAGATTCAGCAGCCCTGACTGAATCTGAAGGATCGGATGGCGACTAGAGAGGGGGGGAGTGAATAGGAGTCGGTAAAAATTCTTCTCAAAGAACCCGGTCACGCACAAGCGATGGAACGAATCACACACCAATTGCCAAAACAACGAGGTTATGGATCAACCTCAAGTCCTAGGAATGATTCCTTGAAGCACACGCGGAAGCACGAAAGAAGGAGGGAGGAATCGAACCAAAGAGCAAAGCGACCGGGCTCGGCGGACCGTCCCGGCCGGGCGGGGGCGATCGTCCGCGATGGCCGCGCGGACCGTCCGGCAGGGTACCGCAGACTGTCCGCACCATTGCCGCGGACTGTCCGGCATGAGCCGCGGACCATCCGTTAAAGCGAACAGAACCACCAGAACCGATCCGAGAAAAACGGACCGTCCGCGAAGACCGGGCGGACCGTCCGCGCGGGCCACGGACCGTCCGTTACTGGAGCTCAGACCGTCCGCAAACCGGCTGCAACGAAAAACCAAAACAAAATCGGATCGAAAGCAAAGCCGAGCAAGAACACGAAGAACACGCAAAGAACACTGTACACGCGGACTGTCCATGTGTACATGTGTACAAAGGCTTTCATGTGTACAAGGGGAAAAGAAAACTCACTATACATGTGTACAAAGGCTTTCAAGAGCCATCCAAAACGGTGTGGAGAACCATCATGTCTCCATTGAGCTCATGTTCTCCAACCGCGTCTCCATACCTACACACAAGGAGACGAGAAAGACCGAGCCTTGGATCCCAAAGGGTTAGCAAGCACGTACTTGGGAATCCAAGATTTGGTCACACGGGTAAGTGGTGCACACAACCTATCATGTGGGTTAGCATGATGCAAATGCCGGTTGCAATGAAAAGTCTTTCGAACACCCTTGGAACCATGCCTCAAAGAAGTCACTCGCGAAAAAAGTCGAGTGCTACCACAAGCAAAAAGGCAAAGATCCTTCGGGGTCATAGGAGAAGAACCAACACAAGCACCACGGGAAGCATGTCGCGGACCAACACAAGAAACACTAGAAGCATGTCCACGAGCATGGCCTAACTCACTAGAAAGAGTGTCATAAAACCCGTCCACAAATCGCGCCTTCTTAGGCTCACAAGTGTTCATGCCATGAGAAGGGCTATGAACAACCAAAGGCCTAGAGGCACCTCCTCGCTGTATTCTCCTTGCCCGGCGGTAGCAAAAACTCTCTTGATGCCCATCCTTCCCACAGTGAGAGCAATGGTACAAAGGCCTATCGAGAGGCACGGTCTGACTAGATGAATCACCATTCTCTTGTAAGTGGGAAGTCCCTTGGGACTTAGAGCATGAAGCATCAACCCCAACATCCAACTTGGTGCCCACATTAGAATCACACGTGCCATGAGACAGGCTACGTGGCTTCTTAAAAGCTTTAGCACGCACACGTCGCTCGTGCTTGACACGGCGAAAGCAAAACTCAACGGTATGCCCATCCTTCTTGCAAAAAGTGCATTGGAACCTCGGCTTGGGAATATGAGTTCCAAATATGTGGGAGGCACCCTTTCCATTCAAATCACCTTGGGCAACACCGGAAGAAGCAACAAGCTTAGGAGTAGCTATGAGAGAGCTATCCAAAGCACTAGCACACTTACCACCATCCAAAGACAAACACTCAAGAGAAGAAGTCAACTCCAGTTTAGAAGAAGCAAATTTAGAAGCATCAACATCGGAGTGACACGAGAAGCATGAATCCAAACCCTTGGCACAAAGACTCTTGCACCTTGTGCGCAAAACCTCATTTTGAGACTTGAGGCGCTCACAAGTACCACATGTCATATTTCTCAAATTATTGATTTCTTCTTCAATGCATTTAGCATATGTGGTACGCAAGAGTTCATTTTTTTTCTCAAGGTTGGCACTCATCTCATCATGCTCAACCAACTTGGCGCTCATATCATCGCGCATTTTCTTTAAAGCCAAAACTTCACTTTCCAAATCAATGCATGAAGTGCAAATGAGACCACATGAACAAGTATCATCATTTACACCCATCAAAGCATCATCATCATCATCATTATCACAAGAAGTATGGCAAGCATCCTCTACAAGAAACAAAGAGCACTTGCTACAAGGCATGGATTTTATATCACAAATTTCAGCCCTAGCATGCTCAAGATCATCTACACATGTGGTGTAAGTCAATTTTAATTCATTAATTTTGGCATGCAAAGACTCACAAGAAACACATGGTAAAGAAGCACTTGTCTCTAACAAAGCAATCTTACTCCTAACCATATCAAGCTCATCATTCAAAACAACACAAGAGTTGCAAGGCATAGAAGCATTGGATTTCAACAAGTCAATTTCAGATTGCAAGTTAGCAAGAGATGATCTCAATTCATCATTCTCAAAATCAAGATTGTCGCATGCTCTTCTAAAAGCTTCAACATGCATTTTGCGCCAATTAACTTCATCTTTTAATTTCTCATTTTCAGCACACAAGGCATCGCAAGATTTGCAAGGCAAAGAAGCTTTGAAATTTAACATCTTAATTTCAGATTTCAAGCATGCAATGGAAGCAATCAAAGCATCATTTTTAGCATGCATGGTGTTACAAGAAGTGCAAGAATTCAAAGCACGAGACCTCCAATGAGCCATACCACATTTCAACCTAGTAAGAGAGCATTTCATCTTCTCATTCTTCCTACGCAAGGCATCACACAAATCTATGTTTCTCCTATGCAAGTCTCCACAATCACGCTCACAATAATCCAACCTATTGCATAGGATCAAGATAGCTTTGGCAAGTGTACCTTGGTTCATGCCTCCTAGTTTGTGGTAGAGCTCGCCTTTCTTGATGTCACCATCTTGATAGTCCTCGATGAGAGATATCATCTCCTCCACTTCGGCTTCCGCCTCACCCTCCATACTCCTCCTGCTCAAAGAACCACAAGGAGAAGAACTTGGTGCCATAATAAAAGTACCGGTTAGGATTAGCCGAAAGCAAACTCGAGGAACAAGCAACGATGCAAAGAAAGCACTCAAAATGCCTCAATTCTCTAACAACTACTGACGAGTTCAATAGCAAAGGATCTTATCTTTTTCCCAAAATTTTACCACTGAACAAGGAGCACCAAATATAGAGGCACAAAAAATTTCAGCTCAAAATAAGGTGAAATGAAGTCTAGAGAAAATCCAGAAGAAACAAGACAAAGCCGCAAGAGACTTAAATGAGGATTTTTCAATTATCTTCTTGATTTTTTCTGAATTTTTGAAGACCCCAAAATGATCTGTAGATTATTTTGTATCACCTACAAATGGAGTCACGAAACCGCTGTAAAAATTTGAGCCAAAACGGAGCACCGAGCGAAAAGTTATGCCCGTTTTACTGAAGGCATCTCAAGTTATGGTTTTCCAAGGGCACAACTCCAAATCGTCGGACTCAAAACGCGCAAACCAAGGTCGCAAGCAAAAGCACCTCTTTCCTCTAGTTACCCTATGGATTCAAGACTTGTTAGAGCCAAAAGAATCCACAACCGGCTCTGATACCAATTGAAGGATCGGATGGCGACTAGAGGGGGGGGAGTGAATAGGAGCCAGGTAAAAATTCTTCTCAAAGAACCCGGTCACGCACAAGCGATGGAACGAATCACACACCAATCGCCAAAACAACGAGGTTATGGATCAACCTCAAGTCCTAGGAACGATTCCTTGAAGCACACGCGGAAGCACGAAAGAAGGGGGGAGGAATCGAACCAAAGAGCAAAGCAGGCAGGCTCTGGCGGACCGTCCGGCCGGGCAGGGCGGACTGTCCACGATGGCCGCGCGGACTGTCCGGCGGGGTACCGCGACCGTCCGCACCCTTGCCGCGGACTGTCCGTCCTGAGCCGCGGACCGCCCTTTAAAGCGAACAGAACCACCAGAACCGATCCGAGAAAAACGGACCGTCCGCGAAGACCGGGCGGACCGTCCGCGCGGCCACGGACCGTCCGCTACCGGGAGCTCGGACCGTCCGCAAACCGGCTGCAACGAAAAACCAAAACAAAATCGGATCGAAAGCAAAGCCGAGCAAGAACACGAAGAACACGCGAAGAACACTGTACATGCGGACCGTCCGCCCGGCCCTCGCGGACCGTCCGCCGTGCACGAAGAGAATTGAAAACTGCGCCGACCCCGAAAGTCAACACTCCCAATCCATCACCAGATCTCCCTAACGATAGAAGCTGTTGAGACAAGAGTTTGGGGACATGTAAAGCGTCAACCAAGGATGCTATACCCCAAAAATTTCGTCTCCTAACTCCCTAAATCTTCGGGAATCGCGGATCCTTTGAACACCACCAAAAGCTAGAGCACCGAACGAAAATCCTTGAATCGAAGTGATTTCCCGGCGTTTGAGGGCACAAGATCAATCACAAAGATGCACTAGACATCCATCCATGTTTCCCTCAAAGAAATCCGGGGAGAAACCCACTCAAATCCGCGGAACACACCAAGAACAAAGGCACCAAAAACAAGCACGAAAATAGCACAAAAAGGCAATAAAAGAAATTCGGGAATAGAAAGATTGGCACAAGATTTAGAGGAAGAAATCACTATGAATATCTTGTCCAAACGATTACAAGCCACTCCTAGAAACCAAATCTAAGATGGCAAAAAGCTCCAATTAAAGAGCCACTCTCCCCTCTCTCCCTCTCTCCAAAGCACTCCCAAATCAAAGAGTACCACCGCCTGCTAGCCCAAGAGTTGGCTGAAAATTCAGCCCCCTCCTCCTATATATAGGCCCTCCGGAAAAGACCGAAGTGCCCCTACACTAGGAGTACAACACAAGCCCTCACAGGGGCATTTTGGTCAACACATGAAGTTCACCATCGGACGGCCGCGCATCCATCAGGCCTTCACGTCCTCCCGACGCAAGCACCTCGATCATGCCGCGTGCCGCCCGCCTCGAAGCTTCCCGACGCACCCGGATACCGTCTCCGTCACGTCAGGCCCTCGGGCTCGGTTTTGAGGCCCGAACCGAGAAACCCTCCTCCGATGGTTTTGTGGCCAAACCACCAAACCCCCGCGTACACGGCCGGCCTCACCACGCCAAGCGTCGAGCCCGCCAAGCCTTTCACCTCCCGGCGCCGGACGGTCTACTCAGTCTTGCCTCGTTCCATGACTTGGCCACCACCGATGCACCGGCTCCATGTCCACGACTTCGTCTTGCTCTTCTTGCACCATGCGGCTCGCACTTGATCCCGTCGGCCACCGGGTCCCTCGAACCAAGCCTACTTGTCTCTCCACTCCTCGGAGGCCCCGCAAGGCTAAGACCTTTCGCGCCTGTTCTTCACCTACACCAACGCAAACCAAGCCGCAACCAACACCTGCAATACTAGGCCAAGAGTCAGTCCACACCACGTTGTCAACCACTCCTCACGAGTGCATTGACAACACACCACATAAACAATAAGGTAAATACACAAAATAAAACACACACAGCACAACTCAACACTATACAAACAAAGCTTCAAACCATCCGGTCAATCACTCATCACACACGGACCAAGGTGCTTCTCAACTTGGTTCCTCAGAATCGAACCAGCTCAAGACAAAACTCTCTGCTTTGTCTAGCACCCAGGAAGCCGATCAGAAACTGCTAGAGAATATCAGCAAAATGATATCAGATGCTTCTAGTGTAATCTCAAAGTACTTGAACATTTGATTGTGTCAAACAATTTGTAGCCGAATGATTTATTGTCCTTGTAATTTCTTTCACCATAAATTTCACTTTCCACTTTCTGTCTTTGCCTTGCGAGTAACTTTAGACGATCCATTCAGCAACTCTGGTCAAACAGTACTAGACCTGAACATCGATCCGACCGCAACTCAACTGAACCAGTCAACCGAATATGACTCAGCTTGAATTCCAAACGACCCGACGACGATTCAGTTAAGGAAATCTCTCCACCTCCCAAATTTCTTGGGATATGCACCACGAACGATCTCTTTGCTAGTCCCATAAATAAGAACCGTGGGTGCCCTTAGCCTTTCACCAAGTCCTCTATCTTCAAGCCTCTGCCAATCTAAACTTCCTTTCTCTAGCACTAGTACTCCAAAAGCTCGATGGCAGGCAACAGCAACAGGCGCCGGGCCAGCGACGAAGCTGAGGGAAGCCGCGCTGGCGCTCGTCGGAGGCGGTGATCATCAACTTCTTTTACAGCGTTCCCTAGATTTTCTTCTGTCGCTGATGATTCTCTTCGTGTTTCCAGCCTCATCCAATGGAACCCGGCTCCCGCACCGGCGACAACTCCGTCCATGTCGGGCGACTCCTCGGGATCTTCCACCTACCCTTTCTCTCCTTCGCGCTACGACGAGCGCGACGCCCTCCGATTCAAGGCGGAGCGTGATGAAACCCGGCGCGAGCTGGAAGACGTCTCCAAGAAGGCTGGAATCGTCGAGCTCGAATGGGAGCACCTGCGCAAGGAGCTACTGGAGACCATCGACGGTAAATCTTTTGATTTGTTTTAATTTAACTCAACTTTGAACTAACCGCCATTGCCCTGCGGTGCTACAGACCGCGACGCTGAGCTCAACTGGCTGAAGACGCTGGTGAAGCAACTGGCGGACAAGGTGAACGCCCCCGGGGACACGCCGGCAGCCCGTATTGCCGCGGTGGAAGACCGCGTCGATGAGGTGGCCCTCCATGGCGTTCGTCTGGGCACCACCCTAGGCCTGGCTGCCATGGCGACGCACACCAGCGTCGACTACTCCACGCAGCCGCGCGGCTTCCAGGGCGGCACGCCGGAGGACATCGACGACATCGAGGTCATCCTGGAGCGCCTCGACGGTCACGGCGACGCCATTGCCGACTCCATTCATCCCCAGTCTGTGCTAAACAGGCTTTTTGACTAGTTTGTACTAGGGATGTTTGGAATTTTGGCAATAAATAATGAAATTTTAATTCCTGCATTCGTGTTGCGATGATTTTCCTTTTACTTGTGCATGCGAACCTTACTATTTTTGAACGAATTCGGGAACTTCTATCTTAGCCGAACATGCAAAAACTTCTGTCCCTTGGCGTAGAATCCACAGAAAATCCTCAATCCGGGAACCATGAACACTGTTCAATGAAAACCTTTCGCATTCGGAGAGAAAACCCTGCCGTTTTGTATTCTCATAATGTACACCAACCAGTCATCACTCCCAATGCGTCCTCTCAGCTAATAAAATAGCCCCCTTGGCGCTCTGCAAATCCACTCGCATACACTTCCATCACCTCACATCTTCTTTCCCTACTCCAGAGGAGAAAACCCCAAAGCCATGGCGGACAAGGGAAAGCATCCCATCAAGGAGAGCAGCGCTCCATCAAAGAAACGCACCATTCGAGAGTAAGTTTTCCGTCAACCCTTCCTTTTGCTCTTGATTGCAATCTCACGATTCACCCCTCTTCATTTTCAGCCTTGACTTGCTCCCTGAGGAGATCTTTGGAACTGAAGAGGTTCCCGAGTACATCCTCTCCGATTCCTCCACTGAAGGAGAAGACGCCACGCCAGAACAAAGGACGAACCACCAACTGCGCCCTGCGAGACATCACCGCCCGCAGCAGTGCTGAATGCAAATGCCGCATGAGCTTGGAGGCATTGGTAGGGGGTAAGATCTTCATCTTCATCTGATTCCCACGTTTAAGCTCAGATCTCACATTCAACAACTATTCCTTTCTTCAGATGTTTCTGACAGATACAACAACTCGAAGGCTTCCTGGGACAGCCTGATGGAAGCTGCAAGTCATGGCAACCCCCGAAGCTTCCAGGTTGCTGTTACAGTGGTCCTGGAATAGTTGAAGGGAAGAGCTGAAGAGGAAAGACACGGAATCAAAGGAATGAAGCATACTTTCGCTTCTTCCTCCAGGCCTTCTGCTTCCCACCCTCTTGTAATATTAAGTAGCTGGGTTGTCAAATAAAATATTGCAAGAAACATTTGTAATGTAGAATATTTTTGTGCTAAGGGCAATACACTTTAGTATTGGCCATCTCCTCTGTTAGGATTTTTTGTTCTAAAGGCAGCTTCTTTCCTGAACGCCGGCTGTTTCAGTATTTCTGATGCTTGTAATCCTGGTGCTTGTAATCAACGATTGACTTCAATACTAGGATAATATTTCTTCAAATATCTTCCATTTATAGTAGCAGTAAACTCCTCTCCTAGTAAAGTTTTCAAGATATAAGCATTTCCAGGTGTACATCTAACTACCCGAAAAGGACCTTCCCAATTCGGGGACCATTTGCCGAACGCACTGTACTTAGTCCCGATCGGCAGTAATGCTTTCCAAACCAAATCTCCTTCTGCAAATTGCTTGACTTTTACTTTCTTGTTGTAATATTTAGCAACTCGCATCTTGTTCTTTTCAATATTTTCCAGGGCCCTAAGACGAATCATATGCAAATCCTCTAACTCGTCCATCATTAAGCCACTGTAATCTTTGGAACTTAAATCCTTTTGCAAAACCACTCTCCTTGAATCTGATTGTATTTCCCAGGGCAAAATAGCATGATGCCCATAAACCAACTCATAAGGAGATGTTTTTGTGGCTACATGAGGGGCCATTCGGTAAGCCCACAAGGCTTCATTGAGTACCGAATGCCACCTTTTTGGCTTTTGATCAATCTTCTTTTGTATAATCTTGATCATGATCTTGTTAGAAGCCTCTGCCTGACCATTAGCTTGGGCATAATAAGGGGAAGAATTCAACAATTTGATTCCCATGCTTTCAGCAAATTCTCTAAACTCTGAGGATACAAATTGAGCTCCCTGATCAGTTGTAATTGTTTGAGGAATTCCAAATCTGTAAATAATGAGTTCTTTAACAAACTCAACCATGTTTTCTGATGTTACTTTCTTCAATGGAATTGCCTCAACCCATTTGGTGAAATAATCTGTTGCCAAAACCACAAACTTATGCCCCTTGCTAGATGGAGGATTTATTTGGCCAATCAAATCTATACCCCATCCTCTGAATGGCCATGGCTTGATAATAGGATTCAGAGCTGATGCTGGAACTCTTTGGATATTCCCAAACTTTTGACAATCTTGACAACCTTTGTAATACTCAAAGCAATCCTCCAGCATCGTCGGCCAATAACATCCAGTGTGCCTGATAACCCACTTCATTTGGTAAGCCGATTGATGCGCTCCACACAACCCATCGTGCACTTCACTCATCATTTTCTTTGGTTCTTCTTGACCCAGGCATTGTAGCAACACCCCATCTAATGATTTGTAAAATAAACGCCCGTCAAGAAGAACAAATTTTATAGCTTTATACCTGAGCTTCCTAGAAACCTTTCGGGATGGATTTTCCAGATAATCAACAATTTCTTTTCTCCAATCATCTTCTGCCAGATCACTCCCAAAAGCACACACCTCCTTGGCAAACACTTCTTGGCTCTCTCTATAACCCGAAGCGCTTTGAGCCAACCTGTTTGCCTCTTCATTGTGTTCCCTAGGAATATGTTGTAGAATTACTAACCGAAAACTTTTCAAGATTTCTTTGCACTCCTCGTAGTAATTCCTCAGGATATCATTTCTACATTCATATTGGCCATTCAATTGTTTTATAACTAGCTCTGAATCTCCATAAATTTCAACTGAAATAGCTTTTGCTTCTTTCAAATATTGAAGCCCTCTAAGCAATGCTTCATACTCAGCTTGATTATTTGTGACAATAGGTTGAATAGGGATAGCAAACTCAAACATTTCACCTCTGGGTGAAATTAATAAAATTCCTACTCCACCACCTTTGCCACATGAGGATCAATCAAAGAATAAAGCCCAAGGAGTGATTTCAAGCAAATCAATTGATGGATCACGATGTTCAGTAATGAAATCAGCAATAATCTGACCTTTAACAGCTTTTGCCGATTCAAACTTCAATTCAAACTCAATTAAAGCTAAAATCCACTTTCCAATCCTTCCATTCAAAATTGGCATAGATAACATGTGTTTAATTACATCAAACTTTGAATATACAATGCATTCGACATTCAACAAATAGTGCCGAAACTTTGTACATGAGTAATAAACACACAGGCAAAGTTTCTCCGCAGCCGAATACCTTGTCTCAGGATCAAGCAATTTCCGGCCATGGTACGCAACTATCCGTTCCTTTCCTTCAAATTCTTGTATAAGGTCCGATCCAATAGTTTGGGTATCGGCCGCCACGTACAACTTGAAAGGTTTGTTCAACTACGGAGGCACCAACACTGGTGGTTCCTTCATGTACTGCTTGATCTCGTCGAAAGCCTTTTGTTGTTTGTCACCCCATACAAACTTCTGATCTTTCTTGATCCTCAACAGTGGAGAGAAAGGCAACACCTTTTGTGACAAATTTGAAATGAATCTTCTCACAAATTTGATCTTGCCAAGCAGTGATTGCAACTCCTTGAGATTGGTTGGAGGAACAACTTCATCAATAGCTTTCATGCTTTTCTTGCCAACTTCTATTCCTCCTTCATGCACCAAAAATCCCAAGAATTCTCCAGCTGAAACCCCAAAGGCACACTTGTTCGGGTTCATCTTTAGCCCATGCTTTCGGGTGCACTCTAGAGTTTTCCTCACATCATCCAAGTGTGATTCATGATTCAAAGATTTGACCATGACATCATCAATGTATATCTCAACAATCTTGCCGATCAACTCATGAAAAATATAATTCATGGCTCTTTGATAAGTCGCACCGGCATTTTTCAAACCAAATGTCATAAAAATCCACTCAAAAAGGCCTATATGTCCAGGACATCTGAAGGCCATCTTCGATATATCTTCTATTGCCATAAAAATTTGATTGTACCCTGCATTGCCATCCATGAAACTAATAACTTTATGTCCAGCAGCGGCATCAACCAACAAATCAGCAACAGGCATTGGATATCCATCCATGGGAGTAGCTCTGTTTAAATCTCTAAAGTCTATGCAAACCCTCACCTTCCCATTTTTCTTGTAAACAGGGACGATGTTAGAGATCCACTCCGCATATCTGCATGGCCGAATGAAATTTGCTTCGATCAATCTCTCAACTTCTTTTTTCACGTCGGCCAATACTTCATCCTTGTAGATCTTTTGGGGAGGTTGCTTGTAAGGTTTAAAACCAGGCTTGATTGGCAACCGATGCTCAACAATGGAACGATCCAAACCAGGCATCTCCGAATAATCCCAAGCAAAGCAATCTTATATTCTTTCAATAGCTTGATCAACTCTTTTCTGAAACTTGAATCCAAGTTAGCACTGATAAATGTCGGCCTTGGCTTGTCACCATCTCCAATGTCAATCTCTTCCAATTTGTCAGCCGACATGAATCCACGTCCTAACTTCCCATCAGTTCCATCAATTGGATTATCCATTAAAAATTGCTATAAGAGCCGACTGCTTGAATCGGCTGTTGATCACTGCTAACTGGTTCAACAGGACCCTCACCCCAGTCCTTGCCTGAAGCAATCTATACCTTGATACTCCCAGAAGGCTGGTTTCACGTTAGCCATGCTCACTGAATCATCTGCTTGGACAACCTCTATATCATCATCTACCCATTGAAAAACAAGCTGTTGGTGTATGGTAGATGGGATACAACAATTCGCATGAATCCAGTCCCGTCCAAGCAGGAAGCTGTAAGCCCCTTTGCCCTTAATGACAAAGAAGGTCGTGAGCAAAGTCTTAGACCCGATCATCAGGTCCACATGTATGCAGCCCTTGGTGTCTGAAGGATTCCCAGCAAAATCATTCAGAATTATACTTGTTGGCGTCAAATCCCTAGGGCCCATGCCAAGCTTCCTGAACGTGGTGTATGGCATCACATTGACCGCAGCTCCACCATCAACAAACATCTTGGTCAATGGCTTGCCATTGATGCATCCTCTCAAGTACATCGGCCTCATATGTCGATTTTTGGCTGGCTTGTCAAAAATTGCTTGCTTGGCCAACACCAGCTGTGCCATCAGCCCAAGTTGCTCATCCTCATTTATGTCTGGCAACGCTTCTTCCTGCACAACCTGATTAGCTGGAGCCATGAACTCATTCGGCAAGAAGCATACCATGCATGTTGGAGCCGAACGACCAGATCCATCAGGCCTATCCTTTGGACGCCACACCTGCTTCCTCTTGATCCCTGCTTGTTTGAACTCCTGATTTCTCAAGCGCTGAACTCTTCTCTTTTGGCTTCTCCTCAAGCCATGTGGTCACCATTGTCCTTCCTGCTAGACATATTCACGCTCCCGCTCTTCATGATCAACCCACTCTTAATCAGCATATCTTTTTCTTGGGTGATCATCAACTTTATTTATTTTTACACGCTGACCGTCACTAGGATGCATCCTTCCAATTCTTTCATGGACGGATCGGCGATTGACAGTATCCTGCCTATACTCAGTGTATTTGTCACTGCATTCAGGACAATTATTCAACATGGGGAGTTTCAAACCCTCATTCCAGCAATGCCTGAAGAACGCGCATCCCCAATGCGCACGCTCCTTCTCTCGTGCATGTTCTTCTAGTTTTCTCTTGTGCGCTTCCTCTTCAAACCTTCGCTTCTCCTCTTCGTATTTTTGTTTCTGGTAGCGTTCCTTTTCTTGTTGACGCTGCCACTTGTTAAGGAGAATACGAGAGGTCACCCTGGGCTTGGATTTAGAAGATTCCCCCACTTCAATTTGGCTTTTCAGGATGCGAGGCGCTTCTTTGTGGACTTGTTCCACTGTTATCTGTTGAGCAGGGTCAACTGACCCATCATGCTTCGCCCTTGCTGAAGTTAAAACCCTCACTTTTCCTTTTTCCTCAGCGGTCACCATGTTGACCAAAAACCCAACCATGTTGTGAGGAAAAGGGTTGCCATCCAACTTCATTTTATTATCAAATTTCAAGTGACCTTCCTGAATAGCCTTCTGGATCCTCATCCTGAAAACCCTGCAATCGTTGATGGAGTGAGAGTTCCTGTCGTGAAATCCACAATATCTTTTCTCTTTAACTCCATCGGGCCGAAGCATAGAATGCCCTTCTGGCAACTTGATTTGGCCTTCCTTTACAAGGAACTCAAAGAGCTTATCAGCCTTGGTCACATCAAAATCATATGTGCCCTTGGCTTGCTTGATCCATCTCTGGTTCATAATTAGCGGCTCTTTGCCCCACACCATCTCAGCTGTGGCTATCTCCTCATCATCATCAACTTCTTCCCCTTGATCAGCTCTTTCGAGGAATTGGTTGTAGATGTCAGCTCTATCATTGTGTTTGGCAAACCTGGAGTCTTTCTTGAATCCATAAGCTTGATTGCTCATTAATGATAACCTGTGTGACAGTTGGCCAAGATTGTCAAACTCCATGCCGAATAGCTTTTCCTGAATAGCTGGCAACATACCCGCAACAGCCATGTCAGCCAATTGATCATCTGGCAGATTCAAAGAGAAGAACATGCTTTTAGTCTCTCTGAACCTTCTGAGAAACTCCATGGGTGTTTCATTGTGCCTCTGTCTCAGGGTGGTTAGATCGATTAGTTTTTTCTCATTACTGCTAATGAAGTAATGAGCATAGAACTTCTGTTCCAAATCCTTCCAGGAACAGATTGATTGAGCAGGCAAAGAAGCAAACCATGTAAAGGCCGGGCCTGTCAGTGACAAGAGTATCTGATCCTGAACGCTTCATCAGCTAAAGCTTCCCCAAGCTACATCAAATATCGAGCTATATGCTCCACAGTGCTAGTATCATCTTGCCTAGAGAACTTTGTGAAATCTGTAGGAGGTTTATAAACTTGTCCCATTCTATGCTTGTATAAACTTGTCCCAGCATCTTAGGTTTCAGGCCGAATTGATTTTGCAAAACACCAACCATTTTTTGCACCATAAGATCAACATTAGCATCTTGATCCCCTGGCCTTCGAGTAGGCCCATTAGGCATTCCTGCGGCTGCACCATAACCAGGATTCAGGAAAGCATCAATGGCACCGTAGTCCATGAATTCTGAATATCCTCCCCCGAACATGTTCTTCTGTAGCCTATTGTTCGCTGGGGCTATCCTATAA
The DNA here is from genome assembly GCA_947561735.1 of Cenchrus americanus. Taxonomy (NCBI): domain Eukaryota; kingdom Viridiplantae; phylum Streptophyta; class Magnoliopsida; order Poales; family Poaceae; genus Cenchrus; species Cenchrus americanus. The sequence continues at coordinate 78,746,077 of OX387245.1, read as the reverse complement.
GTAGAGTTAGGTGGAACTCCAGAAGAACCGAATGCCAAATCTCCATAAGTAGGCCTATTGGGCATCGCCTGATAAGGGTTCTGCTGCTGGACTGGGCGACCCCCAGTACTTTGTAGAGGCGGCTGGATCGGTTGACTTCCCACGCTTTGCGGAGGTGGCTGGATTGGTTGACCCCCCATACTTTGCAAAGGCGGCTGAGCACTCGCATCTCGAGCTGGTTGGATATTGACAGCAGCACTAGTTTCTCCAACCTCTATAGTAGATGCTTGAGGTGATACTCGACCAAGCATCCTTTCCATACCTGGGCCAAAGACTCCAACCATCATCTGCTTGAACATAGTCAGGAAAGCAGTATGATATTTGGCCATTATGCTTTCCATAGTTTGCCGAAAAGCATTCATAGCCTCCTGTTTCTCCTCAGCAGACGTGGTGTCAGGTTCCCCTGGTAGTAGAACCCTTGGCATGTCAGATTTGAGATACAACACACCACTTCTATTTTTGCCAAATGACATTAACACTTCTGCTGAAACTGGTCAATGGCATCCTTCAATTGTACTTGCTGCTCAGGAGTCAGGTCATCCATGGTGACATCCATGACATCATGAATATCAGGCATTTTGAATCAGCTAGATTTGTCCCACCAGGCGTGCCAAAAAGTGTGTTGACGCAAAAACAGCACCTCACGCCAAGCACACAACAAGCCGAACGAAGCTGGATTAACACATGTGCAGGATCCGAAGCGTGCCAGTCAATTTTCCTGAAACTGACAAAGGATGAAAAGTAGTTAGATAAAACCTGGAACTTGCTGGGTGGTTCCAGACAGTTCTGTATTTACGGCTAGAAAGCCAATTAAAATGACATATAGCTACAACAAGCTATCTGTCAGCAATTTAAGTATCATTCGGGAGCTTTAAAACATGAAATTAGGATATAGCCAAATGCATGACGTAAGCATGACAAACGATTGGTCTTTGTTTAGATAGCGTTGCTCATACGTGGCCATGACCGATTTTCGAGGATAAATAACAATAAAAATAAATAAGGTGAAAGCATGATTATAAATATGAAGTAAACAAGCATGCATAGGCCAAAAGCACTAGTCTACCGCATGTCTAGGCACTTTCAAACCCGTCGAGCGTGACACCAAACAAGTCAATCCACTGCATGATACACTTGTTTGAAATCATGCCACCGACCACAAATAGATTAATCCACCGCATGATACGATCTGAATATGGAAGGCTAAAAGCATACATTATTTAAAAAAAAACTTATGAACACGTTTCACTCGTGGTAGCATTGCCGAATACAGCTGTACAACCGATCTGGGTTCCGTGAAGAAGGAACAAACATTTGAGAAGTCAATAAGCTTGAACCCACAACACGTGACAATCTAGATTGATCTAAATTCGGCTATTGAAAGCACTTGATCCTTTGTAATAAGCAAAGACTTGAAAGCACACCGCATGGATCTCAAAGAGGTAAAGCCGAAACTAATCGATCTAGATTGGGCAAAAGAGTGTTACATGAATTTAAACATAAAGCAAAATTCAAAGCAACACGTGGTAACTTAATGAATTTATTAGATCTTGCCAAATCTAATAGAGCCGATAACTAGCTTCGAGCTAGATCTTAGCCAACCGCATGGCTCATGATCTAACAGGAAACCCTCTTGAACCAAGCTTAAATCCATCGCATGATACTAAGCAAGGTAACAAGACTACTTGCATCACGGTCTAAATCCACCGCATGATACTAGACATGTTACAAGGTTGCCGGTACTTACGGAGGTCGACGGATCGATGGATCCTCTCGAAGAACTCGACGACTCGACTAAAGGACTCGAAGTTTGGCACGGGGCCGGTTTTGTTGTGTAGATGTTCGATCCCTATTACAGACATCAAGGGTTTATATTTATACCCTTGTCCTAACACGACTCCTGGTCGACTACGAGTACAACATTTAATACCTAAATTAATGCTCCGGCGCCAATGTCCATCTCGTACCTGTCATCAATTCGTCCCTTCCTTATATCTGGGCCACGTCATCACGCATTCCCGAAAACTTCCTTTTAAAAGCGCAAACAGTCCTTCTGCCGAATGATGGCGTATTGCCGACCGCAAGCATCTTTACCGAATCCTCTGAGGATATTTTTCTTGCCGAATGGCATTTCATTACCAAACTCGGTCCACAAGTCAGTCCCTTTCCTGTACCAATTTTTGGTGTTAACAAGAGGTGTGACAAGGGTTGGCGGCTTGGTTAGCTCATGCGTCGTGCATAGCGAAGCCATGACACGACCACGACGAAAGCTAAGGTCAGGGCTTGAAAGATTGAGAACAAGCACTCGGTACTAAGATAAGGCTCGGCGGATAACAGGTCAAGTGTTGCTGCTAACAAGCAACGCACAAGCAAGAAGGATAAGGGGCTAAGGCTAGATTAGTACTTACATGACTTATAGATTTACAAGCAGCAATTACTACTTGTATGGGTTGTGGCCGAGAACAAACACTACAGGTTTGTAGCTCCAGCGTGCCCTCGTGATGGATCTGATCTTCCAAAAAGACCGCTAGAGCTATACGTCCACAACACGTAACCAACCACGAGTGGCATCCGTCGTTCGTGCTTCTTGCTTTGGCATAGCTCCCTTGTCTGAGACAGAAAGAGCACAAGCCAAGCATGACTGGAAACAAGGCTGTCAGACAAGAAGGGCATGCCTCGAAGGTTTGCTAGATGGTAAACGGTGATGGGTGGTGGGTGTGGTCACACCGGCTGGGCGCACAAGCAGGGGTAAGGACTTCATGTCCTTGGCCGAGGTTCGGCCTTGTAATGGAGAACAGAGACCGACGATGCGATGTGCGAGCGCGATTCGTGATCCAGTAGCAAGCGGCGGCACGCACTGTTGTAGGCTGCGGCACCTGCAGTTCAAAACCTGGCGCGAAGGCCAGTTTCTCAGAGGGGCGTCGGCGCACGCGCTGCGGTGGCAACCAGAGCAAAGTGCAACTCCGGATCACGTCTCGGTTGCAACATCGAAGGTCGGCTTTGTAGAGGAAAAGATGATGGCATGGCCGGCTCAACTAGGCGTTTCGGCATATCATCGAGCGGGTTGTGGGCATAACAAAGGTTCCTCGGTTTTGCGTGCAGAGCGCTCGATCAAATGCCACAAGGGCATGTGTCTCATGGATGCACACTGTTGGGCTGGTTCATGGCATGTGGGGCTTCACGCTGGCGGCACAAGCATAGCCAATGGCCCTCTGGTGGCAGCACCTGGGTAGGGGTGGCAGCGAATTTCTGCCAAACTCCCACCCGCAGGTGCATACAGGAGCACTTCCTAGACGGTCGGCAGCTGAACAGAGGACACCAGTTGATTTGGGCACAGGGAAGAGGCAATGGACAGAGCAGGAAGCTCGGCTTGCTACAACTGGTGGAAGAAGGGAGATTGAGGCTGCAGTTTTGTGGAGAAAATAATTGCAGGCTATTGCTCTGAATCTCGGGTGGAAGAAAAGCCGAAAGAAAGAGAGGATTGGGGCTGCAGCTGCTGGTGTGGATTGGTTGCTCGAGTAAGTTGAGAGCTTCTGGTGGAAAAGAAAATAACAGAGGGAAGGATCGAGTGGAGGAGCGGAGAAGGGACCTGTCGCGTCGATGAACGGAGAACGAAGCGGGAGAGAGAAGAGTGGTGGCGGCTTTTGCCGGTGCACCCTCCCCGGATTTATAGCGTCTCCTCGTGTACTTGCTTTAAGAGAGGAGCAGGGGAGTAGAGAGGATTGAGAGGGGTCGTGGATCTTCTGGCTCCCAATAGTGGAAGAAGAAAAGGAATCGCGGCTTGTTACTTGGGATATGGAGGAAAGAGAGAAGGATTGCTGGTGCTTTGCTTGGATTTCGCCTCCTACTCCGGTTCTTGCGGGAATCGTAGAAGATAGGAAGGCGAAGCTACCGGTCCTTGCGATGGAAGATCGAAGCGAACCTTGTTTGCTTGCCGACCAGAGAGGGAGCAAAGCGGTTGCTGCTACACTTTGGATCTTGCGACGGGGGAAAACCAAAGGGAAGAGAGGAGAGGCAAGGAGAGACTGCTGGTGGTGGAACAGAGCAGGTCGGCGTCGAAGTTGGGGTGGCGAGCTCCAAGGAACGACGCGTGTGCGAGGGTGGTCTGGCACTCGCATGCCTAGGCGGAGAGGGTAGGTCGGGACGGCGCGGTCACGCGGACGTGTTCTCCAGGCTCACAAAAGGTGCATAAAGGTGACGGCTTGATCGAGCACACGCGCATGCGCTCGGCCGTGAGGCGAAGCTCCCGGGCTAGCACGACGGTGCGGCGGTAATGGCTTGGTGCGGCTCGAGCTCCGCGGCGTTGCGGTTGGGGTACCCATGGCGGCGTGGCAGCTCGCTAGCGAGGGAGTGCATGCGCGTGAATGTGCATGGACACGCGGCTGCAAACAGATGCACCTGGTGTCGAGCAATGACCAAACAGTGGCGGCTCAGCGTGGCGGAGGTCGACAAAGGTGGCGCACCACGCGGCGGGGACGCCATCTTGCGAACGGAGGAGCACGGTTGAGAACGGCATGCCCAGCGGTGGTTTGGCCGCGAGGCAAGGTCTCGGCCGGCACGGCGGAAAACAGGGGAAACGGAACAACGCGGCGGAGGTGCCCAACGCCGGCGAGGTATCACGCGTGCGAGCGCGTGGACGTGTGTGCATGAGCGCGTGGGAGCGCTCGTTCGGCAAGGATGGCATGCACATGAAGAAAGGTGTGCACCAGCTTGGCATGGTGCTCGCGCGCCCAGGCAGGAAGGTCGCCCTCGCCGGAGGGGACAGGGTGCGACGCGACGAGGTGGGGCGATGGCGGTGAGTACTTGGGTGTCTGCGCCGGTGTGCTCGTCCACTCGCTCGTGTGCGTGCGGGCACAGGTTAAACAGATAGGGGACGGGGGCTCGCCCCTCTCGGTGCTCCCTCGCGTGCTTGTGCGTGGTGGTTTGGTCAGGAAGACAGAGATTTGGCCCGGCGGTGGTGTGCACGGGGCGCCGGGGGCGCCGCGACCGAATCGCGGCGGGAGCAACGCTCCAGGTGGCGAGGGACGGCTCGACGGCACCAGCGTCCTAGCTCACCGCGGGTGTGTGTGACCAAGAGCCCTTGCCCATAAAAGGCATGACGTTGTGGAAAACCTCGGGTGCGTGCCATGGCGACGGGACAAAGAAAGGATGGCAAGCGGCAGAGCGCGCGCGCGGACGGCTGCGGCACCTGCAAAGACGACCGGCATGGCTCGATGGCCAGCTCCCAAACGACGGTGGGTTGCGTGGCGGCGCGGAGCAAGTAGGAACAAGACACGGTCACTACGGGCAAGCTCACTCTCCCCACGGCGCGAAGGCCGGTCTCCACATCAGAGAGAAAGACAACATCTCTCACCTGGTGACCCTGGTCGAGGTGGTGAACGACGATGAAGAGTTGCAACACAGGAGTGCAAAGCAGAGTGGTTCAGGTAATCTACTGAACAGATGGCGGTCAACAAAGCAGTACGAGCTCTCCCGGCACATGGGCGACTCCAGCTCCAGCTTCACGATGTCGAGGGCGTCCATGGCACCAGAGGCGCTTGGATCCTCCAGGTTCACGGCGTCGGCGTCCATGCGCAGCAGCTCCGGCTTCGTGGGTCGGCGACGACCCCGGCTCTTTCTTCCTCCTCTCTTCTTCTTCACGAACGGCGGTGATCAGGATGGACCCCACGGCGCTCGGGATGGGGCCCGGCCCTCGGCGCGCTCGGTCCACGCCTCCCCGCGGCGCTCCACTCTCCCCTCCCTTCTTCTTTCCCCCTCTCCTCCTCTTCTCCAGCGGTGGACAGGGGCAAAATCCCCAAGTGGCGGCGGTGGACAGGGAGTTGCAGCTGGGGATATGATTTAAAGGGGCGACCAGCTAGGGTTTGAGGTGCAGGCGGATGGCGACGATCTCCGGCATCCGTGCCCAGGGGCACGCGACGTGCATCTGGTGAGCGCAGGCAAGCACAGGGGCGCGGCTATCCCCCTCGCGCTGTGCGTCACCCGTCCGTGCAGGAGGAGGAAGAAAACAGAGATGAGCGGCTGACGTGTGGGGTCCACTTGGCGGTGACTCAAGGAAGAGGTAGGTGGTAGGTGGGCGGTGGGGGGGGAGATCGGACTTTGGGGACTTCTCATCGGTTTAAGGCCCAAGCCAAAAGGAGAGCTTTTCCTATTATCTTACAAACAATAAATTCATACAATTCAAATTTGGATTTTAGAATTCAAATTCGAATCACACTCAAACAAAATCCAAATAGATTCCAATAAACTCTAGAGTTCTCACACTAGCATTTTATAATTCCTAAATTTTATTACTTTGCTCAAATTAACTCTAGGAATTTAGGGACGGATCATAGAAGACATCCTTATATTTTGAGTAAGCACTCAGATGAATACAAATTTTTTTGAAATTCACATTTTTGCGTTCATTAACATTCCGGAAAAAAAAATCTGGGATGTTACAGCCTATGTCCCAATCGCAACTCCAAAAGTCGCACACGAATACCAATCGTCAAGACAACGTAGTTATGGATCAACTACAAGTCCTAGGAACGATTCCTCGAAGCACACGCGGAAGCACTAGAGAAGAAGCAAAGGAACCGAACAAACTTGGCAAGTTTATGTGTACAGATCAGACTGTCCGCCTAGCTATCGCGGATTGTCCGCCAAAGGGAGGGCGGACTGTCTAGACAGGTAGGCACTGATTGTCCGCAGTACAAAAGTCCTTTCCAACAATGAAAACACGTCTCTGTGTAAACGATCCACCGAATGGTCCGCGAGTCCCCTGCGGACTGTCCACCAACCGTGGACTATCCAGGGATGTCACGCGGACGGTCCGTGGACGAACAGAGTAGAAAACCGTGAGGCCGCAAAAACACCTTCCGAATGTCGTCACCGGATCTCCCAAACAGCTTAATCTCTTGAGGCAAGATTTGGGGGAGATGATATGGGTCACTAGGTGATGCTATGCCCCAAAACTCTTGGCCTCTCACTCCCTAGAACGATGGGAATCGAGGATCACATGAACTCAACCACGAACAAAGAACTCCACCCAAAGACCATTGATTGAGGGGGTTTCTGGCGTTTGAGGGGTCAAGATCATCCACAAAGAGGCACAACGCACTCACCCATGATCCCCCAAAGAAATCCGGAGAAAAACCCTCTCAAATCCGTGGAATCAACCGATGAACGAAAACCAAAGAGGCACAAAAGACCCAAGGAAATCACAACGCCGAAGCTTCTATACAAACTATGAAAGATTCATACAGGTCTAGCTTGCCTCCTCAACATTCATCCCTCTCTCAAGATCTCACCATGAAGCTCTCAAGCTAGTCCTATGGAAAACCAAGGGAAAATAGGAAGGGAAAATAGCAAGAGCAAATGAACTAGGGTTTCAAGAGATGGCTGCCGTCCTCTCTCCTATAAGTATATATGGAGACAACTGAAAGATGAAACTACCCATATTACATAATACTAGGATACACACCCCTAGGGGCACTTTGGGAATATTCATCGTAGCACTGCCCGGCGACCGCTCCTCGCTTATCCTCGACGCAAGCCTGGCGATCCCGACGCGTGTCCTCCGCTTCGAAGCTTCTCGGCACACTCGGATCTCGCCTCTGCCCGCCGAGCCTCCGATCTTGGTTTTCTTGGCCGTCTTTCGGCTCACCACAAGTAACCCGACGGTTTGGGTGAACCGCCGCAAACCCCACGTGCGGCTCGGCCGTGAGCCGCTCCCGCCCCTGTCCACGACTTCGTCTTGCTTTTATTGCCACCATGCGGTCTGCACTTGACCCCGCTGGCCACCGGGTCCCTCGAGTCAGGCCTACTTGTCTCTCCACTCCTGGAAGGCCCCGCAAGGCATAGACCTTTCGCGCTCGCTCTTCACCTGCACCAACGCAATTCAAGCCGCAACCTGCACTTGCAATACTCGACCAAGAGTTAGTCCACACCATGTTGTCAATCACTCATCACAGCCAGGAGTGACCAAGCACTTTGGAAGAAGATCATGAAGCCCGACAAGAGTCAGGACACGCGATGAAATTTACTCCAAATGACCCGAGGACCGAAGCGTCAACGTGCAAATCTTCAGGGACTCAACCAGAAAACAGCGAAGCTTGCATAGCAAGGATTCAAGCCGTAACCGTGAAGGAAACGACGTCAAAGGCCCACATGCAAGTGCACACAAATAAGGGATCACGCGAGAAGCAACCGGGGAGGAAACCGGAGCTGAACCGGCCGAAGTGGGCACGGGGCCGGCCGGCCCGGGCCGACCGGCCCAGCCCACTCCGGGGTCGGTTCGGTCCCCCCTTTGCCCTAGGTGTTCGTCTATTTATTGCCTCCGCCGCCGTCGGCCGCCACATCCAACAAATCATCCTACCGACGCCAATCACCAGAAAACCGCCGCCGCAAGATGAGGGAGAGAGTTAGATGAGCTCGTCGCAAGGATCAACGCCGGTGGAGAGAAGGAAGCAAAAGGAGGACTCCAAGCCGCTGGCCTAGGGGTGTTCCCAAGCTCCATCGCCGCCATCTTCATCGACGACGTTCTCCGGAGTCTCCATCACCCCTATGTGCTTCAATCCGTGTAAGATGATGGGGTAATGTCTCCGTTCATCCCTAGGATTAGATGGATACATGCTATGTGATCACTACTTGATTCGTGGTTTCAATCTATTGTTTTCATGTTGATGATGCTTTGATGATTAAGGTAGGCCACCGTGTTTTTCGGGCATATGATATCCGCTACTCCCATAGATTCCATCAACATACCGTGTCCATCATAGGTCTAGTCACAAATACCTTCACGTAGTGACAGTACGAGAGGAGGGAAAGGGCGAAACCGTGGTCACAACCCTCTGTAGATTGGTTTACCGCTTTCGTGTAGTAGATGCATACCATGTTTTCCTAGATCCTAGGGAGGGAACGCTTATCTTTCTTACTCACTCTCTTGTGTTCACCCCTTTACCATCTAGTTTAACCCTAGATTTGTTTGATCAACTTAACTTAGATTAACTTAGGTTAGATTGTATTTACTTTTATATTAATACTCTCTTTAAAGGTTTCCTTACTCAACTAGATTAGTACTTGGTTAAGCGCTAGTAATCCCCTTGCTCCGCGGATTGACAAGAACCTTGGGAATCCCGTGGTGAAAAAGGTGTAGGTCCGTACACTTGCGGATCGTAGGTGGATACGAGTTTTATCCGTCAACAAGCCCCTTTTTCTGGCGCCGTTGCGGGGGAGCAAGCCAGTTTGCTACGTTTAATCTAGTATTAATTTTGTTGATTACTAACACCTAACCCTTATATTCTAAAAAAAGAAAAAAAATCTTTTTTGTTTTTCTTTCTACTTTTCTTGTGGCTAGATGGATTTGTTCACCTCACCATTGGAAGACGAAGAGATGTCGCTAAGGGAGCTAGCAATGCCGTCAATGGAAGACATTGAGATGCAAAAATCAGATTTGACGTTTGCTACAACCCACTATGAAGTGAAGCCTGGAATCATCAAGTTAGTGGTGACAAAACCATTTAGAGGATTGGAGGATGACAACCCATATAGACACATTAAGGAATTCACGATGTTATGCAACACGGTGTAACAAAAAGGAGTTCCGGCCGCTTGGTTCAAGTGGAATCTTTTTCCATTCTCTCTCGAAGATAAAGCGCGAAGATGGTACACACTTGCGTCCGTTGAAGCAAAAGGAAATTGGGATGAGCTAGTGAAGAAGTTTCTTTTGAAGTTCTTTCCCATAAGCAAGGTCGAAGACTTAAGGAGGCAAGTGCTCAATTTCAAGCAAGGAGAGGATGAAGGAATTGATGAAGCATGGGACCGATTTAATGAACTACTTGAGCGAGGCCCGAACTTGGGATTTTCCGGTGACTTGATGTTGCATACCTTTTATTTTGCACTAACCCCTAACTCGTCTCGTTTTGTAAGCATGTGTGCGGGCGGTGATATAATGGATAAAACAATTAGTGAAGCCGCACAAATCTTACCAAGGATAAGCAATGGACAGAGAACGCAACGAGATTGACAAAGACGTTGTCGAGAGGAGCAAAACGACAAAAGCAAGCCCAAGGTGCTTGCTGAAATTTCTGAAAAAGATGAACAGAAGGTCAAGGAAGATGAACCGACCATACAAGAAAGTGAAGATCCACTTCCCAAGGTAAGAGAAGTCATTTCGGATGTTAAATGTTGAAACTAACATGAATGTAGGCCGAAGTATGTGGAATGCTAGACCATTGGAGGAGTTCATTCAATCCGGTTGGGTTAAAGTTGATTTCGCCCCACTAATTAACTACCGAAGGAAGGAGGAACGCCGACACGTTGCCAAACTAGTTGAAGATATATTTGATCAAGAGATGAGTGGAGAGTGGATCCAAAAGATGTTTGAAGAAGAAAGAGAAGAAGGAGATGAAGGATGGATCGACCGATTTGACAACTCAAAGATTTATGATGAAGGAAGAGAAGAGTACAACCGTGATGAGCCTAGTGACTCAAAGGATAAATGGGAGGAGATAGGACTCAAGCTAGAAGATGAATGGGAAGGGGTTGACATAGATCAAGTACTCCAAGAAGGCCCCTCCCCACAAGGTGATAGCTTGTGTGCTATTGAAGCCTACACACTAGCAAATCAAGACATGGAAGTACTCAAGGATGAAGGAAAGAGTGAATCAACAATGAGCGATCTTGACAACATGTGGTACATGGAAGATAAAGAAAGCAACATACAAGTCTTTGAAGATGAAGATCTGGTTGATAAAAAAAAGTTCAAAGAAGAGATGAATGCGTACATAGTTGAAGGATTACATGTTCCACATGATGAGTTGAAGAAACTGCAAGATGGTGATGAAGAGGAAACTACGCTTGTTGAGATCGATTCGCCTTAACACCGCTAGATGAACCAAATATCACTCTTGTTGAAAAAGCTCTAAGGCCAAGGTACACGCTGAAATCTCAAGATATTATTGGTATTGATGTTGATAAATTCAAATACTCATGCTAAACCAATAGTAGGAATGATAATTTAATGTCTATGCCTTGTTCCAATAGTGATCATGTTGATAGGCTAGATTTTCTTGAGAATGAAAAAGAGGAAACATTTATTTTTGATCCAATTAATCTCACACCTAAACAAACTTTGCCTAATGATGAGCTAAGTGCTATGCATGAAACATATGCTTCCTTTATTTACACCTTGACTTGTTGCTACAATTCACATGTGGTGTTAATTATGGACGTGTATGTTTACAATAAGTTTTGTAAATCTTGATCATGCTTTGTGCTTGGTCAAGCTAATGACCTTAAAGAATCATATGTCGGGAAAGGCCCGATTTTCACTAACCATGTAGACAAGGCTTGAATAATGAAAAAAGAAGTCATGCCTAAAAGAGTTGCAAGATAAATCATCAACCTCTCCGAATCCCGCGATGGATGCTGCTGTCTTCATCAATTTGAGAGCTTGTTCAGAGGTGTACAAATGAAGAAAATGAGATATTAAGAAGCTCCATCAAATTACCATTCCAACGCATCAAGAACCAACAAGTTTGAAGACCCGTGCAAGGAGTTATGGAGAAAACATTGAGCGTTGCGCGTTCTGAAATTTCAGGACAGATTTCATCGCCGAAGTAAAACGGACGTAACTCTCTTGTCCGGAGTCCGATTTGAGCAAATGAAGACTTGTTGGAAAGGAAATTTTGTGCACTGTGCAATGGAGTAGAGATTGAGTATACTTTCTGTTCTGGACATTAAAAAAATTCATGGAGTGAAGGCAGCACCGAAGGATGATAAAGAAGGAGATAATGATGAAACAAAAGGATGCTTTGGGCAAGTCTTCTATAGGTGATCAAGCACAACATGGGAAGTAAATTAAAGCTGCATTGGTACCTTTTCTTCTTGCATGAAGGGTCATGGCTATGCAACGAAAATAAGGTATGTTAGAAAGTCCAGCTCTATGACTTTAAATGAAGCGATTTTCGGGAGGCAACCCGTTTCTTTATATTTTTACTACTTTCTTAGAGAAAATAAAGAATGGCACTATATTATGATGATCAACTTGTAGTTATTAATCTAAGTTCTGTTTTCCTCTTTAGAACCACCATCATGTTCATGATAATATTTATTTGTATGCATTGCATTTTGTTATCAATGTGATGTTTCTTTGTGTATACATGTTTTGCACATAGTTGGCTTGGTTGTTTTATATACTTAATGATGTATGCTTCAGTTTCCATGTTAATGCTTCATAGGTACCTATGCGTATTTTCCTTTTGTGATCTTGTGTAAACGTGGTGTTTAAACAAGATTGCAGACCATCATCGTTAAGTTCGATAAACCTAGCTGGCTTTTCATATGTTTTCATGTTGCTTTGGTTAGTTTATAAGCTTTGCAATGCGCTTAATTTTTCTTGTGCTATAAGAGTTATTGATTTAGGGATAGACATGGTGTTTTAACCCTAGATATATAAACCTTTATGGCTATGGAGAAATTCGGCAACCTAGTTGTAAACATGTTGTTTAGAACTAGGTGAAAACAATGTTTTTGTTTATATGCTTTCCTATCATGTGCATACACACCTTACACCACGTACATTCATTAGGTTTTTACTCCTCATTAAACTAATTATGCCACAAGTTAAGAATCTTAGGAGACATTGTTGGATTGTTGGCAATTCTATCTACTCCCAACCATCACCTTGGAGTAGAATGTGCGTTTAAAACGTCTTACAGGCAAGCTAAAGACTCTCACTACAAGGAAATTGAAGGATGGCTAAGAAGTGCTTTGTCTTCTTCTTCCATGACTAGCAAAATGCTAAGCATGGGGGAGACCCTGAATCTTCAACACGGAAGTGCAACATGACACTCTAGAAGATAGAATGATAAAGATCGTTAACATCTCCGGATCAATGCGCAAGAAGCCACCAATCTCATCAAAATTCTGCATGGTCTCGAAGGGAAAACACTGGAAATTTTTGGATATTTAGAAGCCAGATGAAGTTACAATTCCAACAAATCAAGAATCAAGACAATCGGAGGTTCCTACAAGCGGTTATGCCCGAATCACCGAGTGCAACACGTCCTGAAATCAGTTTTGGACAGCACGCATCGCTGAAGTAAAACGGACATAGCTCCCTTGTTTGAACTCCGTTTTCGATGAATGACCACACGTTGGAAAGATAATTTCATAAACTTCTCAATAGAGCTATATTTCAATATATGTTCTGTTCTGGACAGAGGGGGAAATCCATGAAAAAGAGACAGCAAGGAGATGATGAGAACAAGAAAGAGGAGATGGTGATGACAACATTGAAGAGAAGGGTGACCAATGACTCCATCAAGCATACAAGATCAAATTCAGAAGTTTAGGAGCATTAATAAATCAAGACAAAAGCAAAAGCCACATCGATACATGGAGAAGTCGGAAGAAGGCAACGAAGAATTACAAAGGATGGTAACATCTCCATGGACCTTCTCTTTTCCAAACACAAATGCTTGTAAGTATGCCTTCAACCTCAACTAGGTGCAACCTTTTGTTTTTCTCTTCAAACAATAACATGGCTACTAGGAGGACAACCTAGGTTTCTTTTTACTTTCAATAGATAAGCATGACCATGTGTTCACCTCGGTGTTCTACATTGCCTATGCTTACGGAAAGATGATGAAAGTTGCCGCTTTGTTTTACCTGCATGAAGTTGGATAATTGCTCTCTATAATATGATCTGAAATTAATTTAAATACCGGCTCTTTTATTTGTGGAGGTGAAATGACTATGCTCTAGACCCACATACATATCTTTGCTCTTTGATTTAAGTGTATGGATAGCCGGATAACTTGTTGTTTTTACGAAAACTTAACTTTTATGCTATCTACATATTTGTGATGCTCTTGCAAAGTTCTACCTACCAAAGCCATATACATATATGTTTTATGATAACAAAACCCGTAGATTGCAAACATATGTTTTGATGAGTTGGATTAGGATTGATTTCTATGGTTAGAGACTAAGAAGCTGGTCATTCCTTTGTGTAACTTTTTCATGCTAGCCTTTTTGTCCATGCATTGTGTGTTTTCACATCGAAAATTCCACAAACTTTGCTGGGCATCCACCCTAAACCAAAAACATCTTTTTGTGATCACCTCCTTGTCCACAACCCAATTTGAGTATGGAGTAAAATTCTCAATGGAGATTCAAATATGATGCAATATTATGGAATTTATACTTACTTTAGCAGCCATTTCCTCTCTCTTTTATGCTCGAGGATGAGCATCGTTCAAGCATGGGGGAGGAGTCATTCTCTGACACAAATGCTATGTAAGTATTATGTTGCAAAAAGTTTTGAGGAGCAAACGAAAAAAAGAATAAAAATGAAAAATGAAAAAAAATATGATAAGAAGAAAAGAAAAGTAAGAAAAATAGGAAGAATAAAGAGAAAAAAACGAAAGAGAGAAAAATGAGAAGGAAATAAAATAAAGAAAAAAATAAAGATGCTCCTCGGTTCTTTTTGCTTCATAAGTTCTCAAGTGCCTTGATGACAAATCCATACTCAAATCTTCCAACCATGTGCAATCCGATAACAAGGACTTCACTCGTGCCTCGGGATCATCCATTTGCCACTTGCACATGTCCACTTATCTAAATGTGTGTGTTTCGTCCCTCTCTCTTTCCAACATTTATTTTCCATGGCCTTTTTTACGAGTCCCGGTAATTCCAATAGACCTCTCTCTTAATTTGACAATATTTCGGATGTATGTTTTGCTAGGATTGTTTTTAACCTTCCAAGCTCCACATAAGCCTTCCACTATCACATATGAGTAGAGTAGGTTGAAAATAATCTAGTATAGGCTTGAGTGACTTGATGAGATGAGTGTTCCATGAGCTCTTGCAAGAGATTTTCACTTATGTTGGATATGCATCTTTTTGAAAATCTTCCATGTGACAAGGTAATGGTTTGAAGTTCACTTAAGTTTGAGAGCATTGTGTTAAATGTGGCTTGTTCTTTATTGTTAGTCTATCTTCCATAATGAAAAAGAAGTCGGTCACAACTTGAACTTTAAAAATAAATTTTGAAGAGAGAGCAATTTGTCTCATCATGAATGACTAAGTGCAGGGACAATGTTGGAAGGCAACACTGATTTCCCTTTTAAGCAAGGATTACTTACTCGAGGACGAGCAAGGTTTAAGCATGGGGGAGATGTTGACGGTGAATTTCCGTCAATCTAGAGTACTTGTTATACATTGGTTTCGATTATGATTTGCAACTAACCCACCACTAGGCATACTAATGATATAACAAGTTCACACTTGCATGTCGATTTTGGAGTTTGTTGTTTATGCAGGAAATCTACGCTAATGAGGAGACTTTCGGGATAAATTCACCAAGCACTTCAGAAGAAGATCATGAAGCCCGACAAGAGTCAAGACACGTGACGAACATGACTCCAAATGACCCGAGGACCCACGCGTCAACGTGCAAATCTTCAGGGACTCAACCAGAAAACAGCGAAGCTTGCATAGCAAGGATTCAAGCCTTAACCGTGAAGGAAACGACGTCAAAGGCCCACATGCAAGTGCACACAAATAAAGGATCACGCGAGAAGCAACCGGGGAGGAAACCGGGGCCGAACCGGGCCGAAGTGGGCCTGGGCCGACCGGCCTGGGCCGACCGGCCCAGCCCACTCCGGGGTCGGTTCGGTCCCCCCTTTGCCCTAGGTGTTCGTCTATTTATTGCCTCCGCCGCCATCGGCCGCCACATCGAACAAATCATCCTACCGACGCCAATCACCAGAAAACCGCCGCCGCAAGATGAGGGAGAGAGTTAGATGAGCTCGTCGCAAGGATCAACGCCGGTGGAGAGAAGGAAGCAAGAGGAGGACTTCAAGCCGCTGGCCTAGGGGTGTTCCCAAGCTCCATCGCCGCCATCTTCATCGACGACGTTCTCCGGAGTCTCCATCACCCCTATGTGCTTCAATCCGTGTAAGATGATGGGGTAATGTCTCCGTTCATCCCTAGGATTAGATGGATACATGCTATGTGATCGCTACTTGATTCGTGGTTTCAATCTATTGTTTTCATGTTGATGATGCTTTGATGATTAAGGTAGGCCACCGTGTTTTTCGGGCGTATGATATCCGCTACTCCCATAGATTCCATCAACATACCGTGTCCATCATAGGTCTAGTCATGAATACCTTCGCGTAGTGATAGTACGAGAAGAGGGAAAGGGCAAAACCATGGTCACAACCCCCGGTAGATTGGTTTACCGCTTTCATGTAGTAGATGCATACCATGTTATCTTAGATCCTAGGGAGGGAACGCTTATCTTTCTTACTCACTGTCTTGTGTTCACCCCTTTACCATCTAGTTTAACCCTAGATTTGTTTGATCAACTTAACTTAGATTAACTTAGGTTAGATTGTCTTTACTTTTATATTAATACTCTCTTTAAAGGTTTCCTTAGTCAACTAGATTAGTACTTGGTTAAGCGCTAGTAATCCCCTTGCTCAGCGGATTGACAAGAACATTGGGAATCCCGTGGTGAAAAAGGTGTAGGTCCGTACGCTTGCGGATCGTAGGTGGATACGAGTTTTATCCGTCAACAGTCCCCCTCAAAACACGCAACGATCATCTCGAGACGGTTTCTTGAAACAACCCACTCTCGCCCTATAAATAGCGGCTAAGCGCGATAATTTTATTCACCGCCTCGTTGCATTCTTTGAAAATTTTGAAGCATTTTCAGAGAAAAGCTCTTCATCTTAAGACGCCCGAAGTTCGGCGAATTCTTCTATTTTTGAAGGTATTATATTCATCTTTCTTACGTTTTTTGTCATTAGTCATCTATTTCATAGTTTTTTATTTCTTGTAAATTAACACGATTTTCGCATTATTTTTCTTTCGAAAAGGTGGCTCGTACTAAGAGTACTGCCGGACCAATGTCTTCTGAGGAGTTGGCTGCTGCTGGCGTTCCGCCGACCGAGGGGAATGCTCCTTCTAGCACAAATGATCCGGCTGCCAAAACCATTCGCGATTCCAGTAGTTGTGAAGATGGAGAGATAAGATCTGAGAATAGATTTGGTGGTGATGAAGATCTCTCCAATGTTCAAGTTGATCTGAGTGAGCTCGTTGCTGCCAAGGTTAAATCTTATCGTCCAGCATTCGTCTTCGGCATGTCTAAAGTTACGGCTGAAACTATTAAGGAGTATGAGAAAGCCGGATTTTCCCTGTTGGTGATGATTGTCCACCTTCTGAAGAAGAAACTCCTTCTCCCGAAGAAGATGAAATTGTCGTCTTCAGGGATTTCTTCATTTGTGGTCTCCGATTTCCATGTGATACTCTACTTCCTGCTATTCTTGATAGATTCTCCGTGAAGATACACCAGTTGATGCTTAACTCTTTTCTAGAGCTCTTGAAGTTCATCTGGATCATGAAAACTTTCAAGTGTACTGCCAATTCAGATGTTTTCGCTCGTCTCTTTGAGCTCGTTATTGAGAAAGATATCTTGAAGCTCAACGATGGGAATTATTATGAAGCTGATTATGGTTGCTGCACTTTTAACACTCGAAGAAAGAACTCATTTCAACATATTACTTGCATTCAGCTTGCTCCATGCAGCAAGACGAATTTGCCAAAAGATTGGCAGTCTTATTGGTTTTATCTAAAAGTTGATATGTCTAAGGTTCCTGGTTACACTAGTCTAGCCTATCCATTGTATTTGCCATAGCTCCAATGACCGCCATTACCACTGCTACATACAACACCCGGAGACTTGGTTTCAAGAGTTGTGAAAATTCTTTCTTCCTGGCCAGTACCATTCTTGGAGGCCATGATGTTATTAAAGAATTCGTGGCTACTGAAGTTTGGCCTTTGTCGGAGGGCTGGAAGCTTTCAGAGATTATTTCTCTTGATGTAGATTGGGCTTCTCAAAAGGTTCCATTCCCACGATTCAACTTAAGACTTAAAGATGGTCAAAGTCTTGAAGACTTCATACTTGAAGTCAAAGAAAAAGTTAACGAAATGATTGTTGAATCTACTCTGAATGAGTACAAAGCTTACAAGAGCCCCGTAAAGCGTAAGAGAAGAGTTAATCGAGTGTTCTCAGAACTTGGTGCTGAGACCGCTTTTCGATCTCGTCCGCCGAGTGTGGACAAGAAGATTCCGGCTGTTGCCGTAGCTGTTTGTTCGGCTGCCCCACCTAAGGCTCCAAGAAGGAGATCCTCAAAGAAGGAAAAGGCTAAAAGTAACGAGGGAGACACCTCTTCTCCTACTATCCGCCCTGGAAAGACTAAATCTTTGGAATCCAGCAAAAGGAAAAGGAAGGCTTCTGAAGATGTTTCCAATGCTGAGATTCAGGCGGCCTCTAGCCTTGCACATCTAGGCAGGAAAAATTTAAGAAGGATGTCGCTGTTGTTGTTTAATTAGTGTGTTCCTTCAGCGTTTTCTGATGACGAGATGGTTGACAAGCCTCGCCAAACAGGTTTCTCTTCTTGCTTGTGGTGTGATTGGAGATTCTGTTTTCGTCGTGGTTATACTCCAGGTTCTGAGAATGAATTTGTTGATGTTGAAACATTTTTAGACATTGTCCCCTTCGGGAAACTCCAGTTAATTCCATGGTTGCTGCTGACACTGAGGCTGGCTCTTCCCAAGCTCCTGCTTCTAAGGATGGGGCTTCTCCAGAGTTTTACCAAATATTTGGAGCGCACAGTTCTAAAAAGTGGTGACCCTGTTGAAAACCCATCTTTGGTTGAGAATCGTGAAGAAATTCCCGAAGGTCAAGATCCCTCTCCCTCTGTCACCGCTTACAACGAGAGTTTTGGTATGTCTTTAGAGGTGAATTGTTGAGTGTTATGGGTGAGTGGGTTGACACAGATGATGGTGTTCCTAAGTTTTCTTTGCTATGGACGTCTCCTGAATTTGTGGATGAAGATGCTCCAAAGAAGAAACTTCGGTTGACCGGCAAAACACCCTCTACTGCTGAAAAGCACACCTCTTCGTCTCTCCAGAAATCTTTGACGATTTTTGACCCCGCAGAGCAAATTCCCCTAAGGAGACTTAATCAGACAGGTTTGCACGCTGCTTACATCTTTTATGCTCTGTTTATCTTCTTGTTTTTCTTCAAATTTTCAACTATTGAAACCTTTATGAATTATGCAGGTTTTGAAGAAAATACTCGAAAGCACTCATTGTTAGACCTTTGTAGCTTCAAGAAAACTTATGATTTGAAGGCGTCCATTAAGGGTGTTGGGGGATTCAGAATCGAGCTCATTATAGTCAAAATCATAAGACTGACACAGCTCGGCGACAACAATCCAAAAAGTCAATAGCGAAGTGTCACACCCGATTTTCCGAAGAAAACCAAATGCATCTCATATGTGTGCCAGGATCAAGTTTACACACATATGATAGACGTCATCAGTGAAATATCAATAAACAGCAATAAAATCGTACAAGAGTTAAACCATTACATTATCTCTTTATTACACTCAGACGATAGACTCGAAGGTCTTTACAACGATCTAACGATAACTATGAAGACGCAACTCCATCTTCATCTTCCACAGGCACATGACCGGGGGCACGCAAGCCTCAGAACTCCTCGTAGTCGCTGAAGTGCTCTTCTCCAGTGTTCTTCTCTGAACAGCGGGTAAGCAAGGGTGAGCACACTTATGGTTGGAGCTCAGCAAGTGGGGGAAAGATGCAAGGCCATCAAGGATAGGTTAAGAGTTTTGCTGCGGTGAGCATTTTAATGTTGATCAAATTTTATTAGCAAGCACCTAATTACTAGGTGTAAGTTTATACCAACCCACTTAAGCATTTAGAAAAACATCTCATCTCAAAACCCACAAGAAACCACGATTTAACTCCATCTTCAAGTTTATTAATCATGTGAGGGTCCAGGCCGCTCTTGACCGTGAGCACGGCTGATCGATCAGTTTTCACTCTGCAGAGGTTGTACACTTTACCCACAGTTCGTGTTCCCCATGTCGCCCGGGTTTGCAAGGCCCTTAAACACTTCCGAGGTGAGTGGCTAGGGGTCCACTACGAAGCCTTTACAAAGGTATGCGAAGACCAACAACCCGCGACGATTCACGGCGAAGAAGCGGACCATAACCCTCCCTAGTGGTCGGCACCTTAGCAAAGGCTACTACCCCAAAAGAACCGGGCTATACTCCTTCAACCCCCGGCCCCCGTGCTCCTTTCGGATAAGGTCGTCGATAATTCCACACACCTAATTAATTGGCTAAGCCAGAGCCATATGGACTGTGGTTGCACTGTTTTCCTGGGTGGTTCTCCATGTTCCGATTAAATCTTATATGATCTTGTTATTAACCACAAGCACACACATATATAAATATATCACCAAAGTTACCATGATCAACATTCATCATATAGCATAAGATTCATTTTAACCATCCCAAGTTATAGCAACTAAGCATTTCTACCCAAAACATTTATTTAAAAGGGTTGTCCAAGGTAATGCGGGTAAAAGTCTAGTCATGTCCTTAAAAAGGTAATTTCCCATCAAGTTTATGCATAGCAACTTTTGAATGTAAACTTAGTTATCATGCAATTATGTAGGACAAAGAAGAATATGCAGAGGGAGAAGTCCACTTGCCTTCCTTGCTTAAACACTGGAGTTCTTCTTCAAACACTTGCTCTTGATCTACTCCAATTGGCTGCTCACTTGAAACTGGCACGATGTCTACGAGCACACAAGAAAGCATACAATAAACAAAACAACACACCAAGCATGAAAAGCTTAAAGAGAGAACAAGGGTTGGCTTAGGAACGCGAACACAATAGCACTAGGAACTATCGGGAGCTTTGTATGATAACAAACAAGAGCTAGCTATGTGCTTGGTATATTTTAATTTAATAAAGATCATATGCATAGGTTATTTCAAAGAAATACCCTATTTATAATTAAGCAAGTTATATTTGTATTTAAAAGACGATGTAAACCTAGCCCAATTTTATTTATAAATATTCAAGTTTAACTTATGCAAATTAAACATTTAATTTAAAAGAAGCATATAAAAGCATCTAGGCGCTTATCTTTATATTTCGAGTTATTCTAATCAAACTATAACTTAAAAACACATTTATATTCATATTAATCAATTTAACAATTTAATTAAGAAAACTCGAGATAAACCTATATTGCTTTTATTTAGGAAGCAAATTGCATAAACATTACTCAAATTAAGTTTGATTATAAAAACCAAGGTACACATCTAATTAGCTTTTAATTATAAGAAATATTTAACTAGTATTAAGCATATTAACTTTCTTATGAAAACACATGTTGAACTCTAGCTAGATTTTAATTAGAAAAGCATGCATAATAGGATTTAATCATATTTAACATTTAAATAAAGTATAAAACAAAGATTATGTACAACATTGGTCCTATCACGTAGTTTTAGTTGATATGAGCCTAACACAACTTGAAACGGTGGAAACAGAGCTAAAACTCACAAGATACGGCCAAAACAAGGTTCTAAAACTGACGGGCTTGAAAAGACGGTCGCGTGGACACCAAGAACGCTTAAAACGGAGCTAGGACGGAAAAGATATGGCTAAAACAAGTTTTAGGGGCTTTTCTGTGAAGAAACAGGGCTTCAGGGACCTAGCTGCAAGATACCAGGGGCTAACACATAATTATGTGTACAACGCGAAGGGTTTATGCGCAAAAGAACCTATAAGGGCTTTCGGGTGCTAAAACAGGAAAGGTAAGGGGCTTGAACAGAAGAAACAGGACCTAGTTGTAAGAGTTTTATAAGGTGGAAGGGCATGGTTGAGATATTAGAAAGAACAGGGTCTTTTCTGCAAAAATCCCACAAACAGCTCAGGTTGACCAGTACTGATCTGGTTGACTCGGCTTTGAGCAGATCTGGACCAATGATCAGGGCATGAACGGTTGCGGAGAAAACAAAAGGCTCAAGGGCCTAAACGCAAAAGAAAGGACCTAAATGCAAGGATTTGTACTGGTGGGAGGGTATGGTTGTGAATTCCAGAAACTGGAGGTCCTTGTTGCAAAACTGCCAAGGCAGCCGGTGGAAAGGCCGAGGGTGTGCCACGTGGCTAGCTGTGATTGGCTGGCGCTGACGCAAGGCTGACGCAATGCTGACGCGCGGTGTGGACCGGCGCATGTGGACCTGGTCCACCGGTCCCACGATGAGGAACCGATCTAAGGGGTACGCCCCCTTTAGATACCGGGGCCGTCCGTGCCCATCAGACGGCCCCGGTTGGATGCAGGCGGCGAGCGGCGAGGAGACGACGGCGCGCGGCGGCGCCGAGCCGGCCGGCTCGCGGAGCATCGCCGCAGAATGCGGCTCGGGGCTACGGTGCACTATTTGCGACGTGGTTTGGACCGGGAGCAAGAGGAGGAGATCGCGGAGCTCACCGGGGGAGCTCGTTGACGGCGGTGGGGGCGGTGTAGATGACGTGCGACGAAGAGGGGCGGACGGGATCACGGGCGCCCGCCGGGGAGGTGGTTGCGGCCTCGGCGCGCGCGCCTTCGAGGGCGGGGACGGCGTCCTGGGGGGGTCTTGTGCGTGCAAGGGAGAGGAAGGAGGATGAGTTCGGGACCGACGCGCGCCGGGGACAACGGCGGCGGCGGAGCGCTTTACCTCGGCGGCGGCGGTGGGTGCGCGGCTCGATTCGGCGGGGAAGGAGGGGCTCGGGCGTCGGGTTCTTGTGCGGCGAAGTGGGAGGCGAGGGAGGACGCGAGGATGCCGAGGGGTTGCTTCACCGGCGGCGGGGAGCGCCGGATGGCCGGCAATGGCGCGGCGGCGGCCGGCCGCCACCACGGGCGGCGCGTGTGCGAAAGGTGGAGAGGTGCGGGGCTTGTACGGGTGCGGAAAAGGGAGTGCGCAAGGCTCGATCATGCCTTTATAGGCTAGGAAGGAGGAGAGGGAGTGGCGTCCGGGCCAATTGGCCATCATTGGCCATGGCGGCCAGCCCGGCCTTGATGGCATTCAAGGAGGCGGCTGTTTCGGGAGTTAGAGGAAGGGGAAGAGGGTGGGGCAGCGCGAGTGAATGCATGGCGCACTAATGCGCAAGAGGGAAGGGAAGGAAGCGCGGGCAGGGGGCGGCGCCGGAGTAGACGGTGGCCGGCGGCGCGCCTGGCTGTGATGCAGTGGAGGGGAGGGGATCAGCTGGAGGTGGAGGGTGAGCTGACGGGCGGGGCCCAGGCGGCCGTGGAAGAAGAAAGGAAGGGGACTGACACATGGGCCCGGGCTGGCAGCGACTGGAAAAAAAAAGAAAAAGGGGAGAGAGGGAGATGTTGGGCCGCGACGGCTAACGGGCCGGAAGAGGGAGCTGGGCCCTGCGGTGAACACGGGCCGCAGTAAAGGAGTTGGGCCGCGCGAGGTTTGGATAGATAGGTTTTGTTTTTTTTCGTTTTCTTTTTCAAATCCATTTCAAACCAATTTCAACCCCTTTTTAAATTCAAATCTTTTACACAAATTTTCACAGTTTTTTTTAAGAATTTGAAAACCACACCACGACCAAAACTCATGCATTTCAACATGATGCACAAACACTTGGTTGATTCTAATTTTATTCAAAATGATATTTAAATATTTAAAAGGCCAAATTTAATTGATAATTTATTTAATCCTGTTGACGGTGAAAATCCGTCAACCTAGCCATGAGTTTACCTTCGGTGTTGGCATGAGTTTTATACCTTATCCATTGGTACTAACCCCCGTGGTATAACAAGTTCACGTGTGCATGTCGGTTTTGGAGTTTAATGTTTATGCAGGGTTTTAGTGTTGAATGCAAGGCTTTCGGGATAAGTTCATCAAGCACCTCATGACAAGACCTTGAAGCCCCGTACAAGTCATGCAATGAAGCGAACTTAACTCCAAGAAGCCGGGGACTTGATCCGAGAAGACGACAGACTCCAGGGACCTGACCAGAAAAAGTCGTCGAATCTTGCAAGACAAGGAGTTGAGTCCAATTCGGAGAGAAACCGACGACATGGACCTACATGCGAAGGGGGAAACATCCGGGAAGCAAGGGAACCGACGTGGGGCAAAGGAGCCCACGGGCCGGGGCCTAAATGGGCCCGGGCGGCCGGCCCGGTCGGTCCGGCCGGCCCGTGCCCATTTTGGGCCCAAACACCTCCTCCTTTGCCCTAGCCACCAATCGGGCTATTTATAGCCCCCTGACCGAGAGCCACAGGGAGAAGATTTCGTCTTCGGCCGCCGAGAAGCAGAGAAGAGAGGGACACCATCTCGGAGAGGAGAGGGTCGAGCTAGTTGACTAGGGTTTCCCTAGCCGACGTGGGAACCTTGCACGGAAGACCACGTCGGAGTTCCCGGAGCTAGAAGCAAGATCAAGGAAGGATCCCGGTGGTGATCTTGTGTATGTATCATTGTTATAGTTGAATTATCAAGTTGAATCTTTTCCTAGCGATCAAGTGTTTCCTCGAAGATTTCGTTTTTCGATCGGCTTTGCTTATTCCATTTCTATTCGCGCGATAGATTACATAGGGTGTTCTTGTAGCCGCGGTGGCTAGAGGTACACGCCGGATCTTCCGAGAGAATCTCGACTTGTCTTTTGACTCGCCCTAAGCTCCCCGCATGAATAGGGATACGTTGTGACGAACGGGGTCTCGAAAGGCGGATGTTTTCGGATTTGGACGGGAAACCACGATTTAAAGAGGCTTCTATTAAGATTCGATTTGCTACTTCTTCTCTTGCTTGGAACTTCAACAAAAGGCTTACCCCGATCCCTCTAGATCGGTTTATCTACCCAATCTTACTTTGTTTTCTCCGGTTTTTAGTAGATTAGATCTGTTTTGTGTCTTTTACTTAGATGCATTAGGTTCTTTATTGAAGATTGAAGTTATTTGGCTTTAATAGATTAAGTCTTGCGTCACACATTTGTTCCACGGATTCGATACCTTGGGTTCACCACTCGAGGGAAGAAGGGTCCCTTGACTACGACGGGAGACTTGTACGCTTGCGAGTCACAAACGAACTTTGATACAATTATTAACTGTCAACAAGCCCCTTTTTCTGGCGCCGTTGCCGGGGAGCAAGTGATCAAGATTTGGTTTTTTATTGCCTTTTCGTAATTTTCAGTTTTCTTTTTGTCTTTCTTTTTGCATCTACTAAACTTTGATCATCCTCAAATTACATCTAATCTAGTTTGTCTAACCCTAGTTTTTGCATACTTTGCTTATTGCTAACCCTAACCGGAGATGGTTGGCTACCTCTCCAAGAAACCCAAACTTTTTTGTGGATGATCCAGGAAAACTTTACAGGCAAAGGTGACATGCAACACAAGCTAAAGGGGTGGAAACCCTAGATTCAAAAGTTGAAGTCGAAGGACCGTCGAAATCTCCAAGGGAATCACCACCTCCAAGTCCAAAGGAAGATCAACCTCAACCACCGGAGCGCCGCGCACCCCGACATCGTTGATCTACCTATCATAAACCTTCAAGACGCCGGGAGGCCGTTCAAGATCAAAGTCTCAACTATCCGCATGACGATTGCGAGAGCCGAATGCATACGAGTCGGATTCCTTGAGTGGCATATCGGTTTACTTAAGAGGAGGATGGAGAAGATGGAGATGGAGAAAGAAGCTCAACACCTAAAGGCCGCCGAAGCAAGATCCTCATGCAAGGAGTGTGTGGAGTACGACCATGTCCAAGGACGCCGTCACTAAGTTCGAGGCTATGGAGAAAATATTGAAGAATTTAGATGGCAAGGTGACGGAGGTCGGAAGCTCTATACGTGAAGTGTTCATTGTGATGAAGATGCTAGACGCAAGTGGGACAACTTGCCGGGCGCCCGATGGGCAACGAAGAAGAATATCCGAGACAACTCCAAAGTCCCAAGACGGCGAAGGCTACTCAAGCTCATTCGGGAGAGATGAAGGATCACACTAGAGACCATGAAGATCACGACCGAAGGACCGGAGTTCGAGATGCTGAGCCACAAGGAAGTTGTTGCATCCGTCAAGACCAATGACAAAGCCAGCTTGTGAAGACCAAAAAAATTGACTAAGCCAAAGCGGGTACCCAAGATTGCAACGCCCACAAAGAGCGTTGATCCGAAGTAATCAAGTGAAGAAGTCTAGCCATGGACTATAAACGAAGCGCTAGGCGGGAGGCAACCCGTTTCGTCAAGTCAAGAATAAGCTACCGGGAGGACAACCCGATTCCAGGTTTTTCGAGTCTTTTTATTAATTTAGTTTTTTGAGTTTTATTACGCAAAGGCATTAGACTTAGAAGTGGTTGAACAATATTAGAGACATAATTCTTGATTGAATGTTTGCTTTATCATAAACCCTTTGCATGAACCCTCCTATGTGCTTGTTTGATTCTTTTCTTTTCGAGAAACCTCAACCAAATAATTTCAGAACCTTAACTCAACCTTTCACCCTCATTATGGTGCTGAGGTTGACTTATTTTTCATGCTAAAACCACACGAGTAGAGCCACGACTTATATCTATGTGTTAATAAAAAAAATTTCAGCACGTGGTAGAACTCGCGTGAACCTAGAAATCAAAACTTTTGGTTGGTTTTAAAAATCTATATCCTTGGTTTCTCTAGGATTAGAATTTTTCTAAGCCTATTCTAATTTTGTTTTATTCAAAATCTTTCTTATTTAGCCAAAATTAGAACCTAAACCTATGCCCCCATGATCAAGCGGGAAAATGTCCGCTCTCAACCAATGAAGGCAAACTATACCGGTGAGACCGAAATCGACGTAAAAAAAAATATTTTCGACTTGCATTTGTTTTTAATGGTTTAAAAACTTCTCTAAAATTATGTTCGAGCTCTTGCATGGCTCTGAAAAATATTTTAAATTTCGAATTAGAGGAGTGCTTAACCTTAAACACACCGTAATGGAGGCAATCTAGTAATCATGCATGCACCATTGGATTCCCTTTCATCAACTTTCACCAATTCCACATGCAAAGGACAAGCATGGTGGGCAGCAAGCATCAACTTTGTAGGAATTTCATGGTGGCATGTGAAGCAAGTGGAGCTAGGGAGCATGGACATGACCCAAAACATGAAGCATCAAGTGGAAGGACCAATAGTGGACGAGAGCGTTTGGGCGGTGCAACTCGTGGAGCACGCGGGCGGGGAAAGTTGCGAAGTGAAATGATCGTCTTGGAAGAAAGACGAGACGGGGAGGAGCACCGAGGCCGGCCTCACCTACATAAGGAGCCCCCCCGGCTCCCGTTTTCTGCAGGCAAGCTTCCCTCTCCTTCCTTTGTTTGTGTGTTCAAGTTTGTGTGCTCAAAACCTCCGTAGACATAGCCAACCTTCCCAAGCTTGATAGCTCAAAAAAAATCCACATCCTTAATCCACTCAAAGTCCACATCCGAAGCAAAGAGTTTAAGTGCCTAGTTACCGGTTGCAACCCGGAATTTTAGTTGAAGAAAAGAGTGCAGCAACCATGTGGAAGAAGACCACAAGTCTCTTCTCCAAGAAGAAGAGTTCGTCGTCGTCCAAGCCGTCATCAACCACGTCTTCGAGGAGGCACTCGGTTTCCGAGTCTCCCCGGAGCATGGAAACGGATACGGCACCACCGAGGAGGAACGATGCTCTCCTCCTTGGTGGTATGAGGGCTGCAAGAAGCACTTCCATGAGGTTTACCGAACCTCGTGGGCACACGGAGGAGCAACCCGCGCCACCACGACGATCGACTCGCTTAACCGCGCCACCTCCTTACACCCCGACATGCTCTTCGTACGGCTTCATCATCTTGTCGGCGGAGGAGGAGGAGAGGCTCTCTTATCTTGAGAAGAGGCTTGTGCCGAATGTCGAGTTCGACGACCAAGCACTCTACACCTTGGGTTTTTGCACCAACATATACTATATGTTGGGGCACCTCGGATGGGTGCAGTTCTCCAACGGAGTATCGGTGGACACCCATTTGGGGTTCGCCTTGGAAATTTTGATGACTATTGCACCCATCGTTGATGATGATGGGGTGCTAAGCTTGTCATTCCGTTTGGAGGTAGTCCAACAAGTGGTTCCCCACGAGCACGTTAGGGAGCTGCTTGGATTCCACAAGGGAGCTCCGGAGAAAGTTGACGTGCCACCCGGCATGTTGGCGGGATTTTGGAATATGATCTCCGGAGAAGCCCATCAACAACGCAATTGCATCCGCAACCCCATTATCCGGATATTTCGCTCTTGGATGTGCAAGAGGGTATTGGGGAGGATGAAGGAGACAAAGGTGACCGACACGGAGTTGAATTGGCTATACTCGGCTTTAATTGCCAGGCAGCCAATAAGACCCCTCTTACCTCATGATCAACCGTTGGTGTTGTGAAGCAACATCGGGGGCGGGTAATATTGGTTCGGGGTGTTACCTCTCCATGTTGGCCTTTTCCTTGCGGCCGGGGATCGCAAGGAACCCCGACCACCTTTTGCGTGGTACCTCTCTCGGCATTGAGCATTTGCGGCAAGGCAAATACATTAGTGGAGATGAGAGAGGAGGTTATCGGTTGGCCATAGTAAACCTACCCCTTCCCAATGAGAAGCTTAGGCTTTTCAATGAAGGGAGGGAAGATTGGTTGGAAGAGGGACTCCTTGTCCCTGCAAGGAAGAACAAAAGAGGAAGAATCGTAGAGGAGGGAACATCCTCCACACAAGCGAGTGGAGCACAACCCATGTGCAACCATTCGGCGGGGTCCCTCCTCCGTCAAGTTATTACGGAGGGCCACAAGAGCAAGCA
The DNA here is from genome assembly GCA_947561735.1 of Cenchrus americanus. Taxonomy (NCBI): domain Eukaryota; kingdom Viridiplantae; phylum Streptophyta; class Magnoliopsida; order Poales; family Poaceae; genus Cenchrus; species Cenchrus americanus. The sequence goes on along the minus strand of OX387245.1, from coordinate 78,717,358 downwards.
TGGGGGGGGGGTGGTGCACCGGTACCCCCTCAAAATTATTTGTGCCCAACGCTAACTTCGCGGAGTCCTACGCTCATCATCCCCAACCACAACAAAGCATGGCCATTATTGGAGGGTATGCTGCAAGAAATGCTCAAAACATCGCAGCCATCCAAGCTAACGCATCTCAACTTGGTGAAGGCAACGCAAATATTGCCTTTGAACTTGGACGCCTTCACCTTGTGGAGCCAAATCAATTCGTCGGAGGAAATGTCTAATCGTATTATGAACAAGGGTATTATTATCAAGATCATCAACATCAACCACCGGCGGAGGACTAGAAGATTTAGGAACTTTAGTTTTCTTTTCTTTTATTTTTCTCTGTAATTTTCAGCTTTTGCTTATGTGTGTTTGCGTAGTATTTTCTGTTTTTATTTAAATTTCAGCAAGCATGTTTGTTTATTTTCAGTTTGTATTTCAACTTGATGTCACCATTAATAAAGACACCACCTTGATTATATCATTGGAAAAGTTACAAAATTCGTGCCATGATGATATATGATTAAAATTGCAGCTTTGTTCATCTTTGTAATCGATTTATGCATGTTTAAGCTAGTGCTCTCTTAAAAATACAGATCTGAATTTATTTAAATACTAGCTTAATTTTCAGCGGAGGTTATGATTAAAATAAAGACCCATAGTGTTTTATGTGCTCTCAAGTTATGAATAGATTAAAGATGTCTTTTATGCTCAAAAATATTGCTAACCTTGTCACAAATATCACTTGTGTGTTGCTCAACCTATTCAAAGCCTTATATATATTTGAGTGCATAAACCTTAGTGTACAAGATTTATTTTTGAGTGAGTTATTGCAGGCCATGATTTCTCTGGCCCGAGACTAAAAAGCTGGTCATTCCATTTTTGCGTATCTATCTTTTTGCTAGCCTTTTATCCGTGCATTGTGTATCCCCGCATCGGTGATCTCACAAACCTCGCCGGATATCCACCCTTAAACCAAATATCATCTTTTGTGATTACCTCCTTGACCACAACCTATCATTGAGAATGGATTATCAATTCAAGGAAGATCGCAAGACGGTGCCAACGTTGAAGATTTCAAGTATCTCTCCAAGGAAAAATATCTCCGGTACCTACCTTATTTTTCGCCTCTTTGCTCGAGGACGAGCAACGTCTAAGCATGGGGGAGGAGGTAGGTACGGTGCAGTTTTAGAGTTCAAAGGGGAATATTTTTAAAAAAATGATGATGAAAGAAAAAAAAAATCCAGCGATATTCATGACTTTGAAGGTAAATAAATAAATAAATATATATATGAAAGAAAGAAAGAAAGAAAGAAAAGAATGAGAAATATGAGAAAGAAAAAAATGTGCGTAAAGTGAACTCCCCGGTTCTCTAAGAGTGCATTCAAGGCTTCAAGTTAAAAAGATCCATTCTCATTTTCCAACCATGTGCAATCCGATAACGAGGACTTCTTTTGTGCCTCGGGATCACTCTTTGCCATTTGCACATGTCCACTCATCTAAAAGTGTGTGTATTTTTCTCTTTCCCCTCCTTGATTTAACATTATTTTCCAATGACCTTTTTGACGAGTCTCGGTAAGACCATGAGAAGCTTGTCTTGTTTTGACAACACCTCATTTATAAAATCTTGTTAGGACTAAACTTTCCCAAAGCTCCATATAAAGCCTACCACATATATATGAGAGGGAAAGGAGTAGAATATATAGGCTTGAGAGACAAGTGAGATGAGAGTTTATGAGCAATACACGAGATGATTTAAATTTGTGAACTTGGTTTAGCTTTTCTTTATCTCGTTCTTTATTTCAAAAATTCTGAGATCTATTTAAAACTTTGTGAGCATGTTAATACTTGTGGGATAAGCTTAACAAGAATCTATCCTCCGTAGAGATGAAGGCTAGTACATTATGGAACTTTAATGAATTAAAATTTTGAGAGCATTATGTTTTCTCATGTGGGATCAAATGCAAAGTTTAAACATTGTTTGGCAATGATGATATCCATCGAAGGCTTACTCGAGGACGAGCAAGGTTTAACCATGGGGGGATGTTGACGGTGAAAATCCGTCAACCTAGCCATGAGTTTACCTTCGGTGTTGGCATGAGTTTTATACCTTATCCATTGGTACTAACCCCCGTGGTATAACAAGTTCACGTGTGCATGTCGGTTTTGGAGTTTAATGTTTATGCAGGGTTTTAGTGTTGAATGCAAGGCTTTCGGGATAAGTTCATCAAGCACCTCATGACAAGACCTTGAAGCCCCGTACAAGTCATGCAATGAAGCAAACTTAACTCCAAGAAGCCGGGACTTGATCCGAGAAGACGACGGACTCCGGGGACCGACCGGAAAAGTGCTGAATCTTGCAAGACAAGGAGTTGAGTCCAATTCGGAGAGAAACCGACGACATGGACCTAAATGTAGAAGGGGGAAACATCCAGGAAGCAAGGGAACCGACGTGGGGCAAAGGAGCCCACGGGCTGGGCCTAAATGGGCCCAGGCCGGCCGGCCCAGTCCGGTCGGCCCAGGCCCATTTTGGGCCCAAACACCTCCTCCTTTGCCCTAGCTGCCAATCGGGCTATTTATAGCCCCCTGACCGAGAGCCACGGGGAGAAGATTTCGTCTTCGGCCGCCGAGAAGCAAAGAAGAGAGGGACACCATCTCGGAGAGGAGAGGGTCGAGCTAGTTGACTAGGGTTTCCCTAGCCGACGTGGGAACCTTGCATGGAAGACCACGTCGGAGTTCCCGGAGCTAGAAGCAAGATCAAGGAAGGATCCCGGTGGTGATCTTGTGTATGTATCATTGTTATAGTTGAATTATCAAGTTGAATCTTTTCCTAGCGATCAAGTGTTTCCTCGAAGATTTCGTTTTTCGATCGGCTTTGCTTATTCCAATTCTATTCGCGCGATTGATTACATAGGGTGTTCTTGTAGCCGCGGTGGCTAGAGGTACACGCCGAATCTTCCGAGAGAATCTCGACTTGTCTTTTGACTCGCCCTAAGCTCCCCGCATGAATAGGGATACGTTGTGACAGAACGGGGGTCTCGAAAGGCGGATGTTTTCGGATTTGGACGGGAAACCACGATTTAAAGAGGCTTCTATTAAGATTCGATTTGCTACTTCTTCTCTTGCTTGGAACTTCAACAAAAGGCTTACCCCGATCCCTCTAGATCGGTTTATCTACCCAATCTTACTTTGTTTTCTCCGGTTTTTAGTAGATTAGATCTGTTTTGTGTCTTTTACTTAGATGCATTAGGTTCTTTATTGAAGATTGAAGTTATTTGGCTTTAATAGATTAAGTCTTGCGTCACACATTTGTTCCACGGATTCGATACCTTGGGTTCACCACTCGAGGGAAGAAGGGTCCCTTGACTACGACAGGAGACTTGTACGCTTGCGAGTCACAAACGAACTTTGATACAATTATTAACCGTCAACAAATCCTTAGAAAATAAAAATCTAAAACACCTTGTTGCTTACATTAATTTAGTGATGGAAAACTAGGGTGTCACACGAAGCCCCCAGAGCCAATCAATACTCGTTTATCTTTCATGTCACAGTTTTCGCTAGGTACCTTTCGTCGCTCGAAAGTCTCCATACAGAGCAGATAGTTTACTTCGCCAAACTTTGGGTTTGATACCTTCGGTTTTGCCCACGACGAAACCCCTGGGCCGAAACCTTCCTGTTTGGCAAGTGTTGGCCCATATGTTGCTTGGGGGTTTCGTCGTCGCTAACGACTTACGAGTTTGAATTTGGCCATGTGTATGTTTCAGGTGTGAGAATCCACTAGGCGAAAGGGTGAATCTCCAAAATTGAATGTCTTCACACGACAGGCGCACGTGCTAAAGCCAGGAAAAGCGCCGTGATTTGCGGCGTGACGTCATCAAGCGCCGATTGCGTGAAGACCTAATGGAGATTTCCCAAAATTAGCCTAGTACATTCTTGTTTGATCCGTTTTACATGAGGGTAGTCTCAGTGTTGGGGGATTTGAAATTGAGCCTTTCATACTCAAAATCATGAGATTGGTATATATAGTCAAACAAGTGCGATTTGGAAGACTTAACCGCGAAACCCCCAAAGCCATTTAGTTCCATTTTGCCTTTCAGATCACATCTTTCGCCGGGTACCTTTCGTCACCAACAAGATTGTCAAGTAAGGTCCAACAACCCAGAGTGTTAGTTTTCCGACCAAGTGGTTTGGTTTTCCTCACGACGAAACCCCGGGGGCGAATCTTTCCCACCTAACAATCTACAGCTTGGGTTTCTCCTAGGGGGTTTCGTTGCCTTAAACTTCTAATGCATTCACTTTTTAGTTTCGAAATGTGTTTCAGGTGTGAGGACAGGCTAGGCGAAGGGGGCGTCTCCAAAAAGCTCAAGGTCTTCACCCGACAGGCGCACGTGTTGATGCCGGGAAAAGCGCCGTGATTTGCGGCGTGACGTCATGAAGCGCCGATTACGTAAAGACCTAGATGGAGACCTCCCAAAATTAGCCTAGCACATTTTGTATTGATTCATTTTACATGATGGCAATCTCGGTATGTAAAAAGTCCGTTCATCTCCCTATAAAAGGAGGCCGACCGACACTTGTAAAGGGGATTGGCTTTTGAGAAATTCACTGTTAAGAAAGTGTTTTTAGTCTCCCTTGGGTATTGGTTAGAGTTTTCAGTTTCGAGTCTTTTGTTTCTTCTCATTGTTTGTGCGAGGTAGCTTTGCTACCACACAATAATTAGCGCCCACTGTTAGTGTTTGGCTCGAGTAAGAAACCCAGAATGTCCGCAAGGAAGAAGAGAACTACTGCCAATTCCACTAGGCGGGCTTCGTCATCCCTCGATGAGGAGTTGACCTTGTCTAATCTGCTCACCCAGGGAGAGGAGTTCCAAGAACGCAATGCGACTGCGGCTAAGGCCACGTATGAGGCTGAGCTGGACAAATTGCGCAAGTAAGTGGAAGAATTGACCAAGGCCAAAAAAGGTTGTTGGCGGTGCAGCAAGAGGCCGAGGCAGCCAAAGAAATCCAAAGGCAAAAAGCAGAGATTGCCAAGTTGCAAGAAGAACTACGCGCCATAAAAGCCAAACAGTGTCTAATTTCAATCAGCCCTCACCTGAGTATTCTGTGCCCAACCACTCCACACTCACGAAAGGCAACATGACTTTCACCTAGCCCCCTCCATACACAACCTTTAGCCATAATCCTTTCGTTAACCCTTTCGAGTCTGGTCCTTTGAAACATGATGTTCACATCATTCGCATGAGGTCTTGGGATCCCAAGTCGCGTTTATCTCAAGAAATTCAGCTTACGTTTTGGCCGCAATCCTACAGGCCAGTTCCACTCCCCATATTCTCGGGGTCAATCCGATCCTAGACAATTCCTGATGAGCTACGAAGCCGCTATTCTTTCAGCTTGGGGTGACGACTCTATGCTCGTAAAATCTTTCATCATTCCTGCAGATGAAGCGGCAACACAATGGTACTCTCTCCTGAGTTCTGGTGTGATTCACGGATGGAACGATTTGAAGCAGGAGATTCTCTCTAATGTTTAGGGTTTCCAGTGTCCAGAGCTTACTAAGAGCGATCTTTTCTCGTGTAAGCAAAAAGACAAGGAACCTCTCCAAAACTACTTTAGGAGATTCATTCACCTCAGAGCCCAAGCACCAAATGTGTTGGATGCCATCGCTATCAACGCTGCAATTGTAGGCTTGAGATCTAGCCAGTTTCGCTCGCACCTCATGCGCAAAAGGCCTAAAACGATCCAGCACATATATGAAGAGTTTGAGAAGTATTGTCGCTCAGACAATGACTTCAGGATGTACATGGAAGAACAATCACATCAGAAGAAGTCCACCAAAGCTAACCTGTTGACGGTAGATTATCGTATCAAAGTTCATATGGATTTGCAAGCGGACAAATCCACCGTCGTAGTCAAGGGACCCTTCTTCCCTCGAGTGGTGAACCCAAGGTATCGAATCCGTGAAACAATGTGCAACGCAAGGATTCAATCTAGTAAAGCAAGGAAAGCTATTTTATGAAGAACCAAATTGCATCTAATCTACTAACTCATAAAGGAAACACATCTAATCTAATCTACTAAAGAGGTAGCAAGAGAAAGCAAGAGATAACCGATCTAGAGAGTCTAGATCATGCTTATGTTGTAGCTCCAAACAAGATAGATGAAGATAGAAAAGCGAATCTCATTAAAAGCATCTTTAAACTGTAGCTCCGATCCGATTCCGAAAACGCCCGCCTTTCAGAGCCCCCGTTATGTCACAACGTACTCCTATTCATGTGGGTAGTCTAGGGTGAGTTCGATAAGAACAAGTTGAAATCACTTGGTCGGTCCGGTATGCACCTCTAGCCACCGCGGCTACAAGAGCACCCTATGCAATCTAGCTATAGACTAGATTGGGGAAGAAGCAAAACCAAGGGGAAAACAAAATCATCGAGAAGGCACTTGCTCGCTAGAAATCGGATTCACTATAAAAACTTCACCATGAATGATTACATGAACAAGATCACCACCGGGATCCTACCTCTATCTTGATCCTTGCTCCGGAGCTCCGACGTGGTCTTTTATGCAAGGTTCCCACGTCGGCTAGGGAGACCCTAGACAACTAGCACGACCCTCATCTCTGAGATGGTGCCCCTCAAGCTTCTCTGCTCCTCGGCGGCGGATGACGAATTGGTTTATGCGTGGCTCTCAGTCAGGGGGCTATAAATAGCCCGAGGGGCACCTAGGTCAAACGGGGGGGGGGGGGGGGCGACTGGGCCTCGAAACGGGCTGGGCCGACCGACCTGGGCCCATTTCGGCCCAATTCGTGGCCTCCTTCGCCCGGTGTTGCTTCCCTAGTCTTCTAGATCCTTCCCCCTTCTACATGTGGGGCCTTGTCGTCAGTTTCTCTCCGAGTTGGACGAAGCTCCTTGTCTCGCAAGATTCGGCACTTTTCTGGCTAGGTCCTCGGAGTTTGTCATTTTCTCGGGTTTGGTCCCTGGGCTTCTTGGAGTCATGTTTACTTCATTGCATGACTTGTTCCAGGCTTCATGGTCTTGTCACAAGGTGCTTGATGAACTTATCCCAGAAATCTTGCTTTCAATGCTAAAACCCTGCATAAACACTAAACTCCAAAACCGACATGCACGAACGGACTTGTTATACCAAGGGGGTTAGTACTAATGGATAAGATATAAAACTCATGCCAACACCGAAGGTAAACTCATGGCTAGGTTGATGGAATTTCACCGTCAACATAACCAGTCCAGCGAAAGGGAATGGCCCAATCCCAGAAACACTCCACACGCCAATACCAGAAATGTTTTTGGCCTAGACGGCGAAAACGCCCAGAAAAATCCTAATCCCCAGAGCGACCCCAAAACCAAACCCCCAGCCTGCTGTTGACGGATAAAACTCGTATCCACCTACGATCCGCAAGCGTACGGACCTACACCTTTTTCACCACGGGATTCCCAAGGTTCTTGTCAATCCGCGGAGCAAGGGGATTACTAGCGCTTAAGCAAGTACTAATCTAGTTGAATGGAAAACCTTTGAAAGAGAGTATTAATCTAAAAGTAAAGACAATCTAACCTAAGTTAATCTAAGTTAAGTTGATCAAACAAATCTAGGGTTAAACTAGATGGTAAAGGGGTGAACAGAAGAGAGTGAGTAAGAAAGATAAGCGTTCCCTCCCTAGGATCTAGGATAACATGGTATGCATCTACTACACGAAAGCGGTAAACCAATCTACCGGGGGTTGTGCCCTTTCCCTCCTCTCGTACTGTCACTACGCGAAGGTATTCGTGACTAGACCTATGATGGACATGGTATGTTGATGGAATCTGTGGGAGTAGCGGATATCATACGCCCGAAAAACACGGTGGCCTACCTTAATCATCAAAGCATCATCAACATGAAAACAATAGATTGAAACCACGAATCAAGTAGCGATCACATAGCATGTATCCATCTAATCCTAGGGATGAACGGAGACATTACCCCATCATCTTACATGGATTGAAGCACATAGGGGTGATGGAGACTCCGGAGAACGTCGTCGATGAAGATGGCGGTGATGGAGCTTGGGAACACCCCTAGGCCAGCGGATTGGAGTCCTCCTCTTGCTTCTTTCTCTCCGCCGGCGTTGATCCTTGCGACGAGCTCATCTAACTCTCTCCCTCATCTTGCGGCGGCGGTTTTCTGGTGATTGGCGTCGGTAGGATGATTTGTCCGATGTGGCGGCCGACGGCGGCGGAGGCAATAAATAGACGAAAACCTAGGGCAAAGGGGGGACCGAACCGACCCCGGAGTGGGCTGGGCCGGTCGGCCCAGGCCGGCCGGCCCGAGCACATTTCGGCCGGTTCGGCCCCGGTTTCCTCCCCGGTTGCTTCTCGCGTGATCCCTTATTTGTGTGCACTTGCATGTGGGCCTTTGACGTCGTTTCCTTCACGGTTAAGGCTTGAATCCTTGCTATGCAAGCTTCGCTGTTTTCTGGTAGAGTCCCTGAAGACTTGCACGTTGACGCTTCGGTCCTCGAGTCATTTGGAGTCATTTTCATCACGTGTCTTGACTCTTGTCGGGCTTCATGATCTTCTTCCAAAGTGCTTGGTGAACTTATCCTGAAAGTCTTCTCTTTAGTAGATTTCCTGCGTAAACAACAAACTCCAAAATCGACATGCAAGTGTGAACTTGTTGCATCATTAGTATGCCTAGTGGCGGCTTAGTTGCAAATCATAATCGAAACCAATGTATAACAAGTACTCTAGGTTGACGGAAATTCACCGTCAACATCTCCCCCATGCTTAAACCGTGCTCGTCCTCGAGTAAGTAATCCTTGTTTAAAAGGGAAATCAGTGTTGCCTTCCAATGCTATCCCTGCACTTAGTCATTCATGACGAGACAAATTTCTCTTTCTTAAGAATTTATTTTTAAAGTACAAGTTGTGACCGGCTTCTTTTTCATTATGAAAGATAGACTAACAATAAAGAACAAGCCACATGTAACACGAAGCTCTCAAACTTGAGTGAACTTCAAACCATTACCTTGTCACATGGAAGATTTTCAAAAAGATGCATATCCAAAACAAGTGAAAATCTCTTGCAAAAGCTCATGGAAACACTCATCTCATCAAGTCACTCAAGCCTATACTAGATTATTTTCAACCTACTCTACTCATATGTGATAGTGGAAGGCTTATGTGGAGCTTGGAAGGTTAAAAACAATCCTAGCAAAACATACATCCGAAATATTGTCAAATTAAGAGAGAGATCTATTGGAATTACCGAGACTCGTCAAAAAGGTCATGGAAAATAAATGTTGGAAAGAGAGAGGGATGAAACACACACATTTAGATAAGTGGACATGTGCAAGTGGCAAATGGATGATCCCGAGGCACGAGTGAAGTCCTCGTTATCGGATTGCACATGGTTGGAAGATTTGAGTATGGATTTGTCATCAAGGCACTTGAAAACTTATGAAGAAAAAAGATCCGAGGAGCATCTTTATTATTTTTTATTTTATTTCCTTCTCATTTTTCTCTCTTTCTTTTTTTCACTTTATTCTTCCTATTTTTCTTAATTTCTTTTCTTCATATCATATTTTTTTTCATTTTTCATTTTTTTATTTTTTTCTTTTGCTCCTCAAAACTTTTTGCAACATAATACTTACACAGCATTTGTGTCAGAGAATGACTCCTCCCCCATGCTTGAACGATGCTCGTCCTCGAGCATAAAAGAGAGGGGAAATGACTGCTAAAGTAAGTATAAATTCCATAATCTTGCGGAATATTTGAATCTCCATCGAGAATTTTACTCCATACTCAAATTGGGTAGTGGACAAGGAGGTGGTCACAAAAAGATGTTTTTGGTTTAGGGTGGATGCCCAACGAAGTTTGTGAAATTTTCGATGTGAAAACCCACAATGCATGGACAAAAAGGCTAGCATGAAAAGTTACACAAAGGAATGACCAGCTTCTTAGTCTCGAACCATAGAAATCAATCCTAATCCAACTCATCAAAACATATGTTTGCAATCTACGGGTTTTTTTATCATAAAACATATATGTATATGGCTTTGGTAGGTAGAACTTTGCAAGAGCATCACAAATATGTAGATAGCATAAAAGTTAAGTTTTCATAAAAACAACAAGTTATCCGGCTATCCATAAACTTAAATCAAAGAGCAAAGATATGTATGTGGGTCTAGAGCATAGTCATTTCACCTCCACAAATAAAAGAGCCGGTATTAAATTAATTTCAAATCGTATTATAGAGAGCAATTAGCCAAGACATGTATAACTTCATGTAGGTAAAACAAACCGGCAACTTTCATCATCTTTCCGTAAGCATGGGCAATATAAAACATCGAGGTGAACACATGGTCATGCCTATCTATTGAAAGTAAAAAAAACCTAGGTTGTCCTCCTAGTAGCCATGTTATTGTTGGAAGAGAAAAACAAAAGGTTGCACCTAGTTGAGGTTGAAGGCATACTTACAAGCATTTGTGTTTGGAAAAAAGAAGGTCCATGGAGATGTTACCATCCTTTGTAATTCTTCGTTGCCTTCTTCCGACATCTCCATGTATCGATGTGGCTTTTGCTTTTGTCTTGATTTATCAACACTCCTAGACTTCTGAATTTAATCTTGTATGCCTAATGGAGTCATTAGTCGCCCTTCTCTTCAATGTTGTCATCACCATCTCCTCTTTCTTGTTCTCATCATCTCCTTGCTGTCTCTTTTTCATGGATTCCCCCCTCTGTCTAGAATAGAACATATATCGAAATATAGCTCTATTGAAAAGTTTATGAAATTACCTTTCCAACATGTGGTCATTCATCAAAAACAGAGTTCAAACAAGGGAGCTATGTCCGTTTTACTTCAGCGCTGCGTGCTGTCCAAAACTGATTTCAGGACGTGTTGCACTCGGTGATTCGGGCATAACCGCTTGTAGGAACCTCCGATTGTCTTGATTCTTGATTTGTTGGAATCATAACTTCATCAGGCTTCTAAATATCCAAAAATATCCAGTGTTTTCCCTTCGAGACCATGCAGAATTTTGATGAGATTGGTGGCTTCTTGCGCATTGATCCGGAGATGTTAACGATCTTTATCATTCTATCTTCTAGAGTGTCATGTTGCACTTCCGTGTTGAAGATTTAGGGTCTCCCCAATGCTTAGCATTTTGCTAGTCATGGAAGAAGAAGACAAAGCACTTCTTAGCCATCCTTCAATTTCCTTGTAGTGAGAGTCTTTATCTTGCCTGTAAGACGTTTTAAACGCACATTCTACCCCCAAGGTGACGGTTGGGAGTAGATAGAATTGCCAACAATCCAACAATGTCTCCTACGATTCTTAACTTGTGGCATAATTAGTTTAATGAGGAAAAACCTAATGAGTGTACGTGGTGCAAGGTGTGTATGCACATGATAGGAAAGCATATAAACAAAGACAATGTTTTCACCTAGTTCTAAACACCATGTTTACAACTAGGTTGCCGAATTTCTCCATAGCCATATAGGTTTATATATCTAGGGTTAAGACACCATGTCTATCCCTAAATCAATAACTCTTGTAGCACAAGAAAAATTAAGCGCATTGCAAAGCTTATAAACTAACCAAAGCAACATGAAAACATATGAAAAGCCAGCTAGGTTTATCGAACTTAACGATGATGGTCCGCAATCTTGTTTAAACACCACGTTTACACAAGATTACAAAAGGAAAACACCCATAGGTACCTATGAAGCATTAGCATGGAAACTGAAGCATACATCATTAAGTATATAAAACAACCAAGCCAACTGTTTGCAAAACATGTATACACAAAGAAACATCACATTGATAACAAAATGCAATGCATACAAATAAATATTATCATGAACATGATGGTGGTTCTAAAAAGGAAAAACTGAACTTAGATTAATAACCACAAGTTGATCATCATAAGATTGTGCCATTCTTTAGTTTCTCTACGAAAGTAGTAATAATATAAAGAAACGGGTTGCCTCCCGAAAAGCGCTTCATTTAAAGTCATAGAGCTGGACTTTCTCACATACCTTCTTTTCGTTGCATAGTCATGGCCCTTCATGCAAGAAGAAAATGTACCAATGCAGCTTTAATTTACTTCCCATGTTGTGCTTGATCACTTGTAGAAGACTTGCCCAAAGCATCCTTTTGTTTCATCATTATCTCCTTCTTTATCATCCTTCGGTGCTGCCTTCACTCCATGAATTTTTTTAATGTACAGAACAGAAAGTATACTCAAGCTCTACTCCATTGCACAGTGCACAAAATTTCCTTTCCAACAAGTCTTTATTTGCTCAAATCGGACTCCGGACAAGGGAGTTAGGTCCGTTTTACTTCGGCGATGAAATCTGTCCTGAAATTTCAGAACGCGCAACACTCAATGTTTTCTCCATAACTCCTTGCACGGGTCTTCAAACTTGTTGGTTCTTAATGAGTTGGAATGGAAATTTGATGGAGCTTCTGAATATCTCATTTTCTTCACTTGTACACCTCTGAACAAGCTCTCAAATTGATGACGACAGCAGCATCCATCGCGGGATTTGGAGAGGTTGATGATTTATCTTGCAACTCTTTTAGGCATGACTTATTTTTTTCATTATTCAAGCCTCGTCTACATGGTTAGTGAAAATCGGGCCTTTCCCGACATATGATTCTTTAAGGTCATTAGCTTGACCAAGCGCAAAGCATGATCGAGATTTACAAAACTTATTGTAAACATACGCGTCCATAATTAACACCACATGTGAATTGTAGCAACAAGTCAAGGTGTAAATAAAAGGAGCATATGTTTCATGCATAGCACTTAGCTCATCATTAGGCAAAGGTTGTTTAGGTGTGAGATTAATTGGATAAAAAATAAATGTTTCCTCTTTTTCATTCTCAAGAAAATCTAGCCTATCAACATGATCACTATTGGAACAAGGCATAGACATTAAACTATCATTCATACTATTGGTTGAGCATGAGTATTTGAATTTATCAACATCAATACCAATAATATCTTGAGATTTCAGCGCGTACCTTGGCCTTAGAGATTTTTCAACAAGAGTGATATTTGGTTCATCAAGCGGTGTTGAAGGCGAATCGATCTCAACAAGTGTAGTTGCCTCTTCATCACCATCTTGCAATTTCTTCAACTCATCATGTGGAACATGTAATCCTTCAACTATGTACGCATTCATCTCTTCTTTGAAGTCTTCTTTATCAACCAGATCTTCATCTTCAAAGACTTGTATGTTGCTTTCTTTATCTTCCATGTACCACATGTCGTCAAGATCGCTCATTGTTGATTCACTCTTTCCTTCATCCTTGAGTACTTCCATGTCTTGATTTGCTAGTGTGTAGGCTTCAATAGCACACAAGCTATCATCTAGCTTGAGTCCTATCTCCTCCCATTTATCCTTTGAGTCACTAGGCTCATCACGGTTGTACTCTTCTCTTCCTTCATCATAAATCTTTGAGTTATCAAACCGGTCGATCCATCCTTGATCTCCTTCTTCTCTTTCTTCTTCAAACATCTTTTGGATCGACTCTCCACTCATCTCTTGATCAAATATATCTTCAACTAGTTTGGCAATGTGTCGGTGTTCCTCCTTCCTTCGGTAGTTGATTAGTGGGGCGAAATCAACTTGAACCCAACCGGATTGCTTGAACTCCGCCAATGGTCTAGCATTCCACATACTTCGGCCTACATTCATGTTAGTTTCAACATTTTTAACATCCGAAATGACTTCTCTTACCTTGGGAAGTGGATCTTCAATTTCTTGTATGGTCAGTTCATCTTCCTTGACCTCCGGTTCATCTTTTTCAGAAACTTCAGCAAGCACCTTGGGCTTGCTTTTGTCATTTTGCTCCTCTCGACAACGTCTTTGCCAATCCCGTTGCATTCTTTGTCCATTGCTTATCCTTTGTAAGATTTGTGCGGCTTCACTAATTGTTTTATCCATTATATCACCTCCTGCACACATGCTTACAAAACGAGATGAGTTAGGGGTTAGTGAAAAATAAAAGGTATGCAACATCAAGTCACCGGAAAATCCCAAGTTTGGGCCTCGCTCAAGTAGTTCATTAAAACGGTCCCATGCTTCATCAATTCCTTCATCCTCTCCTTGCTTGAAAGTGAGCACTTGCCTCCTTAAGTCTTGGACCTTGCTTATGGGAAAGAACTTCAAAAGAAATTTCTTCACTAGCTCATCCCAATTTCCTTTTGCTTCAACAGACGCAAGTGTATACCATCTTCGCGCTTCATCTTCGAGAGAGAACGGAAAAAGATTCCACTTGAACCAAGCGGCCGGAACTCCTTTTTGTTGCACCGCGTTGCATATCATCGTGAATTCCTTAATGTGTCTATATGGGTTGTCATCCTCCAATCCTCTAAATGGTTTTGCCGCCACTAACTTGATGATTCCAGGCTTCACTTCATAGTGGGTTGTAGCAAACGTCAAATCTGATTTTTGCATCTCAATGTCTTCCATTGACGGCATTGCTAGCTCCCTTAGCACTTCTCTTCGTCTTCCAATGGTGAGGTGAACAAATCCATCTAGGCACAAGAAAAGTAGAAAGAAAAACAAAAAAGAAAGATTTTTTTCTAGAAAATAAGGGTTAGGTGTTAGTAATCAACAAAATTAATACTAGACTAAACGTAGCAAACTGGCTTGCTCCCCAGCAACGGCGCCAGAAAAAGGGGCTTGTTGACAGATAAAACTCGTATCCACATACGATCCGCAAGCGTATGGACCTACACCTTTTTCACCACGGGATTCCCAAGGTTCTTGTCAATCCGCGGAGCAAGGGGATTACTAGCGCTTAACCAAGTACTAATCTAGTTGAATGGAAAACCTTTGAAAGAGAGTATTAATCTAAAAGTAAAGACAATCTAATTGTTAACACCAAAATTTGGTACAGGAAGGAGTCTGATTTGTGGGCCCAGCTTGATGAAAAATTCCGTCCAGAAGAAGGAAGGTTTCTTCAAAAGGATTCGGCAGAGGAGCTTGCGGTCGGCAGTTTGCTTCCGTTCGGCAAAAGGACTGTTCGCGCTGATTTTGCGGGATTGCGTGGTGACGTGGCCCGAGCAGAAAGGACAAATGGATGGATAAGCATTTGCACTTGGAGATAAATTAGGTATCAAATATTGTGCTCGTAGTCCATCCGGAGTCATGCCATGATAGGGTATAAATATGGACCCTGGATGTATGTAATTGTAATCGAAACATTCTCAATACAAACCGGCTTTACGTCAAATTCTCGAGTCCTTTAGTCGTGTCGTTGAGTTCTTCGAGAGGGTTCATCGATCCATCGACCTGCGTAAGTACCGGCAACCTTGTATCATGTCTAGTATCATGCGGTGGATTTAGATCGTGATGCAAGTAGTCTTGTTACCATGCTTAGTATCATGCGGTAGATTTAAGCTTGGTTCAAGAAGGTTTCTTGTTAGATCATGAGCCATGCGGTGGGCTAAGATCTAGCTTGGAGCTAGTTATCGTCTCTATTGGATTTTGGCAAGATCCAATAGATTCATTAAGTTACCCCGTGTTGCTTTGAGTTTTTACTTGTGTTTAAATTCATGTAACACTGTTTTGCCCAATTTAGATTGATTTGGATCGGCTTGATCTTGTTTAGTGATCTTTACACTGCACTTTCGTATCTTGCTTCAAAAGGCACATGGATCACGTGTTTCTTAAATAGCCAAAACCGAACCAATCTAGGTTGTTACGTGTTGCGGGTTCAATCTTGTCAATCTTGTGTAGATCTTGACAGAACCAAATATCATGCGGTAGATGCAGGTTTTTGGGTTGTCTTAGAGCTAATCATTCGGTGGATTAGATTCTTAATTCAATCTGATAGGTTTATCATCTTTGGCAATGTTTGTTCCTTCTTCATGGACCCCGATTCGGCTGTTCAGCCGTATTCGGTTATGTTTTCACGAGTAAAACGTGTTTACAAGTTATGTTTAAAACAACGTATGCTTTTAGCTTTCCATATTTAGATCATATCATGCGGTAGATAGATCTATTTGTGGTTGGTGGTGTGATTTTCAAACAAGTCGTATCATGCGGTGGATAAACTTGTTTGGCTTCACGCTTGACGTGTTTTGAAGTACCTAGACATGCGGTAGACTAGTGCTTTGGGCCTATGCATGCTTGTTTAATACATGTTTGTAATCATGCGTTACTTTTATTTATTGTTTATTGTTATTTGTTCCCGAGGATCGGTCATGGCCTTGTGCACGTGCAATTTTGTCCAAATAAAGACCGATATATCATTATGCTTGCGTCATCCGTTCGGCTATGCTCTATTTCGCGCTTTAAAGTTCCCGAATGGTTTCTAGTTTGCTGGCAGATAGCTTCTCATAGCTATATGTCACCCCACATGGCTTTCTAGCCGTAAATATGGAACTGTCTGGTACCACCCGGCAAGTTCCAACCTTTGGTATTTAACTACTTTGTCTTTTGTTAATTTTCAAGAAAAATTGACTGGCACGCTTTGGAATCTGCTCGCGTGTGAAGCTAGCTTGTTCGGCTTGCTGTGTGCTTGACGCAGGGTGCGAATTTTGTGTCAACATACTTTTTGGCACGCCCAGTGGGACATTCAGTTGAGATCAATGTTGGGGGGTTACCCAAAAAATTCGGATGATTCCCCTAACACGAGAGAGAGGGTTCTTAGCACGTTCAAGCACAAAGTTAGAGCTCAGAGAGACTGTAATTCCCCCTGCAGATTGCACAAGTTCCAAAAAGTTTGAATCCGTTTACACGTGCCCTCGCGCCCCCTTTTATAGGGAGATGAAGGGACTTTTACATACCAAAAACACCGTCAGACTCAGAGAATATTCCTAGTGTGAACGCATACAAAAATGTCTTTTTCATCTAACATATTTACAAATCTGCCACTAGTTCACACTCTAAACCCGGACTTTTTGGGACAACAACTTTGACTTTGCTTCTCCGTTGGTTTGTGAATGTCTTAACGCGTGCCTCCCGAACTGGGTCCTCGACAGATTCCCGAATCGGCCTCTGCTTCTTCGTCGGTTCGTGCATGTCTTCACGCGTGACTCCCGAACTGGGTCACCGACAGATTCCCAAATCGGTCGTCCTCCGAAGTTCGCACCATCGCCAGCTCGAGGTTCCGGGCTTCCGTATGTTCACGACCCCATTTCTTCACCGAATCAAGATTCCCGAACTTCACGCCTTCGCGAATTCGAGGCTTCACAGGTTCCAGGCTTCCGAAAATCGTGAGTTTCCTGTTCCTGAAAAACATGTCTCGAGAACTTTGTCAAACTCCGACGTTTCGAGGGTGACGGGTTTTCCTGAATTCCCCAACACTAGCCCCTCGGGGAAGCGGGTTGACTCCGACGATCTGATTCCACGAATATTTCGGAAATCTAGTAAAAAACGTCACCCTCGGAACGTTGGAGGGGACACGCGTCGCCCGGAAGCCCTAGAGCGGTTAGATCGAGGCAGGTTTCGCGGAACTACCCCTCCCCGCCCCTATAAATAGGAGGCTCCCGCTGTTAAAAAAATTTTACAGCCTTCCTGATTTTACGATTCGTGAAACCTTCTTGCTCGCAGCATCCCGTGCTCTACTGAAAAGTTCTCGATCCTCCGGTTTTCTTCTCATCTCTCTAAGGTATTATCTTATTTCTCTCTTTCAATTCTTACTTATCCTATTTTGCTGCAACGGTATCTTTGTTCTACGAACTTCATTCTCGAATGTTGTTCTTATTGCTTCGTATGTGTACTTCCGTTGGTTAGGTGGCTCGAGTTAAAATCACTGCCAGACCCATGACTACCGAAGAACTCATCGCAGCTGGTCTCCCAGTTGATCCAGTTGTCGAAGGTGCTGAGACTACTGCACCAGCTGAAGACGCCGGCTCTCCTAGCGGCTCCAGGAGTCGCGAAGACGGGGAAGTTCAATCAGATGATGACAAAGAAATCGGGGATGTGGACGCCGGTGTCAGTGATTTGGTTAAAGCTAGGACTGCCGGACCACTGCCACCCTCACTTGCCTTCGGAGAATCCAAGGTCACAATCAATATGATTCGGGAATATGAGAGAGTTGGGTTCTTCCCTCCGGGCGCTGGGCGAGCCCCGCTTGATGAGCAAATCCCTACCCCTAGGGACGGAGAATTTGTCGTCTTTCGCGACTTCTTCATATGTGGGCTCAGGTTCCCCTGCGACCCGATCTTGCCGGCTATTCTGGATGCCTTTTCGGTGAAGATCCACCAACTTTCGCCGACGTCTTTTCTCGAGATATCAAAGTTCATTTGGATCATGAAGACCTTCGGCTACAATCTCAGTGTTCAAGCCTTTGCCAGACTCTACGAACTGGTGATTATCCCTGAAGTTATCAAGGCCAGCGACGGGCAGTTTTATCACACTCAACATGCGTGTTGCACCTTCAACACCAGGTGGCAGAACACCCGAAAGGGGATCACCCGAATTCAGATTGCTCCGTGTTGCAAGACTAACCTCACTGACGACTGGGGCTCTCATTGGTTTTACTTGAAGGTCAACATGTCGGAAGTTTCCGGCTATACAGGCCCGGCTCACCCCTTGTCCTGCCCGATTGCACCCCTGACTGCGGTGAACACTGCCGAATTCAACCAACGGGCACTGGGGATTAGAAACTGCGAAAGTGCATTTCATCTCACCAGTACCATACTTGGTGGCCGCGATATTATTGAGGAGTTCGTCGCTGCCCGGGTTTGGCCTATTTCGAATGGTTGGTCTCCCACTGAGATCATATACTTCAACGTCAACTGGGCCACAAGAGGTGCCTTTCCCGAAGTTCGGGATTAAACTTCGTGAAGATCAGAGTGCTGATGCCTTCATGATTGAGATAGAGAAAAGGGTGAACGTCATGATAGGCGAATACACCATGAACGAGTACAAGGCGTACAAGGCATACAAGGCCCTTGTGAAACACAAGAAGAGGATCAATCGCGTGTTCACCGAGGTTTGCGGTGACAAATCTTTCAGTTCTCGAGGCCCGGGTCCCAAGATGAAGGTTCCCGCAGTTGCAGTGGCCAGTTGTTCGGCTGCCCCCATCAACGCCCCACGAATAAGGTCTTCGAAGCGAGGCTCATCATCTCTAAGCGAAGGCACTTCCTCTGGGGTTAAGCCTTACAGGACAAGATCTCTGGAATCGTCGAAGCGTAAGCGCAAGACTTCTGAACGAACTTCGGATGCAGAGCTCCAGGCGGCTTCGGGCTTAGCCCAGATGAGCCGCAAAAAGTTGAAGAAGGCGGTGAAGAAGGTTTCTTCCGTCGGGGTTCGGTGAGTTCCATCTGCCTTCGACGACGATGACTTCGTGGAAGCGGATAGCCGGAAAGGTTTTTGCTTCTGGCCTCTGTTTAACTTTCGAGACAATTGTCCGTCGGGTTCTGAGAGTGAGTTCATGGATATTGATTCCTTTTCAGATGCTGCTCCCGAGGTTCGCAAAGAGGCTGTGCCTGCTGCTGCCGTTGAGACCACTGCTGATGTTGAAGTTACTGTCCCTGCTGAAGCCCCCGCTGCTGCTGATGTCTCTCTGTCCACAGCTTCCCCCGAATTCACAAAGGAGCTTGAACTTACTGTCCAAAGGGGTGAGGATCCCACCGAACATGCTCCTTTGGTCGAAGTTCGGGTGGTTGTTCCCAATCAGGCTCCCTCTCCTTCTTTAGCCGCTTTCAACAAGAGTTTTGGTACGTCTCATCGTGGAGAGTTATTGAGTGTTGGTTTTGAGACAATTGGCATTGAGAGCAAGATGTCCAAGATTTTAACATTGTGGAAATCGCCTGTGATTGTTGATGAAACAGGAGGGGAGAGCTCGAAACAACCCGAACGAGCTGCTCAGGACTCTGAGAAAGGGCCTCACCCTACTTCCGAAACCACCCCTTCGTCTCGGGGGAAAGCTTCTTCCGGTTCGGCGAAACAAGTCACCATGCAACACTTCAGCAAACAAGGTTCATACCTTTTCATTACTCTGTTGTACTTTTTTCGATTCTCGAATTTTGATCTGAGACTTTGATCTTGAATTTTTCAGAATTCAAGGATCTTCTCCATTCTTACTCTCCATCGAAGCTGGCGCGTTTTCAAGAAGACTACGCACTCAAGCACTCTATGCTCGGGAAAGTTGCCGTTGAGCGGCTTGCCGAACAAGAGAAGGCAAACAAGCAGCTTTCCCAAAAATCTAAGGAACTCAAGCGCAGCTTTGCCCTTGCACAATCCGCGAACATAGAGCTTGAGAAGAAGGTGGCTGAGCTGGCGGATGCCTTGAAAACTAGTCAAGACGAAAAGAAGATCGCTGAGACAGCCCTTGAGCAATCTAAAAAGGAGCTGGAAAAGGTTCAGAAGGCCCACGAAGATGATCTCAGCTTGATCGAAAATCTTCGGGAGAAACATGAGAGGGCTACGAAAATTGCCGAAGATCTTCTCATTAACAACGCCAGTCTCGCCAAGTCCCTGAGCGCGAAAGATCGTAAAATCCTGGATCTTGAAAAAGCACTGGCGGAGCAGGATGCAGCCTCGAAGAAAAATACTTTCGAAATTCTGGAGAAGCTGAAACTCCTTTACGAGGAATACAAGAAGTCACTGAATGAGTTCGGCATTCGTCCAGCTCCTCTCCCAGATAATATCGGAATTCCCGAATTCATGGATTGGATGGAGACTGAGTTCAAGGTCCTCTCTGAGGTGATCTCCGGCGCCAGCGACTTCGCGGCTGCCTTCTCCGTGGAGAGTATATTGAAGATTCTTCATGACTTCGACTGCGCTGATTTGGAGAAGTTTCGCGACAAGATCTCCCGATTCCCTAGCGCCACAAGCACTTCGATACTTCGAGCCAATGCGGATGTTCAGGCCATCAAGAACAAGTTCGCGAGGGAATTTTGGTTGACCAGCGGGAAGGAGACCGTCAAGGTCATCGCGTGCGCTAAACTTGCTGAGGTAAATTTTTGCACGATTTCGTCACTTGTATTGGCTATCGATGTTTCAGTCTCTTGAATTCCCTTTACATTTGCTTTTTCTTTCTTTCTCAGCTGAACGAGGAGGAGAATCGCGAGAGCATCGCTGCGTCCCCCGAAGGGTCGACTTCCGGCGAAGATTCCAGCGACTCAGGCGAAGGGGGTTCAGGCGGCAGCAGCAGCAGCAGTAGCAGCGATGATGGCAGCAACGATGGGCAAGCTTCCGAGCGCAAAGATAGTTCTCCGAAGGTGGATGTCATGAATTAGATGTTTTGTTCGAACCTTGCACACCCTTAAGGCTGCCTGTACATTTTGTAGATTCACTTAGCTTTTCTGAACAAATGTTTTGTATACTTTAACCTGCGCAGGTCCTGCAAGCTGGGCCTGCGCAGGACGTGATGCCACTACGAATTCATCGAGATAGGATGTTTGTTAGCGGCGAAGCGTGGCGCTTGTTTAAGCGATCTCATCCCGAACAAGACTTTTCCGATTTTTGGCTTGAAGCATCGCTTAAATTTTCTATGGGATGTTTTGATCTCTCTTCCTTTTTCTTGTTTCGTAAGAAGGAACGTCCTGCATCCGCTACTTTGCGCTCCGCAAATATTCCGAAGACGGAGCCCCTTAGCCCCTTAGCAGGCGCGTCTGACTTCGCTTATGCTAGCGATATTGCCGAAGACAACGTTTGTAAACCAGGACATGTTGTGGAGCTTTCATTCTAATTTTTGTACTAACTGCTGTAATTGTTGATGAACTATTCCGAAGTTTTTATGCGAATAAGGCAATGAGTACGTTTTTTTCTTGAAAAAACGTCACCCTCCCCCACCTTGCCGTTTTGCATGAAAACTTGAAGGCAGATTGACGAAGCTTATTGTTCGCATATTTCGATCGGGCATACTTTTAGGAGAAATCTTCGTTAGTTTTTTGAAAATTTCAACCGTCGTCGCTCAAGTCGACAAAATTTGTTTTCGAATTGTGTGGACTTGATCCAACTGGCAGACTTGCCTCGGTTGATACTGCAACCCTCAGTTGCTTCAACCAAGATTTTCCACGATTTTCCGCACGAGCCCCTTGCTCTTTTCTTACAATGATGTTATCACAAAAAACTTTTCAGCAGTTTATGCTAAAGAAAAATCTGCAGGCAACCCCTTGCGCATTCACTTTCTCGAAATCATTATGCATACTTTTTGGTGGAAATCCCTTTATGGATGGGATTCTAGGCCACAGCTTACTGCTGTCTCGGGCCTTTTTGGTGGGAATCCCTTCGTGGGTGGGATTTGAGGCCACAACTTGTTGTCTCTTGCCTTTTAGGTGGGAATCCCTTAGTGGATGGGATTTTCTAGGCCACAACTTGTCGTTGTCTCAGGCCTCTTTCTTCACGATGGAATTCCGGCTATCACAAAGCCTTTCTCACGAACCTTCTTTCTTTTTTCACGATGGAATTCTGGCTATCACGAAGCCTTTCTCACGAACTCTTTTCTTTTTTCACGATGGAATTCTGGCTATCACGAAGCCTTCTTCACGAACTCATTTCTTTTTTCACGATGGAATTCTGGCTATCACGAAGCCTTTCTCACGAACTCTTTTCTTTTTTCACGATGGAATTCTGGCTATCACGAAGCCTTTCTCACGAACTCTTTTCTTTTTTCACGATGGAATTCTGGCTATCACAAAGCCTTCTTCACGAACTCATTTCTTTTTTCACGATGGAATTCTGGCTATCACGAAGCCTTTCTCACGAACTCTTTTCTTTTTTCACGATGGAATTCTGGCTATCACGAAGCCCTTCTCACGAACTTTTTTCTTTTTTCACGATGGAATTCTGGCTATCACGAAGCCTTTCTCACGAACTCTTTTCTTTTTTCACGATGGAATTCTGAAAAATACGCGATTTGGGGGAAGACTCTTTTTATATATATCACATAGAGTATTTACATAGGATCTGCCTCGTTAAAAACCTTGCCTCTTGATTTAGAGCCCCCTTTGCAAGGAAAAGAGTACGGTCCTTCTTATTCTAATACAACTAGGAAAAGGAAAGCCGATTTTTCTCCCGAAATCACTTATAGACACGTGATTCGGACTTATAGTTTTTTTAGAATACAAACTTACAAAAATAGAAAAAACTACTGTGTATTACATCCAGATACAACTGGGGTTTTCATGGGTAATACCTTTTTAGGCTGTCTGCATTCCACGAATACGGCAACTCTTCGCCAGTTTGCTCCATTAAGCGAAAAGCCCCTGGCATGTCTGTCTCCCTGGCGATGTAAGGCCCCTCCCAAGACTCATGAAGTTTTCCTGGGTTCTCCCAATTTTTCTTCCTTTTGAACACAAGGTCGCCAGTCTTGATGTCTTTTCGGACCACCTTCTTGTCTCTCCATACCCTTGTTTCTCTTTGGTATTTCTCAATGTTTTTTGCGGCTTCAAGGATCGTCAGCTCGATCATGTCCTTTTCCACCTTCTTATCGATTTCCTTTATCTCTTTTCCTTTCAAGACTCTCATACTTTCATTCTTGATTCCTCCGATGTCATAGCCTCAGTGCCGAAAAGTAGGCGAAAAGGTGTGAAACCTGTTGCTCTTGACACTGTGGTGTTATGAGACCAGATCACCTTCGGTAATACATCCACCCATTTTCCCTTCTTTTGGTCGAACAAGCATTTCTTGATTCCCGAAAAAATCAGGCCATTGGCTCTTTCAACTGCCCCATTGGACTGCGGGTGATACACTGACGAAAATTTCGCTTGAGTGCCCAAGGTTTTGCAATATTCTTTGAAGGTGTAACAGTCGAACTGTTTGCCATTGTCAACAGTTAGTTCTCTGGGAACCCCGAACCTGCAGACTATGTTCTGCCAAAAGAATTTCTGAATTGTTGCTGCTTTGATATTCGCAAGTGGTTTCCCCTCTACCCACTTTGTGAAATAATCGACTGCGACAGCTGCGAATCGGCAGTTGCCTTGAGCTATTGGCAACGGGCCCACTAGATCCATTCCCCACCTTTGCAGAGGGCAAGTTGGTGGAATTAGGTGAACTGGCATTGAAGGCAGATTCTGTTGATTTGCCGTTTTCTGGCATGCTTCACATTGCCGAACTAACATCTTGGCATCAATGTTTATGGTGGGCCAATAGAATCCCTACTTTATCGCCTTTCCGGCCAAAGCCCTGGTGCCTATGTGCGCCCCACAGAATCTGCTGTGAATTTCCTTTAGAAGTTCCTGACCTTTTTCGGAGGTGATGCACCGCAGCCAAGGTTCAGTGACTCCTGATTTGTATAGTTCTCCATTCACTACTGTATAGCCCCGAACCCTTTGCTTTAATCTTTTCTCCTCTAACTCATCTTGTGGTTCGTAGTGTCCTCTCAGATAAGCCATGATTTCTGCTCTCCAATCGGGAGTCTCCACTACATTCACGATTTTAGCTCTCGAATCCTTAATGGACGGTTCTCTGATGATTTCGAAGAACACATCTAGGGGTAGCTCTTGATTTCTAGCTGCCGCTTTCGCCAGTTTGTCTGCCTCATTGTTGTCATCTCTTGGGATATGCTGGACTGAGTACCCTTTGAAGTGTTTTTCCATTTCTCTAACTTTTTCCAGATACCTCATAAGAACAGGATTTCTTGCTTCGCTTTCTTTCTCGATATGTTCTTGAATTACTTTCGAATCCATTCTGATTATGAAGGTCTGCTGCCCCAAGGCTTTCATCTTCCTTAAAGCCAACAGAAGAGCTTCGTATTCTGTTGTGTTGTTTGTGGAGTGTTCATTGTTTGCGAATACGAGCCGGGCTGCGTATCTTATGACCACACCTGTTGGGGACGTCACAACAGCTGAAATCCCAACCCCCTTGTGACACCAAGCCCCATCACACTGTACTATCCAAGGTTCGGGTACATTTTCCTCGAAATTCTGGACTGGTAAAGTCCAATCCACGACAAAATCTGCCAGAACTTGTGATTTTATTGCACTTCTTCTCTCGAAGTCTACCACGTACTCAGAAAGCTCAGCGCCCCACTTGATGATTTGGGTGGATGCCTCTCTATTTGCGAACAAATCATTCAGCGGCTGGTTGGTGATGACTCTTATTCTGTGACCCTCGAAGTAATGCCTTAGCTTCCTCGCTGCCATGATGACCGCATATGCGATTTTTTCCAGCTCGGAATAGAAGATCTTGGAACCAGACAATGCTTCAGAAGCAAAGTATACAGGAATTTGTCTGAGCTTTCCTTCTTCCTCTTTTTCTTGCACTAGCACTGCGCTTACTGCCGAATTTGATGCGGACACATATAGCAGAAGTGGCGATTTTGGTTCGGGAGGACAGAGTTTGGTCATGGTGGACAAGTAATCCTTCAATTCTTGGAAGGCTCGCTTCTGAGGTTCAGACCACTGGAAGTTCTTAGCACTTCTGAGGACTTGGAAGAACGGTAAGCTTCTTTCTGCGGCTCTGGGAATGAATCTGTTAAGGGCAGCTACTCTTCCTGTCAGCTTCTGCACATCTTTCACTGAAACTGGATCTTGCATTTCCACTAGAGCCTTGATTTTGTCGGGATTTGCCTCTATGCCTTTTGTTGACACTAGGCATCCAAGAACTTTCCCCTTGTGAATGCCGAATACACATTTCTCCGGATTCAGCTTCGGATTCGCTGCCCTCATGTTCGCAAATGTTTCCGCCAGGTCACTGATGTGGTCTTTCCTCTGAACGCTTTTGACAACTATGTCGTCCACATATGCCAGGATGTTTCTCCGAATCTGTGGGTGTAGTACTATTGCTATCATTCTTGAGAATGTACATCCTGCGTTCTTCAGCCCCTCTGGCATTCTTACGAAGCAAAATGTCCCGAAGGGAGTGATGAAACTTGTTTTTTCTTCGTCCTCCTTGTTGACGCAAAATATGCACCTAGCGCCAAGCAAACAGCAAGCCGAACAAGCTGGCTTCACACGCGCAAAGAATCACTAGACGTGCCAGTCAATTTTCCCTGTAAATGAACAAAAGACAAGATAGTTAAATACCAAAGCTTGGAACTTGCCGGGTGGTACCAGACAGTTCCATATTTGCGGCTACGAAGCCAGGTGCGATGACATATAGCTATAGAAAGCTATCTGCCAATAAACTGAAACCATTCGGGAGCTTTAAGAAGGCAAAAGTATCATAGCCGAATGGATGACGTAAGCATGACGGTGATCGGTCTCTGCTTAGTCAAAAGTGCACATGTGCAAAACCGCGACCGATCCCCGTGGTGATTAACATTAAATAAATAGATTCAAGTAAAACACGAGCACAAACATGCAATAAACAAGCATGCATAGATCTAAAGCACTAGTCTACCGCATGTCTAGGTACTTTAAAACCTGTCGGGTACGATGCCAAACAAATCTATCCACCGCATGATACAACTTGCATGGGGATCGTACCACTTTCCACAAACAGATCTATCCACCGCATGATACAATCTAAATATGGAAAGCTAAAAGCATACATTATTTAAAGCATAAATTATGCACGTGTTCTACTCGTGAAGAAACATAACTGAATACAGCTGAACAGCCGATTCGGGGTCCATGAAGAAGGAACAAACATTACCAAGTAAGATAAATCTATCAGATTGGTTTGAAATCTAATCCACCGGATGACTAGCTCCAAAACAACCAAAAAACCTGCATCTACCGCGTGATACTCAGTTCTTTCAAGATTTATGCAAACATCGGCAAGCTTGAACCCGCAACACGTAACAACCTAAATCGATTCTGTTTCGGCTATCAAGGAGCACGTGATCCACGCATTAAAATAGCCATAAGCACGAACTTGACTCACATGAAGATCATCAAAAGGTAAAAGCCGATCCAAACCCATCTAGATTGGGCAAAAAGTGTTACATGAATTTAAACATAAAGCAAAACTCAAAGCAACACGGGGTAACTTAATGAATCTATTGGATCTTGCCAAAATCCAATAGAGCCGATAACTAGCTTCAAGCTAGATCTTAGCCTACCGCATGGCTCATGACCTAACAAGAAACCTTCTTGAACCAAGCTTGAATCTACCGCATGACACCAAGCATGGTAACAAGACTACTTGCATCAGATCTAGATCCACCGCATGATACTAGACATGATACGAGGTTGCCGGTACTCACGGAGGTCGACGGATCAATGAACCCTCTCGAAGAACTCGACGACACGACAAATGGACTCTAGGGTTTGGCGTAAAGCCGGTTTGTATTGAGAATGATTTCATATATCTGTTACATACAATCAGGGCTCATATTTATACCCTGCCAAGCACAACCTCGAATGGATTCGATACCTAATTTATCTCTAAGCTTGATCGCTTATCCATCCATTCGTCCTTCCTGCTTGAGCCACGTCACCGTACAATCCCGCGAAATCAGCTCAACTGTTCTCTTGCCGAACGGAAACAGATAGCCGACCGTGGATTTTTCTGCCGAATGCATCTGAAGAAACCTTCCTTCCACCGGACGGATTCCCCACCGAGCTGGACCCACAAGTAAGACTCCTTACCAAATTTTGGTGTTAACACATGCCCCTTCAATTACGGGATAAAAGTGATTTTTATTCCGGAATTGACTCCAGCTACCAACGTCTTCAAATCGAATCTGCTCAACACCTGCTCTCTCTCTTCGCAATCCGCCGAAATCTTCGTCTAGATCCAAACCCTAGATCCCCTTGTTCCGAGCTTGAATCCCCAATGGCGGCTCAAAATCCAGCTGCTCAGGTAAATTTCCCTACCACAAGTTTCATTCGACATTTAGGTTTTCAATTTTTACCTGAGATTTCTTTTCCGCTTTCCTTTAGGAGCCTTCCACCGAGCTTCTGGTTCGTACCGAGGCCAATTCAAGATCCTACTACCTTGGTCCTGTGGGGACCTCTGATCCTCGAGATTTTATCGCAGCCGAATCTCAAAGGATTCCCTTCAAAGCGGCTCTATCCACACCTCCTCAGTGGCAGGATGCTTTCAAGAACTGGCCCTTGCCCCCAATCGCAGGCTGGAAAAATTGGTACTAGAGGATCCTTGCAGACCAAAGTGCCAGGACCCAGAATTGGGAAACCCTCCGTATTGCTCAATGCTTGGAGTTATCTTTGGCCGAGACCCCAAAGAACGAAGACCTCTTGATAGCGGCTTGCCACTTCTGGTCAAATGGCGTCAACGCCTTCCTCTTTGGTCACGGCCTAATGTCCCCAACTCTGGCCGATGTGTATATGATCACCGGCCTTGACATTACAGGATCTGTTCACCCCTGGGATTTCAAAGGTTCCTCAAGAAAAACAGGGGCGAAACCAGGGAGCGGATACAAAACTATATCCTGAACCATATGAAGGATGGCCCCCTTGGTGAAGTTGAATACAGGGCATTTCTGAACATGTGGCTATGCAGGTTCATCTTCTGTGGTAAAGCCAATGAGCCTACCCTGAATCACATTGCAATGGCTTCACACCTAGTCAATGGCAAGCGCTTCCCTCTTGGGAAATACCTTCTAGGCAGTGTGTATCATATGCTTCATCAAACCGTCACCAAGATGTACACTAGCCAGAGGATTGCATGTGTCAACGGTCCCTGGTGGTTTGTTCAAATGTGGCTGCAGCTGCACATGCATCAGATTGTTGGTGTTGATTTGAACACCCGGTTCTTCCCTTCATCCACTCATCATGAAGGGGAACCCCAAGCCACCAGAGGATGCCAGACTTATGGAGAAGCTGCTTCAACTGTCCTCATTCAGCAGAATATCAGCCAGCTCTTCGAGCTCTTCTTCAAAGGCTTCCAAAATCCTCTCTGGCTCCCTTATTTGGATAATGACAATTTGACTCTCCCTTGTGAGTTCTCCTTTGAAACTGAACGCCAAGATGGAAGATTCCTGGAGATCTTCAAAATCATTATCCGCCCATGCATCCTGCCGGCTGAATTCAGTGGAGGAAGGCTGACCTATAGAACTTATGAATATTATCATCCCAACATAATGGCTCGGCAACTTGGATGTGGCCAGATGCCCCCAAGACTGTTTCTGCATGAATTCCTCAAGCCAGAGAGGAAATCAAAAAACTTACTCAAACTAGTAGAGTCTTTCAATATGTGTGTAGTCCTTCTGTTTACACCTGGCCTTTCATACCCACAACAATAGCTCACCCCACCTTCAACTCCTGGTGGCAAGAATTCCATGATCACATCTTCAGTGAGCCTGTACACTTGTTCTGTACAGAGTTGATGCCTGACTTCCAGCCAACTTCAGAGGTAATATGATTAACCCTTAAATCAGACATTTCCTCTTCCAATCATGATTATGATTTTATTTCTTTTTCCCTCAGAACACAATGCCTGCCCCTCTGGCCAGGGATATTGCCTACAATGCAGTAGGCCCAATCTCAGCATTGGGATTCAGATCACCAACTCTGGCCCAGCTAATGGCTAGGTATGCCACAACAGACCGACTCGCGTCCACCTTTTGCCGCCGACAGAGGCAAGGCTTATCTCTGATTGCTCCTCCAAATGCCAAGAGGAGAAGAACTATCAAGAAAGTCCTTGCTGAGGTAAAATCTCTTTCTTTCTCGATCATAGGATTACTCTGTTTCTGATAAATCATATCTTGTGCATTTTCAGACCAGAAATCAGCAATCCTTAGCTTCAGAACCTGCCAATGCCCCATCCACTGGTATGACTTTTACTGCCTTTTTCTTGAGGATGAACACTGGCATTCACTCCTAATTTGGTATTTGCAGAAGAAATAATGGAGGATCAACTTGTGGACGTCCCAGTGTCTCAACAAGCAAGTCCACCCAGGGTTGAGCCACCTGTCCAAGTGGAAATCTCATCTTCACCAGGGACTCAATCACCCCCTATCCAGACAGAAGCATCAAACTCGCCAGAGATGAGTTTCCCAATCCAACCAGAGCCATCAAGTCCTCCAAGGGCTCAATCACCCACTGGTCAAGCAAAAACATCGATCCCAGCAGAGGTGAACCCATCTCTTTCTCAGCCAGAAGCTTCTGAGTTGCCAGAAACTGCATCAGCGCCCCCTCACACAGAAGTTTCAGCTTTGCCTGGAACACCTCCTTCACCAATGGTTCTCCCTGAACAAAATCCTGCTCCAGTTTAGGAAATCAGACATGAGGTACTTATCTGCACTCAAACCTGCTATTTTTACTTTCAACATCCATGACTCGGCAATATTGCTCTCTCAGGATCAAGCCCCATCATCATCAAGCCCATCAGTGGGGAACAATCCAGTTGCCGAGGCTAGGGAAAGGGTACCTCAGACCTTGTCAGAGGAAGTGCAGGAAAAGCTCAAGGAGATTTTTACCTGGCTGCAAAAAGATACGCGGGATCAGTTCAAAGATCTCGATCACTTTGAAGAAATGCTTGAATCCATCAGCCAAGAACTCCCTGAGGACATTAATGCCTCACTTGCATCCATCTCTGGTCTAGAAATTCATTATGTGCCCATAAGACAGGCTCAGAGAAAGATGTCCTCTCGCCCGGCCATTGAAAAGAAGAGGGCCAGAGCTGAACAAGCCATGAAGGGGGCACAATCTCAGACCGAAATCCACAAAGATACACTGGCCAAACTGCAAGCTTCTCGTGAACTGAAGATCGCCAGAAAAGCCGCTTTAGAGGCAGAACTGAGAAACCTGTCAGCTGAAATAGAGGCCGACGACAAGAAAATGGCCGAGCTCCCTGGATTGATAGAAAAGACCCAAGAGGCAGCAATATCGGCCATAGCTGAGGTAAACCAGTGTGATGCAGAACTTACCACCCTATCCAGCGCCCAGAGAGATTATCAAGAGCGGATGGACAATTTTCGCCAAGCAACATCGAATGTCCGTGGTGTAATTGCGAAATATTTGAACATCTAGATGTTTCAATCGATGTGTAATCGAATTGGTCGCTCTTGTAACATTTGTTCTTGGAATTTCCTTTTCCTTCTGCGCATTCTTAAATGTAATGCTGAACGACCCATTCGGCAATGAAATGCCAATACCCGAATGGCACTTTGACTCCTCTCAGCCGAGCCAGTCAACCGAATACGACTCAGCCTAGAACTCCAAACGACCCATTGGCGGACTGGTCAAGGAAACCTTTCTACCTTCCGATTTTCTTGGGATATGCGCCACGATCCAGAGCCACGACTTGAGGCCACGATCTGTCTTGCCAGGCCTATAAATGAAACCGTAGGTGCCCCTAGCTCTCCACCAAGTCTTTAGCTCTCGAATCCTTGCCAATCTCAAGTCTTCTTCTTCTTTCCAAACAGTGCACATCCCCGAGAAGCATGGTGCGCAGCCTCAACCGACGCCGCGCCTCCGATGAGGTGGAGGGGAGCCGCGCCAGTGCGCGCCGGAGGCAATGATCGTCAATCCCTCTTCTCTGATTCATCTTTGATCCCCTTTTGTTTTGACGATCATCCTTTTTCAGGTTGATTCAATGGAATCCATCTCCCGCGCCGGCCGGTCAGCCCCTACCAGACGACTCCTCGGAGTCCGATGATCACTCCCCCATGCCCTACGGGGAACTCGACGCTCTCCGCTTCAAAGGGGAACTGGAGGTGGCCCAGCGCGAGCTGGAGGAGGTCTCCAAAAAGGCTGGCATAGCCGAGTTGGAGTGGGAATACCAGCGCAAGCGGCCTGGCCCGGAGACCATCGACGGTACGGTCCTGACACCGCTCCTTGATCCAACCCGGCCTTTGATGCTAATCTCCCTTTTCTTACACTTTGCAGCCCGTGATGCCGAGCTCAACCAGCTAAAGATGCTGGTGGAGCAATTGGCCGATAAGGTGAATGCTCGCGGAGACATGCCGGCGGAGCGCCTCGCTGCGGTGGAGCACCGCGTGGACGAAGTGGCCACCCATGGTGTCCGCTTGGGCACCACCCTGGGCCTGGCCGCCATGGCGACGCACACTGACGTTGACTACTCCACCAGGCCTTGCGGCTTCCGGGGCGGCGCGCCAGAAGACATCGAGGAGATCGAGCTCATCTTGGAGCGCCTCGATGGCCACGGCGACGCCATTGCCGAACTCACTCATCCCCAATCTGTGTTGAACAGGCTCTTTGACTAGATTGTATTAGGGATGTTTGAATATCGGCAATAAATAAAGAACTTTTGAACTTTGTGCTTGCACCGTGATGATTTTCTTCATGTTTGCATCCTTGCACCTTGTTTTTTCCTTAAACGTATTTGGGAACTAGCTTGAGTCGAACACGCGAGAACGGATGCCTCTTGGCGCAAACTCCACAGAAGATCCCTGAATCGGCAATCCGTAAGCACTGTTCAAGCGAAAGCCCTTCGCATTTGGGAAGAAAACCCTGCCGTTTGGTATTCCAATAGTGCACGCCGGCCAGTCATCACTCCCAATGCACCCCCTCGGTCAATAAAATAGCCTGCTGAGATGCCCTGCAAATCCACTCGCACACTCAGAGGAGAAAACCCCAAGGCCATGGACAAAGGCAAGGAACCCCAGGAGAGCAGCACTCCGAAGAAACGCACGATTCGAGAGTGAGTTTTCCCTTGATTTACTCCTTGTTTCCCATATGATCTTGCGCTTTACCTCCTCTCTTCTTTTCTTCTTTCAGCATTGATTTGCTTCCTGAAGAAATCATCGGGACCGAAGACATGCCTGAGTACATCTCCTCCGATTCCTCCCTCGAAGCAAAGGAGGCCACACCTGAACAGAGGACCAGCCATCAATTGCGCCGCCGCGTTCGGCACCTGGAGCATGACCTCAGGGACATCACCGCTCGCTGCCAGGCCGAACGCAGCGTCGTATGGCTTTGGAGGCATTAGTGGGAGGTAAATGTTTCTGACCCCTTCTTGACTTCGCGCTCACATCTGGATTTCTTGCCCCTAACACCCACTCCTCTGTTTCAGATGTCTCTGACAGGTACAACAACCTGAAAGCGGCTTGGGACAGCTTGGTGGAGGCCGCAAATCATGGTCACCCTCGTGCATTCCAAGTTGCCGTCACGGTGGTCTTGGAGCAACTGAAGAGGGAGCAGCCGAAGAAGAAGCAAATAAAAGATTGAATCATACTTTCGCTTCTTCCTCCACGCCTTCTGCTTCCCACCTCCTCGTAGTCTAGATCACCAGGGTTGTTGGATGTAAACCTGCAAGAAGCAGTTGTAATGTAGTTTTGTGCTAAGGGCAATGCATCTGGGCACTGGCCGTTCCTTCTGTTTGTGTATCTTTGTTCTGAAGGCGGCCTCGTTCTTGAGCGCCGGCTATTTCCTGTGTCAGATGCATGTAATCCCACTGCTGGTGATCATCGATCGATTTCAATACTAGGATAATATTTCTTCAAATATCACCCATTTATTGCAGCGGAAAACTCCTCTCCTAGTAAAGTTTTCAATATGTATGCATTACCAGGGACGCATCTGACCACGCGAAAGGGTCCTTCCCAGTTAGGGGACCATTTGCCGAATTCGCTGTATTTGGTTCCAATCGGCAATAGCGCTTTCCAAACCAAATCCCCTTCTGCAAATTGCCTGACTTTTACCTTCCTGTTATAATACTTGGCAACCCGCAGCTTGTTCTTCTCGATGTTTTCCAGGGCCCTGAGACGGATCATGTGTAAATCCTCTAGCTCATCCATCATTAGGCCACTGTAATCTTTGGAGCTTAAATCTTTCTGTAACACGATTCTCTTGGAATCTGATTGCATCTCCCAAGGTAGAACTGCATGATGCCCATAAACCAATTCGTAAGGAGAAGTCTTTGTAGCTCCATGCGGGGCCATTCGGTAAGCCCATAATGCTTCACTGAGTACCGAATGCCACCTCCTTGGCTTCTGGTCGATCTTCTTCTGTATCAGCTTGATCATGATCTTATTAGAAGCCTCTGCCTGACCATTAGCTTGGGCATAATAGGGAGAAGAATTAAACAATTTGATTCCCATGCTTTCGGCAAATTCTCTGAACTCCAGGGACACGAATTGGGCCCCTTGATCAGTTGTGATTGTCTGAGGGATTCCAAACCGATAGATGATGTGTTCCTTGACAAATTCAACCATGTTTTTCGACGTTGCCTTCTTTAGTGGAATTGCCTCAACCCATTTAGTAAAATAATCTGTAGCCAAAAGCACAAACTTATGCCCCTTGCTAGATGGTGGATTAATCTGGCCCATCAAATCTATACCCCAACCCTTGAACGGCCATGGCTTGATAATGGGATTCAATGCTGACGCGGGACCCTTTGAATATTTCCAAACCTCTGGCAATCTTGACATCCCTTGTAATACTCAAAGCAATCCTCTAATATCGTCGACCAAAAGCACCCAGCTTGCCTGACAACCCATTTCATGCGGTAAGCCGATTGGTGTGCTCCACATATCCCATCATGCACTTCACTCATCATTTTCTTGGCTTCTTCTGGACCCAGGCATCGTAGCAACACCCCATCTAATGATTTGTAAAACAAATTGCCATCCAGAAGAACGAATTTTATGGCCTTGTACCTGAGCTTCCTAGAGACCTTTCGGGATGGATCTTTCAAATAGTCAACGATCTCTTTTCTCCAATCATCCTCCGCAAGATCCATTCCCAGTGCGCATGTATCCGCAGCGAACGCTTCCTGACTCTCTTTGTAACCAGAGGCGCTCTGAGCCAACCTGTTCGCTTCTTCGTTATGTTCCCTAGGAATATGCTGTAGAGTTACCAATGGAAAGCTCTTCAAGATTTCCCTGCATTCTTCGTAGTAACTCCTCAGTGCTTCACTTTTGCATTCGTATTGGCCGTTCAATTGCTTGATCACCAACTCTGAATCTCCATAAACCTCAACTGAAACGGCCTCGACTTCCCTCAAATACTAAAGCCCCTGAAGTAATGCCTCGTACTTAGCCTGATTGTTTGTAATAGTGGGCTGTATAGGGATAGCAAATTCAAACATCTCACCTCTAGGTGAAATCAGTAGGATCCCTACTCCCCCACCTTTACCACATGATGATCCATCAAAAAACAAAGCCCACGGGGTGATTTCAAGCAAATCAATTGACGGATCACGATGCTCAGTTATAAAATCGGCAATGATTTGACCTTTGATAGCTTTTGCCGATTCGAACTTTAACTCAAACTCTGATAAAGCCAAGATCCATTTGCCAATCCTGCCATTCAAAATTGGCATCGATAACATATGTTTTATTACATCAAACTTGGAATACACAGTGCATTCGGCATTCAACAAGTAGTGCTGAAACTTTGTACACGAGTAGTATACGCACAGGCACAGCTTCTTTGCAGCCGAATACCTGGTTTCAGGATCAAGTAATTTTCGGCTAAGATATGCTACTACCCGATCCTTTCCTTCGAATTCTTGAATAAGGGCCGATCCAATGGTTTGGGAATCGGCCGCCACGTACAACTTGAAAGGCTTATCTAGCTAAGGAGGGACCAGCACCGGTGGCTCCTTCATGTATTGCTTGATCTCATCAAAAGCCTTTTGTTGTTCGTCGCCCCATGTGAACTTCTGATCCTTCTTTAGCTTCAGCAATGGAGAGAACGGCAAAACCTTCTGTGACAGATTTGAAATGAATCTCCTTACGAAATTAATTTTGCCGAGCAGCGATTGTAACTCCTTGAGATTAGTTGGAGGGGCAACTTCATCAATGGCCTTCATGCTCTTCTTGCCAACCTCAATCCCTCCTTCGTGGACCAAAAATCCCAAGAATTCTCCAGCTGATACCCCAAAAGCGCATTTGTTTGGATTCATCTTTAAACCATGCTTTCGGGTACATTCCAAGGTCCTTTTCACATCTTCCAAATGTGTGTCATGACTTAGGGATTTGATCACGACATCATCAATGTAAATTTCAACAACTTTGCCGATCAACTCGTGAAAGATGTAATTCATGGCTCGCTGATAAGTTGCACCGGCATTTTTCAACCCAAATGTCATGACTATCCATTAAAACAAGCCTATATGACCAGGACATCTGAAGGCCGTCTTTGATATATCTTCTATTGCCATAAAAATTTGGTTGTATCCTGCATTGCCATCCATGAAACTGATAACTTTGTGCCCTGCAGCGGCGTCAACCAACAAATTGGCAACAGGCATGGGGTAACCATCCATCGGAGTAGCTGTGTTCAAATCCCTGAAATCTATGCAGACCCTCATCTTTCCATTCTTCTTGTAAGCAGGGACAATGTTAGAAATCCACTCCGCATATCTGCATGGCCGAATGAAGTATGCATCAAGTAATCTTTCAACTTCTTTCTTCACATCGGCCAATACCTCATCCTTGTAGATTTTCCGGGGTGGTTGCTTATATGGTTTGAAACCAGATTTGATTGGCAACCGATGCTCAACGATGGAGCGATCCAGTCCAGGCATCTCCGAATAATCCCAGGCGAAGCAATCTTTATATTCCTTGAGTAGCGTGATTAATTCCTCCCTGAAGTCTGATTGCAAGTTTGCGCTGATGAACGTCGGCCTTGGCTTGTCACCGCTTCCAATGTCAACTTCTTCTAATTTATCAGCTGACATGAATCCTCGCCCCAACTTGCCATCAGTACCATCGACGGGGTTCTCCATTAAAAATTGCTATAAGAGCCGATTTCTTGAATCGGTACGTTGATCGGCTGCCGACAGTTCAACAGGACCTTCTCCCCGCCTTTCCCTCGAAACGAGTCAATACCTTGATACTCCCGAAAAGCCGGGTTCCATGTTTGCAACGCTCACGAGTCATCTCGCTTGGACCACCTCAATATCATCATCCACCCATTGGATGAGCTGCCGATGCATGGTGGATGGTACGCAAAGCAATTGGCATGAATCCGGTCCCGTCCAAGCGGTAGAGGGCGTAGGCTCCTTTACCTTCGATAACAAAGAAGGTCGTGAGCAGCGTCTTGGACCCGATCATCAGATCCACATGAGCGCATCCCTTGGTGTCTGAAGGATTCCCAGCGAAATCGTTCAGTATTGTGCTTGTAGGCGTCAGATCGCTAGGGCCCATGCCAAGTTTTCTGAAGGTGGTGTACGGCATTACGTTGACCGCCGCCCCACCGTCGACAAACATCTTGGTCAATGGCTTGCCATTGACATATCCCTTCAAGTACAGCGACCTCATGTGTCGATTTTTGGCCGGTTTGTCGAAGACGGCTTGCTTGGCTAGCACCAGCTGTGCCATCAGCCCCTCAACCTGCTCATCATCCAGGGACGCCTCTTCTCGCACAACCCGATTAGCGAGAGCCATAAATTCATTCGGCGAAAATATACCATGCATGCCGGAGCCGAACGCTTTGACCCTTCGAGGTTTATCCTTTGGACGCCACACCCACAGCTTTGTCCGGATCCCGGCCGCCTCAGTTCACGGTTCCTCAAGTGCTGAACCCTTCGCTTCTGACTCTTTCTTAGGCCAGGCGGGCACCATTGCCCCTTCTGCCAGATGTACTCGTCCTCGTCTTCCTCTTGATCAGCCCACCTTAAATCAGCTTGCCTCTTCCTAGGATGATCAATGATTTCAATTTTTTGACGCCGATCCTCGCTAGGATGTATCCTTCCAATTCTTTCATGGACGGATCGGCGATTGGCAGTCTCCTGCCTATACTCAAAATATCTGTCGCTGCACTCAGGGCAGTTTCTCAGCGTGGGCAGCTTCAAACCTTCGTTCTGGCAGTGCCTGAAGAATGCACACCCCCAGTGCGTGCGCTCCTGATCGCGCGTGTATTGCTCCAGGTCTCTCCTGCGTGCTTCCTCCTCAGCCCTGCGCTTCTCCTCCTCGTAATTCCGCTTCTGGTAGCGCTCCTTTTCCAGCTGGCGCTGCCACTTGTTGAGGAGGATACGCGTGGTCACTCTGGGCTTGGCTCTGGATGATTCCCCGATTTCGATGTGGCTCTTGAGAACGCGGGAGGCTTCACCATGCACCTGCTCCAAAGTCACCTGACGCTCCGGTCCTCTTGCTCCATCTTGCCTTGCCCTGGCTGAGGTCAAGACTTTGACCTTGCCCTTCTCCTCAGCTGTTACCATGTTGACCGAAAAACCTACCATGTTCTGAGGGAAAGGGTGGCCATCCAGCTTCATCTTGTTATCAAATTTGAGGTGCCCCTCCTGGATGGCTCTCTGGATCCTCATTCTGAAGACCCTGCAGTCGTTGAAGGAGTGCGAGTTCCTGTCGTGGAAGCCACAGTAATGTTTCTCCTTTACTCCATCGGGCCGAAGCATGGAATGCCCTTCAGGCAATCTGATTCGGCCTTCCTTTACCAGGAGCTCAAACAGTTTGTCAGCTTTCGTGATGTCGAAGTCGTAAGTACCTTTGGTCTGTTTGACCCAGCGCTGATTCATAGTCAATGGCTCTTTTTCCCACATGATTTCGGCCGCAGCCACGTCTTGTTCATCATCAGAATCTTCCACCAGGTCGGCCTTGTCCAGGAACTGGTTGTAGATATCCGCCACGTCGTGCTGTTTACCGAACCTGGCATCCTTCTTGAAACTGTATGCTTGGTTGCTCATTAACGACAACTTTTGGGACAGCTGGCCCAGGTTATCGAACTCCATGCCAAACAGCTTCTCACGCACGGCCGGCAGCATCCCGGCAATGGCCATATCAGCCAACTGGTCATCTGGCAGGTTGAGCGAAAAGCACATGCCCTTAACTTCCCTGAACCTCCTAAGGAATTCCAAGGGCGTCTCACTGTGCCTCTGCTTCAGGGTAGCGAGGTCGATAAGCTTCTTTTCTAAGCTACCGCTGAAATAGTGGGCATGGAATTTCCGTTCCAGCTCCTTCCATGTGCTGACTGATTGCGGGGGTAAAGATGAAAACCATTGGAACGCCGGACCCGTCAGTGACGCGGGGAAGTATCTGACTCTGAACGCTTCTTCGGCTGAGCACTCCCCAAGCTGCATCAGGTAGCGAGCAATGTGCTCCACCGTGCTCGTGTCGTCCTGCCCCGAAAACTTCGTGAATTCCGTCAGAATCACGTTGTAGTACCACTCCGGGAACGGCGGCATGTAGGTAGGTCCTTGCATTTTCGGTTTGAGGCCGAATTGATTCTGCATCAAATCGGCCATCTTCTGCGCCAGGACGTCGTCCTCCTGCGTGCCTGCAGCTGGTCTGTAACCCGGATTCGGAAGAGCGTCGATGGCCCCGTAGTTCCCCACCTCGCGGTAGCCTCCGCCGTATAGATTCCTCTGTAGCCAGTTGCTTGCTGGAGCAATCCTGTGGCCGAAAGCAAGCGGGGCCCCAGGCGAGCTGAATGCCAACTCCCCGTACGTGGGTTGGTACGGGTTCAGCTGTTTCACAGGTTGACCCGTGCTGCTCTGCGGTGGTGGCTAGACTGGTCGTCCTCCTGCGGCCTGCAGTGGGGGCTGAGCTGGCTGACCCCCAACACCTTGTGGAGGAGGTTGGAAAGCTTGACTCCCAGCGCTATGAGGAGGAGGCTGGGCTGGCTGGCTCTGCAATGGCGGTTGAGAACTGGACTCGCCAAACTCCACGGTGCCTCCTTCAATGGGTGCCTTGTTGAATGCCTGCTCCATGCCTGGACCGAAGACAGCCACCATCATTTGTTTGAACGCACCAAGGAAAGCTTTGTGGTGCCTGCTCAGGACGTGGTCCGCAGTATCGCGGAACGCTTGCATGCACTCCTCTCTTTCCTGCTGGGTTGTGGCGTCGCTCTCTCCTGGCAACAATACCCTGGGCATCTCATTTTTCAAGTACGGGACGCCGCTCCTGTTCTTCTTGAAGGACAGCAGGCACTTCTGTTGGAATTGATCCACGACGTCCTGGAGCTGCTGCCGTTGCTCAGGAGAGAGGTCTTCGATGTTGACATCCATGATATCCGCGATGTCAGGCATCTTGATTTTCGGCTGTGTCCCACTGGGCGTGCCAAAAAGTGTGTTGACGCAAAATATGCCCCTAGCGCCAAGCACACAGCAAGCCGAACAAGCTGGCTTCACACGCGCAAAGAATCACTAGACGTGCCAGTCAATTTTCCCTGAAAATGAACAAAAGACAAGATAGTTAAATACCAAAGCTTGGAACTTGCCGGGTGGTACCAGACAGTTCCATATTTGCGGCTACGAATCCAGGTGCGATGACATATAGCTATAGAAAGCTATCTGCCAATAAACTGAAACCATTCGGGATCTTTAAGAAGGCAAAAGTATCATAGCCGAATGGATGACGTAAGCATGACGACGATCGGTCTCTGCTTAGTCAAAAGTGCACATGCGCAAAACCGCGATCGATCCCCGTGGTGATTAACATTAAATAAATAGATTCAAGTAAAACGCGAGCACAAACATGCAATAAACAAGCATGCATAGATCTAAAGCACTAGTCTACCGCATGTCTAGGTACTTTAAAACCCGTCGGGTACGATGCCAAACAAATCTATCCACCGCATGATACAACTTGCATGGGGATTGTACCACTTTCCACAAACAGATCTATCCACCGCATGATACAATCTAAATATGGAAAGCTAAAAGCATACATTATTTAAAGCATAAATTACGCACGTGTTCTACTCGTGAAGAAACATTACCGAATACGGCTGAACAGCCGATTCGGGGTCCATGAAGAAGGAACAAACATTACCAAGTAAGATAAATCTATCAGATTGGTTTGAAATCTAATCCACCGGATGACTAGCTCCAAAACAAACCAAAAACCTGCATCTACCGCGTGATACTCAGTTCTTTCAAGATTTATGCAAACATCGGCAAGCTTGAACCCGCAACACGTAACAACCTAAATCGATTCGGTTTCGGCTATCAAGGAGCACGTGATCCACGCATTAAAATAGCCATAAGCACGAACTTGACTCACATGAAGATCATCAAAAGGTAAAAGCCGATCCAAACCCATCTAGATTGGGCAAAAAGTGTTACATGAATTTAAACATAAAGCAAAACTCAAAGCAACACGGGGTAACTTAATGAATCTATTGGATCTTGCCAAAATCCAATAGAGCCGATAACTAGCTTCAAGCTAGATCTTAGCCTACCGCATGGCTCATGACCTAACAAGAAACCTTCTTGAACCAAGCTTGAATCTACCGCATGACACCAAGCATGGTAACAAGACTACTTGCATCAGATCTAAATCCACCGCATGATACTAGACATGATACAAGGTTGCCGGTACTCACGGAGGTCGACGGATCGATGAACCCTCTCGAAGAACTTGACGACATGACAAATGGACTCTAGGGTTTGGCGTAAAGCCGGTTTGTATTGAGAATGATTTCGTATATCTGTTACATACAATCAGGGCTCATATTTATACCCTGCCAAGCACAACCTCGAATGGATTCAATACCTAATTTATCTCTAAGCTTGATCGCTTATCCATCCATTTGTCCTTCCTGCTTGAGCCACATCACTGTACAATCCCGCGAAATCAGCTCAACTGTTCTCTTGCCGAACGGAAACAGATAGCCGACCGTGGATTTTTCTGCCAAATGCATC
Organism: Cenchrus americanus; assembly: GCA_947561735.1. NCBI lineage: Eukaryota > Viridiplantae > Streptophyta > Magnoliopsida > Poales > Poaceae > Cenchrus > Cenchrus americanus. The sequence goes on along the minus strand of OX387245.1, from coordinate 78,676,012 downwards.
TGAAGAAACCTTCCTTCCACCGGACGGATTCCCCACCGAGCTGGACCCACAAGTCAGACTCCTTACCAAATTTTGGTGTTAACACTCCTTACGAACCCTGATCTAATGATACCCAGAGAGCATCTCACTATTGGCTGCATCATCCACGATTTTGTCTACCCTCTCCAAGGGAAAATCGTCTTTCTTGCATGCCTTGTTCAAATCGGTGAAGTCCACACACATTCTCCACTTTCCATTTTTTTTCTTGACTGGCACAGTGTTGTCTAGCCAGACCGGGTACTTGACTTCTCTGATTACTTGTGCGTCTTGTAATCTCTGAACTTCTGCTTCGACTGCTTTCACCTTTTCCTCATACATTTTCCAAAGTTTCTGCTTCTTAGGAGGTATTTTTTCGTCTGTTTCCAGGGCATGTTCGATGATATCCCTGTCAACACCTTGTAGGTCCTTAGCTGACCATGCGAAAACATCCTTGTTTCTGTTCAGAAATCATACAAGGTCCTTGTCCCCTTCGGCGCTGAGGTTGGCCCCTATTGTGACTGCTCTATCAGGCATGTCATCCAGATACACTTTCTTGGTTTCGCCATCTGTAGCTATTTCAATTTTTTCCTTGTCCCGCTTAGCCTCTTCGTAGGTTTCCTTCTTCTCGTCAGCTGTTTTCAGCTGGTACACGTTCGTTTGGCCGGGCGTGTGGCCTTTTTCTATGTTTCTGGCCTCTTGTTGATTGCCGAACACCATGATGACCCCTTTGGGCGCTGGCATCTTCATGCATAAGAACTGCTGCCTTATGAAAGCATCAAACTTGTTCATGAAACCTCTGCCGAAAATCGCGAGGTATGGGTGGTAAATGTCAACTACATCGAAAGTGAGGCTCTCCGTTCTGGCATTCTCGAGATCTCCGAAGGAAACAGGGAGTGATATTTTTCCAACCGGTTTGATGGGCTTTCCTCCGAACCCTTGCAGTGGGTATTCTGGGGGGTCCAACATGTGCTATCTCAGATTCATCTTTTCGAAAGTCTTCAAGAACAGGATATCCGCCGAGCTCCCATTATCGACTAGGACTTTTCCTATGACCCACCCAGCTATATTCACCTCAATGACCATGGCATCATTGTGAATCGCGGATTTCAGCCTGAAATCTTCTTCCGTGAAGGTGATTGGCACCTTTGCCCACTCCGGACGAGCAGCTGGGCCGTCGTTGATGATGGTGTTTACAGACCTGAAGTAATTGCTTCTCTGCTTCTTAGTCTCGAATTCCATAGCTGACCCGCCCGTGATTGGCATGATTGTCCCGAACGACGGCAATGCCTTGGAGTTCTGAGGTCCCGAACTTGACTGAGGCCTTGACGAACATTCTGGAGGTGGTGGCAAGATTTCCCGAATGGGTTGTGGTTGCTGGATTGACTGTATTGCTTGCGACTGAGGGAAAAATTGCTGCGACGGCTGCCATGCTGACTGTGGTTGCGGGAATTGCTGAACTGAGACAGAACTTGACTGTGGGTTCGCGAATTGCGCCTGCCAGAAATTCAGGCGAAACTGGCTTGGCATTGAGGATGCGATGCTCATTAGTGCCTTTTCTTGCTGAATTCTTGCCATGTTTTTCTTCGTTTCTGGGCACCCTTCGGTGCTGTGGCCCCTCCCATGATACTGGCAATAGAAGTAAGGATCTTTCGGGTTGTGGTTCGTGAGTCCTAGGGGTCCTCTGCCTCTCCCCCTTCCTCTGGGATTGAACCCGCCCCTGGTGCTTGGCCTGTTGCTTTGTTCAGGTTGCGAATTTCCGACGTTGTTGACGTTTCGCGGATGTTGGGGTGGTGCCCTCCATGTCATCTCTCTGTTGCCCTGTCTTGCCTCGTTCCGCTCAGCTACCCTCTTGCGGTGGTCATCATCAGACAAAATGTACTCCTCCAATTCGCGAAAGAGTTCCTCAACCATCTTGGGTTTCTTTCTCGTGAGATGCGAAGCTGTTGGTCCTGGAGTGAGACCTTTGATCAGTGCATTGATCGTTGTTTTGTCATCAGCTTCGGGGATTTGAGACCTTTGTTGCATGAACCTTCTCACGAAGTTCCGCAGTGGCTCTCTGTCTTTCTGTTTGCAGTTATACAAATCTGATGCTTTCGCCGTTGTGTCGTGGAACATCTGAAATGCTTGCATGAACTTTGTCTTGAGGTCTACCCAGCTGTAGACTGAATGTGGAGGCAGCAGTGAGTACCAATTCAGTACTGGTCCTTCGCAAGCGATGATGAAGGATTTTGCCAGTGCAACATCATCCCCTCCTGCCGAATTCACAGCTGATTCATATCTCATGAGGAATTGTCTAGAGTTTCCGAAGCCGTTGTATTTGGGGAGAGAGACAGGCTTAAACTTCGGCGGCCAAGGTGTTGTTTGCAGCCCAATAGACAGGGGTGATTCAGAATCCACGAAGTGTGAGACTCCGTTTCCCGCAAAGAAGTTTTCTTTCGGGGGTTCTTTTGCTGGCCCAGTGTTCTGGTGCGGTGATTCCTGCTACAGGGAACTGTTCTCTTGTTCTTTCATTTCATCAATTTCTCTCTGAATTGCTTCAATTTGCTCTTTTGCTTTGTTTAGCTGCTCTAGCTTTTCGGAGATTTTCCTCTTCGCTTGTAACTGAGTTGCAAAATTTTCTTTGTCTTTCTGCAGTTGCTGTATCTTTTGCTGAACCATTTCTAGCTCCCTGTCTATGGTGTCATCATCATCATCCACATTCTCAAACTCTTGCTGTTCAGCAGGTTGTTCTTGGGTATGAGCTGTTTTTTCTGCTCTTGCCTTCATGAGAGCTTCGAGCTTTGCTCTCCATTCTTGGTCTGTTGTGTTAGAAGGTTCAGGAACGAAAGGGGTTTCATTCCTTTGGGTAGGATGGTGATCGTCTCGATTCGCCTCTACGAACGGTCTTCTTGGATTTCTTCTAAGGTGGCATCGTGAGTTTCTCTTCGGCTGGAACACGGTGGGCGCTAATGTTGGGGGGTTACCCGAAAAATTCAGATGATTCCCCTAACACGAGAGAGAGAGTTCTTAGCACGTTCAAGCACAAAGTTAGAGCTCAAAGAGACTGTAATTCCCCCTGCAGATTGCACAAGTTCCAAAAAGTCTGAATCCGTTTACAGTGCCCTCGCGCCCCCTTTTATAGGGAGATGAAGGGACTTTTACATACCAAAAACACCCTCAGACTCAGAGAATATTCCTAGTGTGAACGCATACAAAAATGTCTTTTTCGTCTAACATATTTACAAATCTGCCACTAGTTCACACTCTAAACCCGGACTTTTTGGGACAACAACTTTGACTTTGCTTCTTCGTTGGTTCGTGAATGTCTTAACGCGTGCCTCCCGAACTGGGTCCTCGACAGATTCCCGAATCGGCCTCTGCTTCTTCGTCGGTTCGTGCATGTCTTCACGCGTGACTCCCGAACTGGGTTACCGACAGATTCCCGAATCGGCCGTCCTCCGAAGTTCGCGCCATCGCCAGCTCGAGGTTCCGGGCTTCCGTATGTTCGCGACCCCATTTCTTCACTGAATCAAGATTCTCGAACTTCACGCCTTCGCGAATTCGAGGCTTCACAGGTTCTAGGCTTCCGAAAATCGTGAGTTTCCTGTTCCTGAAAAACATGTCTCGAGAACTTTGTCAAACTCCGACATTTCGAGGGTGACGGGTTTTCCTGAATTCCCCAAAAATCAAGATGCCCGAAATTGGCGACATTCGGGACGTAACCATTGAGGGTCTTTCTCCAGAGCAACTACAACAGCTGAAAGATGCTACAGATCAATTTCAGTTAAAGTGCTTGATGTCATTCAAGAAGCACAGAAGTGGCGTTCCGTATCTTAAAAACGAAATGCCCAGGGTTCTACTGTCAGGAGAGACTGACGCCACAACTCTTCAAGAGAAGGAAGAGTGTATACAAGCGTTTCGGGATTCTGCGGAAGCTGCGCTGGGTAGGCATAATAAGGCTTTCCTGAGCATGTTCAAGCAAATGATGATGGGCGTGTTTGGCCCAGGCATGGAACAAGTATTCAGTCGGGTATCCCCTCAGGGATATTATGTGGAGATTGGAGAGTCCAGCTCTGCTCAACCAGGAGCTCAACCACCATTACGAAGCCAGCCAGTCCAGCCTCCTCCACAAAGCGTTGGGAGCCAGCCCATCCAGCCTCTTCCGCAAAGCGCTGGAAGTCAGCCAATGCAACCTCTTGTGCAGGCTGCAGGGGGACAACCAGTCCAACCACCTCCACAAGGCAGTGCAGGTCAACCGGTTCAACAGCCAAATCCATATTAACCTACGTATGGGGAGATGGCGTTCGTCTCATCTGGAGTACCGCCCAATTCCACCTACAAGATAGCTCCAGCTAGCAACAGGTTGCAGAAGAACTTGTATGGTGGAGGTTACCACGAAGTCATGGACTATGGCGCTATTGACGCTCTCCCGAATCCAGGGTACGGCACAGCTGCAGGAGTGCAGGAAGATGATTTTCTGGTTCAAAAGATGGCCGATCTGATGCAAAATCAATTCGGCCTCAAGCCTAAAATGCAAGGACCAGCCTACATGCCTCCCTTCCCGGAGTGGTACTACAGAGTGATCCTGCCGCCAAGGGTGAATCCTCTTACGGAGTTTACGAAGTTTTCTGGGCAGGACGATACGAGCACAGTGGAGCACATTGCTCGTTATCTGATGTAGCTTGGAGAGGCCTCAGCTGATGAGGCGCTCAGGGTTAGGTATTTTCCCCTGTCATTGACGGGCCCGGCGTTCCAGTGGTTTACTTCTTTGCCTCCCCAGTCAGTTGGCACATGGAGGGAGCTGGAGCAAAAGTTCCACGCCCATTACTTCAGTGGTAGCACAGAAAAGAAGCTCATTGACCTGACCACTTTAAAACAAAGATACAATGAGACACCTCTGGAGTTCCTCAAGAGATTCAGGGAGGTCAAGGGCATGTGTTACTCGTTGACTCTACCAGATGATCAGTTGGCTGACATGGCCGTTGCAGGAATGTTGCCGACCGTGCGGGAGAAGTTGTTTGTTATGGAGTTTGACAATCTAGGTCAATTGTCTCAAAAGCTGTCACTGATGAGCAACCAGGCCTATGGGTTCAAGAAGGACACCAGATTCAATAAGCATCAGGCCATAGGTGACATCTATAATAAGTTCCTTGAAAGGGCCGACCAGATGGAAGATTCTGACGATGATCAAGAAGTGGCCGCCGCTGAAATCATGTGGGGCAAGGAACCTTTGACTATGAACCAGCGTTGGATCAAGCAGACCAAGGGCACATATGACTTCGACGTCACCAAAGCCGACATACTTTTTGAGTTCTTGGTAAAAGAAGGCCAAATCCAGTTGCCTGAAGGGCATTCTATGCTTCGGCCCGATGGGGTTAACGAAAAATGTTATTGTGGCTTCCATGATAGAAACTCTCACTCCATCAATGACTGCAGAGTCTTCAGGATGAGGATCCAAAAGTCTATCCAGAGGGACACCTGAAGTTTGACAATAAGATGAAACTGGATGGCCATCCTTTCCCTCAGAATATGATAAGCTTTTCTGTTAACATGGTGACGGCCGAGGAGAAAGGAAAGGTCAAGGTCCTGATGTCAGCTAGAGCAAAACAAGGTGGAACAGTGGATCTGGCACAGCAAGTAACGTTGGAACAGGTCCACGGAGAAGCCCCTCGTATCGTCAAAAGCCATATTGAAGTTGGGGAATCATCCAGGACCAAACCCAGGGTCACCACGCGCATCCTCCTCAACAAATGGCAGCGTCAGCAGGAGAAGGAACGCTACCAGAAGCAAAGGCGCGAGGAGGAGAGACGCAGGTTTGAGGAAGAAGCGCGCATGAAGGAACTGGAGCAGTACACACGAGAACAGGAGTGTGCACACCGGGGCTGAGCATTCTTCAGGCATTGCTGGAACGAGGGATTAAAACTCCCCACATTGTAGAACTGCCATGAGTGCAGTGACAGGTGCTTTGAGTATAGGCAGGAGACTATCAATCGCTGATCCGTCCATGAGAGAATTGGAAGGATACATCCTAATGACGATCGACGTCAAAAAATAATTGAGGTCATCGATCACCCCAGGAAGAGGCAAGCTGACCAGAGGTGAGCTGATCAAGAAGAAGAAGAACACGAGTACATCTGGCAAGAAGGGCAGTGGTGCCCGCCTGGCTTGAGGAAAAGCCAAAAGAGAAGGGTTCAGCACTTGAGGAACCGGGAATTGAAGCAGGCGGGTATCCAGAGGAAGCAAATATGGCGCCCAAAGGACAAGCCTGAAGGATCGAGTCGTTCGGCTCCGGCGTGCATGGTATACTTTTCGCCGAATGAATTCATGGCTCGCGCTAATCAAGTTGTGCAGGAGGAAACGTCCCTGGATATCAATGATGATGAACAGCTTGGGGCATTGATAGCGCAACTGATATTAGCCAAGCAGGCCACCTTCGACAAACCGGCCAAGAATCGTCACATGAGGCCGTTATACTTAAAGGGATATGTCAATGGCAAGCCATTGACTAAGATGTTTGTTGACGGCGGGGCTGCGGTCAACATGATGCCATACACTACCTTCAGGAAGCTTGGCATGGGCCCCGAGGATTTGACGCCTACGAGCATAATTCTAAACGATTTTGCTGGAAATCCTTCGGATATCAAGGGCTGCGTACACGTGGACTTGATGATCGGGTCCAAGACATTGCTCACGACCTTCTTTGTCATCGACGACAAAGGAGCATATAGCTTACTGCTTGGGCGGGACTGGATCCATGCCAACTGCTGCATCCCATCTACCATGCATCAACAGCTCATTCAGTGGGTAGATGACGATATTGAAGTAGTCCAAGCGGATGATTCTGTGAGCGTTGCAAACGTCGAACCAGCTTTCTGGGAATATCAAGGCATCGATTGTTTCTCAAGAAAAGACTGGGGTGAAGGTCCTGTTGAACCTGTCAGCAGTGATCAAAAGCCGATTCAAGCAGTCGGCTCTTATAGTAATTTTTAATGGACAATCCTGTTGATGGAACTGATGGCAAGTTGGGGCGAGGATTCATGTCGGCTGACAAATTGGAGGAAGTTGATATTGGAAACGGTGATAAGCCAAGGCCGACATTTATCAGTGCTAACTTGGAGCCAGGTTTCAGAGAAGAGTTAATCGAACTGTTAAGAGAATATAAGGATTGCTTCGCTTGGGATTATTCGGAGATGCCTGGTTTGGATCGTTCCATTGTTGAGCATCGGTTGCCAATCAAGCCTGGTTTTAGACCCTATAAGCAACCTCCCCGGAAAATCTACAAGGATGAAGTATTGGCCGATGTGAAGAAGGAAGTTGAAAGATTACTTGATGCAAACTTTATTCGGCCATGCAGGTATGCGGAGTGGATCTCTAACATCGTCCCTGTCTACAAGAAAAATGGGAAGATGAGGGTTTGTATAGATTTTAGAGATTTAAACAGAGCTACTCCTATGGATGGATACCCAATGCCTGTTGCTGATCTGTTGGTTGAGGCTGCTGCTGGCCATAAAGTTATCAGCTTCATGGATGGTAATGCAGGGTACAACCAAATTTTCATGGCAATAGAGGATATATCAAAGACAGCTTTCAGATGTCCTGGTCACATAGGCCTGTTTGAGTGGATAGTCATGACATTTGGGTTGAAAAATGCCGGCGCAACTTATCAACGAGCCATGAATTATATCTTTCATGAGTTGATCGGCAAAATTGTTGAAATTTACATTGATGATGTCGTGATCAAATCTTTGAATCATGACTCACACATGGAGGACGTGAAGAGAACCCTGGAATGCACCCGAAAGCATGGGTTGAAGATGAATCCAAACAAGTGTGCTTTTGGAGTATCAGCTGGGGAATTCTTGGGATTTCTGGTACACGAAGGGGGGATTGAGGTTGGCAAGAAAAGCATGAAAGCTATCGATGAAGTTGTCCCTCCAACCAATCTCAAGGAATTGCAATCATTGCTTGGCAAGATCAATTTTGTGAGGAGCTTCATTTCAAATCTGTCGCAAAAAATTTTGCCCTTTTTTCCGTTATTGAAGCTCAAGAAAGACCAGAAGTTCATATGGGGTGACGAACAACAAAAGGCTTTTGATGAGATCAAGCAATATATGAAGGAACCACCAGTGCTGGTCCCTCCGCAATTGAACAAGCCTTTCAAGTTGTACGTGGCGGCCGATACCCAAACCATTGGATCGGCCCTTATACAAGAATTTGAAGGAAAGGAGCGGGTAGTAGCGTACCTTAGCCGAAAATTACTTGATCCTGAGACCAGGTATTCGGCTGCAGAGAAACTGTGTTTATGCGTGTACTACTCGTGTACAAAATTTTGGCACTACTTATTGAATGCCGAATGCGTTGTATACTCCAAGTTCGATGTAATAAAACATATGCTATGAATGCCAATTTTGAATGGAAGGATTGGCAAATAGATTTTGGCCTTGTCTGAGTTTGAGTTGATGTTCGAATCGGCAAAAGCTATAAAAGGTCAGATTATTGCCGATTTTATTACTGAACATCGTGATCCATGGATTGATTTGCTTGAAATTACTCCTTGGGCCCTATTCTTTGATGGATCGTCATGTGTCAAAGGTGGGGGAGTAGGGATTTTGTTAATTTCACCCAGGGGCGAGATGTTTGAATTTGCTATCCCTATTCAGCCTACTGTCACAAACAATCAAGCTGAGTACGAGGCATTACTTAGAGGGCTTCAATATCTGAAAGAGGCCGGGGCTGTTTCAGTTGAGGTTTATGGAGATTCAGAGCTAGTTATAAAACAATTGAACGGACAGTATGAGTGCAAAAGTGATGCCCTGAGGAATTACTACGAGGAATGCAGGGAAATCTTAAAAAGTTTTCAATTAGTAATTCTACAGCATATTCCTAGAAAACACAATGAAGAGGCAAACAGGTTAGCTCAAAGTGCTTCAGGTTACAGGGAAAATCAAGAAGCATTTGCCATAGAGGTGTGTGCTTTCGGGAGTGATCTTGCAGAGGATGATTGGAGAAAGGAAATTGTTGATTGTTTGGAAGATCCATCCCGAAAAGTTTCTAGGAAGCTCAGGTACAAAGCCATTAAATTTGTTCTTCTGGATGGAAGTCTATTTTACAAATCATTGGATGGGGTGTTGCTGCGATGCCTGGGTCCAGAAGAAGCAAAGAAGATGATGAGTGAAGTGCATGATGGGATTTGTGGAGCACATCAATCGGCCTATCGTATGAAGTGGGTTATTAGGCAAGCTGGATGCTTTTGGCCGATGATGTTGGATGATTGCTTTGAGTATTACAAAGGATGTCAAGACTGTCAGAAGTTTGGAAATATTCAAAGGGTTCCAGCGTCGGCACTGAATCCCATTATCAAGCCATGGCCATTCAGAGGCTGGGGTATAGACCTGATTGGCCAGATTAACCCACCGTCTAGCAAGGGGCATAAATTTGTGCTTTTGGCAACGGATTATTTTACCAAATGGGTTGAGGCAATTCCACTGAAGAAGGTAACATCAGACAACATGGTTGAGTTCGTTAAGGAACACATCATCTATAGGTTTGGAATTCCTCAAACAATCACAACTGATCAAGGAGCCCAGTTTGTGTCCTTGGAGTTCAGGGAGTTTGCCGAAAGCATGGGGATTAAGTTGTTTAATTCTTCTCCTTATTATGCCCAGGCTAATGGTCAGGCAGAGGCTTCTAACAAGATCATGATCAAACTTATACAAAAGAAGATCGACCAAAAGCCAAAGAGGTGGCATTCAGTACTCAACGAGGCTTTGTGGGCTTACCGAATGGCTCCTCATGGAGCTACAAAGACTTCTCCTTATGAATTGGTTTATGGGCATCATACTGTTTTACCCTGGGAAATACAGTCAGATTCCAGGAGAGTGGTTTTGAAAAAAGACTTAAGCTCCAGGGATTATAGTGGCTTAATGATGGATGAGTTAGAAGACTTGCATATGATCCGTCTTAGAGCCTTGGAAAACATTGAAAAGAACAAGCTGCGAGTGGCTAAATATTACAACAAGAAAGTAAAGGTCAGGCAATTTGCAGAAGGGGATTTGGTTTGGAAAGCAATACTGCCGATTGGAACCAAATACAGTGCATTTGGCAAATGGTCCCCAAACTGGAAAGGACCCTTTCGGGTAGTCAAGTGTGTGCCTAGTAATGCTTACATGTTAAAGACCTTACTAGGAGAAGAATTTTCTGCTGCAATAAACGGAAGATATCTGAAGAAATATTATCCTAGTGTTGAAATTGATCGTTGATCACAAGCATCAGGCTCACAAACATTTGACACAGAAACAGCCGGCGTTCAAGAAAGAAGCCGCCTTTAGAACAAAAAATCCTAAACATGGGAAATGGCCAATACTCGGATGTATTGCCCTTAGCACAAAACTACATTACAGATGCTTCTTGCAGGTTCTTTATTTAATAGCCCAGTTGCTCAAGATTACAAGGGAGTGGGAAGCAGAAGGCCTGGCGTAAGAAGCGAAAGTATGCTTCAATCCTTTTTTCTTTGCTTCTTTAGCTCCTCCTTCAATTGTTCCAGGACCACCGTTACGGCAACTTGGAAGCTTTGGGGGTGACCATGGCTTGCAGCCTCCATTAGGCTGTCCCAAGCAGCTTTCAGGTTACTGTACCTGTCAGAAACATCTGAGACAGGAGAGCAGTTGTTAGAAATAGAGATCTGAGCACGAGCATGAAGTCAAAATAAAGATGGAAGTTTTACCTCCTACCAACGCCTCCAAGGCCATGCGGCGTTCGCGTTCGGCCTGGCAACGAGCGGTGATGTCTCGGAGATCGTGCTCCAGATGCCGAACGCAGCGGCGCAACTGGTGGTTGCTCCTCTGTTCTGGTGTGGCGTCCTCTGCTTCAAGGGAGGAGTCAGAGGAGATGTACTTGGGCGTTTCTTCGGTCCCAAAGATTTCTTCAGGAAGCAGATCAGGGCTGAAGAAAACAAAAACGGGGTAAAACGTGAGATCACACACGAAAGCAAGAAGCAGGTTAAAGGAAAACTCACTCTCGAATGGTGCGCTTCTTTGGGGTGCTGTCCTCCCTGATGGGTTGCTTGCCTTTGTCCATGGCCTTGGGTTTTTCTCTTCTGGAGTAGGGGAGAATATGTGAAGTGATGGATGAGTGTGCGAGTGGATTTGCAGGGCATCCCAGGGGGCTATTTTATTGACTGAGAGAGCGCATTGGGAGTGATGACTGGTTGGCGTGCGTTATTGGAATACCAAGCGGTAGGGTTTTTCTCCCGAATGCGAGGGGTTTTCATTGAACAGTGCTTATGGATTCCCGGATTGAGGATTTTCTGCGGGTTTTGCGCCAAGGGGCATTTATTTTCGCGTGTTCGGCTCAAGCAAAGTTCCCGAATGCATTTGAGAAGAATAAGGCTCGCAGTTGCAAACACAAAAGAATCATCACAATACAAGCATGGAGATTGGAATTCTTTATTTATTGCCGAAAATCAAACATCCCTATTACAATCTAATCAAAAAGCCTGTTTAGCGCAGACTGGGGATGAGTGAGTTCGGCAATGGCGTCGCCGTGGCCATCGAGGCGCTCCAGGATGACCTCGATCTCGTCGATGTCTTCTGGTGCGCCGCCCTGGAAGCCGCGCGGCTGGATGGAGTAGTCGACACCGGTGTGCGTCGCCATGGCGGCCAAGCCCAAAGTGGTGCCCAGGCGGATGCCGTGAGTAGCCACCTCGTGCACGCAGTTTTCCACCGCGGCAAGGTGCTCCGCCGGCGTGTTTCCACGGGCGTTCACCTTGTCAGCCAATTGCTCCACCAGCATTTTCAGCTGGTTGAGCTCGGCGTTGCGGGCTGCAAAGTTACAAAACAATGGTGGTTAGTGTCAAAAGCCGAATTGGATTTGGGGGCAATCTAAGGGATATACCGTCGATGGTTGCCATCAACTGTTTGCGCTGGTCCTCCCACTCGATTTCGGCGATGCAGGCCTTCTTGGAAACTTCTCCCAGCTCACGCCGGGACTCATCACGCTCTGCCTTGAAGCGAAGAGCGTCTTCTTCCCCGTAAGGCACCGGGGAGTAGCTGTTCGACTCCGAGGAGTCGCCCGGCAGGGCCGGGTTCATGGACGGTGCAGGGGACGGGTTCCATTGAATGAGCCTAAAACAGAGGGGATCGTCAGAAACAGAGGCAAATCTAAGGAAATTCATGAAGAGAGTTGGCGATCACTACCTCCGACGCGCGCTGGCGCGGCTTCCTTCCGCCTCGTCGGCGGCACGACGCCTGTTGCTGCCCGCCATGGTTCTTGGGGCTGCGCTGGTGATTGGGGGAAGAAATCTTGAGGCTGGCAAAGATTTGAAGGCTAAAAGGCTTGGTAAAGAGCTGGGGGCACCTACGGTTTTATTTATAGGACTGGTGAAAAGGATCGTGGCCTTAGATCGTGGTGCATATCCCGAGAAACTTGGAAGGTGGAGAGGTCTCCTTAACCGATTTGTCGTCGGGTCGCTTGGAATTCAAAGCTGAGTCATATTCGGTTAACTGGCTCCGCTGAGTTGCGGTCGGAGTGCTGTTCGGATGTAGCACTGTTTGACTGCTAATTACCGAATGAATCATTTAGAGTTGCAATCGAGATCATGCAGGCAGAAGGGAAACAAGATTTAAAGAAGGCAAATATTACAAGAACGATTAATTTGGTTACACACTGCTCAGTACAACTAAATTTTCAAGTACTTTGCAATTACATTGGAGGCATTTGATATTGTTTGATTGATATTCTTCATCCGTTCCTGATAATCTTTCTGAGTGTTGGACAGGACGGTGAGCTCTGCCTCGCACTGATTCACTTCAGTTATGGCCGATGATGCTTCCTCTTGGGTTTTCTCTATCAGTCCAGGAAGCTCGGCTATTTTCTTGTCATCAGCTTCTATTTCAGCTGATAAATTCTTCAGCTATGCCTCCAATGCAACTTTCCTGGCAATTTTCAATTCGCAAGCAGCTTGCAGATTGGTCAACATTCCCTTGTGGCTCTCAGTTTGGGTTTGTGCTCCCTTCGTAGCTTGTTCAACTTTGGCTTTCTTTTGCTCAACAGCTGGTCGGGTAGACTGACTTTTCAAGGCTCGCCTTTTTTCCACGTAATGAATATCCAGACCAGAGATGGGCTCCAACGAAGCCTTGATGTCTTCAGGGAGTTTTTGAATGATGGGCTCAAGCATTTCTTCGAAATGATCAACATCTCTAATTTGGTCTCGAGCATCCTTTTGCAGCCAGGCAAAGATTTCTTTGAGCCTTTCTTGGATTTCCTCTGATAAGGCCTGATTTTGAGTTCCTCTCCTGTTTCGGTAGCTGGATCATTCACCACTAATGGGCTTGATGATGATGGATTTTGATCCTGAAAAAGTAAGATTGCCGAGTCAGGAGTGGTTCATTGAAAAAAGAAGATAACAGAATTGAGTGCATGTGCTTGCCTCATGCCTGATTCCCTGAACTGGGGCAAGGTTTTGTTCAGGTTCAGGGGGGATTTCTTGGGCAATTGGAGGAGTAGGAGTTTGCGGAGCCCTTGGCAAAGCTGAAGTTTCTACTTGGGGGGAAATTGGTGCATTCCCTGGCAAATTTAAGGCTTCTGGCTGAGGTGAAGGTGGATTTACCTCTGTTAAGGCTGGGGTTTCTGCTTGGCCAAGAGGAGATTGAACCCTTAAAGGGCTTGAGGCTTCTGGTTGAATTGATGGATTCATCTCTGGTGAAGCTGGCACTTCTGTTTGAGAAGGGGGTGACTGGGTCTCTGATGAAGATGAAATCTCCACTTGACCAAAAGATGGTTCATCCCTTGGTGAACGTGCATGCTGAGGGGAAGAAGTTTCCATAGGGTGATTCACTGATATTTCTTCTGCAAGTGCCAGATTAAGGGTAAATGCCAGTGTGGATAGTGATCTTTGGAGAAAAAGGGAAGTAATAAAGGTCATACCAATGGATGAAGCATTGGCAGGTTCTAAAACTGATGGCTGCTGAATTCTGGTCTGAAATTGCACAAGATGAAATTTGTCAGAATAAGAGTAATCTTGTGGTAAAGAAAGGGGAAATCTTACCTCAACAGGGACTTTCTTGGTGGTTCTTTTCCTCTTGGCAGCTGGAGGTGCGATCAGGGATAGGCCTTTTCTCTTATCAGCAGTAGCACTGGGGAGAATTGGGTCCATTGTAGCATACCTGGCCATCAGTTGAATCAGAGTAGGGGATTTAAATCCCAGAGCTGAAATTGGATATACCGCATTATAAGCAACTGTCCTGGCTCGAGGGGCAGACACTGTATTCTGCAGAGAATGATCAAGATCATGGTTAGTGGTGAAAAGTATGTCTGATCAAAGGGAAAAAGACAGGTGTGTTACCTCTGAGGTTGGTTGAAAATCAGGCATCAGCTCCAAGCAGAATGAGTGCACTGGCTCGCTGAAGATATGGTCATGAAATTCTTGCCACCAAGGGATGAAGGTAGGATGAGCTATTATTATGGTTGTGAAAGGCCAGGTGTAAAGAGCTGGACTGCATTCACACTCGAAGACCCTTCTGGCTTGTATGCTGTCCTTGATTTCCTCTCTGTATTTTAGGAATTCATGAAGGAATAATCTTGGGGGCATTTGGCCACATCCAAGCTGTCGGGCCATCATATTTGGCTGATAATATTCGTAAGTGTTGTGATTTAATCTCCCTCCACAAAATTCAGCTGGCAGAGGACATGGTTGGATGAAGATATTAAAGATTTCTACAAACCTTCCATCTTGGCGTCCAGTTTCAAAGGAGAATTCGCAGGGGAGAGTTAAATTTTCATTGTCCAAGTAAGGGAGCCAAAGAGGGTCAAGGAAGCCTTTGAAGAAGAGCTCGAAAAGCTGGCTGACATTTTGATCAATAGAAACAGTTGAAGCGGCTTCCCCATGAGTTTGGCATCCTCTGGTAATTTGAGCTTCCCCTTCGTTATAGCTGGATGAGGGGAAAAGCCGGTTGTTGAGGTCAATATTGACAATCTGGTGCATATACAGTTGCAGCCACATCTGCACAAACCACCAAGGGCCGTTGACACATAGTATCTTCTGGCCAGTGTGTATTTGAGAGATAGTCTAATGAAGCATATGATACGCACTCCCCAAGAGGTATTTTCCAAGAGGAATACGTTTACCAGCAGCCAAATATGTAGCAATTGCAATATGATTCAGAGTGGGCTCATTGGCTTTACCACAGAAAATAAACCTGCACAACCACATGTTCAGGAATGCCCTGTAGTTGACTTCACTCAGAGGGCCATCTTTCATGTGATTCTGGATATATGATTTATATCCACTTCCTGACTTCACTCCTATTTGTCTTGTGGAGCCTTTGAATTCCCAGGGGTACACGGATCCTAAAACATCAAGGCCGGTGATCATGTATACATCGGCCAGAGTTGGGGACATTGGACCATGACCAAAGAGGAAAGCGTTGACGCCGTTTGACCAAAAATGGCGAGCTGCTATCAAAAGGTCTTCGTTGTTTGGGGTCTCAGCCAAGGATAGCTCCAAACATTGGGCAATGTGGAGACTGTCCCAAGTCTTGGTTTTGGCGCTGTTATCTGCAAGTACCCTTTTATACCAATTTCTCCAGCCTTCAATCGGGGGTAAAGGCCAGTTCTTAAAGGCGTCTTGCCATAGGGGAGGCCTTGATAAAGCTGCTTTGAAGGGGATTCTTTGGGATTCGGCTGTAATGAACTCGCGGGGATCGGAAGTTCCCACAGGACCGAGGAAATAAGATGTCGAATTGGCCTCAGTGCGAATCAAAAGCTCGGTGGAAAGCTCCTGTCGAGAAAAGGCGGGGGAGAAATCTGAGGTAAAAATCGAAAAGATAATGCTGAATGAAGCTTACGGGGATGAAATTTACCTGAGCAGCTTGATTCTGATCCGCCATTGGAGATTTGAGCTTGGGGAAAAGATGACCTAGGGTTTGGATCTGGACGGAGGCTCCGATGGATTGCGAGGAGAGAGAATAGGTGTTGAACAGATTTAACCTGAAGACGCTGGCAATTGGAGTCAATTTCGGAATAAAATCAATTTTTATCCCGTAATTGAAGGGGCATATGTTAACACCAAAATTTGGTACAGGAAGGAGTCTGATTTGTGGGCCCAGCTTGATGAAAAAATCCGTCCAGAAGAAGGAAGGTTTCTTCAAAAGGATTCGGCAGAGGAGCTTGCGGTCGGCAGTTTGCTTCCGTTCGGAAAAAGGACTGTTCGCGCTGATTTTGCGGGATTGTGTGGTGACGTGGCCCGAGCGGAAAGGACGAATGGATGGATAAGCATTTGCAATTGGAGATAAATTAGGTATCAAATATTGTGCTCGTAGTCCATCCGGAGTCATGCCATGACAGGGTATAAATATGGACCCTGGATGTATGTAATTCTAATCGAAACATTCTCAATACAAACCGGCTTTACGCCAAATTCTCGAGTCCTTTGGTCGTGTCGTCAAGTTCTTCGAGAGGGTTCATCGATCCGTCGACCTCCGTAAGTACCGGCAACCTTGTATCATGTCTAGTATCATGCGGTGGATTTAGATCGTGATGCAAGTAGTCTTGTTACCATTCTTAGTATCATGCGGTAGATTTAAGCTTGGTTCAAGAAGGTTTCTTGTTAGATCATGAGCCATGCGGTGGGCTAAGATCTAGCTTGGAGCTAGTTATCGGCTCTATTGGATTTTGGCAAGATCCAATAGATTCATTAAGTTACCCCGTGTTGCTTTGAGTTTTTACTTGTGTTTAAATTCATGTAACACTCTTTTGCCCAATTTAGATTGATTTGGATCGGCTTCATCTTGTTTAGTGATCTTTACACTACACTTTCGTATCTTGCTTCAAAAGGCACATGGATCACGTGTTTCTTAAATAGCCGAAACCGAACCAATATAGGTTGTTACGTGTTGCGGGTTCAATCTTGTCAATCTTGTGTAGATCTTGACAGAACCAAGTATCATGCAGTAGATGCAGGTTTTTGGGTTGTCTTAGAGCTAATCATCCGGTGGATTAGATTCTTAATTCAATCTGATAGGTTTATCATCTTTGGCAATGTTTGTTCCTTCTTCATGGACCCCGATTCGGCTGTTCAGCCATATTCGGTTATGTTTTCACGAGTAAAACGTGTTTATATGTTATGTTTAAAACAACGTATGCTTTTAGATTTCCATATTTAGATCGTATCATGCGGTAGATAGATCTATTTGTGGTTGGTGGTGCGATTTTTAAACAAGTCGTATCATGCGGTGGATAAACTTGTTTGGCTTCACGCTTGACGGGTTTTGAAGTACCTAGACATGCGGTAGACTAGTGCTTTGGGCCTATGCGTGCTTGTTTAATACATGTTTGTAATCATGCGTTACTTTTATTTATTGTTTATTGTTATTTGTTCCCGAGGATCGATCATGGCCTTGTGCTCGTGCAATTTTGTCCAAATAAAGACCGCTCTATCATCATGCTTGCGTCATCCGTTCGGCTATGCTCTATTTCGTGCTTTAAAGTTCCCGAATGGTTTCTAGTTTGCTGGCAGATAGCTTCTCATAGCTATATGTCACCTCACATGGCTTTCTAGCCGTAAATATGGAACTGTCTGGTACCACGCGGCAAGTTCCAAGCTTTGGTATTTAACTACTTTGTCTTTTGTTAATTTTCAGGAAAAATTGACTGGCACGCTTTGAAAACTGCTCGCGTGTGAAGCTAGTTTGTTCGGCTTGCTGTGTGCTTGACGCAGGGTGCGAATTTTGTGTCAACACTAACCTGAGTTAATCTAAGTTAAGTTGATCAAACAAATCTAGGGTTAAACTAGATGGTAAAGGGGTGAACACAAGAGAGTGAGTAAGAAAGATAAGCGTTCCCTCCCTAGGATCTAGGATAACATGGTATGCATCTACTACACGAAAGCGGTAAACCAATCTACCGGGGGTTGTGACCACGGTTTCGCCCTTTCCCTCCTCTCGTACTGTCACTACGCGAAGGTATTCGTGACTAGACCTATGATGGACACAGTATGTTGATGGAATCTATGGGAGTAGAGGATATCATACGCCCGAAAAACACGGTGGCCTACCTTAATCATCAAAGCATCATCAACATGAAAACAATATATTGAAACCACGAATCAAGTAGCGATCACATAGCATGTATCCATCTAATCCTAGGGATGAACGGAGACATTACCCCATCATCTTACACGGATTGAAGCACATAGGGGTGATGGAGACTCCGGAGAACGTCGTCGATGAAGATGGCGGCGATGGAGCTTGGGAACACCCCTAGGCCAGCGGCTTGGAGTCCTCCTCTTGCTTCCTTCTCTCCGCCGGTGTTGATCCTTGCGACGAGCTCATCTAACTCTCTCCCTCATATTGCGGCGGCGGTTTTCGATGATTGGCGTCGGTAGGATGATTTGTTCGATGTGGCGGCCGACGCGCGGCGGAGGCAATAAATAGACGAACACCTAGGGCAAAGGGGGGACCGAACCGACCCCGCAGTGGGTTGGGCCGGTCGGCCCAGACGGCCGGCCCCGAGGCCCATTTCGGCCGGTTCGGCCCCGGTTTCCTCCCGGTTGCTTCTCGCGTGATCCCTTATTTGTGTGCACTTGCATGTGGGCCTTTGACGTCGTTTCCTTCACGGTTAAGGCTTGAATCCTTGCTATGCAAGCTTCGCTATTTTCTGGTTGAGTCCCTGAAGACTTGCACGTTGACGCTTCGGTCCTCGGGTCATTTGGAGTCATGTTCATCGCGTGTCTTGACTCTTGTCGGGCTTCATAATCTTCTTCCAAAGTGCTTGGTGAACTTATCCCGAAGGCCTCCTCTTTAGCGTAGATTTCCTACGTATACAACAAACTCCAAAATTGACATGCAAGTGTGAACTTGTTACATCATTAGTATGCCTAGTGGCGGGTTAGTTGCAAATCATAATCGAAACCAATGTATAACAAGTACTCTAGGTTGACGGAAATTCACCGTCAACACCCGCCTAGTCCACCACATTCAAATCAAGGGTGTGGCCGCTGAGGCAAAAGGGGCGGCGGCAGAGGCAGAGGTCGCGGCAGAGGTCGAGGCCATCAGGAGGAAAAAATGGTACTGCATCTTCCACAAGGAGAACGACGATCACAGTTCAAACTATTGCCCAGACAAGAAAAGATTTGAGGCCATCCTCGAGGAAGAAAAGAAGGAGAAGGAGAGGAACAGTGTTGTGAACTATTCCGCTCCGGCTTGGCAAAATCCCAATTTCGGAAGAAATTCTTTCGCTAACCCTTTTCAGCCACCTCATTTTCAACCGCCCATTCCAACTTATACTCAACCACCACCTTGGCAATCCCAAGCTTTGCGTCACACCAAAGTGCCAATATTAAATTAGAAGGAAACTTTCATCGTCGAAAAACAGCTCAAAAGCTGCAATATTCGATGCAATATGAACAATCCCTAGTCCTGCAATGCGTTTCACGCTCACACGTCACATCAAAGGCTAGTCTTCTCGTGGCAAAAAGGAAAAACAACAGGAAGACAAACAAGTTCACAAAACTTCGTTCACATTCATCAATATAATAACATTCAAGCAGAGCATAGTCTAACACAACTAATCAAAATAATGTTTAAAGCACAGTTATATGATCGATACAGCTCGATGATCTCAAATGACATTCTCCCCGCTTCCGAAGGGGGAAGACGTTTTCTTTCAGAAACCTTAATCGAAAGTAGCGAGAACATCTCCCTAAGCATGTGGATCTCAGGAAAAAGGAAGTTCTAAGCAACTACCATCCAAGTATCACCCCCCGCAATGCTTAGCGAAATCATGCACAAAGCAATGCTATGAGGAGTCCTTCTCCTCATGCAGTTTTTCTTTCACCGATGGGGCTTCGCAGATCTTTGGATTCACCAAAACAACATTGTTATTGTCATTCGCAGTCATAAAGTAACGAAGAGGGTAACTATGTAACGACTGGTATTGACAACAAAATTCCTAAAATTCTCCAAAATTCTTTTTGGGTATTGGTATTGAAAAGCCTTCCAAGATGCCCCGCTGACGCAAGTGTTGGCACGGTTGAAAGTTTTAGGCATCACATTCAACACCACGCCATCGTCCGACGTTTGTCAAAACAATTCCAAAGTAAGGAATGCATAAATTCAGTTAGAAACACGGAGGAGAGACAAAGGATCCAACCTTAGTCAGGTGATCAACAGCCTTTTTCCGGGCATACTCTCGACTAGTCTTGGCCCAAAAGTTGCGGAGTATTATCTTTGTGATCAGATCAACAGTCTTACTTGCGGTTGGCATGTCCTCAGAAGAAGGGAATTCGAAATTTTGACTTCCGAAGGTTTTGAAATGCTCACAACCTTGTTGTTCCAAAAGGTGCAGTATTGTTTGTGAGCACGTCGCCTCCCCATAGTCTCTGACTTTAGACATTGTATCCGACAAAGGTTGAGCTCGCTGTTCAGCCATGGAACGAAACTCCCAATGTTATCCGTAATTTTGAACTATTGGGTTTCGACACCGAAGCGCTCGAGGACGTGACGGTAGGTCGTGGCCAGATGTGCCCCCCATTGATGGCAATAAGCTTCATTTTTCTCCAAAGTGTCTTCTAGCTCACCCTTCAATCTCTTTAGTTCAGCAATAAGATTAGCATTGGCCTATATTTGAATCTCTTGTGCGTCGTACTGGGTGACCATATCTTTTAGCTCAGTGCGACACTCCTCATAGCATTGCAAGCTCCTCTCCAATTCTTGTTTCAGAGCGTTGATAGCGATTTTCGGCTTCATACTCTGGTCGGTCAAAGATTGAACCTAGCCGTTGAGCTGACGAGACTGGTTTTTCAATCTCTTGTTTTCCTCACGCAGCTTGCGGTTCTCTCCTTCTAAAAGTTTCTTCTCCTCAAGAGATGCTTTCGCTTCATTGGCGACTCGCTCGAAGCCTTTATGACAAGCAGCAATGCCTTTCGAAAGAAAGGATTGCATCATATGTAGAAGTTCATCCCCTTTCAAACTTTCCAAGGATTGAATAAAATCTGAAAATGCAAAGCAACGTGGAGACATGACACGTCAGAAAGGCAAAGCGAACGCTTCAGGCTTTCAACAGCGAAACGATGATCTAAAATCAATGGGGCGAATCAAGCAATAACCATTTCGTACCAGGTTCCAGCATCGAAAAGCCAATGCCCAATCCAAAAGCTGAAGTGTTAGCCTCAGGCCTGAAAATTGTAGCTGCTGAAAAGTGATACAAAGCAGGGAGGCGTCAGTCATTAATCAGCAAGACTCATAAAAAAACGGGAAACATAAGGGCAAGTCAAGAAAGCGCACCTGCTTTCTCAAGCTGAAGAACATTGTTATCTTTAACAAGTGGGGCAATGTCATCACCAGTAATTTCCACGGCCGAACTTTCGGGGCCTTCTAGCATTGGTGGTGGCGATTTGGACTGGTCTGCCACGGGTCTCTCAGCCTCAGTTGAATCCAAATCAATTGGATCGTGTGGTTCTAGGACCGGGCTTTGACCTTTATCCATCGCAGGATCATCTTTAGCCTCGACAGTTTTCAAAGCAGGGCTCTCTTTCCCTGAGGTTTCCATGGGGGTACCATCGTCAATATAGTTCAGTTCTTCATCCTCGTCAACCACATCCATCAAGCCAGCCACGCGCTTCGTGGGCATAGGACCAATCACTAAAAATTCACCTGTTTTTTCATAATGTTTCCAATATCTTTTTCCCCTCGCCTCCTCCTCTGGAGTTTGTTTCAGTCGTTCACCAAGAGGACAGGTAGATGAAAAATACAATCTTGCCTATTTGCTGTGGGCTTCAATTGCCGCAGCCTCGACAGGGTCAACCAGAATATCAATAGGCTAGTATTTTGGTTCCTTAATTTCTCGTGCTCTCCGAGGGTAAAAGGTGGAGGGTTGAAGTAGCATCAACATCTCCATCACCCTCAAAAACTGAGGTGTCACAGTAGCATCAACATCTCCATCACCCTAAAAAACTGTCTCACCCTTTTCTTGGGGCTTCGCCGCCTCTGGCTGAGGGTTTTCGCTAACAATCTCTTTATCTTTCTCGCTCACGTTGGGATTCTTCCTTTTCGAAACAGTTTTCTTCTCAAGTATAACCGGCAGAGCTGCATCTTGAGCTTTTTTCTTTTCTGTAGTAGCACCCTTTGCTGCATCAGTCTTTCGATGGAGCAAATTATCAGTGACCTTCATTAACTTGGTCGTTTTCTCAGTGACAAGAGGCAGGGTGGTTTTGGCAGCATCAGCTTTTCGCTGTGCCAAAACATCAGTAGGTTTTGTACTTTTGGACGTGCCCTCCGCCGTGGCCGTCACTTTGCCAGTCTTCCTTTTCTTAGAGGTTTTCGCTGGTTCGGAACCAATGTTACCAGCAGGTTGCATTTTCTTGCTGGCGGTCGAGGGTATCGGTCGCGGAGAGAATGAAACGTTCATTTCGTCGAAGACACGATTAACCCGACCCTGGTGCTTCAGAATCTTTTTGGCACATTCCCACTCTTTGTGAGTGTAGTTGCCGATCATCTGAACAACTTCCTTCTCAACCTCAGCCACGATTTCTTCATCCACTTTTCCTTCAAGACGTTTCACATTGAACTTGGGGCTTCGCACCTCGTAGTCCGGCCCAGGAATTTTTTGCACTTTGAATGCCCATGAGCTCCAACGAGGCTGGCCGGCCAAATATTAGCTGCCACAAATTCCTCAAGGGCGTCTCATGTGGTGATTACATGAGTGGCTTGAAAGAAGGCGCTGGTACTGGCAGATGTGCGGCTAGCCTTCGTCAGCTCCAGATACAACTTAATGTCCAAATTAATCATACGACTCTCCAAGTCATAGGTTGTCACTTCCTCTCGATTAAAATTTCTTCCAATCACTGGAATGGGGGCGTAAAATCAATAAGGGGTCCATCGATTGGCCCACTTGTTCTTGTATGCAGGCGCCAGCTCCACCGGTGCCTAGCTTTTACTGACGCGTCACATCTGGAAAGTGTAGCAGCCATACTAAGCTTCTTTCTCTTCATCATCAACTGTCACCACCCTTTTCGCCCAATGAATCTCAAAGTGGCGCACGAATGTTTCCACGTCATTGTCGCCAGCAAAGGTACGACAGGTCCACAAAAACTTCATTATCTGAGGGATGGAGTTGGGTGTCAGCTGATGAATTTGAACGTTGTAAGCTGCTAGGATATCAGCAAATCTCTTCAAAACTAGCAGCCGAAGCCCCGATGTGAAAAAATCTCAAAACACGACACTCTTGTTCTTCTTAGGCTTTGGCGTGGTTTCTCTGCCAGGTAGTCGACAGACCCTAGGTTCAAAACAACCCTCCAATCGCAGAGGGTCCAGCTCAGCTTGGGTCATCAAAGATCGGCCCATGAAACAGGTCCTCGGTTTAACTAGATCTTGCGGATCAGCTTTCACCCCCGTTAAGCTTTCCCCAGATTCCTCTGCAGCAGCTGCGTCGCTCCCTTCTCCAATCTCGCCTTCGTCCACGTCGGCAACACAATTTTTAGCATCTATGTCACTCAGCGTTATTTCGACATACCCTCCGCTACCCGAATCATTACTTTCATTGCTATTAGAGGTCCCCGCATTCCTCTGCGGCGAAATGCGTCGCTCCCTTCTCCAATCTCGCCTTCGTCCACGTCGGCAACACAATTTTTAGCATCTATGTCACTCAGCGTTATTTCGACATACCCTCCGCTACCCGAATCATTACTTTCATTGCTATTAGAGGTGGACGAGGTGCTACCGCTCTTTCGAGAGCCAGCAAACCAATCCAAGCCAGAAATCTTACCAGATCCCGAGGCTGCGGCGGCCTTTGCAACCTCTGGGAGGCAGGCCGCTCTTCGTGGTTTGAGGGGGAGCCTTCGCCTTCCATCGCTTTAGTAGTGTGCCTAACGCGAGCCATGTGTCTATGAAATCTTAATCACAAAATACATCATTGCGAAAGGCAGAAAACGTAAGATATCTTTCATTTAGGATGAAAGCTAACCTTTAGGGACGACCAAGCTTTCGCAAAACGCAACTCGCAGGGAGCGAAGGCAAAGAGCACAATCGCCAAATCTAAATGGGAGAGGAGGGGTTGAAAGTGACATCAGGTTCACGGCGGCGCTGACCCCCTCTATTTATAGGCGGTAAAGCACAACGGTCGAAATTTTGAACCTGACGGTTAAAAATCGAGGGCGTTTTGGTAATTCGCGTGGCGATCTCGGGAACCGACGCCGTGGAAGATGTTTTCTTTTGCCTCTTCGAACCCTAAACTTCGATGGCTCAAGTTTGCAGCAACGCAAACATTTCACCACCTAGGGGCTTCTATTGGGGGATTCGGAATCGAGCCTTTCATACTCAAAATTGTGAGATTGGTATAGTCAAACAAGTGCGATTCAGAAGACTTCACCGCGAAACCCCCGAAGCCATTTAGTTCCATTTTGCCTTTCAGATCACATCTTTCGTTGGGTACCTTTCGTCACTTGCAAGATTGTCTAGTAAGGTCCAACAGCCCAGAGTGTTACTTTTCGGACCAAGTGGTTTGGTTTTCCTCACGACGAAACCCCGGGGGCGAATCTTTACACCTAACAATCTACAACCTGGGTTTCGCCTAGGGGGTTTTGTCGCCTTTAACTTCTAATGCTTTCACTTTTTAGTTTCGGAATGTGTTTCAGGTGCGAGGACAGGCTAGGCGAAGGGGGCATCTCCAAAAAGCTCAAGGTCTTCACCCGACAGGCGCACGTGTTGATGCCGGGAAAAGCGCCGTGATTTGCTGCGTGACGTCATGAAGCGCTGATTATGTGAAGACCTAGATGGAGACCTCCCAAAATTAGCCTAGCACATTCTGTATTGATTCATTTTACACGATGGCAATCTCGGTATGTAAAAAGTTCGTTCGTCTCCCTATAAAAGGAGGCCGACCGGCACTTGTAAAGGCGACCGGCTTTTGCGAATTACACTGTTGAGAGATAGCTTTCGGTCTTCCTTTGGTATACGATTGTGTTTGTGATTTTGAGCCTTTTGTTTCTTTTCATTGTTCGTGTGAAGAGCTTTGGCTTTGCACAACAATTGGCACCCACCGTTTGTGTTTGGCTCGAGTAGGTGTTGGCACCGGATTTTGACCAAATCCAGAGTCAAAAGGATATCGGTTCGATGGAAGCATAAAAGGGGGCGTGATTTACAGGTGCCGATGGTTTTGCAAGCAACGACACACAACGTGTGTTGTATGCGTACATACAAAAGTAAAAGCAAGGCAATTGACGTTAAAGGAAGGATAGAATTGGCAGGGTGATCCTCGTATTAATAGGTAACAGTGGAACAGAGGAGAATCGGCAAGCCAATCGACCGATATAGATTATTGATAAGAGCAAGATCGGCGGGGATTGCAAAGCAGTGCTGCGTGATGGCAACATTACGTCATGATGACGCATGGTGATTGGTAGCCGGATTAATCAATTATCAAGGAAGGACCAGCAACATAAAATCAGAAGAAGATGACATCTGGAGAGAGAGAACAGAATCGGCAAATAATCGGTTGAATGCTGCAATAGGAAAGGACAATCGACCAAAGCAATTGGCAGTGGTGGAATCGGCAGGCACATATGGCATCAGCCAAGGCTTCACGTGCGTGAAGGGAAGATTGATTGGAATAAAGAAAGGATTAAATATGGTAATAGCACATATATGTATTAAAGAGGAATCACATGGCCACGTGAGGGATCCAGGTTGACTATGCATGTGGTTGATCTCTTCCCAGACAAGTCAAGGAAGAAGTTTAATTGAGAAGGATTCTATAAAAGGGAAAATAGAGTTCATGTATCTTAGTATTTCCTTTAATTAGGAGAGTTTGTGTCGGTTGTGTGTAACTCGTCAGGATTCTTTGGTTAGGAAGTTTTGAGCCCTTCCGACTACAGGATTCTAGAGGAAGCCCAAGGTATAAATATAAGTCCCGGCTATTGTAATAGGATCATCACACGATCAATATCAAAATCGCCTCCGGGCACCCCTTTACTAATTCTTGCATCTACTTTACTGCATCTACTTTATCGTATCTACTTTTCGGTGACTTCGCCTTCGTACCTTTTTCTCTTTCACGAGTTCTCGCAAACTCGTCGGGCTGCATCGCTTCGATCTCCGGTTTGCTGGTGAGTTCTGCTTTACCGAGTAATTTGTAGGCTTTAACCACCAGGCGCATTGCTGTGGTTTCTTCTAGATTTATTCACAATTCATCGATATTAGCTAGATTAGCAAGTTTTATCTTAATTCTTGTTGTTCTAGCTTTTATCACAATTTATCCAGCTTGAGATTGCGTCCTGTCGGCTTCATTATCATTACTATTTTTTAATCATTAATAGCCGGCTAGATCTGTTTCAAGTGTTGGTCACGTAGCTCTGCTTAAGTTGCCTATGGTAGCTTACGCTTTGCCTACGTCATCATATCGGCTGATCTAGCCGATCTGTTCTGCCCTGTATCGACTACCTAGCTGTTACGATTTTATCAAAAGACACATCGGTTCTCTAGCCGATTTTCCATTGTCAATCAACAGGTCAAATTGGCTGGCACGCCTCGCAACAGACCGGGGAGTCGCATGTGTCACACGCAAGGGTGACGTCCTATTTTTGCGTCAACAGTGGAAACCCAAAATGTCCACAAGGAAGAAGAGAACTACAGCTAACTCCAGTAGGGGGGCTTCGTCGTCCCTTGATGAGGAGTTGAACCCGTCCAATTTGCTCACCCAGGGAGAGGAGCTCCCAGAATCCAATGCTACTCAGCCTAGGCCAAACCAGAATGCTAATGCAACCACAGCCAAGGCAGCATACGAGGCTGAGCTGGCCAAATTGTGGAAGGAGGCGGAAGAGCTGGCCAAATCCAAAAAAAAGCTTTTGGCGATCCAGCAAGAGGCCGAAGCAGCCAAAGAAATCCAGAGGCACAAAGCCGAAATCGCTAAATTGCAATAGGAGCAGCGTCTCATAAAAGCCAAGCAATCTTTAAGTTTTAACCAGCCTTCGCCCGAATATTCTGTACCCAACCAATCCACATTCACGGAGGGCAACACACTTTTACTCAACCCCCTCCGTACACCATTTTCATTCGTAATCCTTTCATCAACCCTTTTGAGTCTGGCCCTTCGAACCATGATGTTCACACCATCTGCACGAAATCTTGGGACCCTAAATCGCCTCCATCTCAAAAAATTCAGGTCACTCCATGGCCACAATCTTACAGGCCAGTTCCACTTCCCAGATTCTCGAGTCAATATGATTCTAGACAGCTACGAAGCCGCTATTCTCTCAGTCGGAGGCGACGGCTCCATGCTGGTAAGTCTTTCATCATCACTGCAAACAAGGCGGTAGCACAGTGGTACTCCCTCTTGAGCCCTGGAGTGATACATGGACGTGAAGATTTGAAGCAGCGGATCCTCTCGAACTTTCAGGATTTCCAGTGTCCAGAGCTTACTGAGAGTGATGTTTTCTCTTGTAAGCAAAAAGACAAAGAACGTCTTAAAACTATTTCAGAAGTTTCGTTCATCTCAGAGCCCAGGCACCAAATGTGTTGGACACTGTCGCCATTAATGCTGCAATCGTGGGTTTGAGGGCCGGACAGTTTCGCTTGCACCTCATGCGAAAAGGCCCAAAACAATCCAGCACTTGTATGAGGAATTTGAGAAGTATTGTCGCTCAGAAAATGACTTCAGGATGCGTATGGTAGAGCAGTCTCACCAAAAGAAGTTTGCCAAAGCTAATCAGCCCAGCGAAAGGGAATGACCTAATCCCAGAAACACTTCGCATGCTAACACCAGAAATGTTTTTGGCCTAGATGGCGAAAGCACCCAGGAGAATCCCAATCCTCAAAGCGATTCCCCTAACCAAAACTCTAGCTCTCCTAGTCCACCATACCAAAATCAAGGGGGCGGTCGCAGAGGCGGAAGGGGAGGCGGCAGGGGCAGAGGTCGCGCAGGGGCCGAGGCCACCAAGAGAAAAGAAAGTGGTATTGCATCTTCCACAAAGAGAATGATGACCACAAACTATTGCCCAGATAAGAAAAGGTTTGAGGCTATCCTAGAAGAAGAAAAGAAGGAGAAAGAGAGGAACAATTCCTTAGACCATTCCGCTCCGGCTTGGCAAAATCCCAATTTTGGAAGGAACCCTTTCGCCATCCCTTTCCAGCCACCTCACTTCCAACCACCCATTCTAACTTACAATCAACCACCAACTTGGCAATCCCAAGTTTTCCAAACTCAAAGCGTTGAGCGCAGGCCTATTGATCAGCACCCCATCGCTCCTCCTCCTCCCCCATACAAAGGCCCAACCGCTCCGCCAGTGCTAGTGAAGCTCGAAGACCAAAATGACCCATTACCATCTATCGGAACCATCCTCCCCATTTCGGGTGGCTCCGCTTTGGAGTTTGATAGCAAGAAGGACATGAAGCATTACTTTCATGAGGTCCGAAACATTTGCGTAGAGGGGAGAGTGGAGAATGAGATGGTCTCATATTACGATCACCATTTTAGAAGAAGATGTAAGGTTACAAGGTTTTCCTCACAACAATGCCTTGGTAATCGAAGCCAACATAGCGAGCTGGAATCTGGGCAAACTCTTAGTGGATAATGGCTCGTCAACAGATATAATATTCGCCGACGTGTACAACAAAATGGGATTGAACCAGAATCTTTTACAGCCTCCTGATACACCATTGTATGGTTTTGGTGGGTGTGTCATTCATGCAATAGGGAAGGTTTCGCTTCCAGTATCCTTTGACACCGTTCAAAATGCCAGAATAGAGTATTTGTCCTTTGAT
The DNA here is from genome assembly GCA_947561735.1 of Cenchrus americanus. Classification (NCBI taxonomy): domain Eukaryota; kingdom Viridiplantae; phylum Streptophyta; class Magnoliopsida; order Poales; family Poaceae; genus Cenchrus; species Cenchrus americanus. The sequence goes on along the minus strand of OX387245.1, from coordinate 78,647,267 downwards.
GTGGTGGAAATGTACTACCCGTACAATGGAATCCTTGGAAGAGGATTTCTCAACAAGTTTGAAGCTATCATTCATCAAGCCTACTTTTGCGTCAAAATTCCAGCGATGCAGGGGGTCATCACAATTTGGGGTCATCAAAATGATGGTCAAAACCTAGAGAGAGGTAGAACTCCAAGACATAGAAATGTCAATGCTCTCGACGAGGTAGTCAAGAGCAAAGATGTGGAGAAGCAGTCGAAAGCAGACAAAGAAAAAATCAGTGTGCAGCCAGATGTGACACCAAGAAGGTTTTGTTGGATGAGATGATTTGGGATCAGGCCATCGTCATTGGGTCAGATCTCTCGTCAAGCGAAGAGGTGGCATTAATCCAATTCCTCCAAAAGAACAGAGATGTGTTTGCCTGGTCTGCCAAGGATCTCACAGGTGTGGATCGAAACTTCGTTGAGCACAAATTGAACATTGACGCTTCGGTGAAGCCGTGATGGCAAAAGCTCAGAAAGATGTCCGATGATAAAGTGGTAGCAGTCAAGTCTAAAGTTCAGAGACTGCTAGACGCCAGTGTCATTCGCAAAGTCATGCATCCCAGATGTCTAGCGAACACTGTGCCCGTCAAAAAGAAGAATGAAAAATGGAGGATGTGATTTCACAGACCTCAACAAAGCTACACCCAAAGACAATTACCCACTTCCGAGAATGGACCAGGTCATTGATTCAGCGGCCAGTGCAGCCATCATCTCTCTTTTGGATTGTTTCTCTGGCTACCATCAATGCTGGATGGTGAATGAGGACGAGGAGAAAACCAGTTTCATCACTCCTTTTGGCACTTTCTGTTTCGTACACATGCTGGAAGGCCTGTAAAATGCCGGCCCAACCTTCACTAGAATGACCGGGGAAGTATTCAAGCCGTAAATCGGCAGGAGCATTTAGGCCTACTTTGACGACCTCATAGTGAAAAGCGGCAAAAGGGCTAACCACATCAGTGACTTGGCCGAGACTTTCGCCAACATGAGAAGAGCAGGATTGAAATTGAATCTAGAAAAGTGCATATTTGGAGTCACAAAAGGAAAGATATTGGGATGCCTGATCTCAACAAAGAGAATTGATGCAAATCCGGACAAGATAAAGGCTATTGGAGAAATGGAGGAGCCAAAAATGAAGAAGGACCCAAGAGGTGAGAGGATGGCAGCCAACTCTTGGAACCCTAGCTCATTTGTTTTCCCATTTTCCTTCCTATTTTCCTTAGGTTTTCCATAGGACTAGCAAGAGAGCTTCATGGACAGATCTTGTTGAGAGGGATGGATGATCGGGTGGCTTGCTAGACCTTGTATGAACCTTTGTTTCATGTATAGATGATTCGGCGTGGTTCCTCAAGGTTTGGATGTGTTTTCCCCGGTTGTTCTTGGTGGCGATTTTCGGGGCCTTCTCTTGGTGATTTCTTTGGTTTGTTTTTGGGACTTTTCTCTTGGGGATTTGATTGGGGAAATTTGTGGGAACCCTTCGTGGTTCTTTGGGCTATGATTCCCCTCCCAAATCCGTGAGTAAAGGTGCTCGATTTTGGGGTTTCTTGAGTTCTTGGGTTGGAAGTGCTCTTGGCGGGATTTCCTTGATTCCTCCTTTTTGGACGAGTTTTGGTGGAATTAAACTTGGCTATGGACTCCTCATGAGGTGTTCCTAATATCCCCAAAGTCTTGTTCAAGTCCGTCGAGCAATTCGGGAGATCGAGGTTTGGATTTGGGGGAGTTGACCCGCGGGTGCTGTTCATCCCGAGCTGCCCAGGCTACACCGGTCTGACCGATACTCTTGACCAGTCTGACCGGTGCAACTCTCAGTGGGATTTTGCTCGGGTGAACGTCTTGGTGTGTTCGCTGTTGTCCCATGGTGCTGCTGTTTCGAGTTTGGGTCAGTTTGGTGGTCGTTTGGCCTGTTTGGTGCCTTGGGGGCTTTCAGGCTGTGATCGGTCTGACCGGTGTGTCTCACCGGTCTGACTGGTGTAGAGCCACTTAGTGAAAGTTGCTGTTTCACCAGCAGGGACCGGTCTGACCGGTGGTGCTCATCGGTCTGACCGGTGTGGGTCTGTAGACTCGAGGTTTGGTGTTCCGCTGCGTTCTCGGGTCGGAAGGTTGTGTGTGTTGGTTCCTAGGTCCAGTGGCACTCCAGTGGCTACGTGGGCTTGGCCAACTTGGGTAGTGAGTCGGAGACGTGTGTTAAGTCGTGTTCATCTTGTAGGAGTTTCCATCTCCTTCGAGAAGAATTTTTATCGGCTCCCATTCACTCCCCCCCCTCTCTGGTTCGCCGTATCGGTCCTTCACCTCGGCGTGTTCCACGCACTCGACGTCGCAGTCGAACGCGTGCTCGATGGACGAGCCCACGGTGATGACACTGTTGGGCCCCAGCATCTTCATCTTGAGGTAGGTGTAGTTGGGGACCGCCATGAACTTGGCGTAGCAGGGTCGCCCAAGTATGGCGTGGTACACACCCCTGAACCCCACCACCTCGAAGGTGAGCGTCTCCTTGCGGTAGTTGTCTTGCGTGCCGAACCAGACCGGCAGGTCGATCTGCCCAAGGGGCTGGACGCGCTTGCTCGGCACGACGCCATGAACGGCGTCGTGCTGGGCCGCAGCTCATCCAACCCGGTCCCCAGCAGGCACAGTGTGTGCGCGTAGAGGATGTTGAGGCTGTTGCCTCCGTCCATCAAGACCTTCGAGAACCGCGTGTTCCCGATGGCTGGGTTGACCACCAGCGGGTACTGACCCGGGTTGGGGATGCAGTTCGGGTGATCCTCGCAGCTGAACGTGATGGCGTCCTCCGACCAGTCAAGGAAGGAGGGAGGCGCCTTCTCTGCGGCGAGAACCTCGTGCCGCTCCTGCTTGCGCTGGTGGCTGGAGATGTCGACGGTCGCCCCCCCCGAAGATGAGGAAGACATTCTCCACGGCGGGAAGCCACCGGCATCGCCGTCACCCCCGTCCTTCTTTGCCTCGTCGTCCTTCGCGGTGGCGCGGCCGTAGAACCGCTTGAGCATGTCACACTGCTCGAGGGTGTGGTTGACCGGCTTTTTGTGGTAGGGACATGGCTTCTTCAGCATGTCGTCGAAAACTCCCGGGCCTCGAGGGGCCGGTCGAGGGCTCCGACGAGCCGGGTCAACAACAAGAGCTTCGCCGTCGTCGTCGTCATCGCGCCCCTTCTCGCACGCCTCGCGGCGCGGCTTCTTTCCCTTCTTGCCCCGCTTGTTCTTTTGGCGGAGCTCCTTGGACTTGCTACCCTCCGCGGGCGTATCGTCCACGCGCTTGCCCTTCTTCTTTGTCAAAGATCACCCCCACCGCCTCTTCGCCTAAGGCAAAGCTGGTGGCGATGTCGAACGAGCTCGTTTGAGTCAACGGCGGGGGCTGCGCCGAGCTCGCGCACAAGATCCCGGCACGTGGTGCCTTCGAGGAAAGCGTGCACGATTTCAGACGGCGCCACGCTTGGGAGCTCCGTACATCGCTTGGAGAAGCGCCGTATGAAATCCCGGAGCGACTCGCCGGGCTTCTGAGTGCAAGAGCGCAGATCCCAGGAGTTTCCAGGGCGCACGTACGTGCCCTGGAAATTTCCCACGAACGTGCGGACCAGGTCGTCCCAGTTGTGGATCTGGCTGGCCGGCAGGTGCTCGAGCCACGTCCGCGCCGAGTCGGCGAGGTGCAAGGGGAGGTTGCGGATGATAACCTCGTCGCTGGTGGCCCCGTCCAGCTGACATGCCAGACGGTAGTCGTTGAGCCACACTCGGGGGTCCGTCTCCCCGTTGTACTTGTCGATCGTCGTGGGCTGGTGGAAGCGCTGGGGGAAGGTCGTCGTGCGGATCTCCCGGCTGAACACGCGGGTTTCCGGGGGCTCCGGCGTCGGTGAGCGGTCCTCCCCGCTGTCGTAGCGTCCACCCCGTCGAGGGTGGTAGCCCGCCGCCGCCCGCGCCTCCGCGTTGTTCATTCACCGGCGTTGATGACGTTGCGGGCGTCACCATCTTGGGCTTGCCCGCGTGTGTCAAGGAGTCGTTCCTTGGCCGGCGTGCACCCCCGGTTGGCGGGACGCTCGAGCCGCCTCCCGCGTGCACCGAGGGCTCAAGGCCTTGCGCACCCCCCATCATCCCGCGCACTCCCCGTTGGCGGATGCGGGACGCCGAGCTTTCGGCTTGTTGGACGGCCGCTTGCTCGATAAGCGCCTGCGCCTCGCGGTGTAGGTTCCGCGCCTCGGGAGTCGAGGGGGCGGGCATGGCCCGCAGCAGTGTTGCGATAGCAATAAGCTTCTGGCTCGCTCGCGGGGGCGTGACCGGGTTGTCGACGTTGAAGTCGGCGTTGATGCGATCGCGGGCTTGTCTGCCCAACTCACGCGCGCGCTCGCCGCGCGCGGAGGCTTCTCCCATCATAGAGGCGCGAAGCAACCGCACCGTGCGGATTCCTCCGCCGGCTTGGCCTCGAGCTCGCGTGCTTGGGCTAGCTGTGCGTTGATGTTGGCCCCCCTCGGTGGTGAAGGGGGAGGGGCGCTTGGCCCCGCAGCCAGGCGCGGTCCAGTTCCCAGAGCAGGAGGAACCTCTCCGTTGCTGGCACCCGCCGCGTCGGCGGCGTTTGCTGGGTCGCCGGCGATCACGACGCAGCACTCCCGCGTGGGGTCATAGCTTCCGGCGCTGGAGTCGTCGGAGTAGCCGAACCAATAGTCCGTGGCGTTGAGGAACCGCCGGAACATCACTAGTTCTGGTACGCCGGAGAAGTCCCACTCCGCATATCCATGCGAAGCGGCGGGTGGCAGCTCGTCGGTGGAGCCTTGGGACGACTCGTCGCCAGCGGAGGCGCTAGGGTCCCTGGCAACCAGGATGTGGTGGCCAGGGGGAACCCTGCGCATCGTTGTGTTGGTGTTGGCGTTCGCGACGCATGTCGCCGTGGCGCCGCGCAGACCGATAGGGAAGCGCGGTCCGGAGACCGAGCGCTCCCCCGCCGGGGCGGGCCGCCGTCTCGCGGTGGGCGCGTCGTGTTGTGAGGCGACGCGTGCTTGCATGTCGGCGCTCCGACCGCACTCCGTCGCGAGTCCCCGGCCGGAGCGACGAGCAACGCCGTGGTGCCGAAGGACCCGCAACGTCCGTGCTTGTGGGCGTTGGTGTCGTGGCGACGCGTGCGGGGGCGACCAGGGTGGACCCGGCCTGGCACCGTGCGCGGAGTTCCTCACGGTTAGTGAGGCGCATCAGGTAGTCGTTCCCCGTAGCCTGAAAGTTCAGGCCCCCGAACCGGATTTCGAACCCGGCCGGGAGGGGGTCCGAGCTGCTCATGGAGTAACGCTGACCGTGGTACTCGGTGCGGAATCACCATCGAGAGAGCTGGTGACGAATTTGATCTTTAGCGCGCGTGCCCCACGGTGGGCGCCAACTGTCGGTGCGGAATGTAGTCCCGACACTAACTAGTAATAAGCGATGATATCTGCCTCTCGATGGTTGGTGCTAAGCAACTAAGGACACTTGGTTTATCCTGGTTCCAACCGGAGCCGTACGTCCAGCAGGGGTGTGCTCGAGGCACTATATTGCTGCGCACCGGGGTGCCTGTAGTGGGGCGGCTACAAGCAAGGCGGGAGAGGTGGCGTGGCCTCCAAGTCCCAAGCGGAGTGATTGAGGCGAGTGCCAATATCGTGAGGGAGGCGGAGAGCGTGTGATTGATTGCTGTCCGTTATCCCGTGTCTGATGTCGTCTCCCCCGCGGTGAGGGGGATCGCCTCCCTTTTATAGACCAAGGAGAGGGCGATTTACAGGCGTGCCGCACTATTTCTCTACGTGTGATGGTATGGCGCACAGTGTCGGGGAGTTGATGGTCGTCCTGGTGAATCTTACTCCAGTCATGGCGTCGTGGCGTGCCCTGTGCTTGAACAGGAGCGGCTTCGAGGGTGGAGGCGTGGTGGTTGACCAGGGCGTCTCCAGGCGGGCTCGAGGGAGCCGTTGACGGTGATCCGTACGAGGTGCAGTAGCAGGCGTGGCGGCGTCCCGTCCCCGCGTGCTCAACAGTGTCAGAGTGGTTGTAGCAGTGCACGGCATGGCGCTGCAGGGGCGGGGATGGCCGCACAGGACTGACAGCGATGGGGATGGCGCTCCCACCGGCCTGACGTCACGGCTTGGCCGTGCGGAGTAACGAGAGGAGGGCTCGAGGGTGCGGACGGCCCCCCTTCGAGGGCGTGGCGCGTTAGCCGTACTAGAGTGGGTGGCACAGTGTCACGGAGCTGATACCGGCCTCGTCGCACAGTTCCCCACAGTGGCGGGGATGGGCTCCCCCTAGTGAGTCGGTGGAACGATCTTTGGGGCGTGATTCCCGGGCGCGTAGTGGTGCGGCTGCGCCGTGTCGAGCATTAAATGCTTGTGCACGCATGCGGGAGCAGGTGCGCTCGTGAGGGAACCTCGAGCGAGGCGGACCCCGCTCGAGGAAGGCAGGGACCCTCGAGCGAGGCGGAGCCCGCTCGAGGGGCGCGAGCCCTCGAGCGAGGGCGGACCTCGTTCGAGGGGGGCGTGAGCCCTCGAGCGACGCAGACCTTGTTCGAGGGGGGCGTGAACCCTCGAGCGAGGCGGACCTGCTCGAGGGGGTGCCTTGCTGGGCCGCTCTGGTGGGCCGCGGGGGTCACCGCGGCGTGGGCTGTGCTGTGTGTTTGTGCTTTGCATTAGGCTTGAGGTGTGTTTGCGTTTTGTGTTTTTTGCAGGTTTTAAGCAGGATTCCCCCCGGTTTTTAGGGGACCCTCAGGGCTGTCCCCGACACGTATGTATCTCCCTGGATACAAAACGAATATTGTTGAATTTTGGAGAGAACTTAATACATGAAATTCTGGAACTAACCCAACTGATTTCATGTCAATCGGAGTTCGGTAGCTCGAGATAAAATTAGAACAGCGCTAATGTGTCAGATAGCTGCGCGAAGAGATAGAATGTTAAGGGTAACAGTTCTATCAAATAAATCAAGGGGGTGTTATTGCTTGAAAGAATGCACAGGCGAGATCGAAGAAATGATCAAGGGGCGTGAAGATAAATATACAAGAATTCATGATATGGAGAAAAGAAGATGGTTAAGATGTGAGACCATTCGTCAGAGAGGTCAAGGATAAGGTAAGGAGGGATTGTAGAACAAAAGAGGCATTAAGAAACGACCAATACTACCTAGGCTTACGTCCTACAGTCGATACAGCTCTGATACCACTCTGTCACACCCGATTTTCCGAAGGAAACCAAGTGCAAACCTATATGCATGCCAGGATCAAGTTTCATGCATATAGTGACATATAAGTGAATACAGAAACAGTATCACGTAAGAAAAAGAAAGATTATCAGAGATTTATGATTTATCCCTGGAAACGAAGGCACCAAACATCGCAGGCAGTCGACTGGGGGTTGCGTACGCCTAGCTCCAGCAACATCTTCATATGACTTCAAAGCAACTTCCTCCTTCTGAGCAACATTGTTTATAGCAAGGTTGAGCACTTGTCGTACTCAGCAAGTTTGGGGAAAAGAATGAATGCAAAGGCTTTATAGTGGGCTGGGCTATAAGCATTTAAGCAATTTTAGTTGGTCAAGTTTTATTAACACCTGATTACTAATAAAGTATAAGTATATACCATTCCACAATTAAGCATAAGGTAAGAAATATGCCATAAGCATATGTCAAGCATAACCAGAGAACACGATTTAAGTCCATCTTCAAGTTCAGTTATCATGTGAGGGTCTAGGCCACTCTTGACCGTGAGCACGACTAATCGATTAGGTTTACACTCTGTAGAGGTTGTACATCTTTACCCACAAGTCGTGTAAAAACTCCGAAGAGCTTTGCACCCAACCACGCTGTGCAAAAGTAGGCACAATACCACACTACCGAGGTGTGGCTGCATAGGGACGCTACGAGGCCTTTACAAAGAGTCCTCCCGTGCGTATTAGTCCATAGTAGTATGCCATAGAGGCTATCTTTCATACCACACTTCTATTATGGACGGTCAGCCATAGAGTACTTCCGTTCCAACACCATTCCGGAATAGAAGAGTCATAAAAGCATTCCTCCACCCCCAAACTACTATGCGAGTAATAACCACACAAAGACTTCCCTAATTACTCGGCCAAGACCAGATCCATATAGTCCTTGTGGTTGCACTGTTGTCCTGGGTGGTCACTCCATGTTCCGATTAATCATATGATCTTGTATTAGACATCCAAAGATATAGCATAAAGGTATAACATGATTCATCATTATTGTTCATTAAAACCACCATAACCCAGGTATAGCAACTAAGCATAGCTACCCAACATAAATGTAAACCCAGGTTAACAAGGAATGACAATCAAAGACTAGGTAATCCTTAATAGGAACCCATCAAAATTAATGCAAGCAATGCAATGAGTGATTAGATATAATTCTTAGGACAAAAGATCAAGGACACACTTGCCTTTAACCAAAGTAGTTGTTGCTCAGAATATCTTCATCTTCATGCTCTTCAAAGCTTCTCGAACGGCGTTCACTCTAAGCGCATCAATCATCGGGCACAAACATACGTAGCAAACAAACAAACAGTCATACTAAGAACAAAGCGCCAATCAAAAGAAAACTTTAAAAGAACGCACTAAAGGATAGGATCGATTAGATGGATCACTAAACAACACAAAGGTTGCTTAGAAGGGAAAGGCTTGGTTAGCATTAAAGAGACGATTGCGGAAATTTGAGCAAGGACCGCAAAGATCACACTTAGATTGAGCTGAGAAAAGAACGTCTAACGAACGTTTTGCATAAATGAAAGAACAAGGCTATGAGCTAGGTTCATTTTAATTAACAAAACAAATATAAAGGATGTTTCAGAAATAAAATACCCTATGTTGACATTAATGCAATATTAAACTTTATTTACAAAACCGATGTAAAGAACTAGTCAAGTTTTATTAATAAAGATTCATATATTGATTAAACCGATTAAACATTTAATTTAGAAAAACTAAACTATATGAACAATCTAAACGAAACTTTGTAATTCGAGTAGATCATATTATTATTAAAAACATTATGGTATTGGCATTAATCAAATTAATATTTATTATAAAAGCCGATGTAAAAGCTTAATCAAATTTTAATTAGAAAAGATTAATTAACTATTAAACAAATTAACATTTGGTTTACGAAAACCGAGATAAAGATATAATTAACTTTTATGTACAAAAACAAAGGATAGAAACATTAATCAAATTAAATTTGCTTATGAAAAACAATGTATAGATCTATATTACTTTTATTTATAAAAGGCATGTATAACTAGACATTAATCAAAATTAATATAAATTTTATTATCAGAAAACAAAACATGATGAAAACTCACCACTAACGCGTGCTTTACATTATTATGAACCTAACGCAACTTGAACGGATTAAAACGGAGCTAAAACGAAGATTCTATGAGCAAAGCAAGATTAAAAGGACCTAGTCGTGAAGATCCAGGACTTGTAGGGGGTTCTACAGAGAAGGTACATGACACAGATTTTATGTTGTGGATTTGGAAGTTTCTCAGGGGTGTGGCTGCAAAACTGCCTTATCTACTTGACCATGGCTTGTTCGCAACAGCCATGGCTGGCGGAACAGAGGCCTTTGCCGGCCAAATCGATGGTGTTCCGGCCAAGGAGAGGCACGATCGGCGGCCATTGTGCCCTGCTGCCTGGCAGCCGGGCCTAGATGGGCCCCGCGCGGGCCGACGGCTGGGCCGGCTCGGTCCTGGGTCGGGCCTTCGGGCTCGGCCCAGTTAGATAGGATTGGTTTCCCTTTTCTTTTTTTAATTTTCTGAAATACATTTTCAGTACCAAAAGAATTCCAGAGTAACTCTAGTAATTCATTTAAAGCACTAAAAATACTCAAAAAATCCCAAAAATTCCAGGAAAATTCCTAGAGATAGATTAAGACATGAAAAATCCAAATAAAGCATTTGGAGCTCATGAAAAAAATTTTAGAGCCTTCTAATAAATAGAAATAGCTCAAGAAAAATGAGAATAAATCCCAGAAAAATCCGGAAAATTTTCGGAAGGTTTTGGACAGCTCATAAACGCATTTTTGAAATCTTTTGCACTCAAGAACCACTAGATGCATCGGCATGAATGCAACACACATAACCATTTGTTTAATTTAGAAAATCAAACAAATGATTTTTCCTATACTATATTTCCTGTAAAGAGAAATAAATGTTGGAAAATTTTTAAAATTATGAGACAATCGTTATTTAATTATTCTTTCTATTCACATCCTGAAATTGGAAATTTCATGGTGTGACAAAATGTGATCTTGCTTTGCCAATATCTGTGATGTGAGAATGTGTTTGTGATGTCTCCTTGCTGTGGTGGATGCCTGTCAGATGGTGAGATCTAAACAGCCCACGGGGGTGTTAATCCCTGTGGTTTATTTGTTTGGCAGGGAGGAGTCTAACGCTAAGAACTCGAAGGTCGCACACGAGTGCACAGAACACAGAGAACACGACGAGTTTATACTGGTTCGGGCCTCCGAAGAGTAAAACCCTACGTCCAGTTGTCGGTGTAGATTGCTTGGGGGTTGGACGAGGTGAAGTTATAAGGGATCACCTCGTCCGCCTTATATTGGCCAGCGGATGAGGTCGGTTCCCAGACTCCTGGTTGGTTGCGACCAGGAGACCTAAGTCTACGTTACACATCTTGCCATATCCCGTTGATCTGCTTTGGGCGAAGTCCACCGAGGTCTTGTCCTGTCTCGTACACCAAGACTTGAGGTCGTGATGAACTAGGTCGTTTGGGGAATCTTCTGGAAGGTCTTTAGGAGGTCGTGTGGGCCGCCAACTAGGTCGGTTGGGCCCACAGACAGGTCGGCGGGTCTTCTGGTAGGCCGGACCCACTTGTCAGGGACGGCCGTGAGACTGGTCGGTGGGGACCCAGGGGTGCCCATGTCTCACAAGCCCCCGAGCGAGGTGTAGGCACAGCGACCTTAGAAAGGTCGTGATGAAGTCATAGAGCTATCGACAGGTTGAATAGCATGCACGTCGGTCCAAAAAGAAAAGAAATCAGCTTAGCAGCCGACCTGTTTGAAGTCTTGCCGAACAAAGAGAGGTCGAGTGACGATCTATAGGAAGCAGACTTCCAATAGATCGAAACGACGATGAAAAATTTCAGAGGGCATCGAAGATGCACTCATGAGTAGTATCCGAGCATCATGGCGGGCAGGATGGTCGGTATGATGGTCCAAAAAACAAGAAGAGAAGAAAACGTAAGTCGAGTAACGACGTCATGAGAAACATGTTTCTCAACAGGTCGGTACGACGAGGAAAATAAGAGGGCGTCGACGACGCACTCGTAGAGTAGTCCCCGAGCATTAAAGCAGACAGCATGGCTGGTTTGATGCTCCAAAAAGAGAAGATAAACTAAGGCATGGTCTTGATGGAACGAAGTGTAGAGACACCCAGATCTCCAAGCATGGCTGCAAGGAGTCTGGCAGGGCCGGCCTCATGGAGGCTTTTGTAGGCGTGCCGACCTCAAAGAGGCCTTAAACAACAATGCCTAGTATCCGAGGATACCCAGCAAGGTCTTGAAAGGCGCGTCGCATGAATAGGTTGTTGGTGATGTCATAGTTGTAGTTGCGGTGCTAGTAGTTGTAACTGTCGGAACTGTGAACCTTGACCATATGGAGTGTAGAGACACCCAGATATCCTGCATAGCTACAAGGAGTCTGGCAGAGCCACTCGAGCTATGCCGACCTAAGGAAGGTCTCGAGTATATAGCGCCCAAGCACCCGGAAGCACTTGGCAGGGCCATCAAGCGCGCACCCCTCAAAGAGGCCTTCATTCCTATCGTAAAATCCATGGTGTCCAGAGCATGCTGGCAGAGCTACAATCACACGCCGACCTTAGAAGGTCATGCATCCAAGGGACATAATCATACAGAGGTGTCGCAAGACCTAAGTATTATGGCACGCCGACCTCAAGGAGGTCGTTTTGGTGCCCAGATGACCAACATAGCTGCCGGCCATCCAGCAGAGCTGTGATACTAAGGTACTGTCGACCTTAGCAACAACAGGCACACCGACCATGGAGGCACGACGAAAATTGTAGATCTCCTTTAATGCTTTTGATCTCCATGGTGTTGCTGATCTCTAGGCGCCCAGAAGGATCTGGTAGAGCAGCGGGGCACGCCTACCTTGGAAGGTCTTCAATCGAACCTCCAACCTTCTGCTTAGGAAACAGAAATATAGGCTGATTGGAATAGGTTCGTTTATGTACAGAGCCATAGCGGGTGCACCAGGATGCAGAGCCTAGCGGGTGCAAATAATAGACATCAGGTCGTAGAAGAAGGTCGTGAAGTTGTTGTTGAAGGGGGCTAAGTTAGGCGCGGAGCCCTCTGACACGGGGTCAGGTTTTGTCTTGTAGCGTATACTGCAGAATCACGAGTCAATAGTGGTCGGAGATGCTCTCGCCACCCAGCAAACGACAAGCTACCCACTTATCGAGGGGGTTACTATAGCCATGTGACCTCTGCGGTGGGGCTCAGGCATCATTGGTGCGCAAACGACAAAGACGTCGTGAGTCAGGAAGAGTAATGGCATCGCCTTTAATGATGCACAAGCTACAGGTCCCATTATCACATGGTAACAGAGTCATTACCCCGCCAGCTGCCCAGGGAACAGCGTTGGCTATAAATAGCACCTTTGAGGCTGAAGGAGGCAAGCACCGAGCATTGTTGAACTATGAAGCCGCAGTGTAGTATGTCCATCATGCATTTAGCGTGTGTTCATCCACCAGATTGTAGAGCTGTGTTCTTGTAGATACTTGGAGCTAGGAGAATTCTCGCGAAGTGTAGGAAACATCTCCATCCTCTGAGCCCTGCCTCTGCGGGGTATCAGGTAGAGTTTGAAGGTGCCGCTGTTCGAGCTGGAGGTATGGTAGGACGTCTCTGGTGAGCACCGGGAGCTCACTAGGGCTTGGATTTCAACGCCGAAGAGCAAGCTCTTGTCTCCATTCTAATAGTTGGAGCCGGGTGTGCCTTAGTTTGTGTGCCTTCCTGCAGTTGTCTCCTGCAAGGCCGCCATCAAGGTCCTAGTGCTAGGAGAAGTCTCGTGACGTGCTCTGCTTCGGCAGAATAGGTCGTGATAACCACTCTAGGTAGCTCAGGTCTTGTAGTATGTTTATCTTGTGTACCGGGTTCTCGATCTAATGAGATCGCAGGTGACTTGTGTACCTTCAGATTCTGGATCCAGTAAGGTCGTAGGTGGCTCGTACCCTCGGGTTCTGGATCCGATAAGGTTGTAGGTCGCTATGTACCCTCGGATTCTGGATCTAGTGAGGTCATAGGTAGCTTGCGTAGCTTTGGGTGGTCCATGTAATGTTCACTCTCTTCTGTTATGTATTTGGTCGATTTGGCAAAATGATTCGCCAAAGACCTAATTTTATGTGATGGGGGGCTTGCAAATTGTGTTTTCCATCAAGACGACCCTGATGTTGTCTTCACGTTTGGCTGACGACCTAAACTCAGATTTAGGACGTAGCACTTGGTCTGTTAGCGAAAAATCCGCCTCAATCTTCTCGCGAACTTCTCGGGATAGAGCCGTTGGGGTGTGTTGTACAGAGCAAGGAGCCGCAACGGATAGATTCGGTGGACCCCTCTATAAATAGAGTGAGTCGGGGTGGGGTTGACCCCATTCCCTTCGTCTTCTTCCTCTCGCTCTCGTCTCCTTTGCTCTCTTTTGTGCTACAGCGATCTTGCGACCGTCGTGCTCCTGCGCCTGCGTGCCCAACTTCCACCTCCGGCTAGGCTCGTGCTAGTGCCGCAGCTTCGCACCGTGCTCCTCCGGCATATGCGCGTCAAATCCTTGTGCCATATTAGATCCACCGCAAACCCTAACAATGAGATGGCGGTGAAGGCGGCTTGCATCCCAGACCCGCAGGCAGCGTGGGTCCGGTCGACGATGACCGAGGCCAAGATCCAGGCACTGGTGGACCGGGGGCTGCTCCGGCCGAAGACAGAGGTGGAGTGGAGGGCTGCCGCTGGGGAAGAGTTCCCGAGCAAGGACGTCAAGGAGCAGGTCGTCTTCGCTTCCTTCTTCGAGCGCGGCTTCAACCCCCCGGCGGGAGACTTCTTCTGCGGCCTGCTGTACTACTACAGGCTGGAGCTGGTACAACTCGTTCCAAACTCCATCATTGTAGTGTCGACTTTCATCCATTTTTGTGAGGCGTATCTGGGGATACCGCCTCACTTCATGTTGTGGACGTATTTTTTCTGCGTCAAAAGTACTGGCAAGAGGTCGAGGCCAGTGGGGGCTGTAATGTTCAATTTGAGGTCAGGCCTCAAGGTAGAGTGGATAGACACCGACCTCCCCGACAACACCGCCAGGTGGAGGTCGAAGTGGTTCTACATTGTGGACAAGATTCCAGGTCTTCCGCGGCGAACTGACCATAAGCAAGTGAAAATTAGCAAGTGGGATCTAGGACTCCCCACCCGCGTCCTCGAGGACCTCAAGGGGGTCCTGGAGCTTGTCAGCGACATGAAAAAACGAGGAGTTACGAGAGCGGCGGTGGCGAGGTCATTCTGCCGGCGGATGATCCAGCTGATCAAGGATCGGGTCCACCCGGCGTATGAGTACTGTGGGCAATCAGACCCCACACGCGAGGTGAACCGCAAGTTCTCCAAGGAGGAGATGGCGGCTAGAGTTTCCCAGATGTATTCTGGGAAGGTGAAGGTGAAGAAGTGCCCGAAGGCACACTCATTGAAGAGGCCGGCTGATCCGGTAAGATCCTGAGATCTGTCTTTAGGTCGTTGTACTTTGCTTTCTTGATTTCCTTAGGTCGTATAACATCTATGTCATCTATTTTGTAGATGTGTGAGCTCCAGATGTGGTGCCCGGCGCCTCTCCCTGAGGGGGAGCTACATCGGAGGAAGCTGAGATCGGACAAGTACAAACCTCCAGCAGGTCGTCTGCTGGAGAATTATGAGTCTGATTCGTTGGTGGAGGCCAATGAAGACACTGATGCAGAGGTGGGGGCGGACCCAGCTGCTGGCATCGCAAAGTCCCAGCGCAGGACCAGGTCGACGGTTGCAAAGAAGTCTGCTTCGACCGTTGCCGCTGCAATCTCTGCGATGAAGGCCAAAGAGCAGAAGAAGAAGAAGAGGAAGAGGAGGGCCGCATCCCCTCCGATCATCGCTACTCCATCGATTCCGACGCCTCGCTAGCAGGAGGTCGGGTCAGAAGAGGACGAGGAGGAGAAGGAGAAGGATGAGGCCGTCGAAGAGTTGCCGGTCTCTGAAGACCAGGCAGCGAGGAGGCCGGAAAGTCATGCTGCCAAGAGGCAGCGGGAGCTGGTGCAGAAGACGTCAGAGGATGCTCTCTGACGTGGGTTGGAGGCGCAGCGCAGAGCTGTGGCGGCGCAAGCGAAAATACCTGCGGCTATTAAGCCTCGGGTGTTTTGGCCGAAGACTCGGCTTCCGGCCGTGACAAGGTACAAACTTGAGGGCTGATTCTATCTTTATGCCTTTTAACCGATCTTTGTCTTGACGAAGTGTTTTTCCATGCAGGCCGGTGGCGAGGCCACAAGGGGTGCCGGTTGCCCCATCGTCTCCCTCCCGCACGAGGTCACCTGAGCCACAAGTCGTGGGGGCGGTGCTTGCAGATGATGCGCGCACCACTACCCCACCACGAGGAATAGTGGAGGGCGTGGTGACTTCACCGCCCGTGGCTAACACGAGGGTGGGTTCTCCCTCGCACACTGCTGAGGGTGTCGGGACCTCAACTGGGGACGTCAAGGTGACGACCTCCTCAATAATCATAGACGTCGACCCCATCAAGACAGTTCCTGGTGGGGCTGAGGACGTGGTCGGGGACCAGCCTCAGATCGACCTAGCGCCGGGAGGTCATAAAACATCTGGTGCACAGGTACCTCCATCTTCATCTTCAAGCCCAAGGTTGCCACAGCGATCAATTAATTGGAATCACACTCCTTGGTAGGAAGATTGGTTCGAAGATAATGAGGACATGCAAGCCTTGCGGACCAGCATCGTCACCATCAACAACGCACTCACGGTGAGTTGCCCACGATGAGTTACTATCATGTGCTTGTTTACTGTTGAAATGTTGTTGACGACCTGGTTTCTTTGTAACAGTCGCTAGCAGAGAGGGCCAAGGGCCGGGCTGACCTGCTGAAGCATGCAGAGGAGAAGGAACAACAAATTGTCGACCTTGAGCGAGAGCTCAAGGAGTTCCGTGAGGTGGCAGCCGCCGATAAGAAGAGGCTCGAGGACGAGCTCGCTGAGGAGAGGCGCAAGGCCGTGGAGGCCACTGTGCAATTTAACACTGCGGCTACTGTAGGTTTTAGTCTTTATCTATTTTTGAAAAAGAGGTCGTTAGCTGGCGACCTCCAGGAGCAAGGTTCGGGACCTGGCGGTCAAGGTCCGGGAGATCGAGGCTGGGGGCCTGGAACTCAAATGGGCAATGAAAGAAGCCACCGACAGTGAGTACGCCATATCTAAAAAGCTGGCTTATGAGACTGCAGCTCGTCGGGGCCTTGAAGTCGAGTTTGAGGTTGTTTTGAAGTCATTGCAGAGTGACCAAATCACCATTACAGGGTATGAGGTGGAGCTGAACGACATCAAGGGTGCTGCCAATTATGCAATGTCTTGCATACCTGTTCCAGAAGGAGAGCAGCAACAATCGATTGTTGATCGCCCGGTAGACACTCCTAATAGGCTGTTACTTTTGCTGAGGGCGACTGGCTTGGCGGCTGTGACCGATGCGCTGGTGAGAGTCAAGTCTCACTATCCTGAGGTCGACATGACCAAGATCAAGGGCGGTGCGGACACCACAAAAGACCTTCAAGCCCTGGAGCTCGAAGTTGATGAGGCCGCCACTAAGGTGGCAGAGAGCATCGACTTTGAAGGCGATGGTGGAGCCTGCGGCGAAGGTGGCGACTGCGGCAACTAGTAGTAGCTAGGAGCTGTACCTCCCCCTCCCCTCATGACTTGTAAAAACTTCTAGAGACATGTTGAAGAAAACTTTAACGAAGTACTTGCCCTTTGCCTGCACGAGTTTGGTTGGTCTTGTAGATGACGACGTATTATGTTCTTGACTCGCTAACCACTACTCACAGAGAGGCTGGCCTACCGACGTCTACAGCTCAGCTTGGAGACTTACGAGAGATCGGCGTGCGAGGGAGGAGCCCAGGGCTCAGGTCAGGCGACCTACCTGACCAAGCATGCTCGTGGCGGCAGGAGGCTTCATACTCGTTTGCGATGATATCCTTAGGTCGGGCGACCCTTTGGTTGGCTTTTTTAGCCAAGCCCCCAAGCATATCGAGGGGAAGGAATAAGGAAGACTTGGAACCCCCAGGTCTTGCGACCCAGATGTTGGCTTTAGCCAAGCCCCCGAGCATGTCGAGGGGGGGCTATAGTATGAGGAAGGATAAGGTAGTGCTCGACTCATAGCAGATGACTGCTTGAAATACTTATTTATTTAATCTGAAAAAGAGAGCTACAAAAGAGGAAAATACATAGCTCGAATTTAAAAACTAATCTACGGATAGAATCGTCGTAGACGCTCCACGTTCCAGGGGTTGGGTACTCCTTGCCCATCGCCCCACTGGAGTCGGTATGTTGACGGACTGATTACTTCCATGATGATGAAGGGTCCCTCCCAAGGGGCAGAGAGCTTGTGCATGCCGTCGGCCTTCTGGATGCGTCTAGGGACGAGGTCGCCGACGTTGAAGGAGGTTTCCCTAACGTTGCGATCATGATAGCGACGTAGTTGTTGGTCATGACGAGCTTGTCTCATGACAGCGGCGAGTCTTTGTTCTTCGAGACTATCGAGGTCGATGCGACGTGTTTGCTCTGCCTCTCCTTCCTCGTAGAACTGAATCCGTGGAGCTATGAAAGCGACGTCGGTAGGAAGTACGGCTTCTTATCCATAAACCAGAAAGAAGGGTGAAAAGCCTGTGGCGGAGCTGACTTGAGTCCTGAGACCCCAGATTACGTGAGGCAACTCGGCTAACCATGTGGTGGCGTAGTTAGAGGCGTCGTCGTAGATACGGTCCTTGAGTGCTTGGAGCACCATGCCGTTGGCTCTTTCGACCTGGCCGTTGCACTGTGGGTGGGCGACCGAGGAGTAGTAGACGTCAATAAGGTTATCCTGGCAGAAATCCCAGAAGACCGAGCCACTGAAAGCTTTGTCCAGGTCGGTGATGATCCTATTAGGCACACCGAAGTGATGCTTGATATCTCCAATGAATTTGACTGCTTCTTCCGATGTTACTTTCGCAATAGGTCAGACTTTAAATCACTTGGTGAATTTGTCTACGGTGACCAAGATATGTTTATAGCTGCCCAGAGCGGTACGAAACGGTCCTACCGCATCAAGACCCCACATAGCGAAGGGCCATGATGGAGGAATAGTGCGCAGGGCCTGAGCTGGCAGGTGCTGCTGTTTGGCAAAGAACTAACATCCTTTGCACCTCTTGACGAGTTGTTTAGCATCGGTTACGGTCGTGGGCCAATAGAATCCAGATTGATACGCTTTACCGACCAAGTTGGTGGTTGTCGTGTGGCAGCCACACTCGCCGTTGTGAATCTCAGCTAAGAGCTGTAGACCCTCTGATCGTAGGATACACTTCATCAAGATGCCAGTAGAGGCAGCTTTCCTGTATAGGTCGAAACCAATCACGACGTAGTTGGCACTTCGCCGCGTGATGTGTTCTCGCTCCGCTTTGTCATCGGGGACAAGCTGGTCGAGTATGAAGTCTATGAAGGGCTTGCGCCAATCATCCTCTTTTTCAGACATGAGCACGTCGCGGGGAGGTGCTGAATTCTGGTCATTTGAAGACGGTTCTGAATTATCAGGATCCAAGAGTTTGATTGAAGTCTTGCGTAGGTCTTGGACGAACACTCCTGCTGGGCTAGGGCTCGACGAGACCCTAGTTTGGAAAGCATGTCGGCGGCGATGTTGTTATTGCGTGGGTGAAGGACCGATACGGCGAACCAGAGAGGGGGGGAGTGAATGGGAGCCGATAAAAATTCTTCTCGAAGGAGATGAAAAACTCCAACAAGATGAACACGGCTTCCAACACACGTCTCCGACTCACTACCAAGGTTGTCAAGCCCACGTAGCCACTGGAGTGCCACTGGACCTAGGAACCAACACACCACCTTCCAACCCGAGAAACGCAGCTGAAAAACTAAACCTCGAGTCTACAGACCCACACCGGTCAGACCGGTGAGCACCACCGGTCAGACCGGTCCCTGCTGGTGAAACTGAGCAACTTCCACTAAGTGGCTCTACACCGGTCAGACCGGTCAGGAGCACCGGTCAGACCGGTGTAGCCTGGGCAGCTCGGGATGAACAGCACCCGCGGGTCAACTCCCCCAAATCCAAATCTCGATCTCCCGAATCGCTCCACGGACTTGAACAAGACTTTGGGGATATCAAGAACACCTCATGAGGAGTCCATAGCCAAGTTTAATCCCACAAAAACTCGTCCAAAAAGGAGGAATCGAAGAAATCCCGCCGAGAGCACTTCCAACCCAAGAACTCAAGAAACCCCAAAATCGAGCACCTTTACTCACGGATTTGGGAGGGGAATCACGGCCCAAAGAACCACGAAGGGTTCCCACAAATTTCCCCCATCAAATCCCCAAGAGAAAGGCCACCGAAAACAACTCAAAGAAATCACCGAGAGAGGGCTCCGAAAATCACCACCAAGAACAACCGAGGAAAACACATCCAAACCTTGAGGAACCGCGCCGAATCATCTATACATGAAACAAAGGTTCGTACAAGGTCTAGCAAGCCGCCCGATCATCCATCCCTCTCTACAAGATCTCTCCGTGAAGCTCTCTTGCTAGTCCTAGAGAAAACCTAAGGAAAATAGGTGGAAAATAGGAAAAGTAATGAGCTAGGGTTCCAAGAGTTGTCTGCCATCCTCTCACCTCTTGGGTTATATGGAGGCAACCGAATGTCTAAAATGCCCTTCTCTACTAACTAGGGATAAAAGCCCCTCAAGGGCGGATTTGGAATTCTTGATGTCTTCACCATCAGACGGATGCCCGGCGATCGCACCCTGCGTAGCCTCGACGCAAGCCATGCGATCCCGACGCGTGTCCTCCGCTTCAAAGATTTCGGACTGCGTCGTCGCACACCGGTCAGACCGGTGCTCCTCACCGGTCAGACCGGTCCCCACCGGTCAGACCAGTCAGACCCACCGGTCAGACCGGTCTGGCGCTGCTGCAGCTCCGTTTTCGGTTCTCCGGTCTTGGCTTTGTGGATCCACCAAGGAACCCAGTGGTTTTCTAGTGAACCACCGGAAACCCCGCGAACTCGGTGTAGCCTCCGCCAATCTCCACTCATGACTTGGATCCCACGTAGTCCCGGCTCGACCTTGGTTTTGAGGCTCAACCAAGAAACCGTCCATGACTTCATCTTGCTGTTCATGCCACCATGCGGCCCGCACTTGACCCCGCTGGCCACCGGGTCCCTCGAATGAAGCCTACTTGTCTTCTCCACACCTGGAGGCCTCACTGGTGACGACCTTTCGCGCTTGTTCTTCACCTGTACCAACACCAGTCAAGCCGCAACCTGCACCTGCAATACTTAGCCAAGAATCAGTCCACACAACGTTGTCAATCACTCATCACACAAGGAATCGACCATCCACCGGTCCTCGAACCACACATGGTCCTCAATCTCCCCCTTGATGAGTGCATTGACAACACCCACACGAAAGTAACAAGAGAGAAAAGAAAAGAAAAAGAAACGAACAAAAAGAAACTCCAACAAGCGATCGAAAGCCAAACAAAGGCAAAGAGCAGGATCACTTGAAGGAAACAAGTCTCGGACCCCTTAGGCAAGGGCAACGGCTCGACACATCCGAGACAAAGCAAAGCTCAAGCAAAGAGCGCAAACCACCAAAACAAGGCTCGAACACCACAAAGAGCTCCCCCTGCACACATGCAAGCTCCCCCTGAACCAATGCATCTCCCCTTGGACAAAAGCATGCAAACCAGCTAAAAATAGGGCAGCTGCAGCAATTTCAGCTCACACCGGTCAGACCGGCATCACCACCGGTCAGACCGATGCCTAACATGTGTACAGGACCAGCACTCACACCGGTCAGACCGGTGCTCCTCACCGGTCAGACCGGTGTACAACAGAGCCCAGAAATGGCTCGAAACCACCTGAAAACCTTCTAAATGCGTCCATTAAGCCATTTCAAGCTCAAACTTCTCCCCCTTGTTGGCAATGCATGAATCAAGCCAAAAATGCAAAACTTTCAACCTAGAGCTTCTCAAATATACAAAATTCAACAAAGAATGCTACACATGTCCAAATGAGCATGTTAGATACTCTACGGCTTCGTATCGATCTCAACTACATGATCACCAAGTTTCACAACCATTGGACGAAGCTAAGATGGATTTTGGCACTTTTGCGAAAAACTTGCCTCTCATGAGCAAAGTCCTAAACATGATCAAAGCATATCAAAATGGCTAAGCCACACAAACTTCATGCTAGGACAGCCATTCTAATCATAAGACCACCACAAACACCCACAAGCACCTCATGTCATGTCAAAGCCACCGAGCCATGTGCCTACTTCTATGTATGAGACTTCTCATTTGTAGGCATCATGCAACAGTTTAGCACCCAAAGCAAATTAAATTCAGCACATATGACATGGGAGCATATTTTCGAAGCATTTTTCATTTCATTTTCAGATTTGTAAATGGTACATGAAATGTCTTTGCGACAAAAAGGAACTTATGCTCCTCCACAAGATAAATCAAGTGGGATAAACATTCATGATGGCAAATGAGCCTTTGGCCCCATATGATCAATAAACTAGCTATCCAACCACAAATTAAGCATAGCAAGGCCACACAAACATGTCAAGAGCATGTAAAGGCATTTACACATGAGAGAGCATACATGTGACATTTTTCAAAAGCATAGCTATCAACCATGGATTATTCATCAAGATCATCAAGAGCTAAGCCAAACTAACCGTAGCATACCAAACAAGCTCACAAAGACATATATCTCATTCCATGGTGAACAATGTATATGTGTTGACGGTTAATATTTGTATCAAAGTTCGTTTGTGACTTGCAAGCGGACAAGTCTCCCATCGTAGTCAAGGGACCCTTCTTCCCTCGAGTGGTGAACCCAAGGTATCGAATCCGTGGAACAATGTGCAACGCAAGGATTCAATCTAGTAAAGCAAGGTAAAGCTATCTTATGAAGATAAGTTGCATCTAATCTACTAACTCATAAAGAAAACACATCTAATCTAATCTACTAAAGAGGTAACAAGAGAAAACAAGAGATAACCAATCTAGAGAATCTAGATCATGCTTAAGTTGTAGCTCCAAACAAGATAGATGAAGATAGAAAAGCGAATCTCATTAAAAGCATCTTTAAATCGTGGCCTTCCCATCCGACTCCGAAAACATTTGCCTTTCGAGACCCCCCGTTCGTCACAACGTATCCCTATTCATGCGGGGAGCTTAGGGCGAGTTCGATAGAACAAGTTGAAATCACTTGGCCGGTCCGCATGCACCTCTAGACACCGCGGCTACAAGAGCACCCTATGTAATCTAGCTATAGACTAGATCGTAGAAGAAGCAAAACCAAGAAGAAATCAAAATCATCGAGAAGGCACTTAATCGCTAGAAATCGGATTCACTTACAAACTTCACCATGAATGATTACATGAACAAGATCACCACCGGGGCCCTCCCTCGATCTTGATCCTCGCTCCGAGCTCCGACGTGGTCTTCCATGCAAGGTTCCCACGTCGGCCGGGGAAACCCTAGACAACTAGCACGACCCTCATCTCCAAGTTGGTGTCCCTCAAGCTTCTCTCGCTCCTCGGCGGCGGATTACGACTTCCCCTTCTGCGTGGCTCTCGGTCGGGGGGCTATTTATAGCCCGAGAAGCAATTAGGTCAAAGGAGAAGCCGATTGGGCCCCGAATTGGGGTGGGCGGCCGGCCCTGGGCCCAATTCGGCCCATCCCGCGGCTGCTTCGCCGGTGTTGCTTCCCACGTCTTCTAGATGTTCTCCCCTTTTGCATGTGGGCCCTTGACGTCGGTTTCTCTCCGAATTGGACTCAACTCCTTGTCTTGCAAGATTCAAGACTTTTCCGGTTCAGTCCTCGGAGTTTATCATCTTCTCGGGCTTGGTCCTTGGGCTCTTGGAGTCATGTTCACTTCATTGCTTGACTTGTATCGGGCTTCAAGGTCTTGTCATGAGGTGCTTAATGAACTTATCCCGGAAGTCTTTCTTTCAACGTTAAAACCCTGCATAAACACATAACTCCAAAACCTACATGCACAAGTGAACTTGTTATACCACGGGGGTTAGTACCAATGAATAAGATACAAAAGTTATGCCAACACCGAAGGTAAACTCATGGCTAGGTTGACGGATTTTCACCGTCAACATCTCCCCCATGCTTAAACCTTGCTCGTCCTCGAGTAAGCCTTCGATGGATATCATCGTTGCCCTTCATTGTTTAAACCTTGCACTTGATCATACATGAAAAAAAACATAATGCTCTCAAAAGTTTAATTCGTTAAAGTTCCATAATGTACTAGACTTCACCTCTACGGAGGGTAGATTCTTATTAAGCTTATCCCACAAGTATTAACATGCTCACAAAGTTTAAATAGACCTCAGAATTTTTGAAATAAAGAACGAGATAAAGAAAAGCTAAACCAAGTTCACAAATTTAAATCATCTTGTATATTGCTCATGAACTCTCATCTCACTTGTCTCTCAAGCCTATATATTCTACTCCTTTCCCTCTCATAACATATATGTGTGGTAGGCTTTATATGGAGCTTTGGGAAAGTTTAATCCTAACAAGATTTTATAAATGAGGTGTTGTCAAAACAAGACAAGCTTCTCATGGTCTTACCGAGACTCGTCAAAAAGGTCATTGGAAAATAATGTTAAATCAAGGAGGGGAAAGAGAAAAATACACACACTTTTAGATGAGTGGACATGTGCAAATGGCAAAGAGTGATCCCGAGGCACAAAGGAAGTCCTCGTTATCGGATTGCACATGGTTGGAAAATGAGAATGGATCTTTTTAACTTGAAGCCTTGAATGCACTCTTAGAGAACCGGGGAGTTTACTTTACGCACATATTTTTTTTCTTTCTCATATTTCTCATTCTTTTCTTTCTTTCTTTCTTTCTTTCTTTCATTCATTATATATATATATATATATATATATATATATATATATATATATATATATATATATTTTTTTTTTTTACCTTGAAAGTCATGAGTATCGCCGGATTTTTTTTTTCTTTCATCATCATTTTTTTAAAAATACTCCCTTTTGAACTCCGAAACCGCACCGTACCTACCTCCTCCCCCATGCTTAGACGTTGCTCGTCCTCGAGCAAAGAGGCGAAAAATAAGGTAGGTATCGGGGTATTTTTCCTTGGAGAGATACTTGAAATCTTCAATGTCGGCACCGTCTTGCGATCTTCCTTGAATTGATGATCCATTCTCAACGATAGGTTGTGGTCAAGGAGGTAATCACAAAAGATGATATTTGGTTTAAGGGTGGATATCCGGTGAGGTTTGTGAGATCTCCGATGCGGGGATACACAATGCACGGATAAAAGGCTAGCAAAAAGATAGATACGCAAAAACGAAATGACCAGCTTCTTAGTCTCGGGCCAGAGAAATCATGGCCTGCAATAACTCACTCAAAAATAAATCTTGTACACTAAGGTTTATGCACTCAAATATATATAAGGCTCTGGATAGGTTGAGCAACACACAAGTGATATTTATGACAAGGTTAGCAATATTTTTTTTAGCATAAAAGACATCTTTAATCTATTCATAACTTGAGAGCACATAAAACACTATGGGTCTTTATTTTAATCATAACCTCCGCTGAAGATTAAGCTAGCATTTAGATAATTTCAGATTTGTATTTTTAAGAGAGCAATAGGTTAAACATGCATAAGTCAATTACAAAGATAAACAAGCGGCAATTATAATCATATATCATCATGGCACAAACTTTGTAACTTTACCAAAGGTAAAAACTTGGTGGTGACATTATTCATGATGAAAATAAACACTAAGATACACGCTGAAAAATTAAACTAAAAACTGAAAATTAAAGCAAAGCTGAAAATACTACGCAAACATAGGCACATGCAAGCTGAAAATTAAAGAAAAGGGGGTAAAGGAAAGATAACTAAAGCTCCTCCTCTCTCTAATCTTCCGCCGGTGGTTGATATTGATAGTCATGGTTGTTGTACCCTTACTTGTAATAGGAATGCACTACTACTCCTATGAATTGTCCGACGGTGCTAGGTGAAGGTGTCAAAGCTCATAAGCGAATGTTGCATTACCTTCACCCATTTGGTTTGCATTGGTTTGGAAGGCTGCAATATTTTGCATGTTTCTTGCAGCGTATCCTCCAATGGTGGCCACATTTTGTTGTGGTTGAGGAAGGTGTGCATAGGGCTCCGCAAAGGCTACGTTGGGCACCGCAAAAAAATGGTGGGGGTATGGCTGCACCACTCCCCCATGCTTGCATTGGTACACCACCGTAGTAATTTGGCGATGCCGGAATTTCTCCGAATGGTGGAACATAATTTTGTTGTGCACCTGCTTCTTGGGCCATAGAAGATCCTTCTCCTATAATTCTTTTCTTTTATTATTTTTTTCTTCGCCGGCACAAGAAGTCCTTCCTCTAATCGATCTTCTTCCTCTCAAGAAAAGTCTTAATCTTCAATCCGGAAGGGGCAAATTCTCCTAGGCCACTCGGAAGCCTCCTCTCTCATCTTCACTCTTATATTTCCCTTTCTTCATACATTCCTAGGGAAGTCCTGGGTAGGAGATGATTCGGGTTCCTTGTAATACCCGGTTTTAAAGAGATAGCCAATATGGAGAGGCAACACCCCGAACCAATATCTTCCGAACTCGATGTTGCAACAACACCAGCGGTTGATCATAGGTGAGTGGGGTCTATTGGCCACTTGGCAATCAAAGCCATGTAAAGCCAATTCAACTCCATGTTGGTTATCTTTGTCTCTCTTGTTCTCCCAAAAATCCACTTGCACAAAAGTGACACACTTGGATAATGGGTTCCGGATAGTATTTTTTTCGTTGATGGTCTCTTCCCGTGATCATACTACAAAAACCTTCCCATGTGCCTTCATGCACATACTTGTTCCGGAGCTCCCTTTTGAAAATAGGAGACACTCGCCCATGGGTCTACGATGCTAGACATGCAATCGTTTCGAACATGAAAACCAATCTGATCTATCGGGGATTGTGTTGAATGGATCCAAGGAAGCATTGAGGCCTATACTCCCTTTACGGCATGGTTGCAAGCCTTAAGCATTAAAGTATTTTCAACACAAGATGATAGATAGATGATCCAACAAAGTGTGATTACATCTCAAGATCGATTGCAACCCATGGATGAAAGGAGATTACCCCATCAAGGTGCTAGAAATAGCATCATTGATCAAGGTTACCCTTCCGACGGTGTCTTCCTTCTTCTCCACTTGTGGGCTCCCTCCAAACGGAATGAGAGACTCAGCACTCCTTCAACAAGGGTATGCGCCATGGTCATGAAAATTTCCTAGGCGAATTCCTTGTGGGTGTTTGCCGACACTCCGTTAGAGAATTGCACCGGTGTCCCGTGTGAAACCCAATATGTGGAGAGCTTGGTCGTCGATGTCGACGTTCGCTACAAGCCTCTACTTAAGGCGAGCGAGCTTCTTCTCCTCCTCCGTCATGATGACATACCCCTCGGAATACCGTGGAGCATATGGAGGTGGAGCGGATGATCGTGTCAAGTGGTGAGGTTGGACGGGCGGCTGCTCCATATGTCTTTGAAGTTTGGTGAACCTCATAAACGAGTTTCGTGTAGCCCTCATGCCACCGAGGAGAAGGGTGTGGTTCCTCCTTGGCGGTGCCGTGTCCTCCTCCATACTCCGAGGAAACTCGGAAACCGAGTGCCTCCTCGAAGAGGTTGTCGATGATGGCTTAGACGACGATGATCCCTTCTTCTTTGGTGAAAAGGCTTGTAGTTTTCTTCCATGATTGCAGCACTCTCCCTCACAAATATATATCCGGGGTTTTCACCCGGTAACAAGGTACACAAATATTATTTTGGAGTCTGGACTTTGAGTGGATTAAGGATGTGGTTTGTTGCACGAAACAAACGCGGTGGATGGCTAAGTCTAAGGTGATTCCGGCCTACAAACTAGAGCACACAAACAAAGAGTTGGATGAAAGACTTACCTCTCTCCTCCTCTTGGCGCGGTTCTTCTCTAGTGCATTCATGTTGCTTCGTGATCGCGTACACCTTCCAAACGTTCCCGTCCACTCCTTCGCTTGCATTATTGCTCCTTCCACTTGATGTTTTCGCTTTGACTCACTTCCATACTCCCTTGCCTCACATGCATCCATGATATTCCTACAAAACAAAGCCTTGGCTGCCCCCCATGCTTGTACTTTGCATGTGGTTTAAATATGTTGGAGGGGCATCCCGTGATGTATCATGGTGCATGCATGGTTAGGTTAACTAGATTGCCTCCCTTTAAGTGTGTTTAAGGCTAAGCACTCCTCTTATTTCGAAATTTAAAAATATTTTTCAGAGCCATGCAAGAGCTCAAGCATAAATTTAGAGAAGTTTTTAAACCATTAAAAACAAATGCAAGTCGAAAATATTTTTCGACTACGTCGATTTCGGTCTCACCGGTATAGTTTGCCTTCATTAGTTGAGAGCAAGCTTTTCCCGGCTTGATCATGGGGGCATAGGTTTAGGTCCTAATTTTGATTAGATGAGAGAGATTTTGAATGAAATAAAATTAAGTGAGGCTTATAAAAATTCTAATCTTAGAGAAACCAAGGATATGGATTTTTAAACCAACCAAAAATCAAGTTTCTAGGTTCACGCGAGTCCTACCACATGCTGAAATTTAAATAACATCTAGATATAAGTCGTGGCTCTACTCGTGTGTTTTTAGCATGAAAAACAAGTCAACCACAGCACCATAATGAGGGTGAAGGGTTGAGTTAGGTTCTGAAATTTTTTTTTTGGTTGTGGTTTCTCGAAAAAGAAGCAAACAATCACATAGGATGGTTCATGTAAAGGGTTTATGATCAAGCAAAATATTCAACCAAGAATTATGTCTCTAATATTATTCAACCATTCTAAGTCTAAGGTTTTGCGTAGTAGAATTCAAAACTGAATTAAAAAGACTCGAAAACCTGGAATCGGGTTGTCCTCCCGGTAGCTTATTCTTGACTCGACGAAACGGGTTGCCTCCCGCCTAGCGCTTCGTTTATAGTCCATGGCTAGACTTCTTCACTTGATTACTCCGGATCAACGCTCTTTGCGGGCGTTGCAATCTTGGGTACCCACTTTGTCTTAGTCAATTTTTTTGGTCTTCACAGGCTGGCTTTGTCCTTTGGTCTTGACGGATGCAACAACTTCCTTGTGGCTCGGCATCTCGAACTCCGGTCTTCGGTTGTGATCTTCATGGTCTCTAGTGTGATCCTTCATCTCTCCCGAATGAGCTTGAGTAGCCTTTGCCGTCTTGGGACCTTGGAGTTGTCTCGGATATTCTTCTTTGTCACCAATCGGTTGTCCCAAAGTTGTCCCACTTGCGTCTCTAACATCTTCACACGATGAACACCCCGCATGTGGATCTTGCCTTGGCGACCTTTAGGTGTTGAGCTTCTTTCTCCATCTCCATCTTCTCCATCCTCGTTGATCTTGAACGGCCTTCCGGCGTCTTGACTTGGAGGTGGTGATTCCTTTGGAGATTTTGATGGTCCTTCGAGTTTGACTTTTGAATATAGGGTTTCCAACCCTTTAGCATGTGTTGCACGTCACCTTTACCTGTAAAGTTTTCCTGGATCATCCACAAAAAGGTTTGGGTTTCTTGGAGAGGTAGCCAACCATCTCCGGTTAGGGTTAGTAATAAAACAAAAATCTGAACATAAAAACTAGGGTTAATGAAAACTAGATTAGATTGACTCTTTTTTTTTCTTTTTGGGGATGATCAAACATAAGAGATGCAAAAGAAAATCAAAAGAAAAACTGAAAGATAAGCGATACTAGATCGGATCTTGATTGCTTGCTCCCCGGCAACGGCGCCAGAAAAAGGGGCTTGTTGACGGTTAATATTTGCATCAAAGTTCGTTTGTGACTTGCAAGCGGACAAGTCTCCCGTCGTAGTCAAGGGACCCTTCTTCCCTCGAGTGGTGAACCCAAGGTATCGAATCCGTGGAACAATGTGCAACGCAAGGATTCAATCTAGTAAAGCAAGGTAAAGCTATCTTATGAAGATAAGTTGCATCTAATCTACTAACTCATAAAGAAAACACATCTAATCTAATATACTAAAGAGGTAACAAGAGAAAACAAGAGATAACCAATCTAGAGAATCTAGATCATGCTTAAGTTGTAGCTCCAAACAAGATAGATGAAGATAGAAAAGCGAATCTCATTAAAAGCATCTTTAAATCGTGGCCTTCCCATCCGACTCCGAAAACATCCGCCTTTCGAGACCCCCGTTCTGTCACAACGTATCCCTATTCATGCGGGGAGCTTAGGGCGAGTTCGATAGAACAAGTTGAAATCACTTGGCCGGTCCGGCATGCACCTCTAGCCACCGCGGCTACAAGAGCACCCTATGTAATCTAGCTATAGACTAGATCGTAGAAGAAGCAAAACCAAGAAGAAATCAAAATCATCGAGAAGGCACATAATCGCTAGAAATCGGATTCACTTACAAACTTCACCATGAATGATTACATGAACAAGATCACCACCGGGCCCTCCCTCGATCTTGATCCTCGCTCCGAGCTCCGACGTGGTCTTCCATGCAAGGTTCCCACGTCGGCCGGGGGAAACCCTAGACAACTAGCACGACCCTCATCTCCAAGTTGGTGTCCCTCAAGCTTCTCTTGCTCCTCGGCGGCGGATTACGACTTCCCTTCTCGCGTGGCTCTCGGTCGGGGGGCTATTTATAGCCCGAGAAGCAATTAGGTCAAAGGAGAAGCCGATTGGGCCCCGAATGGGGCCGGGCCGGCCGGCCGGGCCGGCCGGCCCGGGCCCAATTCGGCCCATCCCGCGGCTGCTTCGCCGGTGTTGCTTCCCACGTCTTCTAGATGTTCTCCCCTTTTGCATGTGGGCCCTTGACGTCGGTTTCTCTCCGAATTGGACTCAACTCCTTGTCTTGCAAGATTCGGCACTTTTCTCGGTTCGGTCCTCGGAGTTTATCATCTTCTCGGGCTTGGTCCTTGGGCTCTTGGAGTCATGTTCACTTCATTGCTTGACTTGTATCGGGCTTCAAGGTCTTGTCATGAGGTGCTTAATGAACTTATCCCGGAAGTCTTGCTTTCAACGTTAAAACCCTGCATAAACACATAACTCCAAAACCGACATGCACAAGTGAACTTGTTATACCACGGGGGTTAGTACCAATGAATAAGATACAAAAGTTATGCCAACACCGAAGGTAAACTCATGGCTAGGTTGACGGATTTTCACCGTCAACAATATGAGAGAAGCTTTACCTAACCAATGCATATGATACAAAATGCATGCAATCTAATATACAAGGATGCCTATACATCATGTTACATATGTCATGCCAAATGCAAGAAATGCACAAAGAAAAGCTATACATATGCTACAAACCGGCTCCTCGAGGGGAGGCAAAACGGGCTCGACACCACCGGCAAAAGAGAGCTCCCACACACCCAACTCAAGAAATCAAACACACACCAAGTTCCCCCCGCAAATGAGTGAAAGTTGCTTGATCTAGGGGTTTGGTGAAAATATCGGCTAGTTGGTCATGTGTGGGTACATGGATCAAAGCTATCTTTCCTTTCTCTATGTTGTCTCTCAGGAAATGATACCTCACTTCTATGTGTTTGGTTTTGGAATGGAGCACTGGGTTCTTTGCAACGCTTATGGCACTGGTGCTATCACATTGAAGTGGAACATGGGTATACTCCTCACCAAAGTCACTCATGGTATTGGTGATCCAAAGGAGCTGAGAGCAACAACTAGCAGCGGCAACATACTCGGCCTCGGTCGTGGATTGAGCAACACTCGACTGCTTGCGGGAAGACCAAGACACCAAAGAAGAACCCAAAAGCGGCAAGTCCCGGAAGTGGACTTCCTATCCAACCGACACCGGCAAAATCCGCGTCGAAAACCCATGAAGCGCCAAAGAAGAGGACGCGGAGTACCAAAGGCCGAAGTCGGGAGTGTGACGCAAGTACCTAAAAATTCGCTTCACCGCTTGCCGATGCGAAGTCCTCGGAGACGCTTGAAAACGAGCGCACAGACACACCGAGAACTGTATGTCCGGCCTCGTCGCCGTCAAGTAGAGGTGTGACCCGATCATGCTCGGTACTCCTTCCGGTCCACGTGTTCACCTTCCTCGTCCGCATCAAGAGTCGTAGTCGTACTCATCGGCGTCGTCATAGCCTTGGAGTCCTCCATCTTGAACTTCCTCACAATGTCCTTGGTGTACTTAGCCTGGTGCACAAATGTTCCTTCCTTTGATTGCTTGATTTGTAGCCCGAGGAAGAACTGCAACTCACCCATCATGCTCATCTCGAACTCCCTGCTCATATCATCTGCAAACCTTGCAACAAGAGAGTTAGACGAGCCACCAAAGACAATATCATCCACGTACACCTGCACAATCAGGATATCTCTGCCCCTGCCTCAGCAAAAACAAGGTCTGATCGACCTTCCCCATCTCAAAACCTCTCTCAAACAAGAACCCCCTTAACTTGCCATACCAAGCTCTAGGCGCCTGCTTCAACCCATACAGCGCCTTCCTCAACATGTACACCCAGGGGGGTACTTCTCACTCTCAAACCTCGGAGGCTGTCTCACATACACTTCTTCCTCCAACACACCATTCAGAAAAGCACTCTTCACATCCATTTGGTGCAACTTGAACCCTTTAGCCACAGAAAAGGCTAGAAGGATCCTAATCGCCTCCAAACAGGCTACAGGAGCAAAGGTCTCCTCGTAGTCGATCCCCTCCTTCGACTGAACCCCTGAGCAACAATTCTCGACTTGTTCCTCACAACCTCACCCTTCTCTCCCTCTTTGTTTTTCCACACCCACTTTGTACCAATCGTCTTACACCCACGGGGGAGGGTCAACCAAATCCCACACCTGATTCCTCTCAAAGTTCTCCAACTCCTCATGCATCGAATTAACCCAATTGTGATCAGATAGTGCGTGTCCAATGTCTTTGGGCTCAAAAGAAGCAACAAACGCAGCATGAGCAAAGTGGGAATTGTTTCGAACCCTCGACCGTGTAGTGCGTTCGTTCATGTCGCCGATGATCCTCGAAGCTGGGTGATCCACTTGAACTCGCCGGGAGGTTCTCGCCTCGAAGCTACCTCCCCCTCAACATCGACTTCTCCTCGTTCTTGATTTATCGTCGTAGGTGTAGCAGAGGGTCCATCCATCATCGTAGTCGAAGTAGTGGGTACATGTTCGGCCGGGGGCACCACACCGCCATCTTCATCATCACCATGTTCATGCTCCTCCTCTCGAAAGATCTCCTCGCCAAGCTCATCATCACCGCACACTCAAAGACAAGCCGACTACATGGCTCTGTCTCGTCGAAGGTTACCTCGCAAGTCTCCACGATTTGGTTAGTTTCAAGATTGAGCACACGATATGCTCTAGAATGAGATGCATAACCAAAGAAAATACCAGCGACAGACCTAGCCTCAAACTTATCCAACTTCCAGCCTTTCTTCAGAATGAAACACTTGCAACCAAAGACATGGAAGTGACTCACCTTGGGTGTGCGACCATGCATCAACTCATAACATGTCTTCTTCTTGTGCACTCTGAGGTATATCCTGTTTGACACATAGCATGCGGTGTTCACCGCCTCAGCCCAATACCTCCTCGGAGTCCTATGCTCATCAAGCATCGTCCGAGCCATCTCGCACAAGGTCCTGTTCTTCCTTTCCACAACACCATTCTGGGGAGGCGTATACGGACTCGAAAACTGGTGCTCAAGACCCAAGTCATGGAAAAAGGTTTCAAAACGAGAGTTCCTGAATTCCGAACCATTGTCACTACGGATAGCTCGTATGGCATCTCCATGCCTCTCGTTCCTCAACCTCAAGACTAGATCTCGAACAAAACCAAACGTCTCCCCCTTATCCTCCAGAAAGAACACCCACGCATACCGAGAATAGTCGTCCACCACAACAAGGACATACAACTTCCCACCCGCAGATCGCACACGAGCTGGGCCAACAAGGTCCATATGGAGCAGCTCGCATGGACGCTCAGTCATCACATCGGTGAGAGGCGGGTGAGAAGAGGCTACCATCTTGGCATGCCTACACGGAACACAAACCAACTCTTTCTCAAGCCTCAACCGTGGCAATCCTCGGACCAAATTGAGTTTACTCAAGTGAGACAAAAGGTCAAAGCTCAAGTGACCCAACTTCCTATGCCACTTCCACAACTCACTCGAAGAACCGACCAAGAAACAACGCTCCACACCCGAAGACCGAGAAAAATCAGCACGAAACACCGACCCTCGGGAACGACCATACGGACAAGGTCCCCTCGAGAGTCCACAATCCGAGAACCACCCGGCCGAAACAACACCTCAAAGCCCTCATCCAACAAGCCGGGACACGGAAAGCAAATTGTACCCCAGCGATTGAACAAGAGCAACACGCCTCAGAGTGATCTTGTCACTCACTTTGATCTCACCTTCTGAAAGCACACGCCCACGCCCATTGTCCCCAAAGGTGATGTACCTCTTCGTCACCACCGGGATGAGACTTGAGAACCACCCCCTGTCTCCAGTCATATGCCTCGAACAACCGGAGTCAATCAACCAAATGTTCTTCAAGTCTCCCACCTGAAATTCAAAAATAGGCACGTGAGCGAACAAACGACTCAGCACTGGGGTTAGTACCAAAGGAGGAAAACGAGTGCCGAGCCATTTGCTCGAAAGTGGGGTTAGCACCAACCAAAGCATCTCTCCTACCAAAGCTACCTCCACGAACACCACCATGGTAACCACCCTGAGGGAACCACCCCTCTCTGCCTGGAGGAGGACCAGATCCACGCAAGAAAGCCCGTGGAACATCCTTCCTCTCCAACTCAAAGCCACGACTCCTCCGATCCCCGTAGTGAACTCGAGGAGGAGAATGCCTAGCAAACTGACCACCTGCACCCTTTTCAGCCCAACCACCAGAACCACGACCACCAGAAACAACCCTCGCACCTGTACGAGCTCGAAACCCAAACGGTTATGCTGTCCCGGAGCCCGCACCGGTCCGACGGTGCCCCACACCGGCCCGACCGGGATGTGACTCCAGGCGACAACGCCTCCAACAGCCTTCCGCTCTCCCCAAGCCCGAACTGTCCTCACACTCGCCTTGCCCCTGGGCATCTGCATACGAGGCTCAAGTACACCATCGGAAGGGTGGTACTTGTCCTTGTTAGCCCACTTCTTTGCCATTGTCTCCTCACGCTTCCTTTTGAAGCAAAACTTCTCCTTATGGCCATCTCTCCCACAATAGCCACAATGGAACCTCACAAGCTTAGGCTTAGGCTTGGGATGTGGCTGCTCACTTGGTTTCTCTCCACTCAAACCTTCCACCGGTTTCTCACCACTAGCCTTCTCAATCTCCTTCCCAAAGAACACTTTCCCCGAAGTGCTCACAAACTTGATAGGCTTTTGTAGGTCATTTGTGGGTGTAGAAAACACGGGTGGAGCTGGGGTTGTGCCTAGTCGGTTTCTTAGATGGTTAGGTTTTGGAGGGAAATCATTTTTGTGGTGGGTTTTTGGTGGCTCCGGGATATTCTCTCCACTTCCCTCACCAACCTTGTTTGCCCCAAGCCCCTCACCATCTTGCCTCTTAAAGGCCTCGATCATCATCCTCAACTGAGGCTCATGATCGGACAACCAACCCATCAACTTCCTCAAATCATCATTCTCATCCTGCAAACGATCAACATAATGTGCAAGCTCCAAATTTTTCAATGCATGCATTTCACAGGTAGAGCAAGATGTAGGCATGGGTTCCTTCAATTTAGCCTCGAGCGAACTAGTGTAAGCATGCATCTCATCAATCTTAGCATGCAAAACGGGGCAAGAAGTGCAAGCACCTAGCAAAGCGAGGTCTAGACTTAAGCTCGGCCACTTCAACCCTAAACACATCTAGTTCCTCACACTTGGAGGCATGCTTCTCCTTAAACAAAGCAAGATCGGCAAGGAATATGGAGCAATCGGCACAATCATTCTCATCGAAACAACGGGGCTAGCCTTAAGCGAATCAATCTCAAGCTTGCTATCAAGCACCCGTGTCTCTAGCTCGGCCACTCTAGTCCTAGCATCCTCGAGTGAAGCCCTAAGCTCTTTCCTCATTTTCTTGGCCTCTCTAAGCATGTCATCACGGTTATCAAGCAAAGAGCCAAGCCTCTCATTCTCCTGGCGCAAGAAGGGAAGTTCATCACGCACCTCGTCGTCGGACTCACAGTCCGAGTCGCTCCGTGTGCTCTTCTTGCTGCCGGAGCTCAGCGCCATGGTGCAGAAGCCATCTCTCGCGAAGCAGCTCAGCCCGCTCAGGTTCTTGGACGACTTCTTGTTCTTGCGGCGATCTCCCTCGTCTTCACTACTGCTCGAGCTCGAGGTGGAGTACGCGGAACTGGAGTCGACGTCGCTCGCTCCAACCATCGCTCGGGCCTTGCCTCGGCTCTCCTTCTTCCTCGATCGTCGCTCGTCCTTGTACTTGTTCTTGTGCTTGCTCTTGTGGTCACGCCTCGAACGGTACTTGCCGTTCATCCTCGGCTTGTGCTTGTAGCTGTCCTTGTTCTCGGCTTTCTCTGGGCAGTCGGCGACGAAGTGTCCTGGCTTGCCGCACTGGAAGCACGTCCTCGTGTTCCTCCTCATGTTCACGCGGTTCTCGTGCAGCCTCTCGAACCGCCTCGTCAGGAGCGCCAGCTCGTCCTCTCCAAGCTCGTCGAACTCTTCATCAGTCATGGACATCAAAGAGGAGAAAGAGAACATCCTGGTGGATGGGTTAGAGTTAGACTTTCCTTTGGAACCACCAACGAGGGCAAGACTATGGGAATTAGTTGGTCCCTCGAGCTTGGCAGTCATGCCCCTATCCACCTCAGCCGACTTGAGCTTCGAGAACAGCTCGTTCACCGTCAGAGTGTCATACTTCTCCGACTCCACAATGGCCTCGAACTTTCCGCCCCAAATCGTACGATCCAAAGAGTGTAAGAGCTTGACCGCTCTATCATGATCATCGTACGGGAGCACGTCCACATTGGCCCTCATGTTGTTCACAACCACCGTGAACCTCTGAAACAAGGCATCGATGGACTCACCCGGGAGATGAGTGAAGTTCTCGTACTCTCTCCGGTAGGTCGCATACATCCATGCCTGAACCTAGGCGTTCCCAACATGAGCCTCCTTCAACACCGCCCAAATCCTACAAGCCAAGTGCTCGGTGTGCACCCGATCGAACTCAGGCTGACACAAAGCACGAAACAAGTAGTCGACCGCCTTATTGTTGGCGTCGAAGCTTTCCCTCAATCCTGGAGTGAGAAAATCAACCGGATGGACATAGCCTGTGTCCATCGTGACATCCCAAAGGATCTGACCCTTTCCGCGGAGAAACGCACCCATCCGCTTGCTCCACATCTGGTAGTTCTTGCCATCGAAGTGTGGAGGACCCGAACCCCGTTCCTGGTACGCCATCCTTTTATCTTAGACTGGTTAGAGTCAACAAAGACCCGAACCAGCTCGGATACCACTTGAAGGACCGATACGGCAAACCAGAGAGGGGGGGAGTGAATGGGAGCCGATAAAAATTCTTCTCGAAGGAGATGAAAAACTCCAACAAGATGAACACGGCTTCCAACACACGTCTCCGACTCACTACCAAGGTTGTCAAGCCCACGTAGCCACTAGAGTGCCACTGGACCTAGGAACCAACACACCACCTTCCAACCCGAGAAACGCAGCGGAAAAACCAAACCTCGAGTCTACAGACCCACACCGGTCAGATCGGTGAGCACCACCGGTCAGACCGGTCCCTGCTGGTGAAACTGAGCAACTTCCACTAAGTGGCTCTACACCGGTCAGACCGGTCAGGAGCACCGGTCAGACCGGTGTAGCACCGGCGACTCGGGATGAACGGCACCCGCGGGTCAACTCCCCCAAATCCAAATCTCGATCTCCCGAATCGCTCCACGGACTTGAACAAGACTTTGGGGATATCAAGAACACCTCATGAGGAGTCCATAGCCAAGTTTAATCCCACAAAAACTCGTCCAAAAAGGAGGAATCGAAGAAATCCCGCCGAGAGCACTTCCAACCCAAGAACTCAAGAAACCCCAAAATCGAGCACCTTTACTCACGGATTTGGGAGGGGAATCACAGCCCAAAGAACCACGAAGGGTTCCCACAAATTTCCCCCATCAAATCCCCAAGAGAAAGGCCCTGAAAACAACTCAAAGAAATCACCGAGAGAGGGCTCCGAAAATCACCACCAAGAACAACCGAGGAAAACACATCCAAACCTTGAGGAACCACGCCGAATCATCTATACATGAAACAAAGGTTCGTACAAGGTCTAGCAAGCCGCCCGATCATCCATCCCTCTCTACAAGATCTCTCCGTGAAGCTCTCTTGCTAGTCCTAGAGAAAACCTAAGGAAAATAGGTGGAAAATAGGAAAAGTAATGAGCTAGGGTTCCAAGAGTTGTCTGCCATCCTCTCACCTCTTGGGTTATATGGAGGCAACCGAATGTCTAAAATGCCCTTCTCTACTAACTAGGGATAAAAGCCCCTCAAGGGCGGATTTGGAATTCTTGATGTCTTCACCATCAGACGGATGCCCGGCGACCGCACCCTCGCGTAGCCTCGACGCAAGCCATGCGATCCCGACGCGTGTCCTCCGCTTCAAAGATTCGGACTGCGTCGTCGCACACCGGTCAGACCGGTGCTCCTCACCGGTCAGACCGGTCCCCACCGGTCAGACCGGTCGAGCCGGTCCGGCGGCTGCTGCAGCCTCCGTCTTCGGTTCTCCGGTCTTGGCTTTGTGGATCAACCAAGGAACCCAGTGGTTTTCTGGTGAACCACCGGAACCCCGCGAACTCGGTGTAGCCTCCGCCAATCTCCACTCATGACTTGGCTCCCACGTAGTCCCGGCTCGACCTTGGTTTTGAGGCTCAACCAAGAAACCGTCCATGACTTCATCTTGCTGTTCATGCCACCATGCGGCCCGCACTTGACCCCGCTGGCCACCGGGTCCCTCGAACGAAGCCTACTTGTCTTCTCCACACCTGGAGGCCTCACCGGCGACGACCTTTCGCGCTTGTTCTTCACCTGCACCAACACCGGTCAAGCCGCAACCTGCACCTGCAATACTTAGCCAAGAATCAGTCCACACAACGTTGTCAATCACTCATCACACAAGGAAGCGACCATCCACCGGTCCTCGAACCACACATGGTCCTCAGTGGGAGGTGCTGGAATTCAATCCCCTCGAAGTGGCTTTCGAGTTTACGAATCTCAGCGCAATAAGCGTCCATCGTGTCCTTGACACAGTCCCACTCCTTGTTGACTTGCTCGATGACGACCTTGGAATCACCAAATGCCAGTAGTCGCTTGATGCCAAGGGACACTGCTATTCGGAGCCTATGAATCAGGGCTTCGTACTTTGATCCTTTGTTGGAGGCCTTGTAATGAATCTGTAGGATGTACTTGAGCTGCTCTCCCTGAGGAGAGATAAGTAACACACCTGCGCCGGCTCCTTCGTGGTTGAGGGTGCCATCAAAGTACATTATCCAGTGTTCAGGCCGCTTCTTGGGAGGGGGATTCTGGATCTCTGTCCACTCAAATACAAAGTCTGCGAGGACCTGCGACTTGATCGCTTGCTTGGGGAAGAACTCGATTTCAAACTCTGCAAGCTCGACCGACCACTTGACGATGTGGCTGTTGGCGTCACGGTTGCGGATGATCTCTCCCAAGGGGAACGAAGACGGGACCACGATCTTGTGAGCTTGGAAGTAGTGTCGAAGCTTTCTCAATGTGATCAGGAGCGCATAGAGCTGCTTCTGAGGTTGTGTGTAACGTGTTTTTGCATCAGCCAGGACCTCGCTAGTACACAGGTCGTTGGACAGGGTGGGCCTGCCTCTCTTCTTCTCGCTTGGCGATGAGAACCGTGCTGACCACATTGGTGGTAGTAGAGATGTAGAGTAGGAGTGTTTGCTTTGGTATTGGAGGTGTCATAACTGGTGGTGTCATCAAGGACTCTTTGAGAGCCTCGAATGCTTTTTAGGCTTCGTCGTCCCACACGAACTTGTCGGCCTTCTTCAATAGCTTGAAGAAGGGTAGTCCCTTTTCACCCAGCTTGCTGATGAAATGACCTAGAGCCTCCATCATGCCGGTGAGCTTCATGACGTCTTTCTTGTTGGATGGCTTGGCCATTTTGCGTATAGCATCGATCTTCACTGGGTTGGCTTCAATGCCTCGGTGCCCGACCATGAAGCCCAGGAGCAATCCGAAGGGGACACCGAAGATGCACTTCGTTTGATTGAGCCTACATTGGAACTCTCGTAGATTGGCGAAGGTTTCGATGAGGTCGGCGATGAGCTTGTCTTCCTCTGTAGTCTTGACGACCACATCGTCCAAATAAGCTTCGACGTTCTTCCCAATTTGGGTCTTCAAGCACTTCTGGATTGCC
The DNA here is from genome assembly GCA_947561735.1 of Cenchrus americanus. Lineage (NCBI taxonomy): Eukaryota > Viridiplantae > Streptophyta > Magnoliopsida > Poales > Poaceae > Cenchrus > Cenchrus americanus. The sequence goes on along the minus strand of OX387245.1, from coordinate 78,607,496 downwards.
TTCTGGTAGGTTGCTCCGGTGTTTTTCAGGCCAAAGGTCATGACCTTATAGCAGTAGATGCCGTGGGGCATGTTGACGGTGTATTTTGGTGCACCTAGCATGTTCATTACACTTTGGTTTGGATTTGATTATGGAACTAACCCGCCACTAGGCACACTAATCATATAACGAGTTCATCTTTGTGCATGCATTTGGAAGTGTTGTGTTTATGTAAGAAAACATGGACATAAAGGATGGATTCGCAACAAGTTCAAAGGAGCATTTACGGAGTCTTGTTCGTGTTCATGAGCTTGATGAAATCACTTCCAATGGTGGCGAGGACCGAACTGCTACGAGGAACACCCCCAGGGATTGAAGCGTAAAAGATCGAACTTCATGCGAAGAGAGCCTCCATCTTGGACGCGAGGATAACATCATCAAAATCGTGCAAGTGGAGGGGGCAAAGTACATAACTGCATGAGGACCCACGGAGCAAAAGGGGCGACCGAACCGGACCGAATTGGGCTCGGGCCGGTCGGCCCGAGCCGGCCGGCCCAGCCCACTCCGGTGGCCGGTTCGGTCCCGTTTTCCTTGCCCTCGAAGGATCTTCAACCCTAAAAGCCCCGAGGCGCCGCCAACACCGAGGGGAGGAGTTATTCGCACCAGAAGGCCATCCACAAGTTAGAGAGAGAGGAGGAGGATATCCGGCGGGAGATCAACCACCTCGAAGGAAGCACCCTCTCGTGGAGAGGAAGGAAGACACCAGTGGAAGGGAAACCATGATCAACGGTGCCATGATCAGCACCTTGATGGGGTAATCTTCTCATTCGTCCATGGGTTGTAATCGATCTTGAGATGTAATCGCACTTTGTCGGATTATCTATCTATCATCTTGTGTTGAATATACTTTAATGCTTAAGGTTAGCTACCATGCCGTAGAGGGAGTACGAGCTCCAATGCTTCCTTGGATCCATTCAATACGCCGTGTCCATCAAAGGTCTAGTCATGAATACCTTCGCGTAGTGACGATACGAGAGGAGGGAAAGGGCGAAACCGTGGTCACAATCCCGATAGATTAGATTGGTTTTCATGTCTTTAAGCGATTGCATGCTCTAGTATCGTAGACCCGTGGGCGAGTGTCTTCTACCTTGATCGTTTATCATTCTCTCTAGTGTAGTTTAGTTGTTTTCTAGTATAATATAGTTAGGGTTTTAGTAGCTAGTGTGTCGTTGTTGATCGAACGCTTGTAATCCCCTTGCTCCGCGGATTGACAAGAACCTTGGGAATCCCGTGGTGAAAAAGGTGTGGGGTCCGTACGCTTGCGGATCGTAGAGGGATACGTCTTTTATCCGTCAACAAGCCCCTTTTTCTGGCGCCGTTGCCGGGGAGCAAGTTAGTTTACATCGTTTGATTTGCATCTAACTTAGTTTTATATTTAGTTTATCTTTTATTTGCTTTATCTAACATATATTATCTAGAAAAACACTTGTTTCGTTTTTGTTTTTGTTTTTATCTTATTGTCTAGATGGCGTTCGTTAATCAACCGTGGAAGAACCGGAGAAATCATTAAGGGATTACGCTAGCCCTCGATGTGAAGACATAAAAATACAAGAGTCGGATTCGAAGCTCGAAGCGACCAAGTATGAGATTAAATCCAAGATCATCAAGATGGTGGCGGCGAACCCATTTGAAGGGATGGTTACGGAGAACCCATATAGACACATAAGGGATTTCACGACAATATGCAACACGGTGCGTCAAGAAGGAGTTCCCGATGAATGGTTCAAATGGAATCTCTTTCCCTACTCACTTGCCGGCAAAGCAAAGACATGGTATTCAGTTGCGTCCTTTGAAGTTGAAGGCAATTGGAACAAGTTGACAAAGAAGTTTTGCAAGAACTTCTTTCCAATTAGCAAGGTTCAACATCTAAGGAGGCAAGTGATCACTTTCATGCAAGGAGAAGAGGAAGGGATAGACCAAGCCTGGGATAGGTTTAATGGATTGATCGAACAAGGACCAAAACTCAGCTTCACCGGTGACGTACTCTTGCATACATTTTTCTTTTCCCTAACCCATAGTTGCATGCAACACGTCGAAATGTGTGCAGGTGGGGATCTCATGGAGAAAACACTCACGGAAGCCGCCCAACTTCTACAAAAAGTTAGTAAAGCGGCTGCCATGCGAAGAGATTGGGAAACAAGACTTGCGGAAGAGCCGGAATACAATTCAAGGAAGAAGAAGCTTGCTGATTTTTCTAAAGAGGCAACCCCGGAAGTCACAAAAGAGGAGCCAATCATGGAAAAGCTTGAACAAGAACACATCAAGTCAAGAACTACACCAAACGTCGACTTCGCCACACCAAATGAGACGAACAAGAAAAGCATGTCAAGCGCGAAGCCACTAAGGGAGTTCGAACCAATGGATTGGGTTCCTATTGATTACGGAGAAGTATTCGACAAGAGAAGACCGTTCCCCAATCAAAAGGGAATGGCAAGAGCATTGGAAGTGGATTTCCCACCGGAGAAGAAAGCTGAAAATTCATACGACCTTGAAACCACCGGTGAGATTTTTGAAAAGCTCTTTGGAGATGACGTGGTGGATCCGGAACATATTGCCGAGGTGAAAAGAATCATGGGGATCAAGCCCGAAGCATCACCATACGCTCGCCTCACTGAAATTTACGCGATAGGATCCGAAGAAGAAGAGAAGATGACACCACACTTGAGTTGCGAGATCAACGGAGTTCAATGCAAGGCTTTATGCGACATCGGAGCCCAAGTAAGTGTTCTATCTTCTAAACTTTACGATAAAGTTCAATACCACAACCTAGACTTAGCTCCAACATCAACGAAATTAATTATGGGAGATGGTAGAACTATCATACCTCTAGGTATTGCTTGCAACATGAAAGTAAAAATCTCTAGAAACTATATACCAACCGATTTCTTTGTTATTGATGCTTACCATAGTAATTCTGATCATATAATCTTAGGTAGGCCCTTTCTTAAGGTGGTTGATGCCGTGTTAGATGTCGGAGAAGGCAAAGTAACAATGAACCTTAATGGAACAAAGTACACATATAACTTTCTTCGTGCTTCTAAACACCTTACACCTTTTCCTCCTGAAGATGAAGAAGTAGAAGAGATAGATAGTCTTTGTTTTGTTGAAACCCTTAGAGACCCGCTGCAAAGAGCGATGGAAAATCAAATTAGTAATCAACAAGATGAAGAACTAGAGGAAGCAACAAAATGCTTAGAGCCGCATGATGGTAGTGTGGAGGAAGAGAAATTCGAAGACATAGGAGAAATCAAACCCGAGGAGCCACAAGTGCCCGAGGTAGACCTTAAACCTTTGCCCAAAGGATTAAAGTATGAATTTTTGGGCCCCAACAAGACCTATCCCGTCATCGTGAGCGACGAATTGAGTCCCGAAGAAAATGAAGCGTTGCTGATTTTATTAAAAAAACATAGGAAGGTGATTGGATATTCGATTAATGATCTCAAAGGAATTAGCCCAGCCTTTTGCACTCATCATATACCAATGGAAGACCAATGGAAGACCAATGTAAGCCCGTAGTGGACCACCAAAGGAGGCTAACTCATGCCATGCGAGAGGTAGTAAAGAAAGAGGTTATCAAGTTACTTGATGCCGGAATCATCTACCCGGTTCCACATAGCGAATGGGTGAGCCCGGTACATTGTGTACCGAAGAAAGGAGGTTTGACCGTGGTGAAGAATGAGAAGAACGAGTTCATACCGCAAAGAACCGTGACCAGGTGGCGGATGTGTATCGATTATCGTAAGCTTAACAAAGCGACGAAGAAAGATCACTTCCCCCTACCGTTCATCGACGAGATGCTCGAGAGGTTAGCAAACCACGCTTATTTTTGCTTTCTCGATGGATACTCGGGGTTCATGCAAATTCCCATTCACCCGGAAGATCAACATAAGACAACGTTTACATGCCCTTACGGAACGTTTGCATATAGAAGGATGCCCTTCGGCCTATGCAACGCTCCGGCCTCTTTTCAACGTTGCATGATGGCCGTGTTTTAGGAATTCATCGAAGAAATTGTTGAAGTGTTTATGGACGATTTTTCCGTTTACGGGAAGACGTTCATGGATTGCTTAGCAAACCTAGAAAAGGTCCTCACGAGGTGTGCGGAGGTAGACTTGGTATTAAATTGGGAAAAGTGCCACTTCATGGTTAAGCAAGGCATAGTGCTCGGACATGTTATATCCGAGAGAGGAATTGTAGTGGACAAGGCTAAGGTAGAGACGGTTGAGCAACTCCCACCTCGTACGGATGTTAAGTCCTTAAGGAGCTTTCTAGGTCATGCCAGATTCTATAGAAGATTTATAAAGGACTTCTCAAAGATCACGAAGCCTTTAACACATCTTCTTCAAAAGGATGTGGCTTTCGACTTTGATGAGAAGTGCCTAGCGGCATTCCGGACCTTGAAAAATGCGTTGGTGAGTGCTCCCATCATCCAACCTCCGGATTGGAGCCAACCTTTCGAGATCATGTGTGACGCAAGTGACTACGCCGTAGGCGCGGTCTTGGGTCAAAGAAAGGAAGGCCGAGTTCACGCCGTTTACTATGCTAGCAAAACTCTTAGTGGGGCACAATTAAATTATGCCACTACGGAAAAGGAGTTGCTAGTGGTGGTATTCGCTTTCGAAAAATTCAGATCTTACATCGTGAACTCGAAGGTCATCGTTTACACCGATCACGCAGCCATCAAGTATCTCTTGGCTAAGAAGGAAGCTAAACCACGTTTGATTCGTTGGATCCTTCTTCTCCAAGAGTTTGATGTTGAAATTCGTGATAAAAAGGGGGTGGAAAATGTTGTGGCCGATCATTTGTCTAGGATGAATCATGGACAAGATGATAAAGAGCCCATAGAAGATAAGATGAGAGATGACTACCTCTATAGAGTGTTTGATAAAGACACATGGATGATCGACATCATTCGAGCAATTCGAAAGATGCCCCTCGATCATCTAGATAAAAACACTCAAAAGAAGATAATCTCCGAAAGTAAGAAATATTTTTGGGATGCACCATACCTCTTCAAACTTTGCAATGATGGAGTAATGAGAAGATGTGTGCCAAGAGAAGAAAGGGTAGAGATTTTGAGAAAGTGTCACTCGGCGGAGTACGGTGGGCACTATAGCCATTTTCGAACCCAAGCAAAGGTATGGTCGAGCGGATTCTATTGGCCGGAGATGCATGAAGATACTAAAAGATATGTTGCATCATGCCCTGAATGCCAAAGAACCGGAAACATATCTCAAAGAAATTCTATGCCTTTGAAATACAACTTACAAATCGACATATTCGATGTATGGGGCATAGACTTCATGGGGCCTTTTAAAAACTCCTTTGGATTCGAGTATATCCTTGTTATGGTTGATTATGTATCCAAGTGGGTAGAGGCTATACCATGTCGTAAAGCTTCCACGGAGGAGTCCATTACTATGATCAAGAACGTGATTTTTCCCCGTTTCGGTACACCGAGAATCTTGATAAGTGATGGAGGAACTCACTTCACTGGGAAGAATTTCAAAAAGTTCTTGTCCAAGTTGGGAATTGAACATAGGGTCTCTACGGCCTATCACCCACAAACCAACAGACAAGCGGAGACGTCAAATAGGCAATTAAAAAGCATACTCAACAAGACCATAGAGAAGGGAGGCAAGAATTGGTCAAAGAAATTAGACAGAGCTTTATGAGCTTATCGTACGGCGTTTAAAACACCGATAGGTATGACCCCTTATTAATTCGTCTATGGAAAAGCTTGCCACCTTCCGGTTGAGTTGGAACATAAAGCCTATTGGGCAATTAAAGAGATGAACCTTGATCTCGATGCCGCGGTGGTGAAATGAAGAATCCAAATAAGCGAGCTAGAGGAATTGAGGTTGAAAGCATATGAAAACGCAAGCATATACAAGGAGAGAATCAAAGGTGGTATGATAAAAGATTGAAGAAAAAAGAATTTAAAGAAAGAGATAAGGTCCTCCTCTATAATTTGAGGTTTAAAACCTTCGGAAAGGGGAAATTGCAAAGAAAATGGAACGGACCTTATGTTGTGCATTCGGTGTTCTCCAACGGAGCGGTAACCATTATGGATATAAACGGCGATCAATTTGTGGTGAATGGACAGCGGCTTAAGGTTTACTACGAATCCGATGTCGTGCCCCTTCACCATGTTGACGTCTTCACCATGGAGGAAGAGCTCGAACGTCCCGCCTAGAACGAAAAACAAGGCATCAACTTCTGTAAATAATTTTTCTTTTAGTTTTCTGGAGTTTTTCGCGAAGATTTCCTGGGCCAACTTTTTCCCATGGGCTAAGGAAGAAAAAATAGGGCGGTGTGCAAAAAACCGGACTGGCTCGGCCCCCGAGGCAGGGTGGGCCGGCCGGCCCAGGCAGACCGGCCCAGAGGGTCTCGACGGCCGATGACGCCGAATTTTGCCCGAATTGCTCCTTTTTGACTTCCTTGTTTGGTCAGAAAATTTTAAGGGAAGTGTAAAAAAAGGAAAATAAGGTTCCGAGGGCTTTTCTCTCAGGACTATTTATTTGGCTGAATTGGGAGCTCGAGGATCAAACGTTTCAAGCAATATTTTGCACCCTTGTAGCAGCCATTGTGCCCCCAAGGAGCTTAGAGTTGAAGCTAGAAGCCAAGAAGCCATCGATGGAGGAGGCGATGCGATGCGAGCTCAAGCTACCCGTCAAGAGGACCGCACGCATCCGTTGCGGAGGGCGTGTCCCGACCGGAGCTCTTGCATCTCGCAACCCCGTCGAAGGAGAGAAGGTCCCTACACCCATTCGAAGGTCAGCACGCATCCAAGGCATCAAGCGCAAAGACTACAAGGAGGTGTCGCCAGAGCCTAAGGATTATGGGGGTAGCGACTACTCCGACGATCGTAGCCCGAGCTCGTGGGCGGCCGCCGGAAGAGATGATGACGATTGGGATGAGTAGCCCAAGGAAAGGACTCCCGAAGGCCCCAACGGCGGCGGCAACGATGGCAACGAAGGTGACGACAATGGAGGTGGCAACGACGGTGGTGACGATGGTGGAGATAATGGCGACAATGACCCCTTCGGATTGCATCCGATGTGTTGTCGAGCTTGCCGTCAATCCATCGGGGATCTCTACACGTCGGTCGATGAGTGTCTCCAAGCCATGGAAGTGATGAAGCAGCGTATGGAGTACTTGGAGCGCATAGTTGAAGACGACTACAAGTTCCTAAACCGTAACGTGCGCAAACTTTTCGGCATGGTTGGAAACATGAGAGGCAAGTGGTGCAATACTTGCTTGAAGTATCACTAGATCTAGTTTTCCCCTTAGGATTTTTGTAAGATACGACGAGGACGTCGTATGTTTTAAGCGTGGGGGAGAGCTAGCTCGCTAGCCTTAGCTTTTGAACTTCAAGTTTAGGTTCGGTTTAATCTTCGTGTGAGAGTCTTAGTGTTTTAATGAGTCTTTAGTTTTTGAGTGTGTTTTAAAATTTTTGCAAGTGTCTTAAATTAGTGTTGAGTCAAGAAAATCAAATCAAAAGAGTCTATATACATATCTTTGCGTTTTATGTATTGCTTATCTTTATTCACTTGTTTGTTTATCTTCGATTCTTGATATATGAACATAAGTATGTGGTTTGAAAAACGTTTATCGTGGTGCTTAGTGGAATTGCTACTACTTAAAGTACTCATACCACACTTCGATCTTGAGCTTCACATGTTAGTTGTGCTATGTTCAATGCTAAAAGTTGGAGGATTTCAATTCTGAAAATTATTTTAAAACCCTTGTAAATAAAGGTTAGCAAAACCTCTTTTTCCAAGTTGAGAGTAAGAAAAAAATTCCTATCCAAAGCCAAGTTTATTTTTTTCGCTCCACCATAAGTGTGATTAGCACGATGAGTTAGGCTAGGACCCTTCTCTCTTGGTGAGTTTTAATTTCGAGCAATGATCATGTCCTTATGCTTATCTTTTGTTGCTAGCCTCGTCATATATTCGGTAACGTGACCTTCACAATGAAAGTCACGTATATCGCCGAATTCCATACCCAACCCTATACATCTCTTTTGTACATCGTATTCCTTGAACACAACCTATTTTCAAAGTTTCGTCTCGTCTATAGCATGATTTATTTAAAATTTCAGATTGTATGCATGCAAGGAAAGAGAGAATTGAAGGCTTTGAAAAGTTGTCAAGAGAGAGAAAAAATAAAGAGAAAAAGTATGTGTATGCAAAAGAAAGAAAGAAAGGAAGAAAAAAATATATGTGAGTGAAAGAAGAAAAAGAAAAAGAGAAAGATGAGGTAGCAATAAAGATATGAGAGGGATGGATCAAGTGAAAGAAAAGAAAAAAATAAAGTGTAAGGAAGGGTGTCACGTTGATTGTGAGACGAAACTTTTACTCTATTTCCAACCATGTGCAATCCGACAACGAGAACATCATTGGTGCCTTGTAGTCACAATTTTCTTATGCCCTTGCACATGTCCACCATTCTAAATCTTCTCATCCTTGATATCCCTACATATGGTTAATTCTCATGATCATTGGCTTTGAAAGGTAGACAACCATTAGAGGAAGTTCTTAGTTTGACAATACTTGTGTTGATTGCGCTAGCCCTACCTATAGCTCCACTTTACATGATATATGAGAGATTAATGGGAGGTGAGAGTTTTATAAAATTTGGTTAGGATAGCCACTTCATATGAGTGACTTGAGAGAGCTTGGAGAAAGGTTTTTGTCTAATACTTGTTGCAGGAATTTTTGTTTTGAAAATCATAAAAACCCTCCGATGGAAGCAAAGAATTAAGCATGGTTGAGATTGAAAGCTTTGAGTAAAGAGTTTGAGTTGTGGGGTAAAACTTGACGTGGTAAAAGTTCTAAACGCCCATGTTTATGTTTGATGATCATTACTTTGTGTTTATGTATTAAAGATGAAGGGATTGACTAACTTGTGAAGAAGGATAAGTGGTATATGATTACAACTCCTTGGACGAAGTTCTTTTACGAGTACTTGCTCGAGGACGAGCAAGAGCTAAGCGTGGGGGAGATTTTGACGGTGTATTTTGGTGCACCTAGCATGTTCATTACACTTTGGTTTGGATTTGATTATGGAACTAACCCGCCACTAGGCACACTAATCATATAACGAGTTCATCTTTGTGCATGCATTTGGAAGTGTTGTGTTTATGTAGGAAAACATGGACATAAAGGACGGATTCGCAACAAGTTCAAAGGAGCATTTACGGAGCCTTGTTCGTGTTCATGAGCTTGATGAAATCACTTCCACTGGTGGCGAGGACCAAAGTGCTACGAGGAACACCCCCGGGGATTGAAGCGTAAAAGATCGAACTTCATGCGAAGAGAGCCTCCATCTTGCACGCGAGGATAACATCATCAAAATCGTGCAAGTGGAGGGGGCAAAGTACATAAGTGCATGAGGACCCACGGAGCAAAAGGGGCGACCGAACCGGGCCGAATTGGGTTTGGGCCGGTCGGCCCAGGCCGGCCGGCCCAGCCCACTCCGGTGGCCGGTTCGGTCCCGTTTTCCTTGCCCTCGAAGGATCTTCAACCCTAAAAGCCCCGAGGCGCCGCCAACACTGAGGGGAGGAGTTATTCGCCAGAAGGCCATCCACAAGTTAGAGAGAGAGGAGGAGGATCTCCGGCGGGAGATCAACCACCTCGAAGGAAGCACCCTCTCGTGGAGAGGAAGGAAGACACCGGCGGAAGGGAAACCATGATCAACGGTGCCATGATCAGCACCTTGATGGGGTAATCTTCTCATTCGTCCATGGGTTGTAATCGATCTTGAGATGTAATCGCACTTTGTCGGATTATCTATTTATCATCTTGTGTTGAATATACTTTAATGCTTAAGGTTAGCTACCATGCCGTAGAGGGAGTACGAGCTACAATGCTTCCTCGGATCCATTCAATACGCCATGTCCATCAAAGGTCTAGTCATGAATACCTTCGCGTAGTGACAGTACGAGAGGAGGGAAAGGGCGAAACCGTGGTCACAATCCCGATAGATTAGATTGGTTTTCATGTCTTTAAGCGATTGCATGCTCTAGTATCGTAGACCCGTGGGCGAGTGTCTTCTACCTTGATCGTTTATCATTCTCTCTAGTGTAGTTTAGTTGTTTTCTAGTATAATATAGTTAGGGTTTTAGTAGCTAGTGTGTCGTTGTTGATCGAACGCTTGTAATCCCCTTGCTCCGCGGATTGACAAGAACCTTGGGAATCCCGTGGTGAAAAAGGTGTGGGGTCCGTACGCTTGCGGATCGTAGAGGGATACGTCTTTTATCCGTCAACAGGGCATTATGAACATTTTTTTCTTTGTCGTCAGGATGCAGGGCTATCTAATGATACCCTGAGTAGCAGTCGAGGAAGCAGAGTAGGACGCTACCAGCCGTGGAGTCCACGACCTGATCGATACGAGGAAGAGGGAACGGATCCTTCGGGCAGTGCTTGTTAAGGTCGGTGTAATCGATACACATCCTTAATCCACCAGTTTTCTTTGGTACAAGAACCGAGTTTGCGAGCCAAACCGGGTGTTGACATTCTCTAATAAAACCTGCAGCTAAGAGCTTACAAACTTCTATTTCTATAACTTGTTTTCTATCTTTTGCAAATCGCCGGAGCTTTTGCTTGATAGGTCGAGCGGTCTTGTTGACTTCAAGTCTGTGCTCAGCCAGCTCCCTGGGGACTCCAGGCATATCGGATGGACTCCATGCGAAGATGTCAGCGTTGTCCCTGAGGAAGCTGGTGAGCGCGAGTTCCTATTTGGGGTCGAGGTCGGCCTCGATGACGACTTCCTTGGATGCGTCGGGCAGGCCGAGGCAAACCTTCTTGATGGCTGGACTTGGGTCCAAAGCTGTTCTTGTACGCTTCTGCTCTGGTACCTGAAGAGTAGTTTGGTCGATCTTGGCTGCCTGAGCAACCATGAACGTTTCTGCGGCTTTGATTGCGGAATCGTTGGAGAGCTCGACGGTGGCACTTTCACAATTATAGGAGACCATGATGTCCCCGAGGACGGAAAGGATTCCGTTTGGCGCTGGCATCTTCATGATGAGGTAGGTGTGATGTGGTATAGCCATGAATTTGGCGAGCATAGGTCGGCCAAAGATGGCGTGATAGGATGAGCGGAAGTCCGCGACCTCGAACGTCAGGTACTCCGTTCGGAAGTTCTCCTCGGTGCCGAAGGTGACCGGCAGGAATACACGACCTATGGGGTACGCAGCTTTGTCGGGCACAACCCCATAGAAGGGTTCATGACAAGCGATCATCTTGGTGAAGTCGAACTCCATCTTGCGCAGCGTCTCTGTGAAGATGATGTTCAGGCTACTTCCTCTGTCGATGAGGGTCTTAGGCAACCAGGCCCCATTGACTATGGGGTTGACGACCAGCGGATAGGTTCCGGGGGTCGGGGATGTGAACCCAATGATCTTTCCTGGCGAAAGTGATTGGAAATTCAGACCACCGCAGAGGTCGCAGGTTTTCAGTGTTGACGTGCCCAATCTCCCTAGCGTTCGATCGAGTATGTCGGTTGGTTTTGATCGCTTGGCGACCTCCGTCAATGAAGTTGATCTCACGGTTAGCCTTCTGGAATGCACCATTGGGGTTTCCCCCTTTGGGAGGTGGCGGAGGTGTTCGCTCTTTACGGTTGTTGTTGTCTTGGCATTTGTTGTCGTCCTGGCGACGTCGATCATCGCGTCGGTCGTTGTGACGATCATCGTGGCGATCGTCACGACGATCACTTCTGTCACGCCTGTCGGTGCAGTCGTCACGACGGTAGTCGTCGCGTCTTTCATCGCGGCGATAGTCACGGCGATAATCACGTTGATCCCTATCGTCATTGCGAGGATAGGGTATGCGGTCACGGTAATCTCGTCGATCAAGTCGACGGTTACGATTGTCGAAGTGTTGACCACCATTGCGGTCGTCATTGTTGTTTCTTCTGGTCTTCTTGGAGGTAGATGGTACCCCAAGGGCATGCTTTAGCTGCTCGCACTCCCTCATGGTGTGCTTGGCGTCACGGTGGAACTGGCACTAGTCGTCCATGACCATATTGAAGTCACCTTCGAGAATGGTGGAAGGTCTTAGTGGATCTTCTACATAGGCTTCGCCGGATCGTTTGTGCGACCTGGTGCCTCTATCATCGTGGTCTTCTCCGTTGAAGTCATGCATTACCGCATCTTGAGTGTCAACAAGTTTGTCGACGTAGGCCATGAGGTCGCCAATGGTTTTTGCATCGGCTTCATGGATCTTCTCAAACAACTTGATGTTAGTGATTCCCTTTTTGTAGTAGGCAATGACGTCGTCATCTTTGACACCTGCAAGGGTGTTGCGGTTCTCGAAGTAGCGGTTAGTGTACTCACAGAGAGTTTCATAACTTCTCATCCATACTCTGGCGAGGTGGTGAGTATTGCCAGGATGATTGTAGGTCACCTGGTAGTTGGTCGTGAATAGGCGAGACAGAGTCGCCCAGAAGGTGATGCACTCTACTGGGAGATTGTCGAGCCACAGGAGTGGTGCCTTGCCCATCACGAGGGGAAAGTATTCGGCCATGTGGTCTTCATTGCCTCCTGAGGCACGCGCCGCTATGAAGGACCAAAACGGCGAACCAGAGAGGGGGGAGTGAATGGGAGCCGATAAAAGTTCTATTCAAGAATTCGGCCTATGAAACCGATTTCACTCGTGCACCTCCACAAGCTTCTATTGCCAAGTACATGTAGCCACTGAAGTGCTACTGAACCTAGGAGCAAGACCCAACCAACAGCCACAGCACACACGCAGTGGAAACACACACGACACGGCTACTGGCAGCCCAAACCGGTCAGGCCGGTTTCTGGAACAGGTCAGACCGCTTCTGTTGGACTTAGCCTCACGCAGGCAGGGGAAACCGGTCAGACCGGTTTGGCAATTCGGTCAGACCGATTTTGTCCAGGACCACCCCAAAGACCCAAAATACCTCAAGAGCCTTTCCACATCAGAACAAAAGAAGCCATGGCACAACAGAGACTTCCTTGCTCAAAAACCCTTCTCGACAGGCCATAGGGCAAATCTGGTCAGACCGGTTTTTGCCTGGACAGTCAGGAAGAACACAGCCCCCGAAAAAACTCAACACTTCCTCCAATCGATCTCCTGATTCGTTCCGCGGATCAAAGTGCGACTTTGGGGATATATGGGGTACCTCGTGGGCTACCCTTGGCTAGAAGCTCGGTCCCCGGAACCCACTTAATCAAGAGGAATCGAAAGTCAACCCTCACAGACACCTCTAACCCTAGAACTCCAAAACCACCGAAATCGAGCCCCTTAACTCACGGATTTGGGAGGGGAATCACAGCCCAAAGAACCACGAAGGGTTCCCACAAATTTCCCCCATCAAATCCCCAAGAGCAAGGTCCCGAAAACAACCTAAGAAAATCACCAAGAGAGGACTCCGAAAATCACCACCAAGAACAACCGGGAACAACACATCCAAACCTTGAGGAACCACGCCGAATCATTTATACATGTCACAAAGGTTCATACAAGGTCTAGCTTGCCGCCCGATCATCCAACCCTCTCAACAAGATTTCACCATGAAGCTCTCAAGCTAGTCCTGTCGAAATCCTAAGAAAATAGGAAGGGAAAATAGGAAAGCAAATGAACTAGGGTTCCAAGGGATTGGCTGCCATCCTCTCACCTCATGGGTTATATGGAGGCAACCGAAAGTCTAAAATACCCTTTCCTAACAACTAGGGATACAAGCCCCTCAAGGGCGGTTTTGGAAGTCTTCAAGTTTTCTCCATCGGACGGATGCTCGGCGACCAGAACCTGCTTAGCCTCGACGCAAACCTTACGATCCCGACACGTGTCCTCCGCTTAGAAGATTCTGGACTGCGTCGTCGCACACCAGTCAGACCGGTGCTCCTCACCGGTCAGACCAGTACCCACCGGTCAGACTGGCCTGACACTGCTGCAGCACCTTCTTCAGTTCTTCGGTCTTAGCTTTGTGATCAACCAAGGAACCTAGTGGTTTTCTGGTGAACCACTGGAAACCCCGCGAACTCGATGTAGCCTCCGCCAATCGCCACTCATGACTCGGCTCCCACGTAGTCCCGGCTCGACCTTGGTTTTCAGGCTCAACCAAGAAATCATCCACGACTTCATCTTGCTGTTCATGCCACCATGCGGCCCGCACTTGACCCCGCTGGCCACCGGGTCCCTCGAACAAAGCCTACTTGTCTTCTCCACACCTAGAGGCCTCACCGGCGATGATCTTTCACGCTTGTTCTTCACCTGCACCAACACCAGTCAAGCCGCAACCTGCACCTGCAATACTTAGCCAAGAATCAGTCCACACAACATTGTCAATCACTCATCACACAAGGAAGCGACCATCCAACGGTCCTCGAACCACACATGGTCCTCATGCTATACTGTACATCTTGAGCCATATACTCGGGTCGGAGCGACCGTCGTACTTCTCAATAGATGGCTTGAAGTCATTTGGGTATCTGATCGTCCAGAGACGTCGTGAGAAAGCTGGGAAATTGTTGACCGCTCACGGGCTTGCGGATGGGGCATGAGCCGGAGGGATGACGTAGAGGTCGTCGGGAGGGCTGCTGTCTTGATTGTACTGGGCACGTCGCAGAAGTTCCTAGTCATGCATGATCCGGAGATCTGTAGCTTGGATGGGGTTGTTGGTGTCAACGGGGTCAGGGACCCCGTGCTCACAATCGTAGTTAGCACGCCGAGCTATCTTGACTTCATCTTTTACGCGGTAGCGCTGGCTTCCCTCAGCACTATTGACTTGGATCAGAGGGGGTGGAGCTCCTGCGTTGTGTCTTGGGTTCGGTGCGATGTTTGCCTGAACATTGGCAGCATTGGCTGCGTTGTTGGCGACATTACCAGCGGCACTGGCCTGGTCGTTTGCTGGGGCATTAGCCATAGGATTGGCTGGAGCGTTGGCTGCAGCGTTAGCAGCAGGGTTGACCGGCTGTGCTACTTCGTTTTCACCTCGTCCTTCTTCAGCTACCGGGTCGAGGGGACCCTGGCTACGATGTCGCTGGCGAGGACGCTCTGATCTGCTTCTGGAGTAGGAACTTGCTGCGGATCTACTGTATCTGAGACCTCTTTCTTCGATCTGAGCGGCTACAACACAGACGTTGGCTTGGAGGTGCCGGATCATTGGAGAATGTTTTAGGTGATTTAGGGCAGCGAGAGCGGCTCCCAAGTTGGTCTACGGTGAGTTGTAAACTTTGAGTCCATCGCGCTCGAAGTCCCTGAGGAGGTCTCGTGCGTGCAGTCTGTTGGCACGAGGTGGATCATCTTGGCGTCGCTGTTGTGGGGCAGCTGGTGCCACAAGTGCTTGTTGCGCAGCATTGGGGTTGGCTTGTCAGTCATTGGGATTGACCTGCCCGGCATTGACGTTAACCTGTTCGGCATTGACCTGTCTGGCGTTAGCCGGTTCTAGGCCTGCACCTGGGGCAGCAGCTGCGATCTCTTGTTGTCGTCAGACAGCTCGGGCAACATTGGCGTTTTCACACTCTTGACGCTGCGCGTCTATTTCTCTGTCTTGCGGTGGTACATCTGCAGAGACGACCGAGATCTGGTGATCTAGAGTCTCGAACTCTTCTCCTGGATAGTTCGGGGAGATCGTTGTGTGGGCGACCTGGAACGCAAGGCTGTCCGGAGACGACTCTTGGTTCAACTGGCGGCGGTGGGCCGCGGTAAGAGGTCGGCGAAGCTTCTTGTGGACACGGCACTGGCGCACGGTGTGCTTGGAGTTCTCGTGGATAGGGCAGGGCTCGTCGAGGTGATTCCCGCAGCTTCCACGATCTTGAGGGTAGAGTCCAGATTCGATCTGGATCTTGTGCTTCATGTAGTGTGATGCTACGTGAGCGGCATTGCGCAAGCCAAGAGGCATGCTGGAGGTCGAAGGAGTCGTGCGAGGGCGTTTGACGCGCTCATAAAATTTGATTGTGTCAGAGAGCATACCCTCGACACGATCAATCCCGGCGATCAGGTCGCTAGGAGTGGGTGGGTGGGTTTTCTTAGACAGATCTATTTCGATCTGTTGGTTGGTGGTGACCGCGTTGCCTTCAATGACGAGGCGGGCGGCTGGAGCGGTGGTTGTCGCCTGCATCAAGCCGAGGCAGATGTCGACGGAGTTGGCGAGGAAGTCCGCCATGCTCTCCGGGAAGATGACGCCGTTGGTCGAAGCCATCGAGTTGCACAAAGAACCTTGACTCTGCCCCTACCTGGCGCGCCAACTGTCAGATGGTGACATCTGAACAGCCCACAGGGGTGTTAATCCCTATGGTTTATTTGTTCGGGAGGAGGAGTCTAAGGCTAAGAACTCAAAGGTCGCACATGAATACGCGGAACACAGAGAACACGGCGAGTTTATACTGGTTCGGGCCTCCGGAGAGTAATACCCTACGTCCAGTTATCGGTGTAGATTGCTTGGGGGTTGGTCGAGGTGAAGTTACAAGGGATCGCCTCGTCCGCCTTATATTGGCCAGCAGATGAGATCGGTTCCCAGACTCCTGGTCAGTTACGACCAGGAGACCTAAGTCTACGTTACACATCTTGCCATATCCCGTCGATCTGCTTTGGGCGAAGTCCATTGAGGTCTTGTCTTGTCTCGTACGCCAAGTCTTGAGGTCATGATGAACTAGGTCGTCTAGAGAATCTTCTGGAAGGTATTCAGGAGGTCGTGTGGGCGGCCAACTAGGTCGGTTAGGCCCACAGACAGGTCGGCGGGTCTTCTGGTAGGCCGGACCCACTTGTCAGGGACGGTCGTGAGTGTTGGTGGGAATCGGGCCCGAAGGTGGACGCCGACACAACAGCCCCCTGAAAGTCCTCCCACCTCCGAAGGGGAACACGACCGAAGCCCCCCCCCCGGAGAAAGGCGGAGAAGCTTGGTTACTTACGCTACCTCTGCTAATCCAACTACTCATATCTTCTAAATACTCCTACTTCGGCTATTTCTATTACGAAAGAGAAACGAAGCACTTAGGAAAATCAAAAGCCAAGAAAACAAGCTGGAGCCTTCGGATCTCTCTTCTCATTAGTGAGTGTCCGTTCTATTACAAGGGGGTCACTATTTATAGGAGGCCCCCGGGTATGATCATCCACCTCAATTACACCTTTTCCGTTCCTGACAATCGGCTTTTCACGCTTTACAAGGGCATAACAGTAACTCCCTGCGTCGTACAGGCCTCCAGCGTGTCTTCACACAGCCAAACCGCCTTTACACACTGCGCACCTTGTCTCTACTTCGTACGGCGCCCCTTTACATGTCTGTTGTGGCCATGTGTCATGGCAACATCTCGACGGAGCCAAGGGCCACCACTCGCGCCGCGCCTTCTGTTGACGGATAAAACTAGTATCCACCTACGATCCGCAAGCGTACGGACCTACACCTTTTTCACCACAGGATTCCCAAGGTTCTTGTCAATCCGCGGAGCAAGGGGATTACTTGCGCTTAACAAAGTACTAATCTAGTTGACTAAGGAAACCTTTAAAGAGAGTATTAATCTAAAAGTAAAGACAATCTAACCTAAGTTAATCTAAGTTAAGTTGATCAAACAAATCTAGGGTTAAACTAGATGGTAAAGGGGTGAACACAAGAGAGTGAGTAAGAAAGATAAGCGTTCCCTCCCTAGGATCTAGGATAACATGGTATGCATCTACTACACGAAAGCGGTAAACCAATCTACGGGGGTTGTGACCACGGTTTCGCCCTTTCCCTCCTCTCGTATCGTCACTACGCGAAGGTATTCGTGACTAGACCTATGATGGACACGGTATGTTGATGGAATCTATGGGAGTAGCGGATATCATACGCCCGAAAAACACGGTGGCCTACCTTAATCATCAAAGCATCATCAACATGAAAACAATAGATTGAAACCACGAATCAAGTAGCGATCACATAGCATGTATCCATCTAATCCTAGAGATGAAAGGAGACATTACCCCATCATCGTACACGGATTGAAGCACATAGGGGTGATGGAGACTCTGGAGAACGTCGTCGATGAAGATGGCGGCGATGGAGCTTCGGAACACCCCTAGGCCAGCGGCTTGGAGTCCTCCTCTTGCTTCCTTCTCTCCGCCGGCGTTGATCCTTGCGACGAGCTCATCTAACTCTCTCCCTCATCTTGCGGCGGTGGTTTTCTGGTGATTGGCGTCGGTAGGATGATTTGTTCGATGGGTCGGCCGACGGCGGTGGAGGCAATAAATAGACGAACACCTAGGGCAAAGGGGGGACCGAACCGACCCCGGAGTGGGCTGGGCCGGTCGGCCCAGGCCGGCCGGCCCAGGCCCACTTCGACCCGGTTCGGCCCCGGTTTCCTCCCCGGTTGCTTCTCACGTGATCCCTTATTCGTGTGCACTTGCATGTGGGCCTTTGACGTCGTTTCCTTCACGGTTAAGGCTTGAATCCTTGCTATGCAAGCTTCGCTGTTTTCCGGGTTGAGTCCCTGAAGACTTGCACGTTGACGCTTCGGTCCTCGGGTCATTTGGAGTCATGTTCATCGCGTGTCTTGACTCTTGTCGGGCTTCATGATCTTCTTCCAAAGTGCTTGGTGAACTTATCCCGAAAGTCTCCTCTTTAGCGTAGATTTCCTGCATAAACAACAAACTCCAAAATCGACATGCAAGTGTGAACTTGTTATATCATTAGTATGCCTAGTGGCGGGTTAGTTGCAAATCATAATCGAAACCAATGTATAACATGTACTCTAGGTTGACAGAAATTCACCGTCAACATCTCCCCCATGCTTAAACCTTGCTCGTCCTCGAGTAAGCAATCCTTGCTTAAAAGGGAAATCAATGTTGCCTTCCAATGTTGTCCCTGCACTTAGTCATTCATGACGAGGCAAATTGCTCTCTCTTAAGAATTTATTTTTAAAGTTCAAGTTGTGACCGACTTCTTTTTCATTATGGAAGATAGACTAACAATAAAGAACAAGCCACATTTAACACGATGCTCTCAAACTTAAGTGAACTTCAAACCATTACCTTGTCACATGGAAGATTTTCAAAAAGATGCATATCCAACATAAGTGAAAATCTCTTGCAAAAGCTCATGGAAACACCCATCTCATCAAGTCACTCAAGCCTATACTAGATTATTTTCAACCTACTCTACTCATATGTGATAGTGGAAGGCTTATGTAGAGCTTGGAAGGTTAAAAACAATCCTAGCAAAACATACATCCGAAATATTGTCAAATTAAGAGAGAGGTCTATTGGAATTACCGAGACTCGTCAAAAAGGCCATGGAAAATAAATGTTGGAAAGAGAGAGGAACGAAACACACACATTTAGATAAGTGGACATTTGCAAGTGGCAAATGGATGATCCCGAGGCACAAGTGAAGTCCTCGTTATCGGATTGCACATGGTTGGAAGATTTGAGTATGGATTTGTCATCAAGGCACTTGAGAACTTATGAAGCAAAAAGATCCGAGGAGCATCTTTATTATTTTATTTTATTTTATTTCCTTCTCAGTTTTCTCTCTTTCTTTTTTTTCACTTTATTCTTCCTATTTTTCTTACTTTTCTTTTCTTCTTATCATATTTTTTTTCATTTTTCATTTTTATTCTTTTTTCTTTTGCTCCTCAAAACTTTTTGCAACATAATACTTACATAGCATTTGTGTCAGAGATGACTCCTCCCCCATGCTTGAACGATGCTCGTCCTTGAGCATAAAAGAGAGGGGAAATGACTGCTAAAGTTAGTATAAATTTCATAATCTTGCGAAATATTTGAATCTCCATCAAGAATTTTACTCCATACTCAAATTGGGTTGTAGACAAGGAGGTGATCACAAAAAGATTTTTTTGGTTTAGGGTGGATACCCAGCGAAGTTTGTGAAATTTTCGATGTGAAAACCCATAATGCATGGACAAAAAGGCTAGCATGAAAAAGTTACACAAAGGAATGACCAGCTTCTTAGTCTCGAACCATAGAAATCAATCCTAATCCAACTCATCAAAACATATGTTTGCAATCTACGGGTTTTGTTATCATAAAACATATATGTATTTGGCTTTGGTAGGTAGAACTTTGCAAGAGCATCACAAATATGTAGATAGCATAAAAGTTAAGTTTTCATAAAAACAACAAGTTATCCGGCTATCCATAAACTTAAATCAAAGAGCAAAGATATGTATGTGGGTCTAGAGCATAGTCATTTGACCTCCACAACTAAAAGTGTCGGTATTTAAATTTATTTCAGATCATATTATAGAGAGCAATTAGCCAAGACATGTATAACTTCATGTAGGTAAAACAAAGCGGCAACTTTCATCATCTTTCCGTAAGCATAGGCAATATAGAACATCGAGGTGAACACATGGTCATGCTTATCTATTGAAAGTAAAAAGAAACCTATGTTGTCCTCCTAGTAGCCATGTTATTGTTTGAAGAGAAAAACAAAAGGTTGCACCTAGTTGATGTTGAAGGCATACTTACAAGCATTTGTGTTTGGAAAAGAGAAGGTCCATGGAGATGTTACCATCCTTTGTAATTCTTCGTTGCCTTCTTCCGACATCTCCATGTATCGATGTGGCTTTTGCTTTTGTCTTGATTTATTAATGCTCCTAAACTTCTGAATTTGATCTTGCATGCTTAATGGAGTCATTGGTCACCCTTCTCTTCAATGTTGTCATCACCATCTCCTCTTTCTTGTTCTCGTCATCTCCTTGCAGTCTCTTTTTCATGGATTTCCCCCTCTATCCAGAAACAGAACATATATCGAAATATAGCTCTATTGAAAATTTTATGAAATTACCTTTCCAACGTGTGGTCATTCATCGAAAACGGAGTTCAAACAAGGGAGCTATGTCCGTTTTACTTCAGCGTTGCGTGCTGTCCAAAACTGATTTCAGGACGTGTTGCACTCGGTGATTCGGGCATAACCGCTTGTAGGAACCTCCGATTGTCTTGATTCTTGATTTGTTGGAATCTTAACTTCATGGGGCTTCTAAATATACAAAAATACCCAGTGTTTTCCCTTCGAGACCATGCAGAATTTTGATGAGATCGGTGGCTTCTTTCGCATTGATCCGGAGACGTTAATGATGTTGATCATTTTTATCTTCTAGAGCGTCGTGTTGCACTTCCGTGTTGAAGATTCAGGGTCTCCCCCATGCTTAGCACTTTGCTAGTCATGGAAGAAGAAGACAAAGCATTTCTTAGCCATCCTTCAATTTCCTTGTAGTGAGGGTATTTATCTTGCATGTAAGACGTTTTAAGCGCACATTCTACCCCCAAGGTGACGGTTGGGAGTAGATAGAATTGCCAACAATCCAACAATGTCTCCTAAGATTCTTAACTTGTGGCATAATTAGTCTAATGAGGAATAAAAACCTAATGAGTGTACGTGGTGCAAGGTGTGTATGCACATGATAGGAAAGCATATAAACAAAGACAATATTTTCACCTAGTTCTAAACACCATGTTTACAACTAGGTTGCCGAATTTCTCCATAGCCATAAAGGTTTATATATCTAGGCTTAAAACACCATGTCTATCCCTAAATCAATAACTCTTATAGCACAAGAAAAATTAAGGGCATTGCAAAGCTTATAAACTAACCAAAGCAACATGAAAACATATGAAAAGCCAGCTAGGTTTATCGAACTTAACGATGATGGTCCGCAATCTTGTCTAAACACCACGTTTACAAAAGATCACAAAAGGAATACACCCATAGGTACCTATGAAGCATTAACATGGAAACTGAAGCATACATCATTAAGTATATAAAACAACCAAGCCAACTATGTGCAAAACATGTATACACAAAGAAACATCACATTGATAACAAAACGCAATGCATACAAATAAATATTATCATGAACATGATGGTGGTTCTAAAAAGGAAAACTGAACTTAGATTAATAACCACAATTTGATCATCATAAGATAGTGCCATTCTTTATTTTCTCTAAGAAAGTAGTAAAAATATAAAGAAACGGGTTGCCTCCCGAAAAGCGCTTCATTTAAAGTCATAAAGCTCGACTTTCTCACATACCTTCTTTGCGTTGCATAGCCATGGCCCTTCATGCAAGAAGAAAAGGTACCAATGCAGCTTTAATTTACTTCACATGTTGTGCTTGATCACTTATAGAAGACTTGCCCAAAGCATCATTTTGTTTCATCATTATCTCCTTCTTTATCATCCTTCGGTGTTGCCTTCACTCCATGAATTTTTTTTATGTCCAGAACAGAAAGTATACTCAAGCTCTACTCCATTGCACAGTGCACAAAATTTCCTTTCCAACGAGTCTTCATTTGCTCAAATCGGACTCCGGACAAGAGAGTTACGTCCGTTTTACTTCGGCGATGAAATCTGTCCTGAAATTTTAGAACGCGCAACGCTCAATGTTTTCTCCATAACTCCTTGCACGGGTCTTCAAACTTGTTGGTTCTTGATGCGTTGGAATGGTAATTTGATGGAGCTTCTGAATATCTCATTTTCTTCATTTGTACACCTCTGAACAAGCTCTCAAATTGATGAAGACAGCAGCATCCATCGCGGGATTCGGAGAGGTTGATGATTTATCTTGCAACTCTTTTAGGCATGACTTCTTTTTTCATTATTCAAGCCTTGTCTACATGGTTAGTGAAAATCGGGCCTTTCCCGACATATGATTCTTTAAGGTCATTAGCTTGACCGAACCCAAAGCATGATCGAGATTTACAAAACTTATTGTAAACATACGCGTCCATAATTAACACCACATGTGAATTGTAGCAACAAGTCAAGGTGTAAATAAAAGAAGCATATGTTTCATGAATAGCACTTAGCTCATCATTAGGCAAAGGTTGTTTAGGTGTGAAATTAATTGGATCAAAAATAAATGTTTCCTCTTTTTCATTCTCAAGAAAATCCAGTCTATCAACATGACCACTATTGGAACAAGGCATAGACATTAAACTATCATTCATACTATTGGTTGAGCATGAGTATTTGAATTTATCAACATCAATACCAATAATATCTTGAGATTTCAGCGCGTACCTTGGCCTTAGAGATTTTTCAACAAGAGTGATATTTGGTTCATCTAGCAGTGTTGAAGGCGAATCGATCTCAACAAGTGTAGTTGCCTCTTCATCACCATCTTGCAATTTCTTCAACTCATCATATGGAACATGTAATCCTTCAACTATGTACGCATTCATCTCTTCTTTGAAGTCTTCTTTATCAACCAGATCTTCATCTTCAAAGACTTGTATGTTGCTTTCTTTATCTTCCATGTACCACATGTCGTCAAGATCGCTCATTGTTGATTCACTCTTTCCTTCATCCTTGAGTACTTCCATGTCTTCATTTGCTAGTGTGTAGGCTTCGATAGCACACAAGCTATCATCTAGCTTGAGTCCTATCTCCTCCCATTTATCCTTTGAGTCACTAGGCTCATCACGGTTGTACTCTTCTCTTCCTTCATCATAAATCTTTGAGTTGTCAAACCGGTCGATCCATCCTTCATCTCCTTCTTCTCTTTCTTCTTCAAACATCTTTTGGATCGACTCTCCACTCATCTCTTGATCAAATATATCTTCAATTAGTTTGGCAATGTGTCGGCGTTCCTCCTTCCTTCGGTAGTTGATTAGTGGGGTGAAATCAACTTGAACCCAACCGGATTGCTTGAACTCCGCCAATGGTCTAGCATGCCACATACTTCGGCCTACATTCATGTTAGTTTCAACATTTTTAACATCCGAAATGACTTCTCTTACCTTGGGAAGTGGATCTTCAATTTCTTGTATGGTCGGTTCATCTTCCTTGACCTTCGGTTCATCTTTATCAGAAATTTCAGCAAGCACCTTGGGCTTGCTTTTGTCATTTCTCTCCTCTCGACAACATCTTTGCCAATCTCGTAGTGTTCTTTGTCCATTGCTTATCCTTTGTAAGATTTGTGCGGCTTCGCTAATTGTTTTATCCAATATATCACCGCCTGCACACATGCTTACAAAACGAGATGAGTTAGGGGTTAGTGAAAAATAAAAGGTATGCAACATCAAGTCACCGGAAAATCCCAAGTTCGGGCCTTGCTCAAGTAGTTCATTATAACGGTCCCATGCTTCATCAATTCCTTCATCCTCTCCTTGCTTGAAAGTGAGCACTTGCCTCCTTAAGTCTTGGACCTTGCTTATGGGAAAGAACTTCAAAAGAAACTTCTTCACTAGCTCATCCCAATTTCCTTTTGCTTCAACGGACGCAAGTGTGTACCATCTTCGCGCTTCATCTTCGAGAGAGAATGGAAAAAGATTCCACTTGAACCAAGCGGCCGAAACTCCTTTTTGTTGCACCGTGTTGCATAACATCGTGAATTCCTTAATGTGTATATATGGGTTGTCATCCTCCAATCCTCTAAATGGTTTTGTCGCCACTAACTTGATAATTCCAGACTTCACTTCGTAGTGGGTTGTAGCAAGCATCAAATCTGATTTTTGTATCTCAATGTCTTCCATTGACGGCATTGCTAGCTCCCTTAGCGACATCTCTTCGTCTTCCAATGGTGAGGTGAACAAATCCATCTAGGCACAAGAAAAGTAGAAAGAAAAACTAAAAAGTTTTTTTTCTTTTTTTCAGAAAACAAGGGTTAGGAGTTAGTAATCAACAAAATTAATACTAGATTAAACGTAGCAACTGGCTTGCTCCCCGGCAACGGCGCCAGAAAAAGGGGCTTGTTGACGGATAAAACTAGTATCCACCTACGATCCGCAAGCGTACGACCTACACCTTTTTCACCACGGGATTCCCAAGGTTCTTGTCAATCCGCGGAGCAAGGGGATTACTAGCGCTTAACCAAGTACTAATCTAGTTGACTAAGGAAACCTTTAAAGAGAGTATTAATCTAAAAGTAAAGACAATCTAACCTAAGTTAATCTAAGTTAAGTTGATCAAACAAATCTAGGGTTAAACTAGATGGTAAAGGGGTGAACACAAGAGAGTGAGTAAGAAAGATAAGCGTTCCCTCCCTATGATCTAGGATAACATGGTATGCATCTACTACACGAAAGCGGTAAACCAATCTACCGGGAGTTGTGACCACGGTTTCGCCCTTTCCCTCCTCTCGTACTGTCACTACGCGAAGGTATTCGTGACTAGACCTATGATGGACACGGTATGTTGATGGAATCTATGGGAGTAGCGAATATCATACGCCCGAAAAACACGGTGGCCTACCTTAATCATCAAAGCATCATCAACATGAAAACAATAGATTGAAACCACGAATCAAGTAGCGATCACATAGCATGTATCCATCTAATCCTAGGGATGAACGGAGACATTACCCCATCATCTTACACGGATTGAAGCACATAGGGGTGATGGAGACTTCGGAGAACGTCGTCGATGAAGATGGCGGCGATGGAGCTTGGGAACACCCCTAGGCCAGCGACTTGGAGTCCTCCTCTTGCTTCCTTCTCTCCGCCGGCGTTGATCCTTGCGACGAGCTCATCTAACTCTCTCCCTCATCTTGCGGCGGTGGTTTTCTGGTGATTGGCATCGGTAGGATGATTTGTTCGATGGGTCGGCCGACGGCGGCGGAGGCAATAAATAGACGAACACCTAGGGCAAAGGGGGGACCGAACCGACCCGGGAGTGGGCTGGGCCGGTCGGCCCAGGCCGGCCGGCCCAGGCCCACTTCGGCCCTGGTTTCCTCCCCAGTTGCTTCTCACGTGATCCCTTATTCGTGTGCACTTGCATGTGGGCCTTTGACGTCGTTTCCTTCACGGTTAAGGCTTGAATCCTTGCTATGCAAGCTTCGCTGTTTTCTGGTTGAGTCCCTGAAGACTTGCACGTTGACGCTTCGGTCCTCGGGTCATTTGGAGTCATGTTCATCGCGTGTCTTGACTCTTGTCGAGCTTCATGATCTTCTTCCAAAGTGCTTGGTGAACTTTTCCCGAAAGTCTCCTCTTTAGCGTAGATTTCTTGCATAAACAACAACTCCAAAATCGACATGCAAGTGTGAACTTGTTATATCATTAGTGTGCCTAGTGGCGGGTTAGTTGCAAATCATAATCGAAACCAATGTATAACAAGTACTCTAGGTTGACGGAAATTCACCGTCAACACCTTCGGTGCCGAACCGGCCCATGACTCTGCCTCGGTCGCGAGGTGCTCCCGAGTCGCCCTGCACAGACTGCCTTCAACCACGAGCCCGAGCGCCCCCGTCGCGTGGCGCCTTTTGGCCCCTTCGCACCTTCGGCGCCGAAGGTCACCCTCCACACCTTCGACGACGAAGGCCAGGCCATTCGGGATCGACGACGGGGGCTGTTTCTGCGAAACAACACCCACAAAACTCAAGTAGCATCAGCATTATCGTTAAATCACCCAAGTACGCTCCATCCAACCAACCCGAAGTCGCCTGCTGACCGAAGCCGAACACCTTGCCGGACGTGGCATGACGCTTCCGAAGACCATTTTCCCCAGCAGTAGCCCCTCATCAGTGAGTGTCGTCCTTCCTTTAGATGGGCCGAACTTACGATCAAGACCTTCACAGGGCGAAAAACGGGCTTCAGAAATCCCACGGACGGCCCACGCTGACGCTCGCCCGGGTAAAAGACGTGTTCTGCCCTTTGGAAATTTTACCGTTGTGAGAGGCGATCACCGGGGTAAAAAGGTAAATCTGCGTGCTGCGCGCGGGATTAACAGGCGCTAGCGCACTATAAAAGGGGACTGAACTCTTGGGATACCCCACCCCACTGCCGTGATCCACAGCCGCGAAGCTTGAAACTCCGAAGGTTCTGCCGTAAGATTTCCTTCGCCCCCTTTGTTTCTACCACTTCGCATTTAGAACGCATCCATGGCCCCAAAGCAAAGGCGTGATGCTGTCACAAAGGAAATCCCGAAGACGTACACCTTCGGCCGAAGCCAGATCGATGGAACCGATGTGGGCTCCCTTTAGAAGAACTGCATGGTTGGGACCGCACGAGCCCCTGGCCGGGAGACTGTACCGCAGCCTCGCAACAATGAGCTTGTCATCTTCCGGGATCTTCTGTTTGCGGGGCTTTGGTTCCCCCTTCACCTCGCCGTCGTCAATATCCTCCGGTACTTCGACATATACCTGCACCAGCTCACCCCCAACGCGATCCTTCGGTTGTCGGTGTACATGTGGATATGCCGCACCACGAAGATCAAGCCCTCTGCCGAGGGGTTTGCTTCGGCGCATCAAGTCCACCACCAACGCCGGACGGTCTTCAAAGAAGAAGGAGGCCAATCTGTCGAGAAGAACTGCCAATTTGGCTGTTTGAATTTCTCCTATAAGCCCGGCGTGGTGAGCCCCGTGACTGCCTATCGCAACAAGTGGCCTTCGGACTGGCAACAACACTGGCTGTACCACACCGTGACTCCGCCCGCCCCCGGGGAATCTCACCCACTGGCTACGAAGGAGCTGCCTCCCCTTCACGAGTCATATGCAAAGAACTCCTCCTGCCCCGAAGGCGACGAGTTCGTGATGATGCTTCGCCGGTTCGCGCGTAAGTACAGCACGCACGACATCGTGGAGGAGTATCGCAGCATTCCGATGTGCCCGCTAGTGGACGGCTGGGCTGTGGCCGACGACGCCTGGGCGGCCGACATCGGCGGGATCCCGTGCCCTGACTGGACGAAGGCCTTCGGCTTCACCTCCGCCTGTGAGTACCTTTGTGCCTTTCGGCGTCCTACTCCCCATTTTCCGCGTATCCGAAGCTTCACGTGTTGACTACTCACACCTTTTGGCTTGCAGTACTGAAGAAGAGGAAGGTGGAAGACCACGACGATTTCATCCTCGGCCCCGTGTCGCTGAAGGAGTCCAAGGAGACAGTCTCCGAGCTCAACGGGTCTCGAACAAACCGAGTGTTCGAGTTTTTCAAGATCGCTGCGCCAGAGCGCGTTGGCTTCGCCAAGCATCGCGAGGCAGCCGAAAGGAAAGCTGCAGCTCTTGCCGCCGCCGACGCGGACGCGGGCGAAACTGCAACTTTGCCGCTATAACACCCTAATTTTACAAATTTGAGTTTTGAATAAAATTTGTTAGAAACCTTTATTTATGCTCCTAAGGATCATAGGGTTGCATTTAATTTCTTTTAGGCATTTAAGATTTTCTAAAATAAAATAAATGAACTATAGGAATTTATTGTTGCATTCATGCTGGTGCATTGTCTTTGATTGTTTGAATTCAAATTTGAGTTTGAATTCATTTGTTTCTGTCTTTTCTGAAAATGCAAAACCCTTTCTCTTTTTTCCTTAACCCCTCCCCTCTTCCGGCCCGGCATCGCGTGCAGCCCAGCAAGGCAGAAGTCCGCCGCCGCCCCTCCTTCTTCCCAGCCTGGTTTTCCCGCTCCGCGCGCCTCAGCCCACCTCGGCCCGAAGACCGCCGGCCCGGGCCGCCATCCGCGGCCCGCGCCTCCCGCTCCCCGCAGACGCTGACAGGTGGGGGCCACCTGTCATCCCCCACCTCGGGTCGTTGCCGAGCCAGACTCGAGCACGAGTCCGACCGCACCCGCGTCGCCCCTGCAGCTTGGCCCGCACGCCAAGGCCAAACCCCTAGCCTATTTAAGGCCGCCGCCACCTCCTGGCCGGGCTAGCCAAAACCCTAGCCGCCCCTGAGCACCCCCGTTCGAGCCCGCCAGAACCCTAGAACGCCGCCGCCGCTATTCTCCGCCGCCGTTGCCGCTCCGCTGTCGAGAAGCCGTCCCGGAGCTGCGCAAGGAGGTGAGAAGCTCCCCGGTGCCACTTGTTGTCGTCCCCGTGCATCGAGTCACCGAGGAGGGCTCGCCAGAGTTGCGTTGCCACACCGCTCCGCCTCGCCGTGCCGCGCGCCGTCCCCACCGCAACATAGCCGTCCGCGCCGCCCTAGGTTGCTTCGCCGTCGCACGCGCTTTGCCCCGATGTCGTCCACGCGTCCAATCGAGTACCCCGGCTCGATCCCAAGCCGCACCGGCGAGTCCGCCGCCGTCCACCGCCGCTCGCCGTCGGCCGTGCGCTTGCGTGCGTCCGCAGCCGTCGGATCGAGATCCGACGATCTCTGCTCGATTTGACCCGAGTCAACCGCCGCCGCCCGTGCCAGCCGTTGGATCTAGAACCAACAGATCGGATCTTGCCGACCGGGGTCAATAGCGGTCAAACCCGACCCGGTCCTCGCCTTTTTGCAAAGAAACCCCCAAGCTTCTCAGTTTTACAAATAGGTCCTTCCGCAGTAGTGAGTTTCTTTACAGTTAGGTCCTTTTGTTATGTTCAAGCCCAGAATCTTTAGTTTTCTTTACAGATTAGTCCTTACACCTTCGTTAGTGCATATCTTGATCGTTTTAGCTTCTATTTTAGCGTTCTTTATGTCCACGCGTTTGTCTTGAAGCGTAAATTAGTTTTATGCTACTGTTTAGATCTGTTTGATCTGTTTGGTGACTGTTTCTTATTTATTCTTATTGTATGCTTGTATGTGATGATTGTGGACCGTAGAGAGCGATTCGTTCGAGGGATTTGAAGATCAAGTCGTGCAAGAGTTTGAGCAGCAAGGCTTTGTTGAAGGCAAGTATTCCTTGATGCATACCCGCTTGTCCTACATAACATGCATTTAAATTCACTGTCTCTACTTTTCCGCTTGCATTAATTTGATGGGAACCTATTAAGGATCATGCCTAGACTTTTGCTACCTTTACCTTGATATCGGGTTTATCAAATTAATCTTGTGGTAGCTATTGCTTAGCATGCTCAACTGGGATTGGTATTAATCAAACTTGGTTACTTTTATTATTCTATGTTCCGTTTATGATTTTACTTTACAAGACTACTTTAATATGTTAATCGGAACATGGAGAACCACCCAAAAAAACAGTACAACCACAAGAACTAATGGGCAATGGTCTTGGCTGAATAATTAGGAACTTTAGCTTGGGATGGTCTTACATGATAAGGACAAGGGATCGGCGGTACTATGGGGCGTAGACTTGCTCTAGCAGGGGGTTGGGTGAGTTATTCTTTTTATGGTGGGGTATCGACCTTCTAGGGGACTTTATACCTTGCTAACTGATCCGGACCTTGTGGGTCATAACTTGCTAGGGAACCTTTGTAAAGGCCTTGTAGCATCCCTATGCAATCACACCTCGGTAGTGTGGTATGGTGCCTTGCAAACACCGCATGGTTGGGTCCAAAGTTCTTCGGAGCTTTTACGCTACTTGTGGGTAAAGATGTACAACCTCTGCAGAGTGTTAAACTAATCGATTAGCCGTGCTCATGGTCAAGAGCGGCCTGGACACTCACATGATTAAATTATGGAACTTTAATGTTTAATTGCTGTTTTATTCTTTATTTATGACGCTTATATCTTAATAAATGGGTTGGTATGAACTTACACTCTTTAGTAATCAGGTTGCTAATAAAACTTGATCCACTAAAATGCTTAACTGCTTGAACCTTAGCCATCCGCCATATGGCCTTGCATGTTATGTTGTTCTCTCTTGCTGAGTACGTCATGTGCTCATGCTTGTTTATTCTCTTGCATCTACAATACCCAGATTGCTGCTCAGACTGGGAGAACTTTGAAAATATTCCAGGAGATTTCCAGGAGTTCTAGGTGTGCGTAGTTTTCAGTCGGCTGCCTGTGGAGGCATTTTGTCCGTTGCGAGAACTCGTTATTTAAGTTTCGTTTAAGACTATGGTTTGTAATAACTCTTTAATCGTGTGGCACTGTTTTTGGTATTCATAATGTCTAAGCATGTGTGTAACTTGATCCTGGTGCACACGTGATCAATGCATTCGGTTTTGTCTTTAAAACTGGGTGTGACAGAGTGGTATCAGAGCTGTGTTGACTGTAGGAACGCTAGCCTAGATAGAAATGGTCGAACTAAGGATTTTATAATCATAGAAGCTTTCTCTTACATGCTTGCTTTATTTCTATTAACCTTACTCTTGCCTTTTTGCCTTACTCTTGAGCTATCTGCATTCTTTACCTTGTTCTTACTTTAGCTCTCATCCTTTTTGTCTTACCATCTATCTCATTCTGCACTGCACTACAGATGGTACGCAGTTTGAAGACCTCTCTTGCTGGAGCAGTCCATCAGTATGCTCCACAAGAACAGTACAACGATTTCCATGATGGAGACACAGATGAGGAGATTGAGATGGAGCCTGCACCTATGGTCTTCCCTAACCTTATCATGGTACCTGATGATGAGGAGGACCCAGAGGAGATGATCCCAGAGGAGGATGAGCCAGCTGAACATCCCAACCTAGAGGAGCAAGCGCCAGGAGAAGATCAGGATCACCTTGATCAAGAGATGGAGGAAGGACAACAAGAGCAAGAGCAAGAGGAGGAAGCTGTGGAAGCGATCTGGGAAGTGTACCGCTACAGAGCTGATGGAGTAGGCATTCCCATGGTAGACCACCTGCGAGCTATGGTACTCCGCTTGGGCTATGATAAGGCCCCTGTTTACCATTGTGAGCTATGGACTCATCCGTGGTTCGAGCCCCATTGGGAAGTTGCTGCCATCCTGGAGGAGTACATTCCATGCCGTGGAGTGAAGGAGGTGTCCAAGCATCATGATGTGCCTCACAGGACTACTATGGATGCTGGTATAGCAGAGTCAGCTCGGAGGGCGCTTTATGTGCTCTCTCACAAGGAGCGTGACAGGTTGGAGGATACCCACTACCGTTACACACCTTTCAGAGCTAGTGGGGAAGCCAAGACCTACATCGCCCCAGCACCAGCCTATGAAGGAACACTGAACAATGTCCGGAGTCTACTTGCAGTTGTGAACACTGCATTGGACGATGCCAACAACACTCTATATGCGGCACAGCAGCAGATTTTCACTCTGGAGATGCAGAGGCGTGCCTTAGAAGCTGCACTTCAGAACAGGGAGCAGCCAGATGCCCATGAAGCCACAGAAGGATGTACCTCCCCGTCACCCAAGAGGCCACACTACGACTCCCCTGACGCCCACACAGATGCCATGGCAGAAGATAGTCCTTAGGTTTAAGTTGAGAATAGGGTCTTCTTTTGTAATCGCTAGTAGACGATCGATAAAGTGTGTTTAGTTTAGAGGTGTGGTTGAATGCTTGGTTTTGTGCTTAATGTTTGAGTTGGATTTTTGTTTGAGTGCAATGTGTTGTGGAGTGATGACCACAATGACATTGGTTTACTAGTAAGTTTGTGGGGGTTAACTTTCAGTCTCAATAAATTATCTATCTTAATCCTTTTGTCCCTTTAAGTTTTTCCTTAATGCAAATCCGAGAGCTCTAAATCTGTTCACGCAGTTTTTTGAGTCAGCTGCACTGTTTTAATTTTATCTCGGGCTAGATAACTCCGATTGCAGTAAAACCAATTGGAAAAAGTTCAGAAATTTCGTGACTGATTCTCTGTGAAACACTCAGAATATTTGGATGGATAATCAGAGAGTTATGACTGAAACATTACAGCCTCACGAATCTGTTAAACGCTGCTGACCTACCTGACTTGTTTATTTTATAACCAGAGTTACACAACTCCGATTGAGGTGATTCCAGTTGGAGTGGTTTTGTAATTTCAGTACCTTTTATCAGTCCAAAATCCATAATTTTTGGTTACACACACTGAGAGTTATGCCTAATTGTTTGGAGTCAACAGAATCTGTCTTATCTGAACATCATTGCTATCTTATCTTTCTGAGTTTAATCCTTGGTGCAATCATCTAAAGTAATGTCCCTAACACTCAGATGGTGAACACCAGGTCAGGATCAGGAGTTGATCAACCAGCAGGAAGAGCACCCCAGCCAGTACCAATGGATCCCGCTATGCAGCAGTTCCTGGAGGCACAGACTCAGCTCCTCCAGAACCTGACCAACACCGTGACAAACCTGCAAGCCCAGGTCAACAACCCACCGGTGCAGCCACCGGCGCCTCGCAACAAGCACCGGGAGTTTAGGAGTCACCACCCTCCTGTGTTCACTCATGCCGCTGATCCACTTGAAGCTGAAGATTGGCTGAAGACAGTGCTGAAGATGCTCACTACCTGTCAGTGTGACGACAGAGAGAAGGTCCTGTATGCTGCAGGACGACTTCAAGGATCTGCAGCCGCTTGGTGGGATGCGTACTCTGCCGCTCATGCCGCCCCAGACACCATCACCTGGGAAGAGTTTACCACCAACTTCAGGAGCCATCACATACCCTCTGGAGTCATGAAGATCAAGAAGAAGGAGTTCCTTTCTCTGAAGCAGGGAGGAATGTCAGTGGCTGAGTACAGAGACAAGTTCACTGAGTTGTCTCGCTATGCAGCTGAGGAGGTTGCAGAAGACAGGAAGAAGCAGGAGCTGTTCCTGGATGGGTTAGCTGGTTCGCTGCAGTACCAGCTGATGTCCTATCCTTTCCCCAACTTTCAGCAGCTAGTTGATGCCGCCATCCGCTTGGAGCACAAGCGCAAGGAGCTCGGAGAGCAGAAGAGGAAGGCCGCCAGCTCTGGGCAGTTTGGGAGTGCGTCTCGCCCGCGCTTCAACCCACCGCCGAACACCCCATTCCGCTTTGGGGGACCGGGTGGAAACTTTGGGCAGCAGCAGTCCCAACGTTCGCTCGGCCAGCCTCCGCCGGTCCGCTCGGCGAGCTTCGCCGTCCTATTCCTCAGACTCCACGCCCAGCTTCCCAGCAGAGTCAGCAGAGAGCCCCAGTTGGCACACATGTGAGGTCCGTGGCACCTCCTAATCCTGCCACCACTACTTGCTTCAAGTGCGGAGAGCTTGGTCACTATGCCAATGCTTGCCCAAAGAGGAACCCTCCACACACCCCAGTGCAGAACCAGCAGCAGACAAGGAGCGGGAGTCAGACCCCGAAGACCAACAAAGGACAACAGAGCTACACACGAGGCAAGGCGATGCACATTGATGCTGAAGTCGCCCAGGAGAACCCCAGAGTAGTGCTCGGTATGTTTCTAGTCAATTCTACTCCTGCCTCAGTTTTGTTTGATTCTGGAGCATCCCATTCTTTCATTACATCACAGTTCGTAGCTCAACATAATATACCCATCAGTCCCATGTCTCGCCACATGTTAGTTACCTCACCTGGGGGGAATTGAAACCCATATATAAATGTGACAACGTCCATCTCAAGATTGTGGGCAGAGATTTCCGTGCCAACCTTATAATCTTGGATTCAAAGGGAATTGATGTGATACTGGGAATGGGATGGTTGACCGCGTGTGATGCGGTGATACAGTGTGCTAAGAGATCAATCCTTCTTACAAGTCCAGCTGGTGAAAGGTTTGAGTTTGCAGCAGATCCCGCACCATCAAACGCTAGTGCCGTGAATAAGCTTGATGGAGCAGCCTTGGAAGACATACGAGTGGTGTGCGATTACCCTGATGTGTTTCCTGAGGAGTTGCCAGGTATGCCCCCTGACCGAGATGTTGAGTTCATTATTGACCTTTTGCCTGGTACTGCTCCTATCTCTAAGCGCCCATGAGGAACCAAGTTGAGAAGCACCTTGGTCCGTGTGTGATGAGTGATTGACCGGATGGTTTGAAGTTTTGTGTGTGTAGTGTTTAGTTGTGTTGTGTGTGTTTTGTTTTGTGTATTTACCTTATTGTTTATGTGGTGTGTTGTCAATGCACTCGTGAGGAGTGGTTGACAACGTTGTGTGGACTGACTCTTGGCCTAGTATTGCAGGTGTTGGTTGCGGCTTGGTTTGCGTTGGTGCAGGTGAAGAACAGGCGCGAAAGGTCTTAGCCTTGCGGTGCCTCCGAGGAGTGGAGAGACAAGTAGGCTTGGTTCGAGGGACCCGGTGGCCGACGGGATCAAGTGCGAGCCGCATGGTGCAAGAAGAGCAAGACGAAGTCGTGGACATGGAGCCGGTGCATCGGTGGTGGCCAAGTCAAGGAACGAGGCAAGACTGAGTGGACCGTCCGGGTCCCAGAGGTGAAAGGCTTGGCGAGCTCGACGCTTGGCGTGGTGAGGCTGGGCCGTGTACGCGGGGTTTGGTGGTTTGGCCACAAAACCATCGGAGGAGGGTTTCTCGGTTTGGGCCTCAAAACCGAGCCCGAGGGCCTGGCGTGACGGAGACGCGTATCCGGTGCGTCGGGATGCTTCGAGGCAGGCGACACGCGGCATGATCTAGGTGCTTGCGTCGGGAGGACATGAAGGCCTGATGGATGCGCGGTCGTTCGATGGTGAACTTCATGTGTTGACCAAAACGCCCCCGTGAGGGCTTGTGTTGTACTCCTAGTGTAGGGGCACTTCGGTCTTTTCCGAGGGCCTATATATAGGAGGAGGGGGCTGAATTTTCAGCCAACTCTTGGGCTAGAGGTCGTTGTACTCTTTCATTTTGGAGTGCTTTGGGAGAGAGGGAGAGAGGGGAGAGTGGCTCTTTGATTGGAGCTTTTTGCCATCTTAGATTTGGTTTCTAGGAGTGGCTTGTAATCGATTGGACAAGATATTCATAGTGATTTCATCCTCTAAATCTTGTGCCAATCTTTCTATTCCCGAATTTCTTTTATTGCTTTTTCGGAGCTCTTTTTGTGCTATTTTCGTGCTTGTTTTTGGTGCCTTTGTTCTTGGTGTGATTCCGCGGATTTGAGTGGGTTTCTCCCCGGATTTCTTTGAGGGAAACATGAATGGATGTCTAGTGCATCTTTGTGATTGATCTTGTGCCCTCAAACGCCGGGAAACCACTTCGATTCAAGGATTTTCGTTCGGTGCTCTAGCTTTTGGTGGTGTTCAAAGGATCCGCGATTCCCGATGATTTAGGGAGTTAGGAGACGAAATTTTTGGGGTATAGCATCCTTGGTTGACGCTTTACATGTCCCCAAACTCTTGTCTCAACAGCTTCTATCGTTAGGGAGATCCGGTGATGGATTGGGAGTGTTGACTTTCGGGGTCGAGCAGTTTTCAGTTCTGTTCGTGCCTGGCGGACGGTCCGCGAGGGCCAGGCGGACGGTCCGCGTGTACAGTGTTCTTCGCGTGTTCTTCGTGTTCTTGCTCGGCTTTGCTTTCGATCCGATTTTGTTTTGGTTTTTCGTTGCAGCCGGTTTGCGGACGGTCTGAGCTCCAGTAGCGGAGGGTTAACGGACGGTCCGCGGCTCAGGCCGGACAGTCCGCGGCAAGGTTGCGGACAGTCCGCGGTACCCGCCGGGACGGTCCGCGCGGCCATCGCGGACGTCCGCCCCGCCCGGCCGGGACGGTCCGCCGCAGCCTCGGCCGCTTTGCTCTTTGGTTCGATTCCTCCCTCCTTCTTTCGTGCTTCCGCGTGTGCTTCAAGGAATCGTTCCTAGGACTTGAGGTTGATCCATAACCTCGTTGTTTTGGCGATTGGTGTGTGATTCGTTCCATCGCTTGTGCGTGACCGGGTTCTTTGAGAAGAATTTTTACCGGCTCCTATTCACTCCCCCCCTCTCTAGTCGCCATCCGATCCTTCAGCCCATATAGAATGTCTAGTGATCAGTTACAAGAACTTAAAGCTCAGATTAAAGAATTAATGGGTAAAGGGTTCATTCGTGCTTCATCACCTTGGGGAGCACCCGTTATCTTTGTGGGTAAGAAAGATGGCACACAGAGGATGTGTGTTGATTACAGGTCTCTTAATGATGTTACCATCAAGAACAAGTATCCTCTGCCACGTATTGAAGACTTGTTTGATCAAATGAAAGGAGCTAAAGTGTTTTCTAAGATCGATCTGCGATCTGGTTATCATCAGTTGAAGATTAGGCCTTCGGATATTCCTAAGACAGGTTTTACTACCAGGTACGGACTTTATGAGTACACGGTTATGTCCTTTGGGTTAACCAATGCACCTGCCTACTTCATGTACCTAATGAACAAGATCTTTATGGAGTATCTAGACAAGTTTGTTGTGGTGTTCATTGATGACATTCTGATCTACTCCAAGAATGAGGAAGAGCATGAGGAGCATTTGAGGCTTGTGTTGCAGAAGCTAAGAGAGCATGAGTTATATGCAAAGTTCAGCAAGTGTGAGTTCTGGCTCAAGGAAGTGTCTTTTCTGGGTCATATCATCACCAACAGAGGTATTGCGGTAGATCCAAGCAAGGTCAGTGATGTGTTGAAGTGGGAAGCCCCTCGTACAGTGTCTGAGATCAGGAGTTTCCTTGGACTCACTTGTTACTATCGTCGGTTCATTGAAGGATTCTCCAAGATTGTGAAGTCTCTCACCACATTGCTAGAGAAGGACAGGGAGTTCAAATGGACCAGTGCATGTCAGTCCTGTTTCGAAGAATTAAAGAAGCGATTAACCACCGCACCTATTCTAGTAATGTCTAATCTGCAGAAGAGTTTTGACATCTATTGTGATGCATCTCGACAAGGTCTAGGATGTGTGTTGATGCAAGAAGGTCACGTTATAGCCTATGCATCATGATAGTTGAGGAAGCATGAGTTGAACTATCCCACGCACGATCTTGAGTTAGCAGTAGTAGTTCATGCATTAAAGATTTTGAGACACTACATTATGGGAACTAAGTGTCAGATCTATACTGATCACAAGAGTCTGAAGTACATCTTCACTCAGAAGGATCTCAATCTGAGACAGCGCCGTTGGTTAGAGTTGATCAAAGACTATGATCTAGAGATTCACTATCATCCTGGTAAAGCGAATCTGGTTGCTGACGCTTTGAGTCGGAAGGGCCACACTAACATGGCTATGATTATTCAGTTTCCTAATGAGTTGGTAAAAGAGTTTGAAAGGCTCAATTTGAAGGTGGTTGCACATACAGAAGGAGTGACTTTGGAAGTGCAGTCCACTCTAGAGCAGGAGATACGTAAGTGGCAGTTAGAGGATGCTGGAATACAGAAAATCAAGGAGAGTATGAAGCAGGGAGAAGCCCCAAATTTCACAGAGGATGAACAAGGAACCGTGTGGTTCAAGAACCGGTTGTGTGTACCAGAGACAGGAGACCTCAAAGAGACTATCTTGAGAGAAGCTCACGACTCAGCTTACTCTATCCATCCAGGCAGTACTAAGATGTACCAGGATCTCAAGCAGAGGTATTGGTGGTACAGAATGAAGAGGGATGTGGCCGCACATGTGGCTTTGTGTGACACTTGCCACCGGGTTAAGGCTGAACATCAGAGACCCGCTGGTTTGCTTCAACCACTGAAGGTGCCTGAGTGGAAGTGGGAGGAGATCGGAATGGACTTCATAGTGGGTTTACCTCGAACCCGAGATGGTTATGATTCGATTTAGGTCATTGTGGATCGTTTGACTAAGGTAGCTCACTTCATTCCAGTGAAAACCACACATACAGGAGCTAAGTTGGCAGAGCTATACATGTCCAGGATTATGTGTTTGCATGGTGTACCGACGAAGATCGTGGCAGATAGAGGTACCCAGTTCACTTCTCGTTTCTGGGGGAAGTTGCATGAGTCTCTGGATACTAAGTTAAATTTCAGCTCAGCTTATCATCCACAGACAGATGGACAGACAGAGGGGACCAATTAGATCCTAGAAGACATGCTGAGAGCATGTGCGCTTAAGCATGGTGGTAGTTGGGATAAGAGCTTGCCATACGCTGAGTTCTCTTATAACAACAGCTACCAAGCCAGTCTCAAAATGTCACCCTTTGAGGCCTTGTATGGAAGGAAGTGTAGAACTCCGTTATACTGGAGTGGGACAGGCGAAAGGCAGTTATTCAGGGCAGACATCATCAGAGAAGCAAAGAAACAAGTTCAGATCATCAGAGAGAATCTGAGGATTGCTCAGTCTAGACAGAAAAGTTATGCAGATGGTAAACGAAGGGATGTGGTCTTTCAGGAAGGTGACTACGTGTACTTACAGGTGTCGCCTATCAGAGGTTCGCGTCGATTCAGATTTAAAGGGAAGTTGTCACCTCGGTTTATCAGACCTTTCAAGATCCTTGAGAGAGTGGGAGAAGTGGCTTACAGGTTGGAGTTGCCAGTCCAGCTAGCTGATGTGCATGATGTATTCCATATCTCTCAGTTGAAGAAGAGTTTTGGTCCTCATGACAAGGAGCCATTACCCTTGGATGATCTAAACGTTAAAGAGGATCTCACTATTGTTGAACACCCTATTCGGATATTGGAAACTATGAAAAGGGTCACCAGAAATAGTGTGATCAAGATGTGCAAAGTACAGTGGAGTAATCAAGCAGAGGATGAGGCAACGTGGGAAAGAGAGGATGAGCTGAAAGCAGAGTTTCCAGATCTTTTCGCCAATCTATCCGAATCTCGAGGACGAGATTCTTCTTAAGGGGGGTAGGATTTGTAACACCCTAATTTTACAAATTTGAGTTTTGAATAAAATTTGTTAGAAACCTTTATTTATGCTCCTAAGGATCATAGGGTTGCATTTAATTTCTTTTAGGCATTTAAGATTTTCAAAAATAAAATAAATGAACTATAGGAATTTATTGTTGCATTCATGCTGGTGCATTGTCTTTGATTGTTTGAATTCAAATTCGAGTTTGAATTCATTTGTTTGTGTCTTTTCTGAAAATGCAAAACCCTTTCTCTTTCTTCCTTAACCCCTCCCCTCTTCCGGCCCGGCTTCGCGTGCAGCCCAGCAAGGCAGAAGTCCGCCGCCGCCCCTCCTTCTTCCCGGCCTGGTTTCCCCGCGCCGCGCGCCTTGGCCCACCTCAGCCCCGCACCACCGGCCCAGCGCCATCCGCAGCCCGCACTGCCTCCCACTCCCGCAGACGCCGACAGGTGGGGGCCACCTGTCATCCCTCACCTCGGGTCGTTGCCGAGCCAGACTCGAGCACGAGTCCCACCGCGCCCCGCGTCGCCCCTGCAGCTTGGCCCGCATGCCAAGGTCGAACCCATGGCCTATTTAAGGCCGCCGCCACCTCCTGGCCGGGCTAGCCAAAACCCTAGCTGCCCCTGAGCTCCCCCGCCCGAGCCCACCGGAACCCTAGAACGCCGCCGCCACTGTTCTCCGCCGTCGAGAAGCCGTCCCGGAGCTGCGCAAGGAGGTGAGAAGCTCCCTGGTGCCGCTTGTTGTCGTCCCCATGCATCAAGTCGCTGAGGAGGGCTCGCTGGAGTTGCGCTGCCGCACCGCTCCGCCTCGCCGTGCCGCGCACCGTCCCCGCCGCATCCTAGCCGTCCGCGCCGCCCTAGGTTGCTTTGCCGTCGCACGCGCTTCGCCCCGGTGTCGTCCGCGCGTCCAATCGAGTACCCTAGCTCGATCTCGAGCCGCGCCGGCGAGTCCGCCGCCGTCCACCGCCGCTCGCCGCCGGCTGTGCGCTTGCATGCGTCCGCAACCGTCAGATCGAGATCCGACGATCTCTGCTCGATTTGACCCGAGTCAACCGCCGCCGCTCGTGCCAGTCGTTGGATCTAGATCAAACAGATCGAATCTTGCCGGCCGGGGTCAATACCGGTCAAACCCGACCCGGTCCTCGCCTTTTTGCAAAGAAACCCCCAAGCTTCTCAGTTTTACAAATAGGTCCTTCCGCAGTAGTGAGTTTCTTTACAGTTAGGTCCTTTGTTATGTTCGAGCCCAGAATCTTTAGTTTTCTTTACAGATTAGTCCTTACACCTTCGTTAGTGCATATCTTGATCGTTTTAGCTCCGATTTTAGCGTTCTTTATGTCCACGTGTTCGTCTCGAAGCGTAGATTAGTTTTATGCTACTGTTTAGATCTGTTTGATCTGTTTGGTGACTGTTTCTTATTTATTCTTATTGTATGCTTGTATGTGATGATTGTGGACCGTAGAGAGCGATTCGTTCGAGGGATTTGAAGATCAAGTCGTGCAAGAGTTTGAGCAGCAAGGCTTTGTTGAAGGCAAGTATTCCTTGATGCATACCCGCTTGTCCTACATAACATGCATTTAAATTCACTATCTTTACTTTTTCGCTTGCATTAATTTGATGGGAACCTATTAAGGATCATGCCTAGACTTTTGCTACCTTTACCTTGATACCGGGTTTATCAAATTAATCTTGTGGTAGATATTGCTTAGCATGCTCAACTGGGATTGGTATTAATCAAACTTGGTTACTTTTATTATTCTATGTTCCGTTTATGATCTTTACTTTACAAGACTACTTTAATATGTCAATCGAAACATGGAGAACCACCCAGGAAAATAGTACAACCACAAGAACTAATGGGCAATGGTCTTGGCTGAATAATTAGGAACTTTAGCTTGGGATGGTCTTACCTGATAAGGACAAGGGATCGGCGGTACTGTGGGGTATAGACTCGCTCTAGCAGGGGGTTGGGTGACTTATTCTTTTTATGGTGGGGTATCGACCTGCTTGGGGTCTTTATACCTTGTTAACTGATCCGGACCTTGTGGGTCATAACTTGCTAGGGAACCTTTGTAAAGGCCTTGTAGCATCCCTACGCAATCACACCTCGGTAGTGTGGTATGGTGCCTTGCAAACACCGCATGGTTGGGTCCAAAGTTCTTCGGAGCTTTTACGCTACTTGTGGGTAAAGATGTACAACCTCTGCAGAGTGTTAAACTAATCGATTAGCCGTGCTCATGGTCAAGAGCGGCCTGGACA
The DNA here is from genome assembly GCA_947561735.1 of Cenchrus americanus. Taxonomy (NCBI): domain Eukaryota; kingdom Viridiplantae; phylum Streptophyta; class Magnoliopsida; order Poales; family Poaceae; genus Cenchrus; species Cenchrus americanus. The sequence continues at coordinate 78,566,060 of OX387245.1, read as the reverse complement.
CTCGCATGATTAAATTATGGAACTTTAATGTTTAATTGCTGTTTTATTCTTTATTTATGATGCTTATATCTTATTAAATGGGTTGGTATGAACTTACACTCTCTAGTAATCAGGTTGCTAATAAAACTTGATCCACTAAAATGCTTAACTGCTTGAACCTTAGCCATCCACCATATGGCCTTGCATGTTATGTTGTTCTCTCTTGCTGAGTACGTCATGTGCTCACGCTTGTTTATTCTCTTGCATCTACAATACCCGGATTGCTGCTCAGACTGGGAGAACTTTGAAGATATTCTAGGACATTATCAGGAGTTCTAGGTGTGCGTAGTCTTCAGTCGGCTGCCTGTGGAGGCATTTTGCCCATTGTGAGAACTCGTTATTTAAGTTTCCTTTAAGACTATGGTTTGTAATAACTCTTTAATCGTGTGGCACTGTTTTTGGTATTCATAATGTCTAAGCATGTGTGTAACTTGATCATGGTGCACACGTGATCAATGCATTCGGTTTTGTCTTTAAAACTGGGTGTGACAGTTGCACGCCGCTCTGACGAGGAAAGCCGGCAGGAAAAACGCTCCCACCGCAGCCGCCACTGCCGCCGTCGAAGGAAAAGCGTGGAAGAAACGTGGTGGCCGGCCGGCGGACTCACCCCCGGCGGCCAAGAGAACCCAGGTTGTGGACGTCAAGACTGGCGTCGTAGAGGACGTGATTGCTGACGTGCCGCTGCGCTCGGCCGCGCCTTCAGTCGGAGCCGACGAGGGACCCGGCGGGCCACTGCTCGTGCCACTGAGCCCAAAGGAGAAAGATAGCGATGACGACAGTGACGTCCGCATCGTATCTTCTGTCGGTGAAGCCCCTCGCGGTCGCAGCCCCGCCGCCTTCGGTGCCAAAGCCCCTCGCGACGAAGGCAAATCCAGCTCTGCCTCCACTAGCTCCTCCAACTCATCGTCCGAGAGCACCGAGCAGTCTGCCTCCCCCTCGGCCACAGGCGCCGAAAAAAACGCCCTTGTCGCTGCTGCGGATGAACGAGGATGAGCCTGACAGCAGCAACTACCGTGTGACGCTGGAGGAGCCCCAAGCCGCCACTATTCGCCTTCAAGTTCCCACCGAGGACAAACTAATTGGTGGAAAACACATCCGCTTCCTGGGCCTGACGAGCGGCGGCCATGAAAGAAAATTTCTGGAGGAGGCGGGATCAAGCTTCGCATTTCCCCATGAAGAGGAATACTTCGGGAACCTCAGCTCCGCCAACCTGACCACTGCTTGCGGGGATTTGTCCCTGAAGGCCTTCGTTGCGTCCCGGTGTCTTGCCCGAAGGCTGGAGCAGGAAAGCATAAAGGCGAAGGAGCTATCAGTTGCGGCCACCACTTCGCTACAAAGTCGTATAGCTGAGTTGGAGGGACAACTAGCCGCTGAGCTGGAGCGCAATCGACAGCTGCTGCGGGCAAAGGAGGACGAAGCAAAAGCTTCCCAAGCTGCCCTGGAGATGCTGCGCCTTGACGTGGAAAATCTTGCCAGCACGAAAGAGGATTTGGGCGCCCAACTCCGTGACAAGGAGACCAAGCTGGCCGAAGCACAAAAAGAACTGAGCCAACTGAGCAACGTGGTGGAGCGGTACTGCGCGGAGCATATACGAAGCGCAGAGACTCTTCGTTCAGAGATCTTGGAGCTGCTAGGGCAGTGCAATCTTGATGCGCCACCGATCGCGTTCCCCCAGTGCACCGTCGGAGCGTTTTACGACTGGGTGAGCACCTGCTTTGACCTGATCACCATGAACACGAAGATCTTCAGTGAGCTCGGAGCTGCGGTGGGGGTTCGCACGCTGGCCTATTCTGTGTGCTCCCTGATTCTTGCGGAACGCCCCTCATCGGAGAAGACGATTAGCAAAAATGATCTCCGGCGGCTAACGAAGGACGACCACCAGTGGCCCTCCGACGCAGAATTGGACATGACGCGGCTCCCCGTACTTGCCAAGAATCTTGCCAAAAACTTCTTGAACACTTTCTTCACCTAGCGCGGGTCCCATCTTACTCTTGACGAGTCGGCTCGCCTGAGTGCACAGGTTCGCCGAAGCAGCTTTTATTTCTGTTCTAACACCCCTGTTTCGGCGCCGACCCCTGACGATGCAATCATGTTGTCTTTGATGTTGTGCAGATAGGGCCTCGCTTACAGGCGCGTGTTCTCGCGCGCTTGCGGTCGCGACATGGTGGCGCGCTTCCGGAGCCCCAGTTCATGAGGGAGGGCGACTGGATCGCTATGCCCGGGGTTCCGTTGATCACCACTGGACCCACCGAAGCTGCCGCCGACGTGGCAAAGGACCGGGCCGGCGCGCAGTGCGACGACGGCCGTGCCACCGAAGAGGCAATGGGGCCGGGAGCCGAAATCGTACGCGACGACGGTGTCGATGATCTTTTAGGCGAGATGGGGCGCGCTGAGGCGATCGTGAATGATGTCATGGCCACCTTCACGCCCGTCGGACCTGCCGCCGCTCCCAAAGGAGATGCCGTCCCCACACCAGATGGTAACGCCCCCGCTGCGGCCAGCGCCGAAGAGAACCCAGTAGGTGACGCATTGGAGACAGTGCATGCTGCAGAGCTCGAAGCCACACTGCTCGCCGCCAGCTCACCTGGGCGCGAGGCCCCCCCAGAGCCCGCAGCCGTCGAGTCAACTGATCCTCCGGTCGTCGCCACCGAAGACGAGGTCTGAGGAGCACTGGGCTTGATTTTGTAAACAGATGATACCTTCCCTTTTGATGTCATGGTTGTATTACACACTAATATAAGGTGCCTCTGCGCAGCGCCTGCGCAGAGAGCCGAAGGTGCGAGCGACCCGCCCTTGCCCCTGAACTCTTTTTTTATTGCCCCCAACGTGTGGACCAAGTTTAGCATCCGCCACCCAGGCGTGTCGTATTCGGAATTCTTGTTGTATCGCGCGAAACGCTATCAGGTCCGCAACGAGGCCGTGAAATGCTTCTTTGCGGAATTTTCGAAGGACCCATCATGCCGAGAGGCCATCCTTAGAGAACGTGCCGCCCGACGGGCGGCCAAGCGTAATTTGATAGACCCCTTCGTAACCGAAGGGATCGCTCCAAACCAGAGCCGGTCGAAGAGGGTGCCATTGGGCCACCAGAATACGTATATTTAATTCCTGATGCCAGTGTGAGTGCCCGCGCACTGACTTTGATCCTGTCTTCGGCGCAGGACGCATGCCCACCGATGGCGAGCTTCGGCAGATGGCTCTGGACATAATAGACACGGCGTTTCTTCATTTGATCGATGAGATCTGCGAAGATGTACTTAACGAGGATTGAACACTTAGAAGTATATGTTGCGGCTTTGCGTCGCGCCAAGTGATGCCGTGAAGACTTGAAGTGGCCTGCTTCGGAACTCCCCCCCGGAAGTGTTCGCGGCATGCTGGGGCGACGCGACCCCAACCGATTCGTATAGTGTGTGCAGATGAAGAGACATGTTGTATTTGTATTGCCGTGTTAAATTGTAACATTGGATTGTTGTACTAAAAAACGCTGTATATTCGAAGTACGATAGTAAAAACGAAGGTGGCTGTAACCATCGCTTGTCACTTCTGTTCCTACGCTTGTTTTTTTGTGTCGTCACCTTTCGGCTCGGCTTCTGACGACTGAAACTGCTAGCAAAAGACAAGTGTTTTGCCTTCGGATGTGCTAGCTCAGATTTTTGCCGAAAGGTAGCGCTGCTTCGGGCCAGTGACAATACCCTCGCGTCGCTTCGGGCGGATCTGGCCTTCGGTCAAGTCAAAGCGAGACACTGCATCAAGCGCGCCTCCCCTTAGGCCATATCGGGGCCTTTGCGTTGCGTCAAGTGGACTTTACCTCCGGTCACAACTGGACCGACACACCACCCCCGGTGTGCTTTCACTTAGGCCAAATCAGGGCCTTTGCGCCGCATCAAGCGGGCTTTATCTTCGGTCATATCGGGACCGACGCACCGCCCCAGGTGTGCTTTCACTTAGGCCAAATCAGGGCCTTTGCGCCACATCAAGCGGGCCTTATCTTCGGTCATATCGGGACCGACGCACCGCCCCAGGCATGCTTTCACTTAGGCCAAATCAGGGCCTTTACGCCGCATCAAGCGGGCTTTATCTTCGGTCATATCGGGACTACCATCAAGTGGGCTTCATCTTCGGTCACGACGATAAGTGACAGGCGTGGCCCGTGCGCACACAATGCGGCCCGCGCCCACGCCGTCACTTACCCCGCCGAAGGCCACCTCGAAGACTATGCTCCCTATGGAAAGCGTGGGGGTAGCATAGCTTTGTCGGAGCTGCAAAAGCGTACTTAAAAGAGAAATAACTTGGATGCGAGGTGCTGGGGAAAGCTGACTTATATTACACGTCAGAAAACAAAGTACACGGGTCTGCCTCGTTAAAAACCTCACACTTCGCGGGTCCGGAGGGGAACCGCGAAGCCTTCCCTGTGAGGAAAAGAGTATGTCCCCCATACTTAATGTACATATATTACAAACTTATCAACACAACGTAAAAAAACTAAGAAACGAAAATAACAACACCTGTCGCTCACGGCGACCTCAGACGAAGTACTTCTGGAGCATGTCCACATTCCACGTGTAGGGCTCTTCTTCACTGGTCAATCGGCACAACTTGAAAGCTGCTTCGTTCGAAGTTGCAGTTGCAATAAATGGGCCATCCCACTTCCCGTGCATCTTGCCCTTCAGCCTTCCCTTTGGTATCTTGCGTAGCACCAGATCCCCGACCGTATGAGCTTCGGTTTGATCTTTTTGTTCTTCTACCTTCTGGTTTCTTCCTGGTAGGATGACAGGTTCCTTGCTGCCTGTAAGCGCACCTCCTCGATGTTCTGGACCGAAGCCTTGAGGTCTTCGTCACTGGAAGGAATGTCCCTCCAGGTTCCCAAACACAGTTCTTCAGGCAACATGGCCTCCTCGCCATATAGCAACTTGAACGGTGAAAACTGCGTGGTTCTGGACATTGTGGTGTTGTGGGACCAAATCACCCTCGGCAGCTGTTCGGCCCACTTGCTTTTGGGCAGGTCGGTGATGTTCCTTTTTATACCGGTGAAGATTACCCCATTTTCCCGTTCCACCGCCCCATTGGACTGCGGGTGGTAGACCGAAGCGAAGCATAACTTGGTTCCCAGGTAGGTACATAAATCCTTGAAGTCGGTGCTGTCAAACTGCTTGCCATTGTCCACAGTGACTTTGTGTAGCACGCCGAAGCGGCACACGATGTTCTGCCAGAAAAACTTTTGTATTGTTGCTGAAGTAATGCTCAACAGTGGCTTTGCTTCTACCCATTTGGAAAAAGACTCCACTGCCACCACGACATGGGTGTAATTTCCGGGTGTTGTTGGTAGCGGGCCGACGATGTCTATGCCCCATCGGGCGAAGGGCCACACTGGCGGTATCAGTTGTATCTCATTAGATGCAAACTTACTGTAAGGCGCATGGCGCTAACACTCTGGGCACTGGCGCACGATGTCGTGTGCATCTGCTACCGCCGAAGGCCAGTAGAAACCCTGACGAAAAGCCTTCTGCACTAAGGCCCTCGTGCCGAGGTGATGTGAACACATGCCACTGTGGATCTCGTGGAGTAGTTGCTTGCCCTCGATCACTGATATGCATTTTAACAATGGGGCGCACACCCCCCTTCGGTACAAGTTACCGTCAATGATGTGGTAATTTCTCGCCCTGATGGCCACTCTCTTATCGACAACGCCATCTTCGGCCTCATAATAGCCCCTGACCGCCGCTACTATTGGTGCGCTCCAGTCTTCACTCTGTATGGCATTCACAAACTTGGGAGGCATTGCTTCGTCAGCAGCAGATCTTATGGTTGTTGTTTCGTAAAACACATCTGGGGGCAAAGGTTCGAGCAAAGTAATTGCTTTAGCTATGGCGTCGGCTTCCTTGTTATAGTGCCTGAGAAAACTTCGTACTGTAATACCAATGAAAAACTTCTCCATGCTTCGTACGGATTGCAGATACTTCATCGTGTCTGGCTTCTTTGCCTTGTAAGTTTTGCCGATGTGGCCGGCTACGAGTTCGGAGTCTGTCAAGATGACGAGCCTCCTTGCTCCCACCGCCCTGGCCTTCCGAAGCGCGAGCAGTAAACCTTCATACTCTGCCATGTTATTTGTGTAGTTATCACAATTCAACCGCAACGCGTAATGAAGCTTGATACCAGAGGGGGATTTGAGGACTACCGCTGCCGCTGAACCCAGATGACAATATGCACCGTCGCACTGAACCTCCCAAACTGGCTCCGAGACTATGGGGTCTGTCGGTGTTTAAACCTCTCGACCTCCATAGGAGGTACCCGCAGCAAGGTGGAAGGTGGGGATCGCCATGATCTGGAACCCGAAGGTACACGCGAGGACACAAGACACGAGATTTATACAGGTTCGGGTAGCCAGAGTAGCTACCCTACGTCCTTTTTAGAGTAGTATTGCGCCCTGCGCCTGGTGTTGTTCCCCGAAGGTATTGTCGATGTCCTCCTAGGTACCCGGCCCTCCTTTATATAGTCCAGGGAGCGGCTTCCTAGTCAGTTACAAGGCAGGAGTCCTAGTAGGATTACACAGAGCGAGTCCTAGTAGGAGTACAGGGGAATTCTAGTAGGAGTCCGTCTTTTACTCTTCCTCCTTCCTTGCATGAGTACCCGGGGTGTATGCCCGACAAGCCCCCGAGCACGTTGGAGTCGAGAGTAGTTGTTCGAGTAGTCTTGAAGCCTCTTCGAGTAGTTCTTGAGCGTCCTCGAGTACCGCTTGGAGAAGTCTTTAATAGTACTTGAACTGCCGCGAGGCTGGAAGGTGGTCCAGCTCATCAGTCTTGAAGTCGAGATTTATATGGAAGTGCGATTGCAAAATCGCACTCCATATGGAGTAGCCCCCGAGCCTTAGGTTGAGTTGCAGACTCTAGCTGAGGGTCAATCTTGATTCCGAATCTTCTGTCTTGAAAAAATTGAACGATGGGTGTAGCGTAGTAGCCCCCGAGCCTTGAAATGATTAGGTAATCAATCCAAGGGTCTTCAGTGTTCGCGAAAGCCATCACCCGAGTACTCTTGTAGTGTGTAGCCCCTGAGATAAGAGAGCCGTATGAGCCACGTCGAGTAGTTATTGGTGCGGAGCCCCCGAGCTTGAGAGCGAGCAAAGCGTGCTGAAGTTATCCTCGAGTAGTATGTTGAGTGCAGCCTCGAGCTGGAGAAATTCCGAGTAGTAATTTGGCATTGATCCGTGGAGCTTGAGAAGTAGTCGTGCCGTCAGAGTGGACTTTAGATGCGACCGAAGTCGACTTTAGATGCTGGCAGAGGGGACTTTAGAATGTGACTTGAAAACCGAAGTCGACTTTGTGCCGCGCGGAGCGGACTTTGAGATGCGACTTGAAAACCGAAGTCGACTTTAGTTGCCGCACAGGGCGGACTTTGATATGCAACTTTAGAAGTCGACTTTAGGATGCCGTGTGAAACGGACTTTAGATGTGACTACAATAGTCGACTTTGTGCCACGCGGGGTGGACTTAAGATGCAAAAAATGAAAAGCACTTTCCGGAAAGCCAAAGCGAATGAAAATTAGAGAAAATGAATAGTTTTGCCGCCGGAGCGGGCTTAAGATTGCGACCAAAGTCGGCTTGTGCCACCGGAGTGGGCTTGGGTGCGACCGTTAGCGTCGACTTGTGCCACCGGAGTGGGATTGGGTGCGACCGTTAGCGTCGACTTGTGCCACCGGAGTGGGCTTGAGTACCTGAGCCATGGATTTCAGACCCAAGGTACAATTGCCGTCAGAACGGGCTTGAAGGTGCGACCAAAGTTGTTGACGATGAAAATCCGTCAACCTAGCCATGAGTTTACCTTCGGTGTTGGCATAACTTTTGTATCTTATCCATTGGTACAATGGTACTAACCCCCGTGGTATAACAAGTTCACTTGTGCATGTCGGCTTTGGAGTTTAGTGTTTACGCAGGGTTTTAACGTTGAAAGCAAGGCTTCCGGGATAAGTTCATTAAGCACCTCATGACAAGACCTTGAAGCCTGGTACAAGTCAAGCAATGAAGTGAACATGACTCCAAGAGCCCAAGGACCAAGCCCGAGAAGATGACAAACTCCGAGGACCTAGCCAGAAAAGTGCTGAATCTTGCAAGACAAGGAGCTTCGTCCAATCCGGAGAGAAACTGACGACAAGGGCCCACATGCAAAAGGGGAGAGGATCTAGAAGACGAGAGAAACAACACCGGGCAAAGCAGGCCACAGACTGGGCCGGGAAGGGCTCAGGCCGGTCGGCCCAGGCCGGCCGGCCCAGCCTGTTCTGGAGCCCAATCGGCCTCCCCTTTGACCTAGTTGCATCTTGGGTTATTTATAGCCCTCTGACCGAGAGCCATGAAGGATTCAATTCATCATCCGCCGCCGAGGATCCGAGAAGCTTGAGGGACACCATCTTGGAGATGAGGGTCGTGCTAGTTGTCTAGGGTCTCCCTAGCCGACGTGGGAACCTTGCATGGAAGACCACGTCGGGGCTCCGGAGCGAGGATCAAGATCGAGGTAGGGCCCCGGTGGTGATCTTGTTCATGTAATCATTCATGGTGAAGTCTTTAAGTGAATTCGATTTCTAGCGATCAAGTGCCTTCTCGATGATTTTGTTTTCTTCTTGGTTTTGCTTATTCCCCAATCTATCTATAGCTAGATTGCATAGGGTGCTCTTGTAGCCGCGGTGGCTAGAGGTGCATACCGGACCGGCCAACTGATTTCAACTTGTTCTTATCGAACTCGCCCTAGACTACCCGCATGAGTAGGGATACATTGTGACAGAATGGGGGTTCCGAAAGGCGGGCGTTTTCGGAGTCGGATGGAAGGCCACGATTTAAAGATGCTTTTAATGAGATTCGCTTTATTATCTTCATCTATCTTGTTTGGATCTACAACATAAGCATGATCTAGACTCTCTAGATCGGTTATCTCTTTGCTTTCTCTTGCTACCTCTTTAGTAGATTAGATTAGATTAGTTTCCTTTATGAGTTAGTAGATTAGATGCAACTTGTCTTCATAAGATAGCTTACCTTGCTTTACTAGATTGATTCCTTGCGTTGCACATTGTTCCACGGATTCGATACCTTGGGTTCACCACTCGAGGGAAGAAGGGTCCCTTGACTACGACGGGAGACTTGTCCGCTTGCAAGTCTAAACGAACTTTGATACAACTATTAGCCATCAACAAGCCCCTTTTTCTGGCGCCGTTGCCGGGGAACAAGCAATCAAGATCCAATCTAGTATCGCTTATTTTTCAGTTTTTCTTTTGATTTTATTTTGCATCTCTTAAGTTTGATCATCCCCAAAAAGAAAAAAATCAATCTAATCTAGTTCTTCATTAACCCTAATTTTTCTTTTCTTTTTAGATTTTTGTTTTATTGCTAACCCTAACCAGAGATGGTTGGCTACCTCTCCAAGAAACCCAAACTTTTTTTGTGGATGATCCAGGAAAACTTTACAGGCAAAGGTGACGTGCAACACAAGCTAAAGGGTTGGAAACCCTAGATTCAAAAGTCAAACTCGAAGGACCATCAAAATCTCCAAGGGAATCAACACCTCCAAGACAAGACGCCGGATGGCCTTCAAAATCAAGAGGAGGATGGAGAAGATGGAGATAGAGAAAGTTGTTACATCCGTCAAGACCAAAGGACAAAGCCAGCCTGTGAAGACCAAAAAAATGACTAAGCCGAAGTGGGTACCCAAGATTGCAATGCCCACAAAGAGCGTTGATCCGGAGTAATCAAGTGAAGAAGTCTAGCCATGGACTATAAACGAAGCGCTAGGCGGGAGGCAACCCGTTTCATCGAGTCAAGAATAAGCTACCGAGAGGATGACCCGATTCCAGGTTTTTCAAGTCTTTTTAAATATAATTCAGTTTTGAATTTTACTACGCAAAACATTAGACTTAGAATGGTTGAACAATATTAGAGACATAATTCTTGGTTGAATATTTTGCTTGATCATAACCCTTTACATGAACCATCCTATGTTGTTTGCTTCTTTTTCGAGAAACCAAAACCAAAAAAATTCAGAACCTAACTCAACCTTTCATACTCTTTATGATGTTGTGGTTGACTTGTTTTTCATGCTAAAAACACACGAGTAGAGCCACGACTTGTATCTAGATGTTATTTAAATTTTAGCATGTGGTAGGACTCGCGTGAACCTACAATCTTGATTTTTGGTTGATTTAAAAATTCATATCCTTGGTTTCTCTAAGATTAGAATTTTTCTAAGCGTCACTTGATTTTATTTCATTCAAAATCTCTCTCATCTAATCAAAATTAGGACCTAAACTTATGCCCCCATGATCAAGCCGGGAAAAGCTTGCTCTGAACTAATGAAGGCAAACAATACCGGTGAGACCAACATAAAAGTAGTCGGAAATATTTTTCGACTTACATTTGTTTTTAATGCTTTAAAAACTCCTCTAAATTTATATTTTAACTCATTAATATCTCTGATTTTATTTTTTATTTTCGATATTAGAGGGGTGCTTAGCATTAAAACATGCTTAGAGGGAGGCAATCTAGTTAACCTAACCATACATGCACCATGATACATCATGGGATGCCCCTCCAACATCTTTTATCAAACCACATGCAAAGTACAAGCATGGGGGGCAGCCAAGGCTTTGTTTTGTAGGAATATCATGGAGGCATGTGAGGCAAGGGAGTTTGGAAGTGAGTCAATGCGAAAACATCAAGTGGAAGGAGCAATAATGCAAGCGAAGGAGTGGACGGGAATGTTTGGAAGGTGTACGCGGTCATGAAGCAACATGATGCACTAGAGAAGAACCGAGCGAAGAGGAGGAGAGAGGTAAGTCTCCCATCCAGCTCTTTGTTCGTGTGCTCTAGTTTGTAGGCCGGAACCACCTTAGACTTAGCCATCCACCGCGTTTGTTTTGTGCAACAAATCACATCCTTAATCCACTCAAAGTCCAGACTACAAAATAATATTTGTGTACCTTGTTACCGGGTGAAAACCCCGGATATATATTTGTGAGGGAGAGTGCTGCAATCATGGAAGAAAACTACAAGCCTTTTCACCAAAGAAGAAGGGATCATCGTCGTCTAAGCCATCAACCTCTTCGAGGAGGCACTCGGTTTCCGAGTTTCCTCGGAGTATGGAGGAGGACACGGCACCGCCGAGGAGGAACCACACTCTTGTCCTCGGTGGCATGAGGGCTACACGAAACTCGTTCATGAGGTTCACCAAACCTCGAGGACATATGGAGGAGCCGCCCGTCCGACCTCACCACTCGACACGATCATCCGCTCCACCTCCATACGCTCCGCGGTATTCCGAGGGGTATGTCATCATGACGGAAGAGGAGGAGAAGAAGCTCGCTCGCCTTGAGTAGAGGCTTGTAGAGAACGTCGACATCGACGACCAAGCTCTCCACATATTGGGTTTCATACGGGACACCGGTGCAATTCTCTAACGGAGTGTCGGCAAACACCCACAAGGAATTCGCCTAGGAAATTCTCATGACCATGGCGCATACCCTTGATAAAGGAGTGCTGAGTCTCTCATTCCGTTTGGAGGGAGCCCACAAGTGGAGAAGAAGGAAGACACCGTCGGAAGGGTAACCTTGATCAACGATGCTATTTCTAGCACCTTGATGGGGTAATCTCCTTTCATCCATGGGTTGCAATCGATCTTGAGATGTAATCACACTTTGTTGGATTATCTATCTATCATCTTGTGTTGGAAATACTTTAATGCTTAAGGTTAGCTACCATGCTGTAAAGGGAGTAAAGGGCTCAATGCTTCCTTGGATCCATTCAACACAATCCCCGATAGATTTGATTGGTTTTCATGTTCGAAACGATTGCATGTTCTAGTATCGTAGACCCATGGGCGAGTGTCTCCTATTTTCAAAAGGGAGCTCCGGAACAAGTGGATGTGCATGAAGGCACATGGGAAGGTTTTTGGAGTATGATCACGGGAGGAGACCATCAACAAAGAAATACTATCCGGAACCCCATCATCCAAGTGTGTCACTTTTGTGCAAGTGGATTTTTGGGAGAACGAGAGAGACAAAGATAACCAACACGGAGTTGAATTGGCTTTACTAGGCTTTTTTCCAAGAAGCCAATCAACCCCACTCACATATGATCAACCGGTGGTGTTGTGAGCAACATCGGATTCGGGAGATCGGGTTGTTACCTCTCCATGTTGACTATCTCTTTAAAACCGGGTATTACAAGGAACCCGAATCATCTCCTACCCGGCACTTCCCTAGGAATATATGAGGAAAGGAAAATATATAAGTGAAGATGAGAGAGGAGGCTTCAAAGTGGCCTAGGTGAATTTGCCCCTTTCGGAAGTAAGGTTAAGACTTTTTCTTGAGGGGAAGAAGATTGGTTAGAGGAAGGACTTCTTGTGCCAGAGAAGAAAAAAATAAAAGAGAAGGATTGTAGGAGAAGGTTTTTCCATGGCCCAAGAAGGAGGTGCACAACAAAATTATGTCCCACCATTGGGAGGAACCCCGGCGCCACCGAGTTACTACGGTGGTGTACCAATGCAAGCATGGGGGAGTGGTGCAGCCATGCCCCCACCAAATTTTGCGGTGCCCAATGTAGCCTTTGCGGAGCCATATGCACACCTTCCTCAACCACAACAAAATGTGGCCACCATTGGAGGATACGCTGCAACGAACATGCAAATTATTGCAGCGATCCAAACCAATGCAAACCAAATGGTTGAAGGAAATGCGAACATTGCTTATGTGCTTGGACACCTTCACCTAGCACCGTCAGACAATTCATATGAGGAGAGGTGCAATCTTATTATGAGTAAGGGTACAACAACCAAGACCATCAATATCAACCACCGGCAAAAGATTAGAGAGAGGAGGAGCTTTAGTTATCTTTCCTTTACCACCCTTTCTTTAATTTTCAGCTTGTTTGCGCCTATGTATGCGTAGTGTTTTCAGTTCTTATTTAAATTTCAGCATGTGTGTTAGTTTATTTTCAGCATGTGTGTTAGTTTTATTTTCATCATGAATAAAGTCACCACCAAGTTTTTACCTTTGGTAAAGTTACAAGGTTTATGCCATGATGATATATGATTATAATTGCCACTTTGTTTATCTTTGTAATTGTTTTATGAATGTTTAAACTAGTGCTCTCTTAAAATACAAATCTGAAATTATCTAAATGCTAGCTTAATCTTTAGCGGAGGTTATGATAAAAATAAAGACCCATAGTGTTTTATGTGCTCTCAAGTTTCAGATGGATTAAAGATGATTTATTTTTGTTCTTAAAAGTAATGTTAACCTTGTCATAGATACCACTTGCGTGTTGCTCTACCTATCCAGAGCCATATAAATATTTGAGTGCAAAAACTTAGTATACAAGGTTTATTTTTGGGTGAGTTATTTCAGGCCTTGATTTCTATGGCCCAAGACTAAGAAGCTGGTCATTCAGTTTTTGCGTATCTATCTTTTTGCTAGCCTTTTATCTGTGAGTTGTGTATCCCCACATCGGAGATCTCACAAACTTCACCGGATATCCACCCTTAAAACCAAATATCATCTTTTGTGTTTACCTCCTTGACCACAACCTATCATTGAGAATGGATCATCAATTCAAGGAAGATCGCAAGACGGTGTCAACATTGAAGAATTCAAGTATCTCTCCAAGGAAAAATATTTCCGGTACCTACCTTATTTATCACCTCTTTGCTCGAGGACGAGCAACGTCTAAGCATGGGGGAGGAGGTAGGTACGATGCAATTTTTAGAGTTCAAAGGGGAGCAATTAAAAAAATTCAAAGGGGTGCAAATAAAAAATCAAAACTCCGATGTGAAAGTCTCGTTACTGAATGTATGCCAAAAAATGAATGAATAAGAAAAAGAATGAAAGAAAGAAAGAAAGAAAGAAGAGAAAAGGAGAAAAATATGAGTATGTGCAAAAATAAAGTGAACTCCCCGGTTCTCTAAAAGTGCATTAGGAAATTCAAGGCTTCAAGATTAAAAGATCCATACTCATTTTTCCAACCATGTGCAATCTGATAACGAGGACTTCCTTTGTGCCTCGGGATCACTTTTGCCATTTGCACATGTCCACTCATCTCAAGTGTGTGTATTTTTCTCTTTCCCCTCCTTGATATAACATCATTTTCCAATGACCTTTTTGACGAGTCTCGGTAAGACCATGAGAAGCTTGTCTTGTTTTGACAACATCTCATTTATAAAATCTTGGTAGGACTAAACTTTCCCAAAAAGCTCCATATAAAGCCTACCACATAAATAAATGCTATGAGAGGGAAAGGAGTAGAATAAATAGGCTTGAGAGACAAGATGAGATGAGAGTTCATGAGCAAGATGCAAGGTGGTTTAAATTTGTAAACTTGGTTTAGCTCTTTTTCATCTTGTTCTTTATTTCAAAATTTCCGAGATCCATTTGAATTTTGGGAGCATGTTAATACTTGTGGGATAAGCTTAATGAAATATCTACCCTCCGTAGGGATGAAGGCTAGTACATTATGGAACTTTAATGAATTAAACTTTTGAAAGCATTATGTTTTTTTTCATGTATGATCAAGCGAAAGGTTTAAACATTGATGGGCAACAATGATATCCATCGAAGGCTTACTCGAGGACGAGCAAGGTTTAAGCATGGGGGAGCTGTTGACGGTGCAAATCCGTCAACCTAGCCATGCGTTTACCTTCGGTGTTGGCATAACTTTTGTATCTTATCAATTGGTACTAACCCCCGTGGTATAACAAGTTCACTTGTGCATGTCGGTTTTGGAGTTTAGTGTTTACGCAGGGTTTTAACGTTGAAAGCAAGGCTTCCGGGATAAGTTCATTAAGCACCTCATGACAAGACCTTGAAGCCTGGTACAAGTCAAGCAATGAAGTGAACATGACTCCAAGAGCCCAAGGACCAAGCCCGAGAAGATGACAAACTCCGAGGACCTAGCCAGAAAAGTGCTGAATCTTGCAAGACAAGAAGCTTCGTCCAATCCGGAGAGAAACCGACGACAAGGGCCCACATGCAAAAGGGGAGAGGATCTAGAAGACGAGAGAAGCAACACCGGGCGAAGCAGGCCACAGACTGGACCGAGAAGGGCCCAGGCCGGTCGGCCTAGCCGGCCGGCCCAACCTGTTCCGGAGCCCAATCGGCCTCCCCTTTGACCTAGTTGCATCTCAGGTTATTCATAGCCCCCTAACTGAGAGCCACAAAGGATTCAATTTGTCATCCGTCGCCGAGGAGCCGAGAAGCTTGAGGGACACCATCTTGGAGATGAGGGTCGTGCTAGTTGTCTAGGGTCTCCCTAGCCGACGTGGGAACCTTGCATGGAAGACCACGTCGGAGCTCCGGAGCGAGGATCAAGATCGAGGTAGGGCCCGGTGGTGATCTTGTTCATGTAATCATTCATGGTGAAGTCTTTAAGTGAATTTGATTTCTAGCGATCAAGTGCCTTCTCGATGATTTTGTTTTCTTCTTGTTTTTGCTTATTCCCCAATCTATATATAGCTAGATTGCATAGGGTGCTCTTGTAGCCGCGGTGGCTAGAGGTGCATACCGGACCGGCCAAGTGATTTCAACTTGTTCTTATCGAACTTGCCCTAGACTACCCGCATGAGTAGGGATACGTTGTGACAGAACGGGGGTTCCGAAAGGCGGGCGTTTTCGGAGTCGGATGGAAGGCCACGATTTAAAGATGCTTTTAATGAGATTCGCTTTTCTATCTTCATCTATCTTGTTTGGAGCTACAACATAAGCATGATCTAGACTCTCTAGATCAGTTATCTCTTTGCTTTCTCTTGCTACCTCTTTAGAAGATTAGATTAGATTAGTTTTTTTTATGAGTTAGTAGATTAGATGCAACTTGTCTTCATAAGATAGCTTACCTTGCTTTACTAGATTGATTCCTTGCGTTGCACATTGTTCCACAGATTTGATACCTGGGTTCACCACTCGAGGGAAGAAGGGTCCCTTGACTACGACAGGAGACTTGACCGCTTGCAAGTCTAAACGAGCTTTGATACAACTATTAACTGTCAACAAAAGTCGACTTGTGTATCTGGGCCATGGATTTCAAACCCAAGATACGGGTGCCACCGTAGTGGACTTGAAGGAGCGACCGGAGTCGACTTGTGTACCTGGGCCATGGATTTCAGACCCAAGATACGGAGCGCGAGTACTTAGGGTACTTGGACCCATGGTACAGAGCGTGAAGGCTACGTGCAGCTAGGTTCCATCGTCGCCAGGACCCGAGGGCCACTTACAGCTAGGTTCCATCGAAGCTTACACACGTAGTATGCCACCGAAGCAGGCGAAGATGCAACCGGAGTCGACTTTAAGTTGCCGCGCGGAGCGGACTTTAGAATGTGACTTTAGAAGTCGACTTTAGATTGCCGCGTGTAGCGGACTTTAGAAGCTGCCTCCTTGGGATAGCCCCCGAGTTGATGAAGTAGACTCATGGTGACTTGATTGATATACCCCAAGAGTAGTCAACAAAGTGTAGCTCCCGTGAAAACCCGCTGAGAAGCGTACACAAATGAGTAGCCGGCATGTTATCCTACATGATGAGGAAAACAAGCCAAGAAAAGAGAACAGTAATCATTTAAATAAATGACTTAGCTGTTGCCGCTTGTGCGGACTTGTAGATGAAGTCGTGGCGGTCGGCGATGGAGCCGCGACAGTTGTTGCTGAAGTTGACTAGTCAGAGTTGATTCTGACCAGTTGTTGGGGGCGTGACTGCCGTTCTTGACTAATTTGGAAAATTAGTCGAGATGAATGGTCGACGCGATGAGACTGGAAGACGACGTCGTGGCGGCGCGCGGCGTACTCGAAGTAGAGCCAGTGTTGCCGCAAGGCAAGTAGTCGTGCCCCACGGCGTGGCTTAAGTAGAGCCAGTGTGGCCGCAAGACGAAGTCGCGGCGCATGGAGTAGTCGATGACGAGACTGCGCGACGCGGAGTAGTTGACGACGAGCGGCGCAACGAGCCGCGTGTCGAGCCGCGCGACGTACCGAGGCACCCGGACGCGCGGTGGAGGCGAAGTAGTCGACGACGAGTCGCGCGACGTGCCGAGGCACCCGGACGCACGGTGAAGGCGAAGTAGTCGACGACGAGCCGCGCGACGTGCCGAGGCACCCCGGACGCGCGGCGAAGGCGAAGTAGTCGACGACGAGCCGCGTGACGAGCCGCGCGACGCGCCGAGGAACCCGGACGCGCGGTGTAGTCGAGGTAGATCGCTGCAGCCGGGAGAGTGAAGACGAGTACTCGCGGTGCACGACGGGGTTGACGTAGAGCATGTGTGGCCGGGTGACGATTAGTCACGGCGCTCAATGTAGTTGAAGTAAAGCCGAGGCGACCGAGAGACAAGTTAATGCAGCCGGGAGCCGATGTAGCTGTACCCGCGTACGTCTTCTAGTGTGCAGCATGCAAAGATTTGGAGGCTTCCTGGTGTAGACTTGCATGTGCGTGTGGCACAAATATGAGATATTGCCCTTTCACGTGGAGTACTCGAGTGCAACAGGTAATGACTTTGCTTTGATCTCCGTGGAAAGAACAGTCTTTTTTTCGGTAACATAATCCTTTTGTCTTCTGGAGATTTGTAATGGTCACCACCTGCTGTTGCATGGAGAGAGCTCTCCGCACAAAAGGCGGAGACGGCAACTCGACTTTGACTTGGAGAAGAGTCCCAAACGGAAACGGCCTGGACAGCAGCTAGGTGCGATGGTCTTCGCGAGCATGGACAGCTTGGAGGCTGATGACTTGAAATCCGAAACGGGAAAAAAGAACGAGTCTTGATTCCGTACAGAGCTTGGATGTAGAAACTCGACGAGACCTTCTCGCGGGTAGACCGGAAGGAGATTGATTCGGTCGCAACAGCGAGTTGCGAATTGGAAATTCAACGAGTCGCCGAGTAGATTGATCTTGCTGATGAAGGTCCTCCGAATTCGCCTAATGATCGTGACGATTGCCCCACGGTGGGCGCCAGCTGTCGGTGTTTAAACCTCTCGACCTCCATAGGAGGTACCCGCAGCAAGGTAGAAGGTGGGGATCGCCATGATCTGGAACCCGAAGGTACGCGCGAGGACACAAGACACGAGATTTATACAGGTTCAGGTAGCCGGAGTAGCTACCCTACGTCCTGTTTAGAGTAGTATTACGCCCTGCGCTTGGTGTTGTTCCCCGGAGGGATTGTCGATGTCCTCCTAGGTACCCGGCCCTCCTTTATATAGTCCAGGGGGTGGGTTCCTAGTCGGTTACAAGGCAGGAGTCCTAGTAGGATTACACAGAGCGAGTCCTAGTAGGAGTACAGGGGAATTCTAGTAGGAGTCCATCTTCTACTCTTCCTCCTTCCTTGCATGATTACCCGGGGTGTATGCCCGACAAGGTCCCCCTTCGGGACCGAAGGCGTCCAATCAGCAACAAAATCGGTGAGGACCTGAGACTTTATTGCACTGCGAGCAACGAAGTTTATGACATGCTCTGCCAGCTCGGTGGCCCACTTGCCCATTCTCCCTGTGGACTCCTTGTTTTCAAACATGTCTCGAAGAGGGAAAGCTGGGGGACCGATATATTGTGGCTTTGAAAATAATGCCGAAGCTTCCTCTTTGCCATCACCACTGCATATGCCATCTTCTCCATCTCCGAGTAGAAAAGTTTTGAGCCGCTCAAGGCTTCAGAGATGTAATAGATGGGGAACTGCTTCAAGGCTTCTCCTTCCATTCTCTCTTCTACTAGCACTGCACTGACTCCTGTGTCGGTTGCTGCGATGTACAGTAACAGCTCAGCCTTCGGTGACGGTTTAGTCATGACGGCTGCCTCTTCTAGATATTTTTTGAGATCCTCGAAGGCTTGCTGTTGATCTGCACCCCCACTGAAAAACTGAGTTCGCGCGAAGCACCTTGAAGAAAGGTAGGCTTAGCTCAGCTGCCTTGGAGATGAACCGGTTCAGCGATGCTATTCTGCCCATGAGCCTTTGGACCTCCTTTCTGTTGCTTGGTGGCTGCATCCTTCGTAAAGCTTCGATCTTCTGAGGGTTTGCCTATATGCCCCATTTCGAGACCATGCACCCTAACAACTGCCCCTTCCGAATGCCGAAGATGCACTTCTCTGGATTAAGCTTGAGGCCGTTCCGCCTCATGTTGTCGAAAGTTTCGGTCAGGTCTGCAATGTGATCTTTCTCCTTCTCGCTCATGATGACGATGTCGTCAACATAGGTCGAGGCGTTGCGCCCCAGCTGGCTACCCAGAATTAGCTTCATCATGCGGTTGAAAGTTGTCCCCGCGTTGCGAAGGCCTTCTGGCATTCTGACGAAACAAAAAATGCCGAAGGGGGTTGTGAACCCGGTCTTAGCCTCGTCCTCCCTTCACATCCACACCTGGTGGTATCCGGAGAAACAATCCAGAAGACTTAACATTTCACACCCAGCTGCCTGATCGATGATGATGTCACTCCTTGGCAGCGGGTAAGGGTCCTTCGGGCATGCTTTGTTGAGTTCTGTGAAATCGATGCACATGCGCATATTCCCATTCTTCTTCGGCACCATCACCACATTGTCCACCCACACTGGGTACTACACTTCTCTTATGATTCTTGCGTCAAGCAGCTTCTGCACTTCGGCCTCCGCGGATTTAATCCTGTCGTCTGCTATTGGCCGCTGCCTCTGCAGTTTCGGTTTGATCTTCGAGTCGGTGTTCAAGGCATGCTCTATAATCGAGTGGTGGACCCCCGTCAAGTCCGACTTGGACCATGCGAACACATCCTGGTTATGACGAAGGAACTGCAGGAGTTTGTCTTCCTCCTCCGTGCTAACCTCGGTACCTATCATGAAAGTCCTGCTTGGCACATCTGCGCACAAGGGGACTGTCCTCGTGTCATCGACTGCTTTCATGCGCTCAGCTTCGGCCCCTTTCATGGACTGCCTCATTTGGGCCTCGGCCTTCTGGTCTTCTTGTGCTACGGCTTCGCTGCCCTCATCTTAATTGATAACATGCACCTGTCTGTTAAGCACTGAAGTGTTCCGCTCGGCCCTTAGAGCCTCCTCTTGGCTGCCATACACCGAAATCACCCCCGCCGCGGTTGGCATCTTCATCAGCAGGTACCCCTGGTGGATAACTGCCGCGAACTTGTTGATGGTGTTACGGCCAAAGATGGCATTGTACGGGTATACAAAGTCAACAACATGAAAGGTTATGACTTCCGTCCTCATGGTGGCATCTTGTCCGAAGGTCACATTGACATCAATCTTACCCAGGGCCTCGATTCTCTTGTTGCCGAAGCCGTACAGCGGGTGCTCTGCTTTCTGTAAGTCTTCTTTTTTGAACCAAATGCCAGAGAAACACTGCCACGTCAATATATCCGCTAAACTGCCATTGTCCACCGGGACTCTTCCCACATCATTACCGAAGTAGTACTTTGTGTTTTTGCCAATGTTTGCCCTTATGACGAGCGGGTCTATCGGTGTTTTAGACCGGCAACCTACTACGGGGAGTACCCAAAGTAGATGATTGTGACTCGCCGAGACCGGTAACTCGAAGGAAGAGACACGCGGCACACAATTTAGACAGGTTCGGGCCGCGAGGTGCGTAATACCCTACGTCCTGTATGCTGCGTAGCTCTGGATTGGTAGGGCACGATTACAAGATGGTGCAATGGTGCGCCGTGAGTTGTATGAGAGGAGATTGGATGCTAGAGATCGGTCCCCGCCTCACCTTATATAGTCGGGAGGCGGGGTTACAAGTCGGAGTAGGGAGAGAGTACTAGTCGAGTACGTCTAGGAGTCCTCTATACAGTGCGGAACATGTACAACTCCCTAACCGAGTACTACTCCTGTGTAGTCCTTGTGCTCCACGCCTTCAGGTGCCGTGTAGCGCAAGCCGGGTAGTCCCAGGGGCCCACCGAGTAGTCGGTCCTGGTACCCACCGAGGTAGTGGGCCCAGGGAGGTCCATACGACAAGCCCCCGAGTACTTTGTAGTCGAGAAGGATAGCTTCAAGTAGTCTTGACGGCCTTAACGAGTAGTCCCCAAGCGTCCCTGAGTGCTACTGAAGGATCAGATGGCGACTAGAGAGGGGAGGAGTGAATAGAAGCCGGTAAAAATTCTTCCCAAAGAACCCGGCCTATGTCCTACTCAAATCCCGGTCACACACAAGCGATGGATCGAATCACGCACCAATCGCCAAGACCACGAGGTTATGGATCAACCTCTAGCCTTAGGAACGATTCCTCAAAGCACACGCGGAAGCACTAGAAAGGGAGGAAGGAATCGAACCAAGAAGCAAAGCACACGAGCTCGGCGGACCGTCCGCGCAGGGAGGGGCGGACCGTCCGCAAGAGCCGCGCGGACCGTCCGCCGCCGGTATCGCGGGCCCGTCCGCACCCGGCCGCGGACCGTCCGGCCTTAGCCGCGGACCGTCCGTTAATTTACACGAACGACCCACGGACACCCCCCGTGCCACGGACCGTCCGCGGGGAGCACGCGGACCGTCCGCCTAGCACCCGCGGACCGTCCGCCCGACACCGCGGACCGTCCGAAACTTCGTCCAACCAAAAATCAAAATCACAACGGATCGAAACAAAGGACGAGCAAGAACACGAAGAACACGGGATGAACCGGAGCCGCGCGGACCGTCCGCCCGGTCCTCACGGACCGTCCGCCGTGTGCGGACGAACGTAAAAATAGCCCGACCCCGAAAGTCAACTCCCCCAAATCATCATCGGATTTCCCAAACGGTTGAAGCTGTAGAGATAAGGGTTTGGGGACTTGAAAAGCGTCACACAAGGATGCTATAGCCCAAAAATCTTGCCTCCTAACTCCCTAAAGCACCGGTAATCGCGAATCCTTTGAGCACCTCCAAAAACTAGAGCACCGAACGAAAACTCACGAATCGAAGTGATTTCCCGGCGTTTGAGGGCACAAGATCAAGCACAAAGATGCACAAGGCATCTATCCATGTTTCCCTCAAAGAAATCCGGGAAGAAACTCACTCAAATCCGCGGAATCACACCGAGAACAAAGGCACGAAAATAAGCACAAAAAGGCACGAAAAACAACCCCGAATCTTCTATACAAACCAGGAAAGATTCACAAGGTCTAGCATGCCGCCCTAGCATCCATCCCTCTCAACAAATCTCTCATGAAGCTCTCATGCTAGCCTAGAGAAAATAGGAAGGAAAATAGCTACGAAAATGAGAAAGAGAAGGGGGGAAATGAAACCCTAAGTCGCGGAGAGAGAGAGCCATCAACACACACTCCAGGCTTATATATCGAGTCCCGCCGGAGTGGTAAATGACTCGACTACCCCTAACTACACTACTGGCGATACAACCCACGTAGGGGCATTTTGGTAATGTTTGTGGGTCTTGCCATCGGACGGCCACGCCTTTGCCGCACCCCGCGTCCTCCCGACGCAAGCCATGCGATCCCGCCGCATGTCCTCCGCTTCGAAGCTTCCCGACACGCCCGGATCCCGTCTCCGTCGTGTTGGGCCCTCAGACTTGGTTTTGAGGCCCAAACCAAGAAACCGTCCGCCGATGGTTTTGTGGGCAAACCACCAAACCCCGCGTGCCCGGTCCGGCCTCCCGCCAAACCACTTGACTTGACCGCCACCGTGCACCGCTCACTTGTCCATGACTTCGTCTTGCTTGTGTCGCCACCATGTGGCCCGCACCCGATCCCCGCCGTCCACCGGTCCCTCGAACCGAGCCTACTTGTCTCTCCATCTCCCGAGGCCCCTCAAGGCTGAAGACCTTTCGCGCCCGTTCTTCACCTGCAACAACACGAACTAGGCCGCAGCCTACACCTGCGCACTAAGCCAAGAGTCAGTCCAACACCCGTTGTCAATCACTCATCACTTAAGGAGCGGTCATCCACCGACCACTGGGACGCTCCTGGTCCACAATCTCCCCCTTGATGAGTGCATTGACAACACACAACGCGAAATGAAATTCAGAGTGAAAGAGAAAGAAAGAAGAAAGAAAAACAAGGAAGCTCAACTCATGACCAAAACCGAAGAAAGGCGAAGAAAGGTCACGAGCCAAGCAAAGCACAAAATCCACACCGAAAACAGCAAGAGAGCTCCCCCTGAACAAATGCAAGCTCCCCCTGAACATGTGAATGCAAATTTCCAAATTTCAGCTCACCTCTTCGAATTTTCATTAAGCTCACCTTTTCTCCCCCTTGTTGACAATGTATGAATCAAGGTGAAAATGCGAAATGCAAAGCATATAGACAACTACATGAGCTTCTCAAATAGGCCAAATCTAGTGTCAAAGGCTAAAAATGAGACAAAGATCACACACATGAATCATAGCATAGTCAAAGCATTGCCACAAGTAATATATGAAAATACAAGCATGTGACAAAGCAAAATTTTCAGATTTAAGCAGCTTTACCAAAAGAAGACTCGCTTCACATGTAAAAGCCTATCCATGTCACACTTGAGCCACAAACATGCATATTACTCAAAGATCATACAAGGATATCAAATTCTCAGCAAAAGATCATGGCAAACACCCATAAAGCAAAGCATGTCATGTCAAAGCTCATGAGCCATGTGTCCACTTCGGGAGACTTCTCCACCGGTGAACATCATGCAACATGTTTTGCACCCATATGTGAAAGATAAGACATTTTAAGCATAGACATGATGGATGGAGCATTTTTCAAGCATTATGCACTTCTTTTCAAGATTGATTCATTTCATGGTACATGAAGTGCCTTTGCGGCAAAAAGAAGCTTATGCTCCCCCATGAATGCAACATAGGCTAAACATTCACAATGATATCCGGCCTTTGGCCCAAATGCAAGAACAAGGCATCCAAGCACAATCTAAGCATGAAAAGCACATTTAGACCAAACTGTGACATGGATACACAACTACACACGAGTGGAGCATATTTCATCAAAAATTAGTCAAGTTAAGCATTTATCTCAAAAGGGGCTATCTCACCACACATATATCTCAAATATTCCAAGAGCATAGCCTCACATCACCATTTCTCCACACATATAACCAAAATCTCACAAATAGCCAAAGAGACTCACATATGGCATATAAAGAAGCTCATCATCCTAAAATGCAATATGATACAAATGCAACATGATAGATGACAAGATGGCTATCCTACCATGGTTTATACATCAAGCAACGTATGTATGTACATCAAAGTAAAAACATGATATGATACAAATGGTACAAAAGGAAACCCCCAAGAATCAACTAGAAAGGGCAACAAACCCCAAGTTCCCCCGCAAGCGCACAAATGTAGCTTGGTCGAGAGGCTTTGTAAAAATGTCGGCTAGCTGATCTTGGGTAGGGACATGGCTCAAAACAATGGTTCCTTTCTCCACATTGTCCCTCGAAAATGATACCTCACTTCTATATGTTTGGTTCGGAGTGAAGCACCGGATTTTTGGCTACGCTTATGGCACTCGGTGCTATCACAAAGAAGTGGGATCCGGGTGCACTCCTCACCAAAGTCTCTCAAAGTGTATGAAATCCACAAGCACTCGGGAACAACAACTCGCGGTAGCAACATACTCCGCCTCCGTGGTAGACCGAGCTACACTAGATCGCTTGCGGGAAGACCATGAGACCAACGAAGAACCAAGAAACCGACAAGTACCGAAGTAGACTTCCTCTCGACTCGACAACCAAAGAAATCCGCATCGGAAAAGCCATGAAGAGACAGAGTCGAGGAGGAAGAATACCAAAGGCCAAGACCAGGGGCGGACCGTAGGTACCGAAAATCCTCTTGACGGCCCGTCGATGTGATGTCCTCGGCGAAGCTCGAAAACGAGCGCACGGACACACGCCGAACCGTATGTCCGGCCTCGTCGCCGCCGTCAAGTAGAGGAGGGAGCCGATCATGCTCCCGTACTCCCGCCGGTCCACCGGTTCTCCGTCCTCATCCGCATCCAAAGTGGCCGTACTCCCCATGGGAGTCGACATCGGCTTCACATCTTGCATCCGGAACTTTCTCGAGATGTCTTTCGTGTACTTGGTTTGGTGCACAAATGTACCGTCCTTCACTTGCTTGATCTCACCGAGAAAATACTGCAACTCGCCCATCATGCTCATCTCGAACTCCCTGCTCATCTCATTTGCAAACTTGGCAACAAGGTTATGTGACGAGCCACCAAAGACAATATCATCCACGTATATCTGCACAATCAACAAGTCATTCCTATGCTTGAGGAGAAACAAGGTTCTATCCACGGTACCCATCACAAACCCTCTGCTCAAAAGAAAACCTCTCAATCTTCCATACCAAGCACGGGCGCCCGTTTCAACCCATACGCAGCCCTTTTCAACCCGTATACCCTATGTGGGTACAACTCGCTCTCAAACCCGTGTGGTCGCTTCACATACACCTCCTCCTCTATGACCCCATTCGAAAAGCACTCTTCACGTCCATCCGAAACAACTTGAACCCTTTAGCCACGGCAAAGGCTAGAAGGATTCGAATTGCCTCAAGACGGGCCACGGAGCAAAGGTCTCCTCATAGTCGATCCCCTCCTTCGACTAAATCCCCGAGCAACAAGTCCGGACTTGTTCCTCACAACCATCCCATTCTCTCCCTCTTTGTTCTTCCAAACCCACTTGGTTCCTATGGGATGGCAATTTGGAGGTGGTTCAACTAACTCCCACACTCCGGTTCCTCTCAAAATTTTCCAACTCCTCATGCATAGAATTGACCCAGCTTTGCATCGATAAAGCATGTCCAATGTCCTTGGGCTCAAAAGTAGCAACAAAAGCAAAGCATGAGCAAAATGAGAGGAATTCCCGGACCTCGACCGTGTAGTGCGTTCATTGATGTCTCCAATGATCTTCGAAAGGGGGTGCACTTCTTGAATCCGCCGGGGAGCCTCACGCCTCGAGACCACCTCCCCCTCAACTTCGGCCTTCTCTCGCCCGGTCCTCTTGTTGCACCGTCGTTGTCCATGAAGTAGACGGTCCATGCTCCAAAGTAGTCGTGGGGGAAGTAGTGGGTACATGCTCAGCTTCAGTGCGCATGGTTCTCCCCATCATCATCTCCGCCTTCATCTTTCTCCTCTTCAAAGAGGTCCTCGGCCATCTCTTCATCACCCGCACATTCAAAGCCAAGAGAGGTACATGGCATTGTCTCGTCGAAGGTCACCTCGCAAGTCTCCATGATTTTGTTAGTCTCAAGGTTAAGCACCCTATAGGCTCTAGAGTGGTTAGCATATCCAAAGAAAATACCATCACTAGACCTAGCCTCAAACTTGTCGAGTTTTCCCTTTTTCAAAATAAAGCACTTGCAGCCAAAAACTCGAAAATGACTCACTTTGGGTGTCCGACCATGCATAAGCTCATAACAAGTCTTCTTCTTGAAAGCTCTCAATAAAATCCGATTGGAAACATGACAAGCTGTATTGACCGCCTCAGCCCAAAACCTCCTAGGAGTCCTGTGCTCATCGAGCATCGTCCTAGCCATCTCACAAAGAGTCCGATTTTTCCTTTCCACGACTCCATTTTGAGGGGGCACATAAGGGGTCGAATACTGATGTTCAAGACCTAGATCACGACAAAAGGCATCAAAACGAGAGTTCTTAAACTCGCAGCCATTATCACCGCGGATAGCTCGAATAGCATTCCCATGCCTCTCGTTTTTCAACCTCACGATCGCATCTCGAACAAAACCAAAAGTCTCACTCTTATCCTCCAAGAAGAACACCCGTGCATAGCGAGAGTAATCGTCCACCACAACAAGGACATACCACTTCCCACCCACCGAGCGAACTCGAGCCGGCCCAACAAGGTCCATATGCAACGGCTCTCCGTCGACGCTCGGCCATGACATCGGCCGGGGGTGGATGGGGAGTGGCTACCATCTTACCATGCCTACAAGGAGCACAAACCAAATCCTTCTCAAGCTTCAACTTCGGCAATCCTCGGACAAGGTCAAGACCACTCAAGCGGGAAACCAAATCAAAGCTCAAGTGTCCCAACCGCCTATGCCATTTCCACAAATCGAAGAAGGACCACCCATCAAACAAATGAAAGCAGACCCAAAGAACGAGAGAAATCAGCCCGAAAATCCGACCCTCGGGGATGATCATACGTACAAGATCACCTCGAGAATCAAGCAAGCGAGACTCGCCGTACTTGAAACGCACCTCAAAACCCTCATCAAGCAACCGAGAAACCGAAAGCAAGTTAAAACCCAAAGACTTCACAAGAGCCACTCTCTTCAACGTTACCTTGTCA
Source organism: Cenchrus americanus (assembly GCA_947561735.1). Classification (NCBI taxonomy): domain Eukaryota; kingdom Viridiplantae; phylum Streptophyta; class Magnoliopsida; order Poales; family Poaceae; genus Cenchrus; species Cenchrus americanus. The sequence continues at coordinate 78,538,829 of OX387245.1, read as the reverse complement.
CTCACATGCACAACACCCTCTCGAAAGCACCCTACCTCGTCCATTGTCCCCAAATGTAATGTACATCTTTTCCTTCACCGGGGTGAGGCCGGAGAACCACTTCTTATCTCCGGCCATGTGTCGAGAACACCCGGAGTCGATCAACCAAATGTTCTCCAAGCCTCCCCGCCTCGCAATGTAAACAAGAACGAGAATGAGCTAGCGACTCGACACCGGGGTTAGCACGAGAGAAAGTTAAACCGTTGTCAAGCCATCTCGCTCAAAAGAGGGGTTAGCAAACATCACTCTCTTACCACCAAACTTCCCATGTCCCATGGGAGGAGTACGAGCACCACGAGGGGGGAAACGTGGTCCGTAGTTCCTCCGGAACCCAAAGCCGCGATCATCTCCCCTAAACCCGTACCGAGGACGAGTAGGAGGACGTCCAAAGAAAACCACCACGAGCCCGACCAAACTTCTCACCAAAGATGCACACCATCATCTCTCCCCGACAAACCTCTCACCACCACCTCTCCGTGGGAACCTCGCCAACACTCCTCACACTTCCCACACCCCGTGGAAGTGGCACTCTAGGCTCGGAACACCATGAGGCCGGCGATACCCGTCCCGGTTCGCTTGCTCCCTAGCAAGTCTCTCATCCCTCTTCCTCTTGTAGCAAAACTCGCAAGATGCCTCTCCTTGCCACAATACTCACACCCGAAGGGGATGGGTTTTGGTTTTGGCTCGGCTTCTCTCTAGGCTTCTCACCCTTCTCACCCACAAACTTCACCGGTTTCGGAAATCATTTGTTTTAGGTGGGAATTTGGGTGGATCTTGGGTTGTGTCAAGCTTGTTGCAAAGATGGTTGGGCTTTGGTGTGAAAGAGTTCTTGGGTGCTTTTGGGAGTGGGACTTGGATCTCTCCGATCACCTCAAACTCGGGGTTCGACTCAACACACTTCTCGTACACACTCTCCCCATCGTTCTCTCCCACTTTCTCACCCAACTTCTCAAAACCCAAACCACGACCATCGCCTCTCTTGAACTCCTCAATCATGATTTTCAATTGAGGTTCCCGCCCCGGACAACCAACCCAACACCTTCCTCAAATAGTCATTCTCCTCATAAATGACATCCAAACGGGAAGTAAGTTCAAGATTACGCAAAGTGACTTCATCACAACCTAGAACATGCATTTGCAACAGGAGATTTCAAAGATGCTTCCAAAGAACTAATGGTAGAACGAGCATCGACAAGCTTAGCATGCATAGTAGGACATGATTTGCAAGCACCAAGCAAAGTAGGTCTAGCCTTAAGCTCATCATGTTCACCCTAAGAACATCTAGTTGAGCCAAAATAGAAGCATTCTTCTCATTAAGCAGCTTTGATCTCATTCAACCAAGCATCACATTCAACACATTCAACATCATCGGAGAAGTAGGAGCAAGTTTCAAAGAGTCATTCTCAAGTTTCAATTCAAGCAGCTTTGACTCTAACTCTCCTACTTTCTCGCTAGCATTCTCAAGCCGAGCCCTAAGATCTTTTCTCATCTTTTTGGCATCTCTCAAAGACACTATCACGGTTATCAAGCAAACCATTCAACCTAGCAATCTCGGCAAGCAAAGAGTCGGGATCACGGTTTACCTCATCCTCCGAGTCGGAGTCGCCGTCTTCCTTCACACTCTTCTTGCCGCTCGAGCTATGGGCCATGCCACAAAAGCCCTCGAGCGCCACACGCCACGGCCCCGCCGAGGTTCCGGCTTGCACTCTTCTTGCCACTGCGCCTCCCGGCGTCTTCATCTTCGCTGCTTGAGCTTGACTGCTCCTCGCTTGAGCTTGAGTTGACGTCGCTCGCACCGGCCACCATCGCTCTTGCCTTGTTCTTCTTGTAGGTGCTCTTGCTCGGTCGCCGCTTATCCTTGTCCTTGCTCTTGGACTTGTTGAAGTGCTTGCCCTTGGGGGAGTACTTGTCTTCACGCCTCGGGTGCGCCTTGTACTCGTTCACCTTGTACTTGTTCTCCTCTCGCATCCGGCACTCGGCGATGAAGTGGCCACGCTTGCCACACTTGTAGCACGTCCCTGAGCTCCGCCTTGCGTTCCTCCGACTCTCGTGTAGTCGTTCAAATCTTCTTGAGAGCAAGGCCAGCCTCCTCCTCGCCCAAAGACATCAAACTCCTCATCCGGAATGGTCATAAGAGAGGACAAAGAAAACTCGTCGACAGGAAGGGTTAGATTTGCCCTTTGATCCTCCCACAAGAGCAAGACTATGGTCGGGCCGAGCCCTCATGCTTGGATAGCATCTTCCCCGTCAACCTCAACCGACTTGAGCTTAGAAAAGAGGTCATCCAACTCAATAGTCAAATAATTCCCGTACTCCTTGATGGCCTCAACCTTAGCACCCCAAACATTTGGATCCAAGACATGCAAGAGCTTCAAAGCCCGATCATGCTCTGAGTACCGAAAATCCTCAACATTAGCCTTCATGTTGTTCACGATGGCGATGAACCTCTGAAACATCGCATCAATGTCCTCACCGGGAAGTGGAGAAAAATTCTCATATTGCATCCGGTAAGAGACAAAGAGGCGAGCCTTCACATGGTTATCACCACCGTGAGCAACCAACAACTTATCCCAAATTTGCCAAGCAAGATCCAAATGGCGAACACGATCAAACTCGGATCACACAAGCTCCGGCACAAGTGATCAACGGCTTTTGCATTAGCCTCATACTTGGCCTTGGCATCGGCATCGGTCACCATAAGAGTATGGATGTTGACCGGAATAGCATATGTCTTGTCAAGCACAATAAACTCCAACAACTTTCCTCGAAGAAAAATCCTCATACGAGCCGCCCACTTGTGGTAACCCTTGCCATCGAAGTGCGGCGGACCGCCCCGCTCAACGTACGCCATCTTAGGATTCGAGACTTGTCAAAGTCGCAAAGAATCCGGCACCAAGCTCTGATACCAATTGAAGGATCGATGGCGACTAGAGAGGGGGGGAGTGAATAGGAGCCAGAAAAATTCTTCCCAAAGAACCCGGCCTATGTCCTACTCAAATCCCGGTCACACACAAGCGATGGATCGAATCACGCACCAATCGCCAAGACCACGAGGTTATGGATCAACCTCTAGCCTTAGGAACGATTCCTCAAAGCACACGCGAAAGCACTAGAAAGGGAGGAAGGAATCGAACCAAGAAGCAAAGCACACAGGCTCGCGGACCGTCCGCGCAGAGGGGCGGACCGTCCGCAAGAGCCGCGCGACCGTCCGGCCGGCATCGCGGACCGTCCGCACCCGGCCGCGGACCGTCCGCCTTAGCCGCGGACCGTCCGTTAATTTACACAGAACGACCCAAAGACACCCCCCGTGCCACGGACCGTCCGCGGGGAGCACGCGGACCGTCCGCCTAGCACCCGCGACCGTCCGCCCGACACCGCGGACCGTCCGAAACTTCGTCCAACCAAAAATCAAAATCACAACGGATCGAAACAAAGGACGAGCAAGAACACGAAGAACACGGGATGAACCGGAGCCGCGCGGACCGTCCGCCCGGTCCTCGCGGGACCGTCCGCCGGGTGCGGACGCACGTAAAATAGCCCGACCCCGAAAGTCAACTCCCCCAAATCATCATCGGATTTCCCAAACGGTTGAAGCTGTAGAGACAAGGGTTTGGGGACTTGAAAAGCGTCACACAAGGATGCTATAGCCCAAAAATCTTGCCTCCTAACTCCCTAAAGCACCGGTAATCGCGAATCCTTTGAGCACCTCCAAAAACTAGAGCACCGAACGAAAACTCACGAATCGAAGTGATTTCCCGGCGTTTGAGGGCACAAGATCAAGCACAAAGATGCACAAGGCATCTATCCATGTTTCCCTCAAAGAAATCCGGGAAGAAACTCACTCAAATCCGCGGAATCACACCGAGAACAAAGGCACGAAAATAAGCACAAAAAGGCACGAAAAACAACCCCGAATCTTCTATACAAACCAGGAAAGATTCACAAGGTCTAGCATGCCGCCCTAGCATCCATCCCTCTCAACAAATCTCTCATGAAGCTCTCATGCTAGCCTAGAGAAAATAGGAAGGAAAATAGCTACGAAAATGAGAAAGAGAAGGGGGGAAATGAAACCCTAAGTCGCGGAGAGAGAGAGCCATCAACACACACTCCAGGCTTATATATCGAGTCCCGCCGTGAGTGGTAAATGACTCGACTACCCCTAACTACACTACTGGCGATACAACCCACGTAGGGGCATTTTGGTAATGTTTGTGGGTCTTGCCATCGGACGGCCACGCCTTTGCCGCACCCCGCGTCCTCCCGACGCAAGCCATGCGATCCCGCCGCATGTCCTCCGCTTCGAAGCTTCCCGACACGCCCGGATCCCGTCTCCGTCGTGTTGGGCCCTCGACTTGGTTTTGAGGCCCAAACCAAGAAACCGTCCGCCGATGGTTTTGTGGGCAAACCACCAAACCCCGCGTGCCCGGTCCGGCCTCCCGCCAAACCACTTGACTTGACCGCCACCGTGCACCGCTCACTTGTCCATGACTTCGTCTTGCTTGTGTCGCCACCATGTGGCCCGCACCTGGGCGCCCCGCCGTCCACCGGTCCCTCGAACCGAGCCTACTTGTCTCTCCATCTCCCGGAGGCCCCTCAAGGCCGAAGACCTTTCGCGCCCCGTTCTTCACCCGCAACAACACGAACTAGGCCGCAGCCTACACCTGCGCACTAAGCCAAGAGTCAGTCCAACACCCGTTGTCAATCACTCATCACTTAAGGAGCGGTCATCCACCGACCACTGGGACGCTCCTGGTCCACAGCTACAAGTCAAAAGTCCTCAAGAGTAGTCGAAGCATCCCGAGGCTGGAATGTACTCCAGCTGATGTTTGAGCAATCTTGAAGTCTTCTCGAGTAGTCCCAAGCGTCCTCGAAAACTGCCTTCGAAGCTCTTCAAAAAACTGCCTGCCTTATCTTGAAGCCGAAGCTGGTATGGAGGTGCGATTTGCAAAACCGCACTCCATATGGAGTAGCCCCCGAGCCTTGAGCCGCGGGCTCTAGCTGAGGGTCCATCTGTAATCTTGGCAAAAAAATCCCGAAAAATCCGGAGAGAAAAACCGAAGGACACGTGGCACGGAGCCCCCGAGCCTTGAGTCGAGTACTTCCTCTCGAATTGAAGGGTATTCTTGGAGAATGTGTCCTGAGATGCTCTTGAGACTAGTCGCTCCCCAGGTAGTCGAGTAGAAGTAGCCGAGCCCCCGAGGTGAGGCGCGTCGACTAGTAGAATACGAAGAGTCACGCGCAACCGCCGAGTCGCCCGCGCGTGGACTTATCCCGCCGCCCGTTGCGAGCCGATTTGGCTTATAAATAGAAGCCAAAACCCTTAGGGTTTTGCACCCATTCGAGCCGCAGCCATTCCGTTTGCATCTTGAAGCGAATCCACTCCCAGCGCCTGCTGCCGCCGTAGTAGATCCAAGCGCGCCGCCACCCGAAGCCTTTAGGGTAGCCCCCGAGCGGATGCGAGTGAAGACGCCTTGCACTTGGAGAATGAAGCCGTCGCCGTCCAAGACGTCCAAGACCGCCGGGAAGAAGAGGCCGCCGCGGCTGCCACCGGAGCGGCGCCGCCCATGTCTCCACCGCGAGCTGATCCGAGCCGCGAGTGGAAGAAATCCAAAGTGAAGACGGAGGACCTGCTGACCCTCCTGAACAGTGGGTTCATCAGGGAGAAGGAAGTTGACATGTGGAGATCCGCCGCTGGAGATCCATATCCGATGGAGAAGGCCGAAGATGAGATCCCGATGTTCTCGCGGTTCGTGGAGCGTGGTCTTGCGCTCCCAGCCAGCGACTTCTTCAAGGGGCTGCTCGGGTACTACGGGATCGAGTACCTGAACCTGAACCCCAACGGCATCTTCCACACGTCGGTCTTCGTCCACTTCTGCGAAGCCTTCCTCGGAATCAAGCCACACTGGGTGCTTTTCCGGAAGTTCTTTCGCGTCAAGCCGCAACCAAGTGCCTCCAACCCCAGGGTAGTCGGAGGAGCCGGCATCCAGCTGAGGGAGGACGGCGTGGAGCAGTACTTGGCGTACAAACTTGTCGACTCCAACACGGACTAGAAGACCAGGTGGTTCTACATCACGAACCACCACCCTGGCTCCGCCGGCCGAGCGGACGGCGGCCCCCAGCACCGTGAGTGGTGGAACACGGAGCCCACCATGCAAGAAGGAATCCGGCTCCCCGAGCCGCTAGCACGCATCAAAGTGCTCGTGGAGGCGGGACCGAGGGCCGAGCACGTGGCCTTCGCTTCATGAAGCGCAGATCCGCCCGCCCGATGGCTCGAGAGACCCCGGGCTTCGAGTACACCGGCGACGACGATGCGTCGCGGATGCCGGGAGGCGAGCTGGATGACAACGACATCGTCGAGAGGTTGTCGCGGATCTTCAAGGACATGCCGCCATACACGGCGTGCCCGGGCCGAGGAGTACTCCGCCGCGCGCCCGCCCAAGGAGGTGAGTAGTCGTACTCCCCTAGTCGAGTAGTGATTACTTGTAGTAGAGTTGCTGACGTCTTGTGTCTTGTGCAGGATGATGTGAAGCGGTTCATCTCCGAGCCGCAGCCACCACCGAGCGGGATCGAGGTCCCAATGGAGGGAAAGGCGAAGGAGCGCCGCGAGGTCGGTGAAGGCGACGACACCGTTGTCGTGGAAGATACCTCCGACGACGACGACGAAGACGAAGAGACGCTGCAGGACCGCTTCCAGCTGTGGTCGAGGTTTAGCCGCCCGGGCTTGCCTCATGTTCCGTTGGTACAAGACCCTCCGGCTAGCCTGGAGGCTAGCCTTGTTGCGCCGCCACGGAAGCCGCGCAACCCCGCCAGGAAGCGGGTGACGAATAAGCTGAAGGTCTCAGATACCACGCCTCAGGAGGTAAGTTGTCTTGAGCAGAGTAGTCGAGTACCCGTTGTTCGAGTACGTTTGCTGACGAGTAGTCTTCCTTGTATGCAGGAGGTGCCGCCAGCGGAGCTCGTCGAAGAGGGTGACGAGGGCGTGTGGGATACGCGCGGGGGAACCGCCGGAAGTCGCGGTCCGGCCCCCCACCGTTGAAGAACTCCCGGCGCAACCGGAGCGCCGCCCCTCGCCTCCAGAAGAGAGCACAGGACCCGTGGCCGCCGCCGTTGGAGAGGTGGTGGCCTCAGGAGCGCAGAGACGTCGCGCGCGCCGCCGCCGCCGCGGAGGAGGCGTAGCCACGGGGGCGGAGGAAGAGGCGCCCGCCGAGGGTGGACTGGTTGATATTGCCAGCATCCTCGGTGCTCCGCCGTGACCATTGTCCGGCCGAACTTGTAAGTACCATATCCTCACGAGTAGTACTTGTTGCGATAGTCGATCTTGTCCGACGACCCTCCGTGAATATTTCCCGCGTAAAATCCACGGATCCGACTCCGGGATGGGGACGAGCCCTCATCGCCGGTGGCGAAAGAAGTTGCGCTGCCCGCTGAAGAGACCACTCCCGCTGCCCAAGCCGTGACCGAGCCACTGGCTACCGAAGCGCCGCTGCCGGGAGGCCGCGGGTAGTCGAAGGTGAGTACCCTTCGTGAAGCTGCAGAGCTCCAGGAGGAGTAGTCTTAGGCACTGATACACATGTCGTTTTTCTGACAGGCGCTGAAGGTGGTGACATCCCTGCCGGGGTGCCAATGCGTGTTGACACCGCGAGGCCCCGAGGGCCGGCGAAGAAGCCCCCGAGCCTATGGCGGAGGTCGTCGAGAAGACCGCCGGGGGAGAGGCGGTCACCACGTCGCCAGAGATTGCTCTGGAGGTGGCTATCCGCTCCCCTGAGATCCAAGACGCAGAGCCCATCCGTTCTACGCCGATGGCGGAGGCCACCTCGAGTAGCCGCGGCGGGATAGAACTTCTTGCGGACGATCTCGTCGAGCCGGCGACGGTAGCCAAGCACCTGGAGGCGATCCGTCGAGCCGAGCAATGGATGAAGGTAAGTAGCCGTAGCCTTTCGAGTAGTCAATCCTTTTGCCGTTGAGTACTCGTCATGACTTGAGTTGTCTTGTGCAGGACGTCGTGGAGCGGTCACGCGACAAGTCGAACCTGCTGCAGGGTTATGGTGACACCATGCTCCGAGCCGAGGCCCTAGAGGAGCAGCTCGTGAAGTCGCGGAAGCACGCGGCTGCCATGCAATCAAAGCTCGACGCCACCTTCGCCAAGTACCACAACGACGTCCAGGAGTTGCAGGCGAAGGGCGACGACTTGGTGCGGAAGAACAAGGGCCTCCGCAACAAGAATAAAGGTATATCCTTCGACTTGTCGAGTACTTGTTGGAAGTCGAGAAGCATCTGACCCGCTGTTGCATTTCTGTGTTGCAGAGCTTGAGGGCCAGGTGGAGCAGCTGAAGGCCTCGGAGACGAGCATGAAGAACCTCTTCTACCGGGAGCAAGAAGCCCGCCAGGTACTCGAGCTCGACTACAAGGAACTCGCCTTCGAGTGCGAGAAGCATATGGAGCTGCGGATTGCCTCTGACAGATCTCGTCAATCGCTACAAATCTTTTCGTAAATTGAACGAAGACTCGCGAGGCATTGCGGGCCCGGTTGAAGGAGTTGGAGGAAGCCGCTCTGCCGATCGCAAGGCTCCCGGTGCCGCACCCGGCGGCCCCAAGATCGCTCCTCCGGTGGATCGCCTTCGTGAAGCTCCAAGCGGGCCGGCCGCCTACGTCAAGCATATGGCCAAGTCGATCCCAAGACAAGTCTTGGCCTTCATGAAGTCGTACTTCCCGAAGGCTCCAGTGGAGGTGGTCGCCGGCGGGGTAGCCGCCAACTGCTCCGATGAGCAGTATGCAGAGCTGCTGGAGCAGATGGCTCCGATCGCGGAGCAGGTAGCCGAGAAGCTGAACCTCCAGTAGCCCTGTAATAAGTAGCTAGTAGACATAGTTGTACAAGAAAACAATTGTAATGAATTGTTCAAGTATCAATGAAAGAAAATTTTCCAGCAATGAGTACTCGTAGTCGCGATCTCAGAGTGCGGAGCGCCCATCATGGGGTGAGAGCGAGTAGTAGTACTCGGCTTCAGTAGTCCCATTGTAGGGAGTAGGCAGTAAAGAAGTTGATGAACGATCAATCTTTATTACTGAAGAAGTACACCTGGGTGGCCAGGGCCGTAGTTACAAAGTAGTCGCCTGGACCCGGAGGCCGCTTACAACTAAGTAGCGCTGGAGCGAGTAGCCGCTTACAGCAGGTGATCCGTAGGTAGCCGTGTAGGCTGGACCGTAGATCCGTAAGTAGCCGTGCAGGCTGGATCTTGGGGTGTGGTCTCTTGGTAGACCGCTGCTAGAGTCCTTGACGCTCGTCGCAGCCCAGGGTCCGTAGGTAGCCGCGCGGGGCCGGGATCCCTGGAGAGGCGAAGTCCGGAGACTGGGGCCAGGACCCGGAGGGTCGCTTACGGCCAGGGGGCGTTGATGTAGTCGATTAGACTTGAACCCCGGAGTAGTCGCGTAGACTAGGCGTAGAAACGACAGAGTTGGTCGACGTTCCACGAGTTGTTGACGTCTTCGCCTTCAAGTGTTTGGAGGCGGTAGGAGCCCGGCCCGGTCACCTTAGCCACGGTGAAGGGGCCTTCCCAGGGGGAGCTGAGCTTGTGAAGTCCGTCCGTGTTCTGGATACGGCGGAGGACAAGGTCTCCAACGTTGAAGGAGCGTTCCTTGACGTTGCGATCATGGTAGCGTCGGATACCCTCCAGGTACCTTGCTAATTGGACGAGGGCAGCGCAGCGAGCTTCTTCGAGGCTGTCGATGTCAACTCGTCTGCTGTCTTCTGAGACACCTTCGTCGTAGTGCTCCACTGCTGGCGAGTTCCATATGACGTCGGCAGGGAGGATGGCTTCGCAGCCGTAGACCAGAAGTAGGGGGATTGCCCCCGTTGGCTTGGATGGTTGAGTCCGCAGCCCCCATAGTGCGTTGGGTAGTTCCTTGATCCACTTGCCCCCTTTGGAGTTAGCGCCGTCGTGTAGCCGCTTCTGAGGGCGTCGAGCACCATCCCATTGGCGCGCTCGACTTGTCCGCTGGCCCGTGGATGGGCGACCGAGACGTATCGGACGTCAATCCCGCCGTTCTCGCGCGTACTCCCGCAACCGGTGGTTGTTGCGGCTTGGACCCCGTGTCCGTGATGATGCGGTGGGGTAGCCCATAGCGGTGTACGAGTTCATCCAGGAAGTCGAGTACTCGTCGGCCTTGGGGCATGTGACCGGCTTGACCTCGATCCACTTGGTGAACTTGTCGATAGCCACCCGCACTCGTTGAATCCTCCCCGGCGCGCTTGGCGCGGGCCCAATCATGTCGAGCCCCCGGCGAGGCAAAGGGCCGTGTTGGCGGTATGGTGACTAGCTTGTAGGCCGGGACGTGTTGCGTCGCTTGGGCAAGCACCGACATCCTTGGCACCTTCTCGACGAGTTCTTCGGCATCGCCCGTGGCCGTGGACCCGCAGAAAGCTCGCCGAAGGCCCTTGCCGACCGGCCGTGCGTGAAGACGCGTGGTTGCCGCACGCCCTTGTGGATCTCCTCCAAGATGTCCTTGCCTTCTTCACGAGGGACGCACTTCATGAGTACTCCAGAGGATGCGCCCCGCTTGTAAAGCTTGTCTCCGACGAGGACGTAAGACTTGGCGCGGCGGACGAGTTGTTCGGCTGCGGTCTTGTTGGAGGGGACCTTCTGCTCGCTGAGGTAGTCGATGAAGGGTTGCCTCCAGTCCACGTCGATCATCATGACCTCCTGCCTAGCTGGTTGATGGGCTGGGACAGTGGTCGGTGGCGCCGGCTCCGGGATGGATGGCGCGTGAAGCTCATGGATGAAGACGCCCACTGGTCCTTGAGCGCGGGTGGATCCAAGCTTCGAGAGGACGTCCGCTGCGACGTTGTTGTCACGGACGATGTGATGGAACTCGAGACCATAGAATTTGTTCTCGAGCTTGCGGACTTCTAGGCAGTAGGCGTCCATGTTCTCCTTGTTGCGGTCCCAGGACTTGTTGACTTGGTTGATGACCACTGCGGAGTCGCCGTAGACTAGTAGCCACTTGATGCCCAGTGAAGCCGCGAGGCGGAGCCCGTGTAGGAGAGCTTCGTACTCGCTTCGTTGTTTGAGACCTTCCGTAAGATCTCGGCAGACGTACTTGAGTTGTTCGCCCATTGGAGAGATCGGAGTACCCCCGCGCCCTCGCGCCCTCGAGGTTGAGTGAGCCATCAAAGTACATCACCCAATGCTCGGTCGCACGGTGGGAGTAGGCACCCTGGGTTCTCCCGCCACTCGCCATGAAATCGACTAGTGCCTGCGACTTGATGGCTGTGCGTGGCTTGAAGTCGATGGTGAGGGCGCCGAGCTCGACAGCCCACTTGGAGATTCTTCCGGTGGCGTCTTGGTTCCTCAGGATGTCGCCGAGCGGGTAGTAGGTGACGACGGAGACCTAGTACTCCTGGAAGTAGTGATGTAGCTTCCGCGAGGTGATGAGTAGAGCGTACAGGAGCTTCTGCATGGGCTGGTAGCGAGCCTTGGACTCTGATAGAACCTCGCTGACGAAGTAGACTGGGCGCTGGACCGGGTAGGCGTGGCCGTCTTCCTGCCGCTCGACAACGATGGCGATCCGACCACGTGAGTAGTCGCAGCCTAGGTAGAGCAAGAGTCGCTCGCCCTTGTGAGGAGCCGTGAGGATTGGTGGCTTTGACAGAAGTCCTTGAGCCGGGCAAGGGCTTGATCCGCCTCGGAGTCCACACGAACTTCTCGTGATGCTTGAGTAGTTTGAAGAAGGGGAGGCCCCGTTCTCCTAGCCTCGAGATGAATCGTTCAACGCCGCCATGCACCCCGTCGGCTTCGGACGTCTTTGATGCTCGTGGGAGCTTTCATGCTGGTGATGGCGGAGATCTTCTCGGGGTTGGCTTCAATGCCGCGCTGGCTGATGATGAAGCCGAGTAGTTTGCCCGAAGGGACGCCGAAGACGCACTTGTTCGGGTTGAGCTTCCAGCGGTACTCGCGTAGCGATGCAAAGGTCTCTTCAAGATCGTCGATGAGGGTACTGGAGTTCCTGGTTTTGACAACCACGTCATCCACGTAAGCCTTGACGTTCTTGTTGAGTTGCCGCTTGAAGCAGGCCTGGATGGCCCGTTGATAGGTAGCGCCGGCGTTCTTCAACCCGAATGACATGGTCGTGTAGCAGTACGCGCCAAACGGGGTGATGAACGCGGTCTTTTCCTGGTCTTCCTCCTTGATTGCGATCTGGTGGTACCCGGAGTAGCGATCGAGGAAGCAAAGCAGTCGCGGCCCGCCGTGGAGTCGATGACTTGATCAATCCGCGGCAACCCGAAGGGGTCCTTGGGGCGGGCTTGTTGAGGTCGGTGTAGTCGACGCACATCCTCCACTCGTTCGAGTTCTTCTTGCGGACGAGGACGGGGTTGGCGAGCCACTCAGATGGAAGACTTCTCTCGATGAAGCCGCCGCGAGTAGCTTGGCGAGCTCCTTCTTGATGGCGTCCCGTCCGTCGTCGGCAAAACGTCGGAGGTGTTGTCGTTTGGGGGTGGCCTTTGGATCGACGTTGGAGGCAAGTGCTCAATCGGCTCCCCCGGGCACTCCCGGCATGTCCGCCGGCTTCCACGCAAAGATGTCGCGGTTAGCCCGAAGAAAGCTGATGAGCGCGTCTTCCTATTTGGGGTCGAGGCCAGCCCCCGATGGTGGTGGTCTTCTTCGGGGTCGCCCGTTCCAAGGTCGACCGTCTTGACGAGTACCTCCTCAGGTGGATGAGGCTTGTTGGCGCTGTCAGACTTCTCTGGGATGTCGAGTTCGCTTGTAGCAAGCTTCTTTGACGCGGTGTAGACCTCCATCATCGCGTTGGGTACTTGGTTTGTGGAAGCGATTGCCATGGCTTCTGTGTCGCAGTCGTGGGAGATCTTCAAGTCCCCTTGGAGGGAGAGTACACCGGCTGGACTTGGCATCTTGAGTACCAAGTAGGTGTAGTGGGGCACCGCCATGAACTTGGCGATGGCCGGTCTGCCGAGGATGGCGTGGTAAGAGGTCTCGAAATCCGCGACCTCAAACTTGATGTACTCGGTGCGGTAGTTGTCCCGAGACGCCCCGAAGGTAACTGGCAGTACCACTGAGCCCAGTGGGATAGCCGCGTTACCTGGGACGATGCCGTAGAAGGGCGTGCTGCTCTTGGTGAGCATGGGGGTGACGTCGAGCTTCATTTTCTTCAAGGTTTTGGTGAAGAGGACGTTGAGCCCGCTTCCACCGTCGATGAGCACCTTGTTGAGCTTGGAGCCCGCCACCGTTGGCTTCAGGACGAGGGGGAACCGTCCCGGCTCGGAGAGAAGCTGGTCCATTGGTCCGCGCGGGAGAAGGTAATGGGTACCTCCGACCACCTGAGAGGGGTCGGGACCGCTGGCTCAATGGACATCACTTCACGATGGATAGCCTTCTACTCCCGCCTGCTGGGCAGTCCGCCGAAGAGGACATTGACGGTCTTCTCGGGTTCTTGGAAGTCGTTGTTTTCGCCGTCCTTCTTCTTGCCCTTTTGGTCGTGAGGGTGTGGTGGCTCCGGAGTATCCTTGAGTGCATGCCTGAGCTGGTAGCACTGCTCGGTAGTGTGGTTGCTGTTTGGATGCCACGGGCACTTCTCCTTCAGCAGGTCTTTGAAACCGCCGTAGTTCTTCTTCGAGTTCCCTTTCGCAGGCGCCGGATAGCCGCGACGGTGTTGTCTGGCTTGCGCTTGCGGTTGGGACCCGAGTAGTTGATGTTGTTGTTGTTGTTGTTGCGGCCGCCTTGGTTTGCATTGCCGCCGCTGCCGCCGCCCTGGTTTTGCTTGGACTTGCCGCGGATGGCGTCGTACTTGGCGTTGGCCTTGTCCTCTTCATCCGCCCAGGACGTGATCATGTCCTTGAGGTGGGGAATGGACTCCGGGGCGGCGACGACCGAAGTCCTCGAAGGTGCGGCGATGGTAGAGGCCGTCCCGGAAGAGGTCGATGACCTCCTTGTCGGTGACGTCGACGACGGTAGCGCGCTTGTCGAAAAGCGCCGCATGTACTTGCGAAGGGTCTCGCCCTCGTTCCCGCTTGATCATGGCCGTGTCCATGCGAGTACCCGAACGGCCCATGGCGCCCGCGAAGTTGCTCGTGAACCGCTCCTTGAGCCGGTCCCACTTGTCGATCGAGTGCTTGTCGAGCGACTCGAGTCATGTGAGAGGTGCTTGGTCCGGACGTAAGGGGAAGTAGAGGCATTTGGTGTCGCCGTTGCCGCCGCCGTTCTCGATGGAGAGGGCGTAGCATCGGAGCCACCGGATAGGATCCTCGCTTCGCGTCGTACTTGGTGATCCCCAAAGGCTTGAACTTGCTCGGGGAGGAGTAAGTTGCGAAGTCGAGGTGAGAAGGCGGGGAAGCCGTCGCCCTCGCCCGTAGTGGTCGACTTCTTCCGCCGCAGCCTCCTCAATCTTCCGGCGAGCGTCGCACCCGCCGTGCGAGGCGCCGAGGCGTGGTCGTTCGCGTGGCCTCGGCCGCCGCGACCGCCGCCGCCGCCGCCCTCTCCCCGTTGGCCCCATGGTTGGAGCCGCCGCCGCCGCCGCCGCCGCCGGCCGGGGTCGTTGCCGCCGCCACCGGCCGAGCGCGGTGGGGAACAACTTCTCGGTTTCCTTGGTCTTGCTATGAAGGTCCGCCGGCGTTAGAGCGGCGGCGGTTTGCCTCGGCCGGAAGGTCGCCTCGAGTACGGTTGGGACCGCCGTTGGCGCCGCGACTAGTAGCTTCGTTGTTGCGGGGTTTAGCCGGGAGGAGGTTGGTTGACTCTCGTTGTCGACCCGCATGAAGTAGGCTTCTTCGGGGCCGAGCTTGGCGATGACCTCTCCGCCGCGTATGCCCCGAGCCTCGGCGTGCGATCGTTGTGATCGACATGAGGCACTCGCTCGGGGGTGGTGTGTACTCTGCTCTCGACCGCCTCGAGAGCTTCCGCAAGGCTGCGGATGGGGAGGTTGTCTCCCCGAGCCGCCGGCGTCGTTCGCCGCGCTTCCCCGTTACGTTCGCGTCGAGCGTCCCCCGTTGGCGGCGGTCTCGTCCGCAGTGCATTGGCGCACGGCTCGTCCGCGGAGATGTCCTCCGTGCACTGTCCTCGGCCGTGCCCTCGAAGGTCCTGGGGTGTCGCCAGCCCCATGAAGACTTGGCGATCGGGGGTGCCCGTGGCCGGACTCGCAGGGTGCTACCTCGCCTGGTGTGTTTGAGTCGGCCCGGCTAGTGGCGTTCCCTCCCCGGAATGGTAGCGAGTCAATGTAGGCGACGTAGCGTGAGTCTCCCTTTACCGTGTCGGCGGGCTTGCGTCCGGCCAATAGACGTATCTCCCGGCCGCGTTGATTTTATAACCAGCCCCGAGGCCGGCCCCGACAAGGGAAGCTCGGTGGAGTCGTCTTCGGACTCGGGCTCCTCGTGGTCCGACCCGAAGTCGAACTCGTAGTCCCGGTTCGAGTAGAACTCGGGAGAGAGGGCCGGAGTCCGAAGCGCGATTGGGGACGGCGTCGGAGTCCGAGTTGTACCTCGGGCACGGGCTCCTTGCCGGCCCGCGCGAAGTGGGAGCACTCGTGCGGGCCCGGGCCGAGGATGCGTGGGGCCACGCGCGGAGTGCCCGCGTGGTGAGGGGGGGCGCCCGCGATGGCCGAGCGGCCCGCTCGCATGCGATGGCCCATGGCGACGTCGGGTTCGAGTTGGAGACGCGACTCGAGCTCGACCCGGCCGTGGTGGTAGAAGAGCGAAATTTCGCCGAACTTGCCGGCGAGTTCGCCCGTGACAACTTCGGGGAAGCGTCACGAGGCCCGTCCCTCGGGTTGGGCCGCATGGTTAGGCGCGCGCCGGAAGGAGCCCGCGCCATCGCCAGGTGCGGCACCCGTGCGCCGAAGATGAAGGTGTCGCCGCGGTTGAAGGCGGCCGCTGGCTTGAAGTGGACGAAAGCCGTCGAGTTCGCCATGTGATCTCGAGCGAGAGCCCCTACCCCGGCGCGCCACCGTCGGTGTTTTAGACCGGCAACCTACTACGGGGAGTACCCGAAGTAGATGATTGTGACTCGCCGAGACCGGTAACTCGAAGGAAGAGACACGCGGCACACAATTTAGACAGGTTCGGGCCGCGAGGTGCGTAATACCCTACGTCCTGTATGCTGCGTAGCTCTGGATTGATAGGGCACGATTACAAGATGGTGCAATGGTGCGCCGTGAGTTGTATGAGAGGAGATTGGATGCTAGAGATCGGTCCCTGCCTCACCTTATATAGTCCGGGAGTGCGGTGGTTACAAGTCGGAGTAGGGAGAGAGTACTAGTCGAGTACATCTAGGAGTCCTCTATACAGTGCGGAACATGTACAGCTCCCTAACCGAGTACTACTCCTGTGTAGTCCTTGTGCTCCACGCCTTCAGGTGCCGTGTAGCGCAAGCCGGGTAGTCCCAAGGGCCCACCGAGTAGTCGGTCCTGGTACCCACCGAGGTAGTGGGCCCAGGGAGGTCCATACGACAGGGTCATTGTGGGGATAGTGTTGCAACCGAATGTCAGCGGTCGTGAAAGTTATTGGGATGTGGGACCAGGGCAAATGAAAATATTTTCCGGAGCAAATGTGTGATACCCTTCGGTAATATTCCTGCTGCTGACGCTTCGTCTCGTGCACTGGCTCATTAGAGCCGTCCGAGATTGCATTGATGATGTTGACCATACCCATCATTCCCGGGCTGCTAGAATCAGGTGCCTCTTGCTTTGGTGGAGGTGGTGGTGCTGGTGGCTGGCGTAATGCGTTTGATGGTGGATGGGTGGGTTCGGCCACGAAGGCACAAATACCGACGGTTGCTGCGTGTGCATGGGTGGGGGTGGTGGCAACTGCGGCGCCGAAGGGGTGTATACCTGCGCTGGGTGGAACACCTGTGCAGACGCCGAAGGCTGGAAAGACTGGTGGTGATATGGTGGCGGCAAAGCCCTGAGCTGTCCCGTGTTCTGGCACTTCATGACGTGGTTCACAGCCAGGCCCGCTGCCTTCGCCTTCTCCTCAGCTTCCCACTCCAACTTCTTGATCGCCGAAGGGCATTGATGGGTGTGGTGGTGAGCGTCGATCCCATGGAGCCAACAGAAAAACCTTTCGCCCCCCCCCCCCCCCCCCCCCCGCCCACTGTGGAGGATGTGGTTGCTATGGCTTCGGCCCTCTACCGTTTTTGTGCCCTCCTTTGTGCTCACCGCTGTTCCGATTCTGATTTTGGTCGGGGGGCGCTAATACATTGTTGACCTGACAAGGTGCCTGCTTCGACGGCTGAGTTTGCCACCCCTTCGGTTGGTCCCACTGACCCTGCTGCTTCTGCTTCTTGGTTGCGTTGGCTCGGTCCAGTCTTCGGCGACGACCTTTATCGAACTTGTAGTATTCTTGCATTACCTCAAACAGTTCCTGCAGGGACTTCGGCTTGATTCTGTCAAGCACATCCTGGCAATTTCCGACCCTTAAACCTCCAACAATGGCGTCAATGGTGCTGCTTTCGGACACCCCAGGCGCACGCGCTGTCAGTTCCACCACCTTTGCATATACTCCAGCAGCGACTCCCTATCTCCCTAGATGCACATGTTGACGAGGTCATTGGAATCTAGCTCTTCAACTTGCATGCCCTTGAAGCTGGACAATAGCTTGTTGCGCAGCTGAAACCAGGAGGTTATGTGCCCCTTCGGTATGTTTGCATACCAATACTGAACCTCTCCTTTGAGGGCCAGCACAAGTGCCTTTGCCTTCGTTGTGGCATCGCCACCGTTGGACTCCACCACCGCTTCGAATTTCATGAGGAACTCTTTGGGGTCGTAGTCCCCGTCGTACTGGGGTAGGGTGTTGGTGTTGAAGCGACGAGGCCACGATGCGCTCTCGAGCTCGACTAAGAGCGGGGATACCGGGACGATGTTGCGGAACGGGGCGTCATCAGGTACGAAGTGCTCAGGCGGCTGCCCAAGCTCCTGTCGGTGGTCGATGCTTTGCCCTTCGGACGTGTCCTTCTGCTGCCTCCACTGATCCAGCTGAGCCTGCATGGCCTGCAAGGTGTGCCAGACGTGCTGCTGAGACACCGGCGCGGCCTGCGCGGCGGCCACCGGTGCTGGAGCGACCGGCTTGAGGATGGCCTGCTGCAGCGGCGTTGTGCCGGCGATCTTACTTTGAAGCAGAGCGAGATAGCGCTCAGCTTGCCTGGTATTGAAGTTGACGGCGTCTGGGGCGGCGTGCGTCGGCGCTGCGTTGTGCTGCTGGGATGGCTGCGCCTAAGACGAAGACGGTCGCATCTCCTGCTCCTGCTGGGCCGCCATAGTCTTGCCCGCGACGAGAGCCTGGATCCTTCGGAGCGCCTTGATGTCTTGTGTCGAAGGCCCCAGCCCTTCGAGGCTACCTCGAACACCCCCAAAGCGGTGTGCTCGACCTCCGGAACGCTCGGCCCGGTACCGGTTCCCGCTGAAGGCTGGACGGCCGAAGCCGAAGGGTTGGCGGGCTCTGGTGCTAGCGGTGGAGTTGACGCCTGAGCTGTGGTAGCTTCGGCACCTGCTGATCGCGTCCTCGCCATGCGGTCCTGGATTCTTCCACGAGGTGGGCTCCAAACTGTTGGTGGGAATCGGGCCCGAAGGTGGACGCCGACACAACAGCCCCCTGAAAGTCCTCCCACCTCTGAAGGGGAACGCGGCCGAAGCCCCCCCCCCCCCCCGGAGAAAGGCGGAGAAGCTTGGTTACTTACACTACCTCTGCTAATCCAACTACTGCTATCTTCTAAATACTCCTACTTCGGCTATTTCTATTACGAAAGAGAAACGAAGCACTTAGGAAAACCGAAAGCCAAGAAAACAAGCTGGAGCCTTTGGAGCTCTCTTCTCATTAGTGTGTGTCCGTTCTATTACAAGGGGGTCACTATTTATAGGAGGCCCCCGGGTATGATCATCCACCTCAATTACACCTTTTTCGTTCCTGACAATCGGCTTTTCACACTTTACAAGGGCATAACAGTAACTCCCTGCGTCGTACAGGCCTCCAGCGTGTCTTCGCATGGCCAAACCACCTTTACACGCTGCGCACCTTGTCTCTGCTTCGTACGACGCCCCTTTACACGTCTGTTGTGGCCACGTGTCATGGCACCATCTTGACAGAGCCAAGGGCCACCACTCGCGCCGCGCCTTCGGTGCCGAACTGGCCCATGACTCTGCCTCGGTCGCGAGGCGCTCCCGAGTCGCCCCGCACAGACCGCCTTCAACCACGAGCCCAAGCGCCCCCGTCGCGTGGTGCCTTTTGGCCCCTTCGCACCTTCGGCACCGAAGGTCACCCCTCCACACCTTCGGCGCCGAAGGCTAATGCCATTCGGGATCGACGAGGGGGGCTGTTCCTGTGAAACAACGCTCACAAAACTCAAGCAGCAACAGCATTATCGTTAAATCACCCAAGTACGCTCCATCAAAACAACCCAAAGTCGCCTGCTGACCGAAGCCGAACACCTGGCCGGACGTGGCATGACGCTTTCGAAGACCATTTTCCCCAACAGTGAGCCTGGTCGGTGGGGACCTAGGGGTACCTATGTCTCACACTGCCATATACTAGCTGGTTCCAGGATGCAGCCCCTGGTGGCTGCCAAATCCTGGCTGGTTCCAGGATGTCGTCGGCAACCGGGCAGGTTACTGTAGGGGTGGCCGCCGTATCTGTAACGCGCGCTAATTGAAGCTCGTTACAAACACTGATCAGTAAGTAACGGGCTTCATTCGGAAAGCCCGTTACAAAAATGCCCACAATGTAACGGGCAGTGTAAGAGGCCATTACAAGTCCTGACCGGTGGGCCCCAGGACCTGGCTGTTCATCGAGATATAGGAGACGCAGGTTGAAAACAAGTGTCTCCTTTAATAGAGAGAAAGCAGACGTGCGTAGAAACAGATGCGTTTCATTTCATCGAGATAGTGGAGACGCCGGTTAACAGAATGCGTCTCTGATGTTATTTTAACAGTAACGGGCTCTGTTTCATGTCCGTTATCGAAGTTCCATGTGGGACCAAAGAAATAGCCATTTCACGTGACCGGTGACTAGTTGTGGTAACAGTCGTTGTTTGATGCCTGTTACGAATCTACTTGTGCTGAGACGCGCATGAAATAGACGCGTCTCATTTCGTCAAGATAGTGGAGACGCAGGTGCACATCAGGCGTCTCTGATATTGAGCTTCTGTAACGGGCTTTGCTTTGGTGCCCATTACAAAAGTTCCCTGTGGGCCCAGAAAAACAGCCATTTCACGTGACCGGTGGTTAGTTTTGGTAATGGACGTTGTTTAATGCCCATTACGAATATGTCTTATCAGTAACGGGCATCTGCCCATTACCTTTCTTGGCTTATTTGTAACACTTGATCGATAACGGGTGCATTGCCCGTTACCAAAGGCGATCTACGCCCGTTACCAAAGCCAGTTTTTCACGTAGTGGGGTACCCATGTCTCACAAGCCCCCGAGCAAGGTGTAGGTGCAGCGACCTTAGGAAGGTCATGATGAAGTCGTAGAGCTATCGACAAGTCGAATAGTATGCACGTCGGTCCAAAAAAGAAAGAGAAATAAATCAGCTTAGCAGCCGACCTGTTTGAAGTCTTGCCGAACAAAGAGAGGTCAAGTGACGACCTATAGGAAGTTGACTTCCATTATATCGAAACGATGATGAAAAAATTTGGAGGGCATCGAAGATGCACTCATAGAGTAGTATCCGAGCATCGTGGCGGGCAGGATGGCCGGCATGATGATCCAAAAAAAGAGAAGAGAAGGAAAAATAGGTCGAGTAACGAAATGATGAGAAATGAGTTTCCCAACAGGTCGATACGATGAGGAAAACAAGAGGGCGTCGAAGATGCACTCGTAGAGTAGTCCCCGAGCATTGAAGTAGACAGCATGGCTGATTTGATGCTCCAAAAAGAGAAGAAAATTGAGTCATGGTCTTGGTCGAAAGAAGTGTAGAGGCACCCAGATCTCCCAGCATGGCTGCAAGGAGTCTGGCGGGGCCGACCTCAGGGAGGCCTTGTTGTCGGGGACAGCCCTAGGGGTCCCCTTTAACAACTGGGGAATCCCCACTTAAAACCCGCAACAAAGCCAAATCCAAACACTAATCATGCAGGACGCGGCCCGCGCCGCAGAGGCCCCAACGGCCCACCACGACGGCCCACTCGAAGACCCCCTCGCCGTGCTCCGCCCCCGCTCGAGGGTGCGCGCCTCCCTCGGGCGGGCTCCGTCCCGTTCGAGGGGGTACGCTTGCCTCGAGCGGGCTCCGCCTCGCTCGAGGGTCCGCTCCGCCCTCGAACGGGGTCCGCCTCGCTCGAGGGCACTCCGCGCACGTGCGCCCGCTCCCGTACGTGGGCATTTAACGCCCTGACACCGGCGGGACCCGGCGCCATCATGCGCCCGGGGCTCGCGCCCCGGTGCCGCCGCACCAACTCCCCAGAGGGAGCCCATCCCCATCACCGTGGGGGGGGGACCGTGCGGCACGGCCGGTGCCGTCCCGTGACGCCGTGCCGCCTACTCCGAGACGGCGAACGCGCCGAGCCCTCGAAGGGGGGCCGGCTGCACCCTTGATTTGCTTTCTTGTGACCTTACAGGGTTAGGTGGAGGCGCTAGGCCGGTGGGACGCCATCCCTGCCACCGGCAACAGCGGTGGCTGCCGCCCCCGCGCGTACGGGCGCACGCCAGGCGCTGTAGCAACGACTCCTGCACTGTGGAGCGTGTGGGAACAGGACGCCACCTTACTTGCCATTGTGCTCCGTACGGGCCGACGTCAGCGACTCCCTCGAGCCTATCTGAAGACATCCCAGCCGTCTGCTGCTCTTCTACCCTCGAGGCCGCCACTGTTCGGGTACAAGATATGTCATGATGGCCGGATCGCTGCAAGATCGCCTGGGCGGCCGCCTACTCTACAGCATAGCACATCACGCTCCTTCACAAAGCTAAATAGCACGGCGCGCATGTGATTCGCTCCTTCCTTGGTCTATAAAAGGAGGACGAACCCCCTTGCCGCAGGGGACACACGGACGGACGACAAGGCACACAGAGACACAACACACAACACGAACAGAGCCCAACGCAATGCAACCCAACACCTCCAGCCACTACTCCAGGGACTTGGAAGCCAGGCTTCCTCTCCCGCCTTGCTTGTAGCAGCCCCACTACAGGCACCCCCGGTGCTGAGCAATATAGTGCCTTGAGCACACCCCCGTCGGGACGTACGGCCCCCCGGCCGGAACCAGGATAAACTCCGTGTCTTTTATTGCTTAGCATCGACCATTGAGGGATAGGCCTCAGCGCTTATTACTGGTTAGTGTCGGGACCACATTCCGCACCGACAGTTGGCGCCCACCGTGGGGCAACTTGAGCGCCTAAGGTCAATCCATCAACTCCCTCCATGGTGATCCGCACTGAGTACTGCGGTACGCGTTACTGCATGGGCAGCTCGGACCCCCTCCCCGTCGGGTTTGAAATCCGGTTCGGGGGACTGAACTTTCAGGCCACGGGGAACGGCTACCTCATGCGCCTCACCAACCGTGAGGAGCTCCGCGCGCGGCGCCAGGCCGGGTCCGCTCCGGTCCCCGCCGCGCGCACCCGCCACGCGCGCGGACACCCGCCGGCGCGGATGCCGCGGGCCCGTCGACACCACGACGCCGCCGCCGCTCCGGTCGGCCGTTCGCGCCGTGCACCCGTCCGAGCGACGGCAGCCGAGCGCACCGCTTCTCGGCGCGGCGCGCTCGCCGTCGCGGCAACCGCCACCCTAGCAGGACAGCGCACGGTCTCCGGACCGCGCTTTCCCATTGGGCTGCGTGGTGCCACAACGGCCTTCAACGCCGACGTCAACACCACGATGCACAGGGTTCCGCCTGGCCGTCACATCTTCGTCGCCAGGGACCCCGGCGCCTCAGCGGGTGACGAGCCATCCCTGGGTTCCCTCGACGCGTTGCCGCCCGCCAATCTTCACGGGTATGCGGAGTGGGACTTCTCCGGCGTGCCGGACCCAGTCATGTTCAGGCGTTTCCTTGACGCTACGGACTACTGGTTCGGCTGCTCCGATGACTCCAGTACCGGGAGCTACGACCCCGCGCGGGAGTGCTGTGTCGTCGTTGCCAACGACCCAGCAAACGCCACCGGTGCGGTGGGCGCAGGCGACGGGGAGGTTACGCCTGCCCCAGGGATCGCTCCACGCCTGGCCGCGGGGCCAAGCACTCCTGCTGGGGCCGACGCTGATGCGCAGTTAGCCCAAGCCCGTGAGCTCGAGGCTAAGCTGGCGGAGGAGTACCGAACGGTGCAGCTGCTCCGCGCCTCAATGGCTGGAGAAGCCTCCGCTCGCGGCGAGCGCGTGCGGGAGCTGGGCAGACAGGTCCGCGACCGCATCAACACCGACAATCCTGACGCACCTCCACGGGCAAGTCAGAAGCTCGTTGCCGCCGCGACGCTGCTGCGGGCTATGCCGGCACCCTCGACCCCTGAGGCGCGGAACCTGCAACGCGAGGTGCAGGCTCTCATTGAGCAAGCGGCCGTCCAGCAGGCCGAAAGCTCAGCCTCACGTATCCGCCAGCAGGGGGATGCACGAGGAGACGGGGCTGCACAGGGGGGCGAACCCTCGGTCCACGCAGGTGAAGCTGCGGGGCGTCCCGCCAACTCGGGACGCGTGGCGGCCAAGGAGCGGCTCCTTGACACGCGCAGGGCGCTGGACGGTGACGCCCGCAACGTCATCAACGCCCGCCGCACGAGCAGGGCGGACGCCCGAGCGGCGGTAGGCTACCACCCTCGACGGGGCGGACGCTACGACAGCGACGAAGACCGCTCCCCGACGCCGGAGCCCCCGGGGACCCGTGTGTTCAGCCGAGAGATCCGGGTGGCGGCCTTCCCCCAACGCTTCCGCCAACCCTCGACCATCATCAAGTACAACGGGGAGACGGATCCCCGCGTGTGGCTTAATGACTACCGCTTGGCGTGTCAGCTGGGCGGGGCCACCAGCAACGAGGTCATCATCCGCAACTTGCCCCTGCACCTCGGCGATGCAGCCCGGACATGGCTCGAACACTTGCCCGCCAGTCAAATCCACAACTGGGATGATCTGGTCCGCACGTTCGTGGGTAATTTCCAGGGCACGTACGTACGCCCTGGAAATTCCTGGGATCTGCGCTCCTGCACTCAGAAACCTGGCGAGTCGCTACGGGACTTCATACGGTGCTTCTCCAAGCGCTGTACAGAGCTCCCCGGCGTGGCGCAATCCGAAATTCTGCATGCCTTCCTCGAGGGCACCACATGCCGGGACCTCGTTCGAGAGCTGGGACGCAGCCCGCCCACGGACTCCAACAAGCTGTTCGACATCGCCACCAGCTTCGCCTCAGGAGAGGAGGCCGTGGGGGTGATCTTTGACGGCAAGAAGGGCAGGCGCTCGGACGATGCGCCCGCGGAGGGAAGCAAGCCCAGGGAGCCCTACCGCAAAGACAAGCGGGGCAAGAAGGGAAAGAAGCCGCGCCGCGAGGCGCGCGAGCAGGGGCGCGACGGCGATGAGGCCGAGGCTCTTGCTGTTGACCCGGCTCGACGGGGCCCTCGACCGGCTCCTCGAGGTCCGGGGGTGTTCGATGACATGCTGAAAAAGCCATGTCCTTACCACAAGACCCCAGTGAACCATACCCTTGAGCAATGCGACATGCTCAAGAAGTTTTATGGCCGCGCCACCGCAAAGGAGGCGGAGGCCAAGAAGGACGGAGGGGATGGTGATGCCGGCGGCTTCCCCGCCGTGGAGAACGTGTTCCTCATCTTTGGGGGACCCACCGTCGACATGTCGGCCCGCCAGCGCAAGCGGGAGCGGCACGAGGTCCTCGCCGCGGAGAAGGCGCCTCCCTCCTTCCTCAACTGGTCGGAGGACGCCATCACCTTCAGCCGGGAAGACCATCCGAACCGCATCCCCAACCCGGGCCAGTACCCGTTGGTGGTCGACCCAATCATTGGGAACGCGCGGTTCTCAAAAGTCTTGATGGACGGAGGCAGCAGCCTCAACATCCTCTACGCGCATATGCTGCGCTTGATGGGGATCGGGTTGGACCAGCTGCGGCCCAGCACGAAGCCGTTCCATGGCATCGCGCCCGGCAAGCAGGTCCAGCCCCTCGGGCAGATCGACCTGCCGGTTTGGTTTGGCACCGCAAAGAATTTCCGCAAGGAAACGCTCACCTTCGAGGTGGTGGGGTTCAAGGGTGCCTACCACACTATACTTGGGCGACCCTGTTACGCCAAATTCATGGCGGTCCCCAACTACACCTACTTGAAGATGAAGATGCCAGGACCGAACGGCGTCATCACCGTAGGCTCGTCCATCGAGCACGCATTCGACTGCGACGTCGAGTGCGTGGAGCACGCGGAAGCGCTGGCGCTGGATGAAGCGCTGGTGACCACCCTGGAGAAGGTGGTCAACGAGGACCTCGACTCCGCCCCCAAGCGCACTGGCACCTTCGAGGCCACGGAGCAGACCAAGGAGGTGCCCCTCGACCCTGCTTCCCCCGAGGGCAGGGCGTTGAGGGTCAGCTCCACCCTCGATCCAAAATAGGAAGTGGTGCTCGTCGACTTCCTCCGCGCCAACGCCGACATCTTCGCGTGGAGTCCCTCGGATATGCCAGGCATCCCGAGGGAGGTCGCCGAGCACTCCCTTGACATCCTGCCTCACGCCCGCGCCGTGCAACAACGGCTGCGCCGCTTCGACGAGGAGCGGCGGCGGGCAATCGGAGCGGAGCTGCGGAAGCTCCTCGAGGCCGGGTTCATCAAGGAGGTGTTCCACCCAACGTGGCTAGCAAACCCTGTGCTTGTTAAGAAAAAGAACGGGAAGTGGTGGATGTGTATTGACTACACTAATCTTAATAAAGCATGTCCTAAAGTTCCTTTTCCTTTGCCACGCATTGATCAAATCGTTGATTCAACAGCTGGGTGTGACTTCAGCGAAGGGGATTTGGTCCTACGGCTATGCCAAGACAACCGAGGACGCCACAAGCTATCGCCTCCGTGGGAGGGACCCTACGTCGTGGTGAAGGTACTCAAGCCCGGCACGTACAAGCTGGCCAACGAGGACGATGAAGAGCTCACCAACGCTTGGAACATCCAACAGCTACGTCGTTTCTACCCCTAGCTAGGATTTCCAAGTATTTTGTTGTAAAAACTACATGACCAACGCCCCAGTTGGTGACAACTATGTAAACATCATAAGTCTTATGCAAAGGGCAACTCGGCTTTCCCCCGAAACCCAAGTTACCCTCGGGGGCTACTACGGGGGGCATCCCCCCCAAAATGGTCCCATTTTCACGCAAAAACGAAACAACTCACGCGCGCTAAGTTTGTTCTCTACTCCGGCCTCGAGCAACGATTCGAACAGGGCGCAGGCAGCCTAGCGGAAGGAGCGCGCGAGCCAGAGATAGCCTACGCCGCGAGGATACCCGCCCCTCTCTCTCGCCCTCCAACCCGCAGGGCCACCCGCGAAAATCGAACTCCCCTAACTAGAATCTACTCAGGAAGAAGGAGAAACAAAAAAGCGCAATAAACATAAGACTTCACTTCACATTAGAAAATGTTTACGGCAAGAACAATTTGTTTATTTACAAGGGCCATGTGGCCAGAATACTGATACACAAACAAAAACGGGCCTGGCGCCCACCGTCTTCGGGGGCAGAGGAGCGGCGGCGCGCGCATCCGGGAAGAGGAACTCCTCGAAGGCTTCAGCGAGCGACCCGGCGGCGCCGGCGGCGAGCGCGTCCACACGCTCCATCGCCACCTCGTCCTCAACACCGTCGGGGACGACGTAACCCTCCGCCAGCGCCTCGAAGTTGACCTCGTAGTGGGACCGTACCACTCCGAGGGCCTTCTGGACGCCAAGACGCGCCGCCCGCCGCATCCGTTCGGTGACATGGCCGCCAAGGGCACGCAGCGGCCGGCCGAGCTTCCGGCCTACGCCCTCGCCCCTCCTCCACGGATCGGCGGGTCTCGAGGGCCGCATCGCGCAACTCCCCGCAGCCTCCCCGCTCGGAGGAGTTGTAGGAGGTCTGCAGCGCCTCGGCCCGCTCAACCGCGTGCCCCAGCGCGGCGTGCAAGCCTGGAGTTGCCAAACGAGAAAGAAGTCAGAAAAAGAATGCGAACCCTCTAAGGAAAACTCAACAACACAAGAGTCAAACAGCGGCTCACCTTCGACTTGCTTCCTCTCCACCTCGAGGGCGCGACGTTCGGCCTCGACCGTCTGCTCGAGGCCCCGGACGGTCTCGCCTTGCTCCTGGAGGGCCAGCTCCTGGCTCGCGCTCGTGATGCTGAGCACCATCAGCTCGCCCTCGACCCTCGCAGAACTTGGCGTTTCGGTCCTCCGCCGACATCTACGTCGCCTCACGAGCGCCGCGCTCCCGCTCCGTGGCCGACCGAGCGTCGGCAAGGGCGGCTCGCTCCCGCCGGAGCCGTCCCTCGGCCTCCTTGACGGCGCGCGCTCCCCGCAGAGCCGGTCCTCGGCCACCGCCGAGCGCCGCGAGCTTGGCGTCGAGGGCGGCCTTCAAGTCATCGGCCTCCTTGGCCCTTGCTCGAGCGCGCGCGCCCGCTCACCGCCCGACGCCGCCGTGCTCCGTGCCCCCTCGAGCGACGAGCGAGCCCCCGGTCTCGGCCGCGGACGCCGGCCACCTCCGCCTCCCGCTTGGTCGCCGCCGTGCGCATCTTCTCCCAGTCCGAGCGCGCCTGCCGCAGCGCCTCATCACGGTCGATGAGGGCTGTGCAGACCCGCTCGAGGCAAGAGGGGCGCGCCGGGTCTTGCCTTGTGCTCTCGTGGAGTTCATCGCGCAAGGCCATGGCCCGGTACGCCAACCAGCCGTCCGAAGTCCTGAGGGCGTCGGCGAGCGCGTCGAAGGCGCCGCATCGCTCCCGGAGCTGGTGGAGCTCGGCGTTCACCTGATGGAAGGTGTCGTACTTGTCGCGGGCACGGCGCTCGAGCTCCTGTCACCCACAAGTCAAAACCCGTAAGCACCATACCGCAAGGATAAGCGCGCAGAAACAAGGAAAAAGGGAAGCAAGCGATGGCACCCCACCTGGAAGACACGCCACGCGGGGCCACCGTGGACCCTCAGCGCCTCGTTCAGCACACGGTCGAGCGTGGCGCCGTGGCTGCGGAGCTCTCCCCAGAGCTCCTGCTCCCCCTGGGCGTCGGCGAACGCGGGCGGGTCGCCGCCGATCCCCTCCACCTCGGGCGGAGTGGCCGGCGCGGGAAGACGAGGCCTCGCGCCGTGCCCTCGGCCCCCGCCACCATGTGGCCCTCGCGCCGCCCTCACGAGGGCCCCCTCCCCGAGGCTCGGGGAGAGCGTGGGGAAGCTCGCCCACCGATCCCACCCGGCGGTGGGGAGTCGTCGTCCGGACCTCCACCACTACCGCCCGGAG
Source organism: Cenchrus americanus (assembly GCA_947561735.1). NCBI lineage: Eukaryota > Viridiplantae > Streptophyta > Magnoliopsida > Poales > Poaceae > Cenchrus > Cenchrus americanus. The sequence continues at coordinate 78,510,446 of OX387245.1, read as the reverse complement.
CCGCCGGCGGGGGGCCGCCCTCGTGCCGCTTCCGCCGCACCGCCACCCGTGCCTCCGCGGCCGCGGCGCCCGGCGCGCGCCACGGCCTCCGCTTCCGCCGCACCTCCGTGGCCACGGCGCCCGGCCACCCTCCCCGCCCGCCGCCGCCCCGCTCGCCTCCGCCGCGGCCGGCGCGCGCGACCGCGCCTCCATCGGGACGCCCGCCGCGGCCGCATCTCCACCATAGCCGCCGCCGCGGCCGCGTCTCCGCCACGACCGACGCCCCGCCGCTCTTCGACGACCGCCGGGGCCGCGCCGCGGCGGGGCCGATCCGCCGGCCGAGGCCTCGAGGCCTCGCCCGGCCTTGCGAGCTCTCGCCCGCCGCCGCCGCGTTCTCCCCGCCCGCGGCGCCCTCGACGAGCGCCGCCGGGTGGGAACGGACGCGCCCGCCCTCAGCACCTTAGCCGCTGCGAGGGGAGGCACGGTTGGCACCACCCTGCACGAGCACAAGCGAAGCATCAGAACGCCTGGGCGCCAAAAAACCAAACCCCGCAGAAGAGCGAGCCCCTTACCTCGAAGAGGAGAAGGCGCGCTTCCTTTTCCTCGAGGCCTCGGTGGATGAGGCCGGTGCGGCCGACGCACCCGTCGCCGCCCCTCCCGACGCCTCCACCGCGCGCGCGGCCCCTCCCCGCGCGCGGGTGCGCTTGCCGCGCGCACCCCCCGCGCGCGCGCCGCACCTCCGTGTCGCGCGCCGCCCCCGTCGTTGATTGCCCCGGCGGCGGGCGCCGCCGCGCCCGCCCTAGGCGATGCCGCCTTGCCGCCGGAGCTAGCTCCGCGACGGGGGTGTGCTCCCACCCCCGCCCCCCCCTTCTTCCTCCCTCCTCCTCCTCCTCGCAGGACAAGTACTCCTCGGCCTCCGGCGAGGAGAGCCCCGCCCTTCTCGCGCCGCCGGCCTCCTCGCTCCGCCGCCGCGGTGCCGCCTCGCGCGCTCCCTCTGCGCGCCGCCCGCTCCTCGCTCCCCCGCTGTCGCGCCGCCCGACCAAGCGCGGCCGGGAGTCGTGGGGTGGGCGGAACGGACTTCGCGCGCGCCGAAGTTCACCACCGCATGCGAGAACGTCAAAGGCGCGTCGGAGGCGAGGCAACACCAAGAACAAAAACGGAGTCAAGAATCATACTCACCCGCCGGGCCGGTGGGGGAGCATTTCAAGGTCCCACGGGACCGATCCCGGCGCAAAGCATCCGGGTGTCGACGGCGTTCCGCACCCGGGTGAGCGCATACCCCCGCTCGAGGGGGGTTGGGAGCATCCGCGACCTCGCCAGCGCGACGGGGTCCGCCTCCTCTGTCATCTCGTAGATGCAGAGCGGCCTCTCCATCAGAGGCACGACCCGCCAGTGGTGGAGGAAGGCGAGGACGCCCGCCGCGGTCAATCCGCGCGTCGCCAGGTTCCTTAGGGCAGCCAGGAGCGAGTCCAGCCGCCTCCGATGCTGGGGCGTGGGCACCCCGTGGCCCCAGGAGTTGGGCTTCTCCCGGAGCACCAGACCAGTGTAGGCGGGGAGGCCGGGCTCGGCGTTGCGCAGGTAGAACCATCCCCGCTCCCAGCCGGCGTTGTTCGTCATCATGGTGCGGGGGATATAGTCGTCCTTGAACTGCGCCCGCAGAGCAAGTGACATCCCGCCGGCGCGCGCCGCGCGGCGGGTCCTCTGCTCCGTCGTGGGCTGCGTGAACAGCTCCGCGCGGAAGAGGTGTACCCAGAGCTCCTAGTTGACTGGGATCCCTAGGTACCCCTCGCAGACGCCCACGAACGTGGCCGCCTGTGAGATCGCGTTCGGCGCGAAGTTGTGCAACTCCACGCCGTAGCGGTGGCAGAGCGCCCGCATGAAGCGGCTCACCGGCGCGGCGAAGCCGCGCTCATGGAAGCGGATGAAGCTCACCACGTAGCCTTCCGGTGGGTTGGGTGCGCGGTCCCCCGCCGGCGGCACGATCCACTCCGCCGGCCGGCCCTCCTCGTTCGTCGCCAACCGGCCGGGCGGAGACCGCCGCCAAGGGCCGCGCGGGTCACCGTCGACCGCTCCCAGGCGTACAGGTCGAGGATCGTGAGGGGCGGAGGCGGCGCCATGAGAAGAGACAAGGGTTGCGAGAGCGGAGGACAAGAAGAGGAAGAAGAGCTCTAATGGCGAAGGCACGCGATGGCAAGAGCAGGACGAAGACGAGAGCGTAGGGGGCTAAAATGGCGGAGCGCTAAGGTAAAAAAACGCCGTTTTCCCCTCCCCTCAGATTTATAAGCCGCGGGCGTGCTCTCCGGGGCGGACGTCCCGCGCGCATTAACTGCAGGGAATCTTCTCTTCTCGCTGACGGGCGGGCCCCACCACGACCGCGGCGGCCACGCCACCGCGAACAGGCCATCATCACGGCGAAGAATAGCAGGGACCGTGGCAGGCAGTCACGTCCGCCTGCCCACGCCGCCCACTACGCGCGCGCGCGGCTGCAACGCCTGAAAAAGCGCGCCCGCAACGCAAAACCGCAGCCTCTACTGTGGAGCATTTAATGGCCCAGTTCCTTACAAAGTAAAGAGAACCCTCGAGCGGCACGGACTCCTGGCTCGGGAAAACTTCAACCCTCGAAAGGGTACAGGCGTGAGAAGGTCGCCTCGGGACCCGTTTGAAACAAAACAGGCCCCGCAAAGCACCCATGCCACGCTGTATTACTGATGAGCGCCTCGGGGGCTGGCTCGCCCAGGCGCCTCGAAGGATCGCAGATGCCAGGCCGGGAGCACTCAACCGCCACCCCGCACCATCTTTACCGATCAGCTCCTCGAGGGCTGGCTCGCCCAGGCCCCTCGGTGGTCGCAGATGCCAGGCCAGGAGCGCTTAGTCGCCGCCCCGCACGGCCCTACTGATCAGAGGTTCGAAGCCTGACCCTCGACGGGTTCGAACAGGTGCCCCAGATCACAGAGTCAGGGACGACGAGGGCACGCGCATTCGAGCCGTTCCTCGAGCCCGCCAGCTCGAGGGTGCCCCACATGTCGTGTTCGAGAGCCAGCGAGGGCAGCTAGCCGGGGATCCCACCGAGGGAGAGCTTCCGCGCCCTCGGTCCCTAGCGAATGGGACCGAGCCCCACCTAGCAAACCCACGCAAGCGCTTCAATGGACGTGTCTCTGGACCACGCAGCCTACCCTTATCGAACGGGGCATGGGCGTCCACTCGAACCACCCATTAACGCCTCAACGAGGAATCCGCAATTCGCGACCCGACCGATGGGGGTTGCGGAAACCTCACCCCTCCGTCCCGCGGAGGGACGGCGAGGGCGCGTTAAAAAACAAGTCGTAAAGCTCTACCCGATCGCCTTGAACGGGCCCGGTGCTCGGGGGGCTTGACGCACGGCTACACCTCCCGTCTTGCACCCACTGGGGATAGTGCCAGCAGCACGTGCGTCACCGAAGCCGGCTGAGACATTGCCGACGCCGGTTGAAACATGTACCACGCCCTCTGTCCAAGTCTCGCGGTCAACCCCTACAGGAGCGCCTACGCTCCTGCAGGGCTTCGGGGGCTAGACCCGCGGGTCCGCTGACGCGGCCCCACGGAAAGCGTTCGCAAGACCAGGAGGGAAGAACGTCCTAACAGTAGGTTCCAGCATCTGCGGGAGCCTCAATGGCAAACCCACAGATGCTCGGGGGCTACTGTCGGGGACAGCCCTAGGGGTCCCCTTTAACAACTGGGGAATCCCCACTTAAAACCCGCAACAAAGCCAAATCCAAACACTAATCATGCAGGACGTGGCCCGCGCCACAGAGGCCCCAACGGCCCACCACGACGGCCCACTCGAAGACCCCCTCGAGCAGGCTCCACCCCGCTCGAGGGTGCGCGCCTCCCTCGGGCGGGCTCCATCCCGTTCGAGGGGGTACGCTTGCCTCGAGCGGGCTCGCCCCGCTCGAGGGTCCGCCTCCGCCCTCGAACGGGGTCCGCCCTCGCTCGAGGGCACTCCGCGCACGCGCGCCCGTACACGGGCATTTAACGCCCTGACACCGGCGGGACGGCGCCATCATGCGCCCGGGGCTCGCGCCCCGGTGCCGCCGCACCAACTCCCCAGGAGGGAGCCCATCCCCATCACTGTGGGGGGGGGGGACTGTGCGGTGCGACCGGTGCCAATCCCATGACGCCGTGCCGCCTACTCCGGTACGGCTAACGCGCCGAGCCCTCGAAGGGGGGCCGGCTGCACCCTCGATTTGCTTTCTTGTGACCTTACAGGGTTAGGTGGAGGCGCTAGGCCGGTGGGACGCCATCCCTGCCACCGGCACCGGGGTGGCTGCCGCCCCCGCGCGTACGGGCGCACGCCAGGCGCTGTAGCAACGACTCCTGCACTGTGGAGCGTGTGGGAACGGGACGCCACCTTACTTGCCACTGTGCTCCGTACGGGCCGTGCTGCTCTTCTACCCTCGAGGCCGCCACTGTTCGGGTACAAGATATGTCATGATGGCCGGATCGCTGCAAGATCGCCTGGGCGGCCGCCTACTCTACAGCATAGCACATCACGCTCCTTCACATAGCTAAATAGCGTGGCGCGCATGTGATTCGCTCCTTCCTTGGTCTATAAAAGGAGGACGAACCCCCTTGCCGCAGGGGACACACGGACGGACGACAAGGCACACAGAGACACAACACACAACACGAACAGAGCCCAACGCAACGCAACCCAACACCTCCAGCCACTACTCTAGGGACTTGGAAGCCAGGCTTCCTCTCCCGTCTTGCTTGTAGCAGCCCCACTACAGGCACCCCCGGTGCTGAGCAATATAGTGACTTGAGCACACCACTGCTGGACGTACGGCCCCCCGGCCGGAACCAGGATAAACTCCGTGTCTTTTATTGCTTAGCATCGACCATTGAGGGATAGACCTCGGCGCTTATTACTGGTTAGTGTCGGGACCACATTCCGCACCGACACTTGTAGGCGTGCGGGCCTCAAAGAGGCCTTGTGTCAATCTTGAAAGATGCATCGTATGAAGAAGGTTGTCAATCACGTCGTAGTTGCAGTTGTGGTGTCCGAAATTGTTACCGTCGAGACTGTAAATCTTGACAATATGGAGTGTAGAGACACCCAGATATCTTGCATTGCTGCGAAGAGTCTGGCAGAGCCACCCGAGGCATGCCAACCTAAGGAAGGTCTCAAGTCTATAGCTCCCAAGCACCCGGGAGTGCTTGGCAGGGCCATCAGGCGCGCACCCCACGGAGAGGCCTTCATTCCCGACGAAAAATCCTTGGTGTCCAGAGCAGGCTGACAGGGCTTACAAAAGCACACTGACCTCGGAAGGTCACGCATACAGGGCGCCCAACTAGATTGGCAGAGTCGTAGACATACCAAGGTATTGCAAGGCCTTGGTATTAAGGCATGCCGAACTCAAGGAGGTCGTTTTGGTGTCCGGATGGCCAACATAGCTGTCAGCCATCCAGCAGAGCCATGATACTAAGGTATTGGCGACCTCAACAATAGGCACACCAACCACGGGGGCCCGACGAAAATTGTAGACTTCGGTGACGCTTCTGATCTTCATGGTACTGTTGATCTCTAGGCGCCCAGAAGGATCTGGTAGAGCAACGAGGCACGCCTACCTCAGAAGGTCTTCAATCGAACCTACAACCATTCTACGCAGGAAACAGAAATATAGGCTGATTGGAATATGTCCGTTTACGTGCAGAGCCATAGCGGGTGCACCAGGACGCAGAGCCTAGCGGGTGCAAATAAGGGTCATCAGGTCGTAGAAGAAGGTCGTGGAGTCGTCGTCAAAGGGGGGCTAAGTTAGGCACGGAACCCTCTAACACGGGATCAGGTTTTGTCTTGTAGCGTAGACTGCGGGGTCACGGGTCAACAGTGGTCGGAGATGCTCTCGCCACCTAGAAAACGACAAGCTGCCCACTGATCGAGGGGGTTACTATAGCCATGTGACCTCTGCGGCGGGGCTCAGGCATCATTGATGCGCAAACGACAAAGACGTCGTGAGTCAGAGAGAGTAATGTTATCGCCTTAAATTATGCACAAGCTACAGGTCCCATTATCACGTGGTAACAGAGTCATTACCTCGCCAGCTGCCCGAGGCACGGCGTTGGCTATAAATAGCACCTTTGAGGCTGAAGGGGGGCAAGCTCCGAGCACCATTGAGCTATGAGGGCGCAGATTAGAATTTCCATCATGCCGCTAGCGTGTGTTCGTCCACCAGATTGTAGAGCTTTGTTCTTGTAGATGCTTGGAGCTAGGAGAATTCTTGCGAAGTGTAGGCAACATCTCCATCCTCTGAGCTTAGCCTCTGCGTAGTATCAGGCAGAGTTTGGAGGTGCTGCTGTTCGAGCCGGAGGTATGGTAGGACATCTCTGGTGAGCACCGGGAGCTCACTGAGGCTTGGATTTCAATGCCGAAGAGCAAGCTCGTGTCTCCATTCCAGTAGTTGGAGCCGGGCGTGCCTTAGCTTGCGGGCCACCGTGCAGTTCCCTTCCGCAAGGCCGCCATCAAGGTCCTGGTGCTAGGAGAAGTCTCGTGACATGCTCTGCTTCGGCAAAGTAGGTCGTGATAACCGCTCTGAGTAGATCAGGCCTTGTAGTATGTTTATCTTGTGTGCCGGGTTCTGGATCGAATGAGGTCGCAAGTGACTTGTGTACCTTTAGATTCTGGATCCAGTAAGGTCGTAGGTGGCTTGTACCCTCAGGTTCTGGACCCGATAAGGTCGTAGGTGGCTTCTACCCTTGGGTTCTGGACCCGATAAGGTCGTAGGTAGTTTGCATAGTCTTGGGTGGTCCATGTAATGTTCGCTCTCTTCTGTCACGTACTTGGTCGATTTGGCAAAATGATTCGCCAAAGACCTAATTTTATATGATGTGGGGGCTTGTAAATTGTGTTTGCCATCAGGACGACCTGATGTTATCTTCTTGTTTGGCTGGCGACCTAAACTCAGATTTAGGTCGTAGCGCTTGGTCTGTTGGCGAAAAATCCGCCTTAATCTTCTCGCGAACTTCTCGGGATAGAGGCGTTGAGGCGCTTTGTACGGTGCAAGGAATCGTAACTGATAGATTTGGTGGACCCCCTTATAAATAGGGTGACCCGGGGTGGGGTTGACCCCATTCCCTTCGTTTTCCTCGCGTCTCGGTCGCTCTCGCTCCTGTCACTTTCTCTCTCTCTCATGCTGCAGCGAATATTGCGACCGCCATGCTCGCACGCCCGCTCGCCCAACTTCCACCCGTGGCTCACGCTAGCGCCACCGCTCCACGCCGTGTTCCTCCGGCGCATGTGCGTCAAGTCCTTGTGCCACATTAGATCCAGCTCAAACCCTAGCGATGACATGGTGTCGGAGGCGGCTTGCATCCTAGACCCGCAGGCGGAGTGGGTCCAGTGGACGATGACCGAGGCCAAGATCCAGGCGCTGGTGGACCGGGGGCTGCTTCGGTCGAAGACGGAGGTGGAGTGGAGGGCCACTGCTGGGGAAGAGTTCCCGAGCGAGGACGTCAAGGAGCAGGTTGTCTTCGCTTCCTTCTTCGAGCGCGGCTTCAACCTCCCGGTGGGAGACTTCTTCCGCGGCCTGCTGTACTACTACAGGCTGGAGCTGGTACACCTTGTCCCGGACTCCATCACTGTAGTTTCGACCTTTATCCATTTTTGTGAGGCGTATCTGGGGATACCGCCTCACTTCTTGTTGCAGAGGTATTTTTTCTGTGTCAAAAGTACTGGCAAGAGGTCGGGGCTAGTGGGGGCTGTAATGTTCAATTTGAGGTCAGGCCTCAAGGTGGAGTGGATAGATAGCGACCTCCTGACAACACCGCTGGGTGGAGGTCGGAGTGGTTTTATATTGCAGATCAGATTCCTGGTCTTCCGCAGCGGACTGGCCACAGGCCAGTGAAGATTAGCGAGTGTTGACGGTTAATAGTTGTATCAAAGTTCGTTTAGACTTGCAAGCAGACAAGTCTCCCGTCGTAGTCAAGGGACCCTTCTTCCCACGAATGGTGAACCCAAGGTATCGAATCCGTGGAACAATGTGCAACGCAAGGATTCAATCTAGTAAAGCAAAGAAAGCTATCTTATGAAGACAAGTTGCATCTAATCTACTAACTCATAAAGAAAACGAATCTAATCTAATCTACTAAAGAGGTAGCAAGAGAAAGCAAGAGATAACCGATCTAGAGAGTCTAGATCATGCTTATGTTGTAGCTCCAAACAAGATAGATGAAGATAGAAAAGTGAATCTCATTAAAAGCATCTTTAAATCGTGGCCTTCCATCCAACTCCGAAAACGCCCGCCTTTCGAAACCCCCGTTCTGTCACAACGTATCCCTACTCATGCGGGTAGTCTAGGGCGAGTTCGATAAGAACAAGTTGAAAACACTTGGCCGGTCCGGTATGCACCTCTAGCCACCGCGGCTACAAGAGCACCCTATGTAATCTATCTTAAGTATAGATCGTAGAAGAAGCAAAACCAAGACGAAAACAAAATCATCGAGAAGGCACTTGATCGCTAGAAATCGAATTCACTATAAAAACTTCACCATGAATGATTACATGAACAAGATCACCACCGGGGGCCCTACCTCGATCTCAATCCTCGCTCCGGAGCTCCGACGTGGTCTTCCATGCAAGGTTCCCACGTCGGCTAGGGAGACCCTAGACAACTAGCACAACCCTCATCTCCGAGATGGTGTCCCTCAAGCTTCTCGGCTCCTCGGTGGCGGATGACGAATTGGATGATCCGTGGCTCTTGGTCAGGGGGCTATAAATAGCCAGAGATGCAACTAGGTCAAAGGGGAGGCCGACTGGGCCCCGAAACAGGCTGGGCCGACCGGCCTGGGCCCGTTTCGGCCCGCTTCGTGTCCTCCTTCGCCCGTTGTTGCTTCCCGCGTCTTCTAGATCCTCTCCCCTTTTGCATGTGGGCCCTTGTCATCGGTTTCTCTCCGAATTGGACGAAGCTCCTTGTCTTGCAAGATTCAACAGACTTTTCAGGCTAGGTCCTCGGAGTTTGTCATCTTCTCGGGCTTGGTCCTTGGGCTCTTGGAGTCATGTTCACTTCATTACTTGACTTGTACCGGGCTTCAAGGTCATGTCATGAGGTGCTTAATGAACTTATCCCGGAAGTCTTGCTTTCAACGTTAAAACCCTGTGTAAACACTTAACTCCAAAACCGACATGCACAATTGAACTTGTTATACCACAGGGGTTAGTACCAATGGATAAGATACAAAAGTCATGCCAACACCGAAGGTAAACTCATGGCTAGGTTGACGGATTTTCACCTTCAACAGCTCCCCCATGCTTAAACCTTGCTCGTCCTCGAGTAAGCCTTCGATGGATATCATCGTTGCGCTTCATTGTTTAAACCTTGCACTTGATCATACATGAAAAAAAACATAATGCTCTCAAAAGTTTAATTCGTTAAAGTTCCATAATGTACTAGCCTTCATCCCTACGGGTAGATATTTAATTAAGCTTATCCCACAAGTATTAACATGCTCCCAAAATTCAAATGGATCTCAAAAATTTTGAAATAAAGAACAAGATGAAAAAGAGCTAAACCAAGTTCATAGAATTAAACCGCCTTGCATCTTGCTCATGAACTCTCATCTCATCTTGTCTCTCAAGCCTATTTATACTACTCCTTTCCCTCTCATAGCATTTATTTATGTGGTAGGCTTTATATGGAGCTTTTTGGGAAAGTTTTGTCCTACCAGGATTTTATAAATGAGATGTTGTCAAAACAAGACAAGCTTTTCATGGTCTTACCGAGACTCGTCAAAAAGGTCATTGGAAAATGATGTTATATCAAGGAGGGGAAAGAGAAAAATACACACACTTGAGATGAGTGGACATGTGCAAATGGCAAAAGTGATCCCGAGGCACAAAGGAAGTCCTCGTTATTAGATTGCACATGGTTGGAAAAATGAGTATGGATCTTTTAATCTTGAAGCCTTGAATTTCCTAATGCACTTTTAGAGAACCGGGGAGTTCACTTTATTTTTGCACATACTCATATTTTTCTCTTTTTCTCCTCTTTCTTGCTTTCTTTCATTCTTTTTCTTATTCATTCATTTTTTTTTGTCATACATTCGGTCACGAGACTTTCACATCGGAGTTTTGATTTTTTTTTTTATTTTGCTCCCCTTTGAATTTTTTTATTTACTCCCCTTTGAACTCCAAAATTGCACCGTACCTACCTCCTCCCCCATGCTTAGACGTTGCTCGTCCTCGAGCAAAGAGGCGATAAATAAGGTAGGTACCAGAAATACTTTTCCTTTGGAGAGATACTTGAAATCTTCAATCTTGGCACCATCGATCTTCCTTGAGTTGATGATCCATACTCAACGATAGGTTGTGGTCAAGGAGGTAAACACAAAAGATGATATTTCGTTTTAAGGGTGGATATCCGACGAGGTTTGTGAGATCTCCGATGTGGGGATACACAATGCACGGATAAAAAGGCTAGCAAAAAAGATAGATACGCAAAAACGGAATGACCAGCTTCTTAGTCTCGGGCCAGAGAAATCAAGGCCTGAAATAATTCACCCAAAAAATAAATCTTGTATACTAAGTTTTTGCACTCAAATATTTATATGGCTCTAGATAGGTAGAGCAACACGCAAGTGGTATTTATGACAAGGTTAGCTTTACATTTAAGAATAAAAACAAATCATCTTTAATCAATCTAAAACTTGAGAGCACATAAAACACTATGGGTCTTTATTTTTATCATAACCTCCGCTAAAGATTAAGCTAGAATTTAGATAATTTCAGATTTGTATTTTTAAGAGAGCACTAGGTTAAACATGCATAAATCAATTACAAAGATAAACAAAGCGGCAATTATAATCATATATCATCATGGCACAAACTTTGTAACTTTACCAAAGGTAAAAACTAGGTGGTGATATTATTCACGATGAAGATAAAAACTAAGACACAAGCTGAAAATTAAACTAAAAACTAAAAATTAAAGTAAAGCTGAAAATAGTACGCATACATAGGCGCAAACAAGCTGAAAATTAAAGAAAAGGGGTAAAGGAAAGATAACTAAAGCTCATCCTGTCTCTAATCTTCCGCCGGTGGTTGATATTGATAGTTTTGGTTGTTGTGCCCTTACATGTAATAAAAATGCACCACTCCTCCTATGAATTGTCCGACGGAGCTAGGTGAAGGTGTCAAAGCTCATAAGCGATGTTTGCATCTCCTTCACCCATTTAGTTTGCATTGGTTTGGATGGCTGCAATAATTTGAATGTTTCTTGCAGTGTATCCTCCAATGGTGGCCACATTTTGTTGTGGTTGAGGAAGATGTGCAAATGGCTCCGCAAGGGCTACGTTGGGCACCGCAAAATTTGGTGGGGGCATGGCTGCACCACTCCCCCATGCTTGCATTGGTACACCACCGTAGTAACTCGGCGGCGCTGGGGTTCCTCCCAATGGTGGGACATAATTTTGTTGTGCACCTCCTTCTTGGGCCGTGGAAAAACCTTCTCCTACAATCCTTTATTTTTTTCTTCGCCGGCACAAGAAGTCCTTCCTCTAACCGATCTTCTTCCCCTCATGAAACCTTCCATCCGATAGGGGCAAATTTACTTTGGCCACTTTGAAGCCTACTCTCTCATCTTCACTTATATATTTGTCTTTCTTCATTTACTCAAATCCTAGGGAAGTCCCGGGTAGGAGATGATTCTGGTTCCTTGTAATACCCGGTTTCAAAGAGATAGCTAATATGGAGAGGCAACATCCCGAACCAATATCTCCCGAACTCGATGTTGCTTAACAACACCACCGGTTGATCATAGGTGAGTGGGGTCTATTGGCCACTTGGCAATCAAAGCCAAGTAAAGCCAATTCAACTCTGTGTTGGTTATCTTTGTCTCTCTTATTCTCCCAAAAATCCACTTGCACAAAAGTGACACACTTGGATGATGGGGTTCCGGATAGTATTTCTTCATTGATGGTCTCCTCCCGCGATCATACTCCAAAAACCTTCCCATGTGCCTTCATGCACATCCACTTGTTCCGGAGCTCCCTTTTGAAAATAGGAGACACTCGCCCATGGGTCTACAATACTAGAACATGCAATCGTTTTGAACATGAAAACCAATCTAATCTATCGAGGATTGTGTTGAATGGATCCAAGGAAGCATTGAGCCCTTTACACCCTTTACGGCATGGTAGCTAACCTTAAGCATTAAAGTATTTCCAACACAAGATGATAGATAGATAATCCAACAAAGTGTGATTACATCTCAAGATCGATTGCAACCCATGGATGAAAGGAGATTACCCCATCAAGGTGCTAGAAATAGCATCGTTGATCAAGGTTACCCTTCCGACGATGTCTTCCTTCTTCTCCACTTGTGGGCTCCCTCCAAACGGAATGAGAGACTCAGCACTCCTTCATCAAGGGTATGTGCCATGGTCATGAGAATTTCCTAGGTGAATTCCTTATGGGTGTTTGCCGACACTCCGTTAGAGAATTGCACCGGTGTCCCGTATGAAAACCCAATATGTGGAGAGCTTGGTCGTCGAAGTCGACGTTCGCTACAAGCCTCTACTCAAGGCGAGCGAGCTTCTTCTCCTCCTCCTCCGTCGTGATGATAAACCCATTGGAATACCACGGAGCGCATGGAGGTGGAGCGGATGATCGTGTCAAGTGGTGAGGTTGGACGGGCGGCTCCTCCATATGTCCTTGAGGTTTGGTGAACCTCATAGACGAGTTTCGTGTGGCCCTCATGCCACCGAGGAGAAGAGTGTGGTTCCTCCTCGGCGGTGCCTTGTCCTCCTCCATACTCCGAGGAAACTCGGAAACCGAGTGCCTCCTCGAAGAGGTTGATGGCTTAGACGACGATGATCCCTTCTTCTTCGGTGAAAAGGCTTGTAGTTTTCCTCCATGATTGCAGCACTCTCCCTCTCAAATATATATCCGGGGTTTTCACCCGGTAACAAGGTACACAAATACTATTTTGGAGTCTGGACTTTGAGTGGATTAAGGATGTGATTTGTTGCATGAAACAAACGCGGTGGATGGCTAAGTCTAAGGTGGTTCCGGCCTAAAAACTAGAGCACACGAACAAAGAGCTGGATGGGAGACTTACCTCTCTCCTCCTCTTGGCTCGGTTCTTCACTAGTGCATTCATGTTGCTTCGTGACCGCGTACACCTTCCAAACGTTCCCGTCCACTCCTTCCACTCGATGTTTTCGCTTGACTCACTTCCATACTCCCTTGCCTCACATGCGTCCATGATATTCCTACAAAACAAGGCCTTGGCTGCCCCCCCCCATGCTTGTACTTTGCATGTGGTTTGATAAAAGATGTTGGAGGGGCATCCCATGATGTATCATGGTGCATGTATGGTTAGGTTAACTAGATTGCCTCCCTCTAAGCATGTTTTAATGCTAAGCACCCCCTCTAATTTCGAAAATAAAAAATAAAATCAGAGATATTAATGAGTTAAAATATAAATTTAGAGGAGTTTTTTAAAACATTAAAAACAAATGTAAGTCGAAAAATATTTCCGACTACTTTTATGTTGGTCTCACCGGTATTGTTTGCCTTCATTAGTTGAGAGCAAGCTTTTCCCGGCTTGATCATGGGGGCATAGGTTTAGGTCCTAATTTTGATTAGATGAAAGATATTTTGAATGAAATAAAATTAAGTGAGGCTTAGAAAAATTCTAATCTTAGAGAAACCAAGGATATGGATATTTTAAATCAACCAAAAATCAAGATTCTAGGTTCACGTGAGTCCTAACACATGCTGAAATTTAAATAACATCGAGATACAAGTCGTGGCTCTACTCGAGTGTTTTTAGCATGAAAAACAAGTCAACCGCAACATCATAAAGAGGATGAAAGGTTGAGTTAGGTTCTGAAATTTTTTTTTTGGTTTTGGTTTCTCGAAAAAGAAGCAAACAACATAGGATGGCTTTGTCCTTTGGTCTTCACAGGCTGGCTTTGTCCTTTGGTCTTGACGGATGCAACAACTTTCTCTATCTCCATCTTCTCCATCCTCCTCTTGATTTGAAGGCCTTCCGGCGTCTTGTCTTGGAGGTGGTGATTCCCTTGGAGATTTTGATGGTCCTTCGAGTTTGACTTTTGAATCTAGGGTTTCCAACCCTTTAGCTTGTGTTGCACGTCACCTTTGCCTGTAAAGTTTTCCTGGATCATCCACAAAAAAAGTTTGGGTTTCTTGGAGAGGTAGCCAACCATCTCCGGTTAGGGTTAGCAATAAAACAAAAATCTAAAAAGAAAAGAAAAATTAGGGTTAATCAAGAACTAGATTAGATTGATTTTTTTTCTTTTTGAGGATGATCAAACTTAAGAGATGCAAAAGAAAATCAAAAGAAAAACCGAAAAATAAATGATACTAGACTGGAACTTGATTGCTTAGGTTGTCTTATGAAGGGGCCAGAAAAAGGGGCTTGTTGACGGTTAATAGTTGTATCAAAGTTCGTTTAGACTTGCAAGCGGACAAGTCTCCCGTCGTAGTCAAGGGACCCTTCTTCCCTCGAGTGGTGAACCCAAGGTATCGAATCCGTGGAACAATGTGCAACGCAAGTATTCAATCTAGTAAAGCAAAGAAAGCTATCTTATGAAGACAAGTTGCATCTAATCTACTAACTCATAAAGAAAACAAATCTAATCTAATCTACTAAAGAGGTAGCAAGAGAAAGCAAGAGATAACCGATCTAGAGAGTCTAGATCATGCTTATGTTGTAGCTCCAAACAAGATAGATGAAGATAGAAAAGCGAATCTCATTAAAAGCATCTTTAAATCGTGGCCTTCCATCCGACTCCGAAAACGCCCGCCTTTCGGAACCCCGGTTCTGTCACAACGTATCCCTACTCATGCGGGTAGTCTAGGGCGAGTTCGATAAGAACAAGTTGAAAACACTTGGCCGGTCCAGTATGCACCTCTAGCCACCGCGGCTACAAGAGCACCCTATGTAATCTATCTTAAGTATAGATCGTAGAAGAAGCAAAACCAAGACGAATACAAAATCATCGAGAAGGCACTTGATCGCTAGAAATTGAATTCACTATAAAACCTTCACCATGAATGATTACATTAACAAGATCACCACCGGGGCCCTACCTCAATCTTGATCCTCACTCCGGAGCTCCGACGTGGTCTTCCATGCAAGGTTCCCATGTCGGCTAGGGAGACCCTAGACAACTAGCATGACCCTCATCACCGAGATGGTGTCCCTCAAGCTTCTTGGCTCCTCGGCGGCGGATGACGAATTGGATGATCCGTGGCTCTCGGTCAGGGGGCTATAAATAGCCAGAGATGCAACTAGGTCAAAGGGGAGGCCGACTGGGCCCCGAAACAGGCTGGGCCGACCGGCCTGGGCCCGTTTCGGCCCAGTTCGTGTCCTCCTTCGCCCGGTGTTGCTTCCCGTGTCTTTTAGATCCTCTCCCCTTTTGCATGTGGGCCCTTGTCATCGGTTTCTCTCCGAATTGGACGAAGCTCCTTGTCTTGCAAGATTCAGCACTTTTCTGGCTAGGTCCTCGGAGTTTGTCATCTTCTCGGGCTTGGTCCTTGGGCTCTTGGAGTCATGTTCACTTCATTGCTTGACTTGTACCGGCTTCAAGGTATTGTCATGAGGTGCTTAATGAACTTATCCCGAAGTCTTGCTTTCAACGTTAAAACCTCGCGTAAACACTTAACTCCAAAACCGACATGCACAAGTGAACTTGTTATACCACGGGGGTTAGTACCAATGGATAAGATATAAAAGTCATGCCAACACCGAAGGTAAACTCATGGCTAGGTTGACGGATTTTCACCGTCAACAGCGAGTGGGATCTAGGACTCCCAACCTGCGACCTTGAGGACCTCAAGGGGGTCCTGGAGCTTGTCAGTGACATGAAGAAGCGAGGAGTGACAGGAGAGGTAGTGGCGAGGTCGTTCTGCTGGCGGATGATCCAGCCGATCAAGGATCGGGTCCATCCGGCGTATGAGTATTGTGGGCAGTCATACCCCACACGCGAGGTGACCGCAAGTTCTGCAAAGAGGAGATGGCGGCTCGTGTTTCCCAGATGTATTCTGGGAAGGTGAAGGTGAAGAAGTGCCTGAAGGCACAGTCGTTGAAGAGGTCAGCTGATCCGGTAAGATCTTGAGATCTGTCTTTAGGTCGTTTCACTTTGCTTTCTTGATTTGCTTAGGTCGTATAACATCTATATCATTGTTGTGCAGATGCACGAGCTTCATATGTGGTACCCGACACCTCTCCTTGAGGGGGATCTACACCGGAGGAAGCTGAGGTCGGACAAGTACAAACCTCCAGCAGGTCGTCTGCTGGAGCTTTATGAGTCTGACTCGTTGGTGGAGGCCGACGAAGACACTGATGCGGAGGCTAGGGTAGACCCAGCTGTTGTCGTTGCGAAGTCCCGGTGCTAGACCAGGTCGACGGCTGCGATGAAGTCTGCTTCGGTCGTTGCCGCTGCTATCTCTACGGTGAAGGCCGCAGAGAAGAAGAAGAAGAAGAAGAAGAAGAAGAAGAAGAAGAAGAAGAAGAAGAAGAAGAAGAAGAAGAAGAAGAAGAAGAAGAAGAAGAAGAAGAAGAAGAAGAAGAAGAAGAAGAAGAAGAAGAAGAAGAAGAAGAAGAAGAAGAAGAAGAAGAAGAAGAAGAAGAAGAAGAAGAAGAAGAAGAAGAAGAAGAGGAGGAGGAGGAGGAGGAGGAGGAAGAGGAGGGCCGCATCCCCTCTGGCGGTAGTTACTCCATCGATTCTAACACCTCACTCGCGGGAGGTCGAGTCGGAAGAGGAGGAGGAGGAGGAGGAGAAGGATGAGGCCGTCAAAGAGTTGTCGGTCCCTGAGGACCAGGCGACAAGGAGGCCGGAAAGTTTTGCTGCCAAGAGGTAGAGGGAGCTGGTGCAGAAGAAGTCGGAGGATGCCCTCCGACGTGGATTGGAGGCGCAGCGTAGTGCTGCAGCGGCGCAGGCGAAGATACCTGTGGCTATTAAGCCTCGGTGTTTTGGCCGAAGACTCAGCTTCCAACTGTGACGAGGTAGAATCCTGAGGGCTGGTTTTGTCTTTGTACTTTTTATCTGATTTTTGTCTTGACGAGGTGCTTTGTCATACAGGCCGATGGCAAGGCCACAAGGGGTGCCAGTTGCCCCATCGTCTCCCTCCCGCACGAGGTCGCCTGAGCCACAGGTCATGGGGGAGGCGCTTGCTGATGATGCGCACACCGCTACCCCGCCACGGAGAACGGTGGAGGGTGTGGTGACTTCACTGCCCGTGGCCGACACGAGGGTGGACTATCCCCCGCACGATGCTGAGGGTGTAGAGACTTCAGCTGGGGATGTCGGGGCAACGACCTCCCCAACGATCATTGACGTCGACCCCATCGGGATAGTTCCTGGTAGGGCTGAGGACTTGGTGGGGGACCAGCCTCAGATCGACCTGGCGCCAGGAGGTCCAGAAACATCTGGCGCACAGGTACCTCCATCTTCATCCTCAAGCCCAAGGTTGCTGCAGTAATCAATTAATTATAATCACACCCCTTGGCAGGAGGATTGGTTCGAAGATAACGAGGACATGCAGGCCTTGCGGACCAGCATCGTCACCATCAATAACGCACTTACGGTGAGTTGCCCACGATGCGTTACCGTCACTTGATTGTTTGCTATTGAAATGTTGTTGACGACCTGGTTTCTCTGTAACAGTCGCTAGCAGAGAGGGCTAAGGGTCGGGCGACCTGCTGAAGCATGCGGCGGAGAAGGAACAGCATATTGTCGACCTTGAGCAAGAGCTCAAGGAGGTCCGCGAGGCGGCGGGCGCCGATAAGAAGAGACTCGAGGATGAGCTCACCAAGGAGAGGCGTAAGGTCGTGAAGGCCACTGCATAGTTTAACACTGTGGCTACTGGTAGGTCTAGTCTTTTATCCCTTTTGAGGTAGAGGTCGTTAGGTGTCTGCTAACTATTGTGTGCGCAGATTTCTGTAACCGTGAAGAGGAGCTGAAGAACGCTCTGGCGACCTCCAGGAGCAAGGTTCGGGACCTGGAGTTGAAGGTCCGGGAGATCGAGGCTGGGGGCCTGGAACTCAAACGGGTGATGAAAGAAGCCACCGACAGTGAGTACGCCATATCTCAAAAGCTGGCTTATGAGACCGCAGCTCGTCGGGGCCTTGAAGCCGAGTTCGAGGTCGTTTTGAAGTCATTGCAGAGTGACCAAATCACCATTGCAAGGTATGAGGTGGAGCTGAACGACCTCAAGGGTGCTGCCAATTATGCAATGTCTTGCATACCTGTTCCAGAAGAAGGGGAGCAGCAGAAGTCCATCGTTGATTGCCTGGTAGACACTCCTAACAGGCTATTACTTTTGCTGAGGGCGACTGGCTTGGCGGCTGCAACCGATGCGCTGGTGAGAGTTAAGTCTCACTATCCTGAGGTCGACATGGCCAAGATCAAGGGTGGTGCGGACACCACAAAAGACCTCCAAGCCCTGGAGCTTGAAGTTGATGAAGCCGCCACCGAGGTGGTGGAGAACATCGACTTCGAAGGTGATGGTGGAGCCGGCGGCGAAGGTGGCGACGGTGGCAATGGTGGCGACGGTGGCAACCAGTAGTAGTTAGGAGTTCTACCTCCCCCTCCGCTCATGACTTGTAAAACTTCTAAGGATATGTTGAAGAAAAAACTCTAACGAAGTACTTGCCTTTTGCCTACACAAGTTTGGTTGGTCTTGTAGACGACAATGTATTATCTTCTTGACTCGCTAACCACTACTCACAGAGAGGCTAGCTTACCGACCTCTACGGCTCAGCGTGGAGGCTCATGAGAGATCGGCGCGCGAGGGAGGAGCCCAGGGCTCAGGTCTAGCGACCTTCCTGACCAAGCATGCTCGTGGCGGCAGGAGGCTTCATACTCATTTGCGATGGTGTCCTTAGGTCGAAAGACCCTTAGGTTGGCTTTGAGCCAAGCCCACGAGCATATCAAGGGGAAGGAATAAGGAAAACTTGGTACCCCCAGGTCTTGCGACCTGGATGTTGGCTTTAGCCAAGCCCTCGAGCATGTCGAGGGGGGTCACAGTATGAGGGAGGAGGAGGTAGTGCTCGACTCATGGCAGATGACTGCTTGAAGTATTTATTTATTTAATCTGAAAAAATAGGTACAAAGGAGGGAGATACATAGCTTAAATTTAAAGCTATTCTACGGATAGAATGGTCGTAGATGCTCCACGTTTCGGGGGTTGGGTACTCCTTGCCTGTCGCCCCACTGGAGTCGATATGTTGATGGGTTGATTACTTCCGTGACGATGAAGGGCCCCTCCCAAGGGGGAGAGAGCTTGTGCATGCCATCGGTCTTCTGGATGCGTCTAAGGACGAGGTTGCCAACGTTGAAGGAAGTTTCCCTAACGTTGTGATCATGATAGAGACGTAGCTGTTGGTCATGACGAGCTTGTCTCATGACAACGGCGAGTCTTTGTTCTTCGAGGCTGTCGAGGTTGATGCGACATGTTTCCTCGGCTTCTCCTTCCTCGTAGAATTGAATCCGTGGAGCTCCGAAAGCGATATCGGTAGGAAGTACGGCTTCTGATCCGTAGACCAAAAAGAAGGGCGAAAAGCCTGTGGCAGAGCTAACTTGAGTCCTGAGACCCCAGATTACGTGAGGCAGCTCAGCTAACCATCTGGTGGCGTAGTTAGAAGCGTCGTCGTAGATACGATCCTTGAGAGCTTGGAGCACCATGTCGTTGGCTCTTTCAACCTGGCTGTTGCACCGTGGATGGGCGACCGAGGAGTAGTAGACGTCGGTAAGGTTATCCTGGTAGAAGTCCCAGAAGACTGAGCCAGTAAAGGCTTTGCCTAGGTCGGTGATGATCCTGTTAGGCACACCGAAGCGATGTTTGATATCCCCAAGGAATTTAACTGCATCTTCCAACGTTACTTTCACAACGGGTCGGACTTCAATCCACTTGGTGAATTTGTCTACGGCAACCAAGATATGTTTGTAGCCGCCTGGAGCAGTACGAAACTGTCCTACAGCGTCAAGACCCCACATAGCGAAGGGCCATGATGGAGGGATAGTGCGCAGGGCCTGAGCTGGCAGGTGCTGCTATTTGGCAAAGAATTGGCATTCTTTGCACTTCTTTACGAGGTCTTTAGCGTCAGTTACGGCCGTGGGCCAATAGAATCCAGATCGATATGCTTTACCAACCAAGTTGGTGGATGCCGCGTGGAAGCCGCACTAGCCGCTGTGAATCTCAGCTAGGAGTTGTAGACCTTCTGATCGTAGGATACACTTCATCAAGATGCCAGTAGAGGCAGCTTTTCTGTATAGGTCGGAACCAATCACGACATAGTTAGCACTTTATCACGTGATGCGTTCTCGCTCCGCTTTGTCGTCGGGGATGAGCAGGTCGAGTATGAAGTCTATGAAGGGCTTGCACCAATCGTCCTCTTTTTCAGACATGAGCACGTCGCGGGGAGGTGCTGAATTTTTGTCATTTGAAGGTGGCTCTGGATTATCAGGATCCAAGAGCTTGATTGAAGGCTTGCGTAGGTCTTGGACGAACACGCCTGCTGGGACTAGAGCTCGACGAGATCCTAGTTTGGAAAGCACATCGGCGGCGACGTTGTTGTTCTGTGGGACGTGTTGGAACTCGATCTCCTCGAAGTGGCCTTCGAATTTATGAATCTCAGCGCAGTAAGCATCCATCGTGTCCTTGACGCAGTCCCACTCCTTGTTGACTTGCTCGATGACGACCTTGGAATCGCCAAAAGCTAGTAGTCGCTTGATGCCAAGGGACACTGCTATTCGGAGCCCGTGGATCAGGGCTTTGTATTCTGCTCCGTTGTTGGGGACCTTGTAATGAATCTACAGGACGTACTTGAGCTGCTCCCCTTGAGGAGAGATGAGTAACATACCTGCGCCCGCTCCTTCGAGGTTGAGGGCGCCGTCAAAGTACATTATCCAGTGTCAGGCCGCTCCTTGCAAGGGGGCATCTGGATCTCTGTCCACTCAGACACAAAGTCTACGAGGATCTGCGACTTGATCGCTTGCCTGGGGCAAAACTCGATTTCGAACTCTCCAAGCTCGACTGACCACTTGACGATGCGGTCGTTGGCATCGAGGTTGCGGATGATCTCTCCCAAGGGGAACGAAGACGGGACCACGATCTTGTGAGTTTGGAAGTAGTGTCGAAGCTTTCTCGACGTGATCAGGAGCGCATAGAGCAGCTTCTGAGGTTGTGTGTAACGTGTTTTAGCGTCGGCCAGGATCTCGCTCACGTAGTACACAGATCGTTGAACAGGGTAGGCCTACCCCTCTTTTTCTCGCTCGGCGACGAGAACTGTGTTGACCACATTAGTGGTGGCAGAGATGTAGAGTAGGAGTGTTTCCTTCGGGATTGGAGGTGTCATAACTAGTGGTGTTGTCAAGGACTCTTTGAGAGCCTCGAAAGCTTTCTAGGCTTCGTCGTCCCACACGAACTAGTCGGCCTTCTTCAATAGCTTGAAGAAGGGTAATCCTTTTTCACCGAGCTTGCTGATGAAACAACCTAGAGCCGCCATCATGCCAATGAGCTTCATGATGTCTTTCTTGTTGGATGGCTTGGCCATCTTGCGTATGGCGTTGACCTTCGCTGGGTTGGCTTCAATGCCTCGGTGCTCGACCATGAAGCCCAGGAGCAATCCGGAGGGGACACCGAAGACACACTTTGTTGGGTTGAGCTTCCACTGGAACTCTTGTAGATTAGCTAAGGTTTCGGTGAGGTTGGCGATGAGCTTGCCTTCCTTTGTAGTCTTGACGACCACATCATCTACATAAGCCTCGACGTTTTTCCCAATTTGGGTCTTCAAGCACTTCTGGATTGCCTTCTGGTATGTTGCTCCATCATTTTTCAGGCCACAGGTCATGACCTTGTAGCAGTAGATGTTGTGGGGCGTTATGAATGCTGTTTTATCTTCGTCGTCAGGATGCAGGGCTATCTGATGATTCCCTGAGTAGCAGTCGAGGAAGCAGAGTAGAACGCTGCCAGCCGTGGAGTCCACGACCTGATCAATACGAGGAAGAGGGAACGGATCCTTCGGGCAGTGCTTGTTAAGGTTGGTGTAATCGATACACATCCTTAATCCACCAGTTTTCTTTGGTACAAGAACCGGGTTTGCGTGCCAAACCGGGTGTTGACATTCTCTAATAAAACCTGCAGCTAAGAGCTTACAAACTTCTATTTCTATAGCTTGTTTTCTATCTTTCGCAAATTGCCGGAGCTTTTGCTTGATAGGTCGAGCGGTCTTGTTGACTTCAAGTTTGTGCTCAGCCAGCTCCCTGGGGACTCTAGGCATATCGGATGGACTCCATGAGAAGATGTCAGCGTTGTCCCTGAGAAAGCTGGTAAGCGTGAGTTCCTATTTGGGGTCGAGGTCGGCCCCGATGACGACTTCCTTGGATGCGTCGGGCAGGCCGAGGCAAACCTTCTTGATGGCTGGACTTGGGTCCAAAGCCGTGCTTGTACGCTTCTGCACTGGTACCTGAAGAGTAGTTTGATCGATCTTGGCTGCCTGAGCAACCATGACCATTGTTGTGGCTTTGATTGCTGAATCGTTGGAGAGCTTGACGGTGGCGCTTTCACAATTATAGGAGACCATGATGTCCCCGAGGACGGAAAGGATTCCGTTTGGCGCCGGCATATTCATGATGAGGTAGGTGTGATGTGGTATAGCCATGAATTTGGTGAGCATAGGTCAGCCAAAGATGGCGTGATAGGATGAGCGGAAGTCCGCGACCTCGAACGTCAGGTACTCCGTTCGGATGTTCTCCTCTGTGTCGAAGGTGACCGGCAGGCATACACGACCTATGGGGTACACAGCCTTGCCGGGGACAACCCCATAGAAGGGTTCATCACAAGCGGTCATCTTGATGAAGTCGAACTCCATCTTGCGCAGCATTTCTGTGAAGATGATGTTTAGGCTGCTGCCTCCGTCGATGAGGGTCTTAGGCAGCCAGGCCCCATTGACTATGGGGTTGACGACCAGCGGATAGGTTTCGGGGTCAGGGATGTGAACCCAATGATCTTTCCTGGAGAAAGTGATTGGGAATTCAGACCACTGCAGAGGTCGCGGGTTTTCAGTGTTGACGTGCCCGATCTCCCTGGCGTTTGATCGAGTCTGTTGGTTGCTTTTGATCGCTTGGCGACCTCCGACGATGAAGTTGATTCGCAGTTGGCTTTCTGGAATGCACCATTGGGGTTGCCCCCTTTGGGCAGCGGCGGAGGGGTCCGCTCTTTTCGGTTGTTGTCCTGGCGATTGTGGTCGTCTTGGCGACGTCGATCATCGCATCGGTCGTTGTGACGATCATCGTGGTGATCATCACGACGATCACTTCTGTCGCGTCTATCGGTGTGGTCATCGCGACGGTAGTCGTCGCGTCTGTCATCGCGGCGGTAGTCGCGGCGATAATCACATCGATCCCTATCATCATTGCGAGGATAGGGCCTACAGTCACGGTAATCTCGTAGATCAGGTTGGCGGTTACGATTGTTGAAGCATTTACCGCCATTGCGGTCATCGTTGCTGTTGCTCCTGGTCTTCTTGGAGGTAGATGGTACTCCAAGGGCACGCTTTAGCTGCTCGCACTCCCTCATGGTGTGCTTGGCGTCGCGGTGGAACTGGCACTGGTCGTCCATGACCATATTGAAGTCTCCTTCGAGGAAGGTGGAAGGTCTTGGTGGATCTGCTACATAGGCTTCGCCGGATCACTTGCGCGACCTGGTGCCTCTGTCATCGTGGTCTTCTCCGTTGAAGTCATGCATTACCGCATCTTGAGTGTCGACCAGTTTGTCGACGTAGGCCATGACGTCGCCAATGGGTTTTGCATCGGCTTCGTGGATCTTCTCGAACAACTTGATGTTGGTGATTCCCTTTTTGTAGTAGGCAATGACGTCGTCGTCTTTGACACCTACAAGGGTGTTGCAGTTCTCGAAGTAGCGGTTAGTATACTCACGGAGAGTTTCATCACTTCTCATCCATACTCTGGCGAGGTGGTGAGTATTGCCAGGACGATTGTAGGTCGCCTGGTAGTTGGTCGTGAAGAGGCGAGACAGAGTCGCCCAGGTGGTGATGCATTCTGCTAGGAGATTGTCAAGCCACAGGAGTGGTGCCTTGCCCATCACGAGGGGAAAGTATCCGGCCATGTGATCTTCATTGCCTCCAGAGGCACGCGCCGCTATGCTATACATCTTGAGCCATATACTTGGGTTGGAGCGACCGTCGTACTTCTCAATAGCTGGCTTGAAGTCTTTTGGGTATCTGTCGCCCGGAGACGTCGTGAGAAAGCTGGGAAATTGTTGACCCTTCCCGGGCTTGCAGATGGGCAATGAGCCGCGAGGATGACGTAGAGGTCGTCGGGAGGGCCATTGTCTTGGTCGTACTAAGCACGTCGCATGAGTTCCTGGTCGTGCATGATCCGGAGTTCTGTAGCTTGGATGTGGTTGTTGGCGTCAAGGGCATCAGGTACCCCGTGCTTACGATCGTAGTTAGCTCATCGAGCTATCTCGACTTCATCTCTTGCGCGGTGGCGCTGGCTTCCCTCAGCACGATAGGCCTGGATCAGAGGAGGCTGAGCTCCTGCGTTTTTTCTTGGGTTCAGAGCGACGTTTGCCTGAACATTGGCAGCATTAGCTGCGTTGTTGATGACGTTACCAGCGGCATTGGCCGGGTCGTTTGCTGGGGCATTAGCCACAGGGTTGGCTGGAGCGTTGGCTACAGCATTGGAAGTGGGGTTGACCGGCTGCACTACATCATTTTTGCCTCGTCCTTCTTCAGCCACCAGGTCGAGGGGACCCTGGCTACGACGTCGCTGGCGAGGACGCTCCGATCTGCTTCTGGAGTAGGAACTTGCTGCGGATCTGCTGTATCCGGGACCTCTTTCTTTGATTTGAGCGGCTGCAACGCGGACGTTGGCTTGGAGGCGCCGGATCATTGGAGAATCTTCGAGGTGATTTAGGGCGGCAAGAGCGGCTCCCAAGTTGGTTTGTGGTGAGTTGTAAACTTCAAGTCCCTCAAAGTCCCTGAGGAGGTCTCGTGCATGCAATCTGTTGGCACGAGGTGGATCATCTTGGCGTCGCTGCTGTGGGGCAGTTGGTGCCACAAGTGCTTGTTGCTCGGCGTTGGCGTTGGCTTGTCGGGCATTGGTATTAACCTGTCCGGCGTTGGCATTAACCTGTCCAGCGTTGGCATTGACTTGTCCGGCGTTGGCATTGACTTGTCCGGTGTTAGCCGGTTGTAGGCCTGCACCTGGGGCAGCGGCTGCAATCTCTTGTTGTCGTCGGACAGCTCGAGCAGCATTGGCGTTTTCACGCTCTTGACGTTGCGCGTCTATTTCTCCATCTTGTGGCGGTACATCTGCAGAGACGACCAAGATCTGGCGATCTAGAGTCTTGAACTCTTCTCCCTGATAGTTCGGGGAGATCGTTGTGTGGGCGACCAGGAACGCAAGGCGGTCCGGAGACGACTCTTGGTTTAACCGGCGGCGGTGAGCCGCAGTAAGAGGTCGGCAAAACTTTTTGAGGACGCGACACTGGCGTGCGGTGTGTTTGGAGCTCTCATGGATAGGGTAGGGCTCGTCGAGGTGACTCCCGCGGCTTCGACGATCTTGAGAGTAGAGTCCAGATTCGATCTGGATCTTGCGTTTCATGTAGCGCGATCTGGATCTTGCGTTTCAGATGGTGAGATCTGGACAGCCCACGGGGGTGTTAATCCCTGTGGTTTATTTGTTCGGCGGGGAGGAGTCTAAGGCTAAGAACTTGAAGGTCGCACACGAGTACGCGGAACACAGAGAACACGACGAGTTATACTGGTTCGGGCCTCCGGAGAGTAATACCCTACGTCCAGTTGTCGGTGTAGATTGCTTGAAGATTGGTCGGGGTGAGGTTATACAAGGGATCGCCTCGTCCGCCTTATATTGGCCACCGGATGAGGTCGGTTCCCAGACTCCTGGTCGGTTACGACCAGGAGACCTAAGTCTACGTTACACATCTTGCCATATCCCATCGATCTGCTTTGGGCGAAGTCCACCGAGGTCTTGTCTTGTCTTGTACGCCAAGTCTTGAGGTCGTGATGAACTAGGTCGTCTGGGGGATCTTTCGGAAGGTCTTCAGGAGGTCGTGTGGGCCACCAACTAGGTCGGTTGGGCCCACTGACAGGTCAGCAGGTCTTCTTAATAGGTCGGACCCACTTGTCGGAGATGGCCGTGAGCCTGGTCGGTGGGGACCCAGGGATACCCATGTCTCACAGAGCCAAAACTCACCAACACGCACAGCGGAAACTTGCACGGCTTGCTGCCAGTGCTGCACCAGTCAGACCGATGGCCTACGCCGGTCAGACCGGTGGACAGGGCTGGTCAGGCCGGTGGCTACAACAGCGCACAACAAGTGTTCCAGAGAGCCTCAGCGACTTCTCTAGGCCCTGGAACAAGAACACTCCCAAAACACAACCTGCACGGAAGGAAAACCCTACACAAAACCTTGCAAAACAACTCCAAACAAACCAAGAACTGACCAGCAGTACCACGATCTAAAGACACACGAGTCAAGAAGTTCACCCGAGGTAAATACCACAAGTGGCATACACCGGTCAGACCGGTCACACACACCGGTCAGACCGGTCAAGCCTGGGCAGCTCGGGATGAACAGCACCCGCGGGTCAACTCCCCCAAATCCAACTCCCGATCTCCCGAATCGCTCCACGGATTTGCACAAGACTTTGGGGATAGTAGGAACACCTCATGAGGAGTCCATAGCCAAGTTTATGCCCACCAAATCTTGTCAAATCAAGAGGAATCGAAGAAATCCCGCCAAGAACTCCTCTAACCCTAGAACACCGAAAACCCCAAAATCGAGCCCCTTAACTCACGGATTTGGGAGGGGAATCAAAGGCAAAAGAACCACAAAGGGTCCACACATATTTCCCCCATCAAATCCCCAAGAGTAAGGTCCCGAAAACACACCGAGAAAACCACCAAGAGAGGGCTCCGAAAATCACCACTAAGAACAACCGGGAACAACACAACAAAGCCTTGAGGAACCACACCACATACCAAGGGGGTTCATACAAGGTCTAGCTTGCCGCCCGATCATCCAACCCTCTCACAAGATCTCACCATGAAGCTCTCAAGCTAGTCCTATGGAAATCCTAAGAAAATAGGAAGGGAAATTAACAAAGCAAATGAACTAGGGTTCCAAGAGATGGTTGCCATCCTCTCACCACTTGGGTTATATGGAAGCAAACCAAAAGTCTAAAATACCCTTACTTAACAACTAGGGATACAAGCCCCTCAAGGGCAGTTTTGGAAGTCTTCAAATTTTCTTCATCGGACGGATGCCTGGTGACCGCACCCTGCTTAGCCTCGACGCAAGCCATGCGATCCCGACGCGTGTCCTCCGCTTTGAAGTCTCCGGACTGCGTCGTCGCACACCGGTCAGACCGGTGCTCCTCACCGGTCAGACCAGTACCCACCAGTCAGACCGGTCTGGAGCTACTGCAGCTCCGTCTTCGGTTCTTCGGTCTTGGCTTTGTGGATCAACCAAGGAACCCAGTGGTTTTCTGGTGAAGCACTGGAAACCCCGCGAACTCGGTGTAGTCTCCGCCAATCGCCACTCAAGACTCGGCTCCCACGTAGTCCTGGCTCGACCTTGGTTTTGAGGCTCAACCAAGAAACCGTCCCTGACTTCATCTTGCTGTTCATGCCACCATGCGGCCCGCACTTGACCCCGCTGGCCACCTGGTCCCTCGAACGAAGCCTACTTGTCTCCTCCACACCTGGAGGCCTCACCGGTGACGACCTTTCACGCTTGTTCTTCACCTGCACCAACACCAGTCAAGCTGCAACCTGCACCTGCATTACTTAGCCAAGAATCAGTCCACACAACGTTGTCAATCACTCATCACACCAGCAAGCGACCGTCCACCGGTCCTCAAACCACACATGGTCCTCAGTATCGCCATAGCTGTGACAGAACCGCCCAAAATAGTTCAGTATTATCGCCTAAGCCGGTCCACGTGGCCATTAAACAATAATAAAGAACTATTCTGTCGCTTCCGTCGGGTAAAGCCCGGTAAATCACATACAACAGGATCGCTGATATGCGCTAAGCCCACACGAAGGCGGGACCAGAGTACAACATCACATTACATTAAAGTTCACAAGTTCAACATTATTACAAACCAGGTTTTTCATACATAAAAGTAAAGGTGATCAGAGTTTAAACAGCGGAAATAAAACTAGCGGAAGATACACATGGGAGGCCATCCATAGAGTATCACTCATCGTCAACCTGCTCCCACTCAAGCTCCCAACCATCTGGAATAGAGCCAGGCCAGATGGGGTTACCTGAAAACCACAAATTAAGCAAGGCTTAGTATACTAATACTCAGCAAGACTTAACCGACAAAAATAAAGTAAGACTAGACATGTAATGCTTTTTGGCTTGTGGGTTTGTTTTGCCAAAAGCGACTAAGAGTTGATCCGTATTTTCAGATTTTAGCTCAAATTCTAGTATGTTAATCATTCTAGGTGAGCACCTGCACTAAACAAGCATGTTGTGCAAACAATATTAAACAGGCAACAATATTAATCCAAAGTGTTCCACAAATAAACATGGGGTAGCCAGTGGTCAAGCCGAGTCAGATAACGGCGAGTGACCGACGATCGATCGATTTATATCCTTGCAAGGTAAACCCAAGATACACGGAAGAAGGTGAAGGACCGATACGGCGAACCAGAGAGGGGGGAGTGAATGGGAGCCGATAAAAATTCTTCGGAGATTCCTGCGATCCTTTGTCTTCCGACTCCGAATCTACAAAATCCAGCTTTTTAGCTTGATGTGCTTCGCGTCTCCTTGGCCTGTAAAGTTTTTCTGGATCATCTACAAAATTATTGGGTTTGTTGGAGAGGTAGCCGTCCATCTCCTGTTAGGGTTAGCAATAAACAAAGTATGCAAAACTAGAAAGTAAAAACAAATCTATAGAACTAGAGTTAGACAAACTAGATTAGATGTATTTTGAGGATGATCAAAATTTAGTAGATACAAAAAGAAAAACAAAGAGAAAACTGAAAATTACAAAAAGGCAATAAAAAATCAAATCTTGATCACTTGTTCCCGAAGAACGGCGCCGGAAAAAGGGGCTTGTTGACGGTTAATAATTGTATCAAAGTTCGTTTGTGACTTTCAAGCGGACAAGTCTCCCGCCGTAGTCAAGGGACCCTTCTTCCCTCGAGTGGTGAACCCAAGGTATCGAATCCGTGGAACAAATGTGTGACGCAAAACTTAATCTAATAAAGCCAAGTAACTTCAATCTTCGATAAAAGAAACCCTAATGCATCTAGGTAAAAGGCATGAAACTAATCTAATCTACTAAAGACCGGAGAAAACAAAGTAAGATTGGGTAGATAAACCGATCTAGAGGGATCGGGGTAAGCCTTTTGTTGAAGTTCCAAGCAAGAGAAGAAGTAGCAAATCGAATCTTAATAGAAGCCTCTTTAAATCGTGGTTTCCCGTCCAAATCCGAAAACATCCGCCTTTCGGAACCCCCGTTCTGTCACAACGTATCCCTATTCATGCGGGGAGCTTAGGGCGAGTCAAAAGACAAGTCGAGATTCTTTCGGAAGATCCGCGTGTACCTCTAGCCACCGCGGCTACAAGAACACCCTATGTAATCTATCTCGAGAATAGAATTGGAATAAGCAAAGCCGATCGAAAAACGAAATCTTCGAGGAAACACTTGATCGCTAGGAAAAGATTCAACTTGATAATTCAACTATAACAATGATACATACACAAGATCACCGCGGGATCCTTCCTTGATCTTGCTTCTAGCTCGGGAACTCCGACGTGGTCTTCCGTGCAAGGTTCCCACGTCGGCTAGGGGAACCCTAGTCAACTAGCTCGACCCTCTCCTCTCCGAGATGGTGTCCCTCTCTTCTCTCGCTCCTCGGTGGCCGATGACGAATTCTCTTCTGCGTGGCTCTCGGTCAGGGGGCTATAAATAGCCCGATTGGCGGCTAGGGCAAAGGAGGGGGCAAATGGGCCCCGGATGGGCACCGGGCCGACCGGGCCCGGGCCGGTCGGCCGGGCCCATTCGAGCCCCGGCCCCGAGGCCTCCTTTGCTCTACGTCGGTTCCCTTGCTTCCTAGATGTTTCCCCTTCTGCACGTAGGTCCATGTCGTCAGTTTCTCTCCGAATTGGACTCAACTCCTTGTCTTGCAAGATTCAGCACTTTTCTGGTCAGGTCCTCGGAGTCTGTCATCTTCTCGGATCAAGTCCCTGGCTTCTTGGAGTTAAGTTTGCTTCATTGCATGACTTGTACGGGGCTTCAAGGTCTTGTCATGAGATGCTTGATGAACTTATCCCGAAAGTCTTGCATTCAACACTAAAACCCTGCATAAACATTAAACTCCAAAACCGACATGCACACGTGAACTTGTTATACCACGGGGGTTAGTACCAATGGATAAGGTATAAAACTCATGCCAACACCGAAGGTAAACTCATGGCTAGGTTGACGGATTTTCACCGTCAACATCTCCCCCATGCTTAAACCTTGCTCGTCCTCGAGTAAGCCTTCGATGGATATCATCATTGCCAAACAAAGTGTTTAAACCTTGCACTTGATCATACATGAGAAAACATAATGCTCTCAAAATTTTAATTCATTAAAGTTCCATAATGTACTAGCCTTCATCTCTACGGAGGGTAGATTCTTATTAAGCTTATCCCACAAGTATTAACATGCTCACAAAGTTTAAGTAGATCTCGAAATTTTTGAAATAAAGAATGAGATAAAGAAAAGCTAAACCAAGTTCACAAATTTAAATCATCTTGCATATTGCTCATGAACTCTCATCTTGCTTGTCTCTCAAGCCTATATATTCTACTCCTTTCCCTCTCATAACATATATGTGTGGTAGGCTTTATATGGAGCTTTGGGAAAGTTTAGTCCTAACAAGATTTTATAAATGAGGTGTTGTCAAAACAAGACAAGCTTCTCATGGTATTACCGAGACTCGTCAAAAAGGTCATTGGAAAATAATGTTAAATCAAGGAGGGGAAAGAGAAAAATACACACACTTTAGATAAGTGGACATGTGCAAATGGCAAAGAGTGATCCCGAGGCACAAAGGCAGTCCTCGTTATCGGATTGCACATGGTTGGAAAATGAGAATGAATCTTTTAAACTTGAAGCCTTGAATGCACTCTTAGAGAACCGGGGAGTTCACTTTACGCATATATTTTTTTCTCTTTCTCATATTTCTTATTCTTTTCTTTCTTTCTTTCTTTCTTTCTTTCTTTCTTTCTTTCTTTCATTCATTATATATATATATATATATATATTTCTTTCTTCTTGTGAGACCTTCACCTTGGAAGTCACGTATATCGCCGAATTTTTTTCTTTCATTCATCATTTCATTTTTTTTAAAAAAATACTCCCTTTTTGAACTCTAACACTGCACCGTACCTACCTCCTCCCCCATGCTTAGACGTTGCTCGTCCTCGAGCAAAGAGGCGAAAAATAAGGTAGGTACCGGAAATATTTTTCCTTGGAGAGATACTTGAAATCTTCAATGTTGGCACCGTCTTGCGATCTTCCTTGAATTGATGATCCATTCTCAACAATAGGTTGTGGTCAAGGAGGTAATCACAAAAGATGATATTTGGTTTAAGGGTGGATATCCGGCGAAGTTTGTGAGATCTCCAATGCGGGGATACACAATGCACGGATAAAAGGCTAGCAAAAAGATAGATATGCAAAAACGGAATGACCAGCTTCTTAGTCTCGGGCCAGAGAAATCATGGCCTGCAATAACTCACTCAAAAATAAATCTTGTACACTAAGGATTATGCACTCAAATATATATTAGGCTTTGGATAGGTTGAGCAGCACACAAGTGATATTTGTGACAAGGTTAGCGATGTTTTTGAGCATAAAAGACATCTTTAATCTATTCATAACTTGAGAGCACATAAAACACTATGGGTCTTTATTTTAATCATAACCTCCGCTGAAAATTAAGCTAGCATTTAAATAAATTCAGATTTGTAATTTTTAAGAGAGCACTAGCTTAAACATGCATAGATCAATTACAAAGATGAACAAAGCTGCAATTTTAATCATATATCATTATGGCACAAATTTTTGTAACTTTTCCAATGATATAATCAAGGTGGTGTCTTTATTAATGATGATATCAAGTTGAGATACAAACTGAAATTAAACAAACATGCTTGCTGAAATTTAAATAAAAACAGATAATACTACGCAAACACACATAAGCAAGAGCTGAAAATTACAGAGAAAAAGAAAAGAAAAGAAAACTAAAGTTCCTAAATCTTCTAGTCCTCCGCCGGTGGTTGATGTTGATGATCTTGATAGTAATACCCTTGCTCATAATATGATTGGACATTCCCTCCGACGAATTGATTTGGCTCCACAAGGTGAAGGCGTCCGAGCTCAAAGGCAATATTTGCATTTCCTTCACCAAGTTGAGCTGCGTTAGCTTGGATGGCTGCGATGTTTTGGGCGTTTCTTGCAGCATACCCTCAAATAATGGCCATGCTTTGTTGTGGTTGGGGATGATGTGCGTAGGGCTCCGCGAAGTTAGCGTTAGGCACAACATAATTTGGTGGGGGTACCGGTGCACCACCCCCCATGCTTGCTCTTGTGGCCCTCCATAATAACTTGGCGGAGGAGGGATCCCGCCGAATGGTTGCACATTGGGTTGTGCTCCACTCGCTTGTGCGGAGGATGTTCCCTCCTCTACGATTCTTCCTCTTTTGTTCTTCCTTGCAGGGACAAGGAGTCCCTCTTCCAACCAATCTTCTCTTCCTTCGATGAAAAGCCTAAGCCTCTCATTGGGAAGGGGTAGGTTTACTATGGCCAAACGATAACCTCCTCTCTCATCTCCACTAATGTATTTGCCTTGCCGCAAATACTCAATACCGAGAGAGGTACCATGCAAAAGATGGGCGGGGTTTCTTGCGATCCCCGGCTGTAAGGAGAAGGCCAACATGGAGAGGTAGCACCCCGAACCAATATTACCCGCCCCCGATGTTGCTTCACAACACCAACGGTTGATCATGAGGTAAGAGGGGTCTATTGGCTGCCTGGCAATTAAAGCCGAGTATAGCCAATTCAACTCCGTGTCGGTCACCTTCGTTTCCTTCATCCTCCCCAATACCCTCTTGCACATCCAAGAGTGAAATATCCGGATAATGGGGTTGCGGATGCAATTGCGTTGTTGATGGGCTTCCCCGGAGATCATATTCCAAAATCCCGCTAACATGCCGGGTGGCACGTCAACTTTCTCCGGAGCTCCCTTATGGAATCCAAGCAGCTTCCTAACGTGCTCGTAGGGAACCACTTGTTGGACTCCCTCCAAACGGAATGACAAGCTTTGCACCCCATCATCATCAAGGATAGGTGCAATAGTCATTAAAATTTCCAAGGCGAACCCCAAGTGGGTGTCCACCGATACTCCGTTGGAGAATTGCACCCATCCAAGGTGCCCCAACATATAGTATATGTCGGTGCCAAAACCCAAGGTGTAGAGTGCTTGGTCGTCGAACTCGACGTTGGGCACAAGCCTCTTCTCAAGATTAGAGAGACTCTCCTCCGACGACGACGACAAGATGATGAAGCCGTATGAAGAATAAATCGGAGTGTAGGGAGGTGGCGCGGTTGAATGGGTCGATCGTCGTGGTGGCGCGGGCTGCTCCTCCGTGTGCCCACGAGGTATGGTAAACCTCATGGACGTGCTTCTTGCAGCCCTCATACCACCAAGGAGGAGAGCATCGTTCCTCCTCGGTGGTGCCGTATCCGTCTCCATGCTCCGGGGAGACTCGGAAACCGAGTGTCTCCTCGAAGACGTGGTTGATGACGGCTTGGACGACGACGAACTCTTCTTCTTAGAGAAGAGACTTGTGGTTTTCTTCCACATGGTTGCTGCACCCTTTTCTTCTACTAAAACTCCGGGTTGCAACCGGTAACTAGGTACTTAAACACTTTGCTTCGGATGTGGACTTTGAGTGGATTAAGGATGTGGATTTTTTTCTTGAGCTATCAAGCTTGGGAAGGTTGGCTATGTCTACGGAGGTTTTGAGCACACAAACTTGAACACACAAACAAAGGAAGGAGAGGGAAGCTTGCCTGCAGAAAACGGGAGACGGGGGGCTCCTTGTGTAGGTGAGGCCGGCCGGCCCGGCCGGCCTGGGGTCCTCGGTGCACCTCCCCGCCTCATTTTTCTTCCAGCACGATCATTTCGCCTCTGCAACTTTCCTGTCGCGTGCTCCACGAGTTGCACCGCCCAAACACTCTCGTCCACTCCTTTCCTTGCATTATTGGTCCTTCCACTTGATGCTCCATGCTTTGGGTCATATCCATGCTCCCTAGCTCCACTTGCTTCACATGCCACCATGAAATTCCTGCAAAGTTGATGCTTGCTGCCCACCATGCTTGTCCTTTGCATGTGGAATTGGTGAAAGTTGATAAAAGGGAATCCAATGGTGCATGCATGATTAATTCAAACTAGATTGCCTCCATTAAGGTGTGTTTAAGGTTAAGCACTCCTCTAATTCGAAATTTAAAATATTTTTCAGAGCCATGCAAGAGCTCAAACATAATATTAGAGAAGTTTTTAAACCATTAAAAACAAATGTAAGTTGAAAATATTTTTCGACTACGTTGATTTTGGTCTCACCGGTATAGTTTGCCTTCATCGGTTGAGAGCAGACTTTTTCCCGGCTTGATCATGGGGGCATAGGTTTAGGTTCTAATTTTGGCTAAATAAGAAAGATTTTGAATAAAACAAAATTAGAATAGGCTTAGAAAAATTCTAATCCTAGAGAAACCAAGGATAAAAATTTATAAAACCAACCAAAAGTTTCGATTTCTAGGTTCACGCGAGTTCTACCACGTGCTGAATTTTATTAACACTTAAATATAAATCGTGGCTCTACTCGTGTGGTTTTAGCATGAAAAATAAGTCAACCTCAGCACCATAATGAGGGTGAAAGATTGAGTTAGGTTCTGAAATTATTTGGTTGTGGTTTCTCGAAAAGAAAATAACAAACAAGCACATAGGAGGGTTCATGCAAAGGGTTTATGATAAAGCAAACATTCAATCAAGAATTATGTCTCTAATATTGTTCAACCACTTCTAAGTCTAATGTCCTTACGTAATAGAACTCAAAAACTAAATTATTAAAAATACTCGAAAAACCTGGAATCGGGTTGTCCTCCCGGTAGCTTATTCTTGACTCGACGAAACGGGTTGCCTCCCGCCTAGCGCTTCGTTTATAGTCTATAGCTAGACTTCTTCGCTTGATTACTCCGGATCAACGCTCTTTGCGGGCGTTGCAATCTTGGGTACCCACTTCCGCACCATCTTGGGCACGGGCTTGTCTTCCGGCTTAGTCATTTTGTTGGTCTTCACAGGCTGCTTCTCTTCCTTTGTCTTGACGGATGCAACACCTTCTTTGATTTTCTTTACGTTCATTTTTTCGGCTCCTTCTTCTTTTTCAGCCCCTCCGTTTGTTTTGGTTCTCCCTTCACTCCAATCATGTTGCATGCCTCGATTCTTGGACGGAACTTGAAGGAACTCCTTTCTCTGTTGATATCAAACATGATCTCCCCCTTGCCAACATCAATAGTAGCTCCCACGGTCTTGAGGAAAGGCCTCCCTAGGATGAGCGGCGGCTTCTCCCTCTCTCCCATCTCGAGCACAACGAAGTCGACGGGGATGAAGTGGTGTCCGACCTTCACGGGTACATCTTCAGCAATGCCCAAGGGATAGCGAATGGAGTTGTCACCCAACTCCAAACATATTCCCGTAGGCTCCATTGGTAGGCGTAGCTTCTCGAACACATCCCTCGGCATGACGCTCACACTAGCTCCAAGGTCGCATAACGCCTTCTCGAAGTTGAAAGAACCAACCGAACATGGAATTGTGGGGCACCCGGGTCCTTTTGCTTCTCTAGCCCATTAGCAATAGCGGCACTACACTCCTCGGACATCTTGACATGATCTACCCCGAGTGTTGCTATCTCATATTTATTTGCAAGTATGTCTTTAAAGTAACGAGAATATGTAGGTACTTGTAGGGCATTTAGTAATGGCATGTTGATGCTAAGTCTATGCACAACTTCCACAAACTTCTCAAAGTGGTTGTCAAGTTTACCTCAGAAGAAGCATGGCTTGAGCTGCGGTATCCTCGTGTCTTCCTCCGGCATCTCAAATTCGGGTTCCTCGGTGACGATCCCCGTAACCTTCTCTTTAGCAACTCCTTCCACCTCGGTGGATGGTTTAAGCTTCCTTGCTCCCGCGGAACGTTCTGGATCTTCGGTCTCCTTCCCCGAACGTGTTTGAATGGCCTTCGCCGATTCGGGACATTTGGGTTGTCCCGGAAGCTTCCCTTCATCATTAGTGAGGTGCCCCGCAAGTTGTCCAACTTGCGTCTCGAGCATCTTCATCATGTTGAGCACTTGATGATTGGAACTTCCGACCTCCGTCACTTTGCTATCGATGTTCTCCAACACCTTGTCTATGGTCTTGAACTTGGTGACGGTGTCCTTGTTGATCTTAGCTTGCTCATCCATGAACTCCTTCAATTGTATACGAAGCGGAACCGCGTTAGGAATAGATGAGCTTGCATTAAATTGAGGCCTACCTTGCCGTAGCGGAAGTTCGGCAATTCTCCCTTCCTCATGTAGTCGAGCACTTTGGCTTCCTCCGGACAATCTTTGCGGACATGGCCATACTCTCCACATTCTTCGCATGTGGACCTTGCTTCGGCGGCCTTCAAGTCTTGAGCCTCTTTCTTTTCCATCTCCATCTTCTCCAACCTCCTCATGAGCGAGTCGATCTTGCCTTCAAGTATATTCTCCTTCTCCACTTGCAAGACTCCTTTGACGTTCCCCGTGGGTTGAACCGGATGTAGGCGCCCGAATGACACCCATGTGTCATTATCTGCGACCTTCTTGAATAGAGTGAAAGCTTCCGTCGGTGTAAGTTCGATGATGGATCCTCCCGCCGATGCATCGATGATCGTCCTTGACGCCATGGTGAGTCCTTGATAGAACTTTTGCACGAGGTCTTCCTTTGGGAACTTGTGATGTGGAACCGCCCGGGTGTACTCGTTGAAGCTCTCGAATGCCTCCGAGATAGTTTCCGTAGGATATTGAACAAAGGTGGCAATCTTATTACGCAAGCTTTGAGTTTTACCCGGTGAGTAGTATTCCTTCATGAAGGCCTTCATCAACGTGTTCCAATTTTGCACCGCCTCCGCCGGTTGAGAGTGGAACCATTGCAAAGCCTTCCCGAGAAGTGAAAACGGAAAAATCCTTGCCCTCATTTGGTCTTGAGTCACCCCATCCATGTTGAAAGTCTGACATAGTTGAATGAATGCTTGGAGGTGAAGGTTCGGATCCTCTTTACCGGTGAAGGGTGAATGTTGCACCATGCGGATTGTTGAGGTCTTGATCTCGAACGGTCTTCCGATCTCCTCGAGGTTCAAGATTGGTAGGTCGATGATGTCTGGGGTGCATAGCTCCCAAATCTTGCGTTCTTGCGGTGGTTGGTCGCCCATTGGTGGAAGTCGATTCTCCCGAGGACTTTGAGGTGGTGAATTCTTCGGAGATTCCTGCGATCCTTTGTCTTCCGACTCCGAATCTACAAAATCCAGCTTTTTAGCTTGATGTGCTTCGCGTCTCCTTAGCCTGTAAAGTTTTTCTGGATCATCCACAAAATTATTGGGTTTGTTGGAGAGGTAGTCGTCCATCTCCTATTAGGGTTAGCAATAAACAAAGTATGCAAAACTAGAAAGTAAAAACAAATCTATAGAAACTAGAGTTAGACAAACTAGATTAGATGTATTTTGAGGATGATCAAAATTTAGTAGATGCAAAAAGAAAAACAAAAAGAAAACTGAAAATTACAAAAAGGCAATAAAAAATCAAATCTTGATCACTTGTTCCCCGGCAACGGCGCCAGAAAAAGGGGCTTGTTGACGGTTAATAATTGTATCAAAGTTCGTTTGTGACTTGCAAGCGGACAAGTCTCCCGTCGTAGTCAAGGGACCCTTCTTCCCTCGAGTGGTGAACCCAAGGTATCGAATCCGTGGAACAAATGTGTGATGCAAAACTTAATCTAATAAAGCCAAGTAACTTCAATCTTCGATAAAAGAAACCCTAATGCATCTAGGTAAAAGACACGAAACTAATCTAATCTACTAAAGACCGGAGAAAACAAAGTAAGATTGGGTAGATAAACCGATCTAGAGGGATCGGGGTAAGCCTTTTGTTGAAGTTCCAAGCAAGAGAAGAAGTAGCAAATCGAATCTTAATAGAAGCCTCTTTAAATCGTGGTTTCCGTCCAAATCCGAAAACATCCGCCTTTCGGAACCCCCCGTTCTGTCACAACGTATCCCTATTCATGCGGGGAGCTTAGGGTGAGTCAAAAGACAAGTCGAGATTCTTTCGGAAGATCCGGCGTGTACCTCTAGCCACCGCGGCTACAAGAACACCCTATGTAATCTATCTCGAGAATAGAATTGGAATAAGCAAAGCCGATCGAAAAACGAAATCTTCGAGGAAACACTTGATCGCTAGGAAAAGATTCAACTTGATAATTCAACTATAACAATGATACATACACAAGATCACCGCCGGGATCCTTCCTTGATCTTGCTTCTAGCTCCGGGAACTCCGACGTGGTCTTCCGTGCAAGGTTCCCACGTCGGCTAGGGGAACCCTAGTCAACTAGCTCGACCCTCTCCTCTCCGAGATGGTGTCCCTCTCTTCTCTCGCTCCTCGGTGGCCGATGACGAATTCTCTTCTGCGTGGCTCTCGGTCAGGGGGCTATAAATAGCCCGATTGGCGGCTAGGGCAAAGGAGGGGGCAAATGGGCCCCGGATGGGCACAGGGCCGACCGGACCGGGCCGGTCGGCTGGGCCCATTCGGAGCCCGGCCCCGAGGCCTCCTTTGCTCTACGTCGGTTCCCTTGCTTCCTAGATGTTTCCCCTTCTGCACGTAGGTCCATGTCGTCAGTTTCTCTCCGAATTGGACTCAACTCCTTGTCTTGCAAGATTCAGCACTTTTACGAGTCGTGGTCCTCGGAGTCTGTCGTCTTCTCGGATCAAGTCCCTGGCTTCTTGGAGTTAAGTTTGCTTCATTGCATGACTTGTACGGGGCTTCAAGGTCTTGTCATGAGATGCTTGATGAACTTATCCCGAAAGTCTTGCATTC
The DNA here is from genome assembly GCA_947561735.1 of Cenchrus americanus. Taxonomy (NCBI): domain Eukaryota; kingdom Viridiplantae; phylum Streptophyta; class Magnoliopsida; order Poales; family Poaceae; genus Cenchrus; species Cenchrus americanus. The sequence goes on along the minus strand of OX387245.1, from coordinate 78,471,235 downwards.
AACACTAAAACCCTGCATAAACATTAAACTCCAAAACCGACATGCACACGTGAACTTGTTATACCACGGGGGTTAGTACCAATGGATAAGGTATAAAACTCATGCCAACACCGAAGGTAAACTCATGGCTAGGTTGACGGATTTTCACCGTCAACAGGTGAGCACCACCGGTCAGACCAGTCCCTACTGGTGAAACTGAGCAACTTTCACTAAGTGGCTCCACACCGGTCAGACCGGTGAGACACACCGGTCAGACCGATCACGGCCCGAAAGCCCCCAAAGCACCAAACAGGCCAACCGACCACCAAACTGACCCAAACTCGAAACAGCAGCAACACAGGACAACAGCGAACACACCCGGACGTTCACCCGAGCAAAAACCCACCGGGGGTTGCACCGGTCGAGCCGGTCAAGAGCACGGTCGGACCGGTGTAGCTGGGCGACTCGGGATGGACAGCACCCGCGGGTCAACTCCCCCAAATCCAAACCTCGATCTCCCGAATCGCTCCACGGACTTGAACAAGACTTTGGGGATATCAAGAACACCTCATGAGGAGTCCATAGCCAAGTTTAATCCCACCAAAACTTGTCCAAAAAGGAGGAATCAAGGAAATCCCGCCAAGAGCACTTCCAACCCAAGAACTCAAGAAACCCCAAAATCGAGCACCTTTACTCACGGATTTGGGAGGGGAATCACAGCCCAAAGAACCACGAAGGGTTCCCACAAATTTCCCCCATCAAATCTCCAAGAAAAAGGTCCCGAAAACAACCCAAAGAAATCACCAAGAGAGGGCTCCGAAAATCACCACCAAGAACAACCGGGGAAAACACATCCAAACCTTGAGGAACCACGCCGAATCATCTATACATGAAACAAAGGTTCATACAAGGTCTAGCAAGCCGCCCGATCATCCATCCCTCTCAACAAGATCTCTCCATGAAGCTCTCAAGCTAGTCCTATGGAAAACATAAGGAAATTAGGAAGAAAATAGGAAAACTAATGAGCTAGGGTTCCAAGAGTTGGCTGCCATCCTCTCACCTCTTGGGTTATATGGAGGCAACTGAAAGTCTAAAATGCCCTTTCCTAATAACTAGGGATACAAGCCCCTCAAGGGCGGATTTGGAAGTCTTCATGTCTTCACCATCGGACGGATGCCCGGCGACCGCACCCTGTGTAGCCTCGACGCAAGCCATACGATCCCGATGCGTGTCCTCCGCTTCGAAGTCTCCGGACTGCGTCGTCGCACACCGGTCAGACCGGTCTGGCACTGCTGCAGCACCGTCTTCGGTTCTTCGGTCTTGGCTTTGTGGATCAACCAAGGAACCCAGTGGTTTTCTGGTGAACCACCGGAAACTCCGCGAACTCGGTGTAGCCTCCGCCAATCTCCACTCATGACTTGGCTCCCACGTAGTCCCGGCTCGACCTTGGTTTTGAGGCTTAACCAAGAAATCATCCATGACTTCATCTTGCTGTTCATGCCACCATGCGGCCCGCACTTGACCCCGCCGGCCACCGGGTCCCTCGAACGAAGCCTACTTGTCTTCTCCACACCTGGAGGCCTCACTGGCGACGACCTTTCGCGCTTGTTCTTCACCTGCACCAACACCAGTCAAGCCGCAACCTGCACCTGCAATACTTAGCCAAGAATCAGTCCACACAACGTTGTCAATCACTCATCACACAAGGAAGCGACTATCCACCTGTCCTCGAACCACACATGGTCCTCAATCTCCCCCTTGATGAGTGCATTGACAACACCCACACGAAAGTAACAAGAGAGAAAAGAAAACGAAAAGAAACGAACAAAAAGAAACCCCAACAAGCGATCGAAAGCCAAACAAAGGCAAAGAGCAAGATCACTTGAAGAAGACAAGTCTCGGACCCCTTAGGCAAGGACAACGGCTCGACACATCCGAGACAAAGCAAAGCTCAAGCAAAGAGCACAAACCACCAAAACAAAGCTTGAACAACCACAAAGAGCTCCCCCTGCACACATGCAAGCTCCCCCTGAACCAATGCACCTCCCCCTGGACAGATGCATGCGAACCAGCTGAAAACAGGGCAGCTGCAGCAACTTCAGCTCACACCGGTCAGACCGGTCATCACCACCGGTCAGACCGGAGCCTAAGATGTGTACAGGACCAGCACTCACACCGGTCAGACCGGTGCTCCTCACCGGTCAGACCGGTGCACAACAGAGCCCAGAAATGGCTCGAAACCACCTGAAAACCTTCTAAATGCGTCCAGCAAGCCATTTCAAGCTCAAACTTCTCCCCCTTGTTGGCAATGCATGAATCAATCCAAAAATGCAAAACATTTCAACCTAGAGCTTCTCAAATAGACAAAATTCAACAAAGAATGCTACACATGTCCAAATGAGCAAGTTAGATACTCTACAGCTTCGTATCGATCTCAACTACATGATCACCAAGTTTCACAACCATTTGACGAAGCTAAGATGGATTTGGGCAATTTTGCGAAAAACTTGCCTCTCATGAGCAAAGTCCTAAACATGATCAAAACATATCAAAATGACAAAGCCACACAAACTTCATGCTAGGACAGCCATTCTAAGCATAAGACCATCACAAACACCCACAGGCACCTCATGTCATGTCAAAGCCACCGAGCCATGTGCCTACTTCTATGTATGAGACTTCTCATTGGTAGGCATCATGCAACGGTTTAGCACCCAAAGCAAATTAAATTCAGCACATATGACATGGGAGCATATTTTCCAAGCATTTTTCATTTCATTTTCAGATTGATAAATGGTACATGAAATGTCTTTGCGATAAAAAGGAACTTATGCTCCTCCACAAGATAAATCAAGAGGGCTAAACATTCATGATGGCAAATGAGCCTTTGGCCCCATATGATCAATAAACTAGCTATCCAACCACAAATTAAGCATAGCCAAGCCACTAAAACATGTCAAGATCATATAAAGGCATTTACAGATGAGAGAGCATACATGTGACATTTTCAAAAACATAGCTATCAACCATGGATTATTCATCAAGATCATCAAGAGCTAAGCCAAACTAACCATAGCATACCAAACAAGCTCACAAAGACATATATCTCATTCCATGGTGAACAATGTGTATGAGAGAAGCTTTTCCTAACCAATGCATATGATACAAAATGCATGCAATCTAAGATACAAGGATGCCTATACATCATGTTACATATGCCATGCCAAATGCAAGAAATGCACAAAGGAAACTATACATATGCTACAAAGGAGCTCCCACACACCCAACTCAAGAAATCAAACACACACCAAGTTCCCCCCGCAAACGAGTGAAAGTTGCTTGATCTAGGGGTTTGGTGAAAATATCGGCTAGTTGGTCATGTGTGGGTACATGGATCAAAGCTATCTTTCCTTTCTCTACGTTGTCTCTCAGAAAATGATACCTCACTTCTATGTGCTTGGTTTTGGAATGGAGCACTGGGTTCTTTGCAACGCTTATGGCACTAGTGCTATCACATTGAAGTGAGACATGGGTATACTCCTCACCAAAGTCACTCATGGTGTATGAAATCCAAAGGAGCTGAGAGCAACAACTAGCAGCGGCAACATACTCGGCCTCGGTAGTGGATTGAGCAACACTCGATTGTTTGCGGGAAGACCAAGACACCAAAGAAGAACCCAAAAACTGGCAAGTCCCAGAAGTGGACTTCCTATCCAACCGACACCCGCAAAATCCGCGTCTGAAAAACCATGAAGCGCCAAAGTAGAGGACGCGGAGTACCAAAGGCCAAAGTCGGGAGTGTGACGCAAGTACCGAAAATTCGCTTCACCGCTTGCCGATGCGAAGTCCTCGGAGACGCTTGAAAACGAGCGCACGGACACACCGAGAAGCTCGTATGTCCGGCCTCGTCGCCGTCAAGTAGAGGAGTGACCCGATCATGCTCCGGTACTCATTCTGGTCCACGTGTTCACCTTCCTCGTCCGCATCAAGAGCTGTAGTCGTACTCATCGGCGTCGTCATAGCCTTGGAGTCCTCCGTCTTGAACTTCCGCACAATGTCCTTGGTGTACTTAGCCTGGTGCACAAATGTTCCTTCCTTTGATTGCTTGATTTGTAGCCCGAGGAAGAACCGCAACTCGCCCATCATGCTCATCTCAAATTCCCTCGCTCATATCATCTGCAAACCTTGCAACAAGAGAGTTAGACGAGCCACCAAAGACAATATCATCCACGTACACCCGCACAATCGGGATATCTCTCGCCCGCCCCCGCTCGGCAAAAACAAGGTCTGATCGACCTTCCCCATCTCAAAACCTCTCTCAAACAAGAACCCCCTCAACCTGCCATACCAAGCTCTAGGCGCCTGCTTCAACCCATACAGCGCCTTCCTCAACTTGTACACGGGTACTTCTCACTCTCAAATCCTGGAGGTTGCCTCACATACACTTCTTCCTCCAACACACCATTCAGAAAAGCACTCTTCACATCCATTTGGTGCAACTTGAACCCTTTAGCCACGGAAAAGGCTAGAAGGATCCTAATTGCCTCCAAACGGGCTACGTGAGCAAAGGTCTCCTCGTAGTCAATCCCCTCCTTCTAACTGAACCCTTGACCAACAAGCCTCGACTTGTTCCTCACAACCTCACCTTTCTCTCCCTCTTTGTTCTTCCACACCCACTTTGTACCAATTGGCTTACACCCTGGGGGAGGGTCAACCAACTCCCAAACCTGATTCCTCTCAAAGTTCTCCAACTCCTCATGCATCGAATTAACCCAATTGTGATCACATAGTGCGTGTCCAATGTCCTTGGGCTCAAAAGTAGCAACAAATGCAGCATGAGCAAAATGAGAATTGTTTCGAACCCTCGACCGTGTAGTGCGTTCATTCATGTCGCCGATGATCCTCGAAGCTGCGTGATCCACTTGCACTCGCCGGGGAGGTTCTCGCCACAATGCTACCTCCCCCTCAACATCAGCTTCTCATCGTTCTTGATTTGTCGTCGTAGGTGTAGTAGAGGGTCCGTCCATCACCGTAGTCGAAGTAGTGGGTACATGTTCAACCGGGGGCACCGCACCGCCATCTTCATCCTCTCCATGCTCATGCTCCTCCTCCAGAAAGATCTCCTTGCCAAGCTCATCATCACCTGCACACTCAAAGACAATCTGACTACGTGGCTCTGTCTCGTCGAAGGTTACCTCGCAAGTCTCCACAATTTGGTTAGTTTCAAGATTGAGCACACGATATGCTCTGGAGTGAGATGCATAACCAAAGAAAATACCATCGACAGACCTAGCCTCAAACTTATCTAACTTCCTGCCTTTCTTCAGAATGAAACATTTGCAACCAAAGACATGGAAGTGACTCACCTTGGGTGTGCGACCATGCATCAACTCATAGCATGTCTTCTTCTTGTGCACTCTGAGGTAGATCCTGTTTGACACATAGCACGCGATATTCACCGCCTCAGCCCAATACCTCCTCGGAGTCCTATGCTCATCTAGCATCGTCCGAGCCATCTCGCACAAGGTCTTGTTCTTCCTTTCCACAACACCATTCTGGGGAGGCGTATACGGACTCGAAAACTGGTGCTCAAGACCCAAGTCATGGCAAAAGGTTTCAAAACGAGAGTTTCTGAATTCCGAGCCATTATCACTGCGGATAGCTTGTATGGCATCTCCGTGCCTCTCGTTCCTCAACCTCAAGACTAGATCTCGAAAAAAACCAAATGTCTCCCCCTTATCCTCGAGAAGGAACACCCACGCATACCGAGAATAGTCGTCCACCACAACAAGGACATACCACTTCCCACCCGCAGATCGCACACGAGCTGGGCCAACAAGGTCCATATGGAGCAGCTCGCATGGACGCTCAGTCATCACATCGGTGAGAGGCGGGTGAGAAGAGGCTACCATCTTGGCATGCCTACACGGCGCACAAACCAACTCTTTCTCAAGCCTCAACCGTGGCAATCCTCGGACCAAATTGAGTTTACTCAAGCGAGACAAAAGGTCAAAGCTCAAGTGACCCAACTTCCTATGCCACTTCCACAACTCACTCGAAGAACCAGCCAAGAAACAACACTCCACACCCAAAGACTGAGAAAAATCGACACGAAACACCTGACCCTCGGGAACGACCATGCAGACAAGGTCCCCTCGAGAGTCCAAAATTCGAGAACCACCCGGCCGAAACAACACCTCAAAACCCTCATCCAACAAGCCGGGACACGGAAAGCAAATTGTACCCCGGTGATTGAACAAGAGCAACACGCCCGAGAGTGATCTTGTCACTCACTCGATCTCACCTTCCGAAAGCACACGCCCACGCCCATTGTCCCCAAAAGTGATGTACCTCTTCGTCACCACCGGACGAGACTTGAGAACCACCCCCCGTCTCCGGTCATATGCCTCGAGCAACCGGAGTCAATCAACCAAATGTTCTTCAAGTCTCCCACCTGAAATTCAAAAACGAGCACGTGAGCGAACAAATGACTCAGCACTGGGGTTAGTACCAAAAGAGTAAAACCAGTGCCGAGCCATTTGCTCGAAAGTGGGGTTAGCACCAACCAAAGCATCTCTCTTACCAAAGCTACCTCCACGAACACCAACACGGTAACCACCCTGAGGGAACCATCCCTCTCTGCTTGGAGGAGGACCAAAACCACGAAAGAGAACCCGTGGAACGTCCCTCCTCTCCTTCTCAAAGCTACGACTCCTCCCATCCCCGTAGTGAACTCGAGGGGGAGAACGCCTAGCAACATGACCACCTGCAAACTCTCCAGCCCAACCACTAGAACCACGACCTCCAGAAACAACCCTCGCACCTGTACGAGCATGAAACCCAAAACGCTGCCTGTCCAGGCCTGCACCGGTCTGACCGGTGCTCCACACCGGTCTGACCGGTGTGACACGGACAAGAAGGCACCTCCAACAGCCTTCCGCTCTCCCCAAGTCTGAACTGTCCTCACACTCGCCTTGGCCCTGGGCATCTGCACACGAGGCTCAAGTACACCATCGGAAGGGTGGTACTTGTCCTTGTTAGCCCACTCCTTCGCCATTCTCTCCTCACGCTTCCTCTTGAAGCAAAACTCATCCTTATGGCCATCTCTCCCACAATAGCCACAATGGAACCTCACAAGCTTAGGCTTAGGCTTGGGCTGTGGCTGCTCACTTGGTTTCTCTCCACTCAATTCCTCCACCGGTTTCCCCTCACTAGCCTTCTCACTTTCTTTCCCAAAGAACACTTTCGCCGAAGTGCTCACAACCTTGATAGGCTTTTGTAGATCATTTGTGGGTGTAGGAAACACGGGTGGAGCTGGGGTTGTGTCTAGTCGGTTCCTAAGATGGTTAGGTTTTGGGGGGAAATCATTTTTGTGGTGGGTTTTTGGTGGCTCCGGGACATTCTCTCCACTTCCCTCACCAACCTTGTTTGCCCCAAGTCCCTCACCATCCTGCCTCTTAAATGCCTCGATCATCATCCTCAACTGAGGCTCATGACCAGACAACCAACCCATCAACTTTCTCAGCTCATCATTCTCATCCTGCAAACGATCAACATAATGTGCAAGTTCCAAATTTTTCAAAGCATGCATTTCACAGGTAGAGCATGATGTAGGCATGGGTTCCTTCAATTTAGCCTCAATAGAACTAGTGTAAGCTTGCATCTCATCAATCTTAGCATGCAAAACAGGGCAAGAAGTGCAAGCACCTAGCAAAGCAGGTCTAGACTTAAGCTCAGCCACTTCAACCCTAAGCACATCTAGTTCCTCACACTTGGAGGCATGCTTCTCCTTAAACAAAGCAAGATCAGCAAGAAATATGGAGCAATCAGCACAATCAACCTCATCCGAAACAACAGGGCTAGCCTTAAGGGAATCAATCTCAAGCTTGCTATCAAGCACCTGTGTCTCTAGCTCAGCCACTCTAGTCCTAGCATCCTCGAGTGAAGCCCTAAGCTCTTTTCTTATTTTCTTGGCCTCTCTAAGCATGTCATCACGGTTATCAAGCAAAGAGCCAAGCCTCTCATTCTCCTGGCGCAAGAAGGGAAGTTCATCACGCACCTCGTCGTCGGACTCAGAGTCCGAGTCGCTCTGTGTGCTCTTCTTGCTGCCGGAGCTCAGCGCCATGGTGCAGAAGCCATCTCTCGCAAAACAGCTCAGCCCGCTCAGGTTCTTGGACGACTTCTTGTTCTTGCGACAATCACCTTCGTCTTCACTGCTGCTCGAGCTCGAGGTGGAGTATGCGAAACTGGAGTCGACGTCGCTCGCTCCAACCATCGCTCGGGCCTTGCCTCGGCTCTCCTTCTTCCTCGATCGTCGCTCGTCCTTGTACTTGTTCTTCTGCTTGCTCTTGTGGTCGCACCTTGAACGGTACTTGCCGTCCATCCTCGGCTTGTGCTTGTAGCCGTCCTTGTTCTTGGCCTTCTCCGGGCAATCGGCGACGAAGTGTCCCGGCTTGCCGCACTGGAAGCATGTCCTCGTGTTCCTCCTCATGTTCACGAGGTTCTCGTGCAGCCTCTTGAACCGCCTCGTCAAGAGCGCCAGCTCGTCCTCTCCAAGCTCGTCGAACTCCTCATCTGGCATAGACATCAAAGAGGAAAAAGAGAACATCCTAGTGGATGGGTTAGTGTTAGCCTTTCCTTTCGAACCATCAACGAGGGCAAGACTATGGGAATCAGTCGGTCCCTCGAGCTTGGCAGTCATGCCCCTATCCACCTCAGCCGACTTGAGCTTTGAGAACAGCTCGTTCACCGTCAGAGTGTCATACTTCTCCGACTCCACTATAGCCTCGAACTTTCCGCCCCAAATCGTACGATCCAAAGAGTGTAAGAGCTTGACCGCTCTATCATGATCATCGTAAGGGAGCACGTCCACATTGGCCCTCATGTTGTTCACAACCACCGTGAACCTCTGAAACAAGGCATCGATGGATTCACCGGGGAGATGAGTGAAGTTCTCGTACTCTCTCCAGTGGGTCGCATACATCCGTGCCCGAACATCGGGCATTCCCAACATGAGCCTCCTTCAACACCGCCCAAATCCTACAAGCCAAATGCTCGGTGTGCACCCGATCGAACTCAGGCTGACACAAAGCACGAAACAAGTAGTCGACCGCCTTATTGTTGGCGTCGAATCTGTCCCTCGATCCTGGAGCGAGGAAGTCCATCGGCTGGACACAGCCTGTGTACATCGTGACATCCCAAAGGATCTGACCCTTTCCACGGAGAAACGCGCCCATCCGCTTGCTCCACATCTGGTAGTTCTTGCCATCGAAGTGTGGAGGACCCGAACCCCGTTCCTGGTACGCCATCCTTGGATCTTAGACTGGTTAGAGTCAACAAAGACCCGAACCCGCTCTGATACCACTTGAAGGACCGATACGCCGAACCAGAGAGGGGGAGTGAATGGGAGCCGATAAAAATTCTTCTCGAAGGAGATGGAAACTCCAACAAGATGAACATGGCTTCCAACACACGTCTCTGACTCACTACCCAAATTGGCCAAGCCCACGCAGCCACTGGAGTGCCACTGGACCAAGGAACCAACACACAACCTTCCGACCCGAGAACGCAGCGGAACACCAAACCTCGAGTCTACATACCCACACCGGTCAGACCGGGCCCTGCTGGTGAAACTGAGCAACTTTCACTAAGTGGCTCCACACCGGTCAGACCGGTGAGACACACCGGTCAGACCGACCGATCGCGGCCTGAAAGCCCCCAAAGCACCAAACAGGCTAACCGACCACCAAACTGACCCAAACTCGAAACAGCAGCAACACAGGACAACAACGAACACACCCAGACGTTCACCCGAGCAAAAACCCACCAAGGTTGCACCGGTCAGACCGGTCAAGAGCACCGGTCAGACCGGTGTAGCCTGGGCAGCTCGGGATGAACAGCACTTGCGGGTCAACTCCCCCAAATCCAAACCTCGATCTCCCGAATCGCTCCACGGACTTGAACAAGACTTTGGGGATATCAGGAACACCTCATGAGGAGTCCATAGCCAAGTTTAATCCCACCATAACTTGTCCAAAAAGGAGGAATCAAGGAAATCCCGCCAAGACACTTCCAACCCAAGAACTCAAGAAACCCCAAAATCGAGCACCTTTACTCACGGATTTGGGAGGGGAATCACATCCCAAAGAACCATGAAGGGTTCCCACAAATTTCCCCCATCAAATCCCCAAGAAAAAGGTCCCGAAAACAACCCAAAGAAATCACCAAGAGAGGGCTCCGAAAATCACCACCAAGAACAACCGGGGAAAACACATCCAAACCTTGAGGAACCACGCCGAATCATCTATACATGAAACAAAGGTTCATACAAGGTCTAGCAAGCCACCCGATCATCCATCCCTCTCAACAAGATCTCTCCATGAAGCTCTCAAGCTAGTCCTATGGAAAACCTAAGGAAATTAGGAAGAAAATAGGAAAACTAATGAGCTAGGGTTCCAAGAGTTGGTTGCCATCCTCTCACCTCTTGGGTTATATGGAGGCAACCGAAAGTCGAAAATGCCCTTTCCTAATAACTAGGGATACAAGCCCCTCAAGGGCGGATTTTGAAGTCTTCATGTCTTCACCATCGGACGGATGCCCGGCGACCGCACCCTGCGTAGCCTCGACGCAAGCCATACGATCCCGACGTGTGTCCTCCGCTTCGAAGTCTCCGGACTGCGTCGTCGCACACCGGTCATACCGGTGCTCCCCACCGGTCAGACCGGTACCCACCGGTAAGACCGGTATGGCACTGCTGCAGCACCGTCTTCGGTTCTTCGGTCTTGGCTTTGTGGAGCAACCAAGGAACCCAGTGGTTTTCTGGTGAACCACCGGAAACCCCGCGAACTCAGTGTAGCCTCCACCAATCTCCACTCATGACTTGGCTCCCACGTAGTCCCGGCTCGACCTTGGTTTTGAGGCTCAACCAAGAAACTGTCCATGACTTCATCTTGCTGTTCATGCCACCATGCGGCCCGCACTTGACCCCGCCGGCCAACGGGTCCCTTGAACGAAGCCTACTTGTCTTTTCCACACCTGGAGGCCTCACCGGCGACGACCTTTCACGCTTGTTCTTCACCTGCACCAACACCAGTCAAGCCGCAACCTGCACCTGCAATACTTAGCCAAGAATCAGTCCACACAACGTTGTCAATCACTCATCACACAAGGAAGCGACCATCCACCGGTCCTCGAACCACACATGGTCCTCAGAAGGTAGACCAAGTGCAGTGTCTATCCCAACCAGACGGTTCCCAACATCCCACAGTTTAGGATCAGACGCTACAAACTCTGGTACACGGTTATCCGGAGGGTCTAACCCGACCAGTCCGGACTCACACACTATACCACGGGTAGCTATCCCGGAGACGCATCCCAAGCGGGTAGCTAGAAATATCCCGCCCCGGTTCAGAAGGTACTAGGCTTACCGGTCCCATTCCCGACAAGCACTTGGTACGTTCAATAGCTTAAACCAAAGACAATGCTACTCGGTCGAGACCGAACCCATTGCTCTTACCACATGAGCGAGTCATTTTAACCAACGTATGATTCCAACAAGAATATCCTATATCTCGCGAGCAATGAGTCATTACTCGACTTGTACCGTGTCCTTAAAGCATGGCACTAGCGTCCTAACATACTAGTAAAAGAGCATAGGAGTCCTAAGGATCATGCATCTAGGTTTCAAAGCAACCCCTGAAACTTAAATGCACAAGTAAACAATAAGTACTGAAATGAAAAACGTATGAAATTTTAAAACAAAAGGTTAGATGAACCGGTGCTTGCCTTCCTCTAACTCAACACTAACGCTAGCCTTGGGCTCTTCTGGACTTTGGTCCAGGTCTTGCTTTACACTCAACTGGTTCAGTTCACCATCAACGGTCCCGTCTCCCTCCCGGGTGAGTGTGTACGTACGCTCGGTAAATCTACACGTATACATGCATATGCATTAATTAAAGTTAATCTTGATGGTGATTGTGTACATATAACCAAATTAAGTTACTTAACTTCACCAAACAGTAAGGGGTGTGATTAAAATTCAAAAACAGAACCAAAACATGATTTCACAATTTTAACACTTTAATTTCCATTTCTTTCTTTAATTACTTAAAACAAGCCTTTCAACCATAAATCCAAATTAAATCAAAAATACTTCCAATGAGCCTAATCTTTTGCACACAGCAACATATGCTTAATTAAAACTCTCAAACCAAAATTTGTCTTAAGATCATTTATAAATTAATTTATACGAAAAAGACAAATTTCAGCCTAGCAAATCAACATTAATTCATATAAAAAGATTTAATAAACTTTTTGATCTCAACTTTCTCCTACAGGTCATGTATGCCAAAAATAAGCTTCTGACCAAAGCATAAGTACAGATTCAAAGTATTTTTCAGATTTTGAATTTAAACACTTACACAAGATTAAATCCAAAACATCTATTAAACAATTCCCTAAAATCACATCCATCACACCAGGGGTACTAATCATCAAGGCAAAGTCCTAGGGAGCGCAGGTGGTTACAGAAAAGTTCATTAAAGGGGTTATAAAAAGCATCAAACTTAAACAAGCATAAAGCTTACAAAATTCATAACTGACAATATACACATCAAAATCATGGAAATTTTTGTCACAGATCTAGGAATGCTATAAAGAGTAACATATCCAAAAATAAAGTTCATAGCATGTGTATATTTTAAATCATACTAAAAACACTCCAAACTGAGTTTGAATTTTTAATTCAAAAACTGTACAGAAAAACCCTATACATGTTTTCTAGAAAAGATAGGTTTCTTCACCACGAGTCCAACAAAATTGGATTTGCATTTTTCTGATTTTTCTACAATTTTTAACGATTTTTCAAAGGTTCAGCCTGGACACCCTAGATCTGAAAACTGATTTCTTACGAACAGGTCCCTGGGTTTTGCGTTCCAGCCCCTAGAAAGACCTCAGACCTCGCAATGTAGTCCCTGGCCGCGGCCAGCGACGGGGAAATCCAAAATTCGGCGAGCTCGTCGCCGGGATGGACCGGGGAAGTGGTGGGGATTGACAAGGGCTCACCTAGGGTTCGATTCTTGGGCTCCGACGGTGTTGAGATGGTCCGGAGGATGGCCGGCGACGGAAGGGGTGGCCTGCGGCCCTGGTGCGGCTCGATGCCGGCGACGTACCATGCGGGTGCACGAGACTGGAGCACGGGATGTCGCAGTGGTGAAGTAGGGGTGGAGGAAACAAAGGAGATGCAGCGAGCTCGGCAAGGATTGAAAGGCGACGACAAACGTTGTGTCGACGCCCAACGAAGCTCTGCTCCGGCGGCGCCGCTCTGGTGCGGGAAAACAGAGCAGAGGACGGCGTTCCGGCTGATTTTTGCGACGCTCCTGTGATGACCACGCGACGAGGACGAGGCGAGGGTACCCAAGAGCAGACAGCGCAGTGTGGCCAGCTGGCCGAGCGCATGCATGCGGCCGCCTGGCACTCGCGCGCCGGGCGCGTGGCCCGGGACGGCGCGGGCGGCGCATAGGCACGGTGCACGACCAAGGCTCGAGGCGGAGGGCCCACGACGAACCCTTGGTCCACGGCGACGACCTCCAAGTCCGTACGTCGGACTTTGCGCGGCTCGACGCGTGGCGGACGACGCACTGGCGCGCGAGCGAACGCTCTGGAGCGCGGCCACGGCGACGCCGGCGACACAACTCCTTTCGTGATCCAGTTTTTGAAATTACGAAACTCCAAAAATTGCCAACAAACTTGAAAATCTCCAAAAACAAAAGTTGTAGAGGAGCTATAGATCTACAACTTTCCCAAAGGGCGACATATGTTTTGATCAACGGTTTGTCTGGGAACGTTGGCCGAAGTTGCAGTTTTTCCACGGCTCGGTTTACTGTTCACAGCGCGTTCAACTCGATTTTTGGCCAATTTGCACTCAAAATTGGAATGTCCACCAATTACGAAAAATGTGTTCCTGGAAATATGAACAACTTTCGTATTGGCCGATTTTGAACTTCTATAGTGAAATTTGGAGAACGCGCAAGAAAACTAAATCAGCCTTTTTGAGATCTAGGGTTTTGACCACGATTCGGGATTTTGACCAAGGTCTTTTGTACAAAAGTGTGCCCCATCATGTCAAACATGTTTAGGAGCTAATTAACCCTGATTAACATAACTAAAAGAGGTATTTATCTTTAATAAACACCTGGGGTGTTACAGTCTACCCCCTTAAAAGAAATCCCGTCCCGAGATTAGGAATTAAAAGGCTAGCTTGGGGAAGGTTGTTCTCAAATAGAAATGCATACCCGTGAAGTTATGTTTGCCTTGTTTCACTTGGGGTATTGGTCGTTTGCCTTGATTCCCCTGTTTGGCTCTTGAGCCTCGACCGTGCCGATTTGGTTTGTTCTGCTCAGTCTTCGGGCACTTCCTGACAAAATGCCCAGGTTCTCTACAATTGTAGCAGAGACGAGGTGTGAGTGCATGGGACCTTCGGACCCACTGGGCTTTGATGGGCTGATCCACAACACTAGCTGTATCGCTTGGCTTTTTCTCACAGGAGGGGAGTTCGGTGCATGTAATTTCCCATCCATTTAAATCAATCTTTGGCAAATCTCGCTTATGACTCTTACTCCTTCTTTCTTCCTCCCTAAGGTCCATAGGAAGTTGAGACGGTGGCATGAGTGAATCTAGGAATTGCTGGTTGGAATCTTGGTTTTGTTGATTTTGAGCTTCATGATTCATCAATAGATTGAAGAGATAGACTTGCTCCATAATAGATTCTGATATTGCTTGGGAGAGACTGTCGGATAGACTAGTTTGCGATAGCCCTTGATAACGATTATGGATGACATTTTGCACCAGATGGCTTAATACAAAATTTTGGCCCTCCAAAATTTTCATGGTGTTGGCAAAGATATCCACCACCTCCTGTGTTGGTGGAAGAGATGGCGACATCTCATTGGGTCGAAGATTGACTGGATCTCCTGTGGTGGATTCCATTTCCCTGAAAGTTCATGACGATCTAATTAGACTCCCTAAGAGTACAAAAATCTGAGTATGGTAGTTATTGATAAACAAGCATATCAACAGGTTAGAAAGTTAGAGAACTCGATCCAAAGGTTTTATAGGGGTTTGTTTTTAAGAAAGAAGCCAATAGCCACGTTCTACAAAGGGTGGTCGGGAATCAATGATCGATACTCCCCTCTTCACTGATGGTTGCCACAGTGCAGTAATGATGGCACGCTTTGCATTAGAGACAGGACCAGCAGATTAATACAACAGTGCAGTAATGATGGCACGCTTGGCGTTAGAGATAGGACCAGTAGATTAATACAGCGCTGGCCGTTGTAGTGAAACACGGCGGTAATGTAGTGGCATAGAATCGATGGAACACGGATATCTAGGTAGTCCAAAGATCGTTATTATTCAGTTGTGGGTTTAAGGGATTTCTCTGGCGGAGATTGTCGTCCAGGTCATCCATAAGAATGCTGATTCTTTTCATATCCTTAGAGAACATTCATCATCCTCCAAAGGAATTTTTAGAAAAAGAAAATCATTTCCCGAGTTTAACCAACTTAGAGAAGAAGGCGGATGGAGGGTTCTATCTTTGTAGATCTGATGTTAGTTCATAAGAACAGTCAAGGATGGTAAAGTCATATAGAGCAGTCGCTAGGAGTTTCTTACAGATATTTAGTGTGAAAGATGTGAAAGGGACAAGCTAGTACAGGAACTTCAGAAAGGCTTGCTCACATGTCACTTATTTTCTGAGTATTAGCGCCATCCTTCATCCCATTATTGGTGCCATGACTTTTAACTGGATATGTGGTGCGCCAATGAGACATGCTTGCAATATTAATGCATATAGATGAGTTGTGCATAAGTGGAATGGTGCTCATAATGATGCTTATGATGAGGTGCATATAGTATGATGTATATGCACATGAGCATATGATGTTTATGGACATGAACTTATGGTGCTTATGTAATGATGCATAATGAGTGATGCACATGATGCGTGCATGATGTAGTGCACACATGATGATGCACATGTTGATGAAATGCGCTGATGCATATGCTCATGAGATATGTTGCTCATGGTGCATGGTCAGTATGCTTTATTGCACCCATGGAGTTAGTTAAGAAAGGGGAAGCAATCAAAGAGTAGTGAACAAAATTGTGGTGAGTCATTTTCCATAACCCAAGATACCCAGCGCGCTCCTTGTGATAATCACATGGCTGCAGACCACATGATACCCTAGGTTCCGTCGCGGCACCTTTAGTGAGGGAAACATCATCAACCACAAGGAAGGTAGAGTAGAAGGATTTATTTTAATACCTATGCAAGTTAGTCACCCAAGATTTCCCAAAAGCACAAGTTATAAAATGCGTAATGAAAATGTGTTGTTAAGGTACGCATATGCATTGTGATAAAATGCTCCAATTTTCACGCCACAAGTTTCTTCACACTTATAAACACGAATTTATTTATTTGTTTGTGAGCAAGCATAGGGGGGAGTCAAGTTTGAGGCAAGGAACTTTAGAGCGAGAAAAGTAGGGATACCATCACCAGAAAGTTGTGGGACCAACGTTTCATGGCTATAAGGAGTTGAAGTGTTGTCTCCTATCTAGATAAAGTGTGGGGAAAACGACCAAAGAAAAAGAGCACAACAGAGTTTTAGTTGACTTGACAAAATATATGATATGTTCCTTATGTAGGTAAGAAGGTATCGATACTTCGTATTCATTTTATTGCCCTCAAAATCGATGAGCAAGGTCAAAAAGAAACATCTTAAAAGTTGGAGATCAATAGTGATCAAACCCATGATGTCAACATCCAGGAATAGTTGAGTGCTTCAGAGAGCATACCCACATGATACGGGAGTGAACACGTCAGCTAAGGAATCATACTCACGAATCCGAAAACCTCTACTCTGCCTTGGCGGTTGTGCAGCAAGCCAAGGTTCACGAACATGTTCACAACTCTTAGAGTAGGAACATTAGGAGGCTGAATTTTGATGAGCGTGTCGAATACAAAGTTTCAACCCACGTTTGTAGTTTTAATTAGCCCCAAATTTTCAAGGAAATTAAAAGAAGATCTTATCACGATTTCGCTGGAAGAAAAATCCTAGTTATCAAATGATTTCATTTGGTACCCAATGCTTGGGCCATGCTCTCATGGTGCTAATCAAGCACTTGCCAAGCGAGAACAATTTCAAGTTGGGCTAGCCTCATGAATTGATCACCACACCAAATGGAAGGTAATAGCCATTCGTATAGCACAAGTTCGATGATAATGGTGGATTGCTACCACTTGCCTCATTATCCACTACTTCTCCAGAATTAAGGAAAGGGTTTCCGTCCATCGAAACCATGTGATTTTCCCTTAGATATTTCATCTATAATTTTGCCAACAAAATGACAAGTAGGCATGTCTAAGGAGACTTCAAGTGGAAACTTCCAGAATTTGGACAACAATAACTCTGAGAAATAAATTCATATCTCTCGGCCCAAGTGTCGAAAATTTCTAAATTTTGGTAAGCATGTGTAGAATTTCATAAGCCACAACTTTGGTATTCAACTCCAGGAAAGATTCAACTTTTACCGGGGTCGAAAGGTTCGCTACCAAAGCTCTGTCTAATAGTTTTTACAGCAACAGGGACTTACTAAAAATTCGATATTTCTCAATATACACATGCAAAAATGCTGAATTTTTGTGAGCATGACCATCACAAAATTATGAATCATTTTGATATTCAAGGTTTGCTCTATATCCCAAAGGAAGATGACCTAAAAATTTGAATTTCAGAGATCACTAATTCTGAAATTCAGCAGGACAGAGACCTAGTGTTTTGGGTATAACTCTCAAACTAAAAATCTTGTGACCTTGAGATTTCTACAGGAGGTAGATAGATACCTAAGGAGTAGTTTTGGTATTCAGAGGTTGAATAATATCAGATTGGAAAAGGGTCTAATAGATCTATTTTCAGAGTGTTGTTGCCCAGAAATTTCAGCAAGACAGCGCTTCACTAAAAAGATCATATCTTTAAGATTAAGAACCCGATGACCATGAAATTTTTACAGCACAAAGTAGGCTATATAAGAAACATTTTTGGTATAGATTGTCTAGGAAGATTCTAATTGGAACTATATAAAAAAATTCGAGTTTTCAACCTAACTCAGGATTTTGACAGAATTTTTAGCATGACCTAGGCTTAGTGATTTGATCATAGCTTCAGTTTTATTCGTCCTAAAATCATGAAAAAAAATTCATGGAAGAATCTTAACTAGCTGATAAGCAATTTTCCTACAGATCACTTAGTCAAAAACTTTCTAGATCATTCTTAGAAAAATTAGGACAGCAACTAGACATACATTTGATCACATCACATAATTTACCAAACTAACATGAATGATCCTTAAGAATTATAAATTGACTTATAGATCACATATAAGGTGCATTAGGATCATTTTCAGTTTTGGTAGATTTTAACATGATGCAAGAGCGTCCTATACGTCCTTACCAAGCATTTAAGCTTAAAATCGAAGTTAGTGCCGGTGGCAAGGCATATGTATACGTCTCTCCCTATAATAACTTGTCGGAAGCTATCCGTTTCTTAAATCACCGTGTCTAACAACCGTGGTTAGTGTACCTGCAGAAAATCACAGAACATTCAAAACCTTTCGTGCCAGCACTCACGAAAGCGTCCACATTCATTATCGTTCACTATAGAAACGGTATCCATGCATAAAGCCGCTGCATGGACAGCGTCCTAGTTAAGACTCTGACGTGACGTGAGTGCCGATTGGAATAGGCCTCACTCATCCCTCACGGACTTTCCCGTGGTACCATCACGTATGAAACACATGACGAGACTCAGACGCGACGTGGCACCCATTGGAATAGGTCCCACTAGTCCCTCACAGGACTTCCCTGTGGTACCACCACGTATGAAACACGTGATGAACTAGTATGGTTGTGCAAGAAAGTAAGTTTTGACAGGAATAAATGTGCTGGAAGTCAGACTAATTACACCATAGAATACTAGCCACCTGAAAGAACCCAAAAAATTCCCTCTAGGGCCTCTCGGACTAGATTAGACCTTAATGTCCTACTCTTTTAGCAAGATTATTAATCTTGGCAAATTTTATTCCAAAAACAAGTTTGTTAAGGTATTTTAATTACTCTGGTGCATACGCCGAGACCTTGGCCACGCTATTGCTGTCTCGGGTGCCCCAATCACAGTAATCGACGAAGATTAGTCACTATTCAGCTCTTGTGCATAAAAGCTTCGAAAGCTACAAAATACCTTGGGCCAAGGACAAGTTACAAGATACAAACATGTTAAAGGTCTTGATCTACCTTACATGGTGCAAGTGGCACAACCTACACTAGCAAAGCGCGTCGCAAGCTTTCTTCTAGCTTCAGGACCTACTTGGCGAACTCCACTACCAATGGAATCGAGGCTGCCACACAGCCGCCTCTATCCTAGCCCCAGAAGGTTTCCTGTGGAGTCCCATCTTTTGTTAGAGTGCTCTCACAAGATTCCAAATGGAGCCAGCTCCGCCTTCGACCTCTCCCGGTGCAGTACAACGACCTCCAACACCATATTAGGCCTCTGTTCACAAGGCCTATCAAGGCATGTATTGCCCCATGCTGCACCTGGATTCTTCTCTGGGCGCGGGCGCAAAGGTTGGTGGAGCTCCCCTAACTTCGCAAGCATTCTTCTAGCTTCAAGGGATGATGTCTCAAATCCATGCTCGGGCAGACGCACACAAAGCCAGGCGTGACTATATTATCAAGCGGAGTTGCCATGGTGCTTTCACTGGATTTGGCTAGCTGAAGGGTCCTGGGTGCCTATTTATAGCAAAGGAGCTCAGCATCAGTGGTCATTCGCCTAACTGGTGGTGTGGCGGCCTTATCAAGGCACTGTTGGCACGTGGATCGCGAGGTCTTTGTCCACTACTGGAAGCTCTCTGGCACGTCTGTAGCGGTGGCGGCGGCATCTCCATGCAGGGGTAGGCTCTGCATCTGCACAGTGCGCCCGTGGGTCGCTAGGCGACAACAGCCTTGGTTACCCGGTGTTCCTATGCGGAGATTCCCGTTGCTTTGTCTATTTCCCAAGAGAAGAGCATTTGTTTCCTCAACAGAAGGTCGTAGGTCGCAGATTTTTTCTTCGAGCATCAACCCAACCTTCTAGGTCGCCTTACTGCTTGGGGACTACTCTACGAGTGCGTCTTTGTGACGCCCTCTTTTCTTCATGTCGCCTTGACCTACTGGAAGCACGCTTCTGTCACGTCTCCGCTCGACGTCCCTCTAGTCAGCGTTTCGACCTTCCTTGAAGGTGTGTTGGCTTCACCTGATTCCAGTCAGGTCGGTGGTTCTTCTGGCAGCCATGGCGCCTTGACTTCACTTCAAGCCCCTGGACCTACTCTCCAGAGACTTGATGTTTGCCTTCGTATGCGCTGGGGAGGATTTTCTTTCTTGATCCCCGTGCACCCTATGCGGCTTCATCGACGCCACATCTTCGCTTCGCTTCGACGTGACCTCGTCTCCACCGCTTCGCCTACACGTCGATCGGGGGCTTGTGAGACATGGGTACCCATGGGTCCCCACCGACCAGGGTCCCAGAGGTCCCTGTCAAATGGACCCGACCAGCCAGAAGTTCTGTCGACCTGCAAGTGGGCCCAGAGACCTTATCCACAACCCTGGCGACCCTGGAAGACCTCAGACGACCTTATCCAGACCGCAAAAGACCTGTCGGGCTTGTGGGGCAAGATTCTCCCTAGATCACGGTGGCAGCACCACCAGTAGACCCGAGGATCGCGAGATCTTCTCTGTAATTACGGAAGGCGACCTTCCTTAATCTGTAACCGACCCCGATGGGGGTCCACCGACCTCGAATGGTGTCGGGGACCGCCCTAGGGGTCCCCTTAAACAATGGGGGAACCCTCACTTAAATCCCCGCATCGAAATGAGCTGAGCCTAACCATGCAGGAAAACTAACCATGCAGGACTTGGCCTATGCGGCGAGACTCCGGGAGGCCCACCAAGACGGCCCGTCCGGGAAGACCCCTCGAGCGGTGCTCCGCCTCGCCCGAGGGCACGCTCCCTCCTCGAACGGGCTCCGCCCCGTTCGAGGGGCAACCCCCTCCTCGAACGAGCTCCGCTCCGTTCGAGGGGCGACCCCTTCCCTCGAGCGGTTCCGCCCCGCTCGAGGGCGCGCTCCCCCTCGAGCGAGTCCCGTCTCGCTCGAGGGTCCGCTCCGCCCTCGGCCGGGGCCCGCCACGTTCACGGGCGCCCCGCACGCGTGCGCCGGCCCCGTACCCGGGCATGAACGCCCGACGCCGCGGGACGGCGCCATCATGCGCCGGGGCTCACGCCCCGTGCCGCCGCACCAACTCCCCGAGGAGGAGCCCATCCCCGCTACCGTGGGATGGACCGTGCGGCACGGCCGGTGTCGGTCCCCGTGACACCGCGCGCACGCTACCTGCACGGCTAACGCGCCCGACCCTCGAAAGGGGGCCGGCGCACCCTCGACTCCACTTTCCCGTGACCCCCGCAGTTAGGTGAGCGGCGCTAGGCCGGTGGGTGGCCATCCCGGCCACCGTAACGCGCGCGGCCGCCGTACCCACGCGTGCGGGCGCACGCCCCCGACTCCGCGGCGCACGCCCGAACACCGCAGCGCCCACTCCACCACCGCGAGCTCATTGGGAAGGAACGCCGTTCGCCCGCTCCCCGTACCCCGTACCGGCCATCATCGGCACCTCCCCTCGAAGCCTATCGGGGACGCCATCGCCATCTGCCGCCTCCTACCCTCGAACCGCCACTGTTCGGGTACGAGGTAGGCCATCATGGCCGGATCACAGCGAAGATCGACCGGACGGCCGCCCGCTCTACACCGTAGCGCGACGTGCTCCCACACGTAGCTAGGTAGCGCGGCGTGCATGTAACTCGCCGCCCCCTTGGCCTATAAAAGGGGAGGCGAGCCCCCAGCCGCAGGGGGACGAATTCAGAGGAACACAGCACACCGTGCACTCACTCTCTTATTCTCCCACAACATCTCCAGCCACTCACCCAGGGACTTGGAAGCCACGATTCCTCTCCCGCCTTGCTTGTATTTGCCCCACTACAAGCACCCCGTGCCGAGCAATATAGTGCCACGAGCACGCCCCCGTCGGGACGTACGGCCCCCTCGGCGGGAACCAGGATAAAATCTTGTGTCATTTGTTGCTTAGCATCGACCATTGAGGGATAGACCTAGGCGTTATCTACTGGTTAGTGTCGGGACCATATTCCGCACCGACAGTTGGCGCCCACCGTGGGGCAAACGAGCGCCTAAGGTCATTTCGCTAATTCCCTCTATGGTGATTCGCACTGAGTACCGTAGCACCCGCTACAACATGGGTAGCTCGGACCCTCTTCCGGCCGGGTTCGAGATCCGCTTCGGGGACTTGAACTTCCAGGCCACGGGGAACGGCTATCTCATGCGCCTCACCAACCGTGAGGAGCTCCGCGCGCGGCCGCGAGACCGGTCCGCCCCGGCCTCCGCCGCACGCACGACACCGGCGCGGGCACCGCGCAGCACGGATGCCGCGGGCCCGTCGACGCCGCGACGCCGTCGTCGCTCCGGGGCTACGCTCGCGTCGCGGGCGCGGGCCGAGCGGCGGCGGGCCGAGCGCGCCGCCGCCCAACGCGGTGCACCCACCGTCACGACGGCCGCCACCGCCCCGGGCCGGGACCGCGTGCGGTCTCCGACCACGCATCCCCATCGGCCGCGTGGCGCCACTACGGCCCACAACGCCAACGCCAACACGACAATGCGCGAGGGTTCCGCCCGGTAGGCACGTCTTCGTCGCCGGGATCCCGGCACTTCGGCGACGGACGAGTCGTCCCCCGGGCTCCGTCGACACGATGCCACCCGCCAACCGACACGGGTACGCGGAGTGGGGACTTCTCCCGCGTGCCGACCCGGTCGCGTTCGGGCGCTTCCTCGACGCCACGGACTACCGGTTCGGTCGCTCCGACGACTCCCGCGCACGGGAGCTACGACCCCACGCGGGAGTGCCGCGCCGTCATCACCAACGACCCGGCCAACGCCACCGGTGCGGCGGGCGCCGGGAGACGGGGAAGTCACGCCCGCCCCGAGGGGATCGCCACGCGCCCGGCCGCGGGGCCGAGCGCTCTCGCCGGGGCCGACGTCGACGTGCGGTGGCCCAAGCTCGCGAGCTCGAGGCCAAGCCGGGCAGAGGAGTACAGGACGGTGCGGCTACTCCGCGCCTCGATGGCAGGAGAGGCCTCCGCGCGTGGCGAACGCGCGCGGGAGCTGGGCCGACAGGTCCGTGACCGCCTCAACCCCGTCCCCAACGTCGACAACGCGGATACGCCACCAAGGGCGAGCCAAAAGCTCATCGCCGCCGCGACGTTGCTACGCGCCATGCCGGCACCATCAACCCCCGAGGCTCGAGACATGCACCGCGAGGTGCAGACTCTCCTTGAGCAAGCGGCCGTCCGGCGGGCCGAGAGCTCGCCCTCACGCATCCGCCAACGGGGGGACGCACGAGGCGATGATCCCGCACCGGGAGGCGAACCCTCGGTGCATGTAGGTCAACCCTTCGACCAGGGACGCACGCCGGCCAAGGAACGGCTCCTTGACACGCGCGGGCGCCGGATGGCGATGCCCGCAACGTCATCAACGCCGGGCGCACCGGCCAAGGCGGACGCGCGGCGGCTAGGGGCTACCACCCTCGAAGGGGTGGGCGCTACGACAGCGGTGAGGATCGCTCCCCGACGCCGGAGCCCCCGGGCACCCGCGTGTTCAGCCGGGAAATCCGCACGGCAGCGTTCCCCCAGCGTTTCCGTCAACCCTCGACGATCGTCAAATACAACGGGGAGACGGACCCTCGTGTCTGGCTCAACGATTATCGCCTGGCCTGTCAGCTGGGCGGGGCCACCAACGACGAAGTAATCATCCGCAACTTGCCCCTGCATCTGGGCGACGCGGCCCGGACATGGCTCGAGCACTTGCCCGCCAGCCAGATCCATAGTTGGGACGATCTGGTCCACACCTTCGTGGGCAACTTCCACGGGCACGTACGTGCGCCCCCGGGAACTCCCCGGGATGCGCGCTCCCCGCACGCGAGGCCGGGCGAGTCGCTACGGGACTTCATACGGCGCTTCTCCAAGCGCTGCACGGAGCTCCCCGGCCGTGGCACAATCCGAGATCGTGCACGCGTTCCTCGAGGGCACCACGTGCCGGGACCTTGTGCGCGAGCCGGGACGCGGCCCCCCGCCCACGGACTCGAACGAGCCGTTCGACATTGCCACTAGCTTCACCTCCGGAGAGGAGGCCGTGGGGGCAATCTTCGACGGCAAGAAGGGCAAGCGCTCCGAGGACACGCCCGCGGAGGGCGGCGGGTCCAAGGAGCCGCGCCGCAACGACAAGCGGGGGCAAGAAGGGAAAGAAGCCGCGCCGCGAGGCGCGCGAGCGAGGGCGCAACGGCGGCAACGCCGAGGCCCTCGCCGTTGACCCGGCCCCGACGGGGCCCTCGACCGCCTCCTCGAGGCCCGGGGTGTTCGACGACATGATGAAGAAGCCATGCCCCTACCACAAGACCCCCGTAAACCACACTCTTGAGCGAGTGCGACATGCTCAAGAAGTTCTATGGCCGTGCCGCCGCGAAGGAGGCGAGAGGCCAAGAAGGATGGGGGCGATGGCGACGCGGGTGGTTTTCCCGCCGTCGAAAATGTGTTCCTCATCTTTGGGGGACCTACCGTCGACATGTCGACCCGGCGCCGCAAGAAGGAGCGGCACGAAGTCCTCGCCGCGAGAGGGGCACCTCCGGCCTTTCTCAACCGGTCGAAGGATGCCATCACCTTTAGCCGGGATGATCACCCAAATCGCATCCCGAACCCGGCCGCACCCACCGGTGGTCGATCCCATCATTGGCAACGCCCCGGTTTTCGAAGGTCCTTATGGACGGAGGCGGTAGCCTCAATATCCTCTTCGCGCATACGTTGCGCCCGATGGGGATTGGGGTCGGACCGGTGCGGCCCGAAGACGAAGCCGTTTCACCGCATCGCGCCCGCAGCGGGTTCAACCCCTCGGGCGGATCGACCGCCCGTCCGGTTCCGGGACCCCCAAGAATTTCCGCAAGGAAACCCTCACCTTCGAGGTGGTGGGATTCAAAGGGGCCTACCATGCCATCCTTGGGCGACCATGCTATGCCAAGTTCATGGCGGTCCCCAACTACACGTACCTGAAGATGAAGATGCCGAGGTCCAAACGGCGTCATCACCGTCGGGTCATCGATCGAGCATGCATTCGACTGCGACGTCGAATGCGTGGAACATGCAGAGGCGCTAGCGCCGGGATGAAGCGCCGGTGAACACACTCGGAGAAGATGGTCAACGACGACCTCGGCCTCCGCCGCCAAACACATCGGCACCTTCGAGGCCGCCGAGCAAACCAAAGGGGTCCCTCTCGACCCGACGGCCCCCGAGGGCAAGGTGTTGAGGGTCGGCTCGACCCTCGATCCTAAATAGGAAGCGGTGCTCGTCGACTTCCTCCGCGCCAACGCCGACGTCTTCGCGTGGAGCCCCTCGGACATGCCGGGCATCCCGAGGGAGGTCGCCGAGCACTCCCTTGATATCTGCCTAACGCTCGCGCTCGTTCGGCGGCCGGCCGCGCCGCTTCGACGAGGAACGGCGACGGGCGATCGGAGCGGAGCCGCGAAGCTCCTCGAGGTCGGATTCATCAAGGAAGTGTTCCACCCTACGTGGCTAGCTAATCCCCGTGCTTGTAAAAAAGAAAAATGGGAAGTGGAGGATGTGTATTGACTACACCGAGCCTCAATAAAGCATGTCCAAAAGTTCCTTTTCCTTTGCCACGCATAGATCGGATCGTTGATTCCACCGGCCGGTGTGAACTACTCGTTTCCTTGATGCCTATTCGGGATATCATCAAATAAAAATGAAGGAGTCCGACCAGCTCGCGACTTCGTTCATCACACCGTTCGGGACGTTCGTTACGTCACGATGCCTTTTGGCCTCGGAAACGCGGGCGCAACATATCGGCGCCGCATGCGCACGTTTTTGGGGACCATATCGGGCGGACGGTCGAGGCTTACGTGGACGACATCGTCGTCAAGACCAGGAAGGCGGACGACCTGGTTGGCGATCTCGGCATCGCGTTCGGTACCGCCCGCGGGCCAACGGGGGTCAAGCTCAACCCCGAAAAATGTGTCTTCGGAGTGCCGCGGGGCATGCTCCTAGGATACATCGTCTCCCGGCCGGGGAATCGAGGCCAACCCCCGAAAAGGTCGCGGCCCTCGAGCGAATGGGTCCACTTCGGGACCTCAAAGGGGTGCGAAGGTGTTGGGGTGCCTTGCCGCCTTGAGCCGCTTCGTCTCGAGGCTCGGTGAGAAGGGTCCGCCCCTCTACCGGCTGCTCAAGAAGCACGAACGCTTCTCTTGGACCGCCGAGGCCCGTGAAGCGCTCGACAAGGCCGAAGGCGTCTCCGACACACGCCCCAATCCTTACGCCGCCGCGAGACGCGCGAACCCCTCCAACTCTACGTGGCCGCAACCACCCGGGTGGTCGGCCGCCGTGATCGTTGTGGAGCGCACGGAGGAAGGGCATGCCTTGCCCGTGCAGAGGCCGGCCTACTACATCGGCGAAGTCCCCGTCGGACACGAAGACGCGCTACCCCCCGTGTCCGTGTCGTTGTATGCGGTAGTCCTCGCGCGGCGCAAGCTCCGCCACTACTTCGAGGCCCACCCGATTACGCGTGGTCTCTTCCTTCCCGTTAGGAGAGATCATTCGCAACCCCGACGCGGCGGGCGGAGCCAAGTGGTCCGTGGAGTTGATGGGCGAGACGCTCGCCTACGCCCTCCGCGCAAGGCCATCAAATCGCAAATCTTAGGCCGATTTCGTCGGCCGAGTGGACGGACACGCGGCCGCCACCCCCCCTCGGATTCAAGCGCAGTGCTAGACTCCGTTCTTCGACGGCTCGGTGATGAAGACAGGGAGCGGGCGCGGGCTCGCTCTTCGTGTCACCCCTCGGGGAACACATGCGCTACGCGGTGCGCCTCCACTTCCCCGCGTCTAACAATATGGCGGAATACGAGGCCCTTCTCTCGCGGCCTCAAAATCGCCATTGAGTTGGGCATCAAGCGCCTCGACGTGCGAGGGGATTCGCGGCTCGTGATCGATCAAGTCATGAAGAACGCGAGCCGCCACGACGACAAGATGGAGGCCTACTGCAAAGCCGTGCGGGCCCTCGAAGACAAATTCTACGGCATCGAGCTTAATCATGTACCCCGCCGGTACAACGAGGAAGCAGACGAGCTGGCAAAAATAGCATCCGGACGGATCACCGTTCCCCCGAACGTTTTTGCGCGCGACATCGCGCAGCCATCGGTCACCTTCGAGCCCTACCCCTCGAGCGACGGCGGACCCTCGGGGGCTCCCTCGAATCCAGCGGGTGCAGAACCCATGAAAGAGGACCCCTCGAACGAGGCGTACGTGCTCTCCCTTCTCGAGGGGTACGGCTCCCACGAAGTCGACGCGATGGATACAGAGCCGGCTCCCCGTCCAAGCGGATTGGCGTGAAAAGTACACCGCCCGGATCGCTCGAGGGGAACTCCCCGAAGACCGGGCCGCGCCCGTGCGCATCGCCAGGATGGCCAAATCCTTCACCCTCGTCGACGGCGAGCCGCACAAGCGCGCCGCGTCGGGGTATCCTCCGGCCGATGCATACCCATCCCCGAGGGGCGCGAGCTCCTACGGGACATACACGCGGAATCCGTGGCCACCACGCCGCGCCACGCACCCTCGTTGGCAACGCGTTCCGCCGTGGCTTCTATTGGCCTACCGCGGTCGCGGACGCCAACGAAATCGTGCGCACTTGCGAAGGGTGCCGCTTCTACGCCCGCAAGACCAACTTGCCGCCCTCAAGCTCGCAAACGATCCCCGTAACATGGCCGTTCGCCGTGTGGGGGTTGGACATCGTCCGGCCCCCGCGGAAGGCGCCGGGGGCTTCACCCACCGCTCGTCGCGATCGACAAGTTCTCCAAGTGGGTGGAGGTGCGCCCCATTACGAATTTGAGGGCCGAGCAGCAATCACGTTCTTCACCGACATCGTCTACCGCTTTGGAGTGCCAAACTCCATCATCACGTACAACGGGTCCCGCTCACGGGCCGAAGTTCTTGGAGTTCTCGCGACAAGTTCCACATCCGCGTGGATTGGGCACCGTGGCACACCCACGTACAAACGGCCAAGTGGAACGTGCCAACGGCATGATTCTACAAGGCCTCAAGCCCGGGTTTTCGACCGCCAACAAATGGGCCGAAAATGGCTCCAAGAACTCGCCGGCGGCCGTGTGGAGCCTAAGGACCACCCCAAGCGCAGCCACCGGTTCACCCCGTTTTTCCTAGTCCATGGCGCGGAGGCCGTCCTCCCCACGGATCCGGAATACGGGTCACCCAAGGTTCGAGGCTACAACGAGGATGCTAACCGCCGAGCCCGCGAGGACTCGCCGGATCGGCCGGATGAAGTACGCCTCGTGGCGTTGATGCACTCCGCAAGGTATCAACGGTCCCTACGACGCTACCAAGCACGCAAGATACGTCGAGGGATTTCGCCGAGGGGGACTTGGTCCTAAGGCTACGCCAAGACAATCGAGGGCGCCACAAGCTATCGCCCCCATGGGAGGGACCCTACGTCGTGGTGAAGGTGCTCAAACCGGGCACGTACAAGCTGGCCAACGAGGACGGCGAAGAACTCACCAACGCTTGGAACATCCAACAGCTACGTCGCTTCTACCCTTAGCTAGGATTTCCAAGTATTTTCTGTTGTAAAAACACATGGCCAACGCCCTAGTTGGTGTCACCTATGTAAATACTCCAAGTATAATAAAAGGGCAACTCGGCTTTCCCCTGAAACCCAAGTTACCCTCGGGGGCTACTGCGGGGGGCACCCCCCCCCCCCCAAATGGTCCCATTTTTTCGCGCAAAAAACGTAACAATACGCGCTAAGTTTGTTTCCCACTTCAACCTCGAGCCATGATTCGAACAGGGCGCAGGCGGCACAGCGGAAGGAGTGCGCGAGCCAGAGACAGCCTACGTCGCGTGGCTATGGCCCGTCTCTCTCGTCTCCAACCCAGCGGGCCCCTGCGAAAAGCGAACTCCCCTAACTAGAATCTACTCAGGAAGAAGAAGAAGCAAAAAGCGCAATAAGCAAACGATTTCATTTACAAACAACTGCCCATGTTCATGAAACGACTTGTTTATTTACAAGAGGCCACGAGGCCAGAGTTCTGATACACATAAACAAAAAACGGGCCTAGCGCCCGTGTGCTTTCGGCGGGTGGAGCGGCAAGACGGCGGCATCCGGGAAGAGGAATTCTTCGAAGGCCTCGGCGAGCGACCCGCCGGCGTCGCAACAAGCGCGTCCGCACGCTCCATAGCCACCTCGTCCTCGACGCCTTCGGCACGATGTAGCCTTCCGCCACCGCCTCGAGGTTGACCTCGTAGTGGGATCGCACCACTCCGAGGGCCTTCGCACGCCCGTGTGCAACGCCCGGCGCATCCGCTCCGTGACGTGGCCGCCGAGGGCGCGCAGGCGGCCGGCCGGGGCCGAGTCGCCGCCCGGGCATCGCCTTCCTCGACGACGCGGCAGGTCTCGAGGGCCGCGTCACGCAGCCCTCCCGCAGCCTCCCGCTCGCAGGAGTTGTAGGAAGCTCCGCAGAGCCTCGCCCGCCCCGGCCAGCCGTGCCCCAAGGCAGTGCGCAAGCCTGGAACCAACAAGACGACAAGAAATCAGAAAGGGGGAAACTAACCCTCTAAAGCAAGAATTAACTAGCAGGGTCAAATAGCCACTTACCCTCGACTTGTCTCCTCCCCAGATCGAGGTCGCGGCGCGCGGACTCCAGCGCCGCCTCGAGGCGCTGGATGGTCTCGCCTTGCTCGACGAGGGCCATCTCCCCGACCGGCACCGCCGATGCCGAGCGCCGCCGCTCGTCCTCAACCTTGGAGAACGCGGCGTTCCGCTCCTCCGGCCGACCTCTCCGCCGCCGCGCGCGACGCGCTCCCGCTCCGCGGCCGCCGGCGTCGCCAAGGGCGCCCTCGCTCCCCGCCGGAGCCGCTCCTCGCCCCCCCGGCGGCGATGCGCTCCCCGCCGAAGCCGCCCCTCGGTGGCGACGAGGGCCGCGGCCTTGGCGTCGAGGGCGGCCCTCGTGTCGTCGGCCTCCTTGGCGCGCCGCTCCAACCCGCGCGCCCGCTCCTCGCCCCCCGCGCCGCCGCGCCCGCGCACCCTCCGGCCGACGTGCGGAGCTCCCGTGTCTCGGCGCGAGCGGTGGCCACCTCCGCCTCCCGTGTGGCGGCCGACCGCGCGCGTCTTGTCCGTGTCCTCACGCGCGTTCCACGCGCCCTCGTCGCGATCGACAAGGGCCGCGCGGATCCGCCGAGGCTCGCGTGACGCGCCGTGCCCCCGCCCGAGCTCTCGGGGAGCACGTCGCACCACGCCATCGCCCGCACACCCGCCCGCCGTCCGCGTCCCGAGAGCTTCCGCAAGCGCGTCGAAAGCGCCGCATCGCTCCCCGAGGCCGGCGGGCCTCGGCGTTCACCTCGGTCGAACGCGCCGTACTTCTCATGGGCGTGGCGCTCGAGCTCCCCGGCATCAACACATCGAACCCTCGTGAGCGCCAAGTCTTGAATGCAGCACGCGAAAACGAAAAAAGGAAGGGAGAAGAGCAACCGTGGCTCACCTGGAAGACGATCCAGGCCGGCCGCCGTGGACCCGCGCCGCCCTCGTTCAACGCGCGGTTGAGCGTGGCGCCGTGGCTCCGAGCTCGCCCCCCAGCTCTCGCTCCCCCCCCGGCGTCGGCAAACGCAGGGGGATCCTCCACGCCCCCCCCCCCCCCCCACCGGGCGGGGGCGCCGGCGTGGGAGGACGAGGCCTCGCCGCCGTGCCCTTGACCCCCCACCGTCGGTGACCCTCGCGCCGCCCTCACGAGGGCCCCCCCCTCCCCGGGGCTCGGGGAGGTCGTGGGCCGCCCGGCCCACCGGTTCCACCCGGCGGCGGGGGAGTCATCCGAGAGCTCCACCACCTCCGCCCGGAGACCGCCGGCGGAGGAGCCGCCCGCTCCGCCCTCCGCCGGCGCCTCCACCGCGCCTCCGCGGCCACGGCGCCCGTCGTGGCGCCGTTGCCGCCACCTCCGCCCCGTGCCGCCGCACCGCGGGCGCCCCCGCAGGTTGCGCCCGCCTCCGCCTCCTCCGCGCGGGGCCGCCACCGCGGGCGGCGCCTCCACCGTAGCCACCGCCGCGCATGCGCCTCCGTGGCGACCGCGCCGGCCGCCCCCGCCGACCTCTCGGCCGCGCCGCGGCGGGCCGATCCGCCGGCCGGGCCCTCGAGGCCCCGGCCCGGCCTTGCGAGCTCGTGCCCGCCGCCGCGCTCGTCCCCGGGGCGCGACCCCCTCGACGAGCGCCGTCGGGTGGGGATCGACGCGTCCGTCCTCGGCACCTTGGCCGTGCAAGAGGAGGGACGGCTGGCACCGCCCCGCGCAAACACGAACGGAGGGTTAGAGCATCTAATGACCGGCAAACTAAAGCCAAACAAAGGAAGAACAGCTTTCCTTACCTCGCGGAGGAAAAGGCCCGCTTCCTTTTCCTCGAGGCCTCGACGAGGCCGGCCGCAGGGGCCGCGCCGCCCGCGCGCCTCCCCGACGGCGCCGCCGCACGCGCGGGCATGCCCGCCTCACGCGTGGGCGCGCCCGATGCCGCACCCCCCGATGACGCCACCGCGCGCGGGGCACACTAGCCCCGCGCGCGCGCGCGCCCCGCCGACGCGCCCCTTGACGAGGACGCCGCGCGCGCGGACGCGCTCCCGCCGCGCGCGGGCACGCTTGACGCGCGCGCACGCACCCTCCCCGCCGCGCGCGCTCCGTGGCGCGCGCCGCACCTCCGCGCGCGTGCCGCCCCCGACGATGATCGCCCGGCGACGGGCGCCGTGCGCCCGCCCCCGTGCAAAGCCGCCCCCGACGCCCGCGCGGGTTCCGCGGACGGGGCGCGGCGCCACCCCCGCTCCGAGGGGCCCTCCCCCTCGTACTCTTCCTCCCTCGTCCCGCTCCGAGGACGAGGGCTCCTCGATGTCCGGGGAGGAGAGCCCCGGCTCCTCCCGCCGCCGTACTCCGCGGACCGTGCGTCGCGCGCGCCCGGCGCCGCCTTGCGTGCTCCCTCCCCGCGCGCCGCTCGCTCCCCGCTCGCTCCCGCCGCGCCGCCCCGGCCGAGCGCACGGGAGTCGGGGGTGGGTGGAACGGACTTGGCGGCGTTGAACTGCACCAGCTGCGCGCGAGAGCGACAATGGCGCATCAGGAAACGGAAGCAAGAACAAGAACTAAAACAGAGTCAAAAAACCACACTCACCAACGGGCCGACGGGGAGCATCTCGATGTCCCACGGGGTCCGACCCGCGAGTGGTGGCGTCCCGGTGTCGACGGCGCCTCCGCGCCCGGTGAGCGCGTACGGCCGCTCCCGGCGCGCGTCGGGAGCATCCGCGACCTCGCCACGTCGACGGGGTTGGCCGCCTCTGTCATCTCGAAGATGCGGAGCGGCCTCTCCATCAACGGCACGATTCGCCCGTGATGAAGGAAGGCGAGGACGCCCATCGCGTTGAGCCCTTCCCTCGCCGCCCGTCGCAGGCGGCGAGGACCCGACTCTTGCCGCGCCCCGATGATTGGCCGTAGGCAACCCGTAGCCCCGTGAGTCCCGCCTCTTCTTGAACACCCGCCCGTGTAGGGAGGGAGGCCGGGCTCGGCGTTGCGCGGATAAAACCATCCCCGCTCCCGGCCGGCGTTGTTCGTCGTCATGGTGCGGGGGATGTAGAAATCCTTGAGTCGCCCCGCGCAGCGAGCGACATCCCCGCCGCGCGCACCGCGCGGCGGGGTCCCCGCTCCGACGTGGGGCGCGTGATGAGCTCCCCGTCGAAGAGGTGTACCCGCAGCTCCCAATTGATCGGGATCCCCGTGTACCCTTCGCGTACGCCCACGAATGTGGCCGCCCGCGAGATCGCATTGGGGGCAAAGTTGTGCGGCTCCACCCCATAGTGGTAGCACAATGCCCGCATGAATGTGCTCGCCGCCGCGTTGAAGCCGCGCTCGTGATAGCGGAGGAAGCTCACCACGTAACCCTCCCACGGATTGGGCTCGAGGTGCGACGACCGGCGGCACAATCCACTCCGCCGGCGCCCTTCTTCGTTGGCCGACACCGGCCGGGCGGGCGACCAGCCTCGCCCAGGCGAGCCGGGTCACGGTCGACCTCTCCCGGTGCGTACGGCTCCGGGACCCCGATCGGAAGCCGAGGCGGCGCCATAAGGGGGGACGAACGAGTGCGAAGGCGGAGGACAAGGAAACGAGGAAAAAGCTCTAAGCGGCGAGCCCGCGCGACGCAAGAGTGAGGCGAAGGCGAAGGGACGCGAGGACCGAAAACCGGTGAGGAGCCAAGGTAAAAAACCGCCGTCCCTTCCTCACCGCAAGCGTTATAGGCAACGGGCGAGTTCCTCCAGAGCGGACGCCCCGCCGCATTAACCCAGAATCTTTCCATCGCGTCGACGGGCGGGCCCCACCACGACCGCCAGGCGGCTCTAACACCGCAGCGGGTCATCATTACGGCGAGGAACGGTTGCGACCGAGGCAAAACCGTCACATCCGCCCTCGCCGCGCCGCCCACTGCGCGCGCGCGCGCGGCCGCGGCGCCTAAAAAGGCGCGCCCGCGCTCGCAAGACCGCGGCCACGACCGCAAGGCACTTAAATGCCCGGCCCCTTGCCAAGCAAGGAGAGCCCTCGAGCGAGGCGAATCCTCGGCTCGAGACAAAGGCGACCCTCGATGGGATGACAGCGTGAGAAGGTCGCCCGGGACCTGCTCGATGTAGAGCAGGCAGCCGCGGGCACCCATGCCACGTGAGGCCCTCGAGTGGCGTGACCCTCGGCTCGAAACAGAGGCGACCCTCGACGGGATACCAGCGTGAGAAGGTCGTCCGGGACCTGCTCGACGTAGAGCAGACCACCACGGGCACCCATGCCACGTAGGACCCTCGAGCGGCATGACCCCCAACTCGAGACGATGTCAACCCCCTAAAGAAGGCACGCGCGTAAGAGGATCGCCCAGGTCACGCTTGAAATAGAGCGACACCGAAAGCACTCATACCGCGCCGAGCGCCAACCACACCTCGAGGGCTCCGCACGCCCCGCACCCCTCGACGGCCGCAAACGCGAAAAGACCCGAGCCGTCCATGCACGGCCCCGCACGGCCTTACCGATCGCAGGTTCGAAGCCCGACCCTCGACGGGTTCGAACGGGCGCCCCGCATCACGCAGTTAGGGACGACGAGGGCACGCGCATTCGAGCCGTTCCTCGAGCCCGTCGGCTCGAGGGTGCCCCACATGTCGTGTTCGAGAGCCGCCGAGGGCGCCTAGCCGGGGGGATCCCACCGAGGGAGAGCTTCCGCGCCCCTCGGTCCCTAGCGAACGGGACCGAGCCCCACCTAGCAAACCCACGCAAGCGCTTCCATGGACGTGTCTCCGACCGCGCGCCCCTACCCTTATCGAACGGGGCATGGACGTCCGCTGAACCACCCGCTAGCGGCTCGAAGAGGAATCCGCGATTCGCGACCCGCTCGATGGGAGTCGTGGAAACCTCACCCTCCGACCCGCGGAGGGACGGCGAGGGCGCGATAAAAAACAAGTCGTCGGGCTCGACCCGACCGCCTCGAACAGCCAAGGCTCGGGGCTTGACGCACGGCTACACCTCCTTGAAATTGCACCCGCCGGGAGACAAGGATGGGGAGCGTGCACCCCCGATGCCGCCGAAATACCGCCGATGCCGTTGGCATATGTGCCACGCCTTTCTCGACCGAATTGCTCGCGGTTAACCCCCCTCGGGGAGAGCCCACACCCCCGCAGGCTTCGGGGCTAGGACCCGCGGGTCCGCCGACGCGGCCCCACGGAAAGCGTTCGCAAACAAGGAGGGAAGAACGTCCTATCGCAGGTTCCGCATCCGCGGGAGCCTCAATGGCAAACCCGCATGCTCGGGGGCTACCGTCGGGGACCGCCCTAGGGGTCCCCTTAAACAATGGGGGAACCCTCACTTAAATCCCCGCATCGAAATGAGCCGAGCCTAACCATGCAGAAAACTAACCATGCAGGACTTGGCCTATGCGGCAGACTCCGTGAGGCCCACCAAGACGGCCCGTCCGGAAGACCCCTCGAGCAGGCTCCGCCCGCCCGAGGGCACGCTCCTCCTCGAACGGGCTCCGCCCCCGTTCGAGGGGCAACCCCCTCCTCGAACGAGCTCCGCTCCGTTCGAGGGGCGACCCTTCCCTCGAGCGGTTCCGCCCCGCTCGAGGGCGCGCTCCCCCTCGAGCGAGTCCCGTCTCGCTCGAGGGTCCGCTCCGCCCTCGGGCCGGGGCCCGCCACGTTCACGGCGCCCGCACGCGTGCGCCGGCCCCGTACTTGGGCATTTAACGCCCTGACGCCGCAGGACGGCGCCATCATGCGCCCGGGGCTCACGCCCCGGTGCCGCCGCACCAACTCCCCAGGAGGAGCCCATCCCCGCCACCGTGGGATGGACCGTGCGCACGGCCGGTGTCGGGCCCCGTGACACCGCGCGCACGCTACTGTACGGCTAACGCGCCCGACCCTCGAAAGGGGGCCGGGCGCACCCTCGACTCCACTTTCCCCGTGACCCCGCAGGTTAGGTGAGCGGCGCTAGGCCGGTGGGTGGCCATCCCCGCCACCGTAACGCGCGGCCGCCGTACCCACGCGTGCGGCGCACGCCCCCGACTCCGCGCAGCGCACGCCCGAACACCGGCAGCCAGCCCACTCCACCACCGCAGCTCATTGGGAAGGAACGCCGTTCGCCCGCTCCCCGTACCCCGTACCGGCCATCATCGCACCTCCCTCGAAGCCTATCGGGGGACGCCATCGCCATCCGCCGCCTCCTACCCCTCGAACCGCCACCGTTCGGGTACGAGGTAGGCCATCATGGCCGGATCACGCCGAAGATCGACCGGACGGCCGCCCCGCTCTACACCGTAGCGCGACGTGCTCCCACACGTAGCTAGGTAGCGCGGCGTGCATGTAACTCGCCGCCCCCTTGGCCTATAAAAGGGGGAGGCGAGCCCCCGCCCGCGGGGGGACGAATTCGGAGGAACACAAGACACCGTGCACTCACTCTCTTATTCTCCCACAACATCTCCGGCCACTCACCCGGGGACTTGGAAGCCACGATTCCTCTCCCGCCTTGCTTGTATTTGCCCCACTACAAGCACCCCCCGTGCCGAGCAATATAGTGCCACGAGCACGCCCCCTGGCGGACGTACGGCCCCCTCGGCCGGAACCAGGATAAAATCTTGTGTCATTTGTTGCTTAGCATCGACCATTGAGGGATAGACCTAGGCGTTATCTACTGGTTAGTGTCGGGACCATATTCCGCACCGACAAATGGAAACCCTAGCCTGCCGGCCATATGAGGCGGCCTAGAGCTCAATTCGAGGGGAGATCTCTTTCCACGCATAATCCCACCAAGTGGACGTAGGGTTTTACTCTCCGGAGGCCTGAACCAGTTTAAAACCACCGAGTCCTTGCCATTCTCGTCGAGTTCCGAGTTCATCCAAGAACTACCGCCTACGCTCTTAGGTCCTGATTCCCCCACTAGACAACCTACAACCGCTTGGGTAGCCCCCTTGCGGATCAGTCCAGGTCTCACCCCCTGACACCCCGTACTGTCACTACGCTGAGGTATTCATGACTAGACCTATGATGATCACGGTGTATTGAAGGGTTCTAAGGGAGAAGTGAGATCTATTCTCCTGACAAGGCATGGTAGCTAACCTTAAACATGAAAGCACCTTCAACACTAGATGATAGATTGAAACCATAAAAGTAGCGATTACATCTCAAGATCGTTTACAACCCATGGACAAATGAGAAGATTACCCCATCAAGGTGCTAAACATGGTACTGTTGATCATGGTGACGCTTCCAACGGTGTCTTCCTTCTCCTCCGGGGGTGTCGTGGCAGGGCCTTGACGTCCTCCTCCACTTGTGGTTGCTTCCTTAGACCCGAGCGATCCTTCTCGCGAATGATCTCTCTCCTCTTCTTTCTTTCTAGCTTGTGGACAACCTCTCGAGCGAATGGCTTTCCCTCTGTGAATGGTGGCGCCCACATGGTCTTAGGGTTGCATCATCTTCACGCTCAAGAAATGGGGGACCAAACCACCTCGGGAATGGGTCAGGCCGGCCAGCCTTGGCCAACCGGCCCAGGTCCATCCCACCCGGGTTCGGTTGCCCCTTCGCTCCCGTGGGTCCTTTTGACATTTTGCACTTTGCCCCCTCCAATTGCATCATTCTGGCAACGTCATCCTCGCGTCCAAGATACAGGGTCTTCTCGCATGAAGTCCGGTCTTTTACGCTTCAATCCTCAAGGATGTTTCTTTATAACACTTCGGTCCTTGCCACCTTTGGGAGTGATTTCATCATGCACTTGAACACGAACAAGACTCCTTATTTGATCCTTTGAACTTGTTGTGACTCCGTCCTTTTTGTCCATGTTTTCTTGAAAAACATAACACTTCCAAATGTACATACAAAGAAGAATTTGTTATATCATTAGTGTGCCTAGTGGCGGGTTAGTTTCATAATCAAGCTCAAACCAAAGTGTAATGAACATGTTTGGTGTACTAAATACACCGTCAACACGCCCCCACCGAAGTAAAGAACAGAAGAAGAAGCTCGACGTATCTGATCCTAAGGGAGAAATCCACTCTCCCCCCCCCTTAGGCTCAGGGGCTACTGAAGAGGGGAGAAACTAGGAGTAATCATCTTAGCCCCCTAAATCCCCAAAATCATGAAGGCTAATGATGGGCTGCGTATGTGAAGGCCCAACATCGGCGACCAACAAGCCAGGCCCAACTTCCCTTTCTCAAGGACAACGGCCTGACACCATCTGCGGGTCCACCTCCGACTTAGGCGGTCGTCTTGTCTACCTCGACGTGCGGCTCCGCCTTGCACAACCTAAGGTTTCTTCTGCTGCAACCCCTCGACAGGGGTCCCAGGGGGAGAGCTGCAACGTGGTGCAAGCAACCCCGCCGCTTGGGACGTGCAGGAGCAGTAGGGCAGGCGGATCTGCCCTGTCAAGCGGCTAGACCATGATGAGATTTTCCCCGGCGTGGGAAGTGGACTGCCCCGACATCCCATCACCTGGATAATGAACAGTGGCAAAGGACACACGAATCCTTCGCCCGCAAGACATCGAACGACGAGACCCGACCCAACAGGCATCAGAGAGAAGGTCGAGGCTTGCACGACAAGCCTCGACCCTACAAGACTGGCGCGGTTGTGAGTCGGGAGAAGCCACCTTGGAACAGGAGCCACAACTAAGCCGCCCTACAAGGCTACCGCGGCTAGCACAGCGTACGACGCCAACGGGAAACGAAGGCCCACGGTGTGACACTATTCCGGCACTGTTCCGACACTGTAGCATGACGACGTTTTACCATCTTAACCCTTGTACACCAATCCTCCTTTGAACTATAAAAGGGGAGGCTGGCACCGTAAACAACATAATCAACAGAACAAACAACGCACCATAGAACTTGTCGAGCACTCATAGCTCACCACCTTACCCAGACTTGGGACGCTCTCCCTCTCTCGACCTAGGCTTGTACCCCTTACTACAAGCCCCCTGTGGGCATATAGAACATCCTTTTGAACTGGACGTAGGGCATCCCCCGGTGCTAGAACCAGTATAATCCTGGTGTCTCTAAGTCCAACCATCCAAATCAGACGCACGAACATACCAAAATTTACTTGCTGGCGGTATCAAACCCCGACAGACAGCCACCACAATATGTAGGTGCATTAGCGCAAAGTTGATCCATCGACCATCGGCGATTGCTAGTTGCATCCTACGGGTGTTGTTGCGATGGCTGACGACAGTTGTAGAACCCAACGGGCGAAGAAACGACAACTTGTACGTTAATGACAAAACCTATCCCACAACCTCTACCTTAATTTTCTAGACGAATCTAACAAACCTAATTATGTCATGATTAGACATCATCATGCTATAGTAACCAATCTCTAATATTGGATTAATTAGACTTAATAAATTCGTCTCGCAATTTTCGGTTCACTCATGTAATTATTTTGTAACTAGTCTATATTCAATACTCCTAGTAAGTCTCGAAAAAAGACCAACAAATTTCACCTCACAAACTAAATGGGGCATGCAGTATTTTTCCTCGCAAACATCATGTTCGCTTGGCTTATCACCACCAAACAATAAAGATTTTCTCTCATAACAAATCGCCCACCAACAACCAAATAATCCGCACTTTTCTCTCGTAACAAATCAAGAATACCATCGCCCAAACGAACAGGCTGCAAGTCTAACACCTGACACCAACCACCGAGCAACCAAATAGGTTGCGAGGATTGCTTGACTCCCATTTGTTGTTTTGCACACAAAAAACTTTGTACTTCGGGTCAAAATTAGTCTAGAATGTTTTCAGAAAAAATTACTCGAGAATTCTTCTAATAACCGCTGGATATAAATCCAACAGTCCAGATGCACCCCTTCTCTCTTATTCCTCCCTCCGGTTTTCTCCTTCCTCCCACCGCGACCTCCTCCGACGCGACGCAGAACGGCGACGCCCCCGCCACTGCCACCTCCCGCTCGTCTCCGGCGACCTTAGACGGCTCCGCCGCCCGGCACCAACTCATTTGGGTCGGACGCCACCGCCGCCGCCACCGCCCGCCGGGGAGCCCCCGCCCGGCTCCGGTGGCGCCCTCGCCGCCATCTCCCCCGGAGCTCCCTCTATAGCCGGGCACGGAGGTAAGCCTCGAAACCCCAAACTCCTAGGCCCTAACCCGAATACTCACCCCATTCGATTTCTTGTGCAATTTTGGGTGATTGATGGATAAGCAAGATCTCAACCGGTTGATGAGGTGGTTATCCTCCCCGCGTTCCTCTTACTGGCTGGCACCATTATAGATTATTTCCTCGTTGTGGCGCATACCGCCATGCTCCTGAGCTGTCATTTAGCGTAGTAGTCTCAAAAAATTGAGTAATGAATAAATGGATAATGTCATCATACTATAAATGGAATTTCTGCTACTCCAGAGTTGTACTAGTACTCACCGAATTAAGGGTAGAGTTACTTGTGCGAGTACAATTGTTTGTGTCGCATCTTGACTATCCAAATTTGAAGAAAATTGCAAATTTGGGACTCCAAACGTTGCGCTTCGCAACTTTACCATTCCTAACATCGACTTTGCAAAAATGGGTCTTGAAACATTGTCCTCTTGCAAACCATACCATTAGGTGTATTTCCCCCTTTTTAATTAAAATACATGTATTTGCCACCTGAAAAGGCCTTTTTGCCCTCTTCTTTTTTCCTCACACTCTAAACGTGAGTAGCTGGGCTGCCTACAGCCGGCACCCCTTTTTCCCTCCTGGCCGCTGCCTGGCTGGCTGCCAGCCGTGGCTGGCTGCCGGCCCTGCCTAGCTGCCGGCCGTGGCTGGCCTCCAGCGGCTGGCCGTGCATGTCACATGAGTATATTAATAGACACAAATGAACACAAATAAATTAATCTCCAACCACAAATGATTTCATGTGTAAGCACAAATAAAGAACATCGCACAAAAATGAGTTCAGCTAACAAATCCACAAATTTAGCCTAATCAAGTTTATCTCACAACCATAACTTTGCTCTAAACGAGTTCCATCTCACAAATAAAAAATGAGTTCACATCTCATCACAAATACAACTATTCATCTGATGTTTATTTTTCTCTTCGATGTCATCTTTTTTGGTGCGGTCACAGTAGCCATCCTCACATGACTAGTGGTGTTGGTGTTGGTTTCTGAAGAGGTGGCCTCTCCTAGAAGGAACGCGAGTCGGCTGCACAAAATATTGGGTCCACAATTAGATGCATGAAAAAATTATTATAATGCAAATGTGTTAATATTTCTTACCTTCTAGTGACTCTTCCTGGACTATCCTGTAGTATTTCTTCTCTAGTCTGTCTTTGTGGGGTGCTAGTTTCCCCTCGTGCAGCTTTTGCAACATTCTTTTTAGGTTGCCTCCGCTTCCTACAAGGAAATTAGATAAATTAAAAAGTGTTGTCTCTAAAAAAAGATTTGTTGTCCAAAATTTTAGATGAAAACAATTCAACAGTTACCTCTTTTTTGGTGTCCCATTAAGTTTGCACTTAGAACTAGCTTGTCTATGTCCTAATTCACCGCATCTTGCGCAAGTCATAGGTCCTCTTATCATTTTTTCCCCTTTGCATTGACAGGAACAGTACCATTTTTCCCTCTAGTCACACCTGCACCATCATTGTCACCTTCTGTAGACTTGGCGCGTTTCTTCTTATGTCCACCCTCAAGACACCCTTTAATTCTAAGTTTTCTTCGTCTTCCCACTTCCCCTTTAGGTAGAGGTGCACCAACAGCAAATGGCAACTCCACTTGGGGCCACAGTGTTTTGTCTGTCATAGGCTCAATCTCTCTAGCATAGGCAGCTCTGAACCTATTCACTGAGTAATAGTCATGCACAAATTGCTCAAGGTAAACTCCCCGCTGCCTGGTTACAAAGGCCAGTACATGTTGACAAGGCTTGCCAGTGTGCTGCCATTCAAGACAGGAACATGTTCTTTGATTTAATTTCACAATATGCCTTTCAACTATGCTGCCACTATGGTCCCAAACCTCTGCACTCCAGTCAGCAGATGGTGCAATTTTCAAGTGTCCCAAACCTCTAGTATTGGCCTTCAGCTGAACCATAACGGCTGGAAGTATTCTCCCTTCAGGTAGCCTATATGCAATATTCCTTCTCCTGTACCATAAATCCATGATATATCCTCTAATCTTATCAGCAAGATCACAAATAGGTAAGTCTTTATAGTCACGTATCCTGTTATTGAATGACTCTGAAATGTTATTAGTGATGTAGTCACATTTAATTTCAGGATTAAAAGCACACCTGTACCATAATAGCTTATGATTCTTTTGTAACCATTGCACTGGTTCTGGGCTCTCAGAAATTATAGATGCTATTTTCTCATAGAAAATGTCTTCTCTGTAAGCCCTTGCTGCAGGTGACAACTGGCCAAACCCTCTAAATTTCTTCATAAAATTTTTTGTAAGATGGAAAAAGCATTCTCTTTGCTCAGCATTTGGGAAAACCTTCTTCACCACATTCTCTAAGCCCTTGCAAGCATCAGAACTAATAGCAAGTACTGGAAGATTGCCTATTGCCTTCTGTAACTGTTCCATGAACCAAGTCCAATCTGCTTCTGTTTCTGAAGATATAAGCCATAAGCAACGAAATCTGAAGATATGAAGCCATAAGCAACGGGATAAATCCAATTATGACCATCAACTGACGTAGCTGCGACTAATTGACCACTAGCATCGTGCCCGTGCGTTGCTACAGACCAAATAATGTTTGTAATACAACAAAGAGCGTATAGAAAAAATAATGTTGATTTAGTAAAATAGTTTTCATAAGTTGATTCAATGATAGAGCACCTTAATGAGAGAAGCAAGCAAGCAGTAGTAGGAGCATAAGCTCTAGCTCTGAGATCCCTGTAGAACTTATATTTTGTACAATAAAGAAAGCTACTTCAGAGCCGGTAGAAGTGTGTTCAATCCAATTAATAACAAAATTGCTCAACTTGTAAAAAAACAAAATTGTTCAACTAAATAGAATATATTCATAGATTTTTTTAGAGACAGCGATGACCAGCTCCTAGAAATCATGGAGCTATGTGCCAAACCAAACAAGAGCTAAGGAATGGGTAGCTCCCAAACAATCAAGCAGAACACTTTGATCATATAACATGAAAATTTTCCTTTCCCTTATGTGTGGCTGTGTAACCGGCAATCAACTCGTCAAGACAAAAACACCTCACATTACTCTCCATGAAAGCACCAAATAAACTCCAGGGTTCATCCTAGTTTTAGTTTGCAACCTCATTATTCATGCTTCTTGCTGTCTCGCACCCAATGGTACAAGCAAACTTCTCTTCAGCAAACAAACGAAAAGAAAATAGATACAACAAAGGGTGCTACACAAGGGCACCTTCATCACCTATCAGACAACTCCA
The DNA here is from genome assembly GCA_947561735.1 of Cenchrus americanus. NCBI lineage: Eukaryota > Viridiplantae > Streptophyta > Magnoliopsida > Poales > Poaceae > Cenchrus > Cenchrus americanus. The sequence goes on along the minus strand of OX387245.1, from coordinate 78,428,104 downwards.
CTGATTCGGAGAAAACAGATACTTCGCACGAGTGAGCGCCGAGTTGTGTGTTGGATCATACGGTTGCTACGGGCAACAAAACGGTTATAATGGAACATATGGAGGTTCAACAAGACTAATAGTGTGAAAAATGAGTAATACCAAATAATAATGTGTTGGTAGTCAAAACAAATTACCTTTATATGGACGAATCATGCACAAATCAGTGTATATAAAAATGGTTGTCTTCTCAAGCAAAACAACGAACATGGGAACTTCCATCGGTAGCCATCAGAATCTGCCAGTCAATGATGTTGTTCACCGGAATACAGTTGCCAACTTCCAATTGAATGTGCAATAATGCTCAAATACCTAAAATATAAAATCTTAATTGGAATATCAATAACAAAATGTCATCAGGATTATAGATTAGAGTATAAAACATTGTGCAGAAAAGAAAGTGTAGCAAGACATACTACTTGTCTTAAAGTGTCTTAAATTCGGGATATGCTATTGTAGAACTCACTGTCAACCAACATGAATAAGAATTAAAATCTAGGAAAAGGAACTTTAGCTAGAAAAAGCAAACAGAGAAACAAGCGACTAAACTGTTGGTAAGCCGACGACGAGTTCGGCCCATCGACCGAGATAAACCATGCGGTTTTCTCTCGCTATCATCCTTTGTCCAAGAAAATAAACTTGGGACTTGTCATTACAATACATATTTCACAAGTGGGTCGAGTTTATAGTTTATCGAATTGAAATAAAAGTCGAATGGTTTGATACTCTCATGTTTCCTATGGTAAAAGGATAATCCCAAATGTTGTAGTCCATAACAGTTAAACACAAATTGATTGGTAAGAAAACGTTGGCATGGCGGCATTACTGCTGAAAGTTTGTGACGGACCTCTCATAATGTGACAGCCATCTTGGCAATCCTCCTTGTCATAGCAAGTGAGGCATGTTGTCTATGATGTGGTGGGAGCACGACCTGCAAATCTGCACGTAGATGAAGGATTGATTAAATGGTAGTTCATTGTATATGAGAATGCCAAGCTGTCGCACAAGAAAAGCCAGATTAATCAGTGCATAACAAGCAACAGATGACCTCATCCTTCTTATTTAATTTACTTTAAACAATCAAGGAATTGAACGATGGTTGGCATCACAACAACATAACATAAAAGTAAGCATCAAGCATTTCCTATAAAACTCTAGCCACATAAGTATGGAAACACAGTTTACCTCCCACTTTGCTTCTTGTTGATTGCACTGGGCTGGCTCCTTACATTGTTATATTCCGCTGCTCAAACCTGGAAAATAAAAAAATTCAGTCACTTCTCAGCTTCCAGCCAACAACATTACAAAGATCATTACTATGTCTACAGTGAAATGAAGATCATAAATTTGAGAGCAACCCCCATATGTAAAAATACAACGCAGAAGAAAAAAGGAGTGCACACAAGAGCTTGCAGAAAGAGTTGGGTTGGAATAATCACAGGCAGAGTTCAAATGGCATGTTAGCTGTGAAATATATGGGTTTGCTCTCTCGTGAGAAAACATGGCATCAATTTGTCGTAACTTTGCACCCTAGTTGTGATCTGTAAACTTGTACAGAATGAATGTGGCAATTTAATGCTAGTAAAAGGAGAAGTAGAGCTAATAGTCAAGTAACCAACCATGCATCATGTAGGAACCTATGGGGGAACAGGAAACGCGTGAAAACCACAAGCAATAGCGTGCTAAATAAATGCAGTAGCCACAAGTGTCTCCTATATATGTGATGTTGATGGTGGTGAATCTTTACAGAACATGCTGACCCAGCATCAGATTTGACTTAATTAAAAACAGATGTGCATAACTGTGCACGAGAAACAAACCTTCATGTCATCTTCGATCTTGGCGACCTGTGACTGGATGCTGCTGATGATCTCCTTGAGCGGCGACACGCGTACCCCCAAACATGCTTAGAGCTACACGTCGGACAAAACATCCATACATACGATTCCGATCGGCGATCGGGCTGGAGAGCATAGTAGGTAGCAGCAGACCTGGTGAGGTAGGTGTCGACGAGGACGCCATCGACGGTGAGAGCCCCGCTCTCGACCCCTCCGGCACGCTCGAGGTCCTCGATCTGCCTCCGGATCTTGTGCGACACGCCCTCGACGAAGATGTTGGACTGCGGAGGAAGACAGAGTCACATCGAATCGAACCCTAGACCAATGCTCGGGGCGAAGGGAACGAGATGGGGACGAAATCGGAGGGGGCAGGGCGGGCACACCTTGACAAGGTCGTCGCTGAGCGCGATGAGGGAGTCGAGGGTGCCGTGGGGAGGAGGCGAGGCGGCGGCGGCGTTTTTGGATGGCGGCAGCGAGATCGATCTTGAGGCGGCGACGGGGGATCGATTCGTGGGGCGGACGATAGTACCGAACGACAGCGTCGAAGATCCCGGTCCCGGACGACGGCGGAGATCCCGGTCCCGAACGACGGTGTTCTCGGATGGCAAATCGCGATGGCAAGTTGGCGGCGTGATGCTGGAGCGCGGAGGCGATGGCAAGTTCCATGGCGTATGCCGACGCGCCGAGGCCGGACGCCTCGCTCCCCGCGCGGCGCGGCCGGGCCGGCCCCAATGGCTCCGTAGCCGCGCGCCGGCCGACCGCTGCGCGACACACTCCACGAGAACGAGCGGAAGTGGGTGGAGGAGGACGACGAGAAGGAGGAGGACGAGGAGCGGGACGGTGGCGCGCGCGCGCGCGCGCGAAGGAGCGGTTGTGGTGGGAGGCGAGGAACGACGCGACCCCTCCACCGGCGGCGTCGACCTCCCGCGCGCCCGCCGATCCGTTTGGGGGGGGGGGCACCGCGGCGGGTCGGGCGGCCTAGCGTGCGGTGGGGGGTGGGGGGGTGGGGGCGGAACCGCCGACGGCGTGCGGGGCGGAAAAAATTGTCTGGGGGCGGGGGGCGCGGCGGGGTGAAGGCGCGGGACGGGGTGAAGGCGCGGAGGTGGAGGGTGAAAGGTGAACCAATGGGATTGTCTTACTTTCACACTTTTTAGTAGTAGAGATTCCATCTTCCATTAAGTGTTGTAGCATCTATACTCAAATAAGGCCTACAACCTTCCAAGAACCCATCAATGCATGGTTTAAGAGCATAGAAAAAACTATGGAAGTAGAAGTCTTCATCGTTTTCAAATACATCTATCTCCACAACACTCCCAGGGCACCTCTTCATTACCTCGGCCTTCCACCTGAATAACAACTCAAAACTCTCATCCCATTTACCATATAGCTCGGCAAGAACTACTTCTTTACCCTGCCAAACCTTGTTATATGAAACTGTGACCTTGTGATCATTCTGTAAGTTTTCTTGCAATTCCTTAGCACCCATTCTTGGATAATCTCTAAGGATACTTACAGCCTTACTAGCTACCCACTTTTCACTCGGAGTCGTACCATTCTGCCTCATGGAAGAATAGCATGCATGTTTATCAACCAACACAGTCACCTGCAACACACACAAATAATAGTGAGAACCATTCAATTCACATAGAATATATTAATTAAATAAAAAATGAATCAATTTATTTACCTCTACAGTTTTTTGTTCTTTATGTTTAATACCATTTATTTTCCAAAGGCAATCTGCACTAGACTTGCAATAACATCTATACCGTTGTTTATCTGACTTTCCTGTCCCCAAATCAAACTCTTTATTGATGGCAAACTGTCGCACAACCATTTTGAACTCTTCCATTGATGGGTACACTGTACCAACTTCCATTGGTGGGTTGTTCTTATCATATGATATCACCATATCACTTGGTCTACCATCACTAATAGGAGTGTCAGCACCATCGGCACACTGTTCGTCCATTTGACACTCAAATGTATGTGTAGGAACGATTGTCGTCTCTTCCCTCAAGCCTAAAAGTTCACACATATGATCTTCACTAATAAGTTTAATACGACCTTCGTCATCATGTGTTTCCACAATCTGTAAGCTATCCCAATCCACTAACTCTAAATTTTCCACATGATCAACTTGTGACCTAAAGAAGCAAAATCAATTTTTTTAATAAAATTGACTAAAGTGTTGTACAAGTAACATAATAAAGATGATTAAGGTCATTACCTTTGCACATCAACAACAGGAACATCGTGCTCTACCGCCGGAGGAGGAGCGGTAGGCAGCAAAGTTCTCGCCATGACAATGGCGTCGTGCTCGGCCAGACCCTCGGCGTCTGACATGGCCAGACTCTCCGCGTCCGGCGCGGCCAAGCCATGCGCGGCCTGCATGGCCACACTCTGGGCGGCCGACACGACCACGTCCCGGCCGGCGAGCGCGGCCATGCCCCGTGTGGCCGGCGCGACCACGTCTTGGACGGCGAGCGCGGCCACGCCCTATGCGGCCGACGCGGCCATGACCTCGGGTGGCCGGCGCGGCGAAGCCTTGGGCGGCCGGCGCGGCCGGACCTCACCGCTAGTCCCCGGGCGGCAAGCGCAGCCAGGGACTTGGGTTGCCTAAGCGGCCGGGGCTTGGCCGGCCGGCACGTCGACAGCCCGGCCGGCGCGGCCTGGCCGGCAGGGACGTCCGACGCGGCCTGTCCTGCGGGGACGTCCGGCATGGTCTGTCCTACAGCGGGGCTTGGCCAGCTGGGATCGATGAGCAGCACGTCGTAGTTCGGCGGCCGTCTCTTGCTGTCTAGGGTTCTTCCGTCGTTCGGCGGCAGGGATGCGAATCGGCAAGCAGCGAATCGATGAGATGCAAACCGTAAGTCTCAAAAAAAAATCGATGTGAACCGTCCACGACCGTAAGCAGGAACCATTCACGTACAAAGTACCAGGGGCAAGAATGTCCTTTCACTTTGGAAATACACCCATTTTAATTAAAAAAGAGGGAAAATACGTATGAGGGTATGACTTGCAAGAAGACAATGTTTCGAGACCCATTTTTGCGAAGTCGACGTTAGGAATGGCAAAGTTGCGAAGCGCAACGTTTGGAGTCCCAAATTTGCAATTTTCTCCCAAATTTGTGATTATGTTGATCGTCATGCACAACAACTTATTCTCTACCTCCTCTATACAAAAAACTTGCATTATTATAGTAAGTAGTAACCATATATCTAATAACAAATGTTCCTGATCAAACAATGATCGCTGAATAATGATAATCTTGAGTAGTGCTTATGTATTGTAGCTCAGCTGTTAAGATTTCTAATAGTGGAATGAATCTACTTACCCGAGTTTTAGTACTTAACTAATATGGATGCTTGTGTTTTTCTATATTTATCAGATGCTCATCGTGTTATTTTCAGTGACTTCGTCGATTTTGGTCCGGCGACATCCATACTGTGTTTTTTAAAAATGAAGGCAGTGCCAGCAAGAAAAAGTGAAAACCTTACATTTTTACATTCCTCAGCCTGGCTGGCCCGTGTCCTTGTTGACGCCACGAGTTGTGGGATCCAGGCGGCCCCCGAATAAAAGGTTGCCCAACACTGTCCCCCTCCCTGGCTCCATTTCGGTTCTCCTCCCCGCTCTCTGGCTCCCCCCACCATTCGGTCCTCACCGGGCCATTTTGTCGGCGACGAGCACCCATTAGGTATGCCTTCCCCTTCTCTTCCCTCCCTGCTGTGCAAAACAGAGTTCCACAAACCCTAATGTAAGCTATTTGTATTTGGATCTGATCCAGTCACAATATACTCCGTAGTACCTAATAGCTTCGAATTTGTTTGCAAAAATTATCGGGCATAGGTATGCACACCCATGTCCTGTGCTGGTCCGTCCCGGATTTCGTGTAGTCTCGGTTCCAAATTGGGATTGTTCTACGATTCTGATCCTGTCTCAATTCGGTTTGGTTCTTGTGAGTGGTTTGGATAAGCTCTGTTCTTTAGTGAGGTGATTTTTGCTTTTAGAGAATCCGAACCCTCCCATCGGTTTTGTCTGCTTGTTGTCTTGATGCAGTTTTTTTGGTTCTTGGTTCTGCGCTGTGAGGTTCTAAACTTCTCAATGCACCTTCTGTTTCAGGGAATGACGCATCACCATGAACGGCAGCAAACACACCAATCCGGTGCGCCACATGGCACGATGGGACAAGGTGGCGGCAGTAACTTCCCTCAGTCCTCCAGCCCAATGCCCCCAGTCCAGAGTCAGATGAACTTACTGCCATACAGTGGACCACAAGGCATGGTTGGAGGTCAGGTGCACAACCAGGTTGCGATGCAGCAATACCTGAAGCTTGTGATGCAGCAGCAACAGATGGCCCACGGGATGCTTCTCCAGCAGCAGGCGATGAATATGCTGGGGTCATCTTCAAGAGACCAAGATATGATTAACAACCCTGCCAAGATGCATGAGCTTATGGCCCTTCAGGTGCAGATGTTTAAGAGACAGCCTGAACATCTTCAGCAGGCGGAGAAGCAGAAAGAGCAGGGACAACCAAGCAGTGATGAGCAAAGAAACCGTGATATGAGGTCTCCTATGCCTCCTCCAGGAGTCCCTGGACAGCAGTTGCCATCAGCGGGTATGATGAGGCCCATGCAACCAATGCAAGGCCAGGTGGGCATTAGCAGCACAGGTGCTGGCCCATTAACGCCATTGCAGTTTCAAGCCATCCAAGCCTGGGCAAAGGACAACAATTTCGACCTGTCCAATCCTGCAAACATGAGTGCAATTTCTCAACTCCTGCCAATCTGGCAGTCAAGCAGGTTGGCAGCCGTGCAGAAGCAGAATGAGGCAAGTATGGCTGCGCAGCAGCAAGCAATGCCCTCGCAAGTGAACACTGATACGTCAGGGCGTGGTAGTGTTCCCAATCAGGGTGCCCCATCGAATCCCGGTCAGCCCCTTCCCCCCAGCTCAGTTTCTGGTGGAGAAGAGGCTAAGGTAATGAATTCGGGCAACTTGCAGTTGCAACAACAGTTATCTGCCCGTAACAGGGATGGCTCAAATGAAAGAGCTGTGAGGTTACCTGTGACAGTTGGCGATGGCCGACAGATGATGATGCATATCCCGCAAAGCTCTGGGCATGTGAGTAAGGTTCCTGAGCAATCGACTCCAAAAATTGCACTCGCAAATTCAGAAGCGATGCAGGTGCAGCATGGGAGACAGATGCAACAACCTAACCAAGCTGCTGCCCCCACAGCATCCCCTGGTGAAACAGGAGGATCTCAAGCCCCAATTCCAAGTGCTCGGCTTCAAACAGGGCAAACGGGTTTCACAAAAAATCAACTTCATGTACTGAAAGCTCAGATAATAGCTTTTCGGCATTTAAAGGTAAAATGAATATGAAGTTAAAGTCTTTTTTTTTTGTTTTGTATTTGAGATCCAATTTGTAATCTTAAGATGTGGTTCAGCTGATCAATCTAATGCTGTAGCTGTTTTCTTTTTTCTTCCTTTGATTGCATCCCTTGATATCAGCGTGGTGATCGTACTCTCCCGCCAGAAGTTCTTGAATTAATTGTGTCTGGGCGGTCTCCTCCTGATTCACAAGGGCAGCAGAATTCTGGACCTCAGGCAATGCATAACTGTGAAAGGCCTGGTGTAAGCAGTGCTGATGAACATGGAGAGCACATTGAGAGTTGTGATAAAGTTCCTGAAAAACCTGCATTGTTGAAGGGACCCTGTTTATCGAAGGTGAAGGCTTCAGCTTCAGAAGACAAAGCTAGTCCTTCCAATGTTCCCGGTACCATGCAAGTGATGAAAGCTTCACCGAAAGAATCTCTTAAAACTGGACCAGTTTCAGTACCACAGCATAGTAACACTACTATGATAAAATCTGAGCACGATATAGAACGGGATGTCCAGAGAACACCTATGGGTAACTACAATTCTGAGAGGGGTAAATCTTTACCAGCAGAAAGTGGTTCAGCAGATGCTGGGCAGGCAAAAAGGGCTGGCTCCGCAAGCAGTGCCCCACCTCCAAGAGATGTTTCTAGAAAATACCATGGTCCACTCTTTGATTTCCCCTCCTTCACTAGGAGGCATGATTCCTTAGGAACTGCAAACTACAACAGTAATCTGTCACTAGGTTACGATGTTAAAGATTTATTAGCTCAAGAAGGGTTGATCGTTCTTGATAAGAAACGCGAGGATAACTTAAGAAAGATAAGCGGTTTGCTTGCAATCAATCTAGAGAGGAAAAGAATCTGTCCTGATCTTGTCTTGAGGCTACAGATCGAAGAGAAGAAACTCAAACTCCTAGAGCATCAAGCTCGGTTAAGGGACGAAGTTGAGCATGAGCAACAAGAAATAATGGCAATGCCAGATAGGATATACAGAAAGTTTGTCAAACAATGTGAACGTGAACGTGCTGAGCTTGCAAGACATGTTCAGCAGATGCAGAAAGCCTCGAGAGAGAAGCAGCTGAAATCAATTTTCCAGTGGCGTAAGAAGCTTCTGGAGACACATTGGGCCATTCGTGATGCTCGCATAACTCGTAATAGAGGGGTGGCTAAGTACCATGAAAGGATGGTGCGAGAATTCTCAAAGAGGAAAGATGATGATAGGAACAAAAGAATGGAGGCATTGAAAAACAATGATGTGGAAAGATACCACCAAATACTGTTGGAACAACAAACTAGTGTTCCTGGTGATGCAGCTCAAAGGTACAATGTTCTATCTTCTTTCCTAACCCAGACTGAAGAGTACCTTTATAAGCTGGGAGGAAAGATAACTGCTACCAAGAGTCAGCAACAAATAGAAGAAGCAGCAAATGCAGCAGCAGCAGCTGCACGGGCACAGGTATTTGACTCTCTTCGCTTTGGGCTAGTCAAAGTAGCTTATTCTTTCCCTCCCCTTTTGGTTTCTTATCCTTGGATTTCAAGCTTTGTGTGAGTAGCTCAAAAGGTTGCGGTTAAACATTGTTGCTGCATGTAACCAGGTTAGTTATTGCTAGTCATATACATGAACATGCTTCTTGTTTAACAGGGTCTATCTGAGGAAGAAGTGAAGGCTGCTGCACAGTGTGCTGGTCAGGAGGTTATGATAAGGAACACGTTCTCTGAGATGAATGCACCAAGGGATAATACATCTGTCAACAAGTAAGAAATCACTAAATTGAAATTGTAGTTGTACCATAATTTTTTTTCAAGTTGCTATTTGTTTACTATTTTTTATTGCATTTTTGGACCCAGAGTAATTTTCTGATGCATTTTCGGAGCCTGCATTTTCCCCCATTTGACATTTGTTGTAGGGTTTGTCAGATCAACATTGTTATGAATTGCGATGCGATGGGAAGGTGATTGGAGGATTTGGGGCTGATTTGCGGGGGAATTAGGGTTGCGAGCTACAGTACCGCGGTGCTGCAGTACCCGCGGGTACTGTTCACACCTAGGGTTGTGGCGGTGGCTAGGGTTGGAGGGGCGCAGGGAACGCCGGCCGCGGGGCTTAGCCCACGGCCGGCAAGAGAGAAGGGTTTTCCTTCTAATCTCTTGCTTGATTTGATTGATACATCTCCTCTCTTTAAATAGAGAGGATTACTTGACCCCTAAGTAAGGACTTGATCTTATCCCTAAACCTAACCCTAATGGGCCTACTGAGCCGGCCCATTGGACTCGGCCCATTAGTCCCTTGACACCTGACATTACCCCGCCCTTTTCCGAGCAGCTTGTCCTCGAGCTGCAGCATGGGCAGCTTGACAATGACTCCACCTAAAAATAAGCCTTTTACATCTCGACTTATGTGATTATTCACAATCTGACAACGACTCAATTTCCCTATTGCGGACTCTGAACGTGGATGCCCTTCGGATGCCGAGCGTGCACCTGTGCGACCACCTGGATCCCATGGAGACCATCGAAACGAGAGGGGCGCACGAGTACAGCCGCCTGGAACTAGTTGCGACGAAGACCAACGGAGACGTCCTCGCGGTGGCCGGAAGCGGAAAGTTGGGGCGCTAGGCAGCGCGTCCCTGTCGATGACAAAGAGGAAGACACCTCCTCTACCGCTACTCCCGCAGAGTTGGAGTACGCCATCCACATGAAAAACACCATGCACACCCTTGGGTACAGCAGCGGGTCGGCGCAATTGTTGGAGGCCGTCCAACGGGTCGAGGTCGCGGCCCTGTGCATCGAAGGCAACCGCTGCCAAGGCCACCTCCTGATTCTGCATCTGCCTGTGCGCCTTTTGTAGACGCCGTTATGCTAGGAAGCCGCGCGCCGCCGCCTGCAGCCGCAACACCGCCTGAAGTTGCACTGCCGTGGTCGCCGCCTTTGCACGGCGACGAACAGCCTGAAGGAACTGCGACGGGGTGCGGGGCTGAATCATCTGTAGATCGAGTAGTCGTCCCACCTGCCGGCGCGCCAGGAGGCCGCGTGCTGCAGCCTGCAACCGCACTGCCGCGGACACCTGTCGAGTAAGCATCTTCTCCGCCGTCTCCACTGCGAATGGTCCTGTAGACGGCGTCGGGAGTGCTGCCGCCGACGAGACAGGAAGGGACGCACACGGCGGCGGCAGACCGCCCCTCAGGAGCTCGCGCAACAGTGCCAACTCCTCGTGAATCCCGCAGATGGCAGCGCCGTGGTCGAGGAGCATCCGCGTCATCTCCTCGGGTGAGAGGGCGTGGAGGAGCGGAGGAGGGCCCGGCGGCACTGCGGAGAACAGGGCCGACGCAGCCCAGGGATGTGCGGCGACAACGTAGAATTCAGCCATGGTCTCTGATACCAGATTGTTATGAACTGCGAGGCGATGGGAAGGTGATTGGAGGATTTGGGGCTGATTTGTGGGGGAATTAGGGTTGTGAGCTACAGTACCCGTGGTGCTACAGTACCTGCAGGTACTGTTCACGCCTAGGTTTGTGGCGGCGGCTAGGGTTGGAGGGGCGCAGGGAACGCCGGCCGCGGGGCTTCGTCCACGGCCGGCAAGAGAGAAGGGTTTTTCTTCTAATCTCTTGCTTGATTTGATTGATACATCTCCTCTCTTTAAATAGAGAGGATTACTCCCCTAAGTAAGGACTTGATCTTATCCCTAAACCTAACCCTAATGGGCCTACTGAGCCGGCCCATTGGACCCGTCCCATTAGTCCCTTGACACCTGAAAACATGGTCTTCGAAACATTCTTCTCACTCTTCATAATGTGTTTTACTTCTTGTGTACTTTTAGGTACTATACTTTGGCTCATGCTGTGAGTGAGAGAGTTACAAAGCAGCCATCGCTGTTGCGAGCAGGAACTTTAAGGGAGTACCAGTTGGTAGGATGTCTACTTTTACCTGAAGTAATTGATTTTCATTGTACTTATGTCCTGTCTCAAGAAATCTTACGATTCATTTTGTTGGTTATGTAGGTGGGCCTGCAGTGGATGCTTTCTTTGTACAATAATAAGTTGAATGGTATTTTGGCTGATGAGATGGGTCTTGGCAAGACTGTGCAGGTGTGTGGCATCCCTTTCTTATTCTGTTTCGCTTGCTCCCTGTTATATCATGATACTTTTTTTAATCGTCCTCTTTTCATTAAATCCAATACTGCTAGGAACTTATTTGTATGGCTGCACTATTTGTTATAACAGGTTATGGCATTGATTGCATACCTGATGGAGTTTAAAGGGAATTATGGCCCACATCTCATAATAGTGCCAAATGCTGTCTTGGTCAATTGGAAGGTGCATCTTCCATGTCGTTTCATGCTTTGAGGAGTTATTTTTTTAGTTTCCATTTTTGATAGGAAAAAGCTTATTTCACTCCCTCACCTATTTACTTTGTCCACTTAACCCCCTAAATAAAATTTAGGCTCACTTTACTCCCCCAAACTATTTCATTTGGTCTAATCTACCCTCTAACTAGATTTTATTTTTTGTTTCTTCACGTACAAGTTGAGTTTCAATTTCAGATTTTGTCAGTTGACTTATAACATGATGTTCTATGGTAGAAAAATACAATATCAATTTTTCATGACTAATTTTGTACAGTTTTCTCAGATAAATTTTGTATTAAATATTCCTAACCTATGAAAATAATCATGAAAAAATCTTAGTGTAATAATTTAAAATAAGGCATCATGTTTTGTATCCACTCACAAAATTTGAATCGAAATTCAACTTATACAGAGAGAAACAAAAAAAAGAAAAATTTAATTAGGGGGTAGATTGGACCAAATGAAATTGTTTAAGGTAGTAAAGTGAGCCTAAATTTTGTTGAGGGGGTTAAGTGGACAAAGTGATTAGGTGAGGGGAGTAAAATGGACTTTTTCCTTTTTGATGTATTACTTATTATATAAATTTACACTTTGCTATGATATTTGTTCTTGGTTCAGAGCGAACTGCTAAATTGGTTGCCATCTGCATCTTCCATCTTTTATGTTGGTGCAAAGGACCAAAGGCAGAAGCTGTTCTCTCAAGTAAGCAGCCTTTTCTTTCCATAGCTTTTCATACGTTAGCATGTGCCTACATTACAAATTTTAAATAAGCAATAAAAAGTTCTGATACATTGTTTATTGTGAATAAAACATAATCAACCCTGATTACTCAGGCCTAGACTGTTTTTTTTTATGAACAGTGCACTGTTTATTTGTTCACCACAAACACTGCAGTGTTTGAATTTGGGGGATCATTTCCTTGCTAATCAGTACCACCACCTTCTTTTGTCCTTTATTGTATTTGTTATTGTGTCAACTGTACGTCCTAAATAAAAGATAAAACCACACAAACACGCCTTAAATTATTTGGAGTAAATTCTGTTGTCCTGTACACAATGCTATTTTTGTTTTCTAGATCAGTGTCCATCATTCTCTAAACAGGTGCATGATTTGAGCAGTATAGGGGTAACACTTGTTTTAATGACCACTGTATTCAGTTGAATCCTTGTTATTTCTTGACTGAAAGTAATGCTTTCCGCTTCTGTTATTTGCATGAATAAGCTCTTGTAGAAATTTAGCCTCTAACTTTCGATTCGTCTCACAGGAGGTTTTGGCTATGAAATTTAATATTCTTGTTACGACATATGAATTTGTTATGTTCGATCGTTCCAAGCTTTCAAAGATTGATTGGAAGTACATTATAATTGATGAAGCACAACGGATGAAGGATAGAGACTCAGTCTTGGCACGCGATCTTGATCGCTATCGTTGCCAACGACGCCTCCTTCTCACTGGTACTCCTCTACAGGTAATAAACCAAATAAATGTGTATTGCTATTGTTGCCACTATAACTTTGCTATCATGATAGTTTTTTTCCGTGAAGATAAGAGCCCCTCCTCTTTTTTTGCCAGCGCAGCTATTTTATCATGTCATTAATGTACCTTTTTTTTTGTGTATCCCGTTTTTTGTCATTTAATACCTTTGGAAATTGATTACAGAATGATCTCAAGGAACTTTGGTCCCTCTTGAATCTGTTGCTTCCAGAAGTATTTGATAGTAGTAAGGCATTCCAAGATTGGTTCTCTAAGCCGTTTCAGAGGGATGGTCCTACACACAGTGAAGAAGACGATTGGCTTGAGACAGAGAAGAAAGTAATAATCATTCACAGGTTGCATCAGATTTTGGAACCATTCATGCTACGTAGGCGTGTCGAAGATGTTGAAGGCTCACTTCCACGGAAGGTGCTTTCCTTTTTTAGGTTGTCACCCATCGGTCAATTTGTTCGGTAAGTTTGAAAAAATATTAATCATGCATGTTGTCGCAGGATTCCATTGTTTTGAGGTGCAGAATGTCTGCGGTTCAAGGAGCTATATATGATTGGATCAAATCTACTGGTACTATTAGAGTTGATCCTGAAGATGAGAAAACGCGTGCGCAAAGGAATCCCATGTACCAGCTCAAGACATACAAGAATCTTAACAACAAGTGCATGGAGCTAAGAAAAGTTTGTAACCATCCTCTTTTGTCATATCCATTCTTGAATCATGGGAAAGATTTTATGATCAGATCTTGTGGGAAGTTATGGAATCTTGATAGAATTTTAGTTAAGCTTCACAAGGCAGGCCATCGTGTTCTCCTTTTTAGCACAATGACGAAGCTTCTTGACATCATGGAAGACTACTTGCAATGGAGGCGACTTGTTTACAGGCGCATTGATGGCACAACAAGCTTGGAAGATCGCGAGTCCGCGATCGTTGACTTCAACAGGCCTGGTTCTGATTGTTTTATATTCCTGCTTAGTATTCGTGCTGCTGGTAGGGGTCTTAATCTTCAGAGCGCAGATACTGTTGTAATATATGACCCTGATCCAAATCCACAAAACGAAGAGCAAGCAGTTGCTAGGGCCCATCGTATCGGGCAGACTAGGGAGGTAAAGGTTATTTACATGGAGGCTGTTGTCGATAACATATCAAGTTATCAGAAAGAGGATGAGTTGAGAAATGGTGGAAGCGGAGATTTGGAGGATGACCTTGCTGGCAAAGACAGGTACATGGGATCAATTGAAAGTCTCATCCGCAACAATATCCAACAGTATAAAATTGATATGGCAGATGAGGTCATCAATGCTGGTCGTTTTGATCAGAGAACAACCCATGAGGAAAGGCGGATGACTTTGGAGACACTCCTGCATGATGATGAGAGATACCAAGAAACTGTCCATGATGTGCCTTCATTACAGGAAGTGAACCGAATGATTGCTAGGACTGAACGTGAAGTTGAACTTTTTGATCAGATGGATGAAGACTTTGATTGGACAGGGGATATGACGAAACATCATCAGGTTCCAAAGTGGCTTCGTGCAAGCTCCAATGAAGTAGATGCTGTCGTGGCAAGTCTATCAAAAAAGCCGTTGAGAAGTATTGTGTCCGGTGGCATTGCTTTAGACACTAATGATACACCTGAGAAGACAAGGGGGCGGGCAAAGGGTACTGGCAAGTACTCCATCTACAGGGAGATTGACGACAAAGATCTTGAAGAATCTGATGAAGATTCTGATGAGAGGAATACCACACCCCTGCCTGAAAATGAGGAAATAGGTGAATTCGAAGATGAGGAGGACAATGATGATTTGGCACCTGACAACAAGGATGAATCAGAGGAAGAAGAGCCAATCAATGACGATGGGTGCAATTTTCCTGATGGAACAAGAAGCAGAAAAGCTAATAGGATGGAAGAAGCTGCTTCTACGGGCTCTTCTTCTGGAAGCAGGAGATTACCACCACCTGCACCCTCCTCATCTTCAAAAAAATTGCGGTCTCTATCTGCATTAGATGCCCGGCCAGGTTCTTTGTCAAGGAGAACTGTATGTATTGACATATTGTTTTTATTTTTCTCTTGTCTTGAAATGTTATTTGACCAGATCATGATGCTTTTAACTGGTTATTTACAGCCGGATGACCTGGAGGAAGGTGAGATTGCAATGTCAGGGGACTCGCATATGGACCTCCAGCATTCAGGGAGCTGGAATCATGAACGTGATGACGGTGAGGATGAACAGGTGTTGCAACCAAAAATAAAACAGAAACGGAGTATTCGTATTCGTCCAAGAGTGAATGCAGAAAAGCCGGAAGATAGATCTGGTGGAGAAACGATCTTCCCTCAACGTGGTAGTCATCTTGCATTTCAAGGCAGTGATGATTATAATTCACAATTTATGTCTGACCTAGATTCACATGCTTTTGCTGATCCAGCTGCCAGACAGCAGGACACTGTTCATCCTATGGTCAAACAGAAGCGCAACATGCCATCTAGGAAGGTTTCGCCTGCTTCTAGAACAGGGAAATCGACCTACTTGTGTGGATCTGGGGAAGGATCTGGTGAACACTCCAAGGAAAATTGGAGCAGTAAGGCCATGGACTCTTCTACCCCAGAGTTCCGTGGGACAAAGATGTCTGACAGTATGCAAAGAAAGGTAGGTACACAAACTTTAGCTCTTTGTGCAATTCTGTACTTAGGGTGATTTGTTCTACTGATTGTTCTTCAAAAGGTTGTTGAATGTGATTCTCTGTATAATTAAAATGCTTTATCATCTGAATGCACCATTTTTGCAAAATTTGCATTAGTTTGAGAACTTATGCTTAATGTGCTCATAATATTTAAAGTGATCTGGTTTGCATGCAGTGGAATTGGAATTTAGGGTTTAGCATTATTTTGTGGCTCGTCCTGTTCCTTTGGCATACCATATGTTTATCTATATTGTCTTAACTGGGATTCTTTTGTTCCTTTGGCTTGTCATATGGCTTGTTATGTTTTACCCTTTTGTTATATATATATATACTATCTCATATGGCTGAGCTGAAGCTGTCCTCGTACCTGTGCAGTGCAAGAATGTGATAAGCAAGCTTTGGAGGAGGATTGACAAAGAGGGTCATCAAATCATACCTAATATATCTTCTTGGTGGCGGAGGAATGAAAATTCCTCATTCAGAGGTCCAGCTGGTAGCACCCTTGACCTACAAAAAATTGAACAGCGAGTTGATGGATTTGAGTATAGTGCTGTAACTGGGTTCATAGGGGACATGCAGCAGGTGTTGAAGAGTGTGGTTCAGCATTTCAGTTATAGGCATGAGGTACTCTACTGTTTGGCATCAAACTTATCTTGTTATATCTATTGTACTGATCTGTTCTGAACTTACGTCTGGTGTGGGGAATATTAATTCGCTCCAATTAAATGCAGGCACGGATAGAAGCTGAGACCCTCCATAACTTATTTTTCAACATAATGAATATTGCCTTCCCAGACTCGGACTTCAGCAAAGCTAAGAATGCAATGTCGTTTTCAAATCCTGGAAGAGCTGCAAGTGGCACTGCCGGGCCATCAACAAAGCATGCTGCTTTAGGCCACAAGCGTCATGCTAGCACCAGTGAAGGGGAGCAGCATGGCTCAGGACATATCAAGCATAATAAGTCTAGTGAGGTTCCTAGTCGACCCCACAGTTCCAGATCAGCGAGAGACTCAAGGCACTCTGGATCCGGTGGCAGAGATCAGCTCCCAGATGGTGCTGGGTTGTTGCACCCGAGTGATATGTTCATTGTTAAGAAGAAAAGGCAAGAACGAGCAAGGAGCAGCATTGGGTCTCCGTCTAGCTCAGGACAAGCTGGACCGCTCTCGCCAACCAACCCTGTGCGGCTGGGCATGGTGCCCTCACCCAGAGGTGCCAGGACGCCATTCCAAAGGGATACACATCCATCTCAGCACTCGATGCATTCTACTGGATGGGTTGCGCATTCGGATCAAGGGGGAAGTTCCTCAGCACCAGGCATTGGAGACATCCAGTGGGCCAAGCCATCCAAGCGACAAAGGACTGACTCTGGCAAGAGGCGGCTGAGCCATTTGTGAGAAATTTTTGCATCACAATGGCATCTTTGATTGGTATTATCTGTGAAGATTGGACTCATTTGGTGGGGACTTATTCGTGTCATTTTGGCACCCTGTTGAGTTTGTGTATGACCACCATTGCTAGACTTTTGTTGTCGTGGCATGAAGAAATGAGGATAGAGTTATTTTTCTTGTATGTTAGGTTGATTTCACCCTTTTTTCCTTCTGTAAAGGGGAACTCTTATGGAGTTATGGTGATGCGAGGCAAACTAGAAGATACATTCACGTGACTACGTGAGCATGCTCAGCTGGCCGTGATAATAAATTCGTTATATTTCCATGTGTTTTTTATGGCTCTAATATCTGAGTGAATTATGCAAATTCTGTATCATCAAGTTGGTGACAGGGCAATATGTAAGGAGGTTAGACTATTCATTTTGTCCCCAGAACCAAACACACCCGAACCGTTTGGAATCATAGATTGCATACCAATGCAACTAATCCATTAGTAGGAGCAAGTTAAATCATAGATTGCATAGCACTACAACTAATCTGCCGGTGCAGTTGTTCTATTACCTCATAGTTGCGTAAATATGTGATTGTATTGTTCTATTTTTCCAAAGGAAGTAGTAGACCCGTATCAGATTGTTTTCATCGTCTCACTAGTTCTCCATCTCCTATATTATGCTTACCAAGCAACATTTCTACACCTACTTTTGGTCCATCAACCTTAAAATCGGTCTAAAATTGTGGAGAATCCGAGCGCGTGGTGCAAAATCAAGAAAGTTGCCTAGTCTACGCGAGAACCGGCCGTGCCCTACAGAGAAAAAAAAACCGCGAACCTCACTTGCATCTAAAAACCATACTTGAAGGGAACTGCGGAACTGCCGGTGCGAAAAACAAAATCCCCGAGAGAGGAAAAGGGATGAACGTCTTACGCTTTGAGGGAATAACTCCCACCACTTGGCTCTACGTTTTCCTTGTCTTTTAGGAACACATTCTCATTCTATTTGTGTTTCACATATCTACGTAAATTTTAATGATATTCTATATTTTACTATGTCATTTTTTAACTCTTATCTTTGCAAAGAGGTATAAGAGTGTCTGCACTCCTACTACTCTATATTTTTATTCTAAAAGAAATATTCTAGCTACTAAAAGAATATTTTTATTTACTCTAATCAATTTCTCCCGCACTACTGTTACTCCAACAACCACAAATTTTACTCATCCACTTCCGACTATCATCTTCAATTAAAATTTTATTTGCTATCTCTTTAGGGACTAAAATGTGAGAAAATAAAAATTTTAGGGATCAAAATTTAAGAAAATAGAAGTTTAGGGACTAAAATATAATTATTGTGGAAGAATGGGGAAAAACTAAACCTTATCCTTTCCTTCTCGGTCTCCCTCACAGTCTCTCTCAATTTCCTCTCTGACGGAATGCGGCCGTGGAGCAGATGCCACCGCATCGCCTCCCTCTCTTACGGTACTCTTTGGTGGCACGTGGCCCCTTCCTCTCCCTCCATTCGCTGTCGGCTCCTCTCTCTGGTGTCGCGTCTCCCTCTCTGCCAGCTTCTCCCTGCTCGTCCTCCCCACAGGTAGATCATTACTCATTATAGAATTGATTATGTTGTCTATGTTGAGATGTGTCAAGATATATATGTGGCGATATTTTAATGGATCAATTTCGACATTTGGTCGAAGGAGATGTTGTCTGGAACTCTCGACTTTTTAATGTTTTTCTGTTTCAATCCTGTTGCATTTATGTTACGACTGGTAAAGGAGATGTTGTCTCGAACTCACCGACCTTTTAATGTTTTTACGTTTCCGTTCTGTTGCATTTATGGTATGTTATATTTATTATATACTCCCTCCATTCATTTTTCATCTACGTATTTGGTCGGGAAAAGTGTTCCGTTTTTGACCTACGTGTTTGAAGCTGAAGCATGCTTCTTTCTTGGGAGGAGGCATACGTCCGTTCGTATGCCCGTTGTAGCATTAATGCACGTCCGTTCGCTTTCCTTCTCGTATACCGCGGTTGCAGGTGATTGGCCATGGACACCAAGCCACAACAGAACCGAAACTCCGAGATGCGCATGCAAGACCGTTTTAATGCATATGGAATGCAATGTAGAAGAATTAGATAGGCTGTTCGGCTGGCATCTCGGTTTGTTTCTGCTTATCTCCTCTCACGTAACATTATTCAATCTATCATCCGAACATTATTCTTCGTTGTAAGAGTAGATCACCGTTGGACAAGTGGAAAAAAACTAAAACCGGAGCTACATGCGCACCAGGGCTACAGCAAAATTACCTTAAAATTTCACACGCGGCGGCCCTGTATCCTCGACTGCGAGTCCTGTCTCGTGGTACTGGGATCCGGGATGGCGGTCCGCGAATAAAAGGGTGCCCCAACCCTAGCCTCCCCTCCCCCCCGTCTCTCCGCGCCCCCCCCCCCCCCCCCCCCCCCCCACCCCACCACCCCATTCGGTCTTGGCCGGGCAATTCGCCGGCGACGACCACCCACCAGGTATGTCCTCCCCTTCTCTTTCCCTTCCCGCTGTGCGACACGGAGCACCCAAAACCCTGATATAGGCAGTTCGTATCCGGATCTGACCCAACTACAATATATTACCAAAACTACCTTCGATTTTGTTTGCAAAATCGTCGGGAGTAGATGTGCACGCCCATGTCCTATGATGCGCCCCGGATTTCGTTTAGTCACGGTTTCAATTTGGAATTGTTGTCTGGGTCTGATCCGTCTCAATTCGGTTTGATATTTCCGCGTGATTTGGATAAGCGCTGTTCTTTAGTGGGGTTGATGCGGATTTTTGTTTGCTTTTAGAGAATCCGAACCCTTCCATCGGTTTTGTCTGCTAATAGTCTTGATGCAATTTTTCTGGTTCTTGGTTCTGCGAGGTTTTAGACTCCTGAATGGGTCACTCTCTTGCAGGGAATGTCGCATCACCATGAACAACAGCAAGCATACCAATCCGGTGCGCCACCTGGCATGATGGGACAAGGTGGCGGCAGTAGCTTCTCTCAGTCCTCCAGCCCAATGCCCCCGGTCCAGGGTCAAATGAACCTGCCACTATCCGGCGGACCGCAAGGCATGGCTGGAGGTCAGGTGCACAACCAAGTTGCGATGCAACAACAATACATGAAGCTTGCGCTGCAGCAGCAGCAGCAGCAGAAGGTGGCCCATGGGATGCTCCTCCAACAGCAGGCCAAGATGAATATGGCGGGGTCATCGTCAAGAGACCAAGATATGGTTAACAACCCCGCCAAGATGCAGGAGCTTATGACCATTCAGGCACAGATGTTTAAGCGACAGGCTGAACATCTTCAGCATGCAGAAAAGCAAAAAGAACAGGGACAACCAAGCAGTCACGAGCAAAGAAGCGGTGATATGAGGCCTCTGATGCTTCCTCCTGGAGTTCCTGGACAGCAGCAGTTGCCGTCCGTGGGTATGATGAGGCCCATGCAGCCAATGCAAGGCCAGGTGGGCATGGGCAGCGTCGGTGGCGGCCCATTAACACCATTGCAGTTTCAAGCCATCCAAGCCTGGGCAAAGGAGAACAATTTTGACCTGTCCAATCCTGCAAATATGAGTGCAATTTCTCAACTACTACCAATCTGGCAGTCAAGCAGGATGGCAGCCATGCAGAGGCAGAATGAGGCAAGTATGGCTGCGCAGCAGCAAGCAACACCTTCGCAAGTGAACAGTGATACGCCAGGGTGTGGTAGTGTTCCCAATCAGGGTGCCCCATCGAAGCCCGGTCAACCCCTTCCCCCAAGCTCAGTTTCTGGTGGAGAAGAGGCTAAGGTAATGAATTCGGGCAACTTGCAGTTGCAACAACAGTTATCTACCTATAACAGGGATGGCTCAAATGAAAGGGCTGTGAGGTCACCTGTGACAGTGGGCGATGGTGGGCAGATGATGATGCGTATCCCGCAAAGCTCTGGACATGTGAATAAGGTTCCTGAGCAATCCACTCCAAAAAATGCCCTCCCAAATTCAGAAGCAATGCAGATGCAGCATGCGAGACAGATGCAGCAGCTTAACCAAGCTGCTACCTCCACAGCATCCCCTGGTGAAACAGGAGGATCACAGGCCCCGACTCCAAGTGCTCGGCCGCAAACAGGGCAAACGGGTTTCACAAAAAATCAACTTCACGTGCTCAAAGCTCAGATATTAGCTTTTCGGCGTTTAAAGGTACGGGAAATACGAAATTTCAAGTCTATTTTGTTTCTGTTTATGAGATCTGACCCGTAATTTGAAAATGTGGTTTGGCTGATCAATCCTAACATCATTGCGGTTTTCTTTTTCCTTTTTTGATTGCATTCCTTTATCAGCGTGGTGATCGTACACTACCGCCAGAAGTTCTTGAATTAATTGTGTCTGGGCGGGCTCCTGATTCACAAGGACAGCAGATTTCTGGACCTCAGCCAATGCATAACCGTGAAGAGCCTGGTGTAAGCAGCACTGATGAACATGGAAAGCACATGGAGAGTGGTGATAAAGCTCCTGATAAACCTCCATTGTTGAAGGGACCCTGCTTACCAAAGGTGGAGGTTTCTGCATCAGATGACAAAGCTAGTCCCGCGAGTGGTCCTGGTCCCATGCAAGTAGTTAAAGCTTCACCAAAAGAGCCTCTTAAAATTGGACCAGTTTCAATACCAGAGCATAGTAACACTACTGTGATTAAATCTGAGCAGGATCCCGAGCGGGGTATTCAGAGAACTCCTGGGAGAAGCGAAAATGCTGAGAGGGGTAAATCTTTACCGGCAGAAAGTAGTTCAGTGGATGCTGAGCAAGCAAAAAGGGCTGGCTCCACAAGCAGTGCCCCAGCTGCTCCAAGGGATGTTCCAAGAAAATACCATGGTCCGCTATTCGATTTCCCGTCCTTCACTAGGAGGCATGATTCCATGGGACCAGCAAATTACAACAGTAACCTTTCACTAGGTTATGATGTGAAAGATTTATTAGCTCAGGAAGGGATGATTGTTCTTGGTAAGAAACGTGAGGATAACTTAAAGAAGATTAGTGGTTTGCTTGCGATTAATCTAGAGAGGAAAAGAATTCGTCCCGATCTTGTCTTGAGGCTACAGATTGAAGAAAAGAAGCTCAAACTCCTAGAACATCAGGCTCGCCTAAGGGATGAAGTTGAGCATGAGCAACAAGAAATAATGGCAATGCCAGATAGGATATACAGAAAATTTGTCAGACAATGTGAACGTCAACGCGTTGAGCTTGTTAGACAGGTTCAGCAGATGCAAAAAGCCTCAAGAGAGAAGCAACTGAAATCCATTTTCCAGTGGCGCAAGAAGCTTTTGGAGGCACATTGGGCCATTCGTGATGCTCGAATAACTCGTAATAGAGGGGTGGCCAAGTACCATGAAAGGATGTTGCGCGAATTCTCTAAGAGGAAAGATGATGATAGGTCAAAAAGGATGGAGGCGTTGAAAAACAATGACGTGGAGAGATACCGTCAAATACTGTTGGAACAGCAAACTAGTGTTCCTGGTGATGCGGCTCAAAGGTATAATGTTCTATCCTCTTTCCTGTCCCAGACTGAAGAGTACCTTTATAAGCTCGGAGGAAAAATAACTGCTACCAAGAGTCAGCAGCAAGTAGAAGAAGCAGCAAATGCTGCAGCTGCAGCTGCACGGGCACAGGTACTTCTACACTCTTTGCTTTGGCTTAATGAAACTGGCTTGTCCCCAACCCCCTCACTCTTTGGTTTCATGTCGTTAGGTAACCAAGCTTTCTGTAGATAGTAGCTCAAGCATTCGTGGTTTTTACATCATGTATGCCTTGGTGCTGCATATAACCAGGTTTCTTGTTGCTAGTCCTATGCATGAATATGCTGCTTTGTTTAACAGGGTTTATCTGAGGAAGAAGTGAAGGCTGCTGCACAGTGTGCTGGTCAGGAGGTTATGATAAGGAACACATTCTCTGAGATGAATGCACCAAGGGATAATACATCTGTTAACAAGTAAGAAGCCAACTAAATTGAAAATGTAGTTGTATCAGAAAAAAGTTTCTAAGTTGCTATTTCTTTACTTTGTATATGCACCTGGAGTAAATTTCTGTTGCATTTTTGGAGCCTGCTGTTTTTCCATTTGGCATTTGAGGTAGAGTTTGTGGGACCATCAGGGGCTTCAAAACATACTTTTTAGTCTTAATAAGGCTGCTTGCTTCTTGCGTACTTTTAGGTACTATACTTTGGCTCATGCTGTGAGTGAGAGAGTTATAAAGCAGCCATCTCTGTTGCGAGCAGGAACTTTAAGGGACTACCAACTGGTGGGATGCTTACTTTAAATGAAGCAATATTCATTTTCATTGTAGTTATGTCCTGTGACAGGAGATCTAAGAATTAAGTTTGTTGGTATTTAGGTGGGCCTGCAATGGATGCTTTCTTTGTACAATAATAAGTTGAACGGTATTTTGGCTGACGAGATGGGTCTTGGCAAGACTGTGCAGGTGTGTAGCATCCCTTTCTTAATCTTGTTCTGGTTTGCTTCCTGTACTGTCATATCGCGGTAGTCTTTCTTATCATTAATGCTCCCTCTTTTCATACGATCCAAAGCTGCTACTTTATTTGTATGTCTGCACTATTTGTTATAACAGGTTATGGCATTGATCGCATACCTGATGGAGTTTAAAGGGAATTATGGCCCACATCTCATAATAGTTCCAAATGCTGTCTTGGTCAATTGGAAGGTGTGTCTTCAATGCCATTTCATGCATTGACGAGTTACTTTTTTCATTTCCATTTGTTGATAAAGTGTTTGTTATAAAAACTTGCATTTTGCTCTGATGCATGTTCTTGGTTCAGAGTGAACTGCTAAATTGGTTGCCATCTGCATCTTGCATCTTTTATGTTGGTGCAAAGGACCAAAGGCAGAAGCTGTTCTCTCAAGTAAGCTGCCCTTTTTTTCCAGTAGCTTTTTCATATGTCAGGCATGCACTTACCTTGCAACTTTTATTCTAGCAAATTTATTACTTTGTTTGTTCTGAACAAAAACAATCAATCCCGATTACTCGTCCTACCGTCCTTGTTTGAAAGCATTCTAGAAGGAGATAGGCTATAATCATGCACTATTTGATTTTGAAGGAACGTAGGCAAAGCTTGCCTTTTATTGCTTTGTTTTGATGTCAACTGTATCTGTATCCATCCTAAAAAGTATACAAATTATTTATGAATAGCATTCTAGAAGGAGATAGGCTATAATCATGCACTATTTGATTTTGAAGGAACCACAGACAAAGCTCGCCTTTTATTGGCTTTGTTTTGATGTCAACTGTATCTGTATCTATCCATCCTAAAAAGTATACATTATTTGGAATGAATTAAATTATGCTGTACACGATGCTTTTTTACTTTTCTAGGTTGGTCTACATCAGTCCACGTACAGGTGCATGTTTTCTACAGGGGTAGCATTTTCTTAGTTTAATGGCTGCTGTTACCGGTTGACCCCTGTTATTTCTTTACTGAAAGTCATTCTTGCTGCATTCTGTTGTTTTGCATTGACAAGATATTTTGTAGCAAATACATGTGGATGGGTTTTTCTTGTATTTATTTCTTGTAGATATTCTGCTTCTAATGTTTGACTCGTCTTGCAGGAAGTTTTGGCCATGAAATTTAATGTTCTTGTGACAACATATGAATTTGTTATGTTTGACCGTTCCAAGCTTTCAAGGATTGATTGGAAGTACATTATAATTGACGAGGCACAGCGTATGAAGGACAGGGACTCAGTCTTGGCGCGTGATCTTGATCGATATCGTTGCCAACGACGCCTCCTTCTCACTGGTACTCCTCTACAGGTAAACCAAATAAATGTGTATTGGTATTGTTGCCACTATAGCTTTACTATCATAAAATAGTTTGAGGGGGCCTCTTCTTTTTTAGTGACTATAGGAGCCCCATTTCTTTTTCTGCCAGTGTAGCTATTTTATCATCTCACTAATATACCCTTTTTTGCTGTATACTTTTATTGCCATTATTTAATGCCTTTGGAAATTGATTACAGAATGATCTCAAGGAGCTTTGGTCCCTCTTGAATCTGTTGCTTCCAGAAGTATTTGATAGTAGCAAGGCATTCCAAGATTGGTTCTCTAAGCCATTTCAGAGGGATGGTCCGACACAGAGTGAAGAAGATGATTGGCTTGAGACAGAGAAGAAAGTAATAATCATTCACAGATTGCATCAGATTTTGGAACCTTTCATGCTACGTAGGCGTGTGGAAGATGTTGAAGGCTCACTTCCACGGAAGGTGCTATCCTTTTTTCGGTTCCTACTCATTGGTAAAATTGTTTGATAAGTATAAAAAATATTAATCATGCATGTTGTCGCAGGATTCCATTGTTTTGAGGTGCAGAATGTCTGCGGTTCAAGGAGCTATATATGATTGGATCAAATCTACTGGTACTATTAGAGTTGATCCTGAAGATGAGAAAACGCGTGCACAAAGGAATCCCATGTACCAGCTCAAGACATACAAGAATCTTAACAACAAGTGCATGGAGCTAAGAAAAGTTTGTAACCATCCTCTTTTGTCATATCCATTCTTGAATCATGGGAAAGATTTTATGATCAGATCTTGTGGGAAGTTATGGAATCTTGATAGAATTTTAGTTAAGCTTCACAAGGCAGGCCATCGTGTTCTCCTTTTTAGCACAATGACGAAGCTTCTTGACATCATGGAAGACTACTTGCAATGGAGGCGACTTGTTTACAGGCGCATTGATGGCACAACAAGCTTGGAAGATCGCGAGTCCGCGATCGTTGACTTCAACAGGCCTGGTTCTGATTGTTTTATATTCCTGCTTAGTATTCGTGCTGCTGGTAGGGGTCTTAATCTTCAGAGCGCAGATACTGTTGTAATATATGACCCTGATCCAAATCCACAAAACGAAGAGCAAGCAGTTGCTAGGGCCCATCGTATCGGGCAGACTAGGGAGGTAAAGGTTATTTACATGGAGGCTGTTGTCGATAACATATCAAGTTATCAGAAAGAGGATGAGTTGAGAAATGGTGGAAGCGGAGATTTGGAGGATGACCTTGCTGGCAAAGACAGGTACATGGGATCAATTGAAAGTCTCATCCGCAACAATATCCAACAGTATAAAATTGATATGGCAGATGAGGTCATCAATGCTGGTCGTTTTGATCAGAGAACAACCCATGAGGAAAGGCGGATGACTTTGGAGACACTCCTGCATGATGATGAGAGATACCAAGAAACTGTCCATGATGTGCCTTCATTACAGGAAGTGAACCGAATGATTGCTAGGACTGAACGTGAAGTTGAACTTTTTGATCAGATGGATGAAGACTTTGATTGGACAGGGGATATGACGAAACATCATCAGGTTCCAAAGTGGCTTCGTGCAAGCTCCAATGAAGTAGATGCTGTTGTGGCAAGTCTATCCAAAAAGCCGTTGAGAAATATGTCATCTGGTGGCATTGCTTTAGACGCTAATGATACACCTGAGAAGAGAAGGGGACGGCCAAAGGGTACTGGCAAGTACTCCATCTACAGGGAGATTGACGATGAAGATCTTGAAGAATCTGATGAAGATTCTGAAGAGAGGAATACCATACCCCTTCCTGATGATGGGGAAATAGAGGAATTCGAAGATGAAGAGGATATTGATGATTCGATACCTGATAACAAGGAGGAATCAGAGGAAGAAGAGCCAATCAATGATGATGGGTACAATTTCACAGATGAATTAAGAAGCAGAAAAACTAATAGGATGGAAGAAGCTGGTTCCACGGGCTCTTCTTCTGGAAGCAGGAGATTACCACCACCTGCACCTTCCTCAGCTTCGAAAAAATTGCGGTCTCTATCTGCATTAGATTCCCGCCCTGGTCCTTTGTCAAGGAGAACTGTATGTATTGACAATGATATTGTTGCTATGTCTTTTCTTTTTTTGTTTGAATTGCTTTGTTAATTAACTACATACACAATGCAGCCAGATGACCTTGAAGAAGGTGAGATTGCAATGTCAGGGGACTCGCATATGGATCTCCAGCAGTCTGGTAGCTGGAATCATGAACGTGATGATGGCGAGGATGAACAGGTCTTGCAACCAAAAATAAAACGCAAACGTAGTATTCGTATTCGTCCGAGACCTAATGCAGAAAAGCAGGAAGATAAATCTGGTGGAGAAGGGGTCTTCCCTCAACGTGGTACTCATCTTCCATTTCTAGGAGATGGTGGTTATATAATTCACTATTTGGGTCTGACCTATATGCCTGTGCTTTTGCTGATCCAGCCGCCAGGCAGCAAGATGCAGTTCCTCCTATAGTCAAACAGAAGCGCAACATGCCATCTAGGAAGGTTTCACCTGCTTCTAGGGCAGGGAAATTGGCTTACTTGCCTGGATCTGGTGAAGGATCTGCTGAGCGCTCCAAGGAAAATTGGAGCAGTAAGGCCATTGACTCTGCTAGTCCAGAGTTCCGTGGCACAAAGATGTCTGACAGTATGCAAAGAAAGGTATGCACAGCAACTTAACTTATTTGTGCAATATTGTTGCGGTGATTTGGTCTGTTGTCTGTTCTTCGAAAGGATATCAAACATGATTCTCTGTACAAGTTGTAGAATTGAATGCTTTATCATCTGAATGCCATTGTTGCAAAAATAGTTTTAGCTTTGCATGTGGTGGATGTATTTTTCCCTGGTTAGCTCCGTACATATGGAATTTGGAATTAGAATTAGCATTATTTTGTGGTCCATCTTATCTGGGATTCTCTTCGTTCCTTCGACTTGTCATATGGATCATTATGATTTTACCCTGTTATATGTACTATCTCCTATGGCTGAACTATCACTGTTCCTTGACTTGGATTCCTGCAGTGCAAGAACGTCATAAGCAAGCTTTGGAGAAGGATTGACAAAGAGGGTCATCAAATCATACCTAATATATCTTCTTGGTGGCGGAGGAATGAAAATTCCTCATTCAGAGGTCCAGCTGGTAGCACCCTTGACCTACAGAAAATTGAACAGAGAGTTGATGGATTCGAGTATAGCGCTGTAACTGAGTTCATAGCGGACATGCAGCAGATGTTGAAGAGTGTGGTTCATCATTTCAGCTATAGGCATGAGGTAGTCCTACTGTTTTGCATCAAGTGTGGGTATATGTGTTGTGTTATCATCCATGCTTCTACCATTACGGAACTTTTGTCTGGTGTTGTAGCCTAATAAAATATTTATTTGCTCCAATTAAATGCAGGTCCGGATAGAAGCTGAGACCCTCCATAACTTATTTTTCAACATAATGAAGATCGCGTTCCCAGACTCAGACTTCAGCGAAGCTAAGAATGCAATGTCATTTTCGAATCCTGGAGGATCTGCAAGTGCTGCTGCTGGACCGTCGACAAAGCATGCTGCTTTGGGTCATAAACGTCGTGCCAGCACTAGTGAAGCAGAGCAACTTGGTTCCGGACACAGCAGGCATAATCAGCCTAGTGAGGTTCCTAGCCGACCTCACAGTTCCAGATCAGAGAGAGACTTGAGGCATTCTGGATCCGGCAGCAGAGATCAGCTCCCAGATGGTGCTGGGTTGTTGCACCCGAGCGACATGTTCATTGTTAAGAAGAAAAGACAAGAACGGGGAAGGAGCAGTATTGGGTCTCCATCTAGCTCAGGACGAGCTGGACCGCTCTCACCAACCAACCCTGGGCGGCCGGGCCCGGCGCCTTCACCCAGAGGTGCCAGGACGCCATTTCAAAGGGATGCACATCCATCTCAGCAGTCAATGCATTCCACTGGATGGGTTGCGCATTTGGATCACGGGGGAAGTTCCTCGGCACCTGGCATTGGAGATATCCAGTGGGCCAAGCCAGCCAAGCGACTGAGGACGGACAGCGGCAAGAGGCGGCAGAGCCATTTGTGAGGATTCTTGCATGGTGGTGTACATTCATTGGCATCCTACCTGTGAAGCGTGGAATCCATTGGTGGGGGCTTATTGGCGTCATTTTGGCACCCTGTTGAGTTCATCCTTTGCATACATGACCGCCATACTTGGCTTTTGTTGTTGTGGGCATGAAGAAATGTGGGTATGGTTATTATTCTTGTATGTTAAGTTCATCATTCTGTAAAGGGTAAACTCTTATGGTGGTGTGGTGCAACTAGAAAATGCATTCGCGTAGTATTGAAAACAGAGACCAAGCTGGCCTTGGTAATAAAAAATAGTTATTTATTCCCATAATTTGTGGCACTTTTATTTGAGTGAATTCTGCGAATTTGGTATCATAACATCATGGACAAGCCAGCAAGGTGTTGCGTCTGGTCGATTGTCTCATAATTTTTCCATTTCAAGCAACCACCATGAGCAGTAAGCAGTTTTCCTTTTATGCAAGAAAATCTGTAAAGCCATGCTACCAGGAAGTAATGCTAGCAAAAATTGGAACTAGATGCAAGTCAAGCAAAACGGGCCAACGTCCCCACGAGCACGGAGAAATTCCTGACCTCCCTCTTCCTCAGTCCGCAAGCATTGCTGTTCACTTGGCTTATCAGCCACCAGCCAACAGTACTTTTCTCTCGGAACAAACCAGCCACCAGCAGTATTCTCTCGAACAAATCAGCACCAGCAACCAGCCAAACGAACAGGCTGAGTTGGTGTGGAGAAGTCCTCGACGAACAGGCTGAGTTGGTGTGGAGAAGTCCTCGGCGGCACGGGAAGACCAGATGAGCTGGAGCAGTTTTTTATGTTTCTCTGGAACAAGAGAATTGGAGTTGCTACCTATGCTAGAGTTGATATACTCCTTGGAGGTAAGTTAAATATTCACCTAGCATTGCCTATTAGGTTCTGGATGTTGATATTTGCGGCTTGATGCCTGCAGCAACGGGCAGGGTGGGTTTTGACTAGTTTTCCAGAACTGTTATGACCATTTAGTTCCTAGATTGCACAGAAGTTTATAATTTCCATATAGCAATGTGCAGAAATTGAGCCGTACCCAGTTTCTTAGCTAGAATCACGAGATTTAACCAAACAGTTGGTACTTCAAGCATTACTGATATTTAGTGAACATAGACTCGGCCAATGTACGGTCATCTAGCAAAACTATACATGCATGAACCAAACTTGCTGAAAGGTGGCATACGTTTAACACTCCTGCAGATTGCAGCATTGCACACCACCTAGCAAAACTATACAAACACAGCCTTGACACACCGTCTTCCGTACTCTTGCCTTAACACTCCTGCAGATTGCAGCATTGCACACCATCTTCCACACACAATCCAGATATTCTCCTACAGGAAACTGAAATCTGCACAAAATAAAGGCACAATAGGTTAAAATTTAAGAGTCAGGTGCCAACTCTAGGAATAACAGTGTTCAGTTACTTGATAAAACAAAACTATAGTACATTTTAATGCATACAACATAAATTTCCTGGCCCACATTTAGCCTAATCTGGTCATTCCATGGATCCAATACATTCTTCTAACGTGAATTTCAGAAGGTTCATTATACAACTTTCTAGACACATTCTCCAGGCATGTTTAGCTCTGATTCAGCAACCATCTAGAGTAGCTGTTAAACTGCTCCCTGAAAAGATTGCAGAAGACACATGCTCCTGTTTTTTTCTGACAAAATCAGAACTTGAAATATAATAATAATAATAATCAGTTTGACGGGAGAAAATCTTTTGGCAATGTTCAACTAAACAAGAACAATCAAATTAAATGGTTGAACATGTATGTGGAAACTGGGAATACAGTTCTAGTGTGCCTAAATCATAATTTTTCAAACTAGCATAGCATGACAGTTAGAATTAGCAATTAATGCCGCTGATTGCTAATCTATCAACTCAAAAGATGATAAATAGGACTCATGTACATCATAGTTAAGTTAAAAACAAATGTAGTTCAATTCACCCTTCAATATGCCTTTGTTGATCAAATATGCGCACAAACGAAATCTAGATTACAGTACTTCCCCACAAGGTGGATACTTATTGTTTCTATCCTTTACTTCTCAAATCAATTATCCAAATACAGGTTATAGGAATATAAACTTACAATGAAACCCTCGTTCTAATTAATTCTGATGATTTTGGTTTGCTCAAGATTGCCCGCACAGGCTTCCAAGATTTGCAGAAGTTCCCAAAAGCAAACCTTATCACCAGCCTTTCTATATGTTATTTCAATAACCTTAAGATGTGGCAGGTAAAGGAACTTCTTAAGTTCACTGGTAAGTTCCTCGTCCACATGATACTTGCAGAATTCCTCCTGAAGCATACAAAGAGATCATAATTCTAGATAAATTTAATAAAGTACCTTTTAGATATGCATGACAAGCAAGTGCGTGTTTGCACACCTTTGGGACTTTGATGATAAGTGTCTGGAGGAGTGGTGTGCCATGAAGGAAACGAAGTAACGCATTAAAACCAATGTTCAAACGCCAGTTATCAAGTACCGAAGTCCTTAATTTGCTAAATTCCTCAAGGAACCATCGCAAATCCCTTTTGATAGTGAACTGTCGAAAGTGCAAGAAATAAGAGCCGTTAAGGGTTACATTGCAGTATAGTTTGCAATTGTATTCAATTGAATGGGATTATATGACAAAATAGTCATACCATTTAATAGGAAGGGTCTAATTTTAAATATGTGACACTTGACAAACCCCCAAGAAGCAGACAGGCACGACTGTTGTCATTAACGCAACAATTTGCACATAGACCGCAACACTTTTCGCATAGAACGGGATTACCCACGTTGGTATCTTCACCACAGTGATCTTCATCGGTACCTTTACTACACTGATCCTCATCGAACCATCCAAGCTTCACAAATGCAGTCTTCAAAGATGGCATGCTTTCAAGCAGAGGAGTTTGACCTTCACAGTCAATTAATATGAGAGAAAGCAAGCTTGGGACAGAAATATGTGTCATCGCACCTAAGTTGAAATTGCAGCGAGTAATTTTGAGCCTTTTCAGTGATTCGGAAAAGATCTCTTCAACAGCAATAATGCAAGCATGCATCTTCAGATCCTCCAAGGCCATACATGATGAGAAATCAAGAAACCTCCCCTTGAACTTCACCTCACTAGACTCTAGTCTCATCAAGTGTGCGGAGGTGAGAGGCTGACCTGGAAGTTGAGTGTGAACATTGGTGGCAAGATGGGCTATGAGCACCGAAACTTGCCAAGACAGTGCGTGCCGGATCCAGATATCAACTTGGCTACCATCCACACGTGGAAAACCATCAAAGGTGAACTTGCACACATCAAGTGGCACTGGGTCGCGGAGCAGCAGCAAGTTGTTTACGAATCTATTCAGCCTCTGATGGCCGGTGACGCTCTGCGACTGCAACCGAGCAAGACTCAACAGGTGCCGGCGGAGACTGCGGCAGCGACGGCGACGGAGCCCATGCTGGGAAAGTAACCTCGCGAGTCTCTCGGACCTGCTGACCGGCTCGGACGTCTCGCCCCGCTAGCACACTCGTCCGCACGGCGTCACGCGCCGGCAGGCAGGACAACACACGGTGGAGAACATCGTCCGGCAGGCCGCTGATCCGGTCGCCGCCATCCGCACTCGACGCCTTCTTGCTCTGGGCACCAGACATTTTGTCGAACAGGTGCTACGCGTCGAATCTCAAATGCTGCAGAAGGGGAAGAAACGTGATTCTGAGAATCTGAGGAACCTGGAATGGGGTTAGGAGGGAAAACAGGGAGGCCAAGCTTTACCTTCGATAAACTTCGCAAGCCGGCCGCGGTCAATTTCGGGGTCTCCACGCCCAGAGAAGGCCGGCGGTGGCCCGATGACGCCGGCCAGGCATAGATCTGTGAATGGGTGGACGCGGGCTGCGAATCGCCAGAGAATGCTGCAGGAGGGATGGAGGAGGCCAGGGAGAGTCGAGGGAAGGGGCGAATCGCCATGCCGGGGGGTTCCAGCTGTGACGCGACAGGAGCGGGCGAGCGGCGGAGAGGACGGGGACATATAGGAAACCAATATCTTCGTGCAAACTATGGTCAATTCATGCCACACGATCTTGATCTAACGGAGAACTCATGAGAGGTGAGAGGGATGCGGCTGTTCGGCTTATCGCCATGGCAAAAGTAGATTTTCTCTCGTAACAAACAACCAAGAACTGCCCAACAAGATTTTCTCTCGTAACAAACCAAGACTAGCCATCACCATCGGCACCCAAACGAACAGGCAGGTGATTTGCAAAATTCATGGGAGGTGGGAGAGATGATTTGCAAAGGTGTTTTTGCAAATCACTTCTCCCACCTCCTCTAAGCGCTCCGTTGGATCAACATCATGTGGCTCAAGTTAAGGTTTCCATAGTTTTCATAGAAAGGTTGGTTTCCAACTGATACGTTGCCGAGAGGATGATCTCTTTTTTCCGTTGAACTCAAGTGGATGTCTTTTCCCTCCGAACCGGATTGGCTCACTTGATATGAATAACTTTTCATTATTCACCAACATTTTCTCATCATTTTCAACCAATTAAACACTTTTTGTCGACTTTATATTATTCACTTGTCACATCTTCACTCTTCACCCGGCACATCCTTATCAAATTCAACTGAACTAAACACCTTTTTGACAACTTTCCATTCGTTCATCACATCTTCATCACTTTTGATGAACTAACAGCCTGTTTGTTTGGCTGATGGCTAGTGGCTGGTGTTGATTTGTTCGAGAGGAAAATCTCTTCTTGGCTGATTCTGGGTGGTTGGTTTGCTTTCTGAGAGAAAATCTGGCAGTTGGTGGCTAATAAGCCAAACGAACAAGGCGTAAATAGGTTCTCAATCTCCTAATGTGGTGCTAACTGAATTGAAAATACCATTTTATCCCGGATCCCCTATCTGCTCCCCTCAGGGGACTTCTCCATTATTAGAGTAATGTGAGACCAGCCGTTCTGAATAGCAAAATTTTTAAAATCTTGTTGGAGATGCTCGTAAGCACGGGCACAGCTATTTGCCGATCGTAACTCAATTAAACATACTCCCTCCACTCGGTTAAACATGACATTCTCACATTGAGAGGAAAGCAACTAAATATATACGGATACCTAGAAGTAGTAAATGTTAAAGGTATCATCTTGAATGTACGGAAAATTATAACGTTTTCTAGCACAAATGAAACAGAAAAAAGAAGGCAACCTTAGGAATCTTGCAAGATGTCTCATGAACTCAGCCTGACTTGCATTTGTGTTTTCTATCTTCTTTTAACGGGGGATATGGGTCTAAATACTTGGGGATCCCAGATACTTGAACGTAGGCCTAAAGTATTAACAACAAACAGGCCGAATGTTTCGAAACGCAAAAGCCCATCTAACAAATCCGGAGATGCCACATTGCCACTAAGCAGTGTGTGGGTCCCAGCCGACAGCGCCGCGTGCGGCCCAAGCAAAGCGAGGAGACGGAGCCTCAAAGCCGAAAGCTCTTGTCGTCGGCGGGGGTGGGTCCACGCACGCAGGCGGTGGTGCCCATGGCGTCGTGGCTGCTGCTTCCCCTCCACTCCTTCCCCTGGCTTCCCCCTCCGCCACCGCCCGGCTCCTCCTCCGGTGGCCGCGGCGGAGGGGGCGGGGGCGGAGACGGCGGCGACTGGAGGCCCAACGTCATGGCGGCCTTCGCCGGCGCGCAGGTCGGCAGCACCCTCCGCCGCCGCTTCGCTGGCCTCCTTCGCTCGCCGGTGCTGTTTTTTTTCTTCGCCCTTGCCTTCCATTTCGTTCCTCTTCTTAGTTTGTGTGAGCCCGGGAGGGAACATTAGCCGCGTTCAGATTGCCTCTGCTTCGTGTGTTGTTGCTCGGAGCTCTTTTGAGTTTTGATTCCTTGAGTCCTTGATATTAATTGGATGACAAATTATCGTGCTTGATCGAATGACTTAATCTGAAGTTAATTATGCATTAGGAGGTGCGACATCTTGAAGCGTTGCCGAACATGGGTGACATTTGTTTTGGGGGATCACACTCATTTGGAACACACCCAATTCTTGGCGCTTTGGAGAATCTGTTATCTGCGTCATATGTTTCCAGCTTCACTCTATTCAATGGGAATGGATCAGGTGGGACATACATCGGCAAAGGAAAGGTGCTGTCTAGACGACCTCGCAGAATTGATTCAAAGAAGAGGCTGTGGACTAATGTCCTTCTTGCTATTAATGTCCTGTAAGTTGATGTTCAGTTTAAGTTTATGTGTTTATTTTCTGATTGATAATAGCTCCATTCATTTATTTGTTCTTTAACACAATTTGCTCTTATCAAAGGGCTTATATTGCTCAGGTAGCATCACAAGGAAAGCTTCTTATGTGGGGAGCCAAGGTTTGTGTCCCATTTGGAATTTCTAGTTCAGTTATATGCTGTTTATTTTTTACCTAATACAGGTATGACCATGGTGTATGATGAAAGATCAACAGTCTGATTGATAGAGGACAATTTTGGCGTTTGGCAACATCATCTCTCCTTCACGCAAATGTCACTCACCTTGCTGTATGTTTTCGTTCAATTGAGCTAATATTTTATAGAAGTTTTTTCGAGCTAATTTCCTACCTGTTAACATAATGATGCAGTTCAATTGTTTCTCTTTAAACTCAATCGGGCCCATGGTTGAAATGCTAACTGGTCCTAGAAGATTTATTGCTGTTTATATCAGTTCAGCGCTGGCAGGTATGGTCCTTATCTCTTGATAATCTATACTTAGCCCTGGTATTAGTTATTACTGTTCATAACAACTTCTTGGAACTCCATATAGGTTCACTGATGAGTTATCGCTGTTGTGAGTCACCTGCTGTTGGTGCGTCAGGTGCTATTTTCGGATTGGTACGTCTACTCTTCTGCTAATAAATACACCCACATAAATATTTTGTGTACTTAGCCCATTATCCAGTGCCAAATCATATTAATCCTACAGTGTGGCATGATTCAGCAATGTGAAACTACAAACTAATTGTTCACTTGTAAATGGTTGGTATATCATTTCCTTAAAGTCCTCAAACTTGTACCCCTTGAGTCTCGATTCTTGACTGAACAGGCCTGAAACATTTGTAACTTGTACTTCTGCACTTTAGCCGTTTCTTGCCTGTGATTACCACATTTTTTGAAATAAAGAGTCTCATCCTTGTCCTATTGGGAATTAAAAAATCCCTGATACAACTTCTCAACATGAGAGTGATTTTACTTCGTCATGCGATTTGATCTGCATTATCAGGTTGGTGCCCATGCAGTTTATATGTGGAGGCACAGAAGTTATTTTGGCAATGCAAGGGAAAGTTTAGAGCATATTGGACGTGTTGTTGTCTTGAATATGGTACTGCTCCACTTTTCCCCTCATATTTTCTTTGGAAACATTTTAATGCTTTTCTAGAAAGCATATACTGATATAAAGTTTGTTATAGGCTACTTGCTGGGGTGACCAGCTCACATTACATGTTCCAAATACTACCTAGTTTTATTTTGCTTTTGTTTCTGTTCGACTAGTTTCCTTATTCTGTCCCTTTTCGTTTGATAGGGTATGGGACTTCTTTCAAGGGGAATTGATAACTGGGGTCATGTAAGTCTCCTGAATTTTGGCAGTTGATTCTACAGTGACTCGATGTAGCTCATTGATTTCACTTGAATAATCACAGCTGGGAGGCTTGCTTGGGGGAGTTGCTGTGGCATGGTTCCTAGGTCCGGCATGGCAATATCAGTATGTGGGAAAGGATGGTAGAGTGGTTTTCAAAGACAGGGCTCCAGTCCTCCGGCTGATTAAGGGGTAGATTTGGGCTTCTGTTATTTTGTACTTATAAATGTTGTTGAGGGACATAGGGAAGAGAAAAGTAAAAGAGGGTGAAGATTCATTCAACGCACCGAGAAGAGCTAATTCCTTAGGAAACCTGCAAGGAGCTTGTTGCCGTGTTCGGATCGTTAAATTGTTAATATTCAATGTTGTGGCAGGTTATGGCTAATCAATTGCATAACATTTTATTAGGTGTTACCAGCATCTAACACACAATGTGTACATGTGCATATGATTCTCTTCAGGTCGCTTAGGTTCTTTTTTGTTCCTGTACTACAAGAAATGGTCAAACCTGTAAAATTGTTCTCAAGTGATCCATCGGCATACTTTATCAATACATGATATTTGTCACATAAATTTGCCGTTCCTAATTTCATATTCGAAAACACTTTATAGTTACACTTTTATATCATTGAATGTAATACTCATTGAGCAGTTATTGGTCAAAGCCTACGGGGTACGGAGGGAGTGTCTGTTCTGGGAAGAAACAAAACACATCTTTTTTTTTGTTGACAAAGCACAGGTAATGTGTACCACAATACACATATATGCTGGGGATGATAACACTTTCGTCTCTTTTCTTTTTCTTTTTTTTTTGTCCGAAGTCCAACCAAAAATAAAAGAACCCACACGAGTAAAAGTTCGACGCACAACTGACATGAGAAATCTTGAAATTGGATTTTGTATTATGCTCAGTATGATACAAAGAAGAGTTATGTTGCAGTGTGTGGCAGCAGTAATAGGAGTCTCCTTATATTTTCCTCTACCATAAGCTCCCAGCCCTTTGGTGAGAACTAAAACTTGGTGTCCTACATTCTCCTCTACCATAAGCTCCCAACCCTTCGGTAAGAACTTAAAAGTGGTAGAGGCATAGGGCAGCCACCTTTGTGGCATAATACCCTGGTTAATTAGCATGATATGAACATATATCTACAGTCAATCTGACCTCGGAAGCTTTACAATTCTTCATATGGGTTACCAATAAACAAAGCTTGAACTTTGTATCATGGCCCATGATCGCAACTCATGGTTATACTTGAAGCGGCAAAATTGCAGCCATTGTGACTTTGTCTTCTGGCTAGATTTTCCTGATGATGCATGGGCAACAGTCCAAGCAGCCCAGGTATCCAGTTAAGCACGACTTCAAGTATGAAGAACAGCTGGATGTTGAGACACAAGTAAGATCTATTTGTTCAAGAAATCACATAAGAAAGATTGTGGACTGAAAGCAAATTGAAGCAGCAGAGACACAAGGGAAAACTAATTGGCCATTCTCATTAAACTAGTACTAACAGAGTTTTTAAATCTTTAGTTTTATCTCAATGCAAGGGCACATTAAAGGCAAGTGCATACAAGGGGCTAAACTTTAGCCCCTGTCGCACCAGATGTTTGATACTACCTCCTTCCTTAAATATATATGACATTTAGGACAAGCTAGTTAGTTAAAAAATGAACAAATTTGCTTGTCCTAAATGTCGTATATTTAAGGATGGAGGGAGTACTAATTAGAAGTATTAAACATAGGCTAATTACAAGACTAATTGCACATATGGAGGCTAATTCGTGAGATGAATATATTAAGCCTGATTCTAGTCACTATGTATCTAAAAAAATCCCGTTTCTGAATAAATGGCATCAAGGACAAGCTAATTAGTTTGTTTTTAACTAAATGCTAAATATACATTTAAAAATGAAGAGAGAAAATGTAAAATAAATTGTTGCAACCAACATATAACATTTTAAGCCAACCAAAGCCTCCACCCACTGAATAGAATTCTAATTACTACAGAGATGAAGTGTCAAGAAAACTTACTATATGGCGATGGAGCTATTGAAGGGACATTAGATGCTTTGCTGTTCCGCTTCTTCCTTGGGGGTACCGAATGATGAAACACTGATCGCGGGGGTGAAGGTACTGGCATCATTGGAGAACTGGGTCCAGGGACTGTTTTTGGAAAACGATTGGGGTTTGGAGGTGAAGGAACAACAGATGGCTTTGGCAAATGCATAAATGGGGGTAGCTTAGGGTCTCTACCAATGCAAGGAGGTTTTACCATTGGACTACCAGCTGGAGGAAAGTGATTACATCTAAAACATGGAAAGCAAGGGTGTCTGCTCCATGAAGGGGGCAAAGCCTGAGGAGGGCGGGTCGGGTTCATATATGTTGGAGGTGACGAGTAGGGGTTGTTCCCAAAAGGTGACAAGGATGGTGGCATACTTGGAGAAGGTGATTGTGATGGAGATGGAGAAGGCGAAGGAGATGGAGATGGAGATAAATCAGAGATCCTGTGTTGTAAGTATGATGACAGCTGAACACCCTTTACTTTACCAAATACAGAGTGATTAAGGCCAAGATTCCCTGCATCAGGTTCTGTGATTAGCTGAGCTAGTTGTTTCAATCTATCTGGTAAAAGATTACTGCTTCCATCAAACACCGATGCATCAATAGTTGCCGGAGCTTCAATTGAAGAACCAATCTCATTCCTGAACTGCAGATATATATTCTGCAAGGATTTGACAAACAATGAGCATAAGATTGGAGCAACAAAGCTAAATATGGCACTACAATATCTATAAGCAACTAAATCAATAATACCTCATATGACCTCAAGGTTAATCCAAGTTTCAGCTGATCCTTTAGCTCTGTAAGATTACCCAGGATCTGATAAATAGAGTTATTCAACACAAAGTTGAATAGGGGGTATGTATCCGCCCATGGAGAACCAGGCTGTGAAGGTATGACAGTAATTCCTCCAGGGAATCTCATCAGTTCAAAGGAAGATGGATGTCCAAAAAGTGATGGTGTTAAGGATAGGTTCACATGCTGGAGCATCATCTCTATCAAGGATGATTTTAGCACACTTAAGGCTGGCAAACTTATTGCAGCATCTTTTGGATAAGGAAGAACACAAAAAACAACATTTGTGGAGTATTTAGTGGTTAAGGGCTGCATTGAAACAATGGAAACCTGCACAAGAAAATATCTGAATTAACCACGAGTGAAAGCAAAAAGTAATTCGAGTACAAGTGAGGGAAGCATCAGGCACCTTGCTATTAGGTACGCCAATCTCTTCAAATATGTCATTCCCTAGTTTGTCTATGTGAGAAGTAAGGAATGACACTGGCTTTTGCAAAGTGAAACCAACTTTGATTTCAGCTGAAATAGAAAAGATGCCCCTCGTCAACAAATCCATCATAGCACCACATCAACATATTAGTATGTGGTTGTTAATGCAATGCTACAAAGGTGGAAAAATGCAAGATAACATTTTTCAGAAAAAAAGAAAAAACATCAGATGTTCTAGTGAAAATAGTGCAAAAATAGCAAAGATAAATGGAGCACTATGCTTAAGTTATCTAATGAAATAGTTTAATAGTACGTAAACAAACATCACCGCAACAAAAACACAAAAGAAAATGGCTTGAGAACAAATGAGCTTTCTGTCAAAATCGCTACAGATTTCCGCTGATGGGGACATAAGTTTTAAAAGTCATGAGTAAGTTATAATAACAGGGCCAACAAGTCCAAAGGACTGGATCAGCCACTCAGCAGTTCAAACAATTACTAGCAGTAAGATGCAAAGGTATAAACCAAAAACAGTTAGTTTATTAAAGATTAATGAAGGGAATATTGCCCTCAATGCAAATAGTGGGAACGGAGTGGCACATGCTAAAGTCCCTCTATATCAAACATTA
This sequence comes from Cenchrus americanus, assembly GCA_947561735.1. Lineage (NCBI taxonomy): Eukaryota > Viridiplantae > Streptophyta > Magnoliopsida > Poales > Poaceae > Cenchrus > Cenchrus americanus. The sequence continues at coordinate 78,387,518 of OX387245.1, read as the reverse complement.
GACAAAGAACCCTACATACATTATAAGATTAGATTCACCTGAAAACATGCGAAGGTGATACTTTAACTAAATCTTCTAGAGTATTAAGGGTTCCCAAAAAAAAACTGGCTGAGGCAGTGTAGGTTTTATTATACGTGAGCTCTATGCTTCTCAAATCTTTTATCTCAAACACACATGCTTCTCAAATCTTGCTGACACGTATGATAGGGTTTGAGAATCAAGACTTAGGTTGTTTAAGGCTTTAAGCCTCTTCAAATAGGTTGGAAATATGCAAACATCAAAATGTTGAGATGAAGCATTGACATGTTTGTTATGAATTAAAGATCCATTCATCTTAGATATCATGTGAACAAGTAGAAAATCATACATCTAAAATGATACGTACTCCCTCCGTCCCAAAAGAGTGTCGTCGTTGGTTTTCGTACCACAAATTTGACTGGATTTGTAGAAAATACGTGCAACATTTGTGGCTCAAAACAAATTTTATAAAAAACTAAATTCAAATATCTATCTAATGATATTAATTTTGCACCATAAATATTAATATATTTTTATACATTTAGTCAAAATAGTTGCTCGGGAAGCGAAAGCGACACTTATTTTGGGACTGAGGGAGTACTCAGCAATTCAATCAAGAGACTAACGGTAGACAACGGTAGACAATTAAATGATGTAAATTAAAATCTCCATCTTATGAAGTACAAGTATAATTCCTAAAATTCAAGACTCATGTTGTAACAGAAATCAGCCGTCTAAAGCGATAAACAGTACTCTCAAAATATTTGCGCTGCAGTATCAGAAAGTGGATGGAAAAAACATTTACAGTCACATGCTGTACATAGAGATGGCAAGATGGTCATCTTATGTACTTGGTGACCCTGGATCTAACAACACCAGGGAGATCTGGTAACTTTGGAACCTAATCAGAATTCTATGGATTCTCAAAACGACTTATATCCAAAAAGGTCGACTTCAATGGCATTTGTGAGTATTCTCAACAAAATTTGGAGGCAAAGTAACATCTGGATCCCATGTCTCAGCATAATTTAGAACTTACTACAAGTTTCAATATGGATGAGCGCAGAAGTAATCAACTAACCAGGCACACTCCCTCGCAATCGCACCCTGGATCATTAAACGACGAAATTGACTAGGATATCGTGCGGATTATAACTCAGCAAAAGCGGAATCAAAGGATCGAGCATCGAGGCCGCGATCTAGAAGCAGCAATTTACCAACCCATCCCATCGATCCGCCACCTCACTAGACCTAAAACCGAGCTCCCAATTCCCTAGCCACCTCAACTAAACCCACGAATCCCCAAACCTCCGCAGCAACCGCGATCCAAACCCAAAGTCGCAATAGTCCGAGGAGCTTACCGGCGAGCACGTCGGGGTCGTCGGAGACGTACCCGTCGTGGCGCGAGGGCACGAGCAGGAACAGCGCCGGGACGAGCACCCCCGCGGCGAGCAGGAGCACGAACACGCACCGGAACGACACCGCCCGCCCGATTGCGCCGCAGCCTCCCACGCAGCCTCCGCCGCCGCCCCCGCCGCCCGCGATCTCGAGGACCCCCGCGCCGCCGAGCTCCACATCGACGGGCTTCCCCATTCCGAGCGCATCTGACTGGCTCCGCTCACCCAGACGCCCCACCACTCCCCTCCTCTCGACCCTCGCTCGCAACCGGACCCCGCGCCTACGATCTCGCGGCCCGCGACGGCGGCGGCGCTGCCCGGGTCCTTCGCTTGAGCTTCCGCTTCTGCTCCCCCCCGGCCGGTGAGGCTGACCAACAACTGTCGGTTGAGTCAGGGACGGGGGACGCTCCTCGCGTTTGTGTTTATTCGCTTTTTTTTCTTTATTGTTATTCCTGCAGCCGCTGGGCCGTGGCGGGGTCTCGCTGTCAGTGACACAGTCTCGGCCAAAAAATGCGGTGTTTTCTCGCTTGCTTAGCGCGTAATCCAGGAGGCATTTCCGCAGGAAATATTCGTGCTCGTCTCGTTCATGCGTCGGGCTCAAGTGGCGCCTTTTCTCTAGCTTTCCCAACCATTTTTTTTCAAAAAGAGACACCCAAAAAGGTGCATTAACAATTAACAGTATAAGGAAAGACAATTTGACATACCACGACAAAGAAAATGAAATTACATTCGACCGCTCCGTGCCAGCCCGCCGCGCATGTGAGGACATGTGGCTCGCCAGGGGGACGCCATCTAATTTTGCTTCATTTTCAATTTCGATAAAAAAAATATGGGTCACTTGTCAACTGGGAGGGCTCGTGCTAGTTGTACCCAGCCGGTTGGTGCACCTGGCTGCTGGTGCCTTTTTATATAAAGAAAAAGCTGGGTTTCGGTCACCTGATTTAGTTTTGGGGTTTTTTGGATGGTTTTCAGTGGGTTTTGTTTGACACGGTCCCTGTCATTTTCATTAGGTGGCCTAGGTTGGTTTACCAGGTTCAATCAGTTAGTTAGAACGTGGTTGTAATGAGTTGTGGAAATCATTAGAAAATTGGAACTATGACGTTCATGTCCCTGTTTCCGGTACCTTTATCCCCTCCTTGCATTTGGGCGTTTTTCGCCTTCGTTTTTTTAAAGCTCTGTTTCGCACCTATTCCGTTAGGAGCTAACGGTGTTAATCCATAGTGAAAAATACTGCAAACAAAAGAAAGAATCCATATTGAAAATATAGATACACTCTTTGTGATTTTGCTTTTCTTTTTGACATGACGTGTTATTCTATTACGTTTTGATATATTTTTCATGCACTTTTTATAATATTTAATTAATAGTGTTTTGACAGAATTTGACTTATGATACAAAGCTCAAGCTCTTCAGATTTAGGATTTTAGTAGCTTTTGGAGCGGACGGTTAGGGTTGCAACCACTTTGCGGTAGTGGAATTTGTGCGTGAGAGAAGGGAGAGAAGAAGGGTATAAGGTTAGTCTAAGTGGAGTTTCACGAAGAGTTTCATGACATTAAATCAGTTGATGCGGCGATGAGAGAATGAGAAAGTTTCATGAGATGTAACTCTACCGGTACAGATACCTCATTCTCAGTCTAAGGGCCTGTTTGGTTGCCCGGAGGAGTCTAGCCTGGCTCGCACCAGCCAGCCAGGCTGCTCACAGCCAGGTTTTGGGCATGCAACCAGCTGTGTTAGGTTGTCTGTATCTAGTGAGCCAGGTCAAGCAAGAATAGTGTTTGGTTTGACTGCATGTACTCCAAATTTGAATGAAAAGATGCAGGCTTGTATGTTTGGTTGGATGCATGCACCTAAGATCAAGTCACCTCTTGCATGGAGTGGTAAGAATACCACCGGTTTTTCACCAAGTTCATCACCAGTTCATCAGTTCATGGAGAGTTCACATATATTACATCAACTTGCAAAGTAAAGCTACAATGATTAAGAACTGGACTAAAATAATTAGACGATGAACATGACAGCAACAATGGTTCTTTAAATCTACTACATCAGGTTCACATTCAATTGGTTTGACTTCATTGTAGTAACTACCATAAAAGGCTTGGAATGCTTCTTCCCTGTTGGTGTATTTTTTTGTGGCAAGCACCTCTGTACCCATTCACTTGAGCATGAGCATCATCCCAGTTGGAGTAAACTCCAGGGCGCCGGCCAACATGAGCAACATACCAGGCCATAGGTAGCTACAATTAGTGAAGTATGAATTATAAATAAAGAATGACAATGAAATAATGAATGAAACATGAGACAAGATACATCATTGGCATGGACACATGTGCTCAGATTCATAACAACATGAACAACATACCAGGCAATAGGTAGTTACAATGTGAAGTATCAGTTATAAATAAAGAAGAATGACAATGAAATAATGAATGAAAAATCAGAGAAGCATCATTAGCATGGACATGTGCTCAGAAAAAATAGCAACAACATAGGCAAATAGACACATGCTCAGATATGTGCACAACAAATTATCACAACATGTAAATGCGTCACTGGCATGGACAGATGTGCTCAGATTCATGAAACAGACAGTAGAAAACACAACAACATTAGCAAATAGACACATGCTCAGATAAGTTCACAACAAATTATCACAGCAGTTCAGATCAACATCTTCAACACAGGACAACAGGCTGTGGAAGATCACCAGACCCTAGATCAGTAAAGGTTGCAGTTCTATAGTGGCATATCTAAGTCACTAACTATATGCTAGAGTTAGCCATAGTTAAGATCATGCCGTCTGTCCAAAAGAATGCAGGATCATGTCAACTGCATTTAGAGAGTATACCCAATGCACAACAGACCACCAGAGCAGAAAGGTATGCACAAAAGAAGCCACCAGAGAGGATCACTGCACAAAAGAGAGATCAGCCACCAGCATAGGACCTCACATGTAGTGTTTGGCAAGGAAAGTCCTCAGCCAAAGAACATGGTGAGAATCATTCATCTGAACAAAAGCAGATCCCTGGGCCTTGTTGTCTAGCAGGTGACCATATGCACACATCAAAGCTTCATCAGTGAACCCAGGCATGAACATGAGTGCACTATAAAGGTCAGGGTGGGAATCCTCAACCTTGGTAGAACGAATGGCATCTGCAACATTGTTCACTGCATCTGTCATGCCAGTGAACACAAGCACATCATCCTCTGTCAGCATGGACCTCTTTCTCTTCCTTCCAGTTGTCTCAGTTGTCTTGGTTGGCTCAGCTGTCTCAGTCTTGCTGGCCATCTTCAACTCCTCAAACCTCTCATTCTTTAGTGAGCTCTCAGCAAAGTCAGAAGGAGCACCAAGAGGCTCACTGGACCCCATGGCATACTTGCCTGTTGCCTGCCCATTACCAAAGATGATGCTCATCTCCTTATAGTAGTGAATTGGCTTGTTCAGGTACTCAGCATCCTTGGGGTGTGCCTGCCATTACACAATAATAGGTTATAAACTATACATGAGAAAGGATTGAACAAAATAAATAGAATGTACATTCAACTTGATCAAGCAATACTAACCTTGATGTGGCCATTGTAGTGCTCCTCCTCCAGCAGGATCCGGTAATTGTCCTCATCAAAAAGAGCTCCACTTAGATCTCTAAGCTTGGAGATCTTGATCCACTTCTGCCTCCATTTCCTAAGGTGGTTGTACACCTGTGTGCCAGTGACCTCATTACCACTGAACTCATGAACAGCTTGGGCAACCTGGTTTAGGTGCACTTCTTTGAACCCTTTGTCAGTCCTAACACCTGTTGTGATAAGATGACAGAAACGGCGAAGGACAAAACCAGACATTGCATCTGTCCACCTCATTGCAACCCTCTGCTGAGAAGCAGCCCCATCCCCAGCAGCAACCCCAACTCCAGCAGCATCTGGGGCTCCAGCAGCAGCCCCAGCTCCAGCAACAGTAGCAGCAACATGCCCACCAGCCCCAATAGCAGCATGCCCACCAGCCCCAATAGCAGCAGCCACAGTAGCCCCAACAGCAGCTGCCCCAAGAGCCCAGGACCAGGGAAGATAAGGTCATCACCAGCAAGGATCTCCTCAGCCATTTCCTATTATCAGTAGCCACATCCCACTTAGAAAATTGGTGTAACATCATTTCATGTGTCCAGCCTCAGTAAATGTTGCAGGCAACAGCAAAAAAAGAAGCCATTTCCTATGTCATCTAAAATGCATTGGCCATGTATATAAAGAACAAAACATCATTGCACATGTGCCCAGCCTCAGAAAAAATGTAAACAAGAAATAATTTCATCATTACACATGTGTCCAGCCTCAGTTAACATTGCAAACAAGAAACAATTCATCATTGCACATGTGTCCGGCCTCAGTTAACATTGCAAACAAGAAACAATTCGTCATTACACATGTGTCCAGCCTCAGTTAACATTGCAGACAAGAAAAAATTCATCATCGCAAATGTCACAAGCCTCAGTAAAAGTGTAGTATCTAAAATGGTATAACATCATTGCACATGCCCAATGCCTCAACTCTATGATAAATGAAATCATCAATGAACTTATTCAATGCCTCAGTTTTGATGTGATTACAACATAAATAGAGAGAAGTTCAGTACAAAGAACAGTGCAATACAAAGACATTTTAGATGCAAGAGTTGCCTCTATTAGCCCACATGTGATTAGCCCATTCATCCCTAGTTTGAGCCCAAGCAGCATTGTCATCCAGCTGAACACCACGGTCAGTTGGATTGTCATTTGGAACCCAAGAGAACTCACTAGGCACTACCTCATCAACTCCATGATCAAGTATCCAATTATGCAATATGCAGCAAGCAAGTACTAACTTCACTTGTGTCTTGAAAGGATGAAATGGTTTGTTGTCAATGATACGAAAACGATTCTTCAAAGCACCAAAAGCCCTTTCAACAATTACTCTCAGACTTGAATGCCTTAAATTAAATAGTTCCTTTGGATTGGTTGGATAGTTCCTAGAACCATACTCTTTCAGATGGTATCTAGTGCCACGATACAGAGGAAGAAATCCAGGATGACATGCATATCCAGCATCTACTAAGTAGAATTTTCCCATAACAATCATAGACATGCATTAGGTTCATTGTTATGAATTTACAGATTTTATTTATGTACCCAGTTCAACTAATTACCTGGTGGAACCCTTAACCCATTCTCCCTCTCTAGTGCATCAGCAAGGATGGTAGCATCATGTGCTGAACCCTCGCAACCAGCCAAGACATAAGTAAATTTCAAGTCAATGGCAACAACAACAAAAATATTCTATGTAGGATGATTCTTCCTTCCCCTAAATGCTGCTTGGATCTTGGCAGGCACTCTAGCATATACATGAGTACCATCTATTGCCCCAATACAGTCCTACATGAATACCCAACAAATACTTTTCATATTAACATGTGCCCCAAATATGCAGACTTGAAATTGCATTGACATTTTGATTACCTTAAAGTATGGATACCATCTTGGACTGTTGCTTATCTTAAGTGGTGTGTCATTAGATGGAGCTCTAATCATGTCTTGCCTAAGTTCCCCAACAGCATACAAAACTTCCTTGAAATGTCTATGCATTGTTTCTATTGACCTCCTCCAGGTTTGGTGAACAACTCTAAAGCGTTGGTTATGGACAACAATATGAAGAAACATTGCAACTTGTTCCTCAACACCACTATTTAAGTTATTTAAGTTATCTGCCAGCAAGTTTCTCATCCTAAGCAAGTTGCATAGCCTTAAAAAAAGTGTTCTTCTCATGCGAAGCATAGCAATACACTCTATGTCATTATAGTTGTAAATTCTATCCAAGTTCCTATGGTGTTCCTCATCCATCAGGCACAAAGGCCCATAACAGATGCGAGGCCTTGAGTTCTGATGCATTGCAATCCTGCTGAACAAGAATGCATACATAGCTGAGCAGCAGCTCGGGCAATCAACATGCATCTCTGATCCTCCAAAGCCATCTACTATAGCAACACAATAACCAGGCAACACAAAGTACTCAGCATAATAAAATCAAACAAACATCATTGGCATTGAACAATTTCTCAGATTTTATGAAAAGAATATCCTAGGCATTGGACATATGCTCAGTTTATAAAAGAAATCATCACAGTCTTGGACATAAGCTCAGAAGAAATAGCATTCTCACACATGCAGGGCAAAAATCAACATCGACAACGCACATCAACTGATAACCGCATTCATCAAAAAAGGGGGAGAGGATGGACAGGGGAGATTGCATATACTGAAGGAGTTCAGGGAGCACCAAAGCAAAATGAGGCGAGCAAACAAGGGAGCTCAAATCTGCAACCACCAACCAAAGAAGCTATTAGAAAAAAGCCAAAATGAAACAAAATCAATAACCCTAACTAAGAACAAGGTTGTTACCTTAGAATCAAGCAGATAACTCAGATCTGAAGTGCCTGCATCGAGTTTGAGAAGAAACAATAAGAGACCTAGGGTTAGGGTTACGAGATCAAGAACAAGAGGAGACAGAAGGGGAATCAGATTCACTTGCCTGTCCACGAACTCAGATCCAGAGCACCTACGAAGCAAGAAAGAAGGGATGGGATCAATACAACACGAATCAATGAAGAATCAATGAGAAATCGATGAGCAAGAGAGGAAGAGAGAAGAGGGGGAGCACCTGTTGCGCCGGTGAAGAGCAATCGACGAGCTGGAGAGGAAGGAGAGGGGTGGCGGCGGGAGGGAACATATATACTGCAGTGAATGGCGCGAAAAGGGAGGTAACCCTAGCGAAATGGCGCGAGCTCCCGCCGGACAAGTTTTCGCCTCCCGCGTGCTCGCCGCGGCACCGCGGGAGCCTGGCTCTGGAGAGAAGGTCGATTTGGGCGTACCTGGGGAGCCTGGTCGCGGGGGTGGTTTTGCACGGAAGGGGCCTGGCTCGCAGGCTGGTGCGGGACACCAAACGACCCGACCTTGCATGCCGGGGTTCTTGGCTCGTCTGGTGCGGGACACCAAATAGGCCCTAAGTAACTGTGTCCATAGAACTTGCCCAGAGACTCTAATCTAAAGTAATGTTACTTTGGTATTCACCATCGTAGAAAAGGTCGCACTACACCCTAGCGTCCCTTGTGAGCATGGTGGAATGTAGGATTGCAAGGAAATGCGCCCAAGTTTTAAAACAACTTTGTTTGACTTCCGTGTCACCTATTTAATTAATAGCATGTTTGAACACATTCAAAACCTTAAAATTCAATCTCTTACATTTTGGATGCTCTAGGCCTTTTCCACTCACTGAACCCTTGTATGATGTGGTGAGTGGAGAAAGCAGTTCATCATTTGAAGCGTGCAAATCTTCATAACATGAAGTTGAACCCTCGCTCATAAAAGAAAGGTGGAATAGTCCAAATTGGTCCAATTTCATCCTTGTGCTCACGTTGTTTGTCCTTTGCCGTCAACCGATGCCACTCCCGCCTGGTCCGTGTCCCCATGGTGAGGACCTAGACGATGGCAGAGGCTCTGCTGCTACTCCCTGGCACTCCTTCTCCTGCTCCTTGTCACCGCCATCATCGTGGGGTGCATCCCCATGCGCCGCGCATCCACATAGTGGTGGGCAAGCCGCCGCTTCATCCGCATCCTGCTGCCTCGCTGAACGACGCGTGGAGCCTGAGCCAGTGCTCGTCAACGTCGTTGCGTGCAGGAAGTTCTCATGGCTACACTCGTCGTCCCCATCCCTGTTGCAGCGGCGACGGCGGCCGCCGCGTCTGACCAGCAGGGCGGCCGGAGTTTGGTGGTTGGCTCAGCCTTCCCCCGTGGCGGTGGTGCTCTGGGCATTCAGCGGCATCAGCAGGCCCTGATCCAACGATGAGAGATATGGGTACCCATGGGTCCCCACCGACCAGGGTCTTGGAGGTCCCTGTTAAGTGGACCCGACCTGTCAGAAGCCCCACCGACCTGCAAGTGGACCCGTAGACCTTATCCACAACCCTGGCGACCCTGGAAGACCTCGGGCGACCTTATCCGAATCCTGGAAGACCTGCCGAGCTTGTGGCGCAAGTTTCTCCCGTAGGTTGCGGCCCGGTGCCGCTAGTAGATCCGCAGATCGCAGGATTCACCCTATAATCACGGAAGATGACCTTCCTAACTTATAATCGACCCCGATGAGGGTGTCCACCGACCTCGAATGGAAGCCCTAGCCCGCTGGCCATATAAGGCGGCGTAGAGCTCCATTCGAGGGGACTTCTCCTTTCACGCATAATTCCACCGCATACTGGACGTAGGGTTTACTCTCCGGAGGCCTGAACCAGTCCAAACCCTTGTGTCTTTCGCCATTCTCGCCGTGTTCCGAGTTCTCCCTGCGAACTACCACCTACGCTCTTAGGTCCCGATCCCCTCCAATCAACCTACAACCGCTTGGGTCGCCCCCTAGCAGATCTGTCCAGGTCTCACCCCTGACAGTTTCGCGCCAGGTAGGGGTGATCGGGAACTCGCTGTGCAGCATGGTGGCCCGATCTGGTCTCGTTTTTCTAGCGATCATGGCGGACATCCTCGCCAACCATGTGGAGATTTGCTTCAGCACCTTCACAGCGACCTCGACCACACTAGCGACGGCAACCGCCCCGACGATCGCTGTGAAGGTCCCGGCGACACCCGTCGCCGCCCCCGCTTCTGATCTGAAGTTGAGGACCCACCCGCCCAAACCCTATGATATTGTTCAGGGAATGGAGCGTGTCATCAACATGATGGATGAGACACTCCAGATCTGTGAGAGAGCCTAGTGCTCAATGCAGACCGCGTCGCATCGCAAGACCTTCCCCTTCGGTCTGCGACCACCCAGCGACGCCTACATCCGCTAGGCAGCCAAGTCCTTCCATATCCAATCTGGGCGACAGGAGTCTTTTGACGACCTTAAGACCGAGCCTCGTGCCTGCCGCGATCATCTCGACGTACCGTGCACCTATCACAAGGGCGCGTGGCACACCCTCCGCGGCTACCGAGTGCGGAAGAAGATCGACCAGGAGCGTACTAGTCCTCGTAACACGCGAACTCCCACGTCTCCAGACGTCGACAAGTTTTAGAAGGTCCGGGTCCGCGTCTCCCCTAACAACCAAAGTTCCATCCGGCGGTGGGTCTTGGTGGTTCGGCGAACGAACCACCACGGGTCGGCGCGACGGACTCCGAGGAGGCACGTCGGATCCAGAGCAATGCCAACCGCACCCAGAGACAGGCGGAGGAGCAGCACCAGGTGGTACCTCAGTGCGCCCGAGACCTACATCTCGAGTTCGAGGAAGCAGGGCTGCCAATGTTCAACAGCCCTCAGGCCAACCTGGGCGCGGCTATGGCACATCTCCAACAGGACAACCCATCACCCAAGGCCGAAGCAGCCATGGCTTACCTCTAAGTCGCTACAGCCCTGGTGGAAGAAAAGAGCGTGACATCCAAGTCTACGGTGTCTTCATCGAGCCGGCATTCGCGTAGTCGATCTAATTGACTTGCACATAGCAAACTTCCCACCATCTAGGAAGAAGTCGACTAGCCCCAGGCGAATGGTGCGAAAGACGGCGACTTATGCGCCAACCTCGACAAGAACAGGCGTGGCCGCGACGCTCGTGACTACATCGATCAACGCCATCGCGAGTGCGAAAAGAGGGAGCTCCGACGTCGTTTGGACTACGATCGCGAGTACGGACCTCCGGGTGCCGTTCGTCGCATCATGGAGCGTGAGGAGCGCGACCGCCACGACGTCGAGAATAGGCGACGTGCCCAGTACGCAACGGACTACGACCGCCCTGAGGGTCCTGTTCCTAACCAGGATCACGAGCTCAGATCCCAAGTTGTGTCCCCCGCACAGAACGAGGTTGGCGCCCAGGTCGGAGATAACGGCGACGACATGTCCATCACCACCTTCCCTGCATTGGCCCCTCGTCTTTGATCAGTCGCCTACCCCGACAACTTCAAGCCAAACATTCAGAAGTACGACGACCACTCTGACCCCAACATCTGATTGTCGACTTACTACGTCGCTGTCAAGGCGGCTTGCGGCAACTTCGATCACATGGCGACCTACTTCCCACTGGTGATGGGCGACATGCCGTCGCTCTGGCTCAACAACCTCCCAGCGGGCAGCATCAAGTCGTGGGCCAACCTATCCCAGGCCTCACCTCAAACTTCCAACCGACCTACAGTCGCCCTGGAAATGCCTTCAACCTCGGGAGGGTGACCATGAAGACAAACGAGCGGCTTTGTGATTACACCAACCGGTTCTTCGAGAACCGCAACACATGCGTTGGCGTTTGGGATGACCAGGTCGTCGATAGCTACAAGAAAGGCGTCAGGGATCGCAAGGTCTTCGAGAAGATCCACGAATCAGGTGCCACCACAGTCGCGTCGCTCATAGAGGTCATGAACAAGCTCATTGACACTGACGAAGCACTGGTTAACTAGTTCAACTCCGACGTCAAGCGCGACGCAGGGACCTCTGGTGCCGCGACCGATCCAAGCTCCAAGCTGCACAAGAGACCTTCCGGGGTGCTTGCGGTAGACGGGCGTCATCCTTCGACCTTCAATGTCGATGAGTTCAATGCGGTGCTTGACAGCCCCTGCACGTTCCACGAGTGGGTCACCCACACCGTCCGAGAATGCACGCAGTTCAAGAGGGTGTTCCACACACCCGACAACCTGAAGCGATCCAGAGGTGACGATGATCGGTCGTCTTCACGTCGCTACAACAACAACCACCGCGACGATCGACATGGCCGAGGAAACGACGATCGCCGCGACGACTGGTGACGCGATAACCAGCAGTCGGAGGACCGCCGCGACGAGCGCGGCCTACCTCCTCCACTAGAGACAGGCAACCCCAATGACCCCTTCCAGCAGGCCAAGAGGTCAATCAACATGATTGTTGGCGACCTAAAAACCAGCACGAACAAGAGGAGGTATCGCAAGGACAAGTATGAGATCCAGCTCATCCACACCAAACCATCGCAGCGCCTGCGTTGGTCGGATCAGTCGATCACGTTCTACAAGGCTGATCACTGGGTACACATCCTAGATCCTAGGTCTTACCCACTTGTCGTCGAGCCCATAGTTGAGGGCACCCTGCTCCCTCAGACCTTCATCGATGAGGGAAGTGGCTCAACATTATCTTCGTCAACACCCTGAAGAAGATGGAATTCAACTTCAAGAGGCTGACGACATGCGACGAGCCCTTCTTCGGTGTCGTCCCCGGCAAGGTAGCCTACCCCATGGGTCGGGTCTCCCTCTGGTGATGTTAGGCACCGAGGAGAACTTCTGCACGGAGTATCTCAGCTTCGAGGTCGCGGACTTCAAGTCTTCGTACCACGCCATCCTAGGTCGTTCCATGCTGGCTAGGTTCATGGCTATTCCACACTACACCTACTTGGTGTTGAAGATGTCGGCTCCCCATGGGGTTCTCACTGTCTACAGCGACCTCATCGTCTCGTTCAAGTGCGACAACGAGGCCCTGGAGATTGCCACGACGAATGCCTGCATCGACACCTCGGCGTTCATGATCGCCGAAGCAGCGAAGGTCGCCCCGAGTGACCTCACCGTCCCAGAGCAGAAGCGCACTGACACCACCTTGGATGCCATGACAACGACGAAGAAGGTCTGTCTCGGCCTTGCCGACCCAGAGAAGACGGTGGTCATCGGCGTGAACCTCAGGGAAAAATAGGAGCTCACGCTCACCAGTTTTCTCTGGGATAACGCTGACCTATTCACATGGATCCCATCGGATATGCCAGGTGTTCCAAGGGAGCTGGCTGAGCACTCCTTGGATGTAAGCAAGACGGCCAAGCCTGTCAAGTAGAAGCTATGCCGCTTTGCGAAGGATCACAAGGAGGTCATTAGGGTAGAGATAATAAAGCTCCTAGCTGCCGGATTTATCCGTGAGTGTAAAAATCCGGTTTGGCTCGCCAACCCGGTGCTTGTACCCAATAAAACCGGTCAGTGGAGAATGTGTATCGACTACACTGGTCTTAGCAGGCACTTCCCTAAAGACCCCTTCCCTCTTCCGCGCATCGACCAGGTCATTGACTCCACAGCTGGAAGCGTCCTACTATGCTTCCTCACTGCTACTCAGGCGATCACCAGATAGCCCTGAAGGTCTTTGACCAAGATAAAACGATGTTCATAACGCCGCACGACATATACTACTACACCGCCATGACGTTCGACCTAAAGAACGCTGGAGCGACCTACCAGAAGGCCATCCAGAAGTGCTTGGAGTCCTAGATCGGCGACAACGTCGAGGCTTATGTCAACGACGTGGTCGTCAAGACCATGGTTGAGGACAACCTCATCACCGACCTTGCACAGACCTTCGCCAACCTCTGGCTCTACCGCTGGAAGCTCAACCCGGAGAAGTGCGTCTTCGGCGTCTCGTCTGGCAAGCTCCTGGGATTCATGGTAAGCCACCGAGGCATCGAGGCGAACCCCACTAAGGTCGACGCCATCCAGAAGATGAAGAGAACTACCGGGAAGAAAGACGTGATGAAGCTCACCGGCATGATGGCGGCTCTAGGTCGCTTCATCAGCAAATTTGGCAAAAAAGGCCTGCCCTTCTTCAAGTTGCTGAAAAAGTCTGACAAATTCGAGTAGACAGATGAGGCGGATCAGGCGCTCGAAGAGTTGAAGACCTTCCTCATGACGCCTCCGGTCATGGTGCCCCCGCGTCTAAAGAGACCTTGCTACTCTACATCTCCGCGTCCATCTAGGTGGTCAGTGCAGTCCTGGTGGCGGAGCGACCTGAAGAAGGTCAGCCCTATCATGTCCAGCAACCAGTCTACTACATCAGCGAGGTCCTATCTGACAGCAAAATCAGGTACTCGCAACCTCAGAAGATGTTGTACGCTCTCCTCAACGCCTCGTGCAAGTTGCAGCACTACTTCCAGTCGCACAAGACCAAGGTCGTCTCCAGCTTCCCCTTGGGAGAAATTCTACACAGCCGCGACACCACAAGGCGCATTGTCAAGTGGTCGGTCGAGCTAGGTGAATTCGAGCTTGAGTTGAGGAACCAAGTTGAGAAGCACCTTGGTCCATGTGTGATGAGTGATTGACCGGATGGTTTGAAGCTTTGTGTGTGTAGTGTTGAGTTGTGTTGTGTGTGTTTTATTTTGTGTATTTACCTTATTGTTTATGTGGTGTGTTGTCAATGCACTCGTGAGGAGTGGTTGACAACGTTGTGTGGACTGACTCTTGGCCTAGTATTGCAGGTGTTGGTTGCGGCTTGGTTTGCGTTGGTGCAGGTGAAGAACAGGCGCGAAAGGTTTTAGCCTTGCGGGGCCTTCGAGGAGTGCAGAGACAAGTAGGCTTGGTTCGAGGGACCCGGTGGCCGACGGGATCAAGTGCGAGCCGCATGGTGCAAGAAGAGCAAGATGAAGTCGTGGACATGGAGCCGGTGCATCGGTGGTGGCCAAGTCAAGGAATGAGGCAAGACTGACCGTCCGGGCGCCGGAGGTGAAAGGCTTGGCAGGCTCGACGCTTGGCGTTGTGAGGCCGGGCCGTGTACGCGGGGTTTGGTGGTTTGGCCACAAAACCATCGGAGGATGGTTTCTCGGTTTGGGCCTCAAAACAAAGCCCGAGGGCCTGGCGTGATGGAGACGGTATCCGGGTGCGTCGGGAAGCTTCGAGGCGGGCGACACGCAGCATGATCAAGGTGCTTGCGTCGGGAGGACGTGAAGGCCTGATGGATGTGCGACCGTCCGATGGTGAACTTCATGTGTTGACCAAAATGCCCCTGTGAGGGCTTGAGTTGTACTCCTAGTGTGGGGGCACTTCGGTCTTTTCCGGAGGGCCTATATATAGGAGGAGGGGGCTGAATTTTCAGCCAACTCTTGGGCTAGTAGGCTGCGGTACTCTTTCATTTTGGAGTGCTTTGGGAGAGAGGAGAGAGTGGCTCTTTGATTGGAGTTTTTTGCCATCTTAGATTTGGATTCTAGGAGTGGCTTGTAATCGATTGGACAAGATATTCATAGTGAATTCATCCTCTAAATTTTGTGCCAATCTTTCTATTCCTGAGTTGCTCTTGTTGCATTTTCGGAGCTCTTTTTGTGCTATTTTCGTGCTTGACTTGTTTCATCAATTTGAGGGCGTTTCTATCCGGATTTCTTTGAGGGGATCATGGGTGAGTGCTTTGTGCCTCTTTGTGGATGATCTTGACCCCTCAAACACCGGATTTGGCCTTCGATTCGTTGACTTTTGGATGAACCCTAGGTCATAGTGTTCTTGGCAAGGATTTGCGATTCCGGGAGTTGTAGGATGTTTGAGGCTGTAATTTTTGGGGCATAACCTCTCCTTGGGGTGTTCATCATCTCACCAAAATTTCGTCTCAAGACTCCTTGTGGTTTGGGAGATCCATCGATTGAAGTTTGAGGTTGTTTCTCGTGTTCCTTGGGCGTGTCTTGATTCGCACCTGGTGGACCGTCCGCGAGGTCACCGCGGACCGTCCGCGAGGTAGCCGCGGACCGTCCGCGAGGTCACCGCGGACCGTCCGCGAGGTGCCTGACAGCCCAGCTGTTCTTCGTGTTCTTGCGGGTTCTTGAGCGCCTCTCTTTCGATTCATTTTGTCGGTGGGTTTTTGGTGCATGAAGTTTGCGGACGGTCCGTACTAGAGTGTCGGACGGTCCGTGATGAGGCGGACGGTCCGCGGGTCCATCATGGACGGTCCGTTTTTCTCGGTGTAGTACTGGAGGTTTGGGTAGCAATTTCGGACGGTCCGTGCCCTCCTCGCGGACAGTCCGCGCCCTCCTCGCGGACAGTCCGCCCGGACACTGCGGACGGTCCGCCTGGTGCTTTCCAGATTGGCTAAGTCCCTTGCTTTTTGAGTTGTGCTTCCGCGTTGGATTGGTTTGGGACTTGTTCCTAGGGTTGGTAGGTCCTTTGTGACTACGCGACCTTGGCAAGCTCGTGTTGGAATCCTTGTTTGTGGATTTGGAGCATAGGCCGAGTTCATCCTTCGGGAAGAATTTTTATCGGCTCCCATTCACTCCCCCCTCTCTGGTCGCCTAATCGGCCCTTCAATTGGTATCAAAGCCTGTTGTGGATTCTTGTGGCTCTAACAAGTCTTTAATCCATATGGTGACTAGAGGAAAGAGGTGCTTTTGCTTGCGACCTTGGTTTGCGCGTTTTGAGTCCGGCGATTTGGAGTTGTGCCCTTGGAAAACCATAACTTGAGATACCTTCAGTAAAACGCATAACTTTTCGCTCGGTGCTCCGTTTTGGCTCAAATTTTTACAGCGGTTTCATGACTCCATTTCTAGGTGATTGAAAAATTCAGAAAAAATCAAGAAGATAATTGAAAAATCCTCATTTAAGTCTCTTGCGGCTTTGTCTTGTTTCTTCTGGATTTTCTCTAGGCTTCATTTCACCTTATTTTGAGCTGAAATTTTTTGTGCCTCTATCTTTGGTGCTCCTTGTTCAGTGGTAAAATTTTGGGAAAAAGATAAGATCCTTTGCTATTGAACTCGTGAGTGCTTGTTAGAGAATTGAGGCATTTTGAGTGCTTTCTTTGCATCGTTGCTTGTTCCTCGAGTTTGCTTTCGGCTAATTCTAACTGGTACTTTGATTATGGCACCAAGTTCTTCTCCTTGTGGTTCTTTGAGCAGGAGAAGTATGGCGGTTGAGGCGGAAGCCGGAGTGGAGGAGATGATATCTCTCATCGAGGACTATCGAGATGGTGACATCAAGAAAGGCGAGCTCTACCACAAGCTAGGAGGCATGAACCAAGGTACACTTGCCAAAGCTATCTTGATCCTATGCAATAGGTTGGATGATTGTGAGCGTGATTGTGGAGACTTGCTTAGGAGAAACATAGATTTGTGTGATGCCTTGCGTAGGAAGAATGAGAAGATGAAATGCTCTCTTACTAGGTTGAAATGTGGTATGGCTCCTTGGAGGTCTCGTGCTTTGAATTCTTGCACTTCTTGTAACACCATGCATGCTAAAAATGATGCTTTGATTGCTTCCATTTGTGACGCCCCAGGTTTATAATTAGCATCATTAGCGCTAATGGCCGAATCAGCCGAGTCAAACCGGCCGACACCTGTCAAACCTAGGTCAACCTGGGTCATCACCCCGAAAACCTCGCCAATGAACCCCAATGAACCCCTTGACCAAGCCTACACACACCTGTAATGGACCCGTGGCCAAAGACACGGTCAAAACCGGCTTAACCGTTGACGTCAGCGAATGTCGTTCGGAACTTTTGCCGCGTTCTCCAAAATTCACCTAAACACTTCAAAATCTACCTTTAGGAAAGTTGTCCATCTTGTTGAGGGACACAACTTTCATGTAGATTGGCATTTCAAATTTTGGGTGGAAATTGGTGAAAAACTCGATCGACTGACAGTACCTCCTGTTTTCCAGAACGGTAGGCATTCAATGTTGGCACGACGTTCCTGCAAAATCCGTCGAGAAAAACACTAGACGGCCTTTACAAAAGTTGTAGAGGGTAGTTAGATCTACAACTTTCCTAGCTCCACACGGCGAGTTTTTCCCCTTCTCTAGCTCGTGTCGCCGGTCCCGCTGCAGTCCAACAGCTCCACACGGCCTCCCAAGCCGCCCAGCACCAACCGCCCCCCTCCCAGACCGGAGCACCACCGGAGCCGAGCCGCACCGCGGCCTGGACGCCGCCAGCCGGCTGCCCACCAGTGCTCCACCACCCGTCTGAGGCCACAAACCGAACCCTAGTGACCTCCTCTTCCTTCCCCACCCATCCCCCGGCCGAATCCCTCACCGGAGTGTCTCAATTCCGGCGAGCCGCGCCGGCCGGTCCGCCCAGGGACCACATTGCGAAACTGAAGTTCTTTTCGAGGGCCTCCCTGCAATTGGTAACTCAAATAGTAAAACTGTTTTGGCTGCTTCTTGTAAATTGCTTAGAAAATGACAGAAAAATCAGACAAATGCAAACTCTATTTTGTTGGATCCGTTGTGAATTATCCTACAACTTTTGTTATTCTAGCCTGAGCTAATTCCTGTTATTTTTTGCATGAAAAATATAAATGTGAAAACACTAGATCTGCAATAACTCAAAATCTATAAATCCTCTGTGTCCAATTTTTGGATATGCTGTGTGTTAGGTCATGACTAGCTCCTTTGACAAAAATTGCACAAAGTTATGATGTGAATCTTTTTATAAAAATGTTTTTCCATCTCTTCCAGATCTGCATAAATGATTTTTCTGGCTAAAAATGATTAGGTTTTTGCAACCAACTTGTGCACACTGTCTTTTAATTCCAAAACACACCTCTGGTGAATTAATCACAATTTTATAATTAGCAGAAATATTTATTCTTGAATTATGCTTGAATTTCTTTGAAAATACATAACTCAAGTTTCATAATAGTTCTAGGTGTATGTGCTGCACCACTAGGCTAGTTTTGGACCATATAACATGTGTGAGAAAGTTTGGATCATTTTGTTGAGTATTTATTTTTGTTGCATTTACCTTGTCCTTCTAGCTAGCTTTT
Organism: Cenchrus americanus; assembly: GCA_947561735.1. Taxonomy (NCBI): domain Eukaryota; kingdom Viridiplantae; phylum Streptophyta; class Magnoliopsida; order Poales; family Poaceae; genus Cenchrus; species Cenchrus americanus. The sequence goes on along the minus strand of OX387245.1, from coordinate 78,368,615 downwards.
GTCTTTTTCAAAAAGAATTAATTTCTAGCTATCCAAAGCTTGCATGTGTGTCCAGTGGCTTGTTATAAGTATTTAGTGTGCAACACACCCTTCCACTGAATTTTATTAATTAATTCCATGAATAAAAGTTTGTAAGTCATTAAGGGCTTAATAGTCATTAAATGGGAAAAATCACCAAACCACCCTTGCTAACTAGTGTGTGGTTGTAAATCGATTTAAAAAGGCTAATTGCACCTACCCACTGCTGTTTGTGAAGTTGAATTAAATTATTTACATATATATGTACACAGAATAAAGAATATTTACTAAATAATTGCATATTGTTCCTTTTTGGAGAGTATGCTAAATGTATTCTTATCTAGGTGAATGTGTCTAACTAATGCACCCTATGGTTGTCATTTATTGTTTGTGATTAATTAAATTAAAATCGTCAAATAAATCTTGCATTTGCATCCTCGTGTAGATCTCCCGAACGGTAGCTGTACGCGTGTGCCGGACGGAGGAGACGGAGGCACTGACGGAGACGTGCACCACGTCGTTGTAGAGCAAGACCTGGACCAAAGTCCAGAAGGGCCAAGGCCAACCTTGCCATCGAAGGGAAGCCCCGGATCATTAACCGCGTCTTTTAAAATTATGCAATTATGTTTGCTACGATTGTGCATTTACGTTTCAGGAGTTGATTTGAAACCCTAGATGCATGATCCCTAGGTACCTATGCTATATTACTAGTATGCTAGGTCGATAGCTGCTATGCTATAGGACCGCTAGAAGTCGAGTGATGTTCGTCACTCGCGAGAATAGGTTCTTATGTTGGAATCATAAGATCTTTATAAATGGATTGCTCATGTGGTAAGAGCATGGGATTTGGGCTCCGGTCCAGTGGCTTTCGTGGGCTAAGCTTTTGAACGTACTAAACATATGCCGGGTATGGGACCGGTAAGCCTAGTACCCGATTGACGCGGTAAGGGAACCTTTCCCTACTAAACACGGGGCACTTGTGTCCCCACTTGCAACGAGGTGGTACTGCGCGCGAGTCGGACGTTCTTGTGGGAGCGATCCGGTAAGCCTTGTACCAAGGAATGTAGGTTCCGCTCCCGAGCCGAAGATCGACGGGAACCGCTTTGGTCGGTGTATACCCTGGGGGTATGCATTCTTCCGTGTGTTTAGATCCACCTTGCAAGGTTTAAATCAATCGATTGTCGGCCTCTCACCGTTATCTGAGACTGCTTAATCAACTGGCCATGATATCCCATAATGATGGAACTTGAGGAATAATGTTGTATGAATTAATTGCTTGTCCAATTCTTGATTGAGTTAGATGGCACACTTAGAAAGGATAAACAACTAGAACTTGTGCTAAAATATTGAAAGTAAGGATCTACCCTTAGTAGCTGTTCAGCAAAAGGAAACTCCACCGGCCAAAAGCCTCTCATGTCTAGAGTTTGGTGATGTAGTTATCACCCGACGGTTAAGTCTTGCTGAGTATTAGTATACTCAGCCTTGCTTTAAAACTGTTGTTGCAGGTGTGGTTGACCGGAAGGGTGACGACAAGTGATGACATCACGGATGGCCTCCTGTGATGTTTCCCGTTGCGCTAGTTCTTTTATTTCCGCTGTTTTCAAACTCTGAACCTTTACTCCATGTCATGAACAATGGTTTGTAATAAATTATGTTAACTCATGTTGTACTCTGGACTCGCCTTCGCGTGAGTTTTAATGCATATGTCGATCCTCTGTTTGAATTCCAAGTGATTTACCGGGCGTTAACCCGGCAACTAACGACAGGATGATACTTTACTATTGCTTAATGGCCAAGGTGGATCGGTCTTAGGCGATAGTACGATATTTTCCTGGGCGGGTTGTCACACCATTGCATGCTTGAAATTTGAAATTAAGGTGTTAAATTTCAAAGCTTCTTTGCCTTGCAAATCTTGCGATGTCTTGCATGCTGAAATTAATGAATTAAAATTGACTCACACCACATGTGTAGATGATCTTGAGCATGCTAGGGATGAAATTTGTGATATAAAATCCATGCCTTGTAGCAAGTGCTCTTTGTTTCCTGTAGAGGATGCTTGCCATACTTCTTGTGATGATGATGATGATGCTTTGATGGGTGTAAATGATGATACTTGTTCATGTTGTCTCATTTGCACTTCATGCATTGATTTGGAAAGTGAAGTTTTGGCTTTAAAGAAAATGCGCGATGATATGAGCGCCAAGTTGGTTGAGCATGATGAGATGAGTGCCAACGTTGAGAAAGAAAATGAACTCTTGCGTATCACATATGCTAAATGCATTGAAGAAGAAATCAATAATTTGAGAAATATGACATGTGGTACTTGTGAGCGCCTCAAGTCTCAAAATGAGGTTTTGCGCACAAGGTGCAAGAGTCTCTGTGCCAAGGGTTTGGACTCATGCTTCTCTTGTCACTCCGATGTTGATGCTTCTAAATTTGCTTCTTCTAAACCGGAGTCAACTTCTTCTCTTGAGTGTGAGTCTTTGAATGGTGGTAAGTGTGCTAGTGCTTTGGATAGCACTCCCATAGCTACTCCTAAGCTTGTTGCTTCTTCCGGTGTTGCCCAAGGTGATTTGAATGGAAAGGGTGCCTCCCACATATTTGGAACTCATACTCCCAAGCCGAGGTTCCAATGCACCTTTTGCAAGAAGGATGGGCATACCGTTGAGTTTTGCTTTCGCCGTGTCAAGCACGAGCGACGTCTGCGTGCCAAAGATTTTAAGAAGCCACATAGCCTTTCTCATGGCACGTGTGATTCTAATGTGGGCACCAAGTTGGATGTTGGGGTTGATGCTTCATGATCTAAGTCCCAAGGGACTTCCCACTTACAAGAGAATGGTGATTCATCCACTCAGACCGTGCCTCTCGATAGGCCTTTGTACCATTGCTCTCACTGTGGGAAGGATGGGCATCAAGAGAGTTTTTGCTACCGCCGGGTAAGGAGAATACGGCGAGGAGGTGACTCTAGGCCTTTGGTTGTTCATAGCCCTCCTCATGGCATGAACACTTGTGAGCCTAAGAAGGCGCGATTTGTGGACAGGTTTTATGACACTCTTTCTAGTGAGTTAGGCCATGCTCGTGGACATGCTTCTAGTGTTTCTTGTGTTGGTCCGCGACATGCTTCCCGTGGTGCTTGTGTTGGTTCTTCTCCTACGACCCGAAGGATCTTTGCCTTTTTGCTTGTGGTAGCACTCGACTTTCTTCGCGAGTGACTTCTTTGAGGCATGGTTCCAAGGGCGTTCGAAAGACTTTTCATTCCAACCGGCATTTGCATCATGCTAACCCACATGATAGGTTGTGTGCACCACTTACCCGTGTGACCAAATCTTGGATTCCCAAGTACGTGCTTGCTAACCCTTTGGGATCCAAGGCTCGGTCTTTCTCGTCTCCTTGTGTGTAGGTATGGAGGCGCGGTTGGAGAACATGAGTTGGATGGGCTTGATCTCTGCCCGTGAGGAGATCAAGATAAGATGGTTCTCCACACCGTTTTGGATGGCTCTTGAAAGCCTTTGTACACATGTATAGTGAGTTTTCTTTTCCCCTTGTCCTCTCTTGTATATAATTGTGTCTTGCTTGTGTGAAAACCATGGTAGGCTAGCCATCTTGTTCATGATAGCTTTGTGATCTTGAATATCTATCTTGCTATCTTTGTATGATTTTATGGTGGGTGATATTTATGAACATCATGTCATGCTTTATGGTTGATTGCTCGGTTATGTCATGTTGTTCATCCATATCATTTTTGTCTAGCTCGATGGTACCTTTCTTGTTAGCATGTTTGTCCCCCATGTATATCTTGTCATGCTAGCTTTGTAATATATGTTGGTGGATGATCCATGTGATCTTGTATCATGCCTTTGTTTAGTTCTTGTATATTGTTTGGCATGTTGTTCTTTGGTATCATTTTGGTTTAGTGTTGTACCTTGTTGACATACTTGCTTGCCCATGCTTATTCATATTTGTGGAATCATGTTACAATGCTCTATTTATGTTAATTGTTATTGTCAATGCATTGTGTAGCATGTTGTGAGCTTTCTTTGGAGTTTTGGGCTTGTCTTGTCTTCGGGTTGTGTTGTTGTTCCTCTTTTCGGTTGGTTTTACAGTTTTCCTTGCTCTTTCTTTTCCTAGCTTTTGCTTTGTTAGTTGCCCTTGGTTGAGGGGGAGCTTGGCTTCTTTTGATAGGGAATTTGATTCCAAGAAGGGTTGTGGCTTTTTGGGGAGTCTTTGTGATCCTTAAATTGGTATTCCTTCTATGATATTCAATTGGGATCTTTGCGGTTTTGCAATTGGTACTTTTTCTATAGTACTCAATTGGGACTTTTGGTGGCTCTTCTCTCGCTTGGAGCGATTCTTGGTTGGTGTGTTCCCTCGTGAGCTTTATCGGTGTTAAGTCGAGTTCCTTGTCTTCCTATGCATTTTGCATTGCATTTGTATCATATATCATGATGTATAGACTTTGGTAGGTTTGACATTTGTGTCTTGCATTCTGTCATATATCATGTTTGTTTTGATGTACATATCTACCTATGTTGCATTTGTATCATATTGCATTTTAGGATGATGAGCTTCTTCCATATGCCTCATTTGAGTTTCTTTGGCTACTTGTGAGATATTGGTCATGTGTGTGGAGAAATGGCTATGTGAGGCTATGCTCTTGGAATATTTGAGATATATGTGTTGTGAGATAGCCTTTTTAAATCAAATGCTAATCTTGACTAAATTTGATGAAATGTGCTCCACTCATGTGTAGTAGTATATCCATGTCACTTTTTGGTCTAAATGTGCCTTTCATGCTTAGATTGTGCTTGGATGTCTCTTTCTTGCATTTGGGCCAAAGGCCGATATCATTATGAATGTTTAGCCTATGTTGCATTCATGGAGGAGCATAAGCTTCTTTTTGCCGCAAAGGCACTTCATGTACCATGAAATGAATTAATCTTGAAAAGAAGTGTGTATGCTTGAAAAATGCTCCCTCCATCATGTTTATGCTTAAAATGTCTTATCTTTCACACATGGGTGCAAAACATGTTGCATGATGTTCACCAGTGGAGAAGTCTCCCCGAAGTGGACACATGGCTCATGAGCTTTGACATGACATTCTTTGCTTTATAGGTGTTTATAATGATCTTTTGCTGAGAATTTGATATCCTTGTATGATCTCTGAATGGTATGCATGTTTGTGGCTCAAGTGTGACATGGATAGGCTTTTACATGTGAAGAGAGCCTTCTTTTGGTAAAACTGCTTAAATCTGAAAATTTTGCTTTGTCACATGCTTGTATTTCCATATATTACTTGTGGCAATGCTTTGACTATGCTATGACCCATATGTGTGCTCTTTGTCTCACTTCTAGCCTTTGACATTAGATTTGGCCTATTTGAGAAGCTCATGTAGATGTTTATATGCTTTGTCTTACATTCACGCATTTTCAACTTGATTCATACATTGTCAACAAGGGGGAGAAGAGGTGAGCTCAATGAAAAATTCAGAAAACTGCATCAGGGAGAGCTTGCATTTGTGTAGGGGGAGCTTTGGTGAGTTTCCTTTGTTTGCCTGAGTTGTGCTTTGGTGGTTGCTTTTTGCTCTATCACGTGTGTTTAGGGTGAGCTTTGTATGCTCTTTGTCCCTAGTGCATGTGTTTAGGGGGAGCTTGTGAGCTTGGTGTGCTCTTTTCTCTATCTCATGAGTTTAGGGTGAGCTTTGTATGCTCTTTGGCCCTAGTTCATGTGTTTAGGGGGAGCTTGTGAGTTTTGTGCTCTTGTGCCGGTGGTGTTGAGCCCTTTGCCTCTTCTTGAGGAGCCGGCGGTTGACTTGTGTTTTCTATTATCACATGATTGGTGTTGAGCCCTTTGTGCCTCTTCTTGAGGGATCGTGTGATTTCGCTTGTCCATGATCGGTGTTGAGCCCTTTGTGCCTCTTCTTGAGGGATCATGCATTCTTGTCTCGGTTGTGTCGAGCCGTTGCCCATGTCTTTGGGGACCGAGACATTGAGTTGGCCTTTGTGGTTTCTCTCATGCCAAGTGACCTTGTTCTTTGCTCTTGTGTGGTTTTCTTTCACTTGGATGAGGTGTTCGGTCTTTGCCATCTCAAACCATTTCTTTGTGCTCACTTGTTGTCAATCTGCTCCTCAAGGGGGAGAAATTTGGAAAATCAAGTTGATATGAACCTTGATTTGATGGTGATGAGCGGTTGACAAGTGTTTTGGTTTCGAGAGGAATTTGTCGGAGCATGCTTTTATCCCTTCTCACTTCAAGTGGCCTTTTGTTTGCTTTTTATTGGCTTTGTGGCGCTTGAATGAGTTCTTGTTTGTGTTTTGACCTTCTTTTGTCAATGCACTCATCAAGGGGGAGATCGAGGAACCAAGTTGAGAAGCACCTTGGTCCGTGTGTGATGAGTGATTGACCGGATGGTTTGAAGCTTTGTGTGTGTAGTGTTGAGTTGTGTTGTGTGTGTTATATTTTGTGTATTTACCTTATTGTTTATGTGGTGTGTTGTCAATGCACTCGTGAGGAGTGGTTGACAACGTTGTGTGGACTGACTCTTGGCCTAGTATTGCAAGTGTTGGTTGCGGCTTGGTTTGCGTTGGTGCAGGTGAAGAACAGGCGCGAAAGGTCTTAGCCTTGCGGGGCCTTCGAGGAGTGGAGAGACAAGTAGGCTTGGTTCGAGGGACCCGGTGGCCGACGGGATCAAGTGCGAGCCGCATGGTGCAAGAAGAGCAAGACGAAGTCGTGGACATGGAGCCGGTGCATCGGTGGTGGCCAAGTCAAGGAACGAGGCAAGGGCCGAGTAGGCCGTCCGGCGCGCGGAGGTGAAAGGCTTGGCGGGCTCGACGCTTGGCGTGGTGAGGCCGGGCCATGTACGCGGGGTTTGGTGGTTTGGCCACAAAACCATCGAAGGAGGGTTTCTCGGTTTGGGCCTCAAAACCGAGCCCGAGGGGCTGGCGTGACGGAGACGATATCCGGGTGCGTCGGGAAGCTTCGAGGCGGGCGACACGCGGCATGATCAAGGTGCTTGCGTCGGGAGGACGTGAAGGCCTGATGGATGCGCGGCCGTCCGATGGTGAACTTCATGTGTTGACCAAAATGCCCCTGTGAGGGCTTGAGTTGTACTCCTAGTGTAGGGGCACTTCGGTCTTTTCCGGAGGGCCTATATATAGGAGGAGGGGGCTGAATTTTCAGCCAACTCTTGGGCTAGTAGGCTGCAGTACTCTTTCATTTTGGAGTGCTTTGGGAGAGAGGGAGAGAGAGGAGAGAGTGGCTCTTTGATTGGAGTTTTTTGCCATCTTAGATTTGGATTCTAGGAGTGGCTTGTAATCGATTGGACAAGATATTCATAGTGAATTCATCCTCTAAATCTTGTGCCAATATTTCTATTCCCGAGTTGCTCTTGTTGCATTTTCGGAGCTCTTTTTGTGCTATTTTCGTGCTTGACTTGTTTCATCGATTTGAGGGCGTTTCTATCCGGATTTCTTTGAGGGGATCATGGGTGAGTGCTTTGTGCCTCTTTGTGGATGATCTTGACCCCTCAAACGTCGGATTTGGCCTTCGATTCATTGACTTTTGGATGAACCCTAGGTCATAGTGTTCTTGGCAAGGATTTGCGATTCCGGGAGTTGTAGGATGTTTGAGGCTGTAATTTTTGGGGCATAACCTCTCCTTGGGGTGTTCATCATCTCACCAAAATTTCGTCTCAAGACTCCTTGTGGTTTGGGAGATCCATCGATTGAAGTTTGAGGTTGTTTCTCGTGTTCCTTGGGCGTGTCTTTGATTCACACACAGTGGACCGTCCGCGAGGTAGCCGCGGACCGTCCGCGAGGTCACCGCGAGCCGTCCGCGAGGTGCCCGACGGCCAGTTTGTTCTTCGTGTTCTTGCGGGTTCTTGAGCGCCTCTCTTTCGATTCATTTTGTCGGTGGGTTTTTGGTGCATGAAGTTTGCGGACGGTCCGTACTAGAGTGTCGGACGGTCCGTGATGAGCGGACGGTCCGCGGGTCCATCATGGACGGTCCGTTTTCTCGGTGCGATGCGGAGGTTCGGGTAGCAATTTCGGACGGTCCGTGCCCTCCTCGCGGACAGTCTGCGCCCTCCTCGCGGACAGTCCGCCCGGACACTGCGGACGGTCCGCCTGGTGCTTTCCAGATTGCCTAAGTCCCTTGCTTTTTGAGTTGTGCTTCCTCGTTGGATTGGTTTGGAACTTGTTCCTAGGGTTGGTAGGTCCTTTGTGACTACGTGACCTTGGCAAGCTCGTGTTGGAATCCTTGTTTGTGGATTTGGGGCATAGGCCGAGTTCATCCTTCAGGAAGAAAATTTATCGGCTCCCATTCACTCCCCCCCTCTCTGGTCGCCTAATCAGTCCTTCATGAGTTCTGTCCACGACAGGCCATCAAGTCCCAGATCCTCGCAGGCTTCATCTCCGAATGGACGGAGACCCAGCAACCCGCATCGAAGGAAAAGCCAGAGCACTGGAAGATGTACTTCGATGGCTCCCTGAACCTCGAAGGAGGGGGCACATGCGTACTCTTCATCTCCTCTCAGGGCGATCACCTGAAATATGTTTTGCAGATCCACTACAAGGCGTCCAACAATGACACTAAATACGAGGCCCTGATCCATGGACTACACATCGTTGTTTCCCCGGGAATCAAGTGGCTCATCACTTAGGGCGACTCCAAGGTCATCATCGACCAAGTCAATAAGGCGTACGACATCAAGAAGGACTCAGTAAACGACTACTGCACCGAGGTACGAAAGCTCGAGGTTCACTTCGAAGGCCTGTAATGTCTGCCGCGACAACAATGTGGCGACCGATCTCCTCTCCAAGATGGGGTCAAAACGCGTGCTAATCCCGACCGGCGTGTTCGTCCAAGACCTGCGTAAGTTGTCGATCAGGCTCCTCAGCGACCCAGAAACTTCGTCGGGCGACGTGCCCCCTCCAAGCGGCCGTGACATCCTCATGGCGGAAACCTAAGATGACTGGCACCTCGACTTCATCGCCTACATCTTAGGGAAGCGCGTCCCTAAAGACAAGGTTGTGTTGGTGTTTTAGACCGGCAACCCGAGGTAGAAGATTGTGCGGTGAGGATCATGATCGGGAGACCGAGAACTCGAAGGTATGCGCAAGGACATGGAACACAAGATTTATATAGGCTCGGGTCGCCAAGGTGGCGAACCCTACGTCCTGTTTGGGGGATCAAGTATGGCGCCCTGCGCTTGGTGTTGGGTTAGATCAGGTCAGGTGCCCGGCTAGGTACCCGACCCTCCTTTATATAGTTCAGGGGGCGGGTTCCTAGTCGGTTACAGGGCAGGAGTTCTAGTGGGATTATACGGAACGAGCCCCAGTAGGATCACAAGAGAATTCTAGTAGGAGTCCGTCTTCTTCCTTCCTTGCATGAGTACCCGGGGAGTATGCCCGACAAGCCCCCGAGCACATTGTAGTCGAGTGTAGTAGTTCGAGTAGTCTTGAAGCCTCTTCGAGTAGTTCTTGAGCGTACTCGAGTACTGCTTGGAGAAGTCTATAATAGTACTTGAACTGCCACGAGGCTGGAAGGTGGTCCAGCTCATCAGTCTTGAAGTCGAGATTATATGGAAGTGCGGTTGCAAAATCGCACTCCATATGGAGTAGCCCCCGAGCCTTAGTTTGAGTCGCAGACTCTAGCTGAGGGTCAATCTTGATTCCGAATCTTCCGTCTTGAAAAAATTGAATGATGGGTGTAGCATTGCAGCTCCCGAGCCTTAAAATGATTAGGTAATCAATCCAAGGGTCTTCATTGATCGCGAAAGTCATCACATACTCTTGTAGCGTGTAGCCCCAGAGATAAGAAAGCCATATGAGCCACATCGAGTAGTTGTTGGTGCGGAGCCCCCGAGCTTGAGAGCTAGCAAAGCCGGCTGAAGTTATCCTCGAGTAGTAATTTGAGCATAGCCCCCGAGCTGGAGAGATTCCAAGTAGTAGTTTGGCGTCGAGCCGTGGAGCATGAGAAGGAGTCGTGCCGTTAGAGCGGACTTTAAATGCAACCAAAGTCGACTTTAGATGCCGGCAGAGCGAACTTTAGAATGCGACTTGAAAACCGAAGTCAACTTTGTGCCGCGCAGAGCGGACTTTAGATGCGACTTAAAAACCGAAGTCGACTTGAGTTGCCGCACAGGGCGGACTTTGAGATGCGACTACAATAGTCGACTTTGTGCCACGCGAGGTGGACTTAAGATGCAAAAAACGAAAAGTACTTTCCGGAAAGCCAAAGCGAATGAAAAATCAGAGAAAACGAGTAGTTTTGCCGCTGGAGCGGGCTTAAGATTGCGACCGAAGTCGGCTTATGCCACCGGAGTGGGCTTGGATGCGACTGTTAGCGTCGACTTGTGCCACCGGAGTGGGCTTGGGTGCGACCGTTAGCGTCGACTTGTGCCACCGGAGTGGGCTTGGGTGCGATCGTTAGCATCGACTTGTGCCACCGGAGTGGACTTGGGTGCGACCGTTAGCGTCGACTTGTGCCACCGGAGTGGGCTTGATTACCTGAGCCATGGATTTCAGACCCAAGGTACAATTGCCGCCAGAGCGGGCTTGATGGTGCGACCAAAGTCGACTTGTGTATCTGGGCCATGGATTTCAGACCCAAGGTACGGGTGCCACCATAGTGGACTTGAAGGTGCGACCGGAGTCGACTTGTGTACTTGGGCCATAGATTTCAGATCCAAGGTACGGAGTGTGAGTACTTAGGGTACTTGGACCCATGGTACAGAGCGTGAAGACCACGTGCAACTAGGTTCCATCGTCGCCAGGACCCGAGGGCCACTTACAGCTAGGTTCCATCGAAGCTTACACACGTAGTATGCCACCGAAGTAGGCGAAAATGCGACCGGAGTCGACTTTAAGTTGCCGCACGGAGCGGACTTTAGAATGCGACTTTAGAAGTCGACTTTAGATTGCCGCGCTTAGCGGACTTTAGAAGCTGCCTCCTAGGGATAGCCCCCGAGTTGATGAAGTAGACTCGTGGTGACTTGATTGATATACCCCAAGAGTAGTCAGCAGAGTGTAGCTCCCGTGAAAACCCGCCGAAAAGCTTACACAAATGAGTAGTCGGCAAGTAGTCCTACATGATGAGGAGAACAAGCCAAGAAAAAGAAAACAATAATCATTTAAATAAATGACTTAGTTGTTGTTGCCTAGGCAGACTGTTGATGAAGCCGTGGTGGTCGGCGATGGAGCCGCGACGGTTGTTGCTGAAGTTGACTAGTTAGAGTTGATTCCGACTAGTTGTTGGGGGCGTGACTGCCGTTCTCGACTAGTTTGGAAAACTAGTCGAGATGAATGGTCGACGCAATAAGACCGGAAGACAACGTCGCGACGGTGTGTGGTGTACTCGAAGTAAAGCCAGTGTTGCCGCGAGACAAGTAGTCGCGACGAGCCGCGCGATGTGCCGAGGCACCTAGATGCGCGGCGTAAGTGAAGTAGTCGACGGCGAGCGGCGAGACGAGCCGCGCGACGTGCTGAGGCACCTGGACGCGTAGCGTAGGCGAAGTAGTCGACGACGAGCCTGCACGAGGCGAAGTAGTCGACGACAAGTGGCGAGACGAGCCGCGCGACGTGCCGAGGCACCTGGACACGCGGTGTAGGCGAAGTAGTCGACGACGAGCCTGCACGAGGCGAAGTAGTCGACGACGAGTGGCAAGACAAGCCGCGCGACGTGCCGAGGCACCCGGACGCGCAGCGTAGGTGAAGCAGTCGACGAAGAGCCTGCGCGAGGCGAAGTAGTCGACGACGAGCCACGAGACGAGCGGTGCGACGTGCCGCACGACGTGCCGAAGCAACCGGACGCGCGGCGTAGTCGAACTAGTTGACGACGAGTCGCGCGACGAGCCGCGCGATGTGCCGAGGTACTCGGACGCGCGGCGGAGGCGAAGTAGTCGACGACGAGCCGCGCGATGAGCCACGCGACGAGCCGTGCGATGTGCCGAAGCAACCGGACGCGCGGCATAGTCGACGACGAGACGCGCGACGAGCCGCGCGGCGTGCGGAGGCACCTGGACGCGCGGCGTAGGCGAAGTAGTCGACGACGAGCGTGCGCGATGCGAAGTAGTAGACGACGAGCGACGCGACGTGCCGCACGACGTGCCGAAGCAACCGAACGCGCGGCATAGTAGAAATAGTCGACGACGAGTCGCGTGACTAGCCGCGCGACGTGCCGAGGTACCCGGACGCGCGGCAGAGGCGAAGTAGTCGACGACGAGCCGCGCGATGTGCCAAAGCAACCGGACGCGCGGCATAGTCGAAGTAGTCGACGACGAGCCGCACGACGTGCCGAGGCGACGTGCCGAGGCACCCGGACGCGCGGCGTAGTCGAAGTAGTCGAAGATGAGCCGCACGACGAGCCGCGCGACGTGCCGAAGCAACCGGACGCGCGGCGTAGTCGAAGTAGTCGACGACGAGCCGCACGACGATCCGAGGCACCTGAACGCACGGAGAAGGCGAAGTAGTCGACGACGAGCCACGCGACGAGCTGCACGACGTGCCTAAGCAATCGGACGCGCGACATAGTCGAAGTAGTCGACGACGAGCCGCGCGACGTGCCGAGGCACCCGAACGCGCGGCGTAGGCGAAGTAGTCGTTGATGAGCCTGCGTGTGACAACCCGACCAGGAAAATACCGTACTACCGCCTAAACCAATCCACTTTGGTCATTAAGCAGTAATAAAGTATCATCCTGTCGTTAGTCGCCCGGTTAACGCCCGGTAAATCACTTATATAGCAACAAGGATCGATATATATGCATTAAAACTCACATGAAGGCGAGTCCAGAGATACAACATAAATTATCATCCGAATTTACCCCGAAGGGTTTAATTATTACAAACCGAAGTTTTTGTCATAACGACGTGGTTCAGAGTACTCAAAACAGCGGAAATCAACTAAGCGGGAAGCGAGAACACCACGGGAGGCCAGCTATGATGCCTTCAGTTGTCGTCTTCCACCCACTCCAGCTCTCAGCCGGGCAGGATCTCTCCGAGCCACACATCACTGAAAGTATTACCTGGATCAACATATTATAGCAAGGCTGATTATACTAATACTAAGCAAGACTTACCCGTCGGTGATAACTACTTCACCAATTTTAGACATGAAAGGCTTTTTGGCCACTGGGTTTCTTTTGCTGAAAAATAACAAAGAGTATGTCCTTAGTTTCAAGATTTTAGCACAAGTTTTAGTGGGTTTATTTTTTCTAAATTAGCCATCTAATACAGACAAGGTTGTACCATACAATTATTCAAGCATAAAAATTTTATCAACTTCCATCATTAGGGATCTCATGGCTAGCGGAGTAAGTAGTCTTAGATGACGGTGAGAGGCCGACAATCGATTGATTCAAAACCTTGCAAGGTAGACTTAAACACACGGTGGGATGCCCCCGCGAGGACAACCACCACACGGTTCCCAAAAATCCTCGGGTCGGGATAAAAGGCCACAGTCTTTGGTTCAGGCTATCCGGTATACCCCGCGAGGCACCCGGACTCACCATACACCACCAGTAGCTAGCCGTGAGACGCATCCCAAGAGTAGTGACAGTTAAATCCCTAGCCGTCTCATTGAGGTACTAGGCTTACCGGTCCCATTCCCAACAAGTGCTTAGTACGCTCAAACACTTAACCCACAAGAACCATTGGACTGGAGTCCACATCCCATGCTCTTACCACATGAGCGATCCAATTAAGGATATCTTGTGATTCCTAACTAGGAACCTATTCTCGCGAGTGACGTCATCACCCGTTGTAACGGTCCTATAGCTTAGCCGCTATCGACCTATCATACTAGTAAGGACACAGGTACCTAGGGATCAAGCATCTAAGGGTCCATACAACTTCTGAACTTAATGCATAAACATCCATAGATAAGTGTATAATAATTTGAAAAAACTGGGTCATATGCACTGGGGCTTGCCTTTGTCAGCAAGGTTAGCCTGAGCACCCTCAGTGTCGTCGAGTACTTCCACGTACTGCAGCGCAGCTTCCGCTTCTCCTTCCTCGGCTTCCGGGACGAGCGAGTAGTCACCATCAAGAAGATCTACACGGAATGCAATGCGGGGTTCAGGTGATGTGATAGATGATTTATCTTATCCAACTCTTGTTGGTCATATTCACCTTAACAAATAATTAACTATTACTTTCTTTTTATGAGGGTTAATATTGATATGTGTTTCATTCCTTTATCACCCACTTGAATTAATGTTTCTTTTATACTTGTTAGTTTATCGGAGGTTTAACATTTTTTTCCTCTCACTAGTAAAGGTGTATCCAAGGATAAGCATTTACAAATTAATTCTTCAACAGCAAGGGTGTGATTTTAGCCCTTAAACAATTTGACAACATTTCACAAAAAGGGGTACAAGGAAGTAAAAGGCATTTTCCTACTTTAATTACAGCATTACTCCATAAGAACCTTTAAAGCTTTTATCAAATAATAAATCACTAAAAATTTAAAGGAAGGTTTCTCAAGCATCACCACATACATACTGAAGCACTGGACTCACATGCAAGGCTTGGAAGCTAGAAAATAAAATACTTTGGAAAAATAACAAAGACTAGCTAGCAAACAAATTAAATGCATACCAAAAATAAATAAGCTTCAAAATGCTCCAATCTTCCTCATATGTGCTCTCTGGCCCCAAACCAGCCTAAAGAACCAGCAGGCACACCTAGATCCTCTACTGATCTTGCTTTATTACTTTACAAGGGAAAACATGCACAATTTCAGAATAAATATTTCTGATCATCCAAAAATTATGATTAATTCACCAGAGGTGTGTCTTGGCATAAAAAGACAGCATGCACATGTTGGTTGCAAAAATCTAATTATTTTTAGCTACAAAAATCATTTATGCAGATTCTGCAGAAATGGAAAAAAATGTATACAAAAATATTTGCAACATAACTTTGTGCATTTTTTGGTGCATGAGCTAGTCATGACCTAATACACAACATATACAAAAATTGGACACAGAGGATTTGTAGATTTTGAGATATTGCAGATCTAGGTTTTTCACATTCCTATTTTTCATGCTAAAAATATCAAGAATCAGACCATGTGAGTATAACGAAAGTTGTAGTATTTTTCACAACGAGTCCAACAAAAATGGTTTGGCATTTTTCTGAATTTTTTACGATTTTCTACGCATTTTACAAGTTCCAGCAAAATGGATACACTATTGAAGATATAACTTTGCGACTAGGCCCCTGGAAAGATTCAGGACCACGCAATTGGGTCCCTCGACCCACGGGACGGCGGGCTCGCCAGAAATCGGGCGGCTCCGGCGGCGCTCCCGGCCGGGGAACGGCTCGGGGTCGAGTGTATGCTCACCTAGGGTCGATTGGTAGCCGCGGTTGGGGCAGGGAAGTCACCGACGTGGGTGCTCGGCGGCGGCCGCGACGGCTCGGGGTTCCGACGAGGAGGGCGCTTGGCTGGGCAATGTGCGACCCTGGGAGGTGCAATGGGGTCTAGGTGTGATGCCCCAGGTTTTTAATTACCATCATTATCGCTAATGACCGGATCAGCCGAGTCAAACCGACCGAAAACCGGTCAAACCTAGGTCAACTTGGGTCATCACCTCGAAAATCTCGCCAATGAACCCTATTAGACCCCTTGACCAAGTTTACACACACCCGTGGTCGACCCCTGGTCAAAGACACGGTCAAAACCGACTTAATAGTTGACGTCAGCGAATGTCGTCCAGAACGTTTGCCGCGTTCTCCAAAATTCACCTAAACACTTCAAAATCTACCTTTATGAAAGTTGTCCATCTTGTTGAGGGACACAACTTTCATGTAGATTGGCATTTCAAATTTGTAGTGGAAATTGGAGAAAAATTTGATCGATTGTCAGTACCTCCTGTTCACAGGGACATGCCGGCATTCAAAGTTGGCACGACGTTCCTGTAACTCCGTCAAGAAAAACACTAGACGGCCTTTACAAAAGTTATAGAGGGTAGCTAGATCTACAACTTTCGTATTCATCACTTCGTGCACTTGTATTCAAGTTTTGAGAGAAAAACGTGCTCGAAGGGGGTCAGTCTGAAATGTGCAACGCCAGAGCTCGGCCGCACCGCGACGTCGCGCCGCCGGCGCGCGAGCGCGCGCGCGCCGGCGGGCCGCGCCCGCTTCGGCGTCCGGCCCGCCGGCACGTGTTCCCGAGGTAGGTCGCGCCTTCCCAAGGCCGCTACGCGCCTCCCGAGGCCTTGGACACCCGGAACGCCTCGAACGCCGAGCCGCCGTACGTGCACGCAATGGACCGGCGGTCCCTTCCCCGTCGTCCGCGCGCGCGTCCCCGGGCGCGTCCCCCCCCGCCGTCCGATGGTCGCTAGGAGGTCCGACCCGACCCTATAAAGGCGCCGCTTCCCTTTACCCCCGACGCGCGTACCCCCCCACGGCCGACCGCGCCGCCCGTCGGCAACCTTGCGCCCGGCCGCGGCGAGCTCCGGTCGCGGGCCAACTGCAAGCCAAATAGGACTCCTCCACCTTCCCTTGCATCTACACAAGCTAGCCGGCCCGTCTCTCTTTCCCCCAAGCCGCTCCTCGCCGGGGAACGGCAGCCGCGGCGGCCACCTCCCTGACCGCCGGCATGCCCGCTCGCCGCCGCCACCACCGCCCCGGCCGAGCGCCCAAACCGAGTCCCCGTAGCCCCTAGACCCTTTCCCTGTCCTTCCCCGGCCAAAACTCCGGCGAGCCTCGCTGGATTTTGCTCCACCGCGCCGGCCAGCCGCCCCCAGGGACTACATTGTAAAGCAACTTTTATTTTCGAGGGCCTCCCTGCAAAAGGGTAACTCCAATAGTACAGTGACTTTCCCGTTTCTTGTAAATTGCATATAAAATTGTAGAAAAATTGGAAAAATTCAAAACTAATTTTTTTGGATTCGTGGTGAAATATCCTACAACTTTTGTTATTCTCGTGTGAGCTAATTCCTGATAGTTTTTGCATGAAAAATACAAATGTGAAAAACTTACATCTGCAATATCTCAAAATCTACACATCCTCTGTAGCTAATTTTTGGATATGTTGTGTGTTAGATCATGACTAGCTCCTCTGTCAAAAATTGCACAACGTTATGATGCAAATCTTTTTATAAAAAATGTTTTCCCATTTCTGCCAGATCTGCATAAATGATTTTTCTACCTAAAAATAATTAGGTTTTTGCAGCCAACTTTTGCACACTGTCTTGGTATTCCAAAACACACCTCTGGTGAAGTAATCACAATTTTATAATTACCAGAAATATTTATTCTTGAATTATGATTGTTTTTCTTTGAAAATTCATAACTCAAGTTTCATAATAGTTCTAGGTGTATGTGCTGCATCCCTAGGCTAGCTTTGGACCATATAACATGTGTGAGAGAGTTTGGAGCATTTTGATGAGTAACTATTTTTGTGTGCATTTACCTTGTCCATCTAGCTAGCTTTTGTCTTTTTCAAAAAGAATTAATTTCTAGCTATCCAAAGCACGCATGTATGTCCAGTGGCTTGTTATAGGTGTTTAGTGTTTCATACACCCTTCCAATGAATTTTATTGATTAATTTCATGAATAAAAACTATGGAGGCAATTAAAGGCTTAATAGTCGTTAAATGGGAAAAATCACCAAACCCACCCTTGGTAACTTGTGTGTGGTTGTAAATGGATTTAAAAAGCTAAATGCACCCACCCACTACTATTCGTGAAGTTTAATTAAATTATTCATATATATATGTACACAGTCACCATCAAAAAGAATGTCTAATAAAGAATGGCAATTGTTCCTTTTTGGAAGAGTATGCTAAATGTATTTTATCTAGGTGAATGTGTCCAACAAATGCACCCCTGGTTGTCTTTTATGGTTTGTGGTTAGTCGAATTAAAAATCGTCAAATAAATCTTGCATTTGCATCTTCGTGTAGATCTTTCCGACGGTAGACGAACGCTCGTGCCAGAAGGAGGAGACGAAGGTGCCGACAAGGAGCTACCGTACGTGGACGTAGCTCAAGACCTGGACCCAAGTCCAGAAGGGCCTAAGGCCAACCTTACCAGCGAAGGCAAGCCCCGGATCATTAACCCGTCTTTTAAACTTATGCAATTATGTTTGCTATGATTGTGCATTTATGTTTCAGGAGTTGATTTGAAACCCTAGATGCATGATCCCTAGGTACCTATGCTCTATCACTAGTATGCTAGGTCGATAGCTGCTATGCTATAGGACCGATAGAAGTCGAGTGATGTTCGTCACTCGCGAGAATAGGTTCTTATGTTGGAATCATAAGATCTTTATAAATGGATGGCTCATGTGGTAAGAGCATGGGATTGGGCTCCGGTTCAGTGGCTTTCGTGGGCTAAGCTTTTGAACGTACTAAACATTCACCGGGAATGGGACCGGTAAGCCTAGTACCTTAATGAGACGGTGCGGGAACTTACTATTACTACTCTTGAGAAATCTCCTAACCGGCTAGCTACCGAGAAGGGTGGTGTATGGTGACTCCGGGTATCTCGCGGGGTATGCCGGATAGCCTGCACCAAAGACTGTAAGATTCGATCCCAACCCGAGGATTTTTGGAAACGGCCTGGGAAAGTTGTCCTTACAGGGGCAGCCTACCGTGTGTTTGGGTTTACCTTACAAGGTTTAAATCAATCGATTGTCGGCCTCTCACCGTTATCCTAGACTACTTAATCAACTGGCCATGATATCCCATAATGATGGAACTCGAGGAATATTGTTGTATGTATTAAATGCTTGTCCAATTCTTGATTGAATTATATGGCACATTTAGAAATGGTAATCAACTAGAACTTGTGCTAAAAGATTGAAAGTAAGGATCTACTCTTAGTAGCTGTTCAGCAAAAGAAACTCCACCGGCCAAAAGCTTCTCATGTCTAGAGTTTGGTGATGTAGTTATCACCCGACAGTTAAGTCTTGCTGAGTATTAGTATACTCAGCCTTGCTTTTAAAACTGTTGTTGCAGGTGATGTTGACCGGAAGGGTGACGACAAGTGATGACATCATGGATGGCCTCCTATGATGTTTACCATTGCGCTAGTTATTTCATTTCCGCTGTTTTCAAACTCTGAACCTTTACTCCATGTCAGGGACAATGGTTTGTAATAAAATGCTTAACTCATGTTGTACTCTGGACTCACCTTCGCGTGAGTTTTAATGCATGTGTTGATCCTCTGTTCGATGTCCAAGTGATTTACCGGGCGTTAACCCGGCAACCAACGACATGATGATACTTTACTATTGCTTAGTGACCGAAGTGGATCGGTCTTAGGCGATAGTACGGTATTTCCTTGGGCGGGTTGTCACAGCTGGTATCAGAGCGATCGCATGCACCAGAGCCTAATTAACAACCTTAACACATGATTTTTGAATAAAAATGGCCAAGATTGTCTGGATTTGCAAAACACGTTGGTCCGTTAAGGATAAACTAGACCGTGAGGCCCTAGAGGGAATTTTTGGTTTCTTTCAGGTGGCTTATTAATCTATGGTTTATTTTGCTAACTCTTAGCACATTACTTTATGTCAGACTTACTTTCTCGCACAACCAAACTAGATAAGCCACGTGTTTTATACGTGCAATGTTCCGCATCACGGGAATTGCGAGGGTTGATGGAGTGATCCCTTCCACGGATCCCATCTTCGTGTCTGGTTGTAAGTTGTGTCTCGCCACGTGTTTCATACGTGAGCATTCCGCATGTCGAGTATGCGAGGCAAGGATATACTCCATTCAAACAGAGGATGTCCGAGGTTGGACGCTGTCCATGCAGTGGCTTAACGCATGGATGCCGTTTCTATAGTGAACGATAATGTATGGGAACACTTTCATGAGTGCTGGCATGAAAGGTTCGTTGTGTTCTGTGATCTTCTGCAGGTACACTAACCTCGTTTCGTAAGTCGCTAAGTAAGCATCGACTAGATCTCGACTAGTTATTATAGGGAGATACGTGTATGTGCCATGCCACCGGCGCCAACTTCGAATTTTGGCTTGAATGCCTTGTGAGGACGAATAGGACGTCTTGCATCATGCTAAAAATCGTGGAAGAACCTAAACTGAACCCACGTCTGTTTCCGTGCTCTCTGAGGTAAAATAGTGATAGCGTGTTTTGTCCTGTTTAGCCTCTTTAGGTGTAGATGTGTTGTCATGCTTAAATTTATTAGAGTTGTTGCTTAGATTGCTGTTCTTGTCCAAGAATCTTTCGTCTAGGTGATCTTAACCTAGGTTTCTCCGATCTAATCTAGTTTCTGCTCGCCGAAGTTCACGATCATAACTTGGTCTACCACAAGTTATGCTCGGTTAGTCAACCCTTGTCTTGCCATCTTCCTAGAACCTTTTGAAATCTTGCTTAGATAATACCTTCCCTAATCCTCTAGCAACCTTGCACACCCAACTTGAGTCTCGTAACCTTGCCAAGTTGCCACGCAGATTTGGGAAGTGTTAGACTCTGGTTTGAGATGGGAAGTTCGTTTTCCGTTTACCAGAACCCTGTACCATTTGGTATGCCTGCTCGTTCGAGTTCAGCATACATTGGATCTTAGTATGCATAATTACCCCATACCTTAACCCTATCCGTATTCGTGGATCGAGTTACCTTTGTACACTCGCACCCGACTGACTCTCACTTTTGTCGTTATGTCCAGATGGACAATGCTGGCTCTACGTCGGCTGATGTGGAATCATGGACTCTCGTGAATTACCTCGAGGAGGGTGGATTTCCTGCACTTTTGTGGGACACCCTGAAGGATTTTGGGTACACCACTTACACAGAGTACTCGACACGTGAGGTCATGACCACAGGCCAACTCCTTCGTTGTGAAGTGAAGGTGAAGATTTCAGTGTGCCCGACCAATCCTGCTTGGGAAGAGTGGGAGTGTATGGCACACGGAAGAAACTTGTCCGACACGGTGCAGAAGGCTGCTCTTGAAGCACTCACAACTTTCTGTGGGAAGCACCCTGCCGAGATAGTCAACTCTGCCGCCAAAGTAATTCCGGTACCTGAGCGACACATTGCACCGGGTGGTGAATGAGAAACTATCCTTCCAGCCCAGAGCAACTCTCACTATAGTCCTGATCTGGTCACCTTAGTCCGCTTCTCAGAAGCCATGTACGACACCTACCGACGAATGGTGGGAGAAAGCGTATTCTATAGACACCAAATCTATAGATACAAAGTTAAGGAAATGGAGTGTACAACTCAAGCGTTAAAGGAAGCCCGAGCAATGATAGCTACTCTCAAGAAGGAAAGACGCAAGGACAAGGCCAAGGTACAAGAGTTAACTGAGATCATACACGAGCAGAATTTTTTATTGCAGCATAACGACCAGTATATGCTTGAACTAGAGAATCAACTGGAAGCTGTAGCAGTTCCACCTCCGGAACCTGTCCTTCCTGGACCAGCAGGAGAAGAAGATGTTGAAGAAATCCAAGGAGAATCTGGAATTGAGTCTGGACCCGAGTCACCGTAGTCTTTCAGTGTGGAAGACCCAACCCTAGGAAGTTGGTATGTGAGAAATAAAACTATGAGTCGTAAGAGTGTAGTGTTGTAAGGAACCCTAGTGTACCATAACCGCGTTTGGTTAACTAGTGCGGTTGGTTGAACTAGGAGTTTCTTTGTGCAGCTAGTCTGCGTTGTAATTCCAAAAGTTGTTTGGTAATTCTGAAAACCATCATCGATGTAAGGCCTGGATTAAATATCTCTTCAGTGGTAATGTTCATAAGGCATTATTTGTGCTAGTTGTGATCAGTCAAGTTCTGTGGTCCGAAAAATTCGTGCAAATCAAGGATCCAATCGATTCCTCAAATCCTGAACTTATTCTTTTCGATCTTGCTCAAAACCTTGTGAAGTAAAATAAATGTTGCCTTTGAGCGTGCACTGCATAGCATATGCATTTGGGAAGCATGGGCATACTAACGTGCATCCGCATGAAAACTCCGTACCGCTACTCTACCTCTCTTGATTGGTGACGATGTTATCCCATAACCAAAGGTGCCGCGACGGAACCTAGGGCATCAGATGTGCTGCAGCCACCCGAATGCCACTAGGAGTGCGCTAGGTATCTTGGTTAGAGCAGGTTTAATAATATCGCCCGCTCATCGGCGTCTCACGCGGTGACGTGGCTTCCTGTGTTGGTGGGGCCCGCCAGTAATTAATGCCAAGCATGTATCTCGGCCAATAGCAGGACTTGCAGCACGCTTTGATAGGTTACCGCCGGCTTCCAGCGAGCGCATCGTGAGACAGCCGCTCATTTCTCTCTCTACGTTTCTCTCTGGTACACGTAGGACTTCGTCGGCATCCCGCCCGTTATAATACTTGCTCTTATGTGAAAGCAACTCGCCACTCAGATCCCTTTCCTTCCTATGATTGCCCTTGAAATCACTAACTCATCATACGGGTAATCAAGTCATTCTAATGTGCATCATGAGCACCATATCGCATGAGCATGTGCATAGTGTCTTCACAAGCATGCGCATCGCATCAACTTTGAAAATTTTCACACCTTAAAAATAATGAGTTGTCAAAACCTCAAATTTACAAAGTAAGTAAAGGTGTGAGCAAGATTGTTCTGAAGTTTCCACATGAAGTTATCTTTCATACAAGAAAACTTTGGAACTCTTTTATTAGCCATCCTTTTCTTCGTAGTGGTCTTTTGGAAATCTCTGTCGAATTGGTCCCTTGCCGTGAATCTCGACGACCTTGTAGCATCCATTCCTCCTCCTGCTAGCCAAGCGGAAGCATTAGACGTAGAGATTCTCTTGAGCAGTCAAGGTTCTCGAATAGTCAACATGGAGAAATCATCCATCGTGTATTCGTTCTTGGCCCGTGCTCATAACTTTAAAATCTTCCGAATCGAGCAAGGAAGTACACCCAGGATCGATCGAAGCCTTTGGCTACACTTCTCTTTGATGCTATCACAAACGTAAGGCGTTGTACACTGAGCTTTTCTCGTGCCTCTCCCCATCATGATCAATTCCATAGACCGTTGGACCTCATCCGCGTCAGTGTCACATCCGTACGACGCCACGACGTCACTCCGCCATCTTTTTCCGCAACCGTATGCACGACACTAAGACCTCACGGCTGACCGCTGTCAAGATCCGTGTTGTCTACGCCAGATACCCGGATGGTTAAATGACCACTACAACCCCGCAGCGGTTATAAAAGGGAACCCTTTGCCCAGAATCGCCGATGCGAAAGCTCCATTTCCATCCGAGCTCGGCACCACCACCACCCTTATTCTTTCTCCAGCTGGCCTTGGCCACTTTGGCACTAGCCATCTCTTCCATCTATAACGTTCCTCGCCGAGCAAGCTGTTCTCTGTGTTCATCTCCGACGTCGAGGAGAAGCTCAGAGTAGACCGAAAGAAGAGTTCAAGCCAAGCTGCCACCCATGACTCCGTCTTCGGAAGAGTTCGAGTTGTTTCGCTGGATGTTGATAGGAATGTATCTTTGTATCGTGGGCGGACTATGTATGCTAACAGCTGTGCATGTGCACATTCATCACCCGCTTCCTCATGAACGGCGATGAGGTAGTAAGGAAACGCACCTTGCACCCTTTGTTTCATCTGCATTCCCGATCATGGGATGTGTAGACAAAGCTTTACCAATTTGATATTTGTGACTTTTGGTGCCCGATTCACATTACTAACCGAGAGTGAGTCTCGTAGAGTATGTTCGAATTATAAGTTTCTGGGTGAGATTCTGAACGTGTACTAATTAGGGACTTAAATTTTCAGATGTTCAGACCGGCGCGAAATAACCCCAATGGTTTTGATGCATCGGGTAGTGGTGATCTATCGCTACCACCACCCACGACGCCGACTGAAGCCTTCGTAGCAGTGCGAACCGAGGTGTTGTGCCAGATCCTGCAGGCACAACAGCAAATGGCTCAACAACTACAGCAAATGCCGCCGATGCAACAGAAGATCCAACCTTCCAAGCCTTGTTCACCTGAAGCACCTACCCAGAGTGACATAAACGCCATTGTCGGCGCAACTCAACTATTAGAAGGCAGAATTCCATGCTGAACCAGATGGTGTACGATATCATCCAAGGACGTTATGGGAAACCATCTCAAAATAGTTTGGCAGACAGTCTCTCTCAGTCCTTATCTGCCTCTATGGTCGAACAAGCCCGTTTGTTCAATTTGTTGGAGGAGTATGTTAATCGAGACCAACCCCAAGCCTCCGACTCAATATTACCACCTTCTCGACTACCGATGGATCCTAGAGAAGAAGAGAGGGTAAACCGAGGCAACAAACGAGTATTATCCGAGATAGATGTAAGTGAGTGGGAAATTATCTGTATGGAAACTCGTCCGCGTGAGAGCAAACGAAGATGTGACACTAGCAAGGCCACTCAACTCCCCGTGGGTAAAACACCTTCGCGAGCCACGAAGTTAAAAAGGAAAAAGGAGAGGCTCCGCCTTATCAAGAAAGCCCAGCAACAAATCTCCAAGTCCGGAGAGTTTCCACTGCGTTTGTGCCACAATTGTAGACAACCCGGGCATTACAGACATGATTGCCCAAATCGCCAACCTCAGGATTAGCACCTTGGAGCAGCTAAGTGTGCTCACGGCAAGAACCCGATTTGTCAAGGAAAGCCAGACCAGCTTAACTTTAAGGGTAACACCTCTGTCCAAGAACCACTTACCTTTCCCATGTAATTTCAAATCTCGGGACGAGATTCTTCTTAAGGGGGGTAGGCTGTGACGCCCCAAGTTTTTAATTACCGTCATTATCGCTAATGACCGGATCAGCCGAGTCAAACCGACCGAAAACCGGTCAAACCTAGGTCAACCTGGGTCATCACCTCAAAAACCGCGCCAATGAACCCTGTTAGACCCCTTGACCAAGTCTACACACACCCGCGGTCGACCCTTGGTGAAAGACACGGTCAAAACCGGCTTAACCGTTGACGTCAGCGAATGTCGTCCGGAACTTTTGCCGCGTTCTCCAAAATTCACCTAAACACTTCAAAATCTACCTTTATGAAAGTTGTCCATCTTGTTGAGGGACACAACTTTCATGTAGATTGGCATTTCAAATTTTGAGTGGAAATTGGTGAAAAATTTGATCGATTGTCAGTACCTCCTGTTCACAGGGACATGCCGGCATTCAAAGTTGGCACGACGTTCCTGCAAAATCCATCGAGAAAAACACTAGACGGCCTTTACAAAAGTTGTAGAGGGTAGCTAGATCTACAACTTTCGTATTCATCACTACGTGCACTTGTATTCAAGTTTTGAGAGAAAAACGTGCTCGAAGGGGGTCAGTCTGAAATGTGCAACGCCAGAGCTCGGCCGCCGCCGCCTCGGCGTCTGGGCCCGCCGGCGCGTGTTCCCGAGGTAGGCCGCACCTTCCCAAGGCTGCTACGCGCCTCCCGAGGCCTTGGACACCGGGAACACCTCGAACGCCGAGCCGCCGTACGTGCACGCAATGGACTGGCGGTCCCTTCCCCGTCTCCCGGCGCGTGCGTCCCCAGGCGCGTCCCCCGCCAGTTCGATGGTCGCTAGGAGGACCGCCCTGCCCCTATAAAGGCGCCGCTGCCCTTTACCCCGACGCGCGGACCCCCCCCTCACGGCCGACCGCGCCGCCCACCGCAACCTTGCGCCCGGCCGCGGCGAGCTCCGGTCGCGGGCCAACCGCAAGCCGAATAGGACTCTCCTCCACCTTCCCTTGCATCTACACAATCTAGACGGCCCGTCTCTCTTTCCCCCAAGCCGCTCCTCGCCGGGGAACGGCGGCCGCGGCGGCCACCTCCCCGACCGCCGGCGTGCCTGCTCGCCGGCGCCACCACCGCCCCGGCCGAGCGCCCAAACCGAGTCCCTGTAGCCCCTAGACCCTTTCCCCGTCCTTCCTCGGCCAAAACTCTGGCGAGCCTCACCGGTTTTTGCTCCACCGCGCCGGCAGGCCGCCACCAGGGACTACATTGCAAAGAAACTTTCATTTTCGAGGGCCTCCCTGCAAAAGGGTAACTCCAATAGTAAAGTGACTTTCCTGTTTCTTGTAAATTGCATAGAAAATTGTAGAAAAATCGGAAAAAAGCAAAACCAATTTTGTTGGATTCGTGGAGAAATATCCTACAACTTTTGTTATTCTTGCCTGAGCTAATTCCTGATAGTTTTTGCATGAAAAATACAAATGTGAAAAATCTAGATCTGCAATATTTCAAAATCTACAAATCCTCTGTAGCTAATTTTTGGATATGTTGTGTGTTAGGTCATGACTAGCTCCTATGTCAAAAATTGCACAAAGTTTTGGTGTAAATAGTTTTATAAAAATGTTTTCCCATTTCTGCCAGATCCTCATAAATGATTTTTCTAGCTAACAATAATTAGGTTTTTGCAGCCAACTTTTGCACACTGTCTTTTTATTCCAATACACACCTCTGGTGAAGCAATCACAATTTTATAATTAACAGAAATATTTATTCTTGAATTATGCTTGTTTTTCTTTGAAAATTCATAACTCAAGTTTCATAATAGTTCTAGGTGTATGTTCTGCATCCCTAGGCTAGTTTTGGACCATATAACATGTGTGAGAGAGTTTGGATCATTTTGTTGAGTAATTATTTTTGTGTGCATTTACCTTGTCCATCTAGCTAGCTTTTGTCTTTTTCAAAAAGAATTAATTTCTAGCTATCCAAAGCACACATGTGTGTCCAGTGGCTTGTTATAGGTGTTTAGTGTTTCATACACCCTTCCATTGAATTTTATTGATTAATTTCATGAATAAAAGCTATGGAGGCAATTAAAGGCTTAATAGTCCTTAAATGGGAAAAGTCACCAAACCCACCCTTGGTAACTTGTGCGTGGTTGAAAATGGATTTAAAAAGATAAATGCACCCACCCACTACTATTCATGAAGTTGAATTGAATTATTCATATATATATGTACACAGTCACCATCAAAAAGAACGTCTAATAAAGAATGGCAATTGTTCCTTTTTGGAAGAGTATGCTAAATGTATTTTATCTAGGTGAATGTGCCCAACAAATGCACCCCTGGTTGTCTTTTATGGTTTGTGGTTAGTTGAATTAAAAATCGTCAAATAAATCTTGCATTTGCATCTTCGTGTAGATCTTTCCGACGGTAGACGAACGCTCGTGCCGGAAGGAGGAGAAGAAGGTGCCGACAAGGAGCTGCCGTACGTGGACGTAGCTCAAGACCTGGACCCAAGTCCAGAAGGGCCCAAGGCCAACCTTGCCAGCGAAGGCATGCCCCGGATCATTAACCCGTCTTTTAAATTTATGCAATTATGTTTGCTATGATTGTGCATTTACGTTTCAGGAGTTGATTTGAAACCTAGATGCATGATCCCTAGGTACCTATGCTCTATCACTAGTATGCTAGGTCGATAGCTGCTATGCTATAGGACCGATAGAAGTCGAGTGATGTTCGTCACTTGCGAGAATAGGTTCTTATGTTGGAATCATAAGATCTTTATAAATGGATGGCTCATGTGGTAAGAGCATGGGATTGGGCTCCGGTCCAGTGGCTTTCGTGGGCTAAGCTTTTGAATGTACTAAACATTCGCCGGGAATGGGACCGGTAAGCCTAGTACCTTAATGAGACAGTGCGGGAACTTACTATTACTACTCTTGAGAAATCTCCTAACCGGCTAGCTACCAGGAAGGGTGGTGTATGGTGACTTCGGGTATCTCGCGGGGTATGCCGAATAGCCTGCACCAAAAACTGTAAGATTCGATCCCAACCCGAGGATTTTTGGAAACGGCCTGGGAAAGTTGTCCTTACAGGGGCAACCTACCGTGTGTTTGGGTTTACCTTGCAAGGTTTAAATCAATCGATTGTCGGCCTCTCACCGTTATCCGAGACTGCTTAATCAACTGGCCATGATATCCCATAATGATGGAACTCGAGAAATATTGTTGTATGAATTAAATGCTTGTCCAATTCTTGATTGAATTATATGGCACATTTAGAAATGGTAATCAACTAGAACTTGTGCTAAAAGATTGAAAGTAAGGATCTACTCTTAGTAACTGTTCAACAAAAGAAACTCCACCGGCCAAAAGCTTCTCATGTCTAGAGTTTGGTGATGTAGTTATCACCCGACGGTTAAGTCTTGCTGAGTATTAGTATACTCAGCCTTGCTTTTAAAACTGTTGTTGCAGGTGATGTTGACCAGAAGGGTGACGACAAGTGATGACATCACAGATGGCCTCCTGTGATGTTTACCGTTGCGCTAGTTATTTCATTTCCGCTGTTTTCAAACTCTAAATCTTTACTCCATGTCAGGGACAATGGTTTGTAATAAAATGCTTAACTTATGTTGTACTCTGGACTCGCCTTCGCGTGAGTTTTAATGCATGTGTCGATCCTCTGTTCGATGTCCAAGTGATTTACCGGGTGTTAACCCGGCAACCAACGATAGGATGATACTTTACTATTGCTTAGTGACCGAAGTGGACCCGTCTTAGGCGTTAGTACAGTATTTCCCTGGGCGGGTTGTCACACTAGGGAAGAGAGTGGGACGGTTGGCCGGCGGTGAGAGCTAGCAGAGTGGCGAGCTCACCGGCGGCGGCGGCAATGGCGGGCTGCTGCTCGGGTGGCGCGCAGAGGGGGAAATGGCGGCGTTTAAATAGGGCTGGCCCGGCCTGGAGGTAACGGCGGCGTGATTTACGGCTGTAGCACGACGCACGCGGGCAGGGAGGGACGCGGACGGACCGCCGGTCCGAGGGGGGGGGGCGTCCGGTCGGCACGGCGCGCGCGGACTCGGCGCGTCGTGGGGCGCGCGGCGACCTCGGAAGGCGCATGGCCTAGTGTTGCGGCCGGCCTCGGGCGGAGGGACGTCGGGGGCCGCACGGGTGCGGACGATGAGGAGGACCGACGCGCGGGCGCGGTTCGCGGTGCGCTGTGCGCACGACGTCGTGGCGCGGTGGCGCCCCTGCCCAACCATGCTGCTGGCTCCCTGTTTGAACTCAATTATCTCCAAAATTTTGAATAGATTTTGACCAAACTTTGAATATGAAAATTGTAGATCTATCAACCCTCTATCACTTTCAAAAAGGCTATATAGGGTTTTTCCCAACAGAATTTGCAAGGGAGGCTTGCCAACTTTGAATGCCAGCCTGTGTTCATGAACAGGAGATCCTGACCTTTGAGCAAGTTTTTCATGCCTTTCCACTCAAAATTTGAAATGCCAATCTACATGAAAGTT
The DNA here is from genome assembly GCA_947561735.1 of Cenchrus americanus. NCBI lineage: Eukaryota > Viridiplantae > Streptophyta > Magnoliopsida > Poales > Poaceae > Cenchrus > Cenchrus americanus. Next base: position 78,339,423 of record OX387245.1, on the reverse strand, counting down.
GTGTCCCTCAATAAGCTGGACAACTTTCATAAAGGTGGATTTTTAAGTGTTTAGGTGAATTTTGGAGAACGCGGCAAAAGTTCCGACAGACAGCTATGGACACTAGGGTTTAAGTGGGGTTTGACCAAGTCTTTGACCATGGGTTGGCCCCACATGTGTGTCCATTAGACCCAAGGGTTCAATAGAGTTGGTTGGTGAGTTTTTCGAGGTGAGGACCCAGGTTGACCGTGACTTGACCACTGTCAGCCGAGTTGACCGACGATTAGGGTTAATTAAAAACCTGGGGCGTCACAGCCTACCCCCCTTAAACGGAATCTCGTCTCGAGATTCGACTTAAGACAATTAGATGGGAAGGAGAACTCACAGTTTCGAGATTGCAGGAATCCCGGATACTTGGCATTGAGGTATTCCTCCGTCTCCCAAGTTGCCTCTTCTTCCGTGTGGTGACTCCATTGTATTTTGTACATTCGTACTGTTTGTCTTCGGGTCTTTCGCTCTTTTTGGTCCAATACTTTTAATGGGTGCTCGATGTGCGAGAAATCCGGCTCAATCCAAGCATTAGCTTCTGTGATTACCTCATTTTCTGGTACAGGCATTCCCTTCTTCAATTGAGTCACATGAAACACATTGTGGACTGTGGAAAACCGTTCCGGTAACTAGATACGATAAGCCACTGGCCCACACACTTCTATGACTTCATAGGGTCCAATGTAGCGCGGAGCTAACTTTCCTTTGACACAGAACCTTTGCACACCTTTGGTGGGGGACACCTTCAAGTACACGTAATCTCCCACTTCAAAGTGTCGGGGTGCGGTTCCCATGTCATGGTAACTCTTTTGCCTCATCTGAGCTATCTTCAAATTCTCCCGTATTACTTGCACCTTTTCTTCGGCATCCTTAACTAGATCCGGACCAAAGAGTGTCCTTTCTCTAGTTTCTGACCAGTTCAACGGAGTGCGGCATCTTTATCCGTAAAGAGCATCGAGCCATCTTCAAACTAGCTTGATAACTATTGTTGTAGGAGAATTCTGCCAAGGACAAACACTTGTCCCAACTCTTATCAAAGTGTAAGATGCTTGCTCGTAGCATGTCTTCCAAAATCTGATTTATCCTTTCTGTCTGACCATCGATCTGCGGATGATAACTGGAACTGCGAATTAGCTTGGTTCCTAAGCACTCGTGTAATTGCTCCCAGAAGCGAGCTACAATCTGAGTTCCTTTGTCAGAGATTATAGTCTTTGGAATTCCATGCAAACGAACTATTTGGTCCATGTACAACTCTGCATATTGCTGCACTGAATAAGTGGTATGCACTGCAATAAAATGAGCGGTCTTGGTAAGTCTGTCCACGATCACCCAAATAGAATCTTTCTTTCTAGCTGTCAGGGGTAAACCCACAATGAAGTCCATACTAATGTCATCCCACTTCCACATGGGTATCGACAGGGGTTGGAGTACACCTGCCGATTTCAAATGGCTTGCTTTCATTCGGTGGCAAGTATCACACTCGGCTACATACTTGGCTATATCCACTTTCATGTTGGACCACCAGAAATTCTGCTTCAAGTCTTGGTACATCTTGGTACTGCCGGGATGAATAGAAAATTTGGACATATGAGCTTCATCAGGGATGATCTTGTTAATTTCCGGATCGACAGAACCACAAGGTGTTTTCCAAACCAGATCACATCCTAGTGATCTTTCTAGAAACAAGTATACTTGGGATCTCCCTCTGCTAATTTATGTTTGATGATTTGTAAGTCTTCATCATTGCGCTGAGTAGTGACAATTCTATCATAAAGAGTTGACTCAGCAGCTAAGGCATAAAGGTTTCCTTGCTGTACCACTTCTAAGTTGAGCCTTCTCATTTCTTTACATAATGGTTCACTAACTGGCTCCAACTCTAGATGATTGCAGTGAACTTTGTGGCTAAGAGCATCCGCAACGACATTCGCTTTTCCAGGGTGATAATGCACTTCTAAGTCATAATCCTTAATCAACTCAAGCCATCTCCTTTGCCTCATATTCAATTCTGACTGAGTAAAGATGTATTTGAGACTCTTGTGATCAGTGAAGAGGTTACAATGATTACCCATCAGATAATGTCTCCATAGCTTGAGAGCGTGGACAATAGCAGCTAACTCAAGATCGTGTGTAGGATAATTGATTTCATGAGGTCGAAGTGCCCATGAGGCATATGCAATGATTCGGCCTTCTTGCATTAGGACACAGCCGAGACCCGTGCCTGACGCGTCACGGAAAACTTCAAAAGGTTTGGAATTATCTGGTTGCACTAGCACTGGGGCTGAGGTTAAATGTTGTCTCCAGGTGTGGAAGTCTTTCTCACATGCTTTGCTCCACACGAACTTCACTCCTTTCTTGAGTAGTTCGGTCATAGGTTTCGCGATTCTAGAGAAATCTGGAATGAATCGACGGTAGTATCCCGCCAACCCTAAGAAACTGCGGATCTGGTGTACAGACTTGGGTGGTTTCCAATCCATCACCTCTTGAACTTTGCTAGGATCTACGGAGATACCATCTTGGGAAATGGTGTGCCCCAAGAATTTCACACTCTTCAACCAGAAGTCGCATTTGGAGAACTTAGCATAAAGCTTATGATCTCGCAAACGCTGGAGGACAATTCGGAGATGTTTGACATGTTCTTTCTCGTTTTTGGAATAGATAAGGATATCATCGATAAAGACCACTACCAATTTGTTGAGCTCCGTCATAAACACGGAGTTCATGAGGTACATGAAGTAGGCTGGGGCATTCGTGAGACCAAAGGACATTACCAAGAACTCGTAATGACTATAACGAGTGGAGAAAGCGGTTTTAGGAATGTCACAAGGTCGAATTTGATTTGATGGTAACCAGAACGAAGGTCGATCTTGGAGAAAACTTTGGCTCCAGCCAGTTGATAAAAAAGAACATCGATTCGGGGAAGAGGATATTTGTTCTTGATGGTTACTGCATTGAGCGGTCGGTAATCTATACACAGTCTCAAGCTACCATCCTTCTTTTTGACAAAGAGGGCGGGGCAACCCCAAGGAGACGAGCTCGGGCGAATATAACCTTATCTAACAGCTCCTGGAGCTGACTCTTCAGTTTGGCTAATTCTTTGGGTGACATACGATAAGGTCGTTTAGAAATGGTCGCAGTACCCGGTTGGAGTTCAATCACAAACTCGACATCCCTATTTGGCGGCATACCAGGCAACTCATCAGGAAAGACATTCGGATACTCGCACACTACTGGAATTTCCTCAAGAGGGGAGATAATGGTCACATAGGCACAAGAGTCCGTATCATCCTTGAAAGGTAGGTACAAGGTAGTGTGCACGACCGTAGGTGAATTTATCTCTACAACTCTATCTGATATATCTAGAACCACCTTATGTAGGGCTATCCAATCCATACCCAAAATAACATCCATACCTACCAAGCTTATGGCGACAAGGTTTGTTGGAAAGATCTTACTACCTAATCCCAAACATACTCCACGGATTAAGATATCAGAGGTGATTTGCCCTCCCGGAGTAATTATCTTGTAAGCGGAATTGGTATGAGAACCCTTTAAACCCATTTTGCTTATCAGTTTTTCACTTATGAAACTGTGGGTAGCTCCCGAATCAAACAAAATCTTAACAAGAGTATCGTTGATAGAGAATATACCCATGAGCACTAAAGCTCCCTCTGGAATGTCACTCATGGTGGTGAAGTTCAGCTTTCCTTGGCATACTTGCACTATAGGCTTCTTAGCTGGAGTGGCAGGCTTGTTCCCTGCACCTTGATTCTGGGGGTTGGGCTTGATCTGCTTGGGCTTGGGCAATCGCTGATGTAATGCCCGAGTTGACCACAGTTGAAGCAACGGCGATCACCGATATTGCGAGGAGGTGCATTAGGCTTTGGAGCCTGCTGCTGAGTATTTCGGAACTGGAAGTTCCCGGAGGGTTTGCCCTGGGATGGTTTCATCGTCCAGCGTCCAGTTGAAGATTGCTGGGATGGGTTTGGAACATTCTTTTTCACAAAGCGAAACTTCTTATTTGTTCCGCTTCCCGGAGCAAAACTAGACGGTCTCTTTTTGTCCCGGTGGGCCTTTTTCATGGCATCCTCCTGGGAGATAGCCTTATTCACAAGCTGGTGGAAATTTTCTGGCTCGAGCAGGTTCAGTCACTCGTACAACTTGCCATCTAACCCATCATAGAATCTTTCCATCTTCTTCGCATCAGAGTCTACGTGATGACCACCATATTGGCACAAGCTGTTAAACTTCTGGGCGTAATGGTACACCGTATCAGACCCCTACCTAAGGGCCAACAACTCCCTCATCTTTCTATCCATTAATCCCTTGGGGATGTGATGACTCTTGAAAGCTTGCTTAAAATCCTCCCAAGTTATAGCACGCCCTCGTTGCATTGACTTGAAGTGATCCCACCGCATTAGAGCTTCTCCTCGCAGTTGCAGAGCTACGAAGTTGGCTTTGTTCTCCTCGGAGCAATGCAGCACAAAGGCAGAGAACTTTGCCTCGATGGCCTTGATCCAAGCCTCAGCTTCTAGGGGGTCTTCCGCCTTGGAGAAGGTCGGTGGCTTCATCCCGATGAATTGGGCGTACGTGGTGACCTGATTGGGCCCCTCGTGATTGGCCCCATGTGGCGGCTCTCGGTTCATCTGCTGAGCGATCTGCTGCTGTGTCTGCAAGATCTGGCGCAGCACCTCGGTTTGCATGGCCATGAAGGCCTCCGACGGCACCATGGGCGATGGTGGCGGCAAGTCACCGCTGCCATTCTCTCCGAACCCATTGGGAGAGCTGTGCGTGGTTCCCACCATCTGAAATGTGAGCCTTGTTAGACACAGTCAAAATCTTACTAGAAAATGATGACAAGTGCAATCATACATAACCACAGCTCATTTGCATTCATATGATGATGACAGCAACAGCCGAAAGATATCATGCAACCAAATTACGATTCATAAAATCATTCTTCAGTCATGGTTAGAAAATACAATGACTCGAGTCCCTCGAGCTAGCCTTCAATTTGCGGCGAATTTTCCCATTTCGCGCGTACGGAGAAGGTAACGTGCGAATAATCACCAAGCCGCTGTGGCCACTGACCGGCACTCACCAAAAAAATTTCGTAGTTCTCTCATTATCATGCAAATTGCTTAGTGTTGGCGAGCGCGGTTATGGTAACACTCGACACACTTGGTTAAACAACTCGCACAAGATCTCAATAGCTCGGTTGAATCACATCAAACTCAAGTCGAAACACAAGGTGCTTAAACATTCTTTATTACAACGCGATGGATAGGGTCCAAGGACACTACAATACTCAAATCTGAATACATCATGGTACAACAGAGTTACAATGCAATCGCATTGCACGACGACATACTCCTAAGCTGACTACCACAATCATCCCGAAGATGACACCTAGGAGCACATTTCTTCTTGATGTCGTTCACTAGCATCCTAGTTACCCACTGAAGCACCACCGCCCTCAGGTGAGTCTGGTGGAGTCAGTAACGGTGGTCCAGCCTGGCTCGTCTGATCTAAACCAGACAGACCCTGCTGCTCCTCCGGGTGTGCCTGCACTGGAGGTAGCGGCTGTAAGGCCACTATAGCCTGCAAGGTTGCAACCTGCACCTCGGCCTCCTCCACCTGGTGCTGCATATCCGCAATGTTCTATAGTAGCGTCAACCTCTCAATCTCATACGCATCGGCATTCTCCTCCAGGGTGTGAACCTCCGCCTCCAGATCTACAATCCTCTGCAGGCGGTCGCCTCTCTCTAACTCTAACTGGAATCTCCTGGCACGCAACATGTCATTCTTCTGCTGCATCTGAGTAAGCGTAAAATTCAGCTACTTGTGGGCCGCTGATAGCTGCTGCCAATCCCGCCTAGCTGCCTCCAGACGCTGCCCGATAATCACTGCGGTATTATAACGCAACCCCTAAAGTGTGAAGACGACGTTAAGAAAACGAGCCAACGTCTGAGTGACATCCAGCGGCTCCGCTAGCAACAACAGCTCCTGTAGGTGATCCATACGGTCCAACCATGCCGGGTCGTGATGACTCACAGCAGGAAATTGCCTGAACGGAGAGAGAGCTACCACAGTGGGGTTGTGGTCACAGAAGTCCATCAGCACTCGGAGAGCGGCTGACTCGACGGTCTCGTGGGTAATAAAACCCTAGTAGACAAAACTCAAATCGAACCAGTCGGCGTGGTCCGAGTGTGGTAGTACAGTGACAATCACCCTGCAATGGGGAACACCCAATCACTCGAACTCGGACACCTCGCAAGTCGGTGGAGTGGTGTAGCCAGCAACGCTGAGTGCTTCCCACGCAAGGCGTGGAAAACCCTCCCAGTGCAACCCGTTGGTACGAACCGTACCGTCAGCGTAGAACTCATGAAACACGGGGAAAGCCATCTGTATAAAAAATGTAACACATGTCAGGTCTCAAAGAGAATGGCATGTCAAATGGTGAAGTTCTGGCAGTTGGACGCGCGGCGTAGGTGAAGTAGTCGACGGCGAGCGGCGAGACGAGCCGCGCGACGTGCCGAGGCACCTGGACGCACGGCGTAGGCGAAGTAGTCAATGACAAGCCTGCACGAGGTGAAGTAGTTGACGACGAGCGGCGAGACGAGCCGCGCGACGTGCCGAGGCACCTGGACGCGCGGCGTAGGCGAAGTAGTCGACGACGAGCCTGCACGAGGCGAAGTAGTCGACGACGAGCGGCGCGACGAGCCGCGCGACGTGCCGAGGCACCCGGACGCACAACGTAGGCGAAGTAGTCGATGAAGAGCCTGCGCGAGGAGAAGTAGTCGACGACGAGCCACGAGACGAGCGGTGCGACGTGCCGCGGACGTGCCGAAGCAACCCGACGCGCGGCATAGTCGAACTAGTTGACGACGAGTCGCACGACGAGCCGCGCGACGTGCCGAGGTACCCGGATGTGCGGCGGAGGCGAAGTAGTCGATGACGAGCCGCGCGATGAGCCGCGCAATGTGCTGAAGCAACCGGACGCGCGGCGTAGTCGAAGTAGTCGACGACGAGCCGCGCGACGTGCCGAGGCACCCGGACGCGCAACGTAGGCGAAGTAGTCGACGACGAGCCTGCGTAAGGCGAAGTAGTTGACGACGAGCGGTGTGACGTGCCACGCGACGTGCCGAAGCAACCGGACGCGCGGCGTAGTCGAAATAGTCGACGACGAGTCGCGTGACAAGCCGCGCGACGTGCCGAGGTACCCGGACGCGCGGCGAAGGCGAAGTACTCGACGACGAGCCGCGCTACGAGCCACGCGACGAGCGGCACGATGTGCCGAAGCAACCGGGTGCACGGCGTAGTCGAAGTAGTCAACGACGAGCCGCGCGACGTGCTGAGGCACTCGGACGCGCGACGTAGTCGAAGTAGTCGACGACGAGCAGCGCGACGTGCCGAAGCAACCGGACGCGCGGCGTAGTTGAAGTAGTCGACGACGAGCCGCGCGACGAGCCGAGGCACCCGGACGCACGGCGAAGGCGAAGTAGTCGACGATGAGCCACGCGACGATCCGCGCGACGTGCCGAAGCAACTGGACGCGCAGCATAGTCGAAGTAGTCGACGACGAGCTGCGTGACATCCCGAGGCACCCGAACGTGCGGCATAGGCGAAGTAGTCGACGACGAGCCCGCGTGTGACAACCCGCCTAGGAAAATACCGTACTACTGCCTAAACCAATCCACTTTGGTCATTAAGCAGTAACAAAATATCATCCTGTCGTTAGTCGTCGGGTTAACGCCCGGTAAATCACTTATATAGCAACAAGGATCGATATATATGCATTAAAACTCACACGAAGGCGAGTCCAGAGATACAACATAAATTATCATCCGAATTTACCCCAAAGGGTTTAATTATTACAAACCGAAGTTTTTGCCATAACGACGTGGTTCAGAGTTTTCAAAACAGCGGAAATCAACTAAGTGGGGAGTGAGAACACCACTGGAGGCCAGCCATAATGCCTTCAGTCGTCGTCTTCCACCCACTCGAGCTCCCAGTTGGGCGGGATCTCTCTGGGCCACACATCACCGAAAGCATTACCTGGATCAACATATTATAGCAAGGCTGAGTATACTAATACTCAGACAGACTTACCCGTCGGTGATAACTACTTCACCAATTCTAGACATGAAAGGCTTTTTGGACACTGGGTTTCTTTTGCTGAAAAATAACAAAGAGTATGTCCTTACTTTCAAGATTTTAGCACAAGTCCTAGTTGGTTTTTTTTTCTAAATTAGCCATCTAATACAGACAAGGTTGTACCATACAATTATTCAAGCATAAAAATTTCATCAACTTCCATCATTAGGGATCTCATGGCTAGCGTAGTAAGTAGTCTCAGATGACGGTGAGAGGCCGACAATCGATTGATTCAAAACCTTGCAAGGTAGACCTAAACACACGGTGGGATGCCCCCGTGAGGACAACCACCACACGGTTCCCAAAAATCCTTGGGCCGGGATAAAAGGCCACATTCTTTGGTGCAGGCTATCCGGTATACCCCGCGAGGCACCCAGACTTACCATACACCACCGGTAGCTAGCCGTGAGACGCATCCCAAGAGTAGTGACAGTTAAATCCCTAGCCGTCTCATTGAGGTACTAGACTTACCGGTCCCATTCCCGACAAGTGCTTAGTACGTTCAAACACTTAACCCACAATAGCCATTGGCCCGGAGTCCACATCCCATTCTCTTACCACATGAGCGATCCATTTAAGGATATCTTGTGATTCCTAACTAGGAACCTATTCTCGCGAGTGACGTCATCACCCGACTTGTAACGGTCCTATAGCTTAGCCGCTATCGACCTATCATACTAGTAAGGACACAGGTACCTAGGGATCAAGCATCTAAGGTTCCATACAACTCCTGAACTTAATGCACAAACATCCATAGATAAGTGTATAATAATTTGAAAAAAAAACTGGGTCATATGGACCGGGGCTTTCCTTTGTCAGCAAGGTTAGCCTGAGCACCCTCGGTGTCGTCGAGTACTTCCACGTACTGCAGCGCAGCTTCCGCTTCTCCTTCCTCGGCTTCCGGGACGAGCGAGTAGTCACCATCTGGAATATCTACACAGAATGCAATGCAGGGTTCAGGTGATGTGATAGATGATTTATCTTATCCAACTCTTGTTGGTCATATTCACCTTAACAAATAATTAACTATTACTTTCTTTTTATGAGGGTTAATATTGATATGTGTTTCAGTCCTTTATCACCCACTTGAATTAATGTTTCTTTTATACTTGTTATTTTATGGGAGGTTTAACATTTTTTTCCTCTCACTAGTAAAGGTGTATCCATGGATAAGCATTTACAAATTAATTCTTCAACAGCAAGGGTGTGATTTTAACCCTTAAACAATTTGACAACATTTCACAAAAAGGGGTACAAGGAAGTAAAAGGCATTTTCCTACTTTAATTACAACATTACTCCATAAGGACCTTTAAAGCTTTTATCAAATAATAAATCACTAAAAATTTAAAGGAAGGTTTCTCAAGCATCACCACATACATACTGAAGCGCTGGACTCACATGCAAGGCTTGGAAGCTAGAAAATAAAATACTTTGGAAAAATAACAAAGCCTAGCTAGCAAACAAATTAAATGCATACCAAAAATAAATAAGCTTCAAAATGCTCCAATCTTCCTCATACGTGCTCTCTGGCCCCAAACCAGCCTAAAGAACCAGCAGGCACACCTAGATCCTCTACTGATCTTGCTTTATTACTTTACAAGGGAAAACATGCACAATTTAAGAATAAATATTTCTGATCATCCAAAAATTATGATTAATACACCAGAGGTGTGCCTTCGCATAACAAGACAACATGCACAAGTTGGTTGCAAAAATATAATTATTTTTAGCTACAAAAATCATTTATGCAGATTCTGCAGAAATGGAAAATAATTTATACAAAATGATTTACAACATAACTTTGTGCAATTTTTGGCGCAGGAGCTAGTCATGACCTAATACACAAAAGATACAAAAATTGGACACAAGGGATTTGTAGATTTTGAGATATTGCAGATCTAGTTTTTTCACATTCTTATTTTTCATGCTAAAAATATCAAGAATCAGACCATATGAGTAAAATAAAAAGTTGTAGTATTTTCCACAACGAGTCCAACAAAATTGGTTTGGCATTTTTCTTATTTTTCTACGATTTTCTACGCATTTTACAAGTTCCAGCAAAATGGATACACTATTGAAGATATAACTTTGCGACTAGGCCCCTGGAAAGATTCAGGACCGCGCAATTGGGTCCCTCGACCCACGGGACGGCGGGCTCACCGGAAATCCGGCGGCTCCGGCGATGCTCCCGACCGGGGAACGGCTCGGGGTCGAGTGTATGCTCACCTAGGGTCGATTGGTAGCCGTGGTTGGGGCAGGGAAGTCACCGGCGTGGGTGCTCGGCGGTAGCCGTCGGCGGCGGCCGCGGCGGCTCGGGGTTCCGGCGCGGAGGGAACTTGGCTGGGCAATGCGTGACCCTGGGAGGTGCAATGGGGTCTAGGGAAGAGAGTGGGACAGTTGGCCGGCGGTGAGAGCTAGCAGAGCGGTGAGCTCACCGGCGGCGGCAATGGCGGGCTGCGGCTCGGGTGGCGCGCAGAGGGGGAAATGGCGGCGTTTAAATAGGGCTGGCCCAGCCTGGAGGTGATGGCGGCGTGATTCACGGCCGTAGCACGCGCGCACGCGGGCGGGAGGATGCGGACGGACCGCCGGTCCGAGGGGGGCGCGTCCGGCCGGCATAGCGCGCGCGGTGCGCCCGGCGCGTGGCGCGGCGCGGACTCCGGTGCGTCGTGGGGCGCGGGCAGCCTCGGAAGCCGCGTGGCCTAGGGTTGCGCCGGCCTCGGGCGGAGGGACGCCGGGGGCCGCGCGGGCGCGGACGCCGAGAAGGACCGACGCGCGGCGCGATGCGCCGCGCGCCGCGCGCACGACGTCGTGGCGCGGCGGCGCCCCTGCCCAACCGTGTTGTTGGCTCCCTGATTGAACTCAATTATCTCTAAAATTTTGAATAGAAGTTGACCAAACTTTGAATATGAAAATTGTAGATCTAGCAACCCTCTATCACTTTCAAAAAGGCTATATAGGGTTTTTCTCAACAAAATTTGCAAGGGAGGCTTGCCAACTTTGAATGCCAGCCTATGTTCATGAACAGGAGATCCTGACCTTTGAGCAAGTTTTTCATGCCTTTCCACTCAAAATTTGAAATGCCAATCTACATGAAAGTTGTGTCCCTCAATAAGCTGGACAACTTTCATAAAGGTAGATTTTTTAAGTGTTTAGGTGAATTTTGGAGAACGCGGCAAAAGTTCCGACAGACAGCTATGGGCACTAGGGTTTAAGTGGGGTTTCACCAAGTCTTTGACCATGGGTTGGCCCCACATGTGTGTCCATTAGACCCAAGGGTTCAATAGAGTTAGTTGGTGAGTTTTTTGAGGTGAGGACCCACGTTGACCGTGACTTGACCACTGTCAGCCGAGTTGACTGACGATTAGGGTTAAATAAAAACCTGGGGCGTCACACTGCACTAGGCGAAGTAGTCGACGATTAGTCACGTGACAAGCCGCGCGACGTGCCAAAGCAACTGAACGCGAGACGTAGTTGAAGTAGTCGACGACGAGCCGCGTGACAAGCTGTGCGACGTGTCGAGGCATCCGGACGTGTGGCGGAGGCGAAGTAGTCGACGACAAGCCGCGTGACGAGCCGAGGCACCCGGACGCGCGGCGTAGGCGAAGTAGTCGACGACGAGCCTGCGCGAGGCGAAGTAGTCAACGATGAGTCACGCGACAAGCCGCGCGACGTGCCGAAGCAACCGGACGCGCGACGTAGTTGAAGTAGTCGGTGACGAGCCGCGTGACGAGCCGTGCGACGTGCCGAGGCACCCAGACGCGTGGTGGAGGTGAAGTAGTCGACGATGAGCCACGCGACGAGCCGACGTAGTCGATGATGAGTCATGCGACAAGCCGCGTGACGTGCCGAAGCAACTGGACGTGCGACGTAGTTGAAGTGGTCGACGAAGAGCCACGTGACGAGCCACGCGACGTGCCGAGGCACCCTGACGCGCGGCGGAGGCGAAGTAGTCTACGACGAGCCGCGCGACGAGCCGAGGCACCCGGACGCGTGGCGTAGGTGAAGTAGTCGACGACGAGCCCGCGCGAGGCGAAGTAGTCGACGATGAGTCACGCGACAAGCCGCGCGACGTGCCGAAACAACCGGACGCGCGACGCAGTTGAAGTAGTAGACGACGAGCCGCGTGACGAGCCGCGCGACGTGCCGAGGCACCCGGACGCGCGGCAGAGGTGAAGTAGTCGACGATGAGCCACGAGACGAGCTGCGCGACGTGCCGAAGCAACCGGACGCTCGGCATAGTCGAAGTAGTCGTCGACGACCCGCGCGTCGTGCTGAGGAACCCGAACGCGCGGCGTAGGCGAAGTAGTCGACAACGAGCCTGCGCGAGGCAAAGTAGTCGACGATGAGTCACGCGGCAAGCCGCGCGACGTGCCGAAGCAACCGGACGCGCGACGTAGTTAAAGTAGTCGACGACAAGCCGCGTGACGAGCCGCGCGACGTGCCGAGGCACCCCGACGCGCGGCGGAGGCGAAGTAGTCGACGACGAGCTGCGCGACGAGCCGAGGCACCCGGACGCGCGGCGTAGGCGAAGTAGTCGACGATGAGCCAGCGCAAGGCGAAGTAGTCGACGATGAGTCACGCGACAAGCCGCGTGACATGTTGAAGCAACTGGATGCACGACGTACTTGAAGTAGTCAACGACTGTCGGTGTTTTAGACCGGCAACCTACTAAGGGGAGTACCCGAAGTAGATGAATGTGGCCTCGCCGAGATCGGTAACTCGAAGGAAGAGACACGTGGCACACAATTTAGACAGGTTCGGGCCGCGAGGTGCGTAATACCCTACGTCCTGTATGCTACGTAGCTCTGGATTGATTGGGCACGATTACAAGATGGTGCAATAGTGCGCCGTGAGTTGTATGAGATGAGATCTGATGCTAGAGATCGGTCCCTGCCTCGCCTTATATAGTCCGGGAGGCAGGGTTACAAGTCGGAGTAGGGAGAGAGTACTAGTCGAGTACGTCTAGGAGTCCTCCATACGATGCGAACATGTACGGCCTCCCTAACCGAGTACTACTCCTGTGTAGTCCTTGTGCTCCACGCCTTCAGGTACTGTGTAGCGCAAGCCGGGTAGTCCTAGGGGCCCACAGAGTAGTCGGTCCTGGTACCCACCGAGGTAGTGGGCCCAGGGAGGTCCATACGACAAGCCCCCGAGCACTTTGTAGTCGAGAAGGATAGCTTCAAATAGTCTTGACGGCCTTAACGAGTAGTCCTCAAGCGTCCCTGAGTACTACAAGTCAAAAGTCCTCAAGAGTAGTCGAAGCATCCCGAGGCTGGAATGTACTCCAGCTGATGTTTGAGCAATCTTGAAGTCTTCTCGAGTAGTCCCAAGCGTCCTCGAGTGTTGCCTTCGAAGGTCTTCAAAGAATGCCCGTCTTGTCTTGAAGCCGGAGCTGATATGGAGGTGAGATTGCAAAATTGCACTCCATATGGAGTAGCCCCCGAGCCTTAGGTTGAGCCGCAGGCTCTGGCTGAGGGTCCATCTGAAGTCTTGACAAGAAAATCCCGAAAAATCTGGAGAGAAAAAACCGAAGGACACGTGGCACGGAGCCCCCGAGCCTTGAGTCGAGTACTTCCTCTCGAATTGAAGGGTCATCTTGAAGAATGTGTCCTGAGATGCTCCCGAGTCTTGTCGCTTCCCAGGTAGTCGAGTAGAAGTAGCCGAGCCCCCGAGGTGAGGCGCGTCGACTAGTAGAATGCGAAGGGTCACGCGCAGTCGCTGAGTTAGCCGGGCGTGGACTTATCCAGCCGGCCGTTGCGGAGCCGGTTTGACTTATAAATAGAAGCCAAAAACCCTTAGGGTTTTTCACCCATTCGAGCTGCAGTCTTTCGATTCCATCTGAGGTAGCTCCACTCCCAGCGCACACTGCCGCCGTAGTAGATCTAAGTGCGCCGCCACCCAGAGCTTTTAGGGTAGCCCCCGAGCGGATGCGCGTGAAGACGCCTTGCACTTGGAGAATGAAGACTTCACCGTCCAAGTCTACGAAAGCCGCCGGGAAGAAGAGGGGCCGCGAAGAGGCCGCCGCGGCTGCCACTGGAGCAACGCCGCCAATGTCTCCACCGCGGGCCGATCCAAGCCGCGAGTGGAAGAAATCGAAGGTGAAGAACGAAGATCTCTTGGCCCTCCTGAACAGCGGATTTATCCGGGAGAAGGAGGTTGACATGTGGAGGGCCGCTGCCGGAGATCCATATCTGATGGAGAAAGCCGAAGATGAAATCCCGATGTTTGCGCGGTTCGTGGAGCGCGGACTTGCACTCCCGGCGAGCAATTTCTTCAAGGGCCTCCTCGGGTACTACGGAGTTGAGTACCTGAATCTGAACCCGAACGGTATCTTTCATACCGCGGTCTTCGTGCACTTCTGCGAGGCTTTCCTTGGGATCAAGCCGCACTGGATCCTTTTCCGGAAGTTTTTCCGGGTGAAGCCGCAGCCGAGCGCCACCAATCCAAGAGTAGTCGGAGGGGCCGGCATCCAGTAGAGAGAAGACGCCGCGGGCGCACTCGGCGTACAAGCTCGTTGACTCCAACACTGATTGGAAGACGAGGTGGTTCTACATCACGAACCACCACCCTGGCCTGCCGAAGCCGAGCGGAAGGCAGCCCAGGAACCGCGAGTGGTGGAACTCACAGCCCACCATGCGGAAGGGATCCGCTTCCCCGAGCTGCTGGCACGCATCAAGGTGCTCAGGGAAGCCAGACTGAGGGCCGAGCATGTGGCCTTCAGTTTCATGAAGCGGAGGGTGCAGCCACTGATGGCTCGAGACACCTTGGGCTTCGAGTACACCGGCGACGACGACACGTCGCGGATGCCCGGAGGCGAGCTGGACGACGGCGACATCATCGAGAGGCTGACGCGGATCTTCAAGGATATGCCGCCGTACACGGCATGCCCTGTCCGGGAGTACTCCGCCGCGCGCCCGCCGAAGGAGGTGAGTAGTCGTGCTACCCCACTCGAGTAGTCCTCGCTAGTAGACGTGCTGATGTCGTGTGTCTTGCAGGATGACTTGAAAAAGTTCGTCTCCGAGCCGCAGCCGCCCCAGCATGGGATCGAGATCCCGCAGGAAGGGAAAGCCAAAGCCAAAGAGCGGCGAGAGGTCGGCGAAGGCGATGACACCGTCATCGTGGAGGACACCACCGACGATGACGACGACGACGACGAGGAGACATTGCAGGACCGCTTTCAGTTGCGGTCGAGGTTTAGCCGTCCAGGATTACCTCATGTGCCTCTGGTACAAGACCCCCCGGCTAGCATGGAGGCTAGCCTGGCTGCGCCGCCACGGAAGCCGCGCAACCCCGCCCGCAAGCGGGTGACGAAGAAGATGAAGGTCACGGAGGCCACGCCTCAAGAGGTGAGATGTCTTGACCAGAGTAGTCGAGTACCCATCGTATGAGTACACTTGTTGATGAGTAGTCTTCCATGTATGCAGGAGGTGCCGCCAGCGGAGCCCGTCGAGGAGGGCGACGAAGGCGGATGGGACACAGTGGGGGAGCCGACCGGAAGTCGTAGTCCAACCCCCACTGTCGAGGAGCTCTTGGCGCAGTTGGAGCGCCAGCCCCCTGCTCCACAAAGAAGGACAGAGCCCATGGCCGCCACCGTTGAAGAGGTAATGACTACTGGAGCGCAGGAGGGCACTGCGCTGGCCGCCGTTGCAGAGGAGGCGGTAGCCGCAGGGGCGCAGGAGGAGGCGCCCGCCGAGGGTGGACTGGTAGACATTGCCAGCATCCTCGGTGCCCCGGCCGTAACGATAGTACGGTCAAACTTGTAAGTACTGCATCTTCCCGAGTAGTACTTGTTGTATTAGTCGAGGTTGACTGACGACCAATTGTGTGTGCTTCTGCAGGAAATCGACAGATCTGTCTTGGGAGGGGGATGAACCCTCTGCGGCGGTGGCGGAAGAAGTCGCGCCACCCGCCGAGGAGTCCGCTCCTGCTTCCCAGGCGGTACCCGAGCCGCCGGCTACCGAAGCGCCGCTGCCGGAGGCCCGCGTGGTCGAAGGTGAGTACTCTTCTGAAGCTGTTGAGCTCCTCGAGGAGTAGTCATAGTCGCTAATACACTTGTCTCTTTGACAGGTGCCGAAGCTGAAAGGAGTGACATCCCTGCGGGGGTGCCCATGCAGAAGTCGACACCAGGCGTGCCGGAGGCTGCCGGAGGAGCCCCTGAGCCCGTGGAGGAGGTCGTCGAGGAAGCCGCCGTGGCGGCCGGAGGAGAGGGGGTCACCATGTCGCCAGAGGTTGCTCTGGAGGTGGCTATCCGCTCCCTGAAGATCCAGGACGCAGAGCCCATCCGCTCTGCGCCGATGACGGAGGCCGCCGTGAGTAGTCGTGGCGGTATAGAGCTGCTCGCGGACGATCTCGTCGACCCGACAACGGTGGCTAAGCACCTGGAGGCGGTCCACCAGGCCGAGCAGTGGATGAAGGTAAGTAGCCGTAGCTTCTGAGTAGTCAATCCTCTGTCGTTGAGTACTCGTGTGACTTGAGTTCTCTGTGCAGGACGTTGCGGAGAGGTCCCGCAAGAAGTCCAACATGCTGCAAGGCTATGGTGACGCGGTGCTCCGGGCTGAAGCACTGGAAGAGCAGCTTTTGAAGTCGTGGAAGCACGCGGCCGCCATGCAGTCTAGGCTCGACGCCGCCTTCGCCAAATATCATAATGATGTCCAAGAGTTGCAGGCGAAGGGCGACGACTTGGTGCGGAAGAACAAGGGCCTCCGCAACAATAACAAAGGTACGCCGCTGAACTTGTCGGGTACTTGTTGGGGGTCGAGAGGGTTCTGACCCGCTGTACTGTTGCTGTGTTGCAGAGCTTGAGGGCCAGGTGGAGCAGCTGAAGTCTTCGGAGACGAGCATGAAAAATCTCTTCTACCGGGAGCAAGAAGCCCGCCAGGTACTCGAGCTCGACTACAAAGAACTTGCCTTCGAGTGCGAGAAGCACATGGAGCTCCGGATTGCCTCTGACCACGATCTCGTCAACTGCTACAAATCATTGCAGAAGTTGAATGAAGACTGTGAGGCGCTACGGGCCCAACTGAAGGAGCTTGAGGACGCCGCGCTGCCGATCGCAAGGCTCCTGGTGCCGCATCCGGGCGGCCCCAAGATTGCTCCACTGGTGGATCGCCTGAGGGAAGCCCCCAGCCGGTTGGCTACTTATGTGAAGCACATGGCGAGGTCGATCCCGAAGCAGGTCTTGGCCTTTATGAAGTCCTACTTCCCAAAGGCCCCAGTGGAGGTAGTCGCTGGCGGGGTAGCCGCCAACTGTACTAATGAGCAGTACTCGGAGCTGCTGGAGCAGATGGCTCCCATCGCGGAGCAGGTAGCTGAGAAGCTTAATCTCCAGTAGCCTTGTAATAGGTAGCTAGTAGCCAAAGTTGTACAAAAACAATTGTAATGTAATTGCTTAAGTATCAATGAAAGGAAATTTCCAGCAATGAGTACTCGTAGTCGCGATCTCAGAGTGCGGAGCCCCATCGTGGAGTAGATGCGAGTAGTCATACTCGGCAGTGGTGATCTCGTTGTAGGGAGTAGACAGTAAAGAAGTTGATGAACGATCAAACTTTATTACTGAAGAAGTACACCTGGATGGCCAGCACCGTAGTTACAGAGTAGTCGCTTGGACCCGGAGGCCGCTTACAGCAGTAGATCCGTAAGTAGCCGTGTAGGCTGGATCGTAGATCCGTAGGTAGCCGTGCGGGCTGGATCTTAGAGTGTGGTCTCTCAGTAGACCACTGCTAGAGTCCTTGACGCTCGTCGCAGCCCAGGATCCGTAGGTAGCCGCGCGGGCCGGATCCTCGGAGAGGAGTAGTCCCAGGACCGGAGCCGGGGACCCGGAGGCCGCTTACGGCGGAGGGGTGTTGATGTAGTCATGTATACTTGACCCCCCGGAGTAGTCGTGTAGACTAGGCGTAGAATCGACGTAGCCGGTCGACGTTCCACGAGTTGTTGATGTCTTCGCCTTCAAGTGTTTGGAGGCGTAGGAGCCCGCCCCGGTCACCTTTGCGACGGGAAGGGACCTTCCCGTGGGGAACCGAGCTTGTGTAGTCCTTCCGTGTTCTGGATACGGCGGAGGACAAGGTCACCAACGTTGAAGGAGCGTTCCTTGACGTTGCGATCATGGTAGCGTCGGATACCCTCTAGGTACCTTGCTGATTGGACGAGGGCAGCGCAGCGAGCTTCTTCGAGGCTGTCGATATCAACTCGTCTACTGTCTTCTGAGACACCTTCGTCGTAGTGCTCCACTGCCGGTGAGTTCCATATGACGTCGGCAAGGAGGATTGCTTCGGAGCCGTAGACCAGGAAGTAAGGGGATTGCCCCGTTGGCTTGGATGGCTGAGTCCGTAGCCCCCAGGGTGCGTTGGGTAGTTCCTTGATCCACTTGCCTCCTTTAGAGTTAGCAGCGTCGTGTAGCCGCTTTTTAAGAGCGTCGAGCACCATCCCGTTGGAGCGCTCGACTTGTCCGTTGGCCCGAGGATGGGCAACTGAGACGTATCAGACGTCGATCCCACTGTTCTCGCAGTACTCCCAGAACTGGTGGTTGTTGAAGTTGGAGCCCAGATCTGTGATGATGCGGTGGGGTAGTCCGTAGCGATGTACGAGTTCATCCAGAAGTCGAGTACTGGTCGCCTTTGGGGCATGTTACCGGCTTGACTTCGATCCACTTGGTGAACTTGTCAATGGCCACCAGTACTCTGTTGAAACCACCTGGCGCAGTTGGCAGTGGCCCAATCATGTCGAGCCCCCAGCAGGCAAAGGGCCAGGTTGGCGGTATGGTGACTAGCTTGTAGGCTGGGACGTGTTGCTGCTTGGCGAAGTACTGGCATCCTTGGCACCTTCTGACGAGTTCTTCGGCATCGCCCAGAGCTGTGGGCCAGTAGAAGGCTCGCCGGAAGGCTTTGCTGACCAACGTGCGTGAGGACGCGTGGTTACCGCAGACGCCCTTGTGGATCTACTCCAAGATGTCCTTGCCTTCTTCACGAGGGACGCACTTCATGAGTACTCCGGAAGATGCGCCCCGCTTGTAAAGCTTGTCTCCGACGAGGACGTAGGACTTGGCGCGGCGGACGAGCTGCTCAGCCAAGTTCTTGTCTGAGGGAACCTTTTGCTCGCTGAGGTAGTCGATGAAGGGTTGCCTCCAGTCCACGTCGATCATCATGACCTCCCCTCGCCCACCGGTGGGTGAGCGGGGGTAGTGGTCGGTGGCGCCGGCTCCGGGATGGATGGCGCGTGAAGCTCGTGAACGAAGACACCCACTGGTACTTGAGCGTGGGTAGATCCAAGCTTCGAGAGGACGTCCGCTGCAACGTTGTTGTCGCGGATGATATGGTGGAACTCGAGACCGTAGAACTTGTTCTCGAGCTTGCGGACTTCTAGGCAGTAGGCGTCCATGTTCTCCTTGTTGCGGTCCCAGGACTTGTTGACTTGGTTGATGACCACTGCGGAGTCGCCGTAGACTAGTAGCCGCTTGATGCCCGGAAGCCGCGAGGCGGAGCCCGTGTAGGAGAGCTTCGTACTCGGCTTCGTTGTTTGAGACCTTCCAGAAGATCTGCAGGACGTACTTGAGTTGTTCGCCCATTGGAGAGATCAGGAGTACTCCTGCACCTGCGCCCTCGAGGTTGAGTGAGCTGTCGAAGTACATCACCCAATGCTCTGGTCGCACGGTTGGAGTTGGCAGCTGGTTCTCGCGCCATTCCGCCATGAAGTCGACTAGCGCCTGCGACTTGATGGCTGTGCGTGGCTTGAAGTCGATGGTGATGGCACCGAGCTCGACTGCCCACTTGGAAATTCTTCCAGTAGCATCCTGGTTCCGCAGGATGTCGCCGAGTGGGTAGTCGGTGACGACGGAGATTGAGTACTCCTGGAAGTAGTGTCGTAGCTTCCGCGAGGTGATGAGTACTGCGTACGACAGCTTCTCTCGCACAGTCGATAGCGTGCCTTGGACTCTGATAGGACCTCGCTGACGAAGTAGACTGGGTGCTGGACTGGGTAGGCGTGGCCGTCTTCTTGCCGCTCGACAACGATGGCAGTACTGACCACATGAGTAGTCGCATCTAGGTAGAGCAGTAGCTGCTCGCCCTTGTGAGGAGCCGTGAGGATCGGCGGCTTCGACAGGAAGTCCTTGAGCTGGGCAAGGGCTTGATCCGCCTCTGGAGTCCACACGAACTTCTCTTGATGCTTGAGTAGTTTGAAGAAGGGGGAGTCCCCGTTCTCCGAGCCTCGAGATAAATCTGTTCAGTGCCGCCATGCACCCGGTCAGCTTCTGGACGTCTTTGATGCTCGTGGGAGCTTTCATGCTGGTGATGGCGGAGATCTTCTCGGGGTTGGCTTCGATGCCGCGTTGGCTGATGATGAAGCCGAGTAGTTTGCTCGAAGGTACGCCGAAGACGCACTTGTTCGGGTTGAGCTTCCAGCGGTACTCACGCAGTGATGCGAAAGTCTCTTCAAGGTCGTCGATGAGGGTACTGGAGTTTCTGGTCTTGACGACCACGTCATCCACGTAGGCTTCGACGTTCTTATTGAGTTGCCTTTTGAAGCAGGCCTGGATAGCTCGTTGGTAGGTGGCGCCGGCGTTCTTCAACCCGAAGGACATGGTCATGTAGCAGTACGCGCCAAACGGGGTGATGAACATGGTCTTCTCCTGGTCTTCTTCCTTGATCGCGATCTGGTGGTACCCGGAGTAGCAGTCGAGGAAGCGAGAGCAGTCGCGCCCCGCCGTGGAGTCGATGATTTGATCAATCCGCGGCAATCCGAAGGGGTCCTTGGGCGGTTGCTTGCTGAGGTCGGTGTAGTCGACGCACATCCTCCACTCGTCGAGTTCTTCTTGCGGACGAGGACGGGGTTGGCGAGCCACTCAGGATGGAAGACTTCTCTGATGAAGCCGGCCGCGAGTAGTTTGGCGAGTTCCTTCTTGATGGCGTCCCGTCTGTCGTCGGCAAAGCGTCGGAGGTGTTGTCGCTTGGGGGTGGCCTTAGGATCGACGTTGAGGCAGTGCTCAATCAGCTCCCTGGGCACTCCTGGCATGTCCGCTGGCTTCCACGCGAAGATGTCGCGGTTAGCCCGGAGGAAGCTGATGAGCGCGTCTTCCTATTTGGGGTCGAGGCCGGCCCCGATGGTGGTGGTCTTGCTGGGATCGCCTGTTCCGAGGTCGATCGTCTTGACGAGTACCTCCTCAGGTGGCTGAGGCTTGTTGGCGCTGTCAGACTTCTCTAGGATGTCGAGTTCACTTGTGGCAAGCTTCTTCGACGCAGCGTAGACCTCCATCATCGCGTTGGGTACTTGATTTGTGGAGGCGATCTCCACGGCTTCTGTGTCGCAGTCGTGGGAGATCTTCAGGTCCCCTTGGAGGGAGAGTACACCAGCTGGGCTTGGCATCTTGAGTACCAAGTAGGTGTAGTGGGGCACCGCCATGAACTTGGCGATGGCCGGTCTGCCGAGGATGGCGTGGTAGGAAGTCTCAAAGTCCGCGACCTCGAACTTGATGTACTCGGTACGGTAGTTGTCCCGAGATGCCCCGAAGGTAACTGGCAGGACCACTGAGCCCAGTGGAATAGCCGCGTTGCTGGGGACAATGCCGTAGAAGGGCGTGTTGCTCTTGGTGAGCATGTGAGTGATGTCGAGCTTCATTTTCTTCAAGGTCTTAGTGAAAAGGATGTTGAGCCCGCTTCCACCGTCGATGAGCACCTTGTTGAGTTTGGAGCCCGCGACCACTGGCTTCAGGACGAGGGGGAACCGTCCTGGTTCGGAGAAGCTGGTCCATTGATCCGTGCGGGAGAAGGTGATGGGTACCTCTGACCACCTGAGACGGGTCGGGACCGCTGGTTCCATGGACATGACTTCACGACGGGTAGCCTTCTGCTCCCGCCTGCTGGGTAGCCCGCCGAAGAGGACGTTGACGGTCTTGTCCGGCTCCTGGAAGTCGTTGTTGTCGCCGTCCTTCTTCTTGCCCTTTTGGTCGTGAGGGTGCGGTGGCTCCGGCGTATCCTTGAGTGCATGCCTGAGTTGGTAGCACTGCTCGGTGGTGTGGTTGCCGTTCGGATGCCACGGGCACTTCTCCTTCAGCAGGTCTTTGAAACCGCCGGAGTTCTTCTTCGAGTTCCCTTTCGCAGGGCGCTGGATAGCCGCGACAGTGTTGTCTGGCTTGCGCTTGCGGTTGGGACCCGAGTAGTTGCTGTTGTTGTTGTTGTTGTTGCGGCCGCCTTGGTTTGCATTGCCGCCGCTGCCGCCGCCCTGGTTTTGCTTGGACTTGCCGCGGATGGCGTCGTACTTGGCGTTGGCCTTGTCCCCTTCATCCGCCCAGGACGTGATCATGTCCTTGAGGTGGGGGATGGACCTGGGGCGGCGACGACCGAAGTCTTCGAATGTGCGGCGGTGGTAGAGGCCGTCTTGGAAGAGGTCGATGACCACCTTCTCGGTGACGTCGACGACAGTGGCGCGCTTGTCGAAGAAGCGGCGCATGTACTTGCGGAGGGTCTCGCCTTGTTCCTGCTTGATCATGGCCAGGTCCATGCGAGTACTACCCGATCGGCCCATGGCGCCCGCGAAGTTGCTGGTGAACTGCTCCTTCAGCTGGTCCCACTTGTCGATCGAGTTCTTGTCGAGCGACTCGAGCCATGTGAGTGGTGCTTGGTCCAGGCAGAAGGGGAAGTAGAGGCACTTGGTGTCGCTGTTGCCGCCAGCGTTCTCGATGGAGAGGGCGTAGCACCTGAGCCACTAGATGGGATCCTGCTTCGCGTCGTACTTGGTGATCCCCAAAGGCTTGAACTTGTCGGGGAGGAGCAAGTTGCGAAGTCGAGGTGAGAAGGCGGGGAGGCCGTCGCCGTCACCCGCGGTGGTCGACTTCTTCCGCCGCAGCTCCTCAATCTTCTGGCGGGCGTCGTACCCACCCTGTGAGGCGCCAGAGGCGTGGCTGTTCGCGTGGGCTCGGCCGCCGCGACCGCCGCCGCCGCCGGCCCTCCCCCGTTAGCTCCATGGTTGGAGCTTCCGCCGGGTCTGCCGCCGCCGTCGGGGTCGTCGCCGCCGCCGGCCGGAGCGCGGTGGGGGACGACCTCGCGGTTGCTATTGTCACGCTGTGGACGTCCGCTGGTGTTGGAGCGGGTGGGGTTGGGTTCAGCTGGGAGGTCAGCTCGAGTACGATTGGGACCGTTGCCAGCGCTGTGACTCGTAGCCTCGTTGTCGCGTTGCCTGGCGGGGGGAGGCTGGTTGACCCTGTTGTCGACTCGCATGAAGTAGGCATCTTCAGCAAGCTTGGCGATGACCTCCCCAGCGCGGATGCCCTGAGCCTGACGTGCGATCACTGTGATCGACATGAGGCATTGCTCAGGGGTAGTGTGTACTCTGCTCTCGACCGCCTCGAGAGCTTCCGCAAGGTTGCGGACGGGGAAGTTATCGCAGAGGCGTCGGCGACGTTCGCTGCGCTTCCGGTTGCGCTCACGTCGAGCGTCTCTGTTGGCGGTGGTTTCGTCTGTTGGGGCATCGGCAGAGAGCTCGTCGGAGGAGATGTCTTCCAGGTACTTGTCTTGAGCCATGCCTGAAGGCCCTGGGGTGTCGCCGGCAGCCATGAAGACTTGGCGATCGGGGGTGCCAAGGCTGGACTCAGAAACCGCCACCTCGGTTGGTGTGTTTGAGTCAGCCTGGGCAAGTGGCGTTCCCTCCTGGAACGGTAGCGAGTCGATGTAGGCGATGTAGCGTGAGTCTTCGCTTATCAGGTCAGCGGGCTTGCGGTCTGGCAAGTAGACAAATCTCCCGACGGGTGTGGATGTTATAACCAGCCTAGAGGCCGGCCCTGACAAGGGAAGCTCAGTGGAGTTGTCCTCGGACTCAGGCTCCTCAGGGTCCGACCCGAAGTCGAACTCGTAATCGGGGTTCGAGTAGAACTCGGAGAGAGGGCTGGAGTCCGAAGCGGGACCGGGGGCGGTGTCGGAGTCCGAGTTGTACTCGGGTACGGGCTCCTTGCCGGCCGGCGCGGCGGGGAGCCCCCCGTGCGGGCCCGACCGACGGTGCGGGGGCCGCGCGCGGAGCGCTCACGAGGTGAGGGGGACCGCCCCGCGATGGCCGAGCGGCCCGGCTCGCATGCGATGGCCCATGGAGACGTCGAGTTCGAGTTGAAAGCGGACTCGAGCTCAAAGTCAGCGTGGTAGTTGAAGAGCGAAATTTCGCCGAACTTGCCGGCGAGTTCGCCTGTGACAACTTCAGGAAGCGTCACGAAGCCTGTCTTCAGGTTGGCCTGCATGGTCAGGCGGCGCTGGAAGGAGCCCGTGCCGTCAGCAGTGCAGACCCAGGCGCCGAACACGAAGGTGTCGCCGCGGTTGAAGGCGACGGTTGGCTTGAAGTGGACGGGAGCCGTCGAGTTCTCCATGTGATCTCGGGCGAGAGCCCCTACCTGGCGCGCCAGCTGTCGGTGTTTTAGACCGGCAACCTACTAAGGGGAGTACCCGAAGTAGATGAATGTGGCCTCGCCGAGATCGGCAACTCGAAGGAAGAGACACGTGGCACACAATTTAGACAGGTTCGGGCCGCGAGGTGCGTAATACCCTACGTCCTGTATGCTGCGTAGCTCTGGATTGATTGGGCACGATTACAAGATGGTGCAATAGTGCACCGTGAGTTGTATGAGATGAGATCTGATGCTAGAGATCGCTCCCTGCCTCGCCTTATATAGTCCGGGAGGCAGGGTTACAAGTCGGAGTAGGGAGAGAGTACTAGTCGAGTACGTCTAGGAGTCCTCCATACAGTGCGGAACATGTACATCTCCCTAACCGAGTACTACTCCTCTGTAGTCCTTGTGCTCCATGCCTTCAGGTACCGTGTAGCGCAAGCCGGGTAGTCCCAGGGGCCCACCGAGTAGTCGGTCCTGGTACCCACCGAGGTAGTGGGCCCAGGGAGGTCCATACGACAACGACGAGCCACGTGACGAGCCGCGCGACGTGCCGAGGCACCCAGATGCGCGGCGGAGGTGAAGTAGTCGACGACGAGCCACGCGACGAGCCGAGGCACCCGGACGCGCGGCGTAGGAGAAGTAGTCGACAACGAGCTTGCTCGAGGCGAAGTAGTCGATGATGAGTCACGCGACAAGCCGCGCGACGTGCCGAAGCAACCGGACACGCAGCGTAGTTGAAGTAGTCGACGACGAGCCACGCGACGAGCTGAGGTACCCGGACGCACGGCGAAGGAGAAGTAGTCGACGACGAGCCACGCGACGAGCCGCGTGTCGAGCCGCGCACCGTGCCGAAGCAACCGGATGTGCGGCGTAGGCGAAGTAGTCGACGACGAGCCGTGCGACGAGCCGCGTGACGTGCCGAAGCAACCAGACGCGCGGCGTAGTTGAAGTAGTCGACGACGAGCCTGCGCGAGGTGAAGTAGTCAACGATGAGCCGCGCGACGGGCTGCGCGACGAGCCGTGCGGCGTGCAGAAGCAACCGGACGCGCGGTGTAGTCGAAGCAACCGGACGCGCGGCGTAGGAAAATTGATTCCGCTTTGTCAGGAGCAAGGCGACTTGCTTCAATGGATCTCGGCGAGTCGACGAGTAGATTGATCTTGTTGATGAGGGTCTTTCGAATTCACCTGGTGGTGATGATCACCCCTACCTGGCGCGCCAGCTGTCGGTGTTTTAGACCGGCAAACCTACCAAGGGGGTACCCGAGGTAGTAGATTGTGCAGTGAGGATCGTGATCGGGAGACCGAGAACTCAAAGGTATGCGCAAGGACACAGGACACAAGATTTATATAGGTTCGGGTGGCCAAGGTGGCAAACCCTACGTCTTGTTTGGGGGATCAAGTATGGCGCCCTGCGCTTGGTGTTGGGTTAGATAGGTCAGGTGCCCGGCTAGGTACCCGACCCTCCTTTATATAGTCCAGGGGGCGGGTTCCTAGTCGGTTACAGGGCAGGAGTCCTAGTAGGATTACACAAAATGAGTCCCAGTAGGATTACAGGAGAATTCTAGTAGGAGTCTGTCTTCTTCCTTCCTTGCATGAGTACCCGGGGAGTATGCCCGACAGGTTGAACGCGAGAAAATTGTCAGGCGCAATGCCAATTACGTCATCATCGTCACTGAGCTCCACCGGAGGTCTGCCTCCATGGCGTACTGATGAAGTGCATCCTCAGATCTGAAGGTCTCCAGCTCTTACAGGAGATTCATGGTGGGGAATGTGGCAACCACGCAGCCTCTACCAACCTGGTCGGAAAAGCCTTCATGTCGGGCTTCTACTGGCCTACCGCCCTAGCTTATGAATTTCCATCACATGTTTCGCTTTCTCTTTCTTTATGAATGTTCCTAAATTGCTGGTTCACGAGACCTATGGTCCATGACCCCCCTCCGCGTGCCGGTTGTGCCTAAGCCTCCACGCTGAGCTGCATAGTCGGTAAGCCATTCCTCCACTGAGTTGGGACAGCGGAGGGTTCCTCTCACGACCTAGTTATTTTCGAGCAAACATAACGATTGTCCTTGCTACTCAAATGATGTGCACACTTTATATAACTTGCAGAAGCTTTATTATGATGAAAGTTCGCTTACACCTGCTAGGCTTCGACCTAACTTACACCTATAGTTTGTTCCAGATTGACTCAGTCAGTACCGAAATTGAACTCGTTGACGACCTCTTCCGCGGCTGCCATGATGTCCTCGCGCCTCACCAAGCCGAACAGGTCGACGTCCTTTGAGACCTCTTGCAGGTCGAACGACGGCTCATGGTACTTAACAGTCGACAGTGCTGCAGCTACCGCAAGCATAGCGGTGTCCAGTAGCAGGCCCTTGATGCGGCTCTCGGCCTCATCCAACCGATCGACCAGCTCTTTTGGCTCCGCCCCTTCCTCCTGAGGGACGTAGAGATCCATCACGTACTGGGCGACATCCTTGAGATCGCCGAGCTCCTTCTCCAGGCCTGTATTACAAATGGACGGGTTCAATCACTCGCCCGCCAACTAGTTGCAGCAAGCTACATCGCCTTGTTGCGGTGGACGAGCTACTTACCCTGATGGACCTCTGTGGTCCTCTCCTTCAGGATCTTAACTTGATCCTTGGTCTCTGCTAGCTCCTTCTTCAGGGCGTCCTCGGTCTTCTTGGCGCCTGCATTCATTCAAGGTCGAGAAGTCAGATAAAAGACCCATAGGGTACACGGGTGTAACCTTTGGCGACCTTGGAAAACTTACCCTCTACCACGGCTTCGGTCGTCAGCTGCATCCTTTGCCTTCCGCTCAGTGACCTCCAACTTCTCTTTCAAGGCGGTCACCTCCTTTTCCGCTTGGCGGGTGAAGCGTCCCCTCATCCGAGGTGACCAAATGTGACACAAATACCAGTCCCAGGAGGCTGGTAGCACATTTATTACAACAGGTGGAATCAGTCTTTTACATTACGGTTACAAAAAGGGCACGGTAGTGCCAACGCTACAAGGAACAACACGAACGCTAGCGACCACACTACGATAGCAAAGGCTTCCATAGCCTCCTCAGAGTACCACACCATGGAAGCTATCGGTAGGGCCCTGGTACACAGGCACGGTTGGGTGTAGGGCACGACCTACTCAACGTCTTCGGGAATGTAATCGGGATCCTCCTCTGTAAAATAGTTAGTAAAACAAGGGTGAGCACATACGTACTCAGCAAATCCAACCCCACCCACGGAGGGGCTTATCAACAGAGTCATGCATATGGTATAACAAGGATCAGGTTAAGGTTCACTTTGTAAACTTACACATGCAGGGGTTCATTTCAAGAAGGTTTTCGCAAATCATTTTTGTAACCAAAGTGACTCAACTGTTTTAGGAAAAACCACTGTGGAACTACCGGACTTCCCGTCCGTCGTAGCCCAGGCACACAGCCACACACTTCACCCAGAAAACAACTCACGCCAGAAAACATCCCATCCCAAACACTAGTTTTTGTGACCACACCGTGACTCGTCCAATACCGTGGACACGGCTATTCGAATAGGTTTGACACTCTGCAGAGGTTGTACATCTTTACCCACAAGTAGGGTACCGTCACACGGACACCTCAGTGCCGGTACGGATCCTATCAAAGCCATTACCCACCTTAGCTAACACTACGAGCCACCACGGAAGCACCCAAGGGGTTATCCCACATAACCAGGGCGTACCTCACACAGAGCGTACCCCTACTCCTTGGTCTCCCGTTGCTCACCCGCACACCAGATGGCAAGTAGATTAACTAGTGGGGTTTATGCTAAGCCGTTGCCACATACAACGGTCGAGTGGTTGTACGATGATTTGGGTCAGGTGAGATGTCACGCAACCCGGTCCTTAACCGACAAGATGGACAACTCCCAACACGCTCAACCACACAGGTACGAGCTCACCCATACTCCTGACACACACGTCCATCCCGTCTACCCAGTTCTTTACTCATTTTCCAAACATATCCCCTTTTGTTTTTAAAACACCCACACATTTTGAAAGCACTCACACATTTTAAAGCGAGCATTCAGGCCAAAACAAGGTTCAATCATAGCAATTAAGGGTGGCTATCCTACCGTGTTTTGTAGTAAAACAATATGCAATTTATAAAACGGGTATAGGGTATATTGGTAAAACTAGGACAGAAGCATGCATCAAAGGGGGAGGTTGAACTTGCCGTCTTCGAAGTCTTCGGGGAGTGCCGGCTCGGCGTTCGGGACCTCGGGCTCCTGCTCGCGTAGTCGGCTTCGATCTCCGGCCGGGGTACCTTACTCCGTCTACTCCGTCGGCTATGGCATACACACAAGCAAGCAAGCAAAATTAGCACACACGTTTCCGCGCCGAGCTCGGGGAGGGGAAAGTGAGCGGAGAAGGGGTATATATAAGCCCTAGGGGGGGTGGTTCAATGGTGTACCGCAGGGGAATAGCGGGGTGAGGTCTGGGTTTAATCGTAAATGTTGGATCATAGGGGTGGTATAGGGGTCAGGGACCTACTAGCAATTCCTACAAATGGTAAGAAGGGTGTTTATGCTAATTTAAACTAAGTCAGAGTCATTTTGTAATTTATTCTAGGGTGTAACAGTGTTTAACCTTTAATTAACTATTGACCAAGGGACTTAGTTGGAAGAATAAAGTGAAATAAGAAAGGAGGGCTCGGTTTTGAGGGGAAACAGGGGCCTAATAGCAAAACGGCCTTCTTCCTCCCCCCCTCCCACTCGATACAGAACAGAAGGGGGGGCGCGGCGTGGCCGGCCGGCGGGGGTCCCCGCCGGCGGCTCCCGCGCGCGGCGGCGGCCTAGAGATAGGGGAAAACGGAGAGGGGGAAGAGAGGATCTTAACCCCGCACTCACCTTGGGCTATTGGACTCGGTGGAAGCGGCTCGGCGGCGGGCAGGGACGGCGGCGGCGCGGTGCGGCTCAGGAAACAGCTCAGGGAGGCTTGCTTGCGGTGCGGTGTGGCGAGGTGGTGGTGGTGCCGGCCTTAAATAGGCGGCGGAGGTCGGTTCGGGGGGAAAGATATTTTTCCCCGGCGAGACCGCCGGCGAGCTCGGGTTCCTTCTCGAACTCCGGCCGGCTTCGCGGTGACCAGCGATGGGACGGCTCGGCGGGTCAGCTTGTGGCAGGGCAGTGCGTCTAGGGGCTGAGCGGCTAGCGTCCCGTGGTGGTGGTGGCAGTCCCGGCGGGGCCGAGCGCAGGACGGCCGGTGGCGGGGGCGTTGGTGTGGTGGTTGGGCGGTGCGGATTAATGGCGGCGTGTGGTCGCGTCGCGGGGGCGGGGTGGCGTGTCGGAGGTGGCGGGGCGGTCGGGTCGTCGCGTGTCGGCCCGCCCGGCTTCGGCCGGCGGCGCGGGGTCGGCCGGGGCGTGCGGCACCGGCGAGGCAAGGCGGTAACGTGTTGGAGGGGAGGGGGAGCCGGCGCGGTCGGGTACGCGCGCGCGGCCCCGGTGCGGGGCGTCAACGGCGCCGGGCGGGTTGCGGGGTGCCGGGAGGGGCGGCGCGGTCCTGGCCGCGGGAGGAGGAAGGAGAAGGGAGGAAGAGAGAAGAAAGAAAGAGAAAGGGAAAAAGAAAAGAGGAAAAAGGAAAAAGGAAAAAGAAGGAAAAGAAAGAAAGAAAAGGAAGGAAAGAAAAGGAAAAATGGGAAGAAGGTAGGGAAGAGATTGGAAAAATTTTAGAAAATTAGGAAAAATTGTTAGGGAAATTAGGGAAGGGTTTTATGGGGTTTTTCCGATTTCCCGGGCGTCGGCGTGATTTCGGGACGGCGGTGATGGCGAGGCGGACCGGCCGGCGGGACCGCGGCGTGCGCGGGATTCCCGGCCGGTGGCCGACCGCGGCGTTGGGAAGGCGCGCAGGGGTGCGGCCGTGGTGCGGTGCCGGCGGAAAGTGCGGCACGCGCGTCGGGGGGAGAGAGAGAGAGCAGTGGCTAGGATTTGAATGGCAACTGAGCTCGGCGGATCGGTTTTTGAAATTACGCATGATTTAATAGGTGATTTATTTAGGGCTAAAAACGCGGGCGTTACAAACCTACCCCACTTAAAATGAATCTCGTCCTCAAGATTCGGCTAAGTCTCGAATAGGTGGGGGAATTCTTTTCTCAGTGCATCCTCTCGCTCCCACGTAGCTTCTTCCACCCCGTGCCTACTCCATTGGACTCTGCACACCCGTACTTCTGACGTCCTTGTCTGCTTGACCACAGTGTCTAAGATCTTGACGGGCACCTCTTGGTACCTAAGGTCTGGCTGTAGGTCGATGGTCTCTACCGGTACTCGCTTATCTTCTAGAACCTTCAAACATCGGCGTAGCTGGGAGATGTGGAACACTGGGTGTATGTCTGACATTTCTTCGGGTAGCTCTAATCGGTATGCTACTGCTCCGACCCTCTTGATCACTTTATACGGGCCGATGTACCGAGGGGCCAACTTCCCGTGTACTTGAAACCTCCGAGTTCCCCGGATGGGTGAAACCTTGAGGTAGACGAAGTCTCCTGGGTTGAAGCTCGCTTCACGCCTTTTCTTGTCTGCGTAGCTCTTCTGTCGGGACTGAGCGGCTTTCAACTTTTCTCGGATGTCTGCTACTCGCTCCTCGGCTTCCTTTATAAGTGCGGGCCCAACCAGGGCACGCTCTCCTACTTCTGACCACATCAGGGGTGTCCTGCATTTTCTCCCGTATAGAGCTTCGAATGGCGACATTCCCAGACTTGCTTGGTAACCGTTGTTGTAGGAAAATTCGGCATACGGCAGGCTCTGCTCCCAATCTTTGCCATAGGTGAGGACGCATGCTCTCAACATATCTTCCAGGATTTGATTCACCCTTTCGGTCTGTCCGTCGGTCTGTGGGTGGTACGCTGAGCTGAAGTCTAGCTTGGTGCCCATGGCTTTGTGCAGGCTTTTCCAGAACCTAGAGGTGAATTGGGTCCCTCTATCTGAGACTATTCTGCTGGGCACTCCATGCAGCTTTACTATATTCTCTATGTAGAGTTTTGCCAATTTCTCTCTACCATAAGTGGTCCGTACGGGTAGAAAGTGAGCGACTTTAGTGAGTCGATCCACGATCACCCATATGGAGTCATGTCCCTTCTGAGTCCTTGGCAACCCTACTATGAAGTCCATACCTATCTCGTCCCACTTCCATACTGGGATTGGTAAAGGTTGCAACAGTCCTGCTGGCTTCGATGCTCGGCTTTGATCCTCGACGGTGTCACGGTGGGCGACGAACCGTGCAATATCTGCTTTCATTCCGTTCCACCAATACTTCTGCTTTAAGTCCATGTACATCTTGGTGGATCCCGGGTGTATGGAGTATGCTGAGTTGTGTGCCTCATCCATGATGGTCTGTCGAAAATCTTCACCTTCGGGCACGCATATCTTGTTCTTGTACCACAGGGTGCCTTGGTCATCAACCCTGAAGTCAGGGGCCTTGTTCTCTCCGGTATGCTTGCGGATCCTCATCAGGTCCTCGTCGGCTTCTTGGGCCTTCCGGATCTTCTCTTCTAGGGTAGGCTGAACACTCAGCTGGCGGACGTAGCCTTGGGGAACGATGTGTACGTTGAGCCGCGCCATCTCTTCTTGCAACTGGGCACTCTTAGGTGCTACCTTCTCGTAGGTTTTCCGGCTTAGGGCATCTGCTACCACATTGGCCTTCCCGGGGTGGTAGTGGATTTCTAGGTTGTAGTCCTTGACTAGCTCTAGCCATCTTCTCTGCCTTAGGTTCAGGTCGGGCTGGGTGAAGATGTACTTTAGACTCTTGTGGTCTGTGTAGATCTCACACTTGTTCCCGATCAGATAGTGTCTCCAGATCTTCAGGGCGTGCACTACGGCTGCAAACTCCAGATCATGGGTGGGATAGTTCTGCTCATGGGGTTTGAGCTGACGGGAGGCATATGCCACTACCTTCCCGTCTTGCATGAGAACACATCCCAACCCTTGTCGGGAGGCGTCGCAATACACAACAAAGTCCCGTTGGATGTCTGGCAGGGTCAGCACTGGGGCTGTGGTCAACCTCTTCTTCAACTCTTGGAAACTTCTCTCGCAGGCCTCGGTCCAGTTAAACTTCTTCTCTTTCTTGAGCAGCTCTGTCATGGGCCGGGCGATCTTGGAGAATCCCTCGATAAATCTCCGGTAGTACCCGGCTAAACCTAGGAAACTCCTGATCTCACTTACGTTGGTGGGTTGCTGCCAGTTGGAGACTCGTCTCAACTTTCCCCGGGTCCACGCCTACTCCTTCCGCAAATCGAATGTGCCCAAGGAAGGATATCTTCTCTAGCCAAAATTCACACTTGCCGAACTTGGCGTATAGCTTGTGTGCCCTCAATTTTCCCGCTACCACTCGAAGATGTTGTTCGTGCTCCTCCACGCTCTTGGAATAAACAAGTATGTCGTCAATGAAGACCACGACAAACTTGTCCAACCTCTATCATGAACACCTTATTCATGAGGTTCATGAAGTATGCTGGTGCATTGGTTAGTCCAAAGGACATCACCGTGAACTCATATTGCCCGTAGCGAGTGACAAAGGTAGTCTTGGGAATGTCACTCTCCCTGATCTTGAGTTGGTGATACCCTGATCTTAGATCCACCTTCGAGAAATACTTGGCTCCCTTCAGTTGGTCAAACAGGTCATCTATTCTGGGAAGAGGGTACTTGTTTTTAATAGTGACCTCGTTCAGCGAGCGATAGTCCACGCACATCCTCATGCTCTTATCCTTCTTCTCCACGAAAAGCACTGGTGCTCCCCATGGTGATGAGCTTGGTCTGATGAACCCGCTTTACTGAAGCTCTGCTAGCTGCTTCTTTAATTCTGCTAACTCAGGGGCTGCCATCCTATAGGGCCTCTTGGCTATGGGAGAGGTTCCAGGGATAAGGTCGATTACGAACTCTATATCCCTGTCTGGTGGCATTCCAGGGAGCTCTTCGGGGAACACATCTGGGTACTCTCGTACTACTGGGACATCTTCTATGGACTTGGCCTCTATGTTGAAGACCATTATATCCGGCCTGTGTCCCCGGGTGTGGCAGGTCACTTGTATCCCGTCTGGGTTGGTCAGGCGTACTACCTTATCGGCGCAACTTATGAGGCCATGGTGTTGGCTTAACCAGTCCATACCAAGGATCACATCTATCCCCTTGGATTTCAGTACTACCAGGTCTGCTAGGAACTCTACCCCACTTAAAATGATCCTTACCCGGGGGCATCCCAGTTGACAGTTAATGTCACCTCCGGGCGTTCGAGTTATTAGGGGTGCTTTGAGTAGTACTGTAGGTATGCTATGCTTCTCCACAAAGCTTGAGGATATAAATGAGTGCGATGCTCCCGAATCGAATAGTATGGTAGCCAAAACTGAGCTAACCAGGAACTCACCGAGTACTACTCCTTGTGCTTCCTGCGCCTCCTGCGCATTGATGTGATTCACTCGGGCGCGTCCATACGACTGCTGGGGCTGCCTCATCTGCTGGTTGCCGGTGTTGTTGCCGAAGTTGTTATTGCTGCGCACTGGCATGCGGTTGGCTCCTGACGCCAGTGGCCTTGGCCCGTTCACCGAGTTGGAGTAGGTAGTGGTGGCTGGCTTTTTAGCATAGGGGCAGTTGGCGATGAAGTGCCCGGTTTCCCGGCAGTTGAAACACACTCGGGAGCTGTTGTTGTTGTTGTTGGTAGTGATCTGGCTGGTGTTGTTCTGTGGGGGCTTCATGGCACTCTGGTTGTAGGAGGGCTTGAACTGGGCTCGGGGGGTTTGCGAGCTCGTGGCTTGGGATTGGGTTCTGTACTGCATAGGAGCTTGGAACCTGGACATGGGGTGTCCAAAGTTTCTCGGCCTCTGGGACCGCTCTTCTTTGTTTGGCCTTGTGCTCCATGAACTTGCGCTTGTTTTCCTTCTTTTCCTCGGCCCTTGCTCTTTCCGTGAGGATCGCCATGTTCATGAGGGTATTAAAGTCCGGGTAAATCTGAGGAGTCAGCAGTGTCCTCAGTTCCGGAGTCAGCCCCTTCTTGAACATCTCTTGCTTTTTGGAGTCTTTATCCACCTCCTCGGGGGCATAGCGTGCCAGCTCTATGAACTGGTACGTGTATTCCTCCACAGACATGTTGCCTTGGCGGAGTTCGCGGAACTCGTCTGCCTTCCGCTTCAGTGTGGCCTCCGGGATGTGATAGCGGCGGAACTCCTCCACGAATTCATCCCATGTGATGGCGGAGGGATCCTTGGCTGCGGCGCAGTAATTCTCCCACCGAGGCTAGGGGTCGTCCCGGTGAGTTGGTGAGCCGCCGGGAGAACCTTGTCATGGTCCTCGCGAGGGAGGGGCTCCAGTTCCCTCAGGATGGCTCTCAGCCAATCGTCAGCGTCCAAAGGATTCACCGACCCGCTAAAGGTGGGCGGCTTAGTCCTGAGGAACTCGATCAGCTTCTCATTCATGCTCATAGCACGGGGTCTTGGGCGGTTGATGGCATTGAAGATAGCCTCCATCAAGACAGTCTGGTTGGCTAAGACTTGAGCCAAGTCAATAGGAGGGGGTGGTGGTGGCAGGACCACGTTCTCTCCTCCATCTTCATTTTGGTTAACCTCCTGTTCGTGGAGGCGCTCTCTCCGGTCGGCTTGCGATCCCTCAGCGTCCGACCGGTGGGTCCTGACAGGGCGCCTGGAAACCATCTGTAAAGGAACGGGTTTTCTAAGAGGTCTAGTTTTATGTGATGTTTGAGTGGATTATATCGGGTTTCTTTTTGAAAAGGCAGGGTTTATTCTGCCGGTAAGCACACAACAAGCACATAGCAATCAAGCAAGCACAAACAAGTTTTTATTACAAACCAGCGAGGAGGATACATCCCGACTACGCGGACACATTGCACGACTAAGGACTAAGGGCGCGACTTGGACCAGTACGGCTTCATTCCCAGGGTCTTGGGGTACACTACTCGCGAGGGGAGCTGTCTTCTGGGGTCGAGTGTTCTTCCAGCGGAATGAGCAACTCGTCATCGTTTCCGCCTTCGGGGTCTCCGTTTTCCTGGGGCTGTGCTACGGCTTCAGTGGTAGCTGTTGGGGGTTCGGTGACCGCCGGTGGTGCTTGGTGGGGCTTCTATGGTTCCTCCCCATCCTACAAGGGGTGTTCCCAGCAGGACTTGAGGTTCTCCTATGGCTGGAACGGGTGTTCCGCCGTGGGTCCATTCTTGCATGCGTTGGTCCTGGATCCTTCTGAGGCTTTCCTGGGCAACGGCTTCACTGCTTATGGCTGCTGCGGTCCTTGCTTCAGCTTGGGCCACTCGGACTTGGTGCATCCGCACTGTGACCTCGCCCTTGCTCGGCCGGCCGATCTGTTCCCTCAAGTGTCTGGCCTGGTCATCAAAGAGCTTGTCCAGGGAGACAAGGTAGGCGACGACATGGTACAGCGGGTCTTCTTGGTGGCGACGCCGTTCCAGGTTCCTCATGCGGGCTTGCCAAACTGGGGTTCGATGGCAGGAGGGAAGTACCTCATTGGTGTGGGGACGAGGTGTTCCTCGTAGATTCGGCACGAGTAGCGGAGGGCTTTTCCGAGGGCCAAAGGGTAGGTGTCCCGTGTCGGAACCCCTGTGGCGGTCACGCGCCACGGTTCGATGTTGGTGTGGCGGTTGCTTCTAGCGACGGAGAGGACCACTCTACGGCGGAGAGTGCCGAGTTGCTCGTACTCTCTCGTAGTACCTAGGGCGCTCAGTGATACCGAGGCGCTCTAGGGAGTTGATGAGCAGGCGAGCAAAACCAGGCTCCTCCTGGCACACGCCTTGGGTCCATCCATCTTCCGCCATCTGAAAACAAAGGTAGAGTTGAACAGGTTGTGGTGGGGTACAGAGATGGATAACTTTATTCAGTAGGAAGGTTGGGGTACATCCTTCGGGGTACACTTATTATTACTAGGACTCAACTTCTAGCCTATCACCCTAGTCTTATCCTCATGGTGACTCTTCCTCTAGCTGGATGCGGCGCTTCTTTAGTGGAAGATCTTGCTCCAGTATCTCATCTTCAGTCTGGGTTCCTTTGTCCCAGTGGGTTTCTTCGGGTTCATTCTCTTCTGCTCTGGCTCCTTCATCTCTGCTTCTACGCTCCTTCAGTTCATCCCATAGGGCTTTATGGGCCAACAGCGTGCGTTCTCTTTCCCTGAGGTATTCTTGCTTTGTGTTGTGTAGTTCCACTTCTGCTATGGTTGTCTTCACCCTTTCTAGTTCTACCCTTTGTTCTGCTCTTTCCGCTCTGTCGATCTGCTGCTTCAGTTGCTGGGCTTGCTCCTGATAAAGGTGGTCTAGGCCTCTGAGGTATATGGATAGGTGGGAGACTGCCTCTTCTAAGTCTTCTTCCTCTCGTTCCAAACCTCTCATGCGATCAATCCACGAGCGTCCTCTTCCTCCGGAGGGTGGAAAGAATCCCATTGGAGTCCTTCGGAGGTGCTGTCTATAAACCACTCGTAGGCGACGCAGGCCTTCCGAGCGCCCTTGGGGTAGGTGTCGGCAAAGCGAAAACCAGTGGCGTTGACGAACCATGGCTCAATGTCGGGGTAAAGCGTGCTTCTTCCCACAAAGATCAGCAGCTTACACCGAAGGGTGCCGAAGCGTTCGTATTCCTGGTAGACGAACTCTGGCGGATCCCTTACTCCGACGCGCTCTAGGCTGAGTAGCAACAGGTTAGGGAGGCCAGGCTGGACGGGGCAAATTCCTCCGTTCCACTCGGGGTTAGGCATCTGGAAACAGGCAAGAATTAAGGTAAGGATTTGGGAAAAGGTGAGTTTAGCAAAGGAAAGGTTAGAGAGGGCCAGAGGAGGTCTCGTATCCTAGGGTCATGTCCTACGGCCAACCTACGGCTCTGATACCACCTGAAGCGTCCCCTCATCCGAGGTGACCAAATGTGACACAAATACCAGTCCCCGGGAGGTCGGTAGCACATTTATTACAACAGGTGGAATCAGTCTTTTACATTACGGTTACAAAAAGGGCACGGTAGTGCCAACGCTACAAGGAACAACACGAACGCTAGCGACCACACTACGATAGCAAAGGCTTCCATAGCCTCCTCAGAGTACCACACCATGGAAGCTATCGGTAGGGCCCTGGTACACAGGCACGGTTGGGTGTAGGGCACGACCTACTCAACGTCTTCGGGAATGTAATCGGGATCCTCCTCTGTAAAATAGTTAGTAAAACAAGGGTGAGCACATACGTACTCAG
The DNA here is from genome assembly GCA_947561735.1 of Cenchrus americanus. Taxonomy (NCBI): domain Eukaryota; kingdom Viridiplantae; phylum Streptophyta; class Magnoliopsida; order Poales; family Poaceae; genus Cenchrus; species Cenchrus americanus. The sequence goes on along the minus strand of OX387245.1, from coordinate 78,301,681 downwards.
CAAATCCAACCCCACCCACGGAGGGGCTTATCAACAGAGTCATGCATATGGTATAACAAGGATCAGGTTAAGGTTCACTTTGTAAACTTACACATGCAGGGGTTCATTTCAAGAAGGTTTTCGCAAATCATTTTTGTAACCAAAGTGACTCAACCTGTTTTAGGAAAAACCACTTTGTGGAACTACGGACTTCCCGTCCGTCGTAGCCCGTGCACACGGCCACACACTTCACCCGAGAAAACAACTCACGCCGTAAAACATCCCATCCCAAACACTAGTTTTTGTGACCACACCGTGACTCGTCCAATACCGTGGACACGGCTATTCAAATAGGTTTGACACTGCGAGAGGTTGTACATCTTTACCCACAAGTAGGGTACCGTCACACGGACACCTCGGTGCGGTACGGATCCTATCAAAGCCATTACCCACCTTAGCTAACACTACGAGCCACCACGGAAGCACCCAAGGGGTTATCCCACATAACCGGGGCGTACCTCACACGAGCGTACCTCTACTCCTTGGTCTCCCGTTGCTCACCCGCACACCAGATGGCAAGTAGATTAACTAGTGGGGTTTATGCTAAGCCGTTGCCACATACAACGGTCGAGTGGTTGTACGATGATTTGGGTCAGGTGAGATGTCACGCAACCCGGTCCTTAACCGACAAAATGGACAACTCCCAACACGCTCAACCACACAGGTACGAGCTCACCCATACTCCTGACACACACGTCCATCCCGTCTACCCAGTTCTTTACTCATTTTCCAAACATATCCCCTTTTGTTTTTAAAACACCCACACATTTTGAAAGCACTCACACATTTTAAAGCGAGCATTCAGGCCAAAACAAGGTTCAATCATAGCAATCAAGGGTGGCTATCCTACCGTGTTTTGTAGTAAAACAATATGCAATTTATAAAACGGGTATAGGGTATATTTGTAAAACTAGGACAGAAGCATGCATCAAAGGGGGAGGTTGAACTTGCCGTCTTCGAAGTCTTCGGGGAGTGCTGGCTCGGCGTTCGGGACCTCGGGCTCCTGCTCGCAGTAGTCGGCTTCGATCTCCGGCTCGGGGTACCTTACTCCGTCTACTCCGTCGGCTATGGCATACACACAAGCAAGCAAGCAAAATTAGCACACACGTTTCCGGCCGAGCTCGGGGAGGGGAAAGTGAGCGGAGAAGGGGTATATATAAGCCCTAGGGGGGGTGGTTCAATGGTGTACCGCAGGGGAATAGCGGGGTGAGGTCTGGGTTTAATCGTAAATGTTGGATCATAGGGGTGGTATAGGGGTCAGGGACCTATTAGCAATTCCTACAAATGGTAAGAAGGGTGTTTATGCTAATTTAAACTAAGTCAGAGTCATTTTGTAATTTATTCTAGGGTGTAACAGTGTTTAACCTTTAATTAACTATTGACCAAGGGACTTAGTTGGAAGAATAAAGTGAAATAAGAAAGGAGGGCTCGGTATTGAGGGGAAACAGGGGCCTAATAGCAAAACGGCCTTCTTCCTCCCCCCCTCCCACTCGATACAGAACAGAAGGGGGGGCGCGGCGTGGCCGGCCGGCGGGGGTCCCTGCCGGCGGCTCCCGCCGCGGCGGCGGCGGCCTAGAGATAGGGGAAAACGGAGAGGGGGAAGAGAGGATCTTAACCCCGCACTCACCTTGGGCTATTGGACTCGGTGGAAGCGGCTCGGCGGCGGGCGGGGGCGGCGGCGGCGCTACCGGCGGCGGCGGCGCGGTGCGGCTCAGGAAACAGCTCAGGGAGGCTTGCTTGCGGTGCGGTGTGGCGAGGTGGTGGTGGTGCCGGCCTTAAATAGGCGGCGGAGGTCGGTTCGGGGGGAAAGATATTTTTCCCCGGCGAGACCGCCGGCGAGCTCGGGTTCCTTCTCGAACTCCGGCCGGCTTCGCGGTGACCAGCGATGGGACGGCTCGGCGGGTCAGCTTGTGGCAGGGCAGTGCGTCTAGGGGCGAGCGGCTAGCGTCCCGTGGTGGTGGTGGCGGTCCGGCGGGGCCGAGCGCGGGACGGCCGGTGGCGGGGGCGTTGGTGTGGTGGTTGGGCGGTGCGGATTAATGGCGGCGTGTGGTCGCGTCGCGGGGGCCGGGGTGGCGTGCTCGGAGGTGGCGGGGCGGTCGGGTCGTCGCGTGTCGGCCCGCCCGGCCCGGCCGGCGGCGCGGGGTCGGCGGGCGTGCGGCACCGGCGAGGCAAGGCGGTAACGTGTTGGAGGGGAGGGGGAGCCGGCGCGGTCGGGTACGGCGCGCGGCCCCGGTGCGGGCGTCAACGGCGCCGGGCGGGTTGCGGGGGGTGCGGGAGGGGCGGGCGCGGTCCCGGCCGCGGGAGGAGGAAGGAGAAGGGAGGAAGAGAGAGAAGAAAGAAAGAGAAAGGGAAAAAGAAAAGAGGAAAAAGGAAAAAGGAAAAAGAAGGAAAAGAAAGAAAGAAAAGGAAGGAAAGAAAAGGAAAAATGGGAAGAAGGTAGGGAAGAGATTGGAAAAATTTTAGAAAATTAGGAAAAATTGTTAGGGAAATTAGGGAAGGGTTTTATGGGGTTTTTCCGATTTCCCGGGCGTCGGCGTGATTTCCGGGACGGCGGTGATGGCGAGGCGGACCGGCTGGCGGGACCGCGGCGTGCGCGGGATTCCCGGCCGGTGGCCGACCGCGGCGTTGGGAAGGCGCGCAGGGGTGCGGCCGTGGTGCGGTGCCGGCGGAAAGTGCGGCACGCGCGTCGGGGAGAGAGAGAGAGCAGTGGCTAGGATTTGAATGGCAACTGAGCTCGGCGGATCGGTTTTTGAAATTACGCATGATTTAATAGGTGATTTATTTAGGGCTAAAAACGCGGGCGTTACAGCGGGCCATGGCTTCCTTCACGCGCTGGATCTCCTGCGCGGCTGCGACCTGGGCTTGCAAAGTAGCCTCGCGGGCTGCAGCAACCTATGTGTGGGCATTGGCCGCCTCCCTCAACAGACCTGCCTGAGCCTGAGCTCGTTCGGCAAGCGACTACAACAGAAGCAAACAAAAACCGATCTGAGACCTTACAAAGACGACAGGGATTAGGGACAAGGATTGAAGCGTCAAGCCACGATTTAGTGAGTATTCGTATGATCGTGCGTGACGCCTCCTTGAATTCATCAACATCGCGGCGGTCGGCGATGACGTCGTTCTCCATGGCGTTCTGACATAAAGGCATTGGCGATCGTAGCCCCCGATGTTGTGACAACCCGCCCAGGAAAATATCGTACTATCACCTAAACCAATCCACTTTGGTCATTAAGCAATAATAAAGTATCATCCTGTCGTTAGTCACCGGGTTAACACCCGGTAAATCACTTATATAGCAACAAGGATCGACATATATGCATTAAACTCACACAAAGGTGAGTCCAGAGATACAACATCAATAACATTCGAAATTTACCCCAGGGGGGTTTAATTATTACAAACCGAAGTTTTTGACATGACAACGAAGTTCAGAGTTTTTAAAACAGCGGAATTAAACTAACGGAAAGCGAGAACACCATGGGAGGCCAGCCATGATGACTTCATTCATCGTCGTCCACCCACTCTAGCTCCCAGCCGGGCGGGATCTCTCCGGGCCACACATCACCAAAGGCATTACCTGGAGCAACAGATTATAGCAAGACTGAGTATACTAATACTCAACAAGACTTACCCGTCGGTGATAACAACTTCACCATCTCTAGACATGATAGGCTTTTTGGCCACTGGGTTTCTTTTGTTGAAATGTAACAAAGAGTATGTCATTACTTTCAAGATTTTAGGAGAAGTTCTAGTTGATTTATTCTTTTCTAGATTAGCCATCTATTGCAAGCATAAGTTGAGCAAAACAATTAATCAAACATAATATTCATCAACTTCCATCATTAGGTATCTCATGGCAAGTGGAGTAAGTAGTCTCAGATAACGATGAGAGGCCGCCAATCGATTGATTTATAACCTTGCAAGGTAGACCTACACACATGGTGGGATGCCCCTGTGAGGACAACCACCAAGTGGTTCCCAAAAATTCGTGGGTCGGGATTAATGGCCATGGTCTTTGGTATCGGTTATCTGGCATACCCCGCGAGGCACCCAGACTCACACGTGCACCACCGGTAGCTAGCCGTGAGACACATCCCAAGAGTAGTGATAGTGAAATCCCTCACTGCCTCATTAAGGTACTAGCATTATCGGTCCCATTCCCGACAAGTGCTTAGTACGTTCAAACACTTAACCCACGAAAGCCATTGGACAGGAGCCCATATCCCATGCTCTTACCACATGAGCAATCCATTTAAGGAGATCTTGTGATTCCAACATAAAACCTATCCTCACGAGTGTCAAGCATCACTCAACTTGTAACGGTCCTATAGCATAGCAGCTATCGACCTACCATACTAGTAAAGGACAAAGGTACCTATGGATCATGCATCTAGGGTTTCATATCAACTCCTGAACGTAAATGCACAATCATCCATAGATAGTTGCATAATAATTTTGAAATACTGGGTCAATTGCACCGGGGCTTGCCTTCGTCAGCAGTGTTAGCCTGAGCACCCTTGGTGTCTTCGAGTACTTCTACGTATTGTAGTTCGGCTTTAGCTCCTCCTTCCTCGGCTTCCGGCACGAGCAAGTAGTCACCGTCAGGAAGGTCTATACGGAATGCAATGCAGGGTTCAGGTGATGTGATAGATTATTTATCTTATCCAACTCTTGTCGGCCACATTCACCTTAACAATAATTAATCATCAATTCCTTTTTCAATAAGGTTATTATAGGAATGGGATTTCTTTTAATAAACACCTAATTAATTTTTCTTTTATAATTGTTATTTCATGTGAGGATTTAGCATTCCATCTTTCAATAGTAAAGGTGTGCACAATTTGTAATTAATTACATTTAATTCCTTAAAATGCAAGGGTGTATTCTTAGATCTTGAATAAGCTTTGCAACCATTTTATAAAGGGGGCATAAGGAATAAAAAGGGCATTTTCCTATTTAACCAAACATTAAACCTACAGAGGCCTCCAAAGCTTTTATTCAAACATTAAAGTACTAAAATTTAGTGGAGGGTTTCTTAAGCACTAAAACACCTATACTAAGCCACTGAACACACATGCACCCTTGGAAAAGCTAGAAAATTAATTATACCAATAATGACAAAAGCTAATCACATAATCAAGATAAAAGCATATAAAAATAAATAAGCATGCAATTGCTCCAAACTTCCTCACACATGTTCTCTGGTCAAAAACCATCCTAGGAAAGCAGCAAACACACCTAGAACTACCACTGATCTTGCATGATTAATTTACAAAGGAAAACAAGCATATATCAAGAATAAATACTTCTGATCATTATAAAATTGTGATTAATTCACCAGAGGTGTATCTTGACATAAAAAGACACATGCAGAAGTTGGGAACAAAAAAAATAATTATTTTTAGCTACAAAAATTATCTAGACAGAATCTGCAAAAATGGGAAACAATTCATATAAAAAGATTTACAGCATAACTTTTGTGCAATTGTTGGTACAGGAGCTTCATGATATGCCACACAACATATCCAAAAATTAGCTACAGAGGGTTCATGGATTTTGAGATATCACAGATCTAGGTTTTTCACATTTCTATTTTTCATGTTAAAAATATCAGGAAACAACCTAGACAAGTTTAACAAAAGTTGTAGTGCTCTTCACCAGGAGTATAAAAAAATTGATTTTGCATTTTTCTTATTTTTCTATGATTTTCTAGATATTTTACAAGAATCAGCAATTTGACTAAACTATTGAAGATGTACTTTTACACCGGGGTCCCTACAAAGAACTAAGTGGATGCTCGATGAGCGAGAAATCTGGCTCAATCCAAGCATTGGCTTCTGTGACCACTTCGTCCGCTCACACAGGCATTCCCTTCTTTAATTGAGTCACATGAAACACATTGTGGACTGCGAAAAACCGTTCTGGCAGTTGAACACGATAAGCCATTGGTCCACATACTTTTATGACTTCATAAGGTCCAATGTAGGGCGGAGCTAATTTCTCTTTAACACCGAACCTTTGCACACCTTTGGTGGGGGGAAACCTTTAGGTACATATAATCTCCCACTTCAAAGTGTCGGGGTGCCGTGCCCTTATCATGATATCTCTTTTGCCTCATCTGAGCTAATTTCAAATTCTCCCTTATCACTACTTTTTCTTCAGCATCTTTAACTAAATCCGGACCAAAGAGTGTCCTTTCTCTGGCTTCTGACCAGTTCAACGGGGTGCGACATCTTCGTCCGTAAAGAGCATCGAATGGTGCCATCTTCAAACTAGCTTGGTAGCTATTGTTATAAGAGAACTCTGCTAAGGAAAAACACTTGTCCCAACTCTTATCAAAGTGTAAGATGCTTACTCGTAGCATGTCTTCCAAAATTTGATTTATACTTTCGGTTTGACCATCGGTCTGCGGGTGATAGCTGGAACTACGAATCAACTTGGTTCATAAGCACTCATGTAACTACTCCCAGAAACGAGCTACAAGCTGAGTTCCTCTATCAGAGATTATGGTCTTCGGAATTCCATGCAAACGAACTATTTGATCCATGTATATCTCTGCATATTGCTGCACTGAATAAGTAGTATGAGCTGCAATGAAATGGGCGGTCTTGGTGAGTCTGTCCACAATAACCCAGATAGAATCTTTCTTTCTAGCTGTCAGGGGTAAACCCACAATGAAGTCCATACTAATGTCATCCCACTTCCACATGGGTATCGACAAAGGTTGGAGCACACCGGCCGATTTCAAATGGCTTGCTTTCATCTGGTGGCAAGTGTCGCACTCAGCTACATACTTGGCTATGCCAACTTTCATATTGGACCACCAAAAATTTTGTTTCAAAGTACATCTTAGTACTACCGGGGTGAATAGAGAACTTGGACATATGAGCCTCGTCAAAGATTGTCTTCCTAATCTCTGGGTGAAGAGGAACCAAAAGGCGTTTTCCAAACCAGATCACCTCCTTGTGATCCTTATGGAAACGGGTATACTTGGATCTCCCTCTGCTAGTTTCTGTTTGATGTTTTGTATGTCTTCATCATTGCGTTGAGCAGTGACAATTCTATCATAAAGATTAGATTCGGCAGCTAAGCATAAAGATTTCCTTGCTCTACCACATCCAAGTTGAGCCTTCTCATCTCTTCGCATAATGGGTCGCTACCCGACTCCAACTCTAGATGGTTGCAGTGGACTTTGCGGCTAAGAGCATCCGCAACAACATTTGCTTTTCCAGGGTGATAGTGCACTTCTAGGTCATAATCTTTAATCAACTCAAGCCATCTCCTTTATCTCACGTTTAGATCTGACTGAGTAAAAATATACTTGAGACTCTTGTAATCAGTGAAGATATTGCAACGATTACCCATCAGATAGTGTCTCCATATCTTGAGAGTGTGGACAACTGCTGCTAACTCAAGATCATGGGTGGGATAGTTGATCTCATGAGGTCGAAGTGCCCGTGAAGCATAGGCAATGACTCAGCCTTCTTGCATAAGAACACAACCGAGACCCGTGCCTGACGCGTCACAGAAAACTTCAAAAGGTTTGGAATTGTTTGGTTGCACTAGCACTGGGGCGGAAGTTAAGTGTTGCCTCAAGGTATGGAAGGCTTTCTCACATGCTTCACTCCACACGAACTCCACTCCTTTCTTGAGCAGTTCACTTATAGGTTTAGCGATTCTAGAGAAATCCGGAATGAATCGACGGTAACAACCCGCCAAACCTAAGAAACTGCGGATCTGGTGTACAGACTTGGGTGGCTTCCAATCCATCACCTCTTGTACTTTGCTAGGATCTACGGAGATACCATCCTTGGAAATAGTGTGCCCCAAAAATTTCACACTATCCAGCCAGAATTCGCATTTGGAGAACTTAGCGTAAAGCTTATGATCTTGCAAATGATGTAGGACAATTCAAAGATGTTTGGCATGCTCTTTCTCATTTTTGGAGTAGATGAGGATATCATCGATAAAGACCACTACGAATTTGTCGAGCTCCGTCATAAACACGGAGTTCATGAGGTACATGAAGTAGGCTGGGGCATTTGTGAGACCAAAGGACATCACGAAGAACTCGTACAGACCATAACGAGTGGAGAAAGTAGTTTTAGGAACATCACAAGGTCAAATTTTGATTTGGTGGTAACCAGAACGAAGATCGATCTTGAAGAAAACTTGGGCTCCCGCCAATTGATCAAAAAGAACATCGATTCGGGGAAGAGGATATTTGTTCTTGATGGTTACTGCGTTGAGCGGTCTGTAGTCGACGCACAGCCTCAAGCTACCATCCTTCTTTTTGACGAAGAGAGTGGGACAACCCCAAGGAGAAGAGCTCAGGCGAATATAACCCTTATCTAATAGCTCCTGGAGTTGGTTTTTCAGTTCAGCTAGTTCTTTGGGAGGCATACGATAAGGTCGTTTAGAAATGGGTGCAGTACCCAATTGGAGTTCAATTACAAACTCAACATCTCGGTCTAGTGGCATACCAGGAAATTTGTCAGGGAAGACATCTGGGTATTCACAAACTACTGGAATGTCATCAAGATGGGAGATAATGGTCACATAGGCACAAGAGTCTGTACCGTCCTTGAAAGGTAGGTACAAGGTAGTGTGTCCAACCGTAGGCGAATTGATCTCTACAACTCTATCTGATATATATAGAACCACCTTATGCTGGGTCATCCAGTCCATACCCAAGATAACATCCATACCTTCCAAACTTACGGCTAAGAGGTTTGTTGGAAAGATTTTACTACCCAATCCCAAACGTACTCCACAGATTAAAGTACTAGAGGAGATTTGCCCACCTGGAGTGATAATTTTATAAGCTGAGTTGGTGTGAAAACCCATCAAACCCATTTTGCCTTGTAGATTTTCACTTATGAAACTTTGGGTAGCTCCAAAATCAAATAGAATCTTAACAGGAGTGTCATTAATAGAGAATGTACCTGTGAGCACTGAAGCTCCTTCTGGGATGTCACTCATGGTGGTGAAGTTCAGCTTGCCTGGGCGGACTTGCACCATTGGCTTCTTAGCCGGAGTGGCAGGCTTGTTTCCCGCACCTTGATTTTGCAGGTTGGGCTTGTTTTGCTTGGGCTTGGGGCAATCACTGATGTAGTGCCCTGGCTGACCACAGTTGAAACAACGGCGATCACCGATGTTGCGTGGGGGTGTATTAGGCTTTGGAGCCTGCTGATGAGCATTGCGGAACTAGAAGTTCCCTGAAGGTTTGCCCTGGGGTGGCTTCATCGTCTAGCGTCCAGTTGAAGATTGCTGGGATGGGTTATGAACATTCTTTTTCACAAAGCGAAACTTCTTGTTAGTTCCGCTACCCAGAGAAAAACCAGACGGCCTCTTCTTGTCCCCGTGGGCCTTTTTCATGGCATCCTCTTGAGATATAGCCTTGTTCACGAGCTCATGGAAATTCTCTGGCTCGAGCAGGTTCAGTGGTTCATACAACTTGCCATCCAGCCCATCACGGAACCTTTCCATCTTCTTTGCATTAGTACCCATGTGATGTCCACCATATTGGCAAAGGCTATTGAACTTCTGGGCATAACGATACACCATGTCAGATCCCTATCTGAGGGTCAATAACTCCCTCATCTTCCTATCCATTAATCCTTTAGGAATGTGGTTGCTTTTGAAAGCTTGCTTGAATTCATCCCAAGTGACAGCACACCCTTGCTCCATAGTCTTGAAAAGATCCCACCACATTAAGGCTTCTCCTCGCAGTTGCAAAGCTGCGAAGTTGGCCTTGTTCTCCTCAGAGCAAGGCATCACAAAGGCAGAGAACATGGCCTCGATTGCTATGATCCATGCCTCAGCTTCCAGGGGGTCTTCCGCCTTGGAAAAGGTCGGTGGCTTCATCCCGATGAACTGAGCGTACGTGGTGACCTGATTAGGCCCTTCGTGGTTGGCCCCATGTGGTGGCCCTCGGTTCATCTACTGGGCTATCTGTTGCTGCGTCTGTAGGATCTGGTGCAGCACTTCGGTTTGAGTGTCCATAAAAGCCTCCGACGGCATCATGGGCGGTGGTGGCGGCAATTCGCTGCTACCGGTCGCTCCAAACCCGTTGGGAGAGCTGCGCGTGGGTCCCACCATCTGAAATGCGAGCCTTTATTAGACACATGGCCAAAATCTTACATAGAAAGTGATGACAAGTGTAAACATGCATGACAATAGCTCATTTGTGCATTCACATGACAACGGCAGCAACGACCTTAGGACATCTCGTATCCAATAGCAGATTCATCGAATCATTCTTCAACACAATTAGTAAATACGACATCTCATATGCTTCAACGTTGGCATTTCAACCTCGCGGCGAATTTTCGTTTCGCATGCCCGAAGAAGGCAATTCGCGGGAAGTTGCTTAGCTGTTTTGGCAGACGACCGACACTCACCGAAAACGTCGTAGTTCACTCGTTTCTTATGCAAAAATGCTGAATTTTGGCGAGCACGGTTATTGTAACATTCTGCACAACTTTGGTATGCAACGCGTAACAAGATTCCAAACAAGTTGGTAAACACATCGAACTCAAGTCGGATCACAATATGCTTAAGCATTCTTCATTACAACATGACGGATAAAGGGTCCAAAGAACACCACAAGACTCAAAGTCTGAAAAAACCATAGTACAACAGGGTTACATCGCAGTCACACTACACAAAAGCATACTCCCAAGCTAACTATCACAACCATTCTGAAGGTTACACCTAGGAGCACAAATCTTCTTATTGTTGTACCCTAGCAACCTAGTTGCCAACTGAAGCACCACTAGCAGCAGGTGAAGCTGGTGGGGTCGGTAACGGCGGTCCAGCCTGACTCGTCTGGTCCAGACCAGACTGTCCCTGCTGCTCCTCTGGAGGTGCCTGCATTGGAGGTAGCGGTTGTAAAGCCACTATGGCCTGCAAGGCTGCAACCTGCACCTCGGCCTCCTCAACCTGCTGCTGCATCTCAGCAATGTTATGTAACAGTGTCAACCTCTCAATCTTGTGAGCATCAGCATCCTCCCCGAGGTTATGAACCTCCGCCTCAAGATCCACGATCCTCTGAAGACGGTCACCTCTCTCTAACTCCAACTGAAACCTCCTGGCACGTAGCCGATCATTCTCCTGCTCATCTAAGTGAGAGTAAAGTTCAGCTGTTGGTGAGCTGCTAAAAGTCGCTACCAGTCCAGCCTAGCTGCCTCTAAACGCTGACCGGTCACTGCGGTAACGCAGTCCCTGAAGTGTGAACACGACGTTGAGGCAACGTGCCAGTGTCTGAGTGACGTCCAACGGCTCGGCTAGCAAAAGCAGCTCCCGGAGGTGATCTATACGATCCAACCACATCGGGTCGTGAGGACACACAGCTGGAAACAACCCAAACGAAGAGAGAGCCACCACTGTAGGGTTGTGGTCGCAAAAGTCCGTCAAAACCCGAAGAGCGGCTGACTCGACAGACTCGTGTCCATGAAACCCCCAGTAGACAAAACTCAAGTCAAACCAGTCGGTGTGGTCCGGGTGTGGTAGCACAGTGACAATCACCCTGCAACAGGGAACGCCTAAGCGCTCAAGCTCGAACACCTCGTAGGTCGGCGGAGTGGTGTAGCCAGCGACGCTGAGTGCTTCCCACGCAAGGCGTGGAAAACCCTCCCAATGCAACCCATTGGTATGGATCGTACCGTCAGCGTCGTACTCGTGAAACACGGGGAAAGCCATCTGTACAAAAGATGTAACACATGTCAGGTCTCAAAGAGAACAACATGTCAAATGGGGAAGTTCTGGCAGCTGTGAATAAAAATTCATAACAAAAAATCCAGAACCCCATAATTTCCCAAAATTTTAAGGCTACTCCACATGGTATTCACACACACTTTTAGTATTCAAAGGTTGAGCTAGATCAAAAAGGAACAAGGTGAAAAGATCTAAAGTTTAGGGTGTTGATGCTGAAAAACAGCAAGACCTAGGTTCGCTTAGAAAGGTGCAACTCAAAATTGAAAAAAGCTATGATCATGAATTTTTGCAAGCAAAAACTAGATTGGATGTGGAGCAACTTTGGTTTAGAACATCTATTCTAATAACTCCTAGAACCTGGTGCAAAAAGCAAGGCGAACCAATTTTTACAAAATTTGGGTAGCACAACAACTATGCATGAGAGGTAATCTAGTTTATAAAAGCACAAACTAGCAAATCTTCCTTAGAGAGCATACAAGGTTCTGTTTTTGGTCCATTTTAGTTTGCTTCGTTTTTTAATATGCATGCAAGACGTCCTATTCGACCTCACATGGCAATCAAGCAAAAAATCGAAGTTAGTGTCGGTGGCAAGGCTTTTATTGGTCTCTCCCTATAATATCTAGTCGAGAGCTACTCGGTACTCACTTAGCGATTAACGAAGCACTGTTATGTACCTGCAGAAAAAGAACCTTCCATGCCAGCACGTCACGGAAGCGTCCACATACATTACCGTTCACTATAGAAATGACATCCATGCGTCAAGCCACTGCATGGACAGCGTCCAACCTCGGACACCCTCCGTTTGAATGGAGTGTATCCTTGCCTCGTACATCGACATGCAGAATGCACACATATAAGACACATGGCGACAACACAACTCATAACCAGACGCGAAGATGGGATCCGTGGAATGGATCACTCCATCAACCCTCGCAATTCCCGTGATGTGGCACAGCACACGTATAAAACATGTGGCTCATCTAGTTTGGTTGTGCATGAAAGTAAGTCTGACATAACGTAACTGTGTTGGAAGTTAGCAAAATAAACCATAGGTTAATAAGCCACCTGAAAGAACCCAAAAATTCCCTCTAGGGCCTCTCAGTCTAGTTTATCCTTAACGGACCAATGTGTTTTGGAAATTCAAACAATCTTGGCTAATTTTATTCAAAAACCAGTGATTAAGGTTATTAATTAATCTTCGGTGCATATAATTGCTCTGATGCCAACTGTGACAACCCGCCCAGAAAAATACCATACTATCGCCTAAACCAATCCAATTTGGTAATTAAGCAATAATACAGTATCATCCTGTCATTAGTCGCTGGGTTAACGCCTGGTAAATCACTTATATAGCAACAAGGATCGACATATATGCATTAAACTCACGCGAAAGCGAGTCCAGAGATACAACATTAATAACATTCGAAATTTACCCCGGGGGGTTTAATTATTACAAACCGAAGTTTTTGACATGACAACGAAGTTCAGAGTTTTTAAAACAGCAGAATTAAACTAACGGAAAGCGAGAACACCACGAGAGGTCAGCCATGATGCCTTCATTCATTGTCGTCCACCCACTCCAGCTCCCAGCCGGGCGGGATCTCTCCGGGCCACACATCACCAAAGGCATTACATGGAGCAACAGATTATAGCTATACTGAGTATACTAATACTCAGCAAGACTTACCCGTCGGTGATAACTACTTCACAAACTCTAGACATGATAGGCTTTTTGGCCACTGGGTTTCTTTTGCTGAAAAGTAACAAAGAGTATGTCCTTACTTTCAAGATTTTAGCACAAGTTCTAGTTGATTTATTCTTTTCTAGATTAGCCATCTATTGCAAGCATAAGTTGAGCAAAACAATTAATCAAGCATAATATTCATCAACTTCCATCATTAGCGATCTCATGGCCAGTGGGGTTAGTAGTCTCAGATAACAGTGAGAGGACGACAATCGATTGATTTATAACCTTGCAAGGTAGACCTAAACACACGGTGGGATGCCCCCGCGAGGTCAACCACCAAGCGGTTCCCAAAAATCCGCGGGTCGGGATAAAAGGCCACAGTCATTGGTACTAGTTATCTGGCATACCCCGTGAGGCACCCAGACTCACACGTGCACCACCGGTAGCTAGCCGTAAGACGCATCCCAAGAGTAGTGATAGTGAAATCCCTCACCGCCTCATTAAGGTACTAGCCTTACCGGTCCCATTCCCGACAAGTGCTTAGTACGTTCAAACACTCAACCCATGAAAGCCATTGGACCGGAGCCCATATCCCATGATCTTACCACATGAGCAATCCATTTAAGGAGATCTTATGATTCCAACATATTACCTATCCTCGCGAGTGACAAGCATTTTGTAACGGTCCTATAGCATAGCAGCTATCGACCTGCCATACTAGTAAAGGACAAATGTACGTAGGGATCATGCATCTAGGGTTTCATATCAACTCCTGAACGTAAATGCACAATCATCCATAGATAGTTGCATAATAATTTTGAAATACTGGGTCAATTGCAACGGGGCTTGCCTTCGTCAGTAGTGTTAGCCTGAGCACCCTCGGTGTCTTCGAATACTTCTACATACTGTAGTTCAGCTTCAGCTCCTCCTTCCTCGGCTTCCGGCACGAGCGAGTAGTCACCGTCAGGAAGGTCTACACAGAATGCAATGCAAGGTTCAAGTGATGTGATAGATTATTTATCTTATCCAACTCTTGTTGGCCACATTCGCCTTAACAATAATTAATCATCAATTCCTTTTTCAATAAGGTTATTATAGGCATGGGATTTCTTTTAATAAACACCTAATTAATGTTTTCTTTTATAATTGTTATTTCATGTGAGGATTTAGCATTCCATCTTTCAATAGTAAAGGTGTGCACAATTTGTAATTAATTACATTTAATTCCTTAAATAGCAAGGGTGTATTCTTAGATCTTGAATAAGCTTTGCAACCATTTTATAAAGGGGGCATAAGGATTAAAAGGGCATTTTCCTATTTAACCAAACATTAAACCTATAGAGGCCTCCAAAGCTTTTATTCAAACATTAAAGTAATAAAATTCAGTGGAGGGTTTCTTAAGCACCAAAACACCTATACTAAGCCACTGCACACATGCACGCTTGGAAAAGCTAGAAAATTAACTATACCAATAATGACAAAAGCTAATCACATAATCAAGATAAAAGCATATAAAAATAAATAAGCATCCAATTGTTCCAAACTTCCTCACACATGTTCTCTCGTCCAAAACCATCTTAGGAAAGCAGCGAGCACACCTAGAACTACCACTGATCTTGCATGATTAATTTACAAAGGAAAACAAGCATATATCAAGAATAAATACTTCTGGTCATTATAAAATGGTGATTAATTCACCAGAGGTGTATCTTGAAATAAAAAGACAAAGACCACATGCAGAAGTTGGGCACAAAAATATAATTAGTTTTAGCTACAAAAATTATCTAGACAGAATCTGCAAAAAGGGGAAAAATTCATATAAACAAATTTACAGCGTAACTTTGTGCAATTTTTGGCACAAGAGCTAGTCATGACATTCCACACAACATATCCAAAAATTAGCTACAGAGGGTTCATGGATTTTGAGATATCATAGATCTAGATTTTTCACATTTCTATTTTTCATGTCAAAAATATCAGGAAACAACCCAGACAAGTTTAACAAAAGTTGTAGTGCTCTTCACCAGGAGTCTAAAAAAATTAAGTTTGCATTTTTCCTATTTTTCTACGATTTTCTAGAGATTTTACAAGAATCAGCAATTTGATTAAACTATTGAAGATGTACTTTTACGCCGGGGTCCCTACAAAGAACTAAGGCATCACAACCATGCCCTTGGTTTATAGAAAAACCCTCAGAAAGGTTTGGCAGCTTTCAACGTGGCCCTTAGCCATGGGGGCGGCGCGGCTCAGCCAAATCCGGCGAGGCCGGCGGCGAGGCCGGCCGTGTAGGGGCACAGGGAGGAGGACACACTCACCTAGGGCTCACTTGTACCCGGAGTTTGGGCAGAAGGATACCCAACGACGGCGCACCGTGGTGACCAGCGGTGACGGCCGCGGTAGCCGCGACTCCGGCGAGGGGAGCGCACGGTGGGGCAACAAGCGATGCTAGGGGCACCAAGAAGTCCTAGGGGTGGTGCGCGAGTGATTGGGTGGCTCTAGAACGACACGAGGCTAGTACTCGGTGGCGGCGGCTTCCATGGCGGGCGGCACGACAATGGCGGTGGTTCGGCACAGCGCACGCGAGGGGGAGGGTGCGACCTTAAATAGGCGCTCGCCGGTGACGCGGTGATGACAGCAAAGGTGCCGTTGTGGTACCGCGGCACCTTGGTCGGCGCGCGTACGGCGGGCGCGGGATGGACCGGCGGTCCGCCCGGTGTGCGGCGCGCGCGTACGGCACGACGGCGAGGGCAACACGTGCGCGGGATAAAAACGAGGTGCATTGGGGGCGTGGACGCCTAGGGAAGGTGCGGCCACGGTCGGCGGTGGCCTCGGGCGACACGCGGGCGCGGACACCGAGGCGGCGCGGGCGCGTCACGCGCGGGCGCTGCGTCGCCGTGCAAAGCGCGGTGCGGCGCTGGTTGGCTCGATTTGTTTTGCTGTGCCTCTGTTTGAACATGCAAAACTCAAAAACTTTGAATAGAAGTGTACCAAACGATGAATAGGAAAGTTGTAGATCTAACTATCCTATACCACTTTCACAAAGGTCATATGGGGTTTTTCTCAACAGATTTTGCATAAAAGGCTTGCCAACTTTGAATGCCAATCTGTGTCGGTGAACAGGAGGTACTGTCAGTTGACCAAGTTTTCCACCCTTTTCCACTCAAAATTGGAAATGCCATCCTACATGAAAGTTGTGTCCCTCAACAAACTAGACAACTTTCATATTGGTAGATTTTGAAGTGTTTAGGTGAAATTTGGAGAACACGACAAAAGTTCCAGAAAACATTCAAGGTCTCTAGGGTTTAGGTGGGGTTTGACCATGGATTTGACCAAGGCTTGACCACACATGTAGGTCAACGTGATCAATAGGGTTATTAGGGTTGTTTGGTGAGGTTTTCAAGGTGAGGACCCAAGTTGACCGTGATTTGACCACTGGCAGCAGCTTTGACCGACTATTAAGGTTAAATAAAAACCTAGGGCGTCATAGATGTTGGCTCCGCCCGCCTCGCCAGCCTGCGGATCTAGCGTTGGCTGCAGATCAGCCATGTAGAGGTCGTCCTGCTCGCCCCCAGCAGGCGGGGCAGAACTGGTTCCAGCCTTCTCCGCCGCGGACGTCGCTGCCGCTCCAGCCCCGACGGCCGAGCTCGTCACATTCGCTGTTGAGACCGCCGGCGACTGCTCCACCAGCGCCTCCTTCCCCTTGCTCCCGAACGCTCTTGGCCCGAGGCATTCTTGCCGCTCTCTGATGTGGTCGGGGGCGCTCTGCGCACAAGCAACGACCTCAACCAATTAGAATCTTGAAGAATTCGAAGATGAAAAACACGAATGGGTTCAGGTCCCATGACTTACTTGGTCGCCGACCTTAGCCCGGGCTTGCAGGGCTTTGGGGGAGATTTCCTTGCCCTCTTCTGCGACCCAAGATTGCCCACTGTATCAGCGCTTGGCCTAGGGCGCTCCTCCATTGTTGACGTCCTGCGGGGCGTCTCCACAGCCCTCTCCCCCGTTGACGCTGCCCTGCGGGGTGTCCCCACGGATGGGGCCGTCACAGCACTCGGCGACTTGGCGTTGTCCTCCTCGTCGTCAATGTTGATGGTCTCAACGCTGGAGCTAACCATGGCCATGTCCACCGACACTGTAGGCCCGGTCCTCTTTCGCTTCTATTTCTTGGCCTCCACCGTGTGGGTCGCGGTGATCGTGGCCGCAGCCCGGGAGGCAGGTATCTTGCCTGTCGCTTGCCGCGTGCACCACAGCGCAGACCTGGTGACCTTGGGTGGCGCCCTCCTTGTGGCGGGAGCGTCGTCATCACACCCGCACCGACGAATTGGAGATGTACTCCTCGCTGGGCGGCTGCGGGGCTGCCTGCACGTCCGCCACAACACGAACCTTGTAGCTGCGCTCTTCTTCGTTGTGCAGTGGAGCGGGGCACAAGTAGATGCCCTCACGGTGCTGCAATCAAAACAAGACAGGAAAGATAAAGAGACCTGCGTCAGAATAGCTTGAGATCTAAAGCTAGACTTACCGCTTCGGAAGGTCGATACACTCCAAGCGCCTTGGGGCCCTCCCAGTTGCGGATGTGCCCGCCAAAGATGTTCTTCACCTGTGCCGCCGTCTCCCCTTGGATACCTTGCGCTTGACGACCCAGGTAGGGTCAAACAGCCCCCAATACTCAAAGGTCGGGTGGACCCGGTCCTGGATGGGCTGAATCAACCGACAATTGAAGCTTATAGCGACAGCGCCGCCGGTCAACCCCTCCGCCTTCAACTTCTCCAGGTCGTCCAGCAGGGGATGCAACTCTCCCATCTCTCGCGACACAAGCTGGTTGGTCCATTTCGAGTATGGGACGGGAGCACGCCCCATCCTACCCGGCAGCTCCGGTGCGGGATTGTCGAGGTAGAACCACTCCTGCTTCCAGCCAGTGGTGTTGTCGGGGAGCACGAGGTCGACGTACTCCGGCTTCATGTACCACCGCAGCATGAAGTCGACGCTGCCCACGACCCCGGACTTGCCCATCTTCTTGAGCTCGAAGAAGTGGCGCCGCAAGTGGAAGTGTGGTGCTATGCCGAGATAGGCCTCAAGATGATGGTGGATGGTGGTGATTGAGTTCAGAACGAGATGTACCAGCTCGATTCGGTAGAAGAACAGGAGACCGCAGAAGAAATCGTCTGCCGGGACCCTAAATCCGCGCTCGATGTGCGCGAGGTAGATGACGGTCTCGCTGGTCCCCTCCGTCGGGAACCCCTTGCCCGCCGTTGGCCTCCAACCGACCTCTGTCTTGGGCCTCAGCAACCCGTGGGTCGCCAGGGCCTAGATTTGCTCCTCCGTCACCATGGATAGCTCCCAGACGGTGTGCAGCTCCGAAATTGGTGCTTTCTCCATCTTCCCCACCTTGAAGCTGGTGGATTTGGATCTAAACACTACGAGGGTCTTGGTTTGCATGCGAGGTCGTGATGTGTGGCGGACCTAAGCACAGCGGTGTTGTTGTTCACTCTAATTAAGCACTGGAGTGGAGGCAGAACCCTAGCGCGGTGTTGAAATGAAAGCAAGTAGGGATCCCGGGCCCATGGACCGACCTTATATAGTCGGGCCACAGTGGCGCAACGGGTGGTCGCGCCCCAACGTCTCTTTGGCACAAATCACAGTGGCCTAGCGGCCCGGCGCTTCCAACGGATCTACCGCTCAACGGCTCTTTCGACCTAATGGTAAATTGGCAATAACGGCTAGTTCCATATGGGAATTTGCGTCCATCGGCCTTAGAGCAGTGCTCCGTCCGATGTGAACTCGTTATGCCCCACATTCAAGTCTCCCAACATTAAAATCTCCAGTGTGACATTCAAGGTCGCCAAGACCCACGGACGACCTATGGGCCAGCTCTGTCGCCCACTCTAGGTCGCAAAGGCATCGGCAGCCTCCCAGGTCGCCTCGGCCTTCCCACAGTGGGTTCACACCATGTTTCCTAGGCCCAACTGCCTACACGCCTTCTAGGTCGCCCCGACTTATAGCGGCTCTCCACTATCAATGGCTCTGTGCTTAAAGGTTCTACTGCCCGTTAACGACTTCTCGGTCATGATTTCAGTGCCCCGCTGAGGCCCTATTGCTTTCTAGGTCAATTCCAACCTACAAAATTTAGGATTTACACTCCTGTGTTGTGCCACTGCGCAACGGCCGTGTTGACCAGGTCGACACAAATCCTCTTATCAGTCACTATGGCCTTATGAAAGGTTGGTGTGCTAACATAGCCCTGCCGGGACCTTGGCCATGCCATTGCTGCCCGGGCGCCTCATCATAATAGTCAAGACACATTAGTTGCCATACAAGCATGCGTATAAAAGCTTCGTAAGCTACAGAAGACCTTGGACCATGGCCAATTAGAAGGTGCAAACATGTTTAAGGTTCTGATGTACCTTACAAGGTGCCTACGGCGCAACCTAGACTGATGAAGCATGTCACAAGTTTTCTTCTAGCTTCAGGACCTACTTGGAGACCTCCATCGCCGTTGAGGTCGTGGCTACCACACAACCACCTCTACTCTAGCCTAGAAGGCTTCCTGTGGAGTCCCATCTTTTGCTAGGGTGCTCTCACAAGATCCCAAATTGGACTAGCATCACCTCAGGCCTCCCCGGTGCAGCATAGTACTTTCCAAGACCACATTAGGCCCTTGCTCACATGGTCCGTCGAGGAATGTACTGCCCCATGCTGCACCTAAATTCCTCGCTAGGCGCGGGCACAAATATTGGTGGAGTTCTCCCAACTTCGCAAGCATTCTTCTAGCTTCAAAAGATGATACTGTAGCACTATGCTCGGGTGGACGCACACAAGACCAGGGCATTACAGAATTATCAAGCGGTTTTGTCATAGTGTTCCTACTTGGTTCAAGAAGCAAGCACTCAGGCCCCCTATTTATAGCAGTAGAGCTCTGCAGCGGCTGTCGCCCACCCTTCAGCTGACGCTGCATTCTTATCTGCAACACTGTTCAAATGTGGAGCGCGAGGTCTCTGTCCGTTTATGAGCCTCCTGACACGTCTGCCTAGCGCATGATGACAACTTTTTAGTCTTTGTCTCCTAGTGGCAGCGGCCGCACCTCTGCTCGGGACGGGTCTTGTGCCTGCACAGTGCGCCTGTGGGTCGCTACACGACGAAGAGTCTTGGCGCCTGCCGCTGTCCTGTGAAGATTCTAGAAAGTTTGTCTCATCCGACGAGAATAGCATCTTAAAGCACAAACAGAAGGTCGTAGGTTCTCGGTTTATTCTTCAAGCACCAAACCGACCTTACAGGTCGCTTTACTGCTCAGGGGCTACTCCATGAGTGCGTCTTGTGACGCCCTCTTTGCCTACATCACCTCGACCAACCAGAAGCAAGCTTCTGTCACCCCTTTGCTCGACCTGCCTTTGGTCGACATTGACACCTTCTTCGAAGGTGTGATGATCTTTCCTGATTCCGGTCAGGTCGGTGGTTCTTCAAGCAACTAACAACGCCTTGTCTTCACTTCAAACCCCTGGATCAGTGCTTCAGGAGCTTGACGTTTGACTTCGTGTGCGCTCAAGAAAATTTTCTTTTTTGGATCCCCATGCATCCTACGCGACCTCAGCGGCACCATGTTTTCACTTCGCTTCAGCATGACATCGTCTCAGCCGCTATGCCTACACGTCGATCGGGGGCTTGAGAGACATGGGTACCCATGGGTCCCCACCGACCAGGGTCCTGGAGGTCCCTGTCAAGTGGACTCGACATGTCAGAAGCCCTACCGACCTGCAAGTGGACCCAGAGACCTTATCCACAACCCCGGCAACCTTGGAAGACCTCGAGCGAACTTATCCGAATCCTGGAAGACCTGTCGGGCTTGTGGCACAAGTTTCTCCCCTAGGTCGCGGCACGACGCCGCCAGTAGGTCCGCAGATCGCGGGATTCACCCTGTAATCACGGAAGATGACCTTCCTAACTTGTTACCGACCTCGATGAGGGTCGACCGACCTCGAATGGAAGCCCTAGCCCGCTGGCCATATAAGGCGGCCTAGAGCTCCATTCGAGGGGACTTCTCCATTCACGCATAATTCCACCGCATATTGGACGTAGGGTTTTACTCTCCGGAGGCCTGAACCAGTCTAAACCCTTGTGTCTTTCGCCATTCTCGTCGTGTTCTGAGGTCTCCCTGCGAGCTACCACCTACGCTCTTAGGTCCTGATCCCCTCCAATCAACCTACAACCACTTGGGTCGCCCCCTAGCAGATCTGTCCAGGTCTCACCCCCTGACAAACAACGACGTCCCCGCCGACAACGCACCGCCCACTCCTACTCCCGTCAATTTGTAGCGAACATGGCCCCATTTGCCATTTGTTCAAGTTGATTTTGGTGATTCATGTCAACACAAGCAATGGGACTAACCACATTGTCTAGCATGTCTTTGTAGGCATTCCTAGGTCCCATGGATGTTACCACATGTTAACATACCTATTACAAGTCAACATACCATGGACATGTTAGGTTACTTACAGCAAATATATATTTGGAGGCTATAAGTAATGGAAAGTTAAGTATGTTAAGTTGAAGCAAAGATCCAAGTTGAAGACGCAAAGAAAAGAAGGAAAAAGACACCGTCGGATGAACCGACGGTACCCAAATAGCAAGCGTCGGTGCAATCGTTGGACGAGTTGGTACACTGGTTGAAACCCTAGGCACCGTAGGATGAACCGACGGTCCAATTTCTAGATGCATCGAACGAGTTGCAGAGGAAGAGCAGCGAAGACAGTAGCACCGGATGATCCGACGGTCTGAGTGGGGACACCGTCGGTCTATCCAACGCTTAGTTTGAATTCATAAAGAGACGCGCCAAGACAAAGCCTTCAGCACCGGATGATCTGACGCCTTGGTCAAGAGGTAGCGTCGGTCTATCCGACGATCGATTGGAAGCTAACAGAGACGACTTGGCCGTGGGGTCTTCAGCACCGGATGATCCAACGCACCGTCGGTGCATAGCGTCAGAGCAGTTGTGTCAAAGAACCTCAACGGCTAAGTGATGTGGGAGGGGCACCGGATGAACCGACACCCTGGAAAAAATAGCGTCGGATCATCCGACGGTACCTTTTTCAGTGGACGTTAGCCAACGGCTAGTTTGATGCCTTGGGCTATTTATACCCCCTCCACTCACCCATTTGAGGTTGCTAGATTCTGTGGAAGTGCAGAGGAGTTCAAGACACATTCAAGATCATATCCAATCCATCCAAGTGCTTAATTGCTCATTCTTAGACTTGCATATACTTTGTGTATGTGCTTAGTGCTAGGCTTAGCTTAGAGCCGAGTGAGTGCAAGGTTGTGCCAACCTTGTGAGGTGATTTTTGAGTGAATCCAGTTGTACAAGGTCTGCCGGAAGCCTTGGAGCCTAAGTGGCTCACCGGCAATCATCATCGACCCTCCGGCTTGGTGTGGAGCAGCGAGGACACTTTGTGCGGGGGACGTGGAGACCCCCTTCCTTGGTGGAGAAGCTCCTTAGTGGAGGCGGCATCAAGGTGACCAAGGGAGCTTGGAAAGTGCCTAAGTGGCTAGCCTTTGTGGCGAGTCAAGTGGTGCTCTTGGGAGAGACTTGGTGACCGGGAAGCAATACTCTTGTGTGAGTGCTTCAACAACGTGGACTAGGGGTGGCTTAGTGCCTACCGATACCACGAAATAAATCGTGTGTCAAGAGTTTGCTTCCTCTCATCCCCTTTACGTTTCCGCATTTACTCTACTGCAATCTTTGCTTGCCTTTACTTCCTAGAGTAGTATCATGCTAGGATTGGCTATAGGTTGCAAACCTTGTTTTGGTATGGGAGTTTCACACTAGAACAACCGTAGTTGCACATATAGATAGTATGTTCTAGTTTACTTTTGTGTAAAATTTAGTGAACCATAGGGTAAGGTTTTAAGTTGCCTAATTCACCCCCTCCCCCTCTTAGGCTAACGAGCATTCGATTCCTTACATAACTCAGCAAGATTGTCGACTGACGCCACGGGAACATAGCTGACGGGCTCGAGCTCCATCACCGACGGGCACCCACCGACGAACTGAGGAGCATCAGACTCTGACACCTTGGGGGTGATGTGATGGAGTACTTGTGCATAACCCAACCTGTGATGCGCTTGGTTGCTTCCTCGTGGAAGTTGAACTCGTACTTCCGCCACTCGATCTCCTCGCCGTCCACACGCACGCAGAGCTTCTCGACCTCACCACCCTGTTGGAAATATGCCCTAGAGCCAACTGGATTTGATCCACTAGTGGACTCAGATGGATTTGATCCATTATGGTGTAAAAGTCCTAATGGGCCACAAATGTTGTAAAGCCCATTAGCGTTGGAAGGGGTACACCATCTATTAGTCCTGTATTGCTAATGGACGATGGTGTGGGGGGTTTTCCTCCCAATAAATATGGACCACACCCCTCCTGAAAAGACACAACTTTCTCAAGTAGCAGTCGCACTGCCAACGCTCTCTCCCCGTCGCACTCGCGGACCTAGCAGTCCGGCGTGTGTCGCTTCCTTCTTCGTACATGTGGATACCTTGGAGGTGCTGCATCTGGAGAACTTGGATCGGACGAGCTGCACGTGCAAGTCAATAAGGACGTGAGCAACTGCACTGCCTGCTACCCTCAATGCGATCGTCTACATCGAGACGGATCCACTGCATCTGCCCGTTTAGTGGTAATCCCGTGATCTCTGACAGCAGCAATTCATGTTTTGTGGGGAAATTTTTGTTTTGCGCTAGCATAGCCACCCCGTATCCCTTCAGTGGTATCAGAGCCGTAGCTGCTAAGTTTTAGATTCGGGATGTGTGCATATGAAGATATGCAAATGTAGATCAAAGTTTTGATCGGCTTCGTGTTATTACGTGATGGTCATGTAACGAATTACTCCTACCGGTCGGAATTCCGCCATCAAAGTTAACTGATACACGTAAACCCAGTCACAACGAGAAGGAGATCAATTGGATTGGTCGAATCGAAGCTAGGTCAAGTGCCAGGCGCATGGGATGCGTGGTGGCGGCAGATTGGATCTGCTACCGGCCTGGGAAAATCAGAAAACATGTTGTTCGGTAAAACAGTCATAACTTTTCGTGGTTAACTCGGATGAAGACGTTTTCCATACGAAAATTTAACTATAGAAAATTTTACACATGTGATAAACCAGCTTTGCTAGTCTCGGCAAAATTAGTTTTGCCAAATTCGGCTTGCAAGATGGGTTTTCGGGCGTTTTAAGTTTGGACGTCGGAATTGCGATAATCTGTTATGCAGGTTTTGTGATCGGTATGGCCTATATGTGTATGTGATGCATGTGTTTAATTTTTTCGTGACATGTGTGTCACGCGTATGGCAATACGGCTGGAGCCACATGTATTGTCAAAATTAATGTAATGGTCTGCGTACCAATTTGTGATGATCTAATACGCGATTGTGTAACTTTCATTACTAGCACGCGCTAGATAGTTCTTGGAGGACTCATCACATGGAGGATGGCACACACAGATCATGGAGATGGATATCAACATGATGTACAGGTCAATGGATATGGAGATCACCATGTGACAATAGGCCATACTGTGTTACAACTGTGTGAATGTCGTTCTTACCGTTCTACTTTTACATACGACAATGTTATTTTCTTGCGTGTGATGTTACGAGTAGAACGATCCCTTTGGAATTTTAAGTTGACATGCTCTCCCAACACTTGCCACCGTCCCACGTCTCGTACAATTAGTGGTGGGTCTATGAAATTAGGGTGCCACTAGTTTTCCATGACTAGACGGGCTTGTATCGGATACTTACACGCATAAGTGTTGGTTTGCTTATCAAAGTCATCTTAACGGTTAAGGATTTTGGGGCATAAAGGTTGGGAGCCTAGACATAGAGATGTCACCCAACAACAGGAGTCATATGTGATATGATTAGCAAAGAGTTGCTTACCGATCTACCTTGTTTACTAGCGGTGACGCAAAAGCTCACTAGTAGACTTGTTAGTTGTGGATTCTGAATCACTAAGCATCAATGTGGGGATATTGATTTTAGTGGGAGTAAATTCTTTTATTTTACTCAGTCATGGATATTTTGTCTTAGTATTTTCATTTATTATTTTGTTGTAGATGGCACCTAGTAAGGAATTTTCTTTGCGTACGATCCTTGAGAAGGATAAGTTGAATGGAATGAACTATACGGATTGGACCCGTAACCTTAGAATTATTCTCAAGGCTGAGAAAAAGGAAGGTGTTCTAGACACCCCTTTACCCGAGGAGCCTGATGAAAATGCAACACTCACTATAAAGAATGCTTACAAGAAAGCATGGGATGTCGATCTTGAAGTGGGCTGTCTTATGCTTGCGTGTATGGAACCTGACTTGCAAATGCAGTTTGAGTCAGTCCATGTGCACGATATGGTCGTGACACTCAATGATATGTTCGCCACACATGCTAGGACTGAAAGGTTCAATGTCTCTAAAGCCTTTGTGGAGTGCAAATTGGCAGAAGGCGCGCCAGTAGGACCACATGTAATCAAAATGGTTGGTTACGTTCAAAGGTTGGAGAAGCTAGGCTTCCCACTGGGCAAGGAGTTGTCCACTGATTTCATTCTCACGTCTCTTCCGCCTAGCTATGGGAACTTCATCTCGAATTACCATATGCATGGGGCGGAGAAGGGCTTGAATGAACTGTGTGGTATGCTAAAGACAGCAGAGAGTGACATCAAGAAAGGCGCTGGCAGCAGTCATGTGATGGCGATCCGAAACAAGACGACCTTTAAAAGGAAGGGCAATTCTTGGAAGAAGAAAGGCAAGGCCAAGGATAAGATCCCCATGCCAAACCAGGTGCCCAAGTCTAGTCCAGCTGCCAATGCTGAATGTTTTCATTGTAAGGAAATTGGTCATTGGAAAAGAAACTGCAAGCTGTACCTAGCTTCTTTGAAGAACAAGGGAAGTAAGGGTACTTCCACTTCAGGTACACTTCATGTTTATGTTACAGATCATATTTTTCTCGTTGATACTATCATTAATTCTTGGATATTTGATACCAGATCGGTTGCTCACATTTGCAATTCGACACAGGGAATGATAAGAAGTAGAAGCGTTGAAAAAGGAGAAGTTGATTTCCGCGTGGGCAATAATGCAAGAGTTGCTGCGTTGACCATCGGGGCGATGCAACTCCACCTCCCGTCAGGATTTATTATGGAGTTGAATAATTGTATTTTGTTCCTAGTTTGAATCGAAACATTTTATCCCCTTCATGTTTGATGAAGGATGGTTATTCATTTGCGAGTGAAAACAATGGTTGTGTGATCTCTAAGGATAATATGTTTGTGGCTTGTGAATCCATTGTGAATGGCTTATTTGTTTTAAATCTTGATGATTCACATATCTGTAACATAAGTGCTAAAAGGTCTCGACCTAATGATTTAAGTCCTACCTACATATGGCATTGTCGTTTGGGTCACATCAGTGAAAAGCGCATGAAGAAGCTCCATAACGATGGACTTTTAACTTCGTTTGATTTTGAATCCTACGAGACATGTGAAGCTTGTTTGCTAGGCAAGATGACCAAGATGCCTTTCTCAGGTTTTCCTGAGAGAGCCTCAGACTTACTAGAACTCATACATACGGATGTGTGCGGACCAATGAGTGTCGTATGGACCTCCCTGGGCCCACTACCTCGGTGGGTACCAGGACCGACTACTCGGTGGGCCCCTGGGACTACCCGACTTGTGCCGCACGGTACCTGTTGGCGTGAGGCGCAAGGACTAAGGTGGAGAAGTACTCGAATAGGAAGCTACGCATACCATTTACTGTGTAGAGGACTCCTAGACGTACACGACTAGTACTCTCTCCCTAAACCGACCTGTAACCCTGCCTCCCGAACTATATAAGGCGAGGCAGGGACCCTCCCCTCTCATACACACGAGATTACGCATTATCTTGTAATCACATCCAATCAATCCAGAGATACACAACATACAAGATGTAGGGTATTACGCACCTCGCGGCCCGAACCTGTCTAAATTGTGTGCCACGTGTCTCTTCCTTCGAGTTACCAATCTCGGTGAGGCCACATTCATCTACTTCGGGTACTCCCCTTAGTAGGTTGCCGGTCCAAAACACTGACAGCTGGTGCGCCAGGTAGGGGATCTCACCGAAGATCATATGGTGAACTCGACGACTTCCATCTTCATCAAGCCAACCGTCGCCTTCAACCGCGACGACACCTTCGTCTTCGGCTCCTGGGTCTGCACTGCTGACGGTGCTGGATCCTTCCAACGCCGCCTCAACATGTCGCCCAACCCAGAGACTGGGCTCTTGACGCTTCCCGAAGTAGTCACGGGCAATCTCATCGGAACATTCGGCGAAATTTCGCTCTACAACCAACACGCCGACTTCGAGCTTGGATCCGACTCCAACTCGAACTCGACGTCCCCGTGGGCTATCGCATGCGAGTCAGCTACCCAGCCATCTCGTGCGGCCTCCCCACTCCGTGAGCGCTTCACACGTGGCCCCCGCAACGTCAGCAGGGCCCATGCGAAGGCTCCCACTACGCGCCGGGCCGGCAAGGAGATCGTACCGAGTACGACTCGGACTCCAACACCGTCCCCGGCTACAACTCGGACTCCAACCCTCTCTCTGGCTTCTACTCGGATTCCTCCTACGAGTTCGACTTTGGGTCAGACCCTGACGAACCCGAGTCCGAGAACAACACCACAGAGCAACCCCTGTCAGGGCCAGCTTCCGGCATGGTTATAACATCTACACCCACCGGGAGATTTGTATACTGGCCAGACCGCAAGCCCGCAGACCTGACAGGAGGAAACTCAGGCTGCGTCGCCTACCTCGACTCACTTTCCTTCCAGGAGGGAACACCGCTTGCTCCAGCTAGGGAGCACACTCCAACAGAGGTGGCAACCAGTGACTCTAGCCTTGGCTCTCCTGATCGGCAAGTCTTCATGACTACCAACGAGACGCTAGGGCCCTCAGGGACGGTCCCTGACCAATACCTTGAGGACATCTCAGCGGACGAGTTGTCCGCCAACACGCCCGCCAACGAGACCGACGCCAATAGGGACGCCCGACGTGAACGCAACAGAAAGCAGAACAAACGGCGCCGACGTCTCCGCGAGTCCCTCCCCATCAGCAACCTCGTAGAAGCACTCGACCAAGTCGAGAGCCGGGTACACACTACCCCGGAGCAATGCCTCATGTCTATCACTACGATAGCATGTCTGGCTCAGGAGATGCGCGCGGGACAAGTCATTGCCAAGCTCGCGGAGGATGCCTACTTCATGCGAGTCAACAACAGGGTCGCTCAAGCGCCACCCGTCAGGAACCGCGACAACGAAGCCACAAGTCGCAGCGCGGACATCGGTCGCAACCGCACTCGAGCGGAGCTACCGGCTAACCCTAACCGTACTCGGGCAACAGCCGGTGGACCCTCTCATGGTGGCAACAGTGCCGGTGGTGACCAGGAGATCGTCCCTCACCGCGATCCTGGCGGCGGAGGCAGCAACAGCGGGAGCTCCAACCATGAGGCTAACAGGAGAGCTGGGGGCGGAGGTGACCACGGCGGCCGAGGCCACGCGGACAGCCACGTCTCCGGCGCCTCTCGTGGCGGCTTCGACGCCCGCCAGAAACGAAGAACTACGACGCAAGAAGGCCTCCACGGCAGGTGACAACGACAGCTTCCCTGCCTTCTCTGCGCGACTTCGCAACCTACTCCTCCCAGAAAAATTCATGTGACAGAACCGCCCAAAATAATTCTGTATTATCGCCTAAGCCGGTCCACATGGCCATTAAACAATAATAAAGAATTATTAAGTCGCTTCCGCCGGGTAAAGCCCGGTAAATCACATACAACAGGATCGTTGATATGCGCTAAGCCCACACGAAGGCGGGACCAGAGTACAACATTACATTACATAAAAGGTTCACACGTTCAACATTATTACAAACCAGATTTTTCATACATAAAAGTAAACATGATCAGAGTTTAAACAGCGGAAATAAAACTAGCGCATGATACACACGAGAGGCCATCCATGCATATCATTCCTCATCATCGTTCTCCCATTCAAGCTCCCAACCATCTGGGATAGAACCAGGCCAGATGGGATTACCTGAAAACAACAACAAAAGCAAGGCTGAGTATACTAATACTCAGCAAGACTTACCTGACAAAAAGAAAACACAACTAGACATGCAAGGCTTTTTGGCTGCTGGGTTTGTTTTGCCAAAAGCGACTAAGGGTTGATCCTTATTTTCAGATTTTAGCTCATATTCTAGTATGTTAACCATTCTAGGTAAGCACCTGTACTAAACAAGCATGTTATGCAAACAATATTAAACATGTAACAGTATTAATCCAAAATGTTCCATAAATAAACATGGGGTAGCCAGTGGTCAAGCCGACTCAGATAACGGTGAGTGACCGACGATCGATCGATTTATATCCTTGCAAGGTAAACCCAAGATACACGGAAGAAGTAGACCCCAAGAATTCAAATAAAAGCAAATGCAGGGTCTACCCCGACCAGGCGGTTCCCAACATCCCACAGTTTGGGATCAGACGCTACAAACTCTGGTACACGGTTATCCGGAGGGTCTAACCCGACCGACCGACTCACACACTATACCACGGGTAGCTAGCCCGGAGACGCATCCCAAGCGGGTAGCTAGAAAGATCCCGCCCCGGTTCAGAAGGTACTAGGCTTACCGGTCCCATTCCGGACAAGCACTTGGTACGTTCAATAGCTTAGGACCAACGACCATGCTACTCGGTCGAGACCGAACCCATTGCTCTTACCACATGAGCGAGTCAATTTAACCAACTTATGATTCCAACATAAGCATCCTATATCTCGCGAGCAATGAGTCATTACTCGACTTCTACTGTATCCTTAGAGCATGGCACTAGCGTTCCTAACATACTAGTAAAAGAGCATAGGAGTCCTAAGGATCATGCAACTAGGTTTCAAAACAACTCCTGAAACTTAAATGCACAAAGTAAAGCATAAAGTGCTGAAAAGTAAAGGACATGATTTTCATTTATAAAATGGGTTAGATGAAACTGGTGCTTGCCTTCCTCAGACTCCGTACCAACACAAGCCTTGGGCTCTTCTGGACTTTGGTCCAGGTCTTGCTGCACACTAGCTTGATTCAATTCTCCACTAGCTGCTCCCTCCTCCTCCTGGGTGAGCGTGTACGTCTCGTCGGGAAGATCTACACGTTTTACATGCACATGCATTAGATCATGGTGAAGGTGGGAGAATTACCACAAAACCAACTCTTGTTGGACACATTCATCCAAACATTATCATTTTCTCACAGAAATTATTAGGGTGTGTGATGATAAACAAAACACTACTTTGCTGGTGATTGTGTGCACATCTAAGCAATTTAAGTTACTTAACTTCACCAAACAGTAAGGGGGTGTGTTTAAATTAATAGAAACAGAAACAAACATGATTTCATAATTTAGCACTTTTAATTTCCATTTCTTTCCTTAATTACTTAAAACAAGCCTTTCAACCATAAATCCAAATTAAATCAAAACCACTTCAAATGAGCCTAATCTTTTGCACACAGCAACATATGCTTAATTTAAGCTCTCACACCAAAATTTGGCATAAGATCATTTATAAATTAATTTAAACGAAAAAGACAAATTTCAGCCTAGTAAACCAACATTAATTCATATAAAAAGATTTAATAAACTTTTTGACCTCAACTTTCGCCTACAGGTCATGTATGCCAAGAATGAGTTTCTGACCAAAGCATGGTTGCAGATTCAAATTATTTTTCAGATTTTGAATTTAAACTCCTACACAAGATTAAAATCCAAAACATATATTAAACAATTCCCTAAAATCACATCCACTCTACCTGAGGTACTACTCATCAAGGCAAAGCCCTAGGGTGCACTTGTGGTTGCAGAAAAGTTTATTAAAGGGGCTATAGAAAGAATCAAACTTAATCTAGCTTGAAGCTTAAATAAATCATAACTGAAAATATACCCATCAAAATCATGCAAATTTCTGTCAGAGATATAGACATGCCATAAAGAGAAACATATCCAAAATTCAAGTTCATAGCATGTGTATATTTTAAATCACACTAAAAACACTCCAAACTGAGTTTGAATTTTTAATTCAAAACATGTACAGCAAAACCCTATACATGTTTTCTAGAAAAGATATATTTCTTCACCAAGAAACCAACAAAATTGGTTTTGCATTTTTCTGATTTTTCTACGATTTTTAATGATTTTTTGAAGTTGTTGTTGTAACCCTAAAACTGCTTTTACAGTCGGGTCCCTGGAATCTTACGTTGGGAACCCTGAAAAGAGTCGAAACAAAGCAATGTAGTCCCTGGGGGCGGACTGACCTCGCCGGCGGCCAAATTCCCGGCCGGTGAGCGCCGGACTTGGCCGGCCGCGGGACTAGGGATGCTAGGGGACTCACGTGTGGCCGATTTTTGGTGCTAGTTGACGCGGAGATGGGTTGCTCAGGTCGGCCGGCGGCGTCGAGATGGCCGGCGGCGGACTGCTCCTGCGTGTCCACTGCGGCGCTCCGTAGGCCGGCGGCGGCGCGACCTGGGGTTCCTGCGGTGGCCTGGCAGGGTCGATGGAGGAGCAGGAGAGGTGCAGACGTGGGGGAAATCGACGGGAAGTAGTGGACAGCGAGCTCAACAGTAGCTCTGCTTTGCCTATGGCGGCGGGTGCGCGGCGTGGAGTTCAGGAGAGAGCTCTGCTCGTTTTGCTGCAACGGAGGAGAGAACGAGGAGACGTCGGCCTAGGGCGCCCTCAGAGCGGCCAAGTGGCCCCGGCTGCATGCACGCAGGGCGCACGGCGTGAGCCAGCGACGGCGCGTGGCCATGTCGGCTGTTGGCGAGCCGCGGCCGACTCCCCCCGGGCGCGGCGCATGGCAGCCCGAGCGTGCGGAGCCACCGAAGGCGCGGTTGGGTCCACAGCGGAGTCGCCCAGACATCCGTACGCCGGAGGATCGACCCTATGACACGTGGCCGGCACATCAGGAACGCCCGCGCGCGCACCAGAGCGCGGTGACGACGTCGCCCAGCTCAAGTTTTATTCCGGTTAGGCCTTTTCAAAATTGCAAAACTCCAAAAATCGTCAACAAACTCGAAAATCTCCAAAAAGCAAAGTTGTAGAGGAGCTATAGACCTACAACTTTCCCAAAGGGCGACATATGTTTTGATCAACCGTTTGCCCGGGAACGTCGGCCAAAGTTGCAGTTTTTCCACGGCTCGAATTACTGTTCACAGCGCGTTCAACTCGATTTTGGCCAATTTCCACTCAAAATTGGAATGTCCACCAATTACGAAAAATGTGTTCCCGGAAATAACGAACAACTTTTGTATTGGCCTATTTTGAACTTCTATAGTGAAATTTGGAGAACGCGTAAGAAAACCGTTTCAGCCTTAAAGGAGATCTAGGGTTTGATCGTGATTTGGGACTTTGACCAAGGTCTTTTGTGCAAATTTGTGACAAAACACGTCAAAAATCAGGGAATTAATTCTTAGAAGTTAATTAAACTTGATTAACTCATGTAATTAATGTCATTAGCGCAATTAAACTTAGAAGTTAATTAAACTTGATTAACTCATGTAATTAATATCATTAGCGCAATTAAACATCAGGGATGTTACAATTCAAGCCTCTGGGAATCACCAAGTACGACGCGAAGCAGGATCCAGTGCAGTGGCTCAAATGCTACGCCCTCTCCATCAAGAACGCTGGTGGCAACAACGACACCAAGTGCCTCTACTTCCCCTTCTGTCTGGACCAAGCCCCGCTTACATGGCTTGAGTCACTCGAGAAGTACTCGATCGACAAGTGGGACCAGCTGAAGGAACAGTTCACCAGCAACTTCGCGGGCGCCATGGGCCGCTCGAGTACTCGCATGGACCTGGCAATGGTGAAGCAGGAACAAGGCGAGACCCTTCGCAAGTACATGCGGCGCTTCTTCGACAAGCGCGCTACCGTAGTCGACGTCTCTGACAAGGAAGTCATCGACCTCTTCCAAGACGGTCTCTACCACCGTCGCACCTTCGAAGACTTCGGTCGTCGCCGCCCAAGCTCCATCACCCACTTAAAGGACATGATCACCTCCTAGGCTGATGAAGAAGACAAGGCTAACGCCAAGTACGACGCCATCCGTGGCAAGAGCAAACAGACAGCTAGATATGGTTATGTCTATTTAATGAAGCACAAGTCTGAAACTTTTGAAAAGTTCAAAGAATTTCACAGTGAAGTAGAAAATTAATGTGGCAAGAAAATCAAGACCTTGCGTTCTGATCGTGGAGGTGAGTATTTGAGCCATGAGTTTAGCAGTCATCTAAAGAGTTGCGGAATTGTTCCACAACTTACGCCACCTGGAACACCTCAAAGAAACGGTGTATCCGAGCAACGTAATCGAACCTTGTTGGACATGGTCCGATCAATGATGAGCCAGTCGGACCTACCATTATCATTTTGGGGTTATGTTCTAGACACCGCAGCTTTCACTTTAAATAGGGTACCTTCTACGTCCGTAGTTAAGACACCATATGAGATGTGGACTGGTAAGACTCCTAGTTTGTCTTTTCTGAAAATTTGGGGTTGTGAGGTTTATGTGAAGAAACTTCAATCAGATAAATTAACACCTAAATCGGACAAGTGCATATTCGCGGGATATCCAAAGGAAACCTTGGGATATTATTTCTACAACTGGTCAGAAGGCAAAGTGTTTCTCGCTCGGAACGGCGTTTTCTTAGAGAAAGAGTTTCTTAAAAGAGAAAAATGTAGATAGAAGGTGTATCTTGAAGAAGTTCAAGATGAGCCGCTTGGGCAAGATTTCACAATTGATGCTAATGTAGCTGAACGAGTTGAGATGTCCGTGGCAAGAGAAGCACCATGTTGACGGATAAAAGACGTATCCCTCTACGATCCGCAAGTGTACGGACCCCACACCTTTTCACCACGGGATTCCCAAGGTTCTTGTAAATCCGCGGAGCAAGGGGATTACAAGCGTTCGATCTACCTTCACACTCTAACTACTCAAACCTCTAACTACGATTAAACTAGAAAACAACTAAACTACACTAGAGAGAATGATTAAGCAATCAAGATAAAAGACACTCGCCCATGGGTCTACGATACTAGAGCATGCAATCGCTTAAAGACATGAAAACCAATCTAATCTATCGGGGTTGAGACCATGATTTCGCTCTTTCCCTCCTCTCGTACTGTCACTACGTGAAGGTATTCATGACTAGACCTTTGATGGACACGACGTATTGAATGGATCCAAGGAAGCATTGGAGTTCTTACTCCCTTTACGGCATGGTAGCTAACCTTAAGCATTAAAGTATATTCAACACAAGATGATAGATAGATAATCTGACAAAGTATGATTACATCTCAAGATCGATTACAACCCATGGACGAATAAGGAGATTACCCCATCAAGGTGCTACACATAGCACCATTGATCATGGTTTCCCTTCCGACGGTGTCTTCCTTCTTCTCCACTTGTGGGTGCTTCCTTCGAGGTGGTTGATCTCCCTCCGGAGATCTCCCTCCTCTCTCTCTCTAGCTTGTGGATGGCCCCCTGGTGCGAATGGCTCTCTCCATGTCGAATGGCGGCGCCTCCAGGGTTTTAGGGTTGAAGATCCTTCGGGTGCAAGGAAAGGGGGTCCGAACCGACCCCGGAGTGGGCTGGACCGGCCGTCCTGGGCCGACCGGACCAAGCCCATCTCGGCCCGGTTCGGTCGCCCCTTCGCTCCCGTGGGTCCTCAGGTGATTATTCACTTTGCCCCTCCACTTGCATGATTTTGACGATGTCATCCTCGCGTCCAAGATAGAGGTTCTCCGCGCATGAAGTTCGGTCTTTTAAGCTTCAATTCCCGGGGGTGTTCCTTCGTAGCACTTCAGTCCTTGCCACCATTGGAAGTGATTTCATCAAGCTCATGAACACGAACAAGACTCCGTAAATGCTCCTTTGAACTTGTTGCGAATCCGTCCTTTATGTCCATGTTTTCCTACATAAACACAACACTTCCAAATGCATGCACATAGATGAACTTGTTATATGATTAGTGTGCCTAGTGGCGGGTTAGTTCCATAATCAAATCCAAACCAAAGTGTAATGAACATGCTTGGTGTACCAAAATATACCGTCAACACACCACCACGAAGGTCTGAAAGGGCACGTCGCGCAACTGATAAGCTCAATCTCTTGATTTCGGGAGAGCGCGACATATTGTTGTTAGACAATGATGAACCTATGACATATGCAGAAGCAATGATGGACCCAGATTCTGAGAAATGGCAAAGCGCCATGAGATCCGAAATAGATTCCATGGATGACAATCAAGTTTGGAACTTGGTTGACCCGCCAGATGGTGTTAAACCCATAGAGTACAAATGGATCTATAAGAAGAAGAGGGACATGGATGGAAATGTTCACATCCATAAAGCTCGACTTGTTGCAAAAGGTTTTCGACAAGTTCAAGGAGTTGACTACAGCGAGACATTCTCACTCGTAGCGATGCTTAAATCTATTCGGATCATTCTAGCTATAGCTGCATATTTCGATTATGAGATATGGCAGATGGATGTCAAAACAGCTTTCCTAAATGGAAATCTGACTGAGGATGTGTATATGACACAACCCGAGGGATTTGTTGATCCAACCAATGCTGGAAATGTGTGCAAACTTCAAAAATCCATTTATGGATTGAAGCAAGCATCTCGGAGTTGGAACCTTCACTTTGATGAAGTGGTCAAAGGGTTTGGCTTCATTCAGAGTGAAGAAGAGCCTTGTGTTTACAAGAAGGCAAGTGGGAGCTCTGTAGTATTTCTAATCTTATATGTGGATGACATATTACTGATTGGAAATGACATTCCTATGCTTGAGGCCTCTAAGACCTCATTAAAAAATAGTTTTACAATGAAGGACTTAGGTGAGGCGGCATACATTTTGGGCATCAAAATCTATAGAGATAGATCAAAAAGGCTTATAGGATTAAGCCAAGACACTTACATTGATAAAGTGTTGAAAAGGTTCAACATGTAAGAGGCGAAGAAAGGGTTCTTGCCTATGTCACATGGCATGCATCTTAGCAAGACTCAGTGTCCTTTGACAACTGATGAGCGGGAACGCATGAGTAGAATACCGTATGCTTCGGCCATCGGATCTATTATGTATGCAATGATATGTACACGTCCAGATATTTCGTATGCACACAGTGTTACAAGCAGATACCAATCTGATCCATGTGAAGGTCACTGGACAGCGGTTAAAAATGTTTTTAAGTACTTAAGAAGGACTAAAGGCATGTTCCTAGTCTATGGTGGTGAGGAGGAGCTCGTTGTAACGGGTTACACCGATGCTAGTTTCCAAACTGACCAAGATGATTCAAAGTCGCAATCAGGATACGTATTTACGATAAACGGTGGAGCTGTGAGCTGGAAGAGTTCCAAGCAGGAGACAGTGGCTGATTCTACAATAGAAGCCGAGTACATAGCGGCTTCGGAAGCTGCAAAGGAGGGTGTTTGGATAAGGAAGTTTCTTTCTGAACTTGGTGTGTTTCCGAGTGTCTCTAGCCCATTGGATCTTTATTGTGACAACAATGGGGTATTGCGCAAGCAAAGGAGCCAAGGAACCACCAAAAGAATAAACATGTACTGCGGAAATTTCATCTAATACGAGAGATCGTTAGACGAGGTGATATCAAGATATGCAAAGTACACACAGATTTGAATGTTGCAGATCCTTTGACAAAACCCCTTCCACAGCTTAAGCATGAGGCGCACATGAGAGCTATGGGTATTAGATATATTCTAGATTATCTCAAGTGCAAGTGGAAGAATGTTAGAAATATGTCTTATAAGGAATCATTGAGATGATTATATTTCATTATATCCATGTCACTTGGTTCTTTTATTGAATATCCATGAAAGGCGACTTGTATTTGATTGGCAATTATGTGAATTGTTTGTGAAACTCTTTTACTTGTATG
This sequence comes from Cenchrus americanus, assembly GCA_947561735.1. Lineage (NCBI taxonomy): Eukaryota > Viridiplantae > Streptophyta > Magnoliopsida > Poales > Poaceae > Cenchrus > Cenchrus americanus. Next base: position 78,264,228 of record OX387245.1, on the reverse strand, counting down.
GTTATTCAAATGTTGTCCTTAGTATGAGTTAATGACTAGCACATGAATTAGTTGATGACTATGTTTCACAAGTCATGAACATGGAGATGTATAACTAATAATGTGGGCACATGTATGACATGGGGCTGGACTGACCCAATTTGAGACTTTGTTCTCTGTTTACACAACGTATACGCTATGTCCTTAGACTTGAGATTGTCGCATGTACTCAAGATGTGAATTGACCTACTTAGGGGCCATCAACCGCTACTCCGTAACTGGGTAGTCATAAAGATGGCTTTAGGGTTTGTCAGGAAGCATGTTGTGAGGCATGGTCAATCAAGATAGAATTTGCCCCTCTACTTGAGAGAGATATCTCTGGGCCCCTCGAGTGATCAGATCAAGAAATGCATGGCCATGCTGGGTTAAGGGTTAACCCCCTTTTGATGATCCGAATCACAGTGTCGAGAAAGAGAGATCAGCTTGGAGCTAGACCAATATCGTGAGGCAAAGGGAATAGCATGTATGAAATGTTGTGATGGTTTGTCTGATAAGATCTTTACGTATGCATAGAGTTGACACGTCTTGCTAGAGGCCGCTATCAACTATTGATCGAGTAATGTACTCGAGTCAAGTCTATGTGTACGTGAACCTATAGGGTCACACACACTTAAGGGGTTGGAAGCCGGATGAGGATGAATAAACTTGCATAGTTGACTCAGATGGATTATGGTGTAAAAGTCCTAATGGGCCACAAATGTTGTAAAGCCCATTAGCGTTGGAAGAGGTACACCATCTATTAGTCCCGTATTGCTAATGGACGATGGTGTGGGGGGTTTTCCTCCCAATAAATATGGACCACACCCCTCCTGAAAAGACACAACTTTCTCAAGTAGCAGTCGCGCTGCCAACGCTCTCTCCTCGTCGCACTCGCGGACCTAGCAGTTTGGCGTGCGTCGCTTCCTTCTCTGTATGTGTGGATACCTTGGAGGTGCTGCATCTGGAGCACTTGGATCGGACGAGCCGCACGTGCAAGTCAAGAAGGACGTGAGCAACTGCACTGCCTGCTACCCTTGATGCGTTCGTCTACATCGAGACGGATCCGCTGCATCTGCGCGTTTAGTGGTAATCCCGTGATCTCTGACAGCAACAATTCCTGTTTTGCGGGGAAAATTTTGTTTTGCGCTAGCGTAGCCACCCCGTATCCCTTCACACCCTTGGCGGCCTTCCTCTGGCCCTAGCCTTCCCATGTCCTGTCGCCCTTGTAGCTCCTCTTCTGGTGGCTACCCCTGCCATTCATGGTCTGTCCCTCTGCGAAGAAGAATCCGTCTTCCTTTCGCAGTGCTTCGAGAGGAGGAGCCACAACGGCGCGCTCAGCAGGTCTTCGTCGAGGATGTCGCCGACCGGAGGGGCTCGTCCCTGATGCGGCGAAGGAGGCGGCGGCCTGCCCCGCCACCGCGCGGATGCGACCTGATGCGACGGTAGTGGCGACGAGGAGAAGGAGGAGGAGTGCCAGGGAGTGGTGGAGGAGGCAGGTGGGGCAGGGGCGGCTGCCATCGATCTCCTCGCCATGGGAATGGAGTGGACCGAACAGGAGGGCCGGAGGGGCAGCGATTGATGGCAAACAACAAACGACATGAGGGTAGGGATGAAATTGTACCAATTTGGATAGTTCGGGCATTGAATTGGTCATTTTTGTAGTCTATGGATGAAATTGAGCTTTCGTCGATAATTCGAGTACGTATTTGGGTATTCCTCCTAATAGAAACTTTGCATGAAGTTGATTGTCGCAGCGAGGAACATGAGGAATCGAAAAGTGGTGGGCGACAATTGGAGGGTGGAAGGCTACTATTGCAAATGGGGCCTTGGTTGATTCAATAAAGCTGTTTCGAACTTTCGATTGATTTTGTTAGCTTGTTGGACCCATAGTCACACAATATTATTCAAATAATATTGTTCATATCAGCCGAATAAGTTTGAAATTAATTACGAGGTTGACGTTCCACCCCTAGAAAAGGTCTAAAGAGGAGCTCCAACTGATACAGTACTCCCTACGGTTCCTTATTCGAAGTCGTTTTGGAAAATGTTTGAGTCAAACATTGGGAATATAAATCATGACTAATTTTTAAGTATTTGAGTTTGAAAATTTGAAAATCATATAAATAGATTTGTCTTCAAAATTACTTTCATAAGACTATAGATACATAACTTTCCAATAAATATTTTTATTAAAAAGAGAAGTCAAAGTTGTGCTTTGGTGACTGTGTCGTTGTTCTAAATGACTTCTAATACGAAATTGAAGTGAGTATGTCTTAGGGGATATTATATTATTCTGAGATCCAACTCCATGTTGAGATGAAAGTTCATAAAGCCGCATTTTGGCACTAAGGCCTTGTTTAGTTGGTTGAAAAATTTGTCTTTTTCATTACTGGAACTCCTGTAGCACACTGTAGCACATTTCGTTTGTTTGTGGTAAATATTATCCTACCATGGCCTAACTAGGCTCAAAAGATTCGTATCACAAAGGACATCCAAACTGTGTAATTAGTTATTTTTTACCTATATTTAATACTCCGAACATATGCCTTTTGGCGTATTTAATGTGATGTGATGGAGATAGATTGGAAAAAATTAGAAACTTTAGCCATCTAAACCAGATCCAAAACTTTATATGAAATAAATCAATGCTCCAAACATTAATCACAATCTATATTTGATTTTTCAATTTATTGACTTGCGTTGTTCATCTAGCTTTTCAACCACAATGCCACAATGACAGTACTTTAGGAAAAAAGTCTACTTCACCCTCTAACCTATGAGGTCTGAAACACATCACCTCCAACCTATGAAAATGGATTTTTTACTCCCTGAACTTTCTAAATCATGACAAATCACCCGCTGAAGCAGTTTTGAAAAATCATAGTAAATCACAGAAAAATATAAAATAGTAATCCAATTGTGTTGGATTCTAAACGAGTACACCTACACAACGAACATATAATACGGTATGTCTAGTACATTTTTTACAGTTTTGGAGAAAAGCATAGATCTAAAGTTACAACAAAAAATATGTACTAAAGCATTCCATATTGTATGTTCATGGTGTAGAACTGCTAATGAAGTCCAACACAATTTGATTTTTCATTTTACGATTTTTTGTGATTTACTATGATTTTTTAAAACTGCTTCAGGGGGTGATTTGTCCTGTTTTAGAAAGTTCAAGGGCTAAAAAATCTATTTTCGTAGGTTGAGAGGTGATGTGTTCCACCCTTCATAGGTTGGGGGTGAAGGAGACTTTTTCCCGGTACTTTATGCTTACACTAAATCAGCACGAGCTATGAATCACCAGTGAAACATCAATATTTACTTCTGATGACAAATCGACATCAACCAAACTTCCCATAAATGTTCTAACTCTCCTGTCTTCTCACACGGCCATTTAATACTCTCACGTCATATTATCTTTTACTCTCTACTCTTTTCATGTGACTATTTGATGCTCCTTCGTCCTATTCTTTGTTACGAAATCAATTTTATTCACTTTTCAAAAAAAATATTCACTTTTCAGAATATTGATTTTTTCACAATAGAAGAACATTGGTTTTTGCGAAAAGGGTAGTGGTTACAAGAGCTCCGATAACACCTCAGGTCCTGGGTTCGACTCCCCGTGAGAGCGAAATTCTCAGGATTTAACGATGTTTGTGGTTTCAGGGGCAAGCGATATTCCCGTCGACAGCGAGGCGTGTAACTTCGTCAATCTTGAGGTTTTACCGGTCCAGTCTTCGAAGATGCTCTTAGAGGTAGAGTTTGTGTGTGTTTATTTACAGGGATGAGTGTGCGTACGTTTTGAGTGTCGTAATGTGTAATTCGAAAAAAAAGAGCATTGGTTTTTCTCCGGTACGTGGCTGCTCCGGACTCCGGTACAGGAAGAAAACACACAAGAATCACCAAATACTTAAATTTCGACAGCCCAGTAGGCTTGGCGGCTTGATGCAGAGACCGCCACTGTACATGCCCAAATCAAATCAGCCTAAAATAAATACCCAAGCAGCGGACTTTCCGACAAGCGACAACCAATCCAGGCCCACGGCCCAGCTCCATGATTCTCCTGTTTGCCTGCATCATTGCTGCTGCGCCTGCGCCTGCGCCGCCGCCAACGAGGAATGAGAGGAGGAAACCCTCGGAGCCGGCGCCTCCCTCCCCGTTTCAAACTCGCCGAATCTCAGCGAACGGTCGCCGAAATTTCAAAATCACCCGTCACAACGAGCGGGATCCTCCCCCGTTTCAAAGTTTCAAACACCCCCACTCCCCCCATCTGTCTTTATCTCCCTCACCTCACGAGCGCACCCATCCCTTGGCATATCTAGCAAGCCTCCTCTCTCGCGTGTGCGCTGGGGCATTTCGTCGAGCGCTGTACGAGCAGCTGATGGAATGCTGCGAGACCGGCATGAATTCCGTCCCGGACGGCGTCGTGCAGCACATCCTGTCGATGCTCAGCAACGTCCGCGACGTCGCCGCCTGCGCCTGCGTCTGCCGCCGCTGGCGCGACTGCGTCCCCTATTTGCCCGCGCTCTTCTTCCCGCGGAACGCCTTCGACGCGGCCGCCGTCGGCAGGGGCGCTGCGGACGACGCCATCGGCCGGATGGTGGCCTCCGTCGGGCGCCTCAGGGAGCTCGTCATCTACTGTCCCTTCTCCATGGAGCGCCTCCCCGCCTGGCTGGCCGCGCGGAGCGCCACTCTGCGGGTGCTCGAGCTGCGGATGGACGCCGCCGCCGAGAAGGCCGCCGAGGGTGGGCAGCTCGACAGCATCGGCCTCGTGGCGAATCTGGAGGAGCTCAGGCTCTGGGGGGTGTCGCTCACGGCCGCGCCCGCGTGGGGCCGGATGGAGAGGCTCCGCGTGCTGGAGGTCGTCGGCGCGCCGCTGCGGGACAGCGCCGTCAGGGACGCCATCGCCGCGTGCCCCAACCTCACCGATCTGTCCATGCTTGGCTGCGACTGCTCCGGCGCGGTGGCTCTGGATCTTCACCTCCTCGTGCGGTGCCGGCTCGACATCCTCGGCGCCGGCAACTGCTCACTCCTGATTACCGCGCCTCGCCTCGAGTCGCTCGAGGTCCACGGATTCACCTGGATTACTCTGCGCGGGCACAGCCTCCGTCGCCTCTCAATCGCCAAGGGCACCGGTGAGCTACGCATCGCGAATCCTTATTACTTTCCTCGCAGAAAGAAACAAAAAGAATCCCCAATTACTTGATTGTTAACTCTGTTCCGACGGGTCCGATGAGCAATTTTGCGATATGATCCAGGGAGGGTGCACAAGGTGGACACTGGGAAGCTCCCAGATCTGGAATACCTCTCACTGCGCGGTGTTCAGTGGAATTGGGCCGCAGTGAGCTCAGTGCTGCAGTGCGCGAGCGAGGTGAGGCACCTGGTGATGAAGATCGAGTTCTGTGGCGACTTGGACGCGCTTCAGCCATTCCCGGAGGTGGATCTGGTCGACTTCTTCAACAGCCACCCCAAGCTCCGCAAGTTTGAGATCCATGGTGCCATGTTCGCTGCCATGTGCCAGAAAAATAGCCTGAAAAACGTGAGTGCACTGTCATGGCTTGTTCCTAATTTGATTGGTATGTCATACATGTAGTATGTGCCGTACGTCTAATTCATTTGAATTGTGCATGCAGTTGGATTCAAGATTCCTCATCCCTTGCTTGGAAGAGGTTCTGATCACTGTGCGCTCACCCCTCAATGCTGAACAGAAGCTGAGCACTCTTGAGTCGCTTGTGAAGTACAGTTTGAAGCTGCAGACAATGGTCATCAGGATATCGCAGATGAAGAATTGCCATGAAGCTGCTGATGAATTCTTTGAGGAGATATGTAAGTTCAAGTACATGAACTACAAGAAAGTGAGAATTGAGTAAATGGAGATGCTATTTTTGATTCTTAAGGTTAATTTGATTGAGGACTTGATTGTTTACTATATTCCAGAATAATGCTTTTTGTCAGTACTGATAGAGGATCCATTTTCGATCCTCCTGAGTGAGTTTTTAAAGTTATTTTCTGTTTGTTTCCATCTAGTCCATCAATTGAGTACTAGAGGGTGTTGTTGGAACAATTCCTACTGAGTGTTGAGCTTGCAAACTGTTGTTGTAATCGGCTCTATTGCCTTAACAAACATTTCATCTATATGAACATTTTCATTTTTCAAGCATGAACATAAATTTTGTTTACTGTTTGCCAAGCTTTCTATAGTTTTGTTTCTTATTAGACATCTTTATTTACTTATGAGATCTATACATGGGACAACTGAGATACTTTGTTCAGCGTCTGTTTAATTTGCACAGTGAGTACATGTATGATTAATGCCAATTGGATTATAAATTCATTTCTTAAGTTCTTCTAAGAAACATCCCACAGGCTACAAGCTTGTTCCCAAATCCTGAATCAGTATGGTCTATTGATCCTAGTGTCGTTCAATGAAGGTGCAGACGTTTTGCCACCATGTTTGCTACACAATTTTCATTTTGTTGCTAAAGTATTAGCTTGTTGCAGTGTTGCGGCACAATTTTTATTTTCTTGTGTAAGTATATTTGTTGCGAAAGGCATCTCTTGTGGCAGGTTTTATATCATGTTGAACCTGAGTAGTTTTTGTGCTTGCAATATGTTGCTAGTTGCAACATGCTGCATTTTCTTTTTCTGTCATTTAGAAGCTGCAAGCAAAGGAGCAAGGAAGAGCTGAACTGGAAGGTTTGAAAGAGTGGAGCTAATCAGTTGATTCGCTCGTAAGTTGATGGTAATATGGTATAACCGTATAAGCTTGCCTGACTGACCGACTGAGACTGGGCTCGTTTGACCAAGGATCCTCTAACCTAGTTGGTTAGAGGGGAATGAGATATGATCGCAACCGGAAGATCTGAGTTCGATTTCTTGTTGGAGTGAATTTACGGGAATGGTTTAAAAAAATCCCCTCGTCGGTGAAGTCGGGTTCAGGGATTTTATAAGTTGGGATTAGGTCCTTTTCTCTTAATAAAAATCATGGGACGGTTTTAACCTCACCAGTTTAGTTTTTAGACTGGCTCGTTGGTGTAGCTCTTTCGTGCTCTGGCTCCTTGTGACATTTTAATGTAGAAACATTGTAGTCACTGGTCTCTCCTTCACCAACCTCTCGCACAGACAACACTAGTCTCTCCTTCACCAACGCCCTGTTCGCTTGGCTTATCAACCACCAACCCGTGCGATTTTCTCTCGTAACAAACCAGCCAAGAAAGCAACCAGCCAACAGTACTTTTCTCTCAGAACAAACCAGCACCAGTCATCAGCCACCAGCCATCCGAACAGGCTGCAACCTCTCGCACAGACAACAGAAAGAGGAGCTGGTTTTTCCAGCTTCGGCAGCTCCTTGTCCGACAGTTCACTTTGGGCAGGGTAGAGAAGATGAGCTTTGTGATACTCCATCCGTATCGAAATACTTGTTGTCATTGACTTTTTTCTGCAACTTTGACCATTCGTCTTATTCAAAAAATTGTGCAATTACAATTTATTTTGTTTGCTATATGCTTTATTGTTGTATGTATTTTAAGTTTGACTTATTTTACATGTTTGCGATAATTTTTTGAATAAGACTGTTGGGTTCTCTACTAACGGACAGTAAATTTGTCTCGATCGTGTGTCGGACCCGGATGGTTAGCATAGGAGACACCGAGATTTAGACTGGTTCGGACCTCCGAGGAGTAATACCTTACGTCTAGTTTCAGTTTCGAGCTGTCGTGTTCCCGTGCTAGAGTTATTTGTAGTAGGGGTTACAAACTGGTTGGGAGAGGGTATCGGAGCCCAAGTCCCTGGAGTATGGGTGTTTGGTTTTGTCAGCCCTTGTGACGGTTTCCTTTCTCTCTATTTTATAGACGCAAGGGGGAAGGGCAAAAAGGGAAGTAAAATAAGAGTTACAGTGCTTGGCCGCTAGGACGTCCTCTCGTGCGTCGCTGTCCGTCAGGGCGCATTAAAGAGAAGTCGCGCTATGTTGTCGTCGGGGCTGCCGCGTGGCCGGGCGGGGCTATTCACTTTGGGACGCCTGGTGCTTCCTCCGAGTAGTTTGGAGCTGACTCAACTGGCTCGAGTACGGGGCGAGCTTGCCACGTTAAGGCCTAATCGTAGGCCAGTGCTAATCATAGGGGGCACTCAAGTGCCTCGATCAGAGTTGGCGTGCTGTAGGGTTGGATGTGACGGCGTGTTGATGGCCACGCGGCTGTGCTGAGCTGCATTAAGGCTCCTGTCAGAGCTGGCTGCCCGTGCGTGCTGCCAGCTGGTGCGCTTGCATGGAATGGGGAACTGGCGCCCCACACATCGTAGCGGAATAGTCCGTGCGTCAGTGCAGCGCCACGTTGCGTGGACTGCGCTTTGGTCGGAGACGGAGACTGCTCGTGTGAACGAGCAGGTTGTTGTGCGAGGCGGTGACTTTGTCGGAGAAGCTTTCTCTTAGTAGGAGACTTGTCGGAGAAGCTCCCAACTAATCGGAAACAAGACGTCTTGCCAGTGATGGTCTTGACAGGTGTCCTTAGTCCTCCTCGTCTAGAATCTTAGCCTTCACGTTGTCGATGGTGTCAGAAGACTCCACCTCAAGAGTGATTATCTCGCCGTCAAAGGGGGCCCTAATCTGGGCTCTCGTCAAAGACGAATGGTCAAAGTTGTAATAAAAAATCAGCAGCGACAAATATTTCGATACGGAAGGAGTACATTGTTTTTAGGAGCTCTTATATAGGCATATAGCTATCGGAATGTGGACATGTTGAAACTTCCATAATTTTTTTTATTCTTTTTATTTTCTTGGAAATTTAATTATACATGTCTCATCTCAAATTTTGCAAAACTATACCATTGCCACCATATGATATGGCGTTTGGGTCCAACCGCCATATGGTACGGCGGTCGGAGGTGCTACAGTGTTCCAACTGCCGTATCACACAACGTTTGTGAACAATACCATTGCAGCGCCTGCAACCGTCATATGACATAGCAGTAGTGGTTAGTTCATTTAAAAAAATCATAACTTTTGTTATGAACTCGGATGGAGATAAACTTTATATGAAAATTGTAGCTTTCGACAAGATCTACAACTTTGTAGTTCAAACTTTTTTCGTTTGAAGTCATCTTCAAACTCAAATAATCGATAAACTATCTGTATCTGGATACCGAAAACTAACATCTGAATATAATATTGATTATATGAGTTTGAAGATGACTTCAAATAAAAAACTTTGAACTACAAAGTTGTAGATCTTGTCGAAAGCTATAATTTCCATATAAAGTCTACCTCCATCCGAGTTCATACAAAATAGTTACACTTTCTTGAAAAAGGAATAGACCCCTACCGCCGTATCATACGGCAGTTGCAGGCGCTACAGTACCCGACGTGGGTACTGTTGACAACTGCCGTGATACAACGTTTGGGCCCAAACGCCATAGCATATGGCGACTATGGTATAGTTTTGCAAAATTTGAGATGGAACATGTATTTTTTTAAAATCGAAGAAAAATAAATATAAAATAAAAATCTTGAAACTTCTACTAAAGCCCATCTAATCTTAATTTTTATTATTTCCAACCATCCCACCTCATCATTATTAATTAGAAAATGTTACGACATTTCCAAACAAAAAGTTGAATCAACATTTTTCATAAAAAAGTTGACCAACATTTTTTTGGAAAAGTTGCACTAACATTTGTGTAAAGAAAGTGTTGAATCCACATTCTTTTGAAAACATTTCCATCAACATTTTTTTGAAAATGTTGATCAACATTTTTTTGAAAATGTTGATCAATATTTGTTTTGAAAAAATTCAACATTTTTCCCATCTTCCTCCACCACCTCCAGGGGTCGACAAGGGAGGCGGCGCGGCAACCTGTCGACCGACCAGCCACGACGGCGCCTGACCTGGCCGCTCACACCGATGTTGGCCGTGGCGGATGCGTGACGAGGCTCTCCGCCGACAAGCCTTGGTGGCGCAGCCTCCCGCAGGACGGCGGCAGACAGGGTTGGGAGGAGGTGGAGGATGATGGCTAGGGTTTGCTGTTGTTGTTAGACTACCTGAGTTGTTAATTGGGCTACTAGTGGATTATATTTTCAATTCATACTACTCCCTCCACCCCGTAAACAATTTAATCCTAGCATTTGAAAAAAAAATCTCACAAAGAATACAACTCTAGAAATAGATCTAAATACCTGCCTAATTAAGTAATTAGATCAAATCTGCATGTCAAAACTTACTGCACATGGCTAAAATAGGGGTACTAAATTCTTTTTGAACCACCAGTAATCTATATTAGAATAAACTAAAATTTCACTTTTCATAGGACCAAGGGAGTATATTCCGAAAGATGTATGTAGGATTTTCGGGGGGAGTCGCACCGAATTCACCCTGATTTGGTTGGAACAAAGAAGTTTGTTCTACGAGTTGTCAAATCAACAAGGACTAGAGAAAAAATAGACGAAGTGCTTCCTCAACTCTCCTCCCTCGACTCCACCTTCTCGATGGTTATTCTGATGGATTTGTCTCCGCCCCTCCTGGAGACGACACCGTTGTAGAATGCATCGATCTGCTTCATTCTCAGCTTCCGTCTGCGTCATCCACCTCTGTCAATCAGGACCTCCTCATACGACATTGAATCTGCTCAAGATCCTCCGCCATCGGCTTCGCAGCGAGCCTCCCACCAGCCCTGCAGACGACGACCTACTACCCGTCGACGGCAGCATCTGTTTCATCCTTGGGTCGTTGGCAACATAGTCAGCCACTTGAAGCCTTTGCATGGCAAGACCCTTCCTCATCACTGCATTCATGCATCGGAGACACTGTGACAACCCGCCCAGGAAAATACCGTACTACCGCCTAAACCAATCCACTTTGGTCATTAAGCAGTAATAAAGTATCATCCTGTCGATAGTTGCCGGGTTAACGCCCGGTAAATCAATTATGTAAAAACTCACGCGAAAGCGAGTCCAGAGATACAACATAAATAACATCCAAATTTTACCCCGAAGGGTTTAATTATTACAAACCGGAGTTTTTGACATAACAACGTAGTTCAGAGTTTTCGACAGCAAAATTAACTAAGCGGAAAGCGAGAACACCACGAGAGGCCAACCATGATGCCTTCAGTCGTCATCCTCCACCCACTCCAGCTCCCAGCCGGGCTGGATCTCCCCGGACCACACATCACCAAAGGAATTACCTGGAGCAACAGATTATAGCAAGGCTGAGTATACTAATACTCAGCAAGACTTACCCGTCGGGATAACTACTTCACCAACTCTAGACATGAAAGGCTTTTGGCCACTAGGTTTCTTTTGCTGAAAAGTAACAAAGAGTATGTCCTTACTTTCAAGATTTTAGCACAAGTTGTCGGGGACAGCCCTAGGAGTCCTCTTAAACAAACTGGGGAATCCCCACTTAAAACCCACGACAAGCCAAAGCTAAGCGCACCTCACTTAAACACACGAGGCAGGGCCCACGCCGCGGTGGCCCCGACGGCCCACCAGGACGGCCCACTCAAAGATCCCCTCGAGCAGGCTCCGCCTCGCTCGAGGGCGCACGCCTCCCCGAGCGGGCTCGCCCGGTTCGAGGGGGGGTGCGCTTACCTCGAGCGAGGCTCCGCCTCGCTCGAGGGCTGCTCCGCCCTCGAGCGGGCTCCGCCTCGCTCGAGGGCGCCCCGCACGCGCACGCCTGTTCCCGTACGCGGGCATTAAATGCCCTGAAGGACGCGGAGGCCAAGGACGCCGCCGCCGCAAAGGACGCGGAGGCCAAGAAGGACAGAGGAGATGGCGACGCCGGCGGCTTCCCCGCCATAGAGAACGTGTTCCTCATCTTCGGGGGACCCACCGTCGACATGTCGACCCGCCAGCGCAAGCGGGAGCGGCACGAGGTCCTCGCCGCAGAGAGGGCGCCTCCCTCCTTCCTTGATTGGTCGGAGGATGCCATCACCTTCAGTCGGGAAGACCACCCGAACCGCATCCCCAACCCGGGCCAGTATCTGCTGGTGGTCGACCCGATCATTGGGAACGCGCGGTTCTCAAAAGTCTTGATGGACGCGGGCAGTAGCCTCAACATCCTCTACGCGCACACGCTGCGCCTGTTGGGGATCGGGTTGGACCAGCTTCAGCCCAGCACGACGCCGTTCCATGGCGTCGCGCCCGGCAAGCGCATCCAGCCCCTCGGGCAGATCGACCTGCCGGTTTGGTTCGGCACTGCGAAGAATTTCCGCAAGGAAACACTCACCTTCGAGGTGGTGGGGTTCAAGGGCGCCTATCACGGCATACTTGGGCGGCCCTGCTACGCCAAGTTCATGGCGGTCCCCAACTACACCTACTTGAAGATGAAGATGCCGGGACCGAACGACATCATCACCATGGTCTCGTCCATCGAGCACGCATTCGACTGCGACGTCGAGTGTGTAGAGCATGCAGAAGCACTGGCGCTGGGTGAAGCGCTGGTGACCACCTTGGAGAAGATGGTCAACGAGGACCTCGACTCCACCGCCAAGCACACCGGCAGTTTCGAGGCCGCGGAGCAGACCAAGGAGGTACCCCTCGACCCTGCTGCCCCCGAGGGCAAGGCGTTGAGGGTCAGCTCCACCCTCGACCCAAAATAGGAAGTGGTGCTCGTCGACTTTCTCCGCGCCAACGCTGACATCTTCGTGTGGAGCCCCTCGGATATGCCAGGCATCCCGAGGGAGGTCGCCGAGCACTCCCTTGATATCCTGCCTCACGCCCGTGCCGTGCAACAGCGGCTCCGCCGTTTCGACGAGGAGCGGCGGCGGGCGATCAGAGCGGAGCTGCGGAAGCTCCTCGAGGCCGGGTTCATCAAGAAAGTGTTCCACCCTACGTGGCTAGCAAACCCTGTACTTGTAAAGAAAAAGAACGGGAGGTGGCGGATGTGTATAGACTACACTAGTCTTAATAAAGCATGTCCCAAAGTTCCTTTTCCTTTGCCACGCATTGATCAAATCGTTGATTCAAGGGCTGGGTGTGAGCTGCTTTGCTTCCTTGATGCCTACTCCGGATATCACCAGATAAAGATGAAGGAGTCCGACCAGCTCGCGACTTCGTTCATCACGCCGTTCGGGATGTTCTGTTACGTCACGATGCCGTTCGGCCTCCGAAACGCGGGCGCAACATATCAACGCTGCATGCAACATGTTTTCGGAGACCACATCAGGCGAACGATTGAGGCGTACGTAGACGACATCGTCGTGAAGACCAGGAAGGCGGACGACCTGGTTGGCGATCTCAGCATCGCGTTCGGCTGCCTACGGGCCAACGGGGTCAAACTAAACCCCGAAAAATGTGTCTTTGGAGTGCCGCGAGGCATGCTCCTAGGATACATCGTCTCCCAATGGGGCATCGAGGCCAACCCCGAGAAGGTTGCGGCCCTCGAGCGAATGGGCCCAATCTGGGACCTCAAAGGGGTGCAAAAGGTGCTGGGGTGCCTTGCCGCCTTGAGCCGCTTCATCTCGCGGCTCGGCGAGAAGGGCCTGCCCCTCTACCGCCTCCTCAAAAAGCACGAGCGCTTCTCCTGGACCGCCGAGGCCCAGGACGCGCTCGACAAGCTAAAGGCCTCCCTGACCCGCGCCCCGATCCTCACGCCGCCGCAAGACGGCGAACCCCTGCAGCTCTACGTGGCCGCGACCACCCAGGTGGTCAGCGCCGTAATCGTGGTGGAGCACACGGAGGAAGGGCACGCCCTACCGGTCCAGCGGCCGGTCTATTACATCAGCGAAGTCTTGTCCAACCCTCAAGTCCAAAAGCTGCTGTATGCGGTGGTCCTTGCGCGGCGCAAGCTCCGCCACTACTTCGAGGCCCACCCCGTCACAGTGGTCTCCTCCTTCCCGCTGGGGGAGATCATCCGCAATCCAGACGCGGCGGACAGGATCGCGAAGTGGTCAGCAGAGCTGATGGGTGAGACGCTAGCCTACGCCCCGCGCAAGGCCATCAAATCCCAGATCCTGGCGGATTTCATCGCTGAGTGGACAGATACGCAGCTACCACCGACGCAGATCCAAGCAGAGTGCTGGACTCTGTACTTCGACGACTCGGTGATGAAAACGGGGGCGGGCGCGGGCCTGCTCTTCGTGTCACCCCTCGGGGAGCACATGCGGTACGCGGTGCGCCTCCACTTCCCCGCGTCAAACAACATGGCTGAGTACGAGGCCCTCCTTTGCGGCCTCAAGATCGCCATCGAGATAGGCGTCAAGCACCTCGACGTGCAGGGGGATTCGCAGCTCGTGATTGATCAAGTCATGAAGAATGCGAATTGCCATGACGACAAGATGGAAGCATACTGCAAGGCCGTGCGAGCCCTCGAGGACAAGTTTTACGGCATCGAGCTCAATCATGTGCCCCACCGGTACAACGAGGAGGCGGACGAGCTGGCCAAGATCGCGTCCGGGAGGATCACCGTCCCACCGAACGTTTTCGCCCGTGATATCGCCCAGCCCTCCGTCATCTTCGAGCCTCACCCCTCGAGCCACACAGAACCCTCGGGGGCTCCCTCGAATCCAGCAGGCGCGGAGCCCATGGACGAGGACCCCTCGAACGAGGCGTACGTACTCTCCCTCCTCGAGGAGTATGGCACCTACGAGGCTGATGTGATAGATATCGAGCCAGCCCCTGTCAGGGCTGACTGGCGCGACAAGTATGTCGTATGGATGGCTCGAGGGGAACTCCCCTCGAACCGGACCGAGGCCAGGCGCATCGCCAGGATGGCCAAGTCCTTTGCCCTCGTCGACGGCGAGCTGTACAAGCGCGCCGCCTCCGGCATCTTGCAGCGGGGCATCCCCATTCCCGAAGGGCGCGAGCTCCTGCGGGACATCCACGCGGGAATCTGCGGCCATCACATCGCGCCCCGCACCCTCGTTGGCAACGCTTTCTGCCAAGGCTTTTATTGGCCTACCGCGGTCGCGGATGCCAGTGAGATCATGCGCACCTGCGAAGGGTGCCAGTTCTATGCCCGCAAGTCCAACCTTCCCGCTCATGTCCTGCAGACCATCCCCATAACATGGCCGTTCGCCGTGTGGGGGCTGGACATCGTCGGGCCCCTGCGGAAGGCGCCCGGGGGCTTCACTCACCTACTGGTAGAGATCGACAAGTTCTCCAAGTGGGTAGAAGTATGCCCCATCACGAACCTCAGGGCGGAGCAAGTGGTGACGTTCTTCACCGATATCATCCACCGCTTCGGAGTGCCAAACTCCATCATCACCGACAACGGGTCCCAGTTCACGGGCAGGAAATTCCTGGAGTTCTGCGACAACTTCCACATCCGTGTGGACTGGGCAGCTGTGGCGCATCCACAGACCAACAGCCAAGTAGAGCGTGCCAACGGCATGATCCTACAAGGCCTTAAGCCCAGAATTTTTGACCAGCTGAATAAATCTGGTCGGAAATGGCTCCAGAAGTTACCAGCGGTCGTGTGGATCCTAAGGACCACCCCAAGCAGAGCCACTGGGTTCACCCCGTTTTTCCTAGTCCATGGCGCAGAGGCCATCCTCCACACGGACTTAGAGTACGGGTCACCCAGGGTTCGAGGCTACGACGAGGACGCCAACCAGCGAGCCCGCGAGGACTCACTGGACCAGCTGGACGAAGCTCGCCTCGTGGCCTTGATGCACTCCGCAAGGTACCAATAGTCCCTCAGGCACTACCAGGCACGGAAAATATGCCGGCGGGACTTCAGCGAAGGGGATCTGGTCCTAAGGCTGCGACAAGACAACCGAGGACGCCACAAGCTATCACCTCCGTGGGAGGGACCCTACGTCGTGGTGAAAGTGCTCAAGCCAGGCACTTACAAGCTGGCCAACGAGGACGGCGAAGAACTCACCAATGCTTGGAACATCCAACAGTTACGTCGCTTCTATCCCTAGCCTAGGATTTCCAAGTATTTTGTTGTAAAATCACGTAACCAGCACCCCAGTTGGTGACAACCATGTAAACATCATCAGTTTAATAAAAAGGGCAACTCGGCTTTCCCCTGAAACCCAAGTTACCCTCGGGGGCTACTATGAGGGGATGCCCCCCCAAAATGGTCCCATTTTTCGCGAAAAAATGAAACAACTCATGCGCGCTAAGTATGTTTCTACTTCGTCCCCGAGCAAAGGTTCGAACAGGGCGCAGGCAGCCTAGCGGAAGGAGCACGCAAGCCAGAGATAGCCTACGCCTCCGTGAGGATACGACCCTTCTCTCTTGCCTCCAACCCAGCAGGCCACCCGCGAAAACCGAACCCCCCTAACTAGAATCTACTCAGGAAGAAGGAGAAACAAAAAAGCGTGATAAAGCAAAAGACATCATTTCACTTCGTCAAATATTCATAGCAAAGTAATTTGTCTATTTACAAGGCCACACAGCCCGCATACTGATACATGAACAAAAAAGGGCCTAGCGCCCGGCTGTCTTCAGGCTGGAGGAGCAGCGGCATCAGCGGCGTCTGGGAAGAGGAACTCCTCGAAGGCCTCGGCAAGCGTCCCGGCGGCGTCAGCGGCAAGCGCGTCCACGCGCTCCATCGCCACCTCGTCCTCGACACCCTCGGGGACGACGTAGCCCTCCGCCAGCGCCTCGAAGTTAACCTCGTAGTGGGATCGCACCATCCCGAGGGCCTTCTGGACGCCGAGATGCAACGCCTGGCGCACACGCCCGGTAACGTAGCCGCCATGGGCGCGCAGGCGGCTGGCCAGCGAGCTCCCGGCCTATGCCTCGCCTTCCTCCACGGCCCGACAGGTCTCGAGGGCCGCGGTACGCAGCTCCAGCAGCTCCTGCTCGGAGGAGTTGTAGGAGGTCTGCAGCGCCTCGGCCCGCTCAGCCGCGTGCCCTAGCGCGGTGCGCAAGCCTGAAGTCGGCCGGAAAGAAAGAAGTCAGAAAAAGGGTGCGAACCCCCTAAGGGAAAACCAGCAAAACAGGAGCCAAACAGCGACTTACCTTCGACTTGCTTCCTCTCCACCTCGAGGTCGCGGCGCCCGGCCTCGACCGCCTGCTCAAGGCCCCAGATGGTCTCGCCTTGCTCCTGGAGGGCCAGCTCCTGGCTCGCGCTATTAATACCGAGCACCATCAGCTCGCCCTCGAGCTTGGAGAACTCGGTGTTCCGGTCCTCCAGCGACTTCTGCGCCGCCTCGCGAGCGACGCGCTCCCGCTCCGCGTCGACCGGGCGTCGGCAAGGGCGGCTTCGCTCCTCGCCGGAGCCGCTCCCTCGCCCCCCCGGCGGGCGGTGCGCTCCCGCGGAGCCGGTCCTCGGCCGACGGCGAGCGCCGCAACCTTGGCGTCGAGGGCGGCCTTCAGATCGTCGGCCTCCTTGGCCCTCTGCTCGAGTGCGCGCGCCCGCTCCTCGGCCCCCGTCCTTGCCGAGCCTGCGCCCCCTGGAGCGACGAGCGGAGCCCCCGGTTGTCGTTGCGGACGACGGCCACCTCCGCCTCCCAGTTGGCCGCCAGGTTGCGCATCTTCTCCAGGTCCGCCCGCACCTGCCGCAGCGCCTCATCCCGGTCGATGAGGGCCGTGCAGACCCGCTCGAGGGTGGAGGGGTGCGCCGGGTCCTGCCTTGCGCTCTCATGGAGTTGATCACGCAGGGCCATGGCCCGGTACGACAACCAGCCGTCGGGGGTCCTCAGGGCGTCGGCGAGCGCGTCGAAGGCGTCGCACCGCTCCCGGAGCTGGCGGAGCTCGGCGCTCACCTGGTCGAAGGCGGCGTACTTGTCGCGGGCGCGGAGCTCAAGCTCCTGTCACCAACAAGTCAGAACCTGTAAGCATCGTGACGCAAAGATTGCACGCAGAGACGAGAAAAAGAAGAAAACGAGCAACGATGCCCCACCTGGAAGATGCGCCACGCGGGGCCGCCGTGGACCCTCAGTGCCTCGTTCAACGCACGGTCGAGCGTGGTGCCGTGGTTGCGGAGCTCTCCCCATAACTCCTGCTCCCCCTGGGCGTCGGCGAACGCAGGCGGGTCGCCCGCGACCCCCTCTACCTGGGCGGAGCGGCCGGCGCGGGAAGACGAGGCCTCGACGCCATGCCCTCGGCCCCCCGCCACCATGTGGCCCTCACGCCGCCTCATGAGGGCCCCCTCCTGGGACTCTGGGGAAAGCGTGGGGAAGCTCGCCCACTGGTCCCACTCGGGCGGCGGGGAGTCATCGTCCGGGATCTCCACCACCACCGCCCGGGAGCCGCCGGCGGGTGCCGGCCCCTGCGTCGCCTCCGTCGACGCCTCCGCCCGCGCCTCCGTAGCCGCGGGCACCGACGCGCGCGCGCGGCCACCGTTTCCGGCCGCGCCCCCACGACGGCGGGCGCCCGACCACCCTCCTCGGCCACCGCCGCGGCCGCGCCTCCACCGCGGCCGCCGTCGCTCGCCGCGCCTCCACCACGGCCGCCGTCGTGGGTCGCGCCTCCACCACGGCCGCCGCCGTGGGTTGCGCCTCCACCACGGCCGGCGCCCCGCCGCCTCCTCGACGGCCTCCGGCTATGGCACGACGGGCCGATCCGCCGGGCCGAGGCCTCGACGCCTCAACCGCGGCCGCCGGTGCTCGCCCCCGCCCGCGGCGCCCTCGACGAGCGCCGCCTGGTGGGAACGGACGCGTCTGCCCTCAGCACCTTGGCTGGTGCGAGGGGAGGCACGGTCGGCACCACTCTGCATGAACACAAACAAATAATCAGAACACTTGGTCGCCGAAAACCCAACCCCGCAGAAGAGCAAGCCCCTTACCTCGAAGAGGAGAAGGCGCGCTTCCTCTTCCTTGAGGCCTCGGTGGATGACGCCGGCGCGGCCGGTGCGGCCACCGCCGCGCCCCCCGCCGCCTCCGCCGTGTGCACGGGACCCGCCCCGCGCGTAGGCGCGCTTATCGCGCGCGCCTCCGAGGCGCGCGCCGGCGCCTCCGCGGCCCGCGCCGCTCCTCGTTGTTGATTGCCCGGCGGCGGGCACCGCTGCGCCCGCTCCAGGCGATGCTGCCCTTGCCGCCGGAGCTGGCTCCGGCGACGGGGGCGCGAGGCTCCCACCTATCAGAGGGGCCCTGCCCCCCGGTTTCCTCCTCCTCATCCTCCTCCGAGGACGAATACTCCTCGGTCCCCGGAGAGGAGAGCCCCTGCTGCTCACGCAGCCGGTACTCCTCGCTCCGCCGCTCGCGGCGCTCGCGGTGCCGCCTTGCGCGCTCCTTCTTGCGCGCCGCCCGCTCCCGCTCCCCGCTGCTGCGACGCCCGACCGACCGCGCGGGAGTCAGGAGTGGGCGGAACGGACTTCGCGGCGCTCAGGCTCACCATCTGCAGGCGAAAACGTCAAAAGGCGCGCCAGAAACCAGTAGCATCATCAAGGTCAAAAACAGGGCCAAAACTTGTACTTACCAGCGGACCGGTGGGGAGCATCTCGAGTTCCCACGGGGACCGGTCGCTGCGCAGCATCCGGGTGTCAACGGCGCTCCATGCCCGTGTGAGCGCGTACCCCCGCTCGAGGGGGATCGGGAGCATCCGCGACTTCGCCAGCGCGACGGGGTCCGCCGCCTCCGTCATCTCAAAGACGCAGAGCGGCCTCTCCATCAGGGGCACGATCCGCCGGTGGTGGAGGAAGGCGAGGACGGTTGCCACGGTCAGCCCGTGCGCCGCTAGGCTCCTCAGCGCGGCCAGGAGCGAGTCCAGCCGCCTCCGATGCTGGACCGTGGACACCCCGTAGCCCCAGGAGTTGGGCTTCTCCCGGAGCACCAGACCGGTGTAGGGGGGGAGGACGGGCTCGGCGTTGCGAAGGTAGAACCACCCCCGCTCCCAGCAGGCATTGTTGGTCATCATGGTACAAGGGATGTAGTCATCCTTGTACTGCCCCCGCAAAGCGAGCGACATGCCGCCGGCGCGCACCACGCGGCGGGTCCTCTGCTCCGTCGTCGGCTGCGTGAACAGCTCCGCGCGGAAGAGGTGTACCCAGAGATCCCAGTTCACTGGGATCCCTAGATACCCTTCGCAGACGCCCACGAACGTAGCCGCCTGCGAAATCGCGTTCGGCGCGAAGTTGTGCAACTCCACGCCGTAGCGGTGGCAGAGCGCCCGCATGAAGCGGCTCGCCGGCGCTACGAAGCCGCGTTCGTGGAAGCGGATGAAGCTCACCACGTAGCCGTTCGGCGGGTTGGGCGCGCGATCTTCTGCCGGCGGCACGATCCACTCCGCCGGACGACCCTCTTCGTTCGCCGCCAGCTAGCCGGCGGACACAAGATCGCCAAGGGCCAACCGCGTCACCGACGAGCGCTCCCACGCGTAGGGATCAACGATCGTGAGGGGCGGAGGCGGCACCATGAGGAAAGGCAAGCTGGCCGAGAGCGGAGGACAAGAAGAAGAAGAAGAGCTCCAACGGTGAAGGGGCGCGGTGGCGAGAACAAAACAGAGGCGAGAGCGCGGGGGGCGAGAACGGCGAAACGCTAAGGTAAAAACTGCCGTTTTCCCTCTCCTCAGATTTATAAGCCGTGGGCGTGCTCTCCGGGGCGCACGTCCTGCGCGCATTAACTGCAGGGAATCTTTTTCTCGCTGACGGGCGGGCCCCACCACGGCCGCAGCGGCCACGCTACCGCAAACAGGCCATCATCACGGCGAAGAACTGGGAGGGCCGTGGCAGGCGGTCACGTCCGCCTGCCCACGCCGCCCACTACGCGCGCGGCCGTGGCGCCTAAAAAGGCGCGCCCGCGACGCGAAATCACAGCCTCGACTGTGGAGCATTAAATGGCCCGGCTCCTTACCAAGTAAGGAGGACCCTCGAGCGGCACGAGCTCCTGGCTCAGAAATCTTCAACCCTCCAAAGGGTGCAGGCGTGGGACGGTCACCTCGGGGCCCGTTTGAGATAAAACAGGCACCGTAAGCGCCAATGCCACGCCACTTTACTGATCAGCGCCTCGAGGGCCGGCTCGCCCGGACCCCTCGATGGCTTGCAGATGCCAGGCCGGGAGCGCTTAGCCGCCGCCCCGCACCACTTTACTGATCAGCGCCTCGAGGGCCGGCTCGCCGGACCCCTCGATGGCTCGCGGATGCCGGGCGGGAGCGCTTAGCCGCCGCCACGCACCACTTTATCGATCGGCGCCTCGAGGCCCGGCTCGCCCGGGCCCTCGATGGCTCGCGGATGCCGGGCGGGAGCGCTTAGCCGCCGCCCCGCACCTTGCGATCGGCGCCTCGAGGGCCGGCTCGCCGGCCCCTCGAGGATTCGCGGATGCAAAGACGGGGCCGCCTAGGCGCCACCCCCGCACGGCCCTGCGATCGAGGTTTGAAGCCTGACCCTCGACGGGTTCGAACAGGCGCCCCAGATCACCAGAGTCAGGGACGACGAGGGCACGCGCATTCGAGCCGTTCCTCGAGCCTGCCGGCTCGAGGGTGCCCCACATGTCGTGCTTGAGAGCCAGCGAGGGCAGCTAGCCGGGGGATCCCACCGAGGGAGAGCTTCCGCGCCCTCGGTCCCTAGCGAACGGGACCGAGCCCCACCTAGCAAACCCACACAAGCGCTTTAATGGACGTGTCTCTGGACCACGCAGCCTACCCTTATCGAACGGGGCATGGCCGTCCACTCGAACCACCCACTAACACCTCAACGAGGAATCCGCAATCCGCGACCCGCTCGATGGGGGTTGCGGAAACCTCACCCTCCGTCCCGCGGAGGGACGGCGAGGGTGCGATAAAAAACAACTCGTAGAGCTCTACCCGATCGCCTTAAACGGGCCCAGGCTCGGGGGCTCGACGCACGGCTACACCTACTGGATTGCACCCGCCGGGGACAATGCCAGCGGCGCGTGCGTCGCCGAAGCCGGCTGAGACATTGCCAAAGCCGGTTGAAACATGCACCACGCCCTCTGACCAGGTCTCGCGGTAAAACCCCCACAGGAGCGCCCGCGCTTCTGTGGGGCTTCGGGGGCTAGACCCGCGGGTCCGCTGACGCGGCCCCACGGAAAGCGTTCGCAAGACCAGGAGGGAAGAACGTCCTATCAGTAGGCTCCAGCATCTGCGGGAGCCTCAATGGCAAACCCGCAGATGCTCGGGGGCTACTGTCGGGGACAGCCCTAGGGGTCCCCTTAAACAAACTGGGGAATCCCCACTTAAAACCCATGACAAGCCAAAGCTAAGCGCACCTCACTTAAACACACGAGGCAGGGCCCACGCCGCGGTGGTCCCGACGGCCCACCAGGACGGCCCACTCAAAGATCCCCTCGAGCAGGCTCCGCCTCGCTCGAGGGTGCACGCCTCCCCCGAGCGGGCTCCGCCCGGTTCGAGGGGGGTGCGCTTACCTCGAGCAGGCTCCGCCTTGCTCGAGGGTCTGCTCCGCCCTCGAGCGGGCTACGCCTCGCTCGAGGGCGCCCCCGCACGCGCACGCCCTGTTCCCGTACGCGGGCATTAAATGCCCTGACAACGGCGGGGCGGCGCCATCATGCGCCCGGGGCTCGCCCCCGTGCGCGTCGCACCAACTCCCCGAGAGGGAACCCATCCCCGCCACTGTGGGGGACTGTGCGGCGTGGCCGGTGCCAGTCCCGTGACGCCGCGCCGCTCGCTCCGGTGCGGCTAACGCGCCGAGCCCTCGAAGGGGGCGGGCCGCACCCTCGATCCGCTTTCTTGTGACCCCGCGGGGGTTAGGTGGAGGCGTTGGGCGGCGGGGCGCCATCCCCGCCACCGTTAACGGCATGGCGGTCGCCCCCCGCGCGTACAAACCCACGCCGGCACCGTGCGCGGCTGCGGCGGCGCCGCGCAGCGTGCAGGAACGGGGCACCGCCTTACCTGCCACTGTGTCCCGTACGGACCGACGTCAGCAACTCCCTCGGATCCGTCTGAAGACATCACGGCCGTCCGCTCCACTCCTACCCTCGAGGCCACCCCTGTGCGGGTACAAGATACGCCATGATGGCCGGAACGCGGCAAGGACCGTCCAGGCGGCCGCCTACTCTACGGCGCGACACACCACGCTTCCCCATGTAGCTAAATAGCACGACATGCATGTGATTCACTCTCTCCTTGGTCTATAAAAGGAGGACGAACCCCCCTGCCGCAGGGGGAGAGACAGAACACAACAGACAAGTGTGGACACAGCACATCACGCACTTGCTCTCCAATTCTCCCACAACATCTTCAGCCACTTCACCAGGGACTTGGAAGCCACGCTTCCTCTCCCGCCTTGCTTGTAGCCGCCCCACTACAGGCACCCCCGGTGCTGAGCAATATAGTGCCTCGAGCACACCACTGCTGGACGTACGGCCCCTCGGCCAGAACCAGGATAAAACTCGTGTCATTAGTTGCTTAGCATCGACCATTGAGGGAGAGACCTCGGCGCTTACTACTGGTTAGTGTCGGGACCATATTCCGCACCGACACAAGTTCTAGTGGGTTAACTCTTTTCTAAATTAGCCAGCTAGTACAGACAAGGTTGTACCATACAATTAATCAAGCATAAAATTCATCAACTTCCATCATTAGGGACCTCATGGCTAGTGGAGTAAGTAGTCTCAGATAACGGTGAGAGGCCGACAATCAATTGATTCAAACCTTGCAAGGTAGGCCTAAACACACGGTGGGATGCCCCCGCGAGGACAACCACCAAGCGGTTCCCAAAAATCCTCGGGTCGGGATAAAATGCCACAGTCTTTGCTGCAGGATATCTGCCATACCCCGCGAGGCACCCGGACTCACCATGCACCACCGGTAGCTAGCCGTGAGACGCATCCCAAGAGTAGTGACAGTTAAATCCCTAACTGTCTCATTAAGGTACTAGGCTTACCGGTCCCATTCCCGACATGTGCTTAGTACGTTCAAACACTTAACCCACGATAGCCATTGGACCGGAGTCCACATCCCATGCTCTTACCACATGAGCAATCCATTTAAGGAGATCTTATGATTCCTACCTAGGAACCTATTCTCGCGGGTGACATCATCACCCGACTTGTAACGGTCCTATAGCTTAGCAGCTATCGACCTATCATTCTGGTAAGGACACAGGTACCTAGGGATCATGCATCTAAGCCACTGAACACACTTGCAATGCTAGGAAAGCTAGAAACTTAATTACTTTGCAAATAACAAAAGCTAGTTAGCAAAACAAGTTAAATGCATACAAAAATAAATAAGCATCCAATTGCTCCAAACTTCCTCACACATGTTCTCTGGTCCTAAACCATCCTATAGATAAGCAGCAAGTACACCTTGAACTACTACTGATCTTGCGTTATTAAATTACAAAGGAAAACATGCATATATTAAGAATAAATACTTCTGGTTAATCAAAAATTGTGATTAATTCACCAGGGTTGTAACTTAGCATAAAAAATACAGTATGCAGAAGTTGGGCTCAAGAACATAATTATTTGTAGCTACAAAAATCATCTAGACATATTCTGCATAGATGGAAAAAATTCATATAAAAATATTTACATCATAACTTTGTGCAATCTTTGGCATAGGAGCTAGTAATGCGATCACACACAATATATCCAAAAGTTGAATACAGAGGACCTATGGATTTTAAGATATTGAAGATCTAGGTTTTTCATATTTTTATTTTTCATGCTAAAAATAACAAGAAACAAACTAGGTGAGTATAACAAAAATTGTAGTGCTCTTCACCAGGAATCTAGAAAAATTGAGTTCGCAATTTTCTGAATTTTCTACGTTTTTTAGGGATTTTACAAGTTTCAGCAAAATCTGTTTACTATTGGAGTTACTCATTTGCACTGGGACCCCTAGAAAGATTTAAAATGTTACAACCAGGCCCTTGCCTTGCACTTAAGTCCCTGTAAAGAAAAGGGAACAAGCAATTGGGTCCCCGGCCATGGCGGCGGTGCGGCTCAGCCGATTGCGGCGAGGCCGGCGGCGCTCCCGGCCATGCAGGGGCGCGGGGAGGAGGGCATGCTCACCAAGGGACCTTTGGCGCTTGGAACTTGGGCGGGAAGGCACCCTACGGCGGCGCACGGCGGTGACCAGCGGGGACGGCCTCGGTGGCCACAACTCCGGCGAGTGCAACGCACGGGGTGGACCACACGCGATGCTAGGGGCACCAGGAGGTCCTTTGGACGACACCCAAATAATTTGGTGGCTAGGACGTCACAGACTAATTCTCGGCGGCGACGGCGTCCATGGCGGGTGGCGCGACAATGGCGGGGCGGCTCGGCATGGCGCACACAAGGACGGGCAGCGACCTTAAATAGGCGCTCGGCGGTGACGGCGTGCCAACGACGAAGATGCCGTCGTGGTATGGCGGCGTCTCGACCGACGCACGTACGGCGGCGCGCGGGTCGGACCGGCGGTCCGCCCGGTGCGCGCGCGCGTGTACGGCGCGGCGGCGAGGCGACACGCACGAGGCTAACTACGAGGCACGTCGGGGCGCGGGTGCTTAGGGACGCGACGGCCTCGGTCGGCGGGGTCTCGGGGCCGTGCGTGGCGCGGACGCCGAGGCGCGGGCGCGGGCGCGGGCGCGGTGTCCCGACACGACATCGCGGCCGGCCAAGTTCGGTTTTGCGGATCCTCGGTTTGAACACAGTTTACTCCAAAATTTTGAATAAAAGTGCCCAACACTTTGAATACCAAGCTGTAGATCTAGCTATCCTCTATCACTTTCAAAAAGGCTATATAGTGTTTTTCTCAATAGATTTAGTAGGAGGGGCTTGCCAACCTTGAATGCCACTCATTTGCCATGAACAGGAGGTACTGACCTTTGAGCAAGTTTTTCACCTTTTTCCACTCAAAATTTGAAATGCCAATCTACATGAAAGTTGGTCTCTCCGATGTGGGGATACACAATGCACGAATAGAAAGGCTAGCAAAAATATAGATACGCAAAAACGGAATGATGGGATTCTTAGTCTCGGGCCAGAGAAATCAAGGCCTGAAATAACTCACCCAAAAATAAACCTTGTATACTAACTTTTTGCACTCAAATATTTATATGGCTCTGGATAGGTAGAGCAACACGCAAGTGGTATTTATGACAAGGTTAGCTTTACATTTAAGAACAAAAATAAATCATCTTTAATCCATCTAAAACTTGAGAGCACATAAAACACTATGGGACTTTATTTTTATCATAACCTCCGCTAAAGATTAAGCTAGAATTTAGATAATTTCAGATTTATATTTTAAGAGAGCACTAGCTTAAACATGCATAAAACAAATACAAAGATAAAAAAAGTGGCAATTATAATTATATATCATTATGGCACAAACTTTGTAACTTTACCAAAGGTAAAAACTAGGTGGTGACATTATTCATGATGAAAATAAAAACTAACACACATGCTGAAAATTAAAGTAAAAACTAAAAATTAAAGTAAAAACTGAAAATACTACGCATACAAAGGTGCAAACAAGCTGAAAATTAAAGAAAAAGGGAAAAAAAGACTTAAGCTCCTCCTCTCTCTAATCTTCCGCCGGTGGTTGAATAGTCTAAGTTGTTGCACCCTTGCTCATAATAGGAATGCACTGCTCCTCCTATGAATTGTCCGACGGTTCTAAGTGAAGGTGTTAACACCCAAAAATGGTATAGGAAATGGACTGACTTGCGGGCCGAGCTTGGCGATGAAATACCATTCGGCTAGGGAAAACCTTCTCAGAGGATTCGGTAAGGGACACTTGCGGTCGGCAATGCGCTGTCGTTCGGCAAAAGGACTGTTTGTGCTTTTAAAGGGAAGTTTTCGGGAATGTGTGGTGACGTGGCCCGATATAAGGAAGGAACGAGTTGATGGCGTATACGAGATGGACATTGGCGTCGAAGCATTAATTTAGACATTAAATGTTGTACTCATAGTCAACCAGGAGTCATGTTAGGACAAGGGTATAAATATAAGCCCTTGATGTTTGTAATAGGGATCGAACATCATCACAACTAAACCGGCCCCGTGCCAAAATCGAGTCCTTTAGTCGAGTCGTCGAGTTCTTCGAGAGGAGCCATCGATCCGTCGACCTCCGTAAGTACCGGCAACCTTGTATCATGTCTAGTATCATGCGGTGGATTTAGACCGTGATGCAAGAAGTCTTATTACCGTGCTTAGTATCATGTGGTGGATTTAAGCTTGGTTCAAGAGGGTTTCTTGTTAGATCACGAGCCATGCGGTGGGCTAAGATCTAGCTTGGAGCTAGTTATCGGCTCTATTAGATTTGGCAAGATCTAATAGATTCATTAAGTTACCATGTGTTGTTTTGAGTTTTTACTTTATGTCTAAATTCATGTAACACTCCTTTGCCCAATTTAGATTGATTAGAATCGGCTCTATCTTTGTTTGTGATCCTTATATTACATGTTCATACCTTTAGCTCTATACGGCACATTGATCACGTGTTCCCTAATAGCCGAACCTGAATCAATCTAAGTTGTCACGTGTTGCGGGTTCAAGCTTGTTGATCTTGTACAAATCTTGAAAGAACTGAGTATCATGCGGTAGATGCAGGATTTTGGGTTGTTTTAGACCTAATCATCCGGTGGATTAGATTTCGATTCAATCTGATAGATTTGTCATCTTTGGCAATGTTTGTTCCTTCTCCATGGAACCCGATTCGGCTGTACAACTGTATTCGGTTGTGCTACCATGAGTAAAACGTGCTCATAAGTTTGTTTTAAATAATATGTGCTTTTAGCCTTCATATTTAGATTGTATCATGCGGTGGATTAATCTCTTTGTGGTTGGTGGTGTGATTTCAAACAAGTTGTATCATGCGGTGGATTAACTTGTTTGGCATCATGCTCGACGGGTTTGAAAGTGCCTAGACATGCGGCAGACTAGTGCTTTTGGCCTATGCATGTTTGTTTACTTCATATTTATAATCATGCTTGTACCTTATTTGTTTTAATCTTTATTTATCCTCGAAAATCGGTCATGGTCATGTGCAAGTAACGTTTGTTTAGACAAAGACCGATCCTTCGTCATGCTTACGTCATCCATTCGGCTATATCGTGTTTTCATGTTTAACAGCTTCCGAATGATATTTGAACTGCTGATAGATAGCTTGTTGTAGCTATATATCATTTTAATTGGCTTTTAGCCGTAAATACGGAACTGTCTGGTACCACCCGGCAAGTTCCATGTTTTATCTAACTATTTTTATTCCTTTGTCAGTTTCAAAAAAATTGACTGGCACGCTTTTAGGATTCATCACGCGTGTTAAGCCAGCTTCGTTCGGCTTGCTGTGTGCTTGGCGCAGGGTGCTGATTTTGCGTGAATAGAAGGTGTCAAAGCTCATAAACGATGTTCGCATTTCCTTCACCCATTTGGTTTGCACTGGTTTGGATGGCTGCAATAATTTGCATGTTTCTTGCAGCGTATCCTCCAATGATGGCCACATTTTGTTGTGGTTGAGGAAGATGTGCATATGACTTCGCAAAGGCTACGTTGGGCACCGCAAAATTTGGTGGGGGCATGGCTACACCACTCCCCCATGCTTGTATTGGTACATCACCGTAGTAACTCGGCGGCGCCGGAGTTCCTCCAAATGGTGGGACATAATTTTGTTGTGCACCTCCTTCTTGGGCCGTGGAGAAACCTTCTCCTACAATCCTTCTCTTTTATTTTTATTCGCCGGCACAAGAAGTCCTTCCTCTAACCGATCTTCTTCCCCTCAAGAAGAAGTCTTAACCTTCCTTCCGAAAGGGGCAAATTCACCTTGGCCACTTTGAAGCCTCCTCTCTCATCTTCACTTATATATTTGCTTTTCTTCAAATCCTAGGGAGGTCACGAGTAGGAGATGATTCGGGTTCCTTGCAATACCCGGTCTTAAAGATATAGCCAACATGGAGAGGTAACACCCCGAACCAATATCTCCCGAAATCGATGTTGCTCAACACCACCGGTTGATCATAGGTGAGTGGGGTCAATTGGCTCCCTGTCAATCAAAGCCGAGTAAAGCCAATTCAACTCCGTGTTGGTTATCTTTGTCTCTCTCATCTCCCCAAAATCCTTTTGCACATCTAGTGAAACTCTTGGATGATGGGGTTCCGCATAAAATTTCTTCGTTGATGGTCTTCTCCCGTGCTCATACTCCAAAAACCTTCCCATGTGCCTCCATGCACATTCACTTGTTCCGGGGCTCCCTTGAAAACCGAGCTATTCCCTAATATAAGGAACCGCTTGTTCAATAAAGATAGGAGACACTCGCCCATGGGTCTATGATACTAGAACATGCAATCATTTCGAACATGAAAACCAATCTAATCTATCGGGGGTCGTGACCATGGTTTCACCCTTTCCCTCCAATCGTACTACGCGAAGGTATACATGACTAGACCTATGATGGACACGACGTGTTGAATGGATCCAAGGAAGCATTGAGACCTTTACTCCCTTTACGGCATGGTCGCTAACCTTAAGCATTAAAGTATATTCAACACAATATGATAGATAGATAATCCGACAAAGAATGATTACATCTCAAGATCGATTACAACCCATGGAAGGAGATTACCCCATCAAGGTGCTAGACATAGCACCGTTGATCATGGTTACCCTTCCGACGGTGTCTTCCTTCCACTTGTGGATGGCTTCCTGATGCAAATGGCTCTTCTCCAAACGGAATGAGAGACTCGGCACTCCTTCATCAAGGATATGCGCCATGGTCATGAGAATTTCCTAGGAGAATTCCTTGTGGGTGTTTGCCTACACTCCGTTAGAGAATTGCACCCACCTCGGTGTCCCATATGAAAACCCAATATGTGGAGAGCTTGGTCGTCGAAATCGATGTTCGCTACAAGCCTCTACTCAAGGCGAGCGAGCTTCTTCTCCTCCTCCTCCATCATGATGAAATACCCCTCGGAATACCGCGGAGCGTATGGAGGTGGAGCGGATGATCGTGTCGAGTGGTGAGGTCGGACGGGCGGCTCCTCCATATGTCCTTGAGGTTTTGTGAACCTCATAAACGAGTTTCGTGTAGCCCTCATGCCACCGAGGAGAAGAGTGTGGTTCCTCCTCGGCGGTGCCATGTCCTCCTCCATACTCCGAGGAGACTCGGAAACCGAGTGCCTCCTCGAAGTCGATGACGGCTTAGACGACGATGATCCCTTCTTCTTCGGTGAAAAGGCTTGTAGTTTTCTTCCATGATTGCAGCACTCTCCCTCACAAATATATATCCGGGGTTTTCAACCGGTAATAAGGTACACAGATATTATTTTGGAGTCTGGACTTTGAGTGGAATTAGGATGTGTTTGTTGCACGAAACAAGCGGGGTGGATGGCTAAGTCTAAGGTGGTTTCGGCCTACAAACTAGAGCGCACGAACAAAGAGATGGATGGAAGACTTACCTCTCTCCTACTCTTGGCTCAGTTCTTCTCTAGCGCACTTTTGCTTCGTGACCGCGTGCACCTTCCACGTTCTCGTCCACTCCTTCGCTTGCATTATTATTCCTTCCACTTGATGTTTTCGCTTTGACTCACTTCCATACTCCCTTGCCTCACATGCCTTCCATGATATTCCTACAAAACAAAGCCTTAGCTGCCCCCCCATGCTTGTACTTTGCATGTGGTTTGATAAAAGATGTTGGAGGGGCATCCCGTGATGTATCATGGTGCATGTATGGTTAGGTTAACTAGATTGCCTCCCTCTAAGCATGTTTTAACGCTTATCACTCCTCTAATTTCGAAAATTAAAAATAAATTCAGAGCTATGGGAGAGCTCAAGCATAAATTTAGAGAAGGTTTTAAAGCATTAAATACAAATGTAAGTCGAAAAATATTTCCGACTACTTTTATGTTGGTCTCACCGGTATTGTTTGCTTTCATTAGTTGAGAGCAAGCTTTTCCCGGTTTGATCATGGGGGCATAGGTTTAGGTTCTAATTTTGATTAGATAAGAGAGATTTTGAATGAAATAAAATTAAATGAGACTTAGAAAAATTCTAATCTTAGAGAAACCAAGGATATGGATTTTTAAATCAACCAAAAAAATCAAGTTTCTAGGTCCACGCGAGTCCTACCACGTTCGGAAATTTAAATAACATCTAGATACAAGTCGTGGCTCTACTCGTGTGTTTTTAGCATGTAAAACAAGTCAACCAAAACATCATAAAGAGGTTAAAAAAATGAGATAGGTTCTGAATTTTTTTTGGTTGTGGTTTCTCGAAAAGAAGCAAACAATCACATAGGACGGTTCATGTAAAGGGTTTATGATCAAAACAAAATATTCAACCAAAAATTATGTCTCTAATATTGTTCAACCATTCTAAGTCTAATGTTTTGCATAGTAAAATTCAAAAACTAAATTACTAGAAAAGACACGAAAAACCTGGAATCGGGTTGTCCTCCCGGTAGCTTATTCTTGACTCGACGAAACGGGTTGCCTCCCACCTAGCGCTTCGTTTATAGTCCATGGCTAGAGTTCTTCACTTGATTACTTCGGATCAATGCTCTTTGTGGGCGTTGCCATCTTGGGTACCCACTTCCGCACCATCTTGGGCACGGGCTTATCCTTCGGCTTAGTCATATTTTTGGTCTTCACAGGCTGGCTTTGTCCTTTGGTCTTGACGGACGCAACAACTTCCTTCATGTAGTGGCTCGGCATCTCGAACTCCGATCCTTCGGTCGTAATCTTCATGGTCTCCTTAGTGTGATCCTCCATCGCTCCCGAATGAGTTCGAGTAGCCTTCGCCGTCTTGGGACCTTGGAGTTGTCTCGGAAATTCTTCTTTGTTGCCCATCGGGCGCCCGGCAAGTTGTCCCACTTGCGTCTCTAGCATCTTCATCACGATGTACACTTCACGTATAGAGCTTCCGACCTCCGTCACCTTGCCATCTAAATTCTTCAATATTTTCTCCATAGCCTCGAACTTAGTGACGGCGTCCTTGTTGATCTTAGCTTGCTTGTCCATGAAGTCCTTGGACATGGTCGTAATCCTCACACTCCTCACATGTGGATATTGCCTTGGCAGCCTTTAGGTGTTGAGCTTCTTTCTCTATCTCCATCTTCTCCATCCTCCTCTTGATTTGAACGGCCTTCCGGCGTCTTGAAGGTTTATGATAGGTAGATCAACGATGTCCGGGGTGCATAGCTCGCGCTCCGGTTGTGGTTGTTCTCCCATGGGTGGCGGTTGAGGTTGATCTTCCTTTGGACTTGGAGGTGGTGATTCCCTTGGAGATTTTGACGGTCCTTCAACGTTGGCTTTTGAATCTAGGGTTTCCACCCCTTTAGCTTGTGTTGCACGTCTCCTTTGCCTGTAAAGTTTTCCTGGATCATCCACAAAAAATATTTGGGTTTCTTGGAGAGGTAGCCAACCATCTCCGGTTAGGGTTAGTAATAAAACAAAAATCTAAAAAGAAAGAAAAGTTAGGGTTAATCAAAACTAGATTAGATTGATTTTTTTAGGATGATCAAATTTAAGAGGTGCAAAAGAAAATCAAAAGAAAAACTGAAAAATAAGCGATACTAGATTGGATCTTGATTGCTTGTTCCCCGGCAACGGCGCCAGAAAAAGGGGCTTGTTGACGGTAGATTATCGTATCAAAGTTCATATGGATTTGCAAGCGGACAAATCCCCCGTCGTAGTCAAGGGACCCTTCTTCCCTCGAGTGGTGAACCCAAGGTATCGAATCCGTGGAACAATGTGCAACGCAAGGATTCAATCTAGTAAAGCAAGGTAAGCTATCTAATCAAGAACCAAATTGCATCTAATCTAAGATATCATCAAGTAAACACATCTAATCTAATCTACTAAAGAGGTAGCAAGAGAAAGCAAAGAGATAACCGATCTAGAGAATCTAGATCATGCTTATGTTGTAGCTCCAAACAAGATAGATGAAGATAGAAAAGCGAATCTCATTAAAAGCATCTTTAAATCGTGGCCTCCCGTCCGACTCCGAAAACGCCCGCCTTTCGGAACCCCCGTTCTGTCACAACATATCCCTATTCATGCGGGTAGTCTAGGGCGAGTTCGATGAGAACAAGTTGAAATCACTTGGCCGGTCCGGTATGCACCTCTAGCCACCGCGGCTACAAGAGCACCCTATGTAATCTATCTTAAGTATAGATCGTAGAAGAAGCAAAACCAAGAAGAAAACAAAATCATCGAGAAGGCACTTGATCGCTAGAAATCGGATTCACTATAAAAACTTCACCATGAATTATTACATGAACAAGATCACCACCGGGATCCTACCTCGATCTTGATCCTTGCTCCGGAGCTCCGACGTGGTCTTCCATGCAAGGTTCCCACATCGGCTAGGGAAACCCTAGACAACTAGCACGACCCTCATCTCCGAGATGGTGTCCCTCAAGCTTCTCTGCTCCTCAGCGGCGGATGACAAATTAATTGATGCGTGGCTCTCGGTTAGGGGGCTATAAATAGCCCGACATGCAGCTAGGTCAAAGGGGGGGGGCATTTGGGCCCTGGATCGGGCTGGGCCAGTCGGCCTGGGCCGGCCGACCTAGGCCCATCCAGGCCCAGCCCGCGGCCTCCTTTGCGTGGTGTCGGTTCCCGAGCTTCCTAGATCCTTCCCCCTTCTGCATGTAGGCCTTTGTCGTTAGTTTCTCTCTGAATTGGACGAAGCTCCTTGTCTTGCAAGATCCAGCACTTTTCTGGCTAGGTCCTCGGAGTTTGTCATCTTCTCGGGCTTGGTCCTTGGGCTCTTGCAGTCATGTTCACTTCATTGCTTGACTTGTACCGGGCTTCAAGGTCTTGTCATGAGGTGCTTAATGAACTTATCCCAGAAGTCTTGCTTTCAACGTTAAAACCCTGCGTAAACACTTAACTCCAAAATCGACACGCACAAGTGAACTTGTTATACCACGGGGGTTAGTACCAATGGATAAGATATAAAAGTCATGCCAACACCGAAGGTAAACTCATGGCTAGGTTGACGGAATTTCACCGTCAACAGGGGATTACAAGCGTTCGATCTACCTTCACACTCTAACTACTCAAACTCTAACTACGATTAAACTAGAAAACAACTAAACTACACTAGAGAGAATGATTAAGATATCAAGATAAAAGACACTCGCCCACGGGTCTACGATACTAGAGCATGCAATCGCTTAAAGACATGAAAACCAATCTAATCTATCGGGGTTGTGAGCACGGTTTCGCCCTTTCCCTCCTCTTGTACTGTCACTACGCGAAGGTATTCATGACTAGACCTATGATGGACACGGCGTATTGAATGGATTCAAGGAAGCATTGAGGCCTTTACTCCCTTTACGGCATGGTAGCGAACCTTAAGCATTAAAGTATATTCAACACAAGATGATAGATAGATAATCCGACAAAGTGCGATTACATCTCAAGATCGATTACAACCCATGGACAAATAAGGAGATTACCCCATCAAGGTGCTGGACATAGCACCGTTGATCATGGTTTCCCTTCCGACGGTGTCTTACTTCTTCTCCACTTGTGGGTGCTTCCTTCGAGGTGGACGATCTCCCTCCGGAGATCTCCCTCCTCTCTCTCTAGCTTGTGGATGGCCTCCTGGTGCGAATGGCTCTCTCCTTCTCGAATGATGGCACCTCCAGGGTTTTAGGGTTGAAGATCCTTCGGGTGCAAGGAAAGGGGGCTGAACCGACCACCGGGGTGGGCTGGGCCGGCCGGTCTGAGACGACCGGCCCAGGCCCATCTTGGCCCGGTTCGGTCGCCCCTTCGCTCCCGTGGGTCCTCAGGTGATTATGCACTTTACCTCCTCCACTTGCATGATTTTGACGATGTCATCCTCGCGTCCAAGATGGAGGTTCTCCGCGCATGAAGTTCGGTCTTTTACGCTTCAATCCCCGGGGGTGTTCCTCGTAGCACTTCGGTCTTTGCCACCATTGGAAGTGATTTCATCAAGCTCATGAACATGAAAAAGACTCCGTAAATGCTCATTTGAACTTGTTGCGAATCCGTCCTTTATGTCCATATTTTCCTACATAAACACAACACTTCCAAATGCATGCACATAGATGAACTTGTTATATGATTAGTGTGCCTAGTGGCGGGTTAGTTCCATAATCAAATCCAAACCAAAGTGTAATGAACATGCTAGGTGTACCAAAATACACCGTCAACATCTCCCCCACGCTTAGCTCTTGCTCATCCTCGAGCAAGTACTCGTAAAAGAACTTCGTCCAAAGTGTTGTAATCATATACCGCTATTCCTGTTTCACAAGTTAGTCAATCCTTTCATCTTTAATACATAAACACAAAGTAATGATCATCAAACATAAACATGGGCGTTTAGAATCTTTACCACGTCAAGATTTACCCCACAACTCGAACTCTTCACTTGAAGTCTTCAATTCAGCCATGCTTACTTATTTGCTTCCATCAGAGGGTTTTTATGATTTTTAAAAATAAAATTCCTGCAACAAGTATTAGACAAACCTTTCTCCAAGCTCTTCCAAGTCACTCATATGAGGTGGCTATCCTAAACCAGTTTTATAAAACTCTCCCGAAAATCTTAGTTTGTCAGAAGCTTGGTCTATAATTCCTGAAAAATTAGCCTTTTATGATTATATTGGTAATAATCCGGCAAAGGGGGGATTATTCAGAGCAGGCTCAATGGACAATGGGGATGGAATAGCTGTTGGATGGTTAGGACATCCCGTCTTTAGAGATAAAGAAGGACGCGAGCTTTTTGTACATCGTATGCCTACTTTTTTTTGAAACATTTCCGGTA
Organism: Cenchrus americanus; assembly: GCA_947561735.1. Lineage (NCBI taxonomy): Eukaryota > Viridiplantae > Streptophyta > Magnoliopsida > Poales > Poaceae > Cenchrus > Cenchrus americanus. Next base: position 78,228,681 of record OX387245.1, on the reverse strand, counting down.
GTTTTGGTAGATGAAGAGGGAATGCCCTCCCATAAATCTCTCATACAACATGTAAAGTGGAGCTATAGGTAGGGCTAGCGCAATCAACACAAGTATTGTCAAACTAAGAACTTCCTCTAATGGTTGTTTACCTTTCAAAGCCAATGATCATGAGAATTAACCATATGTAGGGATATCAAGGATGAGAAGATTTAGAATGGTGGACATGTGCAAGGGCAAAAGAAAATTATGACTACGAGACACCGATGACGTCCTCGTTGTCGGATTGCACATGGTTGGAAAAGAATGAAAGTTTCGTCTCTCAACAACATGACATCCTTCCTTACACTTTTATTTTTTTCTTCACTTGATTCATCCCTCTCATATCTTTATTGCTACCTCCTCTTTTCTCTTTTTCTTTTTCATTCATTCTTTCATTCACATATTTTTTCTTTTCTTCCATTCTTTCTTTCTTTCTTTTTTTCTTTCCTTTCCATACTCATACTTTTTCTCTTTATTTTTCTCTCTTGACAACTTTTCAAAGCTCTCAACTCCCCTCTTTCTCGCATGCATACAATCTGAAATTTTAAATAAATCATGCTAGAGACGAGACAAAACTTTGAGAATAGGTTGTGACCAAGGAAAGCGATGTACAAAAGAGATGTATAGGGTTGGGTATGGAATTCGGCGATGTACGGGACTTTCGATGTGAAAGTCACGTTACCGAATGCAAGACGAGGCTAGCAACAAAAGATAAGCACAACTGCACAAGGACATGATCATTACTCGAAATTAAAACTCCCAAGAGAGAAGGATCCTAGCCCAACTCATTGTGCTAATCACACTTATGGTGGAGCAAAAAAAAAATAAATTGGCTTTGTATAGGATTTTTTTTCTTACTCTCAACTTGGAAAAAGAGGTTTTGCTAACCTTTATTACAGGGGTTTTAAGATAATTTTCAGAACTGAAATCCTCCAACTTTTAGCATTGAACATAGCACAACTAACATGTGAAGCTCAGGATCGAAGTGTGGTATGGGTACTTTAAGTAGTAGCAATTCCACTAAGCACCACGATAAACGTTTTTCAAACCACATACTTATGTTCATATATCAAGAATCGAAGATTAAACAAACAAGTGAATAAAGATAAGCATCACACAAGACACAAAAAATATATAAAGACTCTTTTTATTTGATTTTCTTTGACTCAACACTAATTTAAGACACTTCAAACATGCAAAAATTTAAAAACACACTCGAAAACTAAGACTCTTTAAACTCTAAGACTCTCTCGAAGGCTAAACCGAACCTAAAATTGAAACTCAAAAGCTAAGACTAGCTAGCTAGCTCTCCCCCACGCTAAAAACATACGACGTCCTCGTCGTATCTTACAAAATTCCTAAGGGGAAAACTAGACCTAGTGGTACTTCCCGCAAGAATTGCACCACTAGCCTCTCATGTTTCCAACCTTGCCATAAAGTTTGCGCACGTTGCGGTTAATGAACTTGTAGTCGTCTTCAACTACACGCTCCAAATCCTCCAAACGCTGCTTCATCGCCTCCATGGCTTGGAGACATTCGTCGACCGTAGCGTAGAGATCCGCGATGGAGTGACGACAAGCTTGACAACACATCGGATGCAATCCGAAGGGGTCATCATCGCCATTGTCTCCACCATCATCCCGCCGTCGTTGCCACCACCATTGTCATCGCCGCCGTCGTCACCGCCGCCGTTAGGGCCTTCGGGAGTCTTCTGTCGGTGTTTTAGACCAGCAACCTACTAAGGGGAGTACCCGAAGTAGATGAATGTGGCCTCGCCGAGATCGGTAACTCGAAGGAAGAGACACGTGGCACACAATTTAGACAGGTTCGGGTCGCGAGGTGCGTAATACCCTACGTCCTGTATGCTGCGTAGCTCTGGATTGATTGGGCATGATTACAAGATGGTGCAATAGTGCGCCGTGGGTTGTATGAGATGTGTTGTGATGAGGTGAGGTGATCCTAGAGATCGGTCCCTGCCTCGCCTTATATAGTCCGGGAGGCAGGGTTACAAGTCGGAGTAGGGAGAGAGTACTAGTCGAGTACGTCTAGGAGTCCTCCATACAATGCGGAACATGTACAGCTCCCTAACCGAGTACTACTCCTGTGTAGTCCTTGTGCTCCACACCATTAGATGCCATGTAGCGCAAACCGGGTAGTCCCAGGGGCCCACAGAGTAGTCGGTCCTAGTGGCCCACCGAGGTAGTGGGCCCAGGGAGGTCCATACGACAAGCCCCCGAGTACTTTGTAGTCGAGAAGGATATCTTCAAGTAGTCTTGACGGCCTTAACGAGTAGTCCCCAAGCGTCCCTGAGTACTACAAGTCAAAAGTCCTCAAGAGTAGTCGAAGCATCCCGAGGCTGGAATGTACTCCAGCTGATATTTGAGCAATCTTGAAGTCTTCTCGAGTAGTCCCAAGCGTCCCTGAGTGCTGCCCTCGAAGGTCTTCAAAAACGCCCATCTTGTCTTGAAGCCGGAGCTGATATGGAGGTGCGATTGCAAAATCGCACTCCATATGGAGTAGCCCCCGAGCCTTAGGTTGAGCCGCAGGCTCTGGCTGAGGGTCCATCTGATGTCTCGGCAAGAAAATCCCGAAAAATCCGGAGAGAAAAAACCGAAGGACACGTGGCACGGAGCCCCCGAGCCTTGAGTCGAGTACTTCCTCTCGAATTGAAGGGTCATCTTGAAGAATGTGTCCTGAGATGCTCTTGAGTCTTGTCGCTTCCCAGGTAGTCGAGTAGGAGTAGCCGAGCCCCCGAGGTGAGGCGCGTCGACTAGTAGAATGCGAAGAGCCACGCTTTAGCCGCTGAGTCAGCCGAGCGTGGATTTATCCAGCCGGCCGTTGCGGAGCCGGTTTGACTTATAAATAGAAGCCAAAACCCTTAGGGTTTTTCACCCATCTGTGCTGTAGTCATTTCGATTCGATCTGAGGTAGATCCACGTCCAGCGCGTGCCGCCGCCGCAGTAGATCCAAGCGCGCCGCCACCTAGAGCTTCCAGAGTAGCCCCCGAGCGGATGCGCGTGAAGACGCCATGTACTTGGAGAATGAAGTCTTCACCGTCCAAGTCTGCGAAGGTCGCCCGGAAGAAGAGGGGCCGCGAAGAGGCCGCCGCGGCTGCCACTGGGGCAGCGCTACCGATGTCTCCACCACGAGCGGATCCAAGCCGCGAGTGGAAGAAGTCAAAGCTGAAGACCGAGGATCTGTTGGCCCTTCTCAATAGCGGATTTATCCGGGAGAAGGAGGTGGATATGTGGAGGGCCGCCGCCGGAGATCCATACCCAATGGAGAAAGCTGAAGACGAGATCCCAATGTTCGCGTGTTTCGTGGAGCGAGGACTCGCGCTTCCGGCTAGTGATTTCTTCAAGGGCCTTCTCGGGTACTACGGAGTTGAGTACCTCAATCTGAACCCTAACGGCATATTCCATACCGCGGTCTTCGTCCATTTTTGTGAAGCATTCCTTGGGATCAAGCCGCACTGGATCCTCTTCCGGAAATTCTTCCGCGTGAAGCCGCAGCCGAGCGCCAGCAATCCACGAGTAGTCGGAGGGGCCGGCATCCAGATGAGAGAAGACGCCGCCGAGCAGTACTTGGCGTACAAGCTCATTGATTCCAACGCTGATTGGAAGGCGAGGTGGTTCTACATCACGAACCACCACCCCGGCTTGCCGACGCCGAGTGGGAAGCAACCCAGGCATCGCGACTGGTGGAACACGGAGCCCACAATGCAGGAGGGGATCCAGCTCCCCCAGCTGCTGGCACGCATCAAGGTGCTCAGAGAAGCTGGACTGAGGGCCGAGCACGTGGCCTTCAGTTTCATGAAGCGGAGATAGCAGCCGTTGATGGCCCGCGACACCTTGGGCTTCGAGTACACCGGCGACGACGACACGTCGCGGATGCCTGGAGGTGAAGTCGATGACAACGACATCGTGGAGAGGCTGACGCGGATCTTCAAAGACATGCCGCCGTACACGGCGTGCCCCGTCCAGGAGTACTCCGCCGCGCACCCGCCAAAGGAGGTAAGTAGTCGTACCCCTTAGTCGAGTAGTCCTTGCTTGGGAGTAGTCGTGTTGATGTCTTGTGCCGTGCAGGATGACTTGAAATTATTCGTCTCCGAGCCGCAGCCGCCCCCTCATGGAATTGAGATCCCAAAGGAAGGGAAAGCCAAAACTAAGGAGAGGCGAGAAGTCGGCGAAGGCGATGACACCGTCATCGTGGAGGACACCTCCGATGACGACGACGATGACGACAACGACGATGAGGAGACGCTGCAGGACCGCTTCCAGCTGCGGTCAAGGTTTAGCCGTCCAGGCTTGCCTCATGTTCCTCTTGTGCAAGACCCGCCGACTAGCCTGGAGGCTAGTCTGGCTGCGCCGCCACGGAGGCCGCGCAACCCCGCCCGCAAGCGGGTGACGAAGAAGCTGAAGGTCACGGAGGCCACGCCTCAAGAGGTAAGAAGTCTTGACTAGTGTAGTCGAGTACCCGTCGTACGAGTACGCTTGCTGACGATTGATCTCCCTTGAATGCAGGAGGTGCCGCCGACGGAGCCCGTGGAGGAGGGCGACGAAGGCGGGTGGAACACAGTGGGGGAGCCGGCTGGAAGTCGTAGTCCAGCCCCCACTGTCGAAGAGCTATTGGCGCAGTTGGAGTGCCAGCCCCCTGCTCCTCAGGGGAGCACGAAGCCCATAGCCGCCGCCGTTGAAGAGGTGGTGGCCACAGGAGCGCAGGAGGACGCTGCACCGGCCGCCGTCGCTGCAGAGGAGGCAGCGGTTGTGGAGGCGCAGGAGGAGGCGCCCGCCGAGGGTGGACTGGTAGACATTGCCAGCATCCTCGGTGCCCCGGCCGTGACGATAGTCCGGTCCAGCTTGTAAGTACTGCATCTTCCCGAGTAGTACTTGTTGTAGTAGTCGAGGTTGACTGACGACCAATTGTGTGTGCTTCTGCAGAAAATCGACAGATCTGTCCTGGGAGGGGGATGAACCCTCTACAACGGTGGCGGAAAAAGAAGTCGCGCCGCCCGCCGAGGAGTCCGCTCCTGCTTCCCAGGCGGTGCCCGAGCCGCCGGCTACTGAAGCGTCGTTGCCGGAGGCCAGCGTGGTCAAAGGTAAGTACTCTTCTGAAGCTATAGAGCTCCTCGAGGAGTAGTCGTAGTCGCTGATACACTTGTCTTTTCTTTGACAGGTGCCGAGACCGAAGGGAGTGACATCCCTGCGGGGGTGCCAATGCAGAAGTCGACACCAGAGGTCCCGGAGGCTACCGGAGGAGCCCCCGAGCCCATGGAGCAAGTCGTCGAGGAAGCCGCCATGGCGGCCAGAGGAGAGGAGGTCACCACGTCGCCAGAGGTTGCTCTGGAGGTGGCTATTCGCTCCTCGGAGATCCAAGACGCAGAGCCCATCCGCTCTGCGCCGATGACGGAAGCCGCCGCGAGTAGTCGTGGCGGGATAGAGCTGCTCGCGGATGATCTGGTCGACCCGGCGACGGTGGCCAGGCACCTGGAGGCGGTCCGCCAGGCTGAGCAGTGGATGAAGGTAAGTAGCCATAGCTTCTGAGTAGCCAATCCTCTGTCGTGGGGTACTCGTGTGACTTGAGTTGTCAATGCAGGACGTTGCGGAGAGGTCCCGCGAGAAGTCCAACATGCTGCAAGGCTATGGTGACGCGGTGCTCCGGGCTAAAGCACTGGAAGAGAAGCTTTTGAAGTCGCGGAAGCACGCGGCCGCCATGTAGTCTAGGCTCGACACCGTCTTTGCCAAGTATCACAATGATGTCCAAAAATTGCAGGCAAAGGGCGATGACTTGGTGCGGAAGAACAAGAGCCTCCGCAACAAGAACAAAGGTACGCCGCTGGACTTGTCGGGTAGTTGTTGGAGGTTGAGAGGTAGTCTGACCCGCTGTACTTTGTTGTGTTGCAGAGCTTGAGGGCCAGGTGGAGCAGTTGAAGTCCTCGGAGATAAGCATGAAGAACCTCTTCTACCGGGAGCAGGAAGCCCGCCAGGTACTCGAGCTCGACTACAAAGAACTTGCCTTCGAGTGCGAGAAGCACATGGAGCTTTGGATTGCATCTGACCGCGATCTCGTCAACTGCTACAAATCATTGCAGAAGTTGAATGAAGATTGCGAGGCGCTGCGGGCCCAACTGAAGGATCTTGAAGAAGCCGCGCTGCCCATCGCAAGACTCTTGGTTCCTCATCCGGGCGGCCCCAAGATCGCTCCGCTGGTGGATCGCCTCAGGGAAGCCCCCAGCCGGCTCGCGGCCTATGTGAAGCACATGGCGAGGTCGACCCCGAAGCAGGTCTTGGCCTTCATGAAGTCCTACTTCCCGAAGGCCCCGGTGGAAGTAGTCGCTGGCTGTGTAGCCGCCAACTGCACCGATGAGCAGTACGCGGAGCTGCTGGAGCAGATGGCTCCCATCGCGGAGCAGGTAGCTGATAAGCTCAATCTCTAGTAGCCCTGTAATAGTTAGCTAGTAGCCAGGGTTGTACAAAAACAATTGTAATGTAATTGCTTAAGTATTAATGAAAGGAAAATTCCAGCAATGAGTACTCGTAGTCACGATCTCAGAGTGCGGAGCCCCATCGTGGAATGGATGCGAGTAGTCGTACTCGGCAATAGTCCTGTTGAGGGAAGTAGACAGTAAAGAAGTTGATGAATGATCAAACTTTTATTACTGAAGAAGTACACCTAGATGGCCAGGGCCGTAGTTACAGAGTAGTCGCCTGGACCCGGAGGCCGCTTACAGCTGAGTGGTGCTAGGGCGAGTAGCCGCTTACAACAGTAGATCCGTAGGTAGCCGTGTAGGCTGGATCTTAGAGTGTGGTCTCTTAGTAGACCGCTGCTAGAGTCCTTTGTCGCTCGTCGCAGCCCAGGATCCGTAGGTAGTCGCGCGGGCTGGATCCTGGAGAGGAATAGTCCGGAGACTAGAGCCAGGACCCGGAGGCCGCTTACGGCGGAGGGGTGTTGATGTAGTCGTGTAGACTTGAACCCCAGAGTAGTCGTGTAGACTAGGCGTAGAACCGAAAGAGCTGGTCGACGTTCCACGAGTTGTTGATGTCTTCGCCTTCAAGTGTCTGGAGGCGGTAGGAGCCCGACCCAGTCACCTTTGCCACGGTGAAGGGGCCTTCCCAAGGGGAGCTGAGCTTGTGTAGTCCTTCCGTGTTCTGGATGCGACGGAGGACGAGATCACCAACGTGGAAGGAGCGTTCCTTGACGTTGCGATCATGGTAGCGTCGGATACCCTCTAGGTACCTTGCTGATTGGATGAGGGCAGCGCAGCGAGCTTCTTCGAGGCTGTCGATGTCAACTCGTCTGCTGTCTTCTGAGACGCCTTCATCGTAGTACTCTACTGCTGGTGAGTTCCATATGACGTCAGCAGGGAGGATTGCTTCAGAGCCGTAGACCAGGAAGTAAGAGGATTGCCCCGTTGGCTTGGATGGCTGAGTCCGTAGCCCCCAGAGTGCGTTGGGTAGTTCCTTAATCCATTTGCCTCCTTTAGAGTTAGCAGCATCGTGTAGCCGCTTCTTGAGGGCGTCGAGCACCATTCCATTGGCACGCTCGACTTGTCCGTTGGCCCGAGGATGGGCAACTGAGACGTATCGGACGTCGATCCCGCTGTTCTCGCAGTACTCCCAGAACTGGTGGTTGTTGAAGTTGGAGCCCAGATCTGTGATGATGCAGTGGGGTAGTCCGTAGCGATGTACGAGTTCATCCAGGAAGTCGAGTACTCTGTCAGCCTTGGGGCATGTTACCGGCTTGACTTCGATCCACTTGGTGAACTTGTCGATGGCCACCGAGACTGCGTTGAAACCACCCCGGCGCGGTTGGCGGTGGCCCAATCATGTCGAGCCCCCGGCGGGCAAAGGGCCGGGTTGGCGGTATGGTGACTAGCTTGTAGGCCGGGACGTGTTGCTTTGCTTGGCGAAATGCGGCATCCTTGGCACCTTCTGACGAGTTCTTCGGCGTCGCCCAGAGCTGTGGGCCAGTAGAGAGCTCGCCGGAAGGCCTTGCTGACCAGCGTGCGTGAAGATGCATGGTTGCCGCAGACGCCCATGTGGATCTCCTCCAAGATGTCCTTGCCTTCTTCCCGAGGGACGCACTTCATGAGTACTCCAGAAGATGCATCCCGCTTGTAAAGCTTGTCTCCGACGAGGACGTAGGACTTGGCGCGGCGGATGAGCTGCTCGGCCGAGTTCTTGTCGGAGGGAACCTTCTACTCGCTGAGGTAGTCGATGAAGGGTTGCCTCCAGTCCACGTCGATCATCATGACCTCCTGTCCAGCTAGCGGGTGAGCTGGGACAGTGGTCGGTGGCACCGGCTCCGGGATGGATGGCGCGTGAAGCTCATGAACGAAGATGCCCGCTGGTACTTGAGCGCGGGTGGATCCAAGTTTCGAGAGGACGTCCGCTGCAACGTTGTTGTCGCGGACGATGTGGTGGAACTCGAGACCATAAAACTTGTTCTTGAGCTTGCGGACTTCTAGGCAGTAGGCGTCCATGTTCTCCTTGTTGCGGTCCCAAGACTTGTTGAATTGGTTGATGACCACTGCGGAGTTGTGAGGACCATGTGTGGTTCGAGGACCGGTGGATGGTCGCTTCCTTGTGTGATGAGTGATTGAGAACATTGTGTGGACTGATTCTTGGCTAAGTATTGCAGGTGCAGGTTGCGGCTTGACTCGTGTTGGTGCAGGTGAAGAACAAGCGTGAAAGGTCGTTGCCGGTGAGGCCTCCAGGTGTAGAGAAGACAAGTAGGCTTCGTTCGAGGGACCCGATGGCCAGTGGGGTCAAGTGCGGGCCGCATGGTGGCATGAACAACAAGATGAAGTCGTGGACGGTTTCTTGGTAGAGCCTCAAAACCAAGGTCGAGCCGGGACTACGTGGGAGCCGAGTCATGAGTGGAGATTGGCGGAGGCTACACCGAGTTCGCGGGGTTTGCAGTGGTTCACCGTAAAAACCACCGGGTTACTCGGTTGAGCCACAAAATCGAGGTCGAAGACTCGACGAGGAGGTGCGGCCACCCGGGCCGGTTCAACCGCCCGGGAGGGGCGGTCGGAGCGCCCGGGGGCCGGTCGGATCCCCCGAGGCCGGTCCTAACCGCCCGGGGCGGCGGTCCGACCGCCCCGGCCGCCGGCGCCGAGAAGCTTCGAAGCGGAGGACACGCGTCGGGATCGCAAGGCTTGCGTCGAGGCTTGCAGGTTGCGGTCGCCGGGCATCCGTTCGATGGTGAAGACATGAAGACTTCCAAATTCGCCCTCGAGGGGCATGTATCCCTAGTTATTAGTGAAGGGTAGTTTAGTCTTTTGGGTGCCTCCATATATACTCATTAGATGGGTGGATGGCAGCCAACTCTTGGAACCCTAGCTCATTTGTTTTTCCATTTTCGTTCTCCATTTTCCTTAGGTTTTTAGAGGACTAGCTTGAGAGCTTCATGTGAGATCTAGAGAGAGGGATGGATGTTTGGGTGGCAAGCTAGACCTTGTACGAACCTTTCATGGCATGTATAGAAGGTTTGGCGTTGTTCATCATGGTGGTTTTCCCGTCTCTTTTGTGTTGATTTTTGGAGCTCTTTTGGCGGTGTTTTGAGGACGATTTCTTGGGGCTTTTGGTGGGTGTCACGTATGAGGTTCTTGTGCCTTTTTGGCTGGTGACTTTGCCCCCAAATCCCCTTTGAATCGGACTCGATTTGGTGGTTTCTCGAGTTGGGCGAGTTCGTGACCTAGAGAAGCGATTTCTTCGATTCCTCTTGATTGTGAGCGTTTCGGGTCGATTCCTTTGAGGTAGAGGTTGCCAGGAGGTAACCCAGCTATTCCCGAAGTTTGGCTGCAATCCGTGGAGTGATTCGGGACATCGGGCGCGAGAAAGTTGAGGTTTGACCCGCGGGTTCGTTTTCTGGAAGGGGCGGTCTAACCGCCTACAGGGGGCGGTCTAACCGCCCGGGTGTTTCCGGGTCAAAGTTTTGGTTCGCCGGATTTTCCTCTCGTGAGTTTGTTCACCTTGATCGGAGGAGTGTCCGGGTGAAATTTGGGGTCGTTCTCGTGCGGTTTGCTAGGTGTTCTTGGTAGGGGTTCGTTGCTAGGTACGGGAGGTTAGACCGCCCCGGTAGCCGGTCTAACCGCCCCTAGGCCCTTGGGTGAAGTTTTGGTTTTCGCCAAGATTTTCTCGGTACCTAGCATGGCCTTGACCGAGAGATCTCTCGTTGGTGAAACCGTGGTGAGTTTTGGTGCTCGGAAGAGGCGTTTCGGAGGATTTCTTAGTTGCCGGTGGAGGCGGTCTAACCGTCCCATATACCGGTCTAACCGCCCCCTCCGGTTAGCCGGCTTTCGAGTTGTTTCCGCCGTCGGTGCTGCGTGTGTGTTGTGGTTCTTGGTAGAGTTTGTTCCTAGGACCGGTAGCACTCCGGTGGCTACGTGGTTTTGGCAAACGGAAGGTTGAAGTGCGGAGCGTGTGATTTCGGGGGTTCGACCGAGCTAGTTCATCTTGTCGGAGTTTCAATCTCCCTCGAGAAGAATTTTTATCGGCTCCCATTCACTCCCCCCCTCTCGGTCGCCTATTCGGTCCTTCAAGTGGTATCAGAGCCGGTTCGGGTCTTTATTGACTCTAACCAGTCTAAGATCCAAGGATGGCGTACCGAGAACGGGGTTCGGGTCCTCCACACTTCGATGGCAAGAACTACCGGATGTGGAGCAAGCGGATGGGTGCGTTCCTTCGCGGAAAGGGTCGGATTCTGCGGGATGTCACGGTGGACACGAGGCTATGTCCAGCCGATGGATTTCCTTGCTCCAGGGTCGAGGGACAGATTCGACGCCAACAATAAGGCGGTCGACTACTTGTTTCGTGCTTTGTGTCAGCCTGAGTTCGATCGGGTGCACACCGAGCACTTGGCTTGTAGGATTTGGGCGGTGTTGAAGGAGGCTCATGTTGGGAACGCCCAGGTTCAGGCACGGATGTATGCGACCTACCGGAGAGAGTACGAGAACTTCACTCATCTCCCCGGTGAGTCCATCGATGCCTTGTTTCAGAGGTTCACGGTGGTTGTGAACAACATGAGGGCCAATGTGGATGTGCTCCCGTACGATGATCATGATAGAGCGGTCAAGCTCTTACACTCTTTGGATCGTACGATTTGGGGCGGAAAGTTCGAGGCCATTGTCGAGTCGAAGAAGTATGACACTCTGACGGTGAACGAGCTGTTCTCAAAGCTCAAGTCGGCTGAGGTGGATAGGGGCATGACTGCCAAGCTCGAGGGACCGACTGATTCCCATAGTCTTGCCCTCGTTGGTGGTTCCAAAGGAAAGGCTAACTCTAACCCATCCACCAGGATGTTCTCCTTTTCCTCTTTGATGTCTATGCCAGATGAGGAGTTTGATGACCTTGGAGAGGACGAGCTGGCGCTGTTGACAAGGCGGTTCGAGAGGCTGCACGAGAACCGAGTGAACATGAGGAGGAACACGAGGACGTGCTTCCAGTGCGGCAAGCCGGGACACTTCGTCGCCGACTGCCCGGAGAAGGCCGAGAACAAGGACAACTACAAGCACAAGCCGAGGAAGGACGGCAAGTACCGTTCGAGGCGCGACCACAAGAGCAAGCACAAGAACAAGTACAAGGACGAGCGACGATCGAGGAAGAAGGAGAGCCGAGGCACAGCCCGAGCGATGGTCGGAGCGAGCGACGTCGACTCCAGTTCCGCGTACTCCACCTCGAGCTCGAGCAGCAGTGAAGACGAAGGCGATCGTCGCAAGAACAAGAAGTCGTCCAAGAACCTGAGCGGGCTGAGCTGCTTCACGAGAGATGGCTTCTGTACCATGGCGCTGAGCTCCGGCAGCAAGAAGAGCACACAGAGCGACTTGGACTCTGAGTCCGACGACGAGGTGCGTGATGAACTTCCCTTCTTGCGCCAGGAGAATGAGAGGCTTGGCTCTTTGCTTGATAACCGTGATGACATGCTTAGAGAGGCCAAGAAAATGAGGAAAGAGCTTAGGGCTTCACTCGAGGATGCTAGGACTAGAGTGGCTGAGCTAGAGACACGGGTGCTTGATAGCAAGCTTGAGATTGATTCGCTTAAGGCTAGCCCCGTTGTTTCGGATGAGAATGATTGTCTTGATTGCTCCATATTCCTTGCTGATCTTGCTTTGTTTAAGGAGAAGCATGCCTCCAAGTGTGAGGAACTAGATGTGCTTAGGGTTGAAGTGGCTGAGCTTAAGTCTAGACTTGCTTTGCTAGGTGCTTGCACTTCTTGCCCTGTTTTGCATGCTAAGATTGATGAGATGCATGCTTACACTAGTTCTCTTGAGGCTAAATTGAAGGAACCCATGCCTACATCATGCTCTACCTGTGAAATGCATGCATTGAAAAATTTGGAACTTGCACATTATGTTGATCATTTGCAGGATGAGAATGATGACTTGAAGAAGTTGATGGGTTGGTTGTCTGGCCATGAGCCTCAGTTGAGGATGATGATTGAGGCCTTTAAGAGGCAAGATGGTGAGGGACTTGGGGCAAACAAGGTTGGTGAGGGAAGTGGAGAGAATATCCCGGAGCCACCAAAAACCCATCACAAAAATGATTTCCCTCCAAAACCCAACCATCTTAGGAACCGACTAGACACAACCCCAACTCCACCTATATTTCCTACACCCACAAATGATCTCCGAAAACCTATCAAGTTTGTGAGCACTTCCGGGAAAGTGTTCTTTGGGAAAGTGAGTGAGAAGGCAAGTGAGGAGAAATCGGTGGAGGAGTTGAGTGGAGAGAAACCAAGCGAGCAGCCCCAATCCAAGCCAAGACCAAAGCTTGTGAGGTTCCGTTGTGGCCATTGCGGTAAAGAGGGTCACAAGGATGAGTTTTGCTTCAAGAGGAAGCGGGAAGAGAGGATGGCAAAGGAGTGGGCGAACAAGGATAGGTACAACCCTTCCCATGGTGTACCTAAGCCTCGTATGCCACTGCCCAGGGGTAAGGCTGTGGTGAGAAGTGTTCCGGCATGGGGAGATGCGAATTCCCGCAACCGAGGAGCAGTGTCCGGAGGGGGCGGTCGGACCGCCCGGCTAGGCGGTCGGAGCCGCCCGGCCCGCAGGGGGGCGGTTAGACCGGCCCGGCTAGGCGGTTTAACCGCCCCCCGACTCCCGGGCGGAGTGGTTTTCGAGGTGGTGAGTCGAGAGGTTTCGGGTTTGGAGGTGGGGTTGCTTCGGTGGTTGGTCCGGAGAGACGGCGGGGTGGTCGGTTGCTAGGCATTCTCCCCCTCGAGTTCACTACGGGGATGGGAGGAGTCGTAGCTTTGAGAAGGAGAGGAGGGACATTCCACGGGTTGTCTTCCATGGGTTTGGTCCTCCTCCAGGCAGTGAGGGGTGGTTCCCTCGGAGTGGTTACCGAGGTGGTGTTCGTGGTGGTAGTTATGGTAGGAAAGATGGCTTGATGTGTGCTAACCCCACTTTCGAGCAAATGGCTCGGCACTGGTTTTCCTCCTTTGGTACTAACCCCGGTCTTGAGTCGTTTGTTCGCTCACGTGCTTGTTTTTGAATTTCAGGTGGGAGACTTGAAGAACATTTGGTTGATTGACTCCGGTTGCTCGAGGCATATGACCGGAGATAGGGGGTGGATCTCAAGTCTCGTCCCGGTGGTGACGAAGAGGTACATCACCTTTGGGGACAATGGGCGTGGGCGTGTGCTTTCAGAAGGTGAGATCAAAGTGAGTGACAAGATCACTCTGAGACGTGTTGCTCTGGTTCAATCACTAGGGTACAATTTGCTTTCTATGTCCCAGTTGTTGGATGAGGGCTTTGAGGTGTTGTTTCGGCCAGGTGGTTCTGAAAGTGCATCTAGGCCCCTAAGTGGATTTTGGTGAATTGAATAACAAGGCGATTAAAGGACTAATGCTCTTGTCTAAGATCGTGAGCAGGTTTACATTATATATTCATGAGCTACTCTTGAAGTATTTTAAATATGGATGTATTTTATGGCTCACATCTACAAAGATAAGTATATGGTGCAAGACTTCATGAGTTTATTGAAAGAGAACAAGATGATGCGTATACTTTTTATGGTTCTAAAAATGGAAGCTTGCATATCCGTTGTCAATCAAGATCAAACATTTGAAGCGGGATTTTCAAATGAAGGATAATTGAATATGAAGCAAAGTGGAACTCAAAGTGGATTGGATAAGTGATGAAGAGATCAACCGAGATGTCTAGGGTGAGGGACTAAGCAATCTTTGGGGCCGTAGCTAAGCCGCCGTAAGTGTTTTGCTAGGGTGAAGGTCTAGCATCCGTGGGGTCTTCAAGTATCATATTCAAACCTTAACCGAGGGAAGCTCTGCAAGTCATCAACTCGTTAAGATTGGCAACATGGAGTGGCCATGGATCCAAGTGTGCATTCTTATGCTATATGGAAAGATCCTAAGTCACTAGCTCAAGTATGGACGTGCTCAAGTCAAAGGCTATGTTGAAAGCCCTCAAGTGGTTATCAATCAAGTATGGCAAGAATTGAAGCTATTCAAGCTCAAGAGGTCATCAAAGATCTTTTACTCTTTTCTTGAGTATAGGTACGCCGTACTATCAAGAGGGATGCAACTTAGCAAGTTGACCAAGTCAAAGTGCTCTTTAGATGACCTAAGTGAGATCTAGCCCTTGAGTGTGCTAACTAACCCTCCTAACCTAACTCGGGTCATTTCATCTTGGTGGTGAAGTACTAGTTTCCTTAAAAGAGGTTTTGGGGGCAACTCGGGCACCGGCCGGTCCGGCCGGTCGAGGCACCGGCCCGATCGGCCGGTGCCGCTAGCCCAACGGCTAGTTTTTCATACACCGGTCCGACCGGTGTAGGGCACCGGCCCGACCGGTGCCACCGGGTCTAACGGCTAGTTTTCTCCTTTGAGGGGTATAAATACCCCAAGCCCTCTTCAAGTGAGGGTTGTCGCTTCTAGTGTTGTTGCTCTGAGATCCTAAGCCATTTCTAACTAGCTCTAAGCCTTAGTGGCTCTCCCCAACCATCTCTTTGTGAGATTTGTGGATTCAAGCCATCTTCTTTGTGTTGGGTTGAGGAAGTGAGCCTAGGAGTGACTTTGTGAGCTAACAAGAGCAGGTTCCGTAGCTTGAGCACTTTGGTTTCGAGTCTACAAACTTTGGTGCATTTATTACTCTTGGAGGTTTGCCTCCTAGACGGCTAGGTGTCGCCGGCTAGCTCCCAAGGTTGTGGTGAGCAGCGGGAAGTTTGTGAGGGCTGCGATCTTGCCTCTTCGTGGAAAAGATCACCTTAGTGGAAAGGAGGAAAGTGGTTGAAAGAGACCCGGCTTGTTGTGGGAATCGTCCCTTACAAGCTCCTCAACGGAGACGTAGCCATTCCTCAGTGGGTGGTGAACTTCGGGAAACAAATCCTTGCTTCTTCGTGTGGTTCTACTCTCTAAGTTGTTTTTCTAGCACATTTCATTTGCTTCCGCTTCGATCTACTTGGATGTGTTAATTGTGTGTGCAGGGCTCATTACTCTGCTTGTGATCATCTTCAAAAGCCACACCCTGAGTTTGGTTCGTGCTAGAAGCCAAGAGGTGCTTGAAGTTGTTTTTGCAGGTTCTCTGTGCTACACCGGTCTGACCGGTGAGGCGCACCGGTCTGACCGGTGTCATCTGTGAAGACCAGTGCTTGACCGGTCTGACCGGTCACCACCACCGGTCTGACCGGTGGAGCACTGTCAGTTCAAGAGTTTGGGGAGAAAAAGTTTAATTTGGTCGTCACGCCTATTCACCCCCCCTCTAGGCGACATCAAGGTCCTTTCAATTGGTATCAGAGCTTGGTGCCCCGATTCGAGCTTAACCGCTTGGAGTTCTTCGATGTCGACAACTTGTGAGGTACCATTTGAGCCTCTAGCTCTAGATGGCTCAAACTATTCTTCTTGGTGCTCTAATGTTCACATTGCACTTAAGGTTTTGGGCCCTACCGCTGAGAGCATTATGGTTGCGAGTATCCTTCCAAAGGATGAGACATGTGTCTCGCCAATGGACTTGGAGAAGAAGCAGCTTAATGCCTTTGTTACTAACCTTTTGTGTAGCTGTGTATGTAGCGAACTAAAGTACATTATCTTGAAGAGCAAAAAGATTTCCGAAGACGCTCATCTCATTTGGAAATTACTACTTGAGTTGGTAAACACCAAATGGGATGAACTCGAGAGTGATGATGAAGATGAGTCAGTGGAGATGTGCCCTACCTCTACAACATCCACTGAGCCTCAAGCATCAAACCTCAAGCAAGAAGAAGAGCAAAGAAGCGAAGACGCCGTCCCTCTGCGAGGGACCGGTCGGACCGGTGACACCCACCGGTCGACCGGTGCCGCAGAGGCACACCAACTTGCTTGATGGCCAAGAAGGAGAAGAGAAGCAAGAAGAAGAGACAAGCCAAAGGGGCTAAGGACCAAAAGATTGAAGCCTCAAGCTCTTCGTCAAGAGAACTTGAGCTTCTCAAATCCGAACTTGCATCCTTGGTTTGTAAGTATGAAACATTGGCTAACAAATATGATCATGACATCAAATCCTTTGCTTGTAGAGCTAAATTAGAAGAAGATGCCAATGATGATCTAGAAGCCAAACTAGCGAAGCTCACTAGCGAGCATATGGACCTACAAGCTAATCACAATGAACTTGAACTTTCCTTTGAGAAGCTTGTTGATTCTTATGCAACACTAGAGATAGCCCACGAGGTTGTGCTTTCATCGGTAAAATCTCTACAACCTCCATCTCACACATGCACATGCTCACAAGTTCAAGTTGTTTTATCTAGCGCTAATGATTGTTTGTCTCAAGCAAGGCGTTGACGGTTAATGTTTGTATCAAAGTTCGTTCGTGACTCGCAAGCGTACAAGTCTCCCGTCGTAGTCAAGGGACCCTTCTTCCCTCGAGTGGTGAACCCAAGGTATCGAATCCGTGGAACAAATGTGTGACGCAAGAATTAATCTATTAAAGCCAAGTAATCTTCAATAATCGATAAAAGACCTAATGCATCTAAGTAAAGACACAAAACGAATCTAATCTACTAAAAACCGGAGAAAACAAAGTAAGATTGGGTAGATAAACCGATCTAGAGGGATCGGGGTAAGCCTTTCGTTGAAGTTCCAAGCAAAAGAAGAAGTAGCAAATCGAATCTTAATAAAAGCCTCTTTAAATCGTGGTTTCCCGTCCAAATCCGAAAACATCCGCCTTTCGAGACCCCCGTTCTGTCACAACGTATCCCTATTCATGCGGGGAGCTTAGGGCGAGTCAAAAGACAAGTCGAGATTCTTTCGGAGGATCCGGCGTGTACCTCTAGCCACCGCGGCTACAAGAACACCCTATGTAATCTATCTCGAGAATAGAATTGGAATAAGCAAAGCCGATCGAAAAACGAAATCTTCGAGGAAACACTTGATCGCTGAGAAAAGATTCAACTTGATAATTCAACTATAACAATGATACATACACAAGATCACCACCGGGATCCTTCCTTGATCTTGCTTCTAGCTCGGGAACTCCGACGTGGTCTTCCTTGCAAGGTTCCCACGTCGGCTAGGGAAACCCTAGTCAACTAGCTCGACCCTCTCCTCTCCTAGATGGTGTCCCTCTCTTCTCTCGCTTCTCGGCGGCCGAAGACGAAATCTTCTCTCGCGTGGCTCTCGGTCGGGGGACTATAAATAGCCCGATCGGCAACTAGGTCAAAGGGCGGCGTGTTTGGGCCCTAAATGGGCACGGGCCGACCGGACCGGGCCGGCCGGCCCGGGCCCATTTAGGCCCGGCCCCCGCGGGCTCCTTTGCCCGAGGTCGGTTCCCTTGCTTCCCGGATGCTTCCCCCTTCGCATGTAGGTCCATGTCGTCGGTTTCTCTCCGAATTGGACTCAACTCCTTGTCTTGCAAGCTTCAAGCACTTTTCGGTCGGTCCCCCGGAGTTTGTTGTCTTCTCGGATCGAGTCCCCGGCTTCTTGGAGTTAATATCACTTCATTGCATGACTTGTTCGGGACTTCAAGGTCTTGTCATGAGGTGCTTGATGAACTTATCCCAAAAGTCTTGCATTCAACACTAAATCTCTCGCATAAACATTAAACTCCAAAAACGACATGCACATGTGAACTTGTTATACCACGGGGGTTAGTACCAATGGATAAGGTATAAAATTCATGCCAACACCGAAGGTAAACTCATGGCTAGGTTGACGGATTTTCACCGTCAACATCTCCCCCATGCTTAAACCTTGCTCGTCCTCGAGTAAGCCTTCGATGGATATCATCATTGCTAAACAATGTTTAAACTTTGCACTTGATTACACATGAGAAAACATAATGCTCTCAAAATTTTAATTCATTAAAGTTCCATAATGTACTAGCCTTCATCTCCACGGAGGGTGGATTCTTATTAAGCTTATCCCACAAGTATTAACATGCTCACAAAGTTTTAAATGGATCTCGAATTTTTGAAATGAAGAACGAGATAAGAAAAGCTAAACCAAATTCACAAATTTAAATCATCTCATGTATTGCTCATAAACTCTCATCTCACTTGTCTCTCAAGCCTATATATTCTACTCCTTTCCCTCTCATATATATGTGGAAGGCTTTATATGGAGCTTTGGGAAAGTTTAGTCCTAACAAGAATTTATAAGTGAGGTGTTGTCGTAACAAGACAAGCTTCTCATGGTCTTACCGAGACTCGTCAAAAAGGTCATTGGAAAATAATGTTAAATCAAGGAGGGGAAAGAGAAAAATACACACACTTTTAGATAGGTGGACATGTGCAAATGGCAGAGAGTGATCCCGAGGCACAAAAGAAGTCCTCGTTATCGGATTGCACATGGTTGGAAAATGAGAATGGATCTTTTTATCTTGAAGCCTTGAATGCACTCTTAGAGAACCGGGGAGTTCATTTTACGCACAAATATATTTTTTCTCTTTCTTCTCTTTCTTATATTTCTCATTCTTTTCTTTCTTTCTTTCTTTCATTCGTTATATATATATATTTTTTTCTTTCTTCACCTTGGAAGTCATGTACATCGCCGAATTTTTTTTCTTTCATCATTATATATTTTTTTTTAAAATACTCCCTTTTGAACTCTAAGGCAGCACCGTACCTACCTCCTCCCCCATGCTTAGACGTTGCTCGTCCTCGAGCAAAGAGGCGAAAAATAAGGTAGGTACCGGAGATATTTTCCTTGGAGAGATACTTGAAATCTTCAACGTTGGCACCGTCTTGCGATCTTCCTTGAATTGATGATCCATTCTCAATGATAGGTTGTGGTCAAGGAGGTAATCACAAAAAATGATATTTGGTTTAAGGGTGGATATCCGGCGAAGTTTGTGAGACCACCGATGCGGGGATACACAATGCACGGATAAAAGGCTAGCAAAAAGATAGATACGCAAAAACGGAATGACCGGCTTCTTAGTCTCGGGCCGGAGAAATCATGGCTTGCAATAACTCACTCAAAAATAAATCTTGTACACTAAGGTTCATGCACTCAAATATATATAAGGCTTTGGATAGGTTGAGCAACACACAAGTGATATTTGTGACAAGGTTAACAATATTTTTGAGCATAAAAGACATCTTCAATCCATTCTTAACTTGAGAGCACATAAAACACTATGGGTCTTTATTTTAATCATAACCTCCGCTGAAAATTAAGCTAGCATTTAAATAAATTCAGATCTGTATTTTTAAGAGAGCACTAGCTTAAACATGCATAAATCAACTACAAAGATGAACAAAGCTGCAACTTTAATCATATATCAACATGGCACAAATTTTGTAACTTTTCCAATGATAAAAATCAAGGTGGTGACTTTATTAAAGGTGATATCAAGCTGAAATACATACTGAAAATAAACATAACAAGCTTGCTGAAAATTAAATAAAAACAGAAAAATACTACGCAAACACATAAGAGCAAAAGCTGAAAATTACGAGAGAAATAGAAAAGAAAAGAAAACTAAAGTTCCTTAAGTCCTCTAATCCTCCGCCGGCGGTTGATGTTGATAGTCTTGATAATAATAGCCTTGCTCATAATATGAATGAACGCTTCCTCCGTCGAATTGATTTGGCTCTACAAGGTGAAGGCGACCAAGTTCAAAGGCAATATTTGCGTTGCCTTCACCGAGTTGAGCTGCGTTGGATTGGATGGCTGCGATATTTTGAGCATTTCTTGCAGCGTATCCTCCAATAATAGCCATGCTTTGTTGTGGTTGGGGATGATGAGCGTAGGCCTCCGCGAAGTTAACGTTGGGCACAACATAATTTTGAGGGGGTACCGGTGCACCACCCCCCCATGCTTGTTGTTGAGACCCTCCGTAATAACTTGGCGGAGGAGGAACCCCGCCGGATGGTTGCACATTGGGTTGTGCTCCACCCTCTTGTGCGGAGGATGTTCCCTCTTCTACGATCCTTCCTCTTTTATTTTTCCTTGCGGGGACAAGTATTCCCTCTTCCAACCAATCTTCCCTTCCTTCGGTGAAAAGCCTAAGCCTCTCATCCGGAAGAGGGAGGTTCACAATGGCCAATCGATAACCTCTTCTCTCATCTCCACTAATGTACTTGCCTTGCCGCAAGTACTCAAAACCGAGAGAGGTACCGCGCAAAAGGTGAGCGGGGTTTCTTGCGATCCCCGGTCGCAAGGAATAGGCCAACATGGAGAGGTAACACCCCGAACCAATATCACTAGCCCCCGATGTTGCTTCACAACACCAACGGTTGATCATGAGGTAGGAGGGGTCGATTGGCTGCCCGGCAATCGAAGCCGAGTATAGCCAATTTAACTCCGTGTCGGTCACCTTTGTTTCCCTCATCCTCCCCAATACCCTCTTGCACATCCAAGAGTGAAATATCCGGATAATGGGGTTGCGGATGCTTTTGCGTTGTTGATGGGCATCTCCGGAGATCATGCCCCAAAATTCCGCCAACATGCCGGGAGGCACGTCGACTTTCTCCGAGCGCCCTTGTGGAATCCAAGCAGCTCCCTTACGTGCTCGTAGGGAACCACTTGTTGGATTCCCTCCAAACGGAATGACAAGCATTGCACCCCATCATCATCAACGATGGGTGCCATAGTCATTAAAATTTCCAAGGTGTAACCCAAGTGGGTGTCCACCGAGATTCCGTTGGAGAATTGAATCCACCCGAGGTGCCCCAACATGTAGTTTATGTCGGTGCGAAAACCCAAGGTGTGGAGTGCTTGGTCGTCGATCTCGACATTTGGCACAAGCCTCTTCTCAAGATTGGCGAGCCTATCCTCCTCCTCCGCCGACATGATGATGAAGCCGTACGAAGATTGTGTCGGGGTGTAAGGAGGTGGTGCGGTTGAGCGAGTCGATCGTCGTGGTGGCGCGGGCTGCTCCTCCGTGTGCCCACGAGGTTCGGTGAACCTCATGGAAGTGCTTCTCGCAGCCCTCATCCCACCAAGGAGGAGAGCGTCGCTCCTCCTCGGTGGTGCCGTGTCCGTCTCCATGCTCCGGGAGACTCGGAAACCGAGTGCCTCCTCGAAGACGTGGTTGATGACGGCTTGGACGACGACGAACTCTTCTTCTTAGAGAAGAGACTTGTGGTCTTCTTCCACATGCTTGCTGCACTCTCTCTTCAACTAAAAATCCGGGTTGCAACCGGTAAACTAGGCACTTAAACTCTTTGCTTCGGATGTGGACTTTGAGTGGATTAGGGAGGTGGATTTTTTCTTGAGCTCTCAAGCTTGGGTGGTTGGCTAAGTCTACGGAGGTTCTGAGCACACAAACTTGAACACACAAACAAGGGAAGGAGAGGGAAGCTTGCCTGCAGAAGACGGGCGCCGGGGGGCACAATTTATAGGGCAGGCCGGCCGGCCTAGGCCGGCCGGCCCGGGGCTCCAACGGCTCCTCCTCGGTGCGTCTTTCTCCCCGGCCACGATCATTTCGCCTCTGCAACTTTCCCCGCCCGCGTGCTCCACAAGTTGCACCGCCCAAACGCTCTCGTCCACTCCTTTTCTTGAATTATTGGTCCTCCCACTTGATGCTCCATGCTTTGGGTCATGTCCATGCTCCCTAGCTCCACTTGCTTCACATGCCACCATTGAAATCCTGCAAAGTTGATGCTTGCTGCCCACCATGCTTGTCCTTTGCATATGGAGTGGGTGAAAGTTGATAAAAGGGGATCCAATGGTGCAAGCATGATTAATTCAAACTTGATTGCCTCCATTTAGGTGTGTTTAAGGTTAAGCACTCCTCTAATTCGAATTTTAAAATATTTTTCAGAGCCATGCAAGAGCTTGAACATAATTTTAGAGAAGTTTTTAAACCATTAAAAACAAATGTAAGTCGAAAATATTTTCCGACTACGTCGATTTTCGTCTTACCGGTAAAGTCTGCTTTCATCGGTTGAGAGCGAACGTTTTCCCGGTTTGATCATGGGGGCATAGGTTTAGGTTCTAATTTTGGCTAAATAAGAAAGATTTTGAATAAAGCAAAATTAGAATGGGCTTAGAAAAATTCTAATCCTAGAGAAACCAAGGATAAAGATTTTTAAGATAAACCAAAAGCTTTGATTTCTAGGTTCACGCGAGTCCTACCACGTGCTGAATTTTTATAACACTTGAATATAAATCGTGGCTCTACTCGTGTGGTTTTAGCATGAAAAATAAGCCAACCTCAGCACCATAATGAGGGTGAAAGGTTGAGCTAAGGTTCTGAAATTATTTGGTTGAGGGGTTTCTCGAAAAGAAAAGAATCAAACAAGCACATAGGAGGGTTCATGCAAAGGGTTTATGATAAAGCAAACATTCAATCAAGAATTATGTCTCTAATATTGTTCAACCACTTCTAAGTCTAATGTCTTTGCGTAGTAAAACTCAAAAACTAAATTATTAAAAATACTCGAAAAACCTGGAATCGGGTTGTCCTCCCGTAGCTTATTCTTGACTTGACTTGACGAAACGGGTTGCCTCCCGCCTAGCGCTTCGTTTATAGTCTATAGCTAGACTTCTTCACTTGATTACTCCGGATCAACGCTCTTTGCGGGCGTTGCAATCTTGGGTACCCACTTCTGCACCATCTTGGGCGCGGGCTTGTCTTTTGGCTTGGCTGGCTTAGTCATTTTTTTGGTCTTCACAGGCGGCTTCTCTTCCTTTGTCTTGACGGATGCAACACCTTCTTTAATTTTCGTTACGTTCACTTTTTTCGGCTCCTTCTTCTTTTTCAGCCCCTCCGTTTGTTTTGGTTCTATCTTCACTCCAATCATGTTGCATGCCTCAATCCTTGGACGGAACTTGAAGGAACTCCTTTCTCCGTTGATATCGAACATGATCTCCCCCTTGCCAACATCAATAGTTGCTCCCACGGTCTTGAGGAACGGCCTTCCTAGGATGAGCGGCGGCTTCTCCCTCTCTCCCATCTCGAGCACAACGAAGTCGACGGGGATGAAGTGGTGTCCAATCTTCACGGGTACATCTTCGCAATGCCCAAGGGATAGCGAATGGAGTTGTCACCCAACTCCAAACATATTCCCGTAGGCTCCATTGGTAGGCGTAACTTCTCGAACACATCCCTCGGCATGACACTCACACTAGCTCCAAGGTCGCATAACGCCTTCTCGAAGTTGAAAGAACCAACCGAACATGGAATTGTAGGGCACCGGGGTCTTTTTGCTTCTCCGGCCCATAAGCAATAGCTGCGCACTACACTCCTCGGACATCTTGACATGATCTACCCCGAGTGTTGCTATCTCATATTTATTTGCAAGAATGTCTTTAAAGTAACGAGAATATGTAGGTACTTGTAGGGCATCTAGTAACGGCATGTTGATGCTAAGTCTACGCACAACTTCCACAAACTTCTCAAAGTGGTTGTCAAGTTTACCTCGGAAGTAGCGTGGCTTGAGTTGCGGTATCCTCGTGTCATCTTCCGGCGTCTCGAATTCGGGTTCCTCGGTGACGATCCCCGTAACCTTCTCTTTAGCAACTCCTTCCACCTCGGTGGATGGTTTAAGCTTCCTTGCTCCCGCGGAACGTTCCGGATCTTCGGTCTCCTTCCCCCGAACGCGTTTGAATGGCCTTCGCCGATTCGGGACATTTGGGTTGTCCCGGAAGCTTCCCTTCATCATTAGTGAGGCGCCCCGCAAGTTGTCCAACTTGCGTCTCGAGCATCTTCATCATGTTGAGCACTTGATGATTGGAACTTCCGACCTCCGTCACTTTGCTATCGATGTTCTCCAACACCTTGTCTATGGTCTTGAACTTGGTGACGGTGTCCTTGTTGATCTTAGCTTGCTCATCCATGAACTCCTTCAATTGTATCCGAAGTGGAACCGCGTTAGGAATAGATGAGCTTGCATTAAATTGAGGCCTACCTTGCCCGTAGCGGAAGTTCGGCAATTCTCCCTTCCTCATGTAGTCGAGCACTTTGGCTTCCTCCGGACAATCTTTGCGGACATGGCCATACTCTCCACATTCTTCGCATGTGGACCTTGCTTCGGCGGCCTTCAAGTCTTGAGCCTCTTTCTTTTCTATCTCCATCTTCTCCAACCTCCTCATGAGCGAGTCGATCTTGCCTTCGAGTATGTCTTCCTTCTCCACTTGCAAGACTCCTTTGACGTTCCCCATAGGTTGAGCCGGGTGTAGGCGCCCGGATGACGCCCACGTGTCATTATCCGCGACCTTCTTGAATAGCGTCAAAGCTTCCGTCGGTGTAAGCTCGATGATAGATCCTCCCGCTGATGCATCGATGATCGTCCTTGACGCCATGGTGAGTCCTTGATAGAACTTTTGCACGAGGTCTTCTTTCGGGAACTTGTGATGCGGAACCGCCCGGTGTACTCGTTGAAGCGCTCGTATGCCTCCGAGATAGTTTCTGTAGGATATTGAACAAAGGTGGCAATCTTATTACGCAAGCTTTGAGTTTTACCCGGTGAGTAGTATTCCTTCATGAAAGCCTTCATCAACGTGTTCCAATTTTGCACCGTCTCCGCCGGTTGAGAGTGGAACCATTGCAACGCCTTCCCGAGTAGTGAAAACGGAAAAAGCCTTGCCCTCATTTGATCTTGAGTCACCCCCTCCATATTGAAAGTCTGACATAGTTGAATGAATGCTTGGAGGTGAAGGTTCGGATCCTCTTTGCCGGTGAAGGGTGAATGTTGCACCATGCGGATTGTTGAGGTCTTGATCTCGAACGGTCTTCCGATCTCGTCGAGGTTCAAGATTGGTAGGTCGATGATGTCTGGGGTGCATAGCTCCCCAATCTTGCGTTCTTCCGGTGGTTGGTCACCCATTGGTGGACGTCGGTTCTCCCGCGGACTTTGAGGTGGTG
This sequence comes from Cenchrus americanus, assembly GCA_947561735.1. Lineage (NCBI taxonomy): Eukaryota > Viridiplantae > Streptophyta > Magnoliopsida > Poales > Poaceae > Cenchrus > Cenchrus americanus. The sequence goes on along the minus strand of OX387245.1, from coordinate 78,203,417 downwards.
AATTTTCCGGAGATTCTGCGATCCTTCGTCTTCCGACTCCGAATCTACAAAATCCAGCTTTTTAGCTTGATGTGCTTCGCGTCTCCTTAGCCCCGTAAAGTTTTTCCGGATCATCCACAAAATTATTGGGTTTGTTGGAGAGGTAGCCGTCCATCTCCCGTTAGGGTTAGCGATAAACAAAATATGCAAAAGAAACTAGAAAACAAAACAAATCTATAAAGACTAGAGTTAGACAAACTAGATTAGATGTATTTTGAGGATGATTGAAGCTTATTAGATGCAAAAATAAAACAAAATCAGTACTGAAAATTACAAAAAAAAGCAATAAAAAATCAAATCTTGATCACTTGCTCCCCGGCAACGGCGCCAGAAAAAGGGGCTTGTTGACGGTTAATGTTTGTATCAAAGTTCGTTCGTGACTCGCAAGCGTACAAGTCTCCCGTCGTAGTCAAGGGACCCTTCTTCCCTCGAGTGGTGAACCCAAGGTATCGAATCCGTGGAACAAATGTGTGACGCAAGAATTAATCTATTAAAGCCAAGTAATCTTCAATAATCGATAAAAGACCTAATGCATCTAAGTAAAGACACAAAACGAATCTAATCTACTAAAAACCGGAGAAAACAAAGTAAGATTGGGTAGATAAACCGATCTAGAGGGATCGGGGTAAGCCTTTCGTTGAAGTTCCAAGCAAAAGAAGAAGTAGCAAATCGAATCTTAATAAAAGCCTCTTTAAATCGTGGTTTCCCGTCCAAATCCGAAAACATCCGCCTTTCGAGACCCCCGTTCTGTCACAACGTATCCCTATTCATGCGGGGAGCTTAGGGCGAGTCAAAAGACAAGTCGAGATTCTTTCGGAGGATCCGGCGTGTACCTCTAGCCACCGCGGCTACAAGAACACCCTATGTAATCTATCTCGAGAATAGAATTGGAATAAGCAAAGCCGATCGAAAAACGAAATCTTCGAGGAAACACTTGATCGGCGAGAAAAGATTCAACTTGATAATTCAACTATAACAATGATACATACACAAGATCACCACCGGGATCCTTCCTTGATCTTGCTTCTAGCTCGGGAACTCCGACGTGGTCTTCCTTGCAAGGTTCCCACGTCGGCTAGGGAAACCCTAGTCAACTAGCTCGACCCTCTCCTCTCCTAGATGGTGTCCCTCTCTTCTCTTGCTTCTCGGCGGCCGAAGACGAAATCTTCTCTCGCGTGGCTCTCGGTCGGGGGACTATAAATAGCCCGATCGGCAACTAGGTCAAAGGGCGGCGTGTTTGGGCCCTAAATGGGCTCCGGGGCCGACCGGATCGGGGCCGGCCGGCCCGGGCCCATTTAGGCCCGGCCCCCGCGGGCTCCTTTGCCCGAGGTCGGTTCCCTTGCTTCCCGGATGCTTCCCCCTTCGCATGTAGGTCCATGTCGTCGGTTTCTCTCCGAATTGGACTCAACTCCTTGTCTTGCAAGCTTCGCGCACTTTTCCGGTCGGTCCCCGGAGTTTGTTGTCTTCTCGGATCGAGTCCCCGGCTTCTTGGAGTTAATATCACTTCATTGCATGACTTGTTCGGGACTTCAAGGTCTTGTCATGAGGTGCTTGATGAACTTATCCCAAAAGTCTTGCATTCAACACTAAATCTCTCGCATAAACATTAAACTCCAAAAACGACATGCACATGTGAACTTGTTATACCACGGGGGTTAGTACCAATGGATAAGGTATAAAATTCATGCCAACACCGAAGGTAAACTCATGGCTAGGTTGACGGATTTTCACCGTCAACACAAGCCAATCTAGCATTGAGCATGTACTTGTAGAATCTTGTGAAGACCTCATTGCTGCTGAAAATGATAAACTAAAGCAAGAGGTCGAAAAGCTCCAAAAGGACTTGTATGTGTTGAAGGAGAAGAGTAAAGTGCAACCTTCTCAAGATAACCGTGAAAGCATGGTGAAGAAGCTTGGGAAGGGATCAACCGCCACTAGTTCAACCCCTCAACAACATATAAGGTCTCACAAGAACAAGATTCAAGAAAGGAGCGAGATTGGGCAAATCAAACCCCAATATCGCCCGATCAAGCACAAGGCACAAGAGTCACTCTCCAAGAAGCCTAGAAGCTCCAACAAGTGCAGGGTGTGCTACAAGTGCAGAGAGAAGGGACACCTTGCCGACTCGTGCCCAAAAGCAACAACGGGCGGTGGCTCGACCGTGGCCGGTCGGCCGGTGCGTGCCACCGGTCGGACCGGTGCCGGCGCGGGCAGCCCCACTTCAAGCAAACAAGGCAAGCAAGCCACCTTCTCCAAGAACAAGTCTCAGAAGCAAGTGTAGAAAAGAAATTGCAAGGAATGGGGTGACCAAAAGGAACAAAAGTCGCATTTGCTACGAATGCCGTCAAAAGGGTCACATGGGCAAGGATTGCCCAAATGGTAACGTTCCTAAATCAAACCTTGTCCATTATGATTTCCATAAGCTTAGGAACGATAAGAATAGAACTTGTGCTATGAGGGAGATTAGTTCACCTCATTGTAGCATGAGAGCTATCTGGGTTCCTAAGCACCTTGTGACTAACCCAATAGGACCCAACAAGTGTTGGGTACCAAGGAATGCTTACTGAGCTTGCAGGTTGAAAGAGATGCATTGAGCACATGGTTGGAAGACTTAGAAATCTTGATAAATTCAATTGACCATGTGAAGAGCAAACTCATATATTTCGTGAAATCAATGACATCTCGGTCTGAAATTAGTGATACATTCACTCACTCAAGGAAAAGGGAAGGAAAAATCACCAAAATGGGTCAGGGGGTGGTCACCGGTCTGACCGGTGACAGGCACCGGTCTGACCGGTGCCAACGCAACAAGTGAAACTTGGGCGGGTGACCCGGCACGGGTGCCCGGGTGACCCGGTACGCCTCTGTATGCTGCAGGGTGACCCGGCATGAGTGCCCGGGTGACCCGAGGTTGTCCAGACCCTCAAGAAGAAGGGTGATTTGGCGTCAAAGGTTATGAGAAGCTAAACACATGTCAATTATCAAATCATTCGTGTGTTATGACCAAGTTTTGGAATGAGACTCAACATGTTCTTAATTGAGCAAAGTGCCTTGGTCGAGAAATTCAAATTCTCTAGCACTACTTAAGGGGGAGCTCATTACAAAACTTGAGTCACTTATGGGACTAACAATTTCTTCTAAGTGATCTTGTAGTCTCATCCGTTCGTGCATCTCAAAGGAAGCTCTTGACAAGCATAACTTTCAAAAGAACAAGTAAGAGCTAACATTGTTTGGAAGTTAATATATGCACAAATGAAATGGTCTCAAGGCAAAGGTATGTTTTCACGAAACTCATTGAAATACCGTAATGCATCTAGGCCATATCAACATGCTAGTGTGCCATCCTTAGCATGTAATTGCTTCAAATAGACCTCTTGAGCTCCTCTCTAGATATTTGGTTGATATCTTTACTTCTACTCGTCTTTGTGTCTCGAGGATGAAGATATGAGCCAAATATTCTTGTTAGGGCATTCATTTGAAGTGGATGCATGCACTCTGTGATATAGGATAGATGTTTTCGAAAAATCAACTAGCATGAATAGGAAGTGTGCTTTCTTTGAAAAATATTTGATTCTTGGTCTTAGTGACCCAATCAACTTAGTTGTGACTATAGTTCTCCTTGTTTGATTGATGGCTAGTCACAATTAAGAAGATTTTCTCAAGTCCCTAAAAATCCATTCTTTTTATCTCTCTCAATCTTGGAAGAATCAAGAATTCGCACTTAAATTGGTAAATCCTCCTTTCTTCTATAAATTGATGGTTCTTGGATCAATATCATCTTAATATCTCATATCCAAAACATCTCTAAAGGTTGAAATGAAATTCTGTGTTGTGGCTCAAAGTTTGTTTCTCAAGGCAAGACACGGTCCGACCGGCAAGCCACCGTCTGACCGGTGGTGACCTTGAAGTCACATAATCGTGTTTATGCAACCTAAGTGGATGAGATTTGGTCTATAACATTTTTGGAGAAGTTTCAAGGAGCAAAATCTCAAAAGGAGAAAAAGGGACGGTACTACCGAGGGCGTGCGGTTCTACCGATAAGGACTCTCTCGTTGAATTTTATCACGATCTTCGGTTCTACCGATGGGGGGCGGAAAAACCGATATGGCCTCTCCGGCTTGACCAACGGCCGTCACCGGTCCGACGGTGGCCGTCACCGGCTCCGACCGGTGACGCCCGGCGTCAGCCCGTGGGGCCACAGTAAAAGGAATCCTTTTACCCCCCTCCTTCTCTCTCTCCTCTATCATTCACCATCCCACCACTGCCTCCAAACCGTGAACACCTCCTCCATCTCCTCTCTTTCACCTCTCTCACAATCCATGGTGATTTGAAGTTTCAACCAAAGAAAAGCCTCAAGATTGGAAGCAAAAGGATCTCCTAAGGCCCCTCTTCACTTTCCCCTTCGTGTTTCTCGGATTCAACTCGAGTTCATCTCTCCAAAGGTATTCAAACCTTTCTTTTGCCCGATCTCCTCACTTGGTGCAAAGTTTTGAATTCCCTTTGGTAGAACATCTTCTGAGATCACCTAGAAGACATTCCTATAGATCCATAGCGTTTTATTGGACACATTGTAAGAAATCACAAATTGGGGTCGGACGGCCTTCACCGGTCTGACCGGTGGCCGTCACCGGTCTGACCGGTGGCGCATGTCCACCCCCAAATTGTGTTTTCTTCTTGTTTTTCGACACTTATCTATACTAGGATGTCTTTTGTTCATCTAGACCAAATCTTAGATCAACATCTGCTCAGATTGAATGTGGGAGCAATTGGCTCTGTTCTGGGTGGCACCGGTCTGACCGGTGCCCCTCACCGGTCTGACCGGTGTGGCCCAGAACAGACCCAATTGTTCTGAACTTTCAAGTTTCAATTCCAATTCAATTCAATCTTTTTCCTAGAGTCTTATACACTCTTGTCATCCTTTGTGTGACTCAGGACAGCAGCTATGGTGCGGGAAAAGGAAGGGGCTAAGAAAAGAAGAGAGGAAGTCCTCACTCGTCGAGGAGCTGTCCCCGGTGATTTTGGGGAAGGGGGCAGCACTGTTAACATCAGCGGCAAGAGATTGAGACGCCGCTCAGCTCAAACAAGTACTGAGGATCCTGACTTAGGAGGTGACACCGGAACAAGCAGCGACGACAATGTTGAAGATGAGACTTATCCGGGTCAGTTTGAGTTGAGGAGGCACCAGGAGGCTGGGTCAGACAGTGATGGTGATGAGGATGAGGATGAGGGTGAGGAGGAAGAGGAAGAGGATGTGGATGCCATGGAAGAAGACGACGACGATCAGGGTAGGTTGAGGATCATGCCACCTACTTACATTTACCCTGATCGGCCGGTGAAGTATCACGGGTCTGGCATGACCAAGGCCCTAAAGAAGCTAAGGGACAAGAACCCTTATGAGGAGGGGAAGACCGCATCGGACCCTAGGTTTTGGGCTAAATTTCAGCAAGACTACTATGCTACGCTTATTATAAAGAAGCCCAAGATCACACACAAGGCACAATATGTGGATTGGGGGCACATGGCAAGGAAAGGAGACCCTATTTTTGATGAAGTAATCAGCAATTGTGAGAGGCAAAGGGTCAAGTCACTTATGGGGTTCCGACACGATTGGAACAAAGAGATCATCGCTCAGTTCTTTGCCACGGTGCACTTTGGTCACATTGAGGCCGACGGGGCCATGATTTGGATGACTAACGGCCAAAGGTACTCCATTACATTCCACGAGATTCTTGAGATGCTTTGGGATCATGGCGGGAGATGGGGAGCCGAGGAAGCTCCATGATGAGGGGGAGCTAGAGAAGGATGCTTTGCACGTGATGTACCCTCGCGGTGAGCATGCCAACTTTGGGAAGGTGAAGAACCTCTATACCTACTTCGCTGTCCTAAATAGGCTACTTAGGGTATCTATCACACCTAGAGATGGAAACCCCTCGTAAATCACTAAGTTTCGAAAAACTTGATGGTGGCTTTGAGGCCGGGAGCTCCGAGTTCAGTGTTGGGGACTTCATTTGGCAAGAGATTAAGCATCTATCCGAGGACCCCAAGAAGATCTGCAGCTATAGCCCATACATCATGTATATGATCGAAAAGGTTGCAAAGACGGAGTTTCCGAAGAATGTGACTCACAAGCCTCTGAAGCTCAACCCAAGCAAGAATCCACGGGTTCCATCTCCTAGAATTGAGCATGCACCAGGACAGGAGGAAGAGATTTTCGAGGAGGGAGCAGCTCAGCCAGATGTGCCTCTGGCTGGTGCTTAGACCAGCACCGGTCTGACCGGTGCTGAGCACCGGTCTGACCGGTGGGGAGGCTGGCAGCCAGGCAGACCCCGCAGATCCACCTCTCCATTGAAGAAGTTTCTCAACTTCATTTTCGGGATGTGCCGGAGCCAGCATGACATCCAGGTTGAGCAGCAAAGGTCAAGACGGGCCAATAAGCAAATGAGGGATACGATGAAGCTCATGCACAATGCCCAAGGCTTTCAACCACCTCGCTCTCCACCATCACCAGAATCTCCTCAGGTTGAGATCCCTTCCTTTGAAGAAAGGATGAGAGGTTGGGCCAACTCGGACTTGCTTAACCAATATGGCCCTATGTTCTTCGAGACTGAGCAAGGACAAGGATCATCTTCATCAGTTCCTCCTCCACCTCCACCATTTGTACCTCCTCCTCCGGACGTAGCAGGATCGTCTCACTTCATGGAACAGGAGCAAGCACCCCCACCTCCTCCACCTCCCGAGCAAGTACACGATTGGGGCGCTCGCTTCTCCGCCGAGATCTTTGGCTACGACCCATACTTCTATGGTAAAAACTGTGCTCCCATAGCTCATCCATCTCAGATCAACGTCTCGGAATCGATTTACCAAAACTCTCCTTTGCATTGGATTCTTGACGACTCTCAAATAGGAGGGAGCTCTCACCCAGGAGACGGATCTCACGGACAGTGATCAGCTGCTGCTTCTTCTCCAGGCCCTTCTTGGATGCTTGATGACAAAGGGGGAAAAGAATCGCGATTAAAGCCTCAAGTTTGTGCTGTCAGGACTGCTGTCTGTGTTGCACCGGTCTGACCGGTGCCCTGCACCGGTCTGACCGGTGCCTGCTGGCAATTGAGAGAAACCGTGTAATAAGTTAGAATTTTAACTTAGTGGACTTGAGAACTTTTGTATGAGTGCCACTGTATGTTTTAAACCTTATTGTAATATTTAAGCGACCTTATTGTTAGATTGTGATGCATGCTTTGAATGGTGTTTGTTTGTGTTGGCTAAATGGAGCAAGGTGATCTAAACCAGCCTTGCAACCCCGGCATGATCACCTTGGACCTAATAGCACGCACTTCGTTGCTTTGTGCGCCGATCGGACTCCGACCGGTCCGACCGGCCGGGGCACCGGCTCCGACCGGTGCCGCCCGGCTTGAGCGAGCCGGCCGGACTCGACCGGTCCGACCGGTCGTGGGCACCGGCTCGACCGGTGCTTTGCCTAATCACTCACTTTCCTTTGCTTTGTGCATATCCTGTCATACGCATCACGGATTTTATTTTGTCGCTCACACATGTTGCACTCCACTGATTCTAAGATATAGGGGGAGCTCACACGTCTTTTCTTCCAAATTTGTGCTAATGGCATTTAAGGCCATTTTTTTGAAATCTAACTCAAAGCACAAATTAAGGGGGAGCTCTAGCTATATCTAAGAATCTAAATGCGCTTTATTGTTTTATTTGTAAGCTTTAATCGAGTTGTCATCAATCACCAAAAAGGGGGAGATTGAAAGTGCATCTAGGCCCCTAAGTGGATTTTGGTGAATTGAATGACAAGGCGATTAAAGGACTAATGCTCTTGTCTAAGATCGTGAGCAGGTTTACATTATATATTCATGAGCTACTCTTGAAGTATTTTAAATATGATGTATTTTATGGCTCACATCTACAAAGATAAGTATATGGTGCAAGACTTCATGAGTTTATTGAAAGAGAACAAGATGATGCGTATACTTTTTATGGTTCTAAAAATGGAAGCTTGCATATCCGTTGTCAATCAAGATCAAACATTTGAAGCGGGATTTTCAAATGAAGGATAATTGAGTATGAAGCAAAGTGGAACTCAAAGTGGATTGGATAAGTGATGAAGAGATCAACCGAGATGTCTAGGGTGAGGGACTAAGCAATCTTTGGGGCCGTAGCTAAGCCGCCAGAAGTGTTTTGCTAGGGTGAAGGTCTAGCATCCGTGGGGTCTTCAAGTATCATATTCAAACCTTAACCGAGGGAAGCTCTGCAAGTCATCAACTCGTTAAGATTGGCAACATGGAGTGGCCATGGATCCAAGTGTGCATTCTTATGCTATATGGAAAGATCCTAAGTCACTAGCTCAAGTATGGACGTGCTCAAGTCAAAGGCTATGTTGAAAGCCCTCAAGTGGTTATCAATCAAGTATGGCAAGAATTGAAGCTATTCAAGCTCAAGAGGTCATCAAAGATCTTTTACTCTTTTCTTGAGTATAGGTACGCCGTACTATCAAGAGGGATGCAACTTAGCAAGTTGACCAAGTCAAAGTGCTCTTTAGATGACCTAAGTGAGATCTAGCCCTTGAGTGTGCTAACTAACCCTCCTAACCTAACCTGGGTCATTTCATCTTGGTGGTGAAGTACTAGTTTCCTTAAAAGAGGTTTTGGGGGCAACTCGGGCCTGACCGGTCTGACCGGTCAGAGGCACCGGTCTGACCGGTGCCGCTAGCCCAACGGCTAGTTTTTCATACACCGGTCTGACCGGTGTAGGGCACCGGTCTGACCGGTGCCACCCGGGGTCTAACGGCTAGTTTTCTCCTTTGAGGGGTATAAATACCCCAAGCCCTCTTCAAGTGAGGGTTGCTGCTTCTAGTGTTGTTGCTGAGATCCCAAGCCATTTCTAACTAGCTCTAAGCCTTAGTGGCTCTCCCCAACCATCTCTTTGTGAGATTTGTGGATTCAAGCCATCTTCTTTGTGTTGGGTTGAGGAAGTGAGCCTAGGAGTGACTTTGTGAGCTAACAAGAGCAGGTTCCGTAGCTTGAGCACTTTGGTTTCGAGTCTACAAACTTTGGTGCATTTATTACTCTTGGAGGTTTGCCTCCTAGACGGCTAGGTGTCGCCGGCTAGCTCCCAAGGTTGTGGTGAGCGGCGGGAAGTTTGTGAGGGCTGCGATCTTGCCTCTTCGTGGAAAAGATCACCTTAGTGGAAAGGAGGAAAGTGGTTGAAAGAGACCCGGCTTGTTGTGGGAATCGTCCCTTACAAGCTCCTCAACGGAGACGTAGCCATTCCTCAGTGGGTGGTGAACTTCGGGAAACAAATCCTTGCTTCTTCGTGTGGTTCTACTCTCTAAGTTGTTTTTCTAGCACATTTCATTTGCTTCCGCTTCGATCTACTTGGATGTGTTAATTGTGTGTGCAGGGCTCATTACTCTGCTTGTGATCATCTTCAAAAGCCACACCCTGAGTTTGGTTCGTGCTAGAAGCCAAGAGGTGCTTGAAGTTGTTTTTGCAGGTTCTCTGTGCTACACCGGTCTGACCGGTGAGGCGCACCGTCCGACCGGTGTCATCCGTGAAGACCCGTGCTTGACCGGCTCGACCGGTCACCACCACCGGTCTGACCGGTGGAGCACTGTCAGTTCAAGAGTTTGGGGAGAAAAAGTTTAATTTGGTCGTCACGCCTATTCACCCCCCCTCTAGGCGACATCAAGGTCCTTTCAGGTTCTCGGATTGTGGACTCTCGAGGGGACCTTGTCTGTATGGTCGTTCCCGAGGGTCAGGTGTTTCGAGCTGATTTTTCTCAGTCTTCGGGTGTGGAGCGTTGTTTCTTGGCTGGTTCTTCGAGTGAGTTGTGGAAGTGGCATAGGAAGTTGGGTCACTTGAGCCTTGACCTTTTGTCTCGCTTGAGTAAACTCAATTTGGTCCGAGGATTGCCACGGTTGAGGCTTGAGAAAGAGTTGGTTTGTGCTCCGTGTAGGCATGCCAAGATGGTGGCCTCTTCTCACCCGCCTCTCACCGATGTGATGACTGAGCGTCCATGCGAGCCGCTCCATATGGACCTTGTTGGCCCGGCTCGTGTGCGATCCGCGCGGTGGGAAGTGATATGTCCTTGTTGTGGTGGACGACTATTCTCGGTATGCGTGGGTGTTCTTTCTTGAGGATAAGGGGGAGACGTTTGGTTTTGTTCGAGATCTAGTCTTGAGGTTGAGGAACGAGAGGCACGGAGATGCCATACGAGCTATCCGCAAGGATAATGGCTCGGAATTCGGGAACTCTCGTTTTGAAACCTTTTGCCATGACTTGGGTCTTGAGCACCCGCTTTCGAGTCCGTATACACCTTCCCAGAATGGTGTTGTGGAAAGGAAGAACAGGACCTTGTGCGAGATGGCTCGGACGATGCTTGATGAGCATAGGACTCCGAGGAGGTATTGGGCTGAGGCGGTGAATACCGCGTGCTATGTGTCGAACAGGATATACCTTAGAGTGCACAAGAAGAAGACATGCTATGAGTTGATGCATGGTCGCACACCCAAGGTGAGTCACTTCCATGTCTTTGGTTGCAAGTGTTTCATTCTGATGAAAGGTAGGAAGTTGGATAAGTTTGAGGCTAGGTCTGTCGATGGCACTTTCTTTGGTTATGCATCTCACTCTAGAGCATATCGTGTGCTCAATCTTGAAACTAACCAAATCGTGGAGACTTGCGAGGTAACCTTCGACGAGACAGAGCCACGTAGTCAGCTTGTCTTTGAGTGTGCAGGTGATGATGACATTGGCGATGAGATCTTTCAGGAGGAGGAGCATGAACATGGTGATGATGAGGATGGCGGTGCGGTGCCCCCGGCTGAACATGTACCCACTACTTCGACTACGATGATGGATGGACCCTCTGCTACATCTACAACGACAAATCAAGAACAAGGAGAAGCTGATGTTGAGGGGGAGGTAGCTTCGAGGCGAGAACCTCCCCGGCGAGTACAAGTGGATCACCCAGCTTTGAGGATCATCGGCGACATGAATGAACGCACTACACGGTCGAGGGTTCGAAACAACTCCCATTTCGCTCATGCTGCATTTATTGCTTCTTTCGAGCCCAAAGACATTGGACACGCACTATCAGATCACAATTGGGTAAATTCGATGCATGAGGAGTGGGAGAACTTTGAGAGGAATCAGGTGTGGGAGTTGGTTGACCCTCCCCCAGGGTGTAAGCCGATTGGTACAAAGTGGGTGTGGAAAAACAAAGAGGGAGAGAAGGGTGAGGTTGTGAGGAACAAGTCGAGACTTGTTGCTCAAGGGTTCGATCGAAGGAGGGGATTGACTACGAGGAGACCTTTGCTCCCGTAGCCCGTTTGGAGGCGATTAGGATCCTTCTAGCCTTTTCCGTGGCTAAAGGGTTCAAGTTGCACCAAATGGATGTGAAGAGTGCTTTTCTTAATGGTGTGTTGGAGGAAGAAGTGTATGTGAGGCAGCCTCCGGGGTTTGAGAGTGAGAAGTACCCCCACCGGGTGTACAAGTTGAGGAAGGCGCCGTATGGGTTGAAGCGGCGCCTAGAGCTTGGTATGGAGGTTGAGGGGGTTCTTGTTTGAGAGAGGTTTTGAGATGGGGAAGGTCGATCGGACCTTGTTTTTGCCGAGGCGGGGCGGCGAGATATCCCGATTGTGCGGTGTGTACGTGGATGATATTGTCTTTGGTGGCTCGTCTAACTCTCTTGTTGCAAGATTTGCGGATGATATGAGCGGGGAGTTTGAGATGAGCATGATGGGTGAGTTGCGCTTCTTCCTTGGGCTACAAATCAAGCAATCAAAGGAAGGAACATTTGTGCACCAGGCTAAGTACACCAAGGACATTGTGAAGAAGTTCAAGATGGAGGACTCCAAGGCTATGACGACGCCGATGAGTACGACTACGGCTCTTGATGCGGACGAGGAAGGTGAACACGTGGACCAGAAGGAGTACCGGAGCATGATCGGGTCACTCCTCTACTTGACGGCGACGAGGCCGGACATACAGGTCTCGGTGTGTCTGTGCACTCGTTTTCAAGCGTCTCCGAGGACTTCGCATCGGCAAGCAGTGAAGCGAATTTTTAGGTACTTGCGTCACACTCCCGACTTCGGCCTTTGGTACTCCGCGTCCTCTTCTTTGGCGCTTCATGGCTTTTCAGACGCCGATTTTGCCGGGTGTCGGTTGGATAGGAAGTCCACTTCTGGGACTTGCCAGTTTTTGGGTTCCTCTTTGGTGTCTTGGTATTCCCGCAAGCAGTCGAGTGTTGCTCAATCCACGACCGAAGCCGAGTATGTTGCCGCTGCTAGTTGTTGCTCTCAGCTCCTTTGGATCACCTACACCATGAGTGACTTTGGTGAGGAGTATACCCATGTCCCACTTCAATGTGATAGCACCAGTGCCATAAGTGTTGCAAAGAACCCAGTGCTCCATTCCAAAACCAAGCACATAGAAGTGAGGTATCATTTTCTGAGAGACAACGTCGAGAAAGGAAAGATAGCTTTGATCCATGTACCCACACATGACCAACTAGCCGATATTTTCACCAAACCCCTAGATCAAGCAACTTTCACTCGTTTGCGGGGGGAACTTGGTGTGTGTTTGATTTCTTGAGTTGGGTTTATGGGAGCTCTCTTTTGTCGGTGGTGTCGAGCCCGTTTTGCCTCCCCTCGAGGAGCCGGTAGTTTCGTGTGAGAGCTTCTTTTGTAGCATATGTATAGCTTTCCTTTGTGCATTTCTTGCATTTTGCATGGCATATGTAACATGTTGTATAGGCATCATTGTATCTTAGATTGCATGCATTTTGTATCATATGCATTGGATAGGAAAAGCTTCTCCTATATACACGTTTCACCATGGATTGCTATATATGTTCTTGTGAGCTTGTTTGGTATGCTATGGTTAGTTTGGCTTAGCTCTTGATGATCTTGATGAATGATCCATGGTTGATGGCTAATTTTTTGAAAAATGTCTCATATATGCTCTCTCATGTGTAAATGCCTTTATATGATCTTGACATGTTTTAGTGGCTTTGCTATGCTTACTTTGTGGTTGGATAGCTAGTTTATTGATCATATGGGGCCAAAGGCTCATTTGCCATCATGAATGTTTAGCCCTCTTGCTTCATCTTGTGGAGGGGCATAAGTTCCTTTTTGTCGCAAAGACATTTCATGTACCATTTATAAATCTGAAAATGAGATGAAAAATGCTTGGAAAATATGCTCCCATGTCATATGTGCTGAAATTAATTTGCTTTGGGTGCTAAACCGTTGCATGATGCCTACCAATGAGAAGTCTCATACATAGAAGTAGGCACATGGCTCGGTGGCTTTGACATGACATGAGGTGCTTTTGGGTGTTTATGATGGTCTTATGATTAGAATGGCTGTCCTAGCATGAAGTTTGAGTGGCTTTGCCATTTTGATATGTTTTGCTCATGTTTAGGTATTTGCTTATGAGAGAGTATCTTTTCGCAAAATTACTCAAATTCTTTTTAGCCTTGTCCAATGGTTGTGAAACTTGGTGATCACGTAGTTAAGGTCATTACGAACCTGTCGAGTATCTAACTTGCTCATTTGGACTTGTGTAGCTCCTTGTGATGAATTTTGTATATTCGAGAAGCTATATGTCAACAAGGGGGAGAAGTTTCGCATTTTGCCTTGATTCATGCATTGTCAACAAGGGGGAGAAGTTTGTGCATGTTCTGGGCACCTGGGAGTGTTTGGAAGGTGTTCCAATTGGTTCGGGCAAGTTTTGAGCAGTTTGGTGCAGGGCCGGTCTCTTGGGGCGGTCTAACCGCCCCCAGGGCGGTCAGATCAGGCACAGGCGGTCTAACCGCCCTGGGCAGTGTGAGCAGGTTTTTGCTCTTTGTTGCATTCCCGAGTTGCATTGCTGCATTTGCTCAGGGGGAGTGTGCTTTGGCTCAGGGGGAGATTGCAATTGTGCAGGGGGAGCTTTTTGTGGTGTTCGAGCTCTAATTCGGTGGTTTGCGCTCTTTGCTTTAGCCGTGTTTTGTCTCGGATGTGTCGGGCCGTTGCCCTTGCCTAAGGGTCCGAGACTTGTCTTCTTCAAGTGATCTTGCTCTTTGCCTTTGTTTGGCTTCCGATCGCTTGTTGAGGTTTCTTTTTATTTTTTTCTTTTCTTTTCCTTTTCTCTTGTGTTACTTCATGTGAGTGTGTTGTCAATGCACTCATCAAGGTGGAGATTGAGGACCATGTGTGGTTCGAGGACCGGTGGATGGTCGCTTCCTTGTGTGATGAGTGATTGACAACGTTGTGTGGACTAATTCTTGGCTAAGTATTGCAGGTGCAGGTTGCGGCTTGACTCGTTTTGGTGCAGGTGAAGAACAAGCGCGAAAGGTCGTTGCCGGTGAGGCCTCCAGGTGTGGAGAAGACAAGTAGGCTTCGTTCGAGGGACCCGGTGGCCAGTGAGGTCAAGTGCGGGCCGCATGGTGGCATGAACAGCAAGATGAAGTCGTGGACGGTTTCTTGGTAGAGCCTCAAAACCAAGGTCGAGCCGGGACTACGTGGGAGCCGAGTCATGAGTGGAGATTGGCGGAGGCTACACCGAGTTCGCGAGGTTTGCAGTGGTTCACCAGAAAACCACTGGGTTACTCGGTTGAGCCACAAAACCGAGGCCGAAGACTCGACGAGGAGGTGCGGCCACCCAGGCCGGTTCAACCGCCCAGGAGGGGCGGTCAGAGCGCCTGGGGCCGGTCAGATACCCCAGGCCGGTCTAACCGCCTAGGGGGGGGGCCTGACCGCCCTGGCCGCCGGCGCCGAGAAGCTTCGAAGCGGAGGACACGCGTCGGGATCGCAAGGCTTGCGTCGAGTCTAAGCAGGTTGAGGTCGCCGGGCATCCGTCCGATGGTGAAGACATGAAGACTTCCAAATTCGCCCTCGAGGGGCATGTATCCCTAGTTATTAGTGAAGGGTAGTTTAGTCTTTTGGGTGCCTCCATATATACTCATTAGATGGATGGATGGCAGCCAACTCTTGGAACCCTAGCTCATTTGTTGTTCCATTTTCGTTCTCTATTTTCCTTAGGTTTTTAGAGGACTAGCTTGAGAGCTTCATGTGAGATCTAGAGAGAGGGATGGATGTTTGGGTGGCAAGCTAGACCTTGTACGAACCTTTCATGGCATGTATAGAAGGTTTGGCGTTGTTCATCATGGTGGTTTTCCCGTCTCTTTTGTGTTGATTTTCGGAGCTCTTTTGGTGGTGTTTTGAGGACGATATCTTGGGGCTTTTGGTGGGTGTCACGTATGAGGTTCTTGTGCCTTTTTGGCTGGTGACTTTGCCCCCAAATCCCTTTTGAATCGGACTCGATTTGGTGGTTTCTCGAGTTGGGCGAGTTCTTGACCTAGAGAAGCGATTTCTTCGATTCCTCTTGATTGTGAGCGTTTCGGGTCGATTCCTTTGAGGTAGAGGTTGCCCGGGAGGTAACCCGGCTATTCCCCGAAGTTCGGCCGCAATCCGTGGAGTGATTCGGGAGATCGGGCGCGAGGAAGTTGAGGTTTGACCCGCGGGTTCGTTTTCGGTAGGGGCGGTCTAACCGCCTACGGGGGGCGGTCTAACCGCCCGGGTGTTTCCGGGTCAAAGTTTTGGTTCGCCGGATTTTCCTCTCGTGAGTTTGTTCACCTTGATCGAGGAGTGTCCGGGTGAAATTTGGGGTCGTTCTCGTGCGGTTGCTAGGTGTTCTTGGTAGGGGTTCGTTGCTTGGGTACAGGAGGTTAGACCGCCCCGGTAGCTCGTCTAACCGCCCCTAGGCCCTTGGGTGAAGTTTTGGTTTTCGCCAAGATTTTCCGGTACCTAGCATGGCCTTGACCGGAGATCTCTGTTGGTGAAACCGTGGTGAGTTTTGGTGCTCGGAAGAGGCGTTTCGGAGGATTTCTTGGTTGCCGGTGGAGGCCGTCTAACCGTCCCCTATACCCGGTCTAACCGCCCCCTGCGGTTAGCCGGCTTTCGAGTTGTTTCCGCCGTCGGTCTTGCGTGTGTGTTGTGGTTGCTGGTAGAGTTTGTTCCTAGGACCAGTAGCACTCCAGTGGCTACGTGGTTTTGGCAAACGGAAGGTTGAAGTGCGGAGCGTGTGATTTCGGGGGTTCGACCGAGCTAGTTCATCTTGTCAGAGTTTCAATCTCCCTCGAGAAGAATTTTTATCGGCTCCCATTCACTCCCCCCTCTCTGGTTGCCTATTCTGTCCTTCAAGTTACCTTAGACTAGTAGCCGCTTGATGCCCAGTGAAGCCGCGAGGCGGAGCCCGTGTAGGAGAGCTTCGTACTCGGCTTCGTTGTTTGAGACCTTCCAGAAGATCTGCAGGACGTACTTGAGTTATTCGCCCGTGGGAGAGATCAGGAGTACCCCTGCACCTGCGCCCTCGAGGTTGAGTGAGCCGTCGAAGTACATCACCCAATGCTCTGGTCGCACGGTGGGAGTAGGTAGCTGGTTCTCGCGCCACTCCGCCATGAAGTCGACTAGCGCCTGCGACTTGATGGCTGTGCGTGGCTTGAAGTCGATGGTGAGGGCGCCGAGCTCGACTGCCCACTTGGAGATTTTTCCAGTAGCATCTTGGTTCCGCAGGATGTCGCCGAGCGGGTAGTCGGTGACAACGGAGATCGAGTACTCATGGAAGTAGTGTCGTAGCTTCCGCGAGGTGATGAGTACTGCGTACAGGAGTTTCTGCACAGGCTGATAGCGTGCCTTGGACTCAGATAGAACCTCGCTGACGAAGTAGACTGGGCGCTGGACTGGGTAGGCGTGGCCGTCTTCCTGCCGCTCGACAACGATGGCGATGCGACCACATGAGTAGTCGCAGCGAGGTAGAGCAGTAGCTGCTCGCCCTGGTGAGGAGCCGTGAGGATCGGCGGCTTCGATAGGAAGTCCTTGAGCTGGGCAAGGGCTTGATCCGCCTCTGGAGTCCACACGAACTTCTCTTGATGCTTGAGTAGCTTGAAGAAGGAGAGACCCCGTTCTCCGAGCTTCGAGATAAATTTGTTCAGGGCCGCCATGCACCCGGTCAGCTTCTGGACGTCTTTGACGCTCGTGGGAGCTTTCATACTGGTGATGGCGGAGATCTTCTCGGGGTTGGCTTCGATGCCGCGTTGGCTGATGATGAAGCCGAGTAGTTTGCCTGAAGGTACGCCGAAGACGCACTTGTTCGGGTTGAGCTTCCAGCTGTACTCGCGCAGTGATGCGAAAGTCTCTTCAAGGTCGTCGATGAGGGTACTGGAGTCTCTGGTCTTGACGACCACGTCATCCACGTAGGCTTCGACGTTCTTGTTGAGTTGCCTCTTGAAGCAGGCCTGGATAGCTCGTTGATAGGTGGCGCCGGCGTTCTTCAACCCGAAGGACATGGTCGTGTAGCAGTACGCACCAAACAGGGTGATGAACGCGGTCTTCTCCTGGTCTTCTTCCTTGATCGCGATCTGGTGGTACCCGGAGTAGCAGTCGAGGAAGCAGAGCAGGTCGCAGCCCGCCGTGGAGTCGATGACTTGATCAATCCGCGGCAACCCGAAGGGGTCCTTGGGGCAGTGCTTGTTGAGGTCGGTGTAGTCGACGCACATCCTCCACTCGTTCGAGTTCTTCTTGCGGACGAGGACGGGGTTGGCGAGCCATTCAAGATGGAAGACTTCTCTGACGAAGCCAGCCGCGAGTAGGTTGGCGAGTTCCTGCTTGATGGTGTCCCGTCTGTCGTCGGCAAAGCGTCAGAGGTGTTGTCGCTTGGGGGTGGCCTTAGGATCGACGTTGAGGCAGTGCTCAATCAGCTCCCTGGGCACTCCTGGCATGTCCGCTGGCTTCCACGCGAAGATGTCGCGGTTAGCCCGAAGGAAGCTGATGAGCGCGTCTTCCTATTTGGAGTCGAGGCCAGCCCCGATGGTGGTGGTCTTGCTGGGATCGCCTGTTCCGAGGTCGATCATCTTGACGAGTACCTCCTCAGGTGGCTGAGGCTTGTTGGCGCTGTCAGACTTCTCTGGAATGTCGAGTTCACTTGTAGCAAGCTTCTTCGACGCAGCGTAGACCTCCATCATCGCGTTGGGTACTTGGTTCGTAGAGGTGATCTCCACGGCTTCTGTATCGCAGTCGTGGGAGATCTTCAAGTCCCCTTGGAGAGAGAGTACACCCGCTGGGCTTGGCATCTTGAGTACCAAGTAGGTGTAGTGGGACACCGCCATGAACTTGGCGATGGCCGGTCTGCCGAGGATGGCGTGGTAGGAAGTCTCGAAGTCTGCGACCTCGAATTTGACGTACTCGGTACGGTAGTTGTCCCGAGATTCCCCGAAGGTAACTGGCAGGACCACTGGGCCCAGTGGGATAGCCGCGTTGCCGGGGACGATGCCGTAGAAGGGCGTGTTGCTCTTGGTGAGCAGGTGAGTGATGTCGAGCTTCATTTTCTTCAAGGTCTTGGTGAAAAGTACGTTGAGACCGCTTCCACCGTCGATAAGCACCTTGTTGAGCTTGGAGCCCGCGAGCACTAGCTTCAGGACGAGGGGGAACCGTCCTGGTTCGGAGAAGCTGGTCCATTGATCCGCGCGGGAGAAGGTGATGGGTACCTCCGACCACCTAAGAGGGGTCGCGACCGCTGGCTCAATGGACATGACTTCACGACGGGTAGCCTTCTGCTCCCGCCTGCTAGGTAGCCCGCCGAAGAGGACGTTGACGGTCTTGTCAGGCTCCTGGAAGTCGTTGTTGTCACCGTCCTTCTTCTTGCCCTTCTGGTCATGAGGGTGTGGTGGCTCTGGCGTATCCTTGAGTGCATGCCTGAGTTGGTAGCACTGCTCGGTGGTGTGGTTGCCGTTTGGATGCCACTGGCACTTCTCCTTCAGCAGGTCTTTGAAACCGCCGGAGTTCTTCTTCGAGTTCCCTTTCGCAGGGTGCTGGATAGCCGCGACAGTGTTGTCTGGCTTGCGCTTGCGGTTGGGACCCGAGTAGTTGTTGCTATTATTGTTGTTGCGACCGCCTTTGTTCGCGTTGCTGCCGCTGCCGCCGCCCTGGTTCTGCTTGGTCTTGCCACGGATGGCGTCGTACTTGGCGTTGGCCTTGTCTTCTTCATCCGCCCAGGACGTGATCATGTCCTTGAGGTGGGGGATGGACCTGGGGCGGCGACGACTGAAGTCTTCGAAGGTGCGGCGGTGGTAGAGGCCGTCTTGGAAAAGGTCGATGACCTCCTTGTCGGTGACGTCGACGACGGTAGCACGCTTGTCGAAGAAACGGCGCATGTACTTGCGGAGGGTCTCGCCTTGTTCCTGCTTGATCATGGACAGGTCCATGCGAGTACCCGATCGGCCCATGGCGCCCGCGAAGTTGCTGGTGAACTGCTCCTTGAGCTGGTCCCACTTGTCGATCGAGTGCTTGTCCAGCGACTCGAGCCATGTGAGTGGAGCTTGGTCCAGGCAGAAGGGGAAGTAGAGGCACTTGGTGTCGTTGTTGCCGCCAGCGTTCTCGATAGAGAGGGCGTAGCACCTGAGCCACTGGATGGGGTCCTGCTTCGCGTCGTACTTGGTGATCCCCAAAGGCTTGAACTTGTCGGGGAGGAGCAAGTTGCGAAGTAGAGGTGAGAAGGCGGGGAAGCCGTTGCCGTCGCCTGCGGTGGTCGACTTCTTCCGCCGCAGCTCCTCAATCTTCTGGCGGGCATCGTACCCGCCCTGTGAGGCGCCAGAAGCGTGGCTGTTCGCGTGGCCTCGGCCGCCACGACTGCCGCCACCGCCAGCCCTCATGTTGGCTCCATGGTTGGAGCTTCCTCCGTCGCTACCGCCGCCGTCAGGGTCGTGGCCGCCGCCGCCGGTCGGAGCGCGGTGGGGGACGACCTCGCGGTTGCTATTGTCACGCTGTGGAGGTCCGCCGGCGTTGGAGCGATGACGGTTCGGCTCGGCTGGGAGCTCAGCTCGAGTACGGTTGGGACCGTTGCCAGCGCTGCGACTTGTAGCCTCGTTGTCGCGTTGCCTGGCGGGAGGAGGTTGATTGACCCTGTTGTCGACTCGCATGAAGTAGGCATCTTCAGCTAGCTTGGCGATGACCTCTCCAGCGCGTATGCCCTGAGCCTGGTGTGCGATCGCTGTGATCGACATGAGGCATTGCTCAGGGGTGGTGTGTACTCTGCCCTCGACCGCCTCGAGAGCTTCCGCAAGGTTGTGGACGGAGAAGTTGTCGCGAAGGCACCGACGACGTTCGCTGCGCTTCCGATTGCGCTCGCATCAAGCGTCTCTGTCTGCAGGGTTCTCGTTTGGTGGAGCATCAGCAGAGAGCTCGTAGAAGGAGATGTCTTCCAGGTACTTGTCTTGAGCCGTCCCTGAAGGCCCTGGGGTGTCGCCGGCAGCCATGAAGACTTGGCGATCGGGGGTGCCAAGGCTAGACTTAGAAGGTGCCACCTCAGTGGGTGTGTTTGAATCAGCCTGGGCAAGTGGTGTTCCCTCCTGGAACGGTAGCGAGTCGATGTAGGCGACGTAGCGCGAGTCTCCACTTATCAGGTCAGCAGCCTTGCGGTCTGGCCAGTAGACGAATCTCTCGGCCGGTGTAGATGTTATAACCAGCCCGGAGGCCGGCCCTAACAAGGGATGCTCAGTAGAGTTGTTCTCGGACTCGGGCTCCTCCGGGTCCGACCCGAAGTCAAACTCGTATGCGGGGTTCAAGTAGAACTCAGAGAGCGGGCTGGAGTCCGAAGCGTGACCGGGGGCGGTGTCGGAGTCCGAGTTGTACTCGGGTACGGGCTCCTTGACGGCCAGGCGCGAAGAGGGAGCCCCCGTGCGGGCCCGGCTGGGGATGCGTGGACCACGCGCGGAGCACTCGCGAGGTGAGGGGACCGCCTGCGATGGCTGAGGAGCCGGCTCGCATGCGATGGCTCATGGCAACGTCGAGTTCGAGTTGGAAGCGGACTCGGGCTCGAAGTCAGCGTGGTGGTTGAAGAGCGAAATTTCGCCGAATTTGCCGTCGAGTTCGCCTGTGACGACGTCAGGAAGCGTCACGAGGCCAGTCCTCGGGTTGGGCGACATGGTGAGGCGGCGCTGGAAAGAGCCTGCGCCGTCTGCAGTGCAGACCCAGGCGCCGAACACGAAGGTGTCGCCGCGGTTGAAGGCGACGGTTTCCTTGAAGTGGACGGGAGTCGTCGAGTTCGCCATGTGATCTCGAGCGAGATCCCCTACCTGGCGCGCCAGCTGTCGGTGTTTTAGACCGGCAACCTACTAAGGGGAGTACCCGAAGTAGATGAATGTGGCCTCGCCGAGATCGGTAACTCGAAGGAAGAGACACGTGGCACACAATTTAGACAGGTTCGGGCCGCGAGGTGCGTAATACCCTACGTCCCATATGTTGCGTAGCTCTGGATTGATTGGGCATGATTACAAGATGGTGCAATAGTGCGCCGTGGGTTCTATGAGATGTGTTGTGATGAGGTGAGGTGATCCTAGAGATCGGTCCCTGCCTCGCCTTATATAGTCCGGGAGGCAGGGTTACAAGTCGGAGTAGGGAGAGAGTACTAGTCGAGTACGTCTAGGAGTCCTCCATACAACGCGGAACATGTACAGCTCCCTAACCGAGTACTACTCCTGTGTAGTCCTTGTGCTCCACGCCATTAGATGCCATGTAGCGCAAACCGGGTAGTCCCAGGGCCCACCAAGTAGTCGGTCCTAGTGCCCACCGAGGTAGTGGGCCCAGGGAGCTCCATACGACATCTTCTCCTTGGGCACCTCATCCCAAATGTAGAGGTCGTTATCATCTCTTCCGGCGGCCGCCCACGAGCTCGGGCTACGATCGTTGGAGTAGTCACTACCCGCACAATCCTTAGGCTCGGGCGACACCTCCTTGTAGTCTTTCCGCTTAATGCCTTGGATGCGTGCCGACCTTCGAACGGGCGTAGGGACCTTCTCTCCTTCGACGGGGTTGCGAGACGCAATAGCTCCGGTCGGGACACGCCCTGCGCAACGGATGCAGGCGGTCCTCTTGATCTCGACGGGTAGCTTGAGCTCGCATCGCTTCGCCTCCTCCATCGATGGCTCCTTGGCTTCTAGCTTCAACTCTAAGCTTCTTGGGGACATAATGGCTGTTGCAAGGGTGCAAAATATTGCTTGAAGGGGTTGATTCCCGAGCTCCCAATTCGGCCAAATAAATAGTCCAGAGAGGGAAGCCCTGGGAACCTCATTTTCATTTTTTAAACTTCCCTTAAAATTTTCTAACCAAAGAAGGGAGTCGAAAAGGAGCAATTCGGGCAAAAATTGGGGGCGTCGGCCGCCGAAACCCTACTGGGCCGGTCGGACTGGGCCGGCCAGCCCACTCTGCCTCAGGGGTCGGGCCGATCCGGTTTTTTGCGCACCGCCCTTTCTTCACCTCCTTAGCCCATGGGAAAAAGTTGGCCCAGTAAATATTCGTGAGAAACTCCAGAAAATTAAAAGAAAAAGTATTTACAGAAATTCATGCCTTGTTTTTTCGTCCTAGGCGGGACGTTCGGGCTCTTCTTCCATGGTGAAGACATCAACATGGTGAAGGGGCACAACGTCAGGTTCGTAGTAAGCCTTAAGCCATTGACCATTCACCATAAATTGATCGCCTTTTATATCCATAATGGTTACCGCTCCGTTGGAGAGCACCGAATGCAGAACATAAGGTCCGTCCCACTTGCTTTGTAATTTCCCGTTTCCGAAGGTTTTAAACCTCGAATTGTAGAGGAGGACCTTATCTCCTTTAAATTCTTTCTTTTTCAATCTTTTATCATACCACCTTTTGATTCTCTCTTTGTATATGCTTGCATTTTCATATGCTTTCAACCTCATCTCCTCTAGCTCGCTTATTTGGAACCTTCGTTTCACCACCGCGGCATCGAGATCGAGGTTCATCTCTTTAATCGCCCAATAGGCGTTATGTTCCAACTCAACCGGAAGGTGGCAAGCTTTTCCATAGATGAATTGAGAAGGGGTCATACCTATCGGTGTCTTGAACGCCGTTCGATAAGCCCATAAAGCTCCGTCTAATTTCTTTGACCAGTCTTTGCCTCCCTTCTCTATGGTTTTGTTGAGGATGCTTTTTAATTGCCTATTTGACGTTTCCGCTTGTCCGTTGGTTTGTGGGTGATAGGCCGTAGAAACCCTATGTTCAATCCCCAACTTGGACAAGCACTTTTTGAAATTCTTCCCGGTGAAGTGAGTTCCTCCATCACTTATCAAGATTCTTGGTGTACTGAAACGAGGAAAAATCACGTTCTTGATCATAGTAATGGACTCCTCCGTGGAAGCTTTACGACATGGCATGGCCTCTACCCACTTGGATACATAATCTACCATGAATAGAATATGTTCATATCCGCATGAGTTTTTGAAAGGCCCCATGAAGTCTATACCCCATACATCGAATATATCGATTTGTAGGTTGTATTTCAAAGGCATAGAATTTCTCTGGGAGATGTTTCTGGTTCTTTGGCATTCGGGGCATGATGCAACTTATCTTTCAGTATCTTCATGCATCTTCGGCCAAAAGAATCCGGTTGACCATACTTTTGCTTGGGTTCAAAAATGGCTGTAGTGTCCACCGTACTCCGCCGAGTAGCACTTTCTCAAAATCTCTACCCTTTCTTCTCTTGGCACACATCTTCTCATTACTCCATCATTGCCAAGTTTGAAGAGGTATGGTGCATCCCAAAAATATTTCCTACTTTCGGAGATTATCTTCTTTTGAGAGTTTTTGTCTAGATGATCGAGGGGCATCTTCCGAATTGCTCGAATGATATCGATCATCCAAGTATCTTTATCAAGCACTCGATAGAGGTGGTCATCTCTCATCTTATCTTCGATGGGCTCTTTATCATCTTGTCCACGATTCATCCTAGACAAATGATCAGCCACAACATTCTCCACCCCCTTTTTATCACGAATTTCAACATCAAATTCTTGGAGAAGAAGGATCCAACAGATCAAACGTGGTTTAGCTTCCTTCTTAGCCAAGAGATACTTGATGGCTGCGTGATCGGTGTAAACAATAACCTTCGAGTTCACGATGTAAGATCTGAATTTTTCGAAAGCGAATACCACCACTAGCAACTCCTTTTCCGTAGTGGCATAATTTAATTGCGCCCCACTAAGAGTTTTGCTAGCATAGTAAACGGCGTGAACTCGGCCTTCCTTTCTTTGACCCAAAACCGCATCTACGGAGTAGTCACTTGCGTCACACATGATCTCGAAAGGTTGGCTCCAATCCGGAGGTTGAATAATGGGAGTACTCACCAGTGCACTTTTCAAGGTCCGGAATGCCGCTAGGCACTTCTCATCAAAGTCGAAAGCCACATCCTTTTGAAGAAGATGCGTTAAAGGCTTAGTGATCTTTGAGAAGTCCTTAATAAATCTTCTATAGAATCCGGCATGGCCTAGAAAGCTCCTTAAGGACTTAACATCCGTCGGAGGTGGGAGTTGCTCAACCATTTCTACCTTAGCCTTGTCCACTTCAATGCCTCTCTCGTATATAACATGTCCGAGCACTATGCCTTGCTTAACCATGAAGTGGCACTTTTCCCAATTTAACACCAAGTCTACCTCCGCACACCTCGTGAGGACCTTTTCCAAGTTTGCCAAGCAATCTATGAATGTCTTCCCATAAACAGAAAAATCATCCATGAACATCTCGACAATTTTTTCGATGAATTTCGAAAATACGGCCATCATGCAACGTTGAAAAGAGGCCGGAGCGTTGCATAGACCGAAGGGCATCCTTCTATATGCAAACGTTCTGTAAGGGCATGTAAATGTTGTTTTGTGTTGATCTCTGGGTGAATGGGAATTTGCATGAACCCCGAGTACCCATCGAGAAAGCAAAAATAAGTGTGGTTTGCTAATCTCTCGAGCATCTCGTCGATGAATGGTAGGGGGAAGTGATCTTTCTTCGTTGCCTTGTTAAGCTTACGATAATCAATACACATCCGCCACCCGGTCACGGTTCTTTGTGGTATCAATTCATTGTTCTCATTCTTCACCACGGTCAAACCTCCTTTCTTTGGTACACAATGTACCGGGCTCACCCATTCGCTATGCGGAACCGGGTAGATGATTCCGGCATCAAGTAACTTGATGACCTCTTTCTTTACTACCTCTCACATGGCATGAGTTAGCCTCCTTTGGTGGTCCACTACGGGCTTACATTGATCTTCCATTGGTATACGATGAGTGCAAAAGGCTGGGCTAATACCTTTGAGATCATTAATCGAATATCCAATCACCTTCCTATGTTTTTTAATAAAATCAGCAACTTCTCATTTTCTTCGGGACTCAACTCGTCGCTCATGATGACTGGATAGGTCTTGTCTGGGCCCAAAAATTCATACTTTAATCCTTTGGGCAAAGGTTTAAGGTCTACCTCGGGCGCTTGTGGCTCCTCAGGTTTTATTTCTCCTATGTCCTCAAATTTTTTTTCCTCCACGCTCCCATCACGTGGTTCTAAGCCTTTTGTTGCTTCTTCTAGTTCTTCATCTTGTTGATTACTAATTTGATTTTCCATCGCTCTTTGCAGCGGGTCTCTAAGGGTTTCAACAAAACAAAGGCTATCTATCTCTTCTACTTCTTCATCTTCGGGAGGAAAGGGTGTAAGGTGTTTAGATACGCGAAGAAAATTATATGTGTACTTTGTTCCATTAAGGTTCATAGTTACTTTGCCTTCTCCGGCATCTAACACGGCATCAACTAACTTAAGAAAGGGCCTACCAAGGATTATGTGATCATGATTACAATGGTAAGCATCGATAACAAAGAAATCGGTTGGTATACATTTTCCAGAGATTTTTACTTTCACGTTGCAAACAATACCTAGAGGTTTAATAGTTCTACCATCTCCCAAAATTAATTTCGTTGATGTTGGAGCTAAGTCTAGGTTGTGGTCTTGAACTTTATCGTAAATTTTAGAAGATAGGACACTTACTTGGGCTCCGATGTCGCATAAAGCTTTACATTGAACTCTGTTGATCTCGCAACTCAAGCGTGGTGCCATCTTCTCTTCTTCTTCGGATCCTATCGCGTAAATTTTGGCGAGGCGAGCGTATGGTGATGCTTCGGGCTTGATCCCCATGATTCTCTTCACCTCAGCTATGTGTTCCGGATCCACTTCATCATCTCCAAAGAGCTTTTGAAAGATCTCACTGGTGGTTTCAAGGTCATATGATTCTTCCGCTTTCCTTTCCGGTGGGAAATCCACTTCCAATGCTCTTGCCATTCCCTTTTGATTAGGGAACGGTCTTCTCTTGTTGAATACTTCTCCATAATCGATAGGAACCCAATCCATTAGTTCGAACTCCCTTAGTGGCTTCGCGCTTGACATGCTTCTCTTGATTGTCTCATTTGGTACGACGAAGTCAACGCTCGTGGTAGTTCTTGACTTGATGTGTTCTTCTTCAAGCTTTTCCGGGATTGGCTCCTCTTTTATGACTTCCGGGGTTGCCTCTTTAGAAAATTCAGCACACTTCTTCTTCCTTGAATTGTATTCTGGCTCTTCTGCAAGTCTTGTTTCCCAATCTCTTCGCATGGCAGCCTCTTTACTAATTTTTTGTAGGAGTTAAGCGGCTTCCATGAGTGTTTTCTCCATGAGGTCCCCACATGCACACATTTGGACGTGTTGCATGCAACTAGGGGTTAGGGAAAAGAAAAATGTAGCAAGAGTACGTCACCGGAGAAGCTGAGTCTTGGTCCTTGTTCGGTTAACTCATTAAACCTATCCCAAGCTTGGTCTATCCGTTCCTCTTCTCCTTGCACAAAATTGATCACTTGCCTCCTTAGATGTTGAACCTTGCTAATTGGAAAGAACTTCTCGCAAAACTTCTTTGTCAACTTGTTCCAATTGCCTTCAACTTCAAAGGACGCAAACGAGTACCATGTCTTTGCATTGCCGGCAAGTTAGTAGGGAAAGAGATTCCATTTGAACCATTCATCGAGAACTCCTTCTTGACACACCGTGTTGCATAGCGTCGTGAAATGCCTTATATGTCTATATGTGGTTCTCCGTAACCATCCCTTCAAATGGGTTTGCCGCCGCCATCTCGATGATCTTGGATTTAATCTCATACTTGGTCGCTTCGAGCTTCGAATCCAACTCTTGTACTTTTATGTCTTCACATCGAGGGCTAGCGCAATCCCTTAATGATTTCTCCGGTTCTTCCACGGGTTGATTGACGAACGCCATCTAGACAATAAGATAAAAACAAAAACAAAAACGAAACAAGTGGTTTTCTAGATAATATGTGTTAGATATAGCAAACAAAAGATAAACTAAATTATAAAACTAAGTTAGATGCAAACCAAACGATGTAAACTAGCTTGCTCCCCGGCAACAACGCCAGAAAAAGGGGCTTGTTGACGGATAAAAGACGTATCCCTCTACGACCTGCAAGCGTACGGACCCCACACCTTTTTCACCACGGGATTCCCAAGGTTCTTGTCAATCCGCAGAGCAAGGGGATTACAAGCGTTCGATCTACCTTCACACTCTAACTACTCAAACTCTAACTATGATTAAACTAGAAAACAACTAAACTACACTAGAGAGAATGATTAAGATATCAAGATAAAAGACACTCGCCCACGGGTCTACGATACTAGAGCATGCAATCGCTTAAAGACATGAAAACCAGTCTAATCTATCGGGGTTGTGACCACGGTTTTGCCCTTTCCCTCCTTTTGTATTGTCACTACGCGAAGGTATTCATGACTCGACCTATGATGGACACGGCGTATTGAATGGATCCAAGGAAGCATTGAGGCCTTTACTCCCTTTACGGCATGGTAGCGAACCTTAAGCATTAAAGTATATTCAACACAAGATGATAGATAGATAATCCGACAAAGTGCGATTACATCTCAAGATCGATTACAACCCATGGACAAATAAGGAGATTACCCCATCAAGGTGCTGGACATAGCACCGTTGATCATGGTTTCCCTTCCGACAGTGTCTTACTTCTTCTCCACTTGTGGGTGCTTCCTTCGAGGTGGACGATCTCCCTCCGGAGATCTCCCTCCTCTCTCTAGCTTGTGGATGGCCTCCTGGTGCGAATGGCTCTCTCCTTCTCGAATGACGGCGCCTCCAGGGTTTTAGGGTTGAAGATCCTTCGGGTGCAAGGAAAGGGGGCCGAACCGACCACCGGGGTGGGCTGGGCCGGCCGGCCTGGGCTGACCGGCCCAGGCCCATCTCGGCCCGGTTCGGTCGCCCCTTCGCTCCCGTGGGTCCTCAGGTGATTATGCACTTTGCCCTTCCACTTGCATGATTTTGACGATGTCATCCTCGCGTTCAAGATGGCGGTTCTCCGCGCATGAAGTTCGGTCTTTTACGCTTCAATCCCCGGGGGTGTTCCTCGTAGCACTTCGGTCCTTGCCACCATTGGAAGTGATTTCATCAAGCTCATGAACATGAAAAAGACTCCGTAAATGCTCCTTTGAACTTGTTGCGAATCCGTCCTTTATGTCCATGTTTTCCTACATAAACACAACACTTCCAAATGCATGCACATAGATGAACTTGTTATATGATTAGTGTGCCTAGTGGCGGGTTAGTTCCATAATCAAATCCAAACCAAAGTGTAGTGAACATGCTAGGTGTACCAAAATACACCGTCAACAATACCTTTTAGCCTCGGGATGATTCAAGCATTCTTGAGAACTTCCGGCTTGTAGAACTCGAGGATGCTCAAGGACTACTCGCGTAGGCCATCAAGACTACTTGAATACATCTCACTCAACTACAAAGTACTCGAGGGCTTGTCGTACGAACATCCTAGGTCCCACTACCCAGGCGTGTATTGGCTCCGACTACTATGTGGGCCTCTGGGACTACCTGACTTCATCGAAAATTAGCTTGTGTGCCACAAACCACTTAATAGACTGTTACAAGATGGAAACCACTTAAAATGGTGGGGACCAAAGAAAAAGCAAAATGTCGCACCTATGTATATAGCAAAAAGAAGTAAGACTCAATAATCACATATTATATGCTGTTGTTATCTTACCTTCTTCCCACATAACACTAAAGCAAAGTTAGTGTCATACTCTTTATGCAAGAGTGAAGAGCCTTACTTCTTCCCCACGTACTTTAAATCTGCACTACAGAAAAGTTAGTGTCGTATGGATGTCCTGAACTTGCTTTACAATCATAATCTTTATCTGGTGTTGCACTTGATTTAAGTTCTCTGACTCGATTTTTATAAACAACAAAAAGTGCAAGCATGCTCGAATATAACACAAAACTAATCTATAATCCATAAAATAAAAAGGCAACATCTAATTAATGTGTGTGGTTGGAAGGCTCCCCGGCGATCGCCCACTTCAACAACTACGAGTTCTCCTCATTTGAATTAGAAAGTTATAACTTATAGTACACCGTTCGTACATTATTTCCTAATAACAACTTATGTGGTAAATTTTGTAGCATAATGTTGATGCTCACTAACTCTTATTTTTATGCATCAACAACACACGAAAAAGGATTAAAAAAATAATTCAACAGCAGTGTAGGGCATTGGACTGATGAATTCCACGAGTTTTGGTGAATTGAATAATTTCAGGGACCATTCATGAAAATACAAAAAGAATGAAATTTACAAGGATCCTGAAGACTCCCGAACTTAACCAACGTGAGCTACAAGAAAATAAGCATCTAGAAGGAACGAGAAGACACCACGCGAAGGCTTGGCCCAGACGAGGCCCACCATAGGTCGACCGGCCCTGTGGTGGGGCCGATCGGTCCCCCCGAGACGCCAACTCAACCCTACTTCTGGAAGGTTCCTGCAACGCCTATGAGGGTCAATCTAAACCACATGTTTAGGTCGATTTGATTCTATGGTGACGGATTACCTCCTTCAGACTATATAAGCAGCCCCAGACCCCCTGGAGGAGGGAGACGATCAGAGCAATCAAGAAGATCATTATCAAGACGCCAGGGCAGGAGAAGAAGAGGATACACAAGCGATAGGCCAGGTCTTAGATCTAGAACCTAGTTCTAGATAGAAAGTTAGATTCGAGTAGAGTTGAGCTTTGCTCCAGTTCCAGATCTGTAAGTCATCAAGATCCAGTTCTTATATTGTTTCTCAATGACTATGTGTTATTCCAATATTATGTGTGCAATTGCTAAGTTCTTACTTTGTTCTAGTAGTCTATTTGATATAGTCATGATTAATGGTATTATCACACACTTATACATAGAGCTCCTAGTATAATACGCGTGTATGCTAGGTAGTAGAAAGTATGTAAGCATGCTTCTTAGATATGATTTACTTGCGGATTCACCTTATGCTTCGGGTCGTGTGGTAGATCGTAGGTGTGACAGGCCTATTGAGTCATTTGCAATCAATCCCCCGAGTATAAGACTCGTCGATAATGGTTCTTGGGAGGATCATGTTTCGTTCTTGATCTTCTTGGGTAATCTTCGGGGTGCACACATTTATTCATGACTATGCTATATGTGATGATATGCTACAATGGAATAGATGAATAACTAAGTCTTTGTATGCTACATAGAATTTGTGCCTCTTAAGTAAATCCAATTATAATCTAACTAGGAAGTACTATGTGTTGGTGTTTTAGACCGGAAACCTACGAAGGGGAGTACCCGAGGTAGATGAATGTGGCCTCGCCGAGATCGGTAACTCGAAGGAAGAGACACGTGGCACACAATTTAGAGATTCGGGCTGCGAGGTGCGTAATACCCTATGTCATGTATACTGCGTAGCTCTGGATTGATTGGGTGTGTTTACAAGATGATGCGTATGAGAGAGGTAAGGGTCCCTACCTCGCCTTATATAGCCCGGGAGGCAGGCTTACAAGTCGGTTTGGGGAGAGAGTACTAGTCGGGTACGTCTAGGAGTTCTCTACAAGGTACAGAACATGTACAACTTCCTATCCGAGTCCTCCTCCACCGTAGTCCTTGTGCCCCACGCCATCAGGTGCCGTGTGACCCAAGTCGAGTAGTTCCAAGGGCCCACCGAGTAATCAGTCCTGGTACCCATCGAGGTAGAAGGCCCAGGGAAGTCTATATGATAAGCCCCCGAGTACTTTGTAGTCGAGCAGGATAGTTTCGAGTAGTCTTGACGGCCTTGACGAGTAGTCCTCAGACGTCCCCGAGTACTACAAGCCAAAAGTCCTCAAGAATACTTGAAGCATCCCGAGGCTGGAAGGTACTCCAGCTGATCCTTGAGCAGTCTTGAAGTCTTCTCGAGTAGTCCCAAGCGTCCTCGAGTTCTTCTCTTGTAGGTCTTCAATGGTACTCGCCTTGTCTTGAAGAAGTAACCATATGGAAAATGCAATTCGAAGAATCACATTCCATATGGAATGTTGCCCCCAAGCCTTTGGTTGAATCATAGATTCAAGCTGAGGGTCAATCTGAAGTTCTGCCAAGATTATCCCGTAAAATCTAGAGAAAAAACCGAAGGACACGTGGCACGGAGCCCCTAAGCCTTGAGTCGAGTACTTCCTCTCGAATTGAAGGGTCATCTTGACTATAGAATGTGTCCTGAGTTACTCTTGAGTCTTGTCGTCACCCAGGAAGACTAGCAGATGTAGTCAAGCCCCCGAGATGGAGTGCATCGAGTACTGGAAGCCGAAGAGTCAGGCAGCCGCTGCTGAGTCAGCCGCCGATACTTATCCATCCGGCCGTTGCGATGCCACTTGTTAGGTTATAAATAGACATTGAAAACCTTAGGGTTTTTCATTCCCCTCAAGAGCAGCCGCTAGAATAGATCTAGCCAAGTGTCCATCCATTCTTGCTTCTGCCTCGCGCCGTAGATTGCAAGTCAACGCGCGCCACCGCTGCTCGCAACCAACGTAGCCCCCAAGAAGATGTGAGTGAAGACCCCGTGCACTTGGAGGATGAAGCCATCTCTGTCCAAGGGCTCGAAGGCTGGTATCGGGAAGAAGAGATCCTGCAGCGAGGGAGAGGGATCTGCCCAAGTATCGTCGCCACCGACATCTCCCCCGCACCCCAATCCGAACAAGGAGTGGAAGAAGTCCAAGATGAAGAACGAAGATCTGCTAGCCCTGGTGAACAGCGGGTTCCTTTGGGAGAAGGAGATGGATATGTGGCACGCCGCTGCGAGTGACCCGTACCCCATGGAGAAGAACCCCGACGAGGTCCCCATGTTCGCTAGGTTCGTGGAGCACGGACTAGCGCTCCCGGTCAGCTATTTCTTCAAGGGGCTACTTCAGTACTACGGTATCGAGTACTTGAACTTGAACCCCAATGGTATTTTTCACGTCTGCGTCTTCGTACATTTTTTGCGAGGCATTTGTGGGGATCAAGCCCCATAGATCTTGTTCCGGAAGTTCTTCCGAGTGAAGCCGCAACCAAGCACCAACGACCCACGAGTAGTCGGAGGGGCTGGCATCCAGATGCGAGAAGATGCGGCCGACCAATACTTGGCGTACAAGCTCATCGACTCAAACCAAGACTGGAAGGCCAAGTGGTTCTACATCACAAACCACCACCCGGAGCTGCCGAAGCCAAGCGAGAAGCAGCCGAAGCATCGGGCATGGTGGAACACGGAGTCGACGATGCAAGAGGGTATTCAACTACCCGAGTTGTTGCAGAAAATCGAGGCCTTGAGAGAGCCCGGGCTGAGGGCCGAGCATGTGGCCTTCAGCTTCATGAAGAGGAGAGTGTAGCCACTGATGGCTCGCAACACTCTCAAATACCAATACATGGGTGACGAAGATATGTCAAGGATGCCCAGCAATGAAGTCGACGATGAGGACATTGTCGAGAGGCTTGGCAGGATATTCAAGGATATGCCACCGTACACTCCTTGCCCAGTCCCCGAGTACTCCGTGACTCATCCACCGAACTAGGTACGTAGTTGAGACCTTCGCCCTTGAGTACTTATTGGTCTGGAGTAGTCATGCTCAACCAAGTTGTTTGCTGCAGGATGACGTCGCAAAGTTTATCTCCGATCCAACTCCCCCTCCTCAACTTGTAGATATTCCAGAGGAGGGCAAGAGTAAGGAGAAGGAACGCTGTGAATTCGGCGAAGGTGACGAAACTGTCACCATAGAAGACACATCCGACAAGAAAGATGGGGAAATGCTCCAGGAGCGTTTTCAGCTGCGGTCCAGGTTCAGCCGACCTGGACTACCCCATATCCCCCTCATTGAAGATCCACCGACTAGCTTGGAGGCTAGTCTCCCTGCACCGCCAAGAAGGCCGCGCAATGTTGCGCGAAAGCGTGTCACCAAGAAGCTGAAGGTGACAGCGACCACTTCCCAAGAGGTGAGTTCCGCGAGTGAGTAGTCGAGTACTAATCTTGAAGTATTACATGCTGACAATTGAATTTTGAGTTGGTACAGGAAATTCTATCATCCGACCCCGTGGATCAGGGGGAGGAAGATGACTGGGACACGGTGGGCGCACTGACTGAGAGGAGCCTTAGTCCAGCCCCCACCGTTGTAGAAGTTGTGCTAGAGTCGGCACAATAGGCGACTAGTGCCAGTGAGCCGCCGACGTCGACAGAAGAAAGGAGGCCAGAACCCTCCGCGACTACTGGAACAGTGGAGCCAGTAGTCGCCCATGTTGAAGAGGAGGCACCCGCGGAAGCTGGGCTTGTTGATATCGCCAGCATACTTGGCGCTTCTACCGTTACTGTAGTCTGGTCTAACTTTTAAGTGAAGTCCATCCCCGAGGAGTACATGTAGTTTGACAGTATTGCTTGGCTGACCACCCAATTTGTACTGTGCAGGAAATCCACCGATCTGTCCTGGGAAGGAGAAGAACCAGATGCGGCAGCTGCTGAAGAAGATTCGTCAGCCGCTGTAGAGGAATTCGCGTCCCTTCCTCAGGCTGATACCGTTGCGCAAGGCACAAAGGCTACTCCACCGGAAGCTACCATAGTGGAAGGTATGTAGAATTCGACGATGCTGTTTGCCTCAGGTAGTAGTCATGGCCCTCAGGTACTAACGTCGTGTGCGTTGTAATGACAGAAGCACAAGTCCAGGGATCCGTGATCCCTGAATCTGTTCCAGTCGAGGGCACTACGCCAGAAGCCGCTGTGTTGGAGGGAGCGACTACCGGACTAGAGGTTCCAGTAGCCCCCGAGCCCACAGAAGAGGTGCATGATGACGCGCTCCCGGAGGTGAGCATGGATGTTGTCGTGAGGTCGCCAGAGATCCAAGACCCGGAGCCGATACGTTCGGCGCCGATGTCAGAGGCTGCACCGACTAGTCGTCGCGGGCTGGAGCTTCTGTCAGATGACCTCATCGACCCGGAGATGGTGGCCCGGAACTTGGAGACGATGCGCCGGACCGAGCAGTGGATGAAGGTACGTGACGGTACCCTTGAGTAGTCGAATTCCGCAAGAACTGAGTACCCAAGTAATGGTTGTTGCCTTGTGCAGGATGTCGTGGAGAGACCCCGACAGAAATCTGATATGCTCCAGGGATATGGCGATACAGTGCTTCGGGTGGAAGGACTAGAGAAGGAACTCAACAAGGCCAGGAAGCACTCTGCTATGTTGCAATCCAAGCTGGATGGAGCCTTCACCCAGTACCATAATGAGGTACAAGAGATGCAGGCGAAGAGTGATGACTTGATTCGCAAGAACAAGTCGCTGCGCCAGAAGAACAAGGGTATGCCACCGCTAGCTTGTTGAGTACTTATTGTGAGTACCTTGACAGTAGCCTGACATGTGCTCCTGGACTTTTGCAGATCTCGAGGCCCGGGTAGACCAGCTAAAGGCATCAGAGACCAATCTAAAGACATCGTCTACCAAGAGAAGGATGCCCGAGAGGTACTTGAATATGAATATAAGCAGTTGTCTTATGAGTGCGTCAAGAACATGGAGCTTCGACAAGCCTTGGACCGTGACCTTGTCAACTGCTATAAATCTCTGCAGAAGCTCCACGAAGACTGCGAGAAGCTATGGGGCCAACTCAAAGAGCTTGAAGAAGTCGCGCTTCCCATTGCAAGGCTACTGGTGCCTCACCCAGGCGGGCCGAAGATAGCTCCGTTGGTTGACCGGTTGAAGGAAGCCCTCTGGCGTCTGGCAACGTATGTAAAGCATCTGGCGAAGTCCATCCCCAACCAAGTCTTGGCATATATGAAGTCATACTTCCCCAAGGCTCCGGTTGATGTAGTTGCGGGAGGGCTAGCCGCCAATTGCACAGACGATCAGTACAATGAGCTTCTGGAGCAGATGGCACCAATCGCGGAACAAGTCGCGGAGAAGCTGAACCTTCAGTAGTTGTCCTGTAGGGTTAGCTTATGGCAACATATGTAATATAGACAAAGTTATGATAAACTTGTTTAAATTTGAATGAAAAATCTTCCATGAAATGAGTACTCGTTGTCGCAGTGTGTATGTGCAGAGTGCCCATCCGTGGAGATGTTTGCGAGTAGTAGTACTCGGCAGTAGACCCGTTTGAGGGAAGCACAGTAAATGAGTTGACTGAAAATCAAACTTTATTACTGAAAAAGAGTACAGTTGGATGGCCAGGGCTGTTTACAAGTGTAATTGCTTGGACCCGAAGGCCGCCTACGGCTTAAGTAGTGCTAGGACCCGTGGCCGCTTACAGCTTTAGATCCGTTAGTAGTCGTATAGGCTGGATCTAAGAGTACATGGTCTCTTTGTAGACTGCTGCTAGAGTCTTTGATGCTCTGAACAACCCGAGATCCGTTAGTAGCCGTTGACGCTGGATCTTGGAGTAGAGTAGTCCGGAGACTAGTGCCTAGACTCGGAGGCCGCTTACAGCGAAGAGCCCAGGAGTAGTCGTGTAGACTTGGACTCCCAAAGTAGTCGAGAGACTACACGTAGCTGGTCGATGTTCCACGAGTTGCTGACATCATCGCCTTCAAGTGTTTGGAGGTAGTATGAGCCTGGTCCAGTCACCTTTGTGATCGAGAAGGGACCTTCCCATGGCGAGCTGAGCTTGTGCAGTCCTTTCGTATTCTGGATGCGACGGAGGACTAGGTCACGAACGTTGAAGGAGCGTTCCTTGACGTGCGATCGTGGTAGCGTCGGATGCCCTCAAGGTACCTTGCTGATTGGACGAGGGCGGCACAGCGAGCTTCTTCGAGTCCATCAATATTTACTCGTCTACTGTCTTCAGAGATGCCTTCGTCGTACTGCTCTACTGCCGACGAATCCCACATGACGTCGGCAGGTAGAATAGCCTCAGAGCCGTAGACCAGGAAATATGGTGACTGCCCTGTTGGCTTGGTAGGTTGAGTGCGAAGCCCCCAGAGTGCATTGGGTAGTTCCTTGATCCACTTGCCCCCTTTTGTGTTAGCAGCGTCGTGTAGTCGCTTCTTGAGAGCGTCAAGTACCATCCCATTGGCACACTCGACTTTTCCGTTGGCCCGTGGATGGGTGACTGAGACATACCGGACGTCAATCCCGCTGTTCTCGCAGTTCTCCCAGAACTGGTGGTTGTTGAAGTTGGAACCCAGGTCTGTGATGATGTGGTGGGGTAGTCCGTAGCGGTGCACGAGTTCATCCAAGAAGTCGAGTACCTTGTCGGCCTTCGGGCAGGTGATCGGCTTGACTTCGATCCACTTGGTGAACTTGTCGATGGCCACCAAGACTCTGTTGAATCCTCCTGGCGCAGTCGGGAGAGGCCCAATCATGTCGAGCTCCCAGCAGGTGAAAGGCCAAGTTGGTGGTATAGTGACTAGCTTGTAGGCTGGAACGTGCTGTTGTTTGGCGAAGTACTGGCACCCTTGGCACCTTCTGACGAGTTCCTCAGAATCACCCAGGGCTGCGGGCCAATAGAAAGCTCATCGAAAAGCCTTGCTGACCAGCGTACGGGAGGATGCGTGGTTGCCGCAGACGCCTTTGTGGATCTCCTCCAAGATGTCCTTGCCTTCTTCTCGGGAGACGCATTTCATGAGTACTCCAAAAGTGACACCCCGCCTGTAGAGCTTGTCCCCGACTAGTACATAGGCCTTGGCCCGACGGATGATTTGCTCGGCCCAATTCTTGTCAGTGGGAACCTTCTGCTCGCGGATGTAGTCGATGAAGGGTTGTCGCCAGTCCACGTCTATCATCATGACCTCCTAGCCAGCTTGAGAAGGTGCTGGGTCAGTGGTCGTGGGTGCCGGCTCCGGGATGGATGGCGCGTGAAGCTCGTGGATGAAGACTCCTGCTGGTACTTGTGCGCGAGTAGAACCAAGCTTCGACAGGACGTTCGCTGCAACATTGTTGTCGCGGACGACCTGATGGAACTCGAGACCGTAGAATTTGTTCTCGAGCTTGCGGACTTCTAGGCAGTAGGCGTCTTTGTTCTCCTTGTTGCGATCCCAAGACTTGTTAACTTGGTTGATGACCACTGAGGAGTCGCCGTAGACTAGTAGTCGCTTGATGCTCAGAGAGATTGTGAGGTGGAGCCTATGTAGTAGAGCTTCGTACTCAGCTTCATTGTTTGAGACCTTTCAGAAGATCTGTAAGATGTACTTGAGTTGTTCACCCTGTGGGGAAATCAAGAGTACCCCTGCACCCGCTCCCTCGAGTTTGAGTGAGCCGTCGAAGTACATCACCCAATGCTCTGGTCGCTCGGTTGGAGTTGGTAGATGATTTTCCCGCCACTCCGCCATGAAGTCGACTAGTGCTTGTGACTTGATGGTTGTCCGTGGCTTGAAGTCGATGTTGAGGGCACCGAGCTCGACTGCCCATTTGGAGATTCTTCCAGTAGCATCTTGGTTCCATATGATGTCACTGAGCGGGTAGTCGGTGATGACAGAGATCGAGTACTCCTGGAAGTACTGGTTGGTAGCGTGCCTTAGATTCCGACAGGTCCTCATTGAAGAAGTAGACTGGTCGCTAGACTGGGTATGTGTGGCTGTCTTCCTGCTGCTCGACAACGATGACAGTACTGACCACGTGAGTAGTCGCAGTGAGGTAGAGCAGTAGCTGCTCCTTTTTGCGGGGAGCCGTGAGGACTGGTGGATTGGACAGGAAGTCCTTGAGCTGAGCCAGAGCTTGATCCGCTTCTTGTGTCCACACGAACTTCTCCTGGTGCTTGAGTAGTTTGAAGAAGGGTAGCCCCCGTTCTCCGAGCTTCGAGATGAGTCTGTTTAGGGCCGCCATACACCCGGTAAGCTTCTACACGTCTTTGATGCAGGTGGGAGCTTTCATCTTGGTGATGGTGGAGATCTTCTCGGGGTTGGCTTCGATGCCACAATGGCTGATGATGAAGCCAAGCAGTTTTCCCAAAGGTACGCCGAAGACGCACTTGTTCGGGTTGAGCTTCCACTAGTACTCCCGCAGAGATGCGAAAGTCTCTTCAAGATCGACGATGAGTGTGTCGGAGTTTCGGGTCTTGGAGACCACGTCGTCAACATAAGCCTTGACATTTTTGTTGAGTTGTTTCTTGAAACACTTCTGGATAGCTCGCTGGTAGGTAGTGCCGGCGTTCTTCAACCCGAACGACATTGTCGTGTAGCAGTAGGAGCCAAACAGGGTGATGAATGCGGTCTTCTCCTGGTCTTCTTCCTTGATAGCGATCTGGTGGTACCCGGAGTAGCAGTTGAGGAAGCAGAGCAGGTCGCAGCCCGCCGTGGAGTCGATGACTTGATCAATCCGCGGCAACCCGAAGGGGTCCTTGGGGCAGTGCTTGTTGAGGTCGGTGTAGTCGACGCACATCCTCCACTCGTTCGTGTTCTTCTTGCGGACGATGACGGGGTTGGCGAGCCACTCAGGATGGAAGACTTCTTTGATGAAGCCGACTGCGAGTAGTTTTGTAAGTTTTTTCTTGATGGCGTCCCGTCGTTCATCGGCAAAACGATAGAGATGTTGTCGTTTGGGGTAGCTTTAGGGTCGAAGTTGAGTGAGTGCTCGATCAGCCTCCTGGGAACCCCTGGCATGTCCGCTGGTTTCCAAGCGAAGATGTCTTGGTTAGCCCGAAGGAAACAGATGAGCGCGTCAAGGCCCGCCCCGATCATGGTAGTCTTGCTACTGTCGCCTGTCCCGAGGTCGATCGCCTTGACTTACACTTCCTCAGATGGTTGAGGCTTGTTTGCTGTGTTTGACTTCTCTGGGATGTCGAGTTTGGTTGGGGCAAGCTTCTTGGATGCAGCTTAGATTTCCATCATTGCGTTGGGTAGTTGATTAGTAGTTGAGAGTTCCACAGCCTCTGTGTCGCAGTCGAAGGATGTCTTCAAGTCCTATTGCAGCGAGAGTACACCGACCGGACTTGGCATTTTGAGTACCAAGTACGTCTAGTGGGGTACCGCCATGAACTTGGCAATAGCTGGTCTGCCGAGGATGGCATGGTAGGAAGTCTCGAAGTCTGCAACCTCGAACTTGATGTACTCGGTGTGGTAGTTCTCCCTGGTTTCCCCGAAGGTAACTGGCAGGACCACTGAACCCAGTGGAATAGTCGCATTCCTGGGGACGATGCCGTAGAAAGGCGATGTGCTCTTGGTAGCATGTGAGTGATGTCGAGCTTCATCTTCTTCAAGGTCTTGGTGAAAAGGACGTTGATCCTGCTCCCACCATTGATGAGTACCTTGTTGAGTCTGGAGCCCGCGACTACTGGTTTCAGGATGAGTGGAAAACGCCCTGGCTCGAAGAAGCTTGTCCATTGATCCGCACGGGAGAAGGTGATGGGTACTTGTGACCACCTGAGAAGGATCGGGACCGCTAGTTCAATGTTCAAGACTTCTTGTCTGGTGGCCTTCTGAGACCGCCTGGTGGGTAGTCCGCCGAAGAGGACATTCACCGTCTTGTCGGGTTCTTGGAAGTCGTCATTGCCTTCATCAGCTTTTTTTGCCTTTCTTGTCGTGAGGAGGCCGTGGGTCCGGAGAGTCCTTGAGTGCTCGCCGCAGTTGGTAGCACTACTCGGTGGTGTGGTTGTCGTATGGACCTCCCTGGGCCCACTACCTCGGTGGGTACCAGGACTGACTACTCGGTGGGCCCCTGGGACTACTCGACTTGGGTCACACGACACCTGATGTCGTGGGGTGCAAGAACTATGGTGGATGAGTACTTGGATAGGAAGCTGTGCATATCCTGTACCATGTAGAGAACTCCTAGACGTACCCGACTAGTACTCTCTCCCCAAACCGACTTGTAACCCTACCTCCCGGACTATATAAGGCGAGGCAGGGACCCTTACCTCTCTGATATGCTTCATCTTGTAAACACACCCAATCAATCCAAAGCTACACAACATACAAGACGTAGGGTATTACGCACCTTGTGGCCCGAACCTGTCTAAATTGTGTGCCACGTGTCTCTTCCTTCGAGTTACCGATCTTGGCGACGCCACATTCATCTACCTCGGGTACTCCCCTTGGTAGGTTGCCGGTCTAAAACACCGATAGCTGGCGCGCCAGGTAGGGGGCTCGGCTACATCTTCTAGATTTCCTGGGTGACGACAAGACTCAAGGGCAACTCAGGACACATTCTACAATCAAGATGACTCTTCAATTTGAGAGGAAGTACTCGACTCAAGGCTCGGGGCTCCGTGCCACGTGTCCTTCGGTTTTTTCTCCGGATTTTACAGGGTAATCTTGGCAGAACTTCAAATTGACCCTCAGCTTGAATCTATGTTTCGACCTAAGGCTCGGGGGCTACATTCCATATGGAATGCGATTCTTCGAATCGCATTTTCCATATGGTTTCTTCTTCAAGACAAGATGAGTACCATTGAAGACCTTCAAGAGAAGACCTCGAAGACGCTTGGGAACTACTCGAGAAGGCTTCAAGACTACTCAAGGATCAGCTGGAGTACCTTCAAGCCTCGGGATGCTTCAAGTATTCTTGAGGACTTTTGGCTTGTAGTACTCGAGAACGCCTTAGGACTACTCGTCATGGCCGTCAAGACAACTCGAAACTATCCTGCTCGACTACAAAGTACTCCGGGGCTTGTCGTATGGACCTCCCTGGGCCCACTACCTCGGTGGGTACCAGAACCGACTACTCGGTGGGCCCCTGGGACTACTCGACTTGGGTCACACGGCACCTGATGGCGTGGGGCGCAAGAACTACGGTGGAGGAGTACTCGGATAGGAAGCTGTGCATGTCCTGTACCATGTAGTGAACTCCTAGACGTACCCGACTAGTACTCTCTCCCCAAACGGACTTGTAACCCTGCCTCCCAGACTGTATAAGGCAAGGCAGGGACCCTTACCTCTCTGATACGTATCATCTTGTAAACACACCCAATTAATCCAGAGCTACGCAGCATACAGGACATAGGGTATTACGCACCTTGCGGCCCGAACCTGTCTAAATTGTGTGCCACGTGTCTCTTCCTACGAGTTACCGATCTCGACGAGGGCACATTCATCTACCTCGGGTACTCCCCTTGGTAGGTTGCCGTCGGTGTTGCCCTCCAAGTGCCACGGGCACTTCTCTTTCACTAAGTCCTTCAAGCCGCCGGAGGTCTTCTTCGAGTTGTCTCTCGTAGGGCGCTGGATAGCCGCGACTATGTTGTCTAGCTTGCACTTGCGGTTAGGACCCGAGTAGTTGTTGTTGCGACCACCTTGATCCCTGTTGTTGTTGTTGCCGCCGCCCGCGTTTTGCTTGCTTTTTCCGCGAATAGCCTCGTACTTGGCGTTCGCCTTGTCTTCTTCGTCGACCCATGAAGTGATCATGTCTTTGACCTTTGTGATGGAACTCGGGCAGTGGCTACTGAAGTCTTCGAAGGTGCGACGGTGGTAGAGACCGTCTTGGAAGAGGTCGATGACCTCCTTGTCGGTAACGTCGACTACAGTGGCACGCTTGTCGAAGAAACGCTGCATGTACTTGCGTAGGGTCTCGCCCTGTTCCTGCTTCACCATAGCCAGGTCCATGCGAGTACCTGAGTGCCCTATGGCGCCCGCAAAGTTGCTGGTGAACTGTTCCTTGAGCTGATCCCACTTGTTGATCGAGTACTTCTCGAGCGACTTGAGCCATGTAAGCAGGGCTTGGTCCAGACAGAAGGGGAAGTAGAGGCACTTCGTGTCGTTGTTGCCACCAGCATTTTCGATGGAGAGCGCGTATCACATGACCCATTGAACTGGGTCTTGCTTGCGTCGTACTTGGTGATCCCCAGAGGCTTGAATTTCTCTGGGAGAAGTAGATTGCGAAGTCAAGCAGAGAAGGTGGGGAAGCCGTCATTTTCTCCTGCAGTGGAGGACTCCTTGCGTCGTATTTCTTCAATTATGCGGCGGGCATCGTAGCCGCCGCGTGAGGCACCAGTGACGTGGCTGTAACAACCCAGGAATTTAGGTGTGCAAATTTTGCGAAAATTTAAAACTTTTTGACTGAAATTGAGTGCTATCAATTTCAAGCCAAATTGCTAGCCCTCTTCTAAATTCTCCACCGAATTGACCCATTTATAGAAACATATATTCAAACTATGGTAAAATATGTGAGTTGGATTTTTCTGGGTTAATTTGAATTTTATTTGTGTGTGTGCGTGGTTTGAATTTGGGAAGTTTCCAAATTCAAACATTTCCCTTTCTATTTTCCCTTTTTCCTTCTTTCCAACTCAGGCGGGCCGAATTCCTCTTCCCTATTCAACCCAGCTGGCCCAACCAGCAACGAATTCCGGCCCAACAACCATCCTTTGAACCCGCTACCCCTTTCTCTCGCCGACAGACCGGGCCCGCATGTCGGTCAACCTTTTATGCCCTTCCTTGCTTCCCTCACCTCGGATCCGCACCGCACCGGGCAGCCGCGCCGCGCGCGCGCGTGCGCGGGACGGGACACTCTCCCCCGTCCGGGCGGCCCGCATGCCGAGGGACCGGAGCGCGCTCACACGCGAGTCGAATCCGGCCCGGACGAGGAAATACCTCTTTTACCCCGTGCCACACACACCTCTGCAACTTAGCCTGCGCGAAGGGGGGAACGGCGCTGCCTCAGCCGCCCGGGCGGTCAAAGCCGGGGCAGCTTGGGGTTTTCACCTCACAGTTTGCGGTGCCAGGGTTCAAAAGCGAGGGAGGAGGCAGAGACCCAGACGTCCAAGCTACCAACCCCATTGGGGTTTTCCCTTTCCACTTCTCCTGAGAGAGCGCCGTGAGAGGGAGGAAGAAGGGGGCGCCGCCGCTGCGTCGGGCCGAGGAGGGACGCGGCCACACCGGAACACCGACGACGCGCCAAGGAAGGAGCGCGCCGCCACCACGCCGCGCAGGGAGAGGAAGGAGCCGGGAACGAGGAGCCGGGAGCACGGACCGGAGCTGAGGAAGACGATCGTTGGCATGAACATCTACTCCACCGGGAACGCCTACATCGCCCTGAACATCATCGCCACGCCACCGACGACCCCAAGTCGGCCAAGACTACACCGCCGCCCCACCGTGAGCACCGCCCGACCAATCTATTCTCTCCTCCCCCTTGGTCTCTTTCCTGTGATGAATCGGCGACGTCGAGACGCGTCGCCCATTTGTTCATGCCTGGATGCTGGCCATCGCGCCGCAGGACTGCCCTACCGCAACGGAGGGAGCTCCCGAGCCATTCGTGCTCTTGGGCGCTGCCGTCGCCGTGCGAGGAAGGTGTTTGGGACTGGCCGTCGTGCATGTTTTCTTGTGCAGGGATGGTTGTGTGCGTCACCGCCTCGCTTCGAGCCGCGCCTCAAGCTACCAGAGTGCTGCGCCGAGTGGGCACGGCGAGGCCGTGCGTGCGCAAGCACGGCTGCGGCCACGCACTGGCACGCTCAGGACTAGGTCGCAGGGATAGCCTGGTGTGCTTGAGGGCGCCCGCGGCGGCTCGTAGCGACTGGACCTTCCATGTCCTTGTGCTCGCCGTCGCCGTGCACCTCCCCAGCGAACCGGTCGACGTGTTCTGTTTGGGTGCAGGTGTCGTTGACGCCGCCGCGACGCCGCGGGCCGCGCCTCTGGTTACCAGAGAGCTGCTCCGTGTGGGCATCCGGGGAAAACGCGCGCCGGCGTGCTGGTAAACCATGCACCCCAGCGTGGAGCCGCGCTCGAGCCGAGGTCGGCCCGCACCCCGCGCCGCCGCGGCCGGCGCGCCGGGCGCCCATGCCTAGTGCGTCGGTCTTGGCCTCGATGAAGGGTTCTGGGCGCCGTGGGCGACCCGCGGGTCGAAGG
This sequence comes from Cenchrus americanus, assembly GCA_947561735.1. NCBI lineage: Eukaryota > Viridiplantae > Streptophyta > Magnoliopsida > Poales > Poaceae > Cenchrus > Cenchrus americanus. Next base: position 78,159,430 of record OX387245.1, on the reverse strand, counting down.
CTTGCCGCCTGGTGAACCCCAACCACTGCCGGTGAGGACCCGGGGACGGTGTTGCACGGCGCTGCCGCAAGGAGTGCCGAGGCATTTCGTCGAACACCTGGTAGGCGTGCGAACAGGTAGCATTGAATAAAAATAAGAAGTGGGCCGCCGGCCAGATCTGGGCCCTGAGCCCAGCAAATTTCCTAGCAGGCCGTCGGCCCAGCGCAAAAGGGAGTTGGGGGGGTGTTTTCCGAACTTCTGATGAGTTACCTGATGGGCTGTGATGCCTAGTCCATCTAGGCCGTGACCCACCAACTTTCTGGTCCGAGTCCACTGGGCCACCCACGGCCTAGTGACACTTCTGGCCCATCTTCGGCCTGTTAACCGCGGGTCGCTGACGTCATGCGGACGTCAGCGACATCTTTTCCAAAAATCCTTTTTCTTTTTCTGGGTTAATTTCCAGAAATGCTTAATTTATGGTTTTAACCCTTAAAAATTCATAACTATTTATAGGAAGCTCAGAAAAATATAAAACTAATTTCTATAAATTCGTAATTTCGAAACCTTGCTGATTGTAGGTAGTTTGAGCTCTTTTGGATCTTTTAAAATTGGTTCTTATTTGGAGTTATTGCTTAGAAGTGCATCGTATTCTTATTTTCGCGTCGAATCTCGTGCCGCAGACCCGAGCTTCGACCAGGAGGACGCGGAGGACCCCGAGTACACTGCTCCGGACAGCGACTGCTTCAACGGCAACAAAGGTGTCATGTCACTCCCAACCATATAGAACCCATGTTGTTAAGTAGCTGCTAGTGCTTTCCTTTATATGCATTGCTCTGATGATTTGCATAACCAGTTTAATAGCCATGCCTTGATGCTTTGTTATACCCCGATTCCTTGTTTTACTTTCTGCGGGACTAGCTACAGACCCCTAGCTAGTCCCTTATCACAACTATTTATACTTTTGTTGCTTGATTATGGATGGTACTCTGGGCTTGGACTGAGATGTGGATATCTCGGTGTGTTTCTAGCGTGCGTTCTGGGTGTGTATCTCCTTGCTGTGTTTTGGCGGGAGCGAGCTGCGGGGTTACTCGCGAACGTCTGCCGAGGGAAGATGCGATCTGGCCTCTAACCCGAGGGACGTGTCGTATGGGATGGAGATGGTGAGGGCTCGCTCTTGGCCCTTAAGGACCGATCGTCAGTTTAACCATGTTTCTATGGACTCTTACCGTACAAACCGCCCGCCTTGTTATGGGCGGGGGTGCGGGGTGAGACTTGTAGTGGATAGCGTCCCTCCTGTAGGCGGGTCGGTGTGACCGTGTCGGGAGTGGTCTTTCCCTCCTTAGAAGACTTTGCCCCGGCGAGGCCGGGGAAGGGTTCCACAGCTTCGAGGGACCTCTCGCGGGTAGTATGAGCTCTGCCGCGGAGGCTGAGCCAGGCTCGGAGACGCAGGAGGGTACTATCCACTTACTTGGCCTTCAGCCGTAGGGTGGGGCTTGGAATCGGTGACGGCCTGTTCCAGTCCTATTCGGGCGGGTACAGTTGTACAACCTCTGCAGAGTGTTTAAACCTATAGCTATAGTCCGTGTCCACTGGTTATGGACAGTCCTAAGATCTGTTATGCTGGCTAGCTATTCTTCTCTTGTGCTTCTTCCCTCCCCCGAGTGTGTGAGCCCGGCTTCGGCCGTTGAGATGTGGAAATAGGAGCAGGTGGGCCCCACATCGCAGATGAGAGTTGGGATCTGGATCGTGGTTGAGATCCGGAGTTTTGGTGTGGTTTTCCTTGAGCGGGGTGTGGACCACTGAGGTGTGGACCTCGAAGGCGTGAGCTTCTCCGAGGTGTGGACCTCTCAGCTGAATTCTGCTTACCTTGTACGTTGCTATGCTGCTTTGCTTAAGCCTTCTACAGCCAGAATAGGGATATCTCATGCATAGTAGAATATACACCGCTTTTGCCTCTTTGTTGGGAAGCTGACATGACCTACCCGCTTATCGGGTAGACCCTGGTGTCTCTGACACAGAGCCGGACTACGACTTCGACAACGACGGATGGGTGGACTAGAGCTCTTCTTACACTCGAGTTGCCTACGGATATGGAGTTTCCCGCGCTTTCATGGAGTCGCTGCTAGACGTTTTATTTATGTTGATTCAGTCCCGATGGACTTGTACCCGGCATGTGCCGAAGAGATGTACTCTGATTAATTTAATAAAATAAATGTTGTACTCTACTATTTTGTTTTTATCTTTTTGTATGGTTTTTGGCATTGCTGAGACAGGGATTGCACGTGGTAGCCCTCCTGGGACTACCACCGAGGTGCTAAGAGTCGGGCCCGTCCGCGGAAATCCGGTTCGTTTCAGTTGGTACCAGAGCCATGCTTGACTGTAGGACGAGCCCCAGGAATGGTCGATAGCTTAGGAAGCCGTTTTTGAACCTTGAAACTTTATATAAACCCCCTTGGCTTCCGTATATATATATCTATACTTATATATATGCATTATCTTGATTAACTTTCACTAACCACCTTACTAACTATTCTCTAACAACGTTGTGCAGATGGCGGAGGAAGCGTGGATCCCTCTGGAGTCGGACGGCAGGTGGGCCGGAGGCTTCTGCCACTTGCTGAGGGAGTGCCTGGAGGCAGCAGGAGTGGGGACCGACCGAGTCAGCTACAAGGGGAGGACCATGGGGCCCCTGGACCAGTCTGCCACGTTCCTGACCGTCACGGTACCGGTGGACCCACGAGTGCCAGAATTCAAGGAAGTTATGGTGCACTGCTTTGAGAGTTCTACCCTGGAGGCACACCAGACTTGTGCACGCCGAGCTCTCAAGGAGGTTTGTGTCCAGTTTGGGGAGAAGCTTAAGGACACCCCGTTTAGCGTGCTTCCGACGGGGGTCTACGACCCGAGTCGCTGGGACACGAGTGACCGAGAGCAGTACCTTGAGGTGACTTCAGAGGAGGAGGACAAGAAGATGCATGCGGCCAACCGGTGCATCCTAGCCCAGGACCAGGCGCTCTTTTGGGCAGACAGTGAGATCGCCTACCTGAGGTGGAAGTGGGATGAGTGTCTGCAGTTGGCCCAGGAGCTGGAGATGGATAGGGTGGACTTAGCCGACCGGCTGGAGGAGTCTCACCAGAGGAACGGTGAGCTGGTGCAGCTCGGGCTAGCAGCAGCCAGAGCCAGCACTAAGAGGGACGCCAGGAGGATCGCCACACTGGAGGCACGACTGAGGTTAGCGCAGGAGTTGCATCGGGCTACAGTGGAGGCCACGCGTGAGGACAGAGAGAGGCTTGCAGAGGCGAGGGACCAGTTGGAGTCGGTTGGAGCTGCAACAGCTGACTATCAAGTGAGGACGTGGGACCTACAGGAGGCGAGCCGACACAACTACCACCACTTGTGCTACCTCGGTGGGCTGGTCTACGAGGAGAGAGACCAAGCTGCCAGGACCCGCACGGCCTAGGAGCGTTCCGACCAGCAGAGGCTGAGAGAGTTGGAGGAGCTCTCCGCGCAGCTACCGCCCAAGAAGAGACCACGACTGCGGACAGAGACCTTTGAGCTACCCCCGACACTCCTACCACGTCTACTCCCGTACCCGAGAGGCTCCCAGGACACAGCAGAGATGGACCGTGCTCTCCAGGATACCCGAGACTACTACGGAGGACCGGCGATCAGGATGCCGGGTTACCCAGGGGCTTACTCACCACCGTTCTACTCGGTTCCACCAGACTCCAGCCCAGAGGCACCTCAGGTTACCCCGTGACGGGAGTAGAGATCTAGGAGTAGGTTCTAAGATGTCTTAATGAGTTAGTTGTAATGATACCGCTCATGTTGTCATGCCTGTAGTAGCTACCCCATGATGTACCATGCGTTAGCGTGATGTGTTGCCGTGTACCCCCGAAGGTCGTTGGAGTAAACCTCGTGGTGCACCCCTTTTGTATGGCGACATTGATTGAGTGACATGGATCTTCATGGTTTTTCTCGGATTTCATGCTTCTTTATGTCTGAATGAAATTCTTTGATTGTTAGCAGGATTACTCCTTTATAGTTAATAACCTTAATAATATTCTCCCTACCACTACTGACTCTTGCAAATGGAACAGATGTCGGGGGCAAGGAGGTCCGGGCGACTCCTGGCCCGTTTCGAGGAGGTCGGCCGGGGACAACGGGGGGGGGGGGGGGGGGAGGATGCCCCTAACCCGGCGGGGAGCGAGAGGCCGCGGACGGCGTGGAGGTCACGCGCCACGAGGAGGGCTCCGTGGAGGCCGAGCAGGCCGCGGAGGCCCAGGAGGCCGAGTCGACGGTCGAGGACCCATGTACGACGACGAGGGAGCTCAGGAGCAGGAGCTCGAGCACGAGCAGGTACCTCAGCCCGAGGGAAGAGTAGGCCAGGCTCAGGGACACGAGGTGCCACCACCGCCACCTCCCCCGAACTTGGCTGACGTGATGGCAGTACAGACCCAGCTGATGCAGACGATCACCTAGTTGCTAGCTTAGAACAACAACAACAACAACCACAGGGGGTCAGCACCGCAACACGCCAGAGGGTTTCCAGAAGAAGGTTGAGAACTTCAACAAGCTGCGACCGCCTACTTTCGACCACTCAGCAGACCCGGTGGACGTGGACAACTGGCTGCGGGAGATTGAGAAGAAGCTGGAGTTGACTGAGCTCACTGAGGAGGAGTGTGTGACCGTGGCAGCGCACCAGCTGATCGGCACAGCCAGTGCGTGGTGGGACAGCTACTGTGACTCGCACCCGGACCCGTTGCACATCGGGTGGGACGAGTTCGTGGAGGCCTTCAGGAGCCACCACATTCCAGAGGCAGTGATGGACAGGAAGGCTGACGAGTTCAGGCACCTCAAGATGGGAAGTATGTCAGTGCAGGAGTACGCCAACCGCTACCAAGAGCTGATGAGGTACGTGCCAGACGACACCAACACGAGAGAAGAAGAAGGTTTCTTGGTTCGGGGAAGGGTCTGCACAAGGGGATGACACACCACTTGTCCGCACACGACTGCCCGACACTTCGCTCCATTATCGACAAGGCACTAATCGTTGAGAGGTCGAGGCTCGAGTACATGGAGGTTCATGGAAGCAAGTCCAAGCGCACAGACCAGGCAGGACGCTCAGGTCCACCTCAGAGGCAGAGGATAGGTTACGCTCAGGGCCACCAGACACAGCAGAGACACCACGTCACTCAGTCACAGCCGCAGGGCAGAGCCAACCCAGGCGGGAGTGGAGGACAGAACAACTGGAGGCCGAGACCACCACTGCAGTCAGCAGACAGAGCCAAGGTGACTTGCTTCAACTGCCGTCAGGTTGGGCACAAGTCGTTCGAGTGTCCACGAGCGGGCGCCACCGGGGAGTCGAACGCAGCTCTCAGTTCCAGACCCCAGCCAAGCCACCAGCACCAGGAGGACAGCCACCCCGTACACAGCAGAGGACCGCTCAGCCGCTAGCTACTCGAGGTCGTCTGAACCACCTCACCGCCGAGGATGCAGCAGCCGCACCCGACATCACACTTGGTGAGTTCCTTGTTGACTCAGTTTTGGCAACTGTTTTGTTCGATACTGGAGCTCAGTTTTCGTATATTTCTACCAAGTTTGTTAAAGAAAGGTCTTTACCAACTAAGCCTCGACCAAGGCCTATCTTGACTAGCTCTCCGCTAGGAGAGAAGAGGAGTACGTTAGAGTGCGGGGGAGTGAAGATGGTGTTTGAGGGGCAAGCGTTCACGGCAGACTTGACAGTCTTGGAGTCTACCGGGATAGACGTGATCCTAGGGATGGATTGGTTGGCAAAGCACAACGGGATAGTCTCTTGCAACCCCAGGGTTATACAACTAGAACACCCCAGTGAGACTAAAGTGCGGATCGAACCACAGAGTCCGAAGGCTGCTACGATGATGTGCAACATGAGTGGAAAAGAAATTGAAGAAATTCCAGTGGTTTGCGAGTTTCCGGACGTGTTTCCGGAGGAGCTTACAGAGTTACCCCCAGATCGAGACGTGGAGTCTGTGATTGAGCTGATGCCCGGGGCAGGACCCGTTGCAAAGAGTCCGTACCGGATGTCGTCCGATGAGCTTGACGAGTTGAAGAAACAGCTCAAGAAGCTGCTCGAGCAAGGGTTTGTTCGGCCGAGTGCCTCACCGTGGGGTTCGCCTGTGCTCTTCGTGGAAAAGAAAGACGGTACCAAGAGGATGTGCATAGACTACCGCACGCTCAACTCGATGACAATCAAGAATAAGTACCCGCTACCCAGAATCGAGGACCTGCTAGATAGGCTCAAAAAGGCAAAGTTCTTCTCCAAGATCGATCTGAGGTCAGGTTACCACCAGATGAAGATCAGAGAGCAGGATATTCCCAAGACAGCCTTCACCACGCGGTACGGCTTGTACGAGTTCGTGGTAGTTTCTTTCGGGCTGACTAACGCCCCTGCTTACTTCATGAACTTGATGATCAAAGTCTTCATGGAAGAGTTGGACAGGTTTGTGGTGGTGTTTATCGACGATATCTTGATTTACTCTGAGACCACGGAGGAGCACGAAGAGCACCTGAGGGTCGTGCTAGAGAGGCTGAGGTAGCAGAAACTGTACGCCAAGTTCAGCAAGTGCGAGTTTTGGATGGAAAAGGTCGCGTTTTTGGGGCACGTGTTGTCAGCAGAGGGGATAGCCGTGGATCCGTCCAAGGTAGAGTCAGTTACCAAGTTGGAACAGCCGTTGAACGTGACAGATGTTAGAAGCTTCCTTGGGTTGGCAGGTTACTAACGAAGGTTCATTGAGAACTTCTCCAAGATCGCTAAGCCAATGACAGAGTTGCTCAAGAACAACACAAGGTTCGAGTGGTCAGAAGCATGTGAGAAGAGCTTCGAGGAGCTGAAAAAGAGACTCACCACAGCCCCAGTGCTTACCTTGCCAGATATCAAGAAAGACTTCGTGGTCTACTGCGACGCTTCGAAGCAAGGACTAGGTTGTGTGCTGATGCAGGAAGGGAAAGTTGTGGCTTATGCTTCCAGGCAGCTGAAGAAACACGAGGAAAACTACCCGACACACGACTTGGAGTTGGCAGCTGTTGTACATGCACTCAAGATCTGGAGACACTACCTGATAGGGAACAACTGTGAGCTGTTTTCCGACCACAAGAGCCTGAAGTACTTCTTCACCCAAACAGAGTTGAACATGAGGCAGAGGAGGTGGTTGGAGCTGATCAAGGACTACGACGTTGAGATCAACTACCACCCAGGCAAAGCCAACGTCGTGGCAGATGCACTGAGCCGGAAAACTTATTGCAACAACCTCATGGTGAGAGAGGAGCAACCTGCACTTCACGAAGAGTTAGAAAAGCTGAGGATTGAAATTGTGGACCACGGCCAAGTCAACGAACTGCGAGTGACCTACGACCTGGAGGAACGAATCAGAACAGCTCAGAAGTCGTGTGCAGAAATCAAAGCTTTGCGAGAACTGATGAAGCAGGGTAAAGCAGAGGACTACCGGGTAGATGAACAAGGCACAGTATGGTTGGAAGAACGGATCTGTGTACCACAAGATAAGGCACTCCTAGAGCAGATCATGAGGGAAGCCCACGATTCGAGGTACTCGATCCACCCAGGCAGCACAAAGATGTACAAAGATTTGAAGACCAGATACTGGTGGAAGAACATGAAGAAGGATATAGCACACTACGTGGCCTGTTGCGACACCTGTAGCAGAGTGAAGATCGAACACCAGAAACCTGCAGGATTGCTTAAGCCGTTGGCTATTCCAATTTGGAAGTGGGAGGACATTTCCATGGACTTTGTGGTGGGACTTCCCCGAACACCAAAGGGGAATGACTCGGTTTGGGTCATAGTGGACCGACTGACCAAGGTGGCGCACTTCGTACCGGTGAAGGTGACCTTTGGGACAGAACGCTTGGCAAACTTGTACGTTGAGCAAATTTTGAGGTTACACGGGGCACCTAAGAGTATTGTGTCCGATCGCGGAGCGCAGTTTGTCGCCAAGTTCTGGCAGAGCTTCCACAAGCTTATGGGCACCACTCTCAACTACAGCACAGCCTTTCACCCACAAACAGATGGTCAGACAGAGAGGGTCAACCAGGTTCTGGAGGATATGCTACGAGCGTGTGCACTCACCTATGGCACCGATTGGGAGAGCAGTTTGTCGTTTGCAGAGTTCTCGTACAACAACAGCTTTCAAGCAAGTCTTCGGATGGCTCCCTTTGAGGCCCTTTAACGGTGGAAGTGCAGAATCCCGCTAGCTTGGTCGGAGGTGGGAGAACGGGCACTGTTTGGGCCAACAATCATTGAGGAAGCAGAGGAGAAAGTTGAGAAAGTTCGTGAGAACTTGAAGGTCGCTCAAAGCCGTCAGAAGAGCTATGCCGACAAAAGAAGAAGAGAGTTGACTTTTGCAGTTGGAGACCGAGTGTACTTGAAAGTCTCACCGCTCAGAGGAACTAAAAGGTTCTTGGTGAAAGGCAAGCTCGCACCGAGATACGTAGGACCATACCCTATCACCCGAAGGATTGGAAGTCTAGGCTACCAGCTTGCGCTACCCGAGACAATGGCAGGAGTACACCCAGTGTTTCACGTGTCACAGCTGAAAAAGAGTGAGAAGGTAGTGGAAGCTAAGCAAGTGCCCATGGAGTTGCTTGATCTGCAAGACAACCTTGAGTATGCAGAATATCCTGAGAAAATCTTGGACCGAGCCATCAAGGAAACAAGGAGAACAACCATTCCCTTCTGTAAAGTGTTGTTGAGCAACCACACAGAGCGAGAAGCAACTTGGGAGAAGGAAGCTGATCTCAGGAAAGAATACCCTCACTTGTTCACGGAGGAGGTCGAGGACTAAATCTCGATGACGAGATTCTCGGTGGTGGGGGAGAATGTAACAACCCAGGAATTTAGGTGTGCAAATTTTGCAAAAATTTAGAACTTTTTGACTGAAATTGAGTGCTATCAATTTTCAAGCCAAATTGCTAGCCCTCTTCTAAATTCTCCACCGAATTGACCCATTTATAGAAACATATATTCAAACTATGGTAAAATATGTGAGTTGGATTTTTCTGGGTTAATTTGGATTTTACTTGTGTGTGTGGTTTGAATTTGGGAAGTTTCCAAATTCAAACCTTCCCCCTTCTTATTTCACCTTTTTCTTTCTTTCCAACTCAGACGGGCCGAATTCCTCTTCCCTGTTCAACCCAGCTGGCCCAACCAGCAACGAATTCCGGCCCATCAACCATCCATTGAACCCGCTACCCCTTTCTCTCGCCGACAGACCGGGCCCGCGTGTCGGTCAACCTCTTATCCTCTTCCTTGCTTCCCTCACCTCGGATCCGCACCGCACCAGGCAAGCCGCGCTGCGGCCGCGCGTGTGCGGGACGGGACACTCTCCCCGTCCGGCCGGCCCGCACACCGAGGGACTGGAGCGCGCTCACGCGCGAGTCGAATCCGGCCCGGACGGGAAATACCTCCTTTACCCCGTGCCACACACCTCTGTATCTTAGCCTGCGCGAAGGGGGAGCGGCGCTGCCTCGGCCGCCCGGGCAGTCAAAGCCGGGGCAGCTTGGGGTTTTCGCCTTGCCGTTTGCGGTGCCAGGGTTCAAAAGCGAGGGAGGAGGTAGAGACCCAGACGTCCAAGCTACCAACCCCATTGGGGTTTTCCCTTTCCTCTTCTCCTGAGAGAGCGCCGTGAGAGGGAGGAAGAAGGGGGCGCCGCCGCTGCGCCGGGCCGAGGAGGGACGCGGCCACACCGGAACACCGACGACGCGCCAAGAAAGGAGCGCGCCGCCGCCACGCCGCACCGGGAGAGGAAGGAGCCGGGAACGAGGAGCCGGGAGCACGGACCGGAGCTGAGGAAGACGATCGTTGGCATGAACATCTACTCCACTGGGAATGCCTACATCGCCCTGAACATCATCGCCACGCCACCGACGACCCCAAGCCGGCCACGACTACACCGCCGCCCCACCGTGAGCACTGCCCGGCCAATCTATTCTCTCCTCCCCCTTGGTCTCTTTCCTGTGATGAATCGGCGACGTCGAGACGCGTCGCCCATTTGTTCATGTCTGGATGCTGGCCATCGCACCGTAGGACTGCCGTACCGCGACGGAGAGAGCTCCTGAGCCGTTCGTGCTCTTGGGCGCCGCCGTCGCCGTGCGAGGAAGGTGTTTGGGACCGGCCGTCGTGCCGTGTTTTCTTGTGCAGGGATGGTTGTGTGCGTCGCCGCCTCGCTTCGAGCCGCACCTCTGGCTACCAGAGTGCTGCGCCGAGCGGGCACGGCGAGGCCGCGCGTGCACAAGCACGGCTGCGGCCATGCACTGGCACGCTCTGGACTAGGTCGCAGGGATAGCCTGGTGTGCTTGAGGGCGCCCGCGGCGGCTCGTAGCGCCTGGACCTTCCATGTCCTTGTGCTCGCCGTCGCCGTGCGCCTCCCCTGAGAACCGGTCGGCGTGTTCTGTTTGGGTCCAGGTGTAGTTGACGCTGCCGCGACGCCGCGGGCCGCGCCTCTGGTTACTAGAGAGCTGCTCCATGTGGGCGTCCAGGGAAAACGCGCGCCGGCGTGCTGGTAAACCACGCACCCCAGCGTGGAGCCGCAGCTGAGCCGGAGGTCAGCCGCACCCCGCGCCGCCGCGCGGTGCGCCGGGCACCCATGCCTAGCGCGTCGGTCTTGGCCTCGATGAAGGGTTCTCGGCGCCGTGGGCGACCCGCGGGTCGAAGGCTTGCCGCCTGGTGAACCCCAACCACCGCCGTTGAGGACCCGGGAGCGGTGTTGCACGGCGCCGCCGCAAGGAGTGCCGAGGCATTTCGTCGCACACCTGGTAGGCGTGCGAACAGGTAGCGTTGAATAAAAATAAGAAGTGGGCCGCCGGCTGTTGACGGTGAAAATCCGTCAACCTAGCCATGAGTTTACCTTCGGTGTTGGCATGACTTTTATACCTTATCCTTTGGTACTAACCCCCGTGGTATAACAAGTTCACGTGTGCATGTCGGTTTTGGAGTTTAATGTTTATGCAGGGTTTTAGTGTTGAATGCAAGACTTTTGGGATAAGTTCATCAAGCACCTCATGACAAGACCTTGAAGCCCCGTACAAGTCATGCAATGAAGCAAACCTAACTCCAAGAAGCCGGGGACTTGATCCGAGAAGACGACAGACTCCGAGGACACGATCGAAAAAGTGCTTGAATCTTGCAAGACAAGGAGTTGAGTCCAATTCGGAGAGAAACCGACGACATGGACCTACATGCGAAGGGGGAAACATCCGGGAAGCAAGGGAACCGACGTGGAGCGAAGGAGCCCTCGGGGCGGGCCTAAATGGGCCCGGGCCGGCCGGCCCGGTCCGGTCGGCCCCAGGCCCATTTAGGGCCCAAATGCCCCCTCCTGTGCCCTAGCCGCCAATCGGGCTATTTATAGCCCCCTGACCGAGAGCCACGCAGGGAAGAATTCGTCATCGGCCGCCGAGGAGCAGAGAAGAGAGGGACACCATCTCGGAGAGGAGAGGGTCGAGCTAGTTGACTAGGGTTTCCCTAGCCGACGTGGGAACCTTGCACGGAAGACCACGTCGGAGTTCCCGGAGCTAGAAGAAAGATAAGGGAAGGATCCCGGTGGTGATCTTGTGTATGTATCATTGTTATAGTTGAATTATCAAGTTGAATCTTTTCCTAGCGATCAAGTGTTTCCTCGAAGATTTCGTTTTTCGATCGGCTTTGCTTATTCCAATTCTATTCTCGAGATAGATTACATAGGGTGTTCTTGTAGCCGCGGTGGCTAGAGGTACACGCCGGATCTTCCGAAAGAATCTCGACTTGTCTTTTGACTCGCCCTAAGCTCCCCGCATGAATAGGGATACGTTGTGACAGAACGGGGGTCTCGAAAGGCGGATGTTTTCAGATTTGGACGGGAAACCACGATTTAAAGAGGCTTCTATTAAGATTCGATTTGCTACTTCTTCTCTTGCTTGGAACTTCAATAAAAGGCTTACCCCGATCCCTCTAGATCGGTTTATCTACCCAATCTTACTTTGTTTTCTCCGGTCTTTAGTAGATTAGATTCGTTTTGTGTCTTTTACTTAGATGCATTAGGGTTTTATCGAAGATTGAAGTTACTTGGCTTTATTAGATTAAGTTTTGCATCACACATTTGTTCCACGGATTCGATACCTTGGGTTCACCACTCAAGGGAAGAAGGGTCCCTTGACTACGACGGGAGACTTGTACGCTTGCGAGTCACAAACGAACTTTGATACAATTATTAACCGTCAACAAGCCCCTTTTTCACGCGCCGTTCTTTGGGGAACAAGTGATCAAGATTTGATTTTTTATTGCCTTTTTGTAATTTTCAGTTTTCTCTTTGTTTTTATTTTTGCATCTACTAAATTTTGATCATCCTCAAAATACATCTAATCTAGTTTGTCTAACCCTAGTTTTTATAGATTTGTTTTTACTTTCTTGTTTTTGCATACTTTGTTTATTGCTAACCCTAACAGGAGATGGACGGCTACCTCTCCAACAAACCCAATAATTTTGTGGATGATCCGGAAAAACTTTACGAGGCTAAGGAGACGCGAAGCACATCAAGCTAAAAGCTGGATTTTGTAGATTATGAGTCGGAAGACAAAGGATCGCAGGAATCTCCGAAGAATTCACCACCTCAAAGTCCTCGGGAGAATCGACTTCCACCGATGGGTGACCAACCACCGCAAGAACGCAAGATTGGGGAGCTATGCACCCTAGACATCATCGACCTACCAATCTTGAACCTCGAGGAGATCGGAAGACCGTTCGAGATCAAGACCACAAGAATCCGCATGGTGCAACATTCACCCTTCACCGGCAAAGAGGATCTGAACCTTCACCTCCAAGCATTCATTCAACTATGTCAGACTTTCAACATGGATGGGGTGACTCAAGATCAAATGAGGGCAAGGCTTTTTCCGTTCTCACTACTCGGGAAGGCTTTGCAATGGTTCCACTCTCAACCGGCGGAGACGGTGCAAAATTGGAACACGTTGATGAAGGCTTTCATGAAGGAATACTACTCATCGGGTAAAACTCAAAGCTTGCGTAATAAGATTGCCACCTTTGTTCAATATCCTATAGAAACTATCTCGGAGGCATTCGAGCGCTTCAACAAGTACACCCGGGCGGTTCCACATCACAAGTTCCCGAAAGAAGACCTCGTGCAAAAGTTCTATCAAGGACTCACCATGGCGTCAAGGACGATCATCGATGCATCGGCGGGAGGATCTATCATCGAGCTTACACCGACGGAAGCTTTCACGCTATTCAAGAAGGTCGCGGATAATGACACGTGGGCGTCGTCCGGGCGCCTACATCCGGTTCAACCCACGGGAAACGTCAAAGGAGTCTTGCAAGTGGAGAAGGAGGACATACTTGAAGGCAAGATCGACTCGCTCATGAGGAGGTTGGAGAAGAAGGAGATGGAAAAGAAAGAGGCTCAAGACTTGAAGGCCGCCGAAGCAAGGTCCACATGTGAAGAGTGTGGAGAGTATGGCCATGTCCGCAAAGATTGTCCGGAAGAAGCCAAAGTGCTCGACTACATGAGGAAGGGAGAATTGCCGAACTTCCGCTACGGGCAAGGTAGGCCTCAATTTAATGCAAGCTCATCTATTCCTAATGCGGTTTCGCTTCGTATACAATTGAAGGAGTTCATGGATGAGCAAGCTAAGATCAACAAGGACACCGTCACCAAGTTCAAGACCATAGACAAGGTGTTGGAGAACATCGATAGCAAAGTGACGGAGGTCGGAAGTTCCAATCATCAAGTGCTCAACATGATGAAGATGCTCAAGATGCAAGTTGGACAACTTGCGGGGCGCCTCACTAATGATGAAGGGAAGCTTCCGGGACAACCCAAATGTCTCGAATCGGCGAAGGCCATTCAAACGCGTTCGGGGAAGGAGACCGGAGATCCGGAACGTTCCGCGGGAGCAAGGAAGCTTAAACCATCCACCGAGGTGGAAGGAGTTGCTAAAGAGAAGGTTACGGGGATCGTCACCGAGGAACCCGAATTCGAGATGCGGAGGAAGACACGAGGATACCGCAACTCAAGCCACGCTACTTCCGAGGTAAACTTGACAACCACTTTGAGAAGTTTGTGGAAGTTGTGCGTAGACTTAGCATCAACATGCCATTACTAGATGCCCTACAAGTACCTACATATTCTCGTTACTTTAAAGACATACTTGCAAATAAATATGAGATAGCAACACTCGGGGTAGATCATGTCAAGATGTTCGAGGAGTGTAGTGCCGCTATTGCTAATGGGCTAGAAAAGCAAAAAGACCCCGGGTGCCCCACAATTCCATGTTCAGTTGGTTCTTTCAACTTCGAGAAGGCGTTATGCGACCTTGGAGCTAGTGTGAGCGTCATGCCGAGGGATGTGTTCGAGAAGCTACGCCTACCAATGGAGCCTACGGGAATATGTTTGGAGTTGGGAGACAACTCCATTCGCTATCCCTTGGGCATTGCTGAAGATGTACCCGTGAAGATTGGACACCACTTCATCCCCGTCGACTTCGTTATGCTCGAGATGGGAGAGAGGGAGAAGCCGCCGCTCATCCTAGGGAGGCCTTTCCTCAAGACCGTGGGAGCTACTATTGATGTTGGCAAGGGGGAGATCATGTTCGATATCAACGGAGAAAGGAGTTCCTTCAAGTTCCATCCAAGGATTGAGGCATGCAACATGATTGGAGTGAAGGGAGAACCAAAACAAACGGAGGGGCTGAAAAAGAAGAAGGAGCCGAAAAAATGAACGTAAAGAAAATCAAAGAAGGTGTTGCATCCGTCAAGACAAGGGAAGAGAAGCCGCCTGTGAAGACCAAAAAAAATGACTAAGCCGACTAAGCCGGAAGACAAGCCCGTGCCCAAGATGGTACGGAAGTGGGTACCCAAGATTGCAACGCCCGCAAAGAGCGTTGATCCGGAGTAATCAAGTGAAGAAGTCTAGCTATAGACTATAAACGAAGCGCTAGGCGGGAGGCAACCCGTTTCGTCGAGTCAAGAATAAGCTACCGGGAGGACAACCCGATTCCAGGTTTTTCGAGTATTTTTAATAATTTAGTTTTTGAGTTTTATTATGCAAAGACATTAGACTTAGAAGTGGTTGAACAATATTAGAGACATAATTCTTGATTGAATGTTTGCTTTATCATAAACCCTTTGCATGAACCCTCCTATGTGCTTGTTTGTTCTTTTCTTTTCGAGAAACCTCAACCAAATAATTTCAGAACCTAACTCAACCTTTCACCCTCATTATGGTGCTGAGGTTGACTTATTTTTCATGCTAAAACCACACGAGTAGAGCCACGATTTATATTTAAGTGTTAATAAAATTCAGCACGTGGTAGGACTCGCGTGAACCTAGAAATCAAAACTTTTGGTTGGTTTTAAAAATCTTTATCCTTGGTTTCTCTAGGATTAGAATTTTTCTAAGCCTATTCTAATTTTGTTTTATTCAAAATCTTTCTTATTTAGCCAAAATTAGAACCTAAACATATGCCCCCATGATCAAGCCGGGAAAATGTCTGCTCTCAACCAATGAAGGCAAACTATACCGGTGAGACCGAAATCGACGTAGTCGAAAAATATTTTCGACTTACATTTGTTTTTAATGGTTTAAAAACTTCTCTAAAATTATATTTGAGCTCTTGCATGGCTCTGAAAAATATTTTAAATTTCGAATTAGAGGAGTGCTTAACCCTAAACACACCTTAATGGAGGCAATCTAGTTTGAATTAATCATGCATGCACCATTGGATTCCCTTTTATCAACTTTCACCAATTCCACATGCAAAGGACAAGCATGGTGGGCAGCAAGCATCAACTTTGCAGGAATTTCATGGTGGCATGTGAAGCAAGGGGAGCTAGGGAGCATGGACATGACCCAAAGCATGGAGCATCAAGTGGAAGGACCAATAATGCAAGAAAAGGAGTGGACGAGAGCGTTTGGGCGGTGCAACTCGTGGAGCACGCGGGCGGGGAAAGTTGCGGAGGCGAAATGATCGTGCTTGGAAGAAAGACGAGGCGGGGAGGAGCCGGGGAGGCCCCCGGGGCGGCCGGCCCGGCCGGCCGGCCTCACCTACTTAAGGAGCCCCCCGGCTCCCGTTTTCGACGAGCAAGCTTCCCTCTCATTCCCTTGTTTGTGTGTTCAAGTTTGTGTGCTCAAAACCTCCGTAGACATAGCCAACCTTCCCAAGCTTGATAGCTCAAGAAAAAAAATCCACATCCTTAATCCACTCAAAGTCCACATCCGAAGCAAAGAGTTTAAGTGCCTAGTTTACCGGTTGCAACCCGGAGTTTTAGTTGAAGAAAGAGTGCAGCAACCATGTGGAAGAAGACCACAAGTCTCTTCTCCAAGAAGAAGAGTTCGTCGTCGTCCAAGCCGTCATCAACCACGTCTTAGAGGAGGCACTCGGTTTCCGAGTCTCCCCGGAGCATGGAGACGGATACGGCACCACCGAGGAGGAACGATGCTCTCCTCCTTGGTGGTATGAGGGCTGCAAGAAGCACTTCCATGAGGTTCACCGAACCTCGTGGGCACACGGAGAAGCAGCCCGTGCCACCACGACGATCGACTCGCTCAACCACGCCACCTCCTTACACCCCGACATACTCTTCGTACGGCTTCATCATCTTGTCGGCGGAGGAGGAGGAGAGGCTCTCTAATCTTGAGAAGAGGCTTGTGCCCAACGTCGAGTTCGACGACCAAGCACTCTACACC
The DNA here is from genome assembly GCA_947561735.1 of Cenchrus americanus. Taxonomy (NCBI): domain Eukaryota; kingdom Viridiplantae; phylum Streptophyta; class Magnoliopsida; order Poales; family Poaceae; genus Cenchrus; species Cenchrus americanus. Next base: position 78,142,724 of record OX387245.1, on the reverse strand, counting down.
TTGGGTTTTGGCACCGACATATACTATATGTTGGGGCACCTTGGATGGGTGCAGTTCTCCAACGGAGTATCGGTGGACACCCATTTGGGGTTCGCCTTGGAAATTTTGATGACTATTGCACCCATCGTTGATGATGATGGGGTGCAAAGCTTGTCGTTCCGTTTGGAGGGAGTCCAACAAGTGGTTCCCTACGAGCACGTTAGGGAGCTACTTGGATTCCACAAGGGAGCTCCGGAGAAAGTTGACGTGCCACCCGGCATGTTAGCGGGATTTTGGAATATGATCTCCGGAGAAGCCCACCAACAACGCAATTGCATCTGTAACCCCATTATCCGGATATTTCACTCTTGGATGTGCAAGAGGGTATTGGGGAGGATGAAGGAGACAAAGGTGACCGACACGGAGTTGAATTGGCTATACTCGGCTTTAATTGCCAGGCAGCCAATAGACCCCTCTTACCTCATGATCAACCGTTGGTGTTGTGAAGCAACATCGGGGGCGGGTAATATTGGTTCGGGGTGTTACCTCTCCATGTTGGCCTTTTCCTTGCGGCCGGGGATCGCAAGAAACCCCGACCACCTTTTGCGTGGTACCTCTCTCGGCATTGAGTATTTGCGGCAAGGCAAATACATTAGTGGAGATGAGAGAGGAGGTTATCGATTGGCCATAGTGAACCTACCCCTTCCCAACGAGAGGCTTAGGCTTTTCAACGAAGGGAGAGAAGATTGGTTGGAAGAGGGACTCCTTGTCCCTGCAAGGAAGAACAAAAGAGGAAGAATCGTAGAGGAGGGAACATCCTCCGCACAAGCGAGTGGAGCACAACCCAATGTGCAACCATTCGGCGGAGTCCCTCCTCCGCCAAGTTATTACGGAGGGCCACAAGAGCAAGCATGGGGGGGTGGTGCACCGGTACCCCCACCAAATTATGTTGTGCCCAATGCTAACTTCGCGGAGTCCTACGCTCATCATCCCCAACCACAACAAAGCATGGCCATAATTGGAGGGTATGCTGCAAGAAATGCTCAAAACATCGCAGCCATCCAAGCTAACGCAGCTCAACTCGGTGAAGGCAACTCACATATTGCCTTTGAACTTGGACGCCTTCACCTTGTGGAGCCAAATCAATTCGTCGGAGGGAATGTCCAATCATATTATGAGCAAGGGTATTATTATCAAGATCATCAACATCAACCACCGGCGGAGGACTAGAAGATTTAGGAACTTTAGTTTTCTTTTCTTTTCTTTTTCTCTGTAATTTTCAGCTTTTGCTTATGTGTGTTTGCGTAGTATTTTCTGTTTTTATTTAAATTTCAGCAAGCATGTTTTTTTATTTTCAGTTTGTATTTCAACTTGATGTCATCATTAATAAAGACACCACCTTGATTATATCATTGGAAAAGCTACAAAATTCGTGCCATGATGATATATGATTATAATTGCAGATTTGTTCATCTTTGTAATTGATTTATGCATGTTTAAGCTAGTGCTCTCTTAAAAATACCAATCTGAATTTATTTAAATGCTAGCTTAATTTTCAGCGGAGGTTATGATTAAAATAAAGACCCATAGTGCTTTATGTGCTCTCAAGTTATGAATAGATTAAAGATGTCTTTTAGGCTCAAAAATATCGCTAACCTTGTCACAAATATCACTTGTGTGTTGCTCAACCTATCCAAAGCCTAATATATATTTGAGTGCATAAACCTTAGTGTACAAGATTTATTTTTGAGTGAGTTATTGCAGGCCATGATTTCTCTGGCCCGAGACTAAGAAGCTGGTCATTCCATTGTTGCGTATCTATCTTTTTGCTAGCCTTTTATCCGTGCATTGTGTATCCCCGCATCGGAGATCTCACAAACTTCGCCGGATATCCACCCTTAAACCAAATATCATCTTTTGTGATTACCTCCTTGACCACAACCTATCGTTGAGAATGGATCATCAATTCAAGGAAGATCGCAAGACGGTGCCAACATTGAAGATTTCAAGTATCTCTTCAAGGAAAAATACTCCGGTACCTACCATATTTTTCGCCTCTTTGCTCGAGGACGAGCAACGTCTAAGCATGGGGGAGGAGGTAGGTACGGTGCAGTTTTAGGGTTAAGGGGAATATTTTTTTAAAAAAATGATGATGAAAAAAAATCCAGCGATACTCATGACTTTCAAGGTAAAGAAAAAATATAAATATATATGAAAGAAAGAAAGAAAGAATGAAAAGAATGAGAAATATGAGAAAGAGAAAAAAAATATATCTGCGTAAAAGTGAACTCCCCGGTTCTCTAAGAGTGCATTCAAGGCTTCAATTTTAAAAGACCCATTCTCATTTTCCAACCATGTGCAATCCGATAACGAGGACTTCCTTTGTGCCTCGGGATCACTCTTTGCCATTTGCACATGTCCACTCATCTAAAAGTGTGTGTATTTTTCTCTTTCCCCTCCTTGATTTAACATTATTTTCCAATGACCTTTTTGACGAGTCTCGGTAAGACCATGAGAAGCTTGTCTTGTTTTGACAACACCTCATTTGTAAAATCTTGTTAGGACTAAACTTTCCCAAAGCTCCATATAAAGCCTACCACATATATATGAGAGGGAAAGGAGTAGAATATATAGGCTTGAGAGACAAGTGAGTTGAGAGTTCATGAGCAATATATGAGATGATTTAAATTTGTGAACTTGGTTTAGTTTTTCTTTATCTTGTTCTTTATTTCAAAAATTCTGAGATCTATTTAAAACTTTGTGGGCATGTTAATACTTGTGGGATAAGCTTAATAAGTTATCTACCCTCCGTAGAGATGAAGGCTAGTACATTATGGAACTTTAATGAATTAAAATTTTGAGAGCATTATGTTTTCTCATGTGTGATCAAGTGCAAAGTTTAAACATTGTTTAGCAATGATGATATCCATCGAAGGCTTACTCGAGGACGAGAAAGGTTTAAGCATGGGGGAGATGTTGACGGTGAAAATCCGTCAACCTAGCCATGAGTTTACCTTCGGTGTTGGCATGAGTTTTATACCTTATCCATTGGTACTAACCCCCGTGGTATAACAAGTTCACGTGTGCATGTCGGTTTTGGAGTTTAATGTTTATGCAGGGTTTTAGTGTTGAATGCAAGACTTTCGGGATAAGTTCATCAAGCACCTCATGACAAGACCTTGAAGCCCCGTACAAGTCATGCAATGAAGCAAACTTAACTCCAAGAAGCCGGGGGACTTGATCCGAGAAGACGACGGACTCCGAGGACACCGATCGAAAAAAGTGCTTTGAATCTTGCAAGACAAGGAGTTGAGTCCAATTCGGAGAGAAACCGACGACATGGACCTACATGCGAAGGGGGAAACATCCGGGAAGCAAGGGAACCGACGTGGAGCGAAGGAGCCCTCGGGGCGGGCCTAAATGGGCCCGGGCCGGCCGGCCCGGTCCCGGTCGGCCCCGGGCCCATTTAGGGCCCAAATGCCCCCTCCTTTGCCCTAGCCGCCAATCGGGCTATTTATAGCCCCCTGACCGAGAGCCACACAGGGAAGAATTCGTCATCGGCCGCCGAGGAGCAGAGAGGAGAGGGACACCATCTCGGAGAGGAGAGGGTCGAGCTAGTTGACTAGGGTTTCCCTAGCCGACGTGGGAACCTTGCACGGAAGACCACGTCGGAGTTCCCGGAGCTAGAAGCAAGATCAAGGAAGGATCCCGGTGGTGATCTTGTGTATGTATCATTGTTATAGTTGAATTATCAAGTTGAATCTTTTCCTAGCGATCAAGTGTTTCCTCGAAGATTTCGTTTTTCGATCGGCTTTGCTTATTCCAATTCTATTCTCGAGATAGATTACATAGGGTGTTCTTGTAGCCGCGGTGGCTAGAGGTACACGCGGATCTTCCGAAAGAATCTCGACTTGTCTTTTGACTCGCCCTAAGCTCCCCGCATGAATAGGGATACGTTGTGACGAACGGGGGTCTCGAAAGGCGGATGTTTTCGGATTTGGACGGGAAACCACGATTTAAAGAGGCTTCTATTAAGATTCGATTTGCTACTTCTTCTCTTGCTTGGAACTTCAACAAAAGGCTTACCCCGATCCCTCTAGATCGGTTTATCTACCCAATCTTACTTTGTTTTCTCCGGTCTTTAGTAGATTAGATTCGTTTTGTGTCTTTTACTTAGATGCATTAGGGTTTTATCGAAGATTGAAGTTACTTGGCTTTATTAGATTAAGTTTTGCGTCACACATTTGTTCCACGGATTCGATACCTTGGGTTCACCACTCAAGGGAAGAAGGGTCCCTTGACTACGACGGGAGACTTGTACGCTTGCGAGTCACAAACGAACTTTGATACAATTATTAACCGTCAACACCGGCCCGATCTGGGCCCTAAGCCCAGCTAATTTCCTAGCAGGCCGTCGGCCCAGCGCAGAAGGGAGTTGGGGGGGTGTTTTCCGAACTTCTGATGAGTTACCTGATGGGCTGTGATGCCTGGTCCATCTGGGCCGTGACCCACCAACTTTCTGGACCGAGTCCACTGGGCCACCCACGGCCCAGTGACACTTCTGGCCCATCTTCGGCCTGTTAACCGCGGGTCGCTGACGTCATGCTGACGTCAGCGACATCTTTTCCAAAAATCCTTTTTCTTTTTCTGGGTTAATTTCCAGAAATGCTTAATTTATGGTTTTAACCCTTAAAAAATCATAACTATTTATAGGAAGCTCAGAAAAATATAAAACTAATTTCTATAAATTCGTAATTTCGAAACCTTGCTGATTGTAGGTAGTTTGAGCTCTTTTGGATCTTTTAAAATTGGTTCTTATTTGGAGTTATTGCTTAGAAGTGCATCGTATTCTTATTTTCGCGTCGAATCTCGTGCCGCAGACCCGAGCTTCGACCAGGAGGACGCGGAGGACCCCGAGTACACTGCTCCGGACAGCGACTGCTTCAACGGTAACGAAGGTGTCATGTCACTCCCAACCATGTAGAACCCATGTTGTTAAGTAGCTGCTAGTGCTTTACTTTATATGCATTGCTCTGATGATTTGCATAACCAGTTTAATAGCCATGCCTTGATGCTTTGTTATACCTGATTCCTTGTTTTACTTCCAGCGGGACTAGCTACAGACCCCTCACTAGTCCCTTATCACAACTATCCATACTTTTGTTGCTTGATTATGGATGGTACTCTGGGCTTGGACTGAGATGTGGATATCTCGGTGTGTTTCTAGCGTGCGTTCTGGGTGCGTATCTCCTTGCTGTGTTTTGGCGGGAGCGAGCCGCGGGGTTACTCGCGAACGTCTGCCGAGGGAAGATGCGATCTGGCCTCTAACCCGAGGGACGTGTCGTATGGGATGGAGATGGTGAGGGCTCACTCTTGGCCCTTAAGGACCGATCGTCAGTTTAACCATGTTTCTATGGACTCTTACCGTACAAACCGCCCGCCTTGTTATGGGCGGGGGTGCGGGGTGAGACTTGTAGTGGATAGCGTCCCTCCTGTAGGCGGGTCGGTGTGACCGTGTCGGGAGTGGTCTTTCCCTCCTTAGAAGACTTTGCCCGGCGAGGCCGGGAAGGGTTCCACGGCTTCGAGGGACCTCTCGCGGGTAGTATGAGCTGCCGCGGAGGCCGAGCCGGGCTCGGAGACGCGGGGAGGGTACTATCCACTTACTTGGCCTTCGGCCGTAGGGTGGGGCTTGGAATCGGTGACGGCGGTTCCGGTCCTATTCGGGCGGGTACGGTTGTACAACCTCGCGAGTGTTTAAACCTATAGCTATAGTCCGTGTCCTTTGGTTATGGACAGGTCCTAAGATCCGTTATCTTTGGCTAGCTATTCTTCTCTTGTGCTTCTTCCCTCCCCCGAGTGTGTGAGCCCGGCTTCGGCCGTTGAGATGTGGAAATAGGAGCAGGTGGGCCCCACATCGCAGATGAGAGTTGGGATCTGGATCGTGGTTGAGATCCGGAGTTTTGGTGTGATTTTCCTTGAGCGGGGTGTGGACCCCTGAGGTGTGGACCTCGGAGGCGTGAGCTTCTCCAAGGTGTGGACCTCTCAGCTGAATTCTGCTTACCTTGTACGTTGCAATGCTGCTTTGCTTAAGCCTTCTACAGCCAGAATAGGGATATCTCATGCATAGTAGAATATACACCGCTTTTGCCTCTTTGTTGGGAAGCTGACATGACATACCCGCTTATCGGGTAGACCCTGGTGTCTCTAACACAGAGCCGGACTACGACTTCGACAACGACGGATGGGTGGACTAGAGCTCTTCTTACACTCGAGTTGCCTGTGGATATGGAGTTTCCCGCGCTTTCATGGAGTCGCTGCTAGACGTTTTATTTATGTTGATTCAGTCCCGATGGACTTGTACCCGGCATGTGCCGAAGAGATGTACTCTAATTAATGTAATAAAATAAATGTTGTACTCTACTATTCTGTTTTTATCTTTTTGTATGGTTTTTGGCATTGCTAAGACAGGGATTGCACGTGGTAGCCCTCCTGGGACTACCACCGAGGTGCTAAGAGTCGAGTTCCCGTTCGCGGAAATCCGGTTCGTTTTAGTGGCTGTCTGCGTGACCTCGGCCTCCGGGATCACCACCTCCACCAGCTCTCCTGCCAGCCCTGTGTGAGGAGCTCCCGCTGCCGCTGCCTCCGCCGCCAATGTCACCATGATTAGCAGCACCACGACTACCGCCGGCGCCGCCGACACTGTTACCACCCTGAGAAGGCCCGCTGGCCGAAGCCCTAGTATTGTTGGGGTTCTGGGGTAGTTCTCCTTGAGTACGGTTGCATCCGTTGTCTGCTGGACTACGACTTGTGGCTTCATGGTTGTCGGGTTCGCGAGTTCTGAGGGGAGGCACTTGAGCGACTCTGTTGTCGACTCTCATGAAGTGGGCGTCCTCCGCGAGCTTGGCGATGACTTCACCCGCACGCATCCTCTGAGCCTGGCGTGCTATCGTAGTGATAGACATGAGGCATTGTTCGGGGGTAGTGTGCACCCGGCTTTCGACTTGATCAAGTGCCTCTGTGAGATTCTGTATTGGGAGGCTTTCACGAAGACATCTACGCTGTTTGTTCCGCTTCCTGTTGCGCCCACGTCGGGCGTTCTTGTCGTCGTTGGTTTCATCTGCGGGTGCATTGGCAGACAACTCGTCTGCTGAGATATCTTCAAAGTACCAGTCGGGGCGGGTCCCTGAAGGACCTGGCGTCTCGTCGGTAGCCATGAAGACTTGGCAATCAGGGGTGCCGAGACCGGAGTCAGTAGTCGCCACCTCTATTGGAGCTAGGGGTGTTCCCTCCTGGAAGGGAAGCGAGTCAAGGTAGACGACGCAGCGTGAGTGCCTGCCTGTCAGGTCTGCAGGCTTGCGGTCTAGCCAGTAGACGAATCTCCCGGCGGGTGTAGATGTTATAACTAGGCTGGTAGTTGGTCTTGACAGTGGTTGCTCAGTCGTGGAGTTCTCGAACTCGGGCTTGTCAGGATCTGATCCGAAGTCGAACTCGTAGGAGGAGTCCGAGTAGTAGCCGGAGGCGGGGTTGGAGTCCAAAGTGTAGTCGGAGACGATCTCCTTGCCGGCCCGGCGTGCAGTGAGAGCCTCCGCGTGGACCCTGCTAGCGTTGCAGAGGCCGTATGGGAAGTGCTCATGGAGTGGGATGTCAGCACACGATGGCTCAGTAGCCGGCTCGCATGCGATGGCCCACGAGGACGTTGAGTTCGAGTTGGAGGCAGATCCGGACTCGAAGTCGGTGTGTTGGTTGTAGAGCGAAATTTCGCCGGATTTACCGGTGAAATCGCCCGTGATTACCTCAGGAAGTGTCACGAGCCCGGTCTTCGGGTTGGGTGCCATGGTGAGGCGGAGTTGGAAAGATCCAGCGCCGTCGGCGGTGCAGACCCAGGTCCCGAAGATGAAGGTGTCGCCGCGGTTGAAGGCGACGGTTGGCTTGATGCAGATTGAAGCCGTCGAGTTCGCCATGAGATCTTTGGCGAGATCCCCTTCCTGGCGCTCCAACTGTCGGTGTTTTAGACTGGCAACCTACCAAGGGGATTACCCAAGGTAGATGAATGTGGCCTCGCCGAGATCGGTAACTCGAGGGAAGAGACACGTGGCACACAATTTAGACAGGTTCGGGCTGCGAGGTGCGTAATACCCTACGTCCTATATGCTGCGTAGCTCTAGATTGATTGGGTGTGTTTACAAGATGATGCGTATAAGAGAGGTAAGGGTCCCTGCCTCACCTTATATAGCACGGGAGGTAGGGTTACAAGTCGGTTTGGGGAGAGAGTACTAGTCGGGTACGTCTAGGAGTTCTCTACATAGTACAAGACATGCACAACTTCCTATCCGAGTACTCCTCCACCGTAGTCCTTGTGCCCCACGCCATCAGGTGCCGTGTAACCCAAGTCGAGTAGTCCCAGGGGCCCACCGAGTAATCAGTCCTTGTACCCACCGAGGTAGTGGGCCCAGGGAGGTCCATACGACAGTATGTTCTATGCTCCACGTGTGCCTCTATCTGTCTAAATTATCATTATTTTATCATTTGGCTTACCCCTGTTAAAGTATGTGTCATACCATCAAAGTCTCATAAAGTCTACTGCCATCCCTACTCAACCGATACATCCATCCCATCTTCCCTGTGGATATGATATTTTAAAACCCATCATCCCGGGTGATGTGCTCACCGGTATCCGTGCGCTTGCGGATCTTTCATTTCTCTGTAGGCTTAGCAAATACCAACACATAACATAGTACAACTTATATGCATAAAGTTGTGAAGCAAGTTCAGTATATGTACATGAGACACTGTGCTTTTAATGGCCTATTTGTATATTACATGATGGAAAATATACATGAGATGGCCCTTTAGTTCCCGGTCCAACTTTGGAGCCGGTACTAAAGGCCTTTCGTCGACGTGGCCCGAAATAGGTGTTGTAGTTGGCCCCCTTTACTCCCGGCTGGTAATTATTACCAACTGTGACAAAAGGGGGTCTCCCAACGGCTCGATCCGACAATTATTGCCCCTAGACTTTAGTCTCAGGTGGTCTTACGACCTGAGACTAAAGGGTACGTAAACCCACTCGAGACTAATGGTCGGACTCCATATAAACACCGTACCTTCTTCTTCCTCCTGCCACCCGAGCCATTCACCGTACTAACTCACCCGTGGGCTCAAGCTCCTCCGCTCCACGGTGACTCAAGCCTAGGGTGTTGCTGCAATTTTTTCTTCATTAATTTGTGAAGATTTCTCTCCTCCAAAGTGTTGTCAAGGTTGGAATCTTCATCCTCCCTTCATTTGTTGTAATTAAATTTTGTTCTATGGTTTAGAGATGGAGAAAATAGAAATGTTAATTTGTAGCTAGGTAGGAGGAGCTTAGAGAGATGAGATTTTGTATATATACGTGTGAAGGACCGATACGACAAACCAGAGAGGGGGGGAGTGAATGGGAGCCGATAAAACTTCTTCTCGAAGGAGATGGAAACTCCAACAAGATGAACACAACTTCCAACACACGTCTCCGACTCACTACCCAAGTTGGCCAAGCCCACGTAGCCACTGGAGTGCCACTAGACCTAGGAACCAACACACAACCTTCCAACCCGAGAACGCAGCGGAACACCAAACCTCGAGTCTACAGACCAACACCGGTCAGACCGGTGAGCACCACCGGTCAGACCGGTCCCTGCTGGTGAAAATGAGCAACTTTCACTAAGTGGTTCCACACCGGTCAGACCGGTAAGACACACCGGTCAGACCGGTCACAGCCTGAAAGCCCCCAAAACACCAAACAGGCCAACCGACCACCAAACTGACCCAAACTCGAAACAGCAGCAACACAGGACAACAACAAACACACCCAGACGTTCACCCGAGCAAAAACCCACCGAGGGTTGCACCGGTCAGACCGGTCAAAAGAACCGGTTAGACCGGTCAAAAGCACCGGTCAGACCGGTGTAGCCTGGGCAGCTCGGGATGAACAGCACCCGCGGGTCAACTCCCCCAAATCCAAACCTCGATCTCCCGAATCGCTCCACGGACTTGAACAAGACTTTGGGGATATTAGGAACACCTCATGAGGAGTCCATAGCCAAGTTTAATCCCACCAAAAATCGTCCAAAAAGGAGGAACCGAAGAAATCCCGCCAAGAGCACCACAAACCCTAGAACTCGGAAAACCCCAAAATCGAGCCCCTTTACTCACGGATTTGGGAGGGGAATCACTGCCCAAAGACCCACGAAGGGTTCCCACAAATTTCCCCCATCAAATCCCAAAGAGAAAGGTCCCGAAAACACCCCAAAGAAATCACCAAGAGAGGGCTCCAAAAATCAACACCAAGAACAACCGGAACAACACATCCAAACCTTGAGGAACCACGCCGAATCATCTATACATACAACAAAGGTTCATACACGGTCTAGCTTGCCACTCGATCATCCAACCCTCTCACAAGATCTCACCATGAAGCTCTCAAGCTAGTTTTATGGAAATGCAAAGGAAAATAGGAAAACAAATGAGCTAGGGTTCCAAGAGTTGGCTGCCATCCTCTCACCTCTTGGGTTATATGGAGGCAACAGAAAGTCTAAAATACCCTTCTCTAACAACTAGGGATACAAGCCCTTCAAGGGTGGTTTTGGAAGACTTGATGCTTTCTCCATCGGACGGATGCCCAGCGACCGCAACCTGCTTAGCCTCGACGCAAGCCTTGCGATCCCGACGCGTGTTCTCCGCTTCGAAGATTCCGGACTGCGTCGTCGCACACCGGTCAGACCAGTGCTCCCAACCGGTCAGACTGGTACCCACCGGTCAGACCGGTCAGACCCACCGGTCAGACCGGTGCAGCCTTCTTGCGGCACCGTCTTCGGTTCTTCGGTCTTGGCTTTGTGGATCAACCAAGGAACCCAGTGGTTTTCTGGTGAACCACCGGAAACCCCACAAACTCGGTGTAGCCTCCGCCAATCTCCACTCATGACATAGCTCCCACGTAGTCCCGGCTCGACCTTGGTTTTGTGGCTCAACCAAGAAATCATCCACGACTTCATCTTGCTATTCATGCCACCATGCGGCCCGCACTTGACCCCGCTGGCCACCGGGTCCCTCGAACGAAGCCTACTTGTCTTCTCCACACCTGGAGGCCTCACCGGCGACGACCTTTCGCGCTTGTTCTTCACCTGCACCAACACCAGTCAAGCCGCAACCTGCACTTGCAATACTTAGCCAAGAATCAGTCCACACAACGTTGTCAATCACTCATCACACAAGGAAGCGACCATCCACCAGTCCTCGAACCACACATGATCCTCAATCTCCCCCTTTATGAGTGCATTGACAACACCCACACGAAAGTAACAAGAGAGAAAAAAAAGAAAAGAAATGAACAAAAAGAAACTCCAACAAGCGATCGAAAGCCAAACAAAGGCAAAGAGCAAGATCACTTGAAGAAGACAAATCTCGGACCCCTTAGGCAAGGGAAATGGCTCGACACATCCGAGACAAAAACCAAGCTCTAGCAAAGAGCACGAACCACCGAACCAAAGCTCAAACACCACAAAGAGCTCCCCCTGCACACATGCAAGCTCCCCCTGAACCAATGCACCTCCCCCCTGGACGAATGCATGCAAACCGACTGAAAACGGGCAGGCCCCGCAGCAACTTCAGCTCACACCGGTCAGACCGGTCATCACCACCGGTCAGACCGGTGCATAAGATGTGCACAGGATCAGCACTCACACCGGTCAGACCGGTGACCTCGACCGGTCAGACCGGTGCACAACAGAGCCCAGAAATGGCTCGAAACCACCTGAAAACCTTCTAAATGCACCCAGCAAGCCATTTCAAGCTCAAACATCTCCCCCTTGTTGGCAATGCATGAATCAAGCCAAAAATGCAAAAAATTCAACCTAGAGCTTCTCAAATAGACAAAATTCAACAAAGAATGCTACACATGTCCAAATGAGAAAGTTAGATACTCTATAGCTTCGTATCGATCTCAACTACATGATCACCAAGTTTCACATCCATTGGACGAAGCTAAGATGGATTTGGGCAATTTTGTGAAAAACTTGCCTCTCATGAGCAAAGTCCTAAACATGATCAAAGCATATCAAAATGGCAAAGCCACACAAACTTCATGCTAGGACAGCCATTCTAATCATAAGACCATCACAAACACCCACAAGCACCTCATGTCATGTCAAAGCCACCGAGCCATGTGCCTACTTCTATGTATGAGACTTCTCATTGGTAGGCATCATGCAACGGTTTAGCACCCAAAGCAAATTAAATTCAGCACATATGACATGGGAGCATATTTTCCAAGCATTTTTAATTTCATTTTCAGATTTATAAATGGTACATGAAATGTCTTTGTGACAAAAAGGAACTTATGCCCCTCCACAAGATGAAGTAAGAGGGCTAAACATTCATGATGGCAAATGAGCCTTTGGCTCCATATGATCAATAAGCTAGCTATCCAACCACAAATTAAGCATAGCCAAGCCACTAAAACATGTCAAGATTGAGGACCATGTGTGGTTCGAGGACCGGTGGATGGTCGCTTCCTCGTGTGATGAGTGATTGACAACGTTGTGTGGACTGATTCTTGGCTAAGTATTGCAGGTGCAGGCTGCGGCTTGACTCGTGTTGGTGCAAGTGAAGAACAAGCGCGAAAGGTCGTTGCCGGTGAGGCCTCCAGGTGTGGAGAAGACAAGTAGGCTTCGTTCGAGGGACCGGTGGCCGGCGGGGGTCAAGTGCGGGCCGCATGGTGGCATGAACAAAGAAGATGAAGTCGTGGACGGTTTCTTGGTAGAGCCTCAAAACCAAGGTCGAGCCGGGACTACGTGGGAGCCGAGTCATGAGTGGAGATTGGCGGAGGCTACACCGAGTTCGCGGGGTTTGCGGTGGTTCACCCCGAAAAACCACCGGGTTACTCGGTTGAGCCACAAAACCGAGGCCGAAGACTCGACGAGGAGGTGCGGCCACCCGTGCCGGTTCAACCGCCCGGGAGGGGCGGTCGGACCGCCCGGGGCCGGTCGGATCGGCCGGGCCGGTCTAACCGCCCGGGGGGCGGTCGACCGCCCGGCCGCCGGCCGGCGAGAAGCTTCGAAGCGGAGGACACGCGTCGGGATCGCAAGGCGTGCGTCGAGGCTACGCAGGGTGCGGTCGCCGGGCATCCGTCCGATGGTGAAGACATCAAGAATTCCAAATCCGCCCTTAAGGGGCATGTATCCCTAGTTAGTAGAGAGGGGCATTTTAGACATTCGGTTGCCGCCTATATAACCCAAGAGGTGAGAGGTTGGCAGCCAACTCTTGGAACCCTAGCTCATTTCGTTTTTCCATTTTCGTTCTCTATTTTCCCTAGGTTTTTTAGAAGGCTAGTTTGAGAGCTTCATGTGAGATCTAGAGAGAGGGATGGATGTTTGGGTGGCAAACTAGACCTTGTACGAACCATTCATGGCATGTATAGAAGGTTCGGCGTGGTTCTTGATGGTGGTTTTCCCGTCTCTTTGATGTTGATTTTCGGAGCTCTTTTTGGCGGTGTTTTGAGAACGATTTCTCGGGGTTTTTGGTGGGTGTCACGTATGAGGTTCTTGTGCCTCTTTGGCTGGTGACTTTGCCCCCAAATCCCCTTTGAATCGGACTCGATTTGGTGGTTTTTCGAGTTGGGCGAGTTCTTGACCTAGAGAAGCGATTTCTTCGATTCCTCTTGATTGTGAGCGTTTCGGGTCGATTCCTTTGAGGTAGAGGTTGCCCGGGAGGTAACCCGAGCTATCCCCGAAGTTTGGCCGCAATCCGTGGAGTGATTCGGGAGATTGAGCGCAAGGAAGTTGAGGTTTGACCCGCGGGTTCTCGTTCCGGAAGGGGCGGTCTAACCGCCTACGAGGGCGGTCTAACCGCCCGGGTGTTTCCGGTCAAAGTTTTGTTTCGCCGGATTTTCCTCTGTGAGTTCGTCCGCCTTGATCGGAGGAGTGTACCGGGTGAAATTTGGAGCCGTTCTCGCGCGAGTTGCTAGGTGTTCTTGGTTGGAGTTCTTTGCTGGGGGTACGGGAGGTTAGACCGCCGCCCCGGGTAGCCGGTCTAACCGCCCCTAGGCCCTTGGGTGAAGGTTTGGTTTTCGCCAAGATTTTCCGGTAGCTAGCATGGCCTTGACCGAGAGATCTCTGTTGGTGAAACCGTGGTGTGTTTTGGTGCTTGGAAGAGGCGTTTCGAGAGGATTTCTTGGTTGCCGGTGGAGGCGGTCTAACCGCCCCTATACCCGGTCTAACCGCCCCCTCTCGGTTAGCCGGCTTTCGAGTTGTTTCCTTGTCGGTCTTTGCGTGTGTGTGTGTGGTTCTTTGGTAGAGTTTGTTCCTAGGACCGGTAGCACTCCGGTGGCTACGTGGTTTTGGCAAACGGGAGGTAGAAGTGCGGAGCGTGTGATTTCGGGGGTTCGACCGAGCTAGTTCGTCTTGTCGGAGTTTCAATCTCCCTCGAGAAGAATTTTTATCGGCTCCCATTCACTCCCCCCCTCTCTGGTCGCCTTATCGGTCCTTCAAGTGGTATCAGAGCCGGTTCGGGTCTTTGTTGACTCTAACCAGTCTAAGATCCAAGGATGGCGTACCAGGAACGGGGTTCGGGTCCTCCACACTTCGATGGAAAGAACTACCAGATGTGGAGCAAGCGGATGGGTGCGTTCCTCCGCGGAAAGGGTCAGACTCTGTGGGATGTCACGGTGGACACAGGATATGTCCAGCCGATGGATTTCCTTGCTCCAGGGTCGAGGGACAGATTCGACGCCAACAATAAGGCGGTCGACTACTTGTTTCGTGCTTTGTGTCGGCCTGAGTTCGATCGGGTGCACACCGAGCACTTGGCTTGTAGGATTTGGGCGGTGTTGAAGGAGGCTCATGTTGGGAACGCCCAGGTTCAGGCACGGTTGTATGCGACCTACCGGAGAGAGTACGAGAACTTCACTCATCTCCCCGGTGAGTCCATCGATGCCTTGTTCCAGAGGTTCACGGTGGTTGTGAACAACATGAGGGCCAATGTGGACGTGCTCCCGTACGATGATCATGATAGAGCAGTCAAGCTCTTACACTCTTTGGATCGTACGATATGGGGCGGGAAGTTCGAGGCCATAGTCGAGTCGGAGAGGTACGACACTCTGACGGTGAACGAGCTGTTCTCGAAGCTCAAGTCGGCTGAGGTGGATAGGGGCATGACTGCCAAGCTCGAGGGACCGACTGACTCCCATAGTCTTGCCCTCGTTGGTGGCTCCAAAGGAAAGACTAACTCTAACCCATCCACCAGGATGTTCTCGTTTTCCTCTTTGATGTCTATGCCAGATGAGGAATTTGATGACCTTGGAGAGGACGAGCTGGCGCTGTTGACAAGGCGGTTCGAGAGGCTGCACGAGAACCGCGTGAACATGAGGAGGAACACGAGGACACCTTCCGGTCCGCGGCAAGTCGGGACATTTCGTCGCCGACTGCCCGGAGAAGGCCGAGAGCAAGGACAGCTACAAGCACAAGCCGAGGAAGAACGACGACAAGTACCGTTCGAGGCGCGATCACAAGAGCAAGCACAAGAACAAGTACAAGGACGAGCGACGATCGAGGAAGAAGGAGGGCCGAGGCAAGGCCCGAGCGAAGGTTGGAGCGAGCGACGTCGACTCCGGGGGCCGCGTACTCCACCTCGAGCTCGAGCGGCCCGGCCGACGACGAGGGAGATCGCCGCAAGAACGAGAGGTCGTCCAAGAACCTCGAGCGGGGCCGAGTCGCCGCGAGAGACGGCTTCTGCACCATGGCGCTGAAATCCGGCAGCAAGAAGAGCACACAGAGCGACTCGGACTCTGAGTCCGACGACGAGGTACGTGATGAGCTTTCCTTCTTGCGCCAGGAGAATGAGAGGCTTGGCTCTTTGCTTGATAACCGTGATGATATGCTTAGAGAGGCCAAGAAAATGAGGAAAGAGCTTAGGGCTTCACTCGAGGATGCTAGGACTAGAGTGGCTGAGCTAGAAACACAGGTGCTTGATAGCAAGCTTGAGATTGATTCGCTTAAGGCTAGCCCCGTTGTTGCCGATGAAAATGATTGTCTTGATTGCTCCATATTCCTTGCTGATCTTGCTTTGTTTAAGGAGAAGCATGCCTCCAAGTGTGAGGAACTAGATGTGCTTAGGGTTGAAGTGGCTGAGCTTAAGTCTAGACCTGCTTTGCTAGGTGCTTGCACTTCTTGCCCTGTTTTGCATGCTAATTGATGAGTTGCATGCTTACACTAGTTCGCTTGAGGCTAAATTGAAGGAACCCATGCCTACATCCTGCTCTACTTGTGAAATGCATGCATTGAAAAATTTGGAGCTTGCACATTATGTCGATCGCTTGCAGGATGAGAATGATGACTTGAGGAAGTTGATGGGTTGGTTGTCTGGTCATGAGCCTCGCTTGAGGATGATGATCGATGATCGAGGCCTTTAAGAGGCAAGATGGTGAGGGGCTTGGGGCAAACAAGGTTGGTGAAGGAAGTGGAGAGAATATCCCGAGCCACCAAAAACCCACCACAAAAATGATTTCCCTCCAAAACCCAACCATCTTAGGAACCGACTAGACACAACCCCAGCTCCACCTATATTTCCTACACCCACAAATGATCTCCAAAAGCCCATCAAGTTTGTGAGCACTTCGGGGAAAGTGTTCTTTGGGAAAGTGAAAGAGAAGGCAAGTGAGGAGAAATCGGTGGAGGAGTTGAGTGGAGAGAAACCAAGCGAGCAGCCCCAATCCAAGCCAAAACCTAAGCTTGTGAGGTTCCGTTGTGGCCATTGTGGGAAAGAGGGTCACAAGGATGAGTTTTGCTTCAAGAGGAAGCGGGAAGAGAGGATGGCAAAGGAGTGGGCGAACAAGGATAGGTACAACCCTTCCCATGGTGTACCTAAGCCTCGTATGCCACTGCCCAGGGGTAAAGCTGTGGTGAGAAGTGTTCCGGCATGGGGAGATGCGAGTTCCCGCAGCCGAGGAGGAGTTCTGGAGGGGGCGGTCAGACCGGCCTGGCTAGGCGGTCAGACCGGCCCAGCCCAGAGGGGGCGGTTAGACCGGCCTGGCTAGGCGGTTTAACCGGCCCCCCGGGGCTCGCGGAGTGGTTTTCGAGGTAGTGAGTCGAGAGGTTTCGGTGTCCGGAGGTGGAGTTGCGGGTGGTTGGTCCGGAAAGACGACGGTGGTCGGTTGCTAGGCATTCTCCCCCTCGAGGTCACTACGGGGATGGGAGGAGTCGTAGCTTTGAGAAGGAGAGGAGGGACGCTCCACGGGTTGTCTTCCGTGGTTTTGGTCCTCCTCCGGGCGGAGAGGGTGGTTTCCTCGGAGTGGTTACCGAGGTGGTGTTCGTGGAGGTAGCTTTGGTAGGAGAGATGCTTTGGTTGGTGCTAACCCCACTTTCGAGCAAATGGCTCGGCACCGGTTTTCCTCCTTTGGTACTAACCCCGATCTTTGAGTCGTTTGTTCGCTCACGTGCTTGTTTTTGAATTTCGGGTGGGAGACTTGAAGAACATTTGGTTGATTGACTCCGGTTGTTCGAGGCATATGACCGGAGACGGGGGTGGTTCTCAAGTCTCGTCCCGTGGTGACGAAGAGGTACATCACTTTTGGGGACAATGGGCGTGGGCGTGTGCTTTCGAAGGTGAGATAAAAGTGAGTGACAAGATCACTCGAGGCGTGTTGCTCTTGTTCAATCGCCGGGGTACAATTTGCTTTCGTGTCTCGGTTGTTGGATGAGGGCTTTGAGGTGTTGTTTCGGCCGTGGTGGTTCTCGGATTGTGGACTCTCGAGGGGACCTTGTTTGTATGGTCGTTCCCGAGGGTCGGGTGTTTCGTGCTCGATTTTTCTCGGTCTTCGGGTGTTGAGCGTTGTTTCTTGGTCGGTTCTTCGAGTGAGTTGTGGAGGTGGCATAGGAAGTTGGGTCACTTGAGCTTTGACTTTTTGTCTCGCTTGAGTAAACTCAATTTGGTCCGAGGATTGCCATGGTTGAAGCTTGAGAAAGAGTTGGTTTGTGCTCCGTGTAGGCATGCCAAGATGGTGGCCTCTTCTCACCCGCCTCTCACCGATGTGATGACTGAGCGTCCATGCGAGCTGCTCCATATGGACCTTGTTGGCCCAGCTCGTGTGCGATCTCGCGGGTGGGAAGTGGTATGTCCTTGTTGTGGTGGATGACTATTCTCGGTATGCGTGGGTGTTCTTTCTTGAGGAGAAGGGGGAGACGTTTGGTTTTGTTCGAGATCTAGTCTTGAGGTTGAGGAACGAGAGGCACGGAGATGCCATACGAGCTATCCGCGGTGATAATGGCTCGGAATTCGGGAACTCTCGTTTTGAAACCTTTTGTCATGACTTGGGTCTTGAGCACCGGTTTTCGAGTCCGTATACGCCTCCCCGAGAATGGTGTTGTGGAAAGGAAGAACAGGACCTTGTGCGAGATGGCTCGGACGATGCTTGATGAGCATAGGACTCCGAGGAGGTATTGGGCTGAGGCGGTGAATACCGCGTGCTATGTGTCGAACAGAATATACCTCAGAGTGCACAAGAAGAAAACATGCTGTGAGTTGATGCATGGTCGCACACCCAAAGTGAGTCACTTCCATGTCTTTGGTTGAAAGTGTTTTATTCTGAAGAAGGGCAGGAAGTTGGATAAGTTTGAGGCTAGGTCTGTCGATGGCATTTTCTTTGGTTATGCATCTCATTCTAGAGCATATCGTGTGCTCAATCTTGAAACTAACCAAATCGTGGAGACTTGCGAGGTAACCTTCGACGAGACAGAGCCACGTAGTCGGCTTGTCTTTGAGTGTGCGGTGATGATGAGCTTGGCGAGGAGATCTTTCGGGAGGAGGAGCATGAACATGGTGATGATGAAGATGGCGGTGCGGTGCCCCCGACCGGACATGTACCCACTACTTCGACTACGATGATGGATGGACCCTCTGCTACACCTACGACGACAAATCAAGAACGAGGAGAAGGCCGATGTTGAGGGGGAGGTAGCTTCGAGGCGAGAACCTCCCCGGCGAGTTCAAGTGGATCACCCGGCTTCGAGGATCATCGGCGACATGAATGAACGCACTACACGGTCGAGGGTTCGAAACAATTCCCATTTTGCTCATGCTGCATTTGTTGCTTCTTTCGAGCCCAAAGACATTGGACACGCACTATCCGATCACAATTGGGTTAACTCGATGCATGAGGAGTTGGAGAACTTTGAGAGGAATCGGGTGTGGGAGTTGGTTGACCCTCCCCCGGGGTGTAAGCCGATTGGTACAAAGTGGGTGTGGAAAAACAAAGAGGGAGAGAAGGGTGAGGTTGTGAGGAACAAGTCGAGACTTGTTGCTCGGGGGTTCGATCGAAGGAGGGGATCGACTACGAGGAGACCTTTGCTCCCGTAGCCCGTTTGGAGGCGATTAGGATCCTTCTAGCTTTTTCCGTGGCTAAAGGGTTCAAGTTGCACCAAATGGATGTGAAGAGTGCTTTTACGAATGGTGTGCTTGGAGGAAGAAGTGTATGTGAGGCGACCTCGGGGTTTGAGAGTGAGAAGTACCCCCACCGGGTGTACAAGTTGAGAAAGGCGGCTGTATGGGTTGAAGCGGCGCCTAGAGCTTGGTATGGCGAGGTTGAGGGGGTTCTTATTTGAGAGAGGTTTTGAGATGGGGAAGGTCGATCGGACCTTGTTTTTTGCGAGGCGGGCGGAGATATCCCGATTGTGCGGGTGTACGTGGATGATATTGTCTTTGGTGGCTCGTCTAACTCTCTTGTTGCGAGGTTTGCGGATGATATGAGCGGGGAGTTCGAGATGAGTATGATGGGTGAGTTGCGCTTCTTCCTCGGGCTACAAATCAAGCAATCAAAGGAAGGAACATTTGTGCACCGGGCTAAGTACACCAAGGACATTGTGAGGAAATTCAAGATGGAGGACTCCAAGGCTATCACGACGCCGATGAGTACGACTACGGCTCTTGATGCGGACGAGGAAGGTGAACATGTGGACCGGAAAGGAGTACCGAAGCATGATCGGGTCACTCCTCTACTTGACGGCGACGAGGCGGGACATACGCTTCTCGGTGTGTCCGTGCGCTCGTTTTCAAGCGTCTCCGAGGACTTCGCATCGGCAAGCGGTGAAGCGAATTTTCGGTACTTGCGTCACACTCCCGACTTCGGCCTTTGGTACTCCGCGTCCTCTTCTTTGGCGCTTCATGGCTTTTCGGACGCGGATTTTGCCGGGTGTCGGTTGGATAGGAAGTCCACTTCCGGGACTTGCCGCGTTTTTGGGTTCTTCGTTGGTGTCTTGGTCTTCTCGTAAGCGGTCGAGTGTTGCTCAATCCACGACCGAAGCCGAGTATGTTGCCGCCGCTAGTTGTTGCTCTCGGCTCCTTTGGATCACCTACACCATGAGTGACTTTGGTGAGGAGTATACCCATGTCCCACTTCATTGTGATAGCACCGATTGCCATAAGCGTTGCAAAGAACCCAGTGCTCCATTCCAAAACCAAACACATAGAAGTGAGGTATCATTTCCTGAGAGACAACGTAGAGAAAGGGAAGATAGCTTTGATCCATGTACCCACACATGACCAACTAGCCGATATTTTCACCAAACCTCTAGATCAAGCAACTTTCACTCGTTTGCGGGGGGAACTTGGTGTGTGTTTGATTTCTTGAGTTGGGTGTGTGGGGGCTTTCCTTTGCCGGTGGTGTCGAGCCCGTTTTGCCTCCCCTTGAGGAGCCGGTTTGTAGCATGTGTATAGCTTTCCTTTGTGCATTTCTTGCATTTGGCATGGCATATGTAACATGATGTATAGGCATCCTTGTATCTTAGCTTGCATGCATTTTGTATCATATGCATTGGATAGGAAAAGCTTCTCCTATATACAATGTTTACCATGGGTTGCTATATATGTTCTTGTGAGCTTGTTTGATATGCTACGGTTAGTTTGACTTAGCTCTTGATGATCTTGATGAATGATCCATGGTTGATGGTTAATTTTTGAAAAATGTCACATACATGCTCTCTCATGTGTAAATGCCTATATATGATCTTGACAGGTTTTTAGTGGCTTTGCTATGCTTTCTTTGTGGTTGGATAGCTAGTTTATTGATCATATGGAGCCAAAGGCTCACTTGCCATCATGAATGTTTAGCCCTCTTGCTTAATCTTGTGGAGGGGCATAAGTTCCTTTTTGTCGCAAAGACATTTCATGTACCATTTACAAATCTGAAAATGAAATGAAAAATGCTTGGAAAATATGTTCCCATGTCATATGTGCTGAAATTAATTTGCTTTGGGTGCTAAACCGTTGCATGATGCCTACCAATGAGAAGTCTCATACATAGAAGTAGGCACATGGCTCGGTGGCTTTGACATGACATGAGGTGCTTTTGGGTGTTTATGATGGTCTTATGATTAGAATGGCTGTCCTTGCATGAAGTTTGAGTGGCTTTGCCATTTTGATATGTTTTGCTCATGTTTAGGTATTTGCTTGTGAGGGAGTAACTTTTCGCAAAATTCCTAAAATCCTTTTAGCCTTGTCCAATGGTTGTGAATCTTGGTGATCACGTAGTTAAGGTCCTTACGAACCTGTCGAGTATCTAACTTGCTCATTTGGACTTGTGTAGCTCCTTGTGATGAATTTTGTATATTCGAGAAGCTATATGTTGCAAGTTTTCGCATTTTGCCTTGATTCATGCATTGTCAACAAGGGGGAGAAGTTTGTGCATGGTTTGGGCACTCGGGAGTGTTTGGAAGGTGTTCCAATTGTTTCGGGCAATTTTTGAGCGAGTTTGGTGCGGGGCCGGTCTCTTTGGGCGGTCTAACCGCCCCCCGGGCGGTCGGTTCGGGCGGAGGCGGTCTAACCGCCCGGCGGGCGGTCTAACCGCCCGGGCGGTGTGAGCGGGTTTTTGCTCTTTGTTGCACTCCCGAGTTGCATTGATGCATGTGTTCGGGGGAGTGTCTTGTGGCTCGGGGGAGCTTGCATTTGTGCAGGGGGAGCTCTTTGTGGTGTTCGAGTTTTTCTTTGGTGGTTTGCGCTCTTTGCTTGAGCTGTATTTTGTCTCGGATGTGTCGAGCCGTTGTCCTTGCCTAAGGGGTCCGAGACTTGTCTTCTTCAAGTGATCTTGCTCTTTGCCTTTCTTTGGCTTTCGATCGCTTGTTGGGGTTTCTTTTTATTTTGTTTCTTTCTTTTCCTTTTCTCTTATGTTACTTCATGTGAGTGTGTTGTCAATGCACTCATCAAGGGGGAGATTGAGGACCATGTGTGGTTCGAGGACCGGTGGATGGTCGCTTCCTCGTGTGATGAGTGATTGACAACGTTGTGTGGACTGATTCTTGGCTAAGTATTGCGAGTGCGGCGGCGGCTTGACTCGTGTTGGTGCGAGGTGAAGAACAAGCGCGAAAGGTCGTTGCGGTGAGGCCTCCGGGTGTGGAGAAGACAAGTAGGCTTCGTTCGAGGGACCGGTGGCCAGCGGGGTCAAGTGCGGGCCGCATGGTGGCATGAACAGCAAGATGAAGTCGTGGACGGTTTCTTGGTAGAGCCTCAAAACCAAGGTCGAGCCGGGACTACATGGGAGCCGAGTCATGAGTGGAGATTGGCGGAGGCTACACCGAGTTCGCGGGGTTTGCAGTGGTTCACCAGAAAACCACTGGGTTACTCGGTTGAGCCACAAAACCGAGGCCGAAGACTCGACGAGGAGGTGCGGCCACCCAGGCCGGTTCAACCGCCCAGGAGGGGCGGTCAGACCGCCTGGGGCCGGTCGGATCGGCCGGGCCGGTCCTAACCGCCCGGGGGGCGGTCGACCGCCCGGCCGCCGCGCGAGAAGCTTCGAAGCGGAGGACACGCGTCGGGATCGCAAGGCGTGCGTCGAGGCTACGCGGGGGTGCGGTCGCCGGCATCCGTCCGATGGTGAAGACATCAAGAATTCCAAATCCACCCTTAAGGGGCATGTATCCCTAGTTAGTAGAGAGGGGCATTTTAGACATTCGGTTGCCGCCTATATAACCCAAGAGGTGAGAGGTTGGCAGCCAACTCTTGGAACCCTAGCTCATTTCGTTTTTCCATTTTCGTTCTCTATTTTCCCTAGGTTTTTTAGAAGGCTAGTTTGAGAGCTTCATGTGAGATCTAGAGAGAGGGATGGATGTTTGGGTGGCAAACTAGACCTTGTACGAACCATTCATGGCATGTATAGAAGGTTCGGCGTGGTTCTTGATGGTGGTTTTCCCGTCTCTTTGATGTTGATTTTCGGAGCTCTTTTTGGCGGTGTTTTGAGAACGATTTCTCGGGGTTTTTGGTGGGTGTCACGTATGAGGTTCTTGTGCCTCTTTGGTCGGTGACTTTGCCCCCAAATCCCCTTTGAATCGGACTCGATTTGGTGGTTTTTCGAGTTGGGCGAGTTCTTGACCTAGAGAAGCGATTTCTTCGATTCCTCTTGATTGTGAGCGTTTCGGGTCGATTCCTTTGAGGTAGAGGTTGCCCGGGAGGTAACCCGGCTATCCCCGAAGTTTGGCTGCAATCCGTGGAGTGATTCGGGAGATTGAGCGCAAGGAAGTTGAGGTTTGACCCGCGGGTTCTGTTCGGAAGGGGCGGTCTAACCGCCTACGGGGGGCGGTCTAACCGCCGGGGTGTTTCCGGGTCAAAGTTTTGTTTCGCCGGATTTTCCTCCGTGAGTTCGTCCGCCTTGATCGGAGGAGTGTCCGGGTGAAATTTGGAGCCGTTCTCGCACGGTTGCTAGGTGTTCTTGGTTGGAGTTCTTTGCTGGGTACGGGAGGTTAGACCGCCCCGGGTAGCCGGTCTAACCGCCCCCTAGGCCCTTGGGTGAAGGTTTGGTTTTCGCCAAGATTTTCCGGTAGCTAGCATGGCCTTGACCGAGAGATCTCTGTTGGTGAAACCGTGGTGTGTTTTGGTGCTTGGAAGAGGCGTTTCGGAGGATTTCTTGGTTGCCGGTGTGGAGGCGGTCTAACCGCCCCTATACCCGGTCTAACCGCCCCCTACCGGTTAGCCGGCTTTCGAGTTGTTTCCGCTTGTCGGTGCTGCGTGTGTGTTGTGGTTGCTTTGGTAGAGTTTGTTCCTAGGACCGGTAGCACTCCAGTGGCTACGTGGTTTTGGCAAACGGGAGGTAGAAGTGCGGAGCGTGTGATTTCGGGGGTTCGACCGAGCTAGTTCGTCTTGTCGGAGTTTCAATCTCCCTCGAGAAGAATTTTTATCGGCTCCCATTCACTCCCCCCCTCTCTGGTCGCCTTATCGGTCCTTCAAAGATCATATAAAGGCATTTACACATGAGAGAGCACACATGTGACATTTTCAAAAACATAGCTATCAACCATGGATTATTCATCAAGATCATCAAGAGCTAAGCCAAACTAACCATAGCATACCAAACAAGCTCACAAGGACATATATTTCATTCCATGGTGAACAATGTACATGAGAGAAGCTTTTCTTAACCAATGCATATGATACAAAATGCATGCAATCTAAGATACAAGGATGCCTATACATCGTGTTACATATGCCATGCCAAATGCAAGAAATGCACAAAGGAAAGCTATACATATGCTACAAAGAGAGCTCCCACACACCCAACTCAAGAAATCAAACACACACCAAGTTCCCCCCGCAAACGAGTGAAATTTGCTTGATCTAGGGGTTTGGTGAAAATATCAGCTAGTTAGTCATGTGTGGGTACATGGATCAAGGCTATCTTTCCTTTCTCTACGTTGTCTCTCAGAAAATGATACCTCACTTCTACATGCTTGGTTTTGGAATGAAGCACTGGGTTCTTTGCAACACTTATGGCACTGGTGCTATCACATTGAAGTGGGACATGGGTATACTCCTCACCAAAGTCACTCATGGTGTATGAAATCCAAAAGAGCTGAGAGCAACAACTAGCAGCGACAACATACTCTGCCTCGGTAGTGGATTGAGCAACACTCGATTGTTTGCGGGAAGACCAAGACACCAGAGAAGACCCCAAAAATTGGCAAGTCCCAGAAGTGGACTTCCTATCCAACCGACACCCGACAAAATCCGCGTCTGAAAAACCATGAAGCGCCAAAGAAGAGGACGCAGAGTACCAAAGGCCGAAGTCGGGAGTGTGACGCAAGTACCGAAAATTCGCTTCACCGCTTGCCAATGCGAAGTCCTCGGAGACGCTTGAAAACGAGCGCACAGACACACCGAGAACCGTATGTCCGGCCTCATCGGCTTGTCAAGTAGAGGAGTGACCCGATCATGCTCCGGTACTCCTTCTGGTCCACGTGTTCACCTTCCTCGTCCGCATCAAGAGCTGTAGTCGTACTCATCGGCGTCGTCATAGCCTTGGAGTCCTCCATCTTGAACTTCCGCACAATGTCCTTGGTGTACTTAGCCAGGTGCACAAATTTCCTTCCTTTGATTGTTTGATTTGTAGCCCAAGGAAGAACTGCAACTCGCCCATCATGCTCATCTCAAATTCCCTGCTCATATCCTCTGCAAACCTTGCAATAAGAGAGTTAGACGAGCCACCAAAGACAATATCATCCACATACACCTGCACAATCAGGATATCTCTGCCCTGCCTCAGCAAAAACATGGTTTGATCGACCTTCCCCATCTCAAAACCTCTCTCAAACAAGAACCCCCTCAACCTACCATACCAAGCTCTAGGCGCCTGGTTCAACCCATACAGCGCCTTCCTCAACTTGTACACCCGGTGGGGGTACTTCTCACTCTCAAACCCCGGAGGCTGCCTCACATACACTTCTTCCTCCAACACACCATTCAGAAAAGCACTCTTCACATCCATTTGGTGCAACTTGAACCCTTTAGCCACGGAAAAGGCTAGAAGGATCCTAATCGATTCCAAACGGCTACGGGAGCAAAGGTCTCCTCGTAGTCAATCCCCTCCTTCTGACTGAACCCTTGAGCAACAAGCCTTGACTTGTTCCTCACAACCTCACCTTTCTCTCCCTCTTTGTTCTTCCACACCCACTTTGTACCAATCGTCTTACACCCTGGGGGAGGGTCAACCAACTCCCAAACCTGATTCCTCTCAAAGTTCTCCAACTCCTCATGCATAAAATTAACCTAATTGTGATCAGATAGTGCGTGTCCAATGTCTTTGGGCTCAAAAGTAGCAACAAACGCAGCATGAGCGAAATGAGAATTGTTTCGAACCCTCGACCGTGTAGTGCGTTCATTCAGGTCACCGATGATCCTCGAAGCTAGGTGATCCACTTGTACTCACCGGGGAGGTTCTCGCCTCGATGCTACCTCCCCCACAACATCAGCTTCTCCTCGTTCTTGATTTGTCGTCGTAGGTGTAGTAGAGGGTCCGTCCATCACCGTAGTCGAAGTAGTAGGTACGTGTTCAGCCGAGGGCACCACACCGCCATCTTCATCCTCTCCATGTTCATGCTCCTCCTGAAAGATCTCCTCGCCAAGCTCATCATCACCTGCACACTCAAAGACAAGCTGACTATGTGGCTCTGTCTCGTCGAAGGTTACCTCGCAAGTCTCCACGATTTGGTTAGTTTCAAGATTGAGCACACGATATGCTCTAGAATGAGATGCATAACCAAAGAAAATACCATCGACAGACCTAGCCTCAAAGTTATCCAACTTCCTGCCTTTCTTCAGAATGAAACACTTGCAACCAAAGACATGGAAGTGACTCACCTTGGGTGTGCGACCATGCATCAACTCATAGCATGTTTTCTTCTTGTGCACTCTGAGGTAGATCGTTTTTGACACATAGCATGCGGTATTCACCGCCTCAGCCCAATACCTCCTCGGAGTCCTATGCTCATCAAGCATCGTCCGAGCCATCTCGCACAAGGTCCTGTTCTTCCTTTCCACAACACCATTCTAGGGAGGCGTATACGGACTCAAAAACTGGTGCTCAAGACCCAAGTCATGACAAAAGGTTTCAAAACGAGAGTTTCTGAATTCTGAGCCATTATCACTACGGATTGCTCGAATGGCATCTCCGTGCCTCTCGTTCCTCAACTTCAAGACTAGATCTCGAACAAAACCAAACGTCTCCCCTTATCCTCGAGAAAGAACACCCATGCATACCGAGAATAGTCGTCCACCACAACAAGGACATACCACTTCCCACCCGCAGATCGCACACGAGCTGGGCCAACAAGGTCCATATGGAGCAGCTCGCATGGACGCTCAGTCATCACATCAGTGAGAGGCGGGTGAGAAGAGGCTACTATCTTGGCATGCCTACACGGTGCACAAACCAACTCTTTCTCAAGCCTCAACCGTGGCAATCCTCGGACCAAATTGAGTTTACTCAAGCGAGACAAAAGGTCAAAGCTCAAGTGACCCAACTTCCTATGCCACTTCCACAACACACTCGAAGAACCAGCCAAGAAACAACGCTCCACACCCGAAGACTGAGAAAAATCAGCACGAAACACCTGACCCTCGGGAACGACCATACAGACAAGGTCCCCTCGAGAGTCCAAAATCCGAGAACCACCTGGCCGAAACAACACCTCAAAGCCCTCATCCGACAACTGGGACACAGAAAGCAGATTGTACCCCAGCGATTGAACAAGAGCAACACGCCTCAGAGTCATCTTGTCACTCACCTTAATCTCACTTTGTGAAAGCACACACCCATGCCCATTGTCCCCAAAGGTGATGTACCTCCTTGTCACCACCGGGACGAGACTTGAGAACCACCCCCTGTCTCCGGTCATATGCCTCGAGCAACCGGAGTCAATCAACCAAATGTTCTTCAAGTCTCCCACCTGAAATTCAAAAACGAGCACGAGCGAACAAACGACTCAGCACTGGGGTTAGTACCAAAAGAGTAAAACCAGTGCCGAGCCATTTGCTTGAAAGTGGGGTTAGCACCAACCAAAGCATCTCTCCTACCAAAGCTACCTCCAGGAACACCACCACGGTAACCACCCTGAGGGAACCACACCTCTCTGCTTGGAGGAGGACCAAAACCACGAAAGAGAACCCGTGGAGCATCCCTTCTCTCCTTCTTAAAGCTACGACTCCTCCCATCCCCATAGTGAACTCGAGGGGGAGAACGCCTAGCAACGTGACCACCTGCAAACTCTCCAGTCCAACCACCAGAACCACAACCTCCAGAAACAACCCTCGCACCTGTACGAGCACGAAACCCAAACCGTTGCCTGTCCAGGCCTGCACCGGTCTGACCGGTGCCCCACACCGGCCGACCGGGTGTGACCCAGGCGACGACACCTCCAACAACCTTCCGCTCTCCCCAAGAACGAACTGTCCTCACACTCGCCTTGGCCCTGGGCATCTGCACACGAGGCCCAAGTACACCATTGGAAGGGTGGTACTTGTCCTCGTTAGCCCACTCCTTTGCCATTCTCTCCTCTCGCTTCCTCTTGAAGCAAAACTCATCCTTATGGCCATCTCTCCCACAATAGCCACAATGGAACCTCACAAGCTTAGGCGTAGGCTTGGGCTGTGGCTGCTCACTTGGTTTCTCTCCACTCAATTCCTCCACCGGTTTCCCCTCACTAGTCTTCTCACTTTCTTTCCCAAAGAACACTTTCCCCGAAGTGCTCACAAACTTGATAGGCTTTTGTAGATCATTTGTGGGTGTAGGAAACACGGGTGGAGCTGGGGTTGTGTCTAGTCGGTTCCTAAGATGGTTAGGTTTTGGGGGGAAATCATTTTTGTGGTGGGTTTTTGGTAGCTTTGGGATATTCTCTCCACTTCCCTCACCAACCTTGTTTGCCCCAAGTCCCTCACCATCCTGCCTCTTAAATGCCTCGATCATCATCCTCAACTGAGGCTCATGACCAGACAACCAACCCATCAACTTCCTCAGCTCATCATTCCCATCATGCAAACGATCAACATAATGTGCAAGTTCCAGATTTTTCAAAGCATGCATTTCACAGGTAGAGCATGATGTAGGCATGGGTTCTTCTAGCTTAGCCTCAAGAGAACTAGTGTAAGCATGCATCTCATCAATCTTAGCATGCAAAACAGGGCAAGAAGTGCAAGCACCTAGCAAAGCAGGTCTAGACTTAAGCTCAGCCACTTCAACCCTAAGCACATCTAGTTCCTCACACTTGGAGGCATGCTTCTCCTTAAACAAAGCAAGATCAGCAAGAAAGATGGAGCAATCAGCACAATCAACCTCATCCGAAACAACAGGGCTAGCCTTAAGGGAATCAATCTCAAGCTTGCTATCAAGCACCTGTGTTTCTAGCTCAGCCACTCTAGTCCTAGCATCCTCGAGTGAAGCTCTAAGCTCTTTTCTCATTTTGTTGGCCTCTCTAAGCATGTCATCACGGTTATCAAGCAAAGAGCCAAGCCTCTCATTCTCCTAGCTCAAGAAGGGAAGTTCATCACGCACCTCGTCATCGGAATCGGAGTCCGAGTCGCTCTGTGTGCTCTTCTTGCTGCCGGAGCTCAGCACCATGGTGCAGAAGCCGTCTCTAGCAAAGCAGCTCAGCCCGCTCAGGTTCTTGGACGACTTCTTGCTCTTGCGACGATCACCTTCATCCTCACTGCTGCTCGAGCTCGAGGTGGAGTACGCGGAACTGGAGTCTACGTCGCTCGCTCCAACCATCGCTCAGGCCTTGCCTTGGCTCTCCTTCTTCCTCGATCGTCGCTCGTCCTTGTACTTGTTCTTGTGCTTGTTCTTGTGGTCGCGCCTCGACCGGTACTTGCCATCCATCCTCGACTTGTGCTTGTAGCCGTCCTTGTTCTCGACCTTCTCCGGGCAGTCGGCGACGAAGTGTCCCGGCTTGCCACACTGGAAGCATGTCCTCGTGTTCCTCCCCATGTTCACCTGGTTCTCGTGCAGCCTCTCGAACCTCCTCATCAGCAGCGCCAGCTCGTCCTCTCCAAGCACATCGAACTCCTCATCTGGCATAGACATCAAAGAGGACAAAGAGAACATCCTGGTGGATGGGTTAGTGTTAGCCTTTCCTTTTGAACCACCAACAAGGGCAAGACTATGGGAATCAATCGGTCCCTCGAGCTTGGCAGTCATGCCCCTATCCACCTCAGCCGACTTGAGCTTCGAGAACAGCTCGTTCACCGTCAGAGTGTCATACTTCTCTGACTCCACAATGGCCTCGAACTTTCCGCCGCAAATCGTACGATCCAAAGAGTGTAAGATCTTGACCGCTCTATCATGATCATCATACGGGAGCACGTCCACATTGGCCCTCATGTTGTTCACAACCACCGTGAACCTCTGAAACAAGGCATCGATGGACTCACCGGGGAGATGAGTGAAGTTCTCGTACTCTCTCCGGTAGGTCGCATACATCCGTGCCTGAACCTGGGCATTCCCAACATGAGCCTCCTTCAGCACCGACCAAATTCTACAAGCCAAGTGCTCGGTGTGCACACGATCGAACTCAGGCTGACATAAAGCACGAAACAAGTAGTCGACCGCCTTATTGTTGGCATCGAATCTGTCCCTCGATCCTGGAGCGAGGAAGTCCATCGGCTGGACATAGCCTGTGTCCACCGTGACATCCCAAAGGATCTGACCCTTTCCGCAGAGGAACACACCCATCCGCTTACTCCACATCTGGTAGTTCTTGCCATCGAAGTGTGGAGGACCCGAACCCCATTCCTGGTATGCCATCCTTGGATCTTAGACTAGTTAGAGTCGATAAAGACCCGAACCAGCTCTGATACCACTTAAAGGACCGATACGACGAACCAGAGAGGGGGGAGTGAATGGGAGCCGATAAAACTTCTTCTCGAAGGAGATGGAAACTCCAACAAGATGAACACAGCTTCTAACACACGTCTCCGACTCACTACCCAAGTTGGCCAAGCCCACGTAGCCACTGGAGTGCCACTGGACCTAGGAACCAACACACAACCTTCCAACCCGAGAACGCAGCAGAACACCAAACCTCGAGTCTACAGACCAACACCGGTCAGACCGGTGAGCACCACCGATCAGACCGGTCCCTGCTGGTGAAACTGAGAAACTTTCACTAAGTGGTTCCACACCGGTCAGACCGGTAAGACACACCGGTCAGACCGGTCACAGCCGAAAGCCCCCAAAACACCAAACAGGCCAACCGACCATCAAACTGACCCAAACTCGAAACAGCAACAACACAGGACAACAGCAAACACACCCAGACGTTCACCCGAGCAAAAACCCACCAAGGGTTGCACCGGTCAGACCGGTCAAAAGCATCGGTCAGATCGTTGTAGCCTGGCAGCTCGGGATGAACAGCACCCGCGGGTCAACTCCCCCAAATCCAAACCTCGATCTCCCGAATCGCTCCACGGACTTGAACAAGACTTTGGGGATATTAGGAACACCTCATGAGGAGTCCATAGCCAAGTTTAATCCCACCAAAACTCGTCCAAAAAGGAGGAATCGAAGAAATCCCGCCAAGAGCACCACAAACCCTAGAACTCGGAAAACCCCAAAATCGAGCCCCTTTACTCACGAATTTTGGAGGGGTATCACTGCCCAAAGAACCACGAAGGGTTCCCACAAATTTCCCCCATCAAATCCCCAAGAGAAAGGTCCCGAAAACACCCCAAAGAAATCACCAAGAGAGGGCTCCGAAAATCACCACCAAGAACAACCGTGAACAACACATCCAAACCTTGAGGAACCACGCCGAATCATCTATACATGCAACAAAGGTTCATACAAGGTCTAGCTTGCCGCCCGATCATCCAACCCTCTCACAAGATCTCACCATGAAGCTCTCAAGCTAGTCCTATGGAAATCCTAAGGAAAATAGGAAGGAAAATAGGAAAACAAATGAGCTAGGGTTCCAAGAGTTGGCTGCCATCCTCTCACCTCTTGGGTTATATGGAGGCAACCGAAAGTCTAAAATACCCTTCTCTAACAACTAGGGATACAAGCTTTCTCCATCGGACGGATGCCCGGCGACCGCAACCTGCTTAGCCTTGACGCAAGCCTTGCGATCCCGACGCGTGTCCTCCGCTTCGAAGATTCTGGACTGCATCGTCGCACACCGGTCAGACTGGTGCTCCCAACGGTCAGACCGGTACCCACCGGTCAGACCGGTTAGACCCACCGGTCAGACCGGTCTGGCACTACTGCAGCACCGTCTTCGGTTCTTCGGTCTTGGCTTTGTGGATCAACCAAAGAACCCAGTGGTTTTCTGGTGAACCACCGGAAACCCCGCGAACTCGGTGTAGCCTCCGCCAATCTCCACTCATGACACAACTCCCACGTAGTCCCGGCTCGACCTTGGTTTTGTGGCTCAACCAAGAAACCGTCCACGACTTCATCTTACTGTTCATGCCACCATGCGGCCCGCACTTGACCCCCTGGCCACCGGGTCCCTCGAACGAAGCCTACTTGTCTTCTCCACACCTGGAGGCCTCACCGGCAACGACCTTTCGCGCTTGTTCTTCACCTGCACCAACACCAGTCAAGCCGCAACCTGCATCTGCAATACTTAGCCAAGAATCAATCCACACAATGTTGTCAATCACTCATCACACAAGGAAGCGACCATCCACCGGTCCTCGAAACACACATGGTCCTCAACGTGAAAATGTAGTTAGGATGGTACTTGCATTGTTCTTTCATTCTTGAAATTTGTATTAAGCATTCTCTTATTTTCTTGTTTTTCAGATAGAGAGAAAATTGAATTTACTTGTACATAGTTTATAAAATATATGCTCATAAAGAAAATAATAGACATACATAAAATGTAGGTATTTCTATTTTCATCGTTTAGAAATGCTTTTATTTCTAGGTAGCTAGGTGGAAATAGAAGATTAAATTCTATTATTAAGTATTTTTTATTTTATATAGAATAAATGTAGGAATTTTCTTATTTTTTTCTTGTTTTTGATATACAGCCCCACGTCCTAACTAGCTGCAACCGAACATCTCTGGCTAGGTGGGGGCTGCAACTTAGTGATGTTAGGTTGTAGCTAGATAGGATATGTAGGGCATGGTGATGTAGTACTGTATGTGGGAGAGCCAGGTGTATATTGCAGTGAGGTGAGACTGTTGTAGTTCCCAGAGTATCTGTGTCGTCCGAGTCGCTGGTTCATAAAGGTTATGTACATTAATAATAGTGTTGAATTCTATCCCCTTTTATTTTTCTATTTATTCATATATTGAATGCAATCTATATATGTAAACTAATCTTACTTATTGTGAAGAATGTGTGTTATTTTTATTTGGATATAGTTTGAGCTAACAATGTCATCATAAAGTGGCGTTGGTATGGCGCCCGTGGCCGTGGCATAGTTCGTCGCTGTGGAGGGCGTGGTGGCCGTGGAGGTTTTGGTGGCGGTGTTTGGGAGGACCCGTTGCCTCGACATCCAGGATCGCACTTCACCGCGAGATTACCTTGCAAATGGGTGATCCGGGATGTGTAGCCAACGTGGTAATATAAGTATTGAAATTAATTTGCTTTACATAATTTTTTTTCATTTCACATGGAAAATCTATAATTTTAGTTACATATATAATTATTGTAGGTTATCACAACAATATCAGATGGCTCAGAGACATTATCGATGATATGAGTGGCACTCCTCCTATAGTGCAAACTAAGCAAGTTGGTGAGAACATGGCAAGAATGTATATCTCTTTCACCGTACCGGCTCGATATGTAGACTACGGCCAGTTGCCAGTAGGCGTGCCACACCCAATGGTTGCCATTGCAACAGTTGGCTCAACATCACCTATTCGGTTAACCCGAAAGAGGACTACCGTGGAGAATTCTCTATAACAGGTCCAGAATAATGTTGGGTGCTTCGTGCTGGACCTTTCCTATTTTAAATTAAGGCCAATTGAGGTGGGTCAAGGCAATGTGGTTCAAGCTACAGAGAGGCTTTGCAGGGCTCATCGACTTTTGTTATGGCTCAACATCACCTATTCGGTTAACCCGAAAGAGGACTACCGTGGAGAATTATCTACAACAGGTCCAGAATAATGTTGGGTGCTTCGTGCTGGACCTTTCCTATTTTAAATTAAGGCAAATTGAGGCAGGTGAAGGCAATGTGGTTTAGACTACAGAGAGGCTTTGCAGGGCTCATCGACTTTTGTTATAGTGCACCTGGGTGCATCCTGTATAGAAAATGCACCCACCCTTGCTTCAACTAGTTCTTGTCTAGTTGCAACTAGGCTTATTCTGGTTGTAATTTGTTCACGTCGGGTTGCAACTAGGTGTCTAGTTGCAATTGGTTCATATCTAGTTGCAATGGAGTCATATTCGTTGTAATTAGTTCCGTCGAGTTGCAATTAGTGTAGTGTCACAGTTGCAATTGGTTAGTCTCTTGGTTGCAAATGGTTCGTGCGTAATTGCAACTGGTTCAAGCCTATTTGTAGCTCGGTTGGGTCTAGTTGCAATTGGTTCGCGTCGAGTTGCAGTCGGTCCATCAAGTTGCAATTGGTTCAGCTGCGAAGTTTCAACCGCAAGGTCTGTGCAATTGCTATACAAAATGCACCTAGGTGCATTATATATATAAAAAAAGATTTTTTATTCATTTTTAATTAATTTGTTTCTGGTACATATATATTTTGAACTTTCATAAGGTTATTATATATCACCATCATCTGATTGTGTGCAGGATCACTCTGGTTCTACCTATGCCTCAGCTTCCGTGCGATTCTTAATCAAGTCGTGGAAAGAGTTGGGGTGGATTACTACCGATGGGGAGCCATTTTCACCAACAATTGGAAGAGTAAAGCAATTCTGACTTCCTACAAGCCAGCAGAACCCGTGGCTCCATTGTTTGATGTTTGCAGTGCAGTTTGTGACAGTCCTCTGGAAACGGAGGAGAGTGCACTAGTACGCGCTCTAGCTTATTTTGAGGAGGTTATAGGCCGGAGGATTGCAGACATTAACCAAGTTTCATATCTACAAGTGCGTGCTGCTCGAAAACATTATGCATGCATGGATCAGGCTTTGTACCGTACCCTATCATATGATCTTGTATTAATTAGCTAGCTTTGTGAACCTTTATGAACTTATTACTCCCTCTGTTTTTTAGTTGTCATTCTAGCATTTCATTATTTGTCCAGGTTCAGTCGATGTTCCATGCACTTTGTCACGTCTCATGTACAGACTCACACAATAAATGTTGCACTTGATCACCATCTAAAACGTCATATATAATGAAATAGAGGGAGTATTAATTATTATTATTTAGCTACTTTATTATGAATTCATGTATTGTCTTCAACATGTTCATTAACCATATTTCTTATTTTGAGTTGGTTTGCTACTATTTTCAATTTAATTGAATTTGCGCTTAGAGGGATTTAGATGAATACCATGCATTTAGACCTCTCAGGAGGTCGGCTCCAACATAGGAGCAAGCTGCCCAAGCATAGTGTTTTCGGTGACACCTCTCAGGAGGTCGGCTCCAACATATATATACTAGCTCTTAGACACCTTTTCCAGAGAGTGAGAGCGAGAATGTCGACATCTTGCTTGAACAGCTTGCTCCGTCGGTACTGGAGGTTACGTGCGCTATATATGTCAGCTTCTAGCATTTGAACCAGTACTTGAAACACATATCAATGAGTTCATGTATTGTCTTCAAATCATCAACATATTCAGTAAGCATGCATGTTTATCATTTTAAGTTGGTTGGTACTATTTTCAATGTAATTGAATTTGCTTACAAGGATTCTAATGAATACCATGCATTCATACATATATTGCACTACCTTAGAACTGGATGATGAGAACTGGAGGCCTACCTGCATTCTTCTTGAACATGTTGATCATTCCAAGACAATACGTGAATTCATAAATGTGTTTGAAGCAGAGGTTCAAAAGCTAGAAGCTGACCAGTTTCAGCTTAGGATTTGTACCCATTGGTATTAATGTTGTGCCTTGTAATAGCCATCAGGTGACCTCTGTATATATTCCATTGCACCACAACCACGACAATCATTGGATCCTGTGTGAACTACAGACATCTAGCCATTTGTTGTGATACAATGACATACAGAGGTCACGTACCTTATGGCAATTTTTTATCTCCATTATTAATGACCATATTTTTATAAACTAAATGTAAAATTAATAATTAGTTCTATTGATCATTATATAAAAAAGTAAACAAAGACAAAGATGAAGAAGGGTGACTTTGATGATATATTCCGTTATGAACTGGATGATGAGAACCAGAAGCCTACCTACATTCTTCCTGAACATGTTGATCATTCCAAGACAATACGTTAATTCATAAATGTGTTTGAAGCAGAGGTTCAAAAGCTAGAAACTGACCAGTTTCAGCTTGGGACTTGTACTCATTGGTATTAATGTCGTGCCTTATAATAGCAATCAGGTGACCTCTGAATGTATGTCATTGTGCCACAACCGCGACTATCATTGGATCCTATGTGAACTACAGACTTCTGGTCTTTTTTTGTGATACAATGACATACAGAGGTCACATACCTGATGGCTATTTTTTATCTCCATTATTAATGACCATATTTTTATAAACTAATTTCTAAAAATAACTAAATGTAAAATTAATAATCAGTTCTATCGATCATTATATCAAAAAGTAAAGAAAGACTAAGATGAAGAAGGGTGAGTTTGATGATATATTTCGTTGTGAACTGGATGATGAGAACTTGAGGCATACCTACATTCTTCCTATAAATGTTGATCATTCCAAGACAATGCGTGAATTCATAAATGTGTTTGAAGCTGAGGTTCAAAAGTTAGAAGCTGACTAGTTTTAGCTTGGGACTTATACTGTATTTTCTTCAAATCATCAACATGTTCGCGAAGTACTCACCGATTTTGAGATTTTTCTGAGTTGTTTTGCTATTATTTTAAATTTATTTTATTTTCCGCGCGACACCACCCGGTAAAGATTTTTCTGACTCAATTGAGTTTGTTTAGTTATTTGAAATGAAGCATGCCTACTTGCCCAACATTTGAAACATATATATATAAATTGTAAACGAAAAGTAGAAAGAATTGTTTCAACTCTTGAAATAATATGTGCACAGAAAAGTAGGTATTTTTTGTTCTTAACTTAATATAATTTTGCATGGCACAAATATTTTAACTAACATTTTTTTAAATGTTCCAAGCAAAAGGAATGAGAAAAATGAGGAAGGAAAAGATAAATGTTAACTTCCCGCGGCAAAATTGTGCTTTAGTCCCGATTGGTGTTACGAGACGAGACAAAAGGATCGGGGGGTAACACCACCCGGAATAAAATGCGAAAATTTGCCTATAGGGGGCTCCTGTGCGAAACACCCCTTTTGTCACGGGTCGTGAAACCACCTGTGACAAAAGGGGGGCCTTTAGTCTCGGGTTGTAATACAATCCAGGACTAAAGGGGATTTTTTTCGGTTTCGAACTCGACCCGTGACAAAAGGGGTGGGGGTATATTGAGGACCAGAGCTTCCGTGGACCTGTGGATGGTCGCTCCTTGGTGTGATGAGTGATTGACAATGTGGTGTGGACTGACTCTTGGCCGAGTATTGTAGGTGCAGGTTGCGGCTTGATTTGCATTAGTGTAGGTGAAGAGCGGGCGTGAAAGGTCTTAGCTTGTGTGGCCTCCGAGGAGTGGAGAGACAAGTAGGCTCAGCTCGATGGACCCAGTGGCCGAACGGGATCATGTGCGGGCCGCATGGTGGCAAGAAAAGCAAGACGAAGTCAGGTACGGTTTCTTGGTTGGGCCTCAAAACCACGGTGGAGCCGGTGCAGGGTAGCGGCTCACAACCGAAGTCTACATGCGGGGTTTGGTTGGTTTACTCCACAAAACCAACACCGAGCCAGGACGACGTGGCGGCCAAGTAATGAGTGGGATTGGCGTGGAGGCTGCACCGAGTTCGCAGGGTTTACGACGATTCACCACAAAACCGTCGGGGTTACTTGGTTGAGCCACAAAACCAAGACCGGAGGCTCGGCGAGCGGAGACGGGATCTGTGCGTGCTATGAAGCTTCGAAGCGGGCGACACGCGACATGATCGAGGTGCTTGCGTTGGGAGGACGCGAAGGCCCGATGGATGCGCGGCCGTCCGATGGAGAACTTCATGTGTTGACCAAAATGCCCCTGTGACGGCTTCAGTTGTAACTCCTAGTGTAGGGGTACTTCGGTCTTTTCCGGAGGGCCTATATATAGGAGGAGGAGGCTGAATTTTCAGCCAACTCTTTGGCTTGTGAGTGGTGTGCTCTTTCATTTTGGAGTGCTTTGGGAGAGAGGGAGAGAGAGGAGTGAGTGGCTCTTTGTTTGAACTTTTTGCCATCCTAGATTTGTAATTCTTGGAGTGGCTTGTAACTAGATATGGCTAAGTGATTCATAGTGAAACCTTCATCTTAATCTTGTCCCGAATCCTTCAATCCCGAGCATTTTTCTTTTATGTGATTTACGGAGGTATTTTCGGGGGATTTTTCGGTCGTCGTATTTGAGTGCGTTTTGGTGGGGATTTTTTGTGGGGATCACTCATAGGTCGTGTGTAACCATTCTCTTGGTGATCTTTCACTCACAAACCCTATGAATCGGCTCGGATTTGAAGTTCTTCCTCTCTACCTCTAGTTCTTGGTGTTCATCACGAAATCCTCAATTCCGCGAGATTGAGTGGGTTTGGGGCCATGAGATTTTAGGGATAGCTTCTAATTGAGGAAAATCCACTTCCCCTAATGTTTGGCTTCAGTCCATTGGGTGAATCGGGAGATCGGTGATTTGGGGAAAAGCTCTCTCTAGGGTTCCT
This sequence comes from Cenchrus americanus, assembly GCA_947561735.1. NCBI lineage: Eukaryota > Viridiplantae > Streptophyta > Magnoliopsida > Poales > Poaceae > Cenchrus > Cenchrus americanus. The sequence continues at coordinate 78,104,095 of OX387245.1, read as the reverse complement.
ACCCTAAATCATTTTTCTGGTGGTGAAGGGTTTATCTTTTGGAGGAGATCTTTTGGGAAAAGCTTTTTTGTATTGTTGTGGAGCCATGATTCAAATTTCGTGATTTTCGGAGGTCGTTTGATCGAGTTTTGGATTTTTCCCTCCTTCCCTCGAGGTTGTTTTCTGTGCTGATTCGCACCTGGCGGACCATCCGCGAGGTCACCGCGGACCGTCTGCGAGGTGCCCAGTTCATCAAGTTCGTTGCTTGTTTTTTTTGAGCTCGTAGTTCGATCCGCTTGGGTCTTGGGTTCTGGTTGCAAGGGGTTTGCCGGACAGTCCGCAAGCAAGTCACGGACGGTCCGCGGGCATCGGACGGTCCGAAGTGAACCGTTGGACAGTCTGTTTTTCATGGGGAGCTACCGGAGGTTCGGCCTGAAATTTTGGACAGTCCGCTCCATCCTTGAGGACAGTCCGCCCCCTTCTCGTGGACAGTCCGTTGCACCCCTGCAGACAGTCCGCCTATAGCTCGCAGCTTTGGTTATTTGCTTTGGTTCTTTGATTTGTGCTTCTGCTAGTTGAACCAAGGATCGCTCCTAGAGAGTGCACCACGACGCAGAGCCTAGCGGGTGCAAAGAAAAGACATCAGGTCGTAGAGGAAGATCGTGGAGTCATCATTATATGGGACTTAGTTAGGTGCTGGGCCTTGTTACACATGGTCAGGTTTTGTCGTGTTTCGTAGACTACAGAGTCACAGGTCAACAATGGTCGGAGATTCTCTTGCCACCTGGAAGCCATGTGACTGTAACCATGTGACTCTGCGGCGGGCTCATGCATCGATGGGGGTACTGTAGCCATGTGACTCTGCGGCGGGCTCATGCATCATTGATGCACTAGTGACAAGAGACGTCGCGAGACAGATGTAACATCATCGCCTTTAATCACGCACATGGCTGTAGGCCCTCTAGACCATGTGGTGACAGTGTCATCACTCAGCCACCTACCGAGGTCTGGCTTCGGCTATAAATGGCGCCGTGAGACTGAAGGAGGCAGGCACCGAGCATTGTTGAGCTATGAAGACACAGGGTAGTTTTGAGGCCATGCCATGGGCATGTGTTCGTCCACGAGATTGTAGATTGTAGTGTTTGTAGAAGCTTGGAGCTAGGAGAATTCTCGCAAAATGTGGACAACACACCCATTCTTTGTACCATGCCTCTGCGTGGTACCAGGTAGAGTTTGGAGGTGATGTTGTACCAGCTCGAGGTGCAGCTGGACGTCACTGGTGAGCATCAGGTGCTTATCAGAGGCTATCACCCCGTGCCAAAGAGCAAGCTCGTGTCTACATTCCAAAGTCCGGCATAGAGCATGCCCTACTACGTGCGGTGTCGTCCAGCTGTCTCCCGCAAGGCTATCATCGTGGCCCTGACGCTTGGAGAAATCTCGCCATGTGCTTTGCTATAGCAAAGTAGATCATGTAGATTGCTCTAGGTAGACCAGGTCCTTTAGTATGTTTGTATTTTTGTGTCGGGTTCTGGATTGAATAAGGTCGCGTACCTTCGGACGACCCGTGTAATGTTCGCTCTCTTCTGTCATGTACTTAGTCGTTTTGACAAAATGATTTGTCAAAGACCTAAATTGATATGATTTGGGGGATTATCAACCTTGTGAGGATTGAAATGTTGTCATCAAGATGACCTGGTGACGTTGTTGTGTCAGACGACCTAAACCTAGAGTTTTGGTTGTTGCTCAATCTCTTGGCGAAAAATCCGGCATAATCTTCTCGCAAAATTATCAGCATAGAGCCATTGTAGCGGGCTCCGTACGATAGAAGGAGCCACAACGGGTGGACCCAGTGTACCCCCCTATAAATAGAATGCCAAGGGTCACGGTTTGACCACATTCGTCTTCTTCCTCCTCCCGTCGTTGTCGCCGTCACCACACCGTAGCCGCCACAGCCTTGCGCCCGCTTTTCACGCACGCTTCTCCAATCCGTCGACGGCTCCGGCCATCTGCGTGCTAGCGCCGCCACCAGTGTTGTGAGCCACTACGCATGCGCATCAAGACCCTGTGCTCCTTTAGATTTAGATCCAACCCTAGCAAGGAAATGGCGGAGGAAGCTCTTCCGATTCCGTACCCACGCACGGTGTGGGTGCCGTCGATGATGATGAAGGCCAAGATCCAGTCGCTGAGGCCGAAGGAGGAGGTGGAGTGGAAGGCGGCATTGGGAGAGGAGTTACCGACCGAAGATGTGAAGGAGCAAGTCATCTTCGCGTCGTTCCTTGAGTGTGGCTTCAACCTCCCCACGGGTGATTTCTTTCAGGGTCTTCTCTTCTACTACAAGCTGGAGCTGGTACATATTATTCCTAACTCCGTCATCGTAGTATCAACCTTCATCCATTTCTGTGAAGCATATCTGGGGATATCGCCTCACTTTCTTCTTTGGAGACACTTGTTCTGTGTGAAGAGCACTGGCAAGAGGTCAGGGCCAGTAGGGGCTGTGTGAAGGACCGATTAGGCGACCAAAGAGGGGAGGGGGAGTGAATGGGAGACGATAAAAAATTCTTCTCGAATGAGATGACTTCCCGAACAAGATGAACTCAGTCGGACACCCAAAATCACATGCTTCGCACTTCTACCTTCCGTTTGCCAGAACCACACAGCCACTGAAGTGCTGTTGGTCCTAGGAACATACACTACCAGTAGGGATGGCAGTCCGACCCGTGGGTGCGGGTGCCCGCGGGTGCCAGACCCATTGGGTGCGGGTGTGGGTGTCAAATCGCACCCGTGGGTGCACCCACACCCGCACCCATAATAAACCGGGTCGGGGCCGGGTGTGGATTTCCACCCGTGGGTGACCCATGGGGCCCGTAAAAAGAGCAAATCTCCACAGTTACACCTATTGAATGTATTCCCAATCTACTTTGATTGTCTTGTACTGAGTGTTGATGACCTTTTATTCTGCATGATGATGTACTCATGTACTATAATCTACTTGGATTGTCTTGTACTGAGTGTTGATGACCTTTTATTCTGCTTGATTATGTACTGATGTACTATGATTATGATGAAAGTTTGGTTTGCTACCATTATATTTATACATTGAATGTTGCATTGTCAAACCCAGCGGGCGCCCAGCACCCGGCGGGTGACCCGAGGGTGTGGGTGTGGGTGTGGGTGTGAAAATCCACCCTTTAGCATGATGGGTGCGGGTGTGAATTTCTTTGACGGGTGTGGGTGTGGGTGTGATTTTGCTACACCCGACCCACACCCACCCATTGCCATCCCTAACTACCAGCAACCTCAACTCCTACACGCACACAGCAGTGGAAACAACTCGAGAGCCGGCTGTCTAGAGGGGGCGATATGACCGGGTATGGGGGGCGGTTAGACTGCCTCCACCTGGTGACCAAGAAAACCTACGAAATGCCTCTTCCAAGCACCAAAACACCTCACGGTTACACTAGCAGAAATCTCTAATCAAGGCCGAGCTGGCTATCAAGAAATCTTGGTGAAAACCAAAACTTTACCCAAGGGCCTAGGGGCGGTTAGACCGGCTACCAGGGGCGATCTAACCTCCTGTACCCAGCAAGAAACTCCGAGCAAGAACTCATAGCAAATAGCACGAAACTGACTAGAGATTTCACCTGAACGCTCCTTTGATAAAGGCAAACAAACTCACAGAGGAAAATCCGGCAAAATCAAAACCTTCACCAGGAAAGCCTAGGGCGGTTAGACCGCCCCCTAGGCTGTTGGACCGCCACTTCCAGAAAACCTACCCGCGGGTCAAACCTCAACTTCTCATCACTCGATCTCCCGAATCACTCCATGGATTGGAATGAAACTTTGGGAATAGCTGGGTTACCTCCTGGGCAACCTCTACCTCAAAGGAATCGACCAGAATCGCTCACAATCAAGAGGAATCGCAGATTTCAGCTCTCTAGGGCAAGAAATCGGGCAACTCGAAAAACCACCAAGTCGAGTCTGATTCAAGAAAGATTTCGGGGCAAAGTCACCAGCCAAAGAGGCACAAGGTCCTCATACGTGATACCCAACAAGAATCCCCAAGAAAACGTCCTCGTAACTCCACCACGAAAATCACAACAAAGAGCTCTGAAAGTCACCACAAAGAAGGACGGGAAAAGCAACACACAACCTTGAGGAACCACGTCGAATCATCTATACATACCATAAAGGTTCATACAAGGTCTAGCTTGCCACCCATACATCCATCCCTCTCTCTAGATCTCACATGAAGCACTCAAGCTAGTCCTAGGAAAAACTAGGGAAAAAATAAGAATGAAAATCGGAAAACAAATGAGCTAGGGTTCCCAAATATGGATGCCATCCATCACCTCAAGAGTATATATGGAGGCACCCAAAAGACCAAACTACCCTTACTTAATAACTAGGCATACATGCCCCTCAAGGGCGAATTTGGAAGTCTTCAGATTTTCTCCATCGGATGGATTCCTAGCGACCGGAACCTTGCTTAGCCTCGACGCAAGCCTTGCGATCCCGACGCGTGTCCTCCGCTTCGAAGCTTCTCGGCGGCAGCAACCAGGGTGGTCAGACCGCCCCCTAAATGGTTAGACCGGCCCAGGCAGTCTGGCCGCCCCTCCTGGGCGGTTGAATTGGCCTGGGTGGCCCTACCTCCTCGTCGAGTCTTCGGCCTCGGTTTTGTGGCTCAACCGAGTAACCCAATGGTTTTCTGGTGAACCACTGCAAACCCCGCGAACTCGGTGTAGCCTCTGCCAATCACCACTCATGACTCGGCTCCCACATAGTCCTGACTCGACCTTGGTTTTGAGGCTCAACCAAGAAACCGTCCACGACTTCGTCCCGCTGTTCTTGCCACCATGCGGCACGCACTTGACTCCGCTGGCCACCAGGTCCCTCGAACCAAGCCTACTTGTCTTCTCCACACCTGGAGGCCTCACCGGCGATGACCTTTCGCGCTTTTTCTTCACCTGCACCAACACCAGTCAAGCCACAAGATGCACCTGCAATAGCCAAGAGTCAGTCCGCACAACATTGTCAATCACTCATCACACCAGGAAGCGACCATCCACCGGTCCTCGAATCACACATGGTCCTCACTGTGATGTTCTGCTTGAGGTTGGGCCTCAAGTCAAAAGGGATTGACACCGATCTCCCCGACAACACCGCTGGGTGGAGGTCGGAGTGGTTTTACATCACCGATCAGCTGCTGGCACTTCCACGGCGTTCTAGCCACAAGACCATGAAGATTTCAGAATGAGACTTGGGGCTGTCTTCTCATGAAGCTGACAACATCAAGGAGGTCCTGGAGCTAGTTAAGGACCTCAAGAATAGGGGTGTGACAGGAGGTTCAGTCGCCAGGTCGTTTTGCCAGCGGCTGATTCAGCCGATCAAGGATCGGGTCCATCCAGCATATGAGTACTGGGGGTAGTCAAACCCCACCCATGAGGTGAACCGCAAGGTTTCCAGGGAGGAGATGGCGGCGAGGATGTCATAGATCTACTCTGGGAAAGCGAGGATCAAGAAGTGCCCGAAGGCATATTCGTCGAAGAGGCTGGCTGACCTGGTAAGTCTTGAGACTGTTTAGGTTGTTTCACTCTATTTACTGTTTTAGGTCATTTAACCCTTTGGTATTTGTCTGCTGTAGGACCGCGAACGACAGTTTTGGTGCCCAGCACCTCTCCGTGAAGGTGAACAACACCGACGAAAGCTGAGGTTGGGCAGGTACCGGCCTCCACCAGCCAGGCTGTTGGAGAACTACGAGTCCGATTCATCAGTGGAGACCGATGATGACACTGACCCTGAGGTCGGTGGTGATGCCGGGACGGGCCCGGAGGCAAGTAGCATCGTGAAGCGCAGGCGCAAGACTAGGGAGGAGGCGGCGGCAAAGCAGTCAGCCTCGACGGCTGCCGCCAAGGTCGCCGCGGTGAAGACCGCGGAGAAGAAGAAGAGGAAGACAAGTCCTCTGCCGGTGGTTAGGACGCTGGTGATTCTGACACCATTGACCAAGGAGGTAACCTCTAATGATGAAGAAGATGAAGTTACCGAGGAGCCACTGGTCGTTGAAGAACGGTCCGTGAGGAGGTTGTTGAGCCCAGCAGCCAAGAGGCAGTGGGAGTTGGCACAGAAGACGACGGAGGATGCACTTCGTCAAGGATTGGAGATGCGGCGAGCTGCTGCTGCTATGCAGGTGAAGATGCCTGTACTGATTAGGCTGCAGCCATTTAGGCTGAAGCCTCGTGTCCCAACCATGACAAGGTAAGGTCGTGAATGCTTGGTATCTTCAACTTATTGTTGCAGGGGTTTTAAGCTGTTTGTCTTGGGTGATGTACTCTGTAGGTCGGTTGCGGAGCCTCAACGCGACCTGGGCGCCCAGGCCTCGCCTTCCCATACGAGGTCGCCCGATCATGGGGTCGCGGCGCAGACACTGGTCGACGACGCGAGGACGGAGACCCCACCATCGGCTGATGATGCAAGAGGGGCAACTCCACTGCTGGCTGGGGACTCAAGGGGCATCTCCGCTTCCTGCTAGTGATGCGAGGACGACGGCTTCACCGCCTGGTGCTAGTGCCGGAGCACAAGGCAGTATTGGTGACGTTAGAGCGTCGACCTCTTCTCCGATCATCGACATAGGCCCCATCAGCGCGGTGCCCGGTGGGGTAGAGGAAGACCTGGTGAGGGACCAGACCCAGATTGACCGAGCGCCAAAAGGTTCGGGGACGTCCGGCGCGCAGGTACCTGTTTCATCTTCATCAAGTCCGAGGTTGCCGCAACGAGAGATTGACTGGAATGATACTCCTTGGCAGGAGGACATCTTCGATGATAATGAAGATATGCAGGCCATGTGGACCAGCATTGTGACCATCAACGTTGCATTGACGGTGAGTTTGCTTCTTGTGTTATTTTTGATGATGTACTTTTGAGCTGCGACTGATGGGCTGTTGTGTTGTACCAGTCGCTGGCAGATCGTGTGAAAGGTCGTATCAACTTGCTGAAGAACGCGACAGTGACAAGGCTACGAGTTGCGGAGCTTGAGTAGGAGCTTAAGTAAGTCCGCGAGGCAGCGGCCGCAGAGAAGAAGAAGCTCGAGGATGAGCTGGCCGAGGAAAAGTGCAAGACCCAGGAGGCCAATGCACAATGCAATGTTGTGAGCATTGGTAAGGTCGAGACTCTGTGTTGTTGATCCTTTTGTAGGGTTGAGGTCTTTATGTTAAGTATCAATTTCTTGCGTGTTTGCAGACTTTTGCAAGCGTGAGGATGACCTCAAAAAAGATCTGAAGAACACCAAGGAAAAGGTTCGATCCTTGGAGGTGACGCTTCGGGAGGTCGAGGCTAGAGGCCAGGAGCTTAAGTGGGCGATGAAAGAAGCTGTTGACAGTGAGTACGTCGTATCTCAAAAGTTAGCTTATGAGAAACGAGCTCGACAGGACCTTGAGGTCAATCTTGAGGTGGATTTGAAGTCATTGCAGAATGACCAAGTGACCATTGCAGGACAAGAGGTGGAGCCGAGGGACCTGAAGAGCACTGCCAATTATGCTATGGACTGCATAGTGGTGCCGGTTGAAGGGGAGGAGCCGAAATCTATTGTTGATCGTCTAATAGAGACCCCTGATAGGCTCCTCACGTTGCTAAAGGCGACGAGCTTGGCCGCAACTACAAATGCGCTGGTGAGGGTGAAGTCGCACTACCCCGATGTTGACATGGCCAAGGTCAATGGGGGTGCTAATGCTGAAAAAGATCTCGCGACCCTGGAGCTTGAAGTTCGAGACGCTCCCATGGAGGTGATGGATTCCCTGGATTATGAAAATGATGACGGTAGGCAGTAGTCTTGGACTAGGAGCTGTACCTCCTCCTCTTCTCAGTCATGTAGATAGTGCTTCTTGATGGATAGTTTGTTTAATGCCTAAATGAAGTACTTGCATTGTGCCTGTGCGAGCTTGGTAGTCTTGTGGATGATGATGTGTTGTTTCTTGCCCCGCTAACCACTACTCACGGAGAGGCTGGCTTACCGACCTCCACAGCTCAGCGTGGAGGCTTACGTGAGGTTGGCGCGCGGGGAGGAGTCTAGGACTCAGGTCTAGCGACCTTATCGACCAAGCATGCTCGCAGCGACAAGGGGAGTATACTCATTAGGGATGATGTCCTCAGGTCGAACAACCCTTAGGCTGGCTTTGAGCCAAGCCCCCGAGCATGTCGACGGGGAGGAGTAAGAACAAATTATAACCCTCAGGTCTTATGACCCATGTATTGGCTTTAGCCAAGCCCCCGAGCATGTCTAGGGGGAGTGTTGATGACATGAGAGAGGAGAAGGTAGAGCTCGGCACACAACAGATGATGGCTTGAACTAACATTTATTTAATCTGAAAAATGTACAAGGAAAAGATATACATAGCTGTAATTAAAAATTATTCTACGGTAGAATCGTCGTAGGTGCTCCATGTTCCAAGGGTTTGGTACTCCTTGCCCGTCACCCCATTGGAAGCGATATGTGGATGGGCTAATTACTTCGGTGATGATGAAGGGTCCTTCCCAGGGGGCAGAGAGCTTGTGCATGCTGTCGGTCTTCTGGATGCGCCTGAGGATGAGGTCGTCAACGTTGAAGGAAGTTTCCCTAACATAGCGATCGTGGTACCGACAAAGTTGTTGATCGTGACGAGCTTGTCTCATGAAGGCAGCAAGCCTCTATTCTTCAAGGCTATCAAGGTCAACGCGATGTGTTTGATCAGCTTCTCCCTCCTCGTAGAATTGAATGTGTGGAGCTCCAAAGGCGACGTTGGTGGGTAATATGGCTTCTGAGCCATAGACCAAGAAGAAGGGCGAGAAGCCTATGGCGGAGCTGACTTGGGTCCTTAGTCCCCAAATCATGTGTGGTAGCTCGGCTAACCACCGTGTAGTGTAGTTTGAGGCGTCGTCAAAGATACGATCTTTGATAGCCTGAAGGATCATGCCATTGGCACGCTCGACCTGGCCGTTACACCTAGGGTGGGTGACCGAGGAGTAGTAGACGTCGATAGTATTGTCCTGGCAGAAGTCCCAAGAGGCAAAGCATGTAAAGGCTGTGCCCAGGTCGGTGATGATCCTGTTAGGTACACCGAAGCGATGTGTTATGTCTTGCATGAATTTTGCTACTTCTTTCGATGTTACTTTCGCAACTGGTCAGACTTCAATCCACTTGGTGAATTTGTCGACGACCACTAGTATAAACCTATAGCCGCCTGGGGCAGTTTGGAACGGTCGCACGAAGTAGAGACCCCACATGGCAAGGGGCCACGATTGAGGAATTGTGCGCATGGCCTGAGCTGGCAGGTGCTGTTGCTTAGCAAAGAATTGGCATCCTTTGCACCTCTTTACGAGGTCTTTTGCATCAGTCATGGCCATGGGACAGTAGAACCCAGATCGGTACGCCTTACCGACCAAGTTGGCAAATGCCACGTGGCAGCCACACTCGCCGCCGTGGATCTCAGCCAGGAGCTGTAGACCTTCTGATCGCAATATACACTTCATCAAGACGCCAGTGGAGGCGGCTTTTCTGTATAGGTTGGTACCTATCACGACGTAGTTGGCACTTCGTCGTGTGATACGCTCACGCTCTGCCTTATTTTCTGGAACTAGTTGGTCGAGTATGAAGTCTATGAAAGGCTTGCGCCAATCATCTCTTTTTCTGACATCAGCACATCGTGGGGAGGTGCTGAGGCTTGGTCGTGTTGAGGTGGATCTGGACTATCTGGGTCCAGTAGCTTGATTGAAGGTTTGTGTAGGTCTTGGACAAACACGCCTGCCGGGACTAGGGCTCGTCGAGAGCCTAGTTTAGAAAGTACATCGGTGACCACGTTGTTGTTTCGTGGTACGTGCTGGAACTCAATCCCTTCGAAGTGTTCTTCGAGTTTGCAGATCTCCCAGCGCAATAGGCTTCCATTGTGTCTTTGACACAGTCCCACTCCTTGTTGACTTGTTTGATGACGACCTTGGAATCACCAAAAGCTAGTCGTTGCATGATGCCAAGGGACACTACTATACAGAGCCCATGAATTAGAGCTTCGTATTCTGCTCCATTGTTGGAGGCCTTGTAGTGTATGTGCAGGACGTACTTGAGCTGTCCCCCCTGAGGAGAGATGAGTAATACGCTTGCACTTACGCCTTCAAGGTTGAGGGCATCGTTGAAGTACATTATCCAGTGTTCAGGCTGCTCCTTGGGAGGGGGCAGCTGGATTTCTGTCCACTCAGACATAAAGTCTGCGAGGATCTATGATTTGATCGCTTGCCGAGTCCAAAACTCGATGTCCAAGCTCCACTGACCACTTGACGATGCGGTCATTGGCGTCACGGTTGCGGATGATTTCTCTTAGCGGGAACGATGATGGGACCGTGATCTTGTGGGCTTGGAAGTAATGACGAAGCTTTCTCGACATAATCAGGAGTGCGTAGAGCAACTTCTGAGGTTGTGAATAATGTGTTTATTGTCGACCAGGATGTCCCTCACGTAATACACAGGTCGTTGAATAGGATAGTCCTTCCCTTCTTCTTCTCGTTCAGCGACGAGAACCATGCTGACCACATTGGTGTTGGCAGAGAAGTATAGGAAGAGTGTTTCTCCTGGAACTAGTGGTGTCATAACTGGTGGTGTCATCAAGGATTCCTTGAGAGCTTCAAATGCCTTTTGTGCCTCATCGTCCCATGCAAAATTGTTTGCCTTGTTCAATAGCTTGAAGAAGGGTAAGCCTTTCTCGCCGAGCTTGCTAATGAAACGACCTAGAGCCGCCATCATCCTCGTGAGCTTCATGACATCTTTCTTACTAGATGGCTTGGCCATTTTGCGTATAGCGTCGACCTTCGTGGGGTTGGCTTCAATGCCTCGGTGCCCGACCATGAAGCCTAGGAGCAATCAGGAGGGTACACCGAAGACACACTTGGTCGGGTTGAGTTTCCATTGGAACTCCCGTAAGTTGGCAAAGGTTTCAGTGAGGTCGGTGATGAGCTGATCTTCCTCGGTGGTCCTGACGACCACATCGTCTACGCAGGCTTCGGCGTTCTTCCTGATCTGTGACTTCAAGCACTTCTGGATTGCCTTCTGATATGTTACTCCAACGTTTTTAGACCGAAAGTCATGACCTTGTAGCAATAGATGCCATGGGGCGTTATGAACGTTGTTTTGTCTTTGTCGTCGGGGTTCAGGACTATCTGGTGATATCCTGAGTAGCAGTTGAGGAAGCAAAGTAGGATGCTACCAGCCATGGAGTCCACGACCTGGTCGATGCGAGGAAGAAGGAAGGGATCTTTCGGGTAGTGCTTGTTGAGGCCAGTATAATCGATACACATCCTTAATCCATCAGCTTTTTTGGTACAAGGACCGAGTTTGCGAGCCAAACTGGGTGTTTACATTCTCTGATGAATCATGCAGCTAAGAGCTTACAAACTTCTACTTCTATGGCTTGTTTTCTATCTTTTGCAAATCGTCGAAGCTTTTGCTTGATAGGTCGTGTGTTGACGCTCACTAGCGTCGCCACCAGGTTTATATCCCCGACAACGGCGCCAGAAAGTTTTTTGACGCTTGCTAGCATCGCCACCAGGTTTATATCCCCAGCAACGGCACCAAAAAGCATGTTGGTATACTATACGAGGCAAGGGTAGATTTCGGGAAGAGAGGGGATAACTAAAGAAGTTTGGGACTCGTGAGGATCACGGATAGAATCAAGGCACAACGTGTCACTCGTCGGGGCCAGAGGGAAAAGAGCCACAGAAAGGGATGAGAAGGGGGCTCTGATGTCGTAACTCCTACCTGCCAGAACTAACGTGGTGGACTACAGAGCCCGTCCGGGGCTGTTACCTCCCTAGGGTACCACAACTATTCCGTTGAACCAGGAAGCTTTCCAAGGTACCGGAGAGTCTAAACACTGCGTCTACACTAACCAAGTACTACTTTATTACTCGAAGTCGGAGCAAAGCAATCACGATAAGTTGAAACTACTAATTGCAATCGAAGAACATAAGAGCGAATGATGAAATGACTTGAGACTTAGTTACTCACAAATTCGAACTTACAAAGCATCCTGGGTGTGGATGACCAAAGGTGTACTGGACCCGCCGAGGTACAAGAAGAAGACCGACTCTGGCTTCCACTCCAACACTCAACTCTCTCTTCCTACTCTCTTAATACTAACTTCTGGATGGCTCCGCCACTTGCTTCTAATCACTTGTGACCTTCTATGAGGTGCCTGGCTCAATTTATAGCCCCAGTAGGTCGGTGGCTCCAGGAGGGGGTACTTGTAGGCGAGAGGGAGCTGCAGTGCTGAGCAAAGAGGTGCGGCCATATCTTTATGTGCGGCCGACCCTATGATCTTCACCGCCTTTGATTGAGCTTCTGTTATTTGGTCACTAAGGAGGTTAGAAGGCGGTTGTGGGTCGGTTTGCTGCGGAGAGGAGGTGCGGCCGGATCCCTTGGTGCGGCCGGCCCTGGGCCCTCGTGTCATACACTTCGGAGCATGCTATTTTTGTGTAGATGAAGTGTTGGCTGTTGCACAAAGTCGGTTGATCACTGGTTGTGGGTGCATGGATCCAAGTGGGGCTAATCTTGTCCTCTGGATTGAACCGACTTTACTCCTTCGATCAGGATTGCTCGAGGAAGTGTTCCATTGGATCACCGAGGCCCTGTGGCTTGTCTGGCTAAGTTGGGCAGGTGCGGCCGACCTAGGTGGTGTGGCCGCACCTGGAGGTTCGGCTGGCCCTGAGTGGTGCGGCTGGTCTTGCCTCCTGGCCTCGGTGCATTGCTTCTATGGTTTGTTTGATTGATCCCACACGTTCATGTCGAGTCCACTCGTTCGAACGCCAGTGCATGGAACCTTACTTGTTAGGAACCTGCATAGGGGGGCTAAGGTAGGTGCGGCCATGCCTACCATATTGGCCCGGTGCTCCGGAATTGCCCCTACTCTTGATCGTGCAGATGAAAACTCAACACAACTCGTGGAACTTCGTTAGCACCTAAAACATGCATGAAATTGGTGCCTGGCCTATGGACTTGGTCCCCTTGGATATTATGCTAGGTGTAGAGGCATTTGGCAAAGTTTGGTGTTGATCGGAGGAGGTTGATAGGTCCGGCCGAACCTACTAGGTTCGGCCGCACCAACCCCCGACAAGTCTCGTTTCACAATCTTCCGCGAGGCATAACTTCTCCATCTAAACTCCGAATTGGGTGAACCAAAATTCCATTTTGATCATATTGACGAGAACTTTGCAATGGTGCTATCAAGCTAAGCACTTGAGGTTGTTTGTAAAGATGCTTTATTTGTGTTATAATGTCTCATTATGACCTGCATCCAAATATTCACCAAAGCTCGTGGAATCCATTAGTTTATAACCCTACAACTATGATGCGTGATTTGATGGGGTGAAATTTGTTCAAACATGAGGGTCAAAAATAGGGACTTAACGACCGTCAACATCGTGCAGTCTAGTTTACTCAAGGGTGTGCTTAGCCAGCTCCCTGGTGACACCGGGCATGTCAGACGGGCTCCATGCGAAGATGTCAGTCTTGTCCATGAGAAAACTGGTGAGCGCGAGTTCCTATTTAGGGTTGAGGTTGGCCCCAATGACAACTTCTTTGGATGCATCAGGCAGGCCGAGGCAGACCTTCTTTACAGCTGGACTTGGGCTTTAAATTAGATTAATTTTCTTACTTACACATATTTGATAAAGAGATTTAAGTCAACAACATTAGTTCTTAGTTGAGCATAGCAATCCACTTGTTCCACGGATTGATTAACCATGGGGGAATACTCTAAGGGAAAAGCTACAACCGACCCATGTGCTTGCGGATCGTAACTTGACGCATTATTTAACACTCAACAGCGTCTTTGTGAAGATGATGTTCAAGCTTCGCCCCCATCAATGAGGGTCTTAGGCAGGAACTCCCCATCGACTATGGGGCTAACGACCAGCGGGTAGGTCCTGGGGTCATGTATGTGGACCCAATGATCTTTCCTGGAGAAAGTGATTGGGAACTCCGACCAACACAGAGGTTGTGGAGTTTCAGTGTTGACATGCCCGATCTCCCTTGCATTCAATCAGAGCTGCCTTGAGGACTGTTGGATGGTCGCTCCTAGATATGATGAGTGATTGACAACGTGGTGTGGACTGACTTCTGGCCGAGTATTGCTGGTGCAGGTTGAGGCTTGATTTGCATTGGTGCAGGTGAAGAGTGGGCGCGAAAGGTCTATGCCTTGCGGGGCCTCCGAGGAGTGGAGAGACAAATAGACCTGACTCGAGGGACCCGGTGGCCAGTGGGGACAAGTGCGGGCCGCATGGTGGTGAGAAAAGCAAGACGAAGTCATCGACCAGAGCCGGTGCAGGGTAGCAGCTCACGACCGGAGTCTGCACGCGGGGTTTGCGGCGGTTCACCAGAAAATCGTTGGGTTATTTGGTTGAGCCACAAAACCAAGACCGGAGGCTCGGCGGGCGGAGACGAGATCCGGGCGTGCTGAGAAGCTTCGATGCCGGCAGACGCGTTGCAGGATCGCAGGGCTTGCATCGGGAGGACGCGATCTACGGCTACGGTGTGACCGTGCGATGAAGAGGAGTGCTACATGACCTATTTTCCCAGAGGGGTTGTATCACAACTTAAGTTCTAGGGGTAGTGTGGTCTTTTACCTGGCCCGGAGGGGACTCATATATATTAGCTCTAGGGTTTCCAGGCAAACCATCCATCCGGACTGCTTTGCATTTCCTTGCTCCATAGGGTTAGATTTTTCCTCCGTTTTTAAAGAATCTGACCTCCGAGTGTATGGAAGCTTTCATGGTTGCGTTGATTCTCCGCTTGTAGCTCGTTGGATTTTCGTGTCTTTTTTGAGCTATTTTCATCGGTTTATCGTGCACGACTTGTTTCTTTGATTTTGAGGTGTTTCGGTTCAGATTTGTTGGTGGGAATCATGAAAAGTTGCCCTGTGCATCTTTGTGCTTGATCTTGATCCCCCAAACTCCGAATTCGGCCTCCAATTGAAGGATTTCGATTGGAAACCTAGCTTTGTTCTTGAGCTCGGTAGAATCTCGATATCTCTCGATTTAGTGGGTTTGAGGCTACAAGTTCATAGGTATAGCATATTATAGAGATGCTTCATTGTCACCTATGATCTGGTAGCAATCCCTTGGTTGATTCGGGAGATCAGTCAAAGGGAAGGTGGAGTTGACCTTCAAGGGTCGAGCTCGGGCTGCATTAATTTCTCCTAGCAGACAGTCCGCGGGTACATGGCAGACGGTCCGCGAGGAGCCAGACAGCCCAAGTGTTCTTTGTGTTCTTCGTGAGTTCTTGCGTGTCTTTCGTTTGATCCACTTTGTCAGTGGATTTTTGTTGCACGAAGTTCGTGGACGGTGCGTACTAAAGTGCCAGACGGTTCGTGACAGGGCGGACGGTCTGTGGGCCCATTAGGGACAGTCCGTTATTGAGGGTGCGGTACTGGAGGTTCGTGGTCGTTTTTCGGACAGTCCGCCACAGCTCGCGGATGGTCCGCGCGGAGGTTGCAGACAGTCCGCCAAGTGACCTGCAGGACAGCCAAGCCCTTTGCTTCTTGAGTTCTGCTTTCTCTTCAGAATCATTTGGGGTTTGTTCCTAGAGTTGGTAGGTTCATTGTGACTACGTGACCTTGGAAAACTTGTGTGGGAATCCTTGGTTGTGAATTTGGGGTATAGGTCGAATTCTCTCTTTGGAGAAGAATTTTTATCGGCTCCCATTCACTCCCCCCTCTTTGGTCGCCTTATCGGTCTTTCAATTGGTATCTGAGCCAGTTACGGATCTTCGTGATTCTAACCAGTCTAAGATCCAAAGATGGCGTACCAGGAACGGGGTTCGGGTCCTCCACACTTTGATGGTAAGAACTACCATATGTGGCAAAGGCGGATGGCCGCTTTCCTCTGCGGCAAGGGTCAGATCCTATGGGATGTCACGGTGAGCACAACTTATGTTCATCCGGTGAACTTCTGTCGGTGCGGAATATGGTCCCGACACTAACCAGTAGATAACGCCTAGGTCTATCCCTCAATGGTCGATGCTAAGCAACAAATGACACAAGGATTAAGGCACCCAAAAACAAGCAAGAAAAAGACCCACGAAATCACAACTTCGAATCTTCTATACAAAACCAGGAAAGATTCACAAGGTCTAGCATGTCACTTAGCATCCATCCCTCTCAACAAATCTCTCATGAAGCTCTCATGCTAGCTCTGTAGAAAATAGAGAAGAAAATAGTCCGGGAAAATGAGAAAGAGGAGGGGGAAATGAAAACCCTGGGTCACGAGAGAGAGCGCCATCCACACACACTCATGGCTTATATATCTAGTCACACCCGTGTGGGAAATGACTCGACTACCCCTAACTCAATTACCGCGATACAAGCCACGCAGTGGGCATTTATGTAATGTTTGTGGGTCTTACACGGACGGCCACGCCTTTGCCGCACCCCGCGTCCTCCCGACGCAAGCCATGCGATCCCGCCGCGGGTCCTCCGCTTTGAAGCTTCCCGACACGCCCGGATCCCGTCTCCGTTGTGTTGGGTCTTCGTACTTGGTTTTGAGGCCCAAACCAAGAAACCGTCCTCCGATGGTTTTGTGGGCAAACCACCAAACCCCGCGTGCGCTGGGTCTCGCCTCCCACCAAGCCTCTGACTCGACCGCCACCGTGCACCGGCTCGATCGTCCATGACTTCGTCTTGCTCGTCTCGCCACCATGTGGCCCGCACCTAGTCCCGCCGTCCACCGGGTCCCTCGAACCGAGCCTACTTGTCTCTCCATCTCCTGGAGGCCCCTCAAGGTTGAAGACCTTTCGCGCCCGTTCTTCACCTCGCAACAACACAAACTAGGCCGGGCAAACTTACACCGCGCACCGAGCCAAGAGTCACTCCAACACCCGTTGTCAATCACTCATCACTCGAGGAGCGGCCTCACACGATCGACCACCGGACGCTCCTAGTCCCGAAACAGGGGAAATCGTATGGAGTACCGAGCATGATCTGGTCACTCCTCTACTTGACGCACGAGGCCGACATCCGCCTTTGGCACCGTGCGCTCGTTTTCAAGCGTGTCTGAGGACTTCACATCGGCAAGCGGTAGCCGACCAGTACTTGCGTCACACCCCGACTTTGGCCTTTGGTACTCCGCGTCCTCTTCTTGGAGCTTCATGGTTTTTTCTGATGTCGATATTGCCGTGCTCATGGATAGAAATCCACTTCGGGACTTGTCGCTTGGGTTCTTCGGGTGTCTTGGTCTTCCCACAAATAGTCGAGTGTTGCTCAATCGACTACCGAGGCGGGGTGAGTACGTCGTCGCCGCTAGTTGTTGCTCTCAACTCCTTTTTAGATCACATTCACCATGAGTGACTTTGGTGAGGAGTATACCCATGTCCCACTTCAATGTGATAGCACCAGCGTTGCCATAAGCGTTGTAAAGAACCCAAGAGCCCATTCCAAAACCAAGCACATAGAAGTGAGGTATCATTTTCCGAGAGACAACGAGAGAAAGGAAAGATAGCCAGATCCATGTACCCACACATGACCAACTGTCGATATTTTCACCAAACCCCAAGATCAAGCAACTTTCACTCGTTTTGTGGGGGAGCTTGGTGTGTGTTTGATTTCTTGAGTTGGGTGTGTGGGAGCTCCTTTGTAGCATATGCATAGCTTTCCTTTATGCATTTCTTGCATTTGGCATGGCATATGTAACATGATGTATAGGCGTCCTTAAAATTTGATTGCATGCATTTTGTATCATATGCATTGGTTAGGAAAAGCTTCTCCTACATACATTGCTCACCATGGAATGCTATTTATGTCTTTGTACGCTTGTTTGGTATGCTATGGTTAGTTTGGCTTAGCTCTTGATAATCTTGATTTATAATCCATGGTTGATGGCTAAGTTTTGAAAAAAGGTCACATATATGCTCTCTCATGTGTAAATGGCTTTATATGATCTTGACATGTTTTAGTGGTTTGTTATGCTTAATTTGTGCTTGGATAGCTAGCTTATTGATCATATGGAGCCAAAGGCTCGTTTGCCATCATGAATGTTTAGCCCTCTTGCTTTATCTTGTGGAGGCGCATAAGTTCCTTTTTGTCACAAAGACATTTCATGTACCAAAATTTGAATCTGAAAATGAAATGTAAAATGCTTGGGAAATGTGCTACCATGTCATATGTGCTAAATTTAATTTGCTTTGGGTGCTAACTAATAAGTACTAATCTAGGACAGTATAAGGATGGCCCGATCTTCAACAAGCAGAGGGTCACGAACAAGGTAATAGATGTAAAGTAACAATGATCAAGATAACTTGCCGCAAAGCAAATGCAACTAGCTTTGTTGACCCGCCAAGGGTTGGATGCGACCAAGCGCACTGGGGAGAGAGGCACCGAAACCGCGAAGACTTCGACTCGATCTCCGAACGACCGCAACCACAAAGGTAGCTAATCCACACAAAGAGAGGCACGTACCGAACTCTCGCAGCACGAACTAGTGGATCCCGTAGGAATCTCTTCACAGTCCAAGAAGAACAAGGAAGAACAAGGGTTGAGTAAGCACTCTAGTAGCTCCTACGCAATCTCACTAGATTAATCTCAAATCATTCAAAGTTGTTTTTAGCTTACACATGGGGGGGGGTATTTATACTAGGAACAACCCCTCCTCTAGGTGGTGGGAAACACGAAAACAACCGAATACGTCGCCAATGCGAAAGGGATCTCCGAGGATTTTTGCCGATTCCACGCTCGTGGTCTTCGTCTTGATGACTCTCCTCTTCCATGTACCGAGAAGTATCAACATACAAGACTTAGGTAGCATAAAGTTATCATTAGAATTGAGTTTAAGTTCACAAAGTAGCGTGTGCACCTCGTTGTATCTTAGCTCCTACATGTGATTGGTCCCGTAGGTGTTTCTGTAGAGAGGGCTCGCAATGTAGTCGATGAGGCTCAAGAAGTGGTCGGAGTGGTCAATGACGTCTAAGAAGTGGTTGGAGTGGTCGATGACGCTGGCGTGTGCATATCATCCTCCCTTCCTTGAAAAGGAGTCGTCCTCGACTCTAACTCTTGTATTCCAAAGAGTTGTGCTAGGCAAAGGACTTGTACTGTGACAACAACGTAATCTTTGTCCTCCAACACAGGAAGGTGTTTCAATCTATAATCAAGGGCTGCACTAAGTAGTAGCCTTGTAGGTGGAAACATAAATAATTTGAAGTCAAGTTTAGCTTTCACCTCGAATGGATTCTTAGAGCAAATAGTGAATGTTGAATGCTCATGGCATGGTCATATCATCCTCCCTCCCTGATGAAAAGTCGTCCGCGACTTTTTGCTTACCTCCGAAAATAATCTAGACAAAGGTAGGTGGATGCACATCATGATTCCAATAATCCTTTTCTTTGTCTCCGTTCACTTGCTCCATTATGATTCACCTCACAATATTAGCTTTTCCATGTATGAAATATTCTCTCACCCTTGGTAAAACTACAAATAAAGCTTAGAAGTTGGAAGCACAAGAATTTTTTGAATCCAATTAATTGATTCATGTTATCATATTTCATCTTTGCAAGATCGAATATACCAAGAGACGTGGAAGAAGCATTCTTAACATTCTCATTGCATGATTCAATGATGTATTTGTCAAACTTTTCATCAAATCGATGTTGAGCATTCATGGTATTCCAAAAAATTATTATGGCTTAAATGATTCATGAGTTTAGAAGCATACATGTCAACTCCAATGCTTCGCAAGTACAGAAACTTTGTGTGCATGATCCATGCTTTGCACATGTTTTCTTTCTTTCCATGGATGGAATGCACATGATGGTAGCATTAATTGTTTAAAATCACAAGCATCAAGTGATAGTTGTATCTCAAGAAACTTATCAATGTGTTTTTCACTCAATGGTTTTGACTCTAAACCAAATAAGCATGTCATATGTTACACAAATTGCATGAACTTGGAAGATATTTACAACATGATCTCCAACTAAAATAAAAGTAAACTTGCAACTATGAGCAAAATAGTCAAATCACTCAAGGATGTCATCACAAAAATTTTCTCAAATATTTTATCAATAAGGATAGGCATGTCAAGCATACACAAACAATCATAAGATATATTCTGTGCAATCAAAGTGCACATGTAACCAACCGAACAAGATGAAGCATGCTCAAGATATGAGGTGTTGGAAGGATCATTCAAAGTACGTAGACTCTTATCAAAGTAAAATTCATTACTTGTTTCAACATGAGATCCAAGCTAAATCAGCACAAAGGTTTTGATTATGTTCTATGGCCGAAACATTATTATGATGAGTATTCATTTCTTTGTTATCAAATTTATTTACATGTATAGTATCAGATATATGAGTGCAAAGTATTATATAAATGAACCACACCAAAGCATAGAAAAAATCGTATATGACTAAACATTGCTTATCAACTTGAAAAATTTCAGCAAAGGTATGGTCATGTGACACTACAAAATCAGCACAACTATCATGGTCAATTTCATTAGAAACATGTGCTTTATCGAATTACCTCACCACTAGACTTTGCAAATCCAAATCTGAATTATTTTCTATTACCTTCATGAATTTGTGGTGGTCCAACAACCATGCATGACATTTCTGAAATATTACCACTTCTCTCGTCATGGTTCATGTTTTGGGAAGCAAAGAATTGATTCGTCGAATGGAAACCTTCTCTATCTCTCACAACAAGTATGGAGTCACATAAGCAGCCATCCTTTCCTCATTCCCATTGCAAACCCGCACATGTGAAAAGACAACTCTAAAAGTAGAGATGAGCGTGTTAGGTTACAAAAATATCTTCACATGTCTTGCATTCTATCTCTCGTTTTCTCGGTGTATCCCTCACGCTCTCATTAGTGGTACTCTCAATATCATGGAGGGTGGAATCGCACAACTCTCTTTTGTATTCACTCTCTTTCAGCTTTGGTTATGTGGCTCTCAATTTCACATGGGTTTTGATGCACAATTACTCGGTGTCCAATGGATCAACATATTTATATGTGTCATACTTCGTCATATTCTTCAATGGCATTGGGGCAGCGATTGTAGCAAAAGAATCAAGAGCCGAAGCACCCTCAAATGCTATTAAACTTGCATCACATGAAGGGGAGAAGTTTCTAATTTGTATTGCCATCAATCTCGAACATTATGTCGCTTGTCGTACAATGAAATTTCAGCATCACTATCCATGGCAATCACTTGATCTTCTTCATCAAATCTTGGGGGCTGATCATAATTAACTTTTTGATTTTTTTCATGAACTTGCATCACAAATGGAAGAAACTAGAAGAAGGTGTTATGTTGTTAATATTAAATAATTTCTCACATGAATCCTCTTCTTTTTCACTCATTTTGACAATGGGTTCACTCAATTCTTTGAATCCCCCTCTCCTAGCCATCATTACTAATCCCTCTTTTCCCGGTTTTTGGGTATTTTGCTATCAGGATTTTCTTTGGCTGTGGAAACTCTCTCAATATGTTTGTGGGGTCACTCGAAAGTGTTTCTCA
The DNA here is from genome assembly GCA_947561735.1 of Cenchrus americanus. Lineage (NCBI taxonomy): Eukaryota > Viridiplantae > Streptophyta > Magnoliopsida > Poales > Poaceae > Cenchrus > Cenchrus americanus. The sequence goes on along the minus strand of OX387245.1, from coordinate 78,082,593 downwards.
CTCTCTCGTTGTCTTCTTTTTCGTGTCATTCTTTAAAATCTCATGAGCACCTTCTCGTTGCCGTCTGCTATGACCAAAGAGACCACCATGAGAGTTGGTTGGCTATGTCGTTGTAGAGCACGATGGCGTGGTGTAGATAGACGTCCATCTAACATCCTCTCCATGGCCTCCACAAATGAGTTTCCAAATTGGATGTAACTTAGACCGCGTGATTGGTGATTCTTTTCCTATATGTCCACCACGAACACTTGAAGTTGTCCTGCCATGTTAGGGGCAGCAAGACAAGGTGGAAATATTATGTGGAAAAACAAACACCCTACCTCTTACATAACCAAGTTCTTAATCGGGACCAAGGACTCGTGATGGTGCCGATGTGGCAGCCTTACCGTAGGTGGTAGAGAGGTCGTAAGGACTACGAATCGAAAGTCCCGGTTCACAGTTTTAAGGTGGAGCCATAGGTGGCTAACAAGGAGGGCTACGGCATCATTTCACCAAGTGGATTGATGTGTGCTAAAGATCTGAAACGCTCGCTATCAAGAACACCACCGCTAAGATATATGAACTAAAAAATTTCAGCTAATACACCGCAACACAATTCCCTTCAAATTCTTTACACTTCTCTTTCTTTTTTTCTTGACTATTTTTTTTCACTCTTTTCTTTCTTTTCCTCTCCTCTCTTTTTTTTAATTTTTTGTTTTTATATAACACGAACATGGGTGCGGATAATAGATGGAAACGAACAAACACAATATAGAGACTATGGTGACTATGAACTAGATGCACACACAAACACAAGACAACACAAGCATCAAGCAAAGGGTTATAGGTATTTTTTTGGCTTTGACTATAGGACAAATCAAAATATATGTGACAAATGATCAAAGGGATAAATATATGACGATGGTAAGACCTACCGTGTCAACGAAAGCTTCCGATACTGCATGATAAGTACTAATCTAGGATTAGCACAAGGGATGGCCCGATCTTCACTAAGAAGAGGGTCACGAACAAGGTAATAAATGTAAAGTAACAGCGGATCAAGATAACTTGCTGCAAAGCAGCGGGTAACTAGCTTTATACCGGCCAAGGTTGGATGCGACCAGCGACGGGGAGAGAGGCACCGAAACCGCGAAGACTTCGACTCGATCTCCGAACGACCGTAACCACAACCTGAGCTAATCCACACAAAGAGAGGCAGCCGTACCGGAACTCTCGAGCACGAATTAGTGGATCCCAGAGAATCTCTTCACAAGTCCAAGAAGAACAAGGAAGAACAAGGGTTGAGTAAGCACTCCCGGGCAGCCTTGCCGCAATCTCACTCTGGATTATTCTCAAATCATTCAAAGTTGTTTTTGCTTACACATGGGGGGTATTTATACTAGGAACAACCCTCCTAGGTGGGTGGAAACATGAAAACAAACTGAATACGTCACCAATGTGAAAGGATCTCCGAGATGACGGTACCGAGTTGTTTCCGTGACTGTTTGACTGCCGAGCAGTCTTCAATGTTTCGATCATAACTTCTTCTAGGAATCTGAAATGACGTGGGACTAGATACGTTGGAAAGTTAACTCGATTATCTTTCCAACGGTGTATAGCATGTCATGTGAAACTTCGTAGATTGGTACAGGTTAATGCCCGAACTTATGCTTCGTGAAATCGCCGAATGGCCTTGCCGAATGATTCTGTCAAAATGTCCTTGCCGAATGGCATTGCCGAATGACGAGGATTTTTGCCGATTCCAGCTTTGTGGTCTTCGTCTTGATGACTCTCTTCCATGTACCTGAGAAGTATCAACATACAAGACTTAGGTAGCATAAAGTTATCATTAGAATTGAGTTTAAGTTCACAAAGTAGCGCGTGCACCTCTTGTTGTATCTTTTTAGCTCGGCTACATGTGATTGGGTCCCGTAGGTGTTGGTGTAGAGGTCGGCAATGTAGTCGATGAGGCTCGCAAAGTGGCCTGGAAAGTGGTCGATGACGCTTCAGTGGTTGGAGTGGTCGATGACGCTCGGCGTGTGCATATCATCCTCCCTTCTGAAAAGGAGTCGTCTCGACTCTAACTCTTGTATTCCAAAGAGTTGTGCTAGGGGCAAAGGACTTGTACTGCAGGACAACAACGTAATCTTTGTCCTCAAGACAAGCAAGGTGTTTCAATCTATAATCATGTTTACCCGCAGTTGCCTTGTAGGTGGAAACATAAATAATTTGAAGTCAGTTTAGCTTACCCCGAATGGATTCTTAGAGCAAATAGTGAATGTTGAATGCCTTGGCATGGTCATATCATAAACCGTTGCATGATGCCTACCAATGAGAAGTCTCATACATAGAAGTAGGCACATGGCTCGGTGGCTTTGACATGACATGAGGTGCTTGTGGGTGTTTGTGATGGTCTTATGATTAGAATGGTTGTCCTAGCATGAAGTTTGTGTGGCTTCGCCATTTTGACATGTTTTGATCATGTTTAGGACTTTGTTCATCAGAGGTAAATTTTTCGCAAAATTACCCAAATCCATCTTAGCTTCGTCCAATGGTTGTGAAACTTGGTGATCTTGTAGTTGATGTCAATATGAACTTATGAGGTATCTAACTTCGCTTCATTTGGACATTTGTAGCATCCTATGTTGAATTTGTCTCGAGAAGCTCTAGGTTGAAAGTTTTGCATTTTTGGCTTGTTTCATGTATCAACAAGGGGGAGAAGTTTGAGCTTCGAAATGTCATTGGATGCATTTAGAAGGTTTTCAGTGGTTTCGAGCCATTCTAGGCTCTTATGTGCACCGGTCTGACTTGGCCGAGGTCACCGTCCGACCGGCTAGAGTGCCGGTCCCGTGCACATGTTGAGTATCGGTCCGACTTCCATGGTGATGACCGGCCCGACCGTGAGAGCCGAGTTGTTGCACGTCTCGTTTTCAAGTGGTGTTTTGCATTTTTCCGTCCGGTCTGTGGGGAGTTGCATTGGTTTAGGGGCCAGGCGGGTGGGAGCTCTTTTGTGGTTTTTCAAGCTTTAGTTTGGTGGTTTGCGCTCTTTCTTCAGCTTTGTTTTGTCTCGGATGTGTCGAGCCGTTGCCCTTGCCTAAGGGGTCCGAGACTTGTCTTCTTCAAGTGATCTTGCTCTTTGCCTTTGTTTGGCTTTTGATTGTTTTGCTGAGCTTTTTGTTTGTTTCTTTTCTTTTCTTTTCTCTTGTTACTTATAAGGCGACACGGCACTCATCAAGGGGGAGATTAAGGACCATGTGTGGTTCGAGGACCGGTGGATGGTCGCTTCCTTGTGTGATGAGTGATTGACTGGTGTTGGTGCTGGTGAAGAACAAGCGCGAAAGGTCATCACCGGTTAGGCCTCCAGGTGTGGAGAAGACAACTAGGCTTCGTTCAAGGGACCCGGTGGCCGCCGGGGCCGAAGTGCGGCCGCATGTGGTAGCATGAACAAGAAGATGAAGTCATGGACAGCTTCTTGCAGAGCCCTCAAACCAAGGTCGAGCCGGGACTACGTGGGAGCCGAGTCATGAGTGGCTTTTGGCGGAGGCTACACCGAGTTCGTGGGGTTTCCAGTGGTTCATCGTATTGAATCCAGACCGGGTTCCTTGGTTGATCCACAAAGCCAAGACCAAAGAACCAAAGACGGTGATGCAGTTAGCCGCGCATCGTCCGATCGGTGGGTACCTACCGATCGAAGGAGGAGCACCGGTCCGACCGTGTGCGACAACGCAAGCCATGAATCTTCGAAGCGGTGGACACGCGTCGGGATCGCATGGCTTGCATCGAGGCTAAGGTGGTGCGGTCGCCGGCATCCGTTCGATGAAGAAAATCAAGACTTCCAAAACCGCCTTGAGGGGTGTTAACACCAAAATTTGCAAGGAGTAATGACATGTGGGACCGATTCGGAAAAGAGTCCGAGGCAGTGGAAGGAAAGGTATCTTCGAGAGATTTTCGGCGAAAGGATCCGCAGTCGGCTATACTGCTCCCGGTTCGGCAAAGGAACGGTGGGGCCGATTTTGCGGGATTGGGCGGTGACGTGGCTCGATCGAGGAGAAGCGAATGGATGGACGAGGGTGATCAAGTTTAGTTAGGCAATAGATCCATTCGCAATTGTAATCGAGCGGGGTATAAATATGATCCCTGGATGTATGTAAAGCAAGACGTTCATTCCTCGTACACACCGGCCTTACGCCAAGCCACAGAGTCCCTTGTCGTGTCGTCGAGTTCTTCGAGGACCAATCGATCCGTCGACCTCGGTGAGTCGTAGGCAACCTTGTATCATGTCTAGTATCCATGCGTGGATTTAGATGCGATGCAAGTAGTCTTGTTACCATGCTTCGTGTCATGCGGTGGATTCAAGCTTAGTTCAAGAGGGGTTTCTTGTTAGATCACCAGGCCATGCGGTAGGCTAAGGTTTAGCATGAAGCTAGTTATCGGCTCTATTGGATTTTGGCAAGATCCGGTAGATTCATTAAGTTACCTTGTGTTATCATGAGTTTTTGCTTTATGCTCTAATTCATGTAATACACTTTGCCCAATCTAGATGGGTTTGGATCGGCTCTTTTCCTTTTAAGATGAGAGGTGCACGAAGCGGGTCTCGTGTTTTCGCGCGTGGATCTTGTGCTCTCAGGGTAGCCGAGACCGAATCGATCTAGGTTGTTACGTGTTGCGGGTTCAAGCTTGCTTTGTTAGCATAAATCTTGAAAGAGCCGGGTATCATGCGGTAGATGCGGAGGTTTTGGGTTGCTTTGGAGCTAGTCATCCGGTGGATTAGATTTCCAATTCGGCTTTGATAGATTTATTCACGTGGTAATGTTTGTTCCTTCTTCATGGACCCCGAATCGGTTGTTCGGCCGCATTCGGTTATATCTTCACGAGTAGATCACGTGCGTTATTTATGTTTTAAAAGACGTATGCTTCTAGCTTTCCATATTTAGGTTGTATCATGCGGTGGATAGATCTATTTGTGGAAAGTGGTGCGTTCTTTCATGCAAGTTGTATCATGCGGTGGATAGATTTGCGATGTCGTGCCGACGGATCTTAAAGTGATTAGACATGCGGTAGACTAACGCTTTGGATCTATGCATGCTTATTTTAATACATGATCATGTTCGTGCTCTACTTTATTTAATGTTAATCTTCATGAGGATCGGTTATGGCTTGGCACATGCATCCATGTTCATTCAAAGATCGATCATTGTCATGCTTACGTCATCCATTCGGCAATGTTCTTTTTCCCTTCTTGGTTACCGAATGGTCGTGGTTCTTTGACGGGTAGCTTCGCATAGCTACATGTCGTCTTGCTTGGCTTCTTAGCCGTAAATATGGAACGCACTGGTACCACCGTGGGTTCCAAATTTTGGTATTTAACCGTTTCATCTTTTGTTAATTTTCGGGAAAAATTGGCGGCACGTCACTTTCTCTGCGCGTGCGAAGCTAAGCTTTTACCGACTATTTGTGTGATTGGCGGCGAGTGCACATTTTGCGTCAACACACTTTTTGGCACGCCCGGTGGGACCTACGGCCGGGTGGTTCGGGATGCACGAGATCACGAGACCTCCTGGATGTCAACATTGAGGACCTTTCTCCGGAGCGACATCGGCGGCTCTTGGACGCGTGAATCGGTTTCAACAAAAGTGTCTCATGTCATTCAAAAAGAATCGAAGCGGTGTACCATATCGAAGAATGGCCCGCCCGGAGAGTGCTTATTGCGGGAGAAACCGACGCTACGACCCAACAAGAAAAGGAAGAATGCGCGCGGATCTTCCAAGAGTCAATGGACGACGTGCTCACCAAGCACAATCAAGCTTTCCTTGGGTCGCTCCAACGGATGATGGTGGCCCTCTTTGGTCGGGCGCGGGGCGGGCGTTCGGAAAGGCGTACGCGGAAAGAGCACCGTGGAGGCCGGGCGAATCAAGCTCTCGGCCGCCACCACGGGGGCCGGTGCGGCGGCCCCCTCCTCGGAGCTCGGGGGAGCCAAACGTTCCAACCTCCTCCACGGGGAGGGCGGGGGGCGCCCGATTCGGCCGTCGTTGCAAGCTTCGGGAAGTCAACCAATCCTGCCGCCACCACAAAGCGGCACGGGTCGGCACATGTGCAACGGCCGAATCCGTGCCGGCCCACGTACGGAGACCTAGCGTTCGGCTCATACGGGGCCCCACTCGACCCCGGTCGAAGAATAGCTCGCGTCCACCAGCGGCTCCCGGAGGAGGAATTTATACGGCGGTGGCTATCATAAAGTGGGGGGGAATTACGGAGCGTTCGATGCCTTTCGCACCCGGGGTACGCGCGGCTACGGGCGCTCGGGAGGAAGATGCCCTAGCACGCAAGATGGCCGAATTGATGCGAGAATCGGTTCGGCCTCAAGCCAAGGATGCGGGGCCCCACCTACGGGCGCCGTTCCCCGAGAATGGTACTATAACGTGCTCCTGCCACCAAGGGTGAAAGCCGCCGACGGAATTCACAAAGTTCTCTGGGGGCGGGACGAGACAAGCACGGTCGAGCATATCGCTCGTTATCTCATGCGGCTCGGGGAGTGTTCGGCGAAGAGACGTTCGGGGTTCGCTACTTCCCCGCCTCGGCGGCGGGTCCCGGCTTTTCGGTGGTTCTCGTCCTTGCCGCTTTGAATGCGTGGCCGGGTGGAAAGATTTGGAGCGCAAATTCCACGCTCATTACTTCGGCGGCGGCGAGAAGAAGTTGATTGATCTCGCCACCCTAAAGCAAAGGCATAGTGAAACACCGGCGGAGTTCCTCGGAAGGTTCGAGAGAAGTCAAGGGCATGTGCTTCTCATTGAACTTGCCGGACGATCGGCTAGGCGATATGGCCGTCGCCGGGATGTTGCCCGGCCGTGCGCGAAAAGTTATTTGGGATGGAGTTCGAGAACACGGGCGGTTTGTCGCAAAAGTTATCCACGATGAGCAATCGGGCATATGGCCTCAAGAAAGACCCCAAGTTTGGCAAGCGACACGACATCGCCGATATCTACAATCAATTCTTGGACAAAGGCGGGGTTGTTCGAGGATTACGACGACGAGCGGGAGATAGGCTGCGGCGGAAATCATGTGGGGTAAAGAGCCTCTCACAATGAATCGGCGTTGGGTCGGACGGACCAAAGGAACTTACGACTTCGACATCACAAAGGCCGACAAGTTGTTCGAGCTCTTGGTAAAAGAAGGCCGAATCAAGGCGCCCAGGGGCATTCTATGCTTCGGCTTGATGGAGTCAAAGCTAAGCGTTTCTTGCGGCTTCCATGACGGGGACTCGCACTCCATCAACGATTGCGGGGGTCTTCGGGATGAGGATCCGAGAAGGCTATCCGGGGAAGGGCATCTCAAGTTCGACAACAAGATGAAGGCCTGGATGGCCACCCCTTCCGCGAGAACATGCTCGGCTTTTCTATCAATGCGATAACGGCCCGAAGAGAAAGGGAAAGTCAAGGTCCGACCTCGGCCGGGTCCAAGCAAGATGGATCGGTTGACCGGAAGCGCCGGGTGACCATAGAGCAAGTACGGGGCGACGCCCCCGCGTTCTCAAAAGCCACATCGAGATTGGGGAATCGTCCAAGCCTAAACCCAAGGTGACGTCACGCATTCTCCTCAACAAATGGCGGCGCCGGATGGAGAAGGAACGCTACCGGGAGCGTCGTCACGAGGGAGGAGCAACGCGGGGCGGGGAGGAAGCGCGCGGATGGAATCGGGAACGGCACGCGCGCGCGCGGGGGGGGCGCGCCCCGCGGGGTGCGCCTTTTCGGACGCTTCTTGGAATGAGGGCAGAGCGCCCACATTAAGGAGCGTCCGAATGCGGCGACGGATATGCGAATACGGGCGAGGGAAGCGCAATCGCCGATCCGTCCATGAAAGACTTGGAAGGATCCACCCGAGATGGGGATCGGCGGCAAAAAATTGAAATCATTGATCATCCCGGGAAGCGGCAGGAGCCGATCTCGGGTGGGGCGACCACGAGGAGGATGAAGATGTCTACGTGCGGCGAGAAGGGGCAATGGTGCCCCACAGTGCAGCGCAAGAGCCGGAAGAGGCGGGTCCAACGCTTGAGGAGCCGCGAGTTGAAACAAGCGGGATCCGGACAAGACGAGAAGTGGCGCCCCAAGGATCGACGGAAGGATCGAAGCGTTCGGCCCCTACATGCATGGTATACTTCCTACGAAGCGAGTTCATGGCTCCCGCTAACCGGGTCATGCGGGGAGGAAGTTTCCTTCGACGACGAGCACGCCGGGGAGATGATGGCACAACTAGTGCTCGCCAAACGAGGCCGTCTTCGACAAGCCGGCCAAGAAGCGCCACATGAGACCCGTGCGCGAGGGGGGTACGTCGATGGCAAGCCATTGACCAAGATGTTCGTCGACGGCGGCGCGGCGATCAACGTGATGCCGTACACCACCTTCGGGAAGCTTGGCATGACCCCGGCGATCGACACCAACAAGCATCATCACGAACGACTTCGCGGGAACCCCTCGGACACCAAAGGATGCGCTCACGTGGACTTGATGATCGGGTCCAAAACGCGCTCACCACCTTCTTCGTCATCGAAGGGAAGGGAGCCTACGGACTGCTTTGCTTGGGCGGGGCCCGGATCCACGCCAAGCTGCTGCGTCCCATCCACCATGCATCAACGGCTGATCCGGTGGGTGGACGATGAAATCGAGGTCGTCCGGGCGGATGACTGCGTGAGCGTGGCTAACATGGAACCGGCCTTGCGGGAGTACCAAGGCATCGATTGCTTCTCGGGGAAGGGCGGGGAGAAGGTCTGTTGAACCGTCGGCGGTGACCAACGGCCGATTCAAGCGGTCGGCTCTTACGGTAATTTTTAATGGAGAACCCGTGGATGGCACGATGGCAAGGCTGGGACGAGGATTCATGTCGGCGATAAGGGTGGAGGAAGTTGACATTGGAAGCGGTGATAAGCCAAGGCCGACGTTCATCGGTGCAAATTTGCGGCCCGGACTTGCGGGGGAAACTAATTGAGCTTCTCAAAGAATATAAAGATTGCTTCGCACAGGATTACTCGGAGATGCTGGATTGGATCGATCCATCGTCGAGCACCGGTTGCCAATCAAGCCTGGTTTCAAGCCATATAAGCGGCCGCCCGGAAAATCTACAAGGATGAAGTATTGGCCGATGTGAAGAAGGAAATCGAAAGATTACTTGACGCAAACTTCGTTCGGCCACTGAGATATGCGGAGTGGATTTCTAACATCGTCCCTGTGTATAAGAAAAATGGAAAAATGAGAGTTTGCATAGACTTCGGGGACCTAAACGAGCTACTCCCATGGATGGATACCGATGCCTATTGCCGAGTTCTTTGATTGACGCCTTGCTTGGGCACAAGGTGATTAGCTTCATGGATGGCAATGCGGGGTACAATCGGATCTTTATGGCAATAGAAGACATCTCGAAGACGGCCTTTAGATGTCCTGGCCATATAGGCTGTTTGAATGGATCGTCATGACATTTGGTTTGAAAAATGCCGGTGCAACCTATCGGCGGGCCATGAATTACATCTTTCATGAGTTGATCGGCAAGGCCGTGGAGATCTACATTGACGACGTGGTGATCAAGTCCTTAAGTCATGTCACCCATACGGAAGATGTGAAGAAGACCTTGGAATGCACCGGAAGCATGGCACGAAGATGAATCCAAACAAGTGTGCATTTGGGGTGTCGAGTGGAGAATTCTTGGGATTTTTGGTCCACGAAGGGGGAATCGAAGTTGGCAAAAAGAGCATGAAGGCCATTGATGAAGTCGTTCCTCCAACCAACCTCAAGGAGTTGCAATCACTTTGCTCGGCAAGATCAACTTTGTGAGAAGGTTCATCTCAAATTTATCACGAGAAGGTGTTGCCGTTCTCTCCGTTGCTAAAACTAAAGAAGGATCAGAAGTTCACATGGGGCGACGAACAACGAAAGGCTTTCGAAGAAATCAAGCGATACATGAAGGAGCCGCCGGTCTTTGGTTCCTCCTCGGTGAACAAGCCTTTCAAGTTGTACGTGGCGGCCGATACCCAAACTATTGGATCGGCCCTTATTCAAGAATTCGAAGGGAAGGAGCGGGTAGTAGCCTATCTTAGCGAAAACTACTTGATCCACGAAACCGGGTATTCGGCTATAGAAAGGTTATGTCTTTGCGTATACTACTCGTGTACAAAGTTTCGGCACTACTTGTTGAATGCGAGATGCCTTGTATACTCGAAGTTTGATGTGATAAAACATATGTTATCTATGCCAATTTTGAATGGTCGGGTTGGCAAATGGATTTTAGCTCTATCGAATTCGAGTTGAAGTTCGAATCGGCAAAAGCCATCAAAGGTCGGGTCATTGCCGATTTTATAGCGAACACCGTGACCCTTCGATCGATACGCTTGAAATTACCCCATGGGCTCTATTCTTTGACGGGTCATCATGTGGCAAAGGTGGGGGAGTAGGGATCCTACTAATTTCTCCCGAGAGGTGAGATGTTCGAATTCGCCATTCCTATACAACCCACGCGTCACAAATAACCGGTGAGTACGAGGCCGCGCCGAGGGCTTCAATATTTGAGAGAAGGCGGGGCCGTTTCGGTTGAAATTTATGGAGATTCGAGTTGGTCATCAAGCAATTGAACGGCCGGTACGAGTGCGAAGCGAGGCGGCGGGGAGTTACTACGAGGAATGCGAGAGAAATCTTGAAGAGCTTTCCCTTTGGTAACCTTACGGCACATTCCTAGAGAGCATAACGAAGGAAGCAAACGGGGTGGCTCGGAGCGCCTGCTGGTTATAAAGAAAATCAAGAAGCATTTCTTTGCGAGAGGTGAGCGCAACGGGGACGGATCTTACGAGAAGATGATTGGAGGAAAGAGATCGTTGATTATTTGAGAGAGCCATCCGAAAAGTCTCCGGGGAAGCTCGGGTACAAGGCAATCAAGTTCGTTCTTACGGATGACAATTTATTCTATAAGTCATTAGATGGAGTCTTGCTACGATGCACGGGTCGCGGGGAAGAAGCCAAGAACATGATGAGCGAGGTGCACGATGGGATATGTGGAGCGCACCAATCGGCCTATCGCATGAAATGGGTTATTAGGCGAAATTTGGATGCTTTTTGGCAAGACGATATTAGAGGGGCGCTTTGAGTATTACAAGGGGTGTCAAGATTGCCAGAGGTTCGGGAATATTCAAAGAGTTCCTGCATCAGCGTTAAATCCCATCATCAAGCCATGGCCATTCAGGGGTTGGGGTATAGACTTGATTGGCCAAATTAATCCACCATCTAGCAAGGGGCATAAGTTCGTGCTTTTGGCTACAGATTACTTCACCAAATGGGTCGAGGCAATCCCACTCAAGAAGGTGACGTCAGAAAACATGATCGAGTTCGTCGGGGAACACATCATCTATCGATTTGGGATTCCTCGGACGATTACCCGCGACCAAGGGGCACAATTCGTGTCATTGGAATTCGGAGATTTTGCCGAAAGCATGGGAATCAAGTTATTTAATTCTTCTCCATACTATGCCCAAGCTAATGGTCAAGCGAGAGGCTTCTAACAAGATCATGATCAAGCTTATACGAAAAGAAGATCGACCGAAGCGAGGAGATGGCATTCGGTACTCGGTGAAGCGGCGTGGGCTTCCGAATGGCCCCCCATGGAGCAACAAAGACTTCTCCTTACGAGTTGGTTTACGGGCATCACGCAATCTTGCCACGGGAAATGCAATCGGAGTCAAGGAGAGTAGTCTTTGCAAAACGATTTGAGCTCCAAGGATTACAGCGGCCTAATGATGGATGAGTTAGAAGATTTGCATATGATCCGCCTCGGGGCCACGGGAGAACATCGAGAAAAACAAGGCTGCGGGTCGCCAAGTGCTATAACAAGAAAGTAAAAGTAAAGCAATTCACGGAGGGCGATCTAGTTTGGAAAGCGCTACTGCCGATTGGAACTAAATACAGTGAATTCGGCAAATGGTCCCCTAGCGGGAGGGGCCTTTTCGTGTGGTCGGAGTGCGTTCCTGGTAATGCATACATATTGAGAACTTTGCTAGGAGAGGAGTTTTCCGCCGCAATAAATGGAAGATATACGAAGAAGTATTATCCTAGCATTGAAATCGATCGATGATTATACACATCGACACGGGAAGCGGCGGCGCTCGAGGATGAGGCCGCCTTTAGAACAAAAATCCATGAACAAAAGAAAATGGCCGGTGCACGATGCATTGCCCTTAGCCCAATACTACACTACAAGTGGTTTCTTGCGGGATTACACATAGCGACCACGAAGGCCAAGTCCCCTAAGGGAGGGAAGCGAGAAGGCGTGGAGAAAGAAGCGAAAGTATGATTCAATCTTTTCTTTACTTCTTCGTGCTTGCTCCCTCTTCGGTTGTTCCGGGACCACCGTGACGGCGACTTGGAACGCACGAGGATGACCACGATTGGCGGCCTCTACCAAGCTATCCCGGGCCGCCTTCGGGGTTGCTTTGTACTGTCGAAACATGCGGGGCAAAAGAATCAAGGTTAGGGGCAAGAGATCCGGATGCAAACATGAAGGGGGACGAGAAGCGTTTACCCCCTACTAGCGCTTCCGGCGCCATACGACGCTCGCGTTCGGCTGACGGCGGACGGACATGTCCCACGAGGTCACGCTCCGGGTGCGAGCACGGCGGCGCGGCGATGGATGACCCTTTGCTCGGGCGTGGCATCCTCGCCTCGGGGGGAAGAATCGGAGGAGATGTACTCGGGAACATCTTCGGTTCCGATGATTTCTTCGGGGAAGCAAATCAAGGCTGAAAGAGGGGGAGGAAAACATGAAGCGCAAGATCAAGCGAGAAGGACAAGGAGCGGATCAAGAAAGAACTCACTTCGAATCGTACGCTTCCTTGACGGGCCGCTCCCCGAGGTTGTTTACCCTTGTCCATGGCGTTGGGGTTTTTTCTTCTAGCGACGAGAAGAAGAGACGAGAAGTGATGGAGGAGTGTGCGAGTGGATTTGCGAGCACCCCACGGGCTATTTTATTGACCAAGGGGGCGCATTGGGAGTGATGATGCGGCCGGTACACCTTTGTGGGAATACCAAGCGGCGGGGGTTTCCACCAAGTGCGAAGGGTTTCTTTTGAACGGTATTCGCGGATTGCCGAAGTGGGATCCTTTGTGGATCTTGCGCCAAGGGACGGTTGTTTGCGAGCGTTCGGCTACGAACGGTTCCCTAGATGCATTCGAAGGAGGACAAGTCCACGAGATGCAAATGCGAGGGGAAATATCACGGAACAAACGCGAGATTCCAAAAGTTCATCATATATTGCGACATTTACACATCCCTAGTACAATCTAATCAAAGAGGTCATTCGGCACGGGGGGCGGGGATGGGTAATTTCGGCAATGGCGTCCGCCGTGGCCGTCGAGGCGCTCCGGGATGAGCTCGATCTCGTCGATATCCTCGGGCGCGCCGCCGCCCGGAAGCCACGCGGCCTGGTGGAATAGTCGACGTCCGTATGCGTCGCCATCGCGGCCGGGCCCAAGGTGGTGCCCGGACGAACACCATGGACGGCCACCTCGTCAATGCGGCGCTCCACGCGGCCGGGGGCCCCCGGCCGCGTGTCCGGGGGTGAGCGTTCACCTTCTCCAGCCGTGCTCTACCGGCGCTTTTAGGGGGGTTGAGCTCGGCATCACGGGGCTGCAAAAGACAAACAAGAAGGGGTTAGCACCAAAGGGCGGGTGCTGAATCAAGAATCGAGAACCATACCATCAATGTTCGCTTCCGGCAGTTGTTTCCTTGGTCCTCCCACTCTAGTTCGGCCACGCCCGCTTTTTGGAGACGGCCTCCGGCTCAAGACGAGACGCCTCTAGCTCCTCCTTGAAGCGAATAGCGTCCGCTTCCCCGTGCGGCACGGGGGAGTGGCCATCGGACTCGAAGAGTCATCGGGGGAGGGGGCGATTGGCCGGCGCGCGGGCGAATTCCTTGAATCAAGGCGGAAGGGGGAGATGATTGTCAAGGCAAAGGAAGATCAAAAGGAAGATCGACGAGGAGAAATTGACGATCATTACCGCCCGCGCGCGCGTGGCGCCTTCCCTCGGCCTCGTCGGAGGCGCGGCGGCGGTTGAGGGCGGCGCACCATTGCGGTTTGGGGATGTGCCTTGTTTGCAAGAAAGGCCGGAGAGATTGGCAAAGATTCGAGAGCTAGAAGGCATGGTGGAGAGCTAGGGGCACCTATGGCAACATTTATAGGCACGGGCGGCACAGGGGTAATTGTGGCTTCGAATCGTGGGCGTGGATCGTGGCGCACGTCCCAATAAAATCGGAAGGCGGAGAGATTTCCTTGACCAACCCCGCCGGTGGGTCGTTTGGAGTTCTAGGGTGAAACGCGTGTGGGTCGATGGTTTCGGCTAAAGGAATTCAAGGTGTCGTTCGGCGATTAGCGTTTCACTACCGAATGGGTCGTTCGGCATCACATCTCAAAGTACGCCAAGGAAAGGGAAACAAATTGCAAAGGAAATATTACAAGAACGACCGGTCCGGGTATACATCAATAAGAACATTCAAGCGTTGAGGAGTTTTGCAAGTGCGTGACGAACATTGGATACTATCAAGTGGGAGTTGTCCAAGATCTCTGATAGTCCTTTTGGGCATCGGATAAGTCAATAAGCTGCGCATCGCGCTTGCTTTACTCCAGTGACGGCCGATTCGCCTCCGCTTCGGTCTTTGCTATTAATCCGGGGAGATCGGCTATTTTCTTACGGTCAATTTCCATCTCCGGCGACGGGCTTTTTCAATTCCGCCTCTAGAGCGGCCTTTACGGCGACTTTCGGATCGTAAGAAGCTTGCGGGTCGGCCAAGGTATCACGTATGGCTTTTTGCTTGGGATTGTATCTCGTTCATGGCACATTCGGCATCGGTTTTCTCCTTTTCAATGGCCGAACGGGAGCGCAATTTCCTCCAAGTGCGCCTCAAGGGAACATAAAAGGGCTCTAAGTCGTAGACGGACGACGAAAAGCTACGATGTCATCGGGGAGTTTGCGGCTAATGGGCTCAAACATCTCTTCAAAATGGCGAAGATCGTTGAGGCTGATCTGGACGTCTTTTTCTAGCCGGGCCGCAATTTCTTTGAGCTTGAGCAATACCTCGTACGGCAACGGTTGGCTCACTTCTTTCATCACATCGGCGGCCGATGGGCTCTACGATGGCAAGCTCGATGATGGCGGGGCGAGATCACGAAAACAACAACTTTGCAGGGGTGAGAATGCTAGCATCAAGGTATCAAGATTAAGAGCGGAATCAAGTACCTCATGAATGGTATCTTGAGCGGGAGCAATCGCGGACGGAGGAGGCGTCCGAGTAGAGGCGAAACGTCCAAGTCGGGAGATCTTGGTGCACCGATCGGCGACTCGTGAGTTTTCGGTTGGGGAAGAATTGGATCTTCCTCTGTTGGGTTGGCCGTTCTTCCGCTTGGGCGATGGGCGATGGCATCTGGGAGAACTTGGTGGCTCCGGTTGAGTTGGGGGATTCATCTGCGGAGAGCGTCTTGCTTCCGCGAGAAGGTGATGAAGATGAAACCTCTGCTTTGGGATGGGCAATTCAACCCTGGAAGGGCTCGCTTGTTGAACCACTGGGACATCTACAAGTGGTTCTCCAACGGTTTCTTACGCAAATGTTCAATTGAAAGGATAAGTGCCGGTGTTCATCCTTGAGAAAGAATAGCAAAAAGTCATACCGGTGAGTGGAGCATTGGCGGGTGCCGATTAGAAGAATGTTGGGCTGCGGTGCGAAATGCACAATGATATGATCCATCAAGAACGAGTGACCCGGTAATCAAGAAGGTAAAGGAGTTTACCTCAACCCGGTACTTTCTTGACGGTTCTCCTCCTTTTAGCGCTCGGAGGAGGGATCGGATGTAGACCTTGCCTCCTATCAACGACAAGGCTAGAGAGGGCGGGATCGGTGGTAGCATACTGTCCATCGGTTGGCGCGGGGTTGTAGATTTAAACCCCAATGCTGAAATTGGGCCTTCGGCATTATAAGTTATTACCCCGGCTCGGGGGGCGGGGAGCGTGTTACTGTGGACGGAAGATGAAGGTCGGGACCATGAATAAAAAGAAGGAAAAATCTGATCAAGGGGCTCGGTGTGTTACCTGCGAGTCGGCGGAAAATCGAGGCACCGGTTACGCACGGAACACATGAACGGGTTCAGCGAAGATGTGGTCGTGAAATTCTTGCCACCATGAGTTGAAGGTAGGGTGGGCTATGATTGCGAGCACAAAAGGACATGTGTAGGGAGGGGGACGGGGGATTTGCACACATAGTTGAAAACTTCTGTACCTTTGCATCGATTCTTTGATTTCCTCCCTGGGCTTGAGGAATTCATGCGGAAACAATCTTGGGGGCGGTGGCCACATCCAAGTTGCACGGCTATTATGTTAGGGTGGTAGTACTCATAAGTGCGGCCGACCCGCCTCCCTCCATTGAACTCGGCCGGTAATATACATGGGCGGATTATGATATTAAAGATTTCCCGGGGAATCTCCCATCTTGATGGGCTGGGCTCAAAGGAGAACTCGACGGGGAAAGGTCGAGTGTCATAGCCTATATAGGGAAGCCAAAGAGGATTGGGGAAGCCTTTGAAGAACAACTCGAAGAGTTGGGTAATGTCTGTTTGAACGATAACGATTGAAGCTGCTTCTCCATAGCTTTGGCATCCTGCGGGTGACTTGAAGCTCTCCTTCGGGGGGATTGGACCGGGGGGAAGAACCTAGAGCTCAAGTCGACGCCTACGATGCGGTGCATGTGAAGGCTGCGGCCAAATGCGAACAAACCACCAAGGGCCATTGACGCACGTTATCCTCCGGGCGTGGTATACATTTGGGTAAGCTGTCGATGAAGCATGTGGTATACAACGCCCAAGAGGAATTTTCCCGAGAGGAAGGCGGTTGCCGGCGGCCGGATGGATCGCCATTGCGATATGATTCGGGAGTGGGTTCATTGGCCTTGCCACGAGAAGACAAACCTGCATAACCACATGTTCAAGAAGGCTCTGTATTCAACTTCGCCAAGGGGATTATCTCTCATATGTTTCAAAATATAATTCTTGTAGCCATTCCCTGGCTTTACCCCTGTTTGGCGTGAGGAGTTCTTGAAATTCCAAGGGGGCAGGGAGACGGCCGGTGATGTCAAGGCCGGTGATCATGTACACATCGGCCAAAGTTGGAGACATTGGGCCATGCCCAAAAAGGAAGGCATTGACGCCATTAGACCAGAAGTGGCACGCGGCTATCGAGAAGATCTTCATTCTTGGGCGTCTCGGCTACGGATAACTCCAAACATTGAGCAATGCGGAGAGTATCCGGTTGGTCAATCCGCTCTTATCCGCAAGAATCCTACGATACCAAGTCTTCCGACTGCGATTGGGGGCAAAGGCCGGTTCTTGAACGCATCTTGCCCGCGAGGAGGGTGGGGATAAAGCTGCCTTAAAAGGGATTCTGCGAGATTCGGCGGCAATAAAATCTCGAGGGTCGGGATTCCCTTCGGGACCAAGATAATAAGATTGCGAATTGGCCTCAATAGGGATCGGAAGGGCGGTAGACGGTTCTGGAAGAGAGCGGAAGAAGAAAATCTCGGGTAAAATTGAAAACCTAATGCCGAACAAAGGTTTGGAGGGGTGAATTTACGGGCGGCTTGGTTACGAGTTGCCATTGGAGATTCGAGCTCGGAACGGAGGAGATCTAGGGTTGGATGCGAACGAAGAATCGGCGGATTGCGAAGAACGGGTGTTGACGAGGTTTGGCTCAAGGATTTGGGTGGAGTCAATTGTGGAACAAAATTACTTTTATCCCACAATTGAAGGGGCATGTGTTAACACCAAAATTTGGTAAGGAGTATGACATGTGGGACCGATTCGGAAAAGAGTCCGTCGAGGGTGGAAGGAAAGGTATCTTCGAGAGATTTTCGGCGGAAGGATCCGCGGTCGGCTATCCGCTCCCGGTTCGGCAAAGGAACGATAGGGCGATTTTGCGGGATTGGGCGGTGACGTGGCTCGATCGGGGAGAAGCGAATGGATGGACGAGGTGATCAAGTTTAGTTAGGCAATGAATCCATTCGCAATTGTAATCGAGCGGGGTATAAATATGATCCCTGGATGTATGTAAAACGAGACGTTCATTCCTCGATACACACGGCCTTACGCCAAACCCTAGAGTCCCTTGTCGTGTCGTCGAGTTCTTCGAGAGGACCAATCGATCCGTCGACCTCGTGAGTACGGCAACCTTGTATCATGTCTAGTATCATGCGGTGGATTTAGATGCGATGCAAGTAGTCTTGTTACCATGCTTCGTGTCATGCGGTAGATTCAAGCTTGGTTCAAGAGGGTTTCTTGTTAGATCATGAGCCATGCGGTAGGCTAAGGTTTAGCACGAAGCTAGTTATCGGCTCTATTGGATTTTGGCAAGATCCGGTAGATTCATTAAGTTACCCCTGTGTTATCATGAGTTTTGCTTTATGTTTTAATTCATGTAATACACTTTGCCCAATCTAGATGGGTTTGGATCGGCTCTTTTCCTTTTAAGATCCGTGCACGAGCGGGTCTCGTGTTTTGACGCGTGGATCTTGTGCTCTCCGATCGCCGAGGCCGAATCGATCTAGGTTGTTACGTGTTGCGGGTTCAAGCTTGCTTTGTTAGCATAAATCTTGAAAGAGCCGGGTATCATGCGGTAGATGCGGGTTTTTGGGTTGCTTTGGAGCTAGTCATCGGTGGATTAGATTTCCAATTCGACTGATAGATTTATTCACGTGGTAATGTTTGTTCCTTCTTCATGGACCCCGAATCGGTTGTTCGGCCGCATTCGGTTATATCTTCACGAGTAGATCACGTGCGTTATTTATGTTTTAAAAGACGTATGCTTCTAGCTTTCCATATTTAGGTTGTATCATGCGGTGGATAGATCTATTTGTGGAAAGTGGTGCGTTCTTTCATGCAAGTTGTATCATGCGGTGGATAGATTTGCGATGTCGTGCCGACGGATCTTAAAGTGATTAGACATGCGGTAGACTAACGCTTTGGATCTATGCATGCTTATTTTAATACATGATCATGTTCGTGCTCTACTTTATTTAATGTTAATCTTCATGAGGATCGGTTATGGCTTGGCACATGCATCCATGTTCATTCAAAGATCGATCATTGTCATGCTTACGTCATCCATTCGGCAATGTTCTTTTTCCCTTCTTGGTTACCGAATGGTCGTGGTTCTTTGACGGGTAGCTTCGCATAGCTACATGTCGTCTTGCTTGGCTTCTTAGCCGTAAATATGGAACGCCTGGTACCACCGTGGGTTCCAAATTTTGGTATTTAACCGTTTCATCTTTTGTTAATTTTCGGGAAAAATTGGGCGGCACGTCACTTTCTCTGCGCGTGCGAAGCTAAGCTTTTCGGCTTTCGACTACCTGTATCGTTCTCTGTGCGAATCCGAATTCGAACGAGTTCGGACAGAGAATTTGGCATGCAGGATTTGGGAGCAGCTGAAGAATGCTCATGCCGGGAAGGCTCAGGTTTAGGCTCGGCTCTTTGCGACCTACCAGAAAGAGTGCAAGAACTTCACTCATCTCCCTGGTGAGTCCATAGATGCCATGTTTTAGCATTTCACGGTGATCATGAACAACATGAGGGCTAATCTGGCCGTGCTCCCGTATGATGACCATGACAGGGCTGTCAAGCTCTTGCATTCTCTGGATCGTACCGTTTGGAGTGGGAAGGTTGAGGCCATCCTAGAGTCAGAGAAGTATGAGACCCTCACGGTAGATGAGCTATTTTCCAAGCTCAAGTCGTTCGAGGTGGACCGTGGGGTGCGTGCAAAGATCAAGAACCCGACTGATCCCCATAGTCTGGCGCTCGTATCTGGTTCAAGGGCTAATGCTAACATGTCTTCGAGACAATTTTATTTGTCTTGCCTTGTGTCCATACCAGATGAGGAGTTCGACGTGCTGGGTGAGGAGGACCTCGTGTTGTTGAGCAGGCGGTTCGAGAGCATGTACATGAACTGGAAGAATGCTCGGAGGAGCTCAGGCATGTGCTACCGGTGCGGGAAGCACATGCACTTCATCGCCGAGTGCCCGGAAGCCATGGAGGTCAAGCCCAAGCACAAACACCTTTCGAGGACCGACCACAAGCACCACTCAACGGACAACTACAAGGGCAAGAACAAGTCTGAGCGAAGGCCAAGGAAGAGTGGTGGTCACAAGAAGAAGGAGCGAGCGATGGTGGCCGGGGCGAGCGACATCGACTCAAGCTCTTGCTACTCTTCATCGAGCTCGAGTGATGAAGAAGAGATCTGGCACAAGGGCAAAGGGTCGAGCAAGAACATCAACGGCCTGTGCTTTGCCTCCCAAGGTTTTTGCGGTATGGCACATAGCTCCGCAAGCAAGAAGAGCAACAAAGATGACTCAGGCTCCGACTCCGAGGAAGAGGTAAACAATGACCCATCCTTGTTGATAGCGGAGAATGCTATGTTGAATGACTTGCTTGACAATCGTGATGATGTGCTTAGAAAGACCAACAAGGAGAAGAGGGAGTATAGGTCTTTGCTTGGAGAGGCTAAGGAGAAGGTGATTAAGCTAGAATCTTTGCTTGATGATGCTAGGGCTCAAATAGATTCTCTTAAGGTTGCTCCTGTTGTGACCAATGAACCTAAATGGACTGATTGTTCCACTTTTCTCAGTGAATTGACTGTGCTTAAGGAGAAGTATAACTCCAAGGTTGAGGAACTAGATGTGCTTAGGGTTGAGCTAGAAGAGATGAAATCTAGGCCCTCCTTGCTTGGTGCTTGCACTTCTTGTCCTGTTTTGCATGAGAAACTAGATGTTTCGCTTGTGTATGCTAGATCTCTAAAGGCTCAGCTGAAAGCTCCTATTCCTACTATTTTCTCTACTTGTGAAATAAATGCTATGAAGAATATGGAGCTTGCACATTATGTTGATCGCTTGCAGGATGAGAATGATGAGCTGAGAAAGTTGATGGGTTGTTTGTCTGGTCATGAGCCTCATTTGAGGATAATGATCGAGACATACAAGTCCCAAGATGGGGAAGCTCTTGGGGCAAAGAAGGCTGGTGAGGGAAGTGGTGAGAGTGATATCCCAGAGCCACCAAAAACCCACCACAAAAATGCCTTTGTTCCTAAGTCGAGTCATCTTAGGAACCGACTAGACACAACCCCAGCTCCACTCGTGTTTCCTCCACAAACCGACAACTTCCAAAAACCCATCAAGTTCAAGAGTGTCTTGGGGAATGAGTTCTTTGGGAAGAAGGGAGAGTAACCGAGTGAGGAGAAACCGAGTGAGGAGAAGCCAGATCCCAAAGAGAACCCAGAACCAAAACCGAAACCCTTCCATTGTGAGCATTGTGGGAGGGATGGGCACCTTGCTGAGTTTTGCTTCAAGAGGAAGCGTGAGGAGAGGTTGGCTAGAGAGTTGGCCAACAAGGACATGTACCACCCTTCTCATGGTGTGCCTGAGCCTAGGTTGGTGCCAAGAGGTGAGGGTATTGTGTGTACCATTTACCCTCGTGAGAGGCATGAGTTTGTGACTCGAGGTGAGCCACCACATAAAGAAGGTGGTAGGCGTGTTGGGTTTGGGCGTGGTGAGTTTGCTGGACGTTCCTTTGCTCGTGGCCAATATGAGTATGGGGGAACGATCGTAGCTTTAGGTCCCAGAGGAGCTACGGGCCATAGTCTCCCCTTCGTGGTACGTGTAGTCCTCCAAGGGGATGTGTAGGTGTTCCACCTAGGAGAGATAGGATGGATTTTGCTAAACCCACATTTGGGCAAATGGCGAGGCACTGGTTTGATTCGTTTTGTACTAACCCCAGTGTTGAGTCCTTTGCTCACTCTCGCTCTCGTTTTTTGATTTTGCAGGTGGGAGGCATGGAGGGCTTTTGGTTGATCGACTCCGGTTGCTCTCGACACATGACCGGAGATTGACGGTGGTTCTCCAGCCTCACCCCGGTGATGACCAAAGAGAACATCACTTTTGGGGATAATGGGAAAGGTAGAGTGCTTTCAGTGGGCATGGTGAAGGTGATACAGATGTTGTCCCGATCTTCACAATGTAGGATCTTGAACAAGATAACTAGCTGATAAATCAGCCAAGATAAATAGATGCGAATAGCCGGATAGTAGTGCAACCTGACGACACGCACGAGAAGCCAACCACCGTCTCTATACGGCAGCCTGAATCAAGGATTCACCCAATCACACTCTCAAAGAACCAACCTACGCAACCTGAACACGAAGTACCAGGAGCATGGATTGGGTGCCGATGAAGCGGCTGCCGATGTAATCCCACAAGGAAATCACAAGAGCAAAGGGGTAGAGAATCACTCTATGATCTTGTTAGCACACAACTGAACAAAGGGGTTCTATTTCATTATCAAAAGTCTTGATTATTTCAGAGATACATAGGGTATTTATAAAAGTAACAACCCACCTTGTTGGGTGTGAATGGACCTTTGAGTTTCTGGAGTTATGCTATGTGAAAAGCCACCACGAGCTGAAATTCCGAACAGCCTCGTGTGACTATTGGATTCCTGCGCAGTCTTCACTAATTTGGTCATAACTATTTATTGGGAAGTCCAATGGACATGCGGTTTCTTGCGTTGGAAAGTTAACTTCAAGATGGTTTCATGAAATACTCATGCAGCTCCAGAGATATCGGGATTTAAGAGTTATAATCAAATCATTATGAAGGTTCGAGCATGTCCAAACTGATCTGTCCGAACTTGTCCGAACTGAACTTGCTGTATCCTCCTTGTCCGAACTGATCCACTTGTTTCTTCTTCTTTGCTTCCTCTCCGTGTATAGCTGCACCACCCCTCTCACATATATACCTAAGTACAACCAATGTAGAATATTTAGGTAGTATAAAATTCTCAGATATGTTAAAGTTAATTTCAGCTAGGAGAGAGTTCACCTCTTGATGTAGTTTCTTGGCACGACTTCATGTAATGGTCCTTGGTTTATATTTATTGGTGTGTTGTATTCATCCACTTGTGTAACAACACGATTAGAGGGGATGTCCGCATCATCCTCCCTCTCTTGAAAAAGGAGTCGTCCTCGACTCTGATTATTGTGGGCTTGGTCATGTTGATGATCATTGTTGTAGTCGAATATAGCAATGTGCTTCAGTCTGTAATCATACAAGCCAAGTAGCAGCCTTGCTAAAGGAAAATAGTAAGATTTGGAATTAAGTATAGCTTTCACCTTGTATGAATGTTCAATATTGAGAGTATTTGTTGAAGTCTTTGACAAATCTTCTATAAAAACCAGCAAGGCCATGAAAACTTCTCACTTGACTTACGTTCTCAGGTGTTGGCCATTCTTTGATTGCTGCAACCTTGGATTCATCCACTTAAATTCTTTGTCCAGAGACAACAAAACCAAGAAACACAACTTGATCTGTGCAAAAGGTGCACTTCTCAAGGTTAGCAAATAATTTCTCTTTTCTAAGCACATCCAAAACTTGTTTTATGTGTTCAACATGTTCCTCCAATGTCTTGTTGTAAATTAAGATGTCATCAAAGTAAACAACAACAAATTTTCCATTGAAATCTCTCAAGACATGATTCATTAATCTCATAAAAGTACTAGGAGCATTAGTCAAACCAAAAGGCATAACTAACCATTCATACAACCCAAACTTTGTTTTGAAAGCAGTTTTCCACTCGTCACCAATTTTCATTCGAATTTGATGGTAACCACTACGCAAATCAATTTTGGAAAATATCATGGAACCACTCAATTCATCAAGCATATCATCTAGCCTACGAATTGGATGACGATAGCGAACAGTGATATTATTGATAGCTCTACATTCTACACACATTCTCCATGTACCATCTTTCTTTGGAACCAAAATAACAGGAACAACAAAAGGACTTAAGCTTTCACGAACATAACCTTTATCTAAAAGTGCTTGTACTTGCCTCTGAATTTCTTTCGTTTGTTCGAGATTTGTGCGGTATGGTGGACGATTGGGCAACACAACCCCTGGAATGAGATCAATTTGATGTTCAAGGCCACGCAATGGCGGCAGTCCAGCAAGTGTTTCCTCTGGAAAGACATCCTTGTAACCTTGCAAAAGACGTGAAACAACACTATGAAGAGAAGTTATGTCGTTAACTAAACGCAACATGTCTTTGTACACAAGTACAATGAGTACTTGGCCTGGGTTACATCTTACATCTCTCATTTCAGTTTTGTGGCTAACATGACCAAATTTTTATCCTCTCTTTTATTTTTATATCTCTCATTTGGTTTGTGGCTCCCACTCACTAATTTATGGAGGGCACTCACATTCTTTTTCTCACCCTAACTCTCACTTCGGAACTCTTTTGCAAGTGCTCAGCTAAGAGTTGTTGCGGTGTCATGGGTTTAAGCACCAAGTTCTTTCCCTTCCACTTGATCGTGTATTGATTTGTGCGACCACAATGTAGAGTTGAACGATCATATTGCCACGGTCTTCCCAACAGCAGATGGCATACTGTCATGGGTGCCACATCACACTCAATGGTGTCCACATACTCACCAACTTTGAATGGGACTCGCAGTCTTTGTGCAATCTTGATGGAACCAGAATTGTTCAACCATTGCACATGGTAAGGATGAGGATGTTTCAGCAGCTTTAAACCAAGTTTATCAACCATTTCCTTGCTAGCAAGATTATGGCAGCTTCCACCATCAATGATTACCTTGCAAACATTGTCCTCAACCTTAGCTCTTGTTTGAAATAAAGTGTGTCGCTGACCATTCTCAGCTTCCTTCATTTGCACACTCAAAATTTGAGTCACAACAAGGGCAGCACCTCCCTCAAATTCACATGAAGTGAGACCATCATTTTCGGTAGCATCCTCAAATTTGTCTTCATCAAAAGCTTCTTGCTCTTCTTCACTAGCAAATTCATACACTCCTTGATCATTAACAAGGATGATTCGATTATTTGGACACTCCTTGATAACAGGACCACGACCTCCACACTTGAAGCATTGAATTCCACTACTTTTTGCTGGCCATTGATGTAGATGATGATGTTGCAGGTTTACTCCTCTCAGTAAGTGCAACCAACTCTTTGCCACTAGAGTTGCTCATAGTAGCTGCACGTAAGCCTCCACTTAAGTTGGAATTTGAACCTCGATTTGCATTGGTTCTTGGTGTAAACTTGCTTGCAATTGGGGTATTCTTGGCACTGAATGAACCTCCTCTATTGCTCTTCATGTCTTGCTGCAATTGGCGCTCAACTTTGCTTGCTTGATGTACCAACTCAATAAGATTACGATACAGCTGAAATTCAACAATGCAATGAATATTGCGATGTAAACCAGACATGGACCTTGCAATTGGTTGTTCTTGATCTTCATACACATTAGCCCTGACATTGCTTTCTCTATCTCTTTATAATACTCATCAACAGAGAGACTCCTTTGCTTCAAATTCTGCAGCTTGTCAAAAAAATCATGGCGATGATGTCTAGGTACAAATCTTGCTCTCATTTCTCTTTTCATTTCAGCCCATGTACGAACAGTACCTTGCCAAACTTCTTCTCTATCATTGAGCATTTATTCCCACCAGATTAGAGCATAATCATCAAACTCAAGTGCAGCCATTGCCATCTTATTTTCTTCGGAATAATTATGCAAGCGAAAAATTTTATCAACCTTCAACTCCCATGTAAGATATGTTTCAGGATCAGATCCTCCATCAAACTTGGGGATGGTGAATTTTAACTTTCCAAACCTCTCCTCATTGGGCCAATCACGTTCATAGTTGCCTCGACGACGATGACCATAGTTTGGGGGCTGTTCAACCTCTTCTTCTTCATATTCATCCTCAAATTCAGCATAATCATTATCTTCTTGTCCACGACCTCTTCCTCTTCCACGACCACCTCCATTACCTCCATCACCACGCCCTCGACCAGCAGGTCTTCTAGCATGGAAAGGAGCTCTTTGTCGGCGTTCTTGTTGTTTTCTTGCAACTTGTTCAGCAGCTTCCTCTGCAGTTTCCTCAACATCATCTTCATGGTTACTCACATTTTTAGCAACATGAGGAATATGTTGAAGCCGTTGTAAAATATCTTGCAAATCATTCGCCGATCCATTTGCTCTCTCCTCTATGTTTTGCCTCAATTCATTGAATTGTTCCATGGTAACACAATCTTCAATTTCAGGTCGATCATCCATCTTCCTGTATGGTTAGTAAAAAACAAACAAAAAGTATATGTGGAATGAAAAATTATGTGGATCTCACAACCTCACCTTCTCTTACCAACCAAAGCTCTTATTCTTCCGTGCAAGTTGCTAAGGCAATCTGTTGGTGGTAAGGAGTAGTGATAATTGAGTGAATACACGATAGCTTTTATGTGGAGCTTGGTAGGGTATAAATACAAGGAGCAATCTGAATTCTAGTTGTTGTAAAGATAAGTAACAATCCAAATTAGAAATTCAATGCCTAGTGCTGATCACAAGATATGAAAGATGTGATGTATCAACACACGCACAAAAGACAAATTTCAGATTTGATGCAAACAAGGAATATGCTAGGGATGATTGATTTAAAGAGAATCACCTAGCAAAATTACACCAAACTGATGATAGCAACCTGGTTACACAAATTGATATGAAGGTTCAAACACTTGTGCAATACCAACAATCTGATCTTACTCCTTTCTTTCCAATACTTTCTTTTTTAACTTTCTCAACACTTTTGTTTTCAGCATTCTTTCTTCTCTTTTTTTGACACTTTTTTGTACAATACTAAACAAGATCAGATATAACACTTGCACAAATTTAAGATGATAGAACCCAATATAACCAATAACTATCTTAATAGGACAAAAAGTTTTCGCAAAGGATATAAATGGTTTACTTATTTTTGTGGGGATTTTCAGATATATAGAAAGGCAAAAAAGGAAACACAAAGGATGATATGATTAGCAACTAAACAAGGACACTAATGGACTGAAACTTAACCGAACTCATTAGATAAACAGATTGTAACAAAAGGCTGTGATAGTTTTTTTAGGTTTTTTGGTGGATAGGACGAAGACAAAAATATATGTAGCTAAGGGTAAAGAAAATCCTACTGTGGCAACGATGGGTCTGATACCAGATGATACGCATGTTGTCCCGATCTTCACGACATAGGATCTTGCACAAGATAACTAGCTAATAAATCAGCCAAGATAAATAGCTGCGAACAGCCGGATAGTAGTGCAACCTGACGACACGCACAAGAAGCCAACCACCGTCTCTATACGACAGCATGAATCAAGGATTTGCCCAATCACACTCTCAAAGAACCAACCTACGCAACCTGAACACGAAGTACCAGGAGCACGGATTGGGTGCCGATGAAGCGGCCACCGATGTAATCTCACAGGGAAATCACAAGAGCAAAGGGGTAGATAATCACTCTCTGATCTTGTTAGCACACAACTGAACAAAGGGGTTCTATTTCATTATCAAAAGTCTTTATTATTTTAGAGATACATAGGGTATTTATACAAGGAACAACCCTCCTAGTTGGGTGTGAATGGACCTTTGAGTTTCTAGAGTTATGCTATGTGAAAAGCCACCACGAGCTGAAATCCCGAACAGCCTCATGCGACTGTTGGGTTCCTGCGCAATCTTCACTAATTTGGTCATAATATTTATTGGGAAGTTCAATGGACATGCGGTTTCTTGCGTTGGAAAGTTAACTTCAAGACGGTTCCATGAAGTACTCATGCAGCTCCAGAGCTATGAGGATTTAAGAGTTATGATCAAATCATTATGAAGGTCCGAACATGTCCGAACTGATTGTCCGAACTGATCTGTCCGAACTTGTCCGAACTGAACTTGCTGGATCCTCCTTGTCCAAATTGTTCCACTTGTTTCTTCTTCTTTGCTTCCTCTCCGTGTATAGCTGCACCACCCCTCTCACATATATACCTAAGTACAACCAATGTAGAACATTTAGGTAGTATAAAATTCTCAGATATGTTAAAGTTAATTTCAGCTAGGAGAGAGTTCACCTCTTGATGTAGTTTCTTGGCACGACTTCGTGTAATTGGTCCTTGGTTTATATTTATTGGTGTGTTGCATTCATCCACTTGTCTAACAACACGATTAGAGGGGATGTCCGCATCAGAAGGTGAGTGAGTCTGTGACTCTTAGGTGTGTTTCTCTTGTCAAGTCTTTGGGGTACAATCTTCTCTCTATCTCCCAACTTCTTGATGAGGGTTTTGAAGTCCATTTGTAAACGGGTTGTTCTCGTGTTTTGGATTCTCGAGCCGATCTCGTGTGCACGATCACCCCCGAGGGTCAGATTTTCAGAGCCGCTTTCTCTTAGTGTGTTGGCTCTTCTCGTTGTTTGGTTGCTGGTGTTTTAGCGGAGCTTTGGAAATGCATAGGAGACTAGGTCACTTGAGTCTTAACTTGTTGTCATGCTTCAGTGGGCTAGGATTAGTCTGAAGATTACCAAAGTTGAAGTACCAAAAGGACTTGGTATGTGCTCTGTGTAGGCATGACAAGATGGTCGCCGCCTCTCATCCACCTCTGACATCCGTTATGATAGAGAGGCCATACGAGCTGTTCCATATGGACTTGGTTGGTCCAGCTCGTGTGTGCTCGGCGGGTGGGAAATGGTATGTCCTTGTGATTGTGGACGACTATTCTCGCTATGCTTGGGTCTTCTTTTTGGCTGACAAGGGGGAGACGTTTGGTTTTGTGAGGGATCTAATTTTGAGGTTGAAGAACGAGAGAGATGGAGATGTTGTTCGAGCTATTCGTAGCGACAATGGCAGTGAATTTAAAAAATCTCGGTTCAAAACCTTTTGTCGTGATTTGGGTCTCGAACATCAGTTTTCTTCTCCCTATGTGGCTTGTCAGAATGATGTGGTTGAGAGGAAAAATCGTTCTCTTTGTGAGATGGCTCGGATGATGCTTGATGAGCATAGGACTCCGAGGAGATATTGGGCGGAAGTGGTGAATACCGCTTGCCATGTTAGGAACCGGATTTTTCTAAGGGCCTTCTTGAACAAGACGTGCTATGAGCTTATGCACGGGCGAGCACCTAGAGTGAGCCATTTCAAGGCTTTTAGTTGTCGGTGTTTCATTCTCAAGAAGGGTAGGCTTGATAAGTTTGAGTCGAGGTCTTCCGATGGGATTTTTCTTAGGTTATGCTAGTCATTCTACAGCATTTCGTGTGCTCAACCTTGATACTAACATAGTCATGGAGACTTGCTAGGTGACCTTTGACGAGACACAACCATGCCATTGAGAGAAACCAAGTGTGGGAGTTAGTGAAACCACCACCAAATTGCAAACCTATTGGGACAAAATGGGTGTGGAAAAACAAAGAGGGAGAAAATGGTGAGGTGGTGAGGAACAAGTCGAGGTTGGTTGCTCAGGGTTATAGTCAAGAGGGGATAGACTATGCGGAGACATTTGCTCCTGTAGCTCGTTTGGAGGCAATTAGGATCCTTCTAGCCTTTTCCGTGGCTAAAGGGTTCAAATTGTACCAAATGGATGTGAAGAGTGCCTTCTTGAATGGGTTTTTAGAAGAGGAAGTTTTTGTGAAGCAACCACTGGGCTTTGAGAGTGCTAAGTTTCCCCACGAGGTGTATAGGTTGAGAAAGGCGTTGTATGGGTTGAAACAAGCTCCCCGTGCTTGGTATGGTCGTTTGAGGGGGTTCTTGTTCAGCAAGGGGTTTGAGATGGACAAGGTTGATAAGACTCTTTTTCTCCTCAGGCAGGGTGATGATATCCTAATTGTTCAGGTATACGTGGATGATATTGTCTTTGGTGGCTCGTCTCACTTTTTGGTTGTGAGGTTTGCAAAGGATATGAGCAAAGAATTCGAGATGTCTATGATGGGAGAATTGCAGTTCTTTCTCGTGCTTCAGATCAAGCAGGCGGAGGGAACCTTTGTGCATCATGCCAAGTACACGAAGGACATACTCAAGAAGTTCAAGATGGACGACTCGAAGCCACTGTCGACACCGATGAGTACGACTACAGCGCTCGACGTGGACGAGGACGGAGAGCCCGTGGACCAGAAGGAGTACCAGAGCATTGGCTCCCTCTTGTACTTGACGGTGATGAGGCCGGACATCTAGTTTTCTTTGTGTCTGTGTGCTCGTTTTCAGGCGTTGCTGAGGACCTTACATCGGCAGGCCGTCAAGCGGATCTTCATGTATCTTTGATACACACGTGAGCTCGGTTTTTGGTACTCGGCGTCCTCTTCCCTTTCGCTTCTTGTTTTTTCGGATGCCGATTTTGTGGGGTGTCGAGTTGATAGGAAGTCGACTTCGGGGACTTGTCAATTTTTGGGATCTTCGCTAGTTTCTTGGTCTTCTCGCAAACAGTCCAGTGTAGCTCAGTCTACCACAGAAGCCAAGTATGTTGTTGCCACTAGTTGTTTCTCTCAGCTGCTCTGGATCACATACACGCTGAGTGATTTTGGTGAGGAGTGTTCCCATGTACCTCTCATGTGTGACAGCACGGGTTCCATTAGTGTTGCCAAAAATCCCATGCTTCACTCCAGAACCAAACACATAGAAGTGAGGTATCACTTTATGAGAGACAATGTTGAGGAGGGAAACATAGACCTCATCCATGTACCTAAAGAAAAGCAGCTTGCCGATATCCTAACCAAGCCCTTGGACCAAGCTACATTTGCTTGTTTGTGAGGAGAGCTTGGAGTTGTTTTCCCTTTTCAGCTTCAGTTGGGAAGGTTGATGTACATATGCATGTTGCATTTTCATTTTTGTACCATATCATGTTTACATCTTTGTATCATAGACTGCAATTGTAGCATATGCCATAGAGATGTGCTTATCTTATATGCTTTGTTCACCATGATATGCTAGAGATGAGGTTATGACTTTGTTTGTGATGCTCATAAGATGTATAGCTATGCTGCTCTTGGTAGCTTTGGGATATATATGCTTGTGGATGCCTTCTTTTTGTAAAAATGCTATATGATCCTCTCTTGTGAGTAGAATGCCTTTCATGTTCATTTTGGGTGCTTATGGCTATATCTTGTTTAATTTGTGCTTGGAACCATGTTCTTTTCACTTGGGATCAAAGATCCGTTTATCATCATGAATGTTAGACTACATGCTACCTTGTGGAGAAGCCTAAACTTTTTTTTGCCGCAAAGGCACTTCATGTACCATGTTTAACATGTAAATCATGAAAATGGTATGTGAGATGCCTATGCTTGAAAAATGTGTTTCCATGTCTTGAGTGCTTTAAATTCCTTATCTTGGGGGCTAAACCATTGCATGATGTTCACTAATGAGAAGTCTCATATATAGAAGTGGACACATGGCTCGGTGGCTTTGACATGACATGAGATAGCTTGTAGGTGTTTCTGATGACCTTGTGATGAGAATTTGTGACCTTGCATGAAGTTTGTGAGTTATATGTTGTATCTGCTCCTTTTTGCTCATGTTTAGGTCCTATGCTCATGAGAGGGAAATTTTTTGTGAAAAATGTGTCATTTTAAATCATGGCTATGTCACTTGCTTATATGTCCCTTTCTATCTTGTTTGCGATGCTTGTGCTCAAGTTCTGGTTATCTTGCTCGTCTATGTCTCAATTTTAGCATGTTGTAGTGCTCTTTCTATATTTAAAAAGCACATGCTTGCATTTGTAGCCTTGATTCATGCATTACCAATAAGGGAGAGGAAAGTACCCAATTCATGGTTCCAGGGGGAGTTTTGCATCAAGGAAAGAAAAGTTTGGGAGAAATGGATTTGTTCAGGGGGAGCTTGCATTCATGCAATTGGGGAGGTCTCTTCACCTGAATTCTAGTTGTGCTCTTTTGTCGATGGTGTCGAGCCCTTTTGCCTCACCTTGAGGAGCCGACAATTTTGGAGCATTTTATTTTGGTTGTGTTGAGCCGTTGCCCTTACCTTAGGGGACCGAGATTTTTCTCACTCAAGTGATCTTTTCTTGGCTTTTGTTTGGCTTTTGATCACTTCTTTGAGTATTTTCTTTCATTTCTTTTCTTTTTCTCTTTTCTCTGAATTGGCTACTTGTGTGTGTTGTCAATGCACTCATCAAGGGGGAGATTGAGGACCGGAGCGTCCGAGGACCAGTGGATGGTCGCTCCTGCTGTGATGAGTGATTGACAACGTGGTGTGGACTGACTCTTGGTCGAGCATTGCAGGTGCAGGTTACGGCTTGATTTGCGTTGGTGCAGGTGAAGAATGGGCGCGAAAGGTCTATGCTTTGCGGGGCCTCCGAGGAGTGGAGAGACAAGTAGACCTGACTCGAGGTACCCGGTGGCCAGCGGGGTAAAGTGCGGGCCACATGGTGGCGAGAAAAGCAAGACGAAGTCGTCGACCAGAGCCGGTGCAGGGTAGCGGCTCACGACCGGAGTCTGCACACGGGGTTTGCGGTGGTTCACCAGAAAACCGTTGGGTTACTTAGTTGAGCCAAAAAAACCAAGACCGGAGGCTCGGCGGGCGGACACGGGATCCGGGCGCGCCGAGAAGCTTCTATGCCGGCGGACGCGTGGCGGGATCACAGGGCTTGCGTCAGGAGGACGCCGTCTGCAGCAACAGCGTGACCGTGCGATGAAGAGGAGTGCTACATGACCTATTTGCCCCTGAGGGGTTGTATCACAACTTAAGTGCTAGGGGTAGTGTGGTCTTTTTCCTGGCCTAGAGGGGACTCATATATATTATCTCTAGGGATTCCAAGCAAACCATCCATCTAGACTGCTTCTAATTTCCTTGCTCCATATGGTTAGATTTTCCCCCGTTTGTAAAGAATCTGACCTCCGAGTGAATGGAAGCTTTCATGGTTGCGTTGATTCTCCACTTGTAGCTCGTTGGATTTTCGTGTCCTTTTCGAGCTATTTTCGTCGGTTTTTCATGTGCAACTTGTTTATTCGATTCTGAGGTGTTTTGATTCGGATTTGTTGGTGGGAATCATGAATAGTTGTCTTGTGCATCTTTGTTCTTGATCTTGATCCCCCAAACTCCGAATTCGGCCTCCGATTGAGGATTTCGGTTAGAAACCTAGCTTTGTTCTTGAGCTCGATAGAATCTCGATTTCTCTCGATTCAGTGGGTTTGAGGCTACTAGTTTGTTGGTATAGCATCTCATAGAGACGCTTCATTGTCACCTATGATCTGGTAGTAATCCCTTGGTTGATTCGGGAGATCAGGCAAAGGGAAGGTGGAGTTGACCTTCAAGGGGTCGAGCTCGGGCTGCAGGAATTTCTCCTAGCGGACAGTCCGCGGGTACATGATGGACGGTCCACGAGGAGCCTGACAACCCAAGTGTTCTTCGTGTTCTTCGTGAGTTCTTGTGTGTCTTTTGTTCGATCCACTTTGTCTGTGGATTTTTGTTGCACGAAGTTCGTGGACGGTCCATACTAAAGTGTCGGACGATCCGTGACAGGGCGGACGGTCCGCAGGCCCATCACGGACAATCCATTATTGAGGGTGCAGTACTTGAGGTTCATGGTTGTTTTTGGACAGTCCGCCGCAACTCGCGGACGGTCCGCCGTGCCCTCGCGGACGGTCTGCCCGGAGGTTGCGGATAGTCCGCCACGTGACCTTCAGGACATTCAAGCCCTTTGCTTCTCGAGTTGTGCTTTCACTTCGGAATCGTTTGGGGTTTGTTCCTGTTGACGGTGAAAATCCGTCAACCTAGCCATGAGTTTACCTTCGGTGTTGGCATAAGTTTTGTATCTTATTCATTGGTACTAACCCCCGTGGTATAACAAGTTCACTTGTGCATGTCGGTTTTGGAGTTATGTGTTTATGCAGGGTTTTAACGTTGAAAGCAAGACTTCCAGGATAAGTTCATTAAGCACTTCATGACAAGACCTTGAAGCCCGATACAAGTCAAGCAATGAAGTGAACATGACTCCAAGAGCCCAAGGACCAAGCCCGAGAAGATGATAAACTCCGAGGACCGAACCGGAAAAGTCTTGAATCTTGCAAGACAAGGAGTTGAGTCCAATTCGGAGAGAAACCGACGTCAAGGGCCCACATGCAAAAGGGGAGAACATCTAGAAGACGTGGGAAGCAACACGGGCGAAGCGAGGGGCGCGGGATGGGCCGAGTGGGCCCGGGCCGGCCGGCCCGAGCCGGCCGGCCCGGCCAATTCGGGGCCCAATCGGCTTCTCCTTTGACCTAATTGCTTCTCGGGCTATAAATAGCCCCCCGACCGAGAGCCACGCGAAGGGAAGTCGTAATCCGCCGCCGAGGAGCGAGAGAAGCTTGAGGGACACCAACTTGGAGATGAGGGTCGTGCTAGTTGTCTAGGGTTTCCCCGGCCGACGTGGGAACCTTGCATGGAAGACCACGTCGGAGCTCGGAGCGAGGATCAAGATCGAGGGAGGGCCCCGGTGGTGATCTTGTTCATGTAATCATTCATGGTGAAGTTTGTAAGTGAATCCGATTTCTAGCGATTAAGTGCCTTCTCGATGATTTTGATTTCTTCTTGGTTTTGCTTCTTCTACGATCTAGTCTATAGCTACATTACATAGGGTGCTCTTGTAGCCGCGGTGGCTAGAGGTGCATGCCGGACCGGCCAAGTGATTTCAACTTGTTCTATCGAACTCGCCCTAAGCTCCCCGCATGAATAGGGATACGTTGTGACGAACGGGGGTCTCGAAAGGCGGATGTTTTCGGAGTCGGATGGGAAGGCCACGATTTAAAGATGCTTTTAATGAGATTCGCTTTTCTATCTTCATCTATCTTGTTTGGAGCTACAACTTAAGCATGATCTAGATTCTCTAGATTGGTTATCTCTTGTTTTCTCTTGTTACCTCTTTAGTAGATTAGATTAGATGTGTTTTCTTTATGAGTTAGTAGATTAGATGCAACTTATCTTCATATGATAGCTTTACCTTGCTTTACTAGATTGAATCCTTGCGTTGCACATTGTTCCACGGATTCGATACCTTGGGTTCACCACTCGAGGGAAGAAGGGTCCCTTGACTACGACGGGAGACTTGTCCGCTTGCAAGTCACAAACGAACTTTGATACAAATATTAACCGTCAACAAGTCCCTTTTTCCGGCGCGCGTTGCGGGGAGCAAGCAATCAAGATCCGATCTAGTATCGCTTATCTTTCAGTTTTTCTTTTGATTTTCTTTTGCATCTCTTATGTTTGATCATCCCCAAAAAGAAAGAAAAAGAGTCAATCTAATCTAGTTTTCATTAACTGTAGTTTTTATGTACAGATTTTTGTTTTATTACTAACCCTAACCGGAGATGGTTGGCTACCTCTCCAAGAAACCCAAACCTTTTTGTGGATGATCCAGGAAAACTTTACAGGTAAAGGTGACGTGCAACACATGCTAAAGGGTTGGAAACCCTATATTCAAAAGTCAAACTCGAAGGACCATCAAAATCTCCAAAGGAATCACCACCTCCAAGTCAAGACGCCGGAAGGCCGTTCAAGATCAACGAGGATGGAGAAGATGGAGATGGAGAAAGAAGCTCAACACCTAAAGGCTGCCAAGGCAAGATCCACATGCGGGGTGTTCATCGTGTGAAGATGTTAGAGACGCAAGTGGGACAACTTGCTTGGGACAACCGATTGGTGACAAAGAAGAATATCCGAGACAACTCCAAGGTCCCAAGACGGCAAAGGCTACTCAAGCTCATTCGGGAGAGATGAAGGATCACACTAGAGACCATGAAGATCACAACCGAAGACCGGAGTTCGAGATGCCGAGCCACAAGGAAGTTGTTGCATCCGTCAAGACCAAAGGACAAAGCCACTCGTGAAGACCAAAAAAATTGACTAAGCCAAAGTGGGTACCCAAGATTGCAACGCCCGCAAAGAGCGTTGATCCGGAGTAATCAAGTGAAGAAGTCTAGCCATGGACTATAAACGAAGCGCTAGGCGGGAGGCAACCCGTTTCGTCGAGTCAAGAATAAGCTACGGGAGGACAACCCGATTCCAGGTTTTTCGAGTCTTTTTAATTCAGTTTTGAATTCTACTACGCAAAACCTTAGACTTAGAATGGTTGAATAATATTAGAGACATAATTCTTGGTTGAATATTTTGCTTGATCATAAACCCTTTACATGAACCATCCTATGTGATTGTTTGCTTCTTTTCGAGAAACCACAACCAAAAAAAAAATTTTTCAGAACCTAACTCAACCCTTCACCCTCATTATGGTGCTGTGGTTGACTTGTTTTTCATGCTAAAAACACACGAGTAGAGCCACGACTTATATCTAGATGTTATTTAAATTTCAGCATGTGGTAGGACTCGCGTGAACCTAGAAACTTGATTTTTGGTTGGTTTAAAAATCCATATCCTTGGTTTCTCTAAGATTAAAATTTTTCTAAGCCTCACTTAATTTTATTTCATTCAAAATCTCTCTCATCTAATCAAAATTAGGACCTAAACCTATGCCCCCATGATCAAGCCGGGAAAAGCTTGCTCTCAACTAATGAAGGCAAACTATACCGTGAGACCGAAATCGACGTAGTCGAAAAATATTTTCGACTTGCATTTGTTTTTAATGGTTTAAAAACTTCTCTAAATTTATGCTTGAGCTCTTGCATGGCTCTGAAAAATATTTTTAAATTTCGAAATAAGAGGAGTGCTTAGCCTTAAACACACTTAAAGGGAGGCAATCTAGTTAACCTAACCATGCATGCACCATGATACATCACAGGATGCCCCTCCAACATATTTAAACCACATGCAAAGTACAGGCATGGGGGGCAGCCAAGGCTTTGTTTTGTAGGAATATCATGGATGCATGTGAGGCAAGGGAGTATGGAAGTGAGTCAAAGCGAAAACATCAAGTGGAAGGAGCAATAATGCAAGCGAAGGAGTGGACGGGAACGTTTGGAAGGTGTACGCGATCACGAAGCAACATGAATGCACTAGAGAAGAACCGCGCCAAGAGGAGGAGAGAGGTAAGTCTTTCATCCAACTCTTTGTTTGTGTGCTCTAGTTTGTAGGCCGGAATCACCTTAGACTTAGCCATCCACCGCGTTTGTTTCGTGCAACAAACCACATCCTTAATCCACTCAAAGTCCGGACTCCAAAATAATATTTGTGTACCTTGTTACCGGGTGAAAACCCCGGATATATATTTGTGAGGGAGAGTGCTGCAATCATGGAAGAAAACTACAAGCCTTTTCACCAAAGAAGAAGGGATCATCGTCGTCTAAGCCATCATCGACAACCTCTTCGAGGAGGCACTCGGTTTCCGAGTTTCCTCGGAGTATGGAGGAGGACACGGCACCGCCGAGGAGGAACCACACTCTTCTCCTTGGTGGCATGAGGGCTACACGAAACTCGTTTATGAGGTTCACCAAACTTCAAAGACATATGGAGCAGCCGCCCGTCCAACCTCACCACTTGACACGATCATCCGCTCCACCTCCATATGCTCCGCGGTATTCCGAGGGGTATGTCATCATGACGGAGGAGGAGAAGAAGCTCGCTCGCCTTAAGTAGAGGCTTGTAGCGAACGTCGACATCGACGACCAAGCTCTCCACATATTGGGTTTCACACGGGACACCGGTGCAATTCTCTAACGGAGTGTCGGCAAACACCCACAAGGAATTCGCCTAGGAAATTTTCATGACCATGGCGCATACCCTTGTTGAAGGAGTGCTGAGTCTCATTCCGTTTGGAGGGAGCCCACAAGTGGAGAAGAAGGAAGACACCGTCGGAAGGGTAACCTTGATCAATGATGCTATTTCTAGCACCTTGATGGGGTAATCTCCTTTCATCCATGGGTTGCAATCGATCTTGAGATGTAATCACACTTTGTTGGATTATCTATCTATCATCTTGTGTTGAAAATACTTTAATGCTTAAGGCTTGCAACCATGCCGTAAAGGGAGTATAGGCCTCAATGCTTCCTTATATCCATTCAACACAATCCCCGATAGATCAGATTGGTTTTCATGTTCGAAACGATTGCATGTCTAGCATCGTAGACCCATGGGCGAGTGTCTCCTATTTTCAAAAGGGAGCTCCGGAACAAGTATGTGCATGAAGGCACATGGGAAGGTTTTTGTAGTATGATCACGGGAAGAGACCATCAACGAAAAAAAATACTATCCGGAACCCATTATCCAAGTGTGTCACTTTTGTGCAAGTGGATTTTTGGGAGAACAAGAGAGACAAAGATAACCAACACGGAGTTGAATTGGCTTTACATGGCTTTGATTGCCAAGTGGCCAATAGACCCCACTCACCTATGATCAACCGGTGGTGTTGTTGCAACATCGAGTTCGGAAGATATTGGTTCGGGGTGTTGCCTCTCCATATTGGCTATCTCTTTAAAACCGGGTATTACAAGGAACCCGAATCATCTCCTACCCAGGACTTCCCTAGGAATGTAGGAAGAAAGGGAAATATAAGAGTGAAGATGAGAGAGGAGGCTTCCGAGTGGCCTAGGAGAATTTGCCCCTTCCGGATTGAAGATTAAGACTTTTCTTGAGGGGAAGAAGATCGGTTAGAGGAAGGACTTCTTGTGCCGGCGAAGAAAAAAATAATAAAAGAAAAGAATTATAGGAGAAGGATCTTCTATGGCCCAAGAAGGAGGTGCACAACAAAATTATGTTCCACCATTCGGAGAAATTCCGGCATCGCCAAATTACTACGGTGGTGTACCAATGCAAGCATGGGGGAGTGGTGCAGCCATACCCCCACCATTTTTTTGCGGTGCCCAACGTAGCCTTTGCAGAGCCCTATGCACACCTTCCTCAACCACAACAAAATGGGGCCACCATTGGAGGATACGCTGCAAGAAACGTGCAAAATATTGCAGCCTTCCAAACCAATGCAAACCAAATGGGTGAAGGTAATGCAACATTCGCTTATGAGCTTTGACACCTTCACCTAGCACCGTCGGACAATTCATAGGAGTAGTGGTGCATTCCTATTACAAGTAAGGGTACAACAACCATGACTATCAGTATCAACCACCGGCGGAAGATTAGAGAGAGGAGGAGCTTTAGTTATCTTTCCTTTACCCCCTTTTCTTTAATTTTCAGCTTGCATGTGCCTATGTTTGCGTAGTATTTTCAGCTTTGCTTTAATTTTCAGTTTTTAGTTTAATTTTTCAGCGTGTATCTTAGTGTTTATTTTCATCATGAATAATGTCACCACCAAGTTTTTACCTTTGGTAAAGTTACAAAGTTTGTGCCATGATGATATATGATTATAATTGCCGCTTGTTTATCTTTGTAATTGACTTATGCATGTTTAACCTAGTGCTCTCTTAAAAATACAAATCTAAAATTATCTAAATGCTAGCTTAATCTTCAGCAGAGGTTATGATTAAAATAAAGACCCATGGTGTTTTATGTGCTCTCAAGTTATGAATAGATTAAAGATGTCTTTTATGCTAAAAAAATATTGCTAACCTTGTCATAAATATCACTTGTGTGTTGCTCAACCTATCCAGAGCCTTATATATATTTGAGTGCATAAACCTTAGTGTACAAGATTTATTTTTGAGTGAGTTATTGCAGGCCATGATTTCTCTGGCCCGAGACTAAGAAGCTGGTCATTTCGTTTTTGCGTATCTATCTTTTTGCTAGCCTTTTATCCGTGCATTGTGTATCCCCGCATCGGAGATCTCACAAACCTCGCCGGATATCCACCCTTAAACCAAATATCATCTTTTGTGATTACCTCCTTGACCACAACCTATCGTTGAGAATGGATCATCAATTCAAGGAAGATCGCAAGACGGTGCCGACATTGAAGATTTCAAGTATCTCTCCAAGGAAAAATACCCCGATACCTACCTTATTTTTCACCTCTTTGCTCGAGGACGAGCAACGTCTAAGCATGGGGGAGGAGGTAGGTACGGTGCAGTTTCAGAGTTCAAAAGGGAGTATTTTAAAAAAAATGATGATGAAAGAAAAAAAATCCAGCGATACTCATGACTTTCAAGGTAAAATATATATATATATATAATGAATGAAAGAAAGAAAGAAAGAAAGAAAGAAAAGAATGAGAAATATGAGAAAGAAAAAAAATATGTGCGTAAAGTAAACTCCCCGGTTCTCTAGGAGTGCATTCAAGGCTTCAAGTTAAAAAGATCCATTCTCATTTTCCAACCATGTGCAATCCGATAACGAGGACTTCCTTTGTGCCTCGGGATCACTCTTTGCCATTTGCACATGTCCACTCATCTAAAAGTGTGTGTATTTTTCTCTTTCCCCTCCTTGATTTAACATTATTTTCCAATGACCTTTTTGACGAGTCTCGGTAAGACCATGAGAAGCTTGTCTTGTTTTGACAACACCTCATTTATAAAATCTTGTTAGGATTAAACTTTCCCAAAGCTCCATATAAAGCCTACCACACATATATGTTATGAGAGGGAAAGGAGTAGAATATATAGGCTTGAGAGACAAGTGAGATGAGAGTTCATGAGCAATATACAAGATGATTTAAATTTCTGAACTTGGTTTAGCTTTTCTTTATCTCGTTCTTTATTTCAAAAATTCTGAGGTCTATTTAAACTTTGTGAGCATGTTAATACTTGTGGGATAAGCTTAATAAGAATCTACCCTCCGTAGAGGTGAAGGCTAGTACATTATGGAACTTTAACGAATTAAACTTTTGAGAGCATTATGTTTTTTTCATGTATGATCAAGTGCAAGGTTTAAACAATGAAGGGCAACGATGATATCCATCGAAGGCTTACTCGAGGACGAGCAAGGTTTAAGCATGGGGGAGATGTTGACGGTGAAAATCCGTCAACCTAGCCATGAGTTTACCTTCGGTGTTGGCATAACTTTTGTATCTTATTCATTGGTACTAACCCCCGTGGTATAACAAGTTCACTTGTGCATGTCGGTTTTGGAGTTATGTGTTTATGCAGGGTTTTAACGTTGAAAGCAAGACTTCGGGATAAGTTCATTAAGCACCTCATGACAAGACCTTGAAGCCCGATACAAGTCAAGCAATGAAGTGAACATGACTCCAAGAGCCCAAGGACCAAGCCCGAGAAGATGATAAACTCCGAGGACCGAACCGAGAAAAGTGCTGAATCTTGCAAGACAAGGAGTTGAGTCCAATTCGGAGAGAAACCGACGTCAAGGGC
The DNA here is from genome assembly GCA_947561735.1 of Cenchrus americanus. NCBI lineage: Eukaryota > Viridiplantae > Streptophyta > Magnoliopsida > Poales > Poaceae > Cenchrus > Cenchrus americanus. The sequence goes on along the minus strand of OX387245.1, from coordinate 78,041,546 downwards.
CCACATGCAAAAGGGGAGAACATCTAGAAGACGTGGGAAGCAACACGGGAGAAGCGAGGCCGCGGGATGGGCCGAAGTGGGCCCGGAGCCGGCCGGCCCAGCCGGCTAGCCCGGCCCGGTTCGGGGCCCAATCGGCTTCTCCTTTGACCTAATTGCTTCTCGGGCTATAAATAGCCCCCTGACCGAGAGCCACGCAGAAGGGAAGTCGTAATCCGCCGCCGAGGAGCAGAGAAGCTTGAGGGACACCAACTTGGAGATGAGGGTCGTGCTAGTTGTCTAGGGTTTCCCTGGCCGACGTGGGAACCTTGCATGGAAGACCACGTCGGAGCTCCGGAGTGAGGATCAAGATCGAGGGAGGGCCCCGGTGGTGATCTTGTTCATGTAATCATTCATGGTGAAGTTTGTAAGTGAATCCGATTTCTAGCGATTAAGTGCCTTCTCGATGATTTTGATTTCTTCTTGGTTTTGCTTCTTCTACGATCTAGTCTATAGCTAGATTACATAGGGTGCTCTTGTAGCCGCGGTGGCTAGAGGTGCATGCGGACCGGCCAAGTGATTTCAACTTGTTCTATCGAACTCGCCCTAAGCTCCCCGCATGAATAGGGATACGTTGTGACAGAACGGGGGTCTCGAAAGGCGGATGTTTTCGGAGTCGGATGGGAAGGCCACGATTTAAAGATGCTTTTAATGAGATTCGCTTTTCTATCTTCATCTATCTTGTTTGGAGCTACAACTTAAGCATGATCTAGATTCTCTAGATTGGTTATCTCTTGTTTTCTCTTGTTACCTCTTTAGTAGATTAGATTAGATGTGTTTTTATTATGAGTTAGTAGATTAGATGCAACTTATCTTCATATGATAGCTTTACCTTGCTTTACTAGATTGAATACTTGCGTTGCACATTGTTCCACGGATTCGATACCTTGGGTTCACCACTCGAGGGAAGAAGGGTCCCTTGACTACGACGGGAGACTTGTCCGCTTGCAAGTCACAAACGAACTTTGATACAAATATTAACCGTCAACAAGCCCCTTTTTCTGGCGCCGTTGCCGGGGAGCAAGCAATCAAGATCCGATCTAGTATCGCTTATCTTTCAGTTTTTCTTTTGATTTTCTTTTGCATCTCTTATGTTTGATCATCCCCAAAAAGAAAGAAAAAGAGTCAATCTAATCTAGTTTTCATTAACTGTAGTTTTTATGTACAGATTTTTGTTTTATTACTAACCCTAACCGGAGATGGTTGGCTACCTCTCCAAGAAACCCAAACCTTTTTGTGGATGATCCAGGAAAACTTTACAGGTAAAGGTGACGTGCAACACATGCTAAAGGGTTGGAAACCCTATATTCAAAAGTCAAACTCGAAGGACCATCAAAATCTCCAAAGGAATCACCACCTCCAAGTCAAGACGCCGGAAGGCCGTTCAAGATCAACGAGGATGGAGAAGATGGAGATGGAGAAAGAAGCTCAACACCTAAAGGCTGCCAAGGCAAGATCCACATGCGGGGTGTTCATCGTGTGAAGATGTTAGAGACGCAAGTGGGACAACTTGCCGGACAACCGATTGGTGACAAAGAAGAATATCCGAGACAACTCCAAGGTCCCAAGACGGCAAAGGCTACTCAAGCTCATTCGGGAGAGATGAAGGATCACACTAGAGACCATGAAGATCACAACCGAAGACCGGAGTTCGAGATGCCGAGCCACAAGGAAGTTGTTGCATCCGTCAAGACCAAAGGACAAAGCCAGCCTGTGAAGACCAAAAAAATTGACTAAGCCAAAGTGGGTACCCAAGATTGCAACGCCCGCAAAGAGCGTTGATCCGGAGTAATCAAGTGAAGAAGTCTAGCCATGGACTATAAACGAAGCGCTAGGCGGGAGGCAACCCGTTTCGTCGAGTCAAGAATAAGCTACCGGGAGGACAACCCGATTCCAGGTTTTTCGAGTCTTTTTAATTCAGTTTTGAATTCTACTACGCAAAACCTTAGACTTAGAATGGTTGAATAATATTAGAGACATAATTCTTGGTTGAATATTTTGCTTGATCATAAACCCTTTACATGAACCATCCTATGTGATTGTTTGCTTCTTTTTCGAGAAACCACAACAACAAAAAAAAATTTCAGAACCTAACTCAACCCTTCACCCTCATTATGGTGCTGTGGTTGACTTGTTTTTCATGCTAAAAACACACGAGTAGAGCCACGACTTATATCTAGATGTTATTTAAATTTCAGCATGTGGTAGGACTCGCGTGAACCTAGAAACTTGATTTTTGGTTGGTTTAAAAATCCATATCCTTGGTTTCTCTAAGATTAGAATTTTTCTAAGCCTCACTTAATTTTATTTCATTCAAAATCTCTCTCATCTAATCAAAATTAGGACCTAAACCTATGTCCCCATAATCAAGCCGGGAAAAGCTTGCTCTCAACTAGTGAAGGCAAACTATACCGGTGAGACCGAAATCGACGTAGTCGAAAAATATTTTCGACTTGCATTTGTTTTTAATGTTTTAAAAACTTCTCTAAATTTATGCTTGAGCTCTTGCATGGCTCTGAAAAATATTTTTAAATTTCGAAATAAGAGGAGTGCTTAGCCTTAAACACACTTAAAGGGAGGCAATCTAGTTAACCTAACCATGCATGCACCATGATACATCACGAGATGCCGCTCCAACATATTTAAACCACATGCAAAGTACAGGCATGGGGGGCAGCCAAGGCTTTGTTTTGTAGGAATATCATGGATGCATGTGAGGCAAGGGAGTATGGAAGTGAGTCAAAGCGAAAACATCAAGTGGAAGGAGCAATAATGCAAGCGAAGGAGTGGACGGGAACGTTTGGAAGGTGTACGCGATCACGAAGCAACATGAATGCACTAGAGAAGAACCGCGCCAAGAGGAGGAGAGAGGTAAGTCTTTCATCCAACTCTTTGTTTGTGTGCTCTAGTTTGTAGGCCGGAATCACCTTAGACTTAGCCATCCACCGCGTTTGTTTCGTGCAACAAACCACATCCTTAATCCACTCAAAGTCCGGACTCCAAAATAATATTTGTGTACCTTGTTACCGGGTGAAAACCCCGGATATATATTTGTGAGGGAGAGTGCTGCAATCATGGAAGAAAACTACAAGCCTTTTCACCAAAGAAGAAGGGATCATCGTCGTCTAAGCCATCATCGACAACCTCTTCGAGGAGGCACTCGGTTTCTGAGTTTCCTCGGAGTATGGAGGAGGACACGGCACCGCCGAGGAGGAACCACACTCTTCTCCTCGGTGGCATGAGGGCTACACGAAACTCGTTTATGAGGTTCACCAAACTTCAAAGACATATGGAGCAGCCGCCCGTCCAACCTCACCACTTGACACGATCATCCGCTCCACCTCCATATGCTCCGCGGTATTCCGAGGGGTATGTCATCATGACGGAGGAGGAGAAGAAGCTCGCTCGCCTTAAGTAGAGGCTTGTAGCGAACGTCGACATCGACGACCAAGCTCTCCACATATTGGGTTTCACACGGGACACCGGTGCAATTCTCTAACGGAGTGTCGGCAAACACCCACAAGGAATTCGCCTAGGAAATTTTCATGACCATGGCGCATACCCTTGTTGAAGGAGTGCTGAGTCTCTCATTCCGTTTGGAGGGAGCCCACAAGTGGAGAAGAAGGAAGACACCGTCGGAAGGGTAACCTTGATCAACGATGCTATTTCTAGCACCTTGATGGGGTAATCTCCTTTCATCCATGGGTTGCAATCGATCTTGAGATGTAATCACACTTTGTTGGATCATATATCTATCATCTTGTGTTGAAAATACTTTAATGCTTAAGGCTTGCAACCATGCCGTAAAGGGAGTATAGGCCTCAATGCTTCCTTATATCCATTCAACACAATCCCCGATAGATCGGATTGGTTTTCATGTTCGAAATGATTGCATGTCTAGCATCGTAGACCCATGGGCGAGTGTCTCCTATTTTCAAAAGGGAGCTGCGGGAACAAGTATGTGCATGAAGGCACATGGGAAGGTTTTTGTAGTATGATCACGGGAAGAGACCATCAACGAAAAAAAATACTATCCGAACCCATTATCCAAGTGTGTCACTTTTGTGCAAGTGGATTTTTGGGAGAACAAGAGAGACAAAGATAACCAACACGGAGTTGAATTGGCTTTACATGGCTTTGATTGCCAAGTGGCCAATAGACCCCACTCACCTATGATCAACCGGTGGTGTTGTTGCAACATCGAGTTCGGAAGATATTGGTTCGGGGTGTTGCCTCTCCATATTGGCTATCTCTTTAAAACCGGGTATTACAAGGAACCCGAATCATCTCCTACCCAGGACTTCCCTAGGAATGTATGAAGAAAGGGAAATATAAGAGTGAAGATGAGAGAGGAGGCTTCCGAGTGGCCTAGGAGAATTTGCCCCTTCCGGATTGAAGATTAAGACTTTTCTTGAGGGGAAGAAGATCGGTTAGAGGAAGGACTTCTTGTGCCGGCGAAGAAAAAAATAATAAAAGAAAAGAATTATAGGAGAAGGATCTTCTATGGCCCAAGAAGGAGGTGCACAACAAAATTATGTTCCACCATTCGGAGAAATTCCGGCATCGCCAAATTACTACGGTGGTGTACCAATGCAAGCATGGGGGAGTGGTGCAGCCATACCCCCACCATTTTTTTGCGGTGCCCAACGTAGCCTTTGCAGAGCCCTATGCACACCTTCCTCAACCACAACAAAATGGGGCCACCATTGGAGGATACGCTGCAAGAAACATGCAAAATATTGCAGCCTTCCAAACCAATGCAAACCAAATGGGTGAAGGTAATGCAACATTCGCTTATGAGCTTTGACACCTTCACCTAGCACCGTCGGACAATTCATAGGAGTAGTGGTGCATTCCTATTACAAGTAAGGGTACAACAACCATGACTATCAATATCAACCACCGGCGGAAGATTAGAGAGAGGAGGAGCTTTAGTTATCTTTCCTTTACCCCCTTTTCTTTAATTTTCAGCTTGCATGTGCCTATGTTTGCGTAGTATTTTCAGCTTTGCTTTAATTTTCAGTTTTTAGTTTAATTTTTCAGCGTGTATCTTAGTGTTTATTTTCATCATGAATAATGTCACCACCAAGTTTTTACCTTTGGTAAAGTTACAAAGTTTGTGCCATGATGATATATGATTATAATTGCCGCTTGTTTATCTTTGTAATTGACTTATGCATGTTTAACCTAGTGCTCTCTTAAAAATACAAATCTGAAATTATCTAAATGCTAGCTTAATCTTCAGCGGAGGTTATGATTAAAATAAAGACCCATGGTGTTTTATGTGCTCTCAAGTTATGAATAGATTAAAGATGTCTTTTATGCTAAAAAAAATATTGCTAACCTTGTCATAAATATCACTTGTGTGTTGCTCAACCTATCCAGAGCCTTATATATATTTGAGTGCATAAACTTTAGTGTACAAGATTTATTTTTGAGTGAGTTATTGCAGGCCATGATTTCTCTGGCCCGAGACTAAGAAGTTGGTCATTTCGTTTTTGCGTATCTATCTTTTTGCTAGCCTTTTATCCGTGCATTGTGTATCCCCGCATCGGAGATCTCACAAACCTCGCCGGATATCCACCCTTAAACCAAATATCATCTTTTGTGATTACCTCCTTGACCACAACCTATCGTTGAGAATGGATCATCAATTCAAGGAAGATCGCAAGACGGTGCCGACATTGAAGATTTCAAGTATCTCTCCAAGGAAAAATACCCCGATACCTACCTTATTTTTCACCTCTTTGCTCGAGGACGAGCAACGTCTAAGCATGGGGGAGGAGGTAGGTACGGTGCAGTTTCAGAGTTCAAAAGGGAGTATTTTAAAAAAAATGATGATGAAAGAAAAAAAATCCAGCGATACCCATGACTTTCAAGGTAATATATATATATATATATATAATGAATGAAAGAAAGAAAGAAAGAAAGAAAGAAAGAAAGAAAAGAATGAGAAATATGAGAAAGAAAAAAAATTGTGCGTAAAGTAAACTCCCCGGTTCTCTAGGAGTGCATTCAAGGCTTCAAGTTAAAAAGATCCATTCTCATTTTCCAACCATGTGCAATCCGATAACGAGGACTTCCTTTGTGCCTCGGGATCACTCTTTGCCATTTGCACATGTCCACTCATCTAAAAGTGTGTGTATTTTTCTCTTTCCCCTCCTTGATTTAACATTATTTTCCAATGACCTTTTTGACGAGTCTCGGTAAGACCATGAGAAGCTTGTCTTGTTTTGACAACACCTCATTTATAAAATCTTGTTAGGATTAAACTTTCCCAAAGCTCCATATAAAGCCTACCACACATATATGTTATGAGAGGGAAAGGAGTAGAATATATAGGCTTGAGAGACAAGTGAGATGAGAGTTCATGAGCAATATACAAGATGATTTAAATTTGTGAACTTGGTTTAGCTTTTCTTTATCTCGTTCTTTATTTCAAAAATTCTAGAGGTCTATTTAAACTTTGTGAGCATGTTAATACTTGTGGGATAAGCTTAATAAGAATCTACCCTCCGTAGAGGTGAAGGCTAGTACATTATGGAACTTTAACGAATTAAACTTTTGAGAGCATTATGTTTTTTTCATGTATGATCAAGTGCAAGGTTTAAACAATGAAAGGCAACGATGATATCCATCGAAGGCTCGAGGACGAGCAAGGTTTAAGCATGGGGGAGATGTTGACGGTGAAAATCCGTCAACCTAGCCATGAGTTTACCTTCGGTGTTGGCATAACTTTTGTATCTTATTCATTGGTACTAACCCCCGTGGTATAACAAGTTCACTTGTGCATGTCGGTTTTGGAGTTATGTGTTTATGCGGGGTTTTAACGTTGAAAGAAAGACTTCGGGATAAGTTCATTAAGCACCTCATGACAAGACCTTGAAGCCCGATACAAGTCAAGCAATGAAGTGAACATGACTCCAAGAGCCCAAGGACCAAGCCCGAGAAGATGATAAACTCCGAGGACCGAACCGGAAAAGTCGTCGAATCTTGCAAGACAAGGAGTTGAGTCCAATTCGGAGAGAAACCGACGTCAAGGGCCCACATGCAAAAGGGGAGAACATCTAGAAGACGTGGGAAGCAACACCGGGCGAAGCAAGCCGCGGGATGGGCCGAATTGGGCCCAGGCCGGCCGGCCCAGCCCAATTCGGGGCCCAATCGGCTTCTCCTTTGACCTAATTGCTTCTCAGGCTATAAATAGCCCCCTGACCGAGAGCCACGCAGAAGGGAAGTCGTAATCCGCCGCCGAGGAGCAGAGAAGCTTGAGGGACACCAACTTGGAGATGAGGGTCGTGCTAGTTGTCTAGGGTTTCCCTGGCCGACGTGGGAACCTTGCATGGAAGACCACGTCGGAGCTCCGGAGCGAGGATCAAGATCGAGGGAGGGCCCCGGTGGTGATCTTGTTCATGTAATCATTCATGGTGAAGTTTGTAAGTGAATCCGATTTCTAGCGATTAAGTGCCTTCTCGATGATTTTGATTTCTTCTTGGTTTTGCTTCTTCTACGATCTAGTCTATAGCTAGATTACATAGGGTGCTCTTGTAGCCGCGGTGGCTAGAGGTGCATGCCGGACCGGCCAAGTGATTTCAACTTGTTCTATCGAACTCGCCCTAAGCTCCCCGCATGAATAGGGATACGTTGTGACGAACGGGGGTCTCGAAAGGCGGATGTTTTCGGAGTCGGATGGGAAGGCCACGATTTAAAGATGCTTTTAATGAGATTCGCTTTTCTATCTTCATCTATCTTGTTTGGAGCTACAACTTAAGCATGATCTAGATTCTCTAGATTGGTTATCTCTTGTTTTCTCTTGTTACCTCTTTAGTAGATTAGATTAGATGTGTTTTCTTTATGAGTTAGTAGATTAGATGCAACTTATCTTCATAAGATAGCTTTACCTTGCTTTACTAGATTGAATCCTTGCGTTGCACATTGTTCCACGGATTCGATACCTTGGGTTCACCACTCGAGGGAAGAAGGGTCCCTTGACTACGACAGGAGACTTGTCCGCTTGCAAGTCACAAATGAACTTTGATACAAATATTAACCGTCAACAATCACTTCGTTTTCACCTTGTCCCTCTTCAGCAACTAGCTCAAGGGGACTGTTGCTACGACGTCGCTGGAAAGGATGTTCCGATCTACTCCTAGAGTAGGAACTTGCGACTGATCTGCTGTATCCAGGACCTTTTATTTGACTTGTGCGGTGGCGATGAGGAGGTTGGCTTGGAGACGTCGTACTACAAGAGTGTCTTCGAGCTGACCTAGCGCGGCTAGGGCTGCACCCAGGTTCACTTGAGGGAAGTTGTAGACTTCGTGGCTGTCTTGCTCAAAGTCCCTCAGGAGGTCTCTGGCACACAGGCGGTTTCGTCGAGGCTCATGTTGCTGATGCTGCTGATGGTTTGCTGGTGCTGCAGGTGCTTGCATCCTGATGTTGTCGTCACCTTGCCCGGCGTTGCCTGCATGTTGACCTGCGGCCGGGGTGGCTGTACCTAGCTCTTGTTGCCGGCATGCAACTCTGTCAGCGTTGGTGTTCTCAGCTCCACACGTTGTTCATCTGTCTCTCCATCTTGAGGTGGTACATCCGCAGAGATGACCAAGACCTCAGGATCTAGGGTCTCGAACTCTTCAGCCGGATAGTTCGGGGAGATGGTTGTGCGGGCGATATGGAATGCGAGTCGGTTCGGAGACGGCTCTCGGTTCATCTGGCGGCGATGGGCCGCGATAAGAAGTCGTCAGAGTTTCTTGAGGATGCAGCACTGACGGGCTGTGTGTTTGGTATTCTCATGGATAGGACAGGGTTCGTCGAGGTGACTCCTGCGGTTTTCACGATCTGGTGTCTTGGGTCCAGATTCGATCAGGATCTTATGCTCCATGTAGCGGGATGCTACGTGAGCTGCATTGCGTAGGCCAAGAGGCATATTGGATGATGATGGGGTCCTGCGAGGGCGTCTGACGCGCTCGCGGACCTTGATCATGCCAGAGAGCATGCCCTCAACACGATCGATCCATGCGATCAGGTCTCTAGGAGTGGGTGGATCTTCGTCAACAGACCTTTTCTGACCTGTTGGTTGGATGTGGTCGCGTTGCCCTCGATGACGAGGCAGGCAGCTGGAGTGGTGGGTTTCACCGGCATGGAGCTGAAGCAGATGTCGACGGGATTGGCGATGATGTCCACCGTGCTCTCCGGGAAGATGACGCCATTGGTCGAAGCCATCGAGTTGCACGAAGAACCTTGATGCCTCCCCTACCTGGCGTGCTGTTGACAGTTCAAAACCGTGCTCAAGTTGACCGCAAGCCTACGGGTGACTTGGTGCCTTTTTCACCAAGGACGGTTCTCCCTAGATTTGTCAATCCAAGGATCGGAAGCAAGCTCCTAGGATTCTCCATCTAACCTATTGATCTAGCCTAACACGAAGCATTGATTGCATAACAAGATAAACCTTAAAGATGTATGAATTATAGCATAAGGTTGATCGCATCCATGAACGTAGACAAGGTAAAGAGAAAACAAGGGAAACTAATGCCTATCATCTTCTAGTCGTAGTTCCAGCCAAAAGAGCAAGCGCGACATGCATCTCATCCAAAGCCATCTTTAAACTACTATCCTCCGGTCCGATTCCGAAAACGCCCGCCTTTCGGAACCCCCGTTCTGTCACAATGTATTCCTATTCATGCGGGTAGTCTAGGGCGAGTTCGATAAGAACAAGTTGAAATCACTTGGTCGGTCCGGTATGCACCTCTAGCCACTGCGGCTACAAGAGCACCCTAAGCAATCTAGCTATAGACTAGATTGGGGAAGAAGCATAACCAAGAAGAAAACAAAATCATCTAGGGAGGAATCGAGTCGCTAAAAGATCACATGACATGAAGTGCTTTACTCACATAATAAATGCGTTTAGATCATCTCCACCGAGTACATACCATTGATGACCTCAACTAGCTTCGGAACTCCGCCATGGCTCAACCGTGCAAGGTGGCCATGGCGGCTAGGGTAGGCCTAGGCCATCTCCTAGACGACTTCGAGGACTCGCGGTGGCTGTCGTTGCTCTCTCCTATGTTTTGCCGAGTTCTTGTGGATGGATGGATGTGGCGGCCGGCGGAGGCAGAGACAATTTATAGACAAGCACCTAGGGCAAAAAGGGGACGCGAACCGGGCCCGGAGTGGGCTGGGCCGGTCGGCCCAGGCCCATTTCTGCCCGGCTCGACCCCAGTTTCCTCCCCGGTTGCTTATCGCGTGATCCCTTATTTGTGTGCACTTGCATGTGGGCCTTTGACGTCGTTTCCTTCACGGTTAAGGCTTGAATCCTTGCTATGCAAGCTTCGCTGTTTTCTGATTGAGTCCCTGAAGACTTGCACGTTGAAGCTTCGATCCTCGGGTCATTCGGAGTCATGTTCATCGCGTGTCTTGACTTGTGACGGGCTTCATGATCCTCTCTTGAAGTGCTTGATGAACTTATCCCGAAAGTCTTCTCTTTAGCGTAGATTTCCTGTGTAAACAATGAACTCCAAAATCGACATGCAAGAGTGAACTTGTTATATACGGGGGGTTAGCTCCAGTGGTTAGAATAATAAATCAATACCAACATTAAAGGTAAACTCATAGCTAGGTTGACAGAAATTCACCGTCAACATCTCTTCCATGCTTAAACCTTGCTCGTCCTCGAGTAAGTTTTCAATGGATATCAGCATTGCCTTTCATTGATCATACCCTGCACTTGATCACACATGAGAAAGCATAATGCTCTCCAAGTTTATATTTGTTAAAATTCCATAATGTAACTAGCTTTCATCTCTATGGAGGGTAGATATAATTTAAGCTCTTTCCACAAGTAATCAATCATGCTCCACAAAATTCGAATAGGTCTTAGAAACTTTTGAAGTGAAGAACGAGGTGAATAAAAGAGCTAAACCAAGTACAAAAATTTAAACCTTCTTGCATCTTGCTCATGAACTCTCTCATCTCACAACACTCTCAAGCCTACCTTATCTATATCCTTTCCCTCTCATGTTTGTAGGTGGAAGGGTTTTATTTGGAGCTCATAGGAAAGGTTTTATCCTACCAAGATGCTAAAGTTGAGACTATTATCAAAACAAGGCAAGCTTCTCCTGGACTTATCATGACTCGTCAAAAAGGTCATTGGAAAAATAATGTTCACAAGAAGGGGTAAGAGAAAGAACTCACACTTTTAGATAGGTGGACATGTGCAAATGGCAAAGAATGATCCCGAGGCCCCAACGAAGTCCTCGTTATCGGATTGCACATGGTTGGAAAAATGAGTATGAGTCTTGATCTTGAAGTCCTTGGAAAATCCTTAAGCAACTAGAGAACCGGGGGAGATTATTATTACTCTATTTTTTCCTTTTTCTTTTTCTTATTTTCCTCCTTTTTTCCTTCTATTTTCTTTTTGACATGTGAGGTACTTTGAATTTTTTTTGTTTCGTCCTCTTATCTTATTCATTTTTTTAATTTCTTTTGTTGCTAGCCTCGTCATGCATATCTCCATCTTTCGTCTTTTATCTCCCCTAGAACTCTAATTTGCATAGTACCTACCTCCTCCCCCATGCTTAGACGTTTGCTCGTCCCCGAGCAAAGAGGAAGTGGTGTTAAGGTAGGTACTGGATGTCTTGATGAGAGGGAACTTGAATCTTCCCTTTGAAGCACCTTCTTGTGATGTGTCGTCTCCATACTCAAGTGATAGGTAGGTAGGTCAAGGAGGTTAACACAAAAGATGATGTTGGTTTAAAGGGTGGATATCCGGCGAGATTTGCAAAGCTTCCGATGTGGGAGCTCACAATGCACGGATAGAATAAGGTAGCAAAAGATAAGTTACGCAAAACACGGAATGACCTGCTTCTTAGTCGCGAGCCAAAGAATCGAGCCTTGAATCAATTCACCCAACAATAACTCTTGTAATCTATGGTTGCACTCAATATAAGGCTTTGGATAGGTAGAGCAAAATGCAAGAGGTATTAATGACAAGGTTAGCATGACTTTTAAAAGCAAAAAGTAATATGTTCTTCGACCCATCCAAAGTTGAGAGCATAAAAGAAACCATGGGTCTTTATTTTTATCATGACCTCCACAAAAGATTAAGCTAGCATTTAATTAATTTCAGATTGGTATTAGAGAGCAATAGCTTAATCATGCATAAATAAGCACAAATTTAAACAAAGTGGTAACGGTCATCATATATCAACGATCAAGATCAAGCCAAAATTATTTCATCATGGTGAGCACAAGGTGATGATAATAAATAAAAACTAAAACTAGGTTGTACTCCTATAAGCCATGTTATTTAACGAGAGAGACATACAAAAGTTGCACCTAAGGTTGTTGAAGGCATATACATATATACAAGCATTTAGCAAGACAAGGACAAAGAGAGGGTTGAGGAATTGTTACCGTCCTTTGATGCTTGTGATGTAGCGCACCCTCCCCCATGCTTAAACATCGTGCCTAGCATGGAAGAAGGAAGATCGGCATCCGTAGCAACCGTGATCCTTGAACTCCAAGCGGTCTTCTTTCGTCCACCAAGTCTTCCCCGATGCTTAACATGTTACTAGGCACGGAAGATGATGAACCATATTAAAATTCTTGAAGTCCCACCGCCATGCGTGGAGATCATCATCACATTGTTAACTTTGTTCATCCTTCAATGTCCGCCCTTTGCCGCGAGCTTTGCTCCAAATGTTCTCATCTCATCTTCTCCTCCTTCCATGTTGTCCCTTACCACTGGTTAATCTTCCACGAGTTTTTCTTCTACTTCTAGAACTGAGTATGTACTGAATAATAGCTCCATTGCAAAGTTCTTGAAATTATCTTTCCAATGAGTGGTCATTCATCACAATCGGACTCCGAACAAGAGAGTTACGCCCTTTTTACTTTGGTGGTGCATGCTGTCCCAGGCTGATTTTAGAATGTGTGACACCCAAAGATTTGGTTGTAACTTCTTGCACAGGTCTCCTAAAATGTTGATTCTTGATGCATTGGAAAGTAGACTTAATGGAGCACTTGAATATCCAATTTTTCCCTTTTGTACATCTCTGAACATGTTCTTAATCTTTATGAAAACAGCAGTGCTCCCTTCGGGATTTTGGAGGTGTTGATGATCTTGATTTCAGCTTTTTATCACGAACTCATGGGAGTGATTCACCATGCCTGCAAAATAACTATAAAGCACAAAGTACCCTCGAGGTGACGGTCGGGAATACTCACCCTATGCCAACAAACCATGACATCCCTACGATCTTCACTTGTGGCATAGTTAATCCAGCGAAAATACTACTGGGTGTACGTGAGTGCAAGTGTGTATGCAAATGAAAGGATGGTATAAAAACAAAACAATGTTTACACCAAATTCTAAGCTTCATGCTTACAAAGTGGTTGCCAAACTTTCTATTCCCATAGAGATTTGTTAACCAAGGTCAAAGCACCATGTTCATACCAAGATCAATAATTCTTTATAGTGCAAGAAAAGTATGGCGCATTGCTAAGTTTATAAATCAACTAATGCATCATGATAGCTCAGGATATAAGACTAAATGATGGTGGTCTCCAATCATGTCTAAACACCATGTTTACACAAGATTTCAAAAAGTAGTAACACATGCCGGTGTTGACGGATAAAAGACGTATCCCTCTACGATCCGCAAGCGTACGGACCCCACACCTTCTTCACCACGGGATTCCCAAGGTTCTTGTCAATCCGCGGAGCAAGGGGATTACAAGCGTTCGATCAACAACGACACACTAGCTACTAAAACCCTAACTACTATTATACTAGAAAAACAACTAAACTACACTAGAGAGAATGATAAACGATCAAGAGAGAAGACACTCGCCCACGGGTCTACGATACTAGAGCATGCAATCGCTTAAAGACATGAAAAACCAATCTAATCTATCGGGGTTGTGACCACGGTTTCGCCCTTTCCCTCCTCTCGTACTGTCACTACGCGAAGGTAATCATGACTAGACCTTTGATGGCCACGGCGTATTGAATGGATCCAAGGAAGCATTGAGGCCTATACTCCCTTTACGGCACGGTAGCTAACCTTTAAGCATTAAAGTATATTCAACACAAGATGATAGACGGATAATCCGACAAAGTGCGATTACATCTCACGATCGATTACAACCCATGGACGAATGAGAAGATTACCCCATCAAGGTGCGATCATGGCACCGTTGATCATGGTTTCCCTTCCGCCGGTGTCTTCCTCCTTCTCCACGAGAGGGTGCTTCCTTCGAGGTGGTTGATCTCCGGCCGGAGATCCTCCTCCTCTCTCTCTAGCTTGTAGATGGCCTTCTCGGTGCGAATAAACTCCTCTCTCGTCCGTTGGCGGCGCGTCGGGGGTTTTAGGGTCGAAGATCCTTCGAGGGCAAGGAAGACGGGACCGAACCGGTGCCCGAAGTGGGCTGGGCCGATCCGACCCGGGCCGGCCGGCCCGGAGCCCGGTTTCGGCCGGTTCGGTCGCCCTTTTTGCTCCGTGGGTCCTCGTGCACTTATCTACTTCGCCCCCTCCACTTGGATGATTTTGACGCTGTTATCCTCGCGATCAAGATGGAGGCTCTCTTTGCATGTAGTTTGATCTTTTACGCTTCAATCCCGGGGGTGTTCCTCGTAACACTTCGGTCCTCACCACCATTGGAAGTAATTTCAGCGAACTCATGAACACGAACAAGACTCCATGAATGCTCCTTTGAACTTATTGTGAATCCGTCCTTTATGTCCATGTTTTCCTACATAAACACAACACTTCCAAATGCATGCACAAAGATGAACTTGTTATATGATTAGTGTGCCTAGTGGCGGGTTAGTTCAATAATCAAATCCAAACCAAAGTGTAATGAACATGCTAGGTGCACCAAAATACACCGTCAACATCTCCCCCACACTTAGCTCTTGCTCGTCCTCGAGCAAGTACTCGTAAAAGAACTTCGTCCAAGGTGTGTAATCGTGTATCACTTATCCTTCTTTACAAGTTAGTCAATCCCTTCATCTTTAATACATAAACACAAAGTAATGATAATCAATCATAAACATGGGCGTTTAGAATTTTTACCACGTCAAGATTTACCCCACAACTCAAACTCTTCACTCGAAGCTTTCAATTTCAGCCATACTTACTTCTTTGCTTCCATCGGAGGGTTTTTATGGTTTTCAAAACAAAAATTCCTGCAACAAGTATTAGACAAAAACCTTTCTCCAAGCTCTCTCAAGTCACTCATATAAAGTGTCTATCCTAACCAAATTTTATAAAACTCTCACCTCCCATTAATCTCTCATATATCATGTAAAAGTGGAGCTGTAGGTAGGGCTAGCGCAATCAACACAAGTATTGTCAAACTAAGAACTTCCTCTAATGGTTGTCTACCTTTCAAAGCCAATGATCATGAGAATTAACCATATGTAGGGATATCAAGGATGAGAAGATTTAGAATGGTGGACATGTGCAAGGGCAAAAGAAAATTGTGACCACAAGGCACCGATGATGTCCTCGTTGTCGGATTGCACATGGTTGGAAATAGAGTAAAAGTTTCGTCTCACAATCAACGTGACATCCTTCCTTACACATTATTATTTTTCTTTTCTTTCACTTGATCCATCCCTCTCATATCTTCATTGCTAACTCATCTTTCTCTTTTCTTTCATTCACATATGATATATTTTTTCTTTCTTTCTTTTCCATACACATACTTTTTCTCTTTATTTTTCTCTCTCTTGACATCTTTTCAAAGCTTTCAATTCTCCCTTTTCTCGCATGCACACAATCTGAAATTTTTAAATAAATCATGCTAGAGACGAGACGAAACTTTGAAAATAGGTTGTGTTCAAGGAATACGATGTTCAAAAGAGATGTATAAGGTTGGGTATGGAATTCAGTGATATGCATGACTTTCGTTGCGAAAGTCATGAACTGAATATATGACGAGGCTAGCAACAAAAGATAAGCACAAGGACATGATCATTGCTTGAAATTAAAACTCACCAAGAGAGAAGGGTCCTAGCCTAACTCATCGTGCTAATCACACTTATGGTGGAGCGAAAAAAACAAACTTGGCTTTGGATAGGAATTTTTTTTATACTCTCAACTTGGAAAAAGAGATTCTGCTAATCTTATTACAAGGGTTTTAATATAATTTTCAGAACTGAAATCCTCCAATTTTTAGCATCGAACATAGCACAACTAGCATGTGAAGCTCAAGATCGAAGTGCGGTATGGGTACTTTAAGTAGTAGCGATTCCACTAAGCACCACGGTAAACGATTTTCAAACCACATACTTGTGTTCATATATCAAGAATCGAAGATTAGACAAACAAGTAAATAAAGATAAACAATACAAAAAACACAAAGATATATATAAGACTCTTTTTATTTGGTTTTCTTGACTCAACACTAATTTAAGACACTTGCAAAAATTTTAAAAACAGACTCGAAAACTAAAGACTCATTAAAACGCTAAGACTCTCACACGAAGATTAAACCGAACCTAAACTTGAAGTTCAAAAGCTAAGGCTATCGAGCTAGCTCTCCCCCACACTTAAAACATACGACGTCCTCGTCGTATCTTACAAAAACCAAAGGGGAAAACTAGATCTAATGGTACTTCGAGCAAGCTTTGCACCACTTGCCTCTCATGTTTCCAACCATGCCGAAAAGTTTGCGCACGTTACGGTTAAGGAACTTGTAGTCATCTTCAACTACGCGCTCCAAGTCCTCCATACGCTGCTTCATCGCTTCCATGGTTTGAAGACATTCGTCGGCCGACGCGTAGAGAGCTGCGATGGATTGACGGCAAACTCGACGAAGACACCGGATGCAATCCGAAGGGGTCGTCGTCGCCATAATCTCCACCGTTGTCACCACCGTCGTCGCCACCTCCATTGTTGTCGCCTTTGCCACCGCCGTTGCCGTCGCCGTTAGGGCCTTCGGGAGTCCTTTCATAGGGTTGCTCACCCCAATCATCATCTCTACCGGCAGCCGCCCACGAGCTCGGGCTACGATCGTCGGAGTAGTCGCTATCCCCATAATCCTTAGGCTCCGGCGACACCTCCTTGTAATCCTTGTGCTTGATGCCTTGGAGACGTGCCGACCTTCGAACGGGTGTAGGGACCTTCTCTCCTTTGACGGGGTTGCGAGATGCAAGAGCTCCGGTCGGGACACGTCCTCCGCAACGGATACGTGCGGTCCTCTTGACGGGTAGCTTGACCTCGCATTGCATCGCCTCCTCCATCGATGGCTTCTTGGCTTCTACCTTCAACTCTAAGCTTTTTGGAGGCTCAATGGCTGCTACAAGGGTGCAACACATTGCTTGAAAGGATTGATTCTCGAGCTCCCAATTCGGCCAAATATATAATCCGAGAGAAAAGCCACGGGAACCTTATTTTCCTTTTTTACACTTCCCTTAAAATTTTTCGACCAAACAAGGAAGTCAAAAAGGAGCAATTCGGGCGAAATTCGGGGACGTCGGGCGTCGGGCCCCCCTTGGGCCGATCCGGCGGGCCGGCCGGCCCACCCTGCCTCGGGGGCCGGGCCGGTCCGGTTTTTTTTGCACACCGCCCTATTTTTTTCGTCCTCGGCCCCGTGGGAAAAAGTTGGCCCGGTTAATCTTTGCGAAAAACTCCCGAAAGCTAAAAGAAAAATTATTTACGAGAAGTTGGTGCCTTGTTTTTCGTCCTAGGCGGGACGTTCGGGCTCTTCCTCCATGGTAAAGACGTCAACATGATGAACGGGCACGACATCGGGTTCGTAGTAAACCTTAAGCCGCTGTCCATTCACCACAAATTGATCGCCGTTTATATCCATAATGGTTACCGCTCCGTTGGAGAACACCGAATGCACAACATAAGGTCCGTCCCACTTGCTTTGCAATTTCCCCTTTCCGAAGGTTTTAAACCTCGAATTGTAGAGGAGGACCTTATCTCCTTCTTTAAATTCTTTTTTCTTCAATCTTTTATCATACCACCTTTTGATTCTCTCCTTGTATATGCTTGCGTTTTCATAAGCTTTCAACCTCAACTCCTCTAGCTCGCTTATTTGAATTCTCCGTTTCACCACCGCGGCATCGAGATCAAGGTTCATCTCTTTAATCGCCCAATAGGCTTTATGTTCTAACTCAACCGGAAGGTGGCGAGGCTTTTCCATAGACGAATTGATAGGGGGTCATACCTATCGGTGTTTTAAACGCCGTTCGATAAGCCCATAAAGCTCCGTCTAATTTCTTTGACCAATCCTTGCCTCCCTTCTCTATGGTCTTGTTAAGTATGCTTTTTAATTGCCTATTTGACGTCTCCGCTTGTCCGTTGGTTTGTGGGTGATAGGCCGTGGAGACCCTATGCTCAATTCCCAACTTGGACAAGCACTTTTTGAAGTTCTTCCGGTGAAATGAGTTCCTCCGTCACTTATCAAGATTCTCGGTGTACCGAAACGGGGAAAAATCACGTTCTTGATCATAGTGATGGACTCCTCCGTGGAAGCTTTACGACATGGTATAGCCTCTACCCACTTGGATACATAATCAACCATAACAAGTATGTACTCGAATCCAAATGAGTTTTTAAAAGGCCCCATGAAGTCTATGCCCCATACATCGAATATGTCGACTTGCAAGTTGTATTTCAAAGGCATAGAATTTCTTTGAGAGATGTTTCCGGTTCTTTGGCATTCGGGGCATGACGCAACATATCTTTTAGTATCTTCATGCATCTCCGGCCAATAGAATCCGCTTGACCATACTTTGGCTTCGGTTCGAAAATGGCTATAGTGCCCACCGTACTCCGCCGAGTGGCACTTCCTTAGAATCTCAAGCCTCTCTTCTCTTGGCACACATCTTCTCATCACTCCATCATTGCCAAGCTTGAAGAGGTATGGTGCATCCCAAAAATATTTCTTACTTTCAGAGATTATCTTCCTTTGAGTGTTTTTATCTAGATGATCGAGGGGCATCTTTCGAATTGCTCTAATGATGTCAATCATCCAAGTATCTTTATCAAGCACTCTATAGAGGTGATCATCTCTCATCTTATCTTCTATGGGCTCTTTATCATCTTGCCCACGATTCATCCTAGACAAATGATCGGCCACAACATTCTCCACCCCCTTTTTATCACGAATTTCAACATCAAACTCTTGGAGAAGAAGGATCCAACGAATCAAACGTGGTTTAGCTTCCTTCTTAGCCAAGAGATACTTTATAGCTGCGTGATCGGTGTAAACAATGACTTTCGAGTTCACGATGTAGGATCTGAATTTTTCGAAAGCGAATACCACCGCTAGCAACTCTTTTTCCGTAGTGGCGTAATTTAATTGTGCCCCACTAAGAGTTTTGCTAGCGTAGTAAACGGCGTGAACTCGGCCTTCCTTTCTTTGTCCCAAGACCGCGCCTACGGCGTAGTCACTTGCGTCACACATGATCTCGAAAGGTTGGCTCCAATCCGGAGGTTGGATGATGGGAGCACTCACCAACGCATTTTTCAAGGTCCGGAATGCCGCTAGACACTTCTCATCAAAGTCGAAAGCCACATCTTTTTGAAGAAGGTGCGTTAAAGGCTTAGTGATCTTCGAGAAGTCCTTTATAAATCTTCTATAGAATCCGGCATGGCCTAGAAAGCTCCTTAAGGACTTAACATCCGTAGGAGGTGGGAGTTGCTCAACCGTCTCTACCTTAGCCTTGTCCACTTCAATTCCTCTCTCGGATATAACATGTCCGAGCACTATGCCTTGCTTAACCATGAAGTGGCACTTTTCCCAATTTAAAACCAAATCTACCTCCGCACACCTTGTAAGGACCTTTTCTAAGTTTGCTAAGCAATCCATGAACGTCTTCCGTAAACGGAAAAATCATCCATAAATACTTCAACAATTTCTTCGATGAATTCCGAAAACACGGCCATCATGCAACGTTGAAAAGAGGCCGGAGCGTTGCATAGGCCGAAGGGCATCCTCCTATATGCAAACGTTCCGTAAGGACACGTAAACGTTGTCTTATGTTGATCTTCCGGGTGAATGGGAATTTGCATGAACCCCGAGTATCCATCGAGAAAGCAAAAATAAGCGTGGTTTGCTAACCTCTCGAGCATCTCGTCTATGAACGGTAGGGGGAAGTGATCTTTCTTCGTCGCCTTGTTAAGCTTACGGTAATCAATACACATCCGCCACCCGGTCACGGTTCTTTGCGGTATCAACTCGTTCTTCTCATTCTTCACCACGGTTAAACCTCCTTTCTTCGGCACACAATGTACGGGCTCACCCATTCGCTATGCGGAACCGGGTAGATGATTCGGCATCAAGTAACTTGATAACCTCCTTCTTTACTACCTCTCGCATGGCATGGGTTAGCCTCCTTTGGTGGTCCACTACAGGGCTTACATTGGTCTTCCATTGGTATACGATGAGTGCAAAAGGCTGGGCTAATACCTTTGAGATCGTTAATTGAATATCCAATCACCTTCCTATGTTTTTTTAATAAAATCAGCAACGCTTCATTTTCTTCGGGACTCAACTCGTCGCTCACAATGACTGGATAAGTTTTGTCTGGCCCCAAAAATTCATATTTTAATCCCTTGGGCAAAGGTTTAAGGTCTACTTCGGGCACTTGTGGCTCCTCGGGTTTGATTTCTCCTATGTCTTCGAACTTCTCTTCCTCCACGCTACCGTCATGCGGCTCTAAGCCTTTTGTTGCTTCCTCTAGTTCTTCATCTTGTTGATTACTAATTTGATTTTCCATCGCTCTTTGCAGCGGGTCTCTAAGGGTTTCAACAAAACAAAGACTATCTATCTCTTCTATTTCTTCATCTTCGGGAGGAAAAGGAGTAAGGTGTTTAGAAGCACGAAGAAAGTTATATGTGTACTTTGTTCCATTAAGGTTCATTGTTACTTTGCCTTCTCCGGCATCTAACACGGCATCAACCAACTTAAGAAAAGGCCTACCTAAGATTATATGATCGGAATTACTATGGTAAGCATCAATAACAAAGAAATCGGTTGGTATGTAGTTTCTAGAGATTTTTACTTTCATGTTGCAAGCAATACCTAGAGGTTTGATAGTTCTACCATCTCCCATAATTAATTTCGTTGATGTTGGAGCTAAGTCTAGGTTGTGGTATTGAACTTTATCGTAAATTTTAGAAGATAGAACACTTACTTGGGCTCCGATGTCGCATAAGGCTTTGCATTGAACTCCGTTGATCTCGCAACTCAAGTGCGGCGTCATCCTCTCTTCTTCTTCGGATCCGATCGAATAAATTTCAGCAAGGCGAGCGTATGGTGATGCTTCGGGCTTGATCCCCATGATTCTCTTCACCTCGGCAATATGTTCCGGATCCACCACGTCATCTCCAAAGAGCTTTTCAAAAATCTCACCGGTGGTTTCGAGGTCGTACGAATTTTCAGCTTTCCTCTCCGGTGGGAAATCAACTTCCAATGCTCTTGCCATTCCCTTTTGATTAGGGAACGGTCTTCTCTTGTCGAATACTTCTCCGTAATCAATAGGGACCCAATCCATTGGCTCGAACTCCCTTAGTGGCTTCGCGCTTGACATGCTTCTCTTGTTCGTCTCATTTGGTGCGACGAAGTCGACGTTTGGTGTAGTTCTTGACTTGATGTGTTCTTGTTCAAGCTTTTCCATGATCGGCTCCTCTTTTGTGACTTCCGGGGTTGCCTCTTTAGAAAAATCAGCAAGCTTTTTCTTCCTTGAATTGAATTCCGGCTCTTCCGCAAGTCTTGTTTCCCAATCTCTTCGCATGGCAGCCGCTTTACTAACTTTTTGTAGAAGTTGGGCGGCTTCCGTGAGTGTTTTCTCCATGAGATCCCCACCGCACACATTTCGACGTGTCGCATGCAACTAGGGGTTAGGGAAAAGAAAAATGTATGCAAGAGTACGTCACCGGTGAAGCCGAGTTTTGGTCCTTGTTCGATTAATTCATTAAACCTTTCCCAGGCTTGGTCTATCCCTTCCTCTTCTCCTTGCATAAAATTGATCACTTGCCTCCTTAGATGTTGAACCTTGCTCATTGGAAAGAACTTCTCGCAAAACTTCTTTGTCAACTTGTTCCAATTGCCTTCAACTTCAAAGGACGCAACCGAATACCATGTCTTTGCTTTGCCGGCAAGTGAGTAGGGAAAGAGATTCCATTTGAACGTTCATCGGGAACTCCTTCTTGACGCACCGTGTTGCATATTGTCGTGAGATCCCTTATGTGTCTATATGGGTTCTCCTCAACCATCCCTTCAAATGGGTTTTCCGCCACCATCTTCATGATCTTGGATTTAATTTCATACTTGGTCGCTTCGAGCTTCGAATCCGACTCTTGTACCTTTATGTCTTCACATCGAGGGCTAGCGTAATCCCTTAATGATTTCTCCGGTTCTTCCACGGGTTGATTAACGAACTCCATCTAGACAATAAGATAAAAACAAAAACAAAAAAAGAAACAAGTGTTTTTTCGATAATAAATGTTAGATATAGCGAATAAAAGATAAACTAAAATATAAAACTAAGTTAGATGCAAATCAAACGATGTAAACTAACTTGCTCCCCGGCAACGGCGCCAGAAAAAGGGGCTTGTTGACGGATAAAAGACGTATCTCTCTACGATCCGCAAGCGTACGGACCCCACACCTTCTTCACCACGGGATTCCCAAGGTTCTTGTCAATCCGCGGAGCAAGGGGATTACAAGCGTTCGATCAACAACGACACACTAGCTACTAAAACCCTAACTACTATTATACTAGAAAAACAACTAAACTACACTAGAGAGAATGATAAACGATCAAGAGAGAAGACACTCGCCCACGGGTCTACGATACTAGAGCATGCAATCGCTTAAAGACATGAAAAACCAATCTAATCTATCGGGGTTGTGACCACGGTTTCGCCCTTTCCCTCCTCTCGTACTGTCACTACGCGAAGGTAATCATGACTAGACCTTTGATGGCCACAGCGTATTGAATGGATCCAAGGAAGCATTGAGGCCTATACTCCCTTTACGGCACGGTAGCTAACCTTTAAGCATTAAAGTATATTCAACACAAGATGATAGACAGATAATCCGACAAAGTGCGATTACATCTCACGATCGATTACAACCCATGGACGAATGAGAAGATTACCCCATCAAGGTGCGATCATGGCACCGTTGATCATGGTTTCCCTTCCGCCGTGTCTTCCTCCTTCTCCACGAGAGGGTGCTTCCTTCGAGGTGGTTGATCTCCGGCCGGAGATCCTCCTCCTCTCTCTCTAGCTTGTAGATGGCCATCGGTGCGAATAAACTCCTCTCTGTCCGTTGGCGGCGCGTCGGGGGTTTTAGGGTTGAAGATCCTTCGAGGGCAAGGAAGACGGGACCGAACCGGTGCCCGAAGTGGGCCGGGCCGATCCGACCGGGGCCGGCCGGCCCCGGGCCCGGTTTCGGCCGGTTCGGTCGCCCTTTTTGCTCCGTGGGTCCTCGTGCACTTATCTACTTCGCCCCCTCCACTTGGATGATTTTGACGCCGTTATCCTCGCGATCAAGATGGAGGCTCTCTTTGCATGTAGTTTGATCTTTTACGCTTCAATCCCGGGGGGTGTTCCTCGTA
Source organism: Cenchrus americanus (assembly GCA_947561735.1). Classification (NCBI taxonomy): domain Eukaryota; kingdom Viridiplantae; phylum Streptophyta; class Magnoliopsida; order Poales; family Poaceae; genus Cenchrus; species Cenchrus americanus. The sequence continues at coordinate 78,017,929 of OX387245.1, read as the reverse complement.
ACACTTCGGTCCTCACCACCATTGGAAGTAATTTCAGCGAACTCATGAACACGAACAAGACTCCATGAATGCTCCTTTGAACTTATTGTGAATCCGTCCTTTATGTCCATGTTTTCCTACATAAACACAACACTTCCAAATGCATGCACAAAGATGAACTTGTTATATGATTAGTGTGCCTAGTGGCGGGTTAGTTCAATAATCAAATCCAAACCAAAGTGTAATGAACATGCTAGGTGCACCAAAATACACCGTCAACAGCCGGCAAGCATTAACATGGATATGAAAGCATTCATCATAAAGTTTCAAGGTCCCAAGCTAACATAAAGTGGATGATGACAAAGAGATGGATGTAAAATACAAATGCAGAAAGTTAGCTCAAACAAACATTAGCAAGGTTTGAAAAACACTTTCGATGTGATCTATAATAAGAAAAGGACATAGCTTGATTTCACACTTCATAAAAAGTAAGCATTGTCAACAAGGAAGTCACCCATGGAAAAGAATCAATCAACCAAACTAACAAGGTTTAAGGGTAGGTTATAGGTATCCTATATTTTTGGCTCAACAAGAATTTTGAAGAGAGGAAGTCAAGTGTAGAAATTCTAACTAAGGTGGCCCTAGAGTCTTTCTACAAACCTATGGTTTTAGGATGTCTATATGTAGGGGAAGTTTTCCTGAGGATTTTATGGGGAGGCTAGTCAAAGTTTTTAATTAATAAAGAGGAAAGGGATAGACTTGTTCAACCACAAGGGTGAGAGCCCTCGGTCAACCCAAAAAATCCTACCTCTATAGGCTATGGTTTTTGGTGGGGGTTATAGGAAGGCTTAGGTTGGTTGGACAAAAAGTTAGATTAACACAACATGCAATGCAATATGACATGGATGAACAAAACAACACGATATGGAGGTTGTCTAAAACAAAAGTTAGCCTAAATTAACTAGCCACAAGTTTAGAATCAAAGGATGGTGCCAACTTCATATATCTCTCTAAAAAGACACAAAAGAAAAGGACTCCAAACTCTAATAGGCACACAAAAAGGTCTACAAGGTTTTTGAGATCAAATAACAAAGCGCTCCCTAAATAGCAATTAGATCATAAAACATGGTGTTGTGGTTTTTATTAGAGCAATGGTACAATGTTGCTTGATGGTTCGATTCAAGAGCACAATGTAGACGGTCATGTATGTATATATAAATAAAAACCGGGTTGCCTCTAGCAAAGCGCTTCATTTAAAGTCATAGAGCTCGACTTTCTCACATACCTTCTTATTGTTGCGGAGCCATGATCCTTCATGCAAGATTTGAAGGTGTTCATGCAGCCCTGATCCACTCTCCATGCTTGACACGATCACTTATGCTCGATGAGAAGCTTGCCCAATCATCTCATTGCATCATCATCATCACCTTCTCCATTGCACTTTATCGCTGCCTCTTCTTTCACAAATTTTTCTCTCTGTCCAGATCAGACCATGTAGAGAACAATAGCTTCCATGCGCGGTGCATGAAATTATCTTTCCATCAAGTATTTATTCACCCCAACGGACTCCGATCGAGTGAGTTATGCCCGTTCTACTCCGGCGCTGCAATCTGTCCAAAGCTGATTTCAGACTGCACATCGCTCAATGTTTTTGCCATATCTCCTTGTACGGGTCTTCAAATTCATCGATCTTGGATGCGTTGGAACCGGCACTTGATGGAGCTTCTTATTTTCAATTTTTGCTTCCTTGAACATGCCTGACCAGGTCCTCAAAATTGATGAAAACAGCGACGTCCGTTTTTGAGGTTGGGTGACGGTGATGCACGGGTTTGCAATTCCTTTGGGTATGACTTCTCTCATTTTAATTTATATTTAATGCCCTGCATGGTTAGTGAAACTTGGGATTTCTCCCACAGTTTGCTCTTTTAAGGTCACTAGCTTGACCTAGCACAAAGCAAGTCCAAGATTTACAAATCATATTGCAAACAAACGCTTCCATAACCACAACTTATGACAAAGTAAGTTGTGATTAATTATAGCATAAGTTTTCTTGCTCAGCACTAAGCTCTCATTAGGCAAAGGTTCAATAGGCATGTAATAAATTTTAAGCACAACAAAGCCTATTTATCACTCTCAAGAAATTCTAGCCTATCATGATTATCATAAGAACAAGGCATAGAATTGAATCAACCTCACTATCGGATATGTATCATAGATATATCAAAGGAATATTATCAGCTCCAAAAGTGTCTTGAGAGGTTAATTTGTACCTTGGTCTTCGAGCTTTTCATCGTGAGTGGCCTCTCGGAGTTGAAAGCGAACAATCTTCAATGATCGGTGGCTTGTATCGTCTTTTCGCAATTTCTTCGTTCGTGCCACACATCATCAAGGTTGCCTTGTGTGGACTCACTCTTCTCATTGATTTGTGGGACTTCACACATGTCTCAAATATCTTCTTGTAACTCCATGATCCTTCGTGTGAGAGCCCAGAGTATCCGCACTATTGGAAGTTATCATTTGTTTGTAATCCATGGTGATTTGCTTCTAACATCTCCTAGCGTCGGATGTTGCCAACTTGTGCCTTCTTTTGCCAATGCTCTTGGGGTCTTTGTTTCGTTCCAAACTTCTGAATTTCATCTCGTGTGGTCCAATGGAAGCGTTGCCCAAGCTTCTCTTCGTTGTCGTCGTCCTCATCTCCACTATCTTGTTCTCATCATGTTGCTGCTTCCTCTTTTTCGTGGATTTCCCCTGCATACATAACATATACAAAAATATTGTTCTATTGAAAACTTTATAAAATTACCTTTCCAACGGGTACTCATTCATCTTAATCGGAGCCCAAATGAGGGAGCTATGGCCGTTTTGTTTCCGCTCTTGCATGCCGCCCAGATTCAGAACGTGCAACCTTCGGTAATTCGGCTATACCCGCTTGTAGGAACCTCCGATTGACTTGATTCTTGATTCGTTGGAAGCGTAACTTCATGGGGCTTATAAATATCCAAAGATATCCTGATGTTCTCCCTTGAGGTTGTGCAGAAATTGATGGGAACAAAAACTTCTTGTGAATTGATCCGATGTTGACGACCTTGATCCTGTGGCCTTCGGGGCGTTACATCACGTCTCCTTTGGCTTTAAGTCCTCACCATTGCTGGACCAGCGAGTAGCATGATGGCAATGGTGTGTATTCTTGATTTTGCTTTAGCCAAAGTGACGGGTGCTTCTCTCGCAACGTGATTGCTTCCAACAACTATTGTTTGGACAAACAAACCTCCACAAAACATTAGTCTTAAAACTGTAATTGACACATTGACATACCTTGTTCAACATCACTCGTGTAGGTGGTGCACTCGATAGCGGATGATAGGATGCTAACAAAAGTTAGCACCTACCACTAAAGAGTGAATCTTGATGTAGTCATCATCTTGTCGGAGTGGATGTGAACGTCTTGTGTCTAGCTTTTCACCTACTTTCAAGGACACAAATAAGAAAGCAAGCATATATGCAATAATAAAAATTAAGGTTAGCCAAAGAGATAGATGGATCGCCCTAGGGTTCGAGTTGCCGATCCCCGACAACGGCGCCAGAAAATGGGGCTTGTTGACGGTTCAAAACCGTGCTCAAGTTCACCGCAAGCCTACGGGTGACTTGGTGCCTTTTTCACCAACGAGGGTTATCCCTAGATTTGTCAATCCAAGGATCGGAAGCAAACTCCTAGGATTCTCCATCAAACCTATTGATCTAGCCTAACATGAAGCATTGATTGCATAACAAGATAAACCTTAAAGATGTATGAATTATAGCATAAGGTTGATCGCATCCATGAACGTAGACAAGGTAAAGAGCAAACAAGGGAAACTAATGCCTATCATCTTCTAGTCGTAGTTCCAGCCAAAAGAGCAAGCGCGACATGCATCTCGTCCAAAGCCATCTTTAAACTACTATCCTCCGGTCTGCTTCCGAAAACGCCCGCCTTTCGGAACCCCCGTTCTGTCACAACGTATTCCTATTCATTCGGTAGTCTAGGGCGAGTTCGATAAGAACAAGTTGAAATCACTTGGTCGGTCCGGTATGCACCTCTAACCACCACGGCTACAAGAGCACCCTAAACAATCTAGCTATAGACTAGATTGGGGAAGAAGCATAACCAAGAAGAAAACAAAATCATCGAGGGAGGAATCGAGTCGCTAAAAGATCGGATGACATGAAGTACTTTACTCACATAATAAATGCGTTTAGATCATCTCCACCGAGTACATACCATTGATGACCTCAACTAGCTTCGGAACTCCGCCATGGCTCAACCGTGCAAGGTGGCCATGGCGGCTAGGGTAGGACTAGGCCATCTCCTAGACGACTTCGAGGACTCGCGGCGGCCGTCGTCGCTCTCTCCTAGGTTTCGCCGAGTTCCTGTGGATGGATGGATGTGGTGGCCGGCGGAGGCAGAGAAAATTTATAGACAAGCACCTAGGGCAAAAAGGGGACGCGAACCGGGCCCGGAGTGGACTGGGCTGGTCAGCCCAGGCCGGCCGGCCTAGGCCCATTTCGGCCTGGTTCAGCCCCAGTTTCCTCCCCGGTTGCTTCTCGCGTGATCCCTTATTTGTGTGCACTTGCATGTGGGCCTTTGACATCGTTTCCTTCACGGTTAAGGCTTGAATCCTTGCTATGCAAGCTTTGTTGTTTTCTGGTTGAGTCCCTGAAGACTTGCACGTTGACACTTTGGTCCTCGGGTCATTTGGAGTCATGTTCATCGAGTGTCTTGACTTGTGACGGTCCTCGGGTCATTTGGAGTCATGATCTTCTCTTGAAGTGCTTGATGAACTTATACCGAAAGTCTTCTCTTTAGCGTAGATTTCCTGCGTAAATAATGAACTCCAAAATCAACATGCAAGAGTGAACTTGTTATATACGGGGGGTTAGTTCCAGTGGTTAGAATAATAAATCAATACCAACATTAAAGGTAAACTCATAGCTAGGTTGACGGAAATTCACCGTCAACATGTGCCAGCCGTCAGATGGTGAGATCTATACAGCCCACCAGGGTGTTAATCCCAGTGGTTTAGTTGTTCGGTGAGGTGGAATATAAGGCTAAGAACTCGAAGGTTGCGCACGAGCACGCGGAACACAGAGAACACGACGAGTATATACTGGTTCGGGTCTCCAGAGAGTAAAACCCTACATCCAGTTGTGGGTGTAGATTGCTTGAGGATTGCGTATTGATACAAGGGTCACCTCACCCGCCTTATAATGGCCAGCAGACGAGCTCAGTTTACAGACTCCTGGTCGGTTACGATCAGGAGACCTAAATCTAGTTGTTAACAACATTTTCCATTATCCGTCGATCTGCTTTGGTCAAAATCCACCGAAGTCTTGTCTTGTACGCCAAGTCTTGAGGTCGTGCTGAACTAGGCCGTCTGGGGAATCTTCTAAAAGGTCTTCAGAAGCTTGTGTGGGCCGCCAACTAGGTCGGTTGGGCCCACTAACAGGTCGGCGGGTCTTCGGGTAGGCCGGATCTACTTGTCAGGGACGGCTGTGAGCCTGGTTGGTGGGGACCCATAGGTACCCATGTCTGACAATGTCTCAAGCACAATCTTGCAAGTCGGTGCAACCACCAAAGAAAAAACAAAAATGACCAGCAAAGAAAAAGCCCGAGCCAACGAAGCTACCATGGGAGAGGACAGAAGAAGAACAGACGCGATTTCATAACAAGAAGTCGCAGACTGGTTTGTAAAAGTGAGAGAGAAAACTCGATAGGAACTACTGGAGGCCAAAAATGAAGGTCATCTGCAGAGACTCAAGGCTTTCATACGTGAGAAGGAAAAAACAGGAGAAGGGTACAGTTGAAATTGACAGATTAAGCTTCTTTTTGGAGTACCTTGCTGTTGACGGTGTATTTTGGTACACCAAACATGTTCATTACACTTTGGTTTGGATTTTATTATGGAACTAACCCACCACTAGGCATACTAATGACATAACAAGTTCATCTTTGTATGTGCATTGGGAAGTGTTATGTTTTTGCAGGAAACATGGACATAAAGGACGTAGTCACAACAAGTTCAAAGGAGCAATTGAGGAGTCCCGTTTGTGTTTGAAAGCTTGATGAGATCACTCCCAAAGGTGGCAAGGACCGAATTGTTACAAAAAAAACATCCTCGAGGATTGAAGCATAAATGACCGAGCTTCATGCAAGAAGACCCTCCATCTTGCACGTGAGGATGACATCGTCAAAATGGTGCAAATGGAGGGGGCAAAGTGCATAATGACAAGAGGACCCACGTGCACGAAGGGGCGACCGAACCAGGCCGAAATGGGCCTGGTCCGGTCGGCCCAGGCCGGCCGACCTGGCCCATTCCAGGGTCGGTTTGGCCCACCATTTCTTGAGTGTTAAGATGTTTCAACCTTAAGTACATGGAGGCGCCGCCATTCGCAGGGAGAGAGCCATTTGCCCGAGAGGCTGTCCACAAGCTAGAGAGAGAAGAGGAGGGAGATTATTCACAAGAAGGATCACTCTACTCGAAGGAAGCAACCACAAGTGAAGGAGGACGTCGAGGCCCTGCCAAGACACCCCCGGAGGAGAAGACACCGTCGGAAGCATCACCATGATCAACGGTGCTATGCCTAGCACCTTGATGGGGTAATTTTCTCATTTGTCCATGGGTTGTAATCGACCTTGAGATGTAATCGCTACTTTGTATGGTTATATATCTATCATCTAGTATTGAAGAGGCTTTATTGTTTAAGATTAGCAACCATGTTGTGTAGGGAGTAAAGATCTCAATGCTCCCTTGGAACAATTTAATACGCTGTGTCTATCATAGGTCTAGTCACGATTACCTCCGCTTAGTGACAGTACGGGGGGAGGGAAAGGGCGAAACCGTGGTCACAGCCCTCGAAAGATTAGATCGGTTTTTATATCTTAAGCGGTTGCATGTTCAAGTATTGTAGACCCCTGGGAAAGTGCCTTTCATATATCTTGTTGGTTTAATCATTCTCTCTCGTGTAGCGTAGTAGTTCTCTAGATTAACCATAGATTAGGGTTTGAGTAAGTTAGTAGTAGCACTATATCAAACGCTTGTAAACCCCTTACTCCACGGATGGATAAGAACCAAGAGAATCCCCTTGGTGAAAAAGGTGTAGGTTCGTACGCTTGCGGATCGTAAGTGGATACGTGTTTTATCCGTCAACAAGCCCCTTTTTCGGGCGTTGTTGCCAGGGAGCAAGCCATTTTACACCGTTTGGTCTTGCATCTAATTTTGTTTTAGATTTTGTTTATCATTTATTTTCTAACATTTAAACCCTATTACCTAGAAAACCACTTTGTTTTGTTTTTTGTTTTTATGTTGTTGTCTAGATGACGTTCGTCAACCACCCCATGGAAGAACCGGAGAAATCACTAAGGTGTTACGCTAGTCCTCGGTGTGAAGACATAAGGGTACAAGAGTCGGATTCAAAGCTCGAAGCGACCAAGTATGAAATCAAAGCTAGGATCATCAAGATGGCAGCGGCATCCCCATTTGAAGGGATGGACACAAAGAACCCATATAAACACATAAGGCATTTCATGACATTATGCAACACGGTGCGTCAAGGAGTTCCCGATGAATGGTTCAAGTGGAATCTCTTTCCCTACTCACTTGTCGGTGAAGCAAAGACATGGTACTCGTTTGTGTCCTTTGAAGTTGAAGGCAATTGGAACAAGTTGATGAAGAAATTTTGCGAGAAGTTTTTCCAATTAGCAAGGTTCAACATCTAAGGAGGCAAGTGATCACCTTCACACAAGGAGAAGAGGAAGGGACAAACCAAGCTTAGAATAGATTTAATGAGTTGATTGAAGAAGGACCAAGACTCGGCTTTTCCGGAGACGTACGATGGCATACATTTTTCTTTTCCCCAACCACTAGTTGCATGGAACATGTTCAAATGTGTGCAGGTGGGGATCTCATGGAGAAACACTCACGGAAGCCGCTCAACTTTTACAAAAGATTAGCAAAGCGGTGGCCATACGAAGAGATTGGGAAACAAGACTTTCGGGAGAGCCGGAACATAATTCGAGGATGAAGACATGCACTGAAATTTACAAAATGGCAACCCCGGGAGACAATAAAGAGGAGCCAATCCCAGAAAAGCTTGAAGAAGTGCATGTCAAGACAAGAACTACCCTAAGCGTTGACTTCGCCAAGTCAAATGAAACAAACAAAAGGAGTATGTCAAGCGCGAAGCCACTAAGGGGATTCGAGCATATGGATTGGGTTCCAATTGATTACGGAGAAGTATTTGACAAGAAAAGACCGTTCCTTAACCAAAAGGGGATGGCAAGAGCATTGGAAGCGGATTTCCCACCAGAAAAGCAAGCAGAAGATTCATACGATCTTGAAACCATCGGTGAGATCTTTCAAAAGCTCTTTAGTGATGATGAAGTGGATCCAGAACACATACCTGAGGTGAAAAGAATCATGGGGATCAAGCCCGAAGCATCGCCATACGCTCGCCCTGCCGAAGTTTAAGCAATAGGATCCAACCAAGAGGAGAAGATGACACCGCACTTTAGTTGCAAGATCAACGGAGTTCAATGCAAAGCCTTATGCGACATTAGAGCTGTGAGACATAGGTACCCCTGAGTCCCCACCGACCAAGCTCACGACCGTCCCCGACAAGTGGGTCTAGCCTACCAAAAGACCTGCCGACCTGTTAGTGGGCCCAACTGACCTAGTTGGCGGCCCACACGACCTCCTGAAGACCTTCCAGAAGATTCCCCAGACGACCTAATTCAGCACAACCTCAAGACTTGGCGTACAAGACAAGACATCGGTGGATTTCGACTAAGCAGATCGACAGGATATGGCAAACGTTGTAACATAGACTTAGGTCTCCTCGTCCGCTGGCCAATATAAGGCAGGCAAGGCGACCCCTTGTAACATACGCAATCCTCAAGCAATCTACACCAAAAACTGGACGTAGGCTTTTACTCTCTGGAGGCCCAAACCAGTATAAACTCGCCATGTTCTCTGTGTTCCATGTACTCGTGTGCGATCTTCGAGTTCTTAGCCTTAGATTCCACCCCGCCGAACAACTAAACCACTGGGATTAGCACCCCCGTGGGCTGTCTAGATCTCACCATATGATAGTTGGCACGCCAGGTAGGGGGAATCAAAGTTCTTCGTGCAACTCGACGGCTTCGACCAATGACGTCATCTTCCCGGAGAGCACGGCAGCCATCCACACCAACCCCGTCGACATCTGCTTCGGCTCGATGCCAGCGAAATCCACCGCTCCAGCCCACTATTGACAGATCGGGACGGATCTGTTGACAGAATTCCACCCACCCACTCCTAGCGGCTTGATCGCAGGGATCGATCGTGTCGAGGGCATCCTCTCTGACACAATCAAAATCTGTGAACACGTCAAACGCCCTCGCAGGACTTCATCTTCATCCAGTATGCCTCTTGCCTTGCGTAACACAGCTCACATGGCATCCCGCTACATGAAGCACAAGATCCATATCAAATCTAGACCAAAGACACCAGATCGTGGAAACCGCAAGAGACACCTCGACAAACCCTGCCCTATCCACGAGAATCCCAAGCACACGGCTTGTTAGTGTCGTGTCCTCAAGAAGCTTCGACGGCCTTGTACCTTATTCAGATTAAATAAATATTAATTCTAGCAGTCATCTGTTGTGTGCCGGGCCCTACCTTCACCTCTCTCATATCATAAACCCTCCCCCTCGACATGTGTTGATGTTTTAGACCGGCAACCTACCAAGGGGAGTACTCGAGGTAGATGAATGTGGCCTCGTCGAGATCGGTAACTCGAAGGAAGAGACACGTGGCACACAATTTAGACAGGTTCGGGCCGCGAGGTGTGTAATACCCTACGTCCTGTATGCTACGTAGCTCTGTATTGATTGGGTGTGATTACAAGATGATGCGTATGAGAGAGATAGGGGTCCCTGCCTCGCCTTATATAGTCCGGGAGGTAGGGTTACAAGTCAGTTTGAGGACAGAGTACAAGTTGGGTACGTCTAGGAGTCCTCTACACAGTACAGGACATGTATAACTTCCTATTCGAGTACTCCTCCACCGTAGTCCTTGCGCCCCACGCCATCAGGTGCCGTGTGGCACAAGCCGACTAGTCCCAGGGGCCCATACGACAGGCCCCCGAGTACTTTGTAGTCGAGCAGGATAGTTTCGAGTAGTCTTGATGACCTTGACGAGTAGTCCTCAGGCGTCCCTGAGTACTACAAGCCAAAAGTCCTCAAGAGTACTTGAAGCATCCTGAGGCTGGAAGGTACTCCAGCTGATCCTTGAGTAGTCTTGAAGTCTTCTCGAGTAGTTCCCAAGCGTCCTCGAGTTCTTCTCTTGAAGGTCTTCAATGGTACTCTCCTTGTCTTGAAGAAGAAACCATATGAAAAATGTGATTCGAAGAATCGCATTCCATATGGAATGTAGCCCCCGAGCCTTAGGTCGAATCGTAGATTCAAGCTGAGGGTCAATTTGAAGTTCTGCCAAGATTATCCCGTAAAATTCGGAGAAAAAACCGAAGGACACGTGGCACCGAGCCCCCAAGCCTTGAGTCGAGTACTTCCTCTCGGATTGAAGGGTCATCTTGATTGTAGAATGTGTCCTGAGTTGCTCTTGAGTCTTGTCGCTACCCAAGAAGTTTAGCAGATGTAGCCGAGCCCCCGAGATGGAGTGCGTTGAGTATTGGAAGACGAAGAGTCAGGCAGCCGCCGCTGAGTCAGGCGCTGATACTTATCCATCCGACCGTTGAGGCGCCGCCGGTAAGTTATAAATACAGGCCGAAACCCTTAGGGTTTTTCATTCCCCGCAGTAGTAGCCGCTGAAGTAGATCTAGCCAATCATCCGCTCTTGCTTCTGCCGCCACGCTATAGTGTGCTAATCCGCACGTGCCGCCACTGCTCACCACCAGTGAAGCCCCCGAGCGAATGTGAGTGAAGACCCTGTGCTCTTGGAGGATGAAGGCTTCTCCATCCAAGGGCGCAAAGGCTGGTGCCAGTGCCGGGAAGAAGAGATCCCGCAACGAGGCGGAGGGATCTGCCCAAGGGTCAACGCCGCCGATGTCTCCCCCATGCCCCAATCCGAACAAAGAGTGGTAGAAGTCCAAGACGAAGACTAAAGATCTATTGGCGCTGGTGAACCGCGGGTTCCTCCTGGAGAAGGAGATGGACATGTGGCATGCCGCCGCGGGCGACCCGTACCTGATGGAGATGAATCCCGACGAGGTCCCCATGTTCGCCCGGTTCGTGGAGCGCGGACTAGCACTCCCGGCGAGCGACTTCTTCAAGGGTCTCCTCAAGTACTATGGTATCAAGTACTTGAACTTGAACCCTAATGGCATTTTTCACGTCTTCGTCTTCGTCCACTTTTGCGAAGCTTTCGTGGGGATCAAACCCCACTGGATTTTGTTCCAGAAGTTCTTCAGTTTGAAGCCTCAACTGAGCGCCAACGACCCATGAGTAGTCGGAGGAGCCGGCATTCAGATGCATGAAGACGCCACCAAACAGTACTTGTCGTACAAACTCATCGACTCAAACCAAGACTGGAAGGCAAAGTGGTTTTATGTCACGAACCACCACCCCGAACTGCCGAAGCCCAGCGGGAAGCAACCAATGCATTAGGTGTGGTGGAACACGGAGCCGACGATGCAGGAGGGCATTCAACTACCCGAGTTGCTGCAGAAGATCAAGGCTTTGAGAGAAGCCGGGCTGAGGGCCAAACACGTGGCCTTCAGCTTCATGAAGAGGAGGGTGCAACCGCTAATGGCACGCGACACCCTCGGGTACCAGTACACGGGCGACGAGGATACGTCAAGGATGCCCAGCAACGAAGTCGACGATGAAGACATTGTCGAGCGGCTGGGCGGGATTTTCAAGGACATGCCACTGTACACACCTTGCCCAGTCCCTGAGTACTCCGCGGCTCGTCCGCCAAGCAAGGTAAGTAGCTGATGACCGCTGCCTCTGAGTACTGATTGAATTAGAGTAGTCACACTCACCCCAATTGCTTTGCTGCAGGATGATATTGCGAAGTTCGTCTTTGACCCAACTCCCCCTCCTCAACATGTAGATATTCCAGAGGAGGGCAAGGGCAAGGCCAAAGAACGCCGTGAAGTTGGAGAAGGTGACGATACCGCCACCATTCAAGATACGTCCGATGAGGAGGACGGGGAGATGCTACAGGAGCGACTTCAGCTGCGGTCTAGGTTTAGCCGATCTAGGCTGCCCAATGTCCCCCTTATCGAGGATCAACCGACTAGCCTGGAGGCTAGCCTCCCTGCGCCGCTGAGGAGGCCGCACAATGTGGCGTGCAAACGTGTCGCCAAAAAGTTGAAGGTGACAGAGACTACATCCCAATAAGTAAGTTCTTCGAGTAGAGTAGTCGAGTACTTGTCTTGAAGTATTGTATGCTGACAATTGAATTCTGAGTTGTCGCAGGAGATCCCATCGCCCGACCCTGTTGAACAAGGGGAGGGAGATGACTAGGACACGGTGGGCAAGCCGACTGAAAGAAGCCGCAGTCCAGCCCCCACCGTAGAAGAGCTTGTGTCGCAGATGACACAGCGGACGACTAGAGTTGTCGAGCCGCAGGTGCCGGCCGTGGAGAGCAGGCCAGAGCCTAAGGCGACTACTCAGGCCGAAGAACCAGTAGTATCTCAAGCTGAAGAAGAGGCGCCCGCGGAAGCCGGGCTCGTCGACATTGCCAACATACTTGGCGCTCCGACCATGATTGTTGTCCGGTCTAGCTTGTAAGTGAAGTCCATCCCTGAGTAGTACATGGAGTTGCGTAGTCATGCTTGGATGACCACCCAATGTGTACTGTGCAGGAAATCGACTAATCTGTCCTGGGAAGGAGAAGAACCCAGCACGGCGGCTACTGAGGAAAACCCGTCGCCGGCTGTCGAGTAGTCAGCTTCCCTTCCTCAGGGAGAAACTTGGCGCCAGGCGTAGAGGTTACGCCGCCGGAAGCCACCATAGTATAAGGTACGTAAACTGCAGTGAAGCTGCCTACCCCAAGTAGTAATCGTAGCCCCCAGTATTGACGTCGTATGCCTTGTGTTGACAGAGACATATGTTGGAGGGACCACTGTGACAACCCCACCCGAGATAATTCCGTACTATCACCTAAACCACTCCATTTGGTCATTAAGCGCTAATAAAGAAGTATTTCCCTTGAGTGTTGTCGGGTTTACACCCGGTAAATCACTTGACAACACAAAGAGGATCAAACGTATGCATTAAAACTCCCACAAAGGAGAGTCCAGAGTGCCTTACAAATTAACATCAAATCCCCATAGGGTCCGTTATTACAAACATAGTCCTTTGACATGAATGTAAATAGTTCAGAGTTTATTGAAAACAGCGGAAGATAACTAAATGATACGATCACATCATAGGAGGCCCGTCCATGATGCAATCACTCATCATCATCCACCTATTCCAGGTCCCAGCCGGGTGAAAGTTCTCCGGGCCACACATCACATGCATTACCTGGAACAACATTTATAAAGCAAGGCTGAGTATACTAATACTCAGCAAGACTTACCCATCTAAAAGAAAAACTTTACCTCTAATCATGCATGGCTTTTGTCTAGTGGGTTTGTTTGCCAAAAAGCTACTAAGTAGTGAATCCTTACTTTCACATTTTAGCTCAAGTTCTAGTAGAAGTAATCATTACTAGATAAGCAACTATTGCAATCAAGTTGCACAAACAATTCCTCAAAGTAATAATCTTCACAAAGTTCCATCATAACGGGATATCATGGCCAGTCGGGTAAGTAGTCTCAGATGATGGTGAGAGGCCGACAATCGATTGATTCAAAACCTTGCAAGGTGGACCTAAACACAGGGGAGGTGCCCTCACTAAGAGTTCATCAACCAGGCGGTTCCCGTCATTCTTCGGTTTGGGGATAATAGCTCACAGTCTTAAGTACAAGGTTTATCTGGGCTACGCCAATAAGCCTCACGCATGCCATCGGGTGGCGAGCCCAGGGCCGCAACCCTAAGAGTAGTGATAGTAAAACCCCGTACCGCCTTATTTAGGTACTAGGCTTATCGTACCCATTTCCGACAAGTGTTTAGTACTTTCAAACACTTAACCAACGAAGCCATTGGACCGGAGCTCAAATCCCATGCCCTTACCCCATGAGCACTCCATTTAACCAATAAGGTGATTCCAAAAAGGAAATCCTATTCTCGCGAGTGACGAACATCACTCGACTTGTACCGGATCCTTAAAGCATAGCAACTAGTGACCTAACATGCTAGTAAAAGATCATGGTACTTAAGGATCGTGCAACTAGGGTTTCAATTCAACTCCTGAACATAAATGCACACAAGATAGCAATAAGTAAATTCAGAAGTTTAAAGGAACACATAGGTTAATAAGTAAACCGGGGCTTGCCTTCGTCAGCACAAGCAGACCCACACACTTCCGGACTTTGGTCCGGGTCTTGCTCTACGGTCACGTAGTGCACGTCTCCTCCTGCTCCCTCGTCCTCGTCAGCCGGCACGAGCGTATAGCTACCATCGGGGACTTCTATACGGAGATTGCAATGAAGTGATTAGGAGTGCAATTATTTTAATTTAATTCAAAAACAGTACCAAACAGCCACTAGGAGTACATGGCTGGCCATATTCACCTTAACAAAGGTATTTAAACAGTTTACCCTTTTAAAAGATAATCAAAAGCTTATTTAGTTCTCTCTTTAAGGTGATTGTGTGCACATCTATAAAAGAATATTTAATTTAAATACAAATAGCAAGGAAAAGTTACTCTTGTGCCACAATTTACCTCCCTAACTCATTTATTTAACTCATGCATGAAGGGATTTGTTTTTCCTATTTTTCCTTTACTAGATTAATCTAGTTTGCACTCTTCTAATCAACCAAGCATACTTCAAACCTGCCCAACAGTGCCCACTGGTCCTAATGACCACGAAACACTCCTTTGGACAGCAAGCAACTAGTTGGCACCATTGGATTTAAATGCGCATAAATAAAAGCATTTCTAGCTAGTATTTCTAGCTCAACTTCTAGCTAGCATTTAAATGCACATAAATAAAAGCATTTCTAGCTAGTATTCAAGCACAGAAATGTATTCAAACTTTCTCCTACACATGTTCTGGCCTAAAACAAGCCTAATGAACCAACGAACACACCGATAGCTCTTATAGATCTTGCTATACATATTTATGAATAAAAACAAGCATAAATTAGGAAATAATATTTTTAACAGAGATAAAATCATGGTAAATTCACCAAAGGTGTATTTTAGCATAACATGACAATAGCCAGAAGTTGAGCTCAAAAATAATTATATTTAAAGCTACAAAAATCATCTAGGCAGATTTGTCAATATCACAACATATCCAAAATCCAGCTCATGATCATGTATGGATTTTGCAGAAAAATAGATCTAGGGATTTCACATTTCAATTTTTCAAGCAAAAACTAAAACTTAAAAGTATATACATACTTTGGAAAGTTGTAGTTCTAGTTACACAGAACATAACAAAATTGGGTTTGCAATTTTTGGATTTTCCTACGATTTTATCTCGAATTTATAAAATGCTGCTAAAACACTTAAGAGGTGAAGAATCATTTTGCACTCAGACCCCTGCCAACTTTTGAAAGTTCACATTTATTCCCTCGGCCTTCCCCACCGTACCCCGGCGGTGGTGGCGTGCTCGCCGTCAGCGAGGTGATGCTCGGGGAGGCAAACAAGCGAGCAAGGGTTGCGATTAGATTCACTAACGATCGATTGGCGGCGGAGGTTCGGCCGGAGATGTCACCGGCGAGCGGCGGCGGTGGAGCAGTGGCGGCGCGACCGTGGAAGCTCGAGGTTCCGGTGAGAATAGGGGCGGAGCTCAACAATGTGCGGTACGGGTAGCTTCCATGTGGCCTAGGGAAGGTGCTAGGTGAGTCCCTGGGCTTGGAGAACCGGCGGAGGAGCGAGTCCGGCGATGGCTACCCGGCGGCGGCAGCGGGAACTCGGGCTCCGGCGAGCAGGCCGTTCGGTTAGGCCAACATGCGCGCGTGTAAGCTCGATATGTGCAAGGAGAAGGTTTAGGCGTGCTCAGAAGGCCATGGAAATGGGAGAAGCAATGAGCTCACCCGGGGGGTGCCAATGGCGGGCGACGGAGCTGGGCGGCGGTTGGGTGTGCGTGTGAGGCAGAGGCTGGTGAGGTCTACTTATAGTCGGAAAAGGTCGGTTGGGAGTGGGTGAGGTCACGACGGTGACACAAGCATGCGTGGAAAGGCCACGACATGGCCGGCGACGTGCGTCGCCCCCAGCAGCCAATGGCGCGCCGCAGTGGTGCGCGGTCCGGCGGATTGGCACCACCGGCACCGGCCCACTTGCCAAGAACGTCACGGGGGAGTTCACGCCGATGCGGCGCAGCGATCGGTGGTCACTCCGGCGCCTCGGCGTGCGCGCCGACGCGGCTACGGCACGTACGGCGGAGCGCCGACGTGGCCGCGCGTGATGTCGCGGCAGAGCGCGTTTCAGCGTTCGTGAGCAAAAACAATTTGTTGAGTCCGTTTTCAAAATTGATTTTCTCCATTTTTTGAAACTAAAGTGCACCTTGCACAAAATAGCAAAGTTGAAGATCATCTATTCGTCTACAAGATTTGCAAAGGCCGATAGGTGTTTTACTCAAAGGATTTGGCAGAATCTTCATGCCAACATGGCTCTTTTCTCGGCGCTAATGAACAGGAACCGAGCGCGTTCAAAACCATTTTTCACCAAGAATTACTTCGAATTTCAAATGTCAATCAAAAACAAAGTTGTGTGCCTTGACATTCTACACATTTTGCCCTTTGGGCGATTTTGAAGTGTTTAGGGAGATTTTGGAGAACGTGCCCAAGTCCTAGATGGACACAAGGAGGTCAAAGGGGACACTAGGGTTTTGGGCTAGAGTTTTGACCAGGAGTTGACCTAGGGTTCTCAAGGGTAGTTAGAGGAGTAGTTAGGAGTGTAATTACCACAAATCACCACTGAGCAAAAACACAGGGTGTTACAGCCTACCCCCCTTAACGGGAATCTCGTCCCGAGATTTGAAATCAAGAGTAAGTGAGGAAAATTCACTTACGAGTTTGACTCGGAAGAAAGTCAGGGTACTTGGTGTTTAAAAATTACTTGGTCTCCCATGTAGCTTCTTCTTCGGTGTGGTGACTCCATTGTATTTTGTACATCTTCACCTTTTGTCTCCTAGTTTGTCTTTCTTTGTGATCCAATACTCTCATTGGATACTCTGCTAGAGATAGATCTGGTTCTATTTCTGCATTGGTCTCCTCAATTATTTGTGCTTCCGGAATCTGCTCACACATCTTCAATTGTGAGACGTGAAACACGTCGTGCACTGCAAAATATCGGTCGGGGAGTCAAATACGGTAGGAAACCATACCAAACTTCTCGGTGACTTCATAAGGACCAACATAGCGTGGAGCTAATTTCCATTTTACTCCAAAGCATTGTACGCCTTTGGTCGGAGATACCTTTAGGTATACATAATTACCAACTTCAAACTCTCGGGGAGCTTTATCTTTGTCATTGTAACTCTTTTGCCTCATCTGAGCTGCTCTCAAATTTTCTCTAATCACACTCACTTTCTCTTCGGCTTCTTGTACTAGCTTAGGACCAAACAAGGTTCGCTCACCCGCTTGTGACCAATTCAACGGTGTACGACACCTTCTTCCATACAAGGCTTCAAACAGGGCCATCTTCAGACTAGCTTGGTAGTTATTGTTATAAGCAAAGTCAGCTAAGGCTAAACATTTGTCCCATGACTTGTCAAAATGAATGACACAAGCTCTCAACATATTTTCTACTATTTGATTTACTCTTTCCGCCTGACCAACAGTCTGAGGGTGATAGCTGGAGCTATGGATTAGCTTGGTTCCCAAAGATTCATGCACTTGTGCCCAAAAGCGAGCAACGATTGAGTGCCTCGATCTGACAAGATAGTCTTGGGAACACCGTGTAAGCGCACTACGAGATCAACATAGGTTTCTGCGTAGCACTCGGCTGAATAGGTAGTGTGAACGGGAATAAAGTGAGCGATCTTGGTAAGTCGGTCCACTATTACCCAAATGGAATCATGCTTCCGGGGCGTGAGAGGTAACCCGACAATGAAATCCATGCTTATATCGTCCCACTTCCACGCAGGAATGGAAAATGGTTGCATTTGGTCTGCGGTCTTTAGGTGACTAGCCTTGATTTTTTGACATGTATCACAACCGGACACATACTCGGCTATTTCACCCTTCATATTTGACCACCAAAAGTTTTCCCTAAGGTCTCGGTACATTTTGGTACTTCCCGGATGGATGGTGAATTTAGAGAGATGGGCCTCATCCAAAATCTCCTACCTTAGGTTCTGATCCTGGGGAATAACTAATCTTTGACCGAACCACACAATTCCTTTGTCATCCCTCCGGAAACAATCAAACTTGGGATCTCTTTCTTCTAACCTTTGTTTGATTTTCTGAATCTCTTCGTCGATGAGTTGAGCTGTGGTAATTCTTTCATGGAGAGGAGATTTGATCGAGACAACATAAAGATTGCCTTGCTCGACCAATTCCAAGTTAAGCTTCCTCATTTCTTCACATAAAGTTTCATTATTCGGCTCTAACGGCGCATAGTTGCAATGCTTGCGGCTAAGCGCATCTGCTACCACGTTAGCTTTGCCGGGATGATAATGGACTTCCAAATCATAATCCTTGATTAATTCCAACCATTTTATTTGCCTCATGTTGAGATCAGATTGAGTGAAAAATACTTGAGACTCTTGTGGTCTGTGTAGATATTGCAGTGATTGCCCATCAATTAATGCCGCCAAAGCTTTAAGGCATGCACGACTGCTGCTAGCTCAAGATCATGAGTAGGATAATTCTTCTAATGGGGTCGAAGTGCCCGTGAGGCTGTAGGGAATCGAATGCTCATTAGCCTAAGAGGGGGAGGGGGTGAATTAGGCAACTAAAAACCTTAACCTGTGGCTCACTAAATTTTACACAAAAGTAAACTAGAACATACTATCTATTTGTGCAACTACGGTTGTTCTAGTGTGAAACTCCCATCCCAAAACAAGGTTTGCAACCTATAGCCATTCCTAGCAAGATACTACTCTAGAAAGTAAAGGCAAGCAAAGATTGCAATAGAGTAAATGCGGAAACGTAAAGGGGATGAGAGGAAGCAAACTCTTGACGCGCGATTTATCCCGTGGTATCGGTAGGCACTAAGCCACCCCTAGTCCACGTTGTTGAAGCACTCACACAAGAGTATTGCTTCCCGGTCACCAAGTCTCTCCCAAGAGCACCACTTGACTCGCCACAAAGGCTATCCACTTAGGCACTTGCTAAGCTCCCTTGGTCACCTTGATGCCGCCTCCACTAAGGAGCTTCTCCACCAAGGAAGGGGGTCTCCACGTCCCCTACACAAAGTGTCCTCGCCGCTCCACACCAAGCCGGAGGGTCGATGATGATTGTCGGTGAGCCACTTAGGCCCCAAGGCTTCCGGTGAACCTTGTACAACTGGATTCACTCAAGAATCACCTCACAAGGTTGGCACAACCTTGCACTCACTCATCTCTAAGCTAAGCCTAGCACTAAGCACATACACAAAGCATGTACTAGTCTAAGGATGAGCAATTAACCACTTGGATGGATTGGATATGATCTTCAATGTGTCTTGAACTCCTCTGCACTTCCACACAATCCAGCAACCTCAAATGGGTGAGTGGAGGGGGTATAAATAGCCCAAGGCATCAAACTAGCCGTTGGCTAAAAGCTGCTGAAAAAGGTACCGTCGGATGATCCGACGCTATGCTTTTCCAAGGCGTTGGTTCATCCGTTGCCCCTCCCACGTCACGTAGCCGTTGAGGTTCTCTGACACAACTGCTGTGACGCTATGCTTTGACGCTACGTCGGATCATCCGGTGCTGAAGACCTCGCGTCCAAGTCGCCTCTGTTAGCTTCCAACTGACCGTCGGATAGACCGACACTTCACCTTGACCAAGGCGTCAGATCATCCGGTGCTGAAGGCTTTGTCTTGGCACGTCTCTGTATGAATTCAAACTGAGCGTCGGATAGACCGACGGTGTCCCCACTCAGACCGTCGGATCATGCGGTGCTACTGTCTTTGCTGCTCCTCCTCTGCAACTCGTCCGACGCTACTAGGAATTGGACCTTCGGTTCATCCGATGGTACCTAGGGTTTCACCCTGTATACCAACTCGTCCGATGATTGCACCGACGCTTGCAATTGAGGGACCGTCGATTCATCCGACGGTGTCTTTTTTTTTCTTTTTCTTGCTCGGTTTTGACCCTTGAAAAATACACTATCTTCTCAATTTGGCATATGGTTTTCTTGCATCCTTGGGACCTAGAAGTGTCTACAAAGACATGCTAAAACAATAGGGTTAGTCCCAATGATCATGTTGTCATGAATCACCAAAATCAAACTCGAACTAATGGCATATGAGGCCATGTTCGCTACAATCTCCCCCTTTTTGGTGATTTATGACAACACAACCAAAGCAAGCATAAATTTGCAAGAATTGACAAAATTAGAACCACCTACACTTGCTTGGATGCTTACCATCATCCAAACTCCCCCTAGATCAAACTTCCCCCTTTTTGATCTTCATTTTCACATTCTCCCCCTTTGGTCTCAAATCCTTGAAACCACTTGTAAGCATCCTTGAACCCACTTGTAAGCTTAAGCCACAAGCTTGCTTTGGTCCCACATTCTCCCCCTTTGGAATAAAATCTCCAAAAAGTCCCAGAGCAAAAGGGTCCAAGAAAACTAGCAAGACCTAGCAATCATAGCTCAATGGAGAGATGTTTAAATGCAAGGGAGAAAGCCGCATGAACCATGATCCGTATGTGTGATATCAATGAAGATGCCACATGTGAGAATAACTAAGATGGATCACAAGCTCATGAGACTAGCATGATACAAACTAAGCTCCCCCCTAAGTGTGTGCACAAAAAGAATACCACTTGTAGGACAAGTGAGAAATAAGTGCACAACTACAAACTTGTAAGACAAGGAAGCTTAGAGCATATCATGCAAGGAGGTAGCTTAAAGGACAACAGATAAGACAAATGGGTTGTTGTTACATTACCACTTGTAGATATCACTTGTAGTCTTTTGACCATTGCATACCTCTGGGGGATGATTCTCTCTACCTTGTTGGCACCACATTGAGATGAGCCAATTGGAAATGATATCACTAGGTCACACCACTTGAAAGAAGCTTGCATAGAAGACACTTGGGGTACCACAAGGATTAGGAATGTATGAGTACATTGCCTTTGAACTTATATACATAAGCTCGCAAGGACATGACTCAATAGCATGAAGCTCATATTGCTATATTCACTCTTTTAGAGATGTTAGATCACATTGAGAGTGAAATAGCATTCTCTTAGAATGAAGCACCGCACCGGAACGCGTCGCTAAGGGACTACATAAGATAAGCTTTGAAACAATGTTAGTCCCATAACCAAACCATAGGATGAGCTCCCCCTAAATATGTGCATTTAGTGTTTGAATCACCAATCAAATGTATGCACATTGTTTATGACAACAAAAGGGAAGCTAACCCTATAGCTTGCTCATGATGCAAAGAGATATATATGAAAGCATGCACCATGAAAGAACAAGTGTAGCTTTCCTACACACTAATTAAACCATGTAGATTGCTCATGGATTAGCAAATGACACAAGCAACCTACCATATGTAAATATTGCAACAAATGCAACCTAAAAAAGGCAATGGAGCTACAATGATACACGAGATAGGTACTAATTTCCATCACCTCAACCGGGGAACTTGGGAAGCACATGTCCAACTTGCAAGCTTGGCTTATAGGCTTGAATCTTCTCATCTTGATTGTGCCAAGCCTCCCAAGTCCCCGCACTTAAGGACTTCAAGTGGCCTTTGGAACCCAAACCATTTGAGGCCCCTTCATGTTGGTGATGACTTCCTTGGGCACCCAAATGGGTTGGTTCCTACCCCACTCTTCCTTCATCTTCCCAACCTTGTGTGCAACCACCTTGCCATTTGCTTTCCTCTTGATGACGTAGGTGTTGCTATTTGTCTTGTTCTTGCAGTTGGGCTTGGTGTAGATGAGGGAGCTCTTGATTGTGGGCTTCAATTTCTTCTTTGCGCCATTGTCCATCTTCTTGACAAATTGAGGGCATTTGTAGAACTTGTGCCCTTCTCCATGAAACTTGTAGCAAGTCACAGTTGCACCCTTCTCAAGCTTCTTCACCATTGGATCACGGTTATCTTGAGAAGGTTGGACTTTACTCTTCATGTCTTGAGAGATGTCCACTTGCTCTTCATCATTCTTGCCCTTGCCCATCAAGTTTGCCAACCTCTCTCGGAGCCATTTCACTTCTTGCTTGAGCTCATCATTTTCCTTGCCTGTGAGATAATCACATGTTTCTACAACAACATCCTCATGGCAAGATGGTGAGCAAGATTCATCAATTAAATCAATGCAAGAAGTTGAAGCATCTACCTTGGAGATAAGAATTGCACAAGGGATAGATGTTTCATCAAGCTCAAAGGAATTGCTTGTTTTGGTCTCATTGCTCTCAAGCTTAGATTTTAGCTCCTCACACTCCTTGCTAAGCAATTTGAATTTGCACAACAAATGCTCATAATATGTAGAAAGGGTGTCACTAAGATCATTGAGAGCATTGATTTCTTTAATTTCATTAGCTTGTTTTTCAAGCATTCCTTTTGGCTCATGGATTAGCTCAACAAGATCATTGAGAGTGGTGGTGTCGGATTCGTCATCACTTACATTGCTTTCCATACCTTTGGCCATAAGGCACATGTGTGATGATGAAGGACCTTGCATGAAGCGGGTGGTGAAATTCTTTCTTGATTCATCGCTTGAGCTAAAAGAACTTGATCCACTACTTGTCCACTCACGGACGGCCATTGTTGCTTCTTGCCTAGGTCTCCTCTCCTTGACCACCTTCTTCTTGGGCTTGTGCTTGACCTTGGTGAACTTGATGTGTTGATGATGACGCCCTTCTCTCAAGTGGACGTTGTAGCCGTACATGTTGACTTTCTTCACATACTTGAAGATCTTCTTCATGTACTCGGCCACCATGGATTCAACCTCTTCATCACTTGAGGAATCTCCATCGTCACCATCATCACCATCATCCTCACTTGAGCTTTCACGAGTAGCCATCCTACTCAACATCTTCTCTTGTCAGCTTGAGAGAGCATGGCTTGTAGTTGGAGAGGATGGTTCTTGGGGCTTTTCTTGGGCGCCTTCTTTGACTTGGGCATGAGTTGAAGCTCATGTGCCATGATTTTGCTCAAGATATGCGATGGCTTTAAATCTTCGAGCTTCTTCTCGTAGATGATTGCCTTCACCAAGTCATAATCGGGCTTCTGGAGACTTTGAAGGATCTTGCGGTTTATGTTCAAGTCCGAGATGTCCTTCACACCTAAAGCATTGATCTCATTGACAAGCACATTTAGGCGTGAGTACATAGATTCGGCATTTTCATTAGCAAGTTGCTTAAAGTTATTGAATTCCTCAAGGAGACAACCGTAGCGTTCATTAGCAACTTCTTTTGAACCCTCATTTTGCTCCTTGATGGTTTTCCATAGCTCATGAGCATTTTCACAAGTAAAAACTCTATTGAAAACGCCTACATGTAGTGAGGACAAAATGATACTCTTAGCAATCACATCAAATTGCTTTTCCTTTCTAGTACCATTTTTCATGACCTCATCGGTGACTCTCCAAACATCAAGGTCCCTTGCTTGGAGATAGGCCTCCATGAGAACCTTCCACCGAGGATAGCCCGTGCCATCGAAATGTGGAGCCAAACCTATGGTATCCACCCCTTTCATACCTCTATAGAGCAACTCACTAGGCAGTGAAGCCTAACCGTTCCAATGAGCCGGTTTTCACAAATTACCAATCGAATTGGCGTTTCCTTGTGAAGGAAGTGAGTCCCGGCTCTGATACCACTTGTAAGGAATCGGATGCTAGTTAGCCTAAGAGGGGGAGGGGGTGAATTAGGCAACTAAAAACCTTAACCTATGGCTCACTAAATTTTACACAAAAGTAAACTAAAACATACTATCTATATGTGCAACTACGGTTGTTCTAGTGTGAAACTCCCATCCCAAAACAAGGTTTGTGAAGGACCGATACGGCAAACTAGAGAGGGGGGGAGTGAATGGGAGCCGATAAAAATTCTTCTCGAAGGAGATGGAAACTCCAACAAGATGAACACGGCTTCCAACACATGTCTCCGACTCACTACCCAAGTTGGTCAAGCCCACGTAGCCACTGGAGTGCCACTGGACCTAGGAACCAACACACAACCTTCCGACCCGAGAACGCAGCAGAACACCAAACCCCGAGTCTATAGACCAACACCGGTCAGACCGGTGAGCACCACCGGTCAGACCGGTCCCTGCTGGTGAAACTGGCCAACTTTCACCAAGTGGCTCTACACCGGTCAGACCGGTGAGACACACCGGTTAGACCGGTCACAGCCTGAAATCCCCCAAAGCACCAAACAGGCCAACCAACCACCATACTGACCGAAACTCGAACCAGCAGCAACACAGGACAACTGCGAACACACCCAGATGTTCACCCGAGCAAAAACCGACCGATGGTTGCACCGGTCAGACCGGTAAAGAGCACCGGTCAGACCGGTGTAGCCTGGGTAGCTCGAGATGAACAGCACCCGCGGGTCAACTCCCCAAATCCAAACCTCGATCTCCCGAATCACTCCACGGACTTGAACAAGACTTTGGGGATATTAGGAACACCTCATGAGGAGTCCATAGCCAAGTTTAATCCCACCAAAACTCATCCAAAAAGGACGAATCGAAGAAATCCCGCCAAGAGCACCACAAACCCTAGAACCCGGAAAACCCCAAAATCGAGCCCCTTTACTCACGGATTTGGGAGGGGAATCACAGCCCAAAGAACCACGAAGGGTTCCCACAAATTTCCCCCATCAAATCCCCAAGAGAAAGGTCCCGAAAACAACCCAAAGAAATCACCAAGAGAGGGCTCCGAAAATCACCACCAAGAACAACCAGGAACAACACATCCAAACCTTGAGGAACCACGCCGATCATCTATACATGCAACAAAGGTTCATACAAGGTCTAGCTTGCCGCCCGATCATCCAACCCTCTCATAAGATCTCACCATAAAGCTCGCAAGCTAGTCCTATGGAAATCCTAAGGAAAATAGGAAGGGAAAATAGGAAAACAAATGAGCTAGGGTTCCAAGAGTTAGCTGCCATCCTCTCACCTCTTGGGTTATATGGAGGCAACTGAAAGTCTAAAATGCCCTTTCCTAATAACTAGGGATACAAGCCCCTCAAGGGCGGATTTGGAAGTCTTCATGTTTTCACCATCGGACGGATGCCCGGTGACCGCACCCTGCGTAGCCTCGACGCAAGCCATGCCATCCCGACGCGTGTCCTCCGCTTCGAAGTCTCCGGACTGCGTCGTCGCACACCGGTCAGACCGGTGCTCCCCACCGGTCGGCCGGTCGGACCCACCGGTCGGACCGGTGCGCGGCCGCTCGAAGCTCCGTCTTCGGTTCTTCGGTCTTGGCTTTGTGGATCAACCAAGGAACCCGGTGGTTTTACGGTGAACCACCAGAAACCCCGCGAACTCGGTGTAGCCTCTGCCAATCTCCACTTATGACTTGGCTCCCACGTAGTCCCAGCTCGACCTTGGTTTTGAGGCTCAACCAAGAAACCATCAATGACTTCATCTTGCTGTTCATGCCACCATGCAGCCCGCACTTGACCCTGCTGGCCACCGGGTCCCTCGAACGAAGCCTACTTGTCTTCTCCACACATGGAGGCCTCACCGGCGACGACCTTTCGCGCTTGTTCTTAACCTGCACCAACACCAGTCAAGCCACAACCTACAGCTTCAATACTTAGCCAAGAATCAGTCCACACAACGTTGTCAATCACTCATCACACAAGGAAGCGACCATCCACCGGTCCTCGAACCACACCTGGTCCTCAGTTTGCAACCAATAGCCATTCCTAGCAAGATACTACTCTAGGAGGTAAAGGCAAGCAAAGATTGCAATAGAGTAAATGCGGAAACGTAAAGGGGATGAGAGGAAGCAAACTCTTGACAGGCGATTTATCCCGTGGTATCGGTAGGCACTAAGCCACCCCTAGTCCACGTTGTTGAAGCACTCACACAAGAGTATTTCTTCCCGGTCACCAAGTCTCTCCCAAGAGCACCACTTGACTCGCCACAAAGGCTATCCACTTAGGCACTTGCCAAGCTCCCTTGGTCACCTTAATGCCGCCTCCACTAAGGAGCTTCTCCACTAAGGAAGGGGTCTCCATGTCCCCCGCACAAAGTGTCCTCGCCACTCCACACCAAGCCAAAGCGTCGATGACGATTGCCGGTGAGCCACTTAGGCCCCAAGGCTTCCGGCGAACCTTGTACAACTAGATTCACTCAAGAATCACCTCACAAGGTTGGCACAACCTTGCACTCACTCAGCTCTAAGCTAAGCTAGCACTAAGCACATACACAAAGCATGTAGTAGTCTAAGGATGAGCAATTAAGCACTTGGATGGATTGGATATGATCTTCAATGTGTCTTGAACTCCTTTGCACTTCCACACAATCCAGCAACCTCAAATGGGTGAGTGGAGGGGGTATAAATAGCCCAAGGCATCAAACTAGCCGTTGGTTAAAAGCTGCTGAAAAAGGTACCGTCGGATGATCCGACGCTATGCTTTTCCAAGGCGTTGGTTCATCCGGTGCCCCTCCCACGTCACGTAGCCGTTGAGGTTCTCTGACACAACTGCTTCGACGCTACGTCGGATCATCCAGTGCTGAAGACCTCGCGTCCAAGTCGCCTCTGTTAGCTTCCAACTGACCGTCGGATAGACCGACGCTTCACTTTGACCAAGGCGTCAGATCATCCGGTGCTGAAGGCTTCGTCTTGGTGCGTCTATGTATGAATTCAAACTGAGTATCGGATAGACCGATGGTGTCCCCACTCAGACCGTCGGATCATCCGGTGCTACTGTCTTTGCTGCTCCTCCTCTGCAACTCGTCCGACGCTACTAGGAATTGGACTGTCGGTTCATCTGACGGTACCTAGGGTTTAACCCTCTGTACCAACTCGTCCGACAATTGCACCGACGCATGCAATTGAGGGAGCATCTATTCATCCGACGGTGTCTTTTCTTTTCTTTTTCTTGCTCGGTTTTGACCCTTCAAAAATAAACTATCTTCTCAATTTTGCATATGGTTTTCTTGCATCCTTGGGACCTAGAAGTGTCTACAAAGACATGCTAAAACAATAGGGTTAGTCCCAATGATCATGTTGTCATGAATCACCAAAATCAAACTCGAACTAATGGCATATGAGGCCATGTTCGCTATAGAGGCATAGGCAATGACTCGGTTTTCTTGCATAAGCACGCAACCAAGACCAGTGCCTGAAGCATCACAAAACACCACAAACGGTTTAGACATATCTGATTGAGTCAATACGGGAGCTGAGGTTAAGTGTTCCCTAAAGGTATGGAAGGCTTTATCACACTCCTCACTCCACACAAACTTGACACCCTTCTTCAATAGTTCGGTCATGGGTTTAGCTATTCTGGAGAAATCCGTAATAAACCGACGGTAATAGCCTGCTAGACCTAGAAAACTGCGGATTTGATGTGCTGACTTGGGCAGCTTCAAATCCATTACCTCCTGCACTTTGCTAGGATCCACGGATATTCCATCCTTAGAAATAGTGTGACCCAAGAATTTCACACTATCCAGCCAGAACTCACATTTAGAGAACTTAGCATAGAGTTTGTGATCTCTCAATCGCTGCAAGACAATACGAAGATGCTTCGCATGCTCGGCTTTGCTCTTGGAATAATGAGAATATCATCGATGAAGACCACTACGAACTTGCCCAATTTATTCATGAAGACTGAGTTCATAAGGTACATGAAATGGGCAGGTGCATTCGTGAGACCAAAAGACATCACCAGAAATTCATAAAGGTCGTATCTGGTGGAAAAGGCTGTCTTTGGAACGTCACTTGCTCGAATCTTGATTTGATGATAGCCCGATCGGAGATCGATCTTGGAAAAGACTTTGCCACTAGCCAATTGATCAAAGAGCACATCAATGTGGGGCAACGGATATTTATTCTTGATTGTCACCGCATTGAGTGGACGATAGTCAACACACATTCGCAAGCTACCATCCTTCTTTTTCACAAAAAGAGCTGGACTCCCCCAAGGAGAAGAACTTGGGCGGATATATCCTTTATCAAGCAATTCTTGCAACTGATTCTTCAACTCGGCCAGCTCTTTGGGTGGCATTCGGTAAGGCCTTTTAGATATAGGTGTGGTACCTGGCTGAAGCTCTATGACAAATTCGATGTCCCTGTCTGGTGGCATACCAGGCAAGTCATCGGGAAAGACATCTGGATACTCGCACACTACTGGAATGTTTTCTAGTTGGACGGTTACGACAGCATAAGAACAAGGATTTATGCCTTCTACCTTGGGCAAGTACAAGGTGATCTGACCACTGGTAGGGGAATGGATTTCCACCATCCTTGTGGCAATGTATAGGACAACTTGATGTTGGGTCAACCAATTCATCCCTAGAATTACATCTAGACCTCCAAATCCCAAATGAATCAGGTTGGTTAAGAAGGTTTTGCTACCGAGCTGCAAAGGTACGACATTAGTTAAAGTGTTGGAGGGGATTCTTCCTCCTGCCGTGGCTACTACGAAAGATTCTTTGGTATGACAAGAATGTAACCCTAGCTTGCTCACTAGACTTTCACTTATGAAACTATTGGTTGCTCCAGAATCAAACAAAATTTTAACGGGGTGATCACGGATAGAGAATGTGCCCATTAGCACTGCTACTCCCTCTGGAACGTCAACCAAGGTGGTGAAGTTGAGTTTGCCCTGCTTGACTTGCACCATGGGTTTCTTGCCTTGGTTCCCATGACGGAAACCTGAGCCTTCACCTTGCTTGTTCGGCCTACGTTTGGGGCACTCATTGACGTAATGCCCCGGCTGCCCACAATTATAGCAGCGACGGTCCTTGGTAGCACTT
This sequence comes from Cenchrus americanus, assembly GCA_947561735.1. Lineage (NCBI taxonomy): Eukaryota > Viridiplantae > Streptophyta > Magnoliopsida > Poales > Poaceae > Cenchrus > Cenchrus americanus. Next base: position 77,988,794 of record OX387245.1, on the reverse strand, counting down.
TTGTTATTGTTGTTGGCTGGGGGTGCACTAGGCTTGTATGGCTGCTGCTGTGCCTTACGGAACTGGAAGTTCTCAGATGACTTGTTCTAAGACGGGGTCACCCTCCAGTGTCCAGTTGAAGATGACTGGGGAGGACCCTGAGTACTCTCCTTGACAAAGCGAAATTTCTTGCCCGACCCACCAGTAGCAGTGAATCCGGCCTGCCTCTTCCTCTCCTTCTGGGCTTTTCACATGGCATCCTCTTGAGAAATGGCCTTGTTCACAATGTCCTGATAACTGTTAGGCTCATAAAGATTAAGCCTCTCATAGAGATCCCCATGTAGCCCATCACGGAAACGCTCTATCCTCTTGGCATCGTTGTCAACGTGATGCCCACCATACTGACACAAGGCATTGAACTTATTAGCATACTCATACACTGTGTCAGAGCCTTGCTTTAGAGCAAGCAATTCCTTCATCTTTCTATCCATGAGACCTTTAGGAATGTGATGTTCCTTGAAGGCCTGCTTGAATCCAGCCCACGTGATTTGATGTCCCGCGGGAATCATGGTCTTGAAATTCTCCCACCAAATCAACGCTGCACCACGGAGTTGGAGGGCAGCGAAGCTGACCTTACGCTCCTCTGAGCAGGGCAAGGTGAACACAGAGAATTTGGCCTCAATGGCCCTGATCCACGCATCGGCAGCCAGTGGCTCCTTGGCCTCTTCGAAAGTCGGGGGCTTCATGGCATAGAAATGCTCATATTTGGTGACTCGAGGCTGGCCATCGATGTTTTCCCCACGGGCATTGTTCTGCAGCTGCTGAGCAAGCTGCTGCTGCGTTTGCAAGAGCTGTCGCGTCACCTCAGTTTGGGTGACCATAAATTGCTCTTGAATGGTCATGTTGGGAGGAGGAGGCGGAGCGTCACTCCCACTTGCACCAAAGCCATTGGGAGAAGCGCGAGTTTGTCCAACCATCTGAAATCCATGAGGTTTTCATTAGTTACATATTCACAAGCTTATTTACAACATCCACAAGAAGAATATGCAAAACGAAAACTCATAGCATCAATTCGGTGAAAACCGGACAGCACAGCCGAGTTACTAGAAAATTCATAACTCTCTGCCCTTAATAGGAAAAGCTCCCGTTTTTGGTCAGCGAGTGCAAAATTTCATGAGCTCCAACACTGGTATTCAACCCGAGGTCCAATTCCAACGTTAACATGCCCGAAAAATTCCAACACCGAAGTTCTGCCTAGCTGTTTTTTGCTGGAGGCCGAACTGCACAATTTCTGCTATAATTCTCGGTACGCTTATGAAATGGTGGTGAATTTTGGTGAGAATAATCTCCACAACATAACACACAAGGTTGGTATTCAACACAAGACGGAACTTTGATCACAACAACCCTAAAGCCTTCATTAAGAAACGAAACATAAAGTGTTCATCCAAGCATTACATGATCCAGAGTCTTTGGATCGACTATACACTTATGTACAACGAAAGGTCATCATCCGTACTCACCGAACAGCCTCTACCCTTACACAAAAGCTAGCTGAGGAGGCTAAACTAAGAGTACATGATTGTCCTCCAAAAGACAACTACTAAACCACTAATAGCCCGCAGTAGAGCCAGCGCTAGTATCCGGAAAATCGGGTGGTGGACCACCCACGATGTCCTCGCTCAAGCCCGAAACTCCCTGAAGCTCGTCCGAAGCGGCATGCGTAGCTGGTGGTGCAATCGGCGGCTGCTGCCGCTGGTGGGCCATCGCATGCCACACCTCCACCTCTATGTCCATATCAGCTACCTGGTTCTGCATCTCAACCACGTTCTGCACCAAGGCAAAACGCTGGGCCTCAGTGTGAGCTAGCTGCACCTGAGTCATCTCGAGAGCGTGGTCTCAGGCGAACAGCTGCTCTGTGAGCTCGGCACGCTCCTGGTGCCACTGGATACGCTCGTCCTGAAGCGCAACAATCTCCTGCTGGAGGTGAGCAACGGTCTGTCGCTCGAACTGAAGGTCAAGGGTGAGAATATCCCTCATCGCTGTGGAGTCCATCAACACAAGTGAGAGCATACCCTGAGTGGAAAGACGAAACACCTGCATGTTGTACACCGCCTCCAACAACCTCAGAAGCTGGCGCACAACAACCTCTGAAGGGTCCGTCGTGAGCAACACGTCGGTGAGTGAGATATGCTCACGCCAAGCTGGGTCGAGTGGGTCCATGGCCGGAAACAACCCCAGCGTAGTGAGCATCACCTCGTCCGGGTGCTGCTCGCAGAAGGCGTGAAGGATCCGCATGGCCGCGGACTCAACCGACTCGACACCGCGGTGGGCAAAGAACATCATGCTCAAGTCCGCCCACTCTAGGTGCTCGGGGTGGGGGAGCACGGTAGCAGTCGTGCGGGCGTAAGGAACACCCTGGTCCCAAAAGGAGACCACCTCATACAGTGGCGGCGTAGCGTAGCCCACCTCACTGAGGGTCTCCCACAAAATGTGTGGAAAACCCTCCCAGTGAAGGGCATCGGTACGAATGGTACCGTCCGCGTCGATCTCGTAGATCGGTGGTTGCGCCATCTGTACAAAAATTAGGGACTACACGTTAGACATCAAATGACATCAATACGAGCAGAAGGGGTAAAATCTAGTAGGTATGAACAAAAATTCATAACATAAAAACCAGGGTCCCAAAAATTCCCAACTTTTCGCAGAAACTCAATGACATAATTATGCACACTTTTGGTATTCAAAGATGGATCTAGATTGGATTGGAACATGCACGAAAAATTTCATTTGCAGAGGGGTGCTGCTCTGAAAAACAGCAGAACAGAGACTCACTAAATTGAGCATAACTCTTTGTAGAAAATTCTTAAAATCCTGACAAGTTCACAGTAGATGCTTAATTTGATAAGAAACAACTTTCCTAAAGGATGTCTAGTCAGATTCCTTACAGATTTGGCTCTAAAAATTAAGAAATGACAGTAACCGAATCTGCCAGAAATTTCCTAAGATCAAAAGAGAGGAAAACCTTATTCAAGATCAAGCAATCACCCTAGGAAAGATTACTCAAACATGCAATAACCAATTTTAGGTTCAACAAGATTTTAATCATGAATGCACACGTCTTAAACGACCTCACGCACATGGATCCAAGAAACGAAGTTAGTGCCGGTGGCAAGCTTATAATCGGCTCTCCTTATACTAATTAGTCGGAGCTACTCGATTCGCATTTAACAACTTACGAACGTTGTTAGTGTACCTGCAGAAAACAAACCTTTCGTGCCAGCACATCACGAAAGCGTCCACATACATTACCGTTCACTTATAGAAACGGTATCCATGCGTCAAGCCGCTGCATGGACAGCGTCCAACCTCGGACACCCTTCGTTTGAATGGAGTGTATCCTTGCCTCGCATGATCGACATGCAGAATACACACGTATGATAAACGTGGCGACCTCAAAACTCGTAACTAGACGCGAAAATGGGATCCGTGGAATGGATCACTCCATCAACCCTCGCAATTCCCGTGATGCGGAAAAGCACACGTATAAAACATGTGGATCATCTAGTTTGGTTGTGCAAGAAAGTAAGTTTGACAATAAGTAAAGTGCTGCTAGTTAGCAAAATAAACCATAGATTCTTAAGCCACCTTAAAGAACCCAAAATTCCTTCTAGGGCCTTTCGATCTAGATCATTCCTTAACGATCCAACGGATTCTCGTAATCCAATCAATCTTGGTTAGTTTTATTGTAAATCATGTGATTAGTATTAATCTAATCATTCCGGTGCATACGGATGCACTGATACTAACTGTGACAACCCCACCCGACAAAATTCCGTACTATCGCCTAAAACAATCCATTTGGTCATTAAGCGATAATAAAGAAGTATTCTGTTGAGTGTTGCCGGGTTTACACCTGGTAAATCACTTGACATCACAGAGAGGATCAAACGTATGCATTAAAACTCCCACAAAGGAGAGTCCAGAGTGCCTTACAAAGTAACATCAAATCCCCGTAGGGTCCGTTATTACAAACATAGTCCTTTGACATGAATGTAAATAGTTCAGAGTTTATTGAAAACAGCGGAAGATAACTAAACGATATGATCACATCATAGGAGGCATGTCCATTATGCAATCACTCCTCGTCATCCACCCATTCCAGCTCCGAGCCGGGTGGAAGTTCTCTAGGCCACACTTCACATGCATTACCTGGAACAACATTTATAAAGCAAGGCTGAGTATACTAATACTTAGCAAGACTTACCCGTCTAAAAGAAAGACTTTACCTCTAATCATGCATGGCTTTTGGCTAGTGGGTTTGTTTTCCAAAAAGCTACTAAGTAGTGAATCCTTACTTTCACATTTGAGCTCAAGTTCTAGCAGAAGTAATCATTACTGGATAAGAAACTATTGCAATCAAGTTGTACAAACAATTACTCAAAGTAATAATCTTCACAAAGTTCCATCATAACGGGATATCATGGCCAGTCGGGTAAGTAGTCTCAGATGACGGTGAGATGCCGACAATCGATTGATTCAAAACCTAGCAAGGTGGACCTAAACACACGGGAGGTGCCCTCACTAAGAGTTCACCAACTAGGCGGTTCCCGTCATTCTTCGGTTTGGGGATAATAGCTCACAGTCTTAAGTACAAGGTTTATCTGGGCTACGCCACTAAGGTCACCCAGCCTCACGCATGCACTCGGGTGGCGAGCCCGGGGCCACAACCCTAAGAGTAGTGATAGTAAAACCCCGTACCGCCTCATTTAGGTACTAGGCTTATCGTACCCATTTCCGTCAAGTGTTTAGTACTTTCAAACACTTAACCAACAAAGCCATTGGACAGGAGCCCAAATCCCATGCTCTTACCCCATGAGCAATCCATTTAACCAATAAGGAGATTCCGAAAAGGAAATCCTATTCTCGTGAGTGACGAACATTACTCGACTTGTACGGGATCCTTAAAGCATAGCAACTAGCGACCTAACATGCTAGTAAAAAATCATGGTACTTAAGGATCATGCAACTAGGGTTTCAATTCCACTCCTGAACGTAAATGCACATAAGATAGCAATAAGTAAATTCAGAAGTTTAAAGGAACACATAGGTTAATGAGTAAACCGGGGCTTGCCTTCGTCAGCACAAGCAGACCCACAAACTTCCGGACTTTGGTCCGGGTCTTGCTCTACGGTTACATAGTGCACGTCTCCTCTTGCTCCCTCGTCCTCGTCAGACGGCACGAGCGTATAGCTACCGTCGGGGACTTCTATACGGGGAATGCAATGCAGTGATTAGGAGTGCAATTATTTCAATTTAATTCAAAAACAGTACCAAATAGCCACTAGGTGTACATGGCTGGCCATATTCACCTTAACAAAGGTATTTAAACATTTTACCCTTTTAAAAGATAATCAAAAGCTTATTTAGTTTTCTCTTTATGGTGATTGTGTGCACATCTATAAAAGAATATTTAATTTAAATACAAAAAGCAAGGAAAAGTTACGCTTGTGCCACAATTTACCTCCCTAACTCATGTATTTAACTCATGCATGAAGGGATTTGTTTTACCTATTTTTCCTTTACTAGATTAATCTAGTTTGCACTCTTCTAATCAACCAAGCACACTTCAAACCTGCCCAACAGGGCCCACTGGTCCTAATGACTAGGAAACACTCCTCTAGACAGCAAGCAACTAGTTTGCACCATTGGATTTAAATGCACATAAATAAAAGCATTTCTAGCTAGTATTTAAAGGGTTAATGCACATAAAAATAAATATAACAGAAATGTAGTCAACCTTTCTCCTACACATGCTATGGCCCAAAACAAGCCTAAAGAACCAACAAACACACCTATAGCTCTTAGGGATCTTGCTATACATATTTATGAATAAAAACAAGCATACATTAGGAAATAATATTTTTAACAGAGATAAAATCGTGGTAAATTCACCAAAGGTGTATTTTATCATAACATGACAATAGCCAGAAGTTGAGCTCAAAAATAATTATATTTAAAGCTACAAAAATCATCTAGGCAGATTTGTCAATATCAAAAAATAATTTATATAAAAAGATTCCTTTAGTAACATTGTGCAATTTTTGGCACAGAACCTAAACATGCTAGTTCCCACAACATATCCGAAATCCAGCTCAAGATCCTGTATGGATTTTGCAGAAACATAGATCTAGGGATTTCACATTTCAATTTTTCAAGCAAAAACTAAAACTAAAAAGTATATACATACTTTGTGAAAGTTGTAGTTATAGTTACGCAGAACACAACAAAATTGGTTTTGCAATTTTTGGATTTTCCTACGTTGTTATCTCGAATTTACAAAATGCTGCTAAAACACTTAAGAGGTGAAGAATCATTTTGCACGCAGACCCCTGCCAACTTTTGAAAGTTCACATTTATGCCCTCGGCCTTCCCCATCGTACCCCGACGGCGGTGGCGCGCTCGCCGGCAGTGAGGTGAGGTTCGGGGAGGCAAACAAGCAAGAAAGGGTTGCAATTAGACTCACAAGCGATCGATTGGCGGAGGAGGTTCGGCGGGAGATGTCACCGCCGAGTGGCGGCGGCGGAGCAGTGGCGGCTCGGCTGCAGAAGCTCGAGATTCTGGTGGGAAGAGGGGCGGAGCTCAACAATGTGTGGCACGGGTAGCTTCCATGTGTCCTAGAGAAGGTGCTAGGTGAGTCCCTGGGCTTGGAGAACCGGCGGAGGAGCGAGTCCGGCGATGGCTGCCCGGCGGCGGCCGCGGGAACTCGGGCTCCGGTGAGCAGGCCGTTCGGTTATGCCAACATGCGCGCATGTAAGGTTGATGTGTGCAAGGAGAAGGTTTAGGCATGCTCAGACGGCCATGGAAATGGGCGAAGCAATGAGCTCACCGGGGGGGGGTGCCAATAGCTGGCGGCGGAGCTCGGCGGCGGTTGGGCGTGCGCGCGAGGCAGAGGCCGGGGAGGTCAACTTATAGTCGGGGAAGGTTGGTTGGGAGTGGGTGAGGTCACGCCGGTGACACAAGCACGCGTGGAAAGGCCATGGCATGGCCGGCGACGTGCGTCGCCCCAGCGGCCAATGGTGCGCCGCGGTGGTGCGCTCGTGCGGCGGATTGGCGCCACCTGGAACGACCCACTTTCCACGAACGTCACGGGGGAGTTCACGCCGATGCAGCATAGCGACCGGTGGTCACTCCGGCACCTCGGCGTGCGCGCCCGACGTGGGTACGGCACGTACGGCGGAGCACCGACGTGGTCGCGCGCGACGTCGCGGCAGAGCGCGTTCCGTCGTTCACGAGCAAAAACAATTTGCTGAGTCCGTTTTCAAAATTGATTTTCTCCATTTTTTTGAAACTAAATTGCACCTTGCACAAAATAGCAAAGTTGAAGATCATCTATTCCTCTACAAGATTTGCAAAAGCCGATAGGTGTTTTACTCAAAGGATTTGGCAGAATCTTCATGCCAACGTGGCTCTTTTCTCGGCGCTGATGAACAGGAACCGAGCGCGTTCAAAAGCATTTTTCACCAAGAATTAATTCGAAATTCAAATGCCAATCAATATCAAAGTTGTGTGTCTTGATATTCTACACATTTCTCCCTTTGGGAGATTTTGAAGTGTTTAGGGAAATTTCGGAGAACATGTCCAAGTCCTAGATGGACACATGGAGGTCAAAGGGGACACTAGGGTTTTGGGCTAGGGTTTTGACCAGGAGTTGACCTAGGGTTCTCAAGGGTAGTTAGAGGAGTAGTTAGGAGTGTCATTACCACAAATCACCACTGAGCAAAAACACGGGGTGTTACAATCACAATCCCTGAAGCCGTGCCGGTTGAAGGCGTCATGCCTGAAGCCGAAGTGCTCGCAGGAGCAGCTGTCCAGCTGGGGGTCACTGTAGCCTCCGCGGCCACAGAAGAAGTGTGTGATGATGCACTACTAGAGTCGAGCATGGACGTTGTCGTCCGGTCGCTGGAGATACAAGACGCGGAGCCGATCCGGTAGGCGCAAATGTCGGAAACCACAACGGCCGGTCATGATGGACTCGAGCTTCTGACGGATGATCTCATCAACCTGGCGACGGTAGCCCGTAACTCAGAGTCGATGCGCCGGGCTGAATAGTGGATGAAGGTACGTCACAGTACCCTTGAGTAATCGATTTCCACAAAAGCTGAGTACCCGAGTAATAGGTTTTGTCTTCTGCAAGATGTCTTGGAGAGATCCCGACAGAAATCCGATATGCTCCAGGGGTATGGCGACAAAGTGCTCCAGGCGGAAACGTTGGAGAAAGAACTCAGCAAGGTCAGGAAGCACTCTGCCATGCTGCAGTCAAAACTTAACGGAGCCTTCGCCCAGTACCACAATGAGGTGCAGGAGATGCAGGCGAAGAGCGATGACTTGGTTCGCAAGAACAAGTCATTGCGCCAGAAGAATAAAGGTATGTCGTGGCTACTTGTTGAGTACTTATTGAGAGTACCTTTGTAGTCGCCGTAGACTAGTAGTCACTTGATGCCTAGAAATGCTGCAAGGCAGAGCCCATGTAGCAAGGCTTCGTACTCAGCTTCGTTGTTGGAGACCTTCCAGAAGATCTGCAGGACGTACTTGAGTTGTTCGCCCGTTGGAGAAATCAGGAGTACCCCTGCACCCGCACCTTCGAGCTTGAGCGAGCCATCGAAGTACATCACCCAATGCTCTAGTCGCTCAGTTGGAGTTGGTAGCTAATTTTCCCGCCACTCTGCCATGAAGTCGACTAGTGCTTGCGAATTGATGGCTTTTCGTGGCTTGAAGTCGATGTTGAGGGTGCCGAGTTCGACTGTCCACTTGGAAAATCTTCCGTTAGCATCTTGGTTCCGCAGGATGTCACCGAGCGAGTAGTCAGTGATGACGGAGAACGAGTACTCCTGGAAGTAGTGTCGTAGCTTTCGCGAGGTGATGAGCACTACATATAGCAGCTTCTGTACTGGTTGGTAGCGTGCTTTAGACTCTGACAGGACCTCGCTGACGAAGTAGACTGGTCGCTGGACTTGGTAGGCGTGGCCGTCTTCTTGCCGCTTGACGACGATGGCAGTACTGACCACGTGAGTAGTCGTAGAGAGGTAGAGCAGTAGCTGCTCCTTTTTGCGAGGAGCCGTGAGGACTGGTGGTTTGGATAGGAAGTCCTTGAGTTGAGTCAGAGCTTGATCCGCCTCTGTGGTCCACGCGAACATCTCTTGGTGCTTGACTAGTTTGAAGAAGGGTAGTCCCCGTTCTCCAAGCTTCGAGATGAATCTGTTCAAGGCCGCCATGCATCCAGTAAGCTTCTGCACATCTTTGATGCTGGTGGGAGCTTTCATCTTGGTGATGGAGGATATCTTCTCAGGGTTGGCTTCGATGCCGCGATGGCTGATGATGAAGCCGAGTAGTTTCCCCGAAGGTACGCCGAAGACGCACTTGTTCGGGTTGAGCTTCCAGCGGTACTCTCGCAAGGATGCGAAAGTCTCTTCAAGATCAGCGATGAGCGTGTTAGAGTTTCTGGTCTTGATGACCACGTCATCCACATAGGCTTCGACGTTCTTGTTGAGCTGTCTTTTGAAACAGGTCTGGATAGCTCGCTGGTAGGTAGTGCCGGCGTTCTTCAACCCGAACGACATGGCTGTGTAGCAGTAGGCGCTAAATGGGGTGATGAACACGGTATTCTCTTGGTCTTCTTCCTTGATAGCGATCTGGTGGTACTCGGAGTAGCAGTCGAGGAAGCAGAGCAGGTTGCAGCCCGCCGTGGAGTCGATGACTTGATCTATCCGCGGTAACCCGAAGGGGTCCTTGGGACAGTGCTTGTTGAGGTCGGTGTAGTCAACGCACATCCTCCACTCGTTCGTGTTCTTCTTGCGGATGAGGACGGGGTTGTTGAGCCACTAAGGATGGAAGACTTCTCTGATGAAGTCGGCCTCAAGTAGTTGGCGAGTTCCTTCTTGATGGCATCCCGTCGGTCGTCGGCGAAACGGCGGAGATGTTGTCGTTTCGGGGTAGCTTTAGGGTCGACGTTATGTGAATGCTCGATCAGGTTCCTGGGCACCCCTGGCATGTCCGCTGGTTTCCAAGCGAAGATGTCTCGGTTTCCTATTTCGGGTCAAGGCCCGCCCTGATCATGGTAGTCTTGCTGTTGTCGCCTGTCCCAAGATCGATCGCCTTGACTTGCACTTCCTCGGATGGCTGAGGCTTGTTGGCTGTGTCTGACTTCTCTGGGATGTCGAGTTCACTTGGGGCAAGCTTCTTCGATGCAACATAGATCTCCATCATGGCATTGGGTACTTGATTGGTGGCAGCGAGTTCCACGGCTTTTGTGTCGCAGTCGAAAGATATCTTCAAGTCCCCTTGTAGCGAGAGTACACCGGCCGGACTTGGCATCTTGAGTACCAAGTACGTGTAGTGGGGTACCGCCATGAACTTGGCGATAGCTGGTCTACTGAGGATGGCATGGTAGGAAGTCTTGAAGTCCGCGACTTCGAACTTGATGTACTCGGTACGGTAGGATCACTGAACCCAGTGGGATAGCTGCGTTCCCGGGGACGATGCCGTAGAAGGGCGATGTACTCTTGGTGAGCATGTGAGTAATGTCGAGCTTCATCTTCTTCAAGGTCTTGGTGAAAAGGATATTCAGCCCACTCCCACCGTCGATGAGTACCTTGTTGACTCTGGAGCCCATGACTACCATCTTCAGGACGAGTGGAAACCGCCCTGGTTCAGAGAAGCTTGTCCATTGATCCGCGCGGGAGAAGGTTATGGGTACCTCCGACGACCTGAGAGGAGTCGGCACCGCTGGTTCAATGTTCAAAACTTTCCACCTGGTGGCCTTATGAGACCGTCTGGTGGGTAGTCCACCGAAGAGGACGTTCACCGTCTTGTCGGGTTATTGGAAGTCGCCATTGCCTTCGTCAGCTTTTTTCTTGCCTTCTTGTCGTGAGGTGGCCGTGGGTCTAGAGAGTCCTTTAGTGCTCACCGCAGTTGGTAGCACTGCTCAGTGGTGTGGTTTCCCTCCAGGTGCCATGGGCACTTCTCTTTCAGCAAGTCTTTGAAGCCGCCGGAAGTCTTCTTCGAGTTGTCTTTCGCGGGGCACTGGATAGCCGAGACTGTGTTGTCTGTCTTGCGCTTGCCGTTAGGACCCGAGTAGTTGTTGTTGTTGCAACCCCCTTGATCCCTGTTGTTGTTGTTGCTACTGCCCGGGTATTGCTTGCTCTTGCCACGGATGGCATCGTACTTGGCATTGGCCTTGTCTTCTTCGTCGGCCCATGAAGTGATCATGTCCTTGAGCTTGGTTATAGAACTCGGGCAGTGTCGACCGAAGTCTTCGAAGGTGCGACGGTGGTAGAGTCCATCTTGGAAAAGGTCGATGACCTCCTTGTTGGTGACATCGACTACAGTGGCACGCTTGTCGAAGAAGCATTGCATTTACTTGCGTAGGGTCTCGCCCTGTTCCTGCTTCACCATTGCCAGGTACATGCGAGTACTCGAGCGACCCATTGCACCCATGAAGTTGCTGGTGAACTGATCCTTGAGCCGGTCCCACTTGTCAATTGAGTAGTCCTCAAGTAACTCGAGCCATATAAGTGGGGCTTGGTCGAGGTAGAAGGGAAAGTAGAGGCACTTTGTATCGTTGTTGCCGCCAGCGTTTTCGATAAAGAGGGCGTAGCATCTGAGCCACTGGATTGGGTCTTGCTTCGCATCGTACTTGGTGATCCCCAGAGGTTTGAATTTCTCTGGGAGGAGCAAATTGCGAAGTCTAGAGGAAAAGGCGGGGAAGCCATTATTGTCGCCTGCCGTGGAGGACTTGTTGCGTCAAATTTCTTCGATTCTGCAGCGGGCATCGTACCCGCCGCGTGAAGCGCCGGTGACGTGACTGTCTGCGTGGCCTCGGCCTCCGCGGTCGCCTCTGCCACTAGCTCTCCTGCCAACTCCGTGTGAGGAGCTCTTCTGCCGCTGCCTCCACCTCCAGCATCATCATGAGTAGCAGCACCGCGACTACCGCCACCGGTACTGTTGTCGCCCTGAGAAGGTCCATAGGCTGATGCCTGAGTATAGTTGGGGTCCTGCCGTAGTTCTCCTCGAGTACGGTTGCGTCCATTGTCCGCTGGACTGCGACTTGTGGCTTCATGGTCGAGTTCGCGAGTTTTGAGGGGAGGCACTTGAGCGACTCTGTTGTCTACCCTCATCAAGTAGGCATCCTTCGCGAGCTTGGCAATGACTTCTCCCACGCGCATCCCCTGAGCTTGACATGCTATCGTGGTGAAAGACATGAGGCACTGTTCAGGGGTAGTGTGCACCCGGCTTTCGACTTGGTCAAGTGCCTCTGTGAGGTTCCGTATGGGGAGGCTCTCACGGAGACGTCTACACCATTCGTTCCGCTTCCTGTTGCCCTCACGTCAGGCGTTCTTGTTGTCGTTGGTTTCATCCGCGGGTGCATTAGCAGACAACTCGTCTGCTGAGATATCTTTAAAGTAGCGGTCAGGGCGTGTCCCTGAGGGTCCCGGCGTCTCGCCGGCAGCCATGAAGACTTGGCGATCTAGAGTGCCGAGGCCGGAGTCGGTAGTCGCCACCTCTGTTGGAGTGTGCTCCTCTGCTAGTGCTAGTTGTGTTCCCTTCTGGAAGGGAAGTGAGTCGAGGTAGGTGACGCAGTGTGAGTTCCCGTCTGTCAGGTCTATAGGCTTGCGGTCTGGCCAGTAGACGAATCTGGATGTTATAACCAGGCCGGTAGGTGGTCCTGACAGTTGTTGCTCGGTCGTGGAGTTCTCGGGCTCTGGATCGTCAGGGTCCGATCCGAAGTCGAACTCATAGGAAGAGTCCGAGTAGTAGCCAGAGATGGGGTTGGAGTCCGAGGTGTAGTCGGAGACGATCTCTTTGCCGGCCCGGCACAGTGAGAGCCTTCGCATGGGCCTTGCTGGCATTGCAGAGGCCATATGGGAAGTGCTCATGGAGTGGGAGGTCCGCACATGTTGGCTCAGTAGCCGGCTCGCATGCGATGGCCCAAGGGGACGTCGAGTTCGAGTTGGAGGCGGATCCAAACTCGAAGTCGTTGTGTTGGTTGTAGAGCGAAATTTTGCTGAATTTTCTGGTGAGTTCACCCATGATCACTTCGGGAATTGTCACTAGCCCAGTTCTCGGGTTGGGAGTCATGGTGAGGCGGCGCTGGAAAGATCCGGAGTCGCTGCGGTTGAAGGCGACGGTTGGCTTGATGGAGATTGAAGCCGTCGAGTTCGCCATGAGATCATCGGCGAGATCCCCTACTTTGCGTGCCAGCTGTCGGTGTTTTAGACTGGCAACCTACCAAGGAGAGATCCCGAGGTAGATGAATGTGGCCTCGCCGAGATCGGTAACTCGAAGGAAGAGACACGTGGCACACAATTTAGACAGGTTCGGGCCGCGAGGTGCGTAATACCCTACGTCATGTATGCTACGTAGCTTTGGATTGATTGGGTGTGATTACAAGATGATGCGTATGAGAGAGATAGGGGTCTGCCTCGCCTTATATAGTCCGGGAGGTAGGGTTACAACCGGTTTGAGGACAGACTACAAGTCGGGTATGTCTAGGAGTCCTCTGCACAGTACAGGACATGTATAGCTTTCTATTCGAGTACTCCTCCACCGTAGTCCTTGCGCCCCACGCCATCAGGTGCCATGTGGCACAAGCCGACTAGTCCCAGGGGCCCACCGAGTGGTCGGTCCTGGTACCCACCAAGGTAGTGGGCCCAGGGAGGTCCATACGACAACATGCTCGGGGGCTTAGCTAAAGCCAATACATGGGTTGCAAAACCTGATGGTCATAATTTTTCTCCTACTCCTCCCTCTCGACATGCTCGAGGGCTTGGCTCAAAGCCAACCTAAGGGTCATTCAACCTGAGGCCGTCATCCCTAATGAGTACAAAGCCTCCTGTCACTGCGAGCGTGCTTGGTCAGAAAAGGGTCGCCAGACCCGAGCCCTAGGCTCCATTCTCGCGTGCCGACCTCACGTAAGCCTCCACGCTGAGCTATGGAGGTCGGTAAGCCAGCCTCTCTGTGAGTAGTGGTTAGCGAGGCAAGAAACGAGACGTCGTCATCTACAAGACTACCAAGCTCGCGCAGGCACAAGGCAAGTACTTCATCTAGGTTCAACAAAATATTCATACAGCGCTGTTTACAAGAATGAGAAGAGGAGGAGGTACAACTCCTAGTCCTTGACTACTACTCGCCATCATCACCCTCATAGTCCAAGGAGTCCGCCACCTCCAACACAACTTCTTGAACCTCCAGCTCCAGGGCTGCGAGGTCTTTTTCAGCATTAGGACCAGCTTTGATCTTGGCCATGTCAACGTCAGGGTAGTGTGACTTTACCCTCACCAGCGCATCAGTAGCGGCCACCAAGCTCCTCACCTCCAGCAATGTGAGCAGTCTGTCAGGGGTCTCCATGAGACGATCTACAACAGAATTTGGCTCCTCCCCTTGAGCCATTGTATAGGTGGTGGCGCCCTTCAGGTCATTCAGCTCCACCTCATATCCTGCAATAGTTACTTGATCATTCTGCAATGACTTTAAAGCAACCTTGAATTTGACCTCAAGGTCCCGACGAGCTTGTTTCTCATAAGCCAGCTTTTGAGATACGACATACTCACTGTCAGTAGCTTCCTTCATCGCCCGCTTGAGCTCTTGGCACCCAGACTCGACCTCCCGAAGCGACACCTCCAAGGACCAGACTTTCTCCTTGGTGTTCTTCAAGTCGTTGTTGAGTCCCTCCTCATGATTGCGGAAGTCTACAAGACATCAAAATTAGCATTCCACACGAAGACCTCGACACTGCTAGATCAAGACTACCAACATAAAACCTCGACCTTACGAATGGTTAAAGCATTGAACTGTGTATTGGCCTCCTTGGTCTTGCACTTCTCCTCGGCGAGCTCGTCCTTGAGCTTCTTGTTCTTAGCGGCCGCCGCCTCCCGGACTTGTTTGAACTCCTACTCAAGTTCAATGACCCACCGCTCTGTCACCGCTGCGTTCTTCAGCAGGTCGACCTGGCTCTTAGCCCGATCTACCAAAGACTGTTACAACATAACAACTCGTCAGTAACATTTCAGCAGTACATCGTCAGAAAGGACATCGTAAGTAAACTCACCGTCAACGCCACGTTGATGGTTACAACTCTGGTCCGCAGGACCTAGATATCATCATTGTCATCAAAGATATCCTCCTGCCATGGAGTGTTATTCCAGACAATTTCTCGTCATGGCAACCTCGGGCTCGACGGAGAAGAATCAGGTGCCTATGCGCCAAATGTCCCCGGACCTCCCGGCACTTGGCCAATCTGAGCCTAGTCCTTGACGAGGTCATCATCCACCCCACCAGGCCTTGCGCTGATGGGATCCATGTTGATGACCTTCAGAGGAGGCGACACTCCGACGCTCCCTATACCACCCCCCGCTCCCGCGTCATCAGCACACGGGGGACTCACCGTCCTCGAATCTGCCGTCGACGGCGGAGTCGTCCTCTTTTCACCTGCAGCTAGTGGTGGGGTGGCCGTTCCCACGTTGTCAGCCAATGACTCCACCACGACCTTAGAGTCGGGCGACCTCGTGTGGGAGGGTGAGACCTGAGCACCCAGGTCGCGCTGGGGCTCTGCGACCGACCTGCACAAGAATACCACATTCAAGAAAAGCATAAACAACATGGTAGCAACAAGTTAAAGACATCAGGCGTTACAGAACTTTACCTCATAACGGCCGGGACGCGAGGCTTCGGCCTGAAGAACCAAGGCCTATTCAACACAGGCATCTTCACCCGCGTAGCAGCGACAACTCACTGCGCCTCCAAACCTTGATGAAGGGCATCCTCCATCGTCTTCTGCGCTAACTCCCACTGCCTCTTGGCAGCGGGGCTCAATGACCACCTCACAAGCCAATCTTTCACAACACGCGGCTCATCGGTGGCCTCATCATCTTCTTCTTCTTCTGACTCGACCTCCCTGGACTGAGGTGTCGGAATCGCCAGTGTCTCAACCGCCGGTGGAGGACTGGTCTTCCTCTTCCTCTTCTTCTTCTTCTTCTTCTTCTTCTTCTTCTTCTTCTTCTTCTCTGCGGCCTTCACTGCGGAGACCGCAGCAGCAGCCGTCGTGGCTGACTGCTTCGCCACAGCCGACCTGGTCTTGCGTTGGGACTTCAAGGCGCCACCAACATCCGGGCCCGTCCCGGTGTCGCCACCGACCTCAATGTCAGTATCTTCGTCAGCCCCCACCGACGAGTCAGACTCATAAAACTCCAGTAGCCGAGCTGCTGGAGGCTGATATTTGTCCGACCTCAGCTTCCGCCGGTGCTGCTCGCCTTCACGAAGAGGTGCCAGGCACCAGAACTGATGTTCACATTCTAGCAAGTAACCAATAACCAAGAGAGTTACACGATGTAACAATAGCAAACAGAGGAAACGACCTAAGGTAAGTCCTAGGACTCACCGGATCGGCCGACCTCTTCAATGGTTGTGCTTTGGGGAACTTCTTGATCTTCACTTTCCAAGAATAGATCTGGGACACTCTAGCTGCCATCTCCTCCTTGGAGACCATGCGATTGACTTCACGCATGGGGTCTGATTGCCCCCAGTACTCATACGCGGGATGAACCCCGTCCTTGATCGGTTGAATCAGCCGCCGGCAAAACGACATAGTGACTGAAGCCCCCGTCACCCCCTGAGATTTCAGGTCCCTGACCAGCTCCAATATCTCCTTGTGGTCCTCGGTGTCACGGGACGACAGTCCTAAGTCCCACTCAGAGATTTTCACTGGCTTGTGGACAAAACGATGTGGAAGCCCCGACAGCTGATCAATAATGTAAAACCACTCCGACCTCCACCCAAAGTTGTTGTCGGGGAGATCGCTGTCTATCCACTCTGACTTGAGGCCCGACCTCAAGCAGAACATCACAGCCCCCACTGCCCCCAATCCCTTGCCTGTGCTCTTCACACAGAAAAGATGCCTCTACAGAAGGAAGTGAGGCGATATCCCTAGATATGACTCACAGAAGTGAATAAAAGTCGATACTACGGTGATGGAGTTGGGAACAAGATGTACCAACTCCAACTTGTCGTAGTACAGAAGCCCACAGAAGAAATCGCGCACGGGAAGGTTGAAGCCATGCTCGAAGTACGACACAAAGATGACCTGCTCCTTCACGTCCTCGGTCGGGAACTCCTCCCCCTCCGCCGCCTTCCACTCCACCTCTGCTTTTAGCCGCAGTAGCCTGCGGTCCACCAAGACCTTGATCTTGGCATCCATCATCGTCGACCGCACCCACACAGTGCGTGGGTTCGGGATGGCAGCAATCTTCGCCGCCATTTCACCGCTAGGGTTGGATTTGGATCTCATTGAGCACAGGGTCTTGATGCGAATGCGCAGTGGCGCACGACGCAGGGTGGCGGCGCTAGCGCATGACGCAGGGCGGCGGCGCTAGCGCCCGGATGGCCGGAGCCGGTGACGGGTAGGACGCGCGCGCGAGGAAAGTGGCTGCAAAGCTGCAGGAGCTACGGTGGCGATGGCGACAGCGAAAGGAGGAAGAAGAGGGCGAAGTGGTCAACCCCGACCCGTGCACATTGTTGACGGATAAAACTCGTATCCACCTACGATCCGCAAGCGTACGGACCTACACCTTTTTCACCACGGGATTCCCAAGGTTCTTGTCAATCCGCGGAGCAAGGGGATTACTAGCGCTTAACCAAGTACTAATCTCGTTGACTAAGGATGTCGGTGCGGAATATGGTCCCAACACTAACCAGTAGATAGCGCCTAGGTCTATCCCTCAATGGTCGATGCCAAGCAACAAATGACACAAAGTTTTATCCTGGTTCCGGCCGAGGGGGCCGTACGTCCAGCAGGGGCGTGCTCGTGGCACTATATTGCTCGGCACCGGGGGTGCTTGTAGTGGGGCAAGTACAAGCAAGGCGAGAGAGGAAGCGTGGCTTCCAAGTCCCTGGGAGTGTAGCTGAAGATGTTGTGGGAGAATAAGAGAGTGAGTGCACGGTGTGTTGTGTTCAACTGAACTCGTTCGGTCCGAACTTGTTCCCCCCCCCCCCCGCGGCTGGGGGCTCGCCTCCCCTTTTATAGGCCAAGGGGGCGGCGAGTTACATGCACGCCGCACTGCCTAGCTACGTGAGGGAGCACGTCGCGCTACGGTGTAGAGTGGGCGGCCGTCCGGACGATCTTCGCTGCGATCTGGCCATGATGGCCTACCCCGAACCCGAACAGTGGCGGTTCGAGGGTAGGAGGGCGGCAGACGGCGGTGGAGTCCTCTGATAGGCTTCGAGGGAGGTGCTGATGATGGCTGGTACGGGGCATAGGAGCAGGCAGAACGGCGTTCCTTCCCAATGAGCTCTGCGGTAGCGGAGTGGTTCTTGCGGTGCCGGCGTGCGCTCGCGGTGCGGGCGTGCGCACGCACGCGTGGGTACGGCGGCCGCGCCGTTACGCGTTGACCGGGATGGCCATCCACCGGCCTAGCGCCCCTCACCTAACTCCGCAGTCACGGGGAAAGTGGAATCGAGGGTGCGCCGGCCCCTTTTCGAGGGTCGGGCGCGTTAGCCGCATGCGCGTGGGGGCGCGCGGTGTCACGGGGACCGACACCGGCCGTACCGCACGCGTGCACCCCACGGTGGCGGGGATGGGCTCCTCCTCGGGGAGTTGGTGCGGCGGCACGCGGGGCGTGAGCCCCGGCGCATGATGGCGCCGTCCCCGCGGCGTCGGGCGTTAAATGCCCAAGTACGGGGCCGGCGCACGCATGCGGGGCGCCCGTGAGCGTGGCGGGCCCCGGCCGAGGGCGGAGCAAACCCTCGAGCAAGTCGAGACCTGCTCGAGGGGGGGGGGCGATCCCTCGAGCGGGGCGGGACCGCTCGAGGGAAAGGGTTGCCCCTTGAACGGGGCGGAGCCCGCTCGAGGGGGAGCGCGCCCTCGAGCGAGGCGGAGCCTGCTCGAGGGGTCTTCTAGGTGGGCCGTCTCGGTGGGCCGTCGGGATCCCGGCGTAGGCCGTGTCCTGCATGGTTAGTTGCCTGCATGGTTTGGCTTAGCGTGTTTTGATACCGGTATTTAAGTGAGGAGTTCCCCGTTGTTTAAGGGGACCCCTAGGGCTGTCCCCGACAGTAGCCCCCGAGCATCTGCGGGTTTGCCATTGAGGCTCCCGCAGATGCTGGAACCTACTGATAGGACGTTCTTCCCTCCTTGTTTGCGAACGCTTTCCGTGGGGCCGCGTCAGCGGACCCGCGGGTCTAGCCCCCGAAGCCCTGCAGGAGTGTGGGCTCTCCTGCAGGGGTTAACCGCGAGAACTTTGGTCAGAAAGGCGTGGCACATATGCCAACCGGCATCGGCGGTATTTCAGCCGGCTTCGGGGGGTGCACGCTCCCCTGTCACTGTCTCCGGCGGGTGCAATTTCAAGGAGGTGTAGCCGTGCGTCAAGCCCCCGAGCCTTGGCCCGTTCGAGGCGATCGGGTCGAGCCTGACGACTTGTTTTTTAACGCGCCCTCGCCGTCCCTCCGCGGGACGGAGGGTGAGGTTTCCGCGACTCCCATCGAGCGGGTCGCGAATCGCGGATTCCTCGTCGAGCCGCTAGCGGGTGGTTCAGGTGGACGTCCATGCCCCGTTCGATAAGGGTAGGCCGCGCGGTCCGGAGACACGTCCATGGAAGCGCTTGCGTGGGTTTGCTAGGTGGGGCTCGGTCCCGTTCGCTAGGGACCGAGGGCGCGGAAGCTCTCCCTCGGTGGGATCCCCCGCTAGCTGCGCCCTCGGCGGCTCTCGAACACGACATGTGGGGCACCCTCGAGCCGACGGGCTCGAGGAACGGCTCGAATGCGCGTGCCCTCGTCGTCCCTAACTCGTGATCCGGGGGCGCCTGTTCGAACCCGTCGAGGGTCAGGCTTCGAACCTCTGATCAGTAAGGCCGTGCGGGGCCGTGCATGGACAGCCCCGTCTTTTCGCGTTTGCGGCCGTCGAGGGGTCTGGGCGAGCCAGCCCTCGAGGCGCTTGTTGGCAGCGCAGCGCGGTATGAGTGCTTTCGGTGTCGCTCTATTTCAAGCGTGACCTGGGCGATCCTTTCACGCGCGTGCCTCCCTTTGGAGGGTTGACATCGTCTCGAGCCGGGGGCTCGGGCCGCTCGAGGGTTTCGCGTGGCATGGGTGCCCGCGGGTGCCTGCTCTACATCGAGCAGGTCCCGGGCGACCTTCTCACGCTGATATCCCATCGAGGGTCGCCTCTGTTTCGAGTCGGGGGTCATGCCGCTCGAGGGTTTTACGTGGCATGGGTGCCCGCGGGTGCCTGCTCTACATCGAGCAGGTCCCGGGCGACCTTCTCACGTTGATATCCCATCGAGGGTCGCCTTTGTTTGGAGCCGAGGGTCATGCCGCTCGAGGGTTTTACGTGGCATGGGTGCCCACGGGTGCCTGCTCTACATCGAGCAGGTCCCGGGCGACCTTCTCACGCTGATATCCCATCGAGGGTCGCCTCTGTTTCGAGCCGGGGGTCCGCCCCGCTCGAGGGTTCTCCTTGCTTGGCAAGGGACCCGGGCATTTAAGTGCCTTGCGGTCGTGGCCACGGTTTTGCGGCGCGGGCGCGCCTTTTTAGGCGCTGCAGCCGCGCGTGCGCGTAGTGGGCGGCGCGGCGGGCGGACGTGACGGTTTTGCCTCGGTCGCCGCCGGTCTTCGCCGTAATGATGACCCGCCGCGGTGTTATAGCCGCCGCGGTCGTGGTGGGGCCCACCCGTCGACGCGATGGAAAGATTCCGCAAGTTCACGTCGGCGGGGCGTCCGCTCCGGAGAGCTCGCCCGTCGGCCCTATAAACCGCGGGGGAGGAGGGGACGGCGGTTTTTTACCTTGGCATCTTACCACTTTCAGTCCCCCGTCCCTTCGCCTTCGTCTCGCTCTCGCCACCGCGCGGTCTCGCCGTCAGAGCTCTTTTCCCGTTTCCTTGTCCTCCGCCTTCGCATTCGTTCGTCCCCCCTCATGGCGCCCCCTCAGCTTCCCGTTAGGATCCTGGAGCCGTACGCCTGGGAGAAGTCGACGGTGACCCGGCTCGCGCTTGGCGAGCTGGTCGCCGCCGCGATCCGGCGGCTAACGAAGAGGGGCGCCGGCGGAGTGGATCGTGCCGCCGGCGACGCACCACGAGCCCAACCCGCCGGAGGGCTACGTGGTGAGCTTCCTCCGCTACCACGAGCGTGGCTTCAACGCGCCGGCGAGCACCTTCATGCGGGCGATGTGCTACTACTACGGGGTGGAGTTGCACAACTTCGCCCCCCAACGCGATCTCGCGGCGGCCACGTTCGTGGGCGTCCGCGAAGGGTACTCCGGGGATCCCGCTCAACTGGGATCTCTAGGTTCACCTTTTCCGCGGGGAGCTCATCACGCGGCCCACGTCGGAAAGCCGAGGGACCCGCCGCGCGGTGCGCGCCGGCGGGATGTCGCTTGCCGCGGGGGGGCGCCTCAAGGATTTCTACATCCCCTGCACCATGACGACGAACAACGCCGGCTGGGAGCGGGGATGGTTCTACCTGCGCAACGCCGAGCCCGGCCTTCCTCCCTACACCGGCCGGGTGTTCAAGAAGAGACCGGACTCCTGGGGCTACGGGGTGTCTACGGCCCAGCATCGGGCGCGGCAAGAATCCGTCCTCGCCGCCCTGCAGCGGCTGGCGAAGCACGGGCTCAACGCGATGGGCGTCCTCGCCTTCCTCCACCACCGGCCAACCCCGTCGACCTGGCGAGGTCGCGGATGCTCCCGACGCCCCTTGAGCGGCCGTATGCGCTCACTCGGGCGCGGAGCGCCGTTGACACCCGGACGCCGGCGCCTGCGGGTCGGACCCCGTGGGATATCGAGATGCTCCCCACGGGCCCGCTGGTGAGTTGGGTTCCTGATTTTGTTTCAGTCTTTGGTCTTGCTTTTGTTTCCTGATGCGCCATTGTCGCTCTTGCGCGCAGCTGGTGGAGTTCAACGCCGCCAAGTCCGTTCCACCCACCCCCGATTCCCGTGCGCTCGGCCGGGCGGCGCAGCGGGAGCAGCAGGAGCGGGCGGCGCGCAAGAGGGAGCACGCGAGGCGACGCCAAGCGCGCCGCGACCAACGGTCCGCGAGTACGGCGGCGCGAGGAGCCGGGGCTCTCCTCCCCGGATATCGAGGAGCCCTCGTCCTCGGAGCGGGACGAGGAGGAAGAGTCCGAGGGGGAGGGCCCCTCGGACGGGGGTGGCGGCCGCACCCCCGTCGCCGGAACCCGTGCGGCGTCGGGGGTAGCTTTCGCCGGGGCGGGCGCACCGGCGCCCGCCGCCGGCAATCGTCGTCGGGGGCGGCGCGCGCGCGCGAGGTGCCGGAGCGCGCCACGGAGGCACACGCGGCGGACGCGCGCGCGCGCGCGCGCGCGCGTGCCCGCGTGCGGGGGGGGAGCGTGCCGCGCGCGCGCGCATCATCGTCGAGGGCCGTCGCGCCGCGCGCGGGCGAGCGTGCCCCGCGCGCGGTGGCGCCTTCGGGGGGTGCGGCATCGGGGGCGCCCACGCACGGGGCGGGCGTGCTCGTGCGCGCGGCGGCGCGCCGTCGGGGAGGCGGCCGCGGCGGGCGCGGCCGGCTGCGCCGGCCTCGTCCGCAGAGGCCTCGAGGAAAAGGAAGCGGGCCTTTTCCTCCGCGAGGTAAGGAGCCTGTCCTCCTTCGTTTGGTTTGGTTTGCTGGTGATTAGGTGCTCCAACCCTCCGTTCGTGCCTGCGCGGGCGGTGCCAACCGTTCCTCCTCTTGCACCGGCCAAGGTGCTGAGGACGGACGCATCGATCCCCACCCGGCGGCGCTCGTCGAGGGGGTCGCGCCCGGGGACAAGCGCGGCGGCGGGCACTAGCTCGCAAGGTCCCGGCGGGGCCTCGAGGCCCCGGCCGGCGCATCGCCGCCGCGCGCGCGGCCGGCAGGTCGCGGGGGGCGGCGGCGCCGGCCGCCACGGAGATACGGGCCGCGGCGGCGGCCACGGTGGAGGTGCCGCCCGCGGGGGCGGCCACCGCGGAGGAGGCGGAGCGGGCGCAACCGCGGGAGCGCCCGTGGATGCGGCGGCACGGCGGGAGGTGGCGGCCACGGCGCCACGACGGGCGCCCGTGGCCGCAGGCGCGGTGGAGGTGCCGGCGGAGGCGGCGCAAGCGGTTGCGCCCGCCGGCGATCTTCAGGCGGAGGTGGTGGAGCTCTCTGATGACTCCCCGGCGCACGGGTGGAATCGGTGGGCCCGGCCCACGAACTCCCCCGAGCCCCAGGAGGGGGCCCTCGTGAGGCGGCACGAGGGTCACATGGTGGTGGGGGGCCGAGGACATGGTGCCGAGGCCTCGTCCTCCCACGCCGGCCGCCCCCGCCCGGTGGAGGGGGCCGTCGGTGATCCCCCGCCGTTTGCCGACGCCGGGGGAGCAGAGCTGCGGGGGCGAGCTTCGGAGCCACGGCGCCACGCTCAACCGCGCGTTGAACGAGGCGCTGCAAGTCCACGGCGGCCCGGCCTGGCTTGTCTTCCAGGTGAGCCACAGTTGCTCGTCCCTCTTCCTTTTTCGTCTTCGTGTGCTGCATTCAAGCCTTGACACTTACGAGATTTGATGTGTGGATGCCAGGAGCTCGAGCGTCGCGCCCACGACAAATACGACGCGTTCGACCGGGTGAACGCCGAGGCCCGCCAGCTCCGGGAGCGATGCAGCGCTTTCGACGCGCTTGCGGACGCTCTTAGGACGCCAGACAGCTGGCTGGCGTATCGGGCGATGGCGTGGTGCGACGAGCTCCCCGAGAGCTCAGGGCAGGACACAGCGCGTCGCTCAAGCCTCGAGCGGATCCGCGCAGCCCTTGTCGATCGCGACGAGGTGCTGTGGAACGCGCGTGCGGACTTGGATAAGACGCGGACGCTGGCCGCCAACTGGGAGACGGAGGTGGCCACCGCTCGCGCCGAGACCCGGGAGCTCCGCACGTCGCTCGAGGGGGCGCAGCGCGGCGCGGGGGCCGAGGAGCGGGCGCGCGGGTTGGAGCAGCCGCGCCAAGGAGGCCGACGACCCGAGGGCCGCCCTCGACGCCAAGGCCGCGGCCCTCGTCGCCGCCGAGGAGCAGCTCCGGCGAGAGCGCATCGCCCGCCGAGGGGCCGAGGGGCGGCTCCGGCGAGAGCGGAGGCCGCCCTGGCGACGCCCCGAACGGCCGGGGAGCGGGGAGCGCGTCGCGCGCGAGGCGGCGGAGAAGTCGCTGGAGGAGCGGAACGCCGCGTTCTCCAAGGTTGAGGATGAGGCGCTCGCGCTCAGCATCAGCAACGCCAACCAGGAGCTGGCCCTCCGCGAGCAAGGCGAGACCGTCCAGCGTCTCGAGTTGGCGCTCGAGTCCGCGCGTCGCGACCTCGATTTGGAGAGGAAGCAAGTCGAGGGTGAGTCACTTTTTGACTATGTTTGTTGGTTTTTTGCTTTAGAGGGCTCGTTTCTCCCTTTCTGATTTCTTGTCGTCTTGTTGATTCCAGGCTTGCGCACTGCCTTGGGGCACGCTGCTGGGCGGGCCGAGGCCCCTGGGCTTCCTACAACTCCTGCGGCGAGGAGAGCTGCGTGACGCGGCCCTCGAGACCTGCCGCGTCGTCGAGGAAGGCGAGGCCCGGGCGGCGGCTCGGCGGCCGCCGCCCGCCTGCGCGCCCTTGGCGGTCACGTCACGGAGCGGATGCGCCGGGCGTTGCATCTAGGCGTCCGGAAGGCCCTCGGAGTGGTGCGATCCCACTACGAGGTCAACCTCGAGGCGCTGGCGGAGGGCTACATCGTTCCCGAGGGCGTCGAGGACGAAGTGGCCATGGAGAGCGCAGATGCGCTTGCTGCCGACGCCGCCGGATCGCTCGCCGAGGCCTTCGAGGAGTTCCTCTTCCCCGACGTCGCGGACGCTGCTGCTCCTCCCGCCTGAAAGTAGTCTGGGCACTAGGCCCGTTTTTTACGTGTATCAGTACTCTGGCCTCGTGGCCTTTTGTAAATAAACAAGTCGTTTCATGAACATGGTCGTTTGATGTAAATGAAATCGTTAGCTTATTACGCTTTTTGTTTCTCCTTCTTCCTGAGTAGATTCTAGTTAGGGGAGTTCTTTTTTCGCAGGGGGGCCGCTGGGTTGGAGGCGAGAGAGACGGGCCATAGCCACGCGGCGTAGGCTGTCTCTGGCTCGCACGCTCCTTCCGCTGTGCCACCTGCGCCCTGTTCGAATCATGGCTCGAGGTTGAAGTAGGAAACAAACTTAGCGCGTGTGAGTCGTTTTTTTTATTATTTTTGCGCGAAAAATGGGACCATTTGGGGGGGGGTGCCCCCCGTAGTAGCCCCCGAGGGTAACTTGGGTTTCAGGGGAAAGCCGAGTTGCCCTTTTATTAGACTTGGAGTATTTACATAGTTGACACCAACTGGGGTGTTGGCCATGCGATTTTACACAGAAAGTACTTGGAAATCCTAGCTAAGGGTAGAAGCGACGTAGCTGTTGGATGTTCCAAGCGTTGGTGAGTTCTTCACCGTCTTCGTTGGCCAGCTTGTACGTGCCCGGCTTGAGCACCTTCACCACGACGTAGGGTCCCTCCCATGGGGGCGATAGCTTGTGGCGTCCTCGGTTGTCTTGGCGTAGCCTTACGACCAAATCCCCCTCGCTGAAATCCCTCCGACGTATCTTGCGTGCTTGGTAACGTCGTAGGGACTGTTGATACCTTGCGGAGTGCATCAACGCCACGAGGCGTACTTCATCTAGCTGGTCCAGCGAGTCCTCGCGGGCTCGCTGGTTAGCATCTTCGTCGTAGCCTCGAATCCTGGGCGACCCATATTCCAGGTCCGTGGGGAGGACGGCCTCCGCGCCATGAACTAGGAAGAACGGGGTAAACCCGGTGGCTCTGCTTGGGGTGGTCCTTAGGCTCCACACGACTGCTGGTAGTTCTTGGAGCCATTTTCGGCCAGATTTGTTGAGCTGGTCGAAAATTCTGGGCTTGAGGCCTTGCAGAATCATGCCGTTGGCACGCTCCACTTGGCCGTTGGTCTGTGGGTGTGCCACAGCTGCCCAATCCACTCGGATGTGGAACTTATCACAGAACTCCAAGAACTTCCGGCCCGTGAACTGGGACCCATTGTCTGTGATGATGGAGTTTGGCACTCCAAAGCGGTAGACGACGTCGGTGAAGAACGTGACCGCCTGTTCAGCCCTCAAATTCGTGATGGGGCGTACCTCCACCCACTTGGAGAACTTGTCGATCGCGACAAGCAGGTGGGTGAAGCCCCCGGGCGCCTTCCGCAGGGGCCCGACGATATCCAACCCCCACACGGCGAACGACCATGTTACGGGGATCGTTTGCAGGGCGTGAGCGGGCAAGTTGGACTTGCGGGCGTAGAACTGGCACCCTTCGCAGGTGCGTACAATTTCGCTGGCGTCCGCGACCGCGGTAGGCCAATAGAAGCCCTGTCGGAACGCGTTGCCAACGAGGGTGCGCGGCGCGGCGTGGTGGCCACAGATCCCCGCGTGGATGTCCCGTAGGAGCTCGCGCCCCTCGGGAATGGGTATACACCGCTGGAGGATGCCTGACGCGGCGCGCTTGACGGCTCGCCGTCGACGAGGGTGAAGGATTTGGCCATCCTGGCGATGCGCCTGGCTGCGGCCCGATCCGCGGGGAGTTCCCCTCGAGCGATCCAGGCGGTGTACTTTTCCCGCCAATCCGCTTGGACAGGAGTCGGCTCTATGTCCATCGCATCGACCTCGTGGGAGCCGTACCCCTCGAGAAGGGAGAGCACGTACGCCTCGTTCGAGGGGTCCTCTTCCATGGGTTCCGCACCCGCTGGATTCGAGGGAGCCCCCGAGGGTCCGCCGTCGCTCGAGGGGTAGGGCTCGAAGGTGACCGAGGGCTGCGCGATGTCGCGCGCGAAAACGTTCGGGGGAACGGTGATCCGCCCGGACGCTATTTTTGCCGCCTCGTTCGCTTCCTCGTTGTACGGCGGGGTACATGATTAAGCTCGATGCCGTAGAACTTGTCTTCGAGGGCCCGCACGGCTTTACAGTAGGCCTCCATCTTGTCGTCGTGGCAGCTCGCGTTCTTCATGACCTGATCGATCACGAGCTGCGAGTCCCCTCGCACGTCGAGGCGCTTGACGCCTAACTCAATGGCGATTTTGAGGCCGCAGAGGAGGGCCTCGTATTCCGCCATATTGTTGGACGCAGGAAAGTGGAGGCGCACCGCGTAGCGCATGTGCTCCCCGAGGGGTGACACGAAGAGCAGGCCCGCGCCCGCTCCCCGTCTTCATCACCGAGCCGTCGAAGAACGAGTCCCGGACTCGCTTGAATCCGAGGGGGGCGGCGGTCGCGTGTCCGTCCACTCGGCCGACGAAA
Source organism: Cenchrus americanus (assembly GCA_947561735.1). Lineage (NCBI taxonomy): Eukaryota > Viridiplantae > Streptophyta > Magnoliopsida > Poales > Poaceae > Cenchrus > Cenchrus americanus. The sequence continues at coordinate 77,961,515 of OX387245.1, read as the reverse complement.
TCGGCTAAGATTTGCGATTTGATGGCCTTGCGCGGAGCGTAGGCGAGCGTCTCGCCCATCAACTCCACGGACCACTTGGCAATCCTGCCTGCCGCGTCGGGGTTGCGAATGATCTCTCCTAGCGGGAAGGAAGAGACCACCGTGACCGGGTGGGCCTCGAAGTAGTGGCGGAGCTTGCGCCGCGCGAGGACTACCGCGTACAACAGCTTCTGGACCTGGGGGTAGCGCGTCTTTGTGTCCGACAGGACTTCGCTGATGTAGTAGACCGGCCTCTGCACGGGCAGGGCGTGCCCTTCCTCCGTGCGCTCCACGACGATCACGGCGCTGACCACCTGGGTGGTTGCGGCCACGTAGAGTTGGAGGGGTTCGCCGTCTCGCGGCGGCGTAAGGATTGGGGCGTGCGTCAGTGACGCCTTCAGCTTGTCGAGCGCTTCCTGGGTCTCAGCGGTCCAAGAGAAGCGCTCGTGCTTCTTGAGCAGCCGGTAGAGGGGCAGGCCCTTCTCACCGAGCCTCGAGATGAAGCGGCTTAAGGCGACGAGGCACCCCAACACCTTCTGTACCCCTTTGAGGTCCCGAATCGGACCCATTCGTTCGAGGGCCGCGACCTTTTCAGGGTTGGCCTCGATTCCCCGCTGGGAGACGATATATCCTAGGAGCATGCCCCGCGGCACTCCAAAGACACATTTTTCGGGGTTTAGCTTGACCCCGTTGGCCCGTAGGCAGCTGAACGCGACGCCAAGGTCGTTAACCAGGTCGTCCGCCTTCCTAGTCTTGACGACGATGTCGTCCACGTAAGCCTCGACCGTCCGCCCGATATGGTCCCCAAAAACGTGCTGCATGCAGCGCTAATATGTTGCGCCCGCGTTTCTGAGGCCAAAAGGCATCGTGACGTAACAGAACGTCCCGAACGGTGTGATGAACGAAGTCGCGAGCTGGTCGGACTCCTTCATTTTTATTTGGTGATATCCCGAATAGGCATCAAGGAAACAGAGTAGTTCACACCCGGCTGTGGAATCAACGATTTGATCTATGCGCGGCAAAGGAAAAGGAACTTTTGGACATGCTTTATTGAGACTGGTGTAGTCTATACACATCCTCCACTTCCCATTTTTCTTTTTTACAAGCACAGGATTAGCTAGCCACGTAGGGTGGAACACTTCCTTGATGAATCCGGCCTCGAGGAGCTTCCGCAGCTCCGCTCCGATCGCCCGTCGCCGCTCCTCGTCGAAGCGGCGCAGCCGCTGCTGCACAGCGCGAGCGTTAGGCGGGGATATCAAGGGAGTGCTCGGCGACCTCCCTCGGGATGCCTGGCATGTCCGAGGGGCTCCACGCGAAGACGTCGGCGTTGGCGCGGAGGAAGTCGACGAGCACGCGCTTCCTATTTAGGGTCGAGGGTCGAGCTGACCCTCAACGCCTTGCCCTCGGGAGCCGACGGGTCGAGGGGGACCCCTTTGGTTTGCTCGGCGGCCTCGAAGTTGCCGACGTGCTTGGCGGCGGAGCTGAGGTCGTCGTTGACCATCTTCTCCAGCGTGTTCACCAGCGCTTCATCCACCGCTAGTGCCTCTGCATGTTCCACGCACTCGACGTCGCAGTCGAATGCGTGCTCGATCGACGACCCGACGGTGATGACGCCGTTTGGACCCGGCATCTTCATCTTCAGGTACGTGTAGTTGGGGACCGCCATGAATTTGGCATAGCATGGTCGCCCAAGTATGGCGTGGTAGGCCCCTTTGAATCCCACCACCTCGAAGGTGAGGGTTTCCTTGCGGAAATTCTTGGGGGTCCCAAACCGGACGCGGCATCGATCGCCCGAGGGGTTGAACCTGCTTGCCGGGCGCGATGCCGTGAAACGGCTTCGTGCCGGGCCCCCACCGGTCCGGCCCGATCCCCATCGGGCGCAATGTATGCGCGAAGAGGATATTGAGGCTACGCCTCCGTCCATAAGGACCTTCGAAAACCGGGCGTTCCCAATGATGGGATCGACCACCGGTCGTACTTGGCCGGGTTCGGGATGCGGTTTGGGTGGTCCTCCGGCTAAAGGTGATGGCATCCTTCGACCGGTTGAGGAAGGCCGGAGGTGCCCTCTCCGCGGTGAGGACTTCGTGCCGCTCCTTCTTGCGCCGCCGGTCGACATGTCGACGGTAGGTCCCCCAAAGATGAGGAACACATTTTCGACGGCGGGGAAACCACCCGCGTCGCCATCGCCCCCATCTTTCTTGGCCTCTCGCCTCCTTCGCGGCGGCACGGCCATAGAACTTCTTGAGCATGTCGCCTTGCTCAAGAGTATGGTTCACGGGAGTCTTGTGGTAGGGGCATGGCTTCTTCATCATGTCGTCAAACACCCCGGGCCTTGAGGAGCCGGTCGAGGGCCCCGTCGAGCCGGGTCAACGGCGAGGGCCTCGGCGTTGCCGCCGTTGCGCCCCGCTCGCGCGCCTCGCGGCGCGGCTTCTTCCCCTTCTTGCCCCGCTTGTCGTTGCGGCGCGGCTCCTTGGACCCTCGCCCTCCGCGGGCGTGTCCTCGGAGCGCTTGCCCTTCTTGCCGTCGAAGATTGCCCCCACGGCCTCCTCTCCGGAGGCGAAGCTGGTGGCGATGTCGAACAGCTCATTTGAGTCCGTAGGCGGGCTGCGTCCCGGCTCGCGCACAAGGTCCCGCACGTGGTGCCCTCGAGGAACGCGTGCACGATCTCGGACCGTGCCACGGCCGGGGAGCTCCATGCGGCGCTTGGAGAAGCGCCGTATGAAGTCCCGCGGCGAGTCGCCGGCTCGCGTGCAGGAGCGCAGATCCCAGGAGTTCCCAGGGCGCACGTATGTGCCCTGGAAGTTGCCCACGAAGGTGTGGACTAGATCGTCCCAGTTATGGATCTGGCTGGCGGGCAAGTGCTCGAGCCATGTCCGGGCCGCGTCGCCCAGATGCAAGGGCAAGTTGCGGATGATTACTTCGTCGTTGGTGGCCCCACCCGGGGCGACCGAGCTAGGTGGTAGTCGTTGAGCCAGACGCGGGGGTCCGTCTCCCCGTTGTACTTGACGATTGTCGAGGGCTGACGGAAGCGCTGGGGGAACGCCACCGTGCGGATCTCCCGGCTGAACACACGGGTGCCCGGGGGCTCCGGCGTCGGGGAGCGGTCCTCACCGCTATCGTAGCGTCCACCCCTTCGAGGGTGATAGCCTCTGGCCGCTCGCGCGTCCGCCTTGCTGGTGCGTCTGGCGTTGATGACGTTGCGGGCATCTCCATCCAGCGCCCTGCGTGTGTCCAGGAGCCGCTCCTTGGCCGGCGTGCGTCCCTGGTCAGCAGGTTGACCCACGTGCACCGAGGGTTCGCCTCCTGGTGCAGGATCATCACCCCGTGCGTCCCCCTGTTGGCGGATGCGCGAGGCCGAGCTCTCGGCCTGCTGGACGGCCGCTTGCTCAAGGAGGGTCTGCACCTCGCGGTGCATGTCTCGAGCCTCGGGGGTCGAGGGTGCCGGCATGGCGCGTAGCAACGTCGCGGCGGCGATGAGCTTTTGGCTCGCCCGTGGCGGAGTGTCCGCGTTGTCGACGTTGGGGGCGGGGTTGAGGCGGTCACGGACATGTCGGCCTAGCTCCCCCGCGCGCGCTCGCCGCGCGCGGAGGCCTCCCCCCGCCATCGAGGCGCGGAGCGGCCGCCGCGTCCGTATTCCTCCGCCGGCTTGGCCTCGAGCTCGCGGGCTTGGGCCTGGGCCGTGCGTCGACGTCGGCCCCGGCGGGGAGCGCTTGGCCCCGCGGCCGGGCGTGTGACGATCCCCGGGGCGGGCGTGACTTCCCCGTCTCGGCACACCGCCGCACCGGCGGCGTTGGCCGGGTCGTTGGTGATGACGGCGCAACACTCCCGTGTGGGGTCGTAGCTCCCGTCTTGGAGTCGTCGGAGCGACCAAACCGGTAGTCCGTGGCGTCGAGGAAGCACACGAACGCATGGCCCGGGTCCGGCACGCCGGGAGAAGTCCCACTCCGCGTACCCGTGGCGGTTGGCGGGTGGCATCGTGTCGACGGAGCCCGGGGGACGACTCGTCCGCGCGGAGGTGCCGGGGTCCCCGGCGACGAAGACGTGGCGGCCGGTGGAACCCCGCGCATCGTCGTGTTGACGTTGGCGTTGTAGGCCGTAGTGGCGCCACGCGGCCGATGGGGATGCGTGGTCCGAGACCGCACGCGGTCCCGCCGGGGACGGTGGCGACCGTTGTGACGGTGGGCGTGCCACGCCGAGTGGCGGCGGCGCGCTCGGCTCGCCGCCGTTCGGACCGGGCCCGGCGCGAACGCGGCCGGAGCGGCGACGGCGTCGTGGCGTCGATGGGCCCGCGGCATCCGTGCTGCGGGCGCCGCGCGGGTGTCGTGCGCGTGGCGGAGACCGGAGCGGACCCCGGCCTCACGCGCGCGCGCGAAGCTCCTCACGATTAGTGAGGCGCATGAGATAGCCGTTCCCCGTGGCCTGGAAGTTCAAGTCCCCGAAGCGGATCTCGAACCCGGCCGGGAGAGGGTCCGAGCTACCCATGTTGTAGCGGGTACCACGGTAACGGTGCGAATCACCATGGAGGGAGTTGGCGAAATGACCTTAAGCGCTCGTGTGCCCCACGGTGGGCGCCAACTGTCAGTGCGGAATATGGTCCCGACACTAACCAGTAGATAGCGCCTAGATTTATCCCTCAATGGTCGATGCCAAGCAACAAATGACACAAGGTTTTATCCTGGTTCCGGCCGAGGGGGCCGTACGTCCAGCAGGGGCGTGCTCGTGGCACTATATTGCTCGGCACCGGGGGTGCTTGTAGTGGGGCAAATACAAGCAAGGCGGGAGAGGAAGCGTGGCTTCCAAGTCCCTGGGAGAGTGGCTGAAGATGTTGTGGGAGAATAAGAGAGTGAGTGCACGGTATGTTGTGTTCCACTGTGTTCGTTCCTCCCAACCTGTTCCCCCGCGGCTGGGGGCTCGCCTCCCCCTTTTATAGGCCAAGGGGGCGACAAGTTACATGCATGCCGTGCTACCTAGCTACGTGAGGGAGCACGTCGCGCTATGGTGTAGAGTGGGCGGCCGTCCGGACGATCTTCGCTGCGATCCGGCCATGATGGCCTACCCCGTACCCGAACAGTGGCGGTTCGAGGGTAGGAGGGCGGCAGATGGCGATGGCGTCCTCTGATAGGCTTCGAGGGAGGTGCGACGATGGGCGGTACGGGGCACGGGGAGCGGGCGAACGGCGTTCCTTCCCAATGCGCTCCGCGGCGGCGGAGTGGCTGCTTGCGGTGCCGGGCGTGCGCTCGCGGTGCGGGCGTGCGCCCGCACGCGTGGGTACGGCGGCCGTGCCGTTACGGTGGACCGGGATGGCCATCCACCGGCCTAGCGCCCCTCACCTAACCTGCAGAGTCACGGGAAAGTGGAATCGAGGGTGCGCCCGGCCCCTTTTCGAGGGTCGGGCGCGTTAGCCGCATCGTAGTGGGCGCGCGGTGTCACGGGACTGACACCGGCCGTACCGCACAGTGCACCCCACAGTGGCGGGGATGGGCTCCTCCCTGGGGAGTTGGTGCGGCGGCACGGGGCGTGAGCCCGGGCGCATGATGGCGCCGTCCCCGCGGCGTCGGGGCGTTAAATGCCCAAGTACGGGGCCGGCGCACGCGTGCGGGGTGCCCGTGAGCGTGGCGGGCCCCAGCCGAGGGCGGAGCAAACCCTCGAGCGAGTCGAGACCTGCTCGAGGGGGGGCGATCCCTCGAGCGGGGCGGGACCGCTCGAGGGAAAGGGTTGCCCCTCGAACGGGGCGGAGCCCGCTCGAGGGGGAGCGCGCCCTCGAGCGAGGCGGAGCCTGCTCGAGGGGTCTTCTAAGTGGGCCGTCTCGGTGGGCCGTCGGGATCCCGGCGTAGGCCGTGTCCTGCATGGTTAGTTGCCTGCATGGTTTGGCTTAGCGTGTTTTGATACCGGTATTTAAGTGAGGATTTCCCCGTTGTTTAAGGGGACCCCTAGGGCTGTCCCCGACAAAGGAAACCTTTAAAGAGAGTATTAATCTAAAAGTAAAGACAATCTAACCAAGTTAATCTAAGTTAAGTTGACCAAACAAATCTAGGGTTAAACTAGATGGTAAAGGGGTGAACACAAGAGAGTGAGCAAGAAAGATAAGCGTTCCCTCCCTAGGATCTAGGATAACATGGTATGCATCTACTACACGAAAGCGGTAAACCAATCTACCGGGGGTTGTGACCACGGTTTCGCCCTTTCCCTCCTCTCGTACTGTCACTATGCGAAGGTATTCGTGACTAGACCTATGATGGACACGGTATGTTGATGGAATCTATGGGAGTAGCGGATATCATACGCCCGAAAAACACGGTAGCTAACCTTAATCATCAAAGCATCATCAACATGAAAACAATAGATTGAAACCACGAATCAAGTAGCGATCACATAGCATGTATCCATCTAATCCTAGGGATGAACGGAGACATTACCCCATCATCTTACACAGATTGAAGCACATAGGGGTGATGGAGACTCCGGAGAACGTCGTCGATGAAGATGGCGGTGATGGAGCTTGGAAACACCCCTAGGCCAGCGGCTTGGAGTCCTCCTCTTGCTTCCTTCTCTCCGCCGGCGTTGATCCTTGCGACGAGCTCATCTAACTCTCTCCCTCATCTTGCGGCGGCGGTTTTCTGGTGATTGGCGTCGGTAGGATGATTTGTTCGATGTGTCGCTCGACGGCGGCGGAGGGAATAAATAGACGAACACCTAGGGCAAAGGGGGGACCGAACCGACCCCGGAGTGGGCCGGGCCGGTCGGCCCGGGCCGGCCGGCCCGAGCCCACTTCGGCCGGTTCGGCCCCGGTTTCCTCCCCGGTTGCTTCTCGCGTGATCCCTTATTCATGTGCACTTGCATGCGGGCCTTTGACGTCGTTTCCTTCACGGTTAAGGCTTGAATCCTTGCTATGCAAGCTTCGCCGTTTTTACGGTTTAGTCCCCGAAGACCCGCACGTTGACGCTTCGGTCCTCGGGTCATTTGGAGTCATGTTCATCGCGTGTCTTGACTCTTGTTGGGCTTCATGATCTTCTTCCAAAGTGCTTGGTGAACTTATCCCGAAAGTCTCCTCATTAGCGTAGATTTCCTGCGTAAACAGTAAACTCCAAAATCGACATGCAAGTGTGAACTTGTTATATCATTAGTATGCCTAGTGGCGGGTTAGTTGCAAATCATAATCGAAACCAATGTATAACAAGTACTCTAGGTTGACGGAAATTCACCGTCAACATCTCCCCCATGCTTAAACCTTGCTCGTCCTCGAGTAAGTGGCCCTCGCTTAAAAGGGAAATCAGTGTTGCCTTCCAATGTTGTCCCTGCACTTAGTCATTCATGAAGAGGCAAATTGCTCTCTCTTAAGAATTTATTTTTAAAGTTCAAGTTGTGACCGGCTTCTTTTTCATTATGGAAGATAGACTAACAATAAAGAACAAGCCACATTTAACACAATGCTCTCAAACTTAAGTGAACTTCAAACCATTACCTTGTCACATGGAAGATTTTCAAAAAGATGCATATCCAACATAGGTGAAAATCTCTTGCAAAAGCTCATGGAACACTCATCTCATCAAGTCACTCAAGCCTATACTAGATTATTTTCAGCCTACTCTACTCATATGTGATAGTGGAAGGCTTATGTGGAGCTTGGAAGGTCAAAAACAATCCTAGCAAAACATACATCCGAAATATTGTCAAATTAAGAGAGAGGTCTATTGGAATTACCGAGACTCGTCAAAAAGGCCATGGAAAATAAATGTTGGAAAGAGAGAGAGGGATGAAACACACACATCTAGATAAGTGGACATGTGCAAGTGGCAAATGGATGATCCCGAGGCACGAGTGAAGTCCTTGTTATCGGATTGCACATGGTTGGAAGATTTGAGTATGGATTTGTCATCAAGGCACTTGAGAACTTATGAAGCAAAAAGATCCGAGGAGCATCTTTATTATTTTTTTCTACTTTTATTTCCTTCTCATTTTTCTCTCTTTCATTTTTTTCACTTTATTCTTCCTATTTTTCTTAATTTTCTTTTCTTCTTATCATATATTTTTTCATTTTTCATTTTTTTTCTTCTTTTTTTCTTTTGCTCCTCAAAACTTTTTGCAACATAATACTTACATAGCATTTGTGTCAGAGAATTTGTGTCAGAGAATGACTCCTCCCCCATGCTTGAACGATGCTCGTCCTCGAGCATAAAAGAGAGGGGAAATGACTGCTAAAGTAAGTATAAATTCCATAATATTGCGGAATATTTGAATCTCCATCGAGAATTTTACTCCATACTCAAATTGGGTTGTGGACAAGGAGGTGATCACAAAAAGATGTTTTTGGTTTAGGGTGGATGCCCAACGAAGTTTGTGAAATTTTCGATGTGAAAACCCACAATGCATGGACAAAAAGGCTAGCATGAAAAAGTTACACAAAGGAATGACCAGCTTCTTAGTCTCGAACCATAGAAATCAATCCTAATCCAACTCATCAAAACATATGTTTGCAATCTACGGGTTTTGTTATCATAAAACATATATGTATATGGCTTTGGTAGGTAGAACTTTGCAAGAGCATCACAAATATGTAGATAGCATAAAAGTTAAGTTTTCATAAAAACAACAAGTTATCCGGCTATCCATTAACTTAAATCAAAGAGCAAAGATATGTGTGTGGGTCTAGAGCATAGTCATTTCACCTCCACAAATAAAAGAGTCAGTATTTAAATTAATTTTAGATCATATTATAGAGACCAATTAGCCAAGACATGTATAACTTCATGTAGGTAAAACAAAGCGGCAACTTTCATCATCTTTCCGTAAGCATAGGCAATATAGAACATCGAGGTGAACACATGGTCATGCTTATCTATTGAAAGTAAAAAGAAACCTAGGTTGTCCTCCTAGTAGCCATGTTATTGTTTGAAGAGAAAAACAAAATGTTGCACCTAGTTGAGGTTGAAGGCATACTTACAAGCATTTGTGTTTGGAAAAGAGAAGGTCCATGGAGATGTTACCATCCTTTGTAATTCTTCGTTGCCTTCTTCCGACATCTCCATGTATCGATGTGGCTTTTGCTTTTGTCTTGATTTATTAATGCTCCTAAACTTATGAATTTGACCTTGTATGCTTAATGGAGTCATTGGTCGCCCTTCTCTTCAATGTTGTCATCACCATCTCCTCTTTCTTGTTCTCATCATCTCCTTGCTGTCTCTTTTTCATGGATTTCCCCCTCTGTCCAGAACAGAAAATATATCGAAATATAGCTCTATTGAAAAGTTTATGAAATTATCTTTCCAACGTGTGGTCATTCATCAGAAGCGGAGTTCAAACAAGGGAGCTATGTCCGTTTTACATCAGCGCTGCGTGCTGTCCAAACTGATTTCAGGACGTGTTGCACTCGGTGATTCGGGCATAACCGCTTGTAGGAACCTCCGATTGTCTTGATTCTTGATTTGTTGGAATCGTAACTTCATGGAGCTTCTAAATATCCAAAAATATCTAGTGTTTTCCCTTTGAGACCATGCAGAACTTTGATGAGATCGATAGCTTCTCGCGCATTGATCCGGAGATGTTAACGATCCTTATCATTCTATCTTCTAGAGTGTCATGTTGCACTTCCGTGTTGAAGATTCGGGGTCTCCCCCATGCTTAGCATTTTGCTAGTCATGGAAGAAGAAGACAAAGCACTTCTTAGCCATCCTTCAATTTCCTTGTAGTGAGAGTCTTTATCTTGCCTGTAAGACGTTTTAAACGCACATTCTACCCCCAAGGTGACGGTTGGGAGTAGATAGAATTGCCAACAATCCAACAATGTCTCCTAAGATTCTTAACTTGTGGCATAATTAGTTTAATGAGGAATAAAAACCTAATGAGTGTATGTGGTGCAAGGTGTGTATGCACATGATAGGAAAGCATATAAACAAAGACAATGTTTTCACCTAGTTCTAAACACCATGTTTACAACTAGGTTGCCGAATTTCTCCATAGCCATAAAGGTTTATTTATCAAGGGTTAAAACACCATGTCTATCCTTAAATCAATAACTCTTATAGCACAAGAAAAATTAAGCGCATTGCAAAGCTTATAAACTGACCAAAGTAACATGAAAACATATGAAAAGCTAGCTTGGTTTATCGAACTTAACGATGATAGTCCGCAATCATGTTTAAACACCACGTTTACACAAGATCACAAAAGGAAAATACTCATAATGCCTTATGAAGTATTAACATGGAAAATGAAGCATACATCGTTAAGTATACAAAACAACCAAGCCAACTATGTGCAAAACATGTATACGCAAAGAAACATCATGTTGATAACAAAATGCAATGCATGCAAAAAAAAATGATCATGAACATGATGGTGGTTCTAAAAAGAAAAACTGAACTTAGATAAATAACCACAAGTTGATCATCATAAGATAGTGCCATCCTTTATTCTCTCTAAGAAAGTAGTAAAAATATAAAGAAACGGGTTGCCTCCCGAAAAGCGCTTCATTTAAAGTCATAGAGCTCGACTTTCTCACATACCTTTTTTTCGTTGCATAGCCATGGCCCTTCATGCAAGAAGAAAAGGTACCAATGCAGCTTTAATTTACTTCCCATGTTGTGCTTGATCAGTTATAGAAGACTTGCCCAAAGCATCCTTTTGTTTCATCATTATCTCCTTCTTTATCATCCTTCGGTGCTGCCTTCACTCCATGAATTTTTTTTAATGTCCAGAACAGAAAGTATACTCAAGCTCTACTCCATTGCACAGTGCACAAAATTTCCTTTCCAATGAGTCTTTATTTGCTCAAATCGGACTCCGGACAAGAGAGTTACGTCCGTTTTACTTCGGCGATGAAATCTGTCCTGAAATTTCATAACGCGCAACGCTCAATGTTTCCTCCATAACTCCTTGCACGGGTCTTCAAACTTGTTGGTTCTTGATGCGTTGGAATGGTAATTTGAAGGAGCTTCTGAATATCTCATTTTCTTCATTTGTACACCTCTGAACAAGCTCTCAAATTGATGAAGACAGCAGCATCCATCGCGGGATTCGGAGAGGTTGATGATTTATCTTGCAACTCTTTCAGGCATGACTTATTTTTTTTCATTATTCAAGCCTGTCTACATGGTTAGTGAAAATCGGTCCTTTCCCGTCATATGATTCTTTAAGGTCATTAGCTTGACCAAGCGCAAAGCATGATCGAGATTTACAAAACTTATTGTAAACATACGCGTCCATAATTAACACCACATGTGAATTGTAGCAACAAGTCAAGGTGTAAATAAAAGAAGCATATGTTTCATGCATATAACCTAGCTCATCATTAGGCAAAGGTTGTTTAGGTGTGAGATTAATTGGATCAAAAATAAATGTTTCCTCTTTTTCATTCTCAAGAAAATCTAGCCTATCAACATGATCAATATTGGAACAAGGCATAGACATTAAACTATCGTTCATACTATTGGTTGAGCATGAGTATTTGAATTTATCAACATCAATATCAATAATATCTTGATATTTCAGCGCGTACCTTGGCCTTAGAGATTTTTCAACAAGAGTGATATTTGGTTCATCAAGCAGTGTTGAAGGCGAATCGATCTCAACGAGTGAAGGTGTCTCTTTGTTACCTTTTTTGCATCCCCTCCATCTCATCATGTGGAACATGTAATCCTTCAACTATGTATGCATTCATCTCTTCTTTGAAGTCTTCTTTATCAACCAAATCTTCATCTTCAAAGACTTGTATGTTGCTTTCTTTATCTTCCACGTACCACATGTCGTCAAGATCGCTCATTGTTGATTCACTCTTTCCTTCATCCTTGAGTACTTCCATGTCTTGATTTGCTAGTGTGTAGGCTTCAATAGCACACAAGCTATCATCTATCTTGAGTCCTATCTCCTCCCATTTATCCTTTGAGTCACTAGGCTCATCACGGTTGTACTCTTCTCTTCCTTCATCATAAATCTTTGAGTTGTCAAACCGGTCGATCCATCCTTCATCTCCTTCTTCTCTTTCTTCTTCAAACATCTTTTGGATCGACTCTCCACTCATCTCTTGATCAAATATATCTTCAATTAGTTTGGCAACGTGTCGGCGTTCCTCCTTCCTTCGGCAGTTAATTAGTGGGGCGAAATCAACTTGAACCCAACCGGATTGCTTGAACTCCGCCAATGGTTTAGCATTCCACATACTTCGGCCTACATTCATGTTAGTTTCAACATTTTTAACATCCGAAATGACTTCTCTTACCTTGGGAAGTGGATCTTCACTTTCTTGTATGGTCGGTTCATCTTCCTTGACCTCCGGTTCATCTTTTTCAGAAATTTCAGCAAGCACCTTGGGCTTGATTTTGTCGTTTTGCTCCTCTCGACAACATCTTTGCCAATCTCGTATTGTTCTTTGTCCATTGCTTATCCTTTGTAAGATTTGTGCGGCTTCACTAATTGTTTTATCCATTATATCACCGCCTGCACACATGCTTACAAAACGAGACGAGTTAGGGGTTAGTGAAAAATAAAAGGTATGCAACATCAAGTCACCGGAAAATCCCAAGTTCAGGCCTCGCTCAAGTAGTTCATTAAAACGGTGCCATGCTTCATCAATTCCTTCATCCTCTCCTTGCTTGAAAGTGAGCACTTGCCTCCTTAAGTCTTGGACCTTGCTTATGGGAAAGAACTTCAAAAGAAACTTCTTCACTAGCTCATCCCAATTTCCTTTTGCTTCAACAGACGCAAGTGTGTACCATCTTCGCACTTTATCTTCGAGAGAGAATGGAAAAAGATTCCACTTGAACCAAGCGGCCGGAACTCCTTTTTGTTGCACCGTGTTGCATAACATCGTGAATTCCTTAATGTGTCTATATGGGTTGTCATCCTCCAATCCTCTAAATGGTTTTGTCGCCACTAACTTGATGATTCCAGGCTTCAGTTCGTAGTGTGTTGTAGCAAGCATCAAATCTGATTTTTGTATCTCAATGTCTTCCATTGACGGCATTGCTAGCTCCCTTAGCGACATCTCTTCGTCTTCCAATGGTGAGGTGAACAAATCCATCTAGGCACAAGAAAAGTAGAAAGAAAAACAAAAAAAAATTCTTTTTTTTAGAAAATAAGGGTTAGGTGTTAGTAATCAACAAAATTAATACTAGATTAAACGTAGCAAACTGGCTTGCTCCCCGGAAACGGCGCCAGAAAAAGGGGCTTGTTGACGGATAAAACTCGTATCCACCTACGATCCGCAAGCGTACGGACCTACACCTTTTTCACCACGGGATTCCCAAGGTTCTTGTCAATCCGCGGAGCAAGGGGATTACTAGCGCTTAACCAAGTACTAATCTCGTTGACTAAGGAAACCTTTAAAGAGAGTATTAATCTAAAAGTAAAGACAATCTAACCAAGTTAATCTAAGTTAAGTTGACCAAACAAATCTAGGGTTAAACTAGATGGTAAAGGGGTGAACACAAGAGAGTGAGCAAGAAAGATAAGCGTTCCCTCCCTAGGATCTAGGATAACATGGTATGCATCTACTACACGAAAGCGGTAAACCAATCTACGGGGGTTGTGACCACGGTTTCGCCCTTTCCCTCCTCTCGTCTCGTCACTACGCGAAGGTATTCGTGACTAGACCTATGATGGACACGGTATGTTGATGGAATCTATGGGAGTAGCGGATATCATACGCCCGAAAAACACGGTAGCTAACCTTAATCATCAAAGCATCATCAACATGAAAACAATAGATTGAAACCACGAATCAAGTAGCGATCACATAGCATGTATCCATCTAATCCTAGGGATGAACGGAGACATTACCCCATCATCTTACACGGATTGAAGCACATAGGGGTGATGGAGACTCCGGAGAACGTCGTCGATGAAGATGGCGGTGATGGAGCTTGGGAACACCCCTAGGCCAGCGGCTTGGAGTCCTCCTCTTGCTTCCTTCTCTCCGCCGGCGTTGATCCTTGCGACGAGCTCATCTAACTCTCTCCCTCATCTTGCGGCGGCGGTTTTCCGGTGATTGGCGTACGTAGGATGATTTGTTCGATGTGTCGGTCGACGGCGGCGGAGGGAATAAATAGACGAACACCTAGGGCAAAGGGGGGACCGAACCGACCCCGGAGTGGGGGCCGGGCCGGTCGGCCCGAGCCGGCCGGCCCGAGCCCACTTCGGCCCGGTTCGGCCCCGGTTTCCTCCCCGGTTGCTTCTCGCGTGATCCCTTATTCGTGTGCACTTGCATGTGGGCCTTTGACGTCGTTTCCTTCACGGTTAAGGCTTGAATCCTTGCTATGCAAGCTTCGCTGTTTTCTGGTTCAGTCCCTGAAGACCTGCACGTTGACGCTTCGGTCCTCGGGTCATTTGGAGTCATGTTCATCGCGTGTCTTGACTCTTGTCGGGCTTCATGATCTTCTTCCAAAGTGCTTGGAAAACTTATCCCGAAAGTCTCCTCATTAGCGTAGATTTCCTGCGTAAACAATAAACTCCAAAATCGACATGCAAGTGTGAACTTGTTATATCATTAGTATGCCTAGTGGCGGGTTAGTTGCAAATCATAATCGAAACCAATGTATAACAAGTACTCTAGGTTGACGGAAATTCACCGTCAACACACATCTATTTATAGCGGGGTCCACCAGATCCGCCCGTTCCGGCTCCTTCCTCCGCATGACGCGCACTACTACGGCTATATCCCAATAATTTTGTGAGAAGATCACACCGGATTACTCACCGGATGATCAAGTCACGACCTAAGTGAGGACCATGTGTGGTTCGAGGACCGGTGGATGGTCACTTCCTGGTGTGATGAGTGATTGACAACGTTTCCTGGTGTGATGAGTGATTGACAACGTTTGTGGACTGATTCTTGGATAAGTATTGCAGTTGTAGGTTGCGGCTTGACTGGTATTGGTGCAGGTGAAGAACAAGCGCGAAAGGTCATTGCCGGTGAAGCCTCCAGGTGTGGAGAAGACAAGTAGGCTTCGTTCGAGGGACCCGGTGGCCAGTGGAGTCAAGTGCGAGCCGCATGATGCCAAGAACGGCAAATGAAGTCATGGACGGTTTCTTGGTTGAGCCTCAAAACCAAGGTCGAGCCGGGACTACGTAGGAGCCAAGTCATGAGTGGCGATTGGCGGAGGCTACTCTGAGTTCGTGGGGTTTCCGGTGGTTCACCAGAAAACCACTGGGTTCCTTGGTTGATTCACAAAGCCAAGATCGAAGACCCGAAGACGGAGGTGCAGCAGCATCGGACCGGTCTGACCGGTGGGTTTGACCGGTCTGACCGGTGGGTACCAGTCTGATTGGTGAGGAGCACCAGTCTGACCGGTGTGCGACGACGCAGTCCGGAGACTTCGAAGTGGAGGACACGCGTTGGGATCGCAAGGCTTGCGTCGAGGCTAAGCAAGTTTGCGGTCGCTGGGCATCCGTTTGATGGAGAGATGACATAGATTTCCGAATTCACCCTCGAGAGGCATGTATCCCTAATTAGCTAGTAAGGGTAACTTAGACTTTCGGTTGCCTCCATATAACCCAAGAGGTGAGAGGATGGCAGCCAACTCGGGGAACCCTAGCTCATTTGGTTTTCCTATTTTCCCTTCCTATTTTCCTTAGGATTTCTATAGGACTAGCTTGACAACTTCATGGTGAGATCTTGTGACAGGGATGGATGATCGGGCGGCAAACTAGACCTTGTATGAACCTTTTTGTAATGTATAGATGATTCGGCGTGGTTCCTCAAGGCTTGGATGTGTTGTTCCCTTTCATTCTTTTTGGTGATTTTCGGAGCCTTTTCTTGATGTTTTTCTTGGAGAGTTTTTGAGGCCGTTTTATTGGGGATTTTTTGGGGGATGTATGCATGAACCCTTCGTGGTTCTTTTCCCTTTGATTCCCCTCCAAAATCCGTGAGAAATGGGGCTCGATTTTGGGGTTTTCATTGTCCTAGGGTTTGGTGGGTTCTTGGCGGAAATCCTTTCGATTCCTCTTGATTCAACGAGTTTTGATGAACCATAGCTTGGCTATGGAGTGCCCATGAGGTGTTCCTACTATCCCCAAAGTCTTGTTCGGATCCGTGGAGGGAATCGGGAGATCGAAAGTTGGATTTGGAGGAGTTGACCTGCGAGTTCTGTTCATCCCGAGCTGCCCAGGTTACACCTGTCTGACCGGTGCTCTTGACCGGTCTAACCAGTGTGAGCCCTTTGTGGGATTTGCCTCGGGTGAGTTGCTTAATCCATGCGTCTTTGGGTTGTGTCGGTGCTGGTCAGTTCTTGGAAGTTTTGGAGGTGTTTTGGTTGGCTTTGTGTAGAGTTCTTGTTTCGTGCAGGCTGTGTTTTAGGGGTGTTTTTGTTCCAGGGCCTAGAGAAGTCACTAAGGCTCTTTGGAACATTTGTTGTGCGGCTACTGCAGCCACCGGGTTGACCGGTTCTGTCCACCGGTCTGACCGGTGTCACCGGTCTGACCGGCGCAGGCCATCGGTTTGACTGGTGTAGCATAGGCAGCAAGCTGTGTAAGTTTCTGCTATGCGTGTTGGTGAGTTTGGCTCGGAAGGTTGTTTGTTGGTTCCTAGGATTAGTAGCAGTCCAGTGGCTGTGTGGTCTTGACCAACTTGGGTAGTTGAGTTGGAGATGTGTGTTGGAAGCTGTGTTCATCTTGTTGGAGCCTCTATCTCCTTCGAGAAGAATTTTTATCGGCTCCGATTCACTCCCCCCTCTCTGGTTCGCCGTATGGGTCCTTCAAGTGGTATCAGAGTAGGTTACGGGTCTTGATTGACTCTAACTAGTCTAAGATCCAAGGATGGCGTAGCAGGAACAGGGTTCGGGTCCACCACACTTTGATGGCAAAAACTACCAGATGTGGAGTAAGCGGATGGTAGCGTTCCTCCGCGGAAAGGGTCAAATCCTTTGGGATGTCACGGTGGACACAGACTATGTCTGGCCGATGAACTTCCTTGCTCCAGGATCGAGGGACATGTTCGACGCCAACAACAAGGCGGTCGACTACTGTGACAACCCCACCCGAGATAATTCCGTACTATCGCCTAAACCACTCCTTTTGGTCATTAAGCGATAATAAAGAAGTATCCCGTTGAGTGTTGTCGGGTTTACACCCGGTAAATCACTTGGAAACACATAGAGGATCGAACGTATGCATTAAAACTCCCACGAAGGAGAGTCCGGAGTACCTTACAAATTAACATCAAATCCCCTTAGGGTCCATTATTATAAACATAGTTCTTTGACACGGAAGTAAATGGTTCAGAGTTTATTGAAATCAGCGGAAGATAGCTAAACGATACGATCACATCATAGGAGGCCTGTCCATGAGGCAATCACTCTTCGTCATCCACCCATTCCAGCCCCCAGCCGGGTGGAAGTTCTCCGGGCCACACATCACATGCATTACCTGGAACAACATTTATAAAGCAAGGCTGAGTATACTAATACTCAGCAAGACTTACCCGTCTAAAATAAAGACTTTACCTCTAGTCATGCAAGCCTTTTGGCTAGTGGGTTTGTTTGCCAAAAAGCTACTAAGTGGTGAATCCTTACTTTCACATTTTAGCTCAAGTTCTAGTAGAAGTAATCATTACTAGGTAAGCAGCTATTGCAACCAAAGTTGTACAAACAATTAATCAAAGTAATGATCTTCACAAAGTTCCATCATAAAGGATATCATGGCCAGTCGGGTAAGTAGTCTCAAATGACGGCGAGAGGCCGACAATCGATTGATTCATAACCTTGCAAGGTGGACCTAAACACACGGGAGGTGCCCTCACTAAGAGTTCACCAACCAGGCGGTTCCCGTCATTCTTCGGTTTGGGGATAATAGCTCACAGTCTTAAGTACAAGGTTTATCTGGGCTACGCCACTAAGGTCACCCAGACTCACGCATGCACTCGGGTAGCAAGCTCGGGGCTGCAACCCTAAGAGTAGTGATAGTAAAACCCCGTACCGCCTCATTTAGGTACTAGGCTTACCGTGCCCATTTCCGACAAGTGTTTAGTACTTTCAAACACTTAACCAACGAAGCCATTGGACCGGAGCCCAAATCCCATGCTCTTACCACATGAGCAATCCAATTAAACATATGGTGATTCCATAAAGAAGATCCTATTCTCGCGAGTGAAGAACATCACTCGACTTGTAACGGATCGTTAAGCATAGCATCTAGAGACCTATCATTCTAGTGAAAGATCATAGGTACTTATGGATCATGCAACTAGGGTTTCATTTCAACTCCTGAACGTAAATGCACATACAATAATGAGAAGTAAATTCAGAAGTTTTAAAGAAACGCTGGGGTTAATGAATAAACCGGGGCTTGCCTTCGTCAGCACAAGCAGTTAGACACACTTCCGGACTTTGGCCCGGGTCTTGCTCTACGGTCACGTAGTGCACACCTCCTCCAGATCCCTCGTTCACGTCCGCTGGCACGAGCATGTAGCTACCGTTGGGAACTTCTACACAGAGGATGCAATGCAAGACTGAAGCGACCATTTAAATTTAATTAATTTCAAACAACTTATGACAACCAAGAGGTGCATGTTTGAACACATTCACCTAGATAATAATACATTCAGCATACCCTTCCTATAAAGGAACAATATGCAATGCTTCATTATCTAGACTTTTAATAGTGACTGTGTACATATATATATTTAAATGGATTAATGTAATTCACACAACAAAACAAGGTAGCAATGGCTACAAGTTGGATAGGGTTGGTCATATTCACCTTAAGAAATGCATTTAAACATTTCTCCCTTTTTAAAGATAATTAAAAGCCTTTCTAGCCTTTTCTTAAATGTGATTGCGTGCACAGCTATTAAGGAGTATCTTATTTAAATACAAACGGCAAGGAATTTACTTTTGCACCACCATTTTACTTTTCTAACTCATTTATTTCACTTATGCACAAAAGGAGGTATTTTTCCTATTTTCCTTTCACTAAATTAATCTAGTTAGCAACCGTTTTAACAACTAAACACATAACAAACTTATCCAATAGTGCCCACTGGCCCCAAGGACCAGGAACACTTCGTTGGACAGCAAGGAATTGATTTTGCATAACTGAATTTAATGTACAAAATTTAAAGGCATTACTAGTTAGCATATAAGGGAATAATACATATTAAAATAAATACAACATAATTGAATCCCAACTTTCTCCTACACATGATTTGGTCCAAAACAAGCCCAAAGAACCAAGAAACACACCTATAGCCTTTATGAAACATGCTACACATATTTATGATTAAAAGCAAGCATAAATAAGGAAATAATATTTCTAACAGAGATAAAATCATGGTAAATTCACTAAAGGTGCTTTTTAGCATAACATGACCATAGCCAGAAGTTGGCCTAAAAATATTTATTTTTGAAGCTACAAAAATCATCTAGGCATATTTGTCAATTTCACATAATGATTTTTATAAAAATATTTGTGCAGTCATGGCGTGGTGTACAACATATCGAAAATATAGCTCAAGAACTTGTGTAGGTTTTGCAGAAACATAGATCTAGGGACTTTACATTTCTATTTTTCAGGCAAAAACTGTAGCTCAAAAGTATATACATTTTTGGAGAAAGTTGTAGTTCTTGTTACATTGAGCACAACAAAATTGGGTTTGCAATTTTTGGATTTTTCTGTGATTTGTTATGGATTTTACAAGGTTCAGCTGAAATACAAAAGGAAGTAAGAAACCTTTTTGCCACCAGGCCCCTGAACAGGTTTCCACCTTCACAGATCTACCCTCGGATTGCACAAAACACCCTGGAAGTTTCGGGGGCTTTGCAATGTGGTCCTCGGCCTATGGGGGCGGCGCGGCCTAGAGGAATTCCGGCGACCAAGGGCGGTGGGCTGCCTTGCGTGCCAAGGCTATGGTCACGGTATGGGGCGCAGCACGGCATGGTACGGCGACGACATGGGCGGGTACGGCCGAGACGCCAATGGGCGGCCGGCGGCTTGGTCGGCGCGGTGCGGCCACGGCGCGTGCGACACGTGGGTCCGGGGAACGGGGTGTGGATGGCGGTGCGGTGCAAGGGGCGGGGTCCACGGCGCGCGGACCGGCGGACCGAGGTCGGCCTTGGCGTGCGGGCCCGGCGCGGCGCGCGGCGGGCGACGCGCGGCGTCGGAGCGGCCAGCGCATTCCAGAGCGCCAGTGCCTGCGAACCTTTTCCAAGCAGCCCTGTTTGACCGAGCAAATCTCCAAAAAGTTGAACAAAGTGGTCCAAGCAGTGAATAGCAAAGTTGTAGATCTCCTGACCCTCTACAACTTTTACAAAGGGAGTATGGCCTTTTTCTCAACTATTTTTGCACAATTTGGATGCCAAGTTGCAGATTTTCTGGGCACCAGTAACAGTGCCGAACTACATTGACTGAGGTTTGTCACCTATTTACGCTTCAAATCTCAACTGCCACTCAACATGAAAGTTGTGTTCCCCGACAAAATACACAACTTTTGTATTGGGAGAATTTGGAGTGTTTATGGAAAATTTGGAGAACGAGGCAAAAGTTCCGGGCGACACTGGTGGGTCAAAGTGTGTTTAAGGGGTTTGACAAGGGTTTTGACCCAACCTTGACCATGAGTTGACCAAGGGGTGTCATTAGGGGTTGTCGGTGATGTTTTCAAGGTGATGGCCCAGGTTGATCGTCGTTTGACCAAAGTCAACTCTGTTGACCAAATCATTAGGGTTAATTACCCGGCCGAAAACCTGGGGCGTCACAACTACTTGTTTCGTGCTCTGTGTCAGTCTGAATTCGATTGGGTGCACACGGAGAACTTGGCTTTTAGAATTTGTACGGTGTTGAAAGAAGCTCATGTTGGAAATGCTCAAGTTCAGGCTCGGATGTATGCGACTTATCGGAGAGAGTACGAGAACTTCACTCATCTCCCCGGTGAGTCCATCAATGCCTTGTTTCAAAGGTTCACGGTTATGGTGAACAACATGAGGGCCAATGTGTACGTGCTCCCGTATGATGATCATGATAGAGTGAGGACCATGTGTGGTTCGAGGACCGGTGGATGATCGCTTCCTGGTGTGATGAGTGATTGACAACGTTGTGTGGACTGATTCTTGTCTAAGTATTGCAGGTGCAGGTTGCGTCTTGACTGGTGTTGCTGCAGGTGAAGAACAAGTGCGAAAGGTCATTTCCGATGAGGCCCCCAGGTGTGGAGAAAACAAATAGGCTTCGTTCGAGGGACCCGGTGGCCAGCAGAATCAAGTGCGGGCCGCATGGTGGCATGAATAGTAAGATGAAGTGATGGACGATTTCTTGGTTGAGCCTCAAAACCAAGGTCGAGCCGAGACTACGTGGGAGCCGAGTCATGAGTGGCAATTGGCGGAGGCTACACCGAGTTCGCGGGGTTTCTAGTGGTTCACCAGAAAATCACTAGGTTCCTTGGTTGATCCACAAAGCCAAGACCGAAGAACTGAAGATGGAGGTGCAACAGCATCAGACCGGTCTGACCAGTGGGTCTGACCGGTCTGACTGGTGAGGAGCACCAGTCTGACCGGTGTGCGACGACGCAGTCCGGAGTCTTCGAAGCGGAGGACACGCGTCAGGATCGCAAGGCTTGCGTCGAGGCTAAGCAGGTTGCGGTCGCCGGGCATCCGTCCGATGGAGTGATGACAAAGATTTCCGATTTCGCCCTCGGGTGGCACGTATCCCTAATTAGCTAGTAATGGTATTTTGGACTTTCGGTTGCCTCCATATAACCCAAGTGGTGAGAGGATGGCAGCCATCTCTTGGAACCCTAGTTCATTTGCTTTCCTATTTTCCCTTCCTATTTTCTTAGGATTTCCATAGGACTAACTTGAGAGCTTCATGGTGAGATCTTATGAGAGGGTTGGATGATTGGGTGGCAAGCTAGACCTTGTATGAACCTCCTTGGTATGTATAGATGTTTCGGAGTGGTTCCTCAAGGCTTTGTTGTGTTGTTCCCGGATGTTCTTGGTTGTGATTTTCGGAGCCCTCTCTTGGTGGTTTTCTCGGTGTGCTTTCAAGACCTTGCTCTTGGGAATTTGATGGGGGAAATTTGTGTGAACCCTTCGTGGTTCTTTTGTTGATTTCCCTCCCAAATCCGTGAGTTAAGGGGCGCGATTTTGGGGTTTTTGGTGTTATAGGGCTAGAGGAGTTCTTGGCGGGATTTCTTCGATTCCTCTTGATTTGGCAAGTTTTGGTGGACAAAAACTTAGCAATGGACTCCTCATGAGGTGTTCCTACTATCCCCAAAGTCTTGTGCAAATCCGTGGAGCGATTCGGGAGATTGGGAGTTTGTTTTGGGGGAGTTGACCCGCGGGTGCTGTTCATCCCGAGCTGCCCAGGCTCGACCGGTCTGACCGGTGTGCATGACCGGTCTGACCGTTGTATGCCACTTGTGGGATTTGCCTCGGGTGAACTGCTTGACTTGTGTGTCTTTGGGTCGTGGTGCTGCTGGTCAGTTCTTGGTCTGTTTGGAGTTTTTTTTGCTAGGCTTTGTGTAGGGTTTCCCTTCCGTGCAGGTTGTGTTTTGGGAGTGTTTTTGTTCTAGTGAACGCTTGTTGTGCGGCTGCCGTAACCACGGTCGACCGACCGGCTCGTCCATCGGTCCGACCGGCGCGAGCCATCGGTCGACCGGTGCGGCACGGGCGGCAAGAAGCCGTGCAAGTTTCCGCTGTGCGTGTTGGTGTGTTTTGGCTCGGAAGGTTTTTTGTTGGTTCCTAGGTCCAGTAGCACTCCAGTGGCTGCGTGGGCTTGGCCAAATTGGGTAGTGAGTCGGAGACGTGTGTTGGAAGCCGTGTTCGTATTGTTGGAGTGTCCATCTCCTTCGAGAAGAATTTTTATCATCTCCCATTCACTCTCCTCCTCTCTAGTTTGCCGTATCAATCCTTCAACTTGTATCAGAGCCGGTTACGGGTCTTCATTGACTCTAACCAGTCTAAGATCCTAGGATGGCGTACCAGGAACAGGGTTCGGGTCCTCTGCACTTCGATGGCAAAAACAACCAGATGTGGAGTAAGTGGATGGAGGCATTCCTCCACGGAAAGTGTCAGATCCTTTGGGATGTCACGGTGGACACAGGCTATGTCCAGCCGATGAACTTCCTTGCTCCAGGATCGAGGGACTTGTTCGACGCCAACAACAAGGCGGTCGACTACTTGTTTCGTGCTTTGTGTCAGCCTGAATTCGATCGGGTGCACACCGAGCACTTGGCTTGTAGAATCTGGTCGGTGTTGAAGGAAGCTCATGTTGGGAATGCCCAGGTTCAGGATCGGATGTACGTGACTTACCAAAGAGAGTACGAGAACTTCACTCATCTCCCCGGTGAGTCCATCGATGCCTTGTTTCAGAGGTTCACGGTGGTTGTGAACAACATGAGGGCCAATGTGGACGTGCTCTCGTACAATGATCATGATAGGGCTGTCAAGCTCTTACGCTTGTTGGATCGTACGGTTTGGGGCGGAAAGTTTGAGGCCATTGTGGAGTCGGAGAAGTATGACACTCTGACCGTGAACGAGCTATTCTCGAAGCTCAAGTCGGCTGAGGTGGATAAGGGCCCGACTGATTCTCATAGTCTCGCCCCCATCGGTGGCTCGAAAGGAAAGACTAACGCTAACCCATCCACCAGGATGTTCTCTTTTTCCTCTTTGATGTCTATGCCAGATGAGGAGTTCGACGTGCTTGCAGCGGACGACCTGGCGTTGCTGACGAGGAGATTCGAGAGGCTACACGAGAACCGAGTGAACATGAGGAGGAACACGGGGACATGTTTCCAGTGCGGCAAGCCGGGACACTTCGTCGCGAACTGCCCGGAGAAGGTCGAGAACAAGGACAGCTACAAGCACAAGTCGAAGACGGATAGCAAGTACCAGTCGAGGCGTGACCACAAGAGAAAGCACAAGGATGAGAGACGATCGAGGAAGAAGGAGAGCCGAGGCAAGGCCCGAGCGATGGTTGGAGCGAGCGACGTCGACTCCAGTTCTGCGTACTCCACCTCGAGCTTGAGCAGCAGTGAAGATGAAGGTGATCATCGCAAGGGCAGGAAGTCGTCCAAGAACCTGAGCGGACTAAGCTGCTTCGCTAGATACGGCTTCTGCACCATGGCGCTGAGCTCCGGTAGCACGAAGAGCACACAGAGCGACTCGGACTCTGACTCCGACGACGAGGTGTGTAATGAACTCCCCTTCTTGCGTCAGGAGAATGAACATCTTGGCTTGTTTCTTGATAAACGTGATGACATGCTTAGAGAGGCCAGGAAGATGTGGAAAGAGCTTAGGGCCTCGCTTGAGGATGATAGGACTAGAGTGGCTGAGCTAGAAACACAGAATTTGGATGCTAAGCTTGAAATTGATTCTCTGAAAGCTTCACCTGTTGTTTCTGATGAAGTTGAATGTGCTGATTGCCCTATCTTTCTAGCTGATCTTGCCTTGTTTAAGGAAAAGCAAGCCTCCAAGCGTGAGGAACTAGATGTGCTTAGGGTTGAAGTGGCTGAGCTTAAATCTAGACCTGCTTTGCTAGGTGCTTGCACGTCTTGCCCTGTTTTGCATGGTAAAATTAATGAGATGCATGCTTAAACTGTTTCTCTTGAGGCTAAGCTAAAAGAACCAATTCCTACATCTTACTTTACCTGTGAATTGCATGCTTTGAAGAATCTGGAACTTGCACATTATGTTGACCGTTTGCAGGATGAGAATGATGAGTTGAGAAAGTTGATGGGTTGGTTATCTAGTCATGAGCCTTAGTTGAAGATAATGATCGAGACATACAAGAGGCCAGATTGTGAGGGTCTTTGGGAAAACAAGGTTGGTGAGGGAAGTGGAGAGAACATTCCAGAGCCACCAAAAACCCACCGCACAAATGATTTCCCTCCTAAACCTAACCATCTTAGGAACCGACTAGACACAACCCCAAATCCACTCGTGTTTCCTCCACAAACAAATGATTTCCAAAAGCCTATCAAGTTTGTGAGAACTTCAGGGAAAGTGTTCTTTAGGAAAGAGAGTGAGAAGGCTAGTGAGGAGAAACCGGTTGAGAAGCCGAGTGGAGAGAAACCAAGTGAGCAGCCCCAACCTAAGCCTAAGCCTAAGCTTGTGAGGTTCCATTGTGGCTATTGTGGGAGAGATGGCTATAAGGATGAGTTTTGCTTCAAAAGGAGGCGAGAGGAGAGAATGGCGAAGGAGTGGGCTAAAAAGGACAAGTACCACCCTTCCAATGGTGTACTTGGGCCTCGTGTGCAGCTGCCCAGGGCAAAGGCGAGTGTGAGGACAGTTCCAGCTTGGGGAGAGTGAAAGGCAGCTGGAGGTGCTGCTGGCCGAGCTACACCGATCATACCGGTGAGAGGCACCGGTCAGACCGGTGCAGGCCTAGACAGGCAGCAGTTTGGGTTTCGTGCTCGTACAGGTGCGAGGTTTGGTTGTGGAGGTCGTGGTTCTGGTGGTTGGGCTGGAGAGTTTGCAGGAGGTCAGTTTGCTAGGCGTTCTCCCCTCGTGCTCAATACAGGGATGAGAGGAGTCGTAGCTTTGAGTTGGAGAGGAGGGACGGTCCACGGTATTCCTTTCGTGGATTTGGTCCTCCTCCAGGTAGAGAGGGTTGCTTCCCTCATAGTGGTTACAATGGTGGTGTTCGTGGAGGTAGCTTTGGTAGGAAAGATGTTTTGGATCGTGCTAACCCCACTTTTGATCAAATGGCTCGGCACTGGTTTTACTCTTTTGGTACTAACCCCAGTGCTGAGTCGTTTGTTCGCTAACGTGCTTGTTTTTGAATTCCAGGTGGGAGACTTGAAGAACATGTGGTTGATTGACTCTAGTTGCTCGAGGCATATGACCAGAGACAAGGGGTGGTTCTCAAGTCTCGTCCCAGTGGTGACAAAGAGGTACATCACCTTTGGGGACAATGGGCGTGGGCGTGTCCTTTCAGAAGGTGAGATTAAGGTGAGTGACAAGATCACTCTCAGGCTTGTTGCTCTTGTTCAATCGCTTGGATACAATTTGCTTTCTGTGTCCTAGCTATTGGATGAGGGTTTTGAGGTGTTGTTTCGGCCTGGTGGTTCTCGGATTTTGCACTCTCGAGGGGACCTTGTCTGTATGGTCGTTCCCGAGGGTCGGGTGTTCCGAGCTGATTTTTCTCAGTCTTATGGTGTTGAGTGTTGTTTCTTGGCTGGTTCTTCAAGTGAGTTGTGGAAGTGGCATAGGAAGTTGGGTCACTTGAGCTTTGACCTTTTGTCTCGCTTGAGTAAACTCAATATGGTCCGAGGATTGCCACGGTTAAGTGTAACACCCTAATTTTCACTTTTGATTTTAATTAAAAATTTTCTTAGCAACCGTCGTTCTTGCTTAAGGAATATAAGGTGTTTGTGCTTTTCTAGGCATTTAATCCTTTTTGTTAAATAAAATAATGAAATATAAGAGTTTATTATTGCATACATGCTGCTGCATCGTTTTTGAATGTTTGAATTCAAATTCATGTTTGAATTCATTTGTTTGATTGTTTTTAAAATTAGAAAACCTTTTTCTTTTTACCTTTTCCCCACCTCGATTTTGGCCCGTTTCATTTTGAGCCCATAGTAGCCAAGTCTGCAGCCACCCCCTTGACTTTCGGCCCAGCGTGCCGCAAACCCCCCGCCGCTCCACTGCTGACCCGCCGGCGGCCCGGCCCGGCCCGGCGCGGCCCGGCACCCGGCCGCCGGCCGCTGCCATTGACGGGCGGGTCCCGCCCGTTATCCCCGACCTTGGGTCGGTATCCGACCGGGCGGGAACCCCGACCCCGAGCCGGCCTCGCGCCCGGGTGTGGCCGCGAGCCTCGCACGCCAAGGCGCTCCGCGCCGCCTATTTAAAGGCGCCGCCTCGCCCGCGCCGCCTTCGCCCAACCCTAGCCACCCGAGCGCGCCGCCTTCGCCTAACCCTAGCCGCGCCGCCGTGCTCGACCCACGCCGCCGCTGCCTCCCGGTCATGAAGAAGCCACCCCGGACCTCTGTCGCAAGGTGAGGAAGTCGCCGGTGCTGCTTGTAGCCGTCCCCGTGCTCCAAGTCGTCGAGACGGGCTCGCCGTCATCGCGCCGCCGCTCAACGCTACCCCGCCGCGATGCGCGCCATCTCCGCTACACCCTAGTCAACCGCGCCAACCCTAGCTCGCTTCCCCATGCTGCGCGCGTCGTTTTGGTGCAACCCGTGTGTCGAATCATGTAGCGCAGACAAAGATCGGTCCTGCACCGGCGAGCTCGTCGTCGTTGCGCCGCCGCCCGCCGCCGCGTCCTGTTCAGCGCCGCCGCTCGCGCGCGTGTGTGCCATCCAGGCCGTCGGATCTAGATCCGAGGGGCCGGAATCAACCGCCCCCGGTCAATACCGGTCAACCGAGCAGCCCCGCGCCGTTTTGCTTAGAAGCCCACGGGTTTTTCTAGTTTCACAAAAATATCCTTCCACCATAGAAAGATCCTTGCATTTAGGTCCTGAATCTTGCGGTTTAAACCCTAGGCGCCTTAGTTTTTGCACCCGAGGTCCTAAGCTGCTAGGTTAGCATAGTAGCCCCTGAGTTTTTATATAAAATTATGTTTTAGCCCTTAGATTCTTGCAGTTTAGTCCCTAATCTTGTTTAAGCCGTATCTTAGTCGTTTTAGCTCCATTTTTAGCGTTCTTTATGTCCACGAGATCGTCTCGACGAGTAGAATAGTTTTATGCCTCTGTTTTGTTCTGTTAATGCTGTTTGGTGATTGTTTCTGAATTTATTCTATTGTATGCTTGTATGTGAATGTGTGGAGCGTAGAGTACGAGCAGTTCGAGGACTTCGCTGCCATTGAAGATTTTCAAGACCCTGAGTAGTTTCCGGAGCTGGTAGAAGGCAAGTCCTTGCTACATCCTCGTTGATCCTATTACAACATGCATTTCAATTACATCGTTATTCATTATTGCTTTGCATGAAATTGAAGGGGTCCTATTATTAGGGTTTGACTAGTTTTGTTTATCCTATGCCTTGATCAACCTGGGTTTACTTTATGTTAGGTTGAACTTGCTAGAGCTTTACCTTGGTTTCGGTTGGTTTAATGAACACTTATCAATCTGGATTTATTTTTGCTATCAGTCATGTAATGCAAGAACACCTTATGGTTGTAATCGGAACATGGAGAACGACCCAGGAAAACAGTACAACCACAAGACATATGGCTCTGTCTTGGCTTAATAATTAGAGAACTGGGTGTTATGTATGCTTTACCTGATAAGGGTTGGGGGTTGCCGGTAGTTGGTGTATAGCCCGGCCCTCAGGCTGATCTGCTCTATGGTAGCTTCGCAGCTGAGAGAGGTTAATGCATTGCGCTGTCAAGTAACCTAGCGAGCAGTCTACACCTGGGGATCTTTGTAACGGCCTCGTAGCGTCCCTGTGCAGCCACACCTCGATAGTGTGGTATTGTGCCTACTTTTGCACAGCACGATTGGGTCTAAAACTCTTTTGGGGTTTTTACGCGACTTGTGGGTAAAGATGTACAACCTCTATAGAGTGTAAAACTGACTAGTTAGCCGAGCCCACGGTCAAGGGCGACCTAGACCCTCACATGAGTAATTTATGAAAGATGGAACTTTTAAACTTGTGCATTACATTCAACGGTTCTGATGCACTTGTTAATTGGGTTTGGTATATACTTTCACTTGCTAGTAACAACTGCTTAATAAAATTTGACCTACTAAAATGCTGACTTGCTTTATAACCCTTCAGTTTCCACCATAAAGCCTTGCATGTTGTTATAGAACTTTTCCCTTGTTGAGTACGACATGTGCTAATGCTTGTTGTTTCTATATTGCATCTACACTACCCGGCTGCTGCTCAGATGGACGTTTTGAGGATTTCCCAGGAGAGTTTGATGAGTTCTAGGCACTCGTTCTCTAGTCAGCTGCCTGTGGAGGACTTCTACGTTTGTTTCTTTTTCCGCTGTTAGCTACTCGAACGATTGTTAGATTGAGACATTCGGTCATGTAATAATGTTTAATACTCTCTTTACGATTTACACTGTGTTTTGGTATTCACTGAGTCGATGCATGTGTGTAACTTGATCCTGGCGCACATGTATTCTTGCATTCAGATTTGTCCTTAAATCTGGGTGTGACAAAGTGGTACCAGAGCCATGTTGACTGTAGGACGTTAGCCTAGTTAGAACTAGTCGAAAACTATGGATTATATAACAATAGAAGCCACACATTACTTAGTTTTCTTTATTATGTTTATTATATCTATTCTTGGTTTAATCTTATCCTTGATTGTCTTTTGTTATCTAAATTTGATTTTGTCATATCTAGTAATCAGCACCTGTCTCATCTATCTTAGATGGTTCGCCGACTGAAGACCACTCGTGCTGGTGCTTACCGCTTTCCAAGGTACCTCGAGGACCAGGACTTCTACTGCTACTCCATGGAGAGTGATGGGAACAATGGAGACACTGAGGAGGGAAGTGAAGCGAACTCTGCTTCAGTGCAAGCTTCACCACCCGCTTTAGTCATTGAGCTGTCAGATGATGAGCCAGAAGAGGAGCCAGCTAAAGACTAGGAGCAAGGAGGTGACCCAGATGACCACTCAGATCCTGAGGACTCAGATCCGGAAGATGGAGGTGCTGATGATCAACCGGTGCCTGAGAAGTGGGAGGTGGTCGTCTGTCACCATGATGGAGGGCATGCACGCTTTCCGTCCAAGTTGAGGAGGTTATTCCAACGTCTCCACCTTCATGTGACTATCGACTACGTTGGGCTAAGGAGGACACACCCTCGTTATCCAACGCAGTGGGAGGTGTCAGTGCGCATCTTGGAGGATAATCGACAGGAGGGCGGACAGTACGAAGTTACTGTTCATCATGCTTTAGCCACCAGGGCTACCTTCGCTGTGGGGAGAGATGATGTTGCTAGGAGGGCTCTTTCTGCATGGTGTTATGAGGAGGCTCACCATCTCAATGACACTGTGTGGGGTGACTTCCCCGCCGACCTACTGGAGCTGTGGGCAGCATGATTCCAGTGGCTAACCCAAACTTGGGACCGTGCTATGCAATTCAAGTGGGACTTGTCGCAGCTCTCAACACCAACCTTGATGACACCATCATGGAGCTGCAAGACCTCCGTGATCAGCAAGATGAGGATCAGAGGGAAATCAAAAGTCTTAAGGTAGTGATCGCGGGGCAGGATGAGGAAGAGGTGGAAGAAGATGAAGAAAGGTGGCCTGCAACGTCACCAAGACCCAGGAGGACAAGCTATGGGTCACTTAGATCCCGCACTCAGATCATTTGGCCTTAGGAGATAGGTGTCTTTTATCTTCAAGTTATAGAGTCTGTAATCGTTAGAACGACACGTTGGATTGGTGTGTTAGCTAGTGGTGTGTTTGGATGCTTGATTTGTGAACATTCGTGAGTTGGATCTTTGTGTGATTGCAATGTGTTTTGGATTAATGCCACAATGACATTGGTTTAGTAATAGAGCTTGGTTAGTGGATTTTAGTTCTGTTATATTCATCTTTTATCATGCAAATTCGTAATTTTTTATCCATCATATTTTATCTATCATGAGGAATATCTTAGTGCAAAATCTGTTCACATCACTTCCTGACACCGCAGTAGTGTTTTATTTTTATCTCGAGCTACAGAACTCCAAATCCAGTAAAACCAGTTGGGTTAGTTCACAAATTTTATATATGATTTTCTGTCAAAAATTCAGCATTATTCAATATGTATTCTCGGATCTATGGAGGAAACATTAAGCCATCAGAATCTGTCAAATCCTGCTGACACAGCTGACTTCATTATTTTATATCCCGAGTTGTAGACCTCCGATTGAGGCAAATCTAATTGGGTTGGTTCAGTAATTTATTGCACCATATCTCCAGAAACATTCATGATTTTTGGTTACGTGTACAGTGAGATATCTCTGTTTCTTTATAGCTATCAGAATCTGTCTTAATCTGGAAGTCTGCATTGTTTACCTTTTAAGCTTTGCTCTCATTATCGTAATCTAAATCAATGTTTCTAAAGCTCAGATGGTAAATACCAGGTCCTTGTCAGGAGTTGATCAGCCTCCAGTGACACGCCAAGGACGAGGCAGCAGCTCAGGCAGTGCACCACAACCAGCACCAATGGATCCGGCCATGCAATAGTTTTTCCAGAATCAGATGCAGCTCCTGGAGAACCTGACCAACATTGTGCCAACCTGTAGGCTCAAGTCAACAACCCCCCTCAGCCACCACAGCAGCAGGCGCCCATGAACAAGCATAGGGAGTCCATGAGCCATCGTCTGCCAGTGTTCGCCCATGCTGCAGATCCGCTGGATGTTGATGATTGGCTGAAGAGTGTGGGAAAGATGCTCACCACAGCTCAGTTTGATGACAGGGAGAAGGTCTGACTCCAGGGGTCAGCAAGAGCATGGTGGGATGCTAATGTTGCTGCTCATGCTACGCCAGATGCCATCACCTGGGAGGAGTTCACTAATAGCTTCAGGAGCCACCACATTCCTGGAGGGCTGATGAAACTGAAGAAAAAGGAGTTCCTCTCTCTCACGCAGGGGGGGGAAGTCAGTGACAGAGTACCGAGACAGGTTCATCGAGCTGTCTCGCTACGCACCAGAGGAGGTGGCTGATAATCCAAAGAAGCAGGAGCGCTTCATGGAGGGATTGGCTGGACCGCTTTGGTACCAGCTGACGTCTCACACTTTTCCGTCCTTTCAACACCTGTTAGACAAGGCCATCACCTTGGAGTCCATGCGCAGAGAGCTGGGGGAGCTGAAGAGGAAGGCCACCACTCCAGGACAGTCCAGGAGCAACATTCGCCCCCGCTTTACCTCACCGCTGGGAGCTCTGTTCCGTCCAGGAGGCCCGACAGGGGGTTATGGCCAGCAGCAGCTGTACCAGTACCAGCCACAACAGCACTAGCAGTTTCAGCACTCCGCTCAATAGTTCCAGCGCCCAGCGCTGCAGACTCCACGCCCTGTATATCAGCAGAACCGTCCGATGACTCCGGTTGGCACGCCCGTGAGGCCTAGTGAACCTCATACTCCCACGGGCAACAGCTGCTACAAGTGTGGAGAGGTTGGTCACTATGCCAACAACTGCCCTAAGAGGACTGCTCCCAACACCGCCGTGCAGAATCTGCAGATGCAGCAGACGAGGAATGATAACTAGACACCGCAGAGCAACAAAGGACCACAGAGCTATTCGCGTGGTAAGGTGAACCACGTGAGTGTTCAGACTGCCCAAGAGAACCTACAGGTGGTGCTTGGTATGTTCCTTGTCAACTCCATCCCCGCATCAGTCCTATTTGATTCTGGAGCTTCTCATTCTTTCATATTTGCTCAATTTGTGGCTAAACATAGTGTACCCATGCAACATATGAAACAAACCATGCAAGTTAAATAACCAGGGGGAAATGAAAGCCATATACATATGTCCTAATGTTAATCTTAGAATCATGGGAGTAGACTTTCTGGCACAGCTGATAGTTCTGGAGTCAAAGGATCTCGATATCCTTCTGGGTACGAATTGGTTGGCTGGTCATGATGCAACAATTCAGTGTGCTAAGAGGACAGTTCTTCTTACTGGTCCCAATGGGGATAAGGTTGAGCTTGTGGCTGATCCACCTTCAGGTTCAGGAGGTTCTGTGCAGCAGTTGGATGGCAAGTCTTTGGAGGATATCAGGGTGGTTTGTGAGTATCCATATGTGTTTCCAGAGGAGTTACCAGGTATGCCACCCGACCGTGATGTTGAGTTTGTTATTGATTTATTGCCTGGTACTGCTCCTATTTCTAAATGTCCATATAGAATGTCTAGTACTTAACTGTTAGAACTTAAGAAATAGATTAAAGAATTGTTGGAAAAGGGATTTATTCATCCTAGTTCATCACCTTGGGGGGCACCAATTTTCTTTGTAGAGAAAAAGGATGGTACTCAAAGGATGTGTGTGGATTATCGGTTGCTTAATGAGGTTACTATCAAGAACAAGTATCCATTACCCCACATTGAGGACTTGTTTGATCAGATGAGAGGTGCTAAAGTGTTCTCCAAGATTGATTTGCACTCTGGTTATCATCAGATGAAGATCAGATGGTCGGATATTCCCAAAATTGCATTCACCACTAGGTATGGGCTTTATGAGTATACTGTTATGTCTTTTGGGTTGACCAATGCACCTACCTACTTTATGTACCTGATGAACAAGGTGTTTATGGAGTACTTGGATAAGTTCATTGTGGTATTTATTGATGATATTCTGATTTACTCCAAGACTGAGGAGGAACATGAGGAGCATTTGAGACTTGTGTTGCAGAAGCTGAGAGAACATCAGTTGTATGCCAAGTTTAGTAAGTGCGATTTCTAGCTGAACGAAGTCTCTTTTCTTTGGCATATTATCACAGATGGAGGTATTTCAGTCGATCCAGCCAAGGTTGATGATGTGTTGAAGTGGGAACCGCCGAGGACAGTTAAGGAGATCAGGAGTTTCCTTGGACTTGCAGGGTACTATCGATGGTTCATCGAGGGGTTCTATATGATTGTGAAGCCTCTCACCACTTTGCTAGTGAAAGATAGGGAGTTCAAGTGGACAGAGGCATGTTAGGACAGTTTTGAGGAGTTGAAGAGGAGGTTGACTACCGCTCCAGTGCTTGTGATGCCAGACTTGCAGAAGGCCTTTGATATCTATTGTGATGCGTCTCGACAAGGTTTGGTTTGTGTTCTTATGCAGGAGGCACATGTTATAGCTTACGCATCGAGGTAGTTGAGGAAGCATGAGCAGAACTATCCTACACATGATCTCGAGTTGGCAGCTGTGGTTCATGCTTGGAAAATCTGGAGGCATTACATCATGGGAACCAAGTGCCAGATTTACACTGATCACAAGAGACTGATGTACATCTTCACTCAGAAGGATCTTAACCTGAGACAATGTTGATGGCTGGAGCTGATCAAGGATTATTATCTGAACATAGAATATCATCCTGGGAAGGCTAATCTGGTTGCAGATGCTTTGAGTCGGAAGGGACATGCAACATGGCTTGGGCAGTCCACCTGCCTGAAGGGTCGATGAAGGAATTTGAGAAACTCAATCTGGGGATGGCTGCTCACACTGAAGGAGTCACTTTGGCGGTAGAGTCTACTCTGGTGCAGCAGATACATGAAGGGCAGTTGGAGGATGTGGAGATTAGGGAGATCAGAGATACCATGGAGAGGGGCAAGGCCCTGGATTTCACTGAGGATGATCAGGGGGCGATATGGTTTAAGAACAGGATCTGTGTGCCTGATGTGGGAGACCTTCGGAAGGCTATCCTAAGAGAGGCCCATGATTCAGCTTATTCCATTCACCCAGGCAGTACTAAGATGTATCAGGATATTAAGCAGAGGTATTGGTGGTATGGGATGAAAAGGGGTGTGGCCGCTCATGTAGCATTGTGTGACACGTGCCACAAGGTCAAAGCTGAACATCAGAGGCCAGCGAGATTGCTTCAGCCATTGAAGGTGCCAGAGTGGAAGTGGGAAGAAATAGGCATGGATTTCATTGTTGGGTTGCCCTGTACTCGTGATGGTTATGATTCGATATGGGTTATAGTGGACCGTTTCACAAAGGTCGCTCACTTCATACCGGTGCGTACCACTTATACGGGGGCAAAGCTAGCTGAGTTGTACATGTCAAGGATCGTGCATGCATGGTGTGCCTAAGAAGATAGTGTCTGACAGAGGTTCCCAGTTCACATCTCATTTTTGGGAGAAGCTTCATGAGTCCATGGATACAAAGTTGAACTTTAGCTCAGCCTATCACCCGCAGACCGACGGATAGACTGAGAGGACAAATTAGATTCTGGAAGATATGCTGAGAGCTTGTGCCCTTAAACATGGTGGTAGTTGGGATAAGAGTTCGTCGTATGCTGAGTTCTCTTACAAAACAGTTATCAGGATAGTCTGAAGATGGCACCCTTCGAGGCATTGTATGGGAGGAAGTGCAGAACACCATTGTACTGGAGTCAGACAGGCGAGAGAAGTTGTTTGGGACTGATATCATCAAGGAGGCAGAAAGGCAAGTTCAGATCATAAGGGAGAACTTGAGGATTGCTCAGTCCAGGCAGAAGAGTTATGCAGACGGGAAGATGAGAGATTTATCTTTCCAGGAAGGTGATTATGTGTACTTGAAAGTGTCACCCATCAGAGGTTTGCGCATGTTTAAAGTGAAGGGAAAGTTGTCCCCTCACTTTATTGGACCCTTTCAGATCTTGCAACGGGTTGGAGAGGTAGCATACAAGCTTGACTTGCCAGAACAGCTCTTAGATGTGCATGATGTGTTCCATATCTCTCAGTTAAAAGGGGTCTCAAACCTCATGATAAGGAGCCATTGCCTATGGATGGGTTGGATGTTAAGGAAGATCTCATCGTTACTGAACGACCTATGAAGATCTTGGATACCTTGACATGGGTTATGAGGAACCGGGCTATTACGATGTGCAAGGTGCAATGAAGTAATCATGCAGAGGATGAGGCAACTTGGGAAAGAGAGGAGGAGTTGAAAGAAGAATATCCCCATCTCTTTGATCCATCCGAATCTCGAGGACGAGATTCATCTTAAGGGGGGTAGGATTTGTAACACCCTAATTTTCACTTTTGAGTTTAATTAAAAATTTTCTTAGCAACCGTCGTTCTTGCTTAAGGAATATAAGGTGTTTGTGCTTTTCTAGGCATTTAACCCTTTTTGTTAATTAAAATAATGAAATGTAGGAGTTTATTGTTGCATACATGCTGCTGCATCGTTTTTGAATGTTTGAATTCAAATTCATGTTTGAATTCATTTGTTTGATTGTTTTTAAAATTAGAAAAACCTTTTTCTTTTTACCTTTTGCCCCACCTCGGTTTTGCCCCGTTTCAGTTTGAGCCCATAGTCGCCAAGTCTGCAGCCGCCCCTTGACTTCCGACCTAGCACGCCGCAAACCAGCAACATCTTCACAGAAGCAACATCTTCACCGCAAAGAAGGCTCCAAACATCACAGGCAGTCGACTGGGGGTTGCGTACGCCTATCACCAGCAACATCTTCACAGCAGCTTCCTCTTTCTGAGCAACAAAGTTTATAGCAAGGGTGAGCACTTGTCGTACTCAGCAAGTGTGGGGAAAGGCATGAATGCAAAGGCTTTATAGGGGACTGGCTCGAGGCATTTAAGAAATTTTAGTTGGTCAAATTTTATTAGCACCTGATTACAAATAAAGTATAAGTATATACCATCCCACAATTAAGCATAAGGTAAGAAATATGCCATAAGCATATGCCAAGCATAACCAGAGAGAACGATTTAAGTCCATCTTCAAGTTTGATTATCATGTGAGGGTCCAGGCCGCCCGTGACCGTGGGCACGACTAACTAGTTAGTTTTACACTCTGCAAAGGTCGTACATCTTTACCCAAAAGTCGCGTAAAAGTCCCGAAGAACTTTAAACCCAACCATGCGGTGCTAGCTAGGCACCATACCACACTACCGATTCCCAGATGTAGGCTGCCCGCTAGGTTACCTGGCCAGTGCAACGTATAAAGCTCCCGGACGAGTACCGTGTCTTAGCTAAGCCCACACCTACGCCCGAGCAGGTCCATACGCCACTACCCGCCAGCCCCCAACCCTTATCAGGTAAAGCATACCTAACACCTAGTTCACTAATTAGTAAGCCAAGAAAGAGCCATATGTCTTGTGGTAGCACTGTTTTCCTGGGTGGTTCTCCATGTGTTCCGATTAAACGTATGGTCTGGTATTAAACGTCCAAAGATTTAACATAAAGGTATAACGTGATTCATCATTATTGTTCACTAAAACCACCATAACCCAGGTATAGCAACTAAGCATAGCTACCCAACATAAACGTAAACCCAGGTTAACAAGGATTGACAATCAAAGACTAGGATAAACCTTAATAGGAACCCATCAAAATTAATGCAAGCAATGTAATGAGTGATTAAGTATAATTCTTAGGACAAAAGATCAAGGACACACTTGCCTTTAACCAAAGTAATGTCGTTGCTCAGAATACCTTCAACTTCAAGATCTTCCAAAGCTCTCGAACCACGTTCCCTCTACTCGCATCAATCATCGGACGCAAACATTGTCGGGGACAGCCCTAGGGGTCCCCTTAAACAACGGGGAATCCTCACTTAATCCCGGTATCAAAACACGCTAAGCCTAACCATGCAGGTAACTAACCATGCAGGACACGGCCCACGCCGGGATCCCGACGGCCCACCGAGACGGCCCACTGAGAAGACCCCTCAAGCAGGCTCCGCCTCGCTCGAGGACGCGCTCCCCCTCGGGCGGGCTCCGCCCGTTCGAGGGGCAACCCTTCCCTCGAGCGGTCCCGCCCCGCTCGAGGGCTCGCTCCCCCTCGAGCGGGTCTCGTCTCGCTCGAGGGTCCGCTCCGCCCTCGGCCGGGGCCCGCCACGCTCACGGGCACCCCGCACGCGTGCGCCGGCCCCGTACTTGGGCATTTAACGCCCCGACGCCGCGGGACGGCGCTATCATGCGCCGGGGCTCACGCCCGGTGCCGCCGCACCAACTCCCCGGGGAGGAGCCCATCCCCGCCCGCGTGGGATGGACCGTGCGGTACGGCCGGTGTCGGGCCCCGTGACACCGTGCGCCCACTACAAGATGCGGCTAACGCGCCCGACCCTCGAAAAGGGGTCGGGCGCACCCTCGATTCCGCTTTCCCGTGACTGCGCGGGTTAGGTGAGGGGCGCTAGGCCGGTGGATGGCCATCCCGGTCACGCGTAACGGCGCGGCCGCCATACCCACGCGTGCAGGCGCACGCCCGGCACCGCAGGCGCACGCCTGGGCACTGCAGCAACCACTCCGCTGCCGCGGAGCGCATTGGGAAGGAACGCCGTTCTGCCCGCTCCTGTGCCCCGTACCAGCCATCGTCAGCACCTCCCTCGAAGCCTATCAGAGGACGCCATCGCCATCTGCCGCCCTCCTACCCTCGAACCGCCACTGTTCGGGTACGGGGTAGGCCATCATGGCCGGATCGCAGCGAAGATCGTCCGGACGGCCGCCCACTCTACACCGTAGCGCGACGTGCTCCCTCACGTAGCTAGGTAGCGCGGCATGCATGTAACTCGTCGCCCCCTTGGCCTATAAAAGGGGGAGGCGAGCCCCCAGCCGCGGGGGAACAGGTTCGGAGGAACGAACACAGTGGAACACAACATACCGTGCACTCACTCTCTTATTCTCCCACAACATCTTCAGCCACTCTCCCAGGGACTTGGAAGCCAAGCTTCCTCTCCCGTCTTGCTTGTATTTGCCCCACTACAAGCACCCCCGGTGCCGAGCAATATAGTGCCACGAGCACGCCCCTGCTGGACGTACGGCCCCCTCGGCCGGAACCAGGATAAAACCTTGTGTCATTTGTTGCTTGGCATCGACCATTGAGGGATAGATCTAGGCGCTATCTACTGGTTAGTGTCGGGACCATATTCCGCACCGACAGTTGGCGCCCACCGTGGGGCACACGAGCGCTTAAGGTCATTTCGCCAACTCCCTCCATGGTGATTCGCACCAAGTACCGTGGTACCCGCTACAACATGGGTAGCTCGGACCCTCTCCCGGCCGGGTTCGAGATCCGCTTCGGGGACTTGAACTTCCAGGCCACGGGGAGCGGCTACCTCATGCGCCTCACCAATCGTGAGGAGCTTCACGCGCAGCGCGAGGCCAGGTCCGCTCTGGTCTCCGCCGCACGCACGACACCGGCGCGCGGCGCCCGCGAGGCACGGACGCCGCGGGCCCATCAACGCCGCGACGCCGTCGTCGCTCGCGGGTTACGCTCGCGTCGGGCGCGGTCCGAGCGGCGGCGGCCGAGCGCGCCGCCGCCCAACGCGGTGTGCCCACCGTCACGACGACCGCCACCGCCCCAGCGGAACCGCGTGCGATCTCCGGACCACGCATTCCCATCGGGCTGCGTGGCGCCACTACGGCCTACAACGCCAACGTCAACACGACGATGCGCAGGGTTCCACCTGGCCGCCACGTCTTCGTCGCCAGGGATCCCGGCACCTCCGCTGCAGACGAGTCGTCCCTAGGCTCCGTCGACACGATGCCACCCGCCAACCGCCACGGGTACGCGGAGTGGGACTTCTCCGGCGTGCCGGACCCAGTCGCGTTCAGGCGCTTCCTCGACGCCACGGACTACTGGTTTGGCTGCTTCGACGACTCCAGCACTGGGAGCTACGACCCCACGCGGGAATGTTGCGCCGTCATCACCAACGACCCGGCCAACGCCGCCGGAGCGGCGGGTGCCGGAGATGGGGGAAGTCACGCCCGCCCCCGGGGGATCGCCGCGCGCCACGGCCGCGGGGCCAAGCGCTCTCGCCGGGGCCGACGTCGACGCGCGGCGGCTCAAGCTCGCGAGCTCGAGGCCAAGGCGGCGGAGGAATACGGACGGTGCGGGCGCTCCGCGCCTCGATGGCGGGGGAGGCCTCCGCGCGCGGCGAACGCGCGCGGGAGGCCGGGCCGACAAGTCCGTGACCGCCTCAACCCCGTCCCCAACGTCGACAACGCGGACACTCCGCCGCGGGCGAGCCAAAAGCTCATCGCCGTCGCGACACTGCTACGCGCCATGCCGGCACCCTCGACCCCCGAGGCTCGAGACATGCACCGCGAGGTGCAGACTCTCCTTGAGCAAGCGGTCGTCCAGCAGGCCGAGAGCTCGGCCTCGCGCATCCGCCAACAGGGGGACGCGCGGGGGTGATGATCCCGCACCGAGGAGGCGAACCCTCGGTGCACGTGGGTCAACCCGCCGACCGGGGACGCACGCCGGCCAAGGAACGGCTCCTCGACACGCGCGGGCGGCGGATGGCGATGCCCGCAACGTCATCAACGCCGGGCGCACCGGCAAGGCGGACGCGCGAGCGGCTAGGGGGTTACCACCCTCGAAGGGGTGGACGCTACGACAGCGG
This sequence comes from Cenchrus americanus, assembly GCA_947561735.1. Classification (NCBI taxonomy): domain Eukaryota; kingdom Viridiplantae; phylum Streptophyta; class Magnoliopsida; order Poales; family Poaceae; genus Cenchrus; species Cenchrus americanus. The sequence continues at coordinate 77,921,651 of OX387245.1, read as the reverse complement.
TGAGGATCGCTCCCCGACGCCGGAGCCCCCGGGCACCCGTGTGTTCAGCCGGGAGATCCGCACGGCGGCGTTCCCCCAGCGCTTCCGTCAGCCCTCGACAATCGTCAAGTACAACGGGGAGACGGACCCCCGCGTCTGGCTCAACGACTACCGCCTAGCTTGTCAGCTGGGCGGGGCCACTAGCGACGAAGTGATCATCCGCAACTTGCCCCTGCATCTGGGCGACGCGGCCCGGACATGGCTCGAGCACTTGCCCGCCAGCCAGATCCATAACTGGGACGATCTAGTCCACACGTTCGTGGGCAACTTCCAGGGCACGTACGTGCGCCACGGGAACTCACGGGATCCGCGCTCCGCACGCGAGCCGGGCGAGTCGGCCGCGGGACTTCATACGGCGCTTCTCCAAGCGCCGCACGGAGCTCCCCGGCGATGGCACGGTCCGAGATCGTGCACGCGTTCCTCGAGGGCACCACGTGCGGGACCTTGTGCGCGAGCCGGGAGCGCGGCCCGCCCACGGACTCGAACGAGGCGTTCGACATTGCCACCGGCTTCGCCTCGGAGAGGAGGCCGTGGGGGCGATCTTCGACGGCAAGAAGGGCAAGCGCTCCGAGGACACGCCCGCGGAGGGCGGCGGGTCCAAGGAGCCGCGCCGCAACGACAAGCGGGGCAAGAAGGGGGAGAAGCCGCGCCGCGCGGCGCGCGAGCGAGGGCGCAACGGCGGCAACGCCGAGGCCCTCGGCGGTGACCCGGCCCGACGGGGGCCCTCGACCGGCTCCTCGAGGCCCGGGGGTGTTCGACGACATGATGAAGAAGCCATGCCCCTACCACAAGACCCCCGTGAACCACACTCTTGAGCAGTGCGACATGCTCAAGAAGTTCTATGGCCGTGCCGCCGCGAAGGAGGCAGAGGCCAAGAAAGATGGGGGCGATGGCGACGCGGGTGGTTTCCCTGCTGTCGAAAACGTGTTCCTCATCTTTGGGGGACCTACTGTCGACATGTCAACCCGGCAGCGCAAGAAGGAGCGGCACGAAGTCCTCACCGCAGAGAGGGCACCTCCGGCCTTCCTCAACTGGTCGAAGGATGCCATCACCTTTAGCCGGGACGACCACCCAAACCGCATCCCGAACCCGGGCCAGTACCCGCTGGTGGTCGATCCCATCATTGGGAACGCCCGGTTTTCGAAGGTCCTTATGGACGGAGGCAGTAGCCTCAATATCCTCTTCGCGCATACATTGCGCCCGATGGGGATTGGGCTGGACCGGTGCGGCCCGGCACGAAGCCGTTTCACGGCATCGCGCCGGCAAGCGGGTTCAACCCCTCGGGCGGATCGATCCGCCCGTCCGGTTTGGGACCCCCAAGAATTTCCGCAAGGAAACCCTCACCTTCGAGGTGGTGGGATTCAAAGGGGCCTACCATGCCATCCTTGGGCGACCATGCTATGCCAAATTCATGGCGGTCCCCAACTACACGTACACGAAGATGAAGATGCGGGTCCAAACGGCGTCATCACCGTCGGGTCGTCGATCGAGCACGCATTCGGCGCGACGTCGAGTGCGTGGAACATGCAGAGGCACTAGCGCTGGATGAAGCGCTGGTGAACACGCTGGAGAAGATGGTCAACGACGACCTCAGCTCCGCCACCAAGCACGTCGGCACCTTCGAGGCCGCCGAGCAAACCAAAGGGGTCCCCCTCGACCCGTCGACCCCCGAGGGCAAGGCGTTGAGGGTCAGCTCGACCCTCGACCCTAAATAGGAAGCAGTGCTCGTCGACTTCCTCCGTGCCAACGCCGACGTCTTCGCGTGGAGCCCCTCGGACATGCCAGGCATCCCGAGGGAGGTCGCCGAGCACTCCCTTGATATCCTGCCTAACGCTCGCGCTGTGCAGCAGCGGCTGGGCCGCTTCGACGAGGAGCGGTGACGGGCGATCGGAGCGGAGCTGCGGAAGCTCCTCGTGGCCGGATTCATCAAGGAAGTGTTCCACCCTACGTGGCTAGCTAATCCTGTGCTTGTAAAAAAGAAAAATGGGAAGTGGAGGATGTGTATAGACTACACCAGTCTCAATAAAGCATGTCCAAAAGTTCCTTTTCCTTTGCCACGCATAGATCAAATCGTTGATTCCACGGTAGGGTGTGAACTACTCTGTTTCCTTGATGCCTATTCGGGATATCACCAAATAAAAATGAAGGAGTCCGACCAGCTCGCGACTTCGTTCATCACACCGTTCGGGACGTTCTGTTACGTCACGATGCCTTTTGGCCTCAGAAACGCGGGCGCAACATATCAGCGCTGCATGCAGCACGTTTTTGGGGACCATATCGGGCGGACGGTCGAGGCTTACGTGGACGACATCGTCGTCAATACTAGGAAGGCGGACGACCTGGTTAACGACCTTGGTGTCGCGTTCAGCTGCCTACGGGCCAACGGGGTCAAGCTAAACCCCGAAAAGTGTGTCTTTGGAGTGCCGCGGGGCATGCTCCTAGGGTACATCGTCTCCCAGCGGGGAATCGAGGCCAACCCTGAAAAGGTCGCGGCCCTCGAGCGAATGGGTCCAATTCGGGACCTCAAGGGGGGTGCGAGAAGGTGTTGGGGTGCCTCGCCGCCTTAAGCCGCTTCATCTCGAGGCTCGGTGAGAAGGGCCTGCCCCTCTACGGGCTGCTCAAGAAGCACGAGCGCTTCTCTTGGACCGCCGAGGCCCGGGGAAGCGCTCGACAAGCCGAAGGCGTCTGCGACGCACGCCCCAATCCTTACGCCGCCGCGAGACGGCGAACCCCTCCAACTCTACGTGGCCGCAACCACCCAGGTGGTCAGCGCCGTGATCGTTGTGGAGCGCACGGAGGAAGGGCATGCCTTGCACGTGCGGAGGCCGGTCTACTACATCGGCGAAGTCCTGTCGGACACGAAGACGCGCTACCCCCGGAGTCCGGGAAGGCCGTTGTACGCGGTAGTCCTCGCGCGGCGCAAGCTCCGCCACTACTTCGAGGCCCACCCAGTTACGGTGGTCTCTTCCTTCCCGCTAGGAGAGATCATTCGCAACCCCGACGCGGCGGGCAGAATTGCCAAGTGGTCCGTGGAGTTGATGGGCGAGACGCTCGCCTACGCTCCGCGCAAGGCCATCAAATCGCAAATCTTAGCCGATTTCGTCGCTGAGTGGACGGACACGCAGCTGCCGCCCCCTCAAATTCAAGCAGAGTGTTGGACCCTGTTCTTCGACGGCTCGGTGATGAAGACAGGAGCGGGCGCGGGCCTGCTCTTCGTGTCACCCCTCGGGGAGCACATGCGCTACGCAGTGCGCCTCCACTTCCCCGCATCCAACAATATGGCGGAATACAAGGCCCTTCTCTGCGGCCTCAAAATCGCCATTGAGTTGGGCGTCAAGTGCCTCGACGTACGAGGGGACTCGCAGCTCGTGATCGATCAAGTCATGAAGAACGCGAGCTGCCACGATGACAAGATGGAGGCCCTACGTAAAGCCGTGCGGGCCCTCGAAGACAAGTTCTACGGCATCGAGCTTAATCATGTACCCCGCCGGTACAACGAGGAAGCGAGACGAGGCGGCAAAAATAGCGTCGGGCGGATCACCGTTCCCCCGAACGTTTTCGCGCGCGACATCGCGCAGCCCTCGGTCGCCTTCGAGCCCTACCCCTCGAGCGACGGCGGACCCTCGGGGGCCCCCTCGAATCCAGCGGGTGCGGAACCCATGGAAGAGGACCCCTCGAACGAGGCGTACGTGCTCTCCCTTCTCGAGGGGTACGGCTCCCACGAGGTCGATGCGATGGATATAGAGCCGGCTCCTGTCCAGGCGGATTGGCGGGAAAAATACATCGCCTGGATTGCTCGAGGGGAACTCCCCGCAGACCGGGCCACAGCCAGGCGCATCGCCAGGATGGCCAAATCCTTCACCCTCGTCGACGGCGAGCTGTACAAGCGCGCCGCGTCAGGCATCCTCCAACGGTGTATACCCATTCCCGAGGGGCGCGAGCTCCTACGGGACATCCACGCGGGGATCTGTGGCCACCACGCCGCACCGCGCACCCTCGTTGGCAACGCGTTCCGCCAGGGCTTCTACTGGCCTACCGCGGTCGCGGATGCCAGCGAAATTGTGCGCACCTGCGAAGGGTGCCAGTTCTACGCCCGCAAGTCCAACTTGCCCGCTCACGCCCTGCAAACAATCCCTGTAACATGGCCGTTTGCCGTGTGGGGGTTGGACATCGTCGGGCCCTTGCGGAAGGCGCCGGGGGCTTCACCCCACGCTTGTCGCGATTGACAAATTCTCCAAATGGGTGGAGGTGCGCCCCATCACGAATTTGAGGGCCGAGCGGGCGGTCACGTTCTTCACCGACATCGTCTACCGCTTTGGAGTGCCAAACTCCATCATCACGGACAATGGGTCCCGGTTTACGGGCGGAAGTTTTTGGAGTTCTGCGACAAGTTCCACATCCGCGTGGATTGGGCGGCGTGGCACACCCACGGACCAACGGCCAAGTGGAGCGTGCCAACGGCATGATTCCGCAAGGACTCAAGCCCGAGAATTTTCGACCGGCTCAACAAATGCGGCCGAAAATGGCTCCAAGAACTACCAACGGTCGTGTGGAGCCTAAGGACCACCCCAAGCGAGCCACGGGTTCACCCCGTTTTTCCTAGTTCATGGCGCGGAGGCCGTCCTCCCCACGGACCTGGAATATGGGTCGCCCAGGATTCGAGGCTACGACGAAGACGCTAACCAGCGAGCCCGCGAGGACTCGCTGGACCAGCTAGACGAAGTACGCCTCGTGGCGTTGATGCACTCCGCAAGATATCAACAGTCCCTACGACGTTACCAAGCACGCAAGATACGTCGGAGGGATTTCAGCGAGGGGGACTTGGTCCTAAGGCTACGCCAAGACAACCGAGGATGCCACAAGCTATCGCCCCCATGGGAGGGACCCTGCGTCGTGGTGAAGGTGCTCAAGCCGGGCACGTACAAGCTGGCCAACGAAGACGGTGAAGAACTCACCAACGCTTGGAACATCCAACAGCTACGTCGCTTCTACCCTTAGCTAGGATTTCCAAGTACTCTCTGTTGTAAAATCACACAACCAACACCCCAGTTGGTGTCAATTATGTAAATACTCCAAGTCTAATAAAAGGGCAACTCGGCTTTCCCCTGAAACCCAAGTTACCCTCGGGGGCTACTGCGGGGGGGGCACCCCCCCCCCCAAATGGTCCCATTTTTTCGCGCAAAAAACATAACAACACGCGCTAAGTTTGTTTCCCACTTCAACCTCGAGCCATGATTCGAACAGGGCGTAGGCGGCACAGCGGAAGGAGCGTGCGAGCCGGGAGATAGCCTACGCCGCGTGGCTATGGCCCTTCTCTCTCGCCTCCAACCCAGCGGGCCCCCTGCGAAAATCGAACTCCCCTAACTAGAATCTACTCAGGAAGAAGGAGAAACAAAAAGCGTAATAAACAAGCAACTTCATTTACAGACATCGCTCATGTTCACAAGACAATTTGTTTATTTACAAAAGGCCACGAGGCCAGAATACTGATACACGTAAACAAAAAATGGGCCTAGCGCCCAGCGCTTTCGAGCGGGGAGGAGCAGCAGCATCGGCGGCGTCCGGGAAGAGGAATTCTTCGAAGGCTTCGGCGAGCGACCCGGCGGCGTCAGCAGCAAGCGCGTCCGCGCGCTCCATGGCCACCTCGTCCTCGACGCCCTCGGGCACGATGTAGCCCTCCGCCAGTGCCTCGAGGTTGACCTCGTAGTGGGATCGCACCACTCCGAGGGCCTTCCGGACGCATAGGTGCAACGCCCGGCGCATCCGCTCCGTGACGTGGCCGCCGAGGTCGCGCGGGCGGCCGGCCGCCGAGGCCGCCGGCACGGGCCTCGCCTTCCTCGACGACGCGGCAGGTCTCGAGGGCCGCGTCACGCAGCTCCTGCAGCTCTGCTCAGAGGAGTTGTAGGAAGCCTGCAGGGCCTCGGCCCGCCCAGCAGCGTGCCCCAAGGCAGTGCGCAAGCCTGGAATCAACAAGACGACAAGAAATCAGAAAGGGAGAAACGAACCCTCTAAAGCAAAAAACCAACAAACAGAGTCAAAAAGTGACTCACCCTCGACTTGCTTCCTCTCCAAATCGAGGTCGCGGCGCGCGGACTCGATCGCCAGCTCGAGGTGCTGGACGGTTTCGCCTTGCTCGCGGAGAGCCAGCTCCTGGTTGGCGTTACTGATGCTGAGCGAGAGCGCATCATCCTCAACCTTGGAGAATGCGGCGTTCCGCTCCTCCAGCGACTTCTCCGCCGCCTCGCGCGCGACGCGCTCCCGCTCCCGGCGCCGTTCGGGGCGTCGCCAAGGGCGCCCTGCTCTCGCCGGGAGCCGCCCCTCGGCCCCACGGGCGGGCGATGCGCTCCGCCGGAGGCTGCTCCTCGGCGGCGACGAGGGCCGCGGCCTTGGCGTCGAGGGCGGCCCTCGGGTCGTCGGCCTCCTTGGCGCGGTCGCTCCAACCCGCGCGCCCGCTCCTCGGCCCCCGGCGCCGCCGCGCCCCGCGCCCCCTCGAGCGACGTGCGGAGCTCCCGGGTCTCGGCGCGAGCGGTGGCCACCTCCGCCTCCCAGTTGGCGGCCAGCGTCCGCGTCTTATCCAGGTCCGCACGCGCGTTCCACAGCGCTTCGTTGCGATCGACAAGGGCTGCGCGGATCTGCTCGAGGCTTGAGCGACGCGCCGTGTCCTGCCTCGAGCCCTCGGGGAGCTCGTCGCACCACGCCATCGCCCGGTACGCCAGCCAGCTGTCTGGCGTCCTAAGAGCGTCCGCAAGCGCGTCGAAAGCGCTGCATCGCTCCCGGAGCTGGCGGGCCTCGGCGTTCACCCGGTCGAACGCGTCGTATTTGTCGTGGGCGCGGCGCTCGAGCTCCTGGCATCCACACATCAAATCTCGTAAGTGTCAAGGCTTGAATGCAGCACACGAAGACGAAAAAGGAAGAGGGACGAGCAAACGTGGCTCACCTGGAAGACAAGCCAGGCCGGGCCGCCGTGGACTTGCAGCGCCTCGTTCAACGCGCGGTTGAGCGTGGCGCCGTGGCTCCGAAGCTCGCCCCAGAGCTCCTGCTCCCCCGGGCGTCAGCAAACGCCGGGGGATCACCGACGGCCCCCTCCACCTGGGCAGGGCGGCCGGCGTGGGAGGACGAGGCCTCGGCACCATGTCCTCGGCCCCCCACCACCATGTGACCCTCGTGCCGCCTCACGAGGGCCCCCTCCTGGGGCTCGGGGGAGTTCGTGGGCCGGGGCCGGCCCACTGATTCCACCCAGGCGCCGGGGAGTCGTCAGAGAGCTCCACCACCTCCGCCCGAAGATCGCCGGCGGGCGCGGCCCGCTCGCGCCGCCTCCGCCGACACCTCCCTCGCGCCTCCGCGGCCACGGCGCGCCGTCGTGGCGCCGTGGCCGCCGCCTCCGGCCGTACCGCCGCATGCGCGGGCGCTCCCGCAGGTTGGGCCCGCTCCACCTCCTCCGCGGTGGCCGCCACCGCGGCCGCGCCTCCACCCCGGGCCGCCGCCGCGCCCGTGCCTCCGTGGCGACCGGCGCCGGCCGCCCCCCGGCGACCTGCGGCCGCGCCGCGGCGGGGCTGATCCGCCGGCCGGGGCCTCGAGGCCCCGGCCGGGCCTTGCGAGCTAGTGCCCGCCGCCACGCTTGTCCCCGGGCGCGACCCCCTCGATGAGCGCCGCCGGGGTGGGGATCGATGCGTCCGTCCTCGGCACCTTGGCCGGTGCAAGAGGGAGGAACGGTTGGCACCGCCCGCGCGGGGCACGAACGGAGGGTTAGAGCACCTAATCACCAGCAAACCAAACCAAACGAAGGAGGACAAGCTCCTTACCTCGCGGAGGAAAAGGCCCGCTTCCTTTTCCTCGAGGCCTCTGCGGAAGAGGCCGGCGCAGCGGCCGCGCGTGCCGCGGCGCCTCCCGACGGCGCCGCCGCACGCACGAGCACGCCCGCCCGCGTGCGCGGGCGCGCCCGATGCCGCACCCCCCGAAGACGCCACCGCGCGCGGGGGCACGCTCGCCCGCGCGCGCGGGCACGCCCGCCGACGCGCCCCTTGACGACGACGCCGCGCGCGCGCGGACACGCTCCCTCCGCGCGCGGGCACACTCGACGCGCGCACGGGCGCGTCCGCCGCGCGTGCCTCCGCGGCACGCGCCGGCGCCTCCACGGCGCGTGCCGCCCCCGATGACGATTGCCTGGCGGCGGGCGCCGGTGCGCCCGCCCCGGACGAAGCCGCCCCCGACGCCGGCGCGGGTTCGGCGACGGGGGCGCGAGCCGCCACCGTCCGAGGGGCCCTCCCCCTCGGACTCTTCCTCCTCGTCTGCGCTCCGAGGACGAGGGCTCCTCGATATCCGGGGAGGAGAGCCCCGGCTCCTCCCGCCGCCGTACTCCGCGGACCGTTGGTCGCGGCGCGCTTGGCGTCGCCTCGCGTGCTCCCTCTTGCGCGCCGCCCGCTCCTGCTGCTCCCGCTGCGCCGCCCGGCCGAGCGCACGGGAGTCGGGGGTGGGTGGAACGGACTTGGCGGCGGTGAACTTCACCAGCTGCGCACAGGAGCATCAATGGCGCGTCAGGAAACAAAAAGCAAGACCAAGAACTAAAACAAAGTCAAGAATCACACTCACCAACGGGCCGGTGGGGAGCATCTCGATGTCCCACGGGGTCCGACCCGCAGGCGCCGGCGTCCGGGTGTCGACGGCGCTCCGCGCCGGGTGAGCGCATACGGCCGCTCGAGGGGCGTCGGGAGCATCCGCGACCTCGCCAGGTCGACGGGGTTGGCCGCCTCTGTCATCTCGAAGATGCAGAGCGGCCTCTCCATCAACGGCACGATCCGCCGATGATGAAGGAAGGCGAGGACGCTCATCGCGTTCAGCCCGTGCTTCGCCAGCCGCTGCAGGGCGGCGAGGACGGACTCCTGCCGCGCCCGATGCTGGGGCGTGGACACCCCGTAGCCCCAGGAGGCGGGCCTCTCCTTGAACACCCGGCCGGTGTAGGGGGGGGCCGGGCTCAGCGTTGCGCAGATAAAACCACCCCCGCTCCCAGCCGGCGTTGTTCGTCGTCATGGTGCAGGGGATGTAGACGTTCTTGAATTGCCCCCGCAGGGCAAGCGACATCCCGCCAGCGCGCATCGCGCGGCGGGTCCTTGGCTCCGTCGTGGGCTGCGTGATGAGCTCCGCGCGAAAAAGGTGTACCTAGAGCTCCCAATTGACAGGGATCCCAAGGTACCCTTCGCAGACGCCCACGAGATAGCGTTGGGGGCGAAGTTGTGCAGCTCCACCCCGTAGTAGTAGCACATCGCCCGCATGAAGGTGCTCGCCGGCGCGTTGAAGCCACGCTCGTGGTAGCGGAGGAAGCTCACCACGTAGCCCTCCGGCGGGTTGGGCTCGTGGTGCGCCGCCGGCGGCACGATCCACTCCGCCGGGCGCCCGTCTTCGTTGGCTGACAGCTGGCCGGCGGAGGGCGAGCTGGGTCACCGTCGACGTCTCCCAGGCATATGGCTCCAGGACCCTAAGAGGAAGCTCGGGCGGCGCCATGAGGGAGGACGAAGGAATGCGAGGACGGAGGACAAGGAGACGGAAGAAAAAAGCTTTAACGACGACGCCGCGCGGTGGCAAGAGCAAGATGGAGACGAAGGGGCGGAGGGCCGAAAATGGTGAGATGCCAAGGTAAAAAACCGCCGTCCCCTCCTCCCCGCAGTTTTATAGGCCAACGGGCGAGTTCTCCGGAGCGGACGCCCCGCCAGCATTAACTGCAGGAATCTTTCCATCGCGTCGACGGGTGGGCCCCACCACGACCGCAGCGGCTCTAACACTGCAGGCGGGTCATCATTACGGCGAGGGACCGGCCGCGACCGAGGCAAAACCGTCACGTCCGCCGCCGCGCGCGCCCACTACGCGCGCGCGCGGGCGGGCGCCGCCTAAAAAGGCGCGCCCGCGCTGCAAACCCGCGGCCACGACCGCAAGGCACTTAAATGCCCGGGTCCCTTGCCAAGCAAGGAGAACCCTCGAGCAGGGCGGACCCCCGGCTCGAAGCAGAGGCGACCCTCGATGGGATATCAGCGTGAGAAGGTCGCCCGGGACCTGCTCGATGTAGAGCAGTCACCCGCGGGCACCCATGCCACGTAAAACCCTCGAGCGGCATGACCCTCGGCTCAAAATGACGTCAACCCTCGACGGGATTTCGTCGTGAGAAGGTCGCCTGGGACCTGCTCGATGTAGAGCAGGCAACCGCGGGCACCCATGCCACGCGAAACCCTCGAGCGGCCCGAGCCCCCGGCTCGAGACAATGTCAACCCTCTAAGAGAAGGCACGCGCGTGAGAGGATCGCCCAGGTCACGCTTGAAACAGAGCGGCACCGAAAGCACTCATGCCACGCCGTGCTGCCAACAAGCACCTCAAGGGCTGGCTCGCCCAGACCCCTCGACGGCCGCAAACGCGAAAAGACGGGGCTGTCCATGCACGGCCCCGCACGGCCTTACTGATCAGGGGTTCGAAGCCTGACCCTCGACGGGTTCGAACAGGCGCCTCAGATCACAGAGTTAGGGACGACGAGGGCACGCGCATTCGAGCCGTTCCTCGAGCCCGTCGGCTCGAGGGTGCCCCACATGTCGTGTTCGAGAGCCAGCGAGGGCAGCTAGCAGGGGGATCCCACCGAGGGAGAGCTTCCGCGCCCTCGGTCCCTAGCGAATGGGACCGAGCCCCACCTAGCAAACCCACGCAAGCGCTTCCATGGACGTGTCTCCGGACCGCGCAGCCTACCCTTATCGAACGGGGCATGGACGTCCACTTGAACCACCCGCTAGCAGCTCGACGAGGAATCCGCGATTCGCGACCCGCTCGATGGGAGTCGCGGAAACCTCACCCTCCGTCCCGCGGAGGGACGGCGAGGGCACGTTAAAAAACAAGTCGTCGGGCTTGACCCGATCGCCTCAAACGGGCCAAGGCTCGGGGGGCTCGACGCACGGCTACACCTCCTTGAAATTGCACCCGCCGGGAGACGGTGACGGGGGGAGCGTGCACCCCCGAAGCCGGGCCGAAACACCGCCGATGCCGGTTGGCATATGTGCCACGCCTTTCGACCAAAGCTCTCACGGTTAACCCCTGCGGGGAGAACCCACACTCCCGCGGGGCTTCGGGGCTAGACACGCGGGTCGGCGGCGACGCGGCCCCACGGAAAGCGTTCGCAAACAAGGAGGGAAGAACGTCCTATCAGTAGGTTCCAGCATCTGCGGGAGCCTCAATGGCAAACCCGCAGATGCTCGGGGGCTGCGTCGGGGACGAGCCCTAGGGGTCCCCTTAAACAACGGGGAATCCTCACTTAATCCCGGTATCAAAACACGCTAAGCCTAACCATGCAGGTAACTAACCATGCAGGACACGGCCCACGCCGGGATCCCGACGGCCCACCGAGACGGCCCACTGAGAAGACCCCTCGAGCAGGCTCCGCCTCGCTCGAGGACGCGCTCCCCCTCGGGCGGGCTCCGCCCCGTTCGAGGGGCAACCCTTCCCTCGAGCGGTCCCGCCCCGCTCGAGGGCTCGCTCCCCCCTCGAGCGGGTCTCGTCTCGCTCGAGGGTCCGCTCCGCCCTCGGGCGGGGCCCGCCACGCTCACGGGCACCCCGCACGCGTGCGCCGGCCCCGTACTTGGGCATTTAACGCCCCGACGCCGCGGGGACGGCGCCATCATGCGCCCGGGGCTCACGCCCCGGTGCCGCCGCACCAACTCCCCAGGGAGGAGCCCATCCCCGCCACTGTGGGATGGACTGTGCGGTACGGCCGGTGTCAGTCCCGTGACACCGTGCGCCCACTACAGTACGGCTAACGCGCCCGACCCTCGAAAAGGGGCCGGGCGCACCCTCGATTCCGCTTTCCCGTGACTCTGCAGGTTAGGTGAGGGGCGCTAGGCCGGTGGATGGCCATCCCGGTCACTGTAACGGCGTGGCCGCCGTACCCACGCGTGCAGGCGCACGCCGGCACCGCGGGCGCACGCCGGGCACCGCTGCGAGCAACCACTCCGCCGCCGCGGAGCGCATTGGGAAGGAACGCCGTTCGCCCGCTCCCGTGCCCCGTACCGCCCATCGTCAGCACCTCCCTCGAAGCCTATCAGAGGACGCCATCGCCATCTGCCGCCCTCCTACCCTCGAACCGCCACTGTTCGGGTACGGGGTAGGCCATCATGGCCGTATCGCAGCGAAGATCGTCCGGACGGCCGCCCACTCTACACCATAGCGCGACGTGCTCCCTCACGTAGCTAGGTAGCACGGCATGCATGTAACTCGTCGCCCCCTTGGCCTATAAAAGGGGGAGGCGAGCCCCCAGCCGCGGGGGAACAGGTTGGGAGGAACGAACACAGTGGAACACAACATACGCGTGCACTCACTCTCTTATTCTCCCACAACATCTTCGACCACTCTCCCGGGGACTTGGAAGCCACGCTTCCTCTCCCGCCTTGCTTGTATTTGCCCCACTACAAGCACCCCGGTCTTCGAGCAATATAGTGCCACGAGCACGCCCCTGCTGGACGTACGGCCCCCTCGGCCGGAACCAGGATAAAACCTTGTGTCATTTGTTGCTTGGCATCGACCATTGAGGGATAGATCTAGGCGCTATCTACTGGTTAGTGTCGGGACCATATTCCGCACCGACAAACATACACAAAGCAAACAAACAAGTATACACTAAGAACAAAGCACCAATCAAAAGAAAACTTTAAAAGATCACACTACTGGATAGGATCGATTAGATGGATCACTAAAGAACACAAGGTGTACTTGGCTTGGTTAGCTTTAAAGAGATGGTTATGAAAGATGGAGCATGAACTGGAAAGGTCACACTAAGATTGAGCTGAGAAAAGAACGTCTAACGAACGTTTTGCATATATGAGAGAGCAAGGTTATGAGTTAGGTTCATTTTAATTAACAAAACAAATATAAGGGATATTTCAGAAATAAAATACCCTATGTTGACATTAATGTAATATTAAACTTTATTTACAAAACCGGTGTAAAGAACCAGTCAAGTTTTATTAATAAAGATTCATATATGAATTAACCGATTAAACATTTTATTTAGAAAAACTAAACTATATGAACAATCTAAACGAAACTTTGTAATTCGAGTAGATCATATTATTATTAAAAACATTATGGTATTGGCATTAATCAAATTAATATTTATTGTAAAAGCCGATGTAAAATCCTAATCAAATTTTTAATTAGAAAAGATTAATTAACTATTAAACAAATTAACATTTGGTTTACGAAAACCGATATAAAGATCTAATTAACTTTTATGTATAGAAATATGTGATAGAAACATTAATCCAATTAAATTTGCTTATGAAAAACGATGTATAGATCTATTTTGCTTTTATTTATAAAAAACATGTATAACTAGACATTAATCAAAATTAATATTAATTTTACTTTCAGAAATCAAAACATGGTGGAAACACACCACTAACGCGTCCTTTGCATTATTATGAACCTAACGCAACTTGAATGTATTAAAACGGAGCTAAAACGAGAAAGACATGGAGGAAACAATATTGCAGGGACCTTGATGTGATTAACCATAGATCTCATGGAGTAGCAGAGGAAATTTGCAAGACACATTGAATAGTGCTCGCGAAAAGACTTAAAGGTAGGGTTAGATCTGAAAAAGTCTCGGGTGGGATTTATGTGTAAAAGGAGGGGTTTTCGTAGGGGGTTTTCTAGGAAACTTGCAAGACACAAAAGAACTTCGAAAGATTAAAGGACGACAGAGGGATCTATTTGCAAATCTGCCAACTCATCTTGTTTCTCTGGACAGATCGCGGACGGACGAACAGGAACGTCCTGGCGAGTGGAGATAGAAATTTAATTGAGTGGAGCAGGAGATAGAGAACGTCTAGAGGAGCTCCTAGGAGTGCTTACCATGGGCAAATACGGATGGTGGTGGCTGAAACCGAAGGAGGAACGGTAATGGCAGCCCTGCAGCTCCAACAGTACAGCAAAGAAAGAGAGGGCAAAGGGATTAGATGGAAACGACCACGAAACTGTAGATTGAGCGGCAAAACGGAAAGGAAACGATGAGACGAACGCGATGGTGTGCTCACCTTCGGCCAAAGATGAACGACGACGATGGAAGAGCTCGCCGGAGTTGGAGAGGAGCTTGTCGGACTTGGGGAAGATGACGGAGGCGACGTCGGATTCGCGTGACTGAGCACATCACTGCGTAGAGCTCGACGAGGGAAACTCCAGGGTGGTGTCCACATGCACCGAAAGTGAACGGTTTCGCCAGAAAAGCTCGCCGGAAGTTCGCCGGAATTTAGTAGATGCAAAAGTTCGGCGAGGGTTTGTGGGAGCTAGGGTTATCGAAACGGAACGAGGTTGGCGGCGTTGGAAAGAGGACGCCAAGGAGATCGCCGGCAACTATTTATTAGCCGAGATTGAGTCCGATTTTATTTTCCTTTTTTTTAATTTCAGAAATTAATTTCGGATTAAAAATAATTCAAGAAAATCCGGAAATCATAATTAAATCACGAAAAATACTCCGAAAGCTCAGAAAAATTCATGAAAATTACTAGAGATGATGTGGGTCATGATGAATCCAAATAAGGTATTTGGAGCTCATGAAAAAAATTTTGGACGCTTCTAATAAATAGAATTAGCTCAGGGAAAATGAGAATAAATTCCAGAAAAGTTCGGAAAAATCTCGGAAGGATTTGGACAACACCTAAACGTATTTTAAAAGCCTTTTGCATGCATGAAAAACCAAGATGCATCGACATGAATGCAACACTCACATCCAACCATTATTTTATTCAGAAAATCAAACAATGACTTTTCCTATACTAGATTTTTTGTAAACAAAATAAATGTTGAGAAAATTTTTTAGAACTATGAGAAAATCATTATTTAATTATTCTTTCTATTCACATCCTGAAATTGGAAATTTCAGGGTGTGACAAATCTACCCCCCTTAAACGGAATCTCGTCCCGAGATTCGAAGAAACAAAAAGAGAGGAGGGAGATAAACAAAAACATTGCTCCCAAGGTAGGTAGGCAGTCTTCCACCTTTGTCGATCGGTGTGGAGTCTCCAATCTTTTTCTTCAATGGTTGTTGGGGTCTTCATCATAATGAGCTAGGTGGGACAAAAGCAAGCACAAGGTGGGAAGGAAGGTAGAGTGATGTCTTCTTTTCTTCAACTTGCTCACTTCTAAATGATGACGGTAGCAGTAGCATTTGCTTTTTGTCATTGGTGTGTGCTTTAATTTCTTCTTCTGATGTACTTCATTTGATCCAGGTGGAGAGAAAGAAAGACAACAAGGATGTGGAAGGTACAAAAGAGAAACCCAACTAGGCAACTAATGTTATTGCAAATAGACCCACAATACACCAACACTCACATCAAAGAAGCGAATCAATCAAGTTCATAAAACCAAGCATCATCATGCAAACACTGAATTCCACCAAGCAAGGCATAGCTAAGGGAACGATACTACACGTTGTTAATATAGTCAGGGGGTATCCTCCTAATAGATCAGATGTAGCTCCCAGCAAGGATATCCATAAATAATGGATTTTTCCCAGATCAAGGAGTACGAAATTATGAGTTCAACCCAACTAGAATCACCTCAATCAGAGGTTTAGAACTCGAGATATGAATTAAACAAGATGGCTATGTGAGCAGTGTTGGCAGATTCTGAATGCTCCACTAATTCGTATGTATCTCCATGGATACAAAACGAATACTGCTGAATATTCGACAGAGTGAAGCTGATGAAATTCCTGAACTACTCCAATTGGATTTACCTCAATCGGAGGTCTATAGCCTGAGATACAGAATATTGAAGGTAACTAGGTCAGCAGAGTTTACAGTTTCTGATAGCTCCAATGTTTCGGGCATAGCTCCTGGAACATGTACTTGATAGGGCTGAATTTTTTATACAAATTTTGGAAGTAACCCAACTGGTTTCATGTCAATCGGAGTTCTATAGCTCAAGATAATATTAAAACAGCGTTGATGTGTCAGAGAGCTGCGCGAATAGATGGAATATCAAGGGTAACGGCTTTACCAATGAATCAAGGGGGTGTTATTGCTTGAGAGAACAGACATGCAAGAACAAAGAGATGTTCAAGGAGAGTGAAGATAAATATATAAGAATTCATGGTATGGAGAAGAGAAGATGGTTAAGATGTGAGATAATTCATGAGAGATGTCAAGGAAAAGGTAAGGAGGGATTGTAGAACAAAAGAGGCATTAAGAAACGACCAATATTAACTAGGCTTACATCCTACAGTCGATACAGCTCTGATACCACTCTGTCACACCCGACTTTCCGAAGAAAACCAAGTGCAAACCTATATGCATGCCAGGATCAAGTTTCATGCATATAGTGACATATAAGTGAATACAGAAACAGTATCACGTAAGAAAAAGAAAGATTATCAGAGATTTACGCTTAATCCGGGAAAAGAAGGCTCCAAACATCACAGGCAGTCGACTGGGGGTTGCGTACGCCTATCACCAGCAACATCTTCACAGCAGCTTCCTCTTTCTGAGCAACAAAGTTTATAGCAAGGGTGAGCACTTGTCGTACTCAGCAAGTGTGGGGAAAGGCATGAATGCAAAGGCTTTATAGTGGACTGGCTCAAGGCATTTAAGAAATTTTAGTTGGTCAAATTTTATTAGCACCTGATTACTAATAAAGTATAAGTATATACCATCCCACGATTAAGCATAAGGAAAGAAATACGCCATAAGCATATGGCAAGCATAACCAGAGAGAACGATTTAAGTCCATCTTCAAGTTTGATTATCATGTGAGGGTCCAGGCCGCCCGTGACCGTGGGCACGGCTAACTAGTTAGTTTTACACTCTGCAGAGGTCGTACATCTTTACCCACAAGTCGTGTAAAAGTCCCGAAGAACTTTGAACCCAACCATGCGGTGCTAGCTAGGCACCATACCACACTACCGAGGTGTGATTGCATAGGGACGCTACGAGGCCGTTACAAAGATTCCCAGATGTAGGCTGCCCGCTAGGTTACCTGGCCAGTGCAACGTATAAAGCTCCCGGACGAGTACCGTGTCTTAGCTAAGCCCACACCTACGCCCGAGCAGGTCCATACGCCACTACCCGCCAGCCCCCAACCCTTATCAGGTAAAGCATACCTAACACCTAGTTCACTAATAGTAAGCCAAGAAAGAGCCATATGTCTTGTGGTAGCACTGTTTTCCTGGGTGGTTCTCCATGTGTTCCGATTAAACATATGGTCTGGTATTAAACGTCCAAAGATATAACATAAAGGTATAACGTGATTCATCATTATTGTTCATTAAAACCACCATAACCCAGGTATAGCAACTAAGCATAGCTACCCAACATAAACGTAAACCCAGGTTAACAAGGATTGACAATCAAAGACTAGGATAAACCTTAATATGAACC
The DNA here is from genome assembly GCA_947561735.1 of Cenchrus americanus. NCBI lineage: Eukaryota > Viridiplantae > Streptophyta > Magnoliopsida > Poales > Poaceae > Cenchrus > Cenchrus americanus. The sequence continues at coordinate 77,904,216 of OX387245.1, read as the reverse complement.
CATCAAAATTAATGCAAGCAATGAATGAGTGATTAAGTATAATTCTTAGGATAAAAAATCAAGGACACACTTGCCTTTAACCAAAGTAATGTCGTTGCTCAGAATATCTTCAACTTCAAGATCTTCCAAAGCTCTCGAACCACGTTCGCTCTACTCGCTTCAATCATCGGACGCAAACATACACAAAGCAAACAAACAAGTATACGCTAAGAACAAAGCACCAATCAAAAGAAAACTTTAAAAGATCGCACTACTGGATAGGATAGATTAGATGGATCACTAAAGAACACAAGGTGTACTTGGTGTGGTTAGCTTTAAAGAGATGGTTATGAAAGATTGAGCATGAACTGGAAAGGTCGCACTAAGATTGAGCTGAGAAAAGAACGTCTAACGAACGTTTTGCATATATGAGAGAGCAAGGTTATGAGCTAGGTTCATTTTAATTAACCAAACAAATATAAGGGATATTTCAGAAATAAAATACTCTATGTTGACATTAATGTAATATTAAACTTTATTTACGAAACCGGTGTAACGAACAAGTCAAGTTTTATTAATAATTATTCATATATGAATTAACTGATTAAACATTTTATTTAGAAAAACTAAACTATATGAACAATCGAAACGAAACTTTGTAATTCGAGTAGATCATGTTATTATTAAAAACATTATGGTATTGGCATTAATCAAATTAATATTTATTGTAAAAGCTGATGTAAAAGCCTAATCAAATTTTTAATTAGAAAAGATTAATTAACTATTAAACAAATTAACATTTGGTTTACGAAAACCGATATAAAGATCTAATTAACTTTTATGTATAGAAATATGTGATAGAAACATTAATCAAATTAAATTTGCTTATGAAAAACGATGTATAGATCTATTTTGCTTTTATTTATAAAAAACATGTATAACTAGACATTAATCAAAATTAATATTAATTTTACTTTCAGAAATCAAAACATGGTGAAAACACACCACTAACGCGTCCTTTGCATTATTATGAACCTAACACAACTTAAATGAATTAAAACAGAGCTAAAACAAGAAAGATATGGAGGAAACAAGATTGCAGGGACCTTGATGTGATTAACCATAGATCTCACGGAGTAGCAGAGGAAATTTGCAAGACACATTGAATAGTGTTCGTGAAAAGACTTAAAGGTAGGGTTAGATCTGAAAAAGTCTCGGGTGGGATTTATGTGTAAAAGGTGGGGTTTTCGTAGGGGGTTTTCTAGAAAACTTGCAAGACACAAAAGAACTTAGAAAGATTAAAGGACGACACAGGGATCTATTTGCAAATCTGCCAACTCATCTTCTTTCTCTGGACAGATCGCGGACGGACGAACAGGAACGTCCTGGCGAGTGGAGATTGAGGGCTTCCGGCAGCCTAGAAATTCAATTGAGTGGAGCAGGAGATAGAGGACGTCTAGAGGAGCTCCTAGGAGTGCTTACCATGGGCAGATACGGATGGTGGTGGCTGAAACCGAAGGAGGAACGGTAATGGCAGCCCTGCAGCTCCAACAGTACAGCAAAGAAAGAGAGGGCAAAGGGATTAGATGGAAACGACCACGAAACTGTAGATTGAGCAGCAAAACGGAAAGGAAACGACGAGATGAACGCGATGGTGTGCTCATTTTCGGCCAAAGATGAACGACGGCGATGGAAGAGCTCGCCGGAGTTGGAGAGGAGCTTGTCGGACTTGGGGAAGATGACGGAGGCGACGTCGGATTCGCGTGACTGAGCACATCACGGTGTAGAGCTCGACGAGGGAAACTCCAGGGTGGTGTCCACATGCACCGAAAGTGAACGGTTTCGCCAGAAAAGCTCGCCGGAAGTTCGCCGGAATTTAGTAGATGCAAAAGTTCGGCGAGGGTTTGTGGGAGCTAGGGTTATCGAAACGGAACGAGGTTGGCGGCGTTGGAAAGAGGACGTCAAGGAGATCGCCGGCAACTATTTATTGGTCGAGATTGAGTCCGGTTTTATTTTCCTTTTATTTAATTTCGGAAATTAATTTCGGATTAAAAATAATTCTAGAAAATCCTGAAATCATAATTAAATCACGAAAAATACTCCGAAAGCTCAGAAAAATTCAGGAAAATTACTAGAGATGATTTGGGTCATGATGAATCCAAATAAGGTATTTGGAGCTCATGGAAAAAATTTTAGATGCTTCTAATAAATAGAATTAGCTCAGGGAAAATGATAATAAATTCCAGAAAAGTCCGGAAAATTCTCGGAAAGATTTGGACAGCACCTAAACGTATTTTAAAAGCCTTTTGCATGCATGAAAAACCAAGATGCATCGACATGAATGCAACAGTCACATCCAACCATTTTTTATTCAGAAAATCAAACAATGACTTTTTCCTATACTAGATTTCCTGTAAACAAAATAATTGTTGAGAAAATTTTTTAGAATTATGAGAAAATCGTTATTTAATTATTCTTTCTATTCACATCCTGAAATTGGAAATTTCAGGGTGTGACATACCCCGAGCTGGCCTCGCGCCCGTTCCTGGCCGCGGGCCCGCATGCCAAGGCACTCCGCGCTGCCTATTTGAAGGACCGATACGGCGAACCAGAGAGGGGGGAGTGAATTGGAGCCGATAAAAATTCTTCTCGAAGGAGATAGAAACTGCAACAAGATGAACAAGGCTTCCAACACACGTCTCCGACTCACTACCCAAGTTGGCCAAGCCCACGTAGCCACTAGAGTGCCACTGGACCTAGGAACCAACACACAACCTTCCGACCCGAGAACGCAGGGGAACACCAAACCTCGAGTCTACAGACCCACACCGGTCAGACCGGTGGGCACCACCGGTCAGATCGGTCCCTCGCTGGTAAACCGAGCAACTTTCACTAAGTGGCTCTACACGGTCGACCGGGTGAGACACACCGGTCGGACCGATCACGGCCACGAAAGCCCCCAAGGTACCAAACGGAGCCAACCGACCACCAAAGCCGACCCAAACTCGAAACAGGCGGCACCATGGGACAACGAAGCAAACACACCAAGATGTTCACCCGAGCAAAATCCCACCGAGGGTTGCACCGGTCGAGGCCGGTCAAGAGCACCGGTCGGGCCGGTGTAGCCTCGGGCGACTCGGGAAGAACAGCACCCGCGGGTCAACTCCCCCAAATCCAAACCTCGATCTCCTGAATCGCTCCATGGACTTGAACAAGACTTTGGGCATATTAGGAACACCTCATGAGGAGTCCATAGCCAAGTTTAATCCCACCAAAACTTGTCCAAAAAGGAGGACTCAAGGAAATCCCGCCAAGAGCACTTCCAACCCTAGAACTCAAGAAACCCCAAAATCGAGCACCTTTACTCACGGATTTGGGAGGGGAATCACAACCCAAAGAACCACGAAGGGTTCCCACAAATTTCCCCCATGAAATCCCCAAGAGAAAGGTCCCGAAAACAACCCAAAGAAATCACCAAGAGAGGGCTCCGAAAATCACCACCAAGAACAACCGGGGAAAACACATTCAAACCTTGAGGAACCACGCCGAATCATCTATACATGAAACAAAGGTTCATACAAGGTCTAGCAAGCCTCCCGATCATCCATCCCTCTCAATAAGATCTCTCCATGAAGCTCTCTTGCTAGTCCTATGGAAATCCTAAGGAAAATAGGAAGGAAAATAGGAAAACAAATGAGCTAGGGTTCCAAGAGTTGGCTGCCATCCTCTCACCTCTTGGGTTATATGCAGGCAACCGAAAGTCTAAAATACCCTTCTCTAATAACTAGGGATACAAGCCCCTCAAGGGCGGATTTGGAAGTCTTCATGTCTTCACCATGGGACGGATGCCCGGCGACCACACCCTGCGTAGCCTCGACGCAAGCCATGCGATCCCGACGCGTGTCCTCCGCTTCGAAGTCTCCGGACTGCGTTGTCGCACACCGGTCGGAACGGGTGCTCCTCACCGGTCGGACCGGTCCCCACCCGATCGGAGGCGGTCGGACCCACCGGTCAGACCGGTCTGGCGCTGCTGCAACACCGTCTTCGGTTCTTCGGTCTTGGCTTTGTGGATCAACCAAGGAACCCGGGCGGTTTTACGGTGAACCACGGAAACCCCGCGAACTCGGTGTAGCCTCCGCCGGTCTCCACTCATGACTCGGCTCCCACGTAGTCCCGGCTCGACCTTAGTTTTGAGGCTCAACCAAGAAACCGTCCACGACTTCATCTTGCTGTTCATGCCACCATGCGGCCCGCACTTGACCCCACTGGCCACCGGGTCCCTCAAACGAAGCCTACTTGTCTTCTCCACACCTGGAGGCCTCACCGGCAACGACCTTTCGCGCTTGTTCGTCACATGCACCAACATGAGTCAAGCCGCAACCTGCACCTGCAATACTTAGCCAAGATCAGTCCACACAATGTTGTCAATCACTCATCACACAAGGAAGCGACCATCCACCGGTCCTCGAACCACACATGGTCCTCAATCTCCCCCTTGATGAGTGCATTGACAACACCCACACGAAAGTAACAAGAGAGAAAAGAAAAAGAAAAGAAACGAATAAAAAGGAAACTCCAACAAGCGATCGAAAGACAAGCAAAGGCAAAGAGCAAGATCACTCGAAGAAGACAAGTCTCGGACCCCTTAGGTAAGGGCAACGGCTCGACACATCCGAGAGAAAACAAAGCTCAAGCAAAGAGCGCAAACCACCGAAAACAAAGCTCGAACAACCGCAAAGAGCTCCCCCTGCACACATGCAAGCTCCCCCTGAACCAATGCACCCCCTGGACGAATGCATGCAAACCAGCTGAAAACAGGGAAGCTGCAGCAACTTCAGCTCACACCGGTCAGACCGGTCATCACCACCGGTCAGACCGGTGCCCAACATGTGCACAGGACCAGCACTCACACCGGTCAGACCGGTGTACAACAGAGCCCAGAAATGACTCGAAACCACCTGAAAACCTTCTAAATGCGTCCAGTAAGCCATTTCAAGCTCAAACTTCTCCCCCTTGTTGGCAATGCATGAATCAAGCCAAAAATGCAAAATTTTTCAACCTAGAGCTTCTCAAATAGACAAAATTCAACAAAAAATGCTACACATGTCCAAATGAGCAAGTTAGATACTCTACGGCTTCGTATCGATCTCAACTACATGATCACCAAGTTTCACAACCATTGGACGAAGCTAAGATGGATTTGGGCAATTTTGCGAAAAACTTGCCTCTCATGAGTAAAGTCCTAAACATGATCAAAGCATATCAAAATGGCAAAGCCACACAAACTTCATGCTAGGACAGCCATTCTAATCATAAAGACCATCACAAACACCCACAAGCACCTCATGTCATGTCAAAGCCACCGAGCCATGTGCCTACTTCTATGTATGAGACTTCTCATTGGTAGGCATCATGCAACGGTTTAGCACCCAAAGCAAATTAAATTCAGCACATATGACATGGGAGCATATTTTCCAAGAATTTTTCATTTCATTTTCAGATTAATAAACGGTACATGAAATGTCTTTGCGACAAAAAGGAACTTATACTCCTCCACAAGATAAATCAAGAGGGCTAAACATTCATGATGGCAAACGAGCCTTTGGCCCCATATGATCAATAAACTAGCTATCCAACCACAAATTAATCATAGCCAAGCCACTAAAACATGTCAAGATCATATAAAGGCATTTACACATGAGAGAGCATACATGTGACATTTTCAAAAACATAGCTATCAACCATGGATTATTCATCAAGATCATCAAGAGCTAAGCCAAACTAACCACAGCATACCAAACAAGCTCACAAAGACATGTATCTCATTCCATGGTGAACAATGTATATGAGAGAAGCTTTTCCTAACCAATGCATATGATACAAAATGCATGCAATCTAAGATACAAGGATGCCTATACATCATGTTACAAATGCCATGCCAAATGCAAGAAATGCACAAAGGAAAGCTATACATATGCTACAAAGGAGCCCCCACACACCCAGCTCAAGAAATCAAACACACACCAAGTTCCCCCCGCAAACGAGTTAAAGTTGCTTGATCTAGGGGTTTGGTGAAAATATCGGCTAGTTGGTCATGTGTGGGTACATGGATCAAAGCTATCTTTCCTTTCTCTACGTTGTCTCTCAAAAAATGGTACCTCACTTCTATGTGCTTGGTTTTGGAATGGAGCACTGGGTTCTTTGCAACGCTTATGGCATTGGTGCTATCACATTGAAGTGGGACATGCGTATACTCCTCACCAAAGTCACTCATGGTGTATGAAATCCAAAGGAGCTGATTGCAACAACTAGCAGTGGCAACATACTCGGCCTCGGTAGTGGATTGAGCAACACTTGACTGTTTGCGGGAAGACCAAGACACCAAAGAAGAACCCAAAAACTGGCAAGTCCCAGAAGTGGACTTCCTATCCAACCGACACCCGGCAAAATCCGCGTCTGAAAAACCATGAAGCGCCAAAGAAGAGGACGCGGAGTACCAAAGGCTGAAGTCGGGAGTGTGACGCAACTACCTGAAAATTCGCTTCACCGCTTGCCGATGCGAAGTCCTCGGAGATGCTTGAAAACGAGTGCACAGACACACCGAGAACTGTATGTCCGGCCTCATCGCAGTCAAGTAGAGGAGTGACCCGATCATGCTCCGGTACTCCTTTTGGTCCACGTGTTCACCTTCCTCGTCCGCATCAAGAGCTGTAGTCGTACTCATCGGCGTCGTAATAGCCTTGGAGTCCTCCATCTTGAACTTCCGCACAATGTCCTTGGTGTACTTAGCCTGGTGCACAAATGTTCCTTCCTTTGATTGTTTGATTTGTAGCCCGAGGAAGAACTGCAACTCGCCCATCACGCTCATCTCAAATTCCCTGCTCGTATCATCTGCAAACCTTGCAACAAGGGAGTTAGACGAGCCACCAAAGACAATATCATCCACGTACACCTGCACAATAAGGATATCTCTACCCTGTCTTAGCAAAAACAAGGTCTGATCGACCTTCCCCATCTCAAAACCTCTCTCAAACAAGAACCCCCTCAACCTACCATACCAAGCTCTAGGCGCCTGCTTCAACCCATACAGTGCCTTCCTCAACTTGTACACCCGGTGGGGGTACTTCTCACTCTCAAACCCCGGAGGCTGCCTCACATACACTTCTTCCTCCAACACACCATTCAGAAAAGCACTCTTCACATCCATTTGGTGCAACTTGAACCCTTTAGCCACGGAAAAGGCTAGAAGGATCCTAATTGCCTCCAAACGGGCTATGGGAGCAAAGGTCTCCTCGTAGTCAATCCCCTCCTTCTGACTGAACCCTTGAGCAACAAGTCTCGACTTGTTCCTCACAACCTCACCTTTCTCTCCCTCTTTGTTCTTCCACACCCACTTTGTACCAATCGGCTTACACCCTGGGGGAGGGTCAACCAACTCCCAAACCTGATTCCTCTCAAAATTCTCCAACTCCTCGTGCATCGAATTAACCCAATTGTGATCAGATAGTTCATGTCCAATGTCTTTGGGCTCAAAAGTAGCAACGAATGCAGCATGAGCGAAATGAGAGTTGTTCCGAACCCTCGACTGTGTAGTGCGTTCATTCATGTCGCTGATGATCCTCGAAGCTGGGTGATCCACTTGTACTCGCCGGGGAGGTTCTCGCCTAGATGCTACCTCCCCCTCAACATCAGCTTCTGCTCGTTCTTGATTTGTCATCGTAGGTGTAGTAGAGGGTCCGTCCATCACCATAGTCGAAGTAGTGGGTACATGTTCAGCCGGGGACACCACACCGCCATCTTCATCCTCACCATGTTCATGCTCCTCCTCCTGAAAGATCTCCTCGCCAAGCTCATCATCACCTGCACACTCAAAGACAAGCTGACTACGTGGCTCTGTCTCGTCGAAGGTTACCTCGCAAGTCTCCAGGATTTGGTTAGTTTTAAGATTGAGCACACGATATGCTCTAGAATGAGATGCATAACCAAAGAAAATACCATCGACAGACCTAGCCTCAAACTTATCCAACTTCCTGTCTTTCTTCAGAATGAAACACTTGCAACCAAAGACATGGAAGTGACTCACCTTGGGTGTGCGACCATGCATCAACTCATAGCATGTCTTCTTCTTGTGCACTCTGAGGTAGATCCTGTTTGACACATAGCACGCGGTATTCACCGCCTCAGCCCAATACCTCCTCAGAGTCCTATGCTCATCAAGCATCGTCCGAGCCATCTCGCACAAGGTCTTGTTCTTCCTTTCCACAACACCATTCTGGGGAGGCGTATACGGACTCGAAAACAGGTGCTCAAGACCCAAGTCATGGCAAAAGGTTTCAAAACGAGAGTTTCTGAATTCCGAGTCATTATCACTACGGATAGCTCGTATGGCGTTTCCGTGCCTCTCGTTCCTCAACCTCAAGACTAGATCTTGAACAAAACCAAACGTCTCCCCCTTATCCTCAAGAAAGAACACCCACGCATACCGAGAATAGTCGTCCACCACAACAAGGATATACCACTTCCCACCTGCAGATCGCACACGAGCTGGGCCAACAAGGTCCATATGGAGCAGCTCGCATGGACGCTCAGTCATCACATCGGTGAGAGGCGGGTGAGAAGAGGGTACCATCTTGGCATGCCTACAAGGCGCACAAACCAACTCTTTCTCAAGCCTCAACCGTGGCAATCCTCGGACCAAATTGAGTTTACTCAAGCGAGACAAAAGGTCAAAGCTCAAGTGACCCAACTTCCTATGCCACCTCCGCAACTCACTCGAAGAACCAGCCAAGAAACAACGCTCCACACCCGAAGACTGAGAAAAATCAGCACGAAATACCTGACCCTCGGGAACGACCATACAGACAAGGTCCCCTTGAGAGTCCAAAATCCGAGAACCACCTGGCCGAAACAACACCTCAAAGCCCTCATCCAACAACTAGGACACAGAAAGCAAGTTGTACCCCAGCGATTGAACAAGAGCAACACGCCTCAGAGTGATCTTGTCACTCACTTTGATCTCACCTTCTGAAAGCACACGCCCACACCCATTGTCCCCAAAGGTGATGTACCTCTTCGTCACCACCGGGACGAGACTTGAGAACCTCACCCTGTCTCCAGTCATATGCCTCGAGCAACCGGAGTCGATCAACCAAATGTTCTTCAAGTTTCCCATCTGAAATTCAAAAGCGAGCACGTGAGAGAACAAACGACTCAGCACTGGGGTTAGTACCAAAAGAGTAAAACCAGTGCCGAGCCATTTGCTCGAAAGTGGGGTTAGCACCAACCAAAGCATCTCTCCTACCAAAGCTTCCTCCACGAACACCACCACGGTAACCACCCTGAGGGAACCACCCCTCTCTGCCTAGAGGAGGACCAAATCCACGCAAGAGAGCCCGTGGAACGTCCCTCCTCTCCAACTCAAAACTACGACTCCTCCGATCCCCGTATTGAGCACGAGGAGGAGAATGTCTAGCAAACTGACCACCTGCACCCTTTCCAACCCAGCCACCAGAACCACGACCACCAGAAACAACCCTGTACGAGCTCGAAAGCCAAACAGTTGTCTGTCCAGGCCTGCACCGGTCTGACCGGTGCTCCACACCGGTCTGACCGGTGTGACACGGGCGACGACACCTCCGGCGACCTTCCGCTCTCCCCAAGCCCGAACTGTCCTCACACTCGCCTTGGCCCTGGGCATCTGCATACGAGGCTCAAGTACACCATCGGAGGGGTGGTACTTGTCCTTGTTAGCCCACTCCTTTGCCATTCTCTCCTCTCGCTTCCTCTTGAAGCAAAACTCCTCCTTATGGTCATCTCTCCCACAATAGCCACAATGGAACCTCACAAGCTTAGGATTTGGCTTGGGATGTGGCTGCTCACTTGGATTCTCTCCACTCAACTCCTCCACCGGTTTCTCACCGCTAGCCTTCTCACTCTCCTTCCCAAAGAACACTTTCCGCGAAGTGCTCACAAACTTGATAGGCTTTCGAAGATCATTTGTGGGTTTAGAAAACACGGGTGGAGCTGGGGTTGTGTCTAGACGGTTCCTAAGATGGTTGGGTTTTGGAAGGAAATCATTCTTGTGGTGGGTTTTTGGTGGCTCCGGGATATTCTCTCCACTTCCTTCACCAATCTTGTTTGCCCCAAGTCCCTCACCGTCTTGCCTCTTAAAGACCTCGATCATCATCCTCAACTGAGGCTCATGACCGGAGAACCAACCCATCAACTTCCTAAGCTCATCATTCTCATCCTGCAAACGATCAACATAATGTACAAGTTCCAAATTTTTCAAAGCATGCATTTCACAGGTAGAGCATGATGTAGGCATGGGTTCCTTCAATTTATCCTCAAGAGAACTAGTGTAAGCATGCATCTCATCAATCTTAGCATGCAAAACAGGGCAAGAAGTGCAAGCACCTAGCAAAGCAGGTCTAGACGTAAGCTCAGCCACTTCAACCCTAAGCAAATCTAGTTCCTCACACTTGGAGGCATGCTTCTCCTTAAACAAAGCAAGATCAGCAAGGAATATGGAGCAATCAGCATAATCAACCTCATCCGAAACAACAGGTCTAGCCTTAAGGGAATCAATCTCAAGCTTGCTATCAAGCACCTGTGTCTCTAGCTCAGCCACTCTAGTCCTAGCATCCTCGAGTGAAGCCCTAAGCTCTTTTTTCATTTTCTTGGCCTCTCTAAGCATGTCATCACGGTTATCAAGCAAAGAGCCAAGCCTCTCATTCTCCTGGCGCAAGAAGGGAAGTTCATCACGCACCTCGTCGTCGGACTCAGAGTCCGAGTCGCTCTGTGTGCTCTTCTTCTGCCGGAGCTCGGTGCCATGGTGCGAAGCCGTCTCTCGCGAAGCGGCTCGGCCGCTCGGGTTCTTGGACGACTTCTTGTTCTTGCGACGATCACCTTCGTCTTCACCGCTGCTCGAGCTCGAGGTGGAGTACGCGGCCCCGGAGTCGACGTCGCTCGCTCCCACCATCGCTCGGGCCTTGCCTCGGCTCTCCTTCTTCCTCGATCGTCGCTCGTCCTTGTACTTGTTCTTGTGCTTGCTCTTGTGGTCGCGCCTCGAACGGTACTTGCCGTCCATCCTCGGCTTGTGCTTGTAGCCGTCCTTGTTCTCGGCCTTCTCCGGGCAGTCGGCGATGATGTGTCCCGGCTTGCCGCACTGGAAGCATGTTCTCGTGTTCCTCCTCATGTTCATGCGGTTCTCGTGCAGCCTCTCGAACCGCCTCGTCAGGAGCGCCAGCTCGTCCTCTCCAAGCTCGTCGAACTCCTCATCTGGCATAGACATCAAAGAGGAGAAAGAGAACATCCTGGTGGATGGGTTAGAGTTAGCCTTTCTTTTGTAACCACTAATGAGGGCGAGACTATGGGAGTCAGTTGGACCCTCGAGCTTGGCAGTCATGCACCTATGCACCTCAGCAGACTTGAGCTTCAAGAACAGCTCGTTCACCGTCAGAGTGTCATACTTCTCCGACTCCACAATGGCCTCGAACTTTCCACCCCAAATCATACGATCCAAAGAGTGTAAGAGCTTGACCGCTCTATCATGATCATCGTACAGGAGCACGTCCACATTGGCCCTCATGTTGTTCACAACCACCGTGAATCTCTGAAACAAGGCATCGATGGACTCACCGGGGGGATGAGTGAAGTTCTCGTACTCTCTCCGGTAGGTCGCATACATCCGTGCCTGAACCTGGGCATTCCCAACATGAGCCTCCTTCAGCACTGTCCAAATTCTACAAGCCAAGTGCTCGGTGTGCACCCGATCGAACTCAGACTGACACAAAGAACGAAACAAGTAGTCGACCACCTTATTGTTGGCGTCAAATCTGTCCCTCGATCTGGAGCGAGGAAGTCCATCAGGTGGACATAGCCTGTGTCCACCGTGACATCCCAAAGGATGCGACCCTTTCCGCGGAGAAAAGCACCCATCCGCTTGCTCCACATCTGGTAGTTCTTGCCATCGAAGTGTGGAGGACCCGAACCCTGTTCCTGGTACGCCATCCTTGGATCTTAGACTGGTTAGAACCAACAAAGACCCGAACCGGCTCTGATACCACTTGAAGGACCGATACGGCAAACCAGAGAGGGGGGGAGTGAATGGGAGCCGATAAAAATTCTTCTCGAAGGAGATAGAAACTCCAACAAGATGAACAAGGCTTCCAACACACGTCTCCGACTCACTACCCAAGTCGGCCAAGCCCACGTAGCCACTGGAGTGCCACTGGACCTAGGAACCAACACACAACCTTTCGACCCGAGAACGCAGGGGAACACCAAACCTCGAGTCTACATACCCACACCGGTCAGACCGGTTGGCACCACCGGTCAGACCGGTCCCTGCTGGTAAAACTGAGCAAACACACCAAGATGTTCACCCGAGCAAAATCCCACCGAGGGTTGCACCGGTCAGACCGGTCAAGAGCACCGGTCAGACCGGTGTAGCCTGGGCAGCTCGGGATGAACAGCACCCGCGGGTCAACTCCCCCAAATCCAAACCTCGATCTCCCGAATCGCTCCACGGAGTTGAACAAGACTTTGGGGATATTAGGAACACCTCATGAGGAGTCCATAGCCAAGTTTAATCCCACCAAAACTTGTCCAACAAGGAGGAATCAAGGAAATCCCGCCAAGAGCACTTCCAACCCTAGAACTCAAGAAACCCCAAAATCGAGCACCTTTACTCACGAATTTGGGAGGGGAATCACAGCCCAAAGAACCACGAAGGGTTCCAACAAATTTCCCCCATCAAATCCCCAAGGAAAGGTCCCGAAAACAACCCAAAGAAATCACCAAAAGAGGGCTCCGAAAATCACCACCAAGAACAACCGGGGAAAACACATCCAAACCTTGAGGAACCACGCCGAATCATCTATACATGAAACAAAGGTTCATACAAGGTCTAGCAAACCGCCCGATCATCCATCCCTCTCAATAAGATCTCTCCATGAAGCTCTCTTGCTAGTCCTATGGAAATCCTAAGGAAAATAGGAAGGAAAATAGGAAAACAAATGAGTTAGGGTTCCAAGAGTTGGCTGCCATCCTCTCACCTCTTGGGTTATATGGAGGCAACCGAAAGTCTAAAATACCCTTCTCTAATAACTAGGGATACAAGCCCCTCAAGGGCGGATTTGGAAGTCTTCATGTCTTCACCATGGGACGGATGCCCGGCGACCGCACCCTGCGTAGCCTCGACGCAAGCCATGCGATCCCGACGCGTGTCCTCCGCTTCAAAGACTCCGGACTGTGTCGTTGCACACCAGTCAGACCAGTGCTCCTCACCGGTCAGACCGGTCCCCACCGATCGGACGGTCGGACTCGTGCGGCGGCGCGCCGCAAAGACCGTCTTCGGTTCTTCGGTCTTGTCTTTGTGGATCAACCAAGGAACCCAGTGGTTTTCTGGTGAACCACCAGAAACCCCGCGAACTCGGTGTAGCCTCCGCCAGTCTCCACTCATGACTCGGCTCCCACGTAGTCCCGACTCGACCTTGGTTTCGAGGCTCAACCAAGAAACCGTCCACGACTTCATCTTGCTGTTCATGCCACCATGCGGCCCGCACTTGACCCCACTGGCCACCGAGTCCCTCGAATGAAGTCTACTTGTCTTCTCCACACCTGGAGGCCTCACCGGCAACGAACTTTCGCGCTTGTTCTTCACCTGCACCAACATGAGTCAAGCCGCAACCTGCACCTGCAATACTTAGCCAAGAATCAGTCCACACAACGTTGTCAATCACTCATCACACAAGGAAGCGACCATCCACCGGTCGTCGAACCACACATGGTCCTCACTATTGAAAGGCACCGCCTCGCCTGCGCCGCCTTCGCCCAACCCTAGCCACCCGAGCGTCGCCGCCGCCTTCGCCTAACCGTAGTCGCGCCACCGTGCTCGACCCATGCCGCTGCCGACTCCCGGTCGTCAAGAATCCGCCTCGGACCTCCGTCTCAAGGTGAGGAAGTCGCCGGTGCTTCTTGCCGCCGTCCCCGTGCTCCGAGTCATCGAGACGGGCTCGCTGTCGTCGTGCCGCCGCTCGGTGCCGCCCCACCGCGATGCGCGTCATCTCCGCCGCACCCTAGTCGAGCGCGCCACCCTAGCTCACTTCCTCATGCCACGCGCATCGTTTTGGTGCAACCCGTGTGCCGAATCGTGTAGCGCAGACCAAGATCGGTCCTGCGCCGGTGAGCTCCCCGTCGTTGCGCCGCCACGTCCTGTTCGATGCCGCCACTCGCGCGTGTGTGTGCTGGCCGGGCCGTCGGATCTGGATCCGACAGGTCGGAATCAACTGCCCTCGGTCAATACCGGTCAACCGAGCAGCCGCGCGCCGTTTTGCTTAGAAGTCCCCAGATTTTCTAGTTTCACAAAAATATCCTCCCACCATAGAAAGATCCTTATATTTAGGTCCTGAATATTGTGGTTTAAACCCTAGGTGCCTTAGTTTTTGCACCCGTGGTCCTAAGCTGCTAGTTTAACATTGTAGCCTCTGAGTTTTTATATAAAATTATGTTTTAGCCCTTAGATTCTCGCAGTTTAGTCCCTAATCTTGTTTAAGTCGTATCTTAGTCATTTTAGCTCCGTTTTTAGTGTTTTTTATGTCCACGCAATCGTCTCGACGAGTAGAATAGTTATATGCCTCTGTTTTGTTCTGTTAATGCTATTTGGGGATTGTTTATGAATTTATTCTACTGTATGTTTGTATGTGAATGTGTGTAGTGTAGAGTACGAGCAGTTTGAGGACTTCGCTGCTGTTGAAGATTTTCAAGACCCTGAGTAGTTTTTGGAGCTGGTAGAAGGCAAGTCTTTGCTGCATTCCCGTTGATCCTATTACAACATGCATTTCAATTACATCGTTATTTATTATTGCTTTGCATTAAATTGAAGGGGTCCTATTATTAAGGTTTGACTAGTTTTGTTTATCCTATGCCTTGATCAACCTGGGTTTACTTTGTGTTGGGTAGAACTTGCTAGAGATTTACCTTGGTTTCGAGTGGCGTAATGAACACTTATCAATCTGGATTTATTTTTGCTATCATTCATGTAATGCAAGAACACCTTATGCTTGTAATCGGAACATTGAGAACCACCCAGGAAAATAGTACAACCACAAGACATATGGCTCTGTCTTGGCTTAATAAGTAGAGAACTGGGTGTTAGGTATGTTTTACCTGATAAGGGTTGGGGGTTGCCGGTAGTTGGTGTATAGCCCGGCCCTCAGGCTGATCTGCTCCATGGTAGCTTCGCAGCTGAGAGAGGTTTATACATTGTGCTGTCAAGTAACCTAACGAGCAGCCTGCACGTGGGGATCTTTGTAACGGCCTAGTAGTGTCCCTATGCAGCCACACCTCGGTAGTGTGGTATTGTGCCTACTTTTGCACAACATGGTTGGGTATAAAACACTTTTGGGGTTTTTACGCGACTTGTGGGTAAAGATGTACAACCTCTGCAGAGTGTAAAACTGACTAGTTAGCTGTGCCCACGGTCAAGGGCGGCCTAGACCCTCGCATGAGTAATTTATGAAAGATGGAACTTTTAAGCTTGTGCATTGCATTCAATGGTTCCGTTGCACTTGTTAATTGGGTTTTGTGTATACTTTCACTTTCTAGTAACAGCTACTTAATAAAATTTGACCTACTAAAATGTTGACTTGCTTTATAACCATCAGCTTCCACCATAAAGCCTTGAATGTTGTTATAAAACTTTTCCCTTGTTGAGTACGACATGTGCTCATGCTTGTTGTTTCTATATTGCATCTACACTACCCGACTGCTGCTCAGATGGACATTTTGAGGATTTCCCAGGAGAGTTTGATGAGTTCTAGGCGCTCATTCTCCAGTCAGCTACCTGTGGAGGACTTCTATGTGTGTTTCTTTTTCCGCTGTTAGATACTCAATGTTTAATACTCTCTTTACGATTTACACTGTGTTTTGGTATTCACTAAGTCGATGCATGTGTGTAACTTGATCCTGGCGCACATGTATTCTTGCATTCGGATTTGCCCTTAAATCCGGGTGTGACATTGAGGCTTGAGAAAGAGTTGGTTTGTGCGCCGTGTAGGCATGCCAAGATGGTAGCCTCTTCTCACCTGCCTCTCACCGATGTGATGACTGAGCGTCCTTGCGAGCTGCTTCATATGGACCTTGTTGGCCCAGCTCGCGTGCGATCTGCGGGTGGGAAGTGGTATGTCCTTGTTGTGGTGGACGACTACTCTCGGTATGCGTGGGTGTTCTTTCTTCAGGAGAAGGGGAGACGTTTGGTTTTGTTTGAGATCTTGTCTTGAGGTTGAGGAACGAGAGGCACAGAGATGCCATACGAGCAATCCGCAGTGATAATGGCTCAGAATTCACAAACTCTCATTTTGAAACCTTTTGCCATGACTTGGGTCTTGAACACCAGTTTTTGAGTCCACATACGCCTCCCTAGAATGGTGTTGTGGAAAGGAAAAACATGACCTTGTGTGAGATGGCTCGGACTATGCTTGATGAGCATAGGACTCTGAGAAGGTTCTGGGCTGAGGCGGTGAATACCGCGTGCTATGTGTTGAACAGGATCTACCTCAGATTGCATAAGAAGAAAACCTGCTGCGAGTTGATGCACGGTCGCACACCCAAGGTGAGTCACTTCCATGTCTTTGGTTGCAAGTGCTTTATTCTGAAGAAAGGAAAGAAGTTTGATAAGTTTGAGGCTAGGCCGATCGATGGTATTTTCTTTGGTTATGCATCTCACTCTAGAGCATATCTTGTGCTCAATCTTGAAACTAACCAAATTGTGGAGACTTGCGAGGTAACCTTCGATTAGACAGAGCCACGTAGTCAGCTTGTGTTTGAGTGTGCAGGTGATGATGAACTTGGCGAAGAGATCTTTCAGGAGGAGGAGCATGAACATGGAGACGATGAAGATGGCGGTGTGGTGCCCGCGCCTAAGCATGTACCTACTACTTCGACTACGGTGATGGACGACCCCTCTCCCACACCTACAACGACGAACCAAAATCAAGGAGAAGCTTCTATTGAGGGGGAGGTAGCGTCATGGCGAGAACCTCCCTGGCGAGTACAAGTGGATCACCCAGCTTCAAGGATCATCGGCGACATGAATGAACGTACTACACGGTCGAGGTTTCGAAACAATTCTCATTTCGCTCATGCTGCATTGTTGCTACTTTTGAGCCCAAAGACATTGGACACACACTATCTGATCATAATTGGGTTAATTCGATCCATGAGGAGTTGGAGAACTTTAAGAGGAATCAGGTTTGGGAATTGGTTGACCCTCCCGCAGGGTGTAAGCCGATTGGTACAAAGAGGGTGTGGAAGAACAAAGAGAGAGAGAAAGGTGAAGTGGTGAGAAACAAGTCAAGGCTTGTTGCTCAGGGGTTCAGTCAGAAGGAGGGGATTGACTACGAGGAGACCTTTGCTCCCGCAGCCTGTTTGGAGGCGATTATGATCCTTCTAGCCTTTTCCATGGCTAAAGGGTTCAAGTTGCACCAAATGGATATGAAGAGTGCCTTCTTGAATGGTGTGTTGGAGGAAGAAGTGTATGTGAGGCAACCACCAGGGTTTGAGAGTCAGAAGTACCCCCACCGTGTGTACAAGTTGAGGAAGGTGTTGTATGGGTTGAAGCAGGCGCCTAGAGCTTGGTATGGTAGGTTGAGGGGGTTCCTGTTTGAGCGAGGATTTGAGATGGGAAAGGTCGATCAGACCTTGTTTTTACTCAGGCAGGGCAGAGATATACTAATTGTGCAGGAGTACGTGGATGATATTGTCTTTGGTGGATCGTCTAACTCTATTGTTGCAAGTTTGCAAAGGATATGAGCAGGGAATTTGAGATGAGCATGATGGGTGAGTTGCAGTTTTTCCTCAGGCTACAAATCAAGCAATCAAAGGAAGGAACATTTGTGCACCAAGCTAAGTACACCAAGGACATTGTGTGAAAGTTCAAGAAGGAGGAATCCAAGGCCATGGTGATGCCTATGAGTACGACTACAGCTCTTGATGCAGACGAGGAAGGTGAACATGTGGACCAGAAGGAGTACCGAAGCATGATAGGGTCACTCCTCTACTTGACGGCGACGAGTCCGGACATCCAGTTCTCGGTATGTCTGTGCGCTCGTTTTCAAGGGTCTCCGAGGACTTCGCATCGGCAAGCGGTGAAGAGAATTTTCAGGTACTTGCATCACACTCCTAACTTCGGCCTTTGGTACTCTACGTCCTCTTCTTTGGTGCTTCATGGTTTTTCAGACGCGGATTTTGCTGGGTGTCGGTTGGATAGGAAGTCCTTTTTTGGGACTTGCCAGTTTTTGGGATCTTCTTTGGTGTCTTGGTCTTCCCGCAAACAGTCGAGTGTTGCTCAATCCACTACCGAGGTAGAGTACGTTGCCGCAGCTAGTTGTTGCTCTTAGCTCCTTTGGATCCCATACACTATGAGTGACTTTGGTGAGGAGTATACGCATGTCCCACTTCAATGTGACAGCACCAGTGCCATAAGCGTTGCAAAGAACCCAGTGCTCCATTCGAAAACCAAGCACATAGAAGTGAGCTATCATTTTTTGAGAGACAATGTAGAGAAAGGGAAGATAACCTTAATCCATGTACCCACACATGACCAACTAGCCGATATTTTCACCACACCCCTAGATCAAGCAACTTTCACTCGTTTGCGGGGCGAGCTTGGTGTTTGTTTGATTTCTTAAGTTGGTCTGTGGGAGCTCCTTTGTAGCATATGTATAGCTTTTCTTTGTGCATTTCTTTCATTTGGCATGGCATATGTAACATGATGTATAGTGTGGCTTAGCTCTGGATAATCTTGATTTATTATCCATGGTTGATGGCTATGTTTTTGAAAAATGTCACATATATGATCTTGACATGTTTTAGTGGCTTGGTTATGCTTAATTTGTGGTTGGATAGCTAGTTTATTGATCATATGGGGCCAAAGGCTCATTTGCCATCATGAATGTTTAGCCCTCATGCTTTATCTTGTGGAGGGGCATAAGTTCATTTTTGTCGCAAAGACATTTCATGTACTAAATATGAATCTGAAAATGAAATGTAAAATGCTTGGAAAATGTCCTCCCATGTCATATGTGCTAAATTTAATTTGCATTCGGTGCTAAACCGTTACATGATGCCTACCAATGAGAAGTCTCATATATCAAAGTAGGCACATGGCTCGGCGGCTTTGACATGACATGAGGTGCTTGTGGGTGTTTGTGATGGTCTTATGATTAGAATGGTTGTCATATCATGAAGTTTGTGTGGCTTTGCCATTTTGACATGTTTTGCTCATGTTTAGGACTTTGCTCATGAGAGGGTAAATTTTTCGCAAAATTGCTCAATTCCATCTTAGGTCCAATGGTTGTGAAACTTGGTGATTATGTAGTTGATGTCAATACGAAGCTATAGAGTATCTAACTTGCTCATTTGGACATGTGTAGCATCCTATGTTGAATTTTGTCTATTTGAGAAGATCTAGGTTGAAAGTTTTTCATTTTTGGCTTGATTCATGCATTGTCAACAATGGGGAGAAGTTTGATCTTGTTTTGGGCTACTGGATGCATTTAGAAGGTTTCAGGTGGTTTCGAGCCATTTCTGGGCTCTATTGCACACTGGTCTAAACGGTCGAGTTCACCGGTCTGACCAGTCAGAGTGTTGGTCCTGTGCACATGTTGAACACCGGTCTGACCGGTGGTGGTGACCAGTCTGACTGGTCAGAGCTGAGTTGATGCAGCTGCTCTGTTTTCTTCAAGTGGTTGGCATGCATTCGTCCAGGGGGAGTTGCATTGGTTCAGGGGGAGCTTGCATGTGTGCAGGGGGAGCTCTTTGTGCAGGGGGAGCTCTTTCTGGTGTGATGAATGATTGACAATGTTGTGTGGACTGATTCATGGCTAAGTATTGCATGTGCGGGTTGCTGCTTGATTGGTGTTGGTGCAGGTGAAGAACAAGTGTGAAAGGTCATTGCCTGCGAGGCCTCCAGGTGTGGAGAGGACAAGTAGGCTTCGTTCGAGGGACCCGGTGGCCAGCGGAGTCAACTGCGGGCCGCATGGTGGCATGAACAGCAAGATGAAGTCATGGACGGTTTCTTGGTTGAGCCTCAAAACCAAGGTCAAGCCGGGACTACGTGGGAGCCGAGTCATGAGTGGTGATTGGCGGAGGCTACACCGAGTTCACGGGGGTTTCCAGGGGTTCACTAGAAAACCACTGGGTTCCTTGGTTGATCCACAAAGCCAAGACCGAAGAACCGAAGACGGAGGTGCAGCAGCATCGGACCGGTCTGACTGGTGGGTATCGGTCTGACCGGTGAGGAGCACTGGTCTGACCGGTGTGCGACGACGCAGTCCGGTGTCTTCGAAGCAGAGGACATGCGTCGGGATCTCAAGGCTTGCATCGAGGCTAAGTAGGTTGTGATTGCCAGGCATCCGTCCGATGGAGCGATGACAAAGATTTCTGATTTCACCCTCGAGGGGCATGTATCCCTAATTAGCTAGTAAGGGTATTTTAGACTTTTGGTTGCCTCCATATAACCCAAGTGGTGAAAGGATGGCAGACATCTCTTGGAACCCTAGTTCATTTGCTTTCCTATTTTCCCTTCCTATTTTCTTAGGATTTCCATAGGACTAGCTTGAGAGCTTCATGGTGAGATCTTGTGAGAGGGTTGGATGATCGGGCGGCAAGCTAGACCTTGTATGAACCTCCTTGGTATGTATAGATGATTCAGAGTGGTTTCTCAAGGCTTTGTTGTGTTGTTCCCGGTTATTCTTGGTGGTGATTTTTGGAGCCCTCTCTTGGTGGTTTTCTCGGTGTGCTTTCGGGACCTTGCTCTTGGGGATTTGATGGAGGAAATTTGTGTGAACCCTTCGTGGTTCTTTTGCCTTTGATTCCCCTCCCAAATTCGTGAGTTAAGGGGCTCGATTTTGGGGTTTTTGGTGTTCTAGGGCTAGAGGTGTTCTTGACGGGATTTCTTCGATTCCTCTTGATTTGGAAAGTTTTGGTGGACACAAACTTGGCTATGGACTCCTCATGAGGTGTTCCTACTATCTCCAAAGTCATGTGCAAATCCGTGGAGCGATTCGGGAGATTGGGAGTTGGTTTTGGGGGAGTTGACCCACGGGTGCTGTTCATCCCGAGCTGCCTAGGCTCGACCGGTCTGACCGGTGTGCGTGACCGGTTTGACCGGTGTATGCCACTTGTGGGATTTTGCCTTGGGTGAACTGCTTCACTCGTGTGTCTTTGGGTCGTGGTGCTGTTGGTCAGTTCTTGGTCTGTTTGGAGTTGTTTTGCTAGGCTTTGTGTAGGGTTTTCTTTCTGTGCAGGTTGTGTTTAGGGAGTGTTTTTGTTCCAGGGCATAGAGAAGTCACTAAGGATCTCTGGAACACTTGTTGTGCGAGCGTCGTAGCCACCGCCAACTCGGGTTCGTCCACCGGTACGACCGGCGCGAGCCATCGGTCGGCCAGGTGTAGCACGAGCGACAAGCCGTGCAAGTTTCCACTGTGCGTGTTGGTGTATTTTGGCTCGAAAGGTTGTTTGTTGGTTCCTAGGTCCAGTAGCACTCCAGTTGCTGTGTGGGCTTGGGTAGTGAGTCGGAGACGTGTGTTGGAAGCCGTGTTCGTCTTGTTGGATTCTCCATCTCCTTCGAGAAGAATTTTTATCGGCTCCCATTCACTCCCCCCTCTCTGGTTCGTCGTATCGGTCCTTCATAGAGCCGTCAAGATCTTACACTCGTTGGATTGTACAGTTTGGGCAGAAAGTTCGAGGCCATTATGGAGTCGGAGAATTATGACACCCTGACCGTGAACGAGTTGGTCTCGAAGCTCAAGTCGACTGAGGTGGATCAGGGCATGACAGCCAAGATTGAGAGCCCGACTGACTCTCATAGTCTCGCCCTCATCGGTGGCTCAAAAGGAAAGTCTAACGCTAACCCATCCATCAGGATGTTCTCCTTGTCCTCTTTGATGTCTGTTCCAGATGAGGAGTTCGACGTGCTTGGAGAGGACGAGCTAGCGTTGCTGACGAGGCGGTTCGAGAGGTTGCACGAGAACCGGGTGAACATGAGGAGGAACATGAGGACATGCTTCTAGTGCGGCAAGCTGGGACACTTCGTCGCCGACTGCCCCGAGAAGGTCGAGAACAAGGACATCTACAAGCACAAGTCAAAGACGGATGGCAAGTACCGGTCAAGGTGCAATCACAAACACAAGCACAAGAGCAAGCACAAGGACAAGCAACGATTGAGGAAGAAGGAGAGCCGAGGCAAGGCCCGAGCGATGGTTGGAGCGAGCGACGTCGACTCCAGTTCTGCGTACTCCACCTCAAGCTCGAGCAGTAGTGAAGACGAAGGTGATCGGCGCAAGGGCAGGAATTCGTCCAAGAACCTAAGCGAGCTGAGCTGCTTCGCTAGAGACGACTTCTGCGCCATGGCACTTAGCTCCGGTAGCAAGATGAGTAACCAGAGCGACTCGGACTCGGACTCTGACGACGAGGTACATGATGAACTTCCCTTCTTGCGTCAGAAGAATGAACGACTTGGCTTGTTGCTCGGTAATCGTGATGACATGCTTAGAGAGGCTAAGAAGAAGAGGAAAGACCTTAGGGCTTCACTTGAGGATGCTAGGACTAGAGTGGCTGAGTTAGAAACACAAAACTTTGATTCTAAACTTGAAAAATCGAGTCGCTTAAGGCTTCACCTGTTGTTTCTGATGAAGTTGAATGTGCTGATTGTCCTATTTTCCTAGCTGATCTTGCTCTGTTTAAGGAAAAGCATGCTCCAAGTGTGAGGAACTAGATGTGATTAGGGTTGAAGTGGCTGAGCATATATAGACCTGCTTTGCTAGGTGCTTGCAATTCTTGCCCTATTTTGCATGGAAAAATTGATGAGATGCATGCTTACACTGTTTCGCTTGAGGATAAGTCTAAAGAACCTATTCCTACTTCTTGATCTACCTGTGAATTTGATGCTTTGAAGAATCTGGAACTTGCATATTATATTGATTGTTTGCAGGATGAGAATGATGAGTTGAGAAAAATGATGGGTTGGTTGTCGGGGCATGAACCCCAACTGAGAATGATGATGGAGATCTATAAGAGCCAAGATGGGCATGGGTTTGGGACGGAGAAGATTGGGGAGTCTAGTGGTGAGGGAGAAGAAAAGATTAGTGATATCCTTGCTCCACCAAAAACCCACCACAAGAATGCTTATGTCCCTAAACCCAACCGACTACTAAACAAACTCGACACAAATCCAAATCCACCCATATTACCTTACTCCACAAATGATTTCCTAAAGCCCATAAAATTCATAAGCACTTCGGGGAAAGTGTTCATTGGGAAAGAGAGTGAGACACCTAGTGAGGAGAAACCGACGGAGAAGCCGAATGGAGAGAAACCAAGTGAGCAGCCCCAACCCAAGCCTAAACCTAAGCTTGTGCAGTTTCATTGTCACTATTGTGGGAGAGATTGTCACAAGGATGAGTTTTGCTTCAAGAGGAGGCGTGAGGAGAGAATGGCAAAGGAGTGGGCTAACAAGGACAAGTACCACCCTTCCAATGGTGTACTTGAGCCTTGTGTACAGATGCCCAGGGCCAAGGCAAGTGTGAGGACAGTTCCGACTTGGGGAGAGCGAAAGGTTGTAGGAGGTGCTGTTGGCCGAGCTACACCGGTCAGACCGGTGCGCCACATCTGTCAGACCGGTGCAGGTCTGGACAGAGAGAGGGCAGGTTTTCGTACCCGTGGTGAGTCTTGGTTTGTGTCTGGAGGTCATGGTTCTGGTGGTTGGTTAGAGAGTCTGCAGGTGGTCAGTTTGCTAGGCGTTCTCCCCCTCGTGCTCAATATGGGGATGGGAGGAGTCGTAGCTTTGAGATGGAGAGGAGGGACGGTCCATGGTTTTCTTTTCATGGGTTTGGTCCTCCTCCAGTTAGAGAGGGTTGGTTTCCTCATAGTGGTTACCACGGTGGTGTTCGTAGAGGTAGTTTTGGTAGGAAAGATGTTTTGGATTGTGCTAACCCCACTTTGGAGAAAATGGCTCGGCACTGGTTTTACTCTTTTGGTACTAACCCCAGTGCTGAGTCGTTTCTTGCTCACGTGCTCGTTTTTGAATTTCAGGTGGGAGACTTGAAGAACATTTGGTTGATTGACTCCGGTTGCTCAAGGCATATGACCGGAGACAAGGGCTGGTTCTCAAGTCTCGTCCCAGTGGTGACAAAGAGGTACATCACCTTTGGGGACAATGGGCGAGGGCGTGTGTTGTCAGAAGGTGCGATTAAGGTGACTAACAAGATCACTCTCAGGCGTGTTGCTCTTGTTCAATCGCTTGGATACAATTTGCTTTCTGTGTCCTAGTTATTGGATGAGGGTTTTGATGTATTGTTTCGTCCTGGTGGTTCTTGGATTTTGGACTCTCGAGGGGACCTTGTCTGTATGGTCGTTCCCAAGGGTCAGGTGTTTCGAACTGATTTTTCTCAGTCTTCTGGTGTTGAGCGTTGTTTGTTGGTTGGATCTTTAAGTGAGTTGTGGAAGTGGCATAGGAAGCTGGGTCACTTTAGCTTTGACCTTTTGTCTCGCTTGAGTAAACTCAATTTGGTCCGAGGATTGCCACGGTTGAGGCTTGAAAAAGAGTTGGTTTGTGCGCAGTGTAATCATGCCAAGATGGTAGCCTCTTCTCACCCACCTCTCACCGATGTGATGACTGAGTGTCCATGCGAGTTGCTCCATATGGACCTTGTTGGCCCAGCTCATGTGCGATCTTCGGGTGGGAAGTGGTATGTCCTTGTTGTGGTGGACGACTACTCTCGGTATGCGTGGGTGTTCTTTCTTGAGGAGGAAGGGGAGATGTTTGGTTTTGTTCGAGATCTTGTCTTGAGGTTGAGGAACGAGAGACACGGAGATGCCATACGAGCGATCCACAGTGAGAATGGCTCGAAATTCGGAAACTCTTGCTTTGAAACCTTTTGCCATGACCTGGGTCTTGAAGACCAGTTTTCGAGTCCGTATACGCCTCCACAGAATGGTGTTGTGGAAAGGAAAAACGGAACGTTGTGTGAGATGGCTCGGACGATGCTTGATGAGCATAGGACTCCGAGAAGGTTCTGGGCTGAGGCGGTGACTACCGCGTGCTATGTTTCGAACAGGATCTACCTGAGAGTGCACAAGAAGAAAACCTGTTATGAGTTGATGCATGGTCGCAGACCCAAGGTGAGTCACTTCCATGTCTTTGGTTGTAAGTGCTTTATCATTAAGAAAGGGAAGAAGTTGGACAAGTTTGAGGCTAGGTCAGTCGATGGTATTGTCTTTGGTTATGCATCTCACTATAGAGCATATCGTGTGCTCAATCCTGAAACTAATCAAATTGTGGAGACTTGCAAAGTAACCTTCGACAAGACACAGCCATGTAGTCAGCTTGTTTTTGAGTGTGCAGGTGATGGTGAACTTGGTGAGGAGATCTTTCAGGAGGAGGAGCATGAACATGGAGATGATGAAGATGGTGGTGTGGTGTCTGCGGCTGAGCATGTACCTACTACTTCGACTACAGTGAGGGACGGCCCCTCACCCACACCTACGACGACAAACCAAGATCAACTAGAAGCTACTGTTGAGGGGGAGGTAGCATCAAGGCGAGAACCTCCCCGGCGAGTACAAGTGGATCATCCAGCTTCATGGATCATCGGCGACATGAATGAACGTACTACACGGTCGAGGGTTCGGAACAATTCTCATTTTGCTCATGCTGCTTTTGTTGCCACCTTTGAGCCCAAAGACATTGGACACGCACTATCTGATCATAATTGGGTAAATTTGATGCATGAAGAGTTGGAGAACTTTGAGAGGAACCAAATTTGGGAATTGGATGACCCTCCCCCAGGGTGCAAGCCGATTGGGAGAAAATGGGTGTGAAAGAACAAAGAGGGAGAGAAAGGTGAAGTCGTGAGAAACAAGTCAAGTCTTGTTGCTTAGGGGTTCAGTCAGAAAGAGAGGATCGACTACGAGGAGACCTTTGCTCCCGTAGCTCGTTTGTGAGGACCATGTGTGGTTCCAGGATCGGTGGATGTTCGCTTCCTTGTGTGATGAGTGATTCACAACGTGGTGTGGACTGATTCTTGGCTAAGTATTGCAGGTGCAGGTTGCGGCTTGACTGGTGTTGGTGCAGGTGAAAAACAAGTGCGAAAGGTGGTCGCCGGTGAGGCCTCCAGGTGTGGAGAAGACAAGTAGGCTTCGTTCAAGGGACCCTATGGCCAACGGGGTCAAGTGCGGGCCGCATGGTGGCATGAACAACAAGATGAAGTCATGGACGGTTTCTTGGTTGAGCCTCAAAACCAAGGTCAAGCCAGGACTACGTGGGAGCCAAGTAATAAGTGGCGATTGGCGGAGCCTACACCGAGTTCGCGGGGTTTCCGGTGGTTCACCAGAAAACCACTAGGTTCCTTGGTTGATCCACAAAGCCAAGACCGAAGAACCGAAGACGGTGCCGCAGTAGTGCAGACCGGTCTGACCGGTGGGTCTGACCGGTCTGACCGGTGGGTACCGGTCTAACCGGTGAGGAGCACCGGTCTGACCGGTGTGCGACGATGCAGTCCGGAATCTTCGAAGCGGAGGACACACGTCGGGACCGCAAGGCTTGCGTCGAGGCTAAGCAGGTTGCGGTCGCCGGGCATCCGTCCGATGGAGAAAGCATGAAGACTTCCAAAACCGCCCTTGAGGGGCTTGTATCCGTAGATGTTAGGAAAGGGTATTTTAGACTTTTGGTTGCCTCCATATAACCTATGAGGTGAGAGGATGGCAGCCAACCTCTTGGGACCCTAGCTCATTTTGCTTTCCTATTTTCCCTTCCTATTTTTCTTAGGATTTCCATAGGACTAGATTGAGAGCTTCATGGTGAGATCTTGTGAGAGTGTTGGATGATCGGGCAGCAAGCTAGACCTTGTATGAACCTTTGTGGCATGTATAGATGATTTGGCATGGTTCCTCAAGGCCTTGTTGTGTTGTTCCCGGTTGTTCTTGGTGGTGATTTTCGGAGCCCTTTCTTGGTGTTTTTCTTGGGTTGTTTTCGGGACCTTCCTCTTGGGGATTTGATGGGGGAAATTTGTGGGAACCCTTTGTGGTTCTTTGGGCTGTGATTCCTCTCCCAAATCCGTGAGTAAAGGGGCTCGATTGTGGGGTTTTCCGAGTTCTAGGGTTAGAGGTGTTCTTGGCGGGATTTCTTCGATTCCTCCTTTTTGGACAAGTTTTGGTGGGATTAAACGTGGCTATGGACTCCTCATGAGGTGTTCCTATTATCCCCAAAGTCTTGTTCAAGTCCGTGGAGCGATTCGGGAGATCGAAGTTTGGATTTCGGGGAGTTGACCCGCGGGAGCTGTTCATCCCGAGCTGCCCAGGCTACACCGGTCTGACCTGTGCTCTTAACCGGTCTGACCGGTGCAACCCTTGGTGGGTTTTTGCTTGGGTGAACGTCTGGGTGTGTTCGTTGTTGTCCTTTGTCGCAGCTGTTTCGAGTTGGGGTTAGTTTGGAGGTCGATTGGTCTGTTTGGTGATTTGGGGGCTTTCAGGTTTAGACCGGTCTGACCAGTGTGTTGTACCGGCCTGACCGGTGTGAAGCCACTTAGTGGAAGTCGTCAACTCTCACCAGCAGGGACCGGTCTGACCGGTGGTGCTCACCGGTCTGACCGGTGTTGGTCAGTGGACTCGAGGTTTGGTGTTCTGCTGTGTTCTCGGATCGGAAGGTTGTGTGTTGGTTCCTAGGTCCAGTGGCACTCCAGTGGCTACGTGGGCTTGGACAACTTGGGTAGTGAGTCGGAGACGTGTGTTGGAAGCCGTGTTCATCTTGTTGGAGTTTTCATCTCCATCGAGAAGAATTTTATCGGCTCCCATTCACTCCCCCCTCTCTGGTTCGCCGTATCGGTCCTTCAAGTGGTATCAAAGCCGGTTTGGGTCTTTATTGACTCTAACCAGTCTAAGATCCAAGGATGGCGTACCAGTAACGGGGTTCGGGTCCTCCACAGTTTGATGGCAAGAACTACCAGATGTGGAGTAAGCGGATGGATGCGTTTCTCCGAGGAAAGAGTCAGATCCTTTGGGATGTTACGGTGGACACAGGCTATGTCCAGCTGATGAACTTTCTGGCTGAAGGATCGAGGGACATGTTCGACGCCAACAATAAGGCAGTCAACTACTTGTTTCGTGCTTTGTGTCAGCCTGAGTTCGATTGGGTGCACACCGAGCACTTGGCTTGTAGAATCTGGTTGGTGTTGAAGGAGGCTCATGTTGGGAATGCCCAGGTTCGGGCTCGGATGTATGCGACCTACGGAGAGAGTACGAGAACTTCACTCATCTCCCCGGTGAGTCAATCGATGCCTTGTTTCAGAGGTTCACGGTGGTTGTGAACAACATGAGGGCCAATGTGGACGTGCTCCCATACGATGATCATGATAGAGCGGTCAAGCTCTTACACTCTTTGGATCGTACGATTTGGGGCGGAAAGTTCGAGGCCATTGGCGAGTCGGAGAAGTATGACACTCTGATGGTGAACGAGCTGTTCTCAAAGCTCAAGTCGACTGAGGTGGATAGGGGCATGACAGCCAAGATCGAGGGCCCGACAGACTCTCATAGTCTTGCCTTCGTTGGTGGTTCGAAAGAAAAGGCTAGCACTAACCCATCCACCAGGCTGTTCTCTTTGTCCTCTTTGATGTCCAAGCCAGACGAGGAGTTCTACGTGCTTGGAGAGGATGAGCTAGAGCTTCTGACGAGGCAGTTCGAGAGGCTGCACGAGAACCGAGTGAACATGAGGAGGAACACGAGAACATGCTCCAAGTGCGGCAAGACTGGACACTATTTCGCCGAGTGTCCGAAGGTGAACAACTATGACAAGCACAAGTTCATGGACAAGAGGAAGAAGTCTAAGAAGAAGGATCATGAACATGGGAAGAAGGCTCAGTCTCGAGAGAAGATGAAGAGATCGAGCGACATTGAGTCCGATTCCGATGACACGTCTTCAAGCTTGAGTGATGAAGACGGAAAGGATGACAAGAAGAAGAAGAAGAACCTCGGCAAGTATCTCAATGACCTTTGTGTGATGGGCCTAAGCCTCAAGAATGACTTTTGCGGCATGGCTCGCAGTTCGAGCAGCAAGAGAAGCCAGAAGGACGCCTCGGACTTGTATTCCGAGGATGAGGTATGTGATGAGCTCTCTTCTTTGCGCAAGGAGAATGAGGAGTTGGTTGACTTGCTTGATAATCGCGATCACATGCTTAAGAGGCTAAGAAGCTTAGGAAGGAGCTTAGATCTTTGCTCGAGGATGCTAGGACTAGAGTGGCTGAGCTAGAAACACAGGTTCTTGATCACAAGCTTGAAATTGATTCTCTTAAGGCTAGCCCTGTTGTTTCTGATGAGAATGATTGTGCTGATTGCTCTGCTTTCCTGGTTGACTTGACTGATCTTAGGGAGAAGTATGCCTCCAAGTGTGAGGAACTAGATGTGCTTAGGGTTGAGTTGGCTGAGCTACAATCTAGACCCACTTTGCTTGGCGCTTGCACTTCTTGCCCTAGTTTGCATGAGAAAATTGTTGAGCTTCGTTCACGCATTGTTTCGCTTGAGGCTGATTTGAAAGTGCCTATTCCTACTTTTTGTTCTACATGCGAGTTGCATGATATGAAGAATTTGGATCTTGCAAAATGTGTCGGTCCCTTGCAAGATGAGAATGATAAGTTGCGTGAAGCGCTGAGTTGGTTGTCGAGTCAAAAACCTCAGCTTGGTATGATGATTGCTAGCTGTAAGCGCTTTGATGGTTGGACTTTGGGATTGGATAAGGTTGGTAAGGGCAGTGGTGAGAGAGAAGGGAAATTTGGGAATGTTTCAGTTCCACCACAACCCACACCCAAAGACAAATTTGCATCCAAGCCAAACCAACCAAGAGAAAAACCGAGTGAGAAGGCAAGTGAAAAGCCTAGTGAGAAACCAAGTGAGCAGCCTTGTGAAGAGCCTCATCCCAAGCCTAAGCCCAGATCAATCCGTTTCCATTGTGAGTTTTGTGGAAAGGATGGTCACAAGAGAGCGTTTTTCTTCAAGAGGAAATGTGAGGAGAGAATGGCGAAGGAGTGGGCTAACAAGGACAAGTACCACCCTTCCGATGGTGTACTTGAGCCTCGTATGCAGTTGCCCAAGGCCAAGGCGAGTGTGAGGACAGTTCAAGCTTGGGGAGAGAGGAAGGCTGTTGGAGGTGTTGCTGCCGAGGCTACACCAGTCAGACCGGTGAGAGGCACCGGTCGGACCGTGCGAGCCGGACAGGGCGGCGGTTTGGGTTTCGTGCTCGTACGGATGGTAAGTTTGGTTCGAGAAGGTTGTGGTTACGGTGGTTGGTCCGGGAAAGTTTGCGGGGAGGTCGGTTGCTAGGCATTCTCCTCCTCGTGCTCAATACGGGGATGGGAGGATCCGTAGTTTTGAGAAGGAGAGGAGGGACAGTCCACCGGTTTTCTTTCGTGGTTTTGGTCCTCCTCTAGGTAGAGAGGTTTGGTTACCTCATGGTGGTTACCGTGGTGGTTTTCGTGGAGGTAGCTTTGGTAGGAAAGATGGTTTGGTTTGTGCTAACCCCACTTTCGAGCAAATGGCTAGGCACTGGTTTTACACTTTTGGAACTAACCTCAGTGTTGAGTCGTTTTCTCGCTCTCGCTCTTGGTTTTGAGTTGCAAGTGGATGGCCCGGAGAACATTTGGTTGATATCGGGGGTGGTTCTTCGGCTTCATATCCCGGTGGTGACATGTAGGTGCATCACTTTCGGGGATGGTGGACAAGGATGAGTGAATTGTGAAGAAATGATAAAGGTGAGTGTTTTTGTGACCTTCAAGTCTGTGGCCTTGGTCAAGCCACTTGGTTTATTTTGCTCTTTGCCCTATCTCATGTGTGTAAGGTGAGCTTTGCATGCTCTTTGGCCTTAATGCATGAGTTTAGGGGGAGCTTATGAGTTTTGTGCTCCTTTGCTCTTTTCCGGTGGTGTCGAGCCCTTTTTCCTCCCCTCGAGGAGCCGGTGGTTTGTGAGTTTTGTGTGGGAGCTCCTTTGTAACATATGTATAGGTTTCCTTTGTGCATTTCTTGCATTTGGCATGGCATATGTAACATGATGTATAGGCATCCTTGTATCTTAGATTCCATGCATTTTGTATCATATGCGTTGGATAGGAAAAGCTTCTCTCATATACATTGTTCACCATGGAATGCTATTTATGTCTTTGTGAGCTTGTTTGGTATGCCATGGTTAGTTTGGCTTAGCTCTTGATGATCTTGATGAAATCCATGGTTGATAGCTATGTTTTTGAAAAATGTCACATATATGCTCTCTCACATGTAAATGCCTTTATATGATCTTGACATGTTTTAATGTCTTTGCTATGCTTAATTTGTGGTTGGATAACTTGTCTATTGACCATATGGGGCCAAAGGCTCATTTGCCATCATGAATGTTTAGCCCTCTTGCTTTATCTTGTGGAGGGGCATAAGTTCCTTTCTGTCACAAAGACATTTCATGTACCAATTATGAATCTGAAAATGAAATGTAAAATGCTTGGAAAGTGTGCTCCCATGTCATATGTGTTGAATTTAATTTTCTTTGGGTGCTAAACCGTTACATGATGCCTACCAATGAGAAGTCTCATACATAGAAGTTGGCACATGGCTCGGTGGCTTTGATATGACATGAGGTGCTTGTGGGTGTTTGTGATGGTCTTATAATTAGAATGGCTGTCCTAGCATGAAGTTTGTGTGGCTTTGCCATTTTGATATGTTTTGATCATGTTTAGGACTTTGCTCATGAGAGGCAAGTTTTTCGCAAGATTGCCCAAATTCGTCTTAGCTTCGTCCAATGGTTGTGAAACTTGGAGATCTTGTAGTTGATGTCGATACGAAGCTATAGAGTATCTAACTTGCTTATTTGGACATGTGTAGCATCCTTTGTTGAATTTTGTCTATTTGAAAAGCTCTAGGTTGAAAGTTTTGCATTTTTGCCTTGATTCATGCATTGCCAACAAGGGGGAGAAGTTTGAGCTTGAAATGGCTTGCTCGATGCATTTAGAAGGTTTTCAGGTGGTTTCGAGCCACTTCTGGGCCCTGGTGTGCACCGGTCTGACCGGTCGAGGTCACCGGTCTGACCGGTCAGAGTGCTGGTCCTGTGCACATGTTGAGCACCGGTCTGACCGGTGATGGTGACCGGTCTGACCGATGTGAGCTGAAGTAGTTGCAGCTGCCATGTTTTCAAGTGGTTTGCATGCATTCGTCCATGGGGAGTTGCATTGGTTCAGGGGAAGCTTACATGTGTGCAGGGGGAGCTCTTTGTGGTTGTCCGAGCTTTGGTTTGGTGGTTTGCGCTCTTTGCTTGAGCTTTCTTTTGTCTCGGATGTGTCGAGTCGTTGCCCTTGCCTAAGGGGTCCGAGACTTGTCTTCTTCAAGTGATCTTGCTCTTTGCCTTTGTTTGGCTTCCGATCGCTTGTTGGAGTTTCTTTTTGTTCGTTTCTTTTCTTTTTCTATTCTCTCTTGTTACTTTGTGTGGGTGTTGTCAATGCACTCATCAAGGGGGAGATTGAGGACCATGTGTGGTTCGAGGACCGGTGGATAGTCGCTTCCTTGTGTGATGAGTGATTGACAACGTGGTGTGGACTGATTCTTGGCTAAGTATTGCAGGTGCAGGTTGTGGCTTGACTGGTGTTGGTGCAGGTGAAGAACAAGTGCGAAAGGTCGTCGCCGGTGAGGCCTCCAGGTGTGGAGAAGACAAGTAGGCTTCGTTCGAGGGACCCGGTGGCCAGCGGGGTCAAGTGTGGGCCGCATGGTGGCATGAACAGCAAGATGAAGTCATGGACGGTTTCTTGGTTGAGCATCAAAACCAAGGTCGAGCCGGGACTACGTGGGTGCCGAGTCATGAGTGGCGATTGGTGGAGGCTACACCGAGTTCGCGGGGTTTCCGGTGGTTCACCAGAAAACCACTGGGTTCCTTGGTTGATCCACAAAGCCAAGACCGAACAACCGAAGATGGTGCTGCAGCAGTGCCAGACCGGTCTGACCGGTGGGTCTGACCGGTCTGACCGGTGGGTATCGGTCTGACCGGCGAGGAGCACCGGTCCGACCGGTGTGTGATGACGCAGTCCGGAATCTTCGAAGCGGAGGACATGCATCGGGATCGCAAGGCTTACGTCGAGGCTAAGCAGGTTGCGGTCGCCGGGCATCCGTCCGATGGAGAAATCTTGAAGACTTCCAAAACCGCCCTTGAGGGGCTTGTATCCATAGTTGTTAGGAAAGGGTATTTTAGACTCGGTTGCCTCCATATAACCCATGAGGTGAGAGAATGGCAGCCAACCTCTTGGGGCCCTAGTTCATTTTGCTTTCCTATTTTCCCTTCCTATTTTTCTTAGGATTTCCATAGGACTAGCTTGAGAGCTTCATGGTGAGATCTTGTGAGAGGGTTGGATGATCGGGCGGCAAGCTAGACCTTGTATGAACCTTTGTGGCATGTATAGATGATTCGGCGTGGTTCCTCAAGGCCTTGTTGTGTTGTTCCCGGTTGTTCTTGGTGGTGATTTTCGGAGCCCTTTCTTGGTGTTTTTCTTGGGTTGTTTTCGGGACCTTTCTCTTGGGGATTTGACGGGGGAAATTTGTGGGAACCCTTCGTGGTTCTTTGGGCTGTGATTCCCCTCCCAAATCCGTGAGTAAAGGGGCTCGATTATGGGGTTTTCCGAGTTCTAGAGTTAGAGGTGTTCTTGGCGGGATGTCTTCAATTCCTCCTTTTTGGACAAGTTTTGGTGGGATTAAACTTGGCTATGGACTCCTCATGAGGTGTTCCTATTATCCCCAAGGTCTTTTTCAAGTCTGTGGAGCGATTCGGGAGATCGAAGTTTGGATTTGGGGGAGTTGACCCGCGGGTGTCTTTGTTCATCCCGAGTCGCCCGAGCTACCGGTCCGACCGGTGCTCTTGACCGGTCTGACCGGTGCAACCTTGGTGGGTTTTTGCTTGGGTGAACGTCTGGGAGTGTTCGCTGTTGTCTTGTGTTGCAGCTGTTTCGAGTTTGGGTCTGTTTGGAGGTCGGTTGGCCTGTTTGGTGATTTAGGGGCTTTCAGGTTTAGACTGGTCTGACCGGTGTGTTGCACTGGCCTGACCGGTGTGAAGCCACTTAGTGGAAGTCGTCAACTCTCACAAGCAGGGACCGGTCTGACTGGTGGTGCTCACCGGTCTGACCGGTGTTGGTCAGTGGACTCGAGGTTTGGTGTCCCGCTGCATTCTCGGATCGGAAGGTTGTGTGTTGGTTCCTAGGTCCATTGGTACTCCAGTGTCTACGTGGGCTTGGCCAACTTGGGTAGTGAGTCGGAGACGTGTGTTGGAAGCCGTGTTCATCTTGTTGGAGTTTCCATCTCCTTCGAGAAGAATTTTTATCGGCTCCCATTCACTCCCCCCTCTCTGATTGGCCGTATCGGTCCTTCAGATTGGAGGTGATCAGGATCCTTCTAGCCTTCTCCGTGGCTAAAGGGTTCAAGTTACACCAGATGGATGTGAAAGTGCCTTTTTGAATGGTGTGTTAGAGGAAGAAGTGTATGTGAGGCAGCCACTGGGGTTTGAGAGTGAGAATTACCCCCACAGGGTGTACAAGTTGAGGAAGGCGCTGTATTGATTGTAGCAGTGCCTAGAGCTTGGTATGGTAGGTTAAGGGGGTTCCTGTTTGAGCGAGGGTTTGAGATGGGGAAGGTTGATCAGACCTTGTTTTTACTCAGGCAGGGCAGAGATATCCTGATTGTGCAGGTGTACATGGATGATATTGTCTTTGGTGGCTCGTCTAACACTACGTGAAAAACTAACTTTGTGTTGACGGTGTATTTTGGTGCACCTAGCATGTTCATTACACTTTGGTTTGGATTTGATTATGGAACTAACCCGCCACTAGGCACACTAATCATATAACAAGTTCATCTTTGTGCATGCATTTGGAAGTGTTGTGTTTATGTAGGAAAACATGGACATTAAGGACGGATTCGCAACAAGTTCAAAGGAGCATTTACGGAGTCTTGTTCGTGTTCATGAGCTTGATGAAATCACATCCAATGGTGGCGAGGACCGAAGTGCTACGAGGAACACCCCCAGGGATTGAAGCGTAAAATATCGAATTTCATGCGAAGAGAACCTCCATCTTGGACGCGAGGATAACATCATCAAAATAGTGCAAGTGGAGGGGGCAAAGTACATAAGTGCATGAGGACCCACGGAGCAAAAGGGGCAACCGAACCGGGCCGAATTGGGCTTGGGCCGGTCGGCCCAGGTCGGCCGGCCCAGCCCACTCCGGTGGCCGGTTCGGTCCCGTTTTCCTTGCCCTCGAAGGATCTTCAACCCTAAAAGCCCCGAGGCACCGCGAACACCGAGGGAGGAGTCATTCGCACCAGAAGGCCATCCACAAGCTAGAGAGAGAGGAGGAGGATCTCCGGCGGGAGATCAACCACCTCGAAGGAAGCACCCTCTCGTGGAGAAGGAGGAAGACACCGGCGGAAGGGAAACCATGATCAACGGTGCCATGATCAGCACCTTGATGGGGTAATCTTCTCATTCGTCCATGGGTTGTAATCGATCTTGAGATGTAATCGCACTTTGTCGGATTATCTATCTATCATCTTGTGTTGAATATACTTTAATGCTTAAGGTTAGCTACCATGCTGTAGAGGGAGTACGAGCTCCAATGCTTCCTTGGATCCATTCAATACGCCGTGTCCATCAAAGGTGTAGTCATGAATACCTTCGCGTAGTGACAGTACGAGAGGAGGGAAAGGGCGAAACCGTGGTCACAACCCCGATAGATTAGATTGGTTTTCATGTCTTTAAGCGATTGCATGCTCTAGTATCGTAGACCCGTGGGCGAGTGTCTTCTACCTTGATCGTTTATCATTCTCTCTAGTGTAGTTTAGTTGTTTTCTAGTATAATATAGTTAGGGTTTTAGTAGCTAGTGTGTCGTTGTAGATCGAACGCTTGTAATCCCCTTGCTCCGCGGATTGATAAGAACCTTGGGAATCCCGTGGTGAAAAAGGTGTGGGGTCCGTACGCTTGCGGATCGTAGAGGGATACGTCTTTTATCCGTCAACAAGCCCCTTTTTCTGGCGCCGTTGCCGGGGAGCAAGCTAGTTTACATCGTTTGATTTGCATCTAACTTAGTTTTATATTTTAGTTTATCTTTTATTTTGCTTTATCTAACATATATTATCTAGAAAAACACTTGTTTCGTTTTTGTTTTTGTTTTTATCCTATTGTCTAGATGGCGTTCGTTAATCAACCCGTGGAAGAACCGGAGAAACCATTAAGGGATTACGCTAGCCCTCGATGTGAAGACATAAAAGTACAAGAGTCGGATTCGAAGCTCGAAGCGACCAAGTATGAGATTAAATCCAAGATCATCAAGATGGTGGCGGCGAACCCATTTGAAGGGATGGTTACAGAGAACCCATATAGACACATAAGGGATTTCACGACAATATGCAACACGGTGCGTCAAGAAGGAGTTCCCGATGAATGGTTCAAATGGAATCTCTTTCCCTACTCACTTGCCGGCAAAGCAAAGACATGGTATTCGGTTGTGTCCTTTGAAGTTGAAGGAAATTGGAACAAGTTGACAAAGAAGTTTTGCGAGAAGTTCTTTCCAATTAGCAAGGTTCAACATCTAAGGAGGCAAGTGATCACTTTCATGCAAGGAGAAGAGGAAGGGATAGACCAAGCCTGGGATAGGTTTAATGGATTGATCGAACAAGGACCAAAACTCGGCTTCACCGGTGACGTCCTCTTGCATACATTTTTCTTTTCCCTAACCCCTAGTTGCATGCAACACGTCGAAATGTGTGCGGTGGGGATCTCATGGAGAAAACACTCACGGAAGCCGCCCAACTTCTACAAAAAGTTAGTAAAGCGGCTGCCATGCGAAGAGATTGGGAAACAAGACTTGCGGAAGAGCCGGAATACAATTCAAGGAAGAAGAAGCTTGCTGATTTTTCTAAAGGGGCAACCCCGGAAGTCACAAAAGAGGAGCCAATCATGGAAAAGCTTGAACAAGAACACATCAAGTCAAGAACTACACCAAGCGTCGACTTCGCCGCACCAAATGAGCCGAACAAGAGAAGCATGTCAAGCGCGAAGCCACTAAGGGAGTTCGAACCAATGGATTGGGTTCCTATTGATTACGGAGAAGTATTCGACAAGAGAAGACCGTTCCCTAACCGAAAGGGAATGGCGAGAGCATGGAAGTGGATTTCCCACCGGAGAAGAAAGCGGAAAATTCATACGACCTTGAAACCACCGGGGAGATCTTTCAAAAGCTCTTTGGAGATGACATAGTGGATCCGGAACATATTGCCGAGGTGAAGAGAATCATGGCGATCAAGCCCGAAGCATCACCATATGCTCGCCTCGCTGAAATTTACTCGATGGGATCCGAAGAAGAAGAGAAGATGACACCACACTTGAGTTGCGAGATCAACGGAGTTCAATGCAAAGCTTTATGCAACATCGGAGCCCAAGTAAGTGTTCTATCTTCTAAAATTTACGATAAAGTTCAAGACCACAACCTAGACTTAACTCCAACATCAACGAAATTAATTATGGGAGATGGTAGAACTATCAAACCTCTAGGTATTGCTTGCAACATGAAAGTAAAAATATCTAGAAATTATATACCAACCAATTTCTTTGTTATTGATGCTTACCATAGTAATCATGATCACATAATCTTAGGTAGGCCTTTTCTTAAGTTGGTTGATGCCGTGTTAGATGTCGGAGAAGGCAAAGTAACAATGAACCTTAATGGAACAAAGTACACATATAACTTTTTTCGTGCTTCTAATCACCTTACACCTTTTCCTCCCAAAGATGAAGAAGTAGAAGAGATAGATAGTCTTTGTTTTGTTGAAACCCTTAGAGACCCGCTGCAAAGAGCGATGGAAAATCAAATTAGTAATCAACAAGATGAAGAACTAGAGGAAGCGACAAAAGTCTTAGAGCCGCATGATGGTAGTGTGGAGGAAGAGAAATTCGAAGACATAGGAGAAATCAAACCCGAGGAGCCTATCCAGTCATCGTGAGCGACGAGTTGAGTCCTGAAGAAAATGAAGCGTTGCTGATTTTATTAAAAAACATAGGAAGGTGATTGGATATTCGATTAATGATCTCAAAGGTATTAGCCCAGCCTTTTGCACTCATCGTATACCAATGGAAGACCAATGTAAGCCTGTAGTGGACCACCAAAGGAGGCTAACCCATGCCATGCGAGAGGTAGTAAAGAAAGAGGTTATCAAGTTACTTGATGCCGGAATCATCTACCCGGTTCCGCATAGCGAATGGGTGAGCCCGGTACATTGTGTACCGAATAAAGGTGGTTTGACCGTGGTGAAGAATGAGAAGAACGAGTTGATACCGCAAAGAACCGTGACCGGGTGGCGGATGTGTATCGATTATCGTAAGCTTAACAAAGCGACGAAGAAATATCACTTCCCCCTACCATTCATTGACGAGATGCTCGAGAGGTTAGCAAACCACGCTTATTTTTGCTTTCTCGATGGATACTCGGGGTTCATGCAAATTCCCATTCACCCGGAAGATCAACATAAGACAACGTTTACGTTCCCTTACGGAACGTTTGCATATAGAAGGATGCCCTTCGGCCTATGCAACGCTCCGGCCTCTTTTCAGCGTTGCATGATGGCCGTATTTTCGGAATTCATCGAAGAAATTGTTGAAGTGTTTATGGATGATTTTTCCGTTTACGGGAAGACGTTCATGGATTGCTTAGCAAACCTAGAAAAGGTCCTCACGAAGTGTGCGGAGGTAGACTTGGTATTAAATTGGGAAAAGTGCCACTTCATGGTTAAGCAAGGCATAGTGCTCAGACATGTTATATCCGAGAGAGGAATTGAAGTGGACAAGGCTAAGGTAGAGACGGTTGAGCAACTCCCACCTCCTACGGATGTTAAGTCCTTAAGGAGCTTTTTAGGCCATGCCGGATTTTATAGAAGATTTATAAAGGACTTCTCGAAGATCACTAAGCCTTTAACACATCTCCTTCAAAAGGATGTGGCTTTCGACTTTGACGAGAAGTGTCTATCGGCATTCCGGACCTTGAAAAATGCGTTGGTGAGTGCTCCCATCATCCAACCTCCGGATTGGAGCCAACCTTTCGAGATCATGTGTGACGCAAGTGACTACGCCGTAGGCGCAGTCTTGGGTCAAAGAAAGGAAGGCCGAGTTCACGCCGTTTACTATGCTAGCAAAACTCTTAGTGGGGCACAATTAAATTATGCCACTACGGAAAAAGAGTTGCTAGTGGTGGTATTCGCTTTCGAAAAATTCAGATCTTACATCGTGAACTCGAAGGTCATTGTTTACACCGATCACGCAGCCATCAAGTATCTCTTGGCTAAGAAGGAAGCTAAACCACGTTTGATTCGTTGGATCCTTCTTCTCCAAGAGTTTGATGTTGAAATTCATGATAAAAAGGGGGTGGAAAATGTTGTGGCCGATCATTTGTCTAGGATGAATCGTGGACAAGATGATAAAGAGCCCATAGAAGATAAGATGAGAGATGACCACCTCTATAGAGTGCTTGATAAATACACATGGATGATCGATATCATTCGAGCAATTCGAAAGATGCCCCTCAATCATCTAGATAAAAACACTCAAAAGAAGATAATCTCCGAAAGTAAGAAATATTTTTGGGATGCACCATACCTCTTCAAGCTTGACAATGATGGAGTGATGAGAAGATGTGTGCCAAGAGAAGAGAGGGTAGATATTTTGAGAAAGTGCCACTCGGCGGAGTACGGTGGGCACTATAGCAATTTTCAAACCCAAGCAAAGGTATGGTCCAGCGGATTCTATTGGCCAGAGATGCATGAAGATACTAAAAGATATGTTGCATCATGCCCCGAATGCCAAAGAACCGGAAACTTATCTCAAAGAAATTCTATGCCTTTGAAATACAACTTACAAATCGACATATTCGATGTATGGGGCATAGACTTCATGGGGCCTTTTAAAAACTCATTTGGATTCGAGTACATCCTTGTTATGGTTGATTATGTATCCAAGTGGGTAGAGGCTATACCATGCCGTAAAGCTTCCACGGAAGAGTCCATCACTATGATCAAGAACGTGATTTTTCCCCGTTTCGGTACACCGAGAATCTTGATAAGTGATGGAGGAACTCACTTCACTGGGAAGAATTTCAAAAAGTGCTTGTCCAAGGTGGGAATTGAGCATAGGGTCTCTACGGCCTATCACCCACAAACCAACGGACAAGCGGAGACGTCAAATAGGCAATTAAAAAGCATACTCAACAAGACCATAGAGAAGGGAGGCAAAGATTGGTCAAAGAAATTAGACGGAGCTTTATGGGCTTATCGAACGGCGTTTAAAACACCGATAGGTATGACCCCTTATCAATTCGTCTATGGAAAGGCTTGCCACCTTCCGGTTGAGTTGGAACATAAAGCCTATTGGGCAATTAAAGAGATGAACCTTGATCTCGATGCCGCGGTGGTGAAACGAAGAATCCAAATAAGCGGGCTAGAGGAGTTGAGGTTGAAGGCATATGAAAACGCAAGCATATACAAGGAGAGAATCAAAAGGTGGTATGATAAAAGATTAAAGAAAAAAGAATTTAAAGAAGGAGATAAGGTCCTCCTCTACAATTCGAGGTTTAAAACCTTCGGAAAGGGGAAATTGCAAAGCAAGTGGGACGGACCTTATGTTGTGCATTCGGTGTTCTCCAACGGAGCGGTAACCATTATGGATATAAACGGTGATCAATTTGTGGTGAATGGTTAGCGGCTTAAGGTTTACTACGAACCCGACGTCGTGCCCCTTCACCATGTTGACGTCTTCACCATGGAGGAAGAGCCCGAACGTCCCGTCAACTTCTGTAAATAATTTTTCTTTTAGTTTTTTGGAGTTTTTCGCGAAGATTTACTGGGCCAATTTCCCATGGGCTAAGGAAGAAAAAATAGGGCGATGTGCAAAAAACTGGACCGGCCCGCCCCCGAGGCGGGGGTGGGCCGGCCGGCCCGAGCGGACCGGCCCAGAGGGTCCCGGCGGCCGATGACGCCGAATTTCGCCCGAATTGCTCCTTTTTGACTTCCTTGTTTGGTCAGAAAATTTTAAGGGAAGTGTAAAAAAGGAAAATAAGGTTCCCAGGGCTTTTCTCTCAGGACTATTTATTTGGCCGAATTGGGAGCTCGAGGATCAAACCTTTCAAGCAATATTTTGCACCCTTGTAGCAGCCATTGTGCCTCCAAGGAGCTTAGAGTTGAAGCTAGAAGCCGAGAAGCCATCGATGGAGGAGGCGATGCGATGCGAGCTCAAGCTACCCGTCAAGAGGACCGCACGCATCCGTTGCGGAGGGCGTGTCCCGACCGGAGCTCTTGCATCTCGCAACCCCGTCGAAGGAGAGAAGGTCCCTACACCCGTTCGAAGGTCGGCACGCATCCAAGGCATCAAGCGCAAAGACTACAAGGAGGTGTCACCAGAGCCTAAGGATTATGGGGGTAGCGACTACTCCGACGATCGTAGCCCGAGCTCGTGGGCGGCCACCGGAAGAGATGATGATGATTGGGATGAGCAGCCCAAGGAAAGGACTCCCGAAGGCCCCAACGGCGACGGCAACGATGGCAACGAAGGCGACGACAATGGAGGTGGCGACAACGGTGGTGACGATGGTGGAGATAATGGCGACGGCGACCCCTTCGGATTGCATCCGAAGTGTTGTCGAGCTTGCCGTCAATCCATCGCGGATCTCTACACGTCGGCCGACGAATGTCTCCAAGCCATGGAAGCAATGAAGCAGTGTATGGAGGACTTGGAGCGCATAATTGAAGATGACTACAAGTTCCTAAACCGTAACGTGCGCAAACGTTTCGGCATGGTTGGAAACATGAGAGGCAAGTGGTGCAATACTTGCTTGAAGTACCACTAGATCTAGTTTTCCCCTTAGATTTTTTGTAAGATACGACGAGGACGTCGTATGTTTTAAGCGTGGGGGAGAGATAGCTCACTAGCCTTAGCTTTTGAACTTCAAGTTTAGGTTCGGTTTAATCTTCGTCTGTGAGTCTTAGCGTTTTAATGAGTCTTTAGTTTTCAAGTGTGTTTTAAAATTTTTGCAAGTGTCTTAAATTAGTGTTGAGTCAAGAAAATCAAATAAAAAGAGTCTTTATATATATCTTTGTGTTTTATGTATTGCTTATCTTTATTTACTTGTTTGTTTAATCTTCGATTCTTGATATATGAACATAAGTATGTGGTTTGAAAAACGTTTACCGTGGTGCTTAGTGGAATTGCTACTACTTAAAGTACCCATACCACACTTCGATCTTGAGCTTCACATGTTAGTTGTGCTATGTTCAATGCTAAAAGTTGGAGGATTTCAGTTCTGAAAATTATCTTAAAACCCTTGTAATAAAGGTTAGCAAAACCTCTTTTTCCAAGTTAAGAGCAAGAAAAAATTCCTATCCAAAGCCAAGTTTATTTTTTCGCTCCACCATAAGTGTGATTAGCACGATGAGTTAGACTAGGACCCTTTTCTCTTGGTGAGTTAAATTTCAAGCAATGATCATGTCCTTGTGCTTATCTTTTGTTGCTAGCCTCGTCATATATTCGGTAACGTGACCTTCACAACGGAAGTCACGTATATCGCCGAATTCCATACCCAACCCTATACATCTCTTTTGTACATCGTATTCCTTGAACACAACCTATTTTCAAAGTTTCGTCTTGTCTCTAGCATCATTTATTTAAAATTTCAGATTGTATGCATGCAAGGAAAGAGTGAATTGAAGGATTTGAAAAGTTGTCAAGAGAGAGGAAAAAATAAAGAGAAAAAGTATGAGTATGGAAAAGAAAGAAAGAAAGAAATTATATCTGAATGAAAGAAGAAAACGAAAAAGAGAAAGATGAGGTAGAAAGGAAGATATGAGAGGGATGGATCAAGTGAAAGAAAAGAAAAAAAATAAAGTGTAAGGAAGGATGTCACGTTGATTGTGAGACGAAACTTTTACTCTATTTCCAA
Source organism: Cenchrus americanus (assembly GCA_947561735.1). NCBI lineage: Eukaryota > Viridiplantae > Streptophyta > Magnoliopsida > Poales > Poaceae > Cenchrus > Cenchrus americanus. The sequence goes on along the minus strand of OX387245.1, from coordinate 77,861,199 downwards.
CCATGTGCAATCCTACGACGAGGACATCATCGGTGCCTTGTAGTCACAATTTTCTTTTGCCCTTGCACATGTCCACCATTCTAAATCTTCTCATCCTTGATATCCCTACATATGGTTAATTCTCATGATCATTGGCTTTGAAAGGTAGACAACCATTAGAGGAAGTTCTTAGTTTGACAATACTTGTGTTGATTGCGCTAGCCCTACCTATAGCTCCACTTTACATGATATATGAGAGATTAATGGGAGGTGAGAGTTTTATAAAATTTGGTTAGGATAGCCACTTCATATGAGTGACTTGAGAGAGCTTGGAGAAAGGTTTTTGTCTAATACTTGTTGCAAGAATTTTTTGTTTTGAAAATCATAAAAACCCTCCGATGGAAGCAAATAAGTAAGTATGGCTGAAATTGAAGACTTCGAGTGAAGAGTTTGAGTTGTGGGGTAAAACTTGACGTGGTCAAAATTCTAAACGCCCATGTTTATGTTTGATGATCATTACTTTGTGTTTATGTATTAAAGATGAAGGGATTGACTAACTTGTGAAGAAGGATAAGTGGTATATGATTACAACACCTTGGACGAAGTTCTTTTACGAGTACTTGCTCGAGGACGAGCAAGAGCTAAGCGTGGGGGAGATGTTGACGGTGTATTTTGGTGCACCTAGCATGTTCATTACACTTTGGTTTGGATTTGATTATGGAACTAACCCGCCACTAGGCACACTAATCATATAACAAGTTCATCTTTGTGCATGCATTTGGAAGTGTTGTGTTTATGTAGGAAAACATGGACATTAAGGACGGATTCGCAACAAGTTCAAAGGAGAATTTACGGAGTCTTGTTCGTGTTCATGAGCTTGATGAAATCACTTCCAATGGTGGCGAGGACCGAAGTGCTACGAGGAACACCCCCGGGGATTGAAGCGTAAAAGATCGAATTTCCTACGAAGAGAACCTCCATCTTGGACGCGAGGATAACATCATCAAAATCGTGCAAGTGGAGGGGGCAAAGTACATAAGTGCATGAGGACCCACGGAGCAAAAGGGGCGACCGAACCGGCCGAAGTGGGCACGGGCCGGTCGGCCCAGGCCGGCCGGCCCGGCCCATTCCGGTGGCCGGTTCGGTCCCGTTTTCCTTGCCCTCGAAGGATCTTCAACCCTAAAAGCCCCGAGGCGCCGCCAACACCGAGGGAGGATTCATTCGCACCAGAAGGCCATCCACAAGCTAGAGAGAGGAGGAGGATCTCCGGCGGGAGATCAACCACCTCGAAGGAAGCACCCTCTCGTGGAGAAGGAGGAAGACACGGCGGAAGGGAAACCATGATCAACGGTGCCATGATCAGCACCTTGATGGGGTAATCTTCTCATTCGTCCATGGGTTGTAATCGATCTTGAGATGTAATCGCACTTTGTCGGATTATCTATCTATCATCTTGTGTTGAATATACTTTAATGCTTAAGGTTAGCTACCATGCCGTAGAGGGAGTACGAGCTCCAATGCTTCCTTGGATCCATTCAATACGCCGTGTCCATCAAAGGTCTAGTCATGAATACCTTCGCGTAGTGACAGTACGAGAGGAGGGAAAGGGCGAAACCGTGGTCACAACCCCGATAGATTAGATTGGTTTTCATGTCTTTAAGCGATTGCATGCTCTAGTATCGTAGACCCGTGGGCGAGTGTCTTCTACCTTGATCGTTTATCATTCTCTCTAGTGTAGTTTAGTTGTTTTCTAGTATAATATAGTTAGGGTTTTAGTAGCTAGTGTGTCGTTGTAGATCGAACGCTTGTAATCCCCTTGCTCCGCGGATTGATAAGAACCTTGGGAATCCCGTGGTGAAAAAGGTGTGGGGTCCGTACGCTTGCGGATCGTAGAGGGATACGGCTTTTATCCGTCAACACTTTGGTAACGGGCATAGATCGCCTTTGGTAATGGGCAATGCGCCCGTTACCGATCAAGTGTTACAAATAAGCCAAGAAAGGTAACGGCAGATGCCCATTACTCCTAACACATATTCGTAACGGGCATCAAACAACAACCGTTATCACAATTATCCACCGGTCACGTGAAAATGACTTTCTCTGGGCCCACAGGGAACTTTGGTAACGGGCACCAAAACAAAGCCCGTTATTGTGAAATCAATATCAAGGACGCGTGTGGCGAACCGGCGTCTCCGATGTCTCAACGAACGGGACATGTGTTGGTAACGGGCTTTTACGGTGCCCGTTACTTTGTTGGCAAGTTTGTAACGGGTGTTTGTGACAACCCGCCCAGGAAAATACCGTACTATCGCCTAAGACCGATCCATTTTGTTCACTAAGCAATAGTAAAGTATCATCCTATCGTTGGTTGCCGAGTTAACGCCCGGTAAATCACTTGGACATCGAACAGAGAACCGACACATGCATTAAAACTCACGCGAAGGCGAGTCCAAAGTACAACATGAGTTAAATATTTTATTACAGACCATTGTTCCTGGCATGGGATATAGATTCAGAGTTCGAAAATAGCGAAAATAAAATAACTAGCGCAATGGTAGACATCACCGGAGGCCATCCGTGATGTCATCACTTGTCGTCACCCTTCCGGTCAACAACACCTGCAACAACAGTTTTAAAGCAAGGCTGAGTATACTAATAATCAGCAAGACTTAACCGTCGGGTGAAATCTACATCACCAAATTCTAGACATGAGAGGCTTTTGGCCGGTGGAGTTTCTTTTGCTGAACAGCTACTAATATTAGATCCTTACTTTCAATATTTTAGCACAAGTAATAGTTGATTACCATTTCTAAATGTGCCATCAAATTCAATCAAGAATTGGACAAGCAATTAATTCATACAACAATATTCCTCAAGTTTGATCATTATGGGATATCGTGGCCAGCTGATTAAGCAGTCTCGGATAATGGTGAGAGGCCGACAATCGATTGATTTAAACCTTGCAGGGTAGACCCAAACACATGGTAGGCTGCCCCCGCAAGGACAACTTTCCCAGGCCGTTTCCAAAAGTCCTCGGGTTGGGAGCAAAGCCTACAGTCCTGGGTGCAAGGTTATCTGGTATACCCCGCAAAGTATCCAGTCTCACACAATACACCCCCCTTCCCGGTAGCTAGCCGGTAAGGCGATTACTCAAGAGTAGTAGGGAAGAGTTCTCGTGCCGTCTCATTAAGGTACTAGGCTTACTGGTCCCATTCTCGGCAAATGTTTGATACGTTCAAAAGCTTAGCCCACGAAAGCCACTGGACCGGAGCCCAATCCCATGCTCTTGCCACATGAGCAATCCATTTATAAAGATCTTATGAGTCCAACATAAGAACCTATTCTCACGAGTGACGAACATCACTCGACTTCTACCGGGTCCTATAGCATAGCAGCTATCGACCTAGCATACTAGTGATAGAGCATAGGTACCTAGGGATTATGAATCTAGGGTTTCAATTCAACTCCTGAACGTAAATGCACAAACATAGCAAACATAATTGCATAATTTTAAAAGACGGGGTTAATGATCCGGGGCTTGCCTTTACTGGCAAGGTTGGCCTTGGGCCCTTCTGGACTTGGGTCCAGGCCTTGAGCTACGTCCACGTTCTGCAGCTCTTTGTCGGCACCTTCGTTCCCTCCTTCCGGCACGAACGTCTGTCTACCGTCGGAAAGATCTACACGAAGATGCAATGCAAGATTTATTTGACGATTTTTACTTTAATCAATTACAAACCATAAATGACAATCGAGGGGTGTATTTGTTGGACACATTCACCTAGATAAGAACACATTTAGCATACTCTTCCAAAAAGGAACAATCTGCAACTCATTAATAAATATTCTTCTTGATAGTGACTGTGTACATATATATGTAAATAATTTAATTCAACTTCACAAACAGTAGTGGGTGGGTATATTTAGCCTTTTGAAAAGATTTACAACCACACACAAGTTACTAAAGATGGGTTGGTGACTTTTTTCCCATTTAATGACTATTAAGCCTTTAAATGCTTCTATAGTTTTTATTCATAAAATTTATTAATAAAAAATCAGTGGAAGGGTGTATTACACACTAAACACCTATAACAAGCCACTGGACACACATGCGTGCTTTGGATAGCTATAAATTAATTATTTTCGAAAATAATAAAAGCTAGCTAGAAGGACAAGGTAAATGCACACAAAAATAAATACTCGACAAAATAACCCAAACTTCCTCACACATGTTATAAGGTTCAAAACTAGCCTAGGAGTGCAGCACATACACCTATAATCATTATGGAACTTGAGTTGTGCATTTTTAAAGAAAAACAAGAAAAATTCAAGAATAACTATTTCTGCTAATTATAGAATTGTGATTAATTTAACAGAGGTGTGTTTTGGACTACAAAGACAGTGTGCAAAAGTTGGTTGCAAAAACCTAATTATTTTTAGCTAGAAAAATCATTTATGCTGATCCTGCAGAAATGGAAAACCATTTTTATATAAAGATTTACATCATAACTTTGTGCAATTTTTGGCACAGGAGCTAGTAATGACCTAACACATAACATACCCAGAATTTAGCTACAGAGGATTTATATATTTTGAGATATTGCAGATTTAGTTTTTTCACATTTGTATTTTTCTTGCAAAAACTATCAGGAACTAGCTCAGGCAAGAATAATAAAAGTTGTAGGATATTTCACCACTAATTCAACAAAATTGGTTTTGAAGTTTTCCGATTTTTCTACAATTTTCTACGTACTTTACAAGAAACAGCCAAATGGTTTTACTATTTGAGTTACCACTTTGCAGGGAGGCCCTTGGAAAGATTTCTTTCCTTGCAATGTTTCCCTTGGGACGGCCGGCCGGCGCGGGCGGCTCGATTCCGGTGAGCGCCGGTGGCGGGACCGGTCGGGGACGTGCGTGTGGTGGCCTAGGGGTGGCTAGGGACCGGTTTGGGTCGGCGTCGGGGGTGGAGGTGGCCGGCGGCGAGGCGTGCGGCGGCGGCAGCCGTGGCCAGCCGCGATACGCCGGTCTCCAGTGAGGTTAGGGCCGGGGAGAAGGAGTAGAGCGGTTTGGTAGCTTCCTTAGGGGCTTAGGGAGTGCGGAGAAAGGCTACTTGGCTTGGGGTTAGCCCACAACCGGAGCTCGCCGCGGCTGGCCCCAAGGACGCGGGCGCGCGACGGGGGAGGGGGCGCGCGCGTCATGGTGAAGGCGGCCGGCGCCTTTATAGGGGACGCGCGGGCGGGGGGGCGGGGAGAGGCGGCGCGGGCGGGCGCGAGGACGGCCGGGCGGCTCCGTACGACGTCGGGCGGGGGGGAGACGCACGGCGGCACTCGTTCGGGCGCGGGCGGGCGGGCGGCGCGGACTCGCGGCTCCTCGGCATGCGTGCCGCCTCGGGACGGAGCGAGCTGCGTTGGGAAGGCGCGAGGGGGTGGCGCGGACGCCGAGGCGGCGGCGGCGCGCGCGCGGCAGGCGCGCGCGGGAGCGCGCTCTCGGCCATATTTTACTCGGAGTGCCCCTATTTGACCGCGATTTTCTTCCGAAATTTGAATAGAAGTGCACAATGTGATGAATATGAAAGTTGTTGATCTCACTACCCTCTACAACTTTCACAAAGGCCGTATAGTGTTTTTCTCAACGGATTTTGCAAGAACGTCGTGCCAACTTTGAATGCCGGCCTGTCCCTGTGAACAGGAGGTACTGACAATCGATCAAGTTTTTCACCAATTTCCACTCAAAATTTGAAATGCCAATCTACATGAAAGTTGTGTCCCTCAATAAGATGGACAACTTTCATAAAGGTAGATTTTGAAGTGTTTAGGTGAATTTTGGAGAACGCGGCAAAAGTTCCGGACGACATTCGCTGATGTCACTGGTTAAGCCAGGTTTGACCGTGTCTTTGACCAAGGGTTGACCTAGGTTTGACCAGTGTTCGGCCGGTTTGACTCGGCTAATCCGGTCATTAGCATTAATGATGGTAATTAAAAACCTGGGGCGTCACAGTGTTCCAATTGAAGCCCGTTACTCAGTGGTCAGTGTTTGTAACGAGTTTTAATTAACACCCGTTACAGATACGTAGGCCACCCCTACAGTAACCTACTACCTGCTTGCCGGCTGCATCCTGGATCCAGCCAGGATTTGGCAAGCATCAGGGGCTGCATCCTGGAACCAGCCAGGATATGACTAAATTCACAGAAATTAGATCCAGCATCCAAATTCACAGAAATCCACAATTCACATGCATCATATGACAAAATTCAGCATCATTATCTCATACAAGGAGGAAATGCATCTCCCAAGGAGGAATGCAACAATATCACAAAAATTCATGGACAACGAGGAATGCAACAATTCATGGACAAGGAGGAATGCAAAAATTTCCTAGTCACCAAACACAATATGAGCACACACAGTTTCATCAGCATGAAATTTTTCTCCGGCTGTGATCACCTGTTCCATGAGGAATGTGGCAATTCTTTCACGAACATCTACTAGCAATGATTTGTCAAGAGGATGCTCATCTAGCCCTAATCTCTAGATATAACAATGTCACCAGTCAGCACACATATATAGGTGGCTACCAAACATGTGTAGTGCTAATAAGCAAGAATTGTGCTCAGTTGCAGGTTTTACAAATGAAGATCCCAAGAAAGTACCTCCATGTGTGGGCCACTATCTTTTAATTGAAGCATGTAATAGGCACAATAGAAGCCGCAGAGTCTGGATCCAGTAGGTTGTTGGTGGCACTGCAATAAACGTACAAAGAAAAATAGTGGTGATCGAGAAGAAATAAACTCAAGCTTTAGTACTAGCTTCCACAGTAAGGAAATAAGTGGTATGTACCTTAACATTTTTGACGTGTTCCAAGGGGCCAAGGTGCAAGAACTTTTTGCCGCAGTAACGTTCCCAAGCCCTACAACGAAACAAGCAACAATGGTTAGGACACTATTAATTAATATACTTTGTACAGTTTGTTGAGGAACGTCCGCAGGTTAAGAAGGAAATAACTTACTCATTAATGATTTGCTCGAAAGGGTCAGTATTAGTATCAATTGTCTTCAATGAATCAAGATAGTAGACCTTCCGCTGCTGCGGAACAATCGCCACTGCAATCCAGTGGTTCGTACTGAGATAAGCGGTAAGCATTCAATTCTTTGTAGCATATTGTTCGAAGGCATTGAGCATATAGGACACAGAGAAAGAAACAGTGTTATCCGTGCTGCTCAATGTTGTCGAGCAAAGGCATTCAGGATCAAGGTAGCCAACTGTAGGGCCATTATTGTCAACTTATACAGTCATATTCCTACTAGTAAGAAAAAACAAAGTATAAGAAGGCAAAATACATGGTAATAAAGATGATGTGAGGCAAAAAAGCACCGTTCGATAGAGGATGTGATTAGTGAGAAGCAGATTAAATTTTCAAGCAACTTACACGATGAAGCAGTGGAGAAGTGTCAGATCCAAAGCATCCAAGTTGAAGAGATCATACAGATCACTGAGTTGCATAGGAATCAGCTGGAGTGTGTTTGACGATTCATCTCTCTTCAGCCATGCATTGGTCGCGGGCCGAAGTGCGACCATAATCTCAGAAGCATCACCTAACTTACCACGTTTCTCGTAGAATGTGTGGAGCTTTCTGGTAAAAGAAGCATCCTTTTTAGATCACCATCACTGAGAATGTTTTTTCCGAATTTGTAATTTGGGTTAGCCTTAGCCCAAGGATTCTTCTAAGTGTCACTCTCAGATTGCTTTGGGTTAGTCATATACTGACGATTCTCCTTGGTGTTTCTTTTAGATCGCTTTCTAGTAGTCCTCTTAGAGGTTTTATTTACAGCAATTTTGTTTTCCTGCTGCTTTGAGATGGCTGAAGAAGGTTTCTTAAGGGTTTGCCTGCCTAATGTAGGTGTTGTAGAGCTGTTATTTTTGGCAAGTTTCTCTTCTAGCAGCTTTGAAATGGCTGAAGGTTTCTCAAGGGCTTTCTTGCCTAGTCGTGTCTCACCAGGACCTAATACAGAGGTATTAGGCCCAGATGTACCTACTTTGGCATGATTGTTTTGAGCACTTCCGTTTGGGGGTGTAGGTTTTGTTGTTTCATGAGGAGGAGGAGAAGGAGGAGGAGGTGGTGGGCGTGGTGGTGGGGATAGAATATATGGTGTCTCTTGAGGATGTGGGGATGCAAGTTTTTCTGTTTTTTCAGGACTAGGAGTAGGTGGGGATGGAAAATTTTGTGTACCTTTCGGATGTGGGGATGGAACGTGTGGGGATTGAGGAGGAGGAGGAGGAGGAGGAGAAGGAGGGGAACCATCTAAGGAGGGAACCTATACCATACTGTGTGAACTACATGGAATCTGTACAATAGCCTGTGAACGAGATATACATGTTGGTGCTCCTTTGATGTCAATCCGACACCTTCTCCACTGTAACCTCTGTCCTTGAGCTTGTCCGAGTTTCATCACTTCGTCATAAGGAGGGTATTCCAACAGTTCATCCACAAAGATAGTATATACAGTGAGAACTTCAACCACAACACAGTCTTCATGAATCAGGACTGTTTGTAGCGTAGTCTCCTCTGGATGAACAAGACCAAGTGCAGCCTCACATTGAAGCCCCCTCCACATGATCCATAGGCCACAATGTGTGGGTTCAGTCAACATGCCTATAAGGTCTTCGTGTGTATGATCATCACAGCGCACCTCTGTCGCCAACTCAGCAGTGCCATCGATCAAATCTACATCTGCGGACGCACATCTGCTGTTCAGTGTGGCGGGTGAAGGGCTTGCGCGATTGGAAATTGGTGACAACACCACCTCTGCATCTGCATGTTCTGCATCCGCATCTCAACCACCAGCTCTTGCTTGATTTGTTCCTTTATCTTTTCCGTATCAATTGATGTGTCGGTCTTCGTCCTCTTCTTCTTCCTGTACATCTCGACATGCTGAGGCCATGCATACTTCTAACCCTGGTAGCTGGAGAAACCACGCACACGACCGTGTTGTTCAGGGCGGCCCAAGCACTGACTTAGCACATCATACTCCCTGTGCCCTGCCATTCCTGAAGATTCTGCACATGCAATATTCTCCTTGATGTCCGCAACCAATTTTTCTACCTATTTGTTGTTGAACACTATCACGACAACACGGTCTTTAATCACTAGCTTACTCCTTGCTCGTAGCCAATTCTTGGAACGATCGTCAGGGTAGGTGTCATATGGGTTGTGGATACCAGCTATAGCTAATTGTCTGTCCTCTTATTCCCATTGTTCTAGTTTCATAGTATAACTAGTTGGACCCATGTTGTGCTTGCTTGTGTTCCCTCTTCGGAGTTCTTTGAACTTGACACTAGAAGATGAGGCTTGCTTGGTTTCTGCCTGTTTCATGAGCTCCTTCCACTGTTCCGAGGCAATAAACGAGTGCCTTGTAAATGGCTCAAGTCCTTTTCTGATAAAATCTCACCTAAGCTGAAATCTGAATTGTCTCCATACCTTGGCTGTCGTCTTCTAGAAAAGCTTGAATGCCTATGGTTTCGCATCTTCCTGGAACTTCAAGTGTTTCTGCACATGCTTATCAAAAAAGTCCCACTTTTCATCATTGCTTAGTTCTTTGATTTTCGGCAAGTTCAAAGGTATCTTTTGTCTAGCAACGAGCCCCGCAAGCGCCCTGAACCTGCGCTTTTGAGTCAATGGTACCGGCATCCCCACTATGTCGACCTCAGTGACTATCATTGTGTCACTTGGCCACTTTGTGGATGTCCTTGGCGCTCTGCCTCAATGCTGAGCCCTACCCATCTGGTCTTGTTGTGCACTAACAGTGCCATGACCCTCTTCTTCATCTTGTGGCCCAAGTCTATAGTCCTCGTCAGAATTATCCTGTGAATTAATAGTCAAGAAAATTACAGTAACTACTTTTGCCCACTGTAATATCATTCGTTGTTGGTAAACCATTAACATAAATGGAAAATTCAGTAACCAAAAAAATAGTGCAGGCAAAGCGACCGTACCATTAGATGTAGGTTGCCTCGGTTGCTGATGAGGTACTTATTCAACTTGGAGAGAATATGCAGATGTGCATAGGAACAAGAGCAAAACCAAATGTAAGAGTCAATCTAAAGGGAAATGCTAAGTATGTATACGATCGACAGCTAAGTATGTCAACATGTACTTATACAAAGGAGCCACGACATACCATGCAATTCCCACAACTATAAGTATAATATACGCATTTATATAAAAAGAAAACCATACACACGCATATGTTGTATACTTGATTACCTGAACGCATGTGTGCTGCCAAAGCGCGCTTGGCCTAATTCCATAAACTCGAGCAAATTTACCAAATTACCTTATTACTGAATTGTTTTTAGTTTTACAATTATTACTGAGTTGGTAGAATGCATTTACCGAATTGTATAATATATTTTTAGAGTGGCATACCACAAACTCAAATCCTAGGTTCGCCACTGACCTTCGCACTGCCGGAGCGGAGGGATCTCTACTCCTCGTCGCTGCCTGCTCGCCACCACGTCCTCATCCTCGCGTCAACCTCGTGGCTGGATCCCTCCTAGTCGTTGTCGTCACTGGACTCCTCCTCTAGTCGTCATCACCGTCGCCGCCACCGCAGCTGGGTCCCTCCTCCTCTAGATCTCGCTGCCGCCGCAGCTGGGTCCCTCCACCTCTAGATCTCGCAGTGAGAGGTGTGGTGCGCGTCGTGCCGAGCGTGGTGTGGCGCGCGTCTCAGCGTAGGGGTGTAGAGTGGGTCGCGGCGTGGGGGGAGGTGAGGGGGACGAAGGCGAGGGGGAGAAAGTGGCGGCGACGGCGCGAGGGGAGAGTGGGAGGAGACTGCGTGAGGGAGGCATCCTTCCCTACTAACCTAGCGTGAGCGGGCTTGTGTGGGCCTTACAACGAGTAATGTAATGTAGGTCACATCACCAAGCAAACTAACTCATAAGTTATAACAAACTTATTCACATCTGACATGCATCAGCAGGGCACATCACCAAAATAAGACTGCATTAGCTGGGCGCATCACCAAACTAGATTGTTGCTGCAAGGGAACTAGTTAGCTAGCTAGATGGCTTCTTTTGTGCTGCTGCATCAAGTTCAGCTAGCCTTGTCTCTAGTTTTGCAACTCTTTCTGCCAGCTTAGCATTCTTCTTTAGAAGTTCAAACTCCTGTGTCTTTTGTGCGGCTTTACGCTGCTCATCCTGCTTGTCGATTCCTTTCCAGATGTAGTCAATGTCATCACGAGTAACAGCACGGTCCTAAAACAAATGAAAAAAATTATATTGATGCAAGCTTCATAACAGTTGTAATTTACAAGAAAGCTGTTTTAGCTCTAACTGGTTTCAAAACTTGCCTGCTTCTCTTCAGCCGATTCCTTGAGCTTGTTGATTTCAGTCCAATCCTGTCAATGTCATGTGCAACAACTTCCTACAACAAATGGAAATTGATGCATTAGAACAATTGATCAGTGAATATGTGAAGGTCCAAGGACAAATCTCGTGCGTTATGGTTTCAGAACTTGCCTCATGGTCTTCAGAATTGTCGCCGGAGTTGTTGCCAGAGTCGTCCCTGAAGTTGTTGCCGGAGGAGATGAGGTCTACCAGCACCACTCTTTTGCCTGGGTCGTCGCTGGAGGAGTCCGCGCTCACCTCAATGCACGTGGACCGCTTCTTCCTTCGCGTTCAGGAAATAAACCCTACTTCTCCATGGCGGGCATCGTTGGAGTCCGCCAACTTGGCCCTTGCGCGCGTGTACGGCTTCCTCCCCCGGGCCGATGAAGAACCGGCCTCTACCATGGAGCGTCGAGGAAGACGCACGGGGGCAGCACACTGGAACGACTCCTCTTCGTCACCGCGGAACCTCACTCTCTTGGTGGGGGCGGCGGACAGCACTGAGGAAGACGAACGGGGACGTGGCCGCGGAGCCTCCTCCTTGCAGAACCTCCCCCTAGAGTTGCGGGCCATACCTGCGACGGAGACGAGGAAGGCGGAAGCCAGAGAAGGGGATAGAAGGCGGAAGGCAGAGCGGAGCGTTTATTAAAAAGGTTCAGATGCACAAATGATACGATGATTAACAAACACTCGTCGCCAATGAAGGGGCGGGGCCAGGTCTATTCGAATGAAGAACAGTTTGGTTTTCCCTTTTAATCTGCAATCAAACTTTGTATCACGTTTTTCTCCGTCAACCGTAATCCAAATTTGATGATATTTGTTTCTGAATTTTTCTAAAATCAACATCTATTCATTTATGACATTTTTTCGTATGTAATTCCATTTCTTGGATGTTGTTTATACAACTTATATTGTTCCTTATAAGTACAACATATAAATAATATTTTTTTACACAACCATTACTAATTAAACTTTGCATTTCGTAATCTTATGGTGAACATAAGGTTATGTTAAAATTTCAAATGCATATGAGTTCGAACATGTTTCAAAGTGTGGAAAACTTCAATGTTGAAGTAACATTCTAATGAACTATGTGAGAGATGTAGTCATTTGTACACAAGTATAATCTTCCATTTTTGAAACCATTTGAATTCTTGTAGAAAAGCTTAGGGACTTAAATTATGTTGCCAAGTCAATTTGTAGAGTTTTTAGAACACCGACGTTATTATAATTATTATATCGTAAACAAGAGATAAAAATTCTAATTTTAAGAAATTTGGTTAGACAAGTGTGGCTGTTGATATTTTATTCAAATACTAAATTGCCAACTATGAATTATTCATATTTTTTACGAATTTTTTGGTGCTGTTTATGGGGTATAATATTTGAGGAAGTAAGTTTCAATTTAGAAAAAATAGTGTTGGGCCCACGCGTCAGCGTCAAAAGCCTATATAAAAAAGATAATCGTAGCCTGCCCGACCGACAAAGGCGATCAGGGTAGACTAACCATCATCGCCAACAAGTGCTCCATTATGTCTCTGGCCTGCATCCGCCCCGGCGACGGTGGTACACTAACCATCATTGCCAACAAGTGCTCCATTGTCAGAAAAGCCCTTTGCCGAATGAATATGCATCCGCCCCGGCACCCCGACCCCTGCCCCCTTCTTCTTCCCCGATCTGAGCTCCACCGCCGCCGCCCGCCCGTCCTTCACCGCCATTGCACACATGTCGCACTACGCCGTTTCGTCTCGAGATGCACGTGTGAGAAGCAGGTTCCAAGGTTGCCGGAGCAGCCGCAATCACTCCATCGGCTTGGATCCAGTCGGTGAGCTAAGCGGCTTTCCACTGGTCCCTTGCCCGGACTGTGGTATGGCTCGGGTGGTGGAGGGGCGGACGTAGAAGGAAGGTGAAAACCACGGTCATCTTTATTTCAAGTGTGCAAGGAACTCGGTGAGTAGTCTGCTGTGTCTCCCAAATCTGAGTTAGGGTTCTTATGTGGTTTTGATTTTGCAGTATGCCAAGAATTGTGGATTTTATTGTTTCCACAAGGAGTATCTCCATATGCTGAAGGATGCTGGCGTAATTGTTTTTCGACCGTCGAACTGGGCAGACGCGGTCGATGAAGTAGTTGATTCGGTGGAATGTCAGATTGGGAGCGGCGAGCAAAGGCAAGCACTGGAGGACAAGCAGAGGAAGAAAGCACTGGAGGATAAGATGGACAATGTGATCTGGAAGATGAACTTGATGATTGTGGCTGTTGTTTGTGTAGTATTTTGATGTTTACTAGGGATGTATGCTGTAGAGAAGTAATTCTGATGTTAAAAGTGGTGCTTTTGCTTCATCTGTGTGGATGAAGAATGAAAAATTTGTCACATATGACAAACTTAAATGTATCAATGAAGAATGAATGGAATGACAATTGGGTCACAAATCTTAATGTGTCACACATCACAAAATTCATCAAATTCATCCGTGCTGACATTTCATTGCAGCACGAGGCAAAGGAAATGCGGATTATTAAGACAAACAGAGTAACAAACTTCTGGCATAACTCTGGCATATATACACATTGCAATTCATTGTGAACTGCTGCCATATAATGACATAAACAGAGTATCAAACTTCTGGCATACACATTGCAATTCATAGTAAGCTTCTACCATAGACATTGCAATGCCTTCCAAAATAGGAGACATGGGTTGATCTACCGCGTCTCTTAGATCTACTAGTTCATCACAAGTTCAACATACACAAATCTACTAGCTAGTCCATCACAAGTTCAACAAGCACACTAGAAGAACACATTAACAGAGGAACAAATTAATTAAGCAGAGGTAGTCGCCGCCGGAGGAGCGCGACCGTTGGAGTCGGAGTTAGAGTCAGAGCCGGAGCTGGAGACGTCGAGGCCGCCATCATCGTCGTCGTAGACGGGGGGGGACCACTTCTCTCTCTAGCTGCCCAGCCAAGACATTGACCTTCAAGGCGTAATCCTTCACGGTCGTCAGCAGCGGATTAGTGGGTCGTTGGACCCCGAGATGAACGACCACCTTTCCAAGACTCTGCCAAGCCTGGTAGAGCATCTTCACTGAAAAACAAGCATCCTCAAAATTTACTTTTGGAGCACGCAGGGGCGGCGGCACCTTGCACCGGGGCGGCTTCAGCCGCTTCACCTCCTCGGGCGGTGGCAGTGGCACCTCCTCGGGCTCGGTGGGCAGGGGCGGTGGCACCTCCTCGGGCTCGTTGGGTGGGGGCGGCAGCACCTCCTCCCTCCCCCGCTTCCTTGATGGCTCGCTTGACGCCATGCGCTTGCTTGAGGAAGGAGAAGCTCTTGGATTCACTTCTTGGTGATCAGAGACGGTGGTGGTGGGGTTTTCTTCGTGCCGCGGTTGACGAAGTTCTTGGCCGGCCAGGATTTATATTGACAAGACGACGAACCGTCAGGCGGTCAGTCACGCACCTCAGAACCCATGTCCGCTCAGGAGAGCTCTTGGCCACAAAAATCATGTGGTCACAAGGAGACGTGTGACTGTTCATATTTTATTCAAAATACCAAATGCCCAACTACTCTTATGAGTTGTTCGGTTCTTAAAAAACTATGAATTGTTCATATTTTTATTAATCTATATAACTTATATAATTGGTACCCACTAATTATCATTAACTTCATTTCTCTCTTCATGCAAGATACCCACATCATCTCCCATCAAACTAAGGGTTATTAACTCTATCTCGTTTTCTCTTCATTACACGAATTCTTTCTTCATACAAACTACCCACATCATCTTCCACCAACTAAGGGTTATTGCATAAACTGGTTGTGGTAGCAAATTGGTTCATAATTTATCAAAAAAAATTCTCATGTCTCGGAGCAACGCATAGGGAATCACCTAGTTTTTCGAGGGAAGCAATTAAGTGTCATTTCAAAAAAAAGTGTTAAAGAAGGTAACCATTGCCCGCGCACCAGCCAACAAAGCGACCCGGGTTTGCTAACCCGCGTCGGCATTGACTACTGTCCCCTCCATCCCAAATATTGCCCCTTTCTTCTATCCGAATGGATAAGCGCAACACTTTCTTTGAAAAAAAAGCACATAGGAGGCGTGAGAGGAGCCGTGGAGACAGAGAAGACGACGAGCGCCGGCGAGGGGCCAAGCAGCGGACGACACCCCGCACCCGGGATCGAGGAGAACCAGAACGCGAAGCGGTGCCGCAACTGGATCCGTGCGCATGCCGGTGAGATGGCAGCGAAGAGGGAGACGACGATGAGCGCCGGAGAGGGGCCAAGTGGCGATGGAGTGAACCCAATGCCGGAGACGAGGGTCCTCGACTGGATCCTCTCGGATTCCGATGAGGGGCCAAGTAGCAGCAAGGAGAAGCGTGCCGGCGAGGGGGCAGCGAAGTGGGCGAGCACAAGTGTCTGGCAACTACGAAAAGGTGTCGAGGGAGCGACGAAGAAGGTGTAGAGGACCTCATCTTTGACTCTGGCAACGACTACAATGACGACGAGGCAAATTTCTCTGAATCTCACTGCCTTTTTACTTGTTCTATAGATGGAGCTTAAGGTAGCTTGAGCTTGAGCTTCATAAAGTTAATTAGTGCCTATGATGATGTCTTCCATGCTTGTCATGATCTTAATTATACCAAGTTCTGAGGTAAAACAGTTCTGAACTAAGTTCTGCGGTCACACCCTGTCCAAGGTATGAGGCAAATGAGTTGTGAATTAACTATGTTGTTCTTATACCATGTTTAACCCTGTTTCAGGCAAAACTCTTTGAGTTGCGAGCAGAGCTTGAGTTACTTCTTAACCTTAATGTCTGGGATTATGTGAAACCTGAGTTTGAAAAATCACAAGAGAAGTGAACATCCTCATCAAAAAGGCTAAGCACATAAGGAGGTACAATTATACTACTGAACAAAATCTCGAGCCCATTGAAGGTGCTCTAGAAGGGCTTCAAGAATCCTTGGTTGCTTATGAAGAGGCTGCAAAAAGAGCCAATAATCCAGATGGGGCATGATCTAGTTCAAGCTTGTTGATGTGCAGGGTGAGTAGCCATACTTTTGTGGATGTTCAAGAGGCATGCCTTTGTCGATGTGTATGGTCAGATAGCACAACCATAGTAAATAATGTGATGGACTAGTTAAGTCCTAGCCTGATATATGGACAAGTTAACCTTTTGTAATAATTATCTTTATTCCTGTGGACAAGTTATCTTCATCTTTGTGGACATGTTATCTCTCTATAATGTATGTTTTGTCTCAGAAGATATGTGTGTTGATTGTTCCTGTATGTCGAAATGGAAGCAATGAGAGATGAATCGAGTTGACCTGTCAATGAGGACAGACTCAAAGGAGACGATGATTAACAAATCTCCGTCTCATTTGTTCACTGAAACCGCGTTCCCGCTTCACGGCAGTTGAGTGCTCTCAGACTTCAATTATTGGGCTCTCAAACTGGTGACGAGTGTCAAATGCTCATCGGTAACGGACTTTATAGCATGTTACCAATACGGAGTGATCAGTAACGGACTTAAACAGCCCGTTACCGATAGGGCGTTAATCAGTAACAGACTTTACTAGTTCGTTACCGATAGGTTTCACTTGTGTAACAGGCTCTATTTAACGTCTGTTACAGAGAATTCGTGTAACGGGCGTTTAAGAAGACCGTTACCAGAAGTCCACATTTGTAACGGGTGTTTCGGAGGCCAACCCCAAGGTTGACCTGCCGCACTTATCTGTAACGGGCGCAAAGTAACAATCGTTACAGATAAGGGTGCATGTAACGGGTGTTAAGGGCCCGTTACAAATGTTGTGTGACCTATTTGAGGTTTTCACGTAGTGTAACTCTCTTGTTGCAAGGTTTGCAGATGATATGAGCCAGGAATTTGAGATGAGCATGATGGCTGAGTTGCAATTCTTCCTTGGGCTACAAATCAATCAATCAAAGGAAGGAACATTTGCGCACCAAGCTAAGTACACCAAGGAAATTGTGATGAAGTTCAAGATGGATGACACCAAGGCCATGGCGACACTTATGAGTACGACTACAGCTCTTGATGTGGATGAGGAAGGTGAACACGTGGACCAGAAGGAGTACCGAAGCATGATCGGGTCACTCCTCTACTTGACGGCGACGAGGCCGGACATCCAGTTCTCGGTATGTCTGTGTGCTCGTTTTCAAGCGTCTCCAAGGACTTCGCATCGACAGGCGGTCAAGCGCATATTTAGGTACTTGGTCACACTCCCAACTTCGGCCTTTGGTACTTTGCGTCTTCTTCTTTGGTGCTTCATGGTTTTTCAGACGTGGATTTTGCTGGGTGTCGGTTGGATAGGAAGTCCACTTCTGGGACTTGCCAGTTTTTGGGATCTTCTTTGGTGTCTTGGTCTTCCCACAAATAGTCGAGTGTTGCTCAATCCACAACCGAGGTAAAGTATGTTGTCGCAGCCAGTTATTGCTCTCAGCTCCTTTGGATCACATACTCCATGAGTGACTTTGGTGAGGAGTATACTCATGTTCCACTTCAATGTGACAGCACAGTGCCATAAGTGTAGCAAAGAACCCAGTTCTCCATTCCAAAACCAAGCACATAGAAGTGAGGTATCATTTTTTGAGAGACAACGTAGAAAAAGGGAAGATAGCTTTGATCTATGTATCCACACATGACTAACTAGCCGATATTTTCACCAAACCCCTAGATCAAGCAACTTTCACTCGTTTGTGGGGGGAGCTTGTTGTTTGTTTGATTTCTTGAGTTGGGTGTGTGGGATCCTTTTTGTAGCATATGTATAGCTTTCCTTTGTGCATTCTTGCATTTGGCATGGCATTTGTAACATGATGTATAGGCATCCTTGTATCTTAGATTGCATGCATTTTGTATCAGATGCATTGGTTAGGAAAAGCTTCTCCTATATACATTGTTCACCATGGAATGATATTTATGTCTTTGTGAGCTTGTTTGGTATGATATGGTTAGTGTGGCTTAACTCTTGATAATCTTGGTTTATATCCATGGTTGATGGCTATGTTTTTGAAAAATGTCACATGTATGCTCTCTTGTGAGTAGATACCTTTATATGATCTTCACATGTTTTAGTGGCTTGTCTATGCTTAATTTGTGGTTGGATAGCTTATTTTGATCATATGGGGCCAAAGGCTCATTTGCCATTATGAATGTTTAGCCCTCTTGCTTTATCTTGTGGAGGGGCATAAGTTCCTTTTTGTCGCAAAGACATTTCATGTACCAAATATGAATCTGAAAATGAAATGTAAATTGCTTGGAAAATGTGCTCCCATGTCATATGTGCTAAATTTAATTTGCTTTGGGTGCTAAACCATTGCATGATGCCTACCAATGAGAAGTCTCATATATAGAAGTAGGCACATGGCTCGGTGGCTTTGACATGACATGAGGTGCTTGTGGGTGTTTGTTATGGTCTTATGATTAGAATGGTTGTCCTATCATGAAGTTTGTGTGGCTTTGCCATTTTGATATGTTTTGCTCATGTTTAAGACTTTGCGCATGAGAGGGTAAATTTTTGCAAAATTGCTAAATTCTATCTTAGCTTCGTCCAATGGTTGTGAAAGTTGGTGACCTAGTAGTTATGTCATTACGAAGCTATAGAGTATCTAACTTTCTCATTTGGACATGTGTAGCATCCTATGTTGAATTTTGTCTATTTGAGAAGCTCTAGGTTGATTTTTTTGCATTTTTGTCTTGATTCATGCATTGTCAACAAGGGGGAGAAGTTTGAGCATGTTTTGGGCTACTGAATGCATTTGGAAGATTTTAGGTGGTTTCGAGCCATTTCTGAGCTTTGTGTGTCACAAGTCTGACCGGTCGAGGTCACCGGTCTGACTGGTCAGAGTGCTGGCCCAGTTCACATGTTGCGCCCCAGTCTGACCGGTGGTGGTGACCGGTCTGACCGATCAGAGCTGAGCTAATGCAGCTGCTCTGTTTTGATCAAGTGGTTTGCATGCATTTGTCAAGAGGGAGTTGCATTGGTTCAGGGGGAGCTTGCATGTGTGCAGGGGGAGCTCTTTGTGGTTTTTCAAGCTTTGGTTTGGTGGTTTGCGCTATTTGCTCGAGCATAGTTTTGTCTCGGATGTGTCGAGTCGTTGCCCTTGCCTAAGGGGTCCAAGACTTGTCTTCTCCAAGTGATCTTTCTCTTTGCCTTTGTTTGTCTTTCGCTCGCTTGTTGGAGTTTCTTTCCTTTTTCTTTTCTCTCAGGTTACCAAATGTGTTTGTTGTCAATGCACTCATCAAGGGGAGATTGAGGACCATGTGTGGTTCAAGGACTGGTGGATGGTCGCTTCCTAGTGTGATGAGTGATTGACAACGTTGTGTGTACTGATTCTTGGCTAAGTATTGCAGGTGCAGGTTGCGGCTTGGCTGGTATCGGTGCATGTGAAGAACAAGCGCGAAAGGTCGTTGCTGGTGAGGCCTCCAGGTGTGGAGAAGACAAGTAGGCTTCGTTCGAGGGACCAGGTAGCCAGTGGAGTCAAGTGCGAGCAGCATGGTGGCAAGAACGGCAAGATGAAGTCATGGACGGTTTCTTGGTTGAGCCTCAAAACCAAGGTCGAGCCGGGACTACGTGGGAGCCGAGTAATGAGTGGCGATTGGCGGAGGCTACACCGAGTTCGCGGGGTTTCCGGTGGTTCACCAGAAAACCACTGGGTTCCTTGGTTGATCCACAAAGCCAAGACTGAACAACTGATGACAGAGGTGCAGCAGCATCAGACCGGTCTGACTGGTGGGTCTGACCGGTCTGACCGGTGGGTCCGGTCTGATCGGTGTGCGACGACGCAGTCCGGAGACTTCGAAGCGGAGGACACGCGTCGGGATCGCAAGGCTTGCGTCGAGGCTAAACAAGTTTGCGGTCGCTGGGCATCCGTCCGATGGAGAGATAACAAAGATTTCCGAATTCACCCTCGAGGAGCATGTATCCCTAATTAGCTAGTAAGGGTATTTTATACTTTCGGTTGCCTCCATGTAACCTAAGAGGTGAGAGGATGACAGCCAACTCGGGGAACCCTAGCTCATTTGGTTTTCTTATTTTCCTTTCCTATTTTCCATAGGATTTCTATAGGACTAGCTTGAGAGCTTCATTGTGAGATCTTGTGAGAGGGATGGATGATTGGGCGGCAAGCTAGACCTTGTATGAACCTTTTTATGATGTATAGATGATTCGGTGTGGTTCCTCAAGGCTTGGATGTGTTGTTCCCGTTCGTTCTTTTTGGTGATTTTCTGAGCCTTTTCTTGGTGCTTTTCTTGGAGAGATTTTAAGGTGGTTTTCTTGGGGATTTGTTGGGGGATGTATGCATGAACCCTTTGTGGTTCTTTTCCCTTTGATTCCCCTCCAAAGTCCGTGAGAAAAGGGGCTCGATATTGGGGTTTTCATTGCCCTAGGGTTTGGTGTGTTCTAGGCGGAAATCCTTCAATTCCTCTTGATTCAATGAGTTTTGGTGGACCATAACTTGTCTATGGAGTGTCCATGAGGTGTTCCTACTATCCCCAAAGTCTAGTTCGGGTCCGTGGAGCGAATCGAGAGATCGGAAGATGGATTTGGAGGAGTCGACCCGCGAGTTCTGTTCATCCCGAGCTGCCCAGGTTACACCTGTCTGACCGGTGCTCTTGATCAGTCTGACCGGTGTGAGCCCTTTGTGGGATTTGCCTCGGGTGAATTGCTTAATCCGTGCGTCTTTGGGTTGTGTTGGTGCTGGTCAATTCTGCTGTGTGTGTTGGTGAGTTTTGGCTCAGAAGGTTGTTTGTTGGTTCCTAGGATCAGTAGCGCTCCAGTGGCTACGTGGTCTTGACCAACTTGGGTAGCTAAGTCGGAGACGTGTGTTGCAAGCTGTGGTCATCTTGTTGGAGCCTCTATCTCCTTCAAGAAGAATTTTTATCGGCTCCCATTCACTCCCCCTCTCTGGTTCGCCGTATCGGTCCTTCACTAAGCTCCGAGTTTAGGTCATCAGACACACCACTGTCATCAGGTCACCCTAATGATCGCACTTCGATCACCACAAGGTCGATTAGCCCCCACGTCATATTAATTTAGGTCTTTGACAAATCATTTTGTCAAAACAACCACATATATGACAGAAGAGAGCAAACATTACACGGGTCGTCCGAAGGTACACAAGTCTCCTGCGACCTCATTGTATCCAGAACCCGACACAAAAGATAAACATACTACAAGACCTGGTCTACCGAGAGCAATCCTTGCGACCTACTTCGCCAATGCAAAACACATCGCGAGATTTCTCCTAGCACCAGGACCTTGATTGCAGCCTTGCGGGAGACAGCTGTCGAACGGCGCACGTCGCAGGGCATGCTCACCCCAGACTATTGGAATGTAGGTACGAGCTTGCTCTTCAGCACGGAATTCTGACCCCCTAATGAGCACCCGATGGTCACCAGTAACGTTCAGCTGCACCGCAAGCTGGTACAACATCACCTGCAAACTCTACCTGGTACCATGCAGAGACACGGTACAAAGAGTGGGGGTGCTGCCTACATTTCGCGAGAGTTCTCCTAGCTCCAAGCTTCTACAAGTGCAACACTCTACAATCTGGTGGACGAACACATGCCCATGGCATGGAGGGATTACTACTCTGCAGCTTCATAGCTCAACAATGCTCGGTACTTGCCTCCTTCAGTCTCACGGTGCTATTTATAGCCAGAGCCAGGCCTTGGGTAGCTGGTGAAGTGATGACACTGTCACCACGTGGTCCTGGGACCTGCAGACATGTGCACGATTAAAGGCGATGACTTTATTACACTATCTCGCGACGTCCTTGTCGCTAGTGCATCAATGATGCCTAAGCCCCGCAACAGAGTCATATAGCTACAGTAACCCCCTCGATTCGTGGGCAGCTTGTCATTTTCTGGGTGGCGAGAGAATCTCCGACCACTATTGACCCATGACCCTACAGTCTATGGAACGCAACAAAACCTGACCCTGTGTCAGAGGGCCCAGCGCCTAGATATATCTACATACGATGACGACTCCACGACCTTCCTCTACAATTTGATGTCTTTTATTTGCACCCGCTAGGCTCTGCGTCCTGGTGCACCCGCTATGGCTCTGCACGTAAATAGACCTATTACAATAAGCATATATTTCTGTTTCCTAAGCACAATGGTCGTAGGTTTGATTGAAGACCTTCTGGGTAGGCATGCCTCGCTGCTCTGCCAGATCCGTCTGGGTGCCTGGAGACCAGAAGCACCATGGAAATAAAAAACTTCACTTCTACGATTTCGTCAGGCCCCCGTGGTCGTAGTGCCGATTGCTAAGATCGTCAATACCTTAGTGCCACGGCTCTGCTGAGTGGCTAGCAGCTATGTTGGTCATCTGGGCACCAAAACGACCTCCTCGAGGTCGGTGTGCCTTAAATACCTAGGTGTTGCAATACCTTGGTATGTTTATGGCTTTGCCAACCTAGTTGGACGCCCTGGATGTGTGACCTTCCGAGGTCGGTGTGCCCTCGTAGCCCTGCCAGCCTGTTCTGGACACCCAGGATTTTACGTCGGGAATGAAGGCCTCCCTGTGGGGTGCGCGCCAAAAGGCCCTGCCAAGTATTTCCGGGTACTTGGGCGCTTTTGATTTGAGACCTTCTTGAGGTTGGCATGCCTCGGGTGGCTCTGCAACACTCCTTGCAGCTATGTAGGATATCTAGGTGTCTCTACACTCCATACGTTCAAGACTAACATCACTCTGCCAAGCTTCATCGTAAAACAACCTCTTCATGTGACAAACCTTTCAAGACCCTACTGGGTATCCTCGGATACTGGACATCGTTGATTTGAGGCCTCTTCGAGGTCGGCACGCCTACAAGGCCTCCTTGAGGATGGCCCTGCCAGACTCCTTGCAGCTATGCTAGGAGATCTGGGTGTCTCCACACTTCGTTCGATCAAGACCATGACTCAGTTTTCTTCTCTTTTTTGAGCATCAAACCAGCCAAGCTGCCTGCTTCAATGCTCGGGGACTACTCTACGAGTGCGTCTTTGACGCCCACTTGTTTTCCTCGTCGTATCGACCTGTTGGGAAACCTGTTTCTCATCACGTCGTTACTCGATCTACTTTTTCTTATCTTCTCTTTTTTGGATCATCATACCGGCCATCCTACCCACCACGATGCTCGGATACTACTCTATGAGTGCATCTTTGATGCCCTCTAAATTTTTTCATCGTTGTTTCCATCTATTGGAAGCCTGCTTCCTATAGGTCGTCACTCGACTTCTCTTTAATCGGCAAGACTATAAAACAGGTCGGCTGCTAGGCTGACTTGTTCTTTCTTCTTTTTTGGACCGACGTGCATGCTATTCGACCTGTCGATAGCTCTACGACTTCGTCATGACGTTTCTAAGGTCGCTGCGCCTACACCTCACTCGGGGGCTTGTGAGACATGGGTACCCCTGAGACCCCACCGACCAGGCTCACAGCCGTCCCCAACAAGTGGGTCCGGCCTACCAGAAGACCCGCTAACCTGTTATTGGCCCAACTGACCTAGTTGGCGGCCCACACGACCTCCTGAAGACCTTCCAGAAGATTCCCCAAACGACCTAATTCAGCACAACCTCAAGACTTTGCATACAAGACAAGACATCAGTGGATTTCGATTAAGCAGATCAACAGGATATGGCAAATGTTGTAACATAAACTTAGGTCACCTGGTCGTAACCGACCAGGTGTCTGGGAACCAACCTCATCTGCTGGCCAATATAAGGCGGACGAGGCGACCCCTTGTAACATACACAATTCTCAAGCAATCTACACCGACAACTGGACGTAGGGTTTTACTCTCTGGAGACCCAAACCAGTATAAACTAGCCGTGTTCTATGTGTTCTGCGTACTCGTGTGCAACCTTCGAGTTGTTAGCCTTACATTCCACCCCGCCGAACAACTAAACGATTGGGATTAGCACCCCGTGGGCTGTCTAGATCTCACCATCTAACAGGAGCCCAAGTAAGTGTCCTATCCTCCAAAATTTACGATAAAGTTCAAGACCACAACCTAGACTTAGCTCCAACTTCAACAAAGTTGATTATGGGAGATGGTGAAATTATTGGACCTCTAGTTATTGCTTGCAACATTATGTAATCATCTCAGGAAAGTGCATACCAACCGATTTCTTTGTTATAGATGCTTACCATGATCACATAATCATGATCACATGATCCTAGGTAGGCCTTTTCTTAAGTTGGTTGATGTCGTGTTGGATGCCGGAGAAGGCAAAGTAACAATAAATCTTAATGGAAAGAAGTACACATAATTTTTTTTGCATTTCTAATCATCCTTCACCTTTTCTTCCCGAAGATGAAGAAGTAGAGGAGGTAGGTAGTCTTTGTTTTGTTGAAACCCTTAGAGACCCGCTGCAAAGAGTGATGGAGAATTGTTGACGGTGAAATTTTGTCAACCTAGCCATGAGTTTACCTTCGGTGTTGGCATGACTTTTGTATCTTATCCATTGGTACTAACCCCCGTGGTATAACAAGTTCACCTGTGGATGTCGGTTTTGGAGTTTAGTGTTTATGCAGGGTTTTAGCGTTGAAAGCAAGACTTCCGGGATAAGTTCATTAAGCACCTCATGACAAGACCTTGAAGCTCAGTACAAGTGAAGCAATGAAGTGAACACGACTCCAAGAAGCCCAAGGACCAAGCCCGAGAAGATGACAAACTTCGAGGACCTAGCCAGAAAAGTGCCGAATCTTGTGAGACAAGGAGCTTCGTCCAATTCAGAGAGAAACTAACGACAAGGGCCCACATGTAGAAGGAGGAGGATATAGAAGACTCGGGAAGCAACACCGGGCGAAGGAGGCCACGAACTGGGCCGAAGTGGGCCCATGCCGGTCGGCCCAGCCCATTTCGAGGCCCAGTCGGCCCCCCTTTGACCTAGATGCATCTCGGGCTATTTATAGCTCCCTGACCAAGAGCCACGCATCAGTCAATTCATCATCCGCTGAGGATCCAAGTTGAGAAGCACCTTGGTCCGTGTGTGATGAGTGATTGACCGGATGGTTTGAAGATTTGTGTGTGTAGTGTTGAGTTGTGTTGTGTGTGTTTATTTTGTGTATTTACCTTATTGTTTATGTGGTGTGTTGTCAATGCACTCGTGAGGAGTGGTTGACAACGTTGTGTGGACTGACTCTTGGCCTAGTATTGCAGGTGTTGGTTGCGTCTTGGTTTGTGTTGGTGCAGGTGAAGAACAGGCGAAAAAGGTCTTAGCCTTGCGGGGCCTCCGAGGAGTGGAGAGACACTACAAGAAATCCTGTGATCTATGACAAAATTGTCATGACGAAATCAGAAATCGTCACGGATCAACAAATAGCCCATTCAAGCTCAAACTGGGCCCGATTTCTGTGACGAAAATTTTGTGTTCGTCATAGATTGAAAAATGAACCCGATTTCTGTGACGAAAATTTTGTGTCTGTCATAGATTGAAAAATGAACCCGATTTCTGTGACGAAAATTTTGTGTCTGTCATAGATCAAAAATTGAAAACGTCATGGGTCACTAATAAAATAAATGTGTCACTTGAAGTAACTAAGATGTGTTAGTATTTTAATTTTCTCATAAAACAGGAGTGGGTTGGGGGAAAATAGTAATTAAATATGTATGCGTAGGCAAGAAAAAAATTTGGGTGGGTTACAGTTTGAACTAAATCACTCCTACCACTATATAACATTTTATATTTTTCATTGTATTTAACGTTTTTGTACTTAGTTTTTGCCACCAACCAACTGCGGCCGCGCTAGGCTGAGGAGGTCGAAAAAATTGGAACAAAAAATAGTCCCGTGAAGGATTCAAACTCCGATCTTGGTGACCACATCTGGAGGACCTTAGCACTAGACTGTAGTTGGCTTTGCGACCTTGGAGGAATTTAAAAACTATTTATTATGTTTTACTTATTTATTTGAAAATTGTCAAAATAAGTGCGGCCGAGACCTTTGAAATCAACCGAACACCCACATAAAAAAACTTAATTAGAAAAATCACGAGAAAAAATATAATAAAGTATGGAAAAAAGTAGAGAAATATAAAATGAAAAAATTGGAGGGATTATGGGTTTGAATCCTGTACCTACTCACTCAAGTAAAGGTGCCCTTACCACCACACTATAAACTAGTTTCTATCTTTTGTATGCATATAAATGTTTTGTACTTTGTTTTTCCTCCAACCAGGCAATAAATGCCACATCACTCGCCAATGTACGGTCCACGTGGCCCCCGTAGCGACGCCACATCACCTGCCCAGAATGCCAGGTCACCCAGCCAACAGGCCAGAATTCTTCAAACTCCTAGGTGACAATTTATATTCTTAATATTATATATATAATATATTTATGTGTATAAGATAATAATATTTAAGTGTTACTTTACAATGTCACAACAAAATGAAAAAGAAAAAGAAAAATGTTAGATGACTCGTTTTGGGCTGAATTCACACGGCCCAACCTATTTGAACCGTTCATTAATGATTCTATGGCTTAGATCGTGTTTCAATTGTATATAAACCCCACAAAACCTAAACCTAACTCATCCTCCCCTCCTCCCCACACCATCTGCCGCTTCCACCTCTCTCCCTCACTTCCTCTCCTCCCCAGATCCACTCGAAACCCTCCATGGCCGCCGCAGGTAGCCACCCCACCCTCCCTCTCCTGCGTGGCGACCTCTCCCCACAGACGCCTCCCTCCAGCTTTGGTCCTAGAGACGCGGATGCTGCTCCCCTCGTCGACTGGGGGCACGCGGCGAGGCGAGCTCAGTCCGGTCGAGGTGGTCCCGGGATCCTGGCAGTGCGCTTGGCGGGCAGTGCGACTGGCCTGGGGGCACGGCTTCCCGGCGAGGGGCTCGACTGGCTTGGGGTCGACCTCCCAGCGTGCGCGGCGGCCCTGGTCAGGCTGTCAAGGTTGTGGACTAGGCGGCACCCAAGGTGGTATTGATGGGATCTGGCAGCAGAGTCAGCAGCTCTGACGAGCATTTCTTCACGGTCGGGGACCTCGAGCTTGATCTCTTCGCCAAGCAGGTATGTTCAAGGAGACCAGTGGATCTGTGGAGGGGAAATTGCTACTACATACTCTCCCTGCTCTGTTCCTGCAAATGGCATAGCTCTTCGATTGCTTTCAAAATCAGAACCTATAAATTGATGCAAATTTACCTACACCTCCCGTCCAATCGATTGGTGGATACAAATTTTTGCTAGCTGGTGAGCTGGATGCATGACCACAACAGCAAGTCAGAATCCTCGGTGTAAAGAGTCGAGCTATGTCTTTGCAGTCACCATAAGTTTGTGAAACTCTGTTCTTGCAGTGATAATGAAACTTTCTGATTTCTCTCTCAACAGATCTAGTGCTTGAGAATGCTTATTATTAGATGTTTCTCGAATAAATATGTTGTTGATGAACGTTCTGGCATGTAAAGTTGACTCATCATAACTTTTACCATCACCTCCTGGAAGCAAGTCAAGTGTTAAAGTAGCTGTTGTTAGAATATGTTCATAGTAGCAGTCTTTCCAATTTCAGGTGTGCTGCTGGCAGCTAAATAATTCTGTAACCCTGATGCCCCATCGTTGTATTACAATTTTATTGAGTGCATGTGAGTGTCACCTTTGTAATACACCTTTCTTTTAAACGTAATTATGGAATCAACTAGAGATATACTGGTACAGTTTCATATAATACAGTTTTCTGAAATTTTCAGGTAATAGCAATTTTCGTGGTAAAAGAATTTGATATACCAATTAGTTGAGCAATGCATATGGATATTACTTTTCTGAAATCATTATATGCATCAATTTATTTATTTTTCAGTTATTATGGTCTCCATACAGTACAAGCATTTTTCCTTTGTAGTTTTGGGGTAGCTAAATATGCAATTGCGAAGAACAACTTAGTTATCAGCATTCATACATGTGATTTTAGATATTTCCTATAGCTAAGCTAAGCTTATCTTCTAATACCAGTTTTCATAAATGACTTTATTATTTTTAGATGATTTCTGTAGCTAACTGTGTATTTTGATATCAGATTTCATGATTCGAGTATTTTTTGCAGTGCTAAAGACTTTTGTAGCCTGTGGGCGGCATGCGGATTGCAGAACATGTGCCGGTTGTTGCAGGTATAGTACGTTCTTTTAATCACTCCATCAAATTTCTTAAGAGTACTGCTATACAGAGTTTTTGCAATGCAATTGCATTTGTCTAAGAATACAGGTTACATTTCTGAATTCCGGTTATAAAAAGGGTTAAATTTCTGAAATAACCTCATCCGGATGCAAATTTCTGACGTACGTACGTACATACCTACGTATGTATGTAGGTATGTACGTACGTACGTACACATACATACAGACGTGGTAATGGATTTTGGAAAATCCAAATCCAATTGGATTTTTCCTTTTGGACTTCGTTGGACTGGATTACTTTGGATGTGGATGTCCACATGCTAAATTAAATTGGATGTCCAATCAGTATTGGATGTTCAAGCATGATCTTTTAATTCTACTGTCTGGCTCTGGACGTGGGTCCCGCATATAGATTTGGCTTCACCGATTTGCATGAAGTTGCGGACTGTCATATTAAAGCATCTCACCAAATTTTGGTCAAATCCGCTAAAATTTTATAGCGTGAACGCGAGTTTTTAATTCTAGGGTCCGGCAATGGATGTGGGTCCCACATATAGATTTGGCTTCACCGATTTGCACTGAGTAGCAGACTGTTATATTAAGGCATCTCACCAAATTTCGATTAAATCCGCTAAAATTTTATAGTGTGAACGCGAGCTTTTAATTCAAGGGTCCAGCTCTGGACGTGGGTCCCACATATAGATTTGGCTTCACCGATTTGCACCGAGTAGCGGACTGTTATATTAAGGCATCTCACCAAATTTCGGTCAAATCCGCTAAAATTTTATAGTGTGAACGTGAGCTTTTAATTCTAGGGTCCGGCTCTGGACGTGGGTCCCACATATAGATTTGGCTTCACCGATTTGCATTGAGTAGCGGACTGTCATGTTAAGGCATCTCAGCAAATTTCGGTCAAATCCGTATAAATTTTCTAGTGTGAACGCGAGTTTTTAATTCTAGGGTCCGGCTTTGGACATGTGTCCCACAAATAGATTTATCTTAGTAGTCAACCTGGTGGTGGTTGGATTATATTGTTGGATATTGGATTTTAAGTGAGTGAATTGGATTGGATTGGATGTGAGCTTTATAATTTAGGATCTTATTGGATTTTTCTTCTTTGGATTATGGATGTTGATCCAGTCTCTTGACCCTCTACAATGTCATGGACCACCTACCTATGTGAATTGTGTGTGTTGCTCGATCAGTGGCCAAGAAGCAAATTAAGAAAACTGAACTCATCCCCTGTTCTGCTGGTTGTTCCATTTTCTTCTGCACTGCACGTACTGTAGATCAGATGTAGCAAAATTTTCTTTTTGAAAGAATGATCAGCTAGCTGTGGTAACTAGTTCTCAATTTCTTTCATCGTTTTCATTGCATACTACTCGACCTGTTATAAACTTGGTGCTCACTAAATATGTTATAACACTATGTGTGTATCAGATTAACAGAAAAGTAATTAAAAGAAGCAGAATTTATGATGTTTGGTTTCCTGATAGGTCATGTAGATTAAGTAATTGTGCACAATTCATGATGGTTGGTTTCCTGATAGGTCATGTAGATACATACATATTCCATACATAATCAGTAAGCTGTGCTTTGCATGTCAGTTTTGCATGCCTGTTAGCTAGCTCTCAATTTCCTCTTTAATTTTCTACTAGTTAGCTGAATCTCTTCACCACGAAGTAACTGAGTGCCATGTTGCTTGCTTTAGCTTTCAGCTTGCCTTCTTTTAAGTGATGCTCGGAGAATTATGGCTGGCTCTACTAGTTTATCACTTAATCTCTCAGTCTGAATGTTCTATTTGAAACCTTTGAAACCTCTCAGGTCCCATGGAGGTTGTGGCTAGATTGATCTATGGAGGTGGCCGGATCCGTCCATAGAGGTTGGCTGCACGACATTGCCCTTGTCGTCTTTGGTATGATAATCGCTTTGTCAAGTCCACGTTGATGCAGCACCTGTATGTCAACATGTTTGACGAGGTCATCCTCTCTATCCCCCATCTGTTCTTATTTGCATGTCGTTCCTGGGCAATGTTGTGATCAGGCAGTGACACAATTT
The DNA here is from genome assembly GCA_947561735.1 of Cenchrus americanus. Taxonomy (NCBI): domain Eukaryota; kingdom Viridiplantae; phylum Streptophyta; class Magnoliopsida; order Poales; family Poaceae; genus Cenchrus; species Cenchrus americanus. Next base: position 77,830,668 of record OX387245.1, on the reverse strand, counting down.
ATATGTTTGTGTTCTTAGGCGCTTCCATGACAACTAACACTGTGATTCATATCTACTTGCGGCGGCCACTAGAATATTAATTCACATAGTCATCAATAAACAACGCAACTCACTTGTTAGCCTACTAGTTTAGTAGTCTAGAAATTTCTTGTCTGATAATGCCATGGTTTCATTGCATAATGTTGTATGTGTGCATCCAAATAGCTTGTGTTTGCTTAAATTTCTCAGTATTTTTTTGCACATGCTGCATATTTGTACTTAGTAGCTTATCCTCTTTGGTCTCTATTTTGTTCTGCAGTGAACTATTTGTCTAGCACAATATATATGATATATTGTTAGTGCACAACTTGGTGGTCTATATTATTTAACTTATCACTGGTATGCTCCTTATGCAGATTTGAAGAAGAAATGAGGTCAGTGAAGCTGACAACCAATGCCAACTCTTTTTTCTGGTAATGTTCCTCTTTCAGGTTATGGCTTAGATGCATAAGAGAAGTGATCAGTAATCAATGGACCCGATATCCGGAGTTCGGATTGTTGGACTACTAGTGATGCTACAAGGACATTTGATTTGTTGTTTTGTGATTTCTAGGATTGTTGGGTTGAATTTTATGTCGATTTTGTATTTACTGTTGAATGACTAGGTTTAAAAATTGGGCCTATTGAGCTTTTTTGACAGAAATTATATTTTGTTTGCCATTGATGTGGTGTGAATGTATTGGAGATTTATTAATTTAAGAATTATTATTATTGAAATGTGTGGCTTTATTGTTGTATTCTGTTTTGTGGAAATACGATCGGTACTGAATTTGCCACGTGAATGCCACGTCAACGCCACGGTAGCGCCATGTGGCAGCCACGGTAGCGACACGTGGCAGCCAGGCAGTGACATGTGGCAGCCACATCAACAATGCGTCATCTAGCTACCTTGTGCCTGCCACGTCAGCGCCTCATCATCTTCCATGTCAGCAGCCACCTTGTCTCTATGAGTGATGTGACAAGTTAATCCATGACGATCACTTTCGTCACAGATTTTGGGCTTCGGGCTGGGTTCAATGGGCTTTACACCAATCTATGACGGTTTGAGAACATCATAGATCACGCTAATCCATGACGAAAATTTAAGGACGTCACGAGAAGGGATCCGTGACGCTCAATACATGACGTTCTCAAATTTCGTCATAGATGTCATTTTATGACGAAATTTTGACGATCCGTGACGAAAATTGACCGTTATAGACCACGAGATTTTTTGTAGTGAGACAAGTAGGCTTGGTTCGAGGGACCCGGTGGCCGACGGGATCAAGTGCGAGCCGCATGGTGCAAGAAGAGCAAGACGAAGTCGTGGACATGGAGCCGGTGCATCGGTGGTGGCCAAGTCAAGGAACGAGGCAAGACTGAGTAGACCGTCTGGGCGCCGGAGGTGAAAGGCTTGGTGGTCTCGACGCTTGGCGTGGTGAGGCCGGGCCGTGTACGCGGGGTTTGGTGGTTTGGCCACAACACCATCGGAGGAGGGTTTCTCGGTTTGGGCCTCAAAACCGAGCCCGAGGGCCTGACGTGACGGAGACGGTATCCGCGTGCGTCGGGAAGCTTCGAGGCGGGCGACACGCGGCATGATCGAGGTGCTTGCGTCGGGAGGACGTGAAGGCACGATGGATGCGCGGCCGTCCGATGGTGAACTTCATGTGTTGACTAAAATGCCCCCGTGAGGGCTTGTGTTGTACTCCTAGTGTAGGGGCACTTCGGTCTTTTCGGAGGGCCTATATATAGGAGGAGGGGGCTGAATTTTCAGCCAACTCTTGGGCTAGAGGCTGCTGTACTCTTTCATTTTGGAGTGCTTTGGGAGAGAGGGAGAGAGGGGAGAGTGGCTCTTTGATTGGAGCTTTTTGCCATCTTAGATTTGGTTTCTAGGAGCGGCTTGTAATCGAATGGACAAGATATTCATAGTGATTTCATCCTCTAAATCTTGTGCCAATCTTTCTATTTCCGAATTTATTTTATTGCTTTTTCGGAGCTCTTTTTGTGCTATTTTCGTGCTTGTTTTTGGTGCCTTTGTTCTTGGTGTGATTCCGCAGATTTGAGTGGGTTTCTCCCCGGATTTCTTTGAGGGAAACATGGATGGATGTCTAGTGCATCTTTGTGATTGATCTTGTGCCCTCAAACGCCGGGAAACCACTTCGATTCAAGGATTTTCGTTCGGTGCTCTAGCTTTTGGTGGTGTTCAAAAGATCCGCGATTCCCGATGATTTAGGGAGTTAGGAGACGAAATTTTTGGGGTATAGCATCCTTGGTTGACGCTTTACATGTCCCCAAACTCTTGTCTCAACAGATTCTATCGTTAGGGAGATCCGGTGATGGATTGGGATTGTTGACTTTCGGGGTCGAGCAGTTTTCAGTTCTGTTCATGCCTGGCGGACGGTCCGCGAGGGCCAGGCGGACGGTCCGCGTGTATAGTGTTCTTCGCGTGTTCTTCGTGTTCTTGCTCGGCTTTGCTTTCGATCCGATTTTGTTTTGGTTTTTCGTTGCAGCCGGTTTGCGGACGGTCGAGCTCCGGTAGCGGACGGTTCGTGGCCCGCGCGGACGGTCGGTCCGGTCTTCGCGGACGGTCCGTTTTTCTCGGGTCGGTTCTGGTGGTTCGGTTCGCTTTAACGGACGGTCCGCGGCTCGGGCGGACGGTCCGCGGCAAGGGTGCGGACGGTCCGCGGTACCTGTGGGACGGTCCGCGCGGCCATCGCGGACGGTCCCGCCTGCCCGGCCGGACGGTCGCCGAGCCCTGGCTGCTTTGCTCTTTGGTTCGATTCCTCCCTCCTTCTTTCGTGCTTCCGCGTGTGCTTCAAGGAATCGTTCCTAGGACTTGAGGTTGATCCATAACCTCGTTGTTTTGGCGATTGGTGTGTGATTCGTTCCATCGCTTGTGCGTGACCGGGTTCTTTGAGAAGAATTTTTACCGGCTCCTATTCACTCCCCCCTCTCTAGTCGCCATCCGATCCTTCAATTGGTATCAGAGCCGGTTGTGAATTCTTTTGGCTCTAACAAGTCTTGAATCCATAGGGTGACTAGAGGAAAGAGGTGCTTTTGCTTGCGACCTTGGTTTGCACGTTCTGAGTCCGACGATCTGGAGTTGTGCCCTTGGAAAACCACATCTTGAGATACCTTTAGTAAAATGGGCATAACTTTTCGCTCGATGCTCCGTTTTGGCTCAAATTTTTATAGCGGTTTCGTGACTCCATTTGTAGGTGATCTAAAATAATCTAAAGATCATTTTGGGGTCTTCAAAAATTCAGAAAAAAAATCACCAAGATAATTGAAAAATCCTCATTTAAGTCTCTTGCGGCTTTGTCTTGTTTCTTCTGGATTTTCTCTAGACTTCATTTCACCTTATTTTGAGCTGAAATTTTTTGTGCCTCTATCTTTGGTGCTCCGTGTTCAGTGGTAAAATTTTGGGAAAAAGATAAGATCCTTTGCTATTGAACTCGTCAGTAGTTGTTAGAGAATTGAGGCATTTTGAGTGCTTTCTTTGCATCGTTGCTTGTTCCTCGAGTTTGCTTTCGTCTAATCCTAACCGGTACTTTGATTATGGCACCAAGTTCTTCTCCTCGTGGTTCTTTGAGCAGGAGGAGTATGGCAGTTGAGGCAGAAGCCGGAATGGAGGAGATGATATCTCTCATCGAGGACTATCGAGATGGTGACATCAAGAAAGGTGAGCTCTACCACAAGCTAGGAGGCATGAACCAAGGTACACATGCCAAAGTTATCTTGATCCTATGCAATAGGTTGGATGATTGTGAGTGTGATTGTGGAGACTTGCATAGGAGAAACATAGATTTGTGTGATGCCTTGCGTAGGAAGGATGAGAAGATGAAATGCTCTCTTACTAGGTTGAAATGTGGTATGGCTCATTGGAGGTATCGTGCTTTGAATTCTTGTACTTCTTGTAACACCATGCATGCTAAAAATGATGCTTTGATTGCTTCCATTGCATGCTTGAAATCTGAAATTAAGGTGTTAAATTTCAAAGCTTCTTTGCCTTGCAAATCTTGCGATGCCTTGTGTGCTGAAAATGAGAAATTAAAAGATGAAGTTAATTGGCGCAAAATGCATGTTGAAGCTTTTAGAAGAGCATGCGACAATCTTGATTTTGAGAATGATGAATTGAGATCATCTCTTGCTAACTTGCAATCTGAAATTGACTTGTTGAAATCCAATGCTTCTATGCCTTGCAACTCTTGTGTTGTTTTGAACGATGAGCTTGATATGGCTAGGAGTAAGATTGCTTTGTTAGAGACAAGTGCTTCTCTACCATGTGTTTCTTGTGAGTCTTTGCATGCTGAAATTAATGAATTAAAATTGACTCACACCACATGTGTAGATGATCTTGAGCATGCTAGGGCTGAAATTTGTGATATAAAATCCATGCCTTGTAGCAAGTGCTCTTTGTTTCTTGTAGAGGATGCTTGCCATACTTCTTGTGATAATGATGATGATGATGCTTTGATGGGTGTAAATGATGATACTTGTTCATGTGGTCTCATTTGCACTTCATGCATTGATTTGGAAAGTGAAGTTTTGGCTTTAAAGAAAATGCGCGATGATATGAGCGCCAAGTTGGTTGAGCATGATGAGATGAGTGCCAATCTTGAGAAAGAAAATGAACTCTTGCATACCACATATGCTAAATGCATTGAAGAAGAAATCAATAATTTGAGAAATATGACATGTGGTACTTGTGAGCGCCTCAAGTCTCAAAATGAGGTTTTGCGCACAAGGTGTAAGAGTCTTTGTGCCAAGGGTTTGGATTCTTGCTTCTCTTGTCACTCCGATGTTGATGCTTCTAAATTTGCTTCTTCTAAACCGGAGTCGACTTCTTCTCTTGAGTGTGAGTCTTTGAATGGTGGTAAGTGTGCTAGTGCTTTGGATAGCTCTCCCATAGCTACTCCTAAGCTTGTTGCTTCTTCCGGTGTTGCCCAAGGTGATTTGAATGGAAAGGGTGCCTCCAACATATTTGGAACTCATATTCCCAAGCTGAGGTTCCAATGCACCTTTTGCAAGAAGGATGGGCATACCATTGAGTTTTGCTTTCGCCGTGTGAAGCACGAGCGACGTGTGTGTGCCAAAGCTTTTAAGAAGCCACGTAGCCTTTCTCATGGCACATGTGATTCTAATGTGGGCACCAAGTTGGATGTTGGGGTTGATGCTTCATGCTCTAAGTCCCAAGGGACTTCCCACTTACAAGAGAATGGTGATTCATCCACTCGGACCGTGCCTCTCGATAGGCCTTTGTACCATTGCTCTCACTGTGGGAAGGATGGGCATCAAGAGAGTTTTTGCTACCGCCGGGCAAGGAGAATACGGCGAGGAGGTGCCTCTAGGCCTTTGGTTGTTCATAGCCCTTCTCATGGCATGAACACTTGTGAGCCTAAGAAGGCGCGATTTGTGGATGGGTTTTATGACACTCTTTCTAGTGAGTTAGGCTATGCTCGTGGACATGCTTCTTGTGTTTCTTGTGTTGGTCCGCGACATGCTTCCCGTGGTGCTTGTGTTGGTTCTTCTCCTACGACCCCGAAGGATCTTTGCCTTTTTGCTTGTGGTAGCACTCGACTTTCCTCGCGAGTGACTTCTTTGAGGCATGGTTCCAAGGGTGTTCGAAAGACTTTTCATTACAACCGGCATTTGCATCATGCTAACCCACATGATAGGTTGTGTGCACCACTTACCCGTGTGACCAAATCTTGGATTCCCAAGTACGTGCTTGCTAACCCTTTGGGATCCAAGGCTCGGTCTTTCTCGTCTCCTTGTGTGTAGGTATGGAGACGCGGTTGGAGAACATGAGCTCAATGGAGACATGATGGTTCTCCACACCGTTTTGGATGGCTCTTGAAAGCCTTTGTACACATGTATAGTGAGTTTTCTTTTCCCCTTGTCCTCTCTTGTATATACTTGTGTCTTGCTTGTGAGAAAACCATGGTAGGCTAGCCACCTTGTTCATGATAGCTTTGTGATCTTGAATATCTATCTTGCTATATTTGTATGATTTTATGGTGGGTGATATTTATGAACATCATGTCATGCTTTATGGTTGATTGCTCGGTTATGTCATGTTGTTCATCCATATCATTTTTTGTCTAGCTCGATGGTACATTTGTTGTTAGCATGTTTGTCCCCCATGTATATCTTGTCATGCTAGCTTTGTAATATATGTTGGTGGATGATCCATGTGATCTTGTATCATGCCTTTGTTCAGTTCTTGTATATTGTTTGGCATGTTGTTCTTTGGTATCATTTTGGTTTAGTGTTGTACCTTGTTGACATACTTGCTTGCCCATGCTCATTCATATTTGTGGAATCATGTTACAATGCTCTATTTATGTTAATTGTTATTGTCAATGCATTGTGTAGCATGTTGTGAGCTTTCCTTGGAGTTTTGGGCTTGTCTTGTCTTCGGGTTGTGTTGTTGTTCCTTTTTTTCGGTTGGTTTTAGAGTTTTCCTTGCTCTTTCTTTTCCTAGCTTTTGCTTTGTTAGTTGCCCTTGTTTGAGGGGGAGCTTGGCTTCTTTTGATAGGGAATTTGATTCCAAGAAGGGTTGTGGCTTTTTGGGCAGTCTTTGTGATCCTTCAATTGGTATTCCTTCTATTGTATTCAATTGGCATCTTTGCGGTTTTGCAATTGGTACTTTTTCTATGGTACTCAATTGGGACCTTTGGTGGCTCTTCTCTCGCTTGGAGCGATTCTTGGTTGGTGTGTTCCCTCGTGAGCTTTATTGGTGTTAAGTCAAGTTCCTTGTCTCCCTATGCATTCTGCATTGCATTTGTATCATATATCATGATGTATAGACTTTGGTAGGTTTGACATTTGTGTCTTGCATTTTGTCATATATCATGTTTTTTTGATGTACATATCTACCTGTGTTGCATTTGTATCATATTGCCTTTTAGGATGATGAGCTTCTTCCATATGCCTCATTTGAGTTTCTTTGGCTACTTGTGAGATATTGGTCATGTGTGTGGAGAAATGGCTATGTGAGGCTATGCTCTTGGAATATTTGAGATATATGTGTTGTGAGATAGCCTTTTTGAATCAAATGTTAATCTTGACTAAATTTGATGAAATGTGCTCCACTCATGTATAGTAGTGTATCCATGTCACTTTTTGGTCCAAATGTGCCTTTCATGCTTAGATTGTGCTTGGATGTCTCTTTCTTGCATTTGGGCCAAAGGCCGATATCATTGTGAATGTTTAGCCTATGTTGCATTCATGGAGGAGCATAAGCTTCTTTTTGCCGCAAAGGCACTTCATGTACCATGAAATGATTTAATCTTGAAAAGAAGTGTGTAATGCTTGAAAAATGCTCCATCCATTATGTTTATGCTTAAAATGTCTTATCTTTCACACATGGGTGCAAAACATGTTGCATGATGTTCACCAGTGGAGAAGTCTCCCCGAAGTGGACACATGGCTCATGAGCTTTAACATGACATGCTTTGCTTTATGGGTGTTTGCAATGATCTTTTGTTGAGAATTGGATATCCTTGTATGATCTCTGGATGATATGCACGTTTTTGGCTAGAATATGACATGGATAGGCTTTTACATTTGAAGTGAGCCATCTTTTGATATAATTATTCAAATCTGAAAATTTGCTTTGTCACATGCCTATATTTCCATATATTACTTGTGGCAATGCTTTGACTATGTTATGATCCATATATGTGCTCTTTGTCTCATTTCTAGCCTTTGTCACTAAATTTGGCCTATTTGAGAAGCTCATGTAGATATTTATACGCTTTGTTTTGCATTTCTGCATTTTCACCTTGATTCATACATTGTCAACAAGGGGGAGAAGAGGTGAGCTTAATGAAAAATTCAGAAAACTGCATTTAAAATTTGGGAGTTTGCTCCACATGTTCAGGGGGAGCTTGCATTTGTGTAGGGGGAGCTTTGGTGAGTCTCCTTTGTTTGCCTGAGTTGTGCTTTGGTGGTTGCTTTTTGCTCTATCACGTGTGCTTAGGGTGAGCTTTGTATGCTCTTTGTCCCTAGTGCATGTGTTTAGGGGGAGCTTGTGAGCTTGGTGTGCTCTTTTCTCTATCTCATGTGTTTAGGGGGAGCTTGTGAGTTTTGTGCTCTTGTGCCGGTGGTGTTGAGCCCCTTTGCCTCTTCTTGAGGAGCTGGCGGTTGACTTATGTTTTCGATTATCACATGATCGGTGTTGAGCCCTTTGTGCCTCTTCTTGAGGGATCATGCATTCTTGCCTCGGTTGTGTCGAGCCGTTGCCCATGTCTTTGGGGACCGAGACATTGAGTTGGCCTTTGTGGTTTCTCTCATGCCAAGTGACCTTGTTCTTTGCTCTTGTGTGGTTTTCTTTCACTTGGATGAGGTGTTCGGTCTTTGCCCTCTCAAACCATTTCTTTGTGCTCACATGTTGTCAATCCGCTCCTCGAGGGGGAGAAATTTGGAAAATCAAGTTAATATGAACCTTGATTTGATGGTGATGAGCGGTTGACAAGTGTTTTGGTAAGAGTTTTATGGCACTTTGGGTTGAGCATTTTGGTTTGATGGCTTTTAGGGATTGCATGTTGGTAGTGTGTCTCTTCGTTTGCGCTTAGCCCTTGTGCTTGTTTTGGTTTCGAGAGGAATTTGTCGGAGCATGCTTTTATCCCTTCTCACTTCAAGTGGCCTTTTGTTTGCTTTTTATTGGCTTTGTGGCGCTTGAATGAGTTCTTGTTTGCTTTTTGACCTTCTTTTGTCAATGCACTCATCAAGGGGGAGATTGAGGAACCAAGTTGAGAAGCACCTTGGTCCGTGTGTGATGAGTGATTAACGGGATGGTTTGAAGCTTTGTGTGTGTAGTGTTGAGTTGTGTTGTGTGTGTTTTATTTTGTGTATTTACCTTATTGTTTATGTGGTGTGTTGTCAATGCACTCGTGAGGAGTGGTTGACAACGTTGTGTGGACTGACTCTTGGCCTAGTATTGCGGGGTGTTGGTTGCGGCTTGGTTTGCGTTGGTGCGGGTGAAGAACAGGCGCGAAAGGTCTTAGCCTTGCGGGGCCTCCGAGGAGTGGAGAGACAAGTAGGCTTGGTTCGAGGGACCCGGTGGCCGACGGGATCAAGTGCGAGCCGCATGGTGCAAGAAGAGCAAGAAGAAGTCGTGGACATGGAGCCGGTGCATCGGTGGTGGCCAAGTCAAGGAACGAGGCAAGACTGAGTAGGCCGTCCGGGCGCCGGAGGTGAAAGGCTTGGCGGGCTCGACGCTTGGCGTGGTGAGGCCGGGCCGTGTACGCGGGGTTTGGTGGTTTGGCCACAAAACCATCGGAGGAGGGTTTCTCGTTTGGGCCTCAAAACCGAGCCCGAGGGCCTGACGTGACGGAGACGGTATCCGGGTGCGTCGTGAAGCTTCGAGGCGGGCGACACACGGCATGATCGAGGTGCTTGCGTCGGGAGGACGTGAAGGCCTGATGGATGCGCGGCCGTCCGATGGTGAACTTCATGTGTTGACTAAAATACCCCTGTGAGGGCTTGTGTTGTACTCCTAGTGTAGGGGCACTTCGGTCTTTTCCGGAGGGCCTATATATAGGAGGAGGGGGCTGAATTTTCAGCCAACTCTTGGGCTAGAGGCTGCTGTACTCTTTCATTTTGGAGTGCTTTGGGAGAGAGGGAGAGAGGGGAGAGTGGCTCTTTGATTGGAGCTTTTTGCCATCTTAGATTTGGTTTCTAGGAGCGGCTTGTAATCGATTGGACAAGATATTCATAGTGATTTCATCCTCTAAATCTTGTGCCAATCTATCTATTTCCGAATTTATTTTATTGCTTTTTCGGAGCTCTTTTTGTGCTATTTTCGTGCTTGTTTTTGGTGCCTTTGTTCTTGGTGTGATTCCCGGATTTGAGTGGGTTTCTCCCCGGATTTCTTAGAGGGAAACATGGATGGATGTCTAGTGCATCTTTGTGATTGATCTTGTGCCCTCAAACGTCGGGAAACCACTTTGATTCAAGGATTTTCGTTCGGTGCTCTAGCTTTTGGTGGTGTTCAAAGGATCCGCGATTCCCGATGATTTAGGGAGTTAGGAGACGAAATTTTTGGGGTATAGCATCCTTGGTTGACGCTTTACATGTCCCCAAACTCTTATCTCAACAGCTTCTATCGTTAGGGAGATCCGGTGATGGATTGGGAGTGTTGACTTTCGGGGTCGAGCAATTTTCAGTTTTGTTCGTGCCTGGCGGACGGTCCGCGAGGGCCAGGCGGACGGTCCGCGTGTACAGTGTTCTTCGTGTTCTTGCTCGGCTTTGCTTTCGATCCGATTATGTTTTGTTTTTTCGTTGCAGCCGGTTTGCGGACGGTCCGAGCTCCAGTAGCGGACGGTCCGTGGCCCGCGCGGACGGTCCGCCCGGTCTTCGCGGACGGTCCGTTTTTCTCGGGTCGGTTCGGTGGTTCGTTCGCTTTAACGGACGGTCCGCGGCTCGGGCCGGACAGTCCGCGGCAAGGGTGCGGACAGTCCGCGGTACCCTGCCGGACGGTCCGCGCGGCCATCGCGGACAGTCCGCCCTGCCCGGCCGGACGGTCCGCCAGAGCCTGGCTGCTTTGCTCTTTGGTTCGATTCCTCCCTCCTTCTTTCGTGCTTCCGCGTGTGCTTCAAGGAATCGTTCCTAGGACTTGAGGTTGATCCATAACCTCGTTGTTTTGGCGATTGGTGTGTGATTCGTTCCATCGCTTGTGCGTGACCGGGTTCTTTGAGAAGAATTTTTACCGGCTCCTATTCACTCCCCCCCCTCTCTAGTCGCCATCCGATCCTTCATCCGCCGCCGAGGAGCAGAGAAGCTTGAGGGACACCATCTCGGAGATGAGGGTCGTGCTAGTTGTCTAGGGTCTCTCTAGCCGACGTGGGAACCTTGCATGGAAGACCGCGTCGGAGCTCCGGAGCAAGGATCAAGATCAAGGTAGGATCCCGCTGGTGATATTGTTCATGTAATCATTCATGGTGAAGTTTTTATAGTGAATCCGATTTCTTTCGACCAGGTGCCTTCTCGATGATTTTATTTTCTTCTTGGTTTTGCTTCTTCCCCAATATATACTTAAGATAGATTGCTTAGGGTTCTCTTGTAGCTGTGGTGGCTAGAGGTGCATACCGGACCGACCAAGTGATTTCAACTTGTTCTTATCGAACTCGCCCTAGACTACCCGCATGAATAGGAATACGTTGTGACAGAACGGGGGTTCCGAAAGGCGGGAGTTTTCGGAATCGGACCGGAGGCCATGGTTTAAAGATGCTTTTAATGAGATTCACTTTTCTATCTTCATCTATCTTGTTTGGAGCTACAACATAAGCATGATCTAGACTCTCTAGATCGGTTATCTCTTTCTTTCTCTTGCTACCTCTTTAGTAGATTAGATTAGATTAGTTTTCTTGATGATATCTTAGATTAGTTGCAACTTTGTTCTTCAATAGATAGCTTTCCTTGCTTTACTATATTGAATCCTTGCGTTGCACATTGTTCCACGGATTCGATACCTTGGGTTCACCACTCGAGGGAAGAAGGGTCCCTTGACTACGACGGGAGACTTGTCCGCTTGCAAGTCTAAACGAACTTTGATACAACTATTAACCGTCAACAAGCCCCTTTTTTCTGGCGCCGTTACCGGGGAACAAGCAATCAAGATCCAATCTAGTATCGCTTATTTTTCAGTTTTTCTTTTGATTTTCTTTTGCATCTCTTAAGTTTGATCATCCTCAAAAGAAAAAAAATCAATCTAATCTAGTTCTGATTAACCCTAATTTTTCTTTTTTTAGATTTTTGTTTTTGCTAACCCTAACCGGAGATGGTTGGCTACCTCTCCAAGAAATCCAAACTTTCCTCTGTGGATGATCCAGGAAAACTTTATAGGCAAAGGAGACGTGTAACACAAGCTAAAGGGTTAAAAACCCTAGATCCAAAAGCCAAAGTCGAAGGACCGTCGGAATCTCCAAGGGAATCACCACCTCCAAGCCCAAAGAAAGATCAACCTCAACCACCACCCATGGAACAACCACAACCGGAGCGCGAGATCGAGCTATGCACCCCGGACGTCGTTGATCTACCTATCATAAACCTTCACGACACCGGAAGGCCGTTCAAGATCAAGGTCTCAACTATCCGCATGACGATTGTGAGAGCTTTGGAGCGTTTCAATGAATACATACGAGCCGAATTCCTTGAGTGGCATATCGGTTTACTTAAGAGGAGGATGGAGAAGATGGAGATAGTGAAAGAAGCTCAACACCTAAAGGCTGCTGAAGCAAGATCCACATGCAAGGAGTGTGAGGAGTACGACCATGTCCAAGGTACACCCCGATTTAATGCAAGTTCGTCGATTCGAGATTTGGTTCCTCTTTGTGAACAATTCAAGAGCTTCATGGACGAGCAAGCTAAGATCAACAAGGACGTCTTCACTAAGTTCGAGTCTATGGAGAAAAAATTGAAGAATTTAGATGGCAAGGTGACGGAGGTCGGAAGTTCTATATGTGAAGTGTTCATCATGATGAAGATGCTGGAGATGCAAGTGGGACAACTTGCCTGACAATCGATGGGTGACAAAGAAGAATTTCCGAGACAACCCCAAGGTCCCAAGACGGCGAAGGATACTCAAACTCATTCGGGAGAGATGGAGGATCACACTAAGGAGACCATGAAGATCACGACTGAAGGACCAGAGTTTGAGATGCCGAGCCATTACACGAAGGAAGTTGTTGCATCCGTCAAGACCAAAGGACAAAACCAACCTGTGAATACCAAAAATATGACTAAGCCGAAGAATAAGCCTGTGCCCAAGATGGTGCGGAAGTGGGTACCCAAGATTGGAACGCCCGCAAAGAGAGTTGATCCGGAGTAATCAAGTGAAGAAGTCTAGCCATGGACTATAAATGAAGCGCTAGGCAGGAGGCAACCCGTTTCGTCGAGTCAAGAATAACCTACCGGGAGGATAACCCGATTCCAGGTTTTTCGAGTCTTTTTAAGTAATTTAGTTTTGAATTTTACTACGCAAAGACATTAGACTTAGAGTGGTTGAACAACATTAGAGACATAATTCTTAGTTGAATATTTTGCTTGATCATAAACCCTTTACATGAACCATCCTATGTGATTGTTTGCTTCTTTTCGAGAAACCACAACCAAATAAATTCAGAACCTATCTCAACCTTTCATCCTCTTTATGATGTTGTTGTTGACTTGCTCTTCATGCTAAAAACACACGAGTAGAGCCATGTCTTGTACCTAGATGTTATTCAAATTTTAGCGCATGGTAGGAGTCGCGTGAACCTAGAAATTTGACTTTTGGTTGGTTTAAAAATCCTTATCCTTGGTTTCTCTAGAGTTAGAATTTTTCTAAGCCTCATTTAATTTTATTTTATTCAAAATCTCTCCCATCTAATCAAAATTAGAACCTAAACCTATGCTCCCATGATCAAGCCGGGAAAAGTTTGCTCTCAACTAATGAAGGCAAACGATACCATTGAGACCAACATAAAAGTAGTCGGAAAATATTTTCGACTTACATTTGTTTTTAATGCTTTAAAAACTCCTCTAAATTTATATTATGACTCATTAATATCTCTGATTTTATTTTTATTTTTCGAATTAGAGGAGTACTTAGCATTAAAACATGCTTAGAGGGAGGCAATCTAGTTAACCTAACTATACATGCACCATGATACATCATGGGATGCCCCTCCAACATATTTTATCAAACCACATGCAAAGTACAAGCTTGGGGGGCAGCCAAGGCTTTGTTTTGTAGGAATATCATGGAGGCATGTGAGGCAAGGGAGTAAGAAAGTGAGTCAAAGCGAAAACATCAAGTGGAAGGAATAATAATGCAAGCGAAGGAGTGGACGAGAACGTTTGGAAGGTGCACGAAGCAACAAAGCAAGCATGAGTGCGCTAGAGAAGAACTGAGCCAAGAGGAGGAGAGAGGTAAGCCTCCCATTAAGCTCTTTGTTCGTGTGCTCTAGTTTGTAGTTCATAACCACCTTAGACTTAGCCATCCACCCCGCTTGTTTCGTGCAACAAATCACATCAATAATCCACTCAAAGTCCAGACTCCAAAATAATATTTGTGTGCCTTGTTACCGGTTGAAAACCCTGGATATTTATTTGTGAGGGAGAGTGCTGCAACCATGGAAGAGAACTACAAGTCTTTGCACCAAGAAGAAGGGATCATCGCCGTCTAAGCCATCATCGACAACCTTTTCGAGGAGGCACTCGGTTTCCAAGTCTCCTCGGAGTATGGAGGAGGACACGGCACCGCCGAGGAGGAACCACACTCTTCTCCTCGATGGCATGGGCCACACGAAGCTCGTCTATGAGGTTCACCGAACCTCATGGATGTACGGAGGAGCCGCCCGTCTAACCTCACCGCTCGACACGATCATCCGCTCCACCTCCACACACTCCGTGGTATTCTAGTGGGTTTATCATCATGACAGAGGAGGAGGAGGAGAAGTTCTCTCGCTTTGAGTAGAGGCTTATAGAGAACGTCGACTTCGACGACCAAGCTCTCCACATATTGGATTTTCATTCGGAACACCTAGGATGGGTGCAATTCTCCAACGGAGTGTCGGCAAACACCCACAAGGGATTCGCCTAGGAAATTCTCATGACCATGGCGCCTATCCTTAATGAAGGAGTGCCAAGTCTCTCATTCTATTTGGAGGGAGTTGAACAAGTGGACCCCTATGAGTATATTAGGGAATTGCTTGGTTTTCAAAAAGGGAGCCCCGGAACAAGTGTATGTGCATGAAGGCACATTGGAAGGTTTTTGGAGTGTGATCGCGGGAGGAGCCCATCAACAAAGAAATACGAGCCGGAACCCCATCATCCAAGTGTTTCACTCATATGTGCAAAAGGATTTTGGGAAGAATGAGAGAAACAAAGGTAACCGACACGGAGTTGAGTTGGCTTTACTCCGTTTTGATTGCCAGGCAGCCAATCGACCCCACTCACCTATGATCAACCGGTGGTGTTGTGAAGCAACATCGAGTTCGGGAGATATAGGTTCGGGGTGTTACCTCTCCATGTTGGCTATCTCTTTGAGACCGGGTATTACAAGGAACCCGAAGCATCTCCTACCCAGGACTTCCCTAGGATTTGATTATATGAAGAGAAGCAAATATATAAGTGAAGATGAGAGAGGAGGCTTCAAAGTGGCCAAAGTAAATTTGCCCCTATCGGATGGAAGATTAAGACATTTTTCTTGAGGGGAAGAAAGATTGGTTAGAGGAAGGACTTCTTGTGTTGGCAAAGAAAAATAAAAGAGAAGGATTGTAGGAGAAGGTTTTTCCACGGCCCAAGAAGGAGGTGCGCAACAAAACTATGTGCCACCATTTGGAGGAATTCCGGCGCCGCCATGTTACTACGGTGGTGTAACAATGCAAGCATGGGGGAGTGGTGCAGCCATGCCCCCACCAAATTTTGCGGTGCCCAACGTAGCCTTTGCGGAGCCATATGCACACCTTCCTCAACCACAACAAAATGTGGCCATCATTGGAGGATAAGATGTGAGGAACATGCAAATTATTGAAGTCATCCTAAACAATGCAAACCAAATGGGTGAAGGTAATGCAAACATCGCTTATGAGCTTTGACACCTTCACTTAGAACCATCATACAATTCATAGGAGAAGCGGTGCAATCCTATTTTGAGTAAGGGTACAACTACCAAGACTATCAATATCAACCACCAGCGGAAGATTAGAGAGAGGAGGAGCTTTAGTTATCTTTCCTCTACCCGCTTTTCTTTAATTTTCAGCTTGTATGCGCCTATTTATGCGTAGTGTTTTCAGTTTTTATTTAAATTTCAGCATGTGTGTTAGTGTTTATTTTCATCATGAATAAAGTCACCACTAAGTTTTTACCATTAGTAAAGTTAAAAAGTTTGTGCCATGATGATATATGATTATAATTGCCGCTTTGTTCATCTTTGTATTTGTTTTATGCATGATTAAGCTAATGCTCTCTTAAAATACAAATCTGAAATTAACTAAATGCTAGCTTAATCTTTAGCGGAGGTTATGATAAAAATAAAGACCCATAGTGTTTTATGTGCTCTCAAATTTTAGATAGATTAAAAATGATTTATTTTTGTTCTTAAAAGTAATGCTAACCTTGTCATAAATACCTCTTGCATATTGCTCTACCTATCCAGAGCCATATAAGTATTTGAGTGCAAAAACTTAGTATACACGGTTTATTTTTCGGTGAGTTATTTCAGGCCATGATTTCTCTGGCTCGAGACCAAGAAGCTAGTCATTCCGTTTTTGCGTAACTATCTTATTGCTAGCCTCTTATCCGTGCATTGTGTATCCCCACATCGGAGATCTCACAAACCTCGCCGGATATCCACCCTTAAAACCAAATATCATCTTTTGTGATTAACTCCTTGACCACAACCTATCGTTGAGAATGGATCGTCAATTCAAGGAGGATTGCAAGATGGTGCCAACATTGAAGATTTCAAGTATCTCTCCAATGGAAAAGTATTTCCGGTACCTACCTTATCTCTATCACCTCTTTGCTCGAGGACGAGCAAACGTCTAAGCATGGGGGAGGAGGTAGGTACAATGCAATTTTAGAGTTCAAGGGGAGCAAATAAAAAAATTTGATGAGAAAAAAAAATAAAAAAATGAGAAAAAGGAAATAAAGAAAAATATATGTATGAGAAAAAAAGAAAAGAAAAAAATATGAGTATGTACGATATAAAAATAAAATAAAGTGAGCTTCCCAGTTCTATAAAGTGCATTAGGGATTTCAAGGACTCAATATTAAAGGATCCATACTCATTTTCCAACCATGTGCAATCCGATAACGAGGACTTCCTTTGTGCCTCGGGATCACTCTTTGCCATTTGCACATGTCCACCTATCTCAAAGTGTGTGTATTTTTCTCTTTCCCCTCCTTGATATAACATTATTTTCCAATGAACTTTTTGACGAGTCTCAGTAAGACCATGAGAAGCTTGTCTTGTTTTGACAACATCCCATTTATAATATCTTGGTAGGACTAAACTTTCCCAAAAAGCTCAATATAAAGCCTGCCACACACATATATGTTATGAGAGGGAAAGGAGTAGAAGAAATAGGCTTGAGAGACAAGATGAGATGAGAGTTCATGAGCAAGATGCAAGGTGGTTTAAATTTGTGAACTTGGTTTAGCTCTTTTTCATCTCGTTCTTCATTTAAAAATTTTTGAGATCTATTTGAATTTTGGGAGCATGTTAATACTTGTGGGATAAGCTTAATTAAATATCTACCCTCCGTAGGGATGAAGGCTAGTACATTATGGAACTTTAACGAACTAAACATTTGAGAGCATTATGTTTTCTCATGTATGATCAAGTGCAAGGTTTAAACAATGAAGGGCAACGATGATATCCATCGAAGGCTTACTCGAGGATGAGCAAGGTTTAAGCATGGGGGAGCTGTTGACGGTGAAATTCCGTCAACCTAGCCATGAGTTTACCTTCGGTGTTGGCATGGCTTTTGTATCTTATCCATTGGTACTAACCCCCGTGGTATAACAAGTTCACTTGTGCATGTCGGTTTTGGAGTTTAGTGTTTATGTAGGGTTTTAGCGTTGAAAGCAAGACTTCCGGGACAAGTTCATTAAGAACCTCATGACAAGACCTTGAAGCCCGGTACAAGTCAAGTAATGAAGTGAACACGACTCCAAGAAGCCCAAGGACCAAGCTCGAGAAGATGACAAACTCCGAGGACCTAGCCAGAAAAGTGTCAAATCTTGCGAGACAAGGAGCTTCGTCCATTTCGGAGAGAAACTGACGACAAGGGCCCACATGCAGAAGGGGGGAGGATATAGAAGACTCAGGAAGCAACACCAGGCGAAGGAGGCCACGAACTGGGCCGAAGTGGGCCCAAGCCGGTCGGCCCGGCCCATTTCGAGGCCCGCCGGCCCCCTTTGACCTAGATGCATCTCGGGCTATTTATAGCCCCCTGACCGAGAGCCACACATCAATCAATTCGTCATCCGCCGCCGAGGAGCAGAGAAGCTTGAGGGACACCATCTCGGAGATGAGGGTCGTGCTAGTTGTCTAGGGTCTCCCTAGCTGACGTGGGAACCTTGCATGGAAGACCACGTCGGAGCTCCGGAGCAAGGATCAAGATCGAGGTAGGATCCCGCTGGTGATATTGTTCATGTAATCATTCATGGTGAAGTTTTTATAGTGAATCCGATTTCTTTCGACCAGGTGCCTTCTCGATGATTTTGTTTTCTTCTTGGTTTTGCTTCTTCCCCAATATATACTTAAGATAGATTGCTTAGGGTGGTCTTGTAGCCGCGGTGGCTAGAGGTGCATACCGGACCGACCAAGTGATTTCAACTTGTTCTTATCGAACTCACCATAGACTACCTGCATGGTTAGGAATACGTTGTGACAGAATGGGGTTCCGAAAGGCGGGCGTTTTCGGAATTGGACCGGAGGCCACGATTTAAAGATGCTTTTAATGAGATTCGCTTTTCTATCTTCATCTGTCTAGTTTTGAGCTACAACATAAGCATGATCTAGACTCTCTAGATCAGTAATCTCTTGCTTTCTTGCTACCTATTTAGTAGATTAGATTAGATTAGTTTCCTTGATGATATCTTAGATTAGATGCAACTTGGTTCTTTAATAGATGGCTTTCCTTGCTTTACTAGATTGAATCCTTGCGTTGCACATTGTTCCACGGATTCGATACCTTGGGTTCACCACTCGAGGGAAGAAGGGTCCCTTGACTACGACGGGAGACTTGTCCGCTTGCAAGTCTAAACGAACTTTGATACAACTATTAACCGTCAATAAGAATCAATCTAATGATCAACAAGAAGAGGAACTAGAGGAAGCAACAAAGGTATTAGAACTACAAGATTGAAGCATGGAGGAAGAAAAATTCGAAGACATAGAAGACATTAAACTGAAAAGCCGCAAGTGCCCGAGGTGGATCTTAAACCTTTGGCCAAAGAATTAAAGTACGGCTTTTTGGGCCCAGACAAGACTTATCCAGTCATCGTGAACGACGAATTAAGTCCCGAAGAAAATGAGAAGTTGCTGAATTTACTGAAAAAGCATAGGAAGGTGATTGGATATTCAATCAATGATCTCAAAGGACTTAGCCCAGCCTTTTGCACTCATCGTATACCTATGTGTCAGATGGTGAGATCTGGACAGCCCACGGGGGTGCTTATCCTAGTGGTTTAGTTGCTCGGTGGGGCGGAATCTAAGGCTAAGAACTCGAAGGTCACACACGAGTACGCGAAACACAGAGAACACGGCGAGTTTATACTGGTTCGGGCCTCCGGAGAGGAAAACTCTTCATCCAGTTGTCAGTGTATATTGCTTGAGGATTGCGTGATTTGTCCAAGGGGTCGCCTCACCCGCCTTATATATTAGCCAGCGGATGAGGTCGGTTACGACTAGAAGACCTAAGACTACATTACACATCTTGCCATATCCTGCCGATCTGCTTTGGGCGAAATCCACTGAGGTCTTGTCTTGTACGCTGAGTCTTGAGGTCGTGATGGATTAGGTCATTTGGGAATCTTCTGGAAGGTCTTTAGGAGGTTGTGTGGGCTGCCAACTAGGTCGGTTAGGCCCACTGACATGTCGACAGATCTTCTGGTAGGCCGGACCCACTTGTCGGGGACGGTCGTGGGCCTGGTCGGTGGGGACCCAGGGGTACCCATGTCTCACAAGCCCCCGAGTGAGGTGTAGGCACGGCGACCTTAGAAAGGTCATGACGAAGTCGTAGAGCTATTGACAGATCAAATAGCATGCACATCAGTCCAAAAGAAAAAAGAACAAGTCAACTTGCGTGTGGAAGACTAATGTAAGCCCGTAGTGGACCATCAAAGAAGGATAACTCATCCCATGCGAGAGGTAGTAAAGAAGGAGGTAATCAAGCTACTTGATGCTGGAATCATCTACCTGGTACCGCATATTGAGTGGGTGAGCCCGATAAATTGTGTACCGAAGAAAGGAGGCTTAACCGTGGTGAAGAATGAGAAGAATGAGTTAATACCGCAAAGAACCGTGACTGGATCGTGGATGTGTATCGATTACTGAAAGCTAAACAAAACAACGAAGAAAGATCACTTCCCCTTACCGTTCATTGACGAGATGCTCGAGAAATTAGCAAACCACACTTATTTTTGCTTTCTCGGTGGGTACTCGGGCTTTATGCAAATTCCCATTCACCCAGATAATCAACACAAGACAACGTTTACTTGCCCTTATGAAATGTTTGCATGTAGAAGGATGCCCTTCAGTCTATGCAATGCTATGACCTCTTTTCAATGTTGCATGATGGCAGTGTTCTCAGAATTCATCGAAGAAACTGTTGAGGTGTTCATGGATGATTTTTCTGTTTATGGGAAAACATTCATGGATTGCTTGGAAAATTTAGATAAGATTCTCACGAGGTGTGTGGAGGTAGACTTAGTGCTAAATTGGGAAAAGTGACACTTCATGGTAAAGCAAGGCATAGTGCTCGGACATGTTATATCCGAGAAAGGAATTGAAGTGGACAAAGCTAAAGTGGAGATGGTTAAGCAACTCCCACCTCCAATAGTTGTTTAGTCCTTGAAGAGCTTTCTAGTCCATGCTAGATTCTATAGAAGATTTATTAAGGACTTCTCAAAGATCACTTAGCCTTTAACACCACTCCTTCAAAAGGATGTGACTTTTGACTTTGATGAGAAGTGCTTAGTGGCATTCTGGATCTTGAAAAGTGCTTCGGTGAGTGCTCCCATTATTCAATCTCTGGATTGGAGCCAACCTTTCGAGATCATGTGCGATACAAGTGACTACACCATAGGGGCAGTTTTAGGTGAAAGAAAGGAAGGTCGAGTTCATACCGTATACTACGCTAGTAAAACTCTTACTGAGGCGCAATTAAATTATGCCACTACGGAAAAGGAGTTGCTAGCGGTGGTGTTTGCATTTGAAAAAAATCAGATCTTACATTGTGAACTCGAAGGTCGTTGTTTACACCGATCACGCGGCCATCAAGTATCTCTTGGCTCAGAAGGATGCTAAACCAAGATTGATTTGTTAGATCCTTCTTCTCCAAGAGTTTGGTGTTGAAATTCGTGACAAAAAGGGGTTGGAAAATGTTGTGGTCGATCATTTGTCTAGGATGAACTGTGGACAAGATGATAAAGAACCTATAGAGGACAAGATGAGAGATGACCACCCCTATAGAATACTCAACAAAGATACTTGGATGATCAATATTGTCAATGCGGAAAGTAGTCCTGACACTAACTAGTTTATGCGTTGAGATCGGTCACTCGATGGCCGGCGCTAAGCAACACTAGGACACGAGGTTTATCCTGGTTCCGACCATGGGTCGTACGTCTAGCAGGGGTGCGCTCGTGGCGGTGTATTGCAAGGCACCGTGGTGCTCGTTGAGGGGGGCTACAAGGAAGTCTGGAGAGAAGGAGAAGCCTCTAGGTCCCTGGGGACTAATTGAGGCAAACGTCAATATTGTGAGTGAAGGCGGAAGAGCAAGTGAGTGAGCTATATCTCTCTCCCGCGGCTAGGGGGCGCCCCTCCTCTTATAGACCAAGGGGAGGCGGTTCACAACTATGTCGTAGGACTTTAGGCGTGGCCTGGCAGCATGGCGCGCAATGCTCATGATTTGATGGCCATCCTAACGAGTCTCGTCCCTTTGTTGACGGTTAATAGTTGTATCAAAGTTCGTTTACACTTGCAAGCGGACAAGTCTTCCATCGTAGTCAAGGGACCCTTGTTCCCCCAAGTGGTGAACCCAAGGTATCAAATCTGTGGAACAAATGTGTGACACACAGATGATCTAGTAATGCCCAGTAACTTCAATCTTCGAGAGATAAAACCCTAATGCATCTAATCATAAGAATCAACACAAGAACGAATCTAATCTACTAAAGACCGAAGGTAACAAAGATAGAGGGGCTAGATAAACCGATCTAAAGAGATCGGGTCAAGCCTTTTGTTGAAGTTCCAAGCAAAAGAAAAAGTAGCCAATCAAATCTCAATAGAAGCCTCTTTAAACTGTGGTTTCCCTTCCGACTCCGAAAACGCCTGCCTTTCAGAGCCCCTGTTCTGTCACAACATACTCCTATTCATGCGGGTAGTCTAGGGCGAGTCCGAGGACAAGTCTAGTTCTTTCGGAAGATCAAGCGTGCACCTCTAGCCACAGCGGCTACAAGAACACCCTATATGATCTATCTCGAGAATAGAACTAAAATAAGCAAAGCCAATCGAAAACGAAGACTTCGGAGAAACACTTAGTCGCTAAGAATCGGATTCAACTTGATACATCAACTAGTACAATGATATATGAACAAGATCACCACCGAGATCCTACCTTGATCTTGCTTCTAGCTCCGGGAACTCCGACGTGGTCTTGTTGCAACGTTCCCACGTCGGCTAGGGAGACCCTAGTCAACTAGCTCGACCCTCTCCTCTCTGAGATGGTGTCCCTCTCTTCTTTGCTCCTCGACGGCTGATGACGAATCAATTCCTCCGTGGCTCTCGACCCCGGGGCTATAAATAGCCCGACTAGCGGCTAGGTCAAAGGGGGAGGTAACCGGGCCCTGGACTGGGCTGGGCCGACCGGCCTGGGCCCATCCCGGTCCAGTTGCCTGCCTCCTTTGCCCTACGTCGGTTCCCGAGTCTTCTAGAGCCTTCCCCCTTCTGCATGTGGACCCTTGTCGTCAGTTTCTCTCCGAGTTGGACGTAGCTCATTGTCGCGCAATATTCGGTACTTTTCTGTGTAGGTCCTCGGAGTTTGTCATCTTCTCGGGTTTAGTCCCTGGGCTTCTTTGAGTGAAGCTTGCTTAATTGCATGACTTGTACCGGGCTTCAAGGTCTTGTCAAGGTGCTTGATGAACTTATCCCGGAAGTCTTGCTTTCAACACTAAAACCCTACATAAAAAAACCGACATGCACGAATGAACTTATTATATCAAGGGGGTTAGTACCAATTGATAAGGTAGAAAACTCATGTCAACACCGAAGGTAAACTCATGGCTAGGTTGAAGGAATTTCACCGTCAACATCTCCCCCATGCTTAAACCTTGCTCGTCCTTGAGTAAGCCTTCGATGGATATCATCGTTGCCCTTCATTGTTTAAACCTTGCACCTAATCATTCATGAGAAAACATAATACTCTCATAATTTAATTTAAAGTTTCATAAGGTACTAGCCTTCATCTCTACGGAGGGTAAATTATTAATTAAGCTTATCCCACAAGTATTAACATGCTCCCAAAGCTCAAGTCGATCTCATAAATTTTGAAATAAAGAACGAGATGAAAAAGAGCTAAACCAAGTTCACAAATTTAAATCACGTTGCATACTGCTCATGAACTCTCATCTCACTTTGTCTCTCAAGCCTATTTATTCTACTCCTTTCCCTCTCATAACATATATATGTGGTAGGCTTTATATGGAGCTTTGGGAAAGTTTAGTCCTACCAAGATTTTATAAATGAAATGTTGTCAAAACAAGACAAGCTTATCATGGTCTTACCGAGACTCGTCAAAAAGGTCATTGGAAAATAATGTTATATCAAGGAGGGGAAGAGAAAAATACACACACTTGATATAGGTGGACATGTGCAAATGGCAAAGAGTGATCTCAAGGCATAAAGGAAGTCCTCATTATCGGATTGCACATGGTTGGAAAATGAGTATGGATCTTTAATCTTGAAGCCTTGAAATTCCTAATGCACATTAGAGAACCGGGGATTTCACTTATTTTTACTCATATATTTTTTATTATTTTTTCTTTTTCTCATATATATTTTTCTCTTTCTTTATTTTTCTCATTTTTTCTTTTTCTTTCTCAAATTTTTTTAATTTGCTCCCCTTGAACTCTAAAATTACATTCTACCTACCTCCTCCCCCATGCTTAGACGTTTGCTCGTCCTCGGGCAAAGAGGTGATAGAGATAAGGTAGGTACCAAGAATATTTTTCCTTTGGAGAGATACTTGAAATCTTCAATGTTGGCACCGTCTTGCAATCTTTCTTGAGTTGATGATCCATCCTCAGCGATAGGTTGTGGTCAAGGAGGAAATCACAAAGGATGATATTTGATTTAAGGGTGTATATCCGGCGAGGATTGTGAGATCTCTGATGTGGGGATACTGAGGACCATGTGTGGTTCGAGGATCGGTGGATGGTCGCTTCCTTGTGTGATGAGTGATTAACAACGTTGTGTGGATTTGCGGCTTGACTGGTGTAGGTGCAGGTGAAGGACAAGCGCGAAAGGTCGTTGCCGGTGAGGCCTCCAGGTGTGGAGAAGACAAGTAGGCTTCGTTTGAGGGACCCGGTGGCCAGCGGGGTCAAGTGCGGGCCGCATGGTGGCATGAACAGCAAGATGAAGTCATGGACGGTTTCTTGGTTGAGCCTCAAACCAAGGTCGAGCCGGGACTACGTGGGAGCCGAGTCATGAGTGGAGATTGGCGGAGGCTACGCCGAGTTTCAGGGTTTCTGGTGGTTCACCAGAAAACCACTGGGTTCCTTGGTTGATCCACAAAGCCAAGACCGAAGAACCGAAGATGGTGCTGCAGTAGTGCCAGACCGGTCTGACCGGTGGGTACCGGTCTGACCGGTGAGGAGCACCGGTCTGACCGGTGTGCGACGACGCAGTCCGGAATCTTCGAAGTAGAGGACACGCGTCGGGATCGCAAGGCTTGCGTCGAGGCTAAGCAGGTTGCGGTCGCCGAGCATCAGACCGATGGAGAAAGCTTGAAGATTTCCAAAACCGCCCTTGAGGGGCTTGTATCCCTAGGTTTTAGGAAAGGGTATTTTAGACTTTCGGTTGCCTCCATATAACCCCTGAGGTTAGAGGATGGTAGCCAAGCTCTTGGAACCCTAGTTCATTTGCTTTCCTATTTTCCCTTCCTATTTTCTTAGGATTTACATACGACTAGCTTGAGAGCTTCATGGTGAGATCTTGTGAGAGGTTTGGATGATCGGGCGACAAGCTAGACATTGTATGAACCTTTGTGGCATGTATAGATGATTCAGCGTGGTTCCTCAAGGCCTTGTTGTGTTGTTCCCGGTTGTTCTTGGTGGGGATTTTCGGAGCCCTCTCTTTGTGTTTTTCTTGGGGTGTTTTCGGGACCTTGCTCTTGGGGATTTGATGGGGGAAATTTGTGGGAACCCTTCGTGGTTCTTTGGGCTATGATTCCCCTCCTAAATCCGTAAGTAAAGGGGCTCGATTTTGGGGTTTTCCGTGTTCTAGGTTTAGAGGTGTTCTTGGCAGGATTTCTTCGATTCCTCCTTTTTGGACAAGTTTTGGTAGGATTAAACTTTGCTATGGACTCCTCATGAGGTGTTCCTATTATCCCCAAAGTCTTATTCAAGTCCGTGGAGCGATTCAGGAGATCAAAGTTTGGATTTGGGGGAGTTGACCCGCGGGTGCTGTTCATCCCGAGCTGCCCAGGCTACACCGGTCTAACCGGTGCTCTTGACCGGTCTGACCGGTGCAACCCTTGGTGGGTTTTTGCTTGGGTGAACGTCTGGGTGTGTTTGCTGTTGTCCTGTGTTGGGTCCATTTGGAGGTCGGTTGGCCTGTTTGGTGATTTGGGGCTTTCTGGCTGTGACCGGTCTGACCGGTGTGTTGCACCGGCCTGACCGGTGTGAACCCACTTAGTTGAAGTCGCCAAGTTTCACCAGTAGGGACCGGTCTGACCGGTGGTTCTCACCGGTCTGACCGGTGTTGGTCAGTGGACTTGAGGTTTGGTGTTCCGCTGCGTTCTCTAGTCGGAAGGTTATGTGTTGGTTCCTAGGTCCAGTGGCACTCCAATGGCTACGTGGGCTTGGCCAACTTGGGTAGTGAGTCGGAGACGTGTGTTGGAAGCCGTGTTCATCTTGTTGGAGTTTCCATCTCCTTCGAGAAGAATTTTTATCGGCTCCCATTCACTCCCCCCTCTCTGGTTCGCTATATCGGTCCTTCAAGTGGTATCAGAGCCGGTTCGGGTCTTTATTGACTCTAACTAGTCTAAGATCCAAGGATGGTGTACCAGGAACGGGGTTCAGGTCCTCCACACTTCGATGGCAAGATCTACCAGATGTGGAGTAAGCGGATGGCTGCTTTTCTCAGAGGAAAGGGTCAGATCCTTTGGGATGTCACGGTGGACACAGGCTATGTCCAGCCAATGAACTTCCTTGCTCCAGGATCGAGGGACATGTTCGATGCCAACAATAAGGCGGTCGACTACTTGTTTTGTGCTTTGTGTCAGCCTGAGTTCGATCGGGTGCACACCGAGCACTTGGCTTGTAGAATCTGGTTGGTGTTGAAGGATGCTCATGTTGGGAATGCCCAGGTTCAGGCTCGGATGTATGCGACCTACCGGAGAGAGTACGAGAACTTCACTTATCTCCCCGGTGAGTCCATCGATGCCTTGTTTCAGAGGTTCACGGTGGTCGTGAACAACATGAGGGCCAATGTGGACGTGCTCCCGTACGATGATCATGGTAGAGCGGTCAAGCTCTTACACTCTTTGGATCGTACGATTTGGGGCGGAAAGTTTGAGGCCATTGTGGAGTCAGAGAAGTATGACACTCTGACGGTGAATGAGCTGTTCTCGAAGCTGAAGTCGGCTGAGGTGGATACGGGCATGACTGCCAAGCTCGAGGGTCCGACTTATTCCCATAGTCTTGCCCTCGTTGGTGGTTCGAAAGGAAAGGCTAACACTAACCCATCCACCATGATGTTCTCTTTGTCCTCTTTGATGTGTATGCCAGATGAGGAGTTCGATGTGCTTGGAGAGGACAAGCTGGCGTTGCTGAAGAGGAGGTTCGAGAGGATACACGAAAATCGGGTGAACATGAGGAGGAACACGAGGACATGCTTCCAGTGTGGCAAGCCTGGACACTTCATCGCCGACTGCCTAGAGAAGGTCAAGAACAAGGACGGCTACAAGCACAAGTCGAGGATGGATGGCAAGTACCGGTCGAGGCGTGACCACAAGAGCAAGCACAAGAACAAGCACAAGGACGAGCGACGATCGAGGAAGAAGGAGAGCCGAGGCAAGGCCCGAGCGATGGTTGGAGCGAGCGACGTCGACTCCAGTTCCGCGTACTCCACCTCGAGCTCGAGCAGCAGTGAAGATGAAGGTGATCGTTGCAAGAGCAGGAAGTCGTCCAAGAACTTAAGCGGGCTGAGCTGCTTCACGAGAGACGACTTCTGCACCATGGCGCTAAGCTCCGGCAGCAAGAAGAGCACACACAGCGACTCGGACTCTGATTCCGACGACGAGGTGTGTGATGAACTTCCCTTCTTGCGCCAGGAGAATGAGAGGCTTGGCTCTTTGCTTGATAACCGTGATGACATTCTTAGAGAGGCCAAGAAAATGAGAAAAGAGCTTAGGGCTTCACTCGAGGATGCTAGGACTAGAGTGGCTGAGCTAGAAACACAGGTTCTTGAAAGCAAGCTTAAGGCTAGCTCTGCTGTTTCGGATGAGGTTGATTGTGCTGATTGCTCCATCTTTCTTGCTGATCTTGCTTTGTTCAAGGAGAAGCATGCCTCCAAGTGTGAGGAACTATATGTGCTTAGGGTTGAAGTGGCTGAGCTTAAATCTAGACCTGCTTTGCTAGGTGCTTGTACTTCTTGCCCTGTTTTGCATGCTAAGATTGATGAGATGCATGCTTACACTGCTTCCCTTGAGGCTAAGCTGAAAGAACCAATTCCTACATCTTGTTCTACCTGTGAAATGCATGCTTTGAAGAATTTGGAACTTGCGCATTATGTTGATCGTTTGCGGGATGAGAATGATGAGCTGAGAAAGTTGATGGGTTGGTTGTCTGGTCATGAGCCTCAGTTGAGGATGATGATCGAGGCATTTAAGAGGCAGGATGGTGAGGGACTTGGGGCAAACAAGGTTGGTGAGGGAAGTGGAGAGAATATCCCAGAGCCACCAAAAACCCACCACAAAAATGATTTCCCTCCTAAACCAAACCATCTTAGGAACCGACTAGACACAACCCCAGCTCCACCCGTGTTTCCTACATCAACAAATGATCTCCAAAAGCCTACCAAGTTTGTGAGCACTTCGGGGAAAGTGTTCTTTGGGAAGGAAAGTGAGAAGGCTAGTGAGGAGAAACCGGTGGAGAAGTTGAGTGGAGAGAAACCAAGTGAGCAGCCACAGCCCAAGCCTAAGCCTAAGCTTGTGAGGTTCCATTGTGGCTATTGTGGGAGAGATGGCCATAAGGATGAGTTTTGCTTCAAGAGGAAGTGAGAGGAGAGAATGGCGAAGGAGTGGGCTAACAAGGACAAGTACCACCCTTCCGATGGTGTACTTGAGCCTCGTGTGCAGATGCCCGGGGCCAAGGCGAGTGTGAGGACAAGTTCGGGCTTGGGGAGAGCGGAAAGGTCGTTGAAGGTGCTCGTTGCCTGTGTTACACCGGTCAGACCGGTGTGGGGCACCGGTCAGACCGGTGCAGGCCGGACAGCGGGCCAGCTTGGGTTTCGTGCTCGTACAGGTGCGAGGGTTGTTTTTGGAGGTCGTGGTTCTGGTGGTTGGGCTGGAGAGTTTGCAGGAGGTCAGGTGGCTAGGCATTCTCCCCCTCGAGTTCACTACGGGCATGGGAGGAGTCGTAGCTTTGAGAACGAGAGGAAGGATGGTCCACGGGCTTTCTTTCGTGGTTTTGGTCCTCCTGCAGGCAGAGAAAGTTGGTTTCCTCGGAGTGGTTACCGAGGTGGTGTTTGTGGTGGTAGTCTTGGTAGGAAAGATGGTTTGGTGTGTGCTAACCCCACTTTCGAGCAAATGGCTCGGCACTGGTTTTACTCTTTTTGTACTAACCCAGTGCTGAGTCGTTTGTTCGCTAACGTGCTCGTTTTTGAATTTCAGGTGGGAGACTTGAAGAACATTAGGTTGATTGATTCCGGTTGCTTGAGGCACATGACCGGAGACAGGGGGTGGTTCTCAAGTCTCGTCCCGGTGGTGACAAGGAGGTACATCACTTTTGGGGACAATGGGCGTGGGCGTGTGCTTTCAGAAGGTGAGATTAAGGTGAGTGACAAGATCACTCTCAGGCGTGTTGCTCTTGTTCAATCACCGGGGTACAATCGCTTTCGTGTCCCGGTTCGTTGGATGAGGGTTTTGAGGTGTTGTTTCAGCCTCGGTGGTTCTCGTATTTTGGACTCTCGAGGGGACCTTTTTCGTATGGTCGTTCCCAAGGGTCGTGTGTTTCGTGCTGATTTTTCTCAGTCTTCGGGTGTGGAGCGTTGTTTCTTGGCTGGTTCTTCGAGTGAGTTGTGGAAGTGGCATAGGAAGTTGGGTCACTTGAGCTTTGACCTTTTGTCTCGCTTGAGTAAACTCAATTTGGTCCAAGGTTTGCCACGGTTGAGGCTTGAAAAAGAGTTGGTTTGTGCTCCGTGTAGGCATGCCAAGATGGTAGCCTCTTCTCAGCCGCCTCTCACCGATGTGATGACTGAGCGTCCATGCGAGCTGCTCCATATGGACCTTGTTGGCCCAGCTCGTGTGCGATCTGCGGGTGGGAAGTGGTATGTCCTTGTTGTGGTGGACGACTACTCTCGGTATGCGTGGGTGTTTTTTCTCGAGGATAAGGGGGAGACGTTTGGTTTTGTTCAAGATCTAGTATTGAGGTTGAGGAATGAGAGGCACGGAGATGCCATACGAGCAATCCGCAGTGATAATGGCTCAGAATTCAGAAACTCTCGTTTTGAAACCTTTTGCCATGACTTGGGTCTTGAGCACCAATTTTCGAGTCTGTATACGCCTCCCCAGAATGGTGTTGTGGAAAGGAAGAACAGGACCTTGTGTGAGTTGGCTCAGACGATGCTTGATGAGCATAGGACTCCGAGAAGGTATTGGGCTGAGGCGGTGAATACCGCATGCTATGTGTCGAACAGGATCTACCTTAGTGTGCATAAGAAGAAAACTTGCTACGAGCTGATGCACGGTCGCACACCCAAGGTGAGTCACTTCCATGTCTTTGGTTGCAAATGCTTTATTCGGAAGAAACGGAAGAAGTTGGATAAGTTTGAGGCTAGGTCTGTTGATGGTATTTTCTTTGGTTATGCATCTCATTCTAGAGCATATCGTGTGCTCAATCTTGAAACTAACCAAATCGTGGAGACTTGCGAGGTAACCTTCGACGAGACACAACCACGTAGTCAGCTTGTCATTGAGTGTGCAGGTGATGATGAACTTGGCAAGGAGATCTTTCAGGAGGAGGAGCATGAACTTGGAGATGATGAAGATGGCGGTGTGGTGCCCCCGGCTGAACATGTACCCACTACTTCGACTACGGTGGTGGACGGACCCTATCCTACACCTACGACGACAAATCAAGAACGAGGAGAAGCTGTTGTTGAGGGGGAGGTAGCATCAAGGCGAGAACCTCCCCGGCGAGTACAAGTGGATCACCCAGCTTCAAGGATCATCGGTGACATGAATGAACGCACTATACGGTTGAGGGTTCGAAACAATTCTCACTTCGCTCATGCTGCATCTGTTGCTACTTTTGAGCCCAAAGACATTGGACACGCGCTATCTGATCACAATTGGGTTAATTCGATGCATGAGGAGTTGGAGAACTTTGAGAGGAATCAAGTTTGGGAGTTGGTTGACCCTCCCCCAGGGTGTAAGCCGATTGGTACAAAGTGGGTGTGGAAGAACAAAGAGGGAGAGAAAGGTGAAGTGATGAGAAACAAGTCGAGACTTGTTGCTCAGGGGTTCAGACAGAAGGAGGGGATCGACTACGAGGAGACCTTGGCTCCCGTAGCCCATTTGGAGGTGATTAGGATCCTTCTAGCCTTTTCTGTGGCTAAAGGGTTCAAGTTGCACCAAATGGATGTGAAGAGTGCTTTCCTGAATGGTGTGTTGGAGGAAGAAGTGTATGTGAGGCAACCACCGGGGTTTGAGAGTGAGAAGTACCCCCACCATGTGTACAAGTTGAGGAAGGCGTTGTATGGGCTGAAGCAGGCGCCTAGAGCTTGGTATGGTAGGTTGAGGGGGTTCTTGTTTCAGAGAGGTTTTGAGATGGGGAAGGTCGATCAGACCTTCTTTCTACTGAGGCAGGGCAGAGATATCCTGATTGTGCAGGTGTACGTGGATGATATTGTCTGTGGTGGCTCGTCTAACTCTCTTGTTGCAAGGTTTGCACAGGATATGAGCAGGGAATTTGAGATGAGCATGATGGGCGAGTTGTAGTTCTTCCTCGGGCTACAAATCAAGCAATCAAAGGAAGGAACATTTGTGAACTAAGCTAAGTACACCATGGACATTGTGCGGAAATTCAAGATGGAGGATTCCAAGGCTATGACGACGCCGATGAGTACGACAAGAGCTCTTGATGCGGACGAGGAAGGTGAACACGTGGACCAGAATGAGTACCGAAGCATGATCGTGTCACTCCTCTACTTAACGGCGACGAGGCCGGACATCCAGTTCTCGGTATGTCTGTGCACTCGTTTTCAAGCGTCTCCGAGGACTTCACATCGTCAAGTGGTGAAGCGAATTTTCAGGTACTTGCATCACACTCCCGACTTCGGCCTTTGGTACTCCGCGTCCTCTTCTTTGGCACTTCATGGTTTTTCGGATGCAGATTTTGCCGGGTGTCGGTTGGATAGGAAGTCCACTTCTGGGACTTGCCAGTTTTTGGGTTCTTCTTTGGTGTCTTGGTCTTCCCACAAATAGTCGAGTGTTGCACAATCCACTACCGAGGCAGAGTACGTTGCCGCTACTAGTTGTTGCTCTCAGCTCCTTTGGATTTCATACACCATGAGTGACTTTGGTGAGGAGTATACCCATGTCCCACTTCAATGTGATAGCACCAGTGCCATAAGTGTTGCAAAGAACCCAGTGCTCCATTACCAAGCACATAGAAGTGAGGTATCATTTTCTGAGAGACAACATAGAGAAAGGAAATATAGCTTTGATCCATGTACCCACACATGACCAACTAGCCAATATTTTCACCAAACCCCTAGATCAAGCAACTTTCACTCGTTTGCGGGGGGAGCTTGGTGTGTGTTTGATTTCTTGAGTTGGGTGTGTGGGAGCTCCTTTGTAGCATATGTATTGTGCATTTCTTGCATTTGGCATGGCATATGTAACACGATGCATAGGCATCCTTGTATCTTAGACAGCATGCATTTTGTATCATATGCATTGGATAAGAAAAGCTTCTCCTATATACATTGTTCACCATGGAATGCTATTTATGTTTTTGTGAGCTTGTTTGGTATGCTATGGTTAGTTTGGCTTAGCTCTTGATGATCTTGATGAATAATTCATGGTTGATAGCTATGTTTTTGAAAAATGTCACATATATATGCTCTCTCATGTGTAAATGCCTTTATATGATCTTGACATGTTTTAGTGGCTTGGTTATGCTTAATTTGTGGTTGGATAGCTTGTTTATTGATCATATGGGGCCAAAGGCTCATTTGCCATCATGAATGTTTAGCCCTTTTGCTTTATCTTGTGGAGGGGCATAAGTTCCTTTTGTCGCAAAGACATTTCGTGTACCAATTATGAATCTGAAAATGAAATGTACAATGCTTGGAAAATGTGCTCCCATGTCATATGTGCTGAATTTAATTTGCTTTGGGTGCTAAACAGTTGCATGATGCCTACCAATGAGAAGTCTCATACATAGAAGTAGGCACATGGCTCGGTGGCTTTGACATGACATGAGGTGCTTGTGGGTGTTTGTGATGGTCTTATGATTAGAATGGCTGTACTAGCATGAAGTTTGTGTGGCTTTGCCATTTTGATATGTTTTGATCATGTTTAGGACTTTGCTCATGAGAGGCAAATTTTTCGCAAAATTGCCCAAATCCATCTTAGCTTCGTCCAATGGTTGTGAATCTTGGTGATCTTGTAGTTGATGTCGATACGAAGCTATAGAATATCTAACTTGCTTATTTGGACATGTGTAGCATCCTATGTTGAATTTTGTCTGTTTGAGAAGCTCTAGGTTGAAAGTTTTGCATTTTTGGCTTGATTCATGCATTGCCAACAAGGGGGAGAAGTTTGAGCTTGAAATGGCTTGCTGGATGCATTTAGAAGGTTTTCAGGTGGTTTCGAGCCATTTCTGGGCTCTGGTGTGCACCGGTCTGACCGGTCGTGGTCACCGGTCTGACCGGTCAGAGTGTTGTTCATGTGCACATGTTGGGCACCGGTCTGACCAGTGGTACCGGTCTGACCGGTGTAAGCTGAAGTTGTTGCAGCTGCCCTGTTTTCAAGTGGTTTGCATGCATTCATCCAGGGGGAGTTGCATTGGTTCAGGGGGAGCTTGCATGTGTGCAGGGGGAGCTCTTTGTGGTTTGTCGAGCTTTGCTTTGGTGGTTTGCGCTCTTTCCTTAAGCTTTGTTTGTCTCGGATGTGTCGAGCCGTTTCCCTTGCCTAAGGGGTCCGAGACTTGTCTTCTTCAAGTGATCTTGCTCTTTGCCTTTGTTTGGCTTTCGATCGCTTGTTGGAGTTTCTTTTTGTTCGTTTCTTTTCTTTTTCTTTTTCTTTTTCTTTTCTGTCTTGTTACTTTTTGTGGGTGTTGACAATGCACTCATCAAGGGGGAGATTGAGGACCATGTGTGGTTCGAGGACCGGTGGATGGTCGCTTCCTTATGTGATGAGTGATTGACAACGTTGTGTGGACTGATTCTTGGCTAAGTATTGTAGGTGCAGGTTGCGGCTTGACTGGTGTTGGTGCAGGTGAAGGACAATCGCGAAAGGTCGTTGCAGGTGAGGCCTCCAGGTGTGGAGAAGACAAGTAGGCTTCGTTCGAGGGACCCGGTGGCCAGCGGGGTCAAGTGCGGGCCGCATGGTGGCATGAACAGCAAGATGAAGTCATGGACGGTTTCTTGGTTGAGCCTCAAAACCAAGGTCGAGCCGGGACTACGTGGGAGCCGAGTCATGAGTGGAGATTGGCGGAGGCTACACCGAGTTCGCGGGGTTTCCGGTGGTTCACCAGAAAACCACTGGGTTCCTTGGTTGATCCACAAAGCCAAGACCGAAGAACCGAAGACGGTGCTGCAGCAGTGCCAGACCGGTCTGACCGGTGGGTCTGACCGGTCTGACCGGTGTGCGATGACGCAGTTCGGAATCTTCGAAGCGGATGACACGCGTCGGGATCGCAAGGCTTGCGTCGAGGCTAAGCAGGTTGCGGTCACCGAGCATCCGTCCGATGGAGAAAGCTTGAAGATTTCCAAAACCGCCCTTGAGGGGCTTGTATCCCTAGTTGTTAGGAAAGGGTATTTTAGACTTTCGGTTGCCTCCATATAACCCCTGAGGTGAGAGGATGGCAGCCAAGCTCTTGGAACCCTAGTTCATTTGCTTTCCTATTTTCCCTTCCTATTTTCTTAGGATTTCCATAGGACTAGCTTGAGAGCTTCATGGTGAGATCTTATGAGTTGGTTGGATGATCGGGCGGCAAGCTAGACCTTGTATGAACCTTTGTGGCATGTATAGATGATTTGGCGTGGTTCCTCAAGGCCTTGTTGTGTTGTTCCCGGTTGTTCTTGGTGGTGGTTTTCGGAGCCCTCTCTTTGTGTTTTTCTTGGGGTGTTTTCGGGACCTTGCTCTTGGGGATTTGATGGGGGAAATTTGTGGGAACCCTTTGTGGTTCTTTGGGCTGTGATTCCCCTCCCAAATCCATGAATAAAGGGGCTTGATTTTGGGGTTTTCCGTGTTCTAGGGTTAGAGGTGTTCTTGGCGGGATTTCTTCGATTCCTCTTTTTGGGACAAGTTTTTGTGGGATTAAACTTGGCTATGGACTCCTCATGAGGTGTTCCTATTATCCCCAAAGTCTTGTTCAAGTCCGTGGAGCGATTCGGGAGATCGAAGTATTGATTTGGGGGAGTTGACCCGCGAGTGCTGTTCATCCCGAGCTGCCCAGGCTACACCGGTCTGACCGGTGCTCTTGACCAGTCTGACCGGTGCAACCCTTAGTGGGTTTTTGCTCGGGTGAACGTCTGGGTGTGTTTGCTATTGTCTTGTGTTGGGGCAGTTTTGAGTTTGGGTTAGTTTGGAGGTCGGTTGGCCTGTTTGGTGATTTGGGGCTTTCTGGCTGTGACCGGTTTGATCGGTGTGTTGCACCGGCCTGACCGGTGTGAAGCCACTTAGTGGAAGTCGCCAAGTTTCACCAGCAGGGACCGGTCTGACCGGTGGTGCTCACCGGTCTGACCGGTGTTGGTCAGTGGACTCGAGGTTTGGTGTTCTACTGCTTTCTTGGGTTAGAAGGATGTGTGTTGGTTCCTAGGTCCAGTGGCACTCCAGTGGCTACGTGGGCTTGGCCAACATGGGTAGTGAGTCGGAGACGTGTGTTGGAAGCCGTGTTCATCTTGTTGG
The DNA here is from genome assembly GCA_947561735.1 of Cenchrus americanus. Taxonomy (NCBI): domain Eukaryota; kingdom Viridiplantae; phylum Streptophyta; class Magnoliopsida; order Poales; family Poaceae; genus Cenchrus; species Cenchrus americanus. The sequence goes on along the minus strand of OX387245.1, from coordinate 77,795,344 downwards.
AGTTTCCATCTCCTTCGAGAAGAATTTTTATCGGCTCCCATTCACTCCCCCCCTCTCGGGTTCGCTGTATCGGTCCTTCAAGTGGTATCAGAGCCGGTTCGGGTCTTTATTGACTCTAACCAGTCTACGATCCAAGGATGGCGTACCAAGAATGGGGTTCGGGTCCTCCACACTAAGATGGCAAGAACTTCGAGATGTGGAGTAAGCGGATGGCTGCGTTTCTCAGAGGAAAGGGTCAGATCCTTTGGGATGTCATGGTGGACACAGGCTATGTCCAGCCGATGAACTTCCTTTCTCCAGGATCGAGGGACATGTTCGATGCCAACAATAAGGCGGTCGACTACTTGTTTCGTGCTTTGTGTCAGCCTGAGTTCGATCGGGTGCACACCGAGCACTTGGCTTGTAGAATCTTGTTGGTGTTGAAGATGGCTCATGTTGGGAATGCCCAGGTTCAGGCTTGGATGTATGCGACCTACCGGAGAGAGTACGAGAACTTCACTCATCTCCCCGGTGAGTCCATCTATGCCTTGTTTCAAAGGTTCACGGTGGTTGTGAACAACATGAGGGCCAATGTGGACGTGCTCCCGTACGATGATCATGATAGAGCGGTCAACCTCTTACACTCTTTAGATGAGGAGTTCGATGTGCTTGGAGAGGACGAGTTGGCGATGCTGACGAGGAGGTTCAAAAGGCTGCACGAGAACCGGGTGAACATGAGGAGGAATGAGGACATGCTTCCAGTGCGACAAGCCGGGACACTTCGTCGCCGACTGCCCGGAGAAGGTCGAGAACAAGGACGGCTACAAGCACACTTGCTGAAATTTAAATAAAAACTGAAAACACTACGCAATTGATCGTAGTAGGTTTGGACATCCCCTCCCTATGAATTGATCTGGCGGTACTAGGTGAAGACGTCCAAGCTCATAGGCAATATTTGCATTGCCATCACCAAGTTGAGCCGCGTTGGATTGGATGGTTGCGACGTTTTGCATGTTTCTCGCAGCATACCCTCCAATTATGGCCATGCTTTGTTGTGGTTGGGGGTATTGTGTGTAGGGCTCTGCAAAGGTTACGTTGGGCACCGCATAATTTTGTGGGGGCACCGGTGCGCCACTCCCCCATGCTTGCATTTGTGGCCCTCTGTAATAACTTGGCGGAGTAGGGATTCCTCTGAATGGTGGCACATAGTTTGGTTTTGCACCACCCGCTTGCACGGAGGAAGATCCCTCCTCTACATTTCTTCCTCTTTTATTTTCCTTTGCCAGGACAAGGAGTCCCTCCTCCAACCAATCTTCCTTCCCTTGAATGAAAAGCCTAAGTCTTGGGTCTGGAAGGGGTAAGTTCACCTTGGCCACATGAAAGCCTCCTCTCTCATCTCCTACTAATATATTTTCCTTCCTTCAAATACTCAAATCTGAGAGGGGTCCCGGGTAGAAGATATTCGGGATTTCTTGTAATTCCCGGCCTTAAGGAGATGGCCAACATGGAGAGGTAGCACCCTGAACCAATGTCTCTTGATCCCGACGTTGCCTCGCAACACCATCGGTTGATCATTAGGTATGAGGGGTCTATCGATTGGTTGGCAATTAATGCCGAGTAGAGCCAATTCAACTCCGTGTCGGTCATTTTTTTATCCCTCATCCTCCCCATAATCCTTTTGCACATCCAAGAGTGGAATACTTGAATAATGGGGTTGCTGATGGAATTGCATTGTTGGTAGGCTTCTCCAGAGATTAAATTCCAAAATCCATCAAACATGCCTTCCGGCACGTCAACTTTCTCCGGAGCTCCCTTTTGGAACCCAAGTAGCTCCCTAATATACTCGTAGGGAACCACTTGTTGGATTCCCTCCAAACAGAATGATAAACTTTGCACCCCCTCATCAAGGATAGGCGCCATAGTCATCAAGATTTCCAAGGCAAACTCTTTGTGGGTATTTGCTGACACCCCGTTGGAGAATTGCATCCATCCAAGGTGCCCCAACATATAATATATGTCCGTGCCGAAACCCAATGCGTTGAGAGGTTGATCGTCGAAATCGACGTTTGCCACAAGCCTCTTCTCAAGGAGAAAGAGTTTCTTCTCCTCCTCCTCTGACAATATGATGAAGCCATATGTGGAGTACTGCGGAGTGTATGGAGGTGGCACGGATGAACGGGTCAATCGACGAGGTGGGATGGGCGGCTCCTCCGTACGCCCTGAGGTTCAGTAAACCTCATGGATGTGCTCCTTGTTGCTCTCATTCCACCGAGGAGGAGAGTGTCGTTCCTCCTTGGCGTTGTCGTGTCCTCCTCCATGCTCCGAGGAGACTCGGAAACCGAGTGCCTCCTCAAAGACGTCATCGAAGATGGCTTGGACGACGATGACCCTTTCTTCTTGGTGAAGAGACTTGTGGTTTTCTTCCACATGATTGCAGCACTCTTCTCTCCACTAAAATTCCGGGTTGCAACCGGTAACTAGGCACTTCAAAATTACTTCGGAATGTGGACTATGAGTGGACTAAGGGTGTCAATTGTTTGAGCTATCAAGCTTGGGAAGGTTGGCTATGTCTACGGTGGTTCTGGGCACAAAAACTTGAGCACACAAACTAAGGAAGGAGAGGGCTACTTGCCTGTAGAAGACGGGAGCCGGGGGGCACCATTTATAGGCCAGGCCGGCCGGCCTCGGCCGACCGGCCTAGGGTGGTTTGGACCCCCTGGCTCGGCTCTTTCTCCCAGCACGATCATTTCCCCTCCGTGACTTTCTTGCCCGCGTGCTCCACAAGTTGCACCGCCCAAACGCTCTCGTCCACTCCTTTTCTTGCATTATTGGTCCTTCCATTTGATGCTTCATGCTTTGAGTCATGTCCATGCTCCCTTGCTCCACTTGCTTCACATGCCACCATGAATTTTCTGCAAAGTTATGCTTGCTGCCCACCCATTCTTGTCCTTTGCATGTGGTCTTGATGAAAGTTGATGAAAGGGCATCCAATGGTGCATGCAAGATTAACTTTAACTAGATTGCCACCCTCTAAGTATGTTTAAGGCTAAGCACTCTTCTAATTTTGAAAATTAAAAAATTTTTTAGAGCTATGGGAAAGCTCAAGCATAAATTTAGAGAAGTTTTTAAATCATTAAAAACAAATGTAAGTCTAAAATATTTTCCGACTACGTTGATATTGGTCTCACCGGTATAGTTTGCCTTCATTGGTTGAGAGCAAACTTCTCCCGGCTTGATCATGGGGCATAGGTTTTTTTTCTAATTTTAGCTAAATGAGAGAGATTTTGAATAAAACAAAATTGAATGAGGCTTAGAAAAATTCTAATCTTAGAGTAACCAAGGATAAAGATTTTTAAACCAACCAAAAGTTTAGTTTTTAGGTTCACGCGAGTCCTATCACGTGCTGAAATTTAATTAACACCTAGGTACAAGTCGTGGCTCTACTCATGTATTTTTAGCATGAAAAACAAGTCAATCACAACATCATAAGGATGAATGGTTGAGTTAAGTTCTGAATTTATTTGGTTGTTGTTTCTCGAAAAGAAGCAAACAAACACATAGGAGGGTTCATGTAAAGGGTTTAAGATCAAGCAAAATATTCAACCAAGAATTATGTCTCTAATTTTGTTCAACCACTTCTAAGTCTAATGTCTTTGCATAGTAAAATTCAAAACTGAATAAAAAACTCGAAAAACCTGGAATCGGGTTGTCCTCCCGGTAGTTTATTCTTGACTCGACGAAACGGGTTGCCTACTGCCTAGCGCTTCATTTATAGTCCATGGCTAGACTTCTTCACTTGATTACTTCGGATCAACTCTCCTTGATGGCGTTGCAATCTTGGGTACCCACTTCCGCACCATCTTGGGCGCGGGCTTGTCTTTTGGCTTAGTCATTTTTTTGGTCTTCACAGACGGCTTTTCTTCCTTTGTCTTGACGGATGCAACATCTTCCTTGATTTTGTTCACGTCCTTCCACTTCGGCTCTTTCGTCTTCTTCAGCCCTTCCTTCTTCCTTGGTTCTTCCTTAACAACGTGACAATGAGGTGGAACATTCTTAACTTCAATCATATTCCATACCTCGAGGCGTGGACGAAACTTGAAGGAACTCCTTTCTCTGTTAATGTCGAACATGATCTCCCCCTTGCCAACATCAATCGTAGTTCCCACGATCTTGAGGAAAGGCCTCCCAAGAATGAGCGGTGGCTTCTCCCTCTCTTCCATCTCCAGCACCACGAAGTCGACGGGGTGTTGACGGTGTATTTTGGTGCACCTAGCATGTTCATTACACTTTGGTTTGGATTTGATTATGGAACTAACCCGCCACTAGGCACACTAATCATATAACAAGTTCATCTTTGTGCATGCATTTGGAAGTGTTGTGTTTATGTAGGAAAACATGGACATAAAGGATGGATTCACAGTAAGTTCAAAGGAGCATTTACGGAGTCTTGTTCGTGTTCATGAGCTTGATGAAATCACTTCCAATGGTAGCAAGGACCGAAGTGCTACGAGCAATACCCCCGGGGATTGAAGTGTAAAAGATCGAACTTCATGCGAAGAGAACCTCCATCTTGGACGCGAGGATAACATCATCAAAATCATGCAAGTGGAGGGGGCAAAGTACATAAGTGCATAAGGACCCACGGAGCGAAAGGGGCGACCGAACCGGGCCGAAGTGGGCCCAGGCCGGCCGGCCCAGCCCAGTTCTGGCGCCGGTTCGGTCCCGTTTTCCTTGCACCCGAAGAATCTTCAACCCTAAAAGCCCCGAGGCGCCGCCAACACCAGGTGAGAGCCATTCGCACCAGAAGGCCATCCACAAGCTAGAGAGAGAGGAGGAGGATCTCCAGCGGGAGATCAACCACCTCGAAGGAAGCACCCTCTCGTGAAGAAGAAGGAAGACATCGTCGAAAGGGAAACCATGATCAACGGTGCCATGATCAGCACCTTTATGGGGTAATCTTCTCATTCGTCCATGGGTTGTAATCGATCTTGAGATGTAATCGCACTTTATCGGATTATCTATCTATCATCTTGTGTTGAATATACTTTAATGCTTAAGGTTAGCTACCATGCCGTAAAGGGAGTAGAGCTCCAATGCTTCCTTGGATCCATTCAATACGCCGTGTCCATCAAAGGTCTAGTCATAAATACCTTCGCGTAGTGACAGTACGAGAGGAGGGAAAGGGCGAAACCGTGGTCACAACCCCGATAGATTAGATTGGTTTTCATGTCTTTAAGCGATTGCATGCTCTAGTATCGTAGACCCGTGGGCGAGTGTCTTTTATCTTGATATCTTAATCATTCTCTCTAGTGTAGTTTAGTTGTTTTCTAGCATAATAATAGTTAGGGTTTTAGTAGCTAATGTGTCGTTGTAGATCGAACGCTTGTAATCCCCTTGCTCCGTGGATTGACAAGAACCTTGGGAATCCCGTGGTGAAAAAGGTGTGGGGTCTGTACGCTTGCGGATCGCAGAGGGATATGTCTTTTATCCGTCAACAAGCCCCTTTTTCTGGCGCCGTTGCCGGGGAGCAAGTTAGTTTACATCGTTTGATTTGCAACTAACTTAGTTTTATATTTGGTTTATCTTTTATTTGTTTTGTCTAACATATATTATCTAGAAAAACACCTTGTTTTGTTTTTGTTTTTATCTTATTGTCTAGATGGCATTCGTTAATCAACCCGTGGAAGAACTGGAGAAATCATTAAGGGATTACGCTAGCCCTCGATGTGAAGACATAAAAGTACAAGAGTAGGATTCGAAGCTCGAAGCGACCAAGTATGAGATTAAATCCAAGATCATCGATATGGTGGCGGAAAACCTGTTTAAAGATATGGTTACGGAGAACCCATATAGACACATAAGGGATTTCACGACAATATGCAACACGGTGCGTCAAGAAGGAGTCCCTGATGAATGGTTCAAATGGAATCTCTTTCCCTACTCACTTGCCGGCAATGCAAAGACATGGTATTCGTTTGCGTCCTTTGAAGTTGAAGGAATTGGAACAAGTTAACAAAGAAGTTTTGCAAGAAGTTCTTTCCAATTAGCAAGGTTCAACATCTAAGGAGGCAAGTGATCACTTTCATGCAAGGAGAAGAGGAAGGGATAGACCAAGCCTGGGATAGGTTTAATGGATTGATCAAACAAGGACCAAAACTCGGCTTCACCGGTGACGTACTCTTGCATACATTTTTCTTTTCCCTAACCCCTAGTTGCATGCAACACGTCGAAATGTGTGCAGGTGGGGATCTCATGGAGAAAACACTCACGGAAGCCGCCCAACTTCTACAAAAAGTTAGTAAAGCAGATGCCATGCGAAGAGATTGGGAAACAAGACTTGCGGAAGAGTCGGAATATAATTGGAGGAAGAAGAAGTGTGCTGAATTTTCTAAAGAGGCAACACCGGAAGTCACAAAAGAGGAACCAATCGCGGAAAAGCTCGAAGGAGAACACATTAAGTCAAGAACTACCCCAAGCGTCGACTTCGCCGTACCGAATGAGCCGAACAAGAGAAGCATGTCAAGCACGAAGCCACTAAGGGAGTTCGAACCAATGGATTAGGTTCCCATCGATTACGGAGAAGTATTTGACAAGAGAAGACCGTTCCCTAATGAAAAGGGATTGGCGAGAGCATTAGAAGTGGATTTCCCACCGGAGAAGAGAGCGGAAAATTCAAACGACCTTGAAACCACCGGTGAGATTTTTTAAAAACTCTTTGGAGATGACATAGTGGATCCGGAACATATTGCCGAGGTGAAGAGAATCATGGGGATCAAGCCCGAAGAATCACCATACGCTCGCCTCGCTGAAATTTACACGATAGGATCCGAAGAAGAAGAGAAGACGACACCACACTTGAGTTGCGAGATCAACGGAGTTCAATGCAAAGCCTTATGCGACATCGGAGCCCAAGTAAGTGTTCTATCTTCTAAAATTTACGATAAAGTTCAATAGCACAACCTAGACTTAGCTCCAACATCAACGAAATTAATTATGGGAGATGGTAAAACTATCAAACCTCTAGGTATTGCTTGCAACATGAAAGTAAAAATCTCTAGAAACTATATACCAACTGATTTCTTTGTTATTGATGCTTACCATAGTAATCATGATCATATAATCTTAGGTAGGCCTTTTCTTAAGTTGGTTGATGCCGTGTTAGATGCCGGAGAAGGCAAAGTAACAATGAACCATAATGGAACAAAGTACACATATAACTTTCTTCGTGCTTCTAAACACCTTACACCTTTTCCTCCCGAAGATGAAGAAGTAGAAGAGATAGATAGTCTTTGTTTTGTTGAAACCCTTAGAGACCCGCTGCAAAGAGCGATGGAAAATCAAATTAGTGATCAACAAGATGAAGTACTAGAAGAAGCAACAAAAGGCTTAGAGCCACATGATGGAAGCGTGGAGGAAGGAAAATTCGAAGACATAGGAGAAATTAAACCCGAGGAGGCACAAGTGCCCAAGGTAGACCTTAAACCATTGCCCAAAGGATTAAATTATGAATTTTTGGGCCCGGACAAGACCTATCCACTCATCATGAGCGACAAGTTAAGTCCTGAAGAAAATGAGGCGTTGCTGATTTTATTGAAAAACATAGGAAGGTGATTGGATATTCGATTAATGATCTCAAAGGTATTAGCCCAGTGTTTTGCACTCATCGTATACCAATGGAAGACCAATGTAAGCTCGTAGTGGACCACCAAAGGAGGCTAACCCATGCCATGTGAGAGGTAGTAAAGAAAGAGGTCATCAAGTTACTTGATGCCGGAATCATCTACTCGGTTCCGCATAGCGAGTGGGTGAGCCCGGTATATTGTGTACCAAAGAAAGGAGGTTTGACCGTGGTGAAGAATGAGAAGAACGAATTGATGCCGCAAAGAACCGTGACTGGGTGGAGGATGTGTATTGATTAACGTAAGCTTAACAAAGCGACGAAGAAAGATCACTTCCCCCTACCGTTCATCGACGAGATGCTCGAGAGGTTAGCAAACCACGCCTATTTTTGCTTTCTCGATGGGTACTCGGGGTTCATGCAAATTCCTATTCACCTGGAAGATCAACATAAGACAATGTTTACGTGCCCTTACAGAATGTTTGCATATAGGAGGATGCCCTTCGGCCTATGCAACGCTCCGGCCTTTTTTCAACGTTGCATGATGGCCGTGTTTTCGGAATTCATCGAAGAAATTGTTGAAGTGTTTATGGATGATTTTTCCGTTTACGGGAAGACATTCATGGATTGCTTGGCAAACTTAGAAAAGGTCCTTACGAGGTGTGCGGAGGTAGATTTGGTGTTAAATTGGGAAAAGTACCACTTCATGGTTAAACAAGGTATAGTGATCGGACATGTTATATACGAGAGAGGAATTGAAGTGGACAAGGCTAAGGTAGAGACGGTTGAGCAACTCCCAACTCCTACAGATATTAAGTCCTTAAGGAGTTTTCTAGGTCATGCCAGATTCTATAAAAGATTTATTAAGGACTTCTCAAAGATCACGAAGCCTTTAACACATCTCCTTCAAAAGGATGTGGCTTTCGACTTTGATGATAAGTGTCTAGTGGCATTCCGGACCTTGAAAAATGCATTGGTGAGTGCTCCCATCATCCAACCTCCGGATTGGAGCCAACCTTTCGAGATCATGTGTGACGCAAGTGACTACGCCGTAGGCGCGGTTTTGTGTCAAAGAAAGGAAGGTCGAGTTCACGTCGTTTACTACGCTAGTAAGACTCTTAGCGGGGCGCAATTAAATTATACCACTATGGGAAAATAGTTGCTAGTGGTGGTATTCGCTTTCAAAAAATTCAGATCTTACATTGTGAACTCGAAGGTCATTGTTTACACTGATCACGCAGCCATCAAGTATCTCTTGGCTAAGAAGGAAGCTAAACCACGTTTGATTCGTTGGATCCTTCTTCTCCAAGAGTTTGATGTTGAAATTCGTGATAAAAAGGGAGTGGAAAATGTTGTGGCTGATCATTTGTCTAGGATAATCGTGGACAAGATGATAAAGAGCCCATAGAAGATAAGATGAGAGATGACCACCTCTATAGAGTGCTTGATAAAGATACATGGATGATCGATATCATTCGAGCAATTCGAAAGATGCCTCTCGATCATCTAGATAAAAACTCTCAAAAGAAGATAATCTCTGAAAGTAGGAAGTACTTTTGGGATGCACCATACCTCTTCAAACATGGCAATGATGGAGTGATGAGAAGATGTGTGCCAAGAGAAGAGAGGGCAGAAATTCTAAGGAAGTGCCACTCGGCGGAGTACGGTGGACACTATAGTCATTTTCGAACCCAAGCAAAAGTATGGTCGAGCGGATTCTTTTGGCCGGAGATGCATGAAGATACTAAAAGATATGTTGCATCATGCCCCGAATGCCAAAGAACCGGAAACATCTCTCAAAGAAATTCTATGCCTTTGAAATACAACCTACAAATCGACATATTCGATGTATGGGGTATAGATTTCATGGGGCCTTTTAAAAACACATTTGGATTTGAGTATATCCTAGTCATGGTTGATTATGTATCCAAGTGGGTAGAGGCTATACCATGTCATAAAGCTTCCACGGAGGAGTCCATTACTATGATCAAGTATGTGATTTTTCCTCGTTTCGGTACACCGAGAATCTAGATAAGTGATGGAGGAACTCACTTCACCGGGAAGAATTTCAAAAAGTGCTTATCCAAGTTGGGAATTGAACATAGGGTCTCTATGGCCTATCACCCACAAACCAACGGACAAGCGGAAACGTCAAATAGGCAATTAAAAAGCATCCTCAACAAAACCATAGAGAATGGAGGCAAAGATTGGTCAAAGAAATTAGACGGAGCTTTATGGGCTTATCGAACGGTGTTTAAAACATCGATAGGTATGACCCCTTATCAATTCGTCTATGGAAAAGCTTGCCACCTTCCGGTTGAGTTGGAACATAAAGCCTATTTGGTGATTAAAGAGATGAACCTCGATCTCGATGCCGCGGTGGTGAAACGAAGGGTCCAAATAAGCGAGCTAGAGGAGTTGAGGTTGAAAGCGTATGAAAATGCAAGCATATACAAAGAGAGAATCAAAAGGTGGTACGATAAAAGATTGAAAAAGAAAGAATTCAAAGAAGGAGATAAGGTCCTCCTCTACAATTCTAGGTTTAAAACCTTCGAAAAAGGGAAATTGCAAAGCAAATGGGACGGGCCTTATGTTGTGCATTCGGTGTTCTCCAATGAAGTGGTAACCATTATGGATATAAACGGTGATCAATTTGTGGTGAATGGTCAGCGGCTTAAGGTTTACTATGAACCCGACGTTGTGCCCCTTCACCATGTTGATGTCTTCACCATGGAAGAAGAGCCCGAACGTCCCGCCTAGGACGAAAAACAAGGCATGAATTTCTGTAAATAGTTTTTCTTTTTGTTTTCTGGAGTTTCTCGCGAAGATTTGCTAGGCCAACTTTTTCCCATGGGCTAAGGAGGTGAAAAAGGGCGGTGTGCAAAAAAAATGGACCGACCCGGCCCCCGAGTCAGGGTGGGCCGGCCGGCCCAGGCCGACCGGCCCAGAGGGTTCCGGCGGCCGATGACGCCGAATTTCGCCTGAATTGCTCCTTTTTGACTTCCTTGTTTGGTCAGAAAATTTTAAGGGATGTGTAAAAAAGGAAAATATGGTTCCCAGGGCTTTTCTTTCAGGACTATTTATTTGGCCGAATTGGGAGCTCGAGGATCAAACCTTTCAAGCAATATTTTGCACCCTTGTAGCGGCCATTGTGCCCCCAAGGAGCTTAGAGTTGAAGCAAGAAGCCAAGGAGCCATCGATGGAGGAGGCGATGCGATGCGAGCTCAAGCTACCCGTCAAGAGGACCGCCCGCATCCGTAGCGGAGGGCGTGTCCCGACCGGAGCTCTTGCATCTCGCAACCCCATCGAAGGAGAGAAGGTCCCTACGCCCGTTCGAAGGTCGGCACACATCCAAGGCATGAAGCACAAATACTACAAGGAGGCGTCGCCAGAGTCTAGGGATTATGGGGGTAGCGACTACTCCGACGATCGTAGCCCAAGCTCGTGGGCGGTCGCCGGAAGAGATGATAACGACCTCTACATTTGGGATGAGCAGCCCAAAGAGAGGACTCCCGAAGGACCCAACGGCGACGGTAACGATGGCAACGAGAGCGGCAACGATAATGGAGGTGGCGACGATGGAGGTGACGACGGTGGAGACAATGGCGATGAAGACCCCTTCGGATTGCATCCGATGTGTTGTCGAACTTGCCATCAATTCATCGGGGATCTCTACACATCGGTCGATGAACGTCTCCAAGCCATGGAAGCGATGAAGCAGCATATGGAGGATTTGGAGCACGTAGTTGGAGACAACTACAAGTTCCTTAACCGTAATGTGCGCAAACTTTTTGGCATGGTTGGAAACATGAGAACCAAGTGGTGCAATACTTGCTTGAAGTACCACTAGATCTAGTTTTCTCCTTAGGAATTTGTAAGATACGACGAGGACGTCGTATGTTTTAAGCGTGGGGGAGAGCTAGCTCGCTAGCCTTAGCTTTTGAACTTCAAGTTTAGGTTCAGTTTAATCTTCGTGTGAGAGTCTTAGCGCTTTAATGAGTCTTAGTGTTTTAATGAGTCTTTAGTTTTTGAGTGCGTTTTAAAATTTTTGCAAGTGTCTTAAATTAGTGTTGAGTCAAAGAAAATCAAATAAAAAGAGTCTATATATATATCTTTGTGTTTTATGTATTGCTTATCTTTATTCACTTGTTTGTTTAATCTTCGATTCTTGATATATGAACATAAGTATGTGGTTTGAAAAACGTTTACCGTGGTGCTTAGTGGAATTGCTACTACTTAAAGTACCCATACCACACTTCGATCCTGAGCTTCACATGTTAGTTGTGCTATGTTCAATGCCAAAAGTTGGAGGATTTCAGTTCTGAAAATTATCTTAAAACCCTTGTAATAAAGGTTAGCAAAACCTCTTTTTCCAAGTTGAGAGTAAGAAAAAAATTCCTATCCAATGCCAAATTTATTTTTTTCGCTCCACCATAAGTGTGATTAGCGTGATGAGTTGGGCTAGGACCCTTCTCTCTTATGATTTTTAATTTTGAGCAATGATCATGTTCATCTGCTTATCTTTTGTTGCTAGCCTCATCATATATTCGGTAACGTGACTTTCACATCGCCGAATTCCATACCCAACCCTATACATCTCTTTTGTACATCGTATTCCTTGAACACAACCTATTTTCAAAGTTTCGTCTCGTCTCTAGCATGATTTATTTAAAATTTCGGATTGTATGCATGCGAGGAAAGAAAGAATTGAAAGCTTTGAAAAGTTGTCAAGAGAGAGAAAAATAAAGAGAAAAAAGTATGAGTATGGAAAAGAAAGAAAGAAAGATGAAAAAAATTATATGTGAATGAAAGAAAAAAAAGAATAGAGAAAAGAGGTAGCAATAAAGATATGATAGGGATGGATCAAGTGAAAGAAAAGAAAAATAAAGTGTAAGGAAGGATGTCACGTTGTTGAGAGACGAAACTTTCACTCTTTTTCCAACCATGTGCAATCCGACAACAAGGACACCAGCGGTGCCTTGTAGTCATAATTTTCTTTTGCCCTTGCACATGTCCAGCATTCTAAATCTTCTCATCCTTGATATCCCTACATATGGTCAATTCTCATGATCATTGGCTTTGAAAGGTAGACAACCATTAGAGGAAGTTCTTAGTTTGACAATACTTGTGTTGATTTTACTAGCCCTACCTATAGCTCCACCTTACATGTTATATGAGAGACTTATGGGAGTCGAGAGTTTTATAAAATTGGTTTAGGATAGTCACCTCATATGAGTGACTTGCGAGAGCTTGGAGAAAGGTTTTTGTCTAATACTTGTTGCAGGAATTTTGTTTTTAAAATCATAAAAACCCTCCGATGGAAGCAAAGAAGTAAGCATGGCTGAAAGTGAAGACTTCAAGTGAAGAGTTTGAATTGTGGGGTAAATCTTCACGTGGTAAAGATTCTAAACGCCCATGTTTATGTTTGATGATCATTACTTTATGTTTATGTATTAAATATGAAAGGATTGACTAACTTGTGAAGAAGGATAAGTGGTACATGATTACAACACCTTGGACGAAGTTCTTTTACGAATACTTCCTCGAGGACGAGCAAGAGCTAAGCGTGGGGGAGATGTTGACGGTGTATTTTGGTGCACCTAGCATGTTCATGACACTTTGGTTTGGATTTGATTATGGAACTAACCCGCCACTAGGCACACTAATCATATAACAAGTTCATCTTTGCGCATGCATTTGGAAGTGTTGTGTTTATGTAGGAAAACATGGACATAAAGGATGGATTCACAGTAAGTTCAAAGGAGCATTTACGGAGTCTTGTTCGTGTTCATGAGCTTGATGAAATCACTTCCAATGGTAGCAAGGACCGAAGTGCTACGAGGAATACCCCCCGGGGATTGAAGCGTAAAAGATCGAACTTCATGCGAAGAGAACCTCTATCTTGGACGCGAGGATAACATCATCAAAATCATGCAAGTGGAGGGGGCAAAGTACATAAGTGCATAAGGACCCACGGAGCGAAAGGGGCGACCGAACCGAGCCGAAGTAGGCCCAGGCCGGTCGGCCCAGGCCGGCCGGCCCAGCCCAGTTCTGGCGCCGGTTCGGTCCCGTTTTCCTTGCACCCGAAGGATCTTCAACCCTAAAAGCCCCGAGGCGCCGCCAACACTAGGTGAGAGCCATTCGCACCAGAAGGCCATCCACAAGCTAGAGAGAGAGGAGGAGGATCTTCGGCGGGAGATCAACCACCACGAAGGAAGCACCCTCTCGTGGAGAAGAAGGAAGACACCGTCGGAAGGGAAACCATGATCAACGGTGCCATGATCAGCACCTTGATGGGGTAATCTTCTCATTCGTCCATGGGTTCTAATCGATCTTGAGATGTAATCGCACTTTATCAGATTATCTATCTATCATCTTGTGTTCAATATACTTTAATGCTTAAGGTTAGCTACCATGCCATAAAGGGAGTAGAGCTCCAATGCTTCCTTGGATCCATTCAATACGCCGTGTCCATCAAAGGTCTAGTCATGAATACCTTCGCGTAGTGACAGTACGAGAGGAGGGAAAGGGCGAAACCGTGGTCACAACCCCGATAGATTAGATTGGTTTTCATGTCTTTAAGCGATTGCATGCTCTAGTATCGTAGACTCGTGGGCGAGTGTCTTTTATCTTGATATCTTAATCATTCTCTCTAGTGTAGTTTAGTTGTTTTCTAGCATAATAATAGTTAGGGTTTTAGTAGCTAGTGTGTCGTTGTAGATCGAACGCTTGTAATCCCCTTGCTCCTCGGATTGACAAGAACCTTGGGAATCCCGTGGTGAAAAAGGTGTGGGGTCCGTACACTTGCGGATCATAGAGGGATACGTCTTTTATCCGTCAACATGGGGATGAAGTGGTGTCCGACCTTCACGGGCACATCTTCGGCGATGCTCAAGGGGTAGCGAATGGAGTTATCACCCAACTTCAAACACATACCCGTAGGCTCCAACAGTAGGCGTAGCTTCTCGAACACATCTCTTGGCATGATGCTCACACTCGCTCCAAGGTCGCATAACGCCATCTCGAACTTGAATGAACCAAGAGAACATGGAATTGTCGGGCATCCGGGGTCCTTTTGCTTCTCTTGCCCATTAGCAATAGTGGCACTACACTCCTCGGACATCTTGACATGATCTACCCTGAGTGTTGCTATCTCATATTTATTTGCAAGTATGTATTTAAAGTCACGAGAATATGTAGGTACTTGAAGGGCATCCAATAATGGCATGTTGATGCTAAGTCTACAACCTCCACAAACTTCTCAAAGTGGTTATCAAGTTTACCTTGAAAGTAGCGTGGCTTGAGTTGTGGTATCTTCGTGTCTTCTCCCGGCATCTCAAACTCGGGCTCTTCGGTGACGATCCCCGTAACTTCCTCCTTAGCAAATTCCTCCACCTCGGCGGATGGTTTAGGCTTCCTTGCTCCCGCGGAACGTTCTGCATCTTTGGTCTCCTTTCCCGAACGTGTTTGAATAGCCTTCGCCGATTCAAGACCTTTAGGTTGTCCGGAAGCTTCCCTTTATTATTAGTGAGGTGCCCGGCAAGTTGTCCCACTTGCATCTCGAGCATCTTCATCATGTTGAGCACTTGATGGTTGGAGCTTTCGACCTCCGTCAATTTGCTATCGATGTTTTCCAACACCTTGTCTATGGCCTTGAACTTGGTGACGGTGTCCTTGTTGATCTTAGCTTGCTCGTCCATGAAGTCCTTCAATTGTAGACGAAGTGGAACCGAATTCGGAATGGATGAGCTTTCATTAAATTGAGGTCTACCTTGCCCGTAGCGGAAGTTCGGCAATTCTCTCTTCCTCATGTAATCGAGCACCTTGGCTTCCTCTGGACAATCCTTGTGAGCATGGCCATACTCTTCGCACTCTACACATGTGGATCTTGCTTTAGCAGCCTTCAAATCTTGAGCCTCTTTCTTTTCTATCTCCATCTTCTCCAATCTCCTCATGAGTGAATCGATCTTGCCTTCAAGAATGTTTTCCTTCTGCACTTGCAAGACTCCTTTGACGTTCCCCGTGTGTTGAACCAGAAGTAGGCATCCAGATGACGCCCATGTGTCATTATCCGACCTTCTTGAATAGAGTGAAAGCTTCGGTTGGCATAAGCTCGATGATAGTGTCGGTGTTTTAGACCGGCAACCTACCAAGGGGAGTACCCGAGGTAGATGAACGTGGCCTCGCCGAGGGAGACTACACGTGGCACACAATTTAGACAGGTTCGGGCCGCGAGGTGCGTAATACCCTACGTTCTGTATGCTGCGTAGCTGTGGATTGATTAGATGTGATTACAAGATGATGCGTAATGAGAGAGAGAAGGGTCCCTGCCTCGCCTTATATAGTCCAGGAGGCAGGGTTACAGGTCGGTTTAGGGACAGAGTACTAGTCGTGTACATCTAGAAGTCCTCTACACAGTACATGGTATGCATAGCTTCCTATCCGAGTACTTCACCGTAGTCCTTGCGCCTCACGCCATCAGGTACCGTGCGGCACGAGTCGGGTAGTCCCAGGGCCCCACCGAGTAGTCGGTCCTGGTACCCACCGAGGTAGTGGGCCCAAGGAGGTCCATACGACAAGCCCCCGAGTACTTTGTAGTCGAGCAGGATAGCTTCGAGTAGTCTTGACAGCCTTGACGAGTAATCCTCAAGTGTCCCTGAGTACTACAAGTCGAATGTCCTCAAGAATAGTTGAAGCATCCCGAGGCTGGAAGGTACTCCAGCTGATCTCTGAGTAATCCTAAAGTCTTCTCGAGTAGTCCCCAAGCGTCCTCGAGTTCTGCTCTTGAAGGTCTTCAACAATACCCGTGTTGTCTTGAAGCCGAAATTTATATGGAAGTGCGATTGCAAAATCGCACTCCGTATGGAGTAGCCCCCGAGCCTTAGGTTGAGTCGTAGACTCTGGCTGATGGTCAATCTGAAGTTCTGGCAAGATTATCCCACAAAATCCGGAGAAAAAACCGAAGGACACGTGGCACAAAGCCCCCGAGCCTTGAGTCGAGTACTTCATCTCGAATTGAAGGGTCATCTTGTATGTAGAATGTGCCCTGAGTTACTCTTGAGTCTTGTCGTCACCCAAGAAGCCTAGCAGATGTAGTCAAGCCCCCGAGATGGAGCGCATCGACTACTGGAAGTTGAAGGGCCAGGCGCTGCCGCTGAGTCAGCCGTGTTGAAACATATCCATCCGGCCGTTGAACAGCCACTTGTTGAATTATAAATAGAAGCCAAAAACCTTAGGGTTTTTGACCCCACACACTTGCATCCATTCAGATCAAATCTCGCCTAGAATTCGCCGCTAGTGCACACTGCCACCTCAATGTAGATCGTAGATCCAGGTGTGCCACCGCGGATAGCCACCACAGCATCCCCCGAGTGAAGGCGAGTGAAAACCCGGTGCACTTGGAGAATGAAGCCCTCACCATACAAGAGCATGAAGACCGCCGACGGGAAGAAGAGATCCCGGGAGGAAGCCGCTAGATCCGCCGGAGGATCAACACCGCCGATTTCTCCCCCGCGCCCGAATCCCAACAAAGAGTAGAAAAAATCGAAGGCCGGGACTGAGGACCTGTTGGCGCTACTGAACAGTGGATTTCTCCGGGAGAAGGAGGTCGACATGTGGCGCGCCGCCGCAGGAGATCCATACCCGATGGAGAAGAATCTGGATGAGATCCCGATGTTCACGCGATTCGTGGAGCGCGGGTTGGCCCTCCCAACAAGCAACTTCTTTAAAGGGCTTCTTGAGTACTACGGTATCGAGTACCTCAATCTCAACCCCAATGGTATCTTCCACACCTCCGTCTTCGTCCATTTTTGCAAAGCTTTCTTGGGGATCAAACCCCACTAGGTACTCTTCCGGAAGTTCTTCCGCGTGAAGCCCCAGCCGAGCGCCAACGACCCCCGAGTATTCGGAGAAGCCGACATCTAGATGCGTGAGGACGCCGCGGAGCAGTACCTGGCGTACAAGTTGATCGATTCCAACTAGGATTGGAAGTCGAAGTGGTTCTACGTCACCAACCACCACCCGGAGCTGCCGAAGCCCAGCGGGAAGCAGCCAAAGCACCGGTCCTGGTGGAACACCAAGCCGACGATGCAGGAGGGTATCCAGCTACCCAAACTGCTGGCGAAGATCAAGGCTTTGAGAGAAGCCGGGCTGAGGGTCGAGCATGTGGCCTTCAGCTTTATGAAGAGGAGGGTGCAGCCGCTGATGGCTCGCGACACCCTCGGCTACCAGTACACTGGCGAGGGCGACTCGTCGCGGATGCCCGGCGGCGAGATTGATGACGACGACATCATCGACAGGCTGGGCAGGATCTTTAAGGACATGCCGGCGTACACGCCCTGCCCGGTGCCCGAGTACTCTGCCGCTCATCCGCTGAACGAGGTCAGTAGCCGCACGCAATGTCGAGTACTGATTATGTAGTAGTAGTCGTGCTCGCCCAATGTGCTTGTTGCAGGATGACATAGTGAAGTTTGTCTCCGAGCCAGCTTCGCCTCCCTGACTTGTGGAAATCCCAGAGGAGGGGAAGGGCAAGACCAAGGAGCGCCACGAAGTCGGCGAAGGTGACGACACTGTTATCGTCGAAGACACATCGGATGAAGATGACGAGGAAACGCTTCAAGAGCGGTTCCTGCTGCGTTCGAGATTCAGCTGCCCTAGACTGCCCAATGTCCCTCTCATCCAAGATCCTCCGACTAGTTTGGAGGCTAGTTTGCCTGCGCTGCCGAGGAGGCCGCGCAACGTGGCGTGCAATCTCGTGGCCAAGAAGCTGAAGGTTACTGAGACCACGGCTCAAGAGGTAAGCTCCTCGAATAGAGTAGCCGAGTACTTGTTTCTCGATGTTGTGTGTGCTAACGAAAAAATTTTGTTGCTTACAGGAGATTCCGTCTTCTGACCCCGTAGACCAAGGGGATGAAGGCGACTGGGAGACTGTGGGGGAGCCTGTTGAGAGAAGCCGCAGCCCAGCCCCCGCCATGACAGAAGCCGTGCCGCAGGCGCCAGTTGCTGAGGGCAGGACCGAGCCAGCCGCAGTTGCTGCTGAAGAGCCAGCGGTTACTGAAGCCGAAGAAGAGGCGCCTACTGAAGCTGGACTTGTTGACATCGCAAGCATACTTGGCGCCCCAACCATGACAGTAGTCCGGTCAAGCTTGTAAGTGAAGATCTTTCCCGAGTAGTACATGTAGTTTGGTAGTCGTACTTGGTTGACAACCAATTGTGTATTGTGCAGGAAATCCAGGGACTTATCCTGGAGGAAGATGAACCCAGCGCGGCAATGGCTGAAGAAGGTTCTACGCCAGCCGCTGAGGAGTCCACTCCCGCCCCCAAGCAGAGACCGTGGTGCCGGACGTAGAGGCTACGCTGCCAGAGGCCAGCATTGTAGAAGGTGAGTACACTGCACGAACGCAGTCTTCCTCAAGGAGTAGTCGTGGCCGCCGAGGGAGACTAATTTGAATGTCTTCTGTTGACAGGGGCCGAAGCCAAGGGAAGCACCATCCCCGAGGCGGTGCCTGTTAAAGGCTTGGCACCGGAGACCCAAGAAGCCGCCAAAGCAGTCCCCCGAGCGGGCGGAGGTAGCCAGCGGAGGAGCCCCCGCGATGGCCGGAGAGGAGCGCGACAATGTACTGCCAGAGTCAAACCTGGAAGTAGTTGTCCGCTCGCCGGAAATTCAAGATGTGGAGCCGATCCATTCGCCACCGATGTCTGGGGCTGCCACGAGTAGTCGTGGTGGGATCGAACTTCTAGCAGACGACCTCGTCGACCCAGTGGCAGTAGCGCGTTACTTGGAGGCGATGCGCCAGGACGAGCAGTGGATGAAAGTAAGTTGTCGGTACCCTTGAATAGTCAATCTGCCATAAGTGCTGAGTACCCAAGTAACAGCTATTGTCTGCTGCAGGATGTCGTGGAGAGATCTCGATAGAAATGTGACATGCTCCAGGGATACGGCGATACAGTGCTCCGGGCGGAAGCATTGGAGGAACAACTCGCGAAGGCCCGGAAGCACTCTGCCATGCTCCAGTCGAAGCTTGACGGCGCCTTCGCCCAGTACCATAACGAAGTCCAGGACATGCAGGCAAAGAGCGACAAGCTAGTGCGGAAGAACAAGTCGCTCCGCAACAAAAACAAAGGTGCGCTGCTGCCTTGTCGAGTACCCATTGGAGGTGGCTTGAAGTGGTCTAACCCCACAATGTTGACTGCAGAGCTTGAGACCCGGGTCGAACAACTGAAGGCTTCAGAAGTCGACATGAAGAACCTCTTCTACCGGGAGAAGGAGGCCCGTGAGGTACTTGAATATGATTATAAGCAGTTGGCTTATGAGTGCAATAAGCACATGGAGCTCTAAATTTCCTCGGACCGTGACCTCCTCAACTGCTATAAATCCCTGCAGAAGTTAAACGAAGACTACGAGAAGTTGCGGGCCCAGCTGAAAGAACTTGAAGAAGCCACACTTCCCATTGCGAGGCTACTGGTGCCTCATCCGGGCGGGCCGAAGATAGCTCCATTGGTGGACCGGCTGAGAGAAGCTCCCAGTCGTCTTGCCACGTACGTCAGCATCTGGTGAAATCCATCCCCAATCAAGTCTTGGCGTACATGAAGTCATACTTCCCCAAGGCTCCGGTGGACGTAGTCGCGGGTAGACTAGCCGCTAACTGTACTGATGAGCAGTACGCGGAGCTCCTGGAGTAGATGGCACCAATTGCTGAACAAGTCACCGGGAAGCTGAACCTCCAGTAGTTCTGTAGGGTTAGCTTGTAGCAGTAATTGTTTATAAACAAATTTGTACTAAACTTGTTTAAGTGTGAATGAGAAAACTTTCATAAATGAGTACTCATTGTCGCAGGATATGTATGCGGAGTTCTCATCGTGGAGTTGTCACGAGTGGTGGTACTCGCTAGTAGACCCGTCGAGGGAAATACAGTAAGTCCGTTAATAGATAGTCAAACTTTATTACGGAGAGAAATACACCTGGATGGCCAGGGCCATTTTACAAGAGTAGTCGCCAGGACCCGGAGGCCGCCTACGGCTAAGTGGTGCTAGGGCGTATAGCCGCTTACTGCAGTAGATCCATTATTAGCCGTATAGGTCGGATCTAGGAGTACATGGTCTCTTTGTAGACCGCTGCTGGAGTCCTTTGTCGCTCTGAGCAGCCCAAGATCCGTTAGTAGCCGTTAACACTGGATCTTGGAGTAGAGTAGTCCAGAGACTAGTGCCTGGACCTGGAGGCCGCATATAGCGAAGGGGTCTTGGAGTAGTCGTGCAGACTTGAGCCCCCGGGGTCGTCGAGTGACTAGGTGTATAATCGACAGAGCTGGTCGATATTCCACGAGTTGATGACGTCTTCACCTTCAAGCTTCTAGAGGCGGTAGGAGCCTTTTCCAGTCACCTTTGCAACTGTGAAGGGATCTTCCCATGACGAGCTGATCTTGTGTAGTCCTTCTGTGTTTTGGATGCGTCGGAGGACGAGATTACCAAAGTTGAAGGAATGTTCCTTGACGTTGCAATCATGGTAGCATCGGATACCTTCAAGGTACCTTGCTGACTGGACGAGGACGGCGCAGCGAGCTTCTTCGAGTCCGTCGATATCAACTCATCTACTATCTTCAGATATGCCTTCGTCGTATTGCTCTACTGCTGGTGAATCCCACATAACATCAGCGGGGAGTATTGCTTCGGAGCCATAGACTAGGAAGTATGGTGATTGTCCCATTGGCTTGGAGGGTTGAGTACGTAGCCCCCAGAGCGCATTGGGTAGTTCCTTGATCCACTTGCCTCCTTTTGAATTAGCGGCATCGTGCAGTCGCTTCTTGAGAGCGTCGAGTACCATCCCATTGGCACGCCCGACTTGTCCATTGGCCCGAGGATGGGCAACTGAGACATATCGGACGTTGATCCCGCTGTTCTCACAGTACTCCCAGAACTGGTGATTGTAGAAGTTGGAGCTCAGGTCTGTGATGATGTGGTGGGCAGTCCGTAGCGATGCACGAGTTCATCCAAGAAGTCCAGTACTCTGTCGGCCTTGGGGAAAGTGATCGGCTTGACCTCGATCCACTTGGTGAACTTGTCGATGGCCACTAGTACTCTGTTGAATCCACCTGGCGCAGTCGGGAGAGGCCCAATCATGTCGAGACCCAAGCAGACGAAGGGCCAGGTTGGCGGTATGGTGACTAGCTTGTAGGCCAGGACGTGTTGTTGCTTGGCGAAGTATTGGCACCCTTGGCACCTTCTGATGAGTTCTTCGGTGTCACCCAGAGCTGTGGGCCAGTAGAAAGCTCGTCGGAAGGCCTTGCTGACCAGCTTGCGTGAGGACGCGTAGTTGTCGCAGACGCCTTTATGGATCTCCTCCAAGATGCCCTTGCCTTCTTCCCGGGGGATGCACTTCATGAGTACTCCAGAAGATGCGCCCCGCCTGTAGAGCTTGTCTCCGACTAGTACATAGGACTTGGCGCGGCGAATGAGTTGCTCGTCCAAGTTCTTGTCCGAGGGAACCTTCTGCTCGCGGATGTAGTCAATGAAGGGTTGCCTTTAGTCCACGTCTATCATCATGACCTCCTGAACAATCGGGGGATGTGCTGGATCAGTGGTCCGTGGCGTCGGCTTTGGGATTGATGGCGCGTGAAGCTCGTGGACGAAGCCACCTGCTGGTACTTGAGCGCGAGTAGACCCAAGCTTCGACAGGTTGTCTGCTGCAACATTATTGTTGGCCATAGAACTTGTTCTCGAGCTTGCGAACTTCTAGGCAGTAGGCGTCCATGTTCTCCTTGTTGCAGTCCCAGGATTTGTTGACTTGGTTGATGACCACTGCGGAGTCGCCGTATACTAGTAGCCGCTTGATGCCTAGTGAAGCTGCGAGGCAAAGCCCGTGTAGTAGAGCTTCGTACTCGGCTTCGTTGTTTGAGACCTTCCAGAAGATCGGCAGGACGTACTTGAGTTGTTCGCCCGTTGGGGAAATCAGGAGTACCCCTGCACCTGCGCCTTCAAGCTTGAGTGAGCCGTCAAAGTACATCACCAAGTGCTCTGGGCGCTCGGTTGGAGTAGGTAGCTGATTTTCCTGCCACTCCGCCATGAAGTCGACTAGTGCCTGCGACTTGATGGCTGTCCGTGGCTTGAAGTCGATGTTGAGGGTGCCGAGTTCGACTGCCCACTTCGAGATCCTTCCAGTAGCATCCTAGTTACGCAAGATGTCGCCGAGCGGGTAGTCGGTGACGACGGAGATCGAGTACTCCTAGAAGTAGTGTCGTAGCTTCTGTGAGGTGATGAGCACTGCGTACTGTAGCTTCTGTACGGGTTGATAGTGTGCCTTGGATTCTGACAGGACCTCGCTAACGAAGTAGACTGGTCGCTGGACTGGGTAGGCGTGGCCGTCTTCCAGCCGCTCGACGACGATGGCGATGATCGACCACGTGAGTAGTCGCAGCGAGGTAGAGCAGTAGCTGCTCCTTCTTGCGAGGAGCCGTGAGGACTGGTGGCTTGGATAAGAAGTCCTTGAGCTGAGAAAGGGCTTGGTCTGCCTCTGGAGTCCACGCGAACTTCTCTTGATGCTTGAGCAGTTTGAAGAAGGGGAGCCCCCGTTCTCCAAGCTTCGAGATGAATCTGTTCAGAGCCGCCATGCACTCGGTTAGCTTCTGCACGTCTTTGATGCACGTGGGAGCTTTCATGCTGGTGATGGCGAAGATCTTCTCGGGATTGGCTTCGATGCCGCGGTGGCTGATGATGAAGCCGAGTAGTTTGCCCGACGGTACGCTGAAGACGCACTTGTTCGGGTTGAGCTTCCAACGGTACTCTCGCAAGGATGCGAAAGTCTCTTCAAGATCGGTGATAAGCGTGTCGGAGTTTCTGGTCTTGACGACCACGTCATCCACATAGGCTTCGACGTTCTTGTTGAGCTGCCTCTTGAAGCAGGCCTGGATAGCTCGCTGATAGCTAGCGTCGGCGTTCTTCAACCCGAAGGACATGGTCGTGTAGCAGTACGTGCCAAACGGGGAGATGAACGTGGTCTTCTCCTGGTCTTCTTCCTTGATTGCGATCTGGTGGTACCCGGAGTAGCAGTCGAGGAAGCAGAGCAGGT
Organism: Cenchrus americanus; assembly: GCA_947561735.1. NCBI lineage: Eukaryota > Viridiplantae > Streptophyta > Magnoliopsida > Poales > Poaceae > Cenchrus > Cenchrus americanus. Next base: position 77,771,687 of record OX387245.1, on the reverse strand, counting down.
CGCAGCCCGTCGTGGAGTCAATGACTTGGTCTATCCGTGGCAACCCGAAGGGGTCCTTGGGGCAGTGCTTGTTGAGGTCGGTGTAGTCGACGCACATCCTCCACTCGTTCGAGTTCTTCTTGCGGATGAGGACGGGGTTGGCGAGCCACTCAGGATGGAAGACTTCTCCGGTTAAGCCAGCCGCGAGTAGTTTGGCGAGTTCCTTCTTGATGTCATCCCGTCTGTCGTCGGCAAAGCGGCGGAGGTGTTGTCGCTTCGGGGTAGCTTTAGGGTCGACATTGAGTGAATGCTCGATCAGATTCCTGGGCACCCCTGGCATGTCCGCTGGTTTCCACGCGAAGATGTCTCGGTTAGCCCAAGGGAAGCTGATGAGCACGTCTTCCTATTTCGGGTCGAGGCCCGCCCCGATGGTGGTGGTCTTGCTGCTGTCGCTTGTCCCGAGGTCAATTGTCTTGACTTGAACCTCCTCAGCTGGCTGAGACTTGTTGGCTTTGTCCAACTTCTCTGGGATGTCAAGTTCATTTGGGGCAAGCTTCTTGGATGCAGCGTAGATCTCCATCATTGCGTTGGGTACTTGACTCGTGGCTGCGAGTTCCACAGCTTCTGTGTCGCAGTCGAAGGATATCTTCAAGTCCCCTTGCAATGAGAGTACACTGGCCGGACTTGGCATCTTGAGTACCAAGTACGCGTAGTGGGATACCGCCATGAAGCGATAGCTGGTCTGCCGAGGATGGCATGGTAGGAAGTTTCAAAGTCCGCGACTTCGAACTTGATGTACTCGGTGCGGTAATTTTCCATTGTCTCCCCGAAGGTAACTAGCAGGACCACTAAGCCTAGTGGGATAGCCGCGTTCCCGGGGACGATGTCGTAGAAGGGAGAAGTACTCTTGGTGAGCATGTGGGTGATGTCGAGCTTCATCTTCTTCAAGGTCTTGGTGAAAAGGACATTGAGTCCGCTCAACCGTCTATGAGGACCTTGTTGAGTTTGGAGTCTGCGACCACCGGCTTCAGGACGAGTGGAAACCGTCCTGGTTCAGAGAAGCTTGTCCATTGATCTACGCGGGAGAAGATAATGGGTACCTCCGACCACCAGAGAGGGGTCGGAACCGCTGGTTCAATGCTCAAGACTTCTCGTCGAGTGGCTTTATGAGCCCGTCGGTTGGGTAGTCCGCCGAAGAGGACGTTCACTGTCTTGTCGGGTTCCTGGAAGTCGCCGTTGCCCTCGTCGGCCTTCTTCTTGCCTTTCTTATCGTGAGGGTGCCGTGGCTCTGGAGTGTTCTTGAGTGCTCGCCGAAGTTGGTAGCACTGCTCGGTAGTGTGGTTGTCGTCCAGATGCCACGGGCACTTCTCTTTCAGCAAGTCTTTGAAGCCTCCGGAGGTCTTCTTCGAGTTGTCTTTCGTAGGGCACTGGATAGCCGCGACAGTGTTGTCTGGCTTGCTCTTACGATTGGGACCCGAGTAGTTGTTGCTGCAACCGCCCTAGTTCCCGTTGTTGTTGCTGTTGCCGCCTGTGTTCTGCTTGTTCTTGCCACAGATGGTGTCGTACTTGGCGTTAGCCTTGTCTTCTTCATCAGCCCAGGAGGTGATCATGTCCTTGAGGTGGGTGATGGAGCTCGGGTGGCGACGACCAAAGTCTTCAAAGGTGCGACGGTGATAGAGACCGTCTTGGAAGAGGTTGATGACCTCCTTGTCGGAGACGTCGACTACGGTGGCGCGCTTATCGAAGAAGCGCCACATGTACTTGCGAAGGGTCTCGCCTTGTTCCTGCTTCACCATTGCCAGGTCCATGCGAGTACCAGAGCGACCCATAGCGCCTGCGAAGTTGCTGGTGAACTGTTCCTTAAGCTGGCCCCACTTGTCGATCGAGTACTTCTCGAGTGTCTCGAGCCATGTAAGCGGGGCTTGATCCAGACAGAAGGGGAAGTAGAGGCACTTCGTGTCATTATTGCCACCAGCGTTCTCGACGGAGAGGGCATAGCATCTGAGACACTGTACTGGATCCTGCTTCCCGTCGTACTTGGTGATCCCCAGAGGTTTGAATTTCTTCGGGAGAAGTAGATTGCGAAGCCGTGCAGAGAAAGCGGGAAGCCATCATTGTCGCCTGCCATGGAGGACTTCTTGCGTCGTAGTTCTTCGATTTTTTGGCGGGTGTCGAAGCCGCCAAGTGAAGCGCCAGAGGCGTGGCTGTTTGCGTGGCCTCAGCCGCCGCGGTCGCCTCCGCCCCCGGCTCTCTTGCCAGCCCCGTGGTTGAAGCTCCCGCCGTCGCTGCCTCCACCGCCAGGATCACGGTGAGGGATGATCTCACGGTTGCCGCCGGCACCGCTGACGCTGTTGCCACCATGAGAGGGTCCACTGGCCGATGCCTGGGTTCGGTTGGGGTTAGCCAGTAGCTCCCCTCGAGTACGGTTACGACCGATGTCCGCACTGCGACTTGTGGCTTCGTTGTCTTGCTGGCGGTTCCTGACGGGGGGCACTTGAGTGACCCTGTTGTCAGCTCGCATGAAGTAGGCGTCCTCCGTGAGCTTGGCGATGACTTCTCCCTCGCGCATCCCCTGAGCCTGACATGCTATCGTAGTGATAGCCATGAGGCATTGCTCTGGGGTAGTGTGCACCCGGCTCTCGACTTGGTCGAGTGCTTCCGCGAGATTCCGGATGGGAAGGGACTCGTGGAGACGTCGGCGTCGTTCGTTCCGCTTTCTGTTGAGTTCACGTCGAGCGTCCTTGTTGGCGTCGGTCTTGTCTGCAGATGCGTTGGTAGACAACTCGTCTGCTGAGATATCCTCGAGATATCGGTCAGGGATTGTCCCTGAGGGCGCCGACATCTTGTTGGTAGTCATGAAGACTTGCCGATCAGGAGAGCCGAGGCTAGAGGCGCTGGTTGCCACCTCTGTTGGAGTGTGCTCAGTTGGATCTAGCGGTGTTCCCTCTTGGAACGGAAGTGAGTCGAGGTAGGCGACACAGCGTGAGTTCTCGTCTGTCAGGTCTGCGGGCTTGCGGTCTGGCTAGTAGACAAATCAGCCTGCGGGTGTAGATGTTATAACCAGGCCAGATGCAGGTCCTGACAATGGTTCCTCCATCGTGTAGGTCTCGGACTCGAGCTCGTCTGGGTCCGCTCCGAAGTCGAACTCGTAAGAGGAGTCCGAGTAGTAGCCAGAGATGGGGGTTGGAGTCCGAGTAGTACTCGGAGGTGATCTCTTTCCCAGCCCGGCGTGCGGAGAGAGCCTTCGCGTGGGCCTTGCTAGCGATGCAGAGGACGTATGGGAAGTGCTCATGGAGTGGGGAGTCCGCACACGATGGCTCGATAGCCAGCTCGCATACGATGGCCAACGGTGACGCCAAGTTGTAGTTGGAGTCGGATCCAAGCTCCAAGTCCGCGTGCTAGTTGTAGAGCGAAATTTCACCGAATTTTCCAGCGAGATCGCCCGTGACTCCTTCGGGAAGCGTCACGAGGCCGGTCTTCGGGTTGGGCGGCATGGTGAGGCGGCGCTGGAAGGATCCGGCGCCGTCAGCAGTGCAGACCCAGGAGCCGAAGACGAAGGTCTCGCCGCGGTTGAAGGCGACAGTTGGCTTAATGAAGATTGAAGCCGTCGAGTTCGCCATATGATCTTCGGCGAGATCCCCTACCTGGCGCGCCAGCTGTCGGTGTTTTAGACCGATAACCTACCAAGGGGAGTACCCGAGGTAGATGAATGTGGCCTCACCGAGATCGGTAACTCGAAGGAAGAGACACGTGGAACACAATTTAGATAGGTTCGGGCCGCGAGGTGTGTAATACCCTACGTCTTGTATGCTGCGTAGCTCTGGATTGATTGGATGTGACTACAAGATGATGCGTAATGAGAGAGAAGGGTCCCTGCCTCGCCTTATATAGTCCGGGAGGTAGGGTTACAGGTCGGTTTAGGGAGAGAGTACTTGTCGTGTACGTCTAAGAGTCCTCTACACAGTACATGGTATATATAGCTTCCTATCCGAGTACTTCTCCACCGTAGTCCTTGTGCCTCACGCCATCAGGTACCGTGCGGCACAAGTTGGGTAGTCCCAGGGGCCCATCGAGTAGTCGGTCCTGGTACCATACGATAGTTCCTGAGTTGCACAGAGGCCGTCATGGCGTGTCCCGCCGGCTTGGGTTCCCACAGTGTTGGGGATGGCTCCGTAGTACCCGGAATGGTAGCACTGCAGCGAGGATGGCCGCACAGGGTTGATGGTGACGGAGGAGATGTACTTCATCATCCTCGCGTCACCACATTGTCCTGGGCTGGCACCGGGTTGGTGGTCGTACGCCTTTCAAGGGTGTCGCCGTCCACTTTTGAGGGTGCCGCTGTCCTCTTTCGAGGGGTGTGACGTGGAGGAGGTACGAGAGTGGGCGGCACAGTGTTACGGATCCGCTGGCCATCCCGCACAGCACCCGCATAGCACCGAGGATGGCTGCACAGTGTGGGTTGGTCGAATAGCGTCGGGATCCGATTCCCAGGCGGTGTCAGAAGACCGACGTGGCGGGGATTCGCCTTTGACCCAGGCACCATTGATGCGTCAGAGCATTTAATGCCCCGGTTGGGGGAATGGGCACGACACCGCTGGTCGAGGGCGGCTTCGAGCGAGGCGGAGCCTCCCGCGAGGGGCTGGGACCCTTGAGTGAGGCGGGAACCTGCCCGAGGGGGCGCCAAGCCCTCGAGCAACGCGGGGGGTTCATGGTGCGGCGTCTGCCCCTCGAGTGAGACGGAGGTTTGCCCGAGGGGTGCCGGGGCTGACAGCATGATGGGCCGCTGAGGCTTTTCGAGTTGTGGGCCTTTCTTTGCACATGGCCGTGGCCATGCGGGGCGTGATTTGTAGTTGCAGGTTTGATCATTTATTTTTTAGATAAAGAGGTGATTTCCCCTGTTATTAGTGGACCCCTATGGCTGTCCCCGACAGTAGCCCCCGAGCCTTTGCAGTGGTATTCGTAGGGACCGTCAAAGGCTAGTGCTTTCTGATGGAACTTTCTTCCCTTCTGGGCGTTGTGACGTTCCGTTGGGGCGCGTTAGCGCACCCGCGGGTGTAGCCCCGAAGCCTTGGAGGAGTGCGCACATTCCTGCAAGGTTTTTCGCAGCGCGCTGCTGGTGTGCGAGGCATTCATTTCAGCCGGCCTCGGTGTTATTTCAGCCAGCCTCGGCAATGCCATTCACGCATACCGTAATTTGCTCTCGTTCAGGCACGTCCAGAAGGTGTAGCCGTGCGACGAGCCCTCGAGCCTGAGCCCACTCGAGGCGATCATGGCGAGCTCTCCGACTTGTCTATGTGCCCCCTTGCCGCCCCTTCACGGGGCGGAGGGGTGAGGTGTCCATGACTCCCATCGAACGAGTCGCGAATCATGGATCTCTCGTTGAGCTGTTAACGGGTGGTTCAAGTGGACGTCTTTGCCCTATTCGATAAGGGTCGACTCGTGGTCCGGAGACACGTCCATAGGAGCGCTTTACGTGGGTGTGCTAGGTGAGGACCATGTGCGGTTCAAGGACCGGTGGATGGTTGCTTCCTGGTGTGATGAGTGATTGACAACGTTGTGTGGACTGATTCTTGGCTAAGTATTGCAGGTGCAGGTTGCGGCTTGACTGGTGTTGGTGCAGGTGAAGAACAAGCGCGAAAGGTTGTCGCCGGTGAGGCCTCCAGGTGTGGAGAAGACAAGTAGGCTTCGTTCGAGGGACCCGGTGGCCAGCGGGGTCAAGTGCGGGCCGCATGGTGGCATGAACAGCAAGATGAAGTCATGGACGGTTTCTTGGTTGAGCCTCAAATCCAAGGTCGAGCCGGGACTACGTGGGAGCCAAGTCATGAGTGGCGATTGGCGGAAGCTACACCGAGTTCGCGGGGTTTCTAGTGGTTCACCAGAAAACCACTGGGTTCCTTGGTTGATCCACAAAGCCAAGACCGAAGAACCGAAGACGGTGCTACAGCAGTGCCAGACCGGTCTGATCGGTGGGTCTGACCGGTCTGACCGGTGAGGAGCACCGGTCTGACCGGTGTGCGACGACGCAGTCCGAAAACTTCGAAGCGGAGGACATGCGTCGGGATCGCAAGGCTTGCGTCGAGGCTAAGCAGGTTGCGGTCGCCGGGCATCCATCCAATGGAGCGATGACAAAGATTTCTGATTTCGCCCTCGAGGGGCATGTATCCCTAATTAGCTAGCAAGGGTATTTTAGACTTTCGGTTGCCTCCTATATAACCCAAGAGGTGAGAGGATGGCAGCCATCTCTGGGAACCCTAGTTCATTTGCTTTCCTATTTTCCCTTCCTATTTTCTTAGGATTTCTATAGGACTAGCTTGAGAGATTCATGGTGAGATTTTGTGAGAGGGTTGGATGATCGAGTGGCAAGCTAGACCTTGTATGAACCTCCTTGGTATGTATAGATGGTTCAGCGTGGTTCCTCAAGGCTTTGTTGCGTTATTCGCGGGTTTTCTTGGTGGTGATTTTCGGAGCCCTCTCTTGGTCGTTTTCTTGGTGTGTTTTTGGGACCTTGCTCTTGGGGATTTGATGGGGGGAAATTTGTGTGAACCCTTCATGGTTCTTTTGCCTTTGATTCCCCTCCCAAATCCGTGAGTTTAGGGGCTCGTTTTTGGGGTTTTCAGTGTTCTAGGGTTAGAGGAGTTCTTGCCGGGATTTCATCAATTCCTCTTGATTTGGCAAGTTTTGGTGGACAAGATCGTGGCTATGGACTCCTCATGAGGTGTTCCTATTATCCGCGAAGTCTTGTTCAAGTCCGTGGAGCGATTCGGGAGATCGAGGTTTGGATTTGGAGGAGTTGACCCGTGGGTGTTGTTCATCCCGAGCTGCCCAAGCTATACCAGTCTGACCGGTGCTCTTGACCAGTCTGACTGGTGCGAGTCACTTGTGGGATTTGCCTCGGGTGAACTGCTTGACTCGTGTGTCTTTGGGTCTTGATGTTGCTGGTCAGTTCTTGGTCTGTTTGGAGTTGTTTTGTTAGGTTTTGTGTAGGGTTTTTCCTTTCGTGCAGGTTGTGTTTTGGGGTTGTTTTTGTTCCAGGGCCTAGAGAAGTCACTGAGGCTTTCTGGAATGCTTGTTGTGCGGCTGTTGTAGCCACCGGCCTGACCGGCTCTGTCCATCGGTCTGACCGGTGTCATCGGTCTGACCGGCGCAGGCCATCCGTCTGACCGGTGCAGCACATGCAGCAAGCCGTGCAAGTTTCCGCTGTGCATGTTGGTGTGTTTTGGCTCGGATGGTTGTTTGTTGGTTCCTAGGCCAACTTTGGTAGTGAGTCAGAGACGTGTGTTGGAAGCCGTGTTCATCTTGTTGGAGTCTCCATCTCCTTCGAGAAGAATTTTTATCGGCTCCCATTCACTCCCCCCTCTCTAGTTCGCCGTATCGGTCCTTCAAGTGGTATCAGAGCCGATTCGGATCTTTATTGACTCTAACTATTCTAAGATCCAAGGACGGCATACCAGGAACGGGGTTCGGGTCTTCCAAACTTTGATGGCAAGAACTACGAGATGTGGAGTAAGCGGATGGCAGCGTTCCTCCGCGGAAAGGGTCAGATCTTGTGGGATGTCACGGTGGACACAGGCTATGTCCAGCCGATGAACTTCCTTGCTCCAGGATCAAGGGACATGTTCGACGCCAACAACAACACTGTCGACTACTTGTTTCGTGCTTTGTGTCAGTCTGAGTTCGATCGGGTGCACACCAAGCACTTGTCTTGTAGAATCTGGTTGGTGTTGAAGGAAGCTCATGTTGGGAATGCCCAGGTTCAGGCTCGGATGTATGCGACCTACCGGAGAGAGTACGAGAACTTCACTCATCTCCCAGGTGAGTCCATCGATGCCTTGTTTCAGAGATTCACGGTGGTTGTGAACAACATGAGGGCCAATGTGGACGTGCTCCCGTACGATGATCATGATAGAGCTGTCAAGCTCTTACACTCTTTGGATCGTACGATTTGGGATGGAAAGTTCAAGGCCATTGTGGAGTCGGAGAAGTATGACACTGATGGTGAACGAGCTATTCTCGAAGCTCAAGTCGGCTGAGGTGGATAGGGGCATGATAGCCAAGCTCGAGGGCCCGACTGACTCTCATAGTCTTGCCCTCGTCGGTGGTTCGAAAGGAAAGGCTAACACTAACCCATCCACCAGGATGTTCTCTTTGTCCTTTTTGATGTCTATGCCAGATGAGGAGTTCAATGTGCTTGGAGAGGACGAGATGGTGTTGCTGACGAGGAGGTTCGAGAGGCTGCACGAGAACCGGGTAAACATGAGGAGGAACACGAGGACATGCTTCCAATGCGGCAAGCCGGGACACTTCGTCGCCGACTGCCTGGAGAAGGTCGAGAACAAGTATGGCTACAAGCACAGGTCAAGGACGGATGGCAAGTACCGGTCGAGGCATGACCACAAGAGCAAGCACAAGAACAAGTACAAGGACGAGCGACCATCGATGAAGAAGGAGAGCCGAGGTAAGGCCCGAGCAATGGTTGGAGCGAGCGACGTCGACTCCAGTTCCACGTACTCCACCTCGAGCTCAAGTAGTAGTGAAGATGAAGGTGATCATCGCAAGAGCAGGAAGTCGTCCAAGAACCTGAGCGGGCTGAGCTGCTTCGCTAGAGATGGCTTCTGCACCATGGCACTGAGCTCCGGCAGCAAGAAGAGCACATAGAGCGACTCGGACTCTGACTCCGACGACGAGGTGTGTGATGAACTCCCCTTCTTGCGTCAGGAGAATGAACGGCTTCGCTTGTTGCTTGATAATGGTGATGTCATGCTTAGAGAGGCTAAGAAAATTAGAAAAGAGCTTAGAGCTTCACTCGAGGATGCTAGGACTAGAGTGGCTGAGCTAGAAACACAGAATTTGGATGCTAAGCTGGAAATTGATTCTCTGAAAGCTTCACCTATTGTTTCGGATGATGTTGAATGCGCTGATTGCTCTATTTTCCTTGCTGATCTTGCCTTGTTTAAGGAAAAGCATGCCTCCAAGTGTGAGGAACTAGATGGGCTTAGGGTTGAAGTGGCTGAGCTTAAGTCTAGATCTGGTTTGCTAGGTGCTTGCACTTCTTGCCTTGTCTTGCATGCTAAAATTGATGAGATGCATGCTTACACTGTTTCTCCTGAGGCAAAGTTGAAAGAACCAATTCCTACATCTTGCTCTACATGTGAATTGCATGCTTTGATGAATTTGGAACTTGCACATTATGTTGATCGTTTGCAGGATAAGAATGATGAGTTGAGAAAGTTGATGGGATGGTTGTCTGGTCATGAGCCTCAGTTGAGGATAATGATCGAGACATTCAAGAGGCAGGATGGTGAGGGACTTGGGGCAAACAAGGTTGGTGAGGGAAGTGGAAAAAACATTCCAGAGCCACCAAAAACCAACCACAAAAATGATTTCCCTCCTAAACCTAACCATCTTCTGAACCGACTAGACACAACCCTAGATCCACCCGTGTTTTCCCCACAAACAAATGATTTCCAAAAGCCTATCAAGTTTGTGAGCACTTCCGGGAAAGTGTTCTTTGGGAAGGAAAGTGAGAAGGCTAGTGAGGTGAAACCGGTAGAGAAGTCGAGTGGTGAGAAACCAAGTGAGCAGCCCAAACCCAAGCCGAAACCTAAGCTTGTGAGGTTCCATTGTAGCTATTGTGGGAAAGATGGCCATAAGGATAAGTTTTGCTTCAAGAGGAAGCGAGAGGAGAGAATGGCGAAGGAGTGGGCTAACAAGGACAAGTACCACCCTTCCGATGGTGTACTTGAGCCTCGTGTGCAGATGCCCAGGGCTAAGGTGAGTGTGAGGACAGTTCCAGCTTGGGGAGAGCGAAAGGCTGTTGGAGGTGCTGCTGGCCGGGCTACACCGGTTAGACCGGTGCAGTCCTGGACATGCAGCAGTTCGGGTTTCGTGCTCGTACAGGTGGGAGGTTTGGTTCTGGAGGTCGTGATTCTGGTGGTTGGGCTGGAGAGTTTGCAGGTCAGTTTGCTAGACGTTCTCCTCCTCATGCTCAATACGGGAATGGGAGGATCCATAGCTTTGAAATGCAGAGAAGGGACAGTCCACGGGCTTTCTTTCGTGGTTTTGGTCCTCCTTCAGGTAGAGAGGGTTGGCTCCCTCGTGATGGTTACCGTGGTGGTGTTCGTGGAGGTAGCCTTGGTAGGAAAGATGGTTTGGTTTGTGCTAACCCCACTTTCGAGCAAATGGCTCGGCACTGGTTTTACTCTTTTGGTACTAACCCCAGTGTAGACTCGTTTGTTCGCTCACGTGCTCGTTTTTTAATTTCTGTGGGAGACTTGAAGAACATTTGGTTGATTGACTCCGGTTGCTCAAGGCATATGACCAGAGACAAGGGTTGGTTCTCAAGTCTCGTCCCGGTGGTGACGAAGAGGTACATCACTTTTGGGGACAATGGGCGTGGGCGTGTGCTTTCAGAATGTGAGATTAAGGTGAGTGACAAGATCACTCTCAGGCGTGTTGCTCTTGTTCAGTCGCTTGGATACAATTTGCTTTCTGTGTCCCAGCTGTTGGATGAGGGTTTTGAGGTGTTGTTTCGGACTGGTGGTTCTCAGATTTTGGATTCTCGAGGAGACCTTGCCTGTATGGTCGTTCCCGAGGGTCAGGTGTTTCGAGCTGTTTTTTCTCAGTCTTCTGTGGAGCGTTGTTTCTTGGTTGGTTCTTCGAGTGAGTTGTGGAAGTGGCATAGGAAGTTGGGTCACTTGAGCTTTGACCTTTTGTCTCGCTTGAGTAAACTCAATTTGGTCCGAGGATTGCCACGGTTGAGGCTTGAGAAAGAGCTGGTTTGTGCGCCGTGTAGGCATGCCAAGATGGTAGCCTCTTCTCACCCTCCTCTCACTGATGTGATGACCGAGTGTCCATGCGAGCTGCTCCATATGGATCTTGTTGGCCCAGCTCGTGTGCGATCTGCGGGTGGGAAGTGGTATGTCCTTGTTGTGGTGGACGACTATTCTCGGTATGCGTGGGTGTTCTTTCTCAAGGATAAGAGGGAGACGTTTGGTTTTGTTCGAGATCTTGTCTTGGGGTTGAGGAACGAGATGCACGGAGATGCCATAAGAGCAATCTGCAGTGACAATCGCTCAGATTTCAAAAACTCTCGTTTTGAAACTTTTTTCCATGACTTGGGTCTTGAACACCAGTTTTCGAGTCCGTATACGCCTCCCCAAAATGGTGTTGTGGAAAGGAAAAATAGGACCTTGTGTGGGATGGCTCGGACAATGCTTGATGAGCATAGGACTTCGAGAAGGTTCTGGGCTGAGGCGGTGAATACCGCGTGCTATGTGTCAAACAGGATCTACCTCAGAGTGCATAAGAAGAAAACACGCTACGAGTTGATGCACGGTCGCACACGCAAGGTGAGTCACTTTCATGTATTTGGTTTCAAGTGCTTTATTCTAAAGAAAGGGAAGAAGTTGGATAAGTTTGACGCTAGGTCGGTCGATGGTATTTTCTTTGGTTATGCATCTAATTCTAGAGCATATCGTGTGCTCAATCTTGAAACTAACAAAATCGTGGAGACTTGCGAGGTAACCTTCGACGAGACACAGCCACGTAGTCAGCTTGTTTTTGAGTGTGCAGGTGATGATGTGCTTGGCGAGGAGATCTTTCAGGAGGAGGAGCATGAACTTGGAGATGATGAAGATGGCGGTGTGGTGCCCCCGGCTGAACATGTACCTACTACTTCGACTACAGTGGTTGACGGCCCCTCTCCTTCTCCTAAGATGATGAATCAAGATCGAGGAGAAGCTATAGTTGAGGGGGAGGTAGCATCAAGGTGAGAACCTCCCCGGCGAGTACATGTGGATCACCCAGCTTCAAGGATCATCGACGACATGAATGAATGTACTACACGGTCAAGGGTTCGAAATAATTCTCATTTCGCTCATGCTGCATTTTATGCCACCTTTGAGCCCAAAGACATTGGACACGCATTATCTGATCATAATTGGGTTAATTCGATGCATGAGGAGTTAGAGAACTTTGAGAGGAATCATGTTTGGGAATTGGTTGATCCTCCCCCAGGGTGTAAGCCGATTGGTACAAAGTGGGTGTGGAAGAACAAAGAGGGAGAGAAAGGTGAAGTGGTGAGGAACAAGTCAAGGCTTGTTGCTCAGGGGTTCAGTCAGAAGGAGGGGATCGACTACGAGGAGACCTTTGCTCCCATAGCCCGTTTGGAGGTGATAAGGATCCTTCTAGCCTTTTCTGTGGCTAAAGGGTTCAAGTTGCACCAAATGGGTGTGAAGAGTGCCTTCCTGAATGGAGTGTTGGAGGAAGAAGTGTATGTGAGGCAACCACCGGGGTTTGAGAGTGAGAAGTACCCCCACCAGGTGTACAAGTTGAGGAAGGAGCTTTATGGGTTGATGCAGGCACCTAGAGCTTGGTATGGTAGGTTGAAGGGGGTTTTTGTTTGAGAGAGGTTTTGAGATGGGGCAGGTTGACCAGACCTTGTTTCTACTTAGGCAGGGCAGAGATATCTTGATTGTGCAGGTGTACGTGGATGATATTGTCTTTGGTGGCTCGTCTAACTCTCTTGTTGCAAGGTTTGCAGAGGATATGAGCAGGGAATTTGAGATGAGCATGATGGGCGAGTTGCAGTTCTTCCTCGGGCTACAAATCAAACAATCAAAGGAAGGAACATCTGTGCACCAAGCTAAGTACACCAAGGACATTGTGCGAAAGTTCAAGATGGAGGACTCTAAGGCTATGACGACGCCGATGAGTACGACTACAGCTCTTGATGCGAATGAGGAAGGTGAACACGTGGACCAGAAGGAGTACAGGAGCATGATCGGGTCACTCCTCTACTTGACGGCAACGAGGCCGGACATCCTGTTCTCGGTATGTCTGTGCGCTCGTTTTCAAGCGTCTCCGAGGACTTCGCATCGGCAAGCGGTGAAGCGAATTTTCAGGTACTTGCGTCACACTCCCAGCTTCGGCCTTTGGTACTCCGCGTCCTCTTCTCTGGCGCTTCATGGTTTTTCGGATGCTGATTTTGCCGGATGTTGGTTGGATAGGAAGTCCACTTCTGGGACTTGCCAGTTTTTGGGATCTTCTTTGGTGTCTTGGTCTTCCCGCAAACAGTCGAGTGTTGCTCAATCCACTACCGAGGCAGAGTACGTTGCTGCTGCTAGTTGTTGCTCTCAGCTCCTTTGGATCACATACACCATGAGTGACTTTGGTGAGGAGTATACCCATGTCCCACTTCAATGTGATAGCACTAGTACCATAAGCGTTGCAAAGAACCCAGTGCTCCATTCCAAAACCAAGCACATAGAAGTGAGGTATCATTTTCTGAGAGACAACGTAGAGAAAGGAAAGATAGCTTTGATCCATGTACCCACACATGACCAACTAGTCGATATTTTCACCAAACCCCTAGATCAAGCAACTTTCACTCGTTTGCGGGGGGAGCTTGGTGTGTGTTTGATTTCTTGAGTTGGGTGTGTGGGAGCTCCTTTGTAGCATATGTATAGTTTCCTTTGTGCATTTCTTGCATTTGACATGGCATATGTAACATGATGTATAGGCATCCTTGTATCTTAGATTGCATCCATTTTGTATCATATGCATTGGATATGAAAGGCTTCTCCTATATACTTTGTGACCTTGTTTGGTAAGCTATGTTTAGTTTGTCTTAGCTCTTGATAATCTTGATTTATATTCATGGTTGATGGCTATGTTTTTGAAAAAATGTCACATGTATGCTCTCTCATGTGTAAATGCCTTTACATGGTCTTGACATGTTTTAGTGGCTTGGTTATGCTTAATTTGTGGTTGGATAGCTAGTTTATTGATCATATGGGGCCAAAGGCTCATTTGCCATCATGAATGTTTAGCCCTCTTGCTTTATCTTGTGGAGGGGCATAAGTTCCTTTTTGTCGCAAAGACATTTCATGTACCAAATTTGAATCTGAAAATGAAATGTAAAATGCTTGGAAAATGTGCTCCCATGTCATATGTGCTGAATTTAATTTGCTTTGGGTGCTAAATCGTTGCATGATGCCTACCAATGAGAAGTCTCATACATAGAAGTAGGCACATGGCTCGGTGGCTTTGACATGACATGAGGTGCTTGTGGGTGTTTGTGATGGTCTTATGATTAGAATGGCTGTACTAGCATGAAGTTTGTGTGGCTTTGCTATTTTCATATGTTTTTGAGGACCAGGAGCGTCCCAGTGGTCGGTGGATGACCGCTCCTTAGTGATGAGTGATTGACAACGGGTGTTGGACTGACTCTTGGCTTAGTGCGCAGGTGTAGGCTGCGGTCTAGTTCGTGTTGTTGCAGGTGAAGAACGGGCGCGAAAGGTCTTCAGCCTTGAGGGGCCTCCGGGAGATGGAGAGACAAGTAGGCTCGGTTCGAGGGACCGGTGGACGACGGGGACCGGGTGCGGGTCACATGGTGGCGACACAAGCAAGACGAAGTCATGGACAAGTGAGCCGGTGCACGGTGGCGGTCAAGTCAAGTGGCTTAGCGGGAGGCCGGACCGAGCACGCGGGGTTTGGTGGTTTCCCCACAAAACCATCGGCGGACGGTTTCTTGGTTTGGGCCTCAAAACCAAGTCCGAGGGCCCAACACGACGGAGACGGGATCCGGGCGTGTCGGGAAGCTTCAAAGCGGAGGACACGCGGCGGGATCGCATGGCTTGCGTCGGGAGGACGCGGGGGTGCGGCGAAGGCGTGGCCGTCCGATGGCAAGACCCACAAACATTACCAAAATGCCCCTACGTGGGTTGTATCGCCAGTAGTGTAGTTAGGGGTAGTCGAGTCATTTACCACTCCGGCGGGACCTGATATATAAGCCTGGAGTGTGTGTTGATGGCTCCCTCTCTCCGCGACTTAGGGTTTCATTTGCTCCCTCCTCTTTCTCATTTTCGTAGCTATTTTTCTTCCTATTTTCTCTAGGCTAGCATGAGAGCTTCATGAGAGATTTGTTGAGAGGGATGGATGCTAGGGCGGCATGCTAGACCTTGTGAATCTTTCCTGGTTTGTATAGAAGATTCGGGGTTGTTTCTCGTGGCTTTTTGTGCTTATTTTCGTGCCTTTGTTCCCGGTGTGATTCCGCGGATTTGAGTGAGTTTCTTCCCGGATTTCTTTGAGGGAAACATGGATAGATGTCTTGTGCATCTTTGTGCTTGATCTTGTGCCCTCAAACGCCGGGAAACTCCTTCGTTTCGTGAGTTTTCGTTCGGTGCTCTAGTTTTTGGGGGTGCTCAAAGGATTCACGATTCCCGGTGATTTAGGGAGTTAGGAGGCAAGATTTTTGGGCTATAGCATCCTTGTGTGACGCTTTTCAAGTCCCCAAACCCTTGTCTCCATAGCTTCAACCGTTTGGGAAATCCGATGATGATTTGGGGGAGTTGACTTTCGAGGTCGGGCGTTTTTCTGCTCTGTTCGAGCCTCGCGGACGGTCCGCGCCCTCCTGGCGGACGGTCCGTGCCGCTCGAGTTCGTCCCGAGTTCTTCGTGTTCTTGCTCGTCCTTTGTTTCGATCCGTCGTGTTTTTGGTTTTTGGTTGGACGGTGTTTCGGACGGTCCGCGGTGTCGGGCGGACGGTCCGCGGGTGCTTGGCGGACGGTCCGCGTGCTCCCCGCGGACGGTCCGTGGCACGGGGGTGTCTTTGGGTCGTTACGTGTAAATTAACGGACGGTCCGCGGCTAAGGCCGGACGGTCCGCGGCTCGGGTGCGGACAGTCCGCGATACCCGGCCGGACGGTCCACGCGGCTCTTGCGGACGGTCCACCCCTCCTGCGCGGACGGTCCGCCAGAACCTGTGTGCTTTGCTTCTTGGTTCGATTCCCTCCTCTCTTTCTAGTGCTTCCGCGTGTGCTTTGAGGAATCGTTCCTAAGGCTAGAGGTTGATCCATAACCTCGTGGTCTTGGCGATTGGTGCGTGATTCGATCCATCGCTTGTGTGTGACCGGGATTTGAGTAGGACATAGGCCGGGTTCTTTGGGAAGAATTTTTACCGGCTCCTATTCACTCCCCCCCTCTCTAGTCGCCATCTGATCCTTCAGTTTTGATCATGTTTAGGACTTTGCTCATGAGAGGCAAATTTTTCGCAAAATTGCCCAAATCCATCTTAGCTTCATCCAATGGTTGTGAAACTTGGTGATCTTGTAGTTGATGTCAATACGAAGCTATAGAGTATCTAACTTGCTCATTGGGACATGTGTAGCATCCTATGTTGAATTTTGTCTATTTGAGAAGCTCTAGGTTGAAAGTTTTGCATTTTTTGCTTGATTCATGCATTGCCAACAAGGGGGAGAAGTTTGAGCTTGAAATGGCTTGCTGGATGCTTTTATAAAGTTTTCAGTTGGTTTTGAGCCATTTCTGGGCTCTGTTGCACACCGGTCTGACCGGTCAAGGTCACCGGTCTGACCGGTCAGAGTGCTTGTCCTGTTCATATGTTGGGCACCGGTCTGACCGGTGGTGCTGATCGGTCTGACCGGTCAGAGCTGAGCTGATGCAGCTGCTCTATTTTCTTCAAGTGGTTTGCATGCATTCGTCCAGGGGGAGTTGCATTGGTTCAGGGGGAGCTTGCATGTGTGCAGGGGGAGCTCTTTGTGGTTTTTCGAGCTTTGGTTTGGTGGTTTGCGCTCTTTGCTCTTTGGCTTTGTTTGGCTTTCGATCTCTTGTTGGAGTTTCTTCTTGTTTGTTTCTTTTCTTTTCCCTCGTGTTACTTTATGTGGGTGTTGTCAATGCACTCATCAAGGGGGAGATTGAGGACCATGTGTGGTTCAAGGATCGGTGAATGGTCGCTTCCTGGTGTGATGAGTGATTGACAATACCTTGGTGCCCACCCTCGACGGGCAGGTCTCCGAACCGCTGATCAGTAGGCACTGTATAGGCCCGGCCCCCTGCGGGCCCGTGAGTCCGTTTAGTGAGCCGCGGCTCTGCTTGTGTTAGATCGGGGTGCTGATTGCACCCTCGGGGGTCATCTCTCGAGCTATTGTCTCTAGTTGCATGTGGGGGTTATCCTTACTTAGGAAGGAACCCATCCATTAATGCGCTACGATCGAGGCCGTGGATCGTGTGGAGTGGGCGCGCCTTTTTAAATGGTGCATCGCAGGCGCCGTGGGCGACGTGAGGAGCGGACGGGACGGGGCACCGTGCCCCTTCGGTTGCTGCACCGTAATCATGGCGTTTGTGTGTGCGCGTGACCGTTTCGGTGCGGCGGGTGTTGACGGTGTATATTTGTGTTAAAGTTCAAGTAGACTTGCAAGCGGACAAGTCTCCCGTCATAGTCAAGGGACCCTTCTTCCCTCGAGTGGTGAACCGAAGGTATCGAATCCGTGGAACAAATGTGTGATGCAAGAGTTGGTCTATTAAAGCCAAGAAACTTAGATCTTCAAGACGTGGAACCTATGCATCTAATTTTAAAGAACATCAAACGAATCTAATCTACTAAAGACCAGAGGTAGCGAGAGATAAAGGGGATAGATAAACCGATCTAGAGAGATCGGATCAAGCGTTTTGTTCAAGTTCCGAGCAAAAGAAGAAATACCAAGTTCAATCTCATTAGAAGCCTCTTTAAACCATGGTTTCCCGTCCGACTCCGAAAACGCCCACCTTTTGGAGCCACCATTCTGTCACAACGCACCCCTATTCGTGCGGGTTAGTCTAGGGCGAGTCCAAGGACAAGTTGAAATCTTTCGGAAGGTCAGGCATGCACCTCTAGCCACCACGGCTACAAGAACACCCTATGTGATCTATCTCGAGAATAGATCTAAGATAAGAAAATCCGATCGAAATCAAAGACGTCGGAGAAACACTTGATCACTAAAAATCGGATTCAACTTGATAAATCAACTTGGTACATGATACATGAATCAAGATCACCACCGGGATCCTACCTCGATCTTGCTTCTAGCTCCGGGAACTCCGACGTGGTCTTCCTTGCAAGGTTCCCACGTCGGCTAGGGAGACTCTAGTCAACTAGCTCGACCCTCTCATCTCTGAGATGGTGTCCCTCTCTTCTCTGCTCCTCGGTAGTCGATGACCAATGAATTGATGCAAGGCTATTGGCCTTCGGGCTATAAATAGACCGAATGGCGGCTAGGCCAAAGGGGGTGACTGGGCCCCGGAGTGGGCTGGGTCGGTCGGCCTGGGCCGACCGGCTTGGGCCCACCTCGGCCCTTCGGCTCCCTCCTTTGCCCGGCATCGATTCCCAAGTCTTCTAGATCCTTGCCCCTTCTACATGTGGGCCCTTGTCGTCAGTTTCTCTCCGAGTTGGACGAAGCTCCTTGTCTCGCAAGATTTGGCACTTTTCTGGCTAGGTCCTCGGAGTTTGTCATCTTCGCGGGTTTGGTCCCTGGGCTTCTTGGAGTCATGTTTGCTTCATTGCATGACTTGTACCGGGCTTCAAGGTCTTGTCAAAGTTCTTGGTGAACTTATCCCGGAAGTCTTGCTTTCAACGCTAAAACCCTGCATAAACACTAAACTCCAAAACCGACATGCACGAATGAACTTGTTATACCAAGGGGGCTAGTACCAATGGATAAGTTATAAAACTCATGCTAACACCGAAGGTACACTCATGGCTAGGTTGACGGAATTTCACAACATCTCCCCCATGCTTAAACCTTGCTCGTCCTTGAGTAAGACTTTGATGGATATCATCGTTTCCCTTCATTGTTTAAACCTTGCACTTGATCATACAAGAAAAAACATAATGCTCCCAAAATTTAATTTGTGAAAGTTTCATAATGTACTAGCCTTCATCTCTACGGAGGGTAGATTATTAATTAAGCTTATCCCACAAGTATTAACATGCTCCCAAAGTTTAAATAGATCTCAAAAATTTTGAAATAAAGAATGATATGAAAAAGGGCTAGACCAAGTTCACAAATTTAAATCATCTTGCATATTGCTCATGAACTCTAATCTCATCTTGTCTCTCAAGCCTATTTATTCTACTCCTTTCCCTCTCATGACACATATATGTGGTAGGCTTTATATGGAGCTTTTTGGGAAAAGTTTAGTCCTACCAAGATTTTATAAATAAGATGCTGTCAAAACAAGACAAGCTTCTCATGGTCTTACCGAGGCTCGTCAAAAAGGTCATTGGAAAATAATGTTAAGTCAAGGAGGGGAAAGAGAAAAATACACACACTTGAGATAGGTGGACATGTGCAAATGGCAAAGAGTGATCCCGAGGCACAAAGGAAGTCCTCATTATCGGATTGCACATGGTTGGAAAATGAGTTTGGATCTTTTAATCTTGAAGCCTTGAAATTCCTAATGCACTTTAGAGAACCGGGGAGCTCATTTATTTTTACTTATACTCACATTTTTTCTGTTTCTCATACATATATATTTTTTCCTTTTCTTTCTTTCTCTTTTTCATCAATTTTTTTCATTTTCTCCCCTTGAACTCTAAAATTACATTGTACCTACCTCCTTCCCAATGCTTAGATGTTTCTCGTCCTCAGGCAAAGAGGTGATAGAGATAACATAGGTACCGGAAATACATTTCCTTTGGAGACATACTTGAAATCTTCAATGTTGGCACCATCTTGCGATCTTCCTTTAATTGATGGTCCATCCTCAACGATAGGTTGTGGTCAAGGAGGTAATCACAAAATATGATATTTGGTTTTAAGGGTGGATATCCGTTGAGGTTTGTGAGATCTCCGATGTGGGGATACACAATGCACGGATAAGAGGCTAGCAATAAGATAAATACACAAAAATGGAATGACCAACTTCTTAGTCTCGGGCCAGAGAAATCATGGCCAGCAATAACTCACTCAAAAATAAATCTCGTACACTAAGGTTTATGCACTCAAACATAAATATGACTCTGGATAGGTAGAGCAACACACAAGTGATATTCATGACAAGGTTAGCATTACTTTTGGAAATAAAAATCTTCTTTAATCTATCTAAAACTTGAGAGCACAAAAAACACTATGGGTCTTTTATTTAACCATAACCTCCGCTAAAGATTAAGCTAGCATTTAGATAAATTCAAATTTGTATTTTAAGAGTGCACTAGATTTAACATGCATAAATCAATTACAAAGATAAACAAAGCGGCAATTATAATCATATATCATCATGGCATAAATTTTGTAACTTAACCAAAGGTAAAAACAAGGTGGTGTCTTTATTCATGATGAAAACAAACTAACCTACATGCTGAAAATAAACTAACACACTTGCTGAAATTTAAATGAAAAAAACTGAAAACACTACACAAACACAAGCAAACACAAGCTGAAAATTAAAGAACAAGGTAAAAGAAAAGAAAATTAAAGCTCCTCCTTCTTCTAATCTTCCACCGGTGGTTGGTGTTGATAATCTTGGTAGTTGTACCCTTGTTCATAATAGGTTTGCACATCCCCTCCAACAAATTGATCCGGCTGTACTAGGTGAAGGCGCCCAAGCTCATGGGCAATATTTGCAGTGCCCTCACCTAATTGAGCCGCGTTGGATTGAATGGATGCGACGTTTTGCATGTTTCTCGCAGCATACCCTCCAATTATAGCCACACTTTGTTTTGGTTGGGGATATTGTGCATAGGGCTCCACAAAGGTTACGTTGGGCACCACATAATTTTGTGGGGGCATGGCTGGACCACTCCCCCATGCTTGCATTGGTGGCCCTCTGTAATAACTTGGCGGTGTAGGAATTCCTCCGAATAGTGGCACATAGTTTTGTTGTGCACCTCCCTCTTGCGCCGAGGAGGATCCCTCCTCTACAATTCTTCCTCTTTTATTCTTCCTTGCCGGCACAAGGAGTCCTTCCTCCAACCAATATTCCTTCCCTTGAATGAAGAGTCTAAATCTTGGGTTCGGAAGGGGTAAGTTCACTTTCGCCACATCAAAGCCTCTGCTCTCATCTCCACTAATATATTTTCCTTGCTTCAAGTATTGAAATCCGAGAGAGGTCCCGGGTGGAAGATGTTGGGGATTTCTTGAAATTCTTGGCTTTAAGGAGATGGACAACATAGAGAGGAGCACCCCGAACCGATATCTCCCGATCCCGATGTTGCCTCGCAACACCATCTGTTGATCATGAGGTATGAGGGGTCTATTGGCTGCATGGCAATCAAGGCCGAGTAAAGCCAATTCAACTCTGTGTCGGTCACCTTCGTCTCCCTCATCCTCCCCATAATCCTCTTACACATCCATGAGTGGAATACTTGGATAATGGGGTTCCGAATGGAATTTCATTGTTGGTGGGCTTCCCCATAGATTAAATTCCAAAATCCATCCAACATGCCTTCTGGCACGTCAACTTTCTCCGGAGCTCCCTTTTGGAAACCAAGTATCTCCCTAATGTGGTCATAGGGAACCACTTGCTGAATTCTGTGACACCCTAGGTTTTTAATTAACCCTAACAGCCGGTCAAAGTAGTTAACAATGGTCAAATCACGGCCAACCTGGGCCCTCACCTCGAAAAACTCACTAACCTACCCTAGTGAACCAATTTGAATAGTAAACACACTTGTGGGGCCAACCCATGGTCTAAGACTTGGTCAAACCCCTTTGTCCCCCTAGTGTCCATAGTAGTCTGCCGGAACTTTTGCGGCGTTCTCCGAAATTAACCTAAACACTTAAAATTCTACCTTTATGAAAGTTGTCCATCTTGTTGAGGGACACAACTTTCATGTAGATTGGCATTTCAAATTTTGATTGGAAAAGCTTGAAAAATTAGTTGCAAAGGCAGGGTTCACTGTTCAAAAGGACAGGCTGACATTCAAAGTTGCCATTTGTGTATTTCAAAATCTGTGAAGAAAAACCCCATATAGCCTTTTTAAAAGTTGTAGAGGGTGACTAGATCTACAACTTTCATGTTCAAAGTTTGGTCAAGTTTTATTCAAAAATTTGGAGTAAATTTGATTCAAACAGGGCACCAACAAAACGAAAATCGGGGCAAGGCACCTGCGCCGCGACGTCGCGCCGACTGCGCACCGCGCGCCGCCCCCGTGCACCGCCGGTCCTCGGCGTCCGCGCCCCTACGCGCCGCCCGAGGCCGAGCGCCGCCCGAGGCGTGCGCCGCCCGAGCCCCACGCACCCCGACGCGCCCTCGCCCTAGGCGCCTCGAGTCGGCCGCCGGCCACGCCGTCGTACGCGCGAGTGCGCCACGGACCACCGGTCCGACGGCGGCATCGCCACCGTACGCGCGCCGCCCGAGCCGCCGTAGCACGGCGGGAGCTTCTCGCGCCGTCACCCGTCGTCACGAAGGGCGAGTGCGCCTATAAAAGCCACCCCTTTCTCCCCTCTGCGCGCCACCCCCTTCGCGCCACCCGCCATTGCCGCCGCCGCTGTGAGCTCGCATCCCCGCTCGCGCTCACCGCCGGCCAACCACTCCCCTAGATTCCCTAGACCTAGTGCACCTCACAAGGTCGCGTGTTGCCCAGCAAAACGCCTTCCTCGTCGTTTCCCCCGAGCCGCCGCGGCAACCGCCACCGGCCGCCGTCGATCCCCGTCGCCGGCCGTCCCTTCCGCCCTAACTCCGACCCCCATCGACCCTAGGTGAGCACCCCGTCGAGCCCGGCCGGCTTGCCGGCCGGGAGCGCTGCCGGCTCGCCGGAATTGGCCGGAGCCGCGCCGCCTCCCCAGCCAAGGGCCCGATTGCAAGGATTGAAATCTTTCCAGGGTGTTTCGTGTAAAGTTTAGGACCGGTTTGTAATGAATCCTATCTAAGTTTTCTTGCTAGTTGGTCTAGAGAAGTAGAAAATCCCTAGAAAATTGTAGAAAATTCAGAAAAATGCCAAACCAATTTTGTTGGAGTCATGGAGAGAAATCCCACAACTTCTGTTATTCTCACAAGGTCTAATTCTCGATATTTTTAACATGAAAAATAGGATTGTGAAATACCTAGATCTGCCATAACTCAAAATCTACAACTCGTCTGTATATAAATTTTGGATATGTTGTGTGTCTTGTGCCCAACTTGTGCATGCTGTCTTGTTATGACAAAATACACCTCTGGTGAACTAATCATGATTTTTGGTTTAACAAAAGTATTTATTCTTAATTTGGGCATGTTTTCCTTTGTAAATTAATGGAGCAAGATCAGTAGTGTTTTTAGGTGTACATGCTGGTTCATTAGGCTTGTTTAGGACCAGAGAGCATGCCTGAGAAAGTTTGGATCATTTTGGTGCTTAATTATTTTTGTATGCATTTAATTTGAATCACTAGCTAGTCTTTGCTATTTTCTATAGTATTTAATTTCCTAGCTTCCAAGCATTACATGTGGGTCCAGTGGGCCAGTAAAGGTACTGATATGCTTAAGAAACACTTCCTTATGTTTTTGGTAATTTATTGCTTAATAAAAAGCTCTAAAGACCTTTAAAGGAATAAAGAGATATTAAATAAGGAAAATCCCTATTTAATTCTTTTCCCTTTTGGGAAAGTATTACCTAACTTAATTGTGATTAATAAAACACCCTTGCTGATAAGGAATTGATTTACGAATAAAAATATTGTTCATACCCTTGCTAGTGAAGGGAAAAGGACTAAACCTTTACATAAAATATCAAGTACAAAGGAACATTTATTCAAATGTCCAATAAAAGAATAAATCACACATGATTAATAACCTTCCTAAAAGAGATGTACTATCTAGATACTTGTTAAGGTGATATGACCAACAAGAGTTGGATAAGATAACAAACCGTCACATCACCTGAACTTGCATTGCATCCCGTGTAGATCTTCCGGACGGTGACTACTCCCTTGTCCCGGAAACCGAGGAAGGAGGAGCGGAAGCTTCGCTGCAGTACGTGAAAGTGCCCGACGACACCGAGGGTGCCCAGGCTAACTTAGCTGACGAAGGCAAGCTCCTGTGCATCTAACCTAGTTTTCAAATTCTTTATTCAATTATCTATGGATGATTGTGCATTTAAGTTCAGGAATTGAATGGAACCCTAGATGCATGATCCCTAGGTACCTTGTCCTTACTAGTATGATAGGTCGATAGGTGCTAAGCTATAGGACCATTACAAGTTGGGTGATGACCTCACTAGCGAGAATAGGTTCCTAGATAGGAATCACAATATATTCTTAATTGGATTGCTCATGTGGTAAGAGCATGGGATTTGGGCTCTGGTCCAATGGCTATTGTGGGTTAAGTGTTTGAACGTACTAAGCACTTGTCGGGAATGGGACCGGTAAGCCTAGTACCTTAATGAGATGGCTAGGGATGGAACTGTCACTACTCTTGGGGTTTGTCTCACAGCTAGCTACCGGTGGTGTATGGTGATTCCGGATAGCGTGCACCAAAGACTGTGGCCTTTCATCCCGACCCGAGGATTTTTGGGAACTGCTTGGGAGTTGTCCTTGCGGGGGAAGCCTACCGTGTGTTTAGGTCTACCTTGCAAGGTTTGAATCAATCGATGGTCGACCTCTCACCGTTATCTGAGACTACTTACTCCACTAACCATGAGATCCCTAATGATGGAAGTTGATGAATACTATGCTTGATTAATTGTATTGTACAACTTTATCTGTACTAGTTGGCTAATGTAGTAAAGATTAGACCCACTAGAACTTGTGCTAAAATCTTGAAAGTAAAAAAATACTCTTTGTTACTTTTTAGCAAAAGCAACCAAGTGGCCAAAAAGCCTTTCATATCTAGATGTGGTGAAGTAGTTATCACCGACGGGTAAGTCTTGTTGAGTATTAGTATACTCAACCTTGCTATAATATTTTGATCCAGGTAATGCTTTCAGTGATGTGTGGCCCGGAGAGATCCCGCCCGGCTGGGAGCTGGAGTGGGTGGAGGACGACAACTGAAGGCATCGTGGATGGCCTCTCGTGGTGTTTCCGCTTTCCGCTAGTTTAAATTCCGCTATTTTCAAAACTCTGAACTACTTCTTTACGACAAAAACTTCAGTTTGTAATAAGTAAACCCTTCGGGGTACGAATTTGGATGTTAATGATGTTGTATCTCTGGACTCGCCTTCGAGTGAGTTTTAATGCATATATTCAATCCTTGTTGCTATTCAAGTGATTTACCGGGCGTTAACCCGGCAACTAACGACAGGATGATACTTTATTATCGCTTAATGACCAAAGTGGATTGGTTTAGGCGATAGTACGGTATTTTCCTAGGCGGGTTGTCACAAATTCTCTCCAAACGGAATGATAAACTTGGCACCCCCACATCAAGAATAGGCTCCATAGTCATCAAGATTTCCAAGGCAAACTCCCTGTGGGTGTTTGCCGACACCCCGTTGGAGAATT
The DNA here is from genome assembly GCA_947561735.1 of Cenchrus americanus. Classification (NCBI taxonomy): domain Eukaryota; kingdom Viridiplantae; phylum Streptophyta; class Magnoliopsida; order Poales; family Poaceae; genus Cenchrus; species Cenchrus americanus. The sequence continues at coordinate 77,746,520 of OX387245.1, read as the reverse complement.
GCACCCATCCAAGGTGCCCTAACATATAATAAATGTCCGTGCCAAAACCCAATGAGTTGAGAGCTTGATCGTCGAAATCGACGTTTGCCACAAGCCTCTTCTCAAGGCGAGAGAGTTTCTTCTCCTCCTCCTCCTCCGACAAGATGATGAAGCCATATGTGGAGTACCGCGAAGTGTATGGAGGTGGAGCAGATGAACGGGTCGATCGACAAGGTGGGACGGGCGGCTCCTCCGTACGCCCTTGAGGTTCGGTAAACCTCATGGACGAGCTCCTTATTGCCCTCATGCCACCGAGAAGGAGAGTGTCGTTCCTCCTTGGCGGTGCCATGTCCTCCCTCATGCCACCGAGAAGAAGAGACTCGAAAACTGAGTGCCTCCTTGAAGACGTCGTCGAAGATGGCTTGGACGACGATGACCCCTTCTTCTTAGTGAAGAGACTTGTGGTTTTCTTCCACATGATTGCAGCACTCCTCTCTCTAATATAATTCCGGGTTTCAACCAGTAACTAAGCACTTCAAAAATTACTTCAGAATGTGGACTTTGAGTGGATTAAGGGTGTGAATTGTTTGAGCAAACAAGCTTGGGAAGGATGGCTAAGTCTATGGTGGTTCTGGACTTAAAAACTTGAGCACACAAATAGGGGAAGGAGAGAGTTGCTTGCCTGTAGAAGACGGGCACCGGGGGTGCCATTTATAGGGGAGGCCAGCCGGCCTGGGCCGACCGGCCTGGGGTAGCTCTGGCTCCTCCCTGGCTCGGTTTCTTCCAGCATGATGATCTCCCCTTCGTGACTGTCGTGCCCACGTGCTCCACTAGTTGCACCGCCCAAGCTCTCTAATCCACTCAGTTGCTTGCATTTTTGGTCCTTCCACTTTATGCCTTTGCTTTGAGTCATGTCCATGCTCCTTTGCTCCACTTGCTTCACATGCCACCGTGAATTTCCTGCAAAGTAGTGCTTGCTGCCCACCCATGCTTGCCCTTTGCATGTGGTCTTGATGAAAGTTGTTGGGAGGGCATCCAATGATGCATCATGGTGCATGCATGATTTACTTAACTAGATTGCCTCCCTCTAAGCATATCTTAAGGCTAAGAACTCCTCAAATTTCATAAATTAAAACTAATTTCAGAGCTACGAGAGAGCTCACGCATAATTTTCGAGAAGTTTTTAAACCATTAAAAACAAATGTAAGTCGAAAATATTTTCCGACTACATTTATATCGGTCTCACCGGTATTGCTTGCCTTCATTAGTTGAGAGCAAACTTTCCCGGCTTGATCATGGGGGCATAGGTTTAGGTTCTAATTTTGGCTAAATGAGAGAGCTTTTGAATGAACTAAAATTAAGCGAGGCTTAGAAAAATTCTATTCTTAGAGAAACCAAGGATTTGGATTTTTTAAAACAACCAAAAGTTAAGTTTCTAGGTTCACGCGAGTCCTACCACGTGATGAAAATTAAATAACATCTAGGTACAAGTCGTGGCTCCACTTGTGTGTTTTTAGCATGAAAAACAAGTCAACCACAACATCATAAAGAGGATGAATGGTTGAGCTATGTTCTGAATTTATTCGGTTGTGGTTTCTTGAAAAACAAACAATCACATAGGAGGGTTCATGTAAATGTTTTATGATCAAGCAAAATATTCAACCAAGAATTATGTCTCTAATATTGTTCAACCACTTCTAAGTCTAATGTCTTTGCGTAGTAAAATTGAAAACTTAATTATTTGAAAAGACTCGAAAAACTTGGAATCGGGTTGTCCTCCCGGTAGCTTATTCTTGACTCGACGAAACGGGTTGCCTCCTGCCTAGCGCTTCGTTTATAGTCCATGGCTACTTCTTCCCTTGATTACTTCGGATCAACGCTCTTTGCGGGCGTTGCAATCTTGGGTACTCACTTCCGCACCATCTTGGGCACAGGCTTATTCTCCGGCTTAGTCATCTTTTTGGTCTTCAGAGGCGACTTTTGTTCCTTTGTCTTGACGGATACAACATCTTCCTTGATTTTCTTCACATCCTTCTTTGGCTCTTCCTTCTTCTTCAGCCCTTCCTTCTTCCTTTGTTCTTCCTTAACAACGCGATGATGAGGTGGAACATATTAACTTCAATCATATTGCATACTACGAGGCGTGGTCGAAATTTGAAAGAACTCTTCTCGCCGTTAATGTCAAAGTTGATTTCCCCCTTGCCAACATCAATAGTAGCTCCCACGGTCTTGAGGAAAGGCCTCCCAAGGATGAGTGGTGGCTTCTCCCTCTCTCCCGTCTCGAGTACCATGAAGTCGACGGGGATGAAGTGATGTCCAACCTTCACGGGCACATGTTCGGCGATGCCCAAGGGATAGCGAATGGAGTTATCACCCAACTTTAAGCACATACCCGTAGGCTCCAACGGTATGCGTAGCTTCTCGAACACATCCCTTGGCATGACGCTCACACTAGCTCCAAGGTCGCATAATGCCTTCTCAAACTTGAACAAACCAACAAAACATGGAATTGTCGGGCATCCGGGGTCTTTTTGCTTCTCTAGTCCATTAGCAATAGCGGCACTACATTGCTCGGACATCTTGACATGATCTACCCCGAATGTTTCTATCTCATATTTATTGGCAACTATGTCTTTGAGGTAATGAGAATATGTAGAACTTGAAGCGCATCCAATAACGGCATGTTGATGCTAAGTCTACGCACAACCTCCATAAACTTCTCAAAGTGGTTATCAAGTTACCTCGGAAGTAGCGTGGCTTGAGTTGTAGTATCTTCGTATCTTCTCCCGGCATCTCAAACTCGGGCTCTTCCGTGACGATCTCCGTAACATCCTCCTTAGCAAATTCCTCGGCCTCGGTGGATGCTTTAGGCTTCCTTGCTCCTGCAGAACGTTCCGGATCTTTAGTCTCCTTCCCTGAATGTGTTTGAATCGCCTTCGCCGTTATGGGACCTTTAGGTTGTCCCGGAAGCTTCCCTTCATTAGTGGTTAGGCACCCGACATGTTGTCCCACTTGCGTCTCGAGCATCTTCATCATGTTGAGCACTTGATGGTTGGAGCATCCGACCTCCGTCACTTTTCTATCGATGTTCTCCAACACCTTGTCTATGGCTTTGAACTTGGTGACGGTGTCCTTGTTGAAATTAGCTTGCTCGTCCATGAAGTCCTTCAATTGTATATGAAGCGGAACCGAATTCGGAATGGATGAGCTTGCATTAAATTGAGGTCTACCTTGCATGTAACAGAATGGCTCCACACCGGTCTGGCCGGTCTCAGCCAGAAAGCCCCAAAACACCAAACAGTCTTACCGAGCTCCAAACTGGCCCAAACTCGAAATAGCAGCAACACAGGACAATAGCGAACACAACCAAACATTCACCCGAGCAAAAACCCAAGAAGGGTTGCACCGGTCAGACCGGTCAAGAGCACCGGTCAGACCGGTGTAGCCTGGGCAGCTCGGGATGAACTGCAATGGCGGGTCAACTCCTCCAAATCCAAATTTCGATCTCTCGAATCACTCCACGGACTTGAACAAGACTTTCGGGATAACAGGAGCACCTCATGAGGAGTCCATAGCCTTGATTTTGTCCACCAAAACCTGCCAAATCAAGAGGAATCGAAGAAATCTCGCCAAGAACTCCTCTAACCCTAGAACACCGAAAACCCCAAAATCGAGCCCCTTAATTCACGGATTTAGGAGGGGAATCAAAGGAAAAAGAACCACGAAGGGTTCACACAAATTTCCCCCATTAAATCCCCAAGAGCAAGGTCCCGAAAACACACCGAGAAAAGCATCAAGAGAGGGCTCCAAAAATCACCACCAAGAACAACCGGGAACAACACAACAAAGCCTTGAGGAACCACGCCGAATCATCTATACATATCAAAGAGGTTCATACAAGGTATAGATTTCCGCCCGATCATCCAACCCTCTCACAAAATCTCACCATGAAGCTCTCAAGCTAGTCCTATGGAAATCCTAAGAAAATAGGAGTGAAAATAGGAAAGCAAATGAACTAGGGTTCCAAGAGATGGCTGCCATCCTCTCACCTCATGGGTTATATGGAGGCAACCGAAAGTCTAAAATACCCTTACTTAATAACTAGGGATACATGCCCCTCAAGGGCGGTTTTGGAAGGCTTCAAATTTTCTACATCGAACGGATGCCCAGCGACCCGACCCTGCTTAGCCTCGACGCAAGCCATGTGATCCCAACACGTGTCCTCTGCTTCAAAGATTTCGGACTGCATTGTCGCACATCAGTCAGACCGGTGCTCCTCACCGGTCAGACCGGTCAGACCCACCGGTCAGACCGGTCTGGAGCTGCTGCAGCACCATCTTCGGTTCTTCGGTCTTGGCTTTGTGGATCAACCAAGGAACCCAATGGTTTTCTGGTGAACCACCGGAAACCCCACGAACTCGGTGTAGCCTCCCAATCGCCACTCATGACTCGGCTCCCACGTAGTCCCGGCTCGACCTTGGTTTTGAGGCTCTACCAAGAAACCGTCCAGGACTTCATCTTGCTGTTCATGCCACCATGCGGCTCGCACTTGACCCCACTAGCCACCATGTCTGTCGAACGAAGCCTACTTGTCTTCTCCACACCTGGAGGCCTCACCGGCGATGACCTTTCGCGCTTGTTCTTCACCTGCACCATCACCAGTCAAGCCACAACGTGCACCTGCAATACTTAACTAAGAATCAGTCCACACAACGTTGTCAATCACTCATCACATAAGGAAGCGACCATCCACCAGTCCTCGAACCACACATGGTCCTCAATCTCCCCCTTGATGAGTGCATTGACAACACCCACATAAAGTAACACGAGGGAAAAGAAAAGAAACAAACAAGAAGAAACTCCAACAAGAGATCGAAAGCCAAACAAAGCCAAAGAGCAAGATCACTTGAAGAAGGCAAGTCTCGGACCCCTTAGGCAAGGGCAACGGCTCGACACATCCGAGACAAAACTATGCTCAAACAAAGAGCGCAAACCACCAAACAAAAGCTCAAAAAACCACAAAGAGCTCCCCCTACACACATGAAAGCTCCCCCTGAACTAATGCAACTCCCCCTGGACGAATGCATGCAAAACACCACTTGAAACAGGGCAGCTGCAACAACTCAGCTTTGACCGGTCAGACCGGTCAACACCACTGGTCAGACCGGTGTGCAACATGTGAATAGGGCCAGCACTCTGACCAGTCAGACCGGTGACCCCGACCGGTCAGACCGGTGCACACCAGAGCCCAGAAATGGCTCGAAACCACCTGAAAACCTTCTAAATGCATCCAGCAAGCCATTTCAAGCTCAAACTTTTTCCCCTTGTTGGCAATGCATGAATCAAGCCAAAAATGCAAAACTTTCAACCTAGCGCTTCTCAAATAGACAAAATTCAACATAGGACGCTACACATGTCCAAATGAGCAAGTTAGATACTCTATAGCTTCGTATTGAGATCAACTACAAGATCACCAAGTTTCACAACCATTGGACGAAGCTAAGATGGATTTGGGCAATTTTGCGAAAAATTTACCTCTCATGAGCAATGTCCTAAACATGATCAAAACATGTCAAAATGGCAAAGCCACACAAACTTCATGCTAGGACAACCATTCTAATCATAAGACCATCACAAACACCCACAAGCACCTCATGTCATGTCAAAGCCACTGAGCCATGTGCCTACTTCTATATATGAGACTTCTCATTGGTAGGCATCATGCAACAGTTTAGCACCCAAAGCAAATTAAATTTAACACATATGACATGGGAGCACATTTTCGAAGCATATTACATTTCATTTTCAGATTCGTACTTGGTACATGAAATGCCTTTGCGACAAAAAGGAACTTATGTTCCTCCACAAGATAAAGCAAGAGGGCTAAACATTCATGATGGCAAATGAGCCTTTGGCCCCATATGATCAATAAGCTAGCTATCCAACCACAAATTAAGCATAACCAAGCCACTAAAACATGTCAAGATCATATAAAGTCATTTACACATGAGAGAGCATATATGTGACATTTTTCAAAAAAACATAGCCATCAACCATGGATTATAAATCAACATTATCAAGAGCTAAGCCAAACTAACCATAGCATGCCAAACAAGATCACAAAGACATAAATAGCGTTCCATGGTGAATAATGTATATAGGAGAAGCTTTTGCTATCCAATGCATATAATACAAAATGCATGCAATCTAAGATACAAGGATGCCTATACATCATGTTACATATGCCATGCCAAATGCAAGAAATGCACAAAGGAAACTATACATATGCTACAAAGGAGCTCCCACACACCCAACTCAAGAAATCAAACACACACCAAGCTCCCCCCGCAAACGAGTGAAAGTTGCTTGATCTAGGGGTTTGGTGAAAATATAGGCTAGTTGGTCATGTGTGGGTACATGGATCAAAGTATCTTTCCTTTCTCTTGTCTCTCAGAAAATGATACCTCACTTCTATGTGCTTGGTTTTGGAATGGAGCACTGGGTTCTTTGCAACACTTATGGCACTGGTGCTATCACATTGAAGTGGAACATGGGTATACTCCTCACCAAAGTCACTCATGGTGTATGTGATCCAAAGGAGCCGAGAGCAACAACTAGCAGCGGCAACGTACTCTGCCTCGGTAGTGGATTGAGCAACACTCGACTGTTTGCGGGAAGACGAAGACACCAAATAAGATCCCAAAAACTGGCAAGTCCCAGAAGTGGACTTCCTATCCAACCGACACCCGGCAAAATCCGCATCCGAAAAACCATGAAGCGCCAAAGAAGAGGACGCGGAGTACCAAAGGCCGAAGTCGGGAGTGTGACGCAAGTACCTGAAAATTTGCTTCACCGCTTGCTGATGCGAAGTCCTCGGAGACGCTTGAAAATGAGCGCACAGACATACCGAGAACTGGATGTCTGGCCTCGTCGCCGTCAAGTAGAGGTGTGACCCGATCATGCTTCGGTACTCCTTCTAGTCTACGTGTTCTCCTTCCTTGTCTGTATAAAGAGCTGTAGTCGTACTCATCGGCGTCGTCATAGCCTTGGAGTCCTCCATCTTGAACTTCTGCACAATGTCCTTGGTGTACTTAGCTTGGTGCACAAATGTTCCTTCCTTTGATTGCTTGATTTGTAGCCCGAGGAAGAACTGCAACTCGCCCATCATGCTCATCTCAAATTCCCTGCTTATGTCATCTGCAAACCTTGCAACAAGAGAGTTATACGAGCCACCAAAGACAATATCATCTACGTACACCTGCACAATCAGGATATCTCTGCTCTGCCTAAGTAGAAACAAGGTCTGATCAACCTTCCCCATCTCAAAACCTCTCTCAAACAAGAACCCCCTCAACCTACCATACCAAGCTCTAGGCGCCTGCTTCAACCCATACAATGCCTTCCTCAACTTGTACACCTGGTGGAGGTACTTCTCACTCTCAAACCCCGGTGGTTGCCTCACATACACTTCTTCCTCCAACACACCATTCAGGAAAGCACTCTTCACATCCATTTGGTGCAATGTGAACCCTTTAGCCACAGAAAAGGCTAGAAGGATCCTTATCACCTCCAAACGGGCTACGGGAGCAAAGGTCTCCTCGTAGTCGATCCCCTCCTTCTCACTGAACCCCTGAGCAACAAGCCTCGACTTGTTTCTCACTACTTCACCTTTCTCTCCCTCCTTGTTCTTTCACACCCACTTTGTACCAATCGGCTTACACCCTGGGGGAGGATCAACCAATTCCCATACCTGATTCCTCTCAATGTTCTCCAACTCCTCATGCATCGAATTAACCCAATTATGATCAAATAGTGCGTGTACATTGTCTTTGGGATCAAAGGTGGCAACAAATGCAGCATGAGCGAAAATGAGAATTGTTCCAAACCCTCGACCGTGTAGTGCGTTCATTCATGCCGATGATCCTTGAAGCTGGGTGATCCACTTGTACTTGCCGGGGAGGTTCTCGCCTTGATGCTACCTCCCCCTCAACTGTAGCTTCTCCTCGATCTTGATTTGTCGTCGTAGGTGTAGGAGAGGGTCCGTCCACCACCGTAGTCGAAGTAGTAGGTACATGTTCAGCCGGGGGCACCACACCGCCACCTTCATCGTCCCCATGTTCATGCTCCTCCTCTTGAAAAATCTCCTTGCCAAGCTCATCATCACCTGCACACTCAAAGACAAGCTGACTACGTGGCTGTGTCTCGTCGAAGGTTACCTCACAAGTCTCCACGATTTGGTTAGTTTCAAGATTGAGCACACGATATGCTCTAGAGTGAGATGCATAACCAAAGAAAATACCATCGACCGACCTAGCCTCAAACTTATCCAACTTCTTCCCTTTCTTTAGATTAAAGCACTTGCAACCACAAATATGGAAGTGACTCACCTTGGGTGTGCGACCGTGCATCAACTCGTAGCATGTTTTCTTCTTATGCACTCTGAGGTAGATCCTGTTTGACACATAGCACGCGGTATTCACCGCCTCAGCCCAGAACCTTCTCGGAGTCCTATGCTCATCAAGCATCGTCCGAGCCATTTCAGACAAGGTCCTGTTTTTCCTTTCCACAATACCATTCTGGGGAGGCGTATACGGACTCGAAAACTGGTGTTCAAGACCCAAGTCATGGAAAAAGGTTTCAAAACGAGAGTTTCTGAATTCTGAGCCATTGTCACTGCGGATTGCTCGTATGGCATCTCCGTGCCTCTCGTTCGTCAACCTCAAGACAAGATCTCGAACAAAACCAAACGTCTCCCCCTTATCCTCGAGAAAGAACACCCACGCATACCGAGAATAGTCGTCCACCACAACTAGGACATACCACTTCCCACCCGCGGACCGCACACGAGCTGGGCCAACAAGGTCCATATGGAGCAGCTCGCATGGATGCTCAGTCATCACATCGGTGAGAGGCGGGTGAGAAGAGGCTACCATCTTGGCATGCCTACATGGAGCACAAACCAACTCTTTTTCAAGCCTCAACCGTGGCAATCCTTGGACCAAATTGAGTTTACTCAAGCGAGACAAAAGGTCAAAGCTCAAGTGACACAACTTCCTATGCCACTTCAACAACTCACTCGAAGAACCAGCCAAGAAACAACGCTCAACACCTGAGGACCGAGAAAAATCAGCTCGAAACACCTGACCCTTGGGAACTACCATACAGACAAGGTCCTCTCGAGAATCCAAAATCCGAGAACCACCAGGCCAAAACAACACCTCAAAACCCTCATCCAACAGCTGGGACACAGAAAGCAAATTGTATCCAAGCGATTGAACAAGAGCAACACGCCTGAGAGTGATCTTGTCACTCACATTAATCTCACCTTCTGAAAGCACACACCCACGCCCATTGTCCCCAAAAGTGATGTACCTCCTTGTCACCACCGGGACGAGACTTGAGAACCACCCCTTGTCTCCGGTCATATGCCTCGAGCAACCGGAGTCAATCAACCAAATGTTCTTCAAGTCTCCCACCTGAAATTCAAAAACGAGCACGTGAGCGAACAAACGACTCAGCACTGGGGTTAGTACCAAAAGAGTAAAACCAGTGCCGAGCCATTTGCTCGAAAGTGAGGTTAGCACAAACCAAACCATCTTTCCTACCCAAGCTACCTCCACGAACACCACCACGGTAACCACCATGAGGGAACCAACCCTTTCTACCTGGGGGAGGACCAAAACCACGAAAGAAAGCCCGTGGACCGTCCCTCCTCTCCATCTCAAAGCTACAGATCCTCCCATCCCTGTATTGAGCACGAGGGGGAGAACGCCTAGCAAACTGACCTCCTGCAAACTCTCCAGCCCAACCACCAGAACCACGACCTCCAGAACCAAACCTTGCAACTCTACTAGCGCAAAACCCAAACTGCTGCATGTCCAGGCCTGCACCGGTCTGACCGGTGCCCCTCACCGGTTTGACCGGTGTAGCCCGGCCAGCAACACCTCCAACAGCCTTTCGCTCTCCCCAAGCCGGAACTGTCCTCACACTCGCCTTAGCCCTGGGCATCTGCACACGAGGCTCAAGTACACCATCGGAAGGGTGGTACTTGTCCTTGTTAGCCCACTCCTTCGCCATTATCTCCTCTCGCTTCCTCTTTAAGCAAAACTCATCCTTATGGCCATCTCTCCCACAATAGCCACAATAGAACCTCACAAGCTTAGGTTTGGACTTGGGTTTGGGCTGCTCACTTGTTTTCTCTCCACTCGACTTCTCTACCGATTTCTCCTCACTAGCCTTCTCACTTTCCTTCCCAAAGAACACTTTCCCGGAAGTGCTCACAAACTTGATAGGCTTTTGGAAATCATTTGTTTGTGGGGAAAACACGGGTGGAGCTGGGTTGTGTCTAGTCGGTTCCGAAGATGGTTTGGTTTATAAGGGAAATCATTTTTGTGGTGGGTTTGTGGTGGCTCTGGAATGTTTTCTCCACTTCCTCACCAACCTTGTTTGCCCCAAGTCCCTCAGCATCCTGCCTCTTGAATGTCTCGATCATTATCCTCAACTGAGGCTCATGACCGGACAACAAACCCATCAACTTTCTCAACTCATCATTCTCATCCTGCAAACGAGCAACATAGTGTGCAAGTTCCAAATTCTTCAAAGCATGCATTTCACAAGTAGAGCAAGATGTAGGAATTGGTTCTTTTAGCTTAGCCTCAAGAGAAACAGTGTAAGCATGCATCTCATCAACTTTAGCATGCAAGACAGGGCAAGAAGTACAAGCACCTATCAAAGCAAGTTTAGATTTAAGCTTAGCCACTTCAAACCCTAAGCACATCTAGTTCCTCACACTTGGAGGCATGCTTTTCCTTAGACAAAGGAAGATCAGCAAGATAAATAGAGCAATCAGCACATTCAACATCATCAAAAACAACAGGTGAAGCTTTCAGAGAGTCAATTTCAAGCTTAGCATCCAAATTCTGAGTTTCTAGCTCAGCCACTCCAGTTCTAGCGTCCTCGAGTGAAGCCCTAAGCTCTTTCCTCATTTTCTCAGCCTCTCTAAGCATGTCATCACGATTATCAAGCAACAAGCCAAGCCGTTTATTCTCCTGACGCAAGAAAGGAAGTTCATCACGCACCTCGTCGTCGGAATCAGAGTCCGAGTCGCTCTGTGTGCTCTTCTTGCTGCCGGAGCTCAGCGCCATGGTGCAGAAGCCGTCTCTAGCGAAGCAGCTTAGCCTGCTCAGGTTCTTGGACGACTTCCTGCTCTTGCGACGATCACCTTCATCTTCACTGCTGCTTGAGCTCGAGGTGGAGTATGCGGAACTAGAGTCGACGTCGCTCGCTCCAACCATCGCTCGGGCCTTGCCTCGGCTCTCTTTCTTCCTCGATCGTCGCTCGTCCTTGTGCTTGTTTTTATGCTTGCTTTTGTGGTCACACCACGACCGGTACTTGCCATCTGTCCTTGACTTGTGCTTGTAGCCATCCTTGTTCTCGACCTTCTTCGGGCAGTCGGCGATGAAGTGTCCCGGCTTGCCGCACTGGAAGCATGTCCTCGTGTTCCTCCTCATGTTCACCCGGTTCTCGTGTAGCCTCTCGAACCTCCTTGTCAGCAACGCCAGCTCGTCCTCTCCAAGCACGTCGAACTCCTCATCTAGCATAGACATCAAAGAGGACAAAGAGAACATCCTGGTGGATGGGTTAGTGTTAGCCTTTCCTTTCGAACCACCAACGAGGGCAAGACTATGAGAGTTAGTTGAGCCCTCGAGCTTGGCTGTCATGCTCCTATCCACCTCAGCCGAAATGAGCTTCAAGAACAGCTCATTCACCGTCAGAGTGTCATACTTCTCCGACTCCACAATGGCCTCGAACTTTCCGCCCCAAATCGTACGATCCAAAGAGTGTAAGAGCTTGATAGCTCTATCATGATCATCATATGGGAGCACGTCCACATTGGCCCTCATGTTGTTCACAACCACCTTGAACCTCTGAAACAAGGTATCAATGGACTCACCAGGGAGATGAATGAAGTTCTCGTACTCTCTCCGGTAGGTCGCATACATCCAAGCCTGAACCTGGGCATTCCCAACATGAGCTTCCTTCAACACCGACCAGATTCTACAAGCCAAGTGCTCAGTGTGCACCCGATCGAACTCAGGCTGACACAAAGCACGAAACAAGTAGTTGATCGCCTTATTGTTGGCGTTGAACATGTCCCTCAATCCTGGAGCAAGGAAGTCCATAGGCTGGACATAGCCTGTGTCCACCGTGACATCCCACACGATCTAACCCTTTCCGCGGAGGAACGATGCCATCCGCTTACTCCACATCTGGTAGTTTTTGCCATCGAAGTGTGGAGGACCCGAACCCCATTCCTGCTACACCATCCTTGGATAATAGACTGGTTAGAGTCAATAAAGACCCGAACCGGCTCTGATACCACGTGAAGGACCGATGCCGCGAACCAGAGAGGGGGGGAGTGAATGGGAGCCGATAAAAATTCTTCTCCAAGGAGATGGAAACTCCAACAAGATGAACACGGCTTCCAACACACGTCTCCGACTCACTTCCCAAGTCGGCCAAGTCCACTCAGCCACTGGAATGCTACTGAACCTATGAACCAACTCCCAACCTCACAGACCCGAGAACGCAGTGGAACACCAAAACTCCAGTCCACAGACTAACACCGGTAAGACCGGTGAGCAGCACTGGTCAGACCGGTCCCTGTTGGTGAAACCTGGCGACTTCCACAGAATGGCTCCACACCGGTCAGGTCGGTGCAACACATCGGTCAGATCGGTCTCAGCCAAAAGCCCCAAAACACCAAACATGCCTACCGAGCTCCAAACTGACCCAAACACGAAACAGCAACAACAGAGGACAACAGCGAACACACCCAAACATTCACCCGAGCAAAAACCCAACAAGGGTTGAACCAGTCAGACCGGTCAAGAGCACCGGTCAGACCGGTGTAGCCTTGGCAGCTCGGGATGAACAACACTCGCGGGTCAACTCCTCCAAATCCAAACTTCGATCTCCCGAATCACTCCACGGACTTGAACAAGACTTTGGGGATAATCGAAGCACCTCATGAGGAGCCCATAGTCATGAGTTTGTCCACCAAAACATGCCAAATCAAGAAGAATTGAAGAAATCCCGCCAATAACTCCTCCAACCCTAGAACACCGAAAATCCCAAAATTGAGCCCCTTAACTCACGGATTTGGGAGGGGAATCAAAGGCAAAAGAACCATGAAGGGTTCACATAAATTTCCCCCATCAAATCCCCAAGAGTAAGGTCCTGAAAACACACCGAGAAAACCACCAAGAGAGGGCTCCAAAAATCACCAACAAGAACAACCAGGAACAGCACAACAAAACCTTGAGGAACCACGCCGAATCATCTATACATAACAAGGAGGTTCATACAAGGTCTAGATTGCCACACGATCATCCAACCCTTTCACAAAATCTCACCATGAAGCTCTCAAGCTAGTCCTATGGAAATCCTAAGAAAATAGGAGGGAAAATATGAAAGCAAATGAACTAGGGTTCCAAGAGATGGATGCCATCCCCTCACCTCATGGGTTATATGGAGGCAACCAAAAGTCTAAAATACCATTACTTAATAACTAGGGATACATGCCCCTCAAGGGCGGTTTTGGAAGTCTTCAGAATTTTTCCATCGAACGGATGCCCGGCGACCGCACCCTGCTTAGCCTCGATGCAAGCCATGCGATCCCGATGCGTGTCCTCCGCTTCGAAGATTTCGGACTGCGTCGTCGCACACCGGTCAGACCGGTGCTCCTCACCGGTCAGACCAGTACCCACCGGTCAGACCGGTCTGGATCTGCTGCAGCACCGTCTTCGGTTCTTCGGTCTTGGCTTTGTGGATCAACTAAGGAACCCAGTGGTTTTCTGGTGAACCACCGAAAACCCCGCGAACTCGGTGTAGCCTCCGCCAATCGCCACTCATGACTCGGCTCCCACGTAGTCCCCGCTTGACCTTGGTTTTGAGGCTCTACCAAGAAACCGTCCATGACTTCATCTTGCTGTTCATGCCACCATGCGGCTCGCACTTGACCCCGCTGGACACCGGGTCCTCGAACGAAGCCTACTTGTCTTCTCCACACCTGAAGGCCTCACCGACGACGACCTTTTGCACTTGTTCTTCACCTGCGCCATCACCAGTCAAGCCGCAACCTGCACCTGCAATACTTAGTCAATAATCAGTCCACACAACGTTGACAATCACTCATCACACAAGAAAGCGACCATCCACCGCTCCTCGAACCACACATGGTCCTCATAGCACCTTGGCTTCCTCCGGGCAATCCTTGTGGACATGGCCATATTCTCCGCATTCTTCACATGTGGATCTTGCTTCAGCAGCCTTTAAGTCTTGAGCCTCTCTCTTTCTGTCTCCGTCTTCCCCAACCTCCGCATAAGCGAGTCGATCTTGCCTTCAAGTATGTTTTCTCTCTCCACTTGCAAGACTCCTTTGACGTTCCCCGTCGGTTGAACCGGAAGTAAGCGTCAGGACGACACCCACGTGTCATTGTCCGTGACCTTCTTGAATAGAGTGAAAGCTTCGGTCGGCGTAAGCTTCATGATAGATCCTCCCGCTGATGCATCGATGATCGTCCTTGACGCCATGGTGAGTCCTCGGTAGAACTTCTGAACGAGGTCCTCCTTCGGGAACTTGTGATGTGGAACCACCCGATTGTTCTCATTGAAGCGCTCGAATGCCTCCGATATGGTCTCCGTAGGATATTGAGAAAAAGTGGCAATCTTATTACGCAAGCTTTGAGTTTTACCTGGCGAGTAGTATTCCTTCATGAAGGCCCTCATCAACGCATTCCAATTTTGCACCGTCTCCACTGGTTGAGAGTGGAACCATTGCAAAACCTTCCCGAGTGGCGAGAACGGGAGGAACCTCGCCCTCATTTGATCTTGAGTCACCCCGTCCATGTTGATGGTTTGACATAGTTGAATGAACGCTTGGAGGTGAAGGTCAGATGGATCTTCTTTACCGGTGAAGGGTGAATGTTGCACCATGCGGATTGTTGAGGTCTTGATCTCGAACGGCCTTCCGATCTCCGCGAGGTTGAAGATTAGTAGGTCGACGATGTCCGGGGTGCATAGCTCCCCGAACTTGCGTTCTCGCGGCAGTTGTTCACCCATCTATGGAAGTCGATTCTCCCGAGGACTTTGAGGTGGTGAATTCTTCGGAGATTCCAACGATCCTTCGTCTTCCGACTTTGAATCTACAAAATCCAAATTTTGAGCTTGATGTGCTTCGCGTCTCCTTAGCTTGTAAAGTTTTTATGGATCATCCACAAAATTATCGGGTTTGTTGGAGAGGTAGCCGTCCATCTTCTGTTAGGGTTAGCGATAAACAAAATATACAAAAACGAAAAAGTAAAAACAAATCTAAGAAAACTAGGGTTAGACAAACTAGATTAGATTGACTTTGAGGATGATCAAAAGTTAGTAGATGTGAAAAAAAAACTAAAAGAAAACTGAAAATTACACAAAAATGTAATAAAAGATCAAATCTTGATCACTTGTTCCCCGGCAACGGTGCCAGAAAAAGGGGCTTGTTGACGGTGTATATTCGTGTTAAAGTTCAAGTAGACTTGCAAGCGGACAAGTCTCCCGTCATAGTCAAGGGACCCTTCTTTCCTCAAGTGGTGAACCCAAAGTATCGAATCCATGGAACAAATGTGTGATGCAAAGGTTGATCTATTAAAACCAAGAAACTTAGATCTTAAAAAGGTGGAACCTATGCATGTAATCTTAAAGAACATCAAAACGAATCTAATCTACTAAAGACCGAGGTAGCGAGAGATAGAGAGTGATAGATAAACTGATCTAGAGAGATCGGATCAAGCCTTTTGTTGAAGTTCCGAGAAAAAGAAGTAATAGCAAGTTCAATCTCATTAGAAGCCTCTTTAAACCACGGTTTCCCGTCGAACTCCGAAAACGCCTGCCTTTTGGAGCTACAGTTTTGTCACAATGCACCCCTATTCGTGCGGGTTAGTTTAGGGCGACTCCAAGGACAAATTGAAATCTTTCGGAAGGTCAGGCATGCACCTCTAGCCACCATGACTACAAGAACACCCTATGTGATTTATCTCGAGAATAGATCTAAGATAAGAAAAGCCGATCGAAATCAAAGACGTTGGAGAAACACTTGATCGCTAAAAATCTGATTCAACTTGATAAATCAACTTGGTACATGATACATGAATCAAGATCACCACCAGGATCCTACCTCGATCTTGCTTCAAGCTCTGGGAACTCCGACGTGGTCTTCCTTGAAAGGTTCCCACGTTGGCTAGGGAGACCCTAGTCAACTAGCTCGACCCTCTCCTCTCCGAGATGGTGTCCCTCTCTTCTCTGCTCCTCAGCAGCTGATGACAAATGAATTGATGCGTGGCTCTTGGCCTCGGGGCTATAAATAGCCCGAATGGCAACTAGGTCAAAGGGGGGTGACTGGGCCCCAGAGTGGGCTGGGCCGGCCGGCCTGGGCCCACCTCGGCATAGTCAGCTCCCTCCTTTGCCCGGTGTCGGTTCCCGAGTCTTCTAGATCCTTCCCCCTTTTTGCATGTGGGCCCTTGTCGTCAGTTTCTCTCCGAGTTGAACGAAGCTCCTTGTCTCGCAAGATTCAGCACTTTTCTTGCTAGGTCCTCAGAGTTTGTCATCTTCTCGGATTTGGTCCCTAGTCTTCTTGGAGTCAAGTTTGCTTCATTGCATGACTTGTACCAGGCTTGAAGGTCTTGTAAAGGTGCTTGATGAACTTATCCCGGAAGTCTTGCTTTCAACACTAAAACCCTGCATAAACACTAAACTCTAAAGCCAACATGCATGAATGAACTTATTATACCAAGGGGGTTAGTACCAATGGATAAAATATAAAACTCATGCCAACACTGAAGGTAAACTCATGGCTAGGTTGACAGAATTTCACCGTCAACAGTGGGGCCCGCTTGTCAGCGGCGTGGGGCGCCTGCCGCATTAATTGTCGCCGCATGCGGAGTCTCCGGGGGTGTTACTCCCCCAGATCCTATAAATCGCAGGGGGCGCAGGGGCGAGAACCATTACCTTTTCCATTCGCATCCACCCCCCACGCATCTCCTCTTCCTCCCAGCCGTGCACTCCACCGCTCCGGATCCGCTCACATTTCTTTCGCTTCCGCCGCCATTGCTCCCTGCCCTTGTCTTCCATGGCTCCCCCGATTCTGGTGCTGGATCGCTTCTCGTGGTTCCGGTCGTCGGCGAACCGGTTGTCGCTATAGGAGTTGGTGACCAGCTAACGTCGGCCGGCTACGGCACGCGCCCAGCGTGGATGGTCCCGCTGTCGGTGGCAGCGATGAAGGACCGATACGGCGAACCAGAGAGGGGGGAGTGAATGGGAGCCGATCAAAATTCTTCTCGATGGAGATAGAGGCTCCAACAAGATGAACACGACTTCCAACACACGTCTCCGACTCACTACCCAAGTTGGCCAAGACCACGCAGCCACTGGAGTGCTACTGGACCTAGGAACCAACAACCAACTTCACAGACCCGAGAACGCAGTGGAGCACCAACTCGAGCCTTACTGACCTACACCAGTCAGACCGGTCCCTGCTGGTGAAACCTGGGAACTTCCACAGAAAGGCCCCTACACCGGTCAGGCTGGTGTAGCTCACCGGTCAGAACGGTTCAAGCCAGGAAACCCCAAATTTACCAAACAGGCCCACCGAGCCCCAAACTGACCCAAACTTGAAACAGCAGCAACACGGGACAACAACGAACTCAGCCAAACATTCACCTGAGCAAAACTCAACAGGATTCTACACCAGTCAGATCAGTGAGAGGCACCGGTCAGACCGGTGTGACTTGAGCTCTCGGGATGAACAGCACCCGTGGGTCAACTCCCCCAAATCCAACTCCCGATCTCCCGAATCACTCCACGGATTTGTGCAAGACTTTGGGGATAGTAGGAACACCTCATGGGCACTCCATAGCCAAGATTTTGTCCACCAAACCTTGCTAAATCAAGAGGAATCGAAGAAATCCTGCCAAGAACTCCTCTAACACTAGAACACCGAAAACCCCAAAATTGAGCCCCTTTGCTCACAGATTTGGGAAAGGAATCTAAGGGAAAATAACCACGAAGGGCTCATGCATACATCCCCCACCAAATCCCAGAGAGAAAGGCCTCGAAATCACTCCAAGAAAATTGCCAAGAAAAGGCTCCGAAAATCACCAAAAAGAACGAAAGGGAACAACACATCCAAGCCTTGAGGAACCACGCCGAATCATCTATACATCACAAAGAGGTTCATACAAGGTCTAGCTTGCCGTCAGATCAGCCATCCCTCTCAAAAGACCTCACCATGAAGCTCTCAAGCTAGTCCTATAGAAATCCTAAGGAAAATAGGAAGGGAAAATAGGAAAACCAAATGAGCTAGGGTTCCAAGAGTTGGCTACCATCCTCTCACCTCTTGGGTTATATGGAGGCAACCGAAAGTCTAAAATGCCCTCACTAGCTAATTAGGGATACATGCCCCTTGAGGGAGAATTTGGAAATCTTTGTCATCGCTCCATCGGGCGGATGCCCAATGACCGCAAACTTGCTTAGCCTCAATGCAAGCCTTGCGATCCCGACACGTGTCCTCTGCTTCGAAGTCTCTGGACTGTGTCGTCGCACACCAGTCAGACCGGTGCTCCACACCGGTCAGACCCACCGGTCAGACCGGTCTGGAGCTGCTGCACCTCCGTCTTCGGTTCTTCGGTCTTGGCTTTGTGGATCAATCAAGGAACCCAGTGGTTTTCTGGTGAACCACCGGAAACCCCGCGAACTCGGTGTAGCCTCCGCCAATCGCCACTCATGACTCGGCTCCCACGTAGTCCTGGTTCAACCTTGGTTTTGAGGCTCTACCAAGAAACCGTCCATGACTTCATCTTGCCGTTCTTGCCACCATGCGGCCCGCACTTAACTCCGCTGGCCACCGGGTCCCTCGAATAAAGCCTACTTGTCTTCTCCACACCTGGAGGCCTCACTGGCAACGACCTTTCGCACTTGTTCTTCACCTGCACCAACGCTAGTCAAGCTGCAACCTGCACCTGCAATACTTAGCCAAGAATGAGTCCACTCAACGTTGTCAATCACTCATCACACCAGGAAGCGACCATCCATCGGTCCTTGAACCACACATGGTCCTCAAGGGAGCCCAAGCCCCCACCGGGCTACGTCGTGAGCTTCATCTGCCTGCACGAGCGTGGATTCAACGCCCCTACGAGCCGGTTTATGCAGGGGTTGTGCCACCACTATGAGGTGGAGCTCCACAACTTCGCCCCCAATGCTATCTCTCAGGCGGCTTCCTTCATTGATGTCTGTGAGGGATTTTTTTGGGGTCTCGGCGAACTAGGACCTGTGGGTCCATCTCTTCCGCGGTGAGCTCCACACTTTCGCCACGGGCGAGAAGGGGACACGTCGGCCAGTTCACGCCAGTGGACTCACGCTCGTATTGTAGGACACGCTCAAGGAGTTATACCTGCCTTGTACCATGACGTCCAAAAACGTGAACTGGGAGAAGGGATGGTTCTACCTTCGCAACGACGGCACCGGCCTTCCGCCGTACACCAGGAAGGTGTTCATGGAGAAGACCGACGCTTGGGTGCACAACGTGTCGCCCCCTACAAGGCAGAGGAGGCTCGAGTCCCTCACCACCGCCCTGCGCCAATAGGCAGACTCCGGGCTGGGGGTGAGGTCAGTCATCGCCAACTTCTACCACCGGCGGATCATCCCCCTCATGGAGAGGAAGCTCCGCATCTTCGAGATGAGCGACGCGGTCGACCCCATGTCGTTTGCTTGCTCACGACTACTGCAGGAGTGGCTCTCCAAGGGGTACGCGGCCACGCATGTGAGGTGCGCGGTCAACCTCAAATTTGTGCCTCACAGCGATGACAACCTATGGTCATTCATGATGCTCCCCGACGCTGGGCCGATGAGCACCGCTTTTCCTTTGCTCTTTGTTCCTTCTTTTGCGTTTTTGTTCGTCTTGATGGTCTCTTCCTGTAGGCGGTGAACATCTATGCCCCCTGATCGGACCCTCTGACGCCTCGGTCTCAGGCCGCCAGCCGTGCCGCGCAGCAGCAGGAGCAGGACCGGGTGGCTCTCGCGAAGGAGAGGAGGATCAAGCGGCAAGAGCGCCTCGACTAGTACAATGAAGAGTACCGGCAGCGCGAGCAACAGGGTCTCCCCCTCCCCCCACTGGTGCTGGTGAACTCATCCTCGGGGAGCGGACCACCTCTGATAGGTGGGAACCCGCTCCTCCATCCCCACGGGTCGTGGGGGCGGCTATGGAATCAACCCTCGAGTTAGGCATAGAGCCGTCCATCACCGGGTCATTGGTGGAGGTGCCAACGGGCACCATGGAGGCACCCGTAGGTGCGGTGGAGGCGCCCCCCGAGCCTTCGAGGAAGAGGAAGTGGGGTTTCTCCAGCTTGAGGTAAGTAGCATTCCTTCATGCACACCCTTGATTTTGTGGCACAGCCGCTCATCCCCTCCCTTTCTTTCGTTGTCAGGGCGTCACTGGTCGTCCCTGACCTTGCGCCCATCAAGGCGCTCAAGTTGAGGATGTCATTGGCGACCGAGCGGTGCTCGGAGAGGGCGCCACGAGCGGCGGCAAGCGTGGCGGTGGCGGGAGAGCCGTCACGCCCCACGACCACAGCCGCGAGGCCGCAGCAGGAGGAGGCGGCCGCGCAGGCATTGGTTCCCCATGACCCTAACCAAGGGCGTGTGCAGACTCTCTCAGAGGGCCGATCTGCCAGGGGCCACGAGACCATCGAGGCTCCTGTTGGTGGTGATTCCGCCTCCTAGGAGGGGCCGATGGAGGAGGTCATCCGGGCCAGCCCCCAAGCCTGCACCCGAGGTGCTGGTGGTGGAGTCTGAGGGTTGTCTGATGTCGCAGTGGCCAGCACACGACACCGCGGCATTGACATCCCTCGCCGCGCCGCCAGCATCTGACGCCACCCCATCACAGTTGGAGCAGGGGCTGTGTCGCCCTGGGTGCCGCAGGCTCTGCTCGACAAGGCCCGGGCCGAGCAGGCGCTGTGGTAGGAGTTTCGCGCGCGTGGTGCCTCCCTCAACGCTGCCCTGACCAAGGCATTCTGGCTCCACGGAGGCCGGTCGTTCCAACTCTTCGAGGTGAGATTCTTTGCTTTATTGAAGCTCTTTTCCTCATTTATTTCTCGTCTGAGCGTTTCATGTTCTGATCCTTTGTTCCGCCTTTTGGTTGCTGCCCGCAGGAGCTGCAGGACCAGGCAGGTGAAAAGTACAATTGCCTCTCCCAGATGACCTCGGACCTCGACTAGTATCGGGGACAACATGAGTCTCTGGATGCCCTGGTGGAGGCCCTATAGACGGACAATGGCTGGCTGGAGTACAAGCTCAGGGCCCTGGAGGACGCCCTCCTCGATCACCGCACTCTGATGGTAGAGGGCACCACCGCGGTCGACAAGGTGAAGGCTGTGCTCCTGGAGAAGGAGGAAGTGCTGGCGATGGTGAACGGTGAGCTGCAGAGGGTGCACGACGCCTTGGCCGAGGCGCGGACCACGCTGGCGCAGGGAGAGACAGCTTTCACTGCAGCACAGACCCAGCTCTAGCAAGACCGCACCACCCTGAAGGGGGCGCGGTCCTGGCAGGCTCAGGTAGAGCAGAAGGCCCAGGAGGCCAAGAAACTGAGTGCTGACCTGGAGGAGAAGGTCGCGTCGCTCACTTCGGTGGAGGAGCAACTTTGCCAAGAGCGGAGCGCATGTCAGCAAGCAGAGAGCCAGCTCCAGCAGGAGCGGGCCACCCTCAAGGATGCTCAGGGCGCCCTCCAGCACGAGCACTCGGCTCAGGAGGAGGCGCAAGGCCAGATTTAGCAGGAGTGTACCACATTAGGGGAGATACGAGCCACGCTCCAGCTCCGGGGGTCGGAGATCACGCGCCTCATCGGGGAGCTGGTCCAAGAGGCTGTGTCATTCGAGGAGTTGCGAAATGCCAGCGAGGAGAAGGACTCCACCATCCTGGAGCTGTATCAGGCGGTCAAGACCATGCGCGAGGACCTCGAGACGGAGAAGAAGTAGGTCGAGGGTAAGTCACCCCTCTCGATCCTTTGTTTGTCGCTTGGACTCACAGAGATCCGCTTTCGACCTACTTTCTTTTTGCTTTCAGACTTGTGGATCTCTATCGGGATGTCAACGACGCAGGTGGAGGCGCTCCAGGCGGCCTAAAACTCCTCCCAGCAGGAACTGGAGGTTCTGCAGGAGGCAGCCCTCGAGGCGTGCCAGAGAGCGTTGACTAGGGCGCCGGGAAAGCAGGGAGCTCTGTGGCAAGTCGCCTCCGGGCCTTGGGAGACCATGTTGCCCGGCGCATGCGAGATGCGCTCCGCCTGGGGAACCAAAAGACCCTCAGCGTGGTGCAGTCGCACTACGGGGTTGACGTCACAATGTTGGCCACGGGCTACATCGTCGCCGACGATCTTGATGACGATGGTGCGGAGGCCAAGGCGAATCGCCTGGACGCTCCTGCCACCGACATCATCACCGACGACTTCGAGGAGGCCCTCTTCCCGAATGCTCCCCCCCCCCCCCGCCAAGCCTCTCGAGCCCTGAAAGTAGTTGGGCACTCTGGACCCTAGGTTGTAGTCAGAATTTGATCCATGGGGCTTATGTAATCAAATAACTTGCTTGAAGTATTTGTAAGATAAGTGTTATTTGTTTTATGTGATTGTGTTATTCTGTCCCTTCTGTTTCTTAGGAAAATTTCAGCTGGAATGGTTCATTTTCACGAGTAGCGATTAGGCAAAGTGTTGAGGGGGAAGGGTCGTATCCTGCCGGAGGCGTAGGCTATCCCCTGACTCACCCGTCTTTGCCCTTTAGCTATTCGCGTCCTGCATCCTTTTACCCAAACTCCCAGGTTGGGACGCACTTAATAATTTTTGAAGTAAAGATTTTTGTGAAAAAACACCCCCCCTATAGTAGCCCCCGAGGGGGACTTGGTTTTCAGGGAGAAAGCCGAGTCACCCGTGAATTTATTCAAAAAACTTTACATATATACAGCCGACTGGGGTGTCGAATATGAACAAAAGAGTTGGAAATCCTTTCTAAGGGTAGAAGCAACATAGCTATTGGATGTTCCAAGCGTTGGTGAGGACTTCGTCTTGCTCGTTCGCCAGCTTGTACATGTTAGGCTTGAGCACCTCGACGACGACGTCGGGACCCTCCCACGGCGGTGACAGCTTGTGGCGGCCTCGGTACGTCACCTTTGTTGAAGTCTTGTTGCTGGATTTCCTGAGCTTTGTACCACCGTAGCGCCTGCTGGTATCTTGCTGAATGCATCATTACCACGTCACGAGCTTCGTCTATCTGATCCAACGAGTCTTCTCAAGCTCGCTGGTTCGAACTTTCATCGTAGCCCCTAATTATGGGTGATCCGTATTCACAGTCCGTGGGGAGGACGGCCTCCGCACCATAGACTAGGAAAAACACCGTGAATCCCGTGGCTCTGCTTGGGGTGGTCCTAAGGCTCCAAATGACTGACAGTAGCTCCTGAAGCCATTTCCGGCAAGACTTATTCAGTCTATCGAAGATCCTAGGCTTGAGGCCTTGTAAAATCATGTTGTTGGCACATTCCACCTGGACATTGGTTTGTGGGTGTGTGACGGCCGCCCAATCCACGCAGATGTGGTGGTTGTCGCAAAACTCCAGGAACCTTCTGCCGGTGAACTGGGAGCTGTTGTCAGTGATGATGGAGTTTGGCACTCCAAACCTGTGGATGATGTCTGTGAAGAATGACACGGCCTACTCTGATCAGGGGTTGGTGATTGGGCGTTCCTCGATCCATTTTGTGAACTTATCCACGGCAACTAGCAGGTGGGTGTAGCCCCCCGGCGTCTTTCGCAAGGGCCCGACGATGTCCAACCCCCACACAGTGAACGTCCATGTGACGGGTATGGTCTGGAGAGCGTGAGCTGGCAGGTGTGTCTTGCGTGTGTAGAACTGGCACCCTTTGCAGGTGCATACAACCTCGTTGGCGTCGGCGACCGCCGTGGGCTAGTAGAAGCCTTGGTGGAATGTGTTGCCCACGAGGGTGCGCGGAGCTGCGTGATGGCTGCGCATGCTTGCGTGGATGTCTCAAATGAGTTCCCAGCCATGGGGGATGGGGATGCACCGCTGTAGGACCCCGGATGCGGCACACTTGTATAGTTCACCGTCAATCACGGTGAATGACTTGTCTTTCCTAGCGATGCGCCTGGCCTCGGTCTGATCCGAGGGGAATTCCCCTCAATCGATCCTGGTGAGGACCATGTGTGGTTAGAGGACCGGTGGATGGTCGCTTCCTTGTGTGAATAGTGATTGACAACATTGTGTAGACTGATTCTTGGCTAAGTATTGCAGGTGCAGGTTGCGGCTTCACTGGTGTTGGTGCAGGTGAAGAACAAGCGTGAAAGGTCATCGCCAGTGAGGCCTCCAGGTGTGGAGAAGACAAGTAGGCTTCGTTGGAGGGACTCGGTGGCCAGCGGGGTCAAGTGCGGGCCGCATGGTGGCATGAACAGCAAGATGAAGTCATGGACGGTCTCTTGGTTGAGCCTCAAAACCAAGGTCTAGCCGGGACTACGTGGGAGCCGAGTCATGAGTGGTGATCGGCAGAGGCTACACCGAGTTCGTGGGGTTTCTAGTGGTTCACAAGAAAACCACTGGGTTCCTTGGTTAATCCACAAAGCCAAAACCGAAGAACCGAAGACGGTCTTTGCGGCAAGGTGCGGGCCCCGAGTCGGCCGGTGGGTCTAACCAGTCTGACCGGTGTGCGACGACGCAGTCCGGAATCTTCGAAGTGGAGGACACGCGTCGGGATCGCAAGGCTTGCGTCGAGGCTAAGCAGGTTGCGGTCGCCGGGCATCCGTCCGATGGAGAAAACTTGAAGACTTCCAAAACCACCCTTGAGGGGCTTGTATCCCTAGTTGTTAAGTAAGGGTATTTTAGACTTTCGATTGCTTCCATATAACCCATGAGGTGAGACGATGGCAGCCATCTTTTGGAACTCTAGTTCATTTGCTTTCCTATTTTCCCTTCCTATTTTCTTAGGATTTCCATAGGACTAGCTTGAGAGCTTCATGATGAGATCTTGTGAGAGGGTTGGATGATCCGGCGGCAAGCTAGACCTTGTATGAACCATCTTGGTATGTATAGATGATTCGGCGTGGTTCCTCAAGGCTTTGTTGTGTTGTTCCCGGTTGTTCTTGGTGGTGATTTTCGGAGCCCTCTCTTGGTGGTTTTCTTGGGGTGTTTTCGGGACCTTGCTCTTGGGGATTTGGTGGGGGAAATTTGTGGGAACCCTTTGTGGTTCTTTGGCCTGTGATTCCCCTCCGAAACCCGTGAGTTAAGCAGCTCGATTTTAGGGTTTTCGGTGTTCTAGGGTTAGAGGAGTTCTTGGTGGGATTTTTTCGATTCCTCTTGATTTGTCAGGTTTTGGGGGACAAAATCATGGCTATGGAGTCCTCATGAGGTGTTCCTATCATCCCCAAAGTCTTGTTCAAGTCCATGGAGCGATTCGGGAGATCGGGGTTAGAATTTGGGGGAGTTGACCCACGGGTGCTGTTCTTCCCGAGCTGTCCAGACTACACCGGTCTGACCGGTGCTCTTGACCGGTCTGGCCGGTGCAAGTCTCTTGTGGGATTTGTCTCGGGTGAGCTGCTGGACTCGTGTGTCTTTGGGTCTTGGTGCTGCTGGTCAGTTCTTGGTCTGTTTGGAGTTGTTTTTGTTAGGTTTTGTGTAGGGTTTTCCTTCCATGTAGGTTGTGTTTTGGTGGTGGTTTTGTTCCATGGCCTAGAGAAGTCACTGAGGCTTTCTGGAATGCTTGTTGTGCGGCCGCTGTAGCCACCGGCCTGACCGGCGCTGTCCACCGGTCGGACCGGTGTGACCGGTCTGACTGGCGCAGACCATCGGTCTGACCGGTGTGGCATAGGCAGTGAGCTGTGCAAGTTTCTGCTACGCGTGTTGGTGTGTTTTGGCTCGGAAGGTTGTGTGTTGGTTCCGAGGTTCAGTGGCACTCCTGACGTGGGCTTGGCCAACTTGGGTAGTGAGTCGGAGTCGTGTCTAGGAAGTCGTGTTCGTTTTGTTGGAGTCTTCATCTCATTCGAGAAGAATTTTTATCGGCTCCAATTCACTCCCCCCCCCTCTCTGGTTCGTCGTATCGGTCCTTCACCTGGCGAGGCACTTGGTTCGCAATCCTCCACGTGGGGAGCCTCCTCGGTCTCCATGGCCTTGGCCTCGTCTGCGTCGTACCCCTCGAGTAGGGAGAGCACGAACGCCTCGTTCGAGGGGTCCTCGTCCATGGGTTCTCCACCCGCTGGACTCGAGGGAGCCCCCGTGGGTTCTTCCTGACTCGATGGGGTCAGACTGAGGTCGATGGATAGTTTGGCGATGTCTCGTGCAAAAACGTTCAGGGGAACGGTGATTCACCCCGACGTGATCTTTGCGTGCTAGTCTGCCTCCTTGTTGTACTTGCGGGGGATGTGATTAAGCTCGACGCTGTAAAACTTGTCCTCGAGTTCGCGGACAGCGCTACAATAGGCCTTCATCTTTTCGTCATGGTAGCTCGCATTCTTCATGACTTGGTCGATTACGAGCTGCGAGTCTCCCTTAACGTCGAGGCGCTTGATGCCAGTCTCAATGGTGATTCGGAGGCCACAGAGGAGGGCCTCGTACTCTGCCATGTTGTTTGACGCGGGGAAGTGTAGATGCACCATGTACTGCATCTGCTCCCTGAGGGGTGTGACGAAGAGGAAGCCCGCGCTCGCTTTGGTCTTCATCACCAACCCGTCGAAGTAGAGGGTCCAGCATTCTCCTTGGATCTGCAATGGGGGCAGCTGCGTGTCCATCCATTTGGTGACGAAATCCATGAGGATCTGGGACTTGATTGTCTTGCGCGGTGTGTAGGTAAGTGTTTCACCCATAAGCTCCATAGACTATTTTGCAATTCTTCCTGAGGCGTCCGAATTGTGGATTATGTCTCCTAACGGGAAAGATAAGACTATTGTGACTGGATGGGCCTCGAAGTATTACCGCAGCTTGCACCGCACGAGCACCACTGCGTAGATCAGCTTATGGATATGGGGGTACTGCGCCTTAGTCTCGGACAACACCTCACTGATGTAGTACATCGACCTCTGGACTGGTAGGGCGTGCCCTTCCTCAGCTCGCTCTACTACGATGACCTCGCTGACCACCTGGGTGGTTGCCGCGACGTAGAGGTACAGAGGCTCATCGCCTCAAGGCGGCGTGAGGATTTCCACGTGTGCGAGTGTTGCCTTCAGCTTGTACGGCGCCTCCTGGGCCTCGACGGTCTAGGAAAAGCACTCATGCTTCTTCAGGAGTCGGTAGAGGGGCAGGCCCTTCTCGCCGAGCTGCGAGATGAAGCGGCTCAAGGCGGCCAGGCAGCCCAACACCTTCTGCACCCCTTTCAGGTCTCGAATCGGGCCCATCCAGTCAAGGGCGGAGACCTTCTCAAGGTTGGGCTCGATGCCCCACTGGGAAACAGTGTACCCCAGCAGCATGCCATGCGGCACCCCGAAAACGCACTTTTCAGGGTTCAATCTCACCCCATTGGCCCATAGGCAGTCGAATGTGATGCGCAAATCATTTTCCAGGTCATCCACCTTATTGGTTTTAATGACGATGTCATCTATGTGTGCCTCTACAGTCCGCCCGATATGGTCCCCGAAAACGTGCTGCATGCATCATTGGTATGTAGCACCTGCATTCCGGAGGCCAAATGGCATTGTTACGTAGCAAAACATGCCGAACGATGTGATGAAGGAGGTCGGGAGTTGATCCGACTCCATCTTTATTTGGTGGTAACCCGAATAGGCATCAAGGAAACATAAAAGCTCACACCCCGTCGTGGAATCTACAATTTGATCGATTCGTGGCAAAGGAAAAGGAACTTTGGGACATGCTTTATTTAGACCGGTGTAATCTACACACATCCGCCACTTCCCATTCTTTTTCTTAACCAGTACAGGATTAGCTAGCCATGTGGGGTGGAAAACTCCCTTGATGAATCCGGCCTCGAGGAGCTTCTGCAGTTGTACTCCGATCGCCCGGCGCCTTTCTTCGTCGAAGCATCGCAGCCATTGTTGCACGGCTCTGGAGTGAGGTAGGATATCAAGGGAGTGCTCGAGACCTCCCTCGGGATGCCTGGCATTTCTGAGGGGCTCCACGCAAAAATGTTGGCATTGGCGTGGAGAAAGTCGACGAGCACCACTCCCTATTTCGGGGCGAGGGTAGAACTGACCCTCAACATCTTGCCCTCAGGGCAACGGGGTCGAGGGGTACACCCTTGGTTTGCTCCGCGACCTCGAAGTTGTCTATGTGATTGGTAGAGGAGTCGAGGCCCTCGTTGGCTAGCTTCTCCATGTCCTCCACAAGTGTTTTGTCGAGCACAAGGGCCTCGACGCACTCGATGTCACAGTCGAATGCATGCTCGATCGATGATCCCACCGTTATGACGCCTTTTGGCCCCGATATCTTCATCTTGAGGTAGGTGTAGTTCAGGACCGCCATGAACTTGGCGTAACACGGACACCCAAGAATGGTGTGCTACGCGCCCCGAAACCCCACCACTTCGAAGGTGAGGGTCTCCTTGCAAAAATTGTCCGACATGCTGAACCAGGCCGGCAGATCGATCTGCCCAAGTGGCTGGACACGCTTGCCTGGTGCAACGCCGTGAAATGGCGTCGTGCTGGGCCGTAGCCCAGGCCGATCCCCATCAGCCACAAGGTGTAAGCGTATAGGATGTTGAGGCTGATGTCGCCGTCCATCAACACCTTGGAGAACCACACGTTGCCGATGACAGGATCGACAACCAGCGGGTACTGGTGTTGGAGGATTCGGGATCGAGCCCTTCGCACTCAGAATCACGAGATCGTCATTGTCAAACAAGTGTGAGTTTGGATAACTAACTGCGAAACCCCTGAAGCCATTTAGCCTCACCTTGCCCTTTATATCGCATCTTTCGCCCGGTACCTTTCGTCACCAACAAAATTATGGAACAGGCCCAATGGTCCAAGGTGTTGGATTTCTGGTTTGGTGGCCTGACTTCACGACGAAACCCCAGGGCGAATCTCACCCACCTAACAAACTACAACATGGGTTTCGCCTGGGGGGGTTCGTTGCCTTTAGCATTTCATACATTCACATTTTGGCTTTGAAATGTGTTTCAGGGGTAGGAATGCGCTAGGCGAAAGGGACGTCTCCAAAAAGTCGAAGTTCTTCACCCGACAGGAGCACGTGCTGATGCTGAGAAAAGCGTCGTGATTTGCGGCGTGACGTCACGAGGCGCCAATTACATGAAGACCTAATGGAGACTGTTGACGGCCCTTACAACAAAGTTTCGACCATGAAAACCTCGAGTTCGAGAGGAGTATACAACAAGTTTCAGGCACATTTTTTATACTTATAAAGTTCCACGAGTTGTGTTGCAATTTTTATGGGTACGTACACATTTAGTGGAGAAATGGAGCCAACATGCCACAAGAGCCAGGCACGGCCGCACCACCAGGCACGGCCGGCCTGCCGCAGTGCGGCGGCCGGCCTTGCCGAGTGCGGCGGCCACCTCCGTGCCACGTCCTCAGTCCCAATATAGTCCTTCCCCACGTGCACAACTTAGATGAACGAGATTGATCAAGGAAACATCGGTTTGATCGAATGCATGAAGTTGTGATCACTTGGATCAATGGGTCCACCTCTCCGACCAATCAACCGCCACAACCGTCATTCCAAGAGCATCCTTAGTGTCACCAAGTGAAGGTGGTTCATCCCGCGGCTTAGAGGTGGGCTGACCACACCTAGAGGGTCGGGCGCACCTCCCAACCGCCATACCGACCAAAACCAACGCAAGGAACCGACCCTCAACTACCTCAAGAGCAAGGATCAGGAGCGTCCGAGTCAAGAGGCGGTGGATCATAGGGCCGGCCGCACCCCTTGATCCGGCCGCACCTATGAAAATGGTCCCACGTGCTCAACTGACCTCACTTTCCTATAAAAGGAGCCTCACACCCGCTGGATCGAACACACCACGCAAGAGCATCTCATTTCCACTCTTTAGTTCACTTAGAGTATGATTAGTGTAGCTTGGGAGTTAGAGTCGAGTCGAGCAAGTCTCGGGTTCCGGAGGAGTCTTCTTCAAAGTTCCGGTATTGCTCTTGTATCCTTTATCTGTTTAGACTCAAGTACAATTCAATTTATCTTTCTATCTTACCTTTCGACTCAATTACATTGAGCTTTTAATTTGCTCTAGAAGCTTTATTCTTGGTTTAGACTAAAGTTAGTTTAGTCTTGGTTAGCATAGCTCTCTTGAACCCTATAGTGTTGTGGTCGTTGTTCGCTTGATCTCCAGTGTTCCACCGGAGAGAGAGACCTTCCTTCGTGATATCCGGGGAAAGGTACTTTGGTTCGTTGTGAGCAATTTTCTCATAGCTTACCTTAGTCTTAGATTAGTGTCCTGCGCGACGGAATAGTTGTGGTACCCTAAGGAGGTGACAGCTCCGGACGGGCTCTGTAGTCCACCACGTTAGTTCGGGCTGGTAGGATTTAGCGCATCGTCATCCTCCCTTCTCATCCCTGTCTGAGGGTGCGGCTTTGCATGCCCCTGCAACACTAGAAGAGCTTGTTGAGTTAGCTCACCTTGGTTATCCTTTGCTTTAGCCCTTTGCCTAGAGTTGACAAGAATAGATAGATTGTGTTAGAATCCTTTCTCGTCTCGTTGTCCTCCCAGCTCGCTATCCTCTCTAGTCTTTTATCTAGATCTCCTAGCGTGTGTCAAGTTATCCCCGAATATCCTTATTCGTTATCCCCCGCTATAGCGCTTTACCAAGTCTTGGTTATTCTCCACCGTTTACTCGATCATCTTTGCCATCGTGCCACCATTGTGAAAATATAAAACGACAACCCGAATACCACCGGGTGAAGTGCTACAACGGTAATCTGTGCGCTTGCGGACCTTTCTGTGATCGTGTGTTTTACCCTAGACGTTCCCTAGTCCCATTACTAGAGGTGTGAACACGACGGTGATGCTTGTAGGCGGCAACAAGAATTTCTGTCACCATTGCCGTTTGTGCTATCTTAGTCGTGAGGCTAAGGAACGTCAACAAGCATTTTTGGCACCGTTGCAGGGGAGGTAGTAGGCATAAGATATCGTTTAGACATCATGGTAGAATTATCAAGGTTCGGTGATACGCTATTTCAAGTGGGTTTACCCTTGCTCTACTCTCGTGTACGGAGAGTAGTGCATGACCGGTTTCGACCTACCGTCCAACTTTAATGACAATCCAGAGTCACTTGTTAGGAGAGTGCGATCCCGTGTCATCATCCCTCAGAAGTTTCTCTCGACTCAAGAGACGAATATCGTCGATCCCATAGGTAGCACCTCATCAGCACAAATGGCCGAGAGGACGATCCCCAAGTTTTCCGCTCCATCAAACACCAATGTCCCAGCCGGACCAACCACGACAGTGGGAGACGGAAAGTTTGAACTTGAGCCGGCATTGATCAATATGGTGCAAGCCAATCCGTTCTCCAGCAAACCAAATGAAGATGCCAATGCACATCTCCAGCACTTTTTAGAGTGAGGACCATGTGTGGTTCGAGGACCGGTGGATGGTTGCTTCCTTGTGTGATGAGTGATTGACAATGTTGTGTGGACTGATTCTTGGCAAAGTATTGCAGGTGCAGGTTGCGGCTTGATTCGTGTTGGTGCAGGTGAAGAACACGCGCGAAAGGTCATTGCCGGTGAGGCCTCCAGGTGTGGAGAAGACAAGTAGGCTTCGTTCGAGGGACCCGGCGGCCAGTGGGGTCAAGTGCGGGCCGCATGGTGGCATGAACAGCAAGATGAAGTCATGTACGGTTTCTTGGTAGAGCCTCAAAACCAAGGTCGAGCCGGGACTACGTGGGAGCCAAGTCATGAGTGAAGATTGGTGGAGGCTACACCGAGTTCGCGGGGTTTGTAGTGGTTCACCAGAAAACCACTGGGTTAGTCGGTTGGGCCACAAGACCGAGGCCGAAGACTCGACGAGAGGGTGAGGCCACCTAGGCCGGCTCAACCGCCCAGGAGGGGCGGTCAGACCGCCCGGGGCGGTCGGATTGCCGGCCGGTCCTAGCCGCCCAGGGGGGCGGTCTGACCGCCCTGGCCGCCGGCGCCGAGATGCTTCGAAGCGGAGGACACGCGTCGAGACTGCAAGGCTTGCGTCGAGGCTAAGCAGGTTGCGGTCGCCGGGCATCCGTCCGATGAAGATATTCCGAAGATTTCCAAATCAGCCCTTGAGGGGCATGTATCCCTAGTTATTAGTGAAGGGTAGTTTAGTCTTTTCGGTGCCTCCATATATACTCATTGATTGGATGGATGGCAGCCAACTCTTGCAACCCTAGCTCATTTTGTTTTTCCATTTTCATTCTCCTTTTTCCCTAGTTTTTTCTAGGACTAGCTTGAGAGCTTCATGTGAGATCTAGAGAGAGAGATGGATGTTTGGGTGGCAAGCTAGACCTTGTACGAACCTTTCATGGTATGTATAGATGGTTCGGCGTTGTTCCTCAAGGTGGTTTTCCCGTCCTTCTTTGTGTTGATTTTTGGAGCTCTTTGTTGGCGGTGTTTTGAGGACGATTTCTTGGGGTCTTTGGTGGGTGTCACGTATGAGGATCTTGTGTCTCTTTGACTGGTGACTTTGCCCCCAAATCTCTCTTGAATCGGACTCGATTTGGTGGTTTTTCGAGTTGGGCGAGTTCTTGACCTAGAGAAGCGATTTCTTCGATTCCTCTTGATTGTGAGCGTTTCGAGTCGATTCCTTTGAGGTAGAGGTTGCCTAGGAGGTAACCCAGCTAATCCTGAAGTTTTGCTGCAATCCGTGGAGTGATTCGGGAGATCGGGCGCGAGGAAGTTAGGGTTTGACCCGCGGGCTGTTTTTTTGGGACAAGTGGTCTAACCGCTTGGAGGGGGCGGTCTAACCGCCCTGGGGTTTTCCAGGTCAAAGTTTTGTTTCGCCGGATTTTCCTCTGTGAGTTTGTTCGGCTTGATCAAAGGAGCGTCTGGGTGAAATTTCGGGTCGTTCTCGTGCCGTTTGCTAGGAGTTCTTGTTTGGAGTTCGTTGCTGGGTACAGGAGGTTAGACCGCCCCTGGTAGCTGGTCTAACCGCCCCTAGGCCCCTGGGTGGAGTTTTGGTTTTCGCCAAGATTTTCTGGTAGCTAGCATGGCCCTGACCAGAGTTCTCTGTTGGTGAAACCGTGGTGCGTTTTGGTGCTCGGAAGAGGTGTTTCGGAAGATTTCTTGGTTACCTGGTGGAGGCGGTCTAACCGCCTCCCATACCCGGTCTAACCGCCCCCTCTGGACAGTCGGCTTTCGAGTTCTTTCCGCTGTCGTGGGTGCGTGTGTGTTAAGGTTGCTGGTAGAGTTTGTTCCTAGGACCAGTAGCACTCGAGTGGCTACGTGGTTTTGGCAAACGGATGGTAGAAGTGCGGAGCGTGTGATTTTGAGAGTCGGACCGAGCGAGTTCATCTTCTCGGGGTTTCAATCTCCCTCGAGAAAAATTTTTATTGGCTCCCATTCACTCCCCCCCTCTCTGGTCGCCTAATCGGTCCTTCAAGTGGTATCAGAGCTGGTTCAGGTCTTTGTTGACTCTAACCAGTCTAAGATCCAAGGATGGCGTACCAGGAACGGGGTTCGGGTCCTCCACACTTCGATGGCATGAACTACCAGATGTGGAGTAAGCGGATGGGTGCGTTCCTCCGTGGAAAGGGTCAGACCTTTGGGATGTCAAGGTGGACACAGGCTATGTCCAGCCGATGGACTTCCTCGCTCCAGGATCGAGGGACAGATTCGACGCCAACAATAAGGCGGTCGACTACTTGTTTCATGCTTTCTGTCAGCCTGAGTTCGATCGGGTGCACATCGAGCACTTGGCTTGTAGAATTTGGACGGTGTTGAAGGAGGCTCATGTTGGGAATGCCCAGGTTCAGGCATAGATGTATGCGACCTTGCGACCTACCGGAGAGAGTACGAGAACTTCACTCATCTCCCCGGTGAGTCCATTGATGCCTTGTTTCAGAGGTTCACGATGGTTGTGAACAACATGAGGGCCAATGTGGACGTGCTACCGTACGATGATCATGATAGAGTTGTCAAGCTCTTACACTCTTTGGATCGTACAATATGGGGCAGAAAGTTCGAGGCCATTGTGGAGTCGGAGAAGTATGACACTCTGACGGTGAACGAGTTGTTCTCGAAGCTCAAGTCAGCTGAGGTGGATAGGGGCATGACTGCCAAGCTCGAGGGTCCGACTGATTCCCATAATCTTGCCCTCGTTGGTGGTTCGAATGGAAAGGCTAACACTAACCCATCCACCAAGATGTTCTCTTTGTCCTCTTTGATGTCTATGCCAGATGAGGAGTTCGACGTGCTTGGAGAGGACGAGCTGGCGCTCCTGACGAGGCGGTTCGAGAGGCTGCACGAGAACCGAGTGAACATGAGGAGGAACACGAGGACATGCTTCAAGTGCGGCAAGACTGGACACTATTTCGCCGAGTGTCCGAAGGTGAACAACCACGACAAGCACAAGTTCATGGGAAAGAGGAAGAAGTCCAAGAAGAAGGATCATGAACATGGGAAGAAGGTTCGGTCTCGAGAGAAGATGAAGAGATCGAGCGACATTGAGTCTGATTCCGAGGACACGTCTTCAAGCTCGAGTGTTGAAGACGAAGAGGATAACAAGAAGAAGAAGAAGAAGAAGAAGAAGAACCTCGGCAAGTATCTCAACGGCCTTTGTGTGACGGGCCTAAGCCTCAAAGACAACTTCTGCGGCATGGCTCGCAGTTCGAGCAGCAAGAGGAGCCAGAAGGACGCCTCGGACATGGATTCCGAGGATGAGGTATGTGATGACCTCTCTTCTTTGCGCAAGGAGAATGAGGAGTTGGTTGACTTGCTTGATAATCGCGATCACATGCTTAGAGAGGCTAAGAAGATTAGGAAGGAGCTTAGATCTTTGCTCGAGGATGCTAGGACTAGAGTGGCTGAGCTAGAAACACAGATTCTTGATAGCAAGCTTGAAATTGATTCGCTTAAGTCTAGCCCTGTTGTTTCTGATGATAATGATTGTGCTGATTGCTCTGCTTTCCTAGCTGACTTGACTGATCTTAGGGAGAAGTATGCCTCCAAGTGTGAGGAACTAGATGTGCTTAGGGTTGAGTTGGCTGAGCTACAATCTAGACCCACTTTGCTTGGTGCTTGCACTTCTTGCCCCGGTTTGCATGAGAAAATTGTTGAGCTTCGTTCTCGCATTGGTTCGCTAGAGGCTGATTTGAAAGTGCCTATTCCTACTCTTGTTCTACATGTGAGTTGCATGCTATGAAGAATTTGGATCTTGCAAAATGTGTTGGTCGTTTGCAAGATGAGAATGATAAGTTGCGTGAAGCGCTGAGTTGGTTGTTGAGTCAAGAACCTCAGCTTGGTATGATGATTGCTAGCTGTAAGCGCTTTGATGGTTGGGCTTTGGGATTGGATAAGGTTGGTGAGGGCAGTGGTGAGAGAGAAAGGAAATTCGGGAATGTTTCAGTTCCACCACAACCCACACCCAAAGACAAGTTTGCATCCAAGCCAAACCAACCTAGAGAAAAACCGAGTGAGAAGGCAAGTGAAAAGCCTAGTGAGAAACCAAGTGAAGAGCCTCACCCCAAGCCTAAGCCCAAACCAGTCCTTTTCCATTGTGAGTTTTGTGGAAAGGATGATCACAAGAGAGAGTTTTGCTATAAGAGAAAGAGAGAGGCGAGAATGGCTAAGGAGTTGGCGAACAAGGACAGGTACCACCCTTCTCATGGTGTGCCTGAGCCTCGTATGCCACTACCTAACGGAAATGGCTTTGTGCGTAAGGATCCGGCATGGGGAGATGAGAAATCTCGTAGCCACGGTGGTGGTCTGGAGAGGGCGGTCAGACCGGCCTGGCTAGGCGGTCTGACCGGCCCTTCCCAGGGAAGGGCGGTCAGACTGGCCCTTCCCAGATTTCTGGGCAGTTCTATTTCCGAGGTCGTGATGCTGGTAGTTTCAGTCCCCTTGGTCATGGTGCAGATGGTAGACACTTTGAGTCTGGTGGTGCTGAGTTTGCTGGACGTTCTCTACCTCGTGATCAATACGAGTTTGGGAGAGGTCGCAGCTTTGAGTCTGAGAGGGGCTACAGACCATGCTTTCCTTTTCGTGGTACTCGTACTCCTCCAGTGAGACGAGAATAGTTTTCCCATGGTGGTTCTAGGTTTGACAGGATGGATCACAGTTTTGATAGGCGCGGTAGATGGATGTTGCTAATCCTACTTTCGAGGAAATGGCCTGACACTGGTTTCACACCTTTGGGACTAACCCCAGTGTTGAGTCATTTGCTCGTTCTCGCTCTTGGTTTTGAGTTGCAGGTGGGAGGCCTGGAGAACATTTGGTTGATATGGGGGTGGTTCTCTGGCCTGATACCCTGGTGGTGACATGGAGGTACATCACTTTCGGGGATGGTGGACAAGGATAAGTGACTTCTGAATAAATGATAAAGGTAAGTGAATTTGTGACTTTCAAGTGTGTGGCCTTGGTCAAGCCACTTGGTTTGTTTTGCTCCTTCTCTATCTCATGTGTGTAGGGTGAGCTTTGTATGCTCTTTGGCCCCAGTGCATGTGTTTATGGGGAGCTTGTGAGTTTTGTGCTCTTTTGCTCTTTTGCCGGTGGTGTCGAGCCCTTTTTGCCTCCCCTCGAGGAGCCGATCTTTTGTGAGCTTTGTGTGTGTGGTTGGTTTCCTAAGTTGGTGGTGAAGCTCCTTATGTAGCATATGTATAGCTTTTCTTTGTGCATTCCCTGCATTTGCCATAGCATATGTAACATGATGTATAGGCATCTTTGAATCTTAGGTTGCATGCATTTTGTATCATATGCATTTGTTAGGTAAAGCTTCTCCTATATACATTGTTCACCATGATGGGCTATATATGATCGTGTGAGCTAGTTTGGTATGCTATGGTTAGTTTGGCTTAGCTCTTGATGATCTTGATTTATATCCATGGTTGATGGCTATGTGTTGACGGTGAAAATCCGTCAACCTAGCCATGAGTTTACCTTCGGTGTTGGCATAAGTTTTATACCTTATCCATTGGTACTAACCCCCGTGGTATAACAAGTTCACGTGTGCATGTCGGTTTTGGAGTTTAGTGTTTATGCAGGATTTTAGCGTTGAATGCAAGACTTTCGGGATAAGTTCATTAAGCACCTTATGAAAAGACCTTGAAGCCCGTACAAGTCATGCAATGAAGCAAACTTGACTCCAAGAAGACAGGGACTTGATCCGAGAAGACGACTAACTCCGAGGACCTGACCAGAAAAGTGCTGAATCTTGCAAGACAAGGAGTTATGCCCAATTCGGAGAGCGACGACATGGACCTACATGCAGAAGGGGGAAACATCCAGGAAGCAAGGGAACTGACGTAGAGCAAAGGAGGCCTCGGGCAGGGCCAGGATGGGCCCAGGCCGGCCAGCCCAGGCCAGTCGGCCCAGCCCTGTCCAGGGCCTGTTTTCCCCCCTCCTTTGCCCTAGCCGCCATTCAGGCTATTTATAGCCCCCTGACCGAGAGCCACGCATGATCCAATTTGTCATCAGCCGCCGAGGACCAGAGAAGAGAGGGACACCATCTCGGAGAGGAGAGGGTCGAGCTAGTTGACTAGGGTTTCCCAAGCCGGCGTGGGAACCTTGCACGGAAGACCACGTCGGAGTTCCCGGAGCTAGAAGCAAGATCAAGGAAGGACCCCGGTGGTGATCTTGTGTATGTATCATTGTTATCGTTGAATTATCAAGTTGAATCTTTTCCTAGCGATCAAGTGTTTCCTCGAAGATTTCGTTTTTCGATCGGCTTTGCTTATTCCAATTCTATTCTCGAGATAGATTACATAGGGTGTTCTTGTAGTTGCGGTGGCTAGAGGTACACGCCGGATCTTCGAAAAGAATCTCGACTAGTCTTTTGACTCGCCCTAAGCTCCCCGCATGAGTAGGGATACGTTGTGACAGAACGGGGGTTCCGAAAGGCGGATGTTTTCGGATTTGGACGGGAAACCACGATTTAAAGAAGCTTCTTATAAGATTCGATTTGCTACTTCTTCTCTTGCTTGGAACTTCAACAAAAGGCTTACCCCGATCTCTCTAGATCGGTTTATCTACCCGATCTTACTTTGTTTTCTCCGGTCTTTAGTAGATTAGATTAGTTTCGTGTCTTTTACCTAGATGCATTAGGGTTTCTTTTACCGAAGATTGGAGTTACTTGGCTTTACTAGATCAACTTTAGCGTCACACATTTGTTCCACGGATTCGATACCTTGGGTTCACCACTCGAGGGAAGAAGGGTCCCTTGACTACGACGGGAGACTTGTCCGCTTGCAAGTCATAAACGAACTTTGATACAACTATTAACCGTCAACAAGCCCTTTTTCTGGCGCCGTTGCCGGGGAACAAGTGATCAAGATTTGGTTTTTTATTGCCTTTTTGTAATTTTCAGTTTTCTTTTTGTTTTTCTTTTTGCATCTACTAAACTTTGATCATCCTCAAAATACATCTAATCTAGTTTTTCTTATAGTTTTCATAGATTTATTTTTACTTTCTAGTTTTTGCATATTTTGTTTATTGCTAACCCTAACAGGAGATGGACGGCTACCTCTCCAACAAACCCGATAATTTTGTGGATGATCCAGAAAAACTTTACAGGCTAAGGAGACGCGAAGCACATCAAGCTAAAAAGCTGGATTTTGTAGATTCGGAGTCGGAAGACAAAGGATCGCAGGAATCTCCGAAGAATTCACCATCTCAAAGTCCACGGGAGAATCGACTTCCACCGATGGGTGACCAACCACCGCAAGAACGCAAGATTGGGGAGCTATGCACCCCGAACATCATCGACCTACCAATCTTGAACCTTGAGGAGATCGGGAGACCGTTCGAGATCAAGACCTCAACAATCCGCATGGTGCAACATTCACCCTTCACCGGTAAAGAGGATTTGAACCTTCACCTCCAAGCATTCATTCAACTATGTCAGACTTTCAACATGGATGGGGTGACTCAAGACCAAATGAGGGCAAGGCTTTTTCCGTTCTCACTACTCGGGAAGGCTTTGCAATGGTTCCACTCTCAACCAGCGGAGACGGTGCAAAATTGGAACACGTTGATGAAGGCTTTCATGAAGGAATGCTACTCGCCGGGTAAAACTCAAAGCTTGCGTAATAAGATTGCCACCTTTGTTCAATATCCTACGAAAACTATCTCGGAAGCATTCGAGCGCTTCAACGAGTACACCCGGGCGGTTCCACATCACAAGTTCCCGAAGGAAGACCACGTGCAAAAGTTCTATCAAGGACTCACCATGGCGTCAAGGAAGATCATCGATGCACCGGCGGGAGGATCCATCATTGAACTTACACCGACGGAAGCTTTCACGCTATTCAAGAAGGTCACGGATAATGACACATAGGCGTCATCCGGGCGCCTACATCCGGTTCAACCCACGAGGAACGTCAAAGGAGTCTTGCAAGTGGAGAAGGAGAACATACTTGAAGGCAAGATCGACTCGCTCAAGAGGAGGTTGGAGAAGATGGAGACGGAAAAGAAAGAGGCTCAAGACTTGAAGGCCGCCGAAGCAAGGTCCACATGCAAAGAATGTGGAGAGTATGGCCATGTCCGCAAAGATTGTCCGGAGGAAGCCAAACAGCTCGACTACATGAGGAAGGGAGAATTGCCGAACTTCCGCTACGGGCAAGGTAGACCTCAATTTAATGCAAGCTCATATATTCCTAATGCGGTTCCGCTTCGTATACAATTGAAGGAGTTCATGGATGAGCAAGCTAAGATCAACAAGGACACCGTCACCAAGTTCAAGACCATAGACAAGGTGTTGGAGAACATCGATAGCAAAGTGACGGAGGTCGGAAGTTCCAGTCATCAAGTGCTCAACATGATGAAGATGCTCGAGACGCAAGTTGGATAACTTGCGGGGCGCCTCACTAATGATGAAGGGAAGCTTCCGGGACAACCCAAAAGTCCCAAATCGGCGAAGGCCATTCAAACACGTTCGGGAAAGGAGATCGAAGACCAGGAACGTTCCGCAGGAGCAAGGAAGCTTAAACCATCCACCGAGGTGGAAGGAGTTGCTAAAGAGAAGGTTACAGGGATCGTCACCGAGAAACCCGAATTTGAGATGCCGGAGGAAGACACGAGGATACCGCAACTCAAGCCACGCTACTTCCGAGGTAAACTTGACAACCACTTTGAGAAGTTTGTGGAGGTTGTGCGCAGACTTAGCATCAACATGCCATTACTAGATGCCCTACAAGTACCTACATATTATCGTTACTGTAAAGACATACTTGCAAATAAATATGAGATAGCAACACTCGGGGTAGATCATGTCAAGATGTCCGAGGAGTGTAGTGCCGCTATTGCTAATGGGCTAGAGAAGCAAAAGGACCCCGGGTGCCCTACTATTCCATGTTCGGTTGGTTCTTTCAACTTCGAGAAGGCGTTATGCGACCTTGGAGCAAGTGTGAGCGTCATGCCGAGGGATGTGTTCGAGAAGCTACGCCTACCAATGGAGCCTACGGGTATATGTTTGGAGTTGGGAGATAACTCCATTCGCTATCCCTTGGGCATTGCCGAAGATGTACCCGTGAAGGTCGGACACCACTTCATCCCCGTCGACTTCGTTGTGCTCGAGATGGGAGAGAGGGAGAAGTCGCCGCTCATCCTTGGGAGGCCTTTCCTCAAGACCGTGGGAGCTACTATCGATGTTGGCAAGGGGGGGATCATGTTCGATATCAACGGAGAAAGGAGTTCCTTCAAGTTCCGTCCAAGAATCGAGGCATGCAACATGATTGGAGTGAAGGGAGAACCAAAGCAAAAGGAGGGGCTGAAAAAGAAGAGGGAGCCGAAAAAATGAACGTAAAGAAAATCAAAGAAGGTGTTGCATCCGTCAAGACAAAGGAAGAAAAGCCGTCTGTGAAGACCAAAAAAATGACTAAGCCGGAAGACAAGCCCGTGCCCAAGATGGTGCGGAAGTGGGTACCCAAGATCGCAACCCCCGCAAAGAGCGTTGATCCGAAGTAATCAAGTGAAGAAGTCTAGCTATGGACTATAAACCAAGCGCTAGGCGGGAGGCAACCCATTTCGTCGAGTCAAGAATAAGCTACCGGGAGGACAACCCGATTCCATGTTTTTCGAGTCTTTTTTTATAATTTAGTTTTGAGTTTTATTACGCAAAGACATTAGACTTAGAAGTGGTTGAACAATGTTAGAGACATAATTCTTGATTGAATGTTTTGCTTAATCATAAACCCTTTGCATGAACCCTCCTATGTGCCGGTTTGTTCTTTTCTTTTCGAGAAACCACAACCAAATAATTTCAGAACCTAAATCAGCCTTTCACCCTCATTATGGTGCTGAGGTTGACTTATTTTTCATGCTAAAACCACACGAGTAGAGCCACGACTTATATCTATGTGTTAATAAAAATTCAGCATGTGGTAGGACTCGCGTGAACCTAGAAATCAAAACTTTTGGTTGGTTTAAAAATCTATATCCTTGGTTTCTCTAGGATTAGAATTTTTCTAAGCCTCATCTAATTTAGTTTTATTCAAAATCTCTATTATTTAGCCAAAATTAGAACCTAAACCTATGCCCCCATGATCAAGCCGGGAAAAGTTTGCTCTGAACCGATGAAGGCAAACTATACCGTTGAGACCGATATCAACGTAGTCGGAAAATATTTTTGACTCACATTTGTTTTTAATGGTTTAAAAACATCTCTAAATTTTTGCTTGAGCTCTTGCATGGCTCTGAAAAATATTTTAAATTTCAAATTAGAGGAGTGCTTAACTTTAAACATACCTAAATGGAGGCAATCTAGTTTGAATTAATCATGCATGCACCATTGGATACCCTTTCATCAACTTTCACCAAGTCCACATGCAAAGGACAAGTATGGTGGGCAGCAAGCATCAATTTGCAGGAATTTCATGGTGGCATGTGAAGCAAGTGGAGCTAGGGAGCATGGACATGACCCAAAGCATGAAGCATCAAGTGGAAGGACCAATAATGCAAGAAAAGGAGTGGACGAGAGCGTTTGGGCGGTGCAACTCGTGGAGCACGCGGGCGGGGAAAGTTGCGGAGGCGAAATGATCGTGCTTGGAAGAAAGCCGAGGGCGGGGAGGAGCCGAAGCACCCCGGGCCGGTCGGCCCAGGCCGGCCGGCCTCCCCTACTTAAGGAGCCCCCCGGCTCCCGTTTTCTGAAGGCAAGCTTCCCTCTCCTTCCTTAGTTTGTGTGTTCAAGTTTGTGTGACCAAAACCTCCGTAGACATAGCCAACCTTACCAAGCTTGATAGCTCAAAAAAATCCACCACCTTAATCCACTCAAAGTCCACATGACGAAGTAAAGTTCTTAAGTGCCTAGTTACCGCTTGCAACACGGAGTTTTAGTAGAAGAAAAGAGTGCAGGAACCATGTGGAAGAAAACCACAAGTCTCTTCTCCAAGAAGAAGGGTTCGTCGTCATCCAAGCCATCGTCGACGACGTCTTCGAGGAGGCACTCGGTTTTCGAGTCTCCCCGGAGCATGGAGACGGATACGGCGCCACCAAGGAGGAACAATGCTCTCCTCCTTGGTGGTATGAGGGCTGCAAGGAGCACGTCCATGAGGTTTAACGAACCTCAAGGGCACACGGAGGAGCAGCCCGCGCCACCACGACGATCGACCTGTTCGACCGCGCCACCTCCTTACACTCTGATATATTCCTCATATGGCTTCATCATCTTGTCGTCGAAGGAGGAGGAGAGGCTCTCTCGTCTTGAGAAGAGGCTTGTGCCCAACGTCGAGTTCGACGACCAAGCACTCTTTACCTTGGGTTTCGGCACCGACATATACTACATGTTGGGGCACCCTGGATGGGTGCAATTCTCCAATGGAGTATCGGCGGACACTCAGAAGGGGTTCGCCTTAGAAATTTTGATGACCATTGCACCTATCCTTTATGATGGGGTGCAAAGCTTATCATTCCGCTTGGAGGGAGTCCAACAAGTGATTCCCTACGAGCATGTTAGGGAGCTACTTGGATTTCATAAGGGAGCTCCGGAGAAAGTTGACG
This sequence comes from Cenchrus americanus, assembly GCA_947561735.1. NCBI lineage: Eukaryota > Viridiplantae > Streptophyta > Magnoliopsida > Poales > Poaceae > Cenchrus > Cenchrus americanus. Next base: position 77,703,381 of record OX387245.1, on the reverse strand, counting down.
TGCCACCCGGCATGTTAGCGGGATTTTGGAATTTAATCTTCGGAGAAGCCCATCAACAACGCAATTGCATCCGCAACCCCATTATCCGTATATTTCACTCTTGGATGTGCAAGAGGGTGTTGGGGAGGATGAAGGAGATAAAGGTGACCGACACGGAGTTGAATTGGCTCTACTCGGCTTTAATTGCCAAGCAGCCAATAGACCCCTCTTACCTTATGATCAACCGTTGGTGTTGTGAGGCAACATCGGGGGCGGGACATATTGGTTCGGGGTGCTACCTCTCCATGTTGGCCTTCTCCTTACGGCCGGGGATCGCAAGAAACCCCGACCATCTTTTGCGTGGTACCTCTCTCGACATTGAATATTTGCGACAAGGCAAATACATTAGTGGAGATGAGAGAGGAGGTTTTCATTTGGCCATAGTGAACCTACGCCTTCCGGATGCAAGGCTTAGGCTTTTCATCGAAGGGAGGGAAGATTGGTTGGAAGAGGGACTCCTTGTCCCGGCAAGGAAAAACAAAAGAGCAAGAATCGTAGAGGAGGGAACATCCTCCGCACAAGCGAGTGGTGCACAACCCAATGTGCCACCATTCGACGGGATCCCTCCTCCGCCAAGTTATTACGGAGGGCCACAAGAGCAAGCATGGGGGGGTGGTGCACCGGTACCCCCGCCAAATTATGTGGTGCCCAACGCTAACTTCGCGGAGCCATACGCACAATATCCCCAACCACAACAAAGCATGGCCATAATTGGAGGGTATGTTGCAAGAAACGCCCAAAACGTAGTAGCCATCCAAGCCAACGCGGCTCAACTTGGTGAGGGCAATTCAAATATTGCCTATGAGCTTGGACGCCTTCACCTAGTGGAGCCAAATCAATTCGTCGGAGGGAATGTCCAGCCGTATTATGAGCAAGGGTATTACTATCAAAATCATCAACACCAACCACCGGCGGAGGACTAGGAAGATTAAGAAACTTTAGTTTTCTTTACTTTTCTCTTTCTCTGTAATTTTCAGCTTTTGTTTGTGTGTGTTTGCGTAATTTTTTCTGTTTTTATTTAAATTTCAGCAAGTGTGTTTGTTTATTTTCAGTTTGCATTTCAACTTGATTTCATCATCAATAAAGACACCACCTTGATTATATCATTGGAAAAGTTACAAAAATTTGTGCCATAATGATATATGATTATAATTGCCGCTTTGTTTATCTTTGTAATTGATTTATGCATGTTAAAGCTAGTGCTCTCTTAAAATACGAATCTGAAATTATTTAAATGCTAGCTTAATCTTCAGCGAAGGTTATGATTAAAATAAAGACACATAGTGTTTTATATGCTCTCAAGTAATGAATAGATTGAAGATGGTTTTTATGCTCAAAAATGTCGCTAACCTTGTCATAAATATCACTTGTGTGTTGCTCAACCTAACCAAAGCCTAATATATATTTGAGTGCATAAACCTTAGTATACAAGATTTATTTTTGAGTGAGTTATTGCAGGCCATGATTTCTCTGGCCCGAGACTAAGAAAGTTTGGTCATTCCATTTTTGCGTATCTATCTTTTTGCTAGCCTTTTATCCGTGCATTGTGTATCCCCGCATCGGAGATCACACAAACCTCGCCGGATATCCACCCTTAAAACCAAATATCATCTTTTGTGTTTACCTCCTTGACCACAACCTATCGTTGAGAATGGATCATCAATTCAAGGAAGATCGCAAGACGGTGCCAACATTGAAGAATTCAAGTATCTCTCCAAGGAAAAATATTTCCGGTACCTACCTTATTTATCGCCTGTTTGCTCGAGGACGAGCAACGTCTAAGCATGGGGGAGGAGGTAGGTACGATGCAATTTTAGAGTTCAAAGGGGAGTATTTTTTAAAAAAATGAAAGAAAGTTCAAAGGCGATGTACGGGATTTCCAAGGTGAAAGTCTCACAAGAAAAAAAATGAATGAAAGAAAGAAATAAAAGAAAGAGAAATATAATCATACAAAACTTTGTTTTTGGTACCATTCTCTGGCTTCTCAGCCATCCACGCGTAAAGTGAACTCCCCGGTTCTCTAAAGTGCATTAGGAAATTCAAGGCTTCAAGTTTAAAAGATCCATTCTCATTTTCCAACCATGTGCAATCCGATAACGAGGACTTCCTTTGTGCCTCGGGATCACTCTTTGCCATTTGCACATGTCCACTCGTCTAAAGTGTGCGTATTTTTCTCTTTCCCCTCCTTGATTTAACATTATTTTCCAATGACTTTTTTGACGAGTCTCGGTAAGACCATGAGAAGCTTGTCTTGTTTTGACAACACCTCATTTATAAAATCTTGGTAGGACTAAACTTTCCCAAAGCTCCATATAAAAGCCTACCACACATATATGTGATGAGAGGGAAAGGAGTAGAATATATAGGCTTGAGAGACAAGCGAGTTGAGAGTTCATGAGCAATATACAAGATGATTTAAATTTGTGAACTTGGTTTAGCTTTTCTTCATCTCGTTCTTTATTTCAAAAATTCTGAGATCTATTTCAACTTCGTGAGCATATGAATACTTGTGGGATAAGCTTAATTAAGAATCTAACCTCGGTAGAGATGAAGGCTAGTACATTATGGAACTTTAACGAATTAAAATTTTGAGAGCATTATGTTTTCTCATGTATGATCAAGTGCAAGGTTTAAACATTATTTGACAATGATGATATCCATCGAAGGCTTACTCGAGGACGAGCAAGGTTTAAGCATGGGGGAGATGTTGACGGTGAAAATCCGTCAACCTAGCCATGAGTTTACCTTCGGTGTTGGCATAAGTTTTATACCTTATCCATTGGTACTAACCCCCATGGTATAACAAGTTCACGTGTGCATGTCGGTTTTGGAGTTTAGTGTTTATGCAGGATTTTAGCGTTGAATGCAAGACTTTCGGGATAAGTTCATTAAGCACCTTATGACAAGACCTAGAAGCCCGTACAAGTCATGCAATGATGCAAACTTGACTCCAAGAAGCCAGGGACTTGATCCGAGAAGACGACAAACTCTGAGGACCTGACCAGAAAAATGCTGAATCTTGCAAGACAAGGAGTAATGCCCAATTCGGAGAGAAACTAACGACATGGACCTACATGCAGAAGGGGGAAACATCCAGGAAGCAAGGGAACCGACGTAGAGCATAGGAGGCCTTGGGCTGGGCCTGGATGGGCCCAGGCCGGCCAGCCCAGGTCGGTCGGCCCAGGTCGGTCGGCTCAGCCCTGTCCAGGGCCCGTTTGCCCCCTCCTTTACCCTAGCTGCCATTCAGGCTATTTATAGCCCCCTGACCGAGAGCCACGCATGATCCAATTCGTCATTGGCCGCCGAGGAGCAGAGAAGAGAGGGACACCATGTCAGAGAGGAGAGGGTCGAGCTAGTTGACTAGGGTTTCCCTAGCCGGCGTGGGAACCTTGCACGGAAGACCACGTCGGAGTTCCCGGAGCTAGAAGCAAGATCAAGGAAGGATCCCAATGGTGATCTTGTGTATGTATCATTGTTATAGTTGAATTATCAAGTTGAATCTTTTCCTAGCGATCAAGTGTTTCCTCGAAGATTTCATTTTTCGATCGGCTTTGCTTATTCCAATTCTATTCTCGAGATAGATTACATAGGGTGTTCTTGTAGCCGCGGTGGCTAGAGGTACACACCGGATCTTCCGAAGGAATCTCGACTTCTTTTGACTCGCCCTAAGCTCCCCGCATGAGTAGGGATACGTTGTGACAGAACGGGGGTTCCGAAAGGCTGATGTTTTCGGATTTGGACGGGAAACCACAATTTAAAGAAGCTTCTTATAAGATTCGATTTTCTACTTCTTCTCTTGCTTGGAACTTCAACAAAAGGCTTACCCCGATCTCTCTAGATCGGTTTATCTACCCAATCTTACTTTGTTTTCTCTAGTCTTTAGTAGATTAGATTAGTTTCGTGGCTTTTACCTAGATGCATTAGGGTTTCTTTTACCGAAGATTGGAGTTACTTGGATTTACTAGATCAACTTTTGTGTCACACATTTGTTCCACGGATTCGATACCTTTGGTTCACCACTCGATGGAAGAAGGGTCCCTTGACTACGACGGGAGACTTGTCCGCTTGCAAGTCATAAACGAACTTTGATACAACTATTAATCGTCAACACTATGTTTTTTGAAAAATGTCACATATATCCTCTCTCATGTGTAAATGCCTTTATATGATCTTGACATGTTTTAGTGGTTTAGCTATGCTTAATTTGTGGTTGGATAGCTAGTTTATTGATCATATGGGGCCAAAGGCTCATTTGCCATCATGAATGTTTAGCCCTCTTGCTTTATCTTTTGGAGGGGCATAAGTTCCTTTTTGTCGCAAAGACATTTCATGTACCAATTATAAATCTGAAAATGAAATGAAAATGTTTGGAAAATATGCTCCCATGTCATATGTGCTAAATTTAATTTGCTTTGGATGCCAAACCGTTGCATGATGCCTACCAATGAGAAGTCTCATATAAAGAAGTAGGCACATGGCTCGGTGGCTTTGACATGACATGATGTGCTTGTGGGTGTTTGTGATGGTCTTATGATTAGAATGGCTGTCCTAGCATGAAGTTTGTATGGCTTGGCCATTTCAACATGTTTTGCTCATGTTTAGGTTTTTGCTTATGAGAGAGTAACTTTTAGTAAAATTACTCAAATCCTTTTTAGCCTTGTCCAATGGTCGTGAAACTTGGTGATCATGTAGTTGAGGTCATTACGAACCTGTAGAGTATCTAACTTGCTCATTTGGACTTGTGTAGCTCATTGTGATGAATTTTGTATATTTGAGAAGCTATATGTTGAAACTTTTCGCATTTTGCCTTGATTCATGCATTGTCAACAAGGGGAAGAAGTTTGTGCATGATTTGGGCACCTGGGAGCTAATGGAAGGTGTCCAAAGTGGTTCGGCAATTTTCAGAGAAGTTTTTGCAAGGCGGTCACATGGGGCGGTCAAACCTCCCACGGGGTGGTCACATGACCAGGGGCGGTTTAACCGGCCTGTGCATATGGTTTAACCGCCCTATGCAGTGTGAGCTTGGTTTGCTCTTTGTCATTCATTTCCAAGTGACCTTCTTGCATGCATTGGTTCAGGGGGAATTTTGCATATGTGCAGGGGGAGTTCTTGTGTGAGTTTTTGGCTTGTGGCCTTGTGTGCTTTTGGTGGTTTTTGCTCTTTGCTTGAACATGTTTTGTCTCGGATGTGTCGAGCCGTTGCCCTTGCCTAAGGGGTCCGAGACTTGTTCTTCTTCAAGTGATCTTGCTCCTTGCCTTTCTTTGGCTTTCGATCACTTGTTGGAGTTTTCTTTTATTAGTTTCTTTTCTTTTCTTTTTCTCTTGTGTTCCTTCATGTGTGTGTTGTCAATGCACTCATCAAGGGGGAGATTGAGGACCATGTGTGGTTCGAGGACCGGTGGATGGTCGCTTCCTTGTGTGATGAGTGATTGACAACGTTGTGTGGACTGATTATTTGCTAAGTATTGCAGGTGCAGGTTGCGGCTTGACTCGTGTTGGTGCAGGTGAAGAACAAGTGCGAAAGGTCGTTGCCGGTGAGGCCTCCAGGTGTAGAGAAGACAAGTAGGCTTCGTTCGAGGGACCCGGTGGCCAGTGCGGTCAAGTGCGGGCCGCATGGTGGCATGAACAGCAAGATCAAGTCGTGTACGGTTTTTTGGTAGAGCCTCAAAACCAAGGTCGAGCTGGGACTATGTGGGAGCCGAGTCATGAGTGAAGATTGGCGGAGGCTACACCGAGTTCGCGGGGTTTGCAGTGGTTCAACAGAAAAGCACTGGGTTACTCGGTTGAGCCACAAAACCGAGGCCGAAGACTCGATGAGAGGGTGAGGCCACCCAGGCCGGTTCAACCGCCCAGGAGGGGCGGTCAGACCGCCTGGGGCCAGTCAGATTGCCCGGGCGGTCTAACCGCCCAGGGGGGCGGTCTGACCGCCCTGGCTGCTGGCGCCGAGATGCTTCGAAGCGGAGGACACGCGTCGGGACTGCAAGGCTTGCGTCGAGGCTAAGCAGGTTGCGCTCACCGGGCATCCGTCCAATGAAGATATTCCGAAGATTTCCAAATCAGCCCTTGAGGGGCAAGTATCCGTAGTTATTAGTGAAGGGTAGTTTATTCTTTTGGGTGCCTCCATATATACTCATTGAGTGGATGGATGGCAGCCAACTCTTGGAACCCTAGCTCATTTTGTTTTTCCATTTTCGTTCTCCTTTTTCCCTAGTTTTTCCTAGGACTAGCTTGGGAGCTTCATGTGAGATCTAAAGAGAGAGGTGGATGTTTGGGTGGCAAGCTAGACCTTGTACGAACCTTTCATGGTATGTATAAATGGTTCGGCGTTGTTCCTCAAGGTGGTTTTCCCGTCCTTCTTTGTGTTGATTTTCGGAGCTCTTTGTTGGCGGTGTTTTGAGGATGATTTCTTGGGGTCTTTGGTGGGTGTCACGTATGAGGATCTTGTGCCTCTTTGACTGGTGACTTTGTCCCCAAATCTCTCTTGAATCGGACTCGATTTGGTGGTTTTTCGAGTTGGGCGAGTTCTTCACCTAGAGAAGCGATTTCTTCGATTCCTCTTGATTGTGAGCGTTTCGGGTCGATTCCTTTGAGGTAGAGGTTGCCTAGGAGGTAACCCTGCTAATCCCGAAGTTTTGCTATCCGTGGAGTGATTCGGGAGATCGGGCGCGAGGAAGTTAGGGTTTGACCCGCGGGCTGTTTTTCTGGGAGAGGCGGTCTAACCGCCTGGAGGGGACGGTCTAACAGCCCTGGGCTTTTCCAGGTCAAAGTTTTGTTTCGCCGGATTTTCCTCTGTGAGTTTGTTCGCCTTGATCAGAGGAGCGTTTGGGTGAAATTTCGGTTCGTTCTCGTGCCGTTTGCTAGGAGTTCTTGTTTGGAGTTTGTTCTTTGGGTACGGGAGGTTAGACCGCCCACGGTAGGCGGGTCTAACCGCCCCTAGGCCCCCGGGTGGAGTTTTGGTTTTCGCCAAGATTTTACGGTAGCTAGCATGGCCCCGACCAGAGATCTCTGTTGGTGAAACCGTGGTGCGTTTTGGTGCTCGGAAGAGGTGTTTCGGAGGATTTCTTGGTTACCTGGTGGAGGCGGTCTAACCGCCCCCTATACCCGGTCTAACCGCCCCCTCTGGACAGTCGGCCTTCGAGTTGTTTCCACTGTCGTGGGTGCGTGTGTGTTGAGGTTGCTGGTAGAGTTTGTTCCTAGGACCAGTAGCACTCCAGTGGCTACGTGGTTTTGGTAAATGGAAGGTAGAAGTGCGGAGCGTGTGATTTTGGGAGTCCTACCGAGCGAGTTCATCTTGTCGGGGTTTCAATCTCCCTCGAGAAGAATTTTTATCGGCTCCCATTCACTCCCCCCCTCTCTGGTCGCCTAATCGGTCCATCATAGAGGTGTGTAGGACTTTCACTATCTGCGGAGTTACAGATGATGCCATTCGTCTTCGCCTATTCCCGTTCTCATTGCTCCGAAAGGCGAAGCAATGGTTATATGCGGAGCGAGATGCCATAAACACATGGGATAAGTGCTCAAAGGCATTTCTCGCAAAGTTCTTCCCGGTGGGCAAAACCAATGCCCTCCGTGCAAGAATTTCGGGTTTCCAGTAGTAGAATGACCCCCTCCAAAATAAAAGCAAGAGGAGAATCTCAAAGCAAGGAGTGTTTAGAAAAACACAAAAATATTCCACACATTTGCACATCTTGATCAAGTTGCATGACTAGTTTCTTCTTGGATCCGGTTTTTTGGCTCAACAATATCATGTGGCACAAGTGAGCCTCATACTTATCCTACCCAAAGCTCCACATACAAGCCATAGAAGTAGGAAGTTGAGGCTCACTTAAAGCCTTTAGTGAGGTAACAAATACCAGTTGATCGATCAAGGGAACCATCTGAGAAACCTTGTCTTTCTTTGCAAAATTTTCAAAAACTACGTGATAGGATCAAGAAAAGGAGAGTAAGAGATGCAAAAGTCAAAATCTTTTCTACTTTTCAACCTCCGAAGGCAAGGTGGAAAGCTAAAAGCCCCACAGGTAAAGCAAGGCTAAGTTTCTCTTGTACCAACCTTTTCAAATTTGCAAGAAGAGCATGGAGTTTGTGCGCAAGTACTTGCCGAGTGATAACACCATGCAACCCCTGATCCATTGAGGCCAAGTCTAGGCTTTGCTTGAGGACAAGCAAACGTTTAGCTTGGGGGAGTTTGTTGACGGTCCTTACAACAAAGTTTCGACCGTCAAAACCTCGGGTTCGAGAGGAGTATACAACAAGTTTCATGCACATTTTTTATACTAATAAAGTTCCACGAGTTGTATTGCAATTTTTATGGGTAGGTACACATTTAAGGGGGGAATGGAGCCAATGTGCCACAAGAGCCAGGCACGGCCGCACCACCAGGCACAGCCAGCCCTGCAGGTGCAGCCGGCCTTGGCACGTGCAGCCGGCCGTGCCAGGTGCGGCTGGCCCTAACCCGTGCCACGTCCTCGGTCCCAATCGTGTCCTTCCCCGTGTGCACAACTTGGATGAACGAGATTGATCAAGGAAACGTCGGTTTGATCGAATGGATGAAGTTGTGATCACTTGGATCGATGGGTCCACCTCTCCAGCCGATCAACCGCCATTCCCAGAGCATCCTGAGCGTCACCAAGCGAAGGCGGTTCATCCCACGGCTTAGAGGTGGGCCGGCCGCACCTAGAGGGCCGGTTGCACCTCCCAACTGGCCAAAACCAACACAAGGAACCGACTCTCAACCGCCTCAGGAGCAAGGATCAGGAGCGTCCAAGTCAAGAGGCGGTGGATCATAGGGCCGGCCGCACCCCTTGATCCGGCCGCACCTATGAAAATGGGCCCATGCGCTCAAACGACCTCACTTACCTATAAAAGGAACCTCACACCCGCTGGATCGAACACACCACACAGGAGCATCTCATTTCCACTCTTTAGTTCACTTAGAGTAGGATTAGTGTGGCTTGGGAGTTAGAGTCGAGTCGAGCAAGTCTCGGGGTTCCGAAGGAGTCTTCTTCAGAGTTCCGGTATTGCTCTTGTATCCTTTCTTTGTTTAGACTCAAGTACAATTTAAGTTATCTTTCTATCTTACCTTTCGAGTCAATTACATTTATCTTTTACTTTGCTCTAGAAGCTTTAATCTTGGTTTAGACTAAAGTTAGTTTAGTCTTGGTTAGCATAGCTCTCTTGAACCCCATAGTATTGTGGTCGTTCTTCGCGTGATCTCTGGTGTTTCACCGGAAAGAGAGACCTTCCTTCGTGATATCAGAGGAAAGGTACTTTGGTTCATTGTGAGCATGGTGCTCAGAGCATACCTTAGTCTTGGATTAGTGTACCGCGCAATGGAATAGTTGTGGTACCCTAAGGAGGTGACAGCTCCGGACGGGCTCTGTAGTCCACCAGTTAGTTCAAGCCGGTAGGATTCAGTGTGTCGTCATCCTCCCTTCTCATCCCTGTCTGACGGTGCGGCTTTGCATGCCCCTGGAACACTAGAAGAGCTTGTTGAGTTAGCTCACCTTGGTTATCCTTTGCTTTAGCCCTTTGCCTAGAGTTGACAAGAATAGATAGATTGTGTTAGGATCCTTTCTCATCTTGTTGTCGTCCCAGCTCTCTATCCTCTCTAGTCTTTTATGTAGATCTCCTAGTGTGTGTCAAGTTATTCCCAAATATCCTTATTCGTTATCCCCCGCTATAGCTCTTTACCAAGTCTTGGTTATTCTCCACCATTTACTCGATCATCTTTGTCGTCGTGCCTCCCTTGGGAAAATATAAATCGACAACCTGAATACCACCGGGTGAAGTGCTACAACGGTAATCCGTGCGCTTGCGGACCTTTCTATGATCGTGTGTTTTACCCTAGACGTTCCCTAGTCCCATTACTAGAGGTGTGAACTTGGCGGTGATGCTTGTAGGTGCCAACAAGCATTTATGTCACCGTTGTCGTTTGTGCTATCTTAGTGGTGAGGCTAAGGAACGTCAACAGAGACCTCCCAAAATTAGCATAGTACACTTTGTAATGATCCGTTTTACACGAGGGCAATTTTGGCATGTAAAAGTCTGTTCGTCTCCCTGTAAAAGGAGGCTGACCGACACTTGTAAAGGGGATCGGCTTTTGAGAAATTCACTGTTGAGAAAGAGCTTTTGGTCTTCTTCTTTTGCATTCGTCTCAGTTTTGGTTCTCAAGTCTTTTGTTCCCTTCATTGTTCGTGAAGGTAGCTTCGGTACCCCACAACAATTGGCGCCCACCACTTGTGTTTGGCTCGAGGTAGAAACCCAGGATGTCCACAAGGAAGAAGAGAACTACTGCTAATTCCACTAGGGGGGCTTCGTCGTCTCTCGACGAAGAGCTGAACCCATCCACCCTACTCACCCAAAGAGAGGAGCTCCCAGAACCCAGCGCAACGACAGCGAAGGCTACATACGAGGCCGAGGTGGCCAAACTGCGCAAGGAGGCTGAAAAACTGGCCAAGGCCAAAAAGAGGCTACTGGCGGTGCAACACGAGGCCGAGGAAGCCAAAGAAATTCAGAGGCAGAAGGTGGAGATTGCCAAACTGCAAGAAGAACTGCATGCCATAAAAGCAAAACAGTCTTTGAGTTTCAATCAGCCCTCGCCTGAGTACACCGTGCCCAACCAATCCATATTCACATAAGGCAACATGCCTTTCACCCATCCACCTCCGTACACCACCTTCAGCCGCAACCCTTTCGAGTCTGGTCCTTCAAACCATGACGTTCACACCATACGCACGAGGTCACCTCTGTCTCAAGAGATTCAGATCACTCCTTGGCCTCAATCCTACAAACCAGTTCCACTCCCCAGATTCTCGGGTCAATCCGATCCTAGACAATTCCTAATGAGTTACGAAACTGCTATTCTTTCAGCTGGCGGTGACGATTCTGTGCTGGTAAAATCTTTCATCATCGCTGCAAATGAAGCGGCAGCGCAATGGTATTCTCTCCTAAGTCCTGGTGTGATTCACGGAAGGGATGACTTGAAGCAGCGGAATCTATCCAATTTCCAGGGTTTCCAACGTCCGGAGCTTACAGAGAGCGATCTTGTCTCGTGTAAGCAAAAGGACAAGGAACCTCTCCAGAATTACTTCAAGAGAATCGTTCATCTCAGGCCCAAGCACCAAATGTGTTGGATGCCATCGCCATCAACGCTGCAATTGTGGGCTTGAGAGCTGGCCAGTTTCACTCGCATCTCATGTGCGAAAGGCCCAAGACAAACTAATGCCTATACGAAGAGTTTGAAAAATATTGTCGCTCGGACAATGACTTCAGGATGTGTATGGAAGAACAATCACACTAGAAGAAGTCTGCAAAGGCTAATCAGTCCAGCGAAAGGGAGTGGACCAATCCCAGAAATGCCTTGCACACCAACCCCCAAAACGTTTTCGGCTTGGATGGCAAAAACGCACAGGAAATTTCTAATTCGCAGGGCGATTCTCAAAATCAAACACCCAGCCCACCCAGCCCTCCGCATCGAAGCCAAGGGGTGGACGTAGGGGCGGAAGGGGCGGCGGCAGAGGAAGAGGTCGCGGCAGCGGTCGTGGCCACCACGAAGAAAGAAAATGGTATTGCCTTTTCCACAAGGAGAATGACGATCACAGCTCAAACTATTGCCAAGACAAGAAAAGATTCGAGGCTATCCTCGAAGAGGAAAGGAAGGAGAAGGAGAGGGCTAGTACTGTAAACCATTCCGCTCCGGCTTGGCAAAACCCTAGTTTCGGGAGAAACCCGTTCGCTAACCCTTTCCAGCCACCTCAATTCCAACCTCCTATCCCAACTTATACTCAACCTCCACTTTGGCAATCCCAAAGTTTTCAGGCTCAGAACATTGAGCGCAAACCTATTGAGCAACACCCCATCGCTCCCCCTCCTCCTCCATTCAAAGGCCCAACAGCTTCGCCAATGCTAGCGAAGCTAGAGGGCCAAAATGATCCCTTACCATCCGTCGGAACCATAATGCCAATCTCCGAAGGCTCCGCATTGGAGTTCGAAACCAAGAAGGAACGAAAGCATTACTTCCGTAAAGTACGAAACATCTGTGTGGAGGGGAGAGTCAAAAGGACGAGATGGTCCCACATCCCAATCACCTTTTCAGAAGAGGATGTAAAATTACAAGGTTTTCCTCACAATGATGCCTTGGTGATAGAAGCAAACATAGCAAGTTGGACTTTGGGGAAGCTTTTGGTTGATAATTGTTCATCGGCAGATATTATCTTCGCCGATGCTTTCGACAAGATGGGGTTGAGCAAAGACTTGTTGCAACTTGATGACTCGCCGTTGTATGGATTCGGGGGACGGGTTATCCATGCACTTTGCAAAGTAGTTCTCCCAATATCTTTCGGAACCGTCCAAAATGCCAGGACCGAGTACTTATCTTTCGACGTAGTGGAAATGTATTACCCTTACAATGGCATCTTGGGAAGAGGTTTCCTCAACAAGTTCGAAGCCGTTATTCATCAAGACTACCTGTGTGTGAAGATTCCAACGACGCAGGGAGTCATCACAATCTGGGGTCACCAAAACGATGGTCGTAACTTGGAAAGAGGCCGCACCCTAGGACAAAGAAATGTCCATGCTCTCGACAAAGCAGTCAAGGGCAAAGAGATGGAGAAGAAGCCGAAAGCAGATAGAGAAAAAGTCAACCTGCAGCCATATTGAGACACTAAGAGGTCCTATTGGATGTAATGGTTTTGGACCAAGCCGTGATCATTGGGTCAGACCTTTCTGAAGGACCGAAACGGCGAACCAGAGAGGGGGGAGTGAATGGGAGCCAATAAAAATTCTTCTCGAAGGAGATAGAGACTCAAACAAGATGAACACGGCTTCCAACATACGTCTCTGACTCACTACCCAAGTAGGCCAAAACCACACAGCCACTGGAGTGCTACTAGTCCTAGGAACCAACAACCGACTTCACGGACCCGAGAACACAGCGGAACACCAAACTCGAGCCTCACTAACCTACACCGGTCAGGCCGGTGAGCACCACCGGTCAGACCGGTCCTGCTGGTGAAACCTGGAAATTTCCATAGAACAGCTCCTACACCGGTCAGACCGGTGTAGCTCACCGGTCAGATCAGTTCAAGCCAGGAAACCCCAAATCTAGCAAATAGGCCTACCGAGCTCCAAATTGACCCAAACTCGAAACAGCAGTAGCACGGGACAACAACAAACACACCCAAACGTTCACCCGAGCAAAATCCCAAATGGGTTCTGAAGGACCGAATAGGTGACCAGAGAGGGGGGGAGTGAATGGGAGCCGATAAAAATTCTTCTCGAGGGAGATTGAAACTCCGACAAGATGAACTAGCTCGGTCGAACCCCGAAATCACACGCTCCGCACTTCAACCTCCGTTTGCCAAAACCACGTAGCCACTGGAGTGCTACTGGTCCTAGGAACAAACTCTACCAGCAACCACAACACACGCGCAGCACCGACAGCGGAAACAAATTGAAAGCCGGCTAACCAGAGGGGGCGGTTAGACCGGGTATAGGGTGCGGTTAGACCGCCTCCACCTGGCAACCAAGAAATCCTCCGAAACGCCTCTTCCGAGCACCAAAACTCACCACGGTTTCACCAACAAAGATCTCTGGTCAAGGCCATGCTAGCTACCAGAAAATCTTGGCGAAAACCAAAACTTCACCCACGGGCCTAGGGGCGGTTAGACCGGCTACCGGGGGCGGTCCTAACTTCGTACCCGGCAACGAACTCCAACCAAGAACACCTAGCAAGCCGCACGAGAACGACCCCAAATTTCACTCGGACGCTCCTGCGATCAAAGCGAACAAACTCACGAGAGGAAAATCCGGCGAAACAAAAATTTGACCCGGAAACACCCGGGGCGGTTAGCCGCCCCTCGTAGGCGGTTAGACCGCCCCTTCCGGAAAAACGAACTCGCGGGTCAAACCTCAACTTCCTCGCGCCCGATCTCTCGAATCACTCCACGGATTGCGGCCAAACTTCGGGAATAGGTGGGTTACCTCCGGGCAACCTCTACCTCAAAGGAATCGACCCGAAATGCTCACAATCAAGAGGAATCGAAGAATTCGCTTCTCTAGGTCAAGAACTCGCCCAACTCGAGAAACCACCAAATCGAGTCCGATTCAAAGGGGATTTGGGGGCAAAGTCACCAGCCAAAGAGGCACAAGAACCTCATACGTGACACCCACCAAAAACCCCAAGAAATCGTCCTCAAAACACCGCCAAAAAGAGCTCTGAAAATCAACACAAAAGAGACGGGAAAACCACCATGATGAACAACGCCGAACCTTCTATACATGCCATGAATGGTTCGTACAAGGTCTAGCTTGCCACCCAAACATCCATCCCTCTCTCTAGATCTCACATGAAGCTCTCAAGCTAGCCTTCTAAAAACCTATGGAAAATGGAGAACGAAAATGGAAAAACAAATGAGCTAGGGTTCCAAGAGTTGGCTGCCATCCACCCATCTAATGAGTATATATGGAGGCACCCAAAAGACTAAACTACCCTTCACTAATAACTAGGGATACATGCCCCTCGAGGGCGGATTTGGAAGTCTTCATGTCTTCACCATCGGACGGATGCCCGGCAACCGCACCCTGCGTAGCCCCGACGCAAGCCTTGCGATCCCGACGCGTGTCCTCCGCTTCGAAGCTTCTCGGCGCCGGCGGCCGGGCGGTCAGACCGCCCCCCTGGGCGGTTAGACCGGCCAGGGGGATCTGACCGGCCCCAGGCGGTCTGACCGCCCCTCCTGGGCGGTTGAACCGGCCTGGGTGGCCGCACCTCCTCGTCGAGTCTTCGGCCTCGGTTTTGTGGCTCAACCGAGTAACCCAATGGTTTTCTGGTGAACCACTGCAAACCCCGCAAACTCGGTGTAGCCTCCGCCAATCTCCACTCATGACTCGGCTCCCACGTAGTCCCGGCTCGACCTTGGTTTTGAGGCTCTACCAAGAACCCGTCCACGACTTCATCTTGTTGTTCATGCCACCATGCGGCCCGCACTTGACCCCGCTGGCCACCGGGTCCCTCGAACAAAGCCTACTTGTCCTCTCCACACCTGGAGGCCTCACCGGCAACGACCTTTCGCGCTTTTTCTTCACCTACACCAACACGAGTCAAGCCGCAACCTGCACCTGCAATACTTAGCCAAGAATCAGTCCACACAACGTTGTCAATCACTCATCACACAAGGAAGCGACCATCCACCGGTCCTCGAACCACACATGGTCCTCAATCTCCCCCTTGATGAGTGCATTAACAACACCCACACAAAAGTAACACAAGAGAATAGAAAAAGAAAAGAAAAAAATAAAAAGAAACCTCAACAAGCGATCGAAAGCCAAAGAAAGGCAAAGAGCAAGATCACTTGAAGAAGACAAGTCTCGGACCCCTTAGGCAAGGGCAACGGCTCGACACATCCGAGACAAAACACAGCTCAAGCAAAGAGCGCAAACCACCAAAGTAAAGCTCGAACACCACAAAGAGCTCCCCCTGCACATATGCAAGCTCCCCCTGAGCCAAAGCACACTCCCCCTGAACAAATGCAGCAAAGCAACGCGGGAAGCAACAACGAGCAAAAACCTGCTCACACTGCCCAGGGCGGTTAGACCGCCTGTGCCTGATCTGACCGCCTGGGGGGCGGTTAGACCGCCCCAAGAGACCGGCCCTGCACCAAACTGCTCAAAATTTGCCCGAACCAATTGGAACACCTTCCAAACACTCCCAGGTGCCCAAAGCATGCACAAACTTCTCCCCCTTGTTGACAATGCATGAATCAAGGAAAAATGCGAAACTTTACAACATATAGCTTCTCGAATATACAAAATTCATCACAAGGAGCTACACAAGTCCAAATGAGCAAGTTAGACACTCGACAGGTTCGTAATGACCTTAACTACGTGATCACCAAGTTTCACAACCATTGGACAAGGCTAAAAAGGATTTGAGTAATTTTGCGAAAAGTTACTCTCTCATAAGCAAATACCTAAGCATGAGCAAAAACATATCAAAATGGCAAGGCCACTCAAACTTCATGCTAGGACAGCCATTCTAATCATAAGACCATCATAAACACCCAAAAGCACCTCAGGTCATGTCAAAGCCACCGAGCCATGTGCCTACTTCTATGTATGAGACTTCTCATTGGTAGGCATCATGCAACGGTTTAGCACCCAAAGCAAATTAATTTCAGAACATATGACATGGGAACATATTTTCCAAGCATTTTTCATTTCATTTTCAGATTTATGAATGGTACATGAAATGTCTTTGCGACAAAAAGGAACTTATGCCCCTCCACAAGATTAAGCAAGAGGGCTAAACATTCATGATGGCAAATGAGCCTTTGGCCCCATATGATCAATAAACTAGCTATCCAACCACAAAGTAAGCATAGCAAAGCCACTAAAACATGTCAAGATCATATAAAGGCATTTACACATGAGAGAGCATATATGTGACATTTTTCAGAAAATTAGCCATCAACATGGATCATTCATCAAGATCATCAAGAGCTAAGCCAAACTAACCATAGCATACCAAACAAGCTCACAAGAACATATATAGCAACCCATAGTGAACAATGTATATAGGAGAAGCTTTTCCTATCCGATGCATATGATACAAAATGCATGCAATTCAAGATACAAAGATGCCTATACATCATGTTACGTATGCAATGCAAAATGCAAGAAATGCACAAAAGAAAGCTGTACATAAGCTACAAAGGGGCTCCCACACACAAAGCTCACAAACCACCGGCTCCTCTAGGAGAGGCAAAACGGGCTCGACACCACCGGCAAAAGACAGCTCCCACACACCCAACTCAAGAAATCAAACACACACCAAGTTCCTCCCGCAAACGAGTGAAAGTTGCTTGATCTAGGGGTTTGGTGAAAATATCGGCTAGTTGGTCATGTGTGGGTACATGGATCAAAGCTATCTTCCCTTTCTCTATGTTGTCTCTTAGTAAATGATACCTCACTTCTATGTGTTTGGTTT
The DNA here is from genome assembly GCA_947561735.1 of Cenchrus americanus. NCBI lineage: Eukaryota > Viridiplantae > Streptophyta > Magnoliopsida > Poales > Poaceae > Cenchrus > Cenchrus americanus. Next base: position 77,686,362 of record OX387245.1, on the reverse strand, counting down.
TGGAAAGAAGCACTGGGTTCTTTGCAACGCTTATGGCACTGGTGCTATCACATTGAAGTGGGACATGGGTATACTCCTCACCAAAGTCACTCATGGTGTAGGTGATCCAAAGGAGCTGAGAGCAACAACTAGCAGCGGCAACATACTCGGCCTCGGTCGTGGATTGAGCAACACTAGAGCGCTTGCGGGAAGACCAAGAGACCAAAGAGGAACCCAAAAGCGGCAAGTCCCGAAGTGGACTTCCTATCCAACCGACACCCGGCAAAATCCGCGTCTGAAAAGCCATGAAGCGCCAAAGAAGAGGACGCGGAGTACCAAAGGCCGAAGTCGGGAGTGTGACGCAAGTACCTGAAAATTCTCTTCACCGGTTGCCGATGCGAAGTCCTCGGAGACGCTTGAAAACGAGCACACAGACACACTGAGAACTGTATGTCCGGCCTCGTCGCCGTCAAGTAGAGGAGTGACCCGATCATGCTCCGGTACTCCTTTTGGTCCACGTGTTCACCTTCCTCGTTCGCATCAAGAGCTGTAGTCGTACTCATCGGCGTCGTCATAGCCTTGGAGTCCTCCATCTTGAACTTCCTCACAATGTCCTTGGTGTACTTAGCCTGGTGCACAAATGTTCCTTCCTTTGATTGCTTGATTTGTAGCCCGAGGAAGAACTGCAACTCACCCATCATGCTCATCTCAAACTCCCCGCTCATACCATCCGCAAACCTCGCAACAAGAGAGTTAGACGAGCCACCAAAGACAATATCATCCACGTACACCGCACAATCGGGATATCTCCGCCCCCTGCCTCGGCAAAAACAAGGTCCGATCGACCTTCCCCATCTCAAAACCTCTCTCAAACAAGAACCCCCTCAACCCGCCATACCAAGTTCTAGGCGCCCGCTTCAACCCATACGGCGCCTTCCTCAACTTGTACACCGGTGGGGGTACTTCTCACTCTCAAACCCGGAGGCTGCCTCACATACACTTCTTCCTCCAACACTCCATTCAGAAAAGCACTCTTCACATCCATTTGGTGCAACTTGAACCCTTTAGCAACGGAAAAGGCTAGAAGGATCCTAATCGCCTCCAAACGGGCTACGGGAGCAAAGGTCTCCTCGTAGTCGATCCCCTCCTTCTGACTGAACCCTTGAGCAACAAGTCTCGACTTGTTCCTCACAACCTCACCCTTCTCTCCCTCTTTGTTTTTCCACACCCACTTGGTACCAATCGGCTTACACCCCGGGGGGAGGGTCAACCAACTCCCACACCGATTCCTCTCAAAGTTCTCCAACTCCTCATGCATCGAATTAACCCAATTGTGATCAGATAGTGCGTGTCCAATGTCTTTGGGCTCAAAAGAAGCAACAGACGCAGCATGAGCGAAATGGGAATTGTTTCGAACCCTCGACCGTGTAGTGCGTTCATTCATGTCGCCGATGATCCTCGAAACTGGGTGATCCACTTGAACTCGCCGGAGAGGTTCTCACCTTGAAGCTACCTCCCCCTCAACATCAGCTTCTCCTCGTTCTTGATTTGTCGTCGTAGGTGTAGCAGAGGGTCCATCCATCATCGTAGTCGAAGTAGTAGGTCATGTTCAGCCGGGGGCACCGCACCGCCATCTTCATCATCAGCATGTTCATGCTCCTCCTCCTGAAAGATCTCCTCACCAAGCTCATCATCACCTGCACACTCAAAGACAAGCTGACTACGTGGCTCTGTCTCGTCGAAGGTTACCTCGCAAGTCTCCACGATTTGGTCAGCTTCAAGATTGAGCACACGATATGCTCTAGAATGAGATGCATAACCAAAGAAAATGCCATCGACAGACCTAGCCTCAAACTTATCCAACTTCCTGCCTTTCTTCAGAATGAAACACTTGCAACCAAAGACATGGAAGTGACTCACCTTGGGTGTCCGACCATGCATCAACTCATAGCATGTCTTCTTCTTGTGCACTCTGAGGTATATCCTGTTTGACACATAGCACGCGGTATTCACCGCCTCAGCCCAATACCTCCTCGGAGTCCTATGCTCATCAAGCATCGTCCGAGCCATCTCGCACAAGGTCCTGTTTTTCCTTTCCACAACACCATTCCGGGGAGGCGTATACGGACTCGAAAACTGGTGCTCAAGACCCAAGTCATGGCAAAAGGTTTCAAAATGAGAGTTCCTGAATTCCGAGCCATTATCACTACGGATAGGTCGTATGGCATCTCCGTGCCCCTCGTTCCTCAACCTCAAGACTAAATCTCGAACAAAACCAAACGTCTCCCCCTTCTCCTCAAGAAAGAACACCCACGCATACCGAGAATAGTCGTCCACCACAACAAGGACATACCACTTCCCACCCGCAGATCGCACACGAGCTGGGCCAACAAGGTCCATATGGAGCAGCTCGCATGGACGCTCAGTCATCACATCGGTGAGAGGCGGGTGAGAAGAGGCCACCATCTTGGCATGCCTACACGGAGCACAAACCAACTCTTTCTCAAGCCTCAACCGTGGCAATCCTCGGACCAAATTGAGTTTACTCAAGCGAGACAAAAGGTCAAAGCTCAAGTGACCCAACTTCCTATGCCACTTCCACAAATCACTCGAAGAACCAGCCAAGAAACAACGCTCCACACCCGAAGACTGAGAAAAATCAGCACGAAACACCTGACCCTCGGGAACGACCATACAAACAAGGTCCCCTCGAGAGTCCACAATCCGAGAACCACCGGCCGAAACAACACCTCAAAGCCCTCATCCAACAAGCGGGACACGAAAGCGATTGTACCCCCGGCGATTGAACAAGAGCAACACGCCTCGAGTGATCTTGTCACTCACTTTTATCTCACCTTCGAAAGCACACGCCCACGCCCATTGTCCCCAAAAGTGATGTACCTCTTCGTCACCACCGGGACGAGACTTGAGAACCACCCCCTGTCTCCGGTCATATGCCTCGAGCAACCGGATTCAATCAACCAAATGTTCTTCAAGTCTCCCACCTGAAATTCAAAAACAAGGACGTGAGCGAACAAACGACTCAGCACTGGGGTTAGTACCAAAAGAGTAAAACCAGTGCCGAGCCATTTGCTCGAAAGTGGGGTTAGCACACATCAAGCCATCTTTCCTACCATAACTACCACCACGAACACCACCTCGGTAACCACTCCGAGGAAACCACCCCTCACTGCCTGGAGGAGGACCAAACCCACGGAAGACAACCCGTGGAACATCCCTCCACTCCTTCTCAAAGCTACGACTCCTCCCATCCCCGTAGTGAACTCGAGGGGGAGAATGCCTAGCAACCGTCCACTGCCGCCTCTCCCGGACCAACCACCAAGGCAATTCCACCTCCGGACACCCGAACCCTCTCGACTCACCACCTCGAAAACCACTCCGCCCGGAGGTGCCGGGGGGGCGGTTAAACCGCCTAGCCGGGCCGGTCTAACCGCCCCCCTCGGGCCGGGCCGGTCCGACCGCCTAGCCGGGCCGGTCGACCGCCCCCTCCCGAATCGCTCCTCGGCCGCGGGAACTCGCATCTCCCCATGCCGGAACACTTCTCACCACAGCCTTACCCCTGGGCAGTGGCATACGAGGCTTAGGTACACCATGGGAAGGGTCGTACCTATCCTTGTTCGCCCACTCCTTTGCCATCCTCTCTTCCCGCTTCCTCTTGAAGCAAAACACATCCTTGTGACCCTCTTTCCCACAATGGCCACAACAGAACCTCACACGCTTAGGTTTTGGCTTGGATTGGGGCTGCTCGCTTGGTTTCTCTCCACTCAACTCCTCCACTGATTTCTCCTCACTCGCCTTCTCACTCACTTTCCCAAAGAACACTTTCCCGGAAGTTCTCACAAACTTGATAGGCCTACGGAGATCATTTGTGGGTGTAGGAAATATAGGTGGGGCTGGGGTTGTGTCTAATCGGTTCCAAAGATGGTTGGGTTTTGGAGGGAAATCATTTTTGTGGTGGGTTTTTGGTGGCTCCGGGATATTCTCTCCACTTCCCTCACCAACCTTGTTTGCCCCAAGTCCCTCACCATCTTGCCTCTTAAAGGCCTCAATCATCATTCTCAACTGGGGCTCATGGCCAGACAACCAACCCATCAACTTCCTCGGGTCATCATTCTCATCCCGCAAACGATCAACATAATGTGCAAGTTCCAAATTTTTCAATGCATGCATTTCACAGGTAGAGCATGATGTAGGCATGGGTTCCTTCAATTTAGCCTCAAGCGAACTAGTGTAAGCATGCATCTCATCAATCTTAGCATGCAAAACAGGGCAAGAAGTGCAAGCACCTAGCAAAGCATGTCTAGACTTAAGCTCAGCCACTTCAACCCTAACCACATCTAGTTCCTCACACTTGGAGGCATGCTTCTCTTTAAACAAAGCAAGATCAGCAAGGAATATGGAGCAATCAGCACAATCATTCTCATCTGAAACAACAGGGCTAGCCTTAAGCGAATCAATCACAAGCTTGCTATCAAGCACCTGTGTCTCTAGCTCAGCCACTCTAGTCCTAGCATCCTCGAGTGAAGCCCTAAGCTCTTTCCTCATTTTCTTGGCCTCTCTAAGCATGTCATCACGGTTATCAAGCAAAGAGCCAAGCCTCTCATCCTCCTGGCGCAAGAAGGGAAGTACATCACGCACCTCGTCGTCGGACTCAGAGTCCGAGTCGCTCTGTGTGCTCTTCTTGCTGCCGGAGCTCAGCGCCATGGTGCAGAAGCCATCTCTCGCGAAGCAGCTCAACCCGCTCAGGTTCTTGGATGACTTCTTGTTCTTACGACGATCACCTTCGTCTTCACTGTTGCTCGAGCTCGAGGTGGAGTACGCGGAACTGGAGTCGACGTCGCTCGCTCCGACCATCGCTCGGGCCTTCCCTCGGCTCTCCTTCTTCCCCAATCGTCGCTCGTCCTTGTACTTGTTCTTGTGCTTGCTCTTGTAGTCGCGCCTCGAACGGTACTTGCCGTCCTTCCTCGGCTTGTGCTTGTAGCTGTCCTTGTTCTCGGCCTTCTTCGGGCAGTCGGCAACGAAGTGTCCCGGCTTGCCGCACTAGAAGCACGTCCTCGTGTTCCTCCTCATGTTCACGCGGTTCTCGTGCAACCTCTCAAACCGCCTCGTCAATAGCGCCAGCTCGTCCTCTCCAATGTCATCAAACTCCTCATCTGGCATAGACATCAAAGAGGAAAAGGAGAACATCCTGGTGGATGGGTTAGAGTTAGGCTTCCCTTTGGAACCACCAACGAGGGCAAGACTATGGGAATCAGTCGGTCCCTCGAGCTTGGCAGTCATGCCCCTATCCACCTCAGCCGACTTGAGCTTCGAGAACAGCTCGTTCACCGTCAGAGTGTCATACTTCTCCGACTCCACAATGGCCTCGAACTTTCCGCCCCATATCGTACGATCCAAAGAGTGTAAGAGCTTGACCGCTCTATCATGATCATCGTACGGGAGCACGTCCACATTGGCCCTCATGTTGTTCACCACCACCGTGAACCTCTGAAACAAGGCATCGATGGACTCACCGGGGAGATGAGTGAAGTTCTCGTACTCTCTCCGGTAGGTCGCATACATCCGTGCCTGAACCTGGGCGTTCCCAACATGAGCCTCCTTCAACACCACCCAAATCCTACAAGCCAAGTGCTCGGTGTTGACCCGATCGAACTCAGGCTGACACAAAGCACGAAACAAGTAGTCGACCGCCTTGTTGTTGGCGTCGAATCTGTCCCTCGACCCTGGATCGAGAAAATCCATCGGCTGGACATATCCTGTGTCCACCGTGACATCCCACAGAGTCTGACCCTTTCCGCGGAGGAACGCACCCATCCGCTTGCTCCACATCTGGTAGTTCTTGCCATCGAAGTGTGGAGGACCCGAACCCCGTTCCTGGTATGCCATCCTTGGATCTTAGACTGGTTAGAGTCAACAAAGACCCGAACCGGCTCTGATACCACTTGAAGGACCGAATAGGCGACCAGAGAGGGGGGAGTGAATGGGAGCCGATAAAAATTCTTCTCGAGGGAGATTGAAACTCCGACAAGATGAACTAGCTCGGTCGAACCCCCGAAATCACACACTCCGCACTTCAACCTCCCGTTTGCCAAAACCACGTAGCCACTGGACTGGTCCTAGGAACAAACTCTACCAGCAACCACAACACACACGCAGCACCGACAACGGAAACAACTCGAAAGCCGGCTAACCAGAGGGGGCGGTTAGACCGGGTATAGGTGGCGGTTAGACCGCCTCCACCTGGCAACCAAGAAATCCTCCGAAACGCCTCTTCCGAGCACCAAAACTCACCACGGTTTCACCAACAAAGATCTCTGGTCAAGGCCATGCTAGCTACCGGAAAATCTTGGCGAAAACCAAAACTTCACCCACGGGCCTAGGGGCGGTTAGACCGGCTACCGGGGGCGGTCTAACCTCCCGTACCCAAGGCAACGAACTCCAACCAAGAACACCTAGCAAACAAAGCATGAGAACGACCCCAAATTTCACTCGGACGCTCCTCTCGATCAAAGCGAATAAACTCACGAGAGGAAAATCCGGCGAAACAAAACTTTGACCGGAAACACCCGGGGCGGTTAGACCGCCCCCTGTAGGCGGTTAGACCGCCCCTTCCAGAAAACGAACCCGCGGGTCAAACCTCAACTTCCTCGCGCCCGATCTCCCGAATCACTCCACGGATTGCAGCCAAACTTCGGGAATAGCTGGTTACCTCCTGGGCAACCTCTACCTCAAAGGAATCGACCCGATACGCTCACAATCAAGAGAAATCGAAGAAATCGCTTCTCTAGGTCAAGAACTCGCCCAACTCAAGAAACCACCAAATCGAGTCCGATTTAAAGGGGATTTGGGGGCAAAGTCACCAGCCAAAGAGGCACAAGAACCTCATACGTGACACCCACCAAAAACCCCAAGAAATCGTCCTCAAAACACCGCCAAAAAGAGCTCCGAAAATCAACACAAAAGAGACGGGAAAACCACCATGATGAACAACGCCGAACCTTCTATACATGCCATGAATGGTTCGTACAAGGTCTAGCTTGCCACCCAAACATCCATCCCTTTCTCTAGATCTCACATGAAGCTCTCAAGCTAGCCTTCTAAAAACCTAAGGAAAATGGAGAACGAAAATGGAAAAACAAATGAGCTAGGGTTCCAAGAGTTGGCTGCCATCCACCCATCTAATGAGTATATATGGAGGCACTCAAAAGATTAAACTACCCGTCAGTAATAACTAGGGATACATGCCCCTCGAGGGTGGATTTGGAAGTCTTCATGTCTTCACCATCGGACGGGTGCCCGGCAACCGCACCCTGCGTAGCCCCGACGCAAGCCTTGCGATCCCGACGCGTGTCCTCCGCTTCGAAGCTTCTCGACGCCGGCGGCCAGGGCGGTCAGACCGCCCATCCTGGGCGGTTAGACCGGCCGGGGGATCCGACCGGCCCCGGGCGGTCGACCGCCCCTCCCGGGCGGTTGAACCGGCCCGGGTGGCCGCACCTCCTCGTCGAGTCTTCGGCCTCGGTTTTGTGGCTCAACCGAGTAACCCGGTGGTTTTACGGTGAACCACCGCAAACCCCCGCGAACTCGGTGTAGCCTCCGCCAATCTCCACTCATGACTCGGCTCCCACGTAGTCCCGGCTCGACCTTGGTTTTGAGGCTCTACCAAGAACCCGTCCACGACTTCATCTTGCTGTTCATGCCACCATGCGGCCCGCACTTGACCCCGCTGGCCACCGGGTCCCTCGAACAAAGCCTACTTGTCTTCTCCACAGCTGGAGGCCTCACCGGCAACGACCTTTCGCGCTTGTTCTTCACCTGCACCAACAGGAGTCAAGCCGCAACCTGCACCTGCAATACTTAGCCAAGAATCAATCCACACAATGTTGTCAATCACTCTCACACAAGGAAGCGACCATCCACCGGTCCTCGAACCACACATGGTCCTCAGGTTCTGCACCGGTCAGACCTGTGAGAGGCACCAGTCAAACCGGTGTGGCCTGGGCTCTCAGGATGAACAGCACTCGCGGGTTAACTCCCCCAAATCCAACTCCTGATCTCCCGAATCACTCCACGGGTATGCGCAAGACTTTGGGGATAGTAGGAACACCTCATGGGGAGTCCATAGCCAAGATTTTTTCCACCGAAACTTGCCAAATCAAGAGGAATCGAAGAAATCCCGCCAAGAACTCCTCTAACCCTAGAACACCGAAAACTCCAAAATCGATCCCCTTTGCTCACGGATTTGGGAGGGGAATCAAAAAGAAAAGAACCACGAAGGGTTCATGCATACACCCCTCACCAAATCCCCAAGAGAAAGGTCTCGAAATCGATCCAAGAAAATTGTCAAGAAAGGGCTCCGAAAATCACCAAAAAGAACAACAGGGACAACACATCCAAGCCTTGAGGAACCACGTCGAATCATCTATACATCACAAAGAGGTTCATACAGGGTCTATCTTGCCGCCTGATCATCCTTCCCTCTTGCAAGATCTCACCATGAAGCTCTCAAGCTAGTCCGATAGAAATCCTAGAGAAAATAGGAAGGGAAAATAGGAAAACCAAGTGAGCTAGGGTTCCAAGAGATGGCTGCCATCCTCTCACCTCTTGGGTTATATGGAGGCAACCGAAAGTCTAAAATACCCTTACTAGCTAATTAGAGATACATGCCCCTCGAGGGTGAAATCAGAAATCTTTGTCATGGCTCCACCGAACGGATGCCGAGCGACCGCAAACTTGTTTAGCCTCGATGCAAGCCTTGCGATCCCGACGTGTGTCCTCCGCTTCGAAGTCTCTGGACTGCGTCGTTGCACACCGTTCAGACAGGTGCTCCTCACTGGTCGGACTGGTACCCACCGGTCAGATCGGTCTGGAGCTATTGCAACTCCGTCTTCGGTTCTTCGGTCTTGTCTTTGTGGATCAACCAAGGAACCTAGTGGTTTTCTGGTGAACCACCAGAAACCCCGCGAACTCGGTGTAGCCTCCGCCAATCGCCACTCAAGACTCGGCTCCCACGTAGTCCCGGCTCGAACTTGGATTTGAGGCTCAACCAAGAAACTGTCCATGACTTTATCTTGTTGTTCATGCCACCATGCGGCCCGCACTTGACTCTTCTAGCCACCGGGTGCCTCGAACCAAGCCTACTTGTCTTCTCCACAACTGGAGGCCTCACTGGCAATGACCTTTCACGCTTGTTCTTCACCTACACCAACACTGGTCAAGCCGTAACCTGCACCTGCAATACTTAGCCAAGAATCAGTCCACACAATGTTGTCAATCATTCATCACACCAGGAAGTGACCATCCACCGGTTCTCGAACCACACATGGTCCTCAATCTCCCCCTTGATGAGTGCATTGACAACACCCACAAATAGTAACACGAGAGAAAGGAAAAGGAAAAGAAACAAATAAAAAGAGACTCCAATAAGCGATCGAAAGCCGAAGAAAGGCAAAAAGCAAGATCACTTGAAGAAGACAAGTCTCGGACCCCTTAGGCAAGGGCAATGACTCGACACATCTGAGACAAAACAAGGCTCAAGCAAAGAGCTCAAACCACCAAACCAAAAACTTGAAAACCACAACGAGCTCCCCCTACACACATGCAAGCTTCCCCTGAACCAATGCAACTCCCCCTAGACGAATGCATGCGGACCACTTCATGAAACAGAGTAGCTGCATCAGCTCAGCTTTCATCATTCAGACCGGTGGACAAGATCGCCCAGCACCTGGAAATTACACCGGTCAGACCGGTGCACCTCACCGGTCAGGCCGATGCCACCTGGGAAACTGCCAGAGCTCAAAAATAGCTCGAAACCACTTGGAAACCTTCTAAATGCGTGCAACAAGCCATTTTAAGCTCAAAATTCTCCCCCTTGTTGACAATGCATGAATCAATCCAAAAATGCCAAAAAAATCAACCTAGAGCTTCTTAAATAGACAAAATTCAACATAGGGTGCTACACATGTCCAAATGAGCAAGTTAGATACTCTATAGCTTTGTATTGACATCAACTACATGATTACCAAGTTTCACAACCATTGGACGAAGCTAAGATGGAATTGAGCAATTTTGCGAAAAATTTCCCTCTTATGAGCAAAGTCCTAAACATGAGAAAAACATGTCAAAATGGCAAAGCCACACAAACTTCATGCTAGGACAACTATTCTAAGCATAAGACCATCACAAACACCCAGAAGCACCACATGTCATGTCAAAGCCACCGAGCCATGTGCCTACTTCTATATATGAGACTTCTCATTGGTAGGCATCATGCAACGGTCTAGCACCCAAAGCAAATTAAATTTAGTACATATGACATGGTAGCACATTTTCCAAGCAATTTAAATTTCATTTTCAGATTCATATTTGGTACATGAAATGTCTTTGCGACAAAAAGGAACTTATGCCCCTCCACAAGATAAAGCAAGAGGGCTAAACATTCATGATGGCAAATGAGCCTTTGGCTCCATATGATCAAAATAAGCTATCCAACCACAAATTAAGCATAGCCAAACCACTAAAACATGTCAAGATCATATAAAGGCATTTACTCACAAGAGAGCATACATATGACATTTTTCAAAAACATAGCCATCAACCATGGATATAAACCAAGATTATCAAGAGCTAAGCCAAACTAACCATATCATACCAAACAAGCTCACAAAGACATAAATATCATTCCATGGTGAACAATGTATATGATACAAAATGCATATGATACAAAATGCATGCAATCTAAGATACAAGGATGCCTATACATCATGTTACATATGCCATGCCAAATGCAAGAAATGCACAAAGGAAAGCTATACATATGCTACAAAGGAGCTTCCACACACCCAACTCAAGAAATCAAACACACACCAAGCTCCCCCCGCAAACGAGTGAAAGTTGCTTGATCTAGGGGTGTGGTGAAAATATCGGCTAGTTGGTCATGTGTGGGTAATGGATTAAGGTTATCTTCCCTTTCTCTACATTGTCTCTCAGAAAATGGTGCCTCGCTCACTTTTATGTGCTTGGTTTTGGAATGAAGCATTGGGTCCTTTGCAAAACTTATGGCACTGGTGTTAACACATTGAAGTGGGACATGGGTTTACTCCTCACCAAAGTCACTCATGGTGTACGTGATCCAAAGGAGCTGAGAGCAACAACTAGCTGCAGCAACGTATTCTGCCTCGGTAGTCGATTGAGCAACACACAACTGTTTGTGGGGAGACCAAGACACCAAAGAATATCCCAAGAACTGGCAAGTCCCAGAAGTGGACTTCGTATCCAACCGATGAGGACCATGTGTGGTTCGAGGACCAGTGGATGGTCGCTTCCTTGTGTGATGAGTGATTGACAACATTGTGTGGACTGATTCTTGGCTAAGTATTGCAGGTGCAGGTTGCGGCTTGACTCGTGTTGGTGCAGGTGAAGAACAAGAACGAAAGGTCGTTGCCGGTGAGGCCTCCAGGTGTGGAGAAGACAAGTAGGCTTCGTTCGAGGGACCCGGTGGCCAGCGGGGTCAAGTGCGGGCCGCATGGTGGCATGAACAGCAAGATGAAGTCGTGGATGGTTTCTTGGTAGAGCCTCAAAACCAAGGTCGAGCCGGGACTACGTGGGAGCCGAGTCATGAGTGGAGATAGGCGGAGGCTACACCGAGTTCGCGGGGTTTGCAGTGGTTCACCAGAAAACCACTGGGTTACTCGGTTGTAACATCCGAAAATTCCATCACAATAAAATATTGTTAGCAACATGGTTTAGTTTTTTTTCTAAGGATTTAATAAATTTGAATAAATAAATTTGCCTTTAATTAAATTAAACATCATTTAATAATTAGAATCAATCAAGTGTTTGTGCATCATGTTGAAATGCATGAGTTTTGGTTGTGGTGTGATTTTAAAAGTCTTAAAAATAATTGTGAAAATTGGTGTAAAAGTTTGAATTAAAAAATGGATGAAAGTTTGAATTTAATGTTTGAAAAGTTGTTTAAAAGGTTTTCTAAAAGTCTTAAAATAGTTGGAGAATTTGTGTTAAAATTTGAATTTGAAAACATGTAAAAGATTTGAATTTAAAAGGTTTGAAAATGGATTTGAAAAGAAAAGGAAAAAAAAGAAGAGAAAAAAAACAAAACAGCCCAGCCCACCCCGCGGCCCACCTCACCTCCCCCTTCTTTCTTTCTCCGCCGCGGCCCAGATCCCGCTTCCGGCCCATTCGGTCCACCTCTCCCTCTCCCTCTCTCTCTCTCTCTGACCCGCTGACGTGTGGGGCCCACACGTCAGGGCTTCTTCTACCTCAGGCCGCCGCCCCTTCCCCGCGCAACCACCGGCCGCGCCGCCCCCCGCGCCGCGCTGCCGTTCCCGGCCGCCCCGCGCCCGTCCGCCTCCTCCACCGCGCCATAATGGAGCCGCCGCACTCATCCACCGCCTCCTCGGCCCCTTCCCCTCCCCCGAAACCGCCGCACACCAAGCTCCCGCCGCCGCCATTAATGGCCGCCGGAGTGCGCTCGCCGCCACCGCCTTGCGCGCCCTTCCCCCTTCCCCCTTCGACCTATAAAGAGGCGGCACCACCCCCCTCTCCACCCCCGCGCCCCTCCCCTTCTCTCCTCACCCACCCGCGCAGCACCACCGGAGCACCGGCCGGCCGCCGGAGCGCCGCCGCCCCGATCTCCTTCTACGGCGCGTCTCCCTCCTCTTCGAGCCCTCGGTAATCTTCCCTACCTCCCTAGCGCCGTTTTAGTCCGGGTCCCGTAGTTTTTGGCCACCGAAGCTCGATTCGGGCTTCTCCCGCGAGCCCGCCGCCGCCGCCGCCGCGAGCCGCCGCCGGCCGGCCGTCCGCCGCCGCCCAACCGCTCACATGCGACCATGGCCATCGGATCTAAGCCGACGGCCCAGATTAAACGGGCTGCGTACCCCTTCAAGCGGTCCACGGTGGACCGGTGGACCGGGTCCACCGCGCCGGTCCACAGGCCTTGCGTCACGCTTGCGTCATCGCTTGCGTCAGCGCCAGGCAACCGCAAGCCGCCACGTGTCGCCACCATAGCTCACCTGCCGGCCGCCCAGGCATCTTTGCAAAAAGAACCCTGCATTTTCCATAATTACACATATACCCTTCCACCTATATAAAAGCCTTACAACTAGGTCCTTTCTTTTATGCCTAGGCCCCTGATCTCTTAGGTTTTCTGTTTAATACCCTAACCTTTGATCTTTTACATATTAGACCTCCTAGTTTCACACATATTTATGTTTAGGTCCCTGAAATCTTGCTGAAAACCCCCTGGAAGTTTGTCATAATCACAATTTAGTCCCTGAATCTTGTTTCAGCCATATCTTTTCCATCCTAGCTTCGTTTTACGCGTTCTTGGTGTCCACGCGATCGTCTCTCCGAGCCCGTCATTTCTAAAAGCTTGTTTTAGTCTTTTGGTAATGTTTGATTTATTGTTTTATTTATTGTATGTTTTCTTGCATGATCGTAGCCAACACGCCGTTCGAGGAAGTTCAAGTGCGAGCTTTGCGGTATAAGGAAAGTAGCTTATCGTTGGAGAAAGGCAAGTGACCCTAACCACCCTTCTACCTATGCTTTAATCAAGAATACTATAAATTAATCGGAACATGGAGAACCACCCGGGAAAACAAGGCAACCACAGTCCATATGGCTCGGCTTAGCCAATTAATTAGGTGTGCGATTGTATTGACGACCCTATCCGAAAGGAACACGGGGGGCTCCGGGTTGCGGGGGTATAGCCCGGTTCTTTTGGGGTAGCGGCCTTTGCTAAGGTGCCGACCACTAGGGAGGGTTATGGTCCGCCCCGAGTCAGAATCGTCGTGGGTTGTTGATGCTTTTGCATATCTTTGTAAAGGCTTCGCAGCGTCCCTATGCAATCACACCTCGGAAGTGTGGTATTGTGCCTGATCAGCACATGTGTGGTTGGGTTCAAAGTTCTTCGGGACTTTTACGCGAACTGTGGGAAAAGTGTGCAACCTCTGCAGAGTGTAAAACTGATCGATCAGCCGTGCTCACGGACAAGAGCGGCCTGGACCCTCACATGATTAATTGAACTTAAAGATGGATTAATATTGCTTTCCGGTTATTCCTATGGCCTTGCTGAGTACCAACCATAAGTGTACTCATCCTTGCTTATGCTGTTCAGAGAAGAACCCAGGAGTGGAGTACTTCACCGACTACGAGGAGTTCTGAGGATGCGATCAACCGATCGAAGCCTGTGGAAGATGAAGATGGAGTCGCGTCTTCATCATTGTTCATGTAAAGACCTTTGTGTCTACCTTCGTGAGTGTAATAAAAGTTAATAAACCTTTTCTGTACGTTTTGAGCAATGTCTTGTGATATTACACTCATGAGTCTATCATATGTGTGAAATTGTGATCCTGGCACACATATGAGATGCATTCGGTTTTCTACGGAAAATCGGGTGTGACAGAGTGGTATCAGAGCATTGCTGACTGTAGGATGCAGCCTCAGATAGAAATGGTCGATATTAAGGACTCTCTTTCTAGGAAGCCCTTCTAACATTCAAAATATCTTATTTACGCTTAAAAAATATTTTATTCTTTATTCTTTATCAAAATCAAATCTTTTGTTTTCTTCTACACTGAGACTGATTCTTCTTCTTCCACCTTGAACTACCACATGTGTTTTATAGGATAGTTTCATAAGTTGCCTGCCCCTTCTACCAGTTTCGTTTCGATAGAGCCGTTCTTGTGAGGACGTGCGATGTTAATGCTTGTTGATTGTAAACATGCATGATTTGGATCTTTGACATGATTGAAATGTTTTTGTGGAGTGATGGCCACAAATACATCAATAAAATAATTAAAGTTAAAATTTGAATCTTAGCCCCTTTTCTCTGATTCACCTTTATCAATTCAACTTCCTATCGGAAAACTTCTCTCTCTAACAATCAAATGGTAAACACCAGGTCAGTAGCTGGACAGGATATTCCGTTCGTGCTCACATCGTCAATCAGCTGAATCAAGTTCCCTCCTCCACCATAAGAATTAGCGATGGATCCCGCGATGCAGCAGTTCTTTACGGAATAGATGCAGTTGATTCAGAACCTCACCGCCACCGGCCCGGAATCTACGAGCAGGCAAGAATCCGCCCACCACCACAAGGACCCCCACCACCTCCACCACCAGTGAACAAGCATAGATAATTCATGAGCCACAACCCGCCCACTTACTCTCATTCAGTGGATCCCCTCGATGCCGATGATTGGCTCAAGACCATCAACAAGATGCTGAATATCACCCAATGTAATGATCATAAGAAGGTTTTGTATGCCTCAGGACGTCTGGAAGGTGCAGCATCTGATTGGTGGGATGCTTACACTGTCGCACATGCCGCTGCCGACACCATTACCTAGCAGGAGTTCCAGGAGAGTTTTCGTACACATCACATCCCAGTTGGTGTGAAGAAACTGAAGAAGAAGGAATTTCTAGCTCTAAAGCAAGGCAACATGACAGTTAGTGAGTATCTGGATCAGTTTACTCATTTGTCTCGCTATGCACCAGATGAAGTCAACACAGATGCCAAGAGTTTTCTCGATGGATTGATAGGGCCACTTAACTATCAGTTGCAGAGCCACACATTTCTTAACTTTCAGATGTTACTCAATAAGGCTATAGGCTTGGAGAATAAACGCAAGGAACTTCGTGAACAGAAACGCAAGTTTCAATCTCAGGGACAATCTAGCAGTAACACCCGCCCTCGTTACAACTCATCACAAGACTCTCTGTTTCGTTCTAGCACACAAGGCAGAAATCATGGACAGAGTCAGCAGTATCGTTCGTTTGAGGAACCCGAAGAATCCAACCCAATGACACCACAGGCTCCAAATCCTCATCAGAACCGCTCAGGTGCACCAGTAAGGAACACTACTCCAGTTCACCCCAGTGGATGCTTCAACTGCGGAGAATTGGGACACTATGCCAGTATTTGCCCACAACGCAATATGGCGACACCCCAGAGAGATAACAGAGGTCAACAGAACAATATGCATGGTAGGGTGAACCATGTGACAGCTGAAGAAGCTCAAGGAGACAAAGATGTTGTGCTTGGTACGTTCCTTATCAACTCTGTACCTGCAACAATTTTATTTGATTCCGGGGCATCACATTCATTTATTACTGAACGATTCATGACAAAGCATGATGTACCCAAGAGTTCCATGAAGACACATTTGCTAATTAGTTCCCCAAACGGTGAAATGAAATCCACCTATGTATGCCCACAGGTCAATCTTAAGATCGGAGAGATAGATTTTGAAGCAGACTTAGTGATTCTAACATCCAGTGGAATAGATGTGATCCTTGGTATGGATTGGTTAAGCAAGCATGATGGAATCATTTTGTGTGCCAAGAAGTCGGTGCTCTTAACTACCCCGCAAGGAGACAGGATTGAGTTTGCCGCTGCAAGCCCGAAGAAGAAGGAGAAGTGAACAAGCTCTGTGATAGTAAACCATCATCTTTCAAGATCGTCTTGTATCCCCTCCTCTTGTTTCCCGATCCCTCCGAATCTCGGGACGAGATTCTTTTTAAGGGGGTAGGATTTGTAACATCCGAAAATTCCATCACAATAAAATATTGTTAGCAACATGGTTTAGTTTTTTTCTAAGGATTTAATAAATTTGAATAAATAAATTTGCCTTTAATTAAATTAAACATCATTTAATAATTAGAATCAATCAAGTGTTTGTGCATCATGTTGAAATGCATGAGTTTTGGTTGTGGTGTGATTTTAAAAGTCTTAAAAATAATTGTGAAAATTGGTGTAAAAGTTTGAATTAAAAAAATGATGAAAGTTTGAATTTAATGTTTGAAAAGTTGTTTAAAAGGTTTTCTAAAAGTCTTAAAATAGTTGGAGAATTTGTGTTAAAATTTGAATTTGAAAACATGTAAAAGATTTGAATTTAAAAGGTTTGAAAATGGATTTGAAAAGAAAAGGAAAAAAAAGAAGAGAAAAAAAAAAACAAAAACCCGGCCCCACCCCCGCGGCCCACCTCACCTCCCCCTTCTTTCTTTCTCCGCCGCGGCCCAGATCCCGCTTCCGGCCCATTCGGTCCACCTCTCCCTCTCCCTCTCTCTCTCACCCGCTGACGTGTGGGGCCCACACGTCAGGGCTTCTTCTACCTCAGGCCGCCGCCCCTTCCCCGCGCAACCACCGCCGCGCCGCCTCCCCGCGCCGCCCGCCGTTCCCGGCAGCCCCCCCGCGCCCGTCCGCCTCCTCCACTGCGCCATAATGGAGCCGCCGCACTCATCCACCGCCTCCTCGGCCCCTTCCCCTCCCTGAAACCGCCGCACACCAAGCTCCCGCCGCCGCCATTAATGGCCGCCGGAATGCGCTCGCCGCCACCGCCTTGCGAGCCCTTCCCCCTTCCCCCTTCGACCTATAAAGAGGCGGCACCATCCCCACTCCACCCCGCGCCCTCCCCTTCTCTCCTCACCCACCCGCGCAGCACCACCGGAGCACCGGCCGGCCGCCGGAGCGCCGCCGCTCCGATCTCCTTCTACGGCGCGTCTCCCTCCTCTTCGAGCCCTCGGTAATCTTCCCTACCTCCCTAGCGCCGTTTTAGTCTGGGTCCCGTAGTTTTTGGCCACCGGAAGCTCGATTCCGGGCTTCTCCGGCGAGCCCCCCGCCGCCGCCGCCGCGAGCCGCCGCCCAACCGCTCACCTGCGACCATGGCCATCGGATCTAAGCTGACGTCCCAGATTAAATGGGCTGCGTACCCCTTCAAGCGGTCCACGATGGACCGGTGGACCGGGTTCACCGAGCCGGTCCACAGGCCTTGCGTCACGCCTGCGTCATCGCTTGCGTCAGCGCCAGCCAACCGCAAGCCGCCACGTGTCGCCACCATAGCTCACCCGCCGGCCGCCCAGGCATCTTTGCAAAAAGAACCCTGCATTTTCCATAATTACACATATACCCTTCCACCTATATAAAAGCCTTACAACTAGGTCCTTTCTTTTATGCCTAGGCCCCTGATCTCTTAGGTTTTCTGTTTAATAGCCTACCCTTTGATCTTTTACATATTAGACCTCCTAGTTTCACACATATTTATGTTTAGGTCCCTGAAATCTTGCTGAAAACCCCCTGGAAGTTTGTCATAATCACAATTTAGTCCCTGAATCTTGTTTCAGCCATATCTTTTCCATCCTAGCTTCGTTTTACGCGTTCTTGGTGTCCACGCGATCGTCTCTCCGAGCCCGTCATTTCTAAAAGCTTGTTTTAGTCTTTTGGTAATGTTTGATGTATTGTTTTATTTATTGTATGTTTTCTTGCATGATCGTAGCCAACACGCCGTTCGAGGAAGTTCAAGTGCAGAGCTTTGCAGATAAGGAAAGTAGCTTATCGTTCGAGAAAGGCAAGTGACCCTAACCACCCTTCTACCTATGCTTTAATCAAGAATACTATAAATTAATCGGAACATGGAGAACCACCCAGGAAAACAGTGCAACCACAGTCCATATGGCTCTGGCTTAGCCAATTACTTAGGTGTGCGATTGTATTGACGACCCTATCCGAAAGGAACACAGGGGGCTCCGGGTTGCAGGGGTATAGCCCGGTTCTTTTGGGGTAGCGAGCCTTTGCTAAGGTGCCGACCACTAGGGAGGGTTATGGTCCGCCCGAGTCAGAATCGTCGTGGGTTGTTGATGCTTTTGCATATCTTTGTAAAGGCTTCGCAGCGTCCCTATGCAATCACACCTCGGAAGTGTGGTATTGTGCACGATCAAGCACATGCGTGGTTGGGTTCAAAGTTCTTCGGGACTTTTACGCGAACTGTGGGAAAAGTGTGCAACCTCTGCAGAGTGTAAAACTAATCGATCAGCCGTGCTCACGGTCAAGAGCGGCCTGGACCCTCACATGATTAATTGAACTTAAAGATGGATTAATATTGCTTTCCGGTTATTCCTGTGGCCTTGCTGAGTACCAACCATAAGTGTACTCATCCTTGCTTACGCTGTTCAGAGAAGAACCCAGGAGTGGAGTACTTCACCGACTACGAGGAGTTCTGAGGATGCGATCAACCAGTCAGAAGCCTGTGGAAGATGAAGATGGAGTCGCGTCTTCATCATTGTTCATGTAAAGACCTTTGTGTCTACCTTCGTGAGTGTAATAAAAGTTAATAAACCTTTTCTGTACGTTTTGAGCAATGTCTTGTGATATTACACTCATGAGTCTATCATATGTGTGAAATTGTGATCCTGGCACACATATGAGATGCATTCGGTTTTCTACGGAAAATGGGGTGTGACATCGGTTGAGCCACAAAACCGAGGCCGAAGACTCGACGAGGAGGTGCGGCCACCCAGGCCGGTTCAACCACCCAGGAGGGCCGGTCAGACCGCCTGGGGCCGGTCAGATTCCCCGGGCCGGTCTAACTGCCCAAGGGGGGCGGTCGACCGCACCGGCCGCCGGCGCCGAGAAGCTTCGAAGCGGAGGACACGCGTCGGGATCGCAAGGCTTGCGTCGAGGCTACGCAGGTGCGGTTGCCGGCATCCGTCCGATGGTGAAGACATCAAGAATTCCAAATCCGCCCTTTAGGGGCATGTATCCCTAGTTATTAGTGAAGGGTAGTTTAGTCTTTTGGGTGCCTCCATATATACTCATTAGATGGGTGGATGGCAGCCAACTCTTGGAACCCTAGCTCGTTTGTTTTTCCATTTTCGTTCTCCATTTTCCCTAGGTTTTAGAGGACTAGCTTGAGAGCTTCATGTGAGATCTAGAGAGAGGGATGGATGTTTGGGTGGCAAGCTAGACCTTGTACGAACCTTTCATGGCATGTATAGAAGGTTTGGCGTTGTTCATCATGGTGGTTTTCCCGTCTCTTTGGTGTTGATTTTCGGAGCTCTTTTTGGCGGTGTTTTGAGGACGATTTCTTGGGGCTTTTGGTGGGTGTCACGTATGAGGTTCTTGTGCCTCTTTGGCTGGTGACTTTGCCCCCAAATCCCTTTTGAATCGGACTCGATTTGGTGGTTTCTCGAGTTGGGAGAGTTCTTGACCTAGAGAAGCGATTTCTTCGATTCCTCTTGATTGTGAGCATTTCGGGTCGATTCTTTTGAGGTAGAGGTTGCCCAGGAGGTAACCCAGCTATTCCCGAAGTTTGGCTGCAATCCGTGGAGTGATTCGGGAGATCGGGCGCGAGCAAGTTGAGGTTTGACCTGCGGGTTCGTTTTCTGGAAGGGGCGGTCTAACCGCCTACAGGGGGCGGTCTAACCGCCCAGGGTGTTTCCAGGTCAAAGTTTTGTTTCGCCGGATTTTCCTCTATGAGTTTGCTCGCCTTGATTAGAGGAGTGTCTGTGTGAAATTTGGGGTCATTCTCGTGTAGTTTGCTAGGTGTTCTTGGTCGGGGTTCGTTGCTGGGTACAGGAGGTTAGACCGCCCCAGGTAGCCGGTCTAACCGCCACTAGGCCCTTGGTTGAAGTTTTGGTTTTCGCCAAGATTTTCTGGTAGCTAGCATGGCCTTGACCAGAGATCTCTATTGATGAAACCGTGGTGAGTTTTGGTGCTCGGAAGAGGCGTTTCGGAGGATTTCTTGGTTGCCAGGTGGAGGCGGTCTAACCGCCCCCTATACCCGGTCTAACCGCCCCCTCTGGTTAGCCGGCTTTCGAGTTGTTTCCGCTGTCGGTGCTGCGTGTGTGTTGTGGTTGCTGGTAGAGTTTGTTCCTAGGACCAGTAGCACTCCAGTGGCTACGTGGTTTTGGCAAACGGAAGGTTGAAGTGTGGAGCATGTGATTTCGGGGGTTCGACCGAGCTAGTTCATCTTGTCGGAGTTTCAATCTCCCTCAAGAAGAATTTTTATCGGCTCCCATTCACTCCCCCCTCTTTGGTCGCCTATTCGGTCCTTCAAGTGGTATCAGAGCTGGTTCGGGTCTTTATTGACTCTAACCAGTCTAAGATCCAAGGATGGCGTACCAGGAACGGGGTTTGGGTCATCCACACTTCGATGGCAAGAACTACCAGATGTGGAGCAAGCGGATGGGTGCGTTCCTCTGCGGAAAGGGTCAGCTTCTTTGGGATGTCACGGTGGACACAGGCTATGTCCAGCCGATGGATTTTCTTGCTCCAGGGTCGAGGGACAGATTCGACGCCAACAATAAGGCGGTCGACTACTTGTTTCGTGCTTTGTGTCGGCACCGAGTTCGATCGGGTGCACACCGAGCACTTGGCTTGTAGGATTTGGGCGGTGTCGAAGGAGGCTCATGTTGGGAACGCCCGTGTTCGAGCACGGATGTATGCGACCTACCGGAGAGAGTACGAGAACTTCACTCATCTCCCCGGTGAGTCCATCGATGCCTTGTTTCAGAGGTTCACGGTGGTTGTGAACAACATGAGGGACAATGTGGACGTGCTCCTGTACGATGATCATGATAGAGCGGTCAAGCTCTTACACTCTTTGGATCGTACGATTTGGGGCAGAAAGTTCGAGGCCATTGTCGAGTCGGAGAAATATGACACTCTGACGGTGAACAAGCTGTTCTCAAAGCTCAAGTCGGCTGAGGTGGATAGGGGCATGACAGCCAAGCTCGAGGGACCGACTGATTCCCATAGTCTTGCCCTCGTTGGTGGTTCCAAAGGAAAGGCTAACTCTAACCCATCCACCAGGATGTTCTCCTTTTCCTTTTTGATGTCTATGCCAGATGAGGAGTTTGGTGATCTTGGAGAGGACGAGCTGGCGTTGTTGACGAGGCGGTTCGAGAGGCTGCACGAGAACCGCGTGAACATGAGGAGGAACACGAGGACGTGCTTCCAGTGCGGCAAGCCGGGACACTTCGTCGCCGACTGCCCGGAGAAGGCCGAGAACAAGGACAACTACAAGCACAAGCCGAGGAAGGACGGCAAGTACCATTCGAGGCGCGACTACAAGAGCAAGCACAAGAACAAGTACAAGGACGAGCGATGATCGAGGAAGAAGGAGAGCCGAGGCAAGGCCCGAGCGATGGTCGGAGCGAGCGACGTCGACTCCAGTTCCACGTACTCCACCTCGAGCTCGAGCAGCAGTGAAGACGAAGGCGATCGTCGCAAGAACAAGAAGTCGTCCAAGAACCTGAGCGGGCTGAGCTGCTTCGCGAGAGATGGCTTCTGCACCATGGCGCTAAGCTCCGGTAGCAAGAAGAGCACACAGAGCGACTCGGACTCTGAGTCCGACGACGAGGTGGGAGACTTGAAGAACATTTGGTTGATTGACTCCGGTTGCTCGAGGCATATGACCGGAGACAGGGGGTGGTTCTCAAGTCTCGTCCCGGTGGTGACGAAGAGGTACATCACTTTTGGGGACAATGGGCGTGGGCGTGTGCTTTCAGAAGGTGAGATAAAAGTGAGTGACAAGATCACTTTGAGGCGTGTTGCTCTTGTTCAATCGCTGGGGTACAATTTGCTTTCTGTGTCCCAGTTGTTGGATGAGGGCTTTGAGGTGTTGTTTCAGCCAGGTGGTTCTCGGATTGTGGACGCTCGAGGGGACCTTGTCTGTATGGTCGTTCCCGAGGGTCAGGTGTTTCGTGCTGATTTTTCTCAGTCTTCGGGTGTGGAGCGTTGTTTCTTGGCTGGTTCTTCGAGTGAGTTGTGGAAGTGGCATAGGAAGTTGGGTCACTTGAGCTTTGACCTTTTGTCACGCTTGAGTAAACTCAATTTGGTCCAAGGATTGCCACGGTTGAGGCTTGAGAAAGAGTTGGTTTGTGCTTCGTGTAGGCATGCCAAGATGGTGGCCTCTTCTCACCCGCCTCTCACCGATGTGATGAGCGAGCGTCCATGCGAGCTGCTCCATATGGACCTTGTTGGCCCGGCTCGTGTGCGATCCGCGGGTGGGAAGTGGTATGTCCTTGTTGTGGTGGACGACTATTCTCGGTATGCGTGGGTGTTCTTTCTTGAGGAGAAGGGGGAGACGTTTGGTTTTGTTCGAGATCTAGTCTTGAGGTTGAGGAACGAGAGGCACGGAGATGCCATACGAGCTATCCGCAGTGATAATGGCTCGGAATTCAGGAACTCTCGTTTTGAAACCTTTTGCCATGACTTGGGTCTTGAGCACCAGTTTTCGAGTCCGTATACGCCTCCCCAGAATGGTGTTGTTTAAAGGAAGAACAGGACCTTGTGCGAGATGGCTCGGACGATGCTTGATGAGCATAGGACTCCGAGGAGGTATTGGGCTGAGGTGGTGAATACCGCGTGCTATGTGTCAAATAGGATATACCTCAGAGAGCACAAGAAGAAGACATGCTATTAGTTGATGCATGGTCGCACACCCAAGGTGAGTCACTTCCATGTCTTTGGTTGCAAGTGTTTCATTCTTAAGAAGGGCAGGAAGTTGGATAAGTTTGAGGCTAGGTCTGTCGATGGCATTTTTTTTGGTTATGCATCTCATTCTAGAGCATATCGTGTGCTCAATCTTGAAACTAACCAAATCATGGAGACTTGCGAGGTAGCCTTCGACGAGACAGAGCCACGTAGTCAGCTTGTCTTTGAGTGTGCAGGTGATGATGAGCTTGGCGAGGAGATCTTTCAGGAGGAGGAGCATGAACATGGCGATGATGAAGATGGCGGTGCGGTGCCCCCGCTGAACATGTACCCACTACTTCGACTACGATGATGGATGGACCCTCTCGCTACACCTACGACGACAAATCAAGAACGAGGAGAAGCTGATGTTGAGGGGGAGGTAGCTTCGAGGCGAGAACCTCCCCGGCGAGTTCAAGTGGATCACCCAGCCTCGAGGATCATCGGCGACATGAATGAACGCACTACACGGTCGAGGGTTCGAAACAATTCCCATTTCGCTCATGTTGCGTTTGTTGCTTCTTTTGAGCCCAAAGACATTGTACACGCACTATCTGATCACAATTGGGTTAATTCGATGCATGAGGAGTTGGAGAACTTTGAGAGGAATCAGGTGTGGGAGTTGGTTGACTCTCCCCCAGGGTGTAAGCCGATTGGTACCAAGTGGGTGTGGAAAAACAAAGAGGGAGAGAAGGGTGAGGTTGTGAGGAACAAGTCGAGACTTGTTGCTCAAGGGTTCAGTCAGAAGGAGGGGATTGACTACGAGGAGACCTTTGCTCCCGTAGCCCGTTTGGAGGCGATTAGGATCCTTCTAGCCTTTTCCATGGCTAAAGGGTTCAAGTTGCACCAAATGGATGTGAAGAGTGCTTTTCTGAATGGAGTGTTGGAGGAAGAAGTGTATGTGAGGCAGCCTCCAGGGTTTGAGAGTGAGAAGTACCCCCACCGGGTGTACAAGTTGAGGAAGGCGATGTATGGGTTGAAGCAGGCGCCTAGAGCTTGGTATGGCAGGTTGAGGGGGTTCTTGTTTGAGAGAGGTTTTGAGATGGGGAAGGTCGATCGGACCTTGTTTTCTTGCCGAGGCAGGGCAGAGATTTCCTGATTGTGCAGGTGTACGTGGATGATATTGTCTTTGGTGGCTCGTCTAACTCTCTTGTTACAAGGTTTGCAGATGATATGAGCAGGGAGTTCGAGATGAGCATGATGGTTGAGTTGCAGTTCTTCCTCGGGCTACAAATCAAGCAATCAAAGGAAGGAACATTTGTGCACCAGGCTAAGTACACCAAGGACATTGTGAGGAAGTTCAAGATGGAGGATTCCAAGGCTATGACGACGCCGATGAGTACGACTAC
Source organism: Cenchrus americanus (assembly GCA_947561735.1). Taxonomy (NCBI): domain Eukaryota; kingdom Viridiplantae; phylum Streptophyta; class Magnoliopsida; order Poales; family Poaceae; genus Cenchrus; species Cenchrus americanus. Next base: position 77,661,745 of record OX387245.1, on the reverse strand, counting down.
GGCTCTTGATGCGGACGAGGAAGGTGAACACGTGGACCAGAAGGAGTACCGGAGCATGATCGGGTCACTCCTCTACTTGACGGCAACGAGGCCGGACATACAGTTCTCAGTGTGTCTGTGCGCTCGTTTTCAAGCGTCTCCGAGGACTTCACATCGGCAAGCAGTGAAGCGAATTTTCAGGTACTTGCGTCACACTCCCGACTTCGGCCTTTGGTACTCCGCGTCCTCTTCTTTGGTGCTTCATGGTTTTTCAGACGCGGATTTTGCCGGGTGTCGGTTGGATAGGAAGTCCACTCCTGGGACTTGCCAGTTTTTGGGTTCCTCTTTGGTCTCTTGGTCTTCCCGCAAGCAGTCGAGTGTTGCTCAATCCACGACCGAGGCCGAGTATGTTGCCGCTGCTAGTTGTTGCTCTCAGCTCCTTTGGATCACCTACACCATGAGTGACTTTGGTGAGGAGTATACCCATGTCCCACTTCAATGTGATAGCACCAGTGCCATAAGCGTTGCAAAGAATCCAGTGCTCCATTCCAAAACCAAGCACATAGAAGTGAGGTACCACTTTCTGAGAGACAATGTAGAGAAAGGGAAGATAGCCTTGATCCATGTACCCACACATGACCAACTAGCTAATATTTTCACCAAACCCCTAGATCAAGCAACTTTCACTCATTTGCGGGGGGAACTTGGTGTGTGTTTGATTTCTTGAGTTGGGTGTGTGGGAGCTCCTTTGTAGCATATGTATATCTTTCTTTTGTGCATTTCTTGCATTCGGCATTGCATATGTAACATGATGTATAGGCATCCTTGCATCTTAGATTGCATGCATTTTGTATCATATGCATTGGATGGGAAAAGCTTCTCCTATATACATTGTTCACCATGGGTTGCTATATATGTTCTTGTGAGCTTGTTTGGTATGCTACGGTTAGTTTGGCTTAGCTCTTGATGATCTTGATGAATGATGCATGGTTGATGGCTAATTTTTTGCAAAATGTCACATATGTGCTCTCTCATGTGTAAATGCCTTTATATGATCTTGATATGTTTTAGTGGCTTTGCTATGCTTAATTTGTGGTTAGATAGCTAGTTTCTTGATCATATGGGGCCAAAGGCTCTTTTGCCATCATGAATGTTTAGCCCTCTTGCTTCATCTTGTGGAGGGGCATAAGTTCCTTTTTGTCGCAAAGACATTTCATGTACCATTTATCAATCTGAAAATGAAATGAAAAATGCTTGGAAAATATGCTCCCATGTCATATGTGCTGAATTTAATTTGCTTTGGGTGCTAAACCGTTGCATGTTGCCTACCAATGAGAAGTCTCATACATAGAAGTAGGCACATGGCTCAGTGGCTTTGACATGACATGAGGTGCTTTTGGGTGTTTATGATGGTCTTATGATTAGAATGGCTGTCCTAGCATGAAGTTTGAGTGGCTTTGCCATTTTGATATGTTTTGCTCATGTTTAGGTATTTGCTTATGAGAGAGTAACTTTACGCAAAATTACTCAAATCCTTTTTAGTCTTGTCCAATGATTGTGAAACTTGGTGATCATGTAGTTAAAGTCATTACGAACCTGTCGAGTATCTAACTTGCTCATTTGGACTTGTGTAGCTCCTTGTGATGAATTTTGTATATTTGAGAAGCTATATGTTGTAAAGTTTCGCATTTTGCCTTGATTCATGCATTATCAACAAGGGGGAGCAGTTTGTGCATGCTTTGGGCACCTGTGAGTGTTTGGAAGGTGTTCCAATTGGTTCGGGCAAATTTTGAGAAGTTTGGTGCAGGGGCGGTCTAACCGCCCCCCTGGCGGTCAGATGAGGTACAGGCGGTCTAACCGCCCTGTACAGGCGGTCTAACCGCCCTGGGCAGAGTGAGCAGGTTTTTGCTCTTTGTTGCATTCCCGTGTTGCATTGCTGCATTTGTCCAGGGGGAGTGTGCTTTGGCTTAGGGGGAGCTTGCATATGTGCAGGGGGAGCTCTTTGTGGTGTTCGAGCTTTGGTTCGGTGTGTTGCGCTCTTTGCTTGAGTTTTGCTTTGTCTCGGATGTGTCGAGCCGTTGCCCTTGCCTAAGGGGTCCGAGACTTGTCTTCTTCAAGTGATCTTGCTCTTTGCCTTTCTTTGGCTTTCGATCGCTTGTTGGAGTTTCTTTCTTTTTGTTTCTTTTCTTTTCCTTTTCTCTTGTGTTACTTCATGTGAGTGTGTTGTCAATGCACTCATCAAGGGGGAGATTGAGGACCATGTGTGGTTCGAGGACCGGTGGATGGTCGCTTCCTTGTGTGATGAGTGATTGACAACGTTGTGTGGACTGATTCTTGGCTAAGTATTGCAGGTGCAGGTTGCGGCTTGACTCGTGTTGGTGCAGGTGAAGAACAAGCGCGAAAGGTCGTTGCGGTGAGGCCTCCGGAGTGTGGAGAAGAAAAGTAGGCTTCGTTCGAGGGACCGGTGGCCGGCGGGGGTCAAGTGCGGGCCGCATGGTGGCATGAACAACAAGATGAAGTCGTGGACGGTTTCTTGGTAGAGCCTCAAAACCAAGGTCGAGCCGGGACTACGTGGGAGCCGAGTCATGAGTGGAGATTGGCGGAGGCTACACCGAGTTCGCGGGGTTTGCAGTGGTTCACCAGAAAACCACTGGGTTACTCGGTTGAGCCACAAAACCGAGGCCGAAGACTCGACGAGGAGGTGCGGCCACCCAGGCCGGTTCAACCGCCCAGGAGGGGCGGTCAGACCGCCTGGGGCCGGTCAGATTCCCCGGGCCGGTCTAACCGCCCAGGGGGGGCGGTCTGACCGCCCTGGCCGCCGGCGCCGAGAAGCTTCGAAGCGGAGGACACGCGTCGGGATCGCAAGGCTTGCGTCGAGGCTACGCAGGGTGCGGTTGCCGGGCATCCGTCCGATGGTGAAGACATCAAGAATTCCAAATCCGCCCTTTAGGGGCATGTATCCCTAGTTATTAGTGAAGGGTAGTTTAGTCTTTTGGGTGCCTCCATATATACTCATTAGATGGGTGGATGGCAGCCAACTCTTGGAACCCTAGCTCATTTGTTTTTCCATTTTCGTTCTCCATTTTCCATAGGTTTTAGAGGACTAGCTTGAGAGCTTCATGTGAGATCTAGAGAGAGGGATGGATGTTTGGGTGGCAAGCTAGACCTTGGACGAACCTTTCATGGCATGTATAGAAGGTTTGGCGTTGTTCATCATGGTGGTTTTCCCATCTCTTTGGTGTTGATTTTCGGAGCTCTTTTTGGTGGTGTTTTGAGGACGATTTCTTGGGGCTTTTGGTGGGTGTCACGTATGAGGTTCTTGTGCCTCTTTGGCTGGTGACTTTGCCCCCAAATCCCCTTTAAATCGGACTCGATTTGGTGGTTTCTCGAGTTCGGCGAGTTCTTGACCTAGAGAAGCGATTTCTTCGATTCCTCTTGATTGTGAGCGTTTTGGGTCGATTCCTTTGAGGTAGAGGTTGCCCAGGAGGTAACCCAGCTATTCCCGAAGTTTGGCTGCAATCCGTGGAGTGATTCGGGAGATCGGGCGCGAGGAAGTTGAGGTTTGACCCGCGGGTTCGTTTTATGGAAGGGGCGGTCTAACCGCCTACGGGGGCGGTCTAACCGCCCTGGGTGTTTCCGGGTCAAAGTTTTGTTTCGCCGGATTTTCCTCTGTGAGTTTGTTCGCTTTGATCAGAGGAGCGTCTGAGTGAAATTTGGGGTTGTTCTCGTGTAGTTTGCTAGGTGTTCTTGGTCGGGGTTCGTTGCTGGGTACAGGAGGTTAGACCGCCCCAGGTAGCCTGTCTAACCGCCACTAGGCCCTTGGTTGAAATTTTGGTTTTCGCCAAGATTTTCTGGTAGCTAGCATGGCCTTGACCAGAGATCTCTGTTGGTGAAACCGTGGTGAGTTTTGGTGCTCGGAAGAGGCGTTTCGGAGGATTTCTTGGTTGCCAGGTGGAGGCGGTCTAACCGCCCCCTGTACCCGGTCTAACCGCCCCCTGTGGTTAGCCGGCTTTCGAGTTGTTTCCGTTGTCGGTCTTTGCGTGTGTGTTGTGGTTGCTTGGTAGAGTTTGTTCCTAGGACCAGTAGCACTCCAGTGGCTATGTGGTTTTGGCAAACGGAAGGTTGAAGTGCGGAGCGTGTGATTTCGGGGGTTCGACCGAGCTAGTTCATCTTGTCGGAGTTTCAATCTCCCTCAAGAAGAATTTTTATCGGCTCCCATTCACTCCCCCCTCTCTGGTCGCCTATTCGGTCCTTCAACCGACACCCGGCAAAATCCGCGTCTGAAAACTATGAAGCACCAAAGAGGAGGATACGGAGTACCAAAGGTCGAAGTCGGGAGTGTGACACAAGTACCTGAAAATGCGCTTAACCACTTGCCGATGAGAAGTCATTGGAGACGCTTGAAAACGAGTGCACAGACATACCGAGAACTGGATGTCTGGCCTCGTCACCGTCAAGTAGAGGAGTGACCCGATCATGCTTCGGTACTCCTTCTGATCCACGTGTTCACCTTCCTCATCCGCATCAAGAGCTGTAGTCGTACTCATCGGTGTCGCCATAGCCTTGGAGTCCTCCATCTTGCACTTCCGTACAATGTCCTTGGTGTACTTAGCTTGGTGCACAAATGTTCCTTCCTTTGATTGCTTGATTTGTAGCCCGAGGAAGAATTGCAACTCACCCATCATGGTCATCTTAAATTCCCTGCTCATATCCTCTGCAAACCTTGCAACAAGAGAGTTGGACGAGCTACCAAAGACAATATCATCCACGTACACTTGCACAATCAGGATATCTCTGCCCTGCCTGAGTAAAAACAAGGTCTGATCGACCTTTCGCTTCTCAAACCCTCGCTCAAACAGAAACCCCCTTAACCTACCATACCAAGCTCTAGGCGCCTGCATCAACCCATACAACACCGTCCTCAACTTGTACACTCGATGGGGGTACTTCTCACTCTCAAACCCCGATGGTTGCCTCACACACACTTCTTCCTCCAACACATCATTCAAGAATGCACTCTTCACATCCATTTAGTGCAACTTGAACCCTTTAGCCACGGAAAAGGATAGAATGATCCTAATAGCCTCCAAACGAGATCTCCTCGTAGTTGATCCCCTCCTTCTGACTAAACTCCTGAGCAACAAGCCTTGACTTGTTTCTCTCCCTCTTTGTTCTTCCACACCCATTTTGTCCCAATCGGCTTACACCCTGGCGGAGGGTCAACCAATTCCCAAACTTGGTTTCTCTCAAAGTTCTCCAACTCCTCATGCATCGAATTAACCCAGTTGTGATCAGATAGTGTGTGTCCAATGTCTTTGGGCTCAAAGGTGGCAAGTAATGCAGCATGAGCGAAATGATAATTGTTTCGAACCCTCGACAGTGTAGTACGTTCATTCATGTCGATGATGATCCTTGAAGCTGGGTGATCCACTTGTACTCAGTGGGGATGTTCTCGCCTTGATGCTACCTCCCCCTCAACAATAGCTTCTCCTTGATCTTGGTTTGTCTTCGTAGGTGTGGGAGAGGGGTCGTCCATCACCGTAGTCGAAGTAGTAGGTACATGCTCAGCCGCGGGCACCACACCGCTATCTTCATCGTCTCCATGTTCATGCTCCTCCTCCTGAAGATCTCCTCGCCAAGTTCATTATCACCTGCACACTCAAAGACAAGCTGGCTACATGGCTCTGTCTCGTCGAAGGTTACCTCGCAAGTCTCCACGATTTGGTTAGTTTCAAGATTGAGCACACGATATGCACTAGAGTGTGATGCATAACCAAAGAAAATACCATCGACCGACCTAGCCTCAAACTCATCCAACTTCTTCTCTTTCTTAAGGATAAAGCACTTGCAACCAAAGACATGGAAGTGACTAACCTTGCGTGTGCGACCGTGGATCAACTCGTAGCAGTTTTCTTCTTATGCACTCTGAGGTAGATCTTGTTTGAAACATAGCACGCGGTATTCACCGCCTCAGCCCAGAACCTTCTCGGAGTCCTATGCTCATCAAGCATCGTCCGAGCCATCTCGCACAAGGTTCTGTTTTCCTTTCCACAACACCATTTTGGGGAGGTGTATACGGACTCGAAAACTAGTGTTCAAGACCCAAGTCATGGCAAAAAGTTTCAAAACGAGAGTTTTTGAATTCTGAGCCATTATCACTGCAGATTGCTCGTATGGCATCTTCGTGCCACTCGTTCCTCAACCTTAAGACAAGATCTCGAACAAAACCAAACGTCTCCCATTTCTCCTCAAGAAAAAACACCCCCGCATACCGAGAGCAATCGTCCACCACAACAAGGACGTACCACTTCCCACCCGAGGATCGCACACGAGCTGGGCCAACAAGGTCCATATGGAGCAGCTCGCATGGACGCTCAGTCATCACATCGGTGAGAGGCGGGTGAGAAGAGGCTACCATCTTGGCATGCCTACACGGCGCACAAACCAACTCTTGCTCAAGCCTCAACCGTGGCAATCCTCGGACCAAATTGAGTTTACTCAAGCGAGACAAAAGGTCAAAGCTCAAGTGACCCAACTTCCTATGCCACTTCCACAACTCACTCGAAGAACCAGCCAAGAAGCAACGCTCCACACCCGAAGACTGAGAAAAATCAGCACGAAACACCTGACCCTCGGGAACGACCATACAGAAAAGGTCCCCTCGAGAATCCAAAATCAGAGAACCACCAGGCCGAAACAACACCTCAAAACCCTCATCCAACAGCTGGGACACAGAAAGCAGATTGTACCCCAGCGATTGAACAAGAGCAACACACCTGAGAGTGATCTTGTCACTCACCTTAATCTCACCTTCTGAAAGCACAAGCCCACGCCCATTGTCCCCAAAAGTGATGTACCTCCTTGTCACCACCGGGACGAGACTTGAGAACCACCCCCTGTCTCCGGTCATGTGCCTCGAGCAACCGGAATCAATCAACCACATGTTCTTCAAGTCTCCCACTTGAAATTCAAAAACAAGCACGTGAGTGAACAAATGACTCAGCACCGGGGTTAGTACCAAAAGAGTAAAACTAGTGCCGAGCCATTTGCTCAAAAGTGGGGTTAGCACAATCCAAAACATCTTTCCTACCAAGGCTATCTCCACGAACACCACCATGGTAACCACTACGAGGGAACCATCCCTCTCTAACTAAAGGAGGACCAAAACCATGGAAGGAAAACCGTGGACCGTCCCTCCTCTCCATCTCAAAGCTACGACTCCTCCCATCCCCGTATTGAGCACGAGGGGGGGAACGCCTAGCAAACAGACCTCCTGCAAACTCTCTAGACCAACCACCAGAACCACGACCTCCAGAACCAAACCTAGCATCTGTATGAGCACGAAACCCAAAGTTCTGCCTGTCCAGACCTGCACCAGTCTGACCGGTGTAGCCCGGCCAGCAGCACCTCCTGCAGCCTTTCGCTCTCCCCAAGATGGAACTGTCCTCACACTCGCCTTAACCCTGGACATCTGCACACGAGGATCAAGTACACCATTGGAAGGGTGGTACTTGTCCTTGTTAGCCCACTCCTTCACCATTCTCTCCTCTCGCTTCCTCTTGAAGCAAAACTCATCCTTATGGCCATCTCTCCCACAATAGCCATAATGAAACCTTATGGGCTTAGGCTTAGGCTTGGGATGGAGCCTCTCACTTGGTTTCTCTCCACTCGGCTGCTCAACTGGTTTCACCTCACTAGACTTCTCAACTGGTTTCGCTTCACTTGCCTTTTCACTCTCTTTCCCAAAGAACACTTTCCCCAAAGTGCTCACAAACTTGATAGGCTTTTGGGAATCATTTGTTTGTGGAGGAAACAAGGGTGGAGCTGGGGTCGTGTCTAGTCGGTTCCTAAGATGGTTCGGTTTAGGAGGGAAAGCATTTTTGTGGTGGGTTTCTGGTGGCTCTGGGATATTCTCTCCACTTACCTCACCAACATTGTTTGCCCCAAGTCCCTCACCATCCTGCCTATTATATGTCTCAATCATTATCCTCAACTGAGGCTCATGACCAGACAACCAACCCATCAACTTTCTCAACTCATCATTCTCATCCTGCAAACGATCAACATAATGTGCATGTTCCAGATTCTTCAAAGCATGCAATTCACAGGTAGAGCAAGATGTAGGAATTGGTTCTTTCAGCTTAGCATCAAGAGAAACAGTGTAAGCATGCATATCATCAATTTTACTATGCAAAATAGGGCAAGAAATGCAAGCACCCAGCAAAGCAGGTATAGACTTAAGCTCAGCCACTTCAACCCTAAGCAGATCTAGTTCCTCACACTTGGAGGCATGCTTTTCCTTAAACAAGGCAAGATCAGCTAGAAAGATAGGACAATCAGCACATTCAACTTCATCAGAAACAATAGGTGAAGCTTTCAGAGAATCGATTTCAAGCTTAGCATCCAAATTTTGTGTTTCTAGCTCAGCCACTCTAGTCCTAGCATCCTCAAGCGAGGCCCTAAGCTCTTTCCTCATTTTCTTAGCCTCTCTAAGCATGTCATCATGATTATCAAGCAACAAGCCAAGCCGTTCATTTTCCTGACGCAAGAAGGGAAGTTCATCACGCACCTCATCTTCGGAGTCGGAGTCCGAGTCGCTCTGTCTACTCTTCTTGCTGCCGGAGCTCAGCGCCATGGTGCAGAAGCCATCTCTAGCGAAGCAGCTCAGCCCGCTCTGGTTCTTGGACGACTTCCTGCCCTTGCGACGATCACCTTCATCTTCACTGCTGCTCGAGCTCGAGGTGGAGTACGTGGAACTGGAGTCGACGTCGCTTGCTCCAACCATCGCTCAGGCCTTGCCTCGACTCTCCTTCTTCCTCGATCGTCGCTCATCCTTGTGCTTGCTCTTGTGCTTGCTCTTGTGGTCACGCCTCGACCGGTACTTGCCATCCGTCTTCGACTTGTGCTTGTAGCTGTCCTTGTTCTCGACCTTCTCCGGGCAATCGACGATGAAGTGTCTCGGCTTGCCGCACTGGAAGCATGTCCTCGTGTTCCTCCTCATGTTCACCCGGTTCTCGTGCAGCCTCTCGAACCGCCTCGTCAGCAACGCCAGCTCGTCCTCTCCATGCACGTCGAACTCCTCATCTGGCATAAACATCAAAGAGGACAAGGAGAACATCTTGGTGGATGGGTTAGCGTTAGTATTTCCTTTCGAACCACCAATGCGGGTGAAACTATGAGAGTCAGTCGGGCCCTCAATCTTGGTTGTCATGCCCCGATCCACCTCAACCGACTTGAGCTTCGAGAAAAGCTCGTTCACGGTGAGATTGTCATACTTCCCCGACTCCACAATGGCCTTGAACTTTCCGCCCCAAACCGTATGATCCAAAGAGTGTAAGAGCTTGACAGCTCTATCATGATCATCGTACGGGAGCATGTCCACATTGGCCCTCATGTCGTTCACCACAACTGTGAACCTCTGAAACAAGGCATCGATGGACTCACTGGGGAGATGAGTGAAGTTCTCGTACTCTCTCCGGTAGGTCGCATACATCCGAGCCTGAACCTGGGCATTCCCAACATAAGCTTCCTTCAACACCGACCAAATTCTACAAGCCAAGTGCTCGGTGTGCACCCAATCGAAATCAAGCTGACACAAAGCACGAAACAAGTAGTTGACCGCCTTGTTGTTGGCATCGAACATGTCCCTCGATCTTGGAGCAATGAAGTTCATCAGGTGGACATAGCCTGTGTCCACCGTGACATCCCAAAGGATCTGACCCTTTCCGCGGAGGAACGCCGCCATCCGCTTACTCCACAACTGGTAGTTTTTGCCATCGTGTGGTGGACCTGAACCCCGTTCCTAGTGTGACGCCCCAGGTTTTTAATTAACCCTAATCGTCGGTCAATCTGGTTGACAGTGGTCAAATCACGGTCAACATAGGTCCTCACCTCGAAAAACTCACCAACCAACTCTAATAACACCCTTGGTCTAATGGACACACATGTGGGGCCAACACATGGCCAAAGACTTGGTCAAACCCCACTTAAACCCTGGTATCCATAGATGTCTTTCGGAACTTTTGCCGCGTTCTCCAAATTTCACCTAAACACCTCAAAATCTACCTTTATGAAAGTTGTCCAGCTTGTTGAGGGACACAACTTTCATGTAGATTGGCATTTCAAATTTTGAGTGGAAAAGAATGAAAAACTTGCCCAAAGGACAATATCTCCTGTTCATGGACATAGGCTGATATTCAAAGTTGGCAACCTTTTCCTGCAAAATCTATTGAGAAAAACCCCATATATTCTTGTTGAAAGTGGTAGAGGGTTGCTAGATCTACAACTTTCGTATTCATCGGTTGGTAAAGTTCTATTCTAAATTTTTGAGATATTTGAGTTCAAATAGGGAGCCGGCAAAACGTTTGGGCGAGGGTGCCGCCGCACCACGACGTCGTGCGCGCCGTGCGCCGCGCACCGTGCCCGCGCGCTAGCCGCCTCGACGTCCGCGCCCGAGGCCACCGCCGATCGAGGCCGCACACCACCCGAGACGCGCTCCTTTCCCGGGCCGACCCGCGCCCCGTGGTGCATCGAAGCCCGCGCGCCACGCGCCTCCCCGTCGCCGCGCGCGTACGCGCGCGCCATGTACGTGGCGGACCGCCAGTCCGTTCGTGGTCCGGTCCGTACGCGCGCACGCTGAGGAGCGTCGTAGCACGGCAGCATCTCGCTGTCGTTCATGGCGATGTGAGCCGGGTCTATTTAAGCACCGCCACCGTCCCGTGCGTCCTTGCTGTGCGTCGCCGTGGTTGCCACCGCCGCCTAGGTGAACTCCTCCCCGCGCCCTCTGTGAGTTGCGCACGCACACACACCCCCTTCCTAGTGACCTGCGATGCCTCCCCACCCCGCGCCTTACGCCGCCCGCGCCGCTGTCTTGCCGACGCCCGGGCCGTAGCGGCCGGCGCGCCGCCCCGCACCGCCGACCGAGCTCACCGGCGGAGCTCCTGAAGGATCGGATGGCGACTAGAGAGGGGGGAGTGAATAGGAGCCGGATAAAAATTCTTCTCAAAGAACCCGGCCTATACCCTAGTCAAAACCCGATCACACACAAGCGTTGGAACGAATCACACACCAATCGCCAACACAACGAGTCCTTGAAGCACATGCGGAAGCACGAATGAAGGAGGGAGGAATCGAACCAAAGAGCAAAGCGACCGGGGCTGCGGCGGACCGTCCCGGCCGGGCGGGCGGGACCGTCCGTGATGGCCGCGCGGACCGTCCGGCGGGTACCGCGGACCGTCCGCACCCTCACCGCGGACCGTCCGGCCTGAGCCGCGGACCGTCCGTTAAAGCGAGCAAAACCACCAGAACCGACCCGAGAAAAACGGACCGTCCGCGAAGACCGGGCGGACCGTCCGCGCGGGCCACGGACCGTCCGCTACTGAAGCCCGGACCGTCTGCAAACCGGCTGCAACGAAAAACCAAAACCAAATCGGATCGAAAGCAAAGCCGAGCAAGAACACGAAGAACACGTGAAGAACACTGTACACGCGGACCGTCCGCCTGGCCCTCGCGGACCGTCCGCAAAGCACGAACAGAACTGAAAACTGCTCGACCCCGAAAGTCAACACTCCCAATCCATCACCGGATCTCCCTAACGATTGTAGCTGTTGAGACAAGAGTTTGGGGACATGTAAAGTGTCAACCAAGGATGCTATACCCCAAAAATTTCGTCTCCTAACTCCCTAAATCATCGGGAATCGCGAATCCTTTGAACACCACCAAAAGCTAGGTCACCGAACGAAAATCCTTGAATCGAAGTGGTTTCCCGGCGTTTGAGGGCACAAGATCAATCACAAAGATGCACTAGACATCCATCCATGTTTCCCTCAAACAAATCCGGGGAGAAACCCACTCAAATCCGCGGAATCACACCAAGAACAAAGGCACCAAAAACAAGCACGAAAATAGCACAAAAAGAGCTCCGAAAAAGCAATAAAAGAAATTCGGGAATAGAAATATTGGCACAAGATTTAGAGGATGAAATCACTATGAATATCTTGTCCAAACGATTACAAGCCACTCCTAGAAACCAAATCTAAGATGGCAAAAAGCTCCAATCAAAGAGCCACTCTCCCCTCTCTCCCTCTCTCCCAAAGCACTCCAAAATGAAAGAGTACAGCCTCTAGCCCAAGAGTTGGCTGAAAATTCAGCCCCCTCCTCCTATATATAGGCCCTCCGGAAAAGACCGAAGTGCCCCTACACTAGGAGTACAACACAAGCCCTCACAGGGGCGTTTTGGTCAACACATGAAGTTCACCATTGGACGGCCGCGCATCCATCAGGCATTCACGTCCTCCCGACGCAGGCACCTAGATCATGCTGCGTGTCGCCCGCCTCGAAGCTTCCCGACGCACCCGGATACCGTCTCCGTCACGCCAGGCCCTCGTGCTCGGTTTTGAGGCCCAAACCGAGAAACCCTCCGCCGATGGTTTTGTGGCCAAACCACCAAACCCCGCGTACACGGCCCAGCCTCACCACGCCAAGTGTCGAGCTCGCCAAGCCTTTCACCTCCGGCGCCCGGACGGTCTACTCAGTCTTGCCTCGTTCCTTGACTTGGCCACCACCGATGCACCGGCTCCATGTCCACGACTTCGTCTTGCTCTTCTTGCACCATGCGGCTCGCACTTGATCCCGTCGGCCACCGGTCCCTCGAACCAAGCCTACTTGTCTCTCCACTCCTCGGAGGCCCCGCAAGGCTAAGACCTTTCGCGCTCGTTCTTCACCCGCACCAACGCAAACCAAGCCGCAACCAACACCCGCAATACTAGGCCAAGAGTCGGTCCACACAACGTTGTCAACCACTCCTCACGAGTGCATTGACAACACACCACATAAACAATAAGGTAAATACACAAAATAAAACACACACAACACAACTCAACACTACACACACAAAGCTTCAAACCATCCGGTCAATCACTCATCACACACGAACCAAGGTACTTCTCAACTTGGTTCCTCAATCTCCCCCTTGATGAGTGCATTGACAAATGAAGGTCAAAAAGCAAATAAGAACTCATTCAAGCGCCACAAAGCCTATAAAAAGCAAACAAAAGGCCAATTGAAGTGAGAAGGGATAAAAGCATGCTCTGACAAATTCCTCTCGAAACCAAAGCAAGCACAAGGCTAAGCGCAATCGAAGAGACACACTACCAACATGCAATCCCTAAAAGCCACCAAACCAAAATGCTCAACCCAAAGTGCCATAAAACTCTTACCAAAACACTTGTCAACCACTCATCACCATCAAATCAAGGTTCATATCAACTTGATTTTCCAAATTTCTCCCCCTTGAGGAGCGGATTGACAACAAGTGAGCACAAAGAAATGGTTTGAGAGGGCAAAGGCCGAACACCTCATCTAAGAGAAAGAAAACCACACAAGAGCAAAGAACAAGGTCACTTGGCATGAGAGAAACCACAAAGGCCAACTCAATGTCTCGGTCCCCAAAGACATGGGCAACAGCTCGACACAACCGAGACAAGAATGCATGATCCCTCAAGAAGAGGCACAAAGGGCTCAACACCAATCATGGACAAGCGAAAACATAAGTCAACCGTCGGCTCCTCAAGAAGAGGCAAAGGGGCTCAACACCACCGGCACAAGAGCACAAGAATCACAAGCTCCCCCTAAACATATGAACTAGGACCAAAGAGCATACAAAGCTCACCCTAAACTCATGAGATAGAGAAAAGAGCACACCAAGCTCACAAGCTCCCCCTAAACACATGCACTAGGGACAAAGAGCATACAAAGCTCACCCTAAACACACGTGATAGAGCAAAAAGCAACCACCAAAGCACAATTCAGGCAAACAAAGGAGACTCACCAAAGCTCCCCCTACACAAATGCAAGCTCCCCCTGAACAAGTGGAGAAAACTCCCAAATTTTAAATGCAGTTTTTACGAATTTTTCATTAAGCTCACCTCTTCTCCCCCTTGTTGACAATGTATGAAGCAAGGTGAAAATGCAGAAATGCAAAACAAAGCATATAAACATCTACATGAGCTTCTCAAATAGGCCAAATTTAGTGACAAAGGCTAGAAATGAGACAAAGAGCACATATATGGATCATAACATAGTCAAAGCATTGCCACAAGTAATATATGGAAATATAGGCATGTGACAAAGCAAATTTTCAGATTTGAATAATTATATCAAAAGATGGCTCACTTCAAATGTAAAGGCCTATCCATGTCACACTTGAGACACAAACATGCATACCATTCAAAGATCATACAAGGATATCCAATTCTCAACAAAAGATCATTGCAAACACCCATAAAGCAAAGCATGTCATGTTAAAGCTCATGAGCCATGTGTCCACTTCGGGGAGACTTCTCCACTGGTGAACATCATGCAACATGTTTTGCACCCATGTGTGAAAGATAAGACATTTTAACATAAACATGATGGAGGGAGCATTTTTCAAGCATACACACTTCTTTTCAAGATTAATTCATTTCATGGTACATGAAGTGCCTTTGCGGCAAAAAGAAGCTTATGCTCCTCCATGAATGCAACATAGGCTAAACATTCACAATGATATCGGCCTTTGGCCCAAATGCAAGAAAGAGACATCCAAGCACAATCTAAGCATGAAAGGCACATTTAGACCAAAAAGTGACATGGATATACTACTACACATGAGTGGAGCACATTTCATCAAATTTAGTCAAGATTAGCATTTGATTCAAAAAGGCTATCTCACAACACATATATCTCAAATATTCCAAGAGCATAGCCTCACATAGCTATTTCTCCACACACATGACCAATATCTCACAAGTAGCCGAAGAAACTCAAATGAGGCATATGGAAGAAGCTCATCATCCTAAAATGCAATATGATACAAATGCAACATAGGTAGATATGTACATCAAAAGGAACATGATATATGACAGAATGCGAGACACAAATGTCAAACCTACCAAAGTCTATACATCATGATATATGATACAAATGCAATGGAGAATGCATAGGGAGACAAGGAACTTGACTTAACACCAATAAAGCTCACGAGGGAACACACCAGCCAAGAATCGCTCCAAGCGAGAGAAGAGCCACCAAAGGTCCCAATTGAGTACCATAGAAAAAGTGCCAATTACAAAACCGCAAAGATCCCAATTGAATACCATAGAAGGAATATCAATTTAAGGATCACAAAGACTACCTAGAAAGCCACAACCCTTCTTGGAATCAAATTCCCTATCAAAAGAAGCCAAGCTCCCCCTCAACCAAGGGCAACTAACAAAGCAAAAGCTAGGAAAAGGAAGAGTAAGGAAAAACTCTAAAACCAACCGAAAAGAAAGAACAACACAACTCGAAGACAAGACAAGCCCAAAACTCCAAGGAAAGCTCACAACATGCTACACAATGCATTGATAATATCAATTAACATAAATAGAGCATTGTAACATGATTGCACAAATATGAATAAGCATGGGCAAGCAAGTATGTCAACAAGGTACAACACTAAACTAACATGATACCAAAGAACAACATGCCAAACAATATACAAGAACTAAACAAAGGCATGATACAAGATCACATGGATCATCCACCAACATATATTACAAAGCTAGCATGACAAGATATACATGGGGGACAAACATGCTAACAGGAAAGGTACCATCGAGCTAGACAAACATGATATGAATGAACAACATGACATATCCGAGCAATCAACCATAAAGCATGACATGATGTTCATAAATAACATCCACCATAAAATCATACAAAGATAGCAATATAGATATTCAAGATCACAAAGCTATCATGAACAAGGTGGCTAGCCTACCATGGTTTTCACACAAGCAAGACACAAGTATATACAAGAGAGTACAAGGGGAAAAGAAAACTCACTATACATGTGTACAAAGGCTTTCAAGAGCCATCCAAAACGGTGTGGAGAACCATCATGTCTCCATTGAGCTCATGTTCTCCAACCGCGTCTCCATACCTCACACAAGGAGTCAAGAAAGACCGAGCCAGGGTTAGCAAGCACGTACTTGGGAATCCAAGATTTGGTCACACGGGTAAGTGGTGCACACAAACTATCATGTGGGTTAGCATGATGCAAATGCCGGTTGGAATGAAAAGTCTTTCGAACACCCTTGGAACCATGCCTCAAAGAAGTCACTCGCGAAGAAAGTCGAGTGCTACCACAAGCAAAAAGGCAAAGATCCTTCGGGGTAGTAGGAGAAGAACCAACACAAGCACCACGGGAAGCATGTCGCGGACCAACACAAGAAACACTAGAAGCATGTCCACGAGCATGGCCTAACTCACTAGACAGAGTGTCATAAAACCCATCCACAAATCGCGCCTTCTTAGGCTCACAAGTGTTCATGCCATGAGAAGGGCTATGAACAACCAAAGGCCTAGAGGCACCTCCTCGCCGTATTCTCCTTGCCGGCGGTAGCAAAAGCTCTCTTGATGCCCATCCTTCCCACAGTGAGAGCAATGGTACAAAGGCCTATCGAGAGGCACAGTCCGAGTGGATGAATCGCCATTCTCTTGTAAGTGGGAAGTCCCTTGGGACTTAGAGCATGAAGCATCAACCCCAACATCCAACTTGGTGCCCACATTAGAATCACACGTGCCATGAGAAAGGCTACATGGCTTCTTAAAAGCTTTGGCACGCACACGTTGCTCGTGCTTGACACAGCGAAAGCAAAACTCAACAGTATGCCCATCCTTCTTGCAAAAGGTGCATTGGAACCTCGGCTTGGGAGTATGAGTTCCAAATATGTGGGAGGCACCCTTTCCATTCAAATCACCTTGGGAAACACCGGAAGAAGCAACAAGCTTAGGAGTAGCTATGGGAGAGCTATCCAAAGCACTAGCACACTTACTAGCATCCAAAGACTCACACTCAAGAGAAGAAGTCGACTCCAGTTTAGAAGAAGCAAATTTAGAAGCATCAACATCGGAGTGACAAGAGAAGTGAGAATCCAAACCCTTGGCACAAAGACTCTTGCACCTTGTGCGCAAAACCTCATTTTGAGACTTGAGGCGCTCACAAGTACCACATGTCATATTTCTCAAATTATTGATTTCTTCTTCAATGCATTTAGCATATGTGGTACGCAAGAGTTCATTTTCTTTCTCAAGGTTGGCACTCATCTCATCATGCTCAACCAACTTAGCACTCATATCCTCGCGCATCTTTTTCAAAGCCAAAACTTCACTTTCCAAATCAATGCATGAGGTGCAAACGAAATCACATGAACAAGCAACATCATTTACATCTCGCAAAGCATTATCATCATTGCAAGAAGTATGGCAAGCATCCTCAACCAGCAACAAAGAGCACTTGCTACAAGGCATGGATTTTATATCACAAATTTCAGCCCTAGCATGCTCAAGATCATCTACACATGTGGTGTGAGTCAATTTTAATTCATTAATTTCAGCATGCAAAGACTCACAAGAAACACATGGTAAAGAAGCACTTGTCTCTAACAAAGCAATCTTACTCCTAGCCATATCAAGCTCATCATTCAAAACAACACAAGAGTTGCAAGGCATAGAAGCATTGGATTTCAACAAGTCAATTTCAGATTGCAAGTTAGCAAGAGATGATCTCAATTCATCATTCTCAAAATCAAGATTGTCGCATGCTCTTCTAAAAGCTTCAACATGCATTTTGCGCCAACTAACTTCATCTTTTAATTTCTCATTTTCAGCACACAAGGCATCGCAAGATTTGCAAGGCCAAGAAGCTTTGAAATTTAACACCTTGATTTCAGATTTCAAGCATGCAATGGAAGCAATCAAAGCATCATTTTCAGCATGCATGGTGTTACAAGAAGTGCAAGAATTCAAAGCACGAGACCTCCAATGAGCCATACCACATTTCAACCTAGTAAGAGAGCATTTAATCTTCTCATTCTTCCTACGCAAGGCATCACACAAATCAATGTTTCTCCTATGCAAGTCTCCACAATCACGCTCACAAACATCCAACCTATTGCATAGGATCAAGATAGCTTTGGCAAGTGTACCTTGGTTCATGCCTCCTAGCTTGTGGTAGAGCTCGCCTTTATTGATGTCACCATCTCGATAGTCCTCGATGAGAGATATCATCTCCTCCACTCCGGCTTCCGCCTCAACCGCCATACTCCTCCTGCTCAAAGAACCACAAGGAGAAGAACTTGGTGCCATAATCAAGGTACCGGTTAGGATTAGCCGAAAGTAAACTCGAGGAACAAGCAACGATGCAAAGAAAGCACTCAAAATGCCTCAATTCTCTAAGAAGTACTCACGAGTTCAATAGCAAAGGATCTTATCTTTTTCCCAAAATTTTACCACTGAACAAGGAGCACCAACAATAGAGGCACAAAAAATTTCAGCTCAAAATAAGGTGAAATGAAGTCTAGAGAAAATCCAGAAGAAACAAGACAAAGCCGCAAGAGACATAAATGAGGATTTTTCAATTATCTTGTTGATTTTTTCTGAATTTTTGAAGACCCCAAAATGATATTTGGATTATTTTGGATCACCTACAAGTGGATTCACGAAACCGCTGTAAAAATTTGAGCCAAAACGGAGCACCGAGCGAAAAGTTATGCCCGTTTTACTGAAGGTATCTCAAGTTATGGTTTTCCAAGGGCACGACTCCAAATCGTCGGACTCAAAACGTGCAAACCAAGGTCGCAAGCAAAAGCACCTCTTTCCTCTAGTCACCCTATGGATTCAAGACTTGTTAGAGCCAAAAGAATCCACAACCGGCTCTGATACCCATTGAAGGATCGGATGGCGACTAGAGAGGGGGGAGTGAATAGGAGCCGGATAAAAATTCTTCTCAAAGAACCCGGCCTATACCCTAGTCAAAACCCGATCACACACAAGCGTTGGAATGAATCACACACCAATCGCCAAGACAACGAGTCCTTGAAGCACATGCGGAAGCACGAATGAAGGAGGGAGGAATCGAACCAAAGAGCAAAGCAGCCAGGCTCTGGCGGACCGTCCGGCCGGCGGGGGGCGGCGGACCGTACGCGATGGCCGCGCGGACCGTCCGGCGAGGTACCGCGGACCGTCCGCACCCTCGCCGCGGACTGTCCGGCCTGAGCCGCGGAACGTCCGTTAAAGCGAGCAGAACCACCAGAACCGACCCGAGAAAAACGGATCGTCCGCGAAGACCGGGCGGACCGTCCGCGCGGGCCACGGACCGTCTGCTACTGAAGCCCGGACCGTCCGCAAACCGGCTGCAACGAAAAACCAAAATCAAATCGGATCGAAAGCAAAGCCGAGCAAGAACACGAAGAACACGCGAAGAACACTGTACACGCGGACCGTCCTCCTGGCCCTCGCGGACCGTCCGCCAAGCACGAACAGAACTGAAAACTGCTCGACCCCGAAAGTCAACACTCCCAATCCATCACCGGATCTCCCTAACGATAGTAGCTATTGAGACAAGAGTTTGGGGACATGTAAAGCGTCAACCAAGGATGCTATACCCCAAAAATTTCGTCTCCTAACTCCCTAAATCATCAGGAATCGCGGATCCTTTGAACACCACCAAAAGCTAGGTCACCGAACGAAAATCCTTGAATCGAAGTGGTTTCCCGGCGTTTGAGGGCACAAGATCAATCACAAAGATGCACTAGACATCCATCCATGTTTCCCTCAAACAAATCCGGGGAGAAACCCACTCAAATCCGCGGAATCACACCAAGAACAAAGGCACCAAAAACAAGCACGGAAATAGCACAAAAAGAGCTCCGAAAAAGCAATAAAAGAAATTCGGGAATAGAAAGATTGGCACAAGATTTAGAGGATGAAATCACTATGAATATCTTGTCCAAACGATTACAAGCCACTCCTAGAAACCAAATCTAAGATGGCAAAAAGCTCCAATCAAAGAGCCACTCTCCCCTCTCTCCCTCTCTCCCAAAGCACTCCAAAATGAAAGAGTACAGCCTCTAGCCCAAGAGTTGGCTGAAAATTCAGCCCCCTCCTCCTATATATATGCCCTCCGGAAAAGACCGAAGTGCCCCTACACTAGGAGTACAACACAAGCCCTCACAAGGGCGTTTTGGTCAACACATGAAGTTCACCATCGGACGGCCGCGCATCCATCAGGCATTCACGTCCTCCCGACGCAGGCACCTAGATCATGCCGCGTGTCGCCCGCCTCGAAGCTTCCCGATGCACCCGGATACCGTCTCCGTCATGCCAGGCCCTCGGGCTCGGTTTTGAGGCCCAAACCGAGAAACCCTCCGCCGATGGTTTTGTGGCCAAACCACCAAACCCCGCGTACACGGCCCAGCCTCACCACGCCAAGTGTCGAGCTCGCCAAGCCTTTCACCTCCGGCGCCCGGACGGTCTACTCAGTCTTGCCTCATTCCTTGACTTGGCCACCACCGATGCACCGGCTCCATGTCCACGACTTCGTCTTGCTCTTCTTGCACCATGCGGCTCGCACTTGATCCCGTCGGCCACCGGGTCCCTCGAACCAAGCCTACTTGTCTCTCCACTCCTCGGAGGCCCCGCAAGGCTAAGACCTTTCGCGCCTGTTCTTCACTTGCACCAACGCAAACCAAGCCGCAACCAACACCTGCAATACTAGGCCAAGAGTCAGTCCACACAACGTTGTCAACCACTCCTCACGAGTGCATTGACAACACACCACATAAACAATAAGGTAAATACACAAAATAAAACACACACAACACAACTCAACACTACACACACAAAGCTTCAAACCATCCGGTCAATCACTCATCACACACGAACCAAGGTACTTCTCAACTTGGTTCCTCAGCTCCACTCCCGCCTTCGACCACGTTTGGGTCGTAGGTGAGCTCCCAAACGCCTCCCCACCGTCCCCCGTCCAAGCCCCGATGCGGCCTCACCAGAATCGAGGCCGAGCCGCCGGCGGCCAGCCCCAAGGACCCAATTGCTTGGACCCAAATCATTCCAGGGGCCTCAGCGCAAAATTACATCTTCAATAGTATACTCCATTTGCTGAAACTTGTAAATGCGTAGAAATTTGTTGGATTCGTTGTGGAAAATACTACAACTTTTGTTATACTCACATAGTCTGATTCTTGATATTTTTTAGCATGAAAAATAGGAATGTGAAAAACCTAGATCTGCCATAACTCAAAATCCATGAGTCCCCTGTCTGCAATCTTTGGATATGTTGTGTGTGATGTTATGACTAGCTCTTGTGCCAAAAATTGCACAAAGTTACGAAGTAAATCTTTTTATATGAATTGTTTTCCATTTATGTAGAATCTGCCTAGATGATTTTTTTAGCCAAAAATAATTATGTTTTTGTGCCCAACTTGTGCATGCTGTCTTGTTATGACAAGATACATCTCTGATGAATTGATCACAATTTTTGATTGAGTAGAAGTAATTATTCTCAATTTGTGCATGTTTTCCTTTGTAATTCAATGATGCAAGATCAGTAGTGATTCTAGGTGTGTTTGCTAGTTTTCTGAGATGGTTTAGAACCAGAGAGCATGGGTGAGGAAGTTAGGAGTATTTTAATGCTTATTTTTTTGTATGCATTTAACTTGAATCACTAGCTAGCTTTTGTTATTTTTCAAGTAATTAATTTTCTAGCTCTCCAAGCCTTGCATGAGTGATCAGTGGTGCAGTATAAGTGTTGTGATGCTTAAGAAACCCGTCTTTATATTTTTAGTGATTTATTGTTTAATAAAAGCTTTAAAGGCCCTTATGGAGTAATGATTTGATTAAATTAGGAAAATGCCTTTTTCTTCTTTTACCCCTTTTTGTGAAAAGTTGTCAAACTTAATTAATAGCTAAGAATACACCCTTGCTGGTGGAGAATTAATCTATAAATAATTATCTGTGTGTAGACCTTTACTAGTGAAAGGTAAAAATAATAAACCTTCACATGAAATAACAAATATAAAAGAAAACATTAATTCAAGTGTGTAATAAAAGAATGAAACACATATCAAAAATAACCTTCATAAAAATGAAGTAATAGTTAATTATTTGTTAAGGTGAATATGACCAACAAGAGTTGGATAAGATAAATAAGCTATCACATCACCTGAACCCTGCATTGCATTCCGTGTAGATCTTCCTGACGGTGACTACTCGCTCATCCCGGAAGCCGAGGGAGGAGAAGCGAAAGCTGCTCTGCAGTACGTGGAAGTACTCGACGACACCGAGGGCGCTCAAGCTAACCTTGCTGACGAAGGCAAGCCCCGGTGCATATGACCTAGTTTTCAAAGTTATTATACAATTATCTATGGATGCTTGTGCATTTAAGTTCAGGAGTTGTATGGAACCTTAGATGCATGATCCCTAGATACCTGTGTCCTTACTAGTATGTTAGGTCGATAGCTACTAAGCTATAGGACCGTTACAAGTCGGGTGATGACGTCACTCGCGAGAATAGGTTCCTAGATAGGAATCACAAGATCTTCTTAAATGGATTGCTCACGTGGTAAGAGCATGGGATGTGGACTCCGGTCCAATGGCTATCGTGGGTTAAGTGTTTGAACGTACTAAGCACTTATCGGGAATGGGACCAGTAAGCCTAATACCTTAATGAGACGGCTAGGGATTTAACTGCCACTACTCTTGGGATGTGTCTCACAGCCAGCTACCGGTGGTGTATGGTGAGACCGGGTGCCTCGCGGGGTATGCCGGATAGCCTGCACCAAAGACTATGGCCTTTTATCCTGACCCGAGGATTTTTGGGAACCGTTTGGTGGTTGTCCTCGCGGGGGCATCCCACCGTTTGTTTAGGTCTACCTTGCAAGGTTTTGAAACAATCGATTGTCGGCCTCTCACCGTTATCTGAGACTACTTACTCCACTAGCCATGAGATCCCTAATGATGGAAGTTGATGAATTTTTATGCTTGATTAATTGTATGGTACAACCTTGTCTGTACTAGATGGCAAACTTAGTAAAGCTTAAACCCACTAGAACTTGTGCTAAAATCTTGAAAGTAAGGACATACTCTTTGTTACTTTTCAGCAAAAGAAACCCAGTGGCCAAAAGCCTTTCATGTCTAGAGTTGGTGAAGTAGTTATCACCGGCGGGTAAGTCTTGCTGGGTATTAGTATACTCAGCCTTGCTATAATATGATGATCCAGGTAATGATTTTGGTGATATGTGGCCCGGAGAGATCCCGCCCGGCTGGCAGTTGGAGTGGGTGGAGGATAACGACTGAAGGCGTCATGGCTGGCCTCCCGTGGTGTTCTCGCTTCCGTTTAGTTGATTTCGCTGTTTCAAAAACTCTGAACTACGTTGTCATGACAAAAACTTCGGTTTGTAATAATTAAACCCTTCGGGGTAAATTTCGTATGTTAATTATGTTGTATCTCTGGATCGCCTTCGTGTGAGTTTTAATGCATATATATCGATCCTTGTTGCTATATAAGTGATTTACCGGGCATTAACCCGGCGACTAACGACAGGATGATATTTTATTACTGCTTAATGACCAAAGTGGATTGGTTTAGGCGGTAGTACGGTATTTTCCTGAGCGAGTTGTCACACCTGGTACGCCATCCTTGGATCTTAGACTGGTTAGAGTCAATCAAGACCCGTAACAAGCTCTGATACCACTTGAAGGACCGAAACGGCGAACCAGAGAGGGTGGGGGAGTGAATGGGAGCCAATAAAAATTCTTCTCGAAGGAGATAGAGACTCCAACAAAATGAACACGGCTTCCAACACACGTCTCTGACTCACTACCCAAGTTGGCAAAAACCACACAGCCACTGGAGTGCTACTGGTCCTAGGAACCAACAACCGACTACACGGACCCGAGAACGCAGCGGAACACTAAACTCGAGCCTCACTGACCTACACCGGTCAAGCCGGTGAGCACCACCGATCAGACCGGTCCTGCTGGTGAAACCTGGAAATTTCCACAGAACAGCTGCTACACCGGTCAGGCCGGTGTAGCTCACCGGTCAGACCAGTTCAAGCCAGGAAACCCCAAATCTACCAAACAGGCCTACCGAGCTCCAAACTGACCCAAACTCGAAACAGCAGTAGCATGGGACAACAGCGAACACACCCAAACGTTCACCCGAGCAAAAACCCAACTGGGGTCTGCACCGGTCAGACCGGTGAGAGGCACCGATCAGACCGGTGTGGCCTAGGCTCTCGGGATGAACAGCACCCGCGAGTCAACTCCCCCAAATCCAACTCCGGATCTCCCGAATCGCTCCATGGGTTTGCACAAAACTTTGGGGAGTAGGAACACCTCATGGGGAGTCCATAAAACTTGCCAAATCAAGAGGAATCGAAGAAATCCCACCTAGAACTCCTCTAACCCTAGAACACCGAAAACTCCAAAATCGAGCCCATTTGCTCACGGATTTGGGAGGGCAATCAAAGGGAAAAGAACCACTAAGGGTTCATGCATACACCCCCACCAAATCCCCAAGAGAAAGTCTCGAAATTGCTCCAAGAAAATCGTCAAGAAAGGGCTCCAAAAATCACCAAAAAGAACGAACGGGAACAACACCTCCAAGCCTTGAAGAACCACGCCGAATCATCTATTCATCACAAAGAGGTTCATACAAGGTCTAGCTTGCCACCCGATCATCCTTCCCTCTCACAAGATCTCACCATCAAGCTTTCAAGCTAGTACTATAAAAATCCTAGGGAAAATAGGAAGGGAAAATAGGAAAACCAAATGAGCTAGGGTTCCAAGAGATGAGTGCCATCCTCTCACCTCTTGGGTTATATGGAGGCAACCGAAAGTTCAAAATACCCTTACTAGCTAATTAGGGATACATGCCCCTCGAAGGCGAAATCAGAAATCCTTGTCATCGCTCCACCGGACGGATGCCCAACACAGCAAACCTGCTTAGCCTCGACGCAAGCCTTGCGATCCCGACGTGTGTCCTCCGCTTCGAAGTCTCCGGACTGCGTCGTTGCACACCGGTCAGACCGGTGCTCCTCACCAGTTGGACCGCTACCCACCGGTCAGATCGATCAGACCCACCGGTCAGACCGGTCTGGAGCTGCTGCAACTCCGTCTTCGGTTCTTCGGTCTTGGCTTTGTGGATCAACCAAGGAACCCGGTGGTTTTCTGGTGAACCACCGGGGAAACCCCGCGAACTCGGTGTAGCCTTCGCCAGTCGCCACTCATGACTTGGTATGTTATTTGATACTATAAAGCTTTCAGTCTCAACCAAGAAACCATCCATGACTTTATCTTGTTGTTTATGCCACCATGCGGCCCGCACTTGACTCCGTTGGCCACTGGGTCCCTCGAACCAAGCCTACTTGTCTTCTCAACACCTGGAGGCCTCACCGGCAATGACCTTTCGCGCTTGTTCTTCACCTACACCAACATCAGTCAAGCCGCAACCTGCACCTTCAATACTTAGCCAAGAATCAGTCCACACAACGTTGTCAATCACTCATCACACTAGGAAGCGACCATGCACTGGTCCTTGAACCACACATGGTCCTCACTTTCGCCAGGTGAAGCGGCGACGCTAGTACAGTTCCTCCAAAAGAACAAAGACATGTTCCCTTGGTACGCTAAGGATCTCACGAGGGTGCATCGAAATTTCATTGAGCCCATATTGAACATCGACGTGTAGTTCAAGCCGCGAAGGCAGAAGTTAAAAAATTCCCGATGACAAAGTGGTAGCAGTCAAGTCAGAGGTTCAAAGATTGCTGGGTGCCAGTGTCGTCCGTGAAGTCATGTATCCCAAATGGCTAGCAAACACTGTACCTGTCAAGAAAAAGAATGGGAAGTGGAGGATGTGCATCGACTTCACATACCTCAACAAGGCCACTCCCAAACATAATTATCCCCTGCCAGGGATGGATCAGATCATTGATTCAGCGGCCAGCGCAGCCATTATGCCTCTCTTGGATTGTTTTTTTGGCTACCATCAGTGCTGGATGGCGAAGGAGGATGAGAAAAAATTAGCTTCATCGCCCCTTTTGGAACCTTCTGTTTCGTGTGAATGCTGGAGGGTTTGAAAAACGCAGGTCCAACTTCCACCAGAATGACCGGGGAAGTATTCAA
Organism: Cenchrus americanus; assembly: GCA_947561735.1. NCBI lineage: Eukaryota > Viridiplantae > Streptophyta > Magnoliopsida > Poales > Poaceae > Cenchrus > Cenchrus americanus. Next base: position 77,635,762 of record OX387245.1, on the reverse strand, counting down.
GCCACAGATTGGTAGAAAGATTCAAGCCTATGTCGATGACCTCATCGTGAAAAGCGGGGACATGGCAAACCATGTCAGTGACTTGGCGGAAACTTTCGCCAACATGAGAAGAGCGAGATTGAAATTGAACCCAGATAAGTGTGTCTTCGGGGTCACGAAAGGAAAGATATTGGGGTGCCTGATCTCTGCAAAGAGAATCGAGGTCAATCTGGATAAGATAAGGGCTATCAGGGAAATGGAGGAGCCAAAAACAAAGAAAGATATTCAGAAGTTAAACGACTGAGTCGCAACTTTGAATAGATTCATCTCCAGATCCGCCGAGCGAAGCTTCCCATTCTTCAGAGCATTGAATGGCAAGGGAAAAATTGAGTGGGGCCTCGAGCAGAGCAAAGCTTTTGCTGAGCTCAAGGAATACATTGAGAAGATGGCGATACTTTCACCACCTTGGCCGTTGGAGCCGTTGTTCTTGTATGTTGCCGCTTCCAAAGCCGTGGTCAGTGCCACATTTGTGCGAGAGGTGGATAGTGAAAAAGGGAAACAACAGAGCCCTGTGTACTTTGTCGCGCTGGAGCTGGAGAAGATTGCCTATGCGGTGGTTATGGCCACGCGAAAGCTTATGCATTATTTCGAGGCACACAAGGTCACCGTGCTCACTGATCAGCCCCTCAATGATTTGTTCATCAACAAGGAGGCTTTGTCTAGAATAGCCAAATGGGCAACTCAGCTGTCCGAACATACAATTGATTTCGGAAAAAGATCGACAATCAAGTCACAAGTTTTGGCAGATTTTGTTGCAGATTGGACCTCGCCAAGCAATATTGCTGTAGACAAAGAATTGGTGCCTATCTGGGAAATTAGATGCCATGGAGCTTGGGGGCACAAAGGCTCCGGGATTGCAGCCATCATCACTTCACCAGCAGGTGTCAAGCTGAAATACGCTGCAAGGCTAGATTACTCAGACCCATCTGATAGGTGCACCAACAATACCACTGAGTATGAGGCTCTTTTGCTGGGCCTCAGAAAGGTGCGAGCTTTAGGAGCTAGCAATTTTTTGGTCAAGTGCGACGCCGAGGTCATCAAAGATCATGTGGAAAAAGGAGAGTGAGGCCAAAGAGCCGGAATTGATTAAGTACCTCGCGGAAGTGCGAAAGATGGAGAGGCATTTTCGAGGATTCACCATTGAGCATCTGCCAAGAAAAAGAAATGGCGAAGCCGACGAGCTGGCAAAGAAAGCTTCCAGGGGGGAGGCGATGCCTCTGATGTATTTTTTGAGATCTTAACTACTCCCTCTATCAGGCCGGACAAGCAGTCGCTTAGCACAGTCAATGCAATTGCCAGCTTGGATTGGAGAGCTCCCATCACGCTTTCCTTCATGGGCATTATGAGCCAGTTGAAACCCACGACTTGAAAAGGATGCAAGCTTGGGCAAAGGGTTACGTTCTCAAAGAGGACAGCCTATTCAAGTTAGGGGTATGTGCACCGTTGTGGAAGTGCATCACTCAAGAACAAGGCATATAGCTTATGAAAGAAATTCACGGTGGAATGTGTGGATCCCATATAGCAGCGAGAGCTTTAGCTGGAAAAGCTTTCAGGCAGGGTTCCTACTGGCCAATGGCAATAAGAGATGTCGAGCAGATTGTCAAAACATGCAAAGCCTGCCAATTTGCAGCAAAGCATCAACGAAAGCCTGGGGCTCTATCACAGCTCATCACTCCTACTTGGCTGTTACAGTGTTGGGGAATGGACATCGTAGGGCCACTACCTAGAGCTCAAGGCAATTTCAAGTTCGCCGTGGTAGCGGTTGAGTACTTCACCAAGTGGATTGAAGCGAGACTCGTCGCTACCATCACCTCAGCCACTATCAGAAAATTCATTTGGCAGTACGTCATTTGCAAGTTTGGCGTGCCCAAAGAGTTCACAGTCGATAATGGGAAGCAGTTTGACTGCTAGGATTTCAAAGAGTATTGTCGCTTAATTGGGACGAAGCTTCACTTCGCATCTGTTTACCATCCTCAGTCCAACGGGGCAGTCGAAAGAGCCAATGGGCAAATCTTCTCATCCATAAAGAAATGTCTTTTCGAGCAGAAGAAGGGAAAATGGGCTGATGAACTATCAAGGGTCATTTGGTCACATAACACCACTGGGTCAAGAACCACCGAGTTTACCCCGTTGAGGCTGCTTTACGGAGCCGAAGCCATGTGCCCGGAAGAGCTGGCCAACGAAAGCGCCAGAGTTCTTGTGGGTAGTTCTCGCGAGAGTGAAGAGGTTGATAAGGACTTGGTGGAGATCGACAGGCTTGATGCAGTCCAAAATCTGTTGAAGTACCAAGAAGAAACCAGAAAATGGAGAAACAAGAAGGTATTTCTCAAGAACATTCAGGTGGGAGAATTCGTTCTGAAGAGAATTAAGAATGCCGACACTGTAGGAAAGTTTCAGTTTTCTTGGGAAGGACCCTATGTTGTCTCAAGCAGTGTTCTTGATGGAGCCTTTCGTCTGAAGGATGAGGCAGGCATGGAGTTGCCACATTCATGGAATGTGGACAACTTGTGTAAATTTTTCCCGTAGCTTATTTCAGTAGGAGTCTATCGCATGGAACTATAAGTGCGGAGGACTCGATTAGATTTACATTTCCATTTTTTACTTGCATGCAATTTAAATTCAATAACATGGCGGGTACTCTTTTTCCTCACATGGGGAGGACTCCATCCTGGAGCGTGAGGTTTTTAATGAGGCAGCCTTGATGTAAAACTTCATTTCCTTAATGAATGGAATGATTCCTCCCTAAAGCCTGGTGTTTTTTCTTTTTCTTGCAAAATTCAAAGCGCTATCTCAGGATAGCCCACCCTGAAGGAGTGTGAATGGATGTGCTATCTTCGAATAACCCACTCTGAAAGTGAGTGCATCAAAGTGCTACTCAAAAGTAGCCCACCCACAAGTGGTGAAATGAAAATGATTCACAAGCATCAATGCTTTAAAGAGCTGTCTTCGCAACAGCCCGTCCGCAAGGGCGTTTAAAAGCGGTTCAACCTTGAATCAAAACAGCGCAAGTGATTCTCAAGCGCCAGTGCTTTTAAAAGAGCCGCCCTTGTGGCGGCCCACCCGAAGAGGGTGCATTGAAAGCAAATTGATTTTCAAACCAAAGGAGCAGAAAAAAATCATTAAGCGCAAAAGCAATGTCTCAAGTTTATGCAAAGCAACACGGCATTTCACGCCCTGATATCGGCGCTAAATTAGGGAGTAACCTTCATTGTCGAAAAACTGCTCAAAAGCTGTAATATTCTACGCAATGCGAGCCGCCCTAGTCTTGCAAAGTGTTCCACATGCGCACGTCGCATTGCAGGCTAGCCGTGTTCGTGAGACGACCAGAAAATAAAAAAATAATAAGTCAACATAACTCCTTTCATCAATACAATGGCAGGTGGGCAAAGCGTGGTTCAATGCAATCAATCAAGTGTGGTTTAGAGTACAATCACTTGACCGATTCAACGTGACAGTTTCAACTAACATTCTCCCCGCTTCCGAAGGGGGAAGACGTTTTCTTTCAGAAACCTTAATCGAAAGGAGCAAGAATGTATTCCTAAGCACACGAGTCTTAAGAAAAAAGGAAGTTCTAGGCAATCACCATCTGATTATCACCCCTTTCTTTCACATCAGGGGTCTCGCGTCCCTTAGACCCTACCAGGGTGATCGTGCTATCACCATTCGTCAGTCACAAAACAACAAAGGGAGTAGCGATGCAACTGTCGATGTTGACAACAAAATTCTCAAATTTCTCCGAAAGTTTTTTCAAACATTAGAGCTAGCACGATTCAAATTTTTAGGCGTTACAGTTAACATCATGCCCTCGATCGATAATTATCAATACAGTTCATAACAAGTTTACATCAAAGTCTGTGAAAGCCCAGGCGACTAGTGTGTCAATTTCCTAAAGGTTTTTCGCCTTCCTAGACCTCCACGTCGGAACCACCGGTCTGATTTCGGGGTGACCTCTCATGTCGCAAAGGAGTGAGGGCCTCGCTAGTGACTAGATCAGTGCGTTGGCTTTCATCGTGGACTGTTTCACGGCCAGGGGCTCCAGGGACTCAATGATCCACATCGTCACTTCCGATCTTCGGCGGCCAGTCCATCTAGGGCCCGTAGGGACCAAGTGTGGCGTCTGGTCCATATGCAGCTAGGTGTTCGCATAATTCCAGGGCCTGCTTCGCTTGGCCAAAATAAAACTGTGAGAAAGGGAAGACATCACACATCAGAACAAGGAATGCATAAGTCTAGTAAGAATCATGGAAGAAAGGCGAGGGATCTAACCTTAGTCAAACGACCTTTTTTCTGGCATATTCTCCACCACTCTTAACCCAGAAGTTACGGAGAACTATCTTCGTAATTGAATCAATAGTCTTGCTCACGGCTGGCATATCTTCAGAAGAGGGGAATTTGAAAGCCCGACTCCCAAAGGTCTTGAAGTGCTCACAACCTTGTTGCTCGAAAAGGTGCAACATGGTTTGGGAACACGTCGCCGCCCCATAGTCTCCAACTTTTGATATAGTGTCACACAAGAGCTTAAGCTCGTTGTTCAGCCATTCAACAAAATTCCCGATGTTGTCTGTGATCTTAAATTCTTGAGCCTCGGCACCAAACCGCTCGAGGACGCGACGATAAGCCGTGGCTAGGTATGACCCCACTGATGGCAATAGGCCTCATTTTTCTCCAAAGTATCCTCCAGCTCGCCTTTCAGTCTCTTCAATTCAGCAATAAGATTCGCATCCGCTGCTGGGCGTCGTACTGAGTGTCCATGTCTTTCAATTCAGTGTGACACTTTTCGTAGCCATTCAGTGTGTCCTGCTTTAGGGCGCCGATAGCAGTTTGCTGCTTCGCACTCTGGTCCTTCAGCTGACGAGACTGGTCTTTCAATCTTTCATTTTCCTCGTGCAATTTGTGGTTCTCATCTTCTAAAAGCTTCTTTTCTGCAAGGGAGGCTTTCGCCTCGTTGGTGACTCGTTCGAAACCTTTCTGGCAAGCGGCGACGCCCTTCGAGAGAAACAATTGCATCATCTGCACCAACTCATCCGCCTTCAAATTCTCCAAGGATTAAAAAAGTCCAAAAATGCAAAACAACACGGGGATGTGACACGTCAGAAAGGCAATGCAAATACATTAGGTTTCAGAATAGAAACAATGATCGAAAATTTCTTAAGCAAGTCAAGTAGAGCAATTTCGTACCAGGTTCTAGCACCGAAGAGCCAATGCCTAATCCAAGTGACGAAGAGCCAGCTTCAGGCCCAAGTGGATCTTTCTCCTTACCGCTCAGGGTGACCAAAGTCGTAACCGCTGAAGAGTAATGCGAAGCCGAAGGGCGTCAGTTGATAACAAGCAAGATTCATAAGAAAAATGAAAAAAACATGACGACAAGTCTAGAAAACACACCTGCTTTTTCAAGCTGAAGAACATTGGTTTCTTTGATGAGCGGGACCGCGTCTTTTCCAGTAGCCTCTGCAGCTGATTTATCGGAGTCTCCCAGCGCCGACGGCGGTGAATGAGACTGGCTCGCCACGGGTTTCTCAACGTCCGAGGAATCCAAGTCAATCGGATTATGTGGTTTCAGGCCTGAGCTTTCGCCGAGACCCATCACGGACTCAATCTGGTCACCAAAAACTTTCAAAGCAGAGCTCTCTTTCTTCGCGGTTTCCGCACGGGTGTCATCGTCAATATAGCACAACTCTTCAGTTTCATCAATCACATCCATGCGACCAGCAACGCGTTGCGTGGGGGCCGAGCTGGCCATTGCGATCTGTTTTGGTATCATTTCGGCCACGCATTTGCCCCTAGCCTCTCGCTCCTCCAGTCCCCCTAGGATCAGCTAAACAAACAACAGGCAGTTCTTCGACCGCTTTCAATGCCTTCCATTTTGGGGGATAACATGTTGAGGGTTCAATCAGGGCAGTCGATAGGATATCAATGTCTTCATTTGTTTCCACCACCGGATCAATCCGCGCCCTCTTTCCAGTGGGCTCCTCATCGTCAGGGCGCGTTTCTTCAGCAACAACATGCTTTTCCTCCTCTGAACTACTGGCAACCCTTTTCTTTGAGATTGTTTTCTTCTCAAGATCAATCACCGGGGAGGGGTCGTGAACTTTCTTATTCTCCCTCTCGTCAGCAGCTACTTTCGCTGCCTCAGTCTTGCGTTGAATCAAGTTCTCATTAACCTTCAACAACTTGGAAGATTTTTCAGCAAGCGGGGGTAGGGTAGTTTTTGCAGCATCCGCCTTTCGCTTGGCCAAGACATCTTGGTCTTTCGTACCCGTCGAGGTACCTTCCGTCGTACCAGTCGCCTTGTTTGTTTTGCCTTTCTTTGAGGTTTCGACGGGCTCAGACCCAATATTGCCTGGGGGCTGCATCTTTTTGTTGGCTGTCGATGGTTTTGGCCGTGGCGGGTACGAAACCTTCATCTCGTCAAAGACTTGATTAACGCTGCCTTGGTGTTTCAAGATTTTTTGGGCACACTCCCACTCTCTGTGGGTGTAATTGCCAATCATCTGAACAACTTTTTTCTCAACTTCAGCCACAATTTCTTCCTCTGTTTTTCCATCAGGACGCTTCAAATTGAATTTGGGGCTTCGTACTTCGTAGTCTAGCCTGTGTAGCATTTGGGTCTTGAACGCCCATAAGCCCCACCAAGGCTGGCATGGACAAACATCAGCAGCCACAAATTCTTCAAGAGCGTCCCGAGTTGTGATCACATGGGAAGCTTGAAAGAAGGCACTGGTGCTAGCAGATGAGCAGCTAGCCTTCGTCAGTTCAGGAGACAGATCAACATCCAGATCAACAATGCGACTTGCCAAGTCATAGGTCGTTACCTCCTCTAGATTTGAATTCCTTCCAATCACTGGAATAGGGGCGTAAAACCAATAGGATGTCCATCGATTAACCCACTTATTCTTGTATGTAGGGGCTAGCTCTACCAGAGCTTGATTCTTGCTGATGCGTTGTTGACGGATAAAAGACGTATCCCTCTAAGATCCGCAAGCGTACGGACCTACACCTTTTTCACCACGGGATTCCCAAGGTTCTTGTCAATCCGCGGAGCAAGGGGATTACTAGCGCTTAACAAAGTACTAATCTAGTTGACTAAGGAAACGTTTAAAGAGAGTATTAATCTAAAGGTAAAATAATCTAACCTAAGTTAATATAAGTTAAGTTGATCAAACAAATCTAGGGTTAAACTAGATGATAAAGGGGTGAACACAAGAGAGTGAGTAAGAAAGATAAGCGTTCCCTCCCTAGGATCTAGGATAACATGGTATGCATCTACTACATGAAAGCGGTAAACCAATCTACCGGGGGTTGTGACCACGGTTTCGCCCTTTCCCTCCTCTCGTACTGTCACTACGCGAAGGTAATCGTGACTAGACCTATGATGGACACGGTATGTTGATGGAATCTATGGGAGTAGCGGATATCATACGCCCGAAAAACATGGTAGCTAACCTTAATCATCAAAGCATCATCAACATGAAAACAATAGATTGAAACCACGAATCAAGTAGCGATCACATAGCATGTATCCATCTAATCCTAGGGATGAACGGAGACACTACCCCATCATCTTACACGGATTGAAGCACATAGGGGTGATGGAGACTCCGGAGAACGTCGTCGATGAAGATGGCGGTGATGGAGCTTGGGAACACCCCTAGGCCAGCGGCTTGGAGTCCTCCTCTTGCTTCCTTCTCTCCGCCGGCGTTGATCCTTGCGACGAGCTCATCTAACTCTCTCCCTCATCTTGCGGCGGCGGTTTTTTGGTGATTGGCGTCGGTAGGATGATTTGTTCGATGGGTAACCACCTTGGGGCGCCTAGGGGGTTGTATTTATGTCCTTGAGGTGCCTTTGGGCGTGCTCCACCTTGCCTTGCACGAAATCCTCCTTGGGAGAGAAGCAACCTTGGTTTCCATAAAATCAGCCAGATTTTCCTGATTCGCAGTCCTTCCTTGACAGGGCCATATCTCCCACGTCTGGACTCCAAATAATGCAAATTCGGTGTCCAGGTTGTGTGCCACGAGATTATCTTCAACTTTGGTATTCATTTCTTTCCTTAAAAACGAAGATAAGATCTCCAAATCGGCTTTGGAAGATAATCTGTTCTGATTTCGGACTGATTGCGCAGCAGGGATTTCGGGGGCCATATCTCCTAGCTCCTTTATCCAAATTGGGCCTTCCACATGTCCCAATCGAAGGTATCGTCAAGGCCCACAACTTTGGTAGTCAAACTTTTGCCATTAAAGGCCGTTTAAGTCTCTGAATCTGCACCGAAAGATCATGCTGTCCTGAGCTGCGAGAATATCTCTCGGGCTGAGTTGATCTCGTTGGTAAACATCCAAGTCCCCAGAGTTTTGCGTGTTGATGCTTCGGTCCTCGGGTTGTTTGGAGTCTTGTTCACTTCGTGTCTTGACTTGTGACGGGCTTCATGATCTTCTCTTGAAGTGCTTGATGAACTTATCCCGAAAGTCTCCTATTTAGTGTAGATTTCCTGCGTAAACAATGAACTCCAAAATCGACATGCAAGTGTGAACTTGTTATATCATTAGTATGCCTAGTGGCGGGTTAGTTGCAAATCATAATTGAAACCAATGTATAACAAGTACTCTAGGTTGACGGAAATTCACCGTCAACATCTCCCCCATGCTTAAACCTTGCTCGTCCTCGAGTAAGCAATCCTTGCTTAAAAGGGAAATCAATGTTGCCTTCCAATGTTGTCCCTGCACTTAGTCATTCATGACGAGGCAAATTGCTCTCTCTTAAGAATTTATTTTTAAAGTTCAAGTTGTGACCGACTTCTTTTTCATTATGGAAGATAGACTAACAATAAAGAACAAGCCACATTTAACACGATGCTCTCAAACTTAAGTGAACTTCAAACCATTACCTTGTCACATGGAAGATTTTCAAAAAGATGCATATCCAACATAAGTGAAAATCTCTTGCAAAAGCTCATGGAACACTCATCTCATCAAGTCACTCAAGCCTATACTAGATTATTTTCAACCTACTCTACTCATATGTGATAGTGGAAGGCTTTTTTGTGGAGCTTGGAAGGTTAAAGACAATCCTAGCAAAACATACATCCGAAATATTGTCAAATTAAGAGAGAGGTCTATTGGAATTACCGAGACTCGTCAAAAAGGCCATGGAAAATAAATGTTGGAAAGAGAGAGGGACGAAACACACACATTTAGATAAGTGGACATGTGCAAGTGGCAAATGGATGATCCCGAGGCACGAGTGAAGTCCTCGTTATCGGATTGCACATGGTTGGAAGATTTGAGTATGGATGTGTCATCAAGGCACTTGAGAACTTATGAAGCAAAAAGAACCGAGGAGCATCTTTATTTTTATTTTTTTTCTTTATTTTATTTCCTTCTCATTTTTCTCTCTTTCTCTTTTTTTTCACTTTATTCTTCCTATTTTTCTTACTTTTCTTTTCTTCTTATTTATTTTTTTTCATTTTTCATTTTTATTCTTTTTTTCTTTTGCTCCTCAAAACTTTTTGCAACATAATACTTACATAGCATTTGTGTCAGAGAATGACTCCTCCCCCATGCTTGAACGATGCTCGTCCTCAAGCATAAAAGAGAGGGGAAATGACTGCTAAAGTAAGTATAAATTCCATAATATTGCAGAATATTTGAATCTCCATCGAGAATTTTACTCCATACTCAAATTGGGTTGTGGACAAGGAGGTGATCACAAAAAGATGTTTTTGGTTTAGGGTGGATGCCCAACGAAGTTTGTGAAATTTTTGATGTGAAAACCCACAATGCATGGACAAAAAGGCTAGCATGAAAAGTTACACAAAGGAATGACCAGCTTCTTAGTCTCGAACCATAGAAATCAATCCTAATCCAACTCATCAAAACATATGTTTGCGATCTACGGGTTTTGTTATCATAAAACATATATGTATATGGCTTCGGTAGGTAGAACTTTGCAAGAGCATCACAAATATGTAGATAGCATAAAAGTTAAGTTTTCATAAAAACAACAAGTTATCCGGCTATCCATAAACTTAAATCAAAGAGCAAAGATATGTATGTGGGTCTAGAGCATAGTCATTTCACCTCCACAAATAAAAGAGCCGGTATTTAAATTAATTTCAGATCATATTATAAAGAGCAATTAGCCAAGACATGTATAACTTCATGTAGGTAAAACAAAGCGGCAACTTTCATCATCTTTCCGTAAGCATAGGCAATATAGAACATCGAGGTGAACACATGGTCATGCTTATCTATTGAAAGTAAAAAGAAACCTAGGTTGTCCTCCTAGTAGCCATGTTATTGTTTGAAGAGAAAAACAAAAGGTTGCACCTAGTTGATGTCGAAGGCATACTTACAAGCATTTGTGTTTGGAAAAGAGAAGGTCCATGGAGATGTTACCATCCTTTGTAATCCTTCGTTTCCTTCTTCCGGCATCTCCATGTATCGATGTGGCTTTTGCTTTTGTCTTGATTTATTAATGCTCCTAAACTTCTGAATTTGATCTTGTATGCTTAATGGAGTCATTGGTCACCCTTCTCTTCAATGTTGTCATCACCATCTCCTCTTTCTTGTTCTCATCATCTCCTTGCTGTCTCTTTTTCATGGATTTCCCCCTCTGTCCAGAATAGAAAATATATCGAAATATAGCTCTATTGAAAAGTTTATGAAATTACCTTTCCAACGTGTGGTCATTCATCGAAAGCGGAGTTCAAACAAGGGAGCTATGTCCGTTTTACTTCAGCGCTGCGTGCTGTCCAAAACTGATTTCAGGACGTGTTGCACTCGGTGATTCGGGCATAACCGCTTGTAGGAACCTCCGATTGTCTTGATTCTTGATTTGTTGGAATCGTAACTTCATGGGGCTTCTAAATATCCAAAAATATCCAGTGTTTTCCCTTCGAGACCATGCAGAATTTTGATGAGATCGATAGCTTCTCGCGCATTGATCCGGTGATGTTAACGATCTTGATCATTCTATCTTCTAGAACGTCATGTTGCACTTCCGTGTTGAAGATTCAGGGTCTCCCCCATGCTTAGCATTTTGCTAGTCATGGAAGAAGAAGACAAAGCACTTCTTAGCCATCCTTCAATTTCCTTGTAGTGAGAGTCTTTATCTTGCCTGTAAGACGTTTTAAACGCACATTCTACCCCAAGGTGACGGTTGGGAGTAGATAGAATTGCCAACAATCCAACAATGTCTCCTAAGATTCTTAACTTGTGGCATAATTAGTTTAATGAGGAATAAAAACCTAATGAGTGTACGTGGTGCAAGGTGTGTATGCACATGATAGGAAAGCATATAAACAAAGACAATGTTTTCACCTAGTTCTAAACACCATGTTTACAACTAGGTTGCTGAATTTCTCCATAGCCATAAAGGTTTATATATCTAGGGTTAAAACACCATGTCTATCCCTAAATCAATAACTCTTATAGCACAAGAAAAATTAAGCGCATTGCGGAGCTTATAAACTAACCAATGCAACATGAAAACATATGAAAAGCTAGCAAGGTTTATCGAACTTAATGATGATGGTCCGCAATCTTGTTTAAACACCACGTTTACACAAGATCACAAAAGGAAAATACTCATAATGCCTTATGAAGTATTAACATGGAAAAAGAAGCATACATCATTAAGTATATAAAACAACCAAGCCAACTATGTGCAAAACATGTATACACAAAGAAACATCACATTGATCACAAAATGCAATGCATGCAAATAAATATGATCATGAACATGATGGTGGTTCTAAAAATAAAACTAAACTTATATTAATAACCACAAGTTGATCATCATAAGATGGTGCCATTTTTTTTATTTTCTTTAAGAAAGTAGTAAAAATATAAAGAAACGGGTTGCCTCCTGAAAAGCGCTTCATTTAAAGTCATAGAGCTCGACTTTTTCACATACCTTCTTTTCGTTGCATAGCCATGGCCCTTCATGCAAGAAGAAAAGGTACCAATGCAGCTTGTGCTTGATCACTTATAGAAGACTTGCCCAAAGCATCCTTTTGTTTCATCATTATCTCCTTCTTTATCATCCTTCGGTGCTGCCTTTACTCCATGAATTTTTTTTAATGTCCAGAACAGAAAGTATACTCAAGCTCTACTCCATTGCACAGTTCACAAAATTTCCTTTCCAACGAGTCTTCATTTGCTCAAATCGGACTCCGGACAAGAGAGTTACGTCCATTTTACTTCGGCGATGAAATCTGTCCAGAAATTTCAGAACGCGCAATGCTCAATGTTTCCTCCATAACTCCTTGCACGGGTCTTCAAACTTGTTGGTTCTTGATGCGTTGGAATGGTAATTTGATGGAGCTTCTGAATATCTCATTTTCTTCATTTGTACACCTCTGAAAAAGCTCTCAAATTGATGAAGACAGCAGCATCCATCGCGGGATTCGGAGAGGTTGATGATTTATCTTGCAACTCTTTTAAGCATGACTTCTTTTTTCATTATTCAAGCCTTGTCTACATGGTTAGTAAAAATTGGGCCTTTCCCCCGACATATGATTCTTTAAGGTCATTAGCTTGACCAAGCGCAAAGCATGATCGAGATTTACAAAACTTATTGTAAACATACGCGTCCATAATTAACACCACATGTGAATTGTAGCAACAAGTCAAGGTGTAAATAAAAGAAGCATATGTTTCATGCATAGCACTTAGCTCATCATTAGGAAAAGGTTGTTTAGGTGTGACATTAATTGGATCAAAAATAAATGTTTCCTCTTTTTCATTCTCAAGAAAATCTAGCCTAACAACATGATCACTATTGGAACAAGGCATAGACATTAAACTATCATTCATACTATTGGTTGAGCATGAGTATTTGAATTTATCAACATCAATACCAATAATATCTTGAGATTTCAGCACGTACCTTGGCCTTAGAGATTTTTCAACAAGAGTGATATTTGGTTCATCAAGCGGTGTTGAAGGCGAATCGATCTCAACAAGTGTAGTTGCCTCTTCATCACCATCTTGCAATTTCATCAACTCATCATGTGGAACATGTAATCCTTAAACTATGTACGCATTCATCTCTTCTTTGAAGTCTTCTTTATCAACCAGATCTTCATCTTCAAAGACTTGTATGTTGCTTTCTTTATCTTCCATGTACCACATGTCGTCAAGATCGCTCATTGTTGATTCACTCTTTCCTTCATCCTTGAGTACTTCCATGTCTTGATTTGCTAGTGTGTAGGCTTCAATAGCACACAAGCTATCATCTAGCTTGAGTCGTATCTCCTCCCATTTATCCTTTGAGTCACTAGGCTCATCACGGTTGTACTCTTCTCTTCCTTCATCATAAATCTTTGTGTTGTCAAACCGGTCGATCCATCCTTCATCTCCTTCTTCTCTTTCTTCTTCAAACATCTTTTGGATCGACTCTCCACTCATCTCTTGATCAAATATATCTTCAACTAGTTTGGCGACGTGTCGGCGTTCCTCCTTCCTTCGGTAGTTAATTAGTGGGGCGAAATCAACTTGAACCCAACCGGATTGAATGAACTCCGCCAATGGTCTAGCATTCCACATACTTCGGCCTACATTCATGTTAGTTTCAACATTTTTATCATCTGAAATGACTTCTCTTACCTTGGGAAGTGGATCTTCAATTTCTTGAATGGTCGGTTCATCTTCCTTGACCTCCGGTTCATCTTTTTCATAAATTTCAGCAAGCACCTTGGGCTTGCTTTTGTCATTTTGCTCCTCTCGACAACATATTTGCCAATCTCGTATTGTTCTTTGTCCATTGCTTATCCTTTGTAAGATTTGTGCGGCTTCACTAATTGTTTTATCCATTATATCACCGCCTGCACACATGCTTACAAAACGAGACGAGTTAGGGGTTAGTGAAAAATAAAAGGTATGCAACATCAAGTCACCGGAAAATCCCAAGTTCGGGCCTCGCTCAAGTAGTTCATTAAAACGGTCCCATGCTTCATCAATTCCTTCATCCTCTCCTTGCTTGAAAGTGAGCACTTGCCTCCTTAAGTCTTGGACCTTACTTATGGGAAAGAACTTCAAAAGAAATCTTCACTAGCTCATCCCAATTTCCTTTTGCTTCAACGGACGCAAGTGTGTACCATCTTCGCGCTTCATCTTCGAGAGAGAACGGAAAAAGATTCCACTTGAACCAAGCGCCCGGAACTCCTTTTTGTTGCACCGTGTTGCATAACATCGTGAATTCCTTAATGTGTCTATATGGGTTGTCATCCTCCAATCCTCTAAATGGTTTTGTTGCCACTAACTTGATGATTCCAGGCTTCAATTCATAGTGGGTTGTAGCAAGCGCCAAATCTGATTTTTGCATCTCAATGTCTTCCATTGACGGCATTGCTAGCCCCTTAGCGACATCTCTTCATCTTCCAATGGTGAGGTGAACAAATCCATCTAGGCACAAGAAAAGTAGAAAGAAAAACAAAAATATTTTTTTTCTTTTTTTAGAAAACAAGGGTTAGGTGTTAGTAATCAACAAAATTAATACTAGATTAAACGTAGCAAACTGGCTTGCTCCCCGGCAACGGCGCCAGAAAAAGGGGCTTGTTGACGGATAAAAGACGTATCCCTCTACGATCCGCAAGCGTACGGACCTACACCTTTTTCACCACGGGATTCCCAAGGTTCTTGTCAATCCGCGGAGCAAGGGGATTACTAGCGCTTAACAAAGTACTAATCTAGTTGACTAAGGAAACCTTTAAAGAGAGTATTAATCTAAAGGTAAAATAATCAAACCTAAGTTAATATAAGTTAAGTTGATCAAACAAATCTAGGGTTAAACTAGATGATAAAGGGGTGAACACAAGAGAGTGAGTAAGAAAGATAAGCGTTCCCTCCCTAGGATCTAGGATAACATGGTATGCATCTACTACATGAAAGCGGTAAACCAATCTACCGGGGGTTGTGACCACGGTTTCGCCCTTTCCCTCCTCTCGTACTCGTCACTACGCGAAGGTAATCGTGACTAGACCTATGATGGACACGGTATGTTGATGGAATCTATGGGAGTAGCGGATATCATACGCCCGAAAAACATGGTAGCTAACCTTAATCATCAAAGCATCATCAACATGAAAACAATAGATTGAAACCACGAATCAAGTAGCGATCACATAGCATGTATCCATCTAATCCTAGGGATGAACGGAGACACTACCCCATCATCTTACACGGATTGAAGCACATAGGGGTGATGGAGACTCCGGAGAACGTCGTCGATGAAGATGGCGGTGATGGAGCTTGGGAACACCCCTAGGCCAGCGGCTTGGAGTCCTCCTCTTGCTTCCTTCTCTCCGCCGGCGTTGATCCTTGCGACGAGCTCATCTAACTCTCTCCCTCATCTTGCGGCGGCGGTTTTCTGGTGATTGGCGTCGGTAGGATGATTTGTTCGATGGGTAACCACCTTGGGGCGCCTAGGGGGTTGTATTTATGTCCTTGAGGTGCCTTTTGGCGTGCTCCACCTTGCCTTGCACGAAATCCTCCTTGGGAGAGAAGCAACCTTGGTTTCCATAAAATCAGCCAGATTTTCCTGATTCGCAGTCCTTCCTTGACAGGGCCATATCTCCCACGTCTGGACTCCAAATAATGCAAATTCGGTGTCCAGGTTGTGTGCCACGAAATTATCTTCAACTTTGGTATTCATTTCTTTCCTTAAAAACGAAGATAAGATCTCCAAATCGGCTTTGGAAGATAATCTGTTCTGATTTCGGACTGATTGCGCAGCAGGGATTTCGGGGGCCATATCTCCTAGCTCCTTTATCCAAATTGGGCCTTCCACATGTCCAAATCGAAGGTATCGTCAAGGCCCACAACTTTGGTAGTCAAACTTTTGCCATTAAAGGCCGTTTAAGTCTCCGAATCTGCACCGAAAGATCATGCTGTCCGAGCTGCGAGAATATCTCTCGGGCTGAGTTGATCTCGTTGGTAAACATCCAAGTCCCCGCAGTTTTGCGTGTTGATGCTTCGGTCCTCGGGTTGTTTGGAGTCTTGTTCACTTCGTGTCTTGACTTGTGACGGGCTTCATGATCTTCTCTTGAAGTGCTTGATGAACTTATCCCGAAAGTCTCCTATTTAGTGTAGATTTCCTGCGTAAACAATGAACTCCAAAATCGACATGCAAGTGTGAACTTGTTATATCATTAGTATGCCTAGTGGCGGGTTAGTTGCAAATCATAATTGAAACCAATGTATAACAAGTACTCTAGGTTGACGGAAATTCACCGTCAACATGCGTCGCGTCTGAAAAGTGCTAATATTTATGAGTCCCCTCCGGGCCAGGCAAAAGACCACACTACCCCTAGCACTTAAGTTGTGATACAACCCCTCGGGGGCAAATCGGTCATCTTGCACTCCTCTTCATCGCACGGCCACGCCATCGCCGCAGACCGCGTCCTCCCGACGCAAGCCCCGCAATCCCGCCACGCGTCCGCCGACATCGAAGCTTCTCGGTGCGCCCGGATCCCATCTCCGCCCGCCGAGCCTCCGGTCTTGGTTTTGTTTCTCCACCAAGTAACCTGACGATTTTCTGGTGAACCGCCGTAAACCGCGCGTGCAGACTCCGGACATGAGTCGCTACCCTACACCGGCTCCGATCGACGACTTCGTCTTGCTTTTCTTGCCACCATGCGGCCCGCTCTTGACCCTGCTGGCCACTGGGTCCCTCGAGTTAGGCCTACTTGTCACACCTGTTTTTCAAAGAAAACTAAGTGCAAGCCTATATGCATGCCAAGATCAAGTTTCATGCATATAGCGACATACAAGTGAATACAGAAACAGTATCACATAAGAAAAAGGAAGATTATCAGAGATTTACGCTTAATCCTGGAAACGAAGGCTCCAAACATCACAGACAGTCAACTGGGGGATTGCGTACGCCTAGCACTCATCAACATCTTCACATGACTTCATAGTAGCCTCCTCCTTCTGAGCAACATTGTTTATAGGAAGGGTGAGCACTTGTCGTACTCAGCAAATGTGGGGGAAGACATGAATGCAAAGGCTTTATAGTGGACTAGGCTATAAGCATTTAGCATTTTAGTTGATCAAGTTTTATTAGCACCTGATTACTAATAAAGTATAAGTTTATACCAACCAACATTAAGCATAAGGTAAGAGAAACGCCATAAGCATATGGCAAGCATAACCAGAGAGCACGATTTAAGTCCATCTTCAAGTTCAATTATCATGTGAGGGTCCAGGCCGCTCTTGACCGTGAGCATGGCTAATCGATTAGTTTTACACTCTGCAGAGGTTGTACATCTTTACCCATAAGTCGCGTAAAAGTCCCAAAGAACTTTAGACCCAACCATGTGATGCCGGCCAAGCATCATACCACACTACCGAGGTGTGATTGCATAGGGACGCTACGAGGCCATTACAAAGATCTCCAGATGCAGGCTGCCCGCTAGGTTACCTGATCAGTGCAGCGTATAAAGCTCTCAGACAAGTACCGTGTCTTAGACAAGCCCACACCTTGCTCGAGAAGGTCCATACGCCATCTACCGTTAGCCCCCAACCCTTATCATGTAAAGCATACCTAACACCTAGTTCTCTAATTATTAAGCCAAGACAGAGCCACATGTCTTGTGGTAGTACTGTTTTCCTAGGTGGTTCTCCATGTTACGATTAAACATATGGTCTTGTATATTAAGCATCACACATCACATGGGAACATAAAGTAAAAGAGTATCTATGTTGTTTATTACCAACCCAGTTGAGCAAACTAAGCAATATCTACCATCAGGATTAATTAAGCAACCAATTTAAACAAGGCAATGGTAAAAGAATACTAGTCATCATCCTTAATAGGAACCCATCAAAGTTAATGCAGAGCATATGCAATAGTGATTAGTAAAGTTATTGGGACAAAAGAACAAGGACACACTTGCCTTTAACCAGAGGGTAATTGCTCAGAATCTTCCACTTCAAGCTTTTCCAAACTTCTCCAACGGCGTTCACTCTAAACGCATCAATCATCGGGCACAAACATACACAAAGCAAACAAACAAGCATGCTAAGAACAAAACAACAATCAAATGAAAACTTTAAAAGAACGCACTAAAGGATAGGCTCGATTCTATGGTTACGTAGGTGCAAGAAACGCCGAAAATGGAACTAAGGTCGAAGCTATCGAAAGATTATTATCAAACAACAAGAAGAGACTACGTGCTTGACATATTTTAATTTGAAAATCATGTGACAAGAACATTTCAAAGTAGGTTATGTTTAATTAGGAAAACACGATAAGACTAATCATATTTTATTTGCATATATTTAAGTACAAGCTATATCAATTAACAATTAACATTAAAAGGGACATAGCATGTGAAAGAACCTAACCGAATAACTTTATATTGCATGTTCAACTAAACATATTGATATTGAAAAGATATTTATAACATCATTAAGCAGGTTAACTTTATTATGAAAACCGATATGTGACACTAAGCATCTTTTATTTAGAAAAACTAGTTATAAATAAAAATTTACCAAGTTACATCATGATAAAAGAAAGCCGGGATTGAACCTAATCACTTTTATTTAGAAACCAATGGAATAAGTATTAGTCAAGATTAACATGCAACTTTGATGTTAAAACAAAAGTAACAGGTGATACACATACTAACGCACAAGTTATGGTGAAACGAACTGGAACGATAGCAACGAACTATCGAGCGCACAAGAAACCTTAAGCGAGGGTTAGGAGAACTAGACTACAAAGAGAACTAGAGCGAAAGGACAACAATAAACAAAGGTAAGCTGAACTGATACTGGTAGAGAGGAGATAACAAGATTGACTCTAACAGAAGATAGCTGCGGAAGACTAAACACAAGGACGTAGCTCATTCATGAACTAGCTAGATTTTAAAGATTGGGTCACAAAGAATTAAAAGAACGTAGTTGACTCACCGATAGACAACTAGGAGTAGGATTTACTAGCTAGGAAACAAAGAAAACTAAGATATAGCTGACAGACAACGTCTAACGGTTATTTGCATTTATGAGTGAACAAGATTATGAACTAGATTCATTTTAATTAGCAAAATAAATGCAAAGGATATTTTATAAAATAAAATACCCTATGTTGGAATTAATGCAAATTAAACTTTATTTGAAGAAACTAGTGTAAAGAATCTAGTCAAATTTTATTTATAATTGTTCATGTATCAATTATGCCAATTAAACATTACTTTAGAAATATTAGAACAACTAATCGAATTAAAGCATTTGACATGTTTAGCTAAACAAACTTTATTAGAAAGCACATGCATGTTGACATTACTCCAGTTAACATTTATAATAAAAGCCTAATCAACTTTTAATTAGAAAAGATTTAATTAACTATTAAACAAATTAATGTTTGTTTAACAAAACTGAAATAAAGATCTAATTAGCTTTTATTCAGGAAAACATGTAAAATAAACATTACTCAAATTAATTTTAATAAAGAAAAACGGTGTACAACACTATATAGCTTTTATTTGTAAAAGACATGTTTACTAAGCATTAATCAAAATTAATATTAAATAAATTTTCAGAAAACATATATGATAAAAACTCATCGCTAAAGTGTACTTTATTTAATTATGAACCTAACACAACTTGAATGGATTAAAACGGAGGTAAACCATAGATTCTATGCATTAAACAAGATTGTAAGGACTTAGACAGGATTAACCGTAGACAACAGGGACTAGCTACAAAGATTAGCAAGGCACACTCAACAGAGCTCACGAAAAGACTTAAAGGTAGGGTTAGATCTGAAAAAGTCTCGGGTGGGATTTATGTGTGAAAGGTGGGATCTTTCTAGGGGGTTATCTATAGATTTGCATAGACACAAGAAATGAGACAAAGATTACAAGGAACTGTAGGGACCTAATCGAAAAACGACCTTATCTTCTACCTCCATCCAGTTACGAATAGGAGACGCACAGGAGCTCCAGTTGTTCTGGTCGCCGGCGGTGGGGGCGGCCTAGGCTTGGACGAGGTGCAAAACTGAGAGAGAAGATGAAGGGGAATTCGTGGAGATCCTCACCCGCGGAAGGGAGTGGCGGAGATGGCCGGACTCGAAGGCGGCAGGACGGCAGACTACACAACAGAACAGAGAAAGGAAGGGAGATAGAGATTCGATGGGGACGACCTCCAAATGTGCACGGGAATGGAAAAACGGAAAAGAAACGACGAGACGAACGCGATGGTGTGCTCACCTTCGGCCAAGGATGAACGATGGCGACAGAAGAGCTCGCCTGAGATGGGGAAGAACTCGCCGGAGTTGGGGAAGATGACGGAGGCGACATCGGATTTGCGTGACTGAGCACATCACGACATAGAGCTCGACGAGGGAAACTCCAGGGTGGTGTCCATTTGCACCGGAAGTGCACGGTTTCGCCGGAAAAGCTCGTCGGAAGTTCGCCGGAATTTAGTAGATGCAAAAGTTCGGCGAGGGTTTGTGGGAGCTAGGGTTATCGAAACGGGATGAGGTTGGCGGTGTTGGAAAGAGGACGCCAAGGAGATCACCGACAACTATTTATTGGCCGAGATTGAGTCCGACTTTATTCTCCCTTTTTTCTAATTTCGGATTAAAAATAATTCCAAGAAATCCTGAAATCATAATTAAATCACGAAAAATACTCTAAGTGCTCAGAAAAATTTAGGAAAATTACTAGAGATGACTTGGGTCATGATGAATCCAAATAAAGTATTTGGAGCTCATAAAAAAGATTTTAGAGCCTTCTAATAAATAGAAATAGCTTGAGAAAACTGAGAATATATTCGAGAAAAAGCCAAAAAATTCTAGGAGGATTTGATCAGCACCTAAACGTGTTTTAAAAGCTTTTTGCACGCATGAAAACCAAGATGCATCGGCATGAATGCAACACTCACATCAAACCCTTTTTTTATTCAGAAAATCAAACAATCACTCTTTCCTATACTGGATTTCCTACAAACAAAATAAATGTTGAGAAAATTTTTAAAATTATGAGAAAATTTTTATTTAATTGTTCTTTCTATTCACATCCTGAAATTGGAAATTTCAGGGTGTGATGAAGGACCGATACGGCGAACCAGAGAGGGGGGGAGTGAATGGGAGCCGATAAAAATTCTTCTCGAAGGAGATGAAAACTCCAACAAGACGAACACGGCTTCCAACACACGTCTCCGACTCACTACCCAAGTTGGCCAAGCCCACGTAGCCACTAGAGTGCCACTGGACCTAGGAACCAACACACACAGCCTTCCGACTCGAGAACGCAGCGGAACAACAAACCCCGAGTCTACAGACCCACACTGGTCAGACCGGTTAGCACCACCGGTCAGACCGGTCCCTGTTGGTGAAACTGAGCAACTTTCACTAAGTGGCTCTACACCGGTCAGACCGGTGAGACACACCGGTCAGACCGATGGCAGCCTGGAAGCCCCCAAGGCACCAAACAGGCCAACCGACCACCAAACGGACCCAAACTCGAAACAGCAACACCACGAGATAACAACGAACACACTAAGATGCTCACCCGAGCAAAATCCCATAGAGGGTTGCACCGGTCAGACCGGTCAAGAGCACTGGTCAGACCGGTGTAGCCTGGGCAGCTCGGGATGAACAGCACCCGCGGGTCAACTCCCCCAAATCCAAAACTCGATCTCCCGAATCGCTCCACGGACTTGAACAAGACTTTGGGGATATCAGGAACACCTCATGAGGAGTCCATAGCCAAGTTTAATCCCACCAAATCTCGTCCAAAAAGGAGGAATCGAAGAAATCCCGCCGAAAGCACTTCCAACCCAAGAACTCAAGAAAACCCCAAAATCGAGCACTTTTACTCACGGATTTGGAAGGGGAATCACAGCCCAAAGAACCACGAAGGGTTCCCACAAATTTCCCCCATCAAATCCCCAAGAGAAAAGCCCCGAAAACACCCCAAAGAAATCACGAAGAGAGGGCTCCGAAAATCACCACCAAGGACAACCGGGGAAAACACATCCAAACCTTGAGGAACCATGCGCGAATCATCTATACATGAAACAAAGGTTCGTACAAGGTCTAGCAAGCCGCCCGATCATCCATCCCTCTCTACAAGATCTCTCCGT
The DNA here is from genome assembly GCA_947561735.1 of Cenchrus americanus. Lineage (NCBI taxonomy): Eukaryota > Viridiplantae > Streptophyta > Magnoliopsida > Poales > Poaceae > Cenchrus > Cenchrus americanus. The sequence continues at coordinate 77,613,632 of OX387245.1, read as the reverse complement.
GAAGCTCTCTTGCTAGTCCTAAGGAAAACCTAGAGAAAATAGGTGGAAAATAGGAAAACTAATGAGCTAGGGTTCAAAGAGTTGGCTGCCATCCTCTCACCTCTTGGGTTATATGGAGGCAACCGAATGTCTAAAATGCCCTTCTCTACCAACTAGGGATACAAGCCCCTCAAGGGCGGATTTGGAATTCTTGATGTCTTCACTATCGGACGGATGCCCGGCGACCGCACCCTGCGTAGCCTCGACGCAAGCGATGCGATTCCGACGCGTGTCCTCCGCTTCGAAGATTCCGGACTGCGTCGTTGCACACCGGTCAGATCGGTGCTCCTCACCGGTCAGACCGGTCCCCACCGGTCTGGTGCTGCTCCACCTCCGTCTTCGGTTCTCCGGTCTTGGCTTTGTGGATCAACCAAGGAACCCAGTGGTTTTCTGGTGAACCACCGGAAACCCCGCGAACTCGGTGTAGCCTCCGCCAATCTCCACTCATGACTTGGCTCCCACATAGTCCCGGCTCGACCTTGGTTTTGAGGCTCAACCAAGAAACCGTCCACGACTTCATCTTGCTGTTCATGCCACCATGCGGCCCGCACTTGACCCCGCTGGCCACCGGGTCCCTCGATCAAAGCCTACTTGTCTTCTCCACACCGGAGGCCTCACGCGCGACGACCTTTCGCGCTTGTTCTTCACCCGCACCAACACGAGTCAAGCCGCAACCTCGCACCCGCAATACTTAGCCAAGAATCAGTCCACACAACGTTGTCAATCACTCATCACACAAGGAAGCGACCATCCACCGGTCCTCGAACCACACATGGTCCTCAATCTCCCCCTTGATGAGTGCATTGACAACACCCACACGAATGTAACAAGAGAGAAAAGAAAAGAAAAAGAAACGAACAAAAAGAAACTCCAACAAGCGATCGAAAGCCAAACAAAGGCAAAGAGCAAGATCACTTGAAGGAAACAAATCTCGGACCCCTTAGGCAAGGGCAACGGCTCGACACATCCGAGACAAAGCAAAGCTCAAACAACAAGCGCAAACCACCAAAACAAAGCTCGAACAACCACAAAGAGCTCCCCCTGCACACATGCAAGCTCCCCCTGAACCAATGCAACTCCCCCTGGACGAATGTATGCAAGAAACCACATGAAACAGGCGCAGCCGCAAAGAACTTCGGCTCACACCGGTCGGACCGGTCATCACCACCGGTCAGACCGGTGCCCAACATATGTACAGGACCAGCACTCACACCGGTCAGACCGGTGCTCTTCACCGGTCAGACCGGTGCACAACAGAGCCCAGAAATGGCTCGAAACCACCTGAAAACCTTCTAAACGCGTCCAACAAGCCGTTTCAAGCTCAAACTTCTCCCCCTTGTTGGCAATGCATGAATCAAGCCAAAAATGCAAAACTTTCAACCTAGAGCTTCTCAAATATACAAGATTCAACAAAGAATGCTACACATGTCCAAATGAGCAAGTTAGATACTCTACGGCTTCGTATCGATCTCAACTACATGATCACCAAGTTTCACAACCATTGGACGAAGCTAAGATGGATTTTGACAATTTTGCGAAAACTTGCCTCTCATGAGCAAAGTCCTAAACATGATCAAAGCATATCAAAATTGCAAAGCCACACAAACTTCATGCTAGGACAGCCATTCTAATCATAAGACCATCACAAACACCCACAAGCACCTCATGTCATGTCAAAGCCACCGAGCCATGTGCCTACTTCTATGTATGAGACTTCTCATTGGTAGGCATCATGCAACGGTTTAGCACCCAAAGCAAATTAAATTCAGCACATATGACATGGGAACATATTTTCCAAGCATTTTTCATTTCATTTTCAGATTTGTAAATGGTACATGAAATGTCTTTGCGACAAAAAGGAACTTATGCTCCTCCACAAGATAAATCAAGAGGGCTAAACATTCATGATGGCAAATGAGCCTTTGGCCCCATATGATCAATAAACTAGCTATCCAACCACAAATTAAGCATAGCAAGGCCACAAAAACATGTCAAGAGCATGTAAAGGCATTTACACATGAGAGAGCATACATGTGACATTTTTCAAAAGCATAGCTATGAACCATGGATTATTCATCAAGATCATCAAGAGCTAAGCCAAACTAACCGTAGCATACCAAACAAGCTCACAAAGACATATATCTCATTCCATGGTGAACAATGTATATGAGAGAAGCTTTTCCTAACCAATGCATATGATACAAAATGCATGCAATCTAAGATACAAGGATGCCTATACATCATGCTACATATGCCATGCCAAATGCAAGAAATGCACAAAGGAAAGCTATACATATGCTACAAACCGGCTCCTCGAGGGGAGGCAAAACGGGCTCGACACCACCGGCAAAAGAGAGCTCCCACACACCCAACTCAAGAAATCAAACACACACCAAGTTCTCCCCGCAAACGAGTGAAAGTTGCTTGATCTAGGGGTTTGGTGAAAATATCGGCTAGTTGGTCATGTGTGGGTACATGGATCAAAGCTATCTTTCCTTTCTCAACGTTGTCTCTCAGAAAATGATACCTCACTTCTATGTGCTTGGTTTTGGAATGGAGCACTGGGTTCTTTGCAACGCTTATGGCACTGGTGCTATCACATTGAAGTGGGACATGGGTATACTCCTCACCAAAGTCGCTCATGGTATAGGTGATCCAAAGGAGCTGAGAGCAACAACTAGCAGCGGCAACATACTCGGCCTCGGTCGTGGATTGAGCAACACTCAACTGCTTGCGGGAAGACCAAGACACCAAAGAAGAACCCAAAAACTGGCAAGTACCAGAAGTGGACTTCCTATCCAACCGACACCCAGCAAAATCTGCGTCTGAAAAACCATGAAGCGCCAAAGAAGAGGACGCGGAGTACCAAAGGCCGAAGTCGGGAGTGTGACGCAAGTACCTGAAAATTCGCTTCACTGCTTGCCGATGCGAAGTCCTCGGAGACGATTGAAAACGAGCGCACAGACACACCGAGAACTGTATGTCCGGCCTCGTCGCCGTCAAGTAGAGGAGTGACCCGATCATGCTCCGGTACTCCTTCTGATCCACGTGTTCACCTTCCTCGTCCGCATCAAGAGCTGTAGTTGTACTCATCGGCGTCGTCATAGCCTTGGAGTCCTCCATCTTGAACTTCCGCACAATGTCCTTGGTGTACTTAGCCTGGTGCACAAATGTTCCTTCCTTTGATTGCTTGATTTGTAGCCCGAGGAAGAACCGCAACTCACCCATCATGCTCATCTCAAACTCCCCGCTCATATCATCCGCAAACCTCGCAACAAGAGAGTTAGACGAGCCACCAAAGACAATATCATCCACGTACACCCGCACAATCGGGGATATCTCTCGCCCGCCTCAGGCAAAAACAAGGTCCGATCGACCTTCCCCATCTCAAAGCCTCTCTCAAACAAGAACCCCCTCAACCTGCCATACCAAGCTCTAGGCGCCGCTTCAACCCATACGGCGCCTTCCTCAACTTGTACACCGGTGGGGGTACTTCTCACTCTCAAACCCCCGGAGGTCGCCTCACATACACTTCTTCCTCCAACACTCCATTCGAAAAGCACTCTTCACATCCATTTGGTGCAACTTGAACCCTTTAGCCACGGAAAAGGCTAGAAGGATCCTAATCGCCTCCAAACGGGCTACGGGAGCAAAGGTCTCCTCGTAGTCGATCCCCTCCTTCCGACCGAACCCTTGAGCAACAAGAGTCGACTTGTTCCTCACAACCTCACCCTTCTCTCCCTCTTTGTTTTTCCACACCCACTTTGTACCAATCGGCTTACACCCTGGGGGAGGGTCAACCAACTCCCACACCTGATTCCTCTCAAAGTTCTCCAACTCCTCATGCATCGAGTTAACCCCATTGTGATCAGATAGTGCGTGTCTAATGTCTTTGGGCTCGAAAGAAGCAACAAATGCAGCATGAGCGAAATGGGAATTGTTTCGAACCCTCGACCGTGTAGTGTGTTCATTCATGTCGCCGATGATCCTCGAAGCTGGGTGATCCACTTGAACTCGCCGGGGAGGTTCTCGCCTCGAAGCTACCTCCCCCTCAACATCAGCTTCTCCTCGTTCTTGATTTGTCGTCGTAGGTGTAGCAGAGGGTCCATCCATCATCGTCGTCGAAGTAGTGGGTACATGTTCGGCCCGGGGGCACCGCACCACCATCCTCATCATCACCATGTTCATGCTCCTCCCCGCCGAAAGATCTCCTCGCCAAGCTCATCATCACCCGCACACTCAAAGACAAGCCGACTACGTGGCTCGTCTCGTCGAAGGTTACCTCGCAAGTCTCCACGATTTGGTTAGTTTCAAGATTGAGCACACGATATGCTCTAGAATGAGATGCATAACCAAAGAAAATGCCATCGACAGACCTAGCCTCAAACTTATCCAACTTCCTGCCTTTCTTCAGAATGAAATACTTGCAACCAAAGACATGGAAGTGACTCACCTTGGGTGTGCGACCATGCATCAACTCATAGCATGTCTTCTTCTTATGCACTCTGAGGTATATCCTGTTCGACACATAGCATGCGGTATTCACTGCCTCAGCCCAATACCTCCACGGAGTCCTATGCTCATCAAGCATCGTCCGAGCCATCTCGCACAAGGTCCTGTTCTTCCTTTCCACAACACCATTCTGGGGGGGCGTATACGGACTCGAAAACTGGTGCTCAAGACCCAAGTCATGACAAAAGGTTTCAAAACGAGAGTTCCTGAATTCCGAGCCATTATCACTACGGATAGCTCGTATGGCATCTCCGTGCCTCTCGTTCCTCAACCTCAAGACTAGATCTCGAACAAAACCAAACGTCTCCCCCTTCTCCTCGAGAAAGAACACCCACGCATACCGAGAATAGTCGTCCACCACAACAAGGACATACCACTTCCCACCCGCAGATCGCACACGAGCTGGGCCAACAAGGTCCATATGGAGCAGCTCGCATGGACGCTCAGTCATCACATCGGTGAGAGGCGGGTGAGAAGAGGCCACCATCTTGGCATGCCTACACAGAGCACAAACCAACTCTTTCTCAAGCCTCAGCCGTGGCAATACTCGGACCAAATTGAGTTTACTCAAGTGTGACAAAAGGTCAAAGCTCAAGTGACCCAACTTCCTATGCCACTTCCACAACTCACTCGAAGAACCAGCCAAGAAACAACGCTCCACACCCGAAGACCGAGAAAAATCAGCACGAAACACCCGACCCTCGGGAACGACCATACGGACAAGGTCCCCTCGAGAGTCCACAATCCGAGAACCACCAGGCCGAAACAACACCTCAAAACCCTCATCCAACAACCGGGACACGGAAAGCAAATTGTACTCCGGCGATTGAACAAGAGCAACACGCCTCGCAGTGATCTTGTCACTCACTTTGATCTCACCTTCGAAAGCACACGCCCACGCCCATTGTCCCCAAAGGTGATGTACCTCTTCGTCACCACCGGGACGAGACTTGAGAACCACCCCCGTCTCCGGTCATATGCCTCGAACAACCGGAGTCAATCAAACAAATGTTCTTCAAGTCTCCCACCTGAAATTCAAAAATAGGCACGTGAGCGAACAAACGACTCAAAGACCGGGGTTAGTACCAAAAGAGGAAAACCAGCTTGCCGAGCCATTTGCTCGAAAGTGGGGTTAGCACCAACCAAAGCATCTCTCCTACCAAAGCTACCTCCACGAACACCACCACGGTAACCACCCTGAGGGAACCACCCCTCTCTGCCTGGAGGAGGACCAAATCCACGCAAGAAAGCCCGTGGAACGTCCTTCCTCTCCAACTCAATGCCACGACTCCTCCAATTCCCGTATTGAGCACGAGGAGGAGAACGCCTAGCAAACTGACCACCTGCACCCTTTCCAGCCCAACCACCAGAACCACGACCACCAGAAACAACCCTCGCACCTGTACGAGCTCGAAACCCGAACATCTGTCTGTCCAGGCCTGCACCGGTCTGACCGGTGTGACCTGGATAGCAGCACCACCTGCAGCCTTCTTCTCTCCCCAAGCCCGAACTGTCCGCACAATCGCCTTGCCCCTAGGCATCTGCATACGAGGCTCAAGTACATCATCGGAAGGGTGGTACTTGTCCTTGTTAGCCCACTCCTTCTCCATTCTCTCCTCTCGCTTCCTCTTGAAGCAAAACTCCTCCTTATGGCCATCTCTCCCACAATAGCCACAATGGAACCTCACAAGCTTAGGCTTTGGCTTGGGATGTGGCTGCTCACTTGGTTTCTCTCCACTCAAACCCTCCACCGGTTTCTCACCACTAGCCTTCTCACTCTCCTTTCCAAAGAACACTTTCCCCGAAGTACTCACAAACTTGATAGGCTTTTGTAGGTCATTTGTGGGTGTAGGAAACACGGGTGGAGCTGGGGTTGTGTCTAGTCGGTTCCTTAGATGGTTAGGTTTTGGTGGGAAATCATTTTTGTGGTGGGTTTTTGGTGGCTCCGGATATTCTCTCCACTTCCCTCACCAACCTTGTTTGCCCCAAGCCCCTCACCATCTTGCCTCTTAAAGGCCTCGATCATCATCCTCAACCGAGGCTCGTGACCGGACAACCAACCCATCAACTTCCTCAAATCATCATTCTCATCCCGCAAACGATCAACATAATGTGCAAGCTCCAAATTTTTCAATGCATGCATTTCACGGGTAGAGCAAGATGTAGGAATGGGTTCCTTCAATTTAGCCTCGAGCGAACTAGTGTAAGCATGCATCTCATCAATCTTAGCATGCAAAACAGGCAAGAAGTGCAAGCACCTAGCAAAGCGAGTCTAGACTTAAGCTCAGCCACTTCAACCCTAAGCACATCTAGTTCCTCACACTTGGAGGCATGCTTCTCCTTAAACAAAGCAAGATCGGCAAGGAATATGGAGCAATCAACACAATCATTCTCATCGAAACAACGGGGTTAGCCTTAAGCGAATCAATCTCAAGCTTGCTATCAAGCACCCGTGTCTCTAGCTCGCCCACTCTAGTCCCGGCATCCTTGAGTGAAGCCCTAAGCTCTTTCCTCATTTTCTTGGCCTCTCTAAGCATGTCATCACGGTTATCAAGCAAAGAGCCAAGCCTCTCATTCTCCCGGCGCAAGAAGGGAAGTTCATCACGCACCTCGTCGTCGGACTCGCAGTCCGAGTCGCTCCGTGTGCTCTTCTTGCCGCCGGAGCTCAACGCCATGGTGCGAAGCCATCTCTCGCGAAGTAGCTCGGCCCCGCTCGGGTTCTTGGACGACTTCTTGTTCTTGCGGCGATCTCCCTCGTCTTCGCCGCCGCTCGAGCTCGAGGTGGAGTACGCGGAACTGGAGTCGACGTAGCTCGCTCCAACCATCGCTCGGGCCTTGCCTCGGCCCTCCTTCTTCCTCGATCGTCGCTCGTCCTTGTACTTGTTCTTGTGCTTGCTCTTGTGGTCGCGCCTCGAACGGTACTTGCCATCGTTCATCCTCGGCTTGTGCTTGTAGCTGTCCTTGTTCTCGGCCTTCTCCGGGCAGTCGGCGACGAAGTGTCCCGGCTTGCCGCACTGGAAGCAAGTCCTCGTGTTCCTCCTCATGTTCACGCGGTTCTCGTGCAGCCTCTCGAACCGCCTCGTCAACAGCGCCAGCTCGTTGTCACACCCGATTTTCCGTAGAAAATCGAATGCATCTCATATGTGTGCCAGGATCACAATTTCACACATATGATAGACTCATGAGTGTAATATCACAAGACATTGCTCAAAACGTACAGAAAAGATTTATTAACTTTTATTACACTCACGATAGAAGACATAAAGGTCTTTACACGAACAACGATAACTATGAAGACGCGACTCTGTTGGGGGGATTCGGAATCGAGCCTTCGCATACCCAAAGAGTGGAGAACAGCTATGCGAAGGACGCCGGCGGCAAAACCTCAGAGGCAGTAGATTGCACTTCCACCTTCTAGGCATTGCGTTTTGGCAAATACCCTTCGTCGCCGCCAAAGCCATCAGCACAAATCCAACTCAACACAGGGCGGCAAAGTCGCGTTTGTCAACCCATTCCACGACGAAACCCCTAGAGCGAATGTTGTTCACACAGAGGGCCCCGACCTGGGATTCGAGCAGGGGGTTTCGTCGTTCCTAACACTTAATGAATTCAAACTTGAGTGTGGTTTTTTGTTTCAGGTGACGATGGGCGCTAGGCGAAAGGGGGGATCTCCAAGAGGCCAGGGGATTTTTCTTCCCGACAGGCGCACGTGATGAGAGCTGGAAAGGCGCCGCGATTTGGGGCATGACATCATGAAGCGCCGATTACGTGGAGGCCCAATTGGAGATTACCCGAAGATAGCCTAGCACATTCCGTTTTGATTCGTTTTACACGAGGGTGTTCTCGGAATGTAGAAAGTCCGCCCGCCTCCCTATAAAAGGAGACGGACCGGCGCATGTAAAGGGGATCGACTTTTGAGAAATCAATTGTTGAGTAAAGAGCTTTTGGTTGTCTCCCGTCCTGAGTTTTTGGTTTTGATTCAAGAGCTTTCGTCTTCTCTCATTGTTTGTGTGCGAAAGCTGCGGCTTTCTCCACAACAGACTCCATCTTCATCTTCCACAGGCTTCTGACTGGTTGATCGCATCCTCAGAACTCCTCGTAGTCGGTGAAGTACTCCACTCCAGGGTTCTTCTCTGAACAGCGTAAGCAAGGATGAGTACACTTATGGTTGGTACTCAGCAAGGCCACAGGAATAACCGGAAAGCAATATTAATCCATCTTTAAGTTCAATTATCATGTGAGGGTCCGGGCCGCTCTTGACCGTGAGCACGGCCGATCGATCGCCTTTACACTCTGCAGAGGTTGCACACTTTTCCCACAGTTCGCGTAAAAGTTCCAAAGAACTTTGAACCCAACCACGCATGTGCTGATCAGGCACAATACCACACTTCCGAGGTGTGATTGCATAGGGACGCTACGAAGCCTTTACAAAGATATGCAAAAGCATCAACAACCCACGACGATTCTGACTCGGGGCGGACCATAACCCTCCCTAGTGGTCAGCACCTTAGCAAAGGCTGCTACCCCAAAAGAACCGGGCTATACCCCTGCAACCCGGAGCCTCCTGTGTTCCTTTCGTATAGGGTCGTCAATACAATCGCACACCTAATTAATTGGCTAAGCCAGAGCCATATGGACTGTGGTTGCACTGTTTTCCTGGGTGGTTCTCCATGTTTCGATTAATTTATAGTAATCTTGATTAAAGCATAGGTAGAAGGGTGGTTAGGGTCACTTGCCTTTCTCCAACGATAAGCTACTTTCCTTATCTGCAAAGCTCTGCACTTGAACTTCCTCGAACGGCGTGTTGGCTACGATCATGCAAGAAAACATACAATAAATAAAACAATACATCAAACATTACCGAAAGGCTAAAACAAGCTTTTAGAAATGACGGGCTCGGAGAGACGATCGCATGGATACCAAGAACGCGTAAAACGGAGCTAGGATGGAAAAGTTATGGTCGAAACAAGATTCGGGGACTAAATTGTAAAAGAACCGGAAGTTTAGGGGGTTTTTCGCAAGATTTCGGGGACCTAAACATAAATATGTGTGAAACTAGAAGGTCTAACATGTAAAAGGTCAAAGGGTAGGCTATTAAACAGAAAACCTAAGAGATCAGGGGCCTAGATATAAAAATCAGGACTGAATTGTAAGAGTTCTAATATGTGGAAGGGCCGACTTGTAATTCTGGAAACATTAGTGGTGTTTTTGCAAAATGTCAGCGAAGACCTAGGGTTTGACCGGTACGTAACTGTTGACCGGTGGCTAGATTTGATCCGGGTCGTTGGATTTTGATCTGGCGGTGGTGGTCACCTGCAAGTGGATGGCAACCGCGCCCGCCTTCCAAGCGGCGGCGGCGCGGCACGAGCCCGCCGCCGCCGCCGGCGGCGGCCAACGGGGGCTCCGTGCGCCAAATCCGTAAGCAAACGCATGGAGAAGAAGAGGAGGAGATGGGGAATCTTACCCGAGGGTCGGAGGGGAGGGGGAAGGACCGAGAGAAGGTGGCGGCGGGGGGGGGGGGGGGGGGGGAAGAGCGGTGGCGGCGGTGCTCCGGTGTGGCGGCGCTGCGGTGAGGGAGGAAAGGAAGGGAGGGGCGCGGGGTGTAGAGGAGGCCTTGGGCACCTTTTATAGGTGTGAGCGGGGAGGAGAAAGGCCGGGAAGGCGGTGGAGGCGAGGTCGGTGGGCGGCCATTAATGGCGGCTCGGTGCGGGCGGCGGGTAGGGGAAGGGGAAGGGGTAGAGGCGGTGGGGGGGGCGGCGTGAATGCGGCGGCGCCTTGATGGAGGAGGCGGACGGGCGCGGGGACGGGGAGGCGGCGCGCCGGGGTGCGGGAGACCGGCGGCGGCGCGGGGGAAGAAGGGGGGGCGGCGGTCCTGAGGAAGGAGGAGAACCCGACAGGTGGGCCCCACCTGTCGGCGAGAGGGAGAGAGAGGAGAGAGAGGAGGCGGCGGAGTGGGTCGCGTGGGCCGAAAAGCGAACCTGGGCCGCGGGGTTGAGTGAGTTGTTGGTTTTTTTTCTCTTCCTTTTTTTTCTTTTCCAAATCCTTTTCAAACTAATTTCAAACCTTTTAAATTCAAATCTTTTTCACCTTTTCAAACTCAAATTTTAACACAAATTTACTCAACTATTTTAAGACTTTTAGAAAACCTTTTAAACAACTTTTCAAACATGAAATTCAAACTTTCATTTTTTTAATTCAAACTTTTACACCAATTTCACAATTATTTTTAAGGACTTTTTCACAAAAATTTTTAAGACTTTTCACAAGTGTTTTTTTAAAGACTTTTAAAATCACACCACAAACAAAACTCATGCATTTCAACATGATGCACAAACACTTGTTTGATTCTACTTATTAAATGATGTTTAATTTAATTAAAGGCAAATTTATTTATTCAAATTTATTAAATCCTTAGAAAATAAAACTAAACCATGTTGCTAACAATATTTTATTGTGATGGAATTTTCGGGTGTTACAAATCCTACCCCCTTAAAAAGAATCTCGTCCCGAGATTCGGAGGGATCGGGAAACAAGAGGAGATACAAGATGTCTTGAAAGATGACGGTTTACTATCACAGAGCTTGTTCACTTCTCCTTCTTCTTCGAGCTTGTAGCGGCAAACTCAATCCTATCTCTTTGCGGGGTAGTTAAGAGCACCGACTTCTTGGCACACAAAATGATTCCATCATGCTTGCTTAACCAATCCATACCAAGGATCACATCTATTCCTTTCGGATGTTAGAATCACTAAGTCCGCTTCAAAATCTATCTCTCCGATCTTAAGATTGACCCGTGGGCATACATAGGTGGATTTCATTTCACCGTTTGGAGAACTAATTAGCAAATGTGTCTTCATGGAGCTCCCGGGTACATCATGCTTCGTCACGAATCGTTCGGTAATAAATGAATGCGATGCCCCGAAATCAAATAAAGCTTTGCGGTGTACGAGTTGATAAGAAACGTACCAAGCACAACATCTTTGCCTCCTTGAGCTTCTTCACTGTCACATGGTTCACCCTACCATGCATATTGTTCTCCGTTGACCTCTCGTTATCTCTCCGAGGTGTCCGCATATTGCGCCGAGGGCAAATGCGGCGTAGTGTCCCAATTCTCCGCAGTTGAAGCATCCACTGGGGTGAACTGGACTAGTGTTCCTTACTGGTGCACCTGAGCGATTCTGATGAGGATTTGGAGCCTGAGGTGTCATTGGGTTGGATTCTTCGGGTTCATCAAACGAACGATAGAACGGTTGATTCTCTCCATGGCTTCTGCCTTGTGTGCTAGAACGAAACTGAGTCTTGCGATGAGTTGTAACGAGGGCGGGTGTTACTGCTAGATTGACCTTGAGGTTGAAACTTGCGCTTCTGTTCACGAAGTTCCTTGCGTTTATTCTCCAATCCTATAGCCTTATTAAGCAACATCTGAAAGTTAAGAAATGTGTGGCTCTGCAACTGATAGTTAAGTGGACCTATCAATCCATCGAGAAAGCGTTCTTGTCTCTTTGCATCCGTGTTGACTTCATCTGGTGCATAGCGGGACAAATGAGTAAACTGATCCAGATACTCACTAACTGTCATGTTGCCTTGCTTTAGAGCTAGAAATTCCTTCTTCTTCAGCTTCTTCACACCAAATTCGGGATGTGATGTGTACGAAAACTCTCCCTGGAACTCCTGCCGGGGTAATGGTGTCGCACAGAAGATGCGCGACGGTGTAAGCATCCCACCAATCAGAGGCTGCACCTTCCAGACGTCCTGAGGCATACAAAACCTTCTCACGATCATTACATTGGGTGATATTCAGCATCTTGTTGATGGTTTTGAGCCAATCATCGGCATCGAGGGGATCCACTGAATGAGAGTAAGTAGGCGGGTTGTGGCTCATGAACTCTCTATGCTTGTTCACTGGTGGTGGAGGTGGTGGGGGTCCTTGTGGTGGTGGCTGGTTCTGCTGTGCCTGTAGATTCTGGACAGTGGCGGTGAGGTTCTGAATTAATTGCATCTGTTCCGTAAAGAACTGCTGCATCGCGGGATCCATCGCTAATTCTTGTGGTGGAGGAGGGAACTTGATTCAGCTGATTGATGACGAACGGAATATCCTGTCCAGCTCCTGACCTGACGTTTACCATTTGATTGTTAGAGACAAGTTTTCCGATAGGAAGTTGAATTGATAAAGGTGAATCAGAGAAAAGGGGGCTAAGATTCAAATTTTTAGCTTTAATTATTTTATTGATGTATTTGTGGCCATCACTCCACAAAAACATTTCTATCATGTCAAAGATCCAAATCATGCATGTTTACAATCAACAAGCATTAACATCGCACGTCCTCACAAGAACGACTCTATCGAAACGAAACTGATAGAAGGGGTAGGCAACTTATGAAACTATCCTATAAAACACGTGTGGTAGTTCAAGGTGGAAGATCAAGAATCAGATTTAGTGTAGAAGAAAACAAAAGATTTGATTTTGTTAAAGAGTAAAGAATAAAATATATTTTTTTAAGCGTAAATAAGATATTTTGAATGCTGGAAAGGCTTTCTAGATAAAGAGTCCTTAATATCGACCATTTCTATCTGAGGCTGCGTCCTACAGTCAGCGATGCACTGATACCACTCTGTCACACCCGATTTTCCGTAGAAAACCGAATGCATCTCATATGTGTGCCAGGATCACAATTTCACACATATGATAGACTCATGAGTGTAATATCACAAGACATTGCTCAAAACGTACAGAAAAGATTTATTAACTTTTATTACACTCACGATAGAAGACATAAAGGTCTTTACACGAACAACGATAACTATGAAGACGCGACTCTGTTGGGGGGATTCGGAATCGAGCCTTCGCATACCCAAAGAGTGGAGAACGACTATGCGAAGGACGCGGCGGCAAAACCTCGAGGCGAAGAGATTGCACTTCCACCTTCCAGGCATTGCGTTTTGGCAAATACCCTTCGTCGCCGCCAAAGCCATCAGCACAAGTCCAACTCAACACAGGGCGGCAAAGTCGCGTTTGTCAACCCATTCCACGACGAAACCCCTAGAGCGAATGTTATTCACATAGAGGGCCCCGACCTGGGATTCGAGCAGGGGGTTTCGTCGTTCCTAACACTTAATGAATTCAAGCTTGAGTGTGGTTTTTTGTTTCAGGTGACGATGGGCGCTAGGCGAAAGGGGGGGATCTCCAAGAGGCCGGGGGATTTTTCTTCCCGACGGGCGCACGTGATGAGAGGCCGGAAAGGCGCCGCGATTTGCGGCATGACATCATGAAGCGCCGATTACGTGGAGGCCCAATTGGAGATTACCCGAAGATAGCCTAGCACATTCCGTTTTGATTCGTTTTACACGAGGGTGTTCTCGGAATGTAGAAAGTCCGCCCGCCTCCCTATAAAAGGAGACGGACCGGCGCATGTAAAGGGGATCGACTTTTGAGAAATCAACTGTTGAGTAAAGAGCTTTTGGTTGTCTCCCGTCCTGAGTTTTTGGTTTTGATTCAAGAGCTTTCGTCTTCTCTCATTGTTTGTGTGCGAAAGCTGCGGCTTTCTCCACAACGAGACTCCATCTTCATCTTCCACAGAGCTTCGATCGGTTGATCGCATCCTCGAACTCCTCGTAGTCGGTGAAGTACTCCACTCCGGGGGTTCTTCTCTCGAACGGCGTAAGCAAGGATGAGTACACTTATGGTTGGTACTCAGCAAGGCCACAGGAATAACCGGAAAGCAATATTAATCCATCTTTAAGTTCAATTATCATGTGAGGGTCCAGGCCGCTCTTGACCGTGAGCACGGCCGATCGATCGCCTTTACACTGCGAGAGGTTGCACACTTTTCCCACAGTTCGCGTAAAAGTTCCAAAGAACTTTGAACCCAACCACGCATGTGCTGATCAGGCACAATACCACACTTCCGAGGTGTGATTGCATAGGGACGCTACGAAGCCTTTACAAAGATATGCAAAAGCATCAACAACCCACGACGATTCTGACTCGGGGCGGACCATAACCCTCCCTAGTGGTCAGCACCTTAGCAAAGGTCGCTACCCCAAAAGAACCGGGCTATACCCCCGCAACCCGAGCCTCCCGTGTTCCTTTCAGATAGGGTCGTCAATACAATCGCACACCTAATTAATTGGCTAAGCCAGAGCCATATGGACTGTGGTTGCACTGTTTTCCTGGGTGGTTCTCCATGTTTCGATTAATTTATAGTAATCTTGATTAAAGCATAGGTAGAAGGGTGGTTAGGGTCACTTGCCTTTCTCCAACGATAAGCTACTTTCCTTATCTGCAAAGCTCTGCACTTGAACTTCCTCGAACGGCGTGTTGGCTACGATCATGCAAGAAAACATACAATAAATAAAACAATACATCAAACATTACCGAAAGGCTAAAACAAGCTTTTAGAAATGACGGGCTCGGAGAGACGATCGCATGGATACCAAGAACGCGTAAAACGGAGCTAGGATGGAAAAGTTATGGCTGAAACAAGATTCAGGGACTAAATTGTAAAAGAACTGGAAGTTTAGGGGGTTTTCTGCAAGATTTCAGGGACCTAAACATAAATATGTGTGAAACTAGAAGGTCTAACATGTAAAAGGTCAAAGGGTAGGCTATTAAACAGAAAACCTAAGAGATCAGGGGCCTAGATATAAAAATCAGGACTGAATTGTAAGAGTTCTAATATGTGGAAGGGCCGGCTTGTAATTCTGGAAACATTAGTGGTGTTTTTGCAAAATGGCAGCGAAGACCTAGGGTTTGACCGGTACGTAACTGTTGACCGGTGGCTAGATTTGATCTGGGTCGTTGGATTTTGATCTGGCGGTGGTGGTCACCTGCAAGTGGATGGCAACCGCGCCCGCCTTCCAAGCGGCGGCGGCGCGGCACGAGCCCGCCGCCGCCCCGGCCGGCGGCGGCCAACGGGGGCTCCGTGCACCAAATCCATAAGCAAACGCATGGAGAAGAAGAGGAGGAGATGGGGAATCTTACCCGGGGGTCGGAGGGGAGGGGGGAAGGACCGAGAGACAAGGTGGCCGGCGGCGGGGGCGAGCGGTGGCGGCGGTGCTCCGGTGTGGCGGCGCTGCGGTGAGGGAGGAGAGGAAGGGAGGGGCGCGGGGTGTAGAGGAGGCCTTGGGGCACCTTTTATAGGTGTGAGCGGGGAGGAGAAAGGCCGGGAAGGCGGTGGCGGCGAGGTCGGTGGGCGGCCATTAATGGCGGCTCGGTGCGGGCGGCGGGTAGGGGAAGGGGAAGGGGTAGAGGCGGTGGGGGGGCGGCGTGAATGCGGCGGCGCCTTGATGGAGGAGGCGGACCGGCGCGGGGACGGGGAGGCGGCGCCGGGGTGCGGGAGACCGGCGGCGGCGCGGGGGAAGAAGGGGGGGCGGCGGTCCTGAGGAAGGAGGAGAACCCGACAGGTGGGCCCCACCTGTCGGCGAGAGGGAGAGAGAGGAGAGAGAGGAGGCGGCGGAGTGGGTCGCGTGGGCCGAAAAGCGAACCTGGGCCACGGGGTTGAGTGAGTTGTTGGTTTTTTTTTCTCTTCCTTTTTTTTCTTTTCCAAATCCTTTTCAAACTAATTTCAAACCTTTTAAATTCAAATCTTTTTCATCTTTTCAAACTCAAATTTTAACACAAATTTACTCAACTATTTTAAGACTTTTAGAAAACCTTTTAAACAACTTTTCAAACATTAAATTCAAACTTTCATTTTTTAATTCAAACTTTTACACCAATTTCACAATTATTTTTAAGGACTTTTTCACAAAATTTTTTAAGACTTTTCACAAGTGTTTTTTTAAAGACTTTTAAAATCACACCACAAACAAAACTCATGCATTTCAACATGATGCACAAACACTTGTTTGATTCTACTTATTAAATGATGTTTAATTTAATTAAAGGCAAATTTATTTATTCAAATTTATTAAATCCTTAGAAAATAAAACTAAACCATGTTGCTAACAATATTTTATTGTGATGGAATTTTCGGGTGTTACACTCGTCCTCTCCAAGGTCATCAAACTCCTCATCTGGCATAGACATCAAAGAGGAAAACGAGAACATCCTGGTGGATGGGTTAGAGTTAGTCTTTCCTTTAGAACCACCAACGAGGGCAAGACTATGGGAATCAGTCGGTCCCTCGAGCTTGGCAGTCATGCCCCTATCCACCTCAGCCGACTTGAGCTTTGAGAACAGCTCGTTCACCGTCAGAGTATCATACCTCTCCGACTCGACTATGGCCTCGAACTTTCCGCCCCATATCGTACGATCCAAGGAGTGTAAGAGCTTGACCGCTCTATCATGATCATCGTACGGGAGCACGTCCACATTGGCCCTCATGTTGTTCACCACCACCGTGGACCTCTGAAACAAGGCATCAATGGACTCACCGGGGAGATGAGTGAAGTTCTCGTACTCTCTCCAGTAGGTCGCATACAACCGTGCCTGAACCTGGGCGTTCCCAACATGAGCCTCCTTCAACACCACCCAAATCCTACAAGCCAAATGCTCGGTGTGCACCCGATCGAACTCAGGCTGACACAAAGCACGAAACAAGTAGTCGACCGCCTTATTGTTGGCGTCGAATCCGTCCCTCGACCCCGGAGCAAGGAAATCCATCGGCCGGACATAGCCTCGTGTCCACCGTGACATCCCAAAGCGGTCGACCCTTTCCGCGGAGGAACGCACCCATCCGCTTGCTCCACATCTGGTAGTTCTTGCCATCGAAGTGTGGAGGACCCGAACCCCGTTCCTGGTACGTCATCCTTGGATCTTAGACTGGTTAGAGTCAACAAAGACCCGAACCGGCTCTGATACCACTTGAAGGACCGATACGGCGAACCAGAGAGGGGGGGAGTGAATGGGAGCCGATAAAAAATCTTCTCGAAGGAGATGAAAACTCCAACAAGACGAACACGGCTTCCAACACACGTCTCCGACTCACTACCCAAGTTGGCCAAGCCCACGTAGCCACTGGAGTGCCACTGGACCTAGGAACCAACACACACGACCCCCTACCGACTCGAGAACGCGGCGGAACAACAAACCCCGAGTCTACTGAGACCCACACCGGTCGGACCGGGGTGAGCACCACCGGCCGACCGGTCCCGTTGGTGAAACCGAGCAACTTTCACTAAGTGGCTCTACACCGGTCAGACCGGTGAGACACACCGGTCAGACCGATGGCAGCCTGGAAGCCCCCAAGGCACCAAACAGGCCAACCGACCACCAAACGGACCCAAACTCGAAACAGCAACACCACGAGATAACAACGAACACACCAAGACGCTCACCCGAGCAAAATCTCACAGAGGGTTGCACCGGTCAGACCGGTCAAGAGCACCGGTCAGACCGGTGTAGCCTGGGCAGCTCGGGATGAACAGCACCCGCGGGTCAACTCCCCCAAATCCAAAACTCGATCTCCCGAATCGCTCCACGGACTTGAACAAGACTTTGGGGATATCAGGAACACCTCATGAGGAGTCCATAGCCAAGTTTAATCCCACCAAATCTCGTCCAAAAAGGAGGGATCGAAGAAATCCCGCCGAAAGCACTTCCAACCCAAGAACTCAAGAAAACCCCAAAATCGAGCACTTTTACTCACGGATTTGGAAGGGGAATCACAGCCCAAAGAACCACGAAGGGTTCCCACAAATTTCCCCCATCAAATCCCCAAGAGAAAAGCCCCGAAAACACCCCAAAGAAATCACGAAGAGAGGGCTCCGAAAATCACCACCAAGGACAACCGGGGAAAACACATCCAAACCTTGAGGAACCACGCCGAATCATCTATACATGAAACAAAGGTTCGTACAAGGTCTAGCAAGCCGCCCGATCATCCATCCCTCTCTACAAGATCTCTCCGTGAAGCTCTCTTGCTAGTCCTAAGGAAAACCTAGAGAAAATAGGTGGAAAATAGGAAAACTAATGAGCTAGGGTTCAAAGAGTTGGCTGCCATCCTCTCACCTCTTGGGTTATATGGAGGCAACCGAATGTCTAAAATGCCCTTCTCTACCAACTAGGGATACAAGCCCCTCAAGGGCAGATTTGGAATTCTTGATGTCTTCACCATCGGACGGATGCCCGGCGACCGCACCCTGCGTAGCCTCGACACAAGCGATGCGATTCCGACGCGTGTCCTCCGCTTCGAAGATTCCGGACTGCGTCGTCGCACACCGGCCGACCGGTGCTCCTCACCGGCCGACCGGTCCCCACCGGCCGACCGGTCGACCCACCGGTCGACCGCCGTCCGTGCCGCCGCACCTCCGTCTTCGGTTCTCCGGTCTTGGCTTTGTGGATCAACCAAGGAACCCGGGTGGTTTTCTCGGTGAACCACCGGAAACCCCGCGAACTCGGTGTAGCCTCCGCCAATCTCCACTCATGACTCGGGCTCCCACATAGTCCCGGCTCGACCTTGGTTTTGAGGCTCAACCAAGAAACCGTCCACGACTTCATCTTGCTGTTCATGCCACCATGCGGCCCGCACTTGACCCCCGCCGGCCACCGGTCCCTCGAACAAAGCCTACTTGTCTTCTCCACACCTGGAGGCCTCACCGGCGACGACCTTTCGCGCTTGTTCTTCACCTGCACCAACACGAGTCAAGCCGCAACCTGCACCTGCAATACTTAGCCAAGAATCAGTCCACACAACGTTGTCAATCACTCATCACACAAGGAAGCGACCATCCACCGGTCCTCGAACCACACATGGTCCTCATGTGACACTACTTGTCTCTCCACTCCTCGGAGGCCCTGAAAGGCATAAACCTTTCGCGCCCACTCTTCACCTGTGCCAACGCAAATCAAGCCGCAACCTGCACCTGCAATACTCGGCCAAGAGTCAGTCCACACCATGCTGTCAATCACTCATCACAGCCAGGAGCGACTATCCACCGGTCCTCAGACGCTCCGGTCCTCACGCATTCCGGCTGTCATGATGTAAAGTCTTGAACACTCAATATCTTTAGCTCATTACTTTCATGTTGTGTATTTGTTTCTTGATCGTGATGTTCTTGAGCAGGTCAGCAGTAGAGCCGCAGTGTGACTTGGGCGCTCAGGCTTCGCCCTCCCGCACAAGGTCATCCGACCCTAAGGTCGTGGTGGAATAATTGGCTGACGACGCGGGAACGACCACCCCACCACTAGCTACGGGTGAAAGCAGGACAACTCCGCTGCTGGTGGCAAACTCGAGGACGGGGAGTCCCCCGCTTGCCGATGACGCGGGAGCTGGGGGTGTTGTTGGGGACGTCAGAACGTCGGCTTCCCCGAGGATTATTGACGTGGACCCCAAAAGCTCAAGACCTGCTAGGGTTGACGACCTGATCAAGGATCAAGCTCAAATTGGTCAGGCGTCAGGAGGTCCGGGGACGTCTGGCGCACAGGTACCTAACTCTTCTCTGACGAGCCCAAGGTTGTCGTGATGAGAAATTGACTGGAATAACACTCCTTGGCAGGATGATATCTTCGATGACAATGAGGATATCCAGGCCCTGTGGACCAGCATCGTGACCATCAACCATTCGCTGACAGTACGTTTCTGACGATGCACTTTCTGACGACGTATTTGTTGAAGTGTTGTTGACAAGCTTGTTGTTTTGTTGATAGTCTTTGGCAGACCGGGCCAAGAGTCGGGCTAACCTGCTGAAAAATGCGGCGGTGAAAGAGTAGCGGATCATTGAGCTTGAGCAAGAACTCAAACAGGTCCGGGAAGCACCGGCTGCCAAGAAGAAGAAGCTCGAGGATGAGCTCATCGAGGAGAAGTGTAAGGCCAACGAGGCCACTGCGTAATTCAATTCTTTGACCATTGGTAAGATTGAATTTTGCATTGATAGTCTTGTTCGAGCAGCGTCGATGTCTTCATGTGGAATGGTGATTTTGATGTCTTGTAGGTTTCCGCAATTGCGAAGAGCAACTCAACAGCGACTTGAGGAACACCAAGGAGAAAGTCCGGAACTTGGAGGTGACACTTCAAGAGGCCGAGGCTAGGGGCCACGAGCTCAAGTCGGCAATGAAGGAAGCCACTGACAATGAGTATGTTGTATCTCAGAAGTTGGCTTATGAGAAATGAGCTCATTGGGACCTTGAGGTCGAATTCGAGGTTGCTTTGAAGTCGTTGCAGAATGACCAAGTGACCATTGCAGGGTATGAGGTTGAGCTCAACGACCTGAAGGGTGCCACCAACTATGCAATGGATTGCATAGCAGTACCAGCTCAAGGTGAGGAGCCACGATCTGTTGTAGATCATCTCATAGAGGCCCCCGACAGACTGCTCACTCTGCTAAAAGCAACGAGCTTGGCAGCTACTACTGATGCGCTGGTCAGGGTAAAGTCACATTACCCTGAGGTTGATATGGCCAAGATCAAAGCTGGTGTTGATGCCGCGAAAGACCACAAAGCCCTGGAGCTTGACGTTCAGGATGCTGCCATGGAGGTGATGGACACTCTAGATTATGAAGGTGATGATGGTGAAGAGTAGTCTTGAGCTAGGAGTTGTACCTTCCCCCCTTCTCAGTCTTTGTAAACAGGGTTTCATGAATATTTTGTTGAACCTAAATGAAGTATTTGCCTTGTGCCTGCGCGAGCTTGGTAGTCTTGTAGATGTCGACGTGTTGTTTTCTTGCCTCGCTAACCACTACTCATGGAGAGGCTGGCTTACCGACCTCCATAGCTCAGTGTAGAGGCTTACGTGAGGTCGGCATGCGAAGAGGGAGCCTAGAGCTCGGGTCTGACGACCCTTTTCCAACCAAGCATGCTCACAGCGACAAGAGGCTTTGTATTCATTAGGGCTAGAGTCCTCAGGTCGAACGACCCTTTGGTTGGCATTGAGCCAAGCCCCCGAGCATGTCGAGGGGGTGGAGTAGGCGACAATCTGCGACACTCAGGTTTTGCAACCCATATATTGGCTTTAGCCAAGCCCCCGATCATGTCAAGGGGGAGGGTTTGTGACATGAGAGAGGAGAAGGTAGGGCTCGATGCACAGCAGATGACTGCTTGAAGTAATATTTATTTAATCTAAAAAAGGTACAAGGAAAGGAAATACATAGCTGAAATTAAAAACTATTCTATGCATAGAATCATCGTAGGTGCTCCACATTCCAAGGGTTTGGCATTCCTTGTCCATCACCCCATTGGAGGAGGTATGTGGATGGGATGATGACTTCGGTGACGATGAAGGATCCTTCCTAAGGGACAGAGAGCTTATGCATGCCGTCGGTCTTCTGGATGCGCCTGAGGACGAGGTCGTCAGTGTTGAAGGAAGTTTCCCTGACGTTGCGATCGTGATAGCGTCGAAGTTGTTGATCGTGTCGAGCTTGTCTCATGACGGCAGCAAGCCTCTGCTCTTCAAGGCTGTTGAGGTCGATGCGACGTGTTTGCTCTACTTCTCCTTCCTCGTAGAACTGGATACGTGGAGCTCCAAAGGAGACATCAGTAGGTAGTATGGATTCCGATCGATAGACCAGAAAGAAGGGTGAAAAGCCTGTGGCAGAGCTGACTTGAGTCCTTAGACCCCCAAATTACGTGTGGTGGCTCGGCTGACCACCGGGTGGCGTAGTTTGAAGTGTCATCATAGATGTGATCCTTGAGAGCCTGAAGGACCATGTTATTGGCTCGTTCGACCTGGCCGTCGCACCGAGGGTGGGCGACCGAGGAGTAATAGATGTCGATGGTGTTGTCCTGACAAAAATCCTAGAATGCGGAACCAGTGAAGGTTGTGCCTAGGTCGGTGATGATCCTGTTGGGCACACCGAAGTGATGTGTGATGTCTCCCATGAATTTTTCCGCTTCTTCTGATGTTACTTTCGCAACAGGTCAGACTTCGATCCACTTGGTGAATTTGTCGACGGCTACTAGGATGAACCTATAACCGCTTGGGGCGGTATGAAATGGTCCCACAGAGTCGAGACCCCACATGGCAAAGGGCCATGATGGACGAATTGTGTGCAGGGCCTGACCTGGCAAGTGCTGCTGTTTGGCAAAGAATTGGCATCCTTTGCACCTCTTTATGAGGTCTTTAGCGTCGATCATGGATGTGCGCCAATAGAATCCAAATCGGTACGCCTTACCGACCAAGTTGGCAGATGCTATGTGGCAACCACACTCTCCGCTGTGAATCTCAGCTAGGAGCTGCAGACCTTCTGATCTTAGGATGCACTTCATCAAGACGCCAGTGGAGGTGGCTTTTCTGTATAGATCGGTACCAATCACGACGTAGTTGGCACTTTGTCGTGTGATGCGCTCGCGTTCTGCTTTGTCGTCTGGGACGAGCTGGTCAAGTATGAAGTCTATGAAGGGCTTGCACCAATCATCTTCTTTTTCTGACATCAACATGTCGCGGGGAGGTGCTGAAGCTTGGTAATCTTGAGGTGGTTCTGGGTTGTCTAAGTCCAGAAGCTTGATTGAAACCTTGCGTAGGTCTTGGACGAACACGCCTGCTGGGACTAGAGCTCGTCGAGAGCCTAGTTTGGAAAGTACATCAGCGGCCACATTGTTGTTTCGTGGGACATGCTGAAACTCAATCCCCTCGAAGTGGCCTTGAGTTTGCGGATCTCAGCACAGTAGGCATCCATCGTGTCTTTCACGCAGTCCCACTCCTTGTTGACTTGCTCGATGATGACCTTTGAATCCTCGAAAGCTAGTAGTCACTTGATGCCAAGAGATACTGCTATGCAGAGTCCGTGAATCAGGGCTTTGTATTCTGTTATGTTGTTGGTGGCCTTGTAGTGTATCTGCAGGACATACTTAAGCTGTTCCCCCTGAGGAGAGATGAGCAATATGCTTGTGGCCTTCGAGGTTGAGATCGCCATCGAAGTGCATTATCCAGTGTTCAGGCCTCTCCTTGGGAGGGGCATCTAGATTTCGGTCCACTCAAACACGAAGTCTGCGAGGATCTAGGACTTGATTGCTTGCCGAGGGAAAAACTCGATGTCGAACTCTCCAAGCTCTATCGACCACTTGATGATGCGGCTGTTAGCGTCGCGGTTGAGAATGATTTCTCCTAGTGGGAACGATGATGGAACCATGATCTTGTGAGCTTGGAAGTAGTGACGAAGCTTTCTCGACGTAATCAGGAGTGCGTAGAGCAACTTATGAGGCTGTGTATAACGTGTCTTAGCATTGGCCAGGACCTTGCTTACATAATACACAAGTCATTGAACGGGATAGGCCTACCCTTCTTCTTCTCGTTCAGCGACGAGGACGGTGCTGACCACATTAGTGGTGGCAGAGATGTAGAGCAGGAGTGTTTCTTTCGGAACTGGTGGAGTCATGATTAGTGGCATCGTCAAGGATTCTTTGAGCGCTTCAAATGCTTTTTGGGCCTCGTCGTCCCACACGAACTTATTTGCCTTCTTCAATAGCTTGAAGAAGGGTAAGCCTTTCTCGCCTAGTTTACTAATGAAACGACCTCATCATTCCTGTGAGCTTCATGACGTCTTTCTTGTTGGATGGCTTGGCCATGTTGCGTATAGCGTCGACCTTTGCAGGGTTGGCTTTAATGCCTCGATGCCCGACCATGAAGCCCAGGAGCAATCCGGAAGGTACATCGAAGACACACTTGGTTGGGTTGAGCTTCCATTGGAACTCTCGTAGGTTGGTAAAGGTTTTGGTGAGGTCGGGGATGAGCTTATATTCTCTGTGGTCTTGGCGACCACATCGTCTACGTAGGCTTCGACGTTCTTCCCAATCTACGACTTTAGGCACTTCTGAATTGCCTTCTAATAGGTTGCTTCAGTGTTTTTCAGACCAAAGGTCATGACTTTGTAGCAATAGATGTCGTGGGGCGTTATGAACATTGTTTTGTCTTCGTCGTCGGGGGTGTAGGGCTATCTGGTGATACCCTGAATAGCAGTAGAGGAAACAGAGTAGGACACTACCAGCCGTGGAGTCCATGACCTGATCGATGCGAGGAAGAGGGACGGGATCCTTTGGGCAGTGCTTGTTGAGATCGGTGTAATCGATACACATCCTCAATCCACCAGTTTTCTTTGGTATAAGGACCGGGTTTACGAGCAAAACTGGGTTTTTACATTCTCTAATAAATCCTGCAGCTAAGAGGTTACAGACTTCTACTTCTATGGCATGTTTTCTATCTTTTGCAAATCGCCGGAGCTTTTGCTTGATAGGTCGTGCGGTCATGTTAACTTCAAGTGCATGCTCAGCCAGCTCCCTAGGGACACCAGGCATGTCGGACGGGCTCCATGCGAAGATGTCAGCGTTGTCCCTGAGTAAACTGGTGAGCGCGAGTTCTTATTTGGGGTCGAGGTTGGCCCCGATGATGACTTCCTTGGATGCGTCAGGCAGGCCGAGGCAGACCTTCTTGACAGCTAGACTTGGGTCCAAGGCTGTGCTTGTGCGCTTCTGCTCTAGCACCTCCAGAGTGGTTTAGTCGATCTTGGCCGCCTGGGCGACCATGACCGTTGTTGCAGCTTTGACCGCGGAGTCTATGGAGAGCTCGACGGTGGCGCTTTCGCAGTTGTAGGAGACCATGATATCACCGAGGACGGAGAAGATTCCGTTTGGCACTGGCATCTTCATGATGAGGTATCTTCATGATGAGGTAGGTGTGATGAGGTATGGCCATGAACTTGGCAAGCATAGGTCGCCTAAGGATGGCGTGGTAAGAGGAGCGCAAGTCCGCGACCTCGAACGTCAAGTACTCCATGCGGAAGTTCTCCTTTGTGCCGAAAGTGACCGGTAGGCATACACGACCTATGGGGTATGCAGCCTTGCCAGGCATAACCCCGTAGAAAGGCTCATCGCAGGTAGTCATCTTGTTGAAGTCGAAGTCTATCTTGCCCAGCGTCTCTGTGAAGATGATGTTTAAGCTGCTACCCCTGTTAATGAGGGTCTTAGGCGGGAAGGGCCCGTCAACTATGGGGTTAATGACCAGCGGGTAGGTCTCGGGGTTAGGGATATAGACCCAATGATCTTTCTTGGAGAGAGTGATTGGAATTCCGACCAACACAGAGGTTGCGGAGTTTCAGTGTTGACATGCCTGATCTCCCTTGCGTTTGATTGAACTTGTATGTTGCTTTTGGTCGCTTGGCGACCGCCGATGACGAAGTTGATCTCTCGGTTGGCTGACTGAAACGCACCATTGGGGTTGCCCCCTTTTGGTTGTGGCGGTGGGGATCGTTCCTTGCGGTTGTGTTCATGGCAGTTGTGGTCATCCTGGTGACGTCGGTCATCACGCCGGTCATCTCATCGGTCACTGCGCTGGTTGTCACGGAGATCACCCTTGCGGTCGTCTCGCCGATCGTTGCGGTCACTGTGACGATAGTCGTTGCATCTATTATCGCGGCGGTAGTCGCTGCGACAATCACGTCGATCCCTATCGTCATTGCAATGATAAGGCCTGCGGTCGCGATAATCATGTCATCGGGTCGACGGTTACGGTTGTCGAAGTGCTGATCAGCGTCCTGGTTGTCGTTGTGGCTGCTCTTGGTCTTCTTGGACTCGGAGGGTACTCCAAGGGCATGCTTTAGTTGCTCACATTCCCTCATGGTATGTTTGGCGTCACGGTGGAATTGGCATTGGTCTTCCATGACCATGTTGAAGTCTCCTTCAAGGAAGGTGGAAGTTCTTGGTGGATCTGCCATGTCAGCTTCACCAGATCTCTTGCGCAACCTGTTTCCTTCGTCGTCGTGATCTTCGCCATTGAAGTCGTGCATCACCGCGTCTTGAGTGTCGACTAACTTGTCGACATAGGCCATGAGGTTAGTGATGGTATGTGTGTTAGCTTCATGAATCTTCTTGAAGAGCTTGATGTTGGTGATCCCTTTCTTGTAATAAGTGATGACGTCCTCGTCCTTGACACCCGCGAGGGTGTTGCGGTTCTCGAAATAGCGGTTGGCATAATCTCGGAGAGTTTCGTCACGTCTCATCCGCACTCTGGCGAGGTGGTGAGTGTTTCCAGGGTGATTATAGGTCGCCTGGTAGTTGGTCGTGAAGAGGCGAGACAATGTTGCCGAGGAGGTGATGCATTCTGCTGGGAGATTGTCGAGCCACAGGAGTGGTGCCTTGCCCAACACAAGGGGGAAGTATCCCGCCATGTGGTCTTTGTTGCCTCCAGAGGCGCGTGCTGTGATGCTATACATCTTGAGCCATATACTTGGGTCGGAGCGACCATTGTACTTCTCAATGGCTGGATTGAAGTCCTTGGGTATATGATCGTCCGGAGACGTCGTGAGAACACAAGGAAGTTGTTGACCGCTCCCGGGCTTGCTGATGGGGCGTAAGCCGTCGGGATGACATAGAGGTCATCAGGAGGGCCGTTGTCTTGGTTGTAATTGGCACGTCATAGGAGTTCTTGATTGTGCATGTGGCACAACTCCGTTGCTCGGATAGGGTTGTTTACATCAAGGGCGTCAGGGACCATGTTGACGGTCCTTACAACAAAGATCTGACCATCAAAACCTCGGGTTTGAGAGGAGTATACAACAAGTTTCATGCACATTTTGGGTACTAATAAAGTTCCACGAGTTGGGAATAACAATAGAGAAATGAACCATAGAGGGGTGCACCAAAGAAACAGTGCAGAACCGGCCGCACCTGGCCAGGTCCGGCCACCCCACAGCCAGGTTCAGCCGCACCACAGCCAGCCACAGCTGGTCACAGCCGGCCGCAGCCAGGCCAGGGCCGGCCGCAGCTGGCCACAGTCGGCCACCCTTGGCCAGGGCTAGGCCCAGCCACACCTCTAGGTGCGCCCGCACCTACCAAATACCACGTCTCGGGTCTGCGGCACCAACAATCCCACGAACAAGTCTTGGTTGGACGAGAGACGTCGATTCTATGTCGGTTCGATCAAAAGGCTAAGGTTGGAAGCACTTGGATCAATGGGTTCACCTCTCCGACCGATCAACCGCCACAACCGTTATTCCAAGAGCATCTTGAGCGTCACCAAGCGAAGGCGGTTCATCCCACGGCTTAGAAGTGGGCCGGCCGCACCTAGAGGGCCGGCCGCACCTCCCAACCACCATACCAGCCAAAACCGATGCAAGGAACCGACCCTCAACCTCCTCAGGAGCAAGGATCAGGAGCGTCCAAGTCAAGAGGCGGTGGATCATAGGGCCCGCCGCACCCCTTGATCCGGCCGCACCTATGAAAATGGGCCCACGCCCTCAACCGACCTCACTTACCTATAAAAGGAGCCTCACACCCGCTGTATCACACACACCGCTCAGGAGCATCTCATTTCCACTCTTTAGTTTACTTAGTGTAGCTTGGGAGTTAGAGTTGAGTCGAGCAAGTCTCGGGGTTCCGGAGGAGTCTTCTTCAGAGTTCCGGTATTGCTCTTGTATCCTTTCTTTGTTTAGACTCAAGTACAATTCAAGTTATCTTTCTATCTTACCTTTTGAGTCAATTACATTAAGCTTTTACTTAGCTACTAGAAGCTTTATTCTTGGTTTAGACTAAAGTTAGTTTAGTCTTGGTTAGCATAGCTCTCTTGAACCCTATAGTGTTGTGGTTGTTCTTCGCTTGATCTTCGGTGTTTCATCGAAGAGAGAGACCTTCCTTCGTGAATTCTGGGGAAAGGTTCTTTGGTTTGTTGTGAGCACGGTGCTCAAAGCCTACCTTAGTCTTAGATTGGTGTCCCGCGCAATGGAATAGTTGTGGTACCCTAAGGAGGTGACAGCTCCAGACGGGCTCTGTAGTCCACCACGTTAGTTTGGGTCGGTAGGATTCAGTGTGTCGTCATCCTCCCTTCTCATCCCTGTCTGAGGGTGCAGCTTTGCATGCCCCTGCAACACTAGAAGACCTTGTTGAGTTAGCTCACCTCAGTTATCCTTTGCTTTAGCCCTTTACCTAGAGTTGACAAGAATAGATAGATTGTGTTAGGATCCTTTCTCGTCTCGTTGTTCTCCCAGCTCGCTATCCTCTCTAATCTTTTATCTAGATCTCCTAGTGTGTGTCAAGTTATCCCCGAATATCTTTATTCGTTATCCCCCGTTGTAGCTCTTTACCAAGCCTTGGTCTTTCTCCACCATTTACTCGATCATCTTTGTTGCCGTGCCTCCCTTGGGAAAAATATAAATCGACAACCCGAATACCACTAGGTGAAGTGCTACAACAGTAATCTGTGCGCTCATGGACCTTTCTGTGATCGTGTGTTTTACCCCAGACATCCCCTATTCCCATTACTAGAGGTGTGAACCCAGTGGTGATGCTTGTATGTGCCGACGAGCATTTCGGTCACTGTTGCCGTTTGTACCATCTTAGTGGTAAGGCTAAGGAACGTCAACAAACATTTCTAGTGCCATTGCTGGGGAGGCAATAGGCATAATATATCATTTAGACATCATGGTAGAATTATCAAGGTTCGGTGAACCGCTATTTTAAACGGGTTTACCCTTGCTCTACTCTCCTGTACGCAGAGGTGTGCATGACCGGTTTAAACCTAACGTCCAACTTTAACGATAATCCGGAGTCACTTGTGAGGAGAGTGCGACCTTGTGTCATCATCCCTCAGAAGTTTCTCTCGACTCAAGAGACGAACACCATCGATCCCGTAGACAGCACCTCGTCAGCATCAATGGTCGAGAGGACGATCTGCGAGTTTTCCACTCCATCCAACACCAATGTCCCAACCGGACCAACCACAACGGTGGGAGATGGAAACTTTGAACTCAAGCCGGCGTTGATCAACATGGTGCAAGCAAATCCGTTCTCCGGCAAGCCAAATGAGGATGCCAATGCACATCTCTAACACTTTTTGGAAGTGTGTAGGACTTTCACTATCCGTGGAGTTACGGATGATGCCATCCGTCTTCACCTATTCCCGTTCTCATTGCCCGGGAAGGCGAAGCAATGGTTTTATGCGGAGCGAGATGCCATAAACACATGGGATAAGTGCTCAGAGGCATTTCTCGCAAAGTTCTTCCTGGTGGGCAAAACCAATGCCCTCCATGCAAGAATTTCGGGTTTTCAGCAGCAAAGTGATGAGAGTATCCCGGAAGCATGAGAACGCTTCCAGGAGTACATCACCGCGTGCCCACACCATGGCATGCAAGGGTGGTTTTTAATTCAGACCTTCTATCACGAGCTCAAGCGTACGACCCGTGAGCATTTAGATGCGGCTGCTGGAGGAGCCTTCTTCTCGCTACAAGTACCAGCCGCTAAGGAATTAATCG
Source organism: Cenchrus americanus (assembly GCA_947561735.1). Classification (NCBI taxonomy): domain Eukaryota; kingdom Viridiplantae; phylum Streptophyta; class Magnoliopsida; order Poales; family Poaceae; genus Cenchrus; species Cenchrus americanus. Next base: position 77,583,968 of record OX387245.1, on the reverse strand, counting down.
AGAAGATGGTGGCAAATCAAGGTTGGGATGGAGATCGTCTCCAACCCCGTACCCGCGGTGTACACCAAGTCTATGGAATCGACATGATCGCCGCTAAGATGGACCTCCTCATGAAGAAATTGGAGGCATCAACCAACATGGAAACCGCCAAGATCATGGATGCATACATGACGTGCGAGGTTTGCGGTAATGTCGGTCATTCGGGCAATGATTGCCTCGAAACAAGGGAAGAAGCTAGCTTCATCAACAATGGCAACAACAACGGGTTCCGCAACAACAACTACAACAATCAAGGGTGGAACTCGAGGCCCAACTTCCCGTTCAACAACTAAAATGGTGCTAACTATTCTAACTCTTTCAATAATCAGCCTTCCATTAAAGATCTTGTCTTTGGACAAGCTAGAATTAATGAGAGTTTAAATAAGAAGCTAGCCGCCAATGAGAAAGTTCTTGAAAATCGTAACTCCTCCATAGAATCTTTCACCTCTGCCATGAAGAATTAGCTTAGCTTTAATAAAATGATCGAAACTCAACTAGCTCAGCTTGCTGCTTCTTTACCTTCTTCTGAGTCAGGTGGAATTCCGGGGCAACCCGAGCCTACCGGAGAGCATGTTAGCGCCATATCCACCAGATAGGGTAAGCCATCTAGGAGGACATATGCAACTAACCATGTAGGGAAGCTTATAAATCAAATCCAAGACCCATGGGACGAATCACCCGTCTTGCACGAGAAAGACAATGGCTATCTGGGCATCACATGCACAATCTACTATCAAGAGATCAAGAAGAATGCTCTTTGTGACCTTGGAGCGAGTGTCAACCTCATGCCCAAAGCCATGTTTGAGGAGTTAGGATATCTAGCGATCTCTCCGACAATGATGACAATCCAACTAGTCGATTCATCGATCAAATATCTAGAGGGCATTGTAGAAAGTCTCTTGGTGAATGTCAGAGGCTCGTATGTCTTTGCGGATTTCGTGGTCCTCGACACACAAGAATAAATTCCACTCATTCTTGGGTGACCATTCCTAAGAGATGTCAATGCAAGGATTGATGTCGGAGCCGAGAAGATCCATTTCCACATAGGGCGAAGGAACATGACATTCAAATTCCAAGCAAATGAAGAGCAATGTTACCTAGTGCAGGAAGAGGAAGCTAGAGGGTGGAAGGAGCCATAACCTCAACATAAGAAGGGTGAGGTGGCCCCGACCAAACCCGGGGTGAAATCATTCAACGGGCGCCACCAACCCAAGAAGTCGAAGAAAATCAACAAAGCTAAGGGGGAAAAGAAGATGGAAATCAAGAACACCCCGCCAAAGCTTCACCGACTTCATCACCACCGAAGAAAACAAAGAAGGTGTGGCAAGTAAAGAGAGCATCACCCGAGTCTTCCACTCCGGGACTGGACGAGCCCAAGATTAATTGAGCAACCGGAGGAGTCACTCTCACGGACTCTAAATGATGAGCCCTCACCGAGAGGTAAACCGGTAATTATCTCATATTTCCCTTTCAATCATTTTATTTCGTGCATCAATCATGTTTAAATTCCAAATTTGTTTTCATCATTGCATTTAGTAAGTAAAAAAGGCATAGAAAAGCAGTTTTGGATATTTTTGCTGATACGGCCGAACCTAGAGCTACGGCCGTACCTGCCCTCGACAAAATTTTTGTGCAGGATGTTTACAGGAGGGAACACGAGTGCCTGGGGAAAATTTGGTTGGGCCGGCCGTACCAAGTGATACGGCAGCACCTATGATTTTCCACAGATCCATCAAGACAACCACTACAAGTGTCCAGGTGCTCGTCCCATCACCAAAATGAAGACAGGCCAACGAGAGAGCCAAAAGTTAGCTTGGGGGAGACCCCATGTTCAATCAAGGAAGGTATGTCAGTCCAAACTACTCTTTTACATCTTGTTTATCTCTTCTGAATAAAAGGAAATGTTTGTTTCAACAATGTGCTTGAAATCTTGTTTGTACCCTCACTTTGGAATGGTGAATGGTTGCTAAGTTAAAACTTTGCAAGAACCTAGTGCATATCTTAGTGCTCTATGCCTTTTTGAACTTGTTGGTATATTTTGAGAACAAGAGCCTGAAATAAAACTTTGTCAGAAGCAAATGCTTATGACCAAATCTAGGTTGTTGACTAGTATGATATGGTGCGACAATGTTGATCTGCTCCATCTCAAAGCATGGTGAAATCTCGGACGATTTCTTTTTGAAAATAAAACAAAGCAAGTTCCTCGATGGTCATAGTACCTACCAAAGCCATATGTCGATATAAATGTTCAAACCTTCTACATATGCTTGCTTGTGACCCATTGAGTTTTGCCAAATTGTTGTGACCCTTGGTAGAATCTTTTCATGCTTCCATGATCGAGATCACGTACACCTACATATACATGCTAACTCCTACACTAGGAGTTACGTAAAACATGCCATCCATCCACCAGAATAAATACTCCAAAGTTTAAAGAGATTTGTCTTCTTGTATTCTTGCAAAAGGAGAGAGGGGTCATAAAAAAAGAAAGAAAGTATATGCTTAAGAAGCATAGAAAAAAATGTGCTCCAATCAAAGAGCATAGAAAAAAGAAAGAGTAAAGCATGACCCCCTCCAAAATAAAGGCAAGAGGAGAATCTCTAAGCAAGGAGTGTTTAGAATGACAAACAAAAATATTCCACACACTTGCACATCTCGATCAAGTTGCATGACTAGTTTCTTCTTGGATCCTGTCTTTGGCTCAACAATATCATGTGGCACAAGTGAGCCTCATACTTATCCTACCCAAAGCTCCTTACAAGACATAGAAGTAGGAAGTAGAGGCTCGCTTAAAGCCTTTGGTGAGTTAACAAATTCCACTTGAGCGATCGAGGGAACCATCTGAGGAACCTTGTTTTTCTTTGCAAAACTTTCAAAAACTTCGAGATAGGATCCAGAAAGGAAGAAGATTAAAAGATGAAAAGTCAAAACTCATTCTAATTTTTAACCTCTGAAGGCAAGGTTGAAGCTAAAAGCCCCACAGGTAAAGTAAGGCTAAGTTTCTCTCGTACCAACCTTTTCAAATTTGCAAGAAGAGCATGGAGTTTGTGCACAGGTACTTGCCGAGTGATAACATCTTGCAACCCCTAATCCACCAAGGAAAGTCTAGGCTTTGCTCGAGGACGAGCAAACATTTAGCTTAGGGGAGTTTGTTGACAGTCCTTACAACAAAGATCCGACCATCAAAACCTCGGGTTTGAGAGAAGTATACAACAAGTTTCATGCACATTTTTGGTAATAATAAAGTTCCATGAGTTGTGTTGGCATTTTTACTTGCAGGTACACAAATATAGGAATAACAATGGACAAATTAACCATAGAGGGGTGCACCAAACCAACGGTGCAGGACCGGCCGCACACGGCCGAGTCCGCCGCACCACGAGCCGGCCGTGCCGCGCCCTAGCCGGGCTCGGCCGCACCGGGGCCGGCCGCGGTCGGCCACGGCCGGCCGCGGCCCGAGCCGAGCAGCCGCAGTCGGCCACAGCTGGCCACACTTGGCTAGGGCTAGGCCCGACCGCACCTCTAGGTGCGCCCACACCTACCAAATGCCACGTCTCGGGTCCACGGCACCAACAATCCCTCGAATAAGTCTTGGATGGACGAGAGACGTCGATTCTATGTCGGTTCGATCAAAACGCTAAGGTTGGAAGCACTTGGATCAATGGGTCCACCTCTCCGGCCGATCAACCACCACAACTGTCATTCCAAGAGCATCCAGAGCGTCACCAAGTGAAGGCAGTTCATCCCACGGCTTAGAGGTGGGCTGACCGCACCAAGAGGGCCGGCCGCACCTCCTAACCGCCATACCGGCCAAAACCGACACAAGGAACCGACCCTCAACCGCCTCAGGAGCAAGGATCAGGAGCGTCCAAGTCAAGAGGCGGTGGATCATAGGGCCAGCCGCACCCCTTGATCTGGCCGCACCTATGAAAATGGGCCCACACCCTCAACCGACCTCACTTACCTATAAAAGGAGCCTCACACCCACTGGATCACACACACCGTGCAGGAGCATCTTATTTCCACTCTTTAGTTCACTTAGAGTAGGATTAGTGTAGCTTGGGAGTTAGAGTCGAGTCGAGCAAGTCTCGGGGTTCTAGAGGAGTCTTCTTCAGAGTTCCGGTATTGCTCTTGTATCCTTTCTTTGTTTAGACTCAAGTACAATTCAAGTTATCTTTCTATCTTACATTTCGAGTCAATTACATTCAGCTTTTACTTAGCTACTAGAAGCTTTATTCTTGGTTTAGACTAAAGTTAGTTTAGTCTTGGTTAGCATAGCTCTCTTGAACCCTATAGTGTTGTGGTCGTTCTTCGCTTGATCTCCGGTGTTTCACTGGAGAGAGAGACCTTCCTTCATGAATTCCGGGGAAAGGTTTTTTGATTCGTTGTGAGCACGGTGCTCAGAGCCTACCTTAGTCTTAGATTGATGTCCCGCACAACGAAATAGTTGTGGTACACTAAGGAGGTGACAGCTCCAGACAGGCTCTGTAGTCCACCACGTTAGTTCGGGCCGGTAGGATTCAGCGCGTCGTCATCCTCCCTTCTCATCCCTGTCTGAGGGTGCGTCTTTGCATGCTCCTACAACACTAGAAGATCTTGTTGAGTTAGCTCACCTCGGTTATCCTTTGCTTTAGTCCTTTACCTAGAGTTGAAAAGAATAGATAGATTGTGTTAGGATCCTTTCTCGTCTCGTTGTCCTCCCAGCTCGCTATCCTCTCCAATCTTTTATCTAGATCTCCTAGCGTGTGTCAAGTTATCCCCAAATATCTTTATTCGTTATCCCCCGCTATAGCTCTTTACCAAGCCTTGGTCTTTCTCCACCGTTTACTCGATCATCTTTGTCGTCGTGCCTCCCTTGGGAAAAATATAAATCGACAACCCGAATACCACCGGGTGAAGTGCTACAACGGTAATCCGTGCGCTTGCAGACCTTTCTGTGATCGTGTGTTTTACCCCAGACGTCCCCTAGTCCCATTACTAGAGGTGTGAACCCAGCAGTGACACTTGTAGGTGCCAACAAGCATTTCTGTCACCATTGCCTTTTGTACCATCTTAGTGCTAAGGCTAAGGAACATCAAAAGCCCCCATGGTCACAGTCGTAGTTAGCACGCCGTGCTATCTCTACTTCGTCTCTTATGCGTTGACGCTGACTACCTTCTGCGTGATTAGCCTGTACCGGTGGTGGTTGAGGTCCTGCATTTTTCCTCAGATTTGCAGTGGCGTTCTCCTGGACATTGGCAGCGTTAGCTGCGTTGTTGGCGACGTTGGCGGCGGCATTGGCTAGAGCATTGGCCGGAGCGTTAGCTGCAGGCTTAGCTAGAGCATTAGCTACAGCGTTGGAAGCAGGATTGGCCGGCTGCATCACTTCGTTTTCACCTTGTCCCTCTTCAGCCACCGGCTCAAGTGAAGGACCGATTAGGCGACCAGAGAGGGGGGGAGTGAATGGGAGCCGATAAAAATTCTTCTGCAAAGAGAGAACTCAGCCTATACCCCAAATTCACAACCAAGGATTCCCACACGAGTTTGTCAAGGTCACGTAGTCACACTGGACCTACCAACCCTAGGAACAAACCCCAAACGATCCCAAAGCAGAAGCACGACTCAACAAGCAAAGGACTTAGCTGTCCTGCGAAAGCCCTGACGGACGGTCCGCAAGGCATGGGCGGACGGTCCGCGAGGACAGGGGGGACAGTCTGCGACCCTCGGGCGGACGGTTTGTTAAACGCAACAGGAACACCACCAGCGCACCCCGAAACTCAGACGGTCCGTACCCTACACGTGGACTGTCCGAGAGCAACTCGTGCCACGCGGACGGTCCGCGGCCTCTGGGCGGACAGTCCTCCAAACCCCTCCCGGCTAGAAACAGCTGGCCAAACGGATCAAAACAAAGACGCTGAAGAACACACGACGACACGAAGAACCCTAGGCCAACTGGCTCCACACGGACTGTCCACGCCTACCAGGCAGACTGTCCGCAGGTGCGGACAGGCGCGAGAACAGCAGCCCAAGAGCAAACCCGCGAGCACCCAACCACCTATCCTTCCATGGATCTCCCAAACAACTTAAGCTCTTGAGGAAAGGTTTGGGGAAGATGTGAAGCATCCCTAGGGGATGCTATGCCCCCAAAACTTGGGTCCTCAAATGAACTAAATCGCCAGGAATCGAATCACCACCGAACTCAACCAAAAACTTAGGTTCCAACCGAAATCCTTCAATCGGAGGCCGAATTCAGAGTTTGGGGAATCAAGATCAAGCACAAAGATGCATGAAGCAACTATCCATGATTCCCACCAACAAATCCGAGCCCAAACACCTCAAAATCAAAGGAACAAGCCGTGCACGAAATACCGACGAAAATAGCTTGAAAAAGACACGAAAATCCAATGAGCTACAAATCGGGAATCGACGCAACCATGAAAGCTTCCATTCACTCAGAGGTCAAATTCTTTACAAACGGAGAAAACATCTAACCCTAGAGAGCAAGGAAATGAGAAGCAGTCCGGATGGATAGTTTTCATGGAAACCCTAGAGCTAATATATATGAGTCCCCTCCGGGCTAGGCAAAAGACCACACTACCCCTAGCACTTAAGTTGTGATACAAATACAACCCCTCAGGGGAAAATAGTGTCGGTGCGGAATATGGTCCCGACACTAACCAGTAGATAGCGCCTAAGTTTATCCCTCTATGGTCGATGCCAAGCAACAAATGACACAAGGTTTATCCTGGTTCCGGCCGAGAGGGCCGTACGTCCAGCAGTGGCGTGCTCGTGGCACTATATTGCTCGGCACCGGGGGTGCTTGTAGTGGGGCAAGTACAAGCAAGGTGGGAGAAGAAGCGTGGCTTCCAAGTCCCTGGTGAGTGGCTGGAGATGTTATGGGAGAATAAGAGAGTGAGTGCACAATGCGCTGTGTTCCTCTGGATTCGTCCCCCCGCGGCTGGGGGCTCGCTTCCCCTTTTATAGGCCAAGGGGGCGGCGAGTTACATGCACGCCGCGCTACCTAGCTACGTGTAGGAGCACGTCGTGCTACAGTGTAGAGCGGGCGATCGTCCGGATGATCCACGCTGCGATCCGGCCATGATGGCCTCGCGTACCCGAACAGTGGCGGTTCGAGGGTAGGAGGCGGCAGATGGTGATGGCGTTCTCTGATAGGCTTCGAGGGAGGTGCTGATGATGACCGGTACGGGGTACAGGAGCGGGCAGAACGGCGTTCCTTCCCAATGAGCTCTGCGGTGGCGGAGTGGTTGCTGCAGTGCTTGGGCGTGCGCCTGTGGAGTCAGACGTCCGCCCGCACGCGTGGGTACGGCGGCCGCGCCGTTACAGTGGCCGGGATGGCCACCCACCGGCCTAGCGCCCCTCACCTAACCTGCAAGGTCACGGGAAAGTGGAATCGAGGGTGCGCCCGGCCCCCTTTCGAGGGTCGGGCGCGTTAGCCGTACAGCGGCGTGCGCACGGCGTCACGGGACTGACACCGGCCGTACCGCACAGTCCATCCCACAGTGGCGGGGATGGGCTCCTTCCATGGGGAGTTGGTGCGGCGGCACCGGGGCGTGAGCCCCGGGCGCATGATGGCGCCGTCCCGCGGCGTCAGGGCGTTAAATGCCCAAGTACGGGGCCGGCGCACGCGTGCGGGGGCGCCCGTGATCGTGGCGGGCCCCGCCGAGGGCGGAGCGGACCCTCGAGCGAGGCGGGACTCGCTCGAGGGGGAGCGCGCCCTCGAGCGGGGCGGGGCCGCTCGAGGGAAGGGTCGCCCCTCGAGCGGGGCGGAACCTGTTCGAGGAGGGAGTTGCCCCTCGAACGGGGCGGAGCCCGTTCGAGGAGGAGCATGCCCTCGGGCGAGGCGGAGCCTGCTCGAGGGGTCTTCCTAGGCGGGCTGCCTCGGTGGGCCTCCGAAGTCCTGCCGCATGGGCCGTACTCTGCATGGTTAGTCTCCTGCATGGTTAGGCTTAACTTATATTGATGCAGGAATTTAAGTAGGGGTTCCCCCATTGTTTGAGGGGACCCCTAGGGCGGTCCCCGACAGTAGCCCCCGAGCATCTGCGGGTTTGCCATTGAGGCTCCCGCAGATGCTGGAACCTACTGATAGGACGTTCTTCCCTCCTTGTTTGCGAACGCTATCCGTGGGGCCGCGTCAGCGGACCCGCGGGTCTAGCCCCCGAAGCCCTGCAGGAGTGTGGGCTCTCCTGCAGGGGTTAACCGCGAGCAATTCGGTCAGAAAGGCGTGGCACATATGCCAACCGGCATCGGCGGTATTTCAGCCGGCATCGGGGGTGCACGCTCCCCTGTCACTGTCTCCGGCGGGTGCAATTCCAAGGAGGTGTAGCCGTGCGTCAAGCCCCCGAGCCTTGGCCTGTTCGAGGCGATTGGGTCGAGCCTGACGACTTGTTTTTTATCGCGCCCTCGCCGTCCCTCCGCGGGTCGGGAGGTGAGGTTTCCACGACTCCCATCGAGCGGGTCGCGAATCGCGGATTCCTCTTCGAGCCGCTAGCGGGTGGTTCAAGTGGACGTCCATGCCCCGTTCGATAAGGGTAGGCCGCGCGGTCCGGAGACACGTCCATGGAAGCGCTTGCGTGGGTTTGCTAGGTGGGGCTCGGTCCCGTTCGCTAGGGACCGAGGGCGCGGAAGCTCTCCCTCGGTGGGATCCCCCCGCTAGCCGCCCTCGCCGGCTCTCGAACACGACATGTGGGGCACCCTCGAGCCGACGGGCTCGAGGAACGGCTCGAATGCGCGTGCCCTCGTCGTCCCTAACTCCGAGATCCGGGGGCGCCCGTTCGAACCCGTCGAGGGTCGGGCTTCGAACCCCCGATCGCAAGGCCGTGCGGGGCGTGCATGGACGGCCCCGTCTTTTCACGTTTGCGGCCGTCGAGGGATCTGGGCGTACCAGTCCTCGAGGTGCTTGTTGGCGGCGTGGCGCGGTATGAGTGCTTTCGGTGTCGCTCTATTTCAAGCGTGACCTGGGCGATCCTCTCACGCGCGTGCCTTCTTTCAGAGGGTTGACATCGTCTCGAGTTGGGGGTCATGCCGCTCGAGGGTCCTACGTGGCATGGGTGCCCGCGGTGGTCTGCTCTACATCGAGCAGGTCCCGGGCGACCTTCTCACGCTGATATCCCATCGAGGGTCGCCTTGTTTCGAGTTGAGGGTCATGCCGCTCGAGGGCTTTACGTGGCATGGGTGCCCGCGGCTGCCTGCTCTACACCGAGCAGTTCCCGGGCGACCTTCTCACGCTGTCATCCCATCGAGGGTCACCTTTGTCTCGAGCCGAGGATTCGCCTCGCTCGAGGGCTCTCCTTGCTTGGCAAGGGGCCCGGGCATTTAATTGCCCGCGCGGCGTGGCCGCGGGTTTTGCGCCGCGGGCGCGCCTTTTTAGGCGCGCGCGGCCGCGCGCGCGCGTAGTGGGCGACGTGGCCGGCGGACGTGACGGTTTCGCCTCGGTCGCCGCCGGTCTCGCTGTAATGATGACCCGCCTGCAGTGTTAGAGTCGCTGCAGTCGTGGTGGGGCCCGCCCGTCGACGCGATGGAAAGATTCCTGCAGTTACTGTTGGCGAGGCGTGCGCTCCGGAGAACTCGCCCGTTGCCTATAAAACTGCGGTGTGGAAGGGACGGTGGTTTTTTACCTTGGTTCCTCACCGTTCTCAGTCCTCCGTCCCTTCGCCTTCGTTCTGCTCTCGCCACCGCGCGGTTTCGCTGCTTAGAGCTTTTCTTCTCGCTTCCTTGTCCTCCGCCCCCGCGCTCGTTCGTCCTTCCTTATGGCGCCGCCTCGCCTTCCGATCCGGTCCCGGGAGCCGTACGCTTGGGAGAGGTCGACCGTGACCCGGCTCGCCCGGGCGAGCCGGTCGCCGCCGCCACCGTCGCCCAATGAAGAAGGGCGCCCGGCGGAGTGGATCGTGCCGCCGGCGACGCATCTTGAGCCCAACCCGCCGGGAGGGATACGTGGTGAGCTTCCTCCGCTACCACGAGCGCGGCTTCAATGCGCCGGCGAGCACGTTCATGCGGGCGTTGTGCTACCACTATGGAGTGGAGCTGCACAATTTCGCCCCCAACGCTATCTCGCAGGCGGCCACGTTCGCGGGCGTCTGCGAAGGGTACCTGGGGATCCCAGTCAATTGGGAGCTCTGGGTACACCTCTTCCGTGGGGAGCTCATTACGCAGCCCACTACAGAGCCGAGGACCCGCCGCGCGGTGCGTGCCGGCGGGATGTCGCTTGCTGTGCGGGGGCAGCTCAAGAACTCCTACATCCCCTGCACCATGACGACGAACAACGCCGGCTGGGAGCGGGGATGGTTTTACCTGCGCAACGCCGAGCCCGGCCTCCCACCCTACACCGGCCGGGTGTTCAAGAATAGGCCGGACTCCTGGGGCTACGGGCTGCCCACGGCCAATCATCGGGCGCGGCAAGAGTCCGTCCTTCGCGCCCTGCAAGGCGGCCTGGCGAAGGAGGGGCTCAACGCGATGGGCGTCCTCGCCTTCCTCCACCACCGGCGGATCGTGCCGTTGATGGAGAGGCCCCTCTCGCATCTTCGAGATGACGGAGGCGGCCAACCCCGTCGACCTGGCGAGGTCGCGGATGCTCCCCGACGCCGCTGGAGCGGCCGTACGCGCTCACCCGGGCGCGGAGTGCCGTCGACACCAGGACGCCACCGCCTGCGGGTCGGACCCCGTGGGATATCGAGATGCTCCCCACGGGCCCGCTGGTGAGTAGAGTCCCTGATTTTGCTTCCATCCTTGGTCTTGTTTTTGACTTCTGACGTGCCATTGTTACTCTTGCGTGCGGGCGGGTGCGGCTCAACGCCGCCAAGTCCGTTCCGCCAACTCCGGACTCCCGTGCGCTCGGCCGGCGGCGGCGGGAGCGGCGCAGGAGCGGGCGGCGCGCAGGCGGGAACACGCAAAGCGGCGCCAAGCGCGCCGCGACGCGCGGGCCGCAGAATACCGGCGGCGGGAGGAACTGGGGCTCTCCTCCCCCGACATCGAGGAGCCCTCGTCCTCGGACCAGGACGAGGAGGAAGAGTCTGAGGGGGAGGGCCCCTCAGACAGGTGGCAGCCCGCGCCCCCGTCGCCGGATCTTGCGCCGGCGTCAGGGGTGGATTTACCTGGGGCGGGCGCGCCGGCGCCCGCCGCCGGCGGGGTCATCGTCGGGGGCGGCACGCGCCGCGGAGGTGCCGGCGCGCGCCACGGAGGCGCGCGCGGCGACGTGCCCGCGCGCGCGTCAAGCGTGCCCGCGCGTGGCGGGGAGCGCGTCCGCGCGCGCGGCGTCCTCGTCGAGGGGCGCGTCGGTGGGCGCGCGCGCGCGCGGGGCGCGTGCCCCCGCGCGCGGTGGCGGCGTCGGGCGTGCCTACGCGTGAGGCGGGCGTGCCCGCACGTGCGGCGGCGCCGTCGGGGGGCGCCGCGGCGGCGCGGCCCCCGCGCCGGCCTCGTCGGAGGCCTCGAGGAAAAGGAAGCGGGCCTTTTCCTCCGCGAGGTAAGGAATCGTTCTTCCTTTGCTTGGCCTTAATTTGCTTGGTTATTAGACGCTCTAATCCTCCGTTCGCGTTTCCGCAGGCGGTGCCCACCGTCCCTCCTCTTGCACCGGCCAAGGTGCCGAGGACGGATGCGTCGATCCCCACCGGCGGCGTTCGTCGAGGGGGGTCGCGCCCGAGGGACGCGCGCGGCGGCGGCACGAGCGCGCAAGGCCCGGGGCCGGGGCTTCGAGGCCCCGGCCGGTGGATCAACCCGCCGCGCGCGCAGCCGCAGGTCGCCGGGGGGCGGCCGGCGCCGGCCGCCATGGAGGCGCGGGCCGCGGCGGCGGCCACGGTGGAGGTGCCGCCCGCGGTGGCGGCCACTTGCGGAGGAGGCGAGCGGGCGCAACTCGCGGGAGCGCCCGCGGACGTGGCGGCGCGGACGGAGGTGGCGGCAACGGCGCCACACCGGGCGCCGCGGCCGCGGGAGGCGCGGTGGAGGCGCCAGCGGAGGCGGAGCGAGCGGCCCGCCCGCCGGCGGTCCCCAGGCGGAGGTGGTGGAGCTCTCGGATGACTCCTCGCCGCCTGGGTGGAACCAGTGGGCCAGCTGGCCCACGAACTCTCCTGAGCCCCAGGAGAGGGCCCTCGTGAGGCGTCACGAGGGTCGCATGATAGTGGGGGGCCGAGGGCACGACGCCGAGGCCTCGTCCTCCCATGCCGGTCGCCCCGCCCAGGTGGGGGGGGCCGTGGAGGATCCCCCGGCGTTCGCCGACGCCCGAGGGAGCGAGGAGCTCTGGGGCGAGCTCCCCGAGCCACGGCGCCACGCTCAACCGCGCGTTGAACGAGGCGCCGCGGGTTCCACGCCGGCCCGGCCCGGATCGTCTTCCAGGTGAGCCACGGTTGCTCTTCTTCTTTCTCTTTTTCGCTTTCGCGCGCTGTATTCAAGACTTGGCGCTGACGAGGCTCGATGTGTGGATGCCAGGAGCTTGAGCGCCGCGCCCGCGAGAAGTACAGCGCGTTCGACCAGGTGAACGCCGAGGCCCGCCAGCTCCGGGAGCGATGCAGCGCTTTCGACGCGCTTGCGGAGGCTCTTAGGACGCCGGACAGCTGGCTGGTCTACCGGGCGATGGCGTGGTGCGATGTGCTCCCCGAGAGCTCAGGGCAGGACGCGGCGCGTGACTCGAGTCTCGGGCGGATCCGCGCAGCCCTCGTCGATCGTGACGAGGCGCTGTGGAATGCGCGCGAGGACCTGGAGAAGACGCGGACGCTGGCCGCCACCTGGGAGGCGGAGGTGGCCACCGCTCGCGCCGAGGCCCGGGAGCTCCGCACGTCGCTCGAGGGAGCGCGAGCGCGGCAGCCGCCGGGGCCGAGGAGCGGGCGCGCGCGGGCTGGAGCGCGCGCGCCAAGGAGGCCGATGACCCGAAGGCCGCCCTCGACGTCAAGGCCGCGGCTCTCGTCGCCGCCGAAGGGCAGCTCCGGCAGGAGCGCATCGCCCGCCGGGGGGCCGAGGGGCGGCTCCGGCGGAGAGCGAGGGCCCGCCCTTGGCAATGCCGGACGGCGCCGGGAGCCGGGAGCGCGTTGCTCGCGAGGCGGCGGAGAAGTCGCTGGAGGAGCGGAACGCCGCATTCTCTGAGGTTGAGGATGAGGCGTTGGCGCTCAGCATCAGCAACGCCGCCCAAGAGATGGCCCTCGTCGAGCAAGGCGAGACCGTCCGGGGCCTCGAGGCGGCGCTTGAGTCCGTGCGCCGCGACCTCGATCTGGGGAGGAGACAAATCGAAGGTAAGCTATTGTCTGATCCCGCTCGTTAGTTTTTGCTTTAGAGGGTTCGTTTTCCCCTTTTCTGATTTCTTGTCGCCTTGTCGCTTCCAGGCTTGCGCACTGCCCCGGGACACGGCTGGCCGGGCGGGCCGAGGCCCCCGCAAGCCTCCTACAACTCCTCTCGAGCAGAGCCGGGGAGCCGCGGGACGCGGCCCTCGAGACCTGTCGCGTCGTCGAAGAAGGCGATGCCCAGGCCGGCAGTTCGCTGGCCAGCCGCCTACGCGCCCTCAGCGGCCACGTCACGGGGCGGGTGCGTCGGGCGTTGCACCCGGGCGTGCGAAGGCCCTCGGAGTGGTGCGATCCCACTACGAGGTCAACCTCGAGGCGGTAGCGGAAGGCTACATCGTGCCCGAGGGCGTCGAGGACGAGGTGGCCATGGAGCGTGCGGACGCGCTTGCTGCTGACGCCGCCGAGTCGCTTGCCGAGGCCTTCGAAGAGTTCCTCTTCCCGGACGCCGCTGACGCTGCCGCTCCACCCGCCTGAAAGCACCTGGGCGCTAGGCCCGTTTTTTGTTTATGTGTATCAGAATTCTGGCCTCGTGGCCTCTTTGTAAATAAACAAGTAGTTTCGTGAACACGGGCAGCTATTTGTAAATGAAATCGCTTGCTTATTGCGCTTTTTGCTTCTTCTTCTTCCTGAGTAGATTCTAGTTAGGGGAGTCCGCCTTTCGCAGGGGCCCGCTGGGTTGGAGGCGAGAGAGACGGGCCATAGCCACGCGGCGTAGGCTGTCTCTGGCTCGCGCGCTCCTTCCACTGTGCCGCCTACGCCCTTTTCAAATCATGGCTCGAGGTTGAAGTAGGAAACAAACTTAGCGCGTGTTATTACGTTTTTTGCGTCGAAAAAAATGGGACCATTTGGGGGGGGGGGTGCCCCCCCGCAATAGCCCCCGAGGGTAACTTGGGTTTCGGGGGGAAAGCCGAGTTGCCCTTTTATTATACTTGGAGTATTTACATAGGTGACACCAATCGGGGCGTTGGCCGTATGTTTGTACAAGCGAAAAAATACTTGGAAATCCTAGCTAAGGGTAGAAGCGACGTAGCCGTTGGATGTTCCAAGCGTTGGTGAGTTCTTCGCCGTCCTCGTTGGCCGCCTTGTACGTGCCTGGTTTGAGCACCTTCACCACGACGTAGGGTCCCTCCCATGGGGGCGATAGCTTGTGGCGCCCTCGATTGTCTTGGCGTAGCCTTAGGACCAAGTCCCCCTCGCTGAAATCCCTGCGACGTATCTTGCGTGCTTGGTAGCGCCGTAGGGACTGTTGGTATCTTGCGGAGTGCATCAACGCCACGAGGCGTACTTCGTCCAGCTGGTCCAGCGAGTCCTCGCGGGCTCGCCGGTTAGCATCCTCGTTGTAGCCTCGAACCTTGGGCGACCCGTATTCCGCATCCGTGGGGAGGACGGCCTCCGCGCCATGGACTAGGAAAAACGGGGTGAACCGGTGGCTCGCTGGGGTGGTCCTTAGGCTCCACACGACCGCCGGGTAGTTCTTGGAGCCATTTCCGCGCCGATTTGTTGAGCCGGTCGAAAATTCCGGGCTTGAGGCCCCGTAGGATCATGCCGTTGGCGCGTTCTACTTGGCCGTTGGTCCGTGGGTGTGCCACGGCGCCCAATCCACACGGATGTGGAACTTGTCGCGAGAACTCCAAGAACTTCCGGCCCGTGAACCGGGACCCGTTGTTCGTGATGATGGAGTTTGGCACTCCAAAGCGGTAGACGATGTCCGTGAAGAACGTGACCGCCTGCTCAGCCCTCAAATTCGTAATGGGGCGCACCTCCACCCACTTGGAGAACTTGTCAATTGCAACCAGCAGGTGGGTGAAGCCCCCGGGCGCCTTCCGCAGGGGCCCGACGATGTCCAATCCCCACACAGCGAACGGCCATGTTACGGGGATTGTTTGCAGAGCGTGAGCTGGCAAGTTGGTTTTGCGGGCGTAGAACTGGCACCCTTCGCAAGTGCGCACGATTTCGTTGGCGTCTGCGACCGCGGTAGGCCAGTAGAAGCCTTGGCGGAACGCGTTGCCGACGAGGGTGCGCGGCGCGGCGTGGTGGCCACAGATCCCCGCGTGGATGTCCCGTAGGAGCTCGCGCCCCTCCGGAATAGGTATACACCGCTGGAGGATGCCTGACGCGGCGCGCTTGTACAGCTCGCCGTCGACCAGGGTGAATGACTTGGCCATCCTGGCGATGCGCCTGGCTGCGGCCCGGTCTGCGGGGAGCTCCCCTCGAGCAATCCAGGCGATGTACTTCTCCCGCCAGTCCGCCTGGGCGGGAGCCGGCTCGATGTCCATCGCGACAGCTTCGTGGGAGCCGTACCCCTCGAGAAGGGAGAGCACGTACGCCTCGTTCGAGGGGTCCTCTTCCATGGGTTCCGCACCCGCTGGATTCGAGGGAGCCCCCGAGGGTCCGCTGTCGCTCGAGGGGTAGGGCTCGAAGGCGACCGATGGCTGCGCGACGTCGCGCGCGAAAACGTTCGGGGGAACGGTGATCCGCCCGACGCGATCTTGGCAAGTTCATCCGCCTCCTCGTCTGCACCGGCGGGGTACATGATTGAGCTCGATGCCGTAGAATTTGTCTTCGAGGGCCCGCACGGTCTTGCAGTAGGCCTCCATCTTGTCGTCGTGGCAGCTCGCGTTCTTCATGACTTGGTCGATCACGAGCTGCGAATCCCCTCGCACGTCGAGGCGCTTGATGCCCAACTCAATGGCTATTTTGAGGCCGCATAGGAGGGCCTCGTATTCCGCCATATTGTTGGACGCGGGGAAGTGGAGGCGCACTGCGTAGCGCATGTGCTCCCCGAGGGGTGACACGAAGAGCAGGCCCGCGCCCGCTCCCGTCTTCATCACCGAGCCGTCGAAGAACAGAGTCCAGCACTCTGCTTGAATTTGAGGCGGCGGCAGCTGTGTGTCCGTCCACTCAGCGACGAAGTCGGCTAAGATTTGCGATTTGATGGCCTTGCGCGGAGCATAGGCGAGCGTTTCGCCCATCAACTCCACGGACCACTTGGCAATCCTGCCTGCCGCATCGGGGTTGCGAATGATCTCTCCTAGCGGGAAGGAAGAGACCACCGTAACTGGGTGGGCCTCGAAGTAGTGGCGGAGCTTGCGCCGCGCGAGGACCACCGCGTACAACAGCTTCTGGACCTGAGGGTAGCGCGTCTTTGTGTCCGACAGGACTTCGCTGATGTAATAGACTGGCCTCTGCACAGGCAGGGCATGCCCTTCCTCCGTGCGCTCCACGACGATCACGGCGCTGACCACCTGGGTGGTTGCGGCCACGTAGAGTTGGAGGGGTTCGCCGTCTCGTGGCGGCGTAAGGATTGGGGCGTGCGTCGAGAGATGCTTTTAGCTTGTCGAGCGCTTCCCGGGCCTCGGCGGTCCAAGAGAAGCGCTCGTGCTTCTTGAGCAGCCCGGCGGTAGAGGGGCGAGCCCTTCTCACCGAGCCTCGAGACGAAGCGGCTCGGGCGGCAAGGCACCCCAACACCTTCGCACCCCTTTGAGGTCCCGAAGTGGACCCATTCGCTCGAGGGCCGCGACCTTTTCGGGGTTGGCCTCGATTCCCCGCCGGGAGACGATGTATCCCGGGGAGCATGCCCCGCGGCACTCCAAAGACACATTTTTCGGGGTTGAGCTTGACCCCCGTTGGCCCGCAAGCAACCGAATGCGATGCCAAGATCGCCCGACCGGGTCGTCCGCCTTCTCTGGTTTTGACGACGATGTCGTCTACGTAAGCCTCGACCGTTCGCCCGATATGGTCCCCAAAAACGTGCTTGCATGCGCCGCCGATATGTTGCGTCCGCGTTTCGAGGCCAAAAGGCATCGTGACGTAGCGAACGTCCCGAACGGTGTGATGAACGAAGTCGCGAGCTGGTCGGACTCCTTCATTTTTATTTGATGATATCCCGAATAGGCATCAAGGAAACAGAGTAGTTCACACCCGGCCGGTGGAATCAACGATCCGATCTATGCGTGGTAAAGGAAAGGGAACTTTTGGACATGCTTTATTGAGACCGGTGTAGTCAATACACATCCTCCACTTCCCATTTTTCTTTTTTACAAGCACGGGATTAGCTAACCATGTCGGGTGGAACACTTCCTTGATGAATCCGGCCTCGAGGAGCTTCCGCGGCTCCACTCCGATCGCCCGTCGCCGTTCCTCGTCGAAGCGGCGCGGCCCGCCGCCGAACAGCCGCGAGCGTTGGCGGAGATATCAAGGGAGTGCTCGGCGACCTCCCTCGGGATGCCGGCATGTCCGAGGGGCTCCACGCAAAAACGTCGGCGTTGGCGCGGAGGAAGTCGACGAGCACTGCTTCCTATTTAGGATCGAGGGTCGAGCTGACCCTCAAAGCCTTGCCCTCGGGGGCCGACGGGTCGAGGGGGACCCCTTTGGTTTGCTCGGCGGCCTCGAACGTGCCGACGTGCTTGGTGGCGGAGCCGAGGTCGTCATTGACCATCTTCTCCGGTGTGTTTACCGCCGCTTCATCCGGCGCTAGCGCCTCCGCATGCTCCACGCACTCGACATCGCAGTCGAATGCATGCTCGATCGACGACCCGACGGTGATGACGCCGTTTGGACCCGGCATCTTCATCTTCAGGTACGTGTAGTTGGGAACTGCCATGAACTTGGCATAGCATGGTCGCCGAGGATGGCGTGGTAGGCCCTTTTGAATCCCACCACTTCGAATGTGAGGGTTTCCTTGCGGAAATTCTTGGGGGTCCCGAACCGGACGGGCGGATCGATCCGCCCGAGGGGTTGAACCTCGCTTTCCGGGCGCGATGCGGTGAAACGGCTTTGTGTCCGGGCCGCACTCGGTCCCGGCCCAATCCCCATTAGGCGCAATGTATGCGCGAAGAGGATATTGAGGCTACGCCTCCGTCCATAAGGACCTTCGAAAACCGGGCGTTCCCAATGATGGGATCGACCACCGGGGTACCGGCCGGGTTCGGGATGCGGTTTGGGTGATCATCCCGGCTAAAGGTGATGGCATCCTTCGACCAGTTGAGAAAGGCCGGAGGCGCCCTCTCTGCGGCGAGGACTTCGTGCCGCTCCTTCTTGCGCTGCCGGGTTGACATGTCAACGGTAGGCCCCCCAAAGATGAGGAACACATTTTCGACAGCGGGGAAACCGCCCGCGTCGCCATCGCCCCCATCCTTCTTGGCCTCTGCCTCCTTCGCGGCGGCACGGCCGTAGAATTTCTTGAGCATGTCGCACTGCTCAAGAGTGTGATTCACGGGGGTCTTGTGGTAGGGGCATGGCTTCTTCATCATGTCATCGAACACCCCGGGCCTCGAGGAGCCGGTCGAGGGCCCCGTCGGGCCGGGTCAACAGCGAGGGCCTCGGCGTTGCCGCCGTTGCGCCCTCGCTCGCGCGCCTCGCGGCGCGGCTTCTTCCCCCTTCTTGCCCCGCTTGTCGTTGCGGCGCGGCTCCTTGGACCCGCTGCCCTCCGCGAGCGTGTCCTCGGAGCGCCTGCCCTTCTTGCCGTCGAAGATTGCCCCCACGGCCTCCTCTCCGGAGGCGAAGCTGGTGGCAATGTCGAACAGCTCGTTCGAGTCCGTGGGCGGGCTGCGTCCTAGCTCGCGCACAAGGTCCCGGCACGTGGTGCCTTCGAGGAACGCATGCACGATCTCGGATTGCGCCACGCTGGGGAGCTCTGTGCAGCGCTTGGAGAAGCGCCGTATGAATTCCCGCAGCGACTCGCCTGGCTTCTGCGTGCAGGAGCGCAGATCCCAGGAGTTCCCAGGGCGCACGTATGTGCCCTGGAAGTTGCCCACGAAGGTGTGGACTAGGTCGTCCCAGTTGTGGATCTGGCTGGCGGGCAAGTGCTCGAGCCATGTCCGGGCCGCGTCGCCCAGATGCAGGGGCAAGTTGCGGATGATCACTTCGTCGTTGGTGGCCCCGCCCGACCGACGAGCCAGGCGGTAGTCGTTTAGCCAGACACGAGGGTCCGTCTCCCCGTTGTATTTGATGATCGTCGAGGGTTGACGGAAGCGCTGGGGGAACGCTGCCGTGCGGATCTCCCGGCTGAACACGCGGGTGCCCGGGGGCTCCGGCGTTGGGGAGCGATCCTCACCGCTGTCGTAGCGTCCACCCCTTCGAGGGTGGTAGCCCCTGGCCGCTCGCGCGTCCGCCTTGCTAGTGCGCCTGGCGTTGATGACGTTGCGGGCGTCGCCATCCAGCGCCCTGCGTGTGTCGAGGAGCCGTTCCTTGGCCGGCGTGCGTCCCCGGTCGACAGGGTCGACCCGCATGCACCGAGGGTTCGCCCCCGGTGCCGGATCATCACCCCCGCGCGTCCCCCTGTTGACGGATGCGTGAGGCCGAGCTCTCGGCCTGCCGGACGGCCGCTTGCTCAAGGAGGGTCCGCACCTCGCGGTGCATTTCTCGAGCCTCGGGGGTCGAGGGTGCGGCATGGCGCGCAGCAGTGTTGCGGCGGCGATGAGCTTTTGGCTCGCTCGCGGTGGGGTATCCGCGTTGTCGACGTTGGGGACGGGGGTTGAGGCGGTCGCGTACTTGTCGGCCTAGCTCCCGCGCGCGTTCGCCGCGCGCGGAGGCCTCTCCTGCCATCGAGGCGCGGAGTAGCCGCACGGTCCGTACTCCCTCGCTAGCTTGGCCTCGAGCTCGCGAGCTTGGGCCGCCGCGCGTCGACGTCGGCCCCGGGGCGGGAGCACTCGGTCCCGCGGCCGGGCGCGTGGCAACCCCCCGGGGCCGGCGTGACCTCCCCATCTCCGCGCGCCGCCGCACCGGCGGCGTTGGCCGGTCGTTGGTGATGACGGCGCAGCATTCCCGCGTGGGGTCGTAGCTCCCGATGCTTGGAGTCGTCGGAGCGCCCGAACCGCAGGTCCGTGGCGTCGAGGAAGCGCCCGAACGCGACCGGGTCCCGGACACCGGGAGAAGTCCCCACTCCGCGTACCCATGACGGTTGGCGGGTGGCATCGTGTCGACGGAGCCCGGGGACGACTCGTCCGCCGCCGGAGTGCCGGGATCCCCGGCGACGAGGACGTGCCGACCGGGCGGAACCCCGCGCATCGTCGTGTTGACGTTGGCGTTGTAGGCCGTAGTGGCGCCACGCGGCCGATGGGGACGCGTGGTCCGAGATCGCGCGCGGTCCCGCCGGGGCGGTGGCGGCCGTCGTGACGGTGGGCGCACCGCGCCGGGCGGCGGCGCGCTCGGCCTGCCGCCGCTCGGACCGCGCCCCGACGCGAGCGCGGCCCGGCAGCGGCGACGGCGTCGCGGCGTCGACGGACCCGCGGCATCCGTGCTCGCGGTGCTCGCGCCGGTGTCGTGCGTGCGGCGGAGACCGAGCGGACTCCGGCCTCCCGCTCGCGCGCGTAGCTCCTCACGGTTGGTGAGGCGCATGAGATAGCCATTCCCCGTGGCCTGGAAGTTCAAGTCCCCGAAGCGGATCTCGAGCCCGGCCGGAAGGGGGTCTGAGCTACCCATGTTGTAGCGGGTGCTACGGTACTCAGTGCGAATCACCATGGAGGGAGTCAGCGAAATGACCTTAGGCGCTCGGATGCCCCACGGTGGGCGCCAACTGTCGGTGCGGAATATGGTCCCGACACTAACCAGTAGATAGCGCCTAAGTTTATCCCTCTATGGTCGATGCCAAGCAACAAATGACACAAGGTTTATCCCGGTTCCGCCGAGAGGGCCGTACGTCCCGCCGAGTGGCGTGCTCGTGGCACTATATTGCTCGGCACGGGGGGTGCTTGTAGTGGGGCAAGTACAAGCAAGGTGGGAGAAGAAGCGTGGCTTCCAAGTCCCCGGTGAGTGGCCGGAGATGTTATGGGAGAATAAGAGAGTGTGTGCACAATGCGCCGTGTTCCTCCGGATTCGTCCCCCCGCGGGGGGGGGGCTCGCTTCCCCTTTTATAGGCCAAGGGGGCGGCGAGTTACATGCACGCCGCGCTACCTAGCTACGTGTAGGAGCACGTCGTGCTACGGCGTAGAGCGGGCGATCGTCCGGATGATCCACGCCGCGATCCGGCCATGATGGCCTACTCGCGTGCCGAACGGTGGCGGTTCGAGGGTAGGAGGCGGCGGATGGTGATGGCGTTCTCTCGATAGGCTTCGAGGGGAGGTGCCGATGATGACCGGTACGGGGTACGGGGAGCGGGCGAACGGCGTTCCTTCCCAATGAGCTCGCGGTGGCGGAGTGGTTGCTGCGGTGCTTGGGCGTGCGCCGTGGGAGTCGGACGTCCGCCCGCACGCGTGGGTACGGCGGCCGCGCGTTACGGTGGCCGGGATGGCCACCCACCGGCCTAGCGCCCCTCACCCAACCCGCAAGGTCACGGGAAAGTGGAATCGAGGGTGCGCCCGGCCCCCTTTCGAGGGTCGGGCGCGTTAGCCGCACGGCGGCGTGCGCACGGCGTCACGGGACCGACACCGGCCGTACCGCACGGTCCATCCCACGGTGGCGGGGATGGGCTCCTTCCATGGGGAGTTGGTGCGGCGGCACGGGCGTGAGCCCCGGCGCATGATGGCGCCGTCCCGCGGCGTCGGGGCGTTAAATGCCCAAGTACGGGGCCGGCGCACGCGTGCGGGGCGCCCGTGATCGTGGCGGGCCCCGGCCGAGGGCGGAGCGGACCCTCGAGCGAGACGGGACTCGCTCGAGGGGGGAGCGCGCCCTCGAGCGGGGCGGGGCCGCTCGAGGGAAGGGTCGCCCCTCGAGCGGGGCGGAACCTCGTTCGAGGAGGGAGTTGCCCCTCGAACGGGGCGGAGCCCGTTCGAGGAGGAGCATGCCCTCGGGCGAGGCGGAGCCTGCTCGAGGGGTCTTCCTAGGCGGGCTGCCTCGGTGGGCCTCCGAAGTCCTGCCGCATGGGCCGTACTCTGCATGGTTAGTCTCCTGCGTGGTTAGGCTTAACTTATATTGATGCAGGAATTTAAGTAGGGGTTCCCCCATTGTTTGAGGGGACCCCTAGGGCGGTCCCCGACAAATAGGTCATGTAGCACTCCTCTTCATCGCACGGCCACGCCGTCGCCGCAGACCACGTCCTCCTGACGCAAGCCCTGCGATCCCGCCATGCGTTCACCGGCATCGAAGCTTCGCGGCGCGCCCGGATCCCGTCTCCGCCCGCCGAGCCTCCGGTCTTGGTTTTGTGGCTCAACCAAGTAACCCGACGGTTTTCTGGTGAACCACCGCAAACCCGGCGAGCAGACTCCGGTCGTGAGCCGCTATCCTACACTGGCTCCGGTCGACGACTTTGTCTTGCTTTTCTCGACACCATGCGGGCCGCACTTGACCCGACTGGCCACAGGGTCCCTCGAGTCAGACCTACTTGTCTCTCCACTCGTCGAAGGCCCCGCAAAGCATAGACCTTTCGCACCCACTCTTCACCTGCACCAACGCAAATCAAGCCGCAACCTGCACCTGCAATACTCATCCAAGAGTCAGTCCACACCACGTTGACAATCACTCATCACAGCCAGGAGCGACCATCCACCGGTCCTCGAATGCTCCGGTCCTCAATCTCCCCCTTGATGAGTGCATTGACAACACACACAAGTAACCAATTCAGAGAAAAGAGAAAAAGAAAAGAAACGAAAGAACAACTCAAACTAGTGATCAAAAGCCAAACAAAAGCCAAGAAAAGAACACTTGAGTGAAAAGGATCTCGGTCCCCTAAGACAAGAGCAACGGCTCGACACAACCGAGATAAAATGCTCCAAAATTGCTGACTCCTCAAGAAGAGGCAAAAGGGCTGTTGACGTATAAAAGACGTATCCCTCTACAATCCGCAAGCGTACGGGCCCCACACCTTTTTTATCACGGGATTCCCAAGGTTCTTGTCAATCCGCGGAGCAAGGGGATTACAAGCGTTCAATCTACTTCTACGCACTAGTTACTAAAACCCTAACTACTATTATACTAGAAAACAACTAAACTACACTAGAGAGAACGATTAAGATATCAAGATAGGAGACACTCGCCCATGGGTCTACGATACTAGAGCATGCAATCACTTAAAGACATGAAAACCAATCTAATCTATCGGGATTGTGACCACGGTTTCGCCCTTTCCCTCCTCTCGTACTGTCACTATGCGAAGGTATTCATGACTAGACCTATGATGGACACGGCGTATTGAATGGATCCAAGGAAGAATTGGAGCTCATACTCCCTTGACGGCATGGTAGCTAACCTTAAGCAATAAAGTATATTCAACACAAGATGATCGATAGATAATCCGACAAAGTATGATTACATCTTAAGATCGATTGCAACCCATGGACGAAAAAGGAGATTACCCCATCAAGGTGCTGATCATGACACCGTTGATCATGGTTTCCCTTCCGACGGTGTCTGCCTTCTTCTCCATGTGAGGGTGCTTCCTTCCGAGGTAGTTGATCTCCCTCCGGAGATCCTCCTCCTCTCTCTCTAGCTTGTGGATGGCCTCCTGGTGCGAATGTCTCTCTCCCTTCCGAATGGCGGCGCCTCCAGGGTTTTAGGGTTGAAGATCCTTCGGGTGCAAGGAAAATGGGACCGAACCGGCCACCGGAGTGGGCTGGGCCGGCCGTCCTGGGCCGAACGGCCTGGGCCCACCTCGGCCCGGTTCGGTCGCCCCTTCGCTCCTTGGGTCCTCATGATATTATGCACTTTGCCCCCTCCACTTGCATGATTTTGACGATGTCATCCTCGCGTCCAAGATGGAGGTTCTCCGCGCATGAAGTTCGGTCTTTTATGCTTCAATCCCCGGGGGTGTTCCTCGTAGCACTTCGGTCCTTGCCACCATTGGAAGTGATTTCATCAAGCTCATGAACACGAACAAGACTCCGTAAATGCTCTTTGAACTTATTCCGAATTCGTCCTTTATGTCCATGTTTTCCTACATAAACACAACACTTCCAAATGCATGCACATAGATGAACTTGTTATATAATTAGTGTGCCTAGTGGCGGGTTAGTTCCATGATCAAATCCAAACCAAAGTGTAATGAACATGCTAGGTGTACCAAAATACACCGTCAACATCTCCCCCACGCTTAGCTCTTGCTCGTCCTCGAGCAAGTACTCGTAAAAGAACTTCGTCCAAGGTGTAATCGTGAACCGCTTATCCTTCTTCACAAGTTAGTCAATCCTTTCATCTTTAATACATAAACATAATGTAATGATCATCAAACATAAACATGGGCGTTTAGAATCTTTACCACGTCAAGATTTACCCCACACTTAGCTCTTCACTCAAAGTCTTCAAATTCAGCCATACTTACTTCCTTGCTTCCATCAGAGGGTTTTTATGCTTTTTAAAAACAAAATTCCTGCAACAAGTATTAGACAAAAGCCTCTCTCCAAGCTCTCGCAAGTTACTCATATGAGGTGGCTATCCTAAACCAATTTTATAAAACTCTCACCTCCCATAAGTCTCTCATATAACATGTAAAGTGGAGCTATAGGTAGTGCTAGAGCAATCAACACAAGTATTGTCCAACTAAGAACTTCCTCTAATGATTGTCTACCTTTCAAAGCCAATGATCATGAGAGTTAACCATATGTAGGGATATCAAGGATGAGAAGATTTAGAATGGTGGACATGTGCAAGGGAAAAAGAAAATTATGACTATAAGGCACCGATTACATCCTCGTTGTCGGATTGCACATGGTTGGAAAAAGAATGGAAGTTTCATCTCTCAACAACGTGACATCCTTCCTTACACTTTATTTTTCTTTTCTTTCACTTGATTCATCCCTCTCATATCTTTCTTGATACCTCCTCTTTTCTCTTTTCTTTTTCTTTCATTCTTTCATTCTTATATTTTTTTTCTCTTTCTTTACTTTTCTATTTTTTTTCTTTCTTTCTTTCTTTTCCATACTCACACTTTTCTCTTTATTTTTCTCTCTCTTGACAACTTTTCAAAGCACTCAACTCATCTCTTTTTCACATGCATACAATCTGAAATTTTAAATAAATAATGCTAGAGATGAGACGAAACTTTTGAAAGTAGGTTGTGTTCAAGGAATGCGATGTACAAAAGAGATGTATAGGGTTGGGTATGGAATTCGGTGATGTACGGGACTTCCAATGTGAAAGTCTCGTTACCGAATGTATGACGAGGCTAGCAACAAAAGATAAGCACAAGAACATGATCATTGCTCGAAATTAAAACTCACAAGAGAGAATGATCCTAGCCCAACTCATCATGCTAATCACACTTATGGTGGAGCAAAAAATAAATTGGCTTTGTATAGGAATTTTTTCTTACTCTCAACTTGGAAAAAGAGGTTTTGCTAACCTTTATTACAAGGGTTTTAAGATAATTTTCAGAACTGAAATCCTCCAACTTTTAGCATTGAACATAGCACAACTAACATGTGAAGCTCAAGATCAAAGTGTGGTATGGATACTTTAATTAGTAGCAATTCCACTAAGCACCACGGTAAACATTTTTCGAACCACACACTTATGTTCATATATCAAGAATCGAAGATAAACAAACAAGTGAATAAAGATAAGCATCACACAAAACACACAAATATATAAAGACTCTTTTTATTTGGTTTTCTTTGACTCAACACTAATTTAAGGCACTTGCAAAAATTTAAAACACACTCGAAAACTAAGACTCATTAAACTCTAAGACTCTCGCTCGAAGATTAAACCGAACCTAAATTTTAAACTCAAAAGCTAAGGCTAGCTAGCTAGCTCTCCCCCACGCTAAAAACATACGACGTCCTCGTCGTATCTTACAAAATTTCTAAGGGGAAAACTAGACCTAGTGGTACTTCAAGCAAGTATTGCACCACTTGCCTCTCATGTTTCCAACCATGCCAAAAAGTTTGCGCACGTTGCAGTTAAGCAACTTGTAGTCGTCTTGGACTACGCACTCCAAGTCCTCCATACGCTTGTTCATCGCTTCCATGGCTTGGAGACATTCGTCGACCGACGCGTAGAGATCCGCGATGGATTGACGACAAGCTCGACAACACATCGGATGCAATCCGAAGGGGTCGTCATCGCCATTATCTCCACCATCATCCCCGCCGTCGTTGCCACCACCATTGTTGTCTCCACCATCGTTGCCGTTGTTGCCGCCGCCGTTGGGGCCTTCGGGAGTCCTCTCCTTGGGCTGCTCGTCCCAAATGTAGAGGTCATTATCTTCGACGGGATTGCGAGATGCAAGAGCTCCGGTCGGGACACGCCCTCCGCAACGGATGCGGGCGGTCCTCTTGACGGGTAGCTTGAGATCGCATCACATCGCCTCCTCCATCGATGGCTCCTTGGCTTCAAGCTTCAACTCTAAGCTCCTTGGGGACTCAATGGCTGCTGCAAGGGTGCAAAATACTGCTTGGAGGGGTTGATTCCCGAGCTCCCAATTCGGCCAAATAAATAGTCCAGAGAGGGAAGCCCTGGGAACCACATTTTCCTTTTTTAAACTTCCCTTAAAATTTTATGACCAAAGAAGGAAGTCAAAAAGGAGCAATTCGAGCAAAAATCGGGGACGACCGCCGCCGAGACCCACCTGGGCCGGTTGGCCTGGGCCGGCCGGCCCACCCTGTCTCGGGGGCCGGGCCGGTCCAGTTTTTCGTGCACCGCCCTTTTTTCGGCTCCTTAGCCCATGGGAAAAAGTTGGCCCAGTAAATCTTCACGAGAAACTCCAGAAAATTAAAAGAAAAACTATTTACAGAAGTTCATGCCTTGTTTTTCGTCCTAGGGGGACGTTCGGGCTCTTCTTCCATGGTGAAGACATCAACATGGTGAAGGGGCACAACGTCGGGTTCGTAGTAAACCTTAAGCCATTGACCATTCACCATAAATTGATCGCCTTTTATATCCATAATGGTTACCGCTCCGTTGGAGAGCACCGAATGCACAACATAAGGTCCGTCCCACTTGCTTTGCAATTTCCCCTTTCCGAAGGTTTTAAACCTCGAATTGTAGAGGAGGACCTTATCTCCTTCTTGGAATTATTTCTTTTTCAATCTTTTATCATACCACCTTTTCATTCTCTCTTTGTATATGCTTGCATTTTCATATGCTTTCAACCTCAACTCCTCTAGCTCCCTTATTTGGATCCTTCGTTTCACCACCGCGGCATCGAGATCGAGGTTCATCTCTTTAATCGCCCAATAGGCTTTATGTTCCAATTCAACCGGAAGGTGGCAAGCTTTTCCATAGACGAATTGATAAGGGGTCATACCTATCGGTATCTTGAATGCCGTTCGATAAGCCCATAAAGCTCCGTCTAATTTCTTTGACCAATCTTTACCTCCCTTCTCTATGGTTTTGTTGAGGATGCTTTTTAATTGCCTATTTGACGTTTCCGCTTGTCCGTTGGTTTGTGGGTGATAGGCCGTAGAGACCCTATGCTCAATTCCCAACTTGGACAAGCACTTTTTGAAATTCTTCCGGTGAAGTGAGTTCCTCCATCACTTATCAAGATTCTCGGTGTACCGAAACGAGGAAAAATCACGTTCTTGATCATAGTAATGGACTCCTCCGTGGAAGCTTTACGACATGGTATAGCCTCTACCCACTTGGATACATAATCAACCATGACTAGGATATACTCAAATCCAAATGAGTTTTTAAAAGGCCCCATGAAGTCTATACCCCATACATCGAATATGTCGATTTTTAGGTTGTATTTCAAAGGCATAGAATTTCTTTGAGAGATGTTTCCGGTTCTTTGGCATTCGGGGCATGACGCAACATATCTTTTAGTATCTTCATGCATCTCCGGCCAAAAGAATCCGCTCGACCATACTTTTGTTTGGGTTCGAAAATGGCTATAGTGCCCACCGTACTCCGCCGAGTGGCACTTCATTAGAATTTCTACCCTCTCTTCTCTTGGCACACATCTTCTCATCACTCCATAATTGCCAAGTTTGAAGAGGTATGGTGCATCCCAAAAGTATTTCCTACTTTCGGAGATTATCTTCTTTTGAGAGTTTTTGTCTAGATGATCGAGAGGCATCTTCCGAATCGCTCGAATGATATCGATCATCCAAGTGTCTTTATCAAGCACTCTATAGAGGTGGTCATCTCTCATCTTATCTTCGATGGGCTCTTTATCATCTTGTCCACGGTTCATCCTAGACATATGATTAGCCACAACATTTTCCACCCCCTTTTTATCATGAATTTCAACATCAAACTCTTGGAGAAGAAGGATCCAATGAATCAAACGTGGTTTAGCTTCCTTCTTAGCCAAGAGACACTTGATGGCTGCGTGATCGGTGTACACAATGACCTTCGAATTCACGATGTAAGATCTGAATTTTTCGAAAGCGAATACCACCACTAGCAACTCCTTTTCCGTAGTGGCATAATTTAATTGCGTCCCACTAAGAGTATTGCTAGCATAGTAAACGGCGTGAACTCGACCTTCCTTTCTTTGACCCAAGACCGCGCCTACGGCGTAATCACTTGCGTCACACATGATCTCGAAAGGTTGGCTCCAATCCGGAGGTTGAATAATGGGAGCACTCACCAACGCACTTTTCAAGGTCCGGAATGCCGCTAGGCACTTCTCATCAAAGTCGAAAGCCACATCCTTTTGAAGAAGATGCGTTAAAGGCTTAGTGATCTTTGAGAAGTCCTTAATAAATCTTCTATAGAATCCGGCATGGCCTAGAAAGCTCCTTAAGGACTTGACATCCGTAGGAGGTGGGAGTTGCTCAACCGTCTCTACCTTAGCCATGTCCACTTCAATACCTCTCTCGGATATAACATGTCCGAGCACTATGCCTTGCTTAACAATGAAGTGGCACTTTTCCCAATTTAATACCAAGTCTACCTCCGCACACCTCGTGAGGACCTTTTCCAAGTTTGCCAAGCAATCCATGAACGTCTTCCCATAAATGGAAAAATCATCCATGAACACCTCGACAATTTCTTCGATGAATTCCGAAAATACGGCCATCATGCAACGTTGAAAAGAGGCCGGAGCGTTGCATAGACCGAAGGGCATCCTTCTATATGCAAACGTTCCGTAAGGGCATGTAAACGTTGTTTTGTGTTGATCGTCCGGATGAATGGGAATTTGCATGAACCCCGAGTACCCATCGAGAAAGCAAAAATAAGCGTGGTTTGCTAATCTCTCGAGCATCTCGTCGATGAACGGTAGGGGGAAGTGATCTTTCTTCGTTGCTTTGTTAAACTTACGATAATCAATACACATCCGCCACTCTGTCACGATTCTTTGCGGCATCAATTCGTTTTTCTCATTCTTCACCACGGTCAAACCTCCTTTCTTTAGTACACAATGTACCGGGCTCACCCATTCGCTATGCGGAACCGGGTAGATGATTCCGGCATCAAGTAACTTGATGACCTCTTTCTTTACTACCTCTCGCATGGCATGAGTTAGCCTCCTTTGGTGGTCCACTACGGGTTTACATTGGTCTTCCATTGGTATACGATGAGTGCAAAAGGCTGGGCTAATACCTTTGAGATCATTAATCGAATATCCAATCACCTTCCTATGTTTTTTCAATAAAATCAGCAACTTCTCATTTTCTTCGGGACTCAACTCGTCACTCACGATAACTGGATAAGTCTTGTCTCGGCCCAAAAATTCATACTTTAATCCTTTGGGCAAAGGTTTAAGGTCTACCTCGGGCGCTTGTGGCTCCTCGGGTTTTATTTCTCCTATGTCTTCAAATTTTCCTTCCTCCATGCTTCCATCATGTGGCTCCAAGCCTTTTGTTGCTTCTTCTAGTTCTTCATCTTGTTGATTACTAATTTGATTTTCCATCGCTCTTTGCAGCGGGTCTCTAAGGGTTTCAACAAAACAAAGGCTATCTATCTCTTCTACTTCTTCATCTTCGGGAGGAAAGGGTGTAAGGTGTTTAGAAGCACAAAGAAAGTTATATGTGTACTTTGTTCCATTAAGGTTCATTGTTACTTTGCCTTCTCCGGCATCTAACACGGCATCAACCAACTTAAGAAAAGGCCTACCTAAGATTATGTGATCATGATTACTATGGTAAGTATCTATAACAAAGAAATCGGTTGTTATATAATTTCTAGAGATTTTTACTTTCATGTTGCAAGCAATACCTAGAGGTTTAATAGTTCTACCATCTCCCATAATTAATTTTGTTGATGTTGAAGCTAAGTCTAGGTTGTGGTCTTGAACTTTATCGTAAATTTTAGAAGATAGGACACTTACTTGTGCTCCAATGTTGCATAAAGCTTTGCATTGAACTCCGTTGATCTCGCAACTCAAGTGTGGTGCCATCTTCTCTTCTTCTTCGGATCCTATCACGTAGATTTCGGCGAGGCGAGCGTATGGTGATGCTTCGGGCTTGATCCCCATGATTCTCTTCACCTAGGCTATGTGTTCCGGATCCACTATGTCATCTCCAAAGAGCTTTTGAAAGATCTCACCGGTGGTTTCAAGATCGTATGATTCTTCCGCTTTCTTCTCCGGTGGGAAATCCACTTCCAATGCTCTCGCCATCCCCTTTTGATTAGGGAACAATCTTCTCTTGTCGAATACTTCTCCGTAATCGATAGGAACCCAATCCATTGGTTCGAACTCCCTTAGTGGCTTCGCGCATGTCATGCTTCTCTTGATTGTCTCATTTGGTACGACAAAGTCGATGCTTGGGGTAGTTCTTGACTTGATGTGTTCTTGTTCAAGCTTTTCCGTGATTGGTTCCTCTTTTGTGACTTCCGGGGTTGCCTCTTTAGAAATTTCAGCACACTTCATCTTCCTCGAATTATATTCTTGCTCTTCCGCAAGTCTTGTTTCCCAATCTCTTTGCATGGCAGCCGCTTTACTAACTTTTTGTAGAAGTTGAGCGGCTTCCGTGAGTGTTTTCTCCATGAGATCCCCACCTGCACACATTTCGACGTGTTGCATGCAACTAGGGGTCAGGGAAAAGAAAAATGTATGCAAGAGTACGTCACCGGAGAAGCCGAGTCTTGGTCCTTGTTCGATCAATCCATTAAACCTATCCCAGGTTTGGTCTATCCCTTCCTCTTCTCCTTGCATGAAATTGATCACTTGCCTCCTTGAACCTTGCTAATTGGAAATAACTTCTCGCAAAACTTCTTTGTCAACTTGTTCCAATTGCCTTCAACTTCAAAGGACGCAAACGAGTACCATGTCTTTGCATTGCCGGCAAGTGAGTAGGGAAAGAGATTCCATTTGAACCATTCATCGGAGACTCCTTCTTGACGCACCGTGTTGCATATCGTCGTGAAATGCCTTATGTGTCTATATGGTTCTCCGTAACCATCCCTTCAAACGGGTTTGCTGCCACCATATCGATGATCTTGGATTTAATCTCATACTTGGTCGCTTCGAGCTTCGAATCCGACTCTTGTACTTTTATGTCTTCACATCGAGGGCTAGCGTAATCCCTTAATGATTTCTTTGGTTCTTCCACGGGTTGATTGACGAACGCCATCTAGACAATAAGATAAAAACAAAAACAAAAAATGAAACAAGTGTTTTCTAGATAATATATGTTAGATATAGCAAACGAAAGATAAACTAAAATATAAAACTAAGTTAGATGCAAATCAAACGATGTAAACTAGCTTGCTCCCCGTCAACGGCGCCGGAAAAAGGGGCTGGTTGACAGATAAAATACATATCCCTCTACGATCCGCAAGCATACGGACCCCACACCTTTTTCACCACGGGATTCCCAAGGTTCTTGTCAATCCGCGGAGCAAGGGGATTACAAGCGTTCAATCTACTTCTACGCACTAGTTACTAAAACCCTAACTACTATTATACTAGAAAACAACTAAACAACAGGTTCTTGTCAATCCGCGTAGCAAGGGGAATACAAGCGTTCAATCTACTTCTACGCACTAGTTACTAAAACCCTAACTACTATTATACTAGAAAACAACTAAACTACACTAGAGAGAACGATTAAGATATCAAGATAGGAGACACTCGCCCATAGGTCTACGATACTAGAGCATGCAATCACTTAAAGACATGAAAACCAATCTAATCTATCGGGGTTGTGACCACGGTTTCGTCCTTTCCCTCCTCTCGTACTGTCACTACGCGAAGGTATTCATGACTAGACCTATGATGGACACGGCGTATTGAATGGATCCAAGGAAGCATTGGAGCTCATACTCCCTTTACGGCATGGTAGCTAATCTTAAGCAATAAAGTATATTCAACACGAGATGATAGATAGATAATCCGACAAAGTATGATTACATCTTAAGATCGATTACAACCCATGGACGAACAAGGAGATTGCCCCATCAAGGTGCTGATCATGACACCGTTGATCATGGTTTCCCTTCCTACGGTGTCTTCCTTCTTCTCCACGTGAGGGTGCTTCCTTCCGAGGTGGTTGATCTCCGTCCGGAGATCCTCCTCCTCTCTCTCTAGCTTGTGGATGGACTCCTGGTGCGAATGGCTCTCTCCCTTCCGAATGGCGGTGCCTCCAGGGTTTTAGGGTTGAAGATCCTTCGGGTGCAAGGAAAACGGGACCGAACCGGCCACCGGAGTGGGCTGGGCCGGACGGCCTGGGCCGACCGGCCTGGGCCCACCTCGGCCCGGTTCGGTCGCCCCTTCGCTCCTGTGGGTCCTCATGAGATTATGCACTTTGCCCCCTCCACTTGCATGATTTTGATGATGTCATCCTCGCGTCCAAGATGGAGGTTCTCCGCGCATGAAGTTCGATCTTTTACGCTTCAATCCCCGGGGGTGTTCCTCGTAGCACTTCGGTCCTTGCCACCATTGGAAGTGATTTCATCAAGCTCATGAACACGAACAAGACTCCGTAAATGCTCATTTGAACTTGTTGCGAATCCGTCCTTTGTGTCCATGTTTTCCTACATAAACACAACACTTCCAAATGCATGCACATAGATGAACTTGTTATATGATTAGTGTGCCTAGTGGCGGGTTAGTTCCATAATCAAATCCAAACCAAAATGTAATGAACATGCTAGGTGTACCAAAATAGACCGTCAACAAGGGCTAGCATGATGCAAGCTCCTCCTGAACAAATGCATTTCTCCCACATTTTCTTCCCTTGATGCAAAGCTCCCCTGGAAACATGAATTGGGTACTTTCCTCTCCTTTGTTGGTAATGCATGAATCAAGTCTACAAATGCAAGAATGGGCTTCTCAAATATACAATGAGCACTACAACATGCTAAAATTGAGACATAGACAAGCAAGACAGCCACAATTTGAGCACTAGCATCGCGAACAAGATAGAAAGGGATATACAAGCAAGTGATATAGCCATGATTAAAATGAAGCATTTTTCACAAAATTTGCCCCCTCAGGAGCATAGGACCTAAACATGATCAAACTGAGCACAAAGAACATATAACTCACAAACTTTGTGCAAGGTCACACATTCTCGTCATAAGGTCATCACAAACACCTACAAGCTATCTCATGTCATGTCAAAGCCACCAAGCCATGTGTCCACTTCTAGATATGAGACTTCTCATTTGTGAGCATCATGCAACGGTTTAGCACCCAAAATAAGAAATTTAAAGCATTTATGACATCGAAGCACATTTTTCAAGCATAGGCATCTCACATACCATTTTCATGATTTACAAGTAAAGCATGGTACATGAAGTGCCTTTGTGGCAAAAAGAAGCTTAGGCTTCTCCACAAGGTAGCATATAGGCTAAACACTCATGATGATAAATGGATCTTTGACCCCAAATGAAAAGAACATGGTTACAAGCACAAATTGAGCAAGATATAGCCATAAGCACCGAAAGTGAACATGAAAGGCATTCTACTCACAAGAGAGGATCATATAGCATTTTTACAAAGAGAAGGCATCCTCAAGCATATATATCCCAAAGCTACCAAGAGCATAGCTATACATCTTATGAGCATCACAAGAAAAGTCATATCCTCATCTCTAGCATATCATGGGCGAACAAAGAATATGAGAGAACCACATCTCTATGGCATATGTTACAAATGCAGTCTATGATACAAGGATGCAAACATGACATGATACAAAAATGAAAATGCAGCATGCATATGTACATTAACCCTCTCAACCGAAGCTCAAAAAGGAAAAACAACTCCAAGCTCTCCTCGCAAACGAGCAAATGTAGCTTGTTCCAAAGGCTTGGTTAGGATATCGGCAAGCTGCTTTTTTGTAGGTACATGGATGAGGTATATGTTTCCCTTCTCAACATTGTCTCTCAGGAAGTGGCACCTCACTTCTATGTGTTTGATTCTGGAGTGGAGCACAGGGTTTTTGGCAACACTAATGGCACTCGTGCTATCACACATGAGAGGTACATGGGAACACTCCTCTCCAAAATCACTCAGCGTGTATGAGATCCAAAGCAGCTGGGAGCAACAACTAGCGGCAGCAACATACTCGGCTTCTGTGGTAGACTGAGCTACACTAGACTGTTTGTGAGAAGACCAAGAAACAAGCGAAGATCCCAAAAACTGACAAGTCCCCGAAGTCGACTTCCTATAGACTCGACACCCCCGCAAAATCGGCATCCGAAAAACCAAGAAGCGAAAGGGAAGAGGACGCCGATTACCAAAGACCGAGCTCAGTAGTGTATCGAAGATACCTGAAGATCCGCTTGACGGCCTGCCGATGTGAAGTCCTCGGCGACGCCTGAAAACGAGCGCACAGACACACAGAAAACTGGATGTCCGGCCTCGTCGCCGTCAAGTACAAGAGGGGGCCAATCATGCTTCGGTACTCCTTCTGGTCCACAGGCTCTCCGTCCTCGTCCCCGTCGAGCGCTGTTGTCGTACTCATCGGTGTCAACAGGGGCTTCGAGTTGTCCATCTTGAAGTTCTTGAGGATGTCCTTCGTGTACTTGGCTTGATGCACAAAGGTTCCCTCCTTCGCCTGCTTGATCTGAAGCCCGAGAAAGAACCGCAATTCTCCCATCATAGACATCTCGGAATCTTTGCTCATATCCTCTACAAACCTCGCAACCAAAAAGTGAGACGAGCCGCCAAAGACAATATCATCCACGTATACCTGAACAATTAGGATATCATCACCCTGCCTGAGGAGAAAAAGAGTCTTATCAACCTTGCCCATCTCAAACCCCTTGCTGAACAAGAACCCCCTCAAACGACCATACCAAGCACAGAGAGCTTGTTTCAGCCCATACAATGCCTTTCTCAGCCTATACACCTTATGGGGAAACTCAACACTCTCAAAGCCTGGTGGTTGCCTCACATAAACTTCCTCCTCTAAAAACCATTCAAGAAGGCACTCTTCACATCCATTTGGTACAACTTGAACCCCTTAGCCACAAAAAAGTCTAGAAGGATCCTAATTGCCTCCAAACAGGCTACAGGAGCAAATGTCTCCTCATAGTATATCCCCTCCTTCTGACTGTAACCCTGAGCAACAAACCTCGACTTGTTCCTCACCACCACACCATTTTCTCCCTCTTTGTAATTCCAAACCCATTTTGTCCCAATAGGTTTGCAATTTGGTGGTGGCTCCAATAACTCCCACACATGGTTTCTCTCAAAATTCTCTAACTCCTCATGCATGGCATTCACCCAATTAGGATCAGATAGAGCATGTCCAATGTCTTTTGGCTCAAAGGTAGCAACAAAAGCTGAATGAGCAAAGTCAGAAGCATTTCTGGACCTCGACTGTGTCCTACGCTCATTGATGTCACCGATGATTCTTGAGGATGGATGATCAACTAGAACGCACCTCAGTGCCTCTCGCCTGGAGACAACCTCCCCCTCAACAGCTTCTTCCGCTTGATCTTCCTGAATCGTAGGTGGTGTAGGGGATGGACCATCCTGCACCGTAGTCGTCGTAGTGGAACTAGAGGGTACTTGCGTAGCTGGAGCTTCACCATCATCACCATCATCCTCTCCAGCATCATCCTCCTCGTCCTCAAAGATATTCTTGCCAACTTCATCATCACCTGCACACTCAAAGACAGACAAATTGCATGGTTGTGTCTCGTCGAAGGTCACCTCGCAAGTCTCCATGACTAGGTTAGTATCAAGGTTGAGAACACGAAATGCTCTAGAATGACTAGCATAACACAAGAAAATCTCATCGGAAGACCTCAACTCAAACTTATCAAGCCTGCCCTTCTTGAGAATGAAGCACCGACAACCAAAAGCCCTGAAATGGCTCACTCTAGATGCTCGCCCGTGCATGAGCTCATAGCACGTCTTGTTCAAGAAGGCCCTCAGAAAAATCCGGTTCCCAACATGGCAAGCGGTATTCACCGCTTCCGCCCGATATCTCCTCGGAGTCCTATGCTCATCAAGCATCGTCCGAGCCATCTCACAAAGGGAACGATTCTTCCTCTCAACCACACTATTCTAACAAGCCACATAGGGAGAATAAAACTGATGTTCGAGACCCAAATCACGACAAAAGGTTTCGAAGCGAGAGTTTTTAAATTCACTGCCATTGTCGCTACGAATAGCTCGAACAGCGTCTCCATGTCTCTCGTTCTTCATCCTCCAGATTAGGTCTCTCACAAAACCAAACGTCTCCCCCTTGTCAGCCAAAAAGAAGACCCAAGCATAGCGAGAATAGTCGTCCACGATCACAAGGACATACCATTTCTCACCCGCAGAGCACACACGAGCTGGACCAACTAAGTCCATATGGAACAGCTCGCATGGCATCTCTGTCATAACGGATGTCAGAGGAGGATGAGAGGTGGCGACCATCTTACCATGCCTACACAGAGCACATACCAAATCCTTTTGGTATTTCAACTTTGGCAATCCTCAGACTAATCCTTGCCCACTCAAGCGTGACAACAAGTCAAAACTCAAGTGACCTAGTCTCTCCAAAGCTCCGCCGAAACACCAGCAACCAAACAACGAGAAGAGCCAACACACTGGGAAAATCAGCTCTGAAAATTTGACCCTCGGGGACGATCGTGCACACAAGTTCGCCTCGAGAATCCAAAACACGAGAACAACCCATTTTGAAATGGACTTCAAAACCCTCATCAAGAAGTTGAGAGACAGATAGAAGATTGTAACCCAAAGACTTGACAAGAGAAGCACGCCGAAGAGTCACATCTTCACTCACCTTCACCGTGCCCACTGAAAGCACTCTACCTTTCCCATTATCCCCAAAAGTGATGTACTCTTTGGTCATCACCGGGGTGAGGCTGGAGAACCACCGTTGATCTCCGGCCATGTGTCGAGAGCAACTAGAGTCGATCAACCAAAAGCCCTCCATGCCTCTGCAAAATCAAAAGTGAGAACGAGAGTGAGCAAAGGACTCAGCACTGGGGTTAGTACAAAACGAATCAAACCAGTGCCTCACCATTTGCTCAAACGTGGGGTTAGCAACATCAATCCTATCTCTCCTAGGTGGAACACCCACACGTCCCCTTGGAGGACTACGCGTACCATGAAGGGGAGACAGTGGCCCGTAGCTCCTCTGGGACCTAAAGCTGCAATCATTCTCCCCATACTTGTATTGGCCACGAGCAAGAACGTCTAGCAAACTCAACACACCCAAACCCAACACGCCTACCACCTTCTTTATGTGGTGGCTCTCTACAAGGCACAAACACACGCCTCTCTCGAGGGTAAATGATACGCACCATACCCTCGCCCCTTGGCACCAACCTAGGCTCGGGCACACCACGAGAAGGGCGGTACCTGTCCTTGTTGGACAACTCTCTAGCCAACCTCTCCTCATGCTTCCTCCTGAAGCAAAACCCAACAAGGTGCCCATCCCTCCCACAATGCTCACAATGGAAGGGTTTTGGTTTTGGCTTTGGTTTTGGGTTCTCTTTGGGCTCTAGCTTCTCCTCACTTGGTTTCTCTCCATTCTTCCCAAAGAACTCATTCCCCAAGACACTCTTGAACTTGATGGGTTTCTGGAAATTGTTGGTTTGTGGAGGAAACACGGGTGGAGCTGGGGTTGTGTCTAGTCGGTTCCTAAGATGATTCGGTTTAGGAACAAAGGCATTTTTGTGGTGGGTTTTTGGTGGCTCTGGGATATCACTCTCACCACTTCCCTCACCCACTTTCTTTGCCCCAAGCGCTTCTTCATCCTGACGCTTGTACGTCTCGATCATTATCCTCAACTGAGGCTCATGACCAGACAACCAACCCATCAACTTTCTCAACTCATCAATCTCATCCTGCAAACGATCAACATAATGTGCAAGCTCCATATTCTTCACAACATTTATTTCAGAGGTGGAGAAAATTGTAGGAATAGGAGCTTTCAGCTGAGCCTCTAGAGATCTAGCAAAAACAAGTGAAACATCTAGCTTCTCATGCAAAACAGGATAAGAAGTACAAGCACCAAGCAAGGAGGACCTAGATTTCATCTCATCTAGCTCAACCCTAAGCGCATCTAGTTCCTCAACCTTGGAGTCATACTTCTCCTTAAGCACAGTCAATTCACCAAGAAAAGTGGAACAATCAGTGCATTCAGGTTCATTGGTCACAACAGGAGCATATTTAAGAGAATCTATTTGAGCCCTAGCATCATCAAGCAAAGATTCTAGCTCAACCACCTTCTCCTTAGCCTCTCCAAGCAAAGACCTGTACTCCCTCTTCTCCTTGTTGGTCTTTCTAAGCACATCATCACGGTTGCCAAGCAAGTCATTCAACCTAGCATTCTCCGCTATCAAGAAGGATGGGCTATTGTTTACCTCTTCCTCAGAGTCGGAGCCCGAGTCATCCTTGTTGCTCTTCTTGCTTGCGGAGCTATGAACCATGCCGCAAAACCCTTTGGTGGCGAAGGACAAGCCATTGATGTTCTTGCCCGACCGCTTGCCCTTGTGCCGGTTCTCTTCTTCATCACTTGAGCTCAATGAAGAGTAGCAGGAGCTTGAGTCGATGTCTCTTGCACCGGCCACCATTGCTCGCTCCTTCTTCTTGTGACCACCACTCTTCCTTGGCCTCCCCTCGGACTTGTTCTTGCCCTTGTAGTCATCCCTCGAGCAATGCTTGTGGTCGGTCCTCGAACGGTGCTTGTGCTTGGGCTTGACCTCCATGGCTTCCAGGCACTCCGCGATGAAGTGCCCATGTTTCCTGCACCGGTACCACATGCCCGAGCTCCTCCGAGCGTTCTTCCGGTTCGTGTACATGCGCTTGAAATGCCTGCTCAACAATGCGAGGTCCTCTTCGCCCAGCACGTCGAATGCCTCATCTTGCATGACACAAGGCAAGACAAAGAAAATTGTCTCGAAGACATGTTAGCATTTGTCCTTGAACCAGATACGAGAGCCAGACTATGGGGATCAGTCGGGTTCTCGATCTTTGCACATACCCCACGGTCCACCTCGGACGACTTGAGCTTGGAAAACAGCTCGTCCACCGTGAGGGTCTCATACTTCTCTGACTCTAGGATAGCCTCGACCTTCCTACTCCACACAGTACAATCCAGAGAATGCAAGAGTTTGACAGCCCTGTCATGTTCATCATACGGGAGCATGGCCACATTAGCCCTCATGTTGTTCATGATCACTGTGAAGTGCTGAAACATGGCATCTATGGACTCACCGGGGAGATGAGTGAAATTCTCGTACTCTCTCCGGTAGGTCACAAAGAACCGAGCCTGAACCTGAGCGTTCCCGGCATGAGCATTCTTCAACTGCTCCCAAATCCTGCACACCAAATCCTCTGTCTGAATCGTTCGAACTCGGATTGACACAGAGAATGGTATAGGTAGTCGACCACCTTGTTGTTGACATCGAACATGTCCCTCGATCTGGAGCAAGGAAGTTCACAGGATGAACATAAGTTGTGTTCACCATGACATCCCATAGGATCTGACCCTTGCCGCAGTGGAAAGCAGCCATCCGCCTTTGCCACATGTGGTAGTTCTTACCATCAAAGTGTGGAGTACCTGAACCCCGTTCCTGGTACACCATCTTTGGATCTTAGACTTGTTAGAGTCACGAAGATCCATAACTGGCTCTGATACTAATTGAAGGACCGATTGGGTGACCAAAGAGGGGGGAAGTGAATGGGAGCCAATAAAAATTCTTCTCCAAAGAGAGAACTCCAAGGATTCCCACACAAGTTTGTGAAGGTCACATAGTCACACTAGACCTACCAACCCTAGGAACAAACCCCAAATGATCCCAAAGCGGAAGCACAACTCAAGAAGCAAAGGACTTAGATGTCCTGCGAAAGCCTTGGCGGACCGTCTGTGAGGCAAGGGCGGACGGTCTGCGAGGACAGGGCGGACAGTCGGCGACCCTCAGGCGGACGGTCCGTTAAACGCAACAGACCACTAGCAGCGCACCTGGAAACTCGGACGGTCTGTACCCTACACATGGACTATCCGAGAGCAACTCGTGCCGCGTGAACGGTCCGCGGCCTCTAGGCGGACGGTCCACCAAACCCCTCCGGCCAGTACAGCTGGCCAAACGGATCAAAACGAAGACGCTCAAGAACACACGACGAGCACGAAGAACCCTAGGCCAACTGGCTCCACGCAGACTGTCCGCGTCTACCAGGCGAATTGTCCGCCAGGTGCGGACAGGCGCGGGAACAGCAGCCCAAGTGAAAACTCACGAGCACCCTACCACCTATCCTTCCATGGATCTCCCAAACGGCTTAAGCTCTTGAGGAAAGGTTTGGGTAAGATGTGAAGTGTCCCTAGGGGATGTTATGCCCCAAAACTTGGGTCCTCAAACAAACTAAATCGCCGGGAATCGAATCACCAACAAACTCAACCAAAAGCCTAGGTTCCAACCGAAATCCTTCAATCGGAGGCCGAACTCGGAGTTTGGGGAATCAAGATCAAGCACAAAGATGCATGAAGCAACTATCCATGATTCCCAACAACAAATCCGAACCCAAACACCTCAGAATCGAAGGAACAAGATGCGCATAAAATACCGACGAAAATAGCTCAAAAAAGACACGAAAATCCAACAAGCTACAAACCGGGAATCGATGCAACCATGAAAGATTCCATTCACTCGGAGGTCAGATTCTTTACAAACAGAAGAAAAATCTAACCCTAGAGAGCAAGGAAATGAGAAGTAGTCCGGATGGATAGTTTGCCTAGAAACCCTAGAGCTAATATATATGAGTCCCCTCCGGGCCAGGCAAAAGACCACACTACCCCTAGCACTTAAGTTGTGATACAACCCCTCAGGGGCAAATAGGTCATGTAGCACTCCTCTTCATCACACGGTCACGCCGTCACCGCAGACCACGTCCTCCCGACGCAAGCCCTGTGATCCCGCCACGCGTCCGCGGGCATTGAAGCTTCTCGGCACGCCCGGATCCCGTCTCCGCCCACCGAGCCTCCTGTCTTGGTTTTGTGGCTCAACCAAGCAACCCGACGTTTATCTGGTGAACCGCCGCAAACCCCGCATGCAGACTTCGGTCGTGAGCCGCTACCCTGCACCGGCTCTAGTTGACGACTTCGTCTTGCTTTTCTCGACAACATGCGGGTCGCACTTGACCCCGCTGGCCACCGGGTCCCTCGAGTCAGACCTACTTTTCTTTCCACTCCTCAGAGGCCCCGCAAGGCATGGACCTTTCACGCCCACTCTTCACTACACCAACGCAAATCAAGCCGCAACCTGCACCTGCAATACTCGGCCAAGAGACAGTCCACACCATGTTGTCAATCGCTCATCACAGCTAGGAGCGACCATCCACTGATCCTCGGACGCTCCGGTCCACATCAAGGGGACCATGGCTATGGTGTCGTTGGCGAGGATGTTCCGATCTACTCTTGGAGTAGGAACTTGTTGCGCATCTTCTATGTCCAGGACCTCTTTCCTCAATGTGAGCGGCGGCAACACGGACATTAGCTTGAAGGTGTCGTACCGTCGGAGAATCTTCGAGGTGGTTTAGGGCGGCAAGAGCGGCCCCCAAGTTGGTTTGTGGGGAGTTGTAGACTTCAAGACCATCACGTTCAAAGTCCCTTAGGAGGTCTCTGGCGCGCAGGCGATTCGCACAAGGTTGATTTTCTTGCTGTCGCGGCTGAGGGGCGGCTGGGGTCGCGGGTGCTTGTTGTCTGGTGTTGACGATGAATTTCCATCAATCTAGAGTACTTGTTATGCATTGGTTTCGATTATGATTTGTAACTAACCCACCACTAGGCACACTAGTGATATAACAAGTTCAACTTCGTATGTGCATTTGGAAATGTTGTGTTTTTGTAGGAAAACATGGACAAAAGGGACGGAGCCACAACAAGTTCAAAGGAGCTAATGAGGAGTTCCATTCGTGTTCGAATCAAGGAAAAATCACTTCTAAAGGTGGCAAGGACCAAGGTGGTACGATGGATCATCCCCGAGGACTAAGACGTAAAGTTCAGACTTCATATGAGAAGACCCCCTATCTTGATCGTGGGGATGACGACCTCAAAATGACACAAATCAAGGGGGCTAAGTCCAAAATGTGAAGACGAGCCGCAGGGAGAAAGTCGGGCCCAAACCGGCCAGAAAGGGCCCGGGTCGGCCGGCCCATTCGGACCGGCCTAGGGACTTTCTGTGGTGGTTCGACCTGCCCTTTGACCTAGTTGCTCCTCGATCTTTTTAATAGCTCCCTCCTCCGACGGTCGTGGCATCCAATCATTCTACCGACGCCATTCACCAGAGAACCTCCACCGCAAGATGAGGGAGAGAGTTGGATGAGCTCGTCGTAAGGATCAATACTGGTGGAGGGAAGGAAGCAAGAGGAGGACTCCAAGTTGCTGGCCTAGGGTTGTTCCCAAGCTTCATCACCGCCATCTTCATCGACGACGTTCTCCGGAGTCTCCATCACCCTTATGTGCTTCAATCCATGTAGGATGATGGGGTAATGTCTCCATTCGTCTCTAGGGTTAGATGGATGCATGATATGTAATCTATACATGAACCTTATGCCAATCAATGCTTTATGGTTTATGTCTTTGCATATGATTTGTTTACATATGTTTGCACAACATGTGGTCTTAGTAGGGTTTGTGGTAATCATGGTGATTAGCTTAACCTTATGGATGCTTAGGTATAGATGTGGTTATACGTGAAAGTGCTTGATTACCTTGCGTAGTGACAGTACAGTGGAGGGAAAAGGCTTAGCGACCGCATAACCGCCATGAAGCTAGTGTAGGCAACACCCATTTCATGTAGTAGACGCATCTTCATATGTTCCTAAACCCTAGGGATGGAACGCTTATCTATCTTAACCTCTCTCTCTTGTGTCCACCCTTAGCCATCTAATTTAACCTTAGACTTCTTAGATTAACTTAGGTTAGATTGCTTTTACCTTAGAGTATCCTTTCTTTCAAGGCTTTCCAATCAACTAGATTAGTGATTGGTTAAGCGCTAGCAACCCCCTTGCTCCGCAGATTGACAAGAACCTTGGGGTCACCCCGTGGTGCAAAAGGTGTTGATCCGTTCGCTTGCGGATTGAAGGTTGTTACGTGTTTCAACCGTCAACATCTGGCATTGTCGTTGACTTGCTCGGCGTTGACTGGTTGTTGACCTACAGCCAGGACAGCACAGCGAGTTCTTGTTACCGACAAACAGCTCTGGCAGCGTTGGCGTTCTCACGCACCTGGCGTTATTCATCTGTTTCTCCGTCTTGAGGTGGTACATCTGCAGAGATGACCAAAATCTCACGATCTAGGGTATCGAGCCCTTCTCTCGGATAGTTCGAGGAGATGGTTGTGCGGGCGATCTGAAACGTGAGGCAGTTCGGAGACGGCTCCCGGTTCATCTAGAGGCGATGGCCCGTAGTGAGAGGTCGACGAAGCCTCTTGAGGACACGGCATTGGCGAGCTGTGTGTTTGGGATTCTCATGGATAGGGCAGGGTTCGTCGAGGTGACTATTGCGGCTTCCACGACCTTCGATTTTGGGTCCAGATTCGATCTGGATCTTGCGCTTCATGTAGCATGATGCTACGTGAGCTGTGTTGCGCAAGCCAAGAGGCATGCTGGAGGATGATGAGGTCCTGTGAGGGCATTTGACACGTTCGCAGACTTTGATCGTGTCAGAGAGCATACCCTCGACACGATTGATCCCAGCGATCAGGTCGCTAAGAGTGGGCGGGTGGGTTTCCGTCAACAGATCTGTCCAGATCTGTTGGTCGGTGGTGACCGCATTGCCTTCGATGACGAGGCAGGCAGCTAGAGTGGTGGATTTCGTCGGCATCGAGCCGAAGCAGATGTCGACGGGGTTGGCAAGGATGTCTGCCATGTTGTAACACCCTAATTTTACAAATTTGAGTTTTG
Source organism: Cenchrus americanus (assembly GCA_947561735.1). Classification (NCBI taxonomy): domain Eukaryota; kingdom Viridiplantae; phylum Streptophyta; class Magnoliopsida; order Poales; family Poaceae; genus Cenchrus; species Cenchrus americanus. The sequence continues at coordinate 77,539,590 of OX387245.1, read as the reverse complement.
AATAAAATTTGATAGAAACCTTTATTTATGATCCTAAGAATTATAGGGTTGCATTTAATTTCTTTTAGGCATTTATGTTTTTCTAAAAAACTAAATGAACTATAGGAATTTATTGTTGCATTCATGCTGGTGCATTGCTTTTGGTTGTTTGAATTCAAATTCTAATTTGAATTCATTTGTTTGTGTCTTTTCTGAATAGTTAAACCTCTACCCTAACCCTCCCTTCCTTTCTGCCCAGTTCGGCTTTGAGCCCAGCCAGCAAAACTCTACTGACGCCCCTCCTTCTCTTCGGCCTGGTCCGCCCGCGCCATAGCCCGCTTTGTTCTTTCCCCCGTCGCAGCCCAGCGCAGTAGCCTGGCCCAGCCGGCCCATTGCGTCGCCACCGGCCCACCTTCTCTCTCCCGCGCCCGCACACGCCGACGGGTGGGACCACTGTCATCCCCGTCCCTCGCGCCGCACCCAAGCCGGGACTCGAACCCGAGTCCGACCGCGCGTCCGCGCCGCCGCGCGCGCGCCTTCCCTGGCTTGGCCCGCACGCCAAGGCTGAGCCCTGGCCTATTTATAGCGCCGCTGTTGACGGTGAAAATCCGTCAACCTAGCCATGAGTTTACCTTCAGTGTTGGCATACGTTTTATACCTTATCCATTGGTACTAACCCCCGTGGTATAACAAGTTCACGTGTGCATGTCGGTTTTGGAGTAACAAGTTCACGTGTGCATGTCGGTTTTGGAGTTTAGTGTTTATGCAGGGTTTTAGCGTTGAATGCAAGACTATCCGGATAAGTTCATCAAGCACCTTATGACAAAACCTTGAAGCCCCGTACAAGTCATGCAATGAAGCAAACTTAACTCCAAGAAGCCAGGGACTTGATCCGAGAAGATGACAAACTCCGAGGACCAAACTAGAAAAGTGCCGAATCTTGCAAGACAAGGAGTTATGCCCAATTCGGAGAGAAACTGACGACATGGACCTACATGCAGAAGGGGGAAACATCTAGAAGACACGGGAACCGACATAGAGCAAAGGAGGCCTCGGGCTGGGCCTGGATGGGCCCAGGCCGGCCGGCCCAGCCCTGTCCAGTGCCCGTTCGCCCCCTCCTTTGCCCTAGCCGCCATTCGGGCTATTTATAGCCCCGGGGTCGAGAGCCACGCATGATCCAATTCGTCATCGGCCGCCGAGGAGCAGAGAAGAGAGGGACACCATCCCGGAGAGGAGAGTGTCGAGCTAGTTGACTAGGGTCTCCCTAGCCGACGTGGGAACCTTGCACGGAAGACCACGTCGGAGTTCCCGGAGCTTGAAGCAAGATCAAGGAAGGATCCTGGTGGTGATCTTGTGTATATCATTGTCATAGTTGAATTATCAAGTTGAATCTATTATTAGCGATCAAGTGTTTCCTCGAAGATTTCGTTTTTCGATCGGCTTTGCTTATTCTAAATCTATTCTCGACATAGATTACATAGGGTGTTCTTGAAGCCGCGATGGCCAGAGGTACACGCCGGATCTTCCGAAAGAATCTCGACTTGTCTTTTGACTCGCCCTAGACTCCCCGCATGAGTAGGGATACGTTGTGATAGAACGGGGGTTCCGAAAGGCGGATGTTTTTGGATTTGGACGGGAAACCACAGTTTAAAGAGGCTTTTTATAAGATTCGATTTGCTACTTCTTCTCTTGCTTGGAACTTCAACGAAAGACTTATCCCAATCTCTCTAGATCGGTTTATCTACCCAATCTTACTTTGTTATCTCCGGTCTTTAGTAGATTAGATTAGTTTTGTGTCTTTAACCTAGATGCATTAGGGTTTCTCTTTTATCGAAGATTGAAGTTACTTGGCTTTACTAGATCAACTTTTGCGTCACACATTTGTTCCACGGATTCGATACCTTGGGCTCACCACTCGAGGGAAGAAGGGTCCCTTGACTACGATGGGAGACTTGTCCGCTTGCAAGTCTAAACGAAATTCTATACAACTATTAACCGTCAACAAGCCCCTTTTTATAGCGCCGTTGCCGGGGAACAAGTGATCAAGATTTGATTTTTTATTGCCTTTTCTTGTAATTTTCAGTTTTCTCTTAGTTTTTCTTTTTGCATCTAATCTAGTTTGTCTAACCCTAGTTTTCATACATTTATTTTTACTTGCTAGTTTTTGCATACTTTGTTTATTGCTAACCCTAACAAGAGATGGACGGCTACCTCTCCAACAAACCCGATAATTTTGTGGATGATCCAGAAAAACTTTACCGGCTAAGGAGACGCGAAGCACATCAAGCTAAAAAGCTGGATTTTGTAGATTCGAAGTCGGAAGACAAAGGATCGAAGGAATCTCCGAAGAATTCACCACCTCAAAGTCCTCGGGAGAAACGACTTCCACCGATGGGTGACCAACTGCAAGAGCGCAAGATTGGGGAGCTATGCACCCCGGACATCATCGACCTACCAATCTTGAACCTTTAGGAGATCGAAAGACCATTCGAGATCAAGACCTCAACAATCCGCATGGTGCAACATTCACCCTTCACCGGTAAAGAGGATCCGAACCTTCACCTCCAAGCGTTCATTCAACTATGTCAAACTTTCAACATGGATGGGGTGACTCAAGATTAAATGAGGGCAAGGCTTTTTCCGTTCTCACTACTCGGGAAGGCTTTACAATGGTTCCACTCTCAACCGGCGGAGACGGTGCAAAATTGGAACACGTTGATGAAGGCTTTCATGAAGGAATACTACTCACCGGGTAAAACTCAAAGCTTGCGTAATAAGATTGCCACTTTTGTTCAATATCCTACGGAGACTATCTCGGAGGCATTCGAGCGCTTTAACGAGTACACTCGGGCGGTTCCACATCACAAGTTCTCAAAGGAAGACCTCGTGCAAAAGTTCTATCAAGGACTCACCATGGCGTTAAGGACGATCATCAATGCATCGGCGGGAGGATCCATCATCGAACTTACACCGACGGAAGCTTTCACTCTATTCAAGAAGGTCGTGGATAATGACACATGGGCGTCATCCGGGCGCCTGCATCTGGTTCAACCCACGGGGAACCTCAAAGGAGTCTTGCAAGTGGAGAAGGAGAACATACTTGAAGGCAAGATCGACTCGCTCATGAGGAGGCTGGAGAAGATGGAGATAGAAAAGAAAGAGGATCAAGACTTGAAGGCCGCCGAAGCAAGATCCACATGCGAAGAATGTGGAGAGTATGGCCATGTCCGCAAAGATTGTCCGGAGGAAGCCAGGACGCTCGACTACATGAGGAAGGGAGAATTGCCGAACTTCCTCTACGGGCAAGGTAGACCTCAATTTAATGCAAGCTCATCTATTCCGAATTCGGTTCCGCTTCGTATACAATTGAAGGAATTCATGGACGAGCAAGCTAAGATCAACATGGACACCGTCACCAAGTTCAAGACCATAGACAAGGTGTTGGAGAACACCGATAGCAAAGTGATGGAGGTCGGAAGCTCCAACCATCAATTGCTCAACATGATGAAGATGCTCGAGACGCAAGGTGGACAACTTGCGGGGCGCCTCACTAATGATGAAGGGAAGCTTCCGGGACAACCCAAAAGTCCCGAATCGGCGAAGGCCATTCAAACATGTTCGGGAAAGGAGACCGAAGATCCGGAACGTTCCGCGGGAGCAATGAAGCCTAAACCATCTGCCGAGACGGAGGGAGTAGCTAAGGAGAAGGTTACGGGGATCGTCACCGAAGAGCCCGAATTTGAGATGCTGGTGGAAGACACGAGGATACCACAACTAAAGCCACGCTACTTCCGAGGTAAACTTGACAACCACTTTGAGAAGTTTGTGGAGGTTGTGCGTAGACTTAGCATCAACATGCCATTACTAGATGCCCTACAAGTACCTACATATTCTGGTTACTTTATAGACATACTTGCAAATAAATATGAGATAGCAACACTCGGGGTAGATCATGTCAAGATGTCCAAGGAGTGTAGTGCCGCTATTGCTAATGGGCTAGAGAAGCAAAAGGACCCCGGGTGCCCTACAATTCCTTGTTCCGTTGGTTCATACAACTTCGAGAAGGCGTTATGCGACCTTGGAGATAGTGTGAGCGTCATGCCAAGAGATGTGTTCGAGAAGCTACGCCTACCATTGGAGCCTACGTGTATGTGTTTGGAGTTGGGAGATAACTCCATTCGCTATCCCTTGGGCATTGCCGAAGATGTACCCGTGAAGGTCAGACATCACTTCATCCCCGTCGACTTCGTGGTGCTCGAGATGGGAGAGAGGGAGAAGCCGCCGCTCATCCTTGGGAGGCCCTTCCTCAAGACCGTGGGAGCTACTATTGATGTTGGCAAGGGGGAGATCATGTTCAATATCAACGGAGAAAGGAGTTCCTTCAAGTTTCGTCCATGACTCGAGGCATGCAACATGATTGGAGTGAAGGAAGAACCAAAGAAGAAGGAGGGGCTGAAAAAGAAGAAAGAGCCGAAAAAGATGAACGTAAAGAAAATCAAGGAAGGTGTTGCATCCGTCAAGACAAAGGAAGAAAAGTCGCCTGTGAAGACCAAAAAAATGACTAAGCCGGAAGACAAGCCCGTGCCCAAGATGGTGCGGAAGTGGGTACCCAAGATTGCAATGCCCGCAAAGAGCGTTGATCTGAAGTAATCTAGCTATAGACTATAAACGAAGCGCAAGGCGGGAGGCAACCCGTTTCGTCGAGTCAATAATAAGCTACCGGGAGGACAACCCGATTCCAAGTTTTTCGAGTCTTTTTAATAATTTAGTTTTGAATTCTATTATGCAAAGACATTAGACTTAGAAGTGGTTGAACAATATTAGGGACATAATTCTTGGTTGAATATTTTGCTTGATCTTAAACCCTTTTGCATGAACCCTCCTATGTGTTTGTTTGTTTGTTTTTTTTCGAGAAACCACAACCAAATAATTTCAGAACCTAACTCAACCCTTCATCCTTATTATGGTGCTGTGGTTGACTTATTTTTCATGCTAAAAACACACGAGTAGAGCCACGACTTATACCTAGGTGTTAATTAAATTTCAGCACGTGGTAGGACTCGCGTAAACCTAGAAACTAAACTTTTGGTTGGTTTTAAAAATCTATATCCTTGGTTTCTCTAAGATTAGAATTTTTCTAAGCCTCATCTAATTTTTTTTATTCAAAATCTCTCTCATTTAGCCAAAATTGGAACCTAAACCTATGCCCCCCATGATCAAGCCGGGAAAAGTTCGCTCTCAATCAATGAAGGCAAACTATACCGGTGAGACCGATATCAACGTAGTCAGAAAATATTTTCGACTTACATTTGTTTTTAATGGTTTAAAAACTTCTCTAAATTTATTCTTGAGCTCTTCCATAGCTCTGAAAATACTTTTAATTTTCGAATTAGAGGAGTGCTTAACCTTAAACACACTTAAAGGGAGGCAATCTAGTTTAAATTAATCATGCATGCACCATTGGATACTCTTTCATCAACTTTCATCAAGACCACATGCAAGGGACAAGCATGGTGCGCAGCAAGCATAAACTTTGCAGGAATTTCATGGTGGCATGTGAAGCAAGTGGAGCAAGGGAGCATGGACATGACTCAAAGCATGAAGCATCAAGTGGAAGGACCAATAATGCAAGAAAAGGAGTGGACGAGAGTGTTTGGGCGGTGCAACTCGTGGAGCACGCGGGCAGGAAAGTTGTAGAGGCAAAATGATCGTGCTGGAAGAAAGCCGAGGCTGGGAGGAGCACCAGGCCACCCAGGTCGGTCGGCCCAGGCCGGCCGGCCTCCCCTACTTAAGGAGCCTCCCGGCTCCCGTTTTCTGCAGGCAAGCTTCCCTCTCCTTCCTTAGTTTGTGTGTTCAAGTTTTGTGTGCCCAGAACCTCCGTAGACATAGCCAACCTTCCCAAGCTTGATAGCTCAAAAAATCCACAACCTTAATCCACTCAAAGTCCACATCCCGAAGTAAGTTTTTAAGTGCCTAATTACCGGTTGCAACCCGGAGTTTTAGTGGAGAGAAGAGTGCAGCAACCATGTGGAAGAAAACCACAAGTCTCTTCTCCAAGAAGAAGGGTTCATCGTCATCCAAGCCGTCGTCGACGACATCTTCGAGGAGGCACTCGGTTTCCGAGTCTCCTCGGAGCATGGAGACGGATACGGCACCACCAAGGAGGAACGACGCCCTCCTCCTCGGTCGCATGAGGGCAACAAGGAGCACGTCCATGAGGTTTACCGAACCTCAAGGGCACATGGAGGAGCCGCCCGTTCCACCTCGACGATCGACCCGTTCAACCGCGCCACCTCCATACACTCCGATATATTCCTCAGATGGCTTCATCATATTGTCGGAGGAGGAGGAGAAGAAGCTCTCTCGTCTTGAGAAGAGACTTGTGCCCAACATCGAGTTCGACGACCAAGCACTCTACTACTTGGGTTTCAGCACCGACATATACTACATGTTGGGGCACCTTGGATGGGTGCAATTCTCGAACAGAGTGTCGGCGGACACCCGCAAGGAGTTCGCCTTGGAAATCTTGATGACCATTGCACCTATCCTTGATGATGGGGTGCAAAGTTTATCATTCCGTTTGGAGGGAGTCCAACAAGTGGTTCCCTACGAGCATGTTAGGGAGCTACTTGGGTTCCATAAGGGAGCTCCGGAGAAAGTTGACGTGCCACCCGGCATGTTAGATGGATTTTGGAATTTGATCTCCGGAGAAGCCCACCAACAACGCAATTGCATCCGCAACCCCATTATCCGAGTATTCCACTCTTGGATGTGCAAGAGGGTATTGGCGAGGATGAGGGAGACGAAGGTGATCGACACGGAGTTGAATTGGCTCTACTCGGCTTTAATCGCCAAGGAGCCAATAGACCCCTCATACCTTATGATCAACCGTTGGTGTTGCGAGGCAACATCGGGTGGGGGAGATATTGGTTCGGGGTGCTACCTCTCTATGTTAGCCTTCTCCCTACGGCCGGGGATCACAAGAAACCCCGAACATCTTTTGCGTGGAACCTCTCTCGGCATTGAATGTTTGCGACAAGGCAAATATATTAGTGGAGATGAGAGAGGAGGTTTTCGTTTGGCCACGGTGAACTTACCCCTTCCGGATGCAAGGCTTAGGCTTTTCATCCAAGGGAGGGAAGATTGGTTGGAAGAGGGACTCCTTGTCCCGGCAGGGAAAAATAAAAGAGGAAGAATCATAGAAGAGGGATCCTCCTCCGCACAAGCGGGTAGTGCACAACCCAATGTTGTGCCACCTTTCGGTGGGATCCCTCCTCCGCCAAGTTATTACGGAGGGCCACAGGAGCAAGCATGGGGGGTAGTGCACCAGTACCCCCACCAAATTATGTGGTGCCCAACGTAACCTTCGCGGAGCCCTACGCACAATATCCCCAACCGCAACAAAGCGTGGCCATAATTGGAGGGTATGTTGCGAGAAATGCGCAAAATGTCGCAGCCGTCCAAGCCAATGCGGCTCAACTTGGTGAGGGCAATGCAAATATTGCCTATGAGCTTGGACGCCTTCACCTAGTGGAGCCGGATCAATTCGTTGGAGGGGATGTCCAACCTTACTACGAGCAAGGGTACTACTATCAAGATTATCAACACCAACCACCGGCGGAGGACTAGGAGGAAGGAGGAACTTTTGTTTTCTTTTCTTTTCCCTTTCTCTGTAATTTTTAGCTTTTGTTTGTGTGTGTTTGCGTAATATTTTCTATTTTTATTTAAATTTCAGCAAGTGTGTTTGTTTATTTTCAGTTTGTATTTCCACTTGATTTCATCATTAATAAAGACACCACCTTGATTATATCTTTGGAAAAGTTACAAAATTTGTGCCATGATGATATATGATTATAATTGCCGCTTTGTTTATCTTTGTAATTGATTTATGCATGTTAAAGCTAGTGCTCTCTTAAAATACGAATCTGAATTTATTTAAATACTAGCTTAGTCTTTAGCGGAGGTTATGATTAAAATAAAGACCCATAGTGTTTTATGTGCTCTCAAGTAATGAATAGTTTGAAGATGGTTTTTATGCTCAAAAATATCGCTAACCTTGTCATAAATATCACTTGTGTGTTGCTCAACCTATCCAGAGCCTAATATATATTTGAGTGCATAAACCTTACTGTACAAGATTTATTTTTGAGTGAGTTATTGCAGGCCATGATTTCTCTGGCCCGAGACTAAGAAGCTGGTCATTCTATTTTTTGCATATCCATCTTTTTGCTACCCTTTTATCCGTGCATTGTGCAACCCCACATCGGGGATCTCACAAACCTCGCCGGATATCCACCCTTAAAACCAAATATCATCTTTTGTGATTACCTCCTTGACCACAATCTATCGTTGAGAATGGATCATCAATTCAAGGAAGATCGCAAGACGGTGCCAACATTGAAGAATTCAAGTATCTCTCCAAGGAAAAATATTTCCGGTACCTACCTTATTTATCACCTCTTTACTTGAGGACGAGCAACGTCTAAGCATGGGGGAGGAGGTAGGTACGATGCAATTTTAGAGTTCAAAGGGGAGCAAATAAAAAATCAAAACTCCGATGTGAAAGTCACGTTACCGAATGTATGACAGAAAAAAAATGAGGAAAAGAAAGAAAGAAAGAAAGAGAAATATGAGGAAAAGGAAAAAAGTATGAGTATGTGTAAAAATAAAAATAAAGTTAACTCCCCGGTTCTCTAAAGTGCATTAGGAAATTCAAGGCTTCAAGATTAAAAGATCCATGCTCAATTTTCCAACCATGTGCAATCCGATAACGAGGACTTCCTTTGTGCCTCGGGATCACTCTTTGCTATTTGCATATGTCCACCTATCTCAAGTGTGTGTATTTTTCTCTTTCCCCTCCTTGATATAACATCATTTTCCAATGACCTTTTTGACGAGTCTCGGTAAGACCATGAGAAGCTTGTCTTGTTTTGACAACATCTCATTTATAATATCTTGGTAGGACTAAACTTTCCCAAAAAGCTCCATATAAAGCCTATCACCACATATTTGTTATGAGAGGGAAAGGAGTAGAATATATAGGCTTGAGAGACAATATGAGATGAGAGTTTATGAGCAATATGCAAGATGATTTAAATTTGTGAACTTGGTTTAGCTTTTCTCTATCTCATTCTTTATTCCAAAAATTCTGAGATCTATTTAAATTTGGGAGCATGTTAATACTTGTGGGATAAGCTTAATTAAGAATCTACCCTCCGTAGAGATGAAGGATAGTACATTATGGAACTTTAATGAATTAAAATTTTGAGAGCATTATGTTTTCTCATGTATGATCAAGTGCAAGGTTTAAACATTGATGGGCAACGATGATATCCATCGAAGGCTTACTCGAGGACGAGCAAGGTTTAAGCATGGGGGAGATGTTGGCGGTGAAAATCCGTCAACCTAGCCATGAGTTTACCTTCAGTGTTGGCATAAGTTTTATACCTTATCCATTGGTCCTAACCCTCGTGGTATAACAAGTTCACGTGTGCATGTCTGTTTTGGAGTTTAGTGTTTATGCAGGGTTTTAGCGTTGAATGCAAGACTATCGGGATAAGTTCATCAAGCACCTTATGACAAGACCTTGAAGCCCCGTACAAGTCATGCAATGAAGCAAACTTAACTCCAAGAAGCCAGGGACTTGATCCGAGAAGATGACAAACTCCGAGGACCAAACCAGAAAAGTGCTGAATCTTGCAAGACAAGGAGTTATGCCCAATTCGGAGAGAAACTGACGACATGGACCTACATGCTGAAGGGGGAAACATCTAGAAGACAGGGAACCGACATAGAGCAAAGGAGGCCTCGGGCTGGGCCTGGATGGGCCCAGACCGGCCGGCCCCAGCCGGCCGGCCGGCCCCCGTCCAAGGTGCCGTTCACCCCCTCCTTTGCCCTAGCCGCCATTCGGGATATTTAAAGCCCCGGGGTCGAGAGCCACGCATGATCCAATTCGTCATCGGCCGCCGAGGAGCAGAGAAGAGAGGGACACCATCCCGGAGAGGAGAGTGTCGAGCTAGTTGACTAGGGTCTCCCTAGCTGACGTCGGAACCTTGCACGGAAGACCACGTCGGAGTTCCCGGAGCTGGAAGCAAGACCAAGGAAGGATATCGGTGGTAATCTTGTGTATGTATCATTGTCATAGTTTAATTATCAAGTTGAATTTATTCTTAGCGATCAAGTGTTTCCTCGAAGATTTCGTTTTTCAATCGGATTTGCTTATTCTAAATCTATTCTCGAGTTAGATTACATAGGGTGTTCTTGTAGCCACGCTGGCTAGAGGTACACGCCGGATCTTCCGAAAGAATCTCGACTTGTCTTTTGACTCGCCCTAGACTCCCCGCATGAGTAGGGATACATTGTGACAGAACGGGGGTTCCGAAAGGCGGATGTTTTCGGATTTGGACGCGAAACCACGGTTTAAAGAGGCTTCTTATAAGATTCGATTGGCTACTTCTTCTATTGCTTGGAACTTCAACAAAAGGCTTATCCCGATCTCTCTAGATCGGTTTATCTACCCAATCTTTCTTTGTTATCTCCAGTCTTTAGTGGATTAGATTAGTTTCATGTCTTTTACCTAGATGCATTAGGGTCTCTCTTTTATCGAAGATTGAAGTTACTTGGCTTTACTAGATCAACTTTTGCGTCACACATTTGTTCCACGGATTCGATACCTTGGGTTCACCACTCGAGGGAAGAAGGGTCCCTTGACTACGACGGGAGACTTGTCCGCTTGCAAGTCTAAATGAAATTCTATACAACTATTAACCGTCAACAGCCGCCGCCACCCTGGCCTCAGGAACCCCAAACCATAGTCGTCGTCACCCCGTGCGCTGAGCCCGTGAAACCCTAGCACGCCGCCGCCGCTGTTCTCCGCCACCGTTGCCGCTCCGCCGTCGAGAAGCCGCACCGGAGCTGCGCAAGGAGGTGAGGAGCTCCCCGGTGTCGTTTGTCGTCGACCTCATGCCCCATAAAGCCTTGTCGTCGTCGCCGTAGTTGCGCCTCCGAGTCACGACACCTCGCTGTGTCGCGCGCTGTCTCCGCCGCACCCGAGCCGTCCGCGCCGCCCTAGTTAAGTTCGCCTCTCCACGTGCTGCCCATCGAAGCAATCCGTGCACGAAATCGAGCACCCTAGCTCAATCTCGTGCGACGCCGATGAGACCACTGCCACTCACCACTGTCCTCCGCCGCTCGCCGCCGGCCCAGAGCGTGCATGCGTCCTCAGCCGTCGGATCGAGATCCGACGATCTCTGTCTCTTTGACCCGCATCAACAGCCAGCCACCGCTGCCAGCCGTCAGATTTAGATCCAACGGATCAGATCTAGTTGACCCTGGGTCAATACCGGTCAAACCGGCATGACCCCGTCTTTTTACAGAAAACCCCCTGAGCTTTTCAGTTTTACAAAAATACCCTTCCGCAGTAGTAAGTTGAAGGACCGATACGACGAACCAGAGAGGGGGGGAGTGAATGGGAGCCGATAAAAATTCTTCTCAAAGGAGATGGAAACTCCAACAAGATGAACAAGTCTTACAACACACGTCTCCGACTCACTACCCAAGTTGGCCAAGCCCACGTAGCCACTGGAGTGCCACTGGACCTAGGAACCAGAGAACGCAGCAGAACACCAAACCTCGAGTCTACAGACCCACACCGGTCAGACCGGTGAGCACCACCGGTCGAGCCCGGTCCCCGCCGGGTGAACCGAGCAACTTTCAATAAGTGGCTCTACACCGGTCGGAGCGGTGAGACACACCGGTCGGACCAATCACGGCACGAAAGCCCCCAAGGCACCAAACAAAGCCACCGACCACCAAACGGACCCAAACTCGAAACGGCGGCACCACGGGACAACGGCGAACACACCCGGACGTTCACCCGAGAAAAACCCACGAGGGTTGCACCGGTCGGACCGGTCAAGAGCACCGGTCAAACCGGTGTAGCACGGGCGACTCGGGATGAACGACACAGCGCGGTCAACTCCTCCAAATCCAAACCTCGATCTCCCGAATCGCTCCACGGACTTGAACAAGACTTTGGGGATATTAGGAACACCTCATGAGGAGTCCATAGCCAAGTTTAATCCCACCAAAACTCGTCTAAAAAGGAGGAATCAAGGAAATCACTCCAAGAGCACTTCCAACCCAAGAACTCAAGAAACCCCAAAATCGAGCACCTTTACTCATGTATTTGGGAGGGGAATCACAGCCCAAAGAACCACGAAGGGTTCCCACAAATTTCCCCCATCAAATCCCCAAGAGAAAGGTCCCGAAAACAACCCAAAGAAATCACCAAGAGAGGGCTCCGAAAATCACCACCAAGAACAACCGGGGAAAACACATCCAAACCTTGAGGAACCACGCCGAATCATCTATACATGAAACAAAGGTTCATACAAGGTCTAGCAAGCCGCCCGATCATCCATCCCTCTCAACAAGATCTCTCCATGAAGCTCTCTTGCTAGTCCTATGGAAAACCTAAGGAAAATAGCAAGGAAAAAGGGAAAACAAATGAGCTAGGGTTCCAAGAGTTGGCTGCCATCCTCTCACCTCTTGGGTTATATGGAGGCAACCGAAAGTCTAAAATACCCTTCTCTAACAACTAGGGATACAAGCCCCTCAAGGGCGGTTTTGGAAGACTTGAAGCTTTCTCCATCGGACGGATGCCCGACGACCGCAACCTGCTTAGCCTCGACGCAAGCCTTGCGATCCCGACGCGTGTCCTCCGCTTCGAAGATTCCGGACTGCGTCGTCGCACACCGGTCAGACCGGTCAGACCCACCGGTCAGACCGGTCTGGCGCTGCTGCAGCTCCGTCTTTGGTTCTTCGGTCTTGGCTTTGTGGATCAACCAAGGAACCTACTGGTTTTCTGGTGAACCACCGGAAACCCCGCGAACTCGGTGTAGCCTCCGCCAATCTCCACTCATGACTCGACTCCCACGTAGTCCCGGCTCGACCTTGGTTTTGAGGCTCAACCAAGAAACCGTCCATGACTTCATCTTGTTGTTCATGCCACCATGCGGCCCGCGCTTGACCCCGCTGGCCACCGGGTCCCACGAGCGAAGCCTACTTGTCTTCTCCACACCTGGAGGCCTCACTGGCGACGACCTTTCGCGCTTGCTCTTCACCTGCACCAACACCAGTCAAGACGCAACCTGCACCTGCAATACTTAGCCAAGAATCAATCCACACAACGTTGTCAATCACTCATCACACAAGGAAGCGACCATCCACCGGTCCTCGAACCACACATGGTCCTCAATCTCCCCCTTGATGAGTGCATTGACAACACCCACACGAAAGTAACAAGAGAGAAAAGAAAAAGAAAAGAAACCAATAAAAAGAAACTCCAACAGGCGATCGAAAGCCAAACAAAGGCAAAGAACAAGATCACTTGAAGAAGACAAGTCTCGGACCCCTTCGGCAAGGGCAACGGCTCGACACATCCGAGACAAAAACAAAACTCAAGCAAAGAGCGCAAACCACCAAAGCAAAGCTCGAACAACCACAAAGAGCTCCCCCTGCACACATGCAAGCTCCCCCGGAACCAATGCACCTCCCCCTGGACGAATGCATGCAAACCGGTGAAAACGGGGAGGCTGCAAAGCAACTTCGACTCACACCGGTCGGACGGTCATCACCACCGGTCAGACCGGTGCCTAAGATGTGTACAGGACCAGCACTCACACCGGTCAGACCGGTGCTCACCACCGGTCAGACCGGTGCACAACAGAGCCCAGAAATGGCTCGAAACCACCTGAAAACCTTCTAAACGCATCCAGCAAGCCATTTCAAGCTCAAACTTCTCCCCCTTGTTGGCAATGCATGAATCAAGCCAAAAAATGCAAAAAATTCAACCTAGAGCTTCTCAAATAGACAAAATTCAACAAAGAATGCTACACATGTCCAAATGAGCAAGTTAGATACTCTACAGCTTCGTATCGATCTCAACTACATGATCACCAAGTTTCACAACCATTGGACGAAGCTAAGATGGATTTGGGCAATTTTGCGAAAAACTTGCCTCTCATGAGGAAAGTCCTAAACATGATCAAAACATATCAAAATGGCAAAGCCACACAAACTTCATGCTAGGACAGCCATTCTAATCATAAGACCATCACAAACACCCACAAGCACCTCATGTCATGTCAAAGCCACAAAGCCATGTGCCTACTTCTATGTATGAGACTTCTCATTGGTAGGCATCATGCAACGGTTTAGCACCCAAAGCAAATTAAATTCAGCACATATGACATGGGAGCATGTTTTCCAAGCATTTTTCATTTCATTTTCAGATTTGTAAATGGTACATGAAATGTCTTTGCGACAAAAAGGAACTTATGCCCCTCCACAAGATGAAGCAAGAGGGCTAAACATTCATGATGGCAAATGAGCCTTTGGCCCCATATGATCAATAAACTAGCTATCCAACCACAAATTAAGCATAGCCAAGCCACTAAAACATGTCAAGATCATGTAAAAACATTTACACATGAGAGAGCATACATGTGACATTTTTCAAAAAACATAGCCATCAACCATGGATTATTCATCAAGATCATCAAGAGCTAAGCCGAACTAACCATAGCATACCAAACAAGCTCACGAAGACATATATCTCATTCCATGGTGAATAATGTATATGAGAGAAGCTTTTCCTAACCAATGCATATGATACAAAATGCATGCAATCTAAGATACATGGATGCCTATACATCATGTTACATATGCCATGCCAAATGCAAGAAATGCACAAAGGAAAGCTATACATATGCTACAAAGGAGCTCCCACACACCAAGCTCACAAACGACCGGCTCCTCGAGGGGAGGCAAAAAGGGCTCGACACCACCGGCAAAAGAGCAAAGGAGCACAAAACTCACAAGCTCCCCCTAAACACATGCACTAGGGCCAAAGAGCATACAAAGCTCACCCTAACACATGAGATAGAGAAGGAGCAAAACAAACCAAGTGGCTTGACCAAGGCCACACACTCGAAGGTCACAAAAACACTTACCGTTATCATTTCTTCACAATTCACTCATCCTTGTCCACCATCCCCGAAAGTGATGTACCTCCATGTCACCACCGGGGTATGAGGCCGAAGAACCACCCCCAATATCAACCAAATGTTCTCCGGGCCATCCACCTGCAACTCAAAACCAAGAGCGAGAGCGAGCAAACGACTCAACACTGGGGTTAGTTCCAAAAGTGTAAAACCAGTGCCTAGCCATTTGCTCGAAGTGGGGTTAGCACAAACCAAACCATCTTTCCTACCAAAGCTACCTCCACGAACACCACCACGGTGACCACCATGAGGGAACCACCCCTCTCTGCCTAGAGGAGGACCAAAACCACGAAAGAGAACCCGTGGACCGTCGCTCCTCTCCTTCTCAAAGCTATGACTCCTCCCATCCCCGTAGTGAACTCGAGGGGGAGAACGCCTAGCAACCTGACCACCTGCAAACTCTCCAGCCCAACCACCAGAACCACGACCTCCAGAAACAACCCTCGCACCTGTACGAGCACGAAACCAAAAACGCTGCCTGTCCAGGCCTGCACCGGTCTGACCGGTGCTCCACACCGGTCTGACCGGTGTGACCTGGGCAGCAACACCTCCAACAGCCTTCCGCTCTCCCCAAGCCCGAACTGTCCTCACACTCGCCTTGGCCCTGGGCATCTGCACACGAGGCTCAAGTACACCATCGGAAGTATGGTACTTGTCCTTGTTAGCCCACTCCTTTGCCATTCTCTCCTCACGCTTCCTCTTGAAGCAAAACTCATCCTTATGGCAATCTCTCCCACAATAGCCACAATGAAACCTCACAAGCTTAGGCTTAGGCTTGGGATGTGGCTGCTCACTAGGTTTCTCTCCACTCAACTCCTCCACCGGTTTCCCCTCACTAGCCTTCTCACTTTCTTTCCCAAAGAACACTTTCCCCGAAGTGCTCACAAACTTGATAGGCTTTTGTAGATCATTTGTGGGTGTAGGAAACACAGGTGGAGCTGGGGTTGTGTCTAGTCGATTCCTAAGATGGTTAGGTTTTGGGGGGAAATCATTTTTGTGGTGGGTTTTTGGTGGCTCCGGGATATTCTCTCCACTTCCCTCACCAACCTTGTTTGCCCCAAGTCCCTCACCATCCTGCCTCTTAAATGCCTCGATCATCATCCTCAACTGAGGCTCATGACCAGACAACCAACCCATCAACTTTCTCAAGTCATCATTCTCATCCTGCAAATGATCAACATAATGTGCAAGTTCCAAATTTTTCAAGGCATGCATTTCACAGGTAGAGCATGATGTAGGCATGGGTTCCTTCAATTTAGCCTCAAGTGAACTAGTGTAAGCATGCATCTCATCAATCTTAGCATGCAAAACAGGGCAAGAAGTGCAAGCACCTAGCAAAGCAGATCTAGACTTAAGCTCGCCCACTTCAACCCTAAGCACATCTAGTTCCTCACACTTGGAGGCATGCTTCTCCTTAAACAAAGCAAGATCGGCAAGAAATATGGAGCAATCAAGACAATCAACCTCATCCGAAACAACAGGGCTAGCCTTAAGGGAATCAATCTCAAGCTTGCTATCAAGCACTTGTGTCTCTAGCTCAGGCACTCTAGTCCTAGCATCCTCGAGTGAAGCCCTAAGCTCTTTTCTCATTTTCTTGGCCTCTCTAAGCATGTCATCACGGTTATCAAGCAAAGAGCCAAGCCTCTCATTCTCCTGGCGCAAGAAGGGAAGTTCATCACGCACCTCGTCGTCGGACTCAGAGTCCGAGTCGCTCTGTGTGCTCTTCTTGCTGTCGGAGCTCAGCGCCATGGTGCAAAAGCCATCTCTCGCGAAGCAGCTCAGCCCGCTCAGGTTCTTGGACGACTTCTTGTTTTTGCGACGATCACCTTCATCTTCACTGCTGCTCGAGCTCGAGGTGGAGTACGCGGAACTGGAGTCGATGTCGCTCGCTCCAACCATCGCTCGGGCCTTGCCTCGGCTCTCCTTCTTCCTCGATCGTCGCTCGTCCTTGTAGTTGTTCTTGTGCTTGCTCTTGTGGTCGCGCCTCGAACGGTACTTGCCGTCCATCCTCGGCTTGTGCTTGTAGCCGTCCTTGTTCTCGGCCTTCTCCGGGCAGTCGGCGACGAAGTGTCCCGGCTTGCCGCACTGGAAGCATGTCCTCGTGTTCCTCCTCATGTTCACACGGTTCTCGTGCAGCCTCTCGAACCGCCTCGTCAGGAGCGCCAGCTCGTCCTCTCCAAGCTCGTCGAACTCCTCATCTGGCATAGACATCAAAGAGGAGAAAGAGAACATCCTGGTGGATGGGTTAGAGTTAGCCTTTCCTTTGGAACCACCAACGAGGGAAAGACTATAGGAGTCAGTCGGACCCTCGAGCTTGGCAGTCATGCCCCTATCCACCTCAGCTGACTTGAGCTTCGAGAACAACTCGTTCACCGTCAGAGTGTCATAATTCTCCGACTCCACAATGGCCTCAAACTTTCCGCCCCAAATCGTACGATCCAAAGGGTGTAAGAGCTTGACTGCTCTATCATGATCATCGTACGGGAGCATGTCCACATTGGCCCTCATGTTGTTCACAACCACCGTGAACCTCTGAAACAAGGCATCGATGGACTCACCGGGGAGATGAGTGAAGTTCTCGTACTCTCTCCGGTAGGTCGCATACATTCGTGCCTGAACCTGGGCATTCCCAACATGAGCCTCTTTCAACACCGCCCAAATCCTACAAGCCAAGTGCTCGATGTGCACCCGATCGAACTCAGGCTGACACAAAGCACGAAACAAGTAGTCGACCGCCTTATTGTTGGCGTCGAATCTGTCCCTTGATCCTGGAGCGAGGAAGTCCATCGGCTGGACATAGCCTGTGTCCACCGTGACATCCCAAAGGATCTGACCCTTTCCGCGGAGGAACGCACCCATCCGCTTACTCCACATCTGGTAGTTCTTGCCATCGAAGTGTGGAGGACCTGAACCCCGTTCCTGGTACGCCATCCATGGATCTTAGACTGGTTAGAATCAATAAAGACCCGAACCGGCTCTGATACCACTTGAAGGACCGATACGGCGAACCAGAGAGGGGGGAGTGAATGGGAGTCGATAAAAATTCTTCTCGAAGGAGATGGAAACTCCAACAAGATGAACAAGGCTTCTAACACACGTCTCCGACTCACTACCCAAGTTGGCCAAGCCCACGTAGCCACTGGAGTGCCACTGGACCTAGGAACCAACACACAACCTTCCGACCCGAGAAAGTAGCGGAACACCAAACCTCGAGTCTATAGACCCACACCGGTCGGACCTGCTCACCGGTCGGACCGGTCCCCGCCGTTGAAACCGAGCAACTTTCACTAAGTGGCTCTACACCGGTCGAGCCGGGTGAGACACCGGTCGGACCGATCACGGCCGAAAGCCCCCAAGGCACCAAATAGGCCAACCGACCACCAAACTGACCCAAACTCGAAACAGCAGCACCACAGGACAACAGCGAACACACCTAGACATTCACCCGAGCAAAAAACCACCGAGGGTTGCACCGGTCAGACCGGTCAAGAGCACCGGTCAGACCAGTGTAGCCTGGGCAGCTCGGGATGAACAGCACCCGGGGGTCAACTCCTCCAAATCCAAACCTCGATCTCCCGAATCGCTCCACGAACTTGAACAAGACTTTGGGGATATTAGGAACACCTCATGAGGAGTCCATAGCCAAGTTTAATCCCACCAAAACTCGTCCAAAAAGGAGGAATCAAGGAAATCCCTCCAAGAGCACTTCCAACCCAAGAACTCAAGAAACCCCAAAATCGAGCACCTTTACTCACGGATTTGGGAGGGGAATCACAACCCAAAGAACCACGAAGGGTTCCCACAAATTTCCCCCATCAAATCCCCAAGAGAAAGGTCCCGAAAACAACCCAAAGAAATCACCAAGAGAGGGCTCCGAAAATCACCACCAAGAACAACCAGGGAAAACACATCCAAACCTTGAGGAACCACGCTGAATCATCTATACATGAAACAAAGGTTCATACAAGGTCTAGCAAGCTGCCCGATCATCTATCCCTCTCAACAAGATCTCTCCATGAAGCTCTCTTGCTAGTCCTATGGAAAACCTAAGGAAAATAGGAAAGAAAATGGGAAAATAAATGAGCTAGGGTTCCAAGAGTTGGCTGCCATCCTCTCACCTCTTGGGTTATATGGAGGCAACCGAAAGTCTAAAATACTCTTCTCTAACAACTAGGGATACAAGCCCCTCAAGGGCGGTTTTGGAAGACTTGAAGCTTTCTCCATCGGACGGATGCCCGTAGACCGCAACCTGCTTAGCCTCGACGCAAGCCTTGCGAACCCAACGTGTGTCGTCCGCTTCGAAGATTCCGGACTGCATCGTCGCACACCGGTCAGACCGGTGCTCCTCACCGGTTAGACCGGTCCCCACCGGTCAGACCGGTCTGGTGCTGCTGCAGCTCCGTCTTCGGTTCTTCAGTCTTGGCTTTGTGGATCAACCAAGGAACCCAGTTGTTTTCTGGTGAACCACCGGAAACCCCGCGAACTCGGTGTAGCCTCCGCCAATCTCCACCCATGACTCGACTCCCACGTAGTCCCGGCTCGACCTTGGTTTTGAGGCTCAACCAAGAAACCGTCCATGACTTCATCTTGCTGTTCATGCCACCATGCGGCCCGCGCTTGACCCCGCTGGCCAGCGGGTCCCTCGAGTGAAGCCTACTTGTCTTCTCCACACCTGGAGGCCTCACCGGCGACGACCTTTCGTGCTTGCTCTTCACCTGCACCAACACCAGTCAAGCCGCAACCTGCACCTGCAATACTTAGCCAAGAATCAGTCCACACAACGTTGTCAATCACTCATCACACAAGGTAGCGACCATCCACCGGTCCTCGAACCACACATGGTCCTCATAAGTTTCTTTGCAGTCAGGTCCTTTTGTTACGTTTAGGCCCGGAACCTTTAGGTTTCATTACAGTTTAGTCCTTACACCTTCTTTAGTGCGTATCTTGGTCATTTTAACTCCGTTTTTATTGTTCTTTATGTCCACGTGATCGCCTCGAAGTGTAGAATAGTTTTACGTCTCTGTTTTGTTCTGTTAGTATTGTTTGATGATTGTTTCTTATTTATTCTTGTTGTTTGCTTGTATGTGATTATTGTGGAGCGTAAAGAGTGAAGCGTTCGAAGGCTTTGAAGATCAAGACACGCAAGAGTTTGAGCAGCCGAGTCTTGTTGAAGGCAAGTCTTCCTTGATGCATGCCCACTTGTCCTACATAACATGCATTTAATTCACTGTATTTACTTTTCTTACTTGAGTTAACTTTGACGGGAACCTATTAAGGATCATGCCTAGTCTTTTAGAACCTTTGCCTTGTAACCGGGTTAATATAATTAATCTTGATGGTAGTTATGGCTTAGCATGCTTAACTGGAATGGTATTAACCAACTTGGATACATTTATATTTTATGTTCCATTTTATGTTGTTTTACTTTACAAGATCACTATGTTATGTTAATCGGAACATGGAGAACCACCCAGGAAAACAGTACAACCACAAGAACTAACGGGCAATGGTCTTGGCTTAGTAATTAGGAACTTTAGCTTGGGGTGATCTTACCTGATAAGGACAAGGGATCGGTGGTACTGCGGGGTATAGACTCGCTCTAGCAAGGGGCTGGGTGAAATATTCTTTTTATGGTGGGGTATTGACCTGCTAGGGGACTTTATACCTTGCTAATTGATCCGGACCTTGTGGGTCATAACTTGCTAGGGAACCTTTGTAAAGGCCATGTAGTGTCTCTATGCAACCACACCTCGGTAGTGTGGTATGGTGCCTTGCAAACACCGCATGGTTGGGTTCAAAGTTCTTCGGAGCTTTTATGCTCTTGTGGTGAAAGTGTACAACCTCTGCAGAGTGTAAAACTAACTAGTTAGCCGTGCTCACGGTCAAGAGCGGCATGGACCCTCACATGACTAAGTTATGGAATTTAAATGTTAAATTGTTGTTCTATCTTTATTTTTTATGCTTACACTTTATTAATTGGGGTTGGCATGAACTTACACTCTTTAGTAATTATGTTGCTAATAAAACTTGACTCACTAAAATGCTAAACTGCTTGAACCTTAGCCATCCACCCTATGGCCTTGCATGTTATGTTGTTTCCCCTTGCTGAGTACGGCACGTGCTCACGCTTGTCTATTTTCTTGTATCTACAATACTCGGATTGCTGCTCAGACTGGGAGAACTTTGAAGACTACGACGGTGATTTCTAGGAGTTCTAGTTGTGGGTGTCTTCAGTCAGCTGCCTGTGGAGGCATCTTTATCCGCTACGAGAACTCGTTATTTATGTTTCATTTAAGGCTATGGTCTCGTAATAACTCTTTATTCATGTGGCACTGATTTTGGTATTAACAGTGTCATTGCATGTGTGTAACTTGATTCTAGTGCACACGTGATCTACGTATTCAGTTTTGCCTTTAAAACTAGGTGTGACAGAGTGGTACCAGAGCCCTGTTGACTGTAGGACGTTAACCTAGATAGAAATGGTCAGAATTAAGGATTTTTATAATCATAGAAGCCTTTCTCTCACAAGCTTGCTTTATTTCTACTAACCTTATATTCTTGCTTTTGCCTCACCCTTGAGTTAATCTGGATTCTCTACCTTGTGCTTGCTTTTAGCTCTCACCCCTTTTTGTCTTGCCATCTATATCACTCTACACTGCACTTACAGATGGTTCGTCGTTTGAAGCCTTCTCACACTGGTGCTGCCCACCAGTATGCTCCGCAGGAAGAGTACAATGACTTCCATGAAGGGGACACATATGAAGAGATCGAGATGGAAGCTGCACTAGTAGCCGCCCCTGACCTCATCGTGGTGTCTGATGATGAGGAGGATCCAGAGGAGGTGAACCCAGAAGAAGGAGAGCCAGCTGATCAGCCAAACCAGCAGGAGCAGGCGCCAGGAGAAGATCTGGATGATCACCATGGTCCAGAGGTGGTGGAAGAAGTGCAAGAGCAAGATGAAGCAGCTGAGGAAGTGATCTGGGACGTGTACCACTACCGGGTTGATGGAGTGGGCATTCCCATGGCTGACCACCTGCAAGCTATGATACTTTACTTGGGCTATGATAAGGCCCCTATTTACCATTGTGAGATGTGGACTCACCCGTGGTTCGAGCCCCATTGGGAGGTTGCGGCCATCCTGGAGGAGTACGTTCCATTCCATGGAGCGAGGGAGACCTCCAAGCATCATGATGTGGCCCACAGGACCACTATGGACGCTGGCATAGCAGAGGCAGCTCGGAGGGCGCTCTATGTGCTCTCCCACAAAGAGCGTGACAGGTTGGAGGATACCAACTGCAGGTACACACCTTTCAGAGCAAGTGGGGAAGCCAAGACCTACATCGCTCCGGCTCCAGCCTATCAAGGAACGCTGAACAACGTCCGGAGTCTTCTTGCTGCTATTAATACCGCCTTGGACGAGACCAACAACACTCTGTACGCGGCAAAGCAGCAGATCTTCACTCTGGAGTTGTAGAAGTGCGCCTTGGAAGCTGCACTGCAGAACAGGGAGCAGCCAGTGGTTCATGACACCACAGAAGCATGTACCTTCCCATCACCCAAGAGGCCACGCTATGACTCCCCTGATGCCCGCACGGATGCCATGCCAGAAGAAGATAGTCCTTAGGCTTAAGTTAAGATTAGGGTCTTTTGTAATCGCTAGTAGACGATCGGTTAAAGTGTGTTTAGTTTAGGTGAGTGGTTGAATGCTTGGTTTTGTGTTAAATGTTTGAGTTGGATTTTGTTTGAGTGCAATGTGTTGTGGAGTGATGACCACAACGACATTAGTTTAGTAGTAAGTTTGCGGGGGTCAACTTTCTGTCTCAATCATTTTATCTATCTTAATCTTTGTGTCTCCTTAAAGCTTACTCCATATACAAATCCAAGAGCTTCAAATCGGTTCGCGCAGTTTTCTGAGTAAGCTGCGCTGTTTTAATTTTATCTCGGGCTACAAAACTCTGATTGCAGTAAATCCAATTGGAGAAGTTCAGAAATTTTGTGAATGATTTTCTGTGCAAAATTCAGAATTTAGGATAAATAGTCAGAGAGATATGCCCGAAACATTGCAGTCCCATGAATCTGTTAAACATTGCTGACCTACCTGACTTGTTTATTTTATACCCCGAGTTACAGAACTCCGATTGAGGTGATTCCAGTTGAAGTAGTTCCGTAATTTCATTACCTATTACTGGTTAAAAGCTCATAATTTTTGGTTACCCACGCTGAGAGTTATGCCTGATTGTTTAGGGTCAACAGAATATGTCTTAGTCAAACATCTTTGTTACCTTATCATTCTGGGTTTAACTCTTGGTACAATCATCTAAAGTAATGTCCCTAACACTCAGATGGTGAACACCAGGTCAGGATCAGGAGTCGATCAACCGGCAGTGAATCGTCCAGGCAGGGCACCCCAGCAAGCACGGATGGATCCCGCCATGCAGCAGTTCTTCCAGACGCAGACTCAGGCACTCAGCTTCTCCAGGACCTGACCAACACTGTGGCGAATATGCAAGCTTAAGCTAACAACCCACTGGTGCAGCAGCTGGCGCCTCGCAACAAGCACCGGGAGTTCATGAGTCACCACCCCCCGGTGTTCGCTCATGCTGCTGATCCGCTTGAAGCTGAGGATTGGCTGAAAACAGTGTTGAAGATGCTCACTACCTGCCAGTGCGATGACAGAGAGAAGGTCATGTATTCTACAGGACGACTTCAGGGGTCTGCATCCACTTGGTGGGATGCGTATGTCGCTGCTCACACCGCCCCAGACACTATCACATGGGATGAGTTCACCACCAATTTCAGGAGTCACCACATACCCTCTGGAGTCATGAAGATCGAGAAGAAGGAGTTCCTTTCTCTCAAGCAGGAGGGAATGTCAGTGGTTGAGTACAGAGACAAGTTCATTGAGTTGTCTCTCTATGCAACTGAGGAAGTTGCTGAAGACAGAAAGAAGCAGGAGCTGTTCCTAGATGGGTTAGCTGGTTCGCTGCGGTACCAGCTGATGTCTTACCCTTTCCCCACGTTCCAGCAACTAGTTGACATTGCCATTCGCTTGGAGCACAAGTGCAAGGAGCTCAGGGTGCAGAAGAGGAAGGACACTAGCTCTGAACAGTTCAGGAGTGTGTCTCGCCCGCGCTTCACCCCACCGCAGAACACCATGTTCCGCTTTGGAGGGCCGGGTGGAAACTTTGGGCAACAGCAGTTCTAGTGCCCTGTTCAGCAGTTTCAGCGTTTTGCCCCTCAAGACTCCATGCCCCACTTTCCAGCCGAGTCAGTAGAGAGCTCCAGTTGGTACACCAGTGAGGTCTGTGGCACCTCCTAATCCCTCAACTACCACTTGCTTCAAGTGCGGGGAGCTTGGTCACTATGCCAACGCATGCCCGAAGAGGATTCCTCCACACACTCTAGTGCAGAACCAGCAGATGCAGCAGCTGAGAAATGGGAATCAGACCCCGCGGACTAACAAGGGACAGTAGAGCTATGCACGTGGCAAGGTGATGCACGTTGATGCTGAAGTCGCCCAGGAGAATCCCAGAGTAGTGCTCGGTATGTTTCTAGTCAACTCCACTCCCGCCTCAGTTTTATTTGATTCTGGAGCATCCCATTATTTCATTACATCTCAGTTTGTAGCTCCACATAATATACCCACCAGTTCCATGCCACGCCACATGCTAGTTGGCTCACCAGGGCGGAATTGAAAGCATATATATAAGTGTGACAGCGTTAGTCTCAAGATTTTGGGTAGAGATTTCTGGGCTAATCTGATAATCCTGGATTCAAGGGGGATTGATGTGATACTGGGAATGGGATGGTTGACCGCGTGTGATGCGGTGATCTAGTGTGCTAAGAGGTCAGTTCTTCTTACTAATCCAGCTGGGGAAAGGATCGAGTTTGCAGCAGATCCATCACCATCGACAGCCAGTGCCGTGAATCAGCTCAATGGAACAGCCTTAGAAGACATAAGAGTAGTGTGCGACTACCCTGATGTGTTTCCTGAGGAGTTACCAGGTATGCCCCCTAACCAAAATGTTGAGTTCGTTATTGGTCTTTTGCCTGGTACTGCTCCTATCTCTAAGCGCCCATATAGAATGTCTAGTGATCAGTTACAAGAGCTTAAAGCACAGATTAAAGAGTTAATGGGTAAAGGGTTCATTCGTGCTAGTTCATCACCTTGGGGAGCACCAGTTATCTTTGTGGGTAAGAAGGATGGCACACAGAGGATGTGTGTTGATTACAGGTCTCTTAATGATGTTACTATCAAGAACAAGTATCCTCTGCCCCACATTGAGGACTTGTTTGATCAGATGAGAGGAGCCAAGGTGTTCTCTAAGATTGACCTACGATCCGGTTATCATCAGATGAAGATCAGGCCTTCAGATATTCCTAAGACAGCGTTTACCACAAGGTATGGACTTTATGAGTACACGGTTATGTCATTTGGGTTGACCAATGCACCTGCCTACTTCATGTACCTGATGAACAAGATCTTTATGGAGTATCTGGACAAGTTTGTCATGGTGTTCATTGATGATATCTTGATCTACTCCAAGAATGAGGAAGAGCATGAGGAGCATTTGAGGCTTGTGTTGCAAAAGCTGAGAGAGCATGAGTTGTATGCAAAGTTCAGCAAGTGTGAGTTCTGGCTTAAGGAAGTGGCTTTTCTGGGTCATATCATCACCAACGGAGGGATTGCGGTAGATCCATGCAAGGTCAGTGATGTGTAGAAGTGGGAACCCCCTCGTACTTTGTCTGAGATCAAGAGTTTTCTGGGACTCGCTGGTTACTATCGTCGATTCATTGAAGGGTTCTCCAAGATCGTGAAGCCTCTCACCACACTGCTAGAGAAGGACAGAGAGTTCAAGTGGATCGTTGCATGTCAGGGAAGTTTTGAAGAGTTGAAGAAGCGGTTGACCACAGCACCATTCCTATTGATGCCAGATCTGCAGAAGAGTTTTGATATCTACTGTGATGCATCCCGAGAGGGTCTGGGTTGTGTACTTATGCAGGAAGGTCACGTTATAGCCTATGCATCTCGACAGTTGAAGAGGCATGAGCTAAACTATCCTACGCATGATCTTGAGTTAGCAGTAGTGGTTCACGCATTGAAAATTTGGAGGCATTACATTATGGGAACTAAGTGTTAGATCTACACTGATCACAAGAGCTTAAAGTACATCTTCACTCAGAAGGATCTCAATCTGATACAGCGTCGTTGGTTAGAGCTGATCAAGGACTATGATCTGGAGATTCATTATCAGCCTGGTAAAGCAAATTTGGTCACTGATGCCTTGAGTCAGAAGGGTCATGCTAACATGCCTATGGTCTTCCAGTATCCTGGTGAGTTGGTAAAAGAGTTTGAGATACTCAACCTAGAGATTGTTGCACACATAGAGGGAGTGACTTTGGAAGTGCAGACTACTCTGGAGCTGGAGATACGTAAAGGGCAGTTAGATGATGCTAGGATTTGGAAAATCAAGGAAAGTATGAAACAGGGAGAAGCCCCAGATTTCACAGAGGATGAACAGGGAACTGTATGGTTTAAGAATCAAATATGTGTGCCGGAAACAGGAGATCTCAGAGAGACTATCTTGAGGAAAGTTTACGATTTTGCCTACTCTATCCATCCAGACAGTACCAAGATGTACCAGGATCTCAAGAAAAGGTATTAATGGTACGGTATGAAGAGGGTTGTGGACGCACATGTGGTCTTGTGCGACACTTGCCATCGGGTTAAGGCCGAACATCAGAGGCCAGCTGGATTGCCTCAACCTCTGAAGGTGCCTGAGTGGAAGTTGGAAGAGATTGGTATGGATTTCATTGTGGGTTTACCTCGAACCCGAGATGGTTATGATTCGATTTGGGTCATTGTGGATCGTTTAACCAAGGTTGCTCATTTCATTCCAGTGAAGACCACTTATACAAGAGCTAAGTTGGTAGAGCTATACATGTCCAGAATCGTGTGTTTGCATGGTGTGCCAAAGAAGATAGTGTCAGACAGAGGTACCCAATTCACCTCTCGCTTCTGGGAGAAACTGCATGAGTCTATGGATACCAAGTTGAACTTTAGCTCAGCCTATCACCCTCAGACAGATGGACAGACAAAGAGGACCAATCAGATCTTAGAGGACATGCTGAGAGCATGTGTGCTTAAGCATGGTGGTAGTTGGGATAAGAGCTTGTCGTACGCTGAGTTCTCTTATAACAATAGCTACCAAGCTAGTATCAAGATGGCACCCTTTGAGGCTTTGAATGGAAGAAAGTGTAGAACTCCATTGTACTGGAGTGAGACAGGCGCAAGGCAGTTGTTCGCGGCTGACATCATTAAAGAGGCAGAAAAGCAGGTTCAGATTATCAGGGAAAACTTGAGGATTGCTCAGTCTAGACAGAAGAGTTATGCAAATGGAAAAAGGAGAGACGTGGTCTTTCAAGAGAGAGACTATGTGTACCTAAAGGTGTCACCAATCAGGGGTTTGCGTCGATTCAAGGTCAAATGGAAGTTGTCACCCCAGTTTATTGGACCATTTAATATCTTAGAGAGAGTAGGAGAAGTGGCATACATGTTGGAGTTGCCAACTCAGTTAGCTGATGTACATGATGTGTTCCATATCTCTCAGTTGAAGAAGGGTTTTAATCCTCATGACAAGGAGCCATTACCCATGGATGAGCTAAACATTAAGGAGGATCTCACCATTATTGAACACCCTATTTGGATATTGGACACTATGACACGAGTTACCAGGAATAGTGTGATCAAGATGTGCAAAGTGCAGTGGAGTAACCACGCGGAGGAAGAGGCAACATGGGAAAGAGAGGATGAGTTAAAAGCAGAGTTTCCAGATCTTTTTTGCCAATCTATCCGAATCTCGAGGACGATATTCTTCTTAAGGGGGGTAGGATTTGTAACACCCTAATTTTACAAATTTGAGCTTTGAATAAAATTTGATAGAAACCTTTATTTATGCTCCTAAGGATTATAGGGTTGCATTTAATTTCTTTTAGGCATTTAAGTTTTTCTAAAAAAATAAATGAACTATAGGAATTTATTGTTGCATTCATGCTGGTGCATTGCTTTTGGTTGTTTGAATTCAAATTCTAATTTGAATTCATTTGTTTTGTGCCTTTTCTAAATAGTTAAACCTCTACCCTAACCCTCCCTTCCTTTCAGCCCAGTTCGGCTTCGAGCCCAGCCAGCAAAAGTCTGTCGGCGCCCCTCCTTCTCTTCGGCCTGGTCTGCCCGCGCCGCAGCCCGCTTTGGTTTTTCCCGATCGCATCCCAGCACAGGAGCCTGGCCCAGCCGGCCCATTGTGTCGCCACCGACCCACCTTCTCTCTCCCGCGCCCGCAAACGCCGACAGGTGGGACCCACCTGTCATCCCCGTCCCCGCGCCACACCCGAGCCGAACTCGAACGCGAGTCCGACCACGCGTCCGCACCGCCGCGTGCGCTCCTTCCCTGGCGTGGCCCGCACACCAAGGTCAAGCCCTGGCCTATTTATAGCGCCGCCGCCACCACCCCGACCTCAGGAACCCCAAACCCTAGTCGCCGTCACCCCGTGCACCGAGCTCGTGAAACCCTAGCACGCCGTCACCATTACTATCCGCCACTGTTACCGCTCCGCCGTCGAGAAGACGCCCCGAAGCTGCGCAAGGAGGTGAGGAGCTCCCCGATGCCATTTGTCGTCGACCTCGTACCCCATAGCTCCTTGTCGTCACCACTGTAGTTGCATCGCCGCGCCGCGCCGCCTCGCTGTGTCGAGCGCTGTCTCCGCCGCACCCGAGCCGTCCGTGCCGCCCTAGTTAAGTTCGCCACTCCGCACGTTGCCCCTCGGAGCAATCCGTGCACGAAATCAAGCACCCTAGCTCGATCCCGTGCCACGCTAGTAAGACCGCCGCCGCTCGCCACCGTCCTCCGCCGCTTGCCGCCGGCCAAGCACGTGCGTGCATCCGCAGCCGTCGAATCGAGATTCGACGATCTTTGTCGCTTTGACCCGCATCAACAGCCAGCCACCACCGCCAGCCGTCAGATTTAGATCCAACAGATCAGATCTTGTTGACCCCGGGTCAGTACCGATCAAACCGGCATGACCTCGTCTTTTTGCAGAAAACTCCATGAGCTTTTCAGTTTTACAAAAATACCCTTTCGGAGTAGTAAGTTTCTTCGCAGTTTGGCCCTTTTGTTACGTTTAGGCCAAGAACCTTTAGGTTTCTTGACAGTTTAGTCCTTACACCTTCTTTAGTGCGTATCTTGGTCGTTTTAGCTCCGATTTTAGCGTTCTTTATGTCCACGCAATCATCTCGAAGTGTAGAATAGTTTTACGTCTCTTTTCTTCTGTTAGTACTGTTTTATTATTGTTTCTTATTTATTCTTGTTGTTTGCTTGTATGTGATTATTGTGGAGCATAGAGAGTGAAGCGCTCGAAGGCTTTGAAGATCAAGACGCGCCAGAGTTTGAGCAGCCGAGGCATGTTGAAGGCAAGTGTCCCTTGATGCATGCCCACTTTTCCTACATAACATGCATTTAATTCATTGTATTTACTTTTCTTGCTTGCATTAACTTTGACGGGAACCTATTAAGGATCATTCCTAGTCTTTTATAACCTTTGCCTTGTAACTGCGTTAATATAATTAATCTTGATGGTAGCTATGGCTTAGCATGCTTAACTTGGATGGTATTAATCAACTTGGATACTTTTATATTCTATGTTCTGTTTCATGTTGTTTTACTTTACAAGATCACTATGTTATGTTAATCGGAACATGGAGAACCACCTAGGAAAACAATACAACCACAAGAACTAATATGCAATGGTCTTGGCTTAGTAATTAGGAACTTTAGCTTGGGGTGGTCTTACCTGATAAGGACAAGGGATCGGCGGTACTGCGGGGTATAGACTCACTCTAGTAGGGGGCTGGGTGAGTTATTCTTTTTATGGTGGGGTATCGACCTACTAGGGGACTTTATACCTTGCTAACTAAACCGGACCTTGTGGGTC
The DNA here is from genome assembly GCA_947561735.1 of Cenchrus americanus. Lineage (NCBI taxonomy): Eukaryota > Viridiplantae > Streptophyta > Magnoliopsida > Poales > Poaceae > Cenchrus > Cenchrus americanus. The sequence goes on along the minus strand of OX387245.1, from coordinate 77,509,558 downwards.
ATAGCTTGCTAGGGAACCTTTGTAAAGGCCATGTAGTGTCCCTATGCAACCACACCTCGGTAGTGTGGTATGGTGCCTTGCAAACACCACATGGTTGGGTTCAAAGTTCTTCGGAGCTTTTATGCTGCTTGTGGTGAAAGTGTACAACCTCTGCATAGTGTAAAACTAACTAGTTAGCCGTGCTCACGGTCAAGAGCAGCCTGGACCCTCACATGACTAAGTTATGGAATTTAAATGTTAAATTATTTTTTATGCTTACAATTTATTAATTGGTGTTTGTATGAACTTACACTCTTTAGTAATTATGTTGCTAATAAAACTTGACTCACTAAAATGCTAAACTGCTTGAACCTTAGCCATCCACCCTATGGCCTTGCATGTTATGTTGTTTCCCCTTGCTGAGTACGGCACGTGCTCACGCTTGTCTATTTTCTTGTATCTACAATACTCGGATTGCTGCTCATACTAGGAGAACTTTGAAGACTACAACGGTGATTTCCAGGAGTTCTAGGTGTGCGTGTCTTCAGTTAGCTTCCAGTGGAGGCATCTTTATTCACTGCGAGAACTCGTTATTTATGTTTCGTTTAAGACTATGGTCTTGTAATAACTCTTTATTCGTGTGGCACTGATTTTGGTATTCATAATGTCATTGTGTGTGTGTAACTTGATCCTGGCACACACGTGATCTATGCATTCAGTTGTGCCTTTAAAACTAGGTGTGACACATGCTCTCCGGGAAGATGACGCTGTTGGTCGAAGCCATCGAGTTGCATGAAAAAACCTTGATTCACCCCTACCAGGCGCGCCTACTGTCAGATGGCAAGATCTAGATAGCCCGCAAGGGTGCTAATCCCAGTAATTTAGTTGTTCGGCAGGGTGGAATCTAAGGCTAAGAACTTGAAGGTCGCACACGAGTACGCGGAACACAGAGAACACGGCGAGTTTATACTGGTTCGGGCCTCCGGAGAGTAAAACCCTACGTCCAGTTGTCGATGTAGATTGCTTGAGGATTGCGTATTGGTACAAGGGGTCACCTCTCCCACCTTATATTGTCCAGTGGATGAGGTCGGTTCCTAGACTCCTGGTTGGTTATGAACAGGAGACATAAGTCTAACTGATTACATCACTTGCCATATATTGTCGATCTTTATTGGGCGAAATCCACCGAGGTCTTGTCTTGTACGCCAAAGTCTTGAGGTCGTGCTGAACTAGGTCGTCTGGGGAATCTTCTGGAAGGTCTTCAGGAGGTCGTGTGGGCCGCCAACTAGGTCGGTGGTTCTTCTGGTAGGCCAGACCCACTTGTCGGGGACGGTCGTGAGCCTGGTCGGTGGGGACCCAGGGGTGCCCATGTCTCACAATAGCCACTTCATATGAGCGACATGTGAGAACTTGGAGAAAGGTTTTTGTCCAATACTCGTTGCAGAAATTTTATTTTTGAAAAACCATGAAAACCCTCCAATGGAAGCAAAGAAGTAAGCATGGCTGGAATTGAAGACCTCGAGTGAAAGGTGTGAGTTGTGGGGTAAATATTGATTTGTTAAGAATTCTAAACGCCCATGTTTATGTATGATGATTATTGCTTTATGTTTATTATATTAAAAATAAAGGATTGGCTAACTTGTGAAGAAAGGATTAGCGGAGCACGATTTAAACATCTTGGACAAAAGTTCTTTTACGAGTACTTGCTCGAGGATGAGCAAGATCTAAGCGTGGGGGAGATGTTGACGGTGTATTTTGGTACACCAAACATGTTCATTACACTTTGGTTTGGATTTGATTATGGAACTAATCCGCCACTAGGCACACTAATGACATAACAAGTTCATCTTTGTATGTGCATTTGGAAGTGTTATGTTTTTGCAGGAAAACATGGACATAAAGGACGGAGTCACAACAAGTTCAAAGGAGCAATTGAGGAGTCCCGTTTGTGTTTGAGAGCTTGATGAGATCACTCCCAAAGGTGGCAAGGACCGAAGTGTTACAAAGGAACATCCCCGAGGATTGAAGCGTAGAAAGATCAAGCTTCATGCGAGAAGGCCCTTCATCTTGGACGCGAGGATGACATCGTCAAAATGGTGCAAATGGAGGGGGCAAAGTGCATAATGACAAGAGGACCCACATGCGCGAAGGGGCGACCAAATCGGGCCGAAATGGGGCGAGGCAGGTCGGCCCAGGTCGGTCAGCCTGGCCTATTCCATGTCAATTCGGCCCCCCATTTCTTGAGTGTGAAGATGTTTCAACCCTATGTACATGGAGGCGCCACCATTCGCAGGGAGAGATGAAGGACCGACTAGGCGACCAAAGAGGGGGGGAGTGAATGGGAGCCGATAAAAATTCTTCTCCAAAGAGAGAACTCGACCTATACCCCAAATTCACAACCAAGGATTCCAACATGAGTTTGCCAAGGTCACGTAGTCACAACGGACCTACCAACCCTAGGAACAAACCCCAAACAATCCCAAAGCAAAAGTGAAACTCAAAGAGCAAAGGACTTAGCAGCTCAGCACTAGACCAGGTGGACCGTCCGCAAGCACCGGGCGGACCGTCCGCGAGGTCTAGGCGGACTGTCCGCAAACACCTGGCGGACTATCCGCGAGGCCTAGGCAGACTGTCCGTGTGGCTGCGGCGAACCATCTGAAAATAACCCCGGAACCTCCAATACTGCACCCTCAATAACGGACTGTCCGTGATGGGCCCGCGGACCGTCCGCCCCATCACGGACCGTCCGGCACTCTAGTACGGATCGTCCGCGAACTTCGTGCAACAAAAATCCACCGACAAAATGGATCGAACGAAAGACACGCAAGAACTCGCGAAGAACACGAAGAACACTTGGGCTGTCAGGCTCCTCGCAGACCGTCCGCCATGTACCCACTGACTGTCCGCCAGGAGGAATTCCTGCAGCCCAAGCTCGACCCCTTTAAGGTCAACTCCACCTTCCCTTTGCCCGATCTCCCGAATCAACCAAGGGATGGCTACCAAATCATAGGTGAAGATGAAGCGTCTCTAGGAGATGCTATACCTACGAATTTGTAGCCTCAAACCCACTGAATCTAGAGGAATCGAGATTCTACCGAACTCAAGAACCAAGCTAGGTTTCCAACAAAAATCCTTCAATCGAAGGCTTAATTAGGAGTTTGGGGGATCAAGATCAAGCACAAAGATGCACGAGGCAAGTATCCATGATTCCCACCAACAAATCCGAATCCAAACACCTCAAAATCGAAGGAACAAGCCGCGCATGAAAAACCAACGAAAATAGCTCGAAAAAGACACGAAAACCCAACGAGCTACAACCCGGGAATCGACGCAACCATGAAAGTTTCCATTCACTCGGAGGTCAGATTCTTTACAAACGGAGGAAGAAACTAACCCTATGGAGCAAGGAAATGAGAAGCAATCTGGATGGATAGTTTAACTGGAAACCCTAGAGCTAATATATATGAGTCCCCTCCGGGCCAGGCAAAAGACCACACTACCCCTAGCACTTAAGTTGTGATACAACCCCTCAAGAGAAAATAGGTCATGTAGCACTCCTCTTCATCGCACGGTTACATCGTTGCCGCAGACTGCGTCCTCCAGACGCAAGCCCTGCGATCCCGCCACGTGTCTGTCGGCATAGAAGCTTCTCGGCACGCCCAGATCCCGTCTCCACCCGCCGAGCCTCCGGTCTTGGTTTTGTGGCTCAACCAAGTAACCCGACGGTTTTCTGGTGAACCGCCGCAAACCTCGCGTGCAGACTCTAGTCGTGAGCCGCTACCCTGCACCAGCTCCAGTCGACAACTTCATCTTGCTTTTCTCACCACCATGCGGCCCGCACTTGACCCCGCTGGCCACCGGATCCATCGAGTCAGGCCTACTTGTCTCTCCACTCCTCGAAGGCCCCGCAAGGCATAGACCTTTCGCATCCACTTTTCACCTGCACCAACGCAAATCAAGCGGCAACCTGCACCTGCAATACTCGGCCAAGAGTCAGTCCACACCACGTTGTCAATCAATCATCACAGCCAGGAGTGACCATCCACTGGTCCTCAGACGCTCCAGTCCTCAATCTCCCCCTTGATGAGTGATTGACAAAATACACAACTAACCAATTTAGAGAAAAAAGAAAAAGAAATGAAATGAAAGAAAAACTCAAACAAGTGATCAAAAGCCAAGAAAAGATCACTTGAGTGAAAGAAAATCTCGGTCCCCTAAGGCAAGGGCAACGGCTCGACACAACAGAGATAAAATGCTCCAAAATTGCCAACTCCTCAAGGTGAGGCAAAAGGGCTCGACACCATCGGCAAAAGAGCACAACTAAAATTAAGGCGAAAAAGAGCTCCCAAATGCATGAATGCAAGCTCCCCCTAAACAAATGCATTTCTCCCAAATTTTTCTTTCCTTGATGCAAAACTCCCCCTGGAAACATGAATTGGGTACTTTCCTCCCCCTTGTTGGTAATTCATGAATCAAGTCTACAAATGCAAGCATGTGCTTCTCAAATATGCAAAGAGCACTACAACATGCTAAAATTGATACATAGACAAGCAGGATAGCCACAATTTGAGCACAAGCATTGCCAACAAGATAGAAAGGGACATATAAGCAAGTGACATAGCCATGATTAAAATGAAGCATGTTTCACAAAAATTTCCCTCTCATGAGCATAGGACCTAATCATGAGCAGAAAGGAGCACATACAACATATAACTCACAAACTTCATGCAAGGTCACAAATTCTCATCACAAGGTCATCACAAACACCTACAAGTTTTCTCATGTCATGTCAAAGCCACCGAGCCATGTGTCCACTTCTAGATATGAGACTTCTCATTGGTGAACATCATGCAACGGTTTAGCACCCAAGACAAGCAATTTAAAGCATTTAAGACATGGAAGCACATTTTTCAAGCATAGACAGTTCACATACCATTTTCATGATTTACAAGTTAAACATGGTACATGAAGTGCCTTTGCGGCAAAAAGAAGCTTAGGCTTCTCCACAAGGACAATTGGATCTTTGATCCCAAATGAAAAGAACATGGTTCCAAGCACAAATTAAGCAAGATATAGCCATAAGCACCCAAAATGAACATGAAAGGCATTTTACTCACAAGAGAAGATCATATAGCATTTTTACAAAAAGAAGGCATCCACAAGCATATATATTCCAAAGCTACCAAGAGCATAGCTATACATCTTATGAGCATCACAAGCAAAGTCATAACCTCATCTCTAGCATATCATGGTGACCAAAGCATATGAGAGAAGCACATCTCTAAGGCATATGCTACAAATGCAGTCTATGATACAAAGATGCAAGCATGATATGATACACAAATGAAAATGCAACATGCATATGTACATAAACCCTCCCAACCGAAGCTCAAAAAGGACAAAACGACTCCAAACTCTCCTCGCAAACGGGCAAATGTAGCTTGGTCCAAAGGCTTGGTTAGGATATCGGCAAGCTACTTTTCTGTTGGCACATGGATGAGATCTATGTTTCCCTTCTCAACATTGTCTCTTAGGAAGTGGTACCTCACTTCTATGTGCTTGGTTCTAGAGTGGAGCATGGGGTTTTTGGCAACACTAATGACACTCGTGCTATCACACATGAAAGGTACATGGGAACACTCCTCACCAAAGTCACTCAGCGTGTATCTAATCTAAAGTAGTTGGGAGCAACAACTAGCGGCAGCGACATACTCGGCTTCTGTGGTAGACTGAGCTACACTAGACTATTTGCGAGAAGACCAAGAAACAAGTGAAGATCCCAAAAACTGACAAGTCCCCAAAGTTGACTTCCGATCGACTCGACACCCCGCAAAGTCGGCATCCGAAAAACTAAGAAGCGAAAGGGAAGAGGACGTCGAGTACCAAAGACCAAGCTCAGGAGTGTATCGAAGATACCTGAAGATCCGCTTGACGGCCTGCCGATGTGAAGTCCTCGGTGATGCCTGAAAACGAGCGCACAGACACACTGAAAACTGGATGTCCGGCCTTGTCGCCGTCAAGTACAAGAGGGAGCCAATCATGCTCTAGTATTCCTTCTGGTCCACGGGCTCTCCGTCCTCGTCCGTGTCAAGTGTTGTAGTCGTACTCATCAATGTCGACAGGTGCTTCGAGTCGTCCATCTTGAACTTCTTGAGGATGTCCTTCGTGTACTTGGCTTGATGCACAAAGGTTCCCTCCTTCGCCTGCTTGATCTGAAGCCCGAGAAAGAACTGCAATTCTCCCATCATAGATATCTCGAATTCTTTGCTCATATCCTCTGCAAACCTCGCAACCAAAGAGTGAGACGAGCCGCCAAAGACAATATCATCCACGTACACCTGAACAATAAGGATATCAACACCCTGCCTGAGGAGAAAAAGAGTCTTATCAACTTTGCCCATCTTGAACCCTTTGCTGAACAAGAACCCCCTCAAACGGCCATAACAATCACGGGGAGCTTGTTTCAGCCCATACAACGCCTTTCTCAGCCTATACACCCTGTGGGGAAACTCAACACTCTCAAAGCCCGGTGGTTGCTTCACATAAACTTCCTCTTCTAAAAACCTATTCAAGAAAGCACACTTCACATCCATTTGGTACAATTTGAACCCTTTATCCACAGAAAAAGCTAGAAGGATCCTAATTGCCTCCAAACGGGCTACAGGAGCAAATGTCTCCTCATAGTCTATCCCCTCCTTCTGACTATAGACCTGAGCAACCAACCTCGACTTGTTCCTCACCACCTCACCATTTTCTCCCTCTTTGTTTTTCCACACCCATTTTGTCCCAATAGGTTTGCAATTTGGTGGTGACTCCACTAACTCTCACACTTGGTTTCTCTCAAAATTCTCTAACTCCTCATGCATGGCATTCACCCAATTAGGATCAGATAGAGCGTGTCCAATGTCTTTCGGCTCAAAGGTAGCAACAAAAGCTGAATGAGCACAGTGAGAAGCATTTCTGGACCTCGACCGTGTCGTATGCTCATTGATGTCGCCGATGATTCTTGAGGGTGGATGATCAAGTAGCTGCTTCCACTTGATCTTGCTGGATCGTAGGCGGTGTAGGGGATGGACCATCCTGCACCGTAGTCGTCATAGTGGAAGTAGAGGATACAGGCATGGTGCAGCTTCACCATCATCACCATCATCCTCTCCAGCATCATCCTCCTCGTTCTCAAAGATCTTCTTGCCAAATTCATCATCACCTACACACTCAAAGACAGACGAATTTCATGGTTGTGTCTTGTCGAAGGTCACCTCACAAGTCTCCATGACTAGGTTAGTATCAAGGTTGAGCACACGAAATGCTCTAGAATGACTAGCATAACCTAAGAAAATCCCATCGGAAGACCTCTACTCAAACTTATCAAGCCTACCCTTCTTGAGAATGAGACACCGACAACCAAAAGCCCTGAAATGGCTCACTCTGGGTGCTCGCCCATGCATGGCTCATAGCACGTCTTGTTCAAGAAGGCCCTTAGAAAAATCTGGTTCCCAACATGGCAAGCGGTATTCACCGCTTCCGCCCAATATCTCCTCAGAGTCCTATGCTCATCAAGCATCGTCCGATCCATCTCACAAAGGGAACGATTTTTCCTCTCCACCACACCATTCTAACAAGCCACATAGGGAGAAGAAAACTGATGTTCGAAACCCAAAACACGACAAAAGGATTCGAAACGAGAGTTTTTAAATTCACTGCCATCGTTGCTACAAATAGCTCGAACAACATCTCCATGTCTCTCATTCTTCAGCCTCAAGATTAGATCCCTCACAAAACCAAATGTATCCCCCTTCTTAGCCAAAAAGAAGACCCAAGCATAACGAGAATAGTCACCCACAATCACAAGGACATACCATTTCCCACCCGCTGAGCACACACGAGCTGGACCAACCAAGTCCATATGGAACAACTCGCATGGCCTCTTTGTCATAACGGATGTCAGAAGCGGATGAGAGGCGGCGACCATCTTACCATGCCTACACGGAGCACATACCAAATCCTTTTGGTATTTCAACTTTGGCAATCCTCGGACTAATCCTAGCCCACTCAAGCATGACAACAAAGTCAAAACTCAAGTGACCTAGTCTCCTATGCCATTTCCAAAGCTCCGTCGAAACACTAGCAACCAAACAACGAGAAGATCCAACACACTGAGAAAAATCAGCTCTGAAAATCTGACCCTCCGGGACGATCGTGCACACGAGATCGCCTCGAGAATACAAAACACGAGAACAGCCCATCTTGAAACGGACTTCAAAACCCTCATCAAGAAGTTGAGAGACAGAGAGAAGATTGTAACCCAAAGACTTGACAAGAGAAACGCGCTGAAGAGTCACAGACTCACTCACCTTCACCGTGCCCACTGAAAGTACTCTACCTTTCCCATTATCCCCAAAAGAGATGTACTCTTTGGTCATCACCGCGTTGAGACTGGAGAACCACCGTCGATCTTCGGTTATGTGTCGAGAGCAACCGGAGTCGATCAACCAAAAGCCCTCCATGCCTCCCACCTACAAAATCAAAAACGAGAGTGAGAGTGAGCAAAGGACTCATCACTGGGGTTAGTATAAAATGAATCAAACTAGTGCCTCGCCATTTTCTCAAACGTGGGGTTAGAAAAATCCATCCTATATCTCTTAGATGGAACACCCACACGTCCCCTTGGAGGACCACACGTACTACGAAGGGTAGACCATGGCCCGTAGCTCCTCTGGGACCTAAAGCTACGATCGTTCCCCCTCCCCCATATTGGTATTGGCCACGAGCAAAGGAATGTCCAGCAAACTCACCACACCCAAACCCAACACGCCTACCACCTTATCTATGTGGTGGCTCACCTCGAGGCACAAACTCACGCCTCTCACGAGGGTAAATGGCACGCACCATACCCTCACCTCTCGGCACCAACCTAGGCTCAGGCACACCATGAGAAGGGCGGTACATGTCCTTGTTGGCCAACTCTCTAGCCAACCTCTCCTCACGCTTCCTACTGAAGCAAAACTCAGCAAGGTGCCCATCTCTCCCACAATGCTCACAATAGAAGGGTTTCAGTTTTGGCTTTGGTTTTGGGTTTTCTTTGGGCTCTGGTTTCTTCCCACTCGGTTTCTCTCACTTCTTCCCAAAGAACTCATTCCCCAAGACACTCTTGAACTTTATGGGTTTCTGGAAGTTGTCGGTTTGTGGAGGAAACACGGGTGGAGCTGGGGTTGTGTCTAGTCTGTTCCTAATATGATTCGGCTTAGGAACAAAGGCATTTTTGTGGTGGGTTTTTGGTGGCTCTGGGATATCACTCTCACCACTTCTCTCACCAACCTTCTTTGCCCCAAGCGCTTCCCCATCTTGACGCTTGTATCTCTCAATCATTATCCTCAACTGAGGCACATGACTAGACAACCAACCCATCAACTTTCTCAACTCATCATTCTCATCCTGCAAACGATCAACATAGTGTGAAACCTCCATATTCTTCACAGCATTTATTTCACAAGTAGAACAAATTGTAGGAATAGGAGCTTTCAGCTGAGCTTCTAGAGATCTAGCATAAACCAGCAAAACATCTAGCTTCTCATGCAAAACAGGACAAGAAGTGCAAGCTCCAAGCAAGGAGGGCCTTGATTTCATCTCTTCTAGCTCAACCCTAAGCACATCTAGTTCCTCAACCTTGGAGGCATACTTCTCCTTAAGCACAGTCAATTCACCAAGAAAAGTGTAACAATCAGTGCATTCAGGTTCATTGGTCACAACAGGAGCAGACTTAAGAGAATCTATTTGAGCCCTAACATCATCAAGCAAAGATTCTAGCTCAACCACCTTCTCCTTAGCCTCTCCAAGCAAAACCTGTACTCCCTCTTCTCCTTGTTGGTCTTTCTAAGCACATCATCACGGTTGTCAAGCAAGTCATTCAACCTAGCATTCTCTGCTATCAAGAAGGATGGGCTATTGTTTACCTCTTCCTCGGAGTCGGAGCCCGAGTCATCCTTGTTGCTCTTCTTGCTTGCGGAGCAATGTGCCATGCCGCAAAAGCCTTGGGCAGCGAAGCACAAGCCATTGATGTTCTTGCCCGACCGCTTGCCCTTCTGCCGGTTCTCTTCTTCATCACTTGAGCTCGATGAAGAGTAGCAGGAGCTTGAGCCGATGTCGCTTGCATCGGCCATTTCTAAATTTTAGCACAAGTTCTAGTTGATTACCATTTCTAAATGTTCCATCTAATTCAATCCAGAATTGGACAAGCAATTAATTCATACACAATATTCACCAGTTCCATCATTATGGGATATCATGGCCAGTTGATTAAGCAGTCTCGGATAACGGTGAGAGGCCGACAATCGATTAATTTAAACCTTGCAAGGTAGACCTAAACACACGGCGGGATGCCCCTCACGAGGACAACCACCAAGCGGTTCCCAAAAGTCCTCGGGTTGGGATCGAATCTTAAAGTCCTGGGCACAAGGCTAGCTGGCATACCCTGCGAGGCACCCAGTTTCACACATGCACCCCCCTTCCCGGTAGCTAGCCGGTTAGGTGATTTCTCAGGAGTAGTAATAGTAAGTTCCCGCACCATCTCATTAAGGTACTAGGCTTACCGGTCCCATCCCCGACAAGTGCTTAGTATGTTCAAAAGCTTAGCCCACGAAAGCCACTGGACCGGAGCCCAAATCCCTTGCTCTTACCACATGAGCGATCCATTTATAAAGATCTTATGATTCCAAAATAAGACTCTATTCTCGCGAATGACGAACATCACTCGACTTCTATCGGGTCCTATAGCATAGTAGATATCGACCTAGCATACTAGTGATAGAGCATAGGTACCTAGGGATCATGCATCTAAGGTGTCAATTCAACTCCTGAAACGTAAATGTGCAATCATAGAAAACATAATTGCATAATTTTAAGAGACGGGGTTAATGATCCGGGGCTTGCCTTCACTGGCAAGGTTGGCCTTGGGCCCTTCTGGACTTGGGTCTAGGTCTTGAGCTATGTCCACGCACTGCAGCTCTTCGTCGGCACCTTCGTCCCCTCCTTCCGGCACGAGCGTAAGTCTATTGGCGGAAAGATCTACACGAAGATGCAAATTCAAGATTTACTCAACGATTTTTAATTCAATCAATTACAAACAATAATGACAACAAAGGGGGTGTATTGGTTGGACATATTCACCTGGATAAGAAATACATTTAGCATACTCTTCCAAAAAGGAACAATTTGCAATTCTTTATTAGATACTCTTTTTGATAGTGACTGTGTACATATATATGTAAATAATTTAATTTAAATTCACAAATAGTAGTGGGTGGGTATAGTTAGCCCTTTTAAAATCATTTAAAACCACACACAAGATTATTAGGGATGGTTTGGTGATTTTCCTATTTAATGACTATTAAGCCCTTAATGACCCGCATAGTTTTTATTCATGAAATTAATTAATAAAATTCAGTGGAAGGGTGTGTTACCCATTAAACACCTATAACAAGCCACTGGACAAACATGCATCCTTTGGATAGCTAGAAATTAATTATTTTTGAAAATGACAAAAGCTAGCTAGAAGGACAAGGTAAATGCACACAAAAATAAATAGTCAACAAAATGATCCAAACTTTCTCACACATGTTATATGGTCCAAAACTAGCCTAGGGATGCAGCACATACACCTAGAACTATTATGAAACTTGAGTTATGCATTTACAAAGAAAACAAGCATAATTCAAGAATAAATATTTCTGTTAATTATAAAATTGTGATTAATTCACCAGATGTGTGTTTTGAAACAGAAAGACAGCATACAAAAGTTAGTTGCAAAAATCTATTTATTTTTATCTACAAAAATCATTTATGTAGATTCTGCAGAAATGGAAAAACATTTTTATAAACCGATTTATATCATAACTTTGTGCAATTTTTATTACAGGAGCTGACCATGACCTATCACACAACATATCCAAAAATTAGCTACAGAAGATTTATAGATTTTGAGATATCGCAGATCTAAGTTTTTCACATTTCTATTTTTCATGCAAAACCTATCAGGAACTAGCTGAGGAAAGAATAAGAACAGTTGTAGGATTTTTCAACACGAATCCAACAAAATTGAGTTTGCATTTTTCTGATTTATCTACGATTTTCTACGAATTTTACAAGAATCAGCAAAATTGCTTTACTATTTGAGAATCACTTTTGCACCGGGGTCCCTGGGAAGTTTCATATTCTCGTGAATACGCCCCTGGTTTACGAAAATCTCCCAGGAAAGAATGGGAACCCCGCAATTGGGTCCCCGGGGTGCCGGCCGGCGGCGGACTTGCCTGATTCCGGCGGCTCCGGCGGGGGTCTCGGCCGGGGAAGTTGGGGAAAAGGCGTAGGAGCTCACCACGGCTCGATTTGGGACCGAGGAAGGGGCGGGGCGGCCTCCGGCGGCGGCGGCCGCTGGAGCGCAGCTCCGGCGAGGTTGAGGCCGGGGCAACGGTTTGGGCGGCTCGATTAGCTTCTGTAGGTGCTAGGGGAGGTGAAGGATGGTCTAATTTGGCTTGCGGTCAGCCTGAACCCGGAGCTCGCCGCGGCTGCCCTTAATGGCACCGGCGAGCGGCTCGGTGCGGGTGGGGAGGACTGGCGCGAGGGGAGAGGTGGCTCAGGTGTTAAAAGGGCAGCTGCTACGGCTTGGAGTGAGGAGGGATAGAGGGAAAACTGCGGCGGGCAGCTCTCATACGGCATCGGGCAGCGCGGCGGGAGCAGCACAGCTCGGCGTGCACACGCCTTGAGACGCGGCGCGGGCGGCGCGGGCGGCGCGGATTCCGCAGAGCCTCGGCGTGCGTGCTGCCTCGGGAGGTCCACGGCCTAGGGAGGCGCGGCCTCGGGCGACGCTGAAGGACCGATACGGCGAACCAGAGAGGGGGGGAGTGAATGGGAGCCGATAAAAATTCTTCTCGAAGGAGATGGAAACTCCAACAAGATGAACACGGCTTCCAACACACGTCTCCGACTCACTACCAAGGTTAGTCAAGCCCACGTAGCCACTGGAGTGCCACTGGACCTAGGAACCAACACACCACCTTCCGACCCGAGAAACGCAGCGGAAAACCAAAACTCGAGTCTACAGACCCACACCGGCCGACCGGTGAGCACCACCGGCCGACCGGTCCCCGCCGTGAAACCGAGCAACTTTCACTAAGTGGCTCTACACCCGCCGACCGGTGAGACACACCGGTCGGGACCGATGGCAGCCTGAAAGCCCCCAAGGCACCAAACAGGCCAACCGACCACCAAACGGACCCAAACTCGAAACAAGACAGCAACACGGGACACCAACGAACACACCAAGACGTTCACCCGAGCAAAATCCCACAAGGGCTCGCACCGGCCGACCGGTCAAGAGCACCGGTCGACCGTGTAGCTCGGGCAGCTCGGGATGAACAAAGACCCGCGGGTCAACTCCCCCAAATCCAAATCTCGATCTCCCGAATCACTCCACGGACTTGAACAAGACTTTGGGGATATCAGGAACACCTCATGAGGAGTCCATAGCCAAGTTTAATCCCACCAAATCTCATCCAAAAAGGAGGAATCGAAGAAATCCCGCCGAAAGCACTTCCAACCCAAGAACTCAAGAAACCCCAAAATCGAGCACCTTTTCTCACGGATTTGAGAGGGGAATCACAGCCCAAAGAACCACGAAGGGTTCCCACAAATTTCCCCCATCAAATCCCCAAGAGAAAAGTCCCGAAAACAACCCAAAGAAAGCACCGAGAGAGGGCTCCGAAAATCACCACCAAGAACAACCGGGGAAAACACATCCAAACCTTGAGGAACCACGCCGAATCATCTATACATGAAACAAAGGTTCGTACAAGGTCTAGCAAGCCGCCCGATCATCCATCCCTCTCTACAAGATCTCTCCGTGAAGCTCTCTTGCTAGTCCTAAAGAAAACATAAGGAAAATAGGTGGAAAATCGGAAAACTAATGAGCTAGGGTTCCAAGAGTTGGCTGCCATCCTCTCACCTCTTGGGCTATATGGAGGCAACCGAATGTCTAAAATGCCCTTCTCTACTAACTAGGGATACAATCCCCTAAAGGGCGGATTTGGAATTCTTGATGTCTTCACCATCGGACGGATGCCCGGCGACCGCACCCTGCGTAGCCTCGACGCAAGCCATGCGATCCCGATGTGTGTCCTCCGCTTCGAAGATTCCGGACTGCGTCATCGCACACCGGTCAGACCGGTGCTCCTCACCGGCCGACCGGTCCCCACCGGTCGACCGACCAGGCCGCCGCAGCCTCCGTCTTCGGTTCTCCGGTCTTGGCCTTGTGGATCAACCAAGGAACCCAGTGGTTTTCTGGTGAACCACCGGAAACCCCGCGAACTCGGTGTAGCCTCCGCCAATCTCCACTCATGACTTGGCTCCCACGTAGTCCCGGCTCGACCTTGGTTTTGAGGCTCAACCAAGAAACCGTCCATGACTTCATCTTGCCGTTCATGCCACCATGCGGCCCGCACTTGACCCCCGCCGGCCACCGGTCCCTCGAACGAAGCCTACTTGTCTTCTCCACACCCGGAGGCCTCACCGGCGACGACCTTTCGCGCTTGTTCTTCACCCGCACCAACACCGCCAAGCCGCAACCTGCACCTGCAATACTTAGCCAAGAATCAGTCCACACAACGTTGTCAATCACTCATCACACAAGGAAGCGACCATCCGCCGGTCCTTGAACCACACATGGTCCTCAATCTCCCCCTTGATGAGTGCATTGACAACACCCACACGAAAGTAACAAGAGAGAAAAGAAAAGAAAAAGAAATGAACAAAAAGAAACTCCAACAAGCGATCGAAAGCCAAACAAAGGCAAAGAGCGAGATCACTTGAAGAAGACAAGTCTCGGACCCCTTAGGCAAGGGCAACGGCTCGACACATCCGAGACAAAGAAAAGCTCAAGCAAAGAGCGCAAACCACCGAAACAAAGCTCGAACACCACAAAGAGCTCCCCCTGCACACATGCAAGCTCCCCCTGAACCAATGCAACTCCCCCTGGACGAATGCATGCACGAAACCACTTGAAACAGACACAGCAAAGACTTTCGACTCACACCGGTCGACCGGTCATCACCACCGGTCGACCGGTGCCTAACATGTGTACAGACCAGCACTCACACCGGCCGACCGGTGCTCATCACCGGTCGACCGGTGTACAACAGAGCCCGTAAATGGCTCGAAACCACCCGAAAACCTTCTAAACGCGTCCAACAAGTCATTTCAAGCTCAAACTTCTCCCCCTTGTTGGCAATGCATGAATCAAGCCAAAAATGCAAAACATTCAACCTAGAGCTTCTCAAATAGACAAAATTCAACAAAGAATGCTACACATGTCCAAATGAGCAAGTTAGATACTCTACGGCTTCGTATCGATCTCAACTACATGATCACCAAGTTTCACAACCATTGGACGAAGCTAAGATGGATTTTGGCAATTTTGCGAAAAACTCGCCTCTCATGAGCAAAGTCCTAAACATGATCAAAGCATATCAAAATGGCAAAGCCACACAAACTTCATGCTAGGACAGCCATTCTAACCATAAGACCATCACAAACACCCACAAGCACCTCATGTCATGTCAAAGCCACCGAGTCATGTGCGTACTTCTATGTATGAGACTTCTCATTGGTAGGCATCATGCAACGGTTTAGCACCCAAAGCAAATTAAATTCAGCACATATGACATGGGAGCATATTTCCAAGCATTTTTCATTTCATTTTCAGATTTGTAAATGGTACATGAAATGTCTTTGCGACAAAAAGGAACTTATGCTCCTCCACAAGATAAATCAAGAGGGCTAAACATTCATGATGGCAAATGAGCCTTTGGCCCCATATGATCAATAAACTAGCCATCCAACCACAAATTAAGCATAGCAAGGCCACAAAAGCATGTCAAGAGCATGTAAAGGCATTTACACATGAGAGAGCATACATGTGACATTTTTCAAAAGCATAGCTATCAACCATGGATTATTCATCAAGATCATCAAGAGCTAAGCCAAACTAACCGTAGCATACCAAACAAGCTCACAAAGACATATATTTCATTCCATGGTGAACAATGTATATGAGAGAAGCTTTTCCTAACCAATGCATATGATACAAAATGCATGCAATCTAAGATACAAGGATGCCTATACATCATGTTACATATGCCATGCCAAATGCAAGAAATGCACAAAGAAAAGCTATACATATGCTACAAAGAAGCTCTCACACAACACTCACAAACCACCGGCTCCTCGAGGGGAGGCAAAAAGGGCTCGACACCACCGGCAAAAGAGCAAAGGAGCACAAAACTCACAAGCTCCCCCTAAACACATGCACTAGGGCAAAAGAGCATACAAAGCTCACCCTACACACATGAGATAGAGAAGGAGCAAAACAAACCAAGTGGCTTGACCAAGGCCACACACTCGAAGGTCACAAATACACTTACCTTTATCATTTCTTCACAATTCACTCATCCTTGTCCACCATCCCCGAAAGTGATGCACCTACATGTCACCACCGGGATATGAAGCCGAAGAACCACCCCCAATATCAACCAAATGTTCTCCGGGCTATCCGCCTGCAACTCAAAAGCAAGAGCGAGAGCGAGCAAACGACTCAACACTGGGGTTAGTTCCAAATGTGTAAAACCAGTGCCTAGCCATTTGCTCGAAAGTGGGGTTAGCACAAACCAAACCATCTTTCCTACCAAAGCTACCTCCACGAACACCACCATGGTAACCACCATGAGGTAATCAACCCTCTCTGCCTGGAGGAGGACCAAAACCACGAAAGAAAGCCTGTGGACCATCCCTCCTCTCCTTCTCAAAGCCATGACTCCTCCCATCCCCGTAGTGAGCTCGAGGGGGAGAATGCCTAGCAAACTGGCCTCCAGCAAACTTTCCAGACCAACCACTAGAACCACGATCTCCAGAAACACCCTCGCACCTGTACGAGCACGAAACCCAAACCGCCGCCCGTCTGTGCCCGCACCGGTCCGACCGTGCTCCACACCGGTCTAACCGGTGTAGCCTGGGCAGCAGCACCTCCAACAGCCTTCCGCTCTCTCCAAGCACGAACTGACCTCACACTCGCCTTGGCCCTGGGCAACTGCACACGAGGCTCAAGTACACCATCGAAAGGGTGGTACTTGTCCTTGTCAGCCCACTCCTTCACCATTCTCTCCTCACGCTTCCTCTTGAAGCAAAACGCTCTCTTGTGACCATCCTTTCCACAAAACTCACAATGGAAACGGATCGATCTGGACTTAGGCTTGGGATGAGGCTCTTCACAAGGCTTCTCACTTGGTTTCTCACTAGGCGTTTCACTTGCCTTCTCACTCGGTTTTTCTCTTGGTTGGTTTTGCTTGGATGCAAAGTTGTCTTTGGGTGTGGGTTGTGGTGGAACTGAAACATTCCCAAATTTCCTTTCTCTCTCACCACTGCCCTCACCAACCTTATCCAAACCCAAAGCCCAACCGTCAAAGCGCTTACAAGCCTAGCAATCATCATACCAAGCCGAGGTTCTTGACTCGACAACCAACTCGCGCTTCACGCAACTTATCATTCTCATCTTGCAAGCGACCAACACATTTTGCAAGATCCAAATTCTTCATAGCATGCAACTCACATGTAGAGCAAGAAGTAGGAATAGGCACTTTCAAATCAGCCTCAAGTGAAACAATGCGAGAACGGAGCTCAGCAATTTTCTCATGCAAACTAGGGCAAGAAGTGCAAGCACCAAGCAAAGTGGGTCTAGATTGTAGCTCAACCAACTCAACCCTAAGCACATATAGTTCCTCACACTTGGAGCCATACCTCTCCCTAAGATCAGTCAAGTCAGCTAGGAAAGCAGAGCACTCAAGACAATCATTCTCATCGAAACAACAGGCTAGCCTTAAGAGAATCAATTTCAAGCTTGCTATCAAGAACCCGTGTTTCTAGCTCGGCCCACTCTAGTCCTAGCATCCTCGAGCAAAGATCTGAGCTCCTTCCTAAGCTTCTTAGCCTCTCTAAGCATGTGATCGCGATTATCAAGCAAGTCAACCAACTCCTCATTCTCCTTGCGCAAAGAAGAGAGCTCATCACATACCTCATCCTCGGAATCCAAGTCCGAGGCGTCCTTTTGGCTTCTCTTGCTGCTCGAACTGCGAGCCATGTCGCAGAAGTCGTCCTTGAGGCTTAGGCCCGTCACACAAAGGCCGTTGAGATACTTGCCAAGGTTCTTCTTCTTCTTCCTCTTCTTCTCATCCTCTTCGTCTTCATCACTCGAGCTTGAAGACGTGTCCTCGGAATCAGACTCGATGTCGCTTGATCTCTTCATCTTCTCTCGAGACCGTGTCTTCTTCCCATGTTCATGATCCTTCTTCTTGGACTTCTTCTTCTTGTCCATGAACTTGTGCTTGTCGTGGTTGTTCACCTTCGGACACTCGGCGAAATAGTGTCCAGCCTTGCCACACTTGAAGCATGTCCTCGTGTTCCTCCTCATGTTCACGCGGCTCTCGTGCAGCCTCTCGAACCGCCTCGTCAGGAGCGCCAGCTCGTCCTCTCCAAGCTCGTCGAACTCTTCATCTGCCATAGACATCAAAGAGGAAAAAGAGAACATCCTGGTGGATGGGTTAGAGTTAGCCTTTCCTTTGGAACCACCAACGAGGGCGAGACTATGGGAGTCAGTCGGACCCTCAAGCTTGGCAATCATGCCCCTATCCACCTCAGCCGACTTGAGCTTCGAGAACAGCTCGTTCACCGTGAGAGTGTCATACTTCTCTGACTCCACAATGGCCTCGAACTTTCCGCCCCAAATCGTACGATCCAAAGAGTGTAAGAGCTTGACCGCTCTATCATGATCATCGTACGGGAGCACGTCCACATTAGCCCTCATGTTGTTCACAACCACCGTGAACCTCTGAAGCAAGGCATCGATGGACTCACCGGGGAGATGAGTGAAGTTCTCGTACTTTCTCCGGTAGGTCGCATACATCCGCGCCTGAACCTGGGCGTTCCCAACATGAGCCTCCTTCAACACCGCCCAAATCCTACAAGCCAAGTGCTCGGTGTGCACCCGATCGAACTCAGGCTGACACAAAGCACGAAACAAGTAGTCGACCGCCTTATTGTTGGCGTCGAAGCTATCCCTCGATCCTGGAGCGAGGAAATCAACCGGCTGGACATAGCCTGTGTCCACGGTGACATCCCAAAGGATCTGACCCTTTCCGCGGAGAAAAGCACCCATCCGCTTGCTCCACATCTGGTAGTTCTTGCCATCGAAGTGTGGAGGACCCGAACCTCGTTCTTGGTACGCCATCCTTGGATCTTAGACTGGTTAGAGTCAACAAAGACCCGAACCGGCTCTGATACCACTTGAAGGACCGATACGGCAAACCAGAGAGGGGGGAGTGAATGGGAGCCGATAAAAATTCTTCTCGAAGGAGATAGAAACTCCAACAAGATGAACACGGCTTCCAACACACGTCTCCGACTCACTACCAAGGTTAGTCAAGCCCACGTAGCCACTGGAGTGCCACTAGACCTAGGAACCAACACACCACCTTCCGACCCGAGAAACGCAGCGGAAAACCAAAACTCGAGTCTACAGACCCACACCGGTCAGACCGGTGAGCACCACCGGTCAGACCGGTCCCTGCCGGTGAAACTGAACAACTTTCACTAAGTGGCTCTACACCGGTCAGACCGGTGAGACACACCGGTCGACCGATGGCGACCGAAAGCTCCCAAGGCAACAAACAAAGCCAACCGACCACCAAACGGACCCAAACTCGAAACAAGAAGCAACACGGGACACCAACGAACACACCAAGACGTTCACCCGAGCAAAATCCCACAAGGGCTCGCACCGGTCGACCGGTCAAGAGCACCGGCCGACCGTGTAGCTCGGGCAGCTCGGGATGAACAAAGACCCGCGGGTCAACTCCCCCAAATCCAAATCTCGATCTCCCGAATCGCTCCACGGACTTGGACAAGACTTTAGGGATATCAAGAACACCTCATGAGGAGTCCATAGCCAAGTTTAATCCCACCAAATCTCATCCAAAAAGGAGGAATCGAAGAAATCCCGCCGAAAGCACTTCCAACCCAAGAACTCAAGAAACCCCAAAATCGAGCACCTTTTCTCACGGATTTGAGAGGGGAATCACAGCCCAAAGAACCACGAAGGGTTCCCACAAATTTCCCCCATCAAATCCCCAAGAGAAAAGTCCCGAAAACAACCCAAAGAAATCACCGAGAGAGGGCTCCGAAAATCACCACCAAGAACAACCGGGGAAAACACATCCAAACCTTGAGGAACCACGCCGAATCATCTATACATGAAACAAAGGTTCGTACAAGGTCTAGCAAGCCGCCCGATCATCCATCCCTCTCTACAAGATCTCTCCGTGAAGCTCTCTTGCTAGTCCTAAAGAAAACCTAAGGAAAATAGGTGGAAAATCGGAAAACTAATGAGCTAGGGTTCCAAGAGTTGGCTGCCATCCTCTCACCTCTTGGGTTATATGGAGGCAACCGAATGTCTAAAATGCCCTGCTCTACTAACTAGGGATACAAGCCCCTCAAGGGCGGATTTGGAATTCTTGATGTCTTCACCATCGGACGGATGCCCGGCGACCGCACCCTGCGTAGCCTCGACGCAAGCCATGCGATCCCGACGCGTGTCCTCCGCTTCGAAGATTCCGGACCGCGTCGCCGCACACCGGCCGACCGGTGCTCCTCACCGATCGACCGGTCCCCACCGGCCGACCGGTCGGACCCACCGGCCGACCGGTCCGAGTGCCGCCGCAGCCTCCGTCTTCGGTTCTCCGGTCTTGGCTTTGTGGATCAACCAAGGAACCCAGGTGGTTTTCTCGGTGAACCACCGGAAACCCCGCGAACTCGGTGTAGCCTCCGCCAATCTCCACTCATGACTTGGCTCCCACGTAGTCCCGGCTCGACCTTGGTTTTGAGGCTCAACTAAGAAACCGTCCATGACTTCATCTTGCCGTTCATGCCACCATGCGGCCCGCACTTGACCCCCGCCGGCCACCGGTCCCTCGAACGAAGCCTACTTGTCTTCTCCACACCCGGAGGCCTCACCGGCGACGACCTTTCGCGCTTGTTCTTCACCCGCACCAACACCCGCCAAGCCGCAACCCGCACCCGCAATACTTAGCCAAGAATCGGTCCACACAACGTTGTCGGTCACTCATCACACAAGGAAGCGACCATCCACCGGTCCTTGAACCACGCATGGTCCTCGGACGCGCCGCGCCGGGGGCGCGGGCCGGCGGCACGGCGCGGCTCGGCGCGCCCGGCGCGGGCGACGTCACGGCATGGCGCGATGCGACGTCGGCCGGCCGAAATCATTTTCCTGCGTCCCTGTTTGAACACGCGTAGCTCCAAAAAGTTGAATAGAAGTGCACAAAGTTATGAATAGGAAAGTTGTAGATCTCACTACCCTCTAGAACTTTTAAAAGGTCATCTAGTGTTTTTCTCCACGGATTATGCACAAAACGCTGCCAAACTTTGAATGACACCCTGTTTGGGTGAACAGGAGGTACTGGCGGTTGACCAAGTTTTTAACCAATTTCCACTCAAAATTTGAAATGCCAATCTACATGAAAGTTGTGTCCCTCAACAAATGGGACAACTTTCATTTTGGTAGATTTTTGAAGTGTTTAGGTGAAATTTGGAGAACACGGCAAAAGTTCCGGAAGACATTCGCCGACGTCACTGTTTAAGTGGGGTTTGACCGTGTCTTTGACCAAGGGTTGACCACGGGTGTGTGTAGGCTTGGTCAAGGGGTTCAATAGGGTTCATTGGTGAGGTTTTCAAGGTGATGACCTAGGTTGACCTAGGTTTGACCAGTGTTCGGTCGGTTTGACTCGGCTGATTCGGTCATTAACGTTGATGACGTTAATTAAAAACCTGGGGCGTCATAGCCTACCCCCTTAACAGTATCTCATCCCGAGATTCGAAATTACAAGAGGAAGTGGGGAAAAAGTTCGTGCATAGAGGTGTTACCCAAGAAATTCAGTTGGCTTTGCTCCACTTGAAAGCTTGGCTTGTTGCTGTGGTTGTCATTAGCGGATCCGGGGTTCTGCTTCTGTTGCTGGGGCTTCTACTGTCTGGGGTTCGGGCACTCATTTGCATAATGCCTGGGTTGTCTACAATTGTAGCACAAACGGGGTGGAAGGTCTCCAGGCTTGGAGATTTGTTGCTGGCCTTTCTTGATGAGGCGGAGCCTCTTCTTCTTCTTTTTCCTTCTTAACCTCGTGGCGCGCGTGAGCGTTCTACCAACAGATTGAACAACCGGGCTTGTTCGACCATAGAGGCAGATAAAGACTGAGAGAGACTGTCTGCCAAACTAGTTTGAGATGGTTCCCCATAACGTCCTTGGATGATGTCGTACACCATCTGGTTCAACACGGAATTCTGCCCTTCCAACAGTTGAGTTGCGCCTCCAATGGCGTTTATGTCACTCTGGGTAGGTACTTCGGGTGAACAGGGCTTGGAAGGTAGGAGCCTCTGTTGCATCGGCGGCATTTGCTGTAGTTGTTGAGCCATCCGCTGTTGTGCCTGCAGGATCTGGCACAACACGTCGGTATGCGCTGCCATGAAAGCCTCGGTCAGCGTCGTGGGCGGTGGTAGCGTTAGATCACCACTACCCGACGCATCAAAACCATTGGGGTTACTCCGTGCCAGTCTGAACATCTGAAAATTAAGTCCCTAATTAATACATGTTCAGAATCTCACCCAGAAACTCATAATTCGAACATACTCTATGAGACTCGTTCACGGTAAGTAATGCGAACCGGACATCAAAATAGTCACAAATATCAATTCTGAAAAGCTCCGTTTACACGTCCCATGGTCGGGAATTCAGATGGAACAAAAGTACAAGGTGCGCTCCCTTACTACCTCATCGCCGTTCATGAGGAAGCAAGCGATGAATGTGCACATGCACAACTAATACCAGACATAATCCGCCTACGATACAGAGATACATCCCTATCAACGTCCAGCGAAACGACTCGAGCTCTTCCGAAGACGGAGTCATGGGTGGCAGCATGGCTTGAGTTCTTCTTCCGGTCTACTTCCGAGCTTCTTCTCGACGTCGGGGACGAAGACGGAGGACAGCTTGCACGGCGAGGAATGGAACATATGGGAGAGGTGGGCTAGTAGCACTGTGGCCAAGGCTACCTGGAGGAAGAACAAGAGTGGTGGTGATGCCGAGCTCGGACGGAACGGGAGCTTCCGCATCGGCGGTTCTGGGTAAAGGGCTTCCCTTTTATGGCCGCTGCGGGGCTGTAACGGTCATTTAACCAGCCGGGTATCTGATGTAGGCAACACGGAGCTCGACAATGGTCAGCCCGTTCGGTCTTAGCGTCATGAGCACGGTTGCGGAAAAAGATGGCGGAGTGACATCATGGCGTCGTACGGTCAGAACACTGACGACGATGAGGTTCAATGGCCTAAAGAATTGACCGTGATGGGGAGAAAGACGAGAAACTCAGTGTACACGCTTTACGTTCGTGATAGCAACACAGAGAAGCGTAGTCAAAAAGCTTCGATCGATCCTGGGTGTACTTCTTTCTCGATTCTGAGGATTTGAAGGTTATGAGCATGGATCGAGACGATAATGCGATGGATTACTTCTCCACATAGACTTTTCGAGATTGCTCGAGAAAATTTCTACTTCTATTGCTTCCACTTGGTTAGCAAGAAGGGAATAGATACTCCAAGGTCGTCGAGATTTGCGGCAAGAGACCAAGTCGACAGAGATTTCCAAAAGACCATTTTGAAGAAAAGGAAGGCTAATAAAAAAGTTCCAGAATTTCTTGTACGAAAGATCACATCATGCGGAAACTTCAGAACAATCTTGCTCACACCTTTACTTAACTTGCGAGTGTGAGGTGTTGACAACTCATTATTTTTAAGGTGCAATAATTCTCAAAGTTGATGCGATGCACATGCTTGTGAAGACACTATGCACATGCTTGTGCGGTATGGTGCTCATGATGCACGTTAGAATGACTTGGGTACCCATATGACGAGTTAGTGATTGCAAGGGCAATCACTAGGCAAAGAAGAACTGAGTGGCGAGTCGCTTTCTCATAACCAAGATACCTAGCGCACTCCTAGTGGCATCACATGGCTGCAGCACACATGATGCCCCAGATTCCGTCGCGGCACCTTTGGCTCTGGGGTAACAACATCACCAATCAAGAGAGGTAGAGTAGGAGTGCGGAGTTTTCATGCTAATGCACGTTAGTATACCCAAGTTTCCCAAATGCATATACTATGTAGTGCATGCTCAAAAGCAACATTTTAATTTAAATCACAAGGTTGTGAGCTGTTGACGGTTAATAGTTGTATCAAATTTCGTTTATGACTTGCAAGCAGACAAGACTCCCGTCGTAGTCAAGGGACCCTTCTTCCCTCGAGTGGTGAACCCAAGGTATCGAATCCGTGGAACAAATGTGTGACGCAAAAGTTGATCTAGTAAAGCCAAGTAACTTCAATCTTCGATAAAACAAACCCTAATGCATCTAAGTAAAAGACACGAAACTAATATAATCTACTAAAGACCGGAGAAAACAAAGTAAGATTGGGTAGATAAACCGATCTAGAGAGATCGGGGTAAGTCTTTTGTTGAAGTTCCAAGCAAGAGAAGAAGTAGCAAATCGAATCTTAATAGAAGCCTCTTTAAACCGTGGTTTCCCGTCCAAATCCGAAAACATCTGCCTTTCGGAACCCCCGTTCTGTCACAACGTATCCCTACTCATGCGGGGAGCTTAGGGTGAGTCAAAAGACAAGTCGAGATTCTTTCGGAAGATCCGGCGTGTACCTCTAGCCACCGCGGCTACAAGAACACCCTATGTAATCTATCTCGAGAATAGAATTGGAATAAGCAAAGCCGATCAAAAAACGAAATCTTCGAGGAAACACTTGATCGCTAGGAAATGATTCAACTTGATAATTCAACTATAACAATGATACATACACAAGATCACCACCGGGATCCTTCCTTGATCTTGCTTCTAGCTCCGGGAACTCCGACGTGGTCTTCCGTGCAAGGTTCCCACATCGGCTAGGGAGACCCTAGTCAACTAGCTCGACCCTCTCCTCTCCGAGATGGTGTCCCTCTCTTGTCTGCTCCTCGGCGGCCGATGACAAATTGTATGATGCGTGGCTCTCGGTCAGGGGGCTATAAATAACCTGATTGGCGGCTAGGGCAAAGGGGAGCCTCACTAGGCCCTGGACAGGGCTGGGCCGACCGGCCTGGGCCGGCCGTCCTGGGCCCATCCAGGCCCAGCCCGAGGCCTCCTTTGCTCTACGTCAGTTCCCTTGCTTCCTGGATGTTCCCCCTTCTGCATGTAGGTCCATGTCGTCAGTTTCTCTCCGAATTGGACACAACTCCTTGTCTTGCAAGATTCAGCACTTTTCTGGTCAGGTCCTCGGAGTTTGTCGTCTTCTCGGATCAAGTCCCTGGCTTCTTGGAGTTAAGTTTGCTTCATTGTATGACTTGTACGGGGCTTCAAGGTCTTGTCATGAGGTGCTTGATGAACTTATCCCGAAAGTCTTGCATTCAACGCTAAAACCCTGCATAAACATTAAACTCCAAAACCGACATGCACACGTGAACTTGTTATACCACGGGGGTTAGTACCAATGGATAAGGTATAAAACTCATGCCAACACCGAAGGTAAACTCATGGCTAGGTTGACGGATTTTCACCGCCAACATCTCCCCCATGCTTAAACCTTGCTCGTCCTCGAGTAAGCCTTTGATGGATATCATCATTGCCAAACAATGTTTAAACCTTGCACTTGATCATACATGAGAAAACATAATGCTCTCAAAATTTTAATTCGTTAAAGTTCCATAATGTACTAGCCTTCATCTCTACGGAGGGTATATTCTTATTAAGCTTATCCCACAAGTATTAACATGCTCACAAAGTTTAAATAGATCTCAGAATTTTTGAAATAAAGAACGAGATAAAGAAAAGCTAAACCAAGTTCACAAATTTAAATCATCTTGTATATTGCTCATGAACTCTCAACTCGCTTGTCTCTCAAGCCTATATATTCTACTCCTTTCCCTCTCATAACATATATGTGTGGTAGGCTTTATATGGAGCTTTGGGAAAGTTTAGTCCTAACAAGATTTTATAAATGAGGTGTTGTCAAAACAAGACAAGTTTCTCACGGTCTTACCGAGACTCGTCAAAAAGGTCATTGGAAAATAATGTTAAATCAAGGAGGGGAAAGAGAAAAATACACACACTTTAGATGAGTGGACATGTCCAAATGGCAAAGAGTGATCCTGAGGCACAAAGGAAGTCCTCGTTATCGGATTGCACATGGTTGGAAAATGAGAATGGATCTTCTAAACTTGAAGCCTTGAATGCACTCTTAGAGAACCGGGCAGTTCACTTTACGCATACTCATATTTTTTTTCTCTTTCTCATATTTCTCATTCTTTTCTTTATTTCTTTCTTTCTTTCATTCATTTTATATATTTTTTTGTGAGACTTTCACCTTGGAAGTCACATACATCGCCTTTGAATTTTTTCCTTCATCATATTTTTTTTTAAAATACTCCCCTTTGAACTCTAAAACTGCACCGTACCTACCTCCTCCCCCATGCTTAGACGTTGCTCGTCCTCGAGCAAAGAGGTGATAAATAAGGTAGGTACTGGAAATATTTTTCCTTTGGAGAGATACTTGAAATCTTCAATGTTGGCACCGTCTTGCGATCTTCCTTGAATTGATGATCCATTCTCAACGATAGGTTGTGGTCAAGGAGGTAATCACAAAAGATGATATTTGGTTTTAAGGGTGGATATCCGGCGAGGTTTGTGAGATCTCCGATGCGGGGATACACAATGCACGGATAAAAGGCTAGCAAAAAGATAGATACGCAAAAACGGAATGACCAGCTTCTTAGTCTCGGGGCAGAGAAATCATGGCCTGCAATAGCTCAATCAAAAATAAATCTTGTACACTAAGGTTTATGCACTCAAATATATATTAGGCTTTGGATAGGTTGAGCAACACACAAGTGATATTTGTGACAAGGTTAGCAATATTTTTGAGCATAAAAGACATCTTTAATCTATTCATAACTTGAGAGCACATAAAACACCATGGGTCTTTATTATAATCATAACCTCTACTAAAGATTAAGCTAGCATTTAAATAAATTCAGATTCGTATTTTAAGATAGCACTAGCTTAAACATGCATAAATCAATTACAAAGATAAACAAAGCTGCAATTATAATCATATATCATCATGGCACAAATTTTTGTAACTTTTCCAATGATATAATCAAGGTGGTGTCTTTATTAATGATGATATCAAGTTGAAATACAAACTGAAAATAAACAAACATGCTTGCTGAAATTTAAATAAAAGCAGAAAATATTACGCAAACACACATAAACAAAAGCTGAAAACTACAGAGAAAAAGAAAAGAAAACCAAAGTTCCTAAATCTTCTAGTCCTCCGCCGGTGGTTGGTGTTGATGATCTTGATAGTAATACCCTTGCTCATAATATGATTGGACATTCCCTCCGACGAATTGATTTGGCTCCACTAGGTGAAGGCGTCCAAGCTCGTAGGCAATATTTGCATTGGCTTCACCAAGTTGAGCTGCCTTAGCTTGGATGGCTGCGATGTTTTGGGCGTTTCTTGCAGCATACCCTCCAATTATGGCCATGCTTTGTTGTGGTTGGGGATGATGCGCGTAGGGCTCCGCGAAGTTAGCGTTGGGCACCACATAATTTGGTGGGGGTACCGGTGCACCACCCCCCCATGCTTGCTCTTGTGGCCCTCCATAATAACTTGGCGGAGGAGGGATCCCGCCGAATGGTTGCACATTGGGTTGTGCTCCACTCGCTTGTGCGGAGGATGTTCCCTCCTCTACGATTCTTCCTCTTTTGTTCTTCCTTGCAGGGACAAGGAGTCCCTCTTCCAACCAATCTTCCCTCCCTTCGGTGAAAAGCCTAAGCCTCTCATCGGGAAGGGGTAGGTTCACTATGGCCAAACGATAACCTCCTCTCTCATCTCCACTAATGTATTTGCCTTGCCGCAAATACTCAATGCCGAGAGAGGTACCACGCAAAAGATGGTCGGGGTTTCTTGCGATCCCCGGCCGTAAGGAGAAGGCCAACATGGAGAGGTAGCACCGCGAACCAATATTTCCCGCCCCCGATGTTGCTTCACAACACCAACGGTTGATCATGAGGTAAGAGGGGTCTATTGGCTGCCTGGCAATTAAAGCCGAGTAGAGCCAATTCAACTCCGTGTCGGTCACCTTCGTCTCCTTCATCCTCCCCAATACCCTCTTGCACATCCAAGAGTGAAATATCCGGATAATGGGGTTGCGGATGCAATTGCGTTGTTGATGGGCTTCTCCGGAGATCATATTCCAAAATCCCGCTAACATGTCGGGTGGCACGTCAACTTTCTCCGGAGCTCCCTTGTGGAATCCAAGTAACTCCCTAACATGCTCGTAGGGAACCACTTGTTGGACTCCCTCCAGACGGAATGACAAGCTTTGCATCCCATCATCAAGGATAGGTGCAATAGTCATCAAAATTTCCAAGGTGAACCCCTTGTGGGTGTCCGCCGATACTCCGTTGGAGAATTGCACCCATCCAAGGTGCCCCAACATGTAGTATATGTCGGTGCCAAAACCCAAGGTGTAAAGTGCTTGGTCGTCGAACTCGACGTTGGGCACAAGCCTCTTCTCAAGATTAGAGAGCCTCTCCTCCTCCGATGACAAGATGATGAAGCCGTACGAAGAGTATATCGGAGTGTAAGGAGGTGGCGCGGTCGAACGGGTCGATCGTCGTGGTGGCGCGGCTGCTCCTCCGTGTGCCCTCGAGGGTCGGTAAACCTCATGGACGTGCTTCTTGCAGCCCTCATGCCACCAAGGAGGAGAGCATCGTTCCTCCTCGGTGGTGCCGTATCCGTCTCCATGCTCCGGGGAGACTCGGAAACCGAGTGCCTCTTCGAAGACGTGGTTGATGACGGCTTGGATGACGACAAACCCTTCTTCTTGGAGAAGAGACTTGTGGTTTTCTTCCACATGGTTGCTGCACTCTTTTCTTCTACTAAAACTCCGGGTTGCAACCGGTAACTAGGCACTTAAACTCTTTGCTTCGGATGTGGACTTTGAGTGGATTAAGGATGTGGATTTTTTTGAGCTATCAAGCTTGGGAAGGTTGGCTATGTCTACGGAGGTTTTGGGCACACAAACTTGAACACACAAACAAAGGAAGGAGAGGGAAGCTTGCCTGCAGAAAACGGGAGCCGGGGGGCTCCTTATGTAGGGGAGGTCGGCCGGCCGGGGCCGACCGGCCTGGGGGCCTCGGTGCTCCTCCCCGCCTCGTCTTTCTTCCTACACGATCATTTCGCCTCTGCAACTTTCCTGCCCGCGTGCTCCACGAGTTGCACCGCCCAACGCTCTCGTCCACTCCTTTTCTTGCATTATTGGTCCTTCCACTTGATGCTTCATGCTTTGGGTCATGTCCATGCTCCCTAGCTCCACTTGCTTCACATGCCACCATGAAATTCCTGCAAAGTTGATGCTTGCTGCCCACCATGCTTGTCCTTTGCATGTGGAATTGGTGAAAGTTGATGAAAGGGAATTCAATGGTGCATGCATGATTAATTCAAACTATATTGCCTCCATTTAGGTATGTTTAAGGTTAAGCACTCCTCTAATTCGAAATTTAAAATATTTTTCAGAGCCATGCAAGAGCTCAAACATAAATTTAGAGAAGTTTTTAAACCATTAAAAACAAATGTAAGTCAAAAATATTTTTCGACTACGTTAATTTCGGTCTCACCGGTATAGTTTGCCTTCATCGGTTGAGAGCAAACTTTTCCCGGCTTGATCATGGGGGCATAGGTTTAGGTTCTAATATTGGCTAAATAAGAGAGATTTTGAATGAAACAAAATTAGATGAGGCTTAGAAAAAATCTAATCCTAGAGAAACCAAGCATATTGATTTTTAAACCATCCAAAAGTTATAATTTCTAGGTTCACGCGAGTCCTACCACGTGCTGAATTTTATTAACACCTAAATATAAATCGCAGCTCTACTCGTGTGGTTTTAGCATGAAAAATAAGTCAACCTCAGCACCATAATGAGGGTGAAAAGTTGAGTTAGGTTCTGAAATTATTTGGTTGAGGTTTCTCGAAAAGAAAAGAACAAACAAGCACATAGGAGGGTTCATGCAAAGGGTTTATGATAAAGCAAAACATTCAATCAAGAATTATGTCTCTAATATTGTTCAACCACTTCTAAGTCTAATGTCTTTGCGTAATAAAACTCAAAACTAAATTATTAAAAATACTCGAAAAACCTGGAATCGTGTTGTCCTCCCGGTAGCTTATTCTTGACTCGACGAAACGGGTTGCCTCCCGCCTAGCGCTTCGTTTATAGTCTATAGCTAGACTTCTTCACTTCATTACTCCGGATCAACGCTCTTTGCGGGCGCTGCAATCTTGGGTACCCACTCCCGCACCATCTTGGGCGCGGGCTTGTCTTCCGGCTTAGTCATTTTTTTTGGTCTTCACAGGCGGCTTCTCTTCCTTTGTCTTGACGGATGCAACACTTTCTTTGATTTTCTTTACGTTCATTTTTTCCGGCTCCTTCTTCTTTTTCAGCCCCTCCGTTTGCTTTGGTTCTCCCTTCACTCCAATCATGTTGCATGCCTCGATTCTTGGACAGAACTTGAAGGAACTCCTTTCTCCGTTGATATCGAACATGATCTCCCCCTTGCCAACATCAATAGTATCTCCCATGGTCTTGAGGAAAGGCCTCCCTAGGATGAGCGGTGGCTTCTCCCTCTCTCCCAACTCGAGCACAATGAAGTCGACGGGGATGAAGTGGTGTCCGACCTTCACGGGTACATCTTCAGCAATGCCTAAGGGATAGCGAATGGAGTTGTCTCCCAACTCCAAACATATACCCATAGGCTCCATTGGTAGGCGTAGCTTCTCGAACACATCCCTCGGCATGACGCTCACACTTGCTCCAAGGTCGCATAATGCCTTCTCGAAGTTCAAAGAACCAACCGAACATGGAATTGTAGGGCACCCGGGGTCCTTTTGCTTCTCTAGCCCATTAGAAATAGCGGCACTACACTCCTCAGACATCTTGACATGATCTACCCCGAGTGTTGCTATCTCATATTTATTTGCAAGTATGTCTTTAAAGTAACGAGAATATGTAGGTACTTGTAGGGCATCTAGTAATGGCATGTTGATGCTAAGTCTACGCACAACTTCCACAAACTTCTCAAAGTGGTTGTCAAGTTTACCTCGGAAGAAGCGTGGCTTGAGTTGCGGTATCCTCGTGTCTTCCTCCGCATCTCAAATTCGGGTTCCTTGGTGACGATCCCCGTAACCTTCTCTTTAGCAACTCCTTCCACCTCGGTGGATGGTTTAAGCTTCCTTGCTCCCGCGGAACGTTCCGGGTCTTCGGTCTCCTTCCCCGAACGTGTTTGAATGGCCTTCGCCGATTCGGGACTTCGGGTTGTCCCGAAGCTTCCCTTCATCATTAGTGAGGCGCCCCGCAAGTTGTCCAACTTGCGTCTCGAGCATCTTCATCATGTTGAGCACTTGATGATTGGAACTTCCGACCTCCGTCACTTTGCTATCGATGTTCTCCAACACCTTGTCTATGGTCTTGAACTTGGTGACGGTGTCCTTGTTGATCTTAGCTTGCTCATCCATGAACTCCTTTAATTGTATACGAAGCGGAACCGCGTTAGGAATAGATGAGCTTGCATTAAATTGAGGCCTACCTTGCCCGTAGCGAAAGTTCGGCAATTCTCCCTTCCTCATGTAGTGGAGCACTTTGGCTTATGAGCACGGATCGAGACGATAATGCGATGGATTACTTCTCCACATAGACTTTTCGATATTGCTCAAGAAAATTTCTACTTCTATTGCTTCCACTTGATTAGCAAGAAGGGAATAGATACTCCAAGGTCGTCGAGATTTGCGGCAAGAGACCAAGTCGACAGAGATTTCCAAAAGACCATTTTGAAGAAAAGGAAGGCTAATAAAAGAGTTCCAGAATTTCTTGTACGAAAGATCACATCATGCGGAAACTTCAGAACAATCTGTCTCACACCTTTACTTAACTTGCGAGTGTGAGGTGTTGACAACTCATTATTTTTAAGGTGCAATAATTCTCAAAGTTGATGCGATGCACATGCTTGTGAAGACACTATGCACATGCTTGTGCGGTATGGTGCTCATGATGCACGTTAGAATGACTTGGTTACCCATATGACGAGTTAATCTGAGTGGCGAGTCGCTTTCTCATAACCAAGATACCTAGCGCACTCCTAGTGGCATCACATGGCTGCAGCACACATGATGCCCTAGATTCCGTCGCGGCACCTTTGGCTCTGAGGTAACAACATCACCAATCAAGAGAGGTAGAGTAGGAGTGCGGAGTTTTCATGCGAATGCACGTTAGTATACCCAAGTTTCCAAATGCATATACTATGTAGTGCATGCTCAAAAGCAACATTTTTAATTTAAATCACAAGGTTGTGAGCTGTTGACGGTTAATAGTTGTATCAAATTTCGTTTATGACCTGCAAGCGGACAAGTCTCCCGTCGTAGTCAAGGGACCCTTCTTCCCTCGAGTGGTGAACCCAAGGTATCGAATCCGTGGAACAAATGTGTGAAGCAAAAGTTGATCTAATAAAGCCAAGTAACTTCAATCTTCGATAAAAGAAACCCTAATGCATCTAAGTAAAAGACACGAAACTAATCTAATCTACTAAAGACCGGAGAAAACAAAGTAAGATTGGGTAGATAAACCGATCTAGAGAGATCTGGGTAAGCCTTTTGTTGAAGTTCCAAGCAAGAGAAGAAGTAGCAAATCGAATCTTATTAGAAGCCTCTTTAAACCGTGGTTTCCCGTCCAAATCTGAAAACATCCGCCTTTCGTAACCCCCATTCTGTCACAATGTATCCCTACTCATGCGGAGAGCTTAGGGTGAGTCAAAAGACAAGTCGAGATTCTTTCGGAAGATCCGGCGTGTACCTCTAGCCACCGCGGCTACAAGAACACCCTATGTAATCTATCTCGAGAATAGAATTGGAATAAGCAAAGCCGATCGAAAAACGAAATCTTCGAGGAAACACTTGATCGCTAGGAAAAGATTCAACTTGATAATTAAACTATAACAATGATACATACACATGATCACCACCGGGATCCTTCCTTGATCTTGCTTCTAGATCCGGGAACTCCGACGTGGTCTTCCATGCAAGGTTCCCACGTCGGCTAGGGAGACCCTAGTCAACTAGCTCGACCCTCTCCTCTCCGAGATGGTGTCCCTCTCTTCTCTGCTCCTCGGCGGCCGATGACGAATTGTATGATGTGTGGCTCTCAGTCAGGGGGCTATAAATAGCCCGATTGGCGGCTAGGGCAAAGGGGGAGCCTCACCGGGCCCCGGACGGGGCGGGGCCGACCGGCTCGGGAGGGCCGGCTCGGGCCCATCCGAGCCCGGCCCCGAGGCCTCCTTTGCTCTACGTCGGTTCCCTTGCTTCCTGGATGTTTCCCCCTTCTGCATGTAGGTCCATGTCGTCAGTTTCTCTCCGAATTGGACACAACTCCTTGTCTTGCAAGATTCAGCACTTTTTTGGTCGGGTCCTCGGAGTTTGTCATCTTCTCGGATCAAGTCCCTGGCTTCTTGGAGTTAAGTTTGCTTCATTGTATGACTTTGAAGGACCGATACGGCGAACCAGAGAGGGGGGGAGTGAATGGGAGCCGATAAAAATTCTTCTCGAAGGAGATGAAAACTCCAACAAGACGAACGCGGCTTCCAACACACGTCTCTGACTCACTACCAAGGTTGGTCAAGCCCACGTAGCCACTGGAGTGCCACTGGACCTAGGAACCAACACGCAACCTTCCGACCCGAGAAACACACGGCGGAAAAACCAAACCTCGAGTCTACGGACCCACACCGGTCGACCGGTGAGCACCACCGGTCGACCGGTCCCCGCAGTGAAACCGAGCAACTTCCACTAAGTGGCTCTACACCGGTCGACCGGTGAGACACACCGGTCGTACCGATGGCGACTCGAAAGCCCCCAAGACACCAAACGTGCCAACCGACCACCAAACGGACCCAAACTCGAAACAAGACAGCACCACGAGACAACAACGAACACACCAAGACGTTCACCCGAGCAAAAACCCACAAGGGCTCGCACCGGCCGGACCGGCCAAGAGCACCGGCCGACCGGTGTAGCTCGGGCGACTCGGGATGAACAGCACCCGCGGGTCAACTCCCCCAAATCCAAATCTCGATCTCCCGAATCGCTCCACGGACTTGAACAAGACTTTGGGGATATCAAGAACACCTCATGAGGAGTCCATAGCCAAGTTTAATCCCAACAAATCTCGTCCAAAAAGGAGGAATCGAAGAAATCCCGCCGAAAACACTTCCAACCCAAGAACTCAAGAAACCCCAAAATCGAGCACCTTTTCTCACGGATTTGGGAGGGGAATCACAGCCCAAAGAACCACGAAGGGTTCCCACAAATTTCCCCCATCAAATCCCCAAGAGAAAAGTCCCGAAAACAACCCAAAGAAATCACCGAGAGAGGGCTCCGAAAATCACCACCAAGAACAACCGGGGAAAACACATCCAAACCTTGAGGAACCACGCCGAATCATCTATACATGAAACAAAGGTTCGTACAAGGTCTAGCAAGCCGCCCGATCATCCATCCCTCTCTACAAGATCTCTCTCGTGAAGCTCTCTTGCTAGTCCTAGAGAAAACCTAAGGAAAATAGGTGGAAAATAGGAAAACTAATGAGCTAGGGTTCCAAGAGTTGGCTGCCATCCTCTCACCTCTTGGGTTATATGGAGGCAACCGAATGTCTAAAATGCCCTTCTCTACTAACTAGGGATACAAGCCCCTCAAGGGCGGATTTGGAATTCTTGATGTCTTCACCATCGACGGATGCCCGGCGACCGCACCCGCCGTAGCCTCGACGCAAGCCATGCGATCCCGACGCGTGTCCGCCGCTTCGAAGATTCCGGACCGCGTCGCCGCACACGGCCGACCGGTGCTTCTCACCGGTCGACCGGTCCCTACCGGCCGACCGGCCGACCCACCGGCCGACCGGTGCGGCGCCGCTTCGTCGCTCCGTCTTCGGTTCTCCGGTCTTGGCTTTGTGGATCAACCAAGGAACCCAGTGGTTTTCTGGTGAACCACCGGAAACCCCGCGAACTCGGTGTAGCCTCTGCCAATCTCCACTCATGACTCGGCCCCCACGTAGTCCCGGCTCGACCTTGGTTTTGAGGCTCAACCAAGAAACCGTCCACGACTTCATCTTGCTGTTCATGCCACCATGCGGCCCGCACTTGACCCCGCTGGCCACCGAGTCCCTCGAACGAAGCCTACTTGTCTTCTCCACACCTGGAGGCCTCACCGGCGACGACCTTTCGCGCTTGTTCTTCACCTGCACCAACACGAGTCAAGCCGCAACCTGCACCTGCAATACTTAGCCAAGAATCAGTCCACACAACGTTGTCAATCACTCATCACACAAGGAAGCGACCATCCACCGGTCCTCGAACCACACATGGTCCTCAGACTTGTACGGGGCTTCAAGGTCTTGTCATGAGGTGCTTGATGAACTTATTCCGAATGTCTTGCATTCAACGCTAAAACCCTGCATAAACATTAAACTCCAAAACCGACATGCACACGTGAACTTGTTATACCACGGGGGTTAGTACCAATGGATAAGGTATAAAACTCATGCCAACACCGAAGGTAAACTCATGGCTAGGTTGACGGATTTTCACCGTCAACATGAGCAAGACCGAAATAATAAGTTCAGGATTGAGGATTCGATCGGATCTTTGATTGGCACGAGATTTTCGAACCACAGAACTTGACTGATCCCAGCTAGCATAAATAATGCCTGACGAACATTACTGCTACAAGAGATGTTTAATCCATCATTACATCGATGAGGGTTTTCAGAATTACCAAACAACATTTGGAATTACAATGCAGACTAGCTGCAACAACAAGGTTCCTAGTTCAACCGACCGCAATATCTAACCAACCGCGATAAATGCACACTAGGGTTCCTTACAAACACTACCCTCTTACGACTTAGAATTTTATTTCCCACATACCAACTTCCTAGGGTGGGATCTTCCACGCTAAGGGACTATGGTGACTTGGGTCCAGACTCAATTCCAGATTCTCCTTGGATGTCCTCAGCATCTTCTTCTCCTGCTGGTCTAGGAATGACAGGTTCTGGGGGTGGAACTGCTATAGCTTCCATTTGATTTTCTAGTTCAAGCATATACTGGTCGTTATGCTGCACCAAGAAATTCTGCTCGTGTATGATCTCACTCAACTCTTATATCTTGGCCTTGTCCTTGCGTCTTTCTTCTTGAGAGTAGCGATCATTGCTCGGGCTTCCTTCAACGCTTGAGTTGTACACTAGGTTTCTTTAACTTTGTACCTATAGACTTGGTGTCTCTAGAATACACTTTCTCCCACCATCCGTCGGTAGGTGTCGTACATGGCTTCTGAAAAGCAGACTGAGGTGACAAGATCGGAACTGTAGTGAGAGTTGCTCTGGGCTGGAAGGTTGGCTTTACCTTCGACACCCGATGCAGCGTGTCGCTCAGGTACTGGGATTACTTTGGCTGCAAAGCCGGCTATCTCGGCAGGGTGCTTCCCATAGAAAGTTGTGAGTGCTTCGAGAGCAGCCTTCTGCACCACGTCGGACAAGTTTCGCCCTTGTGCCTTACACTCCCACTCTTCCCAAGCAGGATTGGTCGGGCACTCTGAAATCTTCACCTTCACTTCACAACGAAGGAGTTGGTCTGTGGTCATGACCTCACGTGTCGAGTACTCTGGGTAAGTGGTGTACCCAAAATCCTTCAGGGTGTCCCACAAAAGTGCAGGAAATCCACCCTCCTCGAGGTAGTTCACGAGAGTCCATGATTCCACATCAGCCGACGTAGAGCCAGCGTTGTCCATCTGGACATAACGACAAAGTGAGAATCAGTTGGGTGCGAGTGTACAAGGGTAACTCGATCCACAAATAAGGGTAGGGTTAAGGTATGGGGTGACCATGCATACTAAAATACCATCGTATGCTGAACTCGAACGAGCAAGCATACCAAATGATACCAAGTTCTGGTAATCAGAAACCGAACTTTCTAACTCAAACCAGAGTCCAACACTCCTCACATTTGTGTAGTAACTTAGCAAGGTTAAGAGACTCAAGCTGAGTACGCAAGGTTGATCCAGAAGATTAGGAAGGCGCTTAACTAGGCAAAATTTCAAATGGTTCTAGGGAGATAGCAAGACAAGGGTTGACTAACCGAGCACAACTTGTGGTAGACCTAAGTTATGATCATGAACTTGGGCGAGCAGAAACTAGATTAGTTTGGAGCAACCTAGATGGAGATCAACAATCCAAGCAACAACTTTTAATAAATTTATGCACGACAACACATCTACGCTAGAGAGACTAGACAGGACAAAACACACTATCACTATTTTACCTTAGAGAGCACGGAAGCAGATACGAGTTCAGTTTAGGTTCTTCCACGACCTTTAGCATGATGCAAGACATCCTATGCGTCCTCACAAAGCAATCAAGCCAAAACTCGAAGTTAGCGCCAGTGGCATGGCACATACACGTGTCTCCCTACAATAACTAGTCGAGATCTAGTCGATGCTCACTTAGTGACTTACAAAACGAGGTTAGGGTACCTGCAGAAAATCACAGAACTTAACGAACCTCTCATGCCAGCACTCATGAAAGCGTCCCCATACATTACCGTTCACTATAGAAACGGCATCCATGCGTTAAGCCGCTACATGGACAGCGTCCAACCTCGGACATCCTCTGTTTGAATGGAGTATATCCTTGCCTCGCATTTTCGACATGCGGAATGCTCGCATATAAAACATGTGGCGACATACAACTCATAAACAGACGCGAAGATGGGATCCGTGGAATGGATCACTCCATCAACCCTCGCAATTCACGTGATGCAGTACAGCACACGTATAAACCACGTGGCTCATCTAGTTTGGTTGTGCAAGAAAGTAAGTCTGACATAAAGTAATGTGCTGGAAGTTAGCAAAATAAACCATAGGTTAATAGGCCACCTGAAAGAAACCAAAAATTCCCTCTAGGGCCTCTCGGTCTAGTTTATCCTTAACGGACCAACGTGTTTTGCAAATCCAAACAATCTTGGCAAATTTTATTCAAAAAAACCATGTGATTAAGATTGTTAATTAAGCTCTGGTGCATCTAATCGCTCTGATACCAGCTGTGGCAACCCGCCCAGAAAAATACTGTATTATCGCCTAAGACCGATCCACTTCGGTCATTAAGCAATAGTAAAATATCATCATGTCGTTAGTTGCCGGGTTAACGCCCGGTAGATCACTTGGAGTACATACAGAGGATCGACACATGCATTAAAACTCACACGAAGGCGAGTCCAGAATACAACATGAGTTAAAACATTTTATTACAAACCATTGTTCCTGACATGGAGTAAGGGTTCAGAGTTCGAAAACAGTGGAAATAAAATAAACTAGCGCAACGGTAAACATCACAGGAGGCCATCCGTGATGTCATCACTTGTTATCACCCTTCCGGTCAACAACACCTGCAACAACAGTTTTAAAGCAAGGCTGAGTATACTAATACTCAACAAGACTTAACCGTCGGGCGATATCTACATCACCAAACTCTAGACATGAAAGGCTTTTGGCCGGTGGGGTTTCTTTTGCTGAACAGCTACTAAGGATAGATCCTTACTTTCAAAATTTTAGCACAAGTTCTAGTTGATTACCATTTCTAAATGTTCCATCTAATTCAATCCAGAATTGGACAAGCAATTAATTCATACACAATATTCACCAATTCCATCATTATGGGATATCATGGCCAGTTGATTAAGAACTCTCGGATAACGGTGAGAGGCCGACAATCGATTGATTTGAACCTTGCAAGGTAGACCTAAACACACGATGGGATGCCCCTCGCGAGGACAACCACAAAGCGGTTCCCAAAAGTCCTCGGGTTGGGATCGAATCTTACAGTCCTGGGTACAAGGCTAGCTGGCATACCCCGCGAGGCACCCAGTTTCCCACATGCACCCTCCCCCCTTCCCGGTAGCTAGCCGGTTAG
The DNA here is from genome assembly GCA_947561735.1 of Cenchrus americanus. Lineage (NCBI taxonomy): Eukaryota > Viridiplantae > Streptophyta > Magnoliopsida > Poales > Poaceae > Cenchrus > Cenchrus americanus. Next base: position 77,470,319 of record OX387245.1, on the reverse strand, counting down.
GTGATTTCTCAGGAGTAGTAATAGAAAGTTCCCGCACCATATCATTAAGGTACTAGGCTTACCGGTCCCATTCCCGACAAGTGCTTAGTATGTTCAAAAGCTTAGCCCACGAAAGCCACTGGACCGGAGCCCAAATCCCATGCTCTTACCACATGAGCGATCCATTCATAAAGATCTTATGATTCCAAAATAAGAACCTATTCTCGCGAGTGACGAACATCACTCGACTTCTATCGGGTCCTATAGCATAGCAGATATCGACCTAGCATACTAGTGATAGAGCATAGGTACCTAGGGATCATGCATCTAGGGTGTCAATTCAACTCCTGAAACGTAAATGCGCAATCATAGAAAACATAATTGCATAATTTTAAGAGACGGGGTTAATGATCCGGGGCTTGCCTTCGCTGGCAAGGTTGGCCTTGGTCCCTTCTGGACTTGGGTCCAGGTCTTGAGGTACGTCCACGCACTGCAGCTCTTCGTCGGCACCTTCGTCCCCTCCTTCCGGCACGAGCGTAAGTCTATTGGCGGAAAGATCTACACGAAGATGCAAATGCAAGATTTACTCGACGATTTTTAATTCAATCAATTACAAACAATAATGACAATAAAGGGGGTGTATTGGTTGGACATACTCACCTGGATAAGAAATACATTTAGCATACTCTTCCAAAAAGGAACAATTTGCAATTCTTTATTAGATATTCTTTTTGATAGTGATTGTACATATATATGTAAATAATTTAATTTAAATTCACAAACAGTAGTGGGTGGGTATAGTTAGCCCTTTTAAAATGATTTCAAACCACACACAAGATTATTAGGGATGGTTTGGTGATTTTCCTATTTAATGACTATTAAGCCCTTAATGACCCGCATAGTTTTTATTCATGAAATTAATTAATAAAATTCAGTGGAAGGGTGTGTTGCCCATTAAACACCTATAACAAGCCACTGGACAAACATGCATGCTTTGGATAGCTAGAAATTAATTATTTTTGAAAATGACAAAAGCTAGCTAGAAGGACAAGGTAAATGCACACAAAAATAAATAGTTAACAAAATGATCCAAACTTTCTCACACATGTTATATGGTCCAAAACTAGCCTAGGGATGCAGCACATACACCAAGAACTATTATGAAACTTGAGTTATGCATTTACAAAGAAAACAAGCATATTCAAGAATAAATATTTCTGGTAATTATAAAATTGTGATTAATTCATCAGAGGTGTGCTTTGGAATAGAAAGACAGCATACAAAAGTTGGTTGCAAAAATCTATTTATTTTTAGCTACAAAAATCATTTATGCAGATTCTGCAGAAATGGAAAAACATTTTTATAAAACGATTTATATCATAACTTTGCGCAATTTTTGTTACAGGATCTAGTCATGACCTATCACACAACATATCCAAAACTTAGCTACAGAAGATTTATATATTTTGAGATATTGCTGATCTAGATTTTTCACATTTCTATTTTTCATGCAAAACCTATCGGGAACTAGCTCAGGCAAGAATAACAAAAGTTGTAGGATGTTTCACCGCGAATCCAAAAAAATTGAGCTTGCATTTTTTTGATTTTTCTACAGTTTTCTATGCATTTTACAAGAATCAGCAAAATGGCTTTACTATTTGAGAATCACTTTCGCATCGGGGTCCCTGGGAAGTTTCAGATTCTCGCGAATACTCCCCTGGTTTACGAAAATCTCCCTGGAAAGAATGGGAACCCCGCAATTGGGTCCTCGAGGTGCCGGCCGGCGGCGGCCTTGCCGAATTCCGGTGGCTCCGACGGGGGTCTCGGCCGGGGAAGTTGGGGAAAAGGCGTAGGAGCTCACCACGACTCGAATTGGGACCGAGGAAGGGGCGGGGTGGCCTCCAGCGGCGGCGGTCCGCGGCTCCCGGCGGCGGGGCCGCCGGCCGGAGCGCTAGCTCCAGCGAGGTTGAGGCCGAGGCAACGGTTTGGGCGGTTCGGTTAGCTTCTGTAGGTGCTAGGGGAGGTGAAGGATGGTCTAATTTGACTTGCGGTCAGCCTGAACCCGGAGCTCGCCGCGGCTGCCCTTAATGGCATCGGCGGGCGGCTCGGGTGCGGGTGGGGAGGACTGGCGCGAGGGGAGAGGTGGCTAAAGTGTTAAAAGGGCAGGTGCTACGGCTTGGAGCGAGGAGGGATAGAAGGAAAACCGCGGCGGGCAGCTCTCGTACGGCGTCGGGCGGCGCGGCGGGAGCGGCACGGCTCGGCGTGCGCACGCCTTGAGACGCGACGCGGCGCGGCGCGGGCGGCGCGGATTCCGCGGAGCCTCGGCGTGCGTGTCGCCTCGGAGGTCCACGGCCTAGGGAGGCGCAGCCTCGGGCGACGCGCCGCGCCCCGGGGGGCGCGGGCCGCGGCGGCACGGCGCGGCTCGGCGCGCCCGGCGCGGGCGACGTCGCGGCATGGCGCGATGCGATGTCGGCCGGCCGAAATCATTTTCCTGCCTCCCTGTTTGAACACGCGTAGCTCCAAAAAGTTGAATAGAAGTGCACAAAGTGATGAATAGGAAAGTTGTAGATCTCACTACCCTCTACAACTTTCAAAAAGTCTGTCTAGTGTTTTTCTCCACGGATTTTGCACAAAACGCTGCCAAACTTTGAATGTCGCCCTGTTTCGGTGAACAGGAGGTACTTGCGGTTGACCAAGTTTTTCACCAAATTCCACTCAAAATTTGAAATTGCAATCTACATGAAAGTTGTGTCCCTCAACAAACTGGACAACTTTCATTTTGGTAGATTTTGAAGTGTTTAGGTGAAATTTGGAGAACGCGGCAAAAGTTCCGGACGACATTCGCCGACGTCACTGTTTAAGCGGGGTTTGACCGTGTCTTTGACCAAGGGTTGACCACGGGTGTGTGTAGGCTTGGTCAAGGGGTTCAATAGGGTTCATTGGTGAGGTTTTCAAGGTGATGACCCAGGTTGACCTAGGTTTGACCAGTGTTCGGTCGGTTTGACTCGGCTGATCCGGCCATTAACGTTGATGACGTTAATTAAAAACCTGGAGCGTCACATCTTACCATCAAAGTGTGGAGGACCCGAACCCCGTTCCTGGTACGCCATCTTTGGATCTTAGACTGGATAGAATCACGAATATCCGTAACCGGCTCTGATACCAATTAAGGACCGATTAGGCGACCAGAGAGGGGGGAGTGAATGGGAGCCGATAAAAATTCTTCTCCAAAGAGAGAACTCGGCCTATACCCCAAATTCACCACCAAGGATTCCCACACGAGTTTGCCCAGGTCACGTAGTCACAACGGACCTACGAACCCTAGGAACAAAACCCAAACAATCCCAAAGCGAAAGCGAAACTCAAAGAGCAAAGGACATAGCAGCTCAGCACTAGACCAGGCGGACCGTCTGCAGGCACCGGGCGGACCGTCCGCGAGGTCTAGGCGGACCGTCCATGAGGCCTAGGTGGATTGCGGACCGTCCGAAAATAACCCCCAAACCTCCAGTACTGCACCCTCAATAACAGACTGTTCGCGATGGGCCCGCGGACCGTCCACCCCGTCACGGACCATTCGGCACTCTAGTATGGACCGTTCGCGAACTCCGTGCAACAAAAATCCACTGACAAAATGGATCGAATGAAAGACACGCAAGAACTCGTGAAGAACACGAAGAACACTTGGGCTGTCAGGCTCCTCGCGGACCATCCACCATATACCCATGGACTGTCCGCCAGGAGGAATTCCTGCAGCCTGAGCTCGACACCTTTAAGGTCAACTCCACCTTCCCTTTGCCCGATCTCCCGAATCAACCAAGGGATTGCTACCAAATCATAGTTGAAGATGAAGCATCTCTAGGAGATGCTATACCTACAAATTTGTAGCCTCAAACCCATTGAATCTAGAGGAATCGAGATTCTACCAAGCTTAAGAACCAAGCTAGGTTTCCAACTGAAATCCTTCAATCGAAGGCCGAATTCGGAGTTTGGGGGGTCAAGATCAAGCACAAAGATGCATGAGGCAACTATCCATGATTCCCACAAACAAATCCGAATCCAAACACCTCAGAATCGAGGGAACAAGACGCACACAAAAAACCGACAAAAATAGCTCGAAAAAGACACGAAAATCCAACGAGCTACAAACCGGGAATCGACGCAACCATGAAAGCTTCCATTCACTCGGAGGTCAGATTCTTTACAAACGGAGGAAAAAACTAACCTATGGAGCAAGGAAATGAGAAGCAGTCCGGATGGATAGTTTGCCTGGAAACCCTAGAGCTAATATATATGAGTCCCCTCCGGGCCAGGCAAAAGACCACACTACCCCTAGCACTTAAGTTGTGATACAGCCCCTCAGGGGCAAATAGGTCATGTAGCACTCCTGTTCATCGCACGGTCACGCTGTTATCGTAGACCGCGTCCTACCGACACAAGCCTGCGATCCCGCCACGTGTCCGCCGGCATCGAAGCTTCTCGGCGCGCCCAGATCCCGTCTCTGCCCGCCGAGCCTCAGGTCTTGGTTTTGTGGCTCAACCAAGTAACCCGATGGTTTTCTGGTGAACCACCGCAAACCCCGCGTACAGACTCCGGTCGTGAGCTGCTACCCTGCACCGGCTCTAGTCGACGACTTCGTCTTGCTTTTCTCACCACCATGCGGCCCACATTTGACCCCGCTGGCCACCGGGTCCCTCGAGTCAGGCCTACTTGTCTCTTCACTCCTCGGAGGCCCCGCAAGGCATGGACCTTTCGCACCCACTCTTCACCTGCACCAATGCAAATCAAGCTGCAACCTGCACCTGCAATACTCGGCCAAGAGTCAGTCCACACCACGTTGTCAATCACTCATCATAGCCAGGAGCGACCATCCACCGGTCCTCGGACGCTCCAGTCCTCAAGAGAGCCATTCGCCCGAGAGGTCGTACACAAGCTAGAGAGAGAAGAGGAGGGAGATCATTCGCAAGAAGGATCGCTCTACTCGAAGGAAGCAACCACAAGTGGAGGAGGACATCGAGGCCCTACCAAGACACCCCTGGAGGAGAAGGAAGACACCGTCGGAAGCGTCACCATGATCAACGGTGCTATGCCTAGCACCTTGATGGGGTAATTTTCTCATTTGTCCATGGGTTGTAATCGATCTTGAGATGTAATTGCTCCATATGGTTATCTGTCTATCATCTAGTATTGAAGAGGCTTTATTGTTTAAGGTTAGCTACCATGCCGTGTAGGGAGTAAAGATCTCAATGCTCCTTGGAACCATTCAATATGTCGTGTCCATCATAGGTCTAATCACAATTACCTTCGCATAGTGACAGTACGGGGGGAGGGAAAGGGCGAAACTGTGGTCACAACCCCCGATAGATTAGATCGATTTTTATATCTTATTAAGCGGTTGCATGTTCAAGTATCGTAGACCCTTGGTCAAGTGTCTTTTATATATCTTGTTGGTTTAATCATTCTCTCTAGTGTAGCATAGTAGTTCTCTAGATTAACCATAGATTGGGTTTGAGTAAGTTAGTAGTAGCACTAGATCAAACGCTTGTAATCCTCTTGCTCCGCGGATTGATAAGAACCTAGGGAATCCCCGTGGTGAAAAAGGTATAGGTCCGTACGCTTGCAGATCGTAGGTGGATACGTGTTTTATCCGCCAACACTTACTTCACACTGAGAGGGATCTACAGGAAGATTTCGAGGGAGGAGGGGTGAAGATGGCGCTCGATGGCGTGTATGCAGCGGCGCCCAGCTGAGGGGGGTTGGTGTATGGCCCTTAAGGAGGTAGAGGCAGCGCATGGCTTCGCCTCAGCTGCACCACCGTGCTGCCTCGACCGGGGATCTACACCAGTGCAGCAGATCCATGGCGGGGAAGGTGAGGAGGGGGTGGGGGAGCGGCGTGTGGGGAGGAGGAGGGGTCGGCTTGTCGATGGGAGCGTCGTGCGAGGAGCGGAGCGGTGGGCCAAGAGGAGGGTCGGGGGGATCACCGTGCGACGGGACATCCCGTGCGTGGAGGGGAGCGGTGGGCTGAGAAGAGAGATGGAGAGGTAGGGTTAGGGCTCAAGTATATTTATTTGATGTGTGGATGATCTTAGCCATCCAAAAGTCGATCTGATGGATGAAAACAACTTCTTAGATGGGCCAAATGGCTAGACGGGCTGAAATCGTGCTTCTCACAACACACTTCCACTCCTTAAGGTTTTTCTTTTTCAATTTAATCCACTCTTGTGAAGTAACTTGCAAAATGAAATATCTTGAGTATCCAATACATTTTAAAAACTTCATATACAACATCTAACTTGTCAAGTAAAAGTTTCAAATTTTTTTGAATGATGTAGTATTTTCTATTGTTTAAATGAATTTCTACATGCTTATCAAAAGTAACTTGAAGTTGAGCTATGTGTACTTGAATAAGATTCAAAAAATTGTACAAAAATTATATTTATGCTCCTCTATGACATTATGGATCACTTCTTGGAGATAGAGGAAAAATTCAATTGTCTTCTCTCTTCTATGAACAATTCAAACTTCTACTCAAAACTACCATATAATAATTACAATAATATCTAAATTTTGTCAGAAAATTCTATAAGTTGGTCTGACAATATATTATTGATCCATAAGCTTTCCATAAAGTTATCGAATAGTTTTAATAAAGTTGGGTCATACATTGTCAACAAAAGGATGTATCACACAACTAGTTTCCTATAACTCAGGTCAAACTTTGAGATTTGAATACAACATAACATTTTTGAACTCATATGCATCTCAATTTTGTGCATAGACTACAACATTAGAAATTACGACGCTACATTGGTAATTAATAATAAAAAACATGCATTTCTAGTATCATCTTAAAAGAAAGAAAACAAGCTATATGAAAAAGGTTCAAGAAATAATAATTAACCTACAAATAATGCAATTAAATCAAAGAATATGATTTTAGAAAAAATAGAAAAGGGAATTATCAAATTTGGAGTTCATATGAGTGAGAAATACCAATTGCAAATTTTAATTCCGGATCAAAATGTGTTCTTCTTCCCCTTGTTTATGAATTTCCCCGTGTGTTGTGTCAATTTCCATGTGTGTTTTGTCTAACCAACAAGGAAATGATGAATTTCCCCGTGTACTGTGTCAATTTCCCTGTGTGTTTTGTCTAACCCACAAGGAAATGATGAATTTCCCTGTGTGCCATATCAATTGCCATGTGTGTTTTATCCAACCCACAGGAAAATGGTGAATTTTCCTGTGTGTTTTTCAATTCTGCTGTGCGTTTGCTGAGAACCGACATGGAAAAGTGAATTTCCCTGTGTGTTTTTCCAAATACCGACAGGGAAAAGTGAAAACACACAGGGAAATTTCAGTTTCCGGAAGTGAGTTAAAAAATGCAGGCTACTACGGCTATAGCATGAATATATATACGAGCCTGCTGGAGTGCTTCAGAATGGTGCGGCGTTGTCTCACACAAGGGGAGGGGCATTGTGGACCTTTTACATGCGCAACAAAACCATAATGCGCGGTTCTAAAACATGACACGTCTATATGGACGTCCAGCTAGGATCAAGGATGAAATTGAATCGGTGATGTCAAATTTGAGGACTAGATGGCCCCGTTCAAAAGTACAGGGATGAACTCCACCCTTTGCCGAAAGTTCACGGATGACATTGGCTATTTTGTAAAGTCATAAATAGTTGGGATCTTTGAATCATACAATTAAAAGATCCCAAATTTTAGATATATACCATTACAAGTCAATGACATGTGGGGTTCACATGAGTCAATGACATGTGTGGTCAATGGTATATATCTAACTTTTGAAATTATTTAGATGGTGTTTTTTCCATTGAATGTTGATATGGTGTATGGTGGACAGTGACATAGCGTATAGTGGGTTATGACGTGAAATGCTTGCATGTTGAGAGAAATAAAGATACGACCCTTAGTGGCGTTCTCTATGTAGATATAGATGATTTCATTTACACTCTGTCAAGTTCCTCAATTCCATCTCTGTTTATGCCCTGATTGACTGCATTTAAATGGGGTTTACGAATATGCCTGCTTACGAATATAAACTATTCCACCTTAAGAAGAGAAGAGGAGAATGATTTGTAGTTTTTCGCAAAGAACATTTAGAGCAAGTATAGTGGAGCCACATTGGCGGGAGAAATGCCACTCCACATCATGTTTTTCTTTGCTGGCAGAGAGAAACGAGGAAAGAGATAGTATCGGGCGTTTCGCGAGACGGCAGCTTAAGCAGGCGTACGCATTAACTACGATGATCCTTGCCCTTCCATTTGCTCGTGCAGCTTGCATCGCATTAAACATGGTGGAGCCCACCACAGCTAGCGCAGCACGTCGGATGAGCTGGACCGTGAGTCGCCGGCAAGCGGGCGGGCACACTTAGAGCAAATTTAATAATTTAGCCAGCTGCGTTGTATGACCTCTTAAGCCTACCTCTCAGCCAACTAGTATAATATGGTTTAGCCCTTCACATTTAAGATATGACTTATTTATCTCTCTTACATAGATCTTCGGTTCTGGTGCCCAAACTGAACCGTAAGCTCACAACCAACCTCTCCTCTCTCTCATCTTTTCTCTTATTAACCTTATTACTCTTATGATCTCAAGAACACTCAGATCTGCATCATGTTCTGCTCGTCTTGCTCCTGTACGGCTGTACGTAACCATATTCCTTAGAATTCTCAGGGAAAAACTATCGTGGGTTTGTGGCAGGGTTGGTCCTTCCAACAAAAGTTAACGCCATATTTTATGTCTAGCTTAACAACCTACTACACACTTGGAATTTTTTTAACGAACAGGCACAACGTGCCTATTTCATTGATATAGGAGAAGGTTACAGGCCGTGAACCAGCGCAAGAAAAATGAAAAAGAATTACAAATTTACATATTTACATGAAGAGAGAGGGCCGCAAGCCCTTTCGCTCCAGCTACGATCCAAGTTGTGACCTCACTCTTTATTTTGGCAACTACGGTCGGCACCGAAGATTCAAAGCGGTCGAAAACTCAGGCATTCCTCTCAAGCCAAAGCTCCCACATGACTAGCATGGTGAGGGGACGCGTTCCCTGCCTGGGAGTGTCTGTGGTGGTGTTGATGTTGATCCACCATTGTAGGGCCGTCGCATTAGCTGCCCAGTTGTTTGGGAGTAGGTTTTCGTGGCCAAGCCAATGAGCCACCAGGGTCCACACCCTCCTGGAGTACCGGCAAGAGGACAGCAGGTGGTGTGCGGTTTCCATCGTTTTTCGGCAAAGAGGGCAAGTGGGGCTGTGATCCCAATTCCTACATGCCAGTCTGTCGGAAGTCCATACTCTGTTTTGGAGTATCAGCCATGCAAAAAAATTGCATTTCGGGGGGCACGTCTTCTAAATCATAGCAAGCTTTGGGGTTTTAACCCGCCCAATGAATTGGGCCTTGTAGGCAGATGACGTTGTATATTTTCCATGTGGCGTTAAGTTCCAGGAGATGGTGTCCTCCTCATTCTGTTGTAGTTGCGTTGGTGAGATTAGAAGCCACAGATTTACCAATTGTAGCAGGTGGGATGTCGTGAGGCCCTCTCTTAGGTTGAGGTCCCTTGTCCAACGGCTATCCTCAAGTGCTTCTGCCAGCATTCTTTTTTTGTGCCGCGTCTTCAAGTATAGTAGAGGTGCTAGATCTTTAGGACGTTGCCCTATGAGCCAAGCTGAATGCCAGAAGGACGTCTTGTGCCCATTGCCTAGCTTAATCGAGGATCGAGGTACATGTGGCGAAGAGAAGCCGGTCTTTCTCGGTGCAAGGCACTTCCGTTCCGACCCAAGCTTTTTCTGGCGAAGTCCACTTGTGCCAGAGCCAGCGAAGACAGAGGGCCGTGGCGAAGTTGTTGAGGTCGAGGACGCCCAAGCCACCACAGTCTTTGGGTAAAGTTGTCCTGATCCAGTTTACCTTTCACTTTCCCCCTAAGATCACTTTGTCCCCAACCCACAAGAAGCGTCGACGTAATTTGTCGATGTCGTCCATGACTTCTTGAGGCGGTTTAATCACCATCAGAAGGTATACCAGTTGCGATGAGAGTACCGATTTGGTGAGACTGGCTCGGACCGCTTGTGTTAGGTTGCGGTCGTACCAAGCGGAAAGCTTGCTTGCCGCCTTGTCGATTTGGGGTTGGAAGTCCACTTTGTGCAGTCGCTTTGTTGATAGAGGGAGACCTAGGTATTTGATAGGAAAATGTGTGCGCGCTATTGGAAAGCCCGTGAGGATTTCCTCGAGGTTGATGCATCTGCAGCTGATCGTCGAAACCGTTGTTTTTTGCAGATTCGTTTGGAGTCCCGTCACCGACCCGAAGTTGGCTAGGAGGTCGCGGAGATTGTTAACGTCATCCTTCGTGGGCCTAATGAAGATAACCGCGTCGTCCGCATACATGGAGAGTTTGAATCGAGCGGTACGGTCATACAGGGGGCTGAGGAGCCCCCTGTCTGTGGCTAGTTGTAGTAGTCGGTTGAGCGGATCAATTGCAAGGATAAATAGCAGGGGGGTAGCAGGTCTCCTTGCCTGAGGCCTCTGTCGTGTTGTATGGGATGTAGCGGTACCCCGTTTAGCATCACCCTTGAAGTGGAGGAAGATAAGAGAGTCGTGATCCAGCCTATCCATCTTGAGGGGAAGCCCCAGTGGTCCATCAGGGATATCAGGTAGTCCCACCGAACCGAGTCGAAAGCTTTGGATATGTCTAGCTTGAAAAGCAACGCTGGCGTTTTGTTTATGTGGAATTTCCCAGTGAGATTGCGTACGTAGAGAAAGTTGTCATGTAAAGCATTCTAAACCACAACAAAATCAATAATGTTGCCGCATTTTGAATTGCCAGCTATCCATCCTTGGTCTCTGACTTCATGAAGTCCTGAATATTAATTTTAGCATTAGTTTTGATAACGGTCTTTTTTTTCGGGCAACCAAGGTCCTGCACTAGTGCACTTTACCCAAAACGGAATAAAGGTATGTCTTCTTCCTACACTATTGGCCATTCCATCTCCATTCTCCGACGTGCATGGAAATGCTCATATGATCTTCTCAACTCGCTCCGGCCCTTCTCGGCCCTGTCGCAGCTTTTTCTTCTGTGGTTTTACCTTCGTAATAGCGAATAACACGGCTGTTAATTTTCTGAGTCGGGCGTGAATTTGGCTCCTCCGCCTGGTGAACAAAACATGGACGTACAAACGAAAAGGATTCAGGATCACTCCATAGCAGTGTAAATTCAGAAAGGTTACAGTTCAGACGAACTGACGACGCTCTCGTTCAGTGTCCACTAACCTACGACGTACCTTGGTCTCTGACTTGAGGGACTCGATCTGCTCCTTCGATGCGTCTGCTACCTGGTAGGCAATTGGGCACAGCATAATCAAACTCTTTTACATATTGGTCAAGCTCACATTGGGCACAGCATAATCAAACTCTTTTAATATTGGTCAAACTAGTTGTCATTTTAGTTTTTCTAGATAGGTTCCTTTTGTTATGCATCTAATATATAGTTATGTATAAATACATAAAACAAAAGTCAAAATGATAAATAATTTCGAATCGGATGGAGTATATATAAACGAGAACATATTAGGTGAAAATCACAACCTTCGTAAAAACCTGATATGTTCCTATATAAATATGATGCAAGTGTGTGGCATAACATTAGTTTGTGATTTGCATCGAAAAGTAAAGATGATTAACAAAAGGAAAAGTTCACTTTTGACCATCCAACTTTTGCCTCATTTTGGTTTCGACCATTGAACTCAAACATCGGATATCTTTGATCATCCAACTTTTAAATCGTTCACAATTGACCATCTGGCGGTTTCTATGGATCGTTTTAACATTTTTTTTCATTTACAATTTAGTCCTTAGATATTAAAATTATTACTTTTTATCTGTACATCTGATTTAGGTGATTCTTACAGTCATGATTTCATAACAATGAGTGGCGTATGGACCTCCCTGGGCCCACTACCTCGGTGGGTACCAGGACCTACTACTCGGTGGGCCCCTGGGACTACTCGGCTTGTGCCACACGGCACCTGATGGCGTGGGGCGCGAGGACTACGGTGGAGAAGTACTCGGATAGGAAGCTATACATGTCCTGTACTATGTAGAGAACTCCTATCCGTACCCGACTAATACTCTCTCCTCAAACCGACTTGTAACCCTGCCTCCCGGGCTATATAAGGCGAGGCAGGGACCCCTGTCTCTCTCATACGCATCATCTTGCAAACACACCCAATCAATCCAGAGCTACGCAGCATACAGGACGTAGGGTATTACGCACCTCGCGGCCCGAACCTGTCTAAATTGTGTGCCATGTGTCTCTTCCTTCGAGTTACCGATCTCGACGAGGCCACATTCATCTACCTCGGGTACTCCCCTTGGTAGGTTGCCGGTCTAAAACACCGACAGCTGGCGCGCCAGGTAGGGGATCTCACCGAAGATCTCATGGCGAACTCGACGGCTTCAGTCTTCATCAAGCCAATCGCCGCTTTCAACTGCGGCGACACCTTCGTCTTCGAGTCTTGGGTGTGCACTGCTGACGGCGCCGGATCCTTCCAACGCCGCCTCACCATGACTCCCAACCCGAGCACTGGGCTCCTGACGCTTCCCGAAGTAGTCACGAGCGAACTCGTCGGTAAATTCGGCGAAATTTCGCTTTACAACCAACACGCCAACTTTGAGCTTGGATCCGATTCCAACTCGAACTCGACGTCCCCGTGGGCCATCGCATGCGAGCCGGCTATTGAGCCATCGTGTGCGGACTCCCCACTCCATGAGCACTTCCCATACGGCCTCTGCATTGCTAGCAAGGCCCATGCGAAGGCTCTCACTACGCGCCGGGCCGGCAAGGAGATCGCCTCCGACTACACTTCGGACTTCAACCCCGTCTCCGGCTACTACTCGGACTCCTCCTACGAGTTCGACTTCGGATCGGACCCAAATGAGGCCGAGTCCGAAACCTTCACGACCGAGCAACCACTAACAGGACCAGCTATCGGCCTGGTTATAACATCTACACCCACCGGGAGATTCGTCTACTGGCCAGACCGCAAGCCTGCAGACCTGATAGACGGGAACTCACGCTGTGTCTCTTACGTCGACTCGCTTCCCTTCCAGGAGGGAACGCCACTAGCTCCAGCAGAGGCGCACACTCCAACAGAAGTGGTGACTACCGACTCCAGTCTCGGCTCTCCCGATCGTCAAGTCTTCATGACTACCAACGAGACTCCGGGACCTTCAGGGACACAGCCCGACCGTTTCCTTGAAGATATCTCAGCAGACGAGTTGTCTGCCAACGCACCTGCAAACGAAACCAGCGACGACATGAACGCCCAACGTGAACGTAACAGGAAGCGCAATGAACGTCGTCGGCGTCTCCGTGAGAGCCTCCCCATACAGAACCTCATAGAGGCGCTTAATCAAGTTGAAAGCCGGGTGCATACTACCCCCGAATAGTGCCTCATGTCTATCACTACGATAGCACGTCAGGCTCAGGGGATGCGCGCGGGAGAAGTCATCGCCAAGCTCACGGAAGACGCCTACTTCATGAGAGTCGACAACAGAGTCACTCAAGTGCCTCCCCTTCAAACTCGCGAAGTCGATCATGAAGCCACAAGCCGCAGTCCAGCCGACAACGGGCGCAACCGTACTCGAGGAGAGCTACCACAGAACCCCAACCGCACTAGGGCATCTGCTGGAGGACCTTCTCAGGGTGGTCACAGCGTTGGTCGCGCTGGCGGCAGTCATGCTGTGGTGGCTCACGACGACGCCGGCGGCGGAGGTAGCGACGGCGGGAGCTCCTCACACGGGGCTGGAAGGAGAGCCGGTGGCGGAGGCGATCGCGGAGGCTGAGGCTACGCAGACAGCCACGTCACCGGTGTCTCATGCGGCGGCTACGATGTCCGTCGCAGAATGGAAGAAATTCGACGCAAGAAATCCTCCACGGCAGGCGAGAACGACGGCTTCCCCGCCTTCTCTGCTCGACTTCACAATCTGCTGCTCCCAGAGAAATTCAAGCCTCTGGGGATCACCAAGTACGACGCAAAGCAAGTCCCAGTATAGTGGCTCAGGTGCTATGCCCTCTCCATCGAGAACGGTGGTGGCAACAATGACACGAAGTGCCTCTACTTCCCTTTCTGCCTGGACCAGGCTCCACTTACATGGCTCGAGTCACTCGAGAAGTACTCAATTGACAAGTGGGACCAGCTCAAGGAGTAGTTCACCAGCAACTTTGCAGGCGTCATGGGATGCTCGGGTACTCGCATGGACCTGGACATGGTGAAGCACGAACAAGGCGAGACCTTGTGCAAGTACAAGTGGTGCTTTTTCGACAAGCGCGCCACTGTAGTCGATGTCACCGACAAGAAAGTCAACGACCTTTTCCAAGACGGTCTCTACCATCGTCGCACCTTTGAAGACTTCGGTCGCCGTCGCCCGAGCTCCATTACCAAGCTCAAAGACAAGATTACTTCATGGGCCGACGAAGAAGACAAGGCGAACACCAAGTACGACGCCATTCGCGGCAAGAGCAAGCAAAATGCGGACGGCAGCAACAACAACAATCAGGATCAAGGCGGTCGCAACAACAACTACTCGGGTCCTAATCGCAAGCGCAAGCCAGACAACAAAGTCGCGGCTATCCAGTGCCCTGCGAAAGACAACTCGAAGAAGACCTCCGGTGGCTTCAAAGACTTGCTCAAAGAGAAGTGTCTATGGCACCTGGAGGGCAACTACACTACCGAACAGTGCTACCAACTCCGGCAAGCACTCAAAGACTCTCTAGACCCATGGCATCCTCACGACAAGAAAGGCAACAAAAAAGCCGATGAAGGCAACGGTGACTTCCAAGAACTCGACAAGACGGTGAACGTCCTCTTCGGCGGACTACCCACCAAACGGTCTCAGAAGGCCATCTGACGTGAAGTCTTAAACATTGAACCAGCGGTTCCGACCCCTCTCCGGTGGTCGGAGGTACCCACTACCTTCTCCCACGTAGATCAATGGACAAGCTTCTCTGAACCAGGGCGTTTTCCTCTCGTCCTGAAGCCGGTAGTCGCGGGCTCCAGACTCAACAAGGTACTCATCGATGGTGGGAGCGAGCTCAACGTCCTTTTCACCAAGACCTTGAAGAAGATGAAGCTCGACATCACTCACATGCTCACCAAGAGCACATCACCCTTCTATGGCATCGTCCCCAAAAACGCGGCTATTCCACTGGGTTCAGTGGTCCTCCCAGTTACCTTCGGGGAAACCAGAGAAAACTACCGCACCGAGTACATTAAGTTCGAAGTCGCGGACTTCGAGACTTCCTACCATCCCATCCTTGGCAGACCAGCCATCGCCAAATTCATGGCGGTACCCCACTACACATACTTGGTACTCAAGATGCCAAGTCCGGCCGGTGTACTCTCACTACAAGGGGACTTGAAGATATCTTTCGACTGCGACACAGAAGTTGTGGAACTCGCAGCCACCAACCAAGTACCCAACACCATGATTGAGATCTGCGCTGCGTTAAAAAAGCTTGCCCCAAGTGAGCTTGACATCCAAGAGAAGTCGAACAAGGGCAACAAACCTCAGCCATCTGAGGAAGTGCAAGTCAAAGCAATCGACCTTGGGACAGGCGACAGCAGCAAGACCACCATGATCGGGGCAGGCCTCGACCCGAAATAGGAAGACGCGCTCATCAGCTTCCTTCGGGCTAACCGAGATATCTTCGCTTGGAAACCAGCGGACATGCTAGGGGTGCCCTGGAATCTGATCGAGCACTCACTCAACGTCGACGCTAAAGCTACCCTGAAACGACAACACCTCCGCCGTTTTGCCGACGACCGATGGGATGCCATCAAGAAGGAACTCGCCAAACTACTCGCGGATGGCTTCATCAGAGAAGTCTTCCATCCTGAGTGGCTCGCCAACCCCGTCCTCGTCCGTAAGAAGAACTCTAACGAGTGGAGGATGTGCGTCGACTACACCGACCTCAACAAGCACTGCCCCAAGGACCCCTTCGGGTTGCCGCGGATAGATCAAGTCATCGACTCCACGGCGGGCTGCGACCTGCTCTGCTTCCTCGACTACTACTCTGGGTACCACCAGATTGCAATCAAGGAATAAGACCAGGAGAAGACCGCGTTCATCACCCCGTTCGGCGCCTACTGCTACACGACAATGTCGTTCGGGTTGAAGAACGCCGGCGCCACTTACTAGCGAGCTATCCAGGCCTGTTTCAAGAGACAGCTCAACAAGAACTTCGAAGCCTACGTGGATGATGTGGTCGTCAAGACCAGAAATTCTGAAACGCTCATCGTCGATCTTGAAGAGACTTTTGCATCCTTGCGAGAGTACCGCTGGAAGCTCAACCCGAACAAGTGTGTCTTTGGTGTACCGTCGGGAAAACTACTCGGCTTCATCATCAGCCATCGCGGCATCGAAGCCAACCCCTAGAAGATCTCCGCCATCACCAACTTGAGAGATCCCAACTGCATCAAGGATGTCCAGAAGCTCACCGGGTGCATGGCGGCCTTGAACAGATTTATCTCGAAGCTTGGAGAACGGGGGCTACCCTTCTTCAAACTACTCAAGCATCAAGAGAAGTTCGTGTGGACCCCAGAGGCAGACCAAGCTCTCGCTCAGCTCAAGGATTTCCTATCCAAGCCGCCAGTCCTCACAACTCCTCGCAAAAAAGAGCAGCTACTGCTCTACCTCGCTGCGTCTACTCACGTGGTCAGCTCTACCATCGTTGTCGAGCGGCAGGAAGACGGCCACGCCTACCCAGTCCAGCGACCAGTCTACTTCGTTAGTGAGGTCTTGTCGAAATCTAAGGCACTCTACCAACCAGTACAGAAGCTACTGTATGCAGTGCTCATTACCTCGCGGAAGCTGCGACATTACTTCCTGGAGTACTCGGTCTTCGTCATCACCGACTACCCGCTTGGCGACATCCTACGGAACCAAGATGCTACTGGAAGAATCTCCAAGTGGGCAGTCGAACTTGGCACCCTCAACATCAACTTCAAGCCATGTACAGCCATCAAGTCACAAGCACTAGTCGACTTCATGGCAGAGTGGCGGGAGAATTAGCTGCCAACTCCAACAGAGCGACCAGAGCATTGGGTGATGTACTTCGACGGCTCGCTCAAGCTCGAAGGCGTCGGTGCAGGGGTACTCTTGATCTCTCCAACGAGCGAACAACTCAAGTACGTCCTGCAGATCTTTTGGAAGGTCTCCAACAACGAAGCCGAGTACGAAGCTCTACTACACAGGCTCCGCCTCGCAGCTTCCCTGGGCATCAAGCGACTACTAGTCTACGGCGACTCTGCAGTGGTCATCAACCAAGTCAACAAGTCTTGGGACCGCAACAAGGAGAACATAGATGCTTACTGCCTAGAAGTTCGCAAGCTCGAGAACAAGTTCTATGGTCTAAAGTTCCATCATGTCATCCGCGACAACAACGTTGCAGCGGACGTCCTATCGAAGCTTGGTTCTACTCGCGCTCAAGTACCAGCGGGTGTCTTCGTCCACGAACTTCACGCGCCATCCATCCCGGAGCCGGCGCCTACGACCACTGATCCAACGCATTCGCCAGCTGGCCAGGAGGTCATGATGATCGACGTAGACTGGCGACAACCCTTCATCGACTACATCCGCGAGCAAAAGGATCCATCGGACAAAAGCTCGGCCGAGCAACTCATCCGCCGGGCCAAGTCATACGTCCTAGTCGGGGACAAGCTATATAGGCGGGGCGCCACTTCTGGAGTACTCATGAAGTGCGTTCCCCGAGAAGAAGGCAAGGAAATCTTGGAGGAGATACACAAAGGCGTCTGCGACAACCACGCATCCTCACGTATGTTGGTCAGCAAAGCCTTCCGATGAGCTTTCTACTGACCCATAGCATTGGGCGATGCCGAGGAACTCGTCAGAAGGTGCCAAGGGTGCCAGTACTTCGCCAAGCAACAACACGTCCCGGCCTACAAACTAGTCACCATACCGCCAACCTGGCCTTTTTCCTGCTGGGGGCTTGACATGATTGGGCCTCTTCCAACTGCGCCAGGAGGATTCAACAGAGTTCTGGTGGCCATCGACAAGTTCACCAAGTGGATCGAAGTCAAACTGGTCACCTGCCTCAAGGCCGACAGGGTCCTCGTCTTCTTGGATGAACTCGTGCATCGCTACGAACTACCCCCATCGCATCATCACAGACCTGGGCTCCAACTTCAACAATCAACAGTTATGGGAGTATTGCGAGAACAGCGGGATCGACATCCGGTATGTCTCAGTCGCCCATCCATGGGCCAATGGACAAGTCGAGCGTGCCAACGGGATGGTACTCGATGCTCTCAAGAAGCGACTGCACGATGCTGCTAATACGAAAGGAGGAAAGTGGATCAAGGAACTGCCCAACGCTCTTTGGGGGCTGCGTACTCAACCCACCAAGTCGACGGGACCATCACCCTATTTCCTGGTCTACGGCTCTGAAGCTATTCTACCTGCCGACGTCATGTGGGAATCGCCGGCAGTAGAGCAGTACGACGAAGGCATATCCGAAGATAGCAGACGAGTTGACATCGACGGGCTCGAAGAAGCTCGCTGCGTTGTCCTCGTCCAGTCAGCAAGGTACCTAGAAGGTATCCGACGCTACCACGATCGCAACGTCAAGGAATGCTCCTTCAACGTTGGCGATCTCGTCCTCCGCCGCATTCCGAACACGGAAGGACTACACAAGCTCAGCTCGCCATGGGAAGGTCCCTTCACAGTTGCAAAGGTGACCGGACCAGGCTCGTATCGCCTCCAGACAATTGAAGGCGAAGACATCAGCAACTCGTGGAACGTCGACCAGCTCTGTCGGTTCTACGCGTAGTCTTTCGACTACTCTGGGGGCTCAAGTCTACACGACTACTCCCGAATCCTTCGCTATAAGCGGCCTACGGGTCCAGGCACTAGTCTCCGGACTACTCTACTCCGAGATCCAGCGTTATCGGTGCCATCTGCTCCAATAGCTCTGTGTACTGCTCATTTGTACAATTGGCGGCTAGTCCACCTGCGACCACATCCACTGGAGCCTTGGGAAAGTATGACTTCATGAACGCCATGACTTGGTTCGGGATAGACTTCACCAAATGCTTGACATAAGTAGCCAGGCGTCCAGGGGCTTCTTTCAGCCAGTCGACCAGAGGAGCTATCTTTGGCCCGCCCGGTGTGGCACCAGTAGCCTCGCGATGGGGGCTGAGGACCATGCGTGGTTCGAGGACCGGTGGATGGTTGCCTCCTTGTGTGATGAGTGATTGACAACGTTGTGTGGACTAATTCTTGGCTAAGTATTGCAGGTGCAGGTTGCGGCTTGACTCGTGTTGGTGCAGGTGAAGAACAAGTGCGAAAGGTCATTGCCGGTGAGGCCTCCAGGTGTGGAGAAGACAAGTAGGCTTCGTTCGAGGGACCCGGTGGCCAGTGGGGTCAAGTGCAGGCCGCATGGTGGCATGAACAGCAAGATGAAGTCGTGAACGGTTTCTTGGTAGAGCCTCAAAACCAAGGTCGAGCCGGGACTACGTGGGAGCCGAGTCATGAGTGGAGATTGGCGGAGGCTACACCGGGTTCGCGGGGTTTGCAGTGGTTCACCAGAAAACCACTGGGTTACTCGGTTGAGCCACAAAACCGAGGCCGAAGACTCGACGAGGGGGTGCGGCCACCCAGGTCGGTTCAACCGCCCAAGAGGGGCGGTCAAACCGCCTGGGGCCGGTCAGATCTCCCGGGCCGGTCTAACCACCCAGGGGGCCGATCTGACTGCCCTGGCCGCCGGCGCCGAGAAGCTTCGAAGCGGAGGACACGCGTCGAGATCGCAAGGCTTGCGTCGAGGCTAAGCAGGTTGCGGTCGCCGGGCATCCGTCCGATGAAGATATTCCGAAGATTTCCAAATCTGCCCTTGAGGGGCATGTATCCCTAGCTATTAGTGAAGGGTAGTTTAGTCTTTTGGGTGCCTCCATATATACTCATTGAGTGGATGGATGGCAGCCAACTCTTGGAACCCTAGCTCATTTGTTTTTCCATTTTCGTTCTCCATTTTCCCTAGTTTTTCCTAGGACTAGCTTGAGAGCTTCATGTGAGATCTAGAGAGAGGGATGGATGTTTGGGTGGCAAGCTAGACCTTGTACGAACCTTTCATGGTATGTATAGATGGTTCGGCGTTGTTCCTCAAGGTGGTTTTCCCGTCTCTTTTGTGGTGATTTTCGGAGCTCTTTGTTGGCGGTGTTTTGAGAACAATTTCTTAGGGTTTTTGGTGGGTGTCACGTATGAGGTTCTTGTGCCTCTTTGGCTAGTGACTTTGCCTCCAAATCTCTCTTGAATCGGACTCGATTTGGTGGTTTTTCGAGTTGGGCGAGTTCTTGACCTAGAGAAGCGATTTCTTCGATTCCTCTTGATTGTGAGTGTTTCGGGTCGATTCCTTTGAGGTAGAGGTTGCCCAGGAGGTAACCCAGCTAATCCCGAAGTTTCGCTGCAATCCGTGGAGTGATTCGGGAGATCGGGCGCGAGGAAGTTAGGGTTTGACCCGTGGGTTCGTTTTCTGGAGGAGGCGGTCTAACCGCCTGGAGGGGGCGGTCTAACCGCCCTGGGGTTTCCAGGTCAAAGTTTTGTTTCGCCAGATTTTCCTCTGTGAGTTTGTTCGCCTTGATCAGAGGAGCGTCTGGGTGAAATTTCGGGCCGTTCTCGTGTCGTTTGCTAGGTGTTCTTGGTTGGAGTTCGTTGCTGGGTACAGGAGGTTAGACCACCCACGGTAGCCGGTCTAACCGCCCCTAGGCCCTTGGGTGCGGTTTTGGTTTTCGCCAAGATTTTACGGTAGCTAGCATGGCCTTGACCGGAGATCTTTGTTGGTGAAACCGTGGTGCGTTTTGGTGCTCGGAAGAGGTGTTTCGGAGGATTTCTTGGTTACCAGGTGGAGGCGGTCTAACTGCCCCCTATACCCGGTCTAACCGCCCCCCTCTGGTTAGCCGACTTTCGAGTTGTTTCCGCTGCCGTTGGTGCGTGTGTGTTGTGGTTGCTGGTAGTGTTTGTTCCTAGGACCAGTAGCACTCCAGTGGCTACATGGTTTTGGCAAACGGAAGGTAGAAGTGCGGAGCGTGTGATTTCGGGGGTCTGACCGAGCTAGTTCGTCTTGTCGGAGTTTCAATCTCCCTCGAGAAGAATTTTTATCGGCTCCCATTCACTCCCCCCTCTCTGGTCGCTTAATCGGTCCTTCAAGTGGTATCAGAGCCAGTTCGGGTCTTTGTTGACTCTAACCAGTCTAAGATCCAAGGATGGCGTACCAGGAATGGGGTTCGGGTCCTCCACACTTCGATGGCAAGAACTACCAGATGTGGAGTAAGCGGATGGGTGCGTTCCTCTGCGGAAAGGGTCAGATCCTTTGGGATGTCACGGTGGACACAGGTTATGTCCAGCCGATGGACTTCCTCGCTCCAGGATCGAGGGACAGATTCGACGCCAACAATAAGGCGGTTGACTACTTGTTTCATGCTTTGTGTCAGCCTGAGTTCGATCGGGTGCACACCGAGCACTTGGCTTGTAGGATTTGGACGGTGCTGAAGGAGGCTCATGTTGGGAATGCCCGAGGTTCGAGCACGGAAGTATGCGACCTACGGAGAGAGTACGAGAACTTCACTCATCTCCTCGGTGAGTCCATCGATGCCTTGTTTCAGAGGTTCACGGTGGTTGTGAACAACATGAGGGCCAATGTGGACGTGCTCCCGTACGATGATCATGATAGAGCGGTCAAGCTCTTACACTCTTTGGATCGTACAATATGGGGCGGAAAGTTCGAGGCCATTGTGGAGTTGGAGAAGTATGACACTCTGATGGTGAACGAGCTGTTCTCGAAGCTCAAGTCGGCTGAGGTGGATAGGGGCATGACTGCCAAGCTCGAGGGTCCGACTGATTCCCATAGTCTTGCCCTCGTTGGTGGTTCGAAAGGAAAGGCTAACACTAACCCATCCACCAGGATGTTCTCTTTGTCCTCTTTGATGTCTATGCCAGATGAGGAGTTCGATGTGCTTGGAGAGGATGAGCTGGCGCTCCTGACGAGACGGTTCGAGAGGCTGCACGAGAACCGAGTGAACATGAGGAGGAACACGAGGACATGCTTCCAGTGCGGCAAGCCAGGACACTTCGTCGCCGACTGCCCGGAGAAGGTCGAGAACAAGGACGGCTACAAGCACAAGCCGAGGAACGATGGCAAGTACCGGTCGAGGCACGACCACAAGAGCAAGTACAAGAACAAGCACAAGGACGAGCGACGATCAAGGAAGAAGGAGAGCCGAGGCAAGGCCCGAGCGATGGTGGAGTGAGCGACGCCGACTCCAGCTCCACGTACTCCACCTCGAGCTCGAGCAGCAGTGAAGATGAAGGTGATCGTCGCAAGAACAAGAAGTCGTCCAAGAACCTGAGCGGGCTAAGCTGCTTCGCGAGAGATGGCTTCGCACCATGGGCGAGCTCCCGGCGGCAAGAAGAGCACACGGAGCGACTCGGACTGCGAGTCCGACGACGAGGTGCGTGATGAACTTCCCTTCTTGCGCCGGGAGAATGAGAGGCTTGGCTCTTTGCTTGATAACCGTGATGACATGCTTAGAGAGGCCAAGAAAATGAGAAAAGAGCTTAGGGCTTCACTCGAGGATGCTAGGACTAGAGTGGGCTGAGCTAGAGACACGGGTGCTTGATAGCAAGCTTGAGATTGATTCCCTTAAGGCTAGCCCGTTGTTTCGGATGAGGTTGATTGTCTTTGATTGCTCCATATTTCTTGCTGATCTTGCTTTGTTTAAGGAGAAGCATGCCTCCAAGTGTGAGGAACTAGATGTGCTTAGGGTTGAAGTGGCTGAGCTTAAGTCTAGATCTGCTTTGCTAGGTGCTTGCACTTCTTGCCCTATTTTGCATGCTAAGATTGATGAGATTCATGCTTACACTAGTTCTCTTGAGGCTAAATTGAAGGAACCCATGCCTACATCATGCTCTACCTGTGAAATGCATGCTTTGAAAAATTTGGAACTTGCACATTATGTTGATCGTTTGCAGGATGAGAATGATGACTTGAGAAAGTTGATGGGTTGGTTGTCCGGTCATGAGCCTCGGTTGAGGATGATGATCGAGGCATTTAAGAGGCGAGGATGGTGAGGGACTTGGGGCAAACAAGGTTGGTGAGGGAAGTGGAGAGAATATCCCGAGCCACCAAAAACCCACCACAAAAATGATTTCCCTCCAAAACCCAACCATCTTAGGAACCGACTAGACACAACCCCAGCTCCACCCATATTTCCTACACCCACAAATGATCTCCAAAAGCCTATCAAGTTTGTGAGCACTTCCGGGAAAGTGTTCTTTGGGAAAGTGAGTGAGAAGGCTAGTGAGGAGAAATCGGTGGAGGAGTTGAGTGGAGAGAAACCAAGTGAGCAGCCTCAATCCAAGCCTAAGCCTAAGCTTGTGAGGTTCTGTTGTGGCTATTGTGGGAAAGAAGGTCACAAGGATGAGTTTTGCTTCAAGAGGAAGCGAGAAGAGAGGATGGCAAAGGAGTGGGGGAACAACGATAGGTACAACCCTTCCCATGGTGTACCTAAGCCTCGTATGCCACTGCCCAGGGGTAAAGCTGTGGTGAGAAGTGTTCCGGTATGGGGAGAAGTGAGTTCTCGCGCACCGAGGAGCGATCTGGAGGGGGGGCGGTCGGACCGGCCCGGCTAGGCGGTCGGACCGGCCCCCGCCCGAGAGGGGGCGGTTAGGGCCGGCCCGGCTAGGTGGTTTAAGCCCCCCCCCCCCCGACTGCGGGGGCAGTGGTTTTCGAGGTGGTGAGTCGAGAGGTTTCGGGTTTGGAGGTGGAGTTGCGGGTGGTTGGTCCGGAGAGACGAGTAGGTGGTCGGTTGCTAGGCATTCTCCCCCTCGAGTTCACTACGGGGATGGGAGGAGTTGTAGCTTTGAGAAGGAGAGGAGGGACGGTCCACGGGTTGTCTTCCGTGGTTTTGGTCCTCCTCCAGGCAGCGAGGGGTGGTTTCCTCGGAGTGGTTACCGAGGTGGTGTTCGTGGTGGTAGTTATGGTAGGAAAGATGGTTTGATGTGTGCTAACCCCACTTTCGAGCAAATGGCTCGGCCTCGGTTTTACTCTTTTTGTACTAACCCCGATCTTTGAGTCGTTTGTTCGCTCACGTGCTCATTTTTGAATTTCAGGTGGGAGACTTGAAGAACATTTGGTTGATTGACTCCAGTTGCTCGAGGCATATGACCGGAGACAGGGGGTGGTTCTCAAGTCTCGTCCCGGTGGTGACGAAGAGGTACATCACTTTTGGGGACAATGGGCATGGGCGTGTGCTTTCAGAAGGTGAGATCAAAGTGAGGACAAGATCACTCTGAGGCGTGTTGCTCTTGTTCAATCGTTGGGGTACAATTTTCTTTCTGTGTCCCCGTTGTTGGATGAGGGCTTTGAGGTGTTGTTTCGGCCAGGTGGTTCTCGGATTTCGTACTCTCGAGGGGACCTTGTTTGTATGGTCGTTCCTGAGGGTCAGGTGTTTCGTGCTGATTTTTCTCAGTCTTCGGGTGTGGAGCGTTGTTTCTTGGCTAGTTCTTCGAGTAAGTTGTGGAAGTGGCATAGGAAGTTGGGTCACTTGAGCTTTGACCTTTTGTCGCACTTGAGTAAACTCAATTTGGTCCGAGGATTGCCACGATTGAGGCTTGAGAAAGAGTTGGTTTGTGCGTCGTGTAGGCATGCCAAGATGGTAGCCTCTTGTCACCCGCCTCTCACCGATGTGATGACTGAGCGTCCATGCGAGCTGCTCCATATGGATCTTGTTGGCCCAGCTCGTGTGCGATCTGCGGGTGGGAAGTGGTATGTCCTTGTTGTGGTGGACGACTATTCTCGGTATGCGTGGGTGTTCTTTCTCGAGGATAAGGGGGAGACGTTTGGTTTTGTTCGAGATCTAGTCTCGAGGTTGAGGAACGAGAGGCACGGAGATGTCATACGAGCTATCCGCAGTGATAATGGCTCGGAATTCAGAAACTCTCGTTTTGAAACCTTTTGCCATGACTTGGGTCTTGAGCACCAGTTTTCGAGTCCGTATACGCCTCGCCAGAATGGTGTTGTGGAAAGGAAGAACAGGACCTTGTGCGAGATGGCTCGGACGATGCTTGGTGAGCGTAGGACTCCGAGGAGGTATTGGGCTGAGGCGGTGAATACCGCGTGCTATGTGTCAAACAGGATCTACCTCAGAGTGCACAAGAAGAAGACATGTTATGAGTTGATGCATGGTCGCACACCCAAGGTGAGTCACTTCCATGTCTTTGGTTGCAAGTGTTTCATTCTGAAGAAAGGCAGGAAGTTGGATAAGTTTGAGGCTAGGTTTGTCGATGGTATTTTCTTTGGTTATGCATCTCACTCTAGAGCATATCATGTGATCAATCTTGAAACTAACCAAATCGTGGAGACTTGTGAGGTAACCTTCGACGAGACAGAGCCACGTAGTCAGCTTGTCTTTGAGTGTGCAGGTGATGATGAGCTTGGCGAGGAGATCTTTCAGGAGGAGGAGCATGAACATGGAGACGATGAATATGGTGGTGCGGTGCCCCCGGCTGAACATGTACCCACTACCTCGACTACGGTGGTGGACGGACCCTCTACTACACCTACGACGACAAATCAAGTACGAGGAGAAGCTGATGTTGAGGGGGAGGTAGCATCGAGGCGAGAACCTCCCCGGCGAGTACAAGTGGATCACCCAGCTTCGAGGATCATCGGCGACATGGATGAACGCACTACACGGTCGAGGGTTCGGAACAACTCTCATTTCGCTCATGCTGCATTTGTTGCTACTTTCGAGACCAAAGACATTGGACACGCACTATCTGATCACAATTGGGTTAATTCGATGCATGAGGAGTTGGAGAACTTTGAGAGGAATCAGGTTTGGGAGTTGGTTGACCCTCCCCCAGGGTGTAAGCCGATTGGTACAAAGTGGGTGTGGAAGAACAAAGAGGGAGAGAAAGGTGAGGTTGTGAGAAACAAGTCGAGGCTTGTTGCTCAGGGGTTCAGTCAGAAGGAGGGGATCGACTACGAGGAGACATTTGCTCCCGTAGCCCGTTTGGAGGTGATTAGGATCCTTCTAGCCTTTTCCGTGGCTAAAGGGTTCAAGTTGCACCAAATGGATGTGAAGAGTGCTTTTCTGAATGGTGTGTTAGAGGAAGAAGTGTATGTGAGACAGCCTCCGGGGTTTGAGAGTGAGAAGTACCCCCACCGGGTGTACAAGTTGAGGAAGGCGTTGTATGGGTTGAAGCAGGCGCCTAGAGCTTGGTATGGTAGATTGAGGGGGTTCTTGTTTGAGAGAGGTTTTGAGATGGGGAAGGTCGATCAGACCTTGTTTTTGCTGAGGCAGGGTAGAGATATCCTGATTGTGCAGGTGTACGTGGATGATATTGTTTTTGGTGGCTCGTCTAACTCTCTTGTTGCAAGGTTTGCAGAGGATATGAGCAGGGAATTTGAGATGAGCATGATGGGTGAGTTGCAGTTCTTCCTCGGGCTACAAATCAAACAATCAAAGGAAGGAACATTTGTGCACCAGGCTAAGTACACCAAGGACATTGTGCGGAAGTTCAAGATGGAGGACTCCAAGGCTATGACGACGCCGATGAGTACGACTACGGCTCTTGATGCGGACGAGGAAGGTGAACACGTGGACCGGAAGAATGCCGGAGCATGATCGGGTCACTCCCTCTACTTGACGGTGACGAGGCCGGACATACGATTATCGGTGTGTCCGTGCGCTCGTTTTCAAGCGTCTCCCGAGGACTTCGCATCGGCAAGCGGTGAAGCGAATTTTCGGGTACTTGCGTCACACTCCCGACTTCGGCCTTTGGTACTCCGCGTCCTCTTCTTTGGCGCTTCATGGTTTTCGACGAGATTTTGCGGGTGTCGGTTCGATAGGAAGTCCACTTCGGGACTTGCCGATTTTGGGTTCTTCTTTGGTGTCTTGGTCTTCCCGCAAACGGTCGAGTGTTGCTCAATCCACTACCGAGGGCGAGTATGTTGCGCATTGCTAGTTGTTGCTCTCGGCTCCTTTGGATTTCATACACCATGAGTGACTTTGGTGAGGAGTATACCCATGTCCCACTTCAGTGTGATAGCACCAGTGCCATAAGCGTTGCAAAGAACCCAGTGCTCCATTCCAAAACCAAGCACATAGAAGTGAGGTATCATTTTCTGGGAGACAACGTAGAGAAAGGAAAGATAGCTTTGATCCATGTACCCACACATGACCAACTAGCTGATATTTTCACCAAACCCCTAGATCAAGCAACTTTCACTCGTTTGCAGGGGGACTTGGTGTGTGTTTGATTTCTTGAGTTGGGTGTGTGGGAGCTCCTTTGTAGCATATGTATAGCTTTCCTTTGTGCATTTCTTGCATTTGGCATTGCATATGTAACATGATGTATAGGCATCCTTGTATCTTAGATTGCATGCATTTTGTATCATATGCATTGGATAGGAAAAGCTTCTCCTATATATATTGTTCACCATGGGTTGCTATATATGTTTTTGTGAGTTTGTTTGGTATGCTATGGTTAGTTTGGCTTAGCTCTTGATGATCTTGATGAATGATCCATGGTTGATGGCTATATTTTTGAAAAATGTCACATATTTGCTCTCTCATGTGTAAATGCCTTTATATGATCTTGACATGTTTTAGTGGCTTTGCTATGCTTAATTTGTGGTTGGATAGCTAGTTTGTTGATCATATGGGGCCAAAGGCTCATTTGCCATCATGAATGTTTAGCCCTCTTGCTTCATCTTGTGGAGGGGCATAAGTTCCTTTTTGTCGCAAAGACATTTCATGCACCATTCATAAATCTGAAAATGAAATGTAAAATGCTTGGAAGATATGCTCACATGTCATATGTGCTGAAATTAATTTGCTTTGGGTGCTAAACCGTTGCATGATGCCTACCAATGAGAAGTCTCATACATAGAAGTAGGCACATGGCTCGGTGGCTTTGACATGACATGAGGTGCTTGTGGGTGTTTATGATGGTCTTATGATTAGAATGGCTGTTCTAGCATGAAGTTTGAGTGGCTTGGCCATTTTGATATGTTTTGCTCATGTTTAGGTATTTGCTTATGAGAGAGTAACTTTTCGCAAAATTACTCAAATCCTTTTTAGCCTTGTCCAATGGTTGTGAAACTTGGTGATCATGTAGTTAAGGTCATTATGAACCTGTAAAGTATCTAACTTGCTCATTTGGACTTGGTGATGAATTCTGTATATTTGAGAAGCTATATGTTGTAAAGTTTCGCATTTTGCCTTGATTCATGCATTGTCAACAAGGGGGGGAAGTTTCTTCATGCTTTGGGCACCTGGGAGTGTTTGGAAGGTGTTCCAATTGGTTCGGGAAATTTTTGAGTAGTTTGGTGCAGGGCCGGTCACATGGGGTGGTCTAACCGCCCCCAGGCGGTCAGATGAGGTGCAGGCGGTCTAACCGCCCTGTACAGGCGGTCTAACCACCCTGGGCAGAGTGAGTAGTTCTTTGCTCTTTCTTGCATTCCCGTGTTGCATTGCTGCATTTGTTCAGGGGGAGTGTGCTTTGGCTCAGGGGGAGCTTGCATATGTGCAAGGGGAGCTCTTTGTGGTGTTCGAGCTTTGGTTCGGTGGTTTGCGCTCTTTGCTTGAGCATGGTTTTGTCTCGGATGTGTCGAGCCGTTGCCCTTGCCTAAGGGGTCCGAGACTTGTCTTCTTCAAGTGATCTTGCTCTTTTCCTTTATTTGGCTTTCGATCGCTTGTTGAGGTTTCTTTTTATTTGTTTCTTTTCTTTTTCCTTTTCTCTTGTGTTACTTCATGTGGGTGTTGTCAATGCACTCATCAAGGGGGAGATTGAGGACCATGTGTGGTTCGAGGACCGGTGGATGGTCGCTTCCTTGTGTGATGAGTGATTGACAACGTTGTGTGGACTAATTCTTGGCTAAGTATTGCAGGTGCAGGTTGCGGCTTGACTCGTGTTGGTGCAGGTGAAGAACAAGTGCGAAAGGTCGTTGCCAGTGAGGCCTCCAGGTGTGGAGAAGACAAGTAGGCTTCGTTCGAGGGACCGGTGGCCAGTAGGGTCAAGTGCGGGCCGCATGGTGGCATGAACAGGAAGATGAAGTCGTGGACGGTTTCTTGGTAGAGCCTCAAAACCAAGGTCGAGCCGGGACTACGTGGGAGCCGAGTCATGAGTGGAGATTGGCGGAGGCTACACCGAGTTCGCGGGGTTTGCAGTGGTTCACCAGAAAACCACTGGGTTACTCGGTTGAGCCACAAAACCGAGGTTGAAGGCTCGACGAGGGGGTGCGGCCACCGGGCGGTTCCAACCGCCCGGGGGGGCGGTCGGACCGCCCCGGGGCCGGTCGGATCTCCGGGGCCGGTCCTAACCGCCCGTGGGGGCGGTCGCCCGACCGCCCGGCCGCCGGCGCCGAGAAGCTTCGAAGCGGAGGACACACGTCGGGATCGCAAGGCTTGCGTCGAGGCTAAGCAGGTACCATATAGCTCTCGACTAGATATTATAGGGAGAGACGAATAAGATCCTTGCTGTCGGTGCGGAATATGGTCCCGACACTAACCAGTAGATAACGCCTAGGTCTATCCCTCAATGGTCGATGCTAAGCAACAAATGACACAAGGATTTATCCACGGTTCGGCCGAGGGGGGCCGTACGTCCGGCCGGTGGTGTGCTCGTGGCACTATATTGCTCGGCACGGGGGTGCTTGTAGTGGGGCGAATACAAGCAAGGCGGGAGAGGAAGCGTCGCTCCCAAGTCCAAAGTTATGTTGTAAATCTTTTTATATGAATTATTTCCTATTTATGCGGAATCTATCTTGATGATTTTTTGTAGCTAAAAATAGTTATATTTTTATTGCCCATCTTCTGCATGTTGTCTTGTTATGCCTAAATACACCTATGGTGAATTAATCACAATTTTATATTTAACGAAGTATTTATTCTTGATATATGTTTGATTTTCTTTGCAATGAATAATCCAGATCAGTGATAGTTCTAGGTGTATATATTTTGCATTCCTAGATTAGTTTTTGGACCCTAGACCCTGTGTGAAAGTTTGAATCAATTGGATTCTTATTTATTTTTGTATGCTTTTATCTTGCTTTAGTAGCTAGTTTTTGTTATTTTTGGTATAATTAATCTATCTATTCTAAGCATGCATGTGTGTTCAGTGGCTTGGTATAGGTGTTTAGTGCTTATTAAGAAACCCTTCCTTGAATTCTATTAATTTATCGTACGAATAAAAGCATTAGAGGCAATTAAAAGTTTAATATTGAGTTAATTAGGAAAATGAGCCTTTTATCCTTGTGACCCTTTTTAATTGGTTGCATAGCTTATTTTAGGATCTATAAATACACCCTTGCTGTTTTAAGAAATTTAAGTAAGAATGCCTTTATGTGCACCCATTATGCTATTAAAAGGTTGACTAATAAATCCTCACATGAAATCACCAACATAAAAGTAAACATTAATAGGTGTTTATTAAAAAGGTAAACCTTGTCTACGATAACTTTATGAAAAAGAATTAATAATTAAAGGTTTATCTCGGTAGAAAGTGGCCAACAAGTTAGTATTAATCTATCACACCACGAACCATGCATTGCATTCTATGTAGAACTCCGTCTTGTAATTACGCGCTCGTGCCGAAGCGGGAGGCCCCGGGAAAAACGCGGAGCTGCAGTACGTGGAGGTGATCGAAGACACCGAGGGCACTCAGGCTAACCCTGCTGACGGAGGCAAGCCCCCGGTGCAATTAACCCGGTGTTTAAAGAATTTTATGCAACTATCTATGGATGATTGTGCATTTACGTTCAGGAGTTGATATGAAACCCTAGATGCATGATCCCTAGGTACCTTTGTCCTTTACTAGTATGATAGGTCGATAGCTGCTATGCTATAGGACCGTTACAAGTCGGTGATACTTGTCACTCGCGAGAATAGGTTCTTATGTTGGAATCACATAGATCTCCTTAAATGGATTGCTCATGGGTAAGAGCATGGGATGTGGAGCTCGATCCGATGGGCTTTCGTGGGTTAAGTGTTTGAACATACTAAGCACTTGTCGGGAATGGGGCCAGTAAGCCTAGTACCTTAATGACGCGGTGAGGGATCTTACTGTTTCTCATCTTGGGACGCGTCTCACGACTGGCTCTGGAATTGGTGCATGGTGAGTCCGGGTGCCTGTAGGTATACCCGGATGGCTTCGCCTGCCAAAGGCTATGAATTCGATCCCGACGAAGTTTGGGAACCGCCTGGGGGCTGTCCTCGCGGGGGCATCCCACCGTGTGTTTAGGTCTACCTTGCAAGGTTTTAAATCAACTGGTTGTCGGCCTCTCATAGTTATCTGGACTACTTACTCCTTGGTCGCATGGGGTCCCTAATGATGGAAGTTGATGAATATTATGCTTGATTAATTGTATTGCACAACGTATGCTTGCAATAGAACTTGTGCTAAAATCTTGAAAGTAAGGATGTATTCTTTGTTGCTTTTCAGCAAAAGAAACCCTAGTGGCCAAAAAGCCTATCATGTCTAGAGTTGGTGAAGTAGTTATCACTGACGGGTAAGTCTTGCTGAGTATTAGTATACTCAGCCTTGCTATAATCTGTTGTTTCAGGTAATGCCTTTGTTGATGTGTGGCCCGGAGAGATCCCGCTCGGCTGGGAGCTGGAGTGGGTGGAGGACAACGAATGAAGGCATCATGGTCGGCCTCCGTGGTGTTTCCGCGTTGTTTGGTTATTTCTGCTATTTTAAAAACTCTGAACTGCGTTATCATGTCAAAGACTTCGGTTTGTAATTAATAAATTCTTCGGGGTAAATTTCGGATGTTAATCATATAATGTCTACGGACTCGCCTTCGCGTGAGTTTTAATGCATATATGTCGATCCTTGTTGCTATGTAAGTGATTTATAGGGGCGTTAACCCGGCAACTAACGACAGGATGATACTTTATTATTGCTTAATAACCAAAGTGGTTTAGTTTAGGCGATAGTACGGTATTTTCCTACACGGGTTGTCACACCTAGGAGAGAGCTACGAAGGCGGCGGACGGCGACCCTTGCGAGTCCTCGAAGTTGTCTAGGTGATGGCCTAGGCCTACCATAGCTGCCATGGCCGCCTTGATTGGTTTAGCCATGGCGGAGTTCGGAGCTAGTTAAGGTCATCAAATGGTATGTACTCATTGGAGATGATATAAATGCATTTATTATGTGAGTAAAGTACTTCATTTCATACGATCTTTTAGTGACTTGATTCCTCCTTTTATGATTTTGTTCTCGCTTGGCTATGCTTCGTCTTCAATCTATTCTATAGATACTGAAAGGATCAAGATGTCGACTAGAGGGGGTGAATAGTCAGACATGAAAATCACAAACTTTTCACTTGTTGTCGGATGCGAGGTCGGGACTCGGATATTTTCCGGATACTCCGGGAAATCCGGAGAATCCGGGAAAATGTCCGGATAGTCCGGCCTGCTAGGGAGAAATTAAAACGACAGAAATTAAACTTGCTCAAAAGTAAATCTGTGAAAATAGGTTATGCACTGGGATGAGACAAGCCTGTTTATCCACTCAAATCCTGTAGGAACCTCAACACGAAGTAGATCGGCACCAAACCCTAGATATGTGTTCAAGCAAGAAACAAGCATACAACAAGATGAACAAGCACAAGAGACACACGGATTTGTTATCGGAGTTCAACTTCACACCTTGAGGTCTACGTCTCCGTTGAGGTACCCACAAAGGGTGGACCTTTACACCTAGGTCACTTTCCTCCCTCTAGCGACTACAAAGATCAAGCTAGAGTTACTTACTCGAATTCGGGGTGATACAAACTTCCTTGGGCAGCCACAACCTTTGGATGCTCTAAGGCAATGCCTAGCCGGCTAGGAGCTCAAAGCTCCAAGAGTAATAAACACGAATTGTGCCAACCAAGCGAAGAACGAGGTGCTCTAGAGATGGGAAATCAGCTCACTAGCACTCTCCAATCTCTTGCTCTCAATCCCTCTTAAATCCCCACACCAATCTCACCAAACTTGAGCCAAGGGGAGTGAAGGAGGGAGTAAATGAGGTCTGAATGTTTGCAGGTCGAAATGGCAAGAGGGACGGTTAAAGGAAGGGGTGGAGGGGGCTTTTATACCCCCTCACCCAGAATATAGCCGTTAAGGCTTTAAGACCTGGAGTATCCGGGGTAAACCCGGAAACTCCGGGAAGTCCGGAGATTCCGGGGTAAACCTGGATACTCCGACCTCCCAAGGTCAGCACCCAAGAAACTAGGACTCAAATTGTTGGTGCAAAGGTGTCTCTCATAGGTTTTGTTTTAGCAACTAGAGCACCTGTCTGACTCTTGGAAGACACAATTCATGTCCCTCTTTATAGTACGACATTCCTAGGACTCAAATTCAAAAGTGTAAAAATAAATAAGCCTTCCTGGGAACCCTTTGTAGCATCACTTCCTTTTTGTATAGTCAATGAAGTGCACTTAATGCCTTACATAATTTTAATACCTGCTCATGGACTTAGACAAGTCATTAGCTACTTAAGTGTGTGTCATTAAATCACCAAAACACACTTAGGGGGCCAAGATACTCTTCAATCTCCCCCCTTTTGGTGATTGATGACAACACATTTTAGTCTTACAATAGATAAACAATGAATATCAAAAACTTTTGTAATACCCCCCCTTAAGATGTGCATTTTGATCTTGAATATCAATGGTCCTTTTAGGGCCAAATTTTGCACAAAGAGAAAAGCATGAGAGTATTACACTAGTGGGGTGCTCGTGACGTGCAACAGAAAATAGTGGGGTGCTCATGACAGATTATGCACTCAACAAGGAAGAAAAAGAAATCTGATGCTAGAAAGTCCGGACTGTCCGGGGAAAATCCGGAATGTCCGGAAAATCCGGATACTCCGGGAAAATCTCCGGACTCTCCGGGCTTTCAGCACACCAGTGAAAAAACAACATTCACACAGATTTTCAATCTAGCATAAAACATCCTTAGAGAGTAAAAACAGAGTAAAACATCAAGAGCACACAACCAAATTTCTCAAGCTCACATAGTCTTACACACATACGAATTTAGAGTTATTACAAACCAAGGTTCCAAATCCAAATACATGAAGTTCAAAGTTCATTGTTCCACACATAAATAGATAAATTCACTCCCCTTTGGCATCAAGCGCCAAAAAGAATGTGTGGAGCAGCTGGATCACTCGGAGTCGCCGTCCTCCTCCTCCTCTTCTTCTTCATTGTCCTCCTCCGCTCCCTCCTCTTGTCCTTCTTCCGCATCTTGGGCGTCCCACTCCGCAAATGGATCATCAAACTCGGGAAGCTCACGGTAGGGATCGGTAGGAAGGCCAAGATGGGACTTGATCTCTATGATGTCCCGGCGGTTCTCATTTGTCTCCGTGGCCATAGTCTTGCACATGCTAAAGATGCTTTTAAGCACCCTTTGATCATGGAGCCACAGTGCCGACGGGGAGGTCTAGGTGGAGAGGATGCAGCGGGCATGTCATCATGGCGAGGAGCTACACTAGAAGAGCCAACATACTTGCGACCCTTTGGTGGTTTCTTGGCTCGATCACGGAGGTGACGGAAAGGCTCATGAACAACATCCTTGGGACAGCGAACATTGGTGACTCTCTCAATCATGCACATAAGATAGGGGGCATAATGGAGATACTTCATGGGATCATTCATAGCCCTCCTCAACTCATTCCAAATGAAGTCAAATATGCAAAAACTTTTCTCATCCAGTGTCATCCTATTTAGGAGATTGAGAGCATAGTACCTCAAAGTGGTGGCATCTCCTTGCTTGGGATCAATGGTGGCACGAAAGAATTGGTTGAGGTAGTAGTAGTAGTATGGATTGAGTTGATCCGCCTTGCCCTCTATGGCCAAATCACGACTAGGAAATATGAAAGTGAGCTCCCTAGGCTTGTACTTGTTCTCATTGTGCACGGGAGTGCGTTTTTCATCCTTAGAACCAAGTCCTAAAAGCCTAGAGAAGGTCATGTAGTCTATGGTGCACTTGTTCCCTTGTGTTGTCCATGTGATTGTATTGTCATAAGGGTTGTAGTAATAAGAGCAATGGAATTGGGCGAGAATTTCTTTGTTCCAATTGTACCTAAACCCCATGAGATCATAGATGCCAACCTCCTTGCACTCCTCAATCACGGAGTTGAACACGGTGTTGTTGAGGTCCTCATAGTACTTCCAATCGATGTACCTCATTTGCACAATTGGAGCCATGTTCTTTGAAGCTAACTTAGGATTCCAGATGATGGTTTGATAGAAATCTCTATGGAAGTCACACAAAAATCTTGCTTCTAACCCTTCTCCTTTGAGATACCGATAGACATCCTCCTCCGATCCCTTTTCTCCCTCACAGCTAGAGCATTCTTGGAATAGTCCCTTATCATGTGCTCTGCAAAGCCAAGTACGGATCCAGGATCCCTAAGCTTGATAGGAGTGTCAACCACCCGGACGTTTGGTGGAAGGGTAGGGATGAGTCTAGGAGGTGTCTTTGGGCAAATGTGGGCTGCTACTCCCTGCTTGTGTTTTGGAGGAATACGAGTAGCGGCACGACTTTGGTGGACATAGGAGGCTTGGTGGCTTTTTTTTGGGGTGAGGCTTGTAGCGGATTTTCTCTTTTGCTGGCCCCTTCCCGTGGCGACGAGGAGGTTCAGGAGACTGCTCATAGGTTTCATCCTCCTCCTCACCACCATCACTCTCGGTCCTTTCCTCCTCCTCCTCCTCCTCCTCCTCCTCTATCTCTTCTTCATTCCCTTCAGCATAGGAGGGAGGAGGGTCTGTGCTGAGAGCCCCCTTGCCCAAGCTCCTCACGCACCACCCTCAAGGCGGTAGGATCATGCCTAGCCTTGGTCCTCCTTTGGGTGGAGGGCCCCTCGGTCTCACGACGGATCTTCACTCTCATTTTCTGGATAAGTAAAAGTATATGGAAGTGAGAGATGATCAATAGAAGAGATACACAACACTGTGATTTAGGGTTTACAGTGTGAACCCCAGAGACTTCGGGAAAAATCCGGATACTCCGGAAAGTCCGGAGAGTCCGGGTTTTTCAAGCCCGGAGTTTCCGAGTTTCACACCCGAAACCCTAACTCACAATGCTGCACAAATCAACCATCCAAACTGCAAGATATTGTAGATCTAGAGCTTAAGAAGTATTCTCTACCTATTCCCTAAGAGGATATGACAAGAACAACCCTAGGGAAGTAGATCGAGAAAAGTTCCTCAAGAGATACCTTGGGGAGAGAGAGGGAGAGACTTCAATCCTTCGAATCTTGAGTAGATCTTCGATCTCCACACCTTGGAGCCTTCAATCCCTCACTCAAACTTGATTTTGATGGTGGAAAACGAAAATCACCCAAGGGCTAGATGGGGGAGAGAGGGAGGCGACGAGAGAGGAGGGGGTGCGGTCAAACTGTGAAAGATGGTAAAAGGTGACCTTTGACTGCGGTAAAAGGGTATTTATACCCTTACAACCCGGACTCTCCGGGCTAGGTCCGGAGTATCCGGGAAACCCGGATTCTCCGGGAAAAGCCCCGGAGTCTCTGCTCCCCCTGAGTCCAGCGAGTAGATTTGCAAGAAATTTGATTTTGGATAGATTTGGAAGATTGTATATGTAATATATGTGAGCCCGAGCAGTATCAACACTTTGAACTAGCCACAAACAAGCAATGGAAACAATAGTCCAAGCGTTGTACTCTAAAGATCCAAATTTTTCAAAACAAATTCAACACAAGTTTTTCACAAGTCTTTTGCTTTCAAAATTCTACACTAGGTCATTCAAACATGTGCATGATCTCAAGCCAAGTTACGAGAATCCAAGATATTTAGCTCACTCCTCAAAGCACTAAACCTTAGTTCATCAAGAGGCTTTATGAAGATATCGGCTAGTTGCTTATCGGTGCTCACATGGCTTAAAGCGATATCTCCTTTGGCTTCGTGGTCTCTTAAGAAATGGTGTCTTATGTCTATATGCTTTGTTCTTGAGTGGTTTACGGGGTTGTTAGCTAGCTTAATGGAACTTTTGTTGTCACACAAGAGTGGAACCTTGCTAAACTTGCAACCAAAGTCTCTCAAAGTGAGCCTCATCTAAAGTAGTTGCGCACAACAAGCGTCGGCTACAACGTACTCAGCCTCAGCGGTGGAAAGGGCAATGGAGTTTTGTTTCTTGGAACTCCAAGACACCAAAGACCTCCCAAGAAATTGGCAAGTCCCAGATGTACTCTTTCTATCTACTTAGCAACCGGCATAGTCCGAATCAGAGTATCCAAGTAGATCGAAAGTGGAGCCCTTAGGATACCATAAACCAAGGTTAGGAGTATGAACCAAGTATCTAAAAATTCTCTTAACGGCCATTAGATGACACTCCTTAGGATTAGTTTGAAATCTTGCACACATGCACACACTAAGCATAATATCGGGTCTAGATGCACAAAGATAAAGCAAAGAACCAATCATGGAGCGATATACCTTTTGGTCGATGCTTTTGCCTTCCTCATTTAGATCAAGATGTCCATTGGATGGCATGGGGGTTTTGATGGGCTTGGCATTGTTCATGTCAAACTTCTTGAGCATGTCATTAGTGTACTTGGTTTGACTTATGAATGTGCCATCCTTGAGTTGCTTGATTTGAAACCCGAGAAAGAACTTCAACTCGCCCATCATAGACATCTCAAATCTTTTGGTCATGATCCTACTAAACTCATCAACCCAAGATTGATTAGTAGACCCAAATATGATGTCATCAACATATATTTGATATACAAACAAATCATTGCCTTGTTTACGGGTGAAGAGAGTAGGATCGACTTTGCCTATTTCAAAGCCTTTCTTTAAGAGAAATTCCTTAAGACATCCATACCATGCTCTAGGGGCTTGCTTGAGCCCATAGAGCGCCTTATGGAGCTTGTAGACGTGGTTAGGAAACTGAGGATCTTCAAAGCCCGGTGGTTGCTCAACGTAGACTTCTTCGGAGATTGGACCATTTAAGAAAGCACTCTTGACATCCATTTGATGTAGCTTGAAGTTGTGATGGGTGGCGAAAGCTAAGAGTATACGAATTGCTTCAAGTCTTGCCACCGGTGCATAAGTTTCTCCAAAGTCTAAGCCTTCTACTTGAGTGTATCCTTTTGCCACCAATCTAGCTTTGTTCTTGGTCACCACTCCATCTTCATCTTGCTTGTTGCGAAACACCCACTTGGTTCCAATCACATTTTGCTTGGGGCATTCCACTAAGGACCAGACTTCATTCCTAGTGAAGTTATTGAGCTCTTCTTGCATGGTCATCACCCAATCGGCATCTCCAAGAGCATCCTCAACCCTAAAGGGTTCCAACATGGAAACAAACGAGTAATGTTCACAAAAATTTGCTAATGTTGAATGAGTTGTTACCCCTCTACAGATGCTTCCAAAAATGTTGTCGATGGGATGATATCATTGACCACTTTGCCGAACTCTTGGGTGTGGATCAGAAACTTCTTGTTGAATCAAATTCTCAGTTTCTTGACTGCCTTGGGAAGTTTCAGCAGCAGGTCCGGAATCTCCGGACTTTTCTCCGGAGTTTCCGGAGAACCCGGAATCTTCGGATTTTTCTCCGGATATTCCGGGGTTCGCAGCGGGAGGTAGAACTGTTGCTTCTTCTATTTCGCAATCCTCATCATCTTCTTCTTGAGGCTTGATTTCTCTGATAGTCATCTTTCTTATAGCCTTTTCAGCAGGTACATCCTTGCCTACACACAATTCATCAACTCGCTCCTCTTGAGAGCCATTAGATTCATCAAATGTCAACTCACATGTGACTTCAACACAACCGGTGGTTTTGTTGAGGACACGATAGCCATGAGCATTTGAGGCGTAACCAAGAAAGATGCCTTCATCAACTTTAGATGCAAACTTAGAAATTTTGGGCTTCTTGTTAAGAATGAAGCACTTGCAACCAAAAACTCTAAAGTAAGACATGTTAGGATTTTTACCGGTTAGGAGCTCATAAGCGATTTTGTGGCGAAGCTTGTGAAGATACAAACGGTTGATAGCATGACAAGCCGTGTTGATTGCTTCCGCCCAAAAACTATCCGAAGTCTTGTACTCATCAAGCATGGTTCTTGCGGCTTCAATGAGAGTTCTATTCTTTCTATCCACTATCCCATTTTGTTGTGGAGTATATGGGACGAAGAGTTCATGACCAATGCCTTCTTCATCAAAATACTCTTCAATGTTGGTGTTCTTGAACTCGGTGCCATTGTCACTTCTAACTCTCTTGATCTTCACATCAAACTCATTTTGGGCTCTTGTGGCAAACTTCTTGAATATTTCATGAACTTTGCTCTTGTCTTTCATAAAGAATACCCAAGTATACCGAGAGAAGTCATCAACAATGACAAATCCATATTTGTTCCCTCCAATGCTAACATAAGCTACCGGACCAAAGATATCCATGTGAAGTAGTTCCAATGGCCTTGTGGTGTGACCACATTCTTGGAGGGATGATGTACACCACTTGCTTTCCGGCTTGACAAGCACTACAAATTCTATTTTTCTGAAAATGAACGTTTGTTAGTCCTAGCATGTGTTCCCCCTTTAGAAGCTTATTGAGATTATTCATCCCAATGTGAGCTAGTCGGCGATGCCAAAGCCAACTCAAGCTAGACTTTGCCAATAAGCATGTATCAAGTTGGGCTTTATCCGATGAAAAATCCACCAAGTAAAGCCTTCCCTTGAGTTCACCCTTAAAGGCAACAAGGTCATCGCCCCTTCTAAAGACGGTCACACCCTCATTGGTGAACAAACAATTGTAACCTATCTCACAAAGTTGTGAAACGGACAACAAGTTGTAGTCCAAAGATTCAACCAAATAAACATCGGAAATTGAATGATTGATTGAGATAGCAATTTTACCAAGACCAACAACCGTTCCTCCACCATTGCCTCCAAAGGCAATTCTTTCCGTAGGATTTTCAATCATATCACAAGATGTAAACATTTTCTTCTCTCTGGTCATATGATTTGTACATCCACTATCAATCACCCATTTTGTTCCATCGGAGGAGTATGCCTACAAAACAAGTTATGCTTGTGTTTTAGGTGCCCAAGTGGATTTGGGTCCTAGAGTGTTAGTCACAAGAATCTTGGGCACCCACACATTCCTTTTGATCAATGTCCCTTTTGTGTGGGGTCCCACATACTTCGCAACCACCTTACCCTTGTGGTTCCAAGTCAACACATAATCGGCATAGAAGCTATCTTGTGATGCATGTGGTTTGGGCTTCTTGCTCAATTTGTTTGTCTTGGTGTTTGCCTTTGATTGTGGTGCATATGTTGTAGCTTGGGTGCTTTTGAACTTGATAGGAGTGTTGTATCTAACTTGGTTGTCATAGTTCTTGACACCCAATTGCTTCATACCGTGCACCACATTTCTTGTTCTCATACCTTTGGTGTGGTAGTTCTTGATGAATGGGATGGAGTCTTTTGTACCTTGTTCTTGCTTACCAAGCCCCTTCCCATCCGCAAAGCCAAACTTCTTCATGTAGCTTGACCTAAAGCCTTTGGTGTGGTTCTCAAACTCACCTCTCTTAGGTTCTTTCGTCTTTTCATCAATTTCAACCTAGCAATTTCTTTCTTCATGGCATTCATCTCGGCAACATTAGTAGCACAAGCATTTATATCAATTTTATAACATCTAGAACAACCATTGCTTGTTGATGTTTGAGAGTTAGAGGAAGCATCATTAGATGGAGTTGTAGCATTATTCTTAAGGTTGTCAAGTTGAACTTCTAATGCTATGTGACTAGTCTTTAAGCTATCAAAGCTCTTTTGAAGTTCAAGCTTTTCACCCTCAAGTTTCTTGCAAGCATCCTTAGCTAGGAAAGATTCCCTAGTAATTCATCTACTATCAACTCATCTTTAGCTAGGGATTTCTTGAGGCTAAGAATTTCTATCTCCTTTTCCTTGAGCAAGTCCTCTTGGACCTTGAAACCCTTCTTTTCAATTAGAAGGGCATTCTCAAGGGCAATGGTTTTCTCCCGCTCAAGTCTAAACAGTTCTTCTTGCACCTCTAGAGTCCCTTCTCTATTCTCTATTTCTTTCATTAAAAACATGATTTTTTTAGTTTCCTTTTTACCAAAGCTAGTAATCATTTTTTCAAAATCAAAATCACTTTCACTATCATCATCTTGGGGCGGAGTGGGAGTGTCTACCTTGGAGCCCCTAGCCATGAGGCAAGTGTGGGTGAATTCATCTTCATCATCGGTGAGATCTTCAAAGAGTGATGACTTGTTGATTGGTTCCCTGATGGATATGGTAGCAAGACCCGCTTCAACGTCAGAGTCGGAGCTATCATCGTTTGAATCCCATTCTTCACCCAAGTGAGCTTCACCAGCTTCCTTCTTCTCATTCTTGTCATTCTTGTTGGTGTCTCTTCTCCTCACTCTTACGTTGGGGCATTCTGCAATGAAATGACCCTCCTTGCCACACCCAAAACATGGTCTCTTGGAAGTCCTCTTCATCTTGATTTTGTCATTGTCTTTGTTCTTGTTGAAGAAGCCACTCTTTTTGAACATTTTGTTGAACTTCCTCACAAAGAGACCCATTTGCTCGGGAGTCATGTTCATGTCACTATCTTCATCACTATCTTCCTCGACCATGGTCTTTGAAGTTGATGAGCTTGACTTCTTCTCCTTGCTAGATGCCTTGAGGGCCACTCCCTTGTTCTTATCAAGTTGTTCATGCATCTTTGACATTTCTTGTGAAAGCTTTGACTCCTTGACGGTGATGAGGTGTTCTTCCATTCTTCCAATCACATCCGCCGGAGTGAACTTGTTGAAGCCTCTCTTCTCCCTTATGAGTGTTGGGAGTTGAACATCCCTTGCCATGTGTGCAGAGAGAATCTTGTCAACCACTTCTCTTCTTCCCCATCTTGTACTTCCTAGAGACTTGATTTTGTTGATGATCTTGTTCAAACGGTTGTACATGTCTTGAGGGGACTCATCATCTTTGATGACAAACCGATTGAGCTCACTTTCCAAGGCTCTAATCCTTCCTTCTCTTACTTGCTTTGTCCCTTCATGGTTGATGAACAATGTGTCCCACACCTCCTTAGCGGACTTCAACCCATCCACCTTGTCATACTCTTCGGACGTCAGTGAACTCTTGATGAGGCATATGGCTTGCTAGTTTCTTTGTATCTCATTTGCTTGATCTTGGGTTAGCGTTGTATCACCACTAGGAAAAGTAATACCCCTGTTCACAATAGTCCAAAGTGCGGGATTCACCGCCATCAAATACTCCTCCATCGAGTTCTTCCACTTGGAATAGCCGGTTCCATCAAATTGGGGTATCTTTCCAATGTGGCTAGAACCCGATGGATGGTTAAAGGATAAGCGAGAGTAATCGAAAGAGGTTCGAGTATAGTCCCTTGATGGTCGTCGAGCGGAGCGGTTGGACCTTGCATCATCAAACTCTTCATCCTCACTGTCGGAAGACTCATCACTATGTCCATGCGCTTGATGGCTAGTGCTTGCGCCATGGGTGTTGCCTCCTTGAGGTAAGACGGGGGGTGTGCCAATGACATTGTTGACGGGATCACCTTCGGCGAGAGGTGGGGCGTGATCACTTGGATTCGACATCTTCTTAACTCCAAGTGGTTAAGCTTCAAATGTGGAGCACTTGGCTCTGATACCAATTGAAAGGATCAAGATGTTGACTAGAGGGGGGGGTGAATAGTCAAACCTGAAAAATCACAACTTTTTCACAACTGTTAAATCAGGTTCGGAGTTTCCGGATATTTTTCCGGATACTTCGGGAAATCCGGAGAATCCGGTAAAATGTCCGGATATTCCGGCCTGTCAAGGGGGGATCAAATTCGACAGAAATTAAACTTGCTCAAATGTAAATCTGTGAAAATAGGTTATGCACTAAGATGAGACAAGCCTGTTTATCCACTTCAATCTTGCAGAAACCTCACCACGAGGTAGATCGGCACCAAACCCTAGATATGTGCACAAGAGAGAAACAAGCATGCAACAAGATGAACAAGCACAAGAGATACACGGATTTGTTACCGGAGTTCAACCTCACACCTTGAGGTCTACGTCTCCGTTGAGGTACCCACAAAGCGTGGACCTTTACACCTAGGTCACTTTCCTCCCTCTAGCGACCACAAAGATCAAGCTAGAGTTACTTACTCGAATTCGGGGTGATACAAACTTCCTTGGGCAGCCACAACCTTTGGATGCTCCAAGGAAATGCCTAGCCGGCTAGGAGCTCAAAGCTCCAAGAGTAACAAACACGAAGTGTGCCAACCAAGTGAAGAATGAGGTGCTCTAGAGATGGGAAATCAGCTCACTAGCACTCTCCAAGCTCTTGCTTTCAATCCCTCTTAAA
This sequence comes from Cenchrus americanus, assembly GCA_947561735.1. Taxonomy (NCBI): domain Eukaryota; kingdom Viridiplantae; phylum Streptophyta; class Magnoliopsida; order Poales; family Poaceae; genus Cenchrus; species Cenchrus americanus. The sequence goes on along the minus strand of OX387245.1, from coordinate 77,426,892 downwards.
TCCCCACACCAATCTCACCAAACTTGAGCCAAGGGTAGTGAAGGAGGGAGTAAATGAGGTCTGAATGTTTGCAGGTCGAAATGGCAAGAGGGAGGATTAAAGGAAGGGGTGGAGGGGGCTTTTATACCCCCTCACCCAGATAGCCGTTAAGTCTTTAAGACCCGAAGTATCCGGGGTAAACCCGGAAACTCCGGGAAGTCCGGAGATTCCGGGGTAAACCCGGATACTCCGGCCTCCCAAGGTCAGCACCCAAGAAAAGATCCCCATGAATGTGTCGGTGCAAAGGTGTCTCTCATAGGTTTTGTTTTAGCAACTAGAGCACCTGTTCGACTCTTGGAAGACACAATTCCTGTCCCTCTTTATAGTACGGCGTTCCTAGGACTCAAATTCAAAAGTGTAAAAATAAATAAGCCTTCTTAGGAACCCTTTGTAGCGTCACTTCCTTTTTGTATAGTCAATGAATTGCACTTGATGCCTTACATCATTTTAATACCTGCTCATGGACTTAGACAAGTCATTAGCTACTTAAGTGTGTGTCATTAAACCACCAAAACCCACTTAGGGGGCCAAGATACTCTTCATGCATCAAATGCTTATTCTTGATTGACAACGAATATGCAAGCTTCCAATTAAGAACCATAATGTTTACACTCATCCTTATGTCCTCTTTCAATTATCACATGAAGCCTTGCACTTGACTAGAGAGAATTACCAATTTCTCTTTGTATGATCCCTTTTTATTTTTAGTCAAGCTACCACATTCCTTGGAGACATGCAATTCATCTTCACAAAATATCTCTAACATATAGATACACTCATTGATTGACATTAACCAATGTGCATAAGGATCATTCACAGCAAATTTGTCTTCCGATGTGAGCCATATAATATTCATCCAAAAATAAATACTCCATTAATTGCTCATGAATATCTAAATAAAACATGCTCACAAACTTAGACAAATGCATTAGTCTTTTAATCATTTTGTCATTCAATTCACCAAAATCCACTTAAGGACCTAGATACACTTTCACTTATTGATACAAAAATGGATGGGTTTGTGTATTTGAAAAACAATGGATTCCTACTTCGACGACATCCCCCCTATCCCCTGTCCCAACTTATTTCCCATAAACCCTTTTTGCGAATTTGCGAACATCTAGTAATTACCTACAAAATTATCATAATTATTCTTTTTATCTGGATTTGCAAATCCAGCAAATAAAATCCCTTATAAAATTAATACACTTCTAACCATGTTTATATTATAAGTTAAGCAAAGATTTTCTCACTTCTTGTTTCTCCTAGTTCAAAGTCTCTAAAGCAGTTTACCACAGAATTATAAATTTGTGAAAATAAGCTAATGAATTGGCGGGGTTGTTGCTTATTTCCACCAATTAAAAAAATATGCAGAAACAAACATTCCTATGTTAAAAGGGTTGCTATGATGGTGAATTTGGTGGTCTTATGGTTTTAGTTCTTTTCTTTTTTTTGCACAAAATGGTGTTTGAGTTCGACGGAAGGTGCACATTAGGGTACACATGGAACAACCAAGGATGTATGAGGATGATGGCATAGCTGCTTAAGGACAACCATAATTTATTTCAAAGTGCATCAAGGGGTGACGTATGCATTGTTGAAACTGAAAATGTAGGGTTAGTACCGTCCCTAAAGGCACTAGTCGACAAATGAGTTTCATGTCATCTTGATCAATAAGATTTTAATTAACATGACGACCAAGCGCAATATTTTAGGGTAAGTATCTTGATTTATTGATACAAAAATGGATGGTTTTGTATATGAAAAATCATGGATCCCTAAGATGACCCCCTATCCCCAATCCCAACTTATTCCCTATGACAACCCGCCTAGGAAAATACAGTACTATTGCCTAAACCAATCCACTTTGGTCATTAAGCAATAATAAAGTATCATCCTGTCGTTAGTTGTCGGGTTAACACCCGGTAAATCACTTACATAGCACAAAGGATCGACATATATGCATCAAAACTCACAAGAAGGCGAGTCCAGAGATAAAACATGATTAACATCCGAAATTTACCCCGAAGGATTTAATTATTACAAACCGAAGTTTCTAACATAACCACGCAGTTCAGAGTTTTTAAAACAACGGAAATAAACTAAATGAAAAGCGGAAACACCACGGGAGGCCAGCCATGATGCCTTCATTCGTCGTCCTCCACCCACTCCAGCTCCCAGCCGGGCGGGATCTCTCCGGGCCAAACATCAACAAAGGCATTACCTGGAACAACATATTGTAGCAATGCTGAGTATACTAATACTCAGCAAGACTTACCCGTCAGTGATAACTACATCACCAACTCTAGACATGATAGGCTTTTTGGCCACTGGGTTTCTTTTGCTGAAAAGCAACAAAGAATATGTCCTTACTTTCAAAATTTTTAGCACAAGTTCTAGTTGGTTATTCTTTTCTATGTGAGCCATCTAGTGCAAGAATAAGTTGTGCAATACAATTAATCAAGCATAATATTCATCAACTTCCATCATTAGGGACTTCATGGCCAGTGGAGTAAGTAGTCTCATATAATGGTGAGAGGTCAACAACCAGTTGATTTAAAACCTTGCAAGGTAGACCTAACCACATGGTGGGATGCCCCCGCGAGGACAACCACCAAGCGGTTCCCAAAAATCCTTGGTTCGGGATAAAAGGCCACAGTCTTTGGTACCGGCTATCTGGCATACCCCGCGAGGCACCCAGACTCACACGTGCACCACCAGTAGCTAGCCGTGAGATGCATCCCAAGAGTAGTGACGGTGAAATCCCTTACCGCCTCATTAAGGTACTAGGCTTACCGATCTCATTCCCGACAAGTGCTTAGTACGTTCGAACACTTAACCCACATCCCATGCTCTTACCACATGAGCAATCCATTTAAGGAGATCTTATGATTCCAACATAAGAACCTAATCTCGCAAGTGACATCATCACCCGACTTGTAACGATCCTATAGCATAGCAGCTATTGACCTATCATACTAGTAAAGGACAAAGGTACCTAGGGATCATGCATCTAGGGTTTCATATCAACTCCTGAACGTAAATGCACAATCATCCATAGATAGTTGTATAAATTTTTTTAAAATATTAGGTTAATTGCACCGGGACTTGCCTTCGTCAGCAGGTTTAGCCTCAGTGCCCTCAGTGTCTTCGATCACCTCTACTTACGGCAGCTCCGCTTCAGGTCCTCCTTCCTTGACTTCTGGCACGAGTGCGTAGTTACCGTCAGGGAGTTCTACACGGAATGCAATGCAGGGTTCAAGTGGTGTGATAGATTAATTATTTTACCCAACTCTTGTTGGTCACATTCATCTTAACAAATAACTAATTATTAATTCTTTTTCACTAAGGCTATTATAGGCATGGGTTTATTCTTTTAATAAACACTTAATTAATGTTTTCTTTTATGATTGTTATTTCATGGAGGTTTACTATTCCATCTTTCAATAGCAAAGGTGTGCACATAAATGTAATTAATTCCATTTAAACTCCTAAAACAGCAAGATGTACTTAGAGATCCTCTAAACTAAGCTATGCACCCATTGAAAAGGGGTCACAAAGATAAAGGGCTCATTTTCCTAATTAACCTAACATTAAACCTTTAATTGCCTCCAATGCTTTTATTCATACAATAAATTAATAACATTCAGTGGAAGGGTTTCTTAAGCACCAAACTACCCATACCAAGCCACTGAACACACATGCATGCTTGGGATAGCTAGAAAATTAATTATAACGAAAATAAAAAAAGCTAGCTACTAAAGCAAGATAAATGCATACAAAAATAAATAAGCATACAAATGATTCAAACTTTCTCACACAAGTTCTAGGGTCCAAAACTAACCTAGGAATGTAACATATACACCTAGAACTACCATTGATCTTGAGTTACTCAATTACAAAGAAAATCAAGTATATTTCAAGATTAAATACTTTTGATAATTATAAAATTGTGATTAATTCAGAAAAGGTGTATTTTGGCATAAAGCGACAACATGAATAAGTTGGGCACAAAAGTATAAATATTTTTAGCTACAAAAATCACCTAGGCAGATTCTGCATAAATAGAAAACAATTCATATAAAAAGATTTACAACATAACTTTGTGCAATTTTTGGTAAAGGATCTAGCCATAACATAACACATAATATATCCAAAAATTAGCTAAAAAGGACTTATAGATTTTGAGATACAACAGATCTAGGTTTTTCACATTTCTATTTTCATGCAAACATTATCAGGAAAAGGCATAGACAAGTTTTACAAAAGTTGTATTGTTATATACGAGGAGTCTAAAAAATTAGGTTTGCATTTTCTGATTTTTCTACGATTTTCTATGGATTTTCTAAGATTCAGCATAAAGGCTTTACTATTTGAGATCAGGTTTTACACCGAGGTCCCTGGGTCTTTTCAAAGCATCACAAGTATGCCCCTGGTTCATAGAAAAGCCCCTGGAAAGATTGAAACACAAGCAATTCGACCCTTGGCTATGGGGAGGCGGCAGCTCCGGCCAATTTCCGACGAGCCGACGGCGGGGTCGGTCGGGGAAGTGGTCGGGGAGGTGTGCAAGCTCACCTAGGGCTCATTTTCGACTGGAGTTGGGGCGGACAGGGGGCTGGAGCATGGGTTCGGTGATCCTCGGTGCCGGCGGCCGCTGCAGTCTTGCATCCGGCGAGACGGCGGCGCAGCCAGAGCAATGCGTGGCACGGGGATGTCCTGTCGGCCCCTAGGTAGAGGTTCGCGTGCGCAACAGCCAAAAATGTGAGCAGGTACGGGAGCTTGCTTAGATGGCAGCCATGGCGGACGACACTTGCATGGCGCGCGCGAGGGGGTGGACGACCTTTAAATAGGCGGCTCCGCCCCTTCGTGACGTAGGGGCGACGAAGATGCGGTCGTGGTATGTCGCACAGGGGAGGGGAAACCGCGGACAGACCGCTGGACGGCGCGACGCGCGAACGGCGGGCTGGCGTGTGGCGCGGGGAAACTCCAAGGCGTTTTGGGCGCGGGGCGTCTCGGGGAACACACGCGGCCTCGGAGGGCATGCGGCCTCGGGAGGCGCGGCGGCCCGGACGCCGAGGGCGGCGCGGTGCAACGTCGCGGCGCGCAGCGCGCTCTGGCCGAATTTGTTTCACTGTGGCCCTGTTTGAACGCGAAAATCTCCAAAAATTTGAATAGAAGTGCACAAGGTGGTGAATATGAAAGTTGTAGATCTCACTACCCTCTACAACTTTTACAAAGGCACTATGGTGTTTTTCTCAACAATTTTTGCATAAATTGCAGCCAAAGTTTGAATGTCACTCTGTGTCAGTGAACAGGAGTTGCTGGCAGTTGACCAACTTTTCCACCCTCTTCCACTCAAAATTGTAAATGTCATTCAACATGAAAGTTGTGTCCCTCGAAAAACTGGACAACTTTCATATTGGGAGATTTTGAAGTGTTTAGGTGAAATTTGGAGAACGCGGCAAAAGTTTCGGAGGACATTCAAGGACTCTAGGGTTTAGGTAGGGTTTGACCGTGTCTTTGACCAAAGTTTGACCACAAGTGTGTGTTGACTTGCTCAAGAGGGTCATTAGGGTTGGTTGGTGAGGTTTTCGAGGTGAGGACCCAAGTTGACCATGATTTGACCCTTGCCAACAGGTTTGACCGACTATTAGGGTTAATTAAAAACCTGGGGCGTCACATTCTCAAACCCTTTTTTTAATTACCCCATAAACCCTCATTAACCCCCAAAGTGTTTACTTTCTTTTTTTTATTAAAACACACACATTTGGACGGATACACAATATTCAACATTTCATTTGTGAGATTTTCGATCATTTCCTTCCTCGGAAACGTTATAGTGTAGTTGTGGAATTATATTCTTATATTAGAAAATTATATGTTAAATCTGAAATGGCCATAGGTGTAAATGGTATTAAAAAATAATTTCATTGACATGGGGCGGTGGACACAGGGAATGCAAATATGTTATTGTGTGTTGGATTTTATCCGTTGCAATCTGCCCCTTTTATCTCGTTCATGATGGATCTTCCTGGTTGCCCGATTATTGCCCTATTAGTTCTAAGCTTGCAAAATGATCTGGGGCTTTCCTTGAGGGAAATGAATGAGTTTTGTATCATGAAAGACTATCGCAAACTTTGAGGAACAGTGAACTGATGTCAACGACAACCCCATATCCTTCAGAACGTAACAGACAAAACAAAAATGACACAAGAAAGGAAGGGCGACACATGGCTGCTGTGACACCCTAAAATTCCATCACTAAAAATTACTTAGCAACTGTTAATTTAGCCTTAAGGATTTAAATTGAATTTGCCATTTAAATTGAGCTCTAAAATACTAAACTTAATTTAATTAATATAGAGACAACAAGTGATTGTGCATCATTATTTGGCTTTGCATGGTTTTTGGTTGCTTGTGTGACTTTTAAAATGGTTATAAAATTTTGTGAAAAGTTTGAAAAAGTTTTATTTGAATTTGAGTTCAAAAAGTTTGGTTTGAAATGGGTTTGAAAAAGAAAAGAAAAAAAAGAACTTACCTTTCTCCCCCTTCCAGCCCAGCGGCTCAGCGGCCCACCAACTCCTCCCCGCGGCAGCCCACGCCCCCAACTTCCCCTTTTCTTTTCTTTTGTTTCGCTGACAACAAGGCCCCACCGGTCAGCCTCTCCCCCGTCCCCTTCTTTTCTTCTTCCCCCTCTGCTTCGCCCGGCCGGCGCCGCCGCGAATCCTGCCGCGCCCGACCGCCTTCCCCCTTCCTTTCCTCCTCACCTGAGCCGGCCAATTAAGGCAATTAACCCACGCGTGTTCAATTTGGTCGTTTCCCTTTCCTTAAGCCCCTGCCCGAGATGACCGCGACCATCAATGGCAAGCGCCAGCCGCCGCCTAATCCTTCCGCCTCCCCTCGCCTCCTCCTCTCCTGGTTACTATTTAAGCTCGAGCCCGAGCTCCTGCTTCCCCCTTTGCCCTCACATTGCAAGCACGCGCGCTCAAGCAACCCCCTTTCACCATTGCCGCCGCCTCGGTTCCTCGCCGCCGTCGTGACTTCGTCGCCACCGATGAAGGATTAACTCCACCGCTCTCCTTTCTTGCTTCTTGGGTTCGCCAGGGGCTCACCGAACTTGTGCTACCGCAGGATTACGTCCCCGGCGCCCGTGGGAGCCGTGCCCCGACCACACCGGAGCGCCGCCCGATCCGCCGCCGTCGCTGATCCTCGCCCCCGCAGCATCTTCCACGCCGGCCAGCTCGTCTTCGTCGTCCTTAAGTAGTGAGCAACACTTCGCCACCCTTCTTTGTCCAGCTCGTGCACTGCAGCACCGGCTCCCACACGCCGACGAGCCCCGCGACGCCCCTTTCCGGTGCCGCCCGCCATGGGTGTTTTAGCCGCTCCATTGACCCCCTGGGTGTGTGCGCGTTAGCTCCAGCTACGCGTAAAGCCCACCTATGCACGATTTGGTGCACCGCGGCGCGACCTAGGGCCGCGCCGCGCGTCCTCCGCCGCGCGCCGCCGCACTCCGGCGAGCCCCCGCCGCCACCCCCGCTTGCGTGCGTCTCCGAGTCGTTGGATCGGCCGATCCACGACGCCGATCAAAACTAGGGGATACCCCTTCGGTGCGGTCCACCGTGGTCCCGTGCGCCGGGTGCACGGCGCGGTCCACCGCGCACGCGCGCGTTCGCGGCCGTTGGATCTGAGATCCACGGTGCGGCTGTGGAGTTTTCCTTTAAGAGCCCCTGAACAATTCTAGTTTCGCATGCCGGTCCTTCCACCTTAAAAGAATCTTGCATATAGGTCCTGGTTTTTGCAATCTAGCCCCTGTCTACCCTGGTTAATAGTGTTAGAAGCCCTTTTCTTGAGTTTTAGCACTTTAGCCCTTCTGTTTTTATATGAAATTATGTTGTAGCCCTGGTTTTGTTTATAAAGGCTCTGTAAAAATTAGTTTTATTGCAGATAGGTCCCTGTAACTAGTTTTGAGCATAACTTTCTTGTTTTAACTCCGATTTTAGCGTTCTATATACCGAAATGATCGTGTCAGCAAGTAGAATCATTTAGGCAGCAAGTTTTCCAGTTTTGCTACTGTTTGGTGTACTGTTTATTTATTGTTTGTTGTATATGTTTGATGCGTAGATATCGTGCCTGTTTCGTCTGAGCTCCCCATTGGAGGTGATCAGGAAGAGCCTGCTTTCGAAGAGGACTATACCTAGTTTGTAGAGGAAGGCAAGTGGCTTTCCCCCTCTGCATTATCTCTTTTGAACCTATAACACTGCATGATAAAACAATGTTTACTATTCCTGTTGCAATGCATTAATATGATGGGCAAACACCTTTTTAAGGACTTGACTAGATGTTTTACCCCGTTACCTTGATCAACCGTGTTTATCAAATGCTTGGGTAGATAAATGCTTAGTTTGCTTTACATGGGAATGGTTATGCTTTGGTTATGAAATGCAACTCAGTTCTGTTTATGAAATGTGTTCATGTTTAAGACAAGATAACTTGTAATTTAAATGGAACATGGAGAACCACCCAAGACAACAGTACAACCACAGTCCACATGGCTCTGGCTTAGCCAAGTAATTAGGAGAGTGGGTTAGCTGATAGCCTTTTTCCGAGAGGGACACAGGGGGCGTGGGGTTGCAGGGGTATAGCCCGGTTCTTTTGGGGTAGCAGCCTTGGCTAAGGTGCTGACCATTAGGGAGGGTTATGGTCCACCCCGAGTCAGAATCGTCGCGGGCTGTTGGTTTCTCTTCTTTCCTTTGTAAAGGCTTCGTAGTGGACTCCTAGCCACTCACCTTGGAAGTGTTTGAGGGTCTAGCTAACCCGGGCAAAATGGGGAACACGAACTGTGGGTAAAGTGTACAACCTCTGCAGAGTGTAAAACTGATCGATCAGCCGTGCTCACGGTCAAGAGCGGCTTGGACCCTCACATGATAATTAAACTTAAAGATAAGTGTAAATCGTGGGTTTTATGGGTTTGGTTTGAGATATCTTTTAAGTTAAGTGGGTTGGTATACACTTACACCTAGTAAGTTGTTAAGTAAAACTTGACCAACTTATAAAATGCTTACCGCTGTGAACCATAGCCTATCCTTGGTAGCCTTGCATTGTTTCCCCCACTTGCTGAGCTCCAACCATAAGTGTGCTCACCCTTGCTTACCGCCATTCAGAGGAGAACATCGGAGGTGAGGAGGAGTACTGGAGCGACTACGAGGAGTTCTAAGGCATGCGGATCCCCCGGTCATCATGCCTGTGGAAGCTGAAGAAGAAGCTGCTCGTCTTTAGTTATCGTTTGTGTTTGGACCTTCGAGTCCACCCGTCTGAGTGTAATAAAGAATATTGTATCAGTTAAACTCTCATACGTTTTATTACTGCAATGGTATTACACTCTTTTGTCTATCATGTGTGTGTAAATTGATCCTGGCGCACATATGAGATGCATTCGGTTTTCCTTCAAAAATCAGGTGTGACAGCTGCTGTGATGATCTACACATCTTGGCACATTTGGAAGGAAAGGAATCATCGAATCTTTGAGGGCGTCTCGGCGTCACCAGTAAGAGTTTTTTGCGCTAATCAAAGAGCACATGAAGAGTTTTTGGGGTGGTGCTTCTCTAGTTTTTTTAATGTAATCACAACTATGTAAATCATTGCATGCTTTTCTCCTTTAATTATATGGGAGTGCTTCAGCCTTTCTTTCAAAAGAAACAAAAAGGACATGGAAAAAGTCTACTTCACCCCCCAAACTATGAGTGTTGGGAAACATCACCCCACAACCTATGAAAATGGATTTTTCCCCTGAACTTTCTAAAACAGGACAAATCACCTCCTAAAGCAGTTTTAAAAAATCACAGTAAATCATAGAAAATTCATAAAATGGAAAATCCAATTGTGTTGGATTCTAAATGAGTACATCTACACAATGAACATATAATATGGTATATTTAGTATTTTTTTACAGTTATGGTGAAAAACACATATCTAAAGTTACAACAAAAAATATGTACTAAAGCATTTCATATTGTATGCACACTGCGTAGAACTGCTAATTTGAAGTCCAACACAATTTGATTTTTCATTTTATGATTTTTCTATGATTTACTATGATTTTTTTAAAACTGCTCCAGGGGGTGATTTGTCCTGTTTTAGAAAGTTCAGGGGGTAAAAAATCTATTTTCATATGTTGGGGGTAATGTGTTTCAACCCTCATAGGTTGGGGGTTGAAGTAGACTTTTTTCCAAAATGACAGCAAGTTTGAAGGATCACGTCACACGTCCCATGACAGCCAGGGTTCACCTTACCGTTGGTAACCGGTCCGGTTACCGCGGTAACCGGTCTTACCGGTCCGGCTCGGTAAGGAAAAAGCTCGGTTACCGCTCTCTAACCGAACCTAGTAAACCATAGCAAACCGCTCTTTTCGGTTTACCGGTCGGTTTTACCGGTTTACCGGACCGGTTTTGCTGGTTTCGAAAACCGCTCCGGCAACGGTTTTTTGAACCCTGATGACAGCGCACGTCACAGGCGCGGCCGCGGCCGGAACGGCAAGTCGGCAAGCAGCCAGGAATTCAAACCAACAACCGTGGTCGCCCAACCTGGGGTGGGCGTGCCTGGAGCACATACGGGAGCGGTCCGCGGCTGAGGGGAACCATCAATACGGGATCCTACGGGGTGGCGTTACGTTTGCCATTCGGGGGCGCCTGGCCGCGGCGCTTTCAAGCTCAACATGCCGCGGCCTACCCCGCGCGCTGCACACACAGGCCTCCTGGGTCTCGACGCGATCGTAGTCGTAGAGGCAGGGCGCGCGCGTGGTGGCACTGGCAGCGCGCGCGCGCGGCGGTGCGCGGCGCGCGCGCAGCGGCGTTTATGGTCTGCATGCGCACGTGGCGTGCTGCCACCCCTCCTGCTGCAGCGCGAGCAAGCGAGCTTGGATGATCACTGCCGCGCCCCCGCGGTCCTCTCAGGCGCGTGGGATTCAAGAGCGCAGCAGCATGCATGCAAGCAGGGGGGTTGTCCTTCCCGTCGGCGAGCCGACCGGGTTTCGAAACGGATCGCGGCTTGGCATGATGAAGCCTTGCCCGCGCGCGTTTGAATGTCGCCGTCCCCCGCCCCCCTAACCCTGTTGGACCCGTCGTACCTCGTCACAGCCGTGCGTGAAGGATTCGGTTCGCCGCTGGGGGCCCGAAAATGGGAGGCATTTATCAGCTCTCAACTGTGAGTATGTGAGGAATGACGCCCCGTCCGTCGTCCCCGGCCGGGTATCTGAAAATAGGGACAGATCCCCGAACACAAGAGAAGAGACTACACGAACGTTCAAGTTTGGAACTCAGTTGACGAAAGAAGAGACAAGGACAGGCCCGGCTTAGGGGCTATGCGGGTGAGGCGACCGCTGGGGGCCTTCGCCGGATAGGGGCCCAACCATCATTAGCTTCACGTGTAGAGTGTAGAGGTCATTAGCTTACGCAAGGCATGTCAAACAAGAATACAATTTTGCCGACTGCCCATCTATCGTCGGCTTGCGCAAGGACTTAAGCAATTAATCATCCTCTCAGCTCGTTGAAAGGAATTGTGTTGCTAGCCTCTCGTCCTCTCTGCATGCTCTCCCTGCTCTTGGCTGCCTGGTGCCTGCAGCAGGATCGGCAGTCCATACTGCACCACGGCTATGGTGAGTCGCCAACTAGCTTCCACCCTATTTTCTGAAATAAGATAAGTAGTGAGTTGCTAAAAATTGAGTCTTACACTTTCAACTCTGGTGATCACTATTTTTGCTTTTCGACATAATTTTAGGTGCAACCAAAATAGTATTTGAGGTCATGGTATTAGTTTTTAAATATATGTTATTATGTATGATTATCTCTCGTATCATGCTACCAATGAAAACATATTATATTTTTTTAAAAAAGGGGATTATATTAAAGGGCACATAATGTCCGAGTTGCTCCGGGCCCCTCAAAATCATAAAGCCGGCCCTGGACAAGGAATCTCCTAAACTGCTCACGCCTTAAAAGTTGTGAATCCCTTTACACGTGCCATCGCGCTCCATTTTATAGGGAGACGAAGGGACTTTTACATTCCGAAAATACCCTCGAATCTAAGGAATATTCTTATTATGAACATGTACATGAATGTCCTTTACATCCCGTGATTTGCGGGGCTAATTTCATACATTTACAAGCCTGCCACTAGTTCACACATCAAACCCGGACTTTTGAGGTAACGTCTTTGACTTGGCCTCTTACTGATTCATGAGTCTCTTATTCATGGAAATCTTCATGCGCCATAACCTCCGAATTTGGACTTCAGTAGATTCCCGAACTTCACAGATTCCCGATTCTGGAGTTTCGCAGGTTCATGACTTCAGAGCTTTGCAGGTTCATGACTCTGTATCTTCACAGATTCGCGACTTCAAGGCTTCGCAAGTTCACGATTCCAGATCTTCACAGGTTCGCGACTTCAGGGCTTCGCAAGTTCATGATTCCAAATCTTCATAGGTTCGCGACTTCAGGGCTTCACAGATTCAAGATTTCAGATCTTCATAGGTTCGCGACTTCGGGGCTTCGCAGGTTCAAGATTCCAGATCTTCATGGATTCAACCACCCTGAAAACTTATTTCATGAATTTCGGCAAACCCGACGTTTCGAGGGTGGCAGGTTTTTCCTGAATTCCCCAACACTAGCCCCTCAGGGAAGCGGGTTGACTCCGACGATCCAATTCCACGAAATCTTTTGAATTTCAGTAAAAAACGTCACCCTCAGAACGTCGGAGTGGACACGCGTCCTCCGGAAACCTCGCAACGGTCGAATCGAGGCGGGTTCTTGAAACTGCCCCCCCTCACCCCTATAAATAGAGAGCTCTCACTGTAAAAAGTTTCACCGCTTCCTCGTTTTTTCGAACATTAGCTTGCATTTTCGCAAAAAAGCATTTCACAACAAGGTGTTCGCAGCTTCAAGACTTCCTCGACTTTCAAAGGTATTGCTTTTTTTGTTCTTTTGTTATCATCTTTTACTTTTCAATGTTCACACTCGCAACTTTTGTTTCGCATACTTTTATTCACGAATGTCGTCTTAGGTTTCTTCCTTATATTACTGCCAAATTAGGTGGCCCCCGTAAAGAGCACTGCCAGACCCATGACAACCGAGGAATTGGCTGCTGCTGGCATTCCGCCTGTCGAGCAAGAAGTTCAAGAACCAGAGATTGCTCAATTTCTCGAAGATGATACATCACCTGCTGCTAGTGGATCTGGGAACCGTGAAGAAGGGGAGATTAGATCGGAGGGGGAAGATATCGAAGATGTCGACGCCGATCTAAAAGATCTTGTTACGGCAAAGCGATCGAAAGCTCTCTCTACAGCCTTTGTTTTCGGGGAATCTAAGGTCACGACCGACTTAATCAAGGAATACGGAGCAGTTGGGTTCTTTCCTGACGGCAGTGGCTGCGCTCCCCTGGATGAAGAAGTTCCTACTCCCGAAGCCGACAAAATTGTCGTGTTTCGTGACTTTTTCACTTGCGGATTAAGGTTCCCTTGTGATCCCCTTCTGCCAGTGATTTTGGACAAATTTTATGTGAAGATTCACCAGCTCTCCCCGAACTCATTCCTGGAAGTTTCCAAGTTTCTCTGGATCATGAAGACTTTCGGTTGTAACTTCAGCGCTAATGTTTTCGGCTGATTCTTCGCGCTAGTCATCGTGCCAGACATCATCAAGCTAAACGATGGTCAGTATTATGAGGCTCACCACACCTGCTGCACTTTCAATACTCGCAGGCAGAATACACGAAAGGGGCTTACGCGAATTCAGATCGCGCCTTGCTGCAAGACCAATTTTGCAAAAGATTGGAGCTCTTACTGGTTTTATGTGAAGGTAGACATGTCTGCGATTCCTGTATATGATGGGACGGCTGATCCTTTTTTTACACCTATTAAAGCATTGACTGCTATTAGTACCACATCGTACAATCACTGAACGGCGGGTATCCGGAATTGTGAAAGCATGTTCATCTTGCCAGCACAATCGTCAGTGGTCGTGATCTCATTGAGGAATTCGTTGCTGCTAACATCTGGCCGATTTCTCATGACTGGGCCCCTAGAGAAATCGTGAGTTTCAACGTCAACTGGGCAGCACAAGAGGTTCCCTTTCCCTTATTCGGGCTTCATTTGAGAGACGGCCAGAGCGCCGAAGATTTCATGATTGAAGTTGAGAAAAAGGTGAACGACATGATTGGCGAGTATACCATGAATGAGTACAAGGCATACAAGAATCTAGTGAAACACAAGAAAAAGATAAATTGAGTATTTTCTGAGATTTGCGGAGAAAAATACTTCCGCTCTCGCCACCCAGGCCCTCCTTTGAAGATGCCATGCGTTGCTGTGGCTAGCTGTTTAGCCTCCCCTCTTAAAGCCTTAAGGAAGAGATCTTCGAAAAAGAGCAAAGGGACCACTGATGAAACAACATCTTCCAGTGTTTAACCAGCGAAGACCAAATCGCTCGAATCAATCAAGCGCAAGCGCAAATCTTCCGAACAAGTTTCGGAGGTTGAGCTTCAAGCATCCTCAAGCCTTGCTCAGATGAGCCGCAAGAAGGCTAAGAAAGCTGTTAAGAAGATTGTTGCTGCTGAGGTTCAATGGGTTCCCTCTGCTTTCGACGATGACCTCTTCGCGGAGCCTAGCCAGAAAGGTTTTTTCTCTTGGCCTTTCTTAAGATTCAACTTTCATGAACACAGCCCACAGGGTTCTAAAAATGAGTTCGTGGATATTGGTTCTTTTTCAGATGTTGTTTTTGAAGTTCAGATGGAAGTTGTTACTGCTGCTGCTGCTGCTACTGATGCGACTGAAGTTGTTGGACCCCGACCTTCCACCGAGGCATCTCCTGAATTCGCGAAGAATCTTGAGCTGACCATTAATAGGGGTGACGATCCCTTACAAGATATTCCCCTGATCGAGACTCACGAAGATGTCCCTGAAGGCCAAGAGCCTTCTCCTTCTGTAGCTACCTTCAACAAAAGCTTCGGTATGTCATACCGCGGTGAATTGCTGAGTGTTGGTTATGAGGTCTGGTGTCGGAGGCGGTGCATCTGAGATTTTGACACTTTGGAAATCGCCTATACTGATTAATGAAACAGGAGAAGGAGCTTCGGAACAAACGCCACACTCGTTCGGAGAAGCTGCTCGAGATTCTAGAAAAAGACATTGCACTTCCTCGAAGAAAACTTGTGTTTCTTTGGATAAACCCTCTGCGAGTTTGGGGAAGAAGGTTACTGATAAAGATCTTAGTAAAAAAAGGTTCGTTACTTTTTATAGTTCTCTTTGTTTCAAACTCCTCAATTTTCCGCTTATGGCTCGTATTGTAATTTTTCAGAATTTGAGGATCTTCTCCAATCGTACCCGGTGTCCAAATTCGCGGAATACCATAGGGATTATGCGGCAAAGACCTCTATATCTGGAAGAATTGCTTGCGAACGCTTAATTGAGCAAGAGAAGATAAACAAGAAGTTGCTTAAGGATTCTCAGAAACTGAGCTGCGACTACAAGTTGTCTCGAGCGGCGAACTCAGACTTGGAGAAGAAAGTGGCTAAACTGGCTGTGGCCATAAAGAAATGTCAAGATGAGAAGATAGTCGTTGAGGAGGCTACTGTAAATTCAAGAAAAGATCTTGAAAAAACTTCAGAAAACACATGACGAATACTTGAAATTGATTGAGAATCTTCGCAAGGATTATGACAAGTCCTCCAAAATTGCCGAAGATCTTCAAGTTAACAATGCCGATCTTGCTAGGACTCTCAGCGGCAAGGAACAAAAAAATACAAGACCTTGAGAAAGCATTAGCTGATCAGAGGGAAATTTCGGGGAGAAACATTTCTGAGATTAACAACAAGCTGAAGCTTTTGTTCAAGGAGTATTTAAAATCTCTGATGAACTTTGGTGTTCGGCCCGCTCCACTTCCTGCTGACTTAGGAATCTCCGACTTCATGGAATGGATCGACACTGAGTTTAAAGCACTCCCTGAAGTTATCTCTGGTGCTAGTGATTTTGCTGCATCCTTCTCGGTCGAAAGTATTTTGAAGCTGCTTCACGATTTCGACTGTGCGGATCTTGTGAAGTTTTGTGAGAAGCTTCTACAATTTCTCGACGCCCTGAGCACTTTAAGACTTCGTCCTAATGAAGATGTCCAAGCTATCAAAGCTAAATTCGCAAGAAAATTCTGGCTTGCCAGCGGAAAGGAAGCTGTCAAGAGCATCGCTCGTGCTAAGCTTGACCAGGTTGATCTTTGGAAAACACTGTTTGCTCTTTACTAATTCGCGAAATCTTCTCTGTTGGTTTTTCTTATATTTCTTCCTTTGCTTCCTTTAGTTAATCGAAGAGAAGCGAGGAAAAGGCATCGCATCGCCGGAGTCTTCTTCCGAAGATGATGAAGATGAAGCCACCGACACAGACGGGAAGGTTCTGGCAACAGCAGCGGTAGCGGCAGCGACGCTGAAGAAAATTTTGAACACGAAGAAAATTCTCCGAAGGTTGACATCACTGGTTGACATTGCCGACACACATGCCCCTTGTGGTGATTTGTATAAATATGTAAAGTCATGTGGTTATGATATCTGAACAACTTGTTTTGTAAACTTTAACTTGCGTAGGTCCTGCAAGTTGGGCTTGCGCAGGATGTGTTGTCGTTACGAATTCATCATGGAAACATGTATGTCAGTGGTGAATCATGACGTTTGTTCAAAGAAACTCATCCAGAGCAAGATTTCTCCGATTTTTGGCTTGACGTCTCGTTTAAATTTTCAATAAATTGTTTCGACTTTCTTCATTCTTCCTTCTTCGCGAAGATGAGAGCCCCACTACTACGAATTCAAGCTCTTCGAGGGTTCCGAAGACGGAGCCCCTTAGCCCCATCACTACTGGACTCGATTTCGCCTACGCTAGTGATGTTGCAGAAAATAATAACCGCGATCCGGGACATGTTGTTGAACTCTCATTCTAGAGATTGTATTTTGCCAATGTAAACATGATGAAACTATATCGAAATTTTTATGCAACTAAGGCAATAAAGACGTTTTCTTGAGAAAAAACGTCACCCTTCCCCACCTTGCCGTTTTGCATGAAAGTTTCGAGGCAGGTTAAGAAAGTTAAAGATTCCTGTTAATATCTTGATCATCTGTACTTTTGAGAATTGTTCGCGAATCATAAATAATGTAACGCAAGTCGACAAAATTTGTTTCACGAATTTTGTGGACTTGACTCGCTTGGCACACTTGCCCTGGTTGATATTGCAACCCTCAGTTGCTTCAACCATG
The DNA here is from genome assembly GCA_947561735.1 of Cenchrus americanus. Classification (NCBI taxonomy): domain Eukaryota; kingdom Viridiplantae; phylum Streptophyta; class Magnoliopsida; order Poales; family Poaceae; genus Cenchrus; species Cenchrus americanus. The sequence goes on along the minus strand of OX387245.1, from coordinate 77,409,579 downwards.
ATTATTTGCGAATCTTCACTCAAGCCCCTTGCCTTTTCAATGGAAAATATTCAACGCGAAAGTAATTCATGAATCTTCAAAAAATTCTTCAACAAGAACATATACATTCGACTGGTCACAATTATTATTAATTAACATGGTGGAAACTAGGCCACAACTTATTGTTGTCTCGAGCCTTTTCGGTGGGAATCCCTTTGACGGTGGGATTTAGGCCACAACTTGTTGTTGTCTCAGGCCTTTCGGTGGGAATCCCTTTGACGGAGGGATTTAGGCTTTCACAGAGCATCTGGCTATCAAAAAGCCCTTTCACGAACTCTTCCTCTTTCACGATGGAATTATGGCTATTATGAAGCCTTTCACACGAACTTTTCTTTTTCTCTGTGGAATTCTGGCTATCACGAAGCCTTTTTACGAACTTTTCTTTTACACGATGGAATTCTGGCTATCACGAAGCCTTTTTACGAACTTTTCTTTTACACGATGGAATTCTGGCTATCACGAAGCCTTTTCACGAATTTTTCTTTCACACAGTGGAATCTTGGCTATCATGGAGCCTTTCACGAATTTTTTTCACATGGTGGAATCTAGGCTATCACGGAGCCTATTCACGAATTTTTCTTTCACATGATGGAATCCACAAAATGCACGATTTGGGGGAAGACTCTTTTCATATATATCACAAAGAGTATTTACATAGGAACCATCTCGTTAAAAACCTTGCCTCTTGATTTAGAGCCCCCTTTGCAAGGAAAAGAGTACGGTCCTCCTTATTCTAATGGAATTGCGATAAAGAAAGCAAATGTTTATTTCTCCGAAATCACTTATAGATTCGTGATTCGGCTTTTAATTTTCTAGAATGTAAACTTGCAAAAAAGGAAAATACTCTAAAGTAAATCTATCTAACTCTGGAATTCTCAAGGGTAGTACCTTCTCAGGCTGTCAGTATTCCACGAATATGGTAACTCTTCGCCAGTCTGTTCTAGCAAACGAAAAGCCCCTGGCATGTCTGTTTCTTTTGCTATGTATGACCCTTCCCAAGATTCATGAAGTTTCCCAGGGTTCTCCGAGTTCTTCTTTCTTTTCAAGACCAAATCGCCGGTTTTGATGTCTTTTCTAACCACTTTCTTATCCTTCCATGCCTTGGTTTCCGTTTGGTACTTCTCGATGGTCTCACCAGCTTCAAGGATTGTCAACTCAATCATGTCTTTTTCTACTTTCTGGTCAGCCTCTTCGATTTCTTTTGCTTTCAGCACTCTCATGCTTTCATTTTTTATTTCCTCTGGTGTCATTGCTTCAGTGCCGAAGAGTAAGCGAAAAGGTGTGAAACCTGTCGCTCTTAACACAGTGGTGTTGTGAGACCAAATTACTTTCGGTAATTCATCAACTCATTTTCCCCTTTTCTGATCAAATAAGCACTTCTTGATTCCTGAAAATATTAGCCCATTTACCCTTTCAACTGCTCCGTTAGACTGCGGATGATACACTGATGAGAATTTCGCATGAGTGCCCAAAGACTTGTAATTTTCTTTGAAAGTGTAACAGTCGAACGGTTTTCCATTGTCAACAGTCAGTTCTCTCGGAATTCCAAATCTGCAGATTATGTTTTGCCAGAAGAACTTTTGAATTGTTGGTGCCTGGATGTTCGTGAGAGGTTTTGCTTCTACCCACTTCGTGAATAGTCCACAGCGAAAGCTGCGAACCTGCATTTTCCTTGAGCTATTGGTAGTGGTCCGACTAGATCCATTCCGCACCTTTGCAAGGGCCATGACGGTGGAATTAGATGATCTGGCATGGAAGGTAAGTTTTGCTGATTTGCCGTTTTCTGGCATGCTTCACATTGCCGAACCAGTGTTTCCGCATCTATGTTTATGGTAGACCAATAGAATCCTTGCTTTATTGCCTTTCCTGCTAGAGCCCTAGTGCCTATGTGTGCACCGCAGAATCCACTGTGGATTTCTTTGAGAAGTTCAAGACCTTTTTCGGAGGTGATGCACCTCAACCATGGCTCAGTGACTCCCGATTTATACAGCTCTCCATTTACCACTGCATAACCCCTGGCCCTTTGCTTCAATCTCTTTTCCTGCAACTCATCTTGTGGTTCGTAATGGCATCTCAGATAAGCCATGATTTCTGCTCTCCAATCGGGAGTTTCCACAACATTTACGATTCTCGGCTTTGATTCCTTGATACATGGTTCTTTGATGATTTCGAAGAACACATCAGGAGGCATTTCTTGATTTCTGGCTGCCGCTTTCGCTAGCTTGTCTGGTTCGTTGTTGTCATCTCTTGGAATGTGTTGCACTAAATAACCTTTGAAATGTCTTTCCATTTCTCTGACTTTTCAAGGTATTTCATCAAAACGGGATTCCTTGCTTCACTTTTTTTCAATATGTTCCTGAATAACTTTTGAATCCATCCTGATTATGAAGGTTTGCTGACCCAAGGCTTTCATCTTCCTCAGTGCTAGGAGTACAGCTTCATATTCTGTTGTATTGTTCGTGGAATGCTCGTTATTCGTGAATATGAGTCGTGCTGCATATCTTATCACAACTCCTGTCAGAGATGTTACAACTGCTGAAATTCCAACTCCCTTGTGTCACCAAGCTCCATCGCACTGCACTATCAAAGGTGTAGGTATTTCTTCGTCTAGATTTGTGTTGGCGAAGTCCAATCCACGACAAAATTTGCCAGGACTTGCGATTTTATCGTGCTTCTTCTCTTGAAGTCCACAATGTATTCTGAGAGTTCAGCGCCCCACTTGATGATTTAGGTAGATGCCTCTCTATTTGCGAACAAGTCGTCCAGTGGTTGATTGGTGATGACTCTTATTCTGTGACCCTCGAAGTAGTGTCTCAGCTTCCTCGCAGCCATGATGATTGTGTATGCTATCTTCTCTAGCTCAGAATAGAATATTTTTGAGACAGAGAGGGCTTCTGAAGCGAAATACACTGGGATCTGCTTGAGCTTTCCTTCTTCTTCCTTTTCTTGCACTAACACGACACTCACTGCCGAATTTGATGCAGACGCATATAGCAGAAGTGGTGATCTTGGCTCAGGAGGGCACAGCTTGGTCATGTTAGACAGGTAATCTTTTAGTTCTTGGAAATCTTGCTTCTGAGTTTCGGACCACTGAAAATTCTTAGTACTTCTGAGAACTTGAAAGAATGGCAGACTTCTTTCTGCAGCCTTAGGAATGAATCTGTTGAGCGCGGCTACTCTCCCCGTCGATTTTTGCACATCCTTCACGGAAGATGGGTCTTGCATCTCTATCAGTGCCTTGATTTTGTCAGGATTTGCCTATATGCCCTTTGTTAAGACTAGGCATCCGAGAACTTTCCCTTTGTGAATGCCGAAAACACACTTCTCTGGATTCAACCTCAAGTTCGCTGCTCTTAAGTTCGCGAAAGTTTCTGCTAGATCACTGATATGATCTCTTCTTTGGACACTCTTGACGACTATGTCACCCACGTATGCCAGACTGTTTCTCCGAAGTTGGGGATAAAGGATTATTGCTATCATTCTCAAAAATATACATCTTGCGTTCTTCAGCCCCTCTGGCATTCTCACGAAACAAAATGTTCCAAAGGGGGTGATAAAGCTTGTCTTCTCTTCGTCTTCTTTACGTACTCTTATCTGATGATATCCTGAAAACATGTCCAGGAGTGAGAGCATTTCACTATTGGTTGCATCATCTGCGATTTTATCTACCCTTTCCAAGGGAAAATCGTCCTTCTTGCATTCCTTATTCAAATCCGTTAAGTCTATACACATTCTCCACTTTCCATTCTTCTTTTTCACTGGTACAGTGTTGGCCAGCCAGACTGGATATTTCACTTCTCTAATCACTTTCGCGTCTTGCAGCCTTTGAACTTCAGCTTCAACTGCTTTTACTTTTTCTTCGGACATTTTCCGAAGTTTCTGCTTTTTCGGCGCTATTTTCTCATCTGTTTCTAGGGCATGCTCGATGATATCCCTGTTGACGCCTTGCAAATCTTTAGCTGACCAGGCAAAAACATTCTTGTTCTTGTTCAAGAATTGTATGAGCTCTTTCTCTTCTTCGGGATTGAGGTGAGCCCAAATTGTGACTGCTCTATCGGGCATATCATCTAGGTATACTTTCTTGGTTTCACCATCAGCTGCTATCTCGATCTTTTCTTTGTCTCGCTTGGCCTCTTCGTAAGGTTCCTTTCTTTCTTCGGTTGTTTTCAACTGGTACACATTGACTTGGCCCGGAGTGTGGCCTTTTTCTATGTTTCTGTCCTCTTGCTGATCGCCGAACACTGTGATAACCCCTTTGGGCGCTGGTATCTTCATACACAAGAATTGTTGTCTTATGACCGCATCAAATTTTTTCATGAAACCTCTACCGAAAATCGCGAGGTATGGATGACAAATGTCAACCACATCAAAGGTGAGGGTCTCTGTTCTGGCATTGTCCAGATCTCCGAAAGATACGGGAAGTGATACATTTCCAACTGGCTTGATTGGTTTTCCTGCGAAACCTTGCAATGGGTACTCTGGCGGGTGCAAGATATGCTGACTCAGGTTCATTTTCTCGAATGTTTTGAATAATAGAATGTCTGCCGAGCTTCCATTATCTACCAAAATTTTTCCGATAACCCATCCAGCTATGTTCACTTTGATGACCATGACATCATTGTGATTCGCGGATTTCAGTTTGAAATCAGCTTCAATGAAAGTGATTAGCACCTTGGCCCACTCTGGTCGGGCAGCTGGATCGTCGTTGATGATTGTGTTCACAGTCCTGAAGTAATTATTTCTTTGCTTCTTAGTTTCAAATTTCATGGTTGACCCTCCTGTGATTGGCATGATGGTCCCGAAAGATGGCAAGGCTTTCGAGTTCTGAGGTCTTGAACTTGATTCTGGTCTTGACGAACTGTCGGGTGGTGGTGGCAAAATTTCTCGAATTGGCTGTGGTTGCTGGATTGACTGAATTGCCTGTGACTGAGGGTAAAACTGCTGAGAGGGTTGCCACGATGGTTGTGGTTGCTGAAATTGCTGCATTGCAACTGGATTTGGTTGAGAGTTCATGAAATGTGGCTGTCAGAAATTCGGGCGAAGTTGGTTCGACATTGAGGATGCGATGCTCATCATTGGTTTCTCTTGCTGAATTCTCGCGATGTTCTTCTTGGTTTCTCGGCACCCTTCGATGCTATGTCCTCTTCGATGATACTGACAATAGAAGTACGGGTCTCTTGGGTTGTGATTCATGAGTCTCGGGGGTCCTCTTCCTTTTCCCCTTCCCCTAGGTGCGAATCCTCCTCTTGTGACTGGTCTACTATTCTGGTCAGGCTGAGGATTTTTCACGTTGTTGATGTTTCGTGGATTCTGGGATTGGGGTCTCCAAGTCGTTTCTCTGTTGCCTTGTCGTGCTTCATTTCGTTTGGCCACTCTTCTACGATGATCATCATCAGACAAGATGTATTCTTCAAGTTCATGAAACAGTTCATCAAATTGTCTTTGGCTTCTTTCGTGTCAAGTGCGAAGCTATTGGTATTGGAGTCAGACCCTTGATCAGTGCCTTGATTGTTGTTTTGTCATCCGCCTCAGGAATTTGGGATCTCTGCTGCATGAATCTTCTCACGAAGTTCCGTAATGGCTCTCTATCTTTCTGCTTGCAGTTATAGAGATCTGATGACTCGGCTGTTGTGTCATCGAACATCTGAAATGTTTGCATGAATTTTGTTTTGAGGTCGACCCAGCTGCAGACTGAGTGTGGTTGTAGCAGAGAATACCAGTTCAGGACTGGACCTTCGCAGGCAATGATGAAAGATTTTGCTAGTGCAACATAGTGTCCTCCTGCCGAATTCACGGCTGATTCATATCTCATGAGAAATTGTCTGGAGTTTCCAAAACCATTATACTTCGGGAGAGAAACTGGTTTGAACTTTGGTGGCCACGGTGCAGTTTGCGGGCCTATGGATAGTGGTGATTCAGCATCCACGAACTGTGAGATTCCGTTTCCCGCGAAAAAATTTTCTTTCGGGGTTCTTCTGGTTGGTCCAGAGTTCTGGAGTGGTGACTCTTGCAAAGTGAACTGTTTTCTTTTTCTTTCATTTCATCTATCTCTCTTTGTATCGCCTCAATTTGCTCTTTTGCTTGATTGAGCTTTTCTAGCTTTTCTGAGGCCCTTCTTTATGCTTGCAGTTGGTTCGCAAATTTTTCTTTTTCTTTCTGCAGCTGCTGTATTTTCTGCTGAACACTTTCTAGTTCTTTGTCTATGGTCTCGTTGTCGTCGTCATCATCATCATCATCATTTTCATGTGTTCGTTGTTTAGTAGGTTGTTCTTGAATGGGTGCTGTCTTCTCAGTTCTTGCTTTCAGTAGAGCTTCAAGTTTTGCTCTTCGTTCCTGATCTGTGATATTTGAAGGTTCAGGGGCGAGAGAGATTTCATTGCCTTCGACATGGTGGTGCTCTTCTTGATCAGTCTCAGCTGGAATGTTCTTCTTCGACCTCTTCTACGGTGGCATCGTGAGTTGTTTTTCGGCTGAAACACGGTGGGCGCCAATGTTGGGGAGTATCCGAAAATTCGGATGGGATCCCCGAACACAAGAGAAGAGACTACACGAACGTTCAAGTTTGGAACTCAGTTCACGAAAGAGGAGACAAGGAATCTCCTAAACTGCTCACGCCTCAAAAGTTGTGAATCCCTTTACACGTGCCCTCGCGCCCCATTTTATAGGGAGACGAAGGGACTTTTACATTTCGAAAATACCCTCGAATCTAAGGAATATTTCTAGTGTGAACATGTACATGAATGTCCTTTACATCTCGTGATTTGCGGGGCTAATTTCATACATTTACAAGCCTGCCACTAGTTCACACATCAAACCCGGACTTTTGAGGTAACGTCTTTGATTTGGCCTCTTACTGATTCATGAGTCTCTTATTCATGGAAATCTTCATGCGGCATAACCTCCGAATTTGGACTTCAGCAGATTCCCGAACTTCACAGATTCCGGATTCCGGAGTTTCGCAGGTTCATGACTTCAGAGCTCTGCAGGTTCATGACTTTGTATCTTCACAGATTCGCTACTTCAAGGTTTCGCAAGTTCACGATTCCAGATCTTCACAGGTTCGCGACTTCAGGGCTTCGTAAGTTCATGATTCCAGATCTTCGCAAGTTCGCGACTTCAGGGCACAGATTCAAGATTTCAGATCTTCACAGGTTCGCGACTTCGGGGCTTCGCAGGTTCAAGATTTCAGATCTTCTACCCGAAAAAAAAGATTTCAGATCTTCATGGATTCAACCCCCCTAAAAACTCATTTCATGAATTTCCGCAAACCCGACGTTTCGAGGGTGGCAGGTTTTTTTTATGAATTTCCCAACACCGGTTCTATCGCGTTCCTTTTTTCCCAGTAACGGACCCAACAACAATGGCCGCTGCGCTCGCTGAGGGGGTCCTGACACTCGACATTAGCATTACGACGACGTCTGGAATTTTGCGTTCGCCCCCACTGCACTGCAAATCGCTGCGCTACGTGAATGTGCTGAGAGATGTCAGTGGCCAACAGTTTGCCATCAATTGCATAACTGCGGTGTGACAGCGAAAACTTCATAGAGGGTATATACTGGAGCTCCGCACAAAATCTAGCGCCTAGTTCCGATCCTCACCATGCATGGTACACTTGCTTTTGGACGCCACGTGTTTTTTTTCGATCTGAAGTGCTTAGCAGCAGTAGTATATTTTTTAGGAACCATCAGATCCTTCAGCTGGTGACTAAGCACGATGCTATCGTCTAGTAGCACGAATTTTGTAAGCACATTTTCCCTCCCGGCACGACGTCCTCCAGGGAGCTAGCGCCCCGAAGAAGCATCCGCAGTAGTAGATCGCACATGCATGTTGCACGTACTAGTAGACAACAAGGTCCAAAACGCGACGGTAAACGTGCCACGGGAGCGAATCTTTGCCCATAGTAGGAGTTTGTTTTAGCTGCCTGAGGGCCGGGGAGGAATAGTATATCCATCGATCCCCGCGACGGCGTCGACAAAGCATGGGGTTTTGTTTAAACAAACTGCTACAATATGCGTGGGAAAGCTTCGCGGAGACCGAGAAGAAACAAAAAGACTGCGGGAAACTTCTGCAAAGCACCGAGTTTTCTATGCCCGAGCCCGATCGAGTCGAGACCCAAGAGCAGGGGACGGCGATGGGAGATTGGGAGGGCACGAGCCCTAACCAGCCAGGGTTGCAGCAGTCAACAAACAGCCTAATAGGTCCAACTTCAAATCACAATCTAATAACTTGAAATACTAAATTGTTTGTCGACTACTTGGTTTCATGTTGGTTGTCTTGTAAACATGTTGCAATTTTTATTCCATATATTACCTGTTAATTATGATTTTTTTAAATTTATAACTGTTAACGAGCTAACTCGCGAGCTTAACGAGCCAACTCGAACTTCTTAACGAGCCGAGCCGAGCTAGGTTCCTAACTCGCCAAGATAACGAACTAAAACGAGCCGAGTCATAACGAGCCGAGACTTAACGAGCCGAGCCCGGCTCGATATCCAGCCCTTTTTAGGGCATGCGATGAGATGCGGGCAGCCAGATCCAGCCGCGGACGTGCGCGGGAGCCCTGACGGCGTGTGGCACCGGTGCGGATTGGCCGGGAAAACGCGGAGTAGCCGTGTGCCCCGTCGTCGGCACACGGGGCGGACGAACGCATCTATCATCTACTACTCATCTCATCGAGCAAGCGCGGCCGGTACGACCATTGCTAGATGCACATGCACGGATGCGTGATGCGTCAATGCGTGCCGCGGCTAGCTGGTTGGGTAGGAGATGCATCTGGCGATCTGCATGCATGCGGCAGCAGGAACTGCATGGCCCGCAGTCCCCCCCTCGGCCGATTCTTCAAAAGTTCCTTCCCTTGTCCACTTCCTGTGCTGCCCCCACCCGGCCACGCACCATTCCCAAGAACGGATCCAGAAGCGAAAGCACGTCGCTACAAAAGCCTCCACGCGACGCGAGTATAGGAGTGTACGTACGCCTCTACTGGATCCAACCGTATGCGTGTATGGGGCCGTATCTGCGTACATGTACGACGTGCGTGCATGCGGGAAGCGTACTACGAGTCGAGCGCACAGTATAGTCCCCACAGGGCCAGAGTCCGTCCCCCTTCCGGGACCCGGGGGACGGAGCCGTGTGGGCAGCCTGCGGCGAATTGGCCGCTGGCCGGGGACGGGACCTGCCGGCTGCCGCCGCTCCTCCCGGGGGGGGGGGGGGGGGGGGTCCAGCGCGCGCCCGCGCCCGGCATGCGCTTGCCGGCCGCGGCCCTGTGCCCCTGCTGCCTCCTGCGCCGATGCATCCCGTCTCTGTGCGCCGTGGACCGGGGTCTGGTCGGATCTGGCCGGTTCCGGCCGGGGGGCTCGTCGTCCGTTCGCGCGCGTTCGGACACCGCCGATCCGCTCCGCGCCTCGCCTCCACCCCATCTATCCTCTGCGCGCTAGCTCACGGCTTAGCTGACCGCCTGGACCACCACCGCAAGCTCCATCGATCGCTCGGCCCAGGAGGCAGCCGGCCGGCTTGGTCAGTCAGGAGACTCTGTCAGGACGCCGGAATGTTATTGGACGGCTTTTATCGCGGTTGTTATGGCACGTAGTACCATCGCGGTTAATTCTACTACCAGCAGCAGCAGTCTTGCACGTTGAGATGAATATACGGCCTGCCGGTCACTTCATCGTAGTACTACGGCGCGCGAGCAAATTTGCCTCGCTCTATTGGCCTGTTGCTACCACGAGATCACCGGACGATACTGCCCACTACACGGCGAGTTAACCAACGGACCCGACGCTTTTAACGTTGTTACGTTGTAACCGGGAAAACACCGCTGTGATGTCCATCTGTACACCCATGCATGCAGTCATGCAGACGTATCTTTTCGTTCACACAGAGCTTGATTGGTAAAAACCCGGCCAAACCTAGGATATGCATATCCTACTGTAGGACGCACGGATGCCGGTATATCCAAGTTCCCGCGAAATTAAAACAATAAAATAGAGTACAGTGTTTTTCTCCCTGCATTCGTACTACGGATTTCATTTCACCATTCAAATTCATCAGCCTGCCGGCCGTTTCCTTCACCTTCAGGAATCACAAAAGCTCACCCCCGGTGGCAGCACGCAGCAGTACTATCATTTGCAACAAAACAAAATACTCAGACGGCCGGTTCCCATAGCTACAGTACTTCTCCCTCCTTAGAGCATCTCCAGCGGGGGCCTCCATATGAGTCTCTACTCCAAAATTTGGAGGTTTGGTGCAAAAATACATCTCCAGCAGGGCCTCTAAATGGCCCTCCATTTTTGAGGCCCCTCCAAATCTCCCTTCCAAGCCTCCATTATTGGAGGCCCTCTACTCCCCCCCTCCAAAATGTGGTCCCACCATTTTTATTATTTTCCCTTTTGTTATTTACCTTTTCCTCTCCGTATGACAAGACGGGTCCACATCAAAATAGAGATCCATGTTAATTTGCTGCTGGAGTTGAGATGCATTTTTGGACCTCTATTTTTTAGAGTTGGACATGTAAATGATGTTTGAAGGCCTCAATTTGGAGGCTTCCGCTGGAGATGCTCTTACAGATTTTTATCGAGTTACCCTCTAACCCCCCGGCCGTGCACATTGAATGAACAAATCAATGAGGCCCAACCGCTGGGGGGGGGGGGGGGGGGGCAAATCTACCCTTCACGGGAAGCTGTGAATTATTTCTCCTGCGAGCAATCAAGAAATCTGCAGAGCCAATCACTAGGGAGAACAGTCCTAGACTTCGACTCTGCACCCAGGGACACTCACACTAGCACAGCGTCTGGGCCTGCTGACAAGAGATTCCTGCGCCATTGCAAAATGCATGTGTTTAGTACCGGTACTAGCGCTGCCACAGGTACTAATGACCCAAGCCAAAGCTGGGGGTGGTAGTACTTGCCATTGACAATTACTGTAAAGGAAGCATGCTGCTTAGCTTGCTTGTTTAGCACAGATCTCGAGGGAAACGAACGGGACGGTACTAGAGTACCCACAAAAGGGTAGAGGGTGCTTGGATACCTTTTAGTCCCATGACTAAGAGGGCGTTTGGATACCCTTTAGTCACCTGACTAGAAGTAGTCTGACTAGGAGATTTTAGTCACACCTATGTTTGGAAACCATAGGACTAAAATGAGACAACATTAAAGAAATCATTCCGCCCCTCTCTTATGGCACGTGAATCAAGGGAATAAAGTAGGAGGGAGACTAAAAGAGTTTTGGTAGGGGTTGGGTGACTAAAAGATTTTAGTCTCTTGGCAAGTTTTAGTCACCTTTTAGTCACCCCTGTTTGGAGGTTTAGCTCCTCTAGGTGACTAAATTTAGTCTAGTCACCTCGATCCAAACACCCTCTAAAACTAGTCATGCTAATAGTTGCTACTCACTTATGCTTGGATCAAAATCCTACTAAAATGCAGTAAATGATCATTAATTATCTCTTTTCCTCTCTCCTTTTTCTCCCTCTCCAGCCAATAGATGGGGCATGCTACAGATTTCTATGAGATTAAATGAAGAGAGAGTTAAAACAAAGTTTATTAGGGTTCCTCTTACTAAAACGTTTTAGTCCCAAGACTAGTTTTAGCCCCTGTTTAGTCAGGGGTGCTTGGAACTTTAGCCTCCCAAATAGACTAATTTTAGTCAGACTAAATTTAGTCGCATGGATCAAGCACCCCCTAAATTGGCTGCTGGAATGCATGAGCAGGGCCGGGGGCGCAATGCAAAAGCCTGGACATGGCTTTGCTTTTTTGCTCAATTAGAAGTGAGCAAAGATGTAAAGTAGTGTAGGTGTAGCCCTACGCACACATGGAAAAGGAGGACGGAGATGAGAGAGTCTTTCTTCTAATCTGTCCCCCCAGGCCCCAGGTCCTCGCCCGCTTTCCGCTGGAAATACAAACGCTGAAAATGATAGGAGAATTGACTTGCTCTTGTTCTTGAAAAAAAGCGACGGCCGGCTTTTTACCGTGTCCATGTGGTATCATTGCTTCGGTCTTGGCAAAAGTGGAAAGGTAACGTATCTCGATTCTCAAAGGCGCTTGAGATCTTGCGCTAGGCCCTCAAGAAAAACAGAAACTTCCCCGCATGCTTCTTTCACTCTCGCTGCGCCTTCTCTCTCTTGCATAAATAAACTTTTGGATGATAAAGTTTTTTTTTCTTCCCTGAACTCTGTTCAGCAAAGCTCACACCAGGCCAGGCCATCAGTACAGCTACGGTTAGCAATGTCCTCGCTTCCCCTGTTTGTTACTACGACGTCTAGTGCTAATTCCAGAGTAAAGTTTGCATAAACTAATAACCCAGCTTTCCCAGATGATGATACGCACTACCAAGGTTTAACGGTAGCTGTCATCGATCGCTGGAGGTGACCGTCTCATTTGACACTAGCAGTTATTTTATTATATACATCTCTGCAAACAACTACTGGTAGTACAGGGAAGACGCAGACAGGGAATGGTTATTCTGTCAGAGGAAAACTGGTGATGGCACTAGTCCAAAGATTCGTTGTCACGGAAGAAGAACACCGCCGGATCAGGAGGGATCCTAGATGGCTAGCGGGGGTTGCTGAACAGGGGCCCCTTATTTTAGGTAGGAAGTGCACCACCAGCGTCTATCCTCAAGGGAGAACAAACGACAATAATCAGATCGCTTTTATCTCATTTGGTTTCAGATCTTGATCAGGTCACAAGCATGAGGGAGGGCAGCTGAACTGTTCGGGTGATCGATAGTACAAAACAGTGCAAGCTTGGGCACGGATGTGACGGACTACGACTCTCCTACCCGTACGTGCCGCGCATTCTCTTCAGTCTCGAGTCGCTGACCATGACCACGAATTCATGCAGAGATCTTTGCGGTGAGAACTGAACTATTGTGGTACGTTGTTGAAGGCCGGCACGTACACGGTACTCGGACCCTCGTTTGAATTCCGCCAAAAGCATCTCTTTTACTCCCTGTCCCTGCATGAAGATCGTCCATGATTCTCTTCTGCCCGTCCTGATGCGTGCAAAGCTCTCCTCCACCTCCACCTTCTGCTGGGTGCTGGGTGCTGCAGCGCTTTGGCTGACGGGGGCTGGCTGGTCGGCGCGCGGCATGTTCAGAGCCAGCGCGAGCAAAAGCAAAGAGGAGGAGAACCGACGACGACGCCTGCGGCGAGGACGTGTGTGCAACTTTGAACGAGCCAGAGCGAGAGCCCCCGTTTCTTTCTTTCTTTCTTTCAGCTCCTTTCAGCAGACAGCTTGAACGCACGCCGGGAGGGTCAGGTCACCCGTGGGGGCGCCGGCCGGCCCGAGCAAAAGCTGTCGCCCATCACATGCCACTCACCACCGCATCCGCGTCCATCCATCCATCCATCCATACCATCTGGCTGGTCGTCTCTGCGCGCACACACATGAGGAGGATGTGGGAGAAGGCAGGGCCCTTTTGTTCGCTTCTCTTCTTTTCATTCTGCTCCATCAAAAGAAGCCCTCTTTTGGGCCGGGGCTTTGACCCCACGCACACCTAAAGCCTGCTGCAAGTGCAACACGGGAGATTTTAATGGTTCATTCAATCACAGCAGCAGCAGGGGTCGGTTGAGAATGCGGGCGGGCGGGCGGGCGACGAGATCCCTCCCTTCCCTATCTCTCTGGGGCAGGCCGGGGCAGGCAGGAGCTGCCGCTTGCCGCCGCTGCTCATCATCCCTACCATGATGGATAGCCATTGCTTGGCCGCCTGCTGAGGGGTTGATCTTGCTCGCACGGTCAGTCGCACGTGAGAGGAGGGGACGACGGCGCCCGTGCTGCCTGCCTGTTGCTTGGAAAGGGGAACGGGGAGGGAAAGCCGCGGTATTTGAGGACGGGCCACGTGAGTACGTGACAGGCTAAAAGACGGGACACTACCAAGCTGTGGCATGTAAACCAAAGTTGCAATAATTTGCATAGCTCTATTAAATCCGTTATGAAAATATATACATTAACAATGCACTTTGATTAATATTGTTAAAGTATATAGATGTAAATTATTATGATCATACACCTGTCTAAACCAAAACTTCGTAGACGGAAGAGAGATGGAAGTTTATGACGATGATGGATTGGATGGATGAGTTTGGGCTTGGACCTAAAATAGCCAATGGGCCTATAAAAGAACCCGCGGAAGATCTGTAGGTTCTTTTCTTGATCTGGCACGATCCTGAGGCTGGGCTTGGCGTAATCGGTCGTAAAGGTCCACTAAATCAATCAGCCCCAAGAAGAAGTATCGGTGCTGAATGTAAAAGGAAAAAGTCCTTGTGATGTCCCTCATCTATTACCGAAGTCTAACTTTCGTCCTTCACCTGCAAAACCGGATATTTGGGGTCCCTCAAGTATCAAATCCGGTTATTTTTTTCCCTCAGCTGTTCGAGAGGGTGGTTTTCGCATGACGTTGCCGCAACTGAGTATGTAAGGCCCCTCAACTATCAAAAATGTTTATTTTGGTCCCTCAATTATCAAATCTATTTATTTTTCCCTTGACTATTTTGGAAGGTGACATGATGTGGCGCTGGGTCAACATACTAGGCACATGCGGAGGTGGGACCCCATGATGTCATGTGACTGTCTTCTCCCCTTTCTCATTCTTCCTTCCCTCTCCCTTACACTTCTTTCTCTCTATCTCCTCATCCCTATCCAGAAAGACGGAGCTATAGGGTCGTCGTCCAACGACGACGAGCTCGTGCGGTGAACAATGTTGCTCAGAAAGAGGAAGTTGCTACGTGAAGATGTTGTGGAGTTCTAGGCGTACGTAACCCCCAGTCGACTGCTTGTGAAGTTTGATGCCTTCGTTTTCAGGATTAAGCGTAAACTCTGATAATCTCCCTTTTCCTTACGTGATACTGTTTCTGTATTCACTTATGTCAGCTATATGCATGAAACTTGATACTGACATACATATAGATTTGCACCTGGTTTTCTTTGGAAAAACATGTGTGACACACGTCGTCCGGTCGTCCCCCTCGCATGCACCCGTCCCGTCGTCCCCCTCGCCTGCCCACGGACTCGCGATTACAACAACTCAAGTATTGAATGTAAATAGCGGCTGAAGTGACTCCCTTAACTTAGCAGATCAAGAGGCGGCAGCCTTCCGTCTTGGGAACAAGATAAGCCAAAAAAAAAAAGAACGGTACAAGAGGTAGGTGAGCTCTTCAATGAAAGGTGGGATCCTCAAAAAATATTGTAGTTAACGTTAACAACATCAGCCATAAGAGCAACATATTTCGCGCAATTTTTTGGCTCTAGAAAAACAAAGCTAGCAGTTCTGGTAGCTAATCGAGCGGTTGCAGTAGATTTTTTTCTCCTTTTGCAGGTCCATGGCGGCTGTATGACTGTATGTCTTCTTGTGCATGGAACTAACATGGAGAAAGTTGTTCTAGAACCAGCCCAGCCATGTTCGAGACACTACCACATCTTATATTATTAGTCAGCTTTATTAGTAGTATGATGTTAAAATTTGAAGAACTACAAAAAAGTCTATTGAAATCTCTCTCAAATTCCGCAGCAACGTGCGTGGAATCACATAGTTCAATTCATTCCTCAGATTTTTTTTTCTGCGTAGGATCTAGGATGCACATAGAGCAAGATGTCACCGTGGGTCCATGGTTAATCCTGGGTGGCTGGGTTCGTCCCCCTGCATGACGCATTTTCCAAATAATCTGTCTTTTTAGCATCATCACGCGCTAATGCATCAAGACCGTTTCCTAGTTTCGCTTTGCACCCAAGTAATAGAAGTAGGCGTCGTAACGCGGAATCGGTCATGCACACTAGCACTTTGATGGAGATGGTGATCAGCGCCGCGCGACAAAAAGCTACGGAAACATAAAACATGCGCTAAGCGTGACGCTGGATTTTTGGGCATCTTTGACGGTTTGTAGTTGGTTAACCTCGTGTTCATGCATCTGTGACACAATAATAAATAAATAATAGGAAAAAGTTCATTTTTGACCGTCTAATTCTTGTCAAAGTTTAGTTTTGGTCATCAAACTCCAAAATCGGTTATCTTCGGCCATCCAACTATCAACACCGTTCAACTTTGGCCATTAGGCTGTTCTGATAGGTAGTTTTGATTATTTTTATTTACAATTTAGTCCTTAGAACTTGAAATAATTATACTTTTTTCTCGTACCTCCGATGTTGGTGATTCTTGCGGTCACACGTCCATAACGGTGAGCTTTATCTTTTCAAAAGTTCTTTATACTATTTTATCATTACTTTTTATATTATTCTTATGTTATTGTGTAAAAACAACAATATAAGAAAAGTAAAAAATTGTTATAAAATAATACAAATAAAATTTTAAAAGATACAGTTCATCATTACGAACACATGACTGTAAAATTCACTTAAATCGGAGATATGAGAAAAAAATAGTAATCATTTTAATATCAAATGACTATTTTCTTTGCGGTTTAGTCCTTGAATCTTAAAATGATTAATATTTTTACGGGTATCTCCGATTTAAGTGATCCTTGTGGTCATGTGTTCGTAACGATGAACTGTGTCTTTTAAAATATTATTTCTGTAAATGTTTATTTTATTTTCTTATATTATTATTTTTATACAGCAACATAAGAATAATATAAATAATTGAGATAAAATTGTATAAAGAACTTTTGAAAAGATAAAGTTCACCATTATGGACATGTGACCGCAAGAATCACTTAAATCGGAGGTACGAGCCAAAAGTAATAACCATTTGAACTTCTAAGGACTAAATTGTAAATAAAATAATTTAAAACCACCTATCAAAACAGCCTAATTGCCAAATTTGAACGATTTTAATAGTTTGATTGCCAAAGATAACCAGTTTTGGAGTTTGTGACACTCTAAAATTCCATCACTAAAAATTACTTAGCAACTGTAATTTAGCCTTAAGGATTTAAAATTTAAATTGTCATTTAAATTGAGCTCTAAAATATTAAATTGAATTTAATTAATATAGAGACAACAAGTGGTTGTGCATCATTATTTGGATTTGCATGGTTTTTGGTTGCTTGTGTGGCTTCTAAAAAGTTTATAAAATTTTGTAAAAAGGTTCGAAGGATTTTGGTTTGAATTTAAAAGGAAAAGTTTGATTTGAAAAGAGTTTGAAAAAGAAAAAGAAAAAAAGAGAACTTACCCTCCTTACCTTTCGGCCCAGCCGGCCTGCTGGCCCAACATCCCTTTCCTGCAGCGGCCCGTCTCCTTCTTCTTTTTTCTTTTTTCCCGCAGACGCTGACGACTGGGCCCCGCCTGCCAGCCTCTCCCCTCCCCCTTCCTTTCTTCTTCCTCTCCCCTGCTCAGCCCGACCCAGTGCCGTCGCGATCCCCGCCGTGCCCCACCACTTCCCCTTCCTTTCCTCCTCACCGAGCCGGCCAATTAAGGCAATTAACCTCCCCCGTGATCGATTAGAGCCGTTACTTTTTCCTTAAGCACCTAGCCGTGATGGCCGCGACCATCAATGGCAAGCGCCGCCGCTCGGGGTCCTCCCGCCTCCCTTCGCCTTCCTCTCCTTGCTCCTATTTAAGCTCGCGTTCAAGCTCCTGCCCTCCCCTTTGCACCCGCAGCACACCAACACACGCACTCGAGCACCAATTCCACCGGCGCCGCCGCCTCTGCATCACCTCGCCGCCGGACGCCGTCGGTGGAGTACTCCGTGGCCCTATCCTTTCCTTCCCCGAACGCGATTGTATCCTCACGTGACGCTTGTTGTCCAGGGGAAGCCGTCACCGGGATTGCGCAGCGTCTGGAGCACGGGTCCCCACCCGCCGGAGCGCTGCCCGAGCCGCCGCCGTCGTCGAACTCCTTCACTGTTGCCTTCTCTTCGCCCGTGTGCTCGCCCGACGCTTCTTCGCGTGGTGAGCAAAGTTTCCCCCGCTCGTATTTCACTTCCCTGCACGCTTTAGCTGCCCCACGGGCTCGCAAGTGAGGCCGACCCGCCCTCTTCCGGTGCCGGCCGCCGTGGATGCCTGTGGCACCCCCCCTGACCCACTAGGCTTGCTCGCATGCTCCTCAGCTTCGCGTAGAGCCCTCGCGCGCACGTTTTGGCGTCTTGTGCAACGAGATAGGGCCGCACCGGCGAACCCTCTGCCGCACGCCGCCGCACTCCGGTGTGCTCACCGCCGCTTGCAAGCGTCCAGGGCCGTGAGATCTCGCGCGGACGGCTGACATCACATACCCCTTCGCGTTTAAGGGGCGGTCCATCGTGGACCTGTGAGCCGAGCTCACGGCGCGGTCCACGACGCACGCGCGCGCCGGCAGCCGTTGGATCCAAGATCCACGGTGTGGGTTTGGCGATCTTGTTAAAGAGCCCCTGAGTAAATTTGTTTTAGCATGCCGGTCCTCCCACCTAGTAAAATCCTTGCAGATAAGTCCTGGTTTTTGTAGTTAAGCCCCTGTCTACCCTAGATAATGGTGTTAGAGGTCCTTTTCTCGTGAATTAGCATTGTAACCCTTCGGTTTTAATATGAAATTATGTTTTAGCCCCTGGTTTTATTTATAAAAGGCTGTAAATTTAGTTTTACAGCAGATAGGTCCCTGTATTTTGTTTTGAGCATATCTTTCTCGTTTTAAATCCTATTTTAGCGTTCTATATACCGAAATGATCGTCTCAACGAGTAGAATCATTTAAACAGCAAGTTTTCCAGTTTTACTACTGTTTGGTGTACTGTTTATTTATTGTTTGTTATTTATGTTTGACACGTAGATATCGTGCCTGTTTCGTCTGAGCTCCCCATCGGAGGTGATCAGGAAGAGCCTGCTTTCGAAGAGGACTTTACCCAGCTTGTAGAGGAAGGCAAGTGGCTTTCCCCCTCTGTATTATCTTTTTGAACCTATGTCACTGCATGTTAAAACAAAGTTTACTATTCCTGTTGCAATGCATTAACATGATGGGCAAACACCTATTTAAGGACTTGACTAGATATTTTACCCTGTTACCTTGATCAACCATGTTTAACAAATGTTTGGGTAGATAAATGCTTAGTTTGCTTTACATGGGTATGGTTATGTTTTTGTTATGAAATGCAACTCAGTTCTGTTTATGAAATGTTTGTATGTTAAGACAAGATAACTTGTAATTCAAATGGAACATGGAGAACCACCCAAGACAACAGTACAACCACAGTCCACATGGCTCTGGCTTAGCCAAGTAATTAGGAGAGTGGGTTAGCTGATAGCCCTTTTCCGAGAGGGGCATAGGGGGCCAGAGTTGAAGGGGTATAGCCCGGTTCTTTTGGGGTAGCAGCCTTGGCTAAGGTGCTGACCATTAGGGAGGGTTATGGTCCGCTCCATTGCTGTAACTGTTGCGGGCTGTTGGTTTCTCTTCTTTCCTTTGTAAAGGCTTTGTAGTGGACCCCTAGACACTCACCTTGGAAGTGTTTAAGGGTCTAGCTAGCCCGGGCAGAATGGGGAACACGAACTGTGGGTAAAGTGTACAACCTCTGCATAGTGCAAAACTGATCGATCAGCCGTGCTCATGGTCAAGAGCAGCTTGGAACCTCACATGATAATCAAACTTGAAGATAAAAGTAAATCGTGGGTTTGGTGGGTTTCGTTTGAGGTTTCTTTTAAGTTAAGTGTGTCGGTGCGGAAAGTGGTCCCGACACTGACCAGTAATGAGCGCCGAGGTCTATCCCTCAATGGTCGATGCTAAGCAACTAATGTGTGACAACCCGCCCAGGAAAGTACCGTACTATCGCCTAAGACCGATCCACTTTGGTCATTAAGCAATAATAAAGTACCATCCTGTCGTAAGTCGCCGGGTTAACGCCCGGTAAATCACTTGAGAGCACAAGGATCGAATATATGCATTAAAACTCACTCGAAGGCGAGTCCAGAGATACAACAACATTAAAATTCAAATTCGTACCCCGAAGGGTTTAATTATTACAAACCATAGTTTTGGGTCATGACGAGAATAGTTCGAGTTTTGAAAAGACACAACCGGAAATTAACTAGCGGAAGCAAGTCACCACGGGAGGCCATCCATGATGCTTCAGTAGTCGTCCTCCACCCACTCCGCCTCCCAGCCGGGCGGGATCTCACCGGGCCACACATCACTGAAGGCATTACCTGGATCAACACATTATAGCAAGGCTGAGTATACTAATACTCAGCAAGTCTTACCCGTCGGTGATAATTACTTCACCAATTCTAGACCATGAAAGGCTTTTTGGCTACTGGGTTGCTTTTGCTAAAAAGTAACAAAGAGTAGGTCCTTACTTTCAAGATTTTTAGCACAAGTTCTAGTAGTTTAGCCATTACTACATTAGCCAGCTAGTACAAACAAAGTTGTACAATACAATTAATCAAACATCATCTTCATCAACTTCCATCATTAGGGATCACATGACTAGTGGAGTAAGTAGTCTCGGATAACGGTGAGAGGCCGACAATCGATTGATTAAAAACCTTGCAAGGTAGACCCAAACACACCGGTCGGCCGCCCCCGCGAGGACAACTCCCCGCACCGTCCCCATAAATCCTCGGGTCGGGATCGAATCTTACGCCTCTTTGGTGCAGGCTATCCGGCATACCCCGCGAGATACCCGGAGTCACCATACACCACCGGTGGCGAGCCGTGAGAGCGAATCCCAAGAGTAGTAACGGTAGGATCCCTAACCGCCTCATTATGGTACTAGGTTTACCGGCCCCATAACCGGCATGTGCTTAGTACGTTCAAAGACTTAACCCACATAATCACTGGACCGGAGCCCAGATCCCATGCTCTTACCACGTGAGCAATACATTTAAGGATATAGTATGATTCCTATCTAGGAACCTATTCTCGCGAGTGAGGTCATCACCCGACTTGTAACGGTCCTATAGCTTAGCAGCTATCGACCTATCATACTAGTAGGGACCAAGGTACCTATGGATCATGCATCTAGGGTTTCATTCAACTCCTGAACGTAAATGCACAATCATTCATAGACAATTGAATAAAGAACTTTTAAAAACTAGGTTAGATGCACCGGAGCTTGCCTTCTGAGGACCATGTGTGGTTCGAGGACCGGTGGATGGTCGCTTCCTTGTGTGATGAGTGATTGACAACGTTGTGTGGACTGATTCTTGGCTAAGTATTGCAGGTGCAGGTTGCGGCTTGACTGGTGTTGGTGCAGGTGAAGAACAAGCCCGAAAGGTCGTCGCTGGTGAGGCCTCCAGGTGTGGAGAAGACAAGTAGGCTTCGTTCGAGGGACCCGGTGGCCGGCGGGGTCAAGTGCGGGCCGCATGGTGGCATGAACAAGAAGATGAAGTCGTGGACGGTTTCTTGGTTGAGCCTCAAAACCAAGGTCGAGCCGGGACTACGTGGGAGCCAAGTCAAGAGTGGAGATTGGCGGAGGCTACACCGAGTTCGCGGGGTTTCCGTGGTTCACCGTAAAACCACCGGGTTCCTTGGTTGATCCACAAAGCCAAGACCGAGAACCGTAGACGGAGGTGCAGCGGCACCCGCACCGGTCCGACCGGTGGGTCCGACCGGCCCGACGGCCGGTGGGGACCGGCTCGACCGGTGAGGAGCACCGGTCTGACCGGTGTGCGACGACGCAGTCCGGAATCTTCGAAGCGGAGGACACGCGTCGGGATCGCATGGCTTGCGTCGAGGCTACGCAGGGTGCGGTCGCCGGGCATCCGTCCGATGGTGAAGACATCAAGAATTCCAAATCCGCCCTTGAGGGGCTTGTATCCCTAGTTAGTAGAGAAGTGCATTTTAGACATTCGGTTGCCTCCATATAACCCAAGAGGTGAGAGGATGGCAGCCAACTCTTGGAACCCTAGCTCATTTGTTTTCCTATTTTCCACCTATTTTCCTTAGGTTTTCTCTAGGACTAGCAAGAGAGCTTCACGGAGAGATCTTGTAGAGAGGGATGGATGATCGGGCGGCTTGCTAGACCTTGTACGAATCTTTGTTTCATGATAGATGATTCGGCGTGGTTCCTCAAGGTTTGGATGTGTTTTCCCCGGTTGTTCTTGGTGGTGATTTTCGGAGCCTTCTCTTCGTGATTTCTTTGGGGTGTTTTCGGGGCTTTTCTCTTGGGGATTTGATGGGGGAAATTTGTGGGAACCCTTCGTGGTTCTTTGGGCTGTGATTCCCCTCCCAAATCCGTGAGTAAAAGTGCTCGATTTTGGGGTTTTCTTGAGTTCTTGGGTTGGAGGTGCTTTCGGCGGGATTTCTTCGATTCCTCCTTTTTGGACGAGTTTGTGTGGGATTAAACTTGGCTATGAACTCCTCATGAGGTGTTCTTGATATCCCCAAAGTCTTGTTCAAGTCCGTGGAGCGATTCGGGAGATCGAGATTTGGTTTTGGGAGAGTTGACCCGCGGAGTCTGTTCATCCCGAGTCGCCCGTGCTACACCGGTCCGACCGTGCTCTTGACCGGTCCGACCGGTGCGAGCCCTTGTGGGTTTTTGCTCGGGTGAACGTCTTGGTGTGTTCTTTGTTGTCCCGTGGTGCCGCTTGTTTCGAGTTTGGGTCCGTTTGGTGGTCGGTTGGCCCGTTTGGTGTCTTGGGGGCTTTCAGTCGCCATCGGTCCGACCGGTGTGTCTCACCGGTCCGACCGGTGTAGAGCCACTTAGTGGAAGTTGCTCAGGTTCACCTAAAGGGACCGGTCTGACCGGTGGTACTCACCCCGTCCGACCGGTGTGGGTCTCGTAGACTCGGGGTTTGTTGTTCCGCCGCGTTCTCGAGCTCGGAAGGCCGTGTGTGTTGGTTCCTAGGTCCGGTGGCACTCCGGTGGCTACGTGGGCTTGGCCAACTTGGGTAGTGAGTCGGAGACGTGTGTTGGAAGCCGTGTTCGTCTTGTTGGAGTTTTCATCTCCTTCGAGAAGAATTTTTATCGGCTCCCATTCACTCCCCCCCCCCTCTCGGTTCGCCGTATCGGTCCTTCAAGTGGTATCGAGCCGGTTCGGGTCTTTGTTGACTCTAACCGTCTAAGATCCAAGAATGGCGTACCGGAACGGGGTTCGGGTCCTCCACACTTCGATGGCAAGAACTACCGGATGTGGAGCAAGCGGATGGGTGCGTTCCTCCGCGGAAAGGGTCACCGCTTTGGGATGTCATGGTGGACACAGGGCTATGTCCACCGATGGATTTCCTTGCTCCGGGGTCGAGGGGACGGATTCGACGCCAACAATAAGGCGGTCGACTACTTGTTTCGTGCTTTGTGTCGGCCGAGTTCGATCGGGTGCACACCGAGCACTTGGCTTGTAGGATTTGGGCGGTGTTGAAGAAGGCTCATGTTGGGAACGCCCGTGTTCGGGCACGGTTGTATGCGACCCACCGGAGAGAGTACGAGAACTTCACTCATCTCCCCGGTGAGTCCATCGATGCCTTGTTTCGCAGGTTCACGGTGGTGGTGAACAACATGAGGGCCAATGTGGACGTGCTCCCGTACGATGATCATGATAGAGCGGTCAAGCTCTTACACTCTTTGGATCGTACGATATGGGGCGGAAAGTTCGAGGCCATAGTCGAGTCGGAGAGGTATGATACTCGACGGTGAACGAGCCGTTCTCGAAGCTCAAGTCGGCCGAGGTGGATAGGGGCATGACGCCAAGCTCGAGGGACCGACGATTCCCATAGTCTTGCCCTCGTTGGTGGTTCCAAAGGAAAGACTAACTCTAACCCATCCACCAGGATGTTCTCGTTTTCCTCTTTGATGTCTATGCCAGATGAGGAGTTTGATGACCTTGGAGAGGACGAGCTGGCGCTGTTGACGAGGCGGTTCGAGAGGCTGCACGAGAACCGCGTGAACATGAGGAGGAACACGAGGACTTGCTTCCGGTGCGGCAAGCCGGACACTTCGTCGCCGACTGCCCAGAGAAGGCCGAGAACAAGGACAGCTACAAGCACAAGCCGAGGAAGAACGACGACAAGTACCGTTCGAGGCGCGACCACAAGAGCAAGCACAAGAACAAGTACAAGGACGAGCGACGATCGAGGAAGAAGGAGGGCCGAGGCAAGGCCCGAGCGATGGTTGGAGCGAGCGACGTCGACTCCGGGCCCGCGTACTCCACCTCGAGCTCGAGCGGCAGCCGACGACGAGGGAGATCGCCGCAAGAACAAGAAGTCGTCCAAGAACCCGAGCGGCCGAGCCGCTTCGCGAGAGACGGCTTCTGCACCATGGCGTTGAGCTCCGGCAGCAAGAAGAGCACACAGAGCGACTCGGACTCTGAGTCCGACGATGAGGTGCGTGATGAGCTTCCCTTCTTGCGCCAGGAGAATGAGAGGCTTGGCTCTTTGCTTGATAACCATGATGACATGCTTAGAGAGGCCAAGAAAATGAGGAAAGAGCTTAGGGCTTCACTCGAGGATGCTAGGACTAGAGTGGCTGAGCTAGAGACACAGGTGCTTGATAGCATGCTTGAGATTGATTCGCTTAAGGCTAGCCCTCGTTGTTTCGATGAGAATGATTGTGCTTGATTGCTCCATATTCCTTGCCGATCTTGCTTTATTTAAGGAGAAGCATGCCTCCAAGTGTGAGGAACTAGATGTGCTTAGGGTTGAAGTGGCCGAGCTTAAGTCTAGACTCGCTTTGCTAGGTGCTTGCACTTCTTGCCCCGTTTTGCATGCTAAAATTGATAAGATGCATGCTTACACTAGTTCGCTCGAGGCTAAATTGAAGGAACCCATGCCTACATCTTGCTCTACCCGTGAAATGCATGCATTGAAAAATTTGGAGCTTGCACATTATGTTGATCGTTTGCGGGATGAGAATGATGATTTGAGGAAGTTGATGGGTTGGTTGTCCGGTCACGAGCCTCGCTTGAGGATGATGATCGAGGCCTTTAAGAGGCAAGATGGTGAGGGGCTTGGGGCAAACAAGGTTGGTGAGGGAAGTGGAGAGAATATCCCGGAGCCACCAAAAACCCACCACAAAAATGATTTCCCACCAAAACCTAACCATCTAAGGAACCGACTAGACACAACCCCAGCTCCACCCGTGTTTCCTACACCCACAAATGACCTACAAAAGCCTACCAAGTTTGTGAGCACTTCGGGGAAAGTGTTCTTTGGGAAGGAGAGTGAGAAGGCTAGTGGTGAGAAACCGGTGGAGGGTTTGAGTGGAGAGAAACCAAGTGAGCAGCCACATCCCAAGCCTAAGCCTAAGCATGTGAGGTTCCATTGTGGCTATTGTGGGAGAGATGGCCATAAGAAGGAGTTTTGCTTCAAGAGGAAGCGAGAGGAGAGAATGGAGAAGGAGTGGGCTAACAAGGACAAGTACCACCCTTCCGATGGTGTACTTGAGCCTCGTATGCAGCATGCCCGGGGGCAAGGCGATTGTGAGGACGAGTTCGGGCTTGGGGAGAGAAGAAGATCGCAGGTGGTGCCGCTGCCCGTGCCACACCGGTCGGACGGGTGGGGCACCTGGCCGGACCGGTGCAGCCCGGACAGACAGACTGTTCGGGTTTCGAGCTCGTACAGGTCCGAGGGTTGTTTCTGGTGGTCGTGGTTCTGGTGGTTGGGCTGGAAAGGGTGCGGTGGTCGGGCTTGCTAGGCGTTCTCCTCCTCGTGCTCAATACGGGGATTGGAGGAGTCGTGGCGTTGAGTTGGAGAGGAAGGACGTTCCGCGGGCTTTCTTGCGTGGATTTGGTCCTCCTCCAGGCAGAGAGGGGTGGTTCCCTCAGGGTGGTTACCGTGGTGGTGTTTGTGGAGGTAGCTTTGGTAGGAGAGATGCTTTGGTTGGTGCTAACCCCACTTTCGAGCAAATGGCTCGGCACTGGTTTTCCTCCTTTGGTACTAACCCCGCGTCTTTGAGTCGTTTGTTCGCTCACGTGCCTATTTTTGATTTGCAGGTGGGAGACTTGAAGAACATTTGGTTGATTGACTCCGGTTGCTCGAGGCATATGACCGGAGACAGGGGGTGGTTCTCAAGTCTCGTCCCGGTGGTGACGAAGAGGTACATCACCTTTGGGGACAATGGGCGTGGGCGTGTGCTTTCAAAGGTGAGATAAAAGTGAGTGACAAGATCACTCTGAGGCGTGTTGCTCTTGTTCAATCGCCGGGGTACAATTTGCTTTCCGTGTCCCGCTTGTTGGATGAGGGTTTTGAGGTATTGTTTCGGCCGGGTGGTTCTCGGATTGTAGACTCTCGAGGGGACCTTGTCCGTATGGTCGTTCCCGAGGGTCGGTGTTTCGTGCTGATTTTTCTCAGTCTTCGGGTGTGGAGCGTTGTTTCTTGGCTGGTTCTTCGAGTGAGTTGTGGAAGTGGCATAGGAAGTTGGGTCACTTGAGCTTTGACCTTTTGTCTCGCTTGAGTAAACTCAATTTGGTCCGAGGATTGCCACGGTTGAGGCTTGAGAAAGAGTTGATTTGTGCTCCGTGTAGGCATGCCAAGATAGTGGCCTCTTCTCACCCGCCTCTCACCGATGTGATGACTGAGCGTCCATGCGAGCTGCTCCATATGGACCTTGTTGGCCCAGCTCGTGTGCGATCCGCGGGTGGGAAGTGGTATGTCCTTGTTGTGGTGGACGACTATTCTCGGTATGCGTGGGTGTTCTTTCTCGAGGAGAAGGGGGAGACGTTTGGTTTTGTTCGAGATCTAGTCTTGAGGTTGAGGAACGAGAGGCACGGAGATGCCATACGAGCTATTCGCAGTGATAATGGCTCGGAATTCAGGAACTCTCGTTTTGAAACCTTTTGCCATGACTTGGGTCTTGAGCACCAGTTTTCGAGTCCGTATACGCCTCCCCAGAATGGTGTTGTGGAAAGAAAGAACAGGACCTTGTGCGAGATGGCTCGGACGATGCTTGATGAGCATAGGACTCCGAGGAGGTATTGGGCTGAGGCGGTGAATACCGCGTGCTATGTGTCGAACAGGATATACCTCAGAGTGCACAAGAAGAAGACATGCTATGAGTTGATGCATGGCCGCACACCCAAGGTGAGTCACTTCCATGTCTTTGGTTGCAAGTGTTTCATTCTGAAGAAAGGCAGGAAGTTGGATAAGTTTGAGGCTAGGTCTGTCGATGGCATTTTCTTTGGTTATGCATCTCATTCTAGAGCATATCGTGTGCTCAATCTTGAAACTAACCAAATCGTGGAGACTTGCGAGGTAACCTTCGACGAGACAGAGCCACGTAGTCGCCTTGTCTTTGAGTGTGCGGTGATGATGAGCTCGGCGAGGAGATCTTTCGGAGGAGGAGCATGAACATGGTGATGATGAGGATGGTGGTGCGGTGGCCCCGGCTGAACATGTACCCACTACTTCGACTACGATGATGGATGGACCCTCTGCTACACCTACGACGACAAATCAAGAACGAGGAGAAGCTGATGTTGAGGGGGAGGTAGCTTCGAGGCGAGAACCTCCCCGGCGAGTTCAAGTGGATCACCCAGCTTCGAGGATCATCGGCGACAGGAATGAACGCACTACACGGTCGAGGGTTCGAAACAATTCCCATTTTGCTCATGCTGCTTTTGTTGCTTCTTTTGAGCCCAAAGACATTGGACACGCACTATCTGATCACAATTGGGTTAATTCGATGCATGAGGAGTTGGAGAACTTTGAGAGGAATCAGGTGTGGGAGTTGGTTGACCCTCCCCCAGGGTGTAAGCCGATTGGTACCAAGTGGGTGTGGAAAAACAAAGAGAGAGAGAAGGGTGAGGTTGTGAGGAACAAGTCGAGACTTGTTGCCCAGGGGTTCAGTCAGAAGGAGGGGATCGACTACGAGGAGACCTTTTCTCCCGTAGCCCGTTTGGAGGCGATTAGGATCCTTCTAGCCTTTTCTGTGGCTAAAGGGTTCAAGTTGCACCAAATGGATGTGAAGAGTGCTTTTCTGAATGGTGTGCTGGAGGAAGAAGTGTATGTGAGGCAGCCTCCGGGGTTTGAGAGTGAGAAGTACCCCCACCGGGTGTACAAGTTGAGGAAGGCGTTGTATGGGTTGAAGCAGGCGCCTAGAGCTTGGTATGGCAGGTTGAGGGGGTTCTTGTTTGAGAGAGGCTTTGAGATGGGGAAGGTCGATCAGACCTTGTTTTTGCTGAGGCAGGCGGAGATATCCCGATTGTGCAGTGTACGTGGATGATATTGTCTTTGGTGGCTCGTCTAACTCTCTTGTTGCGAGGTTTGCGGATGATATGAGCAGGGAGTTCGAGATGAGCATGATGGGCGAGTTGCGCTTCTTCCTGGCCACAAATCAAGCAATCAAAGGAAGGAACATTTGTGCACCGTGCTAAGTACACCAAGGACATTGTGAGGAAGTTCAAGATGGAGGACTCCAAGGCTATGACGACGCCGATGAGTACGACTACGGCTCTTGATGCGGATGAGGAAGGTGAACACGTGGACCGGAAGGAGTACCGGAGCATGATCGGGTCACTCCTCTACTTGACGGCGACGAGGCCGGGACATACGCTTCTCGTGTGTCCGTGCGCTCGTTTTCAAGCGTCTCCGAGGACTTCGCATCGGCAAGCGGTGAAGCGAATTTTCGTGTACTTGCGTCACACTCCCGACTTCGGCCTTTGGTACTCCGCGTCCTCTTCTTTGGCGCTTCATGGCTTTTCGCACGCGGATTTTGCCGGGTGTCGGTTGGATAGGAAGTCCACTTCCGGGACTTGCCGCTTTTGGGTTCTTCTTTGGTGTCTTGGTCTTCCCGCAAGCGGCCGAGTGTTGCTCAATCCACGACCGAGGCCGAGTATGTTGCCGCTGCTAGTTGTTGCTCTCAGCTCCTTTGGATCACCTACACCATGAGTGACTTTGGTGAGGAGTATACCCATGTCCCACTTCAATGTGATAGCACCAGTGCCATAAGTGTTGCAAAGAACCCAGTGCTCCATTCCAAAACCAAGCACATAGAAGTGAGGTACCATTTTCTGAGAGACAATGTTGAGAAAGGAAAGATAGCTTTGATCCATGTACCCACACATGACCAACTAGCCGATATTTTCACCAAACCCCTAGATCAAACAACTTTCACTCGTTTGCGGGGGGAACTTGGTGTGTGTTTGATTTCTTGAGTTGGGTGTGTGGGAGCTCTCTTTTGCCGGTGGTGTCGAGCCCGTTTTGCCTCTCCTCGAGGAGCCGGTTTGTAGCATATGTATAGCTTTTATTTGTGCATTTCTTGCATTTTGGCATGCATATGTAACATGATGTATAGGCATCCTTGTATCTTAGATTGCATGCATTTTGTATCATATGCATTGGTTAGGAAAAGCTTCTCTCATATACATTGTTCACCATGGAATGAGATATATATCTTTGTGAGCTTGTTTGGTATGCTACGGTTAGTTTGGCTTAGCTCTTGATGATCTTGATGAATAATCCATGGTTGATAGCTATGTTTTTGAAAAATGTCACATGTAAGCTCTCTCATGTGTAAATGCCTTTACATGCTCTTGACATGTTTGTGTGGCCTTGCTATGCTCAATTTGTGGTTGGATAGCTAGTTTATTGATCGTATGGAGCCAAAGGCTAGTTTGCCATCATGAATGTTTAGCCCTCTTGATTTATCTTGTGGAGGAGCATAAGTTCCTTTTTGTCGCAAAGACATTTCATGTACCATTTACAAATCTGAAAATGAAATGAAAAATGCTTGGAAAATATGCTCCCATGTCATATGTGCTGAATTTAATTTGCTTTGTGTGCTAAACCGTTGCATGATGCCTACCAATGAGAAGTCTCATAAATAGAAGTAGGCACATGGCTCGGTGGCTTTGACATGACATGAGGTGCTTGTGGGTGTTTGTGATGGTCTTATGGTTAGAATGGCTGTCCTAGCATGAAGTTTGTGTGGCTTTGCCATTTTGATATGCTTTGATCATGTTTAGGACTTTGCTCATGAGAGGCAAGTTTTTCGCAAAATTGCCAAAATCCATCTTAGCTTCATCCAATGGTTGTGAAACTTGGTGATCATGTAGTTGAGATCGATACGAAGCCGTAAAGTATCTAACTTGCTCATTTGGACATGTGTAGCATTCTTTGTTGAATTTTGTCTATTTGAGAAGCTCTAGGTTGAAAGTTTTGCATTTTTGGCTTGATTCATGCATTGCCAACAAGGGGGAGAAGTTTGAGCTTGAAATGGCTTGCTGGACGTGTTTAGAAGGTTTTCAGGTGGTTTCGAGCCATTTCTCGGGCTCGTTGAGCACCGGTCGACCGGCCGTGGTCACCGCGTCCGACCGGTGTGAGTGCCGGTTCGTACACATGTTGCACACCGGCTCGACCGGTGGTGTTGACCGGTCTGACCGGTCAGGGCTGGTTTGTTGCAGCTGCCCTGTTTTCAAGTGGTGTCTTGCATGCATTCGTCCAGGGGGAGTTGCATTGGTTCAGGGGGAGCTTGCATGTGTGCAGGGGGAGCTCTTTGTGAGTTTTCGAGCTTTGTTTCGGTGGTTTGCGCTCGTTGCTTGAGCTTTGCTTTGTCTCGGATGTGTCGAGCCGTTGCCCTTGCCTAAGGGGTCCGAGACTTGTCTTCTTCAAGTGATCTTGCTCTTTGCCTTTGTTTGGCTTTCGATCGCTTGTTGGAGTTTCTTTTTGTTCGTTTATTTTCTTTTTCTTTTCTCTCTTGTTACTTTCGTGTGGGTGTTGTCAATGCACTCATCAAGGGGGAGATTGAGGACCATGTGTGGTTCGAGGACCGGTGGATGGTCGCTTCCTTGTGTGATGAGTGATTGACAACGTTGTGTGGACTGATTCTTGGCTAAGTATTGCGGGTGCGAGGTTGCGGCTTGACCGGAGTTGGTGCGGTGGAAGAACAAGCGCGAAAGGTCGTCGCGGTGAGGCCTCCGGGTGTGGAGAAGACAAGTAGGCTTCGTTCGAGGGACCCGGTGGCCGGCGGGGGTCAAGTGCGGGCCGCATGGTGGCATGAACAAGCAAGATGAAGTCGTGGACGGTTT
This sequence comes from Cenchrus americanus, assembly GCA_947561735.1. Lineage (NCBI taxonomy): Eukaryota > Viridiplantae > Streptophyta > Magnoliopsida > Poales > Poaceae > Cenchrus > Cenchrus americanus. The sequence continues at coordinate 77,378,742 of OX387245.1, read as the reverse complement.
CTTGGTTGAGCCTCAAAACCAAGGTCGAGCCGGGACTACGTGGGAGCCAAGTCAAGAGTGGAGATTGGCGGAGGCTACACCGAGTTCGCGGGGTTTCCGGTGGTTCACCGTAAAACCACCTGGGTTCCTTGGTTGATCCACAAAGCCAAGACCGGAGAACCGAAGACGGAGGTGCGAGAAGCACGGCACCGGTCCGACCGATGGGTCTGACCGGTCTGACCGGTGGGGACCGGTCTGACCGGTGAGGAGCACCGGTCTGACCGGTGTGCGACGACGCCGTCCAGAATCTTCGAAGCGGAGGACACGCGTCGGGATCGCATGGCTTGCGTCGAGGCTACGTAGGGTGCGGTCGCCGGGCATCCGTCCGATGGTGAAGACATCAAGAATTCCAAATCCGCCCTTGAGGGGCTTGTATCCCTAGTTAGTAGAGAAGGGCATTTTAGACATTCGGTTGCCTCCATATAACCCAAGAGGTGAGAGGATGGCAGCCAACTCTTGGAACCCTAGCTCATTTGTTTTCCTATTTTCCACCTATTTTCCTTAGGTTTTCTCTAGGACTAGCAAGAGAGCTTCACGGAGAGATCTTGTAGAGAGGGATGGATGATCGGGCGGCTTGCTAGACCTTGTACGAATCTTTGTTTCATGTATAGATGATTCGGCGTGGTTCCTCAAGGTTTGGATGTGTTTTCCCCGGTTGTTCTTGGTGGTGATTTTCGGAGCCCTCTCTTCGTGATTTCTTTGGGGTGTTTTCGGGGCTTTTCTCTTGGGGATTTGATGGGGGAAATTTGTGGGAACCCTTCGTGGTTCTTTGGGCTGTGATTCCCCTCCCAAATCCGTGAGTAAAAGTGCTCGATTTTGGGGTTTTCTTGAGTTCTTGGGTTGGAGGTGCTTTCGGCGGGATTTCTTCGATTCCTCCTTTTTGGACGAGTTTGTGTGGGATTAAACTTGGCTATGAACTCCTCATGAGGTGTTCTTGATATCCCCAAAGTCTTGTTCAAGTCCGTGGAGTGATTCAGGAGATCGAGATTTGGTTTTGGGAGAGTTGACCCGCGGGTGCTGTTCATCCCGAGCTGCCCAGGCTACACCGGTCTGACCGGTGCTCTTGACCGGTCTGACCGGTGCGAGCCCTTGTGGGTTTTTGCTCGGGTGAACGTCTTGGTGTGTTCTTTGTTGTCCCGTGGTGCTGCTGTTTCGAGTTTGGGTCCGTTTGGTGGTCGGTTGGCCTGTTTGGTGTCTTGGGGGCTTTCGTGGCGCCATCGGTCCGACCGGTGTGTCTCACCGGTCGACCGGTGTAGAGCCACTTAGTGGAAGTTGCTCAGGTTCACCTGCAGGGACCGGTCTGACCGGTGGTACTCACCGGTCTGACCGGTGTGGGTCTGTAGACTCGGGGTTTGTTGTTCCGCTGCGTTCTCGAGTCGGAAGGCTGTGTGTGTTGGTTCCTAGGTCCAGTGGCACTCCAGTGGCTACATGGGCTTGGCCAACTTGGGTAGTGAGTCGGAGACGTGTGTTGGAAGCCGTGTTCGTCTTGTTGGAGTTTTCATCTCCTTCGAGAAGAATTTTTATCGGCTCCCATTCACTCCCCCCCTCTCTGGTTCGCCGTATCGGTCCTTCACCTTCGTCGACTAGGTTAGCTTGGGCACCCTCGGTGTCGAGTCCGTCCACGTACTGCAGAGAACCTTCTGCGTTGCCTTCCTCGGTTTCCGGGACAAGGGAGTAATCTCCGTCCGGAAGATCTACACGGAATGCAATGCACTTTAGGTGATGTGATAGTTCGTTGTCTTATCCAACTCTGGGTTGGTCATATTCACCTTAACCAGCATCTATCTAAAGTTTCTTCTTTAGGAAGGTTAATGATTGTACATGGGTTACTCTTTTATTGTATATTTGAATAAAGGTTTTTATTAAGCTTGTCATTTCATGTGAAAGCTTCATTCCCTTTTATCTTTACCAACCATGTGTAATTAATATCTTTTTATTTATGAATTAAATTCTTATCAGTAATGTTAATTAAGTTTCTTTTATTTATATTAGTACTATTTCCAAAAAGAAAAAGGATTTAATCAAGGATTTCTCCTTATTTTTAATTTCCCTTTAATATTAAAAGGGCATTTAAGCCATTATTTAAACAATTAAATTACCAAAAATTACATGAGTGTTTCTTAGGCCTAACAGTACCTATCCTGGTCCATTGGGCCCATATGTAAGTGTTGGATGCTAGAAAATTAAATATTATTGAAAAGAACAAAGGGTTATCTAGTGATTCAACTTAAATGCATATAAAAATAAATAAGCATCAAAATTACCCAAACTTTCTGGTGGATGCTCTCTGATCCCAAACAAGTCTAAAAAGCTAGCATGTTCACATGGAACCTCTACCGAATTTGGGTTATTAATTTACAAAGGAAAACATGCATTAAACAAGAGTAATAATTTCGTTACCCCTAAATTCATGATTAATTCACAAGATGTGCCTCTTGACATCATAAGACAAGGTGTGCACAAGTTGGGCAAGAACATGAATATATTTAACATGAAAAATCATCTATGCGGTTCCGCCGAGATGGAAAAACATTTTTATAAAAAGATTCACATGATAACTTTGTGCAATTTTTGGCACAGCATCTAGCCTTATCCTAACTCACAACATATCCAAAGCTTAGCTACGGAGAAGCTATACATTTCAAGTTATAACGATTCAAGCATAACACATTTGTAATTTTTTTGTCAAAACTACTTTGAATCTAGCCACAAGTGTACCACACAGGGGTGGGGTTTAACATTCTGAAGCCTACAAAATTGGTTTGAGAATTTTTGGAATTTTCTCGTGAATTTCTAGGGGTTTTCTAAGACCTTGGACCGAACCGTAAGAAAAGTTAGATAGGCCTTTCACGGACCGGTCCCCCGCACTTTTACTTAAAACACCCTAACAAGAGTTGGATCTCCGGAATTGGGTCCCCGGCCGGCCGGCGGCACGGGCGGAGCCAAATTCCGGCTAGCGGCGGCGACCCCCGCCGGGCAAGCGGCCGTGGAGGGCCACAAGCTCACCTAGGAGGGCCGAGTAGGTGCGGTTGGGGCGGAGAGGGCCCGCACGGCGGCGCTTGACGGCGACCGGCGAGCACGGTGGCGGCGGCTCGGGTTCCCGGCGAGGAGAGCACGGGCTAGGACAACACGTGGCTCTGGGAGTTGTATTAGGGGCTAGAGGAGCTCGTGGGGTGGTTGGCCGGTGGGGAGGACGAGCGGCGATGGCGCACGGCGGTGACCGGCGCGCGGCGCTCACCGTGGCTCGGTTGGGCGCGGTGTGGAAGCCAAATTGACGCAAACAAGCGCGCTTGCGAGCTGGCCTGGGTGCTATGGAAGCGAACTGAGGGCTTGGACGGCGGCGAGCGCGAGCCGGGCGAGCTAGCACCGGCGGCGGCGGGATGGCGGCGGCGATGGCGCGGGCGGCTCGGTGCGGCGCGCGAGGAGAGGCGGGAGGCTTTATACCCGGCTCGGGCGGCCCGTGGGTGACGCGCGGGTGACGGCGGAAGATGCGGCCGTGCTACGCGCGCGTCGAGGCGCGCGCGTACGGCGGCGGCCGCCGCCGACGGACCGGCCGGTCCGGCGCGCGCGCGCGCGCGTGCGGCGCGCGGACGCCAAGGCACCTCGGGACGGAGCGCATCGGGGCGTGGGGCATCGGGACGCGGCGTGACGCGGACGTCGAGGCCTCGGGCGGCGCGGGCGCGGATGCGGGGCAAGGCCGGCGGCGGGCGGCGACGCGGCGCACTGCGCGCGCGATGTCGCGGCGCGACGCGCTCTGCATTTGACAGTGACACTGGTGCTGTGTTCAAGCCACGATATCTCCAAAATTTTGAATACAACTCGACCAAGCAATGAATACCAAAGTTGTAGATCCAAGTACCATCTACAACTTTCCCAAAGGTTGTATGGGGTTTTATTGTTTAGATTTGAATCTAGAGGAATGTCAACTTTGAATGTCAGCATGATTCTGCCAACAGTAGAATCTGTCTTGCAAGGGCTTTTTCACAATTTTCCCCTCCAAATCAGCCATGCCACTCTACATGAAAGTTGTGTCCCTCAACAAGATGGACAACTTTCATAAAGGTAGATTTTGAAGTGTTTAAGTGAAATTTGGGGAACGTGGCAAAAGTTCCGGACGACATTCGCTGACGTCAACGGTTAAGCCGGTTTTGACCGTGTCTTTGGCCAAGGGTTGACTACGGGTGTGTGTGTAGGCTTGGTCAAGGGGTTCATTAAGGTTCATTGGCGAGGTTTTCGGGGTGATGACCCAGGTTGACCTAGGTTTGACCGGTGTTTGACTGATTTGACTCGGCTGATCCAGTCATTAGCGTTAATGACGGTAATTAAAAACCTGGGGCGTCACAGTCTACCCCCCTTAAGAAGAATCTCGTCCCGAGATTCGAAATTCCAAGGACAAGGTAGAGGAATAGAGAAGTGGTCCTCTCAGAGGTTCTGAAATTACTCTGAGGGAGCAAACACGATGGCATTATCGGGCAATAAGTATAACCACCATCGGTTCAAGATTAGCCCGTAAGAGTAGTCAAAGACGGCAGGTAATGGAAAGCTTTGGCACAGAGTTTACTTGCGGATGCACGCAGAAAGTATGGAAAGATAAATTGGTGTAGGATCTTCTGAATGATCTTGCTCACGTGTCATTTAGGTTGCAGCCTTAGGTGGCATGGTCGTGCCACTATGGTGCAATGCCTTTCAAAAAGTGACGTGATGCACATGTTTATGGAGACACGATGCATATGATCATGCAGAAGATGTCTATGATGCATGTTAGCATGACTCGGTTACCCACAATATGAGATAGCGATTGAGAGGACAATCACAGGTTGAGAAGGAGTATGCATGGCGAGTCGCGATTCTCACAACCAAGATACCAGTGCGCTCCTAGTGGCAATCATGTGGCTGCAGCGCACATGACGCCCTAGGTTCCGTCACGGCACCTTTAGCTATGGGATAACAACATCACCAAACACAAAGGATAGAGTGGGAGATATTGAAAACACTCCATGCGTATGCATGTTAGTTCACCCAAGGTTCCCAGATGCACTTGCTATGCGAATGTATGCTCAAGAAGAGACATAATTATTTATTTATTTTTCAAAAGGTTGTGAGCAAGACCACGGGGAATAATCTCATGATTGCATGTTCGAAGTAACCAGGACAAGGATATCAATACAAGGAATACCTTAGGGTTTTCAAAACGTTTAAGGACAACAGGGTTGGGGCAAAAATAAGTCGACAGAGATGACACGTTGATAGGAGAATCACCATTGAAGATTGAATTCAAAGACTAAGACATACCCACGGCCTGGTCGAATGGCAAAAGTTCTCTTTTCTCATGTTGGTAATACCGGGTAGTCATGTGCACAAGGGCACAGTTGCATGTTAGACCTCGAAGCGAGCTCACACACATAATGACATGAGGTTCTGGCAGTTGTGAACAAAATTTCATAACTAAATCCAGAACCCTCAACAATTTCCCAACTTTTAAACCAATCTTTTAATACTCTTAATTAGGATTTTAAGGTTGAGCATCGATCAAGGAATCAAGATGAAGGGTCCTTAACTTGGATGTGCCTAGGGAAAAGTGAACCAACCCATCGAACTAGAATTGAGACTTGCTATTACAAGGTAACTAGTTGAGGAACAATTGCTTTTAACACTTTGGTTTAATTAAACCTAGCACAAGGTACACAAAATTTTTTTCACAAAATTTCGGCAGCATGACGGCTGGTTGTGAGAGGTACTCTAGTTTATAAAAAGCACACACTAGCATAATCTTCCTTAAAGAACACATGGGAATTCGATTTTTGTGTCCATTTTGGTTGTTTCGATTTTTAATATGCATGCAAGACGTCCTATTCGACCTCACATGGCAATCAAGCCAAATCGAAGTTAGTGCCTGTGGCAAGGCTTATAATCGTCTCTCCCTATAATATCTAGTCGAGAGCTATACGGTACTCGCTTAACGACTAACGAAGCGCTGTTATGTACCTGCAGAAAACGAACCTTTCGTGCCAGCACGTCACGAAAGCGTCCACATACATTACCGTTCACTATAGAAACGGTATCCATGCGTTAAGCCGCTGCATGGACAGCGTCCAACCTCGGACACCCTCCGTTCGAATGGAGTGTATCCTTGCCTCGCATGAGCGACATGCGGAATGCACACGTATAAAACACGTGGCGACACACAACTCATAAACAGACGTGAAGATGGGATCTGTGGAATGGATCACTCCATCAACCCTCGCAATTCCCGTGATGCGGAACAGCACACGTATAAAACACGTGGCTCCTAGTTTGGTTGTGCATAAAAGTAAGTCTGACATAAAGTAATGTGCTGGAAGTTAGCAAAATAAACCATAAGTTAATTAAGCCACCTGAAAGAACCCAAAATTCCCTCTAGGGCCTCTCGGTCTAGTTTATCCTTAACGGACCAACGTATTTTGGAAAATCAGAAAATCTTGGCATATTTTATTCAAAAATCAGTGATTAAGGTTTAATTAATTAATCTCTGGTGCATATAAGCTCTGATGCCAACTGTGACAACCCGCCCAGGAAAGTACCGTACTATCGCCTAAGACCGATCCACTTTGGTCATTAAGCAATAATAAAGTACCATCCTGTCGTAAGTCGCCGGGTTAACGCCCGTAAATCACTTGAGAGCACAAGGATCGAATATATGCATTAAAACTCACTCGAAGGCGAGTCCAGAGATACAACAACATTAAACTTCAGATTCGTACCCCGAAGGGTTTAATTATTACAAACCATAGTTTTGGGTCATGACAGAATAGTTCAGAGTTTTGAAAAGACACAGCGGAAATTAACTAGCGGAAGCAAGTCACCACGGGAGGCCATCCATGATGCTTCAGTAGTCGTCCTCCACCCACTCCAGCTCCCAGCCGGGCGGGATCTCACCGGGCCACACATCACTGAAGGCATTACCTGGATCAACACATTATAGCAAGGCTGAGTATACTAATACTCAGCAAGTCTTACCCGTCGGTGATAATTACTTCACCAATTCTAGACCATGAAAGGCTTTTTGGCTACTGGGTTGCTTTTGCTAAAAAGTAACAAAGAGTAGGTCCTTACTTTCAAGATTTTTAGCACAAGTTCTAGTAGTTTAGCCATTACTACATTAGCCAGCTAGTACAAACAAAGTTGTACAATACAATTAATCAAACATCATCTTCATCAACTTCCATCATTAGGGATCACATGACTAGTGGAGTAAGTAGTCTCGGATAACGGTGAGAGGCCGACAATCGATTGATTAAAAACCTTGCAAGGTAGACCCAAACACACGGTCGGCTGCCCCCGCGAGGACAACTCCCCGACCGTCCCCATAAATCCTCGGGTCGGGATCGAATCTTACGGTCTTTGGTGCGAGGCTATCCGCATACCCCGCGAGATACCCGGAGTCACCATACACCACCGGTGGCGAGCCGTGAGAGCGAATCCCAAGAGTAGTAACGGTAGGATCCCTAACCGCCTCATTATGGTACTAGGTTTACCGGCCCCATAACCGCATGTGCTTAGTACGTTCAAAGACTTAACCCACATAATCACCGGACCGGAGCCCGCATCCCATGCTCTTACCACGTGAGCAATACATTTAAGGATATAGTATGATTCCTATCTAGGAACCTATTCTCGCGAGTGAGGTCATCACCCGACTTGTAACGGTCCTATAGCTTAGCAGCTATCGACCTATCATACTAGTAGGGACCAAGGTACCTATGGATCATGCATCTAGGGTTTCATTCAACTCCTGAACGTAAATGCACAATCATTCATAGACAATTGAATAAAGAACTTTTAAAAACTAGGTTAGATGCACCGGAGCTTGCCTTCGTCGACTAGGTTAGCTTGGGCACCCTCGGTGTCGAGTCCGTCCACGTACTGCAGAGAACCTTCTGCGTTGCCTTCCTCGGTTTCCGGGACAAGGGAGTAATCTCCGTCCGGAAGATCTACACGGAATGCAATGCACTTTAGGTGATGTGATAGTTCGTTGTCTTATCCAACTCTGGGTTGGTCATATTCACCTTAACCAAAGATCTATCTAAAGTTTCTTCTTTAGGAAGGTTAATGATTGTACATGGGTTACTCTTTTATTGTATATTTGAATAAAGGTTTTTATTAAGCTTGTCATTTCATGTGAAAGCTTCATTCCCTTTTATCTTTACCAACCATGTGTAATTAATATCTTTTTATTTATGAATTAAATTCTTATCAGTAATGTTAATTAAGTTTCTTTTATTTATATTAGTACTATTTCCAAAAAGAAAAAGGATTTAATCAAGGATTTCTCCTTATTTTTAATTTCCCTTTAATATTAAAAGGGCATTTAAGCCATTATTTAAACAATTAAATTATCAAAAATTACATGAGTGTTTCTTAGGCCTAACAGTACCTATCCTGGTCCATTGGGCCCATATGTAAGTGTTGGATGCTAGAAAATTAAATATTATTGAAAAGAACAAAGGGTTATCTAGTGATTCAACTTAAATGCATATAAAAATAAATAAGCATCAAAATTACCCAAACTTTCTGGTGGATGCTCTCTGATCCCAAACAAGTCTAAAAAGCTAGCATGTTCACATGGAACCTCTACTGAATTTGGGTTATTAATTTACAAAGGAAAACATGCATTAAACAAGAGTAATAATTTCTGTTACCCCTAAATTCATGATTAATTCACAAGATGTGCCTCTTGACATCATAAGACAGTGTGCACAAGTTGGGCTCAAGAACATGAATATATTTAACATGAAAAATCATCTATGCAGTTTTGCCAGAGATGGAAAAACATTTTTATAAAAAGATTCACATGATAACTTTGTGCAATTTTTGGCACAGCATCTAGCCTTATCCTAACTCACAACATATCCAAAGCTTAGCTACAGAGAAGCTATACATTTCAAGTTATAACAGATTCAAGCATAACACATTTGTAATTTTTTGTCAAAACTACTTTGAATCTAGCCACAAGTGTACCACACAGGGGTGGGGTTTAACATTCTGAAGCCTACAAAATTGGTTTGAGAATTTTTGGAATTTTCTGTGAATTTCTAGGGGTTTTCTAAGACCTTGGACTGAACTGTAAGAAAAGTTAGATAGGCCTTTCACAGACCAGTCCTGCACTTTTACTTAAAACACCCTAACAAGAGTTGGATCTCTGGAATTGGGTCCCTGGCCGGCCGGCGGCACGGGCGGAGCCAAATTCCGGCTAGCCGGCGGCGACCCCGGCCGGGCAAGCGGCCGTGGAGGGCCACAAGCTCACCTAGGACGGCTGAGTAGGTGCGGTTGGGGCGGAGAGGGCCTGCACGGCGGCGCTCGACGGCGACCGGCGAGCACGGTGGCGGCGGCTCGGGTTCCCGGCGAGGAGAGCACGGGCTAGGACAACACGTGGCTCTGGGAGTTGTATTAGGGGCTAGAGGAGCTCGTGGGGTGGTTGGCCAGTGGGGAGGACGAGCGGCGATGGCGCACAGCGGTGACCGGCGGCGGCGCTCACTGCGGCTCGGTTGGCTGCAGTGTGGAAGCCAAATTGACGCAAACAAGCGCGCTTGCGAGCTGGCCTGGGTGCTATGGAAGCGAACTGAGGGCTTGGACGGCGGCGAGCGCGAGCCGGGGCGAGCCAGCACGGCGGCGGCGGGATGGCGGCGGCGATGGCGCGAGCGGCTCGGTGCGGCGCGCGAGGAGAGGCCGGGAGGCTTTATACCCGGCTCGGGCGGCCCGTGGGTGACGCGCGCGGGTGACGGCGGAAGATGCGGCCGTGCGACGCGCGCGTCGAGGCGCGCGCGCGCGGCGGCGACGCCGCCGACGGACCGCCGGTCCGTGGCGTGCGCGCGCGCGCGCGCGCGCGCGCGGACGCCAAGGCGCCTCGGGACGGAGCGCATCGGGGCGTGGGGCATCGGGACGCGGCGTGACGCGGACGTCGAGGCCTCGGGCGGCGCGGGCGCGGATGCCGGGGCAAGGCCGACGGCGGGCGGCGACGGCGGCGCACTGGGCGCGCGACGTCGCGGCGCGACGCGCTCTGCGTTTGACAGTGACACTGGTGCTGTGTTCAAGCCACGATATCTCCAAACTTTTGAATACAACTCGACCAAGCAATGAATACCAAAGTTGTAGATCCAAGTACCATCTACAACTTTCCCAAAGGTTGTATGGGGTTTTATTGTTTAGATTTGAATCTAGAGGAATGTCAACTTTGAATGTCAGCATGATTCGCCAACGAGAGAATCTGTCTTGCAAGGGCTTTTTCACAATTTTCCCCTCCAAATCAGCCATGCCACTCTACATGAAAGTTGTGTCCCTCAACAAGATGGACAACTTTCATAAAGGTAGATTTTGAAGTGTTTAAGTGAAATTTGGGGAACGCGGCAAAAGTTCCGGACGACATTCGCTGACGTCAACGGTTAAGCCGGTTTTGACCGTGTCTTTGGCCAAGGGTTGACTACGGGTGTGTGTGTAGGCTTGGTCAAGGGGTTCATTAAGGTTCATTGGCGAGGTTTTCGGGGTGATGACCCAGGTTGACCTAGGTTTGACCGGTGTTTGACTAATTTGACTCGGCTGATCCAGTCATTAGCGTTAATGACGGTAATTAAAAACCTGGGGCGTCACATAATGACACGAGTTTTATCCTGGTTCCGGCCGAGGGGCCGTACGTCCAGCAGTGGTGTGCTCGAGGCACTATATTGCTCAGCACTGGGGGTGCCTGTAGTGGGGCGGCTACAAGCAAGGCGGGAGAGGAAGCGTGGCTTCCAAGTACCTGGTGAAGTGGCTGAAGATGTTGTGGGAGAATTGGAGAGCAAGTGCGTGATGTGCTGTGTTCTGTCTCCTCGTCCGCGGCAGGGGGGTTCGTCCTCCTTTTATAGACCAAGGAGAGAGCGAATCACATGCATGTCGCGCTATTTAGCTACGTGGGGAAGCGTGGTGTGTCATGCTGTAGAGTAGGCGGCCGCCTGGACAGTCCTTGCCGCGATCCGGCCATCATGGCGTATCTTGTACCCGCACAGGGGTGGCCTCGAGGGTAGGAGTGGAGCGGATGGTCGTGATGTCTTCAGGCGGACTCGAGGGAGTTGCTGACGTCGGTCCGTACGGGGCACAGTGGAAGGTAAGGCGGCGCCCTGTTCCTGCAAGCTGCACAGCGCCGGAGCTGTTGCCACAACGCCCGGCGTGGGTTTGTACGCGCGGGGGCGACTGCCATGCCGTTACAGTGGCAGGAATGGCGCCCCGCCGGCCCAACGCCTCCACCTAACCCCCTGCAGGGTCACAAGAAAGCGGATCGAGGGTGCGCCGGCCCCCCTTCGAGGGCTCGGCGCGTTAGCCGTACCGGAGCAGGCGGCGTGGGGTCACGGGACTGGCACCGGCCACGCCGCACGCTCCCCTACGCGGGCGGGGATGGGTTCCCTCCTGGGGAGTTGGTGCGATGGTACCGGGGCGCGAGCCCCAGGCGTATGATGGCGCCGCCCCGCCGTTGCCAGGGCATTTAATGCCCGCGTACGGGAACATGCGTGCGCGTGCGGGGTGCCCTCGAGCGAGGCGGAGCCCACTCGAGGGCGGAGTAGACCCTCGAGCGAGGCGGAGCCTGCTCGAGGTAAGCGCACCCCCTCGAACCGGGCGGAGCCCGCTCGGGGGCGGTGTGCGCCCTCGAGCGAGGCGGAGCCTGCTCGAGGGGATCTTTGAGTGGACCGTCCTGGTGGGCCGTCGGGGCCATAGCGGCGTGGGCCCTACCTCGTGTGTTTAAGTGAGGTGCGCTTAGCTTTGGCTTGTCGTGGGTTTTTAGTGGGGATTCCCCAGTTTGTTTAAGGGGCCCCCTAGGGCTGTCCCCGACAGTAGCCCCCGAGCATCTGCGGGTTTGCCATTGAGGCTCCCGCAGATGCTGGAGCCTACTGATAGGACGTTCTTCCCTCCTGGTCTTGCGAACGCTTTCCGTGGGGCCGCGCCCGGCGACCCGCGGGTCTAGCCCCGAAGCCCCACGGAAGCGCGAGCGCTCCCCGTGGGGGTTTTACCGCGAGACCCGGTCGCAGGGCGTGGTGCATGTTTCAACCGGCTTCGGCAATGTCTCGGCCCGGCTTCGGCGGCGACGCACGCGCCGCTGGCACTGTCCCCGGCGGGTGCAATCCAGGAGGTGCAGCCGTGCGTCGAGCCCCCGAGCCTGGGCCCGTTCAAGGCGATCGGGTAGAGCTCTACGACTTGTTTTTTTATCATGCCCTCGCCGTCCCTCCGGGGACGGAGGGTGAGGTTTCCGCAAACCCCATCGAGCGGGTCGCGGATTGCGGATTCCTCATTGAGCTGTTAGTGGGTGGTTCGAGTGGACGCCCATACCCCGTTCGATAAGGGTAGGCTGCGTGGTCCAAAGACACGTCCATTAAAGCGCTTGCGTGGGTTTGCTAGGTGGGGCTCGGTCCCGTTCGCTAGGGACCGAGGGCGCGGAAGCTCTCCCTCGGTGGGATCCCCCGGCTAGCTGCCCTCGCTGGCTCTCGAGCACAACATGTGGGGCACCCTCGAGCCGGCGGGCTCGAGGAGCAGCTCGAATGCGCGTGCCCTCGTCATCCCTGACTCTGGTGATCTGGGGCACCTGTTCGAACCCGTCGAGGGTCAGGCTTCGAACCTCTGATCAGTAGGGCCGTGCGGGGTGGCGCCTAGGCAGCCCTGTCTTTGCATCTGCGAGCCATCGAGGGGCCCGGCGAGCCGGCCCTCGAGGCGCCGATCGCAAAGTGGTGCGGGGCGGCGGCTAAGCGCTCTCGGCCTGGCATCTGCGAGCCATCGAGGGGCCCGGGCGAGCCGGCCCTCGAGGCGCTGATCAGTAAAGTGGTGCGGGGCGGCAGCTAAGCGCTCCCGGCCTGGCATCTGCGAATCCTCGAGGAGTCTGGGCGAGCCAGCCCTCGAGGCGCTGATCAGTAAGATGGTGCGGGGTCGGTGCCCGAGGTGCCTGTTTTATTTCAAACGAGCTTCGTGGTAACCGTCCGATACCTGCATCTATTCGAGGGATAAACTTTCCCGAGCCTGGAGCTCGTGCCGCTCGAGGGTCCTCCTTACTTGGTAAGGGGCCGGGCCTTTTAATGCTCCACAGTCGAGGCTGCGGTTTCGCATCGCGAGCGCGCCTTTTGAGGCGCCGCGGCCGCGCGCACGCGTAGTGGGCGGCGTGGGCGGGCCGCGACGTGACCGCCCGCCACGGCCCTCCCGGTTCTTCGCCGTGATGATGGCCTGTTTGCGGTGGCATGGCCGCCGCGGCCGTGGTGGGGCCCGCCCGTCAGTGAGAGAAAGATTCCCTGCATAGCATGCGCGGGACGTGCGCCCCGGAGAGCACGCCCACGGCTTATAAATCCGAGGAGAGGAAAAACGGCGGTTTTTACCTTAGCGTTTCGCCGTTCTCGCCCCCCACGCTCTCGCCTCTGTTTTGTTCTCGCCACCGCGCCCCTTCGCCGCTGGAGCTCTTCTTCTTCTTCTTGTCCTCCGCTCTCGGCCAGCTTGCCTTTCCTCATGGCGCCGCCTCCGCCCCTCACGATCATTGATCCCTACGTGTGGGAGCGCTCGTCGGTGACGCGGTTGGCCCTCGGCGAACTTGTGTCCGCCGCCACCGGCGGCGAACGAAGAGGGCCGACCGGCGGAGTGGATCGTGCCGCCGGCAGAAGATCGCGCGCCCAACCCGCCGGACGGCTACGTGGTGAGCTTCATCCGCTTCCACGAACGCGGCTTCGCAGCGCCAGCGAGCCGCTTCATGCGGGCGCTCTGCCACCGTTACGGCGTGGAGTTGCACAACTTCGCGCCGAACGCGATTTCGCAGGCGGCTACGTTCATGGGCATCTGCGAAGGGTATCTAGGGATCCCAGTGAACTGGGATCTCTGGGTACACCTCTTCCGCGTGGAGCTGTGTTGACGGTGAAAATCCGTCAACCTAGCCATGAGTTTACCTTCGGTGTTGGCATGACTTTTGTATCTTATTCATTGGTACTAACCCCCGTGGTATAACAAGTTCACTTGTGCATGTCGGTTTTGGAGTTAAGTGTTTACGCAGGGTTTTAACGATGAAAGCAAGACTTCCGGGATAAGTTCATTAAGCACCTCATGACAAGACCTTGAAGCCCGATACAAGTCAAGCAATGAAGTGAACATGACTCCAAGAGCCCAAGGACCAAGCCCGAGAAGATGATAAACTCCGAGGACCGAACCGTGTGCGTCGAATCTTGCAAGACAAGGAGTTGAGTCCAATTCGGAGAGAAACCGACGTCAAGGGCCCACATGCAAAAGGGGAGAACATCTAGAAGACGTGGGAAGCAACACCGGCGAAGCAGTCGCGGATGGGTCGAATTGGGCCCAGGCCGGCCGGCCCAGCCCAATTCGGGGCCCAATCGGCCTCTCCTTTGACCTAATTGCTTCTCAGGCTATAAATAGCCCCCTGACCGAGAGCCACGCAGAACCGAAGTGGTAATCCACCGCCGAGGAGCAGAGAAGCTTGAGGGACACCATCTCGGAGATGAGGGTCGTGCTAGTTGTCTAGGGTCTCCCTAGCCGACGTGGGAACCTTGCATGGAAGACCACGTCGGAGCTCCGGAGCGAGGATCAAGATCGAGGTAGGATCCCGGTGGTGATCGTGTTCATGTAATCATTCATGGTGAAGTTTGTAAGTGAATCCAATTTCTAGCGATCAAGTGCCTTCTCGATGATTTTGATTTCTTCTTGGTTTTGCTTCTTCTACGATCTAGTCTATAGCTAGATTACATAGGGTGCTCTTGTAGCCGCGGTGGCTAGAGGTGCATACCGGACCGGCCAAGTGATTTCAACTTGTTCTATCGAACTCGCCCTAGACTACCCGCATGAATAGGGATACGTTGTGACAGAACGGGGGTTCCGAAAGGCGGGCGTTTTCGTAGCCGGATGGAAGGCCACGATTTAAAGATGCTTTTAATGAGATTTGCTTTTCTATCTTCATCTATCTTGTTTGGAGCTACAACATAAGCATGATCTAGATTCTCTAGATTAGTTATCTCTTGCTTTCTCTTGTTACCTCTTTAGTAGATTAGATTAGATTCGTTTACTTGATCATATCTTAGATTAGATGCATCTTTGTTCTTCAATAGATAGCTTTACCTTGCTTTACTAGATTGAATCCTTGCATTGCACGTTGTTCCACGGATTCGATACCTTGGGTTCACCACTCGAGGGAAGAAGGGTCCCTTGACTACGACGGGAGACTTGTCCGCTTGCAAGTCACAAACGAACTTTGATACAACTATTAACCGTCAACAAGCCCCTTTTTCTGGCGCCGTTGCCGGGGAACAAGCAATCAAGATTTGATCTAGTATCGCTTATCTTTCAGTTTTTCTTTTGATTTTCTTTTGCATCTCTTATGTTTGATCATCCTCAAAAAACAATCAATCTAATCTAGCTTTGATTAACCCTAATTTTTCTTTTGTTAGATTTTTGTTTTATTGCTAACCCTAACCGGAGATGGTTGGCTACCTCTCCAAGAAACCCAAACTTTTTTGTGGATGATCCAGGAAACTTTACAGGCAAAGGTGACGTGCAACACAAGCTCGAAGGACCATCAAAATCTCCAAGGGAATCACCACCTCCAAGTCCAAAGGAAGATCAACCTCAACCACCGGAGCGCTACGCACCCCGGACATCGTTGTTCTACCTATCATAAACCTTCATGATGCCGGGAGGCCGTTCAAGATCAAAGTCTCAACTATCCGCATGACGATTGCGAGAGCTGAATGCATACGAGCCGGATTCCTTGAGTGGCATATCGGTTTACTTATGAGGAGGATGGAGAAGATGGAGATGGAGAAAGAAGCTCAACACCTAAAGGCTGCCAAGGCAAGATCCACATGTGAAGTGTTCATCGTGATGAAGATGCTAGACGCAAGTGGGACAACTTGCCGGGCGCCCGATGGGCAACAAAGAAGAATATCCGCGACAACTCCAAGGTCCCAAGACGGCGAAGGCTACTCAAGCTCATTCGGGAGAGATGAAGGATCACACTAGGAGACCATGAAGATCACGATCGAAGGACCGGAGTTCGAGATGCCGAGCCACAAGGAAGTTGTTGCATCCGTCAAGACCAAAGGACAAAGCCAGCCTGTGAAGACCAAAAAAATTGACTAAGCCAAAGTGGGTACCCAAGATTGCAACGCCCGCAAAGAGCGTTGATCCGAAGTAATCAAGTGAAGAAGTCTAGCCATGGACTATAAACGAAGCGCTAGGCGGGAGGCAACCCGTTTCGTCGAGTCAAGAATAAGCTACCGGAGGACAACCCGATTCCAGGTTTTTCGAGTCCTTTTAATTCAGTTTTGAATTTTACTACGCAAAACATTAGACTTAGAATGGTTGAACAATATTAGAGACATAATTCTTGGTTGAATATTTTGCTTGATCATAAACCCTTTACATGAACCATCCTATGTGATTGTTTGCTTCTTTTTCGAGAAACCACAACCAAAAAAAAATAATTTCAGAACCTAACTCAACCCTCCACCCTCATTATGGTGCTTTGGTTGACTTGTTTTTCATGCTAAAAACACTCGAGTAGAGCCACGACTTGTATCTAGATGTTATTTAAATTTCAGCACGTGGTAGGACTCGCGTGAACCTAGAAACTTGATTTTTGGTTGGTTTGAAAATCCATATCCTTGGTTCCTCTAAGATTAGAATTTTTCTAAGCCTCGCTTAATTTTATTTCATTCAAAATCTCTCTCATCTAATCAAAATTAGGACCTAAACCTATGCCCCCATGATCAAGCCGGGAAAAGCTTGCTCTCAACTAATGAAGGCAAACTATACCGGTGAGACCGAAATCGACGTAGTCGAAAAATATTTTCGACTTACATTTGTTTTTAATGGTTTAAAAACTTCTCTAAATTTATGCTTGAGCTCTTGCATGGCTCTGAAAAATATTTTTAAATTTCGAAATTAGAGGAGTGCTTAGCCTTAAAAGGAGGCAATCTAGTTAACCTAACCATGCATGCACCATGATACATCACGGGATGCCCCTCCAACATATTTAAACCACATGCAAAGTACAAGCATGGGGGGCAGCCAAGGCTTTGTTTTGTAGGAATATCATGGATGCATGTGATGCAATGGAGTATGGAAGTGAATCAAGCGAAAACATCAAGTGGAAGGAGCAATAATGCAAGCGAAGGAGTGGACGGGAACGTTTGGAAGGTGTACGCAGTCAAGAAGCAACATGCACTAGAGAAGAACCGAGCCAAGAGGAGGAGAGAGGTAAGTCTTTCATCCAACTCTTTGTTCGTGTGCTCTAGTTTGTAGGCCGGAATCACCTTAGACTTAGCCATCCACCGCGTTTGTTTCGTGCAAACAAATCACATCCTTAATCCACTCAAAGTCCAGACTCCAAAATAATATTTGTGTACCTTGTTACCGGGTGAAAACCCCGGATATATATTTGTGAGGGAGAGCGCTGCAATCATGGAAGAAAACTACAAGCCTTTTCACTGAAGAAGAAGGGATCATCGTCGTCTAAGCCATCATAGACAACCTCTTCGAGGAGGCATTCGGTTTCCGAGTTTCCTCGAAGTATGGAGGAGGACACGGCACCGCCGAGGAGGAACCACACTCTTCTCCTCGGTGGCATGAGGGCCACACGAAACTCGTTTATTAGGTTCACCAAACTTCAATATGGAGGAGCCGCCCGTCCAACCTCGCCACTTAACACGATCATCCGCTCCACCTCCATACGCTCCGCGGTATTCCGAGGGGTATGTCATCATGACGGAGGAGGAGAAGAAGCTCGCTCGCCTTAAGTAGAGGTTTGTAGCAAACGTCGACATCGACGACCAAGCTCTCCACATATTGGGTTTCACACGGGACACCGGTGCAATTCTCTAACGGAGTGTCGGCAAACACCCACGAGGAATTCGCCTAGGAAATTTTTATGACCATGGCGCATACCCTTGATGAAGGAGTGCTGAGTCTCTCATTCCGTTGGAGGGAGCCCACAAGAGGAGAAGAAGGAAGACACCGTCGGAAGGGTAACCTTGATCAATGATGCTATTTCTAGCACCTTGATGGGGTAGTCTCCTTTCATCCATGGGTTGCAATCGATCTTGAGATGTAATCGAACTTTGTTGGATTATCTATCTATCATCTTGTGTTGGAGATACTTTAATGCTTAAGGTTAGCTACCATGCCGTAAAGGGAGTATAGGCCTCAATGCTTCCTTGGATCCATTCAACACAATCCCCGATAGACTAGATTGGTTTTCATGTTCGAAACAATTGCATGTTCTAGTATCGTAGACCCATGGGCGTGTGTCTCCTATTTTCAAAAGGGAGCTCCGAAACAAGTGGATGTGCATGAAGGCACATGGGAAGGTTTTTGGAGTATGATCACGGGAAGAGACCATCAACAAAGAAATACTACCCGGAACCCCATCATCCAAGTGTGTCACTTTTGTGCAAGTGGATTTTTGGGAGAACAAGAGAGACAAAGATAACCAACACGGAGTTGAATTGGCTTTACTCGGCTTTGATTGCCAAGTGGCCAATAGACCCCACTCACCTATGATCAACTGGTGGTGTTGTTAGCAACATCGAGTTCGGAAGATATTGGTTCGGGGTGTTGCCTCTCCATATTGGCTATCTCTTTACAACCGGGTATTACAAGGAACCCAAAATCATCTCGTACCCGGGACTTCCCTAGGAATATATGAAGAAAGGAAAATTTAAGTGAAGATGAGAGAGGAGGCTTCCAAGTGGCCTAGGTGAATTTGCCCCTTCCGGATTGAAGATTAAGACTTTTCTTGAGGGGAAGAAGATCGGTTAGAGGAAGGAGTTCTTTTGCCGGCAAAGAGAAAAAATAATAGAGAATTAGTAGAAGGTTTTTCCACGACCCAAGAAGGAGGTGCACAACAAAATTATGTCCCACCATTGGGAGGAACCCCGGCGCCGCCGAGTTACTACGGTGGTGTACCAATGCAAGCATGGGGGAGTGGTGCAGCCATACCCCCACCATTTTTGCGGTGCCCAACGTAGCCTTTGCGGAGCCATATTCACACCTTCCTCAACCACGACAAAATGTAGCCACCATTGGAGGATACGCTGCAAGGAACATGCAATTTATTGCAGCCATCCAAACCAATGCAAACCAAATGGGTGAAGGAAATGCAAACGTCGCTTATGTGCTTGGACACCTTCACCTAGCACCGTCGGACAATTCATAGGAGGAGTGGTGCATTCCTATTACAAGTAAAGGTACAACAACCAAGACTATCAATATCAACCACCGGCGGAAGATTAGAGAGAGGAGGAGCTTTAGTTATCTTTCCTTTACCCCCTTTTCTTTAATTTTCAGCTTGGATGTGCCTATGTTTGCGTAGTATTTTCAGCTTTACTTTAATTTTTAGTTTTTAGTTTAATTTTCAGCGTGTGTATTAGTGTTTATTTTCATCATAAATAATGTCACCACCAAGTTTTTACCTTTGGTAAAGTTACAAAGTCTGTGCCATGATGATATATGATTATAATTGCCGCTTTGTTTATCTTTGTAATTGACTTATGCATGTTTGAACTAGTGCTCTCTTAAAAATACAAATCTGAAATTATCTAAATGCTAGCTTAATCTTTATCGGAGGTTATGATAAAAATAAAGACCCATAGTGTTTTATGTGCTCTCAAGTTATGAATAGATTAAAGATGTCTTTTATGCTCAAAAATATTGCTAACCTTGTCACAAATATCACTTGTGTGTTGCTCAACCTATCCAGAGCCTTATATATATTTGAGTGCATAAACTTTAGTGTACGAGATTTATTTTTGAGTGAGTTATTGCAGGCCATGATTTCTTTGGCCCGAGACTAAGAAGCTGGTCATTTCGTTTTTGCGTATCTATCTTTTTTCTAGCCTTTTATCCGTGCATTGTGTATCCCCGCATTGGAGATCTCACAAACTTCGCCGGATATCCACCCTTAAACCAAATATCATCTTTTGTGATTACCTCCTTGACCACAACCTATCGTTGAGAATGGATCATCAATTCAAGGAAGATCGCAAGACGGTGCCAACATTGAAGATTTCAAGTATCTCTCCAAAGGAAAAATATTTTCGGTACCTACCTTATTTATCGCCTCTTTGCTCGAGGACGAGCAACGTCTAAGCATGGGGGAGGAGGTAGGTACGGTGCAGTTTTAGAGTTAAAAGGGGAATATTTAAAAAAAATGATGATGAAAGAAAAAAATCCAGCGATAATCATGAATTTCAAGGTAAAGAAATATATATATATATATATATATATATATATATATATATAATGAATATAAGAAAGAAAGAAAGAAAGAAAAGAATGAGAAATATGAGAAAGAAAAAAATATATGAGTATGCGTAAAGTGAACTCCCCGGTTCTCTAAAAGTGCATTCAAGGCTTCAAGTTAAAAAGATCCATTCTCATTTTCCAACCATGTGCAATCCGATAACGAGGACTTCCTTTGTGCCTCGGGATCACTCTTTGCCATTTGCACATGTCCACTCATCTAAAAGTGTGCGTATTTTTCTCTTTCCCCTCCTTGATTTAACATTATTTTCCAATGACCTTTTTGACGAGTCTCGGTAAGACCATGAGAAGCTTGTCTTGTTTTGACAACACCTCATTTATAAAATCTTGTTAGGACTAAACTTTCCCAAAGCTCCATATAAAGCCTACCACACATATATGTTATGAGAGGGAAAGGAGTAGAATATATAGGCTTGAGAGATAAGTGAGATGAGAGTTCATGAGCAACATGCAAGGTGATTTAAATTTGTGAATTTGGTTTAGCTCTTTTCTTTATCTCGTTCTTTATTTCAAAAATTCTGAGATCTATTTAAACTTTGTGAGCATGTTAATACTTGTGGGATAAATATCTACCCTCCGTAGAGGTGAAGGCTAGTACATTATGGAACTTTAACGAATTAAACTTTTGAGAGCATTATGTTTTTTTCATGTATGATCAAGTGCAAGGTTTAAACATTGATGGGCAACGATGATATCCATCGAACGCTTACTCGAGGACGAGCAAGGTTTAAGCATGGGGGAGATGTTGACCGTGAAAATCCGTCAACCTAGCCATGAGTTTACCTTCGGTGTTGGCATGACTTTTGTATCTTATTCATTGGTACTAACCCCCGTGGTATAACAAGTTCACTTGTGCATGTCGGTTTTGGAGTTAAGTGTTTACGCAGGGTTTTAACGATGAAAGCAAGACTTCCGGGATAAGTTCATTAAGCACCTCATGACAAGACCTTGAAGCCCGATACAAGTCAAGCAATGAAGTGAACATGACTCCAAGAGCCCAAGGACCAAGCCCGAGAAGATGATAAACTCCAAGGACCGAACCGAGAAAAGTCTTGAATCTTGCAAGACAAGGAGTTGAGTCCAATTCGGAGAGAAACCGACGTCAAGGGCCCACATGCAAAAGGGGAGAACATCTAGAAGACGTGGGAAGCAACACCGGCGAAGCAGGGCCGCGGGATGGGTTGAATTGGGCCCGGGCCGGCCGGCCCAGGCCGGCCGGCCCAGCCCAATTCGGGGCCCAATCGGCCTCTCCTTTGACCTAATTGCTTCTTAGGCTATAAATAGCCCCCTGACCGAGAGCCACGCAGAACCGAAGTGGTAATCCGCCGCCGAGGAGCAGAGAAGCTTGAGGGACACCATCTCGGAGATGAGGGTCGTGCTAGTTGTCTAGGGTCTCCCTAGCCGACATGGGAACCTTGCATGGAAGACCACGTGGGAGCTCCGGAGTGAGGATCAAGATCGAGGTAGGATCCCGGTGGTGATCTTGTTCATGTAATCATTCATGGTGAAGTTTGTAAGTGAATCCGATTTCTAGCGATCAAGTGCCTTCTCGATGATTTTGATTTCTTCTTGGTTTTGCTTCTTCTACGATCTAGTCTATAGCTAGATTACATAGGGTGCTCTTGTAGCCGCGGTGGCTAGAGGTGCATACCGGACCGGCCAAGTGATTTCAACTTGTTCTATCGAACTCGCCCTAGACTACCCGCATGAATAGGGATACGTTGTGACGAACGGGGGTTCCGAAAGGCGGGCGTTTTCGGAGTCGGATGGAAGGCCACGATTTAAAGATGCTTTTAATGAGATTTGCTTTTCTATCTTCATCTATCTTGTTTGGAGCTACAACATAAGCATGATCTAGATTCTCTAGATTGGTTATCTCTTGCTTTCTCTTGTTACCTCTTTAGTAGATTAGATTAGATTCGTTTACTTGATCATATCTTAGATTAGATGCATCTTTGTTCTTCAATAGATAGCTTTACCTTGCTTTACTAGATTGAATCCTTGCG
The DNA here is from genome assembly GCA_947561735.1 of Cenchrus americanus. NCBI lineage: Eukaryota > Viridiplantae > Streptophyta > Magnoliopsida > Poales > Poaceae > Cenchrus > Cenchrus americanus. Next base: position 77,356,399 of record OX387245.1, on the reverse strand, counting down.
TTGCACGTTGTTCCACGGATTTGATACCTTGGGTTCACCACTCGAGGGAAGAAGGGTCCCTTGACTACGACGGGAGACTTGTCCGCTTGCAAGTCACAAACGAACTTTGATACAACTATTAACCGTCAACAAGCTGTTCACGCGGCCGACGACGGAGCAGAGAACCCGCCGCGCGGTGCGCGCCGGCGGCATGTGGCTCGCTTTGAGGGGGCGGTACAAGGACGACTACATCCCTTGTACCATGGCGACCAACAATGCCGGTTGGGAGCGGGGGTGGTTCTACCTCCGCAACGCCGAGCCTGGCCTCCCCCTTACACCGGCCTGGTGCTCCGGGAGAAGCCCGACTCCTGGGGCTACGGGGTGTCCACGGTCCAGCATCGGAGGCGGGCCGGACTCGCTCCCCGGCCGCGGCGAGGAGTCTGGCGGCGCGCGGGCTGACCGCGGCGACCGTCCTTGCCTTCCTCCACCACCGACGGGTTGTGCCCCTGATGGAGAGGCCGCTCTGCGTCTTCGAGATGACGGAGACAGCGGACCCCGTCGCACTGGCGAGGTCGCGGATGCTTCCGAGCCCCCTCCAGCGGGAGTATGCGCTCACCCGGGCATGGAGCGCCGTCGACACCCGGTTGCTGCGCAGCGACCGGTCTCCGTGGGAACTCGAGATGCTCCCCACCGGTCGGCTGGTGAGTAGGATTCCTGATTTCACTTTTGGCCTCGCTGACACTTCAGGTTGCTGACGCGCTTCTGTGTTCTGCTTACAACTGGTGAGCGTGAGCGCCGCGAAGTCCGTCCCACCCACTCCTGACTCCCGCGCGGTCGGTCGGGCGTCACAGCAGCGGGAGCGGGCGGCGCGCAAGAAGGAGCGCGCAAGGCGGCACGCGAGCGCCGCGAGCGGCGGAGCGAGGAGTACCGCCGCGCGAGCAACAGGGGCTCTCCTCTCCGGGGACGGAGGGAGTACTCGTCCTCGGAGGGGGGATGAGGACGAAGAGACCGGGGGGGCGGGCCCCCCCGATAGGTGGGAGCCTCGCGCCCCGTCGCCGGAGCCGCTTCGGTGGCAAGAGCGACATCGCCCGGGGCGGGGTGCGGAGGCACCCGCCACGAGGCAATCGTCGACGGGGAGCGGCGCGGGCCGCGGAGGCGCGCCGCGCGCGCGCGGGCGCGCGCGCGGCGAGTGCGACCACGCGCGGGGCGGGGTCCGCGCGCGCGGCGGAGAGGGCGGGGAGGCGCGGCGGCGGCCGCGCCGGCCGCGCCGGCGTCATCCGCCGAGGCCTCGAGGAAGAGGAAGTGCGCCTTCTCCTCTTTGAGGTAAGGGGCTTGCTCCTTTGCGAGGTTGCATTTTTGACGACCAAGGTTTCTGATTAGTTGTTTGTGTTTTCGCAGGGTGGTGCCGACCGTGCCTCCCCTCGCACCGGCCAAGGTGCTGAGGGCGGATGCGTCCGTTCCCACCCGGCGGCGCTCGTCAAGGGCGCCGCGGGCGGCGGGGCGAGTGCGACGGCTGCGGCGGGCGAGAGCTCGTGGGGCGCGGTTGAGGCCTCGAGGCCACGGCCCGGCGGATCGACCTCGCGCCGCGGCCGGCGGCCGCCGAGGAGCGGTGGGCGCCGGTCGTGTCGGAGGCGCAGCCCGCGGCGGCGGCGGCCGTGGTGGAGGCGCGCTGCGGTGCCGGTCGCGGTGGAGGCGCGGGCGGCGGCCGCCGCCGAGGAGGGTGGTCGGGCGCCCGTGGTCGCGGGGGGCGCGGCCGGAAGCGATGGTCGCGCGCGCGCGGCCGGAGCCCGTGGCTACGGAGGCGCGGGCGGAGGCGTCGACGGCGGCGGCGCGGGGGCCGGCACCCGCCGGCGGCTCCCGGGCGGTGTTGGTGGAGATCCCGGACGACGACTCCCCACCGCCCGGGTGGGACCAGTGGGTGAGCTTTCCCACGCTTTCCCCAGATTCCCAGGATGGGGCCCTCGTGAGGCGGCGTGAGGGCCACATGGTGGCAGGAGGCCGAGGGCATGGTGTCGAGGCCTCGTCTTCCCGCGCCGGCCACTCCGCCCCGGTAGAGGAGTTCGCTGGCGACCCGCCCACGTTCGCCGACGCTCAGGGAGAGCAGGAGCTGTGGGGGGAGCTCCGAAACCACGGCGCCACTCTCGACCGAGCGTTGAACGAGGCGCTGAGGGTCCATGGCGGCCCGGCGTGGCGCGTCTTCCAGGTGGGGCATCGCTGCTTGCTTCTTTCCTTTTTCTCGTTTCTGCGTGCGATCCTTGCGTCATGATGCTTATAGGTTCTGACTTGTTGGTGACAGGAGCTCGAGCTCCGCGCCTGTAACAAGTACGCCGCCTTCGACCAGGTGAGCGCCGAGCTCCGCCAGCTCCGGGAGCGGTGCGACGCCTTCGATGCGCTCGCCGACGCCCTCAGGACCCCGGACGGCTGGTTGTCGTACCAGGCCATGGCCCTGCGTGATCAACTCCATGAGAGCGCAAGGCAGGACCCGGCGCACCCCTCCACCCTCGAGCGGGTTTGCACGGTGTCGGGGACAGCCCTAGGGGTCCCCTTAAACCATGGGGAAAACCTCACTTAAAACCCGCAACAAAGCCTAACCATGCAGGTGCCTAACCATGCAGGACGCGGCCCACACCACAGGGATTCTGACGGCCCATCGGGACGGCCCACTTAGAGATCCCCTCGAACAGGCTCCGCCTCGTTCGAGGATGCGTGCTCCCCTCGGGCGGGCGTCGCCCGCTCGAGGGGCGCACTTCCCTCGAGCGGGCTCCGCCTCGCTCGAGGGTACGCCCCGCCCTCGGCCGGGGGCCGCCACGCTCGAGGGTGCCCCTCACGCGTGCGCCGGCCCCGTACACGGGCATTTAACGCCCGACGCCGCGGGGACGGCGCCATCATGCGCCGGGGCTCGCGCCCGGTGCCGCCGCACCAACTCCCCGGGGAGGAGCCCATCCCCACCACCGTGGGGAGGGACCGTGCGGTACGGCCGGTGCGCGTCCCGTGACACCGCGCGCCTACTACGGTACGGCTAACGCGCCCGACCCTCGAAGGGGGGCCGGGCGCACCCTCGATTTCACTTTCCCCGTGACCCTACAGGGGTTAGGTGGAGGCGCTAGGCCGGTGGATTGCCATCCCGCCCACCGCGTAACGGCGTGGCCGCCGTACCCGCGCGTGCGGGCGCACGCGCGACCCCCGTAGCAACGACTCCGGCCCCCGTGAAGCGCGTTGGGAAGGAACGCCGTTCGCTCGCCCCCCGTACTCCGTACAAGCTTGCGTCGGCACCGCCCTCGAGCCTATCAGAGGACATCACCGCCATCCGTTGCTCTCCTACCCTCGAACCGCCACTGTTCGGGTACAAGTCAGGCCGGAACCAGGATAAAACCTCTGTGTCACTTGTTACTTAGCATCGACCATTGAGGGATAGACCACGGCGCTATCTACTGGTTAGTGTCGGGACCATATTCCGCACCGACAGTTGGCGCCCACCGTGGGGCAAGCGAGCGCCTGAGGTCATTCCGCCAACTCCCTCCATGGTGATTCGCACTGAGTACCGTGGTACCCGTTACTGCATGGGTAGCTCGGACCCCCTCCCAGCCGGGTTCGAAATCCGCTTCGGGGACCTGAACTTTCAGGCCACGGGGAACGGCTATCTCATGCGCCTCACCAACCGTGAGGAGCTTCGCGCGCAACGCCAGGCCAGGTCCGCTCTGGTCTCCGCCACACGCGCCACTACGGCGCAGGCGCCCGCGGGCACGGATGCGCGGGTCCATCGACGTCGCGACGCCGCCGCCGCTCCGGGTTACGCTCGCGCCGGGCGCGGTCCGAGCGGCGGCGGGCCGAGCGCGCGCGCCACTCAGCGTGACGCGCCCACCGTTACGACAACCGCCACCACCCCAGCGGGACCGCGTGCGGTCTCCGGACCGCGCATCCCCATCGGGCTGCGTGGCGCCACGACGGCCTACAACAACAACAACGTCAACACCACGATGCGCCGGGTCCCGCCCGGCCGCCATGTCTTTGTCGCCAGGGATTCCGGTGCCTCAATGGCCGACGAATCGTCCCTAGGCTCCATCGACGCGTTGCCACCCGCCAACCGCCACGGGTACGCGGAGTGGGACTTCTCCGGCGTGCCGGACCCAGTCGCGTTCAGGCGTTTCCTCGACGCCACGGACTGCGGGTTTGGGCGCTCCGACGACTCCGCGCACGGGAGCTACGACCCCGCGCGGGAGTGTTACGCCGTCATCACCAACGACCGGCCAACGCCGCGGCGCGGCGGGCGCGGAGATGGGGAGATCACCCCCGCCCCGGGGGATCGCCGCGCGCATGGCCGCGGGGCCAAGCGCTCTCGGCCGGGGCCGACGCCGACGCGCGGGCGGCCCAAGCCCGCGAGCTCGAGGCCAAGGCCGGCGGAGGAATGCGGACGGTGCGGGCGCTCCGCGCCTCAATGGCGGGGAGAAGCCTCCGCGCGCGGCGAACGCGTGCGGGAGCCGGGCCGACGGGTCCGCGACCGCATCAACACCGTCCCCAACGTCGACAACGCGGACGCGCCCCCGCGGGCGAGCCAAAGCTCATCGCCGCCGCGGCGCCTGCGCGCGCCATGCGGCGCCCTCGACCCCCGAGGCTCGAGACCCGCACCGCGAGGTGAGAACCCTCATCGAGCAAGCGGCCGGTCCGGCGGGCCGAGAGCTCGGCCTCGCGCATCCGCCAACGGGGAGATGCGCGGGGTGACGAACATGCACCCGGGGCGAGCCCTCGGTGCACGCGAGGGGGACCGGCGGGGGCGGCCCGCCGACCGGGGACGCACGCCGGCCAAGGAACGACTCCTTGACGCGCGCGGGCGGCTGGATGGCGACGCCCGCAACGTCATCAACGCCGGGCGCATGAGCGGGGCGGACGCACGGCGGCCGGGGGCTACCACCCTCGAAGGGGTGGACGCTACGACAGCGGTGAGGATCGCTCCCCGACGCCGGGCCCCCCGGCACCCGTGTGTTCGGCGGGAGATCCGCGCGGTGGCGTTCCCCCAACGCTTCCGCCAGCCCTCGACCATCGTCAAGTACAACGGGGAGACGGACCCTCGCGTGTGGCTCAACGACTACCGCTTGGCTTGTCAGCTGGGCGGGGCCACCAGCGATGAGGTCATCATCCGCAACTTGCCCCTGCACCTCGGCGACGCGGCCCGGACATGGCTCGAGCACTTGCACCGCCGACCAAATCCACAAGCCGGGACGACCTAGTCCACACATTTGTGGGCAACTTCCAGGGCACATACGTGCGCCCTGGGAACTCATGGGACCTGCGCTCCACCGCACGCGAAGCCGGCGAGTCGGCGCGGGACTTCATACGGCGCTTCTCCAAGCGGTGCACGGAGCTCCCCGGCGTGGCACGGTCCGAGATCGTGCACGCCTTCCTCGAGGGCACCACGTGCGGGACCTCGTGCGGGAGGCCGGGACGCAGCCCGCTGCGGACTCCAACGAGGCTGTTCGACATCGCCACCGGCTTCGCCTGCGGAGAAGAGGCCGGTGGGGGCAATCTTCGACGGCAAGAAGGGCAAGCGCTCGGAGGATGCGCCCGCGGAGGGCGGCAAGTCCAAGGAGCCGCACCGCAACGACAAGCGGGGCAAGAAGGGGGAAGAAGCCGCGCGTGAGGCGTGCGAGCGAGGGCGCGACGGCGGCAATGCCGAGGCCCTCGCTGTTGACCCGGCTCGACGGGGCCCTCGACCGGCTCCTCGAGGCCCGGGAGTGTTCGACGACATGCTGAAGAAGCCATGTCCCTACCACAAGACTCCGGTGAACCACACCCTTGAGCAGTGCGATATGCTCAAGAAGTTTTATGGCCGTGCCGCCGCGAAGGAGGCAGAGGCCAAGAAAGATGGGGGCGACGGCGACGCGGGTGGCTTCCCCGCTGTCGAAAATGTGTTCCTCATCTTTGGGGGACCTACCGTCGACATGTCAACCTGGCAGCGCAAGAAGGAGCGGCACAAAGTCCTCGCCGCGGAGAGGGCGCCTCCGGCCTTCCTCAATTGGTCGGAGGACGCCATCACCTTTAGCCGGGATGACCACCAGAACCGCATCCCCAACCCGGGCCAGTACCCGCTGGTGGTCGATCCCATCATTGGGAACGCCCGGTTTTCGAAGGTCCTTATGGACGGAGGCAGTAGCCTCAACATCCTCTTCGCGCATACATTGCGCCTGATGGGGATCGGGTTGGATCAGCTGCGGCCCAGCACGAAGCCGTTCCACGGCATCGCGCCGGCAAGCGGAGTTCAACCCCTCGGGCGGATCGACTGCCGGTGCTGGTTTGGCACCCCCAAGAACTTCCGCAAGGAGACCCTCACCTTCGAGGTGGTGGGGTTCAAAGGGGCCTACCATGCTATAATTTGGCGACCCTGTTATGCCAAATTCATGGCGGTCCCCAACTATACCTACCTGAAGATGAAGATGCCCGGCCCAAACGGCGTCATCACCGTCGGGTCGTCCATCGAACACGCATTCGACTGCGACGTCGAGTGTGTGGAGCACGCGGAACGCGCGCGGGACGAAGCGGCGGTGAACATCTCTGGAGAGGATGGTCAACGAAGACCTCGACCCCGGAGTAAGCATCAAGGAAGCAAAGCAATTCACACCCGCGAGGCATGCTCCTAGGATACATTGTCTCCCAGCGGGGAATCGAGGCCAACCCTGAAAAGGTCGCGGCCCTCGAGCGAATGGGTCCGATCCGGGACCTCAAAGGGGTGCAGAAGGTGTTGGGGTGCCTCGCCGCCTTAAGCCGCTTCATCTCGCGGCTCGGTGAGAAGGGCTGCCCCCTCTACGGCCGCTTAAGAAGCACGAGCGCTTCTCTTGGACCGTCGAGGCCCGGGACGCGCTCGACAAGGCTGAGGCGTCTCGACGCACGCCCGATCCTCACGCCGCCACGAGACGGCGAACCCCTGCGGCTCTACGTGGCCGCAACCACCCGGGTGGTCGGCGCGTGATCGTCGTGGAGCACACGGAGGAAGGGCACGCCTTGCCCATGCGAGAGGCCGGTCTATTACATCAGCGAGGTCCTGTCAGACACGAAGACGCACTACCCCCAGGTCCAGAAGTTGCTGTACGCGGTAGTCCTCGCGCGTCGCAAGCTCCGCCACTACTTCGAGGCCCACCCGGTCACGGTGGTCTCCTCCTTCCCGCTAGGAGAAATCATCCGCAATCCTGACGCCGCAGGCAGGATTGCCAAGTGGTCCGTGGAGCTGATGGGCGAGATGCTCGCCTACGCCCCGCACAAGGCCATCAAATCGCAAATCCTGGCTGATTTCGTCGCTGAGTGGACGGACACGCAGCTGCCGCCCCCCCCCCACAAATCCAAGCGAGTGCTTTGGACTCGTTCTTCGACGGCTCGGTGATGAAAACGGGAGCGAGGGCGCGGGCCTGCTCTTCGTGTCGCCCCTCGGGGACACATGCGCTATGCAGTGCGCCTCCACTTCCCCGCGTCCAACAACATGGCTGAATACGAGGCCCTTCTCTGCGGCCTCAAGATCGCCATTGAGTTGGGCGTCAAGCGCCTCGACGTGCGGGGGGACTCGCAGCTCGTGATCGATCAGGTCATGAAGAACGCGAGCTGCCACGACGACAAGATGGAGGCCTACTGCAAAGCCGTGCGGGCCCTCGAAGACAAGTTCTACGGCATCGAGCTTAACCATGTACCCCGCCGGTACAATGAGGAAGCGGACGAGCTGGCGAAGATCGCGTCCGGGCGGATCACCGTTCCCCCGAACGTTTTCGCGCGCGACATCGCGCAACCCTCGGTCGTTTTCGAGCCCCACCCCTCGAGTCACGACGGACCCTCGGGGGCTCCCTCGAATCCAGCGGGTGCGGAACCCATGGACGAGGACCCCTCGAACGAGGCGTACGTGCTCTCCCTCCTCGAGGGGTACGGCTCCCATGAGGCCGACGCAATGGACATCGAGCCAGCCCCTGCCCAAGAGGACTGGCGCGAAAAATACATCGCCTGGATCGCTCGAGGGGAACTCCCCGCGGACCGGGCTGCGGCCAGGCGCATCGCCAGGATGGCTAAATCTTTCACCCTCGTCGACGGCGAGCTGTACAAGCGCGCCGCCTCCGGCATCCTACAGCGATGCGTGCCCATTCCCGAGGGGCGCGAGCTCCTACGGGACATCCACGTAGGGATCTGTGGCCACCACGCCGCGCCACGCACCCTCGTCGGCAACGCGTTTCGCCAGGGCTTTTACTGGCCTACCGCGGTTGCAGACGCCAGCGAGATCGTGCGCACCTGCGAAGGGTGCCAGTTCTATGCCCGCAAATCCAACTTGCCCGCTCACGCCTTGCAAACAATCCCCGTGACATGGCCGTTCGCCGTATGGGGGCTGGATATCGTCGGGCCCTTGCGAAAGGCGCCCGGGGGCTTCACCCACCTGCTGGTCGCGATTGACAAGTTCTCCAAGTGGGTGGAGGTGCACCCCATCACGAATCTAAGGGCTGAGCAGGCGGTGACATTCTTCACCGACATCGTCTACCGCTTTGGAGTGCCAAACTCCATCATCACAGACAATGGGTCCCAGTTCACGGGCGGAAGTTCTTGGAGTTACGTGATAAGTTCCACATCCGCGTGGATTGGGCGGGCGTGGCGCATCCACGGACCAACGGCCAAGTGGAGCGTGCCAACGGCATGATCCTACGGGGCCTCAAGCCCGAGTTATCGACCGGCTCAACAAATGCGGGCGAAAATGGCTCCAAGAACTACCAGCAGTTGTGTGGAGCCTAAGGACCACCCCAAGCAGAGCCACCGGGTTCACCCCGTTTTTCCTAGTTCATGGCGCGGAGGCCGTCCTCCCCACGGACTTGGAATACGGGTCACCCAGGGTTCGAGGCTACGACGAGGATGCTAACCAGCGAGCCCGCGAGGACTCGGCTCGGACCGGTGGACGAGGCACGCCTCGTAGCCTTGATGCATTCCGCGAGGTATCAACAGTCCCTACGACGTTACCAGGCACGCAAGATACGTCGAAGGGATTTCAGCGAAGGGGATCTGGTCCTAAGGCTGCGCCAAGACAACCGAGGGCGCCACAAGCTATCGCCCCCATGGGAAGGACCCTACGTCGTGGTGAAGGTACTCAAGCCGGGCACATACAAGCTGGCCAACGAGGACGGCGAAGAGCTCACCAACGCTTGGAACATCCAACAGCTACGTCGCTTCTACCCTTAGCTAGGATTTTCCAAGTATCTTTGTTGTAAAAATCACATCGCCAACGCCCCAGTTGGCAGCGACTATGTAAATACTTCAAGACTGAATGAAAAGGATAACTCGGCTTTCCCCTGAAACCCAAGTTACCCTCGGGGGCTACTGCGGGGGGCACCCCCCCCCAAATTGGTCCCATTTTTTGCGCAAAATTAAAAATAACTCAGACGCGCTAAGTTTGTTTCCTACTTCAACCTCGAGCCACGATTCGAACAGGGCACGGGCGGCCCCGCGGGAGGAGCGTGCGAGCCAGAGATAGCCTACGCCGCGTGGATATGGCCCTTCTCTCTCGCCTCCAACCCAGCGGACCCCCAGCGAAAATCGAACTTCCCTAAGTAAAATCTACTCAGGAAGAAGGAGAAACAAAAAGCGTGATAAACAAATGACTTCATTTACAGCAGATGTTTATGAAACGGCTTGTTTATTTACAAAGGCCACGAGGCCGAATGCGATACACATCAAAAAATGGGCCTAGCGCCCAAAGCTGCTTTCGGGCGGGAGGAGCGGCCGGCGTACGCGACGTCGGGGAAGAGGAACTCCTCGAAGGCCTCGGCGAGCGATCCGGCGGCGTCGGCGGCAAGCGCGTCTACACGCTCCATGGCCACCTCGTCCTCGACGCCCTCGGGAACGATGTAGCCCTCGCCGGCGCCTCGAAGTTAACCTCGTAGTGGGATCGCACCACTCCGAGGGCCTTCGGACGCCCGGTGCAACGCCGGCGCATCCGCTCGGTGACATGGCCACCAAGGGCACGCGGACGGGCGGCGAGGAGCGCCGGCACGGGCCTCGCCCTCCTCGACGACGTGGCGGGTCTCGAGGGCGCATCGCGCGGCTCCGCCGGCTCTGCTCGGAGGAGTTGTAGGAAGCCTGCAGCGCCTCGGCCCGCTCAGCCGCGTGCCCCAGGGCGGTGCGCAAGCCTGGAAACGCCAAGGCAAGAAAGAAATCAGAAAAAGGGAATGCGAGTTCCCAAACGAAAAACCAACAAGCAAGAATTAAACAGTGGCTCACCTTCGACTTGCTTCCTCTCCATCCCGAGGGCGCGGCGCTCGGCCTCGACCGCCAGCTCGAGGCGCTTGACGGCCTCGCTCTGCTCCTGGAGGGCCATCTCCTGGTTCGCGCTCGCAATGCTAAGCACGATGACCTCTCCCTCGACCTTGGAGAGCTTGGTGTCCCGATCCGCCAAGGACTTCCGCGACACCTCGTGGGCAACGCGCTCTGCTCCCGGCGGCGCACGGGGCGTTGACGAGGGCAGCCTGCTCCTGCTGGAGCCTCCCCCTCGGCCCCTTGGCGGGCGATGCGCTCTTCTTGGAGCTGCTCCTCGGCGGCGACGAGGGCCGCGGCCTTGGCGTCGAGGGCGGCCTTCGAGGTTGTCGGCCTCCCTGGCGCGGCCCCGCTCCAACCCGCGCGCCGGCTCCTCGGCCCGGCGGCTGTTGCGCTGCGCCCCCTCAGCGACGTGCGGAGCTCCGGGTTTCGGCGCGGCGGTGGCTACCTCCGCCTCCCAGTTGGCGGCCAGCGTCCGCGTCTTCTCCAAGTCCGCGCTCGCATTCCACAGCGCCTCATCACGATCGATGAGGGCTGCGCGGACCCGCTCGAGGCTCGAGCGACGCGCCGTGTCTGCCTCGAGCTCTCGGGGAGCTCGTCGCACCATGCCATCGCCGTACGCCGGCCCGGTCGTCCGGCGTCCTGAGAGCGTCGGCAAGCGCGTCGAAGGCGCTGCACCGCTCCCGGAGCTGGTGGACCTCGGCGTTCACCCGGTCGAACGCATCGTACTTGTCATGGGCGCGGCGCTCGAGCTCCTGGCACCCACACACCAAATTCCGTAAGCACTACGGCACGAAAGCAGCACACGAAGACGAGAAGAAGAGGAAAGCAAGCGACGACACCCTACCTGAAAGACGAGCCATGCCGGGCCGCCATGGACCCGCAGCGCCTCGTTCAGCGCGCGGTTGAGCGTGGCACCGTGGCTCGGAGCTCGCCCCGCAGCTCTGCTCCCCCCGGCGTCGGCGAACGCGGGGGATCCTCGACGGCCCCTCCACCGGCGGGGCGGCCGGCGCGGAGGACGAGGCCTCGGCCCCAGTGTCCTCGGCCCCCCACCACCATGTGACCCTCGTGCCGCCTCACGAGGGCCCCCCCTCCCGGGCTCGGGGGAGTTCGTGGAGCCCGGTGCCGACCGATTCCACCCGGGTGGCGGAGAGTCGTCCGAGACTTCCACCTCCTCCGCCCGCTGACGCCGGCGGGCGCAACCGCTTGCGCCGCCTCCGCCGCACCTCCACCTCGCGCCTCCGTGGCGCGGGCGCCCGTCGTGGCACCGTGGCCGCCACCTCCGGCCGTGCGCGCCTGCATCCACGGCGCCGCCACGGTTTGCGCCCGCTCCACCCCTCCTCTTGTAGCCGGCGCCGGTGGGCCGCGCCTCCATAGCGGCGACCTCCGCGGGGCGCACCTCCACCACGGCCGCCGCCGCGGCCCGCGCCTCCGCGACCGCCGGCGCCGACCGCCCCCCGGCGATCTGCGGGCCGCGCCGCGGCGAGCGGTCCGCCGGCCGGGCCCTCCGAGGCCCCGGCCCGGGCTTTTGCGAGCTCGTGCCCGCCGCCGTGCTTGTCCCCGGGCGCGACGCCCTTGACGAACGCTGCCGGGTGGGGATCGATGCACCACCCTGCACAGGCTGGTGCAAGAGGAGGAACGGTTGGCACCACCCTGCACAGGCACGGACAGAAGGTTAGGGCACCTGATCGTCAACAAGTTAAACCAAACGAAAAAGGACAGGCTCCTTACCTTGAAGAGGAAAAGGCCCGTTTCCTTTTCCTCGAGGCCTCAGCAGACGAGGCCGGGCGTAGGCCGCGCGCGCCGCCGCGCGCGCCTCCCGAGCGGCGCCGCCGCACGCGCGCGAGCACGCCCGCCCCCGTGCGCGGGCGCGCCCCGACTCCGCGCCTCCCGAAGGCGCCGCCGCGCGCGGGGCACGCTCGCCCCGCGTGCGGGCACGCCGCCGTCGCGCCCCCGGCGGGGCGCAGCCGCCGCCCCGGGCGAAGCCGCCCTTGTCGCCGGCGGCCCCGGTTCCGGCGAAGGGGGCGCAGTCGCCACCGCGTCGGAGGGGCCCTCCCCTCACGGCCTCTTCCTCCTCGTCCTCCTCCGAGGATGAGGGCTCCTCGATCTCCCGGGGAGGAGAGCCCCGGCTCCTCGCGCGGCCGTGCTCCGCGGCCCGCCGGTCGCGGCGTGCTTGACGTCGCCTCGCGTGCTCCCTCTTGCGCGGCCCCCGCCGCTCCCCGCTGCCGCTGGCTGCTGCGCCGCCCGGCCGAGCGCACGGGAGTCGGGGGTGGGCGGAACGGACTTGGCGATGGTGAAGTTCACCAGCTGCACACAGGAGCGACAATGGCGCATCAGGAGGCAGAAACAAGACCAAGAACTAAAACAAAACTAAAAGCCAAACTCATCAGCGGGCCGGTGGGGAGCATCTCGATGTCCCATGGGGTCCGACCCGCAGGAGGCGGCACCCGGGTGTCGACTGCGCTCCGCGCCCGGGTGAGCGCGTACGGCCGCTCGAGGGGCGTCAGGAGCGTCCGCGACTTCGCCAGGTCGATGGGGTTGGCCGCCTCTGTCATCTCAAAGATGCAGAGCGGCCTCTCCATCAACGGCATGATCCGCCGGTGATGAAGGAAGGCGAGGACGCCCATCGCGTTCAGCCCCATCTTCGCCAGGCGCTGCAGCGCGGCCAGGACCGACTATTGCCGCCTCCGATGCTGGGTCGAGGACACCCCGTAGCCCCAGGAGTCAGGCCTCTCCTTGAACACCCGGCCGGTGTAGGGGGGGAGGCCGGGCTCGGCGTTACGCAAGTAGAACCATCCCCGCTCCCAGCCGGCGTTGTTCGTCGTCATGGTGCAGGGGATGTAGACGTCCTTGAATTGCCCCCGCAGGGCAAGCGACATCCCGCCGGCGCGCATCGCGCGGCGGGTCCTTGGCTCCGTCATGGGCTGCGTGATGAGCTCCGCGTGGAAAAGGTGTACCCAGAGCTCCCCTTGGTGTGCGGGATCCCCGGGTACCCTTCGCGGACGCCCACGAACGTGGCCGCCCGCGCGAGATCGCGTTGGGGGCCGAAGTTGTGCGGCTCCACCCCGTAGTAGTGGCACATCGCCCGCATGAAGGTGCTCGCCGGCGCGTTGAAGCCCCTCTCGTGGTAGCGGATGAAGCTCACCACGTAGCCCTCCGGCGGGTTGGGCTCGCGGTCCCCGGCCGGCGGCACGATCCCCACTCCGCCGGGCGTCCGTCTTCATTAGCCGCCAGCTGGCCGGCGGCGACCAGCTCGCCAAGGGCCAGCCGGGTCACCGTCGACCTCTCCCAGGCGTACGGCTCCAGGATCGTGAGGGGAGGCTGAGGCGGCGCCATGGAGAGGGCGAAAAAAAGCAGGAGCGGAGGACAAGGAACGGAGGAAAAGCGCTAATGGCGACGCCGCACGGTGGCAAAAGCGAGAGGAAGACGAAGGGGCGGGGGACTGAAATGGTGAGATGCCAAGGTAAAAAACCGCCGTCCCCTACTCCCCGCAGCTTTATAGGCCGACGGGCGAGCTCTCCGGAGCGGACGCCCCGCTAGCATTAACTGCAGGGAATCTCCCCATCGCGTCGACGGGCGGGCCCCACCACGACCGCGCGGCCACATCCTTGCGGCAGTGGCCACCATTACGGCAAAGACCGGCGACGACCGGGCGTAGCGGTCACGTCCGCACGCCACGCCGCCCCCTACACGCGCGCGCGCGGCGCGCGCCTAAAAAGACGCGCTCGCGGCGCAAAAACCGCGGCCACGACCGCGAGGGCACTTAAATGCCCGGGTCCCTTGCCAAGCAAGGAGAACCCTCGAGCGGGGCGAGCCGACCCCGAAACAAAAACAACCCTCGACGGGATATCGACGTGAGAAGGTCGCCGGGACCCCGCCTCGATGTAGAGCGAGGCACCGCGGGCACCCATGCCACGTAAAACCCTCGAGCGGCGCGAGCCCTTGGCTCAGGATGACGTCAACCCTCGATGGGATATCAACGTGAGAAGGTCGCCGGGACCTACTCGATGTAGAGCGAGCACGCGGGCACCCATGCCACGCAAAACCCTCGAGCGGCGCGAGCCCCGGCTCGGACAATGTCAACCCTCTAAAGAAGGCACGCGCGTGAGAGGGTCGCCCAGGGCCTGCTTGAAGTAAAGCGGGCACCGCAAGCACCCATGCCGCGCTGTGCGCCAGCCGGCGCCTCGAGAGCTGGCTCGCCCAGACCCCTCGACGGCCGCAAGCGCGAAAAGACGGGGCTTGTCCGAGCACGGCCCCGCACGGCCCTGCGATCGAGGTTCGAGCCGACCCTCGACGGGTTCGAACGGGCGCCACGGATCGCGAGGTTAGGGACGACGAGGGCACGCGCATTCGAAGCCGTTCCTCGAGCCCATCGGCTCGAGGGTGCCCCACATGTCGTGTTCAAGAGCCGGCCGAGGGCGGCTAGCGAGGGGATCCCACCGAGGGAGAGCTTTCGCGCCCTCGGTCCCCATCGAACGGGACCGAGCCCCACCTAGCAAACCCACGCAAGCGCTTCCATGGACGTGTCTCCGACCGCGCAGCCTACCCTTATCGAACGGGGCATGGACGTCCACTTGAACCACCCGCTAGCGGCTCGACGAGGACTCCTGCAATCCGCGACCCGCTCGATGGGGGTTGCGGAAACCTCCCCCGCCGTCCCGCGGAGGGACGGCGGGGCGCGCAAAAACAAGTCGCCAAGCTCTACCCGATCGCCTCGAACGGGCCCAGGCTCGGGGGCTTGACGCACGGCTACACCTCGCGAAACGCACCCGCGGGAGACAGGTGGCCGGCGGTGCGTGCACCCCCGAGAAGCCGCCTGAAATACCGCCGATGCCGGTTGGCATATGTGCCACGCCTCTCGACCAAAATTCTCGCGGTTAACCCCTGCAGGAGAACCCACACTCTGCGGGGCTTCGAGAGCTAGACCCGCGGGTCCGCCGACGTGGCCCCCACGGAAGCGTTCGCGGAATAAGGAGGGAAGAACGTCCTATCGGTAGGTTCCGACATACCGCGGGAGCCTCAATGGCAAACCCACAGATGCTCGGGGGCTACTGTCGGGGATTGCCCTAGGGGTCCCCTTAAACCATGGGGAAAACCTCACTTAAAACCCGCAACAAAGCCTAACCATGCAAGTGCCTAACCATGCAGGACGCGGCCCATGCCACGGGGATTCTGACGGCCCATCGGGACGGCCCACTTAGAGATCCCCTCGAACAGGCTCCGCCTCGTTCGAGGATGCGCGCTCCCTTCGGGCGGGCGTCGCCCCGCTCGAGGGGCAGCACTTCCCTCGAGCGGGCTCCGCCTCACTCGAGGGTACGCCCCCGCCCTCGGCCGGGTCCGCCACGCTCGAGGGTGCCCCTCACGCGTGCGCCGGCCCCGTACACGGGCATTTAACGCCCCGACGCCGCGGGGACGGCGCCATCATGCGCCGGGCTCGCGCCCGTGCCGCCGCACCAACTCCCCGAGGGGAGGAGCCCATCCCCACCACCGTGGGGAGGGACCTGCGCGGGTACGGCCGGTGTCGGTCCGGGACACCGCGCGCCTACTACGATCGGCTAACGCGCGCCGACCCTCGAAGGGGGGCGGGGCGCACCCTCCGATTTCACTCTTCCCGTGACCCTACGGGGTTAGGTGGAGGCGCTGAGGCCGGTGGATTGCCATCCGGCCATCGTAACGAGCGTGGCGCCGTACCCGCGCGTGCAGGCGCACGCCGGACCCTGTAGCAACGACTCCAGCCCCGTGAAGCGCGTTGGGAAGGAATGCCGTTCTGCCTGCCCCTGTACTCTGTACAAGCTTGCGTCAGCACCGCCCTCGAGCCTATCAGAGGACATCACCTCCATCCGTTGCTCTCCTACCCTCGAACCGCCACTGTTCGGGTACAAGTCAGGCCATGATGACCAGATCGCTGCGAGGATCGCTCGGACAGCCGCCCACTCTACACCGTAGCACGTCGCACTTCTCCACATAGCTAGATAGCGCGGCGCGCATGTAACCCGCTGCCCCCTTGATCTATAAAAGGGCGGGGGGACCCCAGCCGCGGGAGAGACAGACGAATAGAGACTCAACACCACATACCACGTACTCATTCTCATTCTCCCACAATATCTTCAGCCACTCCTCCAGGGACTTGGAAGCTACACTTCCTCTCCCGCCTTGCTTGTATTTGCCCCACTACAAGCACCCCCGGTGCTAAGTAATATAGTGCCCCGAGCACGCCCCTGCTGGACGTACGGCCCCCTCGGCCGGAACCAGGATAAAACCTTTGTGTCACTTGTTACTTAGCATCGACCATTGAGGGATAGACCACGGCGCTATCTACTGGTTAGTGTCGGGACCATATTCCGCACCGACAAACCGCCCTCATCGACCGGGATGAGGCGCTGCGGCAGGCGCGGGCGGACCTGGAGAAGATGTGCACCCTGGCGGCCAACTGGGAGGCGGAGGTGGCCGTCGTCCGCAACGACAACCGGGGCTCCGCTCGTCGCTCCGGGGGCGCGGGCTCGACGGGGCCGGGCGGGGAGCGGGCGCGTGCGCTCGAGCGAGAGGGCCAAGGAGGCCGACGACTTGAAGGCCGCCCTCGATGCCAAGGTCGCGGCGCTCGCCGTCGGCCGAGGACCGGCTCTCGCGGAGCGCACCGCCCGCCCGAGGAGGCCGAGGAGCGGCTCCCGGCAAGAGCGGGCCACCCTTGCCGACGCCCCTGGTCGGCGCCGGAGCGGGGAAGCGCGTCGCTCGCGGCGGCGCGCAAGTCGCCGGAGGACCGGAACACCGAGTTCCTCCAAGCTCGAGGGCGGGCGATGGTGCTCGGTATAAATAGCGCGAGCCGGCGGCCCTCCGGGAGCAAGGCGAGACCATCGGGGGCCCGAAGCGGGCGGTCGAGGGCCGGGTGCCGCGACCTCGAGGTGGAGAGGAAGCAAGTCGAAGGTAAGTCGGCTGTTTGACTCTCTGTTTGCTGGTTTTCGTTAGGGGGTTCGCACCCTTTTCGACTTCTTTCTTGCGGCCGACTTCGGGCTTGCGCACCGCCCGGGGCACGCGGGCGGGCGGCCCCGGCGGCCGCGGACCTCCTACAACGCCCTCGCGACCGGGGCCGCGGGAGCTGCGTACCGCGGCCCTCGAGACTGCGCGGGCCGTGGAGGAAGGCGAGGCGCGGGCCGGGGCTCGACGGCCGGCCCCCGCTGCGCGCCCTTGGCGGCCACGTTACCGGGCGCGTGCGCCGGGCGTTGCATCTCGGCGTCCAGAAGGCCCTCGGGGTGGTGCGATCCCACTACGAGGTTAACTTCGAGGCGCTGGCGGAGGGCTACGTCGTCCTCGAGGGTGTCGAGGACGAGGTGGCGATGGAGCGCGTGGACGCGCTTGCCGCTGACACCGCCGGGACGCTTGCCAAGGCCTTCGAGGAGTTCCTCTTCCCAGACGCCGCTGATGCCGCCGCTCCTCCCGGCCCCGAAGACGGCGGGCGCTAGGCCCTTTTTTTGTTCATGTATCAGTATGCTGGCCGTGTGGCCTTGTAAATAGACAAATTACTTTGCTACGAATATTTGACGAAGTGAAATAATGTCCTTTGCTTTATCACGCTTTTTGTTTCTCCTTCTTCCTGAGTAGATTCTAGTTAGGGGAGTTCGGTTTTCGCGGGTGGCCTGCTGGGTTGGAGGCAAGAGAGAAGGGCCGTATCCTCACGGAGGCGTAGGCTATCTCTGGCTTGCGCGCTCCTTCCGCTAGGCTACCTGCGCCCTGTTCGAACCTTTGCTCGGGGACGAAGTGGAAACATACTTAGCGCGCATGAGTTGTTTTATTTTTTTGCGAAAATGGGACCATTTTGGGGGGGGGGGATGCCCCCCGTAGTAGCCCCCGAGGGTAACTTGGGTTTCAGGGGAAAGCCGAGTTGCCCTTTTTATTAAACTGATGATGTTTACATGGTTGTCACCAACTGGGGTGCTGGTTATGTGTTTTTACAACAAAATACTTGGAAATCCTAGCTAGGGATAGAAGCGACGTAGCTGTTGGATGTTCCAAGTGTTGGTGAGTTCTTCGCCGTCCTCGTTGGCCAGCTTGTAGGTGCCTGGCTTGAGCACTTTCACCACGACGTAGGGTCCCTCCCACGGAGGTGATAGCTTGTGGCGTCCTCGGTTGTCTTGGCGTAGCCTTAGGACCAGATCCCCTTCGCTGAAATCCCGTCGTCGGTGCGGTAATGCTCAACACACAGCAGTTGACTGCTTGATGTAATTTTTATTTACTCTGAAAAAGGTACAAAGAAAGGAGATACATAGCTAAAATTTAAACTATTCTACAGATAAAATCGTCGTAGATGCTCCACGTTCCATGGGTTAGGCACTCCTTGCCCATCTCCCCATTGGAGACGATACGTGGCGGGGCTGATGACTTCTGTGACGATGAAGGGTCCCTCCCAAGGGGCAGAGAGCTTGTGCATGCCATTAGTTTTTTGGATACGCCTAAGGACGAGGTTGCCAACGTTAAAGGAAGTTTCCCTAATGTTGCGATCGTGGTAGCAGCGGAGTTGTTGGTCGTGACGTGCTTGTCTCATGACAGCAGCAAGTCTTTGTTCTTCAAGGCTGTCGAGGTCGACGCGTTGTGTTTGCTCGGCCTCTCCTTCCTCGTAGAACTGGATGCGTGGGGCTCCAAAAGCGACGTCGGTGGATAGTACGGCTTTTGATCCATAGACCAGAAAGAAGGGCGAAAAGCCCGTGGTACAGCTGACTTGGGTCCTTAAGCCTCATATTACGTGTGGTAGCTCGGCTAGCCATCAGGTGGCGTAGTTGGAGGCGTCGCCGTAGATACGATCCTTGAGAGCTTGAAGAACCATGCCATTGGCTTGTTCGAATTGGTCAGCGGTAACGGAAAGGGCAAATCGAGGAGTAGTAAACATCGACGGAGCTGGTGAATGCTTTCCCCAGGTCGGTGATGATCCTATTGGGCATGCCAAAGCGATGCTTGATGTATCCGATGAATTTGACTGCTTCTTCCGACGTTACTTTCACAACAGGTCAGACTTCAATCCACTTGGTGAACTTGTCGACGGCCACTAGTATATGTTTGTAGCCGCCTGGGCGGTATGAAACGATCCTACAGCGTCGAGACCCCACATTGCGAAAGGCCACGACAGAGGGATGGTGCGTAGGGCCTGAGCTGGCAGGTACTGCTGTTTGGCAAATAATTGGCACCTTTGCACCTCTCTACGAGGTCTTTAGCGTTGGTCACGGCCGTTGGCCAGTAGAATCCAGATTGGTATGCTTTACCAACCAAATTGGTGGATGCTACGTGGCAGCCACATTCACCGTTGAGGAATTCCACCAAGGTACTGGTGCTCCTCAATGCAGGGATGCATCTTTGCCGTGACGCCAGGTAGAGGCAAATTTTCATATATAGGTTGAGGCCACCACGACGTGTTAGCGACTCCGTCGTGTGGGATACACTCTCACTGCTTTGTCGTCAGGGATGAGCTGATTGAGGATAAAGTCTATGAAGGGCTTGCGCCAATCATCTTCTTTTTCTGACATCACCACGTCGCGGGGAGGTGCTGGGTTTTGATCGCGCGGAGGTGGCTCAGAAGCATCTGGGTCCAGAAGCTTTGTTCCTGGCTTGCGTAGGTCTTGGACGAACATGCCTGCTTGGACTAGAGCTCGTCGAGAGCCTAATTTGGAAAGTACGTCGGCGGCGACGTTGTTGTTTCGTGGGACGTGCTGAAACTCGATCCCCTCGAAGTGGCCTTTGAGTTTATGAATTTCAGCGCAATAGGCATTCATCGTGTACTTGACGCAGTCCCACTCCTTGTTGACTTGCTCGATGACGACCTTGGAATCGCCAAAAGCCAGTAGTCGCTTGATGCCAAGGGATACTGCTATACGGAGCCCGTGGATCAGGGCTTCATACTCTGCACCGTTGTTGGAGGACTTGTAGTGAATTTGTAGGACATACTTGAGCTGTTCTCCCTAAGGAGAGATGAGTAACACGCCTGCGTCTTCTCCTCCGAGGTTGAGGGCGCCGTCGAAGTACATTATCCAGTGTATAAGCCACTCCTTGGGAGGGGGCATCTGGATCTCTGTCCACACGGACACAAAGTCTGCGAGGATCTGCGATTTGATCGCTTGCCTAGGGCAAAACTCGATTTCAAACCCCCCAAACTCGACCGACCACTTGACGATGCGAAAAATTGCATCGCGGTTCTGGATGATTTCTCCTAGTGGGAACGATGATGGGACTATGATCTTGTGAGCTTGGAAGTAATGGCAAAGCTTTCTCGACATGATCAGGAGCGCATAGAGTAGCTTGTGAGGTTGTGTATAATGTGTCTTTGCGTCAGCCAGGAACTCACTTACGTAGTATACAGGTTGTCGAACAGGACAGGCCTGCCCTTCTTCTTCTCGCTCAGCGACGAGAACCGTGCTGACCACATTGGTGGTGGTGGATATGTAGAGTAGAAGCGTTTCTTTGAGGACTGGAGGTGTCATGATTGGTGGTGTCGTCAAGGACTCCTTGGGAGCTTCAAACGCTTTCTGGGCTTCGTCGTCCCACACGAACTTATCTGCCTTCTTCAATAGCTTGAAGAAGGGTTAGCCTTTCTCACCGAGCTTGCTGATGAAACGACCTAGAGCCGCCATCATCTCTGTGAGATTCATGACGTCTTTCTCGTTGGATGGCTGGCCATCTTGCGTCTAGCGTCGACCTTCACAAGATTGGCTTCAATGCCTCGGTGTTTGAGATTCTCGAAGACACACTTGGTCAGGTTGAGTTTCCACTTGAATTCTCGAAGATGGCGAAGGTTTCAGCGAGGTCAGCTATGAGCTGGTCCTCTACGGTGGTCCTAACAACTAAGTCATCCACGTAGGCTTCGACGTTTTTCTCGATCTGCGATGCTATGCACTTCTGAATTGCCTTCTGATATGTAGCTCCAGCGTTTTTCAGGCCGAAGGTCATGACCTTGTAGCAGTAGATACCATGAGGCGTTATGAACGACGTTTTGTCTTCATCGTCAGGATGCAGGGCTATCTGGCCGTGAGTAGTGAAGGACCGATACGGCGAACCAGAGAGGGGGGAGTGAATGGGAGCCGATAAAAATTCTATTCAAGAATTCGGCCAATGAACCCGATTTCCACTGTGCACCTCCGCAAGCTTCTCTTGCCAAGTTCACGTAGCCACTGAAGTGCTACTGAACCTAGGAGCAAGACCCAACCAACAGCCACAGCACACACGCAGCAGAAACACACACGACACGGCTGCTGGCAGCCCAAACCGGTCAGGCCGGTTTCTGAAACCGGTCAGACCGCTTCTGTTGGACTTAGCCTCACGCAGGCAGGGGAAACCGGTCAGACCGGTTTGGCAATCCGGTCAGTCCAGAACCTCCCCAATGACCCAAAACACCTCAATAGCCTTTCCACATCAGAACAATAGAAGTCATGGCACAACAGAGACTTCCTTGCTCGTGCGGGTCCTCTTCTCGATAGCCTCACAGGGTGGAACCGGTCAGACCGGTTTGGGAAACCGGTCAGACCAGTTTTGGCCTGGACAGTCGGGAAGAACACAGCCTGCGGGAAAAAGCTCAACACTTCTCCCAAACGATCTCCCGATTCGTTCCACGGATCAAATTGAGACTTTGGGGATGGATGGGGTACCTCGTGGGCTACCCTTGGCTAGAAGCTCGATCCCCGAAACCCACTCAATCAAGAGGAATCGAAAGTCAACCCTCACAAACACCTCTAACCCTAGAGCTCCAAAACCACCGAAATCGAGCCCCTTAACTCACGGATTTGGGAGGGGAATCACAGCCCAAAGAACCACAAAGGGTTCCCACAAATTTCCCCCATCAAATCCCCAAGAGCAAGGTCCCGAAAACAACCCAAAAAGATCACCAAGAGAGGGCTCCGAAAATCACCACCAAGAACAACCGGGAACAACACATCTAAACCTTGAGGAACCACGCCGAATCATCTATACATGCCACAAAGGTTCATACAAGGTCTAGCTTGGGCGATCATCCAACCCTGTCAACAAGATCTCACAATGAAGCTCTCAAGCTAGTCCTATGGAAATCCTAAGAAAATAGGAAGGCAAAATAGAAAGGCAAATGAACTAGGGTTCCAAGAGATGGCTGACCCCTTGGGTTATATGGAGGCAGGCCGAAAGACTAAAATACTCCTAAAGCCTAAACTAGGATACACGCCCACCAAGGGCACTTTGGGAATTTGTCTTTGTAGCACCATCGGACGGATGCCCGGCGACCGCACTTCGCGTAGCCTCGACGCTAGCCTTGCGATCCCGATGCGTGTCCTCCAGCCGGCCTACGATTCCAAACCGTCAGGCCGGCTCGTCAGACAGGCCACGCCTGGTCTTCGACTCCGGCTTTGTGGCTCCCCGCCGAGTAACCCGGTGATTTTCTGGTGAACCACCGCAAACCCCGCGAACTTGATGTAGCCTCTGCCAATCACCACTCAGGACTTGGCTCCCACGAAGTCCCGGCTCGACCTTGGTTTTGTGGCTCAACTAAGAAACCACCCACTGACTTCATCTTGCCGTTCTTGCCACCATGCGGCCCGCACTTGACCCCGCTGGCCACCCGGTCCCTCAAACGGCCTACTTGTCTTCTCCACACTCCGGAGGCCTCACCGGCAATGACCTTTCTCGCGCTTGTTCTTCACACCTGCACCAACACTAGTCAAGCCGCAACCTGCACCTGCATTACTTAGCCAAGAATCAGTCCACACAACGTTGTCAATCACTCATCACAAAAGGATGTCGCCGGTGCGGAATATGGTCCCGACACTAACCAAGAGATAACGCCTAGGTCTATCCCTCAATGGTCGATGCTAAGCAACAAATGACACAAGGATTTATCCTGGTTCCGGCCGAGGGGGCCGTACGTCCAGCAGTGGTGTGCTCGTGGCACTATATTGCTCAGCACCGGGGGTGCTTGTAGTGGGGCAAATACAAGCAAGGCGGGAGAGGAAGCGTGGCTCCCAAGTCCCTGGTGAGTAGCTGAAGATGTTGTGGGAGAATAAGAGAGTGAGTGCACAGTGCGCTGTGTTCCTCCGGATTCGTCCCCCCGCGGCTGGGGGCTCGCCTTCCCTTTTATAGGCCAAGGGAGCGGCGAGTTACATGCACGCCGCGCTACCTAGCTGCGTGTGGGAGCACGTCGTGCTACGGTGTAGAGCGGGCGACCGTCCGGTCGATCTTCGCTGCGATCCGGCCATGATGGCCTACCTTGTACCCGAACAGTGGCGGTTCGAGGGTAGGAGGCGGCAGATGGCGATGGCGTCCCCTGATAGGCTTCGAGAGGAAGCGTGGCTCCCAAGTCCCTAGTGAATGGTTGGAGATGTTGTGGGAGAATAAGAGAGTGAGTGCACGGTGCGTTATGTTGGGCAGCGAACTCCTCCGAACTCGTCCCCCCCGCGGGCCGGGGGCTCGCTTCCCCCTTTTATAGGCCAAGGGGGCGGCGAGTTACATGCACGCGCGCGCTACCTAACTACGTGTAGGAGCATGTCGTGCTACGGCGTAGAGCGGGCGATCGTCCGGATGATCCACGCCGCGCGCTCCGGCCATGATGGCCTCATTGCGTCCCGAGCCGGTGGCGGTTCGAGGGTAGGAGGTGGCGGATGGTGATGGCGTTCTCGATAGGCTTCGAGGGAGGTGCGTGATGGCCAAGTACGGGATACGGGGAGCGGGCGAACGGCGTTCCTTCCCAATGAGCTCTCGCGGTGGCGGAGTGGTTCTTTGCGGTGCTTGGGCGTGCCCCCTGTGGAGTCGAGCGTGCGCCCGCACGCGTGGGTACGGCGGCCGCGCCGTTACGCGCAGGCCGGGATGGCCACCCACCGGCCTAGCGCCCCCTCACCCTAACACCCGCAAGGTCACGAGAAAGTGGAATCGAGGGTGCGCCCGGCCCCCTTTCGAGGGTCGGGCGCGTTAGCCGTACGGCGGCGTGCGCACGGTGTCACGGGACCGACACCGGCCGTACGCACGATCCATCCCATAGTGGCGGGGATGGGCTCCTTCCATGGGGAGTTGGTGCGGCGGCACGGGGCGTGAGCCCGGGCGCGTGATGGCGCCGTCCGCGGCGTCGGGCGTTAAATGCCCAAGTACGGGGCCGGCGCACGCGTGCGGGCGCCCGTGATCGTGGCGGGCCCCGGCCGAGGGCGGAGCGGACCCTCGAGCGAGGCGGGGCTCGCTCGAGGGGGAGCGCGCCCTCGGCGGGGCGGGCGCTCGAGGGAAGGGTCGTCCCTCGAGCGGGGGCGGAACTTTGTTCGAGAGGGAGTTGCCCCTCGAACGGGGGCGGAGCCGTTCGAGGAGGGAGCATGCCCTCGGGCGGCGGAGCCTGCTCGAGGGGTCTTCCTAGGCGGGGCCGCCTTGGTGGGCCTCGAAGTCTCCGGCTGCGTGGGCCGCGTCTGCCGCAGGGTTAGTTTCTGCATGGTTAGGCTTAGTTTATATTGATGCGGGAATTTAAGTAGGGGTTCCCCCTTGTTTGAGGGGACCCCGGGGCGGTCCCCGACGGTGCCCCCGAGCATGCGGGTTTGCCTTTGAGGCTCCCGCGGATGCCGGAACCTCCCGATAGGACGTTCTTCCCTCCTTGTTTGCGAACGCTTTCCGGGGGGCCGCGCTAGCGGACCCGCGGGTCTAGCCCCGAAGCCCTGCGGGGGGTGTGGACTCTCTCGCGGGGGTTAACCGCGAGCAATTCGGTCAGAAAGGCGTGGCACATATGCCAACCGGCATCGGCGGTGTTTCGGCGGCATCGGGGGGTGGCACGCTCCCTGTCACTGTCTCGGGCGGGTGCAATTCCAAGGAGGTGTAGCCGTGCGTCAAGCCCCCGAGCCTTGGCCTGTTCGAGGCGATCGGGTCGAGCCTGACGACTTGTTTTTTATCGCGCCCTCGCCGTCCCTCCGCGGGTCGGGAGGTGAGGTTTCCACGACTCCCATCGAGCGGGTCGCGAATCGCGGATTCCTCTTCGAGCTGCTAGCGGGTAGTTCAAGTGGACGTCCATGCCCCGTTCGATAAGGGTAGGCTGCGCGGTCCGGAGACACGTCCATGGAAGCGCTTGCGTGGGTTTGCTAGGTGGGGCTCGGTCCCGTTCGCTAGGGACCGAGGGCGCGGAAGCTCTCCCTCGGTGGGATCCCCCGGCTAGGCGCCCCCGTCGGCTCTCGAACACGACATGTGGGGCACCCTCGAGCCGACGGGCTCGAGGAACGGCTCGAATGCGCGTGCCCTCGTCGTCCCTAACTCTGAGATCTGGGGCGCCTGTTCGAACCCGTCGAGGGTCAGGCTTCGAACCCCTGATCAGTAAGGCCGTGCGGGGCTGTGCATGGACAGCTCCGTCTTTTCACGTTTGCGGCCGTCGAGGGGTCTGGGCGTGCCAGTCCTCGAGGTGCTTGTTGGCGGCGTGGCGCGGTATGAGTGCTTTCGGTGTCGCTCTATTTCAAGCGTGACCTGGGCGATCCTCTTACGCGCGTGCCTTCTTTCGGAGGGTTGACATCGTCTCGAGTTGGGGGTCATGCCGCTCGAGGGTCCTACGTGGCATGGGTGCCCGCGGTGGTCTGCTCTACATCGAGCAGGTCCCGGGCGACCTTCTCACGCTGATATCCCATCGAGGGTCGCCTTGTTTCGAGTTGAGGGTCATGCCGCTCGAGGGCTTCGCGTGGCATGGGTGCCCGCGGTTGCCTACTCTACACCGGCGAGGTCCCGGCGACCTTCTCACGCTGTCGTCCATCGAGGGTCACCTTTGTCTCGAGCCGAGGATTCGCCTCGCTCGAGGGCTCTCCCTTGCTTGGCAAGGGGGCCGGGCATTTGGTGCCCCGCGGGCGTGGCCGCGGGTTTTGCGGCGCGGGCGCGCCTTTTTTAGGCGCGCGGCCGCGCGCGCGCGTAGTGGGCGACGTGGCCGGCGGATGTGACGGTTTTGCCTCGGTCGCCGCCGGTCTCGCCGTAATGATGACCCGCTGGCACGGGGGTTAGTCGGCTGCGGCCGGTGGTGGGGCCCGCCCGTCGACGCGATGGAAAGATTCCTGCCGATTCTGTTGGCGGGGGCGCGCGCTCCGGAGAACTCGCCCGTCGCCTATAAAAGCGCGGGGAGGAGTAGGTGGCGGTTTTTACCTTGGCTCCTCACCATTTTCAATCCTCCGTCGCTTCGTCTTCGTTTTGCTCTTGCCACCGCGGTTTCGTTGCTTAGAGCTTTCTTCTCGCTTCCTTGTCCTCCGCCCCCACGCTCGTTCGTCCTTCCTTATGGCGCCGCCTCGGCTCCGATCCGGGTTCGGAGCCGTACGCTTGGGAGAGGTCGACCGTGACCCGGCTCGCCCTGGGCGAGTTGGTCGCCCGGCCGGCCGCTCTCGGCCAACGAAGAAGGGCGTCCCGGCGGAGTGGATCGTGCCGCCATCGTCGCACCTCGAGCCCAATCCGCCGGAGGGATACGTGGTGAGCTTCCTCCGCTACCACGAGCGCGGCTTCAACGCGCCGGCGAGCACATTTATGCGGGCGTTGTGCTTCCACTACGGGGGTGGGCGCACAACTTCGCCCCCAACGCGATCTCGCGGGCGGCTACATTCGTGGGCGTCCGCGAAGGGTACCGGGGATCCCGGTCAGCGGGAGCTGCGGGTACACCTCTTCCGCGCGGAGCTCATCACGCAGCCCTACGACGGAGCCGGGGACCCGCCGCGCGGTGCGCGCCGGCGGGATGTCGCTTGCTGTGCGGGGGCAGCTCAAGAACTCCTACATCCCCTGCACCATGACGACGAACAATGCCGGCTGGGAGCGGGGATGGTTTTACCTGCGCAACGCCGAGCCCGGCCTCCCTCCCTACACCGGGCGGGTGTTCAAGGAGAGGCCGGACTGCTGGGGCTACGGGTTGCCTACGGCCAACCACCGGGCGCGCCAGGACTCCATCCTCGCCGCCTTGCAGCGGCTGGCGAGGGAAGGGCTCAACGCGATGGGCGTTCTCGCCTTCCTCCATCACCGGCGAATCGTGCCGTTGATGCAGAGGCCGCTCTGCATCTTCGAGATGACGGAGGCGGCCAACCCCGTCGACTTGGCGAGGTCGCGGATGCTCCCGACGCCGCCGGAGCGGCCGTACGCGCGCTCACCGGGCGCGGAGCGCCGTCGACACCCGACGCCGCGCGCGCGGGTCGGACCCCGTGGGACCTCGAGATGCTCCCCACCGGCCCGTTGGTGAGTGTGGTTTTCTACTCTGTTTTAGTCCTTGTTCTTGATTCCGTTTCTCGATGTGCCGCGCGTCGCTCTCGTGCGCGGTGGTGCGGTTCAATGCCGCCAAGTCCGTTCCACCCACCCCCGACTCCCGTGCGCTCGGCGGGCGGCGCGCGGCGGGAGCGACGGGGAGCGGGCGGCGCGCGGAGGGCGCACGCAAGGCGGCGCCAAGCGCGTCGCGGCCGCACGGTCCGCCGAGTACCGGCGGCGGGAGGAGCGGGGCTCTCCTCCCCCGACATCGAGGAGCCCTCGTCCTCGGACCGGGACGAGGAGGAGGAGTCCGAGGGGGAGGGCCCCTCGGACGGTGGCGGCCCGCGCCCCGTCGCCGGATCTCGCGCCGGCGTCGGGGGTGGATTTGCCTGGGGGGCGGGCGCGCCGGCGCCCGCCGCCGGGCAATCATCGTCGGGGAGCGGCTCGCGCCGCGGAGGTGCCGGGGCGCGCGCCATGGAGGCGCGCGCGGCGGCCACGACCGCGCGCGCGCGTCAAGCGTGCCGCGCGCGCGGGGGGGGAGCGCGTCCGCGCGCGCGGCGTCCTCGTCGAGGGGCGCGTCGGTGGGGGCGTGCCCGCGCGCGGGGCTAGCGTGCCCCCCGCGCACCGTGGCGGCGTCGGGCGTGCCTACGCGTGAGGTGGGCGTGCCCGCACCGGGCGGCGGCGCCGTCGGGGGGGGCGCCGCGGCGGGCGCGGCCCCCGCGCCGGCCTCGTCGGAGGCCTCGAGGAAAAGGAAGCGGGCCTTTTCCTCCGCGAGGTAGGGAATCCGTTCTTCCTTTGCTTGGCCTTAATCGCTTGGTTATTAGACGCTCTAATCCTCCGTTCGCGTTTCCGCGGGCGGTGCCCACCGTCCCTCCCTCTTGCACCGGCCAAGGTGGCCGGAGGACGGATGCGTCGATCCCCACCGGCGGCGTTCGTCGAGGGGGTCGCGCCCGAGGGACGGGGCGTGGCGGCGGGCACGAGCGCGCTAGGCCGGGCGGGGCTTCGAGGCCCCGGCCGGTGGATCAACCCGCCGCGCCGCGGCCGGAGGTCGCGGGGGCGGCCGGGCGCCGGTCGCCACGGAGACGCGGGCCGCGGCGGCGGCTACGGTGGAGGTGCCGCCCGCGGTGGCGACCACCGGCGGGGAGGCGGAGCGGGCGCAACCTGCGAGAGCGCTGCGGATGTGACGGCGCGGATGGTGGTGGCGGCCACGGCGCCACGACGGCGCGCCGTGGTCGCGGAGGCGCGGTGGAGGCGCCGGCGGAGGGCGGCGCGGGCGGCTCCGCCCGCCCGGCGGTCCCCGGGCGGAGGTGGTGGAGCTCTCGGATGACTCCCCGCCGCCCGGGTGGAACCAGTGGGCCGCCGGCCCACGAACTCTCCCCGAGCCCCGGGGAGAGGGCCCTCGTGAGGCGTCACGAGGGTCGTATGATAGTGGGGGGCCGAGGGCACGACGCCGAGGGCCTCGTCCTCCCATGCCGGTCGCCCCGCCCAGGTGGGGGGGGCCGTGGAGGATCCCCCGGCGTTTGCTGACGCCCAGAGGGAGCAGGAGCTCTGGGGCGAGCTCATGAGCCACGGCGCCACGCTCAACCGCGCGTTGAACGAGGCGCTGCGGGTTCACAGCGGCCCGGCCTGGATCGTCTTCCAGGTGAGCCACGGTTGCTCTTCTTCTTTCTCTTTTTCGCTTTCGCGCGCTGTATTCAAGACTTGGCGCTGACGAGGCTCGGTGCGTGGATGCCAGGAGCTTGAGCGCCGCGCCCGCGAGAAGTACAGCGCGTTCGACCAGGTGAACGCCGAGGCCCGCCAGCTCCGGGAGCGGTGCAGCGCTTTCGACGCGCTTGCGGAAGCTCTTAGGACGCCGGACAGCTGGCTGGTCTACCGGGCGTTGGCGTGGTGTGACGTGCTCCCCGAGAGCTCAGGGCAGGACGCGGCGCGTGACCCAAGCCTCGGGCGGATCCGCGCAGCCCTCGTCGATCGTGACGAGGCGCCGGAGACGCGCGCGAGGACCTCGGAGAAGACGCGGACGTTGGCCGCCACCCGGGAGGCGGAGGTGGCCACCGCTCGCGCCGAGACCGGGAGGCTCCGCACGTCGCTCGAGGGAGCGCGAGCGCGGCGGCCGCCAGGGCGAGGAGCGGGCGCGCGGGATGGAGCAACGCGCCAAGGAGGCGGATGACCGAAGGCCGCCCTCGACGCCAAGGCTGCGGCTCTCGTCGCCGGCCGAGGGGCAGCTCCGGCGGGAGCGCGTCGCCCGCCGGGGGCCGAGGGGCGGCTCCGGCGAGGAGCAGGCCGCCCTTCGCGACGCCGGGACGGCGCGGGGAGCGGGGAGCGCGTCGCGCGCGAGACGGCGGAGAAGTCGCCGGGAGGAGCGGAACGCCGCATTCTGCGAGGGCCGAGGATGAGGTGTTGACGCTCGGCATCAGCAACGCCGCCCAAGAGATGGCCCTCGTCGAGCAAGGCGAGACCGTCCGGGCATCTCGAGCCGGCGCTCGAGTCCGCGCGCGCGCGACCTCGATCTGGAGAAGAGGCAGGTCGAGGGTAAGTTGCTGTCTGACCCTGCTTGTTAGTTTCGTTTTAGAGGATTCGTTTCCCCCTTTTTTTAATTTCTCGTCATCTTGTTGCTTCCGGAGCCTGCGCACGGCTTTGGGGCATGCTTGTCGGGCGGGCCGAGGCCCTGCAAGCCTCCTACAACTCCTCCGAGCGGGGAGCTGCGGGAGCCGCGGGACGCGGCCCTCGAGACCCGCCACGCCATCGAGGAAGGCGATGTCCAAGCCGGCGGTTCTCTGGCCAGCCGCCTGCGCGCCCTCGGTGGCCACGTCACGGAGCGGGTGCGGCGGGCGGGCCGCACTTGGGCGTGCGAAGGCCCTCGGAGTGGTGCGATCCCACTACGAGGTCAACCTCGAGGCGGTAGCGGAAGGCTACATCGTGCCCGAGGGCGTCGAGGACGAGGTGGCCATGGAGCGTGCGGACGCGCTTGCCGCCGACGCCGCCGAGTCGCTTGCCGAGGCTTTCGAAGAATTCCTCTTCCGGACGCCGCCGATGCGCGCGCTCCGCCCGCCCGAAAGCACCCGGGCGCTAGGCCCGTTTTTTTTTTTTTTTGTTTAAGTGTATCGAAATTGTGGCCTCGTGGCCTCTTGTAATTAAACAAGTAATTTCGTGAATCATAGACAGTTTGTAAATGAAATCGCTTGTTTATTACGCTTTTTGCTTCCTCTTCCTCCGAGTAGATTCTAGTTAGGGAAGTCCGCCTTTCGCGGGGGCCCGCCGGGTTGGAGGCGGGAGAGACGGGCCATAGCCGCGCGGCGTAGGCCGTCTCGGCTCGCGCGCTCCTTCCGCCGTGCCGCCTACGCCCGTTCGAATCGTAGCTCGTGGTTGAAGTAGGAAACAAACTTAGCGCGTGTTATTACGTTTTTTGCGCGAAAAAATGGGACCATTTGGGGGGGGGGGCCCCCCCCCCCACGGCCCCCGAGGGTAACTTGGGTTTCAGGGGAAAGCCGAGTTGCCCTTTTATTATACTTGGAGTATTTACATAGGTGACACCAACTGGGGTGTTGGCCGTGTGTTTGTACAACAGAAAATACTTGGAAATCCTAGCTAAGGGTAGAAGCGACGTAGCTGTTGGATGTTCCAAGCGTTGGTGAGTTCTTCGCCGTCCTCGTTGGCCAGCTTGTACGTGCCTGGTTTGAGCACCTTCACCACGACGTAGGGTCCCTCCCATGGGGGCGATAGCTTGTGGCGCCCTCGATTGTCTTGGCGTAGCCTTAGGACCAAGTCCCCCTCGCTGAAATCCCTGCGACGTATCTTGCGCGCTTGGTAGCGCCGTAGGGACTGTTGATACCTTGCGGAGTGCATCAACGCCACGAGGCGTACTTCGTCTAGCTGGTCCAGTGAGTCCTCGCGGGCTCGCTGGTTAGCGTCCTCGTTGTAGCCTCGAACCTTGGGCGACCCGTATTCCAGATCCGTGGGGAGGACGGCCTCCGCGCCATGGACTAGGAAAAACGGGGTGAACCCAGTGGCTCTGCTTGGGGTGGTCCTTAGGCTCCACACGACTGCTGGTAGTTCTTGGAGCCATTTCCGGCCAGATTTGTTGAGCTGGTCGAAAATTCTGGGCTTGAGGCCCTGTAGGATCATGCCGTTGGCGCGTTCTACTTGGCCGTTGGTCTGTGGGTGTGCCACAGCTGCCCAATCCACACGGATGTGGAACTTGTCGCAGAACTCCAAGAACTTCCGGCCCGTGAACTGGGACCCGTTGTCTGTGATGATGGAGTTTGGCACTCCAAAGCGGTAGACGATGTCCGTGAAGAACGAGACCGCCGCCTGCTCGGCCCTCAAATTCGTAATGGGGCGCACCTCCACCCACTTGGAGAACTTGTCAATTGCAACCGGCGGGTGGGTGAAGCCCCCGGCGCCTTCCGCAGGGGCCCGACGATGTCCAACCCCCACACGGCGAACGGCCATGTTACGGGGATTGTTTGCGCAGCGTGAGCGGCAAGTTGGTTTTGCGGGCGTAGAAGCGGCACCCCTCGCAAGTGCGCACGATTTCGTTGGCGTCCGCGACCGCGGTAGGCCAATAGAAGCCTTGGCGGAACGCGTTGCCGACGAGGGGTGCGCGGCGCGGCGTGGTGGCCACGGATCCCCGCGTGGATGTCCCGTAGGAGCTCGCGCCCCTCGGGAATGGGTATACACCGCTGGAGTATGCCCGACGCGGCGCGCTTGTACAGCTCGCCGTCGATGAGGGTGAATGACTTGGCCATCCTGGCGATGCGCCCGGCGCGCGGCCCGGTCCGCGGGGAGCTCCCCTTGACCAATCCAGGCGATGTACTTCTCCCCGCCGGTCCGCCCGGGTGGGGAGCCGGCTCGATGTCCATCGCGACAGCCTCGTGGGAGCCGTACCCCTCGAGAAGGGAGAGCACGTACGCCTCGTTCGAGGGGTCCTCTTCCATGGGTTCCGCACCCGCTGGATTCGAGGGAGCCCCCGAGGGTCCGCTGTCGCTCGAGGGGTAGGGCTCGAAGGCGACCGATGGTTGCGCGATGTCGCGCGCGAAAACGTTCGGGGGAACGGTGATCCGCCGGACGCGATCTTGGCGAGTTCATCGCCTCCTCGTTGTACCGGCGGGGTACATGATTGAGCTCGATGCCGTAGAATCCGTCTTCGAGGGGCCCGCACGGCCTTGCAATAGGCCTCCATCTTGTCGTCGTGGCAGCTCGCGTTCTTCATGACTTGGTCGATCACGAGCCGCGAATCCCCTCGCACGTCGAGGCGCTTGATGCCCAATTCAATGGCGATTTTGAGGCCGCGAGAGGAGGGCCTCGTATTCCGCCATATTGTTGGACGCGGGGAAGTGGAGGGCGCCTTGCGTAGCGCATGTGCTCCCCGAGGGGTGACACGAAGAGCGAGTGCCCGCGCCCGCTCCCGTCTTCATCACCGAGCCGTCGAAGAACGAGAGTCCGGCACTCGCTTGAATTTGAGGGGCGGCGGCACCGTGTGTCCGTCCACTCGCCGACGAAGTCCGCTAAGATTTGCGATTTGATGGCCTTGCGCGGAGCATAGGCGAGCGTCTCGCCCATCAACTCCACGGACCACTTGGCAGTCCGCCGCCGCGTCGGGGTTGCGAATGATCTCTCCTAGCGGGAAGGAAGAGACCACCGTAACCGGGTGGGCCTCGAAGTAGTGGCGGAGCTTGCGCCGCGCGAGGACTACCGCGTACAACGCGCTTCTCGGACCCGAGGGTAGCGCGTCTTTGTGTCCGACGGGACTTCGCCGATGTAATAGGCGGCCTCGCACGGGCGGGGCATGCCCTTCCTCCGTGCGCTCCACGACGATCACGGCGCCGACCACCGGGTGGTCGCGGCCACGTAGAGTTGGAGGGGTTCGCCGTCTTGTGGCGGCGTAAGGATTGGGGCGTGCGTCGGAGATGCTTTTAGCTTGTCGAGCGCTTCCGGGCCTCGGTGGTCCAAGAGAAGCGCTCGTGCTTCTTGAGCGGCCGGTAGAGGGCGGGCCCTTCTCACCGAGCCTCGAGATGAAGCGGCTCGGGCGGCAAGGCACCCCGGCACCTTCGCACCCCTTTGAGGTCCCGAGTGGACCCATTCGCTCGAGGGCCGCGACCTTTTCGGGATTGGCCTCGATCCCCCGTCGGGAGACGATGTATCCTAGGAGCATGCCCCGCGGCACTCCAAAGACACATTTTTCGGGGTTGAGCTTGACCCCGTTGGCCCGCGAGCAACCGAATGCGATGCCAAGGTCGCTGACCAGGTCGTCCGCCTTCCTGGTTTTGACGACGATGTCGTCTACGTAAGCCTCGACCGTTCGCCCGATATGATCCCCAAAAACGTGCTGCATACAGCGCTGATATGTTGCGCCCGCGTTTCTGAGGCCAAAAGGCATCGTGACGTAACAAAACGTCCCGAACGGTGTGATGAACGAAGTCGCGAGCTGGTCGGACTCCTTCATTTTTATTTGATGATATCCCGAATAGGCATCAAGGAAACAGAGTAGTTCACACCCAGCAGTGGAATCGACAATCTGATCTATGCGTGGTAAAGGAAAAGGGACTTTTGGACACGCTTTATTGAGACTGGTGTAGTCAATGCACATCCTCCACTTCCCATTTTTCTTTTTTACAAGCACAGGATTAGCTAACCATGTCGGGTGGAACACTTCCTTGATGAATCCGGCCTCGAGGAGCTTCCGCGGCTCCGCTCCGATCGCCCGACGCCGTTCCTCGTCGAAGCGGCGCGGCCGGCCGCCGAACGCCGCGGGCATTAGGCGAGATATCAAGGGAGTGCTCGGCGACCTCCCTCGGGATGCCCGGCATGTCCGAGGGGCTCCACGCAAAAACGTCGGCGTTGGCGCGGAGGAAGTCGACGAGCCTTGCTTCCTATTTAGGATCGAGGGTCGAGCCGACCCTCAAAGCCTTGCCCTCGGGGGCGATGGGTCGAGGGGGACCCCTTTGGTTTGCTCGGCGGCCTCGAACGTGCGGCGTGCTTGGTGGCGGAGCCGAGGTCGTCGTTGACCATCTTCTCCGGTGTGTTTACCGGCGCTTCACCCGGCGCTAGCGCCTCCGCATGCTCCACGCACTCGACATCGCGGTCGAATGCATGCTCGATCGACGACCCGACGGTGATGACGCCGTTTGGACCCGGCATCTTCATCTTCGTGTACGTGTAGTTGGGAACCGCCATGAACTTGGCATAGCATGGTCGCTCGAGGATGGCGTGGTAGGCCCCTTTGAATCCCACCACTTCGAACGTGAGGGTTTCCTTGCGGAAATTCTTGGGGGTCCCGAACCGGACGGGCGGATCGATCCGCCCGAGGGGTTGAACACTGCTTTCCGGGGCGCGATGCCGTGAAACGGCTTCGTGCCGGGCCGCAGCTGGTCCGGCCCAATCCCCATTAGGCGCAATGTATGCGCGAAGAGGATATTGAGGCTACGCGCTCCGTCCATAAGGACCTTCGAAAACCGGCGTTCCCAATGATGGGATCGACCACTGCGGGGGGTACCGGCCCGGTTCGGGATGCGATTTGGGTGATCATCCCGGCTAAAGGTGATGGCATCCTTCGACCGGTTGAGAAAGGCGGAGGTGCCCTCTCTGCGGCGAGGACCTCGTGCCGCTCCTTCTTGCGCTGCCGGGTTGACATGTCAACGGTGGGTCCCCCAAAAATGAGGAACACATTTTCGACGAGCGGGGGAAGCCACCTGCGTCGCCGTCGCCCCCATCCTTCTTGGCCTCTGCCTCCTTCGCGGCGGCACGGCCATAGAATTTCTTGAGCATGTCGCATTGCTCAAGAGTATGATTCACGGGGGTCTTGTGGTAGGGGCACGGCTTCTTCATCATGTCGTCGAACACCCGTTGACGGATAAAAGACGTATCCCTCTACGATCCGCAAGCGTACGGACCCCACACCTTTTTCACCACGGGATTCCCAAGGTTCTTGTCAATCCGCGGAGCAAGGGGATTACTAGCGCTTAACCAAGTACTAATCTAGTTGAATGGAAAACCTTTGAAAGAGAGTATTAATCTAAAAGTAAAGACAATCTACCTAAGTTAATCTAAGTTAAGTTGATCAAACAAATATATGGTTAAACTATATGGTAAAGGGGTGAACACAAGAGAGTGATTAAGAAAGATAAGCGTTCCCTCCCTAGGATCTAGGATAACATGGTATGCATCTACTACACGAAAGCGGTAAACCAATCTCACGGGGGTTGTGACCACGGTTTCGCCCTTTCCCTCCTCTCGTACTGTCACTACGCGAAGGTATTCGTGACTAGACCTATGATGGACACGGTATGTTGATGGAATCTATGGGAGTAGTGGATATCATACGCCGAAAAACACGGTGGCCTACCTTAATCATCAAAGCATCATCAACATGAAAACAATAGATTGGAACCACGAATCAAGTAGCGATCACATAGCATGTATCCATCTAATCCTAGGGATGAACGGAGACATTACCCCATCATCTTACACGGATTGAAGCACATAGGGGTGATGGAGACTCGGAGAACGTCGTCGATGAAGATGGCGGCGATGGAGCTTGGGACCACCCCTAGGCCAACGGCTTGGAGTCCTCCTCTTGCTTCCTTCTCTCCGCCGGCGTTGATCCTTGCGACGAGCTCATCTAACTCTCTCCCTCATCTTGCGGCGGCGGTTTTTCGGTGATTGGCGTCGGTAGGATGATTTGTTCGATGTGTCGGTCGACGGCGGCGGAGGGAATAAATAGACGAACACCTAGGGCAAAAGGGGGGACCGAACCGACCTCGGAGTGGGGCTGGGCCGGTCGGGACCCGGGCCGGCCGGCCCGAGCCCACTTCGGCCGGCTCGGGCCGGTTTTCTCCCCGGTTGCTTCTCGCGTGATCCCTTATTCGTGTGCACTTGCATGTGGGCCTTTGACGTCGTTTCCTTCACGGTTTAGGCTTGAATCCTTGCTATGCAAGCTTCGCCGTTTTGCTCGGTTGAGTCCCCGAAGACTTGCATGTTGACGCTTCGGTCCTCGGGTCATTTGGAGTCATGTTCATCGCGTGTCTTGACTCTTATCGGGCTTCATGATCTTCTTCCAAAGTGCTTGGTGAACTTATCCCGAAAGTCTCCTCTTTAGCGTAGATTTCTGCGTAAACAACAAACTCCAAAATCGACATGCAAGTGTGAACTTGTTATATCATTAGTATGCCTAGTGGCGGGTTAGTTGCAAATCATAATCGAAACCAATGTATAACAAGTACTCTAGGTTGACGGAAATTCACCGTCAACATCTCCCCCATGCTTAAACCTTGCTCGTCCTCGAGTAAGTAATCCTTGCTTAAAAGGGAAATCAGTGTTGCCTTCCAATGTTGTCCCTGCACTTAGTCATTCATGACGAGGCAAATTGCTCTCTCTTTAAGAATTTATTTTTAAAGTTCAAGTTGTGACCGGCTTCTTTTTCATTATGGAAGATAGACTAACAATAAAGAACAAGCCACATTTAACACGATGCTCTCAAACTTAAGTGAACTTCAAACCATTACCTTGTCACATGGAAGATTTTCAAAAAGATGCATATCCAACATAAGTGAAAATCTCTTGCAAAAGCTCATGGAACACTCATCTCATCAAGTCACTCAAGCCTATACTAGATTATTTTCAACTTACTCTACTCATATGTGATAGTGGAAGGCTTATGTGGAGCTTGGAAGGTTAAAAACAATCCTAGCAAAACATACATCCGAAATATTGTCAAATTAAGAGAGAGATCTATTGGAATTACCGAGACTCGTCAAAAAGGCCATGGAAAATAATTGTTGGAAAGAGAGAGCGACGAAACACACACATTTAGATAAGTGGACATGTGCAAGTGGCAAATGGATGATCCCGAGGCACGAGTGAAGTCCTCGTTATCGGATTGCACATGGTTGGAAGATTTGAGTATGGATTTGTCATTAAGGCACTTGAGAACTTATGAAGCAAAAAGATCCGAGGAGCATCTTTATTATTTTTCTTTATTCTATTTCCTTCTCATTTTTCTCTCTTTCTTTTTTTTTCACTTTATTCCTCCTATTTTTCTTACTTTTCTTTTCTTCTTATCATATTTTTTTCATTTTTCATTTTTATTCTTTTTTTTTTCTTTTGCTCCTCAAAACTTTTTGCAACATAATACTTACATAGCATTTGTGTCGAGAGAATGACTCCTCCCCCATGCTTGAACGATGCTCGTCCTCGAGCATAAAAGAGAGGGGAAATGACCGCTAAAGTAAGTATAAATTCCATAATCTTGCGGAATATTTGAATCTCCATCGAGAATTTTACTCCATACTCAAATTGGGTTGTGGACAAGGAGGTGATCACAAAAAGATGTTTTTGGTTTAGGGTGGATGCCCGGCGAAGTTTGTGAAATTTTCGATGTGAAAACCCACAATGCATGGACAAAAAGGCTAGCATGAAAACGTTACACAAAGGAATGACCAGCTTCTTAGTCTCGAACCATAGAAATCAATCCTAATCCAACTCATCAAAACATATGTTTGCAATCTACGGGTTTTGTTATCATAAAACATATATGTATATGGCTTTGGTAGGTAGAACTTTGCAAGAGCATCACAAATATGTAGATAGCATAAAAGTTAAGTTTTCATAAAAACAACAAGTTATCCGGCTATCCATAAACTTAAATCAAAGAGCAAAGATATGTATATGGGTCTAGAGCATAGTCATTTCACCTCCACAAATAAAAGAGCCGGTATTTAAATTAATTTCAGATCATATTATATAGAGCAATTAGCCAAGACATGTATAACTTCATGTAGGTAAAACAAAGCGGCAACTTTCATCATCTTTCCGTAAGCATAGGCAATGTAGAACATCGAGGTGGACACATGGTCATGCTTATCTATTGAAAGTAAAAAGAAACCTAGGTTGTCCTCCTAGTAGCCATGTTATTGCTTGAAGAGAAAAACAAAATGTTGCACCTAGTTGAGGTTGAAGGCATACTTACAAGCATTTGTGTTTGGAAAAGAGAAGGTCCATGGAGATGTTACCATCCTTTGTAATTCTTCGTTGCCTTTTTCCGACATCTCCATGTATCGATGTGGCTTTTGCTTTTGTCTTGATTTATTAATGCTCCTAAACTTCTGAATTTGATCTTGTATGCTTAATGGAGTCATTGGTCACCCTTCTCTTCAATGTTGTCATCACCATCTCCTCTTTCTTGTTCTCATCATCTCCTTGCTGTCTCTTTTTCATGGATTTCCCCCTCTGTCCAGAACAGAAAATATATCGAAATATGGCTCTATTGAAAAGTTTATGAAATTACCTTTCCAACGTGTGGTCATTCATCAAAAACGGAGTTCAAACAAGGGAGCTATGTCCGTTTTACTTCAGCGCTGCGTGCTGTCCAGAACTGATTTCAGGACGTGTTGCACTCGGTGATTCGGGCATAACCGCTTGTAGGAACCTCCGATTGTCTTGATTCTTGATTTGTTGGAATCGTAACTTCATGGGGCTTCTAAATATCCAAAAATATCCATTGTTTTCCCTTCGAGACCATGCAGAATTTTGATGAGATCGATAGCTTCTCGCGCATTGATCCGGTGATGTTAACGATCTTGATCATTCTATCTTCTAGAACGTCATGTTGCACTTCCGTGTTGAAGATTCAGGGTTTCCCCCATGCTTAGCATTTTGCTAGTCATGGAAGAAGAAGACAAAGCACTTCTTAGCCATCCTTCAATTTCCTTGTAGTGAGAGTCTTTATCTTGCACGTAAGACGTTAAACGCACATTCCACCCCCAAGGTGACGGTTGAGAGTAGATAGAATTGCCAATAATCCAACAATGTCTCCTAAGATTCTTAACTTGCGGCATAATTAGTTTAATGAGGAATAAAAACCTAATGAGTGTACGTGGTGCAAGGTGTGTATGCACATGATAGGAAAGCATATAAACAAAGACAATGTTTTCACCTAGTTCTAAACACCATGTTTACAACTAGGTTGCCGAATTTCTCCATAGCCATAAAGGTTTATTTATCAAGGGTTAAAACACCATGTCTATCCCTAAATCAATAACTCTTATAGCACAAGAAAAATTAAGCGCATTGCAGAGCTTATAAACTAACCAAAACAACATGAAAACATATGAAAAGCTAGCAAGGTTTATCAAACTTAATGATGATGGTCCGCAATCATGTTTAAACACCACGTTTACACAAGATCACAACAGAAAAAATACTCATAAGGCCTTATGAAGTATTAACATGGAAAATGAAGCATACATCATTAAGTATATAAAACAACCAAGCCAACTATGTGCAAAACATGTATACACAAAGAAACATCACGAGGACAACAAAATGCAATGCATGCAAATAAATAAGATCATGAATATGATGGTGGTTCTAAAAAGGAAAAATGAACTTAGATTAATAACCACAAGTTGATCATCATAAGATAGTGCCATTCTTTTATTTTCTCTAAGAAAGTAGTAAAAATATAAAGAAACGGGTTGCCTCCCGAAAAGCGCTTCATTTAAAGTCATAGAGCTCGACTTTCTCACATACCTTCTTTTCGTTGCATAGCCATGGCCCTTCATGCAAGAAGAAAAGGTACCAATGCAGCTTTAATTTACTTCCCATGTTGTGCTTGATCACTTATAGAAGACTTGCCCAAAGCATCCTTTTGTTTCATCATTATCTCCTTCTTTATCATCCTTCGGTGCTGCCTTCACTCTATGAATTTTTTTTTTTAATGTCCAGAACAGAAAGTATACTCAAGCTCTACTCCATTGCACAGTGCATAAAATTTCCTTTCCAACGAGTCTTCATTTGCTCAAATCGGACTCCGGACAAGAGAGTTACGTCGGTTTTACTTCGGCGATGAAATCTGTCCTGAAATTTCAGAACGTGCAACGCTCAATGTTTTCTCCATAACTCCTTGCACGGGTCTTCAAACTTGTTGGTTCTTGATGCGTTGGAATGGTAACTTGATGGAGCTTCTGGATATCTCATTTTCTTCATTTGTACACCTCTGAACAAGCTCTCAAATTGATGAAGACAGCAGCATCCATCGCGGGATTCGGAGAGGTTGATGATTTATCTTGCAACTCTTTCGGGCATGACTTCTTTTTTTTTTCATTATTCAAGCCTTGTCTACATGGTTAGTGAAAATCGGGCCTTTCCCGACATATGATTCTTTAAGGTCACTAGCTTGACCAAGCGCAAAGCATGATCGAGATTTACAAAACTTATTGTAAACATACGCGTCCATAATTAACACCACATGTGAATTGTAGCAACAAGTCAAGGTGTAAATAAAAGAAGCATATGTTTCATGCATAGCGCTTAGCTTATCATTAGGCAAAGGTTGTTTAGGTGTGAGATTAATTGGATCAAAAATAAATGTTTCCTCTTTTTCATTCTCAAGAAAATCTAGCCTATCAACATGATCACTATTGGAACAAGGCATAGACATTAAACTATCATTCATACTATTGGTTAAGCATGAGTATTTGAATTTATCATCATCAATACCAATAATATCTTGAGATTTCAGCGCGTACCTTGGCCTTAGAGATTTTTCAACAAGAGTGATATTTGGTTCATCAAGCGGTGTTGAAGGCGAATCGATCTCAAGTGTAGTTGCCTCTTCATCACCATCTTGCAATTTCTTCAACTCATCATGTGGAACATGTAATCCTTCAACTATGTATGCATTCATATCTTCTTTGAAGTCTTCTTTATCAACCAGATCTTCATCTTCAAAGACTTGTATGATGCTTTCTTTATCTTCCATGTACCACATGTCATCAAGATCGCTCATTGTTGATTCACTCTTTCCTTCATCCTTGAGTACTTCCATGTCTTGATTTGCTAGTGTGTAGGCTTCAATAGCACACAAGCTATCATCTAGCTTGAGTCCTATCTCCTCCCATTTATCCTTTGAGTCACTAGGCTCATCACGGTTGTACTCTTCTCTTCCTTCATCATAAATCTTTGATTTGTCAAACCGGTCGATCCATCCTTCATCTCCTTCTTTTCTTTCTTCTTCAAACATCTTTTGGATCGACTCTCCACTCATCTCTTGATCAAATATATCTTCAATTAGTTTGGCAATGTGTCGGCGTTCCTCCTTCCTTCGGTAGTTAATTAGTGGGGCGAAATCAACTTGAACCCAACCGGATTGCTTGAACTCCGCCAATGGTCTAGCATTCCACATACTTCGGCCTACATTCATGTTAATTTCAACATTTTTAACATCCGAAATGACTTCTCTTACCTTGGGAAGTGGATCTTCACTTTCTTGTATGGTCGGTTCATTTTCCTTGACCTTCGGTTCATCTTTTTCAGAAATTTCAGCAAGCACCTTGGGCTTGCTTTTGTCATTTTGCTCCTCTTGACAACATCTTTGCCAATCTCGTATTGTTCTTTGTCCATTGCTTATCCTTTGTAAGATTTGTGCGGCTTCACTAATTGTTTTATCCATTATATCACCACCTGCACACATGCTTACAAAACGAGACGAGTTAGGGGTTAGTGAAAAATAAAAGGTATGCAACATCAAGTCACGGAAAATCCCAAGTTCGGGCCTTGCTCAAGTAGTTCATTAAATCGGTCCCATGCTTCATCAATTCCTTCATCCTCTCCTTGCTTGAAATTGAGCACTTGCCTCCTTAAGTCTTGGACCTTGCTTAAGGGAAAGAACTTCAAAAGAAACTTCTTCACTAGCTCATCCCAATTTCCTTTTGCTTCAACGGACGCAAGTGTGTACCATCTTCGCGCTTCATCTTTGAGAGAGAATGGAAAAAGATTCCACTTGAACCAAGCGGCGGAACTCCTTTTTGTTGGACCGTGTTGCATAACATCGTGAATTCCTTAATGTGTCTATATGGGTTGTCATCCTCCAATCCTCTAAATGGTTTTGTCGCCACTAAATTGATGATTCCGGGCTTCGGTTCATAGTGGGTTGTAGCAAGCGCCAAATCTGATTTTTGCATCTCAATGTCTTCCATTGACGGCATTGCTAGCTCCCTTAGCGACATCTCTTCGTCTTCCAATGGTGAGGTGAACAAATCCATCTAGGCACAAGAAGAGTAGAAAGAAAAACAAAAAAGATTTTTTTTTTTTTTTTTTTTAGAAAATAAGGGTTAGGTGTTAGTAATCAACAAAATTAATACTAGATTAAACGTAGCAAAGCGGCTTGCTCCCCGGCAACGGCGCCGGAAAAAGGGGCTTGTTGACGGATAAAAGACGTATCCCTCTACGATCCGCAAGCGTACGGACCCCACACCTTTTTCACCACGGGATTCCCAAGGTTCTTGTCAATCCGCGGAGCAAGGGGATTACTAGCGCTTAACCAAGTACTAATCTAGTTGAATGGAAAACCTTTGAAAGAGAGTATTAATCTAAAAGTAAAGACAATCTACCTAAGTTAATCTAAGTTAAGTTGATCAAACAAATATATGGTTAAACTATATGGTAAAGGGGTGAACACAAGAGAGTGATTAAGAAAGATAAGCGTTCCCTCCCTAGGATCTAGGATAACATGGTATGCATCTACTACACGAAAGCGGTAAACCAATCTGCGGGGGTTGTGACCACGGTTTCGCCCTTTCCCTCCTCTCGTCCGTCACTACGCGAAGGTATTCGTGACTAGACCTATGATGGACACGGTATGTTGATGGAATCTATGGGAGTAGTGGATATCATACGCCCGAAAAACACGGTGGCCTACCTTAATCATCAAAGCATCATCAACATGAAAACAATAGATTGGAACCACGAATCAAGTAGCGATCACATAGCATGTATCCATCTAATCCTAGGGATGAACGGAGACATTACCCCATCATCTTACACGGATTGAAGCACATAGGGGTGATGGAGACTCCGGAGAACGTCGTCGATGAAGATGGCGGCGATGGAGCTTGGGACCACCCCTAGGCCAACGGCTTGGAGTCCTCCTCTTGCTTCCTTCTCTCCGCCGGCGTTGATCCTTGCGACGAGCTCATCTAACTCTCTCCCTCATCTTGCGGCGGCGGTTTTCGGTGATTGGCGTCGGTAGGATGATTTGTTCGATGTGTCGGTCGACGGCGGCGGAGGGAATAAATAGACGAACACCTAGGGCAAAAGGGGGGACCGAACCGACCTCGGAGTGGGTTGGGCCGGTCGGACCGGGGCCGGCCGGCCCGAGCCCACTTCGGCCGGTTCGGGCCCGGTTTTCTCCCCGGTTGCTTCTCGCGTGATCCCTTATTCGTGTGCACTTGCATGTGGGCCTTTGACGTCGTTTCCTTCACGGTTTAGGCTTGAATCCTTGCTATGCAAGCTTCGGCCGTTTTCCGGTTGAGTCCCTGAAGACTTGC
Source organism: Cenchrus americanus (assembly GCA_947561735.1). Taxonomy (NCBI): domain Eukaryota; kingdom Viridiplantae; phylum Streptophyta; class Magnoliopsida; order Poales; family Poaceae; genus Cenchrus; species Cenchrus americanus. The sequence goes on along the minus strand of OX387245.1, from coordinate 77,312,684 downwards.
ATGTTGACGCTTCGGTCCTCGGGTCATTTGGAGTCATGTTCATCGCGTGTCTTGACTCTTATCGGGCTTCATGATCTTCTTCCAAAGTGCTTGGTGAACTTATCCCGAAAGTCTCCTCTTTAGCGTAGATTTCCTGCGTAAACAACAAACTCCAAAATCGACATGCAAGTGTGAACTTGTTATATCATTAGTATGCCTAGTGGCGGGTTAGTTGCAAATCATAATCGAAACCAATGTATAACAAGTACTCTAGGTTGACGGAAATTCACCGTCAACATCTCCCCCATGCTTAAACCTTGCTCGTCCTCGAGTAAGTAATCCTTGCTTAAAAGGGAAATCAGTGTTGCCTTCCAATGTTGTCCCTGCACTTAGTCATTCATGACGAGGCAAATTGCTCTCTCTTTAAGAATTTATTTTTAAAGTTCAAGTTGTGACCGGCTTCTTTTTCATTATGGAAGATAGACTAACAATAAAGAACAAGCCACATTTAACACGATGCTCTCAAACTTAAGTGAACTTCAAACCATTACCTTGTCACATGGAAGATTTTCAAAAAGATGCATATCCAACATAAGTGAAAATCTCTTGCAAAAGCTCATGGAACACTCATCTCATCAAGTCACTCAAGCCTATACTAGATTATTTTCAACTTACTCTACTCATATGTGATAGTGGAAGGCTTATGTGGAGCTTGGAAGGTTAAAAACAATCCTAGCAAAACATACATCCGAAATATTGTCAAATTAAGAGAGAGATCTATTGGAATTACCGAGACTCGTCAAAAAGGCCATGGAAAATAATTGTTGGAAAGAGAGAGCGACGAAACACACACATTTAGATAAGTGGACATGTGCAAGTGGCAAATGGATGATCCCGAGGCACGAGTGAAGTCCTCGTTATCGGATTGCACATGGTTGGAAGATTTGAGTATGGATTTGTCATTAAGGCACTTGAGAACTTATGAAGCAAAAAGATCCGAGGAGCATCTTTATTATTTTTCTTTATTCTATTTCCTTCTCATTTTTCTCTTTCTTTTTTTCACTTTATTCTCCCTATTTTTCTTACTTTTCTTTTTTTCTTATCATATTTTTTTCATTTTTCATTTTTATTCTTTTTTTTTTCTTTTGCTCCTCAAAACTTTTTGCAACATAATACTTACATAGCATTTGTGTCAGAGAATGACTCCTCCCCCATGCTTGAACGATGCTCGTCCTCGAGCATAAAAGAGAGGGGAAATGACTGCTAAAGTAAGTATAAATTCCATAATCTTGCGGAATATTTGAATCTCCATCGAGAATTTTACTCCATACTCAAATTGGGTTGTGGACAAGGAGGTGATCACAAAAAGATGTTTTTGGTTTAGGGTGGATGCCCGGCGAAGTTTGTGAAATTTTCGATGTGAAAACCCACAATGCATGGACAAAAAGGCTAGCATGAAAACGTTACACAAAGGAATGACCAGCTTCTTAGTCTCGAACCATAGAAATCAATCCTAATCCAACTCATCAAAACATATGTTTGCAATCTACGGGTTTTGTTATCATAAAACATATATGTATATGGCTTTGGTAGGTAGAACTTTGCAAGAGCATCACAAATATGTAGATAGCATAAAAGTTAAGTTTTCATAAAAACAACAAGTTATCCGGCTATCCATAAACTTAAATCAAAGAGCAAAGATATGTATATGGGTCTAGAGCATAGTCATTTCACCTCCACAAATAAAAGAGCCGGTATTTAAATTAATTTCAGATCATATTATATAGAGCAATTAGCCAAGACATGTATAACTTCATGTAGGTAAAACAAAGCGGCAACTTTCATCATCTTTCCGTAAGCATAGGCAATGTAGAACATCGAGGTGGACACATGGTCATGCTTATCTATTGAAAGTAAAAAGAAACCTAGGTTGTCCTCCTAGTAGCCATGTTATTGCTTGAAGAGAAAAACAAAATGTTGCACCTAGTTGAGGTTGAAGGCATACTTACAAGCATTTGTGTTTGGAAAAGAGAAGGTCCATGGAGATGTTACCATCCTTTGTAATTCTTCGTTGCCTTTTTCCGACATCTCCATGTATCGATGTGGCTTTTGCTTTTGTCTTGATTTATTAATGCTCCTAAACTTCTGAATTTGATCTTGTATGCTTAATGGAGTCATTGGTCACCCTTCTCTTCAATGTTGTCATCACCATCTCCTCTTTCTTGTTCTCATCATCTCCTTGCTGTCTCTTTTTCATGGATTTCCCCCTCTGTCCAGAACAGAAAATATATCGAAATATGGCTCTATTGAAAAGTTTATGAAATTACCTTTCCAACGTGTGGTCATTCATCAAAAACGGAGTTCAAACAAGGGAGCTATGTCCGTTTTACTTCAGCGCTGCGTGCTGTCCAGAACTGATTTCAGGACGTGTTGCACTCGGTGATTCGGGCATAACCGCTTGTAGGAACCTCCGATTGTCTTGATTCTTGATTTGTTGGAATCGTAACTTCATGGGGCTTCTAAATATCCAAAAATATCCATTGTTTTCCCTTCGAGACCATGCAGAATTTTGATGAGATCGATAGCTTCTCGCGCATTGATCCGGTGATGTTAACGATCTTGATCATTCTATCTTCTAGAACGTCATGTTGCACTTCCGTGTTGAAGATTCAGGGTCTCCCCCATGCTTAGCATTTTGCTAGTCATGGAAGAAGAAGACAAAGCACTTCTTAGCCATCCTTCAATTTCCTTGTAGTGAGAGTCTTTATCTTGCCTGTAAGACGTTAAACGCACATTCCACCCCCAAGGTGACGGTTGGGAGTAGATAGAATTGCCAACAATCCAACAATGTCTCCTAAGATTCTTAACTTGTGGCATAATTAGTTTAATGAGGAATAAAAACCTAATGAGTGTACGTGGTGCAAGGTGTGTATGCACATGATAGGAAAGCATATAAACAAAGACAATGTTTTCACCTAGTTCTAAACACCATGTTTACAACTAGGTTGCCGAATTTCTCCATAGCCATAAAGGTTTATTTATCAAGGGTTAAAACACCATGTCTATCCCTAAATCAATAACTCTTATAGCACAAGAAAAATTAAGCGCATTGCAGAGCTTATAAACTAACCAAAACAACATGAAAACATATGAAAAGCTAGCAAGGTTTATCGAACTTAATGATGATGGTCCGCAATCATGTTTAAACACCACGTTTACACAAGATCACAACAGAAAAAATACTCATAAGGCCTTATGAAGTATTAACATGGAAAATGAAGCATACATCATTAAGTATATAAAACAACCAAGCCAACTATGTGCAAAACATGTATACACAAAGAAACATCACGAGGACAACAAAATGCAATGCATGCAAATAAATAAGATCATGAATATGATGGTGGTTCTAAAAAGGAAAAATGAACTTAGATTAATAACCACAAGTTGATCATCATAAGATAGTGCCATTCTTTTATTTTCTCTAAGAAAGTAGTAAAAATATAAAGAAACGGGTTGCCTCCCGAAAAGCGCTTCATTTAAAGTCATAGAGCTCGACTTTCTCACATACCTTCTTTTCGTTGCATAGCCATGGCCCTTCATGCAAGAAGAAAAGGTACCAATGCAGCTTTAATTTACTTCCCATGTTGTGCTTGATCACTTATAGAAGACTTGCCCAAAGCATCCTTTTGTTTCATCATTATCTCCTTCTTTATCATCCTTCGGTGCTGCCTTCACTCTATGAATTTTTTTTTTTAATGTCCAGAACAGAAAGTATACTCAAGCTCTACTCCATTGCACAGTGCATAAAATTTCCTTTCCAACGAGTCTTCATTTGCTCAAATCGGACTCCGGACAAGAGAGTTACGTCGGTTTTACTTCGGCGATGAAATCTGTCCTGAAATTTCAGAACGTGCAACGCTCAATGTTTTCTCCATAACTCCTTGCACGGGTCTTCAAACTTGTTGGTTCTTGATGCGTTGGAATGGTAACTTGATGGAGCTTCTGGATATCTCATTTTCTTCATTTGTACACCTCTGAACAAGCTCTCAAATTGATGAAGACAGCAGCATCCATCGCGGGATTCGGAGAGGTTGATGATTTATCTTGCAACTCTTTCAGGCATGACTTCTTTTTTTTTTTCATTATTCAAGCCTTGTCTACATGGTTAGTGAAAATCGGGCCTTTCCCGACATATGATTCTTTAAGGTCACTAGCTTGACCAAGCGCAAAGCATGATCGAGATTTACAAAACTTATTGTAAACATACGCGTCCATAATTAACACCACATGTGAATTGTAGCAACAAGTCAAGGTGTAAATAAAAGAAGCATATGTTTCATGCATAGCGCTTAGCTTATCATTAGGCAAAGGTTGTTTAGGTGTGAGATTAATTGGATCAAAAATAAATGTTTCCTCTTTTTCATTCTCAAGAAAATCTAGCCTATCAACATGATCACTATTGGAACAAGGCATAGACATTAAACTATCATTCATACTATTGGTTAAGCATGAGTATTTGAATTTATCATCATCAATACCAATAATATCTTGAGATTTCAGCGCGTACCTTGGCCTTAGAGATTTTTCAACAAGAGTGATATTTGGTTCATCAAGCGGTGTTGAAGGCGAATCGATCTCAAGTGTAGTTGCCTCTTCATCACCATCTTGCAATTTCTTCAACTCATCATGTGGAACATGTAATCCTTCAACTATGTATGCATTCATATCTTCTTTGAAGTCTTCTTTATCAACCAGATCTTCATCTTCAAAGACTTGTATGATGCTTTCTTTATCTTCCATGTACCACATGTCATCAAGATCGCTCATTGTTGATTCACTCTTTCCTTCATCCTTGAGTACTTCCATGTCTTGATTTGCTAGTGTGTAGGCTTCAATAGCACACAAGCTATCATCTAGCTTGAGTCCTATCTCCTCCCATTTATCCTTTGAGTCACTAGGCTCATCACGGTTGTACTCTTCTCTTCCTTCATCATAAATCTTTGATTTGTCAAACCGGTCGATCCATCCTTCATCTCCTTCTTTTCTTTCTTCTTCAAACATCTTTTGGATCGACTCTCCACTCATCTCTTGATCAAATATATCTTCAATTAGTTTGGCAATGTGTCGGCGTTCCTCCTTCCTTCGGTAGTTAATTAGTGGGGCGAAATCAACTTGAACCCAACCGGATTGCTTGAACTCCGCCAATGGTCTAGCATTCCACATACTTCGGCCTACATTCATGTTAATTTCAACATTTTTAACATCCGAAATGACTTCTCTTACCTTGGGAAGTGGATCTTCACTTTCTTGTATGGTCGGTTCATTTTCCTTGACCTTCGGTTCATCTTTTTCAGAAATTTCAGCAAGCACCTTGGGCTTGCTTTTGTCATTTTGCTCCTCTTGACAACATCTTTGCCAATCTCGTATTGTTCTTTGTCCATTGCTTATCCTTTGTAAGATTTGTGCGGCTTCACTAATTGTTTTATCCATTATATCACCACCTGCACACATGCTTACAAAACGAGACGAGTTAGGGGTTAGTGAAAAATAAAAGGTATGCAACATCAAGTCACCGGAAAATCCCAAGTTCGGGCCTTGCTCAAGTAGTTCATTAAATCGGTCCCATGCTTCATCAATTCCTTCATCCTCTCCTTGCTTGAAATTGAGCACTTGCCTCCTTAAGTCTTGGACCTTGCTTAAGGGAAAGAACTTCAAAAGAAACTTCTTCACTAGCTCATCCCAATTTCCTTTTGCTTCAACGGACGCAAGTGTGTACCATCTTCGCGCTTCATCTTTGAGAGAGAATGGAAAAAGATTCCACTTGAACCAAGCGGCCGGAACTCCTTTTTTGTTGGACTGTGTTGCATAACATCGTGAATTCCTTAATGTGTCTATATGGGTTGTCATCCTCCAATCCTCTAAATGGTTTTGTCGCCACTAACTTGATGATTCCAGGCTTCAGTTCATAGTGGGTTGTAGCAAGCGCCAAATCTGATTTTTGCATCTCAATGTCTTCCATTGACGGCATTGCTAGCTCCCTTAGCGACATCTCTTCGTCTTCCAATGGTGAGGTGAACAAATCCATCTAGGCACAAGAAGAGTAGAAAGAAAAACAAAAAAAGATTTTTTTTTTCTTTTTTTAGAAAATAAGGGTTAGGTGTTAGTAATCAACAAAATTAATACTAGATTAAACGTAGCAAAGCGGCTTGCTCCCCGGCAACGGCGCCAGAAAAAGGGGCTTGTTGACGGATAAAAGACGTATCCCTCTACGATCCGCAAGCGTACGGACCCCACACCTTTTTCACCACGGGATTCCCAAGGTTCTTGTCAATCCGCGGAGCAAGGGGATTACTAGCGCTTAACCAAGTACTAATCTAGTTGAATGGAAAACCTTTGAAAGAGAGTATTAATCTAAAAGTAAAGACAATCTACCTAAGTTAATCTAAGTTAAGTTGATCAAACAAATATATGGTTAAACTATATGGTAAAGGGGTGAACACAAGAGAGTGATTAAGAAAGATAAGCGTTCCCTCCCTAGGATCTAGGATAACATGGTATGCATCTACTACACGAAAGCGGTAAACCAATCTAGCGGGGGTTGTGACCACGGTTTCGCCCTTTCCCTCCTCTCGTCATTGTCACTACGCGAAGGTATTCGTGACTAGACCTATGATGGACACGGTATGTTGATGGAATCTATGGGAGTAGTGGATATCATACGCCGAAAAACACGGTGGCCTACCTTAATCATCAAAGCATCATCAACATGAAAACAATAGATTGGAACCACGAATCAAGTAGCGATCACATAGCATGTATCCATCTAATCCTAGGGATGAACGGAGACATTACCCCATCATCTTACACGGATTGAAGCACATAGGGGTGATGGAGACTCGGAGAACGTCGTCGATGAAGATGGCGGCGATGGAGCTTGGGACCACCCCTAGGCCAACGGCTTGGAGTCCTCCTCTTGCTTCCTTCTCTCCGCCGGCGTTGATCCTTGCGACGAGCTCATCTAACTCTCTCCCTCATCTTGCGGCGGCGGTTTTCGGTGATTGGCGTCGGTAGGATGATTTGTTCGATGTGTCGGTCGACGGCGGCGGAGGGAATAAATAGACGAACACCTAGGGCAAAAGGGGGGACCGAACCGACCTCGGAGTGGGGCTGGGCCGGTCGGACCGGGCCGGCCGGCCCGGAGCCCACTTCGGCCCGGTTCGGGCCGGTTTTCTCCCCGGTTGCTTCTCGCGTGATCCCTTATTCGTGTGCACTTGCATGTGGGCCTTTGACGTCGTTTCCTTCACGGTTTAGGCTTGAATCCTTGCTATGCAAGCTTCGCCGTTTTACGGTTGAGTCCCTGAAGACTTGCATGTTGACGCTTCGGTCCTCGGGTCATTTGGAGTCATGTTCATCGCGTGTCTTGACTCTTATCGGGCTTCATGATCTTCTTCCAAAGTGCTTGGTGAACTTATCCCGAAAGTCTCCTCTTTAGCGTAGATTTCCTGCGTAAACAACAAACTCCAAAATCGACATGCAAGTGTGAACTTGTTATATCATTAGTATGCCTAGTGGCGGGTTAGTTGCAAATCATAATCGAAACCAATGTATAACAAGTACTCTAGGTTGACGGAAATTCACCGTCAACAACACCCCCGGCCTCGAGGGGCCGGTCGAGGGCCCCGTCGGGCGGGTCAACGAGCGAGGGCTTCGGCGTTGCCGCCGTTGCGCCCCCGCTCGCGCGCCTCGCGGCGCGCGCTTCTTCCCCCTTCTTGCCCCGCTTGTCGTTGCGGCGCGGCTCCTTGGACCCGCCCGCCCTCCGCGGGCGTGTCCTCGGAGCGCTTGCCCTTCTTGCCGTCGAAGATCGCCCCCACGGCCTCCTCTCCGGAGGCGAAGCCGGTGGCAATGTCGAACGGCTCGTTCGAATCCGCGGGCGGGCGGCGTCCCGGCTCGCGCACAAGGTCCCGCACGTGGTGCCCTCGAGGAACGCGTGCACGATCTCGGATTGTGCCACGGCGGGGAGCTCGTGCGGCGCTTGGAGAAGCGCCGTATGAAGTCCCGCGGCGATTCGCCCGGCTTCGCGTGCGGGGAGCGCGGATCCCGGGAGTTCCCGGGGGCGCACGTATGTGCCACGGAAGTTGCCCACGAAGGTGTGGACTAGATCGTCCCGGTTGTGGATGCGGGCCGGCGGGCAAGTGCTCGAGCCATGTCCGGCCGCGTCGCCCGGATGCGGGGGCAAGTTGCGGATGATCACTTCGTCGTTGGTGGCCCCGCCCGGGCGACGAGCCGGGCGGTAGTCGTTTAGCCAAACACGAGGGTCCGTCTCCCCGTTGTATTTGGTGATCGTCGAGGGTTGACGGAAACGTCGGGGGAAACGCCGCCGTGCGGATCTCCCGGCCGAACACGCGGGTGCAGCGGGGGCTCGGCGTTGGGGAGCGATCCTCACCGCCGTCGTAGCGTCCACCCCTTCGAGGGTGGTAGCCCCCCGGCCGCTCGCGCGTCCGCCTTGCCTGGTGCGCCCGGCGTTGATGACGTTGCGGGCGTCGCCATCCGGCGCCCGCGCGTGTCGAGGAGGCGTTCCTTGGCCGGCGTGCGTCCACGGTCGGCGGGTCGACCCGCATGCACCGAGGGTTCGCCCCCGGTGCCGGATCATCACCCCGCGCGTCCCCCTGTTGGCGGATGCGTGAGGCCGAGCTTTCGGCCTGCTGGACGGCCGCTTGCTCAAGGAGGGTCTGCACCTCGCGGTGCATTTCTCGAGCCTCGGGGGTCGAGGGTGCCGGCATGGCGCGCAGCAGTGTTGCGGCGGCGATGAGCTTTTGGCTCGCCCGCGGCGGAGTATCCGCGTTGTCGACGTTGGGGACGGGGTTGAGGCGGTCGCGGACTGTCGGCCCCGGCTCCCGCGCGCGTTCGCCGCGCGCGGAGGCCTCTCCCCGCCATCGAGGCGCGGGAGCGCCCGCACGGTCCGTACTCCTCGGCCCGGTTTGGCCTCGAGCTCGCGAGCTTGGGCCACCGCGCGTCGACGTCGGCCCCGGCGAGGTGCGCTTGGCCCCGCGGCCGGGCGCGTGGCAACCCCTGGGGCTGGCGTGACTTCCCCATCTCCGGCGCCCGCCGCACCGGCGGCGTTGGCCGGGTCGTTGGTGATGACGGCGCAGCATTCCCGCGTGGGGTCGTAGCTCCCAGTGCTGGAGTCGTCGGAGCAGCCGAACCAGTAGTCCGTGGCGTCGAGGAAGCGCCTGAACGCGACTGGGTCCGGTACACCAGAGAAGTCCCACTCCGCGTACCCATGACGGTTGGCGGGTGGCATCGTGTCCACCGAGCCCGAGGGACGACTCGTCCGCTGCTGAAGTGCCGGGATTCCTGGCGACGAAGACGTGCCGACCAGGCGGAACCCTGCGCATTGTCGTGTTGACGTTGGCGTTGTAGGCCGTAGTGGCGCCACGCGGCCGATGGGGACGCGTGGTCGGAGACCGCGCGTGGTCCCGCCGGGGCGGTGGCGGCCGTCGTGACGGTGGGCGCACCGCGGCCGGGCGGCGGCGCGCTCGGCCGCCGCCGCTCGGACCGCGCCCGACGCGAGCGCGGCCGGAGCGGCGACGGCGTCGCGGCGTCGACGGACCCGCGCATCCGTGCCTGCGGTACCGCGCCGGTGTCGTGCGTGCGGTGGTGACCGGAGCGGACCCCGGCCTCCCGCGCGCGCGCGGCTCCTCACGGTTGGTGAGGCGCATGAGATAGCCATTCCCCGTGGCTTGGAAGTTCAAGTCCCCGAAGCGGATCTCGAGCCGGCGGAAGGGGGTCCGAGCTACCCATGTTGTAGCGGGTGCTACGGTACTCAGTGCGAATCACCATGGAGGGAGTCAGCGAAATGACCTTAGGCGCTCGGATGCCCCACGGTGGGCGCCAACGTCGGTGCGGAATATGGTCCCGACACTAACCAGTAGATAGCGCCTAAGTTTATCCCTCTATGGTCGATGCAAAGCAACAAGTGACACAAGGTTTATCCTGGTTCCGGCCGAGGGGGCCGTACGTCCAGCAGTGGGGTGCTCGTGGCACTATATTGCTCAGCACCGGGGGTGCTTGTAGTGGGGCAAATACAAGCAAGGCGGGAGAGGAAGCGTGGCTCCCAAGTCCCTAGTGAATGGCTGAAGATGTTGTGGGAGAATAAGAGAGTGAGTGCACAGTGCGTTATGTTGAGCGAACTCGTCCGAACTTGTCCCCCCCGCGGCTGGGGGCTCGCTTCCCCTTTTATAGGCCAAGGGGGCGGCGAGTTACATGCGCGCCGCGCTACCTAGCTGTGTGTAGGAGCGTGTCGTGCTACAGCGTAGAGCGGGCGATCGTCCGGATGATCCACGCCGCGCTCCGGCCATGATGGCCTACTGCGTACCCGAACAGTGGCGGTTCGAGGGTAGGAGGTGGCAGATGGTGATGGCGTTCTTTGATAGGCTTCGAGGGAGGTGCTGATGACGACCGGTACGGGATACAGGAGCGGGCAGAACGGCGTTCCTTCCCAATGAGCTCTGCGGTGGCGGGGTGGTTGCTGCGGTGCTTCGGCGTGCGCCTGTGGAGTCAGACGTCCGCCCGCACGCGTGGGTACGGCGGCCGCGCCGTTACAGAGGCCGGGATGGCCACCCACCGGCCTAGCGCCCCTCACCTAACCTGCAAGGTCACGAGAAAGTAGAATCGAGGGTGCGCCCGGCCCCCCTTTCGAGGGTCGGGCGCGTTAGCCGTATAGCGGCGTGCGCACGGTGTCACGGGACTGACACCGGCCGTACCGCACAGTCCATCCCACAGTGGCGGGGATGGGCTCCTTCCATGGGGAGTTGGTGCGGCGGCACCGGGGCGTGAGCCCGGGCGCGTGATGGCGCCGTCCGCGGCGTCGGGCGTTAAATGCCCAAGTACGGGGCCGGCGCACGCGTGCGGGGGCGCCGTGATCGTGGCGGGCCCCGGCCGAGGGCGGAGCGGACCCTCGAGCGAGGCGGGGCTCGCTCGAGGGGGAGCGCGCCCTCGGCGGGGGCGGGGCCGCTCGAGGGAAGGGTCGTCCCTCGAGCGGGGGCGGAACCCGTTCGAGGAGGGAGTTGCCCCTCGAACGGGGCGGAGCCCGTTCGAGGAGGAGCATGCCCTCGGGCGAGGCGGAGCCCGCTCGAGGGGTCTTCCTAGGCGGGCCGCCTTGGTGGGCCTCCGAAGTCTGCCGCGTGGGCCGCGTCTGCGGGGTTAGTTTCTGCATGGTTAGGCTTAGTTTATATTGATGCGGGAATTTAAGTAGGGGTTCCCCCCTTGTTTGAGGGGACCCCCGGGGCGGTCCCCGACACCCGTCGGCGTATTTTCCGTGCCCGGTAGCGCCTAAGGGACCGTTGGTACCTTGCGAGTGCATCAAGGCTACGAGGCGTGCTTCGTCCGGACCGGTCCGGTGAGTCCTCGCGGGCTCGCTGGTTTGCGTCCTCGTCGTAGCCTCGAACCCTGGGTGACCCGTACTCTAAGTCCGTGGGGAGGACGACCTCTGCGCCATGGACCAGAAAAAACGGGGTGAACCCGGTGGCTCTGCTTGGGGTGGTCCTTAGGCTCCACACGACCACCGGTAACTCCTGGAGCCATTTCCGACCAGATTTATTTAGCTGGTCGAAAATTCTAGGCTTGAGACCTTGTAGGATCATGCCGTTGGCACGCTCTACTTGGTCGTTGGTCTGCGGGTGTTCCACAGCTGCCCAATCCACACGGATGTGGAATTTGTCGCAGAACTCCAAGAATTTCCTGCCTATGAACTGGGACCCGTTGTCGGTGATGATGAAGTTGGGCACTCCAAAGCGGTGGATGATATCGGTGAAGAACGTCACCGCCTGCTCTGCCCTGAGGTTCGTAATGGGGCGCACCTCCACCCACTTGGAAAACTTGTCGATCACGACCAACAAGTGGGTGAAGCCCCCGGGCGCCTTCCGCAGGGGCCCGACGATGTCCAGCCCCCACACGGCGAACGGCCATGTTATGGGAATGGTCTGCAGGACATGAGCAGGAAGGTTGGACTTGCGGGCGTAGAACTGGCACCCTTCGCAGGTGCGCACGGTCTCGCTGGCATCCGCGACCGCGGTAGGCCAGTAAAAGCCCTGGCGGAAAGTGTTGCCAACGAGGGTACGGCACGCGGCGTGATGGCCGCAGATTCCCGCGTGGATGTCCCGCAGGAGCTCGCGCCCTTCGGGAATGGGGATGCACCGCTGCAAGATGCCGGAGGCGGCGCGCTTGTACAGCTCGCCGTCGACGAGGGCGAAGGACTTGGCCATCCTAGCGATGCGCCTGGCCTCGGCCCGGTCCGAGGGGAGTTCCCCTCGAGCCATCCATGCGACATACTTGTCGCGCCAGTCAGCCCTGACAGGGGCTGGCTCGATCTCCATCACATCGGCCTTGTAAGCACCATACCCCCTCGAGGAGGGAGAGCACGTACGCCTCATTCGAGGGGTCTTCTTCCATGGGCTCCGCGCCTGTTGGATTTGAGGGAGCCCCCGAGGGTTCCGCGTGGCTCGAGGGGTGAGGCTCGAAGACGACGGAGGGCTGGGCGATGTCACGGGCGAAAACGTTCGGAGGGACGGTGATCCGCCCGGACGCGATCTTATCCAGCTCGTCCGCCTCCTCGTTGTACCGGCGGGGCACGTGATTGAGCTCGATGCCGTAGAACTTGTCCTCGAGGGCTCGTACGGCCTTGCAATACGCTTCCATCTTGTCATCGTGGCAACTCGCATTCTTCATGACTTGATCAATCACGAGCTGCGAACCCCCCCGCACGTCGAGGCGCTTGACGCCTATCTCGATGGCGATCTTGAGGCCGCAGAGGAGGGCCTCGTACTCAGCCATGTTGTTTGACGCGGGGAAGTGGAGGCGCACCGCGTACCGCATGTGCTCCCCGAGGGGTGACACGAAGAGCAGGCCCGCGCCCGCCCCCGTTTTCATCACCGAGCCGTCGAAGTACAGAGTCCAGCACTCTGCTTGGATCTGCGGCGGTGGTAGCTGCGTATCTGTCCACTCAACGACGAAATCCGCCAGGATCTGGGACTTGATGGCCTTGCGCGGGGCGTAGGCTAGCATCTCGCCCATCAGTTCTACTGACCACTTCGCGATTCTGCCCGCTACGTCTGGATTGCGGATGATCTCCCCTAGCGGGAAGGAGGAGACCACTGTGACGGGGTGTGCAAGGACCACCGCATACAGCAGCTTTTGGACTTGAGGGTAGCGCGTCTTGGTGTCGGACAAGACTTCGCTGATGTAATAGACCGGCCGCTGGACCGGTAGGGCGTGCCCTTCCTCCGTGCGCTCCACCACGATTACGGCGCTGACCACCTGGGTGGTCGCGGCCACGTAGAGCTGTAGGAATTCGCCGTCTTGCGGCGGCATGAGGATCGGGGCGCGTGTCAGGGAGGCCTTTAGCTTGTCGAGCGCGTCCTGGGCCTCGGCGGTCCAGGAGAAGCGCTCGTGCTTCTTGAGGAGGCGGTAGAGGGGCAGGCCCTTCTCACCGAGCCGCGAGATGAAGCGGCTCAAGGCGGCAAGGCACCCCAGCACCTTCAGCACCCCTTTGAGGTCCCGGATTGGGCCCATTCGCTCGAGGGCCGCAACCTTCTCGGGATTGGCCTCGATGCCCCGTTGGGAGACGATGTATCCTAGGAGCATGCCTCGCGGCACTCCAAAGACACATTTTTCGGGGTTTAGTTTGACCCCGTTGGCCCGTAGGCAGCCGAACGCGATGCTGAGGTCGCCAACCAGGTCGTCCGCCTTCCTGGTCTTCACGACGATGTCGTCTACATACGCCTCAACCGTTCGCCCGACGTGGTCTCCGAAAACGTGTTGCATGCAGTGTTGATATGTTGCGCCCGCGTTTCGGAGGCCGAACGGCATCGTGACGTAACAGAACATCCCGAACGGCGTGATGAACGAAGTCGCGAGCTGGTCGGACTCCTTCATCTTTATCTGGTGATACCCGGAGTAGGCATCAAGGAAGCAAAGCAGCTCACACCCAGCCGTTGAATCAACGATTTGATCAATGTGTGGCAAAGGAAAAGGAACTTTAGGACATGCTTTATTAAGACTAGTGTAGTCTATACACATCCGCCACTTCCCGTTCTTTTTCTTTACAAGTACAGGGTTTGCTAGCCACGTCGGGTGGAACACTTCCTTGATGAACCCGGCCTCGAGGAGCTTCCGCAGCTTCGCTCCGATCGCCCGCCGCCGCTCCTCGTCGAAACGGCGGAGCCGCTGTTGCACGGCACGGGCATGAGGCAGGATATCAAGGGAGTGCTCGGCGACCTCCCTCGGGATGCCTGGCATATCCGAGGGGCTCCACGCGAAGATGTCGGCGTTGGCGCGGAGGAAGTCAACGAGCACCACTTCCTATTTTGGGTCGAGGGTGGAGCTGACCCTCAACGCCTTGCCCTCGGGGGCAGCAGGGTCGAGGGGTACCTCCTTGGTCTGCTTCGCGGCCTCGAAACTGCTGGTGTGCTTGGCGGTGGAGTCGAGGTCCTCGTTGACCATCTTCTCCAAGGTGGTCACCAGCGCTTCAACCAGCGCCAGTGCTTCTGCATGCTCTACGCACTCTACGTCGCAGTCGAATGCGTGCTCGATGGACGAGCCCACAGTGATGATGCCGTTCGGTCCTGGCATCTTCATCTTCAAGTAGGTGTAGTTGGGGACCGCCATGAACTTGACGTAGCAGGGCCACCCAAGTATGGCGTGATAGGCGCCCTTGAACCCCACCACCTCGAAGGTGAGTGTTTCCTTGCGGAAATTCTTCGCGATCTTGGGAACCAAACCGGCGGGTCGACCGCCCGAGGGGCCGGACGCGCTTGCCGGGCGCGACGCCATGGAACGGCCGTCGTGCCGGGCCGGGAAGCCGGTCCAACCCGATCCCCAACAGGGCGCGGCGTGTGCGCGTAGAGGATGTTGAGGCTACTGCCCCCGTCCATCAAGACTTTTGAGAACCGCGCGTTCCCAATGATCGGGTCGACCACAAGCGGATATTGGCCCGGGTTGGGGATGCGGTTCGGGTGGTCTTCCCGACTGAAGGTGATGGCATCCTCCGACCAATCGAGGAAGGAGGGAGGCGCCCTCTCCGTGGCGAGGACCTCGTGCCGCTCCCGCTTGCGCTGGCGGGTCGACATGTCGACGGTGGGTCCCCCGAAGATGAGGAACACGTTCTCCACGGCGGGGAAGCCGCCGGCGTCGCCATCTCCTCCGTCCTTCTTGGCCTCCGCGTCCTTCGCGGCGGCGCGACCGTAGAACTTCTTGAGCATGTCGCATTGCTCAAGCGTGTGGTTTACTGGGGTCTTGTGGTATGGACATGGCTTCTTCAGCATGTCGTCAAACACCCCCGGACCTCGAGGGGCCGGTCGAGGGCCTCGCCGAGCCGGGTCAACAGCAAGGGCCTCGGCATCGTCGCCGTCGCGCCCCGCTCGCGCGCCTCGCGGCGCGGCTTCTCCCCTTTCTTGCCCCGCTTGTCCTTCCGGTGGGGGCTCTGCGGACTTGCCGCCGCCCTCCGCGGGTGCGTCGTCCGAGCGCTTGCCCTTCTTGCCGTCAAAGATCGCCCCCACAGCCTCCTCTCCTGAGGCGAAGCTGGTGGCGATGTCGAACAACTCGTTGGAGTCCGCGGGCGCTGCGCCCCAGCTCTCGCACGAGGTCCCGGCATGTGGTGCCCTCGAGGAAGGCGTGCACAATCTCAGATTGCGCCACGCTTGGGAGCTCTGTGCAGCGCTTGGAGAAGCGTCGTATGAAATCCCGGAGCGACTCGCCGGGCCCGGGGTGCGGGAGCGCGGGTCCCAGGAATTCCCAGGGCGCACGTACGTGCCCTGGAAGTTACCCACGAACGTGCGGACCAGATCCTCCCAGTTGTGGATCTGGCTGGCGGGCAGGTGCTCGAGCCACGTCCGGGCTGAATCGCCGAGGTGTAAGGGCAGGTTGCGGATGACGACCTCATCGCTGGTGGCCCCGCCCAGCTGGCACACCAGGCGGTAGTCGTTGAGCCACACTCGGGGATCCGTCTCCCTGTTGTACTTGTCAATGGTCGAGGGTTGGCAGAAGCGTTGAGGGAAGGCCGTCGCACGGATCTCCCGGCTGAACACACGGGTCCCCGGGGGTTCCGGCGTCGGGGAACGGTCTTCATCACTGTCGTAGCGTCCACCCCGTCGAGGGTGGTAGCCTACCGCCGCCCGCGCATCCGCCTTGCTCGTGCGGCGGGCGTTGATGACGTTGCGGGCGTCACCGTCCGGCGCCCGCGCGTGTCGAGGAGCCGCTCCTTGGCGCGCGCGCGCCCGGGTTGGCGGGTCGCCCCGCCGCTTCTCCCCGCATGGACCGAGGGTTCGCACCCCTGTGCGGCCCCGTCGTCTCGTGCGTCCCCCTGTTGGCGGATGCGCGAGGCTGAGCTCTCGGCCTGTTGGACGGCCGCTTGCTCAATGAGCGCCTGCACGTCGCGGTGCAGGTTCCATGCCTCAGGCGTCGAGGGGGCCGGCATGGCCCGTAGCAGCGTCGCGGCAGCGATTAGCTTCTGGCTCGCCCGCGGAGGCGCGTCCAGGTTGTCGACATTGAAGTCAGCGTTGATGCGGTCGCGGGCACCTTGCCCGGCCCTCCCGCGCGCGTTCGCCGCGCGCGGAGGCTTCCCCAGCCCTTGAGGCGCGGAGCAGCCGCACCGTTCGGTACTCCTTCGCCAGCTTGGCCTCGAGCTCACGGGCTTGGGCCAGCTGTGCATCGGTGTTGGCCCCAGCAGGGGTGCTCGGCCTGCGGCCGGGCGCGGAGCGATGCCCGGGGCGGGCGTGACCTCCCTGTCGCCGCCGCCCACCGCGCCGGTGGCGTTTTGGCCGGGTCGTTGGCGATGACGACGCGGCATTCGCGCGCGGGGTCGTAGCTCCCGTGCCGGGAATCGTCGAAGCACCCGAACCAGTAGTCCGTGGCGTCGAGAAAGCGCCTGAACATGACTGGGTCCGGTACGCCGGAGAAGTCCCACTCTGCGTATCCGTGGAGGTTGGCGGGTGGCAACGCGTCAAGGGAGCCTAGAGACGACTCATCGCCCGCGGAGGCGCCAGGGTCCCTGGCGACGAAGACGTGACGGCCAGGGGGAACGCGGCGCATCGTCGTGTTGACGTTGGCGTGGTAAGCCGTCGTGGCACCGCGCAGACCGATGGGGAAGTGCGGTCCGCAGACCGTGCGCCGCCCCCACCGGGCGGTGGTTGCGGTGCTGACGGGCGCGCCGTGTTGGGAGGCGGCGCGTTCGGCTTGCCGTCGCTCGGACCGTGCCACGGCGCGAACGCCGGCCGGGAGCGGCGGCGACGTCGCGGTGTTGACGGGCCCGCGGCATCCGTGCCGGTGGGCGTCCGCGTCGCGGCGTGCGTGCGGCCGGGGCCCGGGGCGGACCCGGCCTGGCGCCGCGCGCGTAGCTCCTCACGGTTGGTGAGGCGCATCAGGTAGCCGTTCCCCATAGCCTAGAAATTCAGGCCCCCAAACCGGATTTCAAAACCGGCGGGGAGGGGGTCCGAGCTGCCCATGCAGTAACGTGTACCGCGATACTCAGTGTGGATCACCATAGAGGGAGTTGATGATGGATTGACCCTAGGCGCTCGATTGCCCCACGGTGGGCGCCAACTGTCTGTGCGGAAAGTGGTCCCGACACTGACCAGTAATGAGCGCCGAGGTCTATCCCTCAATGGTCGATGCTAAGCAACTAATGACACGAGTTTTATCCTGGTTCCGGCCGAGGGGCCGTACGTCCAGCAGTGGTGTGCTCGAGGCACTATATTTCTCAGCACCGGGGGTGCCTGTAGTGGGGCGGCTACAAGCAAGGCGGGAGAGGAAGCGTGGCTTCCAAGTCCCTGGTGAAGTGGCTGAAGATGTTGTGGGAGAATTGGAGAGCAAGTGCGTGATGTGTTGTGTTCTGTCTCCTCGTCCGCGGCAGGGGGGTTCATCCTCCTTTTATAGACCAAGGAGAGAGCGAATCACATGCATGCCGCGCTATTTAGCTACGTGGGGAAGCGTGGTGTGTCATGCCGTAGAGTAGGCGGCCGCCTGGACAGTCCTTGCCGCGATCCGGCCATCATGGCGTATCTTGTACCCGCACAGGGGTGGCCTCGAGGGTAGGAGTGGAGCGGACGGCCGTGATGTCTTCAGGCGGACTCGAGGGAGTTGCTGACGTCGGTCCGTACGGGGCACAGTGGCAGGTAAGGCGGCGCCCCGTTCCTGCAAGCTGCACAGCGCCGGAGCTTTTGCCACAGCGCCCGGCGTGGGTTTGTACGCGCGGGGGCGACTGCCATGCCGTTACAGTGGCAGGGATGGCGCCCCGCCGGCCTAACGCCTCCACCTAACCCTGCAGGGTCACAAGAAAGCAGATCGAGGGTGCAGCCGGCCCCCTTCGAGGGCTCGGCGCGTTAGCCGTACCGGAGCATGCGGCGCGGGGTCACGGGACTAGCACCGGCCACGCCGCACAGTCCCCTACAGTGGCGGGGATGGGTTCCCTCCTGGGGAGTTGGTGCGACGGCACCGGGGCGCGAGCCCCAGGCGTATGATGGCGCCGCCCCGCTGTTGCCAGGGCATTTAATGCTCGCGTACAGGAATAGGCGTGCGTGTGCGGGGCGCCCTCGAGCGAGGCGGAGCCCGCTCGAGGGCGGAGTAGACCCTCGATCGAGGCGGAGCCTGCTCGAGGTAAGCGCACCCCCCTCGAACCGGGCGGAGCCCGCTCGGGGGCGGCGTGCGCCCTCGAGCGAGGCGAAGCCTGCTCAAGGGGATCTTTGAGTGGGCCGTCCTGGTGGGCCGTCGGGGCCACCGCGGCGTGGGCCCTACCTCGTGTGTTTAAGTGAGGTGCGCTTAGCTTTGGCTTGTCGTGGGTTTTTAGTGGGGATTCCCCAGTTTGTTTAAGGGGACCCCTAGGGCTGTCCCCGACAAAGTGGGTTGGTATACACTTACACCTAGTAATTAGGTGCTGCTAAGTAAAACTTGATCAACTTATAAAATGCTTACCGCTGTGAACCATAGCCTATCCTTGATAGCCTTGCATTGTTTCCCCCACTTGCTGAGCACCAACCATAAGTGTGCTCACCCTTGCTCACTGCTATTCAGAGGAGAACATCGGAGGCGAGGATGAGTACTGGAGCGACTATGAGGAGTTCTAGGGCATGCAGATCCCCCAGTCATCATGCCTGTGGAAGTTGAAGATGGAGCTGCTCGTCGTTTAGTTATCGTTTGTGTTTGGACCTTCGAGTCCACCCCTCTGAGTGTAATAAAGAATATTGTATCGGTTTAACTCTCGTACGTTTTGTTACTGCAATGGTATTACACTCGTTTTGTCTATCATGTGTGTGTAAATTGATCCTGGCGCACACGTGAGATGCATTCGGTTTTCCTTGTAAAATCGGGTGTGACAAAGTGGTACCAGAGCCGTGATGACTGTAGGTCGCAGCCTTAGTTAGAAATGGACGAAATTAAGGATTCATGTTTTAGAAAACCTTATCATGCTTCAAATCATCTTATTTATGCATTAAAAATCTAATTTAATCTTGTTTTTCATTTAAACTCTGTCATTTTGATTTATTCTGTACTCTGAAATCAGTTTTGCTTTGACAGATGGCCAGAACCTACATGACCCTCCTCAAGAGCACTGGTGGGCGCGTTCCCACTGGACAGCTGGCTCCTCGCCATCGTCTAGAGGATGTTGAGGAGGAACCAGAGGAGCTTCAGCCAGAGGCTGAAATGGAGGAAGGTCCAGAGGAAGTTCAACCGGAACCCGAAGAAGAAGATCCTGAGGAGATTGAGATGGAGGAAGAGCCATTGGAGTAGCCGCAGCTGTACGATGGCACCGTGCTGGAGGCAGACGCTGATGGGGACATTGTGATTCCACCAGCACCTGTGGCAAATGATGAGGCACCTCCTGCACATGTTGACCCTGCGCCTGATGTTGAAGGTGGTGACCCGGACGATTCTAGTGATGACAGTGGAGATGATGATGGTGATAACAATGCTGATGAAAACCCGAAGAAAGAGGAGGATGAAGATCCTCGCTATCATGGAGCAGTGTATCACAAACACTCCACTGAAGATGAGAACGGGCAGTTTTGCATTTCTTGCGGGAAGTTCTACAGCACCTGGGTTATACCATGAAGCCTCTCTATGTCACGAAACATTTCAGTGAACCAGGGATGAGGGATTACTACACCAACAAAGTCTACATACGGATGCCTTTGAAGGATGCAGATGGCTGGAGGTACCGCTCATCTCACCACAGCACAGCTCATTTTTCTTCGGATGATGCTGTAGTGAATGATGCGGCGAGGAGAGCACTCTGGTCACTCTGCAATGCGAAGCGGGCACGTCTGTTTAACTCGGAGTATCGTCATGTGCCTCGTCGTGCGAGTGGCACAGAGGAGACTGTAGTGCCAGCTGGAGGTGATGATCGCATTGATATCCTGGCTCGTGTGACTGCTGCCTTGAACACTGATTTGGAGGGAGCAACAACTGAGATGGATAGGTACCATGAAGAGTTGCAGGCTGCCCAGACAAAGATTGCACGTTTGGAAGCACAGCTGGCTGGTCAGCGACTCCCTCAAGAAGTGGTGCCATATCATACCACAGCCTCCCCTCCGCGCAAGAGACTCCGCTACGGCACTGCTGAAGCTACAACTCGTCTTGGCTAGGATCCTAGGATACTTGCCTTTACCATTTACCTTTCCGTTAGATCGTTCCTGCGAGGACGTATTGCTTGTAATAAATGAATGTTGGTTGCAAACATGTTTGAGTTGGATCTTTGTTTGACTGTGAGTTGTATGGTGGAGTGATGGCCACTATGCAATTAAAATTGTTAAGTTAATTAAAAGTTAGTTTGGGGTTTCCAATCCGGTTGTCTTTGCTTAATCTCTTATGCAAGTTTGAAGTGAATCAAATCTGTTTTCGCAGTCATATGACATACCAGTGATGTTTTGTTTATATCTCGAGCTACAGAACTCCAAATGACATGAAACCAGTTGGGTTAGTTCACAAATTTGGAGGATGATTTTCTTTCAAAAATTCAACGTTATACAGTATATATTCTGGAAGTTATGCACAAAGTAATGAACATGTCAGAGTCTGTAAATTTCTGCTGATACAGCTGCACTGTTTGAATTTTATCTCGAGTTGTAGATGTTCAATTGAGGTGATTCCAGTTGGTATAGTTCCATAATTTTATTCATCATAATCTGGTAACTATTCGTGGTCTTTGGATAATTATACAGAAAGTTACACATAATTCTTTGAGGTCAACAGAATCTGTCCTAGTTGGAGAACATGCTGCTATTTCATTTTGAGTTATCTTCTTATGCATTGATTCAAGTACATCTATCTGAAATATAATTTTTCTAACGGTCAGATGGTAAACACAGGTCAAGACGTACCGCCTGTGATCCGTGCTCATATTGCGAATCAGCAGAATCCTGCACCACCCGTCGGTGTTTTAGACCGGCAACCTACTAAGGGGAGTACCCGAAGTAGATGAATGTGGCCTCGCCGAGATCGGTAACTCGAAGGAAGAGACACGTGGCACACAATTTAGACAGGTTCGGGCAACGAGGTGCGTAATACCCTACGTCCTGTATGCTGCGTAGCTCTGGATTGATTGGGTACGATTACAAGATGGTGTAATTGTACGCTGTGAGATGAGATTCGATGCTAGAGAAGGGTCCCTGCCTCGCCTTATATAGTCCGGGAGGCAGGGTTACAAGTCGGAGTAGGGAGAGAGTACTAGTCGAGTACGTCTAGGAGTCTTCCATACAGTGCGGGACATGTACAGCTTCCTATCCGAGTACTTCTCCTCCGTAGTCCTTGTGCTCCACGCCATCAGGTGTCGTGTAGCTCAAGCCGGGTAGTCCCAGGGGCCCACCGAGTAGTCGGTCCTGGTACCCACCAAGGTAGTGGGCCCAGGGAGGTCCATACGACAAGCCCCCGAGTACTTTGTAGTCGAGAAGGATAGCTTCAAGTAATCTTGACGGCCTTAATGAGTAGTCCTCAAGCGTCCCCGAGTACTACAAGTCAAAAGTCCTCAAGAGTAGTCGAAGCATCCCGAGGCTGGAATGTACTCCAGCTGATGTCTGAGCAATCTTGAAGTCTTCTCGAGTAGTCCCAAGCGTCCTCGAGTGCTGCCCTCGAAGGTCTTCAAAAATGCCCGCGTTGTCTTGAAGTCGAAGCTGATATGGAAGTGCGATTGCAAAATCGCACTCCATATGGAGTAGCCCCTGAGCCTTAGGTTGAGTCGTAGGCTCTGGCTGAGGGTCCATCTGAAGTCTTGGCAAGAATATCCCGAAAAATCCGGAGAGAAAAAATCGAAGGACACGTGGCACGGAGCCCCCGAGCCTTGAGTCGAGTACTTCCTCTCGAATTGAAGGGTCATCTTGTAGAATGTGTCATGAGATGCTCCTGAGTCTTGTCGCTTCCCAGGTAGTCGAGTAGAAGTAGCCGAGCCCCCGAGGTGAGGCGCGTCGACTAGTAGAATACGAAGAGTCACGCGCGGCCGCTGAGTCAGCCGAGTGCGGACTTATCCATCCGGCCGTTGGAGGGCCGTTTTGGCTTATAAATAGAAGCCAAAACCCTTAGGGTTTTTCACCCATTGCCGCTGTAGCCATTTCGAATAGATCTTGGCCAGAATCACCTCCAACACACGCCGCCGCTGTTGTAGATCTGAGCGCGCCGCCACCCAGAGCTGCTAGAGTAGCCCCCGAGTGAATGCGCGTGAAGACGTCGTGCACTTGGAGAATGAAGCCGTCGCCGTCCAAGACGGCGAAGACCGCCGGGAAGAACAGGGGCCGTGACGAGGCCGCCGGGTCTGCCGCAGGGGCAGCACCGCCGATGTCTCCACCGCGGCCAGATCCGAGCCGCGAGTGGAAAAAGTCGAAGACTAAGACCGAAGATTTGCTGGCTCTCCTCAATAGCGGTTTCATCCGTGAGAAGGAGATGGACATGTGGAGGGCCGCCGTCGGGGATTCGTACCCCATGGAGAAGAGCGAAGACGAGATCCTGATGTTCGCGCGCTTCATGGAGCGCGGACTCGCGCTTCCGGCTAGCGACTTCTTCAAAGGCCCCCTGGGGTACTACGGCATCGAGTACATCAACCTCAACCCCAACGGTATTTTCCATGCCGTTGTCTTTGTCCACTTCTGTGAAGCGTTCCTGGGGATCAGGCCCCACTGGATCTTGTTCCAGAAGTTCTTCTGGGTGAAGCCGCAGCCGAGCGCCAGCAACCCGCGAGTAGTTGGTGGAGCAGGAATCCAGATGCGGGAGGACGCCGCCGAGCAGTACCTCTCGTACCTCTCTGTGAAGTGGTTCTACGTCACGAACCACCACCTAGGGTTGCCGGGCCGAGCGGGGAAGGGCCGAAGCATCGCCCGTGGTGGAACACGGAGCCGACGATGCAGGAGAGGATCCAGCTCCCCGAGTTGTTGGCGCGGATCAAGGCGCCGAGGGGAAGCCGGCCGAGGGCCGAGCACGTGGCCTTCAGCTTCATGAAGCGCAGGGTGCAGCCACTGATGGCTCGCGACACCCTGGGCTTCGAGTACACCGGCGACGACGACACGTCGCGGATGCCTGGAGGCGAAGTCGACGACGACGGCATTGTTGATAGGCTGACGCGCATCTTCAAGGACATGCCACCGTACACGGCGTGCCCTGTCCTAGAGTACTCCGCTGCGCGCCCGCCAAAGGAGGTAAGTAGCTGTACCCCCTAGTCGAGTAACCATTCCTTCTGAGTAGTCGCGCTGATGAGTTGTGTCTTGCAGGACGACTTGAAGAAGTTTGTCTCCAAGCCGCCCCCGCCCCCTCAGGTAGTTGAGATCCCAGAGGAGGAGAAGACCAAGGCCAAGGAGCTGCGGGAGGTCGGCGAAGGGGACAGCGTCGTAGTCGTGGAGGACACGTCCGACGAAGACGACGACGAGGAGACGCTGCAGGACCGCTTACAGCTGCGGTAGAGGTTCAGCCGTCCTGGCCTACCTCACATGCCCCTCGTGCAAGATCCACCGGCTAGCCTGGAGGCTAGTCTGGCTGCGCCGCCACGGAAGCCGCGCAACCCCGCCCGCAAGCGGGCGACGAAGAAGTTGAAGGTCTCTGAGACCACGCCCCAAGAGGTAAGACATCTTGAGTAGTGTAGTCGAGTACTAGTCTCTCAAGTTCACTTGATGATGACTAAGCTTCCTTGCTTGCAGGAGGTGCCACCTACGGAGCCCGTCGAGCAGGGTGACGAAGGCGAGTGGGACACGGTGGGGGAACCCGCTGGGAGTCGTAGCCCAGCCCCCACTGTGGAAGAGCTCCTGGCGCAGATGGAGCGCCAGCCCCCTGCTCCTCAAGGGAGCATGGAGCCCGCAGCCGCCGCCGCAGAAGAAGTGGTGGCCGCTGGAGCGCAGGAGAGCACTGCACCGGCTGCTGTTGCTGCAGAAGGAGCAGCGGCCGCAGAGGCGCAAGAGGAGGCGCCCGCCGAGGCTGGACTGGTAGACATCGCCAGCATCCTTGGCGCCCCGACCGTGACGATAGTCCGGTCAAGCTTGTAAGTGTTGAACCTTCTCGAGTAGTACTTGATGTAGTAGTCGAACTTGATTGACAGCCAACTTGTGTGCTCTGCAAAAAATCAACGGATCTGTCTTGGGAGGGGGATGAACCCTCTACAGCGGTGGCGGACGAGGAAGCCGCGCCGCCCACCGAGGAGTCCACTCCTACCCCCCAGGCGGAGTCCGAGACGTCGGCTGCTGGAGCTACATTGCCCGAAGCCAGCGTGGTCGAAGGTAAGTACTCTGCTGAGTTTGTAGTACTCCCAAAAAGTAGTCGTAGTCGCTGATGCACTTGTCTTCTTGTTGACAGGTGCCGAGGCCGAAGGGAGCGACATCCCGGCGGCGGTGCCCATGCAGAATTTGACACCACAAGTGCCGGAAGCTGCTGAAAGAGCCCCCGAGCCGATGGAGGAGGCCGTCGAGGAGGCCGCCGTGGCAACCGGAGGAGAGGAGGCCACCGTGCCACCAGAGGCTGCTCTGGAGGTGGTTGTCCGCTCCCCGGAGATCCAAGACGCGGAGCCCATCCGCTCTGCCCCGATGACTGAAGCTGCCATGAGTAGTCGTGGC
The DNA here is from genome assembly GCA_947561735.1 of Cenchrus americanus. Lineage (NCBI taxonomy): Eukaryota > Viridiplantae > Streptophyta > Magnoliopsida > Poales > Poaceae > Cenchrus > Cenchrus americanus. The sequence continues at coordinate 77,287,632 of OX387245.1, read as the reverse complement.
TGGGTGGAGTTGCTGGCAGACGACTTGGTAGACCCGACAACGGTGGCCAGGCACCTGGAGGCGGTCCGCCAGGCTGAGCAGTGGATGAAGGTGCGTAGTCTTAACTCCTAAGTAGTCAATCCGTAGGCGTTAAGTACTCATTTGACATGTGTTGTCTGTGCAGGACGTCGTGGAAAGGTCCCGCGGGAAGTCTAGCATGCTGCAAGGCTTCGGCGACGCGGTGCTCCGGGCTGAAGCGCTGGAGGATCAACTCTTGAAGTCGCGGAAACACGCGGCCGCCATGCAATCCAAGCTTGATGCCGCCTTCGCCAAATATCACAACGATATCCGAGAGATGCAGGCGAAGAGCGACGACTTGGTGCGGAAGAACAAATCACTCTGCAACAAGAACAAAGGTACACCGCTTGACTTGTTGAGTTGTTGTTGGAGGTCGAGAGGTAGTCTAACCCACTGCGCCTCGTTGTTTTGCAGAGCTTGAGACCCGGGTGGAGCAGTTGAGGACTTCAGAGACAGACATGAAGAACCTCTTCTACCGGGAGCAGGAGGCCCGCCAGGTACTCGAGCTTGACTATAAGGAGCTTGCCTTCGAGTGCGACAAGCACATGGAGCTTCGTATTGCTTCCGATCGTGACCTCGTCAACTGCTACAAATCGTTGCAGAAACTGAACGAGGACTGCGAGGCGCTGTGGGCCCAGCTTAAAGAGCTTGAAGAAGCCGCGCTTCCCATTGCAAGACTCTTGGTGTCTCATCCTAGCGGCCCCAAGATAGCACCGCTCGTGGATCGACTGAAGGAAGCCCCCAGCCGGCTGGTGGCGTACGTGAAGCATCTAGCGAAGTCGATCCCGAACCAGGTGCTGGCCTTCATGAAGTCCTACTTCCCGAAGGCGCCCGTGGACGTAGTCGCTGGCGGGGCAGCCGCCAACTGTATAGACGAGCAGTATGCGGAGCTGCTGGAGCAGATGGCGCCCATTGCGGAGCAAGTCGCCGAAAAGCTTAACCTCCGGTAGTCCTGTAATAGTTAGCTCATAGCAGTATGTGTACAAAAACATTTGTAATGTAATTGTTTAAGTATTAATGAAGAAGAAGTTCCATCAATGAGTACTCGTAGTCGTGATCTTAGAGTGCGGAGCCCCATCGTGGAGTTGGTGCGAGTAGTCGTACTCGGCAGTAGTCCCGTTGAGGGAAGTAGACAGTAAAGAAGTTGATGATCGATCAAACTTTATTACTGAAGGAGTACACCTGGATGGCCAGGGCCGTAGTTACAGAGTAGTCGCCTGGACCCGGAGGCCGCTTACAGCTAAGTGGTGCTAGGGCGAGTAGCCGCTTACAGCAGTAGATCTGTAGGTAGCCGTGTAGGCTGGATCTTAGGAGTACATGGTCTCTCAGTAAACCGCTGCTAGAGTCCTTTGACGCTCGTCGCAACCCAGGATCCGTAGGTAGCCGCGCGGGCTGGACCCTGGAGAGGAGTAGTCCGGAGACTAGTGCCTGGACCCGGAGGCCGCTTACAGCGAAGGAGTAGTCCGGAGACTAGTGCCTGGACCCGGAGGCCGCTTACAGCGAAGGAGTAGTCCGGAGACTAGTGCCTGGACCCGGAGGCTACTTACAGCGAAGGAGTAGTCCGGAGACTGGAGCCAGGACCCGGAGGCCACTTACAGCGGAGGGGTCTTGATGTAGTCGTGTAGACTTGAGCCCCGGAGTAGTCGTGTAGACTAAGCGTAGAATCGACAGAGCTAGTCGACGTTCCATGAGTTGTTCACATCTTCGCCTTCAAGTTTTGGAGGCGGTAGGAGCCCGGCCCGGTCACCTTTGCAATCGAGAAGGGACCTTCCCAGGGGGAGCTGAGCTTGTGTAGTCCTTCCGTGTTCTGGATTCGGCGGAGGACAAGATCACCAACGTTGAAGGAGCGTTCCTTGACGTTGCGATCATGGTAGCGTCGGATACCCTCCAGGTACCTTGCTGATTGGACGAGGGCAGCGCAGTGAGCTTCTTCGAGTCCGTCGATGTCAACTCTTCTGCTGTCTTCAGAGACGCCTTCGTCATAGTGCTCCACCGCTGGTGAGTTCCATATGACATCAGCAGGGAGGATTGCTTCGGTGCCGCAGACCAAGAACTAAGGGGATTGCCCTGTTGGCTTGGAGGGCTGAGTACGTAGCCCCCAGAGTGCATTGGGTAGTTCCTTGATCCACTTGCCTCCTTTGGAGTTAGCAGCGTCGTGTAGCCGCTTCTTGAGAGCGTCGAGCACCATCCCGTTGGCGCGTTCGACTTGTCCATTGGCCCGAGGATGGGCAACTGAGACGTATCAGACGTCGATCCCGCTGTTCTCGCAGTACTCCCAGAACTGGTGGTTGTTGAAGTTGGAGCCCAGATCTGTGATGATGCGGTGGGGTAGTCCGTAGCGATGCATGAGTTCATCCAGGAAGTGGAGTACTCTGTCAGCCTTGGGGCATGTGACCGGCTTGAGCTCGATCCACTTGGTGAACTTGTCGATGGCCACCAATACCCTGTTGAAACCACCTGGCGCAGTTGGCAGTGGTCCAATCATGTTGAGCCCCCAGCAGGCGAAGGGCCAGGTTGGCGGTATGGTGACTAGCTTGTAGGCTGGGACGTGTTGCTGCTTGGCGAAGTATTGCCATCCTTGGCACCTTCTGACGAGTTCTTCAGCGTCGCCCGGGCCGTGGGGCCGAAGAAAGCTCGCCGGAAGGCCTTGCTGACCAGCGTGCGGGAGGACGCGTGGTTGCCGCAGACGCCCTTGTGGATCTCCTCCAAGATGTCCTTGCCTTCTTGTCTGGGGATGCACTTCATGAGTACTCCGGAAGATGCGCCCCGCTTGTAAAGCTTTTCTCCAACGAGGACGTAGGACTTGACGCGGCGGATGAGCTGCTCGGCCAAGTTCTTGTCCGAGGGAACCTTCTGCTCGCTGAGGTAGTCGATGAAGGGTTGCCTCCAGTCCACGTCGATCATCATGACCTCCTGTCCATCCGGTGGGTGCGCTGGGACAGTGGTCGGTGGCGCCTGCACCGGGATGGATGGCGCGTGAAGCTCGTGAATGAAGACACCCGCTGGTACTTGAGCGCGGGTAGATCCAAGCTTCGACAGGACGTCCGCTGCAACGTTGTTGTCGCGGACGATGTGGTGGAACTCGAGACCATAGAACTTGTTCTCAAGCTTGCAGACTTCTAGGCAGTAGGCGTCCATGTTCTCCTTGTTGTGGTCCCAGGACTTGTTGACTTGGTTGATGACCATTGTGGAGTCGCCGTAGACTAGTAGCCGCTTGATGCCCAGTGAAGCCGCGAGGCGGAGCCCGTGTAAGAGAGCTTCGTACTCGGCTTCGTTGTTTGAGACCTTCCAGAAGATCTGTGTTGACGGTTAATAATTGTATCAAAGTTCGTTTATGACTTGCAAGCGGACAAGTCTCCCGTCATAGTCAAGGGACCCTTCTTCCCTCGAGTGGTGAACCCAAGGTATCAAATCCGTGGAACAATGTGCAACGCAAGGATTCAATCTAGTAAAGCAAGGTAAAGCTATCTATTGAAGAACAAAGATGCATCTATGTTGACGGATAAAAGACGTATCCCTCTACGATCCGCAAGTGTACGGACCCCACACCTTTTTCACCACGGGATTCCCAAGGTTCTTGTCAATCCGCGGAGCAAGGGGATTACAAGCGTTCGATCAACAACGACACTCTAGCTACTAAAACCCTAACTACTATTATACTAGAAAACACTAGACTACACTAGAGAGAATGATAAACGATCAAGAGAGAAGACACTCGCCCACGGGTCTACGATACTAGAGCATGCAATCGCTTAAAGACATGAAAAACCAATATAATCTATCGGGGTTGTGACCACGGTTTCGCCCTTTCCCTCCTCTCGTACTGTCACTACGCGAAGGTAATCATGACTAGACCTTTGATGGCCACGGCGTATTGAATGGATCCAAGGAAGCATTGAGGCCTTACTCCCTTTACGGCATGGTAGCTAACCTTTAAGCATTAAAGTATATTCAACACAAGATGATAGACAGATAATCCGACAAAGTGCGATTACATCTCACGATCGATTACAACCCATGGACGAATGAGAAGATTACCCCATCAAGGTGTCGATCATGGCACCGTTGATCATGGTTTCCCTTCCGCCGTGTCTTCCTCCTTCTCCACGAGAGGGTGCTTCCTTCGAGGTGGTTGATCTCCGGCCGGAGATCCTCCTCCTCTCTCTCTAGCTTGTGGATGGCCTTCGGTGCGAATAACTCTCCTCCCTGTGTTGGCGGCGCGTCGGGGGTTTTAAGGTCGAAGATCCTTCGAGGGCAAGGAAGACGGGACCGAACCGGTGCCCGAAGTGGGCCGGGCCGATCCGGCCCGGGCCGGCCGGCCCGTGCCCGGTTCGGCCGGTTCGGTCGCCCTTTTTGCTCCGTGGGTCCTCGTGCACTTATCTACTTTGCCCCCTCCACTTGGATGATTTTGACGCTGTTATCCTCGCGATCAAGATGGAGGCTCTCTTTGCATGAAGTTTGATCTTTTACGCTTCAATCCCCGGGGGTGTTCCTCGTAGCACTTCGGTCCTCACCACCATTGGAAGTAATTTCAGCGAGCTCATGAACACGAACAAGACTCCATGAATGCTCCTTGAACTTATTGCGAATCCGTCCTTTATGTCCTTGATTTCCTACATAAACACAACACTTCCAAATGCATGCACAAAGATGAACTTGTTATATGATTAGTGTGCCTAGTGGCGGGTTAGTTCAATAATCAAATCCAAACCAAAGTGTAATGAACATGCTAGGTGCACCAAAATACACCGTCAACATCTCCCCCACACTTAGCTCTTGCTCGTCCTCGAGCAAGTACTCGTAAAAGAACTTCGTCCAAGGAGTGTAATCGTGTACCACTTATCCTTCTTCACAAGTTAGTCAATCCCTTCATCTTTAATACATAAACACAAAGTAATGATAATCAAACATAAACATGGGCGTTTAGAATTTTTACCACGTCAAGATTTACCCCACAACTCAAACTCTTCACTCGAAGCTTTCAATTTCAGCCATACTTACTTCTTTGCTTCCATCGGAGGGTTTTTATGGTTTTCAAAACAAAAATTCCCGCAACAAGTATTAGACAAAAACCTTTCTCCAAGCTCTCTCAAGTCACTCATATGAAGTGTCTATCCTAACCAAATTTTATAAAACTCTCACCTCCCATTAATCTCTCATATATCATGTAAAGTGGAGCTATAGGCGGGGCTAGCGCAATCAACACAAGTATTGTCAAACTAAGAACTTCCTCTAATGGTTGTCTACCTTTCAAAGCCAATGATCATGAGAATTAACCATATGTAGGGATATCAAGGATGAGAAGATTTAGAATGGTGGACATGTGCAAGGGCAAAAGAAAATTGTGACTTCAAGGCACCAATGATGTCCTCGTTGTCGGATTGCACATGGTTGGAAATAGAGTAAAAGTTTCGTCTCACAATCAACGTGACATCCTTCCTTACACTTTATTATTTTTTTCTTTTCTTTCACTTGATCCATCCCTCTCATATCTTCATTGCTAACTCATCTTTCTCTTTTCTTTTTCTTCTTTCATTCACATATGATTTTTTCTTTCTTCCTTTCTTTCTTTTCCATACACATACTTTTTCTCTTTATTTTTCTCTCTCTTGACAACTTTTCAAAGCTTTCAATTCTCTCTTTCCTCGCATGCATACAATCTGAAATTTTAAATAAATCATGCTAGAGACGAGACGAGACTTTGAAAATAGGTTGTGTTCAAGGAATACGATGTACAAAAGAGATGTATAGGGTTGGGTATGGAATCCAGCGATATACGTGACTTCCGTTGTGAACGTCACGTTACCGAATATATGACGAGGCTAGCAACAAAAGATAAGCACAAGGACATGATCATTGCTCGAAATTAAAACTCACCAAGAGAGAAGGGTCCTAGCCTAACTCATCATGCTAATCACACTTATGGTGGAGTGAAAAAAAATAAACTTGGCTTTGGATAGGAATTTTTTCTTACTCTCAACTTGGAAAAAGAGGTTTTGCTAACCTTTATTACAAGGGTTTTAATATAATTTTCAGAACTGAAATCCTCCAATTTTTAGCATCGAACATAGCACAACTAGCATGTGAAGCTCAAGATCGAAGTGCGGTATGGGTACTTTAAGTAGTAGCGATTCCACTAAGCACCACGGTAAACGATTTTCAAACCATATACTTGTGCTCATATATCAAGAATCAAAGATTAAACAAACAAGTAAATAAAGATAAACAATACATAAAACACAAAGATGTATATAAAGACTCTTTTTATTTGGTTTTCTTGACTCAACACTAATTTAAGACACTTGCAAAAATTTTAAAACAGACTCAAAAACTAAAGACTCATTAAAACACTAAGACTCTCACACGAAGATTAAACCGAACCTAAACTTGAAGTTCAAAAGCTAAGGCTAGCGAGATAGCTCTCCCCCACACTTAAAACATACGACGTCCTCGTCGTATCTTACAAAAACCAAAGGGGAAAACTAGATCTAATGGTACTTCGAGCAAGCTTTGCACCACTTGCCTCTCATGTTTCCAACCATGCCGAAAAGTTTGTGCACGTTACGGTTAAGGAACTTGTAGTCATCTTCAACTACGCGCTCCAAGTCCTCCATACGCTGCTTCATTGCTTCCATGGTTTGAAGACATTCGTCGGCCGACGCGTAGAGAGCTGCGATGGATTGACGGCAAACTCAACAGCACACCGGATGCAATCCGAAGGGGTCGTCGTCGCCATAATCTCCACCGTTGTCACCACCGTCGTCGCCACCTCCATTGTTGTCGCCTTCGCCACCGCCGTTGCCGTCGCCATTGGGGCCTTCGGGAGTCCTTTTGTAGGGCTGCTCGCCCCAATCGTCATCGTCTCTACCGGCAGCCGCCCACGAGCTCGGGCTACGATCGTCGGAGTAGTCGCTATCCCCATAATCCTTAGGCTCCGGCGACGCCTCCTTGTAATCTTTGCGCTTGATGCCTTGGAGGCGTGCCGACCTTCGAATGGGTGTAGGGACCTTCTCTCCTTTGACGGGGTTGCGAGATGCAAGAGCTCCGGTCGGGACACGTCCTCCGTAACGGATACGTGCGGTCCTCTTGACGGGTAGCTTGACCTCGCATCGCATCGCCTCCTCCATCGATGGCTTCTTGGCTTCTACCTTCAACTCTAAGCTTTTTGGAGGCTCAATGGTGCTACAAGGGTGCAACACATTGCTTGAAAGGTTTGATTCTCGAGCTCCCAATTCGGCCAAATATATAGTCCGAGAGAAAAGACCCGGGAACCTTATTTTCCTTTTTTACACTTCCCTTAAAATTTTCCGACCAAACAAGGAAGTCAAAAAGGAGCAATTCGGGCGAAATTCGGGGACGTCGGGCGTCGGGCCACCCCCGGGCCGATCCGGCCGGGCCGGCCGGCCCACCCCGCCTCGGGGGCCGGCCGGTCCGGTTTTTGCACATCGCCCTATTTTTTTCGTCCTCGGCCCATGGGAAAAAGTTGGCCCGAGTTAATCTTCGCGAAAAACTCCCGAAAGCTAAAAGAAAAATTATTTACGAGAAGTTGGTGCCTTGTTTTTCGTCCTAGGCGGGACGTTCGGGCTCTTCCTCCATGGTAAAGACGTCAACATGATGAATGGGCACGACGTCGGGTTCGTAGTAAACCTTAAGCCGCTGTCCATTCACCACAAATTGATCGCCGTTTATATCTATAATGGTTACCGCTCCGTTGGAGAACACCGAATGCACAACATAAGGTCCGTCCCACTTGCTTTGCAATTTCCCCTTTCCGAAGGTTTTAAACCTCGAATTGTAGAGGAGGACCTTATCTCCTTCTTTAAATTCCTTTTTCTTCAATCTTTTGTCATACCACCTTTTGATTCTCTCCTTGTATATGCTTGCGTTTTCATAAGCTTTCAACCTCAACTCCTCTAGCTCGCTTATTTGAATTCTCCGTTTCACCACCGCGGCATCGAGATCAAGGTTCATCTCTTTAATCGCCCAATAGGCTTTATGTTCTAACTCAACCGGAAGGTGGCAAGCTTTTCCATAGACGAATTGATAAGGGGTCATACCTATCGGTGTTTTAAACGCCGTTCGATAAGCCCATAAAGCTCCGTCTAATTTCCTTGACCAATCATTACCTCCCTTCTCTATGGTTTTGTTAAGTATGCTTTTTAATTGCCTATTTGACGTCTCCGCTTGTCCGTTGGTTTGTGGGTGATAGGCCGTGGAGACCCTATGCTCAATTCCCAACTTGGACAAGCACTTTTTGAAGTTCTTCCCGGTGAAGTGAGTTCCTCCATCACTTATCAAGATTCTCGGTGTACCGAAACGGGGAAAAATCACGTTCTTGATCATAGTGATGGACTCCTCCGTGGAAGCTTTACGACATGGTATAGCCTCTACCCACTTGGATACATAATCGACCATAACAAGTATATACTCGAATCCAAATGAGTTTTTAAAAGGCCCCATGAAGTCTATGCCCCATACATCGAATATGTCGATTTGCAAGTTGTATTTCAAAGGCATAGAATTTCTTTGAGAGATGTTTCCGGTTCTTTGGCATTCGGGGCATGACGCAACATATCTTTTAGTATCTTCATGCATCTCCGGCCAATAGAATCCGCTCGACCATACTTTGGCTTCGGTTCGAAAATGGCTATAGTGCCCACCGTACTCCGCCGAGTGGCACTTCCTTAGAATCTCAAGCCTCTCTTCTCTTGGCACACATCTTCTCATCACTCCATCATTGCCAAGCTTGAAGAGGTATGGTGCATCCCAAAAATATTTCTTACTTTCAGAAATTATCTTCCTTTGAGTGTTTTTGTCTAGATGATCGAGGGGCATCTTTCGAATTGCTCGAATGATGTCGATCATCCAAGTATTTTTATCAAGCACTCTATAGAGGTGGTCATCTCTCATCTTATCTTCTATGGGCTCTTTATCATCTTGCCCACGATTCATCCTAGACAAATGATCGGCCACAACATTTTCCACCCCCTTTTTGTCACGAATTTCAACATCGAACTCTTGGAGAAGAAGGATCCAACGAATCAAACGTGGTTTAGCTTCCTTCTTAGCCAAGAGATACTTTATGGCTGCGTGATCGGTGTAAACAATGACTTTCGAGTTCACGATGTAAGATCTGAATTTTTCGAAAGCGAATACCACCGCTAGCAATTCTTTTTCCGTAGTAGCGTAATTTAATTGTGCCCCACTAAGAGTTTTGCTAGCGTAGTAAACGGCGTGAACTCGGCCTTCCTTTCTTTGTCCCAAGACCACGCCTACGGCGTAATCACTTGCGTCACACATGATCTCGAATGGTTGGCTCCAATCCGGAGGTTGGATGATGGGAGCACTCACCAACGCATTTTTCAAGGTCCGGAATGCCGCTAGACACTTCTCATCAAAGTCGAAAGCCACATCTTTTTGAAGAAGGTGTGTTAAAGGCTTAGTGATCTTCGAGAAGTCCTTTATAAATCTTCTATAGAATCCGGCATGGCCTAGAAAGCTCCTTAAGGACTTAACATCCGTAGGATGTGGGAGTTGCTCAACCGTCTCTACCTTAGCCTTGTCCACTTCAATTCCTCTCTCGGATATAACATGTCCGAGCACTATGCCTTGCTTAACCATGAAGTGGCACTTTTCCCAATTTAAAACCAAATCTACCTCCGCACACCTTGTAAGGACCTTTTCTAAGTTTGCTAAGCAATCCATGAACGTCTTCCCGTAAACGGAAAAATCATCCATAAACACTTCAACAATTTCTTCGATGAATTCGAAAACACGGCCATCATGCAACGTTGAAAAGAGGCCGGAGCGTTGCATAGGCCGAAGGGCATCCTCCTATATGCAAACGTTCCGTAAGGACATGTAAATGTTGTCTTATGTTGATCTTCCGGGTGAATGGGAATTTGCATGAACCCCCGAGTATCCATCGAGAAAGCAAAAATAAGCGTGGTTTGCTAACCTCTCGAGCATCTCGTCTATGAACGGTAGGGGGAAGTGATCTTTCTTCGTCGCTTTGTTAAGCTTACGGTAATCAATACACATCCGCCACCCGGTCACGGTTCTTTGCGGTATCAATTCGTTCTTCTCATTCTTCACCACGGTCAAACCTCCTTTCTTCGGTACACAATGTACGGGCTCACCCATTCGCTATGTGGGAACCGGGTAGATGATTCGGCATCAAGTAACTTGATAACCTCTTTCTTTACTACCTCTCGCATGGCATGGGTTAGCCTCCTTTGATGGTCCACTACAGGCTTACATTGGTCTTCCATTGGTATACGATGAGTGCAAAAGGTGGGCTAATACCTTTGAGATCGTTAATTGAATATCCAATCACCTTCCTATGTTTTTTTAATAAAATCAGCAACGCTTCATTTTCTTCGGGGCTCAACTCGTCGCTCACAATGACTGGATAGGTTTTGTCTGGCCCCAAAAATTCATATTTTAATCCCTTGGGCAAAGGTTTAAGGTCTACTTCGGGCACTTGCGGCTCCTCGGGTTTGATTTCTCCTATGTCTTCGAACTTCTCTTCCTCCACGCTACCATCATGTGGCTCTAAGCCTTTTGTTGCTTCCTCTAGTTCTTCATCTTGTTGATTACTAATTTGATTTTCCATCGCTCTTTGCAGCGGGTCTCTAAGGGTTTCAACAAAACAAAGACTATCTATCTCTTCTATTTCTTCATCTTCGGGAGGAAAAGGAGTAAGGTGTTTAGAAGCACGAAGAAAGTTATATGTGTACTTTGTTCCATTAAGGTTCATTGTTACTTTGCCTTCTCCGGCATCTAACACGGCATCAACCAACTTAAGAAAAGGCCTACCTAAGATTATATGATCAGAATTACTATGGTAAGCATCAATAACAAAGAAATCGGTTGGTATGTAGTTTCTAGAGATTTTTACTTTCATGTTGCAAGCAATACCTAGAGGTTTGATAGTTCTACCATCTCCCATAATTAATTTCGTTGATGTTGGAGCTAAGTCTAGGTTGTGGTATTGAACTTTATCGTAAATTTTAGAAGATAGAACACTTACTTGGGCTCCGATGTCGCATAAAGCTTTGCATTGAACTCCGTTGATCTCGCAACTCAAGTGCGGCGTCATCTTCTCTTCTTCTTCGGATCCGATCGAATAAATTTCAGCAAGGCGAGCGTATGGTGATGCTTCGGGCTTGATCCCCATGATCCTCTTCACCTCGGCAATATGTTCCGGATCCACCACGTCATCTCCAAAGAGCTTTTCAAAAATCTCACCGGTGGTTTCGAGGTCGTATGAATTTTCAGCTTTCCTCTCCGGTGGGAAATCCACTTCCAATGCTCTTCCCATTCCCTTTTGATTAGGGAACGGTCTTCTCTTGTCGAATACTTCTCCGTAATCAATAGGAACCCAATCCATTGGCTCGAACTCCCTTAGTGGCTTCGCGCTTGACATGCTTCTCTTGTTCGTCTCATTTGGCGCGGCGAAGTCGACGTTTGGTGTAGTTCTTGACTTGATGTGTTCTTGTTCAAGCTTTTCCATGATTGGCTCCTCTTTTGTGACTTCCGGGGTTGCCTCTTTAGAAAAATCAGCAAGCTTTTTCTTCCTTGAATTGAATTCGGCTCTTCCGCAAGTCTTGTTTCCCAATCTCTTCGCATGGCAGCCGCTTTGCTAACTTTTTGTAGAAGTTGGGCGGCTTTCGTGAGTGTTTTCTCCATGAGATCCCCACCGCACACATTTCGACGTGTCGCATGCAACTAGGGGTTAGGGAAAAGAAAAATGTATGCAAGAGTACGTCACCGGTGAAGCCGAGTTTTGGTCCTTGTTCGATTAATTCATTAAACCTATCCCAGGCTTGGTCTATCCCTTCCTCTTCTCCTTGCATGAAATTGATCACTTGCCTCCTTAGATGTTGAACCTTGCTCATTGGAAAGAACTTCTCGCAAAACTTCTTTGTCAACTTGTTCCAATTGCCTTCAACTTCAAAGGACGCAACCGAATACCATGTCTTTGCTTTGCCGGCAAGTGAGTAGGGAAAGAGATTCCATTTGAACCATTCATCGGGAACTCCTTCTTGATGCACCGTGTTGCATATTGTCGTGAAATCCCTTATGTGTCTATATGGGTTCTCCGTAACCATCCCTTCAAATGGGTTTTCCGCCACCATCTTCATGATCTTGGATTTAATTTCATACTTGGTCGCTTCGAGCTTCGAATCCGACTCTTGTACCTTTATGTCTTCACATCGAGGGCTAGCGTAATCCCTTAATGATTTCTCCGGTTCTTCCACGGGTTGATTAACGAACTCCATCTAGACAATAAGATAAAAACAAAAATAAAAAAAAGAAACAAGTGTTTTTCTGATAATAAATGTTAGATATAGCAAATAAAAGATAAACTAAAATATAAAACTAAGTTAGATGCAAATCAAACGATGTAAACTAACTTGCTCCCCGACAACGGCGCCAGAAAAAGGGGCTTGTTGACGGATAAAAGACGTATCCCTCTACGATCCGCAAGCGTACGGACCCCACACCTTTTTCACCACGGGATTCCCAAGGTTCTTGTCAATCCGCGGAGCAAGGGGATTACAAGCGTTCGATCAACAACGACACTCTAGCTACTAAAACCCTAACTACTATTATACTAGAAAACACTAGACTACACTAGAGAGAATGATAAACGATCAAGAGAGAAGACACTCGCCCACGGGTCTACGATACTAGAGCATGCAATCGCTTAAAGACATGAAAAACCAATCTAATCTATCGGGGTTGTGACCACGGTTTCGCCCTTTCCCTCCTCTCGTACGTCACTACGCGAAGGTAATCATGACTAGACCTTTGATGGCCACGGCGTATTGAATGGATCCAAGGAAGCATTGAGGCCTTACTCCCTTTACAAAGCATGGTAGCTAACCTTTAAGCATTAAAGTATATTCAACACAAGATGATAGACGGATAATCCGACAAAGTGCGATTACATCTCACGATCGATTACAACCCATGGACGAATGAGAAGATTACCCCATCAAGGTGCTGATCATGGCACCGTTGATCATGGTTTCCCTTCCGCCGGTGTCTTCCTCCTTCTCCACGAGAGGGTGCTTCCTTCGAGGTGGTTGATCTCCAGCCGGAGATCCTCCTCCTCTCTCTCTAGCTTGTGGATGGCCTTCTGGTGCGAATAACTCTCCTCCCTGTGTTGGCGGCGCGTCGGGGGTTTTAAGGTCGAAGATCCTTCGAGGGCAAGGAAGACGGGACCGAACCGGTGCCCGAAGTGGGCTGGGCCGATCCGACTGGGCCGGCCGGCCCGAGCCCGGTTTCGGCCGGTTCGGTCGCCCTTTTTGCTCCGTGGGTCCTCGTGCACTTATCTACTTTGCCCCCTCCACTTGGATGATTTTGACGCTGTTATCCTCGCGATCAAGATGGAGGATCTCTTTGCATGAAGTTTGATCTTTTACGCTTCAATCCCCGGGGGTGTTCCTCGTAGCACTTCGGTCCTCACCACCATTGGAAGTAATTTCAGCGAGCTCATGAACACGAACAAGACTCCATGAATGCTCCTTGAACTTATTGCGAATCCGTCCTTTATGTCCTTGATTTCCTACATAAACACAACACTTCCAAATGCATGCACAAAGATGAACTTGTTATATGATTAGTGTGCCTAGTGGCGGGTTAGTTCAATAATCAAATCCAAACCAAAGTGTAATGAACATGCTAGGTGCACCAAAATACACCGTCAACAATCTAACCTAAGATATGATCAAGTAAACGAATCTAATCTAGTCTACTAAATAGGTAACAAGAGAAAGCAAGAGATAACCAATCTAGAGAATCTAGATCATGCTTATGTTGTAGCTCCAAACAAGATAGATGAAGATAGAAAAGCGAATCTCATTAAAAGCATCTTTAAATCGTGGCCTTCCATCCGACTCCGAAAACGCCCGCCTTTCGGAACCCCCGTTCTGTCACAACGTATCCCTATTCATGCGGGTAGTCTAGGGCGAGTTCGATAGAACAAGTTGAAATCACTTGGCCGGTCCGGTATGCACCTCTAGCCACCGCGGCTACAAGAGCACCCTATGTAATCTATCTTAAGTATAGATCGTAGAAGAAGCAAAACCAAGAAGAAAACAAAATCATCGAGAAGGCACTTGATCGCTAGAAATCGAATTCACTTACAAACTTCACCATGAATGATTACATGAACAAGATCACCACCGGGCCCTCCCTCGATCTTGATCCTCGCTCCGAGCTCCGACGTGGTCTTCCATGCAAGGTTCCCACGTCGGCTAGGGAAACCCTAGACAACTAGCACGACCCTCATCTCCGAGATGGTGTCCCTCAAGCTTCTCTGCTCCTCGGCGGCGGATTACGACTTCGGTTCGCGTGGCTCTCGGTCGGGGGGCTATTTATAGCCCGAGAAGCAATTAGGTCAAAGGGGAGGCCGATTGGGCCCCGGGTGGGGCCGGGCCGGCCGGCCTGGGCCGGCCGGCTCGGGCCCAAGTCGGCCCATCCCGCGGCTCGCTTCGCCCGTGTTGCTTCCCACGTCTTCTAGATGTTCTCCCCTTTTGCATGTGGGCCCTTTGACGTCGGTTTCTCTCCGAATTGGACTCAACTCCTTGTCTTGCAAGATTCAACACTTTTCTGGTTCGGTCCTTAGAGTTTATCATCTTCTCGGGCTTGGTCCTTGGGCTCTTGGAGTCATGTTCACTTCATTGCTTGACTTGTATCGGGCTTCATGGTCTTGTCATTAGGTGCTTAATGAACTTATCCCGGAAGTCTTGCTTTCAACGTTAAGACCTGCGTAAACACTTAACTCCAAAACCGACATGCACAAGTGAACTTGTTATACCACGGGGGTTAGTACCAATGAATAATATACAAAAGTCATGCCAACACCGAAGGTAAACTCATGGCTAGGTTGACGGATTTTCACCGTCAACATCTCCCCCATGCTTAAACCTTGCTCGTCCTCGAGTAAGCCTTCGATGGATATCATCGTTTCCCATCAATGTTTAAACCTTGCACTTGATCATACATGAAAAA
Source organism: Cenchrus americanus (assembly GCA_947561735.1). NCBI lineage: Eukaryota > Viridiplantae > Streptophyta > Magnoliopsida > Poales > Poaceae > Cenchrus > Cenchrus americanus. Next base: position 77,272,551 of record OX387245.1, on the reverse strand, counting down.
AAACATAATGCTCTCAAAAGTTTAATTCGTTAAAGTTCCATAATGTACTAGCCTTCACCTCTACGGAGGGTAGATTCTTATTAAGCTTATCCCACAAGTATTAACATGCTCACAAAGTTTAAATAGACCTCAGAATTTTTGAAATAAAGAACGAGATAAAGAAAAGCTAAACCAAGTTCACAAATTTAAATCATCTTGTATATTGCTCATGAACTCTCATCTCACTTGTCTCTCAAGCCTATATATTCTACTCCTTTCCCTCTCATAACATATATGTGTGGTAGGCTTTATATGGAGCTTTGGGAAAGTTTAGTCCTAACAAGATTTTATAAATGAGGTGTTGTCAAAACAAGACAAGCTTCTCATGGTCTTACCGAGACTCGTCAAAAAGGTCATTGGAAAATAATGTTAAATCAAGGAGGGGAAAGAGAAAAATACACACGCTTTTAGATGAGTGGACATGTGCAAATGGCAAAGAGTGATCCCGAGGCACAAAAGAAGTCCTCGTTATCGGATTGCACATGGTTGGAAAATGAGAATGGATCTTTTTAACTTGAAGCCTTGAATGCACTCTTAGAGAACCGGGGAGTTCACTTTACGCACATATTTTTTTTCTCTTTCTCATATTTCTCATTCTTTTCTTTCTTTCTTTCATTATATATATATATATATATATATTTCTTCTTGTGAGACCTTCACCTTGGAAGTCACGCATATCGCCGAATTTTTTTCTTTCATCATTATTTCATTATATTTTTTTTAAAATACTCCCTTTTTGAACTCTAAAACTGCACCGTACCTACCTCCTCCCCCATGCTTAGACGTTGCTCGTCCTCGAGCAAAGAGGCGAAAAATAAGGTAGGTACCGGGGTATTCTTCCTTGGAGAGATACTTGAAATCTTCAATGTTGGCACCGTCTTGCGATCTTCCTTGAATTGATGATCCATTCTCAACAATAGGTTGTGGTCAAGGAGGTAAACACAAAAGATGATATTTGGTTTTAAGGATGGATATCCGGCGAGGTTTGTGAGATCTCCAATGCGGGGATACACAATGCACGGATAAAAAGGCTAGCAAAAAGATAGATACGCAAAAACGGAATGACCAGCTTCTTAGTCTTGGGCCAGAGAAATCATGGCCTGCAATAACTCACTCAAAATAAATCTTGTACACTAAGGTTTATGCACTCAAATATATATTAGGCTTTGGATAGGTTGAGCAACACACAAGTGATATTTGTGACAAGGTTAGCAATATTTTTTTTAGCATAAAAGACATCTTTAATCTATTCATAACTTGAGAGCACATAAAACACTATGGGTCCTTATTTTAATCATAACCTCCGCTGAAGATTAAGCTAGCATTTAGATAATTTCATATTTGTATTTTTAAGAGAGCACTAGGTTAAACATGCATAAATCAATTACAAAGATAAACAAAGCGGCAATTATAATCATATATCATCGTGGCACAAACTTTGTAACTTTACTAATGGTAAAAACTTGGTGGCGACATTATTCATGATGAAAATAAAAACTAACACACACGCTGAAAAATTAAACTAAAAACTGAAAATTAAAGCAAAGCTGAAAATACTACGCAAACATAGGCACATACAAGCTGAAAATTAAAGAAAAGGGGGTAAAGGAAAGATAACTAAAGCTCCTCCTCTCTCTAATCTTCCGCCGGTGGTTGATATTGATATTCTTGGTTGTTGTACCCTTACTTGTAATAGGAATGCACCACTACTCCTATGAATTGTCCGACGGTGCTTGGTGAAGGTGTCAAAGCTCATAAGTGAATGTTGCATTACCTTCACCCATTTGGTTTGCATTGGTTTGGATGGCTGCAATATTTTGCATGTTTCTTGCAGCGTATCCTCCAATGGTGGCCACATTTTGTTGTGGTTGAGGAAGGTGTGCATAGGGCTCCGCAAAGGCTACGTTGGGCACCGCAAAAATGGTGGGGGTATGGCTGCACCACTCCCCCATGCTTGCATTGGTACACCACCGTAGTAATTCGGCGGCGCCGGGGTTCCTCCCAATGGTGGGACATAATTTTGTTGTGCACCTCCTTCTTGGGTCGTGGAAAAACTTCTCCTAATCCTTCTCTATTATATTTTTCTCTTCGCCGGCACAAGAAGTCCTTCCTCTAACCGATCTTCTTCCCCTCAAGAAAAGGTTTTAATCCTCAATCCGGAAAGGCAAATTCAGCTAGGCCACTTGGAAGCCTCCTCTCTCATCTTCACTTTTATATTTTCCTTTCTTCATATACCTAGGGAGGTCCCTGGTAGGAGATGATTCGGGTTCCTTGTAATACCCGGTTTTAAAGAGATAGCCAATATGGAGAGGCAACACCCCGAACCAATATCTTCCGAACTCGATGTTGCTTAACAACACCACTGGTTGATCATAGGTGAGTGGGGTCTATTGGCCACTTAGCAATCAAAGCCGAGTAAAGCCAATTCAACTCCGTGTTGGTTATCTTTGTCTCTCTTGTTCTCCCAAAAATCCACTTGCAGAAAAGTGACACACTTGGATAATGGGTTCCGGATAGTATTTTTTCGTTGATGGTCTCTTCCCGTGATCATACTCCAAAAACCTTCCCATGTGCCTTCATGCACATCCACTTGTTCCGGAGCTCCCTTTTGAAAATAGGAGACACTCGCCCATGGGTCTACGATACTATAACATGCAATCGTTTCGAACATGAAAGCCAATCTAATCTATCGGGGATTGCATTGAATGGATCCAAGGAAGGATAGAGCCCTTACTCCCTTTACAGCATGGTAGCTAACCTTAAGCATTAAAGTATTTCCAACACAAGATGATAGATAGATAATCCAACAAAGTGTGATTACATCTCAAGATCGATTGCAACCCATGGATGAAAGGAGATTACCCCATCAAGGTGCTAGAAATAGCATCATTGATCAAGGTTACCCTTCCGACGGTGTCTTCCTTCTTCTCCTCTTGTGGGCTCCCTCCAACGGAATGAGAGACTCAGCACTCCTTCATCAAGGGTATGCGCCATGGTCTCGAAAATTTCCTAGGCGAATTCCTTGTGGGTGTTTGCCGACACTCCGCTAGAGAATTGCACCGGTGTCCCGTGTGAAACCCAATATGTGGAGAGCTTGGTCGTCGATGTCGACGTTCGCTACAATCCTCTACCCAAGGCGAGCGAGCTTCTTCTCCTCCTCCTCCGTCGTGATGATAAACCCATTGGAATGCCACGGAGCGCATGGAGGTGGAGCGGATGATCGTGTCAAGTGGTGAGGTTGGACGAGCGGCTCCTCCATATGTTATTGAAGTTTGGTAAACCTAATAAACGAGTTTCGTGTGGCCCTCATGCCACTGAGGAGAAGAGTGTGATTCCTCCTCGGCGGTGCCGTGTCCTCCTCCATACCCCGAGGAAACTCGGAAACGAGTGCCTCCTCGAAGAGGTTGTCGATGATGGCTTAGACGACGATGATCCCTTCTTCTTTGGTGAAAAGGCTTGTAGTTTTCTTCCATGATTGCAGCACTCTCCCCCACAAATATATATATCCGGGGTTTTCACCCGGTAACAAGGTACACAAATATTATTTTGGAGTCTGGACTTTGAGTGGATTAAGGATGTGATTTGTTGCACGAAACAAACGCGGTGGATGGCTAAGTCTAAGGTGGTTCCGGCCTACAAACTAGAGCACACGAACAAAGAGTTGGATGAAAGACTTACCTCTCTCCTCCTCTTGGCTCGGTTCTTCTCTAGTGCATTCATGTTGCTTCGTGATCGCGTACACCTTCCAAACGTTCCCGTACACTCCTTCGCTTGCATTATTGCTCCTTCCACTTGATGTTTTCGCTTGATTCACTTCCATACTCCCTTGCCTCCCATGCATCCAAGATATTCCTACAAAACAAAGCCTTGCCTGCCCCCCCCCCAAGCTTGTACTTTGCATGTGGTTTAAATATGTTGGAGGGGCATCCCGTGATGTATCATGGTGCATGCATGGTTAGGTTAACTAGATTGCCTCCCTTTAAGTGTGTTTAAGGCTAAGCACTCCTCTAATTTCGAAATTTAAAAATATTTTTCAGAGCCACGCAAGAGCTCAAGCATAAATTTAGAGAAGTTTTTAACCCATTAAAAACAAATGTAAGTCGAAAATATTTTTCGACTACGTCGATTTCGGTCTCACCGGTATAGTTTGCCTTCATTAGTTGAGAGCAAGCTTTTCCCGGCTTGATCATGGGGGCATAGGTTTAGGTCCTAATTTTGATTAGATGAGAGAGATTTTGAATGAAATAAAATTAAGTGAGGCTTAGAAAAATTCTAATCTTAGAGAAACCAAGGATATGGATTTTTAAACCAACCAAAAATCAAGTTTCTAGGTTCACGCGAGTCCTGCCACATGCTGAAATTTAAATAACATCTAGATACAAGTTGTGGCTCTACTCAAGTGTTTTTAGCATGAAAAACAAGTCAACCACAGCACCATAATGAGGGTGAAGGGTTGAGTTAGGTTCTGAAATTTTTTTTTGGTTGTGGTTTCTCGAAAAGAAGCAAACAAACACATAGGATGGTTCATGTAAAGGGTTTATGATCAAGCAAAATATTCAACCAAGAATTATGTCTCTAATATTGTTCAACCATTCTAAGTCTAATGTTTTGCGTAGTAAAATTCAAAACTGAATTATAAAGACTCGAAAAACCTGGAATCGGGTTGTCCTCCCGGTAGCTTATTCTTGACTCGACGAAACGGGTTGCCTCCCGCCTAGCGCTTCGTTTATAGTCCATGGCTAGACTTCTTCACTTGATTACTCCGGATCAACACTCTTTGCGGGCGTTGCAATCTTGGGTACCCACTTTGGCTTAGTCATTTTTTTTGGTCTTCACAGGCTGGCTTTGTCCTTTGGTCTTGACGGATGCAACAACTTCCTTGTGGCTCGGCATCTCGAACCCCGGTCTTCGGTTGTGATCTTCATCTCTCCCGAGTGAGTTTGAGTAGCGTTTTGCCGTCTTGGGACCTTGGAGTTGTCTCCGAAATTCTTCTTTGTTACCCATCGGGCGCCCGACAAGTTGTCCCACTTGCGTCTCTAGCATCTTCATCATGATGAACACTTCGCATGTGGATCTTGCCTTGGCAGCCTTTAGGTGTTGAGCTTCTTTCTCCATCTCCATCTTCTCCATCCTCCTCTTAAGTGAACCGGTATGCCACTCAAGGAATCCGGCTCGTATGCATTCAGCTCTCACAATCGTCATGCGGATAGTTGAGACCTTGATCTTGAACGGCCTCCCGGCGTCTTGAAGGTTTATGATAGGTAGATCAACGATGTCCGGGGTGCGTAGCGCTCCGGTGGTTGAGGTTGATCTTCCTTTGGACTTGGAGGTGGTGATTCCCTTGGAGATTTTGACGGTCCTTCGACTTTGGATCTAGGGTTTCCAATCCTTTAGCTTGTGTTGCACGTCACCTTTGCCACGTAAAGTTTTCCGGATCATCCACAAAAAAGTTTGGGTTTCTTGGAGAGGTAGCCAACCATCTCCGGTTAGGGTTAGTGATAAAACAAAAATCTAAAAAGAAAAGAAAAATTAGGGTTAATCAAAACTAGATTAGATTGATTTTTTTTTCTTTTTGAGGATGATCAAACTTAAGAGATGCGAGAAGAAAATCAAAAGAAAAGCTCGAAAGATAAGCGATACTAGATCGGATCTTGATTGCTTGTTCCCGGCAACGGCGCCAGAAAAAGGGGCTTGTTGACGGTTAATAATTGTATCAAAGTTCGTTTATGACTTGCAAGCGGACAAGTCTCCCGTCGTAGTCAAGGGACCCTTCTTCCCTCGAGTGGTGAACCCAAGGTATCGAATCCGTGGAACAATGTGCAACGCAAGGATTCAATCTAGTAAAGCAAGGTAAAGCTATCTATTGAAGAACAAAGATGCATCTAACCTAAGATATGATCAAGTAAACGAATCTAATCTAATCTACTAAAGAGGTAACAAGAGAAAGCAAGAGATAACCAATCTAGAGAATCTAGATCATGCTTATGTTGTAGCTCCAAACAAGATAGATGAAGATAGAAAAGCGAATCTCATTAAAAGCATCTTTAAATCGTGGCCTTCCATCCGACTCCGAAAACGCCCGCCTTTCGGAACCCCCGTTCTGTCACAACGTATCCCTATTCATGCGGGTAGTCTAGGGCGAGTTCGATAGAACAAGTTGAAATCACTTGGCCGGTCCGGCATGCACCTCTAGCCACCGCGGCTACAAGAGCACCCTATGTAATCTATCTTAAGTATAGATCATAGAAGAAGCAAAACCAAGAAGAAAACAAAATCATCGAGAAGGCACTTGATCGCTAGAAATCGAATTCACTTACAAACTTCACCATGAATGATTACATGAACAAGATCACCACCGGGCCCTCCCTCGATCTTGATCCTCGCTCCGAGCTCCGACGTGGTCTTCCATGCAAGGTTCCCATGTCGGCTAGGGAAACCCTAGACAACTAGCACGACCCTCATCTCCGAGATGGTGTCCCTCAAGCTTCTCTCGCTCCTCGGCGGCGGATTACGACTTCGGTTCTGCGTGGCTCTCGGTCGGGGGGCTATTTATAGCCCGAGAAGCAATTAGGTCAAAGGGGAGGCCGATTGGGCCCCGGGTGGGCTGGGCCGGCCGGCCGGGCCGGCCGGCCGGGCCCATGGTCGGCCCATCCCGCGGCTCGCTTCGCCGGTGTTGCTTCCCACGTCTTCTAGATGTTCTCCCCTTTTGCATGTGGGCCCTTGACGTCGGTTTCTCTCCGAATTGGACTCAACTCCTTGTCTTACAAGATTCGAGCACTTTTACGGTTCGGTCCTCGAGTTTATCATCTTCTCGGGCTTGGTCCTTGGGCTCTTGGAGTCATGTTCACTTCATTGCTTGACTTGTATCGGGCTTCAAGGTCTTGTCATGAGGTGCTTAATGAACTTATCCCGGAAGTCTTGCTTTCAACGTTAAAACCCTGCGTAAACACTTAACTCCAAAACCGACATGCACAAGTGAACTTGTTATACCACGGGGGTTAGTACCAATGAATAATATACAAAAGTCATGCCAACACCGAAGGTAAACTCATGTCTAGGTTGACGGATTTTCACCGTCAACAATCTGCAGGACGTACTTGAGTTGTTCGCCCGTTGGAGAGAACAAGAGTACCCCTGCACCTGCGCCCTCGAGGTTGAGTGAGCCATCGAAGTACATCACCCAATGCTCTGGTCGCATGGTTGGAGTAGGTAGCTGATTCTCCCGCCACTCCGCCATGAAGTCGACTAGCGCCTGCGACTTGATGGCTGTGCGTGGCTTGAAGTCGATGGTGAGGGCGCCGAGTTCGACTGTCCATTTGGAGATCCTTCCAGTAGCATCTTGGTTCTGCAGGATGTCGTCGAGCGGGTAGTCGGTGACGACGGAGATCGAGTACTCCTGGAAGTAGTGTCGTAGCTTCCGCGAGGTGATGAGTACTGCGTACAGGAGCTTCTGCACAGGCTGATAGCGTGCCTTGGACTCTGACAGGACCTCGCTGACGAAGTAGACTGGGCACTGGACTGGGTAGGCGTGGCCGTCTTCTTGCCGCTCAACGATGATGGCAGTACTGACCACATGAGTAGTCGCAGCGAGGTAGAGTAGTAGCTGCCCGCCTTTGCGAGGAGCCGTGAGGACCGGTGGCTTCGATAGGAAGTCCTTGAGCTGGGCAAGGGCTTGATCCGCCTTTGGAGTCCACACGAACTTCTCCTGGTGCTTGAGTAGTTTGAAGAAGGGGAGCCCCCGTTCTCCAAGCTTAGAGATGAATCTGTTCAAGGCCGCCATGCGCCCGGTCAGCTTCTGGACGTCTTTGATGCACGTGGGAGCTTTCATGCTGGTGATGGCGGAGATCTTCTCGGGATTGGCTTCGATGCCTCGTTGGCTGATGATGAAGCCGAGTAGTTTGCCCGAAGGTACGCCGAAGACGCACTTGTTCGGGTTGAGATTCCAGCGGTACTCGCGCAGGAATGCGAAAGTCTCTTCAAGGTCGTCGATGAGGGTACTGGAGTTTTTGGTCTTGACGACCACGTCATCCACGTAGGCTTCGACGTTCTTGTTGAGTTGCTTCTTGAAGCAGGCCTGGATAGCTCGTTGGTAAGTAGCACCGGCGTTCTTCAACCCGAAGGACATGGTCGTGTAGCAGTAGGCGCCAAACGGGGTGATGAACGCGGTCTTCTCCTGGTCTTCTTCCTTGATCGCGATCCGGTGGTACCGGAGTAGCGGTCAAGGAAGCGAGCGTGTCGCGCCCCCGCCGTGGAGTCGATGACCTGATCAATCCGCGGCAACCCGAAGGGGTCCTTGGGGCAGTGTTTGTTGAGGTCAGTGTAGTCGACGCACATCCTCCACTCGTTTGCGTTCTTCTTGCGGACGAGGACAGGGTTGGCGAGCCACTCAGGATAGAAGACTTCTCTGATGAAGCCAGCCGCGAGTAGTTTGGCGAGTTCCTTCTTGATGGCGTCCCGTCTGTCGTCGGCAAAGCGTCGGATGTGTTGTCGCTTGGGGGTGGCCTTAGGATCGACGTTGAGGCAGTGCTCAATCTACTCCCTGGGCACTCCTGTCATGTCCGCTGGCTTCCACGCGAAGATGTCGCGGTTAGCCCGGAGGAAGTTGATGAGCGCATCTTCCCATTTGGGGTCAAGGCCGGCCCCGATGGTGGTGGTCTTGCTGGAGTCGCCTGTTCCGAGGTCGATCGTCTTGACTAGAACCTCCTCAGCTGGCTGAGGCTTGTTGGCGCTGTCAGACTTCTCCGGGATGTCGAGTTCGCTTATAGCAAGCTTCTTCGACGCAGCGTAGACCTCCATCATAGCGTTGGGTACTTGATTCGTAGAGGCGATCTCCACGGCTTCTGTGTCGCAGTCGTGGGAGATCCTCAAGTCCCCTTGAAGAGAGAGTACACCCGCTGGGCTTGGCATCTTGAGTACCAAGTAGGTGTAGTGGGGCACCGCCATGAATTTGGCGATGGCCGGTCTGCCTAGGATGGCATGGTAGGAAGTCTCGAAGTCCGCGACCTCGAACTTGATGTACTCGGTACGGTAGTTGTCCCGAGATTCCCCGAAGGTAACTGGCAGGACCACTGAGCCCAGTGGAATAGCCGCGTTACCGGGGACGATGCTGTAGAAGGGCGTGTTGCTCTTGGTGAGCATGTGGGTAATGTCGAGCTTCATCTTCTTCAAGGTCTTGGTGAAAAGGACGTTGAGCCCGCTTCCACCGTCGATGAGGACCTTGTTGAGCTTGGAGCCCGCGACCACCGGCTTCAAGACAAGGGGGAAGCGTCTTGGTTCGGAGAAGCTGGTCCATTGATCCGCGCGGGAGAAGGTAATGGGTACCTCCGACCACCTGAGAGGGGTCAGGACCGCTGGTTCAATGCTCATGACTTCTCGACGGGTATCCTTTTGCTCCCGCCTGCTGGGTAGTCCGCCGAAGAGGATGTTGACGGTCTTGTCGGGTTCCTGGAAGTCGTTGTTATCTCCGTCGTTCTTCTTCTTGCCCTTTTTGTCGTGAGGGTGCGGTGGCTCTGGAGTACTCTTGAGTGCATGCCTGAGTTGGTAGCACTGCTGGGTGGTGTGGTTGCCGTTCAGATGCCACGGGCACTTCTCCTTTAGTAAGTCTTTGAAGCCGCCGGAGCTCTTCTTCGAGTTCTCCTTCGCAGGGCGCTGGATGGCCGTGACAGTGTTGTCTGGCTTGCGCTTGCGGTTGGGACCCGAGTAGTTGTTGTTGTTGTTGGGACCACCTTGGTTCCCGTTGTTTCCGCTGCCGCCGCCCGCATTCTGCTTGTTCTTGCCATGAATGACGTCGTACCTGGCGTTGGCCTTGTCTTCTTCATCCGCCCAGGACGTGATCATGTCCTTGAGGTGGGGGATGGACTTGGGGCAGCGACGACCGAAGTCTTCAAAGGTGCGGTGGTGGTAGAGGCCGTCTTGGAAGAGGTCGATGACCTCCTTGTCGGTTACGTCGACTACGGTAGCGCGCTTGTCGAAGAAACGGCGCATGTACTTGCAGAGGGTCTCGCCTTGTTCCTGCTTGATCATGGCCAGGTCCATGCGAGTACCCGATCGGCCCATGGCGCCCGCGAAGTTGCTGGTGAACTGCTCCTTCAGCTGGTCCCACTTGTCGATCGAGTGCTTGTCCAGCGACTCGAGCCATGTGAGTGGAGCTTGGTCCAGGCAGAAGGGGAAGTAGAGGCACTTGGTGTCGTTGTTGCCGCCAGCGTTCTCGATGGAGAGGGCGTAGCACCTGAGCCACTGGATGGGGTCCTGCTTTGCGTCGTACTTGGTGATCCCTAAAGGCTTGAACTTGTCGGGGAGGAGCAAGTTGCAAAGTCAAGGTGAGAAGGCTGGGAAGCCGTCGTTGTCGCCTGCAGTTGTTGACTTCTTCCGCCGCAGCTCCTCAATCTTCTGGCGGGCGTCGTAGCCGCCCTGTGAGGCACCAGAGGCGTGGCTGTTCGCGTGGCCACGGCCGCTGCGGCGCCGCCGCCGCCGGCCCTCCCGTTGGCTCCATGGTTGGAGCTTCCGTCGTCGCTGCCGCCGCCGTCAGGGTCGCGGCCCCCGCTGCCGTTAGGAGCGCGATGAGGGACAACCTCGCGGTTGCTGTTGCCACCCTGTGGAGGTCCGCCGGCGTTTGAGCGAGTACGGTTGGGCTGGGCTGGGAGCTCAGCTCGAGTACGGTTGGGACCAAGGTTTGGCGCTGTGACTTGTAGCTTCGTTGTCGCGGTGCCTGGCGGGAGGAGGCTGGTTGACCCTGTTGTCGACCCGCATGAAGTAGGCGTCTTCAGCGAGCTTGGCGATGACCTCCCCAGCGCGAATTCCCTGGGCCTGGCGTGCGATCGCTGTGATCGACATGAGGCATTGCTCAGGGGTAGTGTGTACTCTACTTTCGACCGCCTCGAGAGCTTCCGCGAGGTTGCGGATGGGGAGATTGTCTCGAAGACGCCGGCGCCGTTCGCTGCGCTTCTTGTTGCGCTCACGTCGAGCGTCTCTGTTGGCGGGGGTCTCGTCTGCTGGTGCATCGGCAGACAGCTCGTCGGAGGAGATGTCTTCAAGGTACTTGTCTTGAGCCGTCCCTGAGGGTCCTGGGGTGTCACCGGCAGCCATGAAGACTTGGCGATCAGGGGTGCCAAGGCTGGACTCATAAACCGCCACCTCAGTTGGGGTGTTTGAGTCAGCTCGGGCAAGTGGTGTTCCCTCCTGGAACGGGAGCAAGTCGATGTAGGCGACGTAGCGTGAGTCTCCGCTTATCAGGTCAGCGGGCTTGCGGTCTGGCCAGTAGACGAATCTCCCGGCCAGTGTGGAGGTTATAACCAGCCCAGAGGCCGGCCCTGATAAGGGATGCTCAGTAGAGTTGTCCTCGGACTCGGGATCCTCTGGGTCCGACCCGAAGTCGAACTCGTATTCGGAATCCGAGTAGAACCCGGAGAGAGGGGTTGGAGTCCGAGGCGAGGGCCGGGGGCGGTGTCGGAGTCCGAGTTGTACTCGGGTACGGGTTCCTTGCCGGCCGGCGCGAAGAAGGAGCCCCCGTGCGGGCCCGGCTGAGGATGCGGGGACCACGCGCGGAGCGCTCACGGGGTGAGGGGACCGCCTGCGATGGCTGAGCAGCCGGCTCGCATGCGATGGCCCATGGAGACGTCGAGTTCGAGTTGGAAGCGGACTCCAGCTCGAAGTCGGCGTGGTGGTTGAAGAGCAAAATTTCGCCGAACTTGCCGGCGAGTTCACCTGCGACGACTTCAGGGAGCGTCACGAAGCCGGTCTTCGGGTTGGGCGGCATGGTGAGGCGGTGCTGGAAAGATCTCGCGCCGTCAGCAATGCAGACCCAGGCGCCGAACATGAAGGTGTCGCCGCGGTTGAAGGCGACGATTGGCTTGAAGTAGACAGGAGCCGTCGAGTTCGCCATGTGATCTCGGGCGAGAGCCCCTACCTGGCGCGCCAGCTGTCGGTGTTTTAGACTGGCAACCTACTAAGGGGAGTACCCAAAGTAGATGAATGTGGCCTCACCGAGATCGGTAACTCGAAGGAAGAGACACGTGGCACACAATTTAGACAGGTTCGGGTCGCGAGGTGCGTAATACCCTACGTCCTGTATGCTGTGTAGCTCTGGATTGATTGGGTACGATTACAAGATGGTGTAATTGTATGCCGTGAGATGAGATTCGATGCTAGAGAAGGGTCCCTGCCTCGCCTTATATAGTCCGGGAGGCAGGGTTACAAGTCGGAGTAGGGAGAGAGTACTAGTCGAGTACGTATAGGAGTCTTCCATAAAGTGCGGGACATGTACAGCTTCCTATCCGAGTACTTCTCCTCCGTAGTCCTTGTGCTCCACGCCATCAGGTGCCGTGTAGCTCAAGCCGGGTAGTCCCAGGGGCCCACCGAGTAGTCAGTCCTGGTACCCACCAAGGTAGTGGGCCCAGGGAGGTCCATACGACACCACCCCCACCGGTTAATCAAGCAATGGATCGGGCTATGCAGCAGTTTCTTGCGGCGCAGATGCAATTGATTCAAAACCTCACCAACACTGTGCAACAGATGAAAGCTCAGCAGAACCAGCCACCACAGCCGATTCCTCCGCCAACTCCGCCACCCAGGGACAGGCACAAGGAATTCATGAGCCACCATCCTCCTACGTTCTCTCACTCGTCTGATCCACTGGATGCGGATGACTGGCTGAAAACAATAACTAAGAAGCTGGAAATTGTGCAATGTACTGACAGCAAGGTTTTTAATCGCGGGCTATGGAAAATAGCGGCGTCCTAGTCTGGCCGCTATTTGGCGCTATTGCGCCGCTATAGCGCCGCTATGGCACCGCTATAGCGTCAGCTATGTGCAGTAGCGCTAGCTTGCTGCTGCCTCTATAGCGCGCTATTTGATTGAAATAGCAACAACAACATGACAATGTTGAACTAGCCTTAATAAGTTAATAACTCAAATAGCCATGACAATGGACAACATAATATAATAAGTTCTCAACCTCAAAACAAATACCAAATAGCCATGAAGGCATCAAGTCAACACTTGAAGTTGAAGGCTAACAACCATGGACCACACAACCATAAAGTTCACAAATCACATATCAAACCATGGGCCGAGCCACATTTTTTTAATTACAGTCCACTTGCCTTGGTGTTTTTTGCCTGAGCCTATAGCGGCAAAATAGCGCGATATGACGCTATTCTGGAATAGTGGCGCAATAGCACGATATAGCGGCAATAGTGCCAATAGCGCAAAAAAGAAGAATAGCTTCGCGTCGAGAGCTATGGGCCGCTAGATCGCCGCTATTGCGGTGCTATAGCGCGCTATTTAAAACCATGACTGACAGGGAAATGGTTTTATATGCTGCTGGCAGACTTGTGGGACAGGCTGCAGATTGGTGGGATGCGTATTCAACTGCTCATCCCAACAGGCAGAATATCACTTGGCAGGAGTTCCGTGACAACTTCCGTACTTACCACATCCCTTCAGGGGTAATTAAGCTTAAGCAGAGGGAATTCTTGTCACCGAGGCGAGGCAACATGTCAGTGACTGAGTATCTGGACAAGTTCACTCACCTGTCTCGTTATGCACCGGACGAGGTAAACACTGATCCAAAAAGGCAGGAAAGGTTTCTGGATGGCTTGATTGGGCCTTTAAACTATCAACTGCAAAGCCACATCTTTCCAGACTTTCACACACTGGTGAACAAGGCAATTGGGCTGGAAAGCAAGAGGAAGGAAATGGGTGAACAGAAACGTAAGTTTCAGTCGCATGGACAGTCTAGCAGCAACACTCGTCCTCGTTTCAGTTCTCAGCAGAGTCTGACTCCGTACTGTCCTGGTGGTCATGGTGGAAGGTACCCACAGAACATGCAGCTGCAGCGTTCGTTTCAACCACAGCGCTTCAATACTCAGACACCCAGAGCTCCTAATCCTCAGTTGAGTCGTCCCAACAATGGCTCTGGAGCGCCTGTCAGAAACACCAATCCTGTTCAGCCTGGTGGATGCTTCAAGTGTGGTGAGCTGGGGCATTATACTAACAATTGTCCCAAGAGAGTGATGCAAACTCCTCAGAGAGACAGTGGTAACAGGACTGGGCACAGGCTCGTACTCCACAGACTCCTAACAAGAGAGGCCAGCGGAATCATGTGCGTGGCCGGGTTAATCATGTATCAGTGGAGCAAGCTCAGAATGACGCCGGCGTGGTATTGGGTACGTTTTTCGTCAACTCTGTACCTGCTACAGTATTATTTGATTCAGGAGCATCACATTCATTCATAACCGATCAATTTGTGACAAAATATAACTTATCTATGAGCTCAATGAAGAACCCACTGATAGTTAGCTCCCCGGGAGGAGAAATGAAAACTGGTAGTATATGCCCACAAGTAAAGATTAATATCATGGGGGTAGACTTTCTTGCTAATCTGGTGGTTCTAAAATCATGGGGAATAGATGTCATTCTTGGGATGGATTGGTTAAGAAGTTGTGATGGAGTTATTCAGTGTCGGAAGAGGTCAGTGCTGTTAACCAGTCCTCAAGGGGAGAGAACAGAGTATGTGAGCACACCCTCATCTAGCAGTGGAGTTGTGAACTCTGTAGAAGGCAAGGCCTTGGAGGATATAAGGGTAGTAAATGAATTCCCTGATGTGTTCCCAGAGGATTTGCCAGGTATGCCACCTGACCGTGACATTGAATTTAGTATTGAACTTATACCTGGTACTGCTCCCATATCTAAAAGACCCTATAGAATGGATGTTAAAGATTTAGCTGAATTAAAGAAACAAATTGAAGAACTACTTAGTAAAGGGTTTGTCCGTCCTAGTTCATCACCATGGGGAGCCCCCACACTCTTCGTTGATAAGAAGGATGGATCTAGGAGGTTGTGTATAGACTATCGATCACTTAATGAGGTCACTATCAAAAACAAATACCCTTTACCTCGGATCGAGGATTTGTTTGATCAAATGAGAGGAGCTAAGGTATTCTCCAAGATAGATCTTAGGTCGGGTTATCACCAGTTAAAAATTCGAGTGGAGGATATACCAAAGACGGCATTCACATCTAGGTATGGGTTGTATGAGTTCACTGTGATGTCCTTTGGCTTGACCAGTGCACCAGCATACTTCATGTATCTGATGAACAAGGTATTCATGGAGTATCTCGATCAGTTTGTTGTGGTATTCATTGATGACATATTGGTATTCTCTCGGAGTGAGGAAGAACATGAAGTACATCTGAGGCTTGTGTTGCAGAAGCTTCGGGAACACCAGTTGTATGCCAAGTTCAGCAAGTGTGCTTTCTGGTTGAAGGAGGTCTCTTTTCTCGGGCACATTATCACAGATGGAGGGATTGCAGTGGATCCAAGCAAGGTTCGGGATGTATTGAACTGGAGTCCACCTAAGAATGTACCGGAGATCAGAAGCTTCCTTGCACTTGCAGGATATTATCGAAGATTCATTGAGGGGTTTTCTAAAATTGTGAAGCCACTTACCACTCTGCTTGAGAAATGAAAAGAATTTAAGTGGGATGAGAAGTGTCAGGCTAGTTTTGAAGAATTGAAGAAGAGATTGTGTTGACGGTGAAAATCCGTCAACCTAGCCATGAGTTTACCTTCGGTGTTGGCATGACTTTTGTATCTTATTCATTGGTACTAACCCCTGTGGTATAACAAGTTCACTTGTGCATGTCGGTTTTAGAGTTAAGTGTTTACGCAGGGTTTTAACGCTGAAAGCAAGACTTCCGGGATAAATTCATTAAGCACCTCATGACAAGACCTTGAAGCCCGATACAAGTCAAGCAATGAAGTGAACATGACTCCAAGAGCCCAAGGACCAAGCCCGAGAAGATGATAAACTCCGAGGACTGAACCAGAAAAGTGCTGAATCTTGCAAGACAAGGAATTGAGTCCAATTCGGAGAGAAACCAACGTCAAGGGCCCACATGCAAAAGGGGAGAACATCTAGAAGACGTGGGAAGCAACACCGGGCGAAGCAGGCCGCGGGATGGGCCGAATTGGGCCCAGGCCGGCCGGCCCAGCCCAATCGGCCTCCCCTTTGACCTAATTGCTTCTCAGGCTATAAATAGCCCCCTGACCGAGAGCCACGGAGAACCGAAGTTATAATCCGCCGCCGAGGAGCAGAGAAGCTTGAGGGACACCATCTCGGAGATGAGGTTCGTGCTAGTTGTCTAGGGTTTCCCTAGCCGACATGGGAACCTTGCATGGAAGACCACGTCGGAGCTCCGGAGCGAGGATCAAGATCGAGGGAGGGCCCCGGTGGTGATCTTGTTCATGTAATCATTCATGGTGAAGTTTGTAAGTGAATCCGATTTCTAGCGATTAAGTGTCTTCTCGATGATTTTGTTTTCTTCTTGGTTTTGCTTCTTCTACGATCTAGTTTGCGGCTAGATTACATAGGGTGCTCTTGTAGCCGCGGTGGCTAGAGGTGCATGCGGGACCGGCCAAGTGATTTCAACTTGTTCTATCGAACTCGCCCTAGACTACCCGCATGAATAGGGATACGTTGTGACGAACGGGGGTTCGAAAGGCGGGCGTTTTCGGAGTCGGATGGAAGGCCACGATTTAAAGATGCTTTTAATGAGATTCGCTTTTCTATCTTCATCTATCTTGTTTGGAGCTACAACATAAGCATGATCTAGATTCTCTAGATTGGTTATCTCTTGCTTTCTCTTGCTACCTCTTTTGTAGATTAGATTAGATTTGTTTTCTTTATGAGTTAGTAGATTAGATGCAACTTGTATTCATTAGATAGCTTTACCTTGCTTTACTAGATTGAATCCTTGCGTTGCACATTGTTCCACGGATTCGATACCTTGGGTTCACCACTCGAGGGAAGAAGGGTCCCTTGACTACGACGGGAGACTTGTCCGCTTGCAAGTCGTAATCGAACTTTGATACAACTATTAACCGTCAACAGATTGACCACAACACCTGTGTTGATCATGCCAGATATACACAAAGGGTTCGATGTGTATTGCGATGCTTCTCGGCAAGGATTGGGTTGCGTGTTGATGCAAGAAGGAAAGGTAGTAGCTTATGCTTCAAGACAATTGAGGAAACATGAGCAGAACTATCCTACTCATGATCTTGAGCTAGCCGCAGTTGTTCACGCATTAAAGATTTGGAGACACTACATGATTGGGAACAAGTGTCAGATTTTCACTTACCACAAGAGTCTGAAGTACATCTTTACCCAGAAGGATTCAAATCTGAGGCAAAGAAGGTGGTTGGAGTTAATCAAAGATTATGATTTGGACATTCAGTATCATCCAGGAAGAGCAAACATAGGAGCAGATGCTTTGAGTCGGAAAGGACAGACCAACATGCTGATAGGACACCTGCTACCTCAGGAGTTATGTTGGGAGATGGCACAGCTCAACTTGGGAATAGTCGCTTCGAGTGAGACCTTGACATTGAAAATTGAGTCGACACTTGAGCAGGATATTAGGAAAGGACAGTTGACTGATGACAAGATTGCAGAGTACAGGAAGCTGATTAAGTTGGGCAAAGTTCCGGATTTCAGAGAAGATGAGCAAGGAATAGTGTGGTTTAAGAACAGAATCTGTGTACCTGAGATTAAGAAAATACGAGAAACTATCTTGAAGGAGGCACACGATTCAGCTTACTCAATTCATCCTGGGAGTACTAAGATGTATCAGGACTTGAAACAAAGATACTGGTGGTATGGAATGAAGAAGGATGTAGCAGCTCATGTAGCTTTGTGTGATGTGTGTCAAAGAGTGAAGGCTGAGTACCAAAGACCAGCAGGATTGCTTCAACCTCTAAAGATACCTGAGTGGAAATGGGAAGAAATTGGTATGGATTTCATAGTGGGTTTACCTCGTACTCGTGATGGGTATGACCATATATGGGTTATTGTGGATAGATTAACTAAGGTAGCACACTTTATTCCAGTAAAGACGACTTATACAGGAGTTAAGCTGGCTGAATTGTATAATTCAAGGATAGGGTGTTTGCACGAGGTACCGAAGAAGATAGTGTCAGATCGAGGTACACAATTTACTTCACGGTTTTGGCAGAAGCTGCATGAGTCGATGGATACAAAGTTAAATTTCAGTTCAGCATACCATCCTCAGACGGATCGGCAAACAGAGAGAACAAATCAGATTCTTGAGGATATGTTGAGGGCTTGTGCGTTGAAGAACAGTGGCAGTTGGGACAAGAGTTTGCCATATGCAGAGTTTGCTTATAACAACAGTTATCAGTCTAGCATTAAAATGGCACCTTTTGAGGCTCTGTATGGAAGGAAGTGTAGAACACCGTTATTTTGGAACCAGACTGGTGAGAGTCAACTCTTTGGACCAGATAGCATCCGGGAAGCAGAAAAGCAAGTTGAGATCATTAGAGAGAATCTCAAAGCGGCACAGTCACGACAGAAGAGTTATGCTGATCCTCGGAGAAGAGAGGTGGTTTTGGAAGTCGGTGATTATGCGTATCTCAGAGTGTCGCCTATTCGTGGTCTACGGAGGTTTAATGTCAGAGGGAAGTTATCACCTCGATTCATCGAACCTTTCAAGATAGTGGAACGGAAAGGAGAGGTAGCTTATCAGTTGGAATTGCCTGCACAGTTATCAGGAGTTCATGACGTGTTCCATGTATCACAGTTGAAGAAATGTACAAGTGAGGTTAAGATAGAACCGGTACAATTGGAGGATATTCAAATGGAGAATAAATTGACATACAAGGAATATCCTGTAAAGATCTTGGATACATCGGAAAGAGTTACCAGAAGTAAAATCATCAGGATGTGTAAGGTACAGTGGAGTCACCATACTGAGGAAGAAGCAACTTGGGAAAGAGAGGATGAACTTAAGGAAGACTTTCCTCAGCTGTTCTCTAAATCTTCTGAATCTCGGGACGAGATTCTCTTTAAGGGGGTAGGATTTGTGACACCCTAAAATTCCATCACTAAAAATTACTTAGCAACTGTTAATTTAGCCTTAAGGATTTAAAATTTAAATTGTCATTTAAATTGAGCTCTAAAATATTAAACTGAATTTAATTAATATAGAGACAACAAGTGGTTGTGCATCATTATTTGGATTTGCATGGTTTTTGGTTGCTTGTGTGGCTTCTAAAAAGTTTATAAAATTTTGTAAAAAGGTTTGAAGGATTTTGGTTTGAATTTAAAAGGAAAAGTTTGATTTGAAAAGAGTTTGAAAAAGAAAAGGAAAAAAAAGAGAACTTACCCTCCTTACCTTTCGGCCCAGCCGGCCTGCTGGCCCAACATCCCTTTCTCGCAGCGGCCCGTCTCCTTCTTCTTCTTTTTTCTTTTTTCCCGCAGACGCTGACGACTGGGCCCCGTCTGTCAGCCTCTCCCCTCCCCCTTCCTTTCTTCTTCCACTCCCCTGCTCAGCCCGACCCAGCGCCGCCACGATCCCCGCCACGCCCCACCACTTCCCCTTCCTTTCCTCCTCACCGAGCCGGCCAATTAAGGCAATTAACCTCCCCCGTGGTCGATTAGAGTTGTTACTCCTTCCTTAAGCACCTAGCCGTGATGGCCGCGGCCATCAATGGCAAGCGCCACCACTCGGGGTCCTCCCACCTCCCTTCGCCTTCCTCTCCTTGCTCCTATTGAAGCTCGCGTTCAAGCTCCTGCTGTGACAACCCGCCCAGGAAAGTACCGTACTATCGCCTAAGACCGATCCACTTTGGTCATTAAGCAATAATAAAGTACCATCCTGTCGTAAGTCGCCGGGTTAACGCCCGGTAAATCACTTGAGAGCACAAGGATCGAATATATGCATTAAAACTCACTCGAAGGCGAGTCCAGAGATACAACATCATTCAAATTCAAATGTGTACCCCGAAGGGTTTACTTATTACAAACCATGGTTTTTGTCATGATGACACAGTTCAGAGTTTCGAAAAGACACAGCGAGAATTAACTAGCGGAAGCAAGTCACCACGGGAGGCCATCCATGATGCTTCAGTAGTCGTCCTCCACCCACTCCAGCTCCCAGCCGGGCGGGATCTCACCAGGCCACACATCACTGAAGGCATTACCTGGATCAACACATCAATGCAAGGCTGAGTATACTAATACTCAGCAAGTCTTACCCGTCGGTGATCACTACTTCACCAAGTCTAGACCATGAAAGGCTTTTTGGCTACTGGGTTGCTTTTACTAAAAAGTAACAAAGAGTAGGTCCTTACTTTCAAGATTTTAGCACAAGTTCTAGTAGGTTTAATCTTTACTACATTAGCCAACTAGTACAAACAAAGTTGTACAATACAATTAATCAAACATCATCTTCATCAACTTCCATCATTAGGGATCACATGACTAGTGGAGTAAGTAGTCTCGGATAACGGTGAGAGGCCGACAATCGATTGATTATAAACCTTGCAAGGTAGACCCAAACACACGGTCGGCTGCCCCCGCGAGGACAACTCCCCAGGCCGTCCCCATAAATCCTCGGGTTGGGATCGAATCTTACAGTCTTTGGTGCAGGCTATCCGCATACCCCGCGAGATACCCGGAGTCACCATACACCACCGGTAGCTAGCCGTGAGAGCGAATCCCAAGAGTAGTAATAGTAAGATCCCTCACCGCCTCATTATGGTACTAGGCTTACCGGTCCCATACCCGGCATATGCTTGGTACGTTCAAAGACTTAACCCACATAACCACTGGACCGGAGCCCAGATCCCATGCTCTTACCACGTGAGCAATCCATTAAAGGATATAGTATGATTCCTATCTAGGAACCTATTCTCGCGAGTGAGGTCATCACTCGACTTGTAACGGTCCTATAGCTTAGCAGCTATCGACCTATCATACTAGTAGGGACAAAGGTACCTATGGATCATGCATCTAGGGTTTCATTCAACTCCTGAACGTAAATGCACAATCATTCATAGATAATTGAATACGGAATTTGAAAACTGGGTTAGATGCACCGGAGCTTGCCTTCGTCGACTAGGTTAGCTTGGGCACCCTCGGTGTCAAGTCCGTCCACGTACTGCAGAGAACCTTCCGCTCCGCCTTCCTCGGTTTCCGGGACCAGGGAGTAATCTCCGTCCGGAAGATCTACACGGAATGCAATGCACTTTAGGTGATGTGATAGTTTGTTGTCTTATCCAACTCTAGTTGGTCATATTCACCTTAACAAGCATCTATCTAAGGTTTCTATTTGAGGAAGTCATTGGTTGTACATGGATTACTCTTTTATTCTTTATTTGAATAAAGGTTTTATTTAAGCTTATCATTTCATGTGAAAGCTTTATTTCATTTTTATCTTTACCAATAAAGGTGTACTTAATATATTTTATTTATGAATTAAATTTCTTTATCAGTAATATTAATTAAATTTCTTTTATTTATATTAAGTAATATTACCAAAAAGAAAAAGGATTTAATTAAGGATTTCCTTTTATTCAATTTTCCCTTTAAGATTAAATGGGCATTTAAGCCATTTATTAACCAATTAAATTACTAAAAATTACAGGAGTGTTTCTTAAGCCTACTAGCATCCATACTGGTCCATTGGACCCACATGTAAGTGTTGGATGCTAGAAAATTAAATACTATTGAAAATAACAAAAGTTATCTAGTGATTCATCTTAAATGAAAATAAAAATAAATAAGCATCAAAATCACCCAAACTTTCTGGTGGATTCTCTCTGGTCCTAAACAAGTCTAAAAAGCTAGCATGTGCACATGGAACCTCTACTGAATTTGGTTTATTAATTTACAAAGGTAAACATGCATAATTCAATAATAATTATTTATGTTAATCCAAAATTCATGATTAATTCACAAGATGTGTATTTTGGTATTACAAGACAGTGTGCACAAGATTGGATCAAGAACACAAATATTTTTAACATGAAAAATCATTTAAGCAGATCTGCCAGGAATAGTAAAACATTTTTATAAAAAGATTTACATCATAACTTTGTGCAATTTTTGGCATAGGAGCTAGTCATGACCTAACACACCACATATCAAAAAATTAGCTACAGAGGATTTATATATTTGGAGATATTGCAGATCTAGGGTTTTCACATTTGTATTTTTCATGCAAAAACTATAAGGAATTAGCTCAGGATAGAATAACGAAAGTTGTAGAATAATTCACCACGAATCCAACAAAATTGGACTTGCAATTTTCTGATTTTCCTGTGATTTTATACGCAATTTACAAGGTTCAGCAAAACTGCTTTAACTATTTGAGTTACCTTTTGCGAATCAGACCCTGGAAAGATGCGGGGGGTTGCAATGTGGTTCCTGGGCGGCCGGGCAGCGGCGGTCCGGCCAAATTCCGGCGAGCCGCCGCCGGGCTCGGCCGGGGAAGGGCGGGGGAAGGGTCTCGGGGTCCTAGGGAACCGGTTTTGGGCCATAGATGGGGGTGGGGGAGGCCGTTGGCGGCTCGGCGGCGGAGGGGGCGGGGGGCCGCCGCCGGGCTCGCTCCGGCGAGGGTGCCGGCCTCGCCCGGGCATTGCGGGGTCCGGGAGGCTGCGATAGAGGGTCGGGGTGGCTAGTGTGCGCACGTAGGGCCGTCCGGTGGGCCGGGAGGGGGAGCTCACCGTGGCCGGCCACGGCGGCGCGGTGGCGGCCCGCCGTGCGGGGCTGGGCGCGGGCGCGGCCGGGCGTGGGGGCGGCGCGGCTGTTTAAGTAGGCGACGGGGAAGGGAGGGCGCAGCCTAGACTTGCGTGCGGCGGCCTCGGAGTGCGCGCGGCCGGCCTCGGCGGGTGTGCCGGCGGGGAAAACCGAGCCGCGGAGGGGGCACGTGGCGCGACGCCCCTCGCGGCGCCTGCCCGAGGTGCGGCTCGGGGAGCGCGCGGGCGGCGCCGGCGCCTCGGCGCGCGCGCGCGGCCCCCTCCCCGACCGGCCGTGGTACGGGGTACGGCGGCGCGGCGGCCGCCGGCGCGTGGCGGCGCTGCGGAACGCCGGTCGCGGCGGCGCGCACGACGTCGCCCGTTCCAGCCTTTGCTTGCGGTGTAGCTTGGTTTGACCGGAAATTTCTCCAAAAATTTGAATAAAAGTGCACCAAACGATGAATACGAAAGTTGTAGATCTAGCTACCCTCTACAACTTTTGTAAAGGCCGTCTAGTGTTTTTCTCAACGGATTTTGCAGGAACGTCATGCCAACATTGAATGTCGGCCTGTTCTGGAAAACAGGAGGTACTGCCGGTCAATCGAGTTTTTCACCAATTTCCACTCAAAATTTGAAATGCCAATCTACATGAAAGTTGTGTCCCTCAACAAGATGGACAACTTTCATAAAGGTAGATTTTGAAGTGTTTAGGTAAAATTTGGGGAACGCGGCAAAAGTTTCGGACGACGTTCGCTGACGTCAACGGTTAAGCCGGTTTTGACCGTGTCTTTGACCAAGGGCCGACTACGGGTGTGTGCAAACTTGGTCAAGGGGTTCATTAGGGTTCATTGGCGAGGTTTTCGGGGTGATGACCCAGGTTGACCTAGGTTTGACCGATGTTTGACCGGTTTGACCCGGCTGATCCGGTCATTAGCGTTAATGACGGTAATCAAAAACCTGGGGCGTCACAGTCTACCCCCCTTAAGAAGAATCTCGTCCCGAGATTCGAAATTCCAAGGACAGATAGAGAAATAGAGAAGTGGTCTTCTCGGATTTCCTAGAATTACTCTGGGGAGCAACACGATGGGATTATGGGGTAAGAGCTTAACCACCATCGGTTCAAGATTAGCCCGTAAGAGTATTCAAAGACGACAAGTAATGGAAAGCTTCTGCACAAAGTTTATTTGGGAATGCAAGCAGAAAGTATGGAGAGGTAAATTGGTATAGGATCTTCCGAACGATCTTGCTCACGCGTTATTTAGTTTGCATCCTTATGTGGCATGGCCGTGCCACTACGATGCAATGCTTTTCAAAAAGTGATGTGATGCACATGTGTATGGAGACACGATGCATATGCTCATGTAGAAGATGCCTATGATGCATGTCAGCATGACTCGATTACCCACAAAATGAGATAGCGATTGAGAGGACAATCACAGGTTGAGAAGGAGTATGCATGGCGAGTCGCGATTCTCACAACCAAGATACCAGTGCGCTCCTAGTGGCAATCATGTGGCTGCAGCGCACATGACGCCCTAGGTTCCGTCACGGCACCTTTAGCTATGGGATAACAACATCACCAAACACAAAGGATAGAGTGGGAGATATTGAAAACACTCCATGCGTATGCACGTTAGTTCACCCAAGGTTGCCGAATGCACGTGCTATGCGAATGCATGCTCAAGAAGAGACATAATTATTTATTTATTTTTCAAAAGGTTGTGAGCAAGACCACGGGGAATAAGCTCATGATTGCATGTTCGAAGTAACCAGGACAAGGATATCAATACAAAGAATACCTTAGGGTTTTCAACACGTTTAAGGACAACAGGGTTGGGGCAAAAATAAGTCGACAGAGATGACACGTTGATAGGAGAATCACCATTGAAGATTGAATTCAAAGATCAAGACATACCCACGGCCTGGTAGAATGGCAAAAGTTCTCTTTTCTCATGTTGGTAATACCGGGTAGTCATGTGCACAAGGGCACAGTTTGCATGTTAGAACTCGAAGCGAGCTCTCATACATAATGACATGAAGTTCTGACAGTTGTGAACAAAAATTCATAACCAAAAATCCAGAAACCTCAAAAATTTCCAACTTTTAAATTAATTCTTTAATACTCTTAATTAGGATTCTAAAGTTTGAACAACGATCAAGGAAACAAGATGGGGGTCCTTAACTTGGATGTGCCTAGGGAAGTGTGAACCA
Organism: Cenchrus americanus; assembly: GCA_947561735.1. Lineage (NCBI taxonomy): Eukaryota > Viridiplantae > Streptophyta > Magnoliopsida > Poales > Poaceae > Cenchrus > Cenchrus americanus. The sequence continues at coordinate 77,247,762 of OX387245.1, read as the reverse complement.
ACCCAACAAACTAGAATTGAGACTTGCTATTACAAGGTAACTAGTTGAGGAACAATTGTTTTTAACAATTTAGTTTAGTTAACCTAGCACATGATCAACAAAATTTTCACAAAATTTCGGCAGCAAGACGGCTAGGTATGAGGGGTAATCTAGTTCATAAAAAGCATACACTAGCATAAACTTCCTTAGAGAACACATAGAATTCCAATTTTTGGGTCCATTTTATTTGTTTCGATTTTTAACATGCATGCAAGACGTCCTATCCGACCTCACATGGCAATCAAGCCAAAAATCGAAGTTAGTGCCGGTGGCAAGGCTTATAATCGTCTCTCCCTATAATATCTAGTCGAGAGCTATACGGTACTCGCTTAACGACTAACGAAGCGTCGTTATGTACACGAGAAAACGAACCTTTCGTGCCAGCACGTCACGAAAGCGTCCACATACATTACCGTTCACTATAGAAACGGTATCCATGCGTTAAGCCGCTGCATGGACAGCGTCCTATTTAAGACTCGACGCGACGTGAGTGCCCATTGGAATAGGCCTCACTCATCCCTCACGGACTTTCCCGTGGTACCATCACGTATGGCAAAACGTGACGAGACTCAAACGCGACGTGGCACCCATTGGAATAGGTCCCACTAGTCCCTCACGGGACTTTCTCGTGGTACCACCACGTATGGCAAAACGTGATGAACTAGTATGGTTGTGCAAGAAAGTAAGTCTGACATAAAGTAATGTGCTGGGAGTTAGCAAAATAAACCATAAGTTAATTAAGCCACCTGAAAGAACCCAAAATTCCCTCTAGGGCCTCTCGGTCTAGTTTATCCTTAGCGGACCAACGTATTTTGGAAAATCAGCAGATCTTGGCATATTTTATTCAAAAACCAGTGATTAAGGTTTATTAATTAATCTCTGGTGCATATAAGCTCTGATGCCAACTGTGACAACCCGCCCAGGAAAGTACCGTACTATCGCCTAAGACCGATCCACTTTGGTCATTAAGCAATAATAAAGTACCATCCTGTCGTAAGTCGCCGGGTTAACGCCCGGTAAATCACTTGAGAGCACAAGGATCGAATATATGCATTAAAACTCACTCGAAGGCGAGTCCAGAGATACAACATCATTCAAATTCAAATGTGTACCCCGAAGGGTTTACTTATTACAAACCATGGTTTTTGTCATGATGACACAGTTCAGAGTTTCGAAAAGACACAGCGGAAATTAACTAGCGGAAGCAAGTCACCACGGGAGGCCATCCATGATGCTTCAGTAGTCGTCCTCCACCCACTCCAGCTCCCAGCCGGGCGGGATCTCACCGGGCCACACATCACTGAAGGCATTACCTGGATCAACACATCAATGCAAGGCTGAGTATACTAATACTCAGCAAGTCTTACCCGTCGGTGATCACTACTTCACCAAGTCTAGACCATGAAAGGCTTTTTGGCTACTGGGTTGCTTTTACTAAAAAGTAACAAAGAGTAGGTCCTTACTTTCAAGATTTTAGCACAAGTTCTAGTAGGTTTAATCTTTACTACATTAGCCAACTAGTACAAACAAAGTTGTACAATACAATTAATCAAACATCATCTTCATCAACTTCCATCATTAGGGATCACATGACTAGTGGAGTAAGTAGTCTCGGATAACGGTGAGAGGCCGACAATCGATTGATTATAAACCTTGCAAGGTAGACCCAAACACACGGTCGGCTGCCCCCGCGAGGACAACTCCCCAGGCCGTCCCCATAAATCCTCGGGTTGGGATCGAATCTTACAGTCTTTGGTGCGGGCTATCGGCATACCCCGCGAGATACCGGAGTCACCATACACCACCGGTAGCTAGCCGTGAGAGCGAATCCCAAGAGTAGTAATAGTAAGATCCCTCACCGCCTCATTATGGTACTAGGCTTACCGGTCCCATACCCGGCATATGCTTGGTACGTTCAAAGACTTAACCCACATAACCACCGGACCGGGAGCCCAGATCCCATGCTCTTACCACGTGAGCAATCCATTAAAGGATATAGTATGATTCCTATCTAGGAACCTATTCTCGCGAGTGAGGTCATCACTCGACTTGTAACGGTCCTATAGCTTAGCAGCTATCGACCTATCATACTAGTAGGGACAAAGGTACCTATGGATCATGCATCTAGGGTTTCATTCAACTCCTGAACGTAAATGCACAATCATTCATAGATAATTGAATACGGAATTTGAAAACTGGGTTAGATGCACCGGAGCTTGCCTTCGTCGACTAGGTTAGCTTGGGCACCCTCGGTGTCGAGTCCGTCCACGTACTGCAGAGAACCTTCCGCTCCGCCTTCCTCGGTTTCGGGACCGGGGAGTAATCTCCGTCGGAAGATCTACACGGAATGCAATGCACTTTAGGTGATGTGATAGTTTGTTGTCTTATCCAACTCTAGTTGGTCATATTCACCTTAACAAGCATCTATCTAAGGTTTCTATTTGAGGAAGTCATTGGTTGTACATGGATTACTCTTTTATTCTTTATTTGAATAAAGGTTTTATTTAAGCTTATCATTTCATGTGAAAGCTTTATTTCATTTTTATCTTTACCAATAAAGGTGTACTTAATATCTTTTATTTATGAATTAAATTTCTTTATCAGTAATATTAATTAAATTTCTTTTATTTATATTAAGTAATATTACCAAAAAGAAAAAGGATTTAATTAAGGATTTCCTTTTATTCAATTTTCCCTTTAAGATTAAATGGGCATTTAAGCCATTTATTAACCAATTAAATTACTAAAAATTACAGGAGTGTTTCTTAAGCCTACTAGCATCCATACTGGTCCATTGGACCCACATGTAAGTGTTGGATGCTAGAAAATTAAATATTATTGAAATTAACAAAAGTTATCTAGTGATTCATCTTAAATGAAAATAAAAATAAATAAGCATCAAAATCACCCAAACTTTCTGGTGGATGCTCTCTGGTCCTAAACAAGTCTAAAAAGCTAGCATGTTCACATGGAACCTCTACTGAATTTGGTTTATTAATTTACAAAGGTAAACATGCATAATTCAAGAATAATTATTTCTGTTAATCCAAAATTCATGATTAATTCACAAGATGTGTATTTTGGTATTACAAGACAGTGTTCACAATATTGGATCAAGAACACAAATATTTTTAACATAAAAAATCATTTAAGCAGATCTGCCAGGAATAGTAAAACATTTTTATAAAAAGATTTACATCATAACTTTGTGCAATTTTTGTCATAGGAGCTAGTCATGACCTAACACACCACATATCAAAAAATTAGCTACAGAGGATTTATATATTTTGAGATATTGCAGATCTAGGGTTTTCACATTTGTATTTGTCATGCAAAAACTATAAGGAATTAGCTCAGGATAGAATAACAAAAGTTGTAGAATAATTCACCACAAATCCAACAAAATTGGCCTTGCATTTTTCTGATTTTTCTGTGATTTTATAAGCAATTTACAAGGTTCAGCAAAACTGCTTTAACTATTTGAGTTACCTTTTGCGAATCAGACCCTGGAAAGATGCGGGGGGTTGCAATGTGGTTCCTGGGCGGCCGGGCAGCGGCGGTCCGGCCAAATTCCGGCGAGCCGCCGCCGGGCTCGGCCAGGGAAGGGCGGGGGAAGGGTGCTGGGGTCCTAGGGAACCGGTTTTGGGCCATAGATGGGGGTGGGGGAGGCCGTTGGCGGCTCGGCGGCGGAGGGCGGCGGGCGCCGCCGCCGGGCTCGCTCCGGCGAGGGTGCCGGCCTCGCCGGGCATTGCGGGGTCCGGGAGGCTGCGATAGAGGGTCGGGGTGGCTAGTGTGCGCACGTAGGGCCGTCCGGTGGGCGGGGAGGGGGAGCTCACCGTGGCCGGCCACGGCGGCGCGGTGGCGGCCCGCCGTGCGGGCGGGCGCGGGCGCGACCGGGCGTGGGGGGCGGCGCGGCTGTTTAAGTAGGCGACGGGGACGGGAGGGCGCAGCCTAGACTTGCGTGCGGCGGCCTCGGAGTGCGCGCGGCCGGCCTCGGCGGGTGTGCCGGCGGGGAAAACCGAGTCGCGGCGGGGCACGTGGCGCGACGCCCCTCGCGGCGCCCCGCCCAAGGCGCGGCTCGGGGAGCGCGCGGGCGACGCCGGCGCCTCGGCTTGCGCGCGCGCGGCCCCCTCCCCGACCGGCCGTGGTACGGGGTACGGCGGCGCGGCGGCCGCCGGCGCGTGGCAGCGCTCTGGAACGCCGGTCGCGGCGGCGCGCACGACGTCGCCCGTTCCAGCCTTTGCTTGCGGTGTAGCTTGGTTTGACCGGAAATTTCTCCAAAAATTTGAATAAAAGTGCACCAAACGATGAATACAAAAGTTGTAGATCTAGCTACCCTCTACAACTTTTGTAAAGGCCGTCTAGTGTTTTTCTCAATGGATTTTGCAGGAACGTCGTGCCAACATTAAATGTCGGCCTGTTCTGGAAAACAGGAGGTACTGCCGGTCAATCGAGTTTTTCACCAATTTCCACTCAAAATTTGAAATGCCAATCTACATGAAAGTTGTGTCCCTCAACAAGATGGACAACTTTCATAAAGGTAGATTTTGAAGTGTTTAGGTAAAATTTGGGGAACGCGGCAAAAGTTCGGACGACATTCGGCCGACGTCAACGGTTAAGCCGGTTTTGACCGTGTCTTTGACCAAGGGCCGACTACGGGTGTGTGCAAACTTGGTCAAGGGGTTCATTAGGGTTCATTGGCGAGGTTTTCGGGGTGATGACCCAGGTTGACCTAGGTTTGACCGATGTTTGACCGGTTTGACCCGGCTGATCCGGTCATTAGCGTTAATGACGGTAATCAAAAACCTGGGGCGTCACACCTGCCCTCCCCTTTGCACCCGCATCACACCAACACATGCACTCGAGCACCAATTCCACCGGCGCCACCGCCTCTGCATCACCTCGCCGCCGGACGCCGTCGGTGGAGTACTCCGTGGCCCTATCCTTCACTGCCGCCTTCTCTTCGCCCGTGTGCTCGCCCGACGCTTCTTCACGTGGTGAGCAAAGTTTCCCCCGCTCGTATTTCACTTCCCTGCACGCTTTAGCCGCCCCATGGGCTCGCCAGCGAGGCCGACCCGCCCTCTTCTGGCGCCGGCCGCCGTGGATGCCTGTGCCACCCCGCTGACCACCTAGGATTGCTCGCATGCTCCTCAGCTTCGCGTACAGCCCGCGCGCGCACGTTTTGGCGTCCTGTGCAACGAGATAGGGCCGCGCCGGCGAACCCTCCGCCACGCGCCGCCGTACTCCGGTGTGCTCACCGCCGCCCGCCGCTTGCAAGCGTCCAGGGCCGTGAGATCTCGCGTGGACGGCTGAGATCACATACCCCTTCGCGTTTAAGGGGCGGTCCACGGCGCACGCGCGCGTCGGCAGCCGTTGGATCCAAGATCCACAGTGTGGGTTTGGCGATCTTGTTAAAGAGCCCCTGAGTAAATTTGTTTTAGCATGCCGGTCCTCCCACCTAGTAAAATCCTTGAAGATAGGTCCTGGTTTTTGCAGTTAAGCCCCTGTCTACCCTGGATAATGGTGTTAGAGGTCCTTTTCTCGTGAATTAGCACTGTAACCCTTCGGTTTTAATATGAAATTATGTTTTAGCCCCTGGTTTTATTTATAAAAGGCTCTGTAAATTTAGTTTTACTGCAGATAGGTCCTTGTATTTTGTTTTGAGCATATCTTTCTCGTTTTAACTCCGATTTTAGCGTTCTATATACCGAAATGATCGTCTCAATGAGTAGAATCATTTAAACAGCAAGTTTTCCAGTTTTACTACTGTTTGGTGTATTGTTTATTTATTGTTTGTTGTTTATGTTTGACACGTAGATATCGTGCCTGTTTCGTTTGAGCTCCCCATCGGAGGTGATCATGAAGAGCCTGCTTTCGAAGAGGATTTACCCAGCTTGTAGAGGAAGGCAAGTGGCTTTCCCCCTCTGCATTATCTTTTTGAACCTATGTCACTGCATGTTAAAAAAAGTTTACTATTCCTGTTGCAATGCATTAACATGATGGGCAAACACCTATTTAAGGACTTGACTAGATATTTTACCCTGTTACCTTGATCAACCATGTTTAACAAATGTTTGGGTAGATAAATGCTTAGTTTGCTTTACATGGGTATGGTTATGTTTTTGTTATGAAATGCAACTCAGTTCTGTTTATGAAGCGTGTGTATGTTAAGACAAGATAACTTGTAATTTAAATGGAACATGGAGAACCACCCAAGACAACAGTACAACCACAGTCCACATGGCTCTGGATTAGCCAAGTAATTAGGAGAGTGGGTTAGCTGATATCCCTTTTCCGAAAGGGGCACAGGGGGCCGGAGTTGAAGGGGTATAGCCCGGTTCTTTTGGGTAGCAGCCTTGGCTAAGGTGCTGACCCTTAGGGAGGGTTATGGTCCGCTCCGCTTCTGTAACTATTGCGGGCTGTTAGTTTCTCTTCTTTCCTTTGTAAAGGCTTCGTAGTGGACCCCTAGCCACTCACCTTGGAAGTGTTTAAGGGTCTAGCTAGCCTGGGCAGAATGGGGAACACGAACTGTGGGTAAAGTGTACAACCTCTGCAGAGTGCAAAACTGATCGATCAGTCGTGCTCACGGTCAAGAGCAGCTTGGACCCTCACATGATAATCAAACTTGAAGATAAAAGTAAATCGTGGGTTTGGTGGGTTTGGTTTGAGGTTTCTTTTAAGTTAAGTGGGTTGGTATACACTTACACCTAGTAATTAGGTGCTGCTAAGTAAAACTTGATCAACTTATAAAATGCTTACCGCTGTGAACCATAGCCTATCCTTGATAGCCTTGCATTGTTTCCCCCACTTGCTGAGCACCAACCATAAGTGTGCTCACCCTTTCTTACCGCTGTTCAGAGGAGAACATCGGAGGCGAGGATGAGTACTGGAGCGACTACGAGGAGTTCTAGGGCATGTGGATCCCCCAGTCATCATGCCTGTGGAAGTTGAAGATGGAGCTGCTCGTCGTTTAGTTATCGTTTGTGTTTGGACCTTCGAATCCACCCCTCTGAGTGTAATAAAGAATATTGTATCAGTTTAACTCTCGTACGTTTTGTTACTGCAATGGTATTACACTCGTTTTGTCTATCATGTGTGTGTAAATTGATCCTGGCGCACACGTGAGATGCATTCGGTTTTCCTTGTAAAATCGGGTGTGACAGAGTTTGATGGTTAAAACCAAAATTTAACAAGAGTTGGATGGTAAAAAATAGATTTTTTCCTAAATAATAACATCATGTTCACGCATCCCTTTTTTTACAACAAACCACTTTATATATTGAGCAGCCATATAACAAGACAGTCCTTCAAAGAAGGATGTATTACAAATTGGTCCTTTTTTTATAACAAACCACTTTATATATTAAGCAGCCATATTACAAGATAGTCCTTTAAAGAAGGTTGTATTACAAATTGGTCCATTGACCGGATAGCAACAAAAAAACAGCGGCGACAAAGACCAGCTCGTCGGCGGAAGGCTGAGGTGTCGCCGAAGGCGTGTACAGACGGATGGGAAGACCGCGCCTTGCGCCGGTTGAAGTTGGGCCGACAGAACCGTCGAAGGAGACCACACTGAGCGACTGATGAATATGTAGAAGACTCGTCGTCGGCGGTAGTAGATCGGATTCGAATCCCAGGGGGGCGGCGAGTTCGTCCGGTTGCCACCAAAAGATGTTGCTTCATGTTGAGGTTGAACTTCTTGCAAAGCTGCAATAAAAGAAGGGCGAAGGCGGAGGCGATAGCAGCAACACCAAGATCCGTTTGACAAAAGCAGGCTCACCATAGGCGAGGCCGTCAGAACAACCATAAAGATGCGAAACCATATGCGGTGAGGATTGCTTCGTGCGTTCAACCACATCAATCTAGCCACAAGAGGGTAGTGATGCTAGAACAACCACCAAAGAAAGGGACAAAAGTGAGAACACACACCAAGAAGCAGATCCACCCCAGCAAAAGGCAAATCGGTAGGTGCGGTCACCAAATTGACCCTGAAACCCCAAGGATCTGGGCTGGCGAAGAGGAGCGTCAAGCTTCAGAGAATGCGGTTACCGCAAATCTTTGGTGCGTTCAACGATAAGAAGGTCACCGCAACCTGAAGAGGCAGGATCGACGGAACAACCACCAAAAGAATGCAAGAAGACGACGGAGGAGGCAGAGTGGGAGGGGAACCTAGATACAGGGCGAGAGGGAGAGGATCTCGGTCAGGAGAGGACAAATTTATTGAACATACCTCGGATAGATCATCACCCACGATGAGGAAGCCGAGCAGGAGCATGACATCGACAGCAAAGGTGACCGCGAACCATAGGCAAGACTCCATATGGCGAGCTACTACTGGAAACGTACTATATGAAGCTAAATCTACAAACTACTAAGAACTAAGAGGCCTGGGGGGCTCTCCCTACCCACTGCGGCGAGGCGAGCTCGCCGGAGTAGGGAGGGAGGGGGCGGTAGGCGGAGGAGGGGATGGAGGTCGCTTCGAGGCTAAGCCAGGGCCAATCGTTGCGGTTGATCAGGAGGGTTACGGAACCCCTTTAGGGAACTTACTCGTTTCCATTTGGACTTGTTTTTTCTCCTTTTTTTGGTAAAACTATAAATGCAATTAGACCAATCTCGATGGGATTTCGTGAAAAGTTTCATAACATTAAATTTACTGATGCGACGGAAAGAGAAAATGAAAGAGTATCGTGAGATGTGAGGGATGTTTCATCTCCATGAAGCACCACTGAAACCTAGTTTAATTTTCAGTCTAGATAACTACGGTATGAAACTTGCATGGAGATCGACCTTATAACAACTTTGCAAAACTCTACTGTTTCTAGATGAACATAAAACCGTAGCGTTTGAAACCCAGTACCATCAACACGAATTCTTTTTGCGGATTTCCCGGCTAGGCTACAAGTACACGCCAATTAATTGGTACTAGTACGTTGAAATTCAACGGCAGATTGTTACAGCGCACGGTGGGGGCGGCAGCCTAGTAGGGCCAGGCGAGCAAGCAGGCAGGGGAACGGATCGTGTCTGTACTCGGCCAGATCGACGCCTACGTGGGATGATGTGCGCGGTCGGATCGTGCACGGCGTGTCCGGGTCATTTATGCAGGTACCCAACGCGAACCGACCAACCTGACCAAGGTACCTTTGGGCGTTGACCGTGTCCGGAGCTCAACGACGCTGGCTGCTGGTTTACTTGCTGACGGTTCTGTCGTCACATGCTTTTGATTGGTCCCAAAAGTGTAAACTGCGAGGGAAAGAAAGACCTTGCAAACCTGGTTTTTGTGAATTTTTTAATCTATCGATGAGTATGATTCATAAGGGCACTTCCAACCCAGACTCTACCTATAGAGTCCATGAGTTCGAGACTCTAACACATGAAACTATTATCCCCAATGCAGAATTTATTATAGTAGTTTCTATAGATAAAGACATTTATTACTAAACAAAAAAGGGTAATCAGCTGTGGCATTTCTACCATGTGCTCCACTCTACAATTATCAACAATATCGCCAACGGTTGAACTAAATACAAGCATTAGCATACAAAACTTCCCATATTGTTCTTCGCTCTATCTGTTGCTCTGTTTCGTTCTTTCCCTCACTGAATTATTGAACATGTCGATGTTTTCTCGATAAACAAACCGAGACTCTTGATTGAGTTTTTCTAAACATGAAAGGACCACAAATTTCTGAAACCGCGATAAGAAACTTGAGATAGGCAGAAAGCAAACCATCATGGAAGCAAAGAAGCATACCTTCTCCACGAACGGGACGGAGAACATGGGGCGGCTGCCAGCTCCATCCCGCTCCAGCTCTCACAGCGTGCTTCATCGCCCCATCTGCCATCCTCCATAGCCACAATGCTCTCGTGCAAGCCGTTTGCAACCTCAACTCCTGAGGTGAGCGCCCTCACAAAATTGGCGGCGGCAGCAGCGTTTACCTGGTACGGGAGGCTGGGTGGATGGCGACGGTGAGAGCGCGGGCAAGACCTGGAGAACACGCGTGTGGGAGACCTGGTGACTGCAGGAGCAGGATCAGCGAGCACACGGGCGGACAGGAGAGGAACAGCGGCGGCGACGGGATGGAGTACGGGAGCGTACGGCTGCGGCAAGTACGCGAGCCGACGGCGGACGTGCTGGAGGTCTGCAAGGCGGGCAACGGCGCCGGACGGCCGCGCTTGAGCTCCGCCGCGGGCGTGGTGAGCCGGAGCGTGTTGTGTGGCCGCGGCGAGCCGGGACGGGGCAGCCATGGCGCACCGGACAAGGCAGAGGCAGCGAGCTTCGTTTTTGCAGACGCGGCGAGCGAGGCCGTGAGGTCTCGATCGGCCGCATAGAATCGGGACGAAGATGAGTATGTTCTCGATAGAAGGGAAGCCGTCGTTTCTTGTTTAGACTCGGTTTCTTCACATTTTCACCTCTTTCCTCAATTAATTAGGTGTCACATCAGATTTGCAAACTCATTTAATTCATATAGAAATTACATAGAGTCTGGGTTGTGAGAGCCCTAACTTTGCAAGATTTTTTAGGCCTGCAAACGGGGCAGAGCGGCGCGCTCCGGTTGCTGAACCTCCGCTCCATTGTCATCAAATGAGGGTCAAGCATCGAACCGCTCCGCTCGCACAGCTGGCTCGTGTGACCCGCGGGTATCCTAGCGGTGAACCTCCCAAGCTGCACATGCACGTCACCTCGTCACCACTTACTTGCTCTGCAGCTTTGCTGCTGCACACGCAGATCACCGCTTGGTTCTGAACACGCATGTCACTTGGTTCAAAAAACGAACATGCATGTCACCGTTCGTTGCTGTTGTATTACCCACGCAGCGATAAAGTTGGGCGGCAAGCCAAAGGTTTTCCAGGACAAATGCTAAGAACAACTCATCCAAAAAATGCTAATAAATGTCAAACGTTGAATACTGGACAGACAAAGAATATTGATTTTAACAATTGACAGTAGTTGCTTATAGGAACAGTATAATCTAAATCTCGGTCACAATATATAAACTGACAAGACCTAGTAATCAAAGTCTGGCACACAAACACGGCAATCGATACTTTCAAGATCTCTATAGTAGATCATTACACTGAGGATTCTGACTTGCAGTGGCCATGCATCCAAGGACCAGCTCACCAGCTAGCAACGTTTTGTACTCCACTAAATCACAGCCTACACAACAAAGAGGATCACAATATTAGTTGTAGCACATCCATTGAAACAACCAAGCAGTGGGTCGAACCCAACCAAGCAACATATCTTAAGCATGTGTTACCATCAGAAAATAAAAGATACTCCCTCCGGTTCCATATTAGAAGTCATTTAGGACAACGACACGGTCACCAAAGCACAACTTTGACTTCTCTTTTTTATAAAAATATTTATTCGAAAGTTATATATGTATATTCTTATGAAAGTAATTTTCAAGACAAATCTATTTATATGATTTTCACATTTTCAAACTCAACAACTTAAAAGTTACTCATGATTTATATTTCGAGTGTTTGACTCAAACCTTGTCCAAAACGACTTCTAATAGGGAACCACAGATTACATGGTATTATTTCACCAATAATAAGATTATTGATAGACACCATAATAAACTTGGATGATCCTGAGATATAAATTGTGTGCAAAAGAGAGCTTTTACTATCTTAGGCGTCAAGCTGCTACGAAAATCACTGAATATTTTTTCACCAGTGCTGGCTGCAGATGAAGCTCGAATGGCTATCGGATCCCTTTCTATACGGACAAGAATCGAATATTTGGTTGCATTACACATTCATCAGTTTAAGATGTCGAATTCTTTAGAACGTGGAACTTGAGACAATAAAATTTCTTTGTATGAGATAGTAAAATTTCTTAGGATTAGACAGACGTCCGCATACAAATTCCATTAGACCATAGGTACACCACTGTCCCAATATTGAGATAGTAAAATTTCTTAGCACAAAACGACCACATACAAATTCCATTAGACCATAGGTACACCACTGTCCCAAGATCGAGACATTAAAATTTCTTAGCACAAAACGACCACATACAGATTCCATTAGCAGAAATTTCCCAAGATTGAGACAGTAAAATTTCTTAGGATGAGAGCTCAATGTCACTTCCCAGTTGGGAACAACTAAATTCTATTACAAACGTGTAATTTTGGCAAGGTTTAACTTGACCAACTACTGTTTTTTCTGAAACTTAACAATTAGCATCCAGGTAACCACTAAAGCATCAGACTGAGGTTTATTTTTTTATTTCCAGGAAGTGCGAGCTCATAAAGAACAGAAAAGTAAAGTTACAAAGTAAAGAATCAACTACAAGATTGTGCAGATGTCTCACAATAGATCATTATGCAAGGCGATTGGGGGAGGGGTGGGATCTGAAGCTTCGATGGTGCTCATCGTGGCTGCCTGGTGATGTAGTTGGGGCTGAATGAGCCAATGGCGAGGATGTTCCAGCCAAAGCAACAAGGGGATGATGGAGGATGCAGCAAGGTGAGGCCTCCAGGCAAGCAGCGTCAGCACAACACACCACACCCAGACAGGAGGACAGTGCGAGCGCGAGTGCAGCGAATCGAAGGGAAGAAGAAACCCAAGCCGAACCCTAGAGCACCTGATTGCACGGACGGACAGAGGCCCAAGTATGAACAACAGCAACGAAGAGCGCGACCACAAAAACTGCCGCTGGAGGGAGGAGTTCACCGGGGAGGCTGGGATTTGTACGGATCTGCGGCGCGTCGGCAAGGGGATGGTGACCCGATCTGGAAGGCCAGAGCACCTTCTGACGGCGACGACCTCAGTGTGGTGGCAGCTGAGGAGGTAGGGTCGGCGAGAGAGCGGAGGCACCTGGAGGAGAGCAGAGGTGGATACCGGCCAGGAATAGCGAGCGCCGCTGCAAGCCCACGAGCAGGCTCGACCCCAGGGTCACCGTGGGTCAACAGGGTCACGACCCTGTCGCTCCTTTCTCTTTTAGAGCCCCGCTTCGAATCACAGGCTGAAGTGAGGAGCGGAGCGAATTCACAAAAGGAGCGACTCGAACCGTTTTCAAGCCTAAGATTTTTCCATATTGTGTTTCATACAATACGTCATACTAAAATGGCGAAAGTAAGGATATTGGTGAATACTGAACCAAGTACGAGTAGATGATTTACAACAGCAGCACCCATGCAACAACTTAATTAACAAAATAACTCGCTCTAGGATATACCTAGTAAAGCACCTCCACGACTTTTTGGTACTAATGGCACAACACAACGACTCGATTAAGTGGGCTTCAACTACGATCGCAAGAAGAAATAGCTACACATGCGCATGTTAGAAGTCGTATATACATTAAGATTTCCATAAACTCTTCCTAAAGTTTTGAATGTGAATGCCCAAAAGTTTTTTTTCTTTTGCTACAACATGATTTATTCAGGAGCATTCTTTCTCCAGGCTTTTAAGGTAGACTATGATAGCTCTCTTAATTTTTTTAAGACGTGCATAGCACATTTTTCATTAAGAAGAGAATTACAACTAAGTAACCTTAGGAGAGCCTCCAAGGCGCGGAGATACAAAGGAACAACAACTACAATGACCAACAACACCAACTAACACGACTAGAGGAAACAACAACCGAAGCTTAACTAACCAACCACCAAAGCATCCACAAAAGATACAAGCACCGAAGGACCCCCAACAAAGACAAGCGACACGACCAAAGTAGCCTGAAGGTCAAGGCAAGCCAACACCAGCAGAAAAGAGGACGCTAAGAGCACCCTCACGTCATCGATCTTCCACTATACGGGGCAAGGGGAAAGAATGAGAGGGCTATGCAAGACGAAGCCTCTGAGGAGAACGCGATGTCGACGCTGCCATCGTCTGACTGTTCACGAAGGAACAGTCCAAGTCTTCACCTGGCGAAACCAAATGAGTTTGGTGGCCGTGACAACGCCCCCAACATGGTAAGCTACGTGAGAGGACACAACCGTTATTAGCACCGGCCAACGCCATGAAAGACTTTTACCACAAGTCTACCGAACCCAACTCCACATTGCAAGTGACCCCTGAACACTGGAAGAGAGCAAAACCGATGTAATGGCAGCGAGTAACCCAAGCTGAAAATGTTGTAGAGTCACTGCAAGTGCCACACGACCCGGAGAGGCTTAAAACGCGTCGAAGAGAGATGTAGGAGTACACTATTGTCAACCACCATCCAAACTAGCGCTTAAACACCTAAAGCGAACATCGAAGGCACGAGTGCTAGCGCAAACCTGAGAACTCCCAAGAACAGAATGACTAGGGGCACGAAGCCCCAACAACACAACTACCAATCCGACGGCACCGTGATCACATAGGAGCCTCAAGAGTGCCCGACGCCGACACAGGTGGCGCAACCAGAGAAGACAGCAGCGACGATGACGTACTCCGAGAGCTCGAGGAACCCGAAGAAGAGAGCCCCCAAGCTGCAACCTTGACGCCACCGAAATCACAGTGGGCCGCCGCGCCGGCGGTGACACCCAGATGCGGAGGCGATGGTTGGCAATGCAACAAGGCTCACCCGCAACCGAGGGCGGGACGGAGCCCACAACCGCCAGATCCCGCGGTGACGGTGGGCGACCAGCGAGGGACGACAACTGGGGAGGCCCGCCCATAAACGTTGGGAGGTGACCACCAAAGCCCGCAACAACAAGGAGACATGAGGCCCCCACCGGAGAGAGGCATAGGAGCTGTCCCCACTGGATTCTGCGGCAACAGGGAGGCGATGACGAAGGGACGGCAAGGGCGGCCCGGCCGCGCTTGAGTGCGCCGAGAGCAGGACGGGCACAGGAGACAAGACGACCCCATCGGATCTCGTGGCTAGTAGCGGGGAGATGTTGATGGAGAAGGCGGCGACCGGTGGCGGCAGATGACCCCACACCTCGGGGACGCACAGATCCGGACCGAGGGATGGCAAACCCGGCAACCGGAGGACGACCGGCGGCGACCGATGGTGGACACGACCTAAGGTTAGGGTTAGCTTCGGGGTTGAGGAGGAGAGGGGGAGGGAGTAGGACAAGAGAGGCAAGAGAGCCGCACCGTCGCCGCTGTCCTTGCCGTCGCACGGACTTCCGGCGTGAGGCTTCGGCGGTGGCGAGGCAGGCGGGACCGGGAAAGGGGTGGGCGGTGGTCGGGCGCGAGCTTCGCCCGTGTCGCCCCGGGAGGGACGACGCGGGGGACGGGACTTGTTGTGCGTTGTATGAGAGCTCTCTTAATGAAAACTGTAGGGCAGTCTTAACCCCACCAATTTAATTTTTTAGGTAGACTTTGGGAGTGAAGTTGGATTGGCAGTCATTACGAGACCAAAGCGGCACATAGCATTAGGTTGGAGAACGAAATACATAGTAGATGTTTTCGGAGAAGCTTGGTACACAAATGTGGAAGAACACAAGACAAGTACTCCCTCCATCCCAAAAAGCTTGTCGTTTTAGGATTCAAATTTGTCTTAAAAAAGCATGTCGTTTTACTTAATTTGGCATGTGCATGCACATGTAGGCATGCAACAATCAATAAGCACGAAATATGACAAATAAATAGGGGTAATTGAGGTCATTTTACCTTCTAAATAATCTGTTCTAAAATTTCTATAATGACATTCTTTTTGGGACAGAGGGAGTATGAGCTGCAAGAAAGATCTTAATAGAGAAGTAGATATCGTATACTCCTATGATAGGGAACAAAAAATGGAATTCACTAGATTTTGGTAAATACCGGACCAGGTACGAGTAGATGATTTACAACAGCAAGAGCAAGACCCATCCAATACCTTAACAAATAACTCACTCTAGTATAATCCATCCGTATTGCAATCAGAAAACATTTTGGACAAGGTTTGAGTCAAACATTGAGATTATAAATCTTGTATAACATTGAGTTTGTAAACATGAAAATCATATCAACAGATTTGTCTTGAAAATTATTTTCATAAAAATGTACATATATATAACTTTTCAATAAATATTCTTATAGAAAATAGAAGTTAAAATTATGCTTTGGAGATCGTGTTGCTGTCCTAAACGTCTTCTGATTGTAATACGGAGGGAGTACCTCGTAAGGACAGTCTCAATGGGAGGGTCGTAGGCATTAAATACAGTACCACATATGAAAAAAAAAAGATGACATGACATGATATTTAATAGGAGAGAGAGGAAACCAGGGTCATCCTCATGACCCCGGGTCGGTGCGGAGTCCTAAGAATGACACCCCCGTGACCCTCCCACTGAGACAAGTTGACACAATTTTAAGCACAATGACCAACCAACATGCAGTAATTAAATATGTACAAAAACCTATGAAACTGTTTTATGATCATGTGCATTGAGAGATGGTAGGTCATCCCACAAACTAATATAGTAAAGATGATGTGTCATTCTTGAAAGTTCCCCATGACCTCTTCCACTGAGACTGCCCTAAGCACATCGTAAGCACCTCTATAAGAAAGGGTAGACTGGAATTGTGTTATAGAAGAATATGATGGGAAACAAATTAAAATGGAATTCACTAGATTTTCAGCATGAAAACAACCATCAAAGTAGAGATCAAAGTAGGGCTCCAAAAAATAGGAAGTATCACCATTTTGTTCTCCCTATTGCATTTCGATTTCCTTTCAGCTGTACCATTACATAGACACTGTACTCCAACAAAGCGAACCGGCAAACCTATCCGCACAGCGGTCGATCGATCAATTCGATGGAACGCGTGTTCGTATCGAAAGGAAAAGGGCACACGATTCATTGCACATACTAGCGTGACCGGAACCCCCATCAGTCCGACTCGGACGAGCAGCCTCTGCCCCACGGCTCTCCTTTCCGACGCCAGCTAGGCTCCACTGCCGATACGGCGATATCTGGATCGCAACGTGTGAAAAGGCCATCGCCAACACGGGCCTTCCACGTGTCAATCCCTCGTGCGCCGGCGAACGTTCGCCAGTCGCCGCTGCGAGATGCCGCTCCGCTCTGCAGAAAGGGGGAGGATACAGATGTCCTGATGAGTATCAGGCCGACTGCAACCGCCCAACAAATGTCGATGAGAAACAAGGTTCGTTTAGAGCGTTTTTTTTTTTTTTTTTTTGCTATAATGCAGTCGGCATTCTCGCAGATATGTTGCAAGATCGATCGGCATCTTTTCGAGATGTCCTTTTCGAGTTTTCGAAGAGAAATGAAGAAAGCGAAACTTTTCCTGGATGTTTTCTGTGCTGTGTAATTCGCGGAAGGAGCAGAAAGGGGAAAAGAACAGAGGGGGGATTTTGAATAAGGAGGAAAATAATTTGTCAGTGCTCGCTGATGCTAGGATGAGGAAACAGCGTCCCAGTGCGTCGCCCAGTCCACTGCCATCTGCAAAGAACGCAACGACCCAACACCCTGTAGTGGTCTCGCTTATAAATAGCAGGGCTCCTCATTTGCATCTCTCCACAGCATCGCAGAGCTCGGAAAACCCCCACACCTACCTTCCTGAAATAGCCAGTAGCACAAGCATAGCATCTGCTCGCCAATCAAGCTCTCTGATCACTCTCGCTCTCATCTTAGCTAGCTTTCCTCGCTGATTCAAAGGCAGCTAACCCGACCAACCCCGTGCGCGACCGATGGAGTTTGACCTTCTGAGTTACAGCCCGGACGCGCAGCTCGAGCTGATGAACACGATGCTGCAGCTGGAGCAGCTCACCGCGCTCGACGGTTGTTGCCAGTCGCTGATGGCGCCCGTCTCGCCGCCGGTATCCCCGGTGCAAACCCACGCACCTCACTGCTTCTCGCCTCCGCCGCCGCACATGTCCGCCTGTTACCCGGACCAGTACACGCCGCCGGACGCGTACGCCGGAAGCACCGGCGGGGGGCTCGAGCACCTCCAGGTGGACTACGTGCTGTCCCCGGGCGGCGGCTGCGGCGCCGGCGCCGAGGGCGCGGTGCCGCCGCACGCGGGGTCGTCGTCGCCGACGTCGTCGACGGCGGACGCGATGCGCGAGGCGATCTTCCACATCGCGGCGCTGCAGCCGGTGGAGATCGACCCGGAGGCGGTGCGCCCGCCGAAGCGGCGCAACGTACGCATCTCCAAGGACCCGCAGAGCGTGGCGGCGCGGCTGCGGCGGGAGCGCATCAGCGAGCGCATCCGCACCCTGCAGCGGCTCGTCCCGGGCGGCACCAAGATGGACACGGCGTCCATGCTGGACGAGGCCATCCACTACGTCAAGTTCCTGAAGTCCCAGGTGCAGTCCCTCGAGCGCGCCGCCGCCGCAGCCAACCGCGCGGCCGCGCTCGGCGCCGCCTACCCCGCCCTCCACGCGCCGTGGCAGTACTCGCTCCCCCACGGCGACAGCATGTAACAACCAACAAGCTAGCTCTCCACGCCACGCCATTATTACCCTCGGCGCGCGCGGCGGTCGCCGCTCGTCGTCGGTGTAGTCTTCGATCGGACGACGATCTGCCGCCGCTGCTGCTGATTCTTCCTGTTCTAGTGCTGTGTTTGTGTGTGCATCATCTGCGCATTATCACATGCGCGTGTATAGATCGATGTAGGAGCCTGATACATTTTTTTCTGTTGTAGCCGCATACGACGTGGTTGCTCCAATTTTTTTTGGAGTCGCAGCCCGTGCATGCGCGTACGTACGTGCCCTACCCTATACGTACCTTGTACCTTCTTTTTTTATCCAAGGGAGTACGTAGAGGCGTAGAGCTTCGTTTTCGCAGCTTGTTCATCAATTTGCAACACCCCCGCAGTGTGTGATCCCCCCCCCCCCCCCCCGGCCCCAGCCAACGGCAAGATACCGCATGTCGTTGTCCTCGCTCTCCTCCATCGGTGCCAGCGACCTTGTTGACAAATCTGTCGACAGGACACAAACCAAGTTGACCGTCCATCAATGGAGACGGTGGCCGTGTCTCCGGCCGGTCTCCGCTGCCGGCGGCCGTTCCGCCTCCTCTCTCGTCACGTCCATCCTTACACGCCTTTGCCCACCCATGCACTCGATCGCCGACGATCCATGCACGAACATTAACCAATCATCTGCTTACATTACTACATCGCGCGCCGCCGGTAAAAGTAAGACGAGAGGCATCAACCGGCCGGCGGGCGGCGGTCCCCTGGCGCTGGCGGCATGCAGATCGAAGCAGGTCGCGCAACCGTCTATGTCGGCCGCGGCTCCGTCGCCGCATGTGGCAGTGTCGTCCGCCGGCCGGCGGCCCACCGCCGGCCTCGGCCTTGAATGCTCCGCGCCAACACAGTTTGGTGCCTGGCGAGGTAGTTGCAATTGTTTCCAAACCGTTGCGGAATTATGACCGACCCGGCCTGGGCGCAGCGGGGGTCCACCACGGATAGTGTTGGGGTGGTGATGGTAGTCTTCGCATTTTTGCTCGGCAGGTAAGAAAAGATCTTCTTGGCCAGTTCTTTGGTGGGCACGGTTTGTTGTGAGAAAAGATCTTCTTGTTGGTGGGCGATAAGCCAAGCGAACAGGGCGATTCGCAGCAGCATGTGTGTGTGATGTGTATTAGCGCGCGCCATGATCGATCGTGGACCGGCGCGGCGTCGCCAAAAATTTAAGCATCACATGGTCGCAGCGCGGAAATATAGAAGCGTTTCAGGGATCTGCCGCTGATCCTGCTGCTGTAGTGGGGGGTTCGTGATGCTGTCAATCATTGTTCGCCTCTCTTTTATTAGCCCTTGTTTAGGACCTACTAGTTATTTAGAGAAGCTTTGATAATTAATGTGCTGATGACAAATAAACAGAGCTCGACGCTAATAGACCGATGATGTAAACTTCGCCATCGATCGGCGACGAATCAGAGCGTTTGAATTAAGTTAATTCCCATAGTACGTGGAGTAGATTCGAGATTTCCCCGCCTCCATTAGGTCAACAGCAAGCCATGCTGCATCACATTATCCTGGACCACGCGATCTGCGATCTCCCGGCCATGAATTTCCCCTGCCAAATCTTTTTCACGGCACATACTGTAGCGGTTTCATCCACACGAGAGCGACGGGCATGGCACTGTGCCATCGCTCCAGTTATGACGTATGGGCATGCAAGCAGAAACAGAGCGGGGGCTAAAACCGACTGCGACGCTGATGAAATTAATCCGCTTCGATGGAAGGAGACGGGCGCCACGCGAGCAAAGCCGAGAAATGCACAGTGGTTGACGTACAGGCCAGGAAAGGTTAGCAGTGATGACTGATGAGTGATCAAGAGAAAGGTAGCACGCAGCAGCTAGATTTAGAAGATGACTCTCTGGAAGAAAGAGGGGTTCACGTACGATGAACGGGGCCGATCGATCGACATCTACGAGATGCTACAAATCTGCTGCCGTGCCAACACACATCCCCGTCTTTTCGATCGTCGTCGCGTGTTGTCAATTCGCGTCGCGTCCCGGCCTGATCGCTAGAGAAAACTCGTCTAGCTACGACGAGCCTACGACCGACCGCGCTCAAAATCTCGACCCAGTTCTTTCTTCCGTTGCATGCAAATCTGTTCGTGGAATCGGAATATTCTCAATGTTGCTGTTTGGCAGCTCGTCGGCAGCAAGGCCAACGGCAAATCAGCAGCAGCCGCAGCGGCGCAGCGCGCGGTCTGATCGAGCCGAGAGCCGATTCGACAGGAACAGGGGACGGCGACCGCCGGAGCCAGCGCCGCGGGTGCCGGATCGCTGCCACCTGGTGGAATCCACCGCTGAATCCGCGGCACGTAGCGAGTTAGCGATGGCTCCTCCGAAAGCGGCCGGTCGGCTTTGGCGCCCGGTCGCCGTCGCGGCGGACACGCGTCAGGCCAGGAACGGCCTTGGCCCCGTTGCCGGGCGGTCGGGCTCGGAACAGGATCCGCGGGAGATCTCGGCGCAGGTGCATCCCTCCTAGCTCGCCGGCGAGCACGGGAGGAGCAGGCAGCTTTGGAACACGGACTCGGAATGGCACCATCGGGCCGGCCGGCGGCAGCGCGCCACTCACAGTCCACCGGGCAGGGGCGCGGACGGCGCCGTATCTCCCCCGCGCGACCAGCAACCTGATCTCGGTCGGTCCCCCATTGTGGTCGCTCGATCCGCTCCGATCTTCCTTTCAGTTGTTGTTGCCCGATCCTTTGACTACGTCCCCGGCCCTTTTGTTTGTTTTAGGGTTTTTTTTTGTTGAACGCGTGCCGCGCTTTCTGCAGGAGCCAATGAGATCGTGCCGTCTGTAAAAGCTGAAATGGTCTTTTAGTTCATGATGTACAATCTTTCTGGTTAGTTGTTGTTGGTTTTGAGATGAACATGGTAACAAAAAATGGTCGCAAAGGCCCTCTCTATGAGCCATCTGATCTTCGCACAATTTGGCGCGATCCACTGCAGGCACACATCACAAGACAGTCTGCTTCATTGATATGGTAGAAAAGAAATATAAGACTGCAACCCTTAAAAGCCAAGTCAGAAAACAAAAAACAAAGAGAAAATAAGTATACTCGTCCGGTTGAATTATTGGGACATGAACACAACTGTATCACTATACACGACAGCGACAGAAAACTGAGCACATCCGCAGCTCCTGATGATGTCCACTAACCACACTCTTGTACACGTCCGAGAGAAAAATGGCATCCAATACGCGTCTGAGAGATAAATATAAATGGATGAGATGAGGAGGAACAAACATGTCACATCCTGCTCTACTCACGCCTTTCGCGACGGTTGCCTGATTTTGGAACATTTGGTTTGGATATTGAGAGGGATGACACATGTAGGGGGCGCTGCTTGCGCACAGGTGGGGGCCGGCCCTTGATTTGAGCCGTTGCACCAACCCTCAGCTCGTTGGAATTTGCTTGGGGCGAAGGCTGGTGGATGCTGCTTGCTGCTCTCGCGATGCATGCACCGGAACCACCAATGGAAAGAGAACAATGGACCAACTTGACGGGTATATCAGTATGCGTCTCTTTGAATAATGCTCGGGGGAAGACCTCAGGAGATAATGACGTAAACGTAGGCCAAAACAAGATAAAGCTTTGCAGATTGTACACACTACACAGATAGCTCTACGACGACAAATTTCGTTGCTCTTGAGTAATGAAATTCGGGCGTAGCCCTTGATGGAAAGCTCTACGACGACAATAGTACTAGTACATGGGAGGTTGTCTAAAAGTGTTTGGTTCATGCTATGATAAGTAAACGCAAATGGAGTCAGATTACCATGTATTTGGCACGAGAATGAATGATTACACTCTTTGTTTTGTTGCACTCGGGTTACATAATCAGATTACGACGTAGAGTTATATCTGATTACGGGGAGGAGGGGTAACAGGGTTCTACATATGTTGATTACGTAAGGGATTCAATTATTATGACAACTCATTACAAACCACCACAACCAAACATATGTAATTGAGATTTTTACCTTCCGTAAAGATTGTGTTACATTTGAGTGAACCAAACACCACCTCAGAGGGGAAAAAACGGACCTGCGTGCTTTCAATCGAAGATAAATCCTGTGTGCTGTGTTGTCTCTACCATTAGCATTTTCACCATGATGCATTAACAAGATGAGTGACTTGACGGCATTCATTTCACCCTTTGCTAGATCTTTTCCGCTCCTCCCAACATTCTCTATGTCCGCTCTGCCCTGTCAATGATCGAGCAGTCGCTGTTTTACCAGCGACGGGCCATGGGATTCTGGCCCAACACCTGTACTGTACGCCACCATTCCCGCGAGCTGTTGACACAGTTAATACAGTTGCGGACTTGGCAGTTATTAGTGGCACACACATCCATTTCAAAATCGAGTTGAAATGTAAACACGGCCACCATGACCAATTTAAACAGTGCGATTAGTAAACATTTTTCGTCGAGCAATCAATGCCGGCCGCACGGATAAGTGTCTTGCAAGTTTGATCGCCGATGTGTTTTTTCAAGAGAAAAAACATCTACATCTATTGATAGTCAACATTTGGTGGTAGTCTTGATTGTTTAAGAAAAAAAATCTTCTTGTGTGGTTCTTTGGTGGGCGATTTGTTACGAGAGAAAATCTTCTTGTCGGTTCTTGGTGATTAATTTGTTCGGAGAAAAAATCTTTCTTGTCCCGGTGACTAACAATGCACCTACCAGCGTCGTTCACGTCGTGCCCCGTTGTTTCCCGTCCCTGCTGCCGAGTCACAGTGTACTACAAGGAGCCAGGACAGGCAGCACAGTGTTGCTGCCCGACCAAGCGAAGGGCCACATGGGCCGGCTCTGGCGGAGCTAGCCTGGGCGGCTACTCCGCCGGTTGGCCCCGCATGGAGGCGAGCCCGGCGACGGCGACCGGCAGACAGCCAACGAGGGCTGCAGAGCGGCAACATACTGCATCTCAGGGCCAGGGCAGGACGCGGGATCGCGTACCCGGCCGGTCGTTGGAATTTCTAGGTGAGAGGCATTGAATGGCGCGCGACGTTGCATTGGCGTGCGTGGGGTGGCGCCGCCGACGCCGCCCCGCCGGCGACGGGTAACTCAAGGACGGACGCACCTACGGTTGGTCAGGACGGTAGTACTTCAACAGTTGAAAGCGCGGCGGCGATCGGGGGCTGGGTGGTCCGGCAATGGGCGGCGGTCGCCTGGATTCCTGGCTTGTAGATCCCACGGAAGTCCTTCAGAGATGGGCGCCTGCTGCTTGCTGCTGATCGTCGGGAAGTCCTGTACTCTCGATTAGTTTGTCAAACGGGTAGTTAGTGAAATCGTCGGGAACTGAACACACCTGAGTACCTTGGTGTTCATTTCATGGGCTATAATAAATTGCTGAAAGTGTGAGCGCATATCAGCCCACTTAAAACATGAGCAAATTTCCTATGCGCCATTTTAAAATATAACTCATCCATATTGATTATTATTTTTCATCCCCTCTATTAGTAATTTCTCATTGCCTCTGTGTTATTAGAAAATGTAACATATCCCTTATGCGTCGTTGGAAAATGTAACTACCACTGCACAAAGGAGACACAACATTATAACTCATGTCACTGGCTCTGTTTGGATCCATAGGCTAGAGTTAATTTTAGCTAGTTGGAGCTCAACGAACCACAAAGTACCAAACATGAGGGTTATATTGGGCTAGTTTGCATCTAACCCACCCAAGATGTGATTATCGGAGCTAGTTCATGTTAGGTTCACAAAAAGTGACTTTTCTCTCCCCCTCCACCCACACCTAGTGATTAAAAAAGTATATTTAATGTCATTCTAACCATTCCATCCAAACACCTCTAAAGTTAGTGTAAGTAGAGTTAAAAACTAACTCTACCTCGAACCCTGTTAGAGTTATTATACCTGATCTAGGCTGCCCGACCCGACCCGATCATGCGACGGATCGGGCGCGGGCCGAAATTTTCACTCGAACTAAAAAAACCCGACCCAACCCGACCCGGCTCGAAAATTATAACTAAAAACCCGACCCGACCCGCACGTGTGACGGGTCAGGCGCGGGCCATGAATTACGACCTGACAACCCGACATGACCCGACCCGAACCCGACACGATCCGACCCATGATCAGGTATAGTTAGAGTATCAAAACAGGACCACTGATGGGAATTAATTTCTAATGGCACATAAGAGATAGAGTTATATTTCTCGATAGTACATCGGGAGTTTGCTCCTTCAAATATCCCCTCTAATTGTAAAAAGAAAAAAAGGAGCCATGGCTTACCTGATTTTATTTTGGAAAAAGTATGTATGACATCCCTCAACTATCATCGTATTCTAACTTTCATCCTCCATTCGCAAAACCCGGTATCTAACATCTCATAACTTTCTAATCCATTTACTTTTAGTCCCTTAGTTGATTTGAGAGTGGTTTTGGTGTCGGGTCCTACATGTCATGCACATATGTCAGTGGATCCCGATTTCTTTATTTTTAACCCTCCTCTCATTCTATCTCCCTCTCCCTCTCTCCCGAGTGACGGTGCGTCGACGCGTCGCGATAGCGGCAACGGCGGCGGTGGCCAGCCGCTCGGCCCCTCCTTCTCCCAACCGGCTCCCTCCCTCCCTCGTACACCGCACCTCTCGCCCCCTCCCATCCCCTCTCGCCCCCCTCGCGTCCGTCCTCCCTCACGACCAGCAGGAACCCCGCCGACGGATCCGTGGCTGCACGAGTAGGGGGCTGGCGGCGGCAGATCCAATGCCGGCGGATCCATAAGGGGCAGCCGACGGTGGATTTATGGCTGTAGAGCTGCGGAGACAAGCGCCGTGGCTTCGTGGTGGTGTCCGCCATGGACGACAGTGTGGTGGCGGCGGAGCTGGAAGTCGCGGTCGTCGTGCCACCGCATCGCTTGCTCCGACGGCCTCGGCTGATTTTACGCTAGCTTTAACGGCCTGAGAATGCTCTGTGGCGGTGTGGCCGTGCGAGGCGAGGCGTGCATCGACGCACAGGTGGCCTAGGCAGGGAGGTGGCAGCATGTCACCCTGCACCCCCGGACCTCATCTTGCCTCTCGGCCTCGGGCCTCTTCGTGTTGCCGCTTGTGCCAGCGGGCAATGCCGGGTCGAGCTGCCCCGAGTTGCGTTGCCTGCATCTAGAGCTGGCACGCTAGTCTGCTCCACCCTCAGCCGTCGGCGTTACCGCGACGCCTCCGCTCACCGAGGGCGGAAGGTAGAAGAAGGTGCAGAACCTTCATGCAAGGAGAAAAGAAGTTTAGGGAGCTATGAGTAAATGTTCATACATGTGGACCACATCAAACCAGCCGAAGGATCAAATGTAAACGGATTGAATAGATGAGGGATGTTAGATATCGGGATTCGCGAATGGGGGATGAAAGTCAGACTTCAACGATAGTTGTGGGACGTCAACAAGACTTTTTTCCTTTTATTTTTCCTTGCCTGCCAAAACATAGGAAAGCCCATGATTATCAAGAAGCCCATAAACACCTTCTGCCCAAGTTAGGCCTTCATTAGAGCCCATTTAATGCCCAATATCGCCAACCAGGTCGAACCGACTCCGCCAGTTCTCCTCCCTCACCTCCCCAGATCCCCGAGACCCCGAGTCCCGACGCAACCCTCGCGTCGCCGCCCAAATCGTGAAATCCCCCATCCCCCGCTCCGATCCGGCGATCCGCTGCCGCCATGTCCCGCTCGGAGCGGCGCCTCGCCTCCACCGTGGTGCGCCTTCCCGGCCGCTCCAGGGTCTCCGCCTCCCCATCCCCGCGCCGCCGCTCCCCTTCCCCTCTCCCTCCCCCTCCCCCGCGTCGTGACCGCCGCCGCGACCGCTCCCCAAGCCCGTACCGCGACCGCCGCCGCGACGACCGCTCTCCCAGGCCGTATCGCGACCGCGACCGCGACGGCCGCCGCGACCGTCGCTCCCCCAGTCCGTACCGCGACCGCCGGCGCCAGTGGTCGCCCTACCACAACGACCGCGGCCGGGACCGCGACCGGGCTCCCCCCTTCCGCGGTGGCGGTGGTGGCAGCAGCGGGGGCGCCTGGTCCGCCTCCGACGACAACGACGATAACGACAAGGAACTCCAGGGCCTCAGCTACTTCGAGTACCGCCGCATCAAGCGCCAGAAGCTCCGCAAGAGCAAGAAGCGGTGCATCTGGAACATAACGCCCAGCCCGCCTCGTGCCGAGGGCGACGACGAGAACTACGGTTACAGCGACGTGGAGGAGAAGAAGGAATCTCCGAAGAAGAAGAGTTCGCCGGAGGGGAGTGAGGAGGACAGCAAGGATGCGTCGGGGTCTGAGTCTGGTGAGTCTGATAGCCTCTCTGAGTCCAGCGAATCGGAGGGTTCTAGGAGGAAGAGGAAAGGGAGAAAGAGCAGTCGCAGTAGCAGCAAGAGGAGTCGGCGCCGTCATCGCCGTCGCTCATATTCTGAGAGTGAGGATGAAAGCGAGAGCAATGATGATTCAGAGGGCTCGTTGGATTCTGAGGACTCTAGGGATAGAAGGAGCAAGAAAAGGTCGCGGAGGCACAAGAAATCTAGGAGGGGTAGGAGTTCCAGGAAGAAGAAGAGGAGCCAGGATACAGCATCTGAGCAAATCTCTGAGGAGGCAGAGCATTCTGACCCTTGTCCCAGGGACAGTAAGAAAAAGAGTAAGACCTCAAAGAGGAAGAGGAGCAAGAGATCAGACTCTGAAGAATCATTACCTTCTGATACCAATCCTGATGTTAAGGAAGATGATGAAGAAATAAAGGAGCCTGAAATTGATCCGGAAGCTATCAAGTTCAAAGAAAGCCTTGAGGCCCAGAAGAAAGCTGCCTTGGAGAATGATATGCCTGTTGGGCCAATGCCTCTTCCTCGTGCAGAAGGCCACATTAGCTATGGTGGTGCACTAAGGCCTGGTGAAGGTGATGCTATTGCACAGTATGTTCAGCAGGGCAAGCGTATTCCACGGCGTGGTGAGGTTGGTCTGTCCGCGGAGGAAATTCAGAAGTTTGAGGATTTGGGGTATGTGATGAGTGGAAGTAGACATCAGAGGATGAATGCTATCCGTATCAGGAAGGAAAACCAAGTTTACAGTGCTGAGGATAAGAGGGCACTGGCTATGTTTAACTATGAGGAGAAGTCGAAGCGGGAGCATAAGGTTATGGCTGACTTGCAGCGCTTGGTGCAGAGAACCATTGGCAATGATGTGGGGCCTTCACATGATCCGTTTGCTACTACCGATAGCTGATTAATGATTTTCCAAACTTCTATAATGATGAAATGGTCGCCTGTGTGTGTTAAGACTTGTTTGGATAACCCATTCTTCTCAATACACATGGATCGGGGTGGAAATGAAATAATTTCCCTGTCAATGCCTCCTGATTCCTATCGATTGGAGGGGCTTCTGGAGAATCCAAACAATGCCTTATGCAGGTAGTACAGTTGAACCTTAGTAAAAAGGAGCTTATCGTTAGCTTGTATTTCTGTATTGGCTATGTTTTGTAACACACTTATCCTTCCATGTGCTTATGTTTTCTATTATTATGTTTTCCAGCTGCTCGTTTTTTAACAAGATCCTTGCAGATTGCTTGCAAACATAGATAGAGTGAGTACCTGAACTTTTTAGGGGTGTCTATTGTGGTGGATAAAAGATGGTACAAATTGAACTGATTTGACATGGTTATGGATCCTAAAAGGTAATTGCTAGGCTAGTGCTGATAGTTCAGTAATCTTTTCTGGATCTTCTATAGTGAAAGTGAAATCGCCGCCTGTGTTTGTTACACCTGCTTGACCCATTTGTCATTTCCTACATTGTAAGTAGTGGCAATCTAGTGGTCTAGTCATTTCCCTAGTTATGCTGCATATTTCTTCGCAGATAGTACACTTGAACCCTAGTGAAAAAGAGCTTATCGTTAGCTTGTGTTTTGTATTGGTTATATTTTTGTTATATGGTTATCCTTCGGTGTACTTATGTTTTCTATTACCTGGATGGTAAAAGATAGTGCAGTTGATCAGTATAATTTTACATGGTTTAAGGATCCTAAAAGATAACAATGATGTCTACACTGAAATTGAAGTATTCATGGGGTTAGCATACGCCATACGGGCATGACCTGGATTGTTGGATCGCCATTGTAGCCTATGCACCATTGGATTTAATAACCTGTTTCCAAACAAACCATGAAAATTGACACCATCCTTACCATTAATTAAAACTATTATGGAATTGCCTGGCTGGAAATGTTTGAAATGCCTTACCATTATTTTTTGTCATGAATCAGATGGATGAATGTGGGTGCTTGTGTATGAGATTGAAATGCTGCTATAGTCTAGGCATTGTAATTTGATTCAGCTTAATTTAGTGACTGATTATGCACGTACAATTTATGTAACTAAGTTTTTAACCCTGATTTTGCGTACTGGAAGGTGAACTGTTGCTCTTATATTCTAAGCAGTATATAAGTCAGAAGTTGTGCTTATTTAATTGTTAACTGTTATCAGTTGATCGTTTTAGTTGCATACTACTAAACATCTCTGGTATGTGTGAAATGTTGGTTGGTAGTTCTTGTTCAGCACCCAGAATTGATCTTGCCGTTTAAGAAAACTGGTACTGTTGCCACATAAAATCTGCAATCTGCATCCTGTTGTTCGTCTGTATTGTCAATTTGTTATGTTTTTATAATCATCATATATCGAGTGTGTTTTTATCGTCAAACTTTGTATTGAAGTTAGTTCATGGCGCCAATTAATAAGTACTAGTCCTTGGTAAATTCACTTGTCTGACATGGTCTGCCCAGCACAACAAAATGCCACAACTCTGAATTTAAGCAATGGTAGTTTCTTGTACCAAACGCAAGCAGGTTTGCCTCCGTTCATTTTATACTACCACCGTTCATTTTATACTACCATCATTTTATACTACCACCATGGGCGATGATTTTATTCCAACAATTCACAAAAACAGAGGACACAATGGCAATGGCAATGACAACGCTGGAATGCACTGTGAGTAGTTGTGGTCGCTGGCCATTCAATGGCCAGCAAGGAAAGCTACCACTCGATCCATCAGAGCAGCTGCCGTGGGGCTGCCGGGCCTGAGGACGAAGAAGCCGTGGTCCTCGCCTTTCGACTCGAACCACTCTGCCTTCCCGCCCCAGCCGCTATCCCGCACCGCGTCGCAGTATGCCTGAGCCCTCAGCGCCCTCGGGTCCTCCGACGCCGTGCACACAAGCAGCCTCTGCCCAGCCAGCTTCGTCAGGCTCGGCGCGCCGGCCGCCGTCGGGTTAATCCTCGGATCTTCAACCCCGCCCCTCGCACCAGGGAAGATGACCGCCCACCTGTCATTGTTGGCTCGCCAGAACGCCTTATCCTCTTCCCCCATCCTCCGTTCACCGGAGAAGGAAGGGTGGAGCTGGATCACGGCCTCCACGCGCGGTGACTCGACGGCTGCTGGCAAGCCGCTGACGCCCACGTCGATGGCCATGTTGTGGACGATGTTCCCGCCGGCGCTGACGCCGACCAGGAAGACGCGGCTGAGGTCGCCGTGGTCGGCCAGCCACGGGTCCGCGCCGGAGACCGCCCACTCGAGCGCGGCCCAGGAGTCGTCGTAGGCTGCCGGGAGCGGGTGCTCGGGGGCGAGGCGGTACTCCACGGAGACGGCGACGGCGCCCGCCCTGGCGACCAGCGAGTTGACGTAGCGGTGGTACATGGGCTCCGCGGCCGAGCCGACGATGAAGTACCCGCCGTGGAAGAAGACGAGGATCGGGAGCTTGGTCTTCGCGGCCGCCTGGTCCTGGTCCTGGACGGCGGGCGGCAGGTAGAGGCGCACGGTGGCGCCGGTGGCGGCGTCGATGACGACCTCCTTGGAGGCGACGCCCCTGCCGTCGGGGTCGAAGCCGGCGGGCACGGTCTGCATGCGCTGGGCGTTGCGTTCGACGCGGGCGTCCTTGTATAACCGGAAGGAGCTGCAGTCGAAGACGATCTCCGCGCTGCTGCTGCTGCTGCTGCTGGAATCCATTTGCCTTGTCCGGCGGCGACTATAGCGAGCTGCGCGGCGGCGGGCGCTTGACTGAAACTGGAAGGAGGGCTGTCCTTGATTTGTTCCTCTTCCTCTGCGGCTGCGGCGGGCAGAGTATTTGATGAAGTAAGATGATGCTGCGTTTTCGATCGGAGCACGTCAGTCATTCTCGTGATGTGCTACCTAACGTTGATGCTGGAGCTGGAGTTTTCTTCTCACTCAACATGAGGCAGGCCGCAGGCCGGCATATAAGACGCGCGACTGAGCTGTCACCACGCACGACATTTTCTCGTGCGGCTTGCCGGCTTGGCAGTTGCTCTCAGCTTCTTGCCCCGGCATACTCTAGTCTCTATTACTCTCACCCCCAAGCCGTTCTTCACACTACAAGCTATCGCCTATCGGGTCGTTGACCCTCTGCTCCCATGATTTTGCCAACGCCAATCTCAAAGACGGACTCGTTTAGTTGTTAAAAAAATTGCCTTTTTAGTTGAAAAAATTTGCCTTTTCAATGTTTCGAACTCCTATAGCACGTTGTAGTCGTTTGTTTGTGGTAAATATTATCCTACCATGACCTAACTAGGCTAAAAGATTCGTGTCGCGAAGTACATCAAAACCGTGTAATTAGTTATGTTTTACCTATATTTAATACTCGAACATATGTCTTTTGACGTATTTAATGTTATGTGATGGAAAGAGAGTGGAGAAAACGTTAAAAACTCTAGCAAACTAAACAAGGCGGTCAGAGTTCATCCGGGCACTCCACCGCAGAAAAGAAAACTGTCTATGCTATTGTCAGTGTTTCTAGAAATGCGTTGCCCACCATGGTTCTGAAGCGTTCTTCAAGTTCCCCCCTGTCAACTAGTCCATCTATTTCTAACGCAATATCAGTAATCTTTATCTGGTCCCTATGTATCATAACTTTATGAATCAAAACATGTCTACATTATTTGCCCAAATATATAGGTCCAATTAAACACCATGTCCAATATGAAAACACCAATACGCACTATCCAACAAAAGAGGTGCTTGAGCCCAACGCCTCGCGTCATTGGCCGTTTGTTTTGCACGCACAAATCATATGAGTACCACATCATTGCTACCTTATCCGCCTAGCGAGGTCGATCAATGGCCAGTAACGAAAGCCACCACTCGATCCATCAGCGCAACCGCCTCGTGGCTGTCGTGATCGGAGACGAAGAAGGCGTGCCCCTTGCCTTGAGACTCGAACCACTCCACCTTCCCCGTCCACCCGCTGGTTCTCACGGCCTCGCAGTACGCTCGGCCCCTTGGCGCCCTCGGATCCTCCGACGCCGTGGCCACAAACAGCCTCTTGCCGGCCAGCTTCGCCAGGCCCGGCGCTGCACCGGCGGCCACCGGATTAATCCTCGGATCGTCGGATCCATCCCTGGCGCTGGGGAAGATGACCTCCCACCTCTTCTTATTAGATTGCAAGAACTCTTCCGCCTCGTCTTCCAGTTTCTGCTCGCCGCAGAACGAAGGATGGAGCAGGATTACGCCTTCCACGCGCGCCGCCAAAGCAGGTGTCGTCGCGGCGTGCAAGGCGCTCGCGCCCGCGGCGACGGCCAAGTTGTGGGCGATGTTCGCGCCGGCGCTGCCACCGGCGACGAAGACGCGGTCGAGGTCGCCGTGGTCGGAGAGCCACGGGTCCGCACCGGACGACAGCGCCCAGTTGAGCGCGGCCCAGGAGTCGTCGTAGGCGGCGGGGAGCTGGTGCTCGGGGGCCAGACGGTAGTCGATGGAGACGGCGACGACGCGGGCGCTGGCGACCAGCGAGTTCACGTAGCGGTGGAAGTTGGGACAGCCGGACGAGCCCACGATGAAGAAGCCGCCGTGGAAGATGACGAGGACGGGGAGCTTCGTCACGGCGCTGTCGTCGACGTCGACGGACTCGGACGACAACAACGGGGACGACGTCTGGATGGCTGGCAGGTAGAGCCGCGCGGCGACGCCGGTGGAGGCGTCGACGACGACGTCTTTGGAGGTGACTCCGGTGGCGGCATCGAAGCCGGCGGGCACGGTTTCCATGCCGGCGGTACGCTCGATGTGTCCGTCGCTGTATAGACGGAAGCAAGGGCAGTCGAAAGTGATCTCCGCGCTGCGGAAGTCCATTGTTAGCTGTCTAGCAAGTGCTCGGTCGAGGTACTAGCAAACTGCGCGGCGGGCTAGAAGATTGAAGAACTGGTTGAGCACTTATGCTGCTCTCATCTCCTCTAGCAGATACTGTACATTATGCTATACAGTAATAGGATTCGATTCTGCAAGCGTCAGGTGCGCTTTCAGAGGTAAAGTGGGTTATTCCTCATTGGTCTTGCGCTGATTTTTATTCTCACGGTGTTTGCGCGCTGTTGTGATCTGTGCCCTTGTGGCCAAGAGAAGCAGGCGGGCACGTAGAGCGTATATGACTCAGCACAGCAGTCAGTGTGGCTGTCATAGCATATGACTATTTGAGCTCTCAACTCTCAAGCATGTGAAAAACATTGTGATTTTATATAGCCCTATGGGTAGTACTCCTACTCAGGGTTTTTTTTACCGTCGGTAACCGCTCTGGTTACCGCGGTAACCGTTGTTACCGTCGGGGTACAGTATCGGAACCAGGAACAATTTGGGTGGGGGGGGGGGGGCGACCAAAACTTCATATTAAATGTGATAAAAACATCAACACCTATTATACGTGTCGCCAATTTTCTGAACACTGTTCATTTTTTTATAATTACAGAAGATGAAAAATTAATTTGATTCATTTAAGTATACTTTATAGCTGAGAAATTCTTTGTATCTCTTTCTTCTCAATCTATCCTTGCAATCTCGTTTTTCTTGTAAAATGTCTTCTTTTTTAGGTCAAATATGTTTTCCTTAAAAGATTATAACATAAATTAACCTTTTCACGTTTATTACTTACATTAAGTATTTATTATGATCAAGCAAACTAGATATACATCGCATATGTGCACTTAGTACTGGCCAAGTGATAAAGTGCTCATTGTGTTGCTTAGCATGGTGATGGGTTGCTAGCTCGCAACATTCTCCACTGCAGTCTGGCAAGGTAGAAGTTCAAGCGTGAGGAGTTTAGTCTCATTCATTGTCAATGGCTCTGTAATGGCGTGAGCCATTGCCAGTTGGGAAATCACATTGACCTACTAGCCTTGTACGAAGTATGTGTATATTTAAGTCTAATTTGGTATAATGGTCGAAGTGCAAAATAGAGCAATTGACCTGCTATTTTGAGCTTCGGAATGCACACAAACATTTGAAAATTCTCACCGTGTTAGGGGGGGGGGCATGGCCCCTGCCAGCCCCCCCAGTTCCGCCACTGTCGGGGTACGGTAACGGTACCGAGCGGTAGCAACCGCTACTAATTTTCAAATTTGAATTTGAATTCAAAAAATGAAAAAAATCAATAAAATCTCTAAAAAATAGTTCATTATTTGTAGAGTCTGATGGTGTTGAAAGTTTTCAAAATTGAGTGCATTTGATATTTATTTCGAGGTTTAGAAGTTATAAAAAAAAGAAAAATCATGGGCCGACCCGTTAAGGCCCATGAAGCCCAAATGACTTGGATGACCCAGAAGCAGCTCGAGCTAGTCTCCCGTCGCCTCCATTCGCCCCCTCCGCAGCGAGCACTCTCTGGTCCGCCGCCCCAGCTCGCCGTCCGCGCCGCCGCCGCCGGCGGTATACCGCGGCCGGGGCGCGGTACACCGCGCGGTAGCCGCGGTTAGCCGCCCGCGGCCGGATCCGCCCGCTCCCGCTCGGCCGGGGCGGCCACCGCGCGGGAGGTGCGGTATACCGCGGCGAGGCCGGTGGTATACCGCGGTCAGGTATGTAGTATTTTTTTCATTTGTGTAGCTTTAGGATTTAGGATTTGTGTTAGGATTTAGGTTTATTTTGGTTTAGGATTTTAGGTAGGATTTAGGATGTGAGGTAGAGGTAGAAATAGAATTGTCGCTTTAGGCAGAAATAGAATTGTTGACTTTAGGTAGGATAATTTGTGGTAGGAATGTAGGATTTGTGGTAGGATCCAATTTTAGTTAGGATTTGAACTATTTGTTTTAGTTAGGATTTGAACTATTTGTATTTGAACTATCAACTCACTTATGCACGCATAATATTGTTGTGTTTGGTGTAGTATTTCTATGCATAACTATAAATTATTGATTGGGGGTGGTATTTAACACTAATTTGTGCCAACATCATGCCAAAATTTTCATTTCTTCCAAGCCGGAGGGCCTCTTTCATTGCACCGGTTTTAATTAATTACCGAGCAGTATAAATCCTTACCGCAGCGGTATACATACTTTATACCGCGGTATACCGCTGGTTACCATTTGTATAGGCGATTTTTGTTTGGATTTTGATTACCCTTACCGCTGAGTAGTGGTAAAAATATACCGGTCGGTATAAAAACTCTGCTCCTACCTCGCTGTATAGACGGACGCAACCGCACTCGAAAACCACCTGCTCGAGGCCGGGTTTGCGTTGCCACGCCGGGGGCCCCTGCGTTTTCAGAGGCAGAGGACGTCTTCCTGATTGGCTTTGCGTATTGTCTGGTTTTCCCCTCGCCCCTCGGGGCGCATGAGCTTAGGCGCCATCGACCACCAATATTTTAGCTTAATTCACAACAAATCAGAATCATCTATCAACTAACTAGTGGTATTTCGCTCTCACAACAAATGAGCCTCAGACAGCCAACCGAACAGACTGTTTGCAAGCTTAGTCGAACAATCCAAGATTTAATAAAACTTTACAAAAAATTACGATATTCATTAAGCATCATAGATTCATTATGAAATATATATTCCATTTCTTTCATACCGTACATCCTCTATAAACTCGATCAAACTTAGAAAAACTTAACATATGACAATCTCATGGTGTTTTATATAGGAGTGACTAAGCAAGTCCACGAGATGTTGCATGGTAATATTCAGCCATGAGATCATGTGCTTATGCCATATATATATATAATTAGCTGTGGTTTTCGAGCACTTTTGTTGGGTGGAATGATAACTTGACAAAAAAAAGAGTTGAACAAATCCCTTCCCGCATGCTTAAAGAGGAATAAAGTTCTATTTTTCTAGGCAAGTTTTTCTTAAAAGTTACCTACAGATTTATATATGTTGAAATTTCATGGAAAAGGTTACATAAATAATATTTCTTGAAAGTTATGAAATAACTTTTGCAGAAAATACTTGAAATATGTTCCTTTTATAAAATGGTAATTTAACCTCACATGAGCTTCATTGTGTGGAGATCCCGAGAGGTTATACGCCGCAAGGGCGAACCCAAGTGCTTCTGCGGTGGCGTCGTCTCGCTCCACGAATTGCAGTTTTTTTACGGTAGGGGGGGGGCATGCCCACCTGAATTATATTGATGGGCTTTTGGGAAGCCAAAATGTTACAACATTTGAATTTCAGCATTTTTCACAACACAACACTAAGAAGAGAGAGGACAACAAACAAACAGTTCAAAGGAAACAAAGCCCTATACAAGCTAGGAAGACAACCACCGATGATCGTCGAAAGGAGCACCACCAAACAACATACTTGTCGGGTACACCACAACCATTGCAACTCGATACCACCTCTCGTAGCTACGCCGTTCCGCTGTCACCCTCCATCAGAGGGTCAGGCCAACTGAATGGGGACTAAAGGCGGCGGGAGGAGCGCAAGCCAAAGCTCACCGGAAAACGACGATCTTCTTTTTTTGGAGCAAATTGAAACCACCATAGAGAGCACATCCAGGCTCCACATCTCACCATCCAACACCATACAACGGGAGGAATCCTTGAAGGGGAATTGTGAAGAGGTAGGGACACCACCTGGCAGAAAATATGATGGCGCCACCAGCAAGAAGCTCATCGACGAAGCAGAGGTGTCGAATGGAGTACACCAGTCGATTTCACGGCAGCAGCCCACACAATTTGTATCTGCCTTTCCACCAGAACCAACACTTTGGTAGAGAAAAACAAGCACCCTGACTTCCTAGAGCAATCTGCATCATCTTCAAGGACACACTGATGGAAAAAAATGTCGACATCGCCTCCATGGAGGGAGTGGCACCCAAAGATGTCACCGTTGTCGAGACCAGCGCAACGACTGGAGAAGGATTTCATCACAGTTTCCTACGCCCACCCGTTTGTTACCAAGGATGACCAGAAGGAAGCTGAGGCTGCCCTCGACGAATCTGAGCACCAAACGCACCCCGAGAATGAAGTCACAGACCTGCAGGTAGGGGCAGCACTTTGACAAAGCCTCCAAGGAGGGAAGCGGCGCCTGAAGCGTCGCCATTGTCGGCCGGCATGAAGCCTGGCTGGGATTTCTCCCGGTGCTC
Organism: Cenchrus americanus; assembly: GCA_947561735.1. Classification (NCBI taxonomy): domain Eukaryota; kingdom Viridiplantae; phylum Streptophyta; class Magnoliopsida; order Poales; family Poaceae; genus Cenchrus; species Cenchrus americanus. Next base: position 77,211,041 of record OX387245.1, on the reverse strand, counting down.
CTCGCAACCATGGAGTACTCCACAAGCGCGTAGATCCGGGCGCTGGAGGAGCCTCCGGACACCCACTGCAGCCTACCAGCGTGCAGATCCAGGCGCTGAGGCACCCACTGTACCAAGCACGCAGATCTGGGGCGTTGGTCGCCATGCACAGCAGCACCGGGACACCAGCCCAGCACGAAGGCGGAGCGGCTGCCGCCGGTGCTGGTCGCTGCCGGTGATGGTACTTGGACAGGGAGGTGGGGGGGCGTCGAGGAACTTCACTTCCGCACGCGGCCTAGGCGCACTCCACCATGGCACCGACGTCCCGGTGACCGCGACGGTCAGAGAAGAAGCGTCTCCTGGAGAGGAGGCGCTAGATCCGGCCGATGGGGAGGCGGATCTGGCCGCCGGCAAGCTCAGTGGAACGACTCCATGGTTAGAGCACAACCGGCCATATGTGCCGTCGATTTGGGGGAGGAAAGCTAGGGGGGCGGTGGCTGTGCGCAGGGGATGCCTCGCCGCCGCCGTCACGGCGCCCGCGCGGGCTTCCGGCGATGTGCTCTGGCGGCGACGAGGGGGGTGACGGGGAGGGCGGCCCTGTAGGCGCGGCGACGGTCCGCTCGACGATTGGTGGGTCTTTGGTAGAGATCCGTAGCCAATTGCAGTTGTATTGTGTTGAAATATAAGTGATTTTTTAGAATGACTAGTGGAAGGGCACGTGCGACACGCACGTGATATTAAAGAAGTACGTATAAAATGTTTATCTAACTATAATATATTTGCATATTTAATCAAATTGAAATGAAAAATGTATAAACACTAATTTATGATCTAAATCAATTGTCATCTACTAATTGTCAACCTAAATGTGGAACACGCTCAATATGCAAAGGACCAAAAGATTTAGTTTGTAGTTCACCATTATACAAGACGGAACACACTCTAATTTGAAAAAAACATTTTTTAGATAGAAAATATACTCTAGTTTGAAGATGCATTAGCTCGCCCCGCCCTTGGCCGCACCACCGATTAAAACTTCTCTCGATTGAAAATGCAATGCTACCAAATTAAGTGTAATTATCATCCACTTACTAATAAACAAGTTATTTACACCTATAGTAAAATAGATCTGTGTGCAAACCACAATGCAAGGTAAAGTGCACGTGCGTCACAAAGGTATCTAACAACACATAGGTCTATTTTATGTTATCTAAAATAATATGAATATATTCGATAACAAAATTATCTCTAATGTTTAAATAATAGTCTTCTACTCACATCAATCTTATGTTCGCCCTGCGCCCCTGCCCCACCCTCATTCATGCGTCTTTGGCGGCTATCGCCCCGAATCCACCCCCTCCCCTCCAACCCCACCCACCCAACCCCCACACCCACTCCCCCCCCCACACACACCCACCACCCTCATTCATGCGTCTTTGGCGGCTATCGCCCCGAATCCACCCCCTCCCCTCCAACCCCACCCCACCCACCCCCCACACCCACCCCCCCCACACCCACCCACCCCCCTTACACACATTTGATGCCATGCCAATCTTACCCAGTTTCAGCAAATGCTAAATCTAAACTAAAGATGTTTAAACATAAAAAAACTTAAGATTGGTGTATGGAAAACCATAGAACTCACAAGGTGTAGCAAGTGTCAAAGAGAAAAGTTGAAGTCTAAAGTTCCAGTTAAATCTCTAAGACAAAGCAATGTAAAGTGCATGCGACACACACATCTAAAAACACACAAAGTGCATGTCTACCCTCGATCTTTAAATAACAATCTTACACTTGCATCAATCTCATATTCACTCCGCCCCACATTCTTCTCCGCGTCTTCGGCGGCTATCACTGTCGAATCCGTCAACCTCCCCTCCAACCCCCCTCCTCTCCAACCACACCCACTCCCCACACACACCATATAATTATTCTTTTTTATATTAACCTAACACATACAAAAATAGGTTCAGCAGGTCAAACAACAAGACATGCATATATGCTTGACCAAATTAACCTATTACCCAGTTAAACAGAAGAAAAATAGCATAGCTCGTTTCAAAGTTGCATTTCCTCGAGCAACTTGTAGGCAATCCAGCAAGTTACAACATGGATCTCCATCGAGAGTCTCAAATACAATCCCTAGCAGTAGAAGCAACTTCTATCTCATAGCCCCAAATACTCAGTTTCTTCTTCTCTTCTTCCCTATATCAAGATGCAGGAGCAACCCAACCTATGGGTGAGAAAACTTTTAGTCTTCTAAAAATCAAGGAGTAAACAAGCAAACTTGAGTTAACAGGTAGAGACAATTAATTAACATAGGATTATATGTCTAATCATCAGTCCCTTCAAAACAAAGTTTAGATGTCTTAATTTTCTAGTCACAGAGCTGTACAAGCTGTGCACCAAAGGCATTGGAATTCAAAAATCTTGTCACTCGGTACTTTAGGAACCTATGAAATATCTTTACCATAAAAATCATAAACAATCTAGTTGCATTGTCAACCAAGGAAAACTTTTAGGATGTCACAAAAATATAGTAAACGGATAATTGCAAGAAATTCCAAGGTACGGGTAGGCGGGTAGCTATTCTACTCTAAGATAGAATGTACACTTGTAGGCTTTGTAGCCATCTATAACAATTAGATAATTGGGAGGGTTACTTCTTGTAAACAAACTTTGATAACTGTAAGAGAACTTCGGAAGGTCTAGACCAAGCACACAACATCCTATCAAATAGATTGGCGACAATGTCTAAAGAATAATTGAAAAAAATGAGACTCCATGTGATGATCTCTACAGTAATACACTGAACTATTAAATGTAGTGCACATCTTTTGATACAAATAATAAATGGAATGGCAACTTGAAACTTACACGAAGCAGAGTCCAATCACAATGCAGAACGCAAGGATGCCACATATGGAGTTGACCAAAATAATGAATTTTAAGAACTTGCGACTCCATACTGGTTTGACTTCCTCCTTGCAGAAGAGAAGACCAAGAGAATTGTCATTATCTTGTAAAAAGCTGGATTTTTTGTTACCATAAGGCATAGACCAAACAAAAGGATCCTAATTTAAGCTCTTGAGTGATGCCACTCTCCCTTTCTTTCTATTTTCTTTTTCTCATGAAAAGGTAACAAACATCACCAATGATAATAGTTGCAACGTGATAAATAAATTTCAACAGTACACACAATTTTGTGTGAGCTGCAATGTCTAATTTGTGATGTTATGGGAAAAATACTCAAGACGGGACAAATCATTTCACAGCCACAATACCCAAATTGCCAATCAGACGGAGCAAAGTAATACAATTTGGAAGAAATTGAGTTCATCCCTAGAAGCCGAGCAAAGTAATTTTGCTATGTTACTTCCATCATTCTAGAATTCCTCGAACCTACCCGGATCAGAAATGAATTATTTTAAAAAATAGTCTCTCAACCAGAACAAATGTATCAATCATTCTGCATATAAATGTTGTAGGCTTTCTTTCTGCCTAAATGTGTGGGGGCATCCTAGACACCATTTACTTTTATAGTATAAATATGTTCCTGTATAAACCTCTCATTATCTCCTAATTTTATAAACCAAAAGGGAAAGGAAACGAGCACTGCTCCAAAAAGGCAAAAGTATGGCAGTAACAAATTTTCAGTCTCATGCCCCCCCCTCTCCTCTCTCCTGCACTTTTAAGAACTATATTAATCCCTATCCCTCTACTTCACTGACCAAAGGCCAAGGGCACACAAAACCAATAGATAATATAATGTAACTCAACAATCAATTTATTGCAACCATGTGTAGGTTATTTTGAAGAAAAGGAAGGCAGTTACAGTGATGACAAGCACATTTAAAATGATGGCATGAAGGAAACCTAAATCGTTCATAGTAGATTATAAAAAGGCACTTGTTATTTCCATTACAAATCCAAAGAACAAATTTCATTTTGCACAGATGGATAGAATCACCAATATTCACATTTCGATACATATGGAAGTAAAACTCACTCCATTAGTCTAACAATACATATAACCATTAGTAATTTAAGTTCACCTCAACATCCACTTTCATAGGTATTTTTTTAGATGACCTGGGGCATGGATGCTGCCGCCAACCTCAACCAAATCTATGGTACCATCTAGCAATGAGAATAAATGGGAAATTAGTAATTTTGTCATCCTAGAAATCCAAATGAGATTTCCATTAGCTGTTACTAACCTGACCTACTTGCAAGGTACACAGTGCCACAAGTAGGAAAAAGCTCTAAGATTTGTATGTTTGTCTTTTATGATTAAAACCATTTAACTACTCATTTGACTGGTTGGTGATTACCCGACATACAAAGTTCAAAACAACTCCTCTAGAAAATAAAGATAAGTTGAGCCGAAACTATACAATATAAAATAGACAAATGAGTTCTGCTGTGTGCTCGAGAAAAAAGTTCTTACTTGAATGTGTAAGCAGCATACCACCACAATTGTCAAGTCAGAATTTGATAGGTGCACCGATATCTCCTTTCCTCTCATGTTGGCTTGCACGAACCTCAACATGAGCTCTATTTAGTTTCTTATATTAGTTTGTTATAGTAAGAAAAAGTGGGCATCAATTTAACTTCGCTGATCTCCTTTGCAATCCTGATGGTAAAGATATTGGGCATTCTTGGGCATTCTTCTCTGCTTTCAACAACTGGCTTTTCATTTTCAGGCTGCACCAATAGTGATATACAAATAAGACCTGGCAAATAAAATAAGAATGGTAATGAGAAAAAATGGAACTGATGCAATACTAACATACCACTGAAGCTGTGAGCCTGGGCATTAAGTGCTTCAATCTAATCTGAGTATTCAGAAAGCTTAGATGACTTGGTCCAACTCCCTAACAGACTGGGCATATTCAAATTAGTCACATGGAAAAAATAAGAAATATATATTCACATCCATATGATGTAGAAATACAAACATGAAAAGAGTTGAAAAAATCACATTCTGAAATCAAACAAAAATGCTATTGTTAAAAAAAGTTCCTCATGCATCCTGCTCCTTTCAATGCCAATAAAACACAGTAGCTTTTTTTGGTTACCTGCCAAACAAAAGGAACACACTAATTAAACTGGAAATCAACATGTGTTGCCACCTAGACCACAAAAACTTAGGACGAATGTGATCTGCAAATATCTGAATCATTTTCCTACACATCTAACAACATACATAAGCGGATCAACATACCGAAATGGCACAGTTGGTCCATGCGATGCTCATCTATGTGGCATGAAAAATACACAATCATCATTCACCAATTAGCTCTAATTTAGCCAATTCTACCCTTTCCATACCGCAAGACCAACAATAGTCACCTGTTCCATCATCATTTGTGATGGATCCCACGAATTAAATCACATAAAAACTTCACCCTAAGAAACACAAGCACAAATCTGGCAACAAACAAGACCCCCTGCAGGCCTCCACCTGCTTCCATGAGTTTTTTGGTGAGGCCGACTGAATTGGCAACAAATAACAAGATGTAGTGTTCCAGATACATTTGTCAGCTGCAGCCTGCTTTTGCTCCACCATTGGAGACGACGTCGACAAGGAAGGGGGCATCTCCCTTCTCACATCATTAACAACCATTGCATGCTAGATTCCTCACCGTTGCGGCCTTGACCCTTGTGGTCGCGGAGAAAAAAATGGAAAGTAAAATCGGGATGTATATCTGAGAGAGTACTACGGGTAACCTCGATACATAGAAAGATATACTATCGAACTTCAACCTACCTCAATGAGGCTCTTGTCCACTGTCAATTTATTCAACGCACTATTGAAACAATAATGATTGGAATAGTATGAGAAGTGGTCAGAATGCGAGGCCAAAATGAAGTCTAAGAGGCTATATTATCAAGATGAACCGAAAGGGAAAAAATTCTATGGGCATCATTTATATCACAGAAGGCTGTACATGCTAAACCAAAACTCAAAAGTATTTGAAAGTTTATCAGCAGCCTTTTGTTAGAGCATCTAAGTACACTGAAGAAAGAAATGATAGTACAAAATACCATAAGAATGGCCTGCCAATGGAACTTAAGTTATATAATAACATAAAGTCTATGTACCTGCTGCAAATTTCAGCTGTCATGGCCAGACCTTTGCCAGAGAAATTAATAACATAATATAATATAATGCTACAAAAACAATTGAGTTCAAACACAAATCAACATGTTGTAATATAAGCCTTTCCTCCATCCTGTGTGCTCCAGAATCATCACCAATGCATCCTTGTAACACTTAGCTGAGCTTCCGAATCTCAGCGTTCTCCAACGACACTCCATTCTTGCAGGTTAAGCCAATTGACACTGATGGCTCATGTTTTACAACCTGTTCGGTTGGCTGGTGGCTGATGGCTGGTGCTGGTTTGTTCTGAGAGAAGATTACTGCTGGCTGGTTGCGGCTGGTTGCTGGTGGCTGATTCGTTCTGAGAGAAAAGTACTGCTGGCTGGTGGCTGATAAGCCGAGCGAACAGGCTGTTAATACCTTCTGCTCTTAGTTTGGCTGCTGGAAAACTACTCCATCTAGTCTTCTTCTTAAAGGAATCATGTGGAAACCCGTGGCCTTTTTTAGAAGCACTTGGCCTTTTTTAAAGAAGAACTTGGCCTGTTCTATTTGATGTGGTAAGCCATGTTCTGCTGGATAATCACTACAAAAAAATCCTCACTGCAGTAGGCATCAATAGGCATGTTGTTTTTATCCATCATTCATATCTAAATCCACACCCACTTCAAATGGGGAGGGTATGAGCATCAAAAAATTATACATCAAACAAATGGGGAGGGTAGGGTGTGGGGAGGGTACAAATAATCCATTGGGTATGTGTAGAATCTAGTGCAAAATTAATTATCCATTGGATATGGGTGAGATTGGGGAGGGTAAGAAGTGGATAATAATTATTTGGATTTGGGTATGAACAAGAGTGGATTTGCCCATACCCCTAGTGGCAGGCTTAGCCATCAACCATTTTAAAAATTCACATGCCAACCTCTAAAATCCCAGAGTCGTTGTTGGTTTGTCATTCCTCAAACTTAAAAGAGAAATATTAAAGATGTAGTCTTTAATAGGAAATAGTAACATGAAAAAGAACAGACAAATACATAAGAACACAATTTTACTTGCAATGCAACAGACGAAACTTTAAAACTTATCCGAGCAAGAAAAGAGAAAGGTACCTGGGTTTACAATGATAAAATTTTGTAGAGATATATTCAATCTTGTTGACTTGCAAATGATTTGTGAACCTACATCATACCTAAATTTTATTCAGAGACCTATATCCAAGCAATAGCAAGAACTAATCCTAACTAATGATGTTTATCCCATTGGAAGAAAGTACATGTTCTAGATGTTCTTTTTTGGAACCCAGGACCTTCTAGTCACAGGCAGTAAGACACTACCGCTGCACCAAATCCGCCCTTCCCTGCATTGCCTCCCTAAACAATCTAAATGGCAAACATTTGTGGAGAATTTTGTGTTCTGTCAGCCTACAAGTAGTACTTTCTAATCCATCCCCTGTATATAATCCTACAACTAAAAGCCATCAAAACATATGACTACAAATTTTGTCATTGCAGTTATGATACTATCACTTTAAGCTAATATAACAGAGAAATTAAGGAAACAAAAAAAGCTTGTCCAGATCAAGTAGCATGGTTGCACTCAGCTTCAATATTGACCTCTCCAGTGTGATGTAATATTGAAAAAAGGGAATACTTAAGAACAAAATTGAAATTTACACAACCTTTACTTGCATAAAATTGCTGATAATGTAGCACATCTAGAAAATATCAAGACATACCTCACCTGTAAGACCATACTTCTGTAGAAAAGACTTGTAGCTGCAACATTCAAGTCATACCTACTAGAGAAACAATGATGGATGCCTTTGAATCACGTAGATAATTCATAAGCTCAAAGAATCACGCAGAATTTATGAAAAGGTATGTCATTGACAATTATCTTCCACACATAATATTTTCAAGACACTATTATATCTCAATTCTTTATTGCTAAATTAACAAAGATAGTGTAAAGTGATGATAGACAACAATCAGTCATATCTACTTAAAAAATTTAGTTAGCCGTCGACTTTAGTTAGCTGAAGATGGACGTGGTAAATAAAGAACAAACACTATTTCTTTTTGAAATAGTGGAAATATTGGCATGGAGAAAATTGCGTGCCTGCTCTTTGGGGCTGAAAACCCGGTTAACTAATAGCAAGAACTGATCTGCCCAACTAATGATGTTTATCCAACTATTTCGAGAAAATAAAATGAAAAGAACTAAAAAAAGCTCCACTAGTACAGTACTCAACATCAATGACCAAACGGTTTGGTCACGGTACATGCAAATTTGGTCACGGAACACTTTTTTATGACCAACTTATGACCAAATTGAATTGGTCACAGAAGCTCCGTCACATTTGGTCTACCGTGACCAATCGGTCATTTTGGTCATAGAAGTGGAACTTTTCCATGACCAACACGTTTTTCGTCATGGAAGTGTATTTCTTCTATGACCAAGCCAAATGGTCACGAAATTGGTTACGGAACGGGATGCCACGTGGCACGGCCCATGCTGGCTGCTGACGTGGAAAGGCACGTGCTGACATGGATATGATGACGTGGCTCTTTGACACAGCGCCATGTGTCGCGCTGCGGTTTGTCCACGTGTCGAGCTCTGAATGGTCCACGTGTCGCACTCAGGTTTGTCCACGTGTTGCACTCTGGTTGCTCCACGTTTCGCTCTCTGGTTCGTCCACATGGCAAATGATGACGTCAGTCACATGGCAAATGACATAACAACCACATGGCAAATGACATGGCAGTCACATGGCAGATGATGACGTCAGGCACATGGCTGCTGAGGTGTACATATTTTTCATTCATGGGCCATTAAAAATGGGCTGATTTTAGAAAAAGTGATTGAGTCCAAATTTATTTTAGCAAATAAAAATTATGGGCCGGAATCATTTCAGCCCACCAAAACTTTAAAAGCTACAGATCCCAAAAATTCAATAGCCTCATATCTTATCTTAATTACATCATCAAAATAGGTACAATATCTCAAATAATATAAAAGAGCAATAATAAAAACTTCTGGCTTCTGCTTATTCCTGGTAGTCTTATTTCAACCAATGAATCTCTCTAATTGCTTATTCTTTGCTGCATTTAGATCCCAATCTGCAAAGCAAGTCACACAATATTATCAGCAAGCAATATTTGGAAGTTACAAAATATTATCCTGCTGATAAGCAACCTAACTGTGTTCGAGAAAAAAAAGCAACCTAACTAGGTGATTTGTGATGGACGGAGTAGACTAGGTGATTTCCTGGTACACCACCGAGACGATCTAAGCATCCACTCCAAACTGCAAACATATGAAAATAAAAAGGAGTTTGATTCAATTTAGGAATGCTCAGGACCAATGGTTTAGAAAACACAGGTATATGGACAAAAATTCAGAGTAAAATTGCAAAAGATTAATAATTCAAACACTCATGCATCCCGATGCTCCTAGTGACCAAATACAAAATGAATAAGTTTGACAGCACCATGGCTTTCTGGCAATAGTTTTTTCAGGCAAACAAAGAGCATTTTGTTAATTCAACAAGCACATCAAGGTGCGAAGTAACATACTATGGAGGCGAGCAAGTAAACAAGTTCTGGAAGTTTAGTAAGAATGGACAAACTAGCATTCAATTCTAACAACATCCTATGTAAATCCAACACAGTGCATTTTCCATAGCCAACATATTGATTTGGCAGCTCTTGTTTATCTAAAAAGAGGGCTTACTACTTCACACAGCACACTTCATTTTGTACAGGATCAGAGCACTAGCAATCTACAGATCAAGATATGGATAGACAATGGCAAACTAAGAGAGGAGAGAGGGGAGGCTTACAAATCCGCATGAAGTTGGGGTGCTCGACATCTTTGCTGCTAGCCCTAGGTGAAACATCAACAAAATAGTACTACACTAAAATGGAAATTTCAAGTTATATGGTAACCCAAAGGCTAAAATCATGGCAGATTAAGGGTACAACCTATGGCATGGGGAGGTTCAACCAATCAAGAGGGCAAACAAAGCTACATTTCAGCAATCGGACTACTACCACATAGTCAGTTTGAGCTGCGCAAATTAAGAGGATGCCAGCCCCAACACGGACATTAAACTGAAGCTTCAGAATAAGAACAAGTTCTCAACTCATTCCAGCCTAAGGTGACATGTTCTTCAGAGAGTCCAGATCCTGAAAAGTCCAGTGTAAAGACTGTAATATTCGATGGTAGAAGAATAATAGCGGCTTCACTAGCATCAGCTCTACACCCACTGGAAAATAAATAATGCAGATCAATTAATGCCAAGTCAACACAGATAAAATATCATAACAAATATGTGTAAGAACCGAGCTTTGTCTTTGCTATAGGTGGAAAGCCATTTTGACTAAAAAACAAACTCGCATTTATGTGAACATACGTGCAGCCTTACCTGTTACCATGACAATATATGACACAGGGGAAAGCTTTTCTTTCAAAAATCACAACTGTCATATAGTGACTACACTGCAATTTCTTGCCCAGACCATTTTTGACCTGAAAAAGAAACACATAGCATATTTAATTATTGACAAAGAATTGTGGAGAAATTATCCTGATTAGCTTAAAGCACTTCGCCCATATATGCTATATAGTCTATCCAATAAAAATTTCGAATGAATCTAAATCAGTTCTGGTATATATATTAATTCAGCAGAAAAATGGAAGTACATGATGATAAAAGAAATACTTCTAGATGGAATGGATGTTGTGAGGCACTTAAGCAGATCAAATAAAGAAAGTAATTATAATGTATAGTTCTTATCCACCAACCACTGTATCATATATTGTCTACTCAAACTATTGGCTACGCCCGTACCTACTATAATGTCTACTCAAACTTCGTTCATTTTTCCTTTCCAAATCTTCCGGATCGAACATTCTTTTCCTCTTCGGGGAGCGCATTGAATATGAAAACGGATTTGTCGCCGATGTCATCCTTAATGGTCGGGAACGTAACGAAATAGTCAAAGGGGGGAACGAAACGCCATCGACAGACACAACCGGGACTGAATTCCACAAGAATTTTTCCGGCGACTCGAACAGAGAGGAAACCAAGCTGCAGCGACAGCATAGCCGAAGAAATCACACCTTCAACAAGCTCAACAACGGCCATGTCTCCCCGACCCAGCCGGCGGAAGAACTCTGTTCCGGAATTCGCCGACCCAACAACAACAGCAACAACAGGATCCTCGCTCCGGGGAATTGGGACACTGCCTTATCCGAAAACGAGCCCCGCTGCCGCCAAAAATAGAAAACGGGGCGGCGACCGCATCAAGCCCGAGGCGTGCAAAAATGGGCCATCACGAAACCACCAATCAGGTAACAAGGGAATAAAAAGGAAGGAAGCAAGCAACGGGAGGAGGAAGCGAGAGCGGAGCCGGCACCGACCACCGGGCGCGGAGGCTCTCGCCGGAGGCGGCGGCCAATAGGCGAGCGCGTCGTCTCCCTCCGCCCTCTCCTCTCTCTCTCTCTATCCCTCTCTCTCTTTCTCTCGCTGCGGTGGGGCGCGGGGAGGTGAGGATCCCAGGAGCCCGGCCAATCGGAGCGAGCCCGGCGCTGGCAGAGGTCGCGTCGCGCGTTTCGCCATGGACGCGTAACCCTAGCGGCTAAAGACGGGATTGGGTACGAGATTATTGGGCGGGGAAGGCGAGGAGGAGCACGGAAGGAGGCAGGAGAGCAGCGGCGGATCTGGGGAGAAAGGTGTTAGGGTTTGGCTGGTTGCCCCCTTTTATTCATTTCAATATCAGTACGAGTCGTTGAATCAAAGATCAATGGTCACGATCAGTTGGGCTATTTGGGATGATGTGGGCTTCTCTGTTTATCATTTTTCTTTCTCTTTTTCCTTTTTATTGCACCATTGTGAAGTAACACTAAAAAATAATTATGTTATATATACAAATATATTTTTTATATATAACAGTATGGATACAAGTTTTCATCTAGGAGTTTCAAGATTTTTCGAGTGGATTCGCTATTTTCTATCATTTAAATGAATTTCTACGTGTTTACTGAAAGTAATTCAAAATTGACCTATATGTGCATCTAATAAGTTTAAAAAATTCAAAAAAAATTATATTTAGGCGCCTATGGTCCATTCTAGGCCACATCTAGGAGATTGACGAAAAATTCAATTGGCTTGTAGGAAATTTCAAACTTCTACTAGTCACCTTGTTATAAAATAATGATAATAATAAATAAAACTTATCAAAAAATTATGTAAATTGGCATAGGATCATTTAATCAATGTACAAGCTTGACAAAAAAGTTTCATAAGATTTTGTGAAAATTGGAGTATACATTGTTCATAAACTAGCTAGATCATCACATTGTTTCATACAACTCAACTTAAACTTCAAAGTTTGTACACACTCAAATACTTTCTTACTCATGGTCACCTCAAATTTGGACGCAACCTTGTTTTGACCATAACATTGGAGAATATTAAGTTATATTAGCAATTATTATGAAAAAACATGTTTTTTATATTCTCTTTTTAGTTGGAAAAGATATGTTGTATGAAAAGCAATCAAGAAATAGTAGTTAAGATACAAACAAATGCCACTGAGTAAAACATCTTGATTTTAGAAAAAATTAGGAAAAAGAATCAACCGATTTGGAGTTCGTAGGAGGGAGAAAGACTTGTTACAATTTTTAATTCGAGGAAAAAAAGAGAAATCGGTCCTTCTTCATGAACACGTGACGAATTGGAATGAACTGATCGATTTTTCTTTTTTTCCTCAGATTAAAACTTGTAACTAGTCGTTCTCCCTCATACGAACTCGAAATGAGGTGATTCTTCTTCCCAAAAATTTTTAAAATCATGATTTATCAAGTTATGGTGTTTGATTTAATCATTTCTTCATGCAACAAAACATGAGCAATTCAAATTTTAAAATACAAGTTTGACTCGGTCAAAACTCAGTCAAATGAAACACGAAATGAACTCAGATGAAAATCTTTTGAACACAAAAGTTTCATAACTTGTCGAGACTAACAAACTTTGTGTAGGTCAAATTGCTATTTGAGGAAGTGGTGATATTATGTAGTTCAAATATAACAAGCCACTCACATAGTTTAAGGAACTATGTGAGTGACTTGTTATATTTGGACTACATAACACTTAACTTTTTTGAAATGACTTGAGATTTTTTTTAGTCATTTGTAGCAAAAATACGGCCCCTCACAAGAACTTACAGTTTTTGGACAATTATTTTAATTTTTATAATTTTTTGTGTTGTGTGAGACAAAATATGGCGAATTATACATTGAAAACTCTATAATTATGCAGCGACCTCCACATGTATATGTTTCCTAGGACACAAGGGCATGAGAAATGGTACTAAGAAGGAAAAACAATTTGATGTGATTGCTAAGAGTAACATTTTGTCCTCACTATATGTAGGCATTTTCAATAGAGATTTTAATTTTGAAAATGCTCATGAGCTATTGTAACACCCTGAAATTTCCAATTTCAGAATGTGAATAGAAAGAATAATTAAATAACGATTTTCTCATAATTTTAAAATTTTATCCAACATTTATTTTTCTTTACAGGGAATATAGTATAAGAAAAATCCATTGTTTGATTTTCTAAATTGAATAAAAAGTTATGTGTGTTGCATTCATGCCGATTCATCTAGTGGTTCTTGAGTGCAAAAGGTTTAAAGAAATGCGTTTAGGAGTTGTCCTAATTTTCCCGAGAATTTTCCGGATTTTTCTGGAACTTATTCTCATTTTCCTTGAGCTATTTCTATTTATTAGAAGGCTCTAAAATCATTTTCATGAGCTCCAAATGTTTTATTTGGATTGTTCATGTCTTAATCTATCTCTAGGAATTTTCCTGGAATTTTTGTGATTTTTCGAGTATTTTTCGTGCTCTAAAAACATTTTCTGGTGTTTACTGGAATTGTTTTCGCATTGAAAAATAAATTCAAAAAAAAAACCTATCCTACTGGAACGGGCCGAGCCCGAAGGCCCAACCCGCTCCGGCCCGCTCGGCCCGCCCGCCAAGCCCATCGGGGCCCGGCCGCATGCAGCAGATTCGTCTCACCCCTCACTCGTCAACTGTGACCAAATTCAACAATTAGTCACTATTGAATTAACTACTATGACCAAATTTGTATATCGTCATAGAAAGAATAATCTTTTATGACCAAATATTTTTTTCGTCACTGCAAAGAGAACTTCTATGACCAAACAGGAAATCGTCACTAGGTAATGGTCATAGATGATAACATTTGTACTAGTGCTCCCATCAAGCACATGCAGACCAAATAACATGTTCTTTAATCATAAGCATGACTTCAGTTATATGTAGGCAAAGTGACAACAATCCTCTAATTATCAACTATAATGACAATTTTCTAAAACATCTGAAAATTCACAAGCAAATGATAGGCACCATACTAATCTGCATTTTCAAGCACGTTCATATGAAGTTGAATAACATGTCAATTCAGGACAAAGAAAGTGTAATCCATGGCAATCAGGAAGGATTCGACAATTTATTATTTTTGGAAAAGCAAGAATGCTCACACATTGACCAATCTATCTACCACTTAAAGATAACCTTAGCTAACCTTTCAGTTGATGGTGTATTGAAAACTCAAAGGTCACTCCAAGTGGGCAAAAGGTTTGGAAAGCAATGCAAAGGGGTACAAAATTTACCTTCTGAAGATATTGGCATGCCTTCCTCTTGTGACCCCACATATTCCATTGCTTTAGCTGCACGTACAAGGTAAACATATAATCAGCCATACATTTCCTAATAAGGAAAGCCAACTGATCAGATTAGGAACCCAACCAACAGATCCCAGAAGCTAACCTGGTGGTCCTGCTCGATGTCTACCATCCACCAAGAAATCTTCTTGCCATCTTCAATACAAGGCCTAGCAAAGCAAGTCCCCTAGAGTCGCCATCATGCTTCAGTTTGTTTGACCACCACAAAAAATGCTCTGTTTATCAGCCCAATGCTGTCACTATACCTGGTAATTCTTCGAAACCAAAGCCTTCGGATCTGTGTGCCTCGAATTCGGGCTGCTTGCCACCACAATGATATTCTGATTGCACGAATAGATAGATACTCATGAGTGAATAAACCAGCAAGCTCATTAGTTACTCCACTCAACAGTCTCAGGCACCCCTTCGTACCTTGGCTAATACAGGATTCATCCACTGGTGTTTCCCAAATGATGTTCCAGTATTGTAGATAACGTCATTGCTATCACCATCATAGATATACTGGAGCTCTTTAAAGCTCGAGCACCTGTGCTGAAATCTCTCACTAAAAGATCTATGGTTCACGTACAAATACCTGTCATATGATGATCCAAGTCAACACATAATCACCACTCATATGATGTCGGAGTCCATTGTCTGGCATGTGAGAACTCGATTGCTTCTGCAACCTGTTGTCCAACAAGTAATCAGATTGTACACTTCCAGTCCAGAAGCATGCACCAACTGAAAAGATTAAACTATTAAGCACTAACCAACTGTCTGAATACTTGTATGTGGTTCACCATATTACTTTTCTCCATCTGCAGTGGAACAACAAGAGCTATAAGAACCCCAAACAAATTATTTGGCACAAGTTGCTTCAGGTATACCAAGAAAAGCAACACGTACCCTCTTTAGCTTGGACAGCTGCATCACAGGGAACCTCACAAACTATAGTAAAGTATCCATGGCGGAAAGCCTCTCCCCAAAGAGTTGCTCAGGTGTTGAAGTTCTCAACAGCTTATCTACTAAAGTCCAGTGAAAAGTTTCACAAGCCCCCATACACCAGGTTAAGATGGCATCCAGAACCCTCTCTTCCGATGTTACCGTCATATCACCATGCTGCAAAATCACACCAACAGCGTTATATGCATTGCTGCCATACCTTTGGTTCATCTATGGGCTTAACCTTGAGCCAGTGGAATGTGAAGCCTTTATCACAAACAAATTATTTGGCCACCCATTTATCACAAAGGATGAAAGATCATTCCATGTTGTTCTGCATACATATTCATATGAAGGTTAAGTATTCCCTAGATTCTTGATTCAATTTCAAACCAAGAACCACTTAGAGTGGAATAATTACAAAAACCAGCTCTGTGATGCAGCAACGCATCATGTGTCCTCTACTGAAACTTTTCAAACTATTAACCCTACAGTTCTACATTATACAGATACAAATTAACCTAATTAGTTTTCACAGCCCCCATTCAGATTTTGAAAAAATGTGATGCAAGCATTACCATTGCCCACCTGATAATTCACCTTGCCTACTATTGACAAACCCAATCTGATAATTCAAGTTGCGTACTCAGCAAAAATGCCTACCAAAACGCAGAGATATGTATTGCAAATGTATCATGCATAAATTAAATAAAAGCTTTTAAAATACAGAGCTTTCCTATTGCTTAATGGATGTCTATCCGACCATGTTTGAAGCACTTTGCTCCCTGAGCGAGCTCCAAGTGAGATATCGACAACTCAATACCATGACGTTGACTGAGAAAAAACTTTGTATACTCAAGTACAATTTTACACATGAATAACTCAAGTTTACTCAAGTACAAGTTTATGCCTTGGGTACAAGTTTATGCCTTGGTATAACTCAATCTTGTATACTCATATTTTTTTACGAGAAACAAGTACAATTTCATTTATGAATTTTCTCATTTTGGGCATGCAGAGTTGTGAATAACACCCGGCAATAGGGGAGGCTTACTCTTTGCCTAAAACATTTTTCATACCATGGTGTAAATATATCAAGAAGTAGCAAAAACCCTTAGAAACCCTGTCAGTGTGAACATAATTAATCTCTACTGGGTAGAAAAAGGGAATTGCAGAGTTTAGAAGGGTGCACATACCTCTTGTAGCATTGGTTCTATCTCCATGACTCCATCAGAGCATAAAATTTGCAGATTCGATATACAGAAGTTAACGTAATTACAACATTCACTTCTTTTTTAATATGGCCATACAATGAACTACCCCACAAACTGAAACCTTTTTCCTTTTTCGTGATAATCATGTGTCCTTTCGAATTGGCAACAATCTCACATACTGGAACCTTTTCCCTTACAATATATGACCAGGCTTCATGTACACGAACCGAGTCAATGATCTTTTCCATGATCACAAACTCTCTCACCAACTGAAACCTCACAGGTAAGAAATCCAGATTGTCCATCCGGCCTGCAAGCCAAGAATACAAAGCATCAACCATTAATGCATTGTACGACCCACATTACAAAGAATAAGAATGCTTTAAGTATGAACATTGTGTTCCCAGAAGAGAAAAAAGCTACAGACTAACCATAGAATGTGTTCTTATGGAATAATGCAAGCATGTCTAATTGGATACTAAAATTGCGTCCATATCAGAATGTCATTTGTCATGCAATGTATTAACACGTTATTATGATATAAAGAAAATATAAACAACTACACCATGCCAGTAACTCAATAAATTGGCATCAGTGATTAAATTAAGAAAATGCAAGTTTAGGAGCTAACAAGTAACATTATATCATAATTAATAATTAAAATTAAATGTGCTAGATGACTTACCATCTCAAATCTGGGAGGCACAATGTTCTGTTTCATGGAATTCACTGGTCATTGCTATTTTGCTGTATGAAATTTGCTCCTTGCAATTGGAGTAGTAGATGGCCATGCCAACTACTAATACAGTGACCAACTGACCACACCAAAGGTAAGGCACAACGTTCAATTTGACAGTGCTTAAGATTCAATCTCCATGTCCACCTAAGAAAAAACTTATCAATCGCAATGTAAGTGTACGAAAATTAGATCAGCCAGGCTCCATCGCGAAAAATTACAATAACTACCTCAAAGTGTCCACGACCACAAACATAGCTAGAAGCTCACAATCTATAGTTTTTGCAACAAACAAGGGGTGCTTCCAAGGCTTTGTTGCACTATGCGAGATAGATCTTTTTTTCTAATTGGTTGACAAATATGAATTGAGGAGTGCAAAACTACCATTGTACAGTAAAAAAGCCATTATCAGAGAGTGAGAGTTACCAGTAAACCATTCAATACTGCTTGCTTGCTCCATCAAATAACTCGATGCAGGTATCTGTAACTTGGATAAACAGGGGTAAAAAAGGAAGTTGAGAAACAAATGGAGAAAATCATAGCACCAACATCCTCAGACAAGCAATGTTTTCATATATCAATGGCCATTTTCAGCATGAAATTACCATTTCTAAGTTACTATACTAACCAATCCACCTTTGCTACAACCAAGGAACTGGCCTGTTAAGGCAAATGACGTGTCATTGATGTTCTGAGCCAGAGCACTTATCTTTGGATGAGGAGGAACAGCAGATCGGCGAGGAGGAGGAGGAGCTGCAGAGCAGGCGGCGAGAGGAATAGGGAATGACAAGGAGGAGCATCAGGGATTGGGGCCCACTAGTGTGTAGCTGCAGAGGATACGCTGCATGGTGGCGGCGTCGACGCCGGCGGCGAGGCCGGGGGCGCGTCGGTGCCGCGCGCCCGGAGGAGGGCGCCGCGGCGGCGACGTAGGAGGGCGATGGCATAGGACGGTGAGGTTGTGGAGGAGGCGGCGCGGCGAGGAGGGGGAGGCGGCACTGGGCTGTGAGGATGGGGAGGCGGCGCAGGATGGCGTAGATGAGACGGTGGTGGCGACGGGCGGCACCATGGCAGCCTGCCGCCGCGACTGCATCCACGTTGCAAAGGATCTGATGATTTGCCTGGGAGTGGATAGGATGAATGCATGGGTGATGCATCCGCTTGTCGATCTGGGAGGCATCACGTGGAGGTGGGGGTGAGATAGGCGTGACCGTCTTGAGGTTTGGATTACCTCGGAGGTTGGGGAAGAAGTGGTCGCAGGCTGTGGCCATCAGAGATGCCGACGACTGTGCCGAGGGGTGGGGTAGACTCGAGGCGGCAATGGTCCTCGAGCACCTGGTTGGCTTGGGCTCCGGCGATGGATACCTCGCCGGCATGACAACGTGCGAGGTCGCGCCACCAGAGGAGGCCGTCGCGGCCCACAGAAGAGGATGGGGCGCGAGATCGGGAGAAGGAGACCGACCGCCTCCGTCATCGTCATCGGGAGAGGCGCGACCTGCTTCTGGTCCTCCTCTTGCCTCTCCACGGTGTCGCGGGGAGGGAGGATTTGGCGGCGGTGGTGGCGCGGCTGTGGAGACGACCCGCGGCGGCCAGCTGGTGGCGTCGCGAGCATGGGAGGGGAAGAGGCGACCGGGAAAAGAAGGGGAGACGGAAGTGACAGAGATGGAAGGAGAGGGTGGCGGCGTCGCACAGATGGAAGGAAAAGAGGGGGCGGGGCAGGCGGGCAGCGGAGATGCCAGAGAGAAGACGCGAGATTTCTGGGCGGGATTGGAGTGGGTACGCCAGCGGGTAAGCCCAGCGCCCGGTGAGAAAAAACGCCAGAATCGCGAGAAGTATTTTCTAATGTGGAAAAAATAGTTACCCCCTCTCCTTTCGTCGTCACAAAAGGGCGATTTTGGCGGGACTTTTCTGACAGATGGGTCCTCCTGTGAGGGGTAAAGGGGTAGAACTTTTGGTAAAATGTGTTTTCAAAAGAACCCGTTCTAATATAAGGGAATTGACCACATCTCTTCGTATCACTTTAAAGCGTACGATTCGATTTTGCAAGCATCCAATCGCCACTTAGGGCCTGTTCGCTTCCGTGGGATTCAATCCTGCTGGAATAATAAATGTATGAAGAAAATTATGATAGGGACTCGGATTTATTCCGGATCAAAAATTAATTTACCAATCATGATAGGTAGAACAAGAGACCGTATAACCGGATTGGTTCCACACCTCTTGACTAGTGGATTGATTCCGAGCCTTTTGGTGTACCTATCAATGAGCAAATTAGTTTTCGACCTGGAATAAATCCGGATCTCTTATAGTTACTATCATGGTTTTCTTGTTGTATTTATCCATTCCGATCGGAATTGATCCCGTGGAAACGAAAGAGGCCTTGGTTTGAGGCCCCCTGCGCTTTCACAGAACGTTATCTTCCGCGTGTTGTCTGATTTTCTCCTCGTGGCGTTTGCGGGATATCCTGGTTTCGGTTTGTGCCTTTGTAAAGCAGGCCGTCACAAAGAGAGTTCCACTGAGCAGTCAGTGTGGTTGTCATAGTGTCGAGTTCTTGGCGTCCGTGCTCAATCATGCGCTTGGCAGTGAAAAATCCGCCGGGACTGGTTGTTGCAGTTGTAGTTGCAGCACAGCTCCATCCAGAGGGAGGAAATGCTGCGTCGCCGGAAATACTACTGCCGCGCGCTCAAAACAAACTGATTGAAGAGATTGATGCTAAAACTCAAAACAAGTCGTCACTCAATCGATCAAGCTAACATGACCAGATCCAAATGCCTAACACAAATCCAATCAATGGCCACGAAGGAAATCAGCCACTCGATCCATCAGCTTAGCCGCCTCGCGGCTGCCGTTGTCGGAGACGAAGAAGACGTGCCCGCCTTGGGACTCGAAGCACTCGAGCTCCCCGCGCCACCCGCTGGCCCGAACGGCGTCGCAGTACGCCCGCCCCATGGGCGCCCTCGGGTCCTCCGACGCCGTGGAGACCAGCAGCCTCTCGCCAGCCAGCTTCGCCAGGCTCGGCGCGCCGGCCGCCATCGGGTTTATCCTGGGGTCGTCGAGCCCGCCGTTCGCGCCGGGGAAGATGACCGCCCACCTGTCCTTGTTGGACCGCCAGAACTCCTCGTCCTCTTGCTCCATCCTCTGTTCACTAGCGAAGGAAGGGTGGAGTAGGATCACGCCCTCGATGCGCGCCGGTGTTCCTGCAGTTCCGGCGGGCAGGCCGCTGACGCTGGCGGCGATGGCCATGTTGTGGGCGATGTTCGCGCCGGCGCTGACCCCGGACAGGAAGACACGGCCGAGGTCGCCGTGGTCCGCCAGCCACGGGTCGGCGCCGGACGCCACCCAGCTGAGCGCGGCCCAGGAGTCGTCGTAGGCCGCCGGGAGCCGGTGCTCTGGGGCGAGGCGGTAGCGGACGGAGACGGCGACGACGCGGGTGGCGGCGGCCAGCGAGTTGACGTAGCGGTGGAACAGAGGGTGGTAGGGCGAGCCGACGACGAAGTAGCCGCCGTGGAAGAAGACGAGGACCGGGAGCTTCGTCTTCGTCGCCGTCGCCGTGGCCGCGGCCGGCTGGGCGGCTGCGGGGAGGTAGAGGCGCGCGGCGACGCCGGTGGCGGCGTCGATGACGACGTCCTTGGAGGTGACGCCGGTCTCGGCGTCGAAACCGGCGGGCGCCACCACTTCCGCGGAGCCATCGCGGTCGACGCGACCGTCCTTGTATATCCGGAAGTACGCGCAGCTGTAGGCGAGCTCACCGCCACCGCCGCCGGAGTCCATTGCCCGCACTACGCTGCTAGCAAAGCTCAGACCGATCGGAACGCCGCGGCGAACCGCGCAAGTGTGTGTGAGACTCTATGATGGCTCGACGTCGACGGGTTATCGTCTAATCCTCGGCAGCAGCCGCAGAATGCTCTGCCCACTGCGACCGGGTTACAAGACTATTTTACTCTCAATCTCAGATATAACCTCCTCGCGTTGGGACCGCGTCTCGTGGGAACGAGACGTGACGAGATCCCCTCCATGGCTGCTTTGCCGTGCAGGTCGGGTCAAGGCCTCAAGGGGGTGCGAGCGCGACGAGACGGGGGGCAACGGTGGGACTGTGGACTCCGGTAGGTTGCATGTCCTTGTGCGCAATCACGCGCGTGTCGATCGCCCGCCCTCCCTCGGTCCCTCCCACACAGGCCGCGCCCGCGCCAGCGCCGAGCGGCCGAGGCGGGCTGCCGGGCTGGTGGCGCGGTCCACACGCGCGCGCCGCGAGCGTCCCCTGAGGTGTCTGCATGCTCGGTTGCAGACGTGTGGTCCTAGCGCCACCTGATTTTTTTTAACTCGAACTAGTGTCAAAAAATTTTCACCACAAAATTTGGTATGGATGAGTGCTGAATGAAGTCTATTTGTAATTTTTTCACAGATGAGTGTAACTTTACGTGACGAATCTAATGTGACTAATTGTCGGAGACAGTGACGGGGGCCTCAAAAAACCGGGGAAAATCTATCTACTTTCGAAAAAACAAAACACAAACGAATTCACAAACCTAAAACACGCTCAAAATAACCACGGCCCCGGTGGCCCCAGCGGCCCACCAGAACAGTCGGCCTAGGTACCCTCAAGCGAAACCCCGCTTCGCTCGAGGGGCACAGCGCCGCACTGACGAGACCCCACCTCGCTCGAGGGCTGGACGCCCCCTCGGGTGAGGTTCCGCCTCGCTCGAGGGCTGGTCGCCCCCTTGGGTGAGGTTCCGCCTCGCTCGAGGGCCAGTCGCCCCCTCGGGCGCATTGAAGTGGAGTTGTGCTACTTGGTCGTGGGAGCCACCGCGTGGCCAGGCGTGGCTATTCACCTCGGGACCCTTGGCGCCTCATCTGAGTAGTTTGTTGTTGTCTTGGCCTGCCTGAGTACTTGACTAGCCCGCCACGCTAAGGTCTAAGCCTAGTCTTGAGCTCGTTGTAGGGGGTGCTTGAGTGCCTTGGGCGAAGCTTGCGTGTGGCAGAGTTGGAGATGATGTTGATGGGATGGCTGTGCAGCCGGGCAGACCCACATTAAGGCCCTTGCCAAGGCTAGCTGCTTGCATGAGCCGCCAGTTGGTGCATTTGCATGGCGCTGGTAATCGTCCCCCCACGCGTCATGGTGGAGGCGCTCATGCGTCAGGCTCGTGCCGTGTGTCATGGCCCATGCCTCAGTCGGAGTCGGGGGAGCTCGTGCGAGGCGGAGACTTCTCGTGCGAGGCGGAGACTTGTCGGAGGGGATCCCTCTTGTGGGGAACTGGTCGGAAATGCTGCCAACTAGTCGCAAGCATGATGTCCTGCCAGTGTGGGTCTTGACCGGGGTCCTCGGTCTTCCTCGTCTTGAATCTTGGCCTTGACATTGTTAATCTTGGCCTTCACGTTGTCGATGTTGTCGGATTACCTTGCGTTAAGAGAGATCTTTTCGCTGTGAAAGGGGGGAACCTAATCCGGGCCCTCGTCAGTAGCCCCCGAGCCTGGGGGTGAGTCAAGGAGTCGTGCTCAGGCTCAATTGAGTTGGCTTGGCGTCGGTGCTGTTCTCCGTGTTTTCGGCGGGTGCGCGCGAGCGCATTCGCCGGGTGTAGCCCCTGAGCCCGTGGGTGAGTTGAAGACACGCTCGCGGGCTTTTAAGCTTCGCCATAGCCGTTGTAGCCTGGGAATGTTTTGCTGGGGTAGTCGTGGTCGTCGTGGTTGTAACGGCCGTCGTGGGCGACGTGGAAAATGCAGGCAAAGTGGGGGGGCACGTGTCGGTGTTTTAGACCGGCAACCTACCAAGGGAAGTACTTGAGGTAGACGAATGTGGCCTCGCCAAGATCGGTAACTCCAAGGAAGAGACACGTGGCACACAATTTAGATAGGTTCAGGCTGCAATGTGCGTAATACCATACGTCTTGTATGCTGCGTAGCTCTGGATTGATTGGGTGTGTTTTACAAGATTATGCGGATGAGAGAAAAATGGGTCCCTGCCTCGCCTTATATAGTCCGGGTGGCAGGGTTACAAGTCGGTTTGAGGAGAGAGTATTAGTCGTGTACGTCTAGGAGTTCTTTACATGGATCTGGTCATGCACAGCTTCCTATCCGAGTACTCCTCCACCATAGTCCTTGTGCTCCACGCCATCAGGTGTCATGTAGCACAAGTCGAGTAGTCCCAGGGGCCTATCGAGTAGTCGGTCCTGGTACCCACCGGAGTAGTGGGCCCAGGGATGTCCATACGACAGCACGGACATCTCAGCTGACGTGACGGACGTGACCCACTCACCGCCGCCGTGGAGTGGAAGGTGCCCGGCGACGAGTCCGTGTCGCGCCCTCCCAAGGGGTTCGTGGTCTCGTTCGTGGCCTTCCACGAGCGCGATCTCTCCGCCCCTGCCGGGTGATTCATCCGGGGAGTCCTCTTCGAGTATGGGCTCTAGCTGCAGCATCTCAACCCGAACAACATCCAGCAGATGGCGGCGTTCGAGGCGATGTGTGAGGGGTACCTGGGAACCAGTGCCCATTGGCACCTCTTCCGGTACTTCTTCATGTTTGCTCTCTTGAAGGACGGCTCCCGGGCGGCGACGATCGGGTGCGCCAACCTCCGAATGAAGCAGGGCCGGAGTGACGACTACATCTCGTCGTCCCTGACCAACTCGAATAGCGGCTGGCAGAAGGAGTGGTTCTATCTGTGGAACGACCCCAATTTCGCGCTGCCAACGTTCATTGGGAACTCTATCGGCCAGTCGAGGAGGAACTGGACCGACGACCTTGCGAAGACGGAGTAAGAGAAGATCCTCAAGGATCACTGGACAATGCTGGGGCGTCTCCGAGGAGCCGGGGTCACCCTGTCCGCCGTTATCAGGCAGTACCAGGCCCGAGGAGTTGTGCCACTCCGGAGGAGGCCGCTTCGCCTCTGTGAGATGACGGCCGACCGCCCCCCTGGACGCGGACCGTGACTGCTCTGACCCTCCCGTCGCCGCTTGAGATCCAGTGCCACGTGCACAGGTGATCGGGAAGGCGTCCTACTCGTGGCCGCCGGCGCGGCTGCTCCTGTTGCTTCCCGACGAGGGGACTGAGAAATTGGTAAGTCACCGTCTTCTCCATGAGTTTTGGCGGATCTGTGCTCTTCGTTGTGATTCTGGCCTTCTCGGGGACCTTTGACGCCGACCGAGTCTTCTGTCCCTTTTTTTGCAGTTGAGGTGTGCCCGCCTCATTCCGGCCAAGGCGCCTCTCTCGGAGGAGGCGATCTTCAACCGGAACAAGGCGGTCGCAAAGAGGCGGCGTGCTGCACGCAAGGCCCAGCACAAGGAACGCGAGATCACTAAGACCGATCGGAACGACAACCGCATCAAGAGGCGGAAGGCAGGGGAGCGCGACGTCTCCTCCAACGAGGACCCATCGCCGGAGTCATCGTGGAGCGGCGACGTGGCCAGCGCGGTGGTGGACTGGAGCGACATGTCGGGGTCGTCCACGTCATCGCCTTTCCGTACAACAGAAGTAACATCGTCGCGGCGACCGCAGATAGCCGTGCGTGAGAAGAACGCGGCCTCGAGCTCGCGATCGGCAGCCCGTCCCGCCCGAGAGGACCAGCGGGTGGCCCGTCCCTGTGTGGCGCCCGGTGGGCCGTCACCTCTTCGATGGCTCCGACCGTCCCGACGTGGAATCCTTGCAGAGGCACCGATCACGGTCGAGGTGGACAGACTTGGCATCAACATCGAGTGCGCCGCAGGAGTCGGATTTCGGCCCCGCCCCGCGGCGCCTCCAGTCACTGATTATCCGGGGCGGCGGAGCCCCTGACGTACAAGTTTCCCTCGCCGCTGGCGGTGGCCAAGGACCGACCCCGGCCGCAGCGGAGGTCATAAGGTCAGCCCTCGAGCAGCCGGGGGAGCGCAGCGCCGCCGTCGAGGCGGCGGATCGAAGTGGGGCAGCCCCCGAGTCGGTGGGCACCAAGCATGCAGCCCCCGAGCAAGGTTCGTCGGGCCGCCCGGTGAAGAAGTCCCGGGTGCGCTCCAAGATGTAAGTTCTTGTCCTCGGAGCCACCGTCGTGAACTTTTCAGCTTGTTTTGCTTGCTAATCTTGGTTCCATCTTCTCACAGGTACGCTGACACCGGCATCCTCAGCCTCGCGCCCCTAAAGTGCTTGGCGTTGAGCGCGTGGGTCATGCCCTCCAAGCCTCGTCCCCAGCCCCCGTATGCTGAGCCGCTTCCAGTGCGGGTCGAGGAAGGGCTGGTCGTGGCCACCGTGGTGGAGGAGTCGGCCGCCGCCGTCGAGGAGGAGCGGGCGGTCACGGAGACGACTGCCCGCCAAGCGGCATTAGAGCCACCAGCCGGGGCCGGCTCAGGTGGCGGGGATGTGATGATGGTGCCGGCGGACGATGGTTCAGCGCCACTTCCGCTGGCGAGGGAGCGTGACATCGTGACATCGGTGGCGCCTGAGCCTTCGGCGGCTGTGACCGCATCGTCGATCGAGGGCGCAGCGGACACGTCGTCATCCCAATATCGGGATCATTGATCTTGACGCCACCGAGCTCCCGAGCAGCGACTGGAAGATCCTTGAGGCCATGACGGAGCGGGTGTTCGCTGACCCGTCGATCTTGGATGCCATCGCGTCGGACCCGCTGGTGCCGCGTCAAGATGAGGGTGCTGGTGGTTCGGCGCCCCCGCCGCGCCAAAAGCGGCGGAAGGGGTTCTCAGAGAGTCCGCAGCTGGCACAGAGTCGACTGTGTTCGAGCCCCCACCAACGTTTGTCGAAGAGAGCACAAACGCGCCCTCGGTCCAACTCGTAGAGGCAACCGTGGTCGCACCCATTCCTTCGGTTGTCGGTGCGGTCAAGGGAATCGTCAGAGGAGCGGGGCCATTGTCGCCCCAACCCATTGCCGCTGCCGCAGAGGAGGTTCCGGTGCCGAGCCAGCCCACCACGGACCCTCAGCATCAGGACGCCCCCAGGGCGCGACAAGGGCCTCCTCCCCCCAAGAGCGCAACACCCCTAAGGGTGCGACGAGAGCCGCCTCGCCGAAGATTCAGGAGGCCGGGGAGAACTCGGGCGCGGCCTTGCCGTGAGGCGTCAAAAGCGGTGACGCCCAGGTCCTCGAGCTTGCCCGCACCATGTGGGCAGCCGCCTTCGAGGTCGGTGACGACACCGAGGATGATGAGGAGGCCGCGGCGTGCAACACTCTCGAGCGCAGGTTGGTGTGGGCGCGTCGCGTGTTCGACGAGTTGATCCTCCCCGCGACGTCGGTGACTTTTTCTTACACGAGTAACTTGTTTTCCGATTTTCTCGGTTCTTTTGAGAGGTGTGGCTCACCTTCGACATGTTCGGGTCAGACCCTCGAGGCGTTAGGTCGGAGGAGAGCGCGCATGACGAGAGAGCTCCGCGCAGAGTGGGCCCAATTGGAGATGCAGCTGGTCATGGCTCAAGTGGTGGCGGCCGCAACGGTGGCAAGCGAGGCGTCGATGCAGACGACCCTTGAAGCCGCAAGACCGCGCCACCACCGCCCAGACCGCTACCGCCGCAGCTGTGACCGAGCGAGATGCGCTAGCGTCAAGGCTGGCTCTCACCGAAGCTGAGGTTGAGAAGGTCCGTGCGGCCGCGACGTCCGCCGAGGAGGCCGCTGAGAGGTCCAGGACCGCTACCGCCGCCGCCGAAGCCGCTACCCGGACGCCGCCGGGCCGCGGCCCGTGAAAAGGCGGCGCTCGCAACGAAGGTGGTGGACCTGGACCGCGACCTGGGCACTGCCACGGTAGATCTGGCGACGGTCGTTCGCCAGTTCTTCCAGGTCTCCAATCAGCATCAGGAGGTCTCCGAGGAGGCGACGCGACTGTGTGAGAGCAACACCAAGTTGTCGGAGGACCTCGAGGGTGAGTCGAGCAGATGCTTTCCTTCACCGTCCCCTTCGTCACTCGCTTCTTGACATGTTCTGACTTGTTTGTTGCTGTTTCAGGGATGCATGTGTATCGCGTTGGGATGACTTCGACGTTGGCGGAGCAGAAGCTGGAGCTGAACTTCGCTCTCCTCAAGGTCATCGAGAAGGATGGTGCGATCGAACGCTTGTCGGAGCAGCTTCAAAGTAAGTCTCGGTTCTTGGCTCTGTCTCCCTCTTTCCTGCGGACCCGCCATAACTGGTCGTCTTGTTTATCTTCCAGAGATCAGAGCCGAGCTGGAGCAGTCGCGGATGGCTCGGGAGCAGGACGCGGTCGCTCTGAACCAAGCCCGGAATGCCCAGCGTGAGTCAGAGGCGGCCCGCCAGCAGAGCATCGAGGACTTTTCCAAGCTCGGAAGGGCCATCAGCACGGCTATGGTCAGGCTCGGCATGTCACTCGGGCCGGTTAATGGAAGCTAGGGTTTCTGATCTTCCGAAAGGTTCCGATATACGACGATTTGGTGAAGCCGCGACACAAATCGATCCGGCTTCCGAACAACACGTTCAAAACCCCGCAATCGCAGCACCACGTCTCCTCAGGTTATCGACCGTTGTTGCATGGCCGACCTCGCCAAGAAGGCTAATCCTTGCCTACGAATCGAAGAACACAAGCAAGAACAAGGAAGAATGCAACACAAATGCAGATGCATGATTAAACTCACGAGTTGGGGTCTCACAAACCGAAGCGACGGCGAAACTGTTCTTGACAGATTAATCTAAGCAAAACCCGAAACCCTAATGATGGCGGCGGCTACTGTAATATAGAGTCTAGGGTCGTGGTCAACCCCTGGACGCGCCCCCTAATGGGCTCAACGACGATACACGGCCCAAAGGCCAAAAGACGGTGACGCAGCACCGGGACAGAATCTGGACGCCACCTTGTTTGGATGATTCCCGACGACTCAGAACGAATTTGGGCCTCAAACCAGTTGGATTGGAAGCTCTATGAAATTAACTTTCCAACCATATGTAGAACGTCGAAAGTGGACTCCGTTTGTGGTCTGGGCGTCCGTTTTACCGAAGTCAGCTCCTGGACCCCGAGTTGGACTCGAACTTGAGTTGTAGTGGGCCTCCATGTGACTTGGCCTCCCCTTGTTGGCCCTCCACGCCTCCAAGCCTTCCTCCATATATTTCTTGGTCTTCTCCTTGGTTCCTAATCACATTATAAACAATAGGTAGTAAATCATTCTTAAAATTATTAATAGGAACACTTAGGAATGAGCTCACCTCTAGGTTTAATTGTCGCGCACGAGCTCTTGTAATTGGACCTTGAATAGGTTGAATGTCCAGCGGAGAAGCCTCGTGCATATCCATAGAAGTGATGTCCTCATCATCCTCCCCTTCTTGAATTGAAGTCGTCCTCGACTCAAGCGCATCTTCTTCTCCCAAGTAAGGCCTCAAATCTGAAATGTTAAAGGTGGGACTAACCCCGAGCTCGGGAGGCAACTAAAGCTTGTATGCATTATCATTAATTTTCTCAATAATTTTGAAAGGACCATCATCTCTAGGCATTAACTTGGACTTCCTCAAATCTGGAAAACATTCTTTTCTCAAGTGCAACCATACTAGATCACCCGGTTCAAGTTTCATTTCTTTTCTACCTTTGCTACCAGCAACTCTATATTTTTCAGTCATCTTCTCAATGTTGTGCTTAGTTGTTTCATGCATTTTCAATATAAATTCAGCACGTTGTTTAGCATCATTATGAATTCTCTCATTAGTAGGCAAAGGTAGGATATCAATAGGAGCACAGGGGTTAAAACCATACACTACCTGAAAAAGGACTTACCTTTGTGGTAGAATGTGTTGCCCGATTGTATGCAAACTCCACGTGAGGCAAACATTCTTCCCTCATCTTCAAATTCTTCTTCAAGACAGCCCTCAACATGGTGCCCAAAGTACGGTTCACCACCTCCGTTTGTCCATCAGTTTGCGGATGACAAGTGGTAGAAAATAACAATTTTGTTCCCAACTTGTTCCACAAAGTACACCAAAAGTGACTCAAAAATTTCGCATCCCGATCTGAAACAATAGTAGAAGGCATACCATGCAAGTGTACAATCTCATTGAAAAAGAGGTCAGCAATATGAATAGCATCATCACTTTTATGACATGGTATAAGGTGAGCCATTTTAGAAAATCGATCCACCACAACAAAAATGCTATCCCTCCCCTTCTTAGTCCTAGGCAATCCCAAAACAAAGTCCATAGAAATATCTGCCCAAGGAATAGAAGGCACAGGGAGAGGCATGTACAAACCATGTGGATTCAAGCGAGACTTAGCTTTTTGACATGTAGTGCAGCGAGCAATAGACCGCTCGACGTCTCTCCTCATCTTTGGCCAAAAGAAGTGTGTGGCCAAAACATCCTCCGTCTTCTTTGCGCCAAAGTGTCCCATCAAACCTCCTCCATGAGCTTCTTGCATCAACAAATGATGAGCGGAACCAACTGGAATGCATAGGCGGTTAGCTCTAAACACATACCCATCATTGATCACAAACTTGTTCCATGTATGTCCCTCTTTACAATTCAGCAACACATCTTTAAAATCAGTATCAAGCGCATATTGTTCTTTAATTGTTTCAAGCCCAAAAATCCGACAATCAAGTTGGGACAACAAAGTATATCGTCTAGACAAAGCATCAGCAATCACATTATCTTTTCCTTTTTTATGTTGAATGATGTAAGGAAAAGATTTAATGAACTCAACCCATTTAGCATGCCTACGGTTCAAATTACTTTGTGAACGAAGATACTTAAGTGCTTCATGATCAGAGTGTATAACAAATTATCTAGGCCACAAATAATGACACCACGTCTGTAAAGAACATACAAGAGCATACAATTCTTTATCATACGTAGAATAATTCAGAACAGGACCATTCAATTTCTCGCTAAAGTATGCAACGGGTTTACCATCTTGCATCAAAACACCACCAATGCCAACTCCACTAGCATCACAAGCAAGCTCGAAAGTCTTACCAAAGTTCGGAAGTTGTAGCAATGGTGCATGTGTAAGCTTGTCCTTCAAAGTGTTAAAGGACTCCTCTTGCACCTTTCCCCAATGAAACACCACATCTTTCTTCGTCAATGCATGCAGCGATGGTACTGAAATCCTTGACGAAGCGTCGATAGAAACCTGCAAGACCAAGAAAACTTCTCACCTGTGTAACATTTTGGGGCAGCGGCCAACTCTGGATGGCTTCAATTTTCATCTCATCCACCTCAATTCCCTATGGAGTAACAACATAGCCAAGAAAAGAGACTCGATCGGTGCAAAAGATGCACTTCTCAAGATTAGCAAACAAATGCGCTGCTCTCAACACATCAAAAACAGCACGTAAGTGTTCCATATGTTCATCCATAGACTTGCTGTAAATCAAGATATCATCAAAGTAAACCACCACAAATCGTCCAATAAAAGCCCTCAAAACCTCATTCATCAAGCGCATGAAAGTACTAGGTGCATTGGTCAAACCAAAAGGCATCACTAACCACTCATACAACCCGAATTTAGTTTTAAAAGTTGTTTTCCATTCATCTCCAAGTTTCATTCTTATTTGGTGGTAACCACTACGCAAGTCAATCTTTGTGAAAATTATAGCACCACACAACTCATCAAGCATGTCATCTAGCCTAGGAATAGGATGACGATATCGAATAGTAATATTATTAATGGCCCTACAATCAACACACATACGCCACGTACCATCCTTCTTTGGAACCAAAAGCACAGGCACAACACAAGGACTAAGGCTCTCACGTACATACCCGCGGTCCAAAAGATCTTGGACTTGCTGCTGAATTTCCTTAGTCTCCTCGGGATTGGTTCTATAAGAAGCACGGTTTGGCAAAGCGGCTCCCGGGATCAAATCAATATGATGCTCTATTCCTCTCAAAGGTGGCAGCCCTGGGGATATCTCAGCTAGAAAAACATCCTCAAACTCCTGCAAAATGTTAGTGACCGCAGGAGGCAAAGAGCTAGCAATATCATTAAGTGAAAACAAAGCTCGTTTGCATATCAAAGCATAGCAAACATCATCATCAGAAATTTCAGCAAGGTCACATTTTGCTGCTAGCATTACTCCACCCCCTAATTTAATTCCCTGAGTGTCAGATTTATGCGTGGCTTTCTCCTTTTTAGGTGGGTACACAGAATTAGCAACTTGCTGATTTTCGGACTTATCATTACTCAAACTAGCAGCTCTTTCTTTATCAGCCTGTACAATTTCGGCAGGGTTCAAAGAAACCAAAGTGATTTTCTTTCCTTTATGCATGAATGTGTAATTATTACTTCTACCATGGTGTGTAGCATCATTATCATGTTCCCATGGACGACCCAACAAAAGTGAACAAGCTTGCTTAGGTACCACATCACAATCAAAATAATCAGCATATGCACCAATGGAAAAAGAAACTCTGCAAGTTTTTAATACCTTAGCTTTACCAGAGTCGTTTAACCACTGAATATAGTAAGGATGTGGATGTGGTCGTGTGGGCAAGCCAAGCTTCTTGACCAGATCGGAACTCACCAAGTTGTTGCAGCTTCCTCCATCAATAATCACACGCGCGCGTCGGTTCTGGATGACGAAGAAAGTCTAGAACAAATTGTGGCGTTGCAACCTCTCAGGCTGCTGGACTTGCGTGCTGAGCACACGCTGAACAATGATGTTCAAATGGCCCGACAAAGTTTCTCCTCCATGAATGACACATTCCTCAACGTCGTCAGTACCATCCTCCTCATCGTCTTCTTCTACGTCAGAGGCGCTGATGTAGCCTCCATCTTCTGTCGCAAATATGCCTGCTGACTCGGGCAATCCTTCTTCACGTGGCCAATACCATGACAACGGTGATACTGAGTGCTTGAAGTGCGTCCCGTCGAGGCGACAGATGAAGAACTCTGAGCTGGTGCCTGCGCAACACTTTTACCTGAATCTGCAGCACGTGGGGGAGTCTTGTTTGGCGTAGGCACTACACCGCTCGTAGTTTTCTTGGCCAATGGTGTAGATGCTTGAAAGCTCGAAGATTTGGGCAGCCCCGAATGCGCCTGTGTGCATGGCGCGAAAGATGTTCGGCCGCCGGTCTTTTCCTGCGAATGGCGACTCTGCAACTCCTTCTCTATAAGCATAGCAAACTGGAACAACTGGTTGACAGTAGTAAATTCCTTATAATCAACTATGTCCTGGATCTCACGTCTTAAACCCGAATAAAAACGAACAAGCTCATCCTCAGGTTCCTCAACTATCCCACAACGCATCAAACCCTTTTGAAGCTCACCATAGTAGTCCTGCATAGATTTATCTCCCTGATCTAAACACATCAATTTCTTACGCAGTTCTCTATGATAAGAAGGAGGAACAAATCTATCACGCATAGCAACCTTTAGTGCTTCCCAAGTAGTAGGCGCAAGACCTGCAACAACTAAGCCAGACCACCAAATGATAGCAAAATCTTTAAACTCACTACTAGCTTGTCGAACTCTATGTTGCTCAGGCACAAGGTGGGCATTAAATTTTTGTTCAACCGTCATCTCCCAATCAAGATATCCATCAGCATCATAACTCCCGAAAAATGAAGGTAAGGTAAATTTAACCTTAGCATAGGGGTCTGGGGGAGCACGGTTACCACCTGCGTTGTGAGCACGAACACGCCCTCGAATGCGCGCCTCTTGTGTAGCAGCCTCGTCCACATTGCCATGGATGTCATACACTACATCTTGATCTTGTTGAGGTGGTGGACGAGTTTCCAACGCAGCAATCCGATTAGTGAGTGTGGTGATCCGCCCATTCAAACCTGCAATAGTATCAGCAAGGTGTAGTCCATTAATACTCTCGGTGACGGCTCTGGTGATCGTCTCTCCTATCTCTGTCCGGGTGGTGTCCAAGAGAGTCTGCAGCTGGGTTTGGCTGACACACTCGTTGAAGTCCTTTGGGGAAGCTCCATCATCTCCTGCCATTGTAAACACCAAAAACAGGAACAAACAGTGAAAGTTATCCCTAAAAAATCTTCTACGAAGGTGTGGTGGTGCCTCTCAAATGAATCAACACTTCCAAAGGAAACACCTTACCAAGCTCTTACAAGGTTCTTACCAGCAAGGCAAAGGATACCTGGAAGATGTAGACTGCGATTGCAAAGATCAAGAACCTGTCAGAAGTGATATGTGGAGCTATTGGAAGGCCAAAAATATGAAAGTGGAACACAATTCACAAACAGATAGTAATGTTGAATAAATGTCCAAAGTTACTTGTCCCTAGTTGCTGGTCTAATTGAGTCTTAGAACAGTGGTAACCAACAAAGATGGAACAAGAATGATGATGATGATGATCAATGATGGCACAATATCAGCAAGTAGACATCACAACACATGAAACAGCAAGTGTATCCTCTATATGTGTTTCCCGGTTTCGTCTTTTAGCACTAGTAGAAATCAATTTCTTCACTTTTTTTCTTTTATTTTTTGATATTTTTTCTCAACCAGCAACACACAAATAGGAACACCACAAAGTATCACTTCAATCAGATGTAAGATGTGATCTATAGAAAATCACGACTGCTCTCCAAAACCGATGCCGAAACTTCAGAGTCCGAAACAACTCCCTTCTATTATTTTTTTTGCTTTTTTATTTTCTGCCTGCACCGACGAAGCAGTGAATCGTATGTGTAAAATTTTGAGAGCTTTCCAGAAAGCACAAGAACGTCTCAATCGGAGTTCCGAGCGAAAAGTTATGCCCGTTTTAAGGAGGACCCTCCGAGTTAGGTTTTTGTGATGGCGTTAGTGAATCGGATGCGAATCGGGTCGGATGAAAATATGGAGTGGCGGCAGCGGACAAAGGGGATCACACAACTGAACCAAAACACGATCTAAACCAGCAACAAAAACACGAACTAGGACACAAACTCAACACTACGGACTCTGAAACAGAATCATGCAAAAAGACTAAACACGGCTT
Organism: Cenchrus americanus; assembly: GCA_947561735.1. NCBI lineage: Eukaryota > Viridiplantae > Streptophyta > Magnoliopsida > Poales > Poaceae > Cenchrus > Cenchrus americanus. The sequence goes on along the minus strand of OX387245.1, from coordinate 77,176,477 downwards.
TAGGACGGGGAAAACCTAATCGATTACACAATCTTTTTTTTGGCTTTTCACTGGACTATAGGACGAAGACAAAAACAAGGGTAAGGGTGAACCTAACGGTAAACCAAGCTTTGATTGCCAAATGATGGAAGCTAGGGTTCCCGATATTCCGAAAGGTTTCGATATATGACGATTTGGTGAAGTCGCGACACAAATCGATCAGGCTTCCGAACAACACGTTCAAAACCCCGCAATCGCAGCACCACGTCTCCTCAGGTTATCGACCGGCGTTTCATGGCCGACCTCGCCAAGAAGGCTAATCCTTGCCTGTGAATCGAAGAACACAAGCAAGAACAAGGAAGAATGCAACACAATTGCAGATGTATGATTAAACTCACGAGTTGGGGTCTTAAACCGAAGCGACGGCGGAACTGTTCTTGACAGATTAATCTAAGCAAAACCCGAAACCCTAATGATGGCAGCGGCTGCTGTAATATAGAGTCTAGGGTCATGGTCAACCCCTGGACGCGCCCCCTAATGGGCTCAACGACGATACATGGCCCAAAGGCCAAAAGACGGTGACGCAGCACCGGGACAGAATCTGGACGCCACCTTGTTCGGACGATGCCCGACGACTCAGAACGAATTTTGGCCTCAAACCAGTTGGATTGGAAGCTCTATGAAATTAACTTTTCAACCATATGTAGAACGTCGAAAACGGACTCCGTTTGTGGCCTGGGCGTTCATTTTACCGAAGACAGCTCCTGGACCCCGAGTTGGACTCGAACTTGAGTTGTAGTGGGCCTCCATGTGACTTGGCCTCCCCTTGTTGGCCCTCCACGCCTCCAAGCCTTCCTCCATGTATTTCTTCGTCTTCTCCTTGCTTCCTAATCACATTATAAACAATAGGTAGTAAATCATTCTTAAAATTATTAATAGGAACACTTAGGAACGAGCTCACCTCTAGGTTTAATTGTCGCGCACGAGCTCTTGTAATTGGACCTTGAATATGTTGAATGTCCAGCGGAGAAGCCTCGTGCATATCCATAGAAGTGATGTCCTCATCACCGGTGATGCCTGAGACGCAGGTTGAAGAAGTCGGGCGCCTCCCAGACGTGGTCCGGAAGCTTGAGCTGGCGACGACTCGGCGGGCGGTGCACCGAGTCCTCGCCATGTTCGAGTCGCACTACCAGGGGCTGGTCCGCATGGCGCTGAGCGGCGGCTGGGCCCCTTGCATGTCCGATGCACAGTGTGATGAACTTGAGGAACATTGTGCCTCCTTCGCCCCTAACATGGCCGACGCCACCCTGAAAGATCTAGAGCTGCTACCACAAGATGCACCAGAGGACCCGGAAGCCCCTGAGCCCTCAAGTTAATTGTATCACTTTTTATTTCATGTAATGATTAGAAAAGGTTGTAACACTACAAGTTGTGTAGCTGAGAACTTTATTCAAGTTGCATTACATCCCGATTACTTCCGAGTGCCTGAGGACGACTGCCACAACGCGTAGTCGACCTTAGAAGATTGAGACGACCAAGCCTTACTCTGGAGCCATGGAGGCATAGGAGTCGGAGAGCTCGGCCTCCTCAAACCGCTAAGGGTAACCACTCATTCGCAGCCCCTGAGAACACGAAAGGTTCAGGAGGTAACTTGGTGTGGTTTTGTTTTTGAAATCGCTTTTGGACCGGAGTCCAGGCGGTCACCCGAACACTTTTGAAAAGAGGTCGGACGAAGACCTGAGGACTCGGACTGTGCTCGCAAGTCTTCGTGCTGTAGCCGCGGAGGCGTAGGCACTAGGAACTTTGAATGAGCAGTAGCGCCTCACCCCATGCAGGCCATCGCCCTTACTTCTCACAAGATCGAGTTTCCGTCCAAAAAACCTTTCGCTCGTGCGATCGGTCTCGACACAGTTGTCGGGATTTTTTTGAAAAATCGTAAAAACGGAGGGAGGGCATCGTGCCTCGGGTAGCCCCCGAGCAGGGAGTGTCTTTGCATTGGTGCAAGGACGCTCGCTGCTCAGTCTCAAACACTGTCCCAAACTTGTAAACACAACCATCGATAAGTTTCTGAACTCAAGGACATGTGAACAAGGCATGCATCATCTATTTATTGATGTACGAGGTTCGAACAGTTACTCAAGGATAAAACGGGCGCATGTGCTCGATGTTCCATGTGTTGGTGACGACCCTCCCATCCTCGTACTGGATCTTGTATGTCCCGGGACGGAGCACTTCATGGATGATGAACAGCCCCTCCCAAGGTGGTGATAACTTGTGCTTGTCCTTGTTGCCTTCAACTCGTCGGAGTACGAGGTCTCCGATGTGGAACTCACGGGTACGCACATTGCGCTCGTGGTAGCATCGTAGGGCCTGCTGGTACTTGGCGCAGCGCAGCAATGCCACATCCCGCGCCTCGTCGAGTTGGTCGATTGCATCCTCGAGTGTGGCTCGGTTGCCTTCCTCGGTGTAGGCCCATACTCGTGGACTCCCGTAGTCAATGTCCGTGGGCAGGACTGCTTCCGAACCGTGCACCATAAAGAAGGGTGTGAAGCCTGTGGCACAACACGACATGGTATGCAGACTCCACAATACGGACGGTAGCTCGGCCACCCATCTAGCTCGAAACTTCTTGAGCCGCTTGAAGATATGTGGCTTCAAGCCTTGCAAGATCATGTCGTTAGCCCTTTCGACTTGTCCGTTCGTGTTTGGGTGAGAAACAGCTGACCAGTCCACACAGATGTTGTTGTCGTTGCAGAAGTTGAGGAATTTCTTCCTCGTGAACTGGGTGCTGCTGTCGGTGATGATCGTGTTGGGTATGCCGAAGCGGTAAATGATGTCAGTGGAGAAGGATACCGCCTCCTCGGAGCGGACGTTGACGATCGGTCGAGCCTCGATCCACTTGGAGAACTTGTCGACCGCTACGAGGAGATGAATGAAGCCCCCGGGGCGCTTGTCGGAGTGGCCCCACCATGTCGAAAGCCCACGTGATGGGGATGGTCTGTGTCAGATGGTGAGATCTGGACAGCCCACGGGGGTGTTAATCCCTGTGGTTTAGTTGTTTGGCGGGGAGATCAGGAGCTAAGAACGTGATGGTTATGCTAGCGTAGCGCACAGAAATCACGGCGAGACACAAGGACAAGGCGATTTTATACTGGTTCGGGCCTCCGGAGAGTAAAACCCTACATCCAGTTCTTCGGTTTGTATTGCTGGCGTGGCGAGATTACATGGTGACCTGTCCCCGGGAGGACGCCCTTGCCCGCCTTATATTGGGCGATGGACAAGGTCGGTGGACCGGAGTCCAAATCGGTTACAACAGAGAAACCTATGTCTAGTCAATTACAACATGGAAAGCTTATCTGAGCTGCCTTAATCCGTCTGGACTGCCTTGTCTTGCACGTCAAGTCTTGTGGTCGTTTTGAATGAGGTCGTCTGGGGAATCTTCTGGAAGGTCTTCAGGAGGTCGTATGGGCTACCAACGAGGTCGATTGGGCCCACTAACAAGTCGACGAGTCTTTTGATAGGCCGGACCTACTTGTCAGGGACGACCGTGAGCCTGGCCGGTGGGGACCCAGGGGTACCCATGTCTCACAAGCCTCCGAGCGAGGTGTAGGCGCAATGACCTTAGAAAGGTCATGACGAAGTCGTAGAGCTATCGACAGGTTGAATAGCATGCACGCCAGTCCAAAAAGAAAGGAACAAATCGACTTAGCAGCCGACCTGTTTGTAGTCTTGCCGAATGAAGAGAGGTCGAGTGACGTCCTATAAGAAGCGAGCTTCCAATAGATCGAAACGATGATGAAAAATTTAGAATCGAAGATGCACTCATAGAGTAGTATCCAAGCATCGTGGCAGGCAGGATGGCTGGTATGATGATCCAAAAAGGAAAGAGAAGAAAGTAGGTTGAGTAACGACGTGATGAGAAACGAGTTTCCCAACAGGTCGGTACGACGAGGAAAACAAGAGGGCATCGAAGACGCACTCGTAGAGTAGTCCCCGAGCATTGAAGCAGGCAACATGGCTGGTTTGATGCTCAAAAAAGAGAAGAAAACTGAGTCATGGTCTTGACCGAACAAAGTGTAGAGACACCCAAATCTCCTAGCATAGCTGCAAGGAGTCTGGCAGGGCCAACCTCAAGGAGGCCTTGTAGGCGTGCCGACCTCTAAGAGGCCTCAAATCAACAATGTCCAGTATCCGAGGATACCCAGCATGATCTTGAAAGGTGCATCACATGAAGGGGTCGTCGATGATGTCGTAGTTGAAGTTGCGATGTCCGGGGTTGGTCGACGATAAAGCCAGAAATCTGTTGATCTTGAACATATGGAGTGTAGAGACACCCAGATATCCTGCATGGCTGCAAGAGTATGGTAGAGCCACTCGAGGCATGCCGACCTCAGAAAGGTCTCAAATCAATCAGCGTCCAAGCACCAAGAAGTACTTGGCAGGGCCAATTAGGCACACACCCCACGGGGAGGCCTTCATTCCCGATGTAAAATCTTGGGGAGGTCTTCCGAGCTGGCGAAGGCGACGACGAAGATGTAGGGAGGTCTAGCGACTTGACGAAGACGACGACGGAGCCGGAGGGAGGTCTAGCAATCTGACGAGGACGACAACGGAGTCGGAAGAAGGTCTCGTTCTTGACGAAGGTGACGACGAGCCACAGGGAGGTCTGGCGACCTGACGAAGGTGACGATGAAGCCGTAGGGAGGTCTAGCGACCTAACGAAGGTGACGATGAAGCCAGAGGAAGGTCTGGTGACCTAACGATGACGACGATGAAGCCGGAGGAAGGTCTGGCGACCTGATGAAGACGATGACAGAGACGCGGGGAGGTATGGCGACCTAACGCCGACGAAAACGGAAGCACCGAGAGAAATCCACCGAAGATGACGCCAGAGATGCACAGAGATCTAGGAGCTTTACCTCCCCTTTCTCAGCCATGTAAAAAAGGATACTTGATGAACTTTCTTTTGATTCCGGCATGAGGTACTTGCTTTTGTGCTTGCGCGAACTTAGTAGTCTTTGAAGTAATGTCGTCTTGTGTGCTGCCTCGCTGACCACTACTCACAGAGAGGTTGGCTTACCGACCTCCACAGCTCAGCAGGGAGGCTTATGTGAGATCGGCGCGCGAGAGGAGGGGAGTCTAGGACTCAGATTTAGCAACCTTATCGACCAAGCAGGCTCGCATCGACAAAAAGGAAAGTACTCATGAGGAACGATGTCCTCAGGTCGAACGACCACTAGGTTGTCTTTGATCCAATCCCATGAGCATGTCGAGGGGGAGGAGCAGAAGAACTTTAACCCTCAGGTCTTACGACCCATATATTGGCTTTAGCCAAGTCCCCGAGCATGTTGATGGGGAGAGTTGATGGCATGATAGAGGAGAAGGTAGGACCCCACAGGTCTGGCGACCCTTAGATTGGCAAGACCAAGCCCCTGAGCATGTCGAGGAGGAGGGATCAGAAGAGTAGACAAAGCATGTAGAGCAGGTATACAAAAGAAATTTAAGCTGAAAAATATTTAATTAAGCATAACACTTATCTTGCGCGTGTAGTTGAGGTCAAAAGATCGTCACAGCCGAGGTCGACGCGTTGTCGTCGGATGTTGTCCGTCTAGTTGTCGTGCTTGCAGTAGGCCATGCATGCATGATCTCTGAGCTCTAACGCACACCGCAAGATAGCTCCATGTTGGTCCAATGCACAACGACGCAGCCATGCATGCACCATCGTAATGATGACTTCCTGAACGTATTGACGATTGTTTTTCTTTTGTTTGACTACACGGAATGGAGCACTCACGGCCACCAACTTGAACTTCATGTGTAGCAGATGGATTTTTCCATGACCGACGTGACAGACATGGAGTCCTCGCTGTGTAGATCGATTCCCATGCATGGAGGCCGGCCGGAACCAGGGCAACACGACTTGACGTCACCAGATTGCACCTAGGGCCAGGGTCACGTCCGGATACCGGCATGCAGAAACTCATCGTGATGCTATTGTTGACCTCACCGATTAGATCGTAGGCGTGGGTGGGTGGGCCGCCGTAAGGATTTTTTGGCGCGCCGTCTACAGAACAAAGACGTCGACCTCGCGATTAGATTGGAGGGAGGCAGCGAGCAGGTCGCTGCGGAGATATCCTTCGTGTCGTCATCGAAGAGGTCACCGGGGTGAACTGCCATCAGGCTACACGAAGAGCTCGTGATCACCCATACCTGGCGCGCCAACTGTCAGATGGTGAGATCTGGACATCCCACGGGGGTGTTAATCCCTGTGGTTTAGTTGTTAGGTGGGGAGATCGGGAGCTAAGAACGCGATGGTTATGCTAGTGTAGTACATAGAAATCACGACAAGACACAAGGACAAGGCGATTTTATACTGGTTCGGGCCTCCGGAGAGTAAAACCCTATATCCAGTTCTTCGGTTTGTATTGCTGGCGTGGCGAGATTACATGGCGACCTGTTCCCGGGAGGACGCCCTTGCCCGCCTTATACTGGGTGACGGACAAGGTCGGTGGACCAGAGTCCAAATCGGTTACAACAGGGAAACCTATGTCTAGTCAATTGCAACATGGAAAGCTTATCCGAGCTGCCTTAATCTGTCTGGACTGCCTTGTCTTGCACGTCAAGTCTTGTGGTCGTTCTGAATGAGGTCGTCTGGGGAATCTTCTAGAAGGTCTTCAAGAGGTCGTGTGGGCTACCAACGAGGTCGGTTGGGCCCACTAACAGGTCGGCGAGTCTTCTGATAGGTCGGACCTACTTGTCAGGGACGGTCGTGAGCCTGGTCGGTGGGGACCCAGGGGTACCATGTCTCACAGTCTGGAGCGCCTACACCGGGAGGTGAGTTTGTCGAGCGTAGAACTGGCACCCTTCACAATGCCGTATAATGTCCTTGGAGTCCGCCACCGCTGTAGGCTAGTAGAATCCTTCTCGGACCAACGTGATGACCGCAGGTGCCGACGTGTATCTCTCGTAACAGCTCGCGGCCCTGGTCTCCAAGGATGCATCGCATGAGTATGCCGACAGCCTCCCGCTTGTAGAGCTCGCCCTCGATGAGGACGAACGCCTTTACTCGGCGGGTGATGCGTCGAGCCTCCGTTTGGTCGGAGGGGAGCTTTCCTTCGACTAGCCACTCAAGGATTGGGAACCGCCAGTCGGGATCTTCAAGGTTCGGCTCGGGTAGCTGGTCGATCGCCATGACTTCAGGTTCCGCCTCCTCAGGGGGCTTCTCCCCCTCTACACGGACAGAGGAAGCATGCTGATCGCTCGCGAAGAACCCATGAGGGACTAGGATGCGACTGGATGCGGTCTTTGCGAGTACATCAGCAGCTTTGTTGTAGTCGCGCAGTATGTGATGAAGCTCGAGCCCGTGGAACTTGTCTTTCACATCGCGCACCACTTGGCAGTACACCGCCATTTTCGGGTCCACACAGTTCTTGTCCTTCATGACCTGGTCCATGACCAGCTCCGAGTCCCCCCTGATCTCGAGGTGTTTGATCCCGAGCTCAACGGCGATTCAGAGGCCGTTGATCAGGCTTCGTACTCTGCGGCATTGTTTGACGCCGGGAAATGTAGTCGTACCAAGTACTCCATGCACATGCTAGAGGCAAGATGAAGACAAGGCCTACACCAGCTCCTTCCTTCATGATCGGGTCGTCGAAGTACATGATCCATGTCTCGTGCTCGATCGACGCTGGGGGAGTTTGAGTCTCCGTCCTCTCGGCAACGAACTCTGCGAGCACTTGTGACTTGATAGCACTGCGTGGTGCGTATGTTATGTCCTGCCCCATCAGCTCGAGCGCCCACTTGGTGATTCTCCCTTCGGCCTCGGGGTTTTGGATGACCTCCCCAAGTGGGTATTTGGACACCACAGTGATGGGGTGTGCATCGAAGTAGTGTCGGATCTTGCGCTTGGTCATCAAGATCGCGTACACGAGCTTTTGCATATGTGAGTAACGCGTCTTGGAGTCGGAGAGCACCTCACCGACGAAGTACACAGGTCGTTGCACCTTCTGCGATCTTCCGGGCTCTTCTCGTTGACCACCAATGCAGCACTGACGACCTGAGTTGTCGCGGAGATGTATAGGAGCATCGGCTATTCAGGGGTCAGAGCTGTGAAAATTGGTGGACTCTTGAGCACGTTCTTGAGCGAGTCGAGTGCTTTCTCTGCTTTGGGGGTCCATGTGAAGTGGTCGGACTTCTTCATGAGCTTGTACAGCAGCAAGCTGCGCTCTCCGGGTCGTGCTATGAAGCGGCTCAGAGCCGCAAGGCAGCCCGTGACACACTGTACGCCTTTTTAATTCTTGATTGGCCCCATGTCCATGATGACCGAGATCTTCTCGGGGTTTGCCTCAATGTCGCGTCTCGACGCGACAAAGCCAAGGAGCAAGCCCCTCGGAACCCCGAAAACGCATCTCTCGTGGTTGAGATTCACCTCGTGTTGTCGGAGCTTCGCGAAGACCTCGGTGAGGTTAGGGACTAGGCCCCCTGTCTTCTTTGACTTGACGACGATGTCGTCGACGTACACCTCAATGATGTGTCCTATCAACTCTTCGAAGACACGTTGGATGCATCACTGGAAAGTAGCGCCTGCGTTCTTGAGCCCGAAAGGCATCGTATGGTAGCAGTACGGAACGAACATAATGATGAATGAGGTTGCGAGTTGGTCCGCTATGCACATCGCTATCTGGTGGTACCCGGAGTATGCATCGAGAAAATAGAGGGTTTCGCACCCAGCTGTCAAATCGACTACCTAATCTATCTATGCGAGGCAATGGAAACAAATCCTTAGGACATGCCTTGTTAAGGCTCGTGCAGTCAACACACATCCTCCATTTCTTATTCTTCTTCTTTACAAGTACAAGGTTAGCAAGCCACTCGGGGTGGAATACTTCTCGGATGAACCCTGCACTAAGGAGCTTCACGATCCCCTCGCTAATCGCCTTGCACTTCTCGTCGTTGAAGCGACGAAGTCGCTGTTTCACCAGTTTCGATCCCGGCTTGATGTTCAGCTTGTGCTCGGCAACCTCTCACAGAACCCCCTTCATGTCGGAGGGTTTCCACGCGAACACGTCGAGGTTCGCTTTGAGGAAGTTGACGAGCGCACTTTCCTATTTAGGATCGAGCGCCGTCCCGATACGGAGTGTATGACCATCGTCGGAGATGGCTGCATCCTTGACGGGCTTGGCGTGCTCAAAAGAGCACGCCACTCGCTTGGACGACTCGGGGATATCATGGTCCTCGGATCGAGACTTGGCGTGGAGCCTCTCGGACTGGATGAGTGCCTCAGCGAACTGAAAGCATTCAACGTTGCATTTGAATGTGCGCTGATACGTGGTCCCTACTGTGATGATCCCCTTCAGACTGGGAATGTTCAGTTTCAGGTACGTATAGTTTGGCACGGCCATAAACTTCGCGTATTCCGACCTCCTGAGGATCGCATGATAGGTCCCCGAGAACCCCACCACTTCTAAGGTGAGGGTTTTGGTGCGGAAGTTCCGCAAGTCCCCGAACGTGACAGGCAGATCGATCTACCTGATGGGGAGCGCCTCCATCCCAGGGACGACCCCGTGGAATGGTGCGGTCGACGACCTCAGCTGGGACCGCGGGATGCCCATGTCGTCAAGCGTAGATGCATAGAGCATGTTGATCTTGCTTCCCCCATCCATCAGGACCTTGCGGATCCTTTTGGGTTTGAACAGGGGAGCTACCACTAGTGGGTAGGATCCTGGCTAAGGTACATGGTCGGGATGGTCCTTGCGGTCGAAGGTTATCAGAACCTCCGACCACTTTAGATAGGACGGCTTCGCGGTGTCAGCGTTGAAGACTTCTCGTCAGATGAGCTTCCCGTGCCGCCTCGAGGGTCTTGCCGGAGATCCCCCGAAGATCATGTGCACCGCACCATCTTCACCTGGGTACATATCCCTCGTGCCGTCGTCGTTGTTGGGGGTGACTCTCCCTTCTTGGGTTGGTCCGCCGTTCTTGGCTTGAGGGTGTCATTGACGTAGTTCTTGATGAGTCGGTAGTCTTTGAGGGAGTGCTTGACGGGGACCTCGTGGTGCGGGCATGGCGCATCCAAGAGCCTTTTGAAGTGGTCCTTGGACGGCACAGGCTTGGTCGGGTTGCTCTTGGGGCGTGAAGCCTTGCGCTCCAGCGCTGCGACCAGGTTGTCGTCGCGACGACGCTTGTCATTCTTTTTCTTCTTCTTGAAGCGCGAGGACGTCCCTTCACCATGGTCCACGACTTGCTTCCCCTTGCCCTGAGGGGTATTGAGCGTCGCGGCGACTGCTTCCTCGCCGTCAGCGTGGTTGCTCGCGATGTTGAGGAGCTCGCGGGTTGTTCAAGGCATGCTGCGCCCGAGTCGATGGATGAGGGATGTGCAGGTCGTGTCATTCTGGAACGCAGAGATGGCGTCATTGTCAGTCACACTGGGGAGTTCGGTGCAACGCTTGGAGAAGCGCCGAATGTACTCACGCAGGCTCTCTCCCGCCTGCTACTTGTAGTCGCGCAACTCCCACTGCTTGCTGGGGCGCATGCAGGTGCCTTGGAAGTTCCCGACGAAGACTCGGTGTAGGTCGGCCCAGTCATGGATCTTGTCCCGTGGCAGGTGCTCGAGCGACGTTCACGCGGAGTCGCTGAGGTATAGCAGCAGGTTCTTGATGACGAAAAGGTCGTCTGTTGCTCCCCCGGCGTGGCAGGCGAGTCGATAGTCCTCGAGCCACACGCTGGGGTTGGTGTCCCCGTCGTACCTAGGTACGTTGGTTGGAGCACGGAAACGCGAGGGGAACCTTGCATCTCGGATGCTCTGGCCAAAAGCCCGCGGACCTCTTTGGTCTGGCGACCAGCTGCGGTCGTGGTCGTCGTCGGTGTCGTGGCGTCGCCCGCGTCGTCGATCGTCGTGGTGGCGTGAGCAGTTGTCACGGTGGTTGTCGACATTCTCGGCCCGTCGGCGAGCCTCGATGGTGTTCCGCGCGTCCCGATTGGGCCCCAGCCGACTCTTGACCGCTGACGTAGCGGCCCTGCCCCCTTCCCTATGCTCCCGGTGTTGAGAGGGAGGTGGGTTAGGGTCGTGCATGAATGATGTGCCCGCCCACCCTCGTTCCTAGCGCTGGCGTGAAGCGGATCTTTCCGCTTGCTGTGCCGCCGCCTCGAGCAGCGCGTTTAGTTGCTGGTGCACCCATCGCTCCTCGGAGGTCGCCGCTTCCGGACAGTCGCGCAGCAGCATGGCTGCCGCGGCAAGATTCTGCGACGCCCGCCTGAAGAGCGGCGGGGCATCAACGTCGGCATTGGCGTCGACGTTAGCACCCTCATTGGCGCGTCGGTTGTTGTCGCGTGTTCGTCCCCGGGCCGGGGGCGTCGGCGCGCGAGCCCGTAGCTGTTCGGCAGCCGGGCGGTGCTCGCCGTTCCCCTCGCGGGGCTGCTCCTGCACAGGAACGTCTTGTGCAGGTTGTCGATCGTGGGGCTCTAGGCCATCCCTAGCTCCTGGTGAAGAAGGGCTAGCTCATCGTCGAGCTGGCGCTTGGCCTCCGTGAGCTCGTTGAGTCGCGCCCGTCGTTGGGCGTCGGCAGCGTGGTGGTGCGGTGCTGGCTCTGGTCCGGAGATGCTCGATGCCGAGGCCACGCATACATTGCACTCCCGCGTGGGGTCACACTGCCTCGTGGTCTATGCCCTCGAGTTGTCGTAGATCTGGGGGCGGCGCTGGTCGTGCACAAGTTGTTGACGTAGGCCGTCACCAGGTCGTCCGAGAGGTCGGGCTATCCACGGGGGTACATCGCGGTGTACCGCTCCATGAACTCTCCCCAAGCAAGCGGCTGGGCTCCGCTTGCCTGGAAGGCGAGGTCGGTGAGGTAGTAGGCGGCAAGCCTAAAACGCTTCTGCGTTGGGTTTGGCCCCAACATGCCGATGATCGTCTCGATCGAGAAGCCTCAGACCAAAGCTATACGCCCCGCGGCCCCTATCAGGACGTTGGGACGAGGTGGCCGGGCGAAGGTGCGCCGGGCGACGGACTCCGCCGGCCCAGTGTAGACGAAGCCGAGGGAGACGAAGCGCAAGGTGGCCCCAGGGGTCAACGGGACCCTGCGGCCGTCCATCCGATCCACTGGTGAAGTTCGTCGAGACACACGATGTGCCCTACCTAGCGCGCCAATTGTCGGGGCTCTCTACCACCGAACAGTGATACTTGTATCGATCATGTGTCGGGCTCCGATGGTTAGCGCAGGAGACAACAAGATTATACTAGTTAGGGCCTCCGATGAGTAATACCCTACGTCCAGTGTCGAGATTTCGTGTTCCCGAGCTAGAGGTGTTTGTAGTAGGGGTTACAAACTGGTCAGGAGAGGGCGCAGAACCCAAGTCCCTTAGAGTGGTGTTTGATCTGTAGGAGGTCTAACCCTTGTGACGGTTGCTCTCCTCTCCCTTTTATAGGCACAAGGGGAGGGGCACAAGGGGTAAGTAGAAAATAAGTATAGTGCTTGGTCGCTGGGATATCCCGTCATGCGTCGTTGTCCGTCAGGGCGCATTAAAGTGGAGTTGTGCTACTTGGTTGTGGGAGCCGCCGCGTGGCCGGGAGTGGCTGTTCACCCTGGGACGCTTGGCGCCTCCTCCGATTAGTTAGTTGTTGTCTTGGCCTGCCCGAGTACTTGACTAGCCGACCACGCTAAGGCCTAAGCCTAGGCTTGAGCTCGTCGTAGGGGGTGCTTGAGTGCCTCAGGCGAAGCTTGCGTGTGGCAGAGTTGGAGATGATGTTGATGGGATGGCTGTACAGCCGGGCAGACCCGCATTAAGGCTCTTGGCGGGGCCAGCTGCTTGCATGGGCCGCCAGCTAGTGCATTTGCATGGTGCGGGGAATCGTTCCCCCACGCGTCATGGTGGAGGCGCTCGTGCACTAGGCTCGCGCTGCGTGTCATGGCCCACACCTCAGTCGGAGTCGGGGGGAGCTCGTGCGAGGTAGAGACTTCTCGTGCAAGGCGGAGACTTCTCGGAGGGGACCCCTCTTGTGGGGAACTGGTCAGAGATGCTGCCAACTGGTCGGAAGCATGATGTCTTGCCAGTGTGGGTCTTGACCGAGGTCCTCGGTCTTCCTCGTCTTGAATCTTGGTCTTGATATTGTCAATCTTGGCCTTCACGTTGTCGATGGTGTTGGATTACCTTGCGTTAAGAGAGATCTTTTCGCCGTCAAAGGGGGGTCCTAATCTGGGTCCTCGTCAGTAGATCTAATTATTTTCATAATTAAGTAATGAGAACTGATCTGTATGCCAAAATTTACCACATGTGGCTAATAAATAAGGGTACTAAAGTCTTTTTGCGCAACCACAAATCTGTCTTAGAAAACTGGAATTGCACTTTTTATGGTAGAATTGCACTTTTTATAGAACAAAGGGAGTTGGTTGATAGGTTCGTTTCGCAAATTAACACAGGAGTTATGAAGGTAGTTTTGTAACCCCTAATTAGGGGTCCGAAGTATGATTTTTCACCTCCAGCCAACACACCAACATTGTAAAAAATCGACTACCTTTTTTGGCAATAACAACATTTTTATATATTAAGCAAACAACTTACAAAACAGACCTTCAAAGAAAGTCGTATTTAAAAAAGGTCCATAGACCAAATCAACACCAGATCCACGACGATGATGACCAAGCTCGTCGGTGGTGGACCGTAGAGGCGCCGGAAGCGCTTACACCTGGGTGGAGGGACTGCGCCATGCTTCGGTTGAAGAAGGGGCGACGGAGTCATTGAGGAGACCACACCAGATGACCAACGAATGTGTAAGAATCTCGCGTCGACGGCAAAGGATGAAGCTCGATATCGATTCCCCGGTGGAGACGAGTTGATCTGGTCAGCACCAGGTGGATTTGTGCCTAGACAGGCATGGATATGCAAGAACAACGACTGCTTGAAGGGAGGGGCAGCGAAATGGAGTGGCGGTGGAGGCGGGTTAGTGACTAGTGGACCTTGGAGGGGACGTGAAAGGAGTGGTGCGGGTGGAGAGCGAGACAGATCCGGGTGGAGAGCGGGAGAGATCTGTCGGGCGGAAGGGAGAATGTCGAGGTGGATGGGGGACCAGATGGGTGGAATCGAGGCGGATGGGTGGAGATATGAAAGCACAACAAATCGATCTGAAAGCACAACCCCCAAATCGACCTCTACCTCGACCGAATCGAGATCCAGACCATGGCAACTCAAGCCGCTAAGCTATGGGTGGAGGCGGATGGAAGAAGAGCTGCTTGAGGGGTGGGGGGGATTTATTTTATTCAAACACACTTGGGAAGCAACGACGGCATCACCGACGAAGGTGTCGAGGACGTCACCAGTGATGATGACAACGATGGCCACCATCAAGGGATACATACCACAGAGGGCAAAAGCCATAGAGGCACAAGTGATAGTAGCTAACTACTACTACGATCTACAAGCAACTGGATCTGGGACCCCGCTCCCAACGCACTCCGACGAGGACGCCAGAGGCGGACAGAGGGGACTAGCGGAAGAGGGCGAGAGATAGCGAGAGACTTCGGGTGGAAGGAAACGAGCCGTAAAAACCACAGACTACTTTGTTTAAAAAGAAAACGAGAAAAAGAAAATTGACTATGACAACAGAAAACCAAAATGTTTCTCCTACCTTTAACGATCATTTTTTCCATCCACATGCCACTGTCAATCAACACCTACGAGTAAATTTTGATTTGAAAGTTTAGCATACTCAGACAGAGTAAAAGCTGGTAGCCTTTTGGGCCTTAGAGTGAAGTTCACCATCGAAAGCTAGCCCAACAGTAGCGGTGGCCTGGTGTGCGTACGATGGGGTCATGGGGCCACAGATGCGCGGGGACAATGATGATAGAATGAACGGAACTGCTAGAGCCCGAACGTCCGATCCGGGCGATAGCATCGGACACTTTCCTAGCCACACGATTTGAATCAGGAAATATTCAGCTGTCGGATCATGATGTTGCGAAACGTGTTGCGAATGTTGCGAATACCTTTTCCCATGTTGCGAACACTTTTTTCATGTTGCGAACACCTTTTCCCATGTTGCGAAAACTTTTTCCATGTTGTGAACACCTTTTCCCATGTTGCGAACACTTTTTCCATGTTGCGCCCCCTCCCTCCTCCCCTGACATAGTGTACATGTTGCGAGCGAAGTTGCGAGTTTGTGGCGAGCATGTTGCGACCAACATCAAAACATCGTGTTGCTGAAGGACCGATACGGCGAACCAGAGAGGGGGGAGTGAATGGGAGCCGATAAAAATTCTTCTCGAAAGAGATGGAAACTCCAACAAGATGAATGCGGCTTCCAACACACTTCTCCAACTCACTACCCAAGTTGTTCAAGCCCACGTAGCCACTGGACCTAGGAACCAACACACAACCTTCCGACCCGAGAACGCAGCGGAACACCAAACCTCGAGTCTACAGACCAACACCGGTCAGACCGGTGAGCACCACCGGTCAGACCGGTCCCTGCTGGTGAAACTGGGCAACTTTCACTAAGTGGCTCCACACCGGTCAGACCGGTGAGACACATCGGTTAGACCGGTCACAGCCTGAAAGCCCCCAAGGCACCAAACAGGCCAACCGACCACCAAACAGACCCAAACTCGAAACAACCCCAACACAGGACAATAGCGAACACACCCAGACGTTCACCCGAGCAAAAACCCACTGAGGGTTGCACCGGTCAGACCGGTCAAGAGCACCGGTCAGACCGGTGTAGCCTGGGCAGCTCGGGATGAACAACACCCGCAGGTCAACTCCCCCAAATCCAAACCTCGATCTCCCGAATCGCTCCACGGACTTGAACAAGACTTTGGGGATAATAGGAACACCTCATGAGGAGTCCATAGCCAAGTTTAATCCCACCAAAACTCATCCAAAAAGGAGGAATCAAAGAAATCCCGCCAAGAACACCTCTAACCCTAGAACTCGGAAAACCCCAAAATTGAGCCCCTTTACTCACGGATTTGGGAGGGGAATCACAGCCCAAAGAACCACGAAGGGTTCCCACAAATCTCCCCCATCAAATCCCCAAGATAAAGGTCCCGAAAACAACCCAAAGAAATCACCAAGAGAGGGCTCCGAAAATCACCACCAAGAACAACCGGGAACAACGCATCCAAACCTTGAGGAACCACGCCGAATCATCTATACATGCAACAAAGGTTCATACAAGGTCTAGCTTGCCGCCCGATCATCCAACCCTCTCACAATATCTCACCATGAAGCTCTCAAGCTAGTCCTATGGAAATCCTAAGGAAAATAGGAAGGGAAAATAGGAAAGCAAATGAACTAGGGTTCCAAGAGTGTTGGTTGCCATCCTCTCACCTCTTGGGTTATATGGAGGCAACCGAAAGTCTAAAATACCCTTCTCTAACAACTACGGATACAAGCCCCTCAAGGGCGGTTTTGGAAGACTTCAAGCTTTCTCCATCGGACGGATGCCCGGCGACCGCCACCTGCTTAACCTCGACGCAAGCCTTGCGATCCCGACGCGTGTCCTCCGCTTCGAAGATTCCGAACTGCGTCGTCGCACACCGGTCAGACCGGTGCTCCTCACCGGTCAGACCGGTCGGACCCACCCGCCGACCGGTCCGCACCGCCGCAAAGACCGTCTTCGGTTCATCGGTCTTGGCTTTGTGGATCAACCAAGGAACCCAGTGGTTTTCTGGTGAACCACCGGAAACCCCACGAACTCGGTGTAGCCTCTGCCAATCTCCACTCATGACTCGGCTCCCACGTAGTCCCGGCTCGACCTTGGTTTTGAGGCTCAACCAAGAAACTGCCCACGACTTCATCTTGTTGTTCATGCCACCATGCGGCCCGCACTTGACCCCGCCGGCCACCGGTCCCTCGAACGAAGCCTACTTGTCTTCTCCACACCCGGAGGCCTCACCGCGACGACCTTTTGCGCTTGTTCTTCACCCGCACCAACACCGGTCCGGCCCGCAACCTCGCACCTGCAATACTTAGCCAAGAATCAGTCCACACAACGTTGTCAATCACTCATCACACAAGGAAGCGACCATCCACCGGTCCTCGAACCATACATGGTCCTCAATCTCCCCCTTGATGAGTGCATTGACAACACCCACACGAAAGTAACAAGAGAGAAAAGAAAAAGAAAAGAAACAAACAAAAAGAAACTCCAACAAGAGATCGAAAGCCAAACAAAGGCAAAGAGCAAGATCACTTGAAGAAGACCGGTCTCGGACCCCTTAGGCAAGGGCAACGGCTCGACACATCCGAGACAAAGCAAACCTCAAGCAAAGAGTGCAAACCCCCGAAACAAAGCTCGAACAACCACAAAGATCCCCCCTGCACACATGCAAGCTCCCCTGAACCATTGCACCTCCCCCTGGACGAATGCATGCAAACCACTTGAAAACAGGGCAGTTGCAACACTTTCAGCTCACACCGGTCAGACCGGTCAGCACCATCGGTCAGACCGGTGCCCAACATGTGCACAAGACCAGCACTCACACCGGCCAGACCGGTGACCTCGACCGGTCAGACCGGTGCCCAACATGTGCACAAGACCAGCACTCACACCGGCCAGACCGGTGACCTCGACCGGTCAGACCGGTGACCAACAGAGCCCAGAAATGGCTCGAAACCACCTGAAAACCTTCTAAATGCACCCAGCAAGCCATTTCAAGCTCAAACTTCTCCCCCTTGTTGGCAATGCATGAATCAAGCCAAAAATGCAAAACTTTCAACCTAGAGCTTCTCAAATAGACAAAATTCAACATAGGATGCTACACATGTCCAAACGAGCAAGTTAGATACTCTATAGCTTCGTATTGACCTCAACTACATGATCACCAAGTTTCACAACCATTGGACGAAGCTAAGGTGAATTTTGGCAATTTTGCGAAAAACTTGCCTCTCATGAGCGAAGTCCTAAACATGATCAAAATATATCAAAATGGCAAAGCCACACAAACTTCATGCTAGGACAGCCATTCTAATCATAAGACCATCACAAACACCCACAAGCACCTCATGTCATGTCAAAGCCACCGAGCCATGTGCCTACTTCTATGTATGAGACTTCTCATTGGTAGACATCATGCAACGGTTTAGCACCAAAAGTAAATTAAATTCAGCACATATGACATGGGAGCACATTTTCCAAGCATTTTACATTTCATTTTCAGATTCATAAATGGTACATGAAATGTCTTTGCGACAAAAAGGAACTTATGCCCCTCCATAAGATAAAGCAAGAGGGCTAAACATTCATGATGGCAAATGAGCCTTTGGCCCCATATGATCAATAAACTAGCTATCCAACCACAAATTAAGCATAACCAAGCCACTAAAACATGTCAAGATCATATAAAGGCATTTACACATGAGAGAGCATATATGTGACATTTTTCAAAAACATAGCCATCAACCATGGATATAACTCAAGATCATCAAGAGCTAAGCCAAACTAACCATAGCATACCAAACAAGCTCACAAAGACATAAATAGCATTCCATGGTGAACAATGTATATAGGAGAAGCTTTTCCTATCCAATGCATATGATGCAAAATGCATGCAATCTAAGATACAAGGATGCCTATACATCATGTTACATATGCCATGCTAAATGCAAGAAATGCACAAAGGAAAGCTATACATATGCTACAAAGGAGCTCCCACACACAAAGCTCACAAACCACCGGCTTCTCGAGGGGAGGCAAAAAGGGCTCGACACCACCGGCAAAAGAGCAAAGGAGCACAAAACTCACAAGCTCCCCCTAAACACATGCACTAGGGCCAAAGAGCATACAAAGCTCACCCTACACACATGAGATAGAGAAGGAGCAAAACAAACCAAGTGTCTTGACCAAGGCCATACACTCGAAGGTCACAAATACACTTACCTTTATCATTTCCTCACAATTCACTCATCCTTGTCCACCATCCTCGAAAGTGATGCACCTACATGTCACCACCGGGATATGAAGCCGAAGAACCACCCCCGATATCAACCAAATGTTCTCCGGGCCATTCACCTGCAACTCAAAACCAAGAGCGAGAGCGAGCAAACGACTCAACATTGGGGTTAGTTCCAAATGTGTAAAACCAGTGCCTAGCCATTTGCTCGAAAGTGGGGTTAGCACAAGCCAAACCATCTTTCCTACCAAAGCTACCTCCACGAACACCACCACGGTAACCACCATGAGGTAACCAAACCTCTCTACCTGGAGGAGGACCAAAACCACGAAAGAAAGCCCGTGGACTGTCCCTCCTCTCCTTTTTAAAACTAAGACTCCTCCCATCCCTGTAGTGAGCTCGAGGGGGAGAATGCCTAGCAAACTGACCTCCTGCAAACTCTTCAGCCCAACCACCAGAACCACGAACTCCAGATCCAAACCTCGCACCTGTACGAGAACGAAACCCAAATTGCTGCCTGTCCAGGCCTGCACCGGTCTGACCGGTGCCCCTCACCGGTCTGACCGGTGTAGCCTGGGTAGCAGCACCTCCAACAGCCTTCTGCTCTCCCCAAGCCCGAACTGACCTCACACTCGCCTTGGCCCTAGGCAACTGCACACGAGGCTCAAGTACACCATCAGAAGGGTGGTACTTGTCCTTGTTATCCCACTCCTTCGCCATTCTCTCCTCACGCTTCCTCTTGAAGCAAAACGCTCTCTTGTGACCATCCTTTCCACAAAACTCACAATGGAAACGGATCGATCTGAGCTTAGGCTTGGGATGAGGCTCTTCACAAGGCTTCTCACTTGGTTTCTCACTAGGCGTTTCACTTGCCTTCTCACTCGGTTTTTCTCTTGGTTGGTTTGGCTTGGATGCAAACTTGTATTTGGGTGTGGGTTGTGGTGGACTGAAACATTCCCAAATTTCCTTTCTCTCTCACCACTGCCCTCACCAACCTTATCCAATCCCAAAGCCCAACCGTCAAAGCGCTTACAGCTAGCAATCATCATACCAAGCTGAGGTTCTTGACTCGACAACCAACTCAGCGCTTCACGCAACTTATCATTCTCATCTTGCAAGCGACCAACACATTTTGCAAGATCCAAATTCTTCATAGCATGCAACTCACATGTAGAGCAAGAAGTAGGAATAGACACTTTCAAATCAGCCTCAAGCGAAACAATTCGAGAACGGAGCTCAACAATTTTCTCATGCAAACTAGGGCAAGAAGTGCAAGCACCAAGCAAAGTGGGTCTAGATTGTAGCTCAGCCAACTCAACCCTAAGCACATCTAGTTCCTCACACTTGGAGGCATACTTCTCCCTAAGATCAGTCAAGTCAGCGAGGAAAGCAGAGCAATCAGCACAATCGTTCTCATCAGAAACAACAGGGCTAGTCTCAAGAGAATCAATTTCAAGCTTGCTATCAAGAACCTGTGTTTCTAGCTCAGCCACTCTAGTCCTAGCATCCTCGAGCAAAGATCTAAGCTCCTTCCTAAGCTTCTTAGCCTCTCTAAGCATGTGATCGCGATTATCAAGCAAGTCAACCAACTCCTCATTCTCCTTGCGCAAAGAAGAGAGCTCATCACATACCTCATCCTCGGAATCCAAGTCCGAGGCGTCCTTCTGGCTACTCTTGTTGCTCGAACTGCGAGCCATGCCGCAGAAGTCGTCCTTGAGGCTTAGGCCCATCACACAAAGGCCGTTGAGATACTTGTCGAAGTTCTTCTTCTTCTTCTTTTTCTTGTCATCCTCTTCATCTTCATCACTTGAGCTTGAAGACGTGTCCTCGGAATCGGACTCGATGTCGCTTGATCTCTTCATCTTCTCTCAAGACCGAGCCTTCTTTCCATGTTCATGATCCTTCTTCTTGGACTTCTTCCTCTTGTCCATGAACTTGTGCTTGTCGTGGTTGTTCACCTTCGAACACTCGGCGAAATAGTGTCCAGTCTTGCCGCACTTGAAGCATGTTCTCGTGTTCCTCCTCATGTTCACCCGGTTCTCGTGCAGCCTCTCGAACCACCTCGTCAGGAGCGCCAGCTCGTCCTCTCCAAACACGTCGAACTCCTCATCTGGCATAGACATCAAAGAGGATAAAGAGAACATCCTGGTGGATGGGTTAGTGTTAGCCTTTCCATTTGAACCACCGATGAGGGCGAGACTATGAGAGTCAGTTGGTCCCTCGATCTTGGCTGTCATGCCCCTATCCACCTCAGCCGACTTGAGCTTCGAGAACAGCTCGTTCACCGTCAGAGTGTCATACTTCTCTGACTCCACAATGGCCTCGAACTTTCTGCCCCATATTGTATGATCCAAAGAGTGTAAGAGATTGACCACTCTATCATGATCATCGTACGGGAGCACGTCCACATTGGCCCTCATGTTGTTCACAACCACCGTGAACCTATGAAACAAGGCATCGATGGACTCACCGGGGAGATGAGTGAAGTTCTCGTACTCTCTCCGGTAGGTCGCATACATCCGTGCCTGAACCTGGGCATTCCCAACATGAGCCTCCTTCAGCACCGACCAAATTCTACAAGCCAAGTGCTCGGTGCGCACCCGATCGAACTCAGGCTGACACAAAGCACGAAACAAGTAGTCGACCGCCTTGTTGTTGGCGTCGAATCTGTCCCTCGATCCTGGAGCGAGGAAGTCCATCAGCTGGACATAGCCTGTGTCCACCGTGACATCCAAAAGGATCTGACCCTTTCCGGGGAGGAACGCACCCATCCGCTTACTCCACATCTGGTAGTTCTTGCTATCGAAGTGTGGAGGACCCGAACCCCGTTCCTGGTATGCCATCCTTGGATCTTAGACTGGTTAGAGTCAACAAAGACCAAAACCTGCTCTGATACCACTTGAAGGACCGATACGGCGAACCAGAGAGGGGGGAGTGAATGGGAGCTGATAAAAATTCTTCTCGAAGGAGATGCAAACTCCAACAAGATGAACGCGACTTCCAACACACTTCTCCAATTCACTACCCAAGTTAGTCAAGCCCACGTAGTTTGGAGTGCCACTAGACCTAGGAACCAACACACAACCTTCCGACCTGAGAACGCAGCGGAACACCAAACCTCGAGTCTACAGACCAACACCGGTCAGACCGGTGAGCACCACCAGTCAGACCGGTCCCTGCTGGTGAAACTGGGCAACTTTCACTAAGTGGCTCCACACCGGCCGACCGGTGAGACACACCGGTTAGACCGGTCATAGCCGAAAGCCCCCAAGGCACCAAACAAAGGCCAACCGAGCCTCCAAACGGACCCAAACTCGAAACGGCCCCAACACGAGACAACGGCGAACACACCCGGACGTTCACCCGAGCAAAAACCCACCGAGGGTTGCACCGGCCGACCGGTCAAGAGCACCGGTCAGACCGGTGTAGCCTGGGCAGCTCGGGATGAATAGCACCCGCGGGTCAACTCCCCCAAATCCAAACCTCGATCTCCCGAATCGCTCCACGGACTTGAACAAGACTTTGGGGATAATAGGAACACCTCATGAGGAGTCCATAGCCAAGTTTAATCCCACCAAAACTCGTCCAAAAAGGAGGAATCGAAGAAATCCCGCCAAGAACACCTCTAACCCTGGAACTCGGAAAACCCCAAAATCGAGCCCCTTTACTCACGGATTTGGGAGGGGAATCACAACGCAAAGAACCACGAAGGGTTCCCAAAAATGTCGCTCATCAAATCCCCAAGAGAAACGTCCCGAAAACAACCCAAAGAAATCACCAAGAGAGGGCTCCGAAAATCACCACCAAGAACAACCGGAAACAACGCATCCAAACCTTGAGGAACCACGCCGAATCATCTATACATGCAACAAAGGTTCATACAAGGTCTAGCTTGCCGCCCGATCATCCAACCCTCTCACAAGATCTCACCATGAAGCTCTCAAGCTAGTCCTATGGAATTCCTAAGGAAAATAGGAAAGCAAATGAACTAGGGTTCCAAGAGTGTTGGCTGCCATCCTCTCACCTCTTGGGTTATATGGAGGAAACCAAAAGTCTAAAATACCCTTCTCTAACAACTACGGATACAAGCCCCTCAAGGGCGGTTTTGGAAGACTTCAAGCTTTCTCCATCGGACGGATGCCCGGCGACCGCCACCTGCTTAACCTCGACGCAAGCCTTGCGATCCCGACGCGTGTCCTCCGCTTCGAAGATTCCGAACCGCGTCGTCGCACACCGGCCGACCGGTGCTCCTCACCGGCCGGACCGGTCGGACCCACCGATCGGGACCGGTGCGGCACCGCCGCAAAGACCGTCTTCGGTTCATCGGTCTTGGCTTTGTGGATCAACCAAGGAACCCAGTGGTTTTCTGGTGAACCACCGGAAACCCCACGAACTCGGTGTAGCCTCTGCCAATCTCCACTCATGACTCGGCTCCCACGTAGTCCCGGCTCGACCTTGGTTTTGAGGCTCAACCAAGAAACTGCCCACGACTTCATCTTGTTGTTCATGCCACCATGCGGCCCGCACTTGACCCCGCTGGCCACCGGGTCCCTCGAACGAAGCCTACTTGTCTTCTCCACACCTGGAGGCCTCACCGGCGACGACCTTTCGCGCTTGTTCTTCACCTGCACCAACACCAGTCAAGCCGCAACCTGCACCTACAATACTTAGCCAAGAATCAGTCCACACAACGTTGTCAATCACTCATCACACAAGGAAGCGACCATCCACCGGTCCTCGAACCACACATGGTCCTCAGTTGCGAACACTTTTCCTATGTTGCGAACACCTTTTCCCATGTTGCGAACACTTTTTCCATGTTGCGCCCTCTCACTCCTCCCCCGACATAGTGTACATATTGCGAGCGATGTTACGAGCTTGTGGCGAGCATGTTGTGAGCTTGTCGCGAGCATGTTGCAACCACAATCCAAACATCAGATGCGAGGTTGATAGACGGTTGGGAGGGCGTCCGATTCCCCCCGTCGGACGCCTGATCAGGAGGCATTACCACCAATCAGCCTCTTTTTTTCCTTGCAAAAAAGTTAACCTCTTTTTAAGTTTTTTCCCAGGGGTCTTTACTTCCTCCGCATTTTCACATTGGATTTATATTAAATCAAGCATATTCAACTTCAATCAAGTTTATAAAAAAGTACAACAACATTTAAAAAGCTGGTGGTCTATTTATTCATTGCCTCCGAGCATCTACGGGAGTTCCTTAAATCCTTTCCTAATGCTTGATTTTTAATAAGATGACAAAAATACGTCTCTAATAACAACTTCTAATCCACACTCCTAATCTTGTGGGACTCGGGGAAAACAGCCTATTCCGCGTAGTTTCTTGGAGCATCTCCAAATGTATCTAATATTTTCCTCCTAAAATATGAAGTTTTAATATTTCTAAAAAAGGTATTGGAGAGAATAAAGAAGGTTATCTCCAAGAGTTTCTAATAATCCACTCCTAAAATAAAGAAGACAAATTCGCATAAGGAATCCTATATAATTCTTGAATTATCTTAACCACTTCTATGGAGTCTTTCTCTCTTATACATTTGCATGAGGAACCTTTTTTCTACTCTTTATTATTTCTGAGTCCTTCCACCTTGTTTCAGGAGAAAGATACGCGTCGACCAAAAGCGTGTAACTTTACACTGAACAAACTGATTTTTCCGAAGTCCTCAAAGATTAGGAGTTGTTGGAGAGGTATTTTTTACCATCTTACTCAAAATCAAGGATTAGGAAACAATTTAGGGAACTCTTGAAAATGCTCTAAAATTACGTGGTTTTGGTCGATGCGTATCCTCTATAAAAAAGGTGGAAGTGCTCAGAAACAATAAAAAATAGAAAAGGATTCCTGATGCAAATGTACAAGAGAGAAAGAATACATAAAAGTGGTTAGGATAATTTAAGAATTGTATAGGATTCGCGATGCAAAATTTGTCTCCTATATTTAAGGAGTAGATTGTTAGGAACTCTTGGAGATGACCTTTTAGAAGCACTAAAACTTCATTTTTTAATGAAGAAAATACTAGATACCCTTGGAGATGCTCATATGTTGCACCATAATGCAACATTAAAACCGGGCTAGAGATTTTCTAAAAAGAATAAAGAATTTTGCCACTTTATTCATTACTATTTGGTTAGTATGTATGATACTGGAATCTATGACAACAAAACACCATTTCACTCACTAAGAGCATCTCCAAGAGTTTGCCAAAATTTACTTGGCAAATCCTGTGTTTTGCCAACTTCTAAAAAGCTATGCAAAGTAAAAAAAGAATTCATCTCCAACAATTTGGCATAATTCACTTGCCAAATCCAGATCTAACTTACATCAGGAATCCTGAGAGAAACAAAATTATTTATGTGCCCTTACACCTCTTGAAAAACTTACATCAGGAATCCTTCTCTATTCTTTATTTCTTTTTCACCCTCCCACCTAGAGGGAAACAACGATGGCAACCACGATTCTTGCCAAGTTTCTATTCTTGCCAAGTTGGTTTGCCAAATTGTTTTGCCAAGTTTCTATTCTTGCCAAGTTGGTTTGCCAAACCGTTGGAGGCTAATTTTTCTTGTTTTGCCAAAATTAGAGCAACTCCAACGGTTTGGCAAACCAACTTGGCATCCATATAATTTTGGCAAAACAAGAAAAATTGGCCTCCAACAGTTTGGCAAACCAACTTGGCAAAAATAGAAACTTGGCAAAACTCACCTCCCCACGCGTATATATGCGCGCGCGGATCGTGGTTGCCATCGTTGTTTCCCTCTAGGTGGGAGGGTGAAAAAGAAATAAAGAATAGAGAAGGATTCCTGATGTAAGTTTTTCAAGAGGTGGAAGGGCACATATATAATTTTGTTTCTCTCGGGATTCCCGATGTAAGTTAGATCCGGATTTGGCAAGTGAATTATGCCAAACCGTTGGAGATGAATTCTTTTTTTACTTTGCATAGCTTTTTAGAAGTTGGCAAAACACAAGATTTGCCAAGTAAATTTTGGCAAACTCTTGGAGATGCTCTTAGATGGATGCCAAATTGATTTGCCAAACTGTTTGCCATTGTCAAAATAGAAACTGTTTGCCAAACTGTTGGAGTTTTGCCTGATTGAAGTTTTCATGAGGTGGAAGGGTAGAAACATAATTTTGTTTCTCTCAGGGTTCCTGATGTACGTTTGATTTGGATTTGGCAAGTGAATTATGCCAAATTGTTGAGAATGAACTCTTTTTTTACTTGTCATATCTTTTTAGAAGTTAGCAAAACACAAGAATTGCCAAGTAAAAATTGGCAAACTCTTGGAGATGCTCTAAGAGCAACTCCAACGGTTTAGCAAATCAACTTGGCATCCATCTAATTTTGGAAAAACAAGAAAAAATGACCTCCAACAGTTTGGCAAACCAACTTGGCAAAAATAGAAACTTGGCAAAAATCGTGGTTGCCATCTTCATTTCCATGTAGGTGGGAGGGTGAAAAAAGAAATAAAGAATAGAGAAGGATTCCTGATGTAAGTTTTCAAGAGGTGGAATGACATAAACATAATTTTATTTCTTTCAAGATTCCTGATGTAAGTTAGTCTGAGTTTGACAAGTGAATTATGCCAAATTGTTGGAGATGAACTCTTTTTTTACTTGGCATATCTTTTTAGAAGATGGCAAAACACAAGATTTGACAAGTAAAATTTGGCAAACTCTTTGAGATGCTCTAAACATGCACATTATGTGAAGCGGTACAATTCCAAATTTCTCAGTAAAAAAGAGCCCAGTCCTAAGCCTAGAAGATGGATGGGATCCCAAGATGGATTCCTAAAATACAGGATTTTCACTAGGCTCTATATGTTGGGTTGCCTTGTCTTGGCAACGCGCAGCGATCCAACCTCCCTAGTGAGTACGGAGTATCTAGGAAGTTTTTTTTTCAAAGGAAAAGGTTCGAACCTTCGTGCTCTCTACGCGCAACCAACGAGATGCCCATAGCACTGATACACATCCAAGTTCCATGAACCAATATCAATTCAGAATTGCGGCATCTGTCGACAGGTTGCCCTCCATGATAGAATATAGTGTTTGTTCAATCACCTTGTGTTCTATATCAGCCTGACTGCAGGAATGGGATGCCCTTGCCCATCTCAGAAAACAGGATTGCCATCTGTTCCCAATACGGATGCAAGTGGGGCGGTTTGCGGCTGCCCGCCCCGCGTCCGCACGAGCCGCGTGCTCTGTGGCG
Organism: Cenchrus americanus; assembly: GCA_947561735.1. Classification (NCBI taxonomy): domain Eukaryota; kingdom Viridiplantae; phylum Streptophyta; class Magnoliopsida; order Poales; family Poaceae; genus Cenchrus; species Cenchrus americanus. Next base: position 77,149,410 of record OX387245.1, on the reverse strand, counting down.
GGCGTATGCGGCAGCCCGCATGCCGCCGCTTGCTTTTTCCGGACAACTGCGGCGGCCCGCGTGTGCCCGCAAAGCCACAACGTGTAGTACGCCGAGCTGCAGTAGAGGCGCTGCAGTAGAAGCCTAAACAAAACGAAGCAAGCTGCTGCAACCGCGAGTAGTAGAAGCTACTAGCTTGCTACTTCCTGACAAGGTAGGATAATTAAATTGTGATGCTTTTTCTTTCCCTAACCTTATAAGTACTCAATTTCGCATCCATTTGAAGAAATCGGCAATGCCTTATGAAAGTAAATAAATCGAAACGCGAAGCGCTGAAATTATTTATCAAAGAACGGGCAATTAGAAAATCTAACGAAACCCTGCCGCATATAGACAGTAGGAGGATCGACGGCGAGCGAGCGAGAACTTGAAAGGCCGCAACATGCATGCGCGGCGTCACGGGCAAGGCATCTTCGAGTGCGTTCACCAAGGACGCAACATTCGAGTGGTTGTGCGGGCGGCGAGGGAGCGCGGCGATGATAGGGACGAACGCAAGGGAGTGGTCGCGCAAGGAGCATATGATGAGGATGGGGACGAACGCGCGGCGATAGGCTGTGGCGGAGGGCGTTAGTTCAACTCTGTTTCTCTTTTGCAGGCTTTGCGGCGCCGTTGGGCATCGCGGGTTGCCCGCGGAGAGCCGCTCCAATCTTGCGGGCAGATGTGCAGACCTAAGCGGGCTCGCGGCGCGGGTTTGCCCAGCGGGTTGGCGGCAAAACCCGCCCCGCTTGCATCCCTAGTTCCCAATCGCCTGATGCTTAATAGCCCACGCCGCAGGTAACCGGGCGGGGCCCCGGGGTTCACCGTTCACGTCGTTTCCATGTGCGAGCAAGCGGATGGCTCAGGGAGCCAACAGGAGGCAGCCCGGTGCCGCAGGCGCAGGGCAAGGGCGCCCGGGGCACGGGGGGACCGCCGGACCGAGCGCATGTCCGCCTCCGCCACCGACCGACTCCACCGCTCGGTCCCGACTGCTCGTTTGGTGGTGGGCGATGGGCAGTGCTTGATTTGTTCTGAGAGAAAAGTGTTGTTGGCTGGTTGCTGATGGTTGGTTCGTTCTGAGAGAAAGTACTGCTCTGAACATTGTATTGGTAAACGACTTTGGGTGGGTTGGGGGGGTTGTGGTAGAGCAGGGGACTCAACCAAAACCAATCATGTTACAAGACACTGAGCACACATTCGTCGTCTTGCAGCGTTGTCGTCTCATCCCATCTCATCTGAATATGGCCATCACTTGGTCGATGAAGGTTCAGTCAGGGTCGTAAAGCACCTAATTAATCTCCCCAACTGTTCGGAATAAGCACTAGTGTTGCATCCAAGTCGTGGCGATCAAACACTTGATCATGATGAACTGATCACTGATGGTTATGGTAGAGTTCGTAATAAAGCACCGAACTATCATAATTTGCAGCCTGAAGTTTCCTTTCACCAACCGCTACCGTCGAATTCGGTACAAAGTTGCAATTGTGAAGTGTGAAGCATGAACTAGGCATATAAATGCAGCTCGGCAGCTGAACAGAGGTTACCACTTACCAAGCGCGGTGAAAATGTGAAATTTGACTAGACCCTAGAGGACGGAGCACGAAGACAGCGTCACATTCAGTACCAGTTCCTGACTGTCGTCTGGCTAACTGCTACCACACCAGCTGTACTGTTCGCCGTCGCAGCTGTTGCCCTGCGCCGTGAGCCCAGACAACAGTCCAGCTCCAGCACCGTGGCACAGCAACGGCACCGGCACGGGCATGGGCGCGCCGATCCGGACGAACCACCGCAAAAATTAAAAATGGCCTCGTTCGTTTCCATGGGATCAATTCCGATAGATATATACAAGAAAATGCATGATGATTCTTATAAAGAGGCGGATTTATTCGGGTCGAAAATTAATTTTCTCATGATAGATACACCAAAAGGCTCGGAATCAATCCGCTAGTCAAGAGGTGTGGAACCAATCCGGTTCTACTCTTGTTCTACCTATCATGATTGGTAAATTAATTTTTGATCCGGAATAAATCCGAGTCCATATCATAATTTTCTTCGTACATTTATTATTCTGGCCGGAGTGAATGCTACGAAAGCAAACAATCTGCGAGTCAACCGCGTCATCACGCGACATTCTTGGAGCTCAGTTCACCTCCCCTCGCCTCCGGACGCCTCGCTTCACCTCGTGTCCAGTCTCCCTCCTCGAGATGCCGTTCCTGCCTCCACGTCGCGGTCCGCCCCAGCGACCTCTATTAAACGGCGACACCTCACGCTGCCCCCGTTGCCACACCCGCCGCTTATCAATGCGCTGGCGACGGAGATTTATCGAGCTCAGCGGATAGAGTAGAGGGATTTCATTGTTCGTTTTTTTTGCGAGTAAGGGATTTCATTGTTGGTTTTTCTGTTCCCTTCCGAGAGGATGCGCGGTGGCGGCGGTGGTTCCGGGCTCGGGTTTCGGGGCGTGGTGGTGGAGGAGGGAGAGGAGGAGGAGGTGGTCTCGGCGCCGGAGAGGACAATGCAGCGCCGGCGGCGGCGGTGGGGGGTGGAGGTGGACGACGGCTACTCGCCGAGCTCCACGGGCGGCGGTGGGAGCAGCTGCTGCGACTCCTTCGGCTGCGACTCGGTTGGTCCTGCTCTATCCTAAGCTTCTTCCTTTCTGACGATTTCTATTCTAGCCATGGCCAGTGGGCCGTGGGCGGTTCTTCTTCTTTTCTTGGCATATCAAAATGATTCAACTCGTGCGTAGTAGAGCGCCGTGAGGAAGATAAAGGTTCGCAAATTTTGAGCTGGCATTCACCTTTTAGAATGAAAAGGTCGAATCTTTGACACTTAGATATGATCACAAATGGGAAGCTTTTAGTTCTTCACTAGCTGGAGGCAAGTGGATCATGGCGCCATGCAGATCTAGGTTGCTCATAGCCTGTCTCAGGTGACCGCAACCCTTTCAGAGGGCATTTTGATGGGATGTTGCAAGGAGAAACTGGTACAAAACGAATAGGTTAGCTGCGAAATCGACAAAGCAGCAGGGAGGGCCCGAAAAAATTTGACTTGAGCGATAGACATCATCATCACCACCCTGGATCCTTAGCACCAAAAAGTTGGGCTGCCTTTTCTGACACCATAAAATGGGCGCCATTGGATTCTCTTCACCTTTGTTTCTCCTCCTTTTCCTTGAGATTTACTTTTAATCACTGGAGTTATGATGATGGTTGGCTGCAGCCTTTGGCCGGGTTCGTGCGCCCAGATGGTGACCCAGACACAGATCTGGAGACAGATGGGTTGGCCACTTCCTCCTCCAGTGGTAAGCACAGCGCTGTAACAGCTCACAGTTTGGATTCTTACTAGTGTCTCAGTTGGCGTTAGAGCAACCTGACAGCCCTTTAAAACGAGCTCGTCTTGTTCATAAGCTTCTGCAGCCTTCACGGAGAGGCAGGACGACGAGGTGCTGTGCGGGGTGAAGGAAGAGGAGTGGGCGAAGGTACAAGAATCGGCCAAAAATCTAGCAGGCCGTGCCACTCCAGGTACTGTGTTCGTTTTGAGTCTTCAATTGGTTGGATTTACGAGGTTGTCAATTTTTGTATGCTTGTACGCTGTTCGACAGAATGCCACAACCAGCGGTACCGAACGGAGGCTGCTGTTCTTTTGCATGGTAGGAAGGGGTCGAAACAGCGGCCGGCATCGCTCGACCTCAGTAGCCCTGGCTTCCATGGAGCTACATTTTCTCCGAGTTTTGTGGTTGGTGGTGTGGGTTTGATGAAAGCATCACACATCAGGTCAGACGTGTTTCATAGTCCTGGAACACTGAACTATCCACGACACTGTGCATCAGTGTTGGGGTTTCAGAAAGGGTGGTGCTCTGAGAGAGTGCCGCATCCTTCTAAAGGAAGTAGGAGGTACCCTGGGAGCAGCATGGCATTTCCTTACAGCAATGGGAGAACATTGCCCTCGAAATGGGAGGATGCAGAGAGGTGGATCTTCAGTCCTAATTCCAGTGACGCTCTTGGAAGAAGCACGGTTGCTCATGCTCGCCGGCCAAAGTCTAAAAGTGGCCCCTTGGGACCTCCGGGAAGACTTGGTGGACAGTATTCATCTGTTTCTTCTGTGTCTTTGCTGGACAGTGGAAGAGCTGGGCCTATTACATCAAATTCACCTTTCATGGCAGGAGTACTAATGCCGGAACATGTTTGTGGTGGGAAAAATGCAAATGGAACATATTTGGGTAGACCAGCTGGTGACGAAACCGCCATTGGAAGCAGTGTCAGGTTTTGCCCACCGAATGGTGGGTCTCATGCTGTTCGATCATCCAGAGTTCGTCGTCGAGTAGATGCTGCTGTCGAGTCATGTGCTTCATTGCCTAGCACACAAGAATCTATCCAAGGTATTTATAAATTGTTTCCTGTGCACAGATTACATATGCATCATTGTTTAATCACATTTAGCCTACTGTTCAGTGTCAAAATATGGGTCGTGACGTAGAAGAAACGCTTTAGTTATTGTCATGTTTGTTGAAGCATAGAATGCAATGTGAAATCCCGTATGAATTGCATGATAAAAATATGCTTTGAGGAATAATATGCTGAAGTGTTTTATCCTATTTTGCACAGCAGATATTTATAGAAAGTGACCTTTGTGTGTGGTATACTGAAAAAGAAGTTAAATCTTCATCTGCTAACTCTTCATTCGATTTCTTTTCAGGTGAACAGGTTGAAATTACAGAAGATTCAGCTACTACTTTTGCCTCAATGATATATAGGAAAGATGCTGCAACTCAAACTAGCCCAGAGCTAAGTAGGTCATCTTCGCCCAACACCAGACCAGCATTTACCCGTTCATTGTCTACGCAACAAGTCAAAGAGAGCGAGAGCTGTTTCTCAGATCTTGAGATCAGGGATGTTCAGATGGATGATCGAGTGACTTTGACTAGGTGGTCGAAGAAAAATGTAACACGATCATCTAATAAGAATTCAACAAACATGATAGAGTGGAAAGAAAAGACAGTGGAATCAAAATCTTCGTCCTGGGGCTTTGCTGAAGCAAAGTGCATATCTAGGTAACGGATCATTACATATTAAGCTGTTTTGCTTCTTGATGTGCATCTTTCTTGGGCACATGTGAAAGCTGATAACTCTCTATAATGTTATAAGGATTGAGAGAGATGACGCAAAAATTACTGCGTGGGAGAATATTCAAAAAGCAAAAGCTGAGGCGGCAATTCAGAAGTTAGTGGTATGTTCTTTGCTCTATTTCTAATTGTATTGTGCTATTTTTAACTGAATTGATGGTATTATTTATACTACAACAATTGATCTATTTTCTGATGCTATCTATTTTGTGCCCCACTTCTATAATAATATCAGATTAAGCTCGAGAAGAAAAGATCATCTTCACTTGACAAGATTTTGAACACCCTCAAGTCTGCTCAAAGAAAAGCGCAGGTGATGCGTGAGCGTGATGTAGCAACAGAAAACCAAGATGAAAAAGGCTCTAGGAAGGCAAAAAAGACGGCACAGCTTAAAAAAAATGGCCAGATCAGTTCACTGAGTGGCTGCTTCACTTGTCATGCTTTCTGATACATGTACCTCCACAATTGAGTAAGTTGCTTTCGGACTGTTACTGTGCATTGAATAGTTATTTCTTTGGTATTAAGTTTTCAACTAGTTTGATGTTCTGTTTCTCAGTGAGCAATAGTAGCTGCTCTTGCATCAGCATCTGTGCTGCACTTTCGATAGCATCAGGCAAGATAGTAGTATGCTGACAAGGAAATTGCCACCAACCTTGTGCCTAGTATGTCGACCACTTTAGTCGATTTGGTGTGCCAGCCAATGTGAAATCATGGTTACTTTTTGTTAGAGTATATTAGGCAACTCCAGATATGGTAGTTTAGGATTGATGTAATCCCGTGATAGCCTTCCTTATCTCTAGGGGAGGTGCCTTGCCCTCCAAGCCTTGTACTCTCATATATACCGCCCTAGGGGCTCATAGCAATACAATTTTGACCACGGTATACACGCATCCTACCTTCCTATCTGCTGCTGTGATCTTTCTTAGTTTTTCCCGATTTGTTATCGGTTTGCGTCGCCCTGCTGTTCGTCGCCGCTTCGTCGTCGACACTCCCGAAGGATGAGGTTGTTGTTGCGCCTTCCAAGCCTCAGCAACGATGCTCATGGTCAAGCCACCCTACTGGTGTCGCCGCCTTCTGGTCGGTAGTGCCACTCGCCGCCAGTCATCGTCAAGCAGGCGCTCGATCCGTCTCCGCGCCTCTAGCCGTCCTCGCGCGGACATCGCCGCCGATGTTCCTGAAGGAAGACGTCGTCGCTACCCCTGATCTGAGCGCGACATTTGCTGCAACCTGCGCCGTCGCCACCCCTGTTTTGAGTGTGACCTAAGTCGCAAACCGCGCGTCTACCTTCGTCATCCGCTGCACCGTCCTGCTGCTGTCCTCGGCAAGAAGCTGCTGAGTTTGTGTACTCGAGCACCTCGACGACGCTTCGACCGCGCCTCCTCCACGGCTTTGACCATGTCCCCTCGTCTTCGGCTACTACGGCACTAAAGGGCTATCGTCTGCATGAGTCTCCAATTGAAGCATTCACACCGACGTTCCGACTGCGGGGGGATACGTCTCCATTGTTCTCCAGTCTGACCGTTCGTGTTGCTGCCGCTACGACTACGGGGGGATGTTAGAGTATATCAGGCAACTCCAGATATGGTAGTTTAGGATAGATGTAAGCCCGCGATAGCCTTCCTTATCTCTAGGGGAGGTGCCGTGCCCTCCAAGCCTTATACTCTCATATATACCACCCTAGGGGCTCATAGCAATACAATTTTGACCACGGTATACACGCATCCTACCTTCCAACACTTTTACACATCTGGCAGTTGGGCTAAAAGATCCATATTGATATATACTCATATAAATCACCCAATTTTTAACATCTACGGAACTTTGCGTATGAGAGATTCCATTGGTCAGCTCCTTCAGTTTTACAGGTTATTTAAGGATACAGATTCAGAATATTTGCTAAGCAAGTTTTGATGTTAACAATCCCGAGTCTAGTTCGGTTCATATAAATCACCCAATTTTTAACATCTACATAACTTTGCGGATGAGACATTCCATTGGTCAGCTCCTTCAGTTTTATAGGTTCTTTTAAGGATATAGATTCAGAATATTTGTTATGCAAGTTTTGATGTTAATAATCTTGAGTCTAGTTCGGTTCTTGAGGTTGTAAAATTTCCTGAAAGAATACTGCATCTATTAATAATTTCTCCATACATACAAAGACAGATTCTCAAGCCTGTTAGATTGTGTTGTCAGAGCACCAATTTCCTTTTCCTAAAACTACGACTTGTTTATGCTTTTAACATCAATAATTGTTATGTTCAGGAATCGCCCCTGAGGAATCCCTTTGTTTCTCTACCATCAAAATCAGGATGAAGTTCAGAGATCCATCACATTTCAGTACATAAATACATAATAGCCACACTTCTGCATCCAGAGCTTACGCGCACAAATCTTCCAAAGATACTAGCTGCAGCTGCTAGGATAGATACCGGTGCAGTATCTACAGTCCTGCTCGGTGTTAGTTTCGATTGTGCCAAGGGGACAAAAGAAAATGGATCCACAAACGAAAGGGGGAATGATTCTGGCTGCATACACCCCATGTGCCTGGTCGATGCCCCGGCATAACGATAGAGGTCTCCTTTATCATTTGTTCCATTTCCTAGCCAGCCTTGTATGCTGTAGCTAGGCACTGTGAGCCTGTGATGGCTATGTGCGCCAGAGCTGATATGGATCATACGAAGTGCAATTCCAGATCGAGAGACAACAGAATCTTCAGGTATGAGGAGAAAGCATCGCCTGCTTGTGCTGGTGTGAGTACCCTGCTGGATGTTGCAAGGGAACCATGCTGCTTTGCTGCTTTTGTTTGGTATACAGTGCTTTACAAGCATGCGATGGTGGTGGCTGCTTGCATTTGCTTTCAGCACCAGCGTCGGTGTGTACCCTTTTTAGGAAATGCTGCTGGTTTGGCCCTGGATGCTTTGGAATATCTTTGCAAATGTACATATATGCCTTTGGCATTGCAGCATTTTTCTTCATATTTTGTGGGTGTCATTTTACAGCAGTTTTCATCTGGAATGCTAGTGGTTTCTTCAACATGATCTTCGCACGCTTTGGGTGGCATATTTTGCATTATCTTTCAGTGGGCCATTAGGTCGGACAGGATAAGATGGCTTTTGACAACGCTAGTTTGTTGTGCACCACCTGTTCGCTCGTGCTGCGTGCATCTGGCCGTGGTTGACTGCTAGTGTTCCCGCACTTGATGAGGTGAATAGGTGATGTACCATACCACCAAGTAGTGGTATGCAGTATGATTTTATTTTTATTTTTAGTAAGGGTAATTAGAGCATTATGCAGTATGATTTTATTTTTATTTTTAGTAAGGGTAATTAGAGAATTATGCAGTATGATTTTATTTTTAGTAAGGGTAATTAGAGAATTGTTGCAAAGATGCGACCAGCGACTCGGCGAGACGCGGCGCCTCCCATGCGTCCGGAGCTGCGCGTAGACAGAGGGCGGCCAGCGGGAGCAAACTGTGGCGGCCGGAGCCCTGCAGGAAGGCGACGCAACTAGCACCTGCCGGAACCCGCGGACGGGCGGCCCGAGCGCCGGCAGTCGGAGCCCCGCGGGCTGGCTGTGCGAGCCTCCCTTGGGAGCGCGGCGGCCGGGCGGGGCGGCCTTCCCGGCAGGGGAGCGACAGGCGGCAGTGTGGCGTCCCAGGTAGGCGCGCGACATGGCCACAGCTTGCTCTGCTGTCATCGAGGGCGCCGCGGTCAGAACTCCCCTGCAGCGCCGACCGCTCAGTGGTGACTGCTCAAGTCACCGAACGGATGATACAGGCATGGCGCACCCAAATGCAGCAAAGCTGCAGTGGCCACGGAGCACCTGAAATAGACGACATGGCCAGTGCCTTCTCCCAAGTGACTAAAGAGAACAACGGTCGTTTCGCGTTTGGCTGGAGCCACCGGAAATCTAGCGAGGCAATCCTCGCTGCGATGCACGAGATGCAAAAGATTGCAGCCGTAGCCATCAGAGATCCGCCGATACTCTGGTTTACAATCTAAATCCTTGCATTATTTTGTTATGGAATCCATCACACAAAAAGCACTAGGATTCAAATTAATCAATTAACTCTGTTAATCTTCGTTTCTTTTTGCTGAATGTATCTGCCGACTCGTAGCAACTTACTGGTACGGTGTCTGGACAGAGTGTCGAGGACCTAGATCATGGCGAATTGGTGATGGCGCGGGAACGGGTAGCAGCGGCCAAAGATGGCGGCGCGTCGGGTGTAATCGGGTTGGGATATTACTATTAGAGCAGCGAGAGGCCGTGGCCGGGAGCGCGACTGGATGCGCGGCGGGGCCGTTCCCGGTATCGCGGTTGGAGCTTAGAGAGGACCTCGCCGGGGGGCCTGAGGTTGAGTCGTTGATCGTGGAAGGCGGCCCGGCCGGAGGTCGCTCCGCCGCACATGGAGGCTGCCCCGACTAGGAGTCGTCTGGCCCGCAGGGCATGGAGGCTGGCGGCCGTCGCGCCCGTTGGTCATCCCCGCACTGCAGGCGATGACCACAAGTCACTCGGCTGGTCATCGTGGACGCCGCAGCCGGGGTACCACGCCTGGGCCTCGTTCGACCCTCAGACCGTGGAGATCGCCACGGCGAGTGAGAAAAATGAAAAAAAAAACGAAATCATATATTTCTTTTATGTCATCGAGATAAAATTTCCAATAATACACGTATACCACCTACACCACCTATCTATACCACTCTATATCACAGGTGAAAGCTTTGGTGGTATACAATTAATCCTAACCGTCAGATCCTTCCATATCAGTCCTTTTCCAACAGTGGTTTGTGGTGATATGGTCCACCGTAAAATAACCCTAATTATTACTCTATTGTTTTCTTATATTCACTGCTGCCCGATTGTGATAAGTATGATAGCAACAGTCCATGTCATCACCTGATGTATCTAGATTAGACATGAGTCAGATGATCAACATTGACAGGCTTCGGATGGAAACTTACTGGCCTGATTAAGAGGTGGCAGGTTGAAAGCAGGATTTTTTATACCGACCGGACGAACCAAACCGGCGGGGTCCAGTACCGGTTTACTGGTCCGGTTCAGGCGGAAACCGGTAGAAACCGGACAAATTCGAATTTCAAACCAAAGCGCGTAGTTCAAACGGTTCCCACCGGTATACCGACTGGTTCGACCGGTATACCGGTCCGGTTCGACTGGTTCCCGGTCGTTTAACAAAAAAACGAATTAGTGGAGAATTTGACGTGTTTTCAAATTTGAATTAAAAATTGAAAAAATAAAAGAAAATTTTCTAAAAATATTGCAAGGTGCATAGAATCTAATGGTGTCAAAACATTTCAAATATTAGTGTATTTAGTATTTTTTTGGTATTAGAAGTTCAACGAGCCAATTTGTTCTCCTTTTTCTTTTTTAGTTGAACTTCTAAAGCACACAAACTATACTAAACCAACGAATATTTGGAAGAAGTATTTTTGAGAATTTTGTGATTTTTTTCATTTTTTGAATTCAAATTCAAATTTTGAATTTGGACCGGTTGGGAACCGACCGGAACCGGAACCGGTCCGGACCGGTAGGACGGTTCCCACGGTTTCCGGACTGGTTCCCATGGGATATTTAATTATTTGCCATCTTTACAAGAGTCACACCTCCATTTGCCACTTTTAGAATTTAGCTTACATATTTGCCATCGGAGAGAAGTTTTAGCAACACATTTGCCATTTTGTCCTACGTGGCACCCCAAGTCACCTATCCACGCTGGATTCTGGACGCGAAATGACCTCCATGCCCCTGCTTTGCTCAGGTCAGTCATAGCTTATCCTTTCTCGTGTGGGACCCACATGTCATGTTTATCTTCAACCTCCCGCCGCTCCTTTTTTCCTCACTGCCTGGCCGCCGGGCGTTAACCCCGCTGTCCTGGTCCCGCGGTCGCCCCGCCCTTCCGGTGCAGCCACCCTACTCTGGCCACTGCCGCCGCCCACCCGGAGCCGGAGCTCGCTGGTGGCCAGGCAACTGCTACCTTCTCACGGTCGACACCTAGGCCTGCTCGACATCGATCTGTCCCGACCACAGGCACCAGTTCGCCGCGCATCTTGATCCGATAAAGCTCAGCATCGTAGCTACGGCGCACAAGAAGAAGCTTTCAATTGATGCTAGCCCCTTGGATACCAATGCCCTGATCTCACGAAGCCCATACCTGTGCATGCTGGAGGTGAATAATTTTTGGGATACCTGCACCGTCACAGTCCACTCACCGACCATCGAGGAGCTCCTTGTGGACGGCGGGACACGGCTCCGTGGCACCCATGCTGAGGAAAATCACCCTGGATACCTCCTTGCTCGCCTAGGCCGGCGGGCAGCCCGTGGGGTAGAGCTCCCCTAGGCCGGCGTGCGCGACCGGTGGGGTCGAGCCCCCGCGAGGGCCGCGGGCGCGAGCTCCCCCGATGGCAAGGATGCGGTTGTGCCCCCGGCGGTGTGCAACCAGTGACCTAGGGCGGCAGCGCAGAGCTCCCCTGGTGGCCATGTTCGGCCGTTCGGAGGTTGAAGAAGGACCTGACGTGTGGGTCCCACACGTCATCGGCTTGAGAGAGGAAAAAATCAGGGGCATGAGAGTCATTTCACCTCCTTTTCTAGTGTGGAACCGCGATCTGGCACGCCACGTCGGACAAAAGGGCAAATGTGTAGGTAAAACATCTCTCTGGTGGCAAATCTGTAAGCTAAATTCTAAAAGTGGCTTTTGAAGGTGTGGCCTTTCTTAGGATGGCAAATAATTAAATATCCCGGTTAACCCTGGTTGAAAGACCATATCTTATCGCGAAAATACTGCTTTAGTTACCAGAACAATATTTTCTGGACGGGAAACTAAAAAGTAATTTCCATCAATCTTTCTTTGATTGTCAAAGATGGAATTGTTTGTCTTTTTCTATAATTATATAACTACAAAATACTAATAATTGTAAATGGTTTTAAATGCGGATTTAATGGGATCAATTTTATTAAACGAAAAAATAAACATACTTATAAAGTGTAACTAAGGGAGTAATTTTTTTGTCAAACTCCAAAATAAGACTTTGTATCCAAACACGAACATTTTCAACCCCCCTCCCCAAAAAAATCTAGGCAACAGAAGGCACATATACATATGTCATGTCTTCGTGAACTTGCAATTATCATCCGGTTTTGTGTGCATTAAGACGACATGAACAACCAAAATGCAGAAAGATTATCAGAAATTCTGGTAGAGTGGTAGTGCAAGGGAAAGATAAAAAAACACTTTGTCGCCGACCAAATACAATATATTCAAATTGCTTTAGTATTTTGATCGGTCCATGCATAGTCGTCTTTAACAAACGCATCTTTCATTTATACTCGTACACGCGTGCCATCACACACACTACTTTAAAATATGTCATAAATATTTATGGTTACACATTTTAGACCATCTAGGACATAAAAAGGTTGAATAATGATCATGAAAATTCTTAAGGTTTTTTTTGTCATTTGCTTATCATGTCATCTATTACCCACACAATTTAAACCTAAAAATCCAACGTGTATACAGAGAAACAAAATGAAAGAAATTTCACAAAATTAACCTAGTTTAATTGGGTAGGGTGAGCCGGTGAGCAGACCAATCAAAACTTGGCATAGGAGTACAAGTAGACAAAACGAATTGTTTGGGTTGGTTAAAATGAATTTCTTCCTACTTGAAGCAGTAGTTCAGTAAACAAAACTAAATTAGGTCTTCATTCCTGCTTTCATAATTTATCATGTTTATTAGGATAAGAATTTGACAGCTAATCTATAGCCTTAGAATATTGTTGGGGGTTACCCGAAAAATTCGGATGATTCCCCTAATACAAGAGAGAGAGTTTTTAACACGTTCAAACACAAAGTTAGAGCGCTGAGAGACAGTGATTCCCCCAGCAGATTACACAAGTTCCAAAAATCTGAATCCGTTTACACGTGCCCTCGCGCCCCCTTTTATAGGGAGATGAAGGGACTTTTACATTCCTAAAACACCCTCGAGCTCAGAGAATATTCCTAGTGTGAACGCATACAAGAATGTCTTTTTCATCTAACATATTTACAAGTCTGCCACCAGTTCACACTCAAAACCCTGACTTTTTGGGACGACAACTTTGACATTGCTTCTTCGCCGGTTCGTGAATATCTCCATGCATGACTCCCGAACTGGGTCCCCGACAGACTCCCGAATCAGCCGCCCTTCGAAGTTCGCGTCACCGCCAGCTCGAGATTTCGGGCTTCCGCATGTTTGCGACTCCACATCTTCTCCGAATCACGATCCCCGAAATTCGCAAATTCGCGAATCTGAAGCTTCGCAGGTTCCAGGCTCCCGAAAATCGTGAAATCCCTGCTCCTGAAAAACATACCTCAAGAACTTCGTCAAACTCAACGTTTCGAGGGTGACGGGTTTTCCTGAATTCCCCAACACTAGCCCCTCGGGGAAGCGGGTTGACTCCGACGATCCGATTCCACGAATAATTCGGAAATTTAGTAAAAAACGTCACCCTCGGAACGTCGGAGGGGACACACGTCGCCCAGAAACCCTAGAACGGTCTGATCGAGGCGGGTTTCGCAGAACTACCCCCCGCCCCTATAAATAGGAGGCTTCCGCTGTTAAAATTTTTTTTACGGCTCTCCTGCTTTTGTTGCGATTCGTAACTCTTTCTGTTCACGGGATCTCGTCTTCTGCTTAAGAGTTCGCGACCTTCTGGCTTTCTTCTGATCTCTCTAAGGTATTGTTCATTTCGCTCTTTAATTCTTACTTGTTATTTTTACTGGAGTAGATTCTTTGTTTCGTGGGCTTCACTCGCGAACGTTGTTCTCATTTCTTTGTACCTGTAACTCTGTTGGCTAGGTGGCTCGAGTCAAAAGCACCGCGAGACCCATGACTACTGAAGAACTTATGCAGCTGGTCTCCCAGTTGATCCGATTGTTGAAGGTGCTGGGAATGCTGCACCAGCTGAAGATGTAGGTTCTCCCAGCGGCTCCAGGAGTCACGAGGACGGAGAGGTTCGAATGGACGACGACGAAGACATCGGGGATGTGGACGCCGGCATTGGCGATCTGGTTAAGGCAAAGGCTGTAGGAGCGCTGCCACCCTCTCTTGTCTTCGGGGAGTCCAAAGTTGCAGCCAACATGGTCCGAGAATATGAAGCAGTCGGGTTCTTCCCTTCGGGCACTGGGTGAGCCCCACTCGACGAACAAATCCCTACCCCTGAGGATGGAGAGATTGTCGTGTTTCGGGATTTCTTCATCTGTGGACTCAGATTCCCTTGTGACCCGATTTTGCCTGCGATCTTGGATGCCTTTTCCGTGAAGATCCACCAGCTTTCGCCGACATCTTTTCTTGAGGTGTCGAAGTTTATTTGGATCATGAAGACCTTTGGTTGTAACTCCAGTGTTGACGCCTTCGCCAGATTCTACGAACTGGTAATTGTTCCCGATGTTATCAAGGTCAGTGACGGGCAGTTCTACCAAGCTCAGCACGCATGCTGCACCTTCAACACCCGGCACCAGAACACCCGAAAGGGGATTACACGAATCCAGTTTGCTCCCTGCTGCAAGACCAATCTCACTGACGACTGGAATTCGTATTGGTTCTATTTGAAGGTCAACATGTCCGAAGTCCCTGGCTATGCGGGTCCAGCTCACCCCTTGTCTTGCCCTATTGCGCCCCTGACTGCGGTAAACACTGCCGAATTCAATCACCGGGCAGTAGGGATTAGGAAGTGCGAGAGTGTTTTTCATCTTGCCAGCACTATACTTAGGGGCCGTGACATCATCGAGGAATTTGTTGCTGCCCGAATTTGGCCGATTTCCAGTGGTTGGGCCCCCACCGAGATCGTGTATTTCAACGTCAACTGGGCAGCTCAAGAAGTGCCTTTCCCGAAGTTCGGGATTAAGCTACGTGAAGATCAAAGCGCTGATGCCTTCATGATCGAGATTGAAAAGAGAGTGAATCTCATAATAGGCGAATATACCATGAATGAATACAAGGCGTATAAGGCGCTTGTGAAACACAAGAAGAGGATCAATCGCGTGTTCACCGAGGTCTGTGGAGACAAGTCTTTCAGTTCTCGAAGCCCAGGTCCCAAGCTGAAGGTTCCTGCAGTTGCTGTGGCTAGTTGTTCAGCTGCTCCTATAAATGCCCCACGAAGAAGATCTTCGAAACGAGGTTCATCAGCTGTCAACGAAAGCACTTCCTCTGGCGTTAAGCCCTCTAGGACAAGATCTTTGGAGTCGTCGAAACGCAAGCGCAAGACCTCCGAACGAATTTCGGACGTTGAGCTTCAAGCGGCTTCCGGCCTAGCCCAGATGAGCCGCAAGAAATTGAAGAAGGCGGTGAAGAAGGTTTATTCTTCCGGGGTTCAGCGGGTTCCATCTGCCTTTGACGATGATCTCTCCGTGGGAGCGGATAGCCAGAAAGGTTCTTGCTTCTGGCCCCTGTTGAGATTTAACATTCGAGACAATTGCCCGTCGGGTTCTGAGAATGAGTTCGTGGATATTGATTCTTTTTCAGATGCTGCTCTCGAAGTTCGCAAGGAGGCTGTA
This sequence comes from Cenchrus americanus, assembly GCA_947561735.1. Taxonomy (NCBI): domain Eukaryota; kingdom Viridiplantae; phylum Streptophyta; class Magnoliopsida; order Poales; family Poaceae; genus Cenchrus; species Cenchrus americanus. The sequence continues at coordinate 77,133,725 of OX387245.1, read as the reverse complement.
CTTGTCATTGCTGCTGAAGCCCCCGCTGTTGAAGCCCCCGTTGCTGCCGAAGCCCCTGCTGCTGATGTCTCTTTGCCCACTCGCTCCCGCGACGAGGCTTCCCCTGAATTCACGAAGGAACTTGAACTCACCGTTCAAAGGGGGAAGGATCCTGTCGAACGTGCTCCCTTGCTCGAAGTTCGGGAAGTTGTTCCCGAAGATCAGGCCCCTTCTCCTTCTTTGGCTGCATTTAACAAGAGTTTTGGTACGTCTCATCGCGGCGAGCTATTAAGTGTTGGTTTCAAGACAACTAGCATCGCGAGCAAGACGTCCAAGATTTTAACACTATGGAAATCGCATGTACTTGTTGATGAAACAGGAGGGGAGAGCTCGGAACAACCCGGAGGAGCTGCTCGGGACTCTGAGAAGGGGCCTCACTCTGCTCCCGAAACCACTCCTTCGTCACAGGGTAAGGTTTCTTCGAGCTCGACGAAGAAGGTCACCATGCAGAACTTCAGCAAACAAGGTTCGTTTCTTTTCATTACCTTTCGTATTTTTCGGATTCTCGAATTTTTTATTTAAGATTTAGTCACGAATTTTTTAGAATTCAAGGACCTTCTTCGTTCTTACCCTCCGTCGAAGCTAGCTCGTTTTCAAGAAGATTACGCCCTAAAATATTCTATGCTCGGGAAGGTTGCTGTCGAGCGGCTTGTTGACCAGGAGAAGGCGAACAAGCAACTTTCTCAGGAGTCCAAGGAACTCAAGCGTAGCTTCGCTCTTGCTCAGTCCGCGAACCTTGATCTCGAGAAGAAGGTAGCCGAACTGGCAGAGGCTCTGAAGGTCTGTCAGGACGAAAAGAAGGTTGCTGAGGCAACGCTCGAGCAGTCCAAGAAGGAGCTGGAAAAGGTGCAGAAAACTCATGAAGACGATCTTAGTCTGATCGAAAACCTTCGTGAGAAATATGACAGGGCCTCAAAAGTTGCCGAAGATCTGCGTGTTAACAACGCCAATCTCGCCAAGTCCTTGAGCACAAAAGATCGAAAAATTCTGGATCTTGAGAAAGCGCTGGCGGAACAGGATGATGCTTCGAAAAAGAACATGTCCAAAATTTTGGAGAAGCTGAAGCTCCTGTTCGAGGAATACAAGAAATCGCTGAACGAGTTTGGCGTTCGTCCTGCTCCTCTTCCGGCTGATATTGGAATTCCCGAATTCATGGACTGGATGGAAACTGAGTTCAAGGCTCTCTCCGAGGTTATCTCCGGTGCCAGTGATTTCGCAGCGGCCTTCTCTGTCGAGAGTATACTGAAGATTCTTCATGACTTCGACTGCGCCGATCTGGAGAAGTTCCACGAAAAAATCTCTCAATTCCCCAGCGCCACATGTACTTCAATAATTCAAGCGAATGAAGATGTCCAAGCTATTAAGAACAAATTTGCGAGGGAATTCTGGTTTGCCAGTGGAAAAGAAGTCGTCAAGATCATCGCGCGTGCTAAGCTTCCTGAGGTAAATTTTCGTACGATTTAGTCGCCAATTTTGGTTCGCGACATTTTGTTTCTTGAATTCCCCTTACATCTGTTTCTCTTTCTCTTTCAGCTGAACGAGGAAGAAGATCGTGAGAATGTCGCTGCGTCCCCCCGAAGAGTCTACTTCCGTCGGAGATTCTAGCGATTCGGGCGAAGAGGGTTCGAGCAGCAGCAGCAGCGACGAGGATAGCAACGATGGCCAAGCTTCTGGGCGTGATGAGAGTTCGCCGAAGGTTGACGTCACGGACTAGATGTTTTATCCGAACTATGCACACCTTCGAGGCTGTCTGTACATTTGTACATTCACTTAGCTTTTCTGAACAATTGTTTTGTAAACTTTAACCTGCGCAGGTCCTGCAAGCTGGGCCTGCGCAGGACGTGATGCCATTGCGAATTCATCGGGATAGAATGTTTGTTAGCGGCGAAGCGTGGCGCTTGTTCAAACAAGCTCATCCCGAACAAGACTTCTCTGATTTTTGGCTTGAGACTTCGCTTAAATTTTCTATGGGATGTTTCGATCTTTCTTCCTTTTTCTTGTTTTGTAAGAAGGAAAGTTCTGCACCCGCGACTTCGTGTTTCGCGAATATTCCGAAGGCGGAGCCCCTTGGCCCTATAGCAGACGTGCTTGAGTTCGCTTACGCTAGCGATGTTGCCGAAGACAATAGCTGTAAACCCAGACATGTTGTCGAACTTTCGTTCTAGATTTTGTACTAACTGCTGTAATTGTTGATGAAGTGTTTCGAAATTTTTATGCAAATAAGGCAATGAAAGCGTTTTCCTTGAAAAAATGTCACCCTCCCCCACCTTGCCGTTTTGCGTGAAAATTTCATGGCAAGCTGGCGAAGTTTACTATTCAAGTATTTTGATCGAACACGCTTTTTGGAGAAATTTTCGTAAGTTTTTGAAAACTTCAACCGTTGTTACGCAAGTCGACAAAATTTGTTCTCGAATTTTAGGACACAACTTGTTGTTGTCTCAGGCCTTTTTCGGTGGGAATCTCTGTCGTATGGACCTCCCTGGGCCCGCTACCTCAGTGGGTACCAGGACCGACTACTCGGTGGGCCCCTGGGACTACCCGGCTTGCGCTACACGGCACCTGATGGCGTGGAGCACAAGGACTACAGAGGAGAAGTACTCGGTTAGGAAGCTGTACATGTCCCGCACTGTATGGAAGACTCCTAGACGTACTCGACTAGTACTCTCTCCCTACTCCGACTTGTAACCCTGCCTCCCGGACTATATAAGGCGAGGCAGGGACCCCTCTCTAGACATCCAATCTCATCTCACGGCGTACAATTACACCATCTTGTAATCGTACCTAATCAATCCAGAGCTACGCAGCATACAGGACGTAGGGTATTACGAACCTCGCGGCCCGAACCTGTCTAAATTGTGTGCCACGTGTCTCTTCCTTCGAGTTACCGATCTCGGCGAGGCCACATTCATCTACTTCGGATACTCCCCTTAGTAGGTTGCCAGTCTAAAACACCGACAGCTGGCGCGCCAGGTAGGAGCTCTCGCTAGAGATCACATGGCGAACTCGACGGCTCCTGTCTACTTCAAGCCAACCGTCGCCTTCAACCGCGGCGACACCTTCGTTTTCGACGCTTGGGTCTGCACTGCTGACGGCGCGGGATCTTTCCAGTGCCGCCTCACCATGCCGCCCAACCCGGAGACCGGCTTCGTGACGCTTCCAGAAGTTGTCACAGGCAAACTCGCCGGTAAGTTCGGCGAAATTTCTCTCTTCGACCATCACGCTGACTTCGAGCTCGAGTCCGCTTCCAACTCGAACTCGACGTCTCCATGGGCTATCGCATGCGAGCCGGCTGCTCAGCCATCGCATGTGGTCCCACCATCCCGTGAGCGCTCCGCGCGTGGTCCCCGCATCCTCAGCCGGGCCCGCACGGAGGCTCCCTCCTCCCGCCGGGCCGGCAAGGAGCCCGTACCCGAGTACAACTCGGACTCCGACACCGCCCCCGACCATACTTCGGACTCCAACCCCCTCTCCGGGTTCTACTCGGATTCCGCATACGAGTTCGACTTCGGGTCGGACCTAGAGGATCCCGAGTCCGAGGACAACTCTACTGAGCATCCCTTATCGGGGGCCGGCCTGCGGGGGCTGGTTATAACGTCCACACCGGCCGAGAGATTCGTCTACTGGCCAGACCGCAAGCCCGCCGACCCGATGGCGGAGACTCACGCTACGTCGCCTACATCGACTCGCTCCCGTTCCAGGAGGGAACACCGCTTGCCCGAGCTGACTCGAACACCCCAACTGAGGTGGCGGCCTCCGAGTCCAGCCTCGGTACCCCTGATCGCCAAGTCTTCATGGCTGCCGGCGACACGCCAGGACCTTCAGGGACGACTCAAGACAAGTACCTTGAAGACATCTCCTCAGACGAGCTGTCTGCTGACGCACCTGCAGATGAGACGCCCGCCAACAGGGACGCTCGACGTGAGCGTAACAGGAAGCGCAGCGAACGGCGCCGGTGTCTCCGAGACAACCTCACCATCCGCAACCTCGTGGAAGCTCTCGAGGCGGTCGAGAGCAGAGTACACACTACCCCTGAGCAATGCCTCATGTCGATCACAGCGATCGCACGCCAGGCTCAGGGAATTTGCGCTGGAGAGGTCATTGCCAAGCTCGCTGAAGACGCCTACTTCATGCGGGTTGACAACAAGGTCAACCAGCCTCCTCCCGCCAGGAACCGCGACAACGAAGCTACAAGTCGCAGCGCCGACCTCGGTCGCAACCGTACTCGAGCTGAGCTCCCAGCTCAGCCCAACCGTACACGTGCAAACGCCGGCGGACCCTCACAGGGTGGCAACAGCAACCGCGAGGTCGTCCCTCACCGCGCCCGTGGCGGCGGCGGCCGTGACCCTGACGGCGGCGGTAGCGACGACGGCAGCTCCAACCACGGAGCCAACAAGAGGGCCGCCGGCGGCGGCAGTCGTGGTGGTCGAGACCACGCGAACAGCCACGCCTCCGGAGCCTCACAGGGCGGCTACGACGCCCGCCAGAAGATTGAGGAGCTGCGGCGGAAGAAGTCAGTCACTGTCGGAGACAACGACGGCTTCCCCGCCTTCTCACCTCGACTTCGCAACTTGCTCCTCCCCGACAAGTTCAAGCCTTTGGGGATCACCAAGTACGACGCGAAGCAGGACCCCATCCAATGGCTCAGGTGCTAGACCCTCTCCATCGAGAACGCTGACGGCAACAACGACACCAAGTGCCTCTACTTCCCCTTCTGCCTGGACCAAGCTCCACTCACATGGCTCGAGTCTCTGGACAAGCACTCGATCGACAAGTGGGACCAGCTGAAGGAGCAGTTCACCAGCAACTTCGCGGGTGCCATGGGCCGATCGGGTACTCGCATGAACCTGGCCATGGTCAAGCAGGAACAAGGCGAGACCCTCCGCAAGTACATGCGCTGCTTCTTCGACAAGCGCGCTACCGTAGTCGACGTCACCGACAAGGAGGTCATCGACCTCTTCCAAGACGGCCTTTACCACCGCCGCACCTTTGAAGACTTCGGTCGTCGCCGCCCCAAGTCCATCCCCCACCTCAAGGACATGATTACGTCCTGGGCGGATGAAGAAGACAAAGCCAATGCCAAGTACGACGCCATCCGTGGCAAAAACAAGCAGAACAACGGTGGCGGCAGCGGCAATAACGGGAACCAAGGCGGTCGCAACAACAACAACTACTCAGGTCCCAACCGCAAGCGCAAGCCAGACAACATTGTCGCGGCTATCCAACGCCCTGCGAAGGAGAACTCGAGGAAGAACTCCGGCGGCTTCAAAGTCTTGCTGAAGGAGAAGTGCCCATGGCATCTGAACGGCAACCACACCACCGAGCAATGCTACCAACTCAGGCATGCACTCAAGAGTACTCCAGAGCCACCACACCCTCACGACAAGAAAGGCAAGAAGAAGAACGACGGAGACAACAACGACTTCTAGGAACCCGACAAGACTGTCAACGTCCTCTTCGGCGGATTACCCAGCAGGCGGGAGCAAAAGGCTACCCGTCGAGAAGTCATGAGCATTGACCAGCGGTCCTGACCCCTCTCAGGTAGTCGGAGGTACCCATTACCTTCTCCTGCGCGGATCAATGGACCAGCTTCTCCGAACCAGGGTGTTTCCCCCTCGTCCTGAAGCCGGTGGTCGCTGGCTCCAAGCTCAACAAGGTCCTCATCGACGGTGGAAGCAGGCTCAATGTCCTTTTCACCAAGACCTTGAAGAATATGAAGCTCGACATCACCCACATGCTCACCAAGAGCAACACGCCCTTCTACGGCATCGTCCCCGGTAACGCGGCTATCCTAATGGGCTTAGTGGTCCTGCCAGTTACCTTCGGGGAATCTCGGGACAACTACCATACCGAGTACATCAAGTTCGAGGTCGCGGACTTCGAGACTTCCTACCATGCCATCCTCGGCAGACCGGCCATCGCCAAATTCATGGCGGTGCCCCACTACACCTACTTGGTACTCAAGATGCCAAGCCCAGCGGGTGTACTCTCTCTCCAAGGGGACTTGAGGATCTCCCACGACTGCGATACAGAAGCCGTGGAGATCGCCTCTACAAATCAAGTACCCAACGCGATGATGGAGGTCTACGCTGCGTCGAAGAAGCTTGCTACAAGTGAACTCGACATCCCGGAGAAGTCTGACAACGCTAACAAGCCTCAGCCAACTGAGGAGGTTCTAGTCAAGACGATCGACCTCGGAACAGGCGACTCCAGCAAGACCACTACCATCGGGGCTGGCCTCGACCCCAAATAGGAAGACGCGCTCATCAACTTCCTCCGGGCTAACCGCGACATCTTCGCGTGGAAGCCAGCGGACATGCCAGGAGTGCCCAGGGAGTTGATTGAGCACTGCCTCAACGTCGATCCTAAGGCCACCCCCAAGGGACAACACCTCCGACGCTTCGCCGACGACAGACGGGATGCCATCAAGAAGGAACTCGCCAAACTACTCGCGGTCGGCTTCATTAGAGAAGTCTTCCATCCTGAGTGGCTCGCCAACCCTGTCCTCGTCCGCAAGAAGAACTCGAACGAATGGAGGATGTGCGTCGACTACACTGATCCCAACAAGCATTGCCCCAAGGACCCCTTCGGGTTGCCGCGGATTGATCAAGTCATCGACTCCACAACGGGCTGCGACATGCTCTGCTTCCTCAACTGCTACTTCGGGTACCACCAGATCGCGATTAAGAAAGAAGACCAGGAGAAGACCGCGTTCATCACCTCGTTTGGCGCGTACTGCTACACAACCATGTCGTTCGGGTTGAAGAACGCCGGCGCTACCTACCAACGAGCTATCCAGGCCTGCTTCAAGAAGCAGCTCAACAAGAACGTCGAAGCCTACGTGGATGACGTGGTCGTCAAGACCAAAAACTCCACTACCCTCATCGACGACCTTGAAGAGACTTTCGCATCCCTGTGCGAGTACCGCTGGAAGCTCAACCCGAACAAGTGCGTCTTCGGCGTACCTTCGGGCAAACTACTCGGCTTCATCATCAGCCAACGCGGCATCGAAGCCAACCCCGAGAAGATCTCCGCCATTACCAGCATGAAAGCTCCCACGTGCATCAAAGACGTCCGAGCCGACGGGTGCATGGCGGCCTTGGCAGATTTCATCTCGAAGCTTGGAGAATGGGGGATCCCCTTCTTCAAACTACTCAAGCACCAAGAGAAGTTCGTGTGGACTCCAGAGGCGGATCAAGCCCTTGCCCAGCTCAAGGACTTCCTATCGAAGCCACCGGTCCTCACGGCTCCTCGCAAAGGCGGCGACTCTCGCTCTACCTCGCTGCGACTACTCATGTGGTCAGTACTGCCATCATCGTCGAGCGGCAGGAAGACGGCCACGCCTATCCAGTCCAGCGCCCAGTCTACTTCATCAGCGAGATCCTGTCAGAGTCCAAGGCACGCTATCAGCCTGTGCAGAAGCTCCTGTACGCAGTACTCATCACCTCGTCCTGTGCAGAAGCTCCTGTACGCAGTACTCATCACCTCGTGGAAGCTACGACACTACTTCAAGGAGTACTCGATCTCCGTCGTCACCGACTACCCGCTCGGCGACATCCTGCGGAACCAAGATGCTACTGGAAGAATCTCCAAATGGGCAGTCGAACTCGGCGCCCTCACCATCGACTTCAAGCCACACACAGCCATCAAGTCGCAGGCGCTAGTCGACTTCATGGCGGAGTGGCGGGAGAACCAGCTACCTACCCCAACCGTGCGACCAGAGCATTGGGTGATGTACTTCGACGGCTCACTCAACCTCGAGGGCGCAGGTGCAAGGGTACTCCTAATCTCTCCAACGGGCGAACAACTCAACTACGTCCTGCAGATCTTCTGGAAGGTCTCAAACAACGAAGCCGAGTACGAAGCTCTCCTACACGGGCTCCGCCTCGCGGCTTCACTGGGCATCAAGCGGCTACTAGTCTACGGCGACTCCGCAGTGGTCATCAACCAAGTCAACAAGTCCTGGACCGCAACAAGGAGAACATGGACGCCTACTGCCTAGAAGTCCGCAAGCTCGAGAACAAGTTCTACGGTCTCGAGTTCCACCACATCGTCTGCGACAACAATGTTGCAGCGGACGTCCTATCCAAGCTTGGATCTACCCGCACTCAAGTACCAGCGGGTGTCTTCGTTCACGAGCTTCACGCGCCATCCATCCCGGAGTCGGCGCCACCGACCACTGTCCCAGCGCATCCACCGGCTGGACAGGAGGTCATGATGATCGACGTGGACTGGAGGCAACCCTTCATCGACTACCTCAGTGAGCAGAAGGTTCCCTCGGACAAGAACTTGGCCGAGCAGCTCATCCGCCACGCCAAGTCCTACGTCCTCGTCGGAGACAAGCTTTACAAGCGGGGCGCATCTTCTGGAGTACTCAAGAAGTGCGTCCCCAGGCAAGAAGGCAAGGACATCTTGGAGGAGATCCACAAGGGCGTCAGCGGCAACCACGCGTCTTCCCGCACGCTGGTCAACAAGGCCTTCCGGTGAGATTTCTACTGGCCCACAGCTCTGGGCGACACTGAAGAACTCGTCAGAAGGTGCCAAGGATGCCAATACTTCGCCAAGCAGCAACACGTCCCAGCCTACAAGCTAGTCACCATATCGCCAACCTCGCCCTTCGCTTGCTGGGGGCTCGACATGATTGGGCCACTGCCAACTGCGCCAGGTGGTTTCAACAGAGTATTGGTGGCCATCGACAAGTTCACCAAGTGGATCGAGGTCAAGCCGGTCACATGCCCCCAGGCTGACAGAGTACTCGACTTCCTGGATGAACTCGTGCATCGCTACGGACTACCCCACCGCATCATCACAGACCTGGGCTCCAACTTCAACAATCACCAGTTCTGGGAGTACTGCGAGAACAGCGGGATCGACGTCCGATATGTCTCAGTTGCCCATCCTCGGGCCAACGGACAAGTAGAGCGCGCCAACGGGATGGTGCTCGACGCTCTCAAGAAGCGGCTACACGACGTTGCTAATTCCAAAGGAGGCAAGTGGATCAAGGAACTACCCAACTCACTCTGGGGGCTACGTACTCAGCCTTCCAAGCCAACAGGGCAATCCCCTTACTTCCTGGTCTACGGCTCCGAAGCAATCCTCCCTGCTGATGTCATATGGAACCCACCAGCAGTCGAGCATTATGATGAAGGCGTCTCTGAAGACAGTAGAAGAGTTGACATCGATGGACTCGAAGAAGCTCGCTGCGCTGCCCTCGTCCAATCAGCAAGGTACCTGGAGGGTATCCGACGCTACCACGACCGCAACGTCAAGGAACGCTCCTTCAACGTTGGCGATCTCGTCCTCCGTCGTATCCAGAACACGGAAGGACTACACAAGCTCAGCTCCCCCTGGGAAGGTCCCTTCACAATTGCAAAGGTGACCGGGCCGGGCTCCTACCGCCTCCAGACACTTGAAGGCGAAGACATCAACAACTCGTGGAACGTCGACCAACTCTGTCGGTTCTACGCCTAGTCTACACGACTACTCCGGGGCTCAAGTCTACACGACTACATCAAGACCCCTCCGCCTTAAGCGGCCTCCGGATCCTGGCTCCAGTATCCCGACTACTCCTTCGCTGTAAGCGGCCTCCGGGTCCAGGCACTAGTCTTCAGACTACTCCTCTCCAGGATCCAGCCCGCGCGGCTACCTACGGATCCTGGGCTGCGACGAGCGACAAAGGACTCTAGCAGCGGTCTACTAAGAGACCATGTACTCCAAGATCTAGCCTACACGGCTACTTACGGATCTACTGCTGTAAGCGGCTACTCGCCCTAGCACCACTTAGCCGTAAGCGGCCTCCGGGTCCTGGCGACTACTCTGTAACTACGGCCCTGGCCATCCAGGTGTACTTCTTCAGTAATAAAGTTTGATCGTTCATCAACTTATTTACTGTCTACTTCCCTCAACGGGACTACTCCCGAGTACGACTACTCGCGGCAACTCCACGATGGGACTCTGCACTCTGAGATCGCGACTACGAGTACTCATTGATGGAACTTTTCTTCATTAATACTTAAACAATATCATTACAATTGTTTTTGTACATATACTGCTACGAGCTAACTATTACAGGACTACTGGAGGTTAAGCTTCTCGGCGACTTTCTCCGCAATGGGTGCCATCTGCTCCAGCAGCTCCGCATACTGCTCGTCTGTACAGTTGGCGGCTACCCCGCCAGCGACTACATCCACGGGCGCCTTCGGGAAGTAGGACTTCATGAAGGCCAGCACCTGGTTCGGGATCGACTTCGCCAGATGCTTCACGTAGGCCGCCAGCCGGCCAGGGGCCTCCTTCAGTTGATCCACAAGCGGTGCTATCTTGGGGCCGCCAGGATGAGGCACCAAGAGTCTTGCGATGGGAAGTGCGGCTTCTTCAAGCTCTTTCAGCTGGGCCTGCAGCGCCTCACAGTCCTCGTTCAGCTTCTGCAACGATTTGTAGCAGTTGACGAGGTCACGATCGGAAGCAATACGAAGCTCCATGTGCTTGTCACACTCGAAGGCAAGCTCCTTATAGTCTAGCTCGAGTACCTGGCGAGCCTCCTGCTCCCGGTAGAAGAGGTTCTTCATATCTGTCTCTGAAGTCTTCAACTGCTCAACCCGGGTCTCAAGCTCTGCAAACGACAAGGCGCATATGGTTATACTACCTCTCGACCTCCAACAACTACTCAACAAGACAAGTGGTGTACCTTTGTTCTTGTTGCGGAGCGACTTGTTCTTCCGCACCAAGTCGTCGCTCTTCGCCTGCATCTCCTGGATGTCGTTGTGATACTTGGCGAAGGCGGTATCAAGCTTGGACTGCATGGCGGCCGCGTGCTTCTGCGACTTCAAGAGTTGATCCTCTAGCGCTTCAGCCCGGAGCACCGCGTTGCCGAAGCCTTGCAGCATGCTAGACTTCTCACGGGACCTCTCCACGACGTCCTGCACAGACAACACATGTCAAATGAGTACTCAACGCTTACGGATTGACTACTCAGGAGTTAAGACTACTCACCTTCATCCACTGCTCAGCTTGGCGGACCGCCTCCAGGTGCCTGGCCACCGTTGCCGGGTCGACCAAGTCGTCTGCCAGCAACTCCACCCCGCCATGACTACTCGTGGCGGCTTCAGTCATCAGCGCAGAGCGGATGGGCTCCGCGTCTTGGATCTCCGGGGAGCGGACGACCACCTCCAGAGCGGGTTCTGGCGGCGCGGTGGCCTCCTCTCCTCCGGTCGCCACGGCGGCCTCCTCGGCGGCTACCTCCATCAGCTCGGGGGCTCCTTCAGCAGCCTCCGGCACTTGTGGTGTCAAATTCTGCATGGGCACCACCGCTGGGATGTCGCTCCCTTCGGCCTCAGCGCCTGTCAAGAAGAAGACAAGTGCATCAGCGACTACGACTACTCTTTGGGGAGTGCTATAGCCTCAGCAGAGTACTCACCTTCGACCACGCTGGCTTCGGGCAATGTAGCTTCAGCAGCCGGCACTTAGGGCTCCGCCTGAGGGGCAGGAGCGGACTCCTCGGTGGGCGGCGTGGCTTCCTCCGCCACCGCTGTAGAGGGTTCATCCCCCTCCCAGGACAGATCTGTTGATTTCCTGCAGAGTACACAAATCGGTTGTCAATCAAGCTCGACTACTACATCAAGTACTACTCGGGAAGATTCAACACTTACAACTTTGACCGGACTATCGTCACGGTCGGGGCGCCGAGGATGCTGGCGATGTCCACCAGTCCAGCCTCGGCGGGCGCTACCTCTTGCACCTCTGTGGCCGCTGCCTCTTCTGCAGCAACAGCAGCCGGTGCAGCACTCTCCTGCGCTTCTGCGGCCATCACTTCTTCTGCGGCAACGGCTTCGGGCTCCGTGCTTCCTTGAGGAGCAGGGGGCTGGCGCTCCATCTGCGCCAGGAGCTCTTCGACAGTGGGGGTTGGGCTACGACTCCCAGCAGGTTCCCCCACCGTGTCCCACTCGCCTTCGTCGCCCTGTTCAGCGGGCTCCGTAGGCGGCACCTCCTACAAGCAAGGAAGCTCAGTCATCAGCAAGTGAACTCGAGAGACTAGTACTCGACTACACTACTCAAGACGGCTTACCTCTTGGGGCGTGGTCTCAGAGACCTTCAACTTCTTCGACACCCGCTTGCGGGCGGGGTTGCGCGGCTTCCGCGGCGGCGCAGCCAGACTAGCCTCCAGACTAGTCAGCGGATCCTGTACGAGGGGCACGTGAGGTAGGCCAGGCCGGCTGAACCTCGACCGCAGCTGGAAGCGGTCCTGCAGCGTCTCCTCGTCGTCGTCCTCGTCGGACGTGTCCTCCACGACCACGGCGTCGTCTCCTTCGCCGACTTCCCGCCGCTCCTTAGCCTTGGTCTTCCCCTCCTCCGGGATCTCGACTACCTGAGGGGGCGGCGGCGGCTCGGAGACGAACTTCTTCAAGTCATCCTGCAAGACACAACTCGTCAGCGCGACTACTCACACGGAATGGGTACTCGACAGAGGGGTACGACTACTTACTGTCACATCCCTGATGTTTAATTGTGCTAATGACATTAATTACATGAATTAATCAAGGTTAATTACCTTCTAAGCATGTTTGATGTGATTGGGCACACTTTTGCACAAAAGACCTCGGTCAAAACCCCAAATCCCAGTCAAACCCTAGATCTACTTTAAAGGCTGAAATGGTTTTCTTCCACGTTCTCCAAATTTCACTATAGATATTCAAAATCGGCCAATACAAAAGTTGGTCATTATTTTCGAGAACACATTTTTCGTAATTGGCGGACATTCCAATTTTGAGTGCAAATTGGCCAAAAATCGAGTTTACTGCGCTGTGAACAGTAAATCGAGCCGTGGAAAATCTGCAACTTCGGTCGACGTTCCCGACCGTTGATCAAAACATATGTCGCCCTTTGGGAAAGTTGTAGATCTATAGCTCCTCTACAACTTTGCTTTTTGGAGTTTCGCAATTTCGAAAACAGGTAAATGAAATAGAAACGGAGCCGACCGACGTCGTCTCGCGCTCCAGAGCGCCGCGCCGTTCCCGTCGGCCACGTGCCGCGCGCGCGGGGCTCGGCGTACGGACCCTCGAGTCCGTCGCGGTGGACCGCGCGCCGTGGGCCCTCCGCCCTTTTGCCTCCCGTGCGCCGCGCCCGGGCGGGCGGACGGGCCGGCCGGGGGCCACGTGCCACGCGCCGGCTCCGCCACGCGAGCGGCGCGCATGCAGGCCGTCCAGCTGGCCGCGCCGCGCCGTAGGATACCTCGCCCTCGTTCCCGTCGTCCCGCGCGCGCAAAACACTCTGGGTCGCACCCTGCTCGCGCTGCTGTTGACGGTGAAAATCCGTCAACCTAGCCATGAGTTTACCTTCGGTGTTGGCATGAGTTTTATACCTTATCCATTGGTACTAACCCCCGTGGTATAACAAGTTCACGTGTGCATGTCGTTTTTGGAGTTTAATGTTTATGCAGGGATTTAGTGTTGAATGCAAGACTTTCGGGATAAGTTCATCAAGCACCTCATGTCAAGACCTTGAAGCCCTGAACAAGTCATGCAATGAAGCAAAATTAACTCCAAGAAGCGGGGACTTGATCCGAGAAGACGACGGACTCCGGGGACACGACCGGAAAAGTGCTTCGAATCTTGCAAGACAAGGAGTTGAGTCCAATTCGGAGAGAAACCGACGACATGGACCTACATGCGAAGGGGGAAGCATCCGGGAAGCAAGGGAACCGACCTCGGGCAAAGGAGCCCGCGGGGCCGGGCCTAAATGGGCCCGGGCCGGCCGGCCCGGTCCGGTCGGCCCGGAGGCCCATTTAGGGCCCAAACGCGTCGTCCTTTGCCCTAGCCGCCAATCGGGCTATTTATAGTCCCCCGACCGAGAGCCACGCGGAGAAGATTTCGTCTTCGGCCGCCGAGAAGCGAGAGAAGAGAGGGACACCATCTAGGAGAGGAGAGGGTCGAGCTAGTTGACTAGGGTTTCCCTAGCCGACGTGGGAACCTTGCAAGGAAGACCACGTCGGAGTTCCGGAGCTAGAAGCAAGATCAAGGAAGGATCCCGGTGGTGATCTTGTGTATGTATCATTGTTATAGTTGAATTATCAAGTTGAATCTTTTCTCGCCGATCAAGTGTTTCCTCGAAGATTTCGTTTTTCGATCGGCTTTGCTTATTCCAATTCTATTCTCGAGATAGATTACATAGGGTGTTCTTGTAGCCGCGGTGGCTAGAGGTACACACCGGATCTTCCGAAAGAATCTCGACTTGTCTTTTGACTCGCCCCTAAGCTCCCCGCATGAATAGGGATACGTTGTGACAGAACGGGGGTCTCGAAAGGCGGATGTTTTCGGATTTGGACGGGAAACCACGATTTAAAGAGGCTTTTATTAAGATTCGATTTGCTACTTCTTCTTTTGCTTGGAACTTCAACAAAAGGCTTACCCCGATCCCTCTAGATCGGTTTATCTACCCAATCTTACTTTGTTTTCTCCGTTTTTTAGTAGATTAGATCTGTTTTGTGTCTTTTACTTAGATGCATTAGGTTCTTTATTGAAGATTGCAGTTACTTGGCTTTAATAGATTAAGTCTTGCGTCACACATTTGTTCCACGGATTCGATACCTTGGGTTCACCACTCGAGGGAAGAAGGGTCCCTTGACTACGACGGGAGACTTGTACGCTTGCGAGTCACGAACGAACTTTGATACAAACATTAACCGTCAACAAGCCCCTTTTTTCCGGCGCCGTTGCCGGGGAACAAGTGATCAAGATTTGATTTTTTATTGCTTTTTTTGTAATTTTCAGTACTGATTTTGTTTTATTTTTGCATCTACTAAATTTCGATCATCCTCAAAATACATCTAATCTAGTTTGTCTAACTCTAGTCTTTATAGATTTGTTTTGTTTTCTAGTTTTTTTCGCATACTTTGTTTATTGCTAACCCTAACGAGAGATGGACGGCTACCTCTCCAACAAACCCAATAATTTTGTGGATGATCCGGAAAAACTTTACAAGGCTAAGGAGACGCGAAGCACATCAAGCTAAAAAGTCTGGATTTTGTAGATTCGGAGTCGGAAGACAAAGGATCGCAGGAATCTCCGAAGAATTCACCACCTCAAAGTCCGCAGGAGAATCGACCTCCACCAATGGGTGACCAACCACCGGAAGAACGCAAGATTGGGGAGCTATGCACCCCAGACATCATCGACCTACCAATCTTGAACCTCGAGGAGATCGGAAGACCGTTCGAGATCAAGACCTCAACAATCCGCATGGTGCAACATTCACCCTTCACCGGCAAAGAGGATCCGAACCTTCACCTCCAAGCATTCATTCAACTATGTCAGACTTTCAACATGGATGGGGTGACTCAAGATCAAATGAGGGCAAGGCTTTTTCCCGTTCTCACTACTCGGGAAGGCTTTGCAATGGTTCCACTCTCAACCGGCGGAGACGGTGCAAAATTGGAACACGTTGATGAAGGCTTTCATGAAGGACTACTACTCACCGGGTAAAACTCAAAGCTTGCGTAATAAGATTGCCACCTTTGTTCAATATCCTACAGAAACTATCTCGGAGGCATTCGAGCGCTTCAACGAGTACACCGGGCGGTTCCACATCACAAGTTCCCGAAAGAAGACCTCGTGCAAAAGTTCTATCAAGGACTCACCATGGCGTCAAGGACGATCATCGATGCATCGGCGGGAGGATCTATCATCGAGCTTACACCGACGGAAGCTTTCACGCTATTCAAGAAGGTCGCGGATAATGACACGTGGGCGTCATCGGGCGCCTACACCCGGCTCAACCCATGGGGAACGTCAAAGGAGTCTTGCAAGTGGAGAAGGAAGGCATACTCGAAGGCAAGATCGACTCGCTCATGAGGAGGTTGGAGAAGATGGAGATAGAAAAGAAAGAGGCTCAAGACTTGAAGGCCGCCGAAGCAAGGTCCACATGCGAAGAATGTGGAAAGTATGGCCATGTCCGCAAAGATTGTCCGGAGGAAGCCAAAGTGCTCGACTACATGAGGAAGGGAGAATTGCCGAACTTCCGCTACGGGCAAGGTAGGCCTCAATTTAATGCAAGCTCATCTATTCCTAACGCGGTTCCACTTCGGATACAGTTGAAGGAGTTCATGGATGAGCAAGCTAAGATCAACAAGGACACCGTCACCAAGTTCAAGACCATAGACAAGGTGTTGGAGAACATCGATAGCAAAGTGACGGAGGTCGGAAGTTCCAATCATCAAGTGCTCAACATGATGAAGATGCTCGAGACGCAAGTTGGACAACTTGCGGGGGCGCCTCACTAATGATGAAGGGAAGCTTCGGGACAACCCAAATGTCCCGAATCGGCGAAGGCCATTCAAACGCGTTCGGGGAAGGAGACCGAAGATCCGGAACGTTCCGCGGGAGCAAGGAAGCCTAAACCATCCACCGAGGTGGAAGGAGCGCTAAAGAGAAGGTTACGGGGATCGTCACCGAGGAACCCGAATTCGAGATGCCGGAGGATGACACGAGGATACCGCAACTCAAGCCACGCTACTTCCGAGGTAAACTTGACAACCACTTTGAGAAGTTCGTGGAAGTTGTGCGTAGACTTAGCATCAACATGCCGTTACTCGATGCCCTACAAGTACCTACATATTCTCGTTACTTTAAAGACATACTTGCAAATAAATATGAGATAGCAACACTCGGGGTAGATCATGTCAAGATGTCAGAGGAGTGTAGTGCAGCTATTGCTTATGGGCTAGAGAAGCAAAAAGACCCCGGGTGCCCTACAATTCCATGTTCAGTTGGTTCTTTCAACTTCGAGAAGGCGTTATGCGACCTTGGAGCTGGTGTGAGTGTCATGCCGAGGGATGTGTTCGAGAAGTTACGCCTACCGATGGAGCCTACGGGAATATGTTTGGAGCTGGGTGACAACTCCATTCGCTATCCCTTGGGCATTGCTGAAGATGTACCCGTGAAGATTGGACACCACTTCATCCCCGTCGACTTCGTTGTGCTCGAGATGGGAGAGAGGGAGAAGCCGCCGCTCATCCTAGGGAGGCCGTTCCTCAAGACCGTGGGAGCCACTATTGATGTTGGCAAGGGGGAGATCATGTTCGATATCAACGGAGAAAGGAGTTCCTTCAAGTTCCGTCCAAGGATTGAGGCATGCAACATGATTGGAGTGAAGGGAGAACCAAAACAAACGGAGGGGCTGAAAAAGAAGAAGGAGCCGAAAAAAGTGAACGTAACGAAAATTAAAGAAGGTGTTGCATCCGTCAAGACAAAGGAAGAGAAGCCGCCTGTGAAGACAAAAAAAATGACTAAGCCAGCCAAGCCAAAAGACAAGCCCGCGCCCAAGATGGTGCGGAAGTGGGTACCCAAGATTGCAACGCCCGCAAAGAGCGTTGATCCGGAGTAATCAAGTGAAGAAGTCTAGCTATAGACTATAAACGAAGCGCTAGGCGGGAGGCAACCCGTTTCGTCAAGTCAAGAATAAGCTACCGGGAGGACAACCCGATTCCAGGTTTTTCGAGTATTTTTAATAATTTAGTTTTTGAGTTTTACTACGCAAAGACATTAGACTTAGAAGTGGTTGAACAATATTAGAGACATAATTCTTGATTGAATGTTTGCTTTATCATAAACCCTTTGCATGAACCTTCCTATGTGCTTGTTTGATTCTTTTCTTTTCGAGAAACCCCTCAACCAAATAATTTCAGAACCTTAACTCAACCTTTCACCCTCATTATGGTGCTGAGGTTGACTTATTTTTCATGCTAAAACCACACGAGTAGATCCACGATTTATATTTAAGTGTTAATAAAATTCAGCACGTGGTAGTACTCGCGTGAACATAGAAATCAGCTTTTGGTTGGTTTTAAAAATTTTTATCCTTGGTTTCTCTAGGATTAGAATTTTTCTAAGCCTATTCTAATTTTGTTTTATTCAAAATCTTTCTTATTTAGCCAAAATTAGAACCTAAACCTATGCCCCCATGATCAAGCCGGGAAAACGTTCGCTCGCAACCGATGAAAGCAAACTTTACCGGTGTGACCAAAATCGACGTAGTCGAAAAATATTTTCGACTTACATTTGTTTTTAATGGTTTAAAAACTTCTCTAAAATTATGCTTGAGCTCTTGCATGGCTCTGAAAAATATTTTAAATTTCGAATTAGAGGAGTGCTTAACCTTAAACACACCTAAATGGAGGCAACTAGTTTGAATTAATCATGCATGCACCATTTGATCCCCTTTTATCAACTTTCACCAATTCCACATGCAAAGGACAAGCATGGTGGGCAGCAAGCATCAACTTTGCAGGATTTTCATGGTGGCATGTGAAGCAAGTGGAGCTAGGGAGCATGGACATGACCCAAAGCATGGAGCATCAAGTGGGAGGACCAATAATTCAAGAAAAGGAGTGGACGAGAGCGTTTGGGCGGTGCAACTCGTGGAGCACGCGAGCGGGGAAAGTTGCGAGAGGCGAAATGATCGTGCTTCGGGAGAAAGACGCGCCGAGGAGGAGGCGGAAGACCCCCGGGCCGGCCGGCCCGGGCCGGCCTGCCTCGCCCTATAAATGCAGCCCCCCGGCGCCCGTCTTCTCGCAGCAAGCTTCCCTCTCCTTCCCTTGTTTGTGTGTTCAAGTTTGTGTGCTCAGAACCTCCGTAGACTTAGCCAACCATCCCAAGCTTGAAAGCTCAAAGAAAAATCCACATCCTTAATCCACTCAAAGTCCACATCCGAAGCAAAGAGTTTAAGTGCCTAGTTTACCGGTTGCAACCCGGATTTTTAGTTGAAGAAAGAGTGCAGCAAACATGTGGAAGAAGACCACAAGTCTCTTCTCTAAGAAGAAGAGTTCGTCGTCGTCCAAGCCGTCATCAACCACGTCTTCGAGGAGGCACTCGGTTTCCGAGTCTCCTCGGAGCATGGAGACGGACACGGCACCACCGAGGAGGAACGACGCTCTCCTCCTTGGTGGTATGAGGGCTGCGAGAAGCACTTCCATGAGGTTCACCGAACCTCGTGGGCACACAGAGGAGCAGCCCGCGCCACCACGACGATCGACTCGCTCAACCGCGCCACCTCCTTACACCCCGACACAATCTTCGTACGGCTTCATTATCTTGTCGGTGGAGGAGGAGGATAGGCTCGCCAATCTTGAGAAGAGGCTTGTGCCAAACGTCGAGTTCGACGACCAAGCACTCTACACCTTGGGTTTTTGCACCGACATATACTACATGTTGGGGCACCTCGGGTGGGTTCAGTTCTCCAACGGAATATCGGTGGACACCCACTTGGGTTACGCCTTGGAAATATTAATGACTATTGCACCCATCGTTGATGATGATGGGGTGCAAAGCTTGTCATTCCGTTTGGAGGGAATCGAGCAAGTGGTTCCCTACGAGCACGTAAGGGAGCTGCTTGGATTCCACAAGGGAGCTCCGGAGAAAGTTGACGTGCCTCCCGGCATGTTGGCGGGATTTTGGGGCATGATCTCCGGAGAAGCCCATCAACAACGCAATTGCATCCGCAACCCCATTATCCGGATATTTCACTCTTGGATGTGCAAGAGGGTATTGGGGAGGATGAGGGAAACAAAGGTGACCGACACGGAGTTGAATTGGCTATACTCGGCTTTAATTGCCAGGCAGCCAATTGACCCCTCTTACCTCATGATCAACCGTTGGTATTGTGAAGCAACATCGGGGGCTGGTAATATTGGTTCGGGGTGTTACCTCTCCATGTTGGCCTTTTCCCTGCGGCCGGGGATCGCAAGGAACCCCGCTCACCTTTTGCGTGGTACCTCTCTCGGTTTTGAGTACTTGAGGCAAGGCAAGTACATTAGTGGAGATGAGAGAGGAGGTTATCGGTTGGCCATAGTGAACCTCCCCCTTCCGAATGAGAGGCTTAGGCTTTTCACCGAAGGAAGGGAAGATTGGTTGGAAGAGGGACTACTTGTCCCTGCAAGGAAGAACAAAAGAGGAAGAATCGTAGAGGAGGGAACATCCTCCGCACAAGCGAGTGGAGCACAACCCAATGTGCAACCATTCGGCGGGGTTCCTCCTCCGCCAAGTTATTACGGAGGGTCTCAACAACAAGCATGGGGGGTGGTGCACCGGTACCCCCACAAAATTATGTTGTGCCCAACGCTAACTTCGCGGAGTCCTACGCTCACCATCCCCAACCACAACAAAGCATGGCCATTATTGGAGGGTATGCTGCAAGAAATGCTCAAAACATCGCAGCCATCCAATCTAACGCAGCTCAACTCGGTGAAGGCAACGCAAATATTGCCTTTGAACTTGGACGCCTTCACCTTGTGGAGCCAAATCAATTTGAAGGAGGAAGCGTCCAACCATATTATGAGCAAGGGTATTATTATCAAGACTATCAACATCAACCACCGACGGAGGACTAGAAGATTTAGGAACTTTAGTTTTCTTTTCTTTTCTTTTTCTCTGTAATTTTCAGCTTTTGCTTATGTGTGTTTGCGTAGTATTTTTCTGTTTTTATTTAATTTCAGCAAGCATGTTTGTTTATTTTCAGTGTGTATTTCAACTTGATATCACCATTAATAAAGTCACCACCTTGATTATATCATTGTAAAAGTTACAAAATTCGTGCCATGATGATATATGATTAAAATTGCAGCTTTGTTCATCTTTGTAATCGCTTTATGCATGTTTAAGCTAGTGCTCTCTTAAAAATACAGATCTGAATTTATTTAAATGCTAGCTTAATTTTCAGCGGAGGTTATGATTAAAATAAAGACCCATAGTGTTTTATGTGCTCTCAAGTTATGAATAGATTAAAGATGTCTTTTATGCTCAAAAATATTGCTAACCTTGTCACAAATATCACTTGTGTGTTGCTCAACCTATCCAAAGCCTTATATATATTTGAGTGCATAAACCTTAGTGTACAAGATTTATTTTTGAGTGCGTTATTGCAGGCCATGATTTCTCTGGCCCGAGACTAAAAAGCTGGTCATTCCATTTTTGCGTATCTATCTTTTTGCTAGCCTTTTATCCGTGCATTGTGTATCCCCGCATCGGTGATCTCACAAACTTCGCCGGATATCCACCCTTAAACCAAATATCATCTTTTTGTGATTACCTCCTTGACCACAACCTATCGTTGAGAATGGATCATCAATTCAAGGAAGATCGCAAGACGGTGCCAACGTTGAAGATTTCAAGTATCTCTCCAAGGAAAAATTCTCCGGTACCTACCTTATTTTTCGCCTCTTTGCTCGAGGACGAGCAACGTCTAAGCATGGGGGAGGAGGTAGGTACGGTGCAGTTTTAGAGTTCAAAAGGGAGTATTTTAAAAAAATATATATAATGATGAAAGAAAAAAAATCCAGCGGTATTCATGACTTTCAAGGTATAAAAAAATCAAAACTTCGTTGTGAAAGTCATGGACTGAATATATGACGAGGAAAGAAAAAATGAATGAATGAAAGAATGAAAAGAATGAAAAATATAAGAAAGAAAAAATATATTTGTGCGTAAAGTGAACTCCCCGGTTCTCTAAGAGTGCATTCAAGGCTTCAAGATAAAAAGATCCATTCTCATTTTCCAACCATGTGCAATCCGATAACGAGGACTTCTTTTGTGCCTCGGGATCACTCTTTGCCATTTGCACATGTCCACTCATCTAAAGTGTGTGTATTTTTCTCTTTCCCCTCCTTGAATTAACATTATTTTCCAATGACCTTTTTGATGAGTCTCGGTAAGACCATGAGAAGCTTGTCTTGTTTTGACAACACCTCATTTATAAATTCTTGTTAGGACTAAACTTTCCCAAAGCTTCATATAAAGCCTACCACATATATATGAGAGGGAAAGGAGTAGAATATATAGGCTTGAGAGACAAGTGAGATGAGAGTTTATGAGCAATACACGAGATGATTTAAATTTGTGAATTTGGTTTAGCTTTTCTTTATCTCGTTCTTCATTTCAAAAATTCTGAGATCTATTTAAAACTTTGTGAGCATGTTAATACTTGTGGGATAAGCTTAATAAGAATCTACCCTCCGTAGAATTGAAGGCTAGTACATTATGGAACTTTAATGAATTAAAATTTTGAGAGCATTATGTTTTCTCATGTGTAATCAAGTGCAAAGTTTAAACATTGTTTAGCAATGATGATATCCATCGAAGGCTTACTCGAGGACGAGCAAGGTTTAAGCATGGGGGAGATGTTGACGGTGAAAATCCGTCAACCTAGCCATGAGTTTACCTTCGGTGTTGGCATGAGTTTTATACCTTATCCATTGGTACTAACCCCCGTGGTATAACAAGTTCACGTGTGCATGTCGTTTTTGGAGTTTAATGTTTATGCAGGGATTTAGTGTTGAATGCAAGACTTTCGGGATAAGTTCATCAAGCACCTCATGTCAAGACCTTGAAGCCCTGAACAAGTCATGCAATGAAGCAAAATTAACTCCAAGAAGCCGGGGACTTGATCCGAGAAGACGACAGACTCCAGGGACCTGACCAGAAAAGTGCTGAATCTTGCAAGACAAGGAGTTGAGTCCAATTCGGAGAGAAACCGACGACATGGACCTACATGCGAAGGGGGAAGCATCCGGGAAGCAAGGGAACCGACCTCGGGCAAAGGAGCCCGCGGGGCCGGGCCTAAATGGGCCCGGGCGGCCGGCCCGATCCGGTCGGCCCGAGCCCATTTAGGACCCAAACGCGTCGTCCTTTGCCCTAGCCGCCAATCGGGCTATTTATAGTCCCCCGACCGAGAGCCACGCGGAGAAGATTTCGTCTTCGGCCGCCGAGAAGCGAGAGAAGAGAGGGACACCATCTAGGAGAGGAGAGGGTCGAGCTAGTTGACTAGGGTTTCCCTAGCCGACGTGGGAACCTTGCAAGGAAGACCACGTCGGAGTTCCCGGGAGCTAGAAGCAAGATCAAGGAAGGATCCCGGTGGTGATCTTGTGTATGTATCATTGTTATAGTTGAATTATCAAGTTGAATCTTTTCTCAGCGATCAAGTGTTTCCTCGAAGATTTCGTTTTTCGATCGGCTTTGCTTATTCCAATTCTATTCTCGAGATAGATTACATAGGGTGTTCTTGTAGCCGCGGTGGCTAGAGGTACACACCGGATCTTCCGAAAGAATCTCGACTTGTCTTTTGACTCGCCCTAAGCTCCCCGCATGAATAGGGATACGTTGTGACGAACGGGGGTCTCGAAAGGCGGATGTTTTCGGATTTGGACGGGAAACCACGATTTAAAGAGGCTTTTATTAAGATTCGATTTGCTACTTCTTCTTTTGCTTGGAACTTCAACAAAAGGCTTACCCCGATCCCTCTAGATCGGTTTATCTACCCAATCTTACTTTGTTTTCTCCGGTTTTTAGTAGATTAGATCTGTTTTGTGTCTTTTACTTCGATGCATTAGGTTCTTTATTGAAGATTGCAGTTACTTGGCTTTAATAGATTAAGTCTTGCGTCACACATTTGTTCCACGGATTCGATACCTTGGGTTCACCACTCGAGGGAAGAAGGGTCCCTTGACTACGACGGGAGACTTGTACGCTTGCGAGTCACGAACGAACTTTGATACAAACATTAACCGTCAACAGCTGCCAGTACCGCCACCAGCCACCTCCATGGCCGCCGCTGCCTAGCTCTCTAGCTCCCAACCGTCGCCGCCCTATCCTTCCTATAGCCTCCACTGGTCCTCCTCATCGCTACCCGGCCGCTGCCCGTCCTCCAGGCCCGGCCATAGTCGTGCCTTCGCGGGCCTTCCCTGCAAATGTGTTATTAGGGTTACAGCAGTACCTTCGAAAAATCATTAAAAATCGTAGAAAAATCAAAAAAATGCAAAATCAATTTTGTTGGGTTCGTGGTGAAGAAATCT
Source organism: Cenchrus americanus (assembly GCA_947561735.1). Lineage (NCBI taxonomy): Eukaryota > Viridiplantae > Streptophyta > Magnoliopsida > Poales > Poaceae > Cenchrus > Cenchrus americanus. The sequence goes on along the minus strand of OX387245.1, from coordinate 77,109,859 downwards.
ATCTTTTCTAAGAAAACATGTATAGGGTTTTTCTGCACAGTTTTTGAATTAAAAATTCAAACTCAGTTTGGAGTGTTTTTAGTGTGATTTAAAATATACACATGCTATGAACTTGAATTTTGGATATGTTGCTCTTTATATCATGTCTAGATCTGTGGCAAAAGTTTGCATGATTTTGATGCATATATTTTCAGTTATGTTTTATTTAAGCTTTATGATATAATAAGTTTGATGCTTTTTATAGCACCTTTAATGAACTTTTCTTTGAGCACAAGTGCACCCTAGGGCTTTGAATTGATGATTAGTACCCCTGGTGTGATGGATGTGAATTTAGGGAATTGTTTACTAGGTGTTTTGGATTTAATCTTGTGTAGGAGCTTAAATTCAAATTCTGAAAAATAAATTGAATTTGCAACCATGCCTTGGTCAGAAACTCATTTTTGGCATACTTGACCTGTAGGAGAAAGTTAAGATCAAAAAGTTTATTAAATCTTTTTATATGAATTAATGTTGATTTACTAGGCTGAGATTTGTCTTTTTCGTATAAATTAATTTATAAATGATCTTAGGCCAAATTTTGGTGTGAGAGCTTAAACTAAGCATATGTTGCTGTGTGCAAAAGATTAGGCTCATTGGAAGTGTTTTTGATTTAATTTGGATTTATGGTAGAAAGGCTTGTTATAAATAATTAAAGAAAGAAATGGAAATTAAATGTGCTAAATTGTAAAATCATGTTTGTTTCTGTTTTTATTAAATTAAACACACCCCCTTGCTGTTTGGTGAAGTTAAGTAACTTAAATTGCTTAGATGTGCACACAATCACCATCAAAATAGTGTTGTGTTATTTATCACACACCCTAATAATTTATATGAGAAAATATTAATATTTGGGTGTATGTGACCAACAAGAGTTGGTTTTGTGGTAATTCTCCCACCTTCACCATAATCTAATGCATGTGCATGTGAACGTGTAGATCTTCCCGACGGGACTTACACGCTTACCCGGGGAGGAGGAGGGAGCGGCCCAGCGGGGAGTTGAATCAAGTTAGCGTGCAGCAAGACCTGGACCAAAGTCCGGAAGAGCCAAAGGCTTGTTTGGGTGTAGAGTCTGAGGAAGGCAAGCACCGGTTTCATCTAACCCATGTTTTAAATTAAAATCATGTCCTTTACTTTTCAGCACCATATGCTTTACTTTGTGCATTTAAGTTTCAGGAGTTGCTTTGAAACCTAGATGCATGATCCTTAGGACTCCTATGCTCTTTTACTAGTATGTTAGGAACGCTAGTGCCATGCTCTAAGGTCACGGTAGAAGTCGAGTAATGACTCATTGCTCGCGAGATATAGGATGCTTATGTTGGAATCATAAGTTGGTTAAATTGACTCGCTCATGTGGTAAGAGCAATGGGTTCGGTCTCGACCGAGTAGCATGGTGCTGGTCCTAAGCTATTGAACGTACCAAGTACTTGCCGGGAATGGGATCGGTAAGCCTAGTACCTTCTGAACCGGGGTGGGATCTTTCTAGCTACCCGCTTGGGATGTGTCTCCGGGCTAGCTACCCGTGGTATAGTGTGTGAGTCCAGACTGGTCGGGTTAGACCCTCTGGATAACCGTGTACCAGAGTTTGTAGCGTCTGATCCCAAACTATGGGATGTTGGGAACCGCCTGGTCGGGGTAGACACTGCATTTGCTTTTATTTGAATTCTTGGGGTCTACTTCCTCCGTGTATCTTGGGTTTACCTTGCAAGGCTATAAATCGATCGATCGTCGGTCACTCGCCGTTATCTGAGTCGGCTTGACCACTGGCTACCCCATATTTATTTATGGAACATTTTGGATTAATATTGTTACCTGTTTAATATTGTTTGCACAACATGCTTGTTTAGTACAGGTGCTCACCTAGACTGATTAACATACTAGAATATGAGCTAAAACTTGAAAATAAGGATCCACTCTTAGTCGCTTTTGGCAAAACAAACCCACAAGCCAAAAAGCCTTGCATGTCTAGTCTTACTTTATTTTTGTCGGGTAAGTCTTGCTGAGTATTAGTACTCAGCCTTGCTTAATTTGTTGTTTTCAGGTAATCCCATCTGGCCTGGTTCTATCCCAGATGGTTGGGAGCTTGAATGGGAGAACGATGATGATGAGTGATATGCATGGATGGCCTCCCGTGTGTATCATGCGCTAGTTTTATTTTTTCGCTGTTTAAACTCTGAACCATGTTTACTTTTATGTACGAAAAACCTGGTTTGTAATAATGTTGAACTTGTGAACTTTAATGTAATGTAATGTTGTACTCTGGTCCCGCCTTCGTGTGGGCTTAGCGCATATCAGCGATCCTGTTGTATGTGATTTACCGGGCTTTACCTGGCGGGAGCGACAGAATAGTTCTTTATTATTGCTTAATGGCCATGTGGACAGGCTTAGGCGATAATACGGAACTATTTTGGGCGGTTCTGCCACAGCTGGTACTAGAGCAATGATATGCACCAGAGTAATTAAAATACCTTAACAAACTTGTTTTTGGAATAAAAGTTGCCATTATTAATAATCTTGCTAAAAGAATAGGACGTTAAGGTTTAATCTAGTCCGAGAGGCCCTAGAGGGAATTTTTGGGTTCTTTCAGGTGGCTAGTATTCTATGGTGTATTTAGTCTGACTTCCAGCACATCTATTCCTGTCAAAACTTACTTTCATGCACAACCATACTAGTTCATCACGTTTTGCCATACGTGGTGGTACCACAGGGAAGTCCCGTGAGGGACTAGTGGGACCTATTCCAATGGGTGCCACGTCGCGTCTGCGTCTCATCACGTTTTGCCATACGTGGTGGTACCACAGGGAAGTCCTGTGAGGGACTAGTGAGACCTATTCCAATGGGTGTCACCTCGCGTCTGAGTCTCGTCACGTTTTGCCATACGTGATGGTACCACGGGAAAGTCCATGAGGGATGAGTGAGGCCTATTCCAATGGGCACTCACGTCGTGTCAGAGTCTTAAATAGGACGTTGTCCATGCAGCGGCTTTATGCATGGATACCATTTCTATAAGCGAACGGTAATGAATGTGGACGCTTTTGTGAGTGCTGGCACAAAAGGTCTTGAATATCTGTGATTTTCTGCAGGTACACTAACCACGGTTGTTAGGCACGGTAATTAAGAAACGAATAGCTTCCGACTAGTTATTATAGGGAGAGACGTTTATATATGCCCTGCCACCGGCACTAACTTCGTTTTTAAGGTTAAAAGATTTGTGAGGAAGTTTAGGACCCTTTTTGCATCATGTAAAAGCTATTGAACCAAAAATGAACTTAAATCATGTGTCATTTGGTCTTTAATTAAATTGTGTTTCTTAAGGACAATCATGCTAGTTTGATGCTTTGATGTGTGATTGAGCAAAATTTAACTAGCTGCTGTCCAAATCTTCCTAAGGATTATCTAGAAAATTTCTGGCTAGGTGTTCTTTAGGGAAATTGTTCATCACCTAGTTAAGTTTGCTCCCTGAATTTCTCATGATTTTAGGAGGTTTAAAACTGAAGTAGGATAAAAATGGCTAGCCTACGTCTTGCTGAATAGCTGTCAAAATTCTGAGTTAGGCAGAAAACTCGAATCTTTACCTATAGTTCCAAACAGAATTTGACCTGAGAATCTACAGCAAAAATGTTCATTATCTAGCATAGATCATTCTGTAAAAAATTCATGGTAATTGGGTACTCATGTATTGAGTTATGGTCTTTTTAGTGAAGCTCTTCCTTGCTGAATTTCTGGGCAACATCACTCTGAAAATGGACCTTTTTCACCCTTTTCCAATCTGAATTGGTTCGACCTTTGAATACCAAAAATGTGAGTTATAACATTGTCGAGTTGCTCGCAAAAATTTGGAATTTTTGGGGTACTGGTTTTGCAGTTATGAATTTTTGTTCAGAACTGCCAGTTTTGTCATATTGCATGTTAAACTCATATTTTTGGGTTCTAACATGTGTTTGTAATTATTTTACAGATGGCTGCCCCCGGGTTTGTTGTGGTGGGCGCTGATGGCACGTTTGCCACCACTGGCTTGCAGTGGGAGGGCTTCACACGCATTGCGTGGAGTGCCTTGTGTGCTGTCGGCTACACCACCCCTCCCTTCTACGAGGGGGTGGAGTACGAGGAGTGGGGCGTACCGAGCTGCAGAGTTCGAGTGACTGTGCTCCCCCACCCGGGCCACCCCGAGTGGGCAGACTTGAGCATGGAGCTCCTCTGTTTCCGCGCTGTCGAGGCAGTGGAGTCGGCAGCATTGATGGTGCTCCACGCTATTTCCACCCACAGACCGCAGGAGATGCTTCAGACCCCGTTGGGGTTGGCTCTAGCCTTGGACCCCAACGATCCGATATGGCTAGCCAGGATGGCCAATATAGCCACACTTCTCGAGACTGTGCCACCCTACGACACAGTACAGACTTTGGGCACGTGCTTGAGGGCCTTGTACGCTCTACAGGACCTTCGTCGGGTTATCGCAGATGACTTGGCTAGTCGTCTTACTGGAGCTACTTGGTACATCTCCTGGGTTGTCGGCCTTTTCACCGAGCAGTATGTTAAGTACACTCAGGCTGTGCAGATTATTGCTGACCTTCAGGATCAGATACAACAGCTCTAGGAGCAGGCACACCAGTTTCTGTTTGAGCGAGGTGACCACTTGCGGCGGATCTCGGACTTGCGGGGTGGGCGGCGAGGCTGCGAGGTTCAGGCCGGTTGACGAGGGATGCCGAGAGGCTTGTGCACCTTGAGCACATCCGGGATTTGCGGGGAGCAAGGTTGGGGACCTCGAGCTCGATATACAGGCCTTGGAGGGTGTTGTGGTTATGCTCCAGCAGGGCACCACCCACCGGCTATTGTTGATGATGAGCAGATGGAGATCCAGCTGGACCCAGAGGAGGTTCAGGACGTTCCCGGACTCGATTAGAGGAGCTTGGTGCTCTATTCTTACATGTCGCGGGGAAACTCTCCATAGTTTGTACATAGGACCTAGATCCTAGTTGTTGTAATAGGAAAACTTGGTATGTACTCTTGTTATCCCTTTTGGTTGGATTTTGGTGCTAGGCTGACTTAGAGTATTCTTTTGTGTAGCTAGAAGCTACATAGTGACCCCCTATGTAATGGTGATCCAGCAAATTTTGTAATCTGTTGCCTCAAAATTTTGTAATCTGTAATTATGGTGGAAAACACCTTCCCGGCAGCAATCTGCCTAAGAAATGAAATGGAGAAAGTTATGGTCATTTCTGGGTTTTGCAATGACTACCAAAGTTGTTTGAAATTTTATAATGATCATGCTCACCAAAATTCAGCATTTTTGCGTGTGTAGTTTAAGAAATATCGAATTTTTAGTAAGTTGCTGGCTGCTGTCCAAACTGCTAGACAGAACCTTAAAAACTGAATTTTTCAACCCCTTTAAAAGATGAATCTGATCTGGAGTTGAATACCAAAGTTGAAGCTTATAAAATTCTACACATGCTGACCAAATTTTATGAATTTTGGACTTCTGTACAGAGAGTTATGAATTATTTACTCAGAACTGTGATGCTGTCTGAATTCTGAAATTTTCTATAAGTCTGAATTTTCGTATGCATATTCTTCTTGTATTCTTTTAAGCAAGCTTTGAATATGTATCTAATGAAAGTTCAACTTTTCAGATGTCTGATAACACACAGAATGACTCTCGGGGTGCGGGAGGCAGTGGGGATGCTCCTCTTCCCCCACCTCCACCCATGACACCCGCAGAAGCGTTTATTGCTGCGCAGACCGAAGTGTTGCGCCAAATACTTCAAACTCAGCAGCAGATCGCTCAAAGATTGCAGCAACCTGTACACAATCAAGGTCATGTTCAGGAGGGGCCTAATGCAGTCATGTCCTATGAAAAATTCAGGGCAATGAGGCCACCCCTCTTCACCAAGGCAGAGGAGCCCCTAGAGGCTGATGCTTTCATCAGGGCCCTAGAGGCCATGTTTTCCATCTTCACACTTCCTTGCTCAGAAGAACATAAGGCAGGCTTCGCTACTCAGCAACTGAGGGGTGAAGCATTAATCTGGTGGGAGCATTTCAAGTCCATGCAGCCACAGGGTCACCAGATTACTTGGGCAGAATTCAAGAAAGCATTTAAAGAGCATCATATTCCCAAGGGTCTTGTTGATAGGAAGATGAGAGAGCTAATGAATCTCAAACAAGGCTCTGACTCGGTCTATCGGTATGCTCGAAGTTTAATAGTCTCTGTCAGTATGGGGACTATCATGTTGATACTGATAAGAAAAAGATGGAGCGATTCCGTGAAGGGCTTGATGGGGAGCTCTATGAGAGGTTGAACTTAATCAAAGGCGATAGCTATCCCGAGCTAGTGAACTTGGCCATCTCTCGGGAGGACGCCATGAAGAGGGCTCAACGGGATAGAAAGAGGAAGTTTAATCAAGCTTCGGGCGAGTGGCCAAGGCAAGAAATTTAAATTTGTGAAGAAGAATGTGCGGGGGTGCCCCCCGGCCATCTTCGCTGGACGCTGGGTGATGAGGCAATCTCAGTCTAAGCCGTCTAGCAGCTTTGGCTATCGCAGCACTCAGCAGACCACTCCTAGGCCTAGTGCACCCCCACCCGCCCGCAGCAATGATGATCGCCGTTGCTATAGCGCGGACGGTACTGGGGCACTATGCTAACAAGTGCACACGCCCTCGACAGCAACATCAGCAAAGTCAGGGGCAAGGCTCTAAGGCTGGAAATCAGGGAAAGAAACAAACTGTGCAAGTGAAGCAAGGCCATTTGAACTTCACCACAGTGGTTGATCTACCAGAGGGAGCACCAGTCTTGACGGGTACATTTTCTATCCGTGGTCGTCCAGTTATTATATTATTTGATTCTGGTGCTACTCATAACTTTATTAATGTGAAAACCGTGAGAAATTTGGACTTGAAGTGGTGTCATACTAAGCAGGCCTATATGATTGCCACACCGGGTGGAAAGGTTGCTTCAAATCAAGTAGCCTTAAGCGTACCACTTGAGTTAGGTAGCAAAACTTTTCCAACTAATCTGGTCACTATGTACCTAGAAGGGGTAGATGTTATCTTAGGCATGAATTGGATGACTCAGCACAAAGTTGTCCTGGATATTTCTGAAAGAATGTTAGAAATCAACTCACCTTTGATCGGAAATTCAATTGTGTACCTTCCCCCAACCGGCCGTAAAGGCTCATGTGTGTATGCAGCCATGACTACTCAACTTGAGGACATTCCAGTAGTATGTGAGTACATGGATGTCTTTCCTGATGAATTGCCTGGCTTGCCACCAGACAGAGATGTTGAGTTTGTCATTGAGCTACAGCCTGGTACTGCTCCTATTTCTAAGCGATCTTATAGAATGCCACCCAAAGAACTTGCTGAATTAAAGAAACAACTTCAAGAGTTGCTTGATAAGGGCTACATCCGCCCCAGCTCTTCTCCTTGGGGCTGTCCTGCCCTCTTTACGAAAAAGAAAGATGGTAGCCCGAGGTTGTGTGTGGACTACCGAGCCTCTCAATGCGGTGACTATCAAAAACAAATATCCGTTGCCCCGCATTGACGTGCTATTTGACCGGTTGGTCGGAGCTAAGGTCTTCTCAAAGATCGATCTTCGGTCCGGTTATCACCAAATTAAAATCCGGCCTAGTGATATTCCCAAGACGACTTTCTCTACTCGCTATGGCCTATATGAATTCTTGGTTATGTCTTTCGGTCTTACAAATGCACCAACCTACTTCATGTACCTTATGAATTCCGTGTTTATGACGGAGTTGGATAAATTCGTCGTGGTTTTCATTGACGACATCCTTATTTATTCCAAGAATGCGGAAGAACATGCGGAACATCTTCGCATTGTGCTACAACGCTTGCGAGAACATAAACTCTATGCTAAATTCTCCAAGTGTGAGTTTTGGCTGGATAGTGTTAAATTTCTGGGGCACACTATTTCCGGCGAAGGCATATCCGTCGATCCAAGCAAAGTGCAAGAGGTTATGGATTGGCAACCTCCTAAATCAGCTCATCAAATCCGCAGCTTTCTAGGCTTTACTGGTTATTATCGCCGTTTTATTCCGGATTTTTCTAGGATTGCTAAGCCTATGACCGAGTTGCTAAAGAAAGGTGTGAAATTTGTGTGGAGTGAGGCTTGTGATAAATCTTTCCAAAAGTAAAGAGAACATTTAACTTCAGCCCTAGTGCTAGCGCAGCCGGACAATTCAAAGCCATATGAAGTTTATTGTGATGCTTCAGGCACGGGTCTTGGCTGTGTTCTTATGCAAGAAAATCGGGTTATTGCCTATGCCTCACGAGCGCTTCGCCCTCATGAGAAGAATTATCCCACACATGACTTAGAGCTAGCAGTGGTTGTTCATGCATTGAAAATATGGAGGCATTACCTTATGGGGACCCGCTGCAATATCTTTACTGACCACAAAAGTCTCAAATACATTTTCACTCAATCTGATTTAAATATGAGGCAAAGAAGATGGTTAGAGTTAATCAAAGATTATGATCTTGAGGTCCATTACCATCCTGGAAAGGCGAATGTAGTTGCAGATGCTCTAAGCCGCAAGGCTCACTGCAATTGCCTATCAATGGAACCCTACAGTGACACTCTGTGTGAGGATTTGAGAAGGCTAAACTTGGAAATTGTTGAACAAGGAAGCCTGAGTGCCCTTTCCGCGGAGTCTGACCTGTTTGATAGAATTGTTAAGGCTCAACTCAAGATGAGGGTATTCTCTTAATTAAACAAAAATTGCTAGAAAAGGATCCTAAACATAATTGCTTCCGGAAGGATGAGAAAGATATAATCTGGTTTGGGCAACGCCTTGTTGTCCCAGATAATTGGGAGTTGAAAAAGGAAATCTTTGATGAGGGTCATCTCTCTAAATTCTCTATCCATCCGGGGAGTAGTAAAATGTATCAAGATTTAAAGGAGAATTTTTGGTGGTCCAATATGAAGGTGGACATTGCCAAATATGTGTCGGAATGCGATACTTGTCAAAGAATCAAAGCGAGTCACTTGAAACCTTCTGGGACTCTTCAACCCCTACCCATACCTTCATGGAAGTGGGATGACATAAGTATGGACTTTGTGTCAGGATTGCCACTCACATCTAGGAAACATGATTCCATCTGGGTTATCATTGGCAGATTGACAAAAACAGCTCACTTTATTTCAGTCCGCACTACATATGATGCCAAAGATTATGCAAGTCTTTATATTGAGCACATTGTTCGCTTGCATGGTGTTCCTAAAACCATCATTTCTGATAGGGGATCTCTCTTTGTGGCACGTTTTTGGGAACAATTACATATGTCACTTGGCACAAAAATCATACGCGAGTTCGGCTTATCGTCCTCGACCGATGGTCAAACCGAAAGGGTAAACCGGATTCTAGAGGACATGTTGCGAGCATGCGTGATTCATTTTGATAAGAGTTGTGACAAGTGTCTCGCCCTGGCTGAATTTTCTTACAATAACAGTTATCAAGCCAGCTTGAAAATGGCACCTTTTGAGGCTCTTTATGGATGGAGATGTCGTACTCCCTTGAACTGGTCACAGACCGGGGAGAGGAAATTCTTTGGTCCGGCCCTAGTTGAGGATGCCGAAGAAAAAGTAAGGGTAATCAAGGAAAACTTGAGAATTGCACAAGAAAGACAAAAGAGTCATTATGACAAGGGAAAGGCACCTAGAGAATACAAAGTTGGTGCCTTTGTCTACTTAAAAGTTTCGCCAACCAAGGGTGTTCAAAGATTTAGTGTGAAAGGGAAGCTAGCTCCTCGCTACATTGGCCCTTATGAGATCATTCAAGTCTGTGGGCCAGTGGCATACCGTATTCCGCTACCCGAACGATTCTCTGCCATGCACAATGTGTTTCATGTATCACAATTGAGGAAATGTGCACATGAACCGGCTAGAGAAGTGATTGAAGAAGCTAATGCTTGGATTGAACCGGATCTCTCTGTTGTGGAACATCCTTTGAGAATTCTTGATGTAAAAGAAAGAAAAACTCGAAGGCAATCTGTAAAGATGTATAAAATCCAATGGAGTCATCATACCGTAGAAGAAGCTACATGGGAAACTGAACATTATCTCAATGAGAATTATCCGGGTTTTCTTGAATCAAGGCAAAGTAAGTTCTTTCCCTTACTTCCATCTTTTAAGTCCTAAATCTCGGGACGAGATTTTTTTTAAGGGGGGTAGGCTGTAACATCCCTGATGTTTAATTGTGCTAATGACATTAATTACATGAATTAATCAAGGTTAATTACCTTCTAAGCATGTTTGATGTGATTGGGCACACTTTTGCACAAAAGACCTCGGTCAAAACCCCAAATCCCGGTCAAACCCTAGATCTACTTTAAAGGCTGAAATGGTTTTCTTGCGCGTTCTCCAAATTTCACTATAGAAGTTCAAAATCGGCCAATACAAAAGTTGTTCGTTATTTCCGGGAACACATTTTTCGTAATTGGCGGACATTCCAATTTTGAGTGCAAATTGGCCAAAAATCGAGTTCTCGCACCGTGAACGATAGAAATCGAGCTGTGGAAAATCTGCAACTTCGGTCGACGTTCCCGGGCAAATCGTTGATCAAAACATATGTCGCCCTTTGGGAAAGTTGTAGATCTATAGCTCCTCTACAACTTTGCTTTTGGGAGATTTTCAACTTAGTTGACGATTTTTGGAGTTTCGCAATTTCGAAAACAGGTAAATGAAATAGAAACGGAGCCGACCGACGTCGTCTCGCGCTCCAGAGCGCCGCGCCGTTCCCGTCGGCCACGTGCCGCGCACGCAGGGCTCCGGCGTACGGACCCTCGAGTCCGTCGCGGTGGACCGCGCGCCATGGGCCCTCCGCCCTTTTGCCTCCCGTGCGTCGCGCCTAGGCGGGCGGACGGGCCGGCCGGGGGGCCACGCGCCGCGCGCCGGCTGCGCCGCGCGAGCGCCGCGCATGCGGAGCCGTCCGCCGGCCGCGCCGCGCCGTAGGATACCTCGCCCTCGTTCCCGTCGTCCCGCGCGCGCAAAACACTCTGGGTCGCACCCTGCTCGCGCTGCCAGTACCGCCACCAGCCACCTCCATGGGCGCCGCTGCCTAGCTCTCTAGCTCCCAACCGTCGCCGCCCTATCCTTCCTATAGCCTCCACTGGTCCTCCTCATCGCTACCCGGCCACTGCCCGTCCTCCAGGCCCGGCCGTAGCCGCGCCTTCACGGTAGCCGCGGGCGCACGGGGGCGCCTCGCCGCCGGCCCCCGGCGAGGCCTGTTCCGGCCCGCCGCCGCCCCAATCCGGCGGGACGAGGTGCGCCGCGGCCCCCGGGGCCGTTTCCCGGCGAGGGCCGACAGGGATCCGCCGCCGGCGGCGAGCTCTACGCCGGTGAGGACTACATTGCGTTGATTGCAGTCTTTCTAGGGTTGTTTCCGTAAACCAGGGACCCCTGCATAATTTCGGAAAATAAGTTCGAGGGCCTTCCCTGCAAATGTGTTATTAGGGTTACAGCAGTACCTTCGAAAAATCATTAAAAATCGTAGAAAAATCAAAAAAATGCAAAACCAATTTTGTTGGGTTTGTGGTGAAGAAATCTATCTTTTCTAAGAAAACATGTATAGGGTTTTTCTGCACAGTTTTTGAATTAAAAATTCAAACTCGGTTTGGAGTGTTTTTAGTGTGATTTAAAATATACACATGCTATGAACTTGAATTTTGGATATGTTGCTCTTTATATCATGTCTAGATCTGTGGCAAAAGTTTGCATGATTTTGATGCATATATTTTCAGTTATGTTTTATTTAAGCTTTATGCTAGAATAAGTTTGATGCTTTTTATAGCACCTTTAATGAACTTTTCTTTGAGCACAAGTGCACCCTAGGGCTTTGACTTGATGATTAGTACCCCTGGTGTGATGGATGTGAATTTAGCGAATTGTTTACTAGGTGTTTTGGATTTAATCTTGTGTAGGAGCTTAAATTCAAATTCTGAAAAATAAATTGAATTTCCAACCATGCCTTGGTCAGAAACTCATTTTTGTCATACTTGACCTGTAGGAGAAAGTTAAGATCAAAAAGTTTATTAAATCTTTTTATATGAATTAATGTTGATTTACTAGGCTGAGATTTGTCTTTTTCGTATAAATTAATTTATAAATGATCTTAGGCCAAATTTTGGTGTGAGAGCTTAAACTAAGCATATGTTGCTGTGTGCAAAAGATTAGGCTCATTGGAAGTGTGTTGACGGTGAAAATCCGTCAACCTAGCCATGAGTTTACCTTCGGTGTTGGCATAACTTTTGTATCTTATTCATTGGTACTAACCCCCGTGGTATAACAAGTTCACTTGTGCATGTCGGTTTTGGAGTTATGTGTTTACGCAGGGTTTTAACGTTGAAAGCAAGACTTCGGGATAAGTTCATTAAGCACCTCATGACAAGACCTTGAAGCCCGATACAAGTCAAGCAATGAAGTGAACATGACTCCAAGAGCCCAAGGACCAAGCCCGAGAAGATGATAAACTCCGAGGACTGAACCAGAAAAGTGCTGAATCTTGCAAGACAAGGAGTTGAGTCCAATTCGGAGAGAAACCGACGTCAAGGGCCCACATGCAAAAGGGGAGAACATCTAGAAGACGTGGGAAGCAACACCGGCGAAGCGGGCCGCGGGATGGGCCGGGTGGGCCCGAGCCGGCCGGCCCGCCCCAATTCGGGGCCCAATCGGCCTCTCCTTTGACCTAATTGCTTCTCGGGCTATAAATAGCCCCCCGACCGAGAGCCACGCGGAACCGAAGTCGTAATCCGCCGCCGAGGAGCGAGAGAAGCTTGAGGGACACCATCTTGGAGATGAGGGTCGTGCTAGTTGCCTAGGGTTTCCCTGGCCGACGTGGGAACCTTGCATGGAAGACCACGTCGGAGCTCCGGAGCGAGGATCAAGATCGAGGGAGGGCCCCGGTGGTGATCTTGTTCATGTAATCATTCATGGTGAAGTTTGTAAGTGAATCCGATTTCTAGCGATTAAGTGCCTTCTTGGTGATTTTGATTTCTTCTTGGTTTTGCTTCTTTTACGATCTAGTCTATAGCTAGATTACATAGGGTGCTCTTGTAGCCGCGGTGCCTAGAGGTGCATACCGGACCGGCCAAGTGATTTCAACTTGTTCTATCGAACTCGCCCTAAGCTCCCCGCATGAATAGGGATACGTTGTGACAGAACGGGGGTCTCGAAAGGCGGATGTTTTTGGAGTCGGATGGGAAGGCCACGATTTAAAGATGCTTTTAATGAGATTCGCTTTTCTATCTTCATCTATCTTGTTTGGAGCTACAACATAAGCATGATCTAGATTCTCTAGATTGGTTATCTCTTGCTTTCTCTTGTTACCTCTTTAGTAGATTAGATTAGATTCGTTTTCTTTATGAGTTAGTAGATTAGATGCAACTTGTCTTCATTAGATAGCTTTACCTTGCTTTACTAGATTGAATCCTTGCGTTGCACATTGTTCCACGGATTCGATACCTTGGGTTCACCACTCGAGGGAAGAAGGGTCCCTTGACTACGACGGGAGACTTGTCCGCTTGCAAGTCACAAACGAACTTTGATACAACTATTAACCATCAACAAGCCCCTTTTTCTGGCGCCGTTGCCGGGGAACAAGCAATCAAGATCCGATCTAGTATCGCTTATCTTTCAGTTTTTCTTTTGATTTTCTTTTGCATCTCTTATGTTTGATCATCCGCAAAAAGAAAAAAAAATCAATCTAATCTAGTTTTGATTAACCCTAGTTTTTATGTTTAGATTTTTGTTTTATTACTAACCCTAACCGGAGATGGTTGGCTACCTCTCCAAGAAACCCAAACTTTTTTTGTGGATGATCCAGGAAAACTTTACAGGCAAAGGTGACGTGCAACACAAGCTAAAGGGGTGGAAACCCTAGATTCAAAAGTTGAAGTCGAAGGACCGTCAAAATCTCCAAGGGAATCACCACCTCCAAGTCAAGACGCCGGAAGGCCGTTCAAGATCAAGAGGAGGATGGAGAAGATGGAGATAGAGAAAGAAGCTCAACACCTAAAGACTACCAAGGCAAGATCCACACGTGGGGTGTTCATTGTGATGAAGATGTTAGAGACGCAAGTGGGACAACTTGCCGGACAACCGATTGGTGACAAAGAAGAATATCCGAGACAACTCCAAGGTCCCAAGATGGCGAAGGCTACTCAAACTCATTCGGGAGAGATGAAGGATCACACTAGAGACCATGAAGATCACGACCGAAGGACCGGAGTTCGAGATGCCGAGCCACAAGGAAGATGTTGCATCCGTCAAGACCAAAGGACAAAGCCACTCGTGAAGACCAAAAAAATGACTAAGCCAAAGTGGGTACCCAAGATTGCAACACCCGCAAAGAGCGTTGATCCGAAGTAATCAAGTGAAGAAGTCTAGCCATGGACTATAAACGAAGCGCTAGGCGGGAGGCAACCTGTTTCGTCGAGTCAAGAATAAGCTACCGGGAGGACAACCCGATTCCAGGTTTTTCAAGTCTTTTTAAATATAATTCAGTTCTGAATTTTACTACGCAAAACCTTAGACTTAGAATGGTTGAACAATATTAGAGACATAATTCTTGGTTGAATATTTTGCTTGATCATAAACCCTTTACATGAACCATCCTATGTGATTGTTTGCTTCTTTTTCGAGAAACCACAACAAAAAAAAACAAAATTCAGAACCTAACTCAACCCTTCACCTTCATTATGGTGCTGTGGTTGACTTGTTTTTCATGCTAAAAACACTCGAGTAGAGCCACAACTTATATCTAGATGTTATTTAAATTTCAGCATGTGGTAGGACTCGCGTGAACCTAGAAACTTGATTTTTGGTTGGTTTAAAAATCCATATCCTTGGTTTCTCTAAGATTAGAATTTTTCTAAGCCTCACTTAATTTTATTCATTCAAAATCTCTCTCATCTAATCAAAATTAGGACCTAAACCTATGCCCCCATGATCAAGCCGGGAAAAGCTTGCTCTCAACTAATGAAGGCAAACTATACGGTGAGACCGAAATCGACGTAGTCGAAAAATATTTTCGACTTACATTTGTTTTTAATGGGTTAAAAACTTCTCTAAATTTATGCTTGAGCTCTTGCATGGCTCTGAAAAATATTTTTAAATTTCGAAATAAGAGGAGTGCTTAGCCTTAAACACACTTAAAGGGAGGCAATCTAGTTAACCTAACCATGCATGCACCATGATACATCACGGGATGCCCCTCCAACATATTTAAACCACATGCAAAGTACAAGCATGGGGGGGCAGCCAAGGCTTTGTTTTGTAGGAATATCATCGATGCATGTGAGGCAATGGAGTATGGAAGTGAGTCAAAGCGAAAACATCAAGTGGAAGGAGCAATAATGCAAGCGAAGGAGTGGACGGGAACGTTTGGAAGGTGTACGCGATCACGAAGCAACATGAATGCACTAGAGAAGAACCGAGCCAAGAGGAGGAGAGAGGTAGGTCTTTCATCCAACTCTTTGTTCGTGTGCTCTAGTTTGTAGGCCGGAATCACCTTAGACTTAGCCATCCACCGCGTTTGTTTCGTGCAACAAATCACATCCTTAATCCACTCAAAGTCCAGACTCCAAAATAATATTTGTGTACCTTGTTACCGGGTGAAAACCCCGGATATTTATTTGTGAGGGAGAGTGCTGCAATCATGGAAGAAAACTACAAGCCTTTTCACCGAAGAAGAAGGGATCATCGTCGTCTAAGCCATCACCGACAACCTCTTCAAGGAGGCGCTCGGTTTCCGAGTCTCCTTGGAGTATGGAGGAGGACACGGCACCACTGAGGAGGAACCACTCTTCTCCTTGGTGGCATGAGGGCCACACGAAACTCGTTTATTAGGTTTACCAAACTTCAATAACATATGGAGGAGCCGCCTGTCCAACCTCGCCACTTGACACGATCATCTGCTCCACCTCCATACGCTCCGCGGTATTCCGAGGGGTATGTCATCATGACGAAGGAGGAGGAAAAGAAGCTCGCTCGCCTTAAGTAGAGGCTTGTAGCGAACGTCGACATCGACGACCAAGCTCTCCACATATTGGGTTTCACACGGGACACCGGTGCAATTCTCTAGCGGAGTGTCGGCAAACACCCACAAGAAATTCGCCTAGGAAATTTTCATGACCATGGTGTATACCCTTGATGAAGGAGTGCTGAGTCTCTCATTCCGTTGGAGGGAGCCCACAAGAGGAGAAGAAGGAAGACACCGTCGGAAGGGTAACCTTGATCAGTAATGCTATTTCTAGCACCTTGATGGGGTAATCTCCTTTCATCCATGGGTTGCAATCGGTCTTGAGATGTAATCGAACTTTGTTGGATTATCTATTTATCATCTTGTGTTGAAAATACTTTAATGCTTAAGGCTAGCAACCATGCCATAAAGGGAGTAGGGCTCCAATGCTTCCTTGGATCCATTCAACACAATCCCCGATAGATCAGATTGGTTTTCATGTTCGAAACGATTGCATGTCTAGTATCGTAGACCCATGGGCGAGTGTCTCCTACTTTCAAAGGGGAGCTCCGGAACAAGTATGTGCATGAAGGCACATGGGAAGGCTTTTGGAGTATGATCACGGGAAGAGACCATCAACGAAAAAATACTATCCGGAACCCATTATCCAAGTGTGTCACTTTTGTGCAAGTGGATTTTTGGGAGAACAAGAGAGACAAAGATGACCAACACGGAGTTGAATTGGCTTTACATGGCTTTGATTGCCAAGTGGCCAATAGACCCCACTCACCTATGATCAACCGGTGGTGTTGTTAAGCAACATCGAGTTCGGAAGATATTGGTTCGGGGTGTTGCCTCTCCATATTGGCTATCTCTTTAAAACCGGGTATTACAAGGAACCCGAATCATCTCCTACCCAGGACTTCCCTAGGAATGTATGAAGAAAGGGAAATATAAGAGTGAAGATGAGAGAGGAGGCTTCCGAGTGGCCTAGGTGAATTTGCCCCTTCCGGATTGAAGATTAAGACTTTTCTTGAGGGGAAGAAGATCGGTTAGAGGAAGGACTTCTTGTGTCGGCGAAGAAAAAAATAATAAAAGAAAAGAATTATAGGAGAAGGATCTTCTATGGCCCAAGAAGGAGGTGCACAACAAAATTATGTTCCACCATTCGGAGAAATTCCGGCATCGCCAAATTACTACGGTGGTGTACCAATGCAAGCATGGGGGAGTGGTGCAGCCATACCCCCACCATTTCGCGGTGCCCAACGTAGCCTTTGCGGAGCCATATGCACACCTTCCTCAACCACAACAAAATGTGGCCACCATTGGAGGATACGCTGCAAGAAACATGCAAAATATTGCAGCCATCCAAACCAATGCAAACCAAATGGGTGAAGGTAATGCAACATTCGCTTATGAGCTTTGACACCTTCACCTAGCACCGTCGGACAATTCATAGGAGGAGTGGTGCATTCCTATTACAAGTAAGGGTACAACAACCAAGGCTATCAACATCAACCACCGGCGGAAGATTAGAGAGAGGAGGAGCTTTAGTTATCTTTCCTTTACCCCCTTTTCTTTAATTTTCAGCTTGTTTGCGCCTATGTTTGCGTAGTATTTTCAGCTTTGCTTTAATTTTCAGTTGTTAGTTTAAGTTTTCAGCGTGTGTCTTAGTTTTTATTTTCATCATGAATAATGTCACCACCAAGTTTTTACCTTTGGTAAAGTTACAAAGTTTGTGCCATGATGATATATGATTATAACTGCCGCTTTGTTTATCTTTGTAATTGATTTATGCATGTTTGAACTAGTGCTCTCTTAAAAATACAAATCTGAAATTATCTAAATGCTAGCTTAATCTTCAGCGGAGGTTATGATTAAAATAAAGACCCATAGTGTTTTATGTGCTCTCAAGTTATGAATAGATTAAAGATGTCTTTTATGCTCAAAAATATTGCTAACCTTGTCACAAATATCACTTGTGTGTTGCTCAACCTATCCGAGCCTTATATATATTTGAGTGCATAAACTTTAGTGTACAAGATTTATTTTTGAGTGAGTTATTGCAGGCCATGATTTCTCTGGCCCGAGACTAAGAAGCTGGTCATTCCGTTTTTGCGTATCTATCTTTTTGCTAGCCTTTTATCCGTGCATTGTGTATCCCTACATCGGAGATTTCACAAACCTCGCCGGATATCCACCCTTAAACCAAATATCATCTTTTGTGATTACCTCCTTGACCACAACCTATTGTTGAGAATGGATCATCAATTCAAGGAAGATCGCAAGACGGTGCCAACATTGAAGATTTCAAGTATCTCTCCAAGGAAGAATATTTCCGGTACCTACCTTATTTTTCGCCTCTTTGCTCGAGGACGAGCAACGTCTAAGCATGGGGGAGGAGGTAGGTACTGTGCAGTTTTAGAGTTCAAAAAGGGAGTATTTTTTAAAATATATATATATAATGAAATAATGATGAATGAAAAAAATTCGGCGATATACGTGACTTCCAAGGTGAAGGTCTCACAAGAAGAAAGAAAAAATACATATATATATAATGAATGAAAGAAAGAAAGAAAGAAAAGAATGAGAAATATGAGAAAGAAAAAATATATGTGCGTAAAGTGAACTCCCCGATTCTCTAAGAGTGCATTCAAGGCTTCAAGTTAAAAAGATCCATTCTCATTTTCCAACCATGTGCAATCCGATAACGAGGACTTCCTTTGTGCCTCGGGATCACTCTTTGCCATTTGCACATGTCCACTCATCTAAAAGTGTGTGTATTTTTCTCTTTCCCCTCCTTGATTTAACATTATTTTCCAATGACCTTTTTGACGAGTCTCGGTAAGACCATGAGAAGCTTGTCTTGTTTTGACAACACCTCATTTATAAAATCTTGTTAGGACTAAACTTTCCCAAAGCTCCATATAAAGCCTACCACACATATATGTTATGAGAGGGAAAGGAGTAGAATATATAGGCTTGAGAGACAAGTGAGATGAGAGTTCATGAGCAACATGCAAGGTGATTTAAATTTGTGAATTTGGTTTAGCTCTTTTCTTTATCTCGTTCTTTATTTCAAAAATTCTGAGGTCTATTTAAACTTTGTGAGCATGTTAATACTTGTGGGATAAGCTTAATAAGAATCTACCCTCCATAGAGGTGAAGGCTAGTACATTATGGAACTTTAACGAATTAAACTTTTGAGAGCATTATGTTTTTTTTCATGTATGATCAAGTGCAAGGTTTAAACATTGTATGGCAACGATGATATCCATCGAAGGCTTACTCGAGGACGAGCAAGGTTTAAGCATGGGGGAGATGTTGACGGTGAAAATCCGTCAACCTAGCCATGAGTTTACCTTCGGTGTTGGCATAACTTTTGTATCTTATTCATTGGTACTAACCCCCGTGGTATAACAAGTTCACTTGTGCATGTCGGTTTTGGAGTTATGTGTTTACGCGGGGTTTTAACGTTGAAAGCAAGACTTCCGGGATAAGTTCATTAAGCACCTCATGACAAGACCTTGAAGCCCGATACAAGTCAAGCAATGAAGTGAACATGACTCCAAGAGCCCAAGGACCAAGCCCGAGAAGATGATAAACTCCGAGGACCGAACCGAGAAAAGTCTTCGAATCTTGCAAGACAAGGAGTTGAGTCCAATTCGGAGAGAAACCGACGTCAAGGGCCCACATGCAAAAGGGGAGAACATCTAGAAGACGTGGGAAGCAACACGGGCGAAGCGGGCCGCGGGATGGGCCGAATTGGGCCCAGGCCGGCCGGCCCAGCCCAATTCGGGGCCCAATCGGCCTCTCCTTTGACCTAATTGCTTCTCATGCTATAAATAGCCCCCTGACCGAGAGCCACGCAGAACCGAAGTCGTAATCCGCCGCCAAGGAGCAGAGAAGCTTGAGGGGCACCATCTTGGAGATGAGGGTCGTGCTAGTTGCCTAGGGTTTCCCTGGCCGACGTGGGAACCTTGCATAGAAGACCACGTCGGAGCTCCGGAGCGAGGATCAAGATCGAGGGAGGGCCCCGGTGGTGATCTTGTTCATGTAATCATTCATGGTGAAGTTTGTAAGTGAATCCGATTTCTAGCGATTAAGTGCCTTCTCGATGATTTTGATTTCTTCTTGGTTTTGCTTCTTTTACGATCTAGTCTATAGCTAGATTACATAGGGTGCTCTTGTAGCCGCGGTGGCTAGAGGTGCATACCGGACCGGCCAAGTGATTTCAACTTGTTCTATCGAACTCGCCCTAAGCTCCCCGCATGAATAGGGATACGTTGTGACAGAACGGGGGTCTCGAAAGGCGGATGTTTTCGGAGTCGGATGGGAAGGCCACGATTTAAAGATGCTTTTAATGAGATTCACTTTTCTATCTTCATCTATCTTGTTTGGAGCTACAACATAAGCATGATCTAGATTCTCTAGATTGGTTATCTCTTGCTTTCTCTTGTTACCTCTTTAGTAGATTAGATTAGATTCGTTTTCTTTATGAGTTAGTAGATTAGATGCAACTTGTCTTCATTAGATAGCTTTACCTTGCTTTACTAGATTGAATCCTTGCGTTGCACATTGTTCCACGGATTCGAAACCTTGGGTTCCCCACTCGAGGGAAAAAGGGTCCCTTGACTACGACGGGAGACTTGTCCGCTTGCAAGTCACAAACGAACTTTGATACCACTATTAACCGTCAACAAAGTGTTTTTGATTTAATTTGGATTTATGGTAGAAAGGCTTGTTATAAATAATTAAAGAAAGAAATGGAAATTAAATGTGCTAAATTGTAAAATCATGTTTGTTTCTGTTTTTATTAAATTAAACACACCCCCTTGCTGTTTGGTGAAGTTAAGTAACTTAAATTGCTTAGATGTGCACACAATCACCATCAAAATAGTGTTGTGTTATTTATCACACACCCTAATAATTTATATGAGAAAATATTAATATTTGGGTGTATGTGACCAACAAGAGTTGGTTTTGTGGTAATTCTCCCACCTTCACCATAATCTAATGCATGTGCATGTGAACGTGTAGATCTTCCCGACGGGACTTACACGCTTACCCAGGAGGAGGAGGGAGCGACCGGCGGGGAGTTGAATCAAGTTAGCGTGCAAAGCAAGACTCGGACCAAAGTCCAGAAGAGCCAAAGGCTTGTTTGGGTGTAGAGTCTGAGGAAGGCAAGCACCGGTTTCATCTAACCCATGTTTTAAATTAAAATCATGTCCTTTACTTTTCAGCACCTTATGCTTTACTTTGTGCATTTAAGTTTCAGGAGTTGCTTTGAAACCTAGATGCATGATCCTTAGGACTCCTATGCTCTTTTACTAGTATGTTAGGAACGCTAGTGCCATGCTCTAAGGTCACGGTAGAAGTCGAGTAATGACTCATTGCTCGCGAGATATAGGATGCTTATGTTGGAATCATAAGTTGGTTAAATTGACTCGCTCATGTGGTAAGAGCAATGGGTTCGGTCTCGACCGAGTAGCATGGTGCTGGTCCTAAGCTATTGAACGTACCAAGTACTTGCCGAGAATGGGATCGGTAAGCCTAGTACCTTCTGAACCGGGGTGGGATCTTTCTAGCTACCCGCTTGGGATGTGTCTCCGGGCTAGCTACCCGTGGTATAGTGTGTGAGTCCAGACTGGTCAGGTTAGACCCTCCGGATAACCGTGTACCAGAGTTTGTAGCGTCTGATCCCAAACTATGGGATGTTGGGAACCGCCTGTTCGGGGTAGACACTGCATTTGCTTTTATTTGAATTCTTGGGGTCTACTTCCTCCGTGTATCTTGGGTTTACCTTGCAAGGCTATAAATCGATCGATCGTCGGTCACTCGCCGTTATCTGAGTCGGCTTGACCACTGGCTACCCCATGTTTATTTATGGAACATTTTGGATTAATATTGTTACCGTTTAATATTGTTTGCACAACATGCTTGTTTAGTACGGGTGCTCACCTAGACCGATTAACATACTAGAATATGAGCTAAAACTTGAAAATAAGGATCCACTCTTAGTCGCTTTTGGCAAAACAAACCCACAAGCCAAAAAGCCTTGCATGTCTAGTCTTACTTTATTTTTGTCGGGTAAGTCTTGCTGAGTATTAGTACTCAGCCTTGCTTAATTTGTTGTTTTCAGGTAATCCCATCTGGCCTGGTTCTATCCCAGATGGTTGGGAGCTTGAATGGGAGAACGATGATGATGAGTGATATGCATGGATGGCCTCCCGTGTGTATCATGCGCTAGTTTTATTTTTCCGTTGTTTAAACTCTGAACCATGTTTACTTTTATGTACGAAAAACCTGGTTTGTAATAATGTTGAACTTGTGAACTTTAATGTAATGTAATGTTGTACTCTGGTCCCACCTTCGTGTGGGCTTAGCGCATATCAGCGACCCTGTTGTATGTGATTTACCGGGCTTTACCCGGCGGGAGCGACAGAATAGTTCTTTATTATTGCTTAATGGCCATGTGGACAGGCTTAGGCGATAATACGGAACTATTTTGGGCGGTTCTGTCACACTTACCTCCTTTGGCGGGCGCGAGGCGGAGTACTCCGGGACAGGACACGCCATGTATGGTGGCATGTCCTTGAAGATGCGCGTCAGCTTATTGACAATGTCGTCGTCCTCGGCTTCATCTCCTGGCATCCGCGACGTGTGGTCGTCGCCGGTGTACTCGAATCCTAGGGTGTCGCGAGCCATCAGTGGCTGCACCCTGCGCTTCATGAAGCTGAAGGCCACGTGCTTGGCCCTCAGCCCGGCTTCTCTCAGCGCCTTGATCCGCGCCAACAGCTCGGGGAGCTGGATACCCTCCTGCATCGTCGGCTCCGTGTTCCACCATGGGCAATGCTTGGGTTGCTTCCCGCTCGGCTTCGGTAACCCTGGGTGGTGGTTCGTGATGTAGAACCACTTCGCCTTCCAGTCCTGGTTGGAGTCGATGAGCTTGTACAAGAGGTACTGCTCGGCGGTGTCCTCCCGCATCTGAATTCCCGCTCCACCGACTACTCGCGGGTTGCTGGCGCTCGGCTGCGGCTTCACCCGGAAGAACTTCTGGAACAAGATCCAATGGGGCTTGATCCCCAGAAACGCTCACAAGAGTGGATGAAGACGGCGGTGTGGAAAATACCGTTGGGGTTGAGGTTGAGGTACTCGATGCCGTAGTACCCCATGAGCCCCTTGAAGAAGTCGCTCGCCGGGAGCACGAGTCCACGCTCCGCGAAGCGCGCGAACATCGGGATCTCGTCTTTGCTCTTCTCCATCGGGTACGGATCCCCGGCGGCGGCTCTCCACATGTCCACCTACTTCTCGCGGATGAATCCACTGTTGAGGAGGGCCAGCAAGTCCTCGGTCTTCGCCTTCGACTTTTTCCACTCGCGGTTCGGATCCGGCCGCGGTGGAGACATCGGTGGTGCTGCCCCTGCGGCAGATCTGGCGGCTTCGTCGTGGCTCCTCTTCTTCCCCCCGGCGGACTTCGCGGTCTTGTACGGCGACGGCTTCATCCTCAAGGTGCACGGCGTCTTCACGCGCATTTACTCGGGGGCTACCGCGGTGGCTCTCTCTGGCGGCACACTCAGATCTACAGCGGCAGCGGCGTGCGCTGGCGGCGATTCTGGCCAAGATCTATTTGAAATGGCTATAGCTGCGATGAGTGAAAACCCTAAGGGATTTGGCTTCTATTTATAAGTCAAAACGGCCCTCCAACAGCCAGATGGATAAGTCTGCTCTCGGCTGACTCAGCGGCCGCGCGTGACTCTTCATATTCTACTAGTCGACGCGCCTCACCTCGGGGGCTCGGCTACTTCTACTCGACTACCTGGGAAGCGACAAGACTCAGGAGCATCTCAGGACACATTCTACAAGATGACCCTTCAATTCGAGAGGAAGTACTCGACTCAAGGCTCGGGGGCTCCGTGCCACGTGTCCTTCGGTTTTTTCTCTCCGGATTTTTCGGGATATTCTTGCCAAGACTTTGGATGGACCCTCAGCCAGAGCCTACGACTCAACCTAAGGCTCGGGGGCTACTCCATATGGAGTGCGATTTTGCAATCGCACTTCCATATCAGCTTCGGCTTCAAGACAACACGGGCTTTGTTGAAGACCTTCGAGGGCAGCACTCGAGGACGCTTGGGACTACTCGAGAAGACTTCAAGATTGCTCAAACATCAGCTGGAGTACATTCCAGCCTCGGGATGCTTCGACTACTCTTGAGGACTTTTGACTTGTAGTACTCGGGGACGCTTGAGGACTACTCGTTAAGGCCGTCAAGACTACTTGAAGCTATCCTTCTCGACTACAAAGTACTCGGGGGCTTGTCGTATGGACCTCCCTGGGACCGCTACCTCGGTGGGTACCATGACCGACTACTCGGTGGGCCCCTGGGACTACCCGGCTTGCGCTACACGGCACCTGATGGCGTGGAGCACAAGGACTACAGAGGAGAAGTACTCGGTTAGGAAGCTGTACATGTCCCGCACTGTATGGAAGACTCCTAGACGTACTCGACTAGTACTCTCTCCCTACTCCGACATGTAACCCTACCTCCCGGACTATATAAGGCGAGGCAGGGACCCCTCTCTAGACATCCAATATCATCTCACGGCGTACAATTACACCATCTTGTAATCGTACCTAATCAATCCAGAGCTACGCAGCATACATAACGTAGGGTATTACGCACCTCGCGGCCCGAACCTGTCTAAATTGTGTGCCACGTGTCTCTTCCTTCGAGTTACCGATCTCGGCGAGGCCACATTCATCTACTTCAGGTACTCCCCTTAGTAGGTTGCTGGTCTAAAACACCGACAATCCCTTCGTGGATGGGATTTTAGGCCACAACTTGTTGTTGTCTCAGGCCTTTTTTTCTTTTTTTACAATCTTCATTTATCAAGAAACCATTTTCACGAACTTTTTTCTTTTTTCACGATGGAATTCTGGCTATCACGGAGCCTTTCTCACAAACTTTTTTCTTTTTTCACGATGGAATTCTGGCTATCACGAAGCCTTTCTCACAAACTTTTTTCTTTTTTCACGATGGAATTCTGGCTTCACGAAGCCTTTCTCACGAACTTTTTTCTTTTTTCATGATGGAATTCTGGCTATCACGAAGCCTTTTTCACGAACTTTTTTCTTTTTTCATGATGGAATTCTGGCTATCGCGAAGCCTTTCTCACAAACTTTTTTCTTTTTTCATGATGGAATTCTGGCTATCACGAAGCCTTTCTCACGAACTTTTTTCTTTTCCCACGATGGAATTCTGGCTATACGCGATTTGGGGGAAGACTCTTTTCATATATATATCACAAAGAGTATTTACATAGGATCCGCCTCGTTAAAAACCTTGCCTCTTGATTTAGAGCCCCCTTTGCAAGGAAAAGAGTACGGTCCTTCTTATTCTAATACAACTAGAAAAGCTAATGTTTTTTCCCGAAATCACTTATAGACACGTGATTCAGATTTTTTAGTTTTTTAGAATACAAACTTGCGAAAATTGAAAAACTACTATATATTACATCTAGCTACAACTGAGGTTTTCATGGATAATACCTTTTTAGGTTGTCAGCATTCCAAGAATACGGCAACTCTTCGCCAGTTTGCTCCATTAAGCGAAAAGCCCCTGGCATGTCCGTTTCCCTGGCAATGTACGGTCCCTCCCAAGATTCATGAAGTTTTCCTGGGTTCTCCCAGTTTTTTTCCTTTCCAACACAAGGTCGCCCGTTTTGATGTCCTTTCGGACCACCTTCTTGTCTCTCCAAGCCCTTGTCTATCTTTGGTACTTCTCAATGTTTTCAGCGGCTTCAAGGATTGTCAGTTCGATCATGTCCTTTTCCACTTTCTTATCAATTTCCTCGATTTCTTTTCCTTTCAAGACTCTCGTGCTTTCATTTTTAATTTCCTCTGGTGTCATTGCCTCAGTGCCGAAAAGTAGGCGAAAAGGCGTGAAACCTGTTGCTCTCGACACTGTAGTGTTGTGAGACCAGATCACCTTCGGTAATTCATCTACCCACTTTCCCTTCTTTTGGTCAAACAAACATTTTTTGATTCCCGAAAAAATCAGGCCATTGTCTCTTTCAACTGCTCCGTTACACTGCGGGTGGTATACTGACGAAAATTTCGCCTGAGTGCCCAAGGTCTTGCAATACTCTTTGAAGGTGTAGCAGTCGAACTGTTTGCCATTGTCAACAGTTAGTTCTCTAGGAACCCCGAACCTGCAGACTATGTTCTGCCAAAAGAATTTCTGAACTGTTGTTGCTTTGATATTCGCAAGTGGTTTTGCCTCCACCCACTTTGTGAAATAATCGACTGCAACAGCTGCGAATCGGCAATTGCCCTGAGCCGTTGGCAACGGGCCCACTAGGTCCATTCCCCACCTTTGCAGAGGCCAAGTCGGTGGAATTAAGTGAACTGGCATTGAAGGAAAATTCTGTTGATTCGCCGTTTTCTGGCATGCTTCACATTGCCGAACTAATGTCTTGGCATCAATGTTTATGGTGGGCCAATAGAATCCCCGTTTTATTGCCTCTCCAGCCAAAGCACTGGTGCCTATGTGCATACCACAAAATCCACTGTGAATTTCCATGAGAAGCTCCTGACCTTTTTCGGAGGTGATGCACCGTAGCCAAGGTTCAGTGACTCCTGATTTATACAGTTCTCCGTTTACTACTGTATATCCCCGTGCCCTCTGCTTCAATCTTTTCTTTTCCAACTCATCTCATGGCTCATAGTGGCCTCTCAGATAAGCCATAATTTCTGCTCTCCAATAAGGAGTCTCCACTACATTCACGATTTTAGCCCTCGAATCCTTGATGGATGGTTCTCTAATGATTTCGAAGAACACATCCGGGGGTAGTTCTTGATTTCTGGCTGCTGCTTTCGCCAGCTTATCTGCCTCATTGTTGTCATCTCTTGGGATATGTTGGACTGAATAGCCTTTGAAGTGTTTTTCCATTTCCCTGACTTTTTCTAGATATTTCATGAGAACGGGATTTCTTGCTTCACTTTCTTTCCCGATATGTTCTTGAATTACTTTCGAATCCGTTCTGATTATGAAGTTCTGCTGCCCCAAGTCTTTCATTTTCCTTAAAGCCAACAGAAGAGCTTCGTATTCCATTGTGTTGTTCGTGGAATGTTCATTGTTCGCGAATACGAGCCGAGCTGCATATCTTATGACTACGCCCATCGGGGACGTCATTACAGCCGAAATTCCGACCCCCTTGTAACACCAGGCCCCATCACACTGTACTATCCAAGGTTCAGGTGCATTTTCCTCGAAGTTCTGAATAGGTGAAGTCCAATCCACGACAAAATCTGCCAGAACTTGCGATTTTACTGCACTTCTTCTCTCGAAGTCTACCACATACTCAGAGAGTTCAGCGCCCCACTTGATGATTCGGGTTGATGCATCTCTATTTGCGAACAGATCGTTCAGTGGCTGGTTGGTGATGACTCTTATTCTATGACCCTCGAAGTAGTGCCTTAGCTTCCTTGCTGCCATGATGAATGCATATGCGATTTTTTCCAGTTCGGAATAGATGATCTTGGAGCCAGACAAAGCTTCAGAAGCAAAGTATACAGGAATTTGTTTGAGCTTCCCTTCTTCCTCCTTTTCTTGCACCAGCACCGCACTTACTGCCGAACTTGACGCAGACACATATAGCAGAAGTGGCGATTTTGGTTCGGGAGGACAGAGCTTGGTCATATTGGACAAGTAATCTTTCAATTCTTGGAAGGCTCGCTTCTAAGGTTCAGACCACTGGAAGTGCTTGGCACTTCGGAGAACTTGGAAGAATGGTAAGCTTCTTTCTGCGGCTTTGGAATGAATTTGTTGAGGGCAGCCACTCTCCCTGTCAGCTTCTGCACATCTTTCACTGAAACTGGGTCTTGCATTTCCACTAAGGCCCTGATTTTGTCGAGATTCGCCACTATGCCTTTTGTTGAAACTAGACATTCGAGAACTTTCCCCTTGTGAATGCCGAATACACATTTCTCCAGATTCAGCTTCAGATTTGCTGCTCGCATATTCGCGAATGTTTCCGCCAAGTCACTGATGTGGTCTTTCCTCTGAACACTTTTGACGACTATATCATCCACATACGCCGAGATGTTCCTCCGTAACTGGGGATGAAGTACTATTGCTATCATTCTTGAGAATGTACATCCTGCGTTCTTTAGCCCCTCTGGCATTCTCACGAAACAAAATGTTCTGAATGGAGTGATGAAACTTGTTTTTTCTTCGTCCTCTTTACGGACCCTGATCTGATGATACCCAGAGAACATGTCCAGGAGTGAGAGCATTTCACTGCTTGCTGCATCATCTACGATTTTGTCTACCCTTTCCAAGGGGAAATCGTCTTTTTTGCATGCCTTGTTCAAATCTGTGAAGTCCACGCACATTCTCCACTTTCCATTTTTCTTCTTGATTGGTACTGTGTTGGCTAGCCAGACTGGATACTTCACTTCTCTGATTACTTGTGCGTCTTGCAATCTCTGAACTTCAGCTTCCACTGCTTTCACTTTTTCTTCGGACATTTCCCGAAGTTTCTGTTTCTTGGGAGGTATTTTTTCGTCTGTCTCCAGGGCATGTTCGATGATGTCCCTGTCAACACCTTGCAGGTCCTTAGCTGACCTTGCAAAAACATCTTTGTTTTTGTTCAGAAATTGTACGAGGTCCCTGTCCTCTTCAACACTGAGGTTGGCCCCTATTGTGACTGCTCTATCGGGCATGTCATCCAGATACACTTTCTTGGTTTCACCATCTGCGGCTATCTCAATTATTTCTTTATCCCGCTTGGCCTCTTCGTAAGTTTCTTTCTTTTCGTTAGCTGTTTTCAGCTGGTACACGTTTGTCTGTCCAGGCGTATGGCCTTTTTCTATGTTTCTGGCCTCTTGTTGATTGCCGAACACTGTGATGACCCCTTTCAGCGCAGGCATTTTCATGCATAAGAACTGCTGCCTTATGACTGTGTCGAACTTGTTCATGAAACCTCTGCCGAAAATCGCGAGATACGAGTGGTAAATGTCAACCACATCGAAGGTGAGACTCTTCGTTCTGGCATTTTCTAGATCTCCGAAGGAAACAGGGAGTAATATCTTTCCAACCGGCTTGATTAGCTTTCCTCCGAATCCTTGCAGCGGGTACTCTGGGGGGTCCAACATGTGCTGGCTCAGATTCATCTTTTCGAAAGTCTTCAAGAACAAGATATCCGCTGAACTTCCATTGTCAACTAGGACTTTTCCTATGACCCACCCAGCTATGTTTACCTCAATGACCATGGCATCATTGTGAATCGCGGATTTCAGCCTAAAGTCTTCTTCTGTGAAGGTGATTGGCACTTCCGCCCACTCCGGACGTGCGGCTGGGTCGTCATTGATGATGGTATTCACAGACCTGAAGTAATTGCTTCTTTGCTTCTTGGTCTCGAATTCCATAGCTGACCCACCTGTGATTGGCATGAGAGTCCCGAAAGATGGCAATGCTTTGGAGTTCTAAGGTCCTGAACTTGACTGAGGCCTTGACGAACTTTCTGGAGGTGGTGGCAAGATTTCCCGAATCGGTTGCGGTTGCTGGATTGACTGGATTGCTTGCGACTGAGGGAAAAATTGCTGCGACGGCTGCCACGATGACTGTTGTTGCGGGAATTGCTGAACTGGGACGGAACTTGACTGTGAGTTCGCGAATTGCGGTTGCCAAAAATTCGGGCGAAATTGGCTTGACATTGAGGATGCGATGCTCATTAGCGCTTTTTCTTGCTGAATTCTTGCCATGTTCTTCTTCGTTTCTGGGCACCCTTCGGTGTTGTGGCCCCTCCCATGATACTGGCAATAGAAGTAAGGATCTTTTGGGTTATGGTTCGTAAGTCTCGGGGGTCCTCTTCCTCTCCCCCTTCCTCTGGGACTGAACCCTCCCCTGGTGCTTGGCCTGTTGCTTTGTTCAGGTTGTGGATTTTCGACATTGTTGACATTTCGCGGATGCTGGGATTGTGCTCTCCATGTCATCTCTCTGTTGCCCTGCCTTGCCTCGTTCCGCTCGGCTACTCTCTTGCGATGGTCATCATCAGACAAGATATATTCTTCCAATTCACGAAAAAGTTCCTCAACCGTCTTGGGTTTCTTTCTAGTGAGATGCGAAGCTGTTGGCCCTGGAGTGAGGCCCTTGATTAATGCATTAATTGTTGTTTTTTCATCGGCTTCGGGGATTTGAGATCTTTGCTGCATGAACCTTCTCACGAAGTTCCGCAGTGGCTCTCTGTCTTTCTGCTTGCAGTTGTATAAATCTGATGCTTCAGCAGTTGTGTCGTGGAACATCTGAAATGCTTGCATGAACTTTGTCTTGAGATCTACCCAGATGTAGACTGAGTGTGGAGGTAGCAAGGAGTACCAATTCAGTACTGGTCCTTCGCAAGAAATGATGAAGGATTTGGCCAGTGCAACATCATCCCCTCCTGCTGAATTCACAGCTGATTCATATCTCATGAGGAATTGCCTAGAGTTTCCGAAGCCGTTATATTTGGGGAGAGAGACGGGCTTGAACTTCGGCGGCCAAGGTGCTGTTTGCAGCCCGATAGACAGCGGCGACTCAGAATCCACGAAGTGTGAGATTCCGTTTCCCGCGAAGAAGTTTTCTTTCGGGGGTTCTCTTGCTGGCCCAAAGTTCTGGTGTGGTGATTCCTGCCATAGGGAACTGTTCTCTTGTTCTTTCATCTCATCGATTTCTCTCTGTATCACTTCAATTTGCTCTTTTGCTTTGTTTAGTTGCTCTAGCTTTTCAGAGATCTTTCTTTTCGCTTGCAATTGACTTGCGAATTTTTCCTTGTCTTTCTGTAGCTGTTGTATCTTTTGTTGAACCATTTCTAGCTCCCTGTCTATGGTGTCATCATCATCATCGACATTCTCAAATTCTTGCTGTTCAGCAGGTTGTTCTTGGGTGTGAGTCGTCTTCTCTGCTCTTGCTTTCATCAGAGCTTCGAGCTTCGCTCTCCGCTCTTGATCTGTTGTGTTAGAAGGTTCAGGAACGAAAGAGGTTTCATTCCTTTGAGGAGGATGGTGATCATCTTGATTTGTCTCTGCCGGAACGTTCTTCTTGGATTTCTTCTGAGGTGGCATCGTGAGCTTTTCTTCGGCCGAAACACGGTGGGCGCCAATGTTGGGGGGTTACCCAAAAAATTCGGATGATTCCCCTAACACAAGAGAGAGAGTTTTTAACACGTTCAAACACAAAGTTAGAGCGTTGAGAGATAGTGATTCCCCCAGCAGATTGCACAAGTTCCAAAAATCTGAATCTGTTTACACGTGCCTTCGCGCCCCCTTTTATAGGGAGATGAAAGGACTTTTACATTCCTAAAACACCCTCGAGCTCAAAGAATATTCCTAGTGTGAACGCATACAAGAATGTCTTTTTCATCTAACATATTTACAAGTCTGCCACCAGTTCACACTCAAAACCCTGACTTTTTGGGACGACAACTTTGACTTTGCTTATTCGCCGGTTCATGAATATCTCCATGCATGACTCCCGAACTGGGTCCCCAACAGACTCCCGAATCAGCCGCCCTTCGAAGTTCGCGTCACCGCCAGCTCGAGATTTCGGGCTTCCGCATGTTTGCGACTCCACATCTTCTCCGAATCACGATCCCCGAAATTCGCAAATTCGCGAATCTGAAGCTTCGCAGGTTCCAGGCTCCCGAAAATCGTGAATTCCCTGCTCCTGAAAAACATACCTCAAGAACTTCATCAAACTCAACGTTTCGAGGGTGACGGGTTTTCCTGAATTCCCCAACAAATATTAAAGCTGAATTTTCAAAAACAAAAAGAATATTAAAGCTGCAGGTAAAAGGGTTGTCATCTTCCTCTATCGTGTAAGCCCTCTTACTTATCAGTCACTCTTAAATGTATACACCAGTAATGGATGTTTTTGATCTGGGAAACACATAGGAGTAGGGCCCAACAGAAATGTTATGGAATTTGACCACCATGGGGCATTGCGTCCTGACCCGGTGCAGACCAAACTCCTATACATACAAGATGTATGAGGTGGAAAATTATCTCATTTTCAGCTTCAGTCCATGTGGATTGGAAGTGATTGTGTTTATATCCAAACAAGTAATGAATTGAAGTTCCCCACCAGCTTCAAGAGGCTAACCTAAAACTTTCAAGTACCGTGTCGGTTTCACGCGACAAGCTAGGTTCTGCTTAGGAGTACTTCTTTGCCACCACCACACGCCTTCGAAGCTACCTTCAGCACCGAACGTTTTTTGTTAAGAGTTACCGTAGTTATTCTGAGCACCAACACCATCATAGCTTCCCGGAGATTAGATGGATCAAATCAAATCATGTCCAACAACCTTACTGGAGTATGAAGTCATTTGTTCAAATTGATTACCGGCATACCTGGCCCATTAGTAGGTCCGGAAATTAATCCCATCCCTTGACAATTTCTAACCCGTTTGAAATGCTTGGGCAACAACCAGTAATGAAGAAAGGTAGCAACATCTCCTTTGAAGGTGATCAAAATTGCTCACCTATTGATCTTTGTGAGTGGTGCCCACCACGAGCCTTGTTCGTTCGATTTATCAGCCACTAGTCAGCAACCCAACAATACTTTTATCTTATAACAAATCAGCACACACTTAGTACTTGTCAACTAGCGATATTTTTATCTCACAACAAATTAACACTCATATTTAGTTCCGGGTTAAAGATGAATTTAACTTGAGCACTCATATTTTCTTTTCGAACAACACTGAGGGTTCTTGGTTCGGTTCTGGACCGAGTGCGATTGAACATGCGTCATTTTCTTGCTCCTCCACCTGTCTTGAAACTGATGTTGATAACCTTCTTAAAAATAAAGATCGGCTGATGAAAGCCCTGCAATTTCTTTTCGAAGCAGTATCCATCACACCCCTGCTCCCGTCAAGGTGCCACGGCAACTGACACCGGGTCCCGCAAGATGGATAACCCGATAGAGGCCCGACATGGCAGCCACCCAGTACCCATTGCAGCCGTCCCCGGGGATCGAGGATATTTTTGTCCGTATGCCGCCATCCCAACAACTGACGGAGGCAGGCTCTCCACGTGCACGTCGTTGGTTGGCTGTCCGGTCGCGTGCGGGGAGACCACGACCTGTGAGCGCGCCACGTCCTAACCACCGGACGGAGCACTCTGCACTCCCCCCCTGCTCCACTGCGCGCCCCCAAAGGTCTGGATCCCCTGCGCCGCCTTCCTCTGCTGCATTCACAATCGCTGGTCACGGCACTCTACCCACCCGTCGCCACCAAGCTAAGCTTGCCCGAGCCTTCCCGAGAGGCGCATCAGCGCATGTGACTCGCAGCGAGGCTCCGAGCTCTCCTGGTGCCCGTGTCGTTTGATGCTGAGCTGAGAGACAGGCGAGGAGGGAGGGAGGGAGGGAGGGAGGGATGGAGTTCAAGAACGGCGGGTCGTCGTCGCAGCGCCGGTCGGCACTGGAGGAGGAGGGGGCGCCCCTGGCGAGGCAGGGGTCGGTCTACTCGCTGACGTTCGACGAGTTCCAGAGCGCGCTCGGCGGTGCCGCCGCCAGCGGTGGCGGCGGCATCGGGAGGGATTTCGGCTCCATGAACATGGACGAGCTGCTCCGGAACATCTGGAACGCGGAGGAGACCCAGGCCATGGCCTCCGCCTCCGGCGCGGGGGCGCAGCCATCGCCGCTGCAGCGCCAGGGCTCGTCGCTCACGCTTCCCCGCACGCTCAGCGCCAAGACGGTCGACGAGGTGTGGCGCAACCTCGTGCGCGACGAGCCACCGCATGGGGCGGATGGCAGCGGGCAGCAGCAGGCCCACCGCCAGTCCACGCTCGGGGAGATGACTCTGGAGGAGTTCTTGGTCAGGGCTGGTGTGGTCAGGGAGAACCCCGCGCCCCCCGCCGCCCCAGCGCCACCGCCCATGCTGCCGCCGCGGCCGGTCCCCGTTGCACCCAAAAGCACCACCTTTCTCAGGAATTTCCCGGGTGCCGACGACGCCGTCGCCGCGTCAGCGCTTGGGTTCGCGCCGGTCGGCATGGGGGATCTGGCCCTGGGCAATGGGCTGATGCCTCCCAGGGCAGCGGCCATGGGAGGCAGCGCCATGGCTGTGCAAACAGCGGTGAACCAGTTTGATTCTGGCGGGAAGGGGTACAGCGACCTGTCATCGCCGACGGAGCCTGTGCCGTATTCGTTTGAGGGGATGATTCGGGGGAGAAGGCATGGCGGCGGAGTGGAGAAAGTGGTGGAGAGGAGGCAGAGGAGGATGATCAAGAACAGGGAGTCCGCAGCGAGGTCCCGAGCGCGCAAACAGGTTACTACTTTTGTACTGAATTCATGCATGTCTTACGGTCTTACCAATAAGCCATTTGTTAGTGCAAGACTGCAATCTTATTGAGCTGAAAGTAAGAAATTCCAAATTTTCATTCACAATAGTAACTCAATGTGCTGGGCTTGTTCTTGAGTCATGACTCAGACTGACTCATGACATGGCGAATTTTGGTAATTGTAAGTGTATATAATCAGAGAGTCGCTGTCCAGTGCAACGCGAGTTGCTACTGAACTTGTGTTTCTTTAAAGCAGGCAGTTTTTTCTTCCGACTTTGCTGGTTCGTTAAAAAAATATTTCATTGCATAGGCTTATACAATGGAGTTGGAAGCTGAAGTTCAAAAACTCAAGGTGCTGAATCAGGAACTGGAAAGGAAACAGGTGCCTTTTCTAGCTTTCTCAAAACACTCCAACTGCAGGTGCTAGATATGCTACTTTAGTGAGCATTTACTCTTAGTCATTCTGAAAATGGTAGTTTTCTGGCTTTCAGCATGCCCATTTTGTTGGCTCAGCATAAAGTTTCTGTGAATGATTCACTATCTATTTTTCAGGTGCTATAAGTACAATATTCATATGTTATGGGGTACCAACCTGTACATCTCCATATTTAAAAAAAAAATTTGCACCATGCATATTTCTGGATATCAGTAATTTGAGCATCTGTCAGTCAGGGCACCATGGAGCATGCCAAAGGAAGGAACACTTTGCCAGTCTATAAATAGGCTTGAAATGCTGGATCACTTACTGCACTGATGGGTTATGATACACAATTTTAAGAATAGGCGCACGTTTATGCGTTTTGGTTATTCGGATATGCTCAAAGTACTGATCATTCGTTTCTTCATCACGCAGGCAGAGATTATGGAAATGCAGAAAAATGAGGTAATTGCTTTTATCATTTGCTAGTGTCCTAATGCCAAACTTTCATATGTCTGATTGTCTGATCTATGTACGTTATCTTGGTCACTTGGTGTTCTTTCTTGTTTATTAAAACTTGAGCGATATAGAAACTCAACCTAAGCATGCTACTTCTACTAGTGCCAAAAGAAAAAAATTCGGATGAACCACGTGAAGAAAAACTAGATTATTATTTTCTCACCTTCTGAGTGCCTACTTGAGCAAGCAGTTACTAAATTGGTTGTAGGATTCAATTAGGGACTTGACCTTTTTTTTGCTCTTCTTTCTTACATTCTGGCACATTTACCTTCAAGCTTCAAATAGATGCCCTTCAAATATGCTCCGTGATCCTTCTAGGCTGCTCAGCCAGTCAATTCATAACAGTTACGAGAATCGTTCATCTCACTATTATGTGGGCTTCATGGCAGTATGACTGGCTAGATTGAGTAACCAACCGATAAATTAGAACTGAAAATTTTGGTTGTTTGATTCTTCGTCCTTTATTCCCTTTCTTGATGTTTAACTGTCAGCTTCCTCTCTATTAAGACTATGCCCGGTGCCGCCGGTTGCTCTTCAGACAAAATGTTTGACTGTCAGATACTTGGAGAAGTTTATACATTCAAAAATGAACCACATGCATTGCTATTTATTAATGGTGATCCTAAATTCTGCCTACAGTTACCAGAGATGTTGAAGGATCCGTTCGGGCGGAAGAAACGCATGTGCTTGCGAAGAACACTGACTGGCCCCTGGTGATGCTTGCTTGTCTGGAACAGTAGATGACTTGCTACACACAGTACCTGCAGTGGTTCTTGTGATCTGTATATAGTTTCTCTGCTATAGATCGACTAGTGATATGAACATAGTCAGAATCGATTGTACTGCTAGCTCCCTTCTGCCACTTTCGTAGTGTGCAATCCTGTAGTGGTAGGTACCGCAAACTGACAACATGTAGATTATGCACCTGGTAGAGAAACCAGCAAGTGGAGTGAAGCCGGCAGTAGGAACCGGCTCTAGCTACCCCCCCTCTAGAGCTTGTATAGAGCTGTTGCCTAGGTTTGCATCTTGCCGGCTCATCGTGTAGAGATTGGATGATTTTCAGAAGATCGATGTGAGTAGATTAGTTGATGGGATCCAAGGAGAGCACGCGGCCGGCTTTGTCTGTGTGTATCTGATGGATTTAGTATGGAACTAGTCTCTGTTGCTGCTTGTGTGTAATGACAAAATCACTCGGCGTTAATTGTGCGGGTGATGCTGTGCAGAGATAATGTAATGTTAGTACTTGTAGACTTGGGAATGGCTCATTGTAAATCTGTTTTTGTCGGTTGTTTTTGGAGGAAGATTTAACGTTTGATGATGGCTTAGAAATGAACTGGGCTTATGATGGCTCAGAAATGAACTGGGCCTATTTTTAAGCATCGAAGAAGCCTTGGGTGCTTGGGCTTTACTGGTGCGGGCCTGATAGATAGGATTCCGCCTTCTTCTTCCTCGTGCCTTAGCCGGAGGACGCTAGACGCCACGGGTCCACGGCAAATGTTATATGTAACTTAAGTGGAAAAAAACATCCCATCACGCCGCGGGCCCACCCGTCAGGTGCTTCTTCTACCTCCAGCCCGCCGGTTGTGCTACGGCCCCGAGCTCCTGGGCCGAGCCGGGTTAGTGTGGCGGTGGGCGGCGGCGGCGGATGCGGCGGCGGGAGCCGCCGTAGACGCCGGAGAAGGGCGGCGGGGGGCTCTCCGCCGACGAGGTTAGAGTTAGGGTTCGGGCTTCGGGGTTTGGGGCTTCGGGGTTCGGGGTGTTGTCTCTCGTGCCGGCGACCTTAGAAAGGGGGGGTGGGGGCCGGAGGGAAGCCCGACGGTGGAGGTGGGTTGCGGGGCGGGGCGGTCGGTGGCCCGACAAGCGGTGGGCCGGGGACCGGAGCGGGGGCGGCGACGACCTTCCTCCCGTGACGGCCCGCCGACCAGCGCGCGCGGGGGTAGCGGCCGCCGGATCCGGCGGCGGGAGCCGCCGGAGACGGGGGAGGAGGGTGGTACGGGGGAGCGGCCTCCTTCTGCGATGGTTGACGATTTTGTCGCCGAAGCGAGATCTAAGAGCGCCCCGGGTCCGCCGCGTGCGCCGCATGTCGCGCGGCACGACCGAGCGTGCCAGTGTGGATGTACAGCGCGGTCTGAAGCTTCTGCCCGTGTGAAATCCCCGCGCAGGGCAGCATGTATAGAATTCCAAACGGGCCGCCCGGCCCTAGCCCGGCACTAGCCCGATATGGCCCGGCCCGATGCGGCCCGACACTATGCAGGCCCGATGGCTTTTAGTGCCGGGCCGGGCTCGGCGTCGTGCCGAGATGGCGGCCCGAGCCGGCCCCTACGACTTCGTTTTTCGGGGCGGGGGGCGCACGGCGACGAAGATGGCCCGACGGGCCGCGGCCGGCCCGACACTATCCCGCGGCCGCCACTCCGCCATGAGGTCCATGGAGCCCCTACCGGCGGGATCTCGTCGCGGACATGTGGAAGTCCGCCCTCCGGCGTGCCTCGCGCATCCACGCGTTGGAAGACCGCCGTGGCGGTTGTGTAGCACGGGCGGCGCGGTCGGAGCTCCGGCCACCGCGCCCGGGGGCGGCGGCGCAAGGGGCGCGCGCAACCGCAGGGGAAGGGGCGGCGGTATAATCAAGCGATCTCTCCGGCTTCGCGCTGGCTAGGGGCGGCAGGGCAGGCGCGAGGGAATGAGTGGCAGCGGGGATCGGGGAGGGGCTGGCAGGGGCGGCGGAGCAGGCGGAAGAAACGGGCGGCGGTGGGGATCGGGATGGGGGAGGGGGTTTCGGGATGAGGATGAGCAGGAGCAAGGGGGGCGGCTGCAGTGGAGTACAAGGAAGTAACTAGGGTTTGGTGCTATTTATATAAGATGCAAATTAATTATCGGGCTGCCCATCGGGCCGACAAAAATCGGGTCGTGCCTCGTGCCGGCACTATGGGCCAGAGTGGCGGCCCAGGCACTATAGACCTATCGTGCCGAGCCAGCACTAAGCACTATTAATTATGCCTAGGGCTGGGCCAGTACCGTGCTTTCTAGGGTCGTGCCTCGTGCCACTAATCGTGCCCGGCCCATTTGGAATACTATAGCAGCACGAGCCGGCGACTGACGCGATCGATCGCAAAGATCCACTTAGACCACCTGCACCGGTCTCCTGCAAAATCACGCCATCGCTTTTGCCGTCGCCGTTTGAAGGAAAATGCGCCGCAGCGGTCTCCTAGAGGAGACCGGGAAAATGCCGTCGGCCCCCCGCTTCCTCCGGATCTAGAGGGATCGAGGAGGCTGCTCCATCCTCCGTCGATCCCACCACATCCCGTTGTCGTCGCCCCCAACGGCCTCGCGCCTTTGCGCGGAGCGATGCGGGAGAAGAAGGTCGGCGCGGCTTTGCTCATGCTCGCGGACGTCGGCGGTGCGCGAGAGGGGGAGGAGCTCGACCGCGCTGGATCCGGAAGGAGGAGGTCACTGCGCCGCGCCCGTCATGCTCCACCACCGTAGATTGAGAGAGGGGGCCCTGCGGCCGCGCCGCCGCACCGACCATGGAGCAGGGGAGGGGCGTCCTCGCCGCGCTCGCCACACCGGCCATGGAGCGGGGGGAGGGGCGGCCTCGCCGCGCTCGCCATGCCGGCCATCCGCCGGCACGGAGCTCGAAGGGAGGTGGGGCGCGACGCCGCCCGCTCTCTATCGCCGGATCCGGCCTCGCCGGGAAGGAGGGGCGCCGGGGGGGTCGCCCTCGCCCGTGCTCCGCCCCGCCGCCGCGCCGGCAAGGGAGGAGAGGTGGCCGGGCGCCGGGCTCGGCTCGCCCGCCTTGCGCCTCACGCCGGGCCCCCTACTGCGCCCGGCGGCCATGGGGGAGAGGAAGGGCGGGCCGTGGAGCCGGAGCTCCGCCGGCCGGCCGCCGCGCCCCGAGCGGAGGAATAGGCGGAGGAAGCTCGGGGGCGCGTGACGGCGGAGGAGCCGAGAGCTCCACGCGGGCGGCGGTCCCGGTCGGGGGGGATATGGGTGGGTGGGTGGGGGAGAGAGAGGTGGGGAGAGGTGGGTCCCACTACTGATGAAGGAGAGATATGAAGGAATATGGATGTGGGAGAAGTGAATATGAAGGAGAGAATAATAATGATCGGGATGGAATATTCCGTTTTGAAGGAGGAAATGGAGGATGACGCGTGTGGATGGTCTTGGCGTCTGGCCTAGCGACCTGGCCGGTAGCCGGTAGTGCATCAAGGTGGACGAGGGGAGCAAACGGGTGGACCAGCAAGGCCTCTGCCCGATCGCTGTCGCCGACCGGTTGGTTTTGGTCGTCGACCCAACCCAAGGCCCAAGGGCGCGAAGAACTGAAGATTCTGCGCGTGTCACTCCACGCTGCAACTGCAAGATCGATAGACCGCCGACCAAGGCGCCCCCGAGATCAGGAGTCAGGAGCCGCCTTCGTGCGCACGTGAGAGAGAAGAAAAACACTTTGCCTCCCCCACGCCCGACGGTTAAGGAGTCAGGCAGTGAAGACGGCGAAGGCGAAGACGAAGAGCCCCCTCCGCCGGGAACGAATGAGTACGTCACGCTGTGCGCCGCGCTGCGCACCCTCCGCATCGGGCCCTGCCGGCGGCCTTCTCCCTGCCGTCACTAGACACGCTGCACCTGACCCGTGTCACCTGCCGGAAGGGCGTCGTGCAGCGGCTGGTCTCCGCGTGCCCGCGCCTCGCCAACCTGACGCTGGAGTCGTGCGAGAAGCTCGCCGTTCTCGCCGTCCACGGCACGCGCCTCCACAGGCTAGCCCGGAGGTGCTACCACGACCTGGCCGCCGTCGCCACCGACTCGTCCGAGCTCCGGGCCTTCGATTACCGGGGCGTCGTCCCCACGCCCTCGCTCCTCGACCTGCGCGGCGGCGCAAGAAAGGTCTAGTCGTGCGCGCTCGACTTCTGCGGCGCCGAGGCCACGGACCCGGCGGAGCTCGGCATATAGGAAAGGTAAAGAAAGAAAGTTGAAATCCTATCCTGCTTCCTCGGTTTCCTATCCGATCTGAAATCCTATCCTTGCCTGCTTCCTTCACGGTCGCTAGGCCCGGGGAGTTCCTCAAGCTGTTCGCTGGCGTGAAGCGCCTGCACCTCACGTCCGCGCGCCTCGGCGGCGCCGACGGCACGCTGCGTTTTCCGGTGTTCCCGAAGCTCCGCCACCTCGACCTGTCGGGGATGCTGTCGGAGGACGATGACACTGCCGCCGTGGACGACGCCTCCCTCGGCCGCCGCAGGTGCGTCGCCGGGCGAGCTCTGCATCGGCCGCCGCAGGCGCGCTGCCGGGTGTCGGGCGTGGGGAGGCGCAGGAGCTCCACCGCCTGATTACGTAGGCGCA
Source organism: Cenchrus americanus (assembly GCA_947561735.1). Taxonomy (NCBI): domain Eukaryota; kingdom Viridiplantae; phylum Streptophyta; class Magnoliopsida; order Poales; family Poaceae; genus Cenchrus; species Cenchrus americanus. The sequence goes on along the minus strand of OX387245.1, from coordinate 77,069,279 downwards.
AGGAGAGGATTTTTTCCCTCTCCCATTGACATGTGGGGCCCAATAACGGTCCACGAAGGCATCCATCCCTCAAACGGTTAAGCTGACGGAAATGGCATACAACACACAAAAAATTATAACCTTTGACATAGAACTCAAATTTGCATTTTCTATAATATAGAACACACAAACTACATTTTTCCGTGTCATATAAGGAATTTTCTCAGTAACTTTGGCACGACCGGCCAGGGGGAACACCGGCATCTCCATTGATTTGAAGGGAATGGGGCGACATCTAGCAGCAGACAGGATGAGCAGTTGCAGGCCCTAGTGAAACGGTGCACGAGACGATCAGACGTAAGATGGGAACACATTAGATAAATTTCTATCGGCAAATCTTTTGTTCATTTGTATAACAACTTATCTAGTGACTAGTGGAAATCAACATCTCTGTCTAAACTATGAAAACTTAAATATGAACCACAGGATTTTGATTCAAGAGGCGCTCATGATAGGTGGAGAGGGTGATTTACTCTCATTGCAAATAACTTATAAAATATCTTATCCAAGCGATTTTTATATCTCACATGTAGATGATATGTTGTAACAATATTGTATCATCATACACAACCTTTCATTATTAAGCTCCTTTTGGCTTACTTGTTTGGCAGCTCTTTTTTTCTAAGATACGAGACCAAACAGAGCTTTACTTGTAAAGTTGTAACATTGTGACTTTCACCCTCGTCAAAACAAAATACAATATGGTAAGCACTATAAATCATACTCCCTCCATTATTTAATATAGACATTTAGGACAAGCAAATTAGTTTATTTTAAACTAATTAACTTGTCCTAAACATCATATATTTAAGAATAGGGTAATAGTATATTTATTTGAGGGTATTAATTTGTAAAAAATGTGAATAGTACACACTACGGGAAAACCGAGCTTTGCCGTGCGTGAAAATCTTTGCCGTGCGTTTTCTATCGGGCGCACGACAAAGAACTTCTTTGCCGTGCGTTTTATATAAGGCGCACGGCAAAGAAAAAACGCACGGGAAAAATTGTTTGCCGTGCGTTTTTTTTGGACGCACGGCAAACCCTTGAGTTTGCCGTGCGTTTTCTCATAGCGCACGGCAAACTTTTTTTTCCTAACGTTCGTCGTCCCCGCGTTGACACCGAGGGGAAACCGTTAGCACCGAGGGGGGCAGGCAATTTTTTTTCTCTCTCTTTGCCGTGCGCCTACATAAAACGCACGGCAAACATGAAACTTTGCCGTGCGCCTTAGCAAAACGCACGGCAAAGTTTTCTGTTTGCCGTGCGTTTTGTGTAGGCGCACGGCAAAGTTTCAAATTTTTTTTGAATTCTTGGCTTCTTTATATTTTTCCAGTCCAAATACATTACTTTGTAATATATATTTCAATTTGATACTCATTTCGATCATTTTGCTATTTTTAACGATTTTTTGCATTGAAAGGTTTTTTTCGAATAAGTCAAATTTGAACTACAAGTGCATAAAATTATATAGTAAAGTTCGTGGAAAAATGGTATTCGTGTAAGTGAGTCCATTTTAAGATCTTATCCATGAAATTTTTTGAAATTTCAAACATTTTATTCACGAGAAATGGAATATACATGATTAGGAAATGTTTTTTAATTGTATAAAATGCAAGTGATGTTTAAAAATCACGAGATTCGTTGAGATCTCATGATATACTATGGGAAGACTGTGAAAAATAGTAGTAAAGGTTTTGAGCAAATCTTCACACATAGTGTTTAGAAACCAAGACATCTCATGAGAAGGTTTAGATTGTTTAGAGTAACTTTATTGGGTTTGTGGTCTATAATAATGTTCATAATGTGTTTTTGACTTCAAAGCTTTTTCTCTAATGAACATACATCGTACATTGTCTCTTGTTAGTGTACGGTAATTTTTAGTATCGATTTGTTAATTTTTTTTATTAACATTCACAAAAAGCTATATTTAACTAATTAATTTTATTTCAAATAATTTTGTGAAAGAAGTCAAGTTGAGTTTTGACTTGAAAACTTGTTTCTATAAGTAATACACAACATAACTTATTTGTGTTAGTTTTCTAATTCTTTTCAAATTTGTTTGATAATTCTTATAGATTATATAAAATTTAGAAAAATTGTTTGCCGTGCGTCTTTTTTTTTGCGCACGGCAAAGATTTTCTTTGCCGTGCGTCTTTTTTTTTGCGCACGGCAAAGAAATTCTGCGTCAATTTGCAGATGGACCAAAGCCCACCTAGCCCAACAGCCCACCTCAGCCCAACACACTCCGATTATTTTGATCCGTAGATCTGACGATCTAACGGTCCAAATTAGATCAGGCACTCTATATAAAACGACACACTCAAACCCTAACTCCTCCCTCTCTATCTCTCTCACCCCTCATCCCCCGCGCGCCCCCGACCCGCGCGCGCCGCCGCGCCCGCCCCCGCCTCGGCCGCGCCCCGCCCCCGCCTCGGCCCTCCTCCGGCGCCGCCGTGCCCCCCCCCCCCCCCCGCCGCCGCCGGGCGTCCTCCTCCGCGCGCCGCCGTGCCCGCCCCCCGCCGCCGCCGGCGTCCTCCTCGGCGCGCCGGCCGCGCCCCCCCCCCCGCCCCGGCCGGCCGCGCCCGCCCCGCCTCCGCGGCCGGCCGCGCCCGCCCCCCGCCTCGGCGCCGGCCGCGCCCCCCGCTCGGCCCGCCCGCGCGCCAATCACGGTCTTACTCATCTTAGTGGTGCCATTTGGTTGCGGTGTAGCAGAGCCAAGCTGTAGGTAATGCCAACTATTATTACGCTTCAAAGAAATGGCATTTCCGACTTCCCGTGATGGGCTTAGTCATCTTAGTGGTGCCACTTGGTTGCGGTTTGTAGCAAAACCGGCGAATTGTTATCATGCTTAGATTTTTTTCGCTTATCGGCGGTGAATAGATTTCGAGTGATGGCTATGTTTCTATTGATGTAGCAGCTCCATGTGCTGCTAGTGCTTCGAGCGGTGCCATTCTCGGTTTAGTATTTTGGTGCGGGGAATGTCGTCTCGGAGTTCGGGTTTGTGCTAGACTAGAATGGCAAAAATAGGTAAGCGTGGCGAGTTGGAAATTGGAATTAACGGACTACTTTAGGATCAAAATCGGACAAACAAGATATATGGTAACAACTTATTCACTTAAGTTATTAGTTGTAACTCTGTGGAAAGAACTACCTCAGTATTGAGCGTGAATGTGTGGATATGTGGAGTATTCCTTATAAGTGCACATTGTGTTTGCGGATATTGCACCACTCAACCACTCAAGTTGTAGATAAAGTACTGAATTTTTCATTGTACAAGCATGCCATTAGGAATAATTGATCAGGATTCTAGATTCTGCAATGATCCTCAAATTTGTTTATATGTTGCTCTGTCAAAATGCACATTAAAATTGTCGTTCATTTGCCATCCGACTTTGGGGATTAGGTAAATGAATCAGTGTTAGTTGTGATGTTGGGGTCCATGAAAGATTGGACAAAATTAAATAGATTGGACCTATGCATATTCTCCTATGGTGGTCAATCATCTTAGTTAGGAACCTGGAATTGTGCAACACGTGGATGGGATGCTTACGCATTATTGTCTTTTCCTGGTGTGAAGGGAGGGCTTATGATATACTGGCATTGATTGGTTTCAATTTTTTTTTCACTTTTTGCTAATCTTATTCTAGATATGCTGTGATATGCTATTATTTAATCTCTTTTAATAGTGCTTTGCCATTTACTTTGTCTGAAATAAGAATTATTGTGTATGTTATGATGTCCAAGCAGCATAAGTAAAAGAAATTCCTTAGTTTGATCACGGGATGCTTATGGAGTCGGTGCATTTATGGTCCATAAACTTCATATTTGTGTTTCCTTTCTCTAGTGTCTAGACAATCTGTGTTCAAATGCATATCTCGATTGATGCTATTTTTATTGTGTTAGTATATTAATGTATCATAGCATGGTTATGAACCTTGTAATATCATACAAATGTTCGAGAAGTTTCCGAGTAATTCATGCATTGGTGATAGCTTATGCCATGGTGTCAAATACCATTACTCTTTTTGTCATTTTAGCTATTTCGCTTGAGTTGTTATACTGCTATATACATGCTAACAGCTGAAAATATACTCCAAATTTCAAATTATGCCAGTTACCCTCAGATATAATCAAAATAGTACCTACCCGCCCAACAACTTTCACACCGCTTTGCACCGACTTGCGTGTGCTCTTACCGGAATTTTCCATCGTCATATTTCTTGCTTGGTGTCTTTATTACCGACGAATTGCATCTATCTCCATCTATTTGTATGCTTTCTTAAACAATGGTGTTTGATCGTTAAGGTCCACATTAAATGCGGATGTGTAAACCAACTCCACTAATAATGTCGGTGTCATCATAGTTTCATATCAATGGGGCTCCGATCCGTTTATTGGGTTCCCGATTGGTGTTACAGTTCCTTTTTTCTGAATGCCACTACACGGAGTGACACTGAAGGAATGTAGATTGGGGCTTACAGCGAAGCGAATCTGCAATTGATTACTGCAATGATCCAACAATCCAATAGTTGTTGCTTTGTGCATGATATCGGAATATTGGATATGCTTGTGCTGTAGTAACTGTTCTGTCGTTGAATTCCTAACAGGGGCTTTGGTTCTTTTTTTTTATTTTTTAGAAAATGTTTGCCGTGCGTTTTTTATGGCAGCGCACGGCAAAGGGCAGTGATTGCCGTGCGCTTTCAATGGTGGCGCACGGCAAAGGCAAAAGATTGCCGTGCGTTTTTACCTACGGCGCACGGCAAAGGCAAAAGATTGCCGTGCGTTTTTTGCCAGCGCACGGCAAAGGCTGTAACGTGCCGTTTGGAGGGGGCGCCGTCAGTTGCTTTTCTTTGCCGTGCGCTCCCCATGACGCACGGCAAAGAAAGTTCACCGTGCGTTGTCAGAAGAGGCGCACGGCAATGGGAGTTTACCGTGCAAATTGCTACCGTGTGATCTTTGCCGTGCGCCCCGATGAAAAACGCACGGCAAAAACTTTGCCGTGCGTTTTTGGGCCTCGGCAAACCGCAAGTTTCCCGTAGTGACAATGTAGTGGCAAATCATAATATATTAAATTTAGCACAATTAGTCGGTACAAAAATGTGAATTAGGATTAGGAGTATTAAAAACGAGCAGACCATAGCGTCGGTCCGTCCCTAGCATGTGGGCCGGCATTCGATTTACGTCCGGGATAACAAGGATGCTACCAAGTTGAGTGCTCTGCAGTCAAACCATGACAAGACTGGATCGCAGCAGAAGACCTGCGCTGGACCATGGGGCGGTGATGCACAAGGGTGCGCAATGGGCTCTTGTGCGTCCGGTGCGCACCTAATTTTTTTCCGTTGCACCATGATAGATATATACAAGGCGCTTCAACGAATTTTTTCAATAGCACCTTGATAGATATATGTAAGGTGCTTCAACGAATTTCAAAAGCGACTTGTGAGCTATTTTATTAGAGCTATCTATGGATGTAGAGAAACTATCATCATCACGATCAATTCCTTCATCGCATGAATACATCTCCCATGGGATGCGAATCAAAATTTGGAGAGGGGTGGCATCGGCAGATCGACCTGCCTTTTCCACGGCGCCGTTGCCACGAAGGCCCCAACGAAGAAAGACATATCGTTGGATACTTGGATGAGGGTTTACAAAATCATTGGGAACCGGCCGGTTTATCGTGGTAACCGGTGTTACCGGTCCCGCTCGGTAGCAAAACCGGCCGGTTTCCCATCCCTAAACCGAAACTAAAAAGTTCCCTATCTCGGTTAACCGATCCGGTTCACTGGTTAACTGATCCGTTTTTTCAACCGCAAAAAATCAGGCCCGTTCCGGTTTTGTGAACCGCCGCATCCGCCCCCAACAAATTAAGCTTGGACAAGGGCGCAGTGTATTGGAATCAAATCACACCTGCCTCTGCTGCACCTGACGTACGTGTGTCCTCCCAGCGTGATCGTTGGCCATCCTCAGCCGGAGCGGCGAACGGGGAACGGCCTGATGGCACATCCACGGCACTACGGCAGCACGGGAACGGACAAGCAAAGCCACACTGGCATCGCACACGCACGACGCACCACAGCAGGCCCGGAGCTGCACCGGCCGGCGGTCCCTCTCCCCTGCTTGCTTTCTGGTGGTACGATCGGCAGGCTAGCGGTTACAAAGCCAGCTGGCGGCTGGCGCCGTGTCGTCGTCGGGCCGGCGACGGATCAGCGACGCGGCGCGGCGCCAAGATTGTGTCTCGTCTCCTCCGCGCGCTCCAGTTTGGCAATTTGTTTCCTCGATCTCTGGCCGTTCGGGGTGATGCCTCCCCCGGCGGAACCAAATCCTAACCTCGACTAGTCAATTTGTTTCCTCGATCTCTGGTCATTACAGATATCGCTCCGCCCCTCCACCGATGAGAATCGATCAAGACGGGATTCGGTAGGTTAGTATAAGTTCTCCTGGTATTATTGTGTCGCGACCGTACTACGTACCACGTCGTTCGTTACGAGTGATGAAGTACAAATACTAGCTCGTAAGGGATATTTTGGCCGGCACGTGTGATCTGGTTGATGCTAGCTGCTTCCTGCATGCTTCGTTCCGTTCGTTCGATCGAGATCGAGGAGACCTCGACCTACAAGCAGAGGATCGATGATTAGGCGTGGGCTTCGTTTTGAAAAAGGTCACATCACGATTAGCTCAGCACTAGTGGGTGTGCAACTGTACATGACCACAAAAACAAATTTGAGGCTTGTCGCCACGGCGGCCGTCGGCAAGTACCGCGATTGGAGTTTTCCGCCGAACCGGCCGGGCGATTGTTGAGGTGGACGGGCCGGCCTACGTACCATCACCGTACATAGTCTCATGTAGATCAGAATTGATCATTGAGTACTTGAAGTATGTGAGGATTCTGCTCATGCAGGTGTGTGGCTCCTGCACGGTGCGACTGTGCAACTGACTAGGTTATGCAAAACCACACACCAAATGGAAACTTAAGTAGGCACTAGGCAGTAGGCGCTAGCACGTTAGCGTTGCCACGGTGGTTCCGGATCGAATGTGCGTTGGTTCTTCGGCCGGAAATGACTAGATGAATGACACATCTACCATTTTTTTATTTTTAACCCTTTTTAATATAAAATTTTAAAACTAACCCCAACCCAACTAAAATTCTAATAAGTAGCCCTTTTGGTCGCGCCAAGCCTCGTGGCACGACTAATACTTGAGTCACGCCACATGATGTGGTGCGACTAATGTCCACGGTTGCGTTGGAAAAAGTCGCATCTGACGTGGCGGGGGAGTCACGCCACACTGCGTGACGTGGCGGGGAGTCACGCCACACTGCGTGGCGTGACTCGTACTTAGTCACGCCTAGACTTGGAGTTCCTGATCTCATTTAGCTGTGCTTACTTATTTCTTTTAATTACCAAATGAGCTTCTAAATTTGTGAAACTCGAGGTGTATGATCTATAGAGTGCATACGTTTCATTTTAACTATGTGCACTACAAACCATGGTGTATAAAATGAGAAATCTAATTTTGAAATAGCCTAAGTGTTATTAAATCAACACATGAAAAATGTTAAGTTTGAAAATAGAGTCAACTAGACAACTTTGGACATACTTTTTGAGAAATTTTGCACTAAGATCTTAAATACTTTTGGGCTACAAGTGAATTTGGATGTTAATAGGAAAGTTTGAACAAGTTTTTGTTCAAATATAACAAAGAATTCATAATTTAAGTGAATTAAGTCTGAACAAGTTTTTGTTTTACACTGCGTGGCATGACTCCCTCCAACACGTCAGATGCTGACTTTTTCCAACGCCACCGTGGACATTAGTCGCGCCACATCATGTGGCGTGACTCAAGTATTAGTCGCGCCACGAGGTTTGACGCGATCAAAAGGGCTACTTCTTGGAATTTTAGTTGGGGTGAGGTTAGTTCTAAAATTTTATATTAAAAAGGGTTAAAAAATAAAAAAAATTCCACACCTACGTCTGCGTGGCCGTATCACAGTGCCCCCAGAAACCATGACATGCCCGGTTTGAGGCAGCACCGGCCTGTCCCTTGGATCCGAGCCAGGTGGAGACATCTCATTCAAATGTCAGCCATGAGAGGACAAGATGGGGCTCATACTAACCAATGAAATAATGCATACCTTATTTATAGTGGCGGACCTGAGATTTCGGGGGCCCGGGGCGGAAAATTAAAAGGGACCCTTAGTACAATTATTATATTATAACGTAATTTATTACCGATTCGTAATTAATAAGTAATCAAATAAAGTATTCATATCATAATTTATCAAGAGCTCCTCTATGTTTCTTTAAAAAATCATCTATTTTCTCTTCTTTCCTTTCTCACTACCAGAAGATATTTTTAGATGACACAATTAATCAAGAAATCAATACTGCCATCCGCTAATCATTGATAAATCAATTACACTAAGAATGCTCCTGCAGTTGTAAATTGCAGTGCAAATATGTAGCGAACATGGCATGCCGTTAGTTCGGAGTTTGATTTTGGTGATTCATGACAACATGATCATTGGGACTAACCATATTGTTTGAGCATGTCTTTGTAGACATTTCTAGGTCCCAAGGATGCAAGAAAACCACATGCAAAAATGCCAAAACAAAGGGTCAAAACCGAGCAAGAAAAGGAAAAGAGAAGACACCGTCGGATGAACCGACAGTCCCTCAAATACAAGCGTCGGTGCAATCGTCGGACGAGTTGGTGCACAGGGTCAAACCCTAGGTACCGTCGGATGAACCGACGGTCCGTTTTTTAGTAGCGTCGGATGAGTTGCAGAGGAAGAGCAAGGAAGACAGTAGCACCGGATGATCCGACGGTCTGAGTGGGGACCCCGTCGGTCTATCCGACGCAGTTTGAATTCATACAGAGACGCGCCAAGACGAAGCCTTCAGCACCGGATGATCCGACGCCTTGGTCAAGGAGAAGCGTCGGTCTATCCGACGGTCAGTTGGAAGCTAACAGTGGCGACTTGGACGCGAGGCCTTCAGCACCGGATGATCCGACGTAGCGTCGGTGCATAGTGTCGGAGCAGTTGTGTCAGAGAACCTCAACGGCTACGTGACGTGGGAGGGGCACCGGATAAACCGACGCCCTGGAAAATACCGCATCGGATCATCCGACGGTACCTTTTTCAGTGGACGTTAGCCAACGGCTAGTTTGATGCCTTGGGCTATTTATACCCCCTCCACTCACTCATTTGAGGTTGCTGGATTGTGTGGAAGTGCAGAGGAGTTCAAGACACATTCAAGATCATATCCAATCCATCCAAGTGCTTAATTGCTCATCCTTAGACTTGCATATACTTTGTGTATGTGCTTAGTGCTAGGCTTAGCTTAGAGCTGAGTGAGTGCAAGGTTGTGCCAACCTTGTGAGGTGATTCTTGAGTGAATCCAGTTGCACAAGGTTCGTCGGAAGACTTGGGGCCTAAGTGGCTCACCGGCAATCGTCATCGACCCTTCGGCTTGGTGTGGAGTGGCGAGGACACTTTGTGCGGGGGACGTGGAGACCCCCTTCCTTGGTGGAGAAGCTCCTTAGTGGAGGCGGCATCAAGGTGACCAAGGGAGCTTGACAAGTGCCTAAGTGGATAGCCTTTGTGGCGAGTCAAGTGGTGCTCTTGGGAGAGACTTGGTGACCGGGAAGCAATACTCTTGTGTGAGTGCTTCAACAACGTGGACTAGGGGTGGCTTAGTGCCTACCGATACCATGGGATAAATCGCGTGTCAAGAGTTGGCTTCCTCTCACCCCCTTTACATTTCCGCATTTACTCTATTGCAATATTTGCTTGCCTTTACCTTCCTAGAGTAGTATCATTCTAGGATTGGCTATAGGTTGCAAACCTTGTTTTGGGATGGGAGTTTCACACTAGAACAACCGTAGTCACACATATAGATAGTATGTTCTAGTTTACTTTTGTGTAAAATTAGTGAAGCCATAGGTTAAGGTTTTTAGTTGCCTAATTCACCCCCTCCCCCTCTTAGGCTAACGAGCATCCGATTCCTTACAAGTGGTATCAGAGCCGGGACTCACTTCCTTCACAAGGAAACGCCAATTCGATTGGTAAAATTGTGAAAACCGGCTCATTGGAACGGTTAGGCTTCATCGCCTAGTGAGTTGTTCTATAGAGGAATGAAAGGGGTGGATACCTTAGGTTTGGCTCCACATTTCGATGGCACGGGCTATCCTCGGTGGAAGGTTCTCATGGAGGCCTATCTCCAAGCAAGGGACCTTGATGTTTGGAGAGTCATCGATGAGGGCATGAAAAATGGTACTAGAAAGGAAAAGCAATTTGATGTGATTGCTAAGAGTATCATTTTGTCCTCGCTAGATGTAGGCGTTTTCAATGGAGTTTTTACTTTTGAAAATGCTCATGAGCTATGGAAAACCATCAAGGAGCAAAATGAGGGTTCAAAAGAAGTTGCTAATGAACGCTACGGTTGTCTCCTTAAGGAATTCAATAGCTTTAAGCAACTTGCTAATGAAAATGCCGAATCTATGTACTCACACCTAAATGTGCTTGTCAATGAGATCAATGCTTTAGGTGTGAAGGACATCTCGGACTTGAACATCAATCGCAAGATCCTTCAAAGTCTCCGGAAGCCCGATTATGACTTGGTGAAGGCAATCATCTACGAGAAGAAGCTCGAAGATTTGAAGCCATCGCATATCTTGAGTAAGATCATGGCACATGAGCTTCAACTCATGCCCAAGTCAAAGAAGGCGCCCCAAGAAAATCCCCAAGAACCATCCTCTCGAACTACAAGCCATGCTCTCTCAAGCCGACAAGAGAAGATGTTGAGTAGGATGGCTACTAATGGAGGCTCAAGAGAAGATGATGGTGATGATGGTGACGATGGAGATTTCTCAAGTGATGAAGAGGTTGAATCCATGGTGGCCGAGTACGTGAAAAAGATCTTCAAGTATGTGAAGAAAGTCAACATGTACGGCTACAACGTCCACTTGAGAGAAGGGCGTCATCATCAACACATCAAGTTCACCAAGATCAAGCACAAGCCCAAGAAGAAGGTGGTCAAGGAGAGGAGACCAAGGCAAGAAGCAACAATAGCCGTCCGCGGGTGGACCAGTGGTGGATCAAGTTCTTCTAGCTCAAGCGATGAATCAAGAAAGAACTTCACCACCCGCTTCATGCAAGGTCCTTCATCATCACATATGTGCCTTATGGCCAAAGGTATGGAAAGCAATGTAAGTGATGACGAATCTGACACCACCTCTCTCAATAATCTTGTTGAGCTAATCCATGAGCAAAAAAGAGTGCTTGAAAAACAAGCTAATGAAATTAAATAACTCAATGCTCTCAATGATCTAAGTGACACCCTTGCTACAAATTATGAACATTTGTTGTGCAAATTCAAATTGCTTAGTAAGGAGTGTGAGGAGCTAAAATCTAAGCTTGAGATCAATGAGACTAAAACAAGCAATTCCTTTGAGCTTAATGAAACATCTATTCCTTGTGCAATTCCTATCTCCAAGGTAGATGATTCAACTTCTTGCATTGACTTAATTGATGAATCTTGCTCACCATCTTGCCATGAGAATGTTGTTGTAGAAACATGTGATTATCTCATAGGCAAGGAAAACGATGAGCTCAAGCAAGAAGTGAAATGGCTCCGAGAGAGGTTGGCAAACTTGATAGGCAAGGGCAAGAATGATGAGGAACAAGTGGACATCTCTCAAGACATGAAGAGCAAAGTCCAACCTTCTCAAGATAACCGTGATACCATGGTGAAGAAGCTTTAGAAGGGTGCAACCGTGACTTGCTACAAGTGTCATGGAGAAGGGCACAAGTTCTACAAATGCCCTCAATTTGTCAAGAAGATGGACAAGGGCGCAAAGAAGAAATTGAAGCACACCATCAAGAGCTCTCTCATCTACACCAAGCCCAACCGCAAGAACAAGACCAATAGCAACACCTACGTCATCAAGAAGAAGGCAAATGGCAAGGTGGTTGCACACAAAGTTGGGAAGATGAAGGAAGAGCGGGGTTGGAACCAACCCATTTGGGTGCCCATGGAAGTCATCACCAACATGAAGGGGCCTCAAATGGTTTGGGTTCCGAAGGCCGCTTGAAGGCCATGAGTGCGGGGACTTGGGAGGCTTGGCACAATCAAGATGAGAAGATTCAAGCCTATAAGCCAAGCTTGCAAATTGGAAATGTGTTGCCCAAGTTCCCCGATTGAGGTAATGGAAACTAGTACCCATCTCTTGCATTATTGTAGCTCCATTGCCTTGTTTAGGTTGCATTTGTTGCAATATTTACATATGGTAGGTTGCTTGTGTCATGTGCTAACCGATGAGCAATCTACATGGTTTGATTAGTGTGTAGGAAAGCTACACTTGTTCTTTCATGGTGCATGTTTTCATATATATCTCTTTGCATCATGAGCAAGCTATAGGGTAAGCTTTCCTTTTGTTATCATAAACAATGTGCATACATTTGGTTGGTGATTCAAACACTAAATGCACACATTTAGGGGGAGCTCATCCTATGGTTTGGTTATGGGACCAACATTGTTTCAAGCTTATCTTCTGTAGTCCCTTAGCGACGCGTTCCGGTGTGGTGTTTCATTCTAAGAGAATGCTATTTCACTCTCAATGTGATCTAACATCTCTAAAAGAGTGAATATAGCAATATGAGCTTCATGCAATTGAGTCATGTCCTTGCGAGCTTATGTCTCTATATAAGTTCAAAGGCAATGTAATCATACATTCCTAATCCTTGTGGTACCCCAAGTGTCTTCTATACAAGCTTCTTTCAAGTGGTGTCACCTAGTGATATCATTTCCAAGTGGCTCATCTCAATGTGGTGCCAACAAGGTAGAGAGGATTAACCCCCGGAGGTATGCAATGATCAAAAGACTACAAGTGATATCTACAAGTGGTAGTGTAACAAGAACCCATTTGTTTTATCTCTTGTCCCTTAAGCTACCTCCTTGCATGATATGCTCTAAGCTTTCTTGTCTTTCAAGTTTGTAGTTGTGCACTTGTTTCTCACTACCCTTGTCTTACAAGTGGTATCCTTTTGTGCACACACTTAGGGGGAGCTTAGTTTGTATCATGCTAGTCTCATGAGCTTGTGATCCACCTTAGTTATTCTCACATGTGGTATCTTCATCGATATCATACATATGGATCATGGTTCATGTAGCTTTCTCCCTTGCATTTAACGTTTCTCCTTTGAGCTATGGTTGCTAGATCTTGCAAGTTTCCTTGGACTCGTTTGCTTTGGGACTTTTTGGAGATTTTATTCCAAAGGGGGCGAATGTGAGACCAAAGCAAGCTTGTGGCTTAAGCCAATAAGTGGTTTCAAAGATGCTTACAAGTGGTTTCAAGGATATGAGACCAAAGGAGAGAATGTGAACATGAAGATCAAAAAGGGGGAAGTTTGATCTAGGGGGAGTTTGGATGATGGTAAGCATCCAAGCAAGTGTAAGTAGTTCTAATTCTGTCAATTCTAGCAAATTTATGCTTGCTTTGGTTGTGTTGTCATAAATCACCAAAAAGGAGGAGATTGTAGCGAACATGGCCTCATATGCCATTAGTTCGGAGTTTGATTTTGGTGATTCATGACAACATGAGGACCATGTGTGGTTCGAGGACCGGTGGATGGTCGCTTCCTTGTGTGATGAGTGATTGACAACGTTGTGTGGACTGATTCTTGGCTAAGTATTGCAGGTGTAGGTTGCGGCTTGACTCGTGTTGGTGCAGGTGAAGAACAAGCACGAAAGGTCGTTGCCAGTGAGGCCTCCAGGTGTGGAGAAGACAAGTAGGCTTCGTTCGAGGGACCCGGTGGTCAGTGGGGTCAAGTGCGGGCCGCATGGTGGCATGAACAACAAGATGAAGTGGTGGACGATTTCTTGGTAGAGCCTCAAAACCAAGGTTGAGCCAGGACTACGTGGGATCCGAGTCATGAGTGGAGATTGGCGGAGGCTACACCGAGTTCGCGGGGTTTGCAGTGGTTCACCAGAAAACCACTAGGTTACTCGGTTGAGCCACAAAACCGAGGCCGAAGACTCGACGAGGAGGTGCGGCCACCCAGGCCGGTTCAACGCCCAGGAGGGGCGGTCAGACCGCCTGGGGCCGGTCAGATTGCCCAGGCCGGTCTAACCGCCCAGGGGGCGGTCTGACCGCCCTGGCCGCCGGCGCCGAGATGCTTCGAAGCGGAGGACACGTGTCGGGATCGCAAGGCTTGCATCGAGGCTAAGCATGTTGCGGTCGCCGGGCATCCGTCCGATGAAGAAATTTCAAACACTTCCAAACCCACCCTTGAGGGGCTTGTATCCTTAGTTATTAGGTGAGGGTAGTTTAGTCTTCTGGGTGCCTCCATATATACTCATTGAGTGGATGGATGGCAGCCAACTCTTGGAACCCTAGCTCATTTGTTTTTCCATTTTCGTTCTCCTTTTCCCTAGTTTTTCCTAGGACTAGCTTGATAGATTCATGTGAGATCTAGAGGGAGGGATGGATGTTTGGGTGGCAAGCTAGACCTTGTACGAACCTTTCATGGTATGTATAGATGGTTCGGCGTTGTTCCTCAAGGTGGTTTTCCCATCCTTCTTTGTGTTGATTTCCGGAGCTCTTTGTTGGCGGTGTTTTGAGGATAATTTCTTGGGGTCTTTGGTGGGTGTCACGTATGAGGATCTTGTGCCTCTTTGGCTGGTGACTTTGCCCCCAAATCTCTATTGAATCAGACTCGATTTGGTGGTTTTTCGAGTTGGGCGAGTTCTTGACCTAGAGAGGCGATTTCTTCGATTCCTCTTGATTGTGAGCGTTTCGGGTCGATTCCTTTGAGGTAGAGGTTGCCCAGGAGGTAACCCAGCTAATCCCGAAGTTTCACTGCAATCCGTGGAGTGATTCGGGAGATCGGGCGTGAGAAAGTTAGGGTTTGACCCGCGGGCTGTTTTTCTGGGAGAAGCGGTCTAACCGCCTGGAGGGGGCGGTCTAACCGCCCTGGGGTTTCTAGGTCAAAGTTTTGTTTCACCGGATTTTCCTTTGAAAGTTTGTTCGCCTTGATCAGAGGAGTGTTTGGGTGAAATTTCGGGTCGTTCTCGTGCCGTTTGCTAGGTGTTCTTGGTTGGAGTTCGTTGCTGGGTACAGGAGGTTAGACCGCCCCTGGTAGCCGGTCTAACCGCCCCTAGGCCCCTGGGTGGAGTTTTGGTTTTCACCAAGATTTTCTGGTAGCTAGCATGGCCCTGACCAGAGATCTCTGTTGGTGAAACCGTGGTGCGTTTTGGTGCTCGGAAGAGGTGTTTCGGAGGATTTCTTGGTTGCCTGGTGGAGGCGGTCTAACCGCCCCCTATACCCGGTCTAACCGCCCCCTCTGGTTAGCCGGCTTTCGAGTGGTTTCCGTTGTCGTGGGTGCGTGTGTGTTGAGGTTGCTGGTAGAGTTTGTTCCTAGGACCAGTAGCACTCCAGTTGCTACGTGGTTTTGGCAAACGGAAGGTAGAAGTGCGGAGCGTGTGATTTTGGGGGTCCGACCGAGCGAGTTCATCTTGTCGGAGTTTCAATCTCCCTCGAGAAGAATTTTTATCGGCTCCCATTCACTCCCCCCTCTCTGGTCGCCTAATCGGTCCTTCAAGTGGTATCAGAGCCGGTTCGGGTCTTTGTTGACTCTAACCAGTCTAAGATCCAAGGATGGCGTACCAGGAACGGGGTTCGGGTCCTCCACACTTCGATGGGAAGAACTACCAGATGTGGAGTAAGCAGATGGGTGCGTTCCTCCGCGGAAAGGGTCAGATTCTTTGGGATGTCACGGTGGACACAGGCTATGTGCAGCCGATGGATTTCCTTGCTCCAGGATCGAGGGATAGGTTCGACGCCAACAACAAGGTGATCGACTACTTGTTTCGTGCTCTGTGTCAGCCTGAGTTCGATCGGGTGCACACCGAGCACTTGGCTTGTAGAATTTGGACGGTGTTGAAGGAGGCTCATGTTGGGAATGCCCAGGTTCAGGCACGAATGTATGCGACCTACCGGATAGAGTACGAGAACTTCACTCATCTCCCCGGTGAGTCCATCGATGCATTGTTTCAGAGGTTCACGGTGGTTGTGAACAACATGAGGGCCAATGTGGATGTGCTCCCGTACGATGATCATGATAGAGCGGTCAAGCTCTTACACTCTTTGGATTGTACAATATGGGGCGAAAAGTTCGAGGCCATTGTGGAGTCGGAGATGTATGACACTCTGACAGTGAACGAGCTGTTCTCAAAGCTCAAGTCGGCTGAGGTGGATAGGGGCATGACTGCCAAGCTCGAGGGTCCGATTGATTCCCATAGTCTCACCCTCGTTGGTGGTTCGAAAGGAAAGGCTAACACTAACTCATCCACCAGGATGTTCTCTTTGTCCTCTTTGATGTCTATGCCAGATGAGGAGTTCGATGTGCTTGGAGAGGATGAGCTGGCGCTCTTGACGAGGCGGTTTGAGAGGCTGCACGAGAACCGAGTGAACATGAGGAGGAACACGAGGACATGCTTCCAGTGCAGCAAGCCGGGACACTTCGTCGCCGACTGCCCGAAGAAGGTCGAGAACAAGGACGGCTACAAGCACAAGCCGAGAAACGATGGCAAGTACCGGTCGAGGCGCGACCACAAGAGCAAGTACAAGAACAAGCACAAGGACGAGCGACGATCGAGGAAGAAGGAAAGCCAAGGCAAGGCTCGAGCGATGGTTGGTGCGAGCGACGTCGACTCCAGTTCCGTGTACTCCACCTCGAGCTCGAGTAGCAGTGAAGACGAAGGTGATCGTCGCAAGGGCAAGAAGGCATCCAAGAACCTGAGCGGGATGAGCTGCTTCGCTAGAGACGGCTTCTGCACCATGGCGCTGAGCTCCGGCAGCAAGAAGAGCACACAGAGCGACTCGAACTCTGAGTCCGACGACGAGGTGCGTGTGATGAGCTTCCCTTCTTGTGCCAGGAGAATGAACGGCTTGGTACTTTGCTTGATAATCGTGATGACATGCTTAGAGAGGCAAAGAAAATGAGAAAAGAGCTTAGGGCTTCACTCGAGGATGCTAGGACTAGAGTGGCTGAGCTAGAGACACAGGTGCTTGATAGCAAGCTTGAGATTGATTCCCTTAAGGCTAGCCCTGTTGTTTCGGATGAGGCTGATTATGTTGATTGCTCCATCTTTCTTGCCGATCTTGCTTTGTTTAAGGAAAAGCATGCCTCCAAGTGTGAGGAACTAGATGTGCTTAGGGTTGAAGTGGCCGAGCTTAAGTCTAGACTCGCTTTGCTAGGTGCTTGCACTTCTTGCCCCGTTTTGCATGCTAAGATTGATGAGATGCATGCTTACACTAGTTCTCTTGAGGCTAAATTGAAGGAACCCATGCCTACATCATGCTCTACCCGTGAAATGCATGCTTTGAAAAATTTGGAACTTGCACATTATGTTGATCGTTTGCAGGATGAGAATGATGAGCTGAGAAAGTTGATGGGTTGGTTGTCTGGTCATGAGCCTCAGTTGAGGATGATGATCGAGGCATTTAAGAGGCAGGATGGTGAGGGACTTGGGGCAAACAAGGTTGGTGAGGGAAGTGGAGAGAATATCCCAGAGCCACCAAAAACCCACCACAAGAATGATTTCCCTCCTAAACCCAACCATCTAAGGAACCGACTAGACACAACCCCAGCTCCACCCGTGTTTCCTACACCCACAAATGATCTCCAAAAGCCTATCAAGTTTGTGAGCACTTCCGGGAAAGTGTTCTTTGGGAAAGTGAGCGAGAAGGCTAGTAAGGAGAAACCGGTGGAGTTGAGTGGAGAGAAACCAAGTGAGCAGCCCCAATCCAAGCCTAAGCCTAAGCTTGTGAGGTTCCATTGTGGCTATTGTGGGAAAGAGGGCCACAAGGATGAGTTTTGCTTCAAGAGGAATTGGGAAGAGAGGATGGCAAAGGAGTGGGCGAACAAGGATAGGTACAACCCTCCCCATGGTGTACCTAAGCCTCGTATGCCACTGCCCAGGGGTAAAGCTGTGGTGAGAAGTGTTCCGACATGGGGAGATGCGAGTTCCCGCAACCGAGGAGCAGTTCTGGAGGGGGCGGTCAGACCGGCCTGGCTAGGCGGTCGGAGCCGGCCCGGCCCGCAGAGGGGGGCGGTTAGACCGGGCTGGCTAGGCGGTTCAACCGCCCCCAGAATTCTGGGCGGAGTGATTTTCGAGGTGGTGAGTCGAGAGGTTTCAGTTCTGGAGGTGGTGTTGCTGGTGGTTGGTCTGGAGAGTCAGCAGGTGGTCAGTTTGCTAGGCGTTCTCCTCCTCGAGTTCACTACGGGGATGAGAGGAGTCGTAGCTTTGAGAAGGAGAGGAGGGATGGTCCACGGGTTGTCTTCCGTGGTTTTGGTCCTCCTCCAAGTAGCGAGGGGTGGCTTCCTCGGAGTGGTTACTGAGGTGGTGTTCGTGGTGGTAGTTTTGGTAGGAGAGATGCTTTGGTTGGTGCTAACCCCACTTTCGAGCAAATGGCTTGGCACTGGTTTTACTCTTTTGGTACTAACCCCAGTGCTGAGTCGTTTGTTCGCTCACGTGCTCGTTTTTGAATTTCAGGTGGGAGACTTGAAGAACATTTGGTTGATTGACTCCGGTTGCTCGAGGCATATGACCGGAGACGGGGGGTGGTTCTCAAGTCTCGTCCGGTGGTGACAAGGAGGTACATCACTTTTGGGGACAATGGGCGTGGGCGTGTGCTTTCGAAGGTGAGATCAAAGTGAGTGACAAGATCACTCGAGGCGTGTTGCTCTTGTTCAATCGCCGGGGTACAATTTGCTTTTCGTGTCCCGGCTTGTTGGATGAGGGCTTTGAGGTGTTGTTTCGGCCAGGAAGTTCTCAGATTTTGGACTCTCGAGGGGACCTTGTCTGTATGGTCGTTCCCGAGGGTCAGGTGTTTCGTGCTGATTTTTCTCAGTCTTCTGGTGTGGAGCGTTGTTTCTTGGCTGGTTCTTCGAGTGAGTTGTGGAAGTGGCATAGGAAGTTGGGTCACTTGAGCTTTGTCCTTTTGTCGCACTTGAGTAAACTCAATTTGGTCCGAGGATTGCCATGGTTGAGGCTTGAGAAAGAGTTGGTTTGTGCACCGTGTAGGCATACCAAGATGGTAACCTCTTCTCACCCGCCTCTCACCGATGTGATGACTGAGCGCCCATGCGAGCTGCTCCATATGGACCTTGTTGGCCCAGCTCGTGTGCGATCTGCGGGTGGGAAGTGGTATGTCCTTGTTGTGGTGGACGACTACTCTCGGTATGCGTGGGTGTTCTTTCTCGAGGATAAGGGGGAGACATTTGGTTTTGTTCGAGATCTAGTCTTGAGGTTGAGGAACGAGAGGCACGGAAATGCCATACGAGCTATCCGCAGTGATAATGGCTCGGAATTCAGAAACTCTCGTTTTGAAACCTTTTTCCATGACTTGGGTCTTGAGAACCAGTTTTCGAGTCTGTATACACCTCCCCAGAATGGTGTTGTGGAAAGGAAGAACAGGACCTTGTGCGAGATGGCTCAAACGATGCTTGATGAGCATAGGACTCCGAGGAGGTATTGGGCTGAGGCGGTGAATATCGCGTGTTATGTGTCAAACAGGATCTACCTCAGAGTGCACTAGAAGAAAACATGCTATGAGTTGATGCATGGTCGCACACCCAAGGTGAGTCACTTCCATGTCTTTGGTTGCAAGTGTTTCATTCTGAAGAAAGGCAGGAAGTTGGATAAGTTTGAGGCTAGGTCTGTCGATGATATTTTCTTTGGTTATGCATCTCATTCTAGAGCATATCATGTGCTCAATCTTGAAACTAACCAAATCGTGGAGACTTGCGAGGTAACCTTCGACGAGACAGAGCCACGTAGTCAGCTTGTCTTTGAGTGTGCAGGTGATGATGATCTTGGAGAGGAGATCTTTCAGGAAGAGGAGCATGAACATGGAGACGATGAAGATGGCGGTGCGGTGCCCCCGACTGAACATGTACCCACTACTTCGACTACGATGATGGAAGGACCCTCTACTACACCTACGACGACAAATCAAGAACGAGGAGAAGCTGATGTTGAGGGGGAGGTAGCATCGAGGCGAGAACAAGTGGATCACCCAGCTTCGAGGATCATCGGTGACGTGAATGAACGCACTACACAGTCAAGGGTTCGAAACAACTCCCATTTCGCTCATGCTGCATTTGTCGCTACTTTTGAGCCCAAAGACATTGGACACGCACTATCTGATCACAATTGGGTTAATTCGATGCATGAGGAGTTGGAGAACTTTGAGAGAAATTAGGTTTGGGAGTTGGTTGACCCTCCCCCAGGGTGTAAGCCGATTGGTACAAAGTGGGTATGGAAGAACAAAGAGGGAGAGAAAGGTGAGGTTGTGAGGAACAAGTCGAGACTTGTTGCTCAAGGGTTCAGTCAGAAGGAGGGTATTGACTACGAGGAGACCTTTGCTCCCGTAGCCCGTTTGGAGGCGATTAGGATCCTTCTAGCCTTTTCCGTGGCTAAAGGGTTCAAGTTGCACCAAATGGATGTGAAGAGTGCTTTTCTGAATGGTGTGTTGGAGGAAGAAGTGTATGTGAGGCAACCTACGGGGTTTGAGAGTGAAAAGTACCCCACCTGGTGTACAAGTTGAGGAAGGCGCTGTATGGGTTGAAGCAGGCGCCTAGAGCTTGGTATGGTAGGTTGAGGGGTTCTTGTTTGAGAGAGGTTTTGAGATGGGGAAGGTCGATCAGACCTTGTTTTTGCTGAGGCAGGGCAGAGATATCCTGATTGTTCAGGTGTACGTGGATGATATTGTCTTTGGTGACTCGTCTAACTCTCTTGTTGCAAGGTTTGCAGAGGATATGAGCAGGGAATTTGAGATGAGCATGATGGGCGAGTTGCAGTTCTTCCTCGGGCTACAAATCAAACAATCAAAGGAAGGAACATTTGTGCACCAAGCCAAGTACACCAAGGACATTGTGCAGAAGTTCAAGATGGAGGATTCCAAGGCTATGACGACGCCGATGAGTATGACTACAGCTCTTGATGCGGACGAGGCAGGTGAACATGTGGATCAGAAGGAGTACCGAAGCATGATCGGGTCACTCCTCTACTTGACGGCGACGAGGCCAGACATACAGTTCTCAGTGTGTCTGTGCGCTCGTTTTCAAGCGTCTCCGTGGACTTCGCATCGGCAAGCGGTGAAGCGAATTTTCAGGTACTTGCATCACACTCCCGACTTCGGCCTTTGGTACTCCGCGTCCTCTTCTTCGGCGCTTCATGGTTTTTCAGACGCGGATTTTGCTGGGTGTCGGTTGGATAGGAAGTCCACTTCTGGGACTTGCCAGTTTTTGGGTTCTTCTTTGGTGTCTTGGTCTTCCCGCAAACAATCGAGTGTTGCTCAATCCACTACCGAGGCAGAGTATGTTGCCGCTGCTAGTTGTTGCTCTCAGCTCCTTTGGATCTCATACACCATGAGTGACTTTGGTGAGGAGTATACCCATGTCCCACTTCAATGTGATAGCACCAGTGCCATAAGCATTGCAAAGAACCCAATGCTCCATTCCAAAACCAAGCACATAGAAGTGAGGTATCATTTTCTGAGAGACAACGTAGAGAAAGGAAAGATAGCTTTGATCCATGTACCCACACATGACCAACTAGCCGATATTTTCACCAAACCCCTAGATCAAGCAACTTTCACTCGTTTGCGGGGGAACTTGGTGTGTGTTTGATTTCTTGAGTTGGGTGTGTGGGAGCTCCTTTGTAGCATATGTATAGTTTTCTTTGTGCATTTCTTGCATTTGGCATGGCATATGTAACATGATGTATAGGCATCCTTGTATCTTAGATTGCATGCATTTTGTATCATATGCATTGGATAGGAAAAGCTTCTCCTATATACATTGCTCACCATGGGATGCTATATATGTTTTTGTGAGCTTGTTTGGTATGCTATGGTTAGTTTGGCTTAGCTCTTGATGATCTTGATGAATGATCCATGGTTGATGGCTATATTTTTTGAAAAATGTCATATATATGCTCTCTCATGTGTAAATGCCTTTATATGATCTATACATGTTTTAGTGGCTTTGCTATGCTTAATTTGTGGTTGGATAGCTAGTTTATTGA
Source organism: Cenchrus americanus (assembly GCA_947561735.1). NCBI lineage: Eukaryota > Viridiplantae > Streptophyta > Magnoliopsida > Poales > Poaceae > Cenchrus > Cenchrus americanus. The sequence goes on along the minus strand of OX387245.1, from coordinate 77,047,146 downwards.
TCATATGGGGCCAAAGGCTCATTTGCCATCATGAATGTTTAGTCCTCTTGCTTCATCTTGTGGAAGGGCATAAGTTCCTTTTTGTCGCAAAGACATTTCATGTACCATTCATAAATCTGAAAATGAAATGTAAAATGCTTGGAAAATATGCTCACATGTCATATGTGCTGAAATTAATTTGCTTTGGGTGCTAAACCGTTGCATGATGCCTACCAATGAGAAGTCTCATACATAGAAGTAAGCACATGGCTCGGTGGCTTTGACATGACATGAGGTGCTTGTGGGTGTTTATGATGGTCTTATGATTAGAATGGCTGTCCTAGCATGAAGTTTGAGTAGCTTTGCCATTTTGATATGTTTTGCTCATGTTTAGGTATTTGCTTATGAGAGAGTAACTTTTCGCAAAATTACTCAAATCCTTTTTAGCTTTGTCCAATGGTTGTGAAACTTAGTGATCTCGTAGTTAAGGTCATTACGAATCTGTAGGGTATCTAACTTGCTCATTTGAACTTGTGTAGCTCCTTGTGATGAATTTTGTATATTTGAGAAGTTATATGTTGAAACTTTTCGCATTTTGCCTTGATTCATGCATTGTCAACAAGGGGGAGAAGTTTGTACATGCTTTGGGCACCTGGGAGTGTTTGGAAGGTGTCCCAATTGGTTCGGGCAAATTTTGAGCAGTTTGGTGCAGGGTCGGTCACATGGGGCGGTCTAACCGCCCCCAGGTGGTCAGATGTGTGGCAGGCGGTGTAACCGCCTGGGGTAGGCGGTCTAACCGCCCTGGGAAGAGTGAGCAGGATTTTGCTCTTTGTTGCATTCCCGGGTTGCATTGCTGCATTGGTTCAGGGGGAGTGTGCTTTGGCTCAGGGGGAATTTGCATATGTGCAGGGGGAGCTCTTTGGTGTGTTTGAGCTTTGGTTCGGTGGTTTGCGCTCTTTGCTTGAGCATGGTTTTGTCTCGGATGTGTCGAGCCGTTGCCCTTGCCTAAGGGGTCCGAGACTTGTTCTTCTTCAAGTGATCTTGCTCTTTGTTTTTCTTTGGCTTTCGATCACTTGTTGGAGTTTTTCTTTTAGTAATTTCTTTTCTTTTCTTTTTCTCTTTGGTTACAAATCATGTGTGTTGTCCATGCACTCATCAAGGGGGAGATTGAGGACCATGTGCGGTTCGAGGACCGGTGGATGGTCGCTTCCTTGTGTGATGAGTGATTGACAACGTTGTGTGGACTGATTCTTGGCTAAGTATTGCAGGTGCAGGTTGCGGCTTGACTCGTGTTGGTGCAGGTGAAGAACAAGCGTGAAAGGTCGTTGCCAGTGAGGCCTCCAGGTGTGGAGAAGACAAGTATGCTTCGTTCGAGGGACCCGGTGGTCAGTGGGGTCAAGTGCGGGCCGCATGGTGGCATGAACAGCAAGATGAAGTCGTGGACGGTTTCTTGGTAGAGCCTCAAAACCAAGGTCAAGCCGGGACTACGTGGGAGTCGAGTCATGAGTGGAGATTGGCGGAGGCTACACCGAGTTCGCGGGGTTTGCAGTGGTTCACCCGAAAACCACTGGGTTACTCGGTTGAGCCACAAAACCGAGGCCAAAGACTCGACGAGGAGGTGCGGCCACCCAGGCCGGTTCAACCGCCCAGAAGGGGCGGTCAGATTGCCCAGGCCGGTCTAACCGCCCGGGGGGGGGGGGCGGTCTGACCGCCCTGGCCGCCGACGCCGAGATGCTTCGAAGTGGAGGACACACGTCGGGATCGCAAGGCTTGCGTCGAGGCTAAGCAGGTTGCGGTCGCCGGGCATCCGTCCGATGAAGAAATTCCAAAGACTTCCGAACCCGCCATTGAGGGGCTTGTATCCTTAGTTATTAGGTGAGGGTAGTTTAGTCTTTTGGGTGCCTCCATATATACTCATTGAGTGGATGGATGGCAGCCAACTCTTGGAACCCTAGCTCATTTGTTTTTCTATTTTCGTTCTCCTTTTTCCCTAGTTTTTCCTAGGACTAGCTTGAGAGCTTCATGTGAGATCTAGAGAGCTGGATGGATGTTTGGGTGGCAAGCTAGACCTTGTACGAACCTTTCATGGTATGTACAGATGGTTCGGCGTTGTTCCTCAAGGTGGTTTTCCTGTCCTTCTTTGTGTTGATTTCCGGAGCTCTTTGTTGGCGGTGTTTTGAGGACGATTTCTTGGGGTCTTTGGTGGGTGTCACATATGAGGATCTTGTGCCTCTTTGGCTGGTGACTTTGCCCCCAAATCTCTATTGATTCGGACTCGATTTGGTGGTTTTTCGAGTTGGGCGAGTTCTTGACCTAGAGAGGCGATTTCTTCGATTCCTCTTGATTGTGAGCGTTTCGGGTTGATTCCTTTGAGGTAGAGGTTGCCCAGGAGGTAACCGAGCTAATCCCGAAGTTTCGCTGCAATCCGTGGAGTTATTTGGGAGATCGGGCGCGAGGAAGTTAGGGTTTGACCCGCAGGCTATTTTTCTGGGAGAGGCGGTCTAATCGCCTGGAGGGGGCGGTCTAACCGCCCTGGGGTTTCCAGGTCAAAGTTTTGTTTCGCCGGATTTTCCTTTGTGAGTTTGTTCGCCTTGATCAGAGGAGTGTTTTGGTGAAATTTCGGGTCGTTCTCGTGCCGTTTGCTAGGTGTTCTTGGTTGGAGTTTGTTGCTGGGTACAAGAGGTTAGACCGCCCCTGGTAGCTGGTCTAACCGCCCCTAGGCCCCTGGGTGGAGTTTTGGTTTTCGCCAAGATTTTCTGGTAGCTAGCATGGCCCTGACCAGAGATCTCTGTTGGTGAAACCGTGGTGCGTTTTGGTGCTCGGAAGAGGTGTTTCGGAGGATTTCTTGGTTGCCTGGTGGAGGCGGTCTAACCGCCCCCTATACCCGGTCTAACCGCCCCCTCTAGTTAGTTGGCTTTCGAGTGGTTTCCGCTGTCGTGGGTGCGTGTGTGTTGAGGTTGCTGGTAGAGTTTGTTCCTAGGACCAGTAGCACTCCAGTGGCTACGTGGTTTTGGCAAACGGAAGGTAGAAGTGCGGAGCGTGTGATTTTGGGGGTCCGACCGAGCGAGTTCATCTTGTCGGAGTTTCAATCTCCCTCGAGAAGAATTTTTATCGGCTCCCATTCACTCCCCCCTCTCTGGTCGCCTAATCGGTCCTTCACAACATGATCATTGGTACTAACCATATTGTTTGAGCATGTCTTTGTAGACATTTCTAGGTCCCAAGGATGCAAGAAAACCACATGCAAAAATGCCAAAACAAAGGGTCAAAACCGAGCAAGAAAAGGAAAAGAGAAGACACCGTCGGATGAACCGACGATCCCTCAAATACAAGCATCAGTGCAATCGTCAGACGAGTTGGTGCACAGGGTCAAACCCTAGGTACCGTCGGATGAACCGACGGTCCGTTTTTTAGTAGTGTCGGACGAGTTGCAGAGGAAGAGCAAGGAAGACAGTAGCACCGGATGATCCGACGGTCTGAGTGGGGACCCCGTCGGTCTATCCGACGCTCAGTTTGAATTCATACAGAGACGCGCCAAGACGAAGCCTTCAGCACCAGATGATCCGACACCTTGGTCAAGGAGAAGCGTCAGTCTATCCGACGGTCAGTTGGAAGCTAACAGTGGCGACTTGGACGCGAGGCCTTCAGCACCGGATGATCCGACGTAGCGTCGGTGCATAGCGTCGGAGCAGTTGTGTCAGAGAACCTCAACGGCTACGTGACATGGGAGGGGCACCGGATAAACCGACGCCCTGGAAAATACCGCGTCGGATCATCCGACAGTACCTTTTTCAGTGGACGTTAGCCAACGGCTAGTTTGATGCCTTGGGCTATTTATACCCCTCCACTCACTCATTTGAGGTTGTTTGATTGTGTGGAAGTGCAGAGAAGTTCAAGACACATTCAAGATCATATCCAATCCATCCAAGTGCTTAATTGCTCATCCTTAGACTTGCATATGCTTTGTGTATGTGCTTAGTGCTAGGCTTAGCTTAGAGCTGAGTGAGTGCAAGGTTGTGCCAACCTTGTGAGGTGATTCTTGAGTGAATCCAGTTGCACAAGGTTCGTCGGAAGACTTGGGGCCTAAGTGGCTCACCAGCAATCGTCATCGACCCTTCGGCTTGGTGTGGAGTGGCGAGGACACTTTGTGCGGGGGACGTGGAGACCCCCTTCCTTGGTGGAGAAGCTCCTTAGTGGAGGCGGCATCAAGGTGACCAAGGGAGCTTGACAAGTGCCTAAGTGTCTAGCCTTTGTGGCGAGTCAAGTGGTGCTCTTGGGAGATACTTGGTGACCGGGAAGCAATACTCTTGTGTGAGTGCTTCAACAACGTGGACTAGGGGTGGCTTAGTGCCTACCGATACCACGGGATAAATCATGTGTCAAGAGTTTGCTTCCTCTCATCCCCTTTACATTTCCGCATTTACTCTATTGCAATCTTTGTTTGCCTTTACCTTCCTAGAGTAGTATCATGCTACGATTGACTATAGGTTGCAAACCCTGTTTTGGGATGGGAGTTTCGCACTAGAACAACCGTAGTCGCACATATAGATAGTATGTTCTAGTTTACTTTTGTGTAAAATTAGTGAAGCCATAGGTTAAGGTTTTTAGTTGCCTAATTCACCCCTCCCCCTCTTAGGCTAACGAGCATCCGATTCCTTACAAAATAGCAAACATGCAGTAGTCCGCTGCGTTAGAAGCCAGCGCCACAAGTCTTAGTCTTGACCAGAAAATGGCAAAAGGTCGGCGTCGTGTCTAGTACGTCAGCATTGCCTGGCATGGTCGCCGGAGAGATCGACGCGGCGACGCCGTGGAAGCCTGGACGACTGGAACTGGAGCTGGAGGCCGGAACAATTTAGGGATTGCAATTGTATTTAGAAATTGGAAAGAGAAAAGGAAGGGTCGGCCATCTGCGGGTAGCGGAGAGGTCTCCTATTGCGATTTTGCAGCGCGTCTGCGGTGTCTCCTCACTTCTCTTTGCGTCTCCTTGCTTCTCTCTGTTTTTTCTGTTGACTTGCATTCGTATGTGTACGTGTAGTAGTGTAGTGTAGAGGGTGGGGCCCTTGCTAACCGGGGGCCCGGGGCGGCCGCACCTCTTGCCCCCCCAGGGCCGCACTGCTTATTTACACCTTTCAAGTGATTCCTGTCTTACACACTCCTGCCTCTCATAAAGAGCACAAACCCCTTGAAGTGAATCAATATTTTTTAAAAGGGTTAATTGGTTCCATGCCATTAGAACTATTTCATTTTCGAAGAATACCATTACTTTTCAACTAACCACATCAGTGCCATTACAATTTCCCACTTGTTTGAAAAATGCCATTATGTACGCGAAACGATGTATCGGGCCCACTTGCAGGTGTATCAGAGAATGTGTATTCTCCTTAGACAAGATTGCCCCTTGTTTTTCTCTCTCTCATTTAACTTACATGTGGGACCCACACGTCAGGATTATCTTCAACCTCTCGCCGCACTAGCCCCTGGCCGGCTGCGCTCCCGAGTGCCAAGCACAGCCACCTGCCGCCGGCGAGTGCGGCGCTCGAGCCGGGACTAGCACGACGCGGCACCTGCCCGCACGACGACACCACCACCCCATCCATCCTCACCCCTCCTCCTAGCACACACACAAAAGGCCGCCTGGTGGCTGCGCCCCAATCTCCATGTCCGGCAGAGGAACTGGCGGCGATGAGGGGCTCCGCATGGACATCCAGGCAGTGCCCTACTCCTGTGTCCCCAAGCTCGTGCGGAGCCTCGAGCTCGGGTGAAGGCTGTCGTGGCGGCGGTTGCGGCAGTGCGCGGAGGTCGGCACGGCAGAGGCTGGCACTGTTCCCTACACTACGTAAAACCTCAAATAGGTCAAGCAGCATTTGTAATGGGCCCTTAACACCTGTTACATCGACCCACATCTGTAACGGTTGTTGTTTGGCGCCTGTTACCTATAAGCGCGCCAGGACGACCCCGGGGTTGGCCTCCACAACATCTATTACCAATGTGGACTTCTGGTAACGGGCTTCTTAAACGCCCATTACATAAATTCTTTGTAACAGATGTTAAAAGAGCTCATTACAAATGTCAAACCTATCAGTAATGGGCTTGTAAAGTCCGTTACCGATCAATGCCCTATGAGTAACGGGCTGCTTAAGTCTGTTACTGATTGCTGCCGTATTGGTAACAGGCAATGGTGTCCGTTACCGATAATTTCGTACTGGAGACACATGTTTGTAGGATGCATCTCCTTTGATTGCCACCCTGAAAGGACCTTGTGATGCCTAGGGGGGGGGGGGGGTGAATAGGATCACTTCAAATTTTTGAAACAAAAGCAGCGGTTAAACCTCCTGTCGATACTACCGACGTGGTGCCGGTTCTACCGACAGGGTCGGTACTACCGGTACCAGGTCGGTACTACCGACAGGGCAGAGTGACTTAAAACGAAATTTGAATTCTGCAGGGTTTCTAGCAATTCTACTTGAATCAAAGTCTTAGTTTAGAGGCTAAGAACCACCTGCAACCACAGAGATGAGTAGGATAGCAACCAATTGATAGATCGGGCTAAAACAAGTTCTAGGGTTCGTTAGAAACAAAGAATTCAAGCAAGCGAAAGGAGACACAAGATTTAATCCGAAGTTCACACCCACAAAGGATGCTACGTCTCCGTTGAGGATCCCACAAAGGGAGGGGTATCACCAAGAGCCTCTTTTCCTCTTCCAACCCCCACAAAGGAAGATTGGTGCTCACTAAGAATTCTCCACCAAGGAGAGGGCAATACAAACGATCCCGGGTGCACCACACAAAGAGGGCACTCGCGGGCGACGCCTAACCGTCTAGAAGCAAGCTTCAAGAGTAACAAATGCAAACCAAAAGCCCGGAGATGCTTCAAGTGCTCTTGAGAAGGAGAAGGACGATGGGGCTCTCAAAGCTTGGGCACACTTCACTAGAATTTACCTCTCTACTCAAACCCTAGCTCAAGGGAACTAAGGATTAGCTCTAGAGGAGAGGGGAGAGGTGGAGTGAATGCTCAAGGAAGTGTTTGTCTCATGGTTGGTCAGCAATAAGTGAGGAGGAAGAAGGGGGCTTAAATACCCAGGGCCAAAAACTAGTTGTTACTGTGCAGAATCGTGTAACCCCAGTACTACCGACACGGCGTCGGTACTACCGGGGGGGGGGGGGGTTTCAGAACCCAAATAGTACGGCTCATCGGTAGTACCGACACAGGGTCGGTAGTACCGACCCCCTGGCTAAAACTCGCCAGTGAAGCCATACCGGTATACCGGCCCTACGCCGATACTACCGAGGGGTGAGCGCCGGTAGTACCGACGTGGCGTCGGTACAACCGACCCAGGCTGAGAATTTGGGAAAAGAAAAGCATTTGTGCACGTGCCAACTCTCAACTCTTCTCACTCACTTGGATTACCTTCTAGAGCACTTTTAGCATCTCTTGGCTATCGATTTGCATTCCCCTTTATAGTACGGTGTTTCCTATACTCAAATTCAAAAGTAAAATGAAATAAAGCCTTGATTCGAGTTGAAAGCAACGACTTGAAATTGGGGGCCTTCCTTTGATCAACCATATGAATTTTATTCATTTAAGACCTGCACACATCTTGACAAAGCATTAAATACCACAAATCGTGCTTGTCATTATCACCAAAATAATTAGGGGCCAAGATGCACTTTCACACCCAGGGTCGCCTTTTTTCTCACATCAGAGACGCATGTTGTTATCTCGTCTGTGTCTTATCCTTCCGACACCACTTGCTCTCTCTCCACAGAAGGCCACTCCTGTTCCGACAACAACACTCGCTCTCTCTCTCTCTCCTCAGAAGGTCACTCGCTCGATCTGTGTGCTCAGATGTCCCCACCGGCCTGTCCCGTTCGCCGCCGCCAGCTGCGCGCGCTCTGAGGATCGCGTTCAGTTTCTCTCCTCAGAAAGCCGACGCTGTAGCAGGCCGGCCACGCATGTGCGACGACGAAAGGGGCCAGAGTGGATGTCGACCGCGCCGTCCTCCGCGCTGTCGCCGTGGCCGTGATGCCGCCTCCGATCCTTTTCCTCGGCCGTGCTCGCCTCGTAGAATGTCCTCGTCAAGGTACGGTGGAAATTAATTGGCCTCTTTTATTAAAATTCTTCAGCTATCTTTTTGTGTGATGAATTATGCTCATTTGGTGTATGGAATGCAGATGGTGTCTGCTGCTCGGGCTTGGAGTACAGACAGCCCGAAGAAGATTGAGAGAATTTCTTAAGTGGGGTCAATGGTTTTCTAAATCAAGCAGAGGCGGATATGAGAAACCATGGTGTTCAGGTAATGCTTTGCCCCTGTATTGATTGTCTCAACCAAAAGAAATTCACACAACGGGAAATCATTTTTCATCATTTGATCACACGTGGTTTCACAAAAAATTACACGTGTTGGAATAAACATGGTGAGGAAGGCCTTAATGACCTCGAAGCAGGCTGCCTAAATGAAGGTGAAGTGCGATACCATGCTAACCATGATGAAGACCTTGATGACAGTGGACTTTTTGAGGGAAATGAACCATTATTCCCACCAAATGTGTTGAGGCCTGAGGATATCACTGATCAAGAAGTTAGGGGCTTCGATGATGGTGAGGTGTTGCAACGTGTGCATAATGTTGATCAAATGTTGCGGGATGTTGAGTTTCAATGAGTGTACACACCTTCTATTAGCGAGGCTGAAGCAGTTTATTGAATATTCAAAGAAACCCCTCTATCCTGATTGCCAGAAGTACTCTTGCCTTTCTGGTGATCTAAAACTTCTGCAGCTTAAGGCAGATCGTGGTTGGAGCAACAAAAGTTTCAAACATCTATTGGATGTGCTTAGAAACATGCTACCTGAAGGAAACCAAATAACAGAGTCTGTCTATGAGGCGAAGAAGATAATCTGTCCTCTGGGAATAGAGGTTGAAAAATCCATGCATGCAAGAACAATTGTGTATTGTTCTGTGGAGATTATGCAGACCTTGACAAGTGCCCCAAGTGTGGCTATGATCGGTACAAGAGGAAAAAAGATGGTGGAGATGATAATAATGCTGATGACGAGAACGAGCCCAGCGAGATCAGAGGCAAGAAGAAGGCTAACAAAGGGGCTCCTGTGAGGGTGACATGGTATTTTTGCATCATTCCTCGGCTGAGAAGATGGTTCGCAACACGAAAGGAGGCCCAACTCTTGCATTGGCATGAAGAAGGCCGAAAGGAGCTTAATTATAAGAAAGATGGCAAGTTTAGGCACCCCGCAGATGCAGCACAATGGGGTAACATTAATACCCACTTCCCATGGTTTGACAATGCAAGGAGCATACAGTTTGCTATGAGCACAGATGGCGTGAACCCATTCGATAACTAGAACTCAACACATAGCACCTGGCCTGTCGTGCTATCGTTGTACAACCTTCCACCCTGGCTATGCAAGAAATAAAAATATATGATGCTGACAATATTGGTTTCCGGGCCAAAGCAACCTGGGGACCGTATTGATGTCTACTTGAGGCCACTAGTTGATGACTTGAAGATATTGTGGAAGCCTGGTGTGCCGGAGGTTTGGAATGAGTACAAGCGTGAGGAGTTCACAATGCATGGCATGTTGTTCACCACCATCAACGACAACCCGGCTCATCGCAACCTCTCTGGCCAGAGTAAAAGGAAAGGTGCAGCTTGCCCACACTGCTTGGAAGATACTTGCGCAATATGGCTAAGACATTCAAAGAAATACGTATTTATGGGGCACCATCGTTTCCTCGGCAAGAAACATCCATACCGGGTCATGGATTGTCAGTTTAATGGGGAAAAGGAGAATCGAGAGGCGCCGTTGCATGTGACTGGAGATCTGGTCCACTTGAAAGTCAAGGACATCAAAACTATCAAGGAGTTACCCAAACTGACTGAAAAAACCCTTGGCAAAAGAAAGAAACGAGATTGTGAAGAAAAAGAAGGAATGTGGAACAAGAAATCAATTCTGTGGGAGCTAGAGTATTGGCCGATGTTGGATGTGCGTCATTCGATTAACAACATGCACGTCAAGAAGAATGTGTGTGAAGATACTTGTGGAACATTGCTACAACAGAAGTCCAAAGGAAAAATCATAAAAATGCAAGGGAGGATCTTAAAGAGCTGGGCATTAGGCCGGAGCTCTATGCAGAGGAAACAGAGACGGGGACAAACCTTCCCGTTGCTGCAACCACCTTGTCAAAGGCAGAGAGAAAAGAATTCTGTCAGTTTTTGCATGATTTGAAAGTACCTTCAGGCTACTCATCAAACTTCAAGAGGCTAGTGTCAGTGAAGAACATGAAAATGAATTTCAACTTGATGAAATCTCATGATTGCCATGTGTTGATGACAACTCTTCTTCCTGTTGCACTTAGAGGTATCAAGACAGAACTGGTTCGTGACGCAGTCACGAGCTTGTGTTTATTCTTCAATGCAATAGAACAGAAGGTGATTGATGAGGAAAAACTATTGGACTTGGAGAGGAGGCATTTCGAGACCCTATGCCTGCTTGAAGCTACCTTCCCACCGTCATCTTTGATCTCATGCTGCATCTAACAGCACACCTCACGAGGGAAATCTAGTTCCTTAGCCCATTTTACCTTCATCAGATGTTTCCATATGAGAGGTTCTATGGATTCCTGAAATCATTGGTACATAACCGGTTATTTCCGGACGGAGCCATTGTTCGTGGCTACGAGACCATCGAAGCAGTGGAGTGGGCCATGGGTTATATGGACCCACAAAACCCCATTGGTGTGCCTTTCTCATGGCATGAAGGTAAAGGTCAGTCACTCCAGATGCAGATGCCTTCGAAAAGGCTCATTTCACCGTGGTGCAATAGCTGCACCTAATTACACCATTTGCCAATGAGCACAAATGACAACTACGTGAAGACAACCCTAACCGTGGTAGGGCTTGGCTTGCAAAGATGCACATGCACGGTTTCAGCAGGTGGCTCCGAGATTATGTCGAGACATGCAACATTAATTCTGTAATTACCGACGAGATAAGGAATATAGCAACGGGGACATTGTTCACTGTTACAAGATATGAAGGAATGGATATTAATGGATACACATTCTACACCATGACCCAGGATAAAAAGAGTGTCCATCAAAATAGTGGTGTGCGTGTATGGGCCGTCGTTGACGACAATCATGACGATGATGATGACACGGAGACAGACACATATTATGGTCAAATAGAGGAGATATGGGAGCTTGATTATGTAGGATTGAAGGTGTCCTTGTTTCGGTGTAGATGAGTCACCAATGGGAAGAGAGCTGTGAGCAAGGACAAATATGGTTATGTTAGTGTTGATCTCAGGGTCTTTGGTTACAAAAATGAATCGTTTGTCTTCGCCAACGATGTTGAGCAAGTGTTCTATGTACCTGACCTTGCAAAGAAGAACTGTTCTGTGGTTATTTCTGAAAAAAGGATTGTGGGGATTGAAAATGTTGTTGAGGAGGAGGAATACAACCAGTTTGACGAAATTTCATCCTTTGACACTTCATACAAGCCCCAACTCTTGGGAACTAACAATACACCGTAATTGCGAAGCGGCCATAGTGAAAAAATCCATATACAGAAATCAAGGAAGAAAAAACAAGCTTGATTTCTACTGAATCCTTTTTGTAATGCTGGAGGATGAATCTATTGGTGGAAATGGAATCTGTTTTGTAATATATAAAGGATGCGATGTATTTGTGGAATTTCAATCATTTTTGTAATATATGGGATGTGGTGAAATTTGAATCCTGCTTGTAATATATTCTGCCAAAGATACTATATATAGTCTGTTTATATTCTGCTTCAGTTCAGTAACGGGCAAGAGAAAAGGATTAATGAACCCGCGTCGCCATTGTTATGGCCAAGAGACGAGGACTAACAACCAACGTCGCCTTTGTTACGGGCAAGAGACGAGGACTAATGAACCAGGGTCACCTTTGTTATGGGCAAGATATGCGAAATCATGAACAAATTACATCTCCAAGAGCTTGCCAAATCTTACTTGACAAATCTTGTGCTTTGCCAACTTCTAAAAAGATATGCCAAGTAAAAAAAGAGTTCATCTCCAACAATCTGACATAATTTCACTTGCCAAATCCTGATCTAACTTACATCAGGAATCCTGAGAGAAACAAGTTGGTTTGCCAAACTGTTGGAGTTGCTCTTAGCCAGCCCCCATCGGCTTGTTCTTCAAGCTTTGCAAGTGAGTAGGTAAATCATACAAAAAATTGTTCTGCACAGAGATAATCACAAAAGCATGTCTCTTGAGATGAAAAATCACACACACACACACAGATTAGAGTCATCATTGATACATCAGAACAAGGTTACAATGCGGCCATATCTTCAAACGCGATATGCAAAATCACACACACAGATTACAGTCATCATTGATACATCAGAACAAGGTTACAATGCGGCCATATCTTCATGACGAGATATGCAAAATCACACACACACATCGATCTTGCTCGCAGGTCATCGATCTTGCAGCACGTGGTCATTGAACAAGCTCCATTTTTGTTGATGGCTTAGAGAGCTGATACCTGGCTTGCAATGAGTCCACAAAGCTTCCTAGCTTAACCTGCACTTTTGGTTTGCAAGAGCATTCCGCGAGTGGAAGGAGAAAGCATAGGAAAAATAATGATCATTGGACACAGGATGAAGAATTGTTCATCCTAAAAACTATGATCATTGAACACAAGATGACATTGTTCATCCTGATGCCAGAAGGTTCTGGGCTACCTTCCCAGGACACTGCTATGCGAAAGAGTATGTCACAAGAATTCTTCTGGCAGTTGTGTTAGAGGGATGAGCAACCCAATCACCCATATCACAAGAATTCTTCTAGCAACTGAGAGGTCGAGGAGGAGGAAGAAGAGAGAAAAGAAAAAGCTTGCGCCCTACAAGATCTATTCTTTGCACCATAGCTAGATCTAGATCTAGAGAAGAAGGAAACAAGTGACTCACTTTATTGTATCAGAAGAAGGAACCATATAGCTAGATCTAGATCTAGAGAAGAAGGAAGCAACTTGAAGTGAGGAGGACCGATAGGCGTCGGTCCTTTTTATAGAAAAACAAGGAAGGGATAAGATCAAGAGCACAGGAACGGCCGAGAAGGTTCCCAAGACGGTCAATGGCAAAACTGTTGCCGGTCAATGGCTGAGAGCAGAGCTGCAGAGGTAGTGATTCCAATGTAGAATTAAATGATACGTGGAGTAACCAAACATCGTCTCCAATGGCGGTGTTTGGATGGTAGATGTTAGTGTTACTGTTAGTGGTAGTTTTTAACACCTCTAAATTAACACATAAGAAACTAACATCTTGGATGTTTAGATGGAGGTGTTAGTTTGCATTTGAATTAACTTTTCCAAACATTTGAAAAAGGAGAGGGAGAGAGAAAAGGGGTGGGGTCCACCAAACTAACACCAATTACCACCTCTTGGAGGTGTTAGTTTTTTGGGGGGTATTAGTTCCAACTAACACCAAACTAACACATGTGTTTGGCTCCAAAGTGTTAGTTTTGGTGTTAGTTTGCTACAAACTAACACTAACACCTCCATCCAAACATGACCAATGTAGTCATCATCTCCAAAAAAGGAGAGGAAGGGATAAGATCAAGAGCACAGGAAACGAGAAGAGGTTCCCAAGGTGGTCAATGGCGAAACTGTTGCCAGTCAATGGCTGAGTGCACCGCTGCAAAGGTAGTGATTCCAATATAGAACTAAATGATACGCAGAATAACGAAACGTCGTCTCCATTGCATACTTAAACCGTGTTTGGAAACAAATCTCCTGTATCTTCTCCTTCCAAAACAATTAGATCCCCTGCCCCTTCATCTCTACCCGCGAAAAACAACAATTGCCTACTACTCATCGTCACCATTCCCGGTCGGAGATGGATAGCATGTCGGGAAGAAGCATGCGACACCAACCGTCATCGCTGTTGGGCCTCCCTCAAGTCTTCCGCATTGAGATTGCAGCACGCGTCAGTGCGACCTCAGAGTGGCCCTTGGCTGACCTCCGCAGCCTACGCGGTATTTGCTCGACCATGCACCGCGTGTGCGGCCACGACGACGTCGGCCGGCGTTTGTCGATAGAGGGGATACAAGATGAGATTTCTTAGGTGTGGAACCCCACCGCTTACAAAGCATTCCTTGCTATGCTGAGCGGTCTCGGGAATCTGGAGGCTTGCTTCCTCTCCGGAATCAAAGCCTTCTTCATCAAAGACAGGGAATACGATGATCTCCGGCGCGCCGCCGAGGGTGGGCACGATGCGGTGGCCCATCTATACGCCATCTTGCTCTACAGAGACAATGGCAGTGCCGCTGCTGATGACACCACGAAGGGGTACATGAGGCGGGTAGCGGGCGGCGGCAGTACGATGTCGAGATGGCTGAGCAACGAGGGGTGTCTGCCTTTGCGCGAGAAGGCCGCGTGTGCGCTCCACTACTCGACTTGGCGCATTTGGGGTGAACCGCTGCCGCCTCCAGCATAGGTGCGTGGCGATCAACCGTGCACAGGCACCGGCGGCGGCTGCGGCGTGGAAAAAGGATGGCTTCAAATTTCTCTGTTTTGCAGCGAAGAATGTAGGCTACGCTGGGAAATGGTGAAGTTCGCACAGAGTATTGGAATAGGACATCAGTAGTAGATTAGCTTTTGTATGATGCACGAATTATCTGTGTAAAATTTTGGGAGAGCAGCAAATCCGACGCGGGTTATCAGCCCAACATCGCTAATGACTGTGCGGCCCAGTTCTATTCAAATGAAGAACAATTCCCATTTCTCCTTTTAATCTGCAATCAAATGTTGTAACAAGTATTTCTTCGTCGTTATTAGTCCAAATTTGATAATTTTTTCTAAATTTTCCTAAAATCACCATCTATTCATTAATTTCATTGTTTAGTGTACATTCCGTTTGTTGAGTGATGTTTATATGCCTTATTTTGTTCTTTGTAAGTACAACATACAAATAATATTTGTTTTACACAACCATTAGTGATGGAACTTTACATTTCGTAAGCTTAAGGTGAACACAAGGTTTTGTTAAGTTTTCAAATGCATATGAGTTCGAACATGTTGCAATGTGTGGAAAACTTCAATGTTCAAGCAAACATTCTAGGAAACTATGTGAGAGATGTAGACATTTGTACACAACTATATTATTCCTTCATTGATACCATTTGAAATTTTGAAGACAAGTTTAGTTACCCAAATTATGTTGCCAAGTCAATTTGTAGATTTTTTAGAGCAAATTTGATGTTATTACAATTATTATATAATTACCATGGGGTGTAAAAACGAAATATATGAATTTTGGGCACAAAGTGTGACTGTTGATATTTTATTCAAATACTGAATGTCCAAATACGAATGGATCGTATTTTTATGATTTTTAGGTGTTGTTTTATGTTCTCTAATAATTCAGGGAAGCAAGTTTCATTCTAAAAAAAGTTGTGACAAGCCCACATGTCAGCGTCAGCAGCCAATATAAAAAAGAAAACCGTTGCCTGCGCGCTCGGACCCAACTGCCAACAAATGCGATGCGGGTTCACTAACCATCGTCGCCAATGACACTGGCCCATGCGTCAGCGTCAGCGTCAGCGTCAGCAGGCTAACCTGCGTCGGTAATGACTACTCTAATAAAATCTAAATCATCACAATAGATCTCAGTTCATCACAACAGAACACAATTCGTCACAACGCGGTTGGATCTACTCACGTATATTAGATCGAGTTCATGACATACAAAATCTAACAACCAAACTAATTAACTAAGCTGTTCATGATCGACAGACAAACTAAGTAGTTCATGTCCAAGAACCTTACGAAGGCACAAAATCACACACACACACACATTATTGTTACTAATTGCTAGAGGAGTCTATCAATTAGTCGGAGTCCCGTCGTCGTCACCACCGTGGCTGCCATCGTCGTCGCCGTGGCTGCCGTCGTCGCCGTCGGAGCCGCCGTCGTCGAAGAAGAAGTGGCGGCGGGCAGCCCGCTTGACCACGGGGAGGTTCTCGAGCTTCTCAGCCAACCCATGGATCCTAAAGGTGAGACCCTTCACGGCCGGGTCCTTGTACACATCATGATGCGCCTTGATGTCGAAGGCCTCGCCAACACCTTCAAGCTTTCTGAAGGTGCTCCTGAGCAGCTCGACAGCGAACTTAGTGTCATCGAAGAGCGGTTCCTCGTCGGCGTCCTTGGCCGCCGACTCCTTCCCCTTCTCGAACTTCTTCCGACAGCGGCTTTCGTCGTCGTTGTCCTCCCTTCGTCCCCGCTTCGACGGCGGTGGGATCCTCGACGCCATCTCTTCCTTCTCTTAGTGACCGAAGATTTGTAGTGGTGAATCGCGAGGAGGAAGAAGAAATGAAGAAAAAGATGATAAGCTTATGGAAGAAGCAGGGGAAAGCAGGAGAGGGCGACTGGGCAAGGGAGTTATATTGACAAGACGCGGAACCGTCAAGCACCTCTACCCCCACCCACTACTCCATTACTGCAAGTACGTGCCACTCGATTGCGCACCGGGCTCCCTCTCGGGTGCAAAGCCATGCATCGCCTTTCAATTACACGGGAAGGAGAAGGGGCGGGGCAAAGATGTCGGGCCCACTTGTCAACGGTAGCAACCATGCAAACTGCAATGCCTTTTCAATTTCCATTTATTGTTTTATTACGACATGGCCGAGGTGCCATCTTCAACCTTCAACCCTCTTCGCCTCCTTCAACTTCAATCCTCGTCACCACTTGATCCCTCTTCAACTTCAATCCTCCTTGCCAACTTCATCCCTCGTCGCCGCCAACTTCAACCCTCGTCGCCATTCAAATTCCAAACCCCGTCATTGTGCTATTTCCTCCCCTTCTCCTTGATGATGCCTGCGGCGTTGTGCTTGATGCTACTGCTGCCAGATGAACTTCTCACCAAGATCATCATCCACTCCATCAAGGATGAGCCTGTTTTCCGTTTTCTGAACCTTCGCAATAAAATCTGCAACACCTTTCGACGCATTTGCAACTCTGATGAGGTACTACTGCATGTGTCGCTGCGTGATCTTCGTGATGCGTGCAGGAATCGCTACGTCAGGTCATTCTTTGAGTGGTGCTTCCACGAGGCCAATCAGCCGGAGCATTGTGCTTCGAGGGGATGGAGAGGTTGATGAGGCGGCGGAACCCTGATAAGGGTCTGAAGCTCATCGGAGATGCCGCTGCTCAAGACTCTAGTGCCAAGTACTTCTTAGCGATGCTGAAGTACCGTTGCAACCCGACAGGTCCCGAAGCCATGGCACTGCTCCAGGAAATTAGCGGCAGCCCGTCGCCCCCTGACGGCCAGTAGAAGAACCCCAACTCGCGGCAGCTGTGCTGCCTCGTCAAGCAGGATCTCGACAACATTGCATGGTGGTACTGGCTTGATGACGGCGACGACGACGACATTCCGTTGCTGCCCTTCCAGAATCCCCACATCTGCATTTGGGAAGCGGGATGTAGGCGCTACAGGCCGGATACCAAAGAGATCATCCACTACTGCAGCACCGAGTGTCGCATCCATCATGAGTTCGACCTCTGGACGCGTAAATTCTTCCCTGTCGTGGAGTACGCCGTCAGCAGGATGAACATCATGATGTAGGCACAAGCATCAATATGAACATTATCTATCTTAAATGTAAATTATTAGATATTACTAAATGCGGATTTGATTTGATCGGAATGTCGGGTTTTAATCAGTTTTTGATAGATAATATTTGATTTGTCACGTTTGTGAGTCAAATCGAAGGTTGCGGTGGTCTCATTTGCCGCCGACGAGGCCTGGGATGCCCTCTTAGGTGTCAAAACTGCCGAAGCGGGCACGACGGCGGCGGCAGCGGGCAGCGGTGCCCTCTGCTTTCTCCTTTGTTCTATTAAAATGACTATGGGGGCCAATTCTATTCAAATGAAGAACAATTCCCATTTCTCCTTTTAATCTGCAATCAAATGTTGTAACAAGTATTTCTTCATCGTTATTAGTCCACATCTGATATTTTTTTCTAAAGTTTTCTAAAATCACCATCTATTCATTAATTTCATTGTTCAGTGTACATTCCGTTCGTTGAGTGATGTTTATATGCCTTATTTTGTTCTTTGTAAGTACAACATACAAATAATATTTGTTTTACACCACCATTAGTGATGGAACTTTACATTTCGTAAGCTTAAGGTGAACACAAGGTTTTGTTAAGTTTTCAAATGCATATGAGTTCGAACATGTTGCAAAGTGTGGAAAACTTCAATGTTCAAGCAAACATTCTAGGAAACTATGTGAGAGATGTAGATATTTGTACACAAGTATATAATTCCTTCATCGGAACCATTTGAAATTTTGAAGATAAGTCTAGGTACCCAAATTATGTTGGCAAGTAAATTTGTAGATTTTTTAGAGCACACTAGATGTTAGTAGAATTATTACATCATTAACATGGGATGTAAAAACAGATTCTAAGAATCTTGGGCACACAAGTGTGACTGTTGATATTTTATTCAAATACTAAATGTCCAAATACGAATTGTTCGTATTTTTATGATTTTTAGGTGCTGTTTTATGGGCTCTAATATTTTAGGGAAGCACGTTTCATTCGAAAGAAAATAGTGGCTAGCCCACGCGTCAATGTCAGCAGCCAAAATAAAAAGATAATCGTTACCCGCCCGCGCGCCGGACCCAACTCCCATCACAGGCGATGCGGGTTCACTAACCATCGTCGCCCATGACACTGGCCCACTCGTCAGCGTTAGCAGGCAAACCGTGCGCGGGCTGCTCAAAATTTCCCACCTATATTTACTATAGTGCCCATGAAATTCCAATTGCTACACAGAGCCGTCAAGAGCACACCAGTAGTTTCATTAAACACAGTTACACGTGCTGTTCATATTCGACTCTTCGCTAGACAGATCCACAACGCCTGCATTCTCCCCACCACCACCGCCACTCGCCTCGCTCGCCTTCGCCGCTCTCTCCCCGCCACAACCCTACTCTTCTCCAACCCCACCGCTCCCTGTGTGATGACGGTGATGAGGACGCGGTTACTGGCGTGCGGACGTACGTCTGGCCAACCTAAAGACGGTTGAAGCGGATCCGTCGACGTCGTCCCCTGCCATGACGACGAGCGGGCCTCCTCAGGCCACGAGCCGACGTGGATCCGGCCCCTCCGACCATCACGAGAACAACTACTTCATTCGCGACAGAGGTTAGTCCTGCTTGAACCCCCAACTCTCTCATCGGCCACCAAAATATGCTATATATTCATGTCAATGTGGATTAATTAAACATGCCTTGATAGTTCATCTTTAATTGATTGACCGTGGATTTGATGATGGATTTTTTGCCCCAAGTCTGTTTGAATAAATTGTTGCTAACAGATGTAGTTATATGAACAGTTGAAATTCATTTTCATGTTCCTAGTGCTACAATTTTTGCACTGTAAATTCATGAAAAGCATCGAGGATGTTAGCATACTTTAATTCTGTTATGCTTTGAATATCGACAGTTATGCTTTGGACCTATTAGCATACTTTAATTCTGCTATGCTTTGAATGTACCAGATCGACAGTTATGCTTTGGACCTGTTAGCATATACTTTAATTCTGCTATGCTCAGATCGACAGTTATACTTTGGACCTGTTAGCATATTTTAATTCTGATGGCCACATAATGTCATTGGGAATTGCATCGTAGTGGTTTATAATGTAGTCCACCCAATCTGCTATATATTCATGTCAAGGTGGATTAGGGAGACATGACTTAATAGGTCATCTTCAATTGATTGACTGTGGGTTTGATGGATGGATTTTGTTGCTCCAATTCTGTTTTGAATAAATTGTTGCTAACAGATGAAGTTATATGAAATGTTGAAATTCATTTTCATGTTCCTGGTGCTATAATTTTTTCACTGTAAATTCATGAAAAACATAAAGGATGTTAGCATACTTTAATTCTGCTATGCTTTGAATGTACCAGATCGACAGTTATGCTTTGGACCTGTTAGCATACTTTAATTCTGATGGCCACATAATGTTAGTGGGAATTGCATCGGACTGGTTTATAAGGTAGTGATAACTAGACTGTCTTATGCTTTGTTGTGAGTGTTAATTGTTTCACTACTGTCATATATATTGTTATTGTTGGTGTCATGATGTGTTGTGAGTGTTGTTTCACTACTGTCATATATAATGTCATAACCATTGCTTTATCCTCTTGTTGCATGTACATATGGAACACACAATCCATCGCTGCTCAAGTTGGATAAGGAATCAGTTGAAGGAATTTATTCTCTGCTTTGATATATAAGCATATTGTTGTGTCCTTGTCAAAATGGTTAGCACCTATCCCTGTATGCTAATTAAGTAAAATATGAACTGTGCATGTCTATGCTGATTTTATTTACGACTGTATCAACTATTTTTCCTGTCAAAGAAAATGAATTTATCTAATAAGAATTTTGTTTAGATTTTCAGTCTTGCTTATGTTGCTGTACTGACTAACCTGACATATCATCTATGCAGTCTCCCACAACAACAAACTCCTCTACCTCCAGTGCATCATCACAACCCATCGTCGGTGAACCTTCTTCATAGGGTCACTCAGAACAGACTGCTGTGAGTAGTAGTAGTAGTACTCGATCCCGCGGGTCAAGGACACAAACCAAATGGCCAGAAGACAAGTTGACTACAACTGGACTTGATGCCAATTTTTGG
Source organism: Cenchrus americanus (assembly GCA_947561735.1). Lineage (NCBI taxonomy): Eukaryota > Viridiplantae > Streptophyta > Magnoliopsida > Poales > Poaceae > Cenchrus > Cenchrus americanus. The sequence continues at coordinate 77,026,440 of OX387245.1, read as the reverse complement.
CCTACCCCAGATGCTGCGTAGGATAGATTTGTATTAGTCTGTGGTCTCATTGCTCGGGAGAGGGTGTCAATCAACAAGGCAGTTGATGATCTCTCACCAATTGAGAAGGACCATCTGTTCACAGTTTTAGAGAAAAAGCTAGATTACCCAACCAATCTTGAAGAATCTGTTCGCAAGAAGGCAGTTAAGGCAACTATATTACAGATTGGAACCTTGCAACGGCGGTTCAAGGACCATTAATAAAAAAAAGTGAGTGAATAGGAGACTCCCTTTGTGAAGCATGCCTTTTTGCAACAACAAGACTGGGACATGTTTATGAAGGAAACTGATTCTCCTTCATTGTAACACCCTAATTTTACTAAAAAGTTGGCTTTATTAAAATTTGCTAGAAACCGTTTAATTGCTTAAGGATTATAAGGTTGCTTTATTTATTTTTAGGCATTTAAAACCTTTTCTAAAATAAAGTCAATGGAATATAGGAATTTATTGTTGCATACATGATGGAGCATTTCTTTTGGTTGCTGGAATTCAAATTTAAAATTTGAATTCTATTTTGTTTGAATCCTTTTAAACCCAAACCTTATTTCCCCATACCCTTAACCCCTACCCTCTACTTCAGCCCGCCCACCCTATCCGGCCCGCGCCGAGGCGCCGCCACCCCCGGCGGAGCCACTGCACCCGCCTAGGCCGCCTAGCAGCCCGCTCCTCTTCGCGGCCCGGCTCGCCTCAACCGCGCATCCGGCCCAACGGCCCGCGCGGCCCAAAGACCGCCGGCCAACCCGCGCCTTGTGCCGCCGATGGGTGGGGCCCCCTCGTCATCCCCTCCGCCGCAACCGTCCCCGCCCGACTCCGCCGCCGCCGCCGCCCGAGTCCGACCCGCGCACGCGTCCTCCGCGTGGCCCGCACGCCAAGGCCGGCTCCCGGCTATTTAAGGAACGCCGCCGCCCCCCGGAAGCCCTACCCGAGCCGCCCAAGCCAACCCGCGACCGCCGCCTCTTGCGCCGCGCCCCGCCGGAACCCCAGAGCGCCGCCGCCACCGTTGATTCCCCGGTTCCGCCGCCGCTTCGTCGCCGTGAGATCGCCCGGAGAGCCGCGCAAGGAGGTGAGCGAGCCTTCGTGCCGCTTGTTGGCGTCCCCAAGCACCCCGTCGCCTTGGAGTCGTCGCCGGAGCTACCTCGCCGCGCCGCCGCGTCGACCCGCCGCTCCGTCGCGACCCCGCCGCGGCCGTTGGCCCCGCTAGCTTCGCCCGCCCGTGCGCGTCGCGTAGATGCATTCGGCCGTCTTGAATCGTGGCTCGGAACTCGAGATCGAGTTCGCCGGCGAGTCCCGCCGCCGCCCACCGCCGCCGCCGCCGTCGGCCTTCGCTCCCCGCCACCGCGCCGCTTGCGTGCGTTCTGTGCCGTTGGATCGAGATCCAGCGTCTCAGATCCAATCCAGCCGCCCGTGTTAAACCGCAGCCGCTAGATCTAGATCGAGTTAACCCGGGTCAACAGGTCAACCCCGCCGCCAGCCCTGGCAGTTTTACAGAAAAGCCCCTGGGTTTTCTGATATTCACAAAAATACCCTTCCACCTTAGAAGTTTATTTACAGTTTAGTCCTTTTTCTTTTTTTAGCCCAAAACCTTTTCAAATCTTTACAGTTTGGTCCCTACACCTTCCCTAAGCCATAACTTAGTCGTTTTAGCTCCAATTTTAGCGTTCTTTATGTCCACGCGTTCGTTTCGAAGCGTAGATTAGTTTTATGCTACTGTTTAGATCTGTTTGATCTGTTTGGTGACTGTTTCTTATTTATTCCTATTGTATGCTTGTATGTGATGATTGTGGACCGTATAGAGCGATTCGTTCGAGGGATTTGAAGACCAAGTCCTGCAAGAGTTTGAGCAGCAAGGCTTTGTTGAAAGGCAAGTATTCCTTGATGCATACCCGTTTGACCTACATAATATGCATTTAAATTCACCATCTTTACTTTTCCGCTTGCATTAATTTGATGGGAACCTATTAAGGATCATGCCTAGATTTTTACTACCTTCACCTTGATACCGGGAATTTAATTAATCTTGTGGTAGCTATTGCTTAGCATGATCAACTGGGATTTGGTGTTAATCAACTTGGTTCTTTTGTTATTCTATGTTCCGATATGATCTTTTACTTTTCAAGACCACTTTAATATGATAATCGGAACATGGAGAACCACCCAGGAAAACAGTACAACCACAAGAACTAATGGGCAATGGCCTTGGCTGAATAATTAGGAACTTTAGCTTGGGATGGTCTTACCTGATAAGGACAAGGGATCGGCGGTACTGTGGGGTATGGACTCGCTCTAGCAGGAGGTTGGGTGAGTTATTCTTTTATGGTGGGGTATCGACCGCTAGGGGACTTTATACCTTGCTAATCGATCCGACCTTGTGGGTCATAACTTGCTAGGGAACCTTTGTAAAGGCCATGTAGTGTCCCTATGCAATCACACCTCGGAAGTGTGATATGGTGCATTGCAAACACCGCATGGTTGGGTCCAAAGTTCTTCGGAGCTTTTACGCCGCTTGTGGGTAAAGATGTACAACCTCTCGCAGTGTTAAACTAATCGATTAGCCGTGCTCACGGTCAAGAGCGGCCTGGACACTCACATGATTAAATTATGGAACTTTAATGTTTAATTGCTGTTTTATTCTTTATTTATGATGCTTATATCCTATTAATTAGGTTGGTATGAACTTACACTCTTTAGTAATCAGGTTGCTAATAAAACTTGACCAACTAAAATGCTAAAGTGCTTGAACCTTAGCCATCCACCATATGGCCTTGCATGTTATGTTGTTCTCTCTTGCTGAGTACGATATGTGCTCACGCTTGTTTATTCTCTTGCATCTACAATACCCGGAATTGCCGCTCGACCGGGAGAACTTTGAAGATATTCCGGGAGATTTCCAAGAGTTCTAGGTGTGCGTAGTCGTAGTCTTCGCCACCGCCCGTGGAGGCATTTTGTCCGCTGTGAGAACTCGTTTATTTAAGATTCGTTTAAGACTATGGTTTGTAATAACTCTCTATTCGTGTGGCACTGATTTTGGTATTCATAATGTCTAAGCGTGTGTAACTTGATCCTGGCGCACACGTGATCAATGCATTCGGTTTTGCCTTTAAAACCGGGTGTGACAGAGTGGTACCAGAGCTGTGTTCACTGTAGGAACGTTAGCCTAGATAGAAATGGTCGAACTAAGGATTTTTATACTCATAGAAGCTTTCTCTTACATGCTTGCTTTATTCCTATTAACCTTACTCTTGCCTTTTTGCCTTACTCTTGAGCTATATGCATTCTTTACCTTGTGCTTGCTTTAGCTCTCATCTTTTTGCCTTACCATCTTTCTCATTCTGCACTGCACTACAGATGGTTCGTAGTTTGAAGACCTCTCAGGCTGGAGCAGTCCATCAGTATGCTCCACAAGAACAGTACAATGACTTGCATGATGGGGACACAGATGAGGAGATTGAGATGGAGTCTGCACCTAGGGTCTTCCCTAGTCTTATCATGGTGCCTGATGATGAGGAGGATCCGGAGGAGATGATTCCAGAGGAGGATGAGCTAGCTGAACAACCAAACCTAGAGGAGCAAGCGCCAAGAGAAGATGAGGATCACCTTGATCAAGAGATGGAGGAAGAAGAACAAGAGCAAGAGGAGGAAGCTGCGGAAGCGATCTGGGAAGTGTACCACTACAGAGCTGATGGATTAGGCATTCCCATGGCAGACCACCTGAGAGCGATGGTACTCCGCCTGGGCTATGATAAGGCCCCTGTCTACCATTGTGAGTTGTGGACTCATCCGTGGTTCGAGCCCCATTGGGAGGTTGCTGCCATCTTGGAGGAGTACATTCCATGCCGTGGAGTGAAGGAGGTGTCCAAGCATCATGATGTGGCTCACAGGACTACTATGGATGCTGGGATAGCAGAGTCGGCTCGGAGGGCGCTCTATGTGCTCTCTCACAAGGAGCGTGACGAGTTGGAGGATACCCACCGCCGTTACACACCTTTCGAGCAAGTGGGGAAGCCAAGACTTACATCGCCCAAAGCACCACCTATGAAGGAACGCCGAACAATGTCCGAGTCTACTTGCAGCCGTGAACACCGCATTAGATGATGCCAACAACACTCTATATGCAGCACGACAGAGATTTTCACTCCGGAGACGCAGAGGCGTGCCTTAGAAGCCGCACTTCGAACGGGGAGCGACCGAAGCCCATGAAGCCACAGAAGGATGTACCTCCCCGTCACCCAAGAGGCCACACTACGACTCCCCTGACGCCCGCACAGATGCCATGGCAGAAGATAGTCCTTAGGTTTAAGAATAAGGATAGTATCTCTTTGTAATCACTAGTAGACGATCGGTAAAGTGTGTTTAGTTTAGAGGTGTGGTTGAATGCTTGATTTTGTGCTTAATGTATGAGTTGGATTTTTGGTTGAGTGCAATGTGTTGTGGAGTGATGACCACAACGACATTGGTTTAGTAGTAAGTTTGTGGGGGTTAACTTTCAGTCTCAATCAATTATCTATCTTAATCCTTTTGTCCCTTAAAGTTTTCCCTTAATACAAATTTAAGATCCCTAAATTTGTTCGCGCAGCTTTCTGAGTCAGCTGCACTGTTCTAATTTTATCTCGAGCTACAGAACTCTGATTGCAGTAAAACCAATTGGAAAAGTTCAAGAATTTCATGACTGATTTTTTATGAAAAATTCAGAATATTTGTATGGATAACCAGAGAGTTATAACTGAAACATTACAGCCTCACGAATCTGTTAAACACTGCTGACCTACCTGACTTGTTTATTTTATAACCAGAGCTACACAACTCCGATTGAGGTGATTCCAGTTGGAGTAGTTTCGTAATTTCATTACCTTTTATAAGTCCAAAATCCATAATTTTTGGTTACCGGCACTGAGAGCTATGCCTGATTGTTTGGAGTCAACAGAATCTGTCTTATCTGAATATCATTGCTATCTTATCTTCCTGAGTTTAACCCTTGGTGCAATCATCTAAAATAATGTCCCTAACACTCAGATGGTGAACACCAGATCAGGATCAGGTGTTGATCAACCAGCAGGAAGAGCACCCCGGCCCAAGTACAAATGGATCCCGCTATGCAGCAGCTTCCCGGAGGCACGGACTCAGCTCCTCCGAGAACTTGACCAACACCGTGACAAACTTGCAAGCCCGAGGTCAACAATCCACCGGTGCCGCCACCCGCGCCTCGCAACAAGCAATCGGGAGTTCATGAGTCATCACCCTCCTATGTTTACTCATGCCGCCGACCCACTTGAAGCCGAAGATTGGCTAAAGACAGACCGAAGATGCTCACTACCCGTCGGTGTGACGACGGAGAGAAGGTCCCGTATGCCGGCAGACGACTTCAAGGATTTGCAGCCGCTTGGTGGGATGCGTATTCTGCCGCTCATGCCGCCCCAGACACTATCACTTGGGAGGAGTTTACCACCAACTTCAGGAGCCATCACATACCCTCTGGAGTCATGAAGATCAAGAAGAAGGAGTTCCTTTTTCTGAAGCAGGGAGGAATGTCAGTGGTTGAGTACAGAGACAAGTTCACTGAGTTGTCTCACTATGCAGCTGAGGAGGTTGCTGAAGATAGGAAGAAGCAGGAGCTGTTCCTGGATGGGTTAGCTGGTTCGCTGCGCAGTACTCGCCCGATGTCCTATCCTTTCCCTAACTTTCGCAGCCTAGTTGATGCCGCCATCCGCTTGGAGCACAAGCGCAAGGAGCTCGGAGAGCAGAAGAGGAAGGCCGCTAGCTGCGGGCGCTTGGGGAGTGCGTCTCGCCCGCGCTTCAACCCACCGCCGAACACCCCGTTCCGCTTTGGGGGACCGGATGGAAACTTTGGGCAGAAGCAGTCCCGCCGTCCTCGCTCGGCAGTTCCGGCGGCGCTCGGCGGTTTCGCCGCATCTCGTTCCTCGGACTCCCCGCCCGGCTTCCCGGCGAGTCGGCCAGAGAGCCCCAGTTGGCACACCTGTAAGGTCCGTGGCACCGCCCAACCCTGCCACCACTACTTGCTTCAAGTGCGGAGAGCTTGGTCACTATGCTAATGCTTGCCCAAAGAGGAACCCTCCACACACCCCTGTGCAGAACCAGCAGCAGACAAGGAGCGGAAGCCAAACCCCGCAGCCTAACAAAGGACAACGAGCTATGCACGAGGCAAGGCGATGCACGTTGATGCCGAAGTCGCTCAGAGAACCCCGCAGTAGTGCTCGGTATGTTTCTAGTCAACTCTACTCCCGCCTCGCTTTGTTTGATTCTGGAGCATCCCATTCTTTCATTACATCCCAGTTCGTAGCTCAACATAATCTACCTATCAGTCCCATGTCTCGCCACATGTTAGTTACCTCACCTGGGGGGGGGGAATTGAAAGCCATCTATAAATGTGATAACGTCCATCTCAAGATTGTGGGCAGAGATTTCCGTGCCAATCTTATAATCTTGGATTCAAAGGGGATCGATGTGATATTGGGAATGGGATGGTTGACCGCGTGTGATGCGGTGATACAGTGTGCTAAGAGATCAATCCTTCTTACAAGTCCAGCTGGTGAAAGGTTTGAGTTTGCAGCAGATCCCGCACCATCAAACACCAGTGCCGTGAATAAGCTTGATGGAGCAGCCTTGGAAGACATACGAGTAGTGTGCGATTATCCCGATGTGTTTCCCGAGGAGTTGCCGGTGCATGCCCCCCGACCGAGATGTTGAGTTCGTTATTGATCTTTTACACGGTACTTGCTCCCATCTCTAAGCGCCCATATAGAATGTCTAGTGATCAGTTACAAGAACTTAAAGCTCAGATTAAAGAATTATTGGGTAAAGGGTTCATTCGTGCTAGTTCATCACCTTGGGGAGCACCCGTTATCTTTGTGGGTAAGAAAGATGGCACACAGAAGATGTGTGTTGATTACAGGTCCCTTAATGATGTTACCATCAAGAACAAGTATCCTCTGCCACGTATTGAAGATTTGTTTGATCACATGAGAGGAGCTAAAGTGTTTTCTAAGATCGATCTGCGATCTGGTTATCATCAGTTGAAGATTAGGCCTTCGGATATTCCTAAGACAGCTTTTACTACCAGGTACGGACTTTATGAGTACACAGTTATGTCCTTTGGGTTAACCAATGCACCCGCGTACTTCATGTACTTGATGAACAAGATCTTTATGGAGTATCTAGACAAGTTCGTTGTGGTACTCATTGATGACATTTTGATCTACTCCAAGAATGAGGAGGACCATGAGGAGCATTTGAGGCTTGTGTTGCAGAAGCTGAGAGAGCATGAGTTATATGCAAAGTTCAGCAAGTGTGAGTTCTGGCTCAAGGAAGTGTCTTTTCTAGGTCATATCATCACCAACGGAAGTATTGCGGTAGATCCCAGCAAGGTTAGTGATGTATTGAAGTGGGAAGCCCCTCGTACGTTGTGTCGAGATCCGGAGTTTTCTTGGACTTGCTGGTTACTATCGTCGGTTTATTGAAGGATTCTCCAAGATTGTGAAGCCTCTCACTACACCGCTAGAGAAGGACGGGGAGTTCAAATGGACCAAAGTGCATGTCGGTCCGCTTTTGAAGAATTAAAGAAGCGGTTAACCACAAGCACTCGTTCTAGTAATGCCTGATCTACGGAAGAGCTTTGACATATATTGTGATGCATCTCGACAAGGTCTAGGATGTGTGTTGATGCAAGAAGGTCATGTTATAGCCTATGCATCTCGTCAGTTGAGGAAGCATGAGTTGAACTATCCTACGCATGATCTTGAGTTAGCAGCAGTGGTTCATGCATTGAAGATTTGGAGACACTACATTATGGGAACTAAGTGTCAGATCTATACTGATCACAAGAGTCTGAAGTATATCTTCACTCAGAAGGATCTCAATCTAAGACAGCGTCGTTGGTTAGAGTTGATCAAGGACTATGATCTAGAGATTCACTATCATCCTGGTAAAGCGAATGCGGTTGCCGATGCTTTGAGTCGGAAGGACCACACTAACATGGCTATGATTATTCGGTTTTCGATGAGTTGGTAAAAGAGTTTGAAAGGCTCAACTTGAAAGTGGTTGCACATGCAGAAGGAGTGACTTTGGAAGTACAGTCCACTCTGGAGCAAGAGATACGTAAGTGGCAGCTAGAGGATGCTGGAATACAGAAAATTAAGGAGAGTATGCAACAGGGAGAAGCCCCAGATCTCACAGAAGATGAGCAAGGAACCGTGTGGTTTAAGAACCGGTTGTGTGTACCAGAGACAGGAGATCTCCGAGAGACTATCTTGAGAGAAGCTCACGACTCAGCTTACTCTATCCATCCAGGCAGTACTAAGATGTACCAGGATCTCAAGCAGAGGTATTGGTGGTACGGTATGAAGAGAGATGTGGCCGCACATGTGGCTTTGTGTGACACTTGCCACTGGGTTAAGGCTGAACGTCAGAGACCCGCTGGTTTGCTTCAACCATTGAAGGTGCCTGAGTGGAAGTGGGAAGAGATCGGAATGGACTTCATAGTGGGTTTACCCCGAACCCGAGATGGTTATGATCCGATTTGGGTTATTGTGGATTACCAAGGTAGCTCACTTCATTCCGGTAAAGACTACTTATACGGGAGCTAAGTTGGCAGAGCTATACATGTCCAGGATTGTGTGTTTGCATGGTGTACCAAAGAAGATCGTGTCAGACAGAGGTACTTAGTTTACTTCTCGTTTCTGGGGGAAGTTGCATGAGTCTCTGGATACTAAGCTAAATTTCAGCTCAACTTATCATCCGCAGACAGATGGACAGACAGAGAGAACCAATCAGATCCTAGAAGACATGCTGAGAGCATGTGCGCTTAAGCATGGTGGTAGTTGGGATAAGAGCTTGCCATATGCTGAGTTCTCTTATAACAACAGCTACCAAGCTAGTCTCAAAATGTCACCCTTTGAGGCCCTGTATGGAAGGAAGTGTAGAACCCCGTTATAATCGGAGTGAGACAAAGCGAAAGGCAGTTATTTGGGGCAGATATCATCAGAGAAGCGGAGAAACAAGTCCAGATCATCAGAGAAAATTTGAGGATTGCTCAGTCTAGACAGAAAAGTTATGCAGATGGCAAACGTAGGGATGCGGTCTTTCAGGAAGGTGACTATGTGTACTTAAAGGTGTTACCTATCAGAGGTTTGCGTCGATTCAGAGTTAAAGGAAAGTTGTCACCTCGGTTTATTGGACCTTTCAAGATCCTTGAGAGAGTGGGAGAAGTGGCTTACAGGTTGGAGTTGCCAGTCCAGCTAGCTGATGTGCATGATGTATTCCATATCTCTCAGTTGAAGAAGGGTTTTGGTCCTCATGACAAGGAGCCGTTACCCTTGGATGAACTAAACATTAAAGAGGATCTCACTATTGTTGAACACCCCATTCGGATATTGGAAACGATGACAAGGGTCACCAGGAATAGCGTGATTAAGATGTGCAAAGTACAGTGGAGTAATCATGCAGAGGATGAGGCAACATGGGAAAGAGAGGATGAGCTGAAAGCAGAGTTTCCAGATCTTTTTCCCAATCTGTCCGAATCTCGAGGACGAGATTCTTCTTAAGGGGGGTAGGATTTGTAACACCCTAATTTTACTAAAAACTTGGCTTTATTAAAATTTGCTAGAAACCGTTTAATTGCTTAAGGATTATAAGGTTTCTTTATTTATTTTTAGGCATTTAAAACCTTTTCTAAAATAAAGTCAATGGAATATAGGAATTTATTGTTGCATACATGCTCGAGCATTTCTTTTGGTTGCTGGAATTCAAATTTAAAATTTGAATTCTATTTTGTTTGAATCCTTTTAAACCCAAACCTTATTTCCCCAAACCCTTAACCCCTACCCTCTAATTCAGCCCGCCCATCCTATCCGGCCGCTCGGCGAGCCGCCCCCAAAGGCCACCGCACCCGCCTAGGCCGCCCGGCGGCCCCGCCAGCCCCCGCTCCTCTTCGCGGCCCGGCTCGCCGCAACCGCGCATCCGGCCCAACGGCCCGCGCGGCCCGGCCAGACCGCCGGCCCACCCGCGCCCGTGCCGCCGACGGGTGGGGCCCCCCTCATCATCCCCTCCGCCGCAACCGTCCCCGCCCGGGACTCCGCCGCCGCCGGGCCGCCCGAGTCCGACCCGCGCACGCGTCCTCCGTGTGGCCCGCACGCCAAGGCCGGCTCCCGGCTATTTAAGGCACGCCGCCACCCCCGGAAGCCCTACCGAGCCACCCAAGCCAACCCGTCGCCCGCCGCCCTCTTGCGCCGCGCCCCGCCGAACCCTAGAGCGCCGCCGCCGCCGTTGATTCCCGGCCCGCCGCCGCTTCGTCGCCGTGAGATCGCCCGGGAGCCGCGCAAGGAGGTGAGCGAGCCTTCCGTGCCGCTTGTTGGCGTCCCCGAGCACCCCGTCGCCTTGGAGCCGTCGGGGCCGGAGCTACCTCGCCGCGCCGCCGCGTCGACCCGCCGCTCCGTCGCGACCCCCGCCGCGGCCGTTGGCCCCGCTAGCTTCGCCCGTCGGTGCGCGTCGCGTAGATGCATTCGGGCGTCTTGAATCGTGGCACGGAACTCGAGATCGAGTTCGCCGGCGAGTCCCGCCGCCGCCCACCGCCGCCGCCGCCGTCGGCCTCCGCTCCCCGCCGCCGCGCCGCTTGCGTGCGTTCTGTGCCGTTGGATCGAGATCCAACGTTTCAGATCCAATCCAGCCGCCCGTGTTAAACCGCAACCGCTAGATCTAGATCCAATGGATCTAAATCGAGTTAACCCGGGTCAATAGGTCAACCCCGCCGCCAGCCCTGGCAGTTTTGCAGAAAAGCCCCTGGGTTTTCCGATATTCACAAAAATACCCTTCCACCTTAGAAGTTTATTTACAGTTTAGTCCTTTTTCTTTATTTTAGCCCAAAACCTTTTCAAATCTTTACAGTTTGGTCCCTACACCTTCCCTAAGCCATAACTTAGTCGTTTTAGCTCTGATTTTAGCGTTCTTTATGTCCACGCGTTCGTTTCGAAGCGCATATTAGTTTTATGCTACTGTTTAGATCTATTTGATCTGTTTGGTGACTGTTTCTTATTTATTCATATTGTATGCTTGTATGTGATGATTGTGGACCGTAGAGAGCGATTCGTTCGAGGGATTTGAAGATCAAGTCGTGCAAGAGTTTGAGCAGCAAGGCTTTGTTGAAGGCAAGTATTCCTTGATGCATACCCGTTTGACCTACATAACATGCATTTAAATTCACCGTCTTTACTTTTCCGCTTGCATTAATTTGATGGGAACCTATTAAGGATCATGCCTAGATTTTTACTACCTTCACCTTGATACCGGGAATTTAATTAATCTTGTGGTAGCTATTGCTTAGCATGATCAACTGGGATTTGGTGTTAATCAACTTGGTTCTTTTGTTATTCTATGTTCCGTTATGATCTTTTACTTTTCAAGACCACTTTAATATGATAATCAGAACATGGAGAACCACCCGGGAAAACGAGACAACCACAAGAACTAATGGGCAATGGTCTTGGTCGAATAATTAGGAACTTTAGCTTGGGATGGTCTTACCCGATAAGGACAAGGGATCGGCGGTACTGTGGGGTATGGACTCGCTCTAGCAGGGGGTTGGGTGAGTTATTCTTTTATGGTGGGGTATCGACCTGCTAGGGGACTTTATACCTTGCTAACTGATCCAGACCTTGTGGGTCATAACTTGCTAGGGAACCTTTGTAAAGGCCATGTAGCGTCCCTATGCAATCACACCTCGGAAGTGTGATATGGTGCGTTGCAAACACCGCATGGTTGGGTCCAAAGTTCTTCGGAGCTTTTACGCTGCTTGTGGGTAAAGATGTACAACCTCTGCAGAGTGTTAAACTAATCGATTAGCCGTGCTCACGGTCAAGAGTGGCCTGGACACTCACATGATTAAATTATGGAACTTTAATGTTTAATTGCTGTTTTATTCTTTATTTATGATGCTTATATCCTATTAATTGGGTTGGTATGAACTTACACTTTTTAGTAATCAGGTTGCTAATAAAACTTGACCAACTAAAATGCTAAAGTGCTTGAACCTTAGCCATCCACCATATGGCCTTGCATGTTATGTTGTTCTCTCTTCCGAGTACGATATGTGCTCACGCTTGTTTATTCTCTTGCATCTACAATACCGGAATTCTTTGCTCGAGCGGGAGAACTTTGAAGATATTCCAAGAGATTTCCGGGAGTTCTAGGTGTGCGTAGTCTTCGATCACCGCTCGTGGAGGCATTTTGTCCGCTGCGAGAACTCGTTTATTTAAGATTCGTTTAAGACTATGGTTTGTAATAACTCTCTATTCGTGTGGCACTGATTTTGGTATTCATAATGTCTAAGCGTGTGTGTAACTTGATCCTGACGCACACGTGATCAATGCATTCAGTTTTGCCTTTAAAACCGGGTGTGACATTCATTTCAGCAATTGAGCCAGGAGATGAAACAAAAGATAGCATTGCATAATAAGCCACACAAGATAGGCAGAAAAGGTTATCATGGTAAAAGGAAAGAGTGGGAGGAGGAGGATGCAAAGCTAGCTGGAGAAGGAAAACAGAACCCTTGGGACCAATTTCCTGGACGTTCGAGACCTTATCTGCGGGAAAGGGTAGGGAAGAAGAAGAATACTAGTGAATAAAGCAGGGGCATAACATTCAGTAACGCTGTGGTGGTGGGGGTAGTAGATAGGGTGAAAACACTTGCAGCTCAGGGTAGCGATGGTTCTTTCTCTGGGGTTAGGGAGGATGATATCCTCACCTTAGCACTTGAGACTCCAGAGCATCGAGGTCGGGTCCGAGGTGTCTAGTTCACTTGGCTGGGGTAAAGGGTTTGGTGAAGAGTTCGCTGGAATGTACAGGAAGAAGAGGAACAAGAGGTCTGATGCTCATGATGTGATGGCGGATAAAACATTTAAATCAATTGTCCATGCTCTAAGACTATCAAACATCAACATACCGAAAAATGCACTTCTCCTTCCCAATTACCAGCGCCTGTCAGTAGTAGCAAGGAAGAAGATATGGATGGAATTGAGGGAGAAGATGGGCATGACCGCGAGGAAGAACATGCGCATGACAGCGAGGAAGATGGCAGAGAGCAAGACCATTGGAATGCTAACAGTGACGAAGCGAATGAAGTGCAGTGATAGTCGATCACTTATGCTGGACACAATAAATAAGCTGACAGAGCCAACTGCGTGCAGCCTTTTGGATGGCACCGTGGAGCTCGCACTAGCGAAAGTCTTTCCATCTCAAAAGGCTTGCCATTCAGTACCAGTGCAGGATGGGTATGTTGTGGTGCAACCTACTTATGTGTGGGCCAATGCGAGTCAATACCCTCTGCCTGTACCAATTGATGGCGGTGACATAGCAACCCTAGCTGAGGCTCTCGTTCAAAGGATCCAATGGCCAAAGGACAGGATCATTATACCACCCATGACGAGACATACCAACCCTGAAGCCGCAACAGGTAGCAAGGGTACAACATCAGATGGAGGTGCTGCAGCTCAGTGTCAGCAAGAGAAGGCTCAACAGCAGCAGCAGTAGCAGATCAGCAAAACAACACAACAGGAGCATCGACAACAACCGGAGGAGGAGCCCACTCCGCCTAAGCAGCAGCTGCAACTTGAGGATAATCAACAGACGAAACAACGGCTTCTCCGGAAGCGGGGAGTGTCGACAACGGCGGAGAGGAGCCCGGTGCAAACTACGCCTAGCGGCGGTACCGCAACATGAGGATAAGCAACGGACGAAACGGCGGCCTCTCCGGCGGGGAGGGAGGAGGAGCGCGGAGCAATCTCCCCCTAGCGATAGATTCAACAAGTACAACAGCCTCTGCAACAAGAGGAGCCCAGGCAATCTCCACTGTAGAAGGGGAACCAGGCCAGGAAACCTCTGCCTAAAGATGAGATTCTTAACTGTGTTATTGGGATAGAACAAGACCGACCAAAATACAAGCCCGGTGCACCTATGTTGTTAGAAGCAAATGTAAAGGCTGCTGGACCAAATTGTGCCAAGTTTCATGCTTATGTCATGGAACACAATAAGGATAAACTTGTCTTTCCAGCAAAGGTGGATCAAGACTACTTTAAAGGTGGTTGTGGTGCTTTAATGTTAAACATTGAATTTAGTATTGTGTATAACCTTATAACCATGGTTCTCTAGATGTTACCTTCATGAGGTCGTGGACATTCTAAGTCCTTTAAAACCTAAATAGATATTTCTTTAATTTTGACCGCAAAGTTCATGCATGCTAACAATTTGATTTTTTAGGAAAATGATGGACAAGGCAGCGGGGATGCAGATCAGTGTTGGGTTTTTAGATCCAGATTTGTTTACTTCAACAAATATTTCTCAGCGTTCTCAGCAAGATGGCAAAGCAATCTCAAATGCAATGATGAACAACTACTACGTGGTGGGTGCCTACTGCACTAGCGACTGGGTAACAGTGATCATCTGTATGAAGTTCAAAGAGGTTTGGTATCTAGATTCTGCTAAACAACATCCCCCGCTAAAGTTCCCAGACCTCCAAAATGTTTTGAACTAGTCAGTTTCTTGTAGGTTTTGTTCTCAATAATTCAATCTCTTAGTGTTTCTAATTTTGCTGACAGTGCAGGGCCTTTGGTACAATATTTTTTATTCACAAAAAATCAATCTCAGTGTTTCTAATTGGTATTGCTGATCATGCAGGGCCTTTGGTGATGCACAGGACAGAGTGACGAAAGGAAAGAAAAAAGCCAAAAGCCACACTCAAGCACAAAACAAATCTCGCTGTAAGACTGAAGTTTTTTATGGTCCCTTCTTACCTATTTAGTACTGCATAAACTTGTCATTTTGGTACCTCGATGCAGTGTGCTCAGTAGCCACGAGGGTCCTCTTTTTGTGGATTCTATGTGGCATTCCATATGTTAAGACTACTCGATGACATACCTGTCATCAAGAAAGCTGCTATAAGTAGATAATAATGCTCAACCTTGTCTCTGCTCATATTATCCATCTGATTTTAGAAAATGATTTCTACTTGTATTCTCATAAATGATTGTATTTTGCAGGATTTCAAACCTCCTGTAGATGTTTCCATAGAAGATGTAAAGCGTGTCCGGGAGATGCTATGCGAGTACATTCTTAAAGACACCATCGACCGAAAGGGCAACTTCTACAGTGGTGCATCGTGAGTTTATTGTGACCAGAAACTTGAAACTCATTCAGTCTTCTTTAGTCAGGTGTTGTTGCCTGAGAAACCTGCTTAGCTTGCTTGGTTGGGGTCAGATACTGCCTAGATCAGGCACTTTTCTCATGACTCCATCCAAACAAGCCCTGATGAGAGTAACTTGAAACTTGATGTGATCCTAGCTTGTCTATAAATGTGATCTTGCTTGTCTATAAATGTGATCTTGCTTTGCCTATATCTGTGAAGTAAGAATGTGTTTGTGTTGTCTCCTTGCTATGGTGGCTGCCATATCCTGGCTGGTTCCAGGATGCAGCCCCTGGTGGCTGCCAAATCCTGGCATGTTCCAGGATGCCGCCGGCAACCAGGCAGGTTACTGTAGGGGTGGCCATCGTATCTGTAACGGGCGTTAATTAAAGCTCGTTACAAACACTGATCAGTGAGTAACGGACTTCATTCGGAAAGCCCGTTACAAAAATGCCCACAATGTAACGGGCAGTGTAAAAGCCCGTTACCAGTCGTGACCGGTGGGCCCCAGGACCTGGCCCATTCATCGAGATATACGAGACGCATGTTGAAAGCAAGCATCTCCTTTAATAGAGAGAAAGCATATGCGCGTAGAAATAGATGTGTCTCATTTCGTCGAGACAGTGGAGACGCAGGTTCACAGAATGCGTCTCTGGTGTTAATTTCACAGTAATAGGCTCTGTTTCATGCCCGTTACCAAAGTTCCATGTGGTCCCAGAGAAACAACCATTTCACGTGACCGGTGACTAGTTTTGGTAACGGTCGTTGTTTGATGCCCGTTACGAATCCTATATGTACTGAGACGCGTGTGAAATAGACGCGTCTCAGTTTGTCAAGATAGTGGAGACGCAAGTGCACATCAAGCGTCTCTGATATTGAGCTATTGTAACGGGCTTTGCTTTGGTGCCCGTTACGAAAGTTCCCTGTGGGCCCAGAGAAACAACCATTTTACGTGACCGGTGGCTAGTTGTGGTAACAGTCGTTATTTAATGCCCGTTACGAATATGTCTTATCAGTAATGGGCATCTGCCCGTTACCTTTCTTGGCTTATTTGCAACACTTGATCGGTAACGGGCACATTGCCCGTTACAAAAGGCGATCTACGCCCGTTACCAAAACCAGTTTTTTACGTAGTGCTAGGGGCCCTCGCTGCTGCCTCCATCGCGAGAGCACGCGTCATTCTCGGAGATCTCGGAGGCAGATCATGGTAGGATGAGCTTGGCGCGGAGCACGTACGGGTGGAGGAGCTCGGCAGATGCAGACAAGCTCAGCGCGACGGAAGCGAACGGGCTTCGCGGCGGCTCCCGCGCCATGGACCTTCCTATAGGGGCATCTCGGGGCAACGGCCCCTTCTCCACGCAGCAGCTGGCGCCTCCTCCACACGTCGTCGAGCTCCGCCAGCCGGCTCCCTCACTCCCTTGCGGCAGTGTGCCACCGCAGCAGCAGAGCAAGCAACCACGACGAAGGGGCTGGATCCCAATGGCCTACCCACCAGTGAGTCGTGGCCCATGAGCGCCCGACGATTCGCTGCCCCACATTTATTCCGCAGGCAGCTCCACCGCGGGCTGTTTGGGTGGCGGCGAGTGAGGAGAGGAAGAAGCCGAAGGATGGAAGGATGTTGAAGATGAGGGCAAAAAGGACATTTCTCCCCCCTTCTTTAATCCAATACACCTGCAAGTGGGTCCGATACAGCGTTTCACGTACATAATGACATCCTTCAAACAAGTGAGAAATTGTAATGGCACTGGCGCGATTAGTTGAATAGTAAAGACATTCTTCGGAAACGTAATATTTATAATAGCATAGAACCAATTAACCCTTATTAAAATTCCAAATAATGTTTAGTACATGGCAAGGAACGCATCAACTAAGATCAATTTCCTCTTCACTTCTGAGTTCTCACTTATTTGTGTTCTGCGACAACATCTTAATGAAAATATCAAAACTCAAGCTACATCGGATTGCTATTTGTTGAAGAAATTTTTTAGGCAGATCCTAATAGTTTGCATTAAAGAAACACATTGTACTGCTACTGTTGAGCACTCAAGTTTTCGTTTTTGATTTCCGCGATGTGGCGATAGTATGCAATAAAAAGTTGCAAAATTCATCGGAACGGATATTGGTTGCTACACATACAGCTCAAAAATCTAACTTTCATGTAGCGGACGAGATCATACTGCAATTTTCGACTGCAAGCCAAATCCATTTTGCCCATGGCAAACTCTTACAATTCTCGCTGCTTCATTTCTCAATTGATGTGCAAGCTAGACTAGTGAGAAGGTGCACTAGAGATTGTCACCGCCATCTTATTTGTGTAGGCGCATGCAAAGACGCTCTCTTTCGTTAGTAAAAACAAAACGAAGACAAAATAAAATAAAAGTAGCACCCAAGACATATGCAAACAGTGTCGGAGCCGGTGAATTTTCACACCTAGGGCCACTATCAGGCCATGCTAGGCTGTTAACCCACCCACTAGTAGGTTGACTTGTGCCCGCATGACTGAAAGGACCTTCATGTCGTCTAGGGGGTGAATAGGCGAGACGACGGATTTAAAATTTTCGTCCCCAAAAACTTGAGCTGGCAGTGTCCACCGGTCAGACCGGTGGTGGTGACCGGTCAGACCGGTCGCTCACTGGGCTTCACAAGAAGCACCGGTCAGACCGGTGCGCCTCACCGGTCAGACCTGTGTAGCACAGAGCACCTGCAAAAAAAATTTCAAGCACCTCTTGACTTCTAGCACGAATCAAACTTTGTGAGTGTCCTTTGTAAATGATCCCAAGTAAGGTAATGAGCCCTGCACACACAAGTAGTACACCCAAGTAGATCGAAGCGGAAGCAAATCAAATATGCTAGAAAGACAACTTAGAGAGACAAACCACACGAAGAAGCAAGGATTTGTTTCCCGAAGTTCACCGCCCACTAAGGAACGGCTACGTCTCTGTTGAGGAGCTTGTAAGGGACAATTCCCACAACAAGCAGGGTCTCTTTCAACCACTTTCCTCCTTTCCACTAAGGGGATCCTTTCCACGAAGAGGTAAGATCGCAGCCCTTACAAACTTCCCGCTGCTCACCACAACCTTGGGAGCTAGCCGACGGTGCCTATCCGGCTAGGAGGCAAACCTCCAAGAGTAACAAACGTTTCAAAGCTTATAGACGCGAAACCAAAGTGCTCAAGCTATGGAAATGCTCTTGTTAGCTCACAAAGTCGCTCTTAATCTCACTCTCTCAACCCAACACAAAAAATATGGCTTGAATCTACAAATCTCACAAAGAGAGGGTTGGGGAGAGCCACTAAGGCTTAGGGCTTGCAAGAAATGGCTTAGGACCTCAGCAACACCACTAGAAACAGCAACCTTCAACTGAAAAAGGATTGGGGTATTTGTACCTCTCAAAGGAGAAAACTAGCCATTAGTGCTCGGGCGGCACCGGTTTGACCGGTGACCAGTGTTTGAAAAACTAGCCGTTGGGGCTAGCGGCACCGGTCAGACCGGTGCCCCTGACCGGTCAGGCCCGAGTAACCCCCAAAACCCTTTCTAGGATTCTAATGCTTCATCACCGAGATGAAATGGCTCAGGTTAGGTTAGGAGGGTTTATTAGCACACTCTAAGGCTCTCAAGGCTAGATCTCATTTAGGTCAACTAATGAGCACTTTGACTTGGTCAACTCGCTAATGTTGCATACCTCTTGATAGTACGACATACCTATACTCAAGAATAAATGAAAACACTTTGTTGAGCTCTTGAGCTTGAATGTCTTCAATCTTGCCATACTTGATCAATATCCACTTGAGGGCTTTCAAAATAGTCTTTGACTTGAGCATATCCATACTTGAGCTAATGACCTAGGATCTTTCCATCTACCATAGGAATGCACACTTGGATCCATAAGTCACTCCATATTGCCAATCATAACATGTTGATGACTTGTATTGCTTTCCTCGGTTAAGGTTTGGATATGATACTTGGAGACCCCACGGATGCTAAAACTTCACCTTAGCAAAACACTCATGGCGGCTTAGCTACGGCCCCAAAGATTGCTTAGTCCCTCACCCTAAACATCTCGGTTGATGTCTTCATCACTTATCCAATCCACTTTTGAGTTCCACTTTGTTTCATACACAATTAATCTTCATTTGAAAACCCTCTTGAAATGCTTGATCTTGATTGACAATGAATGTGCAAGGTTCCAAATTAGAACCATAATGTGTATACTCATCCTTGTGTCCTCTTTCAATAAACACATGAAGCCTTGCACTTGACTTAGAGAATTACCATCTTCTCTTTTATGATCCTTGTAATTTTAATCAAGCTATGTCTCACTATGGGAGACCATGAGTTGACCTTCTCAAATTACCCCAATATTTTCCTTCCTTTATTACTTGATATTTGTCATTTATGCATTAGGATTATCCATATATTTGTCTTCTTCAATGTGAGTCATATAATATTCAACCATAAATAAATTCCCCATTAATTGCTCGAGAATATAAATAAAAATTGCTCACATTCTTAGATAAATACATTAGTCTCTTAATCGCTTTGTTATTCAATTAACCAAAATCCACTTAGGGGCCTAGATGCACTTTCAATGACGCAAGCCCGCATGGAACCCATATATATTCACTAAATCCACGGTGTTCTAATGACCTCATCAGAAATCTACATCTCAACATCTGATTTTCACATCTATATTGAAAGGAATGAAGTATATCACATATGTGAACCATTTCAATTGTTAAGCATAGACACTCTCTTCGATGTAAGAAATTAGGTATATATATGGGCAGTTTCTAAGGATTCCTTGAAATACAAATAATGAGGAAACATGATTAGAAGGAAGAAATAGATTCTCACTTGCTTTTGTCCTGTAGCTAGCCCATACAGTGAAGAGCTTCACGTAATTGATTTGTATGTATTCAGTTTAGAATGTTTTTTTGCCGGTACAGCTTAGAATGCTTGTACATACATATATGTTGATTCCTACTTTCGTACCAAGCAGGAGCAATGTGTCAACTCATTACTTAGCTGCACATAAAACGAGTAAAGGCGAAAACAAACGGTTGGTGCAGGTCTTTGCTGTACTTCGACGCTGCAGCAGAAGCTGCTCCAGTCCCGCTAGCCGAAGCTTGCAACTCAGTGGCGGAGCTTGACTCAGCATGTAGGAGGGGCTCTCTTCCTCCTTTCTTGCTCTTCCTTCCCCTTCCTCACCTTCTTCTTCCTCCTTTCTTCACAAAAATGGAGGAGGGGGCTCTAGGAGGGGCTCCATGGCGCAACCAGCGATAGGGGGGGCTTGAGCCCCGGCAGCCCCACCGCTGGCTCCGCCGCTGCAACTCACCTTGGCCGCATGCGAAGGAGCAGCTGACCGCCGCGTCGCCGCCGGCATGCGCACCTACACGCCGGTAGTTGCTATTACTAGCCCGAGTTTGGTGAGGGGAAGTCGGGGCAAGATGAAGGGAGGGGGAACGTGCAAAAACCAAATGGGCGGCCAGTCGCCCGGAGCGACCAGTCCGACCGCCGCCCGCACTTCCCACGTCCTTTTTTTTTTCTTTTTTTCATTCTTCAACAATTTTTCTTCTGCATAACAACATAAGTTATGTTCATAACTCCTCATTACAAAAAAAATTATGCACACAACTTGTCGTTTACAAAATTATAGGCATAAGTTCTTCTGCAAATAATTGTGCATACAAGTTGTATGTATAAGTTTTGCACACATCAAACTTATACTCATAAATTATCTATAAAAATTTATAATTTAAAGTTATGCGTCAAAGTTATATGTACAAGTTATGACATTCTAAAAACAGAAAGTTGTGGAGATTTTTTTTAAAGGAAAGTTGAGAAGGAAGCGGAACCGGTCGCTAGCACACCTCCTAGCGACCGGTCGCTCATTAGTACGTCCCGGGGGGAAACGTGAGGGGACGACAGGCAACATGGTTCGTGATTTTTTGATGTGTAGCGAAGCACACAAATATAAGGCCATCGCTTCGTCAGGCGGCATCGGCGGTTGTCCACTCTACGAGGGATTGGGTCAACAAACGTCTAGGGACAGACCATAAACTAACTGACTGGACCCTGAAAAATCATATGATTATAAGGGAGGATTTGGGCCAAGTGGCCCTAAGCCCAAATCCAGCCCTGCATGCAAATACTTTTAACAATGTGTATTTCATTAATCTTGACTTTGCAAAATTCCAAAATTAGAAATTATAAGACTCGGCAGTGCCCTGTGGCCTCCGTGCGGGCGCCCGGGGTGGCGGCCTTGGTCGGTTGGCCTCTGCGGCTGCTGCCCCGGCGGCAGCGGTGGTTTGTGGCTGTTGCCCCGGGCGTGACGCATGGTTTCCGGTCTGGGTGGTGTGCAGCGACGTGCCGGCGGTGCCTTGGTGGCACGATCGGCCTCAGCCTTCCCGTGCAATCTCGTACCGGCGGCATCGTGGTGGTGCCCTTGGCGGTGGTCGTGTGGTGGCGCCGACCGTGTTTCGCTGCTCGGCGACAATGATGTGGGTGAAAACCTTTCCTCTTGACTCTATCCGGGGGC
The DNA here is from genome assembly GCA_947561735.1 of Cenchrus americanus. Lineage (NCBI taxonomy): Eukaryota > Viridiplantae > Streptophyta > Magnoliopsida > Poales > Poaceae > Cenchrus > Cenchrus americanus. The sequence goes on along the minus strand of OX387245.1, from coordinate 77,004,683 downwards.
GGTGTCGTTGGCGCGGCGGCGTCATTCCCTTCTTGGAGGCGACATCGAGCATCTTGGTTGCCTAACCAGGCTCCGCCTTGGGCCGGCGTCGTCGTCGTCGACGTGGTGCTTCACGGGACGCTCTGTGAGGACGCTTTTCTTTTCCTTTCTTTCCTTTGTGGAAAAAAGAGTGTGAAGTCTTAGTAGGCAGTAGTTTCTCCTTTGAGCGGGGGAGAAGAGAGGTGGTGGTTCCTAGCTATGTGTGGTGGCTCGCGTCGACGGCAGAACTGAGTTGTGGAAACTCGGATTGATGTCCCTTCCCGGACCGATCCTTGTGAAGTGGTTTGAGTTGATCGTGTCGTTGTCCCAATCCGACCGATGAGTTGTTGAGTTGAGCGGTGCGCGTTGAGGTCCCAATCCAACCCACCGGAGGGCTTAGTTGTATGGTCTGTGGACCGGAGTCGTTCGGGGTTCTGCTCCTCTAGTTGTGTGATCGATCGATCAGTGTTGTATGGTTTTCGGGCCTGATTTTCCTTATAAACTGGGTCAACTCTCTTCTTCTAATAAAAATTCGAGGAAGCTTAAGCTTCCACCGTCCTAAAAAAAAAGACTCGGCAGTTTGTCTTTCTGCGTCAATGCTTAAGAAGAGGTTTGACTTGTAGAGATTGTGTAGTTCGGTGATTACCAAGAGTATTAGGCAGGTCCAATTAATTTTATCTGCCAAGAGAGTTTGTGGAAAACCATTGATTAAGCTGCTATTCTATGGTCTCACGAATGTCCATCTACTTGTCATCTGTATTGGAAGTACTAAATGTGAGCAATATATGATGTTCTTGTCATCCTTCAAGCTTATAAGAATCGCATTTTATACTTTCAACAAGTTCAGTTTCAAAAGTGAGTTTTTTAAAGAATGTGCAAAGCACGTATTTCATTAAGTGGAGGAGGACTACAACTAAGCGACTTTAGGAGAACCCCTAAGGTGCGGAAAAAGAAAGGATAACAACAGCTACAACTAGACATGAGCATTCCATGGGCCGGACCGGGTTTAGGACGAGCCGAAAAAACCCGGTTTTTTCGGGTTGAGAAAATCCTGTCCATGACCGTCCCATGGGACATATCTGTGACAACCCGCCCAGGAAAATACCGTACTATCGCCTAAACCAATCCACTTTGGTCATTAAGCGATAATAAAGTATCATCCTGTCGTTAGTTGCCGGGTTAACGCCCGGTAAATCACTTGAATAGCAACAAGGATCGAATATATGCATTAAAACTCACTCGAAGGCGAGTCCAGAGATACATCAACATTAATATCCAAATGCGTACCCCGAGGGGTTTAATTATTACAAACCATAGTTTTTGCCACGATGGAATAGTTCAGAGTTTTGAAAACACAGCGGAATTAAACTAACGGAAGCGAAGACACCACGGGAGGCCATCCATGATGCTTTCAGTCGTCGTCCTCCACCCACTCCAGCTCCCAGCCGGGCGGGATCTCTCCGGGCCACACATCTCCGAAAGCATTACCTGGATCGACATATTATAGCAAGGCTGAGTATGCTAATACTTAGCAAGACTTACCCGTCAGTGATAACTACTTCACCAAAATTAGACCATGAAAAGCTTTTTGGCTACTGGGTTGCTTTGCTAAAAAGTAACAAAGAGTAGGTCCTTACTTTCAAGATTTTAGCACAAGTTCTAGTAGGTTTAATCTTTACTACATTAGCCAACTACTACAAACAAAGTTGTACAATACAATTAATCAAACATAATATTCATCATCTTCCATCATTAGGGATCTCATGACTAGTGGAGTAAGTAGTCTCAGATAACGGTGAGAGGCCGACAATCGATTGGTTTAACCTTGTAAGGTGGATCTAAACACACGGTAGGCTACCCCCGAAAGGACAACTTTCCCAGGCCATTTCCAAAAATCCTCGGGTCGGGATGAAAGGCCACAGTCTTTGGTGTAGGCTATCCGGCATACCTCGCGAGATACCCGGAGTCACCATACACCACTGGTAGCTAGCCGAGAGACAATCCCCAAGAGTAGTGACAGTTCCATCCCTAGCCGTCTCATTAAGGTACTAGGCTTACCGGTCCCATTCTCGACAAATGTTTAGTACGTTCAAACACTTAACCCACATAACCACTGGACCGGAGCCCAAATCCCATGCTCTTACCACATGAGCAATCCATTAAGGATATATTGTGATTCCTATCTAGGAACCTATTCTCGCGAGTGAGGTCATCACTCGACTTGTAACGGTCCTATAGCTTAGCAGCTATCGACCTATCATACTAGTAAGGACAAAGGTACCTAGGGATCATGCATCTAGGGTTTCACTCAACTCCTGAACTTAAATGCCCAATCATCCATAGATAATTGAATAAAGAATTTGAAAGCTAGGTTAGATGCACCGGAGCTTGCCTTCGTCAGCTAGGTTAGATGCATCCTCGGTGTCGAGCACTTCCATGTACTGCAGCGAAGCTTCTGCTCCTCCTTCCCCGGTTTCCAGGACAAGCGAGTAATCACCGTCCGGAAGATCTACACGGAATGCAATGCAAGGTTCAGGTGATGTGATAGGTAGTTATCTTATCCAACTCTTGTTGGTTATATTCATCTCAACAAGCATCTAGATAGTGTTTCTCTTTTAGGAAGGTTATTAGTTGTACATGGGTTATTCTTTTATTGTGCATTTGAATAAAGGTTTCTATTGCACTTGTTATTTCATGTGAATGTTTGGCCCTTCTCTCTTCACAAGCAAGGGTATGAATAATATTTTTATTCATGAATTCATGTCTTCTCAGCAAGGATATTTAATTATCTTTTAATTACATTATATAATACTTTCAAAAAGGATAAAAAATTAAGTAGGGGCTTTTCTTTATTTAATTTCTCTTTAATATTAAAAGGGTTTTTAAGCTTTTTATTAAGCAATTAAATTACTAGAATTTAAAGAAGTGTTTCTTAAACATATTAGCACCCATTCTGGTCCATTGGACCCACATGTGATGCTTGGAAGCTAGGAAATTAAATATTGGAGAAAATAACAAAGACTAGCTAGTGATTCAATTTAAATGCATACAAAAATAATTAAGCACCAAATGATCCAGACTTTCTATGCATGCTCTCTGGTCCTAAACAAGCCTAAAGAACCAGCATATTCACCTTGGAACCCTATTGATCTTAGTTCATTAATTTGCAAAGGAATTCATGCACAAATTGAGAACAATTATTTCTGGTAAGCAAAAAATCAGAATTAATTCACAAGATGTGTATTTTGACATAACAAGACAGTGTGCACAAGTTGGGCACAAAAACATAAATACATTTAGCAAGAAAAATCATCTAGGCAGTTTCTGCAGAAATGGGAAACAATTTATTTAACAAGATTGACTTCATAACTTAGTGCAATTTTTGGCACAGGAGCTAGTCCTAACAAGACACACAACATATCCAAAATTTAAATACAGAGGAGTTATAGATTTAAAGTTATGGTAGATCTAAGTATTTCACATTTGTATTTTTCTTGTTAAAATTGTTTAGAATCAGGCCATGTGCAAATAACAAAAGTTGTGGGATTTCTCTCCCTGAACCCAACAAAATTGGTTTGGCATTTTTCTGAATTTTCAACGAATTTCTGGAAATTTTCTAAGGCTCTAGACCGACTTGCAAGAAAACTTAGATAGGTTTTGCAGCAACCATGTCCTAACTTTTACATGAAACACCCTAAACAGATTTAAATCGTCGCAATCCAGCCCTTGGCTGGGGAGGCGGCGCGGGCGCGGCCAGCTCCGGTGTGCGGCGGCGTTGCCGGGCGGGCAAGCGACCGGGCGCGACCGGATGCTCACCTAGGAGCTGTAGGTGAGCGGCGCTAGGGCGGAGGAGTGGCCGACGAGGGGTTTCGGCGGCGGTGGCCGCGGCGGCTCGGGGAAGGGCGTCGGGGAGACGCAATGCTGGCAATCAAGCGACTTGGGGAGGTTTTCGGGTGCCTAAGGGTGCTACCAGAGCATCTGGCCGGCGGCGAGCGCGAGTGGAAACGCGAGCTCGGGGCGACGGTGGCAATGGCGGCGATGCGGCTCGGGGGTGGCGCGCGGAGGGGAGAGGAGATGCTTTTATAGGCGGCTCGGGGCGTCCGTGGATGACGGCGGGTGACGGCGAAGATGCCCCGCCGTGCTACGGGGCTCGGGCGGCGCGCGTATGGCGACGCCGCCGCCGTCGGACCGGCGGTCCTGAAAGGACCTTGATGCCGCCTAGAGGGGGGTGAATAGGCAGGACGACCAAATAAAACCTTTTCCCTTTAAAAACTTGAGCTTCACTGGCACAGGCGGTTAGACCGCCCCTACCAGGCGGTTAGACCGCCCCTGATGTGCTGAACCACAGGGGCGGTTAGACCGGGTCGAGGGGAGGTTAGACCGCCCTGCCCAGTAAACCTGCAAAACAACTCAAGTCTTCTCTTGACTTCTAGCACGAATTGAAGTTCTTGAGTAGCTCCTGTAGATGATCACGAGCAGGGTAATGATCCCTGCACTCAAAGACAAGCACACCCAAGTAGATCGAACGGAAGCAAAGTAAATGTGCTAGAAATTGAAACAAGTGAGGCAAACCACAAAGGAGAGACGAGGATTTGTTTCCCGAAGTTCACCGCCCACAAAGAAACGGCTACGTCTCCGTTGAGGAGCTTGTAAGAGAATTCTCCCACAACAAGCCGGGTCTCTTGCAACCGCTTTCCTCGCTTCCACTAAGGCGATATTTTCCACAAAGAGGCAAGATCACAGCCCTTACAATCTTGCCGCTGCTCACCACAACCTTGGGAGCTATCCGGCGACGCCTAGCCGTCTAGGAGGTAAACCTCCAAGAGTAACAAATGCTTCAAAGGCTTTCCGACGTGAATTGAGTGCTCAAGCTATGGGATGCTCTTGCTCAGCTCACACAAGCTCACAAAGGCTTAAACTCTCAACCCAACACAAGGGTATGGCTTGAATAGCTAATCTCACAAAGAGAGAGTTGGGGAGTGTTTCTTTGGCTTTGGCTTATGAAAAACAGCAGGGGAAGCACCTCAGCAACCCTAGAATCAGCAGCCCCAACAAGTGGAGCTCGTGGGGTACTTATACCCCTCACAAGGAAAACTAGCCGTTAGTTCTCTGACAAAGGAGGTTAGACCGCCTGGTATGGCGGTTAGACCGCCCCCCAACGGCCAGTTTGAAAAACTAGCCGTTGGGCTGCTAGGGGTGGTTAGACCGCCCCCCTTGGGCGGTTAGACCGCCCTAGGCAGAGAGAGCCCCAAAACCCTTCTCTCTTCTCACAAGCACTTCAACACGAGTTGAAATGGCAAAGGCTGAGTTAGAGGTTTGTTAGACTACTCAGAGACTCTCTCAAGGCTGGTTCTCGCTTAGGTCAACTAATGAGAACTATTGATCTTTTGTCTTAGAGCTAATGTTGCATCCCTCTTGATAGTACGTCATACCTAAACTCAAGAACAAATATAAAACCGGTTGATCACTTGAGTTTGTAGATCTTCAATCTTGTCGTACTTTTGTAAATCCAATGTGAGGGCTTTTAACAAGGACGATGTCTTGAGCAACTCCATACTTGAGCTAGTGATTTTGGATTTTCCCTTTTTGCATGAGAGTGAACACTTTAATCCTTAAGTCACTCCATATTTCCAATCATAACATTTTGATATGTTGCAATGCTTCCCTCGGTTAAGGCTTGGATATGATACTTGAAGACCCCACGGATGCTAGAACTTCACCTTAGCAAAACACTAATGGCGGCCGGGCCAAGACCCCAAAGATTGCTTAGTCCCTCATCCTAGACACCTCGGTTGATCTCTTCATCACTTACCCAATCCACTTTGAGTTCCGCTTTGCCTCATACACAATTAACCTTTCATTTGAAAAACCTTGGTCTTGATTGACAATGGATGTACAAGCTTCCAATTTAGAACCATGGTGTGTACACTCATCATTTTGTCCTTTTTGAATAAACTCATGAAGTCTTGCACCACATACTTGTCTTTGTCAATGTGAGCCATAATATACATCCATATTTAAATACTTCAATGGTTGCTCATGAATATATAAAGGAGACCTGCTCACAATCTTAGACAAATTCATTAGTACCTTAATCGCCTTGTCATTCAATTCACCAAAATCCACTTAGGGGCCTAGATGCACTTTCAATCTCCCCATTTTTGGTGATTGATGACAAATTGATTAAAGCTTACAAATAAAACCTTAAAGCGTAACAGATTCTTAGGTATAGCTAGAGCTCCCCCTTAATTTGTGCTTTGAGTTAAATTTCAAAATGTTGGCCTCAAATGCCAATAGCACAAATTTGGAAGAAAAAGCGTGTGAGCTCCCCCTATATCTTAGAATCAGTGGAGTGCAACATGTGTGAGCGACAAAAATAAAAATCGTGATGCATATGGCATGGCAAGCACTCAACAAGGAGAAGTGTAGGCTGTTTGGGCAGGGGCGGTCAGACCGGGGTTGCTGGCCGGTTAGACCGCCTCCCCCATTCAGCCTACAAAAACATTCATCAAATAACCTATGCACCACAAATTATCACAAATGTCACTTAAGATGCATAAATAAGTTCTACACACCCAGTAGCACTCATACAAATACTCAAGTCCACAAAATAAGGTAGAGATCCAATTATTACAAGCCAAGTCTCACTCTCAACTCATAGGGGTAGGGCGGTTAGACCGCCTACCAGGGGCGGTTAGACCGTCCCCTACAGAACAGCTACAAACACAATGCTTTAATCCATCTCTTCTCCCCCTTTGGCATCAAACACCCATAAAGGGCCTGGAGAAGTAATCTCAGCTGCCAAATTACTGCCGCTGCCACTGATCCCAAGTGTCGCCTCCGGTGCTCGGATTTGCAACTAGGAACCCACAAAAGAGAAGCTAGGATAAGAAAGAGCTAAATATGGATGGATTTCAGAAATAGAGAGAAGAGTGAATTATCCATACCATAGGAAGTGGCAGGCTGATCAAAGAATTCATGAGAGACATGTGCCGCCAACTCATCAGTCGATGGAGGAGGAACCCATGGAGGTGGGGCAGTAGTGTCACCTTCAAACATCGAATCAAAGCCAGTAGGGGGTGGAGGAGGAGGAGCCGAGGAGGAAGATGCACCAATGTCTGAACCAAAGTTGCTCCCATACTGATTGTAAAGATCGGAGTTGAGAAAAGCATTCACCCTATCATCCACGGAGGGTATCTCAACCTCTGGAGGGGATGGTGAGATGGGAGACCTAGGTGGCTGACAACCGGCCTGATTATGAAGAGCCTTCATTGTATCCCTCATCTTCTTATTCTTCTTCCTTTCATCTTGCTGAGCAACTTCAATGTCTCTCTGTGTTTTGCACATACCAAGGAAGATACTGATCAATTTGCGAAGAGGCGATGTGTGCTTCTTCTCTTCCTGCCAGGGGCGGTTAGACCGCCCCTGGGGGGTGGTTGAACCGCCCCCAGGCTGGTAAGCCTCCCAGCTGCGCGGCGCCTCCATTTCTTCAAAAATTTCTTGCTCCTCTTGCTGGTCATCCTGTGGAGAGGGCACCCTCACTGTCCTACTGGGTTTGGGTTGCAACGGGCTATGCTTCGTGTCATTTGGATAAGCCCTTTGTGTTACTTTCTTAATGATGTAGCTAATGTAGGGGCCGTAGCTACACAACCTTTGTCGATTTTCAGAGGAGTTCTTTATTTCTTGCCACAAAAAGTCACCAACATGAAATGCCGGCTCCGGGCTTCATAGCCACCATCAAGTTCCTCTGAAAAGCGGTGATGTCTGAGGTGTTGCCATCCCTAGGAGTGAGCGTTTTTCTGAATAGACAGTTGAGGATAGAGTAGTATGTATATAGGCCCTTCACATGTCCCCAACTGTCCCTTGCATTTCTGGGATACATAAATGCCATCCTTTTTGCCTCAAGTGGACCCTCATCATGGAGGAATCTAGCAAATCCATCATCAGGTAACCTGAATAGAGTGAGAAAGTTGGAGAAAGAGAGGTGGTGATTCTCACCCTCAGTCATCCAAAACATGGCTGTCACTCCTCCCATCCTCTTTTGGCACATAGCCAAAATACACTGTCGCATAAAACTGGGCAATGAGTTCTTTGTTCCAATGCTGCTTAAACCCCATGAGGGCCTTAATTCCTTTAGCCTCACAAGCCTGAATCACCTCATCAAAGATCAAATTATTCTTCCTCTCCATAAACACCCAATCCACATACTGAGCATCATTAGTGATTTTTGACTTTCTACCAGTGATGCTGTGGTGTAGTAGTCCTGCTGAAAGATGGTACGAAACCTGTAATCTGTAGCAGTCCTCTCCTCATTAGCTGGATTAGTTCTTCTCAAAGCCACTACAGTCTCTGCCATTCCTGCCTGATAATAATCAACTGGCCCTCTATAGGAAGGATAGTTAGGCTCCCTGATGTATGGCCTACCAAGCTGCTGCTGCTGACCACCTTGCTGCTCTTCTTACTCATCCTCTTCCTCAGCACTGTCATCATCACTATCATTGCCTCCACCTGCAACTCCCTGGTTACGCCAGCTGAGCTCAAAGTTGAGAGATGGATCCTCAACATCATCATCGCTACTCTCCACCCTGTCACTCATCTCAATATCATCCCCATAGTAGACAGGAGGTGGTGGCGGTCCTCTTGGCCTCAAATTAACGCTAGGACCGGAGGATGGTCCGGCATCACCACTGCCTCTTTTCTTCCTTTTCTGAACACCTGCACCCTTTGGCATTGCTGCTGTTCCTGGATCACAAGATGTGAAATAGCAGTGTGTGAGATACCAGGAACAAGATTGGCTAGAATGAGCATTGAGGCTCGGCAAACCAAAGCAATTGGCACAAAGCGGCCGGGCGGTTAAACCGCCCCGGGGGGCGGTTAGACCGCCCTGCTAGTTTTGAGCCAATGGCTTCTTTCGGCCAAACACAGCAACACAGATTTTGAATAAGAAGTTACTGTTCATGAGACGACCCTAAAGTGATTGAGGATTCAAGTACATGCAGAGATCAACAAATGGCTCACCAATGCGCAACGCGGTTAGACCGCCATGCAGGGGCGGTTAGACCGCCACCTGCAGTCAGCCCAAAAATTGAGTTCATGACAATGTACTAAAGGAAATGGAACCAAACTTTAGGAATGTCTTCTAGGGGTTGCCAGGATATGCTCTACCAAAGGATATTCAAAACTACTCATGGAGTTGATAGATCGGGAAAAAACAAGATTTTAATACCTTTGGAGAGATGAAACCGAGATGAAATCCAAAGAACCGGGTGGGTGTCCGGTTCAGCCGCCTTAGGGGAGTGTTTTCCACGGATTGGATTTGATTTTTAGGGGTGGAAACTTGACAACTTCATGGGAGGGTGTGAGAGCTTGAGGAGGAAGAAGGGGTGGAGCTCTTGGTCGAAAATGGCCTGTTCCTGGTCGTTGGAAAGAGATAGGAGTGAGTGGATAGGGTTGAGGGGTGTAGGGTCACGGGTTGAGGAGAAAACAGAAAATCTGTGGCCCCCGGTCTAACCGGGTGTGGGACGCGGTTAGACCGCCCCTGCCGCTGACTCAGCAGATTGAGTTACAGGCTTAGGGTTCGACTCCTTTTTCCACATAGGCCCCTGGGATGCCTGAGATTTCACTTAGAAAAGAAAAGGAGGGCAGGAGAGAAAACATGGGGGGCGGTTAGACCGACCCTACCCCCGGTTAAACCGCCCTCCCGAAAAAATTCCTCCAGAGACGCCATATCGGTAGTATCGACGTGGTGCTGGAAGTACCGAGAAATTCCAGGATTTTGGACAGAGAGCTCTTATCGGTAGTTCCGCCCAGGTGTCGGTAGATCTGGAAAACACTTTTTCAGCAGTAGTGGATGTGATCCTTTATTTCCATGGAATGTTTGGATAAAAGATATAGAGTAGAATTCGATCCAACATTCACTAATCCTAGAAGAATTTGAGATAATCCAAATAAGTCATATTTTTTATTCTTCCAAGAGATTTTGAGCGAGGGGGATAAAGATATGGATCTAGGGATAATATAGACTTGAGTAACATATCACCACTTGTGACTAGCCATCAAACAAACACTGAGAACTATAGTCACGAATGGATCAATGGGGTCACAAAGACCAAGAACCAAGTATTTTTAAAAATAAGCACACTTCCTACACATGCTAGTTGGATTTTTGAAAAATCTATCCTATTTCACGAAGTGCATGCATCCACTTCAAATGAATAGCTTTTCAAGAATATTTGACTCATACCTCCATCCTCGAGACACAAAGACGAGTGATAGAAAGGTATCAACCAAATATCTAGAGTAGCCCACAAAGATTCATTTGAGGCAATTACAAGCTAAAGGAGGCACACTAGCATGGTATTATGGCCTAGATGCATTACGGTAAGCAAATGAGTTCATGATGACATACCTTTGCCTTTAGACCATTTGAATTTGCGCATAAGTAATGTTTGCGAACAACTATCTCTTACTTGATTATTTGAGATTTATTGATGAAAACAAGAGCTCGCTTAAGATGCACAAACATATGAGACTACAAGTTCACTAGAAGAAATTGTTAGTCCCATAAAAGACACAACCTTTGAAGTAAACTCCCCCTTGATTAGTGCTTAGAGAATTTTGAATTTCTCAGACTTAGCACATAATTCAATAAAGAATAAGGGAGATTGCTACAAAGGCATGTCTTTGGCATAAAATGGTTTACAATAATCAAATATGCCGATGGTCTCATTACCACTGCCTTGTAATCACCAAAATGTCGATGATCTGCTCCAAGTCGGGTTACCCGGGCATAGGTGCCGGGTCACCCGCCACTCTCCAGAGGCGCATCGGTTCACCCTGCCACTGGTGCCGGGTCACCCGCGAAACACACTTCTGGGGGCCAGGCGGTTAGACCGCCCCCATGGGGCGGTTAGACCGCCATGCTCTTCCTTGGTCATTTTGGTGATGTTTTGGCTCTAGATTCTTGATAAGCCTCTATTTTACCTGTAATACACCCTGCAAAGCTTATCAAAACAAATGCTCTTCTAGAGAGACATTAGGAGCATCGAATGGCACGAGACAATGAAATTATTGAAAGTGTCAAGGTCACTTCCTCATGCTTCACAAACCTAGGTCTAGTGATTCATGAGTGTTCACAAAGGACTAAGAGTGACCAAGGCACAACTCAAGTACTAGTTACCGAGATTGCATTGGTTGAGTGATGTTCTCTTGCTAGTCCGTCTCATGGCATGTTATCAAGTAACCAATCATTTCTTCATTGCCATGACTTCAATGCAACTCGATTAACCTACAAGCTCAGCAAGCACTTTTTGGTACCCAACGCTTGTTGGGTCCTACAAGATTAGTTACAATGTGCTTTGGAACCCATATGGCCCTTGTACTGACTTGAGGTGAACAAATCAACCTCATAGTACAAATGTCCACCTTGTCATTCCTAAGCTTATGAAAATCATAATGGACAAGGTTGGATTGAGGAGTGTTACCATTCGGGCAATTATTGCCCAAGTGATCCTTGTCTCGACATGTGTAGCAAATGCGGCCTTTGGCACTTCTGGGCTTGGGATCCATCTGCCTGTCTTGTCTTGGCTTGCATAGAGGCGTCTTTCTTGAAGGGTGAACTTTCTTCTCATCTCTGCGGTGGTGCACGAGACCCGGTTTAACCGCCCCGTGGGGGCGGTTAGACAGCCCCTGGTCTATGCAGCTACTTTGTGTGCAATCCGCAGCCAAGTGACCCTTCTCTTTGCATATATAGCACAATCTCCCTCAGATTGTCTTCTTTTCTTCTTGGAGCTTGTTTCTTGAGCCTTGAGCTTGGTGGGGAGATGTGGAGTGTCATGCCCCGTTTTCTTTGCTTGAGTGTTGCCCTTGATGATCTTGATATGTTGTTGAGGAGTTGAGCTTGTGACGGTTGATCCCTTCTCAAGCTTCTTCACCATGTCGTCACAGTTATCTTGAGAAGGTTGCACTTGGCTCTCTTCCTTCAACACATGCAAGTCTATTTTAAGCTTTTCAACTTCTTGCTTGAGTTCATCATTTTCTTGGGCAATGAGGTCATCACAGGTTTCTACAAATACATGCTCAATACTAGATTGGCTTGCTTGGATACAACAAGGTTTAGTACAAGCAAATTCATTATTGACAAGTGAGCATGTGCAAATGGGTGTGAGAGGTTGTAGGTATTTTACCGATGAAAGGACAACCTCATGAGCAATTTCTAGTGAGGCATATGAATCCACAAGCTTCTCATGTGAACACTCAAGTTCTTTGTGAGTTGCTTGCAAAGTCATATGCTCACTAGTGAGCTTTGCTAGTTGAGCTTCTAGCACATCATTGACTTCTTCTTCTATCTTCGTTCTAGACGAGAAAGATTTGATATCATGATCATATTTGTTAGCCAATAAATCATACTTACAAGTCAAGGAGGCAAGTTCGAATTTGAGAAGTTCAAGTTCTCTTGACGGAGATCTTGAATCTTCGATCTTTTGACTCTTTGCACCCTTGGAATGCCTCTTCTTCTTGCTTTTCTTCTTTGCCACAAGACAAGCGCCTTCACCGTAGAAAGTTGAGGCTTCTCTGTTGGGGGCGGTTAGACCGCCCATAGGGGGCGGTTGAACCGCCTCCTCCAGAGAGATTCTTCTTTCGCTTCTCTTGTCTCCTTCTTGCTTGAAAGTCGATGTTTGATGTTCAGTGGTTGTTGTAGAGGTTATAGGGCACATCTCCACTGGTTCATCATCATCCTCACTCTCAATCTCATCCCATTTGATGTGTGCTATCCCAAATAGCAATTTCCAAATGAGATGAGCATCAGGTTAGTAACAACGGCATTGAGTCACTTCTTCTCCAATTCCGTTGGTAGGAAACAAGACTCATCCTTCGGAAGGATACTCGCAACCATAATGCCCTCAGCGGTGGGACCCAAAACCTTAAGTGCAATGAGAACATTGGAATGCCAAGAAGAGTAGTTTGAGCCATCAAAAGCTAGAGGCTCAAACGGTACCTCACAAGTAGTCGACATCGAAAAACTCTGAGCGGTTAAGCTCGAATCGGAGCACCAAGCTCTGATACCAATTGAAAGGACCTTGATGCCGCCTAGAGGGGGGGTGAATAGGCGGGACGACCAAATAAAACCTTTTCCCTTTAAAAACTTGAGCTTCACTGGCACAGGGGGTTAGACCGCCCCTACCAGGCGGTTAGACTGCCCCTGATGTGCTGGACCACAGGGGACGGTTAGACCGGGTCGAGGGGAGGTTAGACCGCCCTGCCCAGTAAACCTGCAAAACAACTCAAGTCTTCTCTTGACTTCTAGCATGAATTGAAGTTCTTGAGTAGCTCCTGTAGATGATCACGAGCAGGGTAATGATCCCTGCACTCAAAGACAAGCACACCCAAGTAGATCGAACGGAAGCAAAGTAAATGTGCTAGAAATTGAAACAAGTGAGGCAAACCACAAAGGAGAGACGAGGATTTGTTTCCCGAAGTTCACCGCCCACAAAGGAACGGCTACATCTCCGTTGAGGAGCTTGTAAGGGAATTCTCCCACAACAAGCCGGGTCTCTTTCAACCGCTTTCCTTGCTTCCACTAAGGTGATCTTTTCCACAAAGAGGCAAGATCACAGCCCTTACAAACTTACCGCTGCTCACCACAACCTTGGGAGCTATCCGGCGATGCCTAGCCGTCTAGGAGGTAAACCTCCAAGAGTGACAAATGCTTCAAAGGATTTCCGACGTGAATCACAAGTGCTCAAGCTATGGGATGCTCTTGCTCAGCTCACACAAGCTCACAAAGTCTTAAACTCTCAACCCAACACAAGGGTATGGCTTGAATAGCTAATCTCACAAAGAGAGAGTTGGGGAGTGTTTCTTTGGCTTTGGCTTATGAAAAACAGCAGGGGAAGCACCTCAGCAACCCTAGAATCAGCAGCCCAACAAGTGGAGCTCGTGGGGTACTTACCCCTCGCAAGGAAAACTAGCCGTTAGTTCTCTGACAAAGGAGGTTAGACCGCCTGGTATGGCGGTTAGACCCCCCCCCAACGGTCAGTTTGAAAAACTAACCGTTGGGCTGCTAGGGGCGGTTAGACCGCCCCCCTTGGGCGGTTAGACCGCCCTGGGCAGAGAGAGCCCCAAAACCCTTCTCTCTTCTCACAAGCACTTCAACACGAGTTGAAATGGCAAAGGCTGGGTTAGAGGTTTGTTAGTCTACTCAGAGACTCTCTCAAGGCTGGTTCTCGCTTAGGTCAACTAATGAGCACTATTGATCTTTTGTCTTAGAGCTAATGTTGCATCCCTCTTGATAGTACGTCATACCTAAACTCAAGAATAAATATAAAACCGGTTGATCACTTGAGTTTGTAGATCTTCAATCTTGTCGTACTTTTGTAATTCCAATGTGAGGGCTTTTAACATGGCCGATGTCTTGAGCAACTCCATACTTGAGCTAGTGACTTAGGATTTTCCCTTTTTGCATGAGAGTGAACACTTTAATCCTTAAGTCACTCCATATTGCCAATCATAACATTTTGATATGTTGCAATGCTTCCCTCGGTTAAGGCTTGGATATGATACTTGAAGACCCCACGGATGCTAGAACTTCACCTTAGCAAAACACTAATGGCGGCCGGGCCAAGACCCCAAAGATTGCTTAGTCCCTCATCCTAGACACCTCGGTTGATCTCTTCATCACTTACCCAATCCACTTTGAGTTCCGCTTTGCCTCATACACAATTAACCTTTCATTTGAAAAACCCTGCTCCAAATGCTTGATCTTGATCGACAATGGATGTACAAGCTTCCAATTTAGAACCATGGTGTGTACACTCATCATTTTGTCCTTTTTCAATAAACTCATGAAGTCTTGCACCACATACTTGTCTTTGTCAATGTGAGCCATAATATACATCCATATTTAAATACTCCAATTGTTGCTCATGAATATATAAAGGAGATCTGCTCACAATCTTAGACAAATTCATTAGTACTTTAATCGCCTTGTCATTCAATTCACCAAAATCCACTTAGGGGCCTAGATGCACTTTCAGGTCCGAGGCGTGCGCGTGCGTACGACGGCGCGGACTCGAGGCCCTCGGGCATGGGGTGTGTCGGGGTGCGAGCGGCTCGGGCGGGGGTGCGCCTTGGGTCGTGCGCGGCCTCGGGAGGCGCGGGCGCGGATGCGGGGCCGGCGGCGCGTGGCCGGCGACGGGCGGCGCGCGGGGCGCGTGACGTCGCGGCGTGCAACACTCTGGCCCAAGTTGTTTTACTGGTGCTGCCTTTGAAATAGAATTGCTCCAAAATTTTGTATAGAAGTCGACCAAGTGATGAATACCAAAGTTGTAGATCTAGCTACCCTTAACAATTTCTACAAAGGCTATACAGGGTTTTTCCTCACAGAATTTGAGTTATTTGAATGCCAACTTTGAATGTCAGCCTGCTTCTGCAAACAGTGAATTCAGTCTTGCAACTCATTTTCCAAGCTTTTCCGCTCAAAATTTGAAATGCCAATCTACATGAAAGTTGTGTCCCTCATCAAGATGGACAACTTTCATAAAGGTAGAATTTTAAGTGTTTAGGTGAATTTTGGAGAACGCGGCAAAAGTTCCGGCAGACACCTGTGGACACTAGAGTGGCAAGGGGTTTGACCAAACCTTTGACCATGGGTTGGCCCCACAAGTGTGCTTACTAGTCAAAAGGGGTCACTAGGGTAGGTTAGTGAGTTTTTCAAGGTGAGGGCCCAGGTTGACCGTGATTTGACCACTGTTGCCTACTTGACCGGCTGTTAGGGTTAATTAAAAACCTGGGGCGTCACAGCCTACCCCCCTTAAACGGAATCTTGTCCTGAGATTCGATTTGATAATGAAAAGATGGGGAGAAGGACTCACGCTTTCGAGATTGTAGGAAGCCCGGATACTTAGTGTTGAGATAGTCTTCCGTCTCCCACGTTGCTTCTTCTTCCATGTGATGACTCCATTGGATCTTGTACATCCGTACGGTCTGCCTTCGGGTCTTTCGCTCTTTTTGGTCTAGTACCTTCAACGGGTGCTCAATGAGTGAGGAATCCGGCTCAATCCAAGCATTAGCTTCTACGATGATTTCATTTTCCGGCACAGGCATTCCCTTCTTCAATTGAGTTACATGAAACACATTGTGGACGGTGGAAAATCGTTCCGGCAACTGGATACGATAAGCCACTAGCCCACATACTTCTATGACCTCATAGGGTCCAATGTAGCGTGGAGCTAACTGCCCCTGACTCCGAACCTTTGCACACCTTTGGTGGGGGACACCTTCAAGTACACATAATCTCCCACTTCAATGTGTCGAGGTGCAGTTCCCTTGTCATGGTAACTCTTTTGCCTCATCTGTGCCATCTTCAAATCCTCTCTTATCACTTGCACTTTTTCTTCGGCCTCTTTAACTAATTCCGGACCAAATAGTGTTCTCTCTCTCCAGCCTCTGACCAATTTAGCGGAGTGCGGCATCTACGTCCGTAAAGAGCATCGAACGGTGCCATTTTCAAACTGGCTTGATAACTATTGTTGTAGGAGAACTCTGCCAAAGACAAACACTTGTCCCAACTCTTGTCAAAGTGCAAGATGCTTGCTCTCAACATATCTTCCAAAATCTGATTTATTCTCTCTGTCTGACCATCGGTCTGCGGATGATAACTGGAACTGCGGATTAGTTTGGTTCCCAGACACTCGTGCAGTTGCTCCCAAAAACGAGCTACAAACTGAGTTCCTCTGTCAGAGATTATAGTCTTTGGGATTCCATGCAAACAAACTATGTGATCCATGTACAACTCTGCATATTGTTGTACGGAGTAAGTGGTGTGCACGACTATGAAGTGAGCGGTCTTGGTGAGTCTGTCTACGATTACCCAAATAGAATCTGTCTTTCTAGCTGTTAGGGGTAAACCCACAATGAAATCCATACTAATATCGTCCCACTTCCACATAGGTATCGATAGGGGTTGGAGTACACCTGCCGATTTCAAATGACTTGCTTTCATCCGGTGGCAAGTATCGCACTCGGCTACATACTTGGCTATATCCACCTTCATATTGGACCACCAAAAGTTCTGTTTCAGATCTTGGTACATCTTGGTACTACCGGGATGAATAGAAAATTTGGACTTATGAGCCTCATCTAGGATGATTTCCTTAATTTCTGGGTCAACGGGGACCACTAGACGTTTCCCAAACCAGACCACATCCTGGTGATCTTTCTGGAAACAAGTGTATTCGGGATCTCCCTCTGCTAGTTTCTGTTTGATGGTTTGAATGTCTTCGTCATTGCACTGAGTAGTGACAATTCTATCATAAAGGTCGGACTCTGCCGTCAAGGCATAAAGACTTCCTTGTGGTACCACTTCTAAGTTGAGCCTTCTCATTTCTTCACACAACGGTTCACTAACTGGCTCCAACTCTAGGTGGTTACAGTGATCTTTGCGGCTAAGGGCATCTGCAACAACATTTGCCTTGCCGGGGTGATAGTGCACTTCTAGGTCATAATCCTTAATCAACTCAAGCCATCTTCTCTATCTCATATTCAACTCGGACAGAGTGAAGATGTATTTGAGACTCTTGTGATCGGTGAAGATATTGCAACGATTACCCATTAGGTAATGCCTCCATATCTTTAGAGCGTGGACAACAGCAGGTAACTCAAGATCATGGGTAGGATAATTGAGCTCATGAGGTCGAAGTGCCCGTGAAGCATAGGCAATGACACGGCCCTCTTGCATAAGGACACGGCCGAGACCCGTGCCTGATGTGTCACAGAAGACTTCAAATGGTTTGGAATTATCCGGTTGCACTAGCACTGGGTCTGAAGTTAGATGTTGCCTCAAGGTGTGGAAGGCTTTCTCACATGCTTCAGTCCACACGAACTTCACTCCTTTCTTGAGTAGTTCGGTCATAGGCTTTGCGATTCTAGAGAAGTCAGGAATGAATCGACGGCAGTATCCCGCCAATCCTAGGAAACTGCGGATTTGGTGTACGGACTTGGGTGGTTTCCAATCCATCACCTCTTGAACTTTGCTAGGATCTACGGAGATACCATCATGGGAAATGGTGTGCCCTAAGAATTTCACACTTTGCAGCAAGAATTCACATTTGGAGAACTTAGCATAAAGCTTATGATCTCGCAAACGCTGAAGGACAACTCGGAGATGTTTGGCATGTTCTTTCTCGCTTTTGGAATAGATGAGAATGTCATTGATAAAGACCATGACGAATTTATCGAGCTCCGTGATGAACATGGAGTTCATGAGGTACATGAAGTAGGCTGGGGCATTTGTGAGACCAAAAGACATTACCAAGAATTCGTAAAGACCATAACGAGTGGAGAAGGCAGTTTTAGGAATGTTACAAGGTCGAATCTTGATTTGGTGATAACCAGAACGAAGGTCAATCTTAGAGAAGACTTTGGCTCCAGCCAATTGATCAAAAAGAACATCGATTCGGGGAAGCGGGTATTTATTTTTGATGGTGACTGCATTGAGCGGTCGGTAATCTATGCACATTCTCAAGCTACCATCTTTCTTCTTGATAAAGAGAGCAGGGCAACCCCAAGGAGAAGAGCTCGGGAGAATATAACCCTTATCTAACAATTCTTGGAGTTGGGTTTTCAGTTCGACTAACTCTTTGGGTGGCATACGATAAGGTCTTTTGGAAATGGGTGCGGTACCGGGCTGGAGTTTGATCACAAACTCGACATCTCTGTCTGGTGGCATACCAGGCAACTCATTAGGAAAGACATCCAGATACTCGCACACTACTGGAATTTCATCAAGAGGGGAGATAATGGTCACATAGGCACAAGAGTCGGTACCGTCCTTGAAAGGTAGGTACAAGGTAGTGTGCCCGACCGTAAGAGAATTGATCTTTACGACCCTATCTGATATATCTAGAATCACCTTATGTTGATTCATCCATTCCATACCCAAGATCACGTCCATACCAACCAAGTTTATGACGATAAGGTTTGTTGGAATGATTTTACTCCACGGATTAAGATATTAGAGGTGATTTGCCCTCCGGGGGTAATTATCTTAAAGGCGGAAGTGGTATGGGAGCCCTTCAAACCTAGTTTGCTTATTAGCTTTTCACTAATGAAACTATGGGTAGCTCCTAAATCGAATAAAATCTTAACAGGAGTGTCGTTGATAGAGAATGTACCTGTGAGCACTGAAGCTCCTTCTGGAATATCACTCATGGCGGTGAAGTTCAGCTTGCCCTGGCGTACTTGAACCAGGGGCTTCTTAGCCGGAGTGGCACACTTGTTTCCTGCACCTTGATTCTGCGGGTTGGGCTTGATCTGCCTGGGCTTGGGACACTCATTGATGTAATGCCCTGGCTGGCCACAGTTGTAGCAACGACGATCACCAACGTTGCAAGGAGGTGCATTAGGTTTTGGAGCCTGCTGCTGAGCATTACGGAACTGGAAGTTCCCTGCGGGTTTGCTCTAGGGTGGCTTCATCGTCCAGCGTCCAGTTGAAGATTGCTGGGATGGGCCTGGAGCATTCTTCTTCACAAAGCGAAACTTCTTGCCTGTTCGGCTGCCCGGGGTGAAACCAGGCATCCTCTTCTTGTCCCCGTGGGCTTTCTTCATAGCATCCTCTTGGGAGATAGCCTTGTTCACTAGCTCATGAAAGTTCGCGGGCTCGAGCAGGTTCAGACGCTCGTACAATTTGCCATCAAGCCCATCACGGAACCTTTCCATTTTCTTTGCATTAGTGTCAACGTGATGCCCACCATATTGGCACAAGCTATTGAACTTATGAGCATAGCGGTACACTGTGTCAGATCCCTGTCTGAGGGCCAACAACTCCCTCATCTTCCTATCCATCAGTCCCTTGGGGATGTGGTGACTCTTGAAGGCTTGCTTGAACTCATCCCAAGTCACAGCGTGCCCTCAATGCATCGACTTGAAATGGTCCCACCACATCAAAGCTTCTCCCCGCAGTTACAGCGCTGCGAAGTTAACTTTGTTCTCCTCGGAGCAAGGCAGCACAAAGGCAGAGAATTTTGCCTCTATGGCCTTGATCCAAGCCTCAGATTCCAGGGGGTCTTCTGCTTTAGTGAAGGTCGGCGGCTTCATAGCGATGAACTGGGCATACGTGGTGACCTGATTAGGCCCCTCGTGGTTGGCCCCGTGTGGCGGCCCTCGGTTCATCTACTGGGCGATCTGCTGCTGCGTCTGCAGGATCTAGCGCATCACCTCGGTTTGGGTGGCCATGAAGGCCTCCGACAGCGTCATCGGCGGGGGTGGCGGCAAGTCACCGCTACCGCTTGCCCTGAAACCATTGGGCGAGCTGCGCGTGGTTCCCACCATCTGAAATGCGAGCCTTATTAGTTAGATAATCAAAATCTTACTCCAAAATGATGACAAGCATGATCATACATAACCACAATTCATTAGCATTTATATGATGAGGAAAGCAACAGTCGAACAATATTCCACAGCCACCAGGATTCATAGAATCGTTCTTTAACACGGTTAGGAATGCGATCACTCGCAAGCACGGGCCCACATTCACCCTCGGACAATTACTGTCACTTCGGGTACCAACGAAGATGGTATACGAACGAGCACTTAATCGCTGGGCAACGAGTGATGCCCCTAGAAATGCTTTGGTTTATCAACGCTTTTAGGTGAAATGCAAAATTGACAAGCGTGGTCATTTGCAACGATTTATCCAAGAATTTGGTAATCATACGCAATAAAACTTCAATTTCTGAATGACAAACGAATTTCACTTAAGCACACATGCTTAAGCATTCATTATTACAATAAGATAGAACACGTCCAAGGACATTACAACTCTTGAATTTTGAAAACAACATGACATAACACAGTACAAGCAGTTACTCGGCACGAAGACGTGCTAACAAGTCAACTACTCTAAACATCTCGAAGACAACTCACTAGGATCGACATCCCCCTCATTCTTGCTGTCGGCAATCTAGTTGCCCATCGAAGCACCACTGTACGTAGGCGAAGCTGGGGGAGTCGGCAACGGTGGTCCCGCCTGACTCGTCTGATCCAGGCCAGACAAACCCTGCTGCTACTCCGGGTGTGCCTGTACTGGGGGCAGTGGCTGTAAGGCCACTATAGCCTGCAAGGCTGCCACCTGTACCTCGGCCTCCTCCACCTGCTGCTGCATATCAGCAATGTTCTGAAGTAGCGTCAGCCTCTCAATCTCATGCACATCGGCATTCTCCTCTAGTGTATGATTCTCTGCCTCCAGATCTACAATCCTCTGCAGGCGGTCGCCTCTCTCTAGCTCTAACTGGAATCTCCTAGCATGCAGCCTATCATTCTCCTGCTGCACCTGAGTCAGTGTAAAGTTCAGCTGCTGATGTGCTGCTGACAACTGCTGCCAATCACGCCTAGATGCCTCCAAGCGCCGCCCAATAATCACTGCGGTGTTATAGCGCAGCCCCTGAAGTGTGAAAACCACATTCAGACAACGAGCCAGCGTCTGAGTAACATCCAACGGCTCTGCTAGTGTCAACAGCTCCCGTAGGTGATCCATACGGTCCAACCATGCCGGGTCGTGAGGACTCACAGCAGGAAACAATCCAAACGGGGAGAGAGCTACCACGGTGGGGTTGTGGTCACAGAAGTCCGTCAGCACTCTGAGGGCGGCTGACTGAACGGCCTCGTGGGTGATAAATCCCCAGTAGATAAAACTCAAGTTGAACCAGTCGACGTGGTCCGGGTGCGGCAGGACAATAACAATCACTCTGCAACGGGGAACGCCATAGCGCTCGAACTCAGACACCTCATAAGTCGGCGGTGTGAGGTAGCCTGCGGCGCTGAGTGCTTCCCACGCAAGGCGTGGAAAACCCTCCCAGTGCAACCCGTTGGTACGGATCGTACCGTCGGCGTCGAACTCGTGAAACACGGGGAAAGCCATCTGTACAAAAATGTAACTCATGTCAGATCTCAAAGAGAACGGCATGTCAAACGGTGAAGTTCTGGCAGTTGTGAATAAAATTCATAACAAAAAATCCAGAAAACCTCAAAACTTTTCTCAAGTTTTCCTCGGTTCTACAAATTCTTTAATATGTATTTAATCTTCAAGGTTGAGCTCGACAAGGAAAACAAGGTGGACGATCAGAACCTAAATGTTCCTAGGAAAGTGTAAACCAACCCAAAGGAACTAGGATTGAGACTTGCTATTACAAGATCACTAGTTAAGTAGCGACTGTTTTAACAACTTGGTTTAATTAACCTAACACAAAGTAAACAAACTTCTCAAAATTTCGGCAGCATGACAGCTAGGTATGAGAGGTACTTTAGTTTATAAAAGCACACACTAGCAAAATCTTCCTTAGAGAGCATATAGAAGTTCAGTTTTGGGTCCATTTTAGTTGTTTCGATTTTTAACATGCATGCAAGACGTCCTATCCGACCTCACATGGCAATCAAGCCAAAAATTGAAGTTAGTGCCGGTGGCAAGGCTTTTATTTGTCTCTCCCTATAATATCTAGTCGAGAGCTATATGGTACTCGCTTAACAACTAACGAAGCGCTGTTATGTACCTGCAGAAAACGAACCTTTCGTGCCAGCACGTCACGAAAGCGTCCACATTCATTACCGTTCACTATAGAAACGATATCCATGCGTTAAGCCGCTGCATGGACAGCGTCCAACCTCGGACACCCTCCGTTTGAATGGAGTGTACCCTTGCCTCGCATGAGCGACATGCGGAATGCACACGTATGAAACACGTGGCGACACACAACTCATAAACAGACGCGAAGATGGGATCCGTGGAATGGATGACTCCATCAACCGTCGCAATTCCCGTGATGCGGAATAGCACACGTATACAACATGGCTCATCTAGTTTGGTTGTGCAATAAAGTAAGTCTGACATAAAGTAATGTGCTGGAAGTTAGCAAAATAAACCATAAGTTAATTAAGCCACCTGAAAGAACCCAAAATTCCCTCTATGGCCTCTCGGTCTAGTTTATCCTTAGCGGACCAACGTATTTTGGAAAATCAGACAATCTTGGCATATTTTATTCAAAAATCAGTGATTTAGTTTATTAATTAATCTCTGGTGCATATAAGCTCTGATGCCAACTGTGACAACCTGCCCAGGAAAATACCGTACTATCGCCTAAACCAATCCACTTTGGTCATTAAGCGATAATAAAGTATCATCCTATCGTTAGTTGCCGGGTTAACGCCCGGTAAATCACTTGAATAGCAACAAAGATCGAATATATGCATTAAAACTCACTCGAATGCGAGTCCAGAGATACATCAACAGTAATATCCAAATGCGTACCCCGAGGGGTTTAATTATTACAAACCATAGTTTTTGCCACGATGGAATAGTTCAGAGTTTTGAAAACACAGCAGAACTAAACTAACGGAAGCGAAGACACCACGGAAGGCCATCCATGATGCTTTCAGTCGTCGTCCTCCACCCACTCCAGCTCCCAGCCGGGCGGGATCTCTCCGGGCCACACATCTCCGAAAGCATTACCTAGATCGACATATTATAGCAAGGCTGAGTATGCTAATACTCAGCAAGACTTACCCGTCGGTGATAACTACTTCACCAAAACTAGACCATGAAAGGCTTTTTGGCTACTGGGTTGCTTTGCTAAAAAGTAACAAAGAGTAGGTCCTTACTTTCAAGATTTTAGCACAAGTTCTAGTAGGTTTAATCTTTACTACATTAGTCAACTAGTACAAACAAAGTTGTACAATACAATTAATCAAACATAATATTCATCATCTTCCATCATTAGGGATCTCATGACTAGTGGAGTAAGTAGTCTCAGATAACGGTGAGAGGCCGACAATCGATTGGTTTAACCTTGCAAGGTGGATCTAAACACACGGTAGGCTGCCCCCGAAAGGACAACTTTCCCAGGCCGTTTCCAAAAATCCTCGGGTCGAGATGAAAGGCCACAGTCTTTGGTGTAGGCTATCCGTCATACCCCGCGAGATACCCGGAGTCACCATACACCACCGGTAGCTAGCCGAGAGACAATCCCCAAGAGTTGTGACAGTTCCATCCCTAGCCGTCTCATTAAGGTACTAGGCTTACCGGTCCCATTCCCGACAAATGTTTAGTACGTTCAAACACTTAACCCACAAAACCACTGGACCAGAGCCCAAATCCCATGCTCTTACCACATGAGCAATCCATTAAGGATATATTGTGATTCCTATCTAGGAACCTATTCTCGCGAGTGAGGTCATCACTCGACTTGTAACGGTCCTATAGCTTAGCAGCTATCGACCTATCATACTAGTAAGGACAAAGGTACCTAGGGATCATGCATCTAGGGTTACATTCAACTCCTGAACTTAAATGCACAATCATCCATAGATAATTGAATAAAGAATTTGAAAGCTTGGTTAGATGCACCGGAGCTTGCCTTCGTCAGCTAGGTTAGATGCACCCTCGGTGTCGAGCACTTCCATGTACTGCAGCGAAGCTTCCGCTCCTCCTTCCTCGGTTTCCGGGATAAGCGAGTAATCACCGTCCGGAAGATCTACACGGAATGCAAAGCAAGGTTCAGGTGATGTGATAGGTAGTTATCTTATCCAACTCTTGTTGGTCATATTCACCTCAACAAGCATCTAGATAGTGTTTCTCTTTTAGGAAGGTTATTAGTTGTACATGGGTTATTCTTTTATTGGACATTTGAATAAAGGTTTCTATTGCACTTGTTATTTCATGTGAATGTTTGGCCCTTCTCTCTTCACAAGCAAGGGTATGAATAATATTTTTATTCATGAATTCATGTATTCTCAGCAAGGATATTTAATTATCTATTAATTACATTAAATAATACTTTCAAAAAGGAAAAAAATTAAGTAGGGGCTTTTCTTTATTTAATTTCTCTTTAATATTAAAAGGGCTTTTAAGCTTTTTATTAAGCAATTAAATTACCAGAAATTAAAGAAGTGTTTCTTAAACATATTAGCACCCATTCTGGTCCATTGGACCCACATGTGATGCTTGGAAGCTAGGAAATTAAATATTGGAGAAAATAACAAAGACTAGCTAGTGATTCAGTTTAATTGCATACAAAAATAATTAAGCACCAAATGATCCAGACATTCTCATGCATGCTCTCTGGTCCTAAACAAGCCTAAAGAACCAGCATATTCACATTGGAACCCTACTGATCTTAGTTCATTAATTTGCAAAGGAATTCATGCACAAATTGAGAACAATTATTTCTGGTAAGCCAAAAATCAGTATTAATTCACAAGATGTGTATTTTGACATAACAAGACAGTGTGCACAAGTTGGGCACAAAAACATAAATACATTTAGCAAGAAAAATCATCTAGGCAGTTTCTGCAGAAATGGGAAACAATTTATTTAACAAGATTGACTTCATAACTTTGTGCAATTTTTGGCACAGGAGCTAGTCCTAACAAGACACACAACATATCCAAAATTTAAAAACAGAGGAGTCATAGATTTAAAGTTATGGAAGATCTAAGTATTTCACATTTATATTTTTCCTGTTAAAATTATTTAGAATCAAGCCATGTGCAAATAACAAAAGTTGTGGGATTTCTTTCCCTGAACCCAACAAAATTGGTTTCACATTTTTCTGAATTTTCTACGAATTTCTGGAAATTTTCTAAGGCTCTGGACCGACTTGCAAGAAAACTTAGATAGGTTTTACAGCAACCAGGTCCTAACTTTTACACGAAACACCCTAAACAGATTTAAATCGTCGCAATCCAGCCCTTGGCCAGGGAGGGCGGAGCGGGCGCGGCCGGCTCCGACGTGCGGCGGCGGCTGCGGGCGGGCAAGCGGCCGAGCGCGACCGGATGCTCGCCTAGGAGCCGTAGGTGAGTGGCGTTGGGGGCGGAGGAGTGGCCGGCGAGGGGTTTCGGCGGCGGCAGGCGGCGGTGGCCGCGGCGGCTCGGGGAAGGGCGACGGGGAGACGCAATGCTGGTGTTGACCCAAAATCTGCACCTAGTGCCAAGCACACAGCAAGCCGAACAAGCTGGCTTCACACGTGAAAAGATCACAAGACGTGCTAGTCAATTTTCCCTGAAAATTGACAAAAAGACAGAGTAGTTAAATTCCAAAGCTTGGAACTTGCCGGGTGGTACCAGACAGTTCCATATTTACGGCTATAGAGCCAAATGGGATGACATATAGCTATAGAAAGCTATCTGCCAGCAAACTGAAACTATTCGGGAGCTTTAAAAAGGAAAAAGTAACATAGCCGAATAGATGACGTAAGCATGATGACGAATCGGTCTTTATCTGGACAAAGATGCACGTGCACAAGACCGTGACCGAACCCCGTGGTGATCAACATTAAATAATGAATGAAGTAAAAGCGCGAGCATAAATATGTAATAAACAAGCATGCATAGGTCCAAAGCACTAGTCTACCGCATGTCTAGGTACTTTAAAACCCATCGGGTGCGACACCAAGCGAATCTATCCACCGCATGATACAACTTGCTTGGGATCGTGCCACCTTCCGCAAACAGATCTATCCACCGCATGATACGATCTAAATATGGAAAGCTAAAAGCATACAATATTTAAAGCATGAATTATGCACGTGTTTCACTCATGAAGAACATAACCGAACACGGCTGAACAGCCGATTCGGGGTCCATGAAGAAGGAACGAACATTACCAAGTAAGATAAATCTATCAGATTGATTTGAAATCTAATCCACCGGATGATCAGCTCCAAAACAACCCAAAAACCTGCATCTACCGCATGATACCCAGTTCTTTCAAGATTTATACAAGCTTTGGCAAGCTTGAACCCGCAACACGTAACAACCTAGATCGACTCGGTTTCGGCTATCAAAGAGCATGCGATCCACGTGTCAATTTAGCCAAAAGCACGAACTTGATTCGCATAAGGATCATCAAAAAGGATAAAGCCGATCCAAACCCATCTAGATCGGGCAAAGAGGTGTCGCATGAATTTAAACATAAAGCAAAAACTCAAAGCAACACAGGGTAACTTAATGAATCTATTGAATCTTGCCAAAATTCAATAGAGCCGATAACTAGCTTCGAGCTAGATCTTAGCCTACCGCATGGCTCATGACCTAACAAGAAACCTTCTTGAACCAAGCTTGAATCTACCGCATGACACTAAGCATGGTAACAAGACTACTTGCATCAGATCTAAATCCACCGCATGATACTAGATATGATACAAGGTTGCTGGTACTCACGGAGGACGACAGATCGATGAACCCTCTCGAAGAACTCGACGACGCGACAAATGGACTCTAGGGTTTGGCGTAAAGCCGGTTTGTATTGAGAATGATTTCGTCTCTGTTACATACATTCAGGGTTCATATTTATACCCTACCAAGCACGACCTCGAATGGATTTGATACCTAATTTATCTCTAAGCTTGATCGCTTATCCATCCATTCGTCCTTTCCGCTCGGGCCACGTCACCATATAATCCCGCAAAATCAGCTCAACAGTTTCCTTGCCGAAAGGAAGCAGATAGCCGACCACGGATTTTTCTGCCGAATGCATCTGAAGAAACCTTCCTTCCGCCGGACGGATTTCTCACCGAGTTGGACCCACGAGTCAGACTCCATACCAAATTTTGGTGTTAACACATGCCACTTCAATTACGGGATAAAAATGATTTTATTCCGGAATTGACTCCAGCCACCAACGTCTTCAAATCAAATCTGTCCAACACCCGTTCTCTCTCTTCGCAATCCGCCAGAGTCTTCGTCTAGATCCAAACCCTAGATCACCTCTTCTGAGCTCAAATCCCCAATGGCGGCTCAAAATCAAGCTGCTCAGGTAAATTCCTCCACCATAAGCTTCATTCGGCATTCAGATTTTTTCAATTTTTACCTGAAATTTCTTCTCCGCTTTCCCTCAGGAGCTTTCCACCGAGCTTTTGATCCGCACTGAGGCCAATTCAAGATCCTACTTCCTTGGTCCTGTGGGAGTTTCTGATCCTCGCGAATTTATCGCAACTGAATCCCAAAGGATCCCCTTCAAAGCGGCTTTAACCAAGCCTCCCCTGTGGCAGGATGCTTTCAAGAACTGGCCCTTGCCCCCAATCGCAGGCTGGAAGAATTGGTACCAAAGAATTCTTGCAGATAAGAGTGCCAGGACCCAAAACTGGGATACCCTCCGCATCGCTCAATGCTTGGAGCTGTCTTTGGCCGAGACCCCCAAAAACGAAGACCTCTTGATAGCAGCTTGCCACTTCTGGTCAAATGGCGTCAACGCCTTCCTTTTTGGTCACGGCCCAATGTCCCCAACTCTGGCCGATGTATACATGATCACCGGCCTTGACATTACAGGATCTGTTCGTCCCTGGGATTTCAGAGGTTCCATAAGACAAACAGGGGTGAAACCAGGGAGCGGATACAAAAAATTATATCCAGAATCATATGAAAGATGGTCCCCTTGGTGAAGTTGAATACAGGGCGTTCTTGAACATGTGGTTGTGCAGGTTCATCTTCTGTGGTAAAGCCAATGAGCCCACTCTGAATCACATTGTAATGGCTTCACACTTAGCCAATGGTAATCGCCTTCCCCTTGGGACATACCTCCTGGCCAGTGTGTACCACATGCTTCATCAAACTGTCACCCAAATGTACACCAGCCAGAGGATAGCATGTGTCAATGGTCCTTGGTGGTTTGTACAAATGTGGCTGCAACTGCACATGCACCAGATTGTTGGTGTTGACCTGAACACCCGGCTCTTCCCTTCATCCAATTATCATGAAGGGGAACCCCAAGTCACCAGAGGATGCCACACCTATGGAGAAGCTGCTTCAACTGTTCTCATCAAGCAGAATGTCAGCCAGCTCTTCGAGCTCTTCTTCAAAGGTTTCCCAAATCCTC
Organism: Cenchrus americanus; assembly: GCA_947561735.1. Lineage (NCBI taxonomy): Eukaryota > Viridiplantae > Streptophyta > Magnoliopsida > Poales > Poaceae > Cenchrus > Cenchrus americanus. The sequence goes on along the minus strand of OX387245.1, from coordinate 76,975,804 downwards.
TCTGGCTCCCTTATTTGGACAATGATAATTTAACTCTCCCCTGTGAGTTCTCCTTTGAAGCTGGACACCAAGATGGAAGATTTCTGGAAATCCTCAATATCCTCATCCATCCATGCATTCTGCCAGCTGAATTTAGTGGAGGGAGGCTAACCCACAGCACTTATGAATACTATCAGCCCAACATGATGGCTCGGCAACTTGGATGTGGCCAGATGCCCCCAAGGCTATTTTTGCATGAATTTCTCAAGCCCTGAGAGGAAATCAAAGAACTTACTCAAACCAGCAGAGTTTTTCAGTATGTATGCAGTTCAACTGTTTACACCTGTCCCTTCACACCTACAACAGTAGCTCACCCCACCTTCAACTCCTGGTGGCAAGAATTCCATGATCACATTTTCAGTGAGCCTGTACACTTATTTTGTACAAAGCGGATGCCTGATTTTCAGCCAACTTCAGAGGTAACATGATTATCCCCTTCGCCAAATCAGACATTTCTTCCTCCAATCATGATTTTAATTTTTTGCCCACAGAACACAGTGCCTGCCCCTCTAGCCAGGGAGATTGCTTACAATGCAGTGGGCCCAATCTCAGCATTGGGAATTAGGTCGCTAACCCTAGCTCAATTAATGGCTAGGTATGCTACAACAGATCCAACTCTGTCCAGCATTACTGCTGACAGGAGGCAAGGCTTGTCTCTGATTGCACCTCCAAATGCTAAGAGGAGAAGAACCATCAATAAAGTCCTTATTGAGGTAAAATTCTCTCTTTCTTGATCACAGGATTACTCTTTTCTGATAAATCTCGTCCTGTGTGATTTCAGACTAGAACTCAACAGCCTTCAATTTCAGAATCTGCCAATGCTCCACCCACAAGTATGACCTTTACTGTCCTTTCCTTAAGGATGAACACTGGCATTCATTCCTAATCTGGCATTTGCAGAGGAAACAATGGAGGATCAACTTGTGGATGTCCCCGTCTTTCAGCATGCAAGTCCACCCAGGGCTGAGCCATCTGCCCAAGTAGAGATCTTATCTTCATCAGGGACTCAATCACCCCCTGCTCAGACAGAAACACCAACCTCTCCAGAGGTAAATTTCCCCATCCAACCGGAGCCATCAAGTCCTCCAAGGGCTCAATCACCCATTGGCCAGGCGAAACATCAACCTTAGCAGAGGTGAACCCATTTCCTCTCCAGCCAGAAGCTCCCGAGTTGCCAGAAACTGCATCAGCACCCTCTCACACAGAAGCTTCGGCTTTGCCTGGAACATCCCCTTCACCAGTGATTCCAGGGGTTGCCCCTGAACAAAATCCTGCTCTGGTTCAGGAAGTCAGGCATGAGGTAAACATTTGCACCTAATCTTGTTATCCTTTACTTCCAATACTCCTGACTCGGCAATATTGCTCTCTCAGGATTAGGCTCCATCATCATCAAACCCATCAATGGGGAACAATCCAGTTGCCGAGACAAGGGAAGGAGTGCCTCAAACTTTGTCAGAGATAGTGCAAGAAAAACTCAAGGAAATTTTCGCCTGGCTGCAAAGAGATGCACGAGATCAATTCAAAAATCTTGATCACTTTGAAGAAATGCTTGAACCCATTAGCCGAGAACTCCCTGAGGACATCAATGCCTCACTTGAATCCATCTCCAGTCTGGATATTCATTACGTGCCCATAAGACGAGCTCTGAGAAAGGTGTCTTCCCGCCCAGCTGTTGAACAGAAGAGGGCCAAAGCTGAACAAGCCGCGAAGGGAGCACAATCTCAGACTAAGAGTCACAAAGAGACTTTGGCCAATCTGCAAGCTGCTCGTGAATTGAAGATCACCAGAAAAGCCGCATTGGAGGCAGAACTGAGAAGTCTGTCAGCTGAAATAGAAGCCGATGACAAGAAAATAGCAGAACTCCCTGGACTGATAGAGAAGATCCAAGAGGAAGCAACATCGGCCATAGCTGAGGTGAATCAATGTAATGCAGAACTCACCATCCTGTCCGACGCCCAGAAAGATTATCAAGAACGGATGGAGAACTTTCACCAAGCAACATCGAATGCTTCCAATGTAATTGCGAAGTATTTGAACATCTAGATGTTTCGATCGATGTGTAATCGAACTGGTCGCTCTTGTAACATTTGCTCTTGCAATTTTATTTCTCTTTTCCTCTGCACGTCCTTAACTGCAACACTGAACGACCCATTCGGTAAAGAGGTGCCAATACCCGAATGGCACTTTGACCCCCTTCAGCCGAGCCAATCAACTGAATATGACTCAGCCTAGAACTCCAAATGACCCGACGGCGGATTGGTCAAGGAAACCTCTCCACCTTCCAATTTTCTTGGGATATGCGCCACAATACAGAGCCACGACCTGAGGCCACGATCTGTCTTGCCAGGCCTATAAATGAAAACCGTAGGTGCCCCCAGCTCTCCACCAAGCCTTTGGCTCTCAAATCTTCGCCAATCTCAAGTCTTCTTTTTCCAACCAGCGCAAATCCCAGAAGCATGGCGAGCAGCAACAACCGGCGCCGCGCCGCTGACGAGGCGGAGGGGAGTCGCGCCAGCACCCGCCGGAGGCAATAATCGTCAACTTTTCTTTTTACGATTCGACTTTGATCCCTTTTGTTTTTGACGATTACCCTCGTTTCAGGTTGATTCAATTGAATCCATCCTCTGCACCGGCCGGTCAGCCCCTGCCGGATGACTCCTCGGAGTCCGACCATTACTCCCCCGTGCCCTACGGGGAACTTGACGCTCTCCGCTTCAAGGCGGAGCTGGAGGTGGCCCAGCGCGAGCTGGAAGATGTCTCCAAAAAGGCTGGCATAGACGAATTGGAGTGGGAAGACCAGCGCAAGCAGCTGCTGGCGACCATCGACGGTACGGCTCTGAAACCGCTCCTTAATCCAATCCGGCTTTTGATACTGATCACCTTTATCTTGTATTTTGCAGCCCGTGACGCCGAGCTCAACCAGCTAAAGATGCTGGTGGAGCAATTGGCCGACAAGGTGAACGCCCGCGGAGACATGCCGGCGGAGCGCCTTGCCGTGGTGGAGCACCGCGTGGATGAAGTGGCCACCCATGGCATCCGCTTGGGCACCACTTTTGGCCTGGCCGCCATGGCGACGCATACTGACGTCGACTACTCCACTAGGCCGCGCGACTTCCGGGGTGGCGCACCAGAAGACATCGAGGAGATCGAGATCATCCTGGAGCGCCTCGATGGCCACGGCGATGCCATTGCCGAACTCACTCATCCCCAGTCTGTGTTAAACAGGCTCTTTGACTAGATTGTATTAGGGATGTTTGATATCGGCAATAAATAAAGAACTTTTAATTTCTGTGCTTGTACTGCGATGATTTTTCCTGTGTTTGCATCCGTGGATCTTGCTTCTCCTTGAACGTACTCGGGAACTCGCTTGAGCCGAACACGCGACAACAGATGCCCCTTGGCGCAAAATCCGCAGAAGATCCTTGAATCGGCAATCCGTAAGTACTGTTCAAACGAAAACCCTTCGCATTTGGGAAGAAAACCCTGCCGCTTGGTATTCCAACAGTGCACGTCGGCCAGTCATCACTCCCAACGCACTCCCTCAGTCAATATAATAGTCTGATGAGATGCCCTGCAAATCCACTCGCACACTCATCCATCACTTCTCATCTCCCCCTCCGTCCTCAGAGGAAAAAAACCCAAGGCCATGGACAAAGGCAAGCAGCCCCAGGAGGGCAGCACCCCGAAGAAGCGCACGATTCGAGAGTGAGTTTTCCCTTGATTTGCTCCTTGTTTCTTCATGTAATCTCGCGTTTTACCTCCTCCCTACCTTTCCTCTTTCAGCCTTGACCTGCTTCCTGAGGAAATCATCGGGACCGAAGACATGCCTGAGTACATCTCCTCTGATTCTTCCCTCGAAGCAGAGGATGCCACGCCCGAGCGAGAGAACCGGCCCATCAACTGCGCCGCCGCTTTCGGCACCTGGAGCATGACCTCAGGGACATCACAGCTCGTTGCCAGGCCGAGCGCGAGCGTCGCATGGCTTTGGAGGCACTAGTGGGAGGTAAATGTCTCTGGCTCCTTCTTGACTCTGCGTTCACATCTGGATCTTTGCCCCTAATGACCACTCCTTTGTCTCAGATGTCTCTGATAGGTACAATAACCCGAAAGCGTCTTGGGACAGCTTGGTGGAGGCAGCAAATCATGGTCACCCCCATGCATTCCAAGTTGCCGTCACAGTGGTCCTGGAGCAACTGAAGAGGGAGCAGCCGAAGAAGCAAAGAAAAGTTTGAATCATACTTTCGCTTCTTACCCCAGGCCTTCTGCTTCCCGCCTCCTCGAAGTCCTGATCGCCAGGGTTGTTGGATGTAAACCTGCAAGGAGCAGTTGTAATGTAATTTTGTGCCAAGGGCAATGCATCTAGGCACTGGCCGTTCCTTCTGTTTGGGAATTTTTGTTCTAAAGGCGGCCTCGTTCTTGAGCGCGGCTATTCTGTATCGGATGCATGTAATCCCACCGCCGGTGATCACCGATCGATTTCAATACTAGGATAATATTTCTTCAAATATCTCCCATTTATTGCAGTGGAAAATTCTTCTCCTAGTAAAGTTTTCAACATGTATGCATTACCAGGGACGCATCTGACCACGCGAAAGGGTCCTTCCCAGTCAGGGGACCATTTGCCGAATTCACTGTATTTGGTTCCAATCGGCAGTAACGCTTTCCAAACCAAATCTCCTTCTGCGAATTGCCTAACTTTTACTTTCTTGTTATAATACTTAGCAACCCGCAGCTTGTTCTTTCGATGTTTTCTAGGGCCCTAAGACGGATCATGTGCAAATCTTCTAGCTCATCCATCATTAAGCCACTGTAATCTTTGGAGCTTAAATCTTTCTGTAAAACAACTCTCCTGGAATCTGATTGCATTTCCCAAGGTAGAACCGCATGGTGTCCATAAACCAATTCATAAGGAGATGTTTTTGTAGCTCCATGAGGGGCCATTCGGTAAGCCCATAGTGCTTCACTGAGTACCGAATGCCATCTCCTTGGCTTCTGGTCGATCTTCTTTTGTATCAGCTTGATCATGATTTTATTAGAAGCCTCTGCCTGACCATTAGCTTGGGCATAATAAGGAGAAGAATTAAACAATTTGATTCCCATGCTTTCGGCAAATTCTCTGAACTCCAAGGACACGAATTGGGCTCCTTGATCAGTTGTGATTGTCTGAGGGATTCCAAACCGATAGATGATGTGTTCCTTGACAAATTCAACCATGTTTTCCGACGTCACCTTCTTTAGTGGAATCGCCTCAACCCATTTAGTAAAATAGTCTGTAGCCAAAAGCACAAACTTATGCCCCTTGCTGGATGGTGGATTAATCTGGCCAATCAGGTCTATACCCCAGCCCCTGAATGGCCATGGCTTGATAATGGGATTTAATGCTGATGCAGGAACCCTTTGAATATTTCCAAACCTCTGGCAGTCTTGACATCCCTTGTAATACTCAAAGCAGTCCTCCAATATCGTCGGCCAAAAGCACCCAGCTTGCCTGATAACCCATTTCATGCGGTAGGCCGATTGGTGTGCTCTACATATCCCATCATGCACTTCACTCGTCATCATTTTAGCTTCCTCTGGACCCAGGCATCGTAACAATACCCCATCTAATGATTTGTAAAACAAATTATAATCCAGAAGAACGAATTTTATGGCCTTGTACCTGAGCTTCCTAGAGACCTTTCGGGATGGATCTTTCAAATAGTCAACGATCTCTTTTCTCCAATCATCTCCCGCAAGATCCATTCCCAGCGCGCATATGTCTGTAGCGAACACTTCTTGACTCTCTTTATAACCCAAGGCGCTTTGAGCCAGCATGTTTGCCTCTTTGTTATGTTCCCTAGGAATATGCTGTAGAGTCACCAACGGAAAGCTCTTCAAGATTTCCATGCATTCTTCGTAGTAATTCCTCAGCGCTTCACTTTTACATTCGTACTGGACATTCAATTGCTTTATTACCAACTCTGAATCTCCATAAACCTCAACCGAAACGGCCCCGGCTTCTCTCAAATATTGAAGCCCCCGAAGCAATGCCTCGTACTCAGCCTGATTGTTTGTAACAGTGGGTTGTATAGGGATGGCAAACTCAAACATCTCACCTCTAGGCGAAATCAGCAGAATCCCTACTCTGCCACCTTTGCCACATGACGACTCATCAAAAAATAAAGCCCAAGGAGTGATTTCAAGCAAATCAATTGACGGATCACGATGTTCAGTTATAAAATCGGCAATGATCTGACTTTTATAGCCTTTGCCGATTCGAACTTCAATTCAAACTCCGATAGAGCCAAGATCCACTTGCCAATCCTGCCATTCAAAATTGGCATAGATAACATATGTTTTATTACATCAAACTTGGAGTATACAACGCATTCGGCATTTAACAAGTAGTGCCAAAACTTTGTACACGAATAGTACACGCATAGGCACAGCTTCTCTGCAGCCGAATACCTGGTTTCGGGATCAAGTAATTTTCGGCTAAGATACTCTACTACCCGCTCCTTTCCTTCGAATTCTTGAATAAGGGCCGATCCAATGGTTTGGGTATCGGCCGCCACGTACAACTTGAAAGGCTTATCCAAGCGAGGAGGGACCGATCGGTGGCTCCTTCATATATTGCTTGATCTCGTCAAAAGCCTTTTGTTGTTCGTCACCCCACGTGAACTTCTGATCTTTCTTAAGTTTCAGCAATGGAGAAAACGGCAAAACCTTCTGTGACAGATTTGAGATGAATCTCCTTACAAAATTAATCTTGCTGAGCAGTGATTGCAGTTCCTTGAGATTAGTTGGAGGGACAACTTCATCAATGGCCTTCATACTTTTCTTGCCAACTTCGATCCCTCCTTCGTGGACTAAGAACCCCAAGAACTCTCCAGCTGATACCCCAAAAGCGCATTTGTTTGGATTCATCTTCAAACCATGCTTTCGGGTGCATTCCAAGGTCCCTTTCACGTCTTCCAAATGTGTGTCATGACTTAGGGACTCGATCACGACATCATCAATGTAAATTTCAACAACTCTGTCGATCAACTCGTGAAAGATGCAATTCATGGCTTGCTGATAAGTTGCACCGGCATTTTTCAACCCAAATGTCATGACTATCCATTCAAACATGCCTATATGACTAGGACATCTGAAGGCCGTCTTTGATATATCTTCTATTTCCATAAAAATTTGGTTGTATCCCGCATTACCATCCATGAAACTGATAACTTTGTGCCCAGCAGCGGCGTCAACCAACAAATCGGCAACAGGCATGGGGTAACCATCCATCAGAGTAGCTCTGTTCAAATCCCTAAAATCTATGCAGACCCTCATCTTTCCATTCTTCTTGTAGACAGGGACAATATTAGAGATCCACTCCGCATATCTGCATGGCCGAACGAAGTTTGCATCAAGTAATCTTTCAACTTCTTTCTTCACATCGGCCAATACTACATCTTTGTAGATTTTCCGAGGAGGTTGCTTGTATGGTTTAAAACCAGATTTGATTGGCAACCGGTGCTCAACAATAGAACGGTCTAGTCCAGGCATCTCCGAATAATCCCAGGCGAAGCAATCTTTATATTCCTTAAGCAACTTGATTAACTCCTCCCTGAAGTCTGATTGCAAGTTTGCGCTGATGAATGTCGGCCTTGGTTTGTCACCACTTCCAATGTCAACTTCCTCTAATTTATCGGCCGACATGAATCCTCGCCCCGATTTGCCATCAGTACCATCGACGGGGTTATCCATTAAAAATTGCTATAAGAGCCGACTGCTTCAATCGGCTGTTGATCACTGCTGACAGGCTCAACAGGACCTTTTCCCCAGTCTTTCCCTGAGAAACAGTCAATGCCTTGATACTCCCAGAAAGCTGGTTCCACATTTGCAACGCTCACGGAGTCATCTGCCTGGACCACCTCAATATCATCATCTACCCATTGGATGAGCTGCTGATGCATGGTAGATGGGACGCGGCGGTTGGCGTGAATCCGATCCCGTCCAAGCGAGTAGGTCGTAGGCTCCTTTACCTTCGATGACGAAGAAGGTTGTGAGCAGTGTTTTGGACCCGATCATCAGATCCACGTGGGCGCATCCCTTGGTGTCTGAAGGATTCCCGGCGAAATCGTTCAGTATTATGCTTGTAGGTGTCAGATCGCCAGGGCCCATGCCAAGCTTCCTGAAAGTGGTGTACGGCATTACATTGACCGCCGCTCCACCGTCGACAAACATCTTGGTCAATGGCTTGCCATTGACATATCCCTTCAAGTATAGCGGCCTCATGTGTCGATTTTTGGCCGGTTTGTCGAAGACGGCTTGCTTGGCTAGCACTAGCTGCGCCATCAGTCCCTCAAGCTGTTCATCGTCCAGGGACGCCTCTTCCTGCACAACCTGATTAGCCGGAGCCATAAATTCATTCGGCAGAAAATATACCATACACGCTGGAGCCGAACGGTTTGACCCTTCAGGTTTATCCTTTGGACGCCACACCTGTCTTGTCTGGACCCCTGCCTGCCTCAGTTCGCGGTTCCTCAAGCGTTGAACCCTCCTTTTCTGACTCTTTCTTAGGCCAGGCGGGCACCATTGCCCCTTTTGCCAGATGTACTCGTCCTCGTCTTCCTCCTGATCAGCCCACCTCAAATCAGCTTGTCTCTTCCTGGGATGATCAATGATTTCAATTTTTTGACGCCGATCCTCGCTAGGATGTATCCTTCCAATTCTTTCATGGACGGATCGGCGATTGGCAGTCTCCTGCCTATACTCAAAATACCTGTCGCTGCATTCAGGGCAATTTCTCAGCGTGGGAAGCTTCAACCCTTCGTTCCAGCAGTGCCTGAAGAATGCACACCCCCAGTGCGCGCGCTCCTGCTCGCGCGTATATTGCTCTAGATCTCTCCTGCGTGCTTCCTCTTCGGCCCTGCGCCTCTCCTCCTCGTGCTTTCGTTTCTGGTAGCGCTCTTTCTCCAGCTGGCGCTGCCACTTATTGAGGAGGATGCGCGTGGTCACCCTGGGTTTGGCCCTGGACGATTCCCCGATCTCGACATGGCTCTTGAGAACACGAGGGGCTTCACCATGCACCTGCTCCAAGATCACTTGACGTTCTGGGTCTACTGCTCCATCCTGCCTTGCCCTGGCTGAAGTCAAGACTTTGACCTTGCCCTTCTCCTCGGCTGTCACCATGTTGACGGAAAAGCCTATCATGTTCTGGGGAAAAGGGTGGCCGTCCAGTTTCATCTTGTTATCGAACTTGAGATGCCCCTCTTGGATAGCTCTCTGGATCCTCATCCTGAAGACCCTGCAGTTATTGATGGAGTGCGAATTCCTGTCATGGAAGCCACAGTAACGTTTCTCCTTTACTCCATCGGGCCGAAGCATGGAATGCCCTTCAGGCAATTTGATCCAGCCTTCCTTCACCAGGAGCTCAAACAGCTTATCGGCTTTAGTGACGTCGAAATCGTAGGTGCCTTTGGTCTGTTTGACCCAGCGCTGATTCATGGTCAACGGTTCTTTCCCCCACATGATTTCGGCTGCAGCCACGTCCTGGTCATCATCAGAGTCCTCCATTTGGTCGGCCTTCTCCAGGAACTGATTGTAGATATCCGCCACGTCGTGCTGTTTGCCGAACCTGGCGTCTTTCTTAAAACCGTAGGCTTGGTTGCTCATCAGCGACAGCTTTTGGGACAGCTGACCCAGGTTATCGAATTCCATGCCGAACAGCTTTTCACGCACGGCCGGCAGCATCCCGGCAACGGCCATGTCGGCCAACTGGTCATCTGGCAGATTTAGCGAAAAACACATGCCCTTGATTTCCCTGAACCTCTTGAGGAACTCCAAGGGCGTCTCACTGTGTCTCTGCTTCAGGGTAGCGAGGTCAATTGTTGGGGGGTACCCGAAAAATTCGGATAACTACCCTAACACGAGTAGAGTTCTCAACACGTTCAAGTACAAGATTAGGGCGCAAAGAGACTGTGAATCTCTCTGCAAGTAGCACAAGTTCCAAAAAAGTCTGAATCCGTTTACACGTGCCCTTGCGCCCCCTTTTATAGGGAGACGAAGGGACTTTTACATGCCGATAACACCCTCGGGCTCGGAGAATATTCCTAATGTGAACACACACAAGAATGTCTTTTCCCACCTAACATATTTACAAATCTGCCACTAGTTCACACTCTAAACCCGGACTTTTTGGGACTACAACTTTGACTTTGCTTCTCCCGTGGTTCGTGAATGTCTTCGCCCGAAATTCCCGAACTAGGTCTTCAACAGATTCCCGAAGTAGCTCTTGCATCCCAACAGGTTCGTGCCTGTCCGCGCGCCCGAGTCCCGAACAGAGTCTTCATCAGATTCCCGAATCGGCAGTTCTCCGAAATTCGGACCATCAACAGTTGAGATTCCGGGCTCCCACATGTTCGTGACTCCGCCTCTTCGCCGAATCAAGATTCCCGACCCCCGCACATTCGCGAATTCGTGACTTCACCGGCTCCGGGCTTCCGAGAATCGCGAATTCCCCCGCCTTTGAAAAACATGCTTTTAGAACTTTGTTAAGCTTGACGTTTCGAGGGTGACGGGTTTTCCTGAATTCCCCAACACTAGCCCCTCGGGGAAGCGGGTTGACTCCGACGATCCGATCCCACGAACCTTTCGGAAATTTAGTAAAAAACGTCACCCTCGGAACATCGGAGGGGACACGCGTCGCCCGGGGAGCCAAAGGCGGTTAAATCGAGACGTACTTCGCGGAACTACCCCTCCCCGGCCCTATAAATAGCGGGCTGCTGCTGTTAAAAAAAATTTTACCGCTCTCGAGCTTTTCACGATTCGCGCATCTCTCTCTCTTTGCGGAATCTGGTTTTCTGCTTGAAAACTTACGAACTCCAGGTCTTGTTCGCGCTCTTCTAAGGTATTCCTTTATTTACGCTTCGTCGATCCGTTAGTTCGTTAAACTTTGGTGTAGCGATGTTTTGATTTTATGAGTTTTGTTCTCGAACATTACTCTTACCTGTCCGAATGTTCGTAATTTTTGGTTAGGTGGCTCGCGTTAAAAGTACAGCTAGGCCCATGACTACTGAAGAGCTCGTCGCTGCCGGCCTCCCACTTGACCCGGCCGCCGAAAACGCGGATCGCCCAGCCGAAGATTCTGGTTCGCCCAGCGGCTCCCGAAGTCGCGAAGATGGGGAGGTTGGGTCTGACGGCGGCGAAGAAGTCGGGGATGTAGACGCCAGTGTCGACGATCTTGTCATGCTAAGGACCTCCGGCCCGTTGCCGCCTTCGCTCGCCTTCGGAGAATCAAAGGTCACAAGCAACATGGTTCGCGAGTACGAGAAGGCCGGGTTCTTCTCCCCAGGCGCCGGGCGCGCCCCTCTCGATGAACTGATTCCCACTCCCGAAGAGGGAGAGATTGTGGTGTTTCGGGACTTCTTCATCTGTGGACTAAGGTTCCCTTGTGATCCCGTCCTGCCGGCTATTCTTGACGCTTTTTCGGTGAAGATCCACCAGCTCACCCCGACATCCTTCCTCGAGGTGTCGAAGTTTATCTGGATCTTGAAGACCTTCGGCTGCAATCCTATCGTCGACGGTTTCACTCGGTTCTACGAGCTGGTGATCATCCCCGAAGTTATCAAGGGCGACGACGGGCAATTCTACCATAGTCAGCACGTGTGCTGCACCTTCAACACGCGACGCCAGAACACCCGACAGGGGATTACTCGAATCCAGATCGCTCCTTGCTGCAAGACCAACCTTGCAGACGATTGGAGATCTTATTGGTTTTACTTGAAGGTTGATGAGCCGAAGATGTCGAGCCCGATCGCACCCCTCGCCGCAGTGAATGTAGGGAGATACAACCAGCGGGCCTTAGGAATCAGGAATTGCGAGAGTGCATTTCATCTGGCCAGCATGATACTTGGCGGCCGTGACATTATCGAAGAATTTGTCGCCGCGCGAATCTGGCCTATCTCGAACATTTGGTCCCCTGCCGAACTCGTATACTACAATGTCAACTGGGCGGACCAGAAGGTGCCTTTCCCGAAGTTCGGGATCAAACTTCGCGAGGGCCAAAGCGCCAAGGACTTCATGGACGAAGTGGAAAAAAGGGTCAATGTCATGGTAGGCGAATATACCATGAACGAGTACAAGGCGTACAAGGCCCTGGTGAAGCACAAGAAGAAGATCAATCGCGTCTTTTCGGAAATCAGCGGTGATAAATTTTTCGGCTCTCGAGGCCCTGGTCCCAAGGTGAAACTTCCCGCTGTCGCCGTGGCCAGCTGCTCAGCCGCCCCCATCAGCGCTCCTCGAATCAGGTCGTCGAAGCGAAGCTCGTCGCCTGCCACCGAGGGAACCTCTTCGGGAGTGAAGCCTTCAAGGACTAGATCGCTTGAGTCATCGAAGCAGAAACGAAAGACCTCCGAACCTCTGACTTCGGAAGCTGAGCTCTAGGCTGCTTCGGGGCTTGCCCAGATGAGCCGCAAGAAATTGAAGAAGGCTGTGAAGAAAGTTTCTTCCACCGGAGTTCGGCGAGTCCCATCCGCCTTCGACGACGACACCCTCACGAAGACAGATAGCCCTAAAGGTGTTTTCCTCTGGCCATTATTTAACTTTCGAGACAGTTGTCCTGCTGGTTCCGAAAATGAATTCGTGGATATCGATTCCTTTTCAGATGTTGCTCCCGAAGTCCAAAAAGAGGCATCCCCTGCTGCTGAGAAGTCAGTCGTTGCTGCTGAAGTTGTTGTTCACACTGAGTCTCCTGCTGCTGCCGAAACCCCTGCTGCTGAGGTCGCTGCCGCTGATCAAGTCTCCTCCAAATTTGCCCGGGACCTTGAGCGCACTATTCAAAGGGAGGGCCACCCTGACGAAAATGTTCCTTTGGTCGAAGTTCGGGAGGTCGTCCCCGAAGACCAGGCACCCTCTCCTTCCTTAGCCGCTTTTAACAAAAGCTTTGGTACGTCTCATCGCGGCAAGCTATTGCGTGTTGGTTTCGAGACAAGTGGCGTCGGGGGCCAGACGTCCAGATTTTTAACTCTATGGAAATCGTCCACAATTGTTGATGAAACAGGAGAGGAGGCGTCGGAACGACCCGAAGAAGCCGCTCAAAGCTCCGAAAAAAGGCCTCTCTCCATCTCCGAAACTACTCCTTCACCTCAAGGGAGGGCCTCTTCGGGTTCGACTAAACAAGTCACTATGCAGCATTTTAGCAAGCAAGGTTCGTTCATCCTTGCTGCCTCTTCGTGTCATTCACGATTGTTGAATCTTTGTCTGAGATTTATTCCTGAATTTTTCAGAATTCAAGGATCTGTTGCATTCTTACTCTCCCTCCAAGCTTGCACGCTTCCACGAGGATTATACTCTCAAGCATTCTATGCTTGGAAAAGTTGCCATAGAGCGGCTCTCAAAACAGGAAAAGATTAACGAACAACTTGCTCAGAAGTCCAAGGAGCTGGAGCGTAACTTTTCTCTTGCGCAATCCACGAACCTGGAACTCGAGAGGAAGGTGGCTGAGCTGGCGGAGGCTTTGAAAAGGAGTCACGATGAGAAGAAAGTCGCAGAGGCCGCGCTCGAGGAATCTGTTGACGGTTAATAATTGTATCAAAGTTCGTTCGTGACTCGCAAGCGTACAAGTCTCCCGTCGTAGTCAAGGGACCCTTCTTCCCTCGAGTGGTGAACCCAAGGTATCGAATCCGTGGAACAAATGTGTGATGCAAGACTTAATCTATTAAAGCCAAGTAACTCCAATCTTCGATGAAGAACCTAATGCATCTAAGTAAAAGACATGAAACGAATCTAATCTACTAAAGACCAGAGAAAAAAAAGTAAGATTGGGTAGATAAACCGATCTAGAGGGATCGGGGTAAGCCTTTTGTTGAAGTTCCAAGCAAGAGAAGAAGTAGCAAATCGAATCTTAATAGAAGCCTCTTTAAATCGTGGTTTCCCGTCCAAATCCGAAAACATCCGCCTTTCGAGACCCCCGTTCTGTCACAACGTATCCCTATTCATGCGGGGAGCTTAGGGGCGAGTCAAAAGACAAGTCGAGATTCTTTCGGAAGATCCGGCGTGTACCTCTAGCCACCGCGGCTACAAGAACACCCTATGTAATCTATCTCGAGAATAGAATTGGAATAAGCAAAGCCGATCGAAAAACGAAATCTTCGAGGAAACACTTGATCGCCGGGAAAAGATTCAACTTGATAATTCAACTATAACAATGATACATACACAAGATCACCACCGGGATCCTTCCTTGATCTTGCTTCTAGCTCCGGAACTCCGACGTGGTCTTCCGTGCAAGGTTCCCACGTCGGCTAGGGAAACCCTAGTCAACTAGCTCGACCCTCTCCTCTCCGAGATGGTGTCCCTCTCTTCTCTGCTTCTTGGCGGCCGAAGACGAAATCTTCTGCGTGGCTCTCGGTCGGGGGACTATAAATAGCCCGATTGGCGGCTAGGGCAAAGGAGGGCGTGTTTGGGCCCAAAATGGGCACGGGCCGACCGGACCGGGCCGGCCGGCCCGGGCCCATTTAGGCCCGGCCCCGTGGGCTCCTTTGCCCCACGTCGGTTCCCTTGCTTCCGGATGTTTCCCCCTTCGCATGTAGGTCCATGTCGTCGGTTTCTCTCCGAATTGGACTCAACTCCTTGTCTTGCAAGATTCAGCACTTTTCTGGTCAGGTCCCTGGAGTCTGTCGTCTTCTCGGATCAAGTCCCCGGCTTCTTGGAGTTAAGTTTGCTTCATTGCATGACTTGTACGGGGCTTCAATGGTCTTTTCATGAGGTGCTTGATGAACTTATCCCGAAAGTCTTGCATTCAACACTAAAATCCTGCATAAACATTAAACTCCAAAACCGACATGCACACGTGAACTTGTTATACCACGGGGGTTAGTACCAATGAATAAGGTATAAAACTCATGCCAACACCGAAGGTAAACTCATGGCTAGGTTGACGGATTTTCACCGTCAACATCTCCCCCATGCTTAAACCTTGCTCGTCCTCGAGTAAGCCTTCGATGGATATCACCATTGCTAAACAATGTTTAAACTTTGCACTTGATTACACATGAGAAAACATAATGCTCTCAAAATTTTAATTCATTAAAATTCCATAATGTACTAGCCTTCATCTCTACGGAGGGTAGATTCTTATTAAGCTTATCCCACAAGTATTAACATGCTCACAAAGTTTTAAATAGATCTCAGAATTTTTGAAATAAAGAACGAGATAAAGAAAAAGCTAAACCAAATTCACAAATTTAAATCATCTCGTGTATTGCTCATAAACTCTCATCTCACTTGTCTCTCAAGCCTATATATTCTACTCCTTTCCCTCTCATATATATGTGGTAGGCTTTATATGGAGCTTTGGGAAAGTTTAGTCCTAACAAGATTTTATAAATGAGGTGTTGTCAAAACAAGACAAGCTTCTCATGGTCTTACCGAGACTCATCAAAAAGGTCATTGGAAAATAATGTTAAATCAAGGAGGGGAAAGAGAAAAATACACACACTTTAGATAAGTGGACATGTGCAAATGGCAAAGAGTGATCCCGAGGCACAAAAGAAGTCCTCGTTATCGGATTGCACATGGTTGGAAAATGAGAATGGATCTTTTTAACTTGAAGCCTTGAATGCACTCTTAGAGAACCGGGGAGTTCACTTTACGCACATATATATTTTTTTTTCTCTTTCTCATATTTCTCATTCTTTTCTTTCTTTCTTTCTTTCTTTCTTTCTTTCTTTCTTATATATATGTATTTTTTTCTTTCTTCACCTTGGAAGTCACGTACATCGCCGAATTTTTTCTTTGATCATTATATATATATATATATTTTTAAATACTCCCTTTTGAACTCTAAAACTGCACTGTACCTACCTCCTCCCCCATGCTTAGACGATGCTCGTCCTCGAGCAAAGAGGCGAAAAATAAGGTAGGTACCGGAAATATTTTTCCTTGGAGAGATACTTGAAATCTTCAACGTTGGCACCGTCTTGCGATCTTCCTTGAATTGATGATCCATTCTCAACGATAGGTTGTGGTCAAGGAGGTAATCACAAAAGATGATATTTGGTTTAAGGGTGGATATCCGGCGAAGTTTGTGAGATCACCGATGCGGGGATACACAATGCACGGATAAAAGGCTAGCAAAAAGATAGGTACGCAAAAACGGAATGACCAGCTTCTTAGTCTCGGGCCAGAGAAATCATGGCCTGCAATAACTCACTCAAAAATAAATCTTGTACACTAAGGTTTATGCACTCAAATATATATAAGGCTTTGGATAGGTTGAGCAACACACAAGTGATATTTGTGACAAGGTTAGCAATATTTTTGAGCATAAAAGACATCTTTAATCTATTCATAACTTGAGAGCACATAAAACACTATGGGTCTTTATTTTAATCATAACCTCTGCTGAAAATTAAGCTAGCATTTAAATAAATTCAGATCTGTATTTTTAAGAGAGCACTAGCTTAAACATGCATAAATCAATTACAAAGATGAACAAAGCTGCAATTTTAATCATATATCATCATGGCACGAATTTTGTAACTTTTCCAATGATATAATCAAGGTGGTGTCTTTATTAATGGTGACATCAAGTTGAAATACAAACTGAAAATAAACAAACATGCTTGCTGAAATTTAAATAAAAACAGAAAATACTACGCAAACACACATAAGCAAAAGCTGAAAATTACGAGAGAAAAAGAAAAGAAAAGAAAACTAAAGTTCCTAAATCTTCTAGTCCTCCGCCGGTGGTTGATGTTGATAATCTTGATAATAATACCCTTGCTCATAATACGATTGGACGCTTCCTCCGACGAATTGATTTGCTCCACAAGGTGAAGGCGTCCAAGTTCAAAGGCAATATTTGCGTTGCCTTCACCGAGTTGAGCTGCGTTAGCTTGGATGGCTGCGATGTTTTGAGCATTTCTTGCATCATACCCTCCAATAATGGCCATGCTTTGTTGTGGTTGGGGATGATGAGCGTAGGACTCCGCGAAGTTAGCGTTGGGCACAACATAATTTTGTGGGGGTACCGGTGCACCACCCCCCCATGCTTGTCCTTGTGACCCTCCGTAATAACTTGGCGGAGGAGGGACCCCGCCGAATGGTTGCACATTGGGTTGCGCTCCACTCGCTTGTGCGGAGGATGTTCCCTCCTCTACGATTCTTCCTCTTTTGTTCTTCCTTGCAGGGACAAGTAATCCCTCTTCCAACCAATCTTCCCTTCCTTCGGTGAAAAGCCTAAGCCTCTCATTCAGAAGGGGTAGGTTCACTATGGCCAACCGATAACCTCCTCTCTCATCTCCACTAATGTATTTGCCTTGCCGCAAATACTCAAAACCGAGAGAGGTACCACGCAAAAGGTGAGCGGGGTTTCTTGCGATCCCCGGCCGCAAGGAAAAGGCCAACATGGAGAGGTAACACCCCGAACCAATATTACCCGCCCCCGATGTTGCTTCACAACACCAACGGTTGATCATGAGGTAAGAGGGGTCTATTGGCTGCCTGGCAATTAAAGCCGAGTATAGCCAATTCAACTCCGTGTCGGTCACCTTTGTTTCCTTCATCCTCCCCAATACCCTCTTGCACATCCAAGAGTGAAATATCCGGATAATGGGTTTGCGGATGCAATTGCGTTGTTGATGGGCTTCTCCGGAGATCATGTTCCAAAATCCCGCCAACATGCCGGGTGGCACGTCAACTTTCTCCGGAGCTCCCTTGTGGAATCCAAGCAGCTCCCTAACGTGCTCGTAGGGAACCACTTGTTGGATTCCCTCCAAACGGAATGACAAGCTTTGCACCCCATCATCATCAACGATGGGTGCAATAGTCATCAAAATTTCCAAGGCGTAACCCAAATGGGTGTCCACCGATATTCCGTTGGAGAACTGCACCCATCCGAGGTGCCCCAACATATAGTATATGTCGGTGCAAAAACCCAAGGTGTAGAGTGCTTGGTCGTCGAACTCGACGTTCGGCACAAGCCTCTTCTCAAGATTGGCGAGCCTCTCCTCCTCCGCCGCCGACAAGATGATGAAGCCGTACGAAGAGTGTGTGTCGGGGTGTAAGGAGGTGGTGCGGTTGAGCGAGTCGATCGTCGTGGTGGCGCGGGCTGCTCCTCCGTGTGCCCACGAGGTTCGGTGAACCTCATGGAAGTGCTTCGGCAGCCCTCATACCACCAAGGAGGAGAGCATCGTTCCTCCTCGGTGGTGCCGTATCCGTCTCCATGCTCCGGGGAGACTCGGAAACCGAGTGCCTCCTCGAAGACGTGGTTGATGACGGCTTGGACGACGACGAACTCTTCTTCTTGGAGAAGAGACTTGTGGTCTTCTTCCACATGGTTGCTGCACTCTTTCTTCAACTAAAATTCCGGGTTGCAACCGGTAAACTAGGCACTTTAACTCTTTGCTTCGGATGTGGACTTTGAGTGGATTAAGGATGTGGATTTTTTCTTGAGCTATCAAGCTTGGGATGGTTGGCTATGTCTACGGAGGTTCTGAGCACACAAACTTGAACACACAAACAAGGGAAGGAGAGGGAAGCTTGCTCGCAGAAAACGGGAGCGGGGGGGCTCCTTAAGTAGGTCGGCCGGCCGGCTCGGGCCGGCCGGCCGGGGGCCTCCTGGCTCCTCCCCGCCGCGTCTTTCTCCCATCACGATCATTTCGCCTCTGCAACTTTCCTGCCCGCGTGCTCCACGAGTTGCACCGCCCAAACGCTCTCGTCCACTCCTTTTCTTGAATTATTGGTCCTCCCACTTGATACTCCATGCTTTGGGTCATGTCCATGCTCCCTAGCTCCACTTGCTTCACATGCCACCATGAAAATCCTGCAAAGTTGATGCTTGCTGCCCACCATGCTTGTCCTTTGCATGTGGAATTGGTGAAAGTTGATAAAAGGGAATCCAATGGTGCTTGCATGATTAATTCAAACTAGATTGCCTCCATTTAGGTGTGTTTAAGGTTAAGCACTCCTCTAATTTAAAATATTTTTCAGAGCCATGCAAGAGCTCAAGCATAATTTTAGAGAAGTTTTTAAACCATTAAAAACAAATGTAAGTCGAAAATATTTTTCGACTACGTCGATTTCGGTCTCACCGGTATAGTTTGCTTTCATCGGTTGAGAGCGAACATTTTCCCGGCTTGATCATGGGGGCATAGGTTTAGGTTCTAATTTTGGCTAAATAAGAAAGATTTTGAATAAAACAAAATTAGAATAGGCTTAGAAAAATTCTAATCCTAGAGAAACCAAGGATAAAGATTTTTAAAACCAACCGAAAGCTTTGATTTCTAGGTTCACGCGAGTCCTACCACGTGCTGAATTTTATTAATACTTAAACATAAATCGTGGCTCTACTCATGTGGTTTTAGCATGAAAAATAAGTCAACCTCAGCACCATAATGAGGGTGAAAGGTTGAGTTAAAGTTCTGAAATTATTTGGTTGAGGGTTTCTCGAAAAGAAAAGAATCAAACAAGCACATAGGAGGGCTCATGCAAAGGGTTTATGATAAAGCAAACATTCAATCAAGAATTATGTCTCTAATATTGTTCAACCACTTCTAAGTCTAATGTCTTTGCGTAGTAAAACTCAAAAACTAAATTATTAAAAATACTCGAAAAACCCCGGAATTGGGTTGTCCTCCCGTAGCTTATTCTTGACTCGACGAAACGGGTTGCCTCCCACCTAGCGCTTCGTTTATAGTCTATAGCTAGACTTCTTCACTTGATTACTCCGGATCAACGCTCTTTGCGGGCGTTGCAATCTTGGGTACCTACTTCCGCACCATCTTGGGCGCGGGCTTGTCTTCCGGCTTAGTTGGCTTAGTCATTTTTTTGGTCTTCACAGGCGGCTTCTCTCCCTTTGTCTTGACGGATGCAACACCTTCTTTGATTTTCTTTACGTTCATTTTTTTCGGCTCCTTCTTCTTTTTCAGCCCCTCCGTTTGTTTTGGTTCTCCCTTCACTCCAATCATGTTGCATGCCTCAATCCTTGGACGGAACTTGAAGGAACTCTTTTCTCCGTTGATATCGAACATGATCTCCCCCTTGCCAACATCAATAGTAGCTCCCACGGTCTTGAGGAACGGCCTCCCTAGGATGAGCGGCGGCTTCTCCCTCTCTCCCATCTCGAGCACAATGAAGTCGACGGGGATGAAGTGGTGTCCAATCTTCACGGGTACATCTTCAGCAATGCCCAAGGGATAGCGAATGGAGTTGTCTCCCAACTCCAAACATATTCCCGTAGGCTCCATCGATAGGCGTAGCTTCTCGAACACATCCCTCGGCATGACGCTCACACTAGCTCCAAGGTCGCATAACGCCTTCTCGAAGTTGAAAGAACCAACTGAACATGGAATTGTAGGGCACCCGGGGTCTTTTTGCTTCTCTAGCCCATTAGCAATAGCTGCACTACACTCCTCGGACATCTTGACATGATCTACCCCGAGTGTTGCTATCTCATATTTATTTGCATGTATGTCTTTAAAGTAACGAGAATATGTAGGTACTTGTAGGGCATCTAGTAATGGCATGTTGATGCTAAGTCTACGCACAACTTCCACAAACTTCTCAAAGTGGTTGTCAAGTTTACCTCGGAAGTAGCGTGGCTTGAGTTGCGGTATCCTCGTGTCTTCCTCCGGCATCTCGAATTCGGGTTCCTCGGTGACAATCCCCGTAACCTTCTCTTTAGCAACTCCTTCCACCTCGGTGGACGGTTTAAGTTTCCTTGCTCCCGCGGAACGTTCCGGATCTTCGGTCTCCTTCCCCGAACGCGTTTGAATGGCCTTCGCCGATTCGGGACATTTGGGTTGTCCCGGAAGCTTCCCTTCATCATTAGTGAGGCGCCCCGCAAGTTGTCCAACTTGCGTCTCGAGCATCTTCATCATGTTGAGCACTTGATGATTGGAACTTCCGACCTCCGTCACTTTGCTATCGATGTTCTCCAACACCTTGTCTATGGTCTTGAACTTGGTGACGGTGTCCTTGTTGATCTTAGCTTGCTCATCCATGAACTCCTTCAATTGTATCCGAAGCGGAACCGCGTTAGGAATAGATGAACTTGCATTAAATTGAGGCCTACCTTGCCCGTAGCGGAAGTTCGGCAATTCTCCCTTCCTCATGTAGTCGAGCACTTTGGCTTCCTCGGACAATCTTTGCGGACATGGCCATACTCTCCACATTCTTCGCATGTGGACCTTGCTTCGGCGGCCTTCAAGTCTTGAGCCTCTTTCTTTTCCATCTCCATCTTCTCCAACCTCCTCATGAGCGAGTCGATCTTGCCCTCAAGTATGTCTTCCTTCTCCACTTGCAAGACTCCTTTGACGTTCCCCGTGGGTTGAGCCGGATGTAGGCGCCCGGATGACGCCCACGTGTCATTATCCGCGACCTTCTTGAATAGCGTGAAAGCTTCCGTCGGTGTAAGCTCGATGATAGATCCTCCCGCTGATGCATCGATGATCGTCCTTGACGCCATGGTGAGTCCTTGATAGAACTTTTGCACGAGGTCTTCTTTCGGGAACATGTGATGTGGAACCGCCGGGTGTACTCGTTGAAGCGCTCGAATGCCTCGAGATAGTTTCGTAGGATATTGAACAAAGGTGGCAATCTTATTACGCAAGCTTTGAGTTTTACCGGTGAGTAGTATTCCTTCATGAAAGCCTTCATCAACGTGTTCCAATTTTGCACCGTCTCCGCCGGTTGAGAGTGGAACCATTGCAAAGCCTTCCCGAGTAGTGAAAACGGAAAAAGCCTTGCCCTCATTTGATCTTGAGTCACCCCATCCATGTTGAAAGTCGACATAGTTGAATGAATGCTTGGAGGTGAAGGTTCGGATCCTCTTTGCCGGTGAAGGGTGAATGTTGCACCATGCGGATTGTTGAGGTCTTGATCTCGAACGGTCTTCCGATCTCCTCGAGGTTCAAGATTGGTAGGTCGATGATGTCCGGGGTGCATAGCTCCCCAATCTTGCGTTCTTCGGTGGTTGGTCACCCATTGGTGGAGGTCGATTCTCCCGCGGACTTTGAGGTGGTGAATTCTCTACGGAGATTCCTGCGATCCTTTGTCTTCCGACTCCGAATCTACAAAATCCAGCTTTTTAGCTTGATGTGCTTCGCGTCTCCTTAGCCTGTAAAGTTTTTTCTGGATCATCCACAAAATTATTGGGTTTGTTGGAGAGGTAGCCGTCCATCTCCTGTTAGGGTTAGCAATAAACAAAGTATGCAAAAAAACTAGAAAGTAAAAACGAATCTATAAAAACTAGAGTTAGACAAACTAGATTAGATGTATTTTGAGGATGATCAAAATTTAGTAGATGCAAAAATAAAAACAAAAATAAAACTGAAAATTACAAAAAGGCAATAAAAAATCAAATCTTGATCACTTGTTCCCCGGCAACGGCGCCAGAAAAAGGGGCTTGTTGACGGTTAATAATTGTATCAAAGTTCGTTCGTGACTCGCAAGCATACAAGTCTCCCGTCGTAGTCAAGGGACCCTTCTTCCCTCGAGTGGTGAACCCAAGGTATCGAATCCGTGGAACAAATGTGTGACGCAAGACTTAATCTATTAAAGCCAAGTAACTCCAATCTTCGATAAAGAACCTAATGCATCTAAGTAAAAGACATGAAACGAATCTAATCTACTAAAGACCGGAGAAAACAAAGTAAGATTGGGTAGATAAACCGATCTAGAGGGATCGGGGTAAGCCTTTTGTTGAAGTTCCAAGCAAGAGAAGAAGTAGCAAATCGAATCTTAATAGAAGCCTCTTTAAATCGTGGTTTCCCGTCCAAATCCGAAAACATCCGCCTTTCGAGACCCCCGTTCGTCACAACGTATCCCTATTCATGCGGGGAGCTTAGGGCGAGTCAAAAGACAAGTCGAGATTCTTTCGGAAGATCCGGCGTGTACCTCTAGCCACCGCGGCTACAAGAACACCCTATGTAATCTATCTCGAGAATAGAATTGGAATAAGCAAAGCCGATCGAAAAACGAAATCTTCGAGGAAACACTTGATCGCTGGGAAAAGATTCAACTTGATAATTCAACTATAACAATGATACATACACAAGATCACCACCGTGATCCTTCCTTGATCTTGCTTCTAGCTCCGGGAACTCCGACGTGGTCTTCCGTGCAAGGTTCCCACGTCGGCTAGGGAAACCCTAGTCAACTAGCTCGACCCTCTCCTCTCCGAGATGGTGTCCCTCTCTTCTCTGCTTCTCGGCGGCCGAAGATGAAATCTTCTCTGCGTGGCTCTCGGTCAGGGGACTATAAATAGCCCGATTGGCGGCTAGGGCAAAGGAGGGCGTGTTTGGGCCCAAAATGGGCCTGGGCCGACCGGCTGGGCCGGCCGGCCTGGGCCCATTTAGGCCCAGCCCGTGGGCTCCTTTGCCCCACGTCGGTTCCCTTGCTTCCTGGATGTTCCCCCTTCTGCATGTAGGTCCATGTCGTCGGTTTCTCTCCGAATTGGACTCAACTCCTTGTCTTGCAAGATTTAGCACTTTTCTGGTCAGGTCCCTGGAGTCTGTCGTCTTCTCGGATCAAGTCCCGGCTTCTTGGAGTTAAGTTTGCTTCATTGCATGACTTGTACGGGGCTTCAATGGTCTTGTCATGAGGTGCTTGATGAACTTATCCCGAAAGTCTTGCATTCAACACTAAAACCCTGCATAAACATTAAACTCCAAAACCGACATGCACACGTGAACTTGTTATACCACGGGGGTTAGTACCAATGGATAAGGTATAAAACTCATGCCAACACCGAAGGTAAACTCATGGCTAGGTTGAAGGATTTTCACCGTCAACAGAATCCAAGAAAGAACTGGAGAAAGCTCAGAAATCCCACGAAGATGATCTGAGTGTGATCGAAAAGCTTCGGCAAAAACACGAGCGGGCTACGAAAATCGCCGAGGATCTTCGCATCAACAACGCCAGCCTCGCCAAGTCACTGAGCACAAAGGATCGGAAGATCGTGGATCTTGAGAAGGCACTGGCAGAACAAGGTGAAGCTTCAAAGAAAAACACTTCGGAAATTCTGGGAAAGCTGAAATTGATGTATGCTGAGTACCAGAAATCCTTGAATGAGTACGGTGTTCGTCCAGCCCCTCTCCCGGATGACATTAATATTCCCGATTTCATGGATTGGCTGGAGGATGAATTCAAGGCCCTTACCGAGGTGATATCTGGTGCCAGCGACTTCGCCGTTGCTTTCTCTGTGGAGAGTATCCTGAAGATCCTTCACGATTACAACTGTGTGGACTTGGCGAAGTTTCGCGCGAACCTTTCTCAATTCCCAAGCGTTACCAGCGACGCGATACTTCGAGCAAACCCCGACGTTGTGGCTATCAAGGCGAAGTTCGCGAAAGAGTTTTGGCTGGTTGGTGGGGCGGATATCGTTAAGACTATTGCGCGGGCAAAGCTTGCCGAGGTAGTTTCTTTTGCTCGATTTCGTGACTTATGTTCGTCGCAGATGTTCCAGTTTCTCTAACCTTCCTCACACTTTTCTTCCTTTCGCAGTTGAGGGAAAAGGAGAATCAAGAAGGGGTCGTCGCGTCTCCCGAAGGATCAACTTCTGGCGAAGGTTCGAGTGAGTCCGGCGAAGACGGCTCAGGCGGCAGCAGCAGCAGCAGCAGCAGCGATGGTGGCAACGACGGTGAACAAGTTCCCGAACGAGAGGAGGATTCGCCGAAGGTGGATATTACAAACTGAGTGATATGTCTGGACTTTTTTGGGTGAATTCGAGACTGGTTGTACATTCATGTAGATTCATCAAACTTTCCTAAACAGATGTTCTGTAAATTTTAACCTGCACAGGTCCTGCAAGCTGGGCCTGCGCAGGACGTGCTACCACTTCGGATTCATCGGGATAATATGTTCGTTAGTGGTGAAGCGTGGTGCCTGTTCAAGCAAGCGCATCCTGAACAAGATTTTTTCGATTTTTGGCTTGAGGCCTCGCTTAAGTTTTGCATAGATTGTTTTGATCTTTCCTCGTTTTTCTTACTTCGTAAGAGGGTCCGTTCCGCGTCGTCTACTCCTTCGTCCGCGAAGGTTCCCAAGACGGAGCCCCTTAGCCCCTTAGCCGATGCATCTGACTTCGCCTACGCCAGCGATACGGCTGAAGAGAATGCTTGTAAACCGGGACATGTTGTTGAGCTTTCGTTTTGAATTTTACGCTAAGTGTTGTAATTATCGAAGAACTGTTCGGAAGTTTTTATGCGAATAAGGCAATGAATATGTTTTTTCTTTGAAAAAACGTCACCCTCCCCCACCTTGCCGTTTCGCATGAAAACTAGATTGCAGGTTCATGAATCTTACTATTCACGAACTTCTTTAGCGCATCTTTAGGAGGAGTCTTCGTCAATTTTTGAAAATTCCGACCGTTGTTGTGCAAGTCGACAAAATTTGCTTTTCGAATTTTGTGGACTTGCCCCGATCGGCAGGCTTGCCTCGGTTGAAATTGCAACCTTCAGTTGCTTCAACCAAGATTTTTCTGCGAACGTCCGATGGAGCCCCTTGCCCTTTTCTTATAATGATGATACCTGAAAGAATTTTCAACAATCTGAACTGAGTGAGAATACATAGGCGAACCCTTAGACATTCGTTTTCTCGAAATTATCATGCGAACTTTCTGGTGGGAATCCCTGTTTTTTTCGGGCCTTTTTCGGTGGGAATCCCTCGATGGATGGGATTTTTCTAGGCCACAACTTGTTGTTGTCTCGGGCCTTTTTCGGTGGGAATCCCTCGATGGATGGGATTTTTCTAGGCCACAACTTGTTGTTGTCTCAGGCCTCTTTTGGTGGGAATCCCTCGATGGATGGGATTTTTCTAGGCCACAACTTGTTGTTGTCTCAGGCCTCTTTTGGTGGGAATCCCTCGATGGATGGGATTTTTCTAGGCCACAACTTGTTGTTGTCTCAGGCCTCTTTTTCATTGACGGAATTTTGGCTATCGCAAAGCCTTTCTCACAAACTTTTTTCTTTTTTCACGATGGAATTTCGGCTATCACGGAGCCCTTCTCTTTCTTTCTTTTTTCATGATGGAATTTCGGCTATCACGGAGTCTTTTTCACGAACTTTTTCTTTTTTCATGATGGAATTTCGGCTATCACGGAGCCTTTCTCACGAACTCTTTCTTTTTTCACGATGGAATTTCGGCTATCACGGAGCCTTTCTCACGAACTCTTTCTTTTTTCACGATGGAATTTCGAGACACAAAATACAAAACATGCAATTGGGGGAAGACTCTTTTCATATATATATCAGAAAGAGTATTTACATGGGATCCGCCTCGTTAAAAACCTTGCCTCTTGATTTAGAGCCCCCTTTGCAAGGAAAAGAGTACGGTCCTTCTTATTCTAGTACTACGATTAGGAAATAAAACTAGTTTTTCCCCGAAGTCACTTATAGACATGTGATTCGGGCTTTTATCTTCCTAAAGTGTAAACTTATGAAAATCGAAAAGCTGCTACCTACTACATTTATGTACAACTAGGGTCTTCATGGATAATACCTCTTTAGGCTATCGGCATTCCACGAATACGGCAACTCTTCGCCAGTCTGCTCCATCAGGCGAAAAGCTCCTGGCATATCTGTTTCTCTAGCTATGTAAGGCCCTTCCCATGACTCATGAAGTTTTCCTGGGTTCTCCCAATTTTTCTTTCTTTTCAAGACCAGATCACCAGTTTTGATGTCCTTTCGTACCACCTTTTTGTCTCTCCATGCCCTTGTCTCTTTCTGGTACTTCTCAATGTTTTCTGCTGCTTCAAGGATTGTCAGCTCTATCATGTCTTTCTTCACCTTCTTATCAATTTCCTCTTTCTCTTTTCCTTTCAAGACTCTCATGCTTTCATTCTTGATCTCCTCTGGTGTCATGGCCTCAGTTCCGAAGAGTAGGCGAAAAGGCGTGAAACCTGTTGCCCTTGAAACTGTGGTGTTGTGAGACCAGATCACCTTCGGAAGTTCATCCACCCACTTTCCCTTTTTCTGATCAAATAAGCATTTCTTGATTCCCGAAAAAATCAGGCCATTGGCTCTTTCGACTGCTCCATTGGACTGTGGATGATATACTGATGAAAATTTCGCTTGTGTGCCTAAGGTTCTGCAGTATTCTTTGAAGGTGTAGCAGTCAAACTGTTTGCCATTGTCAACCGTCAGTTCTCTAGGAACTCCGAACCTGCAGACTATGTTCTGCCAAAAGAATTTCTGAACTGTTGCCGCTGTGATATTCGCGAGTGGTTTTGCTTCTACCCACTTCGTGAAATAGTCGACCGCTACAGCCGCAAATCGGTAATTACCCTGAGCTGTTGGCAACAGGCTTACTAGGTCCATGCCCCATCTCTGCAGAGGCCAGGTTGGAGGAATTAAATGAACTGGCATTGAAGGCAGATTCTGCTGATTTCCCGTCTTCTGGCATGCTTCACATTGCCGAACCAACATCTTGGCGTCGATGTTTATGGTGGGCCAATAGAATCCCTGCTTTATCGCCTTGCCAGCCAAAGCCCTGGTGCCTATGTGTGCCCCACAAAATCCACTGTGAATTTCTTTCAGGAGTTCACGACCTTTTTCGGAGGTGATGCAGCGTAGCCAAGGCTCAGTGACTCCTGATTTGTACAATTCTCCATTTACCACTGTATAGCCCCGAGCCCTTTGCTTCAACCTTTTCTCCTCCAATTCATCTTGTGGTTCGTAATGTCCCCTCAGATAGGCCATTATTTCTGCTCTCCAGTCTGGAATTTCCACCATATTCACGATTTGAGTTCTTGAATCTTTGATGGAGGGTTCTCTGATAATTTCAAAGAACACGTCCGGTGGTAGCTCTTGATTTCTGGCTGCTGCCTTTGCCAGTTTATCCGCCTCATTGTTATCATCCCTTGGGATGTGCTGGACTGAATACCCTTTGAAGTGTCTTTCCATTTCTCTGACTTTTTCAAGATATTTCATGAGAGCTGGATTCCTGGCCTCGCTTTCCTTCTCGATATGTTCCTGGATTACTTTCGAATCCGTTCTGATTATGAAGGTCTGCTGCCCCAAGGCTTTCATTTTTCTCAATGCCAGCAGTAGAGCTTCGTACTCTGTTGTGTTGTTCGTGGAGTGTTCATTGTTCACGAATACGAGCCGCGCTGCATATCTTATGACCACGCCCGTCGGGGACGTTACAACAGCCGAAACTCCGACCCCCTTGTATCACCATGCTCCATCACACTGCACTATCCAAGGTTCGGGCATATTTTCCTCTAGATTCTGAGTAGGTGAGGTCCAGTCCACGACAAAATCTGCCAGAACTTGCGATTTTATTGCACTTCTTCTTTCGAAATCCACTACATACTCGGAGAGTTCAGCACCCCACTTGATGATTCGGGTGGATGCCTCCCTATTTGTGAACAGGTCACTTAACGGTTGGTTGGTGATAACTCTTATTCTGTGGCCCTCGAAGTAGTGTCTTAGCTTTCTTGCTGCCATGATGACCGCATACGCGATCTTCTCCAGTTCGGAATAAAAAACCTTGGAACCAGACAATGCTTCAGAGGCGAAGTATACAGGAATTTGCCTGAGCTTTCCTTCTTCTTCCTTTTCCTGTACCAGCACTGCGCTTACTGCCGAATTTGATGCAGACGCATATAGCAGAAGCGGCGATTTTGGCTCGGGAGGACAGAGCTTGGTCATGTTGGACAAGTAGTCCTTCAGTTCGCGAAAGGCCTACTTCTGAGGTTCGAACCACTGGAATTTCTTGGCACTTCTGAGAACTTGGAAGAATGGCAAACTTCTTTCTGCAGCTCTGGGGATGAATCTGTTGAGGGTAGCCACTCTCCCTGTCAACTTCTGAACATCTTTTACTGAGATTGGCTCCTGCATTTCCATCAGAGCCTTTATCTTGTCAGGGTTCGCTTCAATGCCTTTCGTTGAAACTAGGCATCCAAGAACTTTCCCCTTGTGAATGCCGAACACACATTTTTCTGGATTTAGCTTCAAGTTTGCTGCCCTCAAGTTCGCGAATGTTTCTGCCAAATCACTGATATGGTCTCTCCTCTGAACACTTTTGACAACTATGTCATCCACGTATGCCAAAATGTTTCTCCGAATCTGCTGGTGCAGCACTATTGCTATCATTCTTGAAAACGTGCATCCTGCATTCTTCAGCCCCTCTGGCATTCTTACGAAACAAAATGTTCCGAAAGGAGTGATGAAACTTGTCTTCTCTTCGTCCTCTTTGCGAACTCTGATCTGATGATACCCAGAGAACATGTCCAGGAGCGAAAGCATCTCACTGTTGGCTGCATCATCCACGATTTTGTCTACCCTTTACAAGGGAAAATCGTCCTTCTTGCATGCCTTGTTCAAATCGGTGAAATCCACGCACATTCTCCATTTGCCATTTTTCTTCTTGACTGGCACAGTGTTGGCTAACCAGACTGGGTACTTGACCTCTCTGATCACTTGGGCATCCCTGCAACCTCTCGAACTCTCGCTTCCACTGCCTTGACCTTTTCGTCAGACATTTTCCGAAGTTTTTGCTTCTTGGGTGGTATCTTGTCGTCTGTTTCGAGGGCATGTTCGATTATGTCCCTGTCAACGCCTTACAAATCTTTAGCTGACCATGCGAAAACATCCTTGTTTCTGTTCAGGAAGCGTATGAGTTCATCATCCTCTTCGGCGCTGAGGTTCGCCCCTATTATGACTGCTCTGTCGGGCATGTCATCCAAATACACCCTCTTTGTTTCATCTTCTGCGGCTATGTTATTTTTCTCTTTGTCCCGCTTGGGTTCTTCATAGGTTTCCTTCCTCTCTCCAGCTGCTTTCAGCTGGTAGACATTCGTTTGGCCAGGCGTGTGGCCCTTTTCTATGTTCCTGGCCTCCTGCTGATTGCCGAATACCGTGATAACCCCTTTGGGCGCAGGCATCTTCATGCACAGGAACTGTTGCCTTATGACAGCATCAAACTTGTTCATGAAACCTCTGCCGAAGATCGCAAGGTACGGGTGATATATGTCAACTACATCAAAGGTGAGGTTCTCCGTTCTGGCATTCTCAAGATCTCCGAAAGAAACTGGGAGTGATATTTTTCCCACCGGCTTGATGGGCTTTCCTCCGAACCCCTGCAGTGGGTACTCTGGTGGATCCAACATGTGCTGGCTCAGATTCATTTTCTCGAATGTTTTCAGGAACAGGATGTCCACCGAACTCCCGTTGTCCACCAAGATTTTTCCTATGACCCATCCAGCAATGTTGACTTCGATCACCAAGGCGTCATTGTGGATCGCGGATTTCAACCTGAAATCTTCTTCTGTAAAGGTAATTGGCACCTTCGCCCACTCCGGCGGGCAAGTGGGCCATCATTGATGATGGTATTCACGGATCCGAAGTAGTTGTTTCGTTGCTTCTTTGTTTCGAATTCCATAGCAGATCCGCCTGTGATTGGCATGATAGTCCCAAACGATGGCAATGCTTTGGAGTTCTGAGGTCCCGAACTTGACTGAGGCCTTGATGAGCTTTCTGGAGGTGGTGGCAAGATTTCCCGAATGGGCTGTGGCTGCTGGATCGACTGTATCGCTTGCGACTGAGGGAAGAATTGCTGTGAAGGCTGCCATGCTGATTGCGATTGTGGAAATCGCTGAAGTGGTACAGAGCTTGACTGTGGACTCGCGAACTGCGGTTGCCAGAAGTTCGGCCGAAACTGGGTTGGCATCGAGGATGCAATGCTCATCAGTGCTTTCTCTTGTTGGATTCGTGCCATGTTCTTCTTTGTCTCTGGGCACCCTTCGGTGCCGTGGCCTCTTCCATGATGCGGCGGTAGAAGTGGGGATCTCTTGGGTTGTGGTTCGGGAGGCTTGGGGTTCCTCTTCCTCTCCCCCTTCCTCTATGACTGAATCCTCCCCTGGCACTTGGCCTACTGTCTTGTTGCGGCTGAGAATTTCCAACACTGTTTACATTTCGTGGATGCTGGGGTGGTGCCCGCCAGGTCATATCTCTGCCGCCCTGTCTTGCCTCGTTTTGTTCGGCTACTCTCTTGCGGTGATCATCATCAGACAGAATGTAATCCTCCAATTCCCGAAATAGATCTTCAACTGTCTCAGGCTTCTTTCTTGTGAGGTGGGAAGCCGTTGGCCCTGGGGTGAGACCTTTGATCAGTGCCTTGATCGTTGTCTTGTCATCAGCGTCGGGGATCTGAGACCTCTGTTGCATGAACCTTGTCACGAAGTTCCGCAAGTGGTTCCCCGTCCTTCGCTTGCGTTGTACGGATCCGAGGCTTCGGCCGTTGTGTCATGGAACACCCGAAACGCTTGCATGAATTTTGTTTTGAGATCTACCCATTGTAGATCGAGTGTGGAGGCAACGCAGTGAGTACCAATTCGATCGGTCCTTCGCAAGCTATGATGAAGGATTTAGCGAGTGCAACATCATCTCCTCCTGCCGAGTTCACAGCTGACTCGTATCTCATGAGAAACTGCCTGGAGTTTCTGAAGCCGTTGTACTTGGGAAGAGAGACAGGCTTGAACTTTGGTGGCCAAGGTGCTGTTTGCAGCCCTATTGACAGCGGCGATTCAGAATCCACGAAGTGTGAGACTCCATTTCCCGCGAAAAAGTTTTCTTTCGGGGATTCTCTTGCAGGCGCAGGGTTCGCTGCGGTGTTTCTTGCCACGGGGAGCCGTTCTCTTGTTCTTTCATTTCGTCAATTTCTCTCTGTATTGCTTGTATTTGCTCTTTTGCTTTGTTCAGCTGCTCTAGCTTTTCAGAGATTTTTCTCTTCGCCTGCAACTGAGTCGCGGACTTTTCTTTGTCTTTCTGTAGTTGTTGTATCTTTTGGTGGACCATGGCTAGCTCTCTGTCTATGGAATCATCGTCAGCATCAACATTCTCGTGCTCTTGTTGCTCAGCAGGTTGTTCTTGGATGTGAGCTATCTTTTCTGCTCTTGCCTTCATGAGGGCTTCGAGCTTCTCTCTTCGTTGTTGGTCTGTTACGTTCGAGGACTCAGGAACAGACGAGTTTACGTTCCCCTGGGTGAGATGGCGATCTTCCTGGTTTGCCTGCACTGGAGCCGTCTTCTTTGACTTCTTCTGAGGTGGCATCGTGAGTTTCTTTTCGGCTGGAACACGGTGGGCGCCAATGTTGGGGGGTACCGGAAAAATTCGGATAACTACCCTAACACGAGTAGAGTTCTCAACACGTTCAAGTACAAGATTAGGGCGCAAAGAGACTGTGAACCTCTCTGCAAGTAGCACAAGTTCCAAAAAAGTCTGAATCCGTTTACACGTGCCCTTGCGCCCCCTTTTATAGGGAGACGAAGGGACTTTTACATGCCGATAACACCCTCGGGCTCGGAGAATATTCCTAATGTGAACACACACAAGAATGTCTTTTCCCACCTAACATATTTACAAATCTGCCACTAGTTCACACTCTAAACCCGGACTTTTTGGGACTACAACTTTGACTTTGCTTCTCCCGTAGTTCGTGAATGTCCTCGCCCGAAATTCCCGAACTAGGTCTTCAACAGATTCCCGAAGTAGCTCTTGCTTCCCAACAAAGTTCGTGCACTCGTCCGCGCGCCCGAGTCCCGACCGTAGTCTTCATCGATTCCCGAATCGGCAGTTCTCCGAAATTCGGACCATCAACAGTTGAGATTCCGGGCTCCCGCATGTTCGTGACTCCGCCTCATCGCCGAATCAAGATTCCCGAATTCTGCACATTCGCGAATTCGTGACTTCACTGGCTCCAGGCTTCCGAGAATCGCGAATTCCCTGCCCCTGAAAAACATGCTTTTAGAACTTTGTTAAGCTTGATGTTTCGAGGGTGACGGGTTTTCCTGAATTCCCCAACATCAATCAGCTTCTTTTCCGTGCTGCCGCTGAAATAGTGGGCGTGGAATTTCCGTTCCAGCTTCTTCCATGTGCCTACTGATTGAGGGGGCAAAGATGAAAACCATTGGAACGCCGCGCCCGTCAGTGACATGGGGAAGTACCTGACCCTGAACGCCTCTTCAGATGAGCACTCTCCAAGCTGCATCAGGTAGCGAGCAATATGCTCCACCGTGCTCGTGTCATCCTGTCCGGAAAACTTTGTAAATTCCGTCGGAGGCTTTACTCTTGGCGGCAGGATCACGTTGTAATACCATTCCGGGAACGGAGGCGTGTAGGTAGGTCCCTGCATCTTAGGCTTGAGGCCGAATTGATTCTGCATCAAGTCGGCCATCTTCTGAGCCAGGATATCATCTTCCTGCACGCCCATAGCTGGTCCGTAACCCGGATTCGGGAGAGCATCGATGGCTTTGTAGTTCCCCACCTCGTGGTAGCCTCCGCCGTATAAATTCCTCTGCAGCCTATTGCTAGCTGGAGCAATCCTGTAGCCAGAAGCAAGTGGGGCTCCAGGCGAGCCGAATGCTAGCTCCCCGTACGTGGGCTGGTACGGGTTCGGCTGTTGCACAGGTTGTCCCGCGTTGCCCTGCGGCGGTGGCTGGACTGGTCGCCCTCCTGCGGCCTGTAGTCGGGGCTGAACTGGCTGACCTCCAGCACCTTGTGGAGGAGGCTGGAAGGCTTGGCTCCCCACGCTCTGCGGAGGAGGCTGGGCTGGCTGGCTCTGCAATGGCGGTTGAGAACTGGACTCACCCATCTCCACAGTGCCTCCTTGAAAGGGTGTTTTATTGAACACCTGCTCCATGCCTGGACCGAAGACAGCCACCATCATTTGTTTGAACACACCCAGGAAAGCTCTATGGTGCCTGCTTAAGACGTGGTCCGCGGTATCTCGGAACGCTTGCATGCATTCCTCCCTCTTTTGCTGGGTTGTAGCGTCACTCTCTCCTGGCAACAACACCCTGGGCATCTCATTTTTGAAGTATGGGACGCCGCTCCTGTTCTTCTTGAATGACAGCAAACACTTCTGTTGGAATTGATCCACGGCATCCTGCAGCTGTTGCCGCTGTTCCGGAGAGAGGTCTTCGACGTTGACATCCATGATATCCCCGATGTCAGGCATCTTGGTTTTCAGCTGTGGTCCCACCAGGCGTGCCAAAAAGTGTGTTGACGCAAAATCTGCACCTAGCGCCAAGCACACAGCAAGCCGAACAAGCTGGCTTCACACGTGAAAAGATCACAAGACGTGGCAGTCAATTTTTCTTGAAAATTGACAAAAAGACAGAGTAGTTAAATTCCAAAGCTTTGAACTTGTCGGGTGGTACCAGACAGTTCCATATTTACGGCTATAGCGCCAAATGGGATGACATATAGCTATAGAAAGCTATCTGCCAGCAAACTGAAACTATTCGGGAGCTTTAAAAAGGAAAAAGTAACATAGCCAAATAGATGACGTAAGCATGAAAACGAATTGGTCTTTATCTAGACAAAGATGCACGCGCACAAGACCGTGACCGAACCCCGTGGTGATCAACATTAAATAATGAATAAAGTAAAAGCGCGAGCATAAATATGTAATAAACAAGCATGCATAGGTCCAAAGCACTAGTCTACCGCATGTCTAGGTACTTTAAAACCCGTCGGGTGCGACACCAAGCGAATCTATCCACCGCATGATACAACTTGCTTGGGATCGTGCCACCTTCCGCAAACAGATCTATCCACCGCGTGATACGATCTAAATATGGAAAGCTAAAAGCATACAATATTTAAAGCATGAATTATGCACGTGTTTCACTCATGAAGAACATAACCGAACACGGCTGAACAACCGATTCGGGGTCCATGAAGAAGGAACGAACATTACCAAGTAAGATAAATCTATCAGATTGATTTGAAATCTAATCCACCGGATGATCAGCTCCAAAACAACCCAAAAACCTGCATCTACCGCATGATACCCAGTTCTTTCAAGATTTATACAAGCTTTGGCAAGCTTGAACCCGCAACACGTAACAACCTAGATCGACTCGGTTTCGGCTATCAAAGAGCATGTGATCCACGTGTCAATTTAGCCAAAAGCACAAACTTGATTCGCATAAGGATCATCAAAAAGGATAAAGCTGATCCAAACCCATCTAGATCGGGCAAAGAGGTGTCGCATGAATTTAAACATAAAGCAAAAACTCAAAGCAACACAGGGTAACTTAATGAATCTATTGAATCTTGCCAAAATTCAACAGAGCCGATAACTAGCTTCGAGCTAGATCTTAGCCTACCGCATGGCTCATGACCTAACAAGAAACCTTCTTGAACCAAGCTTGAATCTACCGCATAACACTAAGCATGGTAACAAGACTACTTGCATCAGATCTAAATCCACCGCATGATACTAGATATGATACAAGGTTGCCGGTACTCACGGAGGTCGACGGATCGATGAACCCTCTCGAAGAACTCGACGACACGACAAATGGACTCTAGGGTTTGGCGTAAAGCCGGTTTGTACTGAGAATGATTTCGTCTCTGTTACATACATTCAGGGTTCATATTTATACCCTGCCAAGCACGACCTCGAATGGATTTGATACCTAATTTATCTCTAAGCTTGATCGCTTATCCATCCATTCGTTCTTTCCGCTCGGGCCATGTCACCATATAATCCCGCAAAATCAGCTCAACAGTTTCCTTGCCGAAAGGAAGCAGATAGCCGACCGCGGATTTTTCTGCTGAATGCATCTGAAGAAACCTTCCTTCCGCCGGACGGATTTCTCACCGAGTTGGACCCACGAGTCAGACTCCTTACCAAATTTTGGTGTTAACAGCTGGCAATCAAGCGACTTGGGGAGGTTTGCAGGTGCCTAAGGGTGCTACCGAGCAGGCGGGGCGGCGGCGAGCGCGAGTGGAAACGCGAGCTCGGGGCGGCGGCGGCAATGGCGGCGGTGCGGCTCGGGGGTGGCGCGCGGAGGGGAGAGGAGATGCTTTTATAGGTGGCTCGGGGCGTCCGTGGATGACGGCGGGTGACGGCGAAGATGCCCGGCCGTGCTACGGGGCTCGGGCGGCATGCGTACGGCGGCGACGCCGCCGTCACACCGGCGGTCCGCGGCGTGCGCGCGCGCACGGCGGCGCGGACTCGAGGCCCTCGGGCGAGGGGGTGCGTCGGGGTGCGAGCGGCTCGGGCGGAGCGCGCCTTGGGCCATGCGCGGCCTCGGGAGGCGCGGGCGCGGATGCCGGGGCCGGTGGCGCGCGGCCGGTGACGGGCGGCGCGCGGGGCGCGCGACGTCGCGGCGTGCAACGCTCTGGCCCAAGTTGTTTTACTGGTGCTGTCTTTGAAATAGAATTGCTCCAAAATTTTGTATAAAAGTCGACCAAGTGATGAATACCAAAGTTGTAGATCTATCTACCCTTAACAATTTCTACAAAGGCTATACATGGTTTTTCCTCACAGAATTTGAGTTATTTGAATGCCAACTTTGAATGTCAGCCTGCTTCTGCAAACAGTGAATTCTGTCTTGCAACTCATTTTCCAAGCTTTTCCCCTTAAAATTTGAAATGCCAATCTACATGAAAGTTGTGTCCCTCATCAAGATGGACAACTTTCATAAAGGTAGAATTTTAAGTGTTTAGGTGAATTTTGGAGAATGCGGCAAAAGTTCCGGCAGACACCTGTGGACACTAGAGTGGCAAGGGGTTTGACCAAACCTTTGACCATGGGTTGGCCCCACAAGTGTGCTTACTAGTCAAAAGGGGTCACTAGGGTAGGTTAGTGAGTTTTTCGAGGTGAGGGCCCAGGTTGATCGTGATTTGACCACTGTTGCCTACTTGACCGGTTGTTAGGGTTAATTAAAAACCTGGGGCGTCACAATATCGAGCTTCAGTTTTCGGGCTAGGTCCGGGCCGAGCCCGGTCTTGGGCGGGCTGTCCGCACATGTTATGGTGTAAAATAACTAAAAACAACCTTTCAGGTCGGGCTCGAACCAAACATTTTTTTCACGGGCTTCAAGATCTCTGACCACGCCCGTCGAGTAAGGTTCGTGGGTGGGCCTGGCCCAGGTTAGGCCAGCGGGTCGGGCCGAGCGCAGCCGGGCTAAAAATACTCAGATATAGCTACAACTACCAATAACAAAAACCAACACAACTAGAGGAAACAACATCTAACTAATAACCGAGGCACAAAACAAACGTCACAACCTAAAACACCTAAAACTTGAACGAAAGGGACACCATGACTGCAAGCACATCATCGAAGCTCACAACATGAACCCAGAGAGAGAGAGTCATGCAAGACGATGCCTCCAAGGAGGGGAACGACGCCAACGCTGACATCATGTGCCTGCCCACATAGGAGCATCCCAAGTCTTCATCCAGAAGAACACAATGGAAGGAGGCTGCAACAACAACTCCAGCGAGGAAAGCTACATTAGTGGAAACACAACCGAACATTTCAAAAGTGACTTGTTATTGGTTTATGGTCCATGCACATGATTTTAAAACTATCACTTTACTACTGATAGCGAGATATTTTAACCATATCATTTTTTTAAAAAAACAGCAAGGGAAACCCCTATTAATTTTTTTCATTATAAGCAAAACATATGTACAAGTTACAAGGTCCTAGTCCCAAAAAGAGACCCTAAAGGAGAGAAAGTTAATTGAAATTACAAAACCACAAATTAAGCTCTAGACTCAAGGAAGGCTTGGCAAAACAAAATTAGCCTCCCGCCGCTAGCAACCATCCCAGCACGCGAGGTGTCACTCCATGTGGTGGGTCCCGCTAAGCGCGCACACCCTCTCTCTCTTATCTTTCTTTCTGGTCTTCTCCAAGCAAACCGCGCAGCAGCAGCTCTAGGTAGCCAACCGCTACAACCCATGCACGGCATACCTGATCATGTGTCCGGCCGTGACGGGTTCGGGTCGGGTCATGTCGGGTTATCGGTCGAAAATCATGTCCCGCGCTCAACTCCTCACACGTGTGGGTTGGGTCGGGTCGGGTTTGGTCGGATTTCGGATTTTTAGTTATAATTTTCAGGTTGAGTCGGGTTGGGTCGGGTTATTTTTTGAGCTCAGGTGAAAATTTCGGAACGCACCCAACCCGTCGTACGGTACGGTCGGGTCGGGTTTTTTCGGGTGGGTCGGGTCGAGCAGCCCATGATCAGATATAATGTACGGTAGATGGGGAGTGGTAGATGGGGAGTGGTGACGATACGACAGTGTTAGGGATGGGGACCGACGATTCTCACCAGATCCCCCACGAGCAGCAACACACAACTGCCTAAGGAGCAGATCGAGCTCGTCGCGCATCTGGGGAGCTTTGCTCGCTCCAGCGGCAGTGACGGTCGACGAAGAGAGGAAGACTGTTCGTGGCTGTCAACGAGCCAGGCGGCGGTGGTGCTGATAGTTCACGAGGTGAGGATTTTTCGCAGGGGGTGTATGGGGTTCCACTGGATCCCGAACGGAGCCCATGGGGAGCAAGTGAAGGAGCACGATGGAGCTTACTGTGGAGGCGGTGGTGCTCCACCGGTGCCGGAGATACTGAGTTTTTCCCGTATTTTCTCTTTTCTTTAATTTCAAAAATGTTTTCTACCCATATAATTTTCCGCAAGGAAAAACTTATATGCTTATAACTTTCCTCTTTCTTACAAGGTGTGCATATAACTTTTCATATTTTCACAAGTTGTGCGTATAACTTTTCTTCTTTTACACAAGTTGTGCATATAACTTTTTTTCTTTTACACAAGTTGTGCGTATAACTTTTCATATTTCAAACGTTGTGAGTATAAGTTTCTTCTTTTACACAAATTGTGCATATAACTTTTCATATTTCACAAGATGTGTGTATAAGTTTTCTTCTTTTACACAAGTTGTGCATATAACTCTTCATATTTCACAAGTTGTTGTGACACCCCAGGTTTTTAATTAGCATTACTAGTGCTAATGACCTAGTCAACCAAGTCAAACGTGTTGACTCTAGTCAAACCTTGGTCAACCTGGGTCATCACCTCGAAAACCTAGTCGATAATTGCTAATGGCCGTCTTAATCATGTCAACACACCCTTCTGGTCAAACCTTGGTCAAACCGTAGTCAAATGTTGGTCAAAACCCCTGTTGTCCTTGAACCCTCCAAGAACTTTTGTCGCGTTCTCCAAATTTCACTTAAACACTTTAAAATCGGCCAATATAAAAGTTGTTTGTCTTTTCGAGGGACACACTTTTCATAATTGGCGACATTTAAGATTTTGAGTGGAGATTTGTGAAAACTCAGTCAACTGCAACAGAGTACTATTCCGTAGCGCCAAGAAAAACCTGAACTTTGCCAGCAGTTTATGCAAAATCTGTTGCTCAAAACTCCTATGAGCCTTTCTAGAAGTTGCAGAGGGCAGCTTGGCCTACAACTTTGCTTATTAGCTCCTAGTGCACTTTAGTTCAAAATTTTGGAGATTTTCGCAGTCAAACAGGGGCACATGAAATAGAAGCAGGCGACGTCCTGAGCGTCGTCGCGCCCGCACTCCCGCGCGCGCCGCCGCCGCCGCGTGGCGCACCCGCGGCCCTCGCCGTCGGGCCCCCGGCCAATCCACGTATCCCGAGGCCACGCTCCCGAGGCCGCACGCAGCCCCAACGCCTTGGAGCCCGCGCCCCGCCGCGTGTCGTCCGTCTCGCGCATCCACGCCGGCCCCCGCCGCATCGCCCGCCGGCCGTGCATACCGTGCTGCCGCAGCCGGCCCCCCTTCTCCCTCCCTTCGCTTGCTTCGAGGCTAAGTCTCTGCACTCTCCCACACACTGCTCGCTGCCTATAAAAGGCACCGCATGTCCTCCCTCGCGCGCGTGACTGCGTTGCCGCCCGCCATGGAAGCCGCCGCTGACGAACTCCCTCTCCCACTCACGCCCAGTGCCGACCAAACCCCCTAGGATCTTCCCCATTAACCCCTAGAGCTACACGTGTCGCGCATTGCCCCGGGCACGTCATCCTTTCACCGGATGTCCAGCCGCAGTGGCCGGTCCACCTCCGCCGACCGCGCTCACCGCCGGTCTTCCCCGCCTTCAACTCTGTCTCAAATCGACCCCTAGCAGTCCCTAGCTCCTCCCCAGCTACTTCCCGACCAATAACGGCGGCGAGCTCGCCGGAATTCGGCCGCCCGCGCTGCCGGCCATGGTCAAGGACCGCATTGCAAGGTCAACAATCTTTCTAGGGTCTTAGATGCAAAGCAAGGGTATGTCTGTAAGGCTTTGAAAACTTCCAAGGGCCTTTTTGAAAAATAGATCTTCAATAGTCTTTGGGTTTTAGTTGAATCTTGTAAAATTTGTAAAAAATTCAGAAAAATGCAAACTAAATTTCCCATGTGAATAACCCTGCAACTTTTGTAAAGCATGACCCTACTTTTGAGTGCTAGTTTTTGCATGAAAAATACAAAACTATTAATCCTAGATCTGTTGTAGTTCAAAATCTACAAGTGATCTGTAGATGAATTTTGGATATGTTGTCTGTTATGCCCTGCCTAGCTTCTGTACCAATAATTGCACAAAGTTAACGTGTAGATCTTTTATTATGAATTGTTTTGTATTTATGCTGAATCTTTCTAAATGATTTTTAGCTAAAACTAATTATATTTTTGTGCTCAACTTCTGCATGTGATCTTTGTATGCCTTATTACACCTCTGGTGCAAGAAGTAATTATTCTTGTTTTATTCTTAGATTTACATCTAAATGCCGAGTTCAAATTTTATATTGGATCTTGATGTGTTTGTTAGTCATAGATGATGTAGGAGTGACTTTAGCTGCATAGATATTTTATTTATTTATTTATGTATTTCTCATAACTTTTGGTAGCTAGGAAATGTCATTTTTGGTATTTTTGTTTTGTGGCCCTTTTAAATGTGTACCTTGGACTAGTAGATTTGTTTAGGTAATTAGGGCATGCAATGCACCTTTCCTTGTTTTTATAATTTATTTTGGTAACTAAAAGACTTGAAA
This sequence comes from Cenchrus americanus, assembly GCA_947561735.1. Lineage (NCBI taxonomy): Eukaryota > Viridiplantae > Streptophyta > Magnoliopsida > Poales > Poaceae > Cenchrus > Cenchrus americanus. The sequence continues at coordinate 76,934,992 of OX387245.1, read as the reverse complement.
TCCAAATAGGCTTCACTCTAAGTTTAAATGGGAAAAATCCCAATGACTCACTTAATGACCTTGTTAAAATGTTGAGTAGCTTATTTAGGAGGTAAAGATCCACCCTTGCTATTTTTTTGAAACTAAATAGCTTTATTTTCTTAAATATGTATACAGTCATTATCAAAAAGATTAGATTAATAAACCTCCACATGTCATGTCCTTAATGGAAAGAAATGCAAATTAAATATTTGTCAAGTTGAATATGGACAACAAGAGATGGATGTGATGATTAAACTCTCAGTCCACACAATAACCCTGCATATGCATCCCGTGTAGAACTCCTCAACGGTAACTACTCGCTCGTGCCGGAAGCCGAGGTAGGAGGAGCTGACGCGGAGCTGCAGTACATGGAAGTGAACGAGGACACCGAGGAGCCCCAGGCTAACTAGTGTTTGTCCAGTGTGTGGGCACCCTACCGTGTGTTTAGGTTTACCTTGCAAGGTTTAAATCAATCAGTTGTCAGCCTCTCACAGTTATTTGAGACTACTTATCCAACTGGCCATGATATCCCTAATGATGGAACTTTGTGAATATTTATGTTTGATTAATTGTATTGCACAACTTATGCTTGCAATAGCTTGCTCATGTAGAAAAGAGTAATCAACTAGAACCAGAGCTAAAATCTTTAAAGTAAGGACATACTCTTGGTTGTTTTCAGCAAAAGAACTCCAGTGGCCAAAAAGCCTCTCATGTCTAGAGTTTGGTGATGTAGTTGTCACCGACAGATAAGAGTTGCTGAGTATTAGTATACTCAACCTTGCATTAAATTGTTGATTTCAAGTAATGCTTTTAGTGATGTGTGGCCTGGAGAGATCCCGCCTGGCTGGGAGCTGGAGTGAGTGGAAGACGACAAGTGAAGGCATTGTGGCAGCCTCTTGTGATGCTCATCGCACCGCTTAGTTAATTTCCATTGTTTTCGAACTCTAAACTTCGTCATCATGTCAAGTACTTCGGTTTGTAATAATTAAACCTTTCAGAGATGATTTGGATGTTAATCATGTGTTGTACTCTAGACTCGCCTTCGCGTGAGTTTTAATGCATATATGTCGATCCTTTGTTGCTATGTAAGTGATTTCATCGGGCGTTAACCCGACAACTAACGACAGAATGATTCTTTATTATTGCTTAATGACCAAAGTGGATTGGTTTAGGCGATAGTACGGCATTTTCCTGGGCGGATTGTCACACCTGGTATCAGAGCGATTATATGCACCAGAGTTTAATTAACAACCCTAATCATTGTTTTTTGAATAAAATTTGCCAAGATTATTTGGAGTTGCAAAATACGTTGGTCCATTGAGGATGGATTTAGACCAGAGGCCCTAGAGAGAATTTTTGGGTTCTTTCGGGTGGCTTACAAATCTATGGTTTATTTTGCTAACTTCCAGCACATTTTATTCTTGTTAGAACTTACTTTCTGTACAACCATACTAGTTCATCACGTTTTGCCATATGTGGTGGTGCCACAGGAATGTCCTGTGAGGGTGGATGAGACCTATTCTAATGGGAACCCACGTCGTGTTTGTGTCTCATCATGTTTTGCTATACGTGGTGGTATCATGTGAAAGTCATGTGAGGGATGGATGGGACCTAATCCAAACGGAACCTACCGTCGCGTCTGTGTCTCGCCACGTTTTGCTATACGTGGACGTTCTACATTGTGAATATGCGAGGCAAGGATGCACTCCATTCAAAAGGAGAGTATCTGAGGTTGACGATGTCCATGCAACGGCTTGACGCATGCATACCGTTTCTATAGCGAACGGTATTGTATGTGGACGCTTCCGTGACATGTTGTCCTAGAAGGTTCTTTTCTGCAGGTACAATAACAACACTCCGTTAGTTGCTAAGTGAGCGTCGAATAGTTCTCGACTAGCTATTATAAGGAGAGACGAATAAAAGCCTTGCCACCGGCACTAACGTCGATTTTGGCTTGATCTCCGTGTGAGGACGAATAGGACGTATTGCATCATGTTAAAAATCAAAACAACTTAAAAATGGACCCACACATGAAAATGTGTGCTTTCTAAGGAAAAATTTTGCTAGTGTGCGGTTTTTGTGTTCTAGCTTTGCCTCTCATGTATAGGATGTTGTTGCTGTCCCAAAAATCTTTGTGGCTGCTAGCTTGAACTTTTTCACCATGTTCTAAGAATAATTGGACTAGATGATCTATACCAAAGTTGCTCCTTATCTAATCTGGTTTGCGCTCGCAAAAATTTGCGGTCATAGCTTTTGTATATGTCAAGTTATGCTCAGATTAGTGAACCGTTGTCATGCTGTTTTTTCTGGAAATCCACTCAGAAACCTTGCTTAGTTGAAGCACCTTCCTAACCTTTCTAGATCAACCTTTGAATACCAAAAATGTGTCTCCTAATCTTGCTGAGTTGCTGCAAAAAAATCGAGAATTTTTGGGGCTCTGATTTTTAAGTTATGAATTTTTGTTCACAACTGCGAGAACTTTATGTCATTATGTATGTATGCTCGCTTCGAGTTCTAACATACGATTGTACCTTTGTACACAAGACTACCCCAGTTTTGTCCAGTAGGAGAAAAGAACTTTTTCTATTCTACCATGTCAGTTGGGTAATGTCTTGATCTTAGAGTTCAATCTTCAGTTGTAATCTTCTCCTGTCAACATGTTATCTCCATCGACTTGTATCCCTTCCAAACCCTCCTTGAGTTTATACATGTTGGAGCACTAAGCTGTTCTTTGTATCGATATCCTTGTCATGATTACTTCGATCTTTCAATTATGAACTTATTCTTCCTGGTCTTGCTCACAACAATTTGAATAAAAAAATATCACTTTTTGGGTATGCATTTGCATAGCATGTGCATTTGGAAACCTTGGGTGAACCAACGTGCATACGCACGGAAGATTTCAATACTCCTACTCTATCCTTCTTATGATTGGTGATGTTGTTGTCCCATAACCAAAGGCGCCGCGACGGAACCTAGGGCATCGTGTGCGCTGCAACCATATGATTGCCACTAGAAGCGCCCTAGGTATCTTGGTTGTGAGAAGGCAACTCGCCAGACATATCCTCCTTCTCAACCCTATGATTGTCATCTTCATCACTTACTCATTCCAAGGGTAATCAAGTCATGCTAACATGCATCATGAGCACCATACCGCATAAGCATGTGCATCATGCCTTCATAAACATGTGCATCACACCAATTCTAAAATCATTACACCATAGTGTAACGAATCGATACCACCCAAATTCACAAGCTAATTAAAATGTGAGAAAGTTTGTTCTGAAATTCTGATACCAACTCATCTCTTCATACTTTCCCCGCTTGCACCCGCAAATAAACTCCCTACAAAAGCTCTCCATAACTTGTCACCTTTGACTACTCTTATGGGCTGACCTTGAACCGATGATGGTTATACTCTTTGGCCTATAATCACATCATGGTGGCTTCCCAAGGTAATTCAGAAATCTTAGAAAACCATCATCCCCTACCTTGTCCTTGGATTTTCGAATCTCGGGACGAGATTATTTGTAAGGGGGGTAGGCTGTGACGCCCCAGGTTTTTAATTAGCATATTAGTGCTAATGACCGAGTCAACCAAGTCAAACGCGTTGACTCTAGCCAAACCTTGGTCAACTTGGTTCATCACTTTCTTGATTTTGACTAAATGATCCCTAACTTCAGATTTGAAACGAGCCTTCCACGAAGCACAACTTGGTGGCTTGTGATTAAAAACATAGTCATTCCTTTCAATCCAAATAGCCCAGGCACCTATCATGAAGATTTCCATAAAGAAAGGTAGATTGAACTGCTGCTCAGCAAGAAGAATTTTGTGATGGATATTAGAGTTCTCATTCCATTGAATACCAAGAGCAAACCAACGGTTAGTTGCAGAGGGACAATCAAAGAACAAATGTTCCATAGTTTCTTCTAAATCATTGAGACAAAGTGGGCAGTTGTAGCCATCCTCCAGAAACTTGTTTCTTCCCCTGAGCATATTCCTGGTGTTCAGCTTGTCATTCAACAAAAGCCAGGCGAAGAACTTGATTTTGGGAATACATTTGGACTTCCATATCCAGGTAATAGTCATTAGCTGGCTAGAAGCCTTGTAATTTTCTTTTGCTCCTAGTTTTTTAGGTTTGTTGCTGCCTTTTTGCCCAACATTTGGTTGAGCTACTTCTCTTTTCTGCCATTTGTAAGTTTCCTGAACTTTGTCCTTTTAATTTAAGTTACCGGGGGGTTTGCCCAACGGTGTTTCCTCAAAAAAACCTAGGTCATCACCTCAAAAACCTAATCGACAATTACTAATGGCCCTCTTAATCAAGTCAACACACCATTGTGGTCAAACCCTAGTCAAATGTTGGTCAAAACCCATGTTGTCCTTGAACCCTCCAAGAACTTTTGCCACGTTCTCTGAATTTCATTTAAACACTTCAAAATCGGCCAATATAAAATTTGTTTGTCTTTTCGAGGGACACACTTTTCATAACTGGCGACATTTAAGATTTTGAGTGGAGATTTGTGAAAACTCGGTCAATTGCAACCGAGCACTATTCACTAGCGCTAAGAAAATCTGAACTTTGCCAGCAGTTTATGCAAAATCTGTTGCTCAAAACCCCTATGAGCCTTTCTAGAAGTTGTAGAGGGTAGCTTGATCTACAACTTTGCTTATTGGCTCTCAGTGCACTTTAGTCCACAATTTTGGAGATTTTCGCAGTCAAACAAGGGCACATGAAATAGAAGCAGGCAACACCCTGAGCGCCGTCGCGCCCACACTCCCGCGCGGTGTGTGCGCGCCGCCGCCATGTGGTGCCCCTACGGCCCTCGGCGTCCGGGCCCCGCCAATCTGCGCATCCCGAGGCCACGCTCCCGAGGCCGCACGCGGCCCGAGCGCCTTGGAGCCCGCGCCCCGCCTCTTGTCGTCCGTCTCTCGTAAGTGCAATCAAGCCCGTAAGTGGGTTTTGGTGATGTTGAACACTTAATTAAAGGTCCAATGAGCTTTTGAGTATGAGTGACATGTTCAAATTTGAAGAAAGGTAAAGAGGAAAGAAAGGTGACCCCTCATTGTTTGAAGAGGTTTCCTAGGGCTCAAGACAAGATTTAAATTCATTTTCTATTTTGAATTTGAGTATAGTAAAAGTTGTACTATTAAGAAGGATACTAACAGTGGCATGGATGAAACCAAGTGCTTAAAGATCTTCTCTAAAACCAAAATCATCCCAGCCACATATGACCTATTGAAAGTGCATCTAGGCCCCTAAGTGGATTTTGGTGAATTGAATGACAAGGCGATTAAAGGACTAATGTATTTGTCTAAGATTGTGAGCAGGTTATATTTACATATTCATAAGCAATTATTGAAGTATTTATTTATGGAGGAATATTATATGGATCACATTGGAGAAGACAAATATATTTATGTTCCTAAGGTATAAGTGACAAGTATCAAGCAATAAATGAAGATAAATATTGGGATAATTTGAGAAGGTCAATTCATGGTCTCCCATATGCGGACATGGCTTGATTAAAATTACAAGGATCACAAAAGAGAAGATGGTAATTCTCTAAGTCAAGTGCAAGGCTTCATGTGTTTATTAAAAGAGGACACAAGGATGAGTGTACACATTATGGTTCTAAGTTGGAAGCTTGCACGTTCGTTGTCAATCAAGATCAAGCATTTGAAGTGGGTTTTTCAAATGAAGGTTAATTATGTATGAAGCAAAGTGGAACTCAAAAGTGGATGGGGTAAGTGATGAAGAGATCAACCGAGGTGTCTAGGGTGAGGGACTAAGCAATCTTTGGGGCCGTAGCTAAGCCGTCATTAGTGTTTTGCTAAGGTGAAGTTCTAGCATTCGTGGGGTCTCCAAGTATCATATCCAAACCATAATTGAGGGAAGCAATGCAAGTCATCAACTTGTTAAGATCGGCAATATGGAGTGACTCATGGATCCAAATGTGCATTCCTATGCTATATGGAAAGATCCTAAGTCACTAGCTCAAGTATGGACGTGCTCAAATCAAAGGCTATGTTGAAAGCCCTCAAGTGGATATTGATCAAGTATGGCAAGATTGAAGATATCCAAGATCACGAGGTCAACAAAGTGTTTTTATTTATTCTTGAGTATAGGTACGCCGTACTATCAAGAGGGATGCAACTTAGCGAGTTGACCAAGTCAAAGTGCTCATTAGTTGACCTAAGTGAGATCTAGCCTTAGAGTGTGCTAACAAACCTTCCTAACCTAACTCCGAGCCATTTCATCTCGGTGGTGAAGTGCTAGTTTCATAGAAAAGGGTTTTGGGGGTGTCTTGGGCCCGGCCGGTCGGCCGGTCGGGGCACGCCGTCCGGCCGGTGCCGCTAGCCCCAACGGCTAGTTTTTCAAACACCGGTCGGCGGTGTGGGGCACCGGTCCGACCGGTGCCGCCCGAGGAACAACGGCTAGTTTGCTCCTTTGAGGGGTATAAATACCCCAAGCCTTCTTCAAGTGAGGGTTCTTGTTTCTAGTGACTTTGCTTGAGGTCCCAAGCCAATTCTTGCAAGCTCTTAGACTTAGTGGCTCTCCCCCAACCCTCTCTTTGTGAGATTTGTGGATTTAAGCCATATTCTTTGTGTTGGGTTGAGAGAGTGAGCTCAAGAGCGACCCTATGAGCTAACAAGAGCATTTCCATAGCTTGAGCACTTTCGTTTTGCGTCTACAAGCTTTGAAGCGTTTGTTACTCTTGGAGGTTTGCCTCCTAGATGGCTAGGCGTCGCCGGCTAGTGTCGGTGATTAAACCTCTCGACCTCCATGGGAGGTACCCGCAGCAAGGTACAAGGTGAGGATCTCCATGATCTGGAACCCGAAGGTACCCACGAGGACACAAGACACAAGATTTATACAGGTTCAGGTAGCCGGAGTAGCTACCCTACGTCTTGTTTGGAGTAGTATTGCGCCCTGCGCTTGGTGTTATTCCCCGAAGGGATTGTGGATGTGCGGCTAGGTACCCGGCCCTCCTTTATATAGTCCAGGGGGCGGGTTCCTAGTCGGTTACAAGGCAGGAGTCCTAGTAGGATTACACAAAGAGAGTCCTAGTAGGAGTACAGGGGAACTCTAGTAGGAGTCCGTCTTCATCCTTCCTTGCATGAGTACCCGGGGAGTATGCCCGACAAGCCCCCGAGCACGTTGGAGTCGAGAGTAGTAGTTCGAGTAGTCTTGAAGCCTCTTTGAGTAGTTATTGAGCGTCCTCGAGTACTGCTTGGAGAAGTCTTCAATAGTACTTGAACTCGCCACGAGGCGGAAGGTGGTGCAGCTCATCAGTCTTGAAGTCGAGATTATATGGAAGTGCGGTTGCAAAATCGCACTCCATATGGAGTAGCCCCCGAGCCTTAGGTTGAGTTGTAGACTCTGGCTGAGGGTCAATCTTGATTCTGCTTCCGTCTTGAAAAAATCAACTGATGGGTGTAGCCTAGTAGCCCCCGAGCCTTGGAACGATTGAAGAATCAATCCAAGGGTCTTCAATGTTCACGGAAGTCATCATCTGAAGTACTCTTGTAGCGTTCAGCCCCCGAGCTCATCGCCAGGTGAGTCGTAGGAGCCACGTCGAGTAGTTGTTGGTGCTGAGCCCCCGAGCTAGAGAGCTAGCGGAGACTACTCGAGTTGTTGTCGAGTAGTAATTTGGTGCGTAGCCCCGAGTTTGGGAACTAGCCGCGCCGGTGGAGGTACGCGAGCGTGCGGGAAGTCGTCGGCCGAAGCTTGACACGAAAGTAGAGATGCGTACATTATGTAGCATTTTTGTAGAAATTGAATCTACAAATGACAAATACAAATATGAAGATATATGTAAATGTCATGTGTCATGCTCTTGTTGTGGTCGTTAGGCGTCGAGTAGTTAGCTTTGATGCGGTTTAGCACCCGATCTTTGTGGTCGGCTTAGCCATAGCCCGCGGGGGCATGGAGGCATGACGGGAGAGCCGAGGCTTTGCGCGGATCAAGGCGTGTGCTACTGTAGCGAGACCATTAAGAGGTAGACGAAAGTAGTCGACATGGCGACAAGAGAGAGCGCGATTGCTCGTTGTTCCGCATGGCGGAGAGCAGGATTACGTAGTGCCTCCTCAGGGTGTAGCCATTGTGCGCCTCCAGCACTCAGTACACGAAACATCGTGGCAAGAGCCTCCTAATTTGGTGTACCAAGCCTGTGACAGTCAGTCAACAGTCCCCAAGGAACAATTGGCACGGTGTAGCTGCGGTGGCGGGGTAGCCGTTGAGAGGCGTACACGAAGTAGTCTTTGGCATTTGTTCCTGTATGTGGAGAGCAAGCCAAAGAAAAAATAATTATTGACATAAGTGACTTAGCTTAATTCGCGGACGAGTGTCGACGAAGCCGTGGCGGTCGGTGATGGAGGCGCGACGGTTGGAGCTGAAATCGACTAGTCGGAGGTGGATCCGACTAGTTGTCGATGACATAGTAGCCGCCCTCGACAAGTTTACTAGTCGAGATGAGTAGTCGAAGTAGTCGTACGCCCAGAAGACGACGTCGCGGCGGCGTACGGCGTAGTCGATGTAGAGCCGCTGCGGCCGAGAGACGTGTTCTCACGGTGCACGGCAAGGTTGACGTAGAGCCCGTGCGGCCAGATGACGAGTATTCTACAATGAGTTGGTGCGGCCACGAGATGATGTCGCGGGGCGGCGCACGGCGTTGTCGAGGACGAGTTGACGTTGCCGAGCGTCGATGTAGTTGTACTCGTGTACATCTTCCGTGTAGTTGCAGCGAAGGATATTGAAGGTACCCCCTGGTAGGCCTCGTGTGCACTTAGCAATTATTGCAAACTGGATTTGCTAAAGTACTGATGCCTTGGGAGCTAGATGCTATGCTCCGCTTCTAAACTTTGTTGGCCCTTGGAGCTCGTGACTCTGATTCTAAATTGATTTCTGCTGGCTACGATTTTGACATCGTGTGCAATTCGGACTTTGAATAGAAAATTGATTCCTTGCCGGACTCGTTGAAGGTAGCAGCTCAACGCGGTACTACGGCTGCGGTGTTCTTCTTCGTGCGGCCAGCCGAAACTGATAAGACTGCAACTTCAACATTGAACTTGACGAGTACAGATCCGGGACGGGGAAAAAAATTGGTATTGATTCCGACCGAAGCTTGGATGCAGAAGTTCGTCGAGTGCATGATTCAGCTAGTTGTTGAAGAACCGGCCGCCGTAGTAGATTGATTTTAATGATCGGTCCTTCGAATTCACCCGATGATCGTGATGATAGCCCCACGGTGGGCGCCAGCTGTCGGTGTTTAAACCTCTCGACCTCCATGGGAGGTACCCGCAGCAAGGTAGAAGGTGAGGATCGCCATGATCTGGAACCCGAAGGTACGCGCGAGGACACAAGACACAAGATTTATACAGGTTCAGGTAGCCGGAGTAGCTACCCTACGTCCTGTTTGGAGTAGTATTGCGCCCGCACTTGGTGTTGTTCCCGGAGGGATTGTGGATGTGCGGCTAGGTACCGGCCCTCCTTTATATAGTCCGGGGGGCGGGTTCCTAGTCGGTTACAAGGCAGGAGTCCTAGTAGGATTACACAAAGCGAGTCCTAGTAGGAGTACGGGGGGAATTCTAGTAAGAGTCTGTCTTCATCTTTCATTGCATGAGTACCGGGGAGTATGCCCGCGGCCTAGCTCCCAAGGTTGTGGTGAGCGAGCGGGAAGTTTGTAAGGGCTGCAATCTTGCCTCTTCGTGGAAAAGATCCCCTTAGTGTAAATGAGGAAAGTGGTTGAAAGTGACCCGACTTGTTGTGGGAATTTTCCCTTACAAGCTCCTCAATGGAGACGTAGCCATTCCTTAGTGGGTGGTGAACTTCGGGAAACAAATCCTTGCTTCTTCGTGTGGGTTGACTCTCTAAGTTATTTTTCTAGCATATTTGATTTGCTTCCGCTTCAATCTACTTGGGTGTGCTACTTGTGTGTGCAGGGGCCATTACCTTGCTTATGATCATCTACAAAGTCCACTCACCAAGTTTGGTTCGTGCTAGAAGTCAAGAGGTGCTTGAAGTTGTTTTTGCAGGTGCTCTATGCTACACCGGCTTGACCGGTGTAGGACACCGGTCTGACCGATGTCACCTATGAAGTCCAGTGCGTGACCGGTCTGACCGATCATCACCACCGGTCCGCCCAGGTGGAGCACTACCAACTCATGTTTTCGAGAAGAAAGAGTCTAATTTGGCCATTTCGTCTATTCACCCCCTTCTAGGCGACATCAAGGTCCTTTCAATTGCTATCAGAGCTTGGTGCTCCGATTTGAGCTTAACCGCTTGGAGTTTTTCGATGTCGACAACTCGTGAGGTACCGTTTGAGCCTCTAGCTTTAGATGGCTCAAACTACTCTTCTTGGCGCTCCAATGTTCTCATTGCACTTAATGTTTTGGGTCCCACCGCCGAGGGCATTATGATTGAGAGTATCCTTCCGAAGGATGAGACATGTGTCTCACCAAAGGAATTGGAGAAGAAGCGACTCAATGCCATTATTACTAACCTTTTGTGTAGTTGTGTATGTAGAGAACTAAAGTATCTTATCCTAAAGAGCAAAAGAATTGGTGAAGGTGCTCATCTTGTTGGTGTTTTAGGACCGGCAACCTACCAAGGGGAGTACCCGAGGTAGATGATTGTGGTAGGGATCGCCAGACTCGGAACTCGAAGGTATGTGCAAGGACACGGGACACAAGATTTATAAAGGTTCGGGCCGCCAAGGTGGCGAACCCTATGTCCTATTTGGGGGATCAAGTATGGCGCCCTGCGCTTGGTGTTGGTTGAGATCAGGTGCCCGGCTAGGTGCCGGTCCTCCTTTATATAGTCTAGGGGCGGGTTCCTAGTTGGTTACAAGGCGGAGTCCTAGTAGGATTACACGGAACGAGTCCTAATAGGATTACATGGGAATTCTAGTAGGAGTTCGTCTTCATCCTTCCTTGCATGGGTACCCGGGGTGTAAGCCCGACATGCCCCTGAGCACGTTGCAGTCGAGAGTAGTAATTCGAGTAATCTTCAAGCCTCTTCAAGTAGTTCTTGAGCGTCCTCGAGTACTGCTTGGAGAAGTCTTCAGTAGTACTTGAAGCTCGCCGCGAGGCTGGAAGGTGGTCCAGCTCATCAGTATTGAAGTCGAGATTATATGGAAGTGCGATTGCAAAATCGCACTCCATATGGAGTAGCCCCCGAGCCTTAGGTTGAGTCGCAGACTCAAGCTAAGGGTGCGACTCAACCTAAGGGTCAATCTTGATTTCGAATCTTCTATCTTGATAAAATTGAATGATGGGTGTAGCATAGCAGCCCCTGAGCCTTGAAATGATTAGGTAATCAATCCAAGGGTCTTCAATGTTCGCAAAAGCCATCATCCGAGTACTCTTGCAGTGTGTAGCCCCCCGAGATAAGAGAGTCGTATGAGCCACATCGAGTAGTTGTTGGTACGGAGCCCCCGAGCTTGAGAGCGAGTGAAGCCTGCCGAAGTTAGCCTCGAGTAGTAATTGAAGTGCAGCCCCCGAGCTGGAGAGATTCCGAGTAGTAATTTAGCATCGAGCCGTGTAGCTTGAAAAGTAGCCATGCCGTCAGAGCTGACTTTAGATGCGACCGAAGTCGACTTTAGATGCGGCGGTGCGGACTTTAGAATGCGACTTGAAAACCGAAGTCAACTTTGTGTCCGCGGAGCGGACTTTGAGATGCGACTTGAAAACTGAAGTCGACTTTAGGATGCCGCGTGGAGCGGACTTTGATATGCGACTTGAAAACCGAAGTCGACTTTAGATTGCCGTGTAGAGCGGACTTTGAGATGCGACTATAATAGTCGACTTTGTGCCACGCGGGGTGGACTTAAGATGCAAAAAACGAAAAGCAGTTTCCAGAAAGCCAAAGCGAATAAAAAATTAGAGAAAACAAATAGTTTTGCCGCCGGAGCGGGCTTAAGATTGCGACCGAAGTCGGCTTGTGACACCGGAGTGGGCTTGAGTACCCGAGCCATGGATTTCAGACCCAAGGTACTATTGTCGCAGGAGCGAGCTTGAAGGTGCGACCGGAGTCGACTTGTGTACCTGGGCCATGGATTTCAGACCCAAGGTACAATTGCCACCGTAGTGGACTTGAAGGTGTGACCGGAGTCGACTTGTGTACATGGGCCATGGATTTCGGACCCAAAGTACGGAGGTGAAGACCACGTGCAGCTAGGGACCATCATTGCCGGGACGCGAGGGCCACTTATAGCTAGGTTCCATCGAAGCTTACACACGTAGTATGCTGCCGGAGCAAGCAAAGGTGCGACCGGAGTCGACTTTAAGTTACCGCACGGAGCGGAATTTAGAAGCTGCCTCCTTGGGATAGCCCCCGAGTTGATGAAGTAGGCTCATGGTGACTTGATCGATATACCCCAAAAGTAGTCAGCAGAGTGTAGCTCCCGTGAAAACCCGCTGAGAAGCGTACACAAGGGCATGTTGTCCTGCATGATGAAGAAAACAAGCCAAGAAAAGAAAAGGTAATCATTTAAATAAATGATTTAGCTGTTGCCGCCGGTGCGTACTTGTAGATGAAGCCGTGGCGGTCGACAATGGAGTCACAATGGGTTATTGTTGAAGTTGACTAGTCAGTGTTGATTCCGACTAGTTGTTGGGGGCATGACTGCCGTTCAAGACTAGTTTGGAAAACTAGTCGAGATGAGTGGTCAACGCAATGCGACCGGAAGAAGATGTTGCGGCGGCATGCAGCGTACTTGAAGTAGAGCCGGTATTGCCGCGAGACAAGTAGTCACGACGCATGGCGTGGGCGAAGTAGCACCGGTGTGGCCGCAAGACGAAGTCACGGCGGCCGCGCACGGAGTAGTCGAGCCGCAAGACAGAGTGACCGGGCGCACGACGGGAGCCAGTGCAACCGACCGACGAGAAGTCAAGCGGCAAGACAGCGCGTCCGAGTGCACGATGTAGGCGCAGTAGCACTGGTGCAGTCGGGCGATGAGTAGCTGAGCCGCGAGATAGAGTGATCAGGCGCACGACGAGAGCCAATGCCACCGACCGACGAGAAATCGAGCGGTGAATACGGCGCATCCGGATGCACGGCATAGGCGCAAGAGAGCCGGGTGCAACCGAGCGGTGAGTAGCCGAGCCGCGAGACGGAGTGATCGGGTGCACGGCCGAGAGCCGGGTGTGACCGACCGACGAGAAGTCAAGCGGTGAGAAAATGCAAGGTCGACGACGAGCCGCGTGAGGAGGCGAGGTACCGATCGCACATCATAGGCGAAGCTAATGATGAGTCGCGCAACGAGCCGAGGCACCCGAACGCGCGGCGTAGGCGAGCGGGTCGATGACGAGCCGCGCGACGAGCCGAGGCACCCGGACGTGCGACATAGGTGAAGTAGTCGACAACGAGCCGCGTGACGTGTTGTGCCGTGGCACCCGACGCGTGGCGTAGGCGAAGTAGTCGACGATGAGCTGCGCGACGTGCCGAAGCACCCGGACGTGCAGCGTAGGCGAAGTAGTCGACGACGAGCCGCGTGACGTGCCATGCCGTGGCTCCCGGATGCGCGGTGTAGGCGAAGTAGTCGACGACGACCTGAGTGACGTGCCGAGGCACCCGGACGCGCGACGTGGGTGAAGTAGTCAACGACGAGCCGCGTGACGTGCCGAGGCACTCGGACGCGTGGAGTGGGCGAAGTAGTCGACGACAAGCCTACACGAGGTGAAGTAATCGACGATGAGCCGCGCGACGAGCCGTGTGACGTGCTGAGGCACACGAAGCGCGGAGTAGGCGAAGTAGGTGACGAGTCGCGTGAGGAGCCAAGGCACCCAGACGCGCGGTGTAGGCGAAGTAGTCGACGACGAGCCACAGTGACCGGGTGCACGGCGGGAGCCATTGCCACTGACCGAAGAGAAGTCGAGCGGCGAAGACAGCGCGTTCGGATGCACGGCATAGGCGCAGTAGAGCCGATGCAACCGAGTGGCGAGTAGCCGAGCCGCGAGACGGAGTGAACGGGCACACGGCGAGAGCTAGTGCGACCGACCGACATAAAGTCAAGCGGCGACGACGGCACGTCTGGATGCACGGCATAGGCGCAGTAGAGCTGGTGCAACCGAGCGACGGGTAGTTGAGCCGCGAGACGAGTGATCGGGGTGCACGAGAGAGAGCCAGTGCGACCGATTGATGAGAAGTCGAGCGACGAAGATGGTGTGAGGTCGACGACGAGCCGCGCGAGGAGCCAAGGCACCCGAATGCGCAGTGTGGGCGAAGTAGTCGAGGACGAGCCACAGTGACCGGGTGCACGGCGGGAGCCATTGCGACCGACCGACCGATGACAAGTCGAGTGGCGAAGATGACGCATCCGGATGCACGACATAGGCGCAGTAGAGCCGGTGCAACCAGAAGACGAGTAGTCGCGCCGCGAGAAGCGCCGACCGGCGCACGGTGAGAGCTAGTGCGACCGACCGACGAGAAGTCGAGCGGTGAGACGATGCGTCCGGATGCACGGCACAGGCGCAGTAGAGCCGGTGCAACCGGACGACGAGTAGTCGCGCCGCGAGGCGGAGTGACCGGGCGCATGGCAAGAGCCGGTGCTACCGACCAACAAGAAGTCGAGCGGCGAGACGGCACGTCCGGATGCACGACATAGGCGCAATAGAGCCGGTGCAATCCGGATGACGAGTAGTCGCGCCGCGAGATGCGGTGGACCGGGTGCATGGTCGAGCCGGTGCAACCGACCAACAAGAAGTCGAGCGACGGCGCATTCGGATGAAGTAGAGTCGTGCAACCGGGAGATGAGTAGTTGCGGCGCTCGACGTGGTTGAAGTAGGGCCGTTGCGGACCGAAGTGACATGGTCGTACTAGCTTATACCTTCTCGTGTACGGCAAGCAAGGACCTTGAAACTTGCTTTGGTAGCCCTCCATGTGTGTAGCATAAATCTTGGTGAGCCTCCTAGTAGCTTTTGGTGTGCATGTAGCAAAAATCTTGGTGAGCCTCCTGGTAGCTTTTGGTGTGCATGTAGCAAAAATCTTGAAATTGGTACTTGTGAAACTAGCCTGCACATCTCGCCGTGTGGCACATCTCGCCGTGTCGCACATCTCGCCGTGTGGCTGTAGTGAGGAGCTAATGGGCTTCACATGTGCTTGCAGGAATCCGAGTTGCTACCAGCCAAAATCGGCTTTCAATCTGTGTTGGATTCGAATTACTGCGACACAACAATATGGATAGGGAAATAGAGCAGCTCGATTTTGAACCGAGGAGGAGTCCTGGACGGAACCGTCGAAGATGTTCAGTACAGAACCGATCAAGCTGACAAAAGCTGGGAGCGTGCGGTGTTCTTCACGACTTGGGATCCGAGTGTGAAAAAACCGAATTGACATTGATGCCTGATCTTGGTGCTCTGCACGGACACAGTAGGTCGGCATGGTGCAGATTTTGATGTGCTTGGACATAGTGGGTTGCGGTGATGTTGCCGTGACCATGGTCGAATCCACCTTGAACCCGAACACGGCAAGCTGCGATTGTTCTGCGCCGAGTAGATTGATTTCAAACTGATGCTCAATTGGACACAGCGAGTTGTTGATGAATAACCATGCCGCGTCGAGTAAATTGATCCGGTATGGTGAGGTCCTTCAAATTTTGGAGATTTTCGCGGTCAAACAAGGGCACATGAAATAGAAGCGAGGCAACACCCCGAGCGCCGTCGCGCCCACACTCCCGCGCGGTGTGTGCGCGCCGCCGCCATGTGGTGCCCCTACGGCCCTCGGCGTCGGGCCCCCGGCCAATCTGCGCATCCCGAGGCCACGCTCCCGAGGCTGCACGCGGCCCGAGCGCCTTGGAGCCCGCGCCCCGCCTCTTGTCGTCTGTCTCTGTAAGTGCAATCAAGCCCGTAAGTGGGTTTTGGTGATGTTGAACACTTAATTAAAGGTCCAATGAGCTTTTGAGTATGAGTGACATGTTCAAATTTGAAGAAAGGTAAAGAGGAAAGAAAGGTGACCCCTCATTGTTTGAAGAGGTTTCCTAGGGCTCAAGACAAGATTTAAATTCATTTTCTATTTTGAATTTGAGTATAGTAAAAGTTGTACTATTAAGAAGGATACTAACAGTGGCATGGATGAAACCAAGTGCTTAAAGATCTTCTCTAAAACCAAAATCATCCCAGCCACATATGACCTATTGAAAGTGCATCTAGGCCCCTAAGTGGATTTTGGTGAATTGAATGACAAGGCGATTAAAGGACTAATGTATTTGTCTAAGATTGTGAGCAGGTTATATTTACATATTCATAAGCAATTATTGAAGTATTTATTTATGGAGGAATATTATATGGATCACATTGGAGAAGACAAATATATTTATGTTCCTAAGGTATAAGTGACAAGTATCAAGCAATAAATGAAGATAAATATTGGGATAATTTGAGAAGGTCAATTCATGGTCTCCCATATGCAGACATGGCTTGATTAAAATTACAAGGATCACAAAAGAGAAGATGGTAATTCTCTAAGTCAAGTGCAAGGCTTCATGTGTTTATTAAAAGAGGACACAAGGATGAGTGTACACATTATGGTTCTAAGTTGGAAGCTTGCACGTTCGTTGTCAATCAAGATCAAGCATTTGAAGTGGGTTTTTCAAATGAAGGTTAATTATGTATGAAGCAAAGTGGAACTCAAAAGTGGATGGGGTAAGTGATGAAGAGATCAACCGAGGTGTCTAGGGTGAGGGACTAAGCAATCTTTGGGGCCGTAGCTAAGCCGTCATTAGTGTTTTGCTAAGGTGAAGTTCTAGCATTCGTGGGGTCTCCAAGTATCATATCCAAACCATAATTGAGGGAAGCAATGCAAGTCATCAACTTGTTAAGATCGGCAATATGGAGTGACTCATGGATCCAAATGTGCATTCCTATGCTATATGGAAAGATCCTAAGTCACTAGCTCAAGTATGGACGTGCTCAAATCAAAGGCTATGTTGAAAGCCCTCAAGTGGATATTGATCAAGTATGGCAAGATTGAAGATATCCAAGATCACGAGGTCAACAAAGTGTTTTTATTTATTCTTGAGTATAGGTACGCCGTACTATCAAGAGGGATGCAACTTAGCGAGTTGACCAAGTCAAAGTGCTCATTAGTTGACCTAAGTGAGATCTAGCCTTAGAGTGTGCTAACAAACCTTCCTAACCTAACCTGAGCCATTTCATCTCGGTGGTGAAGTGCTAGTTTCATAGAAAAGGGTTTTGGGGGTGTCTTGGGCCTGACCGGTCTGACCGGTCAGGGGCACCGGTCTGACCGGTGCCGCTAGCCCCAACGGCTAGTTTTTCAAACACCGGTCTGACCGGTGTGGGGCACCGGTCCGACCGGTGCCGCCCGAGGAACAACGGCTAGTTTGCTCCTTTGAGGGGTATAAATACCCCAAGCCTTCTTCAAGTGAGGGTTGCTGTTTCTAGTGACTTTGCTGAGGTCTCAAGCCAATTCTTGCAAGCTCTTAGACTTAGTGGCTCTCCCCAACCCTCTCTTTGTGAGATTTGTGGATTTAAGCCATATTCTTTGTGTTGGGTTGAGAGAGTGAGCTCAAGAGCGACCCTATGAGCTAACAAGAGCATTTCCATAGCTTGAGCACTTTCGTTTTGCGTCTACAAGCTTTGAAGCGTTTGTTACTCTTGGAGGTTTGCCTCCTAGATGGCTAGGCGTCGCCGGCTAGTGTCGGTGATTAAACCTCTCGACCTCCATGGGAGGTACCCGCAGCAAGGTACAAGGTGAGGATCTCCATGATCTGGAACCCGAAGGTACCCACGAGGACACAAGACACAAGATTTATACAGGTTCAGGTAGCCGGAGTAGCTACCCTACGTCTTGTTTGGAGTAGTATTGCGCCCGCGCGCTTGGTGTTATTCCCCGAAGGGATTGTGGATGTGCGGCTAGGTACCCGGCCCTCCTTTATATAGTCCGGGGGGCGGGTTCCTAGTCGGTTACAAGGCGGAGTCCTAGTAGGATTACACAAAGAGAGTCCTAGTAGGAGTACGGGGGGAACTCTAGTAGGAGTCCGTCTTCATCCTTCCTTGCATGAGTACCCGGGGAGTATGCCCGACAAGCCCCCGAGCACGTTGGAGTCGAGAGTAGTAGTTCGAGTAGTCTTGAAGCCTCTTTGAGTAGTTATTGAGCGTCCTCGAGTACTGCTTGGAGAAGTCTTCAATAGTACTTGAACTGCCGCGAGGCTGGAAGGTGGTGCAGCTCATCAGTCTTGAAGTCGAGATTATATGGAAGTGCGGTTGCAAAATCGCACTCCATATGGAGTAGCCCCCGAGCCTTAGGTTGAGTTGTAGACTCTGGCTGAGGGTCAATCTTGATTCTGCTTCCGTCTTGAAAAAATCAACTGATGGGTGTAGCCTAGTAGCCCCCGAGCCTTGGAACGATTGAAGAATCAATCCAAGGGTCTTCAATGTTCACGGAAGTCATCATCTGAAGTACTCTTGTAGCGTTCAGCCCCCGAGCTCATCGCCAGGTGAGTCGTAGGAGCCACGTCGAGTAGTTGTTGGTGCTGAGCCCCCGAGCTAGAGAGCTAGCGGAGACTACTCGAGTTGTTGTCGAGTAGTAATTTGGTGCGTAGCCCCGGAGTTTGGGAACTAGCCGCGCCAGTGGAGGTACGCAGAGCGTACTGGAAGTCGTCGCTGAAGCTTGACCTGAAAGTAGAGATGCGTACATTATGTAGCATTTTTGTAGAAATTGAATCTACAAATGACAAATACAAATATGAAGATATATGTAAATGTCATGTGTCATGCTCTTGTTGTGGTCGTTAGGCGTCGAGTAGTTAGCCTGATGCGGTTTAGCACCCAGTCTTTGTGGTCGCTGCTTAGCCATAGCCACTGGGGGCATGGAGGCATGACAGGAGAGCCGAGGCTTTGCGCGGATCAAGGCGTGTGCTACTGTAGCGAGACCATTAAGAGGTAGACGAAAGTAGTCGACATGGCGACAAGAGAGAGCGCGATTGCTCGTTGTTCCGCATGGCGGAGAGCAGGATTACGTAGTGCCTCCTCAGGGTGTAGCCATTGTGCGCCTCCAGCACTCAGTACACGAAACATCGTGGCAAGAGCCTCCTAATTTGGTGTACCAAGCCTGTGACAGTCAGTCAACAGTCCCCAAGGAACAATTGGCACGGTGTAGCTCTGTTGGCAGGTAGCCGTTGAGAGGCGTACACGAAGTAGTCTTTGGCATTTGTTCCTGTATGTGGAGAGCAAGCCAAAGAAAAAATAATTATTGACATAAGTGACTTAGCTTAATTCGCGGACGAGTGTCGACGAAGCCGTGGCGGTCGGTGATGGAGGCGCGACGGTTGGAGCTGAAATCGACTAGTCGGAGGTGGATCCGACTAGTTGTCGATGACATAGTAGCCGCCCTCGACAAGTTTACTAGTCGAGATGAGTAGTCGAAGTAGTCGTACGCCCAGAAGACGACGTCGCGGCGGCGTACGGCGTAGTCGATGTAGAGCCGCTGCGGCCGAGAGACGTGTTCTCACGGTGCACGGCAAGGTTGACGTAGAGCCCGTGCGGCCAGATGACGAGTATTCTACAATGAGTTGGTGCGGCCACGAGATGATGTCGCGGGGCGGCGCACGGCGTTGTCGAGGACGAGTTGACGTTGCCGAGCGTCGATGTAGTTGTACTCGTGTACATCTTCCGTGTAGTTGCAGCGAAGGATATTGAAGGTACCCCTGGTAGGCCTCGTGTGCACTTAGCAATTATTGCAAACTGGATTTGCTAAAGTACTGATGCCTTGGGAGCTAGATGCTATGCTCCGCTTCTAAACTTTGTTGGCCCTTGGAGCTCGTGACTCTGATTCTAAATTGATTTCTGCTGGCTACGATTTTGACATCGTGTGCAATTCGGACTTTGAATAGAAAATTGATTCCTTGCCGGACTCGTTGAAGGTAGCAGCTCAACGCGGTACTACGGCTGCGGTGTTCTTCTTCGTGCGGCCAGCCGAAACTGATAAGACTGCAACTTCAACATTGAACTTGACGAGTACAGATCCGGGACGGGGAAAAAAATTGGTATTGATTCCGACCGAAGCTTGGATGCAGAAGTTCGTCGAGTGCATGATTCGGCTAGTTGTTGAAGAACCGGCCGCCGTAGTAGATTGATTTTAATGATCGGTCCTTCGAATTCACCCGATGATCGTGATGATAGCCCCACGGTGGGCGCCGGTGTCGGTGTTTAAACCTCTCGACCTCCATGGGAGGTACCCGCAAAGAAGGTAGAAGGTGAGGATCGCCATGATGCGGAACCCGAAGGTACGCGCGAGGACACAAGACACAAGATTTATACAGGTTCGGGTAGCCGGAGTAGCTACCCTACGTCCTGTTTGGAGTAGTATTGCGCCCTGCGCTTGGTGTTGTTCCCCGGAGGGATTGTGGATGTGCGGCTAGGTACCCGGCCCTCCTTTATATAGTCCAGGGGGCGGGTTCCTAGTCGGTTACAAGGCAGGAGTCCTAGTAGGATTACACAAAGCGAGTCCTAGTAGGAGTACAGGGGAATTCTAGTAAGAGTCTGTCTTCATCTTTCATTGCATGAGTACCCGGGGAGTATGCCCGCAGCTAGCTCCCAAGGTTGTGGTGAGCAGCGGGAAGTTTGTAAGGGCTGCAATCTTGCCTCTTCGTGGAAAAGATCCCCTTAGTGTAAATGAGGAAAGTGGTTGAAAGTGACCCGACTTGTTGTGGGAATTTTCTCTTACAAGCTCCTCAATGGAGACGTAGCCATTCCTTAGTGGGTGGTGAACTTCGGGAAACAAATCCTTGCTTCTTCGTGTGGGTTGACTCTCTAAGTTATTTTTCTAGCATATTTGATTTGCTTCCGCTTCAATCTACTTGGGTGTGCTACTTGTGTGTGCAGGGGCCATTACCTTGCTTATGATCATCTACAAAGTCCACTCACCAAGTTTGGTTCGTGCTAGAAGTCAAGAGGTGCTTGAAGTTGTTTTTGCAGGTGCTCTATGCTACACCGGCTTGACCGGTGTAGGACACCGGTCTGACCGATGTCACCTATGAAGTCCAGTGCGTGACCGGTCTGACCGATCATCACCACCGGTCTGACCGGTGGAGCACTACCAACTCATGTTTTCGAGAAGAAAGAGTCTAATTTGGCCATTTCGTCTATTCACCCCCCTTCTAGGCGACATCAAGGTCCTTTCAATTGCTATCAGAGCTTGGTGCTCCGATTTGAGCTTAACCGCTTGGAGTTTTTCGATGTCGACAACTCGTGAGGTACCGTTTGAGCCTCTAGCTTTAGATGGCTCAAACTACTCTTCTTGGCGCTCCAATGTTCTCATTGCACTTAATGTTTTGGGTCCCACCGCCGAGGGCATTATGATTGAGAGTATCCTTCCGAAGGATGAGACATGTGTCTCACCAAAGGAATTGGAGAAGAAGCGACTCAATGCCATTATTACTAACCTTTTGTGTAGTTGTGTATGTAGAGAACTAAAGTATCTTATCCTAAAGAGCAAAAGAATTGGTGAAGGTGCTCATCTTGTTGGTGTTTTAGACCGGCAACCTACCAAGGGGAGTACCCGAGGTAGATGATTGTGGTAGGGATCGCCAGACTCGGAACTCGAAGGTATGTGCAAGGACACGGGACACAAGATTTATAAAGGTTCGGGCCGCCAAGGTGGCGAACCCTATGTCCTATTTGGGGGATCAAGTATGGCGCCCTGCGCTTGGTGTTGGTTGAGATCAGGTGCCCGGCTAGGTGCCCGGTCCTCCTTTATATAGTCTAGGGGCGGGTTCCTAGTTGGTTACAAGGCAGGAGTCCTAGTAGGATTACACGGAACGAGTCCTAATAGGATTACATGGGAATTCTAGTAGGAGTTCGTCTTCATCCTTCCTTGCATGGGTACCCGGGGTGTAAGCCCGACATGCCCCTGAGCACGTTGCAGTCGAGAGTAGTAATTCGAGTAATCTTCAAGCCTCTTCAAGTAGTTCTTGAGCGTCCTCGAGTACTGCTTGGAGAAGTCTTCAGTAGTACTTGAACTGCCGCGAGGCTGGAAGGTGGTCCAGCTCATCAGTATTGAAGTCGAGATTATATGGAAGTGCGATTGCAAAATCGCACTCCATATGGAGTAGCCCCCGAGCCTTAGGTTGAGTCGCAGACTCAAGCTAAGGGTGCGACTCAACCTAAGGGTCAATCTTGATTTCGAATCTTCTATCTTGATAAAATTGAATGATGGGTGTAGCATAGCAGCCCCGAGCCTTGAAATGATTAGGTAATCAATCCAAGGGTCTTCAATGTTCGCAAAAGCCATCATCCGAGTACTCTTGCGGTGTGTAGCCCCCCGAGATAAGAGAGTCGTATGAGCCACATCGAGTAGTTGTTGGTACGGAGCCCCCGAGCTTGAGAGCGAGTGAAGCCTGCCGAAGTTAGCCTCGAGTAGTAATTGAAGTGCAGCCCCCGAGCTGGAGAGATTCCGAGTAGTAATTTAGCATCGAGCCGTGTAGCTTGAAAAGTAGCCATGCCGTCAGAGCTGACTTTAGATGCGACCGAAGTCGACTTTAGATGCCGGCAGTGCGGACTTTAGAATGCGACTTGAAAACCGAAGTCAACTTTGTGTCCCGCGGAGCGGACTTTGAGATGCGACTTGAAAACTGAAGTCGACTTTAGGATGCCGCGTGGAGCGGACTTTGATATGCGACTTGAAAACCGAAGTCGACTTTAGATTGCCGTGTAGAGCGGACTTTGAGATGCGACTATAATAGTCGACTTTGTGCCACGCGGGGTGGACTTAAGATGCAAAAAACGAAAAGCAGTTTCCAGAAAGCCAAAGCGAATAAAAAATTAGAGAAAACAAATAGTTTTGCCGCGGAGCGGGCTTAAGATTGCGACCGAAGTCGGCTTGTGACACGGAGTGGGCTTGAGTACCCGAGCCATGGATTTCAGACCCAAGGTACTATTGTCGCAGGAGCGAGCTTGAAGGTGCGACCGGAGTCGACTTGTGTACCTGGGCCATGGATTTCAGACCCAAGGTACAATTGCCACCGTAGTGGACTTGAAGGTGTGACCGGAGTCGACTTGTGTACATGGGCCATGGATTTCGGACCCAAAGTACGGAGGTGAAGACCACGTGCAGCTAGGGACCATCATTGCCAAGACGCGAGGGCCACTTATAGCTAGGTTCCATCGAAGCTTACACACGTAGTATGCTGCCGGAGCAAGCAAAGGTGCGACCGGAGTCGACTTTAAGTTACCGCACGGAGCGGAATTTAGAAGCTGCCTCCTTGGGATAGCCCCCGAGTTGATGAAGTAGGCTCATGGTGACTTGATCGATATACCCCAAAAGTAGTCAGCAGAGTGTAGCTCCCGTGAAAACCCGCTGAGAAGCGTACACAAGGGCATGTTGTCCTGCATGATGAAGAAAACAAGCCAAGAAAAGAAAAGGTAATCATTTAAATAAATGATTTAGCTGTTGCCGCCGGTGCGTACTTGTAGATGAAGCCGTGGCGGTCGACAATGGAGTCACAATGGGTTATTGTTGAAGTTGACTAGTCAGTGTTGATTCCGACTAGTTGTTGGGGGCATGACTGCCGTTCAAGACTAGTTTGGAAAACTAGTCGAGATGAGTGGTCAACGCAATGCGACCGGAAGAAGATGTTGCGGCGGCATGCAGCGTACTTGAAGTAGAGCCGGTATTGCCGCGAGACAAGTAGTCACGACGCATGGCGTGGCTGAAGTAGCACCAGTGTGGCCGCAAGACGAAGTCACGGCGGCCGCGCACGGAGTAGTCGAGCCGCAAGACAGAGTGACCGGGCGCACGACGGGAGCCAGTGCAACCGACCGACGAGAAGTCAAGCGGCAAGACAGCGCGTCCGAGTGCACGATGTAGGCGCAGTAGCACTGGTGCAGTCGGGCGATGAGTAGCTGAGCCGCGAGATAGAGTGATCAGGCGCACGACGAGAGCCAATGCCACCGACCGACGAGAAATCGAGCGGTGAATACGGCGCATCCGGATGCACGGCATAGGCGCAGTAGAGCTGGTGCAACCGAGCGGTGAGTAGCCGAGCCGCGAGACGGAGTGATCAGGTGCACAGCGAGAGCCAGTGTGACCGACCGACGAGAAGTCAAGCGGTGAGAAAATGCAAGGTCGACGACGAGCCGCGTGAGGAGCCGAGGTACCTGATCGCACATCATAGGCGAAGCTAATGATGAGCCGCGCAATGAGCCGAGGCACCCGAACGCGCGGCGTAGGCGAAGCAGTCGATGACGAGCCGCGCGACGAGCCGAGGCACCCGGACGTGCGACATAGGTGAAGTAGTCAACAACGAGCTGCGTGATGTGTTGTGCCGTGGCACCCGGACGCGTGGCGTAGGCGAAGTAGTCGACGATGAGCTGCGCGACGTGCCGAAGCACCCGGACGTGCAGCGTAGGCGAAGTAGTCGACGACGAGCCGCGTGACGTGCCATGCCGTGGCTCCCGGATGCGCGGTGTAGGCGAAGTAGTCGACGACGACCTGAGTGACGTGCCGAGGCACCCGGACGCGCGACGTGGGTGAAGTAGTCAACGACGAGCCGCGTGACGTGCCGAGGCACTCGGACGCGTGGAGTGGGCGAAGTAGTCGACGACAAGCCTACACGAGGTGAAGTAATCGACGATGAGCCGCGCGACGAGCCGTGTGACGTGGCCGAGGCACACGAAGCGCGGAGTAGGCGGAAGTAGGTGACGAGTCGCGTGAGGAGCCAAGGCACCCGCACGCGCGGTGTAGGCGAAGTAGTCGACGACGAGCCACGAGAACCGGGTGCACGGCGGGAGCCATTGCCACTGACCGAAGAGAAGTCGAGCGGCGAAGACAGCGCGTTCGGATGCACGGCATAGGCGCAGTAGAGCCGATGCAACCGAGTGGCGAGTAGCCGAGCCGCGAGACGGAGTGAACGGGCACACGGCGAGAGCTAGTGCGACCGACCGACATAAAGTCAAGCGGCGACGACGGCACGTCTGGATGCACGGCATAGGCGCAGTAGAGCTGGTGCAACCGAGCGACGGGTAGTTGAGCCGCGAGACAGAGTGATCAGGTGCACGGAGAGAGCCAGTGCGACCGATTGATGAGAAGTCGAGCGACGAAGATGGTGTGAGGTCGACGACGAGCCGCGCGAGGAGCCAAGGCACCCGAATGCGCAGTGTGGGCGAAGTAGTCGAGGACGAGCCACAGTGACCGGGTGCACGGCGGGAGCCATTGCGACCGACCGACCGATGACAAGTCGAGTGGCGAAGATGACGCATCCGGATGCACGACATAGGCGCAGTAGAGCCGGTGCAACCAGAAGACGAGTAGTCGCGCCGCGAGAAGCAGCGACCGGGCGCACGGTGAGAGCTAGTGCGACCGACCGACGAGAAGTCGAGCGGTGAGACGATGCGTCCGGATGCACGGCACAGGCGCAGTAGAGCCGGTGCAACCGGACGACGAGTAGTCGCGCCGCGAGAAGCAATGACCGGGCGCACGGTGAGAGCTAGTGCAACCGACCGACGAGAAGTCGAGTGGCGAGATGGCACGTCCGGATGCACGGCATAGGTGCAGTAGAGCCGGTGCAACCGGACGATGAGTAGTCGTGCCGCGAGACGGAGTGACCGGGCGCATGGCAAGAGCCAGTGCTACCGACCAACAAGAAGTCGAGCGGCGAGACGGCACGTCCGGATGCACGACATAGGCGCAATAGAGCCGGTGCAATCCAGATGACGAGTAGTCGCGCCGCGAGATGCAGTGACCGGGTGCATGGTCAGACCCAGTGCAACCGACCAACAAGAAGTCGAGCAGCGGCGCATTCAGATGAAGTAGAGTCAGTGCAACCGGGAGATGAGTAGTCGCGGCGCTCGACGTGGTTGAAGTAGGGCCGTTGCAGCCGAAGTGACATGGTCGTACTAGCTTACACCTTCTCGTGTACAGCAAGCAAGGACCTTGAAACTTGCTGGTAGCCCTCCATGTGTGTAGCATAAATCTTGGTGAGCCTCCTAGTAGCTTTTGGTGTGCATGTAGCAAAAATCTTGGTGAGCCTCCTGGTAGCTTTTGGTGTGCATGTAGCAAAAATCTTGAAATTGGTACTTGTGAAACTAGCCTGCACATCTCGCCGTGTGGCACATCTCGCCGTGTGGCTGTAGTGAGGAGCTAATGGGCTTCACATGTGCTTGCAGGAATCCGAGTTGCTACCAGCCAAAATCGGCTTTCAATCTGTGTTGGATTCGAATTACTGCGACACAACAATATGGATAGGGAAATAGAGCAGCTCGATTTTGAACCGAGGAGGAGTCCTGGACGGAACCGTCGAAGATGTTCAGTACAGAACCGATCAAGCTGACAAAAGCTGGGAGCGTGCGGTGTTCTTCACGACTTGGGATCCGAGTGTGAAAAAACCGAATTGACATTGATGCCTGATCTTGGTGCTCTGCACGGACACAGGGTCGGCATGGTGCAGATTTTGATGTGCTTGGACATAGTGGGTTGCGGTGATGTTGCCGTGACCATGGTCGAATCCACCTTGAACCCGAACACGGCAAGCTGCGATTGTTCTGCGCCGAGTAGATTGATTTCAAACTGATGCTCAATTGGACACAGCGAGTTGTTGATGAATAACCATGCCGCGTCAGTAAATTGATCCAGATGGTGAGGTCCTTCAAATCCGCCGGTGATCATGACGATCACCCCTACTTGGTGCGTCAGCTGTCGATGTTTTAGACCGGCAACCTACCAAGGGGAGTACCCGAGGTAGATTATTGTGGTGGGGATCGCCAGACCTGGAACTCGAAGGTGTGCACAAGGACACGGGACACAAGATTTATACAGGTTCGGGCCGCCAAGGTGGCGAACCCTACGTGCTGTTTGGGGGATAAAGTATGGCGCCCTGCGCTTGGTGTTGGTTGAGATCAGGTGCCCGGCTAGGTACCCGGTCCTCTTTTATATAGTCCAGGGGGCGGGTTCCTAGTTGGTTGCAAGGTAGGAGTCCTAGTAGGATTACACAGAACGAGTCCTAATAGGATTATAGGGGAATTCTATTAGGAGTCTGTCTTCATCCTTCCTTTCATGGGTACCCGGGGTGTATGCCCGACACATCTCATTTGGAAATTACTATTTGAATTAGTACACACCAAATGGGATGAAACTGAGAGTAATGATGAAGATGAACCAGCGGAGATGTGCCCTACAACCTCAACAACATCCACTGATCATCAAGCATCAACGCTCAAGCAAGAAGAAGATCAAAGAAGCGAGGACGTCGTCCCTCTGCAGGGTCTGTAACACCCTGTGTTTTTGCTCAGTGGTGAATAGTGCTAAGGACCCTCTTAATATCTCCCCTAGCCACCCTTGCGTACCCTAGGTCAAACCATGGTCAAAACCCTAGCCTAAAACCCTCCAAAATTTCTCTAAGCACTTCAAAACCACCCAATGGGAAAAATGTGCAGTTTTGCAAGGTACACAACTTTCATGAAGATTGGCATTGCTAGTTTGTAGTGCAAGGTTGTGAAAAATGCAAAACAAGGAGCTGAGTTACTATTCATGGGCGCTTAGAATTTTGCCAAATTGATCTGCTGTTTATGTCAAATTCGTTGGTCTAAACCCCCTAGATCTTTTGGCAATCTTGTAGAGGGTAGAGTGGTGGACAAGTTTGGTATTCAAGCTTTGGTGCGGTTTAGTTTCAAAATTTGGAGCAATTTTATTTTGAACATGGCCACTTTGAAATGTGTCGGGGTCGGGCGAGCTCGCACACGACATCGCGCCGAGGCATGCCACGTCGGCCTCGCCGCCGTACGGCTGGGCGCGCACGCCGGAGCGGGCTCCGTGACCGCCGGTCCGAGGCCGGCTCCGTGAGCACTATGTGCTTACGGGGCGTAACTCGTTGCCCACCCCTAGGCCGGCGCCACACGGCCACAAGCACACTCGCCCTGCGCGCGCCGCCTTCCGCCATTGGCTGTCGGCCAGCCGCACGTCGCCAACCGCCTCCGCGCCATGCCGACGACACTATGGATCATGAAGCTCGAGAGAAGCTACCTCGCAACGCTCCTGGCCTATAAAAACCCCCAGGGTCGTTTCCTTGCGCGCGCCAGTGAGCAACCTGTCCGCCGTCGTCGCCATTAGCACCGCCGCGGTGAATCTCCCCTTCCGCTTGCTCTCCGGCCCAACCAAGCTTGTGAATTCCTTCCCTAACCTACACCAGAGCTTCCACGATCACATATAGCTTAGCTCCACCTCACATTCCGCCGGGAACCTCGCCGCCGAGGAGGCGCCGTGGTTGCCTCGCCGCCGGCCACCACCGGGCTATTCCCCGGCCAACTCACCGACACCAATCGAACCCTAGTGAGTCCAATCGACCTCCCCGCTCGTTTGTTTGCGTTCCCTGGCCCCACCTCGCCGCCGGCGAGCGCGCCCACCGCCGTCGGGGTACAGTGGGGAAGGCCGAGGGCATATCTGTGAATCTTTAAACCTTGCAGGGCTCTGTGTGCAAGAAGTTTCTTTACCCTTTAGGTGTTTTAGCAGTAACTTGTAAATTCCATTTAAAATTGTAAGAAAATCCAAAAATTGCAAACCTAATTTTGTTGTGCTTTGTGTGACTAGAACTACAATTTCTCCAAAGGAGGTATATAATTTTGAGCTCTAATTTTTGCATGAAAAATAGAAATCCCTTTTACCTAGATTTGTTGTTCTACCAAATCTATACATGATCTTGAGCTGGATTTAGGATATGTTGTGGATACTAGCATGTGCAGGTCCTGTGCTAAAATTTGAAAAAGTTACTGAAGGAATCCTTTTATATGATTTATCTTGTGTTATTGACAAATCTGCCTAGGTGATTTTTGTAGCTTAAAATAAATTTATTTTTGAGCCCTACTTCTAGATATTGTCTTGTTATGCCAAAGTGCACCTTCGGTGAATTTACCCTGAATTTATCTCTGTTAGAAACATTATTTCCTAATTTATGCTTGTTTTTACTCATAAATATATAAGTCAAGATCCATAATAGCTCTAAGAGTGTTTGTTGGTTTCTTAGGCTTGTTTTAGGCCAGAGAATGTCTAGAAGAGAGTTGGGCTCCATTTCTATTATAATTATTTTTATATACTTTATTTGTGTATATTAATTTCTTTGGCTCAAACTTGTTGCTTGCTGTCCAAATAAGAGTTCCCTGGTCAGTAGGACCAGTGGGCACTGTTTGGCTATTTTTAAGGCTTGTTGGTTGTTTAAAAGTAGGAAAAACTAGATTAAGCTAGTGAGGGGAAAATAGGGAAAATCATTCCTTTTTGTGCTTAAGCTCTATAAATGAAGTAGGAGAGTAATGTGTGTCATGAGAGCACTTTTCCTTGTTGTTTGCATTTAAATTTTATTATTGCTTTTAGATGTGTACACAATCACCACAAAGGGAAGGTTAGATGTTAAGGTGAATATGGCCAACCATATACTCCTTGTGTTTATCTTTAAATGAGAAAATGATTAAATGTTTTTGTTAAGGTGAATATGGCCAACCATATACTCTTTGTGGCTGTTTGCTACTGTTTTATTAATTAAATTAAATTAATTTAATTGCACTCCTAAGTACTGCATTGCATCCTCCGTATAGAAGTCCTCGACGGTAGCTACACGCTCGTGCCGGCTGACGAGGACGAGGGAGCAGGAGGAGACGAGCACTACGTGACCATAGAGCAAGACCCGGACCAAAGTCCGGAAGGTTGTGTGTCTGCTTGTACTGACGAAGGCAAGCCCAGTTTAATCATTAACCCATGTGTTTACTTTCAAGTTTCTGAACATATCATTGCTATCTTATGTGCATTTACATTCAGGAGTTGAATTGAAACCCTAGTTGCATGATCCTTAAGTACCAATGATCTTTTACTAGCATGTTAGGTCGCTAGTGGCTATGCTCTAAGGATCCGGTACAAGTCGAGTGATGTTCGTCACTTGCGAAAATAGGATCTCCTTTATGGAATCACCATATGTTTAAATGGATTGCTCATGTGGTAAGAGCATGGGATTTGGGCTCCGGTCCAATGGCTTCGTTGGTTAAGTGTTGAAAGTACTAAACACTTGTCGGAAATGGGCACGGTAAGCCTAGTACCTAAATGAGGTGGTACAGGGTTTTACT
The DNA here is from genome assembly GCA_947561735.1 of Cenchrus americanus. Taxonomy (NCBI): domain Eukaryota; kingdom Viridiplantae; phylum Streptophyta; class Magnoliopsida; order Poales; family Poaceae; genus Cenchrus; species Cenchrus americanus. The sequence continues at coordinate 76,904,914 of OX387245.1, read as the reverse complement.
ATCACTACTCTTAGGGTTGCGGCCCCGGGCTCGCCACCTGAGTGCATGCGTGAGACTGGGTGACCTTATTGGCGTAGCCCAGTAAACCTTGTACTTAAGACTGTGAGCTATTATCCCCAAACCGAAGAATGACGGGAACCGCCTAGTTGGTGAACTCTTAGTGAGGGCACCTCCCGTGTGTTTAGGTCCACCTTGCAAGGTTTGAATCAATCGATTGTCGACCTCTCACCATTATTTGAGACTACTTAATCTACTGGCCATGATATCCCTTTATGATGGAACTTTGTGAAGATTATTACTTTGATTAATTGCTTGTACAACTATGATTGCAATAGTTGCTTATCTAGTAATGATTATATCTACTAGAACTTGAGCTAAAATGTGAAAGTAAGGATTCACTACTTAGTAGCTTTTTGGCAAACAAACCCACTAGCCAAAAGCCTTGCATGATTAGAGGTAAAGTCTTTATTTTAGACATGTAAGGCTTGCTGAGTATTAGTATACTCAGCCATGCTTTATAAATGTTGATTCCAAGTAATGCTTATGATGTGTGGCCCAGAGAACTTCCACCCGGCTGGGAGCTGGAGTGGGTGGATGACGAAGAGTGATTGCATCATGGACAGGCCTCCTATGATGTGATCGTACCGTTTAGTTTCTTCCGCTGTTTTCAATAAACTCTGAACCATTTACTTTTATGTCAAGAATTATGGTTTGTAATAATGGACCCTACGGGGAGATTGGTATTAATTTGTAAGGCACTCTGGACTCTCCTTCGCGGGAGTTTGATGCATACGTTCGATCCTCTTTGTGTTTTCAAGTGATTTACCGGGTGTAAACCCGACAACACTCAACGAGATGATTCTTTATTATCGCTTAATGACCAAATGGAGTGGTTTAGGCGATAGTACGGAATTATCTCGGATACGGTTGTCACAGTTGGTACCAGAGCATCCGTATGCACCGGAGTGATTAGATTAATACTAATCACATGTTTTACAATAAAACTTGCCAAGATTGATTGGATTTTGAAACTCCATTGGATCGTTAAGGAATTATCTAGATCGAGAGGCCCTAGAGGGAATTTTGGGTTCTATAAGGTGGCATAAGAATCTATGGTTTATTTTGCTTACTTCCAGCACTTTACTTTATGTCAGACTTACTTTCTTGCACAACCAAACTAGCTGAGCCACGTGTTTTATACGTGTGCTGTTTCGCATCACGGGAATTACGAGGGTTGATAGAGTGATCCATTCTACGGATCCCATCTTCGCATCTGGTCATGAGTTGTCATGTCGCCACATTTATCATACGTGTGCATTCCGCATGTCGAATATGCGAGGAAAGGATGCACTCCATTCAAACGGAGGGTGTCTGAGGTTGGACGCTGTCCATGCAGCGGCTTGACGCATGGATACCGTTTCTATAGTGAACGGTAATGTATGTGGACGCTTCCGTGACGTGCTGGCACGGAAGGTTCGTTTTCTGCAGGTACACTAACAACGTTCGTAAGTCGATAAGTGCGAATCGAGTAGCTCCGACTAGTTATTATAAGGAGAGCCGATTATAAGCTTGCCACCGGCACTAACTACGTCTTTTTGGATCCATGTGTGTGAGCTCATTTAAGACGTGTGCATTCATGATTAAAATATTGTTGAACCTAAAATTTGTTATTGCATGTTTAAGTAATTTTTCCTAGGGTGATTGTTTGATCTTAGATATGGTTATCCTCTCTTTTGATCTTAGGCAAAATTCTGGCAGATTCTGTTGCTCTCATTTCTCAATTTTTATAGCCAAATCTGTGAGGAATCGGACTAGACATCCTTTAGGAAAGTTGTTTCTTATCAAATCTAGCATCTACTGTGAATTTCTCATGATTTTAGGAAATTTCTACCAGGAGTTATGCTCAGTTTAGTGAGTCTCTGCCCTGCTGTTTTGCTGGGTAACCTTCCTCTGAAAATGGAATTTTTTGAGCATGTTCCAATCCAATCTAGATCTACCTTTGAATACCAAAAGTGTGCATAATTATGTTATGGAGTTACTGCAGAAAGTTGGTGATTTTTGGGGCCCTGGTTTTTATGTTATGAATTTTTGTTCATACCTGCCAGATTTTACCCCTTTTGCTCGTATTGATGTCGTTTTGAGGTCTAACATGTAGTCCTTAATTTTTTTTTACAGATGGCGCAGCCACCGATCTACGAGATCAACGCGTACGGTACCATTCGTACTGATGCCCTTCACTGGGAGGGTTTTCCCCACATTTTGTGGGAGACTCTCAGTGAGGTTGGCTACACTACGCCGCCGCTGTACGAGGTGGTCTCTTTTTGGGACTAGGGTGTTCCCTACGCCCGCACGACCGCGACCGTGCTACCCCACCCCGAGCACTCGGAGTGGGCAGACTTGAGCATGATGTTCTTTGCTCACCGCGGTGTCAAGTCGGTCGAGTCCGCGGCCATGCGGATCCTCCACACCTTCTGCGAGCAGCACCCGGACGAGGTGATGCTCACTACGTTGGGGTTGTTCCCGGCCATGGACCCACTTGACCTGGCTTGGCGTGAGCGTATCTCGCTCACTGATGTGTTGCTCATGACGGACCCACCAGAGGTCGTTGTGCGCCAGCTTCTGAGGTTGTTGGAGGCGGTCTACAACATGCAGGTGTTTCGTCTCTCCACTCAGGGCATGCTTTCAGTTGTGTTGATGGAATCCACGGCGGTGAGGGATATCCTTATCCTCGACCTTCAGTTTGAGCGACAGACCATTGCTCACCTCCAGCAGGAGCTTGTTGCGCTTCAGGACGAGCGTATCCAATAGCACTAGGAGCGTGCTGAGTTCACAGAGTAGCTGCACGCCAGAGACCACGCTCTCGAGATGACTCGAGCGCAGCTAGCTCACACGGAGGCCCAACATTTTGCCTTGGTGCAGAACGTGGCGGAGATGCAGAACCAGGTAGCTAATTTGGAGATAGAGGTGGAGGTGTGGCAGGCCATGGCACCAGGTGGAGGTGTGGCAGGCCATCGCACCACCAGCTGCACCTGCCGTTCCGGAAGAGCTACAGGGAGCTTCGGGCTTGAGTGAGGACAGCGTTGGCGGCCCACCACCCGCCTTTCCGGATACCAGTGCTGGCTCCGCTGCGGGCTACTAGTGGTCTGGAGGTTGTCTTTTGGAGGAGAATCATGTACTCTTAGTTTAGCCATCTCAGCTAGCTTTTGTGTGAGGGTCAAGGCTGCTCGGAGAGTACGTGTGATGATCTTTTGTTGTACATAATTGTGTAGGTGATCCAAAGACTCCGCATCATGTAATGCTTGGATGAACACCTTTATGTTATCGTTTCTCAATGAATGCATTAGGATTGTTGTGATAAAAGTTTCCCCTTGTGTTGAACACCAAAGTTGTGTGGTATGTTGCGGAGATCATGCTCACCAAAATTCACCACATTCGTATAAGCGTACCGAGAATTATGGCGGAATTTGTGCAGTTCGGCCTCCAGCAAAAACAGCTAGGCAGAACCTCAGTTACGAAATTTTTCGGGCATGATAACTTTGGAATTGGACCTCGGGTTGAATACCAATGTTGGAGCTTACTAAATTTTGCACTTGCTGACCAAAAATGGGATTTTTTCCCTAATCGAGGCAGAGAGTTATGAATTTTCTAATAACTCAGCTACGCTGTCCGGTTTTCACCAAAGTGATGCTATGATGTTTCGTTTTGCATATTCTTCTTGTGGATATTGTAAACAAGCTTGTGAATATGTGGCTAATGAAAACCTCATGAATTTCAGATGATGGGACAAACCCGTGCATCCCCCAATGGTTTTGGTGCAAGTGGGAGTGACGCTCCGCCACCTCCTCCCAACATGACCATTCAAGAGCAATTTATGGTCACCCAGACTGAGGTGATGCGTCAGCTTCTGCAAACGCAGCAGCAACTTCCTCAACAGCTGCAGAACAATCCCCGTGGGAAGAATATCGATGGCCAGCCTCGAGTCACCAAATATGAGCATTTCTATGCCATGAAACCCCCGACTTTTGAAGAGGCCAAGGAGCCACTGGCTGCTGATGCGTGGATCAGGGTCATTGAGGCCAAGTTCTCCGTGTTCACCCTGCCCTGCTCCGAAGAGCGCAAGGCCAGCTTCGCTGCCCTCCAGCTCCATGGTGCAGCGCTAATATGGTGGAAGAATTTCAAGACCATGATTCCCGCGGGTCATCAAATCACATGGGCTGAATTCAAGCAGGCTTTCAAGGAAAGTCACATTCTTAAGGGTCTAATGGACCGAAAGATGAAGGGGTTTCTTGCTCTAAAGAAAGGTTCTGACTTGGTGTATGAGTATGCTAAGAAGTTCAATGCCTTGTGTCAGTATGGTGGGCATCACGTCGACAACGATGCCAAGAAGATAGAGTGTTTCCGTGATGGACTACACGGGGATCTCTATGAAAGGCTTATCTTTATGAGCCTAACAGTTATCAGGACCTTGTGAACAAGGCCATTTCTCAGGAAGACGCCATGACAAAGGCTAGAAGGATAGGAAAAGGCAGGCCAGATTTACCGCTACCGGTGGGTTAGGCAAGAATTTCCGCTTTGTCAAAAAGGGTACTCAGGGTCCTCGCCAGTCATCTTCAGCTAGATACTGGAGGGTGAACCCGTCTCAGAACAAGTCGTCTGGGAATTTCCAGTACAGCAGGGCACAACAGCAGCCATACAAGCCTAGTGCACCGCCAACCAACAACAACCACAATGCTGCTAAAGACCGTTGCTGCTATAATTGTGGGCAACCAGGGCATTACATCAGTGAGTGTCCTAAACCCAAGCAGAACAAGAAAGGTGAAGGCCCAGGTTTTCGTCGGGGCAATCAAGGCAAGAAACCCGTGGTGCAAGTCAAGCAGGGCAAACTGAACTTCACCACCATGGTTGACATTCCAGAAGGAGCAGCAGTGCTAACGGGTACCTTCTCTATCTGTGGTCACCCTGTTAAAATTTTGTTGGATTCTGGAGCAACCCATAGTTTCATAAGTGAAAGCCTAGTGAGCAAATTGGGGTTACATTCTTGCCACACCAAAGAATCTTTTGTAGTATCCACTGCAGGAGGAAGGATTCCCTCCAACACTATAACTAAAGTCGTACCTTTGCAGCTTGGTAGTAAAACTTTCTTGACCAATCTGATTCATTTGGGGTTGGGAGGCCTAGATGTGATTATAGGGATGAATTGGTTGACCCAACATCAAGTCCTTTTGCACATTGCTAACAGGATGATAGAAATCCATCCCCCTACCAGTGGTCACACCACCTTGTACTTGCCTAAAGCAGAAGGCATAAAACCTTGCTCCTATGCTACCGTAACCGTCCAGCTAGAAGACATTCCAGTGGTGTGTGAGTATCCAGACGTCTTTCCCGATGAATTGCCTGGCATGCCACCAGACAGGGATGTTGAATTCGTCATAGAGCTTCAGCCTGGCACAACTCCTATCTCTAAAAGACCTTACCGAATGCCACCCAAAGAGCTAGTCGAGTTGAAGAATCAGTTACAAGAGTTGCTTGATAAAGGGTATATCCGCCCAAGTTCTTCTCCTTGGGGAAGTCGCGCTCTTTTTGTGAAAAAGAAAGATGGTAGTTTGCGGATGTGTGTTGACTATCGTCCACTCAATGCGGTGACAATCAAGAATAAATATACCTTGCCCCGCATTGATGTTCTCTTTGATCAATTGGCTGGTGCCAAAGTCTTTTCCAAGATCGATCTTCGATCGGGCTATCATCAAATTAAGATTTGAGCAAGTGACGTTCCAAAGACGGCTTTCTCCACCAGATATGGTCTTTATGAATTTCTGGTGATGTCTTTCGGTCTCACAAATGCACCTGTCTATTTCATGTACCTTATGAACTCAGTCTTTATGAATGAATTGGACAAGTTCGTAGTGGTATTCATTGATGATATCCTCATTTATTCCAAGAATAAAGCCGAGCATGCGAAGCATCTTCGTATTGTCTTGCAGCGATTGAGGGATCACAAACTCTATGCCAAATTCTCTAAATGTGAATTCTGGTTGGATAGTGTGAAATTCTTGGGTCACACTATTTCCAAGGATGGCATCTCCGTGGATCCTAGTAATGTGCAGGAGGTCATGGATTGGAAGCCACCCAAGTCAGTACATCAAATCCACAGTTTTCTGGGTCTAGCTGGCTATTACTGTCGGTTTATTCCGGATTTCTCTAGAGTAGCTAAAGCCATGACTGAACTGTTGAAGAAAGGTGTCAAGTTTGTATGGAGTGAAGAGTGTGATAAAGCCTTCCATACCTTCAGGGAATATTTAATCTCAGCTCCCGTGTGGACACATCCAGATATGTCCAAACCGTTTGAGGTGTTTTGTGATGCTTCGGGCACTGGCCTTGGTTGAGTGCTTATCGAAGAAAACCGAGTCATTGCCTATACCTCACATGCACTTCGACCTCATGAGAAGAATTATCCCACCCATGATCTTGAGCTAGCAACGGTTGTTCATGCCTAAAAAATTTGGCGGCATTACTTGATGGGTAATCGCTGCAATATCTTCACCAATCACAAGAGTCTCAAGTATATTTTCACTCAGTTAGATCTGAATATGAGGCAAAGAAGATGGTTGGAGTTTATAAAAGATTATGATTTGGAAGTCCATTATCATTCTAGCAAAGCTAACGTGGTTGCAGATGCGCTTAGCCGAAAGCATTGCAACTATGTTACGCTAGAACCGTGTAATGAGGCTTTATGTGAAGAAATGAGGAAGCTTAACTTGGAATTGGTCGAGCATGGAAATCTTTATGTCGCCTCGATCGAATCCCCTCTCCATGAAAGAATTGCTATGGCTCAACTTATCGATGAAGAGGTTCAGAAAATCAAACAGAAGTTGGATGAACGAGATCCCAAGTTTGATTGTTTCCGGAGGGATGACCAGGGAGTTGTATGGTTTGGTCAGAGATTAGTTATCCCCCAGGATCGGGAACTAAAGAAGGAGATTTTGGATGAGGCTCATCTCTCTAAATTCACAATTCATCCAGGTAGCACCAAAATGTACAGAGACCTTAGGGAAAATTTTTGGTGGTCAAACATGAAGGGTGAGATAGCTGAGTATGTATCCGATTGTGATACATGTCAAAGGATCAAGGCTAGTCACCTCAAGACCGCAAGTCAAATGCAACCATTGTCTATTCCTACATGGAAGTGGGACGATATAAGCATGGATTTCATTGTCGGGTTACCTCTCACACCCCGGAAGCATGATTCCATTTGGGTAGTAGTGGACCGGCTTACCAAGACTGCTCACTTCATTCCCGTTCACACTACCTATTCGGGAGCGCTATGCAGAAATCTATGTTGATCTCATAGTACGCTTGCACGATGTTCCAAAGACTATCTTGTCAGACCGAGGCACTCAATTTGTTGCTCGCTTCTGGGCACAAGTGCACGACTCTTTGGGAACCAATTTGATCCACAACTCCAGCTATCACCCCCAGACCGATGGTCAGACGGAAAGAGTAAATCAAATAGTGGAGGATATGTTGAGAGCTTGCGTCATTCACTTTGACAAAGCTTGGGACAAATGCTTAGCCTTAGCAGAGTTTGCTTATAACAATAGTTATCAAGCTAGTTTGAAGATGGCTCCTTTCGAAGCTTTGTACGAAAGAAGGTGTCGTACCCTGTTAAATTGGTCACAAGCGGGTGAGCGGACCTTGTTTGGTCCTAAACTAGTACAAGAAGCCGAAGAGGTGGGCGTAATTAGAGAAAATTTGAGAGCAGCTCAGGTGAGGCAAAAGAGTTACCATGACAAAGCTAAAGCTCCGCGAGAGTTTGAAGTTGACAATTATGTATACCTAAAGGTATCTCCAACCAAAGGTGTGCAACGCTTTGGAGTGAAAGGAAAATTAGCCTCACACTATATTGGCCCTTATGAAGTCACCGAGAAGTTTGGTACGGTTGCATATCGTATGCGACTTCCGGATCAACTGTCCGCAGTACACGACGTGTTTCATGTCTCACAATTGAAGAAGTGCGGGCAGATTCCAGAAGCACAAATAATTGAGGAGACTAATGCCGAAATAGAACCAAATCTATCACTAGCAGAGTATCCAATGAAAGTATTGGATCAAAAGGAAAGGCAAACTAGGAGACAAACGGTGAAGATGTACAAGATACAGTGGAGTCACCACACTGAAGAAGAAGCCATGAGGGAGACAGAGCAATTATTAAACACCAAGTATCCAGATTTTCATCTGAGCCAGACTCGTAAGTGAACTCTCCCCATTTATCTCTTGATTCGAATCTTGGGACGAGATTCTGGTTAAGGGGGGTAGGTTGTAACACCCCGTGTTTTTGCTCAGTGGTGAATAGTGCTGAGGACCCTCTTAATATCTTCCCTAGCCACCCTTGGGTACCCTAGGTCAAACCATGGTCAAAACCCTAGCCTAAAACCCTAGTGTTCCCTTTGCCCTCCTTGTGCCATTATAGAACTTTGGCCCGTTCTCCAAAATTTCTCTAAACACTTCAAAACCACCCAATGGGAAAAATGTGCAGTTTTGCAAGGCACGCAACTTTCATGAAGATTGGCATTGCTAGTTTGGAGTGCAAGGTTGTGAAAAATGCAAAACAAGGACTTGAGTTACTATTCATGAGCGCCGAGAATTTTGCCAAATTGATCTGTTGTTTATGTCAAATTCGTTGGTCTAAACCCCCTAGAGCTTTTGGCAATCTTGTAGAGGGTAGAGTGGTGGACAAGTTTGGTATTCAAGCTTTGGTGCGGTTTAGTTTCAAAATTTGGAGCAATTTCATTTCGAACATGGCCACTTTGAAATGTGTCGGGGTCGGGTGAGCCCGCGCACACGACGTCGCGCCAGGGCATGCCACGTCGGCCTCACCACTGTACCGCCGGGCGCGCACGCCAGAGCGGGCCCGTGACCGCCGGTCCGAGGCCGGGCTCCGCGAGCACCGTGTGCCTACGGGCGTGACTCGTTGCCCACCCCTAGGCCGACGCCACGCGGCCACAGCACAATTGCCCCCGCACGCGCCGCCTTCCGCCATTGGCCGTCGGCCAGCCGCACGTTGCCAATCGCCTCCGCGCCATGCCGATGACACTGTGGATCATGAAGCTCCGGCGAAGCTGCCTCGCAACGCTCCTGGCCTATAAAAACCCCCAAGGTCGTTTCCTTGCGCGCGCCAGTGAGCAACCTTGTCCGCCGCCGTCGCCATTAGCGCCGCCGCGGTGAACCTTCCCTTCCGCTTGATCTCCGGCCCAACCAAGCTTGTGAATTCCTTCCCTAACCTCCACCAGAGCTTCCACGATCACATATGGCTTAGCTCCACCTCACATTCTGCCGGGAACCTCGCCCCCGCGGAGCCGCCGCGGTTGCCTCGCCGCCGGCCACCACCGGGCTATTCCCCTGCCAACTCACCGACACCAATCGAACCCTAGTGAGTCCAATCGACCTCCCCGCTCGCTTGTTTTCGTTCCCTGGCCCCACCTCGCCGCCGGCGAGCGCGCCCACCGCCGTCGGCGTACAGTGGGGAAGGCCGAGGGCATATCTGTGAATCTTTAAACCTTGCAGGGGTCTGTGTGCAAGAAGCTTCTTTACCCTTTAGGTGTTTTAGCAGTAACTTGTAAATTCCATTTAAAATTGTAAGAAAATCCAAAAATGGCAAACCCAGTTTTGTTGTGCTCTGTGTGACTAGAACTACAATTTCTCCAAAGGAGGTATATAATTTTGAGCTCTAATTTTTGCATGAAAAATAGAAATCCCTTTTACCTAGATTTGTTGTTCTGCCAAATCTATACCTGATATTGAGCTGGATTTAGGATATGTTGTGGATACTAGCATGTGTAGGTCCTGTGCTAAAATTTGAAAAAAGTTACTGAAGGAATACTTTTATATGATTTATCTTGTGTTATTGAAAAATCTGCCTAGGTGATTTTTGTAGCTTAAAATAAATTTATTTTTGAGCCCTACTTCTAGATATTGTCTTGTTATGCCAAAGTGCACCTTTGGTGAATTTACCCTGAATTTATCTCTGTTAGAAATATTATTTCCTAAGTTATGCTTGTTTTTATTCATAAATATATAAGTCAAGATCCATAATAGCTCTAAGAGTGTTTGTTAGTTTCTTAGGCTTGTTTTAGGCCAGAGAATGTCTAGAAGAGAGTTGGGCTCCATTTCTATTATAATTATGTTTATATACTTTATTCCTTTTATTGCTAGATAGACATGCCTTTATTTGTGTATATTAATTTCTTTGGCTCAAACTTGTTGATTGCTGTCCAAATAAGAGTTCCCTGGTCAGTAGGACCAGTGGGCACTGTTTGGCTATTTTTGAGGCTTGTTGGTTGTTTAAAAGTAGGAAAAACTAGATTAAGCTAGTGAGGGGAAAATAGGGAAAATCATTCCTTTTTGTGCTTAAGCTCTATAAATGAAGTAGGAGAGTAATGTGTGTCATGAGAGCACTTTTCCTTGCTGTTTGCATTTAAATTTCATTATTGCTTTTAGATGTGTACACAATCACCACAAAGGGAAGGTTAGATAGCCTTTTGTGTTTATCTTTAAATGAGAAAATGATTAAATGTTTTTGTTAAGGTGAATATGGCCAACCATATTCTCCTTGTGGTTGTTTGCTACTGTTTTATTAATTAAATTAAATTAAATTAATTGCACTCCTAAGTACTGCATTGCATCCTCCGTATAGAAGTCCTCGACGGTAGCTACACGCTCGTGCCGGCTGATGAGGACGAGGGAGCAGGAGGAGACGTGCACTACGTGACCATAGAGCAAGACCCGGACCAAAGTCCGGAAGGTTGTGTGTCTGCTTGTACTGACGAAGGCAAGCCCCAGTTTAATCATTAACCCATGTGTTTACTTTCAAGTTTCTGAACATATCATTGCTATCTTATGTGCATTTACATTCAGGAGTTGAATTGAAACCCTAGTTGCATGATCCTTAAGTACCAATGATCTTTTACTAGCATGTTAGGTCGCTTGCGAGAATAGGATCTCCTTTATGGCATCACCTTATGTTTAAATGGATTGCTCATGTGGTAAGAGCATGGGATTTGGGCTCCAGTCCAATGGCTTCGTTGGTTAAGTGTTGAAAGTACTAAACACTTGTCGGAAATGGGCACGGTAAGCCTAGTACCTAAATGAGGCGGTACGGGGTTTTACTATCACTACTCTTAAGGTTGCGGCCCCGGGCTCGCCACCTGAATGCATGCGTGAGGCTGGGTGACCTAGTGGCGTAGCCCAGTAAACCTCGTACTTAAGACTGTGAGCTATTATCCCCAAACCGAAGAATGACGGGAACCGCCTAGTTGGTGAACTCTTAGTGAGGGCACCTCCCGTGTGTTTAGGTCCACCTTGCAAGGTTTGAATCAATCGATTGTCGACCTCTCACCGTTTTTGAGACTACTTAATCTACTGGCCATGATATCCCTTTATGATGGAACTTTGTGAAGATTATTACTTTGATTAATTGCTTGTACAACTATGATTGCAATAGTTGCTTATCTAGTAATGATTATATCTACTAGAACTTGAGCTAAAATGTGAAAGTAAGGATTCACTACTTAGTAGCTTTTTGGCAAACAAACCCACTAGCCAAAAGCCTTGCATGATTAGAGGTAAAGTCTTTATTTTAGACGTGTAAGGCTTGCTGAGTATTAGTATACTCAGCCATGCTTTATAAATGTTGATTCCAGGTAATGCTTATGATGTGTGGCCCAGAGAACTTCCACCCGGGTGGGAGCTGGAGTGGGTGGATGACGAAGAGTGATTGAATCATGGACCGGCCTCCTATGATGTGATTGTACCGTTTAGTTTCTCTCGCTGTTTTCAATAAACTCTGAACCATTTACTTTTATGTCAAGAATTATGGTTTGTAATAATGGACCCTACGGGGAGATTGGTATTAATTTGTAAGGCACTCTAGACTCTCCTTCGTGGGAGTTTAATGCATACGTTCGATCCTCTCTATGTTTTCAAGTGATTTATCGGGTGTAAATCCGGCAACAGTCAACGGGATGATTCTTTATTATCGCTTAATGACCAAATGGAGTGGTTTAGGCGATAGTACGGAATTATCTCGGATGGGTTTGTCACAGGGACTGGTCAGACCGGTGACACCCACCGGTCAGACCAGTGCCAGCAGGGGCACACCAACTTGCTTGATGGCAAAGAAGGAAAGAAGAGTAAGAAGAAGAGACAGACCAAGGGAGCTAAGAGCCAGAAGATTGAAGTGTCAAGCTCTTTGACATGAGAACTTGAACTTCTCAAATCCGAACTCGCATCCTTGGCTTGTAAGTATGAATCATTGGCTAATAAATATGATCATGATATCAAATCTTTTGCATGTAGAGCTAAAATAGAAGAAGAAGCAAATGATGAGCTACAAGCCCAACTAGCAAAACTCACAAGTGAGCACATGGCTCTACAAGCCGATCACAAGGAACTTGAATGTTCCTAAGAGAAGCTTGTCGATTCTTATGCAACACTAGAGATAGCCCATGAGGTTGTGCTTTCATTTGTAAAATCTATACAACCTCTATGTCACACATGCACATGCTCACAAGCTCAAATTAATTTATCTTGCGCTAATGATTGTTTGTCTCAAGCAAGCCAATCTAGCATTGAGCATGTACTTGTAGAATCTTGTGATGACCTCATTGCTAAAGAAAATGATAAACTCAAGCAAGAGGTTGAAAAGCTTCAAAAGGACTTATATGTGTTAAAGGAGAGGAGCAAAGTGTAACCTTCTCAAGATAACCGTGAAGACATGGTTTGAGAAGGGACCAACCATCACTAACTCAACCTCTCAACAACATACAATGACCCACAAGAACAAGATTCAAGAAAAGAGCAATATTGGGAAAGTCAAGTCCCAATATTGCCCAACCGAGCACAAGGCACAAGAATCGCTCTTCGAGAAGCCTGTTGACGCAAAATGTGCACCCGGCGCCAAACACACAGCAAGCCGAACAAAGCTGGCTTCACACGCGCAAAGAATCACGAGACGTGCCAGTCAAATTTTCCTGAAAATTAACAAAAGATAAAGCAATTAAATACCAAAGCTTGGAACTTGCCGGTGGTACCGGCACGGTTCCATATTTGCGGCTAAGAAGCCAAATGAGATGACACATAGCTATGGAAAGCTATTTGCCAATAAACTGAAACCATTCGGGAACTTATAGAAGGAAAAGCAATACTGCCGAATGGATGACGTAAGCATGACAGTAATCGGTCTTTGTTTGAGCAAAGATGCATGCGCACGAAGTTATGACCGATCCCCATGATAACCAACATTAAATAAATGAATAAAGTAAAGCGCGAACATAAACATGTAATAAATAAGCATGCATAGATCCAAAGCACTAGTCTACCGCATGTCTAGGTACTTAGAAATCCGTCGGGTACGATATCAAAACAAATCTATCCACCGCATGATACAACTTGCGTGAAAACCGTACCACTTTCCACAAATAGATCTATCCACCCCATGATACAATCTAGGTATGGAAAGCTAAAAGCACACGTTATTTAAAGCATGAATTACGCACGTGTTCTACTCGTGAAGAAACATAACCGAACACGGCTGAACAGCCGATTCGGGGTCCATGAAGAAGGAACGAACATTACCAAGTGAATAAATCTATCAAGTTGATTTGAGATCTAATCCACCGGATGACTAGCCCCAAAACAGCCCAAAAACCTGCATCTACCGCATGATACTCAGTTCTTTCAAGATTTATACCATCATTGGTAAGCTTGAACCCGCAACACGTAACAATCTAGATCGATTCGGTTTCGGCTATCGGAAAGCACAAGATCCACGTGTTAAAACGTGAAATCTACTCGTACAAGGATCATGAAAGAGGTAAAGCCGATCCGAACCCATCTAGATTGGGCAGAAGTGTTATATGAATTTAAACATAAAGTAAAAACTCAAAGTAACACGGGGTAACTTAATGAATCTATTGGATCTTGCCAAAATCCAATAGAGCCGATAACTAGCTTCAAGCTAGATCTTAGCCTACCGCATGGCTCATGACCTAACAAAAAACCCTCTTGAACCAGGCTTGAATCTACCGCATGACACGAAGCATGGTAACAAGACTACTTGCATCAGATCTAAATCCACCGCATGATACTAGACATGATACAAGGTTGCCGGTACTCACGGAGGTCGACGGATCGATGAGCCCTCTCGAAGAACTCGACGACACGACAGAAGGACTCTAGGGTTTGGCGTAAGGCCGGTTTGTATTGAAGAATCGTTATTTTTTACATACATTCAGGGCTCATATTTATACCCTGCAAAGTACAATCTCGAATGGATTTGCTGCCTAACTTATCTCTAAGCTTGATCGCCTATCTATCCATTCGCCCTTCCTGCTTGAGCCACGTCACCATCCAATCCCGCAAAATCAGCTCTACTGTTCCTCTGCCGAACGGGAGCAAATAGCCGACCGCAGATCTCTTTGCCGAATATCTCTGAAAAGATCCTCCCTTTTACCAGATAGACTCCTCATCGAGTTGGACCCACAAGTCAGACTCCTTACCAAATTTTGGTGTTAACACATGCCCCTTCAATTGCGGGATAAAAGTAATTTTGTTCCGCAATTGACTCCAGCCACGAACACTTTCAAATCGAATCTGTCAACACCTTCTAACTTGGACGCTTCAGCTTTACCTGGAGCACCTTCTTCGCCTGTGATTGCCCCTGAACAGAGTCCTCCCCCAGCTCAAGAGACCATACACGAGGTACTCATTCGCATTTTAACTCTGCTGCCTTTACTTTAGCACTTCTGACTCGGCAATACTGTCTTCTTAGGATCAGGCATCAAGTCTGTCAGTAGGGATCAACCCAGTTGCCGAGGTGATAGCAGAAATGCATCAAGCCCTGTTAGAGGAAGCACTAGCAAAGCTCAGGGAGATCTCTGCCTGGCTGGAGAAGGATACACAAGACCCTTTTAGAGATCTTGATCAGTTTGAAGAAATGGTCGAGTCCATCAGCCAAGAGCTCCCTGATGACATCAATGCTTCCCTCGCATCTATCTGTGGCCTGGAGGATCATTACGCACCCATAAGGAAGGCTTTGAGGAAGGTGCGTTCCCGCCCGGCTATTGAACAGAAGAGAACCAGTGCTGAACAAGCCATGAGCGGGGCTCAATCTCAGACCCAGAGTCACAAAGATGCATTGGCCAATCTTCAAGCCTCTCGCAATTCAAAAATTGCCAGGAAAGCTGCTCTAGAAGCAGAATTGAGAAGCTTGACAGCTGAGATAGAGGCCGATGATAGGAAAATAGCCGAACTCCCTGAATTGATAGAGAAGACCCAAGAGGAGGCAAAATCGGCTATGGCCAAGATGAAACAATGTGATGCAGAGCTTGTCACCTTGTCTAGTGCCCAAAAAGATTATCAAGAGCGGTGGGATAGCATTCGCCAGACAATATCCAATGCCCGTAATGTAATTGCAAAATACTTGAACGTTTAAAGGCTTCAATTGATGTATAACCGAATTGGCCGTTTTTGTAATATCTGTTCTCGCAATTTCATTTCCCTTTCCTGTTACGCTCCTTTAACGCGATACTGAATGATCCATTCGGCAAAGACATGCCAATACCCGAATGGCACCTTGATTTCTTTTAGCCGAGCCAATCAACCGAACACGACTCAGCCTAGAACTCTAAACGACCCGTTGGCGGATTGGTCAAAGAAACCTTTCCACCTTCCGATTTTCTTGGGATATGCGCCATGATCCAGAGCCACAACTTGAAGCCACGATCTGTCTTGCCAGGCCTATAAATGAAACCGTAGGTGCCCCTAGCTCTCCACAAAGCCTTTAGCTCTCGAATCTTTGCCAATCTCAACTCTTCTTCTTCCCCAACAGTGCACATCCCAGAGCAAGATGGTACGCCGCCTCAACCGTCGCCGCGCTTCCGATGAGGCGGAGGGGAGTAGTGCCAACGCGCGCAGGAGGCAATGATCGCCGATTTCTCTTCTGTGATTCATCTTTGATCTTCTTCTCGTTTTAACGATCATCCACTTTTCAGGTTGATTAAGTGGAATCCATCTCCTACGCCGGCCAATCAACCCCTTCCCGACGACTCCTCGGAGTCCGACGGCCACTCCCCCGTACCCTACGGGGAGCTTGACGCCCTCCGCTTTAAGGAGGAGCTGGAGACGGCCCGGCGCGAGTTGGAGGACGTCTCCAAGAAGGCGGGCATAGCCGAGCTGGAATGGGAGGACCAGCGCAAACAGCTGCTGGAGACCATCGACGGTACAGCTCTGTAATCAAATCTTTGATCCAACCCGGCTTTTGATGCTAACCTTCTTTCTTCTTGCTCCTTGCAGCCTGCGATGCCGAGCTCAACCAGTTGAAGACGCTGGTGGAGCAGCTGGCCGACAAGTTGAATGCCCACGGCGGCACACCGGCGGAGCGCCTTGCTACGGTGGAACACCGCGTCGACGAGGTGGCCACCCACGGCGTCCGTTTGGGCACCACCTTGGGCCTAGCTGCCATGGCGACGTACACGGACGTCGACTACTCCACCAGGCCGTGCGGCTTCCGGGGCGGCGCGCCAGAGGACATCGATGAGATCGAGCTCATCCTGGAGCGCCTCGATGGCCACGGCGACGCCATTGCCGAAATCACTCATCCCCAATCTGTACTGAACAGGCTTTTCGACTAGATTGTATTAGGGATGTCTGATTATCGGCAATAAATAAGAACTTTTGAATTCCTTGCTTGTATTGTGATGATTCCTTTGAATTTGCTCCCGTGAATCTTATTTTTCCCTCGAACGCACCCGGGAACTGCCTTGAGCCGAACGCGCGAGAACAGCTGCCCCTTGGCGTAAAATCCACAGAAGATCCCCGATTCGGCAATCCATAAGCACTGTTCAAGCAAAAACCCTTCGTACTTGGGGAGAAAAACCCTGCCGTTTGGTATTCCAACAGTGCGTACTGGCCGGTCATCACTCCCAATGCACCCCTTCGGTCAATAAAAGAGCCTGCTGAGATGCCCTGCAAATCCACTCGCACACTCATCCATCATTTCTCATCTCCTCCTCCGTCTCCAGAGGAAAAAACCCCAAGGCCATGGACAAGGGCAAGCAACCCCAGGAGAGCAGCTCCCCAAAGAAACGCACGATTCGAAGGTGAGTTCTCCCTTGATCTATTCCTCGTTCTCCATATGATCTCTCGCTTCATATTTTTTCTTCTTTTCCTCTTTCAGCCTTGATTTGCTCCCTGAAGAAATCATCGGGACCGAAGATGTGCCTGAGTACATCTCCTCCGATTCCTCCCTCGAAGCAGAGGATGCCACGCCTGAACAGAGGACCAGCCATCAACTGCGCCGCCGCGTTCGGCACCTGGAGCACGGCCTCAGGGACATCATCGCCCGCTGCCAGGCCGAGCGCGAGCGTCGCATGGCTCTGGAGGCACTAAAAGGGGGTAAATGCTCCTGACCTCTCCTTGACCTTATGCCTACATTTGGATTTCTTGCCCCTAACACCGATTCCTCTGCTTTAGATGTCTCTGATAGGTACAACTACCTGAAGACGGCCTGGGACAGCTTGGTGGAGGCCGCAAACCATGGTCACCCCCATGCGTTCCAAGTTGCCATCACGGTGGTCCTGGAACAGCTGAAGAGGGAGCAGCTGAAGAAGCAAAGAAAAGATTGAATCATACTTTCGCTTCTTCCTCCACGCCTTCTGCTTCCCACCTCCTTGAGGTTCTGATCACCGGGGTTGTTGGATGTAAACCTGCAGGAAGCAGTTGTAATGTAATTTTTGAGCTAAGGGCAATGCATCTAGGCACTGGCCATATCTTTGTTTGTAAATTTTGTTCTGAAGGCGGCCTCGTTCTTGAGCGCCGGCTGTCTTTGTGTCAGATGTGTATAACCCCACTGCTGGTGTTCATCGATCGATCTCAATGCTAGGATAATATTTCTTCAGATATCTTCCATTTATTGCAGCGGAGAATTCCTCTCCTAGCAAAGTTTTCAGTATGTATGCATTACCAGGGACGCATCTGACCACACGAAAGGGTCCTTCCCAGTTGGGGGACCATTTGCTGAATTCGCTGTATTTAGTTCCAATCGGCAATAGCGCTTTCCAAACCAAATCTCCTTCTGCGAATTGCCTGACTTTTACTTTCTTGTTATAGTACTTGGCAACCCGTAGCTTGTTTTTCTCGATGTTTTCCAAGGCTCTAAGACGGATCATATGTAAATCCTCTAGTTCATCCATCATTAGGCCATTGTAATCTTTGGAGCTCAAATCTTTCTGTAACACCACTCTTCTTGAATCTGATTGCATCTCCCAAGGTAAAACCGCGTGGTGCCCATAAACCAATTCATAAGGAGAAGTTTTTGTAGCTCCATGGGGGGCCATTCGGTAAGCCCACAGTGCCTCACTGAGTACCGAATGCCACCTTCTTGGCTTCGGTCGATCTTCTTTTGTATCGGCTTGATCATGATTTTGTTAGAAGCCTCTCGCTTGACCATTAGCTTGGGCATAATAAGGAGAAGAGTTAAACAATTTGATCCCCATGCTTTCGGCAAACTCTTTGAACTCCAGTGACACGAATTGTGCCCCTTGATCAGTGGTGATAGTCTGAGGGATTCCAAACCGATAGATGATGTGCTCCTTGACAAATTCAACCATGTTTTCTGATGTCACCTTCTTCAGTGGGATCGCCTCAACCCATTTAGTAAAATAATCCATAGCCAAAAGCACGAACTTATGCCCCTTACTAGATGGTGGATTAATTTGGCCAATCAAGTCTATTCCCCAGCCCTTGAATGGCCATGGCTTGATGATGGGATTCAATGCTGACGCGGGGACCCTTTGAATATTTCCAAACCTCTGGCAATCTTGACACCCCTTGTAATACTCAAAGCAATCCTCTAATATCGTCGGCCAAAAGCACCCAGTTTGTCTAATAACCCATTTCATATGGTAGGCCGATTGGTGTGCTCCACATATCCCATCGTGCACTTCGCTCATCATGTTCTTGGCTTCTTCTGGACTCAGGCATCGCAACAATACCCCATCCAATGATTTATAGAACAAATTGTTATCCAGAAGAACAAATTTTATAGCCTTGTACCTGAGCTTCCTAGAGGCCTTCCGGGATGGATCTCTCAAGTAATCAACGATTTCTTTCCTCCAATCACCTTCTGCGAGATCCGTCCCTAGTGCACATACCTCTGCAGCAAACGCTTCTTGACTCTCTTTGTAACCAGAGGCGCTTTGAGCCAACCTGTTTGCTTCTTCATTGTGCTCCCTAGGAATATGCTGTAGAGTTACCAACGGGAAGCTCTTCAAGATTTCCCTGCACTCTTCATAGTAACTCCTCAACGCTTCACTTTTGCACTCGTATTGGCCGTTCAATTGCTTGATCACCAGCTCTGAATCTCCGTAAACTTCAACTGAAACGGCCCCGGCTTCTCTCAAATATTGAAGCCCTCGAAGCAGTGCCTCGTACTCGGCCTGGTTGTTTGTAACAGTGGGCTGTATAGGGATGGCGAATTCAAACATCTCACCCCTAGGTGAAATTAGTAGGATCCCTACTCCCCCACCTTTACCACATGATGATCCATCAAAAAATAAAGCACAGGGGGTAATTTCAAGTAAATCAATTGATGGATTGCGATGTTCAGTTATAAAATCAGCAATGATCTGACCTTTGATGGCTTTTGCCGACTCGAACTTCAACTCGAACTCTGATAAAGCTAAAATCCACTTGCCAATCCTGCCGTTCAAAATTGGCATAGATAACATATGTTTTATCACATCAAACTTGGAATACACAGTGCATTCGGCATTCAACAGGTAGTGCCGAAACTTTGTACACGAGTAGTACACGCAAAGACACAGTTTCTCTACAGCCGAATGCCTGATTTCAGGATCAAGTAGTTTTCGGCTAAGATATGCTACTACCCGCTCCTTTCCTTCGAATTCTTGAATAAGGGCCGATCCAATGGTTTGGGTATCGGCCGCCACGTACAACTTGAAAGGCTTTTCCAGCTGAGGAGGGACTAGCACAGGTGGCTCCTTCATGTACTGCTTGATCTCATCGAAAGCCTTTTGTTGTTCGTCGCCCCACGTGAACTTCTGATCTTTCTTTAACTTCAACAACGGAGAGAATGGCAAGACCTTCTGTGACAAGTTTGATATGAATCTTCTTACGAAATTAATCTTGCCGAGCAGTGATTGCAACTCCTTGAGGTTAGTTGGAGGAACAACTTCATCGATGGCCTTCATGCTCTTCTTGCCAACTTCAATTCCTCCCTCGTGGACCAAAAACCCCAAGAATTCTCCAGCTGACACCCCAAAAGCGCACTTGTTTGGATTCATCTTTAAACCATGCTTCCGGGTGCATTCCAAGGTCTTCTTTACATCTTCTAAATGTGTGTCATGACTTAGGGACTTGATTACCACATCATCAATGTATATCTCCACAACTTTGCCGATCAACTCGTGAAAAATGTAGTTCATGGCTCGTTGATAAGTTGCACCGGCATTTTTTAACCCAAATGTCATGACTATCCACTCGAATAGGCCTATATGACCAGGACATTCGAAGGCCGTCTTTGATATATCCTCCATCGCCATGAATATTTGGTTGTACCCCGCGTTGCCATCCATGAAACTTATCACCTTGTGTCCGGCCGCGGCGTCAATCAACAAATCGGCAATAGGCATAGGGTAACCATCCATCGGAGTAGCTCTGTTAAGGTCCCTGAAGTCTATGCAAACCCTCATCTTTCCATTCTTCTTGTAAACAGGGACAATGTTAGAAATCCACTCCGCATATCTGCATGGCCGAACGAAGTTTGCATCAAGTAATCTTTCAACTTCCTTCTTCACATCGGCCAATACTTCATCCTTGTAGATTTTCCAGGGCGGTTGCTTGTATGGTTTGAAACCAGATTTGATTGGCAACCGATGCTCTACGATAGAACGATCCAATCCAGGCATGTCCGAATAATCCCAGGTGAAGCAATCTTTGTATTCCTTGAGCAGCTTGATTAAACCCTCCCTGAAGTCTGGCTGCAAGTTTGCGCTGATGAACGTCGGCCTTGGCTTATCACCGTTTCCAATGTCAACTTCTTCTAACTTATCGGCCGACATAAATCCTCGCCCCAACTTGCCATCAGTGCCGTCTACGGGGTTCTCCATTAAAAATTACTATAAGAGCCGACTGCTTGAATCGGCTGTTGATCACCGCCGACAGTTCAACAGACCTTCTCCCCGCCTTTCCCTCGAAAAGCAATCAATACCTTGGTACTCCCGTAAAGCCGGTTCCATGTTAGCGACGCTCACGGAGTCATCCGCTTGGACGACCTCAATGTCATCATCCACCCACCGGATAAGCCGCCGATGCATGGTGGATGGGACGCAAAGAATTGGCATGAATCCAGTCCCGTCCGAGCAGTAGGCTATAGGCTCCTTTACCTTCAATCACAAAGAAGGTCGTGAGTAGCGTCTTGGACCCGATCATCAGATCCACGTGAGCGCATCCCTTGGTATCTGAAGGATTCTCGGCGAAATCATTCAGTATTATGCTTGTAGGCGCCAGATCGCTCGGGCCCATGCCAAGTTTCCTGAAGGTGGTGTACGGCATTACGTTGACTGCCGCTCCACCGTCGACGAACATCTTGGTCAATGGCTTGCCATTGACGTATCCCCTCAAGTACAGCGGCCTCATGTGTCGATTTTTGGCCGGCTTGTCGAAGATGGCCTGCTTGGCTAGCACCAACTGCGCCATCATCCCCTCGGTCTGCTCGTCATCTAGGGACGCTTCCTCCTGCACAACCTGGTTAGCAGGAGCCATGAACTCGTTCGGCAGAAAGTATACCATGCATGTTGGAGCCGAACGCTTTGACCCTTCAGGTTGATCCTTGGGGCGCCACATCTGCCTTGTCTAGATCCCAGCCCGCCTCAGCTCGCGGTTCCTCAAGCGCTGGATCCGTCTCTTCTGGCTTCTCCTCAGGCCGGGCGGGCACCATTGCCCCTTTTGCCAGATGTAGTCATCTTCATCCTCCTCTTGATCAGCCCACCTGAGGTCGGCTTGCCGCTTCCTAGGATGATCGATGACTTCAATTTTTTGGCGCCGATCCCCGTTAGGGTGGATCCTTCCAATTCTCTCATGGACGGATCGGCGATTGGCAGTCTCCTGCCTGTACTCAGCATACCGTCACTGCACTCAGGGCAGTTCCGCAGCGTGGGCAGCTTCAAACCCTCGTTCCAACAATGCCTGAAGAATGCGCACCCCCAGTGCGCGCGCTCCTGCTCGCGCGTGTATTGCTCCAGGTCCCTTCTGTGCGCCTCTTCTTCAGCTCTGCGCCTCTCCTCCTCATTTCTGCGCTTCTGGTAGCGCTCCTTCTCCATCTGGCGCTGCCACTTGTTGAGGAGGATGCGCGTGGTCACCCTGGGCTTGGCTCTGGATGATTCCTCGATTTCGATGTGGCTCTTGAGAATGCGGGGGGCCTCGCCATGCACCTGTTCCAGAGTCACTTGGCGCTCCGGGTCCACTGTTCCATCCTGTCTAGCCCTGGCTGAGGTCAAGACTTTGACCTTTCCCTTCTCCTCAGCCGTCACCATATTAACAGAGAAGCTCACCATGTTCTGAGGGAAGGGGTTACCATCCAGCTTCATCTTGTTGTCGAACTTGAGGTGCCCCTCCTGGATGGCTTTCTGGATCCTCATCCTGAAGACCCTGCAATCGTTGATGGAGTGCGAATCCCTGTCGTGGAAGCCGCAGTAACGTTTCCCTTTGACTCCATCGGGCCGAAGCATGGAATGCCCCTCAGGCAGCCTGATTCGGCCTTCCTTCACTAAGAGCTCAAACAGCTTGTCAGCCTTCGTGATATCGAAATCGTAGGTGCCCTTGGACTGCTTGACCCAACGCTGATTCATCATTAAACGCTCTTTCCCCCACATGATTTCGGCTGCGGCCACATCCAGCTCATCATCAGAGTCCTCGATCAGATCAGCCTTGTCTAAGAACTGGTTGTAGATGTCCGCCACATCATGCTGCTTGCCAAACCTGGCATCCTTCTTGAATTCATACGCCTGGTTGCTCATCAATGATACTTCTGAGACAGCTGGCCCAGGTTTTCAAACTCCATCCCGAACAATTTCTCACGTACGGCTGGCAACATCCCGGCGACGGCCATGTCAGCTAGCTGGTCGTCTGGCAAGTTAAGCGAGAAACACATGCCTTTCACCTCCCTAAACCTCCTGAGGAATTCCAACGGTGTCTCGCTGTGCCTCTGTTTCACGGTGGCAAGGTCGATCAACTTCTTCTCCGAGCTGCCACTAAAGTAATGGGCATGGAATTTCCGTTCCAAGTCTCTCCATCTGCTAACTGACTCAGGGGGTAAGGATGAGAACCACTGGAATGCCGGGCCTGTCAGTGACGCGGGGAAGTATCTGACCCTGAACGTCTCCTCAGCTGAACATTCTCCGAGCTACATCAGGTAACAAGCAATGTGCTCCACAGTGCTTATGTCGTCTTGCCCGGAAAATTTTGTGAACTCCGTTGGAGGTTTCACTCTTGGCGGGAGGAGTACGTTGAAGTACCACTCTGGGAACGGCAGCTTGTAGGCAGGACCCTGCATTTTTGGCTTGAGGCCGAACTGATTTTGCATCAACTCAGCCATCTTCCGCGCCAGGGCGTCGTCCTCCTGTGCGCCTGCAGCTGGCGCGTAACCTGGATGTGGGAAAGCGTCAATGGCTCCATAGTTTCCCACCTCGTGATAGCCTCCGCCATATAGGTTCCTCTGCAGCCAGTTGTTCGCCGGAGCAATCCTTTGACCGGAAGCGAACGGGGCCCTAGGCGAGCCGAATGCTAGATCTCCGTACGTGGGTTGGTACGGATTCGGCTGTTGCACAGGTTGACCTGCGCTGCCCTGCGGTGGTGGCTGGACTGGCTGCCCTCCTGAGGCCTGAAGCGGGGGCCGAACGGGGCCGACCCCCAAAGACCCTGCGGAGGAGGCTGGAAAGCTTGACTTCCAGAGCTCTAAGGAGGAGGCTGATGTGGCTGGCCCCGTAATGGTGGTTGAGAGCTCGACTCGCCCAGCTCCACGGTGCCCCCTTGGATGGGTGCCTTGCCGAATGCTTGTTCCATGCCTGGGCCAAAGACGGCCACCATCATTTGCTATAGCGCACCGAGGAAAGCTTTGTGGTGCTTGCTCAACATGTAGTCTGCAGATTCGCGGAATGCTTGCATGCACTCCTCTTTCTCTTGCTGCATCGTGGCATCGCTCTCCCCTGGTAGCAACACCCTGGGCATCTCGTTCTTCAAGTACGGGACGCCACTTCTGTTTTTCTTGAAGGACAGCAGGCATTTTTGCTGGAACAGGTCTATGGCGTTCTGGAGCTGCCGCCGCGCGCCGGGGGAGAGAGGTCCTCAAGGTTGACGTCCATGATGTCCGTGATGTCAGGAATCTTGATCTATTCGGCTGTGGTCCCACCAGGCGTGCCAAAAAGTGTGTTGACGCAAAATGTGCACCCGGCGCCAAACACACAGCAAGCCGAACAAAGCTGGCTTCACACGCGCAAAGAATCACGAGACGTGCCAGTCAATTTTTCCTGAAAATTAACAAAAGATAAAGCAATTAAATACCAAAGCTTGGAACTTGCCGGGTGGTACCAGACAGTTCCATATTTGCGGCTAAGAAGCCAAATGAGATGACACATAGCTATGGAAAGCTATTTGCCAATAAACTGAAACCATTCGGGAACTTATAGAAGGAAAAGCAATACTGCCGAATGGATGACGTAAGCATGACAGTAATCGGTCTTTGTTTGAGCAAAGATGCATGCGCACGAAGTTATGACCGATCCCCATGATAACCAACATTAAATAAATGAATAAAGTAAAGCGCGAACATAAACATGTAATAAATAAGCATGCATAGATCCAAAGCACTAGTCTACCGCATGTCTAGGTACTTAGAAATCCGTCAGGTACGATATCAAAACAAATCTATCCACCGCATGATACAACTTGCGTGAAAACTGTACCACTTTCCACAAATAGATCTATCCACCGCATGATACAATCTAGGTATGGAAAGCTAAAAGCACATGTTATTTAAAGCATGAATTACGCACGTGTTCTATTCGTGAAGAAACATAACCGAACACGGCTGAACAGCCGATTCGGGGTCCATGAAGAAGGAGCGAACATTACCAAGCGAATAAATCTATCAAGTTGATTTGAGATCTAATCCACCGGATGACTAGCCCCAAAACAGCCCAAAAACCTGCATCTACCGCATGATATTCAGTTCTTTCAAGATTTATACCATCATTGGTAAGCTTGAACCCGCAACACGTAACAATCTAGATCGATTCGGTTTCGGCTATCGGAAAGCACAAGATCCACGTGTTAAAACGTGAAATCTACTCGTACAAGGATCATGAAAGAGGTAAAGCCGATCCGAACCCATCTAGATTGGGCAGAAGTGTTATATGAATTTAAACATAAAGTAAAAACTCAAAGTAACACGGGGTAACTTAATGAATCTATTGGATCTTGCCAAAATCCAATAGAGCCGATAACTAGCTTCAAGCTAGATCTTAGCCTACCGCATGGCTCATGACCTAACAAGAAACCCTCTTGAACCAGGCTTGAATCTACCGCATGACACGAAGCATGGTAACAAGACTACTTGCATCAGATCTAAATCCACCGCATGATACTAGACATGATACAAGGTTGCCGGTACTCACGGAGGTCGACGGATCGATGAGCCCTCTCGAAGAACTCGACGACACGACAGAAGGACTCTAGGGTTTGGCGTAAGGCCGGTTTGTATTGAAGAATCGTTATTTTTTACATACATTCAGGGCTCATATTTATACCCTGCAAAGTACAATCTCGAATGGATTTGCTGCCTAACTTATCTCTAAGCTTGATCGCCTATCTATCCATTCGCCCTTGCTGCTTGAGCCACGTCACCATCCAATCCCGCAAAATCAGCTCTACTGTTCCTCTGCCGAACGGGAGCAAATAGCCGACCGCAGATCTCTTTGCCGAATATCTCTGAAAAGATCCTCCCTTTTACCAGACGGACTCCTCATCGAGTTGGACCCACAATTCAGACTCCTTACTAAATTTTGGTGTTAACAAAGCCTAGAAGCTCAAATAAGTGGAGAGTGTGCTACAAGTGCAGAGAGAAGGGTCACTTTGCCGACTCATGCTCAAATGCAACGGTGGGTAGTGGCACTGACCGTGACCGGTCAGACCGGTGATGACTAGGGTAGCCCCACCTTAAGAAAACAAGGCGAAGAAGACCTCTTCAACAAGAACAAGGCTCGGTGGCAAGAATGGACAAGAAATTATAAGAAATGGTGTGACCAAGAAGAACAAGAGCCGCATTTGCTATGAATGTCGTCAAAAGGGTCACATGGGCAAAGATTGTCCAAACAGTAACATTCCTAAATCAAATCTAGTCCATTATGATTTTCATAAGCTTAGGAATGATAAGAATGGAACTTGTGCTATGAGGGAGATTAGTTCACCTCAATGTAGTATGAGAGCCATTTGGGTTCCTAAGCACCTTGTGGCTAACCCCATAGGACCCAACAAGTGTTGGGTACCAAGAAATGCTCGCTGAGCTTGTAGGTTGAAAGAGATGCATTTAACACATGGTTAAAAGGCTTGGAAATCATATTTGATCAATTGGCCATGTAAAGGGCAAATTCATATAAATATTGAAATCAATGACATCTCGATAACTAGTACTCTTTAATTGAGTCTAAGTCACTCTTAGTTCTTCTTGAACACTCATGTCACGCTTATCTTGTATCAGTGAAACATGAGGGAGTGACTTTGACTATTTTATGAAAATTTACTCTCTCATGCCATTCAATGCTTTTAATGGCTCTCTAGTGGAGCATTGCCTTGTCAATGATTGCAGTACTTGAATTAGTAACATATTCACGCATTCAAGGGACAAGAAGGGCAAAATCACCAAAGGAGTGTGCACTGGCGGTCACCGGTCTGACCGGTGACAGGCACCGATCTGACCAGTGTCGGCCCAGTGAGGCTGTTGAGCGGGTGACCCGGCACCTGTTCCCGGGTGACCCGGTATGCCTCTGTGTGCTGTAGGGTGACCCAACACCTATGGCCGAGTGACCCGGGAGTGAACCACATTTCAAGAAAAAGGGTGATTTGGCATCAAAGGTTATGAGAGACTCAACACATTTCAATTAATAAATTATTTATGTGTTGTGACCAAGTTTGGAATGAGCCTCACCAAGTTCTTAATTGAATAAAGTGCTTTGTTTGAGAAATTCAAAATATCTCTAGCACCATTTGAGGGGGAGCTCATTGCAACACTTGAGTCACTTGTAGGACTAATATTTTCTTCTTGTGATCTTGTAGTCTTACTCTTTTTGTGCATCCCTAAGCAAGCTCTTGTTAAGTATAACTCCCAAAAGGTAATTAAGAACTAGCATCGTTCAAATTTCGAATATATGCACAAATGAAATGGCCTTAAGGCAAAGGTATGTTTCCATGAACCTCATTGAATACCATAATGCATCTAGGCCATAATACCATTCTATTGTGCCTTCTTTAGCATGTAATTACTTCAAGTGAATTTGTGTGTGCCTCTCTTGATATTTGGTTGATACCTTCGTGTTCACCCGTCTTTGTGTCTCGTGGTGAAGGGTATGAGCCAAATATACTTGAAAAGCTATTCATTTGAGGTGGATCCATGCACTTTGTGACATAGGATAGACTTTTCGAAAAACCAACTAGCATGTGTAGGAAGTGTGCTCATTTTAAAAAATATTTGATTCTTGGTCTTTGTGACCCAATCAACTTGATTGTGACTATTGTTCCCTTTGCTTGATTGATGGCTAGTCACAATTAAGAAGATTTTCTCAAGTCCCTAAAATTCATCTTGACCTCTCTCTCTCTCTCTCTCTCTCTCTCTCTCTCTCTCTCTCTCGGAAGAATCAAGAATTATCAATGAAATTGGATTATCTTCCATTCTTTCAAGACTTTGGAAATATTTGAACCAATATCACCTATGTATCTTTTATCCAATCTTTGAGAAGAAGAAAGGAGCCAAAATCTTGTCAAGATGTGTCTCAGGGGCGCACCGATCTGACCGGTGCAGTCCACCGGTCTAATCGGTGGCGACCTTAAGTCACAAATTCTTTTTTCTAAAGTTTAAATGGAAGAAAATTGTTTTATAAAATATTTGGTGAAGATTTAAGGAGCAACATCTCAAAATGGAAGAGAAGGATTGGAACTTTCGAGGCTAGGTCGGTTCTACCGATATGGTCTCTCTGTTGGAATTATCAAAATCCTCGGTTTTACCGATCCCAAGTCGGTACTGCCGATAAAGCTTCACTGGCTAGACCCTGGGGTTCATCGGTCTGACCGGTGCTCCTCACCGGTCTGACCGGTGTCGCCCGGGAGCAACCCGTGGGGCCATAGTAAATGGAATCTACCTTTTACCCACTTCTCTTTTCTCTCCTCTATCATTTCACCAGCCCCTTCTTCCTCTCCAAACCGTGAAAGGCTTCTCTCCTCCCTCTTTCCACCTCTCTTTTCCCCATGGATTCCCAATGATTCAGCCATCAAGAAAGTGCAATATTGGATGGAAATCACTCTCCCAAGGACCCTCCATTGAATCCCCTTCAAGTTCTTCGGTTCCCCTTCGAGTTCATCTCTCAAAAGGTATTCAAAACTTTGTTTTGCCCGATCTCCTTACATGGTGCAAAGATTTGAATTCCCTTTGGTAGAACATCTTCTGAGACCACCTAGAAGTCATACCTATAGATCCATAGAGTTTTGTTGGACACATTGCGAGAACTCAAGATTTGGTGGCGGACGGCTTGCACCGGTCTGACCGGTGCACCCCACCGATCTGACCGGTGGAGGCCGTCAAACCCTAAGTCCCGTTTTCTTCATGTTTTCGACCCATATCTGTGTAGGAATGCTTCTAGTTCATCAATATCAATATCTTGTTGTCCCAGCTGCTGAGATTAATAGTTGAGGCCATTGGCTCGGTTCTAGACCGGCGCCCCTCACCGGTCTGACCGGTGGTGCACAAAACCGACCCAATTGTCTCAACTTGTCGATTTCAATTTCGATTCTATTCAAATCTCATTATTGTGTCTTATACATTCCTATTATATCCTTCGCGACTCAGGACCACCGCTATGCCAAGGATGAAGCAGTCCGGGAGCAAGAAAACAAGGTTGACACCTAGAGAGCTCCCACATGATCGTGAGGCAGGTGGCAGTGGCAGTGCGAGTGTTATGAACCTGCGAGAGCGTGCACCCAAGAGAAGAAATGAAGAATAAGAAATAGATTTGGGTGGTGACACAGGGACAAGCAGTGATGATAATATTGAGGATGAGACCTTTGTTGACCCTAATGTTTATCGTGTGAAGCATCATGGAAAAGGGCCAACTATAGATGATGATGAGGAGGAGGATGAGGAGGACCTAGGTGGTCAGAAGAGGGATGAGGATGATGATGATAATGATGGTACTTGCAGGCTCAAGGTTGTCAAACCTATCTACATGTTTCCCAACAAGCCAGTCAAGTATCATGGGACAGGGATGACAAAAAAGTTGTAGAAGTTGAGGGATAAAGATCGCTATGCCAGTGAGAGGACAGCCACAGATATGTGGTTTTGGGCTATTTCCAGCAGGACTACGACGCCACAGTTATCATAAAGAAGCCCAAGATCACCCATATGGCTCAGTACGTGGATTGGACCTATATGGAGAGCAAGAATGACCCTATCTTTACTGAGCTCAGCACTGTGTGTGGTCGCCAGAGGGTGAAGGAGCTCATGGGTTTTAGACAAGATTGGAACAGGAAAATCATTGCTCAGTTTTATGCCACAGTTCACTTTGGACACATAGAAACATAGAGGGATATGACTTGGATAACTAATAGGAACAAGCATGCCATTCGCTTTTCCCAGTTCTTGACTCTCTTTGATTTGGGGGCTGACGATAAGGATTATCCTAAGCTACATAATGGTGGTCTGCTTGAGCCAGAGACTCTGTATTTCATGTATCCTAGGGATCAGAGGGCTAATGTTGGTCACGTGAAGGGGCTCTACACTTACTACTCAGTAATTAACAAGCTTCTTTGAGCGACCATTGCTCCTAAGGATGGAAATCCCTCTGATATTTCTAGGTTCATGAAGAACCTAATGATTGCCTTGAGACCGGGGGCTGACCCATTTAGTGTGGGTGACTACATTTGGCAGGAGATCAAGTACTTATCAGAGGACCCTAGGAAGATCTGCAGCTACAGCCCGTACATTATGTATATGATCGAGAGGGTGACTAGGGTTGAGTTTTCTAAGGATGTCACTCACAAGCCTTTGAGGCCCAACCCGGTGAAGAACCCCATTGTTCCTTGCCCTGAGCGAGAGCCTGAGATCACAGCTAATGAAGGTACAGAGGTGGGAGTTGGTTGG
This sequence comes from Cenchrus americanus, assembly GCA_947561735.1. Taxonomy (NCBI): domain Eukaryota; kingdom Viridiplantae; phylum Streptophyta; class Magnoliopsida; order Poales; family Poaceae; genus Cenchrus; species Cenchrus americanus. Next base: position 76,874,439 of record OX387245.1, on the reverse strand, counting down.
CAGCAGTACCAGCAGCGACCTACTGCCCAGGCCAACACCAGTCTGACCGGTGCCTTTCACCGGTCTAACCGGTGGGAGCCTGGACAGTATGGTCAACAGAAGAAATCCACCTCTCAACTCCGCCATTTTCGGAATTTGATCTTTGGCATGTGCAAGAGTCAGTATGACATTGAGGTAGAGCAGCAACGGACGAGGATAGAGAGGAATAAGGAGAGGGACACGATGAAGCATCTCCATAATCACTTTGGATTTTAGCCGCCCCGTTCACCTATCTCTCCCACTCCTCCTGAAGTTGAGATCCCGACGTTTGATCAGCGGATGAGGACGATGATAAACTCCAACATGATCAACGAGTATGGATCTATGTTCTTCGAGTCTGGCAAGGGTAGCTCCTCCTCAGCTACACCTCCTCCACTGCTTGGTTCAGAGGAGGTCTCTCATCCCTTCGGTGCTCCTCAGGGACCAGCAGCGTACCCTCCTCCCTTCGGCGCCCCTGTTGCCCCACCTCCACCTCTGGATGATGCAGAGGGGTCAGAGGCTCCTCCAGATTGGGCGGGACACTTTTCTACTGAAATCTTTGGTTGGTCAGGATATCCACCTCCTTATCAGGGAGGGAGCTCGCACCCTAGTAGCCCGGTGTGGGACTCGTGGCAGGGACAGTGATCGACAACTACTTCTCCTCCAGGCCTTTCTTGGATGCTTGATGACAAAGGGGGAGAAAATTCGGATTAAAGACTTCAAATCAGTGCTGCTGTCTGTGTTGCACCGGTCTGACCGGTGCTAGCTAGTTGATGGGAGCAGCTTGTAATAAGTTTAGAACTTTATCTTAGTGGACTTGAGAACATTTGTTTGAGTGCTACTGTGTGTTTGAACCTTGTTGTAATAATTAAGCGACTTTATTGCTAGATTGTGATGCATGTGTTGATTGGTGTATTGTTTGTGTTGGCTAAATGGTGCAAAGTGATCTAAGCTGGCTTGCAACCCCAGCCTGATCACTCTGGACCAAATACCACGCACACTCTTTGCTTTGTGCTCTGGATGGACCTGACCGGTCTGACCGGTTAGGGGCATCGGTCTGACCGGTGCCGCCCAGCTAAGTGTGCAGGCTAGACCTGACCGGTCTAATCGGTCTCGGGCATCGGTCTGACCGGTACCGCCCAGCTAAGTGTGCTGGCTAGACCTGACCGGTCAGTGGCACCGGTCAGACCGGTGCTGCCCAGTCAGTACACTTGTTCTTTTCTTTGTGCATATCTTGTCATACGCATCATGATTATTATATTATCGCTCTCACATGTTGCACTCCACTGATTCTAAGATATAGGGGGAGCTCACACGCGCTTTCTTCCAAATTTGTGCTATTGGCATTTGAGGCCAAAATTTTGAAATTCAACTTAAATCACAAATTAAGGGGAGCTCTAGCTATATCTAAGAATCTACATGCGCTTTAATGTTTTATTTGTAAGCTTTAATCGAGTTGTCATCAATCACCGAAAAGGGGGGATTGAAAGTGCATCTAGGCCCCTAAGTGTATTTTGGTGAATTGCATGACAAGGCAATTAAAGGACTAATGTATTTGTCTAAGATTGTAAGCATGTTATATTTACATATTCATAAGCAATTATTGAAGTATTTATTTATGGGCAAATATTATATGGCTCACATTGGAGAAGACAAATATATGGATGATCCTAATGCATAAGTGACAAGTATCAGGTAATAAATGAAGATAAATATTGAGATAATTTGAGAAGGTCAATTCATGGTCTCCCATATGAAGACGTGGCTTGATTAAAATTACAAGGATCACAAAAGAGAAGATGGTAATTCTCTAAGTCAAGTGCAAGGCTTCATGTGTTTATTGAAAGAGGACACAAGGATGAGTGTACACATTATGGTTCTAAGTTGGAATCTTGCACGTTCGTTGTCAATCAAGATTAAGCATTTGAAGTGGGTTTTTCAAATGAAGGTTAATTGTGTATGAAGCAAAGTGGAACTCAAAAGTGGATTGGGTAAGTGATGAAGAGATCAACCGAGGTGTCTAGGGTGAGGGACTAAGCAATCTTTGGGGCCGTAGCTAAGCCAACATTAATGTTTGGCTAAGGTGAAGTTCTAGCATCCGTGGGGTCTCCAAATATCATATCCAAACCTTAAGTGAGGGAAGCAATGCAAGTCATCAACTTGTTAATATTGGCAATATGGAGTGACTCATGGATCAAAATGTGCATTCCTATGCTATATGGAAAGATCCTAAGTCACTAGCTCAAGTATGGACGTGCTCAAATCAAAGGCTATGTTGAAAGCCCTCAAGTGGATATTGATCAAGTATGGCAAGATTGAAGATATCCAAACTCAAGAGGTCAACAAAGTGTTTTTATCTATTCTCAAGTATAGGCATGCCGTACTATCAAGAGGTATGCAACTTAGCGAGTTGACCAAGTCAAAGTGCTCATTAGTTGACCTAAGTGAGATCTAGCCTTAGAGTGGGCTAACAAACCCTCCTAACATAACCTGAGCCATTTCATCTCGGTGGTAAAGTGCTAGTTTCATAGAAAAAGGTTTTGAGGGTGTCTCGGGCCTGATCGGTCTGACCGGTCAGGGGCACTGGTCTGACCGGTGCTGCTAGCTCCAACAGCTAGTTTTTCAAACACTGGTCTGACTGGTGTGGGGCACCGGTCTGACCGGTGCCGCCCGAGGACCAACAGCTAGTTTTCTCCTTTGAGTGGTGTAAATACCCCAAGCCTTCTTCAAGTGAGGGTTGCTGTTTCTAGTTACTTTGCTGAGGTCCCAAGCCAATTCTTGCAAGCTCTAAGCTTTAGTGGCTCTCCCCAACCCTCTCTTTGTGAGATTTGTGGATTCAAGCCATATTCTTTGTGTTGGGTTGAGAGAGTGAGCTCAAGAGCGACCTTTTGAGCTAACAAGAGCATTTCCATAGCTTGAGCACTTTGGTTTCGCGTCTACAATCTTTGAAGCATTTGTTACTCTTGGAGATTTGCCTCCTAGACGGCTAGGCATCTCCGGCTAGCTCCCAAGGTTGTGGTGAGCAGCGGGAAGTTTGTAAGGGTTGCGATCTTGCCTCTTCGTGGAAAAGATCCCCTTAGTGGAAAGGAGTAAAGTGGTTGAAAGAGACCCAGCTTGTTGTGGGAATTGTCCCTTGCAAGCTCCTCAATAGAGACGTAGCCATTTCTTAGTGGGTGGTGAACTTCGGGAAACAAATCCTTGCTTCTCCGTGTGGTTTGACTCTCTAAGTTGTTTTTCTAGCATATTTGATTTGCTTCTGCTTCAATCTACTTGGGTGTGCTACTTGTGTGTGCAGGGGTCATTACCTTGCTTGTGATCATCTACAAAGGCCTCTCACCAAGTTTGGTTCGTGCTAGAAGTCAAGAGGTGCTTGAAGTTGTTTTTGCAGATGCTCTGTGCTACACCGGCTTGACCGGTGAAGGACACCGGTATGACCGGTGTCACCTATGAAGTCCAGTGCTTGACCGATCTGACCAGTGTAGCACTGTCAGCTCAAGTGTTCGGGGAGAAAGAGTTTAATTTGGTCATCTCGCCTATTCACCCCCCTCTAGGTGACATCAAGGTCCTTTCACCTATCAGCTAGCTGCCTTAGCCTTGAACACATCTTTCTCGGAACCTCTGAGTTTTTCCCCGGAAGTTCCGGGCTGCACCCAAGTCAGCCTGCTGAAGTCGCCTGTTCCCGGAGGTTTCGGGATCTAGCCTGGAGGTTTCGAGTTTTCGAAAGTAGTCGTTGTTGTTCCAGATCTGAGGGTATTTATACCTCCTTGTCTCCCAACGCTTACTCTCTTCCTCCCTGCGCCAAACAGTAACATTTGCTCCCCTTCTCTCCCAAGCATTGACTCCCACCTACTTGAGTCCAAATCCAACCCTAGCATTCAAGTGTGGAGTGATTCCTTGTGAGAATAAGCAAATCCAAATCCCTTCTTGTGTCCTTGAGCACTTGGTGGACCCTTAGCTCCTTGGTGGATCTTTTACTCTTGGAGCCTTGCTCCTAGACAGCTAGAGGTTGCTTGGAAGCTCTCCAATTGATTGTGGAAGATCCAAAAAGTTTGTATTACCCTTACTTTCTTAGTGGAAACCCACCATATATTACCTTGGTGATAGGTGTGAGAGAGGAGTGGATTAGAGAGATCCCATAGCCTTTGTGGCTAACCTCAACAATGTGGATGTAAGCTAACCTTTGTGGTGAGCTGAACCACGGGATAAATTGTTGTCCCTTGTGCCTTGCTTTCTATATGTTGTTGCTAGCTTGTTCTAGGTTGTATGCTCACTAGATCTATTAGGGTTTGCTACATTTCTTGCTATATCCTTAACCCTAAGGTTGCTAGTGTGGTTAGGCTCTTTCCCTAAGTATTTGTAACCAATTTCTTGCTATCATGTTGCTCTCTAATCTTGTCATCTGCAGCAAATCAACAGAAGCATTATTTCCCGGAAGCTCCAGCAAAATACACCTAAGTGCATTTTCCCGGAGGTTCCAGGGAAAAACCCGGAGGTCAAGGGTCTGGGCAGAATTTGGCAAAAATTGGTTGAGTTTGTTTTGCAGACCTATTCCCCCCCCCCCCCTCTAGGCCACTTGCATTGATCCTTTCAGTCTCACGCGTCCGCGCTAGCCCCGTCGCGCCGCCCGCCGGCCGTGCTTGTCGTCTGGCCGCCGCAGCCCCCCCTTCTCCCTCCCTTTTCTTGCTTCGAGGCTAAGTCTCTACGCTCTCCCACACGCTGCTCACCACCTATAAAAGGCACTGCACGTCCTCCCTCGCGCGCGTGACTGCGTCGCCGCCCGCCATGGAAGCGGCCGCCGACGAACTCCCTCTCCCGCTCGCGCCCAGTGCCGACCAAACCCCCTAGGCTCTTCCTCATTATCCCCTAGAGCTACCCGAGTCGCGCATTGCACTGGACGCGCCGTCCTTTTGCCGGATGTCCAGCCACAATGGACACTGTCGTCCACCTCCGCCGATTGCGCTCGCTGCCGGTCTTCCCGACCTTCAACTCCGGCTCAAATCGACCTATAACGGACCGTAGCTCCTCCCCAGCTACTTCCCCGGCCAATAACGGCGGCGAGCTCGCCGGAATTCGGCCGCCCGCGCCGCCGGCCATGGTCAAGGATCGCATTGCAAGGTCAGCAATCTTTCCAGGTTCTTAGATGCAAAGCAAGGGTATATCTGTAAGGTTTTGAAAACTTCCAAGGGCCTGTTTGAAAACTAGATCTTCAATAGTGTTTGGGTTTTAGCTGAATCTTGTAAAATTTGTAGAAAATTGTAGAACAATCAGAAAACTACAAACTAAATCTTGTTGGTTTCCTTGTGAATAACCTTGCAACTTTTGTAAAGCATGACCCTACTTTTAAGTGCTAGTTTTTGCATGAAAAATACAAAATTGTTAATCCTAGAATCTACAAGTGATCTGTAGATGAATTTTGGATATATTGTCTGTTATGCCCTGCATAGCTTCTGTACCAAACATTGCATAAAGTTACTATGTAGATCTTTTATTATGAATTGTCTAAATGATTTTGTAGCTAAAAATAATTAGATTTTTGTGCTTAACTTTTGCATGTGATCTTTTTATGCCTAATTACACCTCTAGTGAATTAATCATGATTTTATCTCTGCCAGAAGTAATTATTTTTGTTTTGTTCCTGTATTTACATTTAAACCCCTAGTTCAATTTTAAATTGGATCTTGATGTGTTTGTTAGTCTCCTAGGCTTGTTTTAGGTCAGAGAAGATGTAGGAGTGAGTTTGGCTGCAGAGATGTTTTATTTATTTATTTATGTATTTCTCATAATTTTTGGTAGCTAGGAAATGTCATTTTTGGTATTTTTGTTTTGTGGCCCTTTTAAATGTGTACCTTGGACCAGTAGCTTTGTTTAGGTAATTAGGGCATGCGTTGCACCTTTCCCTGATTTTATAATTTATTTTGGTAACTAAAAGACTTAAATCCAAATAGGCTTCACTCTAAGTTTAAATGGAAAAATTCCAATGACTCACTTAATGAACTTGTTAAAATGTTGAGTAGCTTATTTAGGAGATAAAGATCCACCCTTGCTGTTTTTATGACATTAAATGGCTTTATTTGCTTAAATATGTACACAGTCACTATCAAAAAGATTAAATTAATAAACCTCGGCATGTCATGTTGTGGCACCTCACGTTTTTAATTAGCATCATTAACGCTATTGACCGAATCAGCTGAGTCAAACCTGCTGACATTGGTCAAACCTAGGTCAACCTGGGTCATCACCTCGAAAACCTTGCCAACAAACCCTAATGACCCTCTTGACCAAGTCAACACACCCTTGTGATCAACCCTTGGTCAAAGGCACGGTCAAACCCCACTTAAACCGTGAAGTCTCTGGATGTTCTCTGGAACTTTTATCGCGTTCTCCAAATTTCATCTAAACACTTCAAAAACTCCCAATTTCAAAGTTGTCCAGTTTTTCGAGGGACGCAACTTTCATGTTGAATGGCATTTCAAATTTTGAGTGGAAAAGGATGAAAAACTTGGTCAACTGTCAGCAGCTCCTGTTCACCGGGACCTAGCGGCATTCGAAGTTTGGCAGCAATTTGGGCAAAAACCGTTGAGAAAAACACCATAGATCCTTTGTAAAAGTTGTTGAGGGTCCTGAGATCTACAACTTTGGTATTTACACCTCGGAGCACTTTAGTTGCAAATGTTGAAGTATTTCGCTTTCAAACAGGGCCACATGAAATGTGTTTGGCGCCGTGTCGCGACGTCGCGCGAGCGCCGTGCCGCGTGGCACCCCCGCCGCCCGGCGTCCGGCCGCGCCTTCCCAAGGCCGCACACACACCGAAGCACATCGAAGTCCTCCCCCGTCACGTGCCCCCCCCCCTCGCCGGTCGACCGCCCGCCGTGTGACCGCCGGTCCGTCCGCTGCCCCGTCCTGTGCGTGCGCACCTACCAAGGCCGCCGCCGTACTACGACCGGTTTTTCGTCGATCCCTTAACCACGAAGCAAGCCTGAGCTCGCCTATTTAAGGCCGCCGAGTCGCTCTTGCGTGCGACCGCCGTGCCTGCCTCCTTGAGCTCGCCGCCCCTCAAGTGCCGCGCCGACTGCTGAGCTCTAGCCTCGCGCTATTCCAATGCCACCCAACCACCCGGGTGTCGTCCCTAGACTCCCCTGGAGCCGCATGCACTGCACCTTGGCCCAGCCTCGCCGAGGCTTCGCCGGAACCGAGCTTCTGGCGGCTGCCGCGCGGTGGCTCCGCCGAGCAGGCTCACCGGTAGAACCTCCGCCCCGACCGAACCCTCAAACCGAGCCTAGGAGACCAACGGACCACCCTGCGCCCACTCCCGCCCGGCCACGGTCGCCGGCCTCGCCGGAATTTCATCGTAACCACCGCCGGCCGCCACCGAGGACCCCATTGTAAGACTTCAGATCTTTCTGAGGTTGCAAATCGAGGGCACTTCTCTAAGGCTTCAGATCTTTCCAGGGGATTCGTTGCAAAAACAGCTTCTTCAATACTAAAGCCTTTCACCTGAAACTTGTGAAATCTGTAGAAAATCGTAGAAAATTCAGAAAAATGCAAACTCAATTTTGTTGGACTCCTGGTGAAAACCCTACAACTTTTGTAAAACTTGTCCATAGTTTTCCCTGATAGTTTTTGCATGAAAAATAGAAATGTGAAAAAACTAGATCTGTTGTATCTCAAAATCTATAAGTCCTCTGTAGCTAATTTTTGGATATATTGTGTGTTATGTCTAGCCTAGCTGCTGTACCAAAAATTGCACAAAATTATGATGTAAAACTTTTTATATGAATTGTTTTATATTTATGCAAAATCTGATCAAATGATTTTTGTAGATAAAAATAATTAGAATTTTGTACCCAACTTCTGCATGTTATATTTTTATGACAAAATACACCTCTGGTGAATTAATCTCAATTTTATAATCGTCAAAAATATTTATTCTTGAAATATACTTGTTTTTCTTTGTAATTGCATAGCTCATGATTCGTAATAGTTCTAGGTGTATATGTTGCATCCCTTGCCTAGTTTTGGACCAGAGATCATTTGTGAGAAAGTTTGAATCATTTTGATGTGTATTTATTTTTGTATGCATTAGTCTTGCTTCTTTGGCTAGCTTTTGTTATTTCTGATATAATTAATTTCCTAGCCATTCTAAGCATGCATGTGTGTTCAGTGGCTTTGCATAAGTGTTTAGTGCTTAATAAACCTTTACACTGAATTTTATTAAATTGTTTTATGAATGAAAATAATGGAAGTCATTAAGCTTATCTTCAAGTAAATTGGAAAATCACCACCTACACACCTAGTGACTTTAGGTTGTGTTGAAAATCATTTTAAAAGATAAAGACCAACCCATCTCTGTTTGTGGAATTTAAATTAAATTATTTACATAAATATGTACACAGTCACTATCAAATAGAGTAATAAATAATGAATCGCATATTGTTCCTTTTGGAAGAGTATGCTGAATGTATTTCTTGTCTAGGTGAATGTGGTCAACCATGCACCTCATGGTTGTCATTGGTTGATTGTAATTAATTAAATTAAAAATCATCAAATAAATCTTGCATGTGCATCTTCGTGTAGATCTTCCTGACAGTAGATTTGCGCTTTAGCCGGACGGAGGAGACGAAGGTGCTGATGAAGAGCTGCAGCACGTGCACGTAGCTCAAGGCCTGGACCAAAGTCCAGAAGGGCCCAAGGCCAACCTTGCCAGCGAAGGCAAGCCCCGAATCATTAACCCCGTCTTTTAAAATTATGCCATTACCTTGCTATGATTGTGCATTTACGTTTCAGGAGTTAAATTGAAACCCTAGATGCATGATCCCTAGGTACCTATGCTCTATCACTAGTATGCTAGGCCGATAGCTGCTATGCTATAGGACCAGTACAAGTCGAGTGATGTTCGTCACTCGCGAGAATAGGTTCTTATGTTGGAATCATAAGATCTTTATAAATGGATTGCTCATGTGGTAAGAGCATGGGATTTGGGCTCCGGTCCAGTGGTTTTCGTGGGCTAAGCTTTTGAACGTACTAAGCACTTGTCGGGAATGGGACCGGTAAGCCTAGTACCTTAATGAGACGGTGCAAGAACTTACTATTACTACTCTTGAGGAATCACCTACCCAGCTAGCTACCGGGGCAGGGGGGTACTTGTGTGATGATTGGGTGCCACGCGGGGTATGCCAACTAACCTTGTACCCAAGACTATAAGATTCGATCCCAATCCGAGGACTTTTGGGAACCTCCTGGATGGTGTCCTTGCGGGGGCACCCTACCGTGTGTTTAGGTTTACCTTGCAAGGTTTAAATCAATCGATTGTCGGCCTCTCACCGTTATCTGAGACTGCTTAATCAACTAGCCATGATATCCCGTAATGATGGAACTTGGTGAATATTGTTGTATGAATTAATTGCTTGTCCAAGTCTTGATTGAATCAGTTGGCACACTTAGAAATGGTAATCAACTAGAAATTGTGCTGAAATATTGAAAGTAAGGACATACTCTTTGTTGCTTTTCAGCAAAAGAACTCCACCGGCCAAAAGCCTCTCATGTCTTAAGTCTTGTTGAGTATTAGTATACTCAGCCTTGCTTTAAAACTGTTGTGCAGTGGTTTGTTAACGTAAAATCAGCACCTCACGCCAAGCACACAGCAAGCCGAAAAAGCTAGCTTAACACACGTGGCCGAATCCGAAGCGTGCCAATCAATTTTCCTTGAAACTGACAAAGGATGAAAATAGTTAGATAAAACCTAGAACTTTCCAGGTGGTACCAGTAGTTCCGTATTTACGACTACAAAGCCAATCAAAACGACATATAGCTACAACAAGCTATCTGACGGCAATCTGAACATCATTCGGGAACTAATAATACATGTAAACAGGGTATAGCCGAATGCATGACGTAAGCATGATGAAAGATCGGTCTTTATCTAAACAACATTGCAGCACATGTCCGTGACCGATTATCAAGGATAAATCATAATAAATAAAAGCGAAGCACAATCATAAATTTGCAGTGAACATGCATGCATAGGCCAAAAGCACTAGTCTACCGCATGTCTAGGTACTTTCAAACCCGTCGAGCGTGACACCAAACAAATTAATCCACCGCATGATACAACTTGTTTGAAATCACACCACCAACCAAGAATAGATCAATCCACCGCATGATACAATCTAAACATGGAAGGCTAAAAGCATACATTATTTAAAACAAACTTGTGAACATGTTTCACTCGTGATAGGATTGCCGAGAACAGCTGTACAGCCGATTCGGGTTCCGCGGAGAAGGAACAAACTATGCTAGGTTAACAAGCTTGAACCCGCAACACGTGACAATCTAGATTGATTCGAATTCGGTTATTAGAGAGCACGTGACCCATGCACCACGTCGAGTTAAAGATTTAAGCATGCAACACGTGGATCACAAACAAGATAGAACCGAATCTAGTCAATCTAAATTGGGCAATAAGAGTGTTACATGAATTAAACATAAGAGCAAAAATTCAAAGCAACACATGGTAACTTAATGAATCTATTAGATCTTGCCAAATCTAATAGAGCCGATAACTAGCTCCAAGCTAGATCTTAGCCCACCGCATGGCTCATGATCCAACAAGAAAGCCTTCTTGAACCAAGTTAAATCCACCGCATGATACTAAGCATGGTAACAAGACTACTTGCATCACGGTCAAAATCCACCGCATGATACTAGACATGATACAAGGTTGCCGGTACTTACGGAGGTCGATGGATCGATGGCTCCTCTCGAAGGGCTCGACGACTCGACTAGAAGGACTCGAAAGTTGGCACAGGGCCGGTTTGTTGTGAAATTGTTTGATCCCTATTACAAACACTAAGGGTTCATATTTATACCCTTGTTTTAACACGACTCCTAGTCGACCACGATTACAACATTTATTGCCTAAAATTAATGTCCTGGCGCCAATGTCCGTCTCGCACCCGTCATCAATTCGTCCCTTCTTTATATTCAAGCCACGTCATCACGCATTCCTAAATGCTTCCTCTTCCAATCGTGAAACAGCCCTTCTGTCGAATGATGACGTGCTCCCGACCGCAGACGTTTTTACCGAATCCTTTGAGGAAAACCTCTTGTCGAATGGTACTCTCCTACCAAACTCGGCCCACATGTCAATCTCTTTCCTATACCAATTTTTGGTGTCAACATATGCCCCTTCAATTACGGGATAAAAGATGATTTTATTCCGAATTGACCATAAATGCTCAACGTCCTCAGGCCGAATCCGTTCAACACCCGTTCTTTCCTCCTTCAAACCGTTGGAGTTTTCGCCCAGATCCAAAGCCTAGTTCATCAACCTTTCAAGCTTCAATCTTCATATGGCGAACCAAGACCAAGCTCTTCAAGTAAATTTTATCCTCCTCAAGCTCATTCGGTATTACTTTTCTTGAATCTCATCTTAATTTTTTTTTGCCCTCTTCTTGTTCTTGATAGGCTCTGTCCGCCGAAATCTTGATTCCTGTCGAGGATCAATCAACGTCTTATTTCTCGGGCCCGTGGGAATCTCCGACCCTTCTGAGTTCATTGCAGCCGAATCCCAAAGGATTCCCTTCAAGACGTCACTGTCGAAACCCCATGAGTGGCAGGATGCTTTCAAGAACTGGGCTCTGCCCCTAATTGCAGGCTGGAGAAATTGGTACAAGAGGATGCTTGATGATGACAGCGTCAAGACAAGCAATTGGAACAACCTTCGCATTGCTCATTGTTTAGAATTGTCTATAGCTGAAACACCCTAAAATGAAAACCATCTGATTGCAGCCTTCCATTTTTGGTTGAATGGCGCTAATGCCTTTCTTTTTGGCCACGGGCCAATGTCTCCCACTTTGGCCGATGAATACATGATAACCAGCTTTGGAGTCACAGGAACTGTATATCCACACAAGTACAAGGGCTCCTCCAGGAAAACAGGAGTGAGAACAGGGGTTGGATATAAGAGATATATCCAAAACTATATGTCTGATGGCCCTTTGTCTGATGTTGAATATAGAGCTTTTCTGAATATGTGGTTATGAAGATTCATCTTTTGTGGCAAAGCCAATGAGCTAACCCTGAACCACATTATAATGGCCGAGGACCTGGCTGCTGGTACCTCTATTCCCCTTGGGAAGTACCTCCTAGGAAGTGTCTACCACATGCTCCATCAGACCACCTATCTGATGCACACCAGCCAAAACATTTCCTGTGTTAATGGCCCTTGGTGGTTTGTTCAGATGTGGCTGCAGTTATATATGCACCAGATTGTTGCTGTTGACCTCAACAATCGGCACTTTCCTTCAACCAACTACAAGGAAGGGGAAACCCAAAGCACCAAAGGTTGCCAAACTTATGGAGAAGTTGCTTCTACTATGTCCATCAACCAAGCCATTGGCCAACTTTTTGAGCTCTTCTTCAGAGGTTTTGCCGACCCTATTTGGCTTCCATATCTGAATAATGACAACTTGACTCTTCCTTGTGAGTTTAGTTTTGAAACTGGATGCAATGATGTACATTCTATAGCAATTTTCAATGCCTTCATTCATCCATGTATCCTGCCAGCAGAATTTTGTGGAGGAAGGCAAGTTCAGAGTACCTTCGAGTACTACCAGCCAAACATGATGGTCAGGCAATTAGGATGTAGCCAAGTGCCCCCAAGGCTATTCCTTCATGAATTCCTCAAGCCCAGAGAGGATATCAGGAATCTATGCAAGCAAAAAGGGTTTTTGAGTACAAGTGCGGCACAACTGTTTATGCACCCGGGCCTTTTGTGCCAATAACAATTACTCATCCTTCTTTCATTCTTTGGTGGCAAGAACTTCATGATCATATCTTCAATGTGCCAGTACATCCTCTCTGCCTTGAACTAATTCCTGACTTTCATCCAACTTCAGAGGTAATATATTTATGTCCCTCTTTTTTCAATTATGCCCCTCTTTACTGATCAGGATTTTGTCATTTTCTGCAGGATATAGCACCTGCCCCTCTTGCCAGAACAATCTCCTATAATATCGAAGGCTCAATCTCTGCCCTGGGATATCAATCTCCTACTCTGGCTCAACTGATGTCCAGATATGCCACGCTAGATCCAACTCTCACCAGTTCAGCCTCTGACAAAAGGAAAGCTCCATCTTTGATTGCTCCTTCAACTGCCAAGAAGAAAAGAACAAGCAAAAAATTACTCATTCAGGTTAGAACCCTTTCCTTCCTGAACATAAAGCCACTTTTCATCCTTATCATCTTTATCTTGCGCGATTTCATACCAGAACTCAGCAACCATTGGTCATTACAGATTCTGCCAATGCTTCATCTACTAGTAAAAATTTTCACCATTTTATTTTTTCTAATCATTTTCCTCTTCATTGGCACTTATCCCCTACTTGTCAGTTGCAGAGGAAACTTTGGTGAGCCAAACTATGGGGAGTTCTTCTCCTCAGCATGATTCAAATCCAACCTCACCAAGGATCCAACCATCTTCTCCTCAACTAGAAGCCTCAGCCTCAGCAAGGATTCATCCAGCTTCTCAGCTAGAAGCATCAGCCTCACCAAGGAATCATCCAGCTTCTCCTCAACCAGACATCTACGAGCCCCTCCTCGAGCCTGAAAAACTTCCTTCCCCAACTTAGGAAGCCAGAGATGATGTAAGCATGAACATCCATCTTTCTATTTTCCATTCAATAGATCACCACTAATTCGGCAAGAACCTCTTTTCAGGGGGAAACTGTATCATCACCAATTTACTCCTTTGCTGTGGATGACTTGATTGCCGAAAAGGGGATGAAGCATCTTCAAGCCAGGCTTTATCAGAGGAAAATCAGGCAAAGTTGAACGCAATCTTCTCCCTGCTGCAAAGGGATGTTCAAGACCAAGTTAAGGATGCTGATCTTCTAAGAGAAGCACTTGAACTCATCAATCAATATCTCCCGGCTGACATTAAGGCTTCCCTAGAACCTGTCTCCAAGCTGGATGAACACTTTGTAGCAGTAAAAACAGGCTTTGAAGAACCTATCCTCCCAACCAGCTCTGGAACACAAGAAAACTGCAAACAAGCAATCTATGAAAGATTTGCATATCCAAATGCAGAATCATAAGGAATTGCTAACCAATTTGCAGCCTGCACTTGAGATGAAGAAAGCCAGAAAAGCTAAATTAGAGGCCGGGCTGAGAACCCTGACAGCTGAGATCGAGGCTGATGAAAAGAAGATGGCTAACTTCCTGAATCAATGGAGAAAATATGAAAAGAAGCTACAGTAGCCATGATTGCAGGTAAGCAGCTCAAGACAAAGCTCTTGGCTTTGTCTAAAACCCAAGAAGTTGATCAAAGATTGCTGGAGAATATCAACAAGATGATATCAGATGCCTCCAATGTAATCTCAAAATACTTGGGTGTATAATTATAACAAACAATTTGTAGTCGAATGCCTTATCAGCACTGTAATTTTGCTCCTCATTAGTCTTTATTTTCCCATATTTGTCTTGCCTTATTTTGACGAGCAATTTCTAGACGATTCATTCGGCAACTCAAACCAAACAGTGTCAGACCCGAAAAACAACCCGACCGCAACACAGCCAGATTTCAACCAGTCAAACCGAATATGACTCAGCTTGAATCCCAAATGACCTGGCGAAGGTTCGGTTGAGAGAGTCTCTCCACTTCCAAAATTTCTTGGGATATGCGCCACAATCTCCGGCCACGATCTCTTCGCCAGTTTCATAAATAAGAACCTTGGGTGCCCCTAGCCTTTAACCAAATCCTCTGTCTTCAAGCCTTTGCCAACCCAAGCTCTCTGTTCCCAGAACTAGTACTCCCAGGAACTCCATGGCAAATAGCAGCAACAAGCGTCCGGCCAATGACGAAGCCGAAGGAAGCCGTGCCGGCGCTCGCTGGAGGTGGTGATCGGTGGCTTCTTCGCAACCTCCTTTTTTTAGATCTATTCCCACCCTTGACTATTTTTCTTGTGTTTTCCAGGCTCATCCGGTGGAATCCTGCTCCTGCTCCAGCCACAACCCCGGCCATGGCGAGCGATTCCTCGGGATCGTCTAGCCGCTCCCACTCCTCCAGCTCGCGCTACAACGATCGCGATGCCCGCAGATTCAAGGAGGAATGCGATGCAACCCGACACGAGTTAGAGATCATCTCCAAAGAGGTCGGGATCGCCGAGCTTGAGTGGGAGCATTAATGCAAGCAGCTGCTTGAGGCCATCGACGGTGAGCCCTGCAATCCGCCCGGTTTTAATTTACTCTTGAACTGACCGCCATTGTTCTGTGATTCCCGCAGATCGCGACGCCAAGCTCAATCGGCTGAAGGCGCTGGTTGAGAAGCTAGCGGACCAGGTGAATGCTCCTGGAGACACAGCGGAAGCTCACCTTGGCGCAGTGGTAGACCGTGTCGGTGAGGTGGCCCTTCACGACGTCCGCCTAGGCACCACCTTGGGCCTGGCCGCCATGGCAATGCACACCGGCGTCGACTACTCTACGCGGCCGCACGGCTTCTACGGTAGCGCGCCAGAGGACGTCGATGACATCAAGGCCACCATAGAGCGCCTCGACGGCCACGGCGTCGCCATTGCCGATTCCATCCACCCCTAGTCTGTTCTGAACAGGCTGTTTGATTAGTTTGTACTAGGGGTTATGGAATTTCGGCAATAAATATGAAACTTTATCTTTCGTATTTGTCTTGTGATGATTTCTTTAATTTGTGCATACAAATCTTCACTATCTTGAACGCATTCGGGAACTTTCACTCTAGCCGAATACGCACAAACTCTTGATCCTTGGCGTAGAATCCGTAGAAAATCCTTATTCGGGAGCCATGAACATTGTTCAATGAAAAAACCCTTCGCATCCAGGGAAAAACCCCCGCCGTTTGGTGTTCCCATTAATGCACGCCAGCCAGTCATCACTCCCGATGCACTCCCACTGCTAATAAAATAGCCTCTCCGGTGCTGTGCAAATCCATTCGCACACACTTCCATCACTTCAATCCCTCTCGTCCTCCTCTTCCAGAAAAAAACCCCAAGACCATGGCGGACAAGGGGAAACAGCCACTCGAGGAGAACAGCTTCCCATCAAAGAAACGAACCATTCGAGAGTAATCTTCTCTTCTCATCCCTTTCTCTTGATTTCGATTGCAATCTCACGATTCATCTTTTTTTGATTTCAGCCTCGATCTGCTACCGGAGGAAATCTTCGGCACTAAAGAAATCCCTGAGTACATCCTCTCCGACTCCTCGGCTGAAGAAGAAGACGCCACGCCTGAACAGAGGACCAATCATCAACTGCACCGTCACATTCGGCATCTAGAACATGATCTGCGGAACATCACCGCCCGTTGCAATGCCGAACGCGAACGCCGCATGAGCTTGGAGGTGTTGATAGGTGGTAAGATCTTCATCCTCATCTGAATCTCACATTCAAGTTCAGATCCCATGTTTGACAATAATCTGTTCTCCTTCTTCAAATGTGTCCGACAGGTACAACAACCTGAAGGCCGCCTGGGACAGCTTGATGGAAGCTGTAGAACACGCCAACCCCCGAGGTTTCTACGTCGCAGTCACGGTAATCTTGGAGCGGCTGAAGAGGGAAGAACTGAAGAGGAAAAGCACGGAACCAAAGAAATGAAGCATACTTCGCTTCTTCCTCCAGGCATCCTGCTTCCTGCAGGCCTTCTCTTGTAATCTTAGGCAACTATGTTGCCAATAAAGGAACATGCAAGAATGTTTGTAATGCAGAACATTTTCGTGCTAAGGGAAATACACTTTAGTATTGGCCATTTCCCTTTGTCAGGATTTTTCGTTCTGAAGGCGGCTTCTTTCCCGAATGCCGTCTATTTCTGTGTTTCTGATGCTTGTAATAGCAATCAACGATCAACTTCAGTACTAGGATAATATGTCTTTAAGTATCTCCCGTTTATAGCAGCAGTGAATTCTTCTCCTAGTAAAGTTTTCAAGATGTACGCATTTCCAGGTGTACACCTAACCACCCGAAAAGAACCTTCCCAATTCGGGGACCACTTGCCGAACGTACTGTACTTAGTTCCAATCGGCAATAACACTTTCCAAATCAAATCCCCTTCTGCAAATTGCTTGACTTTCACCTTCTTGTTATAGTACTTAGCAACTCGCATTTTGTTTTTCTTAATATTCTCCAAGGCCCTAAGACGAATCATATGCAAATCTTCTAATTCGTCCATCATTAAGTCATTATAATCCTTGGAACTTAAATCCTTTTGCAATACTACTCTCCTTGACTCTTATTGTATTTCCCATGGCAAGACAGCATGATGCTCGTAAAGCAACTCATAAGGAGATGTTTGTGTAGCTCCATGAGGAGCTATTCGGTAAGCCCACAAGGCTTCATTGAGTATCGAATGCCACCTTTTTGGCTTCTGATCAATCTTCTTCTGTATAATCTTGATCATGATCTTGTTAGAAGCCTAGCTTGGGCATAATAAGGAGAAGAATTTAACAATTTGATCCCCATACTTTCAGCAAATTCTCTGAAATCTGAAGATGTAAACTGAGTTCCTTGATCGGTTGTAATTGTTTGAGGAATCCCAAATCTGTAAATGATATGCTCTTTGACAAACTCAACCATATTTTCTGATGTCACTTTCTTTAATTGAATTGCCTCAACCCATTTAGTGAAATAATCTATTGCTGAAAGTACAAACTTATGCCCCTTGCTAGATGGAGGATTTATTTGGCCAATCAAATCTATGCCCCATCCTCTGAATGGCCATGGCTTGATAATAGGATTCAAAGCTGATGCTGGAACTCTCTGAATATTTCCAAACTTTTGACAATCTTGACACCCTTTGTAGTATTCAAAGCAATCTTCCAGCATCGTCGGCCAATAACATCCAGTTTGCCTAATGACCCACTTCATTCGGTAAGCCGACTGATGTGCTCCACACAGCCCATTATGCACTTTGCTCATCATCCTCTTTGCTTCTTCTTGACCCAGGAATTGTAATAACACCCCATCCAATGACTTGTAATACAAACGTCCATCAAGAAGAACAAATCTTATAGCTTTATACCTGAGCTTCCTAGAGACCTTTCGGGATGGATTCTCCAAATAATCAGCAATTTCTTTTCTCCAATAATCTTCTGCTAAATCACTCCCAAAAGAATATACATCATTGGCAAACACTTCTTGATTCTCTCTATAACCCGAAGCACTTTGAGCTAACTTGTTTTCCTCTCCATTGTTTTCCATAGGAATATGTTGCAGAATTACTAACTGAAAACTTTTCAGAATTTCCTTGCACTCCTCATAGTAATTCCTCAGGATATTGTTTCTACATTCATATTGGCCATTCAATTGTTTTATAACTAGCTCTGAATCTCCAAAAATCTCAACTGAAATAGCTTTTGCCTCTTTCACGTATTGAAGCCCTCTGAGCAACGCTTCATACTCAGCTTGATTATTTGTGACAGTAGGTTGAAGAGGAATAGCAAATTCAAACATTTCTCCCGTGGGTGAAATTAATAAAATACCGACTCCACCACCTTTGCCACATGAAGATCCATTAAAGAACAAAGCCCAAGGAGTAATCTCAAGTAAATTAATTGATGGATCATGATGTTCAGTAATGAAATCAGCAATAATCTGTCCTTTAACAGCTTTTGCCGACTCAAACTTTAATTCAAACTCAGACGAAGCTAAAATCCATTTGTCAATCCTTCCATTCAAAATTGGCATAGACAACATGTGTTTAATTACATCAAATTTTGAATATACAATGCATTCGGCATTCAACAAATAGAGCCGAAACTTTGTACATGAGTAATAAACACACAAGCAAAGCTTCTCTGTAGCCGAATATCTTGTTTCGGGATCAAGCAATTTTCGGCTAAGGTAAGCAACTACTCTTTCCTTTCCCTCAAATTCTTGTATGAGGGCCGATCTAATGGTTTGGGTACCGGCCGCCACGTACAACTTAAAAGGCTTGCTCAATTGTGGAGGTACCAACACTGGTGGTTCCTTCATGTATTCCTTGATTTTATTGAAAGCCTTCTGTTGTTCGTCACCCCATACAAACTTCTGATCCTTTTTGAGTCTTAACAGTGGAGAAAAAGGCAACACTTTTTGTGACAAGTTTGAAATGAATCTTCTCACAAAATTGATTTTGCCAAGCAATGACTGCAATTCCTTAAGATTGGTTGGAGAAACAACTTCATCAATAGCTTTCATGCACTTTTTGCCAACTTCTATTCCTCCTTCATGTATCAAAAATCCCAGGAACTCTCCAGCCAAAACTCCAAAAGCACACTTGTTCGGGTTCATCTTAAGCCCATGTTTTCAAGTGCACTCTAGAGTTTTTCTTCACATCATCCAAATGTGATTCATGACCCAATGACTTGATCACGACATCATCAATATATATCTCCACAATTTTGCCGATCAACTCGTGAAAAATATAATTCATGGCTCTTTGATAAGTTGCACCAGCATTTTTCAACCCAAATGTCATGACAATCCACTCAAACAAGCCTATATGTCCAGGACATCTGAAGGTTGTTTTTGATACATCTTCTATTGCCATAAAAATTTGATTGTGCCCTGCATTGCCATCCATGAAGCTAATAACTTTATGTTCAGTAGCAGCATCAACCAACAAGTCAGCAACAGGCATTGGATATCCATCCATGGGTGTAGCTCTGTTTAGATCTCTAAAGTCTATGCAAACCCTCATCTTCCCGTTCTTCTTGTAAACAAGAACAATATTACAGATCCACTCTGCATATCTGCATGGCCGAATGAAATTTGCTTCTATTAATCTCCCAACTTCCTTTTTCACGTCGGACAATACTTCACCCTTGTAGATCTTTCGGGGAGGTTGCTTGTAAGGTCTAAAACCAGGCTTGATTAGCAACCAATGCTCAACAATGGAACGATCTGAACCAGGCATTTCCGAATAATCCCAAGCGAAGCAATCTTTGTATTCTTTTAGTAGCTTAATCAACTCTTCTCTGAAACTTGAATCCAAGTTAGCACTGATAAATGTCGGCCTTGGCTTGTCACCATCTCCAATGTCTATTTCTTCCAGTTTGTCAGCCGACATAAATCCACGTCCTAACTTCCCATCAGTTCCATCAATTGGATTCTCCATTAAAAATTACTATAAGAGCCGACTGCTTGAATCGGCTGTTGATCACTGCTGACAGGTTCAACAGGACCTTCACCCCAGTCCTTGCCTGAGAAGCAATATATGCCTTGATACTCCCAGAAGGCTGGTTCCACGTTAGCCACACGTACTGAATCATCTGCTTGGACAACTTCTACATCATCATCCACCCATTGAACAAGCTGTTGATGCATAGTAGATGGAATGCAGCAGTTCGCATGGATCCAATCTCTTCCAAGCAGCAAGCTATATGCCCCTTTGCCTTCAATGACAAAGAAGGTCGTAAGCAGAGTTTTAGATCCAATCATCAAATCCACATGCACACAGCCCTTGGTGTCTCAAGGATTTCCAGCAAAATCATTCAGAACTATGCTGGTCGGCGTCAAATCTCCAGGGCCCATGCCAAGCTTCCTGAATGTAGTGTATGGCATCACATTGACAGCAGCCCCACCATCAACAAACATCTTGGTCAATGGCTTCCCATTGACATATCCTTTTAAGTACAGCGGTCTCATGTGCCGATACTTGGCTGGCTTGTCAAAAGTAGCTTGCTTGGCCAACACTAACTGTTCCATCAGCCCAAATTACTATGCCTCATCCATGTATGGCGACACCTCCTCCTGCACAATCTGATTAGCTGGAGCCATGAATTCATTCGGCAAGAAGCATACCATGCACGCAGGAGCCGAACGACCAGATCCGTCAGGCTTATTTTTTGGGCGCCACACCTGTTTCCTCTTGATTCTTACCTGCTTCAGCTCCTGATTCCTCAAGCGTTGAACCCTTCTCTTTTGGCTTCTTCTCAAACCAGGTGGGCACCACTGTCCCTTCTGCCAGACATACTCATGATCTTCCTCTTCTTCATGATCAACCCACCTGTGATCAGCATGCCTTTTCCTCGGTTGATCATCTATTCTACTTATTTTTAGGCACCGACCATCACTAGGATGCACCCTTCCAATTCTTTCATGGACGGATCGACAATTGGCAATATCCTGCCTGTATTCGGTATACTTGTCGCTGCATTCAGGGCAACTATTTTGCGTGGGAAGTTTCAAACCCTCATTCCAACAGTGTCTGAAGAAGGCACACCCCCAATGTGCACGCTCTTGCTCTCGCATATACTCTTCTTGGTCCTTCCTGCACATCTCTTCTTCATATCTCCGCTTCTCCTCTTCGTATTTATGCTTCTGGTAGCGCTCCTTTTCTTGCTGACGCTGCCACTTGTTGAGGAGAATAAGTGAAGTCACCCTGGGGTTAGAGGATTCACCCACTTCAATTTGACTTTTCAGAAAGCGAGGCTCTCCCTTGTGGACCTGTTCAAATGTTACTTGTCGAGCAGGGTCAACAGAGCCGTCCTGTTTCGCCTTCGCTGAAGTCAAAACCTTCACTTTTCCTTTCTCTTCAACAGTCACCATGTTGACTGAGAACCCAATCATGTTCTAAGGAAAAGGATTACCATCCAATTTCATCTTATTATCAAACTTTAGATGACCTTCTTGGATACCTTTTTGAATTCTCATCCTAAAGACCCTGCATTCATTGATGGAATGAGAATTCCTGTCATGAAATCCACGGTATCTCTTCTCTTTCACTCCATCAGGCCGAAGCATAGAATGCCCATCTGGTAACTTGATTCGGCCTTCTTTCATGAGGAACTCAAAGAGCTTATCTGCCTTGGTCACATCAAAATCATAGGTGCCCTTAGCTTGCTTAATCCACCTCTGATTCACTGTCAATGGCACTTTGCCCCATACTATTTCTGCTGCAGCTATTTCTTCTTCATCATCATATTCCTCTCCCTGATCTGCCCTTTCGAGGAATTGATTATAGATGTCAGCTACGTCACTGTGTTTGACAAATCCGGAGTCTTTCTTGAAGCCATAAGCTTGATTGCTCATCAACGACAGTCTGTGCGACAGTTGGCCAAGATCATCGAACTCCATGCCGAATAGCTTTTCCCGAATAGCTGGAAACATCCCTGCTGCAGCCATACCAGCCAATTGATCATCTGGTATGTTCAAAGAGAAGCACATGCTTTTTGTCTCTCTGAACCTCCTGAGGAACTCCATTGGTGTTTCATTGTTCCTTTGCCTCAAGGTAGTCAGATCAATTAGCTATTTCTCATTACTGCCAATGAAATAATGAGCGTGAAACTTCTGCTCCAAATCCTTCCAAGAGCAGATTGAATGAGCAGGTAGAGAAGTGAACCATATAAACGCTTGGCCTGTCAATGATAAAGGGAAATATCTAATTTTGAAGGCATCATCTGCAGAAGCTTCCCCAAGTTGCATCAGGTACCGGGCTATGTGTTCCACAGTACTGGTATCATCTTGTCTCGAAAACTTGGTAAACTTCGAGGGGACTTTCACTCTGTTCGGTAAAGCCGCCCTATGGTACCACTCCAGAAAGGGAGGTGTATATACGTGTCCTTGGTTTTTAGGCTTTAGACCGAATTGATTTTGAAGCACATCGGTCATTCTCTGCATTAGGAGATCAATATTGACATCTTGATTCCCTGATACTCCAACAGGCATCCCTGTAGTACCACCATATCCAGGATTCGGGAGAGCATCAACAACACTGTAATCCATGAACTCCGAATACCCGCTGCTGTACATGTTCTTTTGCAACCTGTTATTTGTTGGTGCTATCCTGTAAGTAGAGACAGGTTGAACTCCAGGAGTGTCGAACGCCATTTCTCCATACGTACGTGGATTAGGTATTGCTTGATGTGGATTCTACCGAATTAGTTGACTACCCACGTGCTGAGTTGGCTGAAGACTTACACTCTGCGGAGGTGGTTGAACACTTGCATCTTGACGAGATGGTTGACCAGCAGCAGCAACACTTGAATCACCTTGTTCAAAATGTTTGTCCACGCTTGGGCCAAAGATACCAACCATCATCTGTCGGAAGCTGCTTAAAAATGCAGTATTGTGCCTAGCCATTATATCTTCCATAGTTTGCTGAATCATGCCAAAAACTTCTTGTTTTTCTGCAGCAACTGTGATATCAGTTTCTCCTGGCATCAGAACTCTTGGCATTTCTGACTTGAGTAATGGCACACCACTCCTATTTTTGGAAAATGACAATAGACACTTTTGCTGGAATTGTTCAATAGCTTCCTTCAGTAGTAATTGTTGTTCCGAAGACAATTCATTGAAGGTGACATCCATGATATCTTGGATGTCAGGCATCTTGATCAACTAGAATGTCCCACTGGGCATGCCAAAAAGTGTGTTGACGTAAAATCAGCACCTCATGCCAAGCACACAGCAAGCTGAAAAACCTGGCTTAACACACGTGGCCGAATCCAAAGCGTGTCAGTCAATTTTCCCTGAAACTAACAAAGAATGAAAATAGTTAGATAAAACCTGGAACTTGCAGGGTGGTACCAGACAGTTCCGTATTTACGGCTACAAAGCCAATCAAAATGACATATAGCTACAACAAGCTATCTGTCGGCAATCTGAACATCATTCGGGAACTGATAAAACATGTAAACAGGGTATAGCCGAATGCATGATGTAAGCATGATGAAAGATCGGTCTTTATCTAAACAACATTGCAGCACATGTCTGTGGCCGATAATCAAGGATAAATCATAACAAATAAAAGTGAAGCACAATCATAAATTTGCAGTAAACATGCATGCATAGGCCAAAAGCACTAGTCTACCGCATGTCTAGGTACTTTCAAACCCGTCGAGCGTGACACCAAACAAATTAATCCACCGCATGATACAACTTGTTTGAAATCACACCACCAACCAAGAATAGATCAATCCACCGCATGATACAATCTAAACATGGAAGGCTAAAAGCATACATTATTTAAAACAAACTTGTGAACATGTTTCACTCGTGATAGGATTGCTGAATATAGCTGTACAGCCGATTCGAGTTCCGCGGAGAAGGAACAAACTATGCTAGGTTAACAAGCTTGAACCCGCAACACGTGACAATCTAGATTGATTCGAATTTGGCTATTAGAGAGCACGTGACCCATGCACCACGTCGAGTTAAAGATTTAAGCATGCAACACGTGGATCACAAACAAGATAGAACCGAATCTAGTCAATCTAAATTGGGCAATAAGAGTGTTACATGAATTAAACATAAGAGCAAAAATTCAAAGCAACACATGGTAACTTAATGAATCTATTAGATCTTGCCAAATCTAATAGAGCCGATAACTAGCTCCAAGCTAGATCTTAGCCCACCGCATGGCTCATGATCCAACAAGAAAGCCTTATTGAAGCAAGATTAAATCCACCGCATGATACTAAGCATGGTAACAAGACTACTTGCATCACAGTCTAAATCCACCGCATGATACTAGACATGATACAAGGTTGCCGGTACCTAGTGTCTTTGGAAATTTATGCAACTATCTATGGATGTTTGTGCATTTACGTTCAGGAGTTGAAATGAAACCCTAGATGCATGATCCCTAGGTACCGATGTCGGTAGCTGCTATGCTATAGGACCGTTACAAGTCGAATGATGCTTGTCAC
The DNA here is from genome assembly GCA_947561735.1 of Cenchrus americanus. NCBI lineage: Eukaryota > Viridiplantae > Streptophyta > Magnoliopsida > Poales > Poaceae > Cenchrus > Cenchrus americanus. The sequence continues at coordinate 76,849,768 of OX387245.1, read as the reverse complement.
TCGTGAGACGAATAGGTTCTTATGTTGGGATCATAAAATCTTTATAAATGGATTGCTCATATGGTAAGAGCATGGGGTGTGGGCTCCGGTCCAATGGCTTTCGTGGGTTAAATGTTTGAAAGTACTAAGCACTTGTCGGGAATGGGACCGGTAAGCCTAGTACCTTAATGACGCAGTGAGGTATCTTACTATTACTCATCTTGGGATGCGTCTCACGGCTAGCTACCAGTGGTGCATGGTGATTCTGGGTGCCTCGCGGGGTATGCTAGATAGCCTGTACCAAAGACTGTAAGATTCGATCTTGAGCTGAAGAGTTTTGGGAACCGCCTGGTGGTTGTCCAGTGTGTGGGCACCCTACCGTGTATTTAGGTTTACCTTGCAAGGTTTAAATCAATCGGTTGTCGACCTCTCACCATTATCTGAGACTACTTATCCAACTGGCCATGATATCCCTAATGATGGAACTTTGTGAATATTTATGTTTGATTAATTGGATTGCACAACTTATGCTTGCAATAGCTTGCTCATGTATAAAAGAGTAATCAACTAGAACTTGAGCTAAAATCTTGAAAGTAAAAACATACTCTTTGTTGCGTTTCAGCAAAAGAACCACAGTGGTCAAAAAGCCTCTTATGTCTAGAGTTTGGTGATGTAGTTGTCACCGACGGGTAAGACTTGCTGGGTATTAGTATACTCAGCCTTCCTTTAAATTGTTGATTTCAAGTAATGCTTTTAGTGATGTGTGGCCTGGAGAGATCCCGCCTGGCTGGGAGCTGGAGTGGGTGGAAGACGACGAGTGAAGGCATCATGGCAGGCCTCTTGTGATGCTCATCGCACCGCTTAGTTAATTTCCGCTGTTTTCGAACTCTAAACTTCGTTATCATGTCAAGTACTTCGGTTTGTAATAATTAAACCCTTCAAGGCATATTTGGATGTTAATCATGTGTTGTACTTTAGACTCGTCTTCGCGTGAGTTTTAATGCATATATGTCGATTCTTTGTTGCTATGTAAGTGATTTTACCGGGCATTAACCCGGCAACTAACGACATGATATACTTTATTATTGTTTAATGACTAAAGTGGATTGGTTTAGGCGATAGTACGGTATTTTCCTGAGCGAGTTGTCACAGTTGTGTGTATAAGTTTTCTCTTTTTTTCACAAGTTATCGTTTTTCATACATTATATTACTAAAATATGTTTTGGATTACATCTGCTCAACTTTTGCCTTCAAAATTGTATGCATAACTTTTTTCGGAAAAAGTTGTGTATACATTTTATTACCTATTGTCCAAATATTTTACTTATAAAGTTCGTCACCAGCAAGTGAAGGTGCGGGAACAAATTATGTTTGGTTGGGTCCAACGATGGGTGGAGACGTGCGGGGAGTGGACTTCTTAGGACAGATTTCTAGTGGGTCGAACGGTGAGTGGAGACGTGTGGGGAGCAGACTTCTCGGGACACCTGCTACCGAAAATCGCATGCTGGGAGGTTTCGTAGCACGCGCTCACTATTTAGCGTCTCCCGGAACCGGAAGGCTTCGCCCTGTGCATGAAAAAAGCAAATTCCTCCTTGAAAATTACCTTTCAACAATGAAGTGAGAGGGAAACACCATCGAAGTTTATTTCATTTCTATGTCTCCATATTCTCCAGCCAGCAATTTCCCTAAAATTTTGGCTCCAAAGAACCATCATATCCAAAGTCATTGAAAAGATATTAATGTCGCCTAGAAGGAGGGGTGAATAGTCATTTCTACAAATTTGTCACTCAAAATAAAATTTATCAAATAACTTTCAGAGTTTCCGGAGATTCTTCGAAGACGTGAGGAGACGAACTACAACACTATGTAAACATTGCTCAAAAGTGAATCGCTAAATATAGGATAAGCAACAAGGTTAGACAAGCCTCCAGAGATGTTTAAAACAACATGCAACCTTCTAAAACAGGAGATTGGGACCAAACCTTAGAAATATGCTCTGAGTAAGATAATGAACAATATGAAGAACAACAATCACAAATAGCACAAGGATTTATTATCAGAGATCAGCCTCACACCTTGAGGTCTACGTCTCAGTTGAAGAACCCACAAAAGGTGGACTTATACACCAAGCCACTTTTCTCTCTCTAGCAACCCTAAGGATCGAGCTAGAGGCACTTACTTAATTCTTAGGGGTGCTCAAAAACGCCTAAAGCTCCAAGAGTAAGACACATGAAATCCCAGCTTGACGAAGAATAAGGAGCTCAAGAGATGAGAAAATCAGATCACTAGCTGTGAGACGTAAGACTTGGGTACCCCTGGATCCCCACCGACCAGGCTCACGACCGCCCCCGACAAGTGGGTCCGGCATACCAGAAGACCCGCCGACCTGTTAGTAGGCCCGTCCGACCTGACATGTGGGCCCGAAGACGAGAAGACAGTTTGGCCTGTAAGACAAGGAAGTCCAAACGGATTAAGGCATCTCGGATAAGCCTTCCATATTGTAATTGACTAGAGATAGGTTTTCCTGTTGTAACCGACCCGGACTCCGGTCCACCGACCTTGTCCGTCGCCCAATATAAGGCGGGCAAGGACGTCCTCCCGGGGACAACCTGCAGACCACCTCCACATCGACACTTGTAATCCAGACCGCTTGAGATCGAATCAATACAAACCGAAAAACTGGACGTAGTGTTTTACTCTCCGGAGGCCCGAACCAGTATAAAATCGCCTTGTTCTGGTGTCTCGTCGTAATTTCCGTGTGCTACACTAGCATAACCATCGCGTTCTTAGCTCCCGATCTCCCTGCCGAACAACTAAACCATAGGGATTAACACCCCCGTGGACTGTCCAGACCTCACCATCTGACAGTTGGCGCGCCAGGTATGGGCAGATTGGAAGCTCTTCATGTAACGCGATGGCAGCTCGCTCCGGCGACCTCTTCCGCGATGACACTATGGATTTCTAGCGCTTGCCCACCCACCCAAGGCATATAGCGGTTTCATCGCCGGCAGATTCATCATCGCTTACGTCAACCTCGTCAACGCTATGAATCTGCAACTTGGTGAGATTCAATCCACTGCGAGCCGACCTCCGCGTCTCAACAGAGAAGCAAATCCTTTTCGTCACCAACTCGTTCTAGTCGTCTGTCGACTTTATTTTTTCACAGACTTCAATTCCGATCTGCACACACCACTTTAGGCTAGTCGCACCGCTAGAGCTGTAAAAGGATCTGCAAAAGGATCTGCAAAGGAAGTGGGCCCCAGCTGCAGATCGATTTTACCGATCAGTACAAGCAGAGAGATGCAGTCGGCAGACCGCCATACTTATCTGCATCCATCGTTTTCCTTTTTCTACAATTTTCTTGCCCTTTGACGAGGTGGTGTGGAGGCGGCCAACGCATCGTGGAAGGCATACAGTTCCTCCCCGCAACCTCCAGCTTTTGCGCTTTACGGTAGCGACCTGGTGCATGGAGCTTGTTTTGCCGTGCTGCGCTGTGAACATCCTACCTGCATATTTCCCATTCCGTGTCACATACAGGTCTGCGGTGCGACCAGCCTAAGGCCCTCTCCTTGCGATCAAGTCCGCCACCTGTGCCATGTGCCATCATGTGGCCCTCCACGAGTACTACCATCGCCGCCAGGACACGTCTGTCGTGGACCTGTCAATCCACGCCTACTTCACGATCATCTGCATGCAGTTACAAAAATATAATTTACCACACCGCCGCTAGGCCATGTGGTGATGCGGATCATCACGTTAATCCTTGGAGCCGGCCGAAAGGAGCAAGCAAGAAGTCAACACGTATATTCATGCGTGTACGTGCTCATGCATCTACAAGAATAGAGATGGATATTTGCTATTGTCGATCTACATGCGTGCGAACACGGTCTGCCGAGTCCGTCTCGACCACCAGCACGCCACGCGCCGCTACAGCTGATTTCGTCGACCTAGACAGCTCGACCCGAGTCCACCTCGTCGTCGACCGTCCAACGGCGCTTTATCGACCTCTTCGATGTCGACAGCTCGGCTTGCGTCACCGACCACAGGGATCTCCCGACTCAGCAAGCTAAGTGCCAGCTTAGTTTTCATTGAAATATTTTACGGTTTCAATTTATTTTGCAGACCTGCTCTACGTGTTTTTCTGTCTTCCGATCTCTCCCCCTCGACATGCTCGTGAAGGGAAACGGGGTGGCTACGCTAGCGCAAAACAAAATTTTCCCCGCAAAACAGGAACTGCTGCTGTCAGAGATCACGGGATTACCACTAGACGCGCAGATGCAGCGGAACCGTCTCGATGTAGACGAACGCGTCGAGGGTAGCAGGGCGGTGCGGCTTGCTCACGTCCTTCTTGACTTGCACGTGCGGCTCGTCCGATCCAAGTGCTCCAGATGCAGCACCTCCAAGGTATCCACACGTACGGAGAAGGAAGCGACGCACGCCGAACTGCTAGGTCCGCGAGTGCGACGAGGAGAGAGCGTTGGCAGCGCGGCTGCTACTTGAGAAAGTTGTGCCTTTTCAGGAGGGGTGTGGTCCATATTTATTGGGAGGAAAACCCCCCCCCACACAATCGTCCATTAGCAATACGGGACTAATAGATGGTGTACCCCTTCCAATACTAATGGGCTTTACAACATTTGTGGCCCATTAGGACTTTTACACCATAATGGATCAAATCCATCTGAGCCCACTAGTGGATCAAATCCAGTTGACTCTAGGGCATATTTCCAACAGTCTCCCACTTGCACTAGAGTCAACTATGCAAGTATATTCATCCTCATTCGACTTCCAACCCCATAAGTGTGTGACCCTATAGGTTCACATACACATAGACTTGACCCGAGTACATTACTCGATCAATAGTTGATAGCGGCCTCTAGCAAGACGTGTCAACTCCTATGCATACGTAAAGATCTTATCAGACAAACCATCACAACAATTCATACATGCTATTCCCTTTGCCTCACGATATTTGGTCTAGCTCCAAGCGGACCTCTCTTTCTCGACACTGTGATTCGGATCATCAAAAGGGGTTAACCCTTAACCCAGCACGGCCATGCATTTCTTGATCCGATCACTCGAGGGGCCCAGAGATATCTCTCTCAAGTATAGGGGCAAATTCTATCTTGATTGAGCATGCCTCACAGCATGCTTCCTGACAAACCCGAAAGTCACCTTTATGACTACCCAGTTACGGAGTAGCGGTTGATGGCCCCTAAGTAGGTCAATTCACATCTTGAGTACATGCGACAATCTCAAGTCTAAGGACATAGCGTATACGTTGTGTAAACAAAGAACAAGGTCTCCAATTGGGTCAGTCCAGCCCCATGTCATACATGTGCCCACATTATTAGTTATACATCTCCATGTTCATGACTTGTGAAACATAGTCATCAACTAATTCATGTGCTAGTCATTAACTCATACTAGGGACAACTTTTGAATAACCATACATGTAAAAGAGTTTCACAAACAATTCACATAATTGCCAATCAAATACAAGTCGCCTTTCATGGATATTCAATAAAAGAACCAAGTGACATGGATATAATGAAATATAATCATCTCTATGATTCCTTATAGGACATATTTCTAACATCCTTCCACTTGCACTTGAGCTAATCTAGAATATATCTAATACCCATAGCTCTCACGTGCGCCTCATGCTTAGGGCCGTGGAAGGGGTTTTGTCAAAGGATCCGCAACATTCAAATCCGTGTGTACTTTGCATATCTTGATATCACCTCGTCTAACGATCTCTCGTATCGATGAAATTTCCGCAAGACATGTTTATTCTTTTGGTGGTTCCTTGGCTCCTTTGCTTGCGCAATAGCCCCATTGTTGTCACAATAAAGATCCAATGGGCTAGAGACACTCGGAAACACACCAAGTTCGTAAAGGAACTTCCTTATCCAAACACCCTCCTTTGCAGCTTCCGAAGCCGCGATGTACTCGGCTTCTGTTGTAGAATCAGCCACTGTCTCCTGCTTGGAACTCTTCCAGCTCACAGCTCCACCGTTTATCGTAAATACATATCCTGATAGCGACTTTGAATCGTCTTGGTCAGTTTGGAAACTAGCATCGGTGTAACCCATTACAACGAGCTCCTCCTCACTACCATAGACTAGGAACATGCATTTAGTCCTTCTTAAGTAGTTAAAAACATTTTTAAACGCTGTCCAGTGACCCTCACCTGGATCAGATTGGTATCTGCTTGTAACACTGTGTGCATACGAAATATCTGGACGTGTACATATCATTGCATACATAATAGATCCGATGGCCAAAGCATACGATATTCTACTCATGAGTTCCCGCTCATCAGTTGTCGAAGGACACTGAGTCTTGCTAAGATGTATGCCATGTGACATAGGCAAGAACCCTTTCTTCGCCTCTTCCATGTTGAACCTTTTCAACACTTTATCAATGTAAGTGTCTTGGCTTAATCCTATAAGCCTTTTGATCTATCTCTATAGATTTTGATGCCCACAATGTATGCCGCCTCACCTAAGTCCTTCATTGAAAAACTATTTTTTAACGAGGTCTTAGCGGCCTCAAGCATAGCAATGTCATTTCCAATCAGTAATATGTCATCCACATATAAGATTAGAAATACTACAGAGCTCCCACTTGCCTTCTTGTAAACACAAGGCTCTTCTTCACTCTGAATGAAGCCAAACCCTTTTACCACCTCATCAAAGCGAAGGTTCCAACTCCGAGATGCTTGCTTCAATCCATAAATGGATTTTTGAAGTTTGTACACCTTTCCAGCATTGGTTGGATCAACAAATCTCTTAGATTGTGTCATATACACATCCTCAGTCAGATTTCCATTTAGGAAAGTTGTTTTGACATCCATCTGCCATATCTCATAATCGAAATATGCAGCTATAGCTAGAATGATCCGAATAGATTTAAGCATCGCTACGGGTGAGAATGTCTCGTCGTAGTCAACTCCTTGAACTTGTCGAAAACCTTTTGCAACAAGTCGAGCTTTATGGATGTGAACATTTCCATCCATGTCCCTCTTCTTCTTATAGATCCATTTGCACTCTATGGGTTTAACACCATCTAGCGGGTCAACCAAGTTCCAAACTTGATTGTTATCCATGGAATCTATTTCGGATCTCATGGCACTTTGCCATTTCTCGGAATCTGGGTCCATCATTGCTTCCGCATATGTCATAGGTTCATCATTGTCTAACAACAATATGTCTCGCTCTCCCGTGATCATGAGATTGAGCTTATCAGTTGCGCGACGTGCCCTTTCAGACCTTCGTGGTTGTGGTGGTGCTTCTCTTGCCACGGGCATCTCAACTCGTTCAGCTACATTAGCATCAATTGTGAAATCTTGCCCAAGCGGCTCATCTTGAACTTCTTCAAGATACACCTTCTGTCTACATTTTTCTCCTTTAAGAAACTCTTTCTCTAAGAAAACGCCGTTCCGAGAGACAAACACTTTGCCTTCTGACCGGTTGTACAAAATAATATCCCAAGGTTTCCTTTGGATATCCCACGAATATGCACTTGTCCGATTTAGGTGTTAATTTATCTGATTGAAGTTTCTTCACATAAACCTCACAACCCCAAATTTTCAGAAAAGACAAACTGGGAGTCTTACCAGTCCACATCTCATATGGTGTCTTAACTACGAACTTAGAAGGTACCCTATTTAAAGCGAAAAGTCGCGGTTTCTAGAGCATAACCCCAAAATGACAATGGTAGGTCCGACCGGCTCATCATTGATCGGACCATGTCCAACAAGGTTCGATTACGTCGCTCGGATACACCGTTTCTTTGAGGTGTTCCAGGTGGCGTAAGTTGTGGAAAAATTCCGCAACTCTTTAGATGATTGCTAAACTCATGGCTCAAATACTCACCTCCACGATCAGAACGCAAGGTCTTGATTTTCTTGCCACATTGATTTTCTACTTCACTCGAAATTCTTTGAACTTTTCAAAAGTTTCGACTTGTGCTTCATTAAATAGACATAACCATATCTACTTAAATCATCGGTGAACGTTATGAAGTATTGGTATCCACCTCTAGCCGTCGTACTCATTGGTCCGCACACATCCGTATGTATGAGTTCCGGTAAGTTCGAGGCTCTCTCGAGAAAACCCTGAGAAAGGCATCTTGGTCATCTTGCCTAGCAAACAAGCTTCACATGTCTCGTAGGATTCAAAATCAAACGAAGTTAAAAGTCCATCGTTATGGAGCTTCTTCATGCGCTTTTCACTGATGTGACCCAAACGACAATGCCATATGTAGGTAGGACTTAAATCATTAGGTCGAGACCTTTTAGCACTTATGTTACAGATAGGTGAATCGTCAAGATTTAAAACAAATAAGCCATTCACAATGGATGCACAAGCCACAAACATATTATCCTTAGAGATCACACAACCATTGTTTTCACTCGCAAATGAATAACCATCCTTCATCAAACATGAAGGGGATAAAATGTTTCGACTCAAACTAGGAACAAAATAACAATTATTCAACTCCATAATAAATCCTGACGGGAGGTGTAGTTGCATCGTTCCGACGCTCAATGCAGCAACTCTTGCATTATTGCCTACACGGAAATCAACTTCTCCTCGTTCCACGCTTCTACTTCTTATCATTCCTTGCATCGAGTTGCAAATATGAGCAACCGATCCGGTATCAAATACCCAAGAATTAGTATAAGAATCAGCGAGGAAAATATATGTAACATAAACATTAAGTGTACCTAAAGTGGAAGTACCGTTACTTCCCTTGCTTTTCATAGAAGCTAAGTACAACTTACAATTTCTTTTCCAGTGACCGATTTTCTTACAATGAAACATTCAGCCTTGGCAGCTGGACTAGCCTTGGGCGCTTGGTTTGGCATTGGGATCTTATCCTTGGCCTTACCTTTCTTCTTCCAAGAATTGCCCTTCCTTTTAAAGATCGGCTTGTTTTGGATTGCCATCACATGACTACTGCCCGTGCTTTTCTTAACGTTATCATCTATTGGTAAGGGGGTGCCTAGAACTCCTTCTCTTTTCTCAGCTCTGAGAACAATTCTCAGATTACGATTCCAATTCGTAAAGTTTGTTCCATCAACTTGTCCTTCTCAAGGACCGAATGCAAGGTAAACGATGTGGTGTTGCTAGGTGCCTTTAATCTACAACGAGAATAAAAAATGCAAAACACTAAGACAATATATCCATGACAGAGTAAGAATTTACTCCCACTAAAATCAATATCCCCACATTGATACTTAGTGATTCAGAATCCACAACTAACAAGTCTACTAGTGAGCTTTTGCGTCACCGCTAGTAAACAAGGTAGATCGGTAAGCAACTCTTTGCTAATCATATCACATATGACTTCTGTTGTTGGGTGACATCTCTATGTCTAGGCTCCCAACCTTTATGCCCCAAAATCCTTAACCGTTAAGATGACTTTGATAAGTAAACCAACACTTATGCGTGTAAGTATCCGATACAAACCCGTCTAGTCAAGGAAAACTAGTGGCACCCTAATTTCATAGACCCACCACTAATTGTACGAGACGTGGGACGGTGGCAAGTGTTGGGAGGGCATGTTAACTTAAAATTCCAAAGGGATCGTTCTACTCGTAACATCACACGCAAGAAAATAACATTGTCGCATGTAAAAGTAGAACGGTAAGAACGACATTCACACAGCTTGTAGCACGGTATGGCCTATTGTCGCATGGTGATCTCCATCTCCATTGACCAAGACATCATGTTGATCTCCATCTCCATGATCCGTGTGTGCCATCCTCCATGTGATGAGTCCTCCAAGAACTATCTAACGCGTGCTAGTAATGAAAGTTACACAATCGCGTATTAGATCATCACAAATTTGGTACGCGGACCATTACATTAATTTTGACAATACATGTGGCTCCGGCCGTATTGCCGTACGCGTGACACGCAGGTCACGAAAAAAATTACACACATGCATCACATACACATATAGGCCATACCGATCACAAAACCTGCAAAACAGATTATCGCAATTCCGACGTCCAAACTTAAAACGCCCGAAAACCCATCTTGCAAGCCGAATTTGGCAAAACTAATTTCGCCGAGACCAGCATAGCTGGTTTATCACATGTGTAAAATTTTCTGTAGATCAATTTTCATATAGAAAACTTCTTCATCCGAGTTAACCACGAAAAGTTATGGCTGTTTTACCGAACAACATTTTTTGGTTTTCCCGGGCCGGTAGCAGATCCAATCTGCCGCCGCCACGCATCCCATGCGCCTGGAACTTGACCTAGCTTCGATTCGACCAATCCAATTGATCTCCTTCTCGTTGTGACTGGATTTACGTGTATCACTTAACTCCGATGGCGGAATTCCGACCGGTAGGAGTAATTCGTTACACGACCATCATGTCAAGAACACGAAGCCGATCAAAACTTTGATCTACATCTGCATATCTCTATATGCACACATCCCGAATCTAAAACTTAGCAGCTACGGCTCTGGTACCACTGAAGGGAAACGGGGTGGCTACGCTAGCGCAAAACAAAATTTTCCCCGCAAAACAGGAACTGCTGCTGTCAGAGATCACGGGATTACCACTAGACGCGCAGATGCAGCGGAACCGTCTCGATGTAGACGAACGCGTCGAGGGTAGCAGGGCGGTGCGGTTGCTCACGTCCTTCTTGACTTGCACGTGCGGCTCGTCCGATCCAAGTGCTCCAGATGCAGCACCTCCAAGGTATCCACACGTACGGAGAAGGAAGCGACGCACGCCGAACTGCTAGGTCCGCGAGTGCGACGAGGAGAGAGCGTTGGCAGCGCGGCTGCTACTTGAGAAAGTTGTGCCTTTTCAGGAGGGGTGTGGTCCATATTTATTGGGAGGAAAACCCCCCCACACCATCGTCCATTAGCAATACGGGACTAATAGATGGTGTACCCCTTCCAATACTAATGGGCTTTACAACATTTGTGGCCCATTAGGACTTTTACACCATAATGGATCAAATCCATCTGAGCCCACTAGTGGATCAAATCCAGTTGACTCTAGGGCATATTTCCAACAGCTCGGAGGCTTGGAAATGCCAACACGTAGGTCGCCAGACCTGAGGGGTCTAATTTTTTATCGCGTGCTATGTTTCCCTCCCCCTCAACATGCTCGGGGGCTTGGCCAATCTAAGGGTCGCGAGACCTGTGGGGTCCTACTTCTCCTATGTGTATTCTTCCTTTAACCGTCTGACACTTGTTATGAAGATTCGATGTTGTGTGGTTGCAAAACATGGGTCTTAGGCCCCCATGCGTCGGCTACATCTAAGACTCCCTACTGAGCATTGTAGAGGGGTGAACACTTCGCAACTTCAGAGCTTTTGAATTCGAATAATGTGTGCCTGGCACGATAAGAGGAATGCCTTTTTCAAATGAAACGTAGCATAAGAATGTTCAGCTCCGGCTAGCATTATTCAACATCTTCTTACTTAGCTCAGGCTATGTTTTCATTATATTCGATAGATTGATACACCGACCTGGTGTTTATTTTATTTTACAGGACCAGCTCTTTGCTCTGGCGTCGTCATCGTTAGGTCGCTAGACCTCCGTGGCGTCTCCATCGTCGCCAGCGTCAAATCGCAAGACCTCTTTCCAGCTTCGGCATCACCTTTGGCGAACCTACCTTGGGTGGCTCCGTCGTAGTTGGATTGAGGTCGGCGGCCCCCCTATGGCTCTCTATTCGTCGGCTTTAGGTCGGCGGACCTCCCTGCAGCTTCGGCGTCGACTACGTCAGGTCGCTGGACCTCCCTCCAACTCCGCCGTCGTCTTCGTCAGGTCGCTAGATCTCACTGCGGTTCCGTCGTCATCTTCGTCAGGTCTTTAGACCTTTCTCCGGCTCCGCCATCATCTTCATCAGGTCGCTAGACCTCCATACAGCTCCATTGTCGCCTTCATCGTCGGATTGAGGTCGGTGGACCTCTCAGCATCTCAGTCATCGTCGTTCTCAGCTCCGTCATCACCTTCGTCAAGTCGCCAGACCCCTTTGCAGATCTAGCTTCATCTTCGGTGGATTTCTCGGTGTCCGGTGTTGTCTTCGTCAGGTTGCCAGACCTCCCTCCAGCTCCGTCCTCGTCCTCGTCAGGTCGCCAGACCTTCCTCCGGCTCTGTCGTCGTCCTCATTAGGTCGCTAGACCTTCCTCCGGCACTGTCGTCGTCTTTGTCATGTCGCTAGACCTCCCTCCGGCTCCGTCGTCATCCTCGTCAGGTCGCCAGACCTTCCTCTGACTCCGTCGTCGTCATCGTCAGGTCGTTAGACCCTCCTCTGGATCTGTCGTTGCGTTCGTCAGGTCGCTAGACCTCGATTCGGCTCCGTCATCGCCTTCGCCAGCTCGGAAGACCTCCCTAGGATTTTGCGTCGGGAATGGAGGCCTCCCTATGGGTGCGCGCCTGATGGCCCTCCCAAGTACCTCTGGGTGCTTGGGCGCTTTTGATTTGATACCTTCTTGAGGTCGGCATGCCTCGGGTGGCTTTGCCAGACTCCTTGCTGCTACGCAGGATATCTGGGTGTCTCTACACTCCATACGTTCAAGATTAACATTACTTTGCTAAGCTTCATCGTTTTGACCACTACAAAAGACCTCTTCATGTGATGTGCCTTTCAAGATCCTGCTGGATATCCTCGGATACTGGACACTGATAATTTGAGGCCTCTTTGAGGTCGGCACGCCTACAAGGCCTCCTTGAGGTCGGCCCTACCAGACTCTTTGCAGCTATGCACGGAGATCTGGGTGTCTCTACACTTCGTCGATCAAGACCACACCTTAAGTTTTTCTTCTCTTTTTTGAGCATCAAACCAGCCATGTTGTCTGCTTTAATGCTCGGAGACTACTCTACAAGTGCGTCTTCGACAACCTCTTGTTTCCTTCGTCGTATCGACCTGTTAGGAAATTTGTTTCCCATCATGTCATTAGTCGACCTACATTTTCCATCTTCTTCTTTTTTGGATCATCATACCGGCCATCCTTCCCGCCACGATGCTCGGATGCTACTCTATGAGTGCGTCCTTGACGCCCTCTGAATTTTTCATCGTCGTTTCGATCTATTGGAAGTCTGCTTCCTATAGCTCGTCACTCGACCTCTCTTTGTTCGGCAAGGCCACAAACAGGTCGGCTGTTAAGTTGATTCGTTTCTCTTTCTTTTTTTGACCGACGTGCATGCTATTCGACCTGTCGATGGCTTCAAGACTTCGTCATGACTCTCTCGAGGTCGTCGCGCCTACACATCGCTTGGGGGCTTGTGAGACATGGGTACCCCTGGGTCCCCACCGACCAGGCACACGGCCGTCCCCGACAAGTGGGTCCGGCCTACCAAAAAACGCACTGACCTGTCAGTAGGCCTGCCCGACTTGACATGTGGGTCCAAAAACGAGAAGACAGCTTGGCGTGCAAGACAACGCAATCCAGATGGATTAAGACAACTCGGATAAGCCTTCCATATTGTAGTTGACTAGAGATAGGTTTCCCTATTGTAATCGACCCGGACTCCGGTCCACCGACCTTGTTTGTCCCCTAATATAAGGCGGGCAAGGGCGTCCCCAGGGACATGTACCCCACAGACTACTTGAGATCGAAGCAATACAAACCGAAGAACTAGACGTAGGGTTTTACTCTCCGGAGGCCCGAACCAGTATAAAATTGCCTTGTCTTTGTGTCTCGTCATAATTTCGTGTGCTACACTAGCATAATCATCGCGTTCTTAGCTCCTGATCTCCCTACCGAACAACTAAACCACAGGGATTAACACTCCCGTGGACTGTCTAGATCTCACCATCTGACACTAGCACTCTCCTTAATTAGCTTTCCCTTCCGTCCTTTTTAAATCTCCACACCAATTATCTCAAAGAATTCAATAGGGGAGTAAAGAGGGGCTTTGAATGCTCAAGAGTCAAGAACAGTCCATGAGTGAGTTTAGTCGAAGGGGAATAATTAAAGGGGTGTGAGATGGTTTGTATACCCCTTCACCTCGAAACTAACCATTGGGGCTTAATGTCTATAGAGTTTTTCGAAACATTTTTCAGAAACTTCTCCGCCATCGGGATACTCAGAAGATCTCAAATTAGCACCTTTAAAGATATCCCAAATGAAAGTGTAGGTGCAAACGTGTCTCTCATAGGTCTGTTAGGTAATAATTTTGAGCACCCTTTTCTGTATATACACCAAAGATTACACATTCCTCTTGATAGTGCGGCATTCCTATACCCAATTTTAAACAAAAATAATTTTACTCTACAAAGAGATTACTTTTTCATGCATTTCTATTTTAGGGTCACCCACTAGTGCTCCATTGCCACTAAACATTTTAGTATCTGCTTTTACACTTTAAAGTCCACTTGACACCTAAGTTTTTGTCTTCAGTTCATCAAAACCCACTAGGGGCAAAAACACCAATACCACTGGTTGAAGGGATGCCAATACCTCATGACTACTACAACGCAGTAGATGTAACCGTGGAGCATCATATTTTTTCTACGAAGCAGGTTCCTAGTGTTAACTTGATCGTTGAGGAGTAGAACTTGTGCTTGCCTCTGTGCGCAATACTTCCACATCCATTTGAAAATGAGCAAGAATTGCTGAGTACCCTTGAAGGCAGAGTATGCCTTGCTCGAAGAGAAGACAGATGAGCCCCCAAATGTATGTCCAGAAGTTATTTGGTAAACCTGGAGTCGGAAGAGCTTGAACTTTGATCATCAGATCAACAAGTTGTTGGAAGGCTTCAATGGACAAGGGTGTAAAAAAATTGTTGTGAGCATCTTGCTCCAAGAAGCGAGCAAATAAAACTTTTGGTCCTGATTCCTTACAAAGGAGAAGAGTTGTGGGTATTGCCATTGGAGAAGGACTAGGTTACAAATGTCTTTCTAGAATGCGCAAGTGAAGATGCAAGTGCTCTAAAATTATCAGATTGTGACATAATAACATCTGTGCACCAAAAAATATCTCAACCGAGTCCAAACATGAGGAACAAATGGCGTACTGTAAAAACACTATCAAGTTAAACTATCTCATGGAATGTCAGCATGATTGTAGAATTTATCTAAATACTTCAATAGAAGGGTCGCATTTTGTGTGTGAAGATCAATCTCTAAATGGTGAGTGAATCTCATTGGAGGCAATTTTTTCTAAGAATGAAGAGAGAAACACGAGAAAGAGAATAGAAATTTAAAAAAAACATATGCAGTAAAGATTTGCGGAAGGGATCGTGGAATGTTAATCGGCGCTACTACCTACAGCCAGCTGGATTCTCACTTTCTCAGCAACAGCAAGCGCCAAGCGGGCGACGGCTATCGGTCGTCCAAGAACTATAGCACTCCGACCTGTGTTCTGTAGTTTGCTCAGACAAAATCCATTACCCATCGACCATCGTCATGAATACATGACATATATAATTGGTGGCGATGAAATTTCGAAGAAGAAGAAGCGGCAACGGCAACGGCAAACCTTGCCTTGCACGGAGGCCCCAACAAAAAAGACCAGATCAACCCGTCCCCAAAAGCTCGGACAGAGCCGCGCTGTGACGGAATCAAATCACACCTGCCGGCGCCCCCTGTCGTGTGCGTCCTGATCCCAAGCTGTTGTGCTCGGTTGGCTTGCCTCCCTCGCCGTCGTCGATACAGTGGCGCCCCCCGCGCGGCCACGACGCCGTTCACCACTGGCCAATGGCCACACCCGCCCGCCCCCGGCCGTAACGCCTGGCTGGCATGTCCTCCGGGTGCACGTGCACGGCCACGAAACGGA
Organism: Cenchrus americanus; assembly: GCA_947561735.1. Lineage (NCBI taxonomy): Eukaryota > Viridiplantae > Streptophyta > Magnoliopsida > Poales > Poaceae > Cenchrus > Cenchrus americanus. Next base: position 76,834,032 of record OX387245.1, on the reverse strand, counting down.
CAAGCTAAGCAGAGCGCAAAGCCGCACCGCGCAGAGCCGTAGAGAGAGCAGCGCAGGGCGCAGGCGGTCCCTGCCCTATTCCTGTACGGGGCGGGGCGGCAGGCTAGCGCCTGGCGGTCTCAAAAGCCATCGGCAGGCACGGGATGGCGCCCGTGTCGCGGAGCCGGCGCCGGATCAGCACGCCACGCCGCGCGGCGAGATCGTGTCTCAACCCTCAGCCGTCGTCCGGTGGTGTGATGCGCCCGGCGGGAAGCACCGAAGCAAAACCGTAGCCAAGCGCGACCGCCGGTGCTTTACGCCTTTACAGCGCTACTACGGGCGTAGTACGCGCGTCGCCATCGCTCCCAGGCAGGGCAGGGGAGGGCAGACCGGATCGGCGGTTAAGCTTCGGCTGCCGCCGTGCGAGCGGACGAGGATGCCAGCAGGATCCCAGCTCGGATCGCCTGTCCCGCCGTGGAGTCGTACGACGTTGCCCGTGGCTCTCTCCACTATTATAGGCTCCGTATCTATGGGCTAGAGTTAGTTTTGGTTAGTTGAAGCTCAACTACCACAAAGATTCAAACACGGCGCTAGATTGAATTACAGCATTTAACCCACCCAAAAAACTATCCCACCCAAGAGGTGTTTATTGGGGCTAGTTCGTGTTGGGTCCACCAAAAAGTGACTTTTCTCTCTCCCTCCACCCACACCTAATGACCCTGTTTGGATTCTCTTGCAGGGCTAGAGTTAGAGTTAGTTTCCAACTCTAACTCTATCCCTAAACTAACTCTAGCCCTAGAGGTGTTTGGATGACATGGTTAGATTGACAAATAAATGCACTTTTTCAATTATTTCAGCATTCAAACCATCATTTCAGCAGGATTTTTTTTGGGCAGCTCTTGTGTAGCCTAATTCTGATCAGAAATGACTCAAATAAATCATTTTACAACTCAAGCATCCAAAACACAATAAATGTTATTTTGTCCATACAATCGATGCATAGCCCTTGACCATTACATTACACTCTATGAAATAAAGCATGAGCCAACTCATCATGGAAGGCATTCATGTTGACATCTTCAACAAAAGGTTCATCTTCTGGCCATGTTGATGCAGAAGAACTAGGGATTGGGTTATAATCATCATCTGCATCACATCGATCAAATTCTCTGTCCGCAATTCTGCTCTCTCGAATGAAATTATGAAGAGCCATACAAGCCACAATAATTATAGTTTGCTTTTTCTCTAGAAAACTTTGTACGTTCAACAAAATCCTAAATTTCATCTTCAACACCCCAAAAGACCGCTCTATGACATTTCTAACTTTGGCGTGTGCATGGTTAAAGGTTTCTTTCATACCTTTGGGAGGCGGTCCATTGTGCCATTGCTCCACATGGTACCTTGTACATCTATACGGTGAAAGGTACTCCGGCTGATTTGGGTACCCCGCATCAACCACATAGTACTTCCCTACATAATGTGAACAATAGGCACACAATGAGACTTAGTTAAATGAACGAGTCATGTTGGATAAGAATTGTTGCTAGTTAAAGTAGCAAACCTGGTGGTGGATGTGGAAATTTGTGTTGATAAGTAGTCGTAGCATCTTTGAAAACTCTCATGTCATGTGCCGAACCAGGCCATCCCGACAACACAAATGTAAATCTCATGTCGAAATCACAAACAAGCAAGCACGTTCGACTAGTTTCATTGTGCCTGTTCAAATATGGAATCCTCTCACTCTTATCCACCACAACCTTCACGTGGGTTCCATCTATAGCTCCTATGCAGTCGTTGAAGTGTGGCCAAAATGCTAGATTTTCTAAGTTTGTGTGCACCTCTGAAAATGTTGGGTCCTTGGGTACAATTATGTCATGTGCTAACCTAAGTAGGCATCCCAAAACTCTGTTAACTGTCCTGCTTATTGTCTCCATAGACCTCCTAAAACGGTTGTCAGCCTGTCTAATTGACTGTGAGGAACCAACAATCCATAGAAACATAGCAAGAGCCTCTACAGATGACATTTTTGCAGTGGACTCCAACCCATATTACTGGACCAAAATATTATGGAGCCTGTCAAATAAAGGTCTCTCCACCCTGAACATGTTGTAGCATTGGTCATCTCGAGCTAGTGTGTTCATGACCCACTCCAAACCAGAGTCTCCATTGACCCTACTAGGCAGTTTCACAAAGTAGTTGTCAGAATACATACCCAACATAGGAATCAACTGCACGATCAAATTCTCGGTCTGCACCAATTTTTTGCGGCACATGGATATAATCTCATCCTCGCTTGAACTGCCTCCATCTTCTTCTCCCTCGAACATGGTGCCATGAACTTCTTCCTGCTTTAACACATGTAAGAAATTGTCAACACCTGCTTAATGTGAAAAATAATATTTCAAACTTGAAACAATATAAGCAATTGAAATTAATTCAGCCCAGAGATAAAAATAATTAAGCTCAACACATCAAACATAGGTTCTTAACAGATACATAGGTTCACACACATATAATTTAGTTCGTAACACATCACAATTAAGACCAACTACTCGAGATTGTTGTCCCTGCACCATTTCTTGAAGTAACCAAATCTAAGGTCGTGAGTTAATTTCCCACAGAAGAACTCCCTTTGGTATTGTGTTTCAAACATCTTGGACATGGCATAGACGGCTTCAACGGTTTGCTCAATCCCACACTCAAAAGCCAGCTCCTGACACCTCTCAACAGAAAACGCAGCCTTTTCACTTGCACATTTCTGCATTTCGCGAGTGTTGATTGTGACAGACTCTTTGAAGGTAGTGGCTATGTCATTCACAGCTTTCAACATTGGGCTCTTGCTCCTTTTCAGTGGACTTGTCAAAGTGCTTGAAGTGCTTAGTGACCTCTTGCCTTTTTGGCTCCCCGTACTTGTAGGTGTTGTTCGAAACTCCTCTTCCTCCCGCCCCCGATTCTCACCATAATCATCTCCTTGATTCTCACCATAATCATCTCCCGGCACAAAGGCCGTGCTCCCATCCGCCGTGGACTCTCTGAACAGTTGATCTAGCAAATCCTCGTTTGCCGGAGGACCCCACCGTAGCTTCTTTAGGTATGGTTTCTTCGCAAAGCAATAAAATCAAATGGGTGAGTTACAAAACAGATTACGAAATTAATTAGAAGCCGCATGCTGTTGAACCACAATAAACTTATGCAGGAATGACATGCAACATTTGAAATTGTAATGTTTATTTCACAATTCACATTTTCTCAAGCCTACATTATTTTTAGGATGCAATGACATGCAGAATTTCAGGATTTCATCACAAGCAGGAATGCTAGAACACATCACAGATAAAGTAGATCTGATTCCCTCCTGGACTAGATGAAACCTGAAATCTGACTGCCAGTTCACTCTGAAGTTAGGGGGTACAGCCCCCTATTCTGAATCCTGAACATGAATGGTATGAACTTCTTGCACCAGCCTAAGGCTCTTCCATCCATAGTAGCTATACTATACACCTCACATCTGAACCCCAACTACCACGTCAGATACGAAGCTAAACTAAAACATGGACAATCAACTGAGTAAAAAGTCCAACAAAGAATGCCAAGTACTAAAACAATGGATTCAGTATTTGATAAAAAAATTTCCCAACCCCATCACAGCAAATCGTAAGGGGAAAAGGAGTACAACTCCTGCTTCTTTGCATATCAGAGTAACTACTGGAAAAAAAGTGCAACAAATCTGTAGTATTTTGCCCCCTGTGGTTCCAGGATTTCACTAGTTGACTTATACATGGGCCTTAAAAGAGCAGCTTCAGTTCAACAGAAAAAAAATTGAGCATTCTTAGACAAATTCCATTAAACATTTTCTAGAAAATATTCTCCCCAATGCTGGTATGCCTGAAAAATAGATGATACACTAAAAGACCCTAGCTAGTTGACACTTTCTAGAAAATATTCTAATAATTTTTCGATTAGTTGATATCCCAATTTACACAGATTGTTAGTTAGAAAAATATAAAAAGCCCAAGCTAACAAACTATTTGAAGGCTAAAATTTGCTTGTTCCTAACATTTGTTTCCTTTAGCATCAACCTACAGGCCGTGGTGTTTACTGATATCATAAGGAAAACAGTACTACAGCAAAACAGTACTACAGCATACACAGCACAGCAGCCACATGAAGTAAATCTGTGAGATGCTATGGATGATTTCTGCTTCTAATTTTTGTATTGACTTATTTCATTTAATCAGGGATTGGTGGGTCTGACATATCTATAATAATTTACTATCCAGATGTAAACAGAGGAGTCATTGGTAAATATTCCTGATAGCAGCTATTTAAAGTACTCAAGAATATTAGTTGACTGAAATTCTACAGGAAGCTACTAGCAATTAAATGTCAAATGTCCCAACTATATAATACCTTCAGCAACACAGATACTAGAACACATGCTTATTTGGTTATGCTATAGGCCCATCCATCACAGTATTGAGCAAGAGATCAAGATATGCTAGTTAACTAAACCCAACTATTCAGCTCATGTTCATGCTCCAGTTATAGGTAATAAATCTAATGGCCTAACCCAAAATCAAACAGCACCAAGTTATGTGTGCTCAGCAACACATACAACAACGGTAATGCAGGCCCATTCACCGCAATCAGCAACAATAGGTATACAGATTAGTGCTACAAGTACTAACACAATAGGTATACAGATCAACAATAGTATGTGCAGTGCAATAGAACATTAAGTCAGTGCTAATATAATACCTTTGTATGTTTTTTCCACCACGCAGACTCAGCATCGATGGTTCCATCTTTTTTCCTCCCCAACCCAGTGTGCACTTGCAAGTATTGCCAGAAAGATTGGATGTTCTTCAACACAGTTATTTGGTTCTTCACCTGCAAACGGCTATACACCAACCTCCTTCTAGCAAATAAGCCATCTACAACAGCTTGGTAACCTTCACCACTCATTTGGGCACCACTATACTTTCCTGCTGCTTGTTGCTCCAGACACAATTGTAACAAGCAAGCATTGTTAGCATCATTCCATTGGGCTCGAATGGATTGGCTCACCGGGGGCCCTCCGAAGCTCGCTAACTCCTCCATGTCTTCCTCCATTTCTTCGTCACCATTGTCGAAGGAACCGACGGAGTCGGATGCTTGCCCACGGATGGCACTCCTCAGTGCCCTCGGTGCCCGAGGTAGCGGCACACGCTGGCCGCCACCACGGGAGCCACCACGGGCACTGCCATGGGCCGCCGTGCTGGTGCGCTAGTTACGGCGGCTAGGTGCCACAACGGCCGAGTTGGTGCGCTGCGGAACACCACTGCCTACTCCCGTCGACGACCCTCCGAGGAACACGCCACCGCTCCCTCCTTGACCGGCTGACGCTGATGAGGAGCCACCGAAGGTCAGTTGCCGGGATAATGGTGGCGCCCATCCATCACCTTCTCTGCCACGCGGTGGGCGATGCGGAGGGAGCCCAGAGCCTCTGACGCGCCCAGAGAGGAGGAGCTCATCGTCGCCGCTCCGGAGGAAGGCTCCGTACAACCCAAGATCCGGGAACGCCTCCGCCGCCGGTACTTGCGTGTTGAGGTCGAGGCCGGCCTGGGCAACGGAGGCGGGCGACCACGAGCGCGATGCCTGCGAACCCCACAAGTCGAAGCCGCATCCATCCATCTTGGTAGGGCTCCGGGCGGCGGCCTTGGTAGGGGATGTCGACGAGGGAGGCAGTAGCGTGTGGGCGCGGCTGGGGTGCTCGATTGGCGACGAGTTGGATGCGGCGGCGCCACCGGTGGCGAGCTGGTGGCCGGTGGCGAGCGCCCGTCGCGGCCGGGGGCCGGCGGCGCGAGTGGAAGGCGGCGGCGCGCGAGTGGAAGGCGGCGGCGCGAGAGGGGGAGGCGGTGGTGGCGGCCGATCCGTCGCGGACGGGGAGGAAGGAGAGGCGGCGGCGCCGCCGATCCGTCCGCCACGGACGGGACGGGGCGAGCCAAGCCGCTTCGGCTGCGGGGGGCGGACGGTACTGTTTATTTTTTTTCCAGCCACATCTAGCCCCAATAAGCACCTCTTGGGTGGGCTAGTTTTTTTGGGTGGGCTAGTTGAATCTAACCCAATCTAACCCACCCAGTTAGGATGTTTTAGGGTTAGTTGGTGCTAAACTAGCCAAAACTATCTCTAGCCTATGGATCCAAACAGGGCCAATGATTGAAAAAGTACATTTAATATCATTCTAACTCTTCCATACAAACACCTCTAGAGCTAGAGTTAGTTTATGGCTGAGCTAGAGTTAGAAACTAGCTCTAACTCTAACCCTGCTGGAGTATCCAAACATGCCATGGTATCAGCCGTACTACTGCGGATCACGGTCGTTCGTTAGGGAAAGCGGCAGGAGGAGTATTTGTGGCCGGCACGGGTGATCCGCCGATCCGTAATGGCCGGCCCGCCGCAGCCGCGCGCGCGCCCGCCGATGCTCTCGCGCGCGCTTCGCCATGCACCAATACCTCGGCCAAGGGAGTGGAAGGCGGCGGCGGCGCGAGTGGAAGGCGGCGGTGGCGCAAGTGGGAGGCGGTGGTGGCGGCCGATCCGTCCCGGACGGGGAGGAAGGAGAGGCGGCGGCGGCGCCGATCCGTCCGCCACGGACGGGACCGGGGCGAGCCAAGCCGCTTCGGGCCGCGGGGGGGCGGACGGTACTGTTTATTTTTTTTTCCAGCCACATCTAGCCCCAATAAGCACCTCTTGGGTGGGCTAGTTTTTTTGGGTGGGCTAGTTGAATCTAACCCAATCTAACCCACCCAGTTAGGATGTTTTAGGGTTAGTTGGTGCTAAACTAGCCAAAACTATCTCTAGCCTATGGATCCAAATAGGGCCAATGATTGAAAAAGTACATTTAATATCATTCTAACTCTTACATACAAACACCTCTAGAGCTAGAGTTAGTTTATGGCTGAGCTAGAGTTAGAAACTAGCTCTAACTCTAACCCTGCTGGAGTATCCAAACATGCCATGGTATCAGCCGTACTACTGCGGATCACGGTCGTTCGTTAGGGAAAGCGGCAGGAGGAGTATTTGTGGCCGGCACGGGTGATCTGCCGATCCGGTAATGGCCGGCCCGCCTGCAGGCCGCGCGCGCGCCCGCCGATGCTTCGCGCGCGCTTCGCCATGCACCAATACCTCGGCCAAGGGCCAGAGGATTAGGCGAGGATCGGGATCGCGATTAGCTGCGGTAATGGCCGTATGATGATCACGTAAATAAATGGCGTGGTCCAGGAGCTCCACCCAACGGCCAGCATCGTGTGCCCCCCGGGGAGCAGATAAAAGCCCGTGCGCGTACGTGGTGGTCGTACACGAAGACGCATACTACACAAATGCAGTTGCAGACGGGATACGTTCGTTGCGTGCTGTGCAGTGGCATGTATACCCCACCCGGGTAGTACTATTTTAATACGAGAGTATATGCTCGACGTGCTCCACCGAGTTGGTACGCATCGCCAACTTTATTACGAGGGTGTTTGTTTAGAGGGTGTTTGGATCCCACATGACTAGAGACTAGTTTTAGTCATCTTTAGTCACTAAATCTCCAAACACCCTTGACTAAAGGGTGACTAAAACTAGTTTAGTCTCTAGTCACCCATACCCCAACTTTTGGTGACTAAAACACCCTCTCTCACCTAATTAATTGCTCATATCATTAATTCTGTGGACCCAACAAGAGATAGGAGAGGAGAGAGAAAGGAGGGAGAAAGAACAATTTAATGTTAAGAACCATTAATGCTGACTAGTTTTAGTCACCTTCCTAAAGGGTTGTGACTAAAAAATTTTAGTCTCTAGTCTCATGGGACTAGAGGGATCCAAACACCCCCTTAGTCCCCTGACTAAAGTTTAGTCAGACTAAAACTTTTTAGTCTCTACCCTTTTTGGAGGGTGACTAAATTTAGTCAGCATTAATTGTTGGATGCATTAATTGTTCTCTCCCTCACCTTTCTCTCTCTTGTTTTTTTTGGCGCCAACAGCAACCGCCCTGCCCGTGGCCTGCTTTTGGCCGCACGCATTGCCTGCCCCCCTCTGTTCCCACGCAGCACACACACACATGTTTCTAACACCAAGCACCAGAAGCTAGTTTAAAAAAAAGAAATGTCCATACACAATGAACCAAAACAGTTCACACACTGTAATAAATTTGTCCCACAATTATCCCTCAATGTTACAACGTTACATGTTGGAAACAAAATAAATAACATCACAAATTTCTCAATGCCTGTTAAACAAGCCATCAGCAATCCTATCTCTCACTTCATTCATGTCTACAGAATCTGGCTCCATTTCTTCACCCCTAGTGTTACGACGCCGCCTCCTTGTTTTCTCAAGGAGAGGTTGATAATTCTCATCGTTGTCACACCTATCGAATTCCTTGTCCGCCAGCTGACTTTCACGAATGAAATTGTGCAAAGCCATGCATGCCACAATAATTTTTGTTTGCTTGCGTAGAGGATAACTTGGTATTTTAAAAAGGATCCTCCACTTATTTTTCAAGACTCCAAAACAACGCTCAATGACATTGCGTAGTCTAGAATGAGTATAATTGAAGTGCTCCTTTTTACCTCTCGGCATGGTGCCTTGGTGGAACTCTTGGAAATGATACTTTTGCCCCCTGTACGGTGCAAGATAACCCAGCTGGTTGGGGTAGCCCCGAGTGCCGGAATAAGAACCAGACCCTACAAAGGATAGGTGCAGCTGCAGAATGATATAAGTGTTGTGTAGCTGCAGAAAGATATATGTTGCTGTGTCTCCTCAATCTAGTTATTTGAGATACAAATAGCATTTCAATTCTTAAAGGAGTGAGCTGCAAGCTCAGCAACCCATTTCAAAGAGTATAAGATTCGACTAGGAGACAGATCACATGTTATGGTAATGGTCGAGTCTGCAAGCTCCTGTTCAACCATTACTTTTAACAGCCTGTCTAAATAATATAACAAAGTGCCCATGTAACATCTAATAGAAAAACTCTCTCTAATAGACATGTGCACTGATGTTCCTAATTTGACAAAAACTGTACATCAATAATATGACAGGACAGTGGAACCCAGTGGTAACTAGATGAAGACATGTTATGGTAATGGTCCAGTATGCAAATGATGAGGGGTTAAAAAAATGACAGGACAGTGGAACCCAGTGGTAACTAGATGAAGACACTGCTTACTGGTCCTTCAATTGTAATCAGGCACAACCAAGTAATATATTCACACTGAATATATTCATTGTAAGGTTCAATTGAAAGCTAAAAATTCCTGAGTACACACAGATTTACAAGTTTATAGACATGGGATGATCTAAATAACAAAACTCATCCATTTCACAACTGGTGCTTGTAAATGCAATTCTTATTAAGGCATATTAGTCAGAGAATCATGCAACACAAAATTGAGTATGACATTCATCCAATTGCATAGCATCCAGTTGCAAATCAAATTGACATCTAATTGCAAATCAAGTGCACTGCCATGTCAAATGGATTGACAGATCATACCTGCCTATGCTGATTCATCAAGTTGTCGTCTTCCTCTTCTTCATCTTCGTCGCCGACGTCGTCTACCATGATTGGGGGTGGCTGCCGCTGCCTGCCGCCACCAGAGCGAGATGTACTAGCACCTGCACGCCCCGATGCCGCTACGGCCTTGCCACGACGATCTGGGGCCCTCACTGGGGGCAGACCCTGGCGTGGTGGACGACCCCCCCCCCCCCTCGGCGGCGCGCCGTCCGATCTGGCCCTCTGTGCAGGCATACCATGGCCGGCCAAGCTCCCTGGCTGAAGGAGGTGCGTGTACATGCTCATGTTCGGGTAGGAGGCGGCGGCGGCGGGGCAGTCGGCGTTGAGGTCCAGGTTCTCCAGCCCGACACGGGGAGCGCCGAGCCCACCGGCCACCGGACCGCGGCCGCTGGATGCACTCCCTACCCGGAGACGAGGTGGCGTCAGTCCCCAATCGGCGTCGTCCTCGATTGGGAACGCCGCAACACCGGACGAGGCAGATTGCGAGAAGAAATCGTGGGGGATCCTACTGTCGCCGTCCATGGTGGAGGAGGGAGAGCGATGGAGACGAAGCAACGCTGCAGGTGGCGGTGGTCGTCGGTGAGGGTCCTCACGCACCGGGCTCGCGCCGGGAGGGGGAGGGCGGCGGTCGTCGGGGGGCGTCGGCCAAGGGCGCCGGCCGGCGTTGGGGAGGGAGCGCGGGGCCGGCGTTGGCCACCGCGGTGGGATGCGCCGCGGGGACCGGCGTTTGCCGCCGCGGTGGGATGCGCGCGCGGGAACCGGCGTTGGCGGCCGCGGCGGGATGAGCCGCGGCCACCGGCGAACGGCGGGAGGAGGCGCCGCGGGGAGGGGGCCGGTGGCGGGGAGGGGCGGGGAGGGGGCCGGTGGCGGGGAGCGGCGAGGGAGGGGCGGTGGCGAGGAGCGGCGGGGGAGGGGAGCCGACGGCGTGCGGCGGGATGGAGGGAGGGAGAGGATGAGGCTTGAGGCACCCGCGGGAGGGAGGGAGGGAGGGAGAGGATGAGGCGCATGGGCCCTTCGCAATTATTGCAGAGAGAGATGGGTTTTAGTCCCTTTTAGTAGGGTCATGGGTGACTAGAGGCTTGACTAAAATTAGTCACCCTTTAGTCAGGGGTTTTTGGCAAATTAGTCACTCTAGGTGACTAAAATTAGTCTAGTCACCTCTACTTTGCTGGATCCAAACACCCCTTATGTTAACGTTGCAGATGCGCCTTCTGCTAGCTCGACGGGAGTACGTAGTGGTGGTTGCTGGAACGAGTCTGTCTTCCGGTACACGGTTGACATCCACCTCGCGCACGACGCGCTCTAGCCAGCGTCCCAGCGCCCGCTGATCTCGCGCACGACCCGGTGCGCTCCGCGCGCTCCGCGGCGCCCGCACGGCGCACGCTCCACCCGCTCGCCCGGGACTCCCCTGCTTTGTAGTTGTTACCGTTGGCCTAATGGCCCTTGTACTCTGTATTTATACGCTGCAAGAGATCAATGCATAGTGCGGTTCACGATCCAATCATTCTCTACATGGTATCAGTCTAACCTCGATTCATCTTGCTTCCGCGTGCTCCTCTTCTCTCCGCCATAGCTCACTCGCCGGTGCAGTCTCCCTCTTCCGCGTCTGGTGCCACCAATCCCTTCTTTGCTGCTCCCCAACCAGCCTCCCTCGGCGTGCTGCTGCCCGTCAACATCCGCAACCATGTTCCCATTCTCCTTGACCTTCTTGAATCAAACTACAGCCTATGGCGCTGCCTGTTTGATTCGGTGCTCGGCAAGTTTGGCCTTGTCGGCCACGTCTGCTCGCCGCCGCTAATCATCGATCGTGACGCCGAGTGGCAGCAAGTCGATTACTGCATCACCAATTGGCTCTACACCACTGCCACAAAGAGTGTCTTCGATCTTGTCTACAAGCCGGAAGCCACCGCGTTCACCATTTGGTCCGACATCGAAGGCATCTTCCTCGACAACGAGATGCAGCGCGCGGTGCTTGAGGCCGAGTTCCGCAGCGTCGTCCAGGGTGATCTCTCAATCACCGATTACTGCAACAAGTTGAAGAAACTTGTGGACAACCTTCGCGACGTCGGGCACCCGGTTTCTGAGCCGAGCCAGGTGCTAAACCTGCTTCGCGGCCTCAACAAGAATTTCCGTCACGTCAAGCCCGTGCTCACGGCCAAATCCCACACCTTCATGAGTGCAAGGTCATACCTTCTGCTTGAGGAGCTCCAGCTGCGCCAAGACGACAAGACCGACGTCGGTCAAGCCTTCGTCGCCGGACACGGCAACACCTCTGGTGCTGCATCTCCAGGCGCGTCTTCCGGCTCCGGCGGGTCCAACACCGGCACCGGCGCCCCATCCTCCGACGGATCCCGCAACTTCAAGCCCAAGAACAGGCGTCGGGGGCGCTACGGCGGCGGAACCTCTGCTTCCGGTGGGAACGACGGGGCGGCGCCGCGGGGGGGGGGGGGGGGACGGCAACCCTACACACGCTCCGGTTCAGTGGGCTCCCAATCCTTGGACTGGGCTCGTTCAAGTGTGGGGGATGCCATTTCGCGCACCGAGCTCTGGTGTTTTGGGCCCATGTCCTCCCTTCACGGCCCAACAGGCTATGATGGCCCATCACCACACCCCTTCAACACCAGGCAGCGGGTCTTCTACCTCCGGCGGCGCTCAGACCTGGGACACCAGCGCCCTATACGCCGCGTTGACCAACGCCAGCGTCGCCACCAACCCTCCCAGCTCCAGCAACTGGTACCTCGACACCGGCGCATCCACGCACATGTCTTCCAACTCCGGTACACTCTCCTCCCCTACCCATTTTCCGTTCCAATCCTTTGTTACCGTTGGCAATGGTGCGCGGCTCCCAGTCACCCACAGGGCCGCCGCCACCATCCCAACCTCGTCTTCACCTCTTCGCCTAAATAATGTTCTTGTTACCCCTTCTCTTAACAAGAATCTTGTTTCCGTCAAACAATTAACTCGCGACAATAATGTATCTATTGGATTTGATCCCCACGGTTTCTCTGTCAAGGATCCGGCTTCTCAAACGGTGATACTCCGATGTGAGGGCCACGGCGACCTATACCCTCTGCGGCTGCCACAGCATGAAGCTCACTCAGCGTCGTCGACCTCTGTGGAGCTGTGGCACAACCGTCTTGGGCACCCGGGCGCTGCCTCCCTCCGTCAAGTGTTGCAGTCTTTCGATTTCCAGTGCAATAAATCAGCAGCCCACTACTGTCACCATTGTCAATTGGGAAAGCATGTTAGGCTGCCTTTTACATCTTCAGATACACCTGTTTATTTCCCTTTCCAATTGGTTAATTCCGATGTGTGGACATCACCCGTTTACAGCCATTCAGGCTATAAATATTATGTTGTTTTCATTGATGCATTCACCCATTATATTTGGACATTTCTCCTTCGAAATAAATCTGAAGTACTGGACATCATTCGCTCTTTCTTCTCTTATGTCCACACTCAGTTCCGGCTGCCGGTCATTGCCATTCAGATTGACAACGGCCGGGAATTTGACACTAACGCAGCGCGCGTGTTTTTCGCAGCTACGGGCACTGCCTTCCGCCTCACCTGCCCGTACTCATCTCAGCAAAATGGGAAGGCGGAAAGGATCCTTAGAACTATTAACGATTGTGTTCGAACACTCTTGCTTCACAGTGCAGCTCCGCCATCCTTCTGGGCTAAGGCCCTCAACACGGCGACGTATGTCATCAACCGCCGGCCGTGCCGCGCTACGGGAGCCACGACGCCGTATGAGCTTCTTATCGGCACGCCGCCGAACTACGACGTGCTGCGCACATTCGGATGCCTCTGCTACCCCAACGTCACATCGACGACACCACACAAGATCAGTCCCCGCTCTGTCGTGTGCGTCTTCCTCGGCTACCCCGGCGATCATCGTGGCTACCGGTGATACGACATCGAAACAAGACGCGTCTACACCTCGCGGCATGTCACCTTCGTGCGTCTACACCTCGCGGCATGTCACCTTCGTCGAGGACGTCTTCCCGTTTCGCGCCCCTCTCCAACAAGTCTGCAAACGACGCCTACGCTCAGCGATGCCGACGACGCCGAGGACGTCGCGCCCGTCCAGCCACAGGCTCCATGCCATCCAGTGCCAGCCCCGCATGCAACCACGCCGCAGCTCCATGCACACGTGCCACCAAACGGCCAGGCTCCGCCCCGCAGCACATCTCCAAGCGCCACGACACCACCAACACCGCACACCTCGCCACGTTCGGCCTTGCCACGCTCGAGCTCGTCACCCAGCCAGCCAGAGGCTCCCGTCCACAGCATTTCAGCTTCGTCGCCATCTGCACACCCACCCACTCCACCCCCTGCACCACAACCTCGGCACCCCATGGTGACGCGCGCTCGCGAGGGCATCTTTAAGCCAAATCCAAAATATGCCCTCGCCAGCACCACAGCGACCATCTCACCCATCCCGCGCTCTGTCCGGGAGGCACTCAAAGACGAGCACTGGCACCAGGCGATGCAGGACGAGTTTGATGCTCTTCAACGCAACAAGACATGGACCCTAGTTCCTCGACCTCCCGGCGCGTCCGTGGTCACCGGGAAGTGGGTGTTCAAGCACAAATTCAACTCCGATGGATCTCTAGAGCGGTACAAGGCACGGTGGGTGGTCCGTGGCTTCCATCAGCGACCCGGTGTGGATTTCGGGGAAACCTTTTTGTGATGCCCCAGGTTTTTAATTACCGTCATTTATGCTAATGACCGGATCAACCGAGTCAAACCGGTCGAACACTGGTCAAACCTAGGTCAACCTGGGTCATCACCTCGAAAACCTCGCCAATGAACCCTATTAGACCACTTGACCAAGTCTACACACACCCGTAGTCAACCCTTGGTCAAAGACACGGTCAAAACCGGCTTAACCATTGACGTCAGCGAATGTCGTCCGGAACTTTTGCCGCGTTCTCCAAATTTCACCTAAACACTTCAAAATCTACCTTTATGAAAGTTGTAGGGGGTAGTTAGATCTACAACTTTCCTATTCATCACCTTGGCACTTCTATTCAACTTTTCGGAGCTACGCGTGTTCAAACAAGGACGCGGGAAAATTTTTTCGGCCGGCCGACGTCGCACCGCACCCGCCGCGACGTCGCCCGCGCGCCGCGCGCCGAGCCTACACGCGGCGCCGCCGGGCGCGCGCCCCGGTGCGTGGCCCGAGGCGCACCTTCCCTAGGCCGTGGACCCCTTCCCCCCGCCGCGCGCATGCCAAGGTTGCCCGGAACGCCGCGCCGCCGTACCGCTCCTCGCATAACCCTGTGGTCCGACCGCCGTCGCCGGGTGCGCGCGTTCCCGAGGCGCGTCTTCGGTCCGCTGGACGCAAGGCAGCACGCGGGTCGACTATAAGTGGGTCGTTCCCTCGCCTCGACGCGCAGACCCCCCCCTCCACGGCACCGAGCCCACACCACCGCGCCACCGGTGGCGCACCGCCGCGCCCCCTCGGCCGGCGGTCGAACTCCCCCCCCAAGCCCGCTCTCCCGTCCTCCGAGCTCGCCGTCCCTTCCCCCGCCTTCACTCGCGAACCGCTTGACCCCCCGGTGCGCGGCCGGTGACGCCCCTCTCGCCGGCGCGGCCGCTCCGCCGGCGGCGCCGCCGCCGGGAGCCGCGGAATGCCCCCTCCCGACCACCTTTCTCCTCCAACCAAGCCACAAATCGGTCGCCGGTGAGGTCCTTGTCGTATGGACCTCCCTGGGCCCACTACCTCAGTGGTTACCAGGACCGACTACTCGGTGGGCCCCTAGGACTACCCGACTTGCGCTGCATGGTACCTGATGGCGTGAAGCACAAGGACTACAGAGGAGAAGTACTTGGTTAGGAAGCTGTACATGTCCCGCACTGTATGGAGGACTCCTAGACGTACTCGACTAGTACTCTCTCCCTAAACCGACTTGTAACCCTGCCTCCCGGATTATATCAAGCGAGGCAGGGACCCCTCTCTAGATCATCTCATCTCACGACGTAAGATTGCATCATCTTGTAATCGTACCCAATCAATCCAGAGCTACGCAGCATACAGGACGTAGGGTATTACGCACCTCGCGGCCCGAACCTGTCTAAATTGTGTGCCACGTGTCTCTTCCTTCGAGTTACCGATATCGGCGAGGCCACATTCATCTACTTCGGGTACTCCCCTTAGTAGGTTTCCGGTCTAAAACACCGACAGCTGGCACGCCAGGTAGGGGATCTCGCTCGAGATCACATGGCGAACTCGACGGCTCCAGTCTACATCAAGCCAACTGTCGCCTTCAACCGTGGCGACACCTTCGTTTTCGGCGCTTGGGTCTGCACTGATGACAGCGCGGGGTCCTTCCAACGCCGCCTCACCATGCCGCCCAACCCGGAGACCGGCTTCGTGACGCTCCCTGAAGTTGTCACGGGCGAACTCGCCGGCAAGTTCGGCGAAATTTTGCTTTTCGACCATCACGCCGACTTCGAGCTCGGGTCCGCTTCCAACTCGAACTCGACGTCCCCGTGGGCTACCGCATGCGAGCCGGCTGCTTAGCCATCGCATGTGGTTTCACCACCCCGTGAGTGCTCCACGCGTGGCCCACGCATCCTCAGCAGGGCCCGCACGAAGGCGCCCTCTTCGCGCCGGGCCGGCAAGGAGCCCGTACCCGAGTACAACTCGGACTCCGACACCGCCCCCGACCACGCTTCGGACTCCAACCCCCTCTCCCGCTTCTACTCGGACTCCGAGTACGAGTTCGACTTCGGGTCGGACCCAGAGGATCCCGAGTCCGAGGACAACACTACTGAGCAGCCCTTATCAGGGTCGGCTTCTGGGCTGGTTATAACGTCCACACTTGTCGGGAGATTCGTCTACTGGCCAGATCGCAAGCCCGCCGACCTGATAAGCGGGGACTCACGCTACGTCGCCTACCTCGACTCGCTCCCGTTCCAAAAGGGAACACCACTTGCCCAAACTGACTCGTACACTCCAACTGAGGTGGCGAGTTCTAATTCCAGTCTTGGCAACCCCGATCGCCAAGTCTTCATGGCTGCCAGCGACACGCCAGGACCTTCAGGGACGGCTCAAGACAAGTACTTTGAAGACATCTCCGCAGACGAGCTGTCTGCTGATGCACCTGCGGATGAGACCGACCCCAACAGGGACGCTCGACGTGAGCGTAACAAAAAGCGCAACGAACGGCGCCGGCGTCTCCGAGACAACCTCCCCATTCGCAACCTCGCAGAAGCTCTCGAGGCCGTCGAGAGCAGAGTACACACTACCCCGGAGCAATGCCTCATGTCAATCACAGCGATCGTGCGCCAAGCTCAGGGGATACGTGCTGGAGAAGTCATCGCCAAGCTCGCTGAAGACGCTTACTTCATACGGGTTGACAACAGGGTCACCTAGCCACCCCCCGTCAGGAACCGCGACAACGAAGCTACAAGTCGCAGCGCTGACCTCGGCCGCAACCGTACTCGAGCCGAGCTGCCGGCTCAGCCCAACCGTACGCGCGCAAACGCCGGCGGACCCTCACAGGGTGGCAACAGCAATCATGAGATCATCCCTCACCACGGCCCTGACGATGGCGGCCGTGACCCTAGCGGCGGCGGCAGCGACGGCGGAAGCCCCAACCATGTGGCCAACAGGAGGGCCGGCGGCAGGGGTAGTCGCGGCGGTCGTGACCACGCGAACAGCCACGCCTCCGGAGCCTCACAAGGCGGCTACGACGCCCGCCAGAAGATTGAAGAGTTGCGGTGGAAGAAGTCCGCCACTGCAGGCGACAACGACGGCTTCCCCGCCTTCTCACCTCGACTTCGCAACTTGCTCCTCCCCGACAAGTTCAAACCTTTGGGGATCACCAAGTATGACGTGAAGCAGGACCCTATCCAGTGGTTCAGGTGCTACGCCCTCTCCATCGAGAATGCTGGCGGCAACAACGACACGAAGTGCCTCTACTTTCCCTTCTGCCTGGACCAAGCCCTACTCACATGACTCAAGTCGCTTGACAAGCACTCGATCGACAAGTGGGACCATGTTGACGGATAAAAGACGTATCCCTCTACGATCCGCAAGCGTACGGACCCCACACCTTCTTCACCACGGGATTCCCTAGGTTCTTGTCAATCCGCGGAGCAAGGGGATTACAAGCGTTCGATCAACAACGACACACTAGCTACTAAAACCCTAACAACTATTATACTAGAAAACAACTAAACTACACTAGAGAGAATGATAAACGATCAAGAGAGAAGACACTCGCCCACGGGTCTACGATACTAGAGCATGCAATCGCTTAAAGACATGAAAACCAATCTAATCTATCGGGGATGTGACCACGGTTTCGCCCTTTCCCTCCTCTCGTCTTGTCACTACGCGAAGGTATTCATGACTAGACCTTTGATGGCCACGGCGTATTGAATGGATCCAAGGAAGCATTGAGGCCTATACTCCCTTTACGGCACGGTAGCTAACCTTTAAGCATTAAAGTATATTCAACACAAGATGATAGACGGATAATCCGACAAAGTGCGATTACATCTCACGATCGATTACAACCCATGGACGAATGAGAAGATTACCCCATCAAGGTGCGATCATGGCACCGTTGATCATGGTTTCCCTTCCGCCGGTGTCTTCCTCCTTCTCCACAAGAGGGTGCTTCCTTCGAGGTGGTTGATCTCCGGCCGGAGATCCTCCTCCTCTCTCTCTAGCTTGTAGATGACCTTCGGTGCGAATAAACTCCTCTCTCGTCCGTTGGCGGCGCGTCGGGGGTTTTAGGGTCGAAGATCCTTCGAGGGCAAGGAAGACGGGACCGAACCGGTGCCCGAAGTGGGCTGGGCCGATCCGGCCGGGCCGGCCGGCCCGAGCCCGGTTTCGGCCGGTTCGGTCGCCCTTTTTGCTCCGTGGGTCCTCGTGCACTTATCTACTTCGCCCCCTCCACTTAGATGATTTTGACGCTGTTATCCTCACGATCAAGATGGAGGCTCTCTTTGCATGAAGTTTGATCTTTTACGCTTCAATCCCCGGGGGTGTTCCTCGTAGCACTTCGGTCCTCGCCACCATTGGAAGTAATTTCAGCGAGCTCATGAACACGAACAAGACTCCATGAATGCTCCTTTGAACTTATTGCAAATCCGTCCTTTATGTCCATGATTTCCTACATAAACACAACACTTCCAAATGCATGCACAAAGATGAACTTGTTATATGATTAGTGTGCCTAGTGGCGGGTTAGTTCAATAATCAAATCCAAACCAAAGTGTAATGAACATGCTAGGTGCACCAAAATACACCGTCAACATCTCCCCCACACTTAGCTCTTGCTCGTCCTCGAGCAAGTACTCGTAAAAGAACTTCGTCCAAGGTATGTAATCGTGTATCACTTATCCTTCTTCACAAGTTAGTCAATCCCTTCATCTTTAATACATAAACACAAAGTAATGATAATCAAACATAAACATGGGCGTTTAGAATTTTTACCACGTCAAGATTTACCCCACAACTCAAACTCTTCACTCGAAGCTTTCAATTTCAGCCATACTTACTTCTTTGCTTCCATCGGAGGGTTTTTATGATTTTCAAAGCGAAAATTCCTGCAACAAGTATTAGACAAAAACCTTTCTCCAAGCTCTCTCAAGTCACTCATATGAAGTGTCTATCCTAACCAAATTTTATAAAACTCTCACCTCCCATTAATCTCTCATATATCATGTAAAAGTGGAGCTATAGGTAGGGCTAGCGCAATCAACACAAGTATTGTCAAACTAAGAACTTCCTCTAATGGTTGTCTACCTTTCGAGCCAATGATCATGAGAATTAACCATATGTAGGGATATCAAGGATGAGAAGATTTAGAATGGTGGACATGTGCAAGGGCAAAAGAAAATTGTGACTTCAAGGCACCAATGATGTCCTCGTTGTCGGATTGCACATGGTTGGAAATAGAGTAAAAGTTTCGTCTCACAATCAACGTGACATCCTTCCTTACACTTTATTATTTTTCTTTTCTTTCACTTGATCCATCCCTCTCATATCTTCATTGCTAACTCATCTTTCTCTTTTCTTTTTCTTCTTTCATTCACATATGATGTATTTTTTTTCTTTCTTTTCCATACACATACTTTTTCTCTTTATTTTTCTCTCTCTTGACATCTTTTCAAAGCTTTCAATTCTCCCTTTTCTTGCATGCATACAATCTGAATTTTTTAAATAAATCATGCTAGAGACGAGACGAAACTTTGAAAATAGGTTGTGTTCAAGGAATACGATGTTCAAAAGAGATGTATAAGGTTAGGTATGGAATTCAGTGATATGCATGACTTCCGTTGCGAAAGTCATGAACTGAATATATGACGAGGCTAGCAACAAAAGATAAGCACAAGGACATGATCATTGCTCGAAATTAAAACTCACCAAGAGAGAAGGGTCCTAGCCTAACTCATCGTGCTAATCACACTTATAGTGGAGCGAAAAAAACAAACTTGGCTTTGGATAGGAATTTTTTATACTCTCAACTTGGAAAAAGAGATTTTGCTAACCTTTATTACAAGGGTTTTAATATAATTTTCAGAACTGAAATCCTCCAATTTTTAGCATCGAACATAGCACAACTAGCATGTGAAGCTCAAGATCGAAGTGCGGTATGGGTACTTTAAGTAGTAGCGATTCCACTAAGCACCACGGTAAACGATTTTCAAACCACATACTTGTGTTCATATATCAAGAATCGAAGATTAAACAAACAAGTAAATTAAGATAAACAATACAAAAAACACAAAAATGTATATAAAGACTCTTTTTATTTGGTTTTCTTGACTCAACACTAATTTAAGACACTTGCAAAAATTTAAAAACAGACTCGAAAACTAAAGACTCATTAAAACGCTAAGACTCTCACACGAAGATTAAACCGAACCTAATCTTGAAGTTCAAAAGCTAAGGCTAGCGAGCTAGCTCTCCCCCACACTTAAAACATACGACGTCCTCGTCGTATCTTACAAAAACCAAAGGGGAAAACTAGATCTAATGGTACTTCGAGCAAGCTTTGCACCACTTGCCTCTCATGTTTCCAACCATGCCGAAAAGTTTGCGCACGTTACGGTTAAGGAACTTGTAGTCATCTTCAACTACGCGCTCCAAGTCCTCCATACGCTGCTTCATCGCTTCCATGGTTTGAAGACATTCGTCGGCCGACGTGTAGAGATCCGCGATGGATTGACGGCAAAATCGACAACACACCGGATGCAATCCGAAGGGGTCGTCGTCGCCATAATCTCCACCGTTGTCACCACCGTCGTCGCCACCTCCATTGTTGTCGCCTCCGCCACCGCCGTTGCCATCGCCATTGGGGCCTTCGGGAGTCCTTTCATAGGGTTGCTCACCCCAATCATCATCATCTCTACCGGCGGCCGCCCACGAGCTCGGGCTACGATCGTCGGAGTAGTCGCTATCCCCATAATCCTTAGGCTCCGGCGACATCTCCTTGTAATCCTTGCGCTTGATGCCTTGGAGACGTGCCGACCTTCGAACGGGTGTAGGGACCTTCTCTCCTTTGATGGGGTAGCGAGATGCAAGAGCTCCGGTCGGGACACGTCCTCCGCAACGGATACGTGCGGTCCTCTTGACGGGTAGCTTGACCTCGCATCGCATCGCCTCCTCCA
Source organism: Cenchrus americanus (assembly GCA_947561735.1). NCBI lineage: Eukaryota > Viridiplantae > Streptophyta > Magnoliopsida > Poales > Poaceae > Cenchrus > Cenchrus americanus. Next base: position 76,812,878 of record OX387245.1, on the reverse strand, counting down.
TCGATGGCTTCTTGGCTTCTACCTTCAACTCTAAGCTTTTTGGAGGCTCAATGGCCGCTACAAGGGTGCAACACATTGCTTGAAAGGGTTGATTCTCGAGCTCCCAATTCGGCCAAATATATAGTCCCGAGAGAAAAGCCACGGGAACCTTATTTTCCTTTTTTACACTTCCCTTAAAATTTTCCGACCAAACAAGGAAGTCAAAAAGGAGCAATTCGGGCGAAATTCGGGGACGTCGGGCGTCGGGCCCCCCTTGGGCCGATCCGGCCCGGGCCGGCCGGCCCACCCTGCCTCGGGGGCCGGGCCGGTCCGGTTTTTTTCACACCGCCCTATTTTTTCCGTCCTCAGCCCGTGGGAAAAAGTTGGCCCAGTTAATCTTCGCGAAAAACTCCAGAGAACTAAAAGAAAAATTATTTACAGAAGTTGGTGCCTTGTTTTTCGTCCTAGGCGGGACGTTCGGGCTCTTCCTCCATAGTAAAGACGTCAACATGATGAACGGGCACGACATCGGGTTCGTAGTAAACCTTAAGCCGCTGTCCATTCACCACAAATTGATCGCCGTTTATATCCATAATGGTTACCGCTCCGTTGGAGAACACCGAATGCACAACATAAGGTCGCGTCCCACTTGCTTTGCAATTTCCCCTTTCCGAAGGTTTTAAACCTCGAATTGTAGAGGAGGACCTTATCTCCTTCTTTAAATTCTTTTTTCTTCAATCTTTTATCATACCACCTTTTGATTCTCTCCTTGTATATGCTTGCGTTTTCATAAGCTTTCAACCTCAACTCCTCTAGCTCGCTTATTTGAATTCTCCGTTTCACCACCGCGGCATCGAGATCAAGGTTCATCTCTTTAATCGCCCAATAGGCTTTATGTTCTAACTCAACCGGAAGGTGGCAGGCTTTTCCATAGACGAATTGATAGGGGGTCATACCTATCGGTGTTTTAAACGCCGTTCGATAAGCCCATAAAGCTCCGTCTAATTTCTTTGACCAATCCTTGCCTCCCTTCTCTATGGTCTTGTTAAGTATGCTTTTCAATTGCCTATTTGACGTCTCCGCTTGTCCGTTGGTTTGTGGGTGATAGGCCGTGGAGACCCTATGCTCAATTCCCAACTTGGACAAGCACTTTTTGAAGTTCTTCCCGGTGAAATGAGTTCCTCCATCACTTATCAAGATTCTCGGTGTCTCGAAACGGGGAAAAATCACGTTCTTGATCATAGTGATGGACTCCTCCGTGGAAGCTTTACGACATGGTATAGCCTCTACCCACTTGGATACATAATCAACCATAACAAGTATGTACTCGAACCCAAATGAGTTTTTAAAAGGCCCCATGAAGTCTATGCCCCATACATCGAATATGTCGACTTGCAAGTTGTATTTCAAAGGCATAGAGTTTCTTTGAGAGATGTTTCCGGTTCTTTGGCATTCGGGGCATGACGCAACATATCTTTTAGTATCTTCATGCATCTCGGCCAATAGAATCCGCTCGACCATACTTTGGCTTCGGTTCGAAAATGGCTATAGTGCCCACCGTACTCCGCCGAGTGGCACTTCCTTAGAATCTCAAGCCTCTCTTCTCTTGGCACACATCTTCTCATCACTCCATCATTGCCAAGCTTGAAGAGGTATGGTGCATCCCAAAAATATTTCTTACTTTCGAAATTTTCTTCCTTTGAGTGTTTTTGTCTAGATGATCGAGGGGCATCTTTCGAATTGCTCGAATGATGTCGATCATCCAAGTATCTTTATCAAGCACTCTATAGAGGTGGTCATCTCTCATCTTATCTTCTATGGGCTCTTTATCATCTTGCCCACGATTCATCCTAGACAAATGATCGGCCACAACATTCTCCACCCCCTTTTTATCACGAATTTCAACATCGAACTCTTGGAGAAGAAGGATCCAACGAATCAAACGTGGTTTAGCTTCCTTCTTAGCCAAGAGATACTTTATAGCCGCGTGATCGGTGTAAACAATGACTTTCGAGTTCACGATGTAGGATCTGAATTTTTCGAAAGCGAATACCACCGCTAGCAACTCTTTTTCCGTAGTGGCGTAATTTAATTGTGCCCCACTAAGAGTTTTGCTAGCGTAGTAAACGGCGTGAACTCGGCCTTCCTTTCTTTGTCCCAAGACCGCGCCTACGGCGTAGTCACTTGCGTCACACATGATCTCGAAAGGTTGGCTCCAATCCGGAGGTTGGATGATGGGAGCACTCACCAACGCATTTTTCAAGGTCCGGAATGCCGCTAGACACTTCTCATCAAAGTCGAAAGCCACATCTTTTTGAAGAAGGTGCGTTAAAGGCTTGGTGATCTTTGAGAAGTCCTTTATAAATCTTCTATAAAATCCGGCATGGCCTAGAAAACTCCTTAAGGACTTAATATCCGTAGGAGGTGGGAGTTGCTCAACCGTCTCTACCTTAGCCTTGTCCACTTCAATTCCTCTCTCGGATATAACATGTCCGAGCACTATGCCTTGCTTAACCATGAAGTGGCACTTTTCCCAATTTAAAACCAAATCTACCTCCGCGCACCTTGTAAGGACCTTTTCTAAGTTTGCTAAGCAATCCATGAACGTCTTCCCGTAAACAGAAAAATCATCCATAAACACTTCAACAATTTCTTCGATGAATTCCGAAAACACGGCCATCATGCAACGTTGAAAAGAGGCCGGAGCGTTGCATAGGCCGAAGGGCATCCTCCTATATGCAAACGTTCGTAAGGACACGTAAACGTTGTCTTATGTTGATCTTCCGGGTGAATGGGAATTTGCATGAACCCCGAGTATCCATCGAGAAAGCAAAAATAAGCGTGGTTTGCTAACCTCTCGAGCATCTCGTCTATGAACGGTAGGGGGAAGTGATCTTTCTTCGTCGCTTTGTTAAGCTTACGGTAATCAATACACATCCGCCACCCGGTCACGGTTCTTTGCGGTATCAATTCATTCTTCTCATTCTTCACCACGGTTAAACCTCCTTTCTTCGGTACACAATGTACCGGGCTCACCCATTCGCTATGTGGAACCGGGTAGATGATTCGGCATCAAGTAACTTGATAACCTCTTTCTTTACTACCTCTCGCATGGCATGGGTTAGCCTCCTTTGGTGGTCCACTACGGGCTTACATTGGTCTTCCATTGGTATACGATGAGTACAAAAGGCTGGGCTAATACCTTTGAGATCGTTAATTGAATATCCAATCACCTTCCTATGTTTTTTTAATAAAATCAGCAACGCTTCATTTTCTTCGGGACTCAACTCGTCGCTCACAATGACTGGATAAGTTTTGTCTGGCCCCAAAAATTCATATTTTAATCCCTTGGGCAAAGGTTTAAGGTCTACTTCGGGCACTTGTGGCTCCTCGGGTTTGATTTCTCCTATGTCTTCGAACTTCTCTTCCTCCACGCTACCATCATGCGGCTCTAAGCCTTTTGTTGCTTCCTCTAGTTCTTCATCTTGTTGATTACTAATTTGATTTTCCATCGCTCTTTGCAGCGGGTCCCTAAGGGTTTCAACAAAACAAAGACTATCTATCTCTTCTATTTCTTCATCTTCGGGAGGAAAAGGAGTAAGGTGTTTAGAAGCACGAAGAAAGTTATATGTGTACTTTGTTCCATTAAGGTTCATTGTTACTTTGCCTTCTCCGGCATCTAACACGGCATCAACCAACTTAAGAAAAGGCCTACCTAAGATTATATGATCAGAATTACTATGGTAAGCATCAATAACAAAGAAATCGGTTGGTATGTAGTTTCTAGAGATTTTTACTTTCATGTTGCAAGCAATACCTAGGGGTTTGATAGTTCTACCATCTCCCATAATTAATTTCGTTGATGTTGGAGCTAAGTCTAGGTTGTGGTATTGAACTTTATCGTAAATTTTAGAAGATAGAACACTTACTTGGGCTCCGATGTCGCATAAGGCTTTGCATTGAACTCCGTTGATCTCGCAACTCAAGTGCGGCGTCATCTTCTCTTCTTCTTCGGATCCGATCGAATAAATTTCAGCAAGGCGAGCGTATGGTGATGCTTCGGGCTTGATCCCCATGATCCTCTTCACCTCGGCAATATGTTCCGGATCCACCACATCATCTCCAAAGAGCTTTTCAAAAATCTCACCGGTGGTTTCGAGGTCGTATGAATTTTCAGCTTTCCTCTCCGGTGGGAAATCGACTTCCAATGCTCTTGCCATTCCCTTTTGATTAGGGAACGGTCTTCTCTTGTCGAATACTTCTCCGTAATCAATAGGAACCCAATCCATTGGCTCGAACTCCCTTAGTGGCTTCGCGCTTGACATGCTTCTCCTGTTCGTCTCATTTGGTGTGACGAAGTCGACGTTTGGTGTAGTTCTTGACTTGATGTGTTCTTGTTCAAGCTTTTCCATGATCGGCTCCTCTTTTGTGACTTCCGGGGTTGCCTCTTTAGAAAAATCAGCAAGCTTTTTCTTCCTTGAATTGAATTCGGCTCTTCCGCAAGTCTTGTTTCCCAATCTCTTCGCATGGCAGCCGCTTTACTAACTTTTTGTAGAAGTTGGGCGGCTTCCGTGAGTGTTTTCTCCATGAGATCCCCACCGCACACATTTCGACGTGTCGCATGCAACTAGGGGTTAGGGAAAAGAAAAATGTATGCAAGAGTACGTCACCGGTGAAGCCGAGTTTTGGTCCTTGTTCGATTAATTCATTAAACCTTTCCCAGGCTTGGTCTATCCCTTCCTCTTCTCCTTGCATAAAATTGATCACTTGCCTCCTTAGATGTTGAACCTTGCTCATTGGAAAGAACTTCTCGCAAAACTTCTTTGTCAACTTGTTCCAATTGCCTTCAACTTCAAAGGACGCAACCGAATACCATGTCTTTGCTTTGCCGGCAAGTGAGTAGGGAAAGAGATTCCATTTGAACCATTCATCGGGAACTCCTTCTTGACGCACCGTGTTGCATATTGTCGTGAAATCCCTTATGTGTCTATATGGGTTCTCCGTAACCATCCCTTCAAATGGGTTTTCCGCCACCATCTTCATGATCTTGGATTTAATTTCATACTTGGTCGCTTCGAGCTTCGAATCCGACTCTTGTACCTTTATGTCTTCACATCGAGGGCTAGCGTAATCCCTTAATGATTTTTCCGGTTCTTCCACGGGTTGATTAACGGGCTCCATCTAGACAATAAGATAAAAACAAAAACAAAAAAGAAACAAGTGTTTTTCTGATAATATATGTTAGATAAAGCAAATAAAAGATGAACTAAAATATAAAACTAAGTTAGATGCAAATCAAACGATGTAAACTAACTTGCTCCCCGGCAACGGCGCCAGAAAAAGGGGCTTGTTGACGGATAAAAGACGTATCCCTCTACGATCCGCAAGCGTACGGACCCCACACCTTCTTCACCACGGGATTCCCTAGGTTCTTGTCAATCCGCGGAGCAAGGGGATTACAAGCGTTCGATCAACAACGACACACTAGCTACTAAAACCCTAACAACTATTATACTAGAAAACAACTAAACTACACTAGAGAGAATGATAAACGATCAAGAGAGAAGACACTCGCCCACGGGTCTACGATACTAGAGCATGCAATCGCTTAAAGACATGAAAACCAATCTAATCTATCGGGGATGTGACCACGGTTTCGCCCTTTCCCTCCTCTCGTACTGTCACTACGCGAAGGTATTCATGACTAGACCTTTGATGGCCACGGCGTATTGAATGGATCCAAGGAAGCATTGAGGCCTATACTCCCTTTACGGCACGGTAGCTAACCTTTAAGCATTAAAGTATATTCAACACAAGATGATAGACGAGATAATCCGACAAAGTGCGATTACATCTCACGATCGATTACAACCCATGGACGAATGAGAAGATTACCCCATCAAGGTGCGATCATGGCACCGTTGATCATGGTTTCCCTTCCGCCGGTGTCTTCCTCCTTCTCCACAAGAGGGTGCTTCCTTCGAGGTGGTTGATCTCCGGCCGGAGATCCTCCTCCTCTCTCTCTAGCTTGTAGATGACCTTCGGGTGCGAATAAACTCCTCTCTCGTCCGTTGGCGGCGCGTCGGGGGTTTTAGGGTCGAAGATCCTTCGAGGGCAAGGAAGACGGGACCGAACCGGTGCCGAAGTGGGGGCTGGGCCGATCCGGCCGGGCCGGCCGGCCCGAGCCCGATTTCGGCCGGTTCGGTCGCCCTTTTTGCTCCGTGGGTCCTCGTGCACTTATCTACTTCGCCCCCTCCACTTAGATGATTTTGACGCTGTTATCCTCGCGATCAAGATGGAGGCTCTCTTTGCATGAAGTTTGATCTTTTACGCTTCAATCCCCGGGGGTGTTCCTTGTAGCACTTCGGTCCTCGCCACCATTGGAAGTAATTTCAGCGAGCTCATGAACACGAACAAGACTCCATGAATGCTCCTTTGAACTTATTGCAAATCCGTCCTTTATGTCCATGATTTCCTACATAAACACAACACTTCCAAATGCATGCACAAAGATGAACTTGTTATATGATTAGTGTGCCTAGTGGCGGGTTAGTTCAATAATCAAATCCAAACCAAAGTGTAATGAACATGCTAGGTGCACCAAAATACACCGTCAACAGACCAGCTGATGGAGCAGTTCACCAGCAACTTCGCAGGCGCCATGGGCCGATCGGGTACTCGCATGGACCTGGCTATGGTAAAGCAGGAACAAGGAGAGACCCTCTGCAAGTATATGCGCCGCTTCTTCGACAAGCGCGCCACCGTAGTTGACGTCACCGACAAGGAGGTCATCGACCTCTTCCAAGACGGCCTCTACCACCACCGCACCTTTGAAGACTTCGGTCGCTGTCGCCCCAAGTCCATCCCCCACCTCAAGGACATGATCACGTCCTGGGCGGATGAAGAAGACAAGGCCAACGCCAAGTACGACGCCATCCGTGGCAAAAGCAAGCAGAACACGGGCGGCGGCAGCGGCAACAACGGGAACCAAGGCGGTCGCAACAACAACAAATACTCGGGTCCCAACCGCAAGCGCAAGCCAGACAACACTGTCGCGGCTATCCAGTGCCCTGCGAAGGAGAACTCGAAGAAGACCTCCGGCAGCTTCAAAGACTTGCTGAAGGAGAAGTGCCCGTGGCATGTGGACGGTAACCACACCACCGAGCAGTGCTACCAACTCAGACGAGCACTCAAGAGTACTCCAGAGCCACCGCACCCTCATGACAAGAAAGGCAAGAAGAAGAACGACGGAGGCAACGACGACTTCCAGGAACCCGACAAGACTGTCAACGTCCTCTTCGGCGGACTACCCAGCAGACGGGAACAAAAGGCTACCCGTCGAGAAGTCATGAGCATTGAACCAGCGGTCCCGACCCCTCTCAGGTGGTCGGAGGTACCCATTACCTTCTCCCGTGCGGATCAATGGACCAGCTTCTCCGAACCAGGACAGTTCCCTCTCGTCCTGAAGCCGGTGGTCGCGGGCTCCAGGCTCAACAAGGTACTCATCGACGGTGGAAGCGGGCTCAACGTCCTTTTCACCAAGACCTTGAAGAAGATGAAGCTCGACATCACCCACATGCTCACCAAGAGCACCTCGCCCTTCTACGGCATCGTCCCCGGCAATGCGGCTATCCCACTAGGCTCAGTGGTCCTGTCAGTTACCTTTGGGGAATCTTGGGACAACTACCGCACCGAGTACGTCAAGTTCGAGGTCGCGGACTTCGAGACGTCCTACCATGCCATCCTCGGCAGACCAGCTATCGCCAAGTTCATGGCGGTACCCCACTACACCTACTTGGTACTCAAGATGCCAAGTCCAGCAGGTGTACTCTCACTGCAAGGGGACTTGAAGATCTCGCACGACTGCGACACGGAAGCTGTGGAGATCGCCTCCACAAATTAAGTACCCAACGCAATGATGGAGGTCTACGCTGCGTCAAAGAAGCTTTCCCCAAGTGAACTCGACATCCCAGAGAAGTCAGACAAAGCCAACAAGCTTCAGCCACCTGAGGAGGTTCTGGTCAAGACAATTGACCTCAGGACAGGTGACAACAGCAAGACCACCACCATCGGGGCCGGCCTCGACCCCAAATAGCAATACGCGCTCATCAACTTCCTCCGGGCTAACCGCGACATCTTCGCGTGGAAGCCAGCGGACATGCCAGGGGTGCCCAGGGAGTTGATCGAGCATTCCCTCAACGTCGATCCTAAAGCTACCCCCAAGCGACAACACCTCCGTCATTTCGCCGACGACAGACAGGATGCCATCAAGAAGGAACTCGCCAAACTACTCGCGGCTGGCTTCATCAGAGAAGTCTTCCATCCTGAGTGGCTCGCCAACCCCATCCTCATCTGCAAGAAGAACTCGAACGAGTGGAGGATGTGCGTCGACTACACTGACCTCAACAAGCACTGCCCCAAGGACCCCTTCGGGTTGCCGCGGATTGACCAAGTCATCGACTCCACGGCGAGCTGCGACCTGCTCTGCTTCCTCGACTGCTACTCCGGGTACCACCAGATCGTGATCAAGGAAGAAGACCAGGAGAAGACTGCGTTCATCACCCCGTTTGGCGCGTATTGCTACACGACCATGTCCTTCGGGTTGAAGAACGCCGGCGCCACATATCAACGAGCTATCTAGGCCTACTTCAAGAGGCAACTCAACAAGAACGTCGAAGCCTACGTGGATGACGTGGTTGTCAAGACTAGAGACTCCAGTACCCTCATCGACGATCTTGAAGAGACTTTCGCATCCCTGCGCGAGTACCGCTGGAAGCTCAACCCGAACAAGTGCGTCTTCGGCGTACCTTCGGGCAAACTACTCGGCTTCATCATCAGCCATCGCGGCATCGAAGCCAACCCCAAGAAGATCTCCGCCATCACCAGCATGAAAGCTCCGGCGTGCATCAAAGACGTCCAGAAGCTGACCAGGTGCATGGCGGCCCTGAACAGATTCATCTCGAAGCTTGGAGAACGGGGGCTCCCCTTCTTCAAACTACTCAAGCACCAGGAGAAGTTCATGTGAACCACAGAGGCGGACCAAGCCCTTGCTCAGCTCAAGGACTTCCTATCAAAGCCACCAGTCCTCACGGCTCCTCGCAAAGGCGAGCAGCTACTGCTCTACCTCGCTGCGACTACTCATGTGGTCAGTACTGCCATCATCGTCGAGCGGCTGGAAGACGGCCACACCTACCCAGTCCAGCGCCCAGACTACTTCGTCAGCGAGGTCTTGTCAGAGTCCAAGGTGCGCTACCAGCCTGTACAGAAGCTTCTGTACGCAGTACTCATCACCTCGCGGAAGCTACGACACTACTTTCAGGAGTACTCGATCTCCGTCGTCACCGACTACCCGCTCGGCGACATCCTGCGGAACCAAGATGCTACTGGAAGAATCTCCAAGTGGGCGGTCGAACTCGGCGCCCTCACCATCGACTTCAAGCCACGCACGGCCATCAAGTCGCGAGGCACTAGTCGACTTCATGGCGGAGTGGCGGGGAGAATCGCTACCTACTCCAACCGAGCGACCGAGCATTGGGTGATGTACTTCGACGGCTCACTCAACCTCGAGGGCGCAGGTGCAGGGGTACTCCTGATCTCTCCAACGGGCGAACAACTCAAGTACGTCCTGCAGATCTTCTGGAAGGTCTCAAACAACGAAGCCGAGTACGAAGCCTTGCTATATCGGCTCCGCCTCGCGGCTTCACTAGGCATCAAGCGGCTACTAGTCTACGGTGACTCCGCAGTGGTCATCAACCAAGTCAACAAGTCCTGGGACCGCAACAAGGAGAACATGGACGCCTACTGCCTAGAAGTCCGTAAGCTCGAGAACAAGTTCTATGGTCTCGAGTTCCACCACGTCGTCCGCGACAACAACGTTGCAGCGGACGTCCTATCGAAGCTTGGTTCTACTCGCCCTCAAGTACCAGCGGGTGTCTTCGTCCACGAGCTTCACATGCCATCCATACCGGAGCCGGCGCCACCGACCACTGTCCCAGCGCATCCCCCAGCTGGCCAGGAGGTCATGATGATCGACGTGGACTGGAGGCAACCCTTCATCGACTACCTCAGCGAGCAGAAGATTCCCTCGGACAAGAACTTGGCCGAGCAGCTCATCCGTCGTGCCAAGTCCTATGTCCTCGTCGGAGACAAGCTCTACAGACGGGGCGCATCTTCAGGAGTACTCATGAAGTGCATCCCCAGACAAGAAGGCAAAGACATCTTGGAGGAGATCCACAAAGGCGTCTGCGGCAACCACGCGTCCTCTCGCACGTTGGTCAGCAAGGCCTTCCGACGAGCCTTCTACTGGCCTACAGCTCTGGGCGACGCTGAAGAACTCGTCAGAAGGTGCCAAGGATGACAATACTTCGCCAAGCAGCAACATGTCCCAGCCTACAAGCTAGTCACCATACCGCCAACCTGGCCCTTCGCCTGCTGGGGGCTCGACATGATTGGTCCACTCCCAACTGCGCCAGGTGGATTCAACAGAGTACTGGTGGCCATCGACAAGTTCACCAAGTGGATCGAGGTCAAGACAGTTACATGCCCCAAGGCTGACAGAGTACTCGACTTCCTGGATGAACTCGTGCATCGCTACGGACTACCCAATCGCATCATCACAGACCTGGGCTCCAACTTCAACAATCACCAGTTCTGTGAGTACTGCGAGAACAGCGGGATCGACGTCTGATACGTCTCAGTTGCCCATCCTCGGGCCAACGGACAAGTCGAGCGAGCCAATGGGATGGTGCTCGACGCTCTCAAAACGCGGCTACACGACGCTGCTAACTCTAAAGGAGGCAAATGGATCAAGGAACTACCCAATGCACTCTGGGGACTACGTACTCAGCCCTCCAAGCCTACGGGACAATCCCCGTACTTCCTGGTCTACGGCTCTGAAGCAATCCTCCCTGCTGATGTCATGTGGGATTCACCAGCAGTGGAGCACTACGACGAAGGCGTCTCTGAAGACAGCAGATGAGTTGACATCGACGGACTCGAAGAAGCTCGTTGTGCTGCCCTCGTCCAATCAGCAAGGCACCTGGAGGGTATCCGACGCTACCATGATCGCAACGTCAAGGAACACTCCTTCAACATTGGTGATCTTGTCCTCCGTTGCATCCAGAACACGGAAGGACTACACAAGCTCAGCTCCCCTTGCGAAGGTCCCTTCACAGTGGCAAAGGTGACCGGGTCGGGCTCCTATCGCCTCCAGACACTTGAAGGCGAAGACGTCAACAACTCGTGGAACGTTGACCAGCTCTGTCGGTTCTACGCCTAGTCTACACGACTACCCTGGGGGCTCAAGTCTACGCGACTGCATCAAGACCCCTCCGCCGTAAGTGGCCTCCGGGTCCAGGCACTAGTCTCCGGACTACTCCTTCGCTGTAAGCGGCCTCCAGGTCCAGGCACTAGTCTCCGGACTACTCCTCCGCCGTAAGCGGCCTCCGGGTCCAGGCGCTAGTCTCCGGACTACTCCTTCGCTGTAAGCGGCCTCCGGGTCCAGGCACCAGTCTCTGGACTACTCCTCTCCAGAATCCAGCCCATGCGGCTACCTACGGATCCTGGGCTGAGACGAGCGACAAAGGACTCTAACGAGTTAGCGGTCTACTGAGAGACCATGTACTCCTAGATCCAGCCTATACGGCTACTTACGGATCTACTGCTGTAAGCGGCTACATGCCCTAGCACTACTTAGCCGTAGGCGGCCTCCGGGTCCTGGCGACTACTCTGTAACTACGGCCCTGGCCATGCAGGTGTACTTCTTCAGTAATAAAGTTTGATTGTTCATCAACTGCTTTACTTTCTACTTCCCTCAACGGGACTAGTGCCGAGTACGACTACTCGCGACAACTCCACGATGGGACTCCGCACTCCAAGATCGCGGCTACGAGTACTCATTGATGGAAGTTTATCTTCATTCATACTTAAATAATTTCATTACATATGTTTTTGTACATCTACTGCTACGAGCTAACTATTACAGGACTACTAGAGATTGAGCTTCTCAGCGACTTGATCGGCAATAGGCGCCATCTGCTCCAGCAACTCCGCGTACTGCTCATGTGTGCAGTTGGCGGCTAGCCCGCCGGCGACTAGATCTACGGGAGTCTTCGGGAAGTACGACTTCATGAAGGTCAGCACTTGGTTCGGGATCGACTTCGCCAAGTGCTTCACGTAGGCCGCCAGCCGGCTGGGGGCTTCCTTCAACCGGTCCACCAGCGGCACTATCTTGGGACCGCCAGGATGAGGCACCAACAACCTCGCAATGGGGAGCGCAGCTTCTTCAAGTTCTTTGAGCTGGGCCCACAGCTTCTCACAGTCCTCGTTCAGCTTCTGCAATGATTTGTAGCAGTTGACGAGGTCACGATCTGATGCAATACTGAGCTCCATGTGCTTGTCGCACTCGTAAGCAAGCTCCTTGTAATCTAACTCCAGTACCTGGCGGGCCTCCTGCTCCCTGTAGAAAAGGTTCTTCAGATCAGTCTCCGAAGTCTTCAGCTGATCAACTCGAGTCTCAAGCTCTGCAATCAACAAGGAACAGCGGGTTAGACTATCTCTCGACCTCCAACAAGTACTCAACAAGACAAGTGGTGTACCTTTGTTCTTGTTGCGGAGAGACTTGTTCTTCCGCACCAAGTCGTCACTCTTCGCCTGCATCTCTTGGATGTCATTATGGTAATTGGCGAAGGCGGTGTCCAGCTTTGATTGCATGGCGGCGGCGTGCTTCCGAGACTTCACGAGTTGATCTTCCAATGTCTCGGCCCGAAGCACCGCATCGCCGTACCCCTGAAGCATCTCCGACTTCAAGTGGGACCTCTCAGCGACGTCCTGCGCAGACAAGACACATCAGATGGGTACTCAACTGAGGAGGATTGACTACTCAAGAGTTATGACTACTCTGTCGGGCATACACCCTGGGTACTCATGCAAGGAAGGAGGAAGAGTAGAAGACAGATTCCTACTAGAATTCCCCTGTACTCCTACTAGGACTCGCTCTGTGTAATCCTACTAGGACTCCTGCCTTGTAACCGACTAGGAACCCGCCCCCTGGACTATATAAAGGAGGGCCGGGTACCTAGGAGGACATCCACAATCCCTCCGGGGATCAACATCCAAGCGCAGGGCGCAATACTCCAAACAGGACGTAGGGTAGCTACTCCGGCTACCTGAACCTGTATAAATCTCGTGTCTTGTGTCCTCGCGCGTACCTTCGAGTTTCAGATCATGGCGATCCCCACCTTCTACCTTGCTGCGGGTACCTCCCATGGAGGTCGACAGGTTTAAACACCGACAGCTGGCGCCCACCATGGGGCCATCGTCACGATCATCGGGCGAATTCGAAGGACCTTATCCATCAAAATCAATCTCTCCAAGCCAATCGTCAGGTTCAAATTCATCCTAAGCTCCCTCGGCAACTTGTCGAATTTCTGCTTACGAGTTCAGGACGGTTTCGACTCCGGTTGACCCGGCGACGTGCACTCGAAGCCTATCAAAAATCAATGTTAGAATTCAAGTCTGAAGCTGGTGCAATGGTGCATCACGCAAGATTGGAAGCAATTCATCTGCCGAACTCGGCGCATCAATCAAGATCAGGACGCGCAGCCCGGATTGTACTAGTCTGACACAACTCGATTTCGTCGAGTACTCAAAGCCTTCCGACCAATCACGCATGCGGGCTGACCTTCTGCAGCTTTGCTCGCCTGTACTATTCTTTGTTCCTGTCGTACAGAGACATCGAGGCTACTACACAAGCTGCAAATTACTGTTCGCACCCGGAGCCTGCTACTCTACTTTTTCTACGTGAAGACAAATGCAATTGGCTGAAGTTACTACTCGTGCGCACACACAAGATGCACCAGCAAGCTGCAGCAAGTTGCTTGATGCACACGGAAGACGTACACGCGCCGCGACTGCTCGTCACCCGGCCGCACGGGCTCCGCGTCAACCTTGCTGTGCGCCGCGGGTACTCGTCTCTCGGCCGCAGCGGCTCTACATCGACTACGCCGTACGCCGCCACGACGTCATTTTCTTGGCGTACGACTACTTCGACTACCCATCTCGACTGGTTTCAACTAGAAAACTAGTCGAGGACGGCTCCCGCGACATCAACAACTAGTCGGATCCACCTCCGACTAGTCGACTTCAGCTCCAACCGTCGCGGCTCCATCACCGACCGCCACGGCTTCGTCGACTCTCGTCCGCGAATCAAGCTAAGTCACTTATTTCAATAATTATTTTTTCTTCGGCTTGTTTTCCACATACAGGAACCAACGCCGAAGACTACTTCGTGTACGCCTCTCAACGGCTACCTGCCAGCAGAGCTACACCGTGCCAGCTATTCCTTGGGGACCGTTGACTGACTGTCATAGGCTTGGTACACCAAATTAGAAGGCTCTTGCCACGACGTTTCGTGTACTGAGTGCTAGAGGCGCACAGCGGCTACACCCTGAGGAGGAACTGCGCTATCCTGCTCTCCGCCATGTGGAACAACGAGCAATCGCGCTCTCTCTTGTCGCCATGTCGACTACTTTCGTCTACCTCTTAATGGTCTCGCTACAGTAGCACACGCCTTGATCCGCGCAAAGCCTCGGCTCTCCTGTCATGCCTCCACATCCCCAGCGACTACGGCTAAACAGGCTCCTCAGAGACCGAGCGCTTAAACCAGCTCTCCTGTCATGCCTCCACGCCCCCAGCGGCTATGGCTAAATAGCGACCACAGAGACTCGGCGCTAAACCGCATCAGGCTAACTACTCGATGCCTAACGACCACAACAAGAGCATGACACATGACATTTACATCTATATTCATATTTGTATTTGTCATTTGTAGATTCAATTTCTACAAAAATGCTACATAATGTATGCATCTCTACTTTCAGGTCAAGCTTCGGCGACGACTTCCAGTACGCTCCGCGTACCTCCACCGGCGCGGCTAGTTCCCAAACTCGGGGGCTACACACCAAATCACTACTCAACAACAACTTGAGTAGTCTCTGCTAGCTCTCTAGCTCGGGGGCTCAGCACCAACAACTACTCGACGTGGCTCCTACTGCTCTCCTGGCGACGAGCTCGGGGGCTGACGCTATAAGAGTACTCAGATGATGACTTCGGCAAACACTGAAGACCCTTGGATTGATTCTTCAATCGTTCCAAGGCTCGGGGGCTACTAGGCTACACCCATCATTCAAATTTTTCAAGATGGAAGATTCATAATCAAGATTGACCCTCAGCTAGAGTCTGCAACTTAACCTAAGGCTCGGGGGCTACTCCATATGGAGTGCGAATTTGCAAATCGCACTTCCATATAATCTCGGCTTCAAGACAAATGAGCTGGACCACCTTCCAGCCTCGCGGTAGTACTATTGAAGACTTCTCCAAGCAGTACTCGAGGACGCTCAAGAACTACTCGAGGAGGCTTCAAGACTACTCGAACTACTACTCTCGACTCCAACATGCTCGGGGGCTTGTCGGGCATACACCCCGGGTACTCATGCAAGGAAGAAGGAAGAGTAGAAGACAGATTCCTACTAGAATTCCCCTGTACTCCTACTAGGACTCGCTCTGTGTAATCCTACTAGGACTCCTGCCTTGTAACCGACTAGGAACCTGCCCCCTGGACTATATAAAGGAGGGTCGGGTACCTAGGAGGACATCCACAATCCCTCCGGGGATCAACATCCAAGCGCAGGGCGCAATACTCCAAACATGACGTAGGGTAGCTACTCCGGCTACCCGAACCTGTATAAATCTCGTGCCTTGTGTCCTCGCGCGTACCTTCAGGTTCCAGATCATGGCGATCCCCACCTTCTACCTTGCTGCGGGTACCTCCCATGGAGGTCGACAGGTTTAAACACCGACATACTCACCTTCATCCATTGCTCGGCTTGGCGCACCGCTTCCAGGTGTCGAGCCACCGTTGTTGGGTCGACCAGATCATGTACCAACAACTCAATCCCGCCACGACTACTCGTAGCGGCTTCGGTCATCGGCGCCGAGCGGATTGGCTCCGCGTCCTGTGTAACAACCCAGGAATTTAGGTGTGTGAATTTTGCGAAAATTTAAAACTTTTTGACTGAAATTGGGTGCTATCAATTTTCGAGCCAAATTGCTAGCCCTTTCCTGGAGTCTCCACCAGATTAACCCATTTATAAAAACATATATATATTCAAATTATGGTAAAATATGTGAGTTGGTTTTTCTTTGGTTCTTTTGGAGTTCAAATGTGTGAAGTTTGAATTTGAGTGGGAATCAAATTCAAACTCTAATTCAAACCCTAGTTCAAAGCTTATCCTTTTAATTTGCAAAATGTCAAACCTGTGAACTGGGCCGCCTTTTCCTTCCTTTGCTTTGCAGCCGGCCCAGCCCGTGTCCCCTTTCGGCCCAACTAACCCGCGCAGCCCCTTACCCTTTCCTCGCTATCTCGACGCGTGGCCCCGCGTGTCGGCAACCCCCCCCCCTTATCCTCACCAACCCCCGCCGCCGCACCGGCCGGGCGCGCCGCGGTCTCACCGCACCCCGGCGCGTGCGGGGCGGGGCGCGACCGGATCGCCCGGCCCGCACGCACGCGCGAGGCCCGGCGCGTGCGCGCGGGGGCCGGATGCGACCACGGGGAAAGGCCAAAGACGCATCTGCCCCTTCCCACCGAGCATCCGAGGCGGACCCGAGCACCACCGCGAGCGCCACCTGCCCCGCCCGGCGAACGGCCAAGGGCATGGAGGGCTTTTCCCCCTCGAGCTGCTCGCGGCGTCGATTCAAAAGGAGCGGGCCGGTGTGGCACGGAAGCAAAGCCACCCACCCCCTCTTGGGGTTTCCTCTTCCACCACGTCCGTTTGCACCGGATTGAGGGAGGAAGCGGGCGCGCCGCCGCCGCGCCGCGCCGGTCGAGGAAGGAGCCGAGGGCCGAACTGGGCAAGGACCACTTCACCGCCGGGACGCCGTCAACACGCCAGGGGGACGCCGCGCCGCGCCGGAGGGGGAAAGACGTGAACCAGCTGGGGACAAGGAGCAGGAGCCGAGGCGGACGACCACCGGCGTGAACATCTACCCCGCCTTCGTACACCTTTCCACCGAGCCGGCCACGACTCCACCGCCGCCCCGAAGTGAGCAACACCGCAGCCACCTTATCTCTTCCCTCCCTCCTTGAGCTCTACTCTGTTTTGCGCCGACGGCGTTGGGGTGCGCCGTCGAGCCGCCTTGCCTGGTTGCCGGCCGTCGAACCGCGATGCGCGCGTCGCGCTCGTGCGGAGCTCTCGGGCCACTCATGCGCCGGGCCCGCCGACGCCATGCGAGGACCGTGTGTGGGTGCGGCCTTCGCGCCAAGCATGTTGTGCGGGGGCGTGTGCGCCGCCATGCCGCCGCGGCGGGGCGAGTTCACGGGGGCACTCCCGACCCGTGCTCGCCGCCGACGCGCATGGAACGTTGGTTTGAGCCGGGCTTCGTCCGTGCGTGCTTGCGGGTGTGAGGGAGGGGCGCCGCGCCCGACGCGCGCGGCGGCGGTGTCGGGCGAGCCCGGTTCTCGGGTCGACGCGCCGCTCGTCGCGCGTGAGGCCACGGACGCGAGCGTCCGCCCGGCCGGTACACCCCGGTGCCGAGCCGCGGCGTGCGCATCAACCCGGTGGTGGAGGGCGGGGCGTTTGCCACCCGAACCGAGCGCCGGCGGCGCGCCGCGCGGCCGCGGTGCCACCAGGGCTTTTCGTCGAGCGCTTGGCATGCAACCTTTCCTGGACTTGTGCTAACCTGAGAGTGGGCCGCCGGCTGGATGCGGGCCTTGAGCCCAGTTAGCTTCCCCAGCAGGCCGCCGGCCCAGTGCAGGAGAAAGTTGGGGGGAAAATCTAGACTTCTAATGCCTGTTCTGTGGGCTGAGGCGCCTGACCCTAGTTGGGCCGAAACCCACTGTCGAGTGGAAAAGAGTCCGCTGGGCCGCCCACGGCCCAGCAACGTCTTTTCTCAAAAACCCCCTTTTCTTTTCTGTTTTAAATTCCCAGAAAATGATTTTAACCTCTAAAAATTCATAACTAATTCTAGGGAGCTCAGAAAAATATAAAATTAATTTCTATAAATCCGTAAATGCGAAACCTTGCTGATTGTAGGTAGTTTGGATTCTTTTGGATCTTCTAAATTGGTTCTTATTTGGAGTTAATGCTTAGATGTGCACCGTTTTCTTATTTTCGCGTCGAATCTCGTGCCGCAGACCCGAGCTTCGACCAGGAGGACGCGGAGGACCCCGAGTACACTGCTCCAGACAGCGACTGCTTCAACGGCAACGAAGGTGTCATGTCACTCCCAACCATGTAGATCCCATGTTGTTATATAGCTGCTAGTGCTTTACTTTAATGCATTGATCTGATGAATTGCATAACCCGTTTAATAGCCATGCCTTGATGTTTTGTTATATCCTCGTTTCCTTGCTCTACTACTCCGCGGGACTAGCTACAGACCCCTAGCTAGTCCCTTACCTCAACTATCCATACTTTTGTTGCTTGATTATGGATGGTACTGCGGGCTTGACTGAGATGTGGATATCTCGGTATGTTTCTAGCGTGCGTTCTGGGTGCGTACCTCCTTGCTGTGTTTTGGGCGGGAGCGAGCCGCTTGGTTACTTGTGAACGGCCGCCGAGGGAAGATGCGATCGGCCTCTTACCCGAGGGTCGTGTCGTGTGGGATGGAGATGATGAGTGTTCGCTCTCGGCCCCTTAAGGACCGATCGTCAGTTGACCTTGTTTCGGATGACTATTTTCGTACATACCGCCCGCCTTGTATTGGGCGGGGGGTGCGGGGTGAGACTTGTAGTGGATAGCACCCCTCCGTAGGAGGATCGGTGTGATCGTGTCGGGAGTGGTCTTTCCCTCCTTAGTAGACTTTGCCCTGGCGAGGCCGGGGAAGGGTTCCATAGCTTCGAGGGACCTCTCGCGGGTAGTATGAGCTCTGCCGCGGAGGCTGGGCCAGGCTCGGAGACGCAGGAGGGTACTATCCACTTACTTGGGCTTCAGCCGTATGGTAGGGTCGGACACCGGTGACGGCCGGTTTCGGTCCCATTCGGGCGGGTACAGTTGTACAACCTCTGTAGAGTGTTAAACCTATAGCTATAGTCCGTGTCCACTGGTTATGGACAGTCTTTCGATCTCCCACCTGACTAGTTACACTTCTCTTGTGCTTCTTCTCTCCCCCGAGTGTGTGAGCCCGGCTTCGGCCGTTGAGATGTGGGGATAGGAGCAGGTGGGCCCCACATCGCAGATGAGAGTTGGGTTCTGGATCGTGGTTGAGATCCGGAGTTTTGGTGTGGAATTCCTTGAGCGGGGTGTGGACCCCTGAGGTGTGGACCTCGGACGCGGAAGCTTTCCCGAGGTGTGGACCTCCTAGCTGTATTCTGCTTACCTTGTACGTTGCACAGCTGCTTTGCTTAAGCTTTCTACAGCCAGATTAGGGATATCTCATGCATAGTAGAATATACACCGCTTTTGCCTCTTTGTTGACGGTGAATTTCCGTCAACCTAGAGTACTTGTTATACATTGGTTTCGATTATGATTTGCAACTAACCCGCCACTAGGCATACTAATGATATAACAAGTTCACACTTGCATGTCGATTTTGGAGTTTGATGTTTACGCAGGAAATCTACGCTAATGAGGAGACTTTCGGGATGAGTTCACCAAGCACTTTGGAAGAAGATCATGAAGCCCGACAAGAGTCAAGACACGCGATGAACATGACTCCAAATGACCCGAGGACCGAAGCGTCAACGTGCAAGTCTTCAGGGACTCAACCAGAAAACAGCGAAGCTTGCATAGCAAGGATTCAAGCCTAAACCGTGAAGGAAACGACGTCAAAGGCCCACATGCAAGTGCACACGAATAAGGGATCACGCGAGAAGCAACCGGGGAGAAAACCGGGGCCGAACCGGCCGAAGTGGGCTCGGGCCGGCCGGCCCGGTCCGACCGGCCCGGCCCACTCCGGGGTCGGTTCGGTCCCCCCTTTGCCCTAGGTGTTCGTCTATTTATTCCCTCCGCCGCCGTCGACCGACACATCGAACAAATCATCCTACCGACGCCAATCACCGGAAAACCGCCGCCGCAAGATGAGGGAAAGAGTTAGATGAGCTCGTCGCAAGGATCAACGCAGGCGGAGAGAAGGAAGCAAGAGGAGGACTCCAAGCCGCTGGCCTAGGGGTGTTCCCAAGCTCCATCGCCGCCATCTTCATCGACGACGTTCTCCGGAGTCTCCATCACCCCTATGTGCTTCAATCCGTGTAAGATGATGGGGTAATGTCTCCGTTCATCCCTAGGATTAGATGGATACATGCTATGTAATTGCTACTCGATTTGTGGTTTCAATCTATTGTTTTCATGTTGATGATGCTTTGATGATTAAGGTTAGCTACCATGTTTTTCGGGCGTATGATATCCGCTACTCCCATAGATTCCATCAACATACCGTGTCCATCATAGGTCTAGTCACGAATACCTTCGCGTAGTGACAGTACGAGAGGAGGGAAAGGGCGAAACCGTGGTCACAACCCCCGATAGATTGGTTTACCGCTTTCGTGTAGTAGATGCATACCATGTTATCCTAGATCCTAGGGAGGGAACGCTTATCTTTCTTAATCACTCTCTTGTGTTCACCCCTTTACCATCTAGTTTAACCCTATATTTGTTTGATCAACTTAACTTAGATTAACTTAGGTTAGATTGTCTTTACTTTTAGATTAATACTCTCTTTCAAAGGTTTTCCATTCAACTAGATTAGTACTTGGTTAAGCGCTAGTAATCCCCTTGCTCCACGGATTGACAAGAACCTTGGGAATCCCGTGGTGAAAAAGGTGTAGGTCCGTACGCTTGCGGATCGTAGGTGGATACGAGTTTTATCCGTCAACAAGCCCCTTTTTCTGGCGCCGTTGCCGGGGAGCAAGCCAGTTTGCTACGTTTAATCTAGTATTAATTTTGTTGATTACTAACACCTAACCCTTATTTTCTAAAAAAAGAAAAAAAAATCTTTTTTGTTTTTCTTTCTACTTTTCTTGTGCCTAGATGGATTTGTTCACCTCACCATTGGAAGACGAAGAGATGTCGCTAAGGGAGCTAGCAATGCCGTCAATGGAAGACATTGAGATGCAAAAATCAGATTTGACGTTTGCTACAACCCACTATGAAGTGAAGCCTGGAATCATCAAGTTAGTGGCAACAAAACCATTTAGAGGATTGGAGGATGACAACCCATATAGACAGATTAAGGAATTCACGATGTTATGCAACACGGTGCAACAAAATGGAGTTCCGGCCGCTTGGTTCAAGTGGAATCTTTTTCCGTTCTCTCTCGAAGATGAAGCGCGAAGATGGTACACACTTGCGTCCGTTGAAGCAAAAGGAAATTGGGATGAGCTAGTGAAAAAGTTTCTTTTGAAGTTCTTTCCCATAAGCAAGGTCCAAGACTTAAGGAGGCAAGTGCTCACTTTCAAGCAAGGAGAGGATGAAGGAATTGATGAAGCATGGGACCGTTTTAATGAACTACTTGAGCGAGGCCCGAACTTGGGATTTTCCGGTGACTTGATGTTGCATACCTTTTATTTTTCACTAACCCCTAACTCGTCTCGTTTTGTAAGCATGTGTGCAGGCGGTGATATAATGGATAAAACAATTAGTGAAGCCGCACAAATCTTACAAAGGATAAGCAATGGACAAAGGACAATACGAGATTGGCAAAGATGTTGTCAAGAGGAGCAAAATGACAAAAGCAAGCCCAAGGTGCTTGCTGAAATTTCTGAAAAAGATGAATCGAAGGTCAAGGAAGATGAACCGAGCATACAAGAAAGTGAAGATCCACTTCCCAAGGTAAGAGAAGTCATTTCGGATGTTAAAAATCTTGAAATTAACATGAATGTAGGCCGAAGTATGTGGAATGCTAGACCATTGGCGGAGTTCAAGCAATCCGGTTGGGTTCAAGTTGATTTCGCCCCACTAATTAACTACCGAAGGAAGGAGGAACGCCGACACGTTGCCAAACTAATTGAAGATATATTTGATCAAGAGATGAGTGGAGAGTCGATCCAAAAGATGTTTGAAGAAGAAAGAGAAGAAGGAGATGAAGGATGGATCGACCGGTTTGACAACTCAAAGATTTGTGATGAAGGAAGAGAAGAGTACAACCGTGATGAGCCTAGTGACTCAAAGGATAAATGGGAGGAGATAGGACTCAAGCTAGATGATAGCTTGTGTGCTATTGAAGCCTACACACTAGCAAATCAAGACATGGAAGTACTCAAGGATGAAGGAAAGAGTGAATCAACAATGAGCGATCTTGACGACATGTGGTACGTGGAAGATAAAGAAAGCAACATACAAGTCTTTGAAGATGAAGATTTGGTTGATAAAGAAGACTTCAAAGAAGAGATGAATGCATACATAGTTGAAGGATTACATGTTCCACATGATGAGATGGAGGGGATGCAAAAAGGTAACAAAGAGACACCTTCACTCGTTGAGATCGATTCGCCTTGAACACTCGCTTGATGAACCAAATATCACTCTTGTTGAAAAATCTCTAAGGCCAAGGTACGCGCTGAAATCTCAAGATATTATTGGTATTGATGTTGATAAATTCAAATACTCATGCTCAACCAATAGTATGAATGATAGTTTAATGTCTATGCCTTGTTCCAATAGTGATCATGTTGATAGGCTAGATTTTCTTGAGAATGAAAAAGAGGAAACATTTATGTTTGATCCAATTAATCTCACACCTAAACAACCTTTGCCTAATGATGAGCTAAGTGCTATGCATGAAACATATGCTTCTTTTATTTACACCTTGACTTGTTGCTACAATTCACATGTGGTGTTAATTATGGACGCTTATGTTTACAATAAGTTTTGTAAATCTCGATCATGCTTTGCGCTTGGTCAAGCTAATGACCTTAAAGAATCATATGTCGGGAAAGGCCCGATTTTCACTAACCATGTAGACAAGGCTTGAATAATGAAAAAAGAAGTCATGCCTAAAAGAGTTGCAAGATAAATCGTCAACCTCTCCGAATCCTGCGATGGATGCTGCTGTCTTCATCAATTTGAGAGCTTGTTCAGAGGTGTACAAATGAAGAAAATGAGATATTCAGAAGCTCCATCAAACTACCATTCCAACGCATCAAGAACCAACAAGTTTGAAGACCCGTGCAAGGAGTTATGGCGAAAACATTGAGCGTTGCGCGTTCTGAAATTTCAGGACAGATTTCATCGCCGAAGTAAAACGGACGTAACTCTCTTGTCCGGAGTCCGATTTGAGCAAATAAAGACTCGTTGGAAAGGAAATTTTGTGAACTGTGCAATGGAGTAGAGCTTGAGTATACTTTCTGTTCTGGACATTAAAAAAAATTCATGGAGTGAAGGCAGCACCGAAGGATGATAAAGAAGGAGATAATGATGAAACAAAAGGATGCTTTGGGCAAGTCTTCTATAAGTGATCAAGCACAACATGGGAAGTAAATTAAAGCTGCATTGGTACCTTTTCTTCTTGCATGAAGGGCCATGGCTATGCAACGAAAAGAAGGTATGTGAGAAAGTCGAGCTTTATGACTTTAAATGAAGCGCTTTTTGGGAGGCAACCCATTTCTTTATATTTTTACTACTTTCTTAGAGAAAATAAAAGAATGGCACTATCTTATGATGATCAACTTGTGGTTATTAATCTAAGTTCAGTTTTCCTTTTTAGAACCACCATCATGTTCATGATCTTATTTATTTGCATGCATTGCATTTTGTTATCAATGTGATGTTTCTTTGTGTATATATGTTTTGTACATAGTTGGCTTGGTTGTTATATACTTAATGATGTATGCTTCATTTTCCATGTTAATACTTCATAAGGCCTTATGAGTATTTTTCTTTTGTGATCTTGTGTAAACGTGGTGTTTAAACATGATTGCGGACCATCATCATTAAGTTCGATAAACCTTGCTAGCTTTTCATATGTTTTCATGTTGCATTGGTTAGCTTATAAGCTCTGCAATGCGCTTAATTTTTCTTGTGCTATAAGAGTTATTGATTTAGGGATAGACATGGTGTTTTAACCCTAGATATATAAACCTTTATGGCTATGGAGAAATTCAGCAACCTAGTTGTAAACATGGTGTTTAGAACTAGGTGAAAACATTGTCTTATTTATATGCTTTCCTATCATGTGCATACACACCTTGCACCACGTACACTCATTAGGTTTTTATTCCTCATTAAACTAATTATGCCACAAGTTAAGAATCTTAGGAGACATTGTTGGATTGTTGGCAATTCTATCTACTCCCAACCGTCACCTTGGGGGTAGAATGTGCGTTTAAAACGTCTTACAGGCAAGATAAAGACTCTCACTACAAGGAAATTGAAGGATGGCTAAGAAGTGCTTTGTATTCTTCTTCCATGACTAGCAAAATGCTAAGCATGGGGGAGACCCTGAATCTTCAACACGGAAGTGCAACATGACACTCTAGAAGATAGAATGATAAAGATCGTTAACATCTCCGGATCAATGCGCAAGAAGCCACCAATCTCATCAAAATTCTGTATGGTCTCGAAGGGAAAACACTGGATATTTTTGGATATTTAGAAGCCCCATGAAGTTACAATTCCAACAAATCAAGAATCAAGACAATCGGAGGTTCCTACAAGCGGTTATGCCCGAATCACCGAGTGCAACACGTCCTGAAATCAGTTTTGGACAGCACGCAGCACTGAAGTAAAACGGACATAGCTCCCTTGTTTGAACTCCGCTTTCGATGAATGACCACACGTTGGAAAGGTAATTTCATAAACTTTTCAATAGAGCTATATTTCGATAAATTTTCTGTTCTGGACAGAGGGAGAAATCCATGAAAAAGAGACAGCAAGGAGATGATGAGAACAAGAAAGAGGAGATGGTGATGACAACATTGAAGAGAAGGGTGACCAATGACTCCATTAAGAATACAAGATCAAATTCAGAAGTTTAGGAGCATTAATAAATCAAGATAAAAGCAAAAGCCACATCGATACATGGAGATGTCGGAAGAAGGCAACGAAGAATTACAAAGGATGGTAACATCTCTATGGACCTTCTCTTTTCCAAACACAAATGCTTGTATGTATGCCTTCAACCTCAACTAGGTGCAACCTTTTGTTTTTCTCTTCAAACAATAACATGGCTACTAGGAGGACAACCTAGGTTTCTTTTTACTTTCAATAGATAAGCATGACCATGTGTTCACCTCGATGTTCTATATTGCCTATGCTTACGGAAAGATGATGAAAGTTGCCGCTTTGTTTTACCTACATGAAGTTATACATGTCTTGGCTAATTGCTCTATATAATATGATCTGAAATTAATTTAAATACCGGCTCTTTTATTTGTGGAGGTGAAATGACTATGCTCTAGACCCACATACATATTTTTGCTCTTTGATTTAAGTTTATGGATAGCCGGATAACTTGTTGTTTTTATGAAAACTCAACTTTTATGCTATCTACATATTTGTGATGCTCTTGCAAAGTTCTACCTACCAAAGCCATATACATATATGTTTTATGATAACAAAACCCGTAGATTGCAAACATATGTTTTGATGAGTTGGATTGTGATTGATTTCTATGGTTCGAGACTAAGAAGCTGGTCATTCCTTTGTGTAACTTTTTCATGCTAGCCTTCTTGTCCATGCATTGTGGGTTTTCACATCGAAAATTTCGCAAACTTCGCTGGGCATCCACCCTAAACCAAAAACATCTTTTTGTGATCACCTCCTTGTCCACAACCCAATTTGAGTATGGAGTAAAATTCTCGATGGAGATTCAAATATTCCGCAAGATTATGGAATTTATACTTACTTTAGCAGTCATTTCCCCTCTCTTTTATGCTCGAGGACGAGCATCGTTCAAGCATGGGGGAGGAGTCATTCTCTGACACAAATGCTATGTAAGTATTATGTTGCAAAAAGTTTTGAGGAGCAAAAGAAAAAAAAGAAAAAAATGAAAATGAAAAAAAAATATGATAAGAAGAAAAGAAAAGTAAGAAAAATAGGAAGAATAAAGTGAAAAAAAAGAAAGAGAGAAAAATGAGAAGGAAATAGAATAAAAGTAAAAAAATAATAAAGATGCTCCTCGGATCTTTTTGCTTCATAAGTTCTCAAGTGCCTTGATGACAAATCCATACTCAAATCTTCCAACCATGTGCAATCCGATAACGAGGACTTCACTCGTGCCTCGGGATCATCCATTTGCCACTTGCACATGTCCACTTATCTAAATGTGTGTGTTTCATCCCTCTCTCTCTTTCCAACATTTATTTTCCATGGCCTTTTTGACGAGTCTCGGTAATTCCAATAGACCTCTCTCTTAATTTGACAATATTTCGGATGTATGTTTTGCTAGGATTGTTTTTAACCTTCCAAGCTCCACATAAGCCTTCCACTATCACATATGAGTAGAGTAGGTTGAAAATAATCTAGTATAGGCTTGAGTGACTTGATGAGATGAGTCCATGAGCTCTTGCAAGAGATTTTCACTTATGTTGGATATGCATCTTTTTGAAAATCTTCCATGTGACAAGGTAATGGTTTGAAGTTCACTTAAGTTTGAGAGCATCATGTTTATTAAATGTGGCTTGTTCTTTATTGTTAGTCTATCTTCCATAAAGAAAAAGAAGCCGGTCACAACTTGAACTTTAAAAATAAATTGAAGAGAGAGCAATTTGTCTCGTCATGAATGACTAAGTGCAGGGACAACATTGGAAGGCAACACCGATTTCCCTTTTAAGCGAGGACCACTTACTCGAGGACGAGCAAGGTTTAAGCATGGGGGAGATGTTGACGGTGAATTTCCGTCAACCTAGAGTACTTGTTATACATTGGTTTCGATTATGATTTGCAACTAACCCGCCACTAGGCATACTAATGATATAACAAGTTCACACTTGCATGTCGATTTTGGAGTTTGATGTTTACTCAGGAAATCTACGCTAATGAGGAGACTTTCGGGATGAGTTCACCAAGCACTTTGGAAGAAGATCATGAAGCCCGACAAGAGTCAAGACACGCGATGAACATGACTCCAAATGACCCGAGGACCGAAGCGTCAACGTGCAAGTCTTCAGGGACTCAACCAGAAAACAGCGAAGCTTGCATAGCAAGGATTCAAGCCTAAACCGTGAAGGAAACGGCGTCAAAGGCCCACATGCAAGTGCACACGAATAAGGGATCACGCGAGAAGCAACCGGGGAGAAAACCGGGGCCGAACCGGGCCGAAGTGGGCCTGGGCCGGCCGGCCCGGTCCGACCGGCCCAGCCCACTCCGGGGTCGGTTCGGTCCCCCCTTTGCCCTAGGTGTTCGTCTATTTATTCCCTCCACCGCCGTCGACCGACACATCGAACAAATCATCCTACCGACGCCAATCACCAGAAAACCGCCGCCGCAAGATGAGGGAAAGAGTTAGATGAGCTCGTCGCAAGGATCAACGCAGGCGGAGAGAAGGAAGCAAGAGGAGGACTCCAAGCCGCTGGCCTAGGGGTGTTCCCAAGCTCCATCGCCGCCATCTTCATCGACGACATTCTCCGGAGTCTCCATCACCCCTATGTGCTTCAATCAGTGTAAGATGATGGGGTAATGTCTCCGTTCATCCCTAGGATTAGATGGATACATGCTATGTAATTGCTACTCGATTTGTGGTTTCAATCTATTGTTTTCATGTTGATGATGCTTTGATGATTAAGGTTAGCTACCATGTTTTTCGGGCGTATGATATCCGCTACTCCCATAGATTCCATCAACATACCGTGTCCATCATAGGTCTAGTCACGAATACCTTCACGTAGTGACAGTACGAGAGGAGGGAAAGGGCGAAACCGTGGTCACAACCCCCGATAGATTGGTTTACCGCTTTCGTGTAGTAGATGCATACCATGTTATCCTAGATCCTAGGGAGGGAACGCTTATCTTTCTTAATCACTCTCTTGTGTTCACCCCTTTACCATCTAGTTTAACCCTATATTTGTTTGATCAACTTAACTTAGATTAACTTAGGTTAGATTGTCTTTACTTTTAGATTAATACTCTCTTTCAAAGGTTTTCCATTCAACTAGATTAGTACTTGGTTAAGCGCTAGTAATCCCCTTGCTCCGCGGATTGACAAGAACCTTGGGAATCCCGTGGTGAAAAAGGTGTAGGTCCGTACGCTTGCGGATCGTAGGTGGATACGAGTTTTATCCGTCAACACTCTTTGTTGGGAAGCTGACATGACCTACCCGCTTATCGGGTAGACCCTGATGCCTCTGACGCAGAGCCGGACTACGACTTCGACAACGACGGTTGGGTGGACGAGAGCTCTTCCTACACTTGAGCCGCCTGTGGATATGGAGTTTCCCGCGCTTTCATGGAGCCGCTGCTAGACGTTTTATTTATGTTTGATTCAGTCCCGATGGACTTGTACCCGGCATGTGCCGAAGAGATGTACTACGATTAATGTAATAAAATAAATGTTGTACTCTACTTTCTTACCGTTTTTATCTTTTACGTATGGATTTTGGCATCGCTGAGACAGGGATTGCACGTGGTAGCCCTCCTGGGACTACCACCGAGGTGCTAAGATTCGGGGTTCCGTTCGCGGAAATCCGGGTCGTTTCAGTTGGTACCAGAGCCATGCTTGACTGTAGGACGAGCCCCAAGGAATGGTCGATAGCATAGGAAGCCGTTTTTGAACCTTGAAACTTTATATAAAACCCTTGGCTTCCGTATGTATATAACTATACTTATATATATGCATTACCTTGAATAATTTTCACTAACTACCCTACTAACTACGCTCTAACAACGTTGTGCAGATGGCGGAGAGAGCGTGGGTTCCTCTGGAGTCGGACGGCAAGAGCTATGGAGGCTTCTGCCGCTTGCTGAGGGAGTGCCTGGAGGCAGCTGGAGTGGGGACCGACCGAGTCAGCTACAAGGGGAGGACCATGGGGCACATGGAGCAGTCTGCCACTTTTCTGACCGTTACGGTACCGGCGGACCCACGGGGTGCCAGAGTTCAAGGAGGTCAAGGTGCACTGCTACGAGAGCTCGACTATGGAGGCACACCAGTCTAGCGCACGCCGAGCACTCAAGATGGTTTGTGTCCGGGCGGGGGAGAAGCTTAAGGACACCCCGTTCGCCGTGTTTCCGACAGAGTCTACGACCCGAGCCGCCGGGACACGAGCGACCGAGCGCGATCCGGAGGTGACTTCAGTGGAGGAGGACAAGATGATGCTCGCAGCCAGACGGTGCATCCTGGCTCAGGACCAGGCGCTTTTCTGGGCAGACAGTGAGATCGCGTACCTGAGGTGGAAGTGGGACAATAGTCTGCAGCGGGTTCAGAACCTGGAGATGGAGAGAGAGGATTTGCTCGACCAGTTGGAGGAGTCGCACGAGAGGAACGGAGAGCCGGTACGGCCTTGGACCGGCGGCGGCCGAGCCGCACCGAGAGGGACGCCGGGGAGGATCGCTACACTGGAGGCACGGCTGAGGACAGAGCAGGAGTTGCACCAGGCTATAGTGGAGGCCACGCGTGAGGACAGAGTGAGGCTTGCGAGAGGCGAGGGACCGGTTGGAGTCGGTTGGAGGCGCAGCGGTACCGACTATCAAGTAAAGATGTGGGACCTTCAGGAGGCGAGTCGACACAACTACCACCACTTGTGTTACCTCGGTGGACTGGTCTACGAGGAGAGAGACCGAGCATCCAGGACCCGCACGGCCTGGGAGCATTCCGACCAGCAGAGGCTGAGAGAGTTGGAGGAGGTCTCCGCACAGCTACCCCCTAAGAAGAGGCCACGACTGAGGACAGAGACCTTTGAGCTACCCCTGACACTCTTACCACGTGTGCGCCCGTACCCGAGAGGTTCTCAGGACACAGCAGAGATGGACCGTGCTCTTCAGGATACCCGAGACTACTACGGAGGACCGGCGATCAGGGTGCCGGGTTACCCAGGGACTCACTCACCGCCGTTCTACTCAGTTCCACCAGACTCCAGCCCAGAGGCACCTCAGAGTACCCCGTGATGGGAGTAGAGATCTAGTAGTAGATTATGAGTCGATGTAATGAGTTAGTCGTCATGCTGCCGCTCATGTTGACATGCCTGTAGTAGCTACCCCATGATGTACCATGCGTTAGCGTGATGTGTTGCCGTGTACCCTCGAAGGTCGTTGGAGTAAACCTCGAGGTGCACCCCTTTTGTATGGTGGCATTGATTGAGTGACATGGATCTTCATGGATTTTCTCGGATTTCATGCTTCTTTATGTCTGTATGAATTCTTTGATTGTTAGCAGGATTACTCCTTTATAGTTAATAACCTTAATAATTATATTCTCCCTACCACTACTGACTCTTGCAACTGGAACAGATGTCGGGAGCAAGGAGGTCCGGCGACTCCCGGCCCGTTTCGAGGAGGTCGCCCGGGGACGACGGAGGGGAGGATGCCCCGAACCCGGCGGGGAGCGAGAGGCCGCGGACGCCGTGGAGGTCACGCGCCACGAGGCGGGCTCCGCGGAGGCCTAGCAGGCCGCAGAGGCCGAGGAGGCCGAGTTGGCGGTCGAGGAGCCGCGCACGACGACGAGGGAGCTCAGGAGTAGGAGCTCGAGCACGAGCAGGTACCCCAGCCCGAGGGAGGAGCGGGCCAGGCCCAGGGACACGAGGTGCCACCACCGCCACCTCCCCCGAACTTGGCCGACGTGATGGCAGTGCAGACTCAGCTGATGCAGATGATCACCCAGTTGCTAGCTCAGAACAACAACAACAACCACAGGGGTCAGCACCGCAACGCGCCAGAGGGTTTCCAGAAGAAGGTTGAGAACTTCAACAAGCTGCGACCGCCTACTTTCGACCACTCAGCAGACCCGATGGACGCAGACAAGTGGCTACGTGAGATTGAGAAGAAGCTGGAGCTGACTGAGCTTACAGAGGAGGAGTTTGTGACCGTGGCAGCGCACCAGCTGATCGGCACAGCCAGTGCGTGGTGGGACAGCTACTGTGACTCGCACCGGGACCCGTTGCACATCGGGTGGGACGAGTTTGTGGAGGCCTTCGAGAGCCACCACATCCCGCAGGCAAGTGATGGACGGGGAAGGCCGACGAGTTCGGGCACCTCAAGATGGGAAACATGTCGGTGGGCGGAGTACGCCAACCGCTACCAAGAGCCGATGAGGTACGTTCGGACGACACCGACACGAGAGAAGAAGAAAGTCTCTCGGTTCGGGGAAGGGGCCGCACAAGGGGATGGCACACCACTTGTCCGCACACGACCGCCCGACACTTCGCTCCATTATCGACAAGGCACCGATCGTGGAGAGGTCAAGGCTTGAGTACATGGAGGTTCGTGGAAGCAAGTCCAAGCGCACGGACCGAGCGGGACGCTCGGGTCCACCCCGGAGACGAGAGGACATGCTACGCTCGGGGCCACCGGACACGGCGGAGAGGCACCACGTCACTCGGTCTCGGCCGCGAGCGAGAGCCAACCCGGGGGCGGGAGTGGAGGTCGAACGGTCGGAAACCGAGACCACCACCGCGGTCGGCCAGACAGATCCAAGGTGACTTGCTTCAACCGCCGTCGGGTTGGGCACAAGTCGTTCGAGTGTCCACGGCGGGCGCCACCGGGGAGTCGAACCGCGGCTCTCGGTTCCGGACCCCGGCCAAGCCACCGGCACCGGGAGGACGGCCACCCCGTACGCGGCGAGAGGACCGCTCGGCCGCCGCCTACTCGAGGCCGTCCGAACCACCTCACCGCCGAGGATGCGGCGGCCGCACCCGACGTCACACTTGGTGAGTTCCTTGTTGACTCGGCTTTTGGCAATTGTTTTGTTCGATACCGGAGCTCGGTTTTCGTATATTTCTACCAAGTTTGTTAAAGAAAGGTCTTTACCAACTAAGCCTCGACCAAGGCCTATCTTGACTAGCTCTCCGCTAGGAGAGAAGAGGAGTACGTTAGAGTGCAGGGGAGTGAGGATGGTGTTTGAGGGGCAACAGTTCACGACAGACTTGACAGTTTTGGAGTCTACCGGGATAGACGTGATTCTAGGGATGGATTGGTTGGCAAAGCACAACGGGATAGTCTCTTGCAACCCAGAGTTATACAGCTAGAACACCCCAGTGGGACTATAGTGCGGATCGAACCACAGAGTCCGAAGGCTGCTACGATGTTGTGCAACATGAGTGGGAAAGAGATTGAAGAAATCCCAGTGGTCTGTGAGTTTCCGGACGTGTTCCCAGAGGAGCTTACAGAGTTACCCCCAGACCGAGATGTGGAGTTTGTGATTGAGCTGATGCCAGGGGCGGGGCCCGTTGCAAAGAGTCCATACCGGATGTCGTCCAACGAGCTGGACGAGTTGAAGAAACAGCTCAAGAAGCTGCTCGAGCAAGGGTTTGTACGGCCGAGTGCCTCACCGTGGGGTTCACCAGTGCTCTTCGTGGAGAAGAAAGACGGCTCAAAGCGGATGTGCATTGACTACCGCACGCTCAACTCGATGACAATCAAGAACAAGTACCCGCTACCCAGAATCGAGGATTTGCTGGATAGGCTCAGAAGGGCAAAGTTCTTCTCCAAGATCGACTTAAGGTCAGGTTACCACCAGATGAAGATCCGAGAGCAGGACATTCCCAAGACAGCCTTCACCACACGGTACGGCTTGTACGAGTTCGTGGTGGTTTCTTTCGGGCTGACCAACGCCCCTGCTTACTTCATGAACTTGATGAACAAGGTCTTCATGGAAGAGTTGGACAGGTTCATAGTGGTGTTTATCGACGATATCTTGATCTACTCTGAGACCACGGAGGAGCACGAGGAGCACCTGAGGGTCGTGCTAGAGAGAGGCCGAGGGCGGCGAAACTTTACGCTAAGTTCGGCAAGTGCGAGTTCGGATGGAGAAGGTCGCGTTCTTGGGACACGTGTTGTCGGCGGGGGGGGATAGCCGTGGATCCGTCCAAGGTAGAGTCAGTGACCAAGTGGGAGCAGCCGTTGAACGTGACAGATGTCAGGAGCTTCCTTGGGTTGGCAGGTTACTACCGAAGATTCATTGAGAACTTCTCCAAGATCGCAAAGCCAATGACAGAGTTGCTCAAGAACAACACAAAGTTCAAGTGGTCAGAAGCGTGTGAGATGAGCTTTCAAGAGCTGAAAAAGAGACTCACCACAGCCCCAGTGCTCACCTTGCCAGATATCAAGAAAGACTTTGTGGTCTACTGTGACGCTTCAAGGCAAGGACTCGGATGTGTGCTGATGCAGGAAGGAAAAGTTGTGGCTTATGCTTCCAGGCAGCTGAAGAAAGACGAGGAAAACTACCCGACACACGACTTGGAGTTGGCGGTACCGTTGTGCATGCACTCAAGATCCGGAGACATTACCCGATAGGGAACAAGTGTGACCGTTTTCGACCACAAGAGCCTGAAGTACTTCTTTACACAGACAGAGTTGAACATGAGGCAGAGGCGATGGTTAGAGCTGATCAAGGACTACGACGTCGAGATCAACTACCACCCGGGCAAAGCTAACGTCGTGGCAGATGCACTGAGCCGGAAAACTTATTGCAACAACCTCATGGTAAAAGAAGAGCAACCTGCCCTGCATGAAGAGCTAGAGAAGCTGAGAATCGAAATTGTAGACCAAGGCCAAGTCAACGTGATGCAAGTGACCTATGACCTGGAGGAACGAATCCGTACAGCCCAGAAGTCGTGTGCAGAAATCAAAGCTCTGCGAGAACTGATGAAATAGGGTAAAGCAGAGGACTACCGGGTAGATGAACAAGGCACCGTGTGGTTGAAAGAACGGATCTGTGTACCACAAGACAGGGCACTCCGGGAGCAGATCATGAGAGAAGCTCACGATTCGAGGTACTCGATCCACCCAGGCAGCACCAAGATGTACAGAGATCTAAAGGTCCGATACTGGTGGAAGGACATGAAGAGGGATATAGCACACTACGTGGCCTGTTGCGACACCTGTAGCAGGGTGAAGATCGAACATCAGAAACCTGCCGGTTTGTTGAAGCCGTTGGCTATTCCAGTTTGGAAGTGGGAGGACATTTCCATGGACTTTGTGGTGGGACTTCCTCGAACACCGAAAGGAAATGACTCAGTTTGGGTCATAGTGGACAGGCTGACCAAAGTGGCTCACTTTGTGCCGGTCAAGACCCGGTACGCAACCGAGAAGTTGGCAGAACTGTACGTAGAGCACATACTCAGGCTGCACGGGGCACCCAGAAGTATTGTATCTGATCGAGGGCCACAGTTTGTCTCCAAGTTTTGGTAGAGTTTCCACAAGCTTATGGGCACCACTCTTAACTACAGCACAGCTTTTCACCCACAGACAGATGGTCAGACAGAGAGGGTCAACCAGGTGTTGGAGGATATGCTACGAGTGTGTGCACTCACCTATGGTACCGATTGGGAGAGCAGTTTGCCGTTTGCAGAGTTCTCGCACAACAACAGCTTTCAAGCAAGTCTCCGGATGGCTCCCTTTGAGGCCCTTTACGGGCGGAAGTGCAGAACCCCGCTAGCTTGGTCAGAGGTGGGAGAACGGACACTGTTTGGGCCAGCAATCATTGAGGAAGCAGAGGAGAAAGTTGAGAAAGTTCGTGAGAACTTGAGGATCGCTCAAAGCCGTCAGAAGAGCTATGCCGACAGAAGAAGAAGAGAGTTGACTTTTGCAGTTGGCGACCGAGTGTACTTGAAAGTCTCACCGCTTCGAGGAACTAAGAGGTTCTTGGTGAAGGGAAAGCTTGCACCGAGGTACGTAGGACCGTACCCTATCACCCGAAGGATTGGAAGTTTGGCCTACCAGCTTGCGCTACCCGAGGCAATGGCAGGAGTTCACCCAGTGTTCCACGTGTCACAGCTGAAAAAGAGTGACAAGGCAGTGGAGGCTAAGCAAGTGCCCATGGAGTTGCTTGACTTGCAGGACAACCTTGAGTATGCAGAGTACCCTGAGAAAACTTGGACCGAGCTGTCAAGGAGACAAGGAGAACAACTATTCCTTTCTGTAGAGTGTTGTGGAGCAACCATACAGAGCGAGAAGCAACATGGGAGAAGGAAGCTGATCTCAGAAAAGAGTACCCTCACTTGTTCACGGAGGAGGTCGAGGACTAAATCTCGAGGACGAGATTCTCGGTGGTGGGAGAGAATGTAACAACCCAGGAATTTCGGTGTGTGAATTTTGCGAAAATTTAAAACTTTTTGACTGAAATTGGGTGCTATCAATTTTCGAGCCAAATTGCTAGCCCTTTCCTGGAGTCTCCACCAGATTAACCCATTTATAAAAACATATATATATTCAAATTATGGTAAAATATGTGAGTTGGTTCTTCTCTGGTTCTTGTGGAGTTCAAATGTGTGAAGTTTGAATTTGAGTGGGAATCAAATTCAAACTCTAACTCAAACCCTAGTTCAAAGCTTATCCTTTTAATTTGCAAAATGTCAAACCTGTGAACTGGGCCGCCTTTTCCTTCCTTTGCTTTGCAGCCGGCCCAGCCCGTGTCCCCTTTCGGCCCAACTAACCCGCGCAGCCCCTTACCCTTTCCTGCTATCTCTGACGCGTGGCCCCCGCGTGTCAGCAACCCCCCCCCCTTATCCTCACCAACCCGCCAGCGCACCGAGCCGGGCCAGCGCCGCCGGTCTCACCGCACCGGCACGTGCGGGGCGCGGGCGCGGCCGGATCGCCCGGCCCGCACGCACGCCAAGGACCGGCGCGTGCGCGCGGGGCTGGATGCGACCGCGGGAAAGGCCAAAGACGCATATGCCCCTTCCCACCGAGCATCCGAGGCGGACCCGAGCACCACCGCGAGCGCCACCTGCCCCGCCCGGCGAACGGCCAAGGGCATGGAGGGCTTTTCCCCCTCGAGCTGCTGGCGGCGTCGATTCAAAAGGAGCGGGCCGGTGTGGCACGGAAGCAAAGCCACCCACCCCCTCTTGGGGTTTCCTCTTCCACCACGCCCGTTTGCACCGGATTGAGGGAGGAAGCGGGCGCGCCACCGCCGCGCCGCGCCGGTCGAGGAAGGAGCCGAGGGCCGAACTGGGCAAGGACCACTTCACCGCCGGGACGCCGTCGACACGCCAGGGGGACGCCGCGCCGCGCCGGAGGGGGAAAGATGTGAACCAGCTGGGGACAAGGAGCAGGAGCCGAGGCGGACGACCACCGGTGTGAACATCTACCCCGCCTTCGTACACC
Organism: Cenchrus americanus; assembly: GCA_947561735.1. NCBI lineage: Eukaryota > Viridiplantae > Streptophyta > Magnoliopsida > Poales > Poaceae > Cenchrus > Cenchrus americanus. Next base: position 76,776,716 of record OX387245.1, on the reverse strand, counting down.
TCTCCACCGAGCCGGCCACGACTCCACCGCCGCCCCGAAGTGAGCAACACCGCAGCCACCTTATCTCTTCCCTCCCTCCTTGAGCTCTACTCTGTTTTGCGCCGACGGCGTTGGGGTGCGCCGTCGAGCCGCCTTGCCGGTTGCGGCCGTCGAGCCGCGCGATGCGCCGCGTCGCGCTCGTGCGGAGCTCTCGGGCCACTCATGCCCCCGGGCCCGCCGACGCCATGCGAGGACCGTGTGTGGGTGCCGGCCTTCGCGCCAAGCATGTTGTGCGAGGGCGTGTGCGCCGCCATGCGCCGCGGCGCGGCCGAGTTCACGGGGGCACTCCCGACCCGTGCTCGCCGCCGACGCGCGTGGAACGTTGGTTTGAGCCGGGCTTCATCCCGTGCGTGCTTGCGGTGTGTGAGGAGGGGCGCCGCGCCGTGACGCGCGGCGGCGGTGTCGGCGAGCCCGTTCTCGGGTCGACGCGCCGCTCGCCGCGCGCGAGGCCACGGACGCGAGCGTCCGCCCGGCCGGTACACCCCAATGCCGAGCCGCGGCGTGCGCATCAACCCGGTGGTGGAGGCCGGGCGTTTGCCACCCGAACCGAGCGCGGCGGCGCGCCGCGCGGCCGCGGTGCCGCCAGGGCTTTTCGTCGAGCGCCTGGCATGCAACCTTTCCTGGACTTGTGCTAACCTGAGAGTGGGCCGCCGGCTGGATGCGGGCCTTAAGCCCAGTTAGCTTCCCCAGCAGGCCGCCGGCCCAGTGCAGGAGAAAGTTGGGGGGAAAATCTAGACTTCTAATGCCTGTTCTGTGGGCTGAGGCGCCTGACCCTAGTTGGGCCGAAACCCACTGTCGAGTGGAAAAGAGTCCGCTGGGCCGCCCACGGCCCAGCAACGTCTTTTCTCAAAACCCCCTTTTCTTTTCTGTTTCAAATTCCCAGAAAATGATTTTAACCTCTAAAAATTCATAACTAATTCTAGGGAGCTCAGAAAAATATAAAATTAATTTCTATAAATCCGTAAATGCGAAACCTTGCGGATTGTAGGTAGTTTGGATTCTTTTGGATCTTCTAAATTGGTTCTTATTTGGAGTTAATGCTTAGATGTGCACCGTTTTCTTATTTTCGCGTTGAATCTTGTGCCGCAGACCCGAGCTTCGACCAGGAGGACGCGGAGGACCCCGAGTACACTGCTCCATACAGCGACTGCTTCAACGGCAACGAAGGTGTCATGTCACTCCCAACCATGTAGATCCCATGTTGTTATATAGCTGCTAATGCTTTACTTTAATGCATTGATCTGATGAATTGCATAACCCGTTTAATAGCCATGCCTTGATGTTTTGTTATATCCTGTTTCCTTGCTCTACTACCTGCGGGACTAGCTACAGACCCCTAGCTAGTCCCTTACCTCAACTATCCATACTTTTGTTGCTTGATTATGGATGGTACTCTGGGCTTGGACTGAGATGTGGATATCTCGGTATGTTTCTAGCGTGCGTTCTGGGTGCGTACCTCCTTGCTGTGTTTTGGGCGGGAGCGAGCCGCTTGGTTACTTGTGAACGGCTGCCGAGGGAAGATGCGATCTGGCCTCTTACCTGAGGGTCGTGTCGTGTGGGATGGAGATGATGAGTGTTCGCTCTCGGCCCCTTAAGGACCGATCGTCAGTTGACCTTGTTTCGGATGACTATTTTCGTACAGACCGCCGGCCTTGTATTGGGCGGGGGTGCGGGGTGAGACTTGTAGTGGATAGCACCCCTCCTGTAGGAGGATCGGTGTGATCGTGTCGGGAGTGGTCTTTCCCTCCTTAGTAGACTTTGCCCTGGCGAGGCCGGGGAAGGGTTCCACTGCTTCGAGGGACCTCTCGCGGGTAGTATGAGCTCTGCCGCGGAGGCTGGGCCAGGCTCGGAGACGCAGGAGGGTACTATTCACTTACTTGGGCTTCAGCCGTATGGTAGGGTCGGGCACCGGTGACGGCCGGTTTCGGTCCTATTCGGGCGGGTACAGTTGTACAACCTCTGCAGAGTGTTAAACCTATAGCTATAGTCCGTGTCCACTGGTTATGGACAGTCTTTCGATCTCTCACCTGACTAGTTACACTTCTCTTGTGCTTCTTCTCTCCCCCGAGTGTGTGAGCCCGGCTTCGGCCGTTGAGATGTGGGGATAGGAGCAGGTGGGCCCCACATCGCAGATGAGAGTTGGGTTCTGGATCGTGGTTGAGATCCGGAGTTTTGGTGTGGAATTCCTTGAGCGGGGTGTGGACCCCTGAGGTGTGGACCTCGGAAGCGGAAGCTTTCCCCGAGGTGTGGACCTCCTAGCCGTATCTCGCTTACCTTGTACGTTGCACAGCTGCTTTGCTTAAGCTTTCTACAGCCAGATTAGGGATATCTCATGCATAGTAGAATATACACCGCTTTTGCCTCTTTGTTGGGAAGCTGACATGAGGGATTGCACGTGGTAGCCCTCCTGGGACTACCACCGAGGTGCTAAGATTCGGGGTTCCGTTCGCGGAAATCCGGGTCGTTTCATCCTGGATCTCCAGCGAGCGGACGACCACCTCCAGAGCGGGTTCTGGGAGTGCGACGTCTCCTTCTCCTCCAGCCGTCGCGGCGGCTTCTCCGACGGCCACCTCCATCGGCTCGGGGGCTTCTACGGCAGCCTCATGAGTCTCTGGTGCCACGTCTTCTACGGGCACCGCCGACGGGATCTCGCTTCCTTCGGCCTCAGCACCTGTCGACAAGAAGACAAGTGTATCAGTCAACATGGTGACTACGACTACTCTACTAGGCACTTCAACCTCAGCAGAGTACTTACCTTCAACGATGCTGGCCTCGGGCAGTGTAGCCTCAGCGGTCGGCGCTTCGGGTTCCGCCTGGGGGGCAGGAGCGGACTCCTCAGCGGGCGGCGCGGCCTCTTCCTCCGCCACTGCTGCAGCGGGTTCATCCCCCTCCCAGGACAGATCCGTCGATTTCCTGCAGAGTACACAAGCCGGTTGTTAATCAAGTACGACTACCACATCAAGTACTACTCGGGAAGAATCAACACTTACAGGCTCGACTGGACCACCGTCACAGTTGGGGCGCTGAGGATACTGGCGATGTCCACCAGTCCCGCCTCGGCAGGCGCCTCCTCTGGCACCTCTGCGGCCGCTGCCTCTTCAGTGGCAGCAGCGGCGGGTTCTGTGCTCCCCTGAGCAACAGGGGGCTGGCGCTCCATCTGCGCCAAAAGCTCTTCGACAGTGGGGGCTGGGCTTCGATTACCAGCGACCTCCCCACCGTGTCCCAGTTGCCTTCGTCGCCTTGCTCAACGGGCTCGGTAGGCGGTATCTCCTGCAAGCAAGGAAGCTTCATCGTCAACATATGAACTCGAGACATTAGAACTCGTCTGCACTACTCAAGACGACTTACCTCTTGGGACGTGGTCTCCGTGACCTTTAGCTTCTTGGCCACGCGCTTGCGGGACGCATTGCGCGGCCTCCTTGGCGGCGCGGCCAGACTAGCCTCCAAGCTAGCCGGTGGATCCTGAACGAGAGGGATGTGAGGTAAGCCAGGATGGCTAAACCTCGACCGCAGCTGGAAGCGGTCCTGCAACGTCTCCTCGTCGTCATCCTCTTCGGACATGTCTTCCACGAAACTGTGTTGTCTCCCTCGCCGACTTCGCGCCGCTCCTTGGCCTTGGCCTGCCCTTCTTCTGGGACCTCGACTAGCTGAGGAGGCGACGGCGGCTCGGAGATGAACTTCTTCAAGTCATCCTGCAAGAAGAACAACTCATCAGTGCGACTACTCTTATGAAATGAGTACTCGACTATGGATGCGGCTACTAACCTCCTTCGGTGGGCGCACGGCGGAGAACTCTGGTACGGGGCACGGCGTGTACGCCGGCATATCTTTGAAGATCCGGGCCAGCCTGTCGACAATGTCGTCGTCGCCGACTTCCTCTCCAGGCATCCGCGACGTGTCGTCGTCGCCGGTGTACTCGTACCCCAGGGTGTCGCGAGCCATCAACGGCTGCACCCTGTGCTTCATGAAGCTGAAGACCACGTGCTCAGCCCTCAGCCCAGCTTCCCTCAGCGCCTTGATCTGCGCCAACAACTCGGGCAGCTGGAGCCCTTCTTGCATCGTCGGCTCCGAGTTCCACCAAGGACGATGCTTGGGCTGCTTCCCGCTCGGCTTCGACAGCTCCGGGTGGTGGCTCGTGACGTAGAACCATTTGGATTTCCAGTCTTGGTTGGAATCTATCAACTTGTACGAGAGGTACTGCTCGGCGGCGTCCTCCCTCATCTGGATCCCCGCTCCTCCGACTACTCGTGGGTTGCTGGCGCTAGGTTGCGGCTTCACCTGGAAGAACTTCCGAAACAAGATCCAATGGGGCTTGATCCCCAGAAAGGCTTTGCAAAAATGTACGAAGACGGTGGTGTGGAAGATACCATTGGGGTTGAGGTTGAGGTACTCGATGTCGTAGTACCCCATGAGCCCCTTGAAGAAATCGCTCGCCGGGAGAGAAAGTCCACGCCCCGCGAACCGCGCGAACATTGGGATCTCGTCTGGATTCTTCTTCATGGGGTACGGATCCCCGGCGGCGGCTCTCCACATGTCCACTTCCTTCTCCCGCAGGAATCCACTATTGAGCAGGGCCAGCAGGTCTTCGGTCTTCGCCTTGGACTTCTTCCATTCACGGTTTGGATCTGGCCGCGGCGGGGACACCGGCGGTGATGTCCCTGCGGCAGATCCGGCGGTCGCTTCGCGGCTCCTCTTCTTCCCGCCGGCGGCCTTCGTGGTCTTCGACGGCGACAGCTTCATCCTCCAGGTGCACGGTGTCTTCACGCGCATTCGCTCGGGGGCTGCAGTGGCGGCTTCCTACGGCGGCGCACTTGGATCTAAGCCCTACTCAGCGGCGGCAGTGCGCACCAGTGAATCTTGGCTAGATCTGCTGGGAATGATTGCAGCTGCGTGGGGTGAAAAACCCTAAGGGTTTTGGCTTCTTTTTGTAAGTCAACGCGGCCCCTCAACGGCCGGATGGATAAGTTTGCGCTCGGCTGACTCAGCGGTCGCGCGTGACCTTTCGAATTCTACTAGTCGACGCGCCTCACCTCAGGAGCTCGGCTACTCCAACTCGACTTCCTGGGAAGCGGCAAGATTCAAGAGCATCTCAGGACACATTCTACAAGATAACCCTTCAATTCGAGATGAAGTACTCGACTCAAGGATCGGGGGCTCCGTGCCACGTGTCCTTCGGTTTTTTCTCCGGATTTTTCGGGATATTCTTGCCAAAACTTCAGATGGACCCTCAGCTAGAGTCTACAACTCAACCTAAGGCTCGGGGGCTACTCCATATGGAGTGCGATTTTGCAATCGCACTTCCATATCAGTTTCGGCTTCAAGTCAACATGGGCATTATTGAAGACATTCAAGGGCAGCACTCAAGGACGGTTGGGACTACTCGAGAAAACTTCAGGATTGCTCAAACATCAGCTGGAGTACATTCCAGCCTCGGGATGCTTCGACTACTCTTGAGGACTTTTGACTTGTAGTACTCGGGGACGCCTGAGGACTACTCGTTAAGGCTGTCAAGACTACTTGAAGCTATCCTTCTCGACTACAAAGTACTCGGGGGCTTGTCGTATGGACCTCCCTGGGCCCACTACCTCGGTGGGTACCAGGACCGACTACTCAGTGGGCCCCTCGGACTACCCGGCTTGCGCTACACGGCACCTGATGGCGTGGAGCACAAGGACTACAGAGGAGAAGTACTCGGTTAGGAAGCTGTACATGTCCCGCACTCTATGGAAGACTCCTAAACATACTCGACTAGTACTCTCTCCCTACTCTGATTTGTAACCCTACCTCCCGGACTATATAAGGCGAGGCAGGGACCCCTCTCTACACATCTCATCTCACGGCGTACAATTACACCACCTTGTAATCGTACCCAATCAATCCAGAGCTACGCAGCATACCGGACGTAGGGTATTACGCACCTCGCGGCCCGAACCTGTCTAAATTGTGTGCCACGTGTCTCTTCCTTTGAGTTACCGATCTCGGCGAGGCCACATTCATCTACTTCGGGTACTCCCCTTAGTAGGTTGCCGGTCTAAAACACCGACACTCCTGAACCTTTTCCCCACCTCTCGCCACCAACCCCGGCCGCCACCTCGCCGGATTTTGGCCCTAACCGCCGCCGGCCATGGCGAGGGACCCAATTGCGGGCTCCCAAATCTTTCCAGGGAGATTTTCGTAAACCAGGGGCGTATTCGCGAGAATCTGAAACTTTCCAAGGACCTGCATGCGAAGGGATTCTCAAATAGTAAAGTGCATTTGCCTGTTTCTTGTAAAATCCATAGAAAATCATATAAAATCAGAAAAATGCAAAATTAATTTTTCTGGATATGTGGTGAAATATCCTACAACTTTTGTTATTCTTGCCTGAGCTCATTCCTGTTAGTTTTTGCATGAAAAATACAAATGTGAAAAACCTAGATCTGCAATATCTCCAAATCTATAAATCCTCTGTAGCTGATTTTTGGATATGTTGTGTGTTAGGTCATGACTAGCTTTTATGCCAAAACTTGAAGAAAGTTATGTTGTAAATCTTTTTATAAAAATGTTTTTCCATTTCTGCAATATCTGCTTAAATTATTTTTCTAGATAAAACTAATTAGGTTTTTGCAATCAAATTTTGCACACTATCTTTTTATCCCAAAACACACCTCTGGTGAATTAATCACAATTTTATAATTACCAGAAATATTTATTCTTGAATTATGCTTGTTTTTCTTTAAAAATGCATAACTCAAGTTTCATAATAATTCTAGGTGTATAAGCTGCACCCCTAGGCTAGTTTTGGACCATATAACATTTGTGAGAAAGTTTGGATCATTTTGTTGAGTATTTAGTTTTGTGTGCATTTACCTTGTCCACCTAGCTAGCTTTTGTTATTTTCGAAAATAATTAATTTCTAGCTATCCAAAGCTTGCATGTGTGTCCAGTGACTTGTTATAGGTGTTTAGGGTTAAACACACCCTTCCAAAGAATTTTATTAATAAATTTCATGAATAAAAACTATGAAAGCATTTAAAGGCTTAATAGTCATTAAATGGGAAAAATCACCAACCCATCTTAAATAACCTTGAGAGTGGTTGTAAATTGTTTTAAAAAGCTAAATGTACCCACCCACTACTGTTTGTGAAGTTGAATTTTTATATATATATATATATATATATATATATATATATATATATATATATATATATATATATATATATATATATATATATATATATACACAGTCACCATCAAAAAGAATGTCTAATAAAGAATTGCAAATTTTTCCTTTTTGGAAGAGTATGCTAAATGTATTTCTTATCTAGGTGAATGTGTCCAACCAATATACCCCTTGGTTGTCTTTTGTGGTTTGTCGTTAATTAAATTAAAAACCATCGAATAAATCTTGCATTTGCATCTTCGTGTAGATCTTTCCGACGATAGACGGACGTTCGTGCCGGAAGGAGGGAACGAAGGTGCCAATGAAGAGCTGCAGTGCGTAGACGTAGCTCAAGACCTGGACCCAAGTCCAGAAGGGCCCAAGGCCAACCTTGCCGGTGAAGGCAAGCCCCGGATCATTAACCCCGTCTTTTAAAATTATGAAATTATGTTTGCTACGATTGTGCATTTACGTTTCAGGAGTTGAATTGAAACCCTAGATGCATGATCCCTAGGTACATATGCTCTATCACTAGTATGCTAGGTCGATAGCTGCTATGCTATATGACCCGATAGAAGTCGAGTGATGTTCGTCACTCGCGAGAATAGGTTCCTAGATAAGGATCACAAGATATCCTTAAATGGATTGCTCATGTGGTAAGAGCATGGGATTTGGGCTCCGGTCCAGTGGCTTTCGTGGGCTAAGCTTTTGAACGTACTAAACATTCGCCGGGAATGGGACCGGTAAGCCTAGTACCTTAATGAGACGGTCCGGGAACTTACTATTACTACTCTTGAGAAATCTCCTAACCGGCTAGCTACCGGGAAGGGTGGTGTATGATGACTCCGGGTATCTCGCGGGGTATGCCGGATAGCCTGCACCAAAGACTGTAAGATTCGATCCCAACTCGAGGATTTTTGGAAACGGCTTGGGAAAGTTGTCTTTACGGGGGCAGCCTACCGTGTGTTTGGGTCTACCTTGCAAGGTTTAAATCAATCGATTGTCGGCCTCTCACCGTTATCCGAGACTGCTTAATCAACTGGCCATGATATCCCATAACGATGGAACTCGAGGAATATGGTTGTATGAATTAATTGCTTGTCCAATTCTTGATTGAATTAGATGGCACATGTAGAAATGGTAATCAACTAGAACTTGTGCTAAAATGTTGAAAGTAAGGATCAGCCTTAGTAGCTGTTCAGCAAAAGAAACTCCACCGGCCAAAAAGCCTTTCATGTCTAGAGTTTGGTGATGTAGTTATCACCCGACGGTTAAGTCTTGCTGAGTATTAGTATACTCAGCCTTGCTTTAAAACTATTGTTGCAGGTAATGTTGACCGGATGGGTGGCGACAAGTGATGACATCACGGATGGCCACATGTGATGTTTACCGTTGCGCTAGTTTAATCTATTTCCGCTGTTTTTTCGAACTCTAAACATTTACTCCATGTCAGGAACAATGGTTTGTAATAAGATGTTTAGCTCATGTTGTACTCTGGACTCGCCTTCGCGTGAGTTTTAATGCATGTGTCGATCCTCTGTATGTACTCCAAGTGATCTACCGGGCGTTAACCCGGCAACTAACGACAGGATGATACTTTACTATTGCTTAATGACCAAAGTGGATCGGTCTTATGCGATAGTACGGTATTTTCCTGGGCGGGTTGTCACACTTTTCTCCCGTCGTAAAACCCACAACGATCCGCACCGTCCTCACCCTCGTCGCCTCGAAGAACTGGCCGGCGCACCAGCTTGACGTGTCCAACGCGTTCCTCCACGGCAACATCAAGGAACGCGTCCTCTGCCAGCAACCGACGGGCTTCGCCGACCTGCACCAGCCAGAGGCCGTCTGCCTTCTGTCGCGATCCCTATACGGACTACGGCAGCCTCCGCGCGCCTGGTTTACTCGGTTCGCCGAGCACGCCGTCTCCCTGGGCTTTCGCCAGTCTCGCTCGGACTCGTCCTTGTTCGTCTACGGCAACGGCGACCATATGGCGTATCTCCTATTATACATCAACGACATCATCTTGTCGGCATCCACACCGGCACTACTTCACCACTTGATCAGCAGTCTACAGTCCGAGTTCACACTCAAGGACATGGGCCCGGTACACTACTTCCTCGGTGTCGACGTCCGCCGCACCTCCGACGGCTTCACGCTCTCTCAGTCCGCATATACGCAAGAATTGTTGGAGCGTGCCGGCATAGCCAACTGCAACCCAGCTCCGACACCGGTAGACACTAAAGCCAAGAGCTCCGGCATCGACGGCGCACCTCTCAAGGATGGCTCCTGGTACCGAAGTATGGCCGGCGCCCTGCAGTACCTAACGTTGACACGCCCTGACATAGCCTACGTCGTGCAACAAGTCTGCCTACATATGCATGCGCCCAAGGAGTGTCACGGTGCCATGCTGAAGCGGATACTGCGGTACCTCCGAGGGACAAAGTCGCTTGGCCTGCACCTTCACGCCGCCACAGAGCCAACCATCACGGCTTACGCAGACGCCGACTGGGCCGGGTGTCCCGACACACGGCGCTCGACGTCGGGCTTTGCAGTCTTCTTCGGTGACGCACTTATCTCTTGGAGCACGAAACGGCAAACTACGGTGTCCCGGTCATCAGCCGAAGCCGAGTATCGCGGCATCGCCAACGCCGTCGCGGAGTGTTCGTGGCTTCGTCACCTGCTTGGCGAACTTCACTGCACGGTTCCGAAGGCCACGCTGGCTTACTGCGACAACATTTCATCAGTTTACATGGCTCGGAACCCCGTCCACCACCGTCGTACGAAGCACATCGAGATCCACATCCACTACGTCTGCGAGAAAGTCGCCATCGGTGAGCTACGCGTCCTGCAGATACCGAGCTCCCAACAATTCGCGGACATCTTCACCAAGGGATTGCCCACGGCTCTGTTCGAGGATTTTCGGTCCAGCCTCTGCGTCGGAACGACCAGCTGAGTCTGCGGGGGGGGGGGGGGGGGTGGAACGAGTCTGTCTTCCAGTACACGGTTGACATCCACCTCACGCACGACGCGCTCTAGCCAGCGTCCCGGCGCCCGCTGATCTCGCACTCGACGCGGTCTGCTCCGCGCGCTCCACGGCGCACGCTCCACACGCTCGCCCGGGACTCCCCTGCTTTGTAGCTGTTACCGTTGGCCTAATGGCCCTTGTACTCTGTATTTATACACTGCAAGAGATCAATGCATAGTGCGGTTCACGATCCAATCATTCTCTACAGTGGTCCTCCCTCCTGCACCAGCAGGGCCGGCCGGTACACAAACAACGCAGCTCAGCTTAGCGTCGTGTGGCAGGCAGCTATAATTCGCCCGTCCCGTGTGCAGCATCTATCTGCACGCGCGCCACCCTGAACAATCGAGGTTACTGCTAGCAGCTTCAGATGCCGTCCGGTGTAATGAACTATACTTTGTTCGGTGCGTGTTTCCTCGAGGTGCAAATGAGCCAAACTGGAGGGCACACTTTACACCCTGATGCGCAAACGTACTGTTTCGAGCCATCGCCATTATGTCAAGGGCCTTAAGAAAACCTAGCAGTGTCAAGTTTTCGAGCCGAACTGGAACGAGGAGTACGTGAAGGACCACAGCAGAATATGTGTACCTGGTGGACTTTGGGATGGCCTTCACGGTTACCTGTCCGTTGCATTACCTGGTGGTCCAGAGGAGCGCTCGTCACAGCGCGGTGGTTGCAGGCGGACTTCGTGCGTTTCCCTCAGGGCATAAGACAATAGCTCACGGCCAAGCAGCGTTCGATCAGTGTGGCGGCGACGACAGGGTAAACTGGTCCTGAATTTTGTCTGCAGGAAAGGTGCACAAACTTTACTTTTAACTTGAGGGATCAGATATCGCCGCACCAACTAGCCTCAAACTGCGCCGAATCATTTGCACCCCCCCCCCCCCCCCCAAGTCTGCTAATAAACTTGAAAGTAGATGAGACGCGATCAACTTGTTTGACTTATCATCAACCTACTTTGCTAAATCTTGTTTCTTGTACCATTGTCCTGCCCATCAGGTGCATTTGTGTTGACACTCAAAATTGGCAAAGGCCGACTCGAACCAGGCAGGCCGGTTAGACCGGGTCCCGGGGGGCGGTCGACGGGGGTGTCCTGTGGCCTCCCCGGCCCAAAGGGGCCGGCGGTCTAACCGCCCCCCCCCCCCCCCCCCCGCCGGGGCGGGTCTAACCGGGTTGCCCCGATTTCGGGTAAAATTAGGAGTTTAGCTTGATTCCGAGTTGTAAAGTGCTATTTGCAGGGCAAGACCTCCCACCCTATAAATATAAAGGGTTGTGGCCGATTGAGAGCTATCATCCAATCGTCATTATCAATTTTACCTTATTTTCTCCAACCCCTAGCTTTTCCAACCTCCATTGCTCTCCTCCTTCGTCTCCACGGCGGTTGAGGGAGTTATGAGTGGCCTGCCGATCTCAGGACAACCCTAGGTACATTGTTCCCGAAGGGGTCCCTCCCGGAGCAGCGAATCTAGGTTTTCGGCATTCCTCCTGTCCAAGGCGGTTAGACCGCCTCCCCCCAGGCGGTTAGACTGGCCCGTGCTGGGAGGTCTGACGAGTTGATTTCCGACGACCACGCGATCTAGCACATTCGTGTGTTCGACCGAGAAAAGCGTCAACACACTTTTGGCGACTCCGCTGGGGAATAGATCTGGTTTCACAACCGATCTTTTGATTTTTGCATGGGATCACAGTGCGACATCGACAAGAAAAACGTGCTCATGGTGAACATCGAAGAAACTCAGCGAAGAAGACCAAAGGAAGTACACGGAGCTGCAAGAGTACATCAAGCAGCAATTTATCTCTGGCGCCAAGGATGATCGTTCAAGCAAGGTGACACTCGGTCAAAATTTCGAGTTGCCGGTGATCAAGCTGAACAAGGACAAGGTTGAGGTAATACCCGCTGTAAGTCAAACATCCCCTCCTAATCTAGCTACGCAATTATCTGCTATTGAGCGTGTGTTTAATGATCGGAGTAGTTTGGTTGCTAGTGTTGTTACTCACCTTGAAAAAATAGAGGGTAAACATGTTATTAATATATCTAATGATGGTATCCCTCAAGTAGATTCACACAAGGTTCTGCATTCGACCACATCGGCAGCACAGGAAGCTTCACCTGAAGTTCCTTTGTATGGTATGCCGATGGGGTTTTATCCAGAGCAATTTCCATTACCTAAGCCGACCCCGGTTAGACCCCCCCTGAGGCCAGTCTAACCGCCCCATCTGGCCAGATGGTCATGACTCCGGATCAGTCGTTGCCTTTGTCAGTTGTGACTAGTATATTGGTTCAGAGTCAAAATAATACTTATGGTACTATTTCACCAATGTATAGCACAGTAGCCCGCACGTCACCACCTATCCCTAATATTGCTCCATCTTATGGTGTGCCTAATGATGTGTTTACCGACTTGCATCGCATACAAAATCCTAATCAACCCCATGTGAGTAACTTAAGAACAGCTGCAATGCAATCTCAATTAGCTGCTAGGAATGAACTGACACAATTTAAAGAAGAGATAGCTAACATGATGAAAAATAAACTCGGTGTTGATATGAGTAATACTAGATTGTATCAAAAACCATATAGGGCCGATTTTGATTATGTGGCTTTTCCCCCGGGTTGGCGTATGCCTGATTTTGTTAAATTTAGTGGTGATGACAACTGTACAACCTGAGAACATATTGGTCAATATACTGCTCAACTAGGTGTAGCTAGTACCTATAATGCTTTAAAAGTTCGCTTATTTTCATTGTGTTTGACTGGTACCGCTTTTGCTTGGTTTTCTTCATTAGTTCCCAACTCTATTGATTCTTGGGATCAACTAGAGCAAAAGTTTCATGATCACTTATTTAGTGGGAGTTACCAACTAAAATTGACAGATTTAACATCGATTAGACAAAATAAAGAGGAATCGGTTTCTGATTACAAAGCGCTTTAAAGAAGTTAAAAACCGTTGTTTTAATTTGTCTCTTACTGATTCTGACCTTGTTAATCTTGTTGCTAGAGGTTTAAGACCTGCTATTAGAGATAGATTAGAAGGTGTAGAATTTCATACGCTTGCTAATGTGCTTGTTAGAGGTATGGCACAAGAATTAAAACTGAATAAAGAAAAAGAACACTCTAAACCTCGTCGGTCTAATGTGCATGTTGTTGAATATGATTATGATAGTTTAGACGACGAGAATGAAGTGTATGTTTCTGAGTTTGTGTGGCCTTCAAAGGCTAAAGCTAGTTCTTGTGCATCTCATAAGCCGGCTACTAAAGGTCGGCAAGAAGAATTAAAATTTACTTTTAATGTTTCTAAATGTGATTGTATCTTTGATGAATTACTTAAGCTTGGAACATTAAAATTTCTCATACTATGCCTCCACTTGATGAAATTAAACGACGTGCATATTGTAAGTTTCATAATTCTTATTCTCATGCCACTAACGATTGCAATGTGTTTCATCGTCAGATTCAATCGGCCATTAATGAAGGTCGTTTGATGCTTCATGAGATGCAAGTGGATAAGCAACATTTTCCCATCAATACTATGGAGTTGCAATAGCCCAAGGTCTTGGTTCGGTCGCATCAAGCCGAAGCTACTAAGGGCAAAAATGTGATGGTCGGGGAAGCTAAGCCCGATTTGAGGGGAGAAGAGTTGACAAGAGAAGTGGTATATGAAAAGACCCCTGATGGTAGAGAAACTTTCAAGATTACTGTCAAAGCTTCCGGACATGAGGGGCAAGGATCGTCCACGCTGTCTGGTCAACACACAACCGAGCCTATCCTAGACAAGGCGGTTAGACCAGGGGTACAGGGCGGTCAGACCGCCCCTGCACATGGCCGCCCAAAGATGCTTGTTCTGAAGCGGCCTGAGATAGGAAACTGGAAGCTTAATGTGACAAAGAATCAGGGAAACATTCCAAAGCCAAAGGTCAAGTTTGATATGCTATTTGACAAATATTATAAACAAAAGGCCGTTACAAGTGATCGGCCGGTAAAAAAAGGATGAGATCACCTCCACATCAAGAAAGACCAGCATCGTCTCCCGGGCAGCCATCAGGTTCGGAGGTGAATCATCTCAGAGGCAAAACTTTACTCCAGATTGGGCTCCTTCACTTCGTCCCATTTATGATGATAATGGAGTAATGTGGGTGCCGTATCAGCAATCTTTCCATCCTGGATGGGGAGGACCAAGGAGATCAGCACTGGATCGAATATCAAGACATACACAGGATCACTGGGCTCCAAGACAAACCGGGCAGGGTCATCTGGCTAACCCGGTTAGACCGCCCCCTACAGGCAGTCAGACCGCCCCGCCCAGAAGAAAGCAATTTCCTCCGAAGAAGCTGTACAAGCCCAAGATCAGAGAGGAGGAAGTTCAAGAGATAGACATTGACCCAGAGAGGACTACTGGCTTGGACATAATTCAGATTGGGACAATGAACGTTCCCGTTGAGGGAAGTGGCAAAAGACCGGTTGTGTTAAACGATCAGGTTGTGACATCAACTCAAACGGGATCTGTTGCTAATGACCATGAGGCCAGCGGAAGCAAGTCTCATCCAGAGTGCTTTTTGCCAAGGTGGTGCCCTCCCGGTCTAACTCATACTCAAAGGAGGAAGCTTCAGCGATTGAGGCTACGTGAGAAAAGGGAGAAGGAACTGGAGAAGAAGAGGGACGAGGATTTCAAAACCTACAGGCCTATGGTACCACAAGGGAAGGAGTGGAGAGTCAAGGCAGCGACCCAGACAGGGGCGGTCAAACCGCCAGAGGGGGCGGTTCAACCGCCTGGGCAGTTAGATCGGGTGACCAGGCGGTTAGACCGGGGTCACCAGAAATGCCGCCCGGTTTCGCTCCTTCGATCCCCATGGTTTGTGATGTCAAGGTTTCATCTATCCATACTCCAGAGGACGATGAACAGCTTGTGGACTACAGTTCTTCTCCAGAGCGGATGAACCTTGAGATCAATATGATTCATTTGTTTGTTGACGGTTCGGTGCCTACGGAGGAGGACCTGGCTCATCTTGACTTTGGGCCTAAAGTTGCTATATTTCAGAAGCCCAAAGACACTGATAATCATCTGAAGGCTTTGTATATGAAGGGTCATATCAATGGGAAGCCTATCTCTCGGATGCTAGTGGATGGAGGTGCGATTGTCAACTTGATGCCGAACTCTCTATTCAAGAAGCTTGGAGGTTTAGATGAGGAGTTGATCAAGACCAACATGACCGTCAGTGGGGTTGGAGGAGGCGAGCTAATGGGGGCTAAAGGCGTGATCTCCATGGAGCTCACTATTGGAAGCAAGACGCTCGCCATAGCTTTCTTCGTCGCTGAGACACAAGGTAACTTCAGTCTTATCCTTGGTCGTGATTGGATTGATGCAAATAAATGTGTTCCTTCTACTTTGCATCAAATGTTGATACAATGGGTAGATGATGAAGTAGAAGTAGTGCATGGTGATAATTCTGCTTGTGTAGCTATAGCCGATAGTCATTCTATAGGTGTGCATGATGATGTAAAGTGTCTATCTGGTTTAGAGCTATCTGATTATGAGTTTATAAGTTGTTCCAACAATGGTTTCATTCATGTTGTCATAAAATCGTTTGATAATCGGCTAAATCACTTCATGTGACTCAATGAGTTCAACAAAAGAGTGGTTGCAGCAGAGAATTGATCACTATCGGGCAAGGTTTTCCTAAACGCTAAACACTACACGGGCGGTGACCCTTTGTTTAACGTTTAGGCTATTTAGACGCCGTGTAAATGGATTAAACGGTTTTTTTACTGTAGCAAGATTTTAGCAGTTTTGTGCATATATAAATGTCAATTTTACATGTAACAATGAATATTTTACAAGTGAAAGTGGCAGAAGTTATAGAACTGCACATACCTTGCATAATTTGAGTTTCTGAATCTGCATAACTCCATGTCCACTCCTTTGACTCCATAGAAACTATGTACATAAAGGAAAAAATAAATATTGTTAGAAAAAGCAGTCAAAGGTACAAGTATTTAGCTATTTGCAAACTAAAGTAACATGCAGCCAATAGACAAATGGTTCACACAAATAGACAAATATAGTTCACAAATGGTTCACAAACAGGCAAACAGCCAAGTAGCCAACACACAACATAGTTCTCACAAGGCACAAATAGGGTAGCATTACACAAATAGTTCACACACATAATTAAAAATAAAACAAGGCCATTGTCTGATGATATCAAATGACTTGGAGCAGCTCAATCATCACTAGTATCAGCCCCCTCCTCTGCGTCATAGCCTGTTGTGACCACATCTTCTTGGTTAGATTCAAACTCAATTTCTTCCTCGTCGATAGGATCATCCTCAGGTTCAGATTGTATGTCATCTTCAATCTCTCTGGGCTGATTTAGTCTTGCACTTCTACGAAGTCTAGTGACCTCCTCAGCACCACAAGTTTCTGCAATTATCTGCCATGTGAGCCCAGTAACAGGATCAACCTCACTGATTTCATCCTCTTCTCCACCTTCCACAATCCATCCGTGAGCACATGTTGCTTTAGTAGCTCGAAGGGGATCCACCATTTTGTTCTTCTTAGCCTTATCTTTCTTCTGTGCATGGAGAGCATTGAATCGAACAAAGACAAGTTGCTCAAGCCTCTCACAAGTGAGCTTGTTTCTTCTTTTAGTATGAATCTACAAAAATAAAAATCAGACTGTGAAAAGAGTGTTTGCAGCAAAAAATTTGAGAATTTAAAACTGTTCTTTAGGGTGCTTACCCCTTCATGGCAGCTCCAATTTCTTTCACAAACTGATGCACTAGAAGTCAAGGATATAATTCTGATAGCCATCTTTTGTAGTGCTGGTACTTGTGTTCCCTAGTTTCCCCACCATTTGGCTGCAAAAAATGTTAGAAAGAAACAAATAAAATTATTGCAACTTACATAACTAAAATATTAACTTGCATAACTGATATAAATTTGAAGTAGCATACCAGGAACCATGTCAAAGTCCTTACAGCCAGCAGCAGCCACTTGTTTTCCAAAATGACCAACACGGTCTTTGAAGTTGTGCACCTCCGCATTCAGTACTTGTTCTTGTTTTTCATAATCACCATGGTAGAATGTTTCAACAGCTGACATAAACCCATCCATGACCTCCTCAGATTCAAAGATGGAGTCATCATTGTAGCTGTAATAGGGGTTCAAGAAATAAGTAGCCTTGTGAAGAGGACAGTCCAGTCTATTATTCATCTTCACACCCATGATTTCCATGATTGAACTATACAACGTTGCTGCCCCAGGAATGTTTCCAATAGCCACCTTGATGTCTTTCTTGGCCTTAAGGAGTTCTCCATAAAGAAATGCCATTGATCAGTGGCGGACAGGAGCAAGGCCGACGCCTAGGGCCAGTAAAGGGTCAAATCTAGCTGCAGGACTTGAGCCTTCAGTGCTACAGTAGCTACAGTATGGAAAAATTGGCTCACGCCTAGGGCTAGGGCCCTAGTGGCCCTAGGCTTCTGTCCGCCCCTGCCATTGATGGCTTTGCATCCCCATCAACCATCCGAAATAGTTTCACCAATGGCTCAAATACCCTCAAGCAAAGTGCAACGACATTCCAAAAACTTGGCTTCACCAATGTTGTTGTGGCTTGCACTCCTTTTGTAGTCTTGACATGGTTTATTTTCTCCCACTCATCACTTTGGGACATCTTCCTTAGCTCATCCTTCTTCTCATACAAACTCTGCAAGGTGAGAAAGTTGGATGCAAATCTGGTCACTCCTGGCCGAATAATCTCTCTTTTCTTTGTAAACTTCCTCATCAATGCCAAGGTCCTATGGTGTGCATAAATGAAGATTGTCAATGCCTTTGCTTGTTCAATTGTGGTCCTAAACTTCTTCATCTTTCCCATTCCTTCAAGCATCAAATTAATTGTGTGAGTTGCACATGAAGTCCAAAATATGTTAGGCCTCTCTACAAACAACAAATCCTTTGCTGCCATGTTCTTTGAGGCATTGTCTGTGACCACTTGAACTATATTGTCAGCCCCAACTTTCTCAATGCATGACTTCACATACTGAAAGATGAGTTCTCCAGTGTGGGACTCGGCTGAAACTTCTTTTGACTCAAGAAAGGTAGTACCAATGCTGCAATTGACACACATATTCATAATGCTTATTCGTTTCTGATCAGTCCAGGCATCTGTCATAATGGAGCAGCCATTCTTGTACCATTCTTTCTCTTGTACCTTCAACATTTCCTTTGTATCTTGAACTTCCTCTTGCAGCAGCTTCCCTCTCAACTCATGCTGATAAGGCTTTTTTACACCTGGCCCAAAGCGACCAGCAGCTTCAATCATTTGATCAAACTCTACATTATTGATTTGATTGAAAGATACTCCTAAAAATTCATGATTATAAACTTGGAAGTTAGGCAAAGATAAAATAAAATACTTGCTGCAATATCCTAAAACAAACTTACCATGAACGTACAACCATTTTCGCACATATCTCTTGAACCTATGAAGTCTTTCTTTCATGATATGCATACTGATTCTTTGCTGCTGCAGCTTCTTCCCATTGGCCATGGAATTAGAGTCCATAGGCTTTGTGAACTTGTCAATAGGACCAACCACACATGGGCTTGAGCCTCCTATCTCATCATGCCTAGTATTTTCTTCTTCTTTTTCTTCTTCTTCCCCATCTGAAGGAACATCAATTGTAACACATCATCTCTAACATCTTTGGCTTTCTCTATTCTAGCCTTTTTCACTCTCACAGACTCTTCAATAGCTTTCCTACACTTTGCTTTGTCCTCTTCAGTGGCATTGGGGCATGCACGAACTTCACCTTTCTTGCCGGCAATATGTAATTTGAGCCTATAGATGCCTGCCGTCACAATCTTTGGACACAACTTGCACTGGATTACATTCAGATCGTTTGGATTAACCAAAACTCCATATTCCCACCCCACATCACTAGAATTTCTCTTAATGGCAGGGGCACTACTAGCTCCAGCAGATGACATCCTACAAATGGCATGTCATGGACCTTTAAATCAAAGCATAACAGAGCAACTACAAAGCTAATATAAGGAGCACAACCAAGCTAATACAGAGCTAACACAAGACGACAGAGCTAAACATTACATGAATGAGGATAAGGAAAAGTGAGGGAACAAAGCAGCATCTGGGAGGCCGTCCGGTCGATCTGCTGCTGCTCGGAGGCGGGGACGCCCGGAGCAGGGGACGGAGGCAGAGGCGGAGGCGTCCGCACCACTTCACTCGTGCGAGGCAGACGCGTCCACGACAGAGAGCTGGCGGCAAGAGCAGGGGACGGAGGCATCCGCGTGGGAGCCGGCGGCGGCGGAGGAGTCCGCGCGAGCTCGCGTGCGTGAGAGCTGCGGCGGCGTGAGCGGTAAATTTCTTAACCCTAGCACTCAGTCTTTGGTTCTTGTACTGCCGCCTAATTCCCGAAATTGCCCGCCCGATCTTCCCGCGAAATTGCCCGCTCCTTCGTTCGCTTCCCGCCTGCTTTTCTCGCGTGAGGTTTCATCGCCTAAACACGACGCAAAACAGCTGTTCAGGCGTCCAGTTCCGTTTCCCCACCGTTCTGTCTCGACCGTTTTCAACGTTTAACCCCTTTTTTACCATCTAAACGGAAACCCTGTTTACCTATCTGATTAGGCCCTAAACTTCATAGTAAGGCGTCGTTTACCATTTACATACGTTTAGATGGGCGTTTAAAACCGTTTAGGATAACGCTGCTATTGGGCGCATAAGACCGATACGTGTGAAGTCATTGAGGATCTTGATGATTTGGGCAAGTTAGGACAGGGGTTTACGTCGGCTGATCCTCTTGAGAAGGTAGATATTGGTGATGGCACTGTACCTAGGCCGACATTTGTAAACAAGAATCTTGATCCTATGTTTAAGCTTGGATTAATAAAGATTTTGAAAGAGTATGTTGATTGCTTTGCTTGGAATTACAATGAGATGCCCGGTTTAAGTCGTGATTTAGTAGAACATAAATTGCCTATTAAACCTAGTTTCAAGCCTTATAAACAGCCGTGTAGGAACTTTAATCATGATATTTATGGCCGAGTGAAAGAAGAAATCAATCGGTTGTTTGATGCTAAGTTTATTAGGCCTTGTCGGTATGCTGATTGGATCTCTAATATTGTGTCTGTTGAGAAAAAAGGAACAAAGAAACTTCATGTTTGCATTGATTTTATAGATCTTAATAAAGCAACTCCTAAAGATGAATATCCTATGCCTATAGCCGACTTTCTTGTTAATTCTGCATCTGGACATAGAGTACTTAGCTTTCTTGATGGTAATGCTGGTTACAATCGAATCTTTATGGCTGAAGATGATATCTCCAAAACGGCTTTCATATGTCTAGAATTTGTGGGTTTGTTTGAGTGGGTGGTCATGACTTTTGGTTTGAAAAATGCTGGTGCTACTTATCAAAGGGCTATGAACTTGATTTTTCATGATTTGCTTGGTATTATCGTAGAAGTCTATATCGATGAAATTGTTGCTAAGTCGTCTAGTCTAAACTCTCATTTAGCCGATTTAAGACTTGCATTTGAAAAGATGTGTCGGTATGGTTTAAAGATGAATCCACTCAAATGTGCTTTTGGAGTGTCGGTTGGCAAGTTTTTAGGTTTCCTTGTACATGAGAAAGGTGTGGAGATTGATCCTAAAAAGATTGAGTCGATTAAGAAGGTTCCAGCTCCTACTTCTAAAAAAGAGTTACAGAGATTCTTGGGCAAGGTTAATTACTTGAGGCGATTCATTTGAAACTTGTCTTGGAAGGTTGATGCTTTTACTCCTTTACTTTGGTTGAAAAGTGGAGCTGAATTCACTTGGGGGCAAAACAACAAGAGGCTTTTGATGAGATTAAGAGTTATTTGACTTCGCCGCCTGTTCTTCAAACGCTTAAGAGTGGTGTTCCCTTCTATCTTTATGTTGCGGCGGAGCCAAGTGTTATTGGAGCTGTTTTGACCCAAGAGACTGATGGCAAGGAGTATATTGTTGCTTATGAGAGTAGAAGATTGTTAGACGCCGAAATGAGGTACACTTTTATTGAAAAGCTTTGTTTATCTTTATATTATGATTGTACTAAGTTAAGGCATTATTTATTATCTAGTACTTGTTATGTTGCATGTCAAACCGACATAATTAAATATATGTTGCAAAAACCTATTCTTAGTGGTAGAGTCGGCAAGTGGGCTTATGCTCTTGTTGAATATGATTTGCGTTGTGAACCTATTGGATCAATGAAAGGTCAAATAGTAGCCAACTTTATTGTTCAACATAGGATTGATAAGCAACTTGATCTAGATGTCGGTTATGTAAATTTTACTCCATGGAAATTACATTTTGATGGATCGGCTTGTAGAAGTGGTTGTGGTGTTGGAGTTATTATTATGTCACCTAGTGGAGCTATTTTTGAAGCCCTTAGTCGGTTAGATCATAAATGTACTAATATTCAAATTGAGTATGAAGCTCTCTTGTTTGGATTACAAATATTACATGACATGGGAGTGAAACATGTGGAAGCTTATGATGATTCTTTACTGGCGGTACAACAAGTATCTAAGGTATGTCAATGTTTAAATGGTTCTTTAAATGCTTATCTTGATAAATGTTTGGATATTATATCTTGCATGGATGAATTTGTGATATATCACGTACCACGAGAAAACAATCTGAAGGATAACGCTCTGGTTATAATGTTCAGAAAAGAAATTTTCAAGAACGGAAACCGATGTTTGATGAAGCCGAGGGTTATGTTCTGGAAGACCCGGTTCAACCGCCCCCACAGGCCGGTCAAACCGGGTACCCCGGCCAGACCGCCCCCTAGGGACGGCCAGACCGCCCCCTAGGGACGGCCAGACCGCCCCTCGGGGGGCAACCCTACTTCGGCCACTGTTTCTTCCAAGATTGTTGAGGACGAAGTGGGAGATTGGAGAACACCTCTGGTTAAGTATTTGCATGATCCTAAAAGTATGAGTGACAGAAAAGTCCAACGATGGGCGCTTAAGTTTGTTCTAGATGGTGATGAGTTGTATCGTCGGACGACGGATGATTTGCTTTTAAAGTGTTTAGGTCCTGATCAAGCAAGGCTAGCTATGGTAGAGGTACATGAGGGAATTTGTGGTAGTCATCAATTGACTCCTAAGATGAAGTGGCTTCTTAGACGAGCTTGCTTTTATTGGCCTACTATGATAGCCGATTGCTTTAGGTACTACAAAGGATGTGAAGAGTGTCAAAAGCATGGAGACGTTCAGTTGGTGCCTGCTGCATTATTGCATCCAATTATCAAGCCTTGGCCATTCAGAGGTTGGGGATTGGATTTCATTGGCAAGATATATCCTCCGTCGACTAAAGGACATTGCTTTGTGATTGTGGCAACCGATTATTTTACCAAGTGGACTGAAGCAATTCCTCTCAAGAATATGACACATAAGGAGGTAATTGGGTTTATTACGGAGCATATTATACATAGATTTGGCATTCCGCAAATTTTAACTACGGATCAAGGTACTTCATTTGTGGCTAAAGAGGTGCGTGATTTTGTCAATTCCTATGGTATTAAGTTGCTCAATTCATCTCCATATTATGCTCAAGCTAATGGTCAAGCCGAGTCTAGTAATAAAACTCTAGTTAAGCTCATTAAGAAGAAGATAGAAGACAATACTAAAAGATGGCATGAGGTATTATCTGAAGCTTTATGGGCTCATCGCATCTCTAGACATGGGGCTACTAAAGTTACTCCTTTTGAGCTTGTGTATGGTCAAGAGGCCGTTTTACCTGTTGAGGTGAATCTGGGCGCATATAGACTTGCAAAGCAAAATGACCTTAATGTTGATACATATCATGCTTTGATGATGGATAACATTGATGAAGTGACTGACAAGCGTTTGGGAGCCTTGGGAGCAATTGAGAAGGATAAAAGGCGAGTTGCTAGAGCTTATAATAAGAGGGTTAAAGCTAAGTCTTTTCAAGTAGGAGATTTGGTTTGGAAAACTATTTTACCTATAGGATCTAAGAGCAACAAAATTGGTAAATGGTCTTCAAGTTGGGAAGGTCCATATAAGGTTGTGAGGGTTTGCTCTGGAAATTCCTATATGGTGGAATCATTGCAAGGACAGTAGCTACCTAGGGCACTCAATGGAAGATATCTGAAGAAGTTTTATCCAAGTGTGTGGCAAGATGCTTGAAGATTCATGGCCGTTTTCTATGAAAATCACCCTTAGCATAAAAAATGGCCGACAATAGTCCTATCGTCCTTAGCATTATTTTTTAGCACGCAAGCTTTGCTAAAAAAATAGGGGGGCATGTGTTGACACTCAAAATTGGCAAAGACCGACTCGGGCCAGGTAGGCCGGTTAGACCGGGTCCCAGGGGCGGTCCGACCGGGTGTCCTGTAGCCGGTCTGGCACAAAGGAGCCACGCGGTCTAACCACCCCCGGGGGCGGTCTAACCGGGTTGCCGCGATTTCGGGTAGAATTAGGAGTTTAGCTTGATTCCAAGTTGTAAAGTGCTATTTGCAGGGCAAGACCTCCCACCCTATAAACATAAAGGGTCGTGGCCGATTGAGAGCTATCATCCAATCGTCATTATCAATTTTACCTTATTTTCTCCAAACCCTAGCTTTTCCAACCTCCATTGCTCTCCTCCTTCGTCTCCACGGCGGTTGAGGGAGTTCTGAGTGGCATGCCGATCTCAGGACAACCCTAGGCACACTGTTCCCGACGGGGTCCCTCCCGGAGCAGCGAATCTAGGTTTTCGGCGTCCCTCCTGTCTAAGGCGGTTAGACCGGCCCGTGCTAGGAGGTCCGGCGAGTTGATTTCCGACGACCGCGCGATCTAGCGCATTAGTGTGTTCGACAGAGAAAAGCATCAACAATTTGCTTGCTTCAAGATCTGATAATGACAGACGTATCTGTGAAAGTGAAGGATGGATGTAACTATGTAGTAAGTATGTAACATGATGGTAACACCGTACCATCCCCTGCAAATTAATGGAGTATATACTGGCCAAGAGAAGAATAGCTCACAAAAAAAAGGGAAAGAATAGTCCACGAGAAACAAACAGTCACACTGATAACATCGTATAGTAGACTACTAGTAGAGAGATCATTTGTCACAGTAGTATCAGCTCGTCAGCTGTGCAGACTGTAGAGCCAGGTGCCTCCCAGCTCTCCTTTTTCAGAACTTGGGCACGGATGGGCACTGCCCGTGTCCATGACCACATCCACGGGCAAAGTCGGAGGCGGCGGACACACGGACTGGGCAGGCGCCAACCGCAACCCGACGCCGCGGCCTTCACCCCTGCTTCGCTTCCCGGCGGCGACCGCGCCGGCGGTGCATCAATGGGCTCACGTAGTCATGGCCGCTGGTGGCGCGCCACCGCTCCCGGCACAAGCAAAGCGAGAGCGCGCCATGGCGCCAGCCTTTGTTCAAGTACGCCTCCACGGGCCGCCCGTGCTGCGACCGCAAAGCCTTTCTTTCCGGCGGGTACACCGTGGCGCACGGAAAAGGTCCCCGTGGGGGATTAGTCCGTGCATGCGCTAATAACTAACTGCGCTTCCAATGGCGCTTCCTTTTGGTTACGGGAAAGGGCAAAGTGTGGTTAGGAATTGTTAATCCGTCGTGACTTGCACCACAAATAATGGCCATGATGATGATGATAACGGGAGGTTTCGTTCGCCGAGGAAGGAAAGCTACAAGGAACAGCAGGGGATGTCGCGACCGGGAGGCAACCGCACGTATGAGCCTTGAGCCCCTAGCTCATGACGGGCACCCAAGCAAAACATGCCCTCGTGCTACAGCCTGTGGAAGCGTGGCTGCAACTCGTGGTCCTTGTCTGCAGATGCAAGGAGGGAGCCATGCTATATCTGCTACTAAAGTGCTAAGTATTGTCGGATCGAGCTATTGGAGGAAGGTTCGCATGATCTGTTTGGATAAAGAAACCCGGGTAGGGTAGGTTTGATCATTTGGAGGAGGCAGTATGCAGCAGCACACATCAGCACCCACCCACCATGACTGTTAAAGCTTCGACATGCTAACGGTATCCAACAGCACATCGCGTAAAGAAACACTTATAAATGTGCATCGGCCCTTGGCAGGATTTGGCAAAGAATTTACTGTGCAATTTTTTTTTTGCCTGAGCGAATTTTGCTCTCATTCATGGACGATGTATGATGTATCTTACATTGAACGGTGATTCGCGTACATGAGCACGACATAATTTACTCGCGAGTTCATGCGCACGAACATGGGCTAGTTTACTTTCTCGCTTATACAAGTGTAGTTTTGATTCGGGCTCGAGGTAACAAAGAATCCGGAGCGCAGCCACGGCCGCCGGGAGCGGCGGGGAGACGATCGGGGTCACGGCCCTGCCAGCGCCTGCGCAAGGCGCTGGACCCTGGCAGCGATCTCCGGCGGGATCCGCACGGTCGGCCGGGAGCGGTCTTTGCCTCGCCGGAAGTTGAGACCCAGGGCGTCCGACACGTCCTCGGAGGTCCACCCCGCTCGCCGGAGTGAGTCCGAGCACCGGTCCGTTTTGAGGACCAGCGCGTCGAGGACGGCTTCCGTGTCCGGTGCCGGGGCCTCCTCGCCGTCGAAGATGCCGGAGGCGGTGACCTCGACCATCTCGTCGACTTCCCTGTCCCTCCAGCCGCCTTTCTTTAGCATTGACCCGAGCTCGTCGAGGTAGTTGTCGACCCACCGCGGGGTTGACCGCCGGGGTGGCGATGGGCAGCCCGACGAGGAGGATGACGAGGAGGCGGTGGAGGCTTCCGAGGACGAGGAGTCGCGGCGGCGGCGGTCGGAGGCGGCGTCGCTCCAGAACTCGATCCAGCGCGGGGCCTGGACGGCGTCGAGGCTGCGGCGCGTGCACGACGACGTGCTCGCGCCGGCGGAGAAGGGGGAGGCCAGCGGGGAGGAGACGACGTGGTCCATGGGCTGGAACGGGGTCTCTCGGGTGAAGAAGTGGAGCAGATCGAGGCCGCAGCAGAGCACGCGGTCGTCGGTCACGAAGAAGACAGGGTTGCCCGCGAGGCAGGGGCGGCAGGGCAGGTAGCAGCGGTCGAAGAGCGGCACGAGCAGCGGCGCGCGGCGAATGGCGGAGCGCGCGAGGCGCAGGGCGCGGTCCGGGTCGGCGGGCCTCCGGCCCCAGCACCGCGGCCACAGCGCGCCCCTCGCGGTCTGCAGCGAGCGCCGCGGCGGCGGGGAGGTCGAACGCGGCGCGGAGGCCCGCGCGGCCGCGCCAGTCCGGGAACCCGGCGCCCGAGGGCACGCCGAGGGCGAGCACCGCGCGGAGGTCCGGCGGGAACGTAAACCCGAACTCGGCCTCCGCGCGGGAGACCTCCGCGTCGGAGAGGCCCGGGAGGACGGCCACCCCGGCGGCGCGGAGGTGGGCGAGCACCCCGGCGGCCACGGCGTGGAAGGAGTGCAGACCGTGGCGCGGCGACGCGGACGCCGACGCGGGGCCCGCGGCGGCGCGCGTGGACAGGCGGCGCAGACCCGCTGCGTGCGCCGCCGCCGCCGGGGCCAGGCCCGCCATCCGGTGGTCGACGTCCACCATATCCTTCGACTGCCTTGTGACTTGTGAGCTTCCTCCCTTCGGATGCGGAGGAGTGTGGACTGTGGAGTCCTTGAGATGCCGAGGACGGAAACTGCTGCGGCTTTCGCTCGATGCGGCGTGAGAGGCGTTGAGATGAGAGGGGACGGATGCGACGGGCGGGTTATATAGGTGGGGAGGCGGTGGCCGCTGGGCGTAAGACAAGCGTGCGTGGGGCCTACGGCCGTGGGCAACGGGCCCTCCGGAGATCTGAGCTGAGCGTGGGCGCGAGAAAGCGATGGCGTGTGATTGGAGCTGCTGTCCCAACCTAACGGCAAAGTTGGCCGCCTCTCCAGCTTGTGAAAACGCAAGCTAGGGTCCTGAAGAACGGGCGAGGCTGCAATTAATTGCTGTACTAGTTGTATCACGTATCGTACTAAAACTGAACAAGACGACTTTCTCGTCAGCTACTACTGATGTGAATCGATAACCGTTACTACGACTTTGATATGAAGAAGAGGGTATTTGTTGTTTTTCTTTAGCAGCGGCAATTTAGTGTATATAAATTAACACAAGATCGAAGTGCCGTAGCTGTCGAGCTACAGCCAACGAAATGATTTACGGGGCATTATTCGGTGCCTGGGGCCAAGGACACCTGCGCTCATAAATCAAAACCCCGGGAAGCACAAGTACGTGAGGATATGGCACCATCATCCCTTGCCAGAGACCGAGGCCATGACTCGCTTGGGAGCACTCGCGCTCGCCCTCGGATCAGATGTCCCCGACCCCCAGGAAAGCGAACTAGCGAAGGGGGGATGCTTGCTTAGTTGGCCGCGCTGCTCATCTCTTATCATGCAGCCCCCCTAATAATGCGAAACGCCGGTGGGAGCAACAGAAAACCCAACTGGTGGACATGATTTCGGTCCCCCGGAAACCGTGCACCCCTGCATGGGTCCTCCGTTGGAGTAGGTCCGGGCGGGTACTGTGCCGCGCCATCCGGTCTCCTTCCAGTACTCGGCGTCGTACGGGCCCGTGTACGTACGTCGGATCGAGCTGGCTGGCGAGAACCGAGAACCTCGCGGTTACTGCAGGCCGGCCGTGTGCGCGTCGTCGTCGTCACGTCGTGTAGACGCGAGACGCTGGAGTTTGACACCGAGACGAGAGAGAGAGAGACCCGCGCACCGCGCTCTGAAATCGGCCGGCCGGGGCGGTGGTTTTGCTGGCTGTGGCTTGGCGTGGACGAGATGCTATTGCTGGCTCACCTGCCACTGCCAGTGCCGCCGTCACCTCATCAATCAAACCACCCAAAGCCACGGCCCGGGGAGCCATCATCTCTCCGTTCACCGGCTCACCGCACGCCTGTGCAGGCTGCACGGAAGTTGCCTCGCGGCCGTTCCGAGATGAGACAGGCGGGGATTATCCGTATCTGCAGCTGTGCCATAGCTCTGGCCGCGTCAAGTCGACGTGATCCCAAGATCTGGGCCGTCGGCGGCGCCACCTGATTTTCCCACGGCCGTCTGGCCGTGCGTCACTGTCACAGCGGGGCATACTACCGGTGTGTTGACCGGTGAGTGAGCCGCGGGGATTGGCATTTCTGGGCGAACAGCGATTACTTAGTAAGATTGATTTTTTTTTGAAAAAAGAGTAAGATTGAGTTTGGAAACCATCATTTGGCGGATTGATGTCTTGACTCTTGGGTGATCTCCGACCTACCATTTGTTCTCGTTCTTCTTGTCGCGTGGTTTGTCGTTGTCGGGTTTACGTTGGAGTGATTATGACAAAGCAGAGTGATAAACACTATACTGCGCAATTTATGTTTTTTTCCTTATATATATGTAAATCAGTAAATGGCTGCACACACATACACACGCTGCATTTCCTTTTCTGAAACACGTAGAGGAGACTTCCTTTTCTGAAACACGTACAGGAGACTTCTGGTCGAGCTTGCTCAATGATTGAGGTGAGGTCGTCTCCCTGATCTTACAGTCGCCATTAGGGCACCCGCAGTGGTGTCTACAAGCTCTCTATAAGAGCTCCACATAGGAAAGAGAATGGAAGAGAGAATAGGTTGCCGCTACGGCTGGCGATGTGTGTTAGCACGCGTCCCCGTGCTGGCTGGTCCCACCTCCACGGGTGGTTCACCTCTTCTCTCCCACCTCATATTCCCCAAGGCCCAAGGCAGCCACCCAAGCTCCTCGATGCGGCGCTTGGGAGATTGCCGGCAAGCTGTTCTTGGTTGTCTTGCGCAGGGGTGAGACGGGCCTCTTTCGGCATGGCTAGGGATAAGACCCGCAACCATGGATGGATGCCCTCTGCCGGAGGTGGAGCACGACCGCAGCGCACATGGAGCGGCGTCGACGCCGGCTCGGTAAGGAGATCCAGACGCACCCGCCGGCGTTGGAGGAGGAGAGAAGGGGAGCACGGCCACCATTCCGTGCAGGGATGAGGTGCTTGAACGTCGGGCGGCTCAGGCAGGAAAAAACAAATCAGGGCGTGCCTGTCGACGTTGGAGAGGAGGGAAGGGGCGCACGGGCAGGCACCGTTCCGAGTTGAGACAAGGAGCTCCGATGCCGAGCTATGCGCGCACGGGCAAGGTGCAGCGGCCGACGCTGGGCAGCCGCCACCGGTGCCAGTACCGTGGATTGATGGCGGCAAGGAGCGGCGTGACTAGCTGGCTAGCTGCAGCTTACCTCGCGTGGGTGAGGAGCGGTGCAGGCGGCGCAGGCCTGCTGGTGCACGACGGCGCTGGTTGGGAGGCAAGGTGTGGCCTTGCGCACGAACACAGAACGACTCCATCTCCCTTCCGCAGTGCGGCCACCCGCCGGAGATTCTGCCGTATGAGATGGGGAAGAAGACCGGGAGGAGCTAAATAATTACCAAGTGGGACCCACTGTTATTTTGGGTAGTGTGTTGAAGATGAACCATTAAGGACGTCGTCGTTTATGCTCTCTCCAAGCTGAGTTGTCAACGCTATAGAGAGTAAAATGTCGATAGCCACTGCGGTTGCCCTTACTGTGCTTTGGTTGTAGGTCGGTGTCATGGCGCAGGGAATTAACAGTGCCTAGGGGCCTAGTAATAGCGACATGCTGCGTGCAAAAACTTTGGCGGCTCAGCTGACTAATCCAGAGACAAACAGTCCGTTCATTTGTGTGGTGGCTGGTTGCTGGTGTTGGTTTTATCTGAGAGAAAAGTACTGTTGGTTGGTAGTTAGTTGATGGTTTTAGTACTGCTCAGTGCCGTCCTAGGATTTCAAGGGCCCTCTAAAGTTTATATCTTATATACAATTTTCTAATATACACATATATAAACACATTAAATATTGCAAAGTGAAAACAAATATATTATCCATTAAAACATCAATATATTCATACTTCTAGAATTAACGTGATTAGAGAATTGACAAATGTTTCATAGGTAGCATTCTTAAAATTCTAGATGAGAGTAATAAGGCCACAAAAGTACTGGATTACTAGATGAGAGTATGAAATATTATACATAACAATTTAAAAATTTACAATACCTAAACTCTGGAGATTGGAGAATTGGAGATCGGAAAACTGGACAAGTGGATGCGTGCATTGGAGGAGCCGTGGATGTGAACTTGATCTTGTTCTCGTAGACTGCTGGTCGCTGTCACCCTCTGCCCTCTGTCCGCTGGCGTGTGATCAGATCAGCGGATCGCTGCGCCACCCTGACGACTAATAGCCCGACACACGCGATGCGCCGATGCGAGCAGCCAGTCAATCGCTCCGTGTCGTCATCGCTTCATGCGTGACTCGCGGAATGAAACCATGACGGACGCGCGACCTTTCCACTTCTTTGCGACGTTTCCCACCCTGTGTGTCTATACAAAACTGTGTACATGTACAATATACATACAAGGGCTTGGTCCCCTTCCGGCTTGGAGCCTGGGCGGTCGCACATGCTCGCTCATGCTTAGGGTCGCCTCTGGTATTGCAGCCTGATGGATCGTAAGCCAGATGAACCGGGCAAGCCGGGTTGCAATACTACCTTGAGAGTTGTTGAGACGCTTGGTGGCGCAATTTTTTAAAAAAAGTAAAAGCAGGAGCACTGCTATCTCATATAAGGAGGAGAAGCATGCGGATCAGTACATGGTTGTTATTACAACAGAAAGATAAAAACTCAAGACTCATGAGAGGAGCTATGATAACTAAACTAAAGGTAGCTCACGCAAATGGCGGGCAACAGCTCTCGTTGCCACCCATATCATCCTTGATCAGCTGCAAGATCCTGTGGGGGTTGCTGAGACACCCTGGAACACTCTTCGGTTGCGTTGAAGCCATAAGTTCCACGCCGTGAAGATCATGACCGAGGCCTTATGCACCTTCAGATTGCCTTGCACTGCAAACATCTCTGAATTCCACTAGGCTTCGACGGAAGTAGTGCGAGGGGCATGCTCACCAGTCCGTCAAACCACCGCTCGACCAGGAACTAGACCTGCTGCGAGAAAACACACTGCAAGCACAAGTGGTTAGCTGATTCGAGCTCCTGATCACATAGAAGGCAGGTTGGATTGCACGGCCAGCTCCTTGTAATTAGCTTGTTTGTCGTCAAGATTTTGCTTTGTACCAACAGCCAAGCAAAAAATTTGTGTTTCCCTTCCGTTTTAGCTTTCCAAATAGCCATGCAGTCGAAAGAGCAATAAGAGCCTGCAAAGTGCGCAGCGTAGGCAGAGCGAGCAGAGTATCTACCGTTTGCTGTCCATTTCCATTTGAGCTCATCTTCAGCATCAGTGAGGTGCACTTCGCTGATAAGCGCCCACAAACTCACCAGTTCAGCCATTTCATCGACTGTTGTCATTCTCCACAACCCCCTAGTCCAATTGTCATTATGCAGATCATCTTTCACACTTTGGTTTTTCCTCCAAGCTAATCTGTAGGGCCGTGGAGCCAAATCTCTCGGGGCAGCCCCATTCAACCAAGCCGAATCCCAGAAACGCGCCTTATTCCCATTCCCTACTGAGACAATTGTGCTTGCTCTAAAGATCTGCTTGTCCACCTCATTACATGGTACATCAGTGCCCACCCAAGGCCGATCTAGCTCTATCCATTGATACCAGAGCTAGCGCAACCGAAGTGATCTACCAAACACCTCTAGGTCCAACACCCCCAACCCCTTAACTGTTTTGGTTTCTGAACATTGGCCCACCTTACTAGACAATGCCCTCCACTTACTGAGTCTGACCCCTTCCACAAGAAGCCCCTCCTGATCTTGTCCATTTTCTTGATGGCCCACTTCTTTAAAGCAAGGATCATCATAAAGTACATGGGGATTGAGGTTAGCACAGAGTTGAGAAGTTTTAGTCTTCCTGTCTTGTTTAGGAACTTGCCCTTCCAGGAAGGTAATCTGCTTGCCCATCTTGTCAATTAGAGGTTGAACCTCCACTCGATGCAGTGCTCTGAACTGCAGGGGCAATCCAAGATAGTTGCACGGGAATGTCTTGATTGGACAAGTGAAACCCTCCATGACATCAACCACATCCAAGCTTTCACAATTGATGGGGTACACCACACACTTACTTCGGTTGGTGATTAATCCTGAAGCCTGTCCAAAAATGTACAGAATGCCTGCCACAACATGGACCTCTTCCTTGATTGGATTGAGGAAGATAGCAGCATCATCTGCATACATGGTGAACCGCAATGTCGCTACCCTCGTGCTCAAAGGTGTCAACAACTGTTCATGAGTAGCCACATCTAGCAGGCGCTGTAGCGGCTCCATTGCAAGAATAAATAACATGGGCGATAATGGATCGCCTTGTCTAAGTCCGACATAGTGCTTGAACCACCTCCCCCTAGCACCATTGAGCAGCACAGATGTTGACGCCGTGGATAGCAACGCCGACCACCAGCCCCTCCAACGGGTTCCAAAACCAAACTGTTGAAGGACTTCCAACAGGAAATCCCAACATACTGTATCAAAAGCTTTGGATATATCTAGTTTCAGGAAAAGCCCCGACTGCTTGGCTCTGTGCAACGATTTAATCAAGTTTTGCGTGTAGAGAAAGTTATCTTGGATGCTTCTTCTCTTGATGAATGCACTTTGCACCCTGGAAACCCACATATTTAGCTCTGGTGCCAGACGGTTTGCAAGGATCTTGGAAAAGAGTTTAGCAGCTAAGTGTGTAAGGCTGATTGGCCGAAAGTCACTGACAGACTGTGCATCTTCCTTTTTGGGGATCAAAACAATGTGGTCCGAGTTTAGGTGGGTCAGATGCTGTTGGTGTTGAGAATAAAAAAACTCCACAGCATGCATTAGGTCATTCTTAATTGTAGTCTAGCTTATCTTCAAGAAGATGTCGATGAAGCCATCTGGCCCGGGTGCCTTATCCCCAGCCAGATCTTTGATAACCGCCAGCACCTCTTCTTCTGAAAACTCTTCTTCAAGATGTGAAAGATCCCTTGTGCCAAGGGATATGAGATCCCAATTTAGAGACAGGTCCCTCTGGCTCGGAGGCCCAAAGTGTTCACTGAAGTGATTGTATATCAACTGCTCTTTTACCTCATGAGAATAGCACACTCCCGTGTTAGAGGTTAGGGAGTGAATGGTGTTATTTCGGCGTCTGCCATTAGCCTGCAGATAAAACAATTTAGCATTTGCCTCTCCAGCTCGGATGAAGGACAACCGAGATCTTTGCTTTGCTCGTAACTTCTCAATAGCTGTCATGCCCAAGAATCTGGCTTTGAGGTCTCTCTTCAGACTAATCTCAAGCTCGCTAAGCTGTCTGTGTTCCTGTACACTGTCGAAGATAGCAATCAGTTTGCTGGCGGCACAGAGAAGCAACTTGTTATGCCCTATAAGCCCTTTTGCCCATGCCTGAAGCGCCTTGCTGGTGCGTTGTAGCTTGATATGAAGCTTTAGGAAAGGATTGGTGACCCTGACTGCCTTGTTCCAAGCTTCAGCAACACACTCATGATAGCCCTATAACTTGGGCCAGAAGGCCTCAAAGCGGAAGCCCTTTTACCGTCGCACTGTTGCACAGTCGGCAATAAACAATGGGCAGTGATCCGATACCCTGGAAGACAGAGCCTGTAAATGAACCTCCGGCATCATCAGATCCCATTTCACTGAACAAAAGGCTCGATCAATGCGGGTGTGAGTTCTCTCATTGGACCATGTAAATTTCCTCCCCGTAAGATTTAATTCCTTTAGGTCAAGATCATGCACCACCTCTCTGAATTCTCCCATAAGCCTCCTATTTAAATTATTGTTACTTTTGTCACAAGCTATTAATATCATGTTGAAATCACCAATATGTAGCCATCTGGTTGCCACTGCTTGCTTGATCCACTGCAGCTCATGCTCTCCAAGGAACTGTAATTTCTCATTGTCATCTTGAGGGTCATACACAGTCGTTAGGCTCCATTCCAGAGGGATGGCCTTCGAAGCCAGAAGAGCAGTGACACTATGGACCCCCCAATTCAGAGCTAGAAATGCTATAATGATCCTCATCCATAGCTAAAATGGTACCCCCTTGTACCAGCTGCTGGAAGAGCAATAAAATTCTCAACAAACCTAGGCCCCAAGATCTCCAGGATATCCTTTCTGTCCACAGAATGGAGTTTCGTTTCCTGAAGGGCGACAATTGTTGCTCTGTGCTCTTGGACCATGTCTCTGACCACCTTGTGCTGAGGGGGGTTATTTAGGCCCCGCACATTCCAGTTAAAAATAGAGCAGTTTTGATCACTCATTTAGAACCAGCAAGCATAGCCACCCAGCAGACCAGCAACAAAAATGCAAGGCGAAGAAACCACCACTGGCCAACAAACCCAAAACCACCACTTGCCAACATGCCAGACAATCCACAGTTCCCCTTGAGCCAGAATTATCCCTGAGGACAGAAGAACTACTAGGATACAACGGCTCCCAGCACGACCTGACAGAGCCGACACAAGAAAAAAACACACACCTACTCATTGCAGAAATTAAGATACACTGGCTCCCATTGAAGCCACACCGCGGCACACGGTGCCCATTGTCACTCATTGTCAACATCAGCAACTTTAGCCAGAGCACTGAAAGCACTGGCACCAGTAGCAGTCTCAATCCCGAAGGTCTTCCTCACATCAGAAACCAAATTCACTTGCAAAGGATCGACAAACTGCTCCCCGAGAGCTTGAAGAGCTGCCCCATTAGGTTCCTGTCCATCTCCCAGCGCCCCACATGTCTTTAAGAGGAGAACAGTAGATTGATCATCCAGAGATAGGACAAGTTTCTTGCCACCAGCTTTGCCTGTCTTCCTCTTTTCTGTCTGCCCTTCTAGCGCCACCGTCTTCTTGACATTCGCCGATCTCGGCCACACGCTTGGATTGCTAAGCAAGGCCTTCCTCAGCGGCACCGTATACTTAGCCAGGCTTCTAGATGTACCTTTGGAACAGTGGCCCTATCTGGCTTCTATGTTCAGCCTGTCGTCAGCAGCTCCTAGAACCTCCCTGTCCACAGTCAGATCAACCCCTCCCTGAGCATCATCCGTTGGGTAACCAATGTTTAAGTCGAAGAGCAGTCTGCCAGAGCTGAGCACTTGGACGTCCAGGGAGCCGGTCCGGCCCGGTGGATTGCAATGAGAGACATCCGAAGAAGGCCCAAGCTGCACCACATCTTCCTGGCCCAGGGTCACCTGCACGCCATGCTGCTCAGCAACAACACCTCCCGTGTCAACCTCCTAACACATCGCTGAAACATCTTGCTGGTCATTTCCTTCTTCTGCTGGAGCTTCCTGCACTCGGCGAATCAGCTTTCTTGCCTCTACAACCATTGGGTCCAAGGACAAATCTGCCAACCCTAGTGAGCCGTCCCCATCAAGATCAGGCCCGCCCATGCTACGAATCAGCACTTGTTGATCTGGCGTAGACCGGCCCCCAGGCGGAGACTGGAAGACGACGTCAGTATCGCAGGAAGGAGTGCACCTCCCCGGGCCAATCGCAGTTGTCTCCACCGAGCACTGCGATCGAGTGGGGGCTGCACTCCTTCACCCCAACCCGCCTCCTCCAGCATAGGGTCAACCGCCCTTGGTGCCAAACTATCACGACTGAGGGAAGCTGTCTGGTCCTCGCACGACTCGAAGCCTACTGCCTTCCTTAACGTGTTGTTGACCTGGTCCCCCGTCGACTCCTTAACTCTCCATCTCCATGTGGGCCCAATTCATTGCTGCTCCCTGCGCTGGTAGCGCTGCCCCCCTCCACCTCCACTGTGGCCAGCACCTCCGCCTCCATGCCCGCCACGCAGAAAAGGCAGGTCATGTGGTCCTGACGGTGGCATCTGAAGGAGACCGTGGAACAGATGAGGACCTCCTCCACCTGGTGGCGGCGGAGAACGATCCCGACCACGATCATCCAGCCGCTCAAAAGCCAAGACACGGCGGTGCACCGGTGCCCATCGATCGGCATCATCGGGGTCAGGAACCCCAACTGCCAGATGAAACGACGACGCACAGGCCACTCCTCCTCAAGCTCATCCTCTGGAAGCCCACTGGTGGAGCTGTGATAGCTCCTGTCTGAGGGGCTGCCCGGCAGTGGCACGTAGTCAAGAACCCGATCAACATGGACAAGAACCTCATAGTCGAGAACATCCGCTTGATCAAACCACAACCCCCTCCCCCGCCGGCACTCCCATGGCATACAGATTCTCAGCATATCCTTCCTCCGGAAGGGTCACCGGCTCCTCCACCTGGAAGGTCCCGGAGACGGGGACCCCTCCAAGTCCGGCGCCCACACCCACAACCTGAAGCGTTCCTCCTCCTGAGGCTTCTTCGGATCACACTCAACATAATCCACAAAAGAAGGGTGCGGGAACAAGGCAGCAACCAACTCCAGGAAATGAACATGCTCAGGAGCGCCCTCGATGCAAACACGAATCTTGTACCGGTACCGCGAAAGAGATGTCGCGTTTACCTGGCGTGACCACGGCTGTAGCTGGTACCGAACATGCCCCACCGCGAGGGCACCACGCTGGTGCACCGCGTTCCGCCTCTCTTAAGAGTCGAAGCGAAGGAGGAAGGTTTCACCCGCCATCATCGACACCTCCACCCCGAAGATGGGAATGTCCAGCTGCCGCATAGCTTCAATCTTGAACCGAGATGCCTCGACGTGCACACGACCATCAAGAGGGACGACCATTAGCGTCCGAAGCTGAAGGATCAGATGGCGACTAGAGAGGGGGGGAGTGAATAGGAGCCGGTAAAAATTCTTCTCGAAGAACCCGGCCTATATCCTAGTCAAATCCCGGTCACACACAAGCGATGGATCGAATCACACACCAATCGCCAAGACAACGAGGTTATGGATTAACCTCTAGCCTTAGGAACGATTCCTTGAAGCACACGCGGAAGCACGAAAGAAGAAAGGGAGGAATCGAACCAAGAAGCAAAGCACACAGCCTCTGGCGGACCGTCCGGCCAGACAGGGCGGACCGTCCGCGATGGGCCGCGCGGACCGTCCGGCAGGGTACCGCGGACCGTCCGCACCCTTGCCGCGGACCGTCCGCCCGAGCCGCGGACTGTCCGGCCTGAGCCGCGGACCGTCCGTTAAAGCGAACAGAACCTCCAGTGGCACACCGCGAACCACGGACCGTCCGCGGGGAGCACGCGGATTGTCCGCCAGGCACCCGCGGACCGTCCGCCCAACAAACGCGGACCATCCGAAACTTCGTCCAACCAAAACTCAATAACATGACGGATCGAAACGAAAGACGAGCAAGAACTCGAAGAACACAGGACGAACACGTGCGGCGCGGACCGTCCGCCAGAGGGCGCGGACCGTCCTCGAGGCACGGACAGAGCAGAAAAACGCCCGACCTCGAAGGTCAACTCCCCTAAATCGTCATCGGATTTCCCAAACGGTTGAAGCTGTGGAGACAAGGGTTTGGGGACTTGAAAAGCGTCACACAAGGATGCTATAGCCCAAAAATCTTGCCTCCTAACTCCCTAAATCACCGGGAATCGCGAATCCTTTGAGCACCACCAAAAGCTAGAGCACCGAACGAAAATCCTCGAATCGAAGTGGTTTCCCGACGTTTGAGGGCACAAGATCAATCACAAAGATGCACGAGACATCTATCCATGTTTTCCTCAAAGAAATCCGGGGAGAAACCCACTCAAATCCGCGAAATCACACTGAGAACAAAGGCACGAAAACAAGCACAAAAAGACCACGAAAAACACAACTCCGAATCTTCTATACAAACCAGGAAAGATTCACAAGGTCTAGCATGCCGCCCTAGCATCCATCCTTTCAACAAATCTCTCATGAAGCTCTCATGCTAGCCTAGAGAAAATAGAAGAAAAATAGCTACGAAAATGAGAAATGGGAGGGAGGAAATGAAACCCTAAGTCGCGGAGAGAGGGAGCCACTCACACACCCTCATGGCTTATATATCGGGTCCCGCCGGAGTGGTAAATGACTCGACTACCCCTAACTTAACTACTGGCGATACAACCCACGCAGGGGCATTTAGGTAATGTTTGTGGGTCTTGCCATCGGACGGCCACGCCTTTGCCGCACCCCGCGTCCTCCCGACGCAAGCCATGCGATCCCGCCGCGTGTCCTCCGCCTCGAAGCTTCCCGACACGTCCGGATCCCGTCTCCGTCGTGTTGGGCCCTCGGACTTGGTTTTGAGGCCCAAACCAAGAAACCGTCCTCCGATGGTTTTGTGGGGAAACCACCAAACCCCGCGTGCTCGGTCCGGCCTCCCGCCAAACCACTTGACTCGACCGCCACCGTGCACCGGCTCGATTGTCGATGACTTCGTCTTGCTCGTGTCGCCACCATGTGGCCCGCACCCGATCCCGCCGTCCACGGGTCCCTCGAACCGAGCCTACTTATCTCTCCATCTCCCGGAGGCCCCTCAAGGCTGAAGACCTTTCGCGCCCGTTCTTCACCTGCAACAACACGAACTAGGCCGCAGCCTACACTTGTGCACTAAGCCAAGAGTCAGTCCAACACCTGTTGTCAATCACTCATCACTGAGGAGCGGTCATCCATCGACCACTGGGACGCTCCTGGTCCTCAATCTCCCCCTTGATGAGTGCATTGACAACACACAACGCGAAATGAAATTCAGAGAAAGAAAGAAAGGAAGAAAGAAAAACAAGGAAGCGCGACTCATGACCAAAACCAGAGAAAGGCAAAGAAAGGTCACAAGCCGAGCAAAGCACAAACTCCACACCGAAAACAGCAAGAAAGCTCCCCCTGAACAAATGCAAGCTCCCCCTGAACATGTGGATGCAAACTTCCAAATTTTAGCTCACCTCTTCTGAATTTTCATTAAGCTCACCTCTTCTCCCCCTTGTTGACAATGTATGAATCAAGGTGAAAATGCAGAAATGCAAAACAAAGCATATAAACATCTACATGAGCTTCTCAAATAGGCCAAATCCAGTGTCAAAGGCTAAAAATGAGACAAAGATCACACATATGAATCATAGCATAGTCAAAGCATTACCACAAGTAATATATGAAAATACAATCATGTGACAAAGCAAAATTTTCAGATTTAAGCAGTTTTACCAAAAGAAGGCTCGCTTCACATGTAAAAGCCTATCCATGTCACACTTGAGCCACAAACATGCATACCATTCAAAGATCATACAAGGATATCAAATTCTCAGCAAAAGATCATGGCAAACACCCATAAAGCAAAGCATGTCATGTCAAAGCTCATGAGCCATGTGTCTAGTTCGGGGAGACTTCTCCACTAGTGAACATCATGCAACATGTTTTGCACCCATATGTGAAAGATAAGACATTTTAAGCATAGACATGATGGATGGAGCATTTTTCAAGCATACACACTTCTTTTCAAGATTAATTCATTTCATGGTACATGAAGTGCCTTTGCGGCAAAAAGAAGCTTATGCCCCCCCATGAATGCAACATAGGCTAAACATTCACAATGATATTCGACCTTTGGCCCAAATGCACGAAAAGGCATCCAAGCACAATCTAAGCATAGAAAGCACATTTAGACCAAAACGTGACATGGATACACTACTACACACGAGTGGAGCACATTTCACCAAAAGATTAGTCAAGATTAGCATTTATTTCAAAAAGGGCTATCTCACCACACATATATCTCAAATATTCCAAGAGCATAGCCTCACATCACCATTTCTCCACACATATGACCAATATCTCACAAATAGCCAACGAGACTCAAATAAGGCATATGAAAGAAGCTCATCATCCTAAAATGCAATATGATACAAATGCAACATGATACATGACAAGATGGCTATCTTACCATGGTTTATACATCAAGCAAAGCATGTATATACATCAAAGTAAAACATGGCATGATACATATGGTACAAGAGAAAAACCCCCAAGAATCAACTAGAAAGGGCAACAAACCCCAAGTTCCCCCCGCAAGCGCACAAATGTAGCTTGGCGAGAGGCTTTGTAAAAATGTCTGCAAGCTGATCTTGGGTAGGGACATGGCTCAACACAATGGTTCCTTTTTCCACATTGTCCCTCAAGAAATGATACCTCACTTCTATGTGTTTGGTTCTTGAGTGAAGCACTGGGTTTTTAGCTACGCTTATGGCACTGGTGCTATCACAAAGAAGTGGGATTTGGGTGCACTCCTCACCAAAGTCTCTCAAAGTGTATGAAATCCACAACAGCCGGGAACAACAACTCGCGGCAGCAACATACTCTGCCTCGGTGGTAGACTGAGCTACACTAGACTGCTTGCGGGAAGACCATGAAACCAATGAAGAACCAAGAAACTGGCAAGTACCAGAAGTAGACTTCCTCTCGACTCGACAACCAGAAAAATCCGCATCGGAAAAACCATGGAGAGAGAGAGAGTCGAGGAGGAAGAATACCAAAGGCCAAGACCAGGGGCAGACTGTAGGTACCTGAAAATCCTCTTGACGGCCTGTCGATGTGATGTCCTCGGCGAAGCCTGAAAACGAGCGCACGGACACACGCCGAGGCGTATGTCCGGCCTCGTCGGCTGTCAAGTAGAGGAGGGAGCCGATCATGCTCCTGTACTCCCACTGGTCCACTGGTTCTCCGTCTTCGTCCGCATCCAAAGTGGCCGTACTCCCCATGGGAGTCGACATCGGCTTCACATCTTGCATCTGGAACTTCCTCAGCATGTCCTTCGTGTACTTGGTCTGGTGCACGAATGTACCGTCCTTCACATGCTTGATGCGCGGCCGAGAAAGTACCGCAACTCGCCCATCATGCTCATCTCGAACTCCCTGCTCATCTCATCTGCAAACTTGGCAACAAGGTTATGTGACGAGCCACCAAAGACAATATCATCCACGTATATCTGCACAATCAACAAGTCATTTCCATGCTTGAGGAGAAACAAGGTCCTATCCACGGTACCCATCACAAACCCTCTGCTCAACAGAAAACCTCTCAATCTCCTATACCAAGCACGGGGCGCCTGTTTCAACCCATACAGAGCCCTTTTCAAGCTGTACACCCTGTGTAGGTACAACTCGCTCTCAAACCCAGGTGGCTGCTTCACATACACCTCCTCCTCTATGACCCCATTCAGAAAGGCACTCTTCACATCCATCTGGAACAACTTGAACCCTTTAGCCACGTCAAAGGCTAGAAGGATTCAAATTGCCTCAAGACGGGCCACAAGAGCAAAGGTCTCCTCATAGTCGATCCCCTCCTTCTAACTAAACCCCTGAGCAACAAGTCTGGACTTGTTCCTCACAACCATCCCATTCTCTCCCTCTTTGTTCTTCCAA
This sequence comes from Cenchrus americanus, assembly GCA_947561735.1. Taxonomy (NCBI): domain Eukaryota; kingdom Viridiplantae; phylum Streptophyta; class Magnoliopsida; order Poales; family Poaceae; genus Cenchrus; species Cenchrus americanus. The sequence continues at coordinate 76,735,241 of OX387245.1, read as the reverse complement.
ACCCACTTGGTTCCTATGGGATGGCAATTTGGAGGTGGTTCAACTAACTCCCACACCTGGTTCCTCTCAAAGTTTTCCAACTCCTCATGCATAGAATTGACCCAGTTTGCATCAGATAGAGCATGTCCAATGTCCTTGGGCTCAAAGGTGGCAACAAAAGCGACATGAGCAAAATGAGAGGAATTCCCGGACCTTGACCGTGTAGTACGTTCGTCGATGTCCCCAATGATCTTCGACAGGGGATGCACTTCTTAAATCCGCCGGGGAGCCTCACGCCTCGAGACTACCTCCCCCTCAACTTCAGCTTCTCTCGCCTGGTCCTCTTGTCGCACCGTCGTTGTCCATGAAGTAGACGGTCCACGCTCCATAGTGATCGTAGGGGAAGTAGTGGGTACACACTCAGCTTCAGGCGCATGGTTCTCTCCATCATCATCTCCAGCTTCATCCTTCTCCTCTTCAAAGAGGTCCTCGGCCATCTCTTCATCACCTGCACATTCAAAGCCAAGAGAGGTACATGGCATTGTCTCGTCGAAGGTTACCTCGCAAGTCTCCATGATTTTGTTAGTCTCAAGGTTAAGCACCCTATAGGCTCTAGAGTGGTTAGCATATCCAAAGAAAATACCATCACTAGACCTAGCCTCAAACTTGTCGAGTTTTCCCTTCTTAAGAATAAAGCACTTGCAGCCAAAGACTCGGAAATGACTCACCTTGGGTGCCCGACCATGCATAAGCTCATAACATGTCTTCTTCTTGAAAGCTCGCAATAAAATCCTGTTAGAGACATGACAAGCTGTATTGACCGCCTCAACCCAATACCTCCTAGGAGTCCTGTGCTCATCGAGCATCGTCCTAGCCATCTCACAAAGAGTCCGATTTTTCCTTTCAACAACTCCATTTTGAGGGGGCACATGAGGGGTCGAATACTGATGTTCAAGACCTAGATCACAACAAAAGGCATCAAAACGAGAGTTCTTGAACTCTGAGCCATTATCACTGCGGATAGCCTGAATGGCATTCCCATGCCTCTCGTTTCTCAACCTCAAGATCAGATCTCGAACAAAACCAAATGTCTCACTCTTGTCTTCCAAGAAAAACACCCAGGCATAGCGAGAGTAATCGTCCACCACAACAAGGACATACCACTTCCCACCCATCGAGCGAACTCGAGCTGGCCCAACAAGGTCCATATGCAACAGCTCTGTCGGACGCTCGGTCATGACATCGGTCAGGGGTGGATGGGGAGTGGCTACCATCTTGCCATGCCTACACGGAGCACAAGCCAAATCCTTCTCAAGCTTCAACCTCGGCAATCCTCGGACAAGGTCAAGACCACTCAAGCGGGAAACCAAATCAAAGCTCAAGTGTCCCAACCGCCTATGCCATTTCCACAAATCAAAAGAAGGACCAGCCATCAAACAGCGAGCAGGACCCAAAGAACGAGAGAAATCAGCCACGAAAATCGACCCTCGGGGATGATCATACAGACAAGATCACCTCGAGAATCCAGCAAACGAGACTCACCAGACTTGAAACGCACCTCAAAACCCTCATCAAGCAACTGAGAAACCGAAAGCAAATTGAAACCCAAAGACTTCACAAGAGCCACTCTCTTCAACGTTACCTTGTCACTCACATGCACAACACCCTCAGACATTACCCTTCCTCGTCCATTGTCCCCAAATGTGATGTACATCTTTTCCTTCACTGGGGTGAGGCTGGAGAACCACTTCTTATCTCCGGTCATGTGTCGAGAACATCCGGAGTCTATCAACCAAATGTTCTCCAAGCCTCCTGCCTATAGTCAAAAACAAGAACGAGAGTGAGCTAAAGACTCGACACTGGGGTTAGCACAAAGAAAGTTAAACCAGTGTCGAGCCATCTGCTCAAAAGAGGGGTTAGCAAACATCATTCCCTTGCCACCAAACTTCCCATGTCCCATGGGAGGAGTACGAGCACCACGAGGGGGAAAACGTGGTCCGTAGTTCCTCTAGAACCCAAAGCTGCGATCATCTCCCCTAAACCCGTATTGGGGACGAGTAGGAGGACGTCCAGCAAAACCACCACGAGCCCGACCAAACCTCTCACCAGCACGCACACCATCATCTTTCCTAATTAACCTCTCACCACCACCTCTCTGTGGGAACCTACCACCCTGAGCTCCAACTCCACCAACACTCCTCACACTTCCCACACCCCGTGGGAGTGGCACTCTAGGCTCAGGAATACCATGAGGCCCGGCGATACGTGCCCGGTTTGCTTGCTCCCTAGCAAGCCTCTCATCCCTCTTCCTCTTGTAGCAAAACTCGCAAGATGCCTCTCCTTGCCACAATACTCACACTCGAAGGGGATGGGTTTTGGTTTTGGCTACGGCTTCTCTCTAGGCTTCTCACCCTTCTCACTCACAAACCTCACCGGTTTCTGGAAGTCATTTGTCTTAGGTGGGAATTTGGGTGGATCTTGGGTTGTGTCAAGCTTGTTGCAAAGGTGGTTGGGCTTTGGTGTGAAAGAGTTCTTGGGTGCTTTTGGAAGTGGGACTTGGATATCTCCGATCACCTCAAACTCGGGGTTAGGCTCAACACACTTCTCATACACACTCTCCCCACTGTTCTCTCCCACTTTCTCCCAAACCATGACCATCAGCTCTCTTGAACTCCTCAATCATAATTTTCAATTGAGGTTCCTGCCCAGACGACCAACCCAACACCTTCCTCAAATAGTCATTCTCCTCATAGATGACATCCAAACGGGAAGTAAGTTCAAGATTGCGCAAAGTCACTTCATCACAGCTAGAGCATGCATTTGCAACAAGAGATTTCAAAGATGCTTCCAAAGAACTAATGGTAGAACGAGCATCAACAAGCTTAGCATGCATAGTAGGACATGATTTACAAGCTCCAAGAAAAGTAGGTCTAGCCTTCAGCTCATCATACTCAGTCCTAAGAGCATCTAGTTTTACCAAGGTAGAAGCATTCTTCTCATTAAGCAACTTGATCTCATTCAACCATGCATCACACTCAAGACATTCAACATCATCAGGAGTAGTAGGAGCAAGTTTCAAAGAGTCATTCTCAAGTTTCAATTCAAGCAATTTAGACTCTAACTCTCCTACTTTCTCACTAGCATTCTCAAGTTGAGCCCAAAGATCTTTCCTCATCTTTTTGGCATCTCTTAGCACACTATCACGGTTGTCAATCAAGCCATTCAACCTAGTGATCTCAGCAAGCAAAGAGTCGGGGTCACGATTTACCTCATCCTCGCGAGTCGGAGTCCGTTGTCTTCCTTCTCGCTCTTCTTGCTGCTCGAGCTATGGGCCATCCCACAAAAGCCTTCAAGTGCCACACAGCTCAACCCACTGAGGTTCCGGCTTGCACTCTTCGTGCCCTTGCGCCTCCCAGCGTCTTCATCTTCACTGCTTGAACTTGACTGCTCGTCGCTTGAGCTCGAGTCGACGTCGCTCGCACGGGCCACCATGGCTCTTGCCTTGTTCTTCTTGTAGCCGCCCTTGCTCGTTCGACTCTTGTCCTTGTCCTTGCTCTTGGACTTGCTGAAGTGCTTGCCCTTGGAGGAGTACTTGTCTTCACGCCTCGGGTGCGCCTTGTACTCGTTCATCTTGTACTTGTTCTCCTCCGCTTCCGGGAACTCGGCGATGAAGTGGCCACGCTTGCCACACTTGTAGCACGTCCCTGAGCTCCGCCTTGCATTCCTCCGACTCTCGTGTAGTCGATCAAACCTTCTTGAGAGCAAGGCCAGCTCCTCCTCGCCCAGCACATCAAACTCCTCATCTGGAATAGACATAAGAGAAGACAAGGAAAACTGTCGACAAGAAGGGTTAGATTTGCCCTTTGATCCACCCACAAGAGCAAGACTATGATCAGTCGAGCCCTCATGCTTGGATTGCAACTTCCAGTCAACCTCAGCCGACTTGAGCTTAGAAAAGAGGTCATCCAACTCAATAGTCAAATATTGCCCAGACTCCTTGATGGCCTCAACCTTAGCACCCTAAACATTTGGGTCCAAGACATGCAAGAGCTTCAAAGCCTGATCATGCTCGGTGTACGGAAAATCCTCAACATTAGCCTTCATGTTGTTCACGATGGCGGTGAACCTCTGAAACATCGCATCGATGTCCTCATCGGGAAGTGGAGTGAAATTCTCATATTGCATCCGGTAAGAGACAAAGAGGCGAGCCTTCACATGGTTATCACCACTGTGAGCAACCAACAACTTTCCCAAATTTGCCAAGCAAGATTCAAATGGCGAACACGCTCAAACTCAGGATCACACAAGCTCCGGACCAAGTGATCAACGGCTTTTGCATTAGCCTCATACTTGGCCTTAGCACCGACATCGGTCACCATAAGAGTATGGATGTTGACCGGAATAGCATAGGTCTTGTCAAGCACAATGAAATCCAACAACTTGCCACGAAGAAAGATCATCATACGAGCCGCCCAATTGTGGTAACCCTTGCCATCGAAGTGCGGCGGACCGCCCCGCTCAACGTACGCCATCTTAGGATTCAAGACTTGTCAAAGTCGCAAAGAATCCGGCACCAAGCTCTGATACCAATTGAAGGATCAGATGGCGACTAGAGAGGGGGGGAGTGAATAGGAGCCGATAAAAATTCTTCTCGAAGAACCCGGCCTATATCCTAGTTAAATCCCGGTCACACACAAGCGATGGATCGAATCACACACCAATCGCCAAGACAACGAGGTTATGGATCAACCTCTAGCCTTAGGAACGATTCCTTGAAGCACACACGGAAGCACGAAAGAAGAAAGGGAGGAATCGAACCAAGAAGCAAAGCACACGGCCTGCGGCGACCGACCGGCCCGGCCGGACGGGGGCGGACCGTCCGCGATGGGCCACGCGGACCGGTCCGGCGGGGTATCGCGGACTGTCCGCACCCTTGCCGCGGACTGTCCGACCTGAGCCGCGGACCGTCCGTTAAAGCGAACAGAACCTCCAGTGGCACACCGCGAACCACGGACCGTCTGCGGGGAGCACGCGGACTGTCCGCCAGGCACCCGCGGACCGTCCGCCCAACAAACGCGGACCGTCTGAAACTTCGTCCAATCAAAACTCAATAACACGACGGATCAAAACGAAAGACGAGCAAGAACTCGAAGAACATGGCACGAACACGTGCGGCGCGGACCGTCCGCCAGGAGGGCGCGGACCGTCCGCGAGGCACGGACAGAGCAGAAAAACGCCCGACCTCGAAGGTCAACTCCCCCAAATCATCATCGGATTTCCCAAACGGTTGAAGCTGTGGAGACAAAGGTTTGGGGACTTGAAAACTGTCACACAAGGATGCTATAGCCCAAAAATCTTTCCTCCTAACTCCCTAAATCACCGGGAATCGCGAATCCTTTGAGCACCACCAAAAGCTAGAGCACCGAACAAAAATCCTCGAATCGAAGTGGTTTCCTGACGTTTGAGGGCACAAGATCAATCACAAAGATGCACGAGACATCTATCCATGTTTCCCTCAAAGAAATCCGGGGAAAAACCCACTCAAATCCGCGAAATCACACCGAGAACAAAGGCACGAAAACAAGCACAAAAAGACCACGAAAAACACAACTCCGAATCTTCTATACAAACCAGGAAAGATTCACAAGGTCTAGCATGCCGCCCTAGCATCCATCCCTCTCAACAAATCTCTCATGAAGCTCTCATGCTAGCCTAGAGAAAATGGAAGAAAAATAGCTACGAAAATGAGAAATGGGAGGGAGGAAATGAAACCCTAAGTCGCGGAGAGAGGGAGCCACTCACACACCCTCATGGCTTATATATCGGGTCCCGCCGGAGTGGTAAATGACTCGACTACCCTTAACTTAACTACTGGCGATACAACCCACACAGGGGCATTTAGGTAATGTTTGTGGGTCTTGCCATCGGACGACCACGCCTTTGCCGCACCCCGCGTCCTCCCGACTCAAGCCATGCGATCCCGCCGCGTGTCCTCCGCCTTGAAGCTTCCCGACACGCCCGGATCCCGTCTCCGTCGTGTTGGGCCCTCGGACTTGGTTTTGAGGCCCAAACCAAGAAACCGTCCTCCGATGGTTTTGTGGGGAAACCACCAAACCCCGTGTGCTCGGTCCGGCCTCCCGCCAAACCACTTGACTCGACCGCCACCGTGCACCGGCTCGATTGTCCATGACTTCGTCTTGCTCGTGTCACCACCATGTGGCCCGCACCCAGTCCCGCTGTCCACCAGGTCCCTCGAACCGAGCCTACTTATCTCTCCATATCCCGGAGGCCCCTCAAGGCTGAAGACCTTTCGCGCCCGTTCTTCACCTGCAACAACACGAACTAGGCCGCAGCCTACACCTGCGCACTAAGCCAAGAGTCAGTCCAACACCCGTTGTCAATCACTCATCACTGAGGAGTGGTCATCCATCGACCACTAGGACGCTCCTGGTCCTCAAAAGCTCCAGAGCGCGCTCCGCACGGCGAATGGCCTCAGTCCTGGCCACTCCCACACGGACGTGTCCAGCGCGCAGCACCAGAGCAGCCTCCTCCATAGATGCAGCCGAGACCGCCGCAGCAGCAGACAGGTCAGCGGCGGCAGATGGCTGGCTAGGCGCAGCAGCGGCGGTGGCGGGTTGGTGAAGAGGAGCAGCAACAGTGGGATGGACAGGGAGCGGGCGCGGCGCAGTGGAGCGGGCATGTGGAGCTGCAGCAGGAGTGGGACGGGACGCAACAGAAGACGGAGCGGAGCGGCACCAACGAGCTTTGTGGCCAAACCTGAAACAAAGGATGCAACGCGGTGGATCCCTACAGGCGTCAATGCGATGCCCAGGGGATAGACACTTGAAGCAGCGATCGCCAGCCTTCACCTTCAACATCTTTGGCTCTCTGCCCACGACCCTCCATTACTCAGCAGATGCATCGCCCCATCACAGTCTTGAATGAGCCCATCACCGCCCAGGCGAAACCATACCAGCGGTGGAGCGTGCACCCGTCCTGCCATCGTCTTTTCAGATAGCCAGGACCTGTCATCATGGCGCGCCGAGGCCGGGAAACACGGCTTGAAGGTCCGTGGTCGCAGCACCACCTCCCGGTACGACAGCTTTACTCCGGACGAGCCGGCCCCGCAAAAGCTTTTGCATGTCGTAGCGTGCTCTTTCTCACAAGGGACAGCGGCGGCAGACTTCCCCTTGCTATCATCTGTCTTGTCAAGACCAGAACCTGGTATGGGTGGTGGAAAGGAGACGGGACGGGATGGCCGGCGGACACCGGCGTGGGGCATGGCGCCGGTGGCGGAGGTGGGGCTCTCTCAGTCACACAACACAAATCAAACCTGTTTGCCTCCGGCGGCGGAGTGCCGGGCTGCGGCAGTGGAAGCAGGGAGCCTCTCCCTCATTCATTGCTCCGTTCGTTTGAATTCTGGTGGCGCAATGTCTGGACTCCTGTTTTTCTTAATTAAAACGTGTTTTGCTGTGGGGATGTCCCCCACAGTCTGAGTTTCAAAAAAATATCGGTTAACGGTTTAACGCTTTGGTGGTGCATGTATGCATGCGAAAACTGCATGCAGGTTCAGACCTTTGGCCTCTGGGCATAAAATAGTGGCGTGGAAACAAACATTGCGGCACGCCGCTTAAGAGCAACTCCAACAAACTCTCTAAATCAACCTGATTAGCTAAAATTTAGAAGAAATCCACAAAACAATCTTCCAACAGCCTCGTCATCCCGTCGGCTCGCAATCAGAATCGGAAAAACGAAAGCCACGCTCGACATATTTGGCTAGGCAGCGCCGCTCGTCATATCGCCTTCGCCCCTCCCGTGTGCCTTCCCGCCCTCTAGTCCTCGCGCCAAATTTCATGGAGCCATCGGTGAGGGTCGTCAAGCAGGAGCCCACGGCCGCGCACGACAAAAGCACAGGGGACCAACCAAATCGGCGGCAGTCTGGCAGCGTAGGGGTACAGTCGGATAGCAGAGGAGCTGGAGGAGATAGCGGGGATGCAGGATATGTGCTCACCACTGTAACGCCCGCGTTTTTAGCTCCTAATAAATCACCTAATAAATCGTGCGTGTTTTCAAAACTGTCCAGCTGAGCTCATTTGCCCCTTTCGAATCAGTTGCCCTCGACCTCCTCTTCGTTTCGCCCCAATTCCCGACCGTCGCCGCGCACCAGGTCGTCGGCGCCCCTCCCCCTTCCACGGTCGGCCTCCTGTCTCCTGCGTTCTGTGTCGTGAGGGAGGGAGGAAGAAGAAGGGCTTTTTGCCCAAAACCCCCTGCCCTTTTCCCACTTATCCAAAACCGACCCCCTCTTTTTTCCTCACTCTTTTCTTTCAAAACAGACCCTATGCTTTAAATTAAACCACAAAAACAACCCTGTCCCTTTACAATTATGCCCCTGGACTATTTAGTAATACCCCCGCTAGGTTTAAATATTATAATTAGGCCCTTTTCTTTTATAATAAAATACTAACAGGCCCCTAATTAACCCTAAACCCCTCCTTTAACCCGTCATTTCCTGCGCGATTTTAATCCAAATCGCGCCCAAACTTCCTCACACCTGTACCGGGTATACCGCCACCCATCCGTCACCCAAAACCCTTACATAATATTTATTTCCCTATTTTATTTAATTACCTTCCTCGAGCTCAGCCGGAGAAATTGTGTGTGCTTATATTGATTGCATGCTTGCCTGTGTGTGCGCTATAGCCGACGAAGTAAACGAAGGAAGGTACCCCGAGCCGTAGTTTGGAGCCGACTACTGCGAGCAGGAGCCCGTGATCCCGAACGCCGAGCCGGCACTCCCCGAAGACTTCGAAGACGGCAAGTTCAATCTCATCCTTTGTGGTTGAGCATGTTGGGAGTTGTCCATCTTGTCGGTTAAGGACCGGGTTGCCTGACATCTCACCTGACCCAAATCATCGTACAACCACTCGACCGTTGTATGTGGCAACGGCTTAGCATAAACCCCACTAGTTAATCTACTTGCCATCTGGTGTGCGGGTGAGCAGCGGGAGACCAAGGAGTAGGGGTACGCTCTGTGTGAGGTACGCCCTGGTTATGTGGGATAACCCCTGGGTGCTTTCGTGGTGGCTTGTAGTGTTAGCTTAGGTGGGTAATGGTTTTGATAGGATCCGTGCCGACACTAAGGTGTCCGTGTGACGGTACCCTACTTGTGGGTAAAGATGTACAACCTCTGCAGAGTGTCAAACCTATTCGAATAGCCGTGTCCACTGTCGGGGACAGCCCTAGGGGTCCCCTTTAACAACCGGGAAATCCCCACTTAAAACCCGCAACAAAGCCAAACGAACTTTGCCTAACCATGCAGGGTATGGCCCACGTCGCAGGGACCTCAACGGCCCACCAAGACGGCCCTCTTGAAGATCCCCTCGACCTAGCTTCGCCCCGCTCGAGGGCGCACGCCTCCCTCGGGCGGGCTCCGTCCCGTTCGAGGGGGTGCGCTTCCCTCGAGCGGGCTGCGCCCCGCTTGAGGGCCCGCTCCCCCTCGAGCGGAGCTCCGCCTCGCTCGAGGGTCCGCTCCGCCCTCGACCGAGGTCCGCCTCGCTCGAGGGCGTCCCACATGCGCACGCCTGCCCCCGTACGCGGGCGTTTAATGCCCTGACACCGGCGGGACAGAGCCATCATGCGCCCGGGGCTCGCACCCCGGTGCCGCCGCACCAACTCCCCAGGAGGAAGCCCATCCCCATCACTGTGGGGAGGGACTGTGCAGCGCGGCCGGTGTCAGTCCCGTGACGCCGTGCGCCTGCTCCAGTACGGCTAAAGCACCGAGCCCTCGAAGGGGGGGCCGGTCGCACCCTCGATTTGCTTTCTTGTGACCCTACAGGGTTAGGTGGAGGCGCTAGGCCGGTGGAACGCCATCCCTGCCACTGTTACAGCACGGCCGCCGTCCCCACGCGTGCAGGCGCACGCCAGGCGCTGTAGCAACAACTCCAGCACTGTGAAACACGTTGGAACGGGACGCCGCCTTACCTACTCCTGTACTCCGTACGGGCCAACGTCGCGCCTCCCTCGAGCCCGTCAGAAGACATCATCACTCTCCGCCACCCTTCTACCCTCGAACCGCCACTGTTCGGGTACAAGATAGGCCATGATGGCCAGATCGCTGCGAGGATCGTCCGGACGGCCGCCCACTCTACAGCATAGCACGCCACGCCCCTTCACGTAGCTAAATAGCGCGGCGCGCATGTGATTCAGTCCCTCCTTGATCTATAAGAGGGGGACGAACCCTCCCTGCCGCGGGGAGGAAGACAGACACAACACCACAGGGGACGAGCTGCGCCACGCACTTGTCTTCTCACTCTCCCACAATATCTTCAGCCACTACACCAGGGACTTGGAGGCCACGCTTCCTCTCCCGCCTCGCTTGTAGCAGCCCCACTACGAGCACCCCGGTCTCGAGCAATATAGTGCCTTGAGCACACCACGCGCTTGGACGTACGGCCCCCTCGGCCGGAACCAGGATAAATCCCGTGTCTCTTATTGCTTAGCATCGACCATTGAGGGATAGACCTCGGCGCTTTCTACTGGTTACTGTCGGGACCATATTCCGCACCGACAGTTGGCGCCCACCGTGGGGCAATCTAAGCGCCTAAGGTCGATCCGTCAACTCCCTCCATGGTGATCCGCACTGAGTACCGCGGTACACGCTACAACATGGGCAGCTCGGACCCCTCCCCGCCGGGTTCGAAATCCGGTTTGGGGGCCTAAACTTCCAGGCCACGGGGAACGGCTACCTCATGCGCCTCACCAACCGTGAGGAGCTGCGCGCGCGGCGCCAGGCCGGGTCCGTCCCGGTCCCTCGCCGCACGCACCGCCACGGCGCGGACGCCCGCCGAGCACGGACGCGGCGGGCCCATCGATGCCACGACGTCGCCGCCGCTCGGGGGCCGCGTTCGCGCCGGGCGCGGTCCGAGCGACGGCGAGGGCCGAGCGCGCCGCCTCACAACACGGCGCGCCCGCCACCGCGAACGCCGCCACCCCAGCCGGACAACGCACGGTCTCCGGACCACGCCTTCCCATTAGGCTGCGCAGAGCCACGACGGCCTACAACAACAACGTCAACACCACGATGCGCAGGGTCCCGCCTGGCCGTCACGTCTTCGTCGCCAGGGATCCCGGCGCCTCAGCGGGTGACGAGTCGTCCCTGGGCTCCCTCGATGCTCCGCCACCCGCCAACCGCCACACGGGTACGCGGAATGGGGACTTCTCCGGCGTGCGGACCCGGTCATGTTCGGGCGCTTCCTTGACGCCACGGACTGCTTGGTTCGGGTGCTCCGATGACTCCCGGCACGGGAGCTACGACCCCGCGCGGGAGGCTTTGCGTGGTCGTCACCAACGACCAAGCCAATGCCGCCGCGCGGTGGGCGCGGGGACGGGGAGATCACGCCCGCCCCCGGGGTCGCCACACGCCTAGCCGCGGGGGCCGGCGCTCCCGGCGGGGGCCGACGCCGACGCACAGCTAGCCCAAGCTCGCGAGCTCGAGCCCAAGATGGCGGAGGAATACCGGATGCGGCTGCTTCACGCCTCGATGGCTGGGGAGGCCTCCGCTCGCGGTGAACGCGTGCGGGAGCTAGGCAGACAGGCCCGCGATCGCATCAACGCCGGCAACCCTGACGTGCCGCCGCGGGCAAGTCGAAGCTCGTTGCCGCCGCGGCGCCTGCTACGGGCCATGCCGCACCCTCGACCCCCGAGGCACGAGACCCGCACCGCGAGGTGCGGACTCTCATCGAGCAAGCGGTGTCCCGGCGGGCGAGAGCTCGGCGTCGCGCATCCGCCAACAAGGGGATGCGCGGGGCGACGGGACCGCACTAGGGGGCGAACCCTCGGTCCACGCAGGGGACGCGGCGGGGCGACCCGCCAACTCAGGATGCGCAGCGGTCAAGGAACGGCTCCTTGACACGCGTAGAGCGCTGGACGGTGACGCTCGCAACGTCATCAACGCCCGCCGCACAAGCAAGGCGGATGCCCGAGCAGCGGTTGGCTACCACCCTCGACGGGGCGGATGCTACGACAGCGGCGAGGATCGCTCCCCAACGCCGGAGCCCCCGGGGACCCGTGTGTTCGGCGGGAGATCCGCACGGGCCGCCTTCCCCCGGCGCTTCCGCCGCCCTTCGACCATCGTCAAGTACAACGGGGAGACGGACCCCCGCGTGTGGCTCAACGACTACCGCTTGGCTTGCCGGCCCAGGCGGGGCCACCGGCGACGAGGTCATCATCCGCAACTTGCCCCTGCATCTCGGCGATGCCGCCCGGACATGGCTCGAGCACTTGCCCGCCAGCCAAATCCACAATTGGGATGATCTGGTCCACACATTCGTGGGCAACTTCCAGGGCACGTACGTGCGCCCTGGAAATTCATGGGACCTGCGCTCCTGCACGCAGAAGCCCGGCGAATCGCTGCGGAACTTCATACGGCGTTTCTCCAAGCGCTGCACGGAGCTCCCCAGCGTGGCGCAATCCGAGATTGTGCACGCCTTCCTCAAGGGCACCACATGCCGGGACCTCGTGAGAGAGCTGGGGCGCAGCCCGCCCGCGGACTCGAACGAGCTGTTCGACATCGCCACCGGCTTCGCCTCGGGAGAAGAGGTCGTGGGAGCGATCTTCGACGGGGAAGAAGGGCAAGCGCTCGGAGGACACGCCCGCGGAGGGCGGCAAGTCCAAGGAGCCCCACCGCAACGACAAGCGGGGCAAGAAGGGGAAAAAAGCCGTGCCGCGAGGCGCGCGCGGCGGGGGCGCGGCCGGCGGTAATGCCGAGGCCCTCGCTGTTGACCCGGCTCGACGGGGCCCTCGACCAGCCCCTCGAGGCCCGGGGGTATTCGATGACATGCTAAAGAAGCCATGTCCTTATCACAAAACCCCAGTGAACCATACCCTTGAGCAGTGCGATATGCTCAAGAAATTCTATGGCCGCGCCGACGCGAAGGAGGCAGAGGCCAAGAAAGACGGAGGAGACGGCGACGCCGGCGGCTTCCCCGCTGTGGAAAACGTGTTCCTCATCTTTGGGGGACCAACTGTCGACATGTCGACACGCCAGCGCAAGAAGGAGCGGCACGAGGTCCTAGCCGCAGAGAAGGCGCCTCCCTCCTTCCTCAATTGGTCAGAGGACGCCATCACCTTCAGCCGGGAAGACCACTCGAACCGCATCCCCAACCCGGAGCCGATGCCGCCGGTGGTCGACCCTGTCATCGGGAACGCGCGGTTCTCGAAGGTCTTGATGGACGGGGGCGGCGGCCTCAACATCCTTTACGCGCACACGCCGCGCTTGATGGGGATCGGGTGGACCGCACTGCGGCCCGCAGCGAAGCCATTCCATGGCATCGCGCCAGGCAAGCAGGTACAGCCCCTCGGGCAGATCGACCTGCCAGTTTGGTTTGGCACCGCAAAGAATTTCCGCAAGGAGATCCTCACCTTCGAGGTGGTAGGGTTCAAGGGAGCCTACCACGCTATACTTGGGCGACCCTGTTATGCCAAATTTATGGCGGTCCCCAACTATACCTACTTAAAGATGAAGATGCCAGGACCAAACGGCGTCATCACCGTCGGCTCGTCCATCGAGCACGCGTTCGACTGCGACGTCGAGTGCGTGGAGCACGCAGAGGCACTGGCGCTAGATGAAGCGCTGGTGACCACCTTGGAGAAGATGGTCAACGACGACCTCGGCTCCACCACCAAACACGCCGGCACCTTCGAGGCCACGGAGCAGACCAAGGAGGTCCCCCTCGATCCCTCTGCCCCCGAGGGCAAGGCGTTGAGGGTCAGCTCCGCCCTCGACCCCAAATAGGAAGTGGTGCTCGTCGACTTCCTCCGCGCCAACGCCGACGTCTTCGCGTGGAGCCCCTCGGATATGCCAGGCATCACGAGGGAAGTCGCCGAGCACTCCCTGGACATCCTGCCTAACGCCCGCGCCGTGCAGCAATGGCTTCGCCGCTTCGACGAGGAGCGGCGACGGGCAATCGGAGCGGAGCTGCGGAAGCTTCTCGAGGCCGGATTCATCAAGAGGTGTTCCACCCAACGTGGCTAGCAAACCCCGTGCTTGTAAAGAAAAAGAATGGGAAGTGGCGGATGTGTATAGACTTGAGGACCATGTGTGGTTCGAGGACCGGTGGATGGTCGCTTCCTTGTGTGATGAGTGATTGACAACGTTGTGTGGACTGATTCTTGGCTAAGTATTGCAGGTGCAGGTTGCGGCTTGACTGGTGTTGGTGCAGGTGAAGAACAAGCGCGAAAGGTCGTCGCCGGTGAGGCCTCCAGGTGTGGAGAAGACAAGTAGGCTTCGTTCGAGGGACCGGTGGCCGGCGGGGGTCAAGTGCGGGCCGCATGGTGGCATGAACGACAAGATGAAGTCGTGGACGGTTTCTTGGTTGAGCCTCAAAACCAAGGTCGAGCCGGGACTACGTGGGAGCCAAGTCATGAGTGGAGATTGGCGGAGGCTACACCGAGTTCGCGGGGTTTCGGTGGTTCACCGGAAAACCACCGGGTTCCTTGGTTGATCCACAAAGCCAAGACCGGAGAACCGAAGACGGAGGTGCGGCGGCACGGACCGGTCGACCGGTGGGTCCGGCCGGTCGGCGGTGGGGACCGGTCCGGCCGGTGAGGAGCACCGGTCGACCGGTGTGCGACGACGCGGTCCGAATCTTCGAAGCGAGAGGACACGCGTCGGGATCGCATGGCTTGCATCGAGGCTACGCGAGGTGCGGTCGCGGGCATCCGTCCGATGGTGAAGACATCAAGAATTCCAAATCCGCCCTTGAGGGGCTTGTATCCCTAGTTAGTAGAGAAGGGCATTTTAGACATTCGGTTGCCTCCATATAACCCAAGAGGTGAGAGGATGGCAGCCAACTCTTGGAACCCTAGCTCATTAGTTTTTCTATTTGCTACCTATTTTCTCTAGGTTTTCCTTAGGACTAGCAAGAGAGCTTCACGGAGAGATCTTGTAGAGAGGGATGGATGATCGGGCGGCTTGCTAGACCTTGTACGAACCTTTGTTTCATGTATAGATGATTCGGCGTGGTTCCTCAAGGTTTGGATGTGTTTTCCCCGGTTGTTCTTGGTGGTGATTTTCGGAGCCCTCTCTTCGTGATTTCTTTGGGGTGTTTTCGGGACCTTTCTCTTGGGGATTTGATGGGGGAAATTTGTGGGAACCCTTCGTGGTTCTTTGGGCCGTGATTCCCCTCCCAAATCCGTGAGTAAAGGTGCTCGATTTTGGGGTTTCTTGAGTTCTTGGGTTGGAAGTGCTTTCGGCGGGATTTCTTCGATTCCTCCTTTTTGGACGAGATTTGGTGGGATTAAACTTGGCTATGGACTCCTCATGAGGTGTTCCGATATCCCCAAAGTCTTGTTCAAGTCCGTGGAGCGATTCGGGAGATCGAGATTTGGATTTGGGGGAGTTGACCCGCGGGTGCGTTGTTCATCCCGAGCCGCCGGAGCTACACCGGTCGACCGTGCTCTTGGCCGGTCTGACCGGTGCAACCCTCTGTGGGATTTTGCTCGGGTGAACGTCTTGGTGTGTTCGTTGTTGTCCCGTGGTGCTGCTGTTTCGAGTTTGGGTCCGTTTGGTGGTCGGTTGCCCTGTTTGGTGCCTTGGGGGCTTTCAGGCTGCCATCGGTCTGACCGGTGTGTCTCACCGGTCTGACCGGTGTAGAGCCACTTAGTGAAAGTTGCTCAATTTCACCAACGGGGACCGGCCCGGCCGGTGGTGCTCACCGGCCCGACCGGTGTGGGTCTCGTAGACTCGGGGGTTTGTTGTTCCGCTGCGTTCTCGAGTCGGAAGGCTGTGTGTGTTGGCTCCTAGGTCCAGTGGCACTCCAGTGGCTACGTGGGCTTGGCCAACTTGGGTAGTGAGTGGGAGACGTGTGTTGAAAGCCGTGTTCGTCTTGTTGGAGTTTTCATCTCCTTCGAGAAGAATTTTTATCGGCTCCCATTCACTCCCCCCCTCTCTGGTTCGCCGTATCGGTCCTTCAAGTGGTATCAGAGCCGGTTCGGGTCTTTGTTGACTCTAACCAGTCTAAGATCCAAGGATGGCGTACCGGGAACGGGGTTCGGGTCCTCCACACTTCGATGGCAAGAACTACCGGATGTGGAGCAAGCGGATGGATGCGTTCCTGCGGAAAGGGTCGGTTTGCTTTGGGATGTCACGGTGGACACGGGCTATGTCCGGCCGATGGATTTCCTTGCTCGGGGGTCGAGGGACGGATTCGACGCCAACAATAAGGCGGTCGACTACTTGTTTCGTGCTTTGTGTCGGCCGAGTTCGATCGGGTGCACACCGAGCACTTGGCTTGTAGGATTTGGGCGGTGTTGAAGGAGGCTCATGTTGGGAACGCCCGGGTTCGAGCACGGTTGTATGCGACCTACGGAGAGAGTACGAGAACTTCACTCATCTCCCCGGTGAGTCCATCGATGCCTTGTTTCAGAGGTTCACGGTGGTGGTGAACAACATGAGGGCCAATGTGGACGTGCTCCCGTACGATGATCATGATAGAGCGGTCAAGCTCTTACACTCCTTGGATCGTACGATATGGGGCGGAAAGTTCGAGGCCATAGTCGAGTCGGAGCGGTATGATACTCTGACGGTGAACGAGCTGTTCTCTAAGCTCAAGTCGGCTGAGGTGGATAGGGGCATGACTGCCAAGCTCGAGGGACCGACTGATTCCCATAGTCTTGCCCTCGTTGGTGGTTCCAAAGGAAAGACTAACTCTAACCCATCCACCAGGATGTTCTCGTTTTCCTCTTCGATGTCTATGCCAGATGAGGAGTTTGATGACCTTGGAGAGGACGAGCCGGCGGCGTTGACGAGGCGGTTCGAGAGGCCGCACGAGAACCGCGTGAACATGAGGAGGAACACGAGGACTTGCTTCCGGTGCGGCAAGCGGGACACTTCGTCGCCGACCGCCCGGGAGAAGGCCGAGAACAAGGACAGCTACAAGCACAAGCCGAGGATGAACGATGGCAAGTACCGTTCGAGGCGCGACCACAAGAGTAAGCACAAGAACAAGTACAAGGACGAGCGACGATTGAGGAAGAAGGAGGGCCGAGGCAAGGCCCGAGCGATGGTTGGAGCGAGCGACGTCGACTCCAGTTCCGAGTACTCCACCTCGAGCTCGAGTAGCGGTGAAGACGAGGGAGATCGCCGCAAGAACAAGAAGTCGTCCAAGAACCTGAGCGGGCTGAGCTGCTTCGCGAGAGATGGCTTCTGTACCATGGCATTGAGCTCCAGCAGCAAGAAGAGCACACAGAGCGACTCGGACTCTGAGTCCGACGACGAGGTGCGTGATGAACTTCCCTTCTTGCGCCAGGAGAATGAGAGGCTTGGCTCTTTGCTTGATAACCGTGATGACATGCTTAGAGAGGCCAAGAAAATGAGGAAAGAGCTTAGGGCCTCACTCGAGGATGCTAGGACTAGAGTGGGCCGAGCTAGAGACACGGGTGCTTGATAGCAAGCTTGAGATTGATTCGCTTAAGGCTAGCCCCGTTGTTTCGATGAGAATGATTGTGCCGATTGCTCCATATTCCTTGCCGATCTTGCTTTGTTTAAGGAGAAGCATGCCTCCAAGTGTGAGGAACTAGATGTGCTTAGGGTTGAAGTGGCCGAGCTTAAGTCTAGACTGCTTTGCTAGGTGCTTGCACTTCTTGCCCTGTTTTGCATGCTAAGATTGATGAGATGCATGCTTACACTAGTTCGCTCGAGGCTAAATTGAAGGAACCCATGCCTACATCTTGTTCTACCTGTGAAATGCATGCATTGAAAAATTTGGAGCTTGCACATTATGTTGATCGTTTGCAGGATGAGAATGATGATTTGAGGAAGTTGATGGGTTGGTTGTCGGTCATGAGCCTCGGTTGAGGATGATGATCGAGGCCTTTAAGAGGCAAGATGGTGAGGGGCTTGGGGCAAACAAGGTTGGTGAGGGAAGTGGATAGAATATCCGGGAGCCACCAAAAACCCACCACAAAAATGATTTCCCACCAAAACCTAACCATCTAAGGAACCGACTAGACACAACCCCGGCTCCACCCGTGTTTCCTACACCCACAAATGACCTACAAAAGCCTATCAAGTTTGTGAGCACTTCCGGAAAGTGTTCTTTGGGAAGGAGAGTGAGAAGGCTAGTGGTGAGAAACCGGTGGAGGGTTTGAGTGGAGAGAAACCAAGTGAGCGACCACATCCCAAGCCAAAGCCTAAGCTTGTGAGGTTCCATTGTGGCTATTGTGGGAGAGATGGCCATAAGGAGGAGTTTTGCTTCAAGAGGAAGCGAGAGGAGAGAATGGAGAAGGAGTGGGCTAACAAGGACAAGTATCACCCTTCCGATGGTGTACTTGAGCCTCGTATGCAGATGCCCAGGGGCAAGGCTATTGTGAGGACAGTTGGCTTGGGGAGAGAAGAAGGCTGCAGGTGGTGCTTCGTGTCCGAGTCACACCCGGTCGGACCGGTGTGGGGCACCGGTCGGACGGTGCGGGCACAGACGGACGGATGTTCGGGTTTCGAGCTCGTACGGAGTCCGAGGGTTGTTTACGGTGGTCGTGGTTACGGTGGTTGGGCTGTAAAGGGTGCAGGTGGTCAGTTTGCTAGGCGTTCTCCTCCTCGTGCTCAATACGGGGATTGGAGGAGTCGTGGCGTTGAGTTGGAGAGGAAGGACGTTCCACGGGCTTTCTTGCGTGGTTTTGGTCCTCCTTCAGGTAGAGAGGGGTGGTTCCCTCAGGGTGGTTACCGTGGTGGTGTTCGTGGAGGTAGCTTTGGTAGGAGAGATGCTTTGGTTGGTGCTAACCCCACTTTCGAGCAAATGGCTCGGCACTGGTTTTCCTCTTTTGGTACTAACCCCGTCTTTGAGTCGTTTGTTCGCTCACGTGCCTATTTTTGATTTTTCGAGGTGGGAGACTTGAAGAACATTTGGTTGATTGACTCCGGTTGCTCGAGGCATATGACCGGAGACGAGGGGGGTGGTTCTCAAGTCTCGTCCCGTGGTGACGAAGAGGTACATCACCTTTGGGGACAATGGGCGTGGGCGTGTGCTTTCGGAAGGTGAGATAAAAGTGAGTGACAAGATCACTCTGAGGCGTGTTGCTCTTGTTCAATCGCTGGGGTACAATTTGCTTTCGTGTCCCGGTTGTTGGATGAGGGCTTTGAGGTGTTGTTTCGGCCTGGTGGTTCTCGGATTGTGGACTCTCGAGGGGACCTTGTCCGTATGGTCGTTCCCGAGGGTCGGGTGTTTCGTGCTGATTTTTCTCGGTCTTCGGGTGTGGAGCGTTGTTTCTTGGCCGGTTCTTCGAGTGAGTTGTGGAAGTGGCATAGGAAGTTGGGTCACTTGAGCTTTGACCTTTTGTCTTGCTTGAGTAAACTCAATTTGGTCCGAGGATTGCCACGGTTGAGGCTTGAGAAAGAGTTGGTTTGTGCTCCGTGTAGGCATGCCAAGATGGTGGCCTCTTCTCACCCGCCTCTCACCGATGTGATGAGCGAGCGTCCATGCGAGCGCTCTATATGGACCTTGTTGGCCCGGCTCGTGTGCGATCCGCGGGTGGGAAGTGGTATGTCCTTGTTGTGGTGGACGACTATTCTCGGTATGCGTGGGTGTTCTTTCTCGAGGAGAAGGGGGAGACGTTTGGTTTTGTTCGAGATCTAGTCTTGAGGTTGAGGAACGAGAGGCACGGAGATGCCATACGAGCTATCCGCGGTGATAATGGCTCGGAATTCGGGAACTCTCGTTTTGAAACCTTTTGCCATGACTTGGGTCTTGAGCACCGGTTTTCGAGTCCGTATACGCCTCCCCGAATGGTGTTGTGGAAAGGAAGAACGGGACCTTGTGCGAGATGGCTCGGACGATGCTTGATGAGCATAGGACTCCGAGGAGGTATTGGGCCGAGGCGGTGAATACCGCGTGCTATGTGTCGAACGGGATATACCTCGAGTGCACAAGAAGAAGACATGCTATGAGTTGATGCATGGTCGCACACCCAAGGTGAGTCACTTCCATGTCTTTGGTTGCAAGTGTTTCATTCGAAGAAAGGCGGGAAGTTGGATAAGTTTGAGGCTAGGTCCGTCGATGGCATTTTCTTTGGTTATGCATCTCACTCTAGAGCATATCGTGTGCTCAATCTTGAAACTAACCAAATCGTGGAGACTTGCGAGGTAACCTTCGACGAGACGGATCCACGTAGTCGGCTTGTTTTTGAGTGTGCGGTGATGATGAGCTTGGCGAGGAGATCTTTCGGGGAGGAGGAGCATGAACATGGTGATGATGAGGATGGTGGTGCGGTGCCCCCGCTGAACATGTACCCACTACTTCGACTACGATGATGGATGGACCCTCTCGCTACACCTACGACGACAAATCAAGAACGAGGAGAAGCCGATGTTGAGGGGGAGGTAGCTTCGAGGCGAGAACCTCCCCGGCGAGTTCAAGTGGATCACCCGGCTTCGAGGATCATCGGCGACATGAATGAACGCACTACACGGTCGAGGGTTCGAAACAATTCCCATTTTGCTCATGCTGCGTTTGTTGCTTCTTTCGAGCCCAAAGACATTGGACACGCACTATCGATCACAATTGGGTTAACTCGATGCATGAGGAGTTGGAGAACTTTGAGAGGAATCGGTGTGGGAGTTGGTTGACCCTCCCCCGGGGTGTAAGCCGATTGGTACAAAGTGGGTGTGAAAAAACAAAGAGGGAGAGAAGGGTGAGGTTGTGAGGAACAAGTCGAGACTTGTTGCCCGGGGGTTCGGTCGGGAAGGAGGGGATCGACTACGAGGAGACCTTTGCTCCCGTAGCTTTGTTTGGAGGCGATTAGGATCCTTCTAGCCTTTTTCGTGGCTAAAGGGTTGAAGTTGCACCAAATGGATGTGAAGAGTGCTTTTCGAATGGTGTGTTGGAGGAAGAAGTGTATGTGAGACGACCTCGGGGTTTGAGAGTGAGAAGTACCCCCACCGGGTGTACAAGTTGAGGAAGGCGCCGTATGGGTTGAAGCGGGCGCCTAGAGCTTGGTATGGCGAGGTTGAGGGGGTTCTTGTTTGAGAGAGGCTTTGAGATGGGGAAGGTCGATCGGACCTTGTTTTTGCCGAGGCGGGGGCGGAGATATCCCCGATTGTGCGGGTGTACGTGGATGATATTGTCTTTGGTGGCTCGTCTAACTCTCTTGTTGCGAGGTTTGCGGATGATATGAGCGGGGAGTTTGAGATGAGCATGATGGGCGAGTTGCGGTTCTTCCTCGGGCTACAAATCAAGCAATCAAAGGAAGGAACATTTGTGCACCGAGCTAAGTACACCAAGGACATTGTGAGGAAGTTCAAGATGGAGGACTCCAAGGCTATGACGACGCCGATGAGTACGACTACGGCTCTTGATGCGGACGAGGAAGGTGAACACGTGGACCGGAAGGAGTACCGGAGCATGATCGGGTCACTCCTCTACTTGACGGCGACGAGGCCGGACATACGATTCTCGGTGTGTCCGTGCGCTCGTTTTCAAGCGTCTCCGAGGACTTCGCATCGACAAGCGGTGAAGCGAATTTTCGGTACTTGCGTCACACTCCCGACTTCGGCCTTTGGTACTCCGCGTCCTCTTCTTTGGCGCTTCATGGCTTTTCGGACGCGGATTTTGCCGGGTGTCGGTTGGATAGGAAGTCCACTTACGGGACTTGCCGAGTTTTTGGGTTCTTCTTTGGTGTCTTGGTCTTCCCGCAAGCAGTCGAGTGTTGCTCAATCCACGACCGAGGCCGAGTATGTTGCCGCTGCTAGTTGTTGCTCTCAGCTCCTTTGGATCACCTAAACCATGAGTGACTTTGGTGAGGAGTATACACATGTCCCACTTCAATGTGATAGCACCAGTGCCATAAGCGTTGCAAAGAACCCAGTGCTCCATTCCAAAACCAAGCACATAGAAGTGAGGTATCATTTTCTGAGAGACAATGTTGAGAAAGGAAAGATAGCTTTGATCCATGTACCCACACATGACCAACTAGCCGATATTTTCACCAAACCCCTAGATCAAGCAACTTTCACTCGTTTGCGGGGGGAACTTGGTGTGTGTTTGATTTCCTGAGTTGGGTGTGTGGGAGCTCTCTTTTGCCGGTGGTGTCGAGCCCGTTTTGCCTCCCCTCGAGGAGCCGGTTTGTAGCATATGTATAGCTTTCCTTTGTGCATTTCTTGCATTTTGTCATGGCATATGTAGCATGATGTATAGGCATCCTTGTATCTTAGATTGCATGCATTTTGTATCATATGCATTGGTTAGGAAAAGCTTCTCTCATATACATTGTTCACCATGGAATGAGATATATGTCTTTGTGAGCTTGTTTGGTATGCTACGGTTAGTTTGGCTTAGCTCTTGATGATCTTGATGAATAATCCATGGTTGATAGCTATGCTTTTGAAAAATGTCACATGTATGCTCTCTCATGTGTAAATGCCTTTACATGCTCTTGACATGTTTGTGTGGCCTTGCTATGCTTAATTTGTGGTTGGATAGCTAGTTTATTGATCATATGGGGCCAAAGGCTCATTTGCCATCATGAATGTTTAGCCCTCTTGACTTATCTTGTGGAGGAGCATAAGTTCCTTTTTGTCGCAAAGACATTTCATGTACCATTTACAAATCTGAAAATGAAATGAAAAATGCTTGGAAAATATGCTCCCATGTCATATGTGCTGAATTTAATTTGCTTTGGGTGCTAAACCGTTGCATGATGCCTACCAATGAGAAGTCTCATAAATAGAAGTAGGCACATGGCTCGGTGGCTTTGACATGACATGAGGTGCTTGTGGGTGTTTGTGATGGTCTTATGATTAGAATGGCTGTCCTAGCATGAAGTTTGTGTGGCTTTGCCATTTTGATATGCTTTGATCATGTTTAGGACTTTGCTCATGAGAGGCAAGTTTTCGCAAAATTGCCAAAATCCATCTTAGCTTCGTCCAATGGTTGTGAAACTTGGTGATCATGTAGTTGAGATCGATACGAAGCCGTAGAGTATCTAACTTTCTCATTTGGACATGTGTAGCATTCTTTGTTGAATTTTGTCTATTTGAGAAGCTCTAGGTTGAAAGTTTTGCATTTTTGGCTTGATTCATGCATTGCCAACAAGGGGGAGAAGTTTGAGCTTGAAATGGCTTACCGGACGCATTTAGAAGGTTTTCAGGTGGTTTCGAGCCATTTCGGGCTCTCGTTGTACACCGGTCCGACGGTGAAGAGCACCGGTCCGACCGGTGTGAGTGCTGGTCCCGTACATATGTTAGGCACCGGTCGACCGGTGGTGATGACCGGTCCGACCGGTGTGAGTCGAATATGCTTTGCGGCAAATTTGTCCTGTTTCATGTGGTTTCTTGCATGCATCCGTCCAGGGGGAGGTGCATTGGTTCAGGGGGAGCTTGCATGTGTGCAGGGGGAACTCTTTGTGGTGTTCGAGCTTTGTTTTGGTGGTTTGCGCTCTTTGCTTGAGCTTTGCTTTGTCTCGGATGTGTCGAGCCATTGCCCTTGCCTAAGGGGTCCGAGACTTGTTTCCTTCAAGTGATCTTGCTCTTTGCCTTTGTTTGGCTTTCGATCGCTTGTTGGAGTTTCTTTTTGTTCGTTTCTTTTCTTTTTCTTTTCTCTCTTGTTACTTTCGTGTGGGTGTTGTCAATGCACTCATCAAGGGGGAGATTGAGGACCATGTGTGGTTCGAGGACCGGTGGATGGTCGCTTCCTTGTGTGATGAGTGATTGACAACGTTGTGTGGACCGATTCTTGGCTAAGTATTGCGGGTGCGGGTTGCGGCTTGACCGGTGTTGGTGCGGGTGAAGAACAAGCGCGAAAGGTCGTAGCCGGTGAGGCCTCCGGGTGTGGAGAAGACAAGTAGGCTTCGTTCGAGGGACCGGTGGCCGGCGGGGTCAAGTGCGGGCCGCATGGTGGCATGAACAAGCAAGATGAAGTCGTGGACGGTTTCTTGGTTGAGCCTCAAAACCAAGGTCGAGCCGGGACTACGTGGGAGCCAAGTCATGAGTGGAGATTGGCGGAGGCTACACCGAGTTCGCGGGGTTTCCGGTGGTTCACCGAAAACCACCGGGTTCCTTGGTTGATCCACAAAGCCAAGACCGGAGAACCGAAGACGGAGGTGCGGCGGCACGGACCGGTCGACCGGTGGGTCGGCCGGTCGCCCGGTGGGGACCGGTCGACCGGTGAGGAGCACCGGTCGACCGGTGTGCGGCGACGCGGTCCGGAATCTTCGAAGCGGAGGACACGCGTCGGGATCGCATGGCTTGCGTCGAGGCTACGCAGGGTGCGGTCGCCGGGCATCCGTCCGATGGTGAAGACATCAAGAATTCCAAATCCGCTCTTGAGGGGCTTGTATCCCTAGTTAGTAGAGAAGGGCATTTTAGACATTCGGTTGCCTCCATATAACCCAAGAGGTGAGAGGATGGCAGCCAACTCTTGGAACCCTAGCTCATTAGTTTTTCTATTTGCTACCTATTTTCTCTAGGTTTTCCTTAGGACTAGCAAGAGAGCTTCACGGAGAGATCTTGTAGAGAGGGATGGATGATCGGGCGGCTTGCTAGACCTTGTACGAAACTTTGTTTCATGTATAGATGATTCGGCGTGGTTCCTCAAGGTTTGGATGTGTTTTCCCCGGTTGTTCTTGGTGGTGATTTTCGGAGCCCTCTCTTCGTGATTTCTTTGGGGTGTTTTCGGGACCTTTCTCTTGGGGATTTGATGGGGGAAATTTGTGGGAACCCTTCGTGGTTCTTTGGGCTGTGATTCCCCTCCCAAATGAGTAAAGGTGCTCGATTTTGGGGTTTCTTGAGTTCTTGGGTTGGAAGTGCTTTCGGCGGGATTTCTTCGATTCCTCCTTTTTGGACGAGATTTGGTGGGATTAAACTTGGCTATGGACTCCTCATGAGGTGTTCCTGATAACCCCAAAGTCTTGTTCAAGTCCGTGGAGCGATTCGGGAGATCGAGATTTGGATTTGGGGGAGTTGACCCGCGGGTCTTTGTTCATCCCGAGCCGCCCGAGCTACACCGCGCCCGACCGGTGCTCTTGGCCGGTCGACCGGTGCAACCCTCTGTGGGATTTTGCTCGGGTGAACGTCTTGGTGTGTTCGTTGTTGTCCCGTGGTGCTTCGTTGTTTCGAGTTTGGGTCAGTTTGGTGGTCGGTTGCCCTGTTTGGTGCCTTGGGGGCTTTCGGGCGCCATCGGTCCGACCGGTGTGTCTCACCGGTCGACCGGTGTAGAGCCACTTAGTGAAAGTTGCTCGGTTTCACCAACGGGGACCGGTCGACCGGTGGTGCTCACCGGTCCGGCGGTGTGGGTCGTAGACTCGGGGTTTGTTGTTCCGCCGCGTTCTCGAGTCGGAAGGCTGTGTGTGTTGGCTCCTAGGTCCAGTGGCACTCCAGTGGCTACGTGGGCTTGGCCAACTTGGGTAGTGAGTCGGAGACGTGTGTTGAAAGCCGTGTTCGTCTTGTTGGAGTTTTCATCTCCTTCGAGAAGAATTTTTATCGGCTCCCATTCACTCCCCCCCTCTCTGGTTCGCCGTATCGGTCCTTCAAGACTACACTAGTCTTAATAAAGCATGTCCTAAAGTTCCTTTTCCTTTGCCACGTATTGATCAAATCGTTGATTCAACGGCTGGGTGCGAATTGCTTTGCTTCCTTGATGCTTACTCCGGGTACCACCAAATAAAGATGAAGGAGTCCGACCAGCTCGCGACTTCGTTCATCACGCCGTTCGGGACGTTCTGCTACGTCACGATGCCGTTTGGCCTCCGAAACGCGGGTGCGACATACCAGCGCTGCATGCAGCACGTTTTCGGGGGTCACATCGGGCGGACGGTCGAGGCGTACGTGGACGACATCGTCGTAAAGACTAGGAAGGCGAACGACCTGGTTGGCGACCTTGGCGTCGCGTTCGGCTGCCTACGGGCCAATGGGATCAAGTTAAACCCTGAAAAATGTGTCTTTGGAGTGCCGCGAGGCATGCTCCTGGGATACATTGTCTCCCAACGGGGAATCGAGGCCAACCCTGAAAAGGTTGCGGCCCTCGAACGAATGGGTCCGATCCGGGACCTCAAAGGGGTGCAGAAGGTGCTGGGGTGCCTTGCCGCCTTAAGCCGCTTCATCTCGAGGCTCGGCGAAAAGGGCCTGCCCCTCTACCGCCTACTCAAGAAGCACGAGCACTTCTCATGGACCGCCGAGGCCCAGGATGCGCTCGACAAACTGAAGGCGTCTCTGGCGCACGCCCCGATCCTCACGCCACCGCAAGACGGCGAACCCCTGCAACTCTACGTGGCCGCAACCACCCAGGTGGTCAGCGTCGTGATCATCGTGGAGCGCACGGAAGAAGGACACGCCTTGCCTGTACAGCGACCGGTCTATTACATCAGCGAAGTCCTGTCAGATACCAAGACGCGCTACCCCCAGGTCCAGAAGCTGCTGTACGCGGTAGTCCTGGCGCGGCGCAAGCTCCGCCACTACTTCGAGGCCCACCCCGTCACGGTGGTCTCCTCCTTTCCGCTGGGGGAGATCATCCGCAATCCCGACGCCGCGGGCAGGATCGCCAAATGGTCCGTGGAGCTGATGGGTGAGACGCTTGCCTACGCCCCGCGCAAGGCCATCAAATCCCAAATCCTGGCGGATTTCGTCGCCGAGTGGACCGATACGCAGCTGCCGCCGCCGCAGATCCAAGCAGAGTGCTGGACTCTGTTCTTCGACGGCTCGAAGATGAAAACAGGGGCGGGCGCGGGCCTGCTCTTTGTGTCACCCCTCGGGGAACACATGCGGTACGCGGTGCGCCTCCACTTCCCCGCGTCTAACAACATGGCGGAATACGAGGCCCTCCTCTGTGGCCTCAAAATCGCCATTGAGTTAGGCGTCAAGCGCCTCGACGTGCGGGGGGACTCGCAGCTCGTGATCGATCAGGTCATGAAGAACGCGAGCTGCCATGACGACAAGATGGAAGCCTACTGCAAAGCCGTGCGGGCCCTCGAGGACAAGTTCTACGGCATCGAGCTCAACCATGTGCCTCGCCGGTACAACGAGGAGGCGGATGAGCTGGCCAAAATCGCATCCGGGCGGATCACCGTCCCCCCGAACGTTTTTGCGCGCGACGTCGCTCAGCCCTCAGTCGTCTTCGAGCCCCACCCCTCGAGTCACGATGAACCCTCGGGGGCTCCCTCGAACCCAGCGGGTGCGGAACCCATGGACGAGGACCCCTCGAACGAGGCGTACGTGCTCTCCCTCCTCGAGGGGCATGGCTCCTACGAGGCCGACGTGATGGACATAGAGCCGGCTCCTGTCAAAGCGGACTGGCGCAACAAATACATCGCCTGGATGGCTCGAGGAGAACTCCCCGCGGACCGGGCCGCGGCTAGGCGCATCGCCAGGATGGCCAAGTCCTTCGCCCTCGTTGACGGCGAGCTGTACAAGCGTGCCGCCTCCGGCATCCTACAGCGATGCGTGCCCATCCCCGAGGGGCGCGAGCTCCTACGGGACATCCACGCTGGAATCTGTGGCCACCACGCCGCGCCTCGTACCCTCGTCGGCAACGCGTTCCGCCAGGGCCTTTACTGGCCTACCGCGGTCGCGGACGCCAGCGAAATCGTACGCACTTGCGAAGGGTGCCAGTTCTACGCCCGCAAGTCCAAACTGCCCGCCCATGCCCTGCAAACCATCCCCGTAACATGTCCATTCGCCGTGAGGGGGCTGGACATCGTCGGGCCCCTGCGGAAGGCGCCCGGGGGCTTCACCCACTTGTTGGTCGCGATCGACAAGTTCTCCAAGTGGGTGGAAGTGCGCCCCATCATGAACCTCAGGGCAGAGCAGGCGGTAACATTCTTCACCGACATCGTCTACCGCTTTGGAGTGCCAAACTCCATCATCACCGACAATGGGTCCCAGTTCACGGGCAGGAAGTTCTTGGAGTTTTGTGACAAATTCCACATTCGTGTGGATTGGGCAGCTGTGGCACACCCACAGACCAACGGCCAAGTAGAGCGTGCCAACGGCATGATCTTACAAGGCCTCAAGCCCAGAATTTTCGACCGGCTAAACAAATCTGGGAGAAAATGGCTCCAAGAGCTACCAGCAGTTGTGTGGAGCCTAAGGACCACCCCGAGCAGAGCCACTGGGTTCACCCCGTTTTTCCTAGTTCATGGCGCGGAGGCCGTCCTCCCCACGGACTTAGAATACGGATCGCCCAGGGTTCGAGGCTATGACGACGAGGCCAACCAGCGAGCTCGCGAGGACTCGCTGGGTCAGCTGGACGAGGCACGCCTCGTGGCCTTGATGCATTCCGCGAGGTATCAACAGTCCCTAAGACGCTACCAAGCGCGCAAGATACGTCGACGGGACTTCAGCGAAGGGGACCTGGTCCTAAGGCTACGCCAAGACAACCGAGGGCGCCACAAACTTTCGCCCCCATGGGAGGGACCCTACGTCGTGGTGAAGGTACTCAAGCCCGGCACGTACAAGCTGGCCAACGAGGACGGTGAAGAGCTCACCAACGCTTGGAACATCCAACAGCTACGTCGCTTCTACCCCTAGCTAGGATTTCCAAGTATTTTTTGTTGTAAAAATCATATGACCAACGCCCCAGTTGGTGACAACCGTGTAAATACCGTAAGTCCAATAAAAAGGGCAACTCGGCTTTCCCCTGAAACCCAAGTTACCCTCGGGGGCTACTGCGGGGGACATTCCCCCCAAAATGGTCCCATTTTCGTGCAAAAATAAAGCAACACACACGCGCTAAGTTTGTTTTCTACTCCGGCCTCGAGCAACGATTCGAACAGGGCGCAGGCAGCCTAGCGGAAGGAGCGGGCGAGCCAGAGATAGCCTACGCCGCGAGGATATGGCCCTTCTCTCTCGCCTCCAACCCAACAGCCCCCCCGCGAAAATCGAACTCCCCTAAGTAAAATCTACTCAGGAAGAAGGAGAAACAAAAAAGCGCAATAAGCAAAAGATTTCACTTCGTATCAACAAATGTTTACGATTGAGACAACTTGTTTATTTACAAAGGCCACGAGGCCAGAATACTGATACACGGATAAAAACGGGCCTAGCGCCCAACTGTCTTCAGGCGGGAGGAGCGGCAGCGTCAGCAGCGTCCGGGAAGAGGAACTCCTCGAAGGCTTCAGCAAGTGACCCGGCGGCGTCGGCGGCGAGCGCATCCACACGCTCCATCGCCACCTCGTCATCGACGCCCTCGGGAATGATGTAGCCTTCCGCCAGCGCCTCGAAGTTGACCTCGTAGTGGGATCGTACCACTCCGAGGGCCTTCTGGACGCCCAGATGTAGCGCCCGGCGCATCCGCTCGGTGACGTGGCCGCTAAGGGCACGCGAGCGGGCGGCCGGCCGAGCCGCCACCGTGCGTCGCCCTCCTCCACGGCTTGGCAGGTCTCGAGGGCCGCACCACGCAGCTCCTGCAACTCCCGCTCGGAGGAGTTGTAGGAAGCCTGCAGCGCCTCGGCCCGCTCAGCTGCGTGCCCCAGAGCGGTGCGCAAGCCTGGAATTGCCAAGACAAGAAAGAAATCAGAAAGGGGGATGCGAGCCCTCTAACAGAAAACTCAACAAGACAAGAGTCGAACAGTGGCTCACCTTCGACTTGCTTCCTCTCCACCTCGAGGGCACGACGCTCGGCCTCGACCGCCAGCTCGAGGCCCTTGACGGTCTCACCCTGCTCCTGGAGGGCCAGCTCTTGGTTTGCGCTCGTAATGCTGAGCACAATGAGCTCGCCCTCGGCCTTGGAGAGCTTAGCGTCCCGCAACGCCAATGACTTCTGCGCCGCCTCGCGAGCGACGCGCTCCTCGCTCCCGGCGCCGTCGGGCGTCGACAAGGGCGGCTCGCTCCGCCGGAGCCGCCCCTCGGCCCCTTGGCGGGCGGTGCGCTCTGCGAGAGCTGCTCCTCGGCCGACGACGAGCGCCGCGGCCTTGGCGTCGAGGGCGACCTTCAAGTCGTCACCCTCCTTGGCCCGCCGCTCCCGCCCGCGCGCTTGCTCCTCGGCCGGCGTTGTCGCGCCGCGCCCCCTCGAGCGATGAGCGGAGCCCCCCGGTTCTCGCCGCGGACGCCGGCCACCTCCGCCACCCGGTTGGTCGCCGGCGTCCGCATCTTCTCCGAGTCCGAGCGCGCCCGCCACGCGCACCTCATCACGATCGATGAGAGCCGTGCGGACCCGCTCGAGGCTAGAGTGGCGCGCCGGTCCCCGCCTCGTGCTCTCGGGGAGTTCGTCGCGCGGGACCACGCGCCGGTACGCCAACCAGCCGTCCGGGGTCCTGAGGGCATCGGCGAGCGCGTCGAAAGCGCCGCATCGCTCCCGGAGCTGGTGGAGCTCGGCGTTCACCCGGTCGAAGGCGTCGTACTTGTCATGGGCGCGGCGCTCGAGCTCCTGTCACCCACAACTCGAAACCCGTAAGCGCCACGACACAGAAAACAGCGCACAAAAACGAGAAGAAGAAGAAACGAACAACAACGCCCTACCTGGAAGACGCGCCATGCGGGGCCGCCATGGACCCTCAGCGCCTCAATCAGCGCGCGGTTGAGCGTGGCGCTGTGGCTCCGGAGCTCTCCCCAGAGCTCCTGCTCTCCCTGGGCGTCGGCGAACGCAGGAGGATCGCCAACGGCCCCCTCCACCTGGGTAGAGTGGCCGGCGCGGGCAGACGAGGCCTCGGCGCCGTGTCCTCGGTCCCCCGCCACCATGTGACCCTCACGCCGCCTCACGAGGGCCCCCTCCTGGGGCTCGGGGGAGCGCGTGGGGAAGCTCACCCACCGGTCCCACCCGGGCGGCGGGGAGTCATCGTCCGGGACCTCCACCACCTCCGCCGGGGACCACCGGCGAGGCGCCGCCCTCCGCCGCCTCCGCCGGCGCCTCCGCCTGCGCCTCCACGGCCGCGGGCGCTTGACGTGGCGCCGCGCCCACCGCCTCGGCCGCGCCCCGCGGCGGCGGGCGCCGGCCGCCCTCCGCGGCGGCCACCGCCTCCGGGCCGTGCCTCCGCGACCACGGGTGCCACCGCGGGCTGCACCCCCTCGTCTCCGCCGCGGTTGGCGCCGCAAGTTGCGCCCCCGCCGCAGCAGCCACCATCGGCCGCACCTCCGCCACGGCCGACGTCGTGGGCCGCGCCCTCGCCACGGCCGACGTCGGCCGCTCCTCGGCAACCGCCGGCCGCGCCATGGCGAGCGGATCCGCCGACAGGGGCCTTGGGACCCCGAGCCGGGCCCTCGCGAGCTCTCGCCCGCTGCCGCCGTGCTTGCCCCCGCCCGCGACGCCCTCGATGAGCGCCGCCGGGTGGGGACGGATGCGTCCGCCCTCAGCACCTTGGCCAGTGCGAGGGGGGGGCACGATTGGCACCACCCGCGCGAGCACGTACGAGAGGGTTAGAATGCTTGATCGTCAAAAATCCAACCAAGTAGAGGATCGAGCCCCTTACCTTGAAGAGGAAAAGGCGCGCTTCCTTTTCCTCGAAGCCTCGGCCGGCCGAGGCCGGCGCGGCCGGCGCACCCGCCGCCGCGCCTCCCCGACGACGCCGCCGCACGCGCAGCACGCTCGCCCCGCGCACGGGCGCGCTCGCCCGCGCGCGCAGCACGCTGACGCGCGCACGGGCGCGCTTGCCGTGCACGCCTCCGTGGCACGCGCCGGCGCCTCCGCGGAGCGCGCCGCCCCGTTGTCGATTGCCGGCGGCGGGCGCCGTTGCGCCCGCCCCCAGCGATGCCGCCCTCGCCGCCGGAGCCGGCTCCGGCGACGGGGCGAGGGCTCCCACCTATCGAGGGGCCCCGCCCCTCGGCCCTCTTCCTCTTCGTCCTCCTCCGAGGACGAGTACTCCTCGGTCCCCGGGGAGGAGAGCCCCGGCTCCTCGCGCCGCCGTACTCCGCGCGCTCCGTCGCTCGCGGCGCTCGTTGTGCCGCCTCGCGCGCTCCCTCCTGCGCGCGCCGCCCGCTCCTGCTCCCGCTGCTGCGCCGCCCGACCAAGCGCGCGGGAGTCGGGGGTGGGCGGAACGGACTTCGAGGCGATGAAGTTCACCAGCTGCATGCAGGAACGTCGAAGGCGCGTCAGGAGGCAAAAGCGGCACCAAGAAATAAAACGAAATCAAGAATCACGCTCACCAGCGGGCCGGTGGGGAGCATCTCGAGGTCCTACGGTGTCCGGTCCGGATGCGCCGGCATCCGGGTGTCGACGGCGCTTCGCGCCCGGGTGAGCGCATATGGCCGCCCAAGAGGGGTCGGGAGCATCCGCAACCTCGCCAACGCGATGGGGTCCGCCTCCTCTGTCATCTCGAAGATGCAGAGCGGCCTCTCCATCAGAGGCACGACCCGCCGATGATGGGGGAAGGCGAGGACGCCCATCGCGGTCAGCCCCTGCTCCGACAGGCTCCTCAGGGCGGCCAGGACCGAGTCCTGCCGCCTCCGGTGCTGGGCCGTGGACACCCCGTAGCCCCAGGAGCTGGGCTTCTCCTTGAACACCCGACCGGTGTAGGGGGGAAGGCCGGGCTCGGCGTTGCGCAGGTAGAACCATCCCCGCTCCAGCCGGCGTTGTTCGTCGTCATGGTGCCGGGGATGTAGTGGTCCTTGAACTGCCCCCACAGGGCGAGCGACATCCCGCCGGCGCACCGCGCGGCGGGTCCTCGGCTCCGTCGTAGGCTGCGTGAAGAGCTCCGCGCGGAAGAGGTGTACCCAGAGTTCCCAGTTGACTGGGATCCCCAGATACCCCTCGCAGACGCCCACGAACGTGGCCGCCTGCGAAATCGCGTTGGGCGCGAAGTTGTGCAGCTCCACGCTGTAGTAATCGCACAATGCGCGCATGAAGCGACTCGCCGGCGCGTTGAAGCCCCGCTCGTGGAAGCGGATGAAGCTAACCACGTAGCCTTCCGGCGGGTTGGGCGCGCGGTCCCCCGCCGGCGGCACTATCCACTCCGCTGGGCGGCCCTCCTCATTTGCCGCCAACTGGCTGGCGGTGACCAGCTCGTTGAGAGCCAGCGGGGTCACGGAGGACCTCTCCCAGGCGTACGGGTCAAGAATCGTGACAGGCGGAGGCGGCGCCATGAGGAAGAGGGCAAAGGAATGCGAGAGCGGAGGACGGGAAGAGGAAGAAGAACTCAAACGGTGCAGCCGCACGGTGGCGAAGGCGAGGCGAAGACGAATGCACGGGGGGCTAAAATGGCGGAGCGCTAAGGTAAAAAACCGCTGCTCCCCCCTCCCCTCAGATTTATAAGCCACGGGCGAGCTCTCCGGAGCGGATGTCCCGCGCGTATTAACTGCAGGGAATCTTCTCTTCACGCTGACGAGCGGGCCCCGCCACGACCACAGCGGCCACATCACCGCAAACGGGCCATCATCACGGTGAAGACTAGCAGGGACCGAGGCAGGCGGTCATGTCCACCTGCCACGCCGCCCATTACGCGCGCACGCGGCCGCAATGCCTGAAAAGGCGCGCCCGCGTCGCGAAACCGCAGCCTCTACTGTGGGGCATTTAATGGCCCGGTCCCTTGCAAAGCAAGGAGGACCCTCGAGCGGCACGGACCCCTGGCTCGGGATAAATTCAACCCTCGAAGGGACATCGGTGTGAGAAGGTTGCCACGGGGTCCGCCTGAAGTAAGGCGGGCCCTGCAAGCACCCTTGCCTCGCAAAACCCCCGAGCGGTGCGAGCCCCTGGCTCCAGATGGTGTCAACCCTCGAAGGGACATCGGCGTGAGAAAGTTGCCACGGGGTCCGCCTGAACTAAGGCGGGCCCTGCAAGCACCCTTGCCTCGCAAAACCCTCGAGCGGTGCGAGCCCCTGGCTCCAGATGGTGTCAACCCTCGAAGGGACATCGGCGTGAGAAGGTTGCCACGGGGTCCGCCTGAAGTAAGGCGGGCCCTGCAAGCACCCTTGCCTCACAAAACCCTCGAGCGGTGCGAGCCCCTGGCTCGCAACAATATCAACCCTCTAAGGGGCACAAGCGTGAGAGGGTCGCCCCGGGGCCTGCCTGAAACAGGGCAGGTGCCGCAAGCACCCATGCCACGCTGTGCTGCTGACCAGCGCCTCGAGGGCTGGCTCGCCCAGACTCCTCGACAGCTGCAAACGCAAAGGACGGGGCCGCCCAGGCGCTGCCCCGCACGGCCCTACTGATCAGAGATTCGAAGCCTGACCCTCGACGGGTTCGAACGGTGCGCCCCGCATCGCGAGTCAGGGACGATGAAGGCACGCGCATTCGAGCCGTTCCTCGAGCCCGTTGGCTCGAGGGTGCCCCACATGTCGTGTTCGAGAGCCAGCGAGGGCAGCTAGCCGGGGGATCCCACCGAGGGAGAGCTTCCGCGCCCTCGGTCCCTATCGAATGGGACCGAGCCCCACCTAGCAAACCCACGCAAGCGCTTCAATGGACGTGTCTCTGGACCACGCAGCCTACCCTTAGCGAACGGGGCATGGGCGTCCACTCGAACCACCCGCTAGCAGCTCAAAGAGGAATCCGCAATTCGCGACCCGCTCGATGGGGGTTGCAGAAACCTCACCCTCCGTCCCGCGGAGGGACGGCGAGGGCACGTTAAGAAACAAGTCGCAAAGCTCTACCCGATCGCCTCGAACGGGCCCAGGCTCGGGGGCTTGACGCACGGCTACACCTCCTTGGCTCGCACCCACCGGAGACAGTGCCAGCAGCGCGTGCGCCACCGAAGCCGGCTGAGACATTGCCGACGCCGGTTGGAATATGTGCCACGTCCTCTGACCAGTTCTCACGGTTAACACCTGCAGGAGCACCCACGCTCCTGCAGGGCCTCGGGGGCTAGACCCGCGGGTCCGCTGACGCGGCCCCGCAGAGAGCGTTCGCGAGACAAGGAGGGAAGAACGTCCTATCAGTAGGCTCCAGCATCTGCGGGAGCCTCAATGGCAAACCCACAGATGCTCGGGGGCTACTGTCGGGGACAGCCCTAGGGGTCCCCTTTAACAACCGGGAAATCCCCACTTAAAACCCGCAACAAAGCCAAACGAACTTTGCCTAACCATGCAGGGTATGGCCCACCTCGCAGGGACCTCAACGGCCCATCAAGACGGCCCTCTTGAAGATCCCCTCGAGCCAGCTTCGCCCCGCTCGAGGGCGCACGCCTCCCTCGGGCGGGCTCCGTCCCGTTCGAGGGGGTGCGCTTCCCTCGAGCGGGCTCCGCCCCGCTCGAGGGCCCGCTCCACCTCGAGCAGGCTCCGCTTCGCTCGAGGGTTCGCCCCGCCCTCGACCGGGGTCCGCTTCGCTCGAGGGCGTCCCGCATGCGCACGCCTGCCCCCGTACGCGGGCGTTTAATGCCCTGACATCGGCGGGACAGAGCCATCATGCGCCCGGGGCTCGCGCCCCGGTGCCGCCGCACCAACTCCCCAGGAGGGAGCCCATCCCCATCACTGTGGGGAGGGACTGTGCAGCGCGGCCGGTGTCAGTCCCGTGACGCCGTGCGCCTGCTCCAGTACGGCTAAAGCGCCGAGCCCTCGAAGGGGGGCCAGTCGCACCCTCGATTTGCTTTCTTGTGGCCCTACAGGGTTAGGTGGAGGCGCTAGGCCGGTGGAACGCCATCCCTGCCACTGTTACAGCACAGCCGCCGTCCCCGCGCGTGCAGGCGCACGCTAGGCGCTGTAGCAACAACTCCAGCACTGTGAAACACGTTGGAACGGGACGCCGCCTTACCTACTCCTGTACTCCGTACGGGCCAACGTCAGCAGCTCCCTCGAGCCCGTCAGAAGACATCATCACTCTCCGCCACCCTTCTACCCTCGAACCGCCACTGTTCGGGTACAAGATAGGCCATGATGGCCAGATCGCTGCGAGGATCGTCCGGACGGCCGCCCACTCTACAGCATAGCACGCCACGCCCCTTCACGTAGCTAAATAGCGCGGCGCGCATGTGATTCGGTCCCTCCTTAATCTATAAAAGGGGGACGAACCCTCCCTGCCGCGGGGAGGAGACAGACACAACACCACAGGAGACAAGCAGCGCCACGCACTTGTCTTCTCATTCTCCCACAACATCTTCAGCCACTACACCAGGGACTTGGAAGCCACGCTTCCTCTCCCGCCTCGCTTGTAGCAGCCCCACTACAGGCACCCCCGGTGCTGAGCAATATAGTGCCTTGAGCACACCACTGCTGGACGTACGGCCCCCTCGGCCGGAACCAGGATAAATCCCGTGTCTCTTATTGCTTAGCATCGACCATTGAGGGATAGACCTCGGCGCTTTCTACTGGTTACTGTCGGGACCATATTCCGCACCGACATCCACGGTATTGGACGAGTCACGGTGTGGTCACAAAACTAGTGTTTGGGTTTGGGAAGTTTTCTGGCGTGAGTAGTTTTCCAGGTGAAGTTTGTGGCTGTGTGCCTGGGCTACTGCGGACGGGGAGTCTGGTAGTTCCATAGTGGTTTTCCTAAATACAATTGAGTCACTTTGGTTATGAAAATGATTTGCGAAAACCTTTTTGAAATGAACCCCTGCATGTGTAAAATGAACCTTAACCTGATCCTTGTTATACTCTATGCATGATTCTGCTTATAAGCCCCTCCGTGGGTGGGGTTGGATTTGCTGAGTACGTATGTGCTCACCCTTGTTTTACTAACTATTTTTCAGAGGAGGATCCCGATTACATTCCCGAAGACGTCGAGTAGGTCGTTGCCCTACACCCAACCGTGCCTGTGTACCCAGGGCCTCCACAGAAAGCTTCTATGGTGTGGTACTCTGATGAGGCTATGGAAGCCTTTGCTATCGTAGTGTGGTCATTAGCGTTTGTGTTGTTCCTTGTAGCGTTGGCACTGCCCTGCCCTCTGTGTCGCTGTGATGTAAAAGATTGATCCACCTGTTGTGATAAATGTGTTACCAGCCTCCTGGGACTGGTATTTGTGTCACATTTAGTCACCTTTGATGAGGGGACGCTTCAGGTGGTATCAGAGCCGTAGGTTGGCCGTAGGACACGACCCCGAGGATACGAGACCTCCTCTGGCCCTCTCTAACCTTTCCTTTGCTGAGCTCATCTTTTCCCAAATCCTTACCTTGATCCTTGCCTGATTCCAGATGGCTAACCCAGAATGGAACCAAGGAGTGTACCCCAACCTTGTTGCTAAATAAAGCTATCTACCTTTTGTACCCTACCACAACCTGTTCAACTCTACCTTTGTTTTCAGATGGCGGAAGATGTATGGACCCAAGGCGTGTGCCAGGAGGAGCCTGGTTTTGCTCGCCTCTTTATCAACTCCCTGGAGCGCCTCGGTATCACTGAGCGCCCTAGGTACTACAGCAGAGAGTACGAGCAACTCGGCACTCTTCGCTGTAGGGTGGTCCTCTCCGTCGGTAGAAGCAACCACCACACCAACATCGAGCCGTGGCGCGTGATCGCCACAGGATTTCGACACCGAGACACCTATCCTTTGGCCCTCAGAAAAGCCCTCCGCTACCTGTGCCGGATCTATGAGGAACACCTCGTCCCCACACCGATGAGGTACTTTCCTCCCACCATCAGAACCTCAGTTTGGCAGGCCCGCATGAGAAACCTGGAACGACGTCGCCACCAAGAAGATCTGCTGTACCACGTAGTCGCCTACCTTGTCTCCCTGGATAAGCTTTTCGATGACCAAGCCAAGCACTTGAGGGAGCAAATCAGTCGGGCCGAGCAAGCTGAAGTCACAGTGAGGATGCACCAAGTCCGAGTGTCTCAAGGAGAAGCAAGGACCGCAGCCGCCATAAGCAGTGAAGCCATTGCCCAGGAAAGCCTCAGGCGAATCCAGGACCAACGCACGCAAGAATGGACCAACGGCGGAACACCCGTTCCAGCCATTGGAGAAGCTCAAGTCCTGCT
This sequence comes from Cenchrus americanus, assembly GCA_947561735.1. Lineage (NCBI taxonomy): Eukaryota > Viridiplantae > Streptophyta > Magnoliopsida > Poales > Poaceae > Cenchrus > Cenchrus americanus. The sequence continues at coordinate 76,697,512 of OX387245.1, read as the reverse complement.
GGGAACACCCCTTGTAGGATGGGGAGGAACTATTGAAGTCCCGCCAGCACCACCAGCAGCTACCAAACCCCCAACAACGACCGCCGAAGCCACAGCACAGCCCCAGGAAAATGGAAACCCCGAGGGCGAGAACGATGACGAGCTGCTAATTCCGCTGGAAGAACACTCGACCCCGGAAGATGGCTCTCCTCGCGAGTAGCATGCCCCAGTGACCCTGACCCAGGGAATGAAGCCGTACTGGTCCAAGTCGCACCCTTAGTTCTTAGTCGTGTAGTGTGTCCGCGTAGTCGGGATGTATCCTCCTCGCTGGTTTGTAATAAAAACTTGTTTGTGCTTGCTTGTTTGCTATGTGCTTGTTGTGTGCTTGCCGGCAGGAGTAGACCCTGCCCTTTCAAAAATAAATCCGATATAATCCACTTAAACATCACATAAAAGCTAGATCTCTTAGAAAACCCGCTCCTTTACAGATGGTTTCCAGGCGCCCCGTCAGGACCCACCAAGGCCCCGGCCGATCGGACGCAGAAGGATCGCAAGCCGACCGGAGGGAGCGTCTTCATGACCAGGAGGTTAACCAAGACGAAGACGGGGGAGAGAACGTGGTCCTGCCACCACCACCCCCTCCTATTGACTTGGCACAAGTCTTGGCCAACCAGACTGTCCTGATGTAGACCATTTTCAATGCCGTCAACCGCCCAAGACCCCGAGTTTTGGGCATGAACGAGAAGCTGATAGAGTTCCTCAGGACGAAGCTGCCCACTTTTGGCGGGTCGGTGAACCCTTTGGATGCTGACGACTGGCTGAGAGACATTCTGAGGGAGCTAGAGCCCTTCAACTGTGAGGACCGCGACAAGGTTCTCCTGGCAGCTCACCAGCTCACCGGGACAGCCCTAGCCTAGTGGGAGAATTACTACGCAGCGGCCAAGGATCCCTCAGCCATTACCTGGGATGAATTCGTGGAAGAGTTCCACCGCTACCACATCCCAGAAGCCACCCTGAAGTGGAAGGCGGATGAGTTCCATGAACTCCGCCAAGGTAACATGTCCGTGGAGGAGTACACGTACCAGTTCATAGAGCTGGCTCGCTATGCCCCCAAGGAAGTGGACAAAGATTCCAAGAAGCAGGAAATGTTCAAGAAGGGACTGACTCCGGAACTGAGGACCCTGCTGACCCTCAGATCTACCCGGACTTCAACACCCTCATGAACATGGCAATACTCACAGAAAGAGTGAGGTCAGAAGAGAAGAAGGAAAACAAGCGCAAGTTTATGGAGCACAAGGCCAAGCAGCAAGAGCGGTCCCAGAGGCCGAGAAACTTTGGACACCCCACGTCCAGGTTCCAAGCTCCCATGCAGTACAGAACCCAATCCCAAGCCACGAGCTCGCAAGCCCCCAAAACCCAGTTCAAGCCCTACAACAACCAGAGTGCCATGAAGCCCCCACAGAAAAACACCAGCCAGATCACTGCCAACAACAACAACAGCTCCCGAGTGTGTTTCAACTGCCGATAAACCGGACACTTCATCGCCAATTGCCCGTATGCCAAAAAGCCAACCACTACCACCTACTCCAACTCGGTGAACGGGCCAAGGCCACTAGTGTCTGGAGCCAACTGCATGCGGGTGCGCAGCAACAATAACTTCGGCAACAACAACAGCAACCAGCAGATGAGGCAGCCCCAACAGTCGTATGGACGAGCCCGAGTCAACCACATCAATGCGCAGGAAGCACAGGAAGCACAAGGCGTAGTGCTCGGTGAGTTCCTGGTCAGCTCAGTCTTGGCTACCATATTGTTCGATTCGGGAGCATCGCACTCATTCATATCCTCAAGCTTTGTGGAAAAGCATAGCATACCCACAGTACTACTAAAATCACCCCTATTAACTCGAACGCCCGGAGGTGACATTAAGTGTCAACTGGGATGCCCCCGGGTAAGGATCATTTTAAGTGGGGTAGAGTTCCTAGCAGATCTAGTAGTACTGAAGTCCAAGGGGATAGATGTGATCCTTGGGATGGACTGGTTAAGCCAACACCATGGCCTTATAAGTTGCGCCGGTAAAGTAGTGCACCTAACCAACCCAGACGGGATACAAGTGACCTGCCACACCCGAGGACACAGGCCGGACATAATGGTTTTCAACATAGAAGCCAAGTCCATAGAAGATGTCCCAGTAGTGCGAGAATACCCAAATGTGTTCCCCGAAGAACTCCCTGGAATGCCATCAGATAGGGATATAAAGTTCGTCATCGACCTTATCCCTGGAACCTCTCCCATAGCCAAGAGACCCTATAGGATGGCAGCCCCTGAGTTGGCAGAATTGAAGAAGCAGCTAGGAGAACTCCAGTGAAGTGGGTTTATCAGACCGAGCTCATCACCATGGGGAGCCCCAGTGCTTTTCGTGGAGAAGAAGGATAGGAGCATGAGGATGTGGGTGGACTATCGCTCGCTGAACGAAGTCACTATCAAAAACAAGTACCCTCTCCCTAGAATAGATGATCTGTTTGACCAGCTGAAAGGAGCCAAGTATTTTTCGAAGGTGGATCTAAGGTCAGGGTACCACCAGCTCAAGATTAGGGAAAGTGACATCCCCAAGACTGCCTTTGTCACTCGCTACGGGCAGTATGAGTTCACCGTGATGTCCTTTGGACTCACCAATGCACCAGCATACTTTATGAACCTCATGAATAAGGTGTTCATGGAAGGGCTGGACAAGTTTGTCGTAGTCTTCATTGACGACATACTTGTTTACTCCAAGAGTGTGGAGGAACATGAGCATCATCTTCGAGTAGTGCTGGGAAAATTGAGGGCACACAAGCTGTACGCCAAGTTCAGCAAGTGTGAATTTTGGCTGGAGAAAATATCTTTCCTTGGGCATATTCTGACTGCAGAAGGAGTAGTTGTAGACCCCGGGAAAGTTGAAATAGTCTCCAACTGGCAACAACCCACCAACGTGAGCGAGATCAGAAGTTTCCTTGGTTTAGCAGGGTACTACCGGAGGTTTATTGAAGGATTTTCCAAGATTGCCCGACCCATGACGGAATTACTCAAGAAAGAGAAGAAGTTCAACTGGACTGAGTCATGCGAGAAAAGTTTCCAAGAGTTGAAGAGAAGATTGACCACAACCCCAGTGCTGACCTTGCCAGATATTCAACGAGACTTTGTCGTGTATTGCGACGCCTCCCGACAAGGGTTGGGATGTGTTCTCATGCAAGATGGGAAGGTAGTGGCATATGCTTCCCGTAAGCTCAAACCCCATGTGTAGAATTATCCCACCCATGATCTGGAGTTTGCAGCCGTAGTGCATGCCCTTAAGATTAGGAGACACTACCTGATTGGGAACAAGTGTGAAATCTACACGGACCACAAGAGTCTAAAATACATCTTCACCCAGCCTGAGCTGAACCTAAGGCAAAGAAGGTGGCTAGAGTTAGTCAAAGACTATAACTTAGAGATTCACTACCACCCAGGGAAGGCCAATGTAGTAGCAGACGCCCTAAGCCGGAAATCCTACGAGAAGGCAGCACCCAAGAGTGCCCAGTTGCAAGATGAAATGGCGCGGCTCAACGTGCACATCGTCCCCCAAGGCTACGTCCGCCAGCTGAGCATTCAGCCTACCCTAGAGGAGAAGATCCGGAAGGCCCCAGAAACCGATGAAAATATGATGAAAATCCGCAAGCATACAGGAGAGAACAAGGCCCCTGATTTTAGAGTAGATGAACAAGGCACCCTGTGGTATAAAAATAGGATATGCGTGCCGGAAGGCGGAGATTTTTGACAGACCATCATGGATGAGGCACACAACTCGGCATATTTCATTCACTCGGGATCCACCAAGATGTACATGGACTTAAAACAGAAGTATTGGTGGAATGGGATGAAAGCAGATATTGCCCGATTCGTCGCCCACTGCGATACTTGTCAGAGGATCAAAGCCGAACACCAGAAGCCCGCAGGATTGTTGCAGCCTTTACCAATCCCGGTATGGAAATGGGACGAGATAGGCATGGATTTCATAGTAGGGTTGCCAAGGACTCAGAAGGGACATGAATCCATATGGGTGATCCTGGACCGACTCACTAAAGTCGCTCACTTTCTACCCGTACGGACCACTTATGGTGGAGAGAAGTTGGCAAAACTCTACATAGAGAATATAGTAAAGCTGCATGGAGTGCCTAGCAGAATAGTCTCAGATAGAGGGACCCAGTTCACCTCTAGGTTCTGGAAAAGCCTGCATAAAGCCATGGGTACCAAGCTGGATTTCTGCTCAGCATACCACCCGCAGACAGACGGACAGACCGAGAGAGTAAATCAAGTTTTGGAAGACATGTTGAGAGCATGCGTCCTCACATATGGCAAAGACTGGGAACAGAGCCTACCGTATGCAGAATTCTCCTACAACAACGGCTACCAAGCAAGTCTGGGAATGTCACCATTCGAAGCACTATACGGGAGGAAATGTAGGACACCCCTGATGTGGTCGGAAGTAGGAGAGCGTGCCCTGGTTGGGCCCGCCCTTGTAAAGGAAGCCGAAGAGCGAGTAGCCGACATCCGAGAAAAGTTGAAAGCCGCCCAATCCCGACAGAAGAGCTACGCAGACAAGAAGAGGCGTGAAGCAAGCTTCAATCCAGGGGATTTCGCCTACCTCAAGGTTTCACCTATCCGAGGGACTCGGAGATTTCAAGTGCACGGAAAGTTGGCCCCTCGATACATCGGACCGTATAAAGTACTAAAGAGGGTCGGAGCAGTAGCATACCGGTTGGAGCTACCCGAAGAAATGTCAGATATACACCCAGTATTTCATATCTCCCAGCTACGTAGATGTTTGAAGGTTCTTGAATAAAAGCGAGTACCGGTAGAAACCATCGATCTACAGCCAGACCTTAGGTACCAGGAGGTGCCCGTCAAGATTTTGGACACAGTGGTCAAGCGGACGAGGACATCAGAAGTACGGGTATGCAGAGTCCAATGGAGCAGACACGAAGTGGAAGAAGCCACGTGGGAACGAGAAGACGCGTTGAAGAAAGAATTCCTCACCTGTTCGAAACCTAGCCGAATCTCGAGAGCAAGATTCATTTTAAGTGGGGTAGGTTTGTAACGCCCGCGTTTTTAGCTCCTAATAAATCACCTAATAAATCGCGCGTGTTTTCAAAACTGTCCAGCCGATCTCATTTGCCCCTTTCGAAACCCTGGTCACCGTCTCTCCCTCTCTCACCCTCGGCGCGCGTGCCGCGAATCCCGCCGCACGCGCCCGCACTCAATCCAGCACCCACGCGTGCCACCCCAGCGCCGCGGTCGGCCACCGTGCCGGAAATCCCGCGCACGCCGCGGTCCCGCCGACCAGTCCGCCTCGCCATCACCGCCGTCCCGAAAATCCCGCTGACGCCCGAAAAACCGGAAAATCCACAAAAAAACCCCTTCTCCTAATTTTCCTAGAAATTCTCCTAATTTTCTAAATCCCTTCTCTATTTTCTTCCCTTATTTTCCTTTTTCTATTTTCCTTTTCTCCTTTTCTTTTTTCCCTTCTTTTTCCCACCTTCTTCTTCCTTCGGTGGGTTCCAGGCCGCGACCCCCCTCCTGGCCGCAACCCCTCCTCGTCGCGCGACCTCCCCAATGCGCCCCCTCCAGGACCGGCCCCCTCCCTTCCCTCTCCTGCACCGGCCGACCCGACTCACCAGGTCAGCACGCAAGGCCGCCCCCGGCCGCCCGCAAAGCGGCCGACCATGGAGCACCCTCTCTCCCCGACAAACGAAGACCGAGCGGCCGAGTCGTCACCTCCAAACCGGCCACCATTACTCCCCGACGGTCTCCCCTCCACGCGCCACAGGCAGCCCCCGCACGACGGGTCAATTCACACAGCAGCCAATCGACCGAGAATCCCGCTGGCCGGAGTCCACGCCGGGATTTTTCCCGAACCTCCATTGCCGGCCATTGGAGCTCCGCGAAGCTCAAAATATCCTCGCCAAACCGACCTTCCCGCGCCTATAAAAGGGCCGGACCGGCTCCCCACCTCGCCCCGCACCTCCACGACCAATTTCCCCTCCTTCTTGAGCCCTCCATCGCCACCACCAGTGCAGCTCCGGTCACCACCGCGAACAGCCCCACTGCCAACCGTCGATCCGCCTCTCCGGAGCACCCCAGCCCGAGGTAAGAAGCGGAATCGGTTGCCCTCGACCTCCTCTTCGTTTCGCCCCAATTCCCGGTCGTCGTTGTGCACCAGGTCGCCGGCGCCCCTCCCCCCTTCCACGGTCGGCCTCCTGTCTCCTGCGTTCTGTGTCGTGAGGGAGGGAGGAAGAAGAAGGGCTTTTTGCCCAAAACCCCCTGCCCTTTTCCCACTTATCCAAAACCGACCCCCCTCTTTTTCCCTCACTATTTTCTTTCAAAACTGACCCTATGCTTTAAATTAAACCACAAAAACAACCCTGTCCCTTTACAATTATGCCCCTGGACTATTTAGTAACACCCCCGCTAGGTTTAAATATTATAATTAGGCCCTTTTCTTTTATAATAAAATACTAACAGGCCCCTAATTAACCCTAAACCCCTCCTTTAACTCGTCATTTCCTGCGCAATTTTAATCCAAATCGCGCCCAAACTTCCTCACACCCGTACCGGGTATACCGCCACCCATCCGTCACCCAAAACCCCTACATAATATTTATTTCCCTATTTTATTTAATTACCTTCCTCGAGCTCAGCCGGAGAAATTGTGTGTGCTTATATTGATTGCATGCTTGCCTATGTGTGCGCTATAGCCGACGAAGTAAACGAAGGAAGGTACCCCGAGCCGGAGTTTGGAGCCGACTACTGCGAGCAGGAGCCCGTGATCCCGAACACCTAGCCGGCACTCCCCGAAGACTTCGAAGACGGCAAGTTCAATCTCATCCTTTGATGCATGCTTTGGTCCTAGTTTTCTAAACACAACCCTATACCTGTTTTATAAACTGCATATTGTTTTACTGCAAAAACATGGTAGGATAGCCACCCTTGATTGCTATGATTGAACCTTGTTTTGGCCTAAATGTTTGCTTTAAAATGTGTGAGTGCTTTTAAAATGTGTGAGTGCTTTAAAAATGGAAATGGGATATGTTTGAAAAATGAGTAAAGAACTAGGTAGACGGGATGGACGTGTGTGTCAGGAGTATGGGTGAGCTCGTACCTGTGTGGTTGAGAATGTTGGGAGTTGTCCATCTTGTCGGTTAAGTACCGGGTTGTGTGACATCTCACCTGACCCAAATCATCGTACAACCACTCGACCGTTGTATGTGGCAACGGCTTAGCATAAACCACACTAGTTAATCTACTTGCCATCTGGTGTGCGGGTGAGCAGCGGGAGACCAAGGAGTAGGGGTACGCTCTGTGTGAGGTACGCCCTGGTTATGTGGGATAACCCCTGGGTGCTTTCGTGGTGGCTCGTAGTGTTAGCTAAGGTGGGTAATGGCTTTGATAGGATCCGTGCCGGCACTAAGGTGTCCGTGTGACGGTACCCTACTTGTGGGTAAAGATGTACAACCTCTGCAGAGTGTCATACCTATTCGAATAGTCGTGTCCACGGTATTGGACGAGTCACGGTGTGGTCACAAAACTAGTGTTTGGGTTTGGGAAGTTTTCTGGCGTGAGTTGTTTTCCGGGTGAAGTTTGTGGCTGTGTGCCTGGGCTACTACGGACGGGGAGTCCGGTAGTTCCACAGTGGTTTTCCTAAAAACAATTGAGTCACTTTGGTTATGAAAATGATTTGCGAAAACCTTTTTGAAACGAACCCCTGCATGTGTAAAATGAACCTTAACCTGATCCTTGTTATACTCTATGCATGATTCTGCTTATAAGCCTCTCCGTGGGTGGGGTTGGATTTGCTGAGTACGTATGTGCTCACCCTTGTTTTACTAACTATTTTTTAGAGGAGGATCCCGATTACATTCCCGAAGACGTCGAGTAGGTCGTTGCCCTACACCCAACCGTGCCTGTGTACCCAGGGCCTCCATAGAAAGCTTCCTTGGTGTGGTACTCTGATGAGGCTATGGAAGCCTTTGCTATCGTAGTGTGGTCGTTAGTGTTTGTGTTGTTCCTTGTAGCGTTCGCACTGCCGTGCCCTCTGTGTCGCCGTGATGTAAAAGACTGATCCACCTGTTGTAATAAATGTGTTACCAGCCTCCTGGGACTGGTATTTGTGTCACATTTAGTCACCTCTGATGAGGGGACGCTTCAACCACAGACAGAGATGTACAGGTGCAGCCGGATTTTGGCTCACGACGGCTGGAGGAGATGGCCGGCTCGAGGTTTCGCGCGGGCGACGATACTCTGGTGGCAGTGAAGTGTCGAGGACCGACGACGTGGGTTCAACTCGGCATCGTGATCCTCCTGGAGGCATATGCTTGCTCCAACGAGCATCCCAGGCGGCGAATCGACGCCGGGACGGCCGGCGGCGCTCTGTACTGCCAGTAGCTCCAGCGGCAACGTTGTAGCGCGACAATGCGAGGGGGGCAGGACGAGAGCAGGGGGAAGCGAGGGCTCGACATCTCGATTTTATGGACGACGGCAACGGGCCGGCGGCGGCGGCGGTGGCCAGCAGGTAGACAATGCAAAGACGCAGGGAAAAAATGGATGTGTCATGTGTGTGCGTCTGTGGGAAACAATCGTCCTGTTCGCTTGGCTTATCAAGTTATCAGCCACCAGCCAGCAGTACTTTTCTCTCACAACAAACCACCAAGAAGAACTTCAGCCCCAAGAAGATTTTCTATCGTAACGTACCAAGACTAGCCATCAGCCACCAGCCAACGGAACAGGCTGGATGGCCGGTTGTGACTTGTGTGGGCCAGGATGTGGGCCAGGGTGATTTGGAGAATCAGATTTGTCGAGTCTGTTGGATATCCCACCGTTTGTGAGGATTTTTTCTTTTTTACAGACGTTCAAAACTTTTAAATTTAGCTAAGATTTTAGCAAAGTTGTTGGAGTTGCTCTAATGATGCCTGTTGGTTGTTCTAATACTCTGACTCTGTAAGTGCTGACAAAGGCGGGAGACGATGGGCCATGCGGCCATGGACGCACACGCACTAAACACATTGCCGCGCTCGCTTCAGGATCACCAGCTTTTGTCACTTGTGAACGAAAACTGGCAGCCTTCCCGTTCCCGCACCGAAAAATCGCCGGTGGCAGCTGCCATCTTCTGAGAAAAACGCTGGAGCTTTTGTCAAGTGACTCTGGGCACGAAAAACCGAAATAACCGAACCGAACCGAAATACCCGAGAACCGAACCGAATTAACCGAACCGATCGGTTTCGGTTCCAAATTCGGTTCCAACATCTAATTACCCGAAATTCCTACGGGTAATTCGGTTCCAGGCCTCGGATTCCCGAATTTCCCGAAATACCCGAAAATACAGGAGGCCCATGATGAAAAAAGAAAAAACAAGGCAGCCCACCAAGGCCCAAGTCCCTGGAACCCTAACCTTATCCCTTTGATCCCCACCCCGCACACACACCAACACACGCGGCCCGCGCCGCCCCGACCCCCCCTCGCCCGGCCGCGGCCCCCCCGACCCTCCTCGCGCCGCCGCGGCCTCCACGGCGTCCACGCCCCGACGCCCGTCGCCCGGCCGCACGCGCCAGTCGCGCCCCCGTCGCCCGTCGCCCGCCGCACGCCCGCAGGCCGCACCACGCCGCCCGTCGCCCGAAGCCGTCGTCGGCTCGTCGCCCGCCGCCCGCACCCCCGTAGCAACGCCCCCCGGCCGGCCGGCCGCCCGCCCGCCGCCGCGCGAGTCCACGCCACTCGGACACGCCACGACGCGGCTCCCCACCCCCCCGACCCCGAGCCGCCGTCGCCCGTCGCGCCCGCCCGCCCGCACCCCCCGCACGCGCGCGCCGCGCCCGCCGCCCCCCACCGCTGTGTCCACGTTCATTTGAATGTGCTGTTTTTTTATTTTTTTTACAATGTTCGGTTCCTTTCGGGATTACCCGAACCCGAACCGAATTTCCCGAAACCGAACCCGAATTTCCCGAACCCGAAATAGAAACCGATCGGTACCGATTACTAGATAACCGAATTTCCCGAAGAACCGAAGTACCGAACCGATCGGATTCGGGTACCCGAACGCCCAGAGTGATTGTCAAGTGCGCTGCGCTGTTACACGCGCGCCTACCGAGCAGAGACAGCGCGAGCTGTCCTGCAAACTTGTTGCAGATGCAGGCTACCCGACGCTTGCAGTAAAAAAATTGGACCGGGTGAAAATGGAGAGGGGTCTTTTCTTTGAAAAAAAATGGAGAGGGGAAGACTCGTGGGATCAGCTGGTCAGGAGGTCGGTGACGGGTTGGTTGACCGCGGAGGCTCGCACGTGAGAGCATGTGCATCATGGCACAGGGCCGCGTTTCGTACGGTGGTAAACGTGGAGTTGGAATCGGACGGCGGAATCCATCCAAGTCGCGTCCCCCGCTCTCCCCTCCACACGGACCTAATATGCATACAAGTACTGTACAATTTCTTTCTTAAAAAGACTAGGATCGTGCCCGTGCGTTGCTACGGGCAGCAACATATTAACTACAACATATGAACATCCAATAAGATAATATTAATGTGAAAATAAACATGGATATTAAAAGGGACTTTTCGAGTTTCTGAATTAAACAAACTAGATAATAGTTAAACCAAAGATACATTAAGTACCAAAGTCAACATTGATAATGTTTCTTAACATTATTGCATCATCGAATTAGTAGTACATTCCATCAACACCTAACCTCCCTCCACCACCAAAATACTTCCACCAGCAAACTGGATATGAAAACTTAATGAACAATTTTCATAGTTCGATGAATGTTTCCGTGATATCTTCAAACTTTGTCTTGACGGAAAGGTTCGTGGCACATGCGCCCAGCCCAATGGCAAATATAATGTGATGTTCAATTGACATGAGATTATTAATATTTTCATATCATTGGTATATACTGTCAATTATATTACAACAGCTTCACATCGTCAGCAAATAGACTGAGAGAAGTGACAAATCATATGATTGTTTAAAGAAGGTTACTAAGATAGAATGGTGCCCATATAATGGAATATAATTTTTTCTCTCTAAAACTGCAAGTAGCAATCCAGTGGTGATCGGTGACAGATGGTCAAAAACCGAGGAAAGAGCAAGAAATGTAACAAACCACATTGCCGCTTCCCTTGGGAGGTCTTTAAGGCCTACATGGCATCTGCAATTATGCAATCGGGGGTGTTAGACCACTGAAACATTGAAAACCAGCCAGCAAGAAGCAAGATGCAAAGAAAGTTCCAAATAAATAAAACAAGGGGTAGATAGAAAGATTTTTGAACCATACCTGTTGATCAGTGATGTACAAGAGACACATACATAGTAAGCCTACGAAACAATGAATATTTAAATTATGAGAATAAAATTAGGTAACCATCCAAAGTACATGAAGGCATATTAGTTTCTTAACGGGGTACAACTAAATGCAAATGGGAGAAATTAAAGCACAGGCAAAAAGCTCTTAATGCAGTTATGCTTACATATACAAATTTCAAGTTAGATTTATGCTATCAGAGGAAATAAATTATGTGTATCAGCCTACTATGCAATAATATATTTACCTGATCTTGAAAAAAATGTAAAACGAAAATACAACTTTTTTTAATGAATTTTCATGCTTGACCAAATTCCTCCAGCATCAACATGAGAACATGCAGCAAACTGTCAATGCAGTGTAAGGATCCCCTGATCAAAGTTTGTAATGTCAAAACAGGCACAATAATTCCATTATACATCAAATTTGAATATATCCAATTTACTTTCACACTGAAGCAACTACTAATAAAGATATGTGCAGGCTTTCTAATGTGTTATCAGCAGTATCAGAGAATTGTTAAAGACTATACACCACTGGCCAAAATATGTTATCAGTAGCATCTTCCCGAGCAGGAAGCCAAGGCAGATTCATTAACCTTTATATATACACTTGCGCATTAAATGATAGTTCTATTTGAAGTACCGAATTTTGATCTAGCTTAGTATCTAAAATGTTGGCTATTATCAAAACATTATTTATGATTTGGTTGCTGCCTTTTTTATAAGATAAGCACCATATGTAGCTACACCTGATCAAAACCACTTCAAAACATGAGGTAAAAAATGACAGCTACAAGCATAGTGACAGAACATCACCTCATAGTGAGTAAGTGTTAGTTAAGTACATAATCTTAACTTTAAGTTGACTGGCAAAACTAATTTAAGTGCAGCCATACTCCTCTGAAGCACAACACACCTCAACGCATAATATCATGTAGTAGCAACCTGAGAATCGTAAATAGTCGATTAATAAAGAAAAGATTTGGCATACAGCTAAATTAGAATAAGAAACAAATTATAGTAGTCATTCCTGCATATTAGTACTTCCAACAGCATTTTTATCACCATTGTGATCACTCTACATATTTGACAAGCCATTCATTTAGCGATTCACCATCCTGTGTGTATTGTTTCATCAAATTTTAGAAAATGATTAAGAAAGAAATATTACCATATCCCCTGTGACTTCCTCTCATAACTGCAAAGGGACAAATGGTACTATGAAAACACATCAAGACATGTATGGTACGGTATTCAGCATCGAGTGTACTACAAGAATAGAATAGAAAACTATAAATAGAAAAAATATCTGATCTAAAATTGGAAGCATCGTCTAATTATAATGTTTCAAATTCAGCAGAGATATGGTTCATCAAGGCACCGGTCCGGAGAGGCTTGGTGGTGGCGACCCGAAAAAACAGAGGCACGTGGCCGGAGAGGAACGGTGCGACGGCCCAGAGAGGCACGGTGGCGATGGCGTTGAGCCGGCGGTGTCGACCGGTGCTCCTGCAAGCGGACGACGATGGGAGTACAGGTAGGGTTTCGGCTTGGGGGTTCAGATCGGAGGGAGAGCGGCGCGGACTGGGGCGACCAGCGGAGGGAGGGTGGGACCGGGGGCAACGCGGTGGAGCGGACGCGCGGAGGGGTGGGCGGACGCGTGGTGTCGAGAGGAAAAAAAAGACGTACCAACTTTGATCTTAAGTTGATTCTTTTTAGTAGTAGAGATACAATAAACTTTCACTATGAGGTGCAAACAAAGTAGGTGAGGAAGGACCTGGGCCTTGTAGATTAGGGTAACAACATTATGTTGACATGGGAGAGTTGGATGCCGTGGTTGTGGCCAAGCTCAAGTGGTCGCCCGCAGTCGCCGCACATAAAATGTTAATGATGAATAGCACTTAAAGATAATCATGGATCTGCCATGTTGGAAGGCATCGCAGCATAGAAGTAAAAATCATTGGCATGCATTAGTTAAACTAAAACTCTATGTACTACTAAAATTTACAAGTATTTTGCAACCTGATGATGGTCAAGATCATTAAAGAATGACAAGCATTTCCGTAACATGCTGGTGATGGTCGATGGATGGTAAGTCCTCTTAGCAGTGAAATAGACACGTACATTGAAGTATGCCCTTTTATTTAACCATGCATTAATGGTTATGTGGTGTAGAAATGCCAAAAAAGTTGATTTTTCCCAAGCTCAACTCACCAAAACTATGTAAAGGCCAATTCGCTTCCCATTATGGATTTTGCAAAAAAGAAATGATTTTTCCCAAAGTTCAGTTAACACCTAACCACCACTTTCTGAAATAAAAAGGCTATGCAAGTAATGCTAATTATCAAAGCTATATCAATAGAAATTATTTGACATCAAACAATCTAAAGGATATCAACAAAAGGGTAGAACAATAATGACATAAATCAAGTGTACCTTAGAAATATAATAGTTGGAATTTAGATGACAAAAAATAATGTGGTGAGGAAAATAATGAAATGTTGATCCAGTACTTGTTCCATAGCAGATCAAGAAGGTGAGAGTCCAGGAATGACTTGTCCAAAGCATAGTATACGGCAAGAAACGAGAACTTAGTAATCCTAATAGGATAGCTCTGCACTATCAATGCCATGAGGGAGACTATGGACATAACACTACATCAAGGTAGTTAGTTATATTGTTGGAAGAACTACTTTAATAAATACTTATGCTTGCCATCTAGATGTTGCAGTTCTCAAGCTCCAAATATTTGTCAGCACTACTTGTGGATTGTAGGAAAATGCAGAGCCTACTCATATAGCACTACATCATTAAAAAGAAAAAGAAAATAATCCTATATAAAAGATTGGTGTTACCTACGAAGTTCTTCTCCCAATCCACTTATGGCATCACAGGCTCTGCAATTGCCTATCTTGTTGCCCCTAGATTGAACATAAAATCATTTTATTTAGTTACAACAGTATCGGAAGAGAAATAACATTATAATAATAAATATTAAGGTCTAAGTTACATCTCAAGGTTCAGAAAAGTTATGTTTAGTTTGCCAAAATTCGAAAAATGACATGGTGGGGCCAGGAAAAAAGAGATATATTTGTTAAATCTATTTACTTATTGCAATAGTATAGCATCTACTTTAGCAATCCGTTTGTGTAGCAGCAAGAGTGTAGTTAAAACCCAAACAGTAACCTTCAGTTGCAAGCACAACTAACTGCTCAAGACATTATTAGCATATATCACATTCTCAGGGTGCCATATTGATAAATGTCAAGATTCCAAAATAAGCATACACCATGAATAAACTGTTATTCTGTCACAATTGTCCTACAAACTGCTAGTCAGGATTGCACGATCAAATCAGAGTTTCATGAGAAAGGAAACAAATAATTTGTTGTGGTATCATGGATAAGAATGGAACACAATATTTTCAGCTGGAGTATGGTGTAACACAAACAATTGTATGTGTTGCATGGCAAGGTGTCATGGCCAGAATATATATATCAAATAGTAAGATCTATGACCATAACATTAACACATGTGATCAAGTTAACATGATAACTGCAATCTCCTTTTCATCAATTAATAGGAACTAATGGATAAGAAGAGGCTAAGGTGACTTTGCAACTACACCGGTGATTGGCACGGCATGGGGGTCGGCTGTGGTGGTGAAACAGAGGAGGAGGTCGAGAGGGTCCTGCACATGTGCTTACCGGTAAAGGACGCGATGCAGTAGCCGGCGCGGCGGCGATGCTCCAGCCCGAATTTGGGGCGGCCGGTGATGTTGGTCGGCACGGGATCCGCGACACGGCGACACTCGGGTGGATCTTCGAACCGCAGGGGAAATTGGATCGCCGGCGACATGAAGCAATGGAATGGGGGAGACAGCGGGGGCGAGAGAGGCCGGAGAGAGCGGGGGCGAGAGGGAGCCGAGGGCGGCTTGGTGGGGGGCGGCGGCGGCGCGGGAGGGACGACGGGACGACGGAGGGCACGGAGAAAGGGGGGCGCACTACGGCCGACGGGAGGGCGGGGAACGGCGGCCAACGCGAGAGGGCGGGGAGGCGTGGATGGTGGCGGCGAGGTGGCCCGGAGAGGTGCGGCGGCGTGGTGACCCAGAGAGGCGCAGCGGCGACCCGACGCTCTTGGATGGTGGAAAAAATAGGAAGGCTGTGTTGGGTGAGGACGTCGACGCCGATTCCACGATGCATCATGACGATGACGGAGACGGTGTGGTACGGGGTCGCACGAACGAAGGAGACGGCGGGGCGCGGCATGGGGAAGAGCAGATGCGGCGTAGGGGAGACAGCGGACGGTGGGGCGTTGCGGCGGGGCGCGGCGACGGCGCGACTGAGGGGAGGGGAACAACAGCGGTGGCGAACGGGGATGCACTTCCGAGGGTGAGTGCGCGAGGGAGGATGAGGGGCTAGGGTTAGGGTTGAGTTGGGTGGCAGGCGTGGTGGTGGTGGGACGAAGGAGGGAGATGCGGGAGAGAGAGGATGGCGGAGGAAGATGCGGGGTGGGTGAGGCGTGGGGAAGGAATTGATTGGAGAGAGAGGGGGGAGGCGCGGGGCGAAGCGGAGGCGCGGGCGGACGGCGGACGCACGAGGGAGCGGATGAAAGGACTAATGGGTTTTTTTCTCCACTTCATACTTTTTAGTAGTAGAGATTATTAAAGAAAGAATTGTATTACATCGAAGTTGAGTACATTACCAAGTTACACATAACATTCTCAATGTACTCACACTTTGAGCAGCTCCAAATCTCCGAAGCCATTCCACTTTTTAAGTGTTTGATAGAGCTCCAGCAAGAACTGCTGAAGAAGCCAGAGCTGGAGCCTTACCAAACAACGCTCAGCTTCGTGCTTCATATTGTCATTGAACTATCCTCACATAAGCGATTGGGCCACAACGCTATTTATTTTCCCGCCAATAGGAATTTTTTTATACTTAATTTTCGATGATTTTCCGAAAACAAATAGTCATTTGAAACTTTATCAAAAGTAGCCTCAAACCGCCAATTCAACTGGTGGCAGGATGAAGGACCGATACGGCGAACCAGAGAGGGGGGGAGTGAATGGGAGCCGATAAAAATTCTTCTCGATGGAGATGAGAACTCCAACAAGACGAACGCGGCTTCCAACACACGTCTCCGACTCACTACCCAAGTTGGCCAAGCCCACGTAGCCACTGGAGTGCCACTGGACCTAGGAACCAACACACACGGCCTTCCGACTCGAGAACGCAGCGGAACAACAAACCCCGAGTCTACAGACCCACACCCGCCGACCGGTGAGCACCACCGGTCGACCGGTCCCTACCGGTGAACCCGAGCAACTTCCACTAAGTGGCTCCACACCGGCCGACCAGGTGAGACGCACCGGTCGGACCGATGGCGACCGTAAAGCCCCCAAGGCACCAAACAGAGCCAACCGACCACCAAACGAACCCAAACTCGAAACGACGAAGCACCACGGGACAACAAAGAACACACCAAGACGCTCACCCGAACAAAAACCCACAAGGGCCCGCACCGGTCGACCGGCCAAGAGCACCGGTCGGACCGGTGTAGCCCGGGCGACTCGGGATGAACAAGACACCCGTGGGTCAACTCCCCCAAATCCAAATCTCGATCTCCCGAATCGCTCCACGGACTTGAACAAGACTTTGGGGATATCAGGAGCACCTCATGAGGAGTCCATAGCCAAGTTTAATCCCACCAAATCTCGTCCAAAAAGGAGGAATCGAAGAAATCCCGCCGAAAGCACTTCCAACCCAAGAACTCAAGAAACCCCAAATTCGAGCAACTTTTCTCACGGATTTGGGAGGGGAATCACAGCCCAAAGAACCACGAAGGATTCCCACAAATTTCCCCCACCGAATCACCAAGAGAAAAGCCCCAAAAACACTCCAAAGAAATCACCGGAAGAGGGCTCCGAAAATCACCACAAAAAACGACCGAGTAAAACACATCCAAACCTTGAGGAATCACGCCGAATCATCTATACATGAAACAAGGATTCGTACAAGGTCTAGCAAGCCGCCCGATCATCCATCCCTCTCTACAAGATCTCTCCGTGAAGCCCTCTTGCTAGTCCTAAGGAAAACCTAGAGAAAATAGGTGGAAAAATAGGAAAACAAATGAGCTAGGGTTCCAAGAGTTGGCTGCCATCCTCTCACCTCTTGGGTTATATAGGCGGCAACCGAATGTCTAAAATGCCCCTCTCTACTAACTAGGGATACAAGCCCCTCAAGGGCGAATTTGGAATTCTTGATGTCTTCACCATCGGACGGATGCCCGGCGACCGCACCCCTCGCGTAGCCTCGACGCAAGCCATGCGATCCCGACGCGTGTCCTCCGCTTCGAAGATTCCGGACCGCGTCGCCGCACACCGGTCGACCGGTGCTCATCACCGGCCGACCGGTCCCCACCGGTCAGACCGGTCGACCCACCGGCCGACCGGTCCGGTGCCGCCGCATCTCCGTCTTCGGTTCTCCGGTCTTGGCTTTGTGGATCAACCAAGGAACCCAGGTGGTTTTTCGGTGAACCACCGGAAACCCCGCGAACTTGGTGTAGCCTCCGCCAATCTCCACTCATGACTCGGCTCCCACGTAGTCCCGGCTCGACCTTGGTTTTGAGGCTCAACCAAGAAACCGTCCACGACTTCATCTTGCTTCGTTCATGCCACCATGCGGCCCGCACTTGACCCCCGCCGGCCACCGGTCCCTCGAACAAAGCCTACTTGTCTTCTCCACACCTGGAGGCCTCACCGGCGACGACCTTTCGCGCTTGTTCTTCACCTGCACCAACACGAGTCAAGCCTCAACCTGCACCTGCAATACTTAGCTAAGAATCAGTCCACACAACGTTGTCAATCACTCATCACACAAGGAAGCGACCATCCACCGGTCCTCGAACCACACATGGTCATCAATCTCCCCCTTGATGAGTGCATTGACAACACCCACACGAAAGTAACAAGAGAGAAAAGAAAAAGAAAAGAAACGAACAAAAAGAAACTCCAACAAGCGATCGAAAGCCAAACAAAGACAAAGAGCAAGATCACTTGAAGGAAACAAGTCTCGGACCCCTTAGGCAAGGGCAACGGCTCGACACATCCGAGACAAAGCAAAGCTCAAGCAAAGAGCGCAATCCACCGAATCAAAGCTCGAAAACTCTCAAAGAGCTCCCCCCGCACACATGCAAGCTCCCCGAACCAATGCAACTCCCCCCGGACGAATGCATGCAAAACAAGCTTGAAAACGGGGGGTACCGCAGCAATTTTCAGCTCACACCGGGCCGACCGGTCATCACCACCGGTCGATCGGTGCCTAACATATGTACAGACCAAAGCACTCACACCGGTCGGACCGGTGCTCATCACCGGTCGACCGGTGTACAACAGAGCCCGTAAATGGCTCGAAACCACCCGAAAACCTTCTAAACACGTCCAAAGAAGCCATTTCAAGCTCAAACTTCTCCCCCTTGTTGGCAATGCATGAATCAAGCCAAAAATGCAAAACTTTCAACCTAGAGCTTCTCAAATATACAAAATTCAACATAGGATGCTACACATGTCCAAATGAGCAAGTTAGATACTCTACGCCTTCGTATCGACCTCAACTACATGATCACCAAGTTTCACAACCATTGGACGAAGCTAAGATGGATTTTGGCAATTTTGCGAGAAACTTGCCTCTCATGAGCAAAGTCCTAAACATGATCAAAGCATATCAAAATGGCAAAGCCACACAAACTTCATGCTAGGATAGCCATTCTAATCATAAGACCATCACAAACACCCACAAGCACCTCATGTCATGTCAAAGCCACCGAGCCATGTGCCTACTTCTATGTATGAGACTTCTCATTGGTAGGCATCATGCAACGGTTTAGCACCCAAAGCAAATTTAATTCAGCACATATGACAAGGGAGCATATATTCCAAGCATTTTTCATTTCATTTTCAGATTTGTAAATGGTACATGAAATGTCTTTGCGACAAAAAGGAACTTATGCCCCTCCACAAGATAAACCAAGAGGGCTAAACATTCATGATGGCAAATGAGCCTTTGGCCCCATATGATCAATAAACTAGCTATCCAACCACAAATTAAGCATAGCAAGGCCACAAAAACATGTCAAGAGCATGTAAAGGCATTTACACATGAGAGAGCATACATGTGACATTTTTCAAAAGCATAGCTATCAACCATGGATTATTCATCAAGATCATCAAGAGCTAAGCCAAACTAACCGTAGCATACCAAACAAGCTCATAAAGACATATATTTCATTCCATGGTTAACAATGTATATGAGAGAAGCTTTTCCTAACCAATGCATATGATACAAAATGCATGTAATCTAAGGAAAGAAATGCACATATGCCATGCCAAAAGCAAGAAATGCACAAAGGAAAGCTATACAAATGCTACAAACCGGCTCCTCGAGGGGAGGCAAAACGGGCTCGACACCACCGGCAAAAGAGAGCTCCCACACACCCAACTCAAGAAATCAAACACACACCAAGTTCCCCCCGCAAACGAGTGAAAGTTGCTTGATCTAGGGGTTTGGTGAAAATATCGGCTAGTTGGTCATGTGTGGGTACATGGATCAAAGCTATCTTTCCTTTCTCAACATTGTCTCTCAGAAAATGATACCTCACTTCTATGTGCTTGGTTTTGGAATGAAGCACTGGGTTCTTTGCAACGCTTATGGCACTGGTGCTATCACATTGAAGTGGGACATGGGTATACTCCTCACCAAAGTCACTCATGGTGTAGGTGATCCAAAGGAGCTGAGAGCAACAACTAGCAGCGGCAACATACTCGGCCTCGGCCGTGGATTGAGCAACACTCGACTGCTTGCGGGAAGACCAAGACACCAAATAAGAACCCAAAAACTGGCAAGTCCCAGAGGTGGACTTCCTATCCAACCGACACCCGGCAAAATCCGCGTCTGAAAAACCATGAAGCGCCAAAGAAGAGGACGCGGAGTACCAAAGGCCGAAGTCGGGAGTGTGACGCAAGTACCCGAAAATTCTCTTCACCGCTTGCCGATGCGAAGTCCTCGAGACGCTTGAAAACGAGCGCACGGACACACCGAGAACGCGTATGTCCCGCCTCGTCGCCGTCAAGTAGAGGAGTGACCCGATCATGCTCCGGTACTCCTTCTGGTCCACGTGTTCACCCTCCTCGTCCGCATCAAGAGCTGTAGTCGTACTCATTGGCGTCGTCATAACCTTGGAGTCCTCCATCTTGAACTTCCGCACAATGTCCTTGGTGTACTTAGCCTGGTGCACAAATGTTCCTTCCTTTGATTGCTTGATTTGTAGCCCAAGGAAGAACTGCAACTCACCCATCATGCTCATCTCAAACTCCCTGCTCATATCATCTGCAAACCTCGCAACAAGAGAGTTAGATGAGCCACCAAAGACAATATCATCCACGTACACCCGCACAATCGGGATATCTCTCGCCCCGTCTCAAGCAAAAACAAGGTCCGATCGACCTTCCCAATCTCAAAACCTCTCTCAAACAAGAACCCCCTCAACCTCGCCATACCAAGCTCTAGGCGCCCGTTTCAACCCATACGGCCGCCTTCCTCAACTTGTACACCGGTGGGGGTACTTCTCACTCTCAAACCCCGGAGGTCGCCTCACATACACTTCTTCCTCCAACACTCCATTCAGAAAAGCACTCTTCACATCCATTTGGTGCAACTTGAACCCTTTAGCCACGGAAAAGGCTAGAAGGATCCTAATCGCCTCCAAACGGGCTACGGGAGCGAAGGTCTCCTCGTAGTCAATCCCCTCCTTCTGACTGAACCCTTGAGCAACAAGTCTCGACTTGTTCCTCACAACCTCACCCTTCTCTCCCTCTTTGTTTTTCCACACCCACTTGGTACCAATCGGCTTACACCCTGGGGGAGGGTCAACCAACTCCCACACCCGATTCCTCTCAAAGTTCTCCAACTCCTCATGCATCGAGTTAACCCAATTGTGATCAGATAGTGCGTGTCCAATGTCTTTGGGCTCGAAAGAAGCAACAAATGCAGCATGAGCAAAATGGGAATTGTTTCGAACCCTCGACCGTGTAGTGCGTTCATTCATGTCGCCGATGATCCTCGAAGCTGGGTGATCCACTTGAACTCGCCGGGGAGGTTCTCGCCTCAAAGCTACCTCCCCCTCAACATCAGCTTCTCCTCGTTCTTGATTTGTCGTCGTAGGTGTAGCAGAGGGTCCATCCATCATCGTCGTCGAAGTAGTGGGTACATGTTCAGCTGGGGGCACCGCACCACCATCCTCATCATCACCATGTTCATGCTCCTCCTCCTGAAAGATCTCCTCGCCAAGCTCATCATCACCTGCACACTCAAAAACAAGCTGACTACGTGGCTCTGTCTCGTCGAAGGTTACCTCGCAAGTCTCCACGATTTGGTTAGTTTCAAGATTGAGCACACGATATGCTCTAGAATGAGATGCATAACCAAAGAAAATGCCATCGACGTACCTAGCCTCAAACTTATCCAACTTCCCGCCTTTCTTCGAATGAAACACTTGCAACCAAAGACATGGAAGTGACTCACCTTGGGTGTGCGGCCATGCATCAACTCATAGCATGTCCTCTTCTTGTGCACTCGAGGTATATCCCGTTCGACACATAGCACGCGGTATTCACCGCCTCGCCCCAATACCTCCTCGGAGTCCTATGCTCATCAAGCATCGTCCGAGCCATCTCGCACAAGGTCCCGTTCTTCCTTTCCACAACACCATTCGGGGAGGCGTATACGGACTCGAAAACTGGTGCTCAAGACCCACGTCATGACAAAAGGTTTCAAAACGAGAGTTCCTGAATTCCGAGCCATTATCACTACGGATAGCTCGTATGGCATCTCCGTGCCTCTCGTTCCTCAACCTCAAGACTAGATCTCGAACAAAACCAAACGTCTCCCCCTTATCCTCGAGAAAGAACACCCACGCATACCGAGAATAGTCGTCCACCACAACAAGGACATACCACTTCCCACCCGCAGATCGCACACGAGCTGGGCCAACAAGGTCCATATGGAGCAGCTCGCATGGACGCTCAGTCATCACATCGGTGAGAGGCGGGTGAGAAGAAGCCACCATCTTGGCATGCCTACACGGAGCACAAACCAACTCTATATCAAGCCCCAGCCGTGGCAATCCTCGGACCAAATTGAGTTTACTCAAGCGAGACAAAAGGTCAAAGCTCAAGTGACCCAACTTCCTATGCCACTTCCACAACTCACTCGAAGAACCAGCCAAGAAACAACGCTCAACACCCGAAGACTGAGAAAAATCAGCACGAAACACCTGACCCTCGGGAACGACCATACAAACAAGGTCCCCTCGAGAGTCAACAATCCGAGAACCACCCTACGAAACAACACCTCAAAACCCTCATCCAACAACCGAGACACGTAAAGCAAATTGTACCCCCGCCGATTGAACAAGAGCAACACGCCTCGAGTGATCTTGTCACTCACTTTTATCTCACCTTCCGAAAGCACACGCCCACGCCCATTGTCCCCAAAAGTGATGTACCTCTTCGTCACCACCGGACGAGACTTGAGAACCACCCCCTGTCTCCGGTCATATGCCTCGAACAACCGGAGTCAATCAACCAAATGTTCTTCAAGTCTCCCACCCGAAAATCAAAAATAGGCACGTGAGCGAACAAACGACTCAAAGATCGGGGTTAGTACCAAAGGAGGAAAACCAAGCCGAGTCATTTGCTCGAAAGTGGGGTTAGCACCAACCAAAGCATCTCTCCTACCAAAGCTACCTCCACGAACACCACCACGGTAACCACCCTGAGGGAACCACCCCTCTCTACCTGGAGGAGGACCAAAACCACGCAAGAAGGCCCGTGGAACGTCCTTCCTCTCCAACTCACCGCCACGACTCCTCCAATCCCCGTATTGAGCACGAGGTGGAGAACGCCTAGCAAACTGACCACCCGCACCCTTTCCGCCCCAACCACCGAACCACGACCACCGAAACAACCCTCGCACCCGTACGAGCTCGAAACCCGAACATCCGTCCGTCCGTGCCCGCACCGGTCCGACCGGTGCCCCACACCGTCCGACCGGTGTGACCCGGGACAAGCAACACCACCCGGCAGCCCTTCTTCTCTCCCCAAGCCCGAACCGTCCTCACAATCGCCTTGCCCCCGGGCATCCGCATACGAGGCTCAAGTACACCATCGGAAGGGTGGTACTTGTCCTTGTTTGCCCACTCCTTCCTCATTCTCTCCTCTCGCTTCCTCTTGAAGCAAAACTCCTCCTTATGGCCATCTCTCCCACAATAGCCACATTGGAACCTCACAAGCTTAGGCTTTGGCTTGGGATGTGGCTGCTCACTCGGTTTCTCTCCACTCAAACCCTCCACCGGTTTCTCACCACTTGCCTTCTCTCTCTCCTTCCCAAAGAACACTTTCCCCGAAGTGGTCACAAACTTGAGAGGCTTTTGTAGGTCATTTGTGGGTGTAGGAAACACGGGTGGAGCTGGGGTTGTGTCTAGCCGGTTCCTTAGATGGTTAGGTTTTGGTGGGAACTCATTCTTGTGGTGGGTTTTTGGTGGCTCCGGGATATTCTCTCCACTTCCCTCACCAACCTTGTTTGCTCCAAGCCCCTCTCCATCTTGCCTCTTAAAGGCCTCGATCATCATCCTCAACTAAGGCTCGTGACCGGACAACCACCCCATCAACTTCCTCAAATCATCATTCTCATCCTGCAAACGGTCAACATAATGTGCAAGCTCCAAATTTTTCAATGCATGCATTTCACAGGTAGAGCAAGATGTAGGCATGGGTTCCTTCAATTTAGCCTCGAGCGAACTAGTGTAAGCATGCATCTCATCAATCTTAGCATGCAAAACAGGGCATGAAGTGCAAGCACCTAGCAAAGCAGGTCTAGACTTAAGCTCGGCCACCTCAACCCTAAGCACATCTAGTTCCTCACACTTGGAGGCATGCTTCTCCTTAAACAAAGCAAGATCAGCAAGGAATATGGAGCAATCAAGCACAATCATTCTCATCAGAAACAACAGGGCTAGCCTTAAGCGAATCAATCTCAAGCTTGCTATCAAGCACCTGTGTCTCTAGCTCAGCCACTCTAGTCCTAGCATCCTCGAGTGAAGCCCTAAGCTCTTTCCTCATTTTCTTGGCCTCTCTAAGCATATCATCACGATTATCAAGCAAAGAGCCAAGCCTCTCATTCTCCTGGCGCAAGAAGGGAAGCTCATCACGCACCTCGTCGTCGGACTCAGAGTCCGAGTCGCTCTGTGTGCTCTTCTTGCCGCCGGAGCTCAACGCCATGGTGCGAAGCCGTCTCTCGCGAAGCGGCTCGGCCCCGCTCGGGTTCTTGGACGACTTCTTGTTCTTGCGGCGATCTCCCTCGTCGTCGGCCGCCGCCGGCTCGAGCTCGAGGTGGAGTACGCGGACCGGAGTCGACGTCGCTCGCTCCAACCATCACTCGGGCCTTGCCTCGGCCCTCCTTCCTCCTCGATCGTCGCTCGTCCTTGTACTTGTTCTTGTGCTTGCTCTTGTGGTCGCGCCTCGAACGGTACTTGTCATCGTTCTTCCTCGGCTTGTGCTTGTAGCTGTCCTTGTTCTCGGCCTTCTCCGGGCAGTCGGCGACGAAGTGTCCCGGCTTGCCGCACTGGAAGCAAGTCCTCGTGTTCCTCCTCATGTTCACGCGGTTCTCGTGCGGCCTCTCGAACCGCCTCGTCAACGGCGCCGGCTCGTCCTCTCCAAGGTCATCAAACTCCTCATCCGGCATAGACATCAAAGAGGAAAACGAGAACATCCTGGTGGATGGGTTAGAGTTAGTCTTTCCTTTGGAACCACCAACGAGGGCAAGACTATGGGAATCAGTCGGTCCCTCGAGCTTGGCAGTCATGCCTCTATCCACCTCAGCCGACTTGAGCTTCGAGAACAGCTCGTTCACCGTCAGAGTATCATACCTCTCCGACTCGACTATGGCCTCGAACTTTCCGCCCCATATCGTACGATCCAAGGAGTGTAAGAGCTTGACCGCTCTATCATGATCATCGTACGGGAGCACGTCCACATTGGCCCTCATGTTGTTCACCACCACCGTGAACCTCTGAAACAAGGCATCGATGGACTCACCGGGGAGATGAGTGAAGTTCTCGTACTCTCTCCGTAGGTCGCATACAACCGTGCCTCGAACCCGGGCGTTCCCAACATGAGCCTCCTTCAACACCGCCCAAATCCTACAAGCCAAGTGCTCGGTGTGCACCCGATCGAACTCGAGCCGACACAAAGCACGAAACAAGTAGTCGACCGCCTTATTGTTGGCGTCGAATCCGTCCCTCGACCCCGGAGCTAGGAAATCCATCGAGTGGACATAGCCTCGTGTCCACCGTGACATCCCAAAGCGGTCGACCCTTTCCGCGGAGGAACGCACCCATCCGCTTGCTCCACATCCGGTAGTTCTTGCCATCGAAGTGTGGAGGACCCGAACCCCGTTCCCGGTACGCCATCCTTGGATCTTAGACCGGTTAGAGTCAACAAAGACCCGAACCGGCTCGATACCACTTGAAGGACCGATACGGCGAACCGAGAGGGGGGGGGAGTGAATGGGAGCCGATAAAAATTCTTCTCGATGGAGATGAGAACTCCAACAAGACGAACGCGGCTTCCAACACACGTCTCCGACTCACTACCCAAGTTGGCCAAGCCCACGTAGCCACCGGAGTGCCACCGGACCTAGGAACCAACACACACGGCCTTCCGACTCGAGAACGCGGCGGAACAACAAACCCCGAGTCTACAGACCCACACCCGGTCGGACCGGTGAGCACCACCGGTCGACCGGTCCCCGCCGGTGAACCCGAGCAACTTCCACTAAGTGGCTCTACACCGGGCCGACCGGTGAGACGCACCGGTCGGACCGATGGCGACCGTAAAGCCCCCAAGGCACCAAACAAGGCCAACCGACCACCAAACGAACCCAAACTCGAAACAGGCAGCACCACGGGACAACAAAGAACACACCAAGACGCTCACCCGAACAAAAACCCACAAGGGCGCCGCACCGGTCGGACCGGCCAAGAGCACCGGCCGACCGGTGTAGCACCGGGCGACTCGGGATGAACAAGACCCGTGGGTCAACTCCCCCAAATCCAAATCTCGATCTCCCGAATCGCTCCACGGACTTGAACAAGACTTTGGGGATATCGGGAGCACCTCATGAGGAGTCCATAGCCAAGTTTAATCCCACCAAATCTCGTCCAAAAAGGAGGAATCGAAGAAATCCCGCCGAAAGCACTTCCAACCCAA
Organism: Cenchrus americanus; assembly: GCA_947561735.1. Classification (NCBI taxonomy): domain Eukaryota; kingdom Viridiplantae; phylum Streptophyta; class Magnoliopsida; order Poales; family Poaceae; genus Cenchrus; species Cenchrus americanus. The sequence goes on along the minus strand of OX387245.1, from coordinate 76,670,849 downwards.
GAACTCAAGAAACCCCAAATTCGAGCAACTTTTCTCACGGATTTGGGAGGGGAATCACAGCCCAAAGAACCACGAAGGATTCCCACAAATTTCCCCCACCGAATCACCAAGAGAAAAGCCCCAAAAACACTCCAAAGAAATCACCGGAAGAGGGCTCCGAAAATCACCACCAAAAACGACCGAGTAAAACACTTCCAAACCTTGAGGAATCACGCCGAATCATCTATACATGAAACAAGGATTCGTACAAGGTCTAGCAAGCCGCCCGATCATCCATCCCTCTCTACAAGATCTCTCCGTGAAGCCCTCTTGCTAGTCCTAAGGAAAACCTAGAGAAAATAGGTGGAAAAATAGGAAAACAAATGAGCTAGGGTTCCAAGAGTTGGCTGCCATCCTCTCACCTCTTGGGTTATATAGGCGGCAACCGAATGTCTAAAATGCCCCTCTCTACTAACTAGGGATACAAGCCCCTCAAGGGCGAATTTGGAATTCTTGATGTCTTCACCATCGGACGGATGCCGGCGACCGCACCCTCGCGTAGCCTCGACGCAAGCCATGCGATCCCGACGCGTGTCCTCCGCTTCGAAGATTCCGGACTGCGTCGTCGCACACCGGTCAGACCGGTGCTCATCACCGGTCGGACCGGTCCCCCACCGGTCGACCGGTCGGACCCACCGGTCGGTCGGGCCCCGTGCCGCCTTGCATCTCCGTCTTCGGTTCTCCGGTCTTGGCTTTGTGGATCAACCAAGGAACCCGGTGGTTTTACGGTGAACCACCGGAAACCCCGCGAACTTGGTGTAGCCTCCGCCAATCTCCACTCATGACTCGGCTCCCACGTAGTCCGGCTCGACCTTGGTTTTGAGGCTCAACCAAGAAACCGTCCACGACTTCATCTTGCTTTCGTTCATGCCACCATGCGGCCCGCACTTGACCCCGCCGGCCACCGGGTCCCTCGAACAAAGCCTACTTGTCTTCTCCACACCTGGAGGCCTCACCGGCGACGACCTTTCGCGCTTGTTCTTCACCTGCACCAACACGAGTCAAGCCGCAACTTGCACCTGCAATACTTAGCTAAGAATCAGTCCACACAACGTTGTCAATCACTCATCACACAAGGAAGCGACCATCCACCGGTCCTCGAACCACACATGGTCCTCACAGGAACCTACCGCCGTTTCACAGGCGGTAAGGACTTGCCGCCTGTTCAAGTGGCGGCAACCCTAACCGCCAAACAGTGGGGCAGTTCCTCTTAAGGTAGCGGGAGGCAGGTCGGCTGGGGCTATGGTTGGTGGTCAACCGCCATGTCACCCGGTGGTAGGTCAGGGCCTACCGCCGTGCAAAATAGCGGTAGGTTTTTTTTATGAAATGGAAATGACATCATCTAAACTAAAGATAAATCACCGACTAAATTGCAATGGCATGCACGACACAACTCTAATCCTAACATGCCTTAGGGAATTTAGATACTGGATTACATTCGAAAACTAGTTGTACGAGAACTAGCCAGAGAGCAAGGAGCTGGCGCCTGAGGACTGCTGAGACGACATGTAGTACCCCAGTGGTGGTGGTGGAGGTGAAGGAAGAGGAGACCAATCTCTCATCTTCGCGTGGCATTCACAAGTGCAAGTCGCACAAGGGCAGCACTGGTTGTCGGCGGGACGATCTGGGGAAGAAAGTGTTTCGTCCAGGCGTCGCTGCAGGTTGTAGATGACGATGTCATGGAGGTAATTGATGTAATCTTGATAGGGGTCAATGGCTGGGGGATCCACCCATTGCGAGAAGCCACAATTGTCATCATCGTCGGAGAACTGAAAAATACCCAAAAATGTTAACAAACCAAGCATGGTTGATGAACAAATATCATTTCCATAGCTTACCTTGCTAGTGGGCAGTGCCAGAATCGACGACCGTAATTGCCTCAGCCCTCGTAGACTTGCATCATGCAACGCTCACCGTGTGAACATGTTGGCCACAACACCGGTTTGTTAGGTGTGTAGCTTCTAACTTCACACATGGAACAAAAGTCCCTCTTTTGCAGGACTAGAAATTTCCCCTTGAACTATGGATCTTGCTCCTCCCAGAACTCAGGACCAAACCCATATTCACCTCCACTCCCAAAAGCCATTGCAGTTTGTTGTGAAGAGGTATCATAGAGAAAGGTGATATATGTAGAAGAAGGGTGAGTGGTGGGTCCTTCGATCCATGGGAAGGGAATCGAAGCAGTGACTCTAAGGAAACACACACTAGCAGTAGGGTACTGTAGCGTTGTGGGCCCTTAGATCCGTGGGAGAGGAAATTTGCAGTGACTCAGAGGAAACACACGAACCCCATATTCAAGCTCCACGAGGATGAGAGGTACTTTCTGTTCTACGATTTCGAGTTCACAGAGAAGCTCCTTTGAAGGTACTTAAAATCTTTCCCTACTACAAAAATCTATGGATGAATTCATGGTTTACAATTCATACAATCTGACTAAGTTGCTACTAGCCTACTACTTTAGGTCTACTAAGTACAATAAGGGTATTTCCCCTTCCTAATGGCATTGGGTCCAGCTTGCTTGGCCCATCTGGCCCTCTCCCTTTTCCTCTCTCTATCTGCTTCGCGGGCCTGGGCCTCTTCACGCTCTCTCATCTGTTGGCGAACGCGAATTTCCTCATGTTGGTGTTTGCGTTTTTCCTCTTGTTTTCCGCCTCAGTCATGCGGAACCACCTCTCTATTGCATCATGGGTCATTGACTCGACATACTTCTTGTCATCCTCATACTGCTCGGTATCGAGCCACTGCATGAAAGCACAAAGAGGAGGTGGACTCTTTTTGCAAAAACATGTTAGTAAAAAATTAAAAAATCAAAAAATGAATAATCGAGAATTGCATGAATTTCTTACTTTGGGTAGGGATGGCAATGGGCAGGGTAGGGTAAGGGTAAAGCATTTACCCGCCCGTTGGCATACCATGTATCTCTTTTGTGCCCTTACCCGCCAAACGTAACGGGTAAAAATCCTTACCCTTACCCTTACCCGCAGGGTAAAAAGGTACCCGATGGGTATTAACATAAACATGTCATTAAGGTCATATCTAAGAGTACAATAATCATTTGATAGCTAAAATAAGTCTCAAACTTCACAATCACACACTTATTAATACATAAATAAGTCAAATAAGAAATTACAACATCCCAACATAAGAAATAAGATCAAATTGTGATGCATTCTTGCGAGTCAATGAGTCATGGATCAATGATGTCACTCAACATCAATCTGAGAACACAAAATAATAGACATTAGATCGATTCAAGTTATACTTCGAAAAAAAAGTGGAACATGTGAAGTCAGTACATACCAATGGTGGAAAGGATGTGCTGCTAGGGTTAGGATATATGAGTCTACTTGGGTCAAATATTTCTATGGACTTCTTTAGTGCGGGTACCCTTGGGTAGCCCATGGGTAGAGTTTCATACCCTTACCCTTGTCCGCGGGTAGAATTTTATACCCATACCCTTACCCACAGGTAGAATTCTATACCCTTACCCTTACCCAACAGGGTAGGTGTAACATCCCTGATGTTTTTAATCTTAATCTCAGTCACTAATGAAGCCTAATCATGAGTTGACCGAGTCAAAGCCCTTAACAGTGGTCAAACACCTTTAGTGCCCTAGACCTATCCCTAGAACTTTGGTCAAATCTCAAAATTCTTCAATCTATACCAATCTACAATTTTTGGTCACGCTGTTCACCCCAGCCACCTTAATCCGTCTTCACCCTCTCCGTTTCGTCCACACCCTGTCCGTCTACGTCGCCACCGCAGCCCCCGAGCCCGCCTCGCCATCGCACCTGCTGCTCCCGCCCTGGGTCGACCCGTCAGCCTCCGCGGGAGCTTGGGACCCCGAACAACACCGTGTAGGTCCACCCGTGCCTCCTCACCAAGGCCGTCCTCGCCGCGTCCGGCGCCGAGGTCGTCATCGCCCGCTCCCCGCCCGGGTCGACCCGTCGGCCTCCGCGGCGCCGCCACGGGAGCTCGGGACCCCGAGCAACACCGCGCGAGTCCACCCGTGCCTCCTCACCAAGGCCGTCCTCACCACGTCCGGCGCCGAGGTTTTCATCGCCGAGGTGGAGCGCGTCGTCGTCGGGATGGCTGCGCCGCCGGCGTCGTTGTGAAGGGGCGCGAGCGCGACGAAAATGTGGACGCCGACGCCGTGGTGCTCGCGCTCGGCCCCTGGTCCGGTCGGCTCAAGATGGTCAGCGAGGTTCGACGTTTCTGGGCTCAAGGCGCACAGCATCGTGCTGCGGCCGCCCTAGCCGGAGAAGGTCACGCCGCACTGCCTCTTCCTCAGCTACCAGCCGGAGCCGGCGCCAAGATGCTCCACCCCGAGGTGTACCCACGGCCCACCAGTACGCCATTGCCGCTGGTGAATTTTCCGTTGGAGGTTCTTTCAATAAATAGCAGAGTAATAGAGGGACTTACTTGTAATTTGTACCTTGTATATGTATATGTCAAGGAACAGAAGAGAGTGTGTGTAGAAGCTTCACAAAAATATTGCCCATCTCAACATGGTATACAGAGCCAGCGGCGGCGGCGTCTGTACCCAAGCGACGTGCGGAGGCGCGGCTTCGTGCCGGTGACCTGTGGCGGCAGGAGGTCCGACGGCGAGGGAGGCGTGCAGTGGAGCGAGGTGCAGAGGAGCAGCCCGGGCGTGGGCATCGCGAGGCGGAGCAAGGCACAGTGGTCAGGCACGGGTAAGCAAGGTGTAGGAGGAGGCAAGCAAAGCGAGGTGCATGAGGAGCCTGCTCTGCGAGTGGTGAATTAAGGTTTGAAGACCGTGAAGAAGGGGACTGACAGGCTGGAGCGTTGATACTGTGGGTAGTGATTCGGTTGCTGGTTGCTAGCGTATGCAGGTGGTTTCAGATTGAATCGGTTAATCTGGAAACAGATAGGAGGATTTTTCAGATTGAATCGGTTAATCTGGAAGCAGATAGGAGGATTTTTTTTGCAGGAGATTTGTGTAGCGGAGTACAGAAATGGGAGATAAACTAGAGGCTTCAGCTGGGGTTACAGCAGGGGAGCTTGCTGCTGTACTGCAAGCAATGGATGAAAAATATAGATCATTGTTTGATGTACTCAGTAGACAGGGTGGAAGCTTAAGATCAGAGGTTGAAACCAAGGAAGAGATTCATCCATTACAGATGCCTAATGTGAAGTTGGAGGGAGCTGAAAGTTATGCAAGTTGGGCGGAGCATGCTGAGACCATTTTGGTCTCCAGGAAACTGGAAGGCTACATTCTTGGCACAGAAAAAAACCTGAAGAGGAGAACTCAAGAGAGGGCCAGAAATGGAAGATGAGCAATGCACTAGTAAGAGCATGGCTTTTGAGTTCGTTGTCACCTCAAATAGCCAAACAAGTTGAGAGAATCAAAGAAGCTGCAAAGATATGGAGATTGCTTAAGGGTACCTATTCAGGGGTTGGAAACGAGATGTTGGCATGCAAAATTCAGAAGGAGTTGCAAGGGCTATGTCAAGGTGATAAATCTGTAGTTGAGTATGTGTCTGAGCTAAAAAAGTTGTGGAGTGACCTAGATTACTATGATCCAATCGAGTTGGAGTGCGACAAGTGCATTGAGAAGTATAGCAAGTGGACTGAAAAGAGGCGTGTGAGGGATTTCTTGAATGGACTTAATCCAAAGTTTGAGAATAGAAGGGCAGCATTATATGGCAGCGAGAATCTACCCAACTTGGAACAAGCAATCTCTGCAATTATCAGTGAGGAAACACGTCTAAAGTTGGAGGCCACAGGGGCAGCTATGCAGGGTGTTCCACATAGGCGCTCAACCTTTGTTGCTACAGAAGGGGCAAATTTCCAGAAATCAGCAATAAACACATATGATAGAAAATTTTTTGAGTGTGGACAGTCGGGGCATCTGAAGAACTCCTGTCCTGAATTAATTGGAGGAGGTCGGGGCAAAGGACAGGAATGGCGTGGAAGAGGATGTGGACATATTTATGGCCGTGGTGGTACCCGAGGTTGTGGTACGCGACTTGGAGGTAGGGCAAATACCACCTCATTTGCTGAAGAGGCCTCTCAAACTATGAGGGTGGAAATGTCAATTGATGATTGGGAAAAGTGGCGTCAATTTAAGGGAATGCGTTTAGAGGACAAGCAATCTACTGAGGCCTCCAATGCATCCACATCTGCTGCATCTACAAACTTTGGTGGTAATATTTCTCACACTTTGAGTTGCAAAACGGATGATATACCATGGCTAATAGATTCGGTGCCTCTAGACATATGGCTGGTTCATATCAAAATTTTGTTGAATATGCTCCGATTTGAAGAGGCAAAGAGTGAAATTGGCCGATGGCTCTTCTCAAAGCCGTGTTGGGGACGGGAACGAGTCACATGTGGTTCCAATATGTCTCTTTCATTTGTGTTACATGTTCCCTCATTCCCAAATAATTTGTTATCCATTAGTCGCATTACAAAGGAACTTAATTGTCTTGTAATATTTTTCCCATCATGGTGCTTATTTTAGGAACTTGGGATCTGGAAGAAGACTTGGGATGGGGAACATGCGTGATGGTTTATATTATCTAGATGATAATATGTCACACAAGGTTCTTTCTTGTCTCATCCCCTGCACCATTAGAAGAATTTCTTCTCCATCATCGCGAGCTAGGACATATGTCCATTACTATTCGGGTCGGCTCTATCCTACCCTTTATAATAAAGTTAGCAAGGAGAGTCTAATATGTGATGCATGCCACTATGGGAAACAAACTAGAAGTACTTATGTATCTTCGATAATAGAAGTAATGTGCCACTTCGGACCATTCACTCGGATGTATGGGTTCCTAGTGGAATACCATCAATTAATGGATATCGGTATTTTGTTACCTTTATCGATTGTTGCACTAGGACAACTTGGGTCTATGTATTGAGAAGCAAAGGTGATGTATTTGAATGCTTTAAAGATTTCCATAATCTAATTATGACCCGAGTTTAATGCATGTGTGAAGATATTTCGCAACGATAATGGTGCCGAATATGTTAATAATGAATTCGATGGGTATTTATCACACTTTGGGATTATTCATCAAACTACTTGTCCTGGAACCTCGGAGCAAAATGGTCTAGCGAGAGAGAAAGAATAGACATCTTCGGAAATTACAAGGTGTATTATGATGGCTATGAATGTTCCTAAATATTTGTGGAGTGAAGCCGTGATGACAAGTTTGCTTACTTGATGAATAGAATGCCATCTCGAGTACTCAACAACAAGACAACAATTGAGTGTCTAACTGGTAAGACTACTTATGTCGTACCCCCAAAGGTATTTGGTTGTGTTTGTTTCGTGAAGGATTATAGACCATCGGTTGGGAAATTAGATCCTAGAGTAGTAAAATGCATATTTGTTGGATACTCTGGGAAACAAAAGGGGTACAAATGTTGGTGCCCATCAGAAAAGCGAATGTTTGTGAGCATGGATGTAATGTTTAGAGAACATGAACCTTTTTATGGTGGACCTCAAGATTTAACAGATGTCTTTCCTGACCTTTCCTCAAGTGATGTTTCAGATTGGGACAATGAAACAGGGGGGAGAAGAAGAAGAGAACAATCCTAGTGAATCAAGGAGAATAGTGGTGGGAGTAATTCCACTGGAGGATAGTGATGTTGATAGAGATGCTATAGAAGAACAGTCACAAAGTGAGCATCAAAGTACAAACGAAGTGTTACAATGCCCAAGACCAAATGAGGAACAAAATCTTTGAGTATATACACGGAGACAAAGACATCAGGTTGAGCAGGAATGTGTGCAGGGGGAGGAAGCCAGTCCATTGGAGAGGAATCATGAAACTCAAGTTGAGTCAGATACACATACTTCATACTCAAGTCCTACAAGTGATGGTACAATTTCTCTTCCACATGATGACTTAGATATACCTATAGCTCATAGAAAGGAGCCTCGTATTACTGCTGGAAAGTTGCCTCCTAAATTATCTTCGTATGATATCTCTAACTATGTTTCATATATATCTATTGGCCCTCGGTATAAGTATTTTGTTGGAGCATTGCAATCTATGTTTGTACCGCATGACTGGCAGGAAGCAAAACAAGATCCACGGTGGAGGCAAGCAATGTTGGAGGAAATGGCTGCCCTTGATAAAAATAACACTTGGGTACTTACAAGTCTACCTACAAATAAGAGAGTCGTTGGTTGTAAATGGGTGTTCATCGTGGAAGCAGACACTCGATGGCAAGGTGGAGAGATATAAGGCTAGATTAGTGGCAAAAGGGTATAGTCAGACATATGGGGTGGATTATGATGAAACCTTTGCACCGGTAGCAAAGATGAACACTATCAGAACAATAATCTCGATAGCAGTTAATCGTAGTTGGAAACTATTTCAAATGGATGTTAAAAATGCATTTCTTCATGGAGAATTGGAAGAAAAGGTGTATATGGAGATTCCTCCAGGGTTCAATAGTAGAGAAACTGAGGGCAAAGTATGTAAATTGAAAAAATCATTATATGGCCATAAACAATCACCTAGAGCTTGGTTTGAGAGGTTTAGAAATGAAATTTGCTCTATGGGGTATCAACAAAGTAATGCAGATCATACATTGTTCTTTAAGCATAACTATGACAAGATTACTATTCTTGTGGTGTATGTTGATGATATTGTGATTACAGGCGATGATGATAAGGAAATATTATGTCTAAAGAAGGCCCTGGCAAAATCTTTTGAAGTCAAAGATCTAGGTTATCTTCATTCTTTTCTGGGAATTGAAGTAGCATATGGGGCACAAGGCATCTATCTTTCACAAAGGAAATATGTAATTGATTTACTCACTGATACTGGCATGTTGAATTGTAAACCAGTGGCAACACCGATTGAACATAATCATCGTATTACGGCTGATTCGGGTGATCCGGTGGACAAACATCAATATCGAGAGGTTAGTTGGTCGCCTAATTTACTTGTCACATACAAGACCGGATATTGCATATGCGAGTTAGTATTGTTAGCGGATATATGCATGATCCCGGATCTAGCCACTTGGATGCGGTACACGGAATCTTGAGATATCTTAAGAGTTGTCCGGGAAAAGGCATCTTATTTTCTAATCACGGGCATCCGAAGGTAGAGCGATATCTCGACGCTGATAGGGCCGGGTGCTTAGATGATAGAAAATCAACATCCGGGTATTGCACTCTTGTTGGTGGTAACCTTGTTAGTTGGAGGAGCAAGAAACAAAGTGTGGTTGCTAGATCTACCGCTGAAGCTGAGTTTAGAGCCATGGCATCAGGCTTATGTGAGCTTATGTGGGTTCGAATACTATTGGCTGAACTCCATTTATGTTGTGGCTTACCTCTTCAACTTTATTGTGATAATCAAGCTACAATTAATATGGTGAATAACCTGGTACATCATGATAGAACTAAGCATGTTGAGATAGATAGGCATTTCATCAAGGAGAAATTGGATGACGGGATGTTACAGATTAACTTTGTTAAATCTGGAGATCAATTAGCTGATATTTTGACTAAGGGTGTTAATGTGGTGTCTTTTGTGAAAATATGTAACAAGATGGGACTTTTAGATATATTTGCCCCATCTTGAGGGGGAGTGTTGGCGGTTCTTTCAATAAATAGCAGAGTAATAGAGGGACTTACTTGTAATTTGTACCTTGTATATGTATATGTCAAGGAACAGAAGAGAGTGTGTAGAAGCTTCACAAAAATATTGCCCATCTCAACATTCTCACAAGAATTGCTGAGCTGAATTGCGCGATTTGCTGACCTTGTTCATGCTGTTCCTGCCTCTTTGAATTCTGGGGAGGTGTACATATGTGGAATGACCAAGGACGGGAATCCACCAGAAGATCCAGTGACGATCACAGGGGAACCTCAGTCAATTGCGATGCTGCACAAGATCGTCGGGAGGGTGTCAAGCCAGCTGAAGAAGGAAGAGGGTGCAGAGGTGGTTGTAGAGCAGGCGTGCTACCTACCGTGCACCACTGACGGACTGCCGGTCATCGTGGAGATGCCCGGGGTGAAGGGGTGCTATGTGGCCACCGGGCACAGCTGCTGGGGCATACTTAATGCTCCGGCCACTGGCGCGGCCTTGGCGGAGCTCATCCTCGATGGCAAGGCCAAGACCGTCGATCTTGCACCGTTCAGTCCGGCAAGGTTTCTCAAGAGGAGGAGCCGGTGTGGAGCCTGACTGTGTGTAAGTGCTTGGTGCCAATTGTGAAGGTTCAGACTTGCAACTAAATAAGAACACACTCGTAATGCGAGTTGCAAAACATGTATGAGTGAAGTAGTAAATAGATAACGGATACTTGTTGTTCTGTACTTGTTATTCCAATTTGCCAGCAACAGATGCTATATTTACCTGTTGCCAAGTGATCTGCGTTCATGTTGCCAAGTGAGAACAACCTTTTTTTAAAGGAAAGCAGCTTCCTGATTCGGGATGACCTATATGCTTCACACACTGGGAAATCATGACAACTTCTTTTCTAAGAAAGCTAATAGGGGCAACTAAGTGATGTATAGCAAATGACCTGCCATTCTTGCACATAATCAAGTATGAGAACTGAAACGGTATGCATAGAACATCAAGACTGCAAGCAGTGCAGATTTCGAATCAACCCCAAATAAATCTCAGTAGATGAGACTGATCCGGTACAAGGTAACCTGCCTCTGCATAAAAATATGACACGCCATTCTGACACAGCCAGCGGGCAACTCTTATACTAACTAGGATCGTGCCCGTGCGTTGCTACGGGCCAAAAAAATTATATATAGTGTAATACATGGAGTATTCAACAACAATGATAAAAGTGAAGGAAACAATCATTCAGTCGACACCTTCTCTTTTATTAAAGCATGACATTTTCAGTGATTCACAATAACGTGCAAATTCAAAAGAAACATGACTGCAATACTGCCATTAATTCAAAAAGTGTGAAATTTAAGTAGACATAAGCAAAGCACTCCAATACCATTTTTTTACAATGAACAGCACAAATAAGCATATTCAAAAGCAAACATGACTGCAATACTGTCATTAATTCATAGAGTGTGAAATTTGAGTAGACATAAGCAAAGCACTCCAATAACATCTGCTTTTTTACACAATAAACACTTGGTACAAATAAGCAACAAGCAGAAGAATGACATTGTTGTCTAGGTAACAAAGATTTAGAAAAAAAAACACCACGAAGAGATGAGCTATCAAAGTATCAACCATTCTCTATTATAGTTGACCACCACAGAGATAAAAGAGAAATCCAATAAAGTGCATATCCCTAACGTCGACATGAACACTAAAGGTATGCATCATGTGGAGCCTCATTTGTGTACAGCCATCCTTAAAGAGAGTCTGCTTCCTGCCTACAATTCTAAAAGTCCCGAATCCTTTCTAGAGTAATATGATGTATGTAAAGTTGTTGCTTCCAGTTCACACTACAAGCATATCGATCGACCCTCAAATGCTTAATCCAAAAGCTAACTGAAATAGCAACCATAAGGCAAAATGCCCATTGACAGAAGATAATAGAAGAATAGCATGTACTAACCCATTGACGAATGTAAAGTTATTAAATCAAATAATGAATTAAAAATTTATGAGTAGTGAAGCCTTCAAGAACATGATAGGTTCAGAAACTAATTTGAAATATGAAGAAAAACTTGTGATTAATGAACACTAAGAGCAAAATACTGTAAACCAAGAGAGGGATTTCCTTCTTTCGGACATCTCTGATCTAGGCCACCAACAATGTTTGATTCTAAAAAATCATTTTTGGTGGCAGGGCTTGGCCTATAGCTGTCAGACGTGCTCCATAGAAATAAGAATCAATATGACACTGTTAAGTTCTTACCAGCAAAAGCTGCTAATCATGTCTCAACTAATTTCTAATGGCAACACTATTTTAGAATCTTTAAAACACTGACCGTACCAAGTAACTGGGCATTAAAAATGTAAAAAGAGGAAAAAAAGTTGCTAATCATGTCTCAACTAATTGCTAATGGCAACACTATTTCAGAATCTTTAAACTGACCGTACCAACTGGGCAATAAAAATGTAAAAAGAGGAAATAAATATGGAATACAAAATTTTTACCAAATTCATTATGAATATGGTGAGGCATACCTCACAAACCGTTTTCCTCCAATATCACTGTCATGCCACTATCTAGTGCACCGATGATCTCCAACTTATTGCTTACTTATGTCAGGGGGCTCTTCACTGCTGCATGCTTTCAGCTAGTATATATGTTTGTTGATCCATCGGAAAACAATGCTTGTTATTTGAATGAACACAATGAAAACAAAAACTTAAAATCCCATTGTCAGCCATTAATTTTGAGATGGAAAAGAATAATGCAATGCTCAAACACCATGCCAGCCAACATAGAAGTGTCTAAAAAATAGAAATCCACACAAAAGATGTGGTTCTATGTTAAAAGCATGCCATATGCAATGCCTAACGATGGCTTACAAAATTGAGCAATACATAGTTAAGCAATGCCACCAGAACAGTTTCATGTAAGTTTTCTCATGAAGGACATACCTGTTGTCACACCCAATGGTCTTATGGCGTTATTTTTTATGCTACAGAGTTGCACCAAAAACTCAGTTTATGAGCTTTAATTGCTGCAAAGAAAACCAACAAATAGCTTATCCTTCGTAACATTTTTCCAGCCATACATGGGTAATATTATTTCAGCCATGGGCCGACAGCCAAAGATCAACTTCATATGATGATTGCTGCGGACATGCTAAGAAAAGTGAGTTAGGAATGACTATCTCATCACTGCACCTTGACTCTTGCTAATTGCTAATGGCAACACAATTTCAGAATCTTTAAAACACTGACCGTACCAACAGGTCCGTCTCCAGAAATTAGAGGCCGGTGTGATAAATGCAAAATGTAGCCCTTAAATATTTCAAACTAATATTCAGTATAACTAAGGACTAAGGTATATTTTCAACTTATGTAGTTTCACATAGTATGTTAGAAATACATGGAATATTAATGCTAAAAGTATCATCCGCCTAGTATTTCTTGAAATGAAATCTTCAATTACGTCTTCTAATCTTTCCCAAGACATCATTTTTCAAGTGCGCTCTTCTGTGATTGAGCAAAAGCTTCTAACCTTTGTTTCTTCTTATGCTTTTCAACACCATATTCATACTTTCTAATTCTTATAGTACACATAGGGCACTAACGTCGTCAGTTACTGTCTGTGTTTTAGACCGGCAACCTACTAAGGGGAGTACCCGAAGTAGATGAATGTGGCCTCGCCGAGATCGGTAACTCGAAGGAAGAGACACGTGGCACACAATTTAGACAGGTTCGGGCCGCGAGGTGCGTATTACCCTACGTCCTGTATGCTGCGTAGCTCTGGATTGATTGGGCACGATTACAAGATGGTGCAATGGTGCGCTGTGGGTTGTATGAGATGAGATGATCCTAAAGATCGGTCCCTGCCTCGCCTTATATAATCCGGGAGGCAGGATTACAAGTCGGAGTAGGGAGAGAGTACTAGTAGAGTACGTCTAGGAGTCTTCCATACAGTGCAGGACATGTACAACTTCCTAACCGAGTACTTCTCCTCCGCAGTCCTTGTGCTCCACGCCTTCAGGTGCCGTGTAGCGCAAGCCGGGTAGTCCCAGGGGCCCACCGAGTAGTCGGTCCTGGTACCCACCGAGGTAGTGGGCCCAGGGAGGTCCATACGACAAGCCCCCGAGTACTTTGTAGTCGAGAAGGATAGCTTCAAGTAGTCTTGATGGCCTTAACGAGTAGTCCTCAAGCGTCCCTGAGTACTACAAGTCAAAAGTCCTCAAGAGTAGTCGAAGCATCCCGAGGCTGGAATGTACTCCAGCTGATGTTTGAGCAATCTTGAAGTCTTCTCGAGTAGTCCCAAGCGTCCTCGAGTACCGCCTTCGAAGGTCTTCAAAGAATGCCCGTCTTGTCTTGAAGCCGGAGCTGATATGGAGGTGAGATTGCAAAATCGCACTCCATATGGAGTAGCCCCCGAGCCTTAGGTTGAGCCGCGAGCTACGGGGCCGAGGGTCCATGCGAAGTCTTGGCAAGAAAATCCCGAAAAATCCGGAGAGAAAAAACCGAAGGACACGTGGCACGGAGCCCCCGAGCCTTGAGTCGAGTACTTCCTCTCGAATTGAAGGGTCATCTTGAAGAATGTGTCCTGAGATGCTCTTGAGACTAGCTGCTTCCCAGGTAGTCGAGTAGAAGTAGCCGAGCCCCCGAGGTGAGGCGCGTTGACTAGTAGAATACGAAGGGTCACGCTTTAGCCTCTGAGTCAGCCACGCGTGGACTTATCCAGCCGGCCGTTGCGGAGCCGGTTTGACTTATAAATAGAAGCCAAAACCCTTAGGGTTTTTCACCCATCCGAGCTGCAGTCATCTCGATTCCATCTGAAGTAGATCCACTCCCGGCGCGCGGCTCGCCGTAGTAGATCCAAGTGCGCCGCCACCCAAAGCTTTTAGGGTAGCCCCCGAGCGGATGCACGTGAAGACGCCCGCACTTGGAGAATGAAGCCTTCACCGTCCAAGTCCGCGAAGGCCGGCCGGGAAGAAGAGGGGCCGCGAGGAGGCCGCCGCGGGCGCCACCGGAACAGGCGCCGCCAATGTCTCCACCACGGGCCGATCCAAGCCGCGAGTGGAAGAAATCCAAAGTGAAGACCGAAGATCTGTTGGCCCTCCTGAACAGCGGGTTCATCCGGGAGAAGGAGGTTGACATGTGGAGGGCCGCTGCCAGAGATCCATATCCGATGGAGAAGGCCGAAGACGAGATTCCAATGTTTGCGCGGTTCGTGGAGCGCGGACTCGCGCTCCCGGCTAGTGATTTCTTCAAGGGTCTCCTCGGGTACTATGGAGTCGAGTACCTGAATCTGAACCCTAACGGTATTTTCCATACCGCTGTCTTCGTGCATTTCTGCGAGGCTTTCCTTGGGATCAAGCCGCACTGGATCCTCTTCCGGAAGTTCTTCCGGGTCAAGCCGCAGCCAAGCGCCACCAACCCAAGAGTAGTCGGAGGAGCCGCCATCCAGTTGAGAGAAGACGTCGTGGAGCAGTACCTGGCGTACAAGCTCGTTGACTCCAACACAGATTGGAAGACGAGGTGGTTCTACATCACAAACCACCACCCCGGCCTGCCGAAGCCGAGCGGGAGGCAGCCAAGGCACCGCGACTGGTGGAACACGGAGCCCACCATGCAGGAAGGGATCCAGCTCCCCGAACTGCTGGCACGCATCAAGGTGCTGAGGGAAGCTGGACTGAGGGCCGAGCATGTGGCCTTCAATTTCATGAAGCGGAGAGTACAGCCACTGATGGCCCGAGACACCTTGGGCTTCGAGTACACCGGCGACGACGACACGTCGCGGATGCCCGGAGGTGAGCTGGACGACGGCGACATCATCGAGAGGCTGGCACGGATCTTCAAGGATATGCTGCCGTACACGGCGTGCCCTGTTCAGGAGTACTCTGCCGCGCGCCCGCCGAAGGAGGTGAATAGTCGTACTCCCTTAGTCGAGTAGTCCTTGCTTGGTGTAGACGTGCTGATGTTCTTGTGCCTTTGCAGGATGACTTGAAAAAGTTTGTCTCCGAGCCGCAGCCGCCCCCAAGAGGGATCGAGATCCCGAAGGAAGGGAAGGCAAAAGAGCGGCGAGAAGTCGGCGAAGGCGATGACACCGTCATCGTGGAGGACACCACCGACGACGACGACGACGACGAGACGTTGCAGGACCGCTTTCAGTTGCGGTCGAGGTTTAGCCGTCCAGGCTTACCTCATGTTCCTCTTGTGCAAGACCCCCCGACTAGCCTGGAGGCTAGCCTGGCTGCGCCGCCACGGAAGCCGCGCAACCCCGCCCGCAAGCGGGTGACAAAGAAGCTCAAGGTCTCAGAGACCACGCCTCAGGAGGTAAGATGTCTTGACTAGAGTAGTCGAGTACCCATCGTGTGAATACCCTTGCTGATGAGTAGTCTTCCCTGTATGCAGGAGGTGCCGCCAGCGGAGCCCGTCGAGGAGGGCGACGAGGGCGGATGGGACACAGTGGGGGAGCCGGCTGGAAGCCCCACTGTCGAGGAGCTCTTGGCGCAGCTGGAGCGCCAGCCCCCTGCTCCACAGGGGAGCACAGAGCCCGTAGCCGCCGCCGTTGAAGAGGTGGTGGCTTCAGGAGCGTAGGAGGGCACTGCGCCGGCCGCCATTGCTGCAGAGGAGGCGGTAGCTGCAGGGACGCAGGAGGAGGCGCCCGCCGAGGGTGGACTGGTAGACATTGCCAGCATCCTCGGTGCCCTGGCCGTGACAATAGTCCGGTCGAACTTGTAAGTACTGCATCTTCCCGAGTAGTACTTGTTGTAGTAGTCGAGGTAGACTGACGACCAATTGTGTGTGCTTCTGCAGGAAATCAACGGATCTGTCCTGGGAGGGGGATGAACCCTCTTCGGCAGTGGCGGAAGAGGTCGTGCCTCCCGCGGAGGAGCCCACTCCAGCTTCCCAGGCGATGCCCGAGCTGCCGGCTACCGAAGCGCCGTTGCCGGAGGCCAGCGTAGTCGAAGGTGAGTACTCTTCTGAAGCTGTGGAGCTCCTCGAGGAGTAGTCGTAGTCGCTAATGCACTTGTCTTCTCTTTGACAGGTGCCGAGGCTGAAGGTAGTGACATCCCTGCGGGGGTGCCAATGCAGAAGTCGACACCCGAGGTCCCGGAGGCTGCCGGAGGAGCCCTCGAGCCCATGGAAGAAGTCGTCAAAGAAGCCGCCATGGCAGCCGGGGGAGAGGGGGTCACCACGTCGCCAGAGGTCGCTCTGGAGGTGGCTATCCGCTCCCCGGAGATCCAGGACGCAGAGCCCATTCGCTCTGCGCCGATGACGGAGGCCGCCGCGAGTAGTCGCGGCGGGATAGAGCTGCTCGCGGACGATCTTGTCGAGCCGGCGACGGTGGCCAAGCACCTAGAGGCGATCCGCCAAGCCGAGCAGTGGATGAAGGTAAGTAGTCGTAGCTTTTGAGTAGCCAATCCTCTGTCGTTGAGTACTCGTGTGACTTGAATTGTCTATGCAGGACGTTGCGGAGAGGTCCCGCGACAAGTCCAACATGCTGCAAGGCTATGGTGACGCGGTGCTCCGGGCTGAGGCGCTGGAAGAGCAGCTTGTGAAGTCGCGAAAGCACGCGGCTGCCATGCAGTCGAAGCTCGATGCCGCCTTCGCCAAGTACCACAATGATGTCCAAGAGTTGCAGGCGAAGGGCGACGACTTGGTGCGGAAGAATAAGAGCCTCCGTAACAAGAACAAAGGTACGCCGCTGGACTTGTCGGCTAGTTGTTGGAGGTCGAGAGGTAGTCGACCCGCCGTTGTTCTTTGTGTTGCAGAGCTTGAGAGCCAGGTGGAGCAGCTGAAGTCCTCGGAGACGAGCATGAAGAATCTCTTCTACCGGGAGCAAGAAGCCCGCCAGGTACTCGAGCTCGACTACAAAGAACTCGCCTTCGAGTGCGAGAAGCACATGGAGCTCCGGATTGCATCTGACTGCGATCTTTTCAACTGCTACAAATCATTGCAGAAGTTGAATGAAGACTGCGAGGCGCTGCGGGCCCAACTGAAGGAGCTTGAGGAAGCCGCGCTGCCGATCGCGAGGCTCTTGGCGCCACACCCCGGCGGCCCCAAGATTTGCTCCACTGGTGGATCGCCTGAAGGAAACCCCAAGCCGACTGGCAGCTTATGTGAAGCACATGGCGAGGTCGATCCCGAAGCATGTCTTGGCCTTCATGAAGTCCTACTTCCCGAAGGCCCCAGTGGAAGTAGTCGCTGGCGGGGTAGCCGCCAACTGCACCGATGAGCAGTACTCAGAGCTGCTGGAGCAGATGGCTCCCATCGCGGAGCAAGTAGCTGAGAAGCTTAATCTCCATTAGCCCTGTAATAGGTAGCTAGTAGCCAAAGGTTGTACAAAAACAATTGTAATGAGTTGCTTAAGTATTAATGAAAGAAAATTTCCAGCAATGAGTACTCGTAGTCGCGATCTCAGAGTGTGGAGCCCCCATCGTGGAGTGGATGCGAGTAGTCGTACTCGGCAGTAGTGGTATCGTTGAAGGGAGTAGATAGTAAAGAAGTTGATGAACGATCAAACTTTATTACTGAAGAAGTACACCTGGATGGCCAGGGCCGTAATTACAGAGTAGTCGCCTGGACCCGGAGGCCGCTTACAGCTGAGTAGTGCTAGGGCGGGTAGCCGCTTACAGCAGTAGATCCGTAGGTAGCCGTGTAGGCTGGATCGTAGATCCGTAGGTAGCCGTGCAGGCTGGATCTTAGAGTGTGGTCTCTCAGTAGACCGCTGCTAGAGTCCTTGACGCTCGTCGCAGCCCAGGATCCGTAGGTAGCCGCGCGGGCTGGATCCTGGAGAGGAGTAGTCCGGAGACTGGAGCCAGGACCCAGAGGCCGCCTACGACAGAGGGGTGTTGATGTAGTCGTGTAGACTTGAACCCCGGAGTAGTCGTGTAGACTAGGCGTAGAATCGACAGAGCTGGTCGACGTTCCACGAGTTGTTGATGTCTTCGCCTTCAAGTGTCTGGAGGCGGTAGGAGCCCGGCCCGGTCACCTTTGCAACGGTGAAGGGACCTTCCCAGGGGGGAGCTGAGCTTGTGAAGTCCTTCCGCGTTCTGGATACGGCGGAGGACAAGATCTCCAACATTGAAGGAGTGTTCCTTGACGTTGCGATCATGGTAGCGTCAAATACCCTCTAGGTACCTTGCTGATTGGACGAGGGCGGCGCAGCGAGCTTCTTCGAGGCTATCGATATCAACTCGTCTGTTGTCCTCTGAGACGCCTTCGTCATAGTGCTCCACTGCTGGCGAGTTCCATATGACGTCGGCAGGGAGGATTGCTTCGGAGCCGTAGACCAGGAAGTAAGGGGATTGCCCCGTTGGGTAGTTCCTTGATCCACTTGCCCCCTTTGGAGTTAGCAGCGTCGTGCAGCCGCTTTTTGAGAGCGTCGAGCACCATCCCATTGGCGCGCTCGACTTGTCCATTGGCCTGAGGATGGGCGACTGAGACGTATCGTACGTCGATCCCACTATTTTCGCGGTACTCCCCGGGCGGTGATTGTTGAAGTTGGAGCCCGGATACGTGATGATGCGGTGGGGTAGTCCGTAGCGATGTACGAGTTCATCCAGGAAGTCGAGTACTCTGCCAGCCTTGGGGCATGTGACCGGCTTGACCTCGATCCACTTGGTGAACTTGTCGATAGCCACCAATACCTTGTTGAAGCCGCCTAGCGCCGTTGGCAGTGGCCCAATCATGTCGAGCCCCCAGCAGGCAAAGGGCCAGGTTGGCGGTATGGTGACTAGCTTATAGGGCCGGGACGTGTTCTTTGCTTGGCGAAATGCGGCATCCTTGGCACCTTCTGACGAGTTCTTCGGCATCGCCCAGAGCTGTGGGCCAGTAGAAAGCTCGTCAGAAGGCCTTGCTGACCAGCGTGCGTGAGGACGCGTGGTTGCCGCAGACACCCTTGTGGATCTCCTCCAAGATGTCCTTGCCTTCTTCATGAGGGACGCATTTCATGAGTACTCCAGAAGATGCGCCCCGCTTGTAAAGCTTGTCTCCGACGAGGACGTAGGACTTGGCGCGGCGGACGAGCTGCTCAGCCGAGTTCATGTCGGAGGGGACCTTCTGCTCGCTGAGGTAGTCGATGAAGGGTTGCCTTCAGTCCACGTCGATCATCATGACCTCCTGCCCAGCTGGTGGGTGAGCTGGGGTAGTGGTCGGTGGCGCCGGCTCCGGGATGGATGGCGCGTGAAGCTTGTGAACGAAGACACCCGCTGGTACTTGGGCGCGGGTGGATCCAAGCTTCGAAAGGACGTCCGCTGCAACGTTGTTGTCGCGGACGATGTGGTGGAACTCGAGACCGTAGAACTTGTTCTCGAGCTTGCGGACTTCTAGGCAGTAGGCATCCATGTTCTCCTTGTTGCGGTCCCAGGACTTGTTGACTTGGTTGATGACCACTGCGGAGTCGTCGTAGACCAGTAGCCGCTTGATGCCCAGAGAAGCCGCGAGGCGTTGCCTGTGTAGAAGGGCTTCGTACTCGGCTTCGTTGTTTGAGACCTTCTAGAAGATCTGCAGGACGTACTTGAGTTGTTCGCCCGTTGGAGAGATCGGGAGTACCCCCGCACTGCGCCCTCGAGGTTGAGTGAGTCGTCGAAGTACATCACCCAATGCTGCGGTCGCACCGCGGGTAGGCAGGCGGTGGTTCTCTCCGCCACTGCGCCATGAAGTCGACTAGTGCCTGCGACTTGATGGCTGTGCGTGGCTTGAAGTCGATAGTGAGGGCGCCGAGCTCGACCGCCCACTTGGAAATTCTTCCAGTAGCGTCTTGGTTCCGCAGGATGTGGCCGAGCGGGTAGTCGGTGACAACGGAGATCGAGTACTCCTGGAAGTAGTGTCGTAGCTTCCGCGAGGTGATGAGTACTGCGTACGGGAGCTTCACGCACGGGGCGATAGCGGGCCTTGGACTCTGATAGAACCTCGCTGACGAAGTAGACTGGGTGCTGGACGGGGTAGGCGTGGCCGCCTTCCTGCCACTCGACGGCGATGGCAGTACTGACCACGTGGGTAGTCGCAGCGAGGTAGAGCAGTAGTTGCTCGCCCTTGTGAGGAGCTGTGAGGATCGGTGGCTTCGATAGGAAGTCCTTGAGCTGGGCAAGGGCTTGATCCGCCTCTGGAGTCCACACGAACTTCTCTTAATGCTTGAGTATTTTGAAGAAGGGGAGCCCCCGTTCTCCTAGCCTTGAGATAAATCTGTTCAGTGCCGCCATGCACCCTGACAGCTTCTGGGCATCTTTGATGCTCGTGGGAGCTTCCATGCTGGTGATGGCGGAGATCTTCTCGGGGTTGGCTTCGATGCCACGCTGGCTGATGATGAAGCCGAGTAGTTTTCCCGAAGGTACGCCGAAGACGCACTTGTTCGGGTTGAGCTTCCAGCGGTACTCGCGCAGTGATGCGAAAGTCTCTTCAAGGTCGTCAATGAGGGTACTGAAGTTTCTGGTCTTGACGACCACGTCATCCACGTAGGCTTCGACGTTCTTGTTGAGTTGCCTTTTGAAGCAGGCCTGGATAGCTCGTTGATAGGTGGCGCCGGCGTTCTTCAGCCCGAAGGACATGGTCGTGTAGCAGTACGCGCCAAACAGGGTGATGAACGTGGTCTTCTCCTGGTCTTCTTCCTTGATCGCGATCTGGTGGTACCCGGAGTAGCAGTCGAGGAAGCAGAGCAGGTCGCAGCCCGCCGTGGAGTCGATGACTTGATCAATCCGCGGCAACCCGAAGGGGTCCTTGGGGCAGTGCTCGTTGAGGTCGGTGTAGTTGACGCACATCCTCCACTCGTTCGAGTTCTTCTTGCGGACGAGGACGGGGTTGGCGTGCCACTCAGGATGGAAGACTTCTCTGATGAAGCCAGCCACGAGTAGTTTGGCGAGTTCCTTCTTGATGGCGTCCCGTCTGTCGTCGGCAAAGCGTCGGAGGTGTTGTCGCTTGGGGGTGGCCTTAGGATCGACGTTGAGGCAGTGCTCAATCAGCTCCCTGGGCACTCCTGGCATGTCTGCTGGCTTCCACGCGAAGATGTCGCGGTTAGCCCGAAGGAAGCTGATGAGCGCGTCTTCCTATTTGGGGTCGAGGCCAGCCCCGATGGTGGTAGTCTTGCTGGGGTTGCCTGTTCCGAGATCGAACGTCTTGACGAGTACCTCCTCAGGTGGCTGAGGTTTGTTGGCGGTGTCAGACTTCTCTGGGATGTCGAGTTCACTTGTAGCAAGCTTCTTCGACGCGGCGTAGACCTCCATCATCGCGTTGGGTACTTGGTTCGTAGAGGCGATCTCCACGGCTTCTGTGTCGCAGTCGTGAGAGATCTTCAAGTCCCCTTGAAGGGAGAGTACACCAGCTGGGCTTGGCATTTTGAGTACCAAGTAGGTGTAGTGGGGCACCGCCATGAACTTGGCGATGGCCGGTCTGCCGAGGATGGCGTGGTAGGAAGTTTCGAAGTCCGCGACCTCGAACTTGATGTACTCGGTACGGTAGTTGTCCCGAGATGCCCCGAAGGTAACTGGCAGGACCACTGAGCCTAGTGGAATAGCCGCGTTGCCGGGGACGATGCCGTAGAAGGGCGTGTTGCTCTTGGTGAGCATGTGAGTGATGTCGAGCTTCATTTTCTTCAAGGTCTTGGTGAAGAGGACGTTGAGCCCGCTTCCATCGTCGATGAGCACCTTGTTGAGTTTGGAGCCCGCGACCACCGGCTTCAGGACGAGGGGGAACCGTCCTGGTTCGGAGAAGCTGGTCCATTGATCCGCGCGGGAGAAGGTGATGGGTACCACCGACCACCTGAGAGGGGTCGGGACCGCTGGCTCAATGGACATGACTTCACGATGGGTAGCCTTCTGCTCCCGCCTGCTGGGCAATCCGCCGAAGAGGACGTTGACAGTCTTGTCAGGCTCCTGGAAGTCGTTGTTGTCGCCGTCCTTTTTCTTGCCCTTATGGTCGTGAGGGTGCGGTGGCTCTGGCGTATCCTTGAGTGCATGCCTGAGTTGGTAGCACTGCTCGGTGGTATGGTTGCCGTTTGGATGCCACGGGCACTTCTCCTTCAGCAGGTCTTTGAAACCGCCGGAGTTCTTCTTCGAGTTCCCTTTCGCAGGGCGCTGGATAGCCGCGACGTTGTTGTCTAGCTTGCGCTTGCGGTTGGGACCCGAGTAGTAGTTGTTGTTATCGCGACCGCCCTGGTTCCTGTTGCTGCCGCTGCCGCCGCCCAGGTTCTGCTTGGTATTGCCGCGGATGGCGTCGTACTTGGCATTGGCCTTGTCTTCTTCATCCGCCCAGGACGTGATCATGTCCTTGAGGTGGGGGATAGACCTGGGGCGGCGACGACCGAAGTCTTCGAATGTGCGGCGGTGATAGAGGCCGTCTTGGAAGAGGTCGATAACCTCCTTGTCGGTGACGTCGACGACGGTAGCGCGCTTGTCGAAGAAACGGCGCATGTACTTGCGGAGGGTCTCGCCTTGTTCCTGCTTGATCATGGCCAGGTCCATGCGAGTACCCGATCGGCCCATGGCGCCGCGAAGTTGCGGTGAGCTTGCTCCTTCGGTGGTCCCACTTGTCGATCGAGTGCTTGTCCAGCGACTCGAGCCATGTGAGTGGAGCTTGGTCCAGGCAGAAGGGGAAGTAGAGGCACTTGGTGTCGCTGTTGCCGCCAGCGTTCGCGATGGAGAGGGCATAGCACCTAAGCCACTAGATGGGATCCTGCTTCGCATCGTACTTGGTGATCCCCAAAGGCTTGAACTTGTCGGGGAGGAGCAAGTTGCGAAGTCGAGGTGAGAAGGCGGGGAAGCCGTCGCCATCGGCTGCGGTGGTCGACTTCTTCCGCCGCAGCTCCTCAATCTTCTGGCGGGCATCGTACCCGCCCTGTGAGGCGCCGGAAGCGTGGGCGTTCGCGTGGCCTCGGCCGCCGCGGCGCCGCCGCCGCCGCCCCCCTCCTGTTGGCTCCATGGTTGGAGCTTCCGCTGTCGTTGCCACCGCCGTCGGGGTCGTTGCCGCCGCCGCCGGCCGGAGCACGGTGGGGGACGACCTCACGGTTGCTGTTGTCATGCTGTGGAGGTCCGCCGGCGTTGGAGCGACGACGGTTGGGCTCGGCTGGGAGGTCAGCTCGAGTACGGTTAGGACCGTTGTTGGCTCTGCGACTTGTGGCTTCGTTCTCGCAGGGCCTGGCTGGAGGAGGTTGATTGACTCTGTTGTCGACCCGCATGAAATAAGCGTCTTCAGCGAGCTTGGCGATGACCTCTCCAGCGCGGATACCCTGAGCCTGGCGTGCGATCGCTGTGATCGACATGAGGCATTGCTCAGGGGTAGTGTGTACTCTGCTCTCGACCGCCTCGAGAGCTTCCGCAAGATTGCGGACGGGGAAGTTGTCGCGAAGGCGCTGGCGACGTTCGATGCGCTTCCGGTTACGCTCACGTCGAGCGTCTTTGTGCCGGGGTTCTCGTTCGGTGGAGCATCGGCGGAGAGAGCTCGTCGGAGGAGATGTCTTCCAGGTACTTGTCCTGAGCCGTGCACGAAGGCCACGGGGTGTCGCGGCAGCCATGAAGACTTGGCGATCGGGGGTGCCAAGGCTGGACTCAGAGGGTGCCACCTCAGTTGGTGTGCTTGAGTCAGCCCGGGCTAGGGGTGTTCCCTCCTGGAATGGTAGCGAGTCGATGTAGGCGACGTAGCGTGAGTCCCCACTTATCAGGTCGGCGGGCTTGCGGTCTGGCCAGTAGACGAATCTCCCGGCCGGTGTGGATGTTATAACCAGCCCAGAGGCCGGCCCTGACAAGGGAAGCTCTGTGGAGTTGTCCTCGGACTCGGGCTCCTCAGGGTCCGACCCAAAGTCGAACTCGTAATCGGGGTTCGAGTAGAACTCGGAGAGTGGGCTGGAGTCCGAAGCGAGGCCGGGGGCGGTGTCGGAGTCCGAGTTGTACTCGGGTACGGGCTCCTTGCCGGCTCGGCGCGAAGAGGGAGCCCCCGTGCGGGCCCGGCTGAGGATGCGGGGGCCACGCGTGGAGTGCTCACGAGGTGAGGGGAAGAGACACGTGGCACACAATTTAGACAGGTCCGGGCCGCGAGGTGCGTAATACCCTACGTCCTGTATGCTGCGTAGCTCTGGATTGATTGGGCACGATTACAAGATGGTGCAATGGTGCGCCGTGGGTTGTATGAGATGAGATGAGATGATCCTAGAGATCGGTCCCTGCCTCGCCTTATATAATCCGGGAGGCAGGGTTACAAGTCGGAGTAGGGAGAGAGTACTAGTCGAGTACGTCTAGGAGTCTTCCATACAGTGCAGGACATGTACAGCTTCCTAACCGAGTACTTCTCCTCCGCAGTCCTTGTGCTCCACGCCTTCAGGTGCCGTGTAGTGCAAGCCGGATAGTCCCAGGGGCCCACCGAGTAGTCAGTCCTGGTACCCACCAAGGTAGTGGGCCCAGGGAGGTCCATACGACAGTTACATAAACCAAGGAAAAGCGATTTTAATTAAATCAAATAAAACATGTTTGAATTGCTGACCGCGATTACCACGAGGTGCATCAAATAGCACATATACATGTACAAGAATTCAAGAAATAGAGTTCTGGTTAGATTCAATCGAGGAAGACTGACCTGCTGCCGCCCTCTTGCCGACGAGATCAGGGAAACGAGATCAACGAAAGCAACCAGGAAACAATCAAAGGAAATACGGACTGCCAATGATGGCCTCCCCGGCTCCTGCCGTAATGACGACCCTGTTCCGTCTCTCAGGTCGCTCCTACCCTCGACGGGAGAGCTAGCTGGCCGGGGCCGGTCCGGACAACGGGGGCGGCGCGGCGGCACGGACGACGGGGGCGCCGCGGTAATAGGGGCGGCGCGGCGGTGTGGACGACGGACACTACGGAGCGGCCGGGGACGGCCGGATAACGGGGGCGGCGCGGCGGCACGGATGACGGGGGCGCCACAGAAAACAGGGACGGCGTGGCGGTGTGGACGACGGGCACTGCAGATTTAGGGAAGTCTGCGGCCGACGATGGCGGCGCAGACGACGGGGGTGACGCGGCGGCGCGGACAAACTGGTACCGCGGACGGTGGATCGGAGCGGCGTTGGTTTCTTGTTTTTCGCGAGGTAGAAAGGCGCGGTGCGTAGGGGGTGAAGCCACGGGAGCGGAAGAGTTTTACGTACCAAGTTTGTTCTCCACTTCATTCTTTTTAGTAGTAGAGAATAGATAGTGCTGCTCTTTCTAGACTCTGAAGAGTAAGCATGAGTGTGACTAAGTTCTTTGAAGTCTTAACATTTCTAACTACAGGCATTGCTAGATCAAGGAGAGGAAATTACTCTTGTCCCACATGTAAGAATTATTTTAAAATATAGTGTTCCAAGTCGTCATAAAATTCAGTTGGGTCCCACATGTAATCGTTTTCGTCAGATTAGTGGAGGCATTGCTAGAACAAGATTTATTAATCATATTTGAAGGAAACAAAAAAGAAGAAAATTGATTAATGAAACACAAAAGGAAACAAAAAACATTGTCTTGTCCGCCGGCATTAGTAGTCAAGAGGAAAAAGCTGAAGGGATCAGGACTCAAGAGGATGTTGGCCTCTGCACGTCTAGTGCTAGGAGCGAACAAGAAAGTCGATAGGGGGTGGCAGCCACGTGCTGTTAAAAGGGGCTGCGGCTTGCATGTCCCCTTTTCATTATCTCCTTCGGTTTCCCGAGCCACGTGGCGATCATCGAGCGTCGAGCAAACGGAATCGCCTCGTACCTTCCGTTTGAGGCACCCGCAATGGTTACAGTAGAGTGCTCTCTATAACAATGTCCCCAATAACCTAACTTTACCGCACTTCTCTAAGTAATTATATGGGCCCTATGAGGTGTCTTCTTTTGGTTAGGATTTCCTTTTATAGAGATTATTACGAAAACTAAATTCAATTTATATACGTTTTATGCAGGATGTGCAAAAAATTAGAAAATACTATTATTTTGATCTCTTGTACGACAAAAGCATATTAATTTAGTATTTTAGTTGGATTTTTACATGCATTTGCATCTCTTGTACGATCAAAACATAGTATCTTACTGTTCATACATTTACTATTATTATTCTTATTGTTAAATATTATGAATCTCGAAAATTAAAATATAAAAGTCATTGCAAATAGTGGATTATTCTTTTGCGGAAATGTAACATGCTTATCAGTGACAATACCTAACCTATACTAAACATATGATTACTTTCATTGTTCTTATTATTAATTATGAATTTCAAAAATTAAATATGTATTTGCGATGAAAGAAATGCTTAATTTAATTTAAGTGCACGACAAGATACAATCATTTAGTGTCCAATGTCTGTGGCAACGCACGGGCACTTCGCTAGTAGAACATCAAATTCGGTCAATATAAAAGTTGCTCAGTTTTTCCGGGAACACATTTCATTTAGTTACCGGCATTTCAAATTTTGAGGTTTAAACCCTCAAAAACTCAGTCAACGCTCTGCTGAACAGTTTGACCGAGCCATGAAAATCTGCAACTTCAAGCAAGTTTATCTCCAAATCTATTGAGATTTTGATAGGTCGGCCTTTACGAAAGTTGGAGATGGTTATCTGGTCTGGAACTTTCATATTTGGCGAATTTGAACTTTAGTTCAAAAATTTTGAGTTTAAGTCAGTCAAAGGAGGCTTCAGCGAATTGAAAACCAGAGCAGAACGCCTGGGCGCGCGCTCCGCGCGCGACGTCGTGCCGTTGGCGCCGCGTCGCCACCCGCGCCGGGCCCACACGCCCGCCGTTTGTACGTCGTCACGGCGTGGACCACACGTCGGCCATCGTGGTCGGGCCCACGGCCACACGCACACGCCCCTCGCGCATGCGGCGCGCCGCCGGCCGGTAGTGCCGCTCGGCCGCCGTCGGCGGCCACGCGCCACGCGCCGCGCGCGTGGCCCGGTTGTCCGAGCCGGTTGGCGTGCATGCGTGGCCATAGCCCGCCCGACGGCCCCTCTCGACCCACCCTCACTCGCATTTGCCCAGGGTGCAACGTAGAGGCCGCCGCCGCGCCTGCCATCGCCGCCGGACAGTGCCGCCGGTGCGCCCCGTCTTCCACCGCCTCTCCTCGAGTTCAAGCGCCACCCTAGCCTCCAAACATACTGTTGTATGGACCACCCTGGGCCCACTACCTCGGTGGGTACCAGGACCGACTACTCGGTGGGCCCCTGGGACTACCCGGCTTGCGCTACACGGCACCTGAAGGCGTGGAGCACAAGGACTACACAGGAGTAGTACTCGGTTAGGGAGCTGTACATGTTCCGCACTGTATAGAGGACTCCTAGACGTACTCGACTAGTACTCTCTCCCTACTCCGACTTGTAACCCTGCCTCCCCGACTATATAAGGCGAGGCAGGGACCGATCTCTGGCATCCAATCTCCTCTCATACAACCCACGGCGCACTATTGCACCATCTTGTAATCGTGCCCAATCAATCCAGAGCTACACAGCATACAGGACGTAGGGTATTACACACCTCGCGGCCCGAACCTGTCTAAATTGTGTGCCACATGTCTCTTCCTTCGAGTTACCAATCTCGGCGAGTCACATTTATCTACTTCGGGTACTCCCCTTAGTAGGTTGCCGGTCTAAAACACCGACAGTTGGCGCGCCAGGTAGGGGCTCTCGCCCGAGATCACATGGCGAACTCGACGGCTCCCGTCTACTTCAAGCCAACCGTCGCCTTCAACCGCGGCGACACCTTCGTGTTCGGCGCCTGGGTCTGCACTGCTGACGGCGCGGGCTCCTTCCAGCGCCGCCTAACCATGCAGCCCAACCCGAAGACAGGCTTCGTGACGCTTCCCGAAGTTGTCACAGGCGAACTCGCCGGCAAGTTCGGCGAAATTTCGCTCTTCAACCACCACGCTGACTTCGAGCTCGAGTCCGCTTCCAACTCGAACTCGACGTCGCCATGGGCCATCGCATGCGAGCCGGCTGCTCAGCCATCGTAGGCGGTCCCCTCATCTCGCGAGCACTCCGCGCGTGGCTCCCGGACCCCTAGCCGGGCCCGCACGGGGGCTCCCACTTCGTGCCGGGCCAGCAAGGAGCCCGTACCCGAGTACAACTCGGACTCCGACGCCGCCCCCGATCACGTTTCGGACTCCAGCCCTCTCTCCGAGTTCTACCCGAACCCGGACTACGAGTTCGACTTCGGGTCGGACCCTGAGGAGCCCGAGTCCGAAGACAACTCCTCCGAGCTTCCCTTGTCGGGGCCGGCCCTGCGGGCCGGTTATAAAATCCACGCCGGCCGGGAGATACGTCTGCGGCCGGACCGCAAGCCTCGCCGACCTCGATAAAGGGAGACTCACGCTACGTCGCCTACATCGACTCGGCGCCGTTCCGGGGAGGGAACACCCACGGCCCGGCCGACTCGAGCACACCAACTGAGGTGGCACCTTCTGAGTCCAGCCTTGGCACCCCTGATCGCCAAGTCTTCATGGCTGCCGGCGACACCCCAGGGCCTTCAGGCACGGCTCAGGACAAGTACCTAGAAGACATCTCCTCCGACGAGCTCTCTGCTGGTGCTCCGTCGAACGAGAACCCTGCAGACAGAGACGCTCGACGTGAGCGTAACCGGAAGCGCAGCGAACGTCGCCGACGCCTCCGCGACAACCTCCCCATCCGCAACCTTGCGGAAGCTCTCGAAGCGGTCGAGAGCAGAGTACACTACCTCATGTCGATCACAGCGATCGTACGCCAGGCTCAGGGCATACGCGCTGGAGAGGTCATCGCCAAGCTCGCTGAAGACGCTTACTTCATGCGGGTCAACAACAGAGTCAATCAACCTCCTCCGGCCAGGCACCGCAACAACGAAGACACAAGTCGCAGCGCCAACAACGGTCCCAACCGTACTCGAGCTGACCTCCCAGCCGAGCCAAACCGTCGTCGCTCCAACGCTGGCGGACCTTCACAGCACGACCACGGCAACCGAGAAGTTGTTCCCCACCGCGCTCCGGCCGGTGGCGGCGGCAACGATCCCGATGGCGGCGGCGGCCGACGGCGGCGGCGGCTCCAACAAGGGGGCCAACGGGGAGGGCCGGAGGCGGCGGCGCCGCGGCGGCCGAGGCTACGCGAACAGCCACACCTCCGGCGCCTCGCACGGCGGGTACGACGCTCGCCAGAAGATTGAGGAGCTGCGGCGGAAGAAGTCGACCACTGCCGCTGAAGGCGACGGCTTCCCCGCCTTCTCACCTCAACTTCGCAACTTGCTCCTCCCCGACAAGTTCAAGCCTTTGGGGATCACCAAGTACGACGCGAAGCAGGATCCCATCCAGTGGCTCCGATGCTACGCCCTCTCCATCGAGAACGCTGGCGGCAACAGCGACACCAAGTGCCTCTACTTCCCCTTCTGCCTGGACCAAGCACCACTCACCTGGCTCGAGTCGCTGGATAAGCACTCGATCGACAAGTGGGACCAGCTGAAGGAGCAGTTCACGAGCAACTTCGCGGGCGCCATGGGCCGGTCGGGTACTCGCATGGACCTGGCCATGATCAAGCAGGAACAAGGCGAGACCCTCCGCAAGTACATGCGCCGCTTCTTCGACAAGCGCGCCACCGTCGTCGACGTCACCGACAAGGAGGTCATCGACCTCTTCCAGGACGGCCTCTACCACCGCCGCACCTTCGAAGACTTCGGTCGTCGCCGTCCCAGGTCCATCCCCCATCTCAAGGACATGATCACGTCCTGGGCGGATGAAGAGGACAAGGCCAACGCCAAGTATGATGCCATCCGTGGCAAGACCAAGCAGAACCAGGGCGGCGGCAGCGGCAGCAACGCAAACCAAGGCGGCCGCAACAACAACAACAGCAACTACTCGGGTCCCAAACGTAAGCGCAAGCCAGACAACACTGTCGCGGCTATCCAGCGCCCTACGAAAGGGAACTCGAAGAAGAATTCCGGCAGTTTCAAAGACCTGCTGAAGGAGAAGTGCCCGTGGCATCCAAATGGCAACCACACTACCGAGAAGTGCTACCAACTCAGGCACGCACTCAAGGATACGCCAGAGCCACCGCACCCTCACGATCAAAAGGGCAAGAAGAAGGACGGGGACAACAACGACTTCCAGGAGCCAGACAAGACCATCAACGTCCTCTTCGGCGGATTGCCCAGCAGGCGGGAGCAGAAGGCTACCCGTCGTGAAGTGATGTCCATTGAACCAGCGGTCCCGACCCCTCTCAGGTGGTCGGAGGTACCCATCACCTTCTCCCGCGCGGACCAATGGACCAGCTTCTCTGAGCCAGGATGGTTCCCCCTTGTCCTAAAGCCAGTGGTGGCGGGCTCCAAGCTCAACAAGGTGCTCATCGACGGTGGAAGCGGGCTCAACGTCCTCTTCACCAAGACCTTGAAGAAAATGAAGCTCGACATCACTCATATGCTCACCAAGAGCAACATGCCCTTCTACGGCATCGTCCCCGGCAACGCGGCTATTCCACTGGGCTCAGTGGTCCTGCCAGTTACCTTCGGGGCGTCTCGGGACAACTACCGTACCGAGTACATCAAGTTCGAGGTCGCGGACTTCGAGACCTCTTACCACGCCATCCTCGGCATACCGGCCATCGCCAAGTTCATGGTGGTGCCCCACTACACCTACTTGGTACTCAAGATGCCAAGCCCAGCCGGTGTACTCTCTCTCCAAGGGGACTTGAAGATCTCTCACGACTGCGACACAGAAGCCGTGGAGATCGCCTCTACAAACCAAGTACCCAACGCGATGATGGAGGTCTACGCTGCATCGAAGAAGCTTGCTACAAGTGAACTCGACATCCCGAGAGAAGTCCGACGGCACCAACAAGCCTCGGCCACCGAGGAGGTACTCGTCAAGACCGGTCGACCTCGAACGAGCGACCCAAGGCAAGACCACCACCATCGGGGCCGGCCTCGACCCCAAATAGGAAGACGCACTCATCGGCTTTCTTCGGGCTAACCGCAACATCTTCGCGTGGAAGCCGGCGGACATGCCGGGAGTGCCCGGGGAGCCGATTGAGCACCGCCTCAACGTCGATCCTAAGGCCACCCCCAAGCGACAACACCTCCGACGCTTTGCCGACGACGGGCGGGGACGCCATCAAGAAGGAACTCGCCAAGCTACTCGCACCGGCTTCATCGAAGAAGTCTTCCATCCTAAGTGGCTCACCAACCCCGTCCTCGTCCGCAAGAAGAACTCGAACGAGTGGAGGATGTGCGTCGACTACACCGACCTCAACAAGCACGCCCCCAAGGACCCCTTCGGGTTGCCGCGGATTGATCAAGTCATCGACTCCACGGCGGGGCTGCGACTCGCTCTGCTTCCTCGATCGCTACTCCGGCTACCACCGGATCGCAATCAAGGAGGAAGACCGAGGAGAAGACCGAGTTCATCACCCCGTTTGGCGCGTCATTGCTACACGACCATTTCATTCGGGTTGAAGAACGCGGCGCTACCTACCAACGGGCTATCCGAGCTCGCTTCAAGCGGCAACTCAACAAGAACGTCGAGGCCTACGTGGATGACGTGGTTGTCAAAACCAGGGACTCCAGTACCCTCATCGACGACCTTGAAGAGACCTTCGCATCACTACGCAAGTACCGCTGGAAGCTCAACCCGAACAAGTGCGTCTTCGGCGTCCCTTCGGGCAAACTACTCGGCTTCATCATCAGCCAGCGCGGCATCGAAGCCAACCCCGACAAGATCTCCGCCATCACCAGCATGAAAGCTCCCACGAGCATCAAAGACGTCCAGAAGCTGACAGGGTCCCTTCTTCAAACTACTCAAGCATCACGAGAAGTTCGTGTGGACTCCAGAGGCGGATCAAGCCCTTGCCCAGCTCAAGGACTTCCTATCGAAGCCACCAATCCTCACGGCTCCTCACAAGGGCGAGCAGCTACTGCTCTACCTCGCTGCAACTACTCACGTGGTCAGTACTGCCATCGTTGTCGAGCGGCAGGAAGACGGCCACGCCTACCGGTCCCGGCGACCGGCCTACTTCGTCAGCGAGGTTCTATCAGAGTCCAAGGCCCGCTATCAGCCCGTGCAGAAGCTCCTGTACGCTCTACTCATCACCTCGCGGAAGCTACGACACTACTTCTAGGAGTACTCGGTCTCCGTTGTCACCGATTACCCGCTTGGCGACATCCTGCGGAACCAAGACGCCACTGGAAGAATCTCCAAGTGGGACGTCGAGCTCGGCGCCCTCACTATCGACTTCAAGCCACGCACAACCATCAAGTCGCAGGCACTAGTCGACTTCATGGCGGAGTGGCGGGAGAACCAGCTACCTACTCCCACCGTGCGACCAGAGCATTGGGTGATGTACTTCGACGGCTCACTCAACCTCGAGGGCGCGGTGCGGGGGGTACTCCCTGATCTCTCCAACGGGCGAACAACTCAAGTACGTCCTGCAGATCTTCTGGAAGGTCTCCAACAACGAAGCCGAGTACGAAGCCCTCCTACACGGGCTCCGCCTCGCGGCTTCACTAGGCATCAAGCGGCTACTAGTCTACGGCGACTCCGCAGTGGTCATCAACCAAGTCAACAAGTCCTGGGACCGCAACAAGGAGAACATGGACGCCTACTGCCTAGAAGTCCGCAAGCTCGAGAACAAGTTCTATGGTCTCGAGTTCCATCACATCGTCCGCGACAAAAACGTTGCAGCGGACGTCCTCTCGAAGCTTGGATCCACCCGCGCTCAAGTGCCAGCGGGTGTCTTCGTCAACGAGCTTCACGCGCCATCCATCCCGGAGCCGGCGCCACCGACCACTGTCCCAGCCCATCCACCGGCGGGCGGGGAGGTCATGATGATCGACGTGGACCGGAGGCAACCCTTCATCGACTACCTCGGCGAGCGGGAAGGTCCCCTCCGACAAGAACGCGGCCGAGCAACTCGTCCGCCGCGCCAAGTCTTACGTCCTCGTCGGAGACAAGCTTTACAAGCGGGGCGCATCTTCTGGAGTACTCATGAAGTGCGTCCCTCGCGAAGAAGGCAAGGACATCTTGGAGGAGATCCACAAGGGCGTCTGTGGCAACCACGCGTCCTCATGCACGCTGGTCAGCAAAGCCTTCCGGCGAGCCTTCTATTGGCCCATAGCCTTGGGCGATGCCGAAGAACTCGTCAGAAGGTGCCAAGGATGCCAGTACTTCGCCAAGCAGCAACACGTCCCAGCCTACAAGCTAGTCACCATACCGCCAACCTGGCCCTTTGCCTGCTGGGGGCTCGACATGATTGGGCCACTGCCAACTGCGTCAGGAGGATTCAACAGGGTATTGGTGGCCATCGACAAGTTCACCAAGTGGATCGAAGTCAAGCCGGTGACATGCCCCAAGGCTGACAGAGTACTCGACTTCCTGGATGAACTCGTACACCGCTACGGGCTACCCCACCGCATCATCACAGACCTGGGATCCAACTTCAACAACCACCAGTTCTGGGAATATTGCGAGAACAGCGGGATCGACGTCTGATGCATCTCAGTTGCCCATCCACGGGCCAACGGACAAGTCGAGCGCGCCAATGGGATGGTGCTCGACGCTCTCAAGAAGCGGCTACACGACGCCGCGAACTCCAAAGGGGGCAAGTGGATCAAGGAACTACCCAACGCACTCTGGGGGCTACGGACTCAACCATCCAAGCCAACGGGGCAATCCCCTTACTTCCTGGTCTACGGCTCCGAAGCAATCCTCCCTGCCGACGTCATATGGAACTCGCCAGCAGTGGAGCACTACGACGAAGGCGTCTCAGAAGACAGCAGATGAGTTGACATCGACAGCCTCGAAGAAGCTCGATGTGTTGCCCTCGTCCAATCAGCAAGGTACCTAGAGAGTATCCGACGCTACCATGATCGCAACGTCAAGGAACGCTTCTTCAACGTTGGAGATCTCGTCCTCCACCGTATCCAGAACACAAAAGGACTTCACAAGCTCAGCTCCCCCTGGGAAGGTCCCTTCACCGTGGCAAAGGTGACCGGGCCGGGCTCCTATTGCCTCCAAACACTTGAAGGCGAAGACATCAACAACTCGTGGAACGTCGACCAGCTCTGTCGATTCTACGCCTAGTCTACACGACTACTCTGGGTTCAAGTCTACACGACTACATCAACACCCCCTGGCCGTAAGCGACCCCCCGGGTCCTGGCTCCAGTCTCCGGACTTCTCCTCTCCGTGCTCCGGCCCCGTGCGGCTACCTACGGACCCTGGGCTGCGACGAGCGTAAAGGACTCTAGCAGCGGTCTACTAAGAGACCACACTCCAAGATCCAGCCTGCACGGCCACCTACGGATCTACAATCCAGCCTACACGGCTACCTACGGATCAACTGTTGTAAGCGGCTACCCGCTCCAGCTCTACTCAGCTGTAAGCGGCCCCCGGGTCCAGGCGACTACTTTGTAACTACGGCCCTGGCCATCCAGGTGTACTTCTCCAGTAATAAAGTTCGATCGTTCATCAACTTCTTTACTGTCTACTCCCTACAATGGGACCACTACCGCCGAGTACCACTACTCGCATCCACTCCACGATGGGGGCTCCCCACTCTGAGATCGCGACTACGAGTACTCATTGCTGGAAAATTTCTTTCATTAATACTTAAGCAATTCATTACAATTGTCTTCCTGTACAACCATGGCTACTAGCTACCTATTACAGGGCTACTGGAGGTTCGACTTCTCGGCCCTACTCGCTCCGCGATGGGAGCCATCTCGCTCCGGCGGCTGCGCATACTGCTCATCGGTGCAGTTGGCGGCTACCCCGCCGGCGACTACCTACACTGGAGCCTTCGGGAAGTACGACTTCATGAAGGCCAAGACTTGTCTTGGGATCGACCTTGCCATGTGCTTCACGTAGGCGGCCGGCCCGCTCGGAGCTTCCTTGAGGCGATCCACCAGAGGAGCAATCTTGGGGCCGCCGGGTGCGGCACCAGGAGCCTTGCGATCTGCAGTGCGGCTTCTTCCAACTCCTTCAACTGGGCCCGCAACGCCTCGCAGTCTTCGTTCAACTTCTGCAAGGATTTGTAGCAGTTGACGAGATCTCGGTCAGAAGCAATCTGAAGCTCCATATGCTTCTCGCACTCGAAGGCGAGTTCTTTGTAGTCGAGCTCGAGTACCTGGCGGGCTTCTTGCTCCCGGTAGAAGAGGTTCTTAATACTTGTCTCCGAGGCCTTCAGCTGCTCCACCTGGCCCTCAAGCTTTGCAACATGACAGCAGCACAGCGGGTCAAGGACTTCTCGACCTCCAACAAGTACCCAACCAGTTCAGCGGTGTACCTTTATTCTTGTTGCGGAGGCCCTTATTCTTCCGCACCAAGTCGTCGCCCTTCGCCTGCAACTCTTGGACGTCGTTGTGGTACTTGGCGAAGGCGGCGTCGAGCTTCGACTGCATGGCAGCCGCGTGCTTCCGCGACTTCACAAGTTGCTCTTCTAGCGCCTCGGCACGGAGCACCGCGTCGCCATAGCCCTGCAGCAGGTTCGACTTGTCACGGGACCGCTCCGCAACGTCCTGCACAAGACAACTCAAGTCACAAAGAGTACTCAACGACGAAGGATTGGCTACTCAAAAGGCTACGGCTACTTACCTTCATCCACTGCTCGGCTTGACGGATCGCCTCCAGATGCTTGGCCACCGTCGCTGGCTCGATAAGATCGTCCGTGAGCAGCTCTATCCCTCCGCGACTACTCGAGGTGGCCTCCGTCATCGGCGCAGAGCGGATGGGCTCTGCGTCCTGGATCTCGGGGGAGCGGATAGCCACCTCCAGAGCAATCTCTGGCGACGTAGTGACCGCCTCTCCCCCGACGGACTTCTCGACGACCTCCTCCATGGGCTCGGGGGCTCCTTCAGCAGCCTTCGGGGCCTCTGGTGTCAACCTCTGCATCGGCACCCCTGCAGGGATGTCGTCACCTCCAGCTTCAGTGCCTGTCACAAAGATGACAAGTGCATCAGTGCCTACGACTACTCCTCAAAGAGCTTTATAGCTTCAAGAAGGGTACTCACCTTCGACTACGCTGGCCTCCGGCAGCGGCGCCTCGGCAGCCGGTGGCTCAGTCGCGGCTTGGGTAGCGGGAGCAGCCTCCTCGGCGGGCGGCGCGTCTTCCTCCGCCACCGCTGAAGAGGGCTCATCTCCCTCCCAGGACAAATTCGTGGACTTCCTGCAGAAACATTCACAGATGGTCGTCAGCCAACATCGACTACTGCAACAAGTACTACTAAGAAGGATTCGGTACTTACAAGTTCGACCGGACAATTGTCACGGCCGGAGCACCGAGGATGCTGGCGATATCGACCAGTCCACCCTCGGCGGGCGCCTCCTCCTGCGCCCCTACGGCTACCGCCTCCTCCACAGCAGCGGCGGCCGGCGCAGTGGTCTCCTGCGCTCCTGAAGCCACCACCTCTTCAAAGGCGGCGGCTACGGGTCCCGTGCTCCCCTGAGGAGCAGGGGGCTGGCGCTCCAGTTGCGCCAAGATCTCCTCCACAGTGGGGGCTGGACTACGACTTCCAGCTGGCTCCCCCACCGTGTCCCACACGCCCTCGTCGCCCTCTTCGACGGGCTCTGCTGGCGGCACCTCCTGCATAC
Organism: Cenchrus americanus; assembly: GCA_947561735.1. Taxonomy (NCBI): domain Eukaryota; kingdom Viridiplantae; phylum Streptophyta; class Magnoliopsida; order Poales; family Poaceae; genus Cenchrus; species Cenchrus americanus. Next base: position 76,633,730 of record OX387245.1, on the reverse strand, counting down.
AAGGGAGACTACTCATCAGCAAGCGTACTCGTACAACGGGTACTCGGCTACTCTGTTCAAGACAACTTACCTCCTGAGGCGTGGTCTCTGAGACCTTAAGCTTCTTCGTCACCCGCTTCCTAGCGGGGTTGCGCGGCTTCCGTGGCGGCGCAGCCAGGCTAGCCTCCAGGCTAGTTGGGGGTCTTGTACCAGAGGAACATGAGGCAAGCTCGGGCGGCTAAACCTCGACCGCAGCTGGAAGCGGTCCTGCAACGTCTCCTCGTCGTCATCGTCGTCGTCGGTGGTGTCTTCCACAACGACGGTGTCATCACCTTCACCGACTTCACGCCGCTCCTTCGCCTTCCCTTCCATCGGGATCTCGATTCCGCTCGGAGGTGGCTGCGGCTCGGAGATGAACTTCTTCAAGTCCTCCTGCAAGGCACGAAGACATCGGCACGACTACTCCAAGCAATGACTACTCGACTAAGGGAGTACGACTACTCACCTCCTTGGGCGGGCGCGCGGCGGAGTACTCTTGTACAGGGCACGCCGTGTACGGCGGCATATCTTTGAAGATTCGCGACAACCTCTCGATGATGTCGCTGTCGTCCAGCTCGCCTCCGGGCATCCGCGACGTGTCGTCGTCGCCAGTGTACTCGAAGCCTAGGGTGTCTCGAGCCATCAACGGCTGCACCCTCCGCTTCATGAAACTGAAGGCCACGTGCTCGGCCCTCGGCCCCGCCTCCCCGAGCACCTTGATGTGTGCCGGCGGCTCGGGAAGTTGGATCCCTTCTTGCATGGTGGGCTCCGTGTTCCACCATTCTCGGTGCCTGGGCTGCCGTCCGCTCGGCTTCGGCAGGCCGGGGTGGTGGTTCGTGATGTAGAACCACCTGGTCTTCCAATCTGTGTTGGAGTCGACAAGCTTGTACGCCAGATATTGCTCCGCGGCGTCCTCCCTCAACTGGATGTCGGCTCCTCCGACTACCCTTGGGTTAGTGGCACTTGGCTGTGGCTTGACGCGGAAGAACTTCCGGAAAAGCACCCAATGTGGCTTGATCCCAAGGAAGGCTTCGCAGAAGTGCACGAAGACCGCCGTGTGGAAGATGCCGTTGGGGTTCGGTGTTCAGGTACTCGATCCCGTAGTACCCGAGCAGCCCCTTGAAGAAGTCACTGGCTGGGAGCGCAAGCCCGCGCTCGACGAACCGCGCGAACATCGGGATCTCGTCTTCGGCCTTCTCCATCGGATATGGATCTCCAGCGGCGGATCTCCACATGTCGACTCCCTTCTCCCTGATGAACCCACTGTTCAGGAGGGTCAGCAGATCCTCCGTCTTCACTTTGGACTTTTTCCACTCGCGGCTCGGATCAGCCCGCGGTGGAGACATGGGCGGCGCTGCTCCGGCGGCAACCGCGGCGGCCTCTTCGCGGCCCCTCTTCTTCCCGACGGCCTTCGATGTCTTGGACGGTGACGGCTTCATCCTCCAAGTGCAGGGAGTCTTCACTCGCATCTGCTCGGGGGCTACCCTAAAAGCTTTGGGTGGCGGCGCACTTGAATCTACTACGGCGGCAGCAAGCGCTGGGAGTGGATTTGCTTCAGATGCAAATGGAATGGCTGCAGCTCGAATGGGTGAAAAACCCTAAGGGTTTTGGCTTCTATTTATAAGTCAAAACGGCTCGAACGGGCGGCGGGGATAAGTCCACGCGCGGGCCGACTCGGCGGCGCGCGTGACCCTTCGTATTCTACTAGTCGACGCGCCTCACCTCAGGGGCTCGGCTACTTCTACTCGACTACCTGGGAAGCGGCTAGTCTCAAGAGCATCTCAGGACACATTCTTCAAGATGACCCTTCAATTCGAGAGGAAGTACTCGACTCAAGGCTCGGGGGCTCCATGTCACGTGTCCTTCGGTTTTTTCTCTCCGGATTTTTCGGGATTTTCTTGCTAAGACTTCAGACGGACCCTTAGCTAGAGCCTGCGGCTCAACCTAAGGCTCGGGGACTACTCCATATGGAGTGCGATTTTGCAAATCGCACTTCCATATCAGCTCCGGCTTCAAGACAAGACAGGCATTTTTTGAAGACCTTCGAAGGCAGTTTTCGAGGACGCTTGAGACTACTCGAGAAGACTTCAAGATTGCTCAAACATCAGCTGGAGTACATTCCAGCCTCGGGATGCTTCGACTACTCTTGAGGACTTTTGACTTGTAGCACTCAGGGACGCTTGAGGACTACTCGTTAAGGCTGTCAAGACTACTTGAAGCTATCCTTCTCGACTACAAAGTACTCGGGGGCTTGTCGTATGGACCTCCCTGGGCCCGCTACCTCGGTGGGTACCGGGACCGACTATTCGGTGGGCCCACGGGACTACCGGCTTGCGCTACACGGCACCGAAGGCGTGGAGCACAAGGACTACACGGGAGTAGTACTCGGTTAGGGAGCCGTACATGTTCCGCACCGTATAGAGGACTTCTAGACGTACTCGACTAGTACTCTCTCCCTACTCCGAGCTTGTAACCCCGCCTCCCGACTATATAAGGCGAGGCAGGGACCGATCTCTCGGCATCCAATCTCCTCTCATACAACCCACGGCGCACTATTGCACCATCTTGTAATCGTGCCCAATCAATCCCGAGCTACGCGGCAAATACGGGACGTAGGGTATTACGCACCTCGCGGCCCGAACCTGTCTAAATTGTGTGCCACGTGTCACTTCCTTCGAGTTACCGATCTCGGCGAGTCACATTCATCTACTTCGGGTACTCCCCTTAGTAGGTTGCCAGTCTAAAACACCAACACATACCCCGTGAACCCTCTCGTGCACGCGCATTGTCCGGCTAACCCTCCTGCTCGCCGGAATCGCGGACACCATAGGCCATCGCTGGAGTCGTTTCTGGGCAAATCGACGCCACGAACCGGCCTAGGGTGAGTCCAATCCCACCCCTAGCCGCTTGCACGCCGGAGTTCGGCCTCCTCCCACCACCGGCGAGCCTCTGCCGCCGCCAGGGACCACATTGCAGGACGTAAGGTCTTTGTAGGGGCCTATGTGCAAAAGTCCAGGGGCTATTCTGAAAACGATTCTTAAACCCTAGATGCAGATTCCTGAAAATTGTAAATTGCGTAGTACATCGTAGAAAAATCGGAAAAATACAAACTTAAATTTTATGGAATCCTTGTAAAGAAAACTAACTTTTCTAGAAAGGGAGTTTTCAAAATTCAGTGTAGTTTTTAAATGAATTTGAATTGATCAGTTTGAGTAGATTTGAAATAACTTGAAATATATAAATGCTATGGATGTAAATTTTGGATATGTTGTCAACATTGTCATTCCTGGCACTGTGTAGAAAAATGGCACATAAATCATGTGTATAACTCCAGTTATGAATTTAGTTTGATTTCAGCCTAGTCTCCTTGTATGAATTGTTTAATTTAATCTATTGAGCAAATGCTTTCCAATTTTCTGCAGTGGCTTTCTAGTGGATAGATGTATCTGTAATAAATAGGAGGTGAATGTTTGGCATGTGTAGAATATTCTCCTGATTTATGGTGGTTAGTTTGAGTTAAATTCAAATCCATATTTCTGCTACAGTAATGGATCTAGCTTTTGGTGTGTGAGCTAAATATATCTTTATCATGTTGTGTGCCAAGTTATAGCCTCATATCGTATGTGTATTTTGCTTTATGATTTATTCATGCTCCTAGTAGCTTTAACTTGTTACATTTATCATATCTATTTTGTAGCTTTATTTTACCTCATGTTTGGTCGGTATTTATGTGTTGCTGATATATGCAAGCTGGTAAAGTCTCAAGGTCATTTTGTTCATATATTTACCAGAATTAATTTCCTAAGTAATCAAGCTTTAAATGAATGGAACAAATGGAAAACTGAAATATTCCTGTTTGCAACTTAAATTCAAAGCTTGGGATTCATCAAATCACCCCTGAACAGCCCCAAGTACCTTGGTGAAGTTTACTTAACTAATGAACTTAGATGTGCACACAATCACCATCAAATAAGATTAAAGTTTCACACATATCCACTTGTCCTTGGTGAAGAAAAGTTTATTAAAAACTTGTCAAGGTGAATATGGCCAACAAAAACACCCTATGTTTATCTCTGAATTCAGAACTGAATTTCATTTCTTAAGTTTGTGTACTTGAATAATAATGCATCTGCATATCGTATAGGACTCCCCGACGGAAACTACGAGCTGGTGCCCGAGTCTGAAGGGGAACCAGCTGAGGGAGAAGTGAATGTGGTGAAAGTGCGACAAGACCCAGACCAAAGTTCGGAGGATCTCACTTCAAACCTTGCCAATGAAGGCAAGCCCTGAAGCATAACCTACTTTTGTTAACTTATGAAATCCTTTATGCAATGTTTGTGCATTTACATTCAGGAGTTGAATTGAAACCTTAGATGCATGATCCTAGGTTCCTATGTTCAAATACTAGCATGTCAGGTCGCTAGTTGCCATGCTTAGGACTATGGTAAAAGTCGAGTGATGCCCGTCACTTGCGAGCTATAGGTCTCTTATGTTGGAATCATAATATTGTTAAACTTATCTGCTCATGTGGTAAGAGCATGGGATTGACTCCAGTCAATAGATGTCAGTGGTTAAGCTTTTGAATGTACTAAGCATTTGTCAGGAATGGGATCGGTAAGCCTAGTACTTTCCTGATCCTACAAGGGAACTCTCTACCACTAATCCCGGTAGTGATCCCCAGATACTAGGTAGTGTTACATGTGTGGATCTGGGCGGTCAAATACCATGACCGGGTAACCTTGTACCAGGGACTGTGGACTTGATCCTGAACTGAGGACGGTTGGGAACCGCCTGGTTGGTGTGTACCCCACCCCTTTTGGTTTTATTTGGAATTCTTGGGATATGCATTCTCCCATGTGTTTAGGTCCACCTTGCAAGGTTACTAATCGATTGATCATCGGCCTCTCACCGTTATCTGAGACTGCTTAACCATCCACTCTATGTCCCTTAATGATGGAACTGAGAAGGAACTTGTATACTTGTTTAATTTGTATTGCACAACTCATGCTTGAACTAGTTTGCTAATCTAGTAATGGTTAAATTAATAGAACCTAGAGCTAAAATTTGAAAGTAAGGACATACTCTTTGTTGCTTTTCAGCAAAATAACCCACTAGCCATAAAGTCTTACATGTCTAGAGAGTTGGTGATTTTCTACACCTGATGGTTAAGTCTTGCTGAGTATTAGTATACTCAGCCTTGCTTTCATTGATGTTTTTTAGGTAATGATGTGTGTGATGATGGCTTTCCGTGGCCTAGTTCTCTCCCACCCGGTTGGGAGTACGAGTGGGAGGATGACAGTGCTTAGTGGCATCACAGATGGCCTCGTGTGATGTTGCTTATGTCGTTTAGTATTTTATTTCTGCTGTGTTTCAAACTCTGAACCATTTACCTTTATGCAAAAGACTTGGTTTGTAATAATGAACCTTTGAAGGATGTATTGTAATAATTTGTGACTTGTTTATCTCTGGACTCGACTTCGTGTGAGTTTTGATGTACAATTGTCGATCATGTGATGTAAGTGATTTACCGGGTTTGACCCTGCAGAGACGACAAGTTACTTCTATATTATTGCTTAATGGACAACTGGAGTGGTTTAGGCAGTAATATGGAATTAATTTGAGCGGTTCTGTGATAGTAGGGTACCCGTGGGTAAAACTGCCATCCTTAACTTTGGGTCTATCATTGCGGTTCAATGGCTTGATCGGGTCATGCGCATAGTTGGCGCACATGAAGAACCACATCCCGCAAGCATACCCGAGAGCCTTGCACTTGACAACCTTGCAATTGTCACCGCAATAGCACATAGGAGTGTGGATCCCCTTAGGCACCGCAACCACCTCTTTACTCGTAGTGAGCAACTCCAAGTCCAAGTCAGGACCTGAGGCAGCCATTCCCAACCTGCAAAAGAAGTTATTATTTGGATGTTAGCACATGAGGAAATCCAAATTGTCGGTGCGTAATATGGTCCCGACACTAACCAGTAGTAAGCACCGAGGTCTATCCCTCAATGGTCGATGCTAAGCAATAAGAGACACGGGGTTTATCCTGGTTCCGGCCGAGGGGGCCGTACGTCCAGCAGTGGTGTGCTCAAGGCACTATATTGCTCAGCACCGGGGGTGCCTGTAGTGGGGCTGCTACAAGCAAGGCGGGAGAGGAAGCGTGGCTTCCAAGTCCCTGGTGTCGTGGTTGGAGATGTGGTGTTGTGTTGCGTAGTGCGTCTATCCTTCTGTCTGTGTGGCGTGTATCTCTGTCTGTCGTCCCCTGAGGCAGGGGGGTTCGTCCTCCTTTTATAGATCAAGGAGGGAGCGAATTACATGCGTGCCACGCTATTTAGCTACGTGAAGGGGCGTGGCGTGCTATGTTGTGGAGTGGGCGGCCGTCTGGACGATCCTTGCAGCGATCCGGCCATCATGGCCTATCTTGTACCCGAACAGTAGCGGCTTCGAGGGTAGAAGGGCGGTGGAGGGCTGTGATGTCTTCTGATAGGCTCGAGGGAGCCGGCCGACGTCGCCGTCCGCACGGGGTACGGCGGTAGGCAAGGCGGCGCCCGTTCCCGCACGCTTCACGGTCTGGGAGCCGTTGCCACGGCGCCGGCGTGCGGTTCGTACGCGCGGGGGCGGCGGCCGTGCCGTTAACCGGTGGCGGGGATGGCGTCCCACCGGCCTAGCGCCTCCACCTAACCCCCCGCAAGGTCACAAGAAAGCAAGTCGAGGGTGAGGCCGGCCCCCTTCGAGGGCTCCGCACGTTAGCCGTACGCCCCGGAGCAGCGGCGAGGCGTCACGGGGGCGGCACCGGCCACGCCGCACGGTTCCTTCTACGGTGGCGGGGATGGGATCCCACCGGGGAGTTGGTGCGGCGGCACCGGGCGCGAGCCCCGGGCGCATGATGGCGCCGCCCTCGCCGTTGTCGGGGCATTAAATGCTCGTGCACGGAAGCGGGCGCACGCGTGCGGGCGCCCTCGAGCGAGGCGGACCCCGTTCGAGGGCGGAGCGTACCCTCGAGCGAGGCGGAGCCCGCCTCGAGGGGGAGCGGGCCCTCGAGCGAGGCGGAGCCTGCTCGAGGGGAGCGCACTCTCTCGAACGGGACAGAGCCCGCCCGGGGGAGGCGCGCATCCTCGAGCGAGGCGGAGCCTGCTCGAGGGGATCTTCGAGTGGGCCGCCTTGGTGGGCCGTGTCCTGCATGGTTAGGCGTGTTTGGCTTTGTTGCGGGTTTTTAATTGGGGATTTCCCTGTTGTTTAAGGGGACCCCTAGGGCTGTCCCCGACAGTAGCCCCCGAGCATCTGTGGGTTTGCCATTGAGGCTCCCGCAGATGCTGGAACCTACTGATAGGACATTCTTCCCTTCTGGTCTTGCGAACGCTTTCCGTGGGGCCGCGTCAGCGGACCCGCGGGTCTAGCCCCCGAAGCCCTGCAGGAGCGTGGATGCTCCTGTAGGGGTTAACCGCGAGAGTTGGACAGAGGGCATGGTACATGTTTCAACCGGCGTCGGCAGTGTCTCAGCCGGCTTCGGTGACGCACGCGCCGCTGGCACTATCTCCGGTGGGTGCAATCCAGAAGGTGTAGCCGTGCGTCAAGCCCCCGTGCCTAGGCCCGTTCGAGGCGATCGGGTAGAGCTTTACGACTTGTCTTTTAACGCGCCCTCGTCGTCCCTCCGCGGGACGGAGGGTGAGGTTTCCGCAACCCCCATCGAGCGGGTCGCGGATTGCGGATTCCTCGTTGAGCTGCTGGCGGGTGGTTCGAGTGGACGCCCATGCCCCGTTCGATAAGGGTAGGCTGCGTGGTCCAGGGACACGTCCATGGAAGCGCTTTCGTGGGTTTGCTAGGTGGGGCTCGGTCCCGTTCGATAAGGACCGAGGGCGCGGAAGCTCTCCCTCGGTGGGATCCCCCGGCTAGCTGCCCTCGCTGGCTCTCGAATACGACATATGGGGCACCCTCGAGCCGACGGGCTCGAGGAACGGCTCGAATGCGCGTGCCTTCGTCGTCCCTGACTCTGTGATCTGTGGCGCCTGTTCGAACCCGTCGAGGGTCAAGCTTCGAACCTCTGATCAGTAGGGCCGTGCGGGGTGGCGCCTGGGCGGCCCCGTCTTTGCGTCTGCGACCATCGAGGGGCTTGGGCGAGCCGGCCCTCGAGGCGCTGATTAGTAACAATGGTGCGGGGCGGCGGCTAAGCGCTCCCAGCCTGGCATCTGCGACCGTATAGGGACCTGGGCGAGCCAGTCCCCGAGGCGCTGATCAGTAATACAGCGTGGCATGGGTGCTTGCGGTGCCCGCTTTGCTTTAAAACGGGCCCCGAGGCGACCTTCTCACACCTGTGCCCTTTAGAGGGTTGAATTTGTCCCGAGCCAGGGGCTCGTGCCGCTCGAGGGTCCTGCGTGGCATGGGTGCTTGCGGTGCCTCGCTTCCGTTTCAAGCGGGGCTCCGAGGCGACCTTCTCACGCCTGTTCCCTTTCGAGGGTTGAAACTCTCCCGAGCCAGGGGCTCGTGCCGCTCGAGGGTCCTGCGTGGTATGGGTGCTTGCGGTGCCCGCTGCGTTTCAGCGGGGCCCCGAGGCGACCTTCTCATGCCTGTTCCCTTTCGAGGGTTGAAACTCTCCCGAGCCAGGGGCTCGTGTCGCTCGAGGGTCCTGCGTACCTTGCAAGGAATCGAGCCATTAAATACTCCGCAGTCGAGGCTGTAATTTCGCGTCGTGGGCGCGCTTTTTTAGGCGTCGCAGCCGCGCGTGCGCGTAGTGGGCGGCGTGGGCAGGTGTAACAAACCAGGAATCTAGGTGTGTGAATTTTGCGAAAATTTAAAACTTTTTGCTTGCATTTGGGTGCTATCAATTTTTGAGCCAAAATTGCTAGCTTCTCTCTAAATTCTCCACTACTTTAGCCCATCTATAAAACATATATTTAAAATATGGTATAATTAGTGAGTTGGTTTTTCTTTGGTTTATTTGGAGTTCAATTGAGTGAAGTTTGAATTTGAAAGGGAATCAAATTCAAACTCTAATTCAAATCCTAAGTCAAGCAAATTTGCTTTATTAGGCAAAGAGCAGCCAAGAGCTTGGGCCATATTCATCTCTCCTCGCGATGCAACCGGCCCAGCCCACGACCTCTACCGGCCCAGCTAACTCGCACCGCAGCAGCCCCCTTTCTTTAGCCACCGACCGGCGGTCCCCGCATGTCGGCCTTATCCCCTCCCCTTTTCACCTAACCGAGCGAGCCGGCCCGGCCCGGCCCGACGCGCGCCGCCGCCGGTCCCGTCGCACCCGCTCGCGCGGCGCGGGCGCGCGGCCGAGCCGCCGCCGGCCGCGCACGCGCGAGGCGCGGGCGCGCGCGACCGGCCGGCCGGGGCGGGGAAAGTCCCATTTGCCCCCGCGCCGTGACCATGCCCGTGGCGCGCGAGAGAGGGATGCGAGTGGCGCCGCCGCGCCCGCCGGTCGGACCGAGCCGGGGCGCCTCGAATCTCGCCATGACCTCGCGACGCCGCGGATTCAAAAGCAGGGAGAGGAGAGCCGGTAGCAGTTGGCCTCGCCACCAACCCACATTGGGGTTTTGCTCCTTCCATAGCCGCCGCCGAAGGGGAAGCAGGAGGGGGAAAGGTGGAGGAGTAAAGGAGGAGCGGGAGGAGCTGGTGAGCCGCGCCGCCGCTGGCACGACGCCGCCGCGGAGGGACGAGTCCGTGAGGAGCCGGACGAGGGGGAGACGCCGTTCGTGGTCGAAGAGGAGCCGGACCGGAGCAGGGGAGCAAGCGATGCCGTGGACACCAACGCCGCGCCGCCACCCACGCCAGGCCTGCTACGTCTACTCCGCCGACCCGCAGTGAGCACCGTGGTCTTCCCTCTCTTCTCCTTGCGCCGGTCGCGTTAATCGAACTGCCTGTGCGCGTGCCTTCGAGCCGCCCTCGTCCGAGCGCGCCGCGCCGCCGCCTCCCCATGGGCGACGCCGCGTCGCGTCGTGCCGCCGGCGGCCCGGGGGTCGTGGCTACCCCAAGCCGTGACGACCCAGGTCCGTCGCCAATTTGGGTTCGGGGAGCATCTCGGTAGTAGGGCCGGGGAACACCCGTGCCGCGCCGTCGTGCGCCGCGCGCCGTCGTGCGCCGCGCCGAACGCGCGTCGCGCGCGCCGGCCGGTGAACGGGTTTGTCTTTCCGCCGTAACGCGCGCGCGAGGGTGAGCCGCCGCGAGGGGCTTGCGAATCCCCGTGTTGTGAACCGGCCGTTGTGCCGTGGGCTTTGCACGGGTGCATCGGTGCGCGCGGGGAGCCGGCCGGCCGCACCCACGCGCGCCGTGGCCGTGGCCTCGCCACCGGTGGAACTCCGCCGCGGGCGTCTTGCGCCGTGTCCCGTACCGAGCCGAGCCGGCCTTCGTGCCGATGAGGTGTTTGTGCGGGTGAGCGAGCGCTTGACCCTAGCCGGCCGCACCCCGGCCGCGCCCGGCCGTGGCCGCGCCGTAGAGACGCACGCGCGCCGGCTTCGACGCCGCGCGCGCGCGCCGTGGCGAGCGTGCGGCGGACCGGCCCTCGAGACGTGTGCGCGCGTGTGAGTTCGGGGGGGAAGAGGAGGGGGGGGCGAGGCGCCCCGACGCCGTGTCCGGGGCGGCGCCGCCGCCGATGCCGGCGTGCGGCGGCGCGCGCCGCCGCCCGGCGCGGCGAGCGCCTAAGGGAGGGGCAGGGGACCTCCCCTGGTTGCGGTAGAGAGGAAAAGGCCGCTGGGCCATCAGCGTTAGCTGGGCCTTAAGAGCCGTCCGGCCCGTCGGGCCGCTTTAGGGAGCCGCGGCGCGTTAAGAGAGGGGCCCAACTTGTAGTTTGAGGCCTCAGCCAGAAAAACCAGGGAGGTTTTCTGGACTTCCCTCGCCTGGGCCCGATGGACCGAGCCCAGAGGACTGTTTTCAGCCCAGTTACCCTTTCAGCCCACCTTCGGCCCATGGAACGAGAAAACCCTTTTCTTTTCTGTTTTAAATTCCAGAAAATGTTTTTGACCTTTAAAAATTCATAATAAATTCTAGGAAGCTCAGAAAAATACAAAACTAATTTCTATAAATCCGTATTTGCGAAACCGTGCTGATTGTAGGTAGTTTGGGTTCATTTGGATCTTCTAAATTGATTCTTATCTGGAGTTATTGCTTAGAAGTGCACCGTTATCTTATTTCGCGTCGAATCTCGTGCCACAGACCCGAGCTTCGACCAGGAGGACGCGGAGGACCCCGAGTACACTGCTCCGGACAGCGACTGCTTCAACGGCATAGAAGGTGTCATGTCACTCCCAACCATATAGATCCTATGTTGCTATTTAGCTGCTAGTGCTTTACTTTAATGCATTGTTCTGATGGATTGCATAACCCGTTTAATAGCCATGCCTTGATGTTTAATGTATCCTGTTCCTTGTTCTACTACCTGCGGGACTAGCTACAGACCCCTAGCTAGTCCCTTACCTCAACTATCCATACTTTTGTTGCTTGATTATGGATGGTGCTCTGGGATTGGACTGAGATGTGGGTATCTCGGTGTGTTTCTAGCGTGTGTTATGGGTGTGTATCCCCTTGCTGTGTTTTGGCGGGAGCGAGCCGCTTGGTTACTTGAGAACGGCTGCCGAGGGAAGATGCGATCTGGCCTCTTACCCGAGGGTCGTGTCGTGTGGGATGGAGATGTTGAGTGCTCGCTCTCAGCCCCTTAAGGACCGATCGTCAGTTGACCTTGCTTCGAATGACTATTTTCGTACAGACCGCCCGCCTTGTATTGGGCGGGGGTGCGGGGTGAGACTTGTAGTGGATAGCACCCCTCCTGTAGGAGGATCGGTGTGATCGTGTCGGGAGTGGTCTTTCCCTCCTTAGTAGACTTTGCCCGGCGAGGCCGGGGGAAGGGTTCCACGGCTTCGAGGGACCTCTCGCGGGTAGTACGAGCTGCGCCGGAGGCCGGGCCGTGCTCGGAGATGCGAAGGGTACTATCCACTTACTTGGGCTTCGGCCGTATGGTAGGGTCGGACACGGTGACGGCCGGCTTCGGACCTATTCGGGCGGGTACGGTTGTACAACCTCCGCAGTGTTAAACCTATAGCTATAGTCCGTGTCCACTGGTTATGGACGATCTTTCGATCTCTCACCCGACTAGATACACTTCTCTTGTGCTTCTTCTCTCCCCCGAGTGTGTGAGCCCGGCTTCGGCCGTTGAGATGTGGGGATAGGAGCGGTGGGCCCCACATCGCGGATGAGAGTTGGGTTCGGATCGTGGTTGAGATCCGGTGTTTTGGTGTGGTATTCCTTGAGCGGGGTGTGGACCCCACGAGGTGTGGACCTCGGAAGCGGAAGCTTCCCCGAGGTGTGGACCTCCTCGCTATATTCTCGCTTACCTTGTACGTTGCACCGTCGCTTTGCTTAAGCTTTCTACGTGCCGGAATAGGGTTATCTCATGCATAGTAGAATATACACCGCTTTTGCCTCTTTGTTGGGAAGCTGACATGACCTACCCGCTTATCGGGTAGACCACGGTGACTCGACGCAGCCGGACTAAGACTTCGACAACGACGGTTGGGTGGACTAGAGCTCCTCCTACACTCGAGCCGCCGCGGATATGGAGTTTCCCGCGCTTTCATGGAGCCGCTGGTAGACGTTTTATTTATGTTTGATTCAGTCCTGATGGACTTGTACCCGGCATGTGCCGAAGAGATGTACTCTGATTAATGTAATAAAATGAATGTTGTACTCTATTTCATTGTTTTTACCTATCTGTATGGATTTTGGAATCGCTGAGACAGGGATTGCACGTGGTAGCCCTCCTGGGACTACCACCGAGGTGCTGAGATTCGGGATTCCGTTCGCGGAAGTCCGGGTCGTTTCAGTTGGTACCGAGCCATGCTTGATCGTAGGACGAGCCCCGGGGAATGGTCGATAGCATAGAAAGCCGTTTCGTAACCTTGAAACTTTATATAAACTCCTTGGCTTCCGTATGTATATAACTATACTTATATATATGCATTACCTTGATTAACTTTTACTAATCGCCTTACTAACTACGCTCTAACAACGTTGTGCGTATGGCGGAGACGACGTGGGTTCCCTTGGAGTCGGACGGCAAGAGCTACGGAGGCTTCGCACGCTTGTTGAGAGAGTGCCCGGAGGCACCGGGGAGTGGGGACCGACGGAGTCGCCTACAAGGGGAGGGCCATGGGGTACTTGGAGCGGACCCCCACCTTCCCCGGCCGTCACGGTGCCGGCGGACCCACGGGTGCCGCAGTTCAAGGAGATTGAGATGCACTTTGTTTCGAGAGTTCGGTCACGGAGGCACACCACGGGGGCGCACGCGAGCTCTCAAGAAGGTTTGTGCTCGCCTCCGGGAGAGGCTTAAGGACACTCCGTTCAGTGTGCTTCCGACAGAGATCTACGACCCGAGCCGCTGGGACTCGGGCGACCGAGCGCGGTACCGGAGGTGAACCGGTGGAGGAGGACCGAGAGGATGCTCGCCGCCGGACGGTGCATCCTGGCTCAGGACCAGGCGCTGTACTGGGCGGACGGAGAGACCGCGTACCTTCGGTGGAGGTGTGACGATGCCATGCGGCGAGTTCGGGACTTGGAGCTGGAGAGAGAGGATATACTGGACGAGTTGGAGGCGTCGCACGAGAGGAATGGAGAGCCGGTACAGCCTTGGACTAGCGGCGCGGCCGCGGCCAAGACCGAGAGGGACTCCGGAGGATCGCTACTTTGGAGGCACGGTTGAGGGCGAGCGGGGAGTCACACCGGCTTCGGTGGAGGCCGCGCGAGAGGACCGAGTGAGGCTGGCAGAGGCTCGGGACCAGGTGGAGTCGATCGGAGCCGTAGCAGCTGACTACCAGGTCAAGGTGTGGGATCTACAGGAGGCGAGCCGACACAACTACCACCACATGTGTTACCTGGGAGGACTGTTCTACGAGGAGAGGGACCGAGCAGACAGGACCCGTGCGGCCTGGGAGCGTTCCGACCAGCAGAGGCTGGCGGAGCTGGAGGCGCTCTCCGCACAGCTACCACCCAAGAAGAGGCCCAGACTGAGGACGGAGACTTTCGATCTTCCCCCGACGCTCCTACCCCGTGTGCGGCCGTACCCGAGTGGTTCGCAGGACACATCGGAGATGGATCGTGCTCTCCAGGACACTCGTGACTACTACGGGGGACCGGCGATCAGGGTGCCGGGATACCCAGGAGTCCACTCACCGCCGTTCTACTCAGTACCACATGACACCGGCTCCGAGGCACCTCAGAGTATTCAGTGATGGGAGTAGAGATCTTGTAGCAGATTCTGAGTAGATGTAATGAGTTAGATGTAATGCTACCGCTCATGTTGACATGCCTGTAGTAGCTACCCCATGATGTACCATGCGTTAGCAGGATGTGTTGCCGTGTACCCTCGAAGGTCGTTGGAGTAAACCTCGAGGTGCACCCCCTTTTGTATGGTGGCATTGATTGAGTGACTTGGATCTTCATGGATTTTCTCGGAGTTCATGCTTCTTTATGTTTGTATGAAATTCTTTGATTGTTAGCAGGATTACTCCTTTATAGTTAATAACCTTATTAAATACATTCTCCCTACCACTACTAACTCTTGCAACTGGAACAGATGTCGGAAGAAAGGAGGTCCGGGCGACTCCTGGCCCGTTTCGAGGAGGTCGCTGGGGACGACGGAGGGGAGGATGCCCCTAACCCGCGCGAGAGCGAGAGGCCGCGGACGTCGTGGAGGTCACGCGCCACGAGGAGGGCTCCCGCGGAGGCCGAGGAGGCCGAGTTGGCGGTCGAGGAGCCGCGCGCGACGACGAGGGGAGCTCGGGAGCAGGAGCTCGAGCACGAGCGGGTACCCCGGCCGAGGGAGGAGCGAGGCCGGGCTCGGGGGACACGAGGTGCCACCACCGCCACCTCCCCCGAACTTGGCCGACGTGATGGCAGGTGCGGATCACCGATGCGTACGATCACCCGGTTGCTAGCTCGAACAACAACAACAACAACCACGGGGGTCAGAACCGCAACGCTCCAGAGGGCTTCCAGAAGAAGGTTGAGAACTTCAACAAGCTGCGCCCGCCTACCTTCGACCACTCAGCTGACCCGATGGACGCGGACAACTGGCTACGTGAGATTGAGAAGAAGCTGGAGCTGACTGAGCTTACAGAGGAGGAGTGTGTGACCGTGGCCGCGCACCAGTTGGTCGGCACGGCCAGTGCGTGGTGGGATAGCTACTGTGACTCGCATCGGGACCCGTTGCACATCGGGTGGAACGAGTTCGTGGAGGCCTTCAGGAGCCACCACATCCCAGACGCAGTGATGGACAGAAAGGCTGATGAGTTCAGGCACCTCAAGATGGGAAACATGTCAGTGCAGGAGTACGCCAACCGCTACCAGGAGCTGATGAGGTACGTGCCAGACGACACCGACACGAGAGAAGAAGAAGGTCTGCGGTTCGAAAGGGGCCGCACAAGGGGATGGCACACCACTTGTCCGCGCACGACCGCCCGACACTTCGCTCCATTATCGACAAGGCACCGATCGTGGAGAGGTCAAGGCTTGAGTACATGGAGGTTCGTGGGAGCAAGTCCAAGCGCACGGACCGGGCGAGATGCTCGAGACCACGCCGCAGGCAGAGGACGAGAGGCTACGCACCGGGCCACCAGACACAGCAGAGGCACCACGTCACTCAGTCTCAGCCGCAGAGCAGAGCCCACCCAGGTGGGAGTGGAGGTCAGAACAGCTGGAAACCGAGGCCACCACCGCAGGCAGCAGACAGATCCAAGGTGACATGCTTCAACTGCCGTCAGGTTGGGCATAAGTCGTTTGAGTGTCCCCAGCAGGCACCACCAGGGAGTCAGAGCCGCAACTCTCAGGTCCGGACCCCCAGCCAAGCCACCAGCACCAGGAGGACAGCCACCCCGTACACAGCAGAGGACTGCTCAGCCGCCAGCTACTCGAGGCCGTCTGAACCACCTCACCGCTGAGGATGCAGCAGCTGCACCCGACGTCACACTTGGTGAGTTCCTTGTTGACTCAGTTTTGGCTACTGTTTTGTTTGATACTGGAGCTCAGTTTTCGTATATTTCTACCAAATTTGCTAAAGAAAGGTCTTTACCAACTAAGCCTCGACCAAGGCCTATCTTGACTAGCTCTCCGCTAGGAGAGAAGAGGAGTACGTTAGAGTGCAGGGGAGTGAGGATGGTGTTTGAGGGGCTACCGTTCACGGCAGACTTGACAGTTTTGGAGTCTACCGGGATAGACGTGATCCTAGGGATGGATTGGTTGGCGAAGCACAACGGGATAGTCTCTTGCAACCCCAGAGTGATTCAGCTAGAACACCCCAGCGGAACTACAGTGCGGATCGAGCCACAGAGTCCGAAGGTTGCTACGATGTTGTGCAACATGAGTGGGAAAGAGATCGAAGAAATCCCAGTGGTCCGTGAGTTTCCGGACGTGTTCCCAGAGGAGCTTACGGAGTTACCCCCGCAGCCGGGACGTGGAGTTTGTGATTGAGCCGATGCCGGGGGCGGGGCCCGTTGCAAAGAGTCCGTACAGATGTCGTCCGACGAGCCGGACGAGTTGAAGAAACGACTCAAGAAGTTGCTCGAGCAAGGGTTTGTTCGGCCGAGTGCCTCACCGTGGGGTTCACCAGTGCTCTTCGTGGAGAAGAAAGACGGCACAAAGAGGATGTGCATTGACTACCGCACGCTCAACTCGATGACAATCAAGAACAAGTACCCACTACCCAGAATCGAGGATCTGCTGGATAGACTCAAAAAGGCAAGGTTCTTCTCCAAGATCGACTTGAGGTCAGGCTACCACCAGATGAAGATCCGGGAGCAGGATATCCCCAAGACAGCCTTCACCACACGTTACGGTTTGTACGAGTTCGTGGTGGTTTCCTTCGGGCTGACCAACGCCCCTGCCTACTTCATGAACTTGATGAACAAGGTCTTCATGGAAGAGTTGGACGAAGTTTGTAGTGGTGTTTATCGATGATATCTTGATCTACTACGAGACCACCGAGGAGCACGAGGAGCACCCGAGAGTTGTGCTAGAGAGGTCGAGGCAGCGAACCGTACGCCAAGTTCGGCAAGTGCGAGTTCACGGATGGAGAAGGTCGCGTTCTTGGGACACGGTTGTCGCCGAGAGGGGATAGCCGTGGATCCGTCCAAGGTAGAGTCGTTGACCAAGTGGGAGCAGCCGTTAAACGTGACAGATGTCAGGAGCTTCCTTGGGTTGGCGAGGTTACTACGGAGGTTCATTGAGAACTTTTCCAAGATCGCAAAGCCAATGACAGAGTTGCTCAAGAACAACACAAAGTTCGAGTGGTCAGAAGCGTGTGAGAAGAGCTTTCAAGAACCGAAAAAGAGACTCACCACGGCCCGGTGCTTACCTTGCCGTATATCAAGAAAGACTTTGTGGTCTACTGTGACGCTTCAAGGCGGGGACTCGGTTGTGTGCGATGCGGGGAAGGGAAAGTTGTGGCTTATGCTTCCGGACGAAGCCGAAGAAACACGAGGAAAACTACCCGACACACGACTTGGAGCCGGCAAACCGTTGTGCATGCGCTCAAGATCCGGAGACACTACCCGATAGGGAACAAGTGTGAACCGTTTTCCGACCACAAGAGCTCGAAGTACTTCTTTACCCGCACGCAGTTGAACATGAGGCGGAGACGATGGCCGGAGCCGATCAAGGATTACGACGTCGAGATCAACTACCACCTGTGCAAAGCTAACGTCGTGGCGGATGCACCGAGCCGGAAAACATATTGCAACAACCTCATGGTAAAAGAAGAGCAACTCCGCTTTGCATGAAGAGCTAGAGAAGCTGAGAATCGAGATTGTAGACCAAGGCCGAGTCAACGTGATGCAAGTGACCTATGACCTGGAGGAGCGAATCCGAACAGCCCAGAAGGAGTGTGCAGAAATCAAAGTGCTGCGAGAACTGATGAAGCAGGGCAAAGCAGAGGACTACAGGGTTGATGAACAGGGCACTGTGTGGTTGAAAGAACGGATCCGTGTACCACAAGACAGGCAATCCGGGAGCAGGATCATGAGAGAAGCTCACGACTCGAGGTACTCGATTCACCCGGCAAACACCAAGATGTACGAGATCCGAAGATCGTGTACCGGTGGAAGGACATGAAGAAGGACATAGCACACTACGTGGCTCGTTGCGACACCGTAGCAAGAGTAAAGGTTGAACATCGAAACCCGCCGGTTTGTTGAAGCCGTTGGATATCCCGGTGTGGAAGTGGGAGGACATTTCCATGGACTTTGTGGTGGGACTCCCTAGAACACCGAAAGGAAACGACTCGCCTTTGGGTCATAGTGGACGTACCGACCAAAGTGGCTCACTTTGTGCCGGTGAAGACCCGTATGCAACCGAGAAGTTGCGTAACCGTACGTAGAGCACATACTCGGGCCGCACGGAGCACCCGAAGTATTGTATCCGATCGAGGACCACGCTTGTCTCCAAGTTTTGGCGGAGCTTCCACAAGCTTATGGGCACCACACTCGGCTACAAGCACGGCTTTCCACCCACGGACGGATGGTCGGACGAAGAGAGGGTTAACCGGGTCCCGGAGGACATGCTACGAGCTTGTGCACTCACCTATGGTACCGATTGGGAGAGCGTTTGCCGTTTGCGTAGTTCTCGTACAACAACAGCTTTCAAGCAAGCCTCCGGATGGCACCCTTTGAGGCACTTTACGGTCGAAAGTGCAGGACCCCGCTAGCTTGGTCAGAGGTTGAAGAGCGAGCTCTGTTTGGGCCAGCTATCATTGAGGAAGCAGAGGAAAAAGTTGAGAAAGTTCGTGAGAACCTGAAAATCGCCCAAAGTCGTCAGAAGAGCTATGCCGACAAGAGAAGGAGAGAGTTGACCTTTGCAGTTGGCGACACAGTGTACTTGAAAGTCTCACCGCTCCGAGGAACTAAGAGGTTCTTGGTGAAGGGAAAGCTTGCACCGAGGTACGTGGGACCGTACCCTATCACCCATAGGATTGGGAGTTTGGCCTACCAGCTTGCACTACCCGAAACAATGGCAGGAGTTCACCCAGTGTTTCATGTGTCACAGCTGAAGAAGAGCGAGAAGGCAGTGGAGGCAAAGCAAGTGCCCATGGAGTTGCTTGACTTGCAAGACAACCTTGAGTATACAAAATATCCTGAGAAAATCTTGGACAGAGCTGTCAAGGAAACAAGGAGAACTACCATTCCTTTCTGTAGAGTGTTGTGGAGCAACCATACAGAGCGAGAGGCAACATGGGAGAAGGAAGCTGACCTCAGGAAAGAGTACCCTCACTTGTTCACAGAGGAGGTCGAGGACTAAATCTCGAGGACGAGATTCTCGGTGGTGGGGGAGAATGTAACAACCCAGGAATCTAGGTGTGTGAATTTTGCGAAAATTTAAAACTTTTTGCTTGCATTTGGGTGCTATCAATTTTTGAGCCAAAATTGCTAGCTTCTCTCTAAATTCTCCACTACTTTAGCCCATCTATAAAACATATATTTAAAATATGGTATAATTAGTGAGTTGGTTTTTCTTTGGTTTATTTGGAGTTCAATTGAGTGAAGTTTGAATTTGAAAGGGAATCAAATTCAAACTCTAATTCAAATCCTAAGTCAAGCAAATTTGCTTTATTAGGCAAAGAGCAGCCAAGAGCTTGGGCCATATTCATCTCTCCTCGCGATGCAACCGGCCCAGCCCACGACCTCTACCGGCCCAGCTAACTCGCACCGCAGCAGCCCCCTTTCTTTAGCCACTGACCGGCGGTCCCCGCATGTCAGCCTTATCCCTCCCCTTTTCACCTAACCAGCGAGCCAGCCAGCCAGCCCGACGCGCGCCGCCGCCGGTCCCGTCGCACCCGCTCGCGCGGCGCGGGGCGCGGCCGAGCCGCCCGCCGCCGCGCACGCCGACGCGCGCGGGGCGCGCGAACCGGCCGGCCGGGGCAGGGAAAGTCCCATTTGCCCCCGCGCCGTGACCATGCCCGTGGCGCGGAGAGAGGGATGCGAGTGGCGCCGCCGCAGCCGCCGGTCGGACCGAGCCGGGGCAGCCTCGGAATTTCGCCATGACCTCGCGACGCCGCGGATTCAAAAGCAGGGAGAGGAGAGCCAGTAGCAGTTGGCCTCGCCACCAACCCACATTGGGGTTTTGCCCCTTCCATAGCCGCCGCCGAAGGGGAAGCAGGAGGGGGGAAGGTGGAGGAGTAAAGGAGGAGCGGGAGAAGCTGGTGAGCCGCGCCGCCGCCGGCGCGTCGCCGCCGCGGAGGGACGAGTTCGTGAGGAGCCGGACGAGGGGGAGACGTCGTTCGTGGTCGAAGAGGAGCCGAACCGGAGCAGGGGAGCAAGCGACGCCGTGGACACCAACGCCGCGCCGCCACCCACGCCAGGCCTGCTACGTCTACTCCGCCGACCCGCAGTGAGCACCGTGGTCTTCCCTCTCTTCTCCTTGCGCCGGTCGCGTTAATCGAACTGCCTGTGCGCGTGCCTTCGAGCCGCCCTCGTCCGAGCGCGTCGCGCCGCCGCCTCCCCATGGGCGACGCCGCGTCGCGTCGTGCCGGCGGCGGCCTCGGGGTCGTGGCTACCCCAAGCCGTGACGACCCGGTCGTCGCCAATTTGGGTTCGGGGAGCATCCGCAGTAGGGCCGGGGGAACACCCCGTGCCGCGCCGCCGTGCGCCGCGCCGAACGCGCGTCGCGCGCGCCCGGCCGGTGAACGGAGTTTGTCTTTCCGCCGTAACGCGCCGCGAGGTGAGCCGCCGCAGGGGCTTGCGAATCCCGTATTGTGAACCCGGCCGTTGTGTCGTGGGCTTTTGCACGGAGTACGGGTGCGCGCGGGAGCCGGCCGGCCGCACCCACGCGCGCCGTGGCCGTGGCCTTGCCACCGGTCGAACTCCGCCGCAGAGTCTTGCGCCGTGTCCCGTACCGAGCCGAGCCGGCCTTCGTGCCGATGAGGTGTTTGTGCAGGTGAGCGAGCGCTTGACCCTAGCCGGCCGCACCCCGCCGCACCCCTCGGGCCGTGGCCGCGCCGTAGAGACGCACACGCGCCGGGCGTCGACGCGCCGCGCCGCGCGCCGTGGCGAGCGTGCGGCGGACCGGCCCTCGAGACGTGTGCGCGCGTGTGAGTTCGGGGGGAAGAGGAGGGGCGGAAGTGCCCCGACGCCGTGTCCGGGGCGCCGCCGCCGCCGATGCCGCGTGCGGGCGCGCGCGCCGCCGGCGCGGCGAGCGCCTAAGGGAGGGGCAGGGGACCTCCCCTGGTTGCGGTAGAGAGGAAAAGGCCGCTGGGCCATCAGCGTTAGCTGGGCCTTAAGAGCCGTCCGGCCCGTCGGGCCGCTTTAGGAGCCCAGCGCGTTAAGAGAGGGGCCCAACTTGTAGTTTGAGGCCTCAGCCAGAAAAACCAGGGAGGTTTTCTGGACTTCCCTCGCCTGGGCCCGATGGACCGAGCCCGAAGGGACCGTTTTCGGCCCCGGTTACCCTTTCGGCCCACCTTCGGCCCATGGAACGAGAAAACCCTTTTCTTTTCGTTTTAAATTCCGTAAAATGTTTTTGACCTTTAAAAATTCATAATAAATTGTAGGAAGCTCGTAAAAATACAAAACTAATTTCTATAAATCCGTATTTGCGAAACCGTGCTGATTGTAGGTAGTTTGGGTTCATTTGGATCTTCTAAATTGATTCTTATCTGGAGTTATTGCTTAGAAGTGCACCGTTATCTTATTTTGCGTCGAATCTCGTGCCACAGACCCGAGCTTCGACCAGGAGGACGCGGAGGACCCCGAGTACACTGCTCCGGACAGCGACTGCTTCAACGGCATAGAAGGTGTCATGTCACTCCCAACCATATAGATCCTATGTTGCTATTTAGCTGCTAGTGCTTTACTTTAATGCATTGTTCTGATGGATTGCATAACCCGTTTAATAGCCATGCCTTGATGTTTAATGTATCCCGTTCCTTGTTCTACTACTCCGGGGACTAGCTACGGACCCCTAGCTAGTCCCTTACCTCAACTATCCATACTTTTGTTGCTTGATTATGGATGGTGCTGCGGGATTGACCGAGATGTGGGTATCTCGGTGTGTTTCTAGCGTGTGTTATGGGTGTGTATCCCCTTTCTTCGTGTTTTGGCGGGAGCGAGCCGCTTGGTTACTTGGAGAACGGCCGCCGAGGGAAGATGCGATCCGGCCTCTTACCCGAGGGTCGTGTCGTGTGGGATGGAGATGTTGAGTGCTCGCTCTCGGCCCCTTAAGGACCGATCGTCGTTGACCTTGCTTCGAATGACTATTTTCGTACGGACCGCCCGCCTTGTATTGGGCGGGGGGTGCGGGGTGAGACTTGTAGTGGATAGCACCCCCTCCCGTAGGAGGATCGGTGTGATCGTGTCGGGAGTGGTCTTTCCCTCCTTAGTAGACTTTGCCCGGCGAGGCCGGGGAAGGGTTCCACGGCTTCGAGGGACCTCTCGCGGGTAGTACGAGCTCGCCGCGGAGGGCGGGGCCGGGCTCGGAGATGCAGAAGGGTACTATCCACTTACTTGGGCTTCGGCCGTATGGTAGGGTCGGACACGGTGACGGCGGTTCCGACCTATTCGGGCGGGTACGGTTGTACAACCTCGCAGAGTGTTAAACCTATAGCTATAGTCCGTGTCCACCGGTTATGGACGCTCTTTCGATCTCTCACCGACTAGATACACTTCTCTTGTGCTTCTTCTCTCCCCCGAGTGTGTGAGCCGGCTTCGGCCGTTGAGATGTGGGGATAGGAGCCGGTGGGCCCCACATCGCGGATGAGAGTTGGGTTCTCGGATCGTGGTTGAGATCCGGTGTTTTGGTGTGGTATTCCTTGAGCGGGGTGTGGACCCCCGAGGTGTGGACCTCGGAAGCGGAAGCTTCCCCCGAGGTGTGGACCTCCTCGCTATATTCTCGCTTACCTTGTACGTTGCACCGTCGCTTTGCTTAAGCTTTCTACGCGAATAGGGTTATCTCATGCATAGTAGAATATACACCGCTTTTGCCTCTTTGTTGGGAAGCTGACATGACCTACCCGCTTATCGGGTAGACCCTGGTGACTCTGACGCAGAGCCGGACTACGACTTCGACAACGACGGTTGGGTGGACTAGAGCTCTTCCTACCCTCGAGCTGCCTGCGGATATGGAGTTTCCCGCGCTTTCATGGAGCCGCTGGTAGACGTTTTATTTATGTTTGATTCAGTCCTGATGGACTTGTACCCGGCATGTGCCGAAGAGATGTACTCTGATTAATGTAATAAAATGAATGTTGTACTCTATTTCATTGTTTTTACCTATCTGTATGGATTTTGGAATCGCTGAGACAGGGATTGCACGTGGTAGCCCTCCTGGGACTACCACCGAGGTGCTGAGATTCGGGATTCCGTTCGCGGAAGTCCGGGTCGTTTCAGCAGGCGTACGTGACCGCTGTCACAGTCCCTGCTATTCTTCGCCGTGATGATGGCTTATTAGCGGTGGCGTGGCCGCCGCGGTCGTGGTGGGACCCGCCCGTCAGCGAGAAAGAAGATTCCCTGCAGTTAATGCGCGCGGGACGTCCGCCCCGGAGAGCTCGCCCGCGGCTTATAAATCTGAGGGGAGGAAAAACGGCGGTTTTTTACCTTAGCATTTCACCGTTCTCGCCCCTTGCGCTCCCGCTTTCGTTTTGCTCTCGCCACCGCAGCCCTTCGCCATTAGAGCTCTTCCTCATCTTCTTGTCCTCCGCTCCCGGATCTCTGGTCCTTTCTAATGGCGCCGCCTCCGCCCCTCACGATCCTCGACCCGTACGCCTGGGAGCGGTCGACGGTGACCCGGCTGGCTCTCAACGAGCTGGTCTCCACCGGCCAGCTGGCGGCGAACGAGGAGGGCCGACTGGCGGAGTGGATCGTGCCGCCGGCGGGAGACCACGTGCCCAACCCGCCGGAAGGCTACGTGGTGAGCTTCGTTCGCTTCCACGAGCGTGGCTTCGCCGCGCGGCGGCGAGTCGCTTCATGCGGGCGCTCGCCGCCACCGCTACGGCGTGGAGTTGCACAACTTCGCGCCGAACGCGATTTCGCGAGCGGCCACATTTGTGGGCGTCCGCGAGGGGTATCCGGGGATCCCCGGTCAAGCGGGAGCTGCGGCTACACCTCTTCCGCGTGGAGCTCTTCGGGGCAGCCCACGACGGAGCAGAGGACCCGCCGCGCGGTGCGCGCCGGCGGGATGTCGCTCGCCCTGCGGGCGCAGTTCAAGGACGACTACATCCCCTGCACCATGACGACGAACAACGCCGGCTGGGAGCGGGGGTGGTTCTAGTTGCGCAACACCGAGCCCGGCCTCCCCCCTACACCGGTCGGGTGTTCAAGGAGAAGCCCGACTCCTGGGGCTACGGGGTGTCCACGCCCCAGCATCGGAGGCGGCTGGGCTCGCTCCTGGCCGCCTTGAGGAATCTGGCAACACGCGAGCTGACCGCGGCGGGCGTCCTCGCCTTCCTCCACCACCGTCGGATCGTGCCTCTGATGGAGAGGCCGCTCTGCATCTTCGAGATGACGGAGGTGGCGGACCCCGTCGCGCCGGCGAGGTCGCGGATGCTCCCGACCCCCTCGGGCGGGCGTACGGGCTCACGCGGGCGCGGAACGCCGTCGACACCGGATCTTCGCGCCGGGGACCGGTCCCCGTGGGACCTCGAGATGCTCCCCACCGCCCGCCGGTGAGTATGGTTCTCGACCCCGTTTTCGTTCTTGATGATGCCCCCGGCCCCCGACGCGCCTTTAATGTTCTCGCCCGCAGTCGGTGACCTTCGCCGCCGCGAAGTCCGTCCCGCCCCCCCCCCCGACTCCCGCGCGCTCGGTCGGGCGGCGCGCAGAACGAGAGCAGGAGCGGGCGGCGCGCGCGAGACCGGAGCGCGCGAGGCGGCACCGCGAGCGCCGCGAGCGGCGGAGCGAGGGAGTACCGGCCGCGCGAGCGGCCGGGGGCTCTCCTCGCCGGGGACCGAGGAATATTCGTCCTCGGAGGAGGACGAGGAGGAAGAAGGCGGGGGGGGGGCCCCCGATGGGTGGGAGCCCGCCCCCCCCCCCCCCCCCCGTCGCCGGAGCCGGGCCCTCGGCGGCAAGGGCGGCATCGCCGGGGCGGGCGCAACGGCGCCCGCCGCCGGCAATCAACGACGAGGCGGCGCGAGCCGCGGCGGTGCCGACGCGCGCCGCGGAGGCGCGCGCGCGACAGCGCGCGCGCGCGCGCGGGCGGGGCCCGTGCGCGTGGCGGAGGCATCGGGGGGCGCGGCGACCGGCGCGTCGGCCGCGCGGGCCTCATCCGCCGAGGCCTCGAGGAAAAGGAAGCGCGCCTTCTCCTCTTCGAGGTAAGAGGCTTGCCCTTCTGATGGGTTTGGTTTTTTTGGTGACCAGGCGTTCTGACTTTTGCTTATGCTCGGGCAGGGTGGTGCCAACCGTGCCTCCCCTCGCACCGGCCAAGGTGTTGAGGGCGGACGCGTCCATCCCTACCCGGCGGCGCTCGTCGAGGGCGCCGCGGGCGGGGGTAAGCACGGCGATGGCGGGCGAGGGCTCGCAAGGCACCGGCCGAGGCCTCGAGGCCTCGACCCGGCGGATCGGCCCGCCATGGCGCGGCCGGCCGGTCGTCGAGGAGCGGCGGGCGCGGTCGTGGCGGAGGCGCGGCCGCGGGCCGCGGGCGTGGCGGAGGTGCGACCCGCGGTGGGCGCCGCGACGGAGGCGCGGTCCGTGGCGCCGGTCGTGGCGCAGGCGGAGCGAGCGGCGGCGGGCGAGGAGGGCGGACGGGCGCCCGTGGTCGCAGGCGCGGCGGGAGGCGGTGGCCATGGCGCCGCGTCGGTCGCCCGTGGCCACGGAGGCGCAAGTGGAGGCGCCGGCGGCGGTGGCGCGAGGGGCGGCGCGCCGTCGGCCGGCTCCCGAGCGGTGGTGGTGGAGGTCCCGGATGACGACTCCCCGCCGCCCGGGTGGGATCAGTGGGTGAGCTTCCCCACGCTCTCCCCAGAGTCCCAGGAGGGGGCCCTCGTGAGGCGACGCGATGGCCACATGGTGGCGGGGGGCCGAGGACATGGCGCCGAGGCCTCGTCTTCTCACGCCGGCCACTCCGCCCAGGTGGAGGGGGTCGTCGATGACCCGCCTGCGTTCGCCGACGCCCGGGGAGGAGCGAGGAGCGCGTAGGGGGAGCCCGCGGCCACGCGCCGCCACGCTTGACCGTGCGCTGAACGAAGCGCTGAGGGTCCACAGCGGCCCCGCGTGGCGCGTCTTCTAGGTAGGGCGTCGCCGCTCGTTTTCCTCTTTCCCTCATTTCTGCGCGCTGTCTCTGTATCATGATGCTTACGGGTTTCGAATTGTGGGTGGCAGGAGCTCGAGCGTCGTGCCCGCGACAAGTACGGCGCCTTCGATCGGGTGAACGCCGAGCTCCACCAGGTCTGGGAGCGATGCGGCGCCTTTGACGCACTCGCCGACGCCCTCAGGACTCCGGACAGCTGGTTGTCGTACCGGGCCATGGCCTTGCGCGATGAACTCCACGAGAGCACAAGGCAAGACCCGGCGCGACCCTCTAGCCTCGAGCGGGTTCGCACAGCCCTCATCGACCGTGATGAGGCGCTGCGGCAGGCGCGCTCGGATCTGGAGAAGATGCGCACGCTGGCGACCAATTGGGAGGCGGAGGTGGCCGGCGTCCGCGGCGTGAACCGGGGGCTCCGCTCGTCGCTCGAGGGGCGCAGCGCGCAGCAGCACCAAGACGAGGAGCGGGCGCGCGCGCTCGAGCAAAGGGCCAAGGAGGCCGACGACCCGAAGGCCGCCCTCGACGCCAAGGTCGCGGCGCTCGCCGCCTGCGAGGACCGGCTTACGCGGGAGTGCACCGCCCGCCAAGGGGCCGAGGGGCGGCTCCGGCGGAGCAAGCCGCCCTCGGCCGATGCCCGGTCGGCGCTAGAGCGAGAGTGCGTCACGCGCGAAGCGCGCGAGTCGCCGGAGGAGCGGAACACCGCGTTCTCCAAGGTCGAGGGCGAGGCCGATAGTGCTCGGCATCGCGAGCGCGAACCGAGAGCGGCCCTCCGAGAGCGGGGGCGAGACCGTCGAGGGCCTCGAGGGCCGGCGGTCGAGGGCCGAGCGCCGTGCCCTCGAGGTGGAGAAGAAGCAAGTCGAAGGTGAGCCGCCGCTTGACTCCCTGTTTGGTTGGTTTTCTCGTTTGGGAATTCGCACTCCTTTTTTCGATTTCTTTCTTGTCTTGGTGACTCCGAGCTTGCGCACCGCTTTGGGGCACGCGGTCGAGCGGGCCGAGGCACTGCAGGCCTCCTACAACTCCTCCGAGCGGGGAGCGGCGCATGAGTTGCGCACCGCGGCCCTCGAGACCTGCCGGGTCGTGGAGGAGGGCGAAGCGCAGGCCGGAAGCTCACTGGCCAGCTGCCTGCGCGCCCTTGGCGGCCACGTCACTGAATGGATGCGCCGGGCGTTGCGTCTTGGCGTCCAGAAGGCCCTCGGAGTGGTACGATCCCACTACGAGGTCAACTTCGAGGCGCTGGCGGAGGGTTACGTCGTCCCCGACGGTGTTGAGGACGAGGTAGCGATGGAGCGTGTGGACGCGCTCGCCGCCGACGCCGCCGGGACGCTCGCTGAAGCCTTCGAGGAGTTCCTCTTCCCGGACGCTGTTGACGCCGCCGCTCCTCCTGCCTGAAGACAGCTGGGCGCTAGGCCCGTTTTTGTTTGTGTATCAGTACGCTGGTCGTGCGACCTTTGTAAATAAACAAGTTGTTCTTGTCGTAAACATTTGTTGATGCGAAATGAAGTCTTGTGTTTACTACGCTTTTTGTTTCTCCTTCTTCCTGAGTAGATTCTAGTGAGGGGAGTTCGATTTTCGCGGGTGGCCTGCTGGGTTGGAGGCGAGAGAGAAGGGCCGTATCCTCGCGGCGTGGGCTATCTCTGGCTCGCGCGCTCCTTCCGCTAGGCTGCCAGCGCCCTGTTCGAATCGTTGCTCGAGGTCGAAGTAGAGAACAAACTTAGCGCGTGTGAATTGCTTCGTTTTTGCGCGAAAATGGGACCATTTTGGGGGGATGCCCCCCGCAGTAGCCCCCGAGGGTAACTTGGGTTTCAGGGGAAAGCCGAGTTGCCCTTTTCATTAGACTTATGGCGTTTACATAGTTGTCACCAACTGGGGCGTTGGTAATGTGATTTTTTCAACAAAAATACTTGGAAATCCAAGCTAGGGGTAGAAGCGACGTAGCTGTTGGATGTTCCAAGCGTTGGTGAGCTCTTCACTGTCCTCGTTGGCCAGCTTGTATGTGCCGGGCTTGAGTACCTTCACCACGACGTAGGGTCCCTCCCACGGAGGCGATAGCTTGTGGCGTCCTCGGTTGTCTTGGCGTAGCCTTAGGACCAAATCCCCCTCGCTGAAGTCCCGCCGGCGTATCTTCCGTGCCTGGTAGCGCCTGAGGGATTGTTGATACCTCGCGGAGTGCATCAAGGCCACAAGGCGTGCCTCATCCAGCTGGTCCAGCGAGTCCTCGCGGGCTCGCTGGTTGGCATCCTCGTCGTAGCCTCGAACTCTGGGCGATCCGTACTCCAAGTCCGTGGGGAGGACGGCCTCCGCGCCATGGACTAGGAAAAACGGGGTAAACCCGGTGGCTCTGCTCAGGGTGGTCCTTAGGCTCCACACGACTGCTGGTAACTCTTGGAGCCATTTCCGACCAGATTTGTTTAGCTGGTCAAAAATTCTAGGCTTAAGGCCTTGTAGGATCATGCCGTTGGCACGCTCTACTTGGCCGTTGGTCTGTGGGTGTGCCACAGCTGCCCAATCCACGCGGATGTGGAACTTGTCGCAGAACTCCAAGAATTTCCTGCCCGTGAACTGGGAACCGTTGTCGGTGATAATGGAGTTTGGTACTCCAAAGCGATAGACGATGTCGGTGAAAAACGTCACCGCCTGCTCTGCCCTGAGATTCGTGATGGGGCGCACCTCCACCCACTTGGAGAATTTGTCGATCGCGACCAACAAGTGGGTGAAGCCCCCGGGCGCCTTCCGCAGGGGCCCGACGATGTCCAGTCCCCATACAGCAAACGACCATGTTATGGGGATGGTCTGCAGGACGTGAGCGGGGAGGTTGGACTTGCGGGCGTAAAACTGGCACCCCTCGCAGGTGCGTACGATCTCACTGGCGTCCGCGACCGCGGTAGGCCAGTAAAAGCCTTGGCGGAACGCGTTGCCGACGAGGGTACGAGGCGCCGCATGATGGCCACAGATCCCTGCGTGGATGTCCCGCAGGAGCTCGCGCCCCTCGGGGATGGGCACGCACCGCTGCAAGATGCCGGAGGCGGCGCGCTTGTACAGCTCGCCGTCTACGAGGGCAAAGGACTTGGCCATCCTGGCAACGCGTCTGGCCGCGGCCCGGTCCGTGGGGAGTTCCCCTCGGGCCATCCAGGCCACATACGTACGTGCCCTGGAAGTTACCCACGAACGTGCGGACCAGGTCGTCCCAGTTGTGGATTTGGCTTGCGGGCAGGTGCTCGAGCCATGTCCGGGCTGCATCGCCGAGGTGCAGGGGCAAGTTGCGGATGATGACCTCGTCGCTGGTGGCCCCGCCCAGCTGGCACGCCAGGCGGTAGTCGTTGAGCCACACGCGGGGATCAGTCTCCCCGTTGTACTTGACGATGGTCGAGGGCTGGCGGAAGCGTTGGGGGAAGGCCGCCGCACGGATCTCCCGGCTGAACACACGGGTCCCCGGGGGCTCCGATGTCGGAGAGCGGTCTTCGTCGCTGTCGTAGCGTCCTCCCCGTCGAGGGTGGTAGCCCACCGCTACTCGCGCGTCCGCCTTGCTCATGCGCCTGGTGTTGATGACGTTGCGGGCGTCACAGTCCAGCGTCCTGCGCGTGTCGAGGAGCCGCTCCTTGGCCGGCGCGCGTCCCGAGTTGGCGGGTCGCCCTACCGCTTCGCCTGCGTGGACCGAGGGTTCGCCCCCCTGAGCAGCCCCGTCTCCTCGCGCATCCCCCTGCTGGCGGATGCGTGAGGCCGAGCTTTCGGCCTGCTGGACGGCCGCCTGCTCAATGAGAGCCTGCACCTCGCGTTGCAGGTTCCGTGCCTCAGGGGTCGAGGGTGTCGGCATAGCCCGCAGCAGTGTCGCAGCGGCAACGAGCTTCTGACTTGCCCGTGGAGGTGCGTCAGGGTTGTCGGCGTTGATGCGGTTGCGGGCCTGTCAGCCCAGCTCCCGCGCGCGTTCGCCGCGTGCGGAGGCTTCCCCCCCGCCATCGAGGCGCGGAGCGCCCCGCACCGTCCGTACTCCTCGCCGGCTTAGCCTCGAGCTCGCGGGCCTAGGCCGGCCTGTGCATCGGCGTCGGCCCCGCGCGGAGTGCTCGGCCTCGCGGCTAGGCGCGGAGCGATCCCCGGGGCGGCGTGACCTCTCCGTCGCCGGCGATGACGACACAGCACTCCCGCACGGGGTCGTAGCTCCCGGTGCTAGAGTCATCAGAGCGGCCGAACCAGTAGTCCGTGGCGTCGAGGAAACACCGGAACATGACTAGGTCCGGGACGCCGGAGAAGTCCCACTCCGCGTACCCGTGAAGGTTAGCGGGTGGCGGCGCATCGAGGGAGCCTAGGGACGATTCGTCACCGGCTGAGGCACTGGGATCCCTGGCGATGAAGACGTGATGACCAGGGGGAACCCTGCGCATCGTGGTGTTGACGTTGGCGTTGTAGGCCGTTGTGGCACCACGCAGCCCAATGGGAAAGCGCGGTCCGGAGACCGTGCGCTGTCCCGTCGGGGTGGCGGTAGCCGTGATGACGGGCGCGCCGTGCTGAGAGGCGGCGCGCTCGGCCGCCGTCGCTCGGACCGCGCCCGGCGCGAACGTTGACCGAGCGGCGGCGGCGTCGTGGCGTCGACGGGCCCGCGGGGCATCCGCGCCCGCGGCGTCCGCGCGCGTGGTGGTGCGCGCGGCGGAGCCGGAGCGGACCCGGCCTGGCGCCTCGCACGAAGCTCCTCACGGTTGGTGAGGCGCATGAGGTAGCCGTTCCCCGTGGCCTGAAAGTTCAGCCCCCAAACCGGATTTCGAACCTGGCAGGGAGGGGGTCCGAGCTGCCCATGAAGTAGCGCGAACTGCGGTACTCAGTGCGGATCACCATGGAGTTGATGGAATGACCTTAGGCGCTCGATTGCCCCACGGTGGGCGCCAACTGTCGGTGCGGAATATGGTCCCGACACTAACCAGTAGTAAGCGCCGAGGTCTATCCCTCAATGGTCGATGCTAAGCAATAAGAGACACGGGATTTATCCTGGTTCCGGCCGAGGGGGCCGTACGTCCAGCAGTGGTGTGCTCAAGGCACTATATTGCTCAGCACCGGGGGTGCCTGTAGTGGGGCTGCTACAAGCAAGGCGAGAGAGGAAGCGTGGCTTCCAAGTCCCTGGTGTCGTGGTTGGAGATGTGGTGTTGCGTTGCGTAGTGCGTCTATCCTTCTGTCTGTGTGGCGTGTATCTCTGTCTGTCGTCCCCTACGGCAGGGGGGTTCGTCCTCCTTTTATAGATCAAGGAGGGAGCGAATCACATGCGCTCCGCGCTATTTAGCTACGTGAAGGGGCGTGGCGTGCTATGCTGTAGAGTGGGCGGCCGTCCGGACGATCCTTGCAGCGATCCGGCCATCATGGCCTATCTTGTACCCGAACAGTAGCGGCTTCGAGGGTAGAAGGGCGGTGGAGGGTTGTGATGTCTTCTGATAGGCTCGAGGGAGCCGCTGACGTCGGTCCGTACAGGGTACAGCGGTAGGCAAGGCGGCGCCCCGTTCCCACACGCTTCACAGTGCTAGAGCCGTTGCCACAGCGCCCGGCGTGCGGTTCGTACGCGCGGGGGCGGCAGCCATGCCGTTAACAGTGACGGGGATGGCGTCCCACCGGCCTAGCGCCTTCACCTAACCCTGTAAGGTCACAAGAAAGCAAGTCGAGGGTGCGGCCGGCCCCCTTTGAGGGCTCGGCACGTTAGCCGCACGGAGCGGGGCGGCGGGGCGTCACGGGGGCGGCGCCGGCCACGCCGCACGGTTCCTTCTACGGTGGCGGGGATGGGATCCCTCCCCGGGGAGTTGGTGCGGCGGCACGCGGGCGTGAGCCCCGGGCGCATGATGGCGCCGCCTGCCGTTGTCGGGGCATTAAATGCTCGTGCACGGAAGCGAGGGCGCACGCGTGCGGGCGCCCTCGAGCGAGGCGGACCCCGTTCGAGGGCGGAGCGTACCCTCGAGCGAGGCGGAGCCCGCTCGAGGGGGAGCGGGCCCTCGAGCGAGGGCGGAGCATGCTCGAGGGGAGCGCACTCTCTCGAACGGGACGGAGCCCGCCCGGGGGAGGCGCGCATCCTCGAGCGAGGCGGAGCCTGCTCGAGGGGATCTTCGAGTGGGCCGCCTTGGTGGGCCGTGTCCTGCATGGTTAGGCGTGTTTGGCTTTGTTGCGGGTTTTTAATTGGGGATTTCCCTGTTGTTTAAGGGGACCCTAGGGCTGTCCACGACACAAATATTGTAACAAAATTTTAAAAATGACGTAAAGAAATATCAGAAGAAATTAAGGAATACTGGTTCAATTATTCCACCACAATTAAAATATGATCCAGTTCGTACAGAACAATTACACTTTTGTTACAACACCATGATTCAAACAAAATAATATTTCAGATATTACACCGTTGCACGTAGAAACACTCCAACATCGCACAATATGACAGACTTTAGCCCTTCCTGTGACGGGGCGACGAAGGTTTAGCTTCCTTGGTAGGTTTTGTAGTTGGTGGATTAGCAACACTCGGGTCTGCTGGTGGAGCATAAGGACCACTCGGAGCATAAAGACTACCATAAGGAGGTTCCTCTCCTCTTGCAATGGCATCAGCAGTTTTCCGTTGCAAATAATGATGCATATCCTTTGGAGTATAAATACCATTCCATGGAGGTTCCTCTCCTCTTGCAATGGCATCTGTAGTTGTTCCTTGCAAATGACAAAGCATGCCTCTTTCCAACGTGCTCATTTTCTTCGGATCAGGTAGTGTTTCGAACGTGATTTCCCCCCGGTGGTGTAAGGAATCACGATTACCACCACCATTGCCATCCTCACCACCTCCGGCAGCAGCAGACGCCATCTCTAATTAATGTTACATAAATTCAACATGACAAATAAATACGATAGCATGAATAAGTTCGTACACAACATAATCTAAGGAAATACTAGTTCAATTATTACAACATGTCTGACTAAGGCAAATAAGAAATTATTACAAGCAACTCAGGGAAGTAAGAAAACTAAACTCATTGCATTCCTTCATTTCGGCAGCTACGACGTCCACGTCCACGTCTCGAAGGTGCAGATCCACTAGCCGAAGGTTGGGCAGCATCATCCGCGTTTGACGAACTAGGTGCATTGAAAGCGTACATTGTTGCAGTGCATTTCTTGTAGGTGTGTCCTGGGTTGTTGCACTTTGAACAAAGCGCCACTGAACGACTAGCTTCAGCTTCATCCATGTTGTTCCTGATCCTCTTCTTCTTCTGTCGACCAACGCCTTGGCATAATTCAGGATTTGGATCGGGTATGTATGTTGCATTTCCTTTAGGGTCTTCAGTGAACGAACTGATGAAGAGATGGCCCTCCAGAGTGTGGTTCCAAGTGTCCAGGATGGTTTGCTTCAAGTAGTACCTAGACATGTACCGGCCCAGTGCCAACCTTTAGTTCTAAAACATGCAGTAAGCACATGACTGCAAGGCTTGTGTAGTAGCTGTGGTTTGTGGCAGGAGCATGAGCACGTCGTGTTGCCTAGAACCACGATTTGCCTCCTTCTCTTATTGTCTATTTTCTGTTATTTGGCTTTGCACTCGACGAGATACTTCAACCTAGTATCAGAGGCACTTGCACGGTGTATAGGCTCAGACTTTGCTCGGTGACTCAGAGCCTTCTTTTGTTTTATGTCCAGGTACTCAGTCATTGACTCATTGTTGTGGAGTACGACTTGTGACTATCAGCCATTGCTGTGTGCGCTTTATTTGCATGCTCATAAAAGTAATTCATTGTGCGGTACAGGAAGAACTCAATGATGCCAACTAAAGGATAACACCTGGTGTAACACCCCGTGTTTTTTCTCAGTGGTGTTTTGTGCTACTGACCCTCTTAACACCTCCTTAATCACCCTTGAAGAGTCCTAGGTTAACCCATGGTCAAAACCCTAACTCAAAAACCCTAATGTCCCTTGACCCCCTAGTGCCAGTATAGACTTTGTGCACGTTCTCCAAAATTTCCCTAAACACTTCAAAATCACCCAAAGGGAAAAATGTGCAGAATTTCAAGGCACACAACTTTGCTGTTGAGTGGCATTGCTAGTTTGGAGGGTAGAGTGGTGAGAATGGCTAATCAAGGCACTGGGTTACTGTTTATCGGCGCCGAGATTTCGACCAAGTTGGCATGATGTTCCTGCTCGATTCCTTGGATAAAACCCCTACCAGCCTTTGCAATTGTTGTAGAGGGATCCTTGATCTTCAACTTTGCTATAGATTGTAAGGTGCACTTTAGTTTGAAAATCCAGAGAAAAACAATTTTGAACAACGCTTCAGCGAACTGTTTTGCAACCGCGACGCCAGAGCGCGCTCACGCGCAACGTCGCGCGCGCGCCACGCCGCCCGCCGTATGCGCGCCGCGCGTGCACGCTGAGGCACCGGCGGACCCAGCGGTCCATGCACCGCGCCGAGAGTGCTACTGTTGGTGACGTTCGTGTGCGCTTGGACGGCGCCAAGTGGCCATTTCCCACTCGTCGGCGTGCCAACCGCCGCACGTCGCCGCGCCTTGCTGCCCACACCGCGCGTGCACCGGCAACGTGGTTGACCCCACGACCCCCTAACCGACCTCCAGTGCCAATAAAAACCCGCCCCCGGTCGCTCCTCGTGCGCACGCGCACCCGCCACCGAGCCGCGCCGTCCGCCATTGGCGCCGCCCGATGCGAACCCCCTTCCTGTCGACGTCCTCACCCACCCAAGTTCCTAATCTCTCCCTTGTGCACCACAAAAGCTCCTCGAGTCGCTTGTTGATCAAGCCGAGCCGCACAATCGCCGGAGGCTGAGCTCCCGCGGCCACCGCCGGACCGCCACCGTCGAGCTCGCCCCTCCGCCGATCCTCCGCACCCAGTGACCCGCCTAGCACCTTCCCTAGGCCACATGGAGACTCCTGGTGCAGCACATTGTTGAGCATCGCCCCTTCCCTTACCGTCGTCCGAGCTCCCGCGATATACATTAATCCTCTATTTGCTAACTAGAAATGCCTTTATTTTGTGTATTTAAATTCAGTGGTGAAAAAACTAGTTCCTTGCTGTCCAAGGGAGTGTCCCTGGTCATTAGGGCCAGTGGGCACTGATGGGCAAGTTTCAGAAGTATTTAGTTGAGTAAAAGAGGGTAAACTAGATTAATCTAGTAAAGGGGAAAATAGGAAAAATACCTGCTCTTGTGCATAAGTTAAGGAAAAGAGTAAGGAAAGTAAAATGGTGGTATAAAAGTAAATTCCTTGTTGTTGGTAATTAAATTAAATATTCTTAAATAGATGTGCACACAATCACCTTAAAGAGAAGGCTAAATAGACTTTTTGATTGTCGTTAAAAGGGGAAATGTTTAAATACTTTTCTTAAGGTGAATATGACCAACCTTATACTTTTTGTAGCTGTTTGGTACTGTTTTTTGAATTAAATTAAAATAATTGCACTCCTAATCACTGCATTACATTCCCCGTGTAGAAGTCCCTGACGGTAGCTATACGCTTGTGCCGGCTGACGAGGACGAGGGAGTAGGAGGAGACGCGCACTACGTGACCGTAGAGCAAGACCCGGAACAAAGTCCGGAAGTGTGTGTGTCGGCTTGTGCTGACAAAGGCAAGCCCCGGTTTATTCATTAACCCATGTGTTTCTTTAAACTTCTGAATTTACTTATTGTTAATGTATGTGCATTTACATTTAGGAGTTGGAATGAAACCCTAGTTGCATGATCCTTAAGTAACTTGATCTTTTACTAGCATGCTAGGTCGCTAGTTGCTAGGCTTTAAGGATCCGGTAGAAGTCGAGTGATGTTCGTCACTCGCGAGAATAGGATCTCCCTTTGGAATCACCTTATGTTTAAATGGATTGCTCATGTGGTAAGAGCATGGGATTTGGGCTCTGGTCCAATGGCTTCGTTGGTTGAGTGTTTGAAAGTACTAAACACTTGTCGGAAATGGGTACGATAAGCCTAGTACCTAAATGAGGCGGTATGGGGTTTTACTATCACTACTCTTAGTGTTGCGGCCCCGGGCTCGCACCCGAGTACATGCGTGAGGCTGGGTGACCTTGGTGGCGTAGCCCAGATAAACCTTGTACTTAAGACTGTGAGCTATTATCCCCAAACCGAAGAATGACGGGAACCGCCTGGTTGGTGAACTCTTGGTGAGGACACCTTCCGTGTGTTTAGGTTCACCTTGCAAGGTTATGAATCAATCGATTGTCGGCTCTCACCGTCATCTGAGACTACTTACCCGACTGGACATGGTATCCCTTTATGATGGAACTTTGTGAAGATTATTAACTCGATTAATTGTTTGTACAACTTGGTTGCAATAGTTGCTTATCTAGTAATGACTACTTCTACTAGAACATGAGCTAAAATGTGAAAGTAAGGATTCACTACTTAGCAGCTTTTTGGCAAACAAACCCACTAGCCAAAAGCCTTGCATGAATAGAGGTAAAGTCCTTCTTTTAGATGGGTAAGTCTTGCTGAGTATTAGTATACTCAGCCTTGCTTTAAAAATGTTGTTTCCGGGTAATGCATCTGATGTGTGGCCCGGAGAACTTCCACCCGGCTGGGAGCTGGAATGGGTGGATGACGAAGAATGATTGCATCATGGACATGCCTCCTATGATGTGGTCGTATCGTTTAGTTATCTTCCGCTATTTTTAATAAACTCTGAACCATTTACTTTCATGTCAAAGAACTATGTTTGTAATAATGAACCCTACGGGGATGTGATAGTTAAATTGTAAGGCACTCTAGACTCTTCTTCGTGGGAGTTTTAATGCATATGTTCGATCCTCTCTGTGATGTCAAGTGATTTACCGGGCGTTAACCCGGCAACACTCAACGGGATGCTTCTTTATTATCACTTAATGACCAAATGGAGTGGTTTAGGCGATAGTGCGGAATTATCTCGGGTGGGGTTGTCACACCTGGCCCCATGCAAGACTGCGTTGTATACCTCAGCAAAATTAGTCGTCTTGATCCCAAACCTTACACCTCCTGTGTCGTGCAAGAGACACCATTTCTCCTTCGGCTCGTTCTCAATCCACTGGCTGAAGGTATTGACTACACGTCCCCTTCTCCTTCTCACATTAGGAGCATCTAACCCAACGTCCTCAAGAGAAATTGGCTCTTGCCCTGATTCAGGATTGACTGGTTTCTTTGCAATTTCTTTTGATGCTTTCTTTTTGAGTTCATCTAGTTTTTTCCATATCTCATTGAACTTCCTCTTCTGATTCTGCGAGCATAACCATTTGAACAGTTCAGTCAGTTGCTTGTTTTTGAATTGGTTGTGGAAGTTTGCTCCCATATGCCTAATGCACCATCTACTATGAACATCGGGCCACAGGGCTGCTCTGTTTCTTTCTTCGCTGCCCTCTTTGATGTCATTCATCGCCTGCAAAATTCCTTTGTGCCTATCATGTATGACACACACATTTGGCACCTCCTTCACCACCATCTGCTTCAGCCTCTCCAGAAACCAGTACCAACTATCACCAGTCTCTCCCTCTGCAAATGCAAATGCAATAGCCAATGGCAACAACAGATTGTTGTCGTCTGCTGCCACCGCTGTGAAGATTGTGCCCTTATATTTCCCTGTCAAGAATGTGCCATCTAAGCAAATGACGGGTCTACAATGTCTGAATGCCCCAATGCAGGGCCCCAATGCTAAGAATGACCGCTGAAGAACAAGCTTGCCTGACCTAGCTACCAAAGGATATGTCTTGATGTCATAGTAGGTGCCAGGATTTAACACAACTATTGTGTTCAGCAAGGCTGGTAAATTATTGTGGGATGCTTCGTAAGTACCCCACCTCATCTCCATAACCTTCTTCTTCGCCCTATATGCTTTGTCATAGCTGATCTTGTACCTAAATTTATCCTCAATGGCACAAATAATGGACTTGGGCTCATAAGCTGGATTCTCCACAATCTGGGAGTACATGTGGTTAGCAACAAATTCGGTAGTCAAATTCCGGTGACTTGCATCTAACTGGTCAAGTGTACATCTGTGATCCACAACTATACTGATCTTCCAGTGATCTTTCCACTTGCCTCTGTAAGCATGCACTCTAAAAGGACAGTTGGGCTTCACACAACAAACATCATACACTGCTAGAGAACTCTTCAATACCCTAAACTCCCTATTCAAGGTCAAGGTGGACCACCTCTTCACTGCATGCTTAAGCTCTCATGAATTTGCATGCAGAGCTCCTTCGCACACCTCATTCTCAAGGTACTCCCAAACCACATTCACACCAGGATTTATAGTAAGTTGTGAGAAATCATAGCTCTCACAGTCACTTGGCATAATGGATTCATCCTCATCATCTGAGGAGTCATCTTCCAATGCACGTTCATAGTCATCGATCTCTGCATTGAACTACCTCATTACTTCAGGGTCTTCTTCTCCCCATCAACCACACCAATTGCGTCATCCCCATCTTGTTCTTCCTCTGCACCAATCTTCCTCCTGTCCTCCCTCTTCCTCCTCTCCACCCCCTCTCACCTATGCTGGCTACTCTGGCCTTGACCCTCTGCTTCCTCATTCAGTTGTGCATTCGTTACAAACTGGACAAGCAAAACTACCGAAGCATCAATTGTGCATGCACTCTTGACATAACGCCTCCAATTTTTAGTACCTTCTAAGTGCATAAGCTCCAAAAACACTGGCTGACTTCTGTTGAACACAGCCATCACCGACAGTTTCAATTACTCTTCATCATTCTTGAATCCCTTGTACATACCCCTCCAGGTCTTTCTTCGGCTCTTGTAAGATCTCTTGTCACTGTTTTAAACAATGACAGATCAACTCCTTCGGGACCATATCTAATTTCCTCAGATCCATAAAACAATTGAACCCGAGTTGTCTCTGACATCCCTGATATCATATAGTGTACAAATACTTGAATTAACGACTAATAGTACTATGCAAGTAATTAAAGTAGTTTTGAGCTATAAGGTGTTTCTAAATTAACTACTAATACTACTATGCAAGTAATTATGGCATTTTCTGAATATCTACGCTAATTAAAGAATTTCTCAACTATTTTCTGAATTTCTACGCTAATTAAAGAATTTCTAAACTATTTTTCTTGAATATCTACGCTATTTTTTGAATTTCTACGCTATTTTCTGAATTTCTAAACTATTTTCTGAATTTCTAAACTATTTTATAAATTTTAGAACTATTTTCTGAATTTCTACACTAATTATACTATTTGTAAACTATTTTCTGATTTTATACACTAATTCGACTATTTCTAAACCATTTTCTGAATTTCTAAATTATTTTCTAAATTTCTTCACTAATTCAACTATTTATA
The DNA here is from genome assembly GCA_947561735.1 of Cenchrus americanus. Taxonomy (NCBI): domain Eukaryota; kingdom Viridiplantae; phylum Streptophyta; class Magnoliopsida; order Poales; family Poaceae; genus Cenchrus; species Cenchrus americanus. The sequence goes on along the minus strand of OX387245.1, from coordinate 76,594,222 downwards.
AATTATTTCTCGAATTTCTAAACTATTTTTAAAATATCTACGCTAATTCTAGTATTTCTAAACTTTTTTTTAAAATTTCTAATATATTTCTAGTATTTTTAAACTATTTTCTAAATTTCTAATATATTTTTAGAAGTTCTAGAAATATTACTAGTGGAACGAAAGGGCTTGTTTGTCGGATGCTCTTCTCCTCCGTCGAATGTCGAATGGGTTGAGGAGTGAGCTGTAGGAGGAGGTGCAGCTACTTTTATAGTTGGTGCCATTTGTATTGGCTGTAGGCCGTCGCGACCGCCAGAGGAACCGGCGGTTGGTCCTACCGCCCTGTCAGACAGCAGTTGGTCACTCAACCGCCATTTCCTTTGGCGGCTGTTCCAACCGCCCAACCACCTAGCGGCTGGTTCACACGCTCTACGGCCACGTCACTACCGCCGTTTGAAACGGTGATTACAGGACCTGCCACCCGGTCAAACAGCGGTAGGTTCCTACCACCAGTTGAATCGGCGGTTCAAGGCTACTTTTGATAAAGTTTGAAACAGCTATTTATTTTCGGAAAATCGTTGAAAATTAAATATAAAAAAATCCGCTAACAGATGTATTGGGCCTGGCTGTAAAATAATCGATTGGGTCGCTCTGTACTTTCAAATAAGTAATTGGGCCTAGCTTTCTTCAAGCGTCTAAAACTGCTCCCTATACAATCAAGATGGCTGCAAAACAAGCAGTACCTGCTTGTCTTTACACAAATTCTAAGTGTCAATGGGCTTTGCACTGGTATTCCCATTAAACAAAGGGCCCGTTACAAGCTGGGGATAGTGGCCGGTTTCTTCTTTTCCGAACCATGTGCACACTGACACCGAACCTTGGGAATGTCATGATAATTTCCCAGTGAAGTTACACCCTCTGTCCCATTTTATGTGCTCCTCAGCTGTTAAAAAAATTCCCATAATAACCTCAGTTTATAGGAGTGTGCGTCAGTCCAAACGTCAGTGTTACCAATGTTATAAGCAGGTATTCCCTCCGTCTCAAAATATTTACATCTTTTGACTTCTGTGCTTCATCTTATTAAAAAAATATGAAATATTATTTATTCTTCTATGACATGTTTTACCACCATATATATTAAGTATATCATAATTATTTTTTACATTTTCAATTTTTTTAAAAATAAGACAAATGGTCAAATGTAACATGTAGAATTCCAAAGGTGCAATATTTTAGGGCAGAGGGTGTAGTACTGTATTTTATCAATTAAAAAACAAAAAAAAACTATGACGCGTGGGCATCCGTACTCCACACTCTTCTCCCAACCAACAACGTGGCACGCTACTATCCACACATTAGCCCACTAGCTGCTTGCCTTGACGCGTGGACAGTGGTCGCAGGGGATGCTGCCGGAGGAAAAAAAGTGAGCTAGAGGACTGGAGCAAAGAACGTCATACTCCAAGGGCAAAAGGGTCATTTTGTCTCCAGGTTAAGTTTGTCCTTCAAATGCCAGGAGTGTAAATAAAATGGGACGGAGGGAGCACATCTTGTATAATATAATGAAAGTACGAGTAAATATCCAGTCGCGCAGACAGACTGATGAGGTGCAAGGAAGAACACAGGAAAGGACAATATGTTATTGGAATCCGTGACGGTCGTCCCAAGCAAATTCCCTCTCCGAACTGAATCTCCGGATAATTAGTCGCCCATTTGAACCGTTCAGCACAAGCCTAAACGAAATAATCAAAACACATGTTTGCAGCTTATAGCGGCCGGTCAAAGGAGATAACTCTCAGCAGAACCTTCTCCAGCGCCATTGTCCATCCCTCTCCGCCGTCGTCCTCCTCCCGTGAGATCAGCGAAGCCGAAGCAGGGAGACCCGTCGAGCATTCCAGCTTGCGCGGCGCGGCTGGGCCAAGAAAGTCAGCAACCTGGCGCGCGCGTCATCAGTCAGCGAGCGTGAGAGATCGGAGAGGCTGGCGCTCGTTTTCTCCGCCCCGCTTTTGTTTCAGTTGGTGAGGCGTTTACTTGGGCGCTCACCGAGTTGGACAAGCAACCAACCAACCCTCTCCTGCACTGGTGGAGGCCGTCGGCCCTCCTCTGCACTGCACGCTAGCTAGTCCCAAGGTTCCAAGCTACCATCACGTCATGTGTTTGTGCCTGCCTTTTGCGGTTTTGGAACGGATCAGGCTGGGAACTGTAATAATGTAAATAAGCTTTGTTGGGGTTGGTGTAATAGTACTTGCATGCTGTACTGAAGACAAGGCTCAAGGATGGCGTCTGGGAGCATCGTTACTTTATGGAATTCCTTAGTACTACTTTATAGGGGCACCGGTGGTCTTCGTTTTCATCAGGCGCAGTACGTGATCTCCGTACCGAGGGAGACGATCAGACGACGATGGTGGAGCGAACGGAACGGAGCAGACATATTCCAGGACTTCGGCTTACCTGACACTGACAGTGGGGTTCTGGTTTTCAGTTCCATTTATTCGCTAATGTCGTTCGTTCATCACACCAATTTTAGTCGAATTTGAATAGGCGCTAGCTACTATAGTGTGCGCATCAGTCCACCTGTGATTCGCATCAGTGTGACGACGGCACGGTCGACACCGCCGGTCCCGGCGGCTGCGCGTCCACGTCGACCTGGGGGACCGATGATTTGGCTTGCGCGCGCCCGTAACGATCGATCGATCGCTCGCTCCGGCCTTCCCCATCTCGCATGCCGTTCTGGCGTCACACGATGAAAAAGTCCGAGGCCGCGGTAGCCAAACATCTTTGTTCGCACCTACTCCCCCTCAGCTGGGATCTTTTTTTTTCACGGAGAACAGATCAGCGTGCCGTGGCGCCTGATGAAATGGAACCAACCAAACCACACCCCATCCCCCCCCCCCCTCCCCATGTTCATATTAGGTCCGGCGTTCGTTTCAACTTTCAAGCACCGTCGACGGTGCGAATCTTTACGAGACGTAAAACGAGACCTAAAAGGGGTGTTTTTTCCTTCCTATTGCGCCACATCACCGGTAAATCGTAGGTTATTCGATCGCGGGTTGATGTCTAGGATCCATCCTAGAAGTTTAGCAATTTTTTAAAAAAAATCCTCGTATTTTATCAAAATTAAAATGTACTCCAGCCCACACCTAGGTAATTTTATGAAAACCCTCTTGGACTTTGCAAAAATAGCATTTGCACGGGCCACCTCTCAGCAAGTTTTTGGAACCCCCTCGAGGTTCGAAGAAATACCAAGATGACTAACAATTTTAGGAAATCCCCCTCTAACTTTATCAAAATTAAATCATACTCCAACTACGACTCTGATGATTTGATGAAGCCCCCTCAAACTTTACATAACTATCATTTATTTAAGCCACCTCTCAGACAATCTGACGTCATCTTCCTCGACCGAGGCACCAAATTTACGATAATCAACTCACGATGCATGCATCACCCACAAACTAGAGCTTTAAAAAAATAACACATTGTCCACAGACTTTCTAAGCAAAAGACCCTAAATTTTCTGCAAATCTACTCCCTGACCAAAATTTTGCAGAAAAGTCCCCCAGCTTTGTCATGATCAATCTACGGTCCCTGCATTCAACTTAGAAATACCATAATGTTTTAAGAAACTATACCACAGCTAAAATCCTGCAAAAAAAATATCTCAGACCTTCCTATTAGTCACTGGGCTACTAGTCATGGCGTGGCAACGCGCCAGCTTTTTAGTTATGTCCTAATTTCCTGTTTGTTGAAGTCTTATAAGAAACTCTCACGCATGTCGCCCACAAACCCCCGGTAAGGGCCAGGTTGGGGTTACGTCCTTGGAAGCCAGATGTGGACAAATCGCAATCGGGGCTGGAGTGTGGAGCGAGCGCGCGAGCCACCCCCGGGGACGGGACGGGGCACACAAGTCCGCGCTCGCGCGCTGCTTTTCCACGCGCATTTGGGTTTACTTTTTCTGCTCCTGCGTGCGACGGCGAGGCGCACCAGCCGGCCGCGAGCGATGCTGACAGGTGACCGGAGGAATTCCGGTCGTGAGGTTTCTGGAACACGCGACCCCCCCGCCGGTACGGGGGCGCGGACCGAAAGGACATCCAATTCGTCCTCGAGCCGGGCCCGAGGCCGAGGTCCGACTGCCGGGGGGGGGGGGGGGGGGGGGGGGGGTGTGCACCCGCGCGCCGCTCTCTCCTTCGACGGTTTTGACCCGGTGCACGGTGGAAGGGGCGCACGGCACGAGGAGGGCGAGCGCCCACGGCTCTGGGCAGGCAGGCAAGGCGGAGGAAGCTTCTTATTTGGACCGCCTGAGAGAGCAGCACACGGACCGAACAAACAAATACTCACGCTACTAGCGCGGCCAGCCCAGTCCCAACGCCGAAAGCAACCGCCGCTCCGGCGTCTACCGTCTCCATCGCCTCGCCTCTCACACACGAGTCCTGCACTCCTGCTGGCAGAAGAAATCCCTCTGCTCTGCTCCTTATTTTCCTCCCCCGTCGTCTGTCCCGATCGACCCACACACACTGCACATCCCTTTAAAATCGGCCGAGGCGAGCACGGCCGAGCTCCTAAGACGAGCGACGCAGGGGCGGAGGGAGAGAGGAACAGGAGGGAGGGAGGAACCATAGACCACCGTACTCCGGGAGGCGCAGGCGGCGGCGCTTACATGGGAGTAGAGGCGGGCGGGTGCGGGCGGAGGGCGGTCGTCACCGGGTTCTACGTCTGGGGCTGGGAGTTCCTCACCGCCCTCCTGCTCTTCTCGGCCGCCGCCTCCTCTTGCTAGAGCCAGCCGCTCCGGCCGGCCATTGATCAGCAACCTTACTTAGCTTCTTTTGTTAGATAGCCAAACCGTGCACACAACAAGCAAACAAAGTGATCAGTTACTAGTTAGTCTAGACACGGCAGAGGAAGAGGGGGGATATATACATATAGGCGAGTGAAACTCTTGTGACCAGCCAAAGGCAAAGGCAGTCGAGTCGAGGCGAGAGCAAGCCGGCAGGCGAGATGGAGGCGGAAGTAGCCGTGGCCGTGGCGACGACGTCGAAGAGCGGCGGCGGCGGGGCGAGGGCGGGCGGGGGGCCGGCGCCGTTCCTGACCAAGACGCACCAGATGGTGGAGGAGCCGTCGACAGACGAGGTGATCTCGTGGGCGGAGCAGGGCCGGTCGTTCGTGGTGTGGAAGCCCGTGGAGCTGGCGCGCGACCTCCTCCCGCTCCACTTCAAGCACTGCAACTTCTCCTCCTTCGTCCGCCAGCTCAACACCTACGTGAGTACCTCCCCACTTGCTCACCATCTTCTTTTCTTCTTTATACTAATATAAAGCCATATCAGTTGCCAATTCCATCTACTGTTACATCATCGTAGCATACGGCACGTGAATAATTTTTTATATAATTTTATCTATCTCAACGATTGATTCCATGCATCTCTCGCTCTTGGTGAATTATTGCTGCAAGCAGATAGCTAGAGATCACTTCACTTGCGTGATGTTGGGTCGCGGTAGAATAGATTTGGTTTGGCTAGATATATATCGATGGGTTGCTAGCTGCTCTGATTACTTTTGTCTCATGCTTATTTTTGCGTACTAGTAGCTAGTACACCTCTGGAGCTCCGGGCCGGTGCGCCATCGTTGTCGCGGCCAGGCTACTTCTGGTTCTCGTCGATCTCTAGCACATCTCTTCTGATCCAGCTGCGGCTATTGCTGCTGATTCGGCAGCAGCTAGCTCGTGTTCTTTCTAGAATCTAGCTAGGTCAGTCAGGTGGCCCATCTCTTGTCGACCGCGCGCCGCACCGCTGAAGCGAACTGCTCATCGATCGGAGTCGATCGGTCGGTGGGGGCACGGCGCCGCACCCGTCTTTCTTTACGGGCCGTCGCGGTGCAACCTGCTGCGCCAAACCGACGAACGGAGAGACGTCGCGTCTAGCGACAGGCGGGATCTCGATAGATTGATTGATGAGCCGTGTGTCGACTGACGAATCCAGAACGAAGCTGTAGGCGCCCGAGCGGCGGGCAGCTGAAACGTACAAACTGGGGCAAGCGTATCCCTTGTCGCGTTGCGCAGCCCGGCCGTATGAAGATCGTATTGCCCATGTGTGCACGCAGCCTGGCCTCTGATGACCTGACCTAACCTTTCCAGATAGGAGTGTAGTGCAGTACAGCAAACCGTCAACCACGAGCTAGATTAGTACGTGTCGTCGACGTCGATAGGAAGGAGAGTACACGTACGTGCGGAAGTCAATCGCACTACCTCGCCCTTTTAATTCTGTTCCCACGCAAACCACGCATGCTTAATTATCGATCGGCTCCAAATGAGTGATGCGGTCCGGAATGCTTTGGGGCTTATTCGCTTCCGTGGGATTCAATCCGGCCGGAATAATAAATGTATGAAGAAAATTATGATATGAACTCGGATTTATTCCGGATCAAAAAATTAATTTACCAATCATGATAGGTAGAAGCAATAACCGTAGAATCGGATTGCCCACACCTCTTGACTAGCGGATTGATTCCAGCCTTTTGGCCAGATCTATCATGAGCAAATTAATTTTCGACCCAGTATAAATCCAGATCTCTTATACTAACTATTATGGTTTTCTTGTTGTATTTATCCATTCCGATCGAAATTAATCCCATGGAAACGAATGAGGCCTTAGGAAATGATAAAGGGAAAAGGAAAAGGGGACGGAAAAAACACATGAAAAGGGTGGCCGAACCTCCTGTCCTGCTGATGGTCGCCTCATATAATTTTTTTTGTGCTTTTTTCTAGAACTCTCGGTTGTTGAAGGTGTGATATAGCAGCAGCAGGTTTCCTTCAAGGGGCCTGCTTAATTACTTGCTCTAGCCCTGCTTGTCACTGTAATGACTTGCATGCAGGGCAAATATGAACATGATCATTCTGGGCTAGCTGAAAAGCGGCATGCAATCTCCGTGCTGTGCTGCCCAGAAATGGATCCCGGAGGATCATGGTATCTGAAGAGGTCGACTAGCCATTTCTAATGCTGTGGGACCGGAGTGTGGTCGCTTCATGTGGTCTATTAGCTCTCGGCGTCTTTTAGGACACGTAGCAACACGCAACAAATAAGGAGCTTCTAGCGGGCAGTAGTTCCGATCCATGAGAGAGAGAGAGAGCAAATAGATAATAATCAGGCGCGCGCGCGCGGTTGTCTTGATCAGGTCGCTTGACACGCCACGGGTGGGTGTTAGTGGTGACATGATATTCTAGCCATCTAGCTTAGTGCGCCCGGGGCCCCGCGATCATCACAGCACATTATATCTATATCGCACAGGAATCTCAAGGAAGCTTCGGATCGATGGAAGGGCTTCATTAAGCTCAACAAAACAATCGTTCAGTCCGAACCACCCAACGAAAAATATGCTAATATTATCCTGCTGCCTTTCATTTTCAATTTGGTTGCTGTGATGATAGGAAAATCCCTCAAGAAAGAGTTGAACGACGTTAATAATTAATGAAGATTTTTTCATGGTAAACTGAAACCGAACATATGCGTGTTGAGGGACGATTCGCTCTGACACCGGTGGTGGTTGTTTTCTCATTATTCTTGTGTTGCCTCCCAAGAATTTGGGGGCATGCATGAGAGAGGTGATGACTTGTCCACTAATAACCTAGTCAAAGCTTCACACTGACAGCAGTTATTTTTCTTACCTATATTCTTGAACGACTATTCTAATGACATCAGTCGGGAGAGGTAGCTTCTTCGTTCCTTCTGCGAGAATAATGTGAAAGGCGTTATCTGTCTGAGCACCGCCGCCGTCTGCTGCTGAAAGTAGATCGATAGGCACTGACGTGTGTAGCGTGGAATATATCCAACCAAATGGTTGGTCGTTCCGATCAGAGACTTTCCAGCTTCCCCACACGTCTTTAGCCCGTGATTATACATGGCCATTTGGCCCGCCCAGCCCAGCCCGACACGAGCACGAACTGGCACGGGCACGATCGGCACGAGCACGATGCGGCACGATGCAGTTCGTGCTCGTGCCGTGCCGGCACTACGTGCCGAGCTCGCGGCACAGCACGGACACGAGGCTATTTTTTCGTGTCGTGCCGGCACCACTATTGCACCTCATTCAAGAGCAAATTTCACAAGGATGTCAATAACATAATCGAAGTGAAAAACTGATGAATTAAAATCCTACCAAACTGAAAAGAAATCACAAACATATAAAGTTCAAAGATCAAAATATCAAATAATATTTGAGCTGTTCTTATTGTGCTGCCTCATTAAAAACCTTTGTAGGTAAAAACTCACACCTCGTGAGAAAACCCTACAAAGGAAAAAGAGTACAGCCAGCTCTACTACTACTTAATTAAGTTAAGATACAAGTTCTCAAAAGCATTACAATATCAACTCTCAAATGCATCTTCAAGCTCATGGTCTTCAATGCCATGTTGCAGTCTTGCATCAGCCTGCTCCCAGTCCTTCACCAGAGTCAGCATCTCCACCATGTCCGGGGTCAGCCACCGCTGCCGCTCCTCAATTATCCTGCCAGTGGTACTAAATGCAGATTCAGAGGATATAGTTGAGATAGGAACAGTCATAACATCTCTAGCTAGTACAGAAAGAACAGGATATGTTAGCTTATGCTCATACCACCAAGCCAACACACTGAAATCATCTTCAAACTGGGTGATAGTGTCATTGTCCAGGTAGGAAGTGATTTTAGTAGTAGGAGGAACAAGAGGAGCACCAGAACAAGCAGCATGCAATAAAGAAGTAGCAGATGTTCTCCTAGATAGGTTGGATGAAGCACTAGCAGAGGATAAATTACCATGTGTAGCAACAGAACCAACAATACTACCAGAAGAAGAAGGTTGAGAAGAAAAGACCTTATTCCAGCTTGTCTTCCTCTTACCAGCAGTAGGGCCAGGCTGAGGAGGCCTTTGCATCCTCATTTGATGCCCAAATTTTGCCTCATACTTACCATAGAGGCTATTTAGTTCATCCTTTACTTCAGTTAAGTACATGGAGTAATCCTTACCATTGAAATGAGATAAATGGTTGAGAACATTTGCAAAACCCTTCATCTTAGCCCTAGGATCTAATATGAATGCAAAGGCACACAAATATGGTATGTTACTCCAATACTTAAGGAATTTCTGCTTCATAGGAGAAACAATGTGTCTGAAATCAGCCTCAAATTTAGGATCAGACTCATAACTATTAAGATGCTCAGCTATATCAAGAACATGATGCAAAACCAATGGAGATGTTGGATAGTAAACACCAGATAAAACAACAGTAGAATCATAGAACTGTTCAAGAAATTCAAGGAGTTTTTCAGTAGCATACCAGTGGTGATCTGTCAGCAGGGGTTGTCCATCAACTAAAGGATAATTTGTTGCAATAAAAACACCAAATGTATGTCTATGAGGAATGAGATGCTTCAACATGAGGTAGGTAGCATTCCATCTAACATCCATGTCTAACCCAAACTTACGAGGCCGAACATTACAAGAAATGCAATATGACTTGTATGCAGCAATGCGTTGGCTAGATGCATTGATAAACGAAATAGCACTTCTAAATGAAGATAGAAAAGGCTTGAAAACCTGGAGGCCAGCCTTCACAATTAGATTAATGATATGACAAGCACATCACTGATGCATGCACAGGCTACCAACATAACCACAAATCAAAGGAGTGAAGTTCTCAATTACCTTTGTGTTGGCAGAAGCATTATCCAGTGTAACAGCAAAGATCTTATCAGTCAAGCCATACTCAGCAACAACAGATTCAATGCGCTCAGCAATATTATCAGCATTATGAGAAACATCAATCAAATGCATACCAATTATCCTCTTTTCTAACTACCAATCAACATTCACATAATGAGCAACCACACTAAGAAAATCTTCCTTAGCATTTCTTGACCAGATATCATATGTAAGAGCAACAGAGGAAACAGACTTAAAAGACTCAATAAGTTGAGCACGCCGAGACATGAAATACTTGCTAAAGTCTCTAGTTGTGGTTTGCCTAGATACACGAGTGAACTTAGGGTTATGAGCAATCCTAATGTGCTCCTCAAAAGCATCACTTTCACCATGAGACAGAGGCAAATCAAGTCTAGCAAGCAACCTACAAAGCTGAGTACGAGCTACCTCTTCATTGTACTGCCAAAGATGCATATTACCATCAGAGCTAAAGCCAGGCTGGGACTGAGAAGACTTATGGGTGCGAGCAAGAAGAACAGAGCACTTGGGGATGTGACGAATCAAATGGCAAGTACCACCATTGGACAAACCTGAGTATACCTTGCCGCAGTGCTTGCAGGTGGCCTATACATGTACCTTCTTGTCGTTCCTCATCTCGAAAACCTCATCGAACTCGTCCCACACTTTAGACCTCTTCCCCGACTTCTTCGTGGCGGCCATGCTGGCGGTAGGAGACTCAGAGTCAGGAGCTGCAGGTTCAGGTGCAGGAGCAGCTGCGGCAGGTGCAGGTGCAGGTGCACGTGCACGGGTAGCACGGGTAGCTGGAGGTGGAGAGAAGCTTCCACCTACAGAAAGCAGACAACCAATTAGATATGAAGATAGAGAAGAAATAGAACAAAGAAAACTAGAGAAGAACAAAGAAGAGAGCAGAGCAACTCACTTCTGCGACTTCCAGTAGCAAAGTTGGCGCCCAAGAGTTCCTCTCCACCCAAGTCGTCCTCATCATCTCCTGGGAGACCCATCATCCTAAGCTCGTTGTTGTAGGTGTGGTCCATCTGCAGAAAAACAAGAGGATCAACTAGAGGAGGAGGAGACAGAGAAACATAGAACATAGGAGCAGACGAGCACCAGAGAAAACAGAGATGGAGGAGAGAGCAGGTCTTACCAGTTAGCGGTGCCCGCCGACGTAGATCTGGTCGGCGATGGAGCAGAGGCGGTACCGAGCGACGTAGATCTGGCCGGCGGAAGTGCAGAGGAGGTGGCCGCCGGCGTAGATCTGGCAGTTGTGGGGAGAGAAGAGGTGTCCGGCCGCCGGCGTAGATCTGGTCGTCGTGGGTTCACAAGTGGTGGCCAGCGAGGGTGAGGACGAGGTGACTGGCGAGGGTGAGGATAAGGTGGCCGGCGAGGGTGAGGGCGAGAGGCGGGCGGAGGCGGAGGGGTGCGGCGGTTCGGCGCGTCGCGCGCGCGCGCGCGGGCGGGGCGAATGGGGAAGGGAGGGGGCTAGGGTTCCTGTGAGCCGCCGGGGGCTTATATACCCACGACGCCGACGCCGGCTAGGGTTCGTTGGTGGGCTGCATCATGATGGTGGGCTTATAGCCGTTGGGGATGACGGGCCAGCTGGGCCAAGTGGGCCACTAGGCCTCGTGCCGGCACACGGGGCGCATCGTACCCAGTTATTTCGTGTCGTGCTTGGCCGGCACTATGGGCTGGAGTTGCAGCCCAGCACAGTCCGACGTCGTGCTCGTGCCGGCCCAGGCCCGAAAAAATCGTGCTGGGCCCGTGCTCGTGTCGGGCCGAATTGTCGTGCTATGGGCCGGCCCATGCTATACCCGTGATTGGGATTTTACGAGGAAAAGGTGTCCATTGCAGGCACGTTATTTGGCCGGTGTGATAAGCTGGCAGCGATTAGACACGCTTCTAGAGTTTCTAGTTTGACATCTCGCAAATATAATTATTCTCGTTTATTATTGGTTCTACTACTACCTGATGGACTAGATCATCTTCGCGTTGATTCTTCATGCTGGTCAAATGATGATACGACCAGCTTAGCCGTGGAAATAAACGAGGAAAGAAAGTAACTGCCGACACTGATGAGCGACCTTCGGCAGAGTTTATAACAAATTAAAGAAGAAGAACGTACACGTACGTCATGGGTTGATGTGGTGGAATTTTTTTTTTAGAGTAGCCGAGTGTAGATGTCGACTCCTATTGAACTTTTTTGCACGTATAGTTGTCTTATTATGCATGCCAAAGATGATGCATATTGGATTCTTTTAGTTAAATAATCTTAGTCACACGGGAGTTGCAGACGGTTAAATATGCCTTTGAAGTTGACATGGTCGAGATTGATTGTACCTTTGACAAAGTACAGCACTAGCTTTAATTTATGTAGAGTACTCATTTATGTATATACCCATTCCCCCTACTTTTTTTTGTTATTTGTATTTATCGAACATGTATCGGATACTCACGATCGGTGGTGACCATCGTGCAGGGTTTCCGGAAGGTGGTGCCTGACCGGTGGGAGTTCGCGAACGAGAACTTCCGGCGCGGCGAGCAAGGCCTCCTGTCCGGCATCCGTCGCCGCAAGTCCATCTCGCCGCCGCAGTCCTCCAAGTCCGGCGGCAGCGGCGCCGTGAACGTCGCGTTCCCTCCGCCGCTGCCTCCGGCGCCTCCCGCGTCAGCCACCACGTCCGGCGGCGGCGGCGGCAACGAGCGCAGCTCCTCGTCCGCGTCGTCGCCGCCGCGGGCCGACCTGACCAGCGAGAACGAGCAACTCAAGAAGGACAACCGCACGCTAGCCACCGAGCTGGCGCAGGCGCGCCGGCAATGCGAGGAGCTCCTGGGCTTCCTCTCCCGCTTCCTCGACGTCCGGCAGCTCGACCTCGGGATGCTCATGCGGGAAGACGACGTCGTCCGAGCGGCGGCCGGGGATGACGTGCACCAGCAGTGCCGCAGCGCGGTGGCCGACCAGCTGGAGCGCGGCGGCGAGGAGGGGAAGAGCGTGAAGCTGTTCGGCGTGCTCCTCAAGGACGCCACGAGGAAGAGGGGCCGGTGCGAGGAGGCGGCGGCCAGCGAGCGGCCCATCAAGATGATCAGGATCGGCGAGCCGTGGGTCACCGTGCCGTCGTCGGGCCCGGGCCGGTTCGGCGGTGAGAACTAAGGTTCGGTATCTGGAAGACTGGAACAGATGCGCGCCACGGCCGGCCGTGACATGGCCGGCTTTATAGCGAGCGCAGGCCGAGTATCGTGCAAGAGGTGAGGTTGATGGTAAAGGATCGATCAACCAATGCAAGTAACCAAAGCCGGTGCTGTGGTAAAACTGTAAAGGCAGAACACAGGACGCCGGAGATATGCGCGTAAGGCGTGTTAAGAATTAATCATGGAGTATGCTTTAGATAGAAAGATTGAAAGTAGAGACGAGTAGTAAAGGGCTAGAACTAGGAGCCCCGTGTGTGTTCATAATGGGACAGTATCATTTCCAAGTAAAGGAAAAAAAGATTTCTTATGCTTTTTGCAACTTTGTGATTTTGTTGATTCTAGCTTTTAAAAGGAGCCTACTAGCTTTTGTCTGTTGAGGTAGTGCATGCTATCTTTGAGAATAGATCAGTGGAAATCATTACTTTTGTGAAGCAAATGCACTAAACATATTACATATGACATAAAGTTCACCTGGCTCAGTTAGCAATACTACAGAAGCCCTCAATATAGCCCAACTAAACTAATAAGGCCCACAAGCTATATGTTTCATCTCTTCAAGTGTGTGGGCTTAAGGGAAAAGTTTTTATCACGTCCCTTATCTATTATCGAAGTCTGATTTTCGTACCTCATCCGCAAAACTGTGTATCTGAGGTCCCTCAACTATCAAACCTGTTTATTTTTGGTCCCTTGGCTGTTTTGGAAGGTGGTTTTCACATGATTTAGCTGCAACTAGATATATGAGGTCCCTCAACTATGAAATTTATTTATTTTAGGTCCCTCGATTGTTTTAGAGGGTGTTTTATTTATTTGACAAAAATATACCCAGTTGCGGCAACGTCATGCGAAAACCACCCTCCAAAACAGCTGAGGGACAAAAAATAACCAGATTTGATAGTTGAGGGACCTTAAATATCCGGTTTTGCACATGAAGGACGAAAGATAGACTTTGGTAATAGATGAGGGACGTCAAAAGGACTTTTTCCTCTTAATTAACGGCATCAAGTATTGGGCCGTTAGAAGGCCGCTGTGACGAAATTTGCATTGGCTGATTTCGTTCGATTATATGCCCCTAGACGAGATAAATGCCATCTAGACGAGATGTTATAACTATAAAAAAATCTAGAGAGATGTAAAATATGGTGCTGCCGTAAAAAGATTAAAGGAATAATTCAATTTGGGAAAATTTACCAGACATTTTTGACCAGACGGTTGAGATTCCTCTCCATTCTTCCCGTTGCTGGATGTTTTCCTAGATGAAGGAAAAATCCACCTGAAATCTAAATAAAGAAAACTTATAAAAATTGCTTCATATATCACTCGAATCTTGAATTTGAATCACCACCCTTCACCTCACAAAAAAATATTGGCGGTAACAAGAGAGCTACCTCTCCATTTAACTTAAAACAAGATCATATCTTTTTTGAAATTAACAAGATCATATCTTCACTGTACCTTTTCCCGTGATGTGGCCAGTCGCTCCCGCCTCCACCATCTTCCCAGATCCAGCAGTGGACCACCCCACCGACCATCGTGTCTTGAGGTGATGTCTCCTTCTTTGTTTGACACCCATACTACCTCCATTACCCAATCAGTGTCTCCCACCACCTAGCGGACAACACCCCGTCACCCTACCACATGACCATCTAGTTCAACACCACAACCATTCAACCAACCTCCTTGAAGATCCATTCAATCTGGAGAGCAAAAAAACCCTAAAATCGCAAACACGAGACCTGAAAAAACCTAACTCTTACCCCAAACCATAACAATTGCAAGTAATCATACCGTATATAGTTGGATCTCACTGTGGCTTGCCGGATTTCACTGGTGATCAATCGAATCAGAGGACACGATTGCTCCCACCTCCAATGCCTCATACCCAGCTTCTGCGGTGAGATACCACCTCAATCGCCGCCCTCTACCATGCTCGCCGCTAACTTTGTTGTCAATTCACGTGGATTTGAAGGAGAGGGATAGAGAGAGCACCAGAAATTGGAAGGAGGGCGATGGTGTCAGATGAGGAAGGAGAAGATAAGATGGCAACTGTAGGGCCCATTGCACGTGGTGCTCTAGAGTTAAGGAAAAAGGGGAAGGACCCTATGTATATACTATATTTATTTATTTATTTATTTATTTTGCAACCACCCACTTTGGCAGCAATGGACCGCTGTATGTGCCGCCGCCCACCACTATGGTCGACACTAATATCATATATATATTCTCTGTCGCTAGCCAACACCTTTGTCGCCTTCACCGTCCAACTAGCCTTTCCCACCGCATAGTAGGCGGTGCACCACCATCGCCCTTATGTCATTGCCATCTTGTTTGCTACTACTGCCGACCAACTGCCTCATGGAGATCTCTTTAAATATGGAGAACACAAACACCCCCCAACTCCAAACATGAAACTCGAAAACGCGAATCGTAGGCTTCAAACCCTAACCACTAGCCAGATCTCACTTTGGCTTCCTAGATTTCACCGGACCAATTGAATTAGAGGAGAACGCACTCTCTCTCGCATCCACCGCCTCATACACGGCTCTGGTGGTGAGAAACCACCTTTGCTACCGCCATTCACCATGGATGTCGCTGTCAATCTAGCCATGCATGGATTTGAGGGGGAGAGGTACAGAGGACAAGGAGTTGAGGAAGGTATGTGGCGGTGTGGGAGAAAGAGATAAGGAAGATAATTTTGGGCCCACCACAAGTGGGCTCTTGAGTTGTGTGTGTGTGTGGGGGGGGGGGGGGGTTCACCCTATCAAGTTTTGCTATTTTAACAGTGAAACATGATTCACTAATAGAATTCAAGCACCTGCTAACAAGTTTGATTCGACTAGTTTGGCCCATGAATATACTCTACATAGATGAGAAGTTGAAAACCGTTGGAAGTGGCTATGCATTACATGTGGTTGGGTGACTTGTGCAACACAATTAAGAAGGGTGGTTTCAAACTTATATACGAGGCAACATTTACAAAATAATATAAACAACATTTTAAAAGATAAAAGTTATAGTTACTAATGCATGATCATAAATTACTTAAATTGAAGATATGAGAAAAACGTAATCATTTCCCACTTCGTGTAGTTAGGTGACTTTTGCAACACAATTAAGAAGGGATTTCAAACTCATATACGAGGCAACATTTATAGAAGTTTCCACAGCAACAAGGGGTCATTTGCACTGGCGTAATTAGGGCACTCCCAACCCAGACTCTACATGTAGAGTCTAAACATCCAAGACTCTATCACAAGAAACTATAATCCTTAATACAAAGTTTGTATGAGTAGTTTCTACAGATAAGAACATTTATTACTGACACAAAAAGAAGTTGATCAGCTGTGGCATTCCTACCATGTGATCCAACTTGCAATTCTCAACTCTCACCAACGATTGCACCCATCGGTCATGACTGAGAATTCAGCTTGCAATCCAGCTTGCAGCTTGCAACTCTCACCATCGATTGAACACAAGCATACGCATATATAGATAAAAGACAACCGAACCATATAATATTTAATCGGCAACTGAACCATATCACAGGAAGCACTTCTAAAGCACTGTAAAGGAATTCTAAAAAATAAAGCATTGTAAAGGTTAATGGGTTTCTCAGCTAGTTCAGAATATTTGTAAGAGATAATCCTAAAAGGCATACATACACCGGCAACATGAAAGAACAACATATATGTACCAGTACGTGCACCACATAAAGATTTCAACAATCTTTGCTCTGAATCAAGAATCATATCCTTTGGTTATTAGCTGTTATAACAAAAAACAAATTAGCAATCCTGAATATGTATGCATTAGATGCACATTATTTCACAAGCAGACCTAGCAACAAGGTTTTTAAAGATATGAAACTAGGCAAGTTTGAAGCCCAACCTTTTTTGTTATTACAGGAATAACCTTACATAGCAATGCGTACTATTTTTTTTGAAGAATGACAGAACACATTTTCTCTGAAGAATGGCAATGCTCCTTATTAGGAGATGTGCTCTAAAAAAATAGAGACCATCATGATGGTTCAACTAGGGCAGTGTACAGCTTGGAAGAGGGCAGTATTGGCAATGAATCAAACTGAAAGCATATAATTTCTTTGTAATTTTTCTGCATTCTTTACTAACCAATACAGTGAGCCTGCACTTGCAATCCTAATTGGATATAATAAAATAATTTCACACTCAATTTGATGTAACATGATCCTAGAACATGGATAATTTCACACTCAATTTGATTGTTTCAATAATTCTTCTATAAACAAACACCTGTATTTTTCACATTACTAATTTACTATTACCCAAGTGTCATATACTTCAGCAACAGACATACTAGTATTATCTGTCTGCGATGATACAATGTACATGTACTGAAATCAACAAACACAGAAATTTGCAGGTTTATCAGGTTTCAGTTAGAGTTTATTTAAGAGATGACATTGGCCACCAACGGGGGAAGCTCTAGCTTAAGCCTGGGTTGCAGCAGATCCGACGACCGAAGCACAGCTCCCAGGGGCAGATGGAGGATGGGTTCCGGCGACCAGAGCACAGCTCCCAGTGGCAGATGGAGGATGGGTTCCAGGAATGCCTCTGAATCGCCGAGAAGTCGGCTTTCTTAATGGATTCATCTGTCAAATGTGAGGATGCACTTGAGTCACATCTGGATGTGGTAGAAGATGGAAATTAAGGGGAGGGGCGGTACAAGGAAGTAGGTTGCAGGAGATGGTCGGAGGGGGAGGGGGTGGAGGCCGCGTTTACCTGATGCCGGGTGGGGAGGGGACGGCGGCACATGCCTTTCCTCAGTGAGGGCGATGGCACACTGTTGACGGTGTAAAACCGTGCTCAAGTTCACCGCAAGCATACGGGTGACTTGGTGCCTTTTTCACCAAGGAGGGTTCTCCCTAGATTTGTCAATCCCAGGATCGGAAGCAAACCACTAAGGTTCTCTATCTAACCTACCGGTCTAACCCTACGTGAAGCATTGATTGCACAAAGATAACATACCAACACGAAGGGATGTATGGATCACATCCACCTAGCCATAAAGGTAAACAAACCAAAGGTAAACCTATCCTATCATCTTCTTGTTGTCGTTCCGGCCAAGGTGATAAACCAATCTAAACCTATACTATGATAAGGATTACATTCGATATGGAGTAACCCGATATGGAGTGGTCCGATGCACGTTCACTCGCCACTTTCTCCCCTCTCGTACTGTCACTACGCGAGGATAATCATCACCAAGCAACAACCTTGGTCCGTGCACTACTACGGTGTATCTGCAAGACAAGACTAATCACCATGATTCGATCTAGTCCTACTAAAGGCATATGGTAGCTACACATATGAATAAGCATAACTCGTAGTAGATCAAAGTATAACAAGATATGATTACATCACCGAATGTTGAAGGTACAAACGACTTGACGAATTCAAGTCGCGATTCCGGAACTCCACCATGGCTTCACCATGCAGGGCCAACCATGGCTGCTAGGGCATGGCCAAAGCCATCTCCTAGGCAACTCGAGGACTCGCGGCGGCCGTCGGCTTCCTCCCGGTGCTTCTCCTTCGTCTCGGCGGCTCTCTGATGAATGGATGGATGTGGCGGCCGGCGGAGGCAGAGACAATTTATAGACAAGCACCTAGGGAAAAAGGGGGACGCGAACCGGGCTCATATCAGGCTGGGCCGACCGGCCCAGGCCCATTTTGGCCCGGTTCGGCCCCGTCTTGCTCCCCGATGCTTCTCGGTCAATTGTTGACTTGCTCCCTTATGCATGTAGGCCCTTGACGTCGTCTTCTCCACGATTTGGACAGAGCTCCTTGTCGCGCAAGCTTCAACATCTTCTGTCCAGGTCCCTGGAGTTTCACGGCTTCATACTTCGGTCCTGGGCCCTTTGGAGTCATGTTCATGATGTGTCTTGACTTGTGCCGGGCTTCATGATCGTCTCTTGAAGTGCTTGATGAACTTATCCCGAAAGTCTCCCTTTAAGTGCTAGTTTCCTACGTAAACAACAAACTCCAAAATCGACATGCAAGAGTGAACTTGATACCTCCGGGGGGTTAGTAGTTAGAATATCAAATATGTGCAAATGTTGACGGTAAACTTATAGCTAGGTGTACCAAAATCGACCGTCAACATACCCCCATGCTTAAACCTTGCTCGTCCTCGAGCAAGTCCAAGTTCTTTGCTTAATTTGGAAATCAGCGTTGCCCTTCAATGTCTTCCCTGCACTTAGTTATACACAACAAGACATATTGATCTCTCAAGTATTTAGCATTTAAGGTTCAAGTTTTGACCGGCTACTTCATTATGGAAGATAGACTATCATTAAAGAACATGCCATAATAAAATAAAACAAGTGCTCTCGAACTTAAGCAAACTTCAAACCTTTACCTTGTTGCATCGTGAAGAGTTTTCAAAAAGTTGCACATCTAACATAAGTGAGGTTCTCTTGCAAAAGCTCATGGAAACACTCATCTCGTCAAGTCACTCAAGCCTACACTAGATTATTCTCAACCTATTCTACTCATATATGGAAGTGGAAAGCTTATGTGGAGCTTGGTAGGTAAAAACAATCCTAGCAAAACATTATACTTGAAATATTGTCAAACTAAGAGAGAGATCTATTGGAATTACCGAGACTAGTCAAAAAGGCCATGGAAAATAAATGTTGGAAAGGGAGAGAGATGGAACACACACATTTAGAAAGGTGGACATGTGCAAGTGGCAAATGGGTGATCCCGAGACACGGATGTAGTTCTCGTTATCGGATTGCACATGGTTGGAAAAGTTTGAGTATGGACTTGTCTTCAAAGCTCTCTAAGATTTAAATGAAGCTAAAAAGAACCGAGGAGCATTTTTATTTTTCTCTTTTTTTTGTTTTTTTCTTTTCTTATTTTTTTCTTTCTTCTTCATTTTTATTTTTTTATTCATCATTTTTTATGCTCCTATGAACTTTTAAGCAACATAGTACTTGCTATAGCAGTCCTCCCCCATGCTTAAATGATTGCTCGTCCTCGAGCATAGAAGTGTGGGGGCCTATGGCTGCTAAAGAAGTACAAAATCCTTGTATTCCTTTATAAATCTTTTGAAATCTTCAAGGGCATCCTCCATGTCGAAACTCGCATAATCACTGATGAGTCCCTCCATATATATGTCTTGAAATCTTGCCAGAAAATCTTCAGAAAATTCGTTGAAAGATCATCCATACTCAATTTGGGTTGTGTTCAAGGAGGTAATCACAAAAAGATGTTTTGGGTTTAGGGTGGATGCCCAGCGAAGTTTGTGAAATTTCCAATGTAGAAACTCACAATGCGTGGACAAGAATGGATAGAATGAAAAAGATACGCAAAGGAATGACCAGCTTCTTAGTCTCGTACCACAGAAATCAATCCTAATCCAACTTATCAAGATATAAGTTTGCAAACTAAAGGTTATATCATTAAAGTACTTGTATGTGTATAGGCTTTGGTAGGTAGAGCCTTGCAAGAGATTCACAAATGTAGATAGCATAATAATTTTAAATAAAACAAGTACAAGGCATAGGTCATCGGTAAACTTAAATCAAAGAGCAACATAAAGTATGTGGGTCTAAAGATTAATCACTTAACCTCCACAAATGAAAGAGCCGGGTATTTAATCAATTTAAGTTCTATTTAATAGAGAGCAAATAGTCATGTTATATAAAACATCATGCAAGTAAAACAAGGCGGCAACTTTCATCATTTTTCCATAATCAAGATATACAAATAATATCATCGTGGTAAGCTCAAAAGAGATGGTGATTTATTTATTGAAAAGTAAAAACTAACTAACCTAGGTTGTCCTCCTAGTAGCCATGTTATTGATAGAGAGATAAATACAAAGGTTGTCTATGGTTGAAAGCATATATGTGCAAGCATTTAAAAGGCCATGAACAAAGATAAAGTTAAGGGCGAGTTACCGTGCTTTTCAATGCTCGTAATGAAGTGCAGTGATGCCTCCCCCATGCTTAAGCATTGTGCTTAGCATGGAAAAAGAATGATGAACATCTTGTGGTGAAGGTGATCCTTGTACTCCATGTGGCCTTTCTCTTTCGTCCTTCAAATCCTCCCCCATGCTTAGCGTGTTGCTAAGTGTGGAGGAACTTGAATTGCTTGTAATTCGCCATGTGTTTGAAAATCGTCTTCACTTCCTTGCCTTTTTTGCTCATTTGTCCCTCAACTTTTTCTTATCATCATCAAGCCATGGTTCCAATCCTTCGTCATATCGTCATCACCGACTTCAATGCCGTCCTTTGTCGCTGCCTCATCTTCCACATTTTTTTATTTTTTCCTCCAGAACAAAAAATGTACTGAAACACCCCTCCACATTGAAGTTTATGAAATTATCTTTCCAATGAGCCATCATATGTATGAAACGGGTTCCGAACAAGAGAGATGTGCCAATTTTACTTCGGCGATGCAAATCTGTCCAAGACTGATTTCAGACTGCGCAGCGCTCAATGGTTTTGCCATATCTCATTGTACGGGTCTTCAAAATTGATGATTCTTGATGCGTTGGAAACAAGGTTTGAAGGAGCTTCTGAAAATTAAATTTTCTTCCATTGTACATCTCTGAACATGTGCTCAAATCTTGATGGAAACAGCAACTTCCCTCTCAAGCCTTGTAGATGACTAACGATCTTGATTGCAATTGGTCAAGAACTCATGGGACACTTCTCCATGCCTACAAAACAAATCTAATCCACATTCTACCCCCGGGGTGATGGTCGGGAGTAGAAACAATTGCCAACAAACCAAATGCATCCCTAAGACCTTAACTTGTGGCAAAGCTTACCTAGCAAGAAGAAAAGAAGAATCTAATGGGTGTACGTGCGTGTAGGTGAAAATGCAAATGAAAGAAAGGGATATAAACAATTACAATGTTTGCACCAAGTTCTAAACACCATGTTTACAACTAGATTGCTTTATTTCTATATAACCATAAAGATTTAACCAAGGTCAAAACACCATGTTCATTTCAAGGTTAATAACTCTTTATGCCGCAAGAATGTTAAAGCGCATTGCAAAGCTTATAAACCAACCTATGCAATATAAATTAACAAGGCTTTAAAAACTCAAATGATGATTGTCCGTAATCAAATCTAAACACCATGTTTACACAAGATTACAAAAGAAAATGCCTCGCGCGCGAAGCACCATTATGGAAATAAAGCATTCATCAAAAAGTTTTGCGAAGAAGCCAAGCTAACCTATGCATGATAGAACAAAGGGGGTTCA
Organism: Cenchrus americanus; assembly: GCA_947561735.1. Lineage (NCBI taxonomy): Eukaryota > Viridiplantae > Streptophyta > Magnoliopsida > Poales > Poaceae > Cenchrus > Cenchrus americanus. Next base: position 76,572,121 of record OX387245.1, on the reverse strand, counting down.
TGCAAAATGTAAATGCAAAGGAGTTAGTAAAAAGGGCAGCAATGTTTGAAAAAGCTTTCGATGTCGTTCTTCGATAATGACAAGCAAGTCACTTTATGAGAGGTAGAGTCTCGTCAACACCTTTTATCAAAAGACCTAATCAAACGTGCTAACAAGGTTTTAAGGTAAGGCTTATGGGTATCCTATATTTTTGTCTTAAGACAAGAATTTTGAAAAGATAAGTCGGGTGGAGAAATTCTATCTAAGGTGGTTTTGAAAAAAGAAGAAAAGCGAGGGTTAGATTTTCTGATTGAAAAACAAACCTATGGTTTTAGGATTACTAAAGGTATGAGGTTTTTTAAGGGTTTAGGATGAGGCTAGTCAAAACTTTAATTAGAAAGGGATAGAGATAGACTTTGTCGACTTGACATAAGTCGATCCCTCCCTTTGTTGGCCTAGGTTCTAAGTGTGGTTTGATAGGAAGGTTTGGGTAAAGATGAGACTTTTTTTAAGGGTTATAAAAGATGAGATGCAACATGCAACATAATGCAAAGGTGGAGAACAAAGTGGAATGAAGTAAAACATGATTATGAATGAACAAAATGATATGGCATGATATGGTGGTGATCTAAACCAAAAGCAAAAGTTAGCCTAAGTTAACTAGCCACAAGTTTACAATCAAAAGGGATCATGCTTCATATTTCTCTCTAAAGACACAAATAAAAAGACTCTAAACACTAATAAGCACACAAAAAAGGGTCTACAAGTTTCCAAAAATTCAAGTAGCAAAGTACTCACTCAATGTGTGTGTCTATATATATATATATATATATATATATATATATATATATAAACATACAACATGTGGTTGTGACATTTATTAGAGCGATGGTACGATGTTACTTGAAGTTTTCAAATAAAGAACATAATGTAGACTTGTCATAGTTTATATAGATATAAAAAAAGATCGGGTTGCCTCCGGCAAAGCGCTTCATTTAAAGTCAAAGAGCTCGACTTTCTCACGTACCTTTTTATTGTCGTGAAGCCATGGTTACTTGTGCGAGAATCTAAAGTAGTAGCCATGCAGCTTGATGTTGCCTTTAGGAAATCCGTCGTGGTTCGCTTCCAACATCATCATGTGTTGAGTGGTGCCTCTTGTGTCTTCATTCATCCCTGCTCCGGAGGGTTTGTTTTAGTCCTTAGCTTCTGAATTTCATCATGTACGTGTTATGGAACCGTTGCCCCATCTTCTATTTATTATCATTGTGTCCATCTCCTCTATCTTGTCGTCATCGCCTTGTTGCTTCCTCTTCTTCATGGATTTACCCCTGCATCCAGAACAGAACATATACCAAAATATAGTTCTATTGAAAAATTTATAAAATTACCTTTCCAGCGGGTACTCATTTGCCTTAATCGGAGTCCGAATGAGGGAGCTATGGCTGTTTCACTTCAGCACTACTTGCTGTCCAGAATTTCAGTATGTGCAACCATCAGTGATTCGGCCATATCCGCTTGTAGGAACCTCCGATTGCCTTGCCGCTTGATTCGTTGGAGCGTAGACTTCATGCAGCTTCTGAAAATCCAAATATATCTAATTGTTTTCTGCTGAGGCTCATGCAAACATCGTGATGACATCATTATCCTTTCGTCCATCGATCCGGAGATGTGCGTGTGGTCTTCATCTTGAAGTCTTTTAGGGCACCATGTCACGCATCTTTTGGCTTCAAAAATCATAACCATCGCTGCATGAGCATGATGGTAATGGAATCCTTCTCCATCGTGCTTGACATGGTCGTTTCCGAAACCTATATCTTGGACAAACATCCTCCAAAAGACATTAGTCTAAAAACTTAATCGACACATAGACATACCTTGTTCATCTTTGTTTGCTTCGAATGTTGCAAACTTTTCTCGATCGCTTTGTGTCTAGTTTTCCACCTACTTTCTAGGACACAAACAAGAAAGCAAGCGTATATGCAATGATAAAAATTAGGGTTAGTTAAAAGAAAGATAGATCGCCCTGGGGTTCGAGTTCCCGATCCCCGGCAACGGCGCCAGAAAAGGGGGCTTGTTGACGGTGTAAAACTGCGCTCAAGTTCACCGCAAGCCTACGGGTCACTTGGTGCCTTTTTTCACCAAGGAGGGTTCTCCCTAGATTTGTCAATCCAAGGATCGGAAGCAAACCACCAAGGTTCTCTATCTAACCTACCGGTCCAACCCTACGTGAAGCATTGATTGCATAAAGATAACATACAAACATGAAGGGATGTATGGATCACATCCACCTAGCCATAAAGGTAAACAAACCAAAGGTAAACCTAGTCTATCGTCTTCTTGTTGCCGTTCCAGCCAAGGTGATAAATCAATCTAAACCTATACTATGATAAGGATTACACTCGACATGGAGTAACCCGATATGGAGTGGTCCGATGCACGTTCACTCGCCGCTTTCTCCCCTCTCGTACTATCACTACGCGAGGATAATCATCACCGAGCAACAACCTTGGTCTGTGCACTACTACGGTGTATCCGCAAGACAAGACTAATCACCATGATTCGATCTAGTCCTACTAAAGGCATATGGTAGCTACACATATGAATAAGCATAACTCGTAGTAGATCAAAGTATAACAAGATATGATTACATCACCGAATGTTGAAGGTACAAACGACTTGACGAATTCAAGTCGCGACTCCGGAACTCCACCATGGCTTCACCACGCAGGGCCAACCATGGCGGCTAGGGCATGGCCTAAGCCATCTCTTAGGCAACTCGAGGACTCGCGGCGGCCGTCGGCTTCCTCCCGGTGCTTCTCCTTCGTCTCGGTGGCTCTCTGATGAATGGATGGATGTGGCGGCCGGCGGAGGCAGAGACAATTTATAGACAAGCACCTAGGGCAAAAGGGGGACGCGAACCGGGCTCGGATCGGGCGGGCCGGCACGGGGCCGACCGGCCCGTGCCCATTTTGGCCCGGTTCGGCCCCGTCTCGCTCCCCGATGCTTCTCGGTCAATTGTTGACTTGCTCCCTTATGCATGTGGGCCCTTGACGTCGTCTTCTCCACAGTTTGGACAGAGCTCCTTGTCGCGCAAGCTTCAACATCTTCTGTCCAGTAACCTGGAGTTTCACGGCTTCATACTTCGGTCCTGGGCCCTTTGGAGTCATGTTCATGATGTGTCTTGACTTGTGCCGGGCTTCATGATCGTCTCTTGAAGTGCTTGATGAACTTATCCCGAAAGTCTCCCTTTAAGCGCTAGTTTCCTACGTAAACAACAAACTCCAAAATCGACATGCAAGAGTGAACTTGATACCTCCGGGGGGTTAGTAGTTAGAATATCAAATATGTGCAAATGTTGACGGTAAACTTATAGCTAGGTGTACCAAAATCGACCGTCAACACACACCTTTCTTCAGCGACGGCAGGAGCGAGCGGAAGGCTGGAGCCTGCGCGCGCAGAAACTGGCAACGAGAGAAGACGGGCGCGGGAAGGGAAAGTAAGCGGGAGAGGCGAGCGCGCGGAGGGGGAAAAATCAGCGGCGGACGGCGGGGGAGCACCGGATCCATAGACTCGATGAACCCCTCCGCAACGCGAGTCGCCATGGAGTCTTCCGCCTCGATGCTCTTGAAGACGCCGAGTCCAGATTAGAAAGGAGTATTCATTTTCTCCCTCTTCCTTCAATAAATGTTTTGCCACATCAGCAAATTACTTACAACATGGCAATATAATTAATGATCATGGTCTCTACAATAGAGTCTGGGTTGAGTGTGCCCTTATGCGTCCTCTGATTCTCGGAGCAAAACCATCTTATCTCCTAACAGTTGAACACCGATGAGGTGTCCCCGATTAGAGCAACTCCAACAGTTTGGCAAACCAACTTGGCATCCATATAATTTTGGCAAAACAAGAAAAATTGGCCTCCAACAGTTTGGCAAAACAACTTGGCAAAAATAGAAACTTGGCAAAACTCACCTCCCCACGCGCATATATGCGCGCGCGGATCGTGGTTGCCATCGTTGTTTCCCTTTAGGTGGGAGGGTGAAAAAGAAATAAAGAATAGAGAAGGATTCCGATGTAAGTTTTTCAAGAGGTGGAAGGGCACATAAATAATTTTGTTTCTCTCAGGATTCCTGATGTAAGTTAGATCTGGATTTGGCAAGTGAATTATGCCAAACTGTTGAAGATGAATTCTTTTTTACTTTGCATAGCTTTTTAGAAGTTGGCAAAACACAAGATTTGCCAACTAAATTTTGGCAAACTCTTGGAGATGCTGTTAGCTACGGCATTCAACGGACGCTAAGCATGTGCACGCCGCACGGACATGCCATCTGAACCCCCGCCCGGACCACGACAACCCATCCGAATGGCGCTGCTCGTCAGCTTTTTCTCCCCGGCCGGTGCCCACAATCAGCTAGCTACAGGGCTGCGAGACAGGTGGCGCGCGAGCCGGCAAGGGCGCCGGAGATCGCTTGCCCCCTCCCGCCTCCCCTCCCTTCCTGAATCCTAACGCGCGTCGTCATCCTCGGCTAGCTGTCCTTTGGAGCCCAGCCCAGCGCCGCCGGCCCTCGCTCCTCCGCGAGACCACCGATAGCGAACCGCCGAACGGAACGTACGGCCGGGGGGCCGGTGCGGATCGCGATGTCTGCCGGTCGCGACGTGGTGGGAATGTGGCTGAAAAGGGAGGGCCGAACTAACCGGCGCCCGACGTGTGCGGTGGAGGGAGGGGCGGGGCGCTGTGCGTGCGCCGCTGCCCGGTCACCGTGAGCTGGACTCCAATCGACCGACGGGGGGGCTCTTGTCGCGAGGGGGGTGGGCGCCAACTCACGCGACGTACGCCGTCCGGACTCACTCCGAACTGGGGGACTCCAGCGGCGGCGGGCGCGGGTTTGGTGCGAGCTCGCGCCCGCCGAGGTTCACTTGTCGATGCGGTGGCAGTCTCATGATCTGCCCGCTCGTCGTTGACGTTTGGTGTCGATACTACTTTCATGTTCCACTAATCAGCCTGTACGGCGGGCGTGGCGTGTTGGCTCTCACGCTTGACATCGCCAGGGCAGGGGGTGGGAATGATGATCAGCTTCCTGCAGGCTGCAATGTTGTTCGGTTACCTTGTTCTCCGCCTGTCTCCGTCTCTTTTTCTTTTGTTTAATTTGGAATAACAGCAAATCAAACAGAAATTGTGAGTGAGAATGCGGAGATGCATATGGTGCCTGAATTGCCAATATTTTGATCACCATTTGGTAAGCTATCAAATTGTACCCCTCATCTCCCATTTATCTCTTTGTTTGTCCTCTTCTAATAAAAATTCAGCAATTCTCTTGCCGTCGGTTCAAAAAAAAAATCTCCCATTTATCCTGCCAAAATTTTAGCAAATTTTTAACGCATTTGTCAGAACTTTAGCATGTCAAAATTCGGCATAAAACCAAGGAGGCCCATGGTTCGTTGCTCGCCATGAAGATTGCGAGGTCGATCAGTATAGCTCAGAGGGTTGCGGGCTTGCGGCTGGTAACAGCGCAGGGTTCCCAATAGCATAGAGAATGGAGGGATGAAATTGAGGAAAGAGCATACATGTGGGATAAATGGTTGTGAGTGTTTCTTTAATTAGGTGATACCTCGCGCGTTGCTGCGGGTTCTTTTGGTGAAATTTGAAAATAAAAATACTAAAGTAAAATTTGGAAACAGACACTTGAAGATGATTTCTTCGTATTGTTACATGCTGAGAGAAATATAAATCAATATTTTGCAGTGGAGTGTTTGTGTATACTTTAATATAGATAGATATATAGATTTTTTAGATTGAACGGTGCAAACAATTAAGAAGATGTAGTTGCACCGTACGTGAGAACTATATAGTTTAATATGGTTATAGAATTAGCGATCAATGCATCTTGGTAGGATGCTTAGTGGAGGATGACGTGGCGCATTGGTGGAGGATGACATGACGCGTTGAGGATTGGTGGGATGCTTAGTGGAGGATGGCGTGGCGCGCTGCGATAATTAGCATTTAATGCATCTTTGTGGGGTGCTTAGTGGAGTATGATGTGGTGTGATGGTGGAGGATGACATGGCGCGTTGGTGGGGGATGACGTGGCGCGTTGAGGATTGAGAGAATTCCTTAGTGGGGAGCGCTAATATAGTTTTGTATGATTTCCCTAATTTTTTGCATAATGTTGTATTAGTTTTTTTAAGGAAAAAACTGTATCAACTTGTTGTCTTCGGTTTGGCATAGAAAATGGATCTGAGATGGTGACGTGCATGACATGCATATGGTGTATTGGCCATGAAAAAGACAAGCTCTATCTTTTTCTTTTTTTACAAGGAAACAAGGTCTTTCTGTTCGAATGTAGATGATATCGAAGGAGTTGGGTTTTTTTTGACAAACATCAATTCTTCATATCAGCAGCAAGAAGCTGCAACACCAAACAGAGTGCATGGTTACAAAGGAGTTGGGGTTGAAGAGGGATAAACGAGGACAGTATAGAGATTGGGGTACTTATTAATATAGTTGCAGGATTCTTTTTGGTGAGATGTTAACCCGAATTGAAGTATTGAACCATTGCTTTATGAGATAGTAAATATAAGCCCATTTAGGTTATTCTAATAAACATTTTTCTACCAGTTACCATGAATATATAAGCATTTAAACTATTTAGGTTGATTCATCATGAAAATTACTTTGATAATATATCTCTCTTTCCATTTAAGGGTCCATGGCTACTATTGCTAATGGAGATTATTAGAGTCTACCTAATTGATTGTCAAACATTTCTGATTGTTTTATAATTTCAAGCATTTATCTTTCTTAGGGCGTCTTATAGTGATTAAAGTGGAGCCTCCAAAATGAGTCTCTAGCTAAGTACTAATAGTAAGATGTCGATGCAAATAGTTGGTATATCCGGAAAAAAGGAGTAACGTATTATATTGGGGTAAATAAAGATGAGCGGTCAAATTTGGTTAACTGCAAAAGAAAAGGAGTATATTTTAGAAAAGGGAATATATTTTAATATTACAGCCTCTGGATAAAACTATGCATATAGCTATTTCTTATCACAGCCACGGACATCACAAAAAAGAACAAGTCAGACTCTGGAACAAAGTCAAACATCATTTAAAAGCAATAAGAACAAGTCAGACTCTGGAACAAAGTCAAACATCATTTAAAAGCAATTCTGTTGCTAAAAGACCATCCATTGGATGCAAAGATCTTCATAGACATGATCTCAAGCACACGACACCCCTGAATAATGTGTGGCTACTCGTCCTCTTTCTGCAGCAACGCCCAAAAACGGATCCAATGGGTCCCTCAGAAGATAACCAGCATAGGAGTAACAACTTGAGTATTGTTAAAAACCACGTCATTTCTACTTAGACAAATTGCCCAACATAAAGCGGGTGCTCCAACCAGGATTTTGTACATAAGGTTCTTATTAACAATCTCATTTAGGCACTCAGTAAACATATTTGCAATGTTCACAGGTGGTGTTATATTAAAGGAGATTTGTATAATCCTCCACATAATTTTAGCCAGTGGACAATCAAAGAAAAAGCGTTGGATGGTTCCTTCTAGATTACTATTGGGAGCTCGAAAACTGGATGGAACTCTCGAACACAAGAAGTAGGAACTTAAGAACAAACACGCGAATGAACTCTAGAACTCGCAACGAATCTCCAAAAGCTTGTGTTCTCCTCAGAAGTTGTGGACCCCTTTACACGTACCCTCGACCCCTTTTATAGGGAGACGAAGGGACTTTTACATTCTGAGATTGTCCTCAGATCTAAAGAATATTCCAAATGGGAACATGTACATGAATAACTTTTACATCCCGTGTTTTGCGGAGCTAATTTCAGATATTTACAAGCCTACCATCTATTCACACCTCGAACCCGAACCTTTGGCACCGCCCTTTGACTCGGTTCATTCGTGGCTTCAGCCTCACATTCGCGAAGATTCCCAGGTGCTCAGATTCCCGTCTCAAGTCACTGAAATCATCACTGAAACAGAGTTTCCCGATTCCTGTGAGAATTCTCGAAATCTCCATTATCCTGAAACAACAAACAAACTTGCGACTTTGAACTCTTTCGGTGATCGTTTCGCCCTAAGGCAATAGGTTAGCGAATATTTCCAGAAATCATGAAAACAAACTTTTCGCTTGATCATCTCCCGCCCGCAGTTCTAAATTCGCGAAAGCTGTGCGATCTCCGAAGTTTCGAGGGGGAATTGGTTTTTACCCAATTCCCCAACACTTACAGAAACAACATTTTAAACTTCCCTTCCATACAACAATTATCTTTAGTTAGAACTAATCCTTTTTGCAAGTACCATACAACAATTTTAACTTTTAAGGGCAATTTTAATTTTCATATCATATTTTTTTCGAATGCAGATCTCTATAATATTTTGCATATAGCCCAAGAAATCGTTTCAAAATGTGATAGCTGCGCAAATAGCGGTTTGATTCAAATTCATTTTCTAGCTAGCTAGAGCTTATTAGTCTTTTAAAGAAAACGGTAGAGTACCCTACAACGTACTAAATTTCAAAGAAGTGGTGTCACACCCACGATTTGCCAGAGACACAACTAGTGGTCTTTACCACTCCAACGGTGAGCCCTTAGACTAGCTAGGGCTTAGTTATGGGTTTCAGACACCCCCAAATTATTTTCAGCATGTGTAAGTTCTTTAGTTTAGAACAGTGCAAGATGAGAACCCCGGAATTGTATGAACAACGGGGCAGTACTGCCGCCCTATCTTTGGTGATTAGATCAACGGTACTGGATGATTGATATCCACATATCCTACAATTTCATCCTTATCGATCAGGAAACGATAAAGGAAGAAAAAGAGAAGAGAAAGCCGCCGTTTCTTCTCCTCCAACTTTAATTTGATCAGAAGAAGGGCAAGCAACGAAAAGAAAATTAAAGAAAAAACTCTCTAGCTAGCTTGGCTAGGTTAAATTAACGCCTAATTCAGTGTCAAACTATTATGTCCTCAACATCATCACCCTCGCAGATCTTCCGTTCCACAACGGTTCTGTTTTCTTCTCTCCATAATCTGACAGGCAACCCGTGCTTGGGCACAGGGAATGGACTGTACTCGACCTCATCACTGGATCCAACAATCTCCCACCTGCAAATCAAACATGCGCACACGACAATCAGTATCCAAGTGCAAGATCGACGATCTGTCGTCACATAGAGCTGTGATCAGTGCTCATGCTGCTCAAATAGGAGCAGACCAGGAGGAGCTGTCAGTTGTGCAACAAGACAGTGAGCTCGTGACAACATTCGACGGACCCACGCAGTTTATAGTACGATGGATGCACTCGTATTGGAGAGATTTGGCGCATGCATATGGTATGGAATTTTGTGCGGAACAAGCAGAGGTGGCACCGAGCCATGGGGGGGGGGGGGGGGGGGGGGGGCGCTCGGCGTTCTGGGGCACAAGGACAAGAGGGAATATATGGAGGATCTGCTAGGAGGGCACGCACCTGTAGCCGGTGACCAGGTGGTGGATGAGGACCAGCATCTCGAGCTTGGCCAGCTCGTTCCCCGGGCACGCGTGCACGCCGTTCCCAAATGGCAGGAAGGTGTTCGGCCGCGGCGCCATCTGTTGCCAACATTCACCAGCAAACCAGAAAAGCGATTGATCAGCAAATGGTACTGCAATGATTTTTTTTAACATAGATTTACAGAAATGGAAAGAGCTCGAGGAGGGAATTGTATGTGTTGATAAAATAGGATGAATATTTTCAGTTTATTCGCATCCACATGTAGCAACAGTGGGAGGGAAGGAGACCCATACCTGGAATCTAGAAGGGTCGAACTTGTGTGGATCCTGGAAGTAGTCCGGGCTGTGATGGATGTTCCTGAAGAGCGGCATCACCTTCCAACCCTTGGGGATAAGGAACCCTACACGCCAAGGAAAATATACACGGAATCCGAGTCAGAATTAAGCCTCTTTTGGGTATGGTGTATACGCGCAGAGGAGAAAAAAGGAGTGCCAGGCAGCGCCCTCCCCGGTGACGTAGCACCACGTCGACCGCAGGCTGCCGCGTGAGTCAGTGAAGTGTGCGCACGTGCGTACCTTTGTACTCCACGTCAGCCACGGCCTCCCTGAATGTGAAGGAGATGATGCTCGCCATCCTTAAGCTCTCCAAAATCACCTGAGAGCGGGTGAGAAGAATGAGATGGTTGCATTGGTTGAAAACACGGGAATGAATAATGATCGCACACGTTCCTACCCTATGCGTCAGCGCCATGCTCCTCGTGTGCGCCCAGGACAGCGGCCGCCTCCCGCCGTTGGTGGCCTCGCGGACGGCCTCCTGCTCCGCCCGGACGGCCTCGAGGAGCTTGGGGTTGTCGTGGAGGTACTTGAACATCCAGGTGAGCACGCTGGCCGTCGTGTCCTGCGCTGCGAACAGCACGCCGATGATGTTGTCGGCGATCTGCCCGTCGGTGAGGAGGGGCGCGCCGTCGTCGCCCCGGGACTGCATCAGGCAGCCCAGCAGGTCGGAGCCCGGCTCGCCGCGCTCCCGCCGCTCGCGCATGATGTCGCTTAGCACGCCGTCCAGCCGCCGCCGCGCCTGCATCGCCTTGTAATACAGCGTCCCGGGTAGTCTGTTGGGGAAGGAGTTGTAGCCCTTCTCCACGATGGAGTAGTTCTTCCGCAGCTCCGCCTTCCGCCGCTCGTCGAGCCCGCCGCCGAAGATCGTCGCGATGCCCGCATCGAACGACAACTGAAACGTATTCATTCTCAGCATCCAGCAATCCGACATTACACAAGCATACACACTGTGGAGGTTTCCATGTATGCGTGCTTACCCTCTTCATGGCGTGGAACGTGCTCATCACGCGGCCGTCCCAGGCGGCGAGCGTGGACCGCACGGCGGCCTCGACCTCCGGCACGAGCGCCCGCAGCGCGTCGGGGCCGAGCGCGCCCTGCACGAGCTTGCGGACGCGGAGGTGGTAGTCGCCCTGGTGGAAGAAGAGCGCCGACGGCCCGATCATGCGCTCCTTGCTCCGCGGGTACGTCGGCTTGAACAGGTGCGCCTGCGTCACCAACACGAACCGCGCCGCCTCCGGGCTTGCCAGCATCACGCACGGGCACCCAAGAAGGTGCGTCTTGAAGATCTCGCCGTACCTGCAGCGCACAAGTCACACGCCGTACGTCGTCGTCAGTAATCGACCGATCTCACATCGAGAGCCCTGCAGCATGCGTGCTCAGCTCGCATGAGTAATATTTGCCAACGCGCGGTGCGGCGACTGACTCTCACCTCTTCTGTCTGGAGGAGAAGAAGACGTTGGGGTCCTGGGAGTAGAGCTGAAGGGTCTCGCCAAGGTAAGGCCAGCCCATGGAGCCAGGGGGCAGCTTCAAGGAAGCAGCCTTCTTATGGCCGCCATGGCCCTGGCCTTCCGGCCCCTTCCGCCGGCGTGCGTAGTGGACGTACGAGACGATGGCTAGAAAAACGAGGATGCATACAAGGGCGAAGAAGAAGGCCATCCAAAACCAACTGATCTTGCCGAGAAGCAGATCAGTTGCTGCCTGCTTCCTTGGTTCTTGCTCGGTGTGCTCTGTGTGTGTGTGTGTGCTTGCTTTATAGGTTGGTCGCTGAGAGGGGGGGAGCGAGGGACGGGGGCGTTGTGAGCTGTGAGGAGAGGGACAGAGAAGAAAAATCTTTGATGGAGGGATCTTTCGACTGGTGGAGGGCGAGGGAGAAGGCCTTGCATTGCGTGGTATTTATAGAAGGAGCGCTGCTGGCTCTGGCTGGTCTCAACAGCATAGGTTAAAGTCAAAACCTGCATGCTGGTGGATAAGTCCTGCTGCTTAAGCATGGGAAGCACAAATTTGAGATGGCATTTTATTGGAACCAGTTCAGTTGGACCTTCTTCGGTTCGTGTTCCCACTGCTTATACACACGATGTTTTACAAAACCACTCCAACTATATTTTACTTCAATAATCCGACCGCTATAAGTTGATATTGGATCGGAGATGGTACGTCGTCATCCAAAACCTATACTTGAGTCTTTAGCTCCACACACAATGTTTGTTGTTTGATATCCACACAAACTTCATTTGATATTCGCACCAACTTATCTCTTTTCTTTTATTTACAAGAGACAAATCAGTTATTTTCATCCACCATTCACAGTTGGCACTATGCCCTTGCAACGATAACAAGCCTCACAAAATGGAAGTAAGATTTCTTGTTTCGCAAAGCTAAAGAATATCCTACATCACTTATTTTCTTCTACATTTTTGACATAATATAAAAGTTGACATTGGAGACAGCCTATCGTCCTTAGCACGCCCCATCACGTTCAATGTTTGATATCCACACTAACTTTATCTGATATTCACAACAACTTATCTCTTTTATTTTATTTCCAAGAGATATAATGGTTATTTCATCCACCATTCAATTGGTCAAATAATAGACCTCACAAAATAAAAATAAGAGTTGTTTTTGCGAACCACTAAGAATATCCTAGATCACTTATACAAATGACCGAGAGTTATATGTCCGTACTACAACACTGGTCGCCAAAACATTGCTTTTTATATTGAATATAAGATACATAGCATAGCTGTTGATAAAAGGACGATGAATTAAAATTTTACCTTTAAATGTACAAGTACTGCATTATATTATGTAGTAACAACGGAGCACACTTGGTACATGATGCTCAGTAGATTAGAGTCTCAAACTATTGCCTCTTAGGAGGAATAATCCGGGCAACTCAAATTTACGGGCGCCTGTGCGAAGCATTCCGTGCCGTCGTCCTCCAACTGACGCACGTAGTCTCATGTTGGGATAATATTTTTTGTTAAAAAAATATATAATGAAAACGAGTTAAAAAATTTGAAGCAAAATGGTTGTCACAGAAGTTTTGGAAAAACACTTTTCGTATAAATTTGAAACAAAAGTTTCATAAAAAGTCAGAAACAAAAATTCGAGGATGTTTGTCAAAAAAGTTTCAGAAAAAAGAATCGAGCAAAAGTTTGTCAAGAAATTTTCAGAAACATAAAATCGAGCAAAAGTCTGTCAAAAAATTTTAAAACAATTGAGCAAAAGTTTATAAAAAAATTTTAGAAACAAAAAATCGACGAAAAGTTTTTCGAGAAAAGTTCGAGAAAAAAGTTTGAAAACAAAAGTTCTACAAAGAAATCCAAATCGAGAAAAACTTGCGAAGAACAGATTGCAAATAAAAAATATAAAAAATGGTGGGTTGCCTGGCCGGCGCCGCTCCCCGTTGCGCCGACGGCACGCCGGAGCTGCTCGGCCCGCGCCATTGCTTCCCGACGAGGCCGCGGACGAGATCGCGGCCATGCGGCGGAGGGCATGCTCCTCCCCGCGCTGCCGTTCCAGGAGGATGCTCACCCGGGGGAGGTCGCCGCCGTTGCTGCAGGCGACCGCGCCACCACCGCCGAGGGAGACACCATCTGGGTGCTCACCCACCCAAGTCGCTCCTTCCGTCCGCCGCTCGGTGGTGGATTTGGGTAGAACCGCAGAAGTTGGACTCTCAGAAGCCATGTTCCCGGAACATTAGGAACGAGGAACAGGAATGTGGAACGCGGAACACCATTTTGCGAAACCACTTGGGAACGTGAGTATACTCGTATGTTCCCAACAGAGTTGGAATGCGTTCCAAGTATTCTCGGAACGATGTTCCCGGAACGATGCATATAGTTGTTAAATGAAAAACATAACATATGAAGTCAGCCCAACTAAAGGCCATTAAGCCCACTAGGGCTTCTTTTCTCGCCCAACAATAGAATACACGCCCACCCCTCCTGGACGCAGGCTAGCAGCTCGCTACACACACATTGCCGCCGCCAGCGACAGAGCGACCATGGATGCGAAGCAGAGAGCCAGCAGGATGCATGCGCGGGCGGCATCGACATCGGCGGTGGCGGTGCTGCTGCTCCTCCTGGCGGACGGCTGCTGTGACTCGATATGTAAGCCAAATCGACCTCCTCACATTGCTGTCTGTTCACGGTTGGACGGCAGCCCGCCGGCGGCGACAGTGGGCAGCCCTTTGCTCCTTCACGCGTTGATTTGGTGTGTCCAGGAACATGATTTGATTCTTCTTCGATGATTTGATTCTTCTTCGATCCGTCTATATGTCCCAACAGCATCAGATCGACGTTCCATGCGATTTGGGGACGCCGTTCCCGGTCGTTCCCGTTCCTCGTTCCGAGACGAAGTTCCCGGGATGCGGAACACGCTCACGTTCTGCGTTCCGGCTACTGTTCGCTGGCTTTTATCGGCCAAAGATCTTTCTCTCGTAACAAATCGCCACCAAAGAACCAACCAACATTATTTTTCTCTCAGAAGAAATCAACATCAGCCATCAGCCACCAGCCAAACGAACAAGCTGTATGATTGGACAAGGGAAAAGAGAATTGGCTAGGCAGTGTGAAGTGATAAGATGTGGGTCCCACCGAGTGCTTGGGCAATGCAATCAACCGGTCACAAGCCAGCGTGCGACCACCCGCAGAATCAACATTGCGGAATAATCCAAATCAAATCAAACCATTTGATAAATCAACCCATTATTAGCGACTAATATTGAAACAACTTCCAAAAGAAATCCAACCCGTTAAAATCATTAAACCCAATCTAACTAGCAGGGCTAACTACATGGTTGACTTTAAATGCATTCAGCTCATATACTCCTACAAAAATCCAGTTTTCAATCGCAGCGGTGATGCGGCGTCACATTCTTTGCTTGACAAAGTCGCACCAGCTCCATGCGGGGCCGTCCGTCCGCGCGCCAGAACGGACGGCCAAACAGCACGTGACACGGGAGCACCGGCCGTGGCGCCCGGCGTCCCCGCCTCCCCCGGCCGCCGGTGCCGGCCCGGCGCCAGCTGTGCCTGTCGTGTGGTCTCCGCCGGACGGGGGCCCTCCAATCATGAGGACGAGCAAAAAGCCCCCGGCGGCAGGGCCATCTCTCCCCGCCGCGGGGCTCACGCGTCAGCGGCCGCGCGTATCCGCGCGAGATCGGGGGTCGGCCAGGTGGTGGCTCCCGAGAGTTCCAGCCGCGGCGAATCCGTCGTGCGCCGTGGGTCGACGTCGCGGCCATGTCGGATGAGCTTCCAGACGGTTCCGGGCGGCCGCGCCCTTGCGCCCCCTGCACGGCCGGGAACTGCAGGGTTGCCTCCCCGCGCGGCCGTCGACACCACCGGCTCCTGTCGCGGCCGCGCGCGCTGCTCCAGGACGTGATCAGCTCGCGACGACTTGCGAGACGAGAGCCCATGTGTGGCTTCGGCGACTGGTAGTGACGTGCATGTATGCGTCGCGAAAATATTGGCTCGGGACTGTGCGTCATCGCGATATGCATGATATCTGGGGGGTTCAGGAGCTAGCTGCTGACTTGCTGAGGTACATGCCATTGTGGATGATCGTTTTCGTGGCGGCTAAGATCGACAAAACGGCGTTCAAGAACTTACCAGCGGTTTCCGTTTAGGGTCCCTTTGGAATGTAGGATTGCAAAATACGGGAATAGGAAAAACGTGAGAATTGCATAGGGATAAATGTGGAAAACGGGGGTTTGTAAGACATAGGAAAGTTAGCAAGGTAGGCTTTGGATGAGGTTGGCCGGGGTGTAGGAACTTTACAGGAATATGAATATATAATTATGCACACATCCTTGATTCAAGATGACAACACGTTGATCTTAGCTGGCTTAGGACGCTCAAGCTTTTTTTTTACAGGAGACGAAACGTTGTTTCCCTCGATCCTTGTGCACGGGAATGAAAAAAAGAGCTCAGACCCAATGTTTCCTATCCTATGTTTTTCCTCCAAAATCATCATGGTAGGAAAGTTTCCCTCACTTTTCCTTTGCTTCCTTCGTACCTCCCAAAGGCTTGGATAGGAATTTTTCCTATAGGAAGTAAATCATATACTTTTCCTCCAAAAATCCTTTAATCCAAAGGGAGCCTTAATGTTTCGAGAAACCCATAGGTTTGTAACATTTGATGACGTTGATACCACCGTTAGTTTTCTGTGAATGACTTTCTCAATTGAGATATTTGTATCTCCAGTTCCCAATGGCGGCATCGCTGGTGAGCGAGGAAGATGCATGGTAGCATCTAGTTCATGTTGAGCGAACTCCAGCAATGTTGAGCTACAAACCTATGGGTTTAGATACTCGCATGCATGCATTCCACATCATTAT
Source organism: Cenchrus americanus (assembly GCA_947561735.1). Lineage (NCBI taxonomy): Eukaryota > Viridiplantae > Streptophyta > Magnoliopsida > Poales > Poaceae > Cenchrus > Cenchrus americanus. Next base: position 76,555,964 of record OX387245.1, on the reverse strand, counting down.
TCACGAGGTCTTTTACATGGTTTGAAAGTAAGGATTTCACACTATTATTTTGGAAACATTTACATTTGTGGTAGATGAGCAGCAATGCGTTGTTTTCTTGCTCGACCTGTGTATGATGCATCCCAGCTCTGCCTGCATGATTCATCGGGTTATAACGGATCAGACGTGTCTCAGACATCCACCACAAGATCTATCTAAACAAGTACTCCCTCCGTCCCAAAATGTGAGAATTTGTTGACTTCTGCTGATCACGTTTGACTGCTTGTCTTATTCAAAAAATTTGTGAAAATACTATTTATTTTGTTACTACATGTTTTTAATCATATATATTTTAAGTATATCATAATTATTTTCACATTATTATAAATTTTTTGAATAAGACGAGCAGTCAAACGTGACCAGCAAAAGTCAATAAGTCCTTATATTTTGGGAAGGAGGGAGTACTCCCTCCGTATCCTTTTAGTTGACGCCCGCCGCAGATCATCTCTCCTGGCCTCGCGTCGCGCTCCTTGATGCCGCCTCTCTCGAGCTCCTCCCCGCGGCTGCCTCATCTAATGGTCCCCTATGATGACGTACGACAAGAGCTCCTGGTCCCCGCGCGCCGTCATCCACTGCGCCGCCTCCTGGTTCTCCGGGCACGGAAGGTGCCACACGCTGTTGCGCGCCGGCTGTTGCCACGGGATCGAGCGGCCGCAGATGAGGGAGCTGTGTGCTGGGGAGGAGCTGGGATTCAGCTGAGGAGGAGGATCCTGGGACGACAAAGCATGACGGGCGCACTAGCGGCGCCATCATCGGGAGGAACGATGACGGTGGCGGCGGCGCCAGCGGATCTTGGCAGAGCGGAGGAGGGGCAGCATGGGACACTAACGTGGGGATGATGGAATTAGGATGGGCAAATTGGTAATTTCGCAGGATCCTTAATTTTCACATGTCGGTCGGAAACGTGAAGTAAATCGATCCGGAGGGAGTATCACTTATGTGAAGCTCCTATCAAAAAAAAGTTTCGAAAGTATGTAGGGAGATTGGTGATTCTACCCCTATCTTGAAGCTAAATGGTGATTTTACCCCTCGTTTTCTAACTTGATTTTGCCCCTACTTTTTTTTTCTTGAAGCAACAGTTTGCCCCTGGTTTGGATGTTGTTAGATGCAGCTGGACTTAACAAATTAAAAAGAGAGAAAGAAAACATTTGCAGGATACGAAAAGACCAAAGTACCCCTCCCTTATCTAATCAATCCCGTCAATGGGGGTGTTTGAATCCATGAGCTATTTTTTAGCCCACCCCTTTTTAGCCTAAATAGCTCAAATAGCAACCAAACAGGTGGGCTATTTTAGGGCTATTTTCAACTAGCTCACCCAAAAAAATTATCCCCAAAATACATGCTAATTGGGCTGTTTTTTCTAAGGGTAAGGGAGAGAGAGGGGTAAGAGAGAGGGGGGAAGGTCAAATAGCTCAAATAGCCCTTGGATCCAAACAACTCAAGGGCTATTTTATTAGAGAGCTATTTTCTTAGGCTAAACTTTAGCCCTCAAAATAGCTCAAGGCTATTTCTCCAAACATGCCCAATATCTGTCCCAATCCGTTCCATGCCCATGAGTGGCTGAGCGATGACAGAGGACAAATCGAATACCGACAAAAATCGAAGGAAAATCGAGTTGAGGAGGTAGAAATAGAGGCAGTGGAGGCAGAAATTGAGGCGGAGGCGGCAAAAAATCGGAGCAGCGACAACAAAAATCGAGACGGCAGCGGAAATCGGAGTCATCTTCTTCGCGAACTCCGGCCACTGCACCGGCTGCCCCTACCAGCGCCGGTGCCCACCCTTCCTCTCCCGTGCTAGCGGCCTAGACGGAGGCAAAGCTTCATCACCCAACGAGCAGAACTCGAGCCCTGGTCTTTGGTTCACTCACGGCCACGCCGCAAGGTCCCTGTGGCGCACGGAGGCCATGCCGCCGGACAGGATCCTCGTGGCATCGTCGGGACAGCGCCGCCAGACGGCTCCCGGTCGCGCCGTTGGGCACCGCCGCCGTCGTCGCGTGGCCCGCGTGGACCACACCGCGCCGCGCCGCTATGCCGTGGAGGCCGAGCGTGTGGTGGGGCCCACTAATTTGTATGGGCAAAATTGTCATTTCACATTCAAATTGACACCGTTAAGTCCCTCTAAGAGAATAGGGGTAAACTTAGTCTTCAGTTTCAAAAAACAGGGGTAAAATCACAAAGTTGAAAAAGTAGGGGTAAAATCATCATTTGATTTCAAAGTGAGGGTAAGGACACCAAAGCCCCAAGTATGTATCACATTGATTCAGTAACGAATTTGATACGTTGCGTGTACGCGGTGGTAAAATCCCTTGCATCAACTACACAACTAGTGCATTACTGCATATACATGAATGTCAAAAGAAATCGCTTGACTTGTGTTGACACCCAAAATTGGCAAAGGCCGACTCTGGCCAGGCAGGCCGGTTGAACCGGGTCTCAGGAGCGGTCTAACCGGGTAGCCTGTGGCCGGTCTGGCGCAAATGGACTAGGCGGTCTAACCGCCCCCCGGGGGCGGTCTAACCGGGGTGTCCCGATTTCGGGTAAAATTAGGAGTTTGGCTTAATTCCGAGTTGTAAATTACCGTTTCCAGGGCAAGACCTCCCACCCTATAAATATAAAGGGTCGTGGCCGATTGAGACCTATCATCCAATCGTCATTATCAAGTTTTATCTTATTTTCTCCAAATCCTAGCTTTTCCAACCTCCTTTGCTCTCCTCCTTCGTCTCCACGGCGGTTGAGGGAGTTCTGAGTGGTCTGCCGATCTCAAAACAACCCTAGGCGCACTGTTCCCGACGGGGTCCCTCCCGGAGCAGCGAATCTAGGCTTTCGACGTCTCTCCTGTCCAAGGCGGTTAGATCGCCCCCCGAGGCGGTTAGACCGTCCCGTGCTGGGAGTTTCGGCGAGTTGATTTCTGATAACCGCGCGATCTAGCGCATTCGTACCAGAAAAAGCGTCAACAACTTGACTAGATCATTTTGAGATGACGTCAACAGATTTGCCGCAATTTTTAGTAGATAAACCTGACTAAGGTTTAATCTTGAAAAAGCGAAAGATGTGGAAGAAGAACACACCAGCTAGTGTTCAAATGCAAATCCAGGATCATTGCTGCTCTGAGAGGCCCTAAAACGTACTGATTTCAGATGATGGACGCGTACGTGCCCACCGTAGTACCTTCGTTTTAAGGATTGATTGAATTGTTCTTGGCCAATACTACTCCAGACGGCATGTTACGTTAGTAGAGTAGACAGGAAACCACTGCAGACTGCGCGGTAGTGTTAATCTTTGACTAAACTATGGATTGATCAAGATCACTCTGGGACCCCAACTTGCATTGGCTTACAGTAACGCCTTTCTCAGGAAAGCTCAGCGCACAGTACCTGAGATTTGGACGCGCACGGCTAAGTGTGGTGATATTCTCCGATCGGTTCCCGTCATGTTTACGCAAGCCGGCCGCCTCCAAATGTTGCTCGACGTGATCGACCTCGAGGTGATCCTTTCACCAGTGCACATCCGTGTAGCTAGCGCGACGGCCAGCACGTACAATGGCTTGGATTTTTGCTCCCGCGCCGCCCATGGGCCAGCGGTGGTGCCTCGCCGGTCGACGTCGCTGTCGCGGAGATCCGCTCTCGGTCGGACGCCGCTAGTATAAGCTCTAGAACCGGCCGCCGTGGGTCTCTCGGAATTTATTGAGGGAAGGCGGCGGCCTCCTGACCACACCTCGTCGCGCGCTCGCGGCGTGTGCGCGCCGGCCGTGGACGCCGTGATCGCCATGGCAGCCGTCCCCGCGCGCGGGCACATGAACGACCGCGACAACACCAGAAGCCGTCACGTCAACCGCGGCATGGCTGACGCGCAACACGCGCAGATCACCTGATCGGCCTGGGGCCCCCGCGCGTACGTGCCTGGAGCGATATCCACGGCGCACGCAACTTGCAGCCGGGAGCGCCGGGAGGCGGGAGCAGTGGCCGCCGCGGCGCTACGGTCCACCGACCGTGCCGCGGGGGATGGCGTCAGCACGCGCGACGACGGCGGAACGCTGGCCCATGTCGGTGCCCGGAGGACCGCCGGCTGGGCCTCCCCGTCGCCGTCCCCGATCGATCGAGCTCCCGCCCGCGGGCGCCGCCGGCCGCGCGTGTCCCGGTCGCGGTGCGGGCCACGTATATCGGTATATGTTGTTGTATGGCTCCGAAACAGACCTTTTGGCGCGCCTTGTGTGCTCGCCAGGAGGTGATGGCGCGCGCGGCAACCGTGCAAGTTGACGATGGCGGGGACGTGATGGGGATTGATCATGTTCACGATCAGAGGTATCGGGATCCCTCGGGCACCGACTTCCTTGCAAGTTGGTACGGATCAATCTGTACATGCTTGTCGATGCACGGATTGGGGAAGATTATTTTGCAGCGCAAGCCAGGCACAAACAAACACAACCGACGACGCAGTAGAACGATGCGTTATACTAGTGCATTTGGGCAAAAGTTGGCCCTGTTTGTTTCAACTTCCGTTTTTTGTTAACGTTTGGTGGTGGTTCGGAAGCCTTAGGTAAAAAAGCTCACAGGAAGCGTCGTCAAAAAGCTCCCAGAAGACGCTGAAACAAACAGGTTCAAATCACCATAGCCTGCATGCAAAGCCTAAATTTAAATCTCAATAGGTTTAGTACCGATGAGCACAAGAACACATACTAATAACTAATAAGTCACCACTAAGCCATCATGGAATGTTACTTAGCGGAAGCATGCAAAAAGAGAACGTTGAGCCTACCTCTAAGCAACACCACTAAAGTGGATAATGATCAAGATTTGCAAATTTAACTATTTTTTCGAATTACATAGTCCATCGGAGACACTCACAACGCACACACCCTCATCCCTATGAACACACGTGCGTAAACCCTATTTCGAAGACTGGGTCGGCAAATCCTCAAGATTGACGAAGTCATCACAGACGTCTCGTTGTCGATATATATATATATATATATATATATATATATATATATATATATATATATATATATATATATATATATATATATTGTGTGTGTGTGTGTGTGCGCGCCCGTGATCTTGCACGAACATAATAATAAGAGACATATATAAGTATTAGTAGAAATTCATTATGTATTTTTTGTTCGTAGCTAATGATTAAAGGAAAAGTCCAATATACTCTCCACAAGTATAGTCGAAGTTTGGATAACCCCTAAAGCATTGTTTGGTTCAGTTTACTCCCTAAACTGGGCCATTTGATTTGGTTACCCCTTAACACATATTTTTCTCCATACACAAGTGGTACTTTAAGTTCAAAATTTGCAAGATGATAACAAACAACATAAGATGTATTAAAGAATATATCATAAATTCTTCATCACTATTTTGATAGGGTAGGATACTTAATAATAAAATTTATCCTTGAGATACAAAATTATACAAATAGTAATAATGGCAAATTTGTAATATAATTTTTTAATGCATATTATGATGTCCAATACCATCCCGCAAAGTCTCAAATTAAAATTCAACTTGTGTACGAGGAAACCAAAATGACAAATTACATTATGGGGTAATTTGAACCAAATAAGATAGTAGTTTAGGGGGGGTAAGTTGAACCAAAACATAGTTTATAGGGTTATCTAGACTTTCGCTATACTTGAAGTAAACAAAGTTAATTTCCTTAATTTCTTTCATTTGACTAATATTCTAGCACTACTCTATAGACTTTTTTTTATCAGCATTCATAGTTTTTTCACTTTTCATCACACATTTATACATGTTTAACATGTGTTTAACTGAATAATTAGTTTGAGCTTTCCGCTTCACATGGATTTCTCGTCGCTTCTTCCATACATGTATACACGATCTATACGGTGACACATACATGATGCATATGTATACATTAAGTTATTATGTTTCTACATTAACAATGATATGATTGGATTAGTTAATTTAGAATCATATATCTGTGTAGCTTGGGATATTTTTATAATGCTAGATGTTGTTAATTACTTGTTTTGATGCATATGCTAGGGGTTACTTTATGTTATTTTGCAATAATGATAGATGCGAGAGTAATTTAAGGATTCACTTTAGATTGTTTTATATAATGATATATATAGGTGGGTAATTCAAATAAAAATTAGAGGGTTACTGGGTAATCTTTCCTAATGGCGCATTTGGTTGATCTAAAAATTGAGGGTTACCTTAAACTATCTTATAATGACACATGCTGATACTTGTGTTATAAAACAATGATTATAATCTATTGACAAATGTATCAATATTTCTTATTTGTGAGAATTTCGAGGATCTATTTTTTTCTTATGCATCTCGTGAGGATTAACATTATGTTTCCATAATGAGGCACCAACTACTAATAATAAGATTAAGTTTAATGGTGACCAAACTCTCTCTCTAACTTCTTGGATTTTTGGGCTTACTCCCTCCGTCCCAAAAATAATGACGTTTTATGATTCAAAATTTATCAAAAAAATCACATTTTACTTAATTTGGTACGTGTGCATGTGCATGTAGCCATGCAACAATCAATTAACACCTAATATGGCAAATAAATAGGGGTAATTGAGGTCATTTCACTTCCTTAATAATCCGTCATAAACTTTCTAAAACGACATTCTTTTTGAGATGGAGGGGGTAACTTTTATTTGGTTTGGCCATTCTTTTATAAATCTTCTTTATTCCATTATTTTAGTTCTAATGTTGTTGTCTTGTTGATTACGAGAGAAAGATAGGGATGCCACCATTTGCTATCTATAAAATGTGTGAGATCATACTAGTTGCAACCCTGGATAATTTGAAATCCTGTACAACATTTATACCTTCAGCATTATCAGCCTTACGCTCACATGATGTACGGTAGAAAAACACAATTAAGCTGAGAATTTATCATGCTTTATTTATTTAATATCTTGATGCCACTTGTCTAGAGGATGAGGTATATATGCTCAGTGATGCCCCCAAGGCACATTTTAGTGCAAGAGTCGACATCTCTGCCTCTTTGTTATTCTACTCTAGGTGGCGCCCCAAGGCACATTTTTAGTGCAAGAGCCAGCATCTTTGCCTTCTCCCGAATACCTACACCCCCTCCGTATTGGTATTAGAAGACGTTTAGGACAAGGTTTAAGTCAAACATTAGAATTATAAATGATGTATAATTTTTAAGTCATTGAGTTTGAAAATATGAAAATCATATCAATAGATTTGTCTTGAAAAATATTTTCATAGAAGTATAAATATATCATTTTTGAATAAATATTTTTTTTATAAAAAACAAGTCAAATTTGTGTTTTGAAGACGTGTCACAGTCAAAAACGTCTTCTAATATCAATATGGAGGGAGTACCTCTTAATCTCACTTACCTACATGGTGAGCAATTAATTGTTTCTATTCTTCTTCTTCTCCATGATGCTTGAAATGGTGTGGTGTTGCTTCTTATATATAGGGGTAGTGAGGGCATAAATGTAAGTTTCCTTGTGGAAGAGCAGGCCATCTCTTGATTTGAGTCAGTTTGGTCATACACCCTTCTAGCTCACTCCCCAGGTTTGGTGGTTAAGGAGGTGAGATGTTTTATGGTTGGTGAGAAATCAACATTGGAGGTGGGTAACTCCACCTAGAACACATGCTGTGATGTTGTGCATGATCCTACTGTTTTATTTCTTTTTGACCTTTTCAGTCCACATTTCTACATAAGATAGAACTGAAATACAAACTCTTAACTTTTAAAGTAATAAAGCAAAACATGAAAAAATATCTTGAGACTTTGAGACTTTGATCATCTTGAGAAAAGTGAATCTAGAGACGTAAGAGAGTGGCCAACAAAACTCTAATCCTTCCAATGATCCAAAAATATGTTCACAACATAGAAATGGGTCTTTGCAACATTCAAAATATACTTTTACAACATAAAAAAATGCTCAGGGGCCATGTTGTGAGCATGTTGCAAGCCATTGCGAGCATATTGTGTGCATCATCTAAACATCAGCGGGCCTCCTCCCCCCATGTTGCGACTATATTACGATCATGTTGCAACTCGTGTTGCGTGCAACATCCAACATCAGGAGCCCTCCTCCCCCTCCTCCTTGATACAAAACCCAACATCACATGTCTGCAATATCGAAACTCAACATCCGCAACATTTACTAAATCACAGTGAAACATTAAGATGCATATGTCACAACATGTTGTGACATCAGACACATAACACTTACAACATAGAGATCTTTACTTTTGAAATATCGACATGAAACACTTGCAACATTGTCTCAAAATCACCCGAACACCCAAAACATAGACATACATTTGCAACATGAGGCCATGGAAGCCATAGAGGTCTCCTCCTCCCTCAGCGGCACGCGTGGTGCGGATGCAGAGGAGGGCGTGCCTCCCACAGAGGAACACCAGGGAACCTCTGCACAGCGTCGGGCCGCACGCCGCGCGCCCGGTCGCCTCCGTCGTGGCCACCGCGACCTCCACGCGGTGGCAGCCCGTTAACAGAAGGAGAGGCTGGGATGGCGGTGGGGCTGCCCGCGTCCGTCACCGCTGGATCAGGAGCTTCCGTCCATGGACGCACGCTCGAGCCCAGGCCACAAGAGGACGCGGCTCGCCCTCGCCCGATAGTGGAGCAGCGGCGCTCCGGACGCGATTCGCGGAGCGGCGACTGGCAGTGCTGACGTGGGGGAGCGGCGAGCCAGGCGTCAGGTCACGCCGCCACCCTGGTGAGCTCGCGGGAGGAAGACAGGATACGACTCCTGCTGGAGCGGAGGGAAGAAAAATGAGATAAGGCAGGAAAACACGTGGTCGTGGCCTCCGTGGGAAGGGCGTTCGAGGCGTCGGACACCCTATCTCTAGCGTTGAGCAGAAAACAACCTCATAATTTTTTATCAAGAAATCCAATATAGGATGGACTGATGGAAAAACAAATGTGTTGTAGAAATAACTATATATTCGATTGTATATGTATCAAGGGTCATCCAACATGTTAGAGTGCACTAGTAAAAACATTAGAATGACAAAAGAAAGCATTTGAATCAATTTGATTTCATTGGCATATGAAATTCACAACATGTTAGCGGCAAACAGAAGACACCTGGGAGAATGGTGCTGCGTATGGTGGCATCTTTGGTATCTCGACACCTGGGAGTAGTGCTTTGTTCTAATTTTGCATTGAGAAAGGTGTTAGCTACTCTTGTGATTAGGGGAATATTTAAGTGCTCCTGTAATCTCACGTCAACATCAGGGGAGCTCAGCCCCTGCCCGCTCCCTTGCTTGTGGACGATGGGATTGCTTAGATGAAGAGTCACATTACCTTTTCACTTATTGGATAGATGCACTCAGATTTTTATAAACATGATGTTGTATTTTTCCTGAAAATATTTTGGTATATGTTGCAAGATCTCCTCGTATGGGGTTTGTTTTCATCACCATGGCTGTTTACTCAACACTTGACTATATTCTACAGTCTTATCCGAAGGTCGAGGTAAGGACGTACGATGAAGACGGCTAACCCTGTCTATCACCAGCACTATACCTTTACGCTGCCATTTTCTTTCAACCACATGGGTGATGTTGGCAGCTCCCATGGCTGTAAGTACATGAAGAATTGTTGGCTCTGATTCCTCCATTGAGGATGCAGCCGCAACCTTTTTTCCCTGTTTTAGACTGAGTCCAACAGCGGGAGGCAAAAGCATTTTTGCCTCCCGCTGGCCACTGTGCCTTCCGGTTTCCTCCTCCAACAGCTAATGCAAAAGGGGATGCAAAGTTCCTTCTCAGGAGAGAGAAGATGCAAATATACACTTCCTCTCTCCTCGCAGGCAAACGCAAAGCACGTTGGGCGAGCAACGCGTGGCGCGCGGCGGCAGCGGCAGCACCAACGGCGACCAACAACGTCGGCCTGCTCCTGGACACCGGCGGGGTATGTGATCGGGAGGAGGGGGACGAGCAGAGGAAACGAGCAGCAAGCCAGTGCGGCGAGAGGGCGGCGCGGCCTCGTCGGCCGGCCTCTTGCGGCGGAGGAGCGAGGGGACGGGCCGCGCGCCCGGCGACGCCTCGCCGGCCGGCTCCCCGCCGTCCGCCCTTGCTTGCCCCGCCGGGAGGGTGGCACGGAGGAGAAGGCATGGAGATGGGGGGAGCGGCTGCCAGATCTGGGCGGAGCAAAGGAGCAGGGGAGGGCCGCGGTGGTGGAGGAGCAGAGGAGTAGGAGAGAGAGCGGGGGGGTGTCGCGCGCTCGACGGCCCCTCGCTGGCCGCCCTGCTTGCCCTGCCGGAGACGAAGGGGAGGGGGCGGCACAGACCGGAGAGGGAGAAGGACGGGAGAGGCAGTTTTTTTGCCTATCTGCTGTTGGAGATGGAGTTTTTTGCCTGCTCGAGCCGGTTTCTGTGCACAATGCATATGGGCATATGCCTATCCCATTTTGCAATGGCTTGTTGGAGTCAGTCTTATCTAAAAAACAGACCATTTTAAGCTGTGGTTCTGTGGAATTGAAACCTAAACCCTACATTGCCCCTTATCTCTTGTGATAAGCTCGTCGAGTCCTAATAAAGTATCTTCTTCATCTTACAAAGCTATATAGGGGTCCATACAAGAAAGACGTCACACCATGTCCAGCTGTATAGCGACGCGCACGACTGGCTCCGGTTCGTACACGACTATATGGCGCCCTGTGTGGAGGCGACTCGTCGGCGACCAAATATATCCACATCATATCCCTCTCCCCTCCATCACGCGATCCACGATTCTGCATCGCCCAAGAAAATAGAGATGCGCGCATCATCTCCACACATGTGAGATACAGTCATACAGATACCCTAACCGATCGACCGCCGTATGGCTGCAAGGATATTTGTGCGCTTGGCATTTCCATATACAGACATGTCCACCAGCTTTCGCGGGACTCTCAAAAGCTCACCAAAGTTAGAAACACACTTAGCTAGATAGGCTCTCTATCGTGGATGGATAGAGAGATAGTATGTGTACGTGCAGGGAAATGGAATAAAATCCGGCGGCCGGGCGTGAGACTTTTGAGGGAACGTACCGGTCGGCCGGCCGTGTGGTCGCCTGCAGAGACGTGGCCCGGTTTGGGACCGAGGTGCCTGCCGAACTTCACCATGCATGGCTGCCAAAGCTACGTCCTAGTCGTCGGGCCTGCGGTAGGTGTCCGGCTCCCGTTGGCGGCCTCCGGAGAAGCTGGAATTCGTGCCCGCGCGCGTCCGGCCAGTGCTGCTAGCTGGATATTAACGCTGCGCTCCTCCGTGCGTGGCGAGTGACGCGACGGGAGAATCGAATATGCTCGGTGATTGTGTGGATCCCGCGCGTCTCCACGCGGCGACGAGACGTCGAGACGAGCAAGTGGCGCGCGCGCGGCAAGGCTATCGGACACCCGAGCGAGAGGCCAGCAGCCAGCATGTACGTCTTAGGACAGTGGTGAAAGAGGAGAATGATATATGCATCATCAGTGGGTGTTGTACTGATTCGATTCCGAGCTAAGCCTGATCAGCTTGGTTTAAAGGCCTAATGATGAGGATCGGAGGATGAGCCTGCTGTGTGTCCTGCTCCTGCATGAAAACAGCACTACAATGTAGTGGACACACATAGCTGTGCTGTTGCTGTCTCAGTCCCTCCTTTTCTCGATCTCTAGCGTGTGCTCTTAGCAGTTGTGCGCAAAGCAGCATGAGATCAATGCTGCCACGTGCCAACGCGCGGCACCATGAATCACGCAAATGCGCGATCGATCGGTGGTGGCGAACCAACATTGCAGATCCCCGGCCGGCCAGATAAAGCGACGACGCTGCAACCTCAGCTGGTTTTTAGTATTCCTCATGTCACACGCCCGCGCCTGAAGACCTGGACAACGATGTCTGGAGTGGCACATCATCCGTGTCTGAATTTAACAGGCAGTCCAAAAGCTAGCGATGAGCCAAGAGGACGCAAAAGAGATGGAACGACGGCCGCTGGAGCCTGGGGGAGATGATGCGCAGATAACCACAGCCCCCCCCCCCCCCCCCCCCCCCCCCCCCCCCCCGAATCCAACAAAGTGCCGGGTGCGCCGATTTGCGGATCCCGAAAGGGACACTGTTCTAATGGACCGAATCGTTTGTCCTGTCGCCGCCGCCGTTGCTGGCCGGACCGCAGCGCAGCGTTTTCTAGAGATCATCTGCGTGGCCCGGTGTTACGGTAGCTATAGCTCGCTAGCTAGCTCTCGCGAAGTTTTCTTCCGCCTCGGAGTATGTCGTCGTCGTTGGAGCCTCGTGGTGTTCCACGGGTTAGAGAAAAGATTCACCCTAGACCTATAGCTACTGCTCCGAATGGGAGCTCGTCCTCTCCTTCTGTCGCTCATGGAGTCATGGCCGCACAGCTACCGTCGCATAGCATTGCATCGTAAGCTTGTAACTAGAACATTACTGCCAAGTGCCGACGGGTTCGTGAGGACAGATGGAGCCCTGCGATCGGGAGCCGCGCTCGCGTCCCACACGTAGCAGGAGCCCTGGCCCCTCATGGCGATCTGCCTTTGAATGGTTGGAACCTCGCGCCCCGCCCGCTATCCCCGACGTACGTGGAGTCACCATCACGAGGAATCCCGAGGCGCGCTGGAGATCCGGCGTGCGCCTGCCTGACAGAGATCTTCGCCGGCGCGCCGTGGCGCCCCGTGTGCCGGCTGCCGAGCGGCCGGCAGGTGCTCGTTTCGATTCGATGCGCGGTATGGTGGCGCGCCAGGTCGAAACGGTGGCGAGGCTGCTTTCCCCACGACGACGCGCGCCGTGTGGGCATGTGATCCGGTGATTGATCGCGGAGTCCTTGGGTTGGCAGTTGGCACGGAAAATGCGCAATGGCCATTGCTGTCAGCGCGGTGAAGTTATTGTGGAATCGGATCTGTCTGCTTGGTACTCGGTGTTGGGGAATTCAGGAAAACCCGTCACCCTTGAAATGCTAAGTTTGACGAAGTTCTCGAAACATGTTTTTCAGGAACAGGAAACTCGCGATTTTCGGAAGCCTGGAACCCGTGAAACATCGAATTCGCGAATGCGTGAAGTTCGAGAATCTTGATTCGGTGAAGAAATGGAGTCGCGAACATGCGGAAGCCCGGAACCTCGAGCTGGCGATGGCGCGAACTTCGGAGGACGGCCGATTCGGGAATCTGTCGAGGACCCAGTTCGGGAGTCACGCGCGAAGACATGCACGAACCAACGAAGAAGCGAAGGCTGATTCGGGAATCTGTCGAGGATCCAGTTCGGGAGTCACGCGTGAAGACATTCACGAACCGACGGAGAAGCAAAGTCAAAGTTGTTGTCCCAAAAAGTCCGGGTTCAGAGTGTGAACTAGTGGCAGATTTGTAAATATGTTAGACGAAAAAGACATTCTTGTATGCGTTCACACTAGGAATATTCTCTGAGCCTAAGGGTGTTTTTGGTATGTAAAAGTCCCTTCATCTCCCTATAAAAGGGGGCGCGAGGGCACGTGTAAACGGTCTCAGATTTTTGGGAACTTGTGCAATCTGCAGAGGGGATTACAGTCTCTCTGTGCTCTAACTTTGTGCTTGAATGTGCTAGGAACTCTCTCTCTCGCGTGTTCGGGTACTCATCCGAATTTTTCGGGTAACCCCCAACATTGGCGCCCACCGTGTTCCAGCCGAAGAGAAACTCACAATGCCACCTCAGAAGAAATCCAAGAAGAACGCTCCAGCGGAGGCAAATCGAGACGATCACCACCCTACCCAAAGGAATGAAACCTCTTTCGTTCCTGAACCTTCTAACGCAACATACCAAGAACGGAGAGCAAAGCTCGAAGCTCTCATGAAAGCTAGAGCAGAAAAAACAGCTCATACCCAAGAACAACCTGTTGAACAGCAAGAGTTCAAGAATGTGGATGATGATGATGACACCATAGACAGGGAGCTAAAAATGGTTCAACAAAAAATACAGCAGCTGCAGAAGGACAAAGAAAAGTTCGTAGCTCAATTGCAAGCGAAAAGAAAAATCTCTGAAAAGCTACAGCAGCTAAACAAAGCAAAAGAGCAGATTGAAGCGATACAGAGAGAAATTGATGAAATGAAAGAACAAGAGAACAGTTCCCTGTGGCAGGAATCACCGCACCAGAACTCTGGGCCAGCAAGAGAACCCCCGAAAAAAAACTTCTTCGCGGGAAACGAAGTCTCACACTTCGTGGATTCTGAATCACCACTGTCTATTGGGCTGCAAACAGCACCGTGGCCGCCGAAGTTTAAGCCTGTCTCTCTCCCCAAATACAACGGCTTCGGAAACTCCATGCAATTTCTCATGAGATATGAATCAGCTGTGAATTCGGCAGGAGGAGATGATGTTGCATTGGCCAAATCCTTCATCCTTGCTTGTGAAGGACCAGTATTGAATTGGTACTCATTGCTGCCTCCACATTCAGTCTACAGCTGGGTAGACCTCAAGACAAAGTTCATACAAGCATTTCAGATGTTCCATGACACAACAGCGGAAGCATCAGATTTGTATAACTGCAAGCAGAAAGACAGAGAGCCACTGCGGAACTTCGTGAGAAGGTTCATGCAACAAAGGTCTCAAATCCCCGAAGCTGATGAAAAAACAACAATCAATGCACTGATCAAAAGTCTCACTCCAGGGCCAACAGCTTCGCATCTCACGAGAAAGAAACCCAAGACGGTTGAGGAACTCTTTCGCGAATTGGAGGAGTACATTTTGTCAGATGACGACCATCGCAAAAGAGTAGCTAAGCGGAACGAGGCAAGACAGGGCAACAGAGAGATGACATGGAGAGCACCGTCCCAACATCCGCGAAACGCTAACAACGTCGGAAATTCACAACCTGAACAAAGCAACAGGCCAAGCACCAGGGGCGGTTTCAATCCTAGAGGAAGGGGGAGAGGCAGAGGACCCCCAGGACTCACGAACCACAACCCAAAAGATCCTTACTTCTATTGCCAGTATCATGGGAGGGGCCATAGCACCGAAGGGTGCCCAGAAACAAAGAAGAATATGGCAAGAATTCAGCAAGAGAAGGCACTAATGAGCATCGCATCCTCAATGCCAGGCCAGTTTCGCCCGAATTTCTGGCAACCTCAATTCGCGAACCCACAGTCAAGTTCTGTCCCAGTTCAGCAATTCCCGCAACCACAGTCAGCGTGGCAGCCGTCGCAGCAATTTTTCCCTCAGTCGCAGGCAATCCAGTCAATCCAGCAACCACAACCCATTCGGGAAATCTTGCCACCACCTCCAGAAAGTTCGTCAAGGCCTCAGTCAAATTCGGGACCTCAGAACTCCAAGGCTCTGCCATCGTTCGGGACTATCATGCCAATCACGGGCGGATCAGCTATGGAATTCGAGACCAAGAAGCCGAGAAGCAATTACTTCAGGTCTGTGAACACTATTATCAATGACGGCCCAGCTGCTCGTCCGGAGTGGGCAAAAGTGCCAATCACCTTCACAGAGGAAGATTTCAGGCTGAAATCCGCGATTCACAATGACGCCATGGTCATTGAGGTGAACATAGCTGGGTGGGTCATAGGAAAAGTCCTAGTTGACAATGGGAGCTCGGCGGATATCCTGTTCTTGAAAACTTTCGAAAAGATGAATCTGAGCCAGCACATGTTGGACCCCCAGAGTACCCGCTGCAAGGATTCGGAGGAAAGCCCATCAAACCAGTTGGAAAAATATCACTCCCGGTTTCCTTCGGAGATTTTGAGAATGCCAGAACAGAGAGTCTCACTTTCGATGTAGTTGACATCTACCATCCATACCTCGCGATTTTCGGCAGAGGGTTCATGAACAAGTTCGACGCAGTCATAAGGCAACAGTTCCTATGCATGAAAATGCCCGCACCTAAGGGAGTCATCACAGTGTTCGGCAGTCAACAAGAGGCCAGAAACATAGAAAAGGGACATACACCTGGACAAACAAACGTATACCAGCTGAGAACAGCTGACGAAAAGAAAAGAACTTGCGAAGAGGCCAAGCGGGACAAGGAAAAAAATGAGATAGCCGCAGAGGGTGAAACAAAGAAAGTTTATCTGGATGACATGCCCGATAGAGCAGTCATAATAGAGGCCAACCTCAGCGCCGAAGAGGACAAGGACCTTGTACGATTTCTGAACAGAAACAAGGATGTTTTTGCATGGTCAGCTAAGGATTTGCAAGGTGTTGACAGGGATATCATCGAACATGCCCTCGAAACAGACGAGAAAATACCTCCCAAGAAGCAGAAACTTCGGAAAATGTCTGAGGAAAAGGTGAAAGTAGTCGAAGCAGAAGTTCAGAGATTACCGGACGCACAAGTAATCAGAGAAGTCAAGTACCCGATCTGTCTAGCCAACACTGTGCCAGTCAAGAAATAAAATGGAAAGTGGAGAATGTGCGTGGACTTCACCGATTTGAACAAGGCATGCAAGAAAGACGATTTCCCCTTGGAGAGGGTAGACAAAATCGTAGATGATGCAGCCAATAGTGAGATGCTCTCGCTCTTGGACATGTTCTCTGGGTATCATCAGATCAGGGTTCGCAAAGAGGACGAAGAGAAAACAAGTTTCATCACTCCCTTCGGGACATTTTGCTTCGTAAGAATGCCAGAGGGGCTAAAGAACACAGGATGTACATTCTCAAGAATGATAGCAATAGTACTACACCCGCAGATTCGGAGAAACATCCTGGCATATGTGGACGACATAGTTGTCAAAAGCGTTCAGAGGAAAGACCACATCAGTGACCTGGCGGAAACATTTGCGAACATGAGGGCAGCGAATCTAAAGCTGAATCTGGAGAAATGTGTATTCGGCATTCACAAGGGGAAAGTTCTTGGATGCCTAGTGTCAACGAAAGGCATAGAGGCAAATCCCGACAAAATCAAGGCTCTAGTGGAAATGCGAGATCCAGTTTCAGTGAAAGATGTGCAGAAGCTGACAGGGAGAGTAGCTGCTGTGACACCCTAAAAATTCCATCACTAAAATCACATAGCAACTTAAATTAGTCTTAAGGATTTAATGAATTTAAATTGCCATTTAAATTGAGCTCTAAAATATTAAACATAATTTAATAAACTTAGAGACAACAAGTGATTGTGCATCATAAGTTGGCTTGCATGGTTTTTGGTTGCTTGTGTGGTTTCTAAAAAGTTTATAAAATTCTTGAGAAAAAGTTTGAAAGAGTTTGATTTGAATTTGAAAAGAAAAGTGGTTTTAAAAAGAAGTTTGAAAAAGAAAAGAAAAAAAAAACAAAACCTTACCTCCTTACCTTTCGGCCCAGCCAGGCTTGCTGGCCCAGCTAGCCGTCCCGCGCCGGCCCGCCTCTCCCTCTCTCTTTTCTTTTCTTTTGCTGTCACTGACGCCCGGGCCCCACCTGTCAGCCTCTCCCTCCCTCCTTCCTTTTCTTCTTCCCCCCCGCTCGCCGCCCGCCGCCGCAGCCGCGCGGATTCCGCCGCGCCCCGCCTTCTCCCCTTCCTTTTTCTCCCCAGCGAGCTCGCCTCCCTTTGCACCCGCAGCACACCAACGCACGCACTCGAGCCCAATTCCACCGGAGCGCCGCCTCGGGTTCCCGCCGCCGCCGTACAAGCATCACCGTCGGTGAAGGACCACCTCCGCCGCCTCCCTTCACTTCTCTTTGGGTTCACCAAAGGCTTATCAAGCACGTGCTGCTGCAGGTTCACGTCCTTGACGCCTCCCGGAGCCCCTTCACTGTCCGCCGGAGCGCCGCCGGGATCGCTGTCGACGCGGGCCCGCTCCTTCGCTTCTCTTTCCGCTCCCACCGTCGCTGCTCGTTCTACACGCCACGGTGAGCAATAAACCCAGCCCCTTTTCCCTTCCTTTTGTGCACAGCAGCGTGCCCACGAGCTCGCCGGAGCGGCCGCTCCGCCCCCTTCCGGTGCCGGCTGCCGGTGAGGCACGATAGCCCCCATAAACCCCACGAGCACGTGCGCAAGCGTCCCCGTGTCATTTTGCACTAGCCCGTGGTCGGAGAGGTGGCCGGGAGCGCCGTACGGGGCCAACGCCGGTGAGCTCCCGCCGCGCGCCGCCGCTCTCCGGCGACGTCGCCGCCGCTCTCCGGCGACGTCGCGCGCCGCCCATCGCTTGCACGCGTCCCTGGGCCGTTCGATCTCGCGCGGATGGCCAGGATCGCGTACCCCTTCGTTTGAAGCGGGCGGTCCATCGTGGACCCGTGCACCGGGCGCACGGTGCGGTCCACGGCGCACGCGCGAGTCCGTGGCCGTTGGATCTGAGATCCACGGTGTCGGGCTGGCCATTTTGATTAAGAGTCCCTGGAAGTTTTTAAATTCACATGCCGATCCTTCCACCTTTGAGAACTTTTACGGTTAGGTCCTGATTTTTATGTTTTAGCCCCTGGCCAGCCTAGATTCCTTTAACAGAGGTCCTTTTCATTCCTTTTAGCATTTAGACCCCTCTGTTTTATTTTATAATTATGTTTTAGCCCTGATTTTATTTATAAAAAGCCCTGTAAACTTAGTTTTCTTGCAGATAGGTCCCTGTAACTTGTTTTAATCATATATTTCTCATTTTAACTCCGTTTTTAGCGTTCTATATACCGAAATGATCGTCTCGACGAGTAGAATCTTTTAAACAGCAAATTTACGAGTTTTGTTACTATTTGGTGTACTGTTTATTTATTGTTTGTTGTTCATGTTTGACTCATAGATATCGTGCCTATTTCGTCTGAGCTCCCTGTCGGAGGTGATCAGGAAGAGCCTGTTTTCGAGGAAGATTTCACTCAGTTTGTAGAGGAAGGCAAGTGGCTTTCCCCCTCTGCATTATCTTTTTGAACCTATGTCACTGCATGTAAACAATGTTTACTATTCCTGTTGCTATGCATAAACCTGATGGGCAAACACCTAGTTAAGGACTTGACTAGATACTTTACCACTTTACCTTGATCAACCTTGTTTAAACAAATGCTTGGGGTAGATAAATGCTTAGTTTGCTTTACATGAGTTGGTTATGCTTTATTTATGTTTTACATCTCAGTTTTGCTTATATAATGTGTTTGTGCTTAAAACAAGATAACTTGATTTATAATCAGAACATGGAGAACCACCCAAGACAACAGTACAACCACAGTCCACATGGCTCTAGCTTAGCCAAATAATTAGGAGAGTGGGTTAGCTGATAGCTCATTTCCGAGAGGGGCACAGGGGGCTCGGGGTTGCAGGGGTATAGCCCGGTTCTTTTGGGGTAGCAGCCTTGACTAAGGTGCTGACCACTAGGGAGGGTTATGGTCCGCCCTAGGTCAGAATCGTTGCGAGCCGTTGGTTTCTCTTCTTTCCTTTGTAAAGGCTTCGTAGTGGACCCCTAGCCACTCACCTTGGAAGTGTTTAAGGGTCTAGCTAACCCGGGCAAGATGGGGAACACGAACTGTGGGTAAAGTGTACAACCTCTGCAGAGTGTAAAACTGATCGATCAGCCGTGCTCACGGTCATGAGCGGCTTGGACCCTCACATGATTAATAAACTTGAAGATTAATGCAAATCATGGGTTTGTGGGTTTGGTTTGAGGTTTCTTTTAAGGATAAGTGGGTTGGTATACACTTACACCTAGTAATTAGGTGCTTGCTAATAAAACTTGATCAACTTATAAAATGCTTACCGCTGTGAACCATAGCCTATCCTTGATAGCCTTGCATTTTCCCCCACTTGCTGAGCACCAACCATAAGTGTGCTCACCCTTGCTTACCGCTGTTCAGAGGAGAACGTCGGAGGCGAGGACGAGTACTGGAGTGACTACGAGGAGTTCTAGGGCATGCGGATCCCCCAATCATCATGCCTGTGGAAGTCAAAGATGGAGCTGCTCGTCGTTTAGTTATCGTTGTGTTTGGACCTTCGAGTCCACCTCTCTGGATGTAATAATGAATATCGTACTGGTTTAACTCTTGAATGATTTGTTACTGCAATGGTATTACACTCGTTTTGTCTATCATGTGTGTGTAAAATGATCTTGGCGCACATGTGAGATGCATTCGGTTTCCTTGTAGAATCGGGTGTGACAAAGTGGTACCAGAGCCGTGATGACTGTAGGTCGCAGCCTTAGTTAGAAATGGACTAAATTAAGGATTCATGTTCTAGAGAACCTTATCATGCTTCAAATCATCTTATTTACGCATTAAAAATCTAATTTAATTTTGTTTATCATTTTAAACTGTCATTTTTGATTTATTCGTACTCCGAGATCGGTTTTGCTTTGACGGATGGCCGTAACCTACATGACCCCTCGCAAGAGCACCGGTGGGCGCTTTCCCTGCGGGACGGTTCGGCTCCTCGCCATCGTCTTGAGGATGTTGAGGAGGAACCGGAGGAGTTCCAGCCAGAGGTTGAGGTGGAGGAAAACCCAGAGGAGGTCCAGCCGGAACCAGAAGAGGAGGATCCTGAAGAGATTGAGATGGAGGAGGAGGAGCCAGATGAGCCATTGGAATAGCCACAGCTGTACGATGGCACCGTGCTGGAGGCAGACGCTGATGGGGACATTGTGATTCCACCAACGCCTGTGGCAAATGAGGAAGCACCCCCTGCACATGTTGATCCAGTGCCTGATGGTGAAGGAGGTGACCCGGATGACTCTAGTGATGACAGTGGAGATGAGGAAGGTGACAACAATGCTAATGGCATCCCGGAGGAAGATGTGGATGAAGACCCTCGCTATCACGGGGCAGAATATCACAAACATTCCACTGAAGTTGAGAACGGACAGTTTTGCATTCTTCTGTGGGAGGTTCTGCAGTACCTGGGATATACCATAAGGCCTCTCTACGTGACAAAGCACTTTAGCGAGCCAGAAATGAGAGACTACTACACCTGCAGGGTCTACATCAGGAAGCCCCTGAATGATACAGAAGGCTGGAGGTATCGCTCATCTCACCACAGCACGGCCCAGTTCTCCACAGATGATGCTGCAGTGAATGATGCAGCGAGGAGGGCACTCTGGTCAATCTGCAATGCGAATCGGGTACAACTGTTCCACTCGGAGTATCGCCATGTGCCTCGTCGTGCAAGTGGCACAGAGGTGACTGTGGTGCCAGCAGGAGGTAATGATCGCATCAACGTCTTGGCACGTGTGACTGCTACCTTGAACACAAATCTGGAGGGGGCAACTACTGAAATGAACAAGTATCACGAGGAGTTGCAGGCTGCTCAGGTGAAGATAGCACGTCTGGAAGCACAGCTGGCGGGACAGCAACTTCCTCAAGAAGTTATGCCATATCAGACCACAGCTTCCCCTTCACGCAAGAGGCTCCGTTACGGCTCCGTTGAAGCTACTACCCATCTTGGCTAGGATCCTAGGATACTCGCCCTTATCATTTACTTTTTCGCTAGATCGTTCCTGCGTGAACGTATTGCTTGTAATAATGAATGCTGTTTGCAAACATGTTTGAGTTGGATCTTTGCTTGATTGTGAATTGTATGGTGGAGTGATGGCCACTATGCAATCAGAATTGTTAAGTTAATTAAAGGATAGTTTGGGTTCTATCGGTTGTCATTGTTTAATCTTCTATGCAAGTTTGAATGGATTAAATCTGTTTTCGCAGTCATATGACATACCAGTAATGTTTTGTTTATAACTCAAGCTAAAGAACTCCAAATGACATGAAACCAATTGGGTTAGTTCACAAATTTAGAGGATGAATTTCTGTCAAAAATTCAACGGTATACAATACATATTCTGGGAGTTATGCACAAAGTAATGAACATGTCAGAATCTGTAAATTTCTGCTGATATAGCTGCACTGTTTGAATTTTATCTCGAGTTATAGATGTCCAAATGAAGTGATTCCAGTTGGGATAGTTCGATAATTTTATACATCATAATCTGGTAAACATTTGTGGTCATTGGATAATTACACAGAAAGTTATACATAATTCTTTGAGGTCAACAGAATCTGTCCTAGCTGAAGAACACGCTGTTATTTCATTTTGAGTTATCCTCTTATGCATTGATTCAAGTACAACTATCTGAGATATGATTTTTCTAACGGTCGGATGGTAAACACCAGGTCCGGAGGAGGTCAAGACGTGCCGCCTGTGATCCGTGCACATATCGCAAATCAACAGAACCCAGCACCACCCCCACCGATCAACCAAGCAATGGATCCAAACATGCAACAATTTCTGGCGGCGCAGATGCAACTGATTCAGAATCTCACCAACACTGTGCAGCAAATGCAAGCTCAACAGAACCAGCCACCACAGCCGATTCCTCCGCCACCCCCGCCACCAAGGGACAAGCACAAGGAGTTCATGAGCCACCATCCTCCTACGTTTTCTCACTCGTCCGATCCACCGGATGCCGACGACCGTCGAAAACCATCACCAAGAAGTCGGAGATCGTGCAATGCACCGACGGGGAGATGGTCCGTATGCCGCCGGGAAGACTCGTGAGGCAGGCTGCAGACTGGTGGGATGCGTACTCAACTGCTCATCCCAACAGGCAGAACATTACTTGGCAGGAGTTCTGTGACAACTTCCGTACTTACCACATCCCTTCAGGGGTTACTAAGCTTAAGCAGAGGGAAATCTTGTCTCTGCGGCAGGGCAATATGTCAGTGACTGAGTATCTGGACAAGTTCACTCACTTGTCACGCTATGCACCTGATGAAGTCAACACTGACCCAAAGAGGCAGGAAAGGTTTCTGGATGGCTTGATTGGGCCTTTAAACTATCAACCGCAGAGTCATATCTTCCGGACTTTCGTACGCCGGTGAACAAAGCTATTGGGCTGGAAAGCAAGAGAAAGGAGATGGGTGAACGAAACGCAAGTTTCGGTCACATGGACAAGTCTAGCGCAACACCCGTCCTCGTTACGGTTCTCGGCGGAGCTCGACTCCATATCGTCCCGGTGGTCAAGGTGGGAGGTACCCACAGAACATGAAGCTGCCGGCGCTCGTTTCAGCCACAACGCTTCAATCCTCAGACACCCAGAGCTCCTACCCCTCAGCTGAGTCATCCTAACAATAACTCTGGGGCATCTGTCAGAAACACCAACCCTGTTCAGCCTGGTGGATGCTTCAAGTGTGGAGAGCTGGGGCATTATGCTAACAATTGTCTCAAGAGGGTGATGCAAACTCCGCAGAGAGACAGTGGAAACAGGACTGGGCAGCCATCTTCGCAGGCTCGTACTCCACAGACACCCAGCAAGAGAGGCTAGCAGAGTCATGTGCGTGGCCGAGTTAATCATTTATCAGTGGAGCAAGCTCAGAATGACGCCAGCGTGGCATTGGGTACGTTTTTCGTCAACTCTGTACCTGCTACCGTATTATTTGATTCAGGAGCATCACATTCATTCATAACCGATCAATTTGTGGCAAAATATAACTTATCTATGAGCTCAATGAAGAACCCACCGATAGTTAGCACTCCTGGTGGAGAAATGAAAAGCTGGTCATATATGCCCACAAGTAAAGATTAATATCATGGGGGTAGACTTTCTTGCTAATCCGGTAGTTCTAAAATCATGGGGAATAGATGTCATTCTTGGGATGGATTGGTTACAAAAGCATGATGGAGTTATTCGGTGTCGGAAGAGGTCGGTGCGGTTAACCGGTCCTCAAGGGGAGAGAGTAGAATATGTGAGTACACCCTCATCCAGCAAAGGAGTTGTGAACTCTGTAGAAGGCAAGGCCTTGGAGGATATAAGGGTAGTGAATGAATTCCCTGATGTGTTTCCAGAGGATTTGCCAGGTATGCCACCTGACCGTGACATTGAATTTAGTATTGAACTTATACCTGGTACTACTCCCATATCTAAAAGACCATATAGAATGGATGTAAAAGATCTAGCTGAATTAAAGAAACAAATTGAAGAACTACTTAGTAAAGGGTTTATCCGTCCTAGTTCATCACCATGGGGAGCCCCCACACTCTTCGTTGATAAAAAGGATGGATCTAGGAGGTTGTGTATAGACTATCGATCACTTAATGAGGTTGCCATCAAGAACAAATACCCTTTACCTCGGATCGAGGATTTATTTGATCAGATGAGAGGAGCTAAGGCATTCTCTAAGATAGACCTTAGATCAGGTTATCACCAGTTAAAAATCCGAGTGGAGGATATACCAAAGACAACATTCACATCTAGATACGAGCTGTATGAGTTCACTGTGATGTCCTTTGGCCTGACCAATGCACCAACATACTTTATGTATTTGATGAACAAGGTATTCATGGAGTATCTGGATAAGTTTGTTGTGGTATTCATTGATGACATATTGGTATTCTCTCGGAGTGAGAAAGAACATGAAGAACATCTGAGGCTTGTGTTGCAGAAGCTTCGGGAACATCAGCTGTATGCCAAGTTCAGCAAGTGTGCTTTTTGGTTGAAGGAAGTCTCTTTTCTCAGACAAATCATCACAGATGGAGGAATTGCAGTCAATCCAAGCAAGGTTCGGGATGTATTGAACTGGAGTCCGCCTAAGAATGTACTGGAGATCAGAAGCTTCCTTGGACTTGCAGGATACTATCGGAGGTTCATTGAAGGATTTTCTAAGATCGTGAATCCACTTACCACTCTGCTCGAGAAAGGAAAAGAATTCAAGTGGGATGAGAAATGTCAGGCTAGTTTTGAAGAGTTGAAGAAGAGGTTGACCACAGCACCTGTGTTGATCATGCCAGACATACACAAAGGATTCGATGTATACTGTGATGCCTCTCGGCAAGGATTGGGATGTGTGTTAATGCAAGAAGGAAAGGTAGTAGCTTATGCTTCAAGACAGTTGAGGAAACATGAGCAGAACTACCCTACTCATGATCTTGAGTTAGCCGCGGTTGTTCACGCATTGAAGATTTGGAGACACTACATGATTGGAAACAAGTGTAAGATCTTCACTGACCATAAGAGTCTGAAGTATATCTTTACTCAGAAGGATTTGAATTTGAGGCAAAGAAGGTGGTTGGAGTTAATCAAAGATTATGATTAGGATATTCAGTATCATCCAGGAAAGGCAAATGTTGTGGCAGATGCTTTGAGTCGGAAGGGACAGACTAGCATGCTGATAGGACACCTGCTACCTCAGGAGCTATGTTGGGAGATGGCACAGCTCAACTTGGGAATAGTTGCTTCAAGTGAGACTTTGACATTAGAAATTGAGTCGATGCTTGAGCAGGATATCAGGAAAGGACAGTTGACTGATGACAAGATTGCAGAGTACAGGGAGCTGATTAAGTTAGGCAAAGTTTCGGAATTCAGAGAAGATGAGCAAGGAACAGTGTGGTTTAAGAACATAATCTGTGTACCTGAGATCAAGGAGTTGAGAGAAGCTATCTTGAAGGAAGCACACGATTCAGCTTACTCTATACACCCTGGGAGTACCAAGATGTATCAGGACTTGAAACAGAGATACTGGTGGTAAGGGATGAAGAAAGATGTAGCAGCTCATGTAGCTCTGTGTGATGTGTGTCAAAGAGTGAAGGCTGAGTATCAAAGGCCAGCAGGATTGCTTCAGCCTCTAAAGGTACCTAAGTGGAAATGGGAAGAAATTGGTATGAATTTCATAGTGGGTTTACCTCGTACTCGTGATGGGTATGACTCTATTTGGGTTATTGTGGATAGATTAAACAAGGTAGCGCACTTTATCCCAGTGAAGACGACCTATACAGGAGTGAAACTAGCTGAGTTGTATAATTCAAGGATAGTGTGTTTGCACGGGGTACCGAAGAAGATAGTGTTAGATCGAGGCACACAATTTACTTCACGGTTTTGGCAGAAGCTGCATGAATTGATGGATACAAAGTTAAACTTCAGTTGAGCATACCATCCTCAGACAGATGGGCAGACGGAGAGAACAAATCAGATTCTTGAGGATATGTTGAGAGCTTGTGCGTTGAAGAACAGTGGCAGTTGGGATAAGAGTTTGCCTTATGCAGAGTTTGCTTATAACAACAGCTATCAGTCCAGCATTAAAATGGCACCTTTTGAGGCTCTGTGTGGAAGGAAGTGTAGAACACCGTTGTTTTGGAACCAGACTGGTGAGACAACTGGCCCTGAACACAAACCTGATTTTTATGTTTTAGCCCCTGGCCAGCCTAGATTCCTTTAACAGAGGTCCTTTTCATTCCTTTTAGCATTTAGACCCCTCTGTTTTATTTTATAATTATGTTTTAGCCCTGATTTTATTTATAAAAAGCCCTGCAAACTTAGTTTTCTTGCAGATAGGTCCCTGTAACTTGTTTTAATCATATCTTTCTCATTTTAACTCCGTTTTTAGCGTTCTATATACCGAAATGATCGTCTCGACGAGTAGAATCTTTTAAACAGCAAATTTACCAGTTTTGTTACTGTTTGGTGTACTGTTTATTTATTGTTTGTTGTTCATGTTTGACTCATAGATATCGTGCCTATTTCGTCTGAGCTCCCTATCGGAGGTGATCAGGAAGAGCCTGTTTTCGAGGAAGATTTCACTCAGTTTGTAGAGGAAGGCAAGTGGCTTTCCCCCTATGCATTATCTTTTTGAACCTATGTCACTGCATGTTAAACAATGTTTACTATTCCTGTTGCTATGCATAAACCTGATGGGCAAACACCTAGTTAAGGACTTGACTAGATACTTTACCACCTTACCTTGATCAACCCTATTTAAACAAATGCTTGGGGTAGATAAATGCTTAGTTTGCTTTACATGAGTTGGTTATGCTTTGTTTATGTTTTACATCTCAGTTTTGCTTATATAATGTGTTTGTGCTTAAAACAAGATAACTTGATTTATAATCGGAACATGGAGAACCACCCAAGACAACAGTACAACCACAGTCCACATGGCTCTGGCTTAGCCAAATAATTAGGAGAGTGGGTTAGCTGATAGCTCATTTCCGAGAGGGGCACAGGGGGCTCGGGGTTGCAGGGGTATAGCCCGGTTCTTTTGGGGTAGCAGCCTTGGCTAAGGTGCTGACCACTAGGGAGGGTTATGGTCCGCCCGGGTCAGAATTGTTGCGAGATGTTGGTTTTTCTTCTTTCCTTTGTAAAGGCTTCGTAGTGGACCCCTAGCCACTCACCTTGGAAGTGTTTAAGGGTCTAGCTAACCCGGCAAGATGGGGAACACGAACCGTGGGTAAAGTGTACAACCTCTGCGAGTGTAAAACTGATCGATCAGCCGTGCTCACGGTCATGAGCGGCTTGGACCCTCACATGATTAATAAACTTGAAGATTAATGCAAATCATGGGTTTGTGGGTTTGGTTTGAGGTTTCTTTTAAGGATAAGTGGGTTGGTATACACTTACTCCTAGTAATTAGGTGCTTGCTAATAAAACTTGATCAACTTATAAAATGCTTACCGCTGTGAACCATAGCCTATCCTTAATAGCCTTGCATTCCCCCCCACTTGCTGAGCACCAACCATAAGTGTGCTCACCCTTGCTTACCGCTGTTCAGAGGAGAACGTCGGAGGCGAGGACGAGTACTGGAGTGACTATGAGGAGTTCTAGGGCATGCCGATCCCCCAGTCATCATGCCTGTGGAAGTCAAAGATGGAGCTGCTCGTCGTTTAGTTATCGTTGTGTTTGGACCTTCGAGTCCACCTCTCTGGATGTAATAATGAATATCGTACTGGTTTAACTCTTGAACGATTTGTTACTGCAATGGTATTACACTCGTTTTGTCTATCATGTGTGTGTAAAATGATCCTAGCACACACGTGAGATGCATTCGGTTTCCTTGTAGAATCGGGTGTGACAGCTGCCCTTAACAGATTCATTCCCAGAGCCGCATAAAGAAGCTTACCGTTCTTGCAAGTCCTCAGAAGTGCTAAGAACTTCTAGTGGTCTGAACCTCAGAAGCGAGCCTTCCAAGAATTGAAGGATTACTTGTCCACCATGACCAAACTCTGTCCTCCAGAACCAAAATCGTCACTTCTGCTATATGTGTCCGCATCAAATTCGGCAGTAAGCGCAGTGCTAGTGCAAGAAAAAGAGGAAGAAGGAAAGCTCAGACAAATTCCTGTATACTTTGCTTCTAAAGCATTGTCTGGTTCCAAGATCTTCTATTCCGAGCTGGAAAAAATCGCATATGCGGTCATCATGGCAGCAAGGAAGCTAAGGCATTACTTCGAGGGTCACAGAATAAGAGTCATCACCAACCAGCCGCTGAATGATTTGTTCGCAAATAGAGAGGCATCCATCCGAATCATCAAGTTGGGCGCTGAGCTTTCTGAGTACGTGGTGGACTTCGAGAGAAGAAGTGTAATAAAATCACAAGTTCTGGCAGATTTTGTCGTGGATTGGACCTCACCAGTCCAGAATTTTGAGGAAAATGTACCTGAACCGTGGATAGTACAGTGTGATGGGGCTTGGTGTCACAAAGGGGTTGGGATTTCGGCTGTTGTGACGTCTCCAACAGGCGTAGTCATAAGATACGCAGCCCGGCTCGTATTCGCGAACAACGAACACTCCACGAACAACACAACAGAATACGAAGCTCTTCTGTTGGCTTTAAGGAAGATGAAAGCCTTGGGGCAGCAGACCTTCATAATCAGAACGGATTCGAAAGTAATTCAGGAAAATATCGAGAAAGAAAGTGAAGCAAGAAATCCTGTTCTTATGAGGTATCTGGAAAAAGCCAGAGAAATGGAAAAACACTTCAAAGGGTACTCAGTCCAGCATATCCCAAGAGATGACAACAATGAGGCAGACAAACTGGCGAAAGCGGCAGCTAGAAATCAAGAGCTACCCCAGATGTGTTCTTCGAACATCAGAGAACCGTCCATTAAGGATTCGAGAGCTAAAATCATGAATGTAGTGGAGACCCCCGACTGGAGAGCAGAAATCATGGCTTATCTGAGAGGACACTACGAACCGCAAGATGAGTTAGAGGAGAAAAGATTAAAGCAAAGGGTTCGGGGCTATACAGTAGTGAATGGAGAACTATACAAATCAGGAGTCACTGAACCTTGGCTGCGGTGCATCACCTCCGAAAAAGGTCAGGAACTTCTAAAGGAAATTCACAGCGGATTCTGTGGGGCGCACATAGGCACCAGGGCTTTGGCCGGAAAGGCGATAAAGCAGGGATTCTATTGGCACACCATAAACATTGATGCCAAAACACTAGTTCGACAGTGTGAAGCATGCCAGAAAACGGCAAATCAACAGAATCTGCCTTCAATGCCAGTTCACCTAATTCCACCGATTTGGCCTCTGCAAAGGTGGGGAATGGATCTAGTGGGCCCGTTGCCAACAGCTCAGGGCAACTGTCGATTCGCAGCTGTTGCAGTCGATTATTTCACAAAGTGGGTGGAGGCAAAACCACTTACGAATATTAAAGCAACAACAGTTCAGAAATTCTTTTGGCAAAACATAGTCTGCAGGTTCGGGGTTCCTAGAGAACTAACATTTGACAATGGCAAACAGTTTGACTGCTACAACTTCAAAGAATATTGCAAAACCTTGGGCACTCAAGCGAAATTTTCGTCAGTGTATCACCCACAGTCTAATGGGGCAGTTGAAAGAGCCAATGGCCTGATTTTTTCGGGAATCAAGAAATGCTTGTTCGACCAGAAAAAGGGAAAGTGGGTGGATGAACTTCCGAAGGTGATCTGGTCTCACAACACCACAGTATCAAGAGCAACAGGTTTCACGCCTTTTCGCCTACTTTTCGGCACTGAAGCTATGACACCGGAGGAAATCAAGAATGAAAGCATGAGAGTCTTGAAAGGAAAAGAGATAGAAGAAATTGATAAGAAGGTGGAAAAGGACATGATCGAGCTGACAACCCTTGAAGCCGCAGAAAACATTGAGAAATACCAAAGAGAAACAAGGGCATGGAGAGACGAGAAGGTGGTCCGAAAGGACATCAAAACTGGTGATCTTGTGTTGAAAAGGAAGAAAAATTAGGAAAACCCGGGAAAACTTCATGAGTCATGGGAAGGGCCTTACATCGCCAGAGAAACAGACATGCCAGGGGCTTTTCGCTTAATGGAGCAAACTGGCGAAGAGTTGCCGTATTCGTGGAATGCTGCCAGCCTAAAAAGGTACTATCCATGAAAACCCCAGTTGTAGCTAGACGTAACATCTAGTAGTTTTTCAATTTTCATAAGTGTGTATTCTAAAAGACTAAAAAATCCGAATCACGTGTCTATAAGTGATTTCGGGAGAAAACATTAGCTTTCCTTTTCATAGTTGTATTAGAATAAGAAGGACCGTACTCTTTTCCTTGCAAAGGGGGCTCTAAATCAAGAGGCAAGGTTTTTAACGAGGTGGATCCTATGTAAATACTCTTTGTGATATATGTATAAAAAGAGTCTCCCCCCAAATTGCGTATTTTCAGAATTCCATCGTGAAAAAAGAAAGTTCATGAGAAAGGCTTCGTGTTAGCCAGAATTCCATCGTGAAAAAAGAAAGTTCTTGAGAAAGGCTTCGTGATAGACAGAATTCCATCGTGAAAAAAGAAAGTTCGTGAGAAAGGCTTCGTGATAGCCAGAATTCCATCGTGAAAAAAGAAAGTTTGTGAGAAAGGCTTCGTGATAGCCAGAATTCCATCGTGAAAAAAGAAAGTTCGTGAGAAAGGCTTCGTGATAGCCAGAATTCCATCGTGAAAAAAGAAAGTTTGTGAGAAAGGCTTTGTGATAGCCAGAATTCCATCGTGAAAAAAAAAGTTCGTGAGAAAGGCTTCGTGATAGCCTGAATTCCATCATGAAGAAAGAGGCCTGAGACAACAACAAGTTGTGGCCTAGAAAATTCCATCCATTAAGGGATTCCCACCGAAAGAGGCCTGAGACAACAACAAGTTGTGGCCTAGAAAATCCCATCCACTAAGGGATTCCCACCCAAAAAGGCCCGAGACAGCAGTGAGCTGTGGCCTAGAATCCCATCCACGAAGGGATTTCCACCGAAAAGGTCTACATGACGATTTCGAGAAAGTGAATGCGTAAGGGGTTGCCTACAGATTTTTATTTGGCATAGACTGCTGAAAAGTCCTTTGTGATAACATCGTTGCAAGAAAAGAGCAAGGGGCTCATGCGGAAAAATCGTAGAAAATTTTGGTTGAAGCAACTGAAGGTTGTAGTATCAACCGAGGCAAGTCTGCCAGTCGGATCAAGTCCACAAAATTCGAAAACAAATTTTGTCGACTTGCGCGACGACGGTTAAAATTTTTAAAAATCAATGAAGATTTCTCCTAAAAGTATGCTCGACCGAAATACGCGAACAGTAAGCTTCGTCAACCTGCATTCAAGTTTTCATGCAAAACGGCAAGGTGGGGGAGGGTGACGTTTTTTCAAGAAAAAAACGTATTTATTGCCTTATTCGCATAAAAACTTCGGAATAGTTCATCAACGATTACAACAGTTAGTGCAAAATTTAGAATGAAAGCTCCACAACATGTCCTAGTTTACAAACATTGTCTTCGGCAATATCGCTAGCATAAGCGAAGTCAGATACGCCTGCTAAGGGGCTAAGGGCTCCATCTTCGGAAGATTTGCGGAGCGCGAAGTAGCGGATGCAGAGCGTTCCTTCTTACAAAACAAGAAAAAGGAAGAGAGATCAAAACAGCCCATAGAAAATTTAAGTGAGGTTTCAAGCCAAAAATCAGAGAAGTCTTGTTCGGGATGAGCCCGTTTAAACAGGCGCCACGCTTCACCGCTAACAAACATCCTATCTCGATGAATTCGTAGTGGCATCACGTCCTGCGCAGGCCCAGCTTGCAGGACCTGCGCAGGTTAAAGTTTACAAAACATTTGTTCAGAGAAGCTAAGTGAATTTACAAAATGTACAGACAGCCTTGAGGGCATGCAAGGTTCGGACAAAACATCTAATTCGTGACATCCACCTTCGGATAACTGTCATCGCGCCCGGAAGCTTGCCCGTCGTTGCTGCCCTCATCACTGCTACTACTGCTGCTGCCGCCCGAACCTCCTTCGCCTGAGTCACTGGAATCTTCGCCGGAAGATGACCCTTCGGGGGACGCAGCGATATTCTCGCGATTCTCTTCCGGTACAAGTGAAAAGAAAAGAAAGCAAAATGTGAAGGGAACTCGAGAGACTGAAACATCAATGGCCGGTACAAGTGAAGAAATCGTACGAAAATTTACCTCAGCAAGTTTAGCGCGCGCAATGACCTTGACGACCTCCTTCCCGCTGGTCAGCCAAAATTCCCTCGCGAACTTGTTCTTGATGGCCTGAACATCGGCATTGGTTCGAATGATCGAAGTGCTTGTGGCGCTAGAAAATTGGGAGATCGTGTCGTGGAACTTCGCCAAATCAGCGCAGTCGTAGTCATGAAGAATCTTCAATATACTCTCCACGGAGAAAGCAGCCGCGAAGTCGCTGGCGCCAGAGATCACCTCAGAAAGGGCCTGGAACTCAGTCTCCATCCAATCCATGAATTCGGGAATCTCGATATTATCTGGAAGAGGAGCTGGACGAACGCCAAACTCATTCAGAGACTTCTTGTATTCCTCATAGAGGAGTTTCAACTTTTCCAGAATTTCGGAAGTGTTCCCCTTCGAGGCTGCATTCTGCTCCGTCAGCGCTTTTTCAAGATCCTGGATTTTACGATCTTTCGTGCTCAGGGACTTAGCGAGACTGGCGTTGTTAGTGCGAAGATCTTCAGCAATTTTCGTAGCCCTCTCGTGTTTCTCCCGAAGATTCTCGATTACACTGAGATCATCTTCGTGGGATTTCTGAACCTTTTCCAGCTCCTTTTTGGATTGCTCAAGTGCTGACTCCACGATCTTCTTTTCATCTTGACTTATCTTCAAAGCCTCCGCCAACTCAGCCACCTTCTTCTCAAGTTCTATGTTCGCGGATTGTGTAAGGGCGAAGCTGCGCTTGAGTTCCTTAGACTTCTGGGAAAGCTGCTTGTTCACCTTCTCTTGTTCAGCGAGCCGCTCTACGACAACTTTCCCGAGCATAGAATGTTTGAGTGCATAGTCCTCCTGAAAGCGCACTAGCTTCGAGGGAGAGTAAGAGTGCAGAAGATCCTTGAATTCTGAAAAATTCAAGATTAAAGTCTCAGATCAAAATTCAAGAATCGGAAAAAACATGAAAAAGTAGTGAGAAGGAACGAACCTTGCTTACTGAAGTGCTGCATGGTGACCTGTTTCGCCGAACCAGAAGAAGCCTTACCCTGAGGCGAAGGGGTGGCTTCGGGAGTAGGGTGAGGCCCTTTCTCAGAACCCTGAGCAGCTCCTTCAGGTTGTCCCAAGCTCTCCCCTCCTGATTCATCAACGGTCACAGATGATTTCCACAGTGTTAAAATCTTGGAAGTCTTGCTCCCAACGCCAGTTGTCTCAAAACCAACACTTAATAACTTGCCGCGATGAGACGTACCAAAACTCTTGTTGAAAGCAGCCAAAGAAGGAGAGGGAGCCTGATCTTCGGGAACAACCTCCCAAACTTCGACCAAGGGAGCATGTTCGGTAGGATTCCCCCCCTTTGAACGGTGAGTTCAAGTTCCTTGGTGAATTCGGGGGAGGCTTCGTCCCGGGAGCGAGTGGGTAGAGAGATATCGGCAGCAGGGGCTTCGGCAGCAGCGGGGGCCTCAGCGGGGGCAGTAACTTCAACTTCGACAGTGGTCTCATCAGTAGCAGCAGGTACAACCTCCTTGCGAACTTCGGGAGTAACATCTGAAAAGGAATCAACATCCACGAATTCATTCTCAGAACCCGACGGACAGTTGTCTCGAAAGTTAAATAGAGGCCAGAAGCAAACACCTTTCCGGCTATCTGCTTCCACGAAGGCATCGTCGTCGAAGGCGGATGGAACTCGCCGAACCCCGACGGAAGAAGCCTTCCTCACCGCCTTCTTCAACTTCTTGCGACTCATCTGGGCTAGGCCTGAAGCCGCCTGAAGCTCGGCATCCGAAGTTCGTTCAGAAGTCTTGCGCTTGCGCTTCGACGATTCCAGAGATCTTGTCCTGGAAGGCTTAACCCCAGAGGAAGTGCCTTCGCTGACAGATGATGAGCCTCGCTTCGAAGACCTTATTCGTGGGGCGTTGATGGGGGCAGCCGAACAACTGGCCACTGCAACTGCGGGAACCTTCAGCTTGGGACCCGGACCTCGAGAATTGAAAGACTTGTCACCGCAAACCTCGGAGAACACGCGATTGATCCTTCTCTTGTGCTTCACGAGAGCCTTGTATGCCTTGTACTCGTTCATGGTGTATTCGCCGATCATGATGTGCACCCTTTTCTCTATCTCAACCATGAAGGCGTCAACACTCTGATCTTCACGAAGTTTAATCCCGAACTTCGGGAAAGGCACCTCTTGAGCGGCCCAGTTGACGTTGAAGTATACGATCTCAGTGGGAGACCAACCACTCGAAATAGGCCAGGCCCGGGCAGCGACGAACTCTTCAATAATATCGCGACCACCAAGTATGGTACTGGCGAGATGAAATGCACTTTCGCAGTTTCTAATCCCCAGTGCCCGCTGGTTGAATTCGGTAGTGTTCACCGCTGTCAGGGGTGCAATTGGGCAAGACAAAGGATGAGCCGGGCCTGTGTATCCAGAGACTTCCGACATGTTGACCTTCAAATAGAACCAATGAGAGCTCCAGTCGTCAGTGAGGTTAGACTTGCAGCAGGGAGCAATCTGAATTCGGGTAATCCCCTTTCGGGTGTTCTGACGCCGGGTGTTGAAGGTGCAACACGCGTGCTGAGTGTGATAGAACTGCCCGTCGCTGCCCTTGATAACTTCGGGGATAATTACCAGTTCGTAGAATCTGGCAAAGGCATCGACACTGGGGTTGCAGCCGAAGGTCTTCATGATCCAAATGAATTTCGACACCTCAAGAAAAGATGTCGGCGACAGTTGGTGGATCTTCACCGAAAAGGCATCCAGAATAGCCGGCAGAATCGGGTCACAGGGGAACCTCAGTCCACAGATGAAGAAGTCACGAAAAACGACAGCTTCTCCTTCCCTGGGAGTAGGGATTTGCTCGTCAAGCGGGGCTCGCCCAACGCCCGAAGGGAAGAACCCGGCTCTCTCATATTCCCGAATCATGTTGGTTGTCACCTTGGTCTCTCCGAAGACAAGTGAAGGTGGCAGCGAGCCGGCGGTCTTCGCTCTAACCAGATCACTGACGCCGGCATCCACGTCTCCGATATCTTCGCCGTCGTCAGATTGGACTTCCCCGTCTTCGCGACTCCTGGAGCCGCTAGGAGAGCCAGTATCTTCGGTTGGTGCAGCATGCTCAGCACCTTCGACAACAGGGTCAACTGGAAGACCAGCTGCAATGAGCTCTTCGGTAGTCATGGGTCTGGCTGTGCTTTTAACTCGAGCCACCTAACCAACAGAGACAAACATACGAACCAATAAGAACAACATTCGAGAATGAAGCTCATAGAACAAATATACCACTGCAGCAAAGTATGACAAGTAAGAATTGAATAGAGAGAAATAAGATAGTACCTTAGAGAGATGCGAAGAGAACCAGAAGTTCGCGAACTTTTCAGCAGAAGACAAAATTCCGCGAGCAAGAAAGATCCACGAAACGCAAAAAAGCAGGAAGGCCATAAATTTTTTTAACAGTGGCAGCCTGCTATTTATAGGGGCGGGGAGGGGTAGTTCCGCGAAACCTACCTCGATCTAACCGTTTTAGGGTTCCTGGGCGACGCATGTCCCCTCTGACGTTCCGAGGGTGACGTTTTTTTACTAAATTTCCGAAAGATTCGTGAAATCGGATCGTCGGAGTCAACCCGCTT
This sequence comes from Cenchrus americanus, assembly GCA_947561735.1. Taxonomy (NCBI): domain Eukaryota; kingdom Viridiplantae; phylum Streptophyta; class Magnoliopsida; order Poales; family Poaceae; genus Cenchrus; species Cenchrus americanus. The sequence continues at coordinate 76,520,312 of OX387245.1, read as the reverse complement.
CCCCGAGGGGCTAGTGTTGGGGAATTCAGGAAAATCCGTCACCCTCGAAACGCTAAGTTTGACGAAGTTCTCAAAACATGTTTTTCAGGAACAGGAAACTCACGATTTTCAGAAGCCTGGAACCCGTGAAGCCTCGAATTCGCGAATGTGTGAAGTTCGGGAATCTTGATTCGGTGAAGAAATGGAGTCGCGAACATGCGGAAGCCCGGAACCTCGAGCTGGCAATGGCGCGAACTTCGGAGGACGGCCGATTCGGGAATCTGTCGAGGACCCAGTTCGGGAGTCACGCGCGAAGACATGCACGAACCAACGAAGAAGCGAAGGCCGATTCGGGAATCTGTCGAGGATCCAGTTCGGGAGTCACGCGTGAAGACATTCACGAACCGACGGAGAAGCAAAGTCAAAGTTGTTGTCCCAAAAAGTCCGAGTTTAGAGTGTGAACTAGTGGCAGATTTGTAAATATGTTAGACGAAAAAGACATTCTTGTATGCGTTCACACTAGGAATATTCTCTGAGCCTAAGGGTGTTTTTGGTATGTAAAAGTCCCTTCATCTCCCTATAAAAGGGGGCGCGAGGGCACGTGTAAACGGACTCAGATTTTTGGGAACTTGTGCAATCTGCAGTCTCTCGCGTGTTCAGGGACTCATCCGAATTTTTCGGGTAACCCCCCAACACTCGGGTGTTACTTTTTTTCTGAGAGGGTACAACAGGGACGCACAGAACCGCACACACCACACTCACACCACACGCACACATACGCGTGCGCATCCTAACACATGCTAGGAGAAATTGGGAAGCCTCTAGCTTCCAGTGCACGGGAAACGGCAGTACCACTGAACACGCACGCGAGTGTGTACCCTATTCTACCCAGGGTGGCCCTGAGGAAACTGGGAATAAATCCGGGTGCGACCCGGACGAGCCTGAGGCTCGAACGTGGGTGGCAGGCGCCACAACCGGCAGCCATGCCAACGCGCCTACGAGCACGTTCGCGGGTGTTACTTTTCCTTATTCAGGTGTTGGGAGTGTCCCTGTCACCGGAATTTCAACACCATTAGGTTTGCATCAAATGGTGCACATAATTAACAACTAAAACAAGTCAGAATCACTTATGATAACCATAAATATTAAAAACAAAATTCTTAGAGGTACACAAATAATGAAAGTCCATACAAGGGAAATAAAAAATTCTGAATGACACATTTACGAAGGCACCATTCCAGATTTCCAACCACCATTAGTATTATAATAATTAAAGTTGTTCATGGGCATTTCTCAACCACCCATACTGATCAAGGTAACTACATGATAACATAGTTTAGAGTTTATCAGAAGACACAACTAAAAAGTTCATAAAAAACAGTAGCTTCAGCTGGACACATTTGGTCATTGCTTACTTTGATGTTAGTCAGACTTCAGATCCTTCTCACAACCCTAAGGTGCTCATTTGTGTCAAATACACTGTCATTTTTGGGATAGTGGAAACCACCTAAGTTAAAAAGAAAGCTTAGAAATATACACAGATAAAATTTATAGTACAAACTGATTAGATTTACAATATCAACTACACTGTAACTTGGTGAGTAATTAGATGTAAATGATGCAGTTAACCAAATTAGTTGCAAACACAGAAAAAAGATAAACAAATTTAGTTCTTTAGTATGTCAAATTAGTCACAAGCATAATATAACCGATTTGCACAAGTATACCCAAATAAAATGTGACGACTTGAACATATAGCCAACACTCCTTACAAGAAAATCCTCTCAAGTCCAACTTCTTCACTTCAGACCCACCACAGAACCCTGATATGCTGGTTGCAGATAGCCAACACTCCTCACCATATCAAAGAAGATCCTCTCAAGTCCAATTTAAGCATAGTGATCATGAATAACTACTACACTATGGTTATCTGGACAGAGAATAAAACCAAACCTATGACCTGAAATAAAAGAATATATTAAGCAAATTAGAATTGTGTGATGAAGAAAATAAGACTATGTGGACAATGAACAAAAGGAAGGAATATGGTAAGAAAACATGGTAAGAAAAGAGGACATACCTGGGTCAATGACAACCCTGCGCATAAGAAGGTTGTCATGGCCAACCAATTTGGGCAAAGCAAGGACTCTGGTCGACCACCCGTTGTGGTTGAAAGCAGTTTGAGACCAAGCTAAATCTAGACAGTCCTAAGGTCCATTAGTGACCCAAGGTAGTATATGTTGTTCTTGGTCATGGGAACATCTAACCCGGCAAATACGTTTCACCAAGCTTACGATTCTGAAAAAGAAGATTGAAAAATATTAAGAATAAGTGATCAAAACTAAGTAGCATTCCCAAAAGAAATTCAATTGAATATATAAGTCTAATGAAAATAACAAAACTAGATAACTGCACATATGTATATCTATCACTAGACATAAAACAAATATCATTTTGAATAGTGCATACCCATGTAATGAAGAAACTGTAATCAAATAAATCCATAATCAAAATTACAGATGTCAATGATCAAAGGTGAGTAGTAATATGTAAAAGATAAAATCAGAAACTAACCTTCATAATGTGTTAGGGACTACCTACTTTTCACCTTGTGGTTTAAAAGATGCAAACTCATAAAAGTATAAAAGATTGTTCAATCATAACCAAACAAGAAATCATGGCTCAAATAATAAAAGGGTAACAAATAAACAAATATTTTCTATGGTCAGTCAGATAACAAAGTTTCTTTAACTGTGTGAAACCCCTTAGATTGAAATTCTGATTCCATATAACAAAAAAAGCTCAAATGATTAATCACTCATAAGCAAGCAACAAATCAATGCCCAAAATGAGAAAATGGTAACAAATAAACAATTTTTCCATGGTCATTCAGATAACAAATTTCTTTTGACTAGCTGAAACCCCTCAGATTAAAATTCAGATTTCAGATAATGAAAGAATTAAGTTCTATCTATTTTCTGATTCCATATAACAAAAAAAGCTCAAATGATTAATCACTCATAAGAAAGCAACAAATCAATGCCCAAATGAGAAAATGGTAACAAATAAACAATTTTTCCATGGTCATTCAGATAACAAATTTCTTTTGACTAGCTGAAACCCCTCAGATTAAAATTCAGATTTCAGATAACGAAAGAATTAAGCTCTATCTATTTACATGACATACCATAGAAATTTATAGTGGCACTGGCTATGCAAATTGTAGTTAATGGTGGTGTAAATTATAGGTAGAGGTCAATGTCTCCTATTTTTCAGGAAAAAAAACTTGACCTAAGGCATCGTTTTGCTTCCGATCCAGTTTTGAGTAGAATGGGCTCCGGCCTTTAGGGTACTGCAAAAGAGAAAAATTATTTATTTGAATGGATCCACAGAATATTAAACAACTCAATTTTTTCTGCAAGCATGTAGGATATATATGACTACTCACGGAGCATAGGGAACTCATATCTCACATGATGAACATATAATAGCCAAAATTCATTAAAGGTTTTAATTATGCTGAATTACATGAGGCTAATATATAATTGCATTAGGTGGTGTAATGTAACACAGTACTATCATGTAAATAAAATTATCCTACTATGCACAAACACATATAAAAAGGTTACAAAGACATGTGCTAAGAACACATCAAAATATGATAGTATCAAGACACCAAAAGCTCCAAAAGTTTGATGTACCATATAACCAAAATGCAAAAATGTTGCTGGTATTTATTCGATTACAGTATAAACACACAATGTTGACGATGACATTATTAGTGTAAATTGAGTTAGAGAACATATGCACAAGGCAAGAAATCAAGTGCACAGAAAAAATTACTATATCTAATAAATATGATCTACAACCTCAAAATGAGTATATTTTACCAAGATTTAGTAGCTGGAACTAAAATGATACAAAAGAATTGGCACAGTGATAAACATTTAGGTGAAATGGCAAAATAGCATTGAAAGTTGAAGATTCCAAAGCAGAGTGGCATGGGATCTTTATTGTGATGGAATAGAAATGTTGCAAAATAAATGGGAATCACAGGGACAAAATAGTGATCCTAGCACAATCATTAAATATAGCCAGACTTAAAATTACAGTATATATGTATTGAATTTACATAATCTCTGACATCGTAACTTAGTAAGGATACAAATTTAGTATTAAAGGTATGAAAACTCAACCTTAAAATACTTAATTACCTATAGTTACGTAGGATAAATGGAAAGGGGATGAACCAACATCAAACTGCAAGTACTACAGGAAAATCCATCATCCCAAAAACTAATATTAAAACATATATAATGCTAATAAAAATAACCAAATAGAACTACACAATTTTTTTCTATGGTTAGCCAAATAACAAATATTTTTACGTTAGTGGAAACCCCTAAGATGAAAAAACAACAGCTCAATATACCCAGATTCAAAATTATAGATTAGACAAATAATAATTACAGTAGTTCACGTTATGTAACTTGATGATTAGTTAGCTGTAACTGTACACCACAAAGGAACAATAAAGTCTACTACTTTGTAACTGCAAGAAAGGACACAAACAAGAAACAAATAAGGAAGATAGATACCTAGACAACTTCAAACTGGATGCAAATCTTCTTCTTCAAAAAACCTAAAAGTAAAAAAGAAATCAGATTAGTCACATATAGTAAAGGGGAACAAAAATAAGAGATGAATTCCACGAAGAAGAGAAATGGTTGAGGAAAACAAAATGGAAAAGCAGCCAATACACCCTAAATCAGATTACCAGCTCACATGTTCTTGGAGTTATTCGGCTTCTCCATAGAACTAATATGAGATTATGACAAGTATTGAAGCAAATTGAAAACAATAGCATTCAAACATAAATAAGAAAAGGAATAAGTAAGAAAGAATAAAAATATGTAAGATTGCTGATTAAGGGAAACAAAAAAATATTAACAAGGAAAAAAACAGCTAAACAAATTTTTTCTATAGTTAGAAAAATAAGAAATATTTTTTTAGATAGTACAAACCCCTCAGATGAAACTACAGACAACAGATATGCCCCAAATTAAAATTACATAACAAATAAATAAAATTTACAGTCGATCCATCACTGTGAACTTATAGAATAAATAATGTTAACGGTTAAGCAGACTAATTTAGTTTGAAGTGAAGTATGTCAGTATAGTTAGCAATTTAATTAACTAAAGTAAAAAGGTTACATACATTGACCTATAGTTAACAAAATAAAAAATAATTTGATAAGGTTCAAACCTCTCAAATGAGAAGACAATCAACATGTATACCAAGAATTGTAATTACTTGATAAAATATTATTACTTACAGTAGCAACATTACTGTAACTTAGTGAAGTATAAACTGTAAATGTTGAACCACAACTATTTAGTGGGAATTATATTCAATCTTAAAATGTCTACAGGGCTAAAATATAACAAGTTACAATTAAGAGGAGACACAACCCATGATAGAGACTCCTACTACCACAACCCAGAAAAGAAAAACCAATTTAGTCTTTATTTTCAACAATGTGCATTAGCATTTCAGACTCCTACTACCACATTGCAAGTAGTGCATTGCAATTGCAGGCAAAGCTTGAGTTATAAAATCAGAGCTTGAAACTTGACGCACAGAATCAAAATCAGAGTATAAGAAAGCAAGAGCAAGAGCAGTTGTGACAAAAAAATATATTGTGGTCACAAGCTTGAAGGGGTGGTGTTGGATTATCACAAACCTTTGGCTTAAATGATCAATTGTACAGGTTTGGAAACCCCGCTAAATAAAACCCCATAGATGAAAATGAAACACATCTAGATTTTTTAAACATTGTAGTAAAAAATGATGTAAGTAGTTGCTCTGATTATAGTGTAAACACAATGAAGATACAGTGACATTAGCAGTGTAAAATTAAAGAAGGGGCACTGTACACATAGCCAAAAAATGCAACCTACTAATATTGTTTTGTTACAGTCACTAACCTGATAGTGCCAACCAGGAGTCACTGATCATACCAAAATGCAAAAGATGCCGCTAGTATTGGTTTGTTAACAATATAAAAATACTTGAACCCATAGTGGCAATATCAAGTGTAAATTCAAGGAATGGATAAGGTATCATTGGAGAACATGCACTTATGGCAGATAATATAAGGCAAGAAAATCAATGGAATGATCATTTCTAATGATAACCAATGATAAAGGATAACAAGGTTAAATACATGAAAGAAAAATCTTATATACTAAAAATATAAATATAAGTCAACTTCCACTTACAAAAGGCATCACTTGAGAACCTGAAGGATAAGGGATACGAAAATGAATATGTGAATTAGTAATCTGATATCTTCAATGCATGCAAGTTGAAAAGGTCAGAAATAATTAATTTTCTTGTATACAATAGTAAACAAGTAGGCTTGCAAGTAAACAACTGAACTAGTTGAGTACTACAATATAAGCACACATCAACATGTTCATACAGGGGATGGCGAGAGTGGATAAAATACAAGTTACACTATAACGTTCAAAATGAGTATAAATGAAGATGGAACAAGTAGGACCCCACATGATTTTTGACCAAAATACATCACCATTTATATATTATCAGCAAATGAATAAATGTAACTAAATTCACTAATTCAGTGTTATTTATAGAGTGACAGAAATTGTGATATAATTGTACATTCTAATGACACAATGGAAGAATGTACCATGCAAAAGCTCTATCAAATTTCTGTATACTACATAGAACAGCTCTATAGACATAAATTTTTTAAAAGTACAACCTTATGGTACTTCTACGCAACCATTAAATTATTTCAACCTAAGCGATGCACAATGAAATGGTAAGAATACAAAAGTTAGCACTGGGTTTGTATATGAACAGAGAAAATAGAACTAGAATCAAGCACTATGAAAAAGAAGAGACCTAGAACTTAAAGACGCAGCCCTATCATGTCAAAAGTCGGAATGTTCTGATAATTAGTGAAGGTGATTTAACCAAGTAGTAGAGAATAGTCCAAAAATCAAACAAATTTAAATAAAAAACCAACTGATTGCATATACAATACAGCTCCTAGAAATTGAAAGAAATGGTAACCTATGAAACGTTCAGAACTAGACTGAACAAAAGAAAACTGCACGAATGGGGCAAGAACAAAACACATGATGTAGATTTTCTAAAATGAAAGAGGAAAAATCAAACCCTAGTCGAACATTCCAACTGTGAATCAAGGAGAATAATATATCAGTATCTCACACTAGACAAATCGAAAGGAGCCCAATCGAACAAAGCAGATAAGCAGATTTCACTGGATGCGAATATAGGTTCAGCACCACCAAATCGCAACAAACTAGACTGAGCAATCTCCCATCATAAGAGAACAGCCTACAAATCCTTACATCATCAACGGAACTCAAATCAGTGTTGGAGTTCCAGCCGTCACCAGGAACCTGCCAACACCAACACTCACACACACGAACGCTAGACCCAAGAACAGAGAAAGAATACAGGGGATTTTTTGTGCTGCTAAACTGGCAGCGTTTTCTGCTATTGATTGCTGAATAAATAGAGATTACAAACTCCTAGTCGTGGCCATAATCAGCCCTACAAGCACGGCATGCCGCTACAACAGACGTGCCATCCCACGTCCAACGAACACCCCGCGCAGCTCCTGCAGACGCGCTCAGCACATTCCCATGCATGACCTCCCTACAGACTCGTTCAGCCTAACAACCGGCTGACTTATTCAGCTAAGACACAAGCACACACAGACATGTGAGCATCATGATTTACACTAACATTCTCCTCCTAAACCTGATGCTAAAACTTGATGTTGACAACGCTAATTCGATCGCGCAGCTCCTGGAACTTGACACGAGCAAGTGACTTCGTCATTTTTTCCACTAAGGGCCATGCCCGAATTTCATTACCATGGCAACGAAATTACAAAGTTTACATAGTTCATTAGAGTAGAACCAAAACTCACTTCCCAGCTAAACGAGATAGAAGGCAGCTAAATGAGACAAGCATATAGTTTAGGACTAGCACAAAGGGCTGACCATCCTACTAAGTCTATCAAACATCAACAAATGAAAGATTCTAGTACACATTGAGGGGCTGCTAGACCCACACCAGCTAACACAGGCAAAAGCTTCTTCCAGGCCAAAACGAGATCTTCACAGAAATTGACAACTTGATTTCTTTTTTCCCAGCACCCCCTGCGTTACTGCAGCAGCACTGTTCCTGATCTTGGCTCCCCCTGATCTTGGCCTCTGGGGTGATGTAGTAGCGCCGCATTCTTGAGCACCTCAGCTCCAGCTTCCAGCACTGCTTTGCCCTCCTCCTTTTGAAGACCTGCCCAGTATTTGAGAAAAGAAGAAATTGAGCAAATGATCTCAGTAGGATATCTAATTATTTTCCTTTGAAAGCAGGCATTGTTGCGCGCTTGCCATATAGCCCAGCAACTCGCAGCTAAGCCTACCATATGTATATTTGAGTTTTTTGGCATGTATTTCTCACACCAGACCCAGAATTGCTCCATATTAGGTGGTCTGCAGTCTGCTCTTACCACCCAGGCTATAAGACTCCAGACATACTTGGCTAAAGGGCAGTCAAAAAGAGATGCATTAAATTCTCCTCCTTGTCACAGAACCTACAATGTTGGTCTCCTTGCCAATTTCTCTTAATCATATTATCTTTTGTTAGAATTGCATTCTGTGTTAGCAGCCACATGAAAACTTTAATCTTCAGAGGGATTTGTGCTTTCCAAATTTTTTTATTTGAACCCCCAACCTCCCCTATACATAAATGTGTATACATAGACAAAGAAGATTTTATGTTTTCCCCAAGCCCAGGAGGGCTTATCCTTTTGTTGACCCAGAGGACAAGCCAGCAACATGTCCCTGAGCTGTCTTAGCTGATTTTGGTCATACTCATCTAACCATCTTCTGAAGGTTAGCCTCCACCCTCTTTGAGCCCTTTCTGCAACAGAAGTATGCTGCTCATTGTTTATTTCATACAAAGTTCTGAATTTACTTTTCAAGGCTATGTTTCCACACCATGGGTCTCCCCAAAAATCTGTGTCAGCACCATTCCCTACTTTCATAATTCTGCTAGCCAGATATAGGTCTTTTATTTTAATTAGGTCATTCCACATAGGGGAATTAGTTGGTTTCTCTCCCAGACTAGCAATCCAACCTTTCACCCTATATTTTTTCCTGACTATTTCTTGCCAGAGACCTTCCTCATGCTCAAATTTCCACCACCACTTACAAAGAAGACTAATATTCATTTTCCTTATGTCCTTTACTCCTAGACCTCCTTTCTTTTTTGGTTTAGTAATCACTGCCCACTTCACCAAGTGATATTTCCTTTTGGCAGCCCCTCCTTGCCAAAAAAACTTTTTCCTTGTCGAGTCTATTTTCTTGATCACTGTTTTTGGTAGCATATACATGGACATAGCATAAGTTGGTATACAGCTTAGACAGGCATTTAGCAAAATTAGTTTGCCCCCGTATGACAGTGAGGAACACTGCCACCCCTCCAACCTTTTTATGATTTTTAAATTCAGAGCCATCCAATCCTTTACATGAAGCCTAGAGCCAGAAACTAGGACTCCTAGGTACTTTATTGGCCAAACCCCAGTAGCGCAGTTTATCAGTTCAGAATACTGCAAGGCTTTTTGTTCATCAGAGGAAACCATGATAATCTCACTCTTACCGAAATCTATCTTTAAACCTGACATCTTTTCATATATATACAAGAGAAATTTCATGTTTGTCAACGTTTCCAGGTCATCTTCCATGCACAAGATAGTGTCGTCAGCATATTGTAAAATAGCCGCACCTCTGGGGATTATGTTTGGGATGAGCCCCTTCACCAAATTGTTTCCCTGTGCTATCTGGACCATCTTTGCCAAGCAATCAGCAGCTAAATTAAAAAGCAGAGGAGATAAAGGATCTCCTTGCCTTACTCCTTTTCTACTTTTAAAGTAGCTGCCCATATTGTCATTCACTTTAACACTCAGGGTCCCACTGTTGACTACCTTTTTAATCCACTTACACCAAGTTTTGCAGAAACCCCTTTGTTCCATATATTCAAACAGGAAGCCCCAACTGATCTTATCATATGCTTTTTCAAAATCTAGTTTTAGCACTATCCCATCCTTTTTTTCCTTCTGGTTTCATGCAGTATTTCATGCAGACTCAAGACCCAATTCATGATATTTCTGCCTTTTATAAAGGCATTTTGACTTTTATTTATTATCCTACTCATGCAATCCTCAAACCTCAACATGAGAGGTTTGGTTATGATCTTGTAACTAACATTTAACAGGCAAATTGGTCTGTATTGCTGTATTTTGGAAGCTTCTTTTATCTTTGGTATTAGAGTTATGACTCCATAATTTAGTCTGTCCACATCCAATTCATGCTTCCAGAATTCATGGATCATGTCCATAACATCCTATTTTATTACCTCCCAGCATTTTTGATAGAATTCTACAGGCATGTGATCAGGTCCTGGAGCTGTATTCCTTTTCATTGACTTGATCACCTTTCTTATTTCCTCTTTTGTAAAAGGCTGGGTTAATTGTAAGTTTTCTTCCTCAGTAATCTTCTCTTTTTGCTCCCAGCAGTTTGGGTCTAAAGAGAACATCGGACTTTCAGAGGGTCCAAAGAGATTTTTATAATATTCTGTTGCATGTTGCAATATATCTTCTTCTTTGTCTATGATTTCACCCTCTTTTTCTAATTGGAATATATTGTTTTTCCTTTTTTTCCATTTGCCTTTTTATGAAAGTAGTTAGTGTTGTTATCTCCTTTTAGCAGCCAATTCTCATTTGATCTCTTATGCCAGTATAACTCCTCTTCCTCCAGTAGTCTAGAAAGTTCAGTTTGGATAAAATACTTCCTACCTAAAAGAGTTGGAGTCAGGATATTCCCTTCTTCTACTTCTTCTATCTCAGCAAGCTCTTTTTTCAATATCAACGTATACTTTTTTGTATGCCCTCTTAGACTGTCCCCCCAGCCTTTCAGGAATTTCCTGACTCTCCCTAACTTGATACACCATTTCTCTGTTGCATTCTGGATAGTAATAGGTTTTCCCCAAATCTCTTTTATTTTTGGCAGGAAATCCTCATGTTTCAGCCACGATGTTTCAAAGCAAAATTTTCTGGATCTTTTGACTGTATTTTGTTCAGTACACAACAACAAAGGGTTGTGATCTGACATCATACTTGGATTTTCCCTTAAGTTTGTGAGAGGGAAGATAGCTTCCCACTTATCATTCATTAACACTCTGTCAAGTTTCTCCAAGGTTGGGTCAGCCTGGTTGTTACTCCAAGCGAACTTCCCCCCATTTAACTCAATCTCTCTTAGCCCATAGGAGTTGATAATCCAATTGAACAAGTCTGAGTATCTATTGGTGTGGAAGGTATTATTTTTTTCACTACTGAACCTTAGAATGTTGAAGTCACCTCCCACGATTAAAGGCAGGTTGGTTTTAGCACATATACTTGAGAACTCCCTTAGGAACTGTTCCCTAGTCTCCTCCTGAGCTGGGCCATAAACTGACTAGTCTAAATTTTTTTAAGTTTTTTATCCAACACCTGAGCCTCCACAGCAAACTCATGATCTACTACCTTGATAAGCTCAAAATTTTCCTTCTTTAGTCCACAGAGAATCCCCCCAGATCTGCCTTTTGAGGGCAACCAATGCCAGGCATAATTCCCATTAGGGTCAATAATTCTAAAAAACTTATCTATATAACTTTTTTTCATTGTTTCCTGGAGACCAATGAAGTCTGCAGAAGTTTCCACCAACAGATTTTTGATATCAGTCTTCATCCCTTTCTTTCCCACTCCCCTACAATTCCAAAAAATCCCTATCATTGCTAACTTTTTTCCATGCAACCCCCTTCCTGAGGTTGTACTTAGAACAAGATCTAAGTACCCCTCCACCAGGGGGAGTGGACTCATCAGAAGGATGTCCCTTCCCTCCCTCTGATTGCTCTTTTCTTCTCTGTAATCTCTTTTTATTTCTTTTTTTCATTCTGCTAGTCATAATTTGCAAATCCTCTTCCTCAGAAGAGTTAGACTTCCAATCAAGATATTTCATCTCCTCTAAGGGGAGCATTTCCTTTGAGTCTCCTTTATCTTAGTCTTCTATGTTAGAGAATTTTTCATTCAAATTAGCTCTAGCAATTTCTAATTCTTTCAGAATGTCAAATTTTTGTAAATCACCTTCTCCTATTTTAACCCCCATTTTCCTAGATCTACTCATAAGATCAGTATTACTAAGAACTGCAAAGGAGTTCTTTAGGTTTAGATGGTTACCTTCCAGGTTCCTCTTTTGTGCAGCCAAGGTTGCTTTTTCAGCTATGTTAATAGCTCCTAGTCCTTGCTCCTTGACTCTTTGACTTTGCCTGATTGCTCCTTGTTCAGGTGTTGAACTCTTCTTTCTGTGACTTGTCCCACAAATTGCCATCATGGGATCCAGCTGGGCTTTTCCCCCACCCATCACTTCCTCCTGGGAGTCAGTCTCTTTTTCATTACGCTCAATCTCAGCTGAATCATCCTCCAATTCTTCCCTGTGGGGAGACATCTGAGCAGCTCCCCCTTTTCCCGCCAACCTCTCAGATAGACCATCAGACCCCTTCCCCCCAACTCCAGTAGTTTTTGTGAACTCCCCTGAGAGCATGCCTGTCTTGTTACCTATTCCTTGAGAGGATTCAGGGATCTTGTCTCCACCGAGCTCAGTTGGTTGGCTCAGCAGTCCAGGTTGTGTCTGTTCTTGACTGGAAGGTTCAGTCTCTGGGGCTTCTTGCGAGGCTCCAGTTGGCCTGGGGAAATCCATCTGGGTATCATTGGTTACATTCCTGTCCATTATCCCTTCTTCCGTTATTGTCCCCCTGTTTTCTCTTTCTTTATCCTCAAGAGTCAAATCTTTATAGATGGTGTCTTTTTCTTTGTTCATAAACACTTTGGCCTCAATAACAGTCAAAGGGTCAAGCTTACTTTTGAACAGATTTGTGCCATATTCATTGAAAGCTACAGAGTTGTTTTCATTGATTTGCAGTCTGAATATGTTTCCAATTTCATTTTTCTGAAAGGTGCCAAAATTCCAGTGCCCACCTGGTGAGATTAGTTCATCAAAAGCGTCATCATTTTCTGGCTTGTATGTGTTTCTTTATCAAGGTCCCCATCTGTCTGCATTTTGTCCTCTTGATCCTTTTTCCCATTATCCTCACCCAAATTCATCCCCTGTGTTTCCTGCATATTGACATTTTCCCGTGATCCCTTTTGAGTTCCTACACTGTGTTGTTTCCTAGTGGGTTGGGCTGAAGTCCCAGCTTCAGCATCATGCTTACCAGAGAGGTCCCCTTGGAAACTTCTATCTTCTCCCTTCTTATGCTTCTTGGGTGAAGGGTTATCATTCCCATCATTTGCTCTTGTCCAAGTATTCCATCCAGGATTGTTAGCCCCTTCAACTTGCACCTCTCTTTGAAAAGTAAAATCATAGAAGTGCATGTCTAGCAATCCTTCTACCACAGCAGGGACTTTGGTAATGTCTCTACATCCTATCCTGACTCTGACATAATCCCATCTTTTAATGTTGGGTTTATCCACCTCCAGAGGGATGCCCACTAAAGAGGCTACAAAGCATGCTCTCTTGTCAGTTTTCTTTTCCTGTGGGATGCCATAAATCCTGACCAAGCTGATTCCAGTTTAGATTTGGCTCCAGCATTTGGATTCCAAGGTTCTACTTTGAATGTCACACCTGGGACAGTGCCCATCATCACACCATTAAAAAAGCCAATTCTTCTACTTTTTTAGCTGTTGGAAACTTCATCTGGAATTTATTCTCAGCAATTTTCTTGGCATACCACCTCCAGGTCGAGCTGGGACCTGCTTGAGCTCTGAATTCTCCTTCTACCTGTTTTGCTGTCACTGCCCCATCCTTAATGGTAATCAAGGCAAAGTTTGAAGCTTCTTTGGAATTTTCCCCACTTTCCTCATCCTGGATCACATGGAATCCAAGTTCTGATGCAGCAAGCCCACAGAAGGGGGCAATACACTCCCAGGGTGCCATTTCATTACATACTCTAGCCACATGACCCTCATTCTTGCACCTAGAACATACAACAGGTCTGAAACATTCTTCTGGTCTGTGACCAACTCTTCCACATCTTTTGCATACCCCTAGGTTTTCTCTGGGCTCTTCTGTGACAGGGTCAGTTTCTTTTCTTTTCAGGTTTTCATTTTTGCCATTACATTCAGCTGTTGTAACTTCCTGAACTCCTTTAACCGTTGATGTTTTATCTTCTCCCTCCTACTGCTGCTGTTGCTTCTCTTCCTCCTTGTTTTTAGGTTCCATGTTTTGCTTCAGATTCTGCCGCAGGTCAAAGTGCTGCTCTCTGTTAGGGTTTTGGTTAAACTGTCGATCATACTCTCTTTGCCTCCACTGCTGATGAGGTGGTCTAGCTCCCCTGAAATTCCCCCTCCTCGAATCCCACTGCCTAAACCCAGGTCTCTGGCCGGTGCTTGGCTCAAATCCCCCATGTCCTCTAGCATCCCGACCTTCTCGATTATCTCCCATAAACTGCCTGTGTCTCCCATGGAACCTGTTATCCATCTTCCTTGATCGAGGTGGGCTTTGCACGACCTGAACAAACGATCTTGAATCGCCTCCTAGAGTTGACCACGAATCGCCTGTACCTCTGAGGGGTACCGCTCGTGGTTGGAAATCAGGATTTCGTCTCCTCTCAACAGGGATTGAAATCACTTCAGAATTTCCCGCTTGAAAACTTCTCCCCCAAAGATGCGAGAGATCGAAACCACCCAACGAATTTGGAATGGGGGTGGGGGTTGTATGATGCTGGACCTTCGACAACGAACACGTAGGGTTCGTCGTCTTAGGGTTAGGGTTACCTTGCGGTGGCGATCCCGTAAATGGTGGTGGCGGATCTGGCGGTAGCGGGGGTGGATCTTCTCGAGGACGCGAGTCAACGTGAGAAGATGTGGGGTGAGGGGGAGATGGTGTGGGCTGGCCCCTCCACATCAGCTGCGGCCATTCCTCTGACCTCCATGGCCCAGCTTCCAGGCAGCCATGGCGGTTGGATGTTTGACACGTGCCCGTGTCGCAACCATCAACACCTAGTCCATCGTGAGCCAGGCATTCCTCCAGGCTGACTGGGTCCTGTCGCGAGGTCTCCATCACCGGGAAGCACCTCGCCGGCGGTGGCGATGCCAGCGAGCACGCGCCCCGTGATGAGGGTGAGTCGAGGGCGGCGAGCGTCACCATTCGTTCGACCTTTGGCGCCTCAGACCATCATCTTTAATCGCAAGTGACTTCATCATGATATCTGCAAGCTGGTCACCCGTTGGAACCTGCTGCAGAACAATCCTCCCATGCTCCACACACTTTCTGATGTAGTGATACTTGGTCTCTACGTGCTTACTCCTTTCATGGTGGACAAGATTTCTTGCCAAATCAATGGCAGATTTGTTATCAACCTTGAGAGTTGGTGCTCCAAGCTTGCCTCCAACTAGATCTTTCAAAGAACCGAGCCAACCAAACTCCCCGACAAGCACCATAGGCACTGCTACATACTCAGCTTCACATGAAGACAATGCCACCACTTTCTGCTTCCCAGAATTCCAAGTGATTGGGCTTGCTCCAAGACAATACAGCATGCCACTTGTGCTCTTCCTATCATCAACATCACCAGCATAATCACTGTCACTATAGCCAATGAGTTGATGATCACCCTTCTCCCCTCTGTTGTAGAACACTCCAAGGTCTAGTGTCCCGGCCACATACTCCGAGCAAGTGCTTCACGGCCAAGCGGTGATCCTCCCTCTCGCTTCTCCAGGAATGCGCTCACATAATTGACAAGCAAAGGTAATGTCGGGCCTTGTGTTCATCGGGTAACGCAGCCTCCAACTAAACTTCGTACTCTCGTGGCATCCACCGAGGACTATCACTCTCCTTGCTCAACTTCAGCCTTGACTCCATAGGGACCGCACAAACATTGCACTCGGACGGACCACTCCTCTCCACCGGTTTTGCCGCATAGGATGCCTGTCCAATTTTGATTCCATCTTCTCGTCTGCCGAACCTCAAGGCCAAGATAATATGACAAGAGGGCCCAAATCACTCATACCGAACATCTCTTTCATCTCTACCTTGAACTTATTGATCCCAGAGTGCCTTGTGATTATCAGATCATCCACATACACTCCAACTATAAGCTTCTCCTCTCTTGTGCTACGAATGCACACGCCGTGTTCAGCCTCACTCTTCTGGAAACCAAGTGCCAACAATGTGCTGTCTAACTTAGCATTCCAGGCCCTGGGTGCTTGTCTCAAGCCATAGAGCACCTTCTTCGACTTGAGAACCTTGTGCTCGCACCTTGAACAACATATCCTTCAGGCTGAGCAACATACACCTCCTCCTGCAGATCTCCGTTTAGGAAAGCGCTTTTCACATCCATGTGATGCACCTCCCATCCCTCATGAGCCGCCACAGCCAGTAAAACCCGAACAGATTCCAATCGAGCAACTGGAGCAAAGACTTCAGTGAAGTCAATACCTGGGCGCTGCACATATCCCTTGGCCACCAGGCGCGCCTTATGCTTCACGATCACGCCGCGCTCGTCCCTCTTGACCTTGAAGACCCATTTCAGGCCAATCGGCTTGTGGCCGGGTGGAAGATCGACGAGGTTCTAGGTCCTGTTCTCCTCGATCGACTGCATCTCCACCTCCATAGCACGCCTCCAGCACTCCTCCTTCTCTGCTTCCTTGAAGGATGTCGGTTCTTCTACTGATGCGAACAGTAGCCCCCACCGTCGAGTACACGAGGTATCGGACCCGGCGGAGACTCGGGTCCCAACACGTGGTCGAGCTTGCGGAAGCGTGCAGGGGCATCGTCGTTGTGCTCAGCATCCAAGAGCTCGTCGAAGTTGCTCGGTGGCGACACGAGCTCGACGGGTGTAGACGAGATCGTTGCCTCGCTTGGCATCGTGAGCCTGCTCAACACCGCGGGCGCGCTATGCGGTGCTCCTGGTGTCTTGAGCACGCTCGGTGTCGTGGGCGCGAGAGGAGAGTTCGCAACAGCAGTTATCCTCCCTGCTGGCTCACCCCCAACGACCTGCTCGATGTGCTCTGGGTACTGGATGACGAACTCCTCCTTGCCTCCATTCCCTGCTCCTTCTGCCTCCACGCCCCAGTCCCACTGGGCCCCTTCGTCGAACACCACATCACGCGTCACACCCACGCGCCCATCCACAGGATTGTACACCCTGTAGGCCTTGCATCCCGTCTCATAGCCGACGAAGATCATCGGCGTGCTCCAGTCCTCAAGTTTCTTTAGGTGGGGCTTCATGTTCTTGACATGAGCAATGCAGCCAAAAATACGGAAGAAGCTCACCGCCGGGCGTTCGCCGTGCCACGCCTCGTAAGGCGTCTTCCCGTTGAGGCTGCGCGTCGGTGATCTGTTGAGGATGTAGACCGCCGTGTTCATGGCCTCGCCCCGGAACATCCCGGGGAGCCCCTTCGCCTTCATCATGCTCCGCGCCATACCTACCACCGTCTAGTTCCAGCGCTCCACGACCCCGTTCTGTTGCGGCGAATACGTGGCCGTGAGCTGCCGCTGAACGCCTGCCTCTGCGCAGTATTCCCCGAACTCCATAAAGGCGAACTCCCCCCTCGGTCAGTGCGCAACACCTTCAGCTTACGTCCTGACTTCAGCTCTGCCGTCGCCTTGAATCGTCGGATGGCCGCCGGTGCCTGGTCCTTGCCTTCAAGAAGACAGAGCCACATGTACCAGCTCATGTCGTCTACCAGCAGCAGGAAGTAGAGGTTGCCGCTTGGTGTCGTCGGAGTGATGGGCCCGCAGATGTCCCCATGCACCAGCTCGAGAACGTCGTCAGCTCTGCGCCGTGCCTGAGACGGGAACGGGCTCCTCCTCTGCTTCCTGGCCAAGCAGCTGTCACACAACTGATCAACGTGATCAATTGGTGGCAGCCCCCGGACCATGTCACCGCTCTGGAGCTTCTTCAACACCTGGAAGCCGATGTGGCCGTACCGCTGGTGCTAGAGCCACACCGTGTCCGCCTTGCGTGCCGTCAGGCACACTGGGCGCGCGATGTTGAGGCGGAGAGTGTACAGCCGGCTTGGGGAGCGCTGCACTCGAGCAAGAAGATGACTCTGCTCGTCGTGGATCTGCATCACCCCATGCTTGACATGGATGTCGTAGCCCTCTTCATCCAGTTGACCGACGCTGATGAGGTTGGTGTCGAGGCGCGGGATGTAGTAGACAACGTTGAGGCGGCGGTGCTCCCCATTCTTGCAGGAGAACAACACCACCCCACGTCCCTCTATCTTGACCACCGAGCCGTCGCCGAACCGCACCGTCCCGACCACGCCGTGGTCGAGCTCGGAGAAGACATCCCGCGACCTGGACATGTGATTAGTCACGCATGTGTCGAGGTGCCAGAGCTCGCCGTCGACGACGCCTCCTCCATCGATCTGCGCGAAGACCTTGTCCTCCTCCAGCTCCACTAGGCGCCCACCGACCTGCTGCCATACCGCCGCCGCCGCCACCCATGTGGCCGGTAGGTTCACCGTCGGCGCCTCCGCGCGGCGGACGGATTCACCGCCGGCGCCTTCCTAGCGGCGGGCTGCCGCACACCCGCCGACGCATCCCCGCGCCGCCGGTTGCCTCACCAGGGCTGGCCCGGCTTGCGCCATCTGCTTCCACATCCCCCCGGCGCCGCCGGAGCCGGTGCGTTGACCTGCGTGGGGGCGCAGGAGATCCGGATCGAGCTCATCCTTACCATCAGTAGGGTCTCTGCACGTTCCTCCACCTGGGCCGTATGGGCCGCTTGGTTCTTGGGCTTCATCGGGCACTCATGAGCCCAGTGTCCCGTCTTCCTGCACTTGCGACATTGGTCCGCCGCCACCTTCTGGCCCGGTCCAGCATCCGAGCCACTGCCGGACGGAGCGCGTCACGCACGCCCGCGTCGTGCGCCGGACTTCGATGCGGCGGAGGAGCCCGAGCCATCCCCTTTCTCCCGCCGCGCCTGCACCTCCCACTGGTCTCGGGTGAGATACAGCTTGCCGTCGGCACGCGGCGGCGGTGCCTCGTCGTCCTCGGCATCGGCCTCCTGTGCCGCACGTAGGCGCCCGCTTGCGTCCTCCAGCGTCAGCGTGGCGAGGTCGGCGGAGACTTGGATCGCAACAGCCACCTGGCGCAGGGACTTGGGGACGACACAGAGCAGCTTCTCCACCATCCTCCGCCATGGAACTGCCTCACCCACCGTCTCCAGCTCGGCTGCGAGGTTCTGCAAGCGGATCGTGAAGTCGTCCCCGCTCTCCCCGGCGGTGAACTTGATGTTCTCAAACTCGCGGAGGAGGCGTTGCGCCTCCGTCTTCTGGACCTGGTCGCTGCCGATGCGTCTGGCCTTCACCGAATTCCACGCCCCCAACGCAGTCTCCTTAGCCGCCAGCACCGCCACCATCTCCGGCGGTACCGCGCTGGTGATCGCATCGAGCGCCATGCGGTCCTCCTGGAACGAGACACCGCCGGGCTCGATCGCTTCCCACAGGTTCCTCGCCTGCATCTTCACCTTCATCACCAATGCCCACTGGGTGTAGTTGGTCTTGGTGAGCTTCGGTCAATTCGGCGCGTCGCCGATGATCTCCCGCACCACGCGCACCGTCTCACCACTCCCGCCGGTGACGTCAGTCTTTCCAGACTTCTTTGGCGATAAGGGATGGGTCTTGATGCCGCCTGACTTGTCCCCGTCGACGTTCATCTTCTTGTCAGCTGCGTCTGCCATGAGCGCCCACCTGATGGCCGGATCTCGATGCCAGCGGCGGTACCGCGCCGTGATCGACTCCCTCGGCTCCTCTTCCCGGCTCTGATACCAAATGTTGGAGTTCCGGCCGTCACCAGGATCCTGCCAACACCAGCACTCACGCTAGACCCAAGAACAGAGAACGAATACAGGGGATTTTTGGTGCTGCTAAACTGGCAGTGTTTTCTGCTATTGATTGCTGAATAAATAGAGATTACAAACTCCTAGTCGTGGCCATAATCAGCCCTACAAGCGCGGCATGCCGCTACAACAGACGTGCCATCCCATGTCCAACGAACACCACGCGCAGGTCCTGAAGACGCGCTCAGCACATTCCCATGCATGAGCTCCCTACAGACTCGTTCAGCCTAACAACCGGCTGACTTATTCAGCTAAGACACAAGCATACACACGTGAGCATACACGTGAGCATCAGGGTTTACACTAACAATCAAAAGGAGAAAAACTACTAAAATCGAGCCATGGGACAATCAGGCAAAGAACAAAACATTTCGAGACGGGGGATCTCACGTAGAGAACCGGTGGGATCTCATGAAGATGGAATGGATGAATCACCTCACCTCCTGCGGTAGCGAGTCATCTCGACGTTGTGGCACCTGCCGCAGGGTGCCGACCGGAAGACGCTGACCGGGTCTTCGTGCTCGAAGCGCATGGCGCGCGCGCCGCACGGCACTGCGGCTGCTGCCGCTGGGGGCTTAGGCGCCACCGCGCCGGCTCCAGGGAAGGGGATGGCTACGACGCCAATGAAGGGGATCGCTACGGCGGCAGCCGCATCCCTTCCTCGCCCTTGTCGTATCGCGGAGAGGAGCGCACTAGCAAAGCAAAAAGAAACAGAAAGAAAACCAAAATAAAAAAACAGATATTGTTGTGTGGGGCCACGATGTCAGCCTGCCAAACAAAAACCAGCCAGAGCAATCATCATATCAGACGGACCAAGACGACCAAAACAAAGCAACAGACGTACAGAAAATCAGGTGACGGGAGCCAGAGAAACACCCAAAGCAAAAGTTAGCTTTTCCCTTTTTTTAACATACTAGTACGATCATCTTAAAGAGACTTTTTATATTCTTTATAAATGGTAGAAATAAAAATTTTGGTGAAAAAAAACTTTCAACATCTTATCTAAATGGAAATCCAGATATAGCTATCTTTTATTTCAGATTTTTCGCTAGTCAAATATAGCAGACGAGAATGACTCTGTAGCATGCACATAAGAAATAGAAAAACTGTTGGAAAGTGAAAAGATATAAAAATCGAGTTTTATGCAAATGACTCTCTAAATGATGATTTAGAGAGTAAAATTTAGAAACTCTCGGAGATGTAACAGGTGTAAACGTGGCTGGTTCCAAAGAAAAGGGTAGAGCTTATAAGGCCTAACAATAACGAGGTACACCAAAAACACACTACCGGAAACCGGCTTTTTCCCGTGAGCCAAAAGTCGGGCTCATGGTAAAACACCTTTTTGCTGATGGCTAAGAGGCAAACTCATGGCAAAAATCTTGGCTCACGACAACAAAGCAATTTGCCGTGAGCCTCGACAGGCTCACGACAAATAGCCATTTTGCTGTGAGCTAGATTTCAGGCTCATGACAAATTTTAATGTTGCAGTGAGAAGGGTTCACATTACCGGTGGCTACCGGTCTGGTAACCGGTCGATTTTTTCATCCCTAACCGAACCTAAAAACCAGCCAGCTCGGTAAACCGTCCAGTAACACCGGTTAACCAATCTGGTTTTATTGTTTCGAAAAGCTGGCCAGGTTCGGTAATTGGAACTCTCGCCGTGAGTACTTCTTTGGCCGACAGCAAAAAGCCCTTTTCTCAATAAAAACATTGTCATAGCTTTTTAACGCATTTTTAATCTTTCGTATACTAAACTTTTATACTTCCCATATATGAAATGACCTTGATGCCACCTAGAGGGGGGTGAATAGGCGGGACGACCAAATAAAACCTTTTCCCCCGAAAACTTGAGCTTCACTGGCACAGGCGGTTAGACCGCCCCTGATGTGGTGAACCACAGGGGGAGGTTAGACCGGGTCCTAGGGCGGTTAGACCGCCCTGGCCAGTAAGCCTGCAAAAACAACTCAAGCCTTCTCTTGACTTCTAGCACGAACTTAAGTTCTTGAGTTGCTACTGTAGATGATCACGAGCAGGGTAATGATCCCTGCACTCACAGACAAGCACACCCAAGTAGATCGAGCGGAAGCAATGTAAATATGCTAGAGATCAAGACAAGTGAGGCAAACCACAAAGGAGAGATGAGGATTTGTTTCCCGAAGTTCACCGCCCACAAAGGAACGACTACGTCTCCGTTGAGGAGCTTGTAAGGGAATTCTCCCACAACAAGCCGAGTCTCTTTCAACCACTTTCTTGTTTCCACTAAGGCGATCTTTTCCACGAATACGCAAGATCACAGCCCTTACAAACTTGCTGCTGCTCACCACAACCTTGGGAGCTAACCGGCGACGCCTAGCCGTCTAGGAGGCGAACCTCCAAGAGTAACAAACGCTTCAAAGACTTTCCGATGTGAATCACAAGTGCTGAAGCTATGGGATGCTCTAGCTCAGCTCACACAAGCTCACAAAGGCTTAAACTCTCAACCCAACACAAGGATATGGCTTGAATAGCAAATCTCACAAAGAGAGAGTTGGGGAGTGTTTCTTTGGCTTTGCCTTATGAAAAACAGCAGGGGAAGCACCTCAGCAACCCTAGCAACAGCAGCTCCAATAAGTGGAGCTCGTGGGGTACTTATACCCCTCACAGGGAAAACTAGCCGTTAGTTCTCTGACAAAGGCGGTTAGACTGCCTGGTCAGGGCGGTTAGACCGCCCCCAATGGTCAGTTTGAAAAACTAGCCGTTGGGCTGCCAGGGGCGGTTAGACCGCCCCCCTAGGCGGTTAGACCACCCTAGGCAGAGAGAGCCCAAAAACCCTTCTCTCTTCTCTTAAGCACTTCCAACACGAGTTGAAGTGGCAAAGGCTGGGTTAGAGGTTTGTTAGACTACTCAGGGACTCTCTCAAGGCTAGTTCTCACTTAGGTCAACTAATGAGCACTTTTGATCTTTTGTCTTAGAGCTAATGTTGCATCCCACTTGATAGTACGACATACCAAAAACTCAGTAATAATATAAAATCAGTTGATCACTTGATCTTGTAAATCTTCAATCTTGTCGTACTTTTGTAATTCCAATATGAGGGCTTTTAACATAGCCGATGTCTTGAGCAACTCCGTACTTGAGCTAGTGACTTAGGATTTTCCTTTTTTGCTTGAGAGTGAACACTTTAATCCTTAAGTCACTCCATATTGCCAATCACAACATTTTGATGTGTTGCATTTCTTCCCTCGGTTAAGGCTTGGATATGATACTTGAAGACCCCACGGATGCTAGAACTTCACCTTAGCAAAACACTAATGGCGGCCGGTCCAAGACCCCAAAGATTGCTTAGTCCCTCACCCTAGACACCTCGGTCGATCTCTTCATCACTTACCCAATCCACTTTGAGTTCCACTTTGCTTCATATGTTTGTTCTTGATTGACAACGAATATGCAAGCTTCCTTTTAAGAACCATTGAGTTTACACTCATCCTTATGTCCTCTTTCAATTTCCACATGAAGCCTTGCACTTTAGCTTGATAGAATCACCAACTTCTTTTTGAATGATCCCCTTTTTATTTTAGTCAAGCCACCACTCTCTTTGGAGACATGTATTTCATCTTCACAAAATATCCCCAAAATATAAGTCCATTTATTCTTGACATTAACCTTTGTGCATAAATGAGGACCATGTGTGGTTCGAGGACCGGTGGATGGTCGCTTCCTTGTGTGATGAGTGATTGACAACGTTGTGTGGACTGATTCTTGGCTAAGTATTGCAGGTGCAGGTTGCGGCTTGACTGGTGTTGGTGCAGGTGAAGAACAAGCGCGAAAGGTCGTCGCCGGTGAGGCCTCCAGGTGTGGAGAAGACAAGTATGCTTCGTTCGAGGGACCCGGTGGCCAGCGGGGTCAAGTGCGGGCCGCATGGTGGCATGAACAGCAAGATGAAGTCGTGGACGATTTCTTGGTAGAGCCTCAAAACCAAGGTCGAGCCGGGACTACGTGGGAGCCGAGTCATGAGTGGAGATTGGCGGAGGCTACACCGAGTTCGCGGGGTTTCCGGTGGTTCACCAGAAAACCACTGGGTTCCTTGGTTGATCCACAAAGCCAAGACCGAAGAACCGAAGATGGTGCTGCAGCAGTGCCAGACCGGTCTGACCGGTGGGTCTGACCGGTCTGACCGGTGGGTACCGGTCTGACCGGTGAGGAGCACCGGTCTGACCGGTGTGCGACGACGCAGTCCGGAGACTTCGAAGCGGAGGACACGCGTCGGGATCGCATGGCTTGCGTCGAGGCTACGCAGGGTGCGGTCGCCGGGCATCCGTCCGATGGTGAAGACATGAAGACTTCCAAATCCGCCCTTGAGGGGATTGTATCCCTAGTTATTAGGAAAGGGCATTTTAGACATTCGGTTGCCTCCATATAACCCAAGAGGTGAGAGGATGGCAGCTAACTCTTGGAACCCTAGCTCATTAGTTTTTCCTATTTCCCACCTATTTTCCTTAGGTTTTCCTTAGAACTAGCAAGAGAGCTTCACGGAGAGATCTTGTTGAGAGGGATGGATGATCGGGCGGCTTGCTAGACCTTGTACGAACCTTTGTTTCATGTATAGATGATTCGGCGTGGTTCCTCAAGGTTTGGATGTGTTTTCCCCGGTTGTTCTTGGTGGTGATTTTCGGAGCCCTCTCTCGGTGATTTCTTTGGGTTGTTTTCAGGACTTTTCTCTTGGGGATTTGATGGGGGAAATTTGTGGGAACCCTTCGTGGTTATTTGGGCTGTGATTCCCCTCCCAAATCTGTGAGTAAAGGTGCTCGATTTTGGGGTTTCTTGAGTTCTTGGGTTGGAAGTGCTCTTGGCGGGATTTCCTTGATTCCTCCTTTTTGGACGAGTTTTGGTGGGATTAAACTTGGCTATGGACTCCTCATGAGGTGTTCATAATATCCCCAAAGTCTTGTTCAAGTCCGTGGAGCGATTCGGGAGATCGAGATTTGGATTTGGGGGAGTTGACCCGCGGGTGCTGTTCATCCCGAGCTGCCCAGGCTAGACCGGTATGACCGGTGCTCTTGACCGGTCTGACCGGTGCGAGCCCTCATGGGGTTTTGCTCGGGTGAACGTCTTGGTGTGTTCGTTGTTATCCCGTGTTGCTGCTGTTTCAAGTTTGGGTCAGTTTGGTGGTCGGTTGGCCTGTTTGGTGCCTTGGGGGCTTTCAGGCTGCGATTGGTCTGACCGGTGTGTCTCACCGGTCTGACCGGTGTAGAGCCACTTAGTGAAAGTTGCTCAGTTTCACCAGCAGGGACCGGTCTGACCGGTGGTGCTCACCGGTCTGACCGGTGTGGGTCTGTAGACTCGAGGTTTGGTTTTTCCGCTGCGTTCTCGGTTCGGAAGGTTGTGTGTTGGTTCTGAAGGATCAGATGGCGACTAGAGAGGGGGGAGTGAATAGGAGCCGGTAAAAATTCTTTCCAAAGAACCCGGCCTATACCCTAGTCAAACCCCGGTCACACACGAGCGATGGATCGAATCACACACCAATCGCCAAGACCACGAGGTTATGGATCAACCTCTAGCCCTAGGAATGATTCTTTGAAGCACACGCGGAAGCACAAGAAAGGAGGGGAGGAACCGAACGAAGAAGCAAAGCTCACAGGCTCTGGCGGACCGTCCGGCCAGGAGGGGCGGACCGTCCGCACGGGCCTCGCGGACCGTCCGGCCCTACACCGTGGACCGTCCGTAAAAGCACACAGAACCACCAGAAGCGACCCAAGAAAAACAGACCGTCCGCCAAGGCCGGGCGGACCGTCCGCGCGGGTCACGGACCGTCCGCTACTCAAGCGCGGACCGTCCGCAAACCTGCTGCAACAAAAACCAAAAGCCAAACCGGATCGAAAGCAAGGACGCGCAAGAACACGACGAACACGCGACGAACCCTAGCCGCGCGGACCGTCCGCCCGCACCCACGGGACCGTCCGCCGGTGCGGACAGAAAGGTAAAACACCCGACCCCGAAAGTCAACTCCCCCAAATCATCATCGGATTTCCCAAACGGTTGAAGCTATGGAGACAAGGGTTTGGGCACTTGAAAAGCGTCACACAAGGATGCTATAGCCCAAAAATCTTGCCTCCTAACTCCCTAAATCACCAGGAATCGCGAATCCTTTGAGCACCACCAAAAACTAGAGAACCGAACGAAAAACTACAAATCCAAGTGGTTTCCCGGCGTTTGAGGGCACAAGATCAATCACAAAGATGCACGAGACATCTATCCATGTTTTCCTCAAAGAAATCCGGGGAGAAACCCACTCAAATCCACGGAATCGAACCGGGAACAAAGGCACGAAAACAAGCACAAAAAGGCCACAAAAACACAACCCCGAATCTTCTATACAAACCAGGAAAGATTCACAAGGTCTAGCATGCCGCCCTAGCATCCATCCCTCTCAACAAATCTCTCATGAAGCTCTCATGCTAGCTTAGAGAAAAAGGAAGAAAAATAGCTACGAAAATGAGAAAGGGGAGGGAGGAAATGAAACCCTAAGTCGCAGAGAGAGGGAGCCATCCACACACACTCATGGCTTATATATCAGGTCCCGCCGGAGTGGTAAATGACTCGACTACCCCTCACTTAACTACTAGCGATACAACCCACGTAGGGGCATTTAGGTAATGTTTGTGGGTCTTGCCATCGGACGGCCACGCCTTTGCCGCACCCCGTGTCCTCCCGACGCAAGCCATGCGATCCCGCCGCGTGTCCTCCGCCTCGAAGCTTCCCGACACGCCCGGATCCCGTCTCCGTCGTGTTGGGCCCTCGGACTTGGTTTTGAGGCCCAAACCAAGAAACCGTCCGCCGGTGGTTTTGTGGGCAAACCACCAAACCCCGCGTGCCCGGTCCGGCCTCCCGCCAAACCACTTGACTCGACCGCCACCGTGCACCGGCTCGTCTGTCCATGACTTCATCTTGCTCGTGTCGCCACCATGTGGCCCGCACCCGGGCCCCGCCGTCCACCGGTCCCTCGAACCGAGCCTACTTGTCTCTCCATCTCCCGGAGGCCCCTCAAGGCCGAAGACCTTTCGCGCCCGTTCTTCACCTGCAACAACACGAACTAGGCCGCAGCCTACACCTGCGCACTAAGCCAAGAGTCAGTCCAACACCCGTTGTCAATCACTCATCACTGAGGAGCGGTCATCCATCGACCACTGGGACGCTCCTGGTCCTCAGGTTCCTAGGTCCAGCGGCACTCCAGTGGCTACGTGGGCTTGACCAACCTTGGTAGTGAGTCGGAGACGTGTGTTGGAAGCTATGTTCATCTCGTTGGAGTCTCCATCTCCATCGAGAAGAATTTTTATCGGTTCCCATTCACTCCCCCCTCTCTGGTTCGCCGTATCGGTCCTTCAATAAAAAATCATCCATGTATTTGTCTTTTCCAATGTGAGACATATAATACTCATTCACAAATAAATACTCCAATAATTGTTTATGAATCTCAAGATAAACCTGCTTACAAAATTAGACAAATACATTAGTCCTTTAATCGTTTTGTCATTCAATTCACCAACACAATTAGGGGCCTAGATGCACTTTCAATCTCCTCGTTTTTGGTGATTGATGACAACTCGATTAAAGCTTTACAAAATAAATCGATTAAGCGCAATTTTAATTCTTAGATATAGTTAGAACTCCCCCTCAATGTATGATTTGAATGAAATATAAAAAATTTGGCCTCAAATGCCAAAAGCACATATTAGAACAACAACAATAGAGCTCCCCCTATATCCTAGAATTAGTGGAGTGCAAAAAGATGTGTGTGACGAAATTAAAAAAATAAAACCGTGATGCATATGGCATGACAAGCACTCAACAAAGAGAGGTGTGTGCTGTTTGGC
This sequence comes from Cenchrus americanus, assembly GCA_947561735.1. NCBI lineage: Eukaryota > Viridiplantae > Streptophyta > Magnoliopsida > Poales > Poaceae > Cenchrus > Cenchrus americanus. The sequence goes on along the minus strand of OX387245.1, from coordinate 76,492,473 downwards.
CAGGGGCGGTCAGACCGGGGTTGCAGGCCGGTTAGACCGCCTCCCCATTCAGCCTACAAAAACAATCATCAAACATACTATGCACACAAACTATCACAAGTGTCACTTAAGATACATAAATAAGTTTTACACACCCAGTAGCACTCATACAAATACTCAAGTCAACAAGATATAGTAGAGATCCATTTATTACAGACCAAGTCTCACTCTCAACTCAGAGGGGTAGGGCGGTTAGACCGCCTACCAGTGGCGGTTAGACCGCACCCTACAGAATAGCTACAAACACAAAGCTTTAATTCATCTCTTCTCCCCCTTTGTCATCAAACATCCATAAAGGGCCCGGAGAAGGAAATGCTGCTGCCCAATCACTGCTGCTACCACTGATCCCAAGTGTCACCTCTGTCGCTCGGATTTGCAACTAGGCACATACACACGAGAAACTAGGATATGAAAGAGCTATATATGGATGGATTTCAGAAATAGAGACAAGATTGATTTTCCATACCATAGGAAGTGGCAGGATGATCAAAGAATTCATGTGAGACACGTGCTGCCCACTCATCAGTCGATGGAGGAGGAACCCATGGAGGCGGGGCAGTAGTGTCACCTTCAAACATAGAGTCAAAACCAGTAGGGGTGGTGGTGGAGGAGCCGAGGAGGAAGATGCACCAATGTCTGATCCAAAGTTGCTTCCATACTGATTGTAAAGATCGAAGTTGAGGAAGGCATTCACCCTATCATCCACAGAGGCTATCTCAACCTCTGGAGGGGATGGTGAGATGGGAGACCCAGGTGGCTGACAACCGGCCTGATTGTGAAGAGCCTTCATTGTATCCCTCATCTTCTTATTCTTCTTCCTTTCATCTTGCTGAGTAACTTCAATGTCTCTCTGTGTTTTACACATACCAAGGAAGATACTGATCAATTTGCGAAGAGGGGACGTGTGCTTTTTCTTTTCCTGCCAGGGGCAGTTCAATCGCCCCCAGGCTGATAATCCTCCCAGCTGCTCGGCGCCTCCATTTCTTCAAGGATTTCTTGCTCCTCTTGCTGATCATCCTGTGGAGAGGGCACCCTCACTGTCCTACTATGTTTGGGTTGCAAAGGGCGATGCTTTGTGTCATTTGGATAAACCCTTTGTGTCACTTTCTTGATAATGTAGCTAATGTAGGGACCATAGCTACACAACCTTTGTGGATTTTTAGAAGAGTTCTTTATTTCTTGCCACAAAAAGTCTCCAACATGAAATGCCGGCTCACCGGGCTTCATAGCCGCCATCAAGTTCCTCTGAAAAGCGGTGATGTCTGAGGTGTTGCCATCCCTAGGAGTAAGGGTCTTTCTGAATAGACGGTTGAGGATAGTATAGTATGTATTGCATTTTTGGGATACATAAAAGCCATCCTTTTTGCCTCAAGCGGACCCTCATCATGAAGAAACCTAGCAAACCCATCATCAGGTAACCTGAATAGAGTGAGAAAGTTGGAGAAAGAGAGGTGGTGACTCTCACCCCCAGTCATCCAAAACATGGCTCTGTCACTCCGCCCATCCTCTTTTGGCACATAGCTAAAATACACTGCCGCATAAAACTGGGCAATGAGTTCTTTGTTCTAATGCTGCTTGAACCCCATGAGGGCCTTAATCCCTTTAGCCTCACAGACCTGAATTACCTCATCAAAGATAGGATTATTCTTCCTCTCCATAAACTCCCAATCCACATACTGAGCATCATTAGTGATTTTTGACATTCTACCAGTGATGATAGCAGTGGTGTAGTAGTCCTGCTGAAAGATGGTACGAAACCTGTAATCTGTAATCTGTAGTAGTCCTCTCCTCACTGGCTGGATTAGTTCTTCTTAAGGTCACTGTTGGTGGAAATCGGGCCCGAAGGTGGACGCCGACACAACAGCCCTCTGAGTGTTCCTCTCCCTTCACTACTGCTACGAAGCTACTTCTACTAACTCGGGACAGGGAAAGGAAACAAAGAAATACTTAACAAACCAGGAAATGAAATAAAGAGACACTTAGCAGACCGAAGACCGAAAGACTAGCAGGAGCCTTCGGTGCTCTCTTCTCATTACAGTGTGTCCGTTTCATTACAAGGGATTCACTATTTATAGGAGACCCCTGGGCATGATCATTTGCCTCAATTACACCTTTTCCGTTCCTGACAAAAGGCTTTAAACACTTTACAAGGGTATAACAGTAACTCCCCGCGTCGTACAAGCCTCCAGCGTGTCTTCGTACGACCGAAACACCTTTACACGCGGCGCCCCTTGTCTCTGCCTCGTACGGTGCCCCCTTTACACGTTCGCAGCAGCCACGTGTCGCAGCGCACCGCACCTTCGGCACCGAAACAGCCCAAGATCTCGCCCCGGTCGCGTCGTGCCTTTCGGGACATCTCGCCCGGGCCGCCTCCAGCCCCGGGCCGAGGTGTTCTCGACGCGCGGTACTTCTAGCTCCTCCAAACCTTCGGCGCCGAAGCACAACTGTCCGCGCCTTCGACACCGAAGGCCAGCACCGCTCAGATGGGCTGCTCCTGCACAACAAAACTCACATAACTCGAGCAGCATTAGCGTTTCCGTTAAACCAGCACCGCAAAAACTCCCCCGTGTGGCCGAAGCTGCGCGTGAGCCGAAAATATCAGCCTGGCCGGACGTGGACAAAGCTTCCGAAGGCCATTTTCCCCAACAGTAGCCCCTCGTCAGTGAGGGCCGTCCCGTCCCCAAGATGGGCCGAACTTACAACCAATCCTCCACAGGGCGAAAAACGGGCTTCGAAACTCCCACGGACGGCCCATGCTGGCGCGGATCCAAGTAAAAGACGTGTTTTGCCCTTTGAAGATTTTACCATTGTGAGAGGTGGTCATTGGGGTAAAAAGGTAAATCTGCCAGTTACCGGCGCGATTATCGGCTATGTTGCACTATAAAAAGGGGACTGACCCTTGGGCTGCCCCACCCTGCGGCTGCGCTCTGTATCCACGACGCGTGAAAGCTCCGAAGGCACTGTCGTAAGAGTTCCTTCGTCCCCCGCTGCTTTTGTTCTACTTCGCACTTAGATCGCATACATGGCCCCAAAGATAAGACGCGATGCCGTCGCGAAGGAGATGCCGAAGACGTACACGTTCGGCCGAAGCCAAATTGACAATACCGACGTGGGCTCCCTCGTGAAGTACCACATGGTTGGGGCCGGCCGAGCCCCTGGCCGAGAGACTGTACCGCGGCCTCGCGAGAACGAGGTGATCATCTTCCGCGATCTCTTGTACGCGGGGCTTCGGTTTCCCCTCCACCCCGCCGTCGTCGACATCCTTCGGTACTTCGACATCTACCTGCACCAACTCACCCCCAATGCAATCCTTCGTCTGTCGGTGTACATGTGGATATGCCGCACAACGAAGATCAAGCCTTCCGCTGAGGGATTTGCTTCGGCGCATCAAGTCCACCACCAGCGACGGACGGTCTTTGAAGAGGAGGGGGACCAATTTGTAGAGAAGGACTGCCAATTTGGCTGTCTAAATTTTTCGTACAAGTCCGGCGTGGTGAGCCCCATGACCGCCTACTGGAACAAGTGGCCTTCGGACTGGCAGCAACACTGATTCTACCACACGGTGACTCCTCCCGCCCCCGGAGAATCTCACCCTCTGGCTACGAAGGAGCTGCCTCCCCTTCACGAGTCCTACATGAAGAATCCCTCCTGCCCCGAAGGCGACGAATTTGTGATGATGCTCCGCCGGTTCGCGCGTAAGTACAGCACGTGTGACATCATGGAGGAATACCGCAGCATCCCGGTGTGCCCGCTAGTGGACAGCTGGGCTGTGGCCGACGATTCTTGGGCGGATGACATCGGCAGCATCCCGTGCCCCGACTGGACGAAGGCGTTTGGCTTCACCTCCGATCGTGAGTGCCCTTGGGTCTTTCGGCGTGCCTTACCCTTCGTCTTGTACCTTCGATGTTTCACGCATTGATCATTCGAAATTGCTGATTTGCAGTGCTGAAGAAAAGGAAGGTGGAGGCCCATGGTGATTTCATCCTCGGCCCTGTGTCGCCGAAGGAATTCGAGGATACTGTTACGGAGCTCAACGGGTCTCAAACAAACCGGGTGTTCGAGTTCTTCAAGGTCAATCCGCTTGAACGCGTCGGATTTGCCAAGCACCGTGAGGCAGCCGAGAGGAAGGCTGCCGCGCTTGCGGCCGCCGAAGCAGATGCCGACGAAACGGCGACTTCGCCACGCGCCGCTCCGAAGAAGGCTAGCAAGAGAGGCGCCCCCGCTGCGGCCACCGCCACCGCCGAAGGGAGGGCCCGGAAGAAACTTGGCGGGCGGCCGGCGGACTCGCCCCCATCGCCCAAGAGGACCCGAGTCGTAGACGTCGAGACCGGCCTCGTCGAGGACGTGATTGTTGCCGTGCCACTGCGCTCGGCCGCACCTTTGGCTGAGGCTGGTGGAGAAGCCGGTGGACCACTGCTCGTGCCCCTTAGCCCGAAGGAGAAAGACAACGATGATGTCAGTGATGTTCGCATTGTGTCTTCTGTCGGTGACGCCCCTCGTGGGCACAGCCCAACCGCCTTCTGCCCCGAAGCCCCTCAAGATGAAGGCAAGTCCAGTTCCACCTCCACCAGTTCATCCAGCTCGTCATCTAAAGTTACCGAGTAGTCCGCCTCCCCTTCGGCCACGGTCGCCGAGATGGACGATTTTGTTGCCGCCGCTGAGGAAGACGAAGAGGAGGAACCCGACAGCAACAGCTATCGGGTGACACCGGAGGAGCCCCGAGCCGCTGCTGTCCGCCTTCAAGTTCCCGCCGAAGCCAAGCTGATCGGCAGAAAAAAGATTCGCTTCCTGGGCCTGACAAGCGGCGGACACGAGCGCCAATTCCTGGAAGAGGCAGGGGTGAGCTTCGCTATTCCCCACGAGGAGGAGTACTTCGGGAAGCTCAGCTCCACCGAGCTCACCACCACTTGCAGGGATCTGTCCTTGAAAGCCTTCGTTGCATCTCGGTGCCTCACCCGAAGGCTAGAACATGAAACCAAAGAGGCGAAGGAGCTGACAGCTGCCGCAACTTCCTCACTTCAGAATCGAGTGGCAGAGCTGGAAGGGCGGTTGGCTGCGGCGCAGGAGCGGAACCGGCAGCTGTTGCAAGCGAAGGAAGACGCTACGAAATCCTCTGAAGCTGCCCTTGAAGCACTTCGCCGCGACGTGGAGGCCTTGAACAGCACCAAGGAGGACTTGCACGCTCAGCTCCTCGACAAGGAGGCCAAGCTGGCCGAAGCACAGAGGGAAATGAGACAACTGAGCGGCGTGCTAGAATGGTACCAAACAGATCACATCCGGAGCGCGGAGACCCTTCACACAGACATCTTGGAGTTGCTGGGGCAGTGCAACCTTGGTGCGCCACCTATTTCGTTTCCCCGGTGCACCGTCGAGGCATTCTACGAGTGGGTGAACGCCTGCTTCGACCTCGTCGCCATGAACACGAAGATTTTCGGGGAGTTAGGTGCCGCGGTAGGGGTTCGCACGCTGGCATACTCCGTGTGCTCTCTGGTTCCTGCGGATCGGCCCTCTTCAGAGAAAACAATCAGCAAGGGCGATCTTCGGCGGCTGACGAAGGATAACTTTGAGTGGCCCACCGACGCGGAACTTGACGTTGTGCAGCTCCCCGTGCTGGCCAAGAATCTTGCTAAGAATTTCATGAACACCTTCTTCGCCCAGTGCGGGTTCCGTCTCATGTTGGATGAATCAGTTCGTCTAAGTGCTCAGGTTCGCCGAAGCCACTTTATTTTTGCTTTGAGAACTTTAATCATGGTGTCGACCCGCACCCGTGCTGACGTGCTGCCCTCGGTGTTTCGCAGATAAGGCCTCGGCTGCAGGCGCGTGTTTACGATCGCCTTCGAACTCGTTTCGGTGGCACTCCTCCCGAGCCCTGGTTCATGACGAAGGGCAACTGGATCTCCATGCCCGGGGTTCCCTTGATCACCGCCGGAGATCCCGAAGCCGCCGCGGTGGAGGAAGGCAACGTGACCGACGCTCCCGGCGACGGTGTTCTTGCTGCCGAAGGGACGACAAGGCCGACGCCCGATGAGGCGCGCATGGACGGGGCGACAGGGCCTCCAAACGAAGCCGAGCGCACCGAGGCAACCGTGCAGACCGTTCCCCCTGCGCCTGCTTCCCCCGGAGCCCCCGCTGTCCCCGAAGTCGATGCCACACCCGCGCCCGACGAGGCCGCCCCCGTCGCCGTCAACACCGAAGAGAACATTGGCGGCGACACCTCGGAGACAGCGCACGCCGCGGAGCTCGAGGCCGCACTTCTAGCCGCCAGCTCTCCCGGGCGCGAAGGCCCCACGGAGCCTGCAGCCGCCGTGCCGGCCGAGTTTCCGGTCGTCGTCGCTGAAGCTGAGGTCTGAAGGGGCACCGGGCTTGACTTTGTAAACAGATGAAACATTTCCTTCTGGAGCCGTGGTTATGTAAAACACTAATGTAAGGTGTCTCTGCGCAGGTCCCTTCGGTGGCGCCTGCGCAGAGTGCCGAAGGTGCGAGCGACCCGCTCCTGCCCTTAAACTCTTTTTTCGTTGCCCCGAACATATGGACTAAGTTTAGTATACGCCACCCGGGCGTGTCGTATTTAGAATTTCTATCATATCGTGCGGAGCGCTACTGTCTCCACAACGAGGCCGCTAAGCGTTTCTTTGCGGATTTTTTGAAGGATCCTTCGTGCCGGGAGGCCATCCTTAGAGAACGAGCTGCCCGTAGAGCGGCTAGGTGAAACTTAGTGGACCCCTTCGTGACCGAAGGGGTTGTTCCGAAAGCGGAACCGGTCGAGGAGGGGGTCATCGGACCGCCCGAATATGTGTACTTGATTCCTGACGTTTCGTTGGGTGGCTCTGTGGTTGGGAAGACCGAGCCAGAGTGAGCGCTCGCGCACTGACTGTGATCCCATCTTCGACGCAGGACAGATGCCCACCGACAGCGAGCTCCGGCAGATGGCGCTGGATATCCTAGACACGGCGTTTCTTCGTTTACTCGATGAGATCTGCGAGGACGTGCTTAACGAGGATTGATCGCTCGGAGGCGTTGACAGGCCATGACTTCTGCGTCAAGCCATGCGATGCCGCAAAGACTTGAAGCGGTTTACTTCGGAACTCCCCCCGGAAGTGTTCACGGCATGCTGGGGCAACGCGGCGCCAACTGACTTGTAAAGTGTATGCTTGCGAAGAAATGTATTGTGATTGTATTGCTGTGTCAAAGTGTAATACTACATTGTTGTACTGAAGTACATTGTATATTCAAAATGTGATAATAGGAAAGATAAGGGTGTCTTTGACCACCATTTGTCCCCTTCGTTCCTACGTTTGCGTTCTGCGCCGTCATCGTGAATTTTACGAGTACTGCTGCCTCCGGCTGGTCACACTATCCTCGCATCTGTTTCGAACAAAGCTGTCCCCTAGTCGTATCAAAACGAAGTGCTGCCGCGCCTTCCCTCCGGTCGCGGCTGGACCGATCGCATCACCTCTGATGCGCTTACACAAAGGCCAAATCAGGGCCTTTGGACTTCGGTCGCATCGGGACCGACGCAACGCCTCCGGCGTGCGCTTACTTAGGCCAAATCAGGGCCCTTACGCCGCATCGAGTGGGCTTCGTTTTCAGTCATATCGTGACCGACGCAACGCCCCTGGTGTGCATTTTCTCAGGCCAAATCGGGGCCTTCGCGCCGCTTCAAGCGGGCTTCACCTCCGGTCTTATCGTGACCGACGCAACGCCCCTGGCGTGCATTTTCTCAGGCCAAATCGGGGCCTTCACGCCGCTTCAAGCGGGCTTCACCTTCGGTCTTATCATGACCGACGCAACGCCCCTGGCGTGCATTTTCTCAGGCCAAATCGGGGCCTTCGCTCCGCTTCAAGCAGGCTTCACCTCGGTCATATCGTGACCGACGCAACGCCCTCAGCATGCGTTTACTCAGGCCAAATCGGGGCCTCCACGCCGCACCAAGCGGACTTCATCTTCGGTCACGACGATAAGTGACAGGCTCGGCCCGTGCGCACTCAATGCAGCTCGTGCCCGAGCCGTTACTTACCCCGCCGAAGGCCACCTCGAAGACTATGCCCCCCTTCGCGGGGGTAGCATAGCTTCGACAGCATTGCGAAAACATACTCAAAAGAAAAAATCTTGGACACGAGGGATTGGGGGAACACTGACTTATATTACATGTCAGAAACGGGTACAAGGGTCCGCCTCGTTAAAAACTTCACACTCCGCGGGTCCGGAAGGGAACCACGTAGCCTCCCCCATGAGGAAAAGAGTACGTCCCCCCTACTTGATGCACATATATTACAAACTCCTGAACACAACGAAAGAAAAAAAAGGAACTACTAAAACTCAAACTACAGTAGCCGCTCCTGGCGACTTCAGACGAAATATTTCTGAAGCATGTCCACATTCCAAGTGTAAGGCTCTTCTTCACCGGTCAACCGACACAACTTGAATGCTGCTTCGTTCGATGTCGCGGTTGCTATAAACGGGCCTTCCCACTTCCCGTGCATCTTGCCTTTCAGCTTTTCCTTCGGCACCTTACGCAGCACCAGATCCCCTGACCGTATGAGCTTCGGCCTGATCTTCTTGTTTTTCCATCTCCGGGTTTCATCTTGGTAAGACGACAGGTTTGCTGCTGCTTGCAAGCGCACCTCCTCAATGTTCTGTATTGAAGCTTTGAGGTCTTCGTCGCTGGAGGGGGTGTCCCTCCAAGTGCCCAGACATAGCTCTTCGGGCAACATGGCTTCTTCCCCGTACAACAGCTTGAATGGCGAAAACTGAGTGGTCCTGGATGTAGTGGTGGTGTGGGACCAGATCACCCTCGGTAGCTCTTCGGCCCACTTGCTCTTAGGAAGATCAGTGATGTTCCCTTTTATACCGATGAAGATAACTCCGTTTGCCCGCTCTACCGCCCCATTGGACTGTGGGTGGTAGACCGAAGCGAAACACAGCTTGGTGCCCAGGTACGTACAAAATTCCTTGAAGTCGGCGCTGTCAAATTGCTTGCCGTTGTCCACGGTGACTTCGTGCGGCACACCGAAGTGGCACACGATGTTCTGCCAGAAGAACTTCTGTATTGTGGTCGAAGTAATGCTCAACAATGGCTTCGCTTCTACCCATTTGGAGAAGTATTCGACCGCCACTACAGCGTGAGTGTAATTCCCGGGTGCCGTCGGTAGCGGGCCGATGATGTCAATACCCCATCAAGCGAAGGGCCACACTGGTGGTATCAGTTGTATCTCGTTTGATGCAAACTTACTATATGGCGCATGGCGCTGACACTCTGGACACTGGCGCACAATGTCGTGTGCATCTGCGACTGCCGAAGGCCAATAGAAGCCCTGGCGAAAAGCCTTCTGCACTAAGGCCCTCGTGCCGAGGTGGTGTGAGCACATGCCACTGTGGATCTCATGGAGTAGTTGCTTGCCCTCGGCTACTGATATGCACTTGAGCAATGGGGCGCACACCCCCTTTCGGTATAGGTTACCATGAATGATGTGGTAGTTCCTCGCCCTGATGGCCACTCTCTTATCGGTGACGCCATCTTCAGCCTCATAGTAGCCCCTGACCGCTGCTACTATTGGGGAGCGCCAGTCCTCACTCTGTATGGCGTTCACAAACTTGGGGGGCGCTGCTTCATCAGCGGCAGATCTTACGGTTGTTGTCTCGTAGAACACATCCGGGGGCAGGGGTTCAAGCAAAGCGGTTGCCTTTGCAATAGCGTCGGCTTCCTTGTTGTAGTTCCTGGGGAAGCTTCGCACTGTGATGCCAATGAAAAATTTCTCCATGCTTCAAATAGCCTGCAGATACTTCATCATGTATGGTTTCTTTGCCTTGTAAGTTTTCCCAACATGGCCGGCGACGAGTTCGGAGTCTGTCAAGATGACAAGCCTCCTTGCTCCCACTGCCCTGGCCTTCCGAAGCGCCAGCAGCAAACCTTCGTACTCAGCCATGTTGTTTATGCAGTTGTCACAATTCAACTGCAAGGCATAACGAAGCTTGATACCCGAAGGGGACTTGAGGACTGCTGCTGCCGCTGACCCCAGATGGCAATATGCACCATCGCATTGGACCTCCCATACTGGCTCCGTGACTATGGCTTGCCCCTTCGGCGTTGAAGGCGTCCAGTCGGCTACAAAATCAGCAATGACCTAAGACTTTATCGCACTGCGAGCAACAAAGTTTATAACATGCTCCGCCAACTCTGTGGCCCATTTGCCCATTCTCCCCGTGGATTCTTTGTTCTCAAACATGTCCCGAAGATGGAACGCTGTGGGGATTGATACATTGTGGCTCTGGAAATAATGCCGAAGCTTCCTTTTTGCCATCACCACAGCATATGCCATCTTCTCCATTTCGGAGTAGAAGAGTTTCGAGCCGCTCAAAGCTTCGGAGACGTAGTAGATGGGAAACTGCTTCAGAGCATCTGCCTCCTTTCGTTCTCCCACAAGTACTGCACTGACCGCTGTGTCGGTTGCTGCAATGTACAACAACAGCTCAGCCTTCGGCGACGGTTTGGTCATGACTGCTGCGTCTTCTAGATAGCTGGCTTCACACGCGCAGAGAGCAAATGACGTGCCAGTCAATTTTTCCTGAAAATTAACAAAAGATAAAGCAGTTAGATATCAAAGCTTGGAACTTGCCGGGTGGTACCAGACAGTTCCATATTTACGGCTAAAGAGCCAGATGGGATAACACATAGCTATAGAAAGCTATCTGTTAAAGAGCCACGACCATTCGGGAAACCACAAAGGGGAAAAAAGAACACTGCCGAATGGATGACGTAAGCGTGACAGCGATCGGTCTTTGTATAAACAAAGATGCATACGCAAAGTTATGACCGATCCCCATGAAGATTAACATTAAATAAATAAAGTAAAGCACGGACATGATCATGTATTAAATAAGTATGCATAGATCCAAAGCACTAGTCTACCGCATGTCTAGTTACTTTAAGATCCGTCGGGTACGATATCAGACAAATCTATCCACCGCATGATACAACTTGCATGAAAAACCGTACCACTTTCCACAAATAGACCTATCCACCGCATGATACAATCTAAATATGGAAAGCCAAAAGCACACATCATTTAAAACATAAATAACACACGTGATCTACTCGTGAAGAAACATAACCGAATGCGGCCGAATGACCGATTCGGGGTCCATGAAGAAGGAACAAACATTACCACGTGAATAAATCTATCAGACTGATTTGGGAATCTAATCCACCGGATGACTAGCTCCAAAGCAACCCAAAAACCAGCATCTACCGCATGATACCCGGTTCTTTCAAGATTTATACGAACATAGCAAGCTTGAACCCGCAACACGTAACAACCCAGATCGATTCGGTTTCGGCTATTGGAAAGCATAAGACCCACATGTTAAAACATGAAACCTACTCGAACAAGGATCATAAAAGAGATACAGCCGATCCAAACCCATCTAGATTGGGCAAAGATGTGTTATATGAATTAATACATAAAGTAAAACTCAAGATAACACGGGGTAACTTAATGAATCTATTGGATCTTGCCAAAATCCAATAGAGCCGATAACTAGCTTCAAGCCAGATCTTAGCCTACCGCATGGCTCATGATCTAACAAGAAACCTTCTTGAACCAAGCTTGAATCTACCGCATGACACGAAGCATGGTAACAAGACTACTTGCATCGATCTAAATCCACCGCATGATACTAGACATGATACAAGGTTGCCGATACTCACGGAGGTCGACGGATCGATTGGCCCTCTCGAAGAACTCGACGACACGACAAGGACTCTAGGGTTTGGCGTAAGGCCGGTGTATATTGAGGAATGATTGTGTCTGTTACATACGTTCAGGGGTTGTATTTATACCCTGTTAAGTACAACTGCGAATGGATTCGTTGCCTAACTAAGCTCGATCGCCTATCCATCCATTCGTCTCCCCTGATTGAGCCACGTCACCGTCCAATCCCGCAAAATCAGCTCTACTATTCCTTTGCCGAACCGGAGCAGATAGCCGACCGCAGATTTCTTTGCCGAAAATCTCTGAAAATATCCTTCCTTCCACCAGACGGACTCTTTTTTCGAACCGGACCCACAGGTCAGACTCCTTACCAAATTTTGGTGTTAACACATGCCCCTTCAATTGTGGGATAAAAGTAATTTTGTTCCACAATTGACTCCGGCTACCACGAATCCTTGAATCAAATCTATCAACACCTGTTCTTCGCAATCCGCCGGAATCTTCATCCGGATCCAACCCTAGATCCCCTCGTTCCGAGCTCAAACCTCCAATGGCAGCTCAGAACCAAGATGCTCAGGTAAATTTATCCCCCGCAAACCTTGTTCGGCATTAGGTTTTCAATTTTACCTGAGATTTTCTTTTCCGCTTTCTCCCAGGAGCCTTCCACTGAACTTTTGATTCGCACCGAGGCCAATTCGAGGTCTTATTACCTTGGTCCTGTAGGGAATCCTGACCCTCGAGATTTTATTGCCGCTGAATCTCAGAGAATCCCCTTCAAAGCAGCTTTGTCTCCACCTCCTCAGTGGCAAGATGCGTTCAAGAACTGGCCTTTACCTCCAATTGCAGGCTGGAAGACTTGGTATCGGAGGATTCTTGCAGATAAGAGTGGATTGACCAACCTGGATGCCCTCCGTATTGCCCAGTGCTTGGAGCTATCCGTGGCTGAGACTCCCAAGAACGAAGATCTTCTGATAGCAGCCTGCCACTTTTGGTCAAACGGCGTCAACTCCTTCCTTTTTGGTCACGGTCCAATGTCTCCTACCTTGGCCGATGTATATATGATCACCGGCCTTGACATTACAGGATCTGTTCAGCCTTGGAATTTCAAAAATTCCTCACGGCAGACGAGGGGTGAAGCCGGGGAACGGATACAAGCAAGACATCTTGAAACACATGAAGGACAATCCCCTCGGGTGCCGTTGAATACGAGCATTCTTGAATATGTGGCCGTGCGATTCGTCTTCTGTGGTAAAGCCAACGAGCCTACCCTGAACCATATCGCAATGGCGTCCCATCTGGCCAGTGGCAACCGCCTTCCCCTGGGAAAATTCTTCTTGGGCAGTGTATACCATATGCTTCACCAGACTGTTACTCAGATGTATACTAGAGAAAGGATAGCGTGTGTCAACGGCCCTTGGTGGTTCGTTCAAATGTGGCTGCAGCTCCACATGCATCAGATTGTCGGTGTCGATTTGAACTCCAGATTCTTTCCCTTGTCCAATCACCCCGAAGGAGAACCTCAAGCTACCAGAGGATGTCAAAATTACGGAGAAGCGGCCTCAACTATTTCTATCCAGCAAGACATCAGCCAGCTCTTCGAGTTGTTCTTCAAAGGTTTCTCCAATCCTCTCTGGCTTCCTTATCTAGGCAATGACACCTTGACCTTCCCTGTTGAATTTTCCTTTGAGCCTGGCCACCAAGATGGAAGATTCTTGGAGATTCTCAACATTGTAGCCCATGCATACTGCCGGCCGAATTCAATGGAGGAAGGCTGAATGTCAGCACTTATGAATACTATCAGCCTAATGTAATGGCCAGGCAAATTGGATGTGGACAGATGCCCCCGAGGTTGTTCTTGCATGAATTCCTCAAGCCCAGAGAGGAAATCAAAGAAAGTATGCACAACAGCAGGGTCTTCCAATATGTGTGTAGCCCTACTATCTATACCTGTCCTTTTGTGCCCATAGTCATAGCTCACCCCACATTTAACTCCTGGTGGCAAGAATTCCATGATCACACCTTCAGTGAGCCTGTCCATGTGTTTTGTGCAAAGTTAACGCCTGACTTCTTGCCAACCTTAGAGGTAACATCATGAATTTTTGGATCAGACATGTCCTCTTTATTCATGATTCTGACCTTCACCTTCTTATCCACAGAACACAGTGCCTGCCCCTCGAGCCAGGGAAATCGCTTACAATGTTGCGGGCCCAATTTCAGCACTGGGATTCAAATCCACAACTCTGCATCAGCTAATGGCAAGGTATGCTACAACAGATCCTAGCCTTTCTAGCCTTGCTGCTGACAGGAGGCAAGGTCTGCATCTGATTGCCCCTCCAAGTGCTAAAAGGAGAAGAACTGTCAAGAAAGTGCTTGTTGAGGTAAACCCCTTTACCTTCTTGATTACCAGGTCACTCTGCTCTTGATAAAATATATTCATTGTGCATTTTCAGACCAGAGTCCAGCAGCCTTCAGAACCAGTGCCTGCCAATGCCCCATCCACTGGTATGACCTCTACTGTTCTTTCTTAAGGATGAGCACTGGCATTTACCCTTTCAATTTGACATTTGCAGAAGAAGCCATGGAGGAACAGCTTGTAGATGTTCCAGTGGTGCAACAAGCGAGTCCATCCAGAGTTGAATTACCCATCCCGGTGGAGATCTCATCTTCATCACCTTCCGCAGAAGCAACAGATTCTCCAGGGATGAATCTCCCAATTCAACCGGAGTCAATAAGTTCTCCCAGGGTGCCATCACCTGTTGGTCAAGCAGAGATAACCAACCCAACAGAGGCGGCAGACCCGACTCCTCTTCAGCCAGAAACCCACGAGCTGCTAGTGGCCACATCGGCACCTTCTAGCTTTGAAGTTTCGGCTCTGCCTGGAGCACCTCCTTCACCTATGATTGCCCCTGCTCAAGAAACCAGCCATGAGGTATCCATCTGCATTTAATTTTGGTACCTCGATGTTTAGCATTCTTAATTCGGCAATGTTATTTCTCAGGATCAGGCTCCATCATCATCAAGCCTGCCATCAGAGAGCAATCCAGCTGCCGAGGTGATGGAAGGAGTATACCAGCCGCTGCCAGATGAAGTGTTGTCCAAGCTCAAAGAAATTGCTGCCTGGCTAGAAAAAGATGCTCGAGATCAGTTCAATGATCTCCATCACTTCGAAGAGATGTTTGAATCTATCAGTCAAGAACTTCCCGAAGACATCAGAACTTCTCTATCATCCGTCTATGGCTTAGAAGCCCTTTATGCACCCGTAAGGCACGCTTGGAGGAAATTGCGCTCCCGCCCGGCCATTGAAAAGAGGAAAACTGATGCTGAACATGCTATGAACGGGGCACAATCCCAAGCAGAGAGCCACAAGGATGCATTGGCTAACCTGCAGACTTCTTATGATCTAAAAATTGCCAGGAAAGCCGCTCTAGAAGCAGAACTGAGAAGCCTGTCAGCGGAGATAGAGGTTGATAAAGAGAAAATAGCCGAACTTCCCGGATTGATAGCAAAGACCCAAGCGGAAGCAAAATCGGCTATCACCAAGATAGAGCAATGCGATGCGTAACTCGCCGATTTATCCGTACCCAAAAGGATTGCCGGGAGCCGCCGGACAATTCCCATCCGATAACATCCAAAGGCTCGTAGTGTGATTGCAAAACTTCCGAATGCTTGAATGTCCTTATTGATGTATAACCGAATTGGTCGTTCTTGTAATATCTTCTTGCGATCCGTTTCCTTTCTTCTCGCGCACTTTCAAATATAATGCTGAACGACCCATTCGGTAGTGAAACGCCAACTCCCGAACGGCACTTTGATTTTCTATAGCCGAACCAATCAACTATACGCGGCTCAGCCTAGAACTCCAAGCGACCCGTCGGCGGGCTGGCCAAGGAAACCTTTCCACCTTCCGATTTTCTTGGGATATGCGCCACGATCCACAGCCACGACTCGAAGCCACGATTCATCCTGCCAGGCCTATAAATGTTACCATAGGTACCCCTAGCTCTCCATCAGGCCCTCTAGCTCTCGAATCTTTGCCAATCTTAGCCCTTTTGCAAACAGTGCACATCCCAAATCACAATGGTGCGCCGCCTCAACCGCCGCCGCGCCTCCGACGAGGCCGAGGGGAGCAGCGCCAATGCGCGCAGGCGGTGATGATCGTCGATTTCTCTTCTTTGATTCCTTTTTTGATCTTCTTTTGCCTTGACGATCATCTCCCTTTTTCAGATTGATCCAGTGGAATCCGCCTCGTGCGCCGGCCAATCAGCCCCTCCCAGATGACTCCTCGGAGTCCGATGGCCACTCCCCGGTACCGTACGGGGAAGAAGACGCCATCCGCTTCAAGGAGGAGCTGGAGGCGTCCCGGCGTGAGCTGGAGGACGTCTCCAAGAAAGCGGGCATAGCCGAGCTAGAGTGGGAGGACCGGCCGCGCATACCGCCGGAAACCATTGATGGTACGGCTCTGAGATTAGTTCTTGATTCCACCCGGCTTTTGACGCTAACCTTTCTCTTCTTGCTTCTTGCAGCCCGCGATGCGGAGCTCAACCAGCTGAAGGAGCGGGTGGAGCACCGGCCGAGAAGTTGAACGCCCTTGGCAATACGCCAGTGGAGCGCCTTGCCGCGGTGGAGCGCTGCGTTGATGAGGTGGCTGTCCACGGCGTCCGCCTGGGTACCACCTTGGGCCTGGCTGCCATGGCGACGCACACGGACGTCGACTACTCCACCAGGCCGCGCGGCTTCCGGGGCGGCGCGCCAGAGGACATCGAGGAGATCGAGCTCATCCTGGAGCGCCTTGATGGCCATGGCGACGCCATTGCCGAAATTACTCATCCCCAATCTGTGTTGAACAGGCTCTTCGACTAGATTGTACTAGGGATGTGTAAATATCGGCAATAGATGAAGAACTTTTGAATTCTGCACCTGTTCTGTGATGACTCCCTTTGCATTTTGCATCTGCGAATTTTGTTTTCTTTGAATGCATCCGGGAACTATCTTTAGCCGAATGCGCGAGAACAACCGCCCCTTGGCGCAAAATCCACAGAGGATCCCAGTTCGGCAATCCATAAACACTGTTCAAGAAAAAACCTTTCGCACTTGGTAAAAAATCCTGCCGCTTGGTATTCCAATAGTTAGGCATAGAATTTCAGCTGGTTGGTTGAAATGGCGTCAAGCCTCTAGCGTCCTCTGTGACAAAAGGGTGCCTCAGAAGCTAAAAGGTAAGTTTTATAGGACGGTGATTCGCCCGGCGATGTTATACGGTGCGGAGTGTTGGCCTACAAAAAGGCGACATGTCCAGCAATTAAGTGTGGCGGAGATGCGTATGTTGCGTTGGGTTTGTGGGCACACGAGGAGGGATAGAGTACGGAACGATGATATTCGGGACGGGGGTCGGGGTGGCGCCAATTGAGGAGAAACCGATCCAAAGATCGGTTGAGATGGTTTGGACATGTCCAACGAAGGCCTCCCGAGGCTCCGTGCGTAGTGGGGTCCTAGAGCGGGACGACAATGTGAAGAAAGTTAGAGGTCGACCTAAACCGACCCGGGGATGAGTCGGTTAAGAGAGACCTTAGGGAGTGGAATATCTCCAAGGACTTAGCTTTGGATAGGGGCGCTTGGAGACTAGCCATCAACGTTCCTGAGCCATGACTTCTTCTACGTGTCTTTATGTTGATGGTACCTTTGGGTTTCATATCTAGCCTACCCCGACTTGCTTGGGACAAAAGGCTAAGTTGTTGTTGTTGTTGTTGTTGCTTGGTATTCCAACAGTGTGTACTGGCCAGTCATCACTCCCAATGCGCCTCTCCGGTCAATAAAATAGCCTGCGGGGATGCTCTGCAAATCCACTCGCGCACTCATCCATCATTTCTCATCTCTTCCCCTGCCTCTAGAGGAAAAAACCCCAACGCCATGGACAAGGGTAAACAACCCCAGGAGAGCGGCCCGTCAAAGAAGCGTACGATTCGGAAGTGAGTTCTTTCTTGATCTTCTCCTCGTTCTTCCGCATGATCTTGTGCTTCATGTTTTCCTCTCGTCCTCTTCAGCCTTGATTTGCTTCCCGAGGAAGTCATCGGGACCGAAGATGTGACTAAGTACATCTCCTCCGATTCCTCCATCGAAGCAGAGGATGCCACGCCTGAACAGAGGACCAACCATCAGCTGCGCCGCCGCGTCCGGCACCTGGAGCACGGCCTCAGGGACATGTCCGCCCGTTGCCAAGCCGAGCGTGAGCGTCGCATGGCTCTGGAGGCATTAGTAGGGGGTAAACGTTCCTGACTCCTTCTTGACCTCGTGCTTGCACTTGGATTTCTTTGCCCCTAATCTTGATTCCTCCTCTTTAGATGTCTCTGACAGGTACAACAACCTGAAGTCGGCCTGGGATAGCTTGGTGGAGGCCGCCAACCATGGGCACCCCCGCGCGTTCCAGGTTGCCGTTACGGTGGTCCTGGAGCAACTGAAGAGGGAGCAGCCGAAGAATTAAAGAAAAGATTGTATCATACTTTCACTTCTTCCTCCACGCCTTCTGCTTCCCTCCTCCTCGAGGATCTGACCTTCGGGGCTGTTAGATGTAATCCTGCAAGAAGCAGTTGTAATGTAGTTTTGAGCTAAGGGCAATGCATCCAGGCACTGGCCATTTTCTCTTGTTCATGGATTTTGTTCTGAAGGCGGCCTCATTCTTGGGCGCTAGCTATTTTTGTGCCAGATGTGTGTAATCATCGATCGATCTCAATGCTAGGATAATACTTCTTCAGATATCTTCCATTTATTGCGGCGGAAAATTCTTCTCCCAGCAAAGTTTTCAATATGTATGCATTACCAGGGACGCATCTGACCACACGAAAAGGTCCCTCCCAGTTAGGGGACCATTTGCCGAATTCATCGTATTTAGTTCCAATCGGCAATAGCGCTTTCCAAACTAGATCGCCTTCTGCAAATTGCCTTACTTTTACCTTCTTATTATAGTACTTGGCAACCCGCAGTTTGTTTTTCTCGATGTTCTCCAGGGCCCTGAGATGGATCATATGCAAATCTTCTAGTTCATCCATCATTAGGCCGCTGTAATCCTTGGAGCTCAACTCGTTTTGCATCACCACTCTCCTTGAATCTGATTGTATTTCCCAAGGCAGGATTGCGTGATGCCCGTAAACCAACTCGTAAGGAGAAGTCTTTGTTGCTCCATGGGGGGCCATTCGGTAAGCCCACAGCGCTTCACTGAGTACCGAATGCCACTTTCTTGGCTTCTGATCGATCTTCTTCTGTATCAGCTTGATCATGATCTTATTAGAAGCCTCTGCTTGACCATTAGCTTGGGCATAATATGGAGAAGAATTAAACAATTTGATTCCCATGCTTTCGGCAAAATCTCTGAACTCCAGTGACACGAATTGTGCCCCCTGATCAGTGGTAATCGTCTGAGGGATCCCAAATCGATAGATGATGTGTTCCTTGACGAATTCGATCATGTTTTTTGACGTCACCTTCTTCAGTGGGATCGCCTCAACCCATTTGGTGAAGTAATCTGTAGCCAAAAGCACGAACTTATGCCCCTTGCTGGACGGCGGATTAATTTGGCCAATCAAGTCTATACCCCAGCCCCTGAATGGCCATGGCTTGATGATGGGATTCAATGCTGATGCAGGGACCCTTTGAATATTCCCAAACCTTTGGCAATCCTGACATCCCTTGTAATACTCAAAGCAGTCCTCTAATATCGTCGGCCAAAAGCATCCAGCTTGTCTAATAACCCACTTCATACGGTAGGCCGATTGGTGCGCTCCACATATCCCATCGTGCACCTCGCTCATCATGTTCTTGGCTTCTTCTGGACCCAAGCATCGTAGTAATACTCCATCTAATGATTTATAGAACAGATTATCATCCAGAAGAACGAACCTAATCGCCTTGTACCTGAGTTTCCTAGAGACTTTCCGGGATGGATCTTTCAAGTAATCAACGATTTCTTTCCTCCAATCATCTTCTGCAAGATCCGCCCCCAGTGCACACACATACAAAGCAAACGCTTCTTGACTCTCCTTGTAACCGGAGGCGCTCTGAGCTAGCCTGTTTGCTTCCTCGTTATGCTCTCTAGGAATGTGCTGTAGGGTTACCAATGGGAAGCTCTTTAAGATTTCCCTGCACTCTTCGTAGTAACTCCTCAGCGCTTCGCTTCTGCACTCGTATTGGCCGTTCAATTGCTTGATTACCAATTCTGAATCTCCATAGATCTCAACTGAAACGGCCCCAGCTTCTCTCAAATATTGAAGCCCTCGAAGTATACCCAGTTCTTTCAAGATTTATACGAACATAGCAAGCTTGAACCCGCAACACGTAACAGCCCAGATCGATTCGGTTTCGGCTATTGGAAAGCATAAGATCCACATGTTAAAACATGAAACCTACTCGAACAAGGATCATAAAAGAGATACAGCCAATCCAAACCCATCTAGATTGGGCAAAGATGTGTTATATGAATTAATACATAAAGTAAAACTCAAGATAACACGGGGTAACTTAATGAATCTATTGGATCTTGCCAAAATCCAATAGAGCCGATAACTAGCTTCAAGCCAGATCTTAGCCTACCGCATGGCTCATGATCTAACAAGAAACCTTCTTGAACCAAGCTTGAATCTACCGCATGACACGAAGCATGGTAACAAGACTACTTGCATCAGATCTAAATCCACCGCATGATACTAGACATGATACAAGGTTGCCGATACTCACGGAGGTCGACGGATCGATTGGCCCTCTCGAAGAACTCGACGACACGACAAGGACTCTAGGGTTTGGCGTAAGGCCGGTGTATATTGAGGAATGATTGTGTCTGTTACATACATTCAGGGGTTGTATTTATACCCTGTTAAGTACAACTGCGAATGGATTCGTTGCCTAACTAAGCTCGATCGCCTATCCATCCATTCGTCTCCCCTGATTGAGCCACGTCACCGTCCAATCCCGCAAAATCAGCTCTACTATTCCTTTGCCGAACCGGAGCAGATAGCCGACCGCAGATCTCTTTGCCGAAAATCTCTGAAAATATCCTTCCTTCCACCAGACGGACTCTTTTTCGAACCGGACCCACAGGTCAGACTCCTTACCAAATTTTGGTGTTAACACCGGGCCCCACTGAAAAGTTGAGTTCGTGCGAAGCACCTTGAAGAAGGGTAGGCTTCGCTCAGCGGCCTTGGAGATGAAGCGATTTAGCGATGCTATTCTGCCTGTGAGCCTTTGGACCTCCTTTCTACTGCTTGGTGGCTGCATTCTTCGTAGAGCTTCGATCTTTTGGGGGTTTACCTGTATGCCTCGCTTGGAGACCATGCATCCCAACAATTTCCCTTTCCGGATGCCGAAGATACACTTCTCTGGGTTAAGCTTGAGGCCATTCCGCCTCATGTTATCGAAGGTTTCGGTCAGGTCCGCAATGTGATCTTTCTCTCTTTCGCTCATAATGACGATGTCATCAACATAAGCCGAGGCGTTGCGCCCCAGCTGGTTGCCCAGAATCAGCTTCATCATGCGGTTGAATGTTGATCCAGCATTACGAAGGCCCTCTGGCATCCTGACGAAGCAAAAAATGCCGAAGGGGATTGTGAACCCAGTTTTAGCTTCGTCCTCCCTTCGCATCCACACCTAGTGGTATCCAGAAAAACAATCCAGGAGACTCAGCATATCACATCCAGCTGCCTGATCAATGATGACATCAATCCTTGGCAGCGGGTAAGGGTCCTTCAGGCATGCCTTGTTGAGTTCTATGAAGTCAATACACATGCGCATGTTCCCATTCTTCTTCGGCACCATCACCACATTGGCCACCCAGACGGGGTACTGCACTTCTCTTATGATTCTTGCGTCGAGCAGCTTTTGCACTTCGGCCTCTGCAGACTTGACCCTGTCACCCGACATCGGCCGCTGCCTCTGCAGCTTCGGTTTGACCTTCGGGTCGGTGTTCAGAGCATGTTCTATGACCGACCGGTGGACACCCGTCAAATCCGACTTGGACCATGCGAACACATCCTGGTTATTACGAAGGAACTGCAAGAGTTTGCCTTCGTCCTCCGCGCTGACTTCGGTGCCTATCATAACGGTTCTGCTTGGCACGTCCGCGCACAAAGGGACTGTCTTCGTGACATCGACCGCTTTCATGCGCTCAGCTTCGGCCCCTTTCATGGACTGTCTCATTTGGGCCTCGGCCCTCTGCTCTTCAGCTGCCGCAGCTTCGTTGCCCTCATCTTCGTTGATGACATGGACTTGCCTGTTATGCACTGACGTGTTGCGCTCGGCTCTTCGGGCCTCCTCCTGGCTGCCATACACCGAAATCACCCCCGCTGCTGTTGGTATTTTCATCAGCAGGTACCCTTGGTGGATGACCGCTGCAAACTTGTTGATGGTGTTGCGACCGAAGATGGCATTGTACGGGTACATGAAGTCAACAACATCGAAGGTTATGACCTCCGTTCTCATAGTGGCGTCTTGGCCGAAGGTCACATTGATGTCAATCTTGCCCAGGGCTTCGATCCTCTTGTTGCCAAAGCCATACAGCGGGTGCTCTGCTTTCTTCAAGTCTTCTTTTTTGAAGCCCATGCCGGAGAAGCACTGCCAGGTCAATATATCCGCTGAACTGCCGTTATCCACCAGGACTCTCCCCACATCATTGCCGAAGTAGTACTTTGTGTTCTTGCCAATGTTTGCTCTTATGACGAGAGGGTCATTGTGAGGGTAGTGTTGCAGCCGAATGTCAGCTGCCGTGAAAGTTATTGGGATGTGGGACCATGGCAAATGGAAGTACTTGCCGGAGCAAATGTGCGACACGCTTCGGTAATACTCTTGCCACTCGAACTTCCCACTCCAACTTCATCTTGACCGTCGAAGGGCATTGATGTGTATGATGGTGGGCGTCGATCCCATGGAGCCAACAGAAAAACCTCTCACCGCCGCCTCGCTGAGGTAGGTTTTGCTGCTGCGGCTTCGGCCCTCTACCATTTTTGTATCCGCCTTTGTGCCCACCACTGTTCCGATTCTGGTTCTGGTCAGGGGGTGCAGATACGTTGTTGATCTGATGGTTTGCCTGCTTCGGCGGGTGATTTTTCCACCCCTTGGGTTAGTCCCACTGCCCCTGTTGCTTCTGCTTCTTCGCTATGTTGGCTCTGTACAGCCTTTGGCGGCAGCCTTTATCGGACTTGCAGTATTCTTGCATTACTTCAAATAGCTCTTGCAGAGACTTCGGCTTGACTCTGTCAAGCACATCCTGGCAGTTTCCAACCCTCAAGCCCCCAACAATGGCGTCGATGATGCTGCTTTCGGACACCCCGGGCGCACGCGCTGTCAGCTTCACCACCCTATGCATGTATTCTTGCAGTGACTCCCTGTCTCCCTGGACACACATGTTGACGAGGTCATTGGAGTCTAGTTCTTCGACTTGCATGCCCTTGAAACTGGACAACAGCTTGTTTCGCAGCTGAAACCAGGATGTGATGTGCCCCTTCGGTATGTTTGCATACCAATACTGAACCTCTCCCTTGAGGGCCAGCACAAGAGCCTTTGCCTTTGTTGTGGCGTCGCCTCTGTTTGACTCCACTGCCGCTTCGAACTTCATAAGGAACTCCTTGGGATCATAGTCCCCGTCGTACTGGGGCAGGGTGTTGGCGTTGAAACGACGGGGCCACGGTGCGCTCTCGAGCTCGACTGAGAGCGGGGATACCGGGACGATGTTGCGAAGCGGTGCGTCCTCGGGCGCGAAGTGCTCCTGAGCCTGCCCCCTCTCCTGGCGATGGCCGATGCTTTGCCCTTCGGACACGTCCTTCTGCTGCCTCCATTGATCCAGCTGAGCCTGCATTGCCTGCAGGGTGTGCCAGGCATGCTGCTGAGCCGCCGGTGCAGCGTGTGCAGCGAGCGTCAGTGCTGGAGCAGTTGGCGTAGGGATTGCTTGTTGCAGTGGCGACGTGCCGGTGATCTGACTCTGAAGCAGAACAAGGTAGCACTCAGCTTTCTTGATGTTGAAGTCGATGGTATCTGGGGCGGCGTGCGGTGCATGTACGTCCTGCTGCTGGGACGGCTGCGCTTGCGACGAAGACGGCCGCATCTCTTGCTCTTGCTGGGCCGCCATGGTCTTGCCCACGTTGAGAGCCCAGATACTTCGGAGAGCTTCAATGTCTTGCGCCAAAGCCCCCAGCCCCTCGAGGCTGACCTCGAACATCCCTGAGGCGGTGTGCTCGACCTCCGGAACGCTCGGCCCGGCACCGGTCCCCGCCGAAGCCTGGATGGCCGAAGCCAACGGGTTCTGGTGCCAGCGGAGGGGTTGACGCCTGAGCCGTGGTGGTTTCGGCACCTGCCGATCGTGTCCTCGCCATGCGGTCTTGGATTATTCCACGAGGTGGGCGCCAAACTGTTGGTGGAAATCGGGCCCGAAGGTGGACGCCGACACAACAGCCCTCTGAGTGTTCCTCTCCCTTCACTACTGCTACGAAGCTACTTCTACTAACTCGGGACAGGGAAAGGAAACAAGGAAATACTTAACAAACCAGGAAATGAAATAAGGAGACACTTAGCAGACCGAAGACCGAAAGACTAGCAGGAGCCTTCGGTGCTCTCTTCTCATTACAGTGTGTCCGTTTCATTACAAGGGGTTCGCTATTTATAGGAGACCCCTAGGCATGATCATTTACCTCAATTACACCTTTTCCGTTTCTGACAAACAACTTTAAACACTTTACAAGGGTATAACAGTAACTCCCCGCGTCGTACAAGCCTCCAGCGTGTCTTCGTACAGCCGAAACACCTTTACACGCGGCGCCCCTTGTCTCTGCCTCGTACGGTGCCCCCTTTACACGTTCGCAGCAGCCACGTGTCGCAGCGCACCGCACCTTCGGCACCGAAACAGCCCAAGATCTCGCCCCAGTCGCATCGTGCCTTTCGGGGCATCTCGCCCGGGCCGCCTCCAGCCCCGGGCCGAGGTGTTCTCGATGTGCGGCGCTTCTGGCTCCTCCAAACCTTCGGTGCCGAAGCACAACTGTCCATGCTTTCGGCACCGAAGGCCAGCACCGCTCAGATGGGCTGCTCCTGCACAACAAAACTCACATAACTCGAGTAGCATTAGCATTTCCGTTAAACCACCACTGCAAAAACTCCCTCGTGTAGCCAAAGCCGCACGTGAGCCGAAAACGTCAGCCTGGCCGGACGTGGACAAAACTTCCGAAGGCCATTTTCCCCAACAGTCACTACAGTGTCTGCCATCCCTGCCTGATAATAATCAATTGGCCCTCTATAGGAAGGATAGTTAGGCTCCCTGATGTATGGCCTACCAAGTTGCTGCTGCTGACCACCTTGCTGCTCTTCTTCCTCATCCTCTTCCTCAGCACTGTCATCATCACTATCATTGCCTCCACCTGCAACTCCCCGGTTACGCCAGCTGAGCTCAAAGTTGAGAGAGGGATCCTCAACATCATCATCGCTACTCTCCACCCTGTCACTCATCTCAATGTCATCCCCATAGTAGACAAGAGGTGGTGGCGGTCCTCTTGGCCTTAAATTTACGCTAGGACTGGAGGATGTTCCGGCATCGCCACTGCCTCTTTTCTTCCTTTTCTGAGCACCTGCACCCTTCGGCATTGCTGCTGTCCCTGGATCACAAGATGTGAAACAGAAGTGTGTGAGACAACAGGAACAAGATTGGCTAGAATGAGCATCGAGGCTCGGCAATCCAAAGCAATTGGCACAAAACTGGCCAGGGTGGTTAGACCGCCCCTGGGGGTCGGTCAGACCGCCCCTACTAGTTTTGAGCCAATGGCTTCTTTGACGCCCCAGGTTTTTAATTAACCCCCAATCGTCGGTTAACTCGGCTTACAGTGGTCAAATCACGGTCAACCTGGGTCCTCACCTCAAAAAACTCACCAACCAACTCTAATGGCACCTTTGATCTAGTGGACACACATGTGGGGCCAACCCATGGTCAAAGACTTGGTCAACCCCCACTCAAACCCTAGTAACCCTAGATGTCTTTCGGAACTTTTGCCGCGTTCTCCAAATTTCACCTAAACACTTCAAAATCTACCTTTATGAAAGTTGTCCAGCTTGTTGAGGGACACAACTTTCATGTAGATGGGCATTTCAAATTTTGAGTGGAAAAGCATGAAAAACCTGCTCAGAGGTCAGTATCTCCTGTTCATGGCAAGTGAGTGGCATTCAAAATTGGCAAACCTTCCCTGCAAAATCTATTGAGAAAAACCCCATATAGCCTTTGTGAAAGTTGTAGGTGGGTGTGAGATCTCCAACTTTCGTATTCATAGTTTGGCGCGGTTCTATTCAAAAAATTGGAGTTAATCACGTCCAAACAGGTGCTCAGCGAAACAAAGTCGGCCAGAGCGCCGTCGCACCGCGACGTCGTGCACGCCGCGCGCGCCGCGCCCGCGCGCCGCCCTCCTCGGCGTCCGCGCCCGAGGCCGCGACACCCGAGGTAACCCGCCATCCCATGCCGTGCTCCTTCCCCCATGCGCCGCGCCCCGAGGCCCCGGGAATCCTCCCGGCCGCGCACACACCATGGACCGCGCCGCACCGGTCGGTGTGCGCCGCGACCACCGGTCCGTCGGCGGCACGCCGCCGCACACACACGCCGGTCGAGGTGGCCGTGCTACGGCGGCGTCTTCGTCGTCACGGCTGCGTCACCGGGAGCCTCGCCTATAAAACCCGAGCGCTTCTCTCCCCTCCTCCCGCCGCCATTGCCCCGCCGTCGCGCCATCCGTGCCGCCGCCGTCGAGCTGCGCCCTCCCTACTTCCCACGGTCAAGCAAGCGCACACATCCCTTCCCTAGACCCTTTAGAACCCTCAAGTGCCACTTGTTGTTCGGACCGAGCCCGCGTCATCGCCGGAGCCACACCACCCCGGCTGTCGCCGTCGATCTCCGTCGTGTGCCCACGCCGGCGTGTTCACCGGCCCGACGCCGGTCACCCACAAGCCCTATGTGAGCCCGCGGACGTGCCCCGCCGTTTCCCCGACCGGGAGCGCGGCCGACTCGCGGGAATTTGGCCGGCGCCGCCGCCTCCCATGGCCAAGGGCCGAATTGCAAGCCCCCTTTTAGTTGTAGGGTGTTTTCCGTGAACTAGGGTGTGTTTGTAAGGTTTTGAAACTTTCTGGGATCCCAGTGCAAAGTGAATCTCCAATAGTAAACAGAGTTAGCTGAAACTTGTAAAATGCATAGAAATTCGTAGACAATTCAGAAAAATGCAAACTCAATTATGTTGGATTCGTTGTAAAGAGTACTACAACTTTTGTTATACTCACATAGTCTGATTTTTGATATTTTTAGCATGAAAAATAGGAATGTGAAAAACCTAGATCTGCCATAACTCAAAATCCATGAGTCCCCTGTATCCAATTTTTGGATATGTTGTGTGTTATCTTATGACTAGCTTTTGTGCCAAAAATTGCACAAAGTTATGAAGTAAATCTTTTTATATGAATTGTTTTCCATTTATGCAGAATCTGCCTAGATGATTTTTGTAGCTAAAAATATTTATGTTTTTGTGCCCAACTTGTGCATGCTGTTTTGTTATGCCAAGATACACCTCTGGTGAATGAATCACAATTTTTTATTTATCAGAAGTAATTATTCTTAATATGTGCTTGTTTTACTTTGTAATTTGATGAAGCAAGATCAATAGTGGTTCTAGGTGTGTTTGCTGGTTTTCTAAGATGGCTTAGGACCAGAGAACATGTGTGAGGAAGTTAGGAGCATTTGGATGCTTATTTATTTTTGTATGCATTTACCTTGAATTGCTAGCTAGCTTTTGTTATTTTCAAAGTAATTAAATTTCTAGTTGCCCAAGCTTTATATGTATGTTCAGAGGCCTAGCATGGGTATGTGGATGCTTAAGAAACCCTTCACTGAATTTTAGTGATTTATTGTTTAATAAAAGCTTGGAAGCATTTTATAGATTAATGTTGGATTAAATTAGGAAAATGCCTTTTACTCCTTTTACCCTTTTTGTGAAAAGTTGTCAAACTCAATTAAGGACTAAGAACACACCCTTGCTATTGAAAGAATTAATTTATAAATAATTATCTTTGTACACACCTTTACTAGTGAAAGGTGAAGTATCAAAGCCTCACATGAAATAACAAGTATGAGAGGAAACATTACTTAAGTGTTTAATTAATAGAATAAAACACATATCAATAATAGCCTTCATGAAAAGGGAAGTAATAATTAATTATTTGTTAAGGTGAATATGACCAACAAGAGTTGGATAAGATAAATAATCTATCACATCACCTGAACCCTGCATTGCAATCCGTGTAGATCTTCCTGACGGTGACTACTCGCTCGTCCCGGAAGCCGAGGAAGGAGAAGCGGAAGCTACTCTGCAGTACGTGGAAGTACTCGACGACACCGAGGGTGCTTAGGCTAGCTTAGCTGATGAAGGCAAGCCCCGGTGCATAAGGCAAGCCCCGGTGCATCTGACCCAGTTTTCAAATTTTGTTATACAATTATCTATGGATGCTTGTGCATTTAAGTCAGGAGTTGTGTGGAACCTTAGATGCATGATCCCTAAGTACCTGTGTCCTTACTAGCATGTATAGGTCGATAGCTGCTAAGCTATAGGACCGTTACAAGTCGGGTGATGATGTCACTCGTGAGAATAGGTTCCTAGATAGGAATCATAAGATCTCCTTAAATGGATTGCTCATGTGGTAAGAGCATGGGTGTGGGCCCCGGTCCAATGGCTATTGTGGGTTAAGTGTTTGAACGTACTAAGCACTTGTCGGGAATGGGACCGGTAAGCCTTATACCTTAATGAGGCGGCGAGGGATCTTACTATTACTCATATTGGGATGCGTCTCACGGCTAGCTACCGGTGGTGTATGGTGAGTCCGGGTGCCTCGCGGGGTATTTCGGATAGCCTGCACCAAAGACTGTAAGATTCGATCCTGACCCGAGGATTTTTGGGAACCGCTTGGTGGTTGTCCTCGCGGGGGCATCCCACCGTGTGTTTAGGTTTACCTTGCAAGTTTTGAATCAATCGGTTGTTGGCCTCTCACCGTTATCTGAGACTACTTACTCCACTAGCCATGAGATCCCTAATGATGAAAGTTGATGAATTTTATGTTTGTTTAATTGTATGGTACAACCTTGTCTGTACTAGATGGCTAATTTAGAAAAGAATAAGACCACTAGAACTTGTGCTAAAATCTTGAAAGTAAGGACATAATCTTTGTTACCTTTCAGCAAAAGAATCCAGTGGCCAAAAAGCCTTTCATGTCTAGAGTTGGTGAAGTAGGTATCACCGACGGGTAAGTCTTGCTGAGTATTAGTATACTCAGCTTTGCTATAATGTGTTGCTCCAGGTAATGCCTTTGGTGATGTGTGGCCCAGAGAGATCCCGCCCGGCTGGGAGCTGGAGTGGGTGGAGGATGACGACTGAAGGCATCATGGCTGGCCTCCCGTGGTGTTCTCGCTTTCCGCTTAGTTGATTCCGCTGTTTCGCAAACTCTAAACTATGTTGTGATGACAAAAACTTCGGTTTGTGATAATTAAACCCTTCGGGGTAAATTTCAGAAATTAATTATGTTGTATCTCTGGACTCGCCTTCGTGTGAGTTTTAATGCATATATGTCGATGCTTGTTGCTTATAAGTGATTTACCGGGCATTAACCCGACGACTAACGACAGGATGATACTTTATTATTGCTTAAGGGCCAAAGTGGATTGGTTTAGGCAATAGTACGGTATTTTCCTGGGCGGGTTGTCACAGTTGGCATCAGAGCAATTATATGCACCAGAGAATAATTAATAACCTTAATCACTGGTTTTTGAATAAAACTTGCCAAGAATGTTTGATTTTCCTAAACACGTTGGTCCGTTAAGGATAAATTAGACCGAGAGGCCCTAGAGGGAATTTTTGGGTTCTTTCAGGTGGCTTATTAACCTATGGTTTATTTTGCTAACTCCTAGCACATTACTTTATGTCGGACTTACTTTCTTGCACAACCAAACTAGATGAGCCACGTGTTTTATACGTGTGCTGTGCCGCATCACGAGAATTGCGAGGGTTGATGGAGTGATCCATTCCACGGATCCCATCTTCGCGTCTGGTTGTAGTTTGTGTGTCGCCACATGTTTCATATGTGAGCATTCTGCATGTCGAATATGCGAGGCCAGGATACACTCCATTCAAATGGAGGGTGTCCGATGTTGGACGCTGTCCATGCAGCGGCTTAACGCACGGATGTCGTTTCTTTAGTGAACGGTAATGTATGTGGACGCTTTCGTAACGCGCTGGCACGAAAGGTTCGTTTTCTGCAGGTACATAACAGCGCCCCGTTAGTTGCTAAGTGAGTACCGTATATCTCTCGACTAGATATTATAGGGAGAGACAAGTAAAAGCCTTGCCACCGGCACTAACTTCGGTTTTGGCTTGATTGCCATGTGAGGTCGAATAGGACGTCTCACATGCATTTTAAAAATCAAAACAACTAAAATGGACCCAAAACAGAATTTCTGTATGCTCTCTAAGGAAGATTTTGCTAGTGTGTGCTTTTTGTAAAAATAGAGTATCTCTTGTGCATAGGTATTATGCTGCCAAAATTTTGTAAAAGCTTGTTCGTCTTGTTTTGTACCGCGTGCTTGAAATTAATTAAACCGGTATGCTAAAAACAAGTTACTCCTTGCCTAGTCTAGCTTTTATTCGCAAATTCGATCACAACTTCCTTCGGCTTGGCTTATACCTTTCTAAGTGAATCTAGACATTGCATCCTTCCACCTTGTTTTCCTTGATCTAGCTCAACCTTTGAAACCAAAAGTGTGTAAAAGAACCATTGTAGTAGCCGGAAAACCTAGGGGAAAATTTTAGGGTTCTGGATTTATGGTTATGAATGTATATTCACAGCTGCCGGAACTCCACCATTTGACATGCCGTTCTCCTTGAGACTTGACATGTGTTACATTTTTGTACAGATGGCTTTCCCCGTGTTTCACGAGTTCGACGTTGACGGTACGATCCGTACTGACGGGTTGCACTGGGAGGGTTTTCCATGCCTTGCGTGGGAAGCACTCAGCGCCGCTGGCTACACCACCCCTCCGACCTACGAGGTGTCTGAGTTCGAACGCTTGGGTGTTCCCCGTTGCAGGGTGATCGTCACTGTGCTGCCACAGTCGGACCACGCTGATTGGTTCGACTTGAGTTTTGTCTACTAGGGTTTTATTACCCACGATACCGTCGAGTCAGCCGCTCTCCGAGTGTTGACGGACTTCTGTGACCACAACCCTACTGTGGTGGCTCTCTCTCCGTTCGGGCTGTTTCCCGCTGTGAGTCCTCACGACCCAGCATGGCTGGACTGTTGGATCACCTACGGGAGCTGCTATTGTTAGCCGAGCCGCTGGATGTCACTCAGACGTTGGCTCGTTGTCTTAACGTCGTCTTCACACTTCAGGGGCTGCGTTACAACACCGCAGTGATTATCCGGCAGTGTCCAGAGGCAGCTAGGCGGGATTGGCAACAGCTATCAGCAGCCCACCAGCACTTGAACTTTACACTTACTCAGATGCAGCAAGAGAATGACAGGATACGCGCCAGGAGATTCCAGTTAGAGTTAGAGAGAGGCGACCGCCTGCAGAGGATTGTAGATCTAGAGGCGGAAGTTCACACCCTGGAGGAGAATGCCGATGCTTATGAGATTGAGAGATTGACGCTGCTACAGAACATTGCCGATATGCAGCAGCAGGTAAAGGAAGCCGAGGTGCAGGTTGCAGCCCTACAGGCCATAGTGGCCTTATAGCCGCTACCTCCAGTACAGGCACACCCGAAGGAGCAGCAGGGTCAGTTTGGTTTGGATCAGACAAGCCAGGCTGGACCGCCGTTACCGACTCCACAAGATTCACCTGCGGGCAGTGGTGCTTCAGTTGGTAACTAGGATGCCAGTGAACAACATCAAGAAGAAATGTGCTCCTAGGTGTCACCTTCAGAATGATTGTGGTAGTCAGCTTAGGAGTATATCGTCGTGCAATGCAATTGCATTATAACCCAGTTGTATCATGATGTTTTCAGACTTGAGTATTGTAGTGTCCTTGGACCCCTACCCATCGTGTTGTAATAAAGAATGCTTAAGCACTTTGTGTTTCGACTTGAGTTGATGTGGTTCAACCGAGTTATTGAGACCTTGTGCGAGTTGTTTACCCAAGTGTGTTGAGTGTTACCGTAACCGTGCTTGCCAACACTAAGCATTTTTGCATAATAATGAGAGAACTACGACATTTTTGGTGAGTGCCGGTCAGTGGCTAAAACGACTTGGTGATCATTCGCATGATACCTTCTCCATATGCGTGAAATGGGAAAATTCGCCGTAGATTGAAAGCTAGCTCGAGGCACTTGAGTTATCGTATCTTCTAACTATGTTGAAGAATGATTCTATGAATCTTATTTTGGTTACATGCTATCTTTCGACTATTGCTGTCATCATCATATGAATGCAAATGAGCTATGGTTATGCATGATTACACTTGTCATCATTCCTGAGTAAGATTTTGGCTATGTGTCTAATAAAGGCTTGCATTTCAGATGGTGGAACCCACGCGCAGCTCTCCCAATGGGTTCGGAGCGACCGGTAGTAGTGACTTGCCGCCACCGCCGCCCATGACACCGTCGGAGGCCTTCATGGCCACGCAAACTGAGGTGCTGCGCCAAATCCTGCAGACACAACAGCAGATCGCTCAGCAGATGAACCGAGGGCCGCCACATGGGGCCAATCACGAGGGGCCTAATCAGGTCACCACGTACGCTCAGTTCATCGGGATGAAGCCACCGACCTTTTCTAAGGCGGAAGACCCCCTGGAAGCTGAGGCTTGGATCAAGGCCATCGAGGCAAAGTTCTCTGCCTTTGTGATGCCTTGCTTTGAGGAGAACAAAGCCAACTTCGCAGCTCTGCAACTGCGAGGAGAAGCTTTAATGTGGCGGGATCATTTCAAGTCGATGCTGCGAGGGCGTGCTGTGACTTGGGATGATTTCAAGCAAGCCTTCAAAAGCCATCACATCCCTAAGGGATTAATGGATAGAAAGACGAGGGAGTTGTTGGCTCTCAGGCAGGGATCTGATACGGTGTACCGTTACGCCCAGAATCGAAGTTTAACAGCTTGTGCCAATATGGTGGACATCATGTAGACACTGATGCTAAGAAGATGGAAAGATTCCGTGATGGGCTAGATGGCAAGTTGTATGAGCGACTAAACCTGCTTGAGTCAGAAAATTTCCATGAGCTTGTGAACAAGGCTATCTCCCAAGAGGATGCCATGAAAAAGGCCCACCGGGACAAAAAGAGACCATCTGGTTTTGCTCCGAGTAGCGGGTTTAGCAAGAAGTTTCACTTTATGAAAAAGAATGTTCCAAACCCATCCCAGCAATATTCAACTGGAAGCTGGACGATGAAGCCATCCCAGGGCAAACCCTCAGGGAACTTCTAGTTCCGAAATGCTCAGCAGCCGGCTCCAAAGCCTAATGCACCTCCTCGCAACATTGGTGATCGTCGTTGCTTCAACTGTGGTCAACCAGGGCATTACGTCAGCGATTGCCCAAAACCCAAGCAGGTCAATCTCAACCCACCGAATCAAGGTGTAGGGAACAAGCCTACTACTCCGGCTAAGAAGCCTATGGTGCAAGTACGCCAAGGCAAGCTGAACTTCACCACCATGAGTGACATTCCAGAGGGAGCTTTAGTGCTCATGGGTACATTCTCTATCAACGATACTCCTGTTAAGACTTTATTTGATTCTGGAGCTACCCACAGTTTCATAAGTGAGAATCTATTAGGCAAATTGGGTCTAAAAGGATCGCATACCAAATCGGCTTTTCAAATTATCACGCCAGGTGGAAATATCTCTTCTCATATAATAAATTTTGGAGTTCCTTTAAAATTGGGAAGTAAGAATATTCAATCAAATCTTATCACTATAAATTTGGAAGGCATGGATGTTATCTTACGTATGGATTGGATGACCCAACATAAGGTGGTTCTAGATTTATCAGATAGGGTTGTAGAGATCAATTCACCTAAGGTCGGGCACACTACCTTGTACCTACCTTTCCAGGATGGTACCGACTCTTGTGCCTATGTGACCATTACCTCCCCTCTTGATGAAATTCCAGTAGTGTGTGAGTATCCAGATGTCTTTCCTCATGAGTTGCCTGGTATGCCGCCAGACAGGGATGTTGCGTTTGTGATTGAACTCCAACTGGGTACTGCACCCATTTCCAAACGACCTTATCGTATGCCTCCCAAGGAATTAGCCGAACTGAAAAACCAAATCCAAGAGCTGTTAGACAAGGGTTATATTCGCCCGAGCTCTTCTCCTTGGGGTTGTCCCGCTCTATTTGTTAAGAAGAAAGATGGTAGCTTGAGGCTGTGTGTTGATTACAGACCGCTCAATGCAGTGACCATCAAGAACAAATATCCTCTTCCACGAATCGATGTTCTTGTTGATCAACTGGCTGGAGCCAGAGTTTTCTCCAAGATCGATCTTTGTTCTGGTTAGTATCAAATCAAAATTCGACCTTGTGACATTCCTAAAACTGCTTTCTCCACTCGTTATGGTCTTTACGAGTTCCTAGTAATGTCCTTTGGTCTCACAAATGCGCCAACCTACTTCATGTACCTCATGAACTCCGTGTTTATGACGGAGCTCGACAAATTCGTAGTGGTCTTTATCGATGATATCCTTATCTATTCCAAAAATGAGAAGGAGCATGCCAAACATCTCTGAATTGTCCTACAATGTTTGCGAGATCATAAGCTTTATGCTAAGTTCTCCAAATGTGAATTCTAGTTGAATAGTGTGAAATTTTTGGGCCACACCATTTCTAAGGATGGTATCTCCGTAGATCCGAGCAAAGTGCAAGAGGTGATGGATTGGAAACCACCCAAGTCCGTACACCAGATCCGCAGTTTCTTAGGGTTGGCGGGATACTACCGTCGATTCATTCCCGTCTTCTCTAGAATCGTGAAACCTATGACCGAACTGCTCAAGAAATGAGTGAAGTTCGTGTGGAGCGAAGCATGTGAGAAAGCTTTCCACACCTTGAGGCAACACTTGACTTCAGCCCCAGTGCTAGTGTAACCAGATAATTCCAAACCTTTTGAAGTTTTCTGTGATGTGTCAGGCACGGGTCTCGGCTGTGTTCTTATGCAAGATGGCCGAGTCATTGCCTATGCTTCACGGGCACTTCGACCTCATGAGATCAATTATCCTACCCATGATCTTGAGTTAGCTGCTATTGTCCACGCTCTCAAGATATGGAGACATTATCTGATGGGTAATCGTTGTAATATCTTCACTGATCACAAGAGTCTCAAATACATCTTTACTCAGTCAGAGTTGAATATGAGGCAACGAAGATGGTTTGAGTTGATTAAGGATTATTACCTAGAAGTGCATTATCACCCTGGAAAAGCGAATGTCGTTGCAGATGCTCTTAGCCGCAAAGTTCACTGCAATCATCTAGAGTTGGAGCCAGTTAGTGACCCATTTTGTGAAGAAATGAGAAAGCTCAACTTAGAAGTGGTACAGCAAGGAAATCTTTATGCCTTAGTTGCGGAATCCAACCTTTATGATAGAATTGTCACTGCTCAATGCAATGATGAAGACATACAAATCATTAAGCAAAAATGAGCAGAGGGAGATCTCAAGTATACTTGTTTCCAGAAGGATCACCAAGATGTGATCTGGTTTGGAAAACGCCTTGTGGTTTCTGTCGATCCGACAATTAAGAAGATCATCCTTGATGAGGCTGACATGTCCAAATTTTCTATTCATCTCGGCAGTACCAAGATGTACCAGGATTTGAAACAGAATTTCTGGTGGTCCAACATGAAGATTGATATAGCCAAGTATGTAGCCGAGTGCGATACCTGCCACCAAATGAAAGCAAGCCATTTGAAGTCGGCAGGCGTACTCCAACCCCTGTCAATACCCATGTGGAAGTGGGATGCCATTAGTATGGACTTCATTGTGGGTTTACCCCTGACAGCTAGAAATAAAGATTCTATTTGGGTGATCGTGGACAGACTCTCCAAGACCGCTCATTTCATTGTAGTGCATACCACTTATTCAGTGCAGCAATATGCAGAGTTATACATGGACCACATAGTTCATTTGCATGGAATTCTGAAGACTATAATCTCCGATAGAGGAACTCAGTTTGTAGCTCGCTTCTGGGAGCAGTTGCATGAGTGCTTAGGGACCACGCTGATCCGTAGTTCCAGTTATCATCCGCAGACCGATGGTCAGACGGAAAGGATAAATCAGATTTTGGAAGACATGCTACGAGCAAGCATCTTACACTTTGATAAGAGTTGGGACAAGTGTTTGTCCTTGACAGAATTCTCCTACAACAATAGTTATCAATCTAGTTTGAAGAGGGCACCATTCGATGCTCTTTACGGACGAAGATGTCGCACTCCGTTGAACTGGTCGGAAACTGGAGAAAGGACACTCTTTGGTCTGGATTTAGTTAAAGATGCTGAAGAAAAGGTGCAAGTGATAAGAGAGAATTTGAAGGTGGTTCAGATGAGGCAAAAGAGTAACCATGATAAGGGAACCACACCCCGACATTTTGAAGTGGGAGATTACGTGTATCTAAAAGTTTCCCCCACCAAGGGCGTGCAACGGTTCAGCGTCAAAGGGAAATTAGCTCCGCGCCACATTGGACCTTATGAAGTCATAGAAGCATGTGGGCCAATGGCTTATCGTATCCAATTACCGGAACGGTTTTCCGCAGTCCACAATGTGTTTCATGTGACCCAATTGAAGAAGGGGATGCCTGTGCCAGAAAACGAAGTAACCACAGAAGCTAATGCTTGGATTGAGCCAGATTTCTCGCTCGTCAAGCACCCATTAAGAGTATTAGAATAAAAAGAGCGAAAACCCCGAAGATAAACAATACGAATGTACAAGATACAATGGAGTCATCACACGGAAGAAGACGCAACTTGGGAGACGGAGGAATATCTCAACGCCAAGTATCCGGGATTCCTGAAATCTCGAAACTGTGAGTTCCCCCTTCCCATCTTGTTTTTCTTAAATCGAATCTCGGGACGAGATTCTGTTTAAGGGGGGTAGGCTGTGACGCCCCAGGTTTTTAATTAACCCCCAATCGTCGGTTAACTCGGCTAACAGTGGTCAAATCACGGTCAACCTGGGTCCTCACCTCGAAAAACTCACCAACCAACTCTAATGGCACCTTTGATCTAGTGGACACACATGTGGGGCCAACCCATGGTCAAAGACTTGGTCAACCCCCACTCAAACCCTAGTAACTCTAGATGTCTTTCGGAACTTTTGCCGCGTTCTCCAAATTTCACCTAAACACTTCAAAATCTACCTTTATGAAAGTTGTCCAGCTTGTTGAGGGACACAACTTTCATATCGATGGGCATTTCAAATTTTGAGTGGAAAAGCATGAAAAACCTGCTCAAAGGTCAGTATCTCCTGTTCATGGCAAGTGAGTGGCATTCAAAATTGGCAAACCTTTCCCGCAAAATCTATTGAGAAAAACCCCATATAGCCTTTGTGAAAGTTGTAGGTGGGTGTGAGATCTCCAACTTTCGTATTCAAAGTTTGGTGCGGTTCTATTCAAAAAATTGGAGTTAATCACGTTCAAACATGTGCTCAGCGAAACAAAGCCGGCCAGAGTGCCGTCGCGCCGCGACGTCGCGCACGCGCGCGCGTGCCGTGCCCGTGCGCCGCCCTCCTCGGCGTCCGCGCCCGAGGCCGCGCCACCCGAGGCGCCCCGCCGTCCCGGGCCGTGCTCCTTCCCCCATGCACCACGCGCCGAGGCCTAGGACTCCTCCCCGCCGTGCGCACGCCATGGACCGCGCCGTACGGCCGGGTGCGCGCGCGGACCACCGGTCCGTCGGCGACATGCCGCCGTACGCACGCCGGTCGAGGTGGTCGTGCTGCGGGGGCATCTTCGTCGTCACGACTGCGTCACCGGGAGCCTCGCCTATAAAACCCGAGCGCTGCTCTCCCCTCCTCCCGCCGCCATTGCCCCGCCGCCGCGCTATCCTTGCTGCCGCCGTCGAGCTGCGCCCTCCTTGCTTCCCACGGTCAAGCAAGCGCACACATCCCTTCCCTAGACCCTTTAGAACCCTTAGGTGCCACTTGTTGTTCGGGCCGAGCCCGCGTCGTCGCCGGAGCCGCGCCACCCCGGCCGCCGCCGTCGGTCTCCGCCGTGCGCCCACGCCGGTGTGTTCTCCACCCCGACACCAGTCACCCATAAGCCCTAGGTGAGCCCGCAGACGTGCCGTGCCGTTTCCCCGGCCGGGAGCGCGGCCGGCTCGCCGGAATTTGGCTAGCGCCGCCGCCTCCCATGGCCAAGGGCCGAATTTCAAGCCCCCTTTTAGTTCTAGGGTGTTTTCCGTTAACTAGGGGTGTGTCTGTAAGGTTTTGAAACTTTCTCAAGGTCCCAGTGCAAAGTGAATCTCCAATAGTAAACAGAGTTAGCTGAAATTTGTAAAATGCGTAGAAATGCGTAGAAAATTCAGAAAAATGCAAACTCAATTATGTTGGATTCGTTGTGAAGAGTACTACAACTTTTGCTATACTCACATAGTCTGATTCTTGATATTTTTAGCATGAAAAATAGGAATGTGAAAAACCTAGATCTGCCATAACTCAAAATCCATGATTCCCCTGTATCCAATTTTTGAATATGTTGTGTGTGATGTTATGAATAGCTCCTGTGATAAAAATTGCACAAAGTTATGAAGTAAATCTTTTTATATGAATTGTTTGCCATTTATGCAGAATCTTCCTAGATGATTTTTGTAGCTAAAAATATTTATGTTTTTGTGCCTAACTTGTGCGTGCTGTTTTGTTATGCCAAGATACACCTCTGGTGAATGAATCACAATTTTTTATTTATCAGAAGTAATTATTCTTAATATGTGCTTGTTTTACTTTGTAATTTGATGAAGCAAGATCAGTAGTGGTTCTAGGTGTGTTTGCTGGTTTTCTAAGATGGTTTAGGACCAGAGGACATGTGTGAGGAAGTTAGGAGCATTTGGATGCTTATTTATTTTTGTATGCATTTACCTTGAATTGCTAGCTAGCTTTTGTTATTTTCAAAGTAATTAAATTTCTAGTTGCCCAAGCTTTATATGTATGTTCAGAGGCCTAGCATGGGTATGTGGATGCTTAAGAAACCCTTCACTGAATTTTAGTGATTTATTGTTTAATAAAAGCTTGGAAGCATTTTATAGGTTAATGTTGGATTAAATTAGGAAAATGCCTTTTACTCATTTTACCCTTTTTGTGAAAAGTTGTCAAACTCAATTAAGGACTAAGAACATACCCTTGCTATTGAAAGAATTAATTTATAAATAATTATCTTTGTACACACCTTTACTAGTGAAAGGTGAAGTATCAAAGCCTCACATGAAATAACAAGTATGAGAGGAAACATTACTTAAGTGTTTAATTAATAGAATAAAACACATATCAATAATAGCCTTCATGAAAAGGGAAGTAATAATTAATTATTTGTTAAGGTGAATATGACCAACAAGAGTTGGATAAGATAAATAATCTATCACATCACCTGAACCCTGCATTGCAATCCGTGTAGATCTTCCTTACGGTGACTACTCGCTCGTCTCGGAAGCCGAGGAAGGAGAAGCAGAAGATGCTCTGCAGTACGTGGAAGTACTCGACGACACCGAGGGTGCTCAGGCTAGCTTAGCTGACGAAGGCAAGCCCCGGTGCATCTGACCCAATTTTCAAATTTTGTTATACAATTATCTATAGATGCTTGTGCATTTAAGTCAGGAGTTGTATGGAACCTTAGATGCATGATCCCTAGGTACCTGTGTCCTTACTAGCATGTATAGGTCGATAGCTGCTAAGCTATAGGACCGTTACAAGTCGGGTGATGATGTCACTCGTGAGAATAGGTTCCTAGATAGGAATCATAAGATCTCCTTAAATGGATTTCTCATGTGGTAAGAGCATGGGATGTGGGCCCCGGTCCAATGGCTATTGTGGGTTAAGTGTTTGAACGTACTAAGCACTTGTCGGGAATGGGACCGGTAAGCCTTGTACCTTAATGAGGCGGCGAGGGATGTTACTATTACTCATCTTGGGATGCGTCTCACGGCTAGCTACCGGTGGTGTATGGTGAGTCCGGGTGCCTCGCGGGGTATTTCAGATAGCCTGCACCAAAGATTGTAAGATTCGATCCCGACCCGAGGATTTTTGGGAACTGCTTGGTGGTTGTCCTCGTGGGGGCATCCCACAGTGTGTTTAGGTTTACCTTGCAAGTTTTGAATCAATCGGTTGTCGGCCTCTCACCGTTACCTGAGACTATCTACTCCACTAGCCATGAGATCCCTAATGATGAAAGTTGATGAATTTTATGCTTGTTTAATTGTACGGTACAACCTTGTCTGTGCTAGATGGCTAATTTAGAAAAGAATAAAACCACTAGAACTTGTGCTAAAATCTTGAAAGTAAGGACATACTCTTTGTTACCTTTCAGCAAAAGAATCCAGTGGCCAAAAAGCCTTTCATGTCTAGAGTTGGTGAAGTAGGTATCACCGACGGGTAAGTCTTGCTGAGTATTAGTATACTCAGCCTTGCTATAATGTGTTGCTCCAGGTAATGCCTTTTGTGATGTGTGGACCGGAGAGATCCCGCCCGGCTGGGAGCTGGAGTGGGTGGAGGATGACGACTGAAGGCATCATGGCTGGCCTCCCGTGGTGTTCTCGCTTTCCGCTTAGTTGATTCCGCTGTTTCGAAAACTCTGAACTACGTTGTGATGACAAAAACTTCAGTTTGTGATAATTAAACCCTTCGGGGTAAATTTCAGATGTTAATTATGTTGTATCTCTGGACTCGTCTTCGTGTGAGTTTTAATGCATATATGTCGATCCTTGTTTCTTATAAGTGATTTATCGGGCGTTAACCCGGTGACTAACGACAGGATGCTACTTTATTATTGCTTAAGGGCTAAAGTGGATTGGTTTAGGCAATAGTATAGTATTTTCCTGGGCGGGTTGTCATAGCTTCTTTCGGCCAAACACAGCAACACCAATATTTGAATGTCAAATTACTGTTCATGGGATGACTCTAGAGTGATTGAGATTCTAGTACGTGCAGAAACCGACACTTGGTCCAACAATGCGCAGGGCAGTTAGACAGCCCTGCAGGGGTGGTTAGACCGCCCCCCGCAGTCAACCCAAAAATTGAGTTCATGACAATGTACTAAATGAAATGGAACCAAATTCTAGGAATGTCTTCTAGGGGTTGCCAGGAGATGTTCTACCAAAGGATATTCAAAACTACTCATGGAGTTGATAGATCGGATAGAAACAAGATTTGAATACCTTTGGAGGGATGAATCCGAGATGAAATCCAAAGAACCGGGTTGGGAACCGGTTCAGCCGTCTTAGGGGAGTGCTTTCCACGGATTGGATTTATTTATAGGGGTGGAATCTTGAAATCACCATGGGAGGGTGTGAGAGCTTGAGGAGGAAGAAGGGGTTGAAGTTCTGGACGAAATGGACTGTTCTCGGTCGTTGGAGAGAGATGGGAGTGAGTGGATAGGGATAGGGGGGTGTAGAGTCACGGGTACTCAGCAGAACGAGTTAAAGATTTAGGGTTTGGTCCCTCTTTTCCACATAGGCCCCTGGGATACCTGAAATTTCACTTAGAGAGGAATAGGAGGGCAGGAGCGAAAACTTGGAGGGGCGGTTAGACCACCCCTCCGCCGGTTAAACCACCCTTACGAAAAATTCCTCCAGAGACCCCATATAGAAGAATTCGATCCACAAATCACCAATCTTAGAAGAACTTGAGATAATCCAAATAACTCATACTCTTGATTCTTCCAAGAGTGTTAGAGAGAGAGAGAGATAAAGATATGGATTTGGGGATAATATGGACTTGAGTAAAATATCACCAGTTGTGACTAGCCATCAAACAAACACGGAGAACTATAGTCACAAATGGATCAATAGGGTCACAAAGACCAAGAACCAAGTATATATTTTTTTAAAAATAAGCACAGTTCCTACGTATGCTAGTTGGATTTTTGAAAAACCTATCCTATGTCACGAAGTGCATGCATCCAGTTCAAATGAATAGCTTTTCAAGAATATTTGACTCATACCTCCATCCTCGAGACACAAAGACGAGTGATAGTAAGGTATCAACCAAATATCTAGAATAGCCCACAAAGATTCATTTGACGCAATTACAAGCTTAAGAAGGCACACTAGCATGGTATTATGGCCTAAATGCATTTCGGTAAACAAAGAAGTTCATGATGACATACCTTTGTCTTTAGACCATTTGAATTTGTGCATAAGTAAATATTTAGGAACAAGTGGCTCTTACTTGATTATTTGAGATTTATTGATGGAGTCGAGAGCTCTCTTAAGATGCACAAACATATGAGACTACAAGTTCACTAGAAGAAATTGTTAGTCCCACAAATGACACAACCTTTGAAGTAAACTCCCCCTTAATTAGTGCTTAGAGAATTTTGAATTCCTCAAACTTAGCACGTAATTCAATCAAGATAGGGGAGATTGCTACAAAGGTATGTCTATGGCATAAAAGGTTTATAAAAATGAATCATGCCGATAGTCTCATTACCACCGCCTTGGAATCACCAAAACGTCGATAAACTGCTCCAAGTCGGGTTACCAGGGCACAGGTGCCGGGTCACCCGCCACTCTCCAGAAGCGCACCCGGTCACCCTACCACTGGTGCCGGGTCACCTGCCAAATACACTTCTGGGGGGCAGGCGGCTAGACCGCCCCCAAGGGGCGGTTAGATCGCCCTGCCTTCCTTGGTCATTTTGGTGATCTTTTAGCTCTAGTTCCTTGATAAGCCTCTATTTTATCTATAAAACACCCTGCAAAGCTTATCACAACAAATGCTCTTCTAAAGAGCCATTAGGAGCATCGAATGGCATGTGATAGTGAAATTATTGAATGTGTCAAGGTCACTTCTTCATGCTTCAAAAACCTAGGTCTAGTGATTCATGAACGTTCACAAAGAACTAATAGTGACCAAGGCACAACTTAAGTACTAGTTACCGAGATTGCATTGGTTGAGTGATGTTCACTTTCTAGTCCGTCTCACGACATGTTATCGAGTAACCAATTCTTTCTTCATTGCCATGACTTCAATGCAACTCGAATAACCTACAAGCTCAGCAAGCACTTTTTGGTACCCAACGCTTGTTGGGTCCTACAAGATTAGTCACAATGTGCTTTGGAATCCATATGTCCCTTGTACTAACTTGAGGTGAACCAATCAACCTCATAGTACAAGTGTCCACCTTGTGATTCCTAAGCTTATGAAAATCATAATGAACAAGGTTGGAATGAGGAGTGTTACCATTCGGGCAATCCTTACCCAAGTGACCCTTCTCTCGACATGTGTAGCAAATGCGGCCTTTGGCACTCCAAGGCTTGGGATCCATTTGCTTGCCTTGTCTGGGCTTGCATGGAGGCTTCTTGCTTGAAGGGTGAGCTTTATTCTCCTCGCTGCGGTGATTCTTCATAGTGCTGGCCAGACCCGGTCTAACCGCCCTGGGGTCGGTCAGACCGCCCCTGGTCAGTGCTGCTAGCTCGTGTGCAGTCCGCAGCCGAGTGACCCTTCTCTTTGCATATATAACACAATCTCCTTCCGGTTGATCTTTTTTTCTTCCTGGAGATTGTTTCTTGAGCCTCGAGCTTGGCGGGGCAATGTGGAGTGCCATGCCCCCTTTTCTTTTCTTGAATGTTGCTCTTGATGATCTTGATATGTTGTTGAGGAGTTGAGCTTGTGACAGTTGAACCCTTCTCAAGCTTCTTCACCACGTCATCACGGTTATCTTGAGAAGGTTGCACTTGACTCTCTTTCTTCAGCACATACAAGTCTCGTTTAAGCTTTTCAATCTCTTGCTTGAGTTCATCATTTTCTTGGGCAATGAGGTCATCACAAGTTTCTACAAATACATGCTCAATACTATATTGGCTTGCTAGGGTACAACAAGGTTTAGTACAAGTAAATTCATTATTGACAAGTGAGCATGTGCAATTGGGTGTGAGAGGTTTTAGAAATTTTACCATTGAAAGAATAACCTCATGAGCAATTTCTAGTGAGGCATATGAATCCACAAGCTTCTCATGTGAACACTCAAGTTCCTTGTGAGTTGCTTGCAAAGTCATATGCTCACTAGTGAGCTTTGCTAGTTGAGCTTCTAGCACATCATTGGCTTCTTCTTCTATCTTCATTCTATAAGAGAAAGATTTGATATCATGGTCATATTTGTTAGCCAATGATTCATACTTACAAGCCAAGGAGGCAAGTTCGGATTTGAGAAGTTCAAGTTCTCTTGTTGGAGATTTCGAATCTTC
Source organism: Cenchrus americanus (assembly GCA_947561735.1). Taxonomy (NCBI): domain Eukaryota; kingdom Viridiplantae; phylum Streptophyta; class Magnoliopsida; order Poales; family Poaceae; genus Cenchrus; species Cenchrus americanus. The sequence goes on along the minus strand of OX387245.1, from coordinate 76,448,341 downwards.
GATCTTTTGACTCTTTGCACCCTTGGCCTGCCTCTTCTTCTTGCTTTTCTTCTTGGCCACAAGACAAGCGCCTTCACCGTAGAAAATTGAGGCATCTCTGTTAGGGGCGGTTAGACCGCCCCTGGGGGGGTGGGTTGAACCGCCTCCTCCAGAGAGAATCTTCCTTCGCTTCTCTTGTCTCCTTCTTGCTTGAGAGTTGAGGTTTGATGTTCAGTGGTTGTTGTTGAGGTTGTGGGGCACATCTCCACTTGTTCATCATCATCCTCACTCTCAACTTCATCCCATTTGATGTGAGCTATCCCAAATAGCAATTTCCAAATGAGATGAGCATCCTTGCTAATTCCTTTACTCATTAGAATAAGATGCTTTAGTTCACTTTACTCGTTAGAATAAGATGCTTTAGTTCACTACATACACAACTACACAAAAGGTTAGTAACTACGGCATTGAGTCGCTTCTTCTCTAATGCATATGGTAAGATACAAGTCTCATCCTCCGGAAGGATACTCGCAACCATAATGCCCTCAGCAGTGGGACCCAAAATCTTAAGTGCAATGAGAATATTGGAATGCCAAGAAGAGTAGTTTGAGCCATCAAAAGATAGAGGCTCAAACGGTACCTCAGAAGTAGTCGTCACCGAAAAACTCCGAGCGATTAAGCTCAAACCAGAGCACCAAGCTCTGATACCAATTGAAAGGACCTTGATGCCGCCTAGATGGAGGGGGGTGAATAGGCGGGACGACCAAATAAAACCTTTCCCCCCGGAAACTTGAGTTTCACTGGCACAGGCGGTTAAACCGCCCTTACAAGGCGGTTAGACCTCCCCTGACGTGCTGAACCACAGGGAGCGGTTAGACAGGGTCCTGGGTCAGTTAGACCACCCTGGCCAGTAAGCCTGCAAAAACAACTCAAGTCTTCTCTTGACTTCTAGCACGAACTTAAGTTCTTGAGTTGCTACTGTAGATGATCACGAGCAGGGTAATGATCCCTGCACTCAAAGACAAGCACTCACAGTAGATCGAGCGGAAGCGAAGTAAATATGCTATAGATCAAGACAAGTGAGGCAAACCACAAAGGAGAGACGAGGATTTGTTTCCCGAAGTTCACCGCCCACAAGGGAACTGTTAACACCAAAATTTGGTAAGGAGTCTGACCTGTGGGTCCGGGTCGAAAAAGAGTCCGTCTGGTGGAAGGAAGGATATTTTCAGAGATTTTCGGCAAAGAGATCTGCGGTCGGCTATCTGCTCCGATTCGGCAAAGGAACAGTAAAGCTGATTTTGCGGGATTGGACGGTGACGTGGCTCGAATCGGGGAGAGATGAATGGATGGACGGACGATCGAGTTTAGTTAGGCAATGAATCCATTCGCAATTGTAATCGACGAGGTATAAATACGATCCCTGGTTGTATGTAACAGACACAATCATTCCTCAATACACACCGGCCTTACGCCAAACCCTAGAGTCCTTGTCGTGTCGTCGAGTTCTTCGAGAGGGCCAATCGATCCGTCGACCTCCGTGAGTACCGCAACCTTGTGTCATGTCTAGTATCATGCGGTGGATTTAGATCTGATGCAAGTAGTCTTGTTACCATGCTTCGTGTCATGCGGTAGATTCAAGCTTGGTTCAAGAGGGTTTCTTGTTGGATCATGAGCCATGCGGTGGGCTAAGATCTAGCTCGAAGCTAGTTATCGGCTCTATTGGATTTTGGCAAGATCCAATAGATTCATTAAGTTATCCTGTGTTAACTTGAGTTTTTACTTCGTGTTTTAATTCATGTAACACTTTTCTGCCCAATCTAGATGGGTTTGGATCGGCTATATCTCTTTTGTGATCCTTGTTCGAGTAGGTTTCATGTTTCAACACGTGGGCCTTATGCTTTCCGATAGCCGAAACCGAATCGATCTAGGTTGTTACGTGTTGCGGGTTCAAGTTTACTGCGTTCGTATAAATCTTGAAAGAGCCGGGTGTCATGCGGTAGATGCAGGTTTTTGGGTTGCTTTGGAGCTAGTCATCCGGTGGATTAGATTTCCAAATCAGTCTGATAGATTTATTCACACGGTAATATTTGTTCCTTCTTCATGGACCCTGGATCGGTACATTCGGTCGTATTCGGTTATATCTTCACGAGTAGATCACGTGCGTTATTTATGTTTTAAATGATGTATGCTTTTGGCTTTCCATATTTAGATTGTATCATGCGGTGGATAGATCTATTTGTGGAAAGTGGTACGTTTTTTCATGCAAGTCGTATCATGCGGTGGATAGATTTGTTTGATATCGTGCCCGACGGATCTTAAAGTAACTAGACATGCGGTAGACTAGTGCTTTGGATCTATGCATGCTTATTTAATACATGATCATGTCCGTGCTTTACTTTATTTGTTTAATGTTAATTTTTATGAAGATCGGTCACGACTTTGCACATGCATCTATGTTTATCCAAAGACCGATCGTTATCATGCTTACGTCATCCATTCGGCAGTGTTCTTTTTCCCTTTGCGGTTACCCGAATGGTCGTGGTTCTTTGACAGATAGCTTTACATAACTATGTGTCATCTTGCTTGGCTCTTTAGCCGTAAATATGGAACTGTCTGGTACCACCCGGCAAGTTCCAAGCTTTGGTATTTAACTGCTTTATCTTTTGTTAATTTTCAGGAAAAATTGACTGGCACGTCATTTGCTCTCTGCGCGTGTGAAGCCAGCTTTCCGGCTTGCTGTGTGATTGGCGCTGAGTGCACTTTTTGCGTCAACACACTTTTTGGCACGCTCGGTGGGACCACAGCCGAATTGGTTCTAGATGCCTGAAATCACAGACCTCCTGGATGTCAACATCGAAGAGCTTTCTCGAGAGCAGCATCAGCAGCTCCTAGACGCCGTGAACCAGTTTCAGCAAAAGTGTCTCATGTCGTTTAAGAAGAATCGAAGTGGTGTACCGTATCTGAAGAATGGCCTGCCCAGAGTGCTGCTGCCGGGAGAGAGCGATGCCACATCCCAACAAGAGAAGGAGGAATGCGCGCGGATCTTCCAAGAGTCGGTAGACAACATGCTCACCAAGCACAACCAGGCTTTCCTCGGATCGCTCCAGCAGATGATGGTGGCCCTCTTTGGCCCGGGCGCGGGGCAAGCGTTCGAGAAGGCGTCCGCGGAAGAGCACCGTGGAGCCGGGTGAATCAAGCTCTCGGCCCGCCGCTACGGAGCCGATTTGCGGCGGCCTCCTCCTCAGAGCTCCGGAAGCCAAGCATTCCAACCTCCTCTGCAGGGCGCTGGGGGGCAGCCAGTTCAGCCCCCGTTGCAAGCTTCAGGAAGTCAACCAATCCTGCCGCCACCACGGAGCAAAGACGGGTCGGCCCGTGCAACAGCCGAATCCGTACCAGCCTACGTACGGAGACCTAGCGTTCGGCTCATCTGGGGCCCCACTTGACCCCAGTCGAAGAATAGCTCCGTCGACCAAGCGGCTCCCGAGAAGAATTTGTACGGCGGTGGTTATCATGAAGTGGGAAATTACGGGGCGTTCGACGCTTTCCCGCACCCGGGGGTACGCGCCGGTTGCGAGCGCGCAAGAAGATGACGCCCTAGCGCGCAAGATGGCCGAATTGATGCGGGAATCGGTTCGGCCTCAAGCCAAAGATGCGGGGCCCCACCTATAGGCCGCCGTTCCCCGAGTGGTACTATAACGTGCTCCCGCCGCCGAGGGTGAAGCCGCCGAGCGGAATTCACAAAGTTCTGCGGGCGAGGACGAGACAAGCACGGTCGAGCACATCGCCCGTTACCTCATGCGGCTTGGGGAATGCTCGGCCGAGGAGGCGTTCGGGGGTTCGCTACTTCCCCGCCTCGGCCGACGGGTCCGGCTTTTCGGTGGTTCTCGTCCCGCCGCCCGAATCGGTGGCCGGATGGAAGGATTTGGAGCGTAAATTCCACGCTCATTACTTCAGCGGCGATTACGAGAAAAAGGCCGATTGATCTCGCCACCACGAAGCAAAGACACGGCGAAACACCGTTGGAGTTTCTTAGAAGATTCGGGGAAAGTCAAAGGCATGTGCTTCTCGGCCGAACTTGCCGGACGATCGGTGGCGATATGGCCGTCGCCGGGATGTTACCGGCCGTGCGCGAGAAGCTATTTGGGATGGAGTTTGAGAACCCGGGCCGGCTTTCACAAAAGTTATCTGCGATGAGCAATCGAGCATATGGCCTCAAGAAAGACCCCAAGTTTGGCAAGCGACACGACGTCGGCCGACATCTACAACCGGTTCTGGACAAAGCCAATCCGTTCGAGGATTCTGACGATGAATTGGAGGTAGCCGCAGCGGAAATCATGTGGGGTAAAGAGCCCTTGACAATGAATCAGCGTTGGGTCAGGCAGACCAAAGGGACTTACGACTTCGACATCACGAAGGCTGATAAGTTGTTCGAGCTCTTGGTGAAAGAAGGCCGAATTAAGCTGCCTGAAGGGCATTCTATGCTTCGGCCTGATGGAGTTAAAGCGAAGCGTTCTTCGCGGCTTCCATGACAGGGACTCGCACTCCATCAACGATTGCAGGGTCTTCAGGATGAGGATCCAGAAGGCTATCCAGGAGGGACACCTCAAGTTCGATAACAAGATGAAGCTGGATGGCCACCCCTTTCCTCGGAACATGCTCGGCTTTTCGTCAATGCGATAACGGCCGAAGAGAAGGGGGAAGGTCAAGGTCCCGACCTCGGCCCGAGGTCCAAGCAAGGTGGGTCGGTGGACCCAGAGCGCCAGGTGACCCTAGAGCAAGTGCAGGGCGACGCCCCCCGCGTTCTCAAGAGCCACATCGAGATTGGGGAATCGTCCAGGCCTAAACCCAAGGTGACGTCACGCATTCTCCTCAACAAATGGCAGCGCCAGATGGAGAAGGAGCGCTACTAGAAACGTCGTCACGAGGAGGAGCAGCGCAGGGCTGAAGAGGAAGCGCGCAGAAGGGACCGAGAACTGTACACGCGCGAGCAGGAGCGCGCCCACTGGGGGTGCGCCTTCTTCAGGCACTGCTGGAATGAGGGTCTAAAGCTGCCCACATTGAAGAAGCGTCCCGAATGCGGCGACGGATATGTTGAGTACGAGCGAGAAAGCGCCGGCCGCCGATCCGTCCACGAAAGACTTGGAAGGATTCACCCGAATGGGGATCGGCGTCAAAAAATTGAAGTCATAGATCACCCCAGGAAGCGCCAAGCTGATCTCAAGTGGGCTGATCAGGAAGAGGACGAGGACGTCTACGTCTGGCAGAAGGGGCAGTGGTGCCCGCCCGGTCTACGCAAGAGCCAGAAAAGGCGGGTCCAACGCTTGAGGAACCGCGAGATGAAACAAGCCGGGATCCAGACGAGGCAGAAGTGGCGCCCCAAGGACCAGCCAGAAGGATCGAAGCGTTCGGCTCCCACTTGCATGGTATACTTCCTGCCGAACGAGTTCATGGCTCCTGCTAACCAGGTTATGCAGGAGGAAGCTTCCTTTGATGACGAGCAGCCCGAGGAGATGATGGCACAACTGGTGCTTGCCAAGCAGGCCGTCTTCGACAAGCCGGCCAAGAATCGCCATATGAGGCCACTGTACTTGAGGGGGTACGTCAATGGCAAGCCATTGACCAAGATGTTCGTCGACGGCGGGGCGGCAGTCAACGTGATGCCGTACACCACCTTCAGGAAGCTTGGCATGGGCCCAAGCGATCTGACACCTACAAGCATCATCCTGAACGACTTCGCTGGGAACCCCTCAGACACCAAAGGATGCGCTCACGTGGACTTGATGATCGGGTCCAAGACGCTGCTCACCACCTTCTTTGTCATCGAAGGCAAGGGAGCCTACGCCTGCTGCTTGGGCGGGGACCGGATTCACGCCAAGCTGCCGCGTCCCATCCACCATGCATCAACGACTTATCCGGTGGGTGGATGATGAGATCGAGGTCGTCCGAGCGAGATGACTCCGTGAGTGTGGCCAACATGGAACCAGCCTTCTGGGAGTACCAAGGCATCGATTGCTTCTCAGGGAAGGACTGGGGAGAAGGTCCTGTTGAACCTGTCAGCAGTGACCAACGGCCGATTCAAGCAGTCGGCTCTTATAGTAATTTTTGATGGAGAACCCCGTGGATGGCACTGATGGCAAACTAGGGCAAGGATTCATGTCGGACGATAAGCTGGAAGAAGTTGACATTGGAAGCGGTGATAAGCCAAGGCCGACGTTCATCAGTGCAAATTTGCAACCAGATTTCAGGGGGAACCTAATTGAGCTTCTCAGAGAATATAAGGATTGCTTCGCCTGGGATTACTCGGAGATGCCTGGATTGGATCGTTCCATCGTCGAGCACCGGTTGCCAATCAAGTCTGGTTTCAAACCATATAAGCAACCGCCCCGAAAAATCTACAAGGATGAGGTATTGGCCGATGTGAAGAAGGAAATCGAGAGATTACCGGACGCAAACTTCGTTCGGCCGTGCGGATATGCGGAGTGGATTTCTAACATCGTCCCGTGTATAAGAAGAATGGGAAAATGAGAGTTTGCATAGACTTCAGGGACCTGAACAGAGCTACTCCCATGGACGGATACCCGATGCCTATTGCCGATTTGTTAATTGACGCCGCTGCTGGACACAAGGTGATTAGCTTCATGGATGGCAACGCGGGATACAATCAGATCTTCATGGCAATAGAAGACATCTCGAAGACGGCCTTTAGATGTCCTGGACATATAGGCCTATTTGAATGGATAGTCATGACATTTGGGTTGAAAAATGCCGGTGCAACCTATCAACGGGCCATGAATTACATTTTTCATGAGTTGATCGGCAAAACTGTGGAAATCTACATCGATGACGTGGTGATCAAGTCCTTAAGTCATGACACCCATCTGGAAGATGTGAAGAAGACCTTGGAATGCACCCGAAAGCATGGTCTGAAGATGAATCCAAACAAGTGTGCATTCGGGGTATCAGCTGGAGAGTTCTTGGGGTTTTTGGTCCACGAAGGGGGAATCGAAGTTGGCAAAAAGAGCATGAAAGCCATTGATGAAGTCGTTCCTCCAACCAACCTCAAGGAATTACAATCACTGCTCGGCAAGATCAACTTCGTGAGAAGATTCATCTCAAATTTATCACGAAGGTGTTGCCATTCTCTCCACTCGCCGAAGCTAAAGAAAGATCGGGAAATTCACATGGGGCGACGAACAACAAAAGGCTTTTGATGAGATCAAGCGGTACATGAAGGAGCCGCCGGTGCCGGTTCCTCCCCGCCTAAACAAGCCTTTCAAGTTGTACGTGGCGGCCGATACCCAAACTATTGGATCGGCCCTTATTCAAGAATTCGAAGGAAAGGAGCGGGTAGTAGCTTATCTTAGCCGAAAACTACTTGATCCTGAAACCAGGTATTCGGCTATAGAGAAACTGTGTCTTTGCGTATACTACTCGTGTACAAAGTTTCGGCACTACTTGTTGAATGCCGAATGCACCGTATACTCGAAATGTGATGTGATAAAACATATGTTATCTATGCCAATTTTGAATGGTCGGATTGGCAAATGGATTTTAGCTTTATCAGAATTCGAGTTGAAGTTCGAATCGGCAAAAGCCATTAAAGGTCAGGTCATTGCCGATTTTATAACTGAACATCGTGACCCTTCAATTGATCTGCTTGAAATTACCCCTTGGGCTTTATTTTTTGATGGGTCATCGTGTGGCAAAGGTGGGGGAGTAGGGATCCTACTGATTTCGCCCAGAGGTGAGATGTTTGAATTCGCCATTCCTATACAACCCACCGTCACAAATAACCAGGCCGAGTACGAGGCACTACTTTGAGGGCTTCAATATTTGAGAGAAGCTGGGGCCGTCTCCGTTGAGATCTATGGAGATTCAGAATTGGTAATCAAACAATTGAACGGCCAATACGAGTGCAGGAGCGAAGCGCTGAGGAGTTACTACGAGGAGTGCAGGGAGATCTTGAAGAGCTTCCCATTAGTAATCCTACAGCACATTCCTAGGGAGCATAACGAAGAAGCAAACAGGCTAGCTCAGAGCGCCTCTGGTTACAAGGAGAGTCAAGAAGTGTTTGCTGCAGAGGTGTGTGCACTGAGGGAGGATCTTGCAGAAGATGATTGGAGGAAAGAAATCATTGATTACTTGAAAGATCCATCCCGAAAAGTCTCTAGGAAGCTCAGGTACAAGGCAATTAAGTTCGTTCTTCTGGATGATAATTTATTCTATAAATCATTAGATGGGGTATTGCTACGATGCCTGGGTCCAGAAGAAGCCAAGAACATGATGAGCGAGGTACACGATGGGATATGGGGAGCGCACCAATCGGCCTATCGGATGAAATGGGTTATTAGACAGGCTGGATGCTTTTGGCCGACGATACTAGAGGATTGCTTTGAGTATTACAAGGGATGCCAAGATTGCTAGAGGTTTGGGAATATTCAAAGAGTCCCTGCATCAGCATTGAATCCCATCATCAAGCCATGGCCATTCAGGGGCTGGGGTATAGACTTGATTGGCCAAATTAATCCGCCGTCTAGCAAGGGGCATAAGTTCGTGCTTTTGGCTACAGATTACTTCACCAAATGGGTCGAGGAAATCCCACTGAAGAAGGTGACGTCAGAGAACATGATCGAATTCGTCAAGGAACACATCATCTATCGATTTGGGATCCCTCAGACGATTACCACTGACCAAGGGGCACAATTCGTGTCATTGGAATTCAGAGACTTTGCCGAAAGCATGGGAATCAAATTGTTTAATTCCTCTCCATATTATGCCCAAGCTAATGGTCAAGCAGAGGCTTCTAACAAGATCATGATCAAGCTGATACAGAAGAAGATCGATCAGAAGCCCAGGAGGTGGCATTCGGTACTCAGTGAAGCGCTGTGGGCTTACCGAATGGCCCCCCATGGAGCTACAAAGACCTCTCCTTACGAATTGGTTTACGGGCACCATGCAATCCTACCTTGGGAAGTACAGTCAGAGTCAAGGAGAGTTGTGCTGCAAAACGAGTTGAGCTCCAAGGATTACAGTGGCCTAATGATGGATGAGTTAGAAGATTTGCATATGATCCGTCTTAGGGCCCTGGAAAACATCGAGAAAAACAAGCTGCGGGTCGCCAAGTACTATAACAAGAAAGTAAAAGTAAGGCAATTTGCAGAAGGCGACCTGGTGTGGAAAGCACTATTGCCGATTGGAACTAAGTACAGCGAATTCGGCAAATGGTCCCCTAACTGGGAGGGGCCTTTTCGTGTGGTCAGATGCGTTCCTGGTAATGCATACATACTGAAAACCTTGCTAGGAGAAGAGTTTTCCGCTGCAATAAATGGAAGATATCTGAAGAAATATCATCCTAGCATTGAGATCGATCGATGATCACACACATCTGACACAAAAATAGCCGGCGCTCAAGGATGAGGCCGCCTTTAGAACAAAATCCATGAACAAGAGAAAATGGCCAGTGCCTAGATGCATTGCCCTTAGCTCAATACTACATTACAACTGCTTCTTGCAGGATCACATCTAACAACCCTGATGGTCGAGTCCCCAAGGAGGTGGGAAGCAGAAGGCGTGGCGGAAGAAGCGAAAGTATGATACAATCTTTTCTTTACTTCTTCGGCTGCTGCCCCCTCTTCAGTTGTTCCAGGACCACCGTGACGGCAACTTGGAACGCACGAGGATGACCATGATTGGCGGCCTCTACCAAGCTATCCCAGGCCGCCTTCGGGTTCTTTGTATCCGTCGAGAGACATCCGGAGCGAGGAGAAATCAAGGTCAGAGGCAAGAAATCCGGGGGCGGGCATGAAAGAGTCGGGGAGCATTTACCCCCTACTAGTGCTTCCAGGGCCATGCGACGCTCGCGCTCGGCTTGGCAACGGGCGGACATGTCCCTGAGGCCATGCTCCGGTGCGGACGCGGCGGCGCGGTCGATGATTGGTCCTCTGTTCGGGCGTGGCGTCCTCTGCTTCGAAAGAGGAATCGGAGGAGATGTACTCGAGCACATCTTCCGTCCCGATGACTTCTTCGGGGAGCAAATCAAGGCCGAAAAGGACGAGAGGAAAACATGAAGCGCAAGATCAAGCGAGGAAAACGAGAGAGCGGATCAAGAAAGAACTCACTTCCGAATCGTACGCTTCCTTGATGAACCGCTCCCCCGAGGTTGTTTACCCTTGTCCATGGCGTTGGGGTTTTTTCCTCTAGCGAGCGGGGGAAGAGACGAGAAATGATGGAGGAGTGCGCGAGTGGATTTGCGAGCACCCCGCGAGGCTATTTTATTGACCGGAGAGGTGCATTGGGAGTGATGATCGGCCAAGTACACCTTGTTGGAATACCAAGCGGCAGGGTTTTTTACCGAGTGCGAAGGGTTTTCTCTTGAACAGTGTTTGCGGATTGCCGAATTGGGATCCTCTGTGGATTTTGCGCCAAAGGGCATTTGCTCTCACGCGTTCGGCTAAAGATAGTTCCCGGATGCATTCAAAGAAAAAGTCGCAGATGCAAAATGCAAAGGGAAGTCATCGCAGAACAGGTGCAGAATTCAAAAGTTCTTCATCTAATTGCCGATATTTACACATCCCTAGTACAATCTAGTCGAAGAGCCTATTCAACACAGATTGGGGATGGGTAATTTCGGCAATGGCGTCGCCGTGGCCGTCAAGGCGCTCTCGATGAGCTCGATCTCGTCGATGTCCTCCGGCGCGCCGCCCTGAAAGCCACGCGGCCTGGTGGAATAGTCGACGTCCGTATGCGTCGCCATCGCAGCCAGGCCCAAGGTGGTGCCCAAACGAACGCCATGGACGGCCACCTCGTCGATGCGGCGCTCCACCGCGGCCAGGCGCTCCGCCGGCGTGTCGCCGTGGGCATTCACCTTCTCGGCCAATTGCTCTACCAGCGCCTTTAGCTGGTTGAGCTCAGCATCACGGGCTGCAAAAGACAAACAGAAAGGATTAGCACCAAAGGCCAGGCTGAATCAAGAATCAATCTCAGAGCCATACCGTCGATGGCCTCCAGCAGCTGTTTGCGCTGGTCCTCCCATTCTAGCTCGGCCACGCCCGCTTTCTTGGAGACGTCCTCCAGCTCGCGACGGAACGCCTCTAGCTCCTCCTTGAAGCGAATGGCATCTGCTTCCCCGTACGGTACCGGGGAGTGGCCATCGGACTCCGAAGAGTCATCCGGGAGGGGCTGATTGGCCGGCGCGCGAGGCGGATTCCACTGAATCAACCTGAAAAAGGGGGATGATCGTCAAGGCAAAAGAAGATCAAGAAAAGGATCAAAGAGGAGAAATTGATGATCATCACCGCCTGCGCGCATTAGCGCTGCTCCCCTCGGCCTCGTCGGAGGCGCGACGGCGGTTGAGGCGGCGCACCATTGCGGTTTGGGGATGTGCACTGTTTGCAAGAAGGCCAAAGATTGGCAAAGATTCGAGAGCTAGAAGGCCTGGTGGAGAGCTAGGGGCACCTATGTTAACATTTATAGGCACCGGGCGAGGATGAATCGTGGCTTCGAGTCGTGGCTGTAGATCGTGGCGCATATCCCAAGAAAATCGGAAGGTGGAAAGGTTTCCTTGGCCAGCCCGCCAGCGGGTCGTTTGGAGTTCTAAGCTGAGCCGCGTGCAGATCGATTGGTTCGGCTAAAGGAAATCAAAGTGTCGTTCGGGAGTTGGTATTTCACTACCGAATGGGTCGTTCAGCATTACATCTAAAAATGTGCAAAAGAAAGGAAACGAATCACAAAGGAGATATTACAAGAACGACCAGTTCAGGTATACATCAATAAGGACATTCAAGCATTCAGAAGTTTGGCAAGTACATGACGAACACTGGATATTATCAAATGGGAATTGTCTAGCATCTCTTGGCAGTCCTTTTGGGCACCGGATAAGTCAGCGAGTTCCGCGTCGCAGTGCTCAATTTTGGTGATAGCCGATTTTACTTCCTCTTGGGTCTTTGCTATTAATCCAGGAAGTTCGGCTATTTTTTCTTTGTCAATCTCCATATCCGCTGACAGGCTTCTCAGTTCGGCTTCTAGAGCAGCCTTCCTAGCAGCTTTCAGATCATAAGAAGCTTGCAGGTTAGCCAATACATCTTTATGGTTCTCTGCTTGGGATTGTGCCCCGTTCATGGCATGTTCAGCATCGGTTTTCCTCTTTTCGATGGCCGGACGGGAGCGCAATTTCCTCCAAGCGCGCCTTAAGGGTACATAAAAGGGCTCCAAGTCGTAGACGGATGATAGAGAAGCTCTGATGTCATCAGGGAGTTTTTGGTTAATGGATTCAAACATCTCTTCGAAGTGATGGAGATCATTGAACTGATCCTGAGCATCCTTTTCTAACCAGGCAGCAATTTCTTTGAGCTTAGACAACACTTCATCTGGCAGCAACTGGGATACTCCTTCCATCACCTCGGCAGCTGGATTGCTCTCTGATGGCAGGCTTGGTAATGGTGGAACCTGATCCTGATAAAACATTGCCGAATTAGGGATGCTGAACATCGAGGTACCAAAATTAAGCGCGGATGGTTACCTCATGGCTGGTTTCTTGAGTAGGGGCAATCGCAGGTGAAGAAGACGCTCCAAGCAGAGCCGAAACTTCCGAGCTAGGAGGTGCCGATGCGGCCACTGGCAGCTCGTGGGTTTCTGGCTGAAGAGGAGTCGGGTATGCTGTCTCTGTTGGGGTGGTTATCTCTACTTGACCAATAGGTGATGGCACCCTAGGAGAACTTGTTGGCTCCAGTTGAGTTGGGAGATTCATCTCTGGAGAGTTTATTGCTTCTGCAGAAGGTGATGAGGATGAGATCTCCACTGGGATGGGTAATTCAACCCTGGATGGGCTCGCTTGTTGAACCACTGGAACATCTACAAGCTGTTCTTCCACGGCTTCTTCTGCAAATGTCCAATTGAAGAGATAAGTGCCAGTGCTCATCCTTGAGAAAGAACAGTAAAGGTCATGCCAGTGGATGGAGCATCGGCAGGTACTGGCTCTGAAGGCTGCTGGGCTCTGGTCTGAAAATACACAATGATATGATCCATCAAGAACGGAGTGACCCAGTAATCAAGAAGGTAAAGGGGTTTACCTCAACGAGCACTTTCTTGACAGTTCTCCTCCTTTTAGCACTTGGAGGGGCAATCAGATGCAGACCTTGCCTCCTGTCGACAGCAAGGCTAGAAAGGCTGGGATCTGTGGTAGCATACCTGGCCATTAGTTGATGCAGGGTTGTGGATTTAAACCCCGATCTTTGAAATAGGGCCTTCGGCATTATAAGCAATTGCCCTGACTCGAGGGGGCGGTACATCGTATTCTCGTGAACAGGAAGATGAAGGTCAGAACTATGAATAAAGAGGAAGCGTACGGTCCAAAGGCTCATTGTATCACCTGCGAAGTCGGGCAGGAAGTCGGTACCGGCTACGCACGGAATACATGAACGAGCTCACTGAAGATATGATCGTGAAATTCTTGCCACCAGGAGTTGAAGGTGGGGTGAGCTATGGTTGTGGGCACAAAAGGACATGTGTAGACCGTGGGACTGCACACATAGTTGAAAACTCTGCTGCCCTGCATCAGTTCTTTGATTTCCTCCCTGGGTTTGAGGAATTCATGCAGGAACAATCTTGGGGGCATCTGGCCGCATCCAAGTTGTCTGGCCATTACATTAGGCTGGTAGTATTCATAAGTGCTGACATTCTGTCTCCCTCCATTGAATTCGGCCGGCAATATGCGAGGACGGATTATGATATTAAAGATCTCCAAGAAATTCCTATCCCGATGGCCGGGCTCAAAGGAAAATTCAACGGGGAAAGGTCAAGGTGTCGTTGCCTAAGTAAGGAAGCCAAAGAGGATTGGGGAAACCTGCGAAGAACGGCTCGAAGAGGCGGTGATGTCTGTTGGATGAGAACAGTTGAAGCCGCTTCTCCGTAGTTTTGGCATCCTCTGGTGGCTTGAGGCTCTCCTTCGGGGTGATTGGACAAAGGGAAGAACCTAGAGTTCAAATCGACGCCGACAATCTGATGCATGTGGAGCTGCAACCACATTTGGATGAACCACCAAGGACCGTTGACACATGATATTCTTTGGCCAGTATACATCTGAGTAACAGTCTGGTGAAGCATGTGGTATACACTGCCGAGGAAGAATTTTCCAAGAGGGAGGCGGTTGCCACTGGCCAAATGAGATGCCATCGCGATATGGTTCAAGGTGGGCTCATTGGCTTTCCCACAAAAAACGAATCTGCATAGCCACATGTTCAGAAAGGCTCTATATTCAACATCGCCAAGGGGATTATCCTTCATGTGTTTCACGATGTATTGCTTGTATCCGTTCCCTGGCTTCACCCCTGTCTGGCGTGAGGAATTTTTGAAATTCCAAGGCTGAACAGATCCTGCAATGTCAAGGCCGGTGATCATATATACATCGGCTAAGGTGGGAGACATTGGGCCATGCCCAAAAAGGAAGGCGTTGACTCCATTTGACCAGAAGTGGCATGCGGCTATCAGAAGGTCTTCATTCTTTGGGGTCTCAGCCACGGATAACTCCAGGCATTGAGCGATGCGGAGAGCATCCAGGTTGGTCAATCCACTTTTATCTGCAAGGATCCTCCGTACCAAGTCTTCCAACTCGCAATTGGAGGTAAAGGCCGTTCTTGAACGCATCCGGCCACGCGAGGAGGTGGAGACAAAGCTGCTTTGAAGGGGATTCTGCGAGATTCGGCGGCAATAAGATCTCGAGGGTCAGGATTCCCCACGGGACCAAGGTAATAAGGCTGCGAATTGGCCTCGATAGGAATCAAAATAGCAGTAGAAGGCTCCTGGAAGAAAGCGAAAAAAGAAAATCTCAGGTAAAATTGAAAACCTAATGCCGAACAAGGTTTGCGGGGGATGAATTTACCTCGAGCATCTTGGTTCTGAGCTGCCATTGGAGGTTCGAGCTCGGAACAAGGGGATCTAGGGTTGGATGCGGATGAAGATTCCGGCGGATTGCGAAGAACGAGGTGTTGATGATTTGACTCAAGGATTCGTGGTGGAGTCAATTGTGGAACAAAATTACTTTTATCCCACAATTGAAGGGGCATGTGTTAACACCAAAATTTGGTAAGGAGTCCGACTCGTGGGTCCGGGTCGAAAAAAGAGTCCGTCCGGTGGAAGGAAGGATATTTTCAGAGATTTTCGGCAAAGAGATCTGCGGTCGGCTATCTGCTCCGATTCGGCAAAGGAACAGTAAAGCTGATTTTGCGGGATTGGACGGTGACGTGGCTCGAATCAGGAGAGATGAATGGATGGACAGATGATCGAGTTTAGTTAGGCAATGAATCCATTCGCAATTGTAATCGACAGGGTATAAATACGATCCCTGGTTGTATGTAACAGACACAATCATTCCTCAATACACACCGGCCTTACGCCAAACCCTAGAGTCCTTGTCGTGTCGTCGAGTTCTTCGAGAGGGCCAATCGATCCGTCGACCTCCGTGAGTACCGGCAACCTTGTGTCATGTCTAGTATCATGCGGTGGATTTAGATCTGATGCAAGTAGTCTTGTTACCATGCTTCGTGTCATGCGGTAGATTCAAGCTTGGTTCAAGAGGGTTTCTTGTTGGATCATGAGCCATGCGGTGGGCTAAGATCTAGCTCGAAGCTAGTTATCGGCTCTATTGGATTTTGGCAAGATCCAATAGATTCATTAAGTTATCCTGTGTTAACTTGAGTTTTTACTTCGTGTTTTAATTCATGTAACACTTTTCTGCCCAATCTAGATGGGTTTGGATCGGCTATATCTCTTTTGTGATCCTTGTTCGAGTAGGTTTCATGTTTCAACACGTGGGCCTTATGCTTTCCGATAGCCGAAACCGAATCGATCTAGGTTGTTACGTGTTGCGGGTTCAAGTTTCTTGCGTTCGTATAAATCTTGAAAGAGCGGGTATCATGCGGTAGATGCGAGGTTTTTGGGTTGCTTTGGAGCTAGTCATCGGTGGATTAGATTTCCAAATCAGTCTGATAGATTTATTCACACGGTAATATTTGTTCCTTCTTCATGGACCCTGGATCGGCTGTTCAGCCGTATTCGGTTATATCTTCACGAGTAGATCACGTGCGTTATTTATGTTTTAAATGATGTATGCTTTTGGCTTTCCATATTTAGATTGTATCATGCGGTGGATAGATCTATTTGTGGAAAGTGGTACGTTTTTTCATGCAAGTCGTATCATGCGGTGGATAGATTTGTTTGATATCGTGCCCGACGGATCTTAAAGTAACTAGACATGCGGTAGACTAGTGCTTTGGATCTATGCATGCTTATTTAATACATGATCATGTCCGTGCTTTACTTTATTTGTTTAATGTTAATTTTTATGAAGATCGGTCACGACTTTGCACATGCATCTATGTTTATCCAAAGACCGATCGTTATCATGCTTACGTCATCCATTCGGCAGTGTTCTTTTTCCCTTTGCGGTTACCCGAATGGTCGTGGTTCTTTGACAGATAGCTTTACATAACTATGTGTCATCTTGCTTGGCTCTTTAGCCGTAAATATGGAACCGTATGCGGTACCACCGGCAAGTTCCAAGCTTTGGTATTTAACTGCTTTATCTTTTGTTAATTTTCAGGAAAAATTGACTGGCACGTCATTTGCTCTCTGCGCGTGTGAAGCCAGCTTTCCGGCTTGCTGTGTGATTGGCGCTGAGTGCACTTTTTGCGTCAACAGGAACGACTACGTCTCTGTTGAGGAGCTTGTAAGGGAATTCTCCCACAACAAGCCAGGTCTCTTTCAACCGCTTTCCTCGTTTCCACTAAGGCGATCTTTTCCACGAAGAGGCAAGATCACAACCCTTACAAACTTGCCGCTGCTCACCACAACCTTGGGAGCTAACCGGCGACACCTAGCCGTCTAGGAGGCCAACCTCCAAGAGTAACAAACGCTTCAAAGGCTTTCCGACGCGAATCACAAGTGCTCAAGCTATGGGATGCTCTAGCTCAGCTAACACAAGCTCACAAAGGCTTAAACTCTCAACCCAGCACAAGGATATGGCTTGAATAGCAAATCTTACAAAGAGAGAGTTGGGGAGTGTTTCTTTGGCTTTGCCTTATGAAAAACAGCAGGGGAAGCACCTCAGCAACCCTAGAAACAACAGCTCCAACAAGTGGAGCTCGTGGGGTACTTATACTTCTCACAAGGAAAACTAGCCATTAGTTCTCTGACAAAGGCGGTGGTCAGGGCGGTTAGACCGCCCCCAAAGGTCAGTTTGAAAAACTAGCCGTTGGGTTGCCAGGGGCTGTTAGACCGCCCCCTTGGGCGGTTAGACCACCCTGGGCAGAGAGAGCCCAAAAACCCTTCTCTCTTCTTTTAAGCACTTCCAACACGAGTTAAAGTGGCAAAGGCTGGGTTAGAGGTTTGTTAGACTACTCAGGGACTCTCTCAAGGCTAGTTCTCACTTAGGTCAACTAATGAGCACTTTTGATCTTTTGTCTTAGAGCTAATGTTGCATCCCTCTTGATAGTACCACATACCTAAAACTCAGGAATAGATATAAAATTGGTTGATCACTTGAGCTTGTAAATCTTCAATCTTGTCGTACTTTTGTAATTCCAATATGAGGGCTTTTAACATAGCCGATGTCTTGAGCAACTCCATACTTGAGCTAGTGACTTAAGATTTTCCCTTTTTGCATGAGAGTGAACACTTTAATCCTTAAGTCACTCCATATTGCCAATCACAACATTTTGATGTGTTGCATTTCTTCCCTCGGTTAAGGCTTGGATATGATACTTGAAGACCCCACGGATGCTAGAACTTCACCTTAGCAAAACACTAATGGCGGCCGGGCCAAGACCCCAAAGATTGCTTAGTCTCTCACCCTAGACACCTCGGTCGATCTCTTCATCACTTACCCAATCCACTTTGAGTTCCACTTTGCTTCATATGTTTGTTCTTGATTGACAACGAATATGCAAGCTTCCTTTTAAGATCCATTGAGTTTACACTCATCCTTATGTCCTCTTTCAATTTCCACATGAAGCCTTGCACTTTAGCTTGATAGAATCACCAACTTCTTTTTGAATGATCCCCTTTTTATTTTAGTCAAGACACCACTCTCTTTGGAGACATGTATTTCATCTCCACAAAATATCCCCAAAATATAAGTCCATTTATTGCTTGACATTAACCTTTGTGCATAAAGAATCATCCATGCATGTGTCTTTTCCAATGTGAGACATATAATATTCATTCACAAATAAATACTCCAATAATTGCTTATGAATCTCAAGATAAACCTGCTTACAAACTTAGACAAATACATTAGTCCTTTAATCGTTTTGTCATTCAATTCACCAACACACTTAGGGGCCTAGATGCTCTTTCAATATATAACATGTGGTACTCCATATATAGATTTTTCTACTTTTGTATTTGTTTGCTACATTTAGCAAATTAATTACATTGGTTAGGACTTTTTCAGGGTAAGTTCTTTGGCTTGGACAGGACATTTAGTTCATACTGCTATTCCCGGATCCAGGGGGAGTACGCTCGATTGAAAAATTTCTTAGATGTATTACCCTATCCCTAGGGGTTGGGCCCCTTCTGACGGGTTAGTGGAATCTTTATGCCCAAAATCCTGATGAGTAATCATTTATTTGGTACCACTCAAGGAGAAGGAACTGCCATTCTATCCCTTCTTGGGGGATTCCATCCACAAACACAAAGTTTGTGGCTAACCGATATTGCTCATCATCATTTATCTATTGCATTTATTTTTCTCATTGCCGGTCATATGTATCAAACTAACTTCGGAATTGGGCACAATATCAAAGATCTTTTATAAGCACATACCTCTCGGGGGGTCGATTAGGATGTGAGCATAAAGGACTTCATGATGCAATTAATAATTCGATTCATTTTCCATTAGGTCTTGCTCTAGCTTCCTTAGGGATTATTACTTCCTTAGTAGCTCAACATATGTACTCTTTACCTGCTTATGCATTCATAGAACAAGACTTTACTACTCAAGCTGCTTTAAATACTCTTCACAAATACATTGTAAGGTTCACCATGACCGGGGCTTTTGCTCATGGAGCTATTTATTTCATTAGGGATTACAATTCGGAACAGAATTAAGATAATGTATTGTCAAGAATGTGTCAGATGGTGAGATCTGGACAGCCCACGAGGGTGTTAATCCCTATGGTTTAGTTGTTCGATGGGGAGGAGTCTAAGGCTAAGAACTCGAAGGTCGCACACGAGTACGCGGAACACAGAGAATACGATGAGTTTATACTGGTTCGGGCCTCCGGAGAGTAATACCCTACGCCCAATTGTTGGTGTAGATTGCTTGAGGATTGGATCGATTGTACAAGGGGTCGCCTCGCCCGCCTTATATTGGCCAGCAGATGAGGTTAGTTCCCAGGCTCCTGGTCGGTTACGACCAGGAGACCTAAGTCTACATTACACATCTTGCCATATCCCGTCGGTCTACTTTGGTCATAATCCACTAAGGTCTTGTCTTGTATGCCGAGTCTCGAGGTCGTGATGAACTAGGTCATCTGGGGAATCTTCCGGAAGGCCTTCAAGAGGTCATGTGGGTAGCTAACTAGGTCAGTTGGGCCCACTGACAGGTCGGTGGGTCTTTTAGTAGGCCGGACCCACTTGTCGAGGACGGCCGTGAGCCTGGTTGGTGGGGACCCAGGGGTACCCATGTCTCACAAGCCCCCGAGCGAGGTGTACGCACAGCGACCTTAGCAAGGTCATGACAAAGTCGTAGAGCTATCGACAGGTCGAATAGTATGCACGTCGGTCCAAAAGAAAAAAAAGAACAAATCAACTTTGCAGCCGACCTGTTTGAAGTCTTGTCGAACGAAAGAAGGTAGAGTGACGACCTATAGGAAGAAGGCTTCCAATAGATTGAAACGACAATGAAAAAATTTAGAGGGCATCGAAGATGCACTCATGAATAGTATCCGAGCATCATGGCGGGCAGGATGACCAGTATGATGGTCCAAAAAAGAAGAAGAGAAGAAAAAGTAGATCGAGTAACGACGTGATGGGAAACGGGTTTCCCAATAAGTTGGTACGATGAGGAAAACAAGAGGGCGTCGAAGACGCACTCGTAGAGTAGTCCCCGATCATTGAAGCAGGCAACATGGCTGGTTTGATGCTCAAAAAAGAGAAGAAAACTTAGTCATGGTCTTTGATCGAACAAAGTGTAGAGACATCCAGATCTCCGAGCATAGTTGCAAGGAGTCTGGTAGGGCCGACCTCAGGGAGGTCTTGTAGGCGTGCCGACCTTGAAGAGGCCTCAAATCAATAATGCCTAGTATCCGAGGGTACCCAGCCAGGTCTTGAAAGGTGCGTCGAATGAAGAAGTTTGTAAAGTGATGTTAATCTTGAACGTATGGAGTGTAGAGACATCCATATATCCTGCATAGCTGCAAGGAGTCTGACAGGGCCACCCGAGGCATGCCGACCTTAAGAAGGTCTCAAGTCGAAAGCGCCCAAGCACCCAGAGGTACTTGGCAGGGCCACTAGGCGCGCACCCCACAGGGAGGCCTTCATTCCCGGCGTAAAAATCCTGGGTGTCCAGAGCAGGCTGGCAGGGCTTATGAGAGCACACCGAGCTCAAGAGGTCACACATATGGGGTGCCCAACTAGGTTGGCGGGACCATAGTCATACCAAGGTATTGCAAGACCTAGGTATGAAGGCACGCTGACCTCAAGGAGGTTGTTTTGGTGTCCAGATGACCAACATTGCTGTCAGCCATCCAGCGGAGCCATTGTACCAAGGTATTGACGACCTCAGTAATAGGCACACCGACCACGGGGACCCGACGAAAATTGTAGACGCGAAGCTTCTGATCTCCATAGTACTTTTAGATCTCTAGGCGCCCAGAAGGATCTGGCAGAGTAGCGAGGCACGCCTACCCCGGAAGGTCTTCAATTGAACCTACAACCATTCTGCCTAGGAAATAGAAATATAGGCTGATTGGAACAAGTCCGTTTACGTGCAGAGCCATAACGGGTGCACCAGGACGCAGAGCCTAGCGAGTGCAAATAAAAGACATCAGGTCGTAGAAGGAAGGTCGTGAAGTTGTCGTCGAAAAGGGGGTTAAGTTAGGCGCAGAGTCATCTGACACAGGGTCAGGTCTTGTCGTATAGCGTAGGCTGCAGAGTCACGGGTCAACAGCGGTCAGAGATTCTCTTGCCACCCAGAAAGCGACAAACTACCGACTGATCGAGGGGGTTACTGTAGCCATGTGACCTCTGCGGCTGGGGCTCAGGCATCATTGATGCACAAACGACAAAGACGTCATGAGTCAGAAGGAGTAATGTCATCACATTTAATTATGCACAGGCTACAGGTCCCGGTATCACGTGGTGACAGTGTCATTACTTCGCCAGCTGCCTGGGGCGCGGATTTGGCTATAAATAGCACCTTTGTGAATGAGGGAGACAAGCACCGAAACACAGTTGAACTATGAAGCCGCAGTGTAGTATTTCCACCATGCCATGGGCATGTGTTCGTCCACCAGATTGTAGAGCTTTGTTCTTTTTAGATGCTTGGAGCTAGGAGAATTTTCGCGAAAAGGAAGCAACACATTCACTCTACACACCCTGCCTCTGCGGGGTACCAGGTAGAGTTTGGAGGTGATGCTGTTCGAGCTGGAGCTATAGCAGGATGTCTCTGGTGAGCACCGGGAGCTCACTAGGGCTTGGTTTTCAACGCCGAAGAGCAAGCTCGTGTCTCCATTCCAATTGTTGGAGCCGAGCGTGCCTTAGATTATGTGCCGTCCTGCAGTTGTCTCCCGCAAGGCCGCCATCAAGGTCCTGGTGCTAGGAGAAGTCTCGCGATGTACTCTGCTCCGGCAAAGTAGGTCGTGGTGACTGCTCTGGGTGGCCCAAGCCTTGTAGTATGTTTATTTTGTGTGTCAGGTTCTGGATCCAATGAGGTCGCAGGAGACTTGTGTACCTTCAGATTCTGGATCCAGTGAGGTCTTAGGCGGCTTGTATACCTTCAAGTGGTCATGTAATGTTTGCTCTCTTCTGTCATGTATTTGGTCGATTTGGCAAAATGATTTGTCAAAGACCTAAATTAACGTGATGCAGGGGCTTGCAAAATGTTTTTCCATCAGGACAACCTAATGTTTTCTTTTTGGCTGACGACCTAAACTCAGATTTAGGTTGTAGCTGTAGTCTGTTAGCGAAAAATCCGCCTTGATCTTCTCGCGAACTTCTCAGGATAGAGCCGTTGAGGCGTTTTGTACTGTGGAAGGAACCTCAACGGATAGATTCGGTGGACCCCCTTATAAATAGGACGGCCCGAGGTGGAGTTGACCCCATTCCCCTTTGTCTTCCTCCCGTCGTTGTCGCTCCCACTTCCATCGATTTCTCTCTCTCCCGCACCGTAGCGATCTTGTGACCGCCTTGCTCCCGCGCCCACCCGTCCAACCACTAGCTCCGGCTAGGCTCGTGCTAGCGCCGCCTTTCCACGCCGCGCTCCTCTTGCGCATGCGCGTCAAAACCTTGTGCCACATTAGATCCAACACCAACCCTAGCGGCGAGATGGTGATGGAGGGAGCTTCCATCCCGGACCCGTGGGTTGCACCGGCCGAAGGCGGAGGTGGAGTGGAGGGCTGCCGCCGGGGAGCAGTTCCCGAGCGAGGACGTCAAGGAGCAGGTCATCTTCGCCTCCTTCTTCGAGCGTGACTTCAACCTCTTGGCGGGAGATTTCTTCCGCGGTCTGCTGTACTACTACCAGCTAGAGCTGGTACACCTCGTTCCTAACTCCATAACTATAGTTTCCACTTTTATTCATTTCTATGAGGCATGTCTGGGGATATCGCCTCACTTCTTGTCATGGAGGTATTTATTCTATGTCAAGAGCACTGGCAAGAGGTCTGGGCCAGTGGGGGTTGTAATGTTCAACTTGAGGCCAGGCCTCAAAGCAGAGTGGATATATATCGACCTCCCCGACAACACTGCTGGGTGGAGGTCGGAGTGGTTCTACATAGCGGACCAGCTTCCTAGTCTTCCACGTCGCATTGGCCATAAGCCAACGAAGATGAATGAGTGGGACTTGGAGTTGTCGTCCCGCGATTGTTGACGATGTATTTTGGTACACCTAGCATGTTCATTACACTTTGGTTTGGATTTGATTATAGAACTAACCCGCCACTAGGCACACTAATCATATAACAAGTTCATCTTTGTGCATGCATTTGGAAGTGTTGTGTTTATGTAGGAAAACATGGACATAAAGGATGGGTTCACAACAAGTTCAAAGGAGCATTTACGGAGTCTTGTTCGTGTTAATGAGCTTGATGAAATCACTTCCAATGGTGGCAAGGAACTAAGTGCTACGAGGAACACCCCTGGGGATTGAAGCATAAAAGACCGAACTTCATGCGAAGAGAACCTCCATCTTGGACGTGAGGATGACATCGTCAAAATCATGCAAGTGGAGGCGGCAAAGAGCATAATTACATGAGGACCCACGGGAGCGAAGGGGCGACCGAACCGGGCCGAGGTGGGCCCAGGCCGGTGGGCCCAGGCCGGCCGGCCCGGCCCACTTCGGTGGTCGGTTTGGCCCCCCTTTCCTTGCACCCGAAGGATTTTCAACCCTAAAACCCTGGAGGTGCCGTCATCGACAAGGAGAGAGCCATTCGCACCAAGAGGCCATCCACAAGCTAGAGAGAGAGGAGGAGGATCTCTGGAGGGAGATCAACCACCTCGAAGGAAGCACCCTCTCGTGGAGAAGAAGGAAGACACCGTCAGAAGGGAAACCATGATCAACGGTGCCATGATCAGCACCTTGATGAGGTAATCTTCTTGTTCGTCCATGGGTTGTAATCGATCGTAAGATGTAATCATACTTGTCAGATTATCTATTTATCATCTTGTGTTGAATACTTTAATTCTTAAGGTTTGCGACCTAGCCGTAAAGGGAGTAGGGCCCCAGTGCTTCCTTGGATCCATTCAATACGCCGTGTCCATCATAGGTTTAGTCTTGAATACCTTTGCGTAGTGATAGTACAAGAGGAGGGAAAGGGCGAAACCGTGGTCACAAACCCCGATAGATTAGATTGGTTTAATATCTTTAATTGATTGCATGATCGTAGACCCATGGGCGAGTAATCCCCTTGCTCCGCGGATTGACAAGAACCTTGGGAATCCCGTGGTGAAAAAGGTGTGGGGTCTGTATGCTTGTGGATCGTAGAGGGATACGTCTTTTATCCGTCAACAAGCCCCTTTTTCTGGCGCCGTTGCCGGGGAGCAAGCTAGTTTACATCATTTGATTTGCATTTAACTTAGTTTTATATTTTAGTTTATCTTTTATTTGCTATATCTAACATATATTATCTAGAAAACCACTTGTTTCGTTTTTGTTTTTGTTTTTATCTTATTGTCTAGATGGCGTTTGTTAATCAACCCGTGGAAGAACCGGAGAAATCATTAAGGGATTACGCTAGCCCTCGATGTGAAGACATAAAAGTACAAGAGTCGGATTCGAAGCTCAAAGCGACCAAGTATGAGATTAAATCCAAGATCATCGAGATGGTGGCGGCAAACCCGTCTGAAGGGATGGTTACAGAGAACCCATATAGACATATAAGGCATTTCACGATGATATGCAACACGGTGCGTCAAGAAGGAGTCCCCGATGAATGGTTCAAATGGAATCTCTTTCCCTACTCACTTGCCGGCAATGCAAAGACATGGTACTCGTTTGCGTCCTTTGAAGTTGAAGGCAATTGGAACAAGTTGACAAAGAAGTTTTGCGTGAAGTTCTTTCCAGTTACAAGGTTCAACATCTAAGGAGGCAAGTGATCAATTTCATGCAAGGAGAAGAGGAAGGGATAGACCAAGCCTGGGATAGGTTTAATGGGTTGATCGAACAAGGACCAAGACTCGGCTTCTCCGGTGAAGTACTCTTGCATACATTTTTCTTTTCCCTAACCCCTAGTTGCATGCAACACGTGGAAATGTGTGCAGGTGGGGATCTCATGGAGAAAACACTCACGGAAGCCGCTCAGCTTCTACAAAAAATTAGTAAAGCGGCTGCCTTGTGATGAGATTGGGAAACAAGACTTGCGGAAGAGCCAGAATATAATTCGAGGAAGAAGAAGTGTGCTGAATTTTCTAAAGAGGCAACCCCGGAAGTCACAAAAGAGGAACCAAATGAGACAAACAAGAGAAGCATGTCAAGCACGAAGCCACTAAGGTAGTTCGAACCAATGGATTGGGTTCCTATCAATTACGAAGAAGTATTCGACAAGAGAAGATCGTTCCCTAATCAAAAGGGAATGGTGAGAGCTTTGGAAGTGGATTTCCCACCGGAGAAGAAAGCGGAAAATTCATATGACCTTGAAACCACCGGTGAGATTTTTCAAAAGCTCTTTGGAGATGACATAGTGGATTCGGAACACATAGCCGAGGTGAAGAGAACCATGGGGATCAATCCTGAAGCATCACCATACGCTCACCTCGCCGAAGTCTACGTGATAGGATCCGAAGAAGAAGAGAAGATGACACCACACCTGAGTTGCAAGATCAACGGAGTTCAATGCAAAGCTTTATGCGACATCGGAGCACAAGTAAGTGTCCTATCTTCTAAAATTTACGATATAGTTAAATTCCACAACCTAGACTTAGCTCCAACATCAACGAAATTAATTATGGGAGATGGTAGAACTATCAAACCTCTACGTATTGCTTGCAATATGAAAGTAAAAATCTCTAGAAATTATATACCAATCGATTTCTTTATTATTGATGCTTACCATAGTAATCATGATCACATAATCCTAGGTAGGCCCTTTCTTAAGTTGGTTGATGCCGTGTTAGATGCCGAAGAAGGCAAAGTAACAATGAACCTTAATGGAACAAAGTACACATATAACTTTCTTCGTGCTTCTAAACACCTTACACCCTTTCCTCCCGAAGATGAAGTAGTAGAAGAGATAGATAGTCTTTGTTTTGTTGAAACCCTTAGAGACCCGCTGCAAAGAGCGATGTAAAATCAAATTAGTGATCAACAAGATGAAGAACTAGAAGAAGCAACAAAAGGCTTGGAGCCACATGATGGAAGCGTGGAGGAAGGAAAATTCGAAGACATAGGAGAGATTAAACCCGAGGAGCCACAAGCGCCCGAGGTAGACCTAAAACCTTTGCCTAAAGGATTAAAGTATGAATTTTTGGGCCCAGACAAGACTTATCCAGTCATCGTGAGCGACGAGTTGAGTCCCGAAGAAAATGAGGCGTTGCTGATTTTATTGAAAAAACATAGGAAGGTGATTGGATATTCGATCAATGATCTCAAAGGTATTAGCCCAGCCTTTTGCACTCACCGTATACCAATGGAAGACCAATGTAAGCCTGTAGTGGACCACCAAAGGAGGCTAACTCATGCCATGCGAGAGGTAGTAAAGAAAGAGGTTATCAAGTTACTTGATGCCAGAATCATCTACCCGGTTCCGCATAGCGAATGGGTGAGCCCGGTACATTGTGTACCAAAGAAAGGAGGTTTGACCGTGGTGAAGAATGAGAAAAATGAATTGATACCGCAAAGAACCGTGACCGGGTGGCGGATGTGTATCGATTATCGTAAGCTTAATAAAGCGACGAAAAAGATGACTTCCCCCTACCATTCATTGACGAGATGCTCGAGAGGTTAGCAAACCACGCTTATTTTTGCTTTCTCGATGGGTACTCGGGGTTCATGCAAATTCCCATTCACCCGGAAGATCAACACAAAACAACATTTACGTGCCCTTACGGAACGTTTGCATATAGAAGGATGCCCTTCAGTCTATGCAACGCTCCGGCCTTTTTTCAACGTTGCATGATGGCTGTATTTTCGGAGTTCATCGAAGAAATTGTCGAGGTGTTCATGGATGATTTTTCCGTTTATGGGAAGACGTTCATGGATTGCTTGGCAAACTTGGAAAAGGTCCTCACGAGGTGTGCGGAGGTAGATTTGGTGTTAAATTGGGAAAAGTGCCACTTCATGATTAAGCAAGGCATAGTGCTCGGACATGTTATATCCGAGAGAGGCATTGAAGTGGACAAGGCCAAGGTAGAGACGGTTGAGCAACTCCCACCTCCTACAGATGTTAAGTCCTTAAGGAGCTTTCTAGGCCATGCCAGATTCTATAGAAGATTTATTAAGGACTTCTCGAAGATCACTAAGCCTTTAACGCATCTTCTTCAAAAGGATGTGGCTTTCGACTTTGATGAGAAGTGCCTAGCTTTCCGGACCTTGAAAAGTGCATTGGTGAGTGCTCCCATCATCCAACCTCCGGATTGGAGCCAACCTTTCGAGATCATGTGTGACTCAAGTGACTACGCCGTAGCTGCGGTTTTGGGTCAAAGAAAGGAAGGCCGAGTTCACGCCGTTTACTATGCTAGCAAAACTCTTAGTGGGGCGCAATTAAATTATGCCACTACGGAAAAGGAGTTGCTAGCGGTGGTATTCGTTTTCGAAAAATTCAGTTCTTACATCGTGAACTCAAAGGTCATTGTTTACACCGATCACGCAGCCATCAAGTATCTCTTGGCTAAGAAGGAAGCTAAACCACGTTTGATTCGTTGGATCCTTCTTCTCCAAGAATTTGATGTTGAAATTCGTGATAAAAAGGGGGTGGAAAATGTTGTGGCTGATCATTTGTCTAGGATGAACTGTGGACAAGATGATAAAGAGCCTATAGAAGATAAGATGAGAGATGACCACCTCTATAGAGTGCTTGATAAATATACTTGGATGATCGATATCATTCGAGCAATTCGGAAGATGCCTCTCGATCATCTAGATAAAAACTCTCAAAAGAAGATAATCTCCGAAAGTAGGAAATACTTTTGGGATGCACCATACCTCTTCAAACTTGGCAATATGGAGTAATGAGAAGATGTGTGCCAAGAGAAGAAAGGGTAGAGATTTTGAGAAAGTGTCACTCGACGGAGTACGGTGGTCACTATAGCCATTTTCGAACCCAAGCAAAAGTATGGTCGAGCGGATTCTTTTGGCCAGAGATGCATGAAGATACTAAAATATATGTTGCATCATGCCCCGAATGCCAAAGAACCGGAAACATCTCTCAGAGAAATTCTATGCCTTTGAAATACAACCTACAAATCGACATATTCGATGTATGGGGTATAGACTTCATGGGGCCTTTCAAAAACTCATTTGGATTTGAGTATATCCTAGTCATGGTTGATTATGTATCCAAATGGGTAGAGGCTATCCCATGTCATAAAGCTTCCACGGAGGAGTCCATTACTATGATCAAGAACGTGATTTTTCCTCGTTTCGGTACACCGAGAATCTTGATAAGTGATGGAGGAACTCACTTCACCGGGAAGAATTTCAAAAAGTGCTTGTCCAAGTTGGGAATTGAGCATAGGGTCTCTACGGCCTATCACCCACAAACCAACGGACAAGCGGAAACGTCAAATAGGCAATTAAAAAGCATCCTCAACAAAACCGTAGAGAAGGGAGGCAAAGATTGGTCAAAGAAATTAGACGGAGCTTTATGGGCTTATCGAACGGCGTTCAAAACACCGATAGGTATGACCCCTTATCAATTCGTCTATGGAAAAGCTTGCCACCTTCCGGTTGAGTTGGAACATAAAGCCTATTGGGCGATTAAAGAGATGAACCTCGATCTCGATGCCGCGGTGGTAAAACGAAGGATCCAAATAAGCAAGCTGGAGGAGTTGAGGTTGAAAACATATGAAAATGCAAGCATATACAAAGAGAGAATCAAAAGGTGGTACGATAAAAGATTGAAAAAGAAAGAATTTAAAGAAGGAGATAAGGTCCTCCTCTACAATTCGAGGTTTGAAACCTTCGGAAAGGGGAAATTGCAAAGCAAGTGGGACGGACCTTATGTTGTGCATTCGGTGCTCTCCAACAGAGAAGTAACCATTATGGATATAAACGGCGATCAATTTGTGGTGAATGGTCAGCGGCTTAAGGTTTACTACGAACCCGACGTTGTGCTCCTTCACCATGTTGATGTCTTCACCATGGAGGAAGAGCCCGAACGTCCCGCCTAGGACGAAAACAAGGCATGAATTTCTGTAAATAGTTTTTTAGTTTTCTGGAGTTTCTCGCGAAGATTTACTGGGCCAACTTTTTCCCATGGGCTAAGGAGGTAAAAAATGGGCGGTGCGCGAAAAATCGGACCGGCCCGGCTCCCGAGACGGGGGTGGGCGGCCGGCCCGAGCCGACCGGCCCAGCTGGGTCCCGGCGGCGGACGTCCCCGATTTTTGCCCGAATTGCTCCTTTTCGACTTCCTTCTACGGTCAGAAAATTTTAAGGGAAATTTAAAAAAGGAAAATGAGGTTCCTAGGGTTTTTCTCTTCGGACTATTTATTTGGCCGAATTGGGAGCTCGGGAATCAATCCTTTCAAGCAATATTTTGCACCCACGCAGCAGCCATTGTGCCCCCGAGGAGCTTAGAGTTGAAGCAAGAAGCCAAGGAGCCATCGATGGAGGAGGCGAAGCGATGCGAGATCAAGAGGACCACCTGCATCCGTTGCGGAGGGCGTGTCCCGACCGGAGCTATTGCATCTCGTAACCCCGTCGAAGGAGAGAAGGTCCCTACGCCCTTTCGAAGGTCGGTGCGAATCCAAGGCATGAAGCAGAAAGATTACAAGGAGGTGTCGCCCGAGCCTAAGGATTATGGGGGTAGCGACTACTCCGATGATCGTAGCCCGAGCTCGTGGGCGGCCGCCGGAAGAGATGATGACGACCTCTACATTTGGGATGAGGTACCCAAGGAGAAGACTCCCGAAGGCCCTAACGGCAGCGACGACGACAATGCTGGTGGCGACGGCGGCGACGACGACAGTGGCGACGACGGTGGAGATAATGGCGATGACGACCCCTTCGGATTGCATCCGATGTGTTGTCGAGCTTGCCGTCAATCCATTGCGGATCTCTACGCGTCGGTCGACGAATGTCTCCAAGCCATGGAAGTGATGAAGCAGCGTTTGGAGGATTTGGAGCGCGTAGTTGAAGACGACTACAAGTTCCTAAACCGTAATGTGCGCAAACTTTTTGGCATGGTTGGAAACATGAGAGGCAAGTGGTGCAATACTTGCTTGAAGTACCACTAGGTCTTGTTTTCCCCTTAGGAATTTTGTAATATACGACGAGGACGTCGTATGTTACTAGCGTGGGGGAGAGCTGGCTAGCTAGCCTTAGCTTTTGAGTTTCAAAGTTTAGGTTTGGTTTAATCTTCAGGCGAGAGTCTTAGAGTTTAATGAGTCTTAGTTTTCGAGTGTGTTTTAAATTTTTGCAAGTTTGAAAGTGTCTTAAATTAGTGTTGAGTCAAAGAAAATCAAATAAAAAGAGTCTTTATATATTTTTTGTGTCTTGTGCGATGCTTATCTTTATTCACTTGTTTGTTTAATCTTTGATTCTTGATATATGAACATAAGTGTGAGGTTTGAAAAATGTTTACCGTGGTGCTTAGTGGAATTGCTACTACTTAAAGTATCCATACCACACTTCGATCTTGAGCTTCACATGTTAGTTGTGCTATCGTCAATGCTAAAAGTTGGAGGATTTCAGTTCTGAAAATTATCTTAAAACCCTTGTAATAAGGTTAGCAAAACCTCTTTTTCCAAGATGAGAGTAAGAAAAAAAATCCTATACAAATCCAATTTATTTTTTTGCTCCACCATAAGTGTGATTAGCACGATGAGTTGGGCTAGGACCCTTCTCTCTTGTGAGTTTTAATTTCGAGCAATGATCATGTTCTTGTGCTTATCTTTTGTTGCTAGCCTCGTCATACATTCGGTAACGAGACTTTCACATCGGAAGTCCCGTACATCGCCGAATTCCATACCCCACCCTATACATCTCTTTTGTACATCAAATCCTCGATCACAACCTATTCTCAAAGTTTCGTCTCGTCGGTAGCATGGTATAATTAAAATTTCAGATTGTATGCATGCGAGAAAGAGAGGAGTTGCGAGCTTTTAAAAGTTGTCAAGAGAGGGAAAAATAAAGAGAAAAGTATGAGTATGGAAAAGAAAGAAAGAAAGAAAGAAAAAATACATGTGAATGAAAGAAAGAAGAAAGAATAAAAGAAAAAGACAAAGAGAAAAGAGGAGGTAGCAATAAAGGTATGAGAGGGATGGATCAAGTGAAAGAAAATAAAAATAAAGTGTAAGGAAGGATGTCATGTTGTTGAGAGACGAAACTTTCATTCTTTTTTCCAACCATGTGCAATCCGACAACGAGGACGTCATCGGTGCCTCGTAGTCATAATTTTCTTTTTCCCTTGCACATGTCCACCATTCTAAATCTTCTCATCCTTGATATCCCTACATAAGGTTTATTCTCATGATCATTGGCTTTGAAAGGTAAACAACCATTAGAGGAAGTTCTTAGTTTGACAATACTTGTGTTGATTGCGCTAGCCCTACCTATAGCTCCACTTTACATGTTATATGAGAGATTTATGGGAGGTGAGAGTTTTATAAAATTGGTTTAGGATAGCTACCTCATATGAGTGACTTGAGAGATCTTGGAGAAAGGTTTTTGTCTAATACTTGTTGCAGGAATTTTGTTTGAAAAATCATAAAAACCCTCCGATGGAAGCAAAGAAGTAAGCATGGCTGAATTTGAAGACTTCGAGTGAAGAGTTTGAGTTGTGGGGTAAATCTTGACGTGGTAAAGATTCTAAACGCCCATGTTTATGTTTGATGATCATTACATTATGTTTATGTATTAAAGATGCAAGGATTGACTAACTTGTGAAGAAGGATTAGCGGTACACGTTTACAACACCTTGGACGAAGTTCTTTTACGAGTACTTGCTCGAGGACGAGCAAGAGCTAAGCGTGAGGGAGATGTTGACGGTGTATTTTGGTACACCTAGCATGTTCATTACACTTTGGTTTGGATTTGATTATGGAACTAACCCGCCACTAGGCACACTAATCATGTAACAAGTTCATCTATGTGCATGCATTTGGAAGTGTTGTGTTTATGTAGGAAAACATGGACATAAAGGACGGATTCGCAACAAGTTCAAAGGAGCATTTACGGAGTCTTGTTCGGGTTCATGAGCTTGATGAAATCACTTCCAAAGGTGGCAAGGACCGAAGTGCTACGAGGAACACCCCCGGGGATTGAAGTGTAAAAGACCGAACTTCATGCAAAGAGAACCTCCATCTTGGACGTGAGGACGACATCGTCAAAATCATGCAAGTGGAGGGGGCAAAGTGCATAATTACATGAGGACCCACGGGAGCGAAGGGGCGACCGAACCGGGCTGAGGTGGGCCCAGGCCGGTCGGCCCAGGCCGGCCGGCCCAGCCCACTTCGGTGGCCGGTTCGACCCCCCTTTTCTTGCACCCGAAGGATTTTCAACACTAAAACCCTGGAGGCGCCACCAATCGACAAGGGGAGAGCCATTCGCACCAGGAGGCCATCCACAAGCTAGAGAGAGAGGAGGAGGATCTCCGGAGGGGAGATCGACCACCTCGAAGGAAGCACCCTCTCGTGGAGAAGAAGGAAGACACCGTCGGAAGGGAAACCATGATCAACGGTGCCATGATCAGCACCTTGATGGGGTAATCTTCTTGTTCGTCCATGGGTTGTAATCGATCGTAAGATGTAATCATACTTTGTCAGATTATCTATCTTCATCTTGTGTTGAATACTTTAATGCTTAAGGTTTGCAACCTAGCCGTAAAGGGAGTAGGGCCCCAATGCTTCCTTGGATCCATTCAATACGCCATGTCCATCATAGGTCTAGTCATGAATACCTTCATGTAGTGACAATACGAGAGGAGGGAAAGGGCAAAACCGTGGTCACAACCCCCGATAGATTAGATTGGTTTAATGTCTTTAATTGATTGCATGATCGTAGACCCGTGGGCGAGTGTCTTTTATCTTGATATCTTAATCATTCTCTCTAGTGTAGTTTAGTTGTTTTCTAGTTTAATAGTAGTTAGGGTTTTAGTAGCTAGTGCTTAGAGGTAGATCGAACGCTTGTAATCCCCTTGCTCCGCGGATTGACAAGAACCTTGGGAATCCCGTGGTGAAAAAGGTGTGGGGTCCGTACGCTTGCGGATCGTAGAGGGATACGTCTTTTATCCGTCAACAATAAGGTTCTCCTCTACAATTCGAGGTTTAAAACCTTCGGAAAGGGGAAATTGCAAAGCAAGTGGGACGGACCTTATGTTGTGCTTTCGGTGCTCTCCAACGGAGCGGTAACCATTATGGATATAAACGGCGATCAATTTATGGTGAATGGTCAACGGCTTAAGGTTTACTACGAACCCGACGTTGTGCCCCTTCACCATGTTGATGTCTTCACCATGGAGGAAGAGCGCGAACGTCCCGCCTAGGATGAAAAACAAGGCATGAATTTCTGTAAATAGTTTTTCTTTTAGTTTTCTGGAGTTTGTCGTGAAGATTTACTGGGCCAACTTTTTCCCATGGGCTAAGGAGGTGAAAAAAGGGCGGTGCGTGAAAAACCGGCCCGGCCCGACCCCTAAGACAGGGTGGGCCGGCCGGCCCAGGCCGACCGGCCCAGGTGGGTCCCGGCGGCCGTCGTCCCCGATTTTTGCCCGAATTGCTCCTTTTCGAGTTCCTTCTTTGGTCAGAAAATTTTAAGGGAAGTTTAAAAAAGGAAAATGAGGTTCTCAGGGTTTTTCTATTCGGACTATTTATTTGGCCGAACTGGGAGCTCGGGAATCAACCCCTTCAAGCAATATTTTGCAGCCTTGCAGCAGCCATTGTGTCCCCAAGAAGCTTAGAGTTGAAGCTAGAAGCCAAGGAGCCATTGATGGAGGAGGCGATGTGATGCGAGCTCAAGCTACCCGTCAAGAGGACCGCCCGCATCCGTTGCGGAGGGCGTGTCCCGACCGAAGCTCTTGCATCTCGCAACCCCGTCGAAGGAGAGAAGGTCCCTACGCCCGTTCGAAGGTCGGCACACATCCAAGGCATGAAGCGCAAAGACTACAAGGAGGCGTCGCCCGAGCCTAAGGATTATGGGGGTAGCGACTACTCCGACGATCGTAGCCCGAGCTCGTGGGCGGCCGCCGGAAGAGATGATAACGACCTCTACATTTGGGATGAGCAGCCCAAAGAGAGGACTCCCGAAGGCCCCAATGGCAACAGTGGCGACGACAATGGCGGCGGCGACGACGGTGGCGACGACGGTGGAGACAATGGCGATGAAGACCCCTTCGGATTGCATCCGATGTGTCGTCGAACTTGCCGTCAATCCATCGAGGATCTCTACGCGTCGGTCGATGAAAGTCTCCAAGCCATGGAAGCGATGAATCATCGTATGGAGGATTTGGAGCACGTAGTTGAAGACAACTACAAGTTCCTTAACCGTAATGTGCGCAAACTTTTTGGCATGGTTGGAAACATGAGAGGAAAGTGGTGCAACACTTTCTTGAAGTACCACTAGGTCTAGTTTTCCCCTTAGGAGTTTTGTAAGATACGACGAGGACATCGTATGTTTTTAGCGTGGGGGAGAGCTAGCTAGCTAGCCTTAGCTTTTAAGTTTCAAGTTTAGGTTCGGTTTAATCTTCGAGCGAGAGTCTTAGAGTTTAATGAGTCTTAGTTTTCGAGTGTGTTTTTAAATTTTTGCAAGTTTGAAAGTGTCTTAAATTAGTGTTGAGTCAAAGAAAATCAAATAAAAAGAGTCTTTATATATTTTTGTGTCTTGTGTGTTGCTTATCTTTATTCACTTGTCTGTTTATCTTTGATTCTTGATATATGAACATCAGTGTGAGGTTTGAAAAATGTTTACCGTGGTGCTTAGTGGAGTTGCTATTACTAAAAGTATCCATACCACACTTCGATCTTGAGCTTCACATGTTATTTGTGCTATGTTCAATGCTAAAAGTTGGAGGATTTCAGTTCTGAAAATTATCTTAAAACCCTTGTAATAAAGGTTAGCAAAACCTCTTTTTCCAAGATGAGAGTAAGAAAAAAAATCCTATACAAGGCCAATTTATTTTTTGCTCCACCATAAGTGTGATTAGCATTATGAGTTTGGCTAGGATCCTTCTCTCTTGGGAGTTTTAATTTCGAACAATGATCATGTTCTTGTGCTTATCTTTTGTTGCTAGCCTCGTCATACATTCGGTAACGAGACTTTCACATTGGAAGTCCCGTAATCGCCGAATTCCATACCCAACCCTATACATCTCTTTTGTACATCACATTCCTTGATCACAACCTATTCTCAAAGTTTCGTCTCGTCTCTAGCATGGTATAATTAAAATTTCAGATTGTATGCATGCGAGAAAGAGAGGAGTTGAGAGCTTTGAAAAGTTGTCAAGAGAGGGAAAAATAAAGAGAAAAGTATGAGTATGGAAAAGAAAGAAAAAATGTGTGAATGAAAGAAAGAAGAATGAATGAAAAAAAAGAAAAAGAGAAAAGAGGAGGTAGCAATAAAGATATGAGAGGGATGAATCAAGTGAAAGAAAAGAAAAATAAAAGTGTAAGGAAGGATGTCACGTTGTTGAGAGACGAAACTTTCATTCTTTTCCAACCATGTGCAATCCGACAACGAGGACGTCATCGGTGCCTTGTAGTCATTAATTTTCTTTTGCCCTTGCACATGTCCACCATTCTAAATCTTCTCATCCTTGATATCTCTACATATGGTTAATTCTCATGATCATTGGCTTTGAAAGGTAAACAACCATTAGAGGAAGTTCTTAGTTTGACGATACTTGTGTTGATTGCACTAGCCCTACCTATAGCTCCACTTTACATGTTATATGAGAGACTTATGGGAGGTGAGAGTTTTATAAAATTGGTTTAGGATAGCCACCTCATATGAGTGACTTGAGAGAGCGTGGAGAAAGGTTTTTGTCTAATACTTGTTGCAGGAATTTTTGTTTTTAAAATCATAAAAACCCTCCGATGGAAGCAAAGAAGTAAGCATGGCGGAAATTGAAGACTTCGAGTGAAGAGTTTGAGTTGTGGGGTAAATCTTGACGTGGTAAAAATTCTAAATGCCCATGTTTATGTTTGATGATCATTACTTAGTGTTTATGTATTAAAGATGAAAGGATTGACTAACTTGTGAAGAAGGATTAGCGATACACGATTACAACACTTTGGACGGAGTTCTTTTACGAGTACTTGCTCGAGGACGAGCAAGAGCTAAGCGTGGGGGAGATGTTGACGGTGTATTTTGGTACACCTAGCATGTTCATTACACTTTGGTTTGGATTTGATTATGGAACTAACCCGCCACTAGGCACACTAATCATATAACAAGTTCATCTTTGTGCATGCATTTGGAAGTGTTGTGTTTATGTAGGAAAACATGGACATAAAGGACGGATTCGCAACAAGTTCAAAGGAGCATTTACGGAGTCTTGTTCGTGTTCATGAGCTTGATGAAATCACTTCCAATGGTGGAAAGGACCGAAGTGCTACGAGGAACACCCCCGGGGATTGAAGCGTAAAAGACTGAACTTCATGCGATGAGAACCTCCATCTTGGACGCGAGGATGACATCGTCAAAATCATGCAAGTGGAGGGGCAAAGAGCATAATTACATGTGGACCCACGGGAGTGAAGGGGCGACCGAACCGGGCCGAGGTGGGCCCAGGCCGGTCAGCTCAGGCCGGCCCAGCCCACTTCGGTGGCCGGTTTGGCCCCCCTTTCCTTGCACCTGAAGGATTTTCAACCCTAAAACCCTGGAGGCGCTGCCATCGACAAGGAGAGAGCCATTCGCACCAGGAGGCCATCCACAAGCTAGAGAGAGAGGAAGAGGATCTCTGGAGGGAGATCAACACACCTCGAAGGAAGCACCCTCTCGTGGAGAAGAAGGAAGACACCGTCGGAAGGGAAACCATGATCAATGGTGCCATGATCAGCACCTTGATGGGGTAATCTTCTTGTTCGTCCATGGGTTGTAATCGATCGTAAGATGTAATCATACTTTGTCAGATTATCTATCTATCATCTTGTGTTGAATACTTTAATGCTTAAGGTTTGCAACCTAGCCGTAAAGGGAGTAGGGCCCCAATGCTTCCTTGGATCCATTCAATACGCCGTGTCCACCATAGGTCTAGTCACAAATACCTTCACGTAGTGACAGTACGAGAGGAGGGAAAGGGCGAAACCGTGGTCAGAAACCCCGATAGATTAGATTGGTTTAATATCTTTAATTGATTGCATGATCGTAGACCCATGGGCGAGTGTCTCCTACCTTGATCGTTTGTCGTTCTCTCTAGTGTAATTTAGTTGTTTTCTAGTTTAATAATAGTTAGGGTTTTAGTAGCTAGTGCGTAAAAGTAGATTGAACGCTTGTAATCCCCTTGCTCCGCGGATTGACAAGAACCTTGGGAATCCCGTGGTGAAAAAGGTGTGGGGTCCGTACGCTTGCGGATCATAGAGGGATACGTCTTTTATCCATCAACAGCGATCTTGCGGAGTTCAAGCCAGTCCTGGAGCTTGTCGGCGAGCTGAAGAAGCAGGGAGTGATAGGAGCGGTGGTGGCTAGGTCGTTCTGCCGGCGGATGATCCAGCCGATCAAGGATCGGGTCCACCCAACACATGAGTACTGGGGGCAATTAGACCCCACGCGCGAGGTCAACCGCAAGGTCTCCAAGGAGGAGATGATGGCTAGAGTTTCCTAGATATATTCTGGGAAGGTGAAGGTGAAGAAGTTCCCTAAGGAACACTCATTGAAGAGGTCGGCTGATCCGGTAAGATCCTAAGATCTACCTTAAAGTCGTTTCGCTTCGCTTGTTAGTTGTTTAGGTTGTATGACGTCTTGATCATCTGTTTGCAGGAGCGCGAGCTTCAGATGTGGTGCCCGACACCTCTCCCTGAGGGTGAGTAGCACCGCAGGAAGCTTAGGTCCGACAAGTACATGCCACCAGCAGGTCGTCTGCTAGAGGCTTACGAGTCTGACTCATCGGTGGAGGCTGACAAAGATACTGATGCAGAGGCTGGGACAGACCCAGACATTGGTGGTGCCGTGAAGTCCCAGCGCAGAACTAGGTCGACGGTCGGAAAGAAGTCGGCTTCAGCTGTTGTTGTAGCTATCTCTACGTTGAAGGCTGCAGAGCAGAAGAAGAAGAAGAAGAAGAAGAGAAAAGGAAGGCCGCTTCCCCTCCGGCGGTCGTCACTCCATCAATTCCGATGCCCCGCTCACGGGAGGTTGAGTCGGAAGAGGAGGAGGAGGAGTCGGAAAAGGAGAAGGATGAGGTGATCGAGGAATTGCCGGTCCCTGTGGATCGACCGGTGAGGAGGTCAGAGAGTCCTGCTATCAAGAGGCAGCGGGAGCTAGTACAGAAGACGCCGGAGGATGCCCTCCGACTGGATTGGAGGCGCAGCGCACTACTGCAGCGGCACAAGTCAGGATGCCTACGACGATTAAACCTCGGGTATTTTGGCTAAAGACTCGGCTCCTAGCCGTGACGAGGTAAAGTCTTGATGGCTAGTTGTGTCTTTTACTTAGTATCTTGCAAGTTCTTGTCTTTATGAGGTGTTGAACCATGCAGGCCGGTGATGAGGCCACAAGGGGGTCTAGGTGCCCCATCTCCCCCCTCTCGCACGAGGTTGCCTGAGCCACGGGTCGTGGGGGAGGCGCTTGCAGATGACGCGCGTACTGCTACTCCGCCACGAGGAGTGGTTGAGAGCAGGGCGACTTCGTCGCCTGTGGCGGCCATGAGGGTGGAGACTCCCCCACGTGCTGTTGATGCTGGAGGCACTTCCGCTGGGGATGTTGGGGTAACGACCTCCCCAACGATCATCAACGCCGACCCCATCAGGGCAGTCCCTGGTGGGGCGGAGGACCTGGTCAGGGACCAGCCTCAAATTGACCTAGCGCCAGGAGGTCCAGAAACATCTGGCGCGTAGGTACCTCCATCTTCGTCCTCGAGCCCAAGGTTGCCACGACAACTGATTAACTGGAATCACACCCCTAGGCAGGAGGACTGGTTTGAAGACAACGAGGACATGCAAGCCTTGCGGACTAGCATTGTCACCATCAATAACGCGCTGACGGTGAGTTGACCACGACATGTTGCTATCGCTCGTTTGTACGTGTTTGAAATAATGTTGACGATCTTATTGTGTTGTGGCAGTCACTAGCAGAGAGGGCCAAAGGCAGGGCTGACCTGCTGAAGAATGCAACGGAGAAAGAGCAGCGGATTGTCGACCTTGAGCGAGAGCTCAAGGAGGTCCACGAGGCGGCAGCCGCCGAGAAGAAGAAGCTCGAGGATGAGCTCGCCGAGGAGAAGCGTGTCACACCTGTTTTTCCAAAGAAAACCAAGTGCAAACCTATATGCATGCCAGGATCAATTTTCATGCATATAGTTGACATAAGTGAATAACAGAAACAATATCACGTAAGAAAAAGGGAGATTATCAGAGTTTACGCTTAATCCTGGAAACGGAGGCACCAAACTTCACAAGCAATCGGCGGGTGTTGCGTACGCCCGGAACCGAGCAACATCTTCACAAGACTTCGAAGCGACTTCCTCTTTCTGAGCAACATTGTTTATAGCAAGGGTGAGCACTTGTCGTACTCAGCAAGTGTGGGGAAAGTATGAATGCAAAGGCTTTATAGTGGACTGGCTATGAGCATTTAGCATTTTAGTTGGTCAAATTTTATTAGCACCTATTTATTAGCAAGTATAAGTATATACCAACCCACAATTAAGCATAAAGATAAGAGATACACCATGAGCACATGGCAAGGATAACCATAACACATATCACAATTTAAGTCCATCTTCAAGTTCAGTTATCATGTGAGGGTCCAGGCCGCTCTTGACCGTGAGCACGGCTAATCGATCAGTTTTACACTCTGCAGAGGTTGTACACTTTCACCACAAGCAGCGTAAAAGCTCCAAAGAACTTTAAACCCAACCATGCGATGCTGATCAGGCACCATACCACACTACCGAGGTGTGATTGCATAGGGACGCTACATGGCCTTTACAAAGGTTCTCCAACAAGTTGTGACCCACAAGGTCCGGATCAGTTAGCAAGGTATAAAGTCCCCTAGCAGGTCGATACCCCACCATAAAAAGAATAACTCACCCAACCCCCTGCTAGAGCGAGTCCATACCCCACCGTACCGCCGATCCCTTGTCCTTATCAGGTAAGATCACCCCAAGCTAAAGTTCCTAATTATTCAGCCAAGACCATTGCCCATTAGTTCTTGTGGCTGTACTGTTTTCCTGCGTGGTTCTCCAAGTTCCGATTAATGCACAGTGATCTTGTATTAAAAGTATCATAAAGGAACATAGAGCATAAAATGATAACCATGTTGATTATTACCAACCCAGTTGAGCACACTAAGCAATATCTACCATCAATATGAATTAAAACCAGGTTCAAGATAACAGTCAAATGAGGCTAGTCATCCTTAATTAGAACCCATCAAAATTAATGCAAAGCAATGCAATAGTGATTAATAAAGTTATTAGGACAAAAGATCAAGGACACACTTGCCTTTAACCAAAGAGTAGTTGCTCAGATTGTCTTCACCTTCACACTCTTCCAAGCTCTCGAACCACGAACAACGTTCACTCTAATCGCATCAATCATCGGGCACAAGCATACAAAGCAAACAAACAAGCATACCTAAGAACAATGCACCAATCAAAAAGGAATCTTTAAAAGAACGCACTAAAGGACATGCTTGATCAGATGGATCACTAAAGAACACAAAGTGTGCTTGGAAGGGAAAGGCTTGGTTAACTTTGAAGAGATGGCCGTGGAAGATTGAGCAAGGGTCGGAAAGATCGCCCTAAGATAGAGCTCAATTCTATTGGTTACGCAAGAAACGAGGGAACCACTGAGAACGGAACTAAACTCAAATCTATCGAAAGATTATTATCAAACCACAAGAAACTACAATTGACATATTTTAATTAAGAAATCATGTAAAAGAATATTTCAGAGGAATACTCTATGTTACCATTAAACAAGTTACATTTAATTAAAGAAATCATGATCAACCTAATCATATTTTATTTATAACATTTGAGTAGAAGTTATGTCAAGTTAACAATTACTTTAGAAAGATAAAGCAAGTATAAGATATCTAGGCGAATAACTTTATATCACGTGTTCAACTAAACATATTTAATATTGAAAAGGCATTTATGATGTCATTAGGCATATTAACTTTATTATGAAAACCGATGTTTAACTCTAACATCTTTTATTTAGAAAAACTAGTTATGAATAGGGATTAACCAATTACATCATGATTAAAGAAAACCGGATTAGAACCTAATCACTTTTATTTATAAAAGCATTGGAATAAGAATTAGTCAAGATTAACATGCATCTTTAATGTTGAAACAAGTAACAGGTGATACACATGCTAATGTACAAGTTAAGGTGAAACGAACGAGAACGGTAGCAACGAACTATAGCGCACACACAAACCTTAGGCTAGGGTTTAGGAGAACTAGTCTACAAAGAGAACTCGAATGAACAGCTGACACACTAACCAAGGGTGAACTGATCTGACAAGTGAAGTAGATAACAGGGTAAACTCTAAAGAAAGGTAGCTACGATAGATTAGGTACAAGAACACAACTGATTCATAAAAAGATAACCTAACTGAGATAGGGTAAACATGAACTAGATATTGATGAACAAGATTCTACGAGAAACATGAAATAATCATGGTAGGATTACTTGATAAAGAAATAAGAACAGAAACTCTAAGATATCTACTTGGGTCACCAAAGCACACAAACCGTGCTTAAAAGGGAAGGATCCGAATAGCTGGACATGGTTTGAGCCTGAGCTAACACTAGAAAGATTTAGAGCTTCAGATAAACTTGATCAAAGAGATATTAAGATAAGGCTGACACCAAACGTCTAACGAATTATTTGCATATAAGAGAGAACAAACTATAAGCTTAGGTTTATTTTAATTAGCAAATGTGCAAAGGATATTTCATAAAGAAAATACCCTAAGTTGGTTTATTTGTAAAAGACCGGAGTAAAGAACTAGTCAAGTTTTATTTATAAAGATTCATATATGAATTAATCAATTAAATATTTAATTTAGAAAAACTAAACTATATGAACAATCTAATCGAAACTTTGTAATTCAAGTAGATCATATTATTATTATTATCAAAAACAGCATTTACATTGGTATTAATCAAAATTAACATTTAATTATAAAGCCGGAGTAAAAGCCTAATCAACTTTTAATTATAAAAGTTAATTAATCATTAAGCAAATTAATATTTGACTTTTGGAAAACCGAGTAAAAGATCTAATTAGATTTTATTTGAAAGAAACATGTAAAGGAATCGTTAATCAAATTAAATTTGATTATGAAAAACGGGTATAGATCTATATTGCTTTTATTTATAAAAGGCGTGTATCACTAGGTATTAATCAAAATTATTTATTTTCAGAAAACAAAACATAGTGAAAACTCACCACTAGCGTGTGCTTTACATTATTATGGACCTGATGCAATTTGAACGGATGAAATCGGAGTTAAAACGGGAAAGATATGGACATTTAAAGATCGGAGGACCTAGATGTGAAGATTGGAAACTTCCAGGGAGTTTTTTGCGAAAACTCAGGGGCGTATACATAATTATGTATTAAAACCCAATGGTTTACTTGCAAAAGGTCTAGTGTGGATGGAATCTAGGGAATCTGATAGTTTCAGGGGGTTTCTCGCAAAAGGAACTAGACACATAATTTGGATCTAGGGATTAGGGGAAAACGCAGGGGCCTAAACAGAAGATGCCCTTCTTCTTCCTTAAGGTCAGGGCGCAGGGCAGCTCTGCCGGCTCCAATCGCCGACGGTCCGGGCCACCTAAGGTTGGGGTGAGCAGCGCAGAAGGTAGAGGAGATCGAGGGGAGTTCGTGAGGGTGCTCACCGATGGCAAGGGCATGGAGGGGCGGCCGGAATTTTGGCCGGCGGCGGCACTCGGGTTGACCGGCGGCGGTCGAGCATAGCGACAGAGCTCCGGTGGTCGATTGGCGATGGAGAGCAGCGCTACGGCTTCGGCTCGTCGTCCTGGAGCTATTGGCGGCGTTGTTTAGCTCCGGCTTTGATCCAAGGCGACGAATCGAGGCGGCGGCGGGCTCGGCTCGGCTCGGTGGCGGCGCAAGGCCGGGCGGCGCGAGGCGAGCGCACGCGGGCGGCGGGGAAGGGCTCGGGCGGCGTAGGCCGGGGCGGGGCGCGCGAAGGCGCGGTTAAATAGGCATGGACCCCAAGGACTCCCGGGCGCTCACGGCATGGGGGGGAACGGCGGCGGCGGCGCGCGTGTCCGCCATGGACACGCCGGCCGATGGGCTTGTGCGGGCCTCAGATGGGCCCCGCACGGGCCGACGGCTGGGCCGGTGCGAACATGGGTCGGGCCTCCGGGCTCGACCCAGTTAGATAGGGTTTGTTTGTTTTTTTCGAAATTATTTTTAATGCGAAAACAATTCCAGATAAACTCTAGAAATTGTTTAAAGGCACGAAAAATACTCCGAAAATCACAAAAATTCCAGGAAAATTCCCAGAGACACATTGGGACATGAACAATCCAAATAAAGTATTTGGAGCTCATGAAAGAGATTTTAGAGCCTTCTAATAAATAGAAATAGCCCCAGAAAAATGAGAATAAATTCCAGAAAAATCCGGAAAATTCTCAAAAAGATTTGGACAGCTCCTAAACGCATTTTGAAACCTTAAGCACTCAGGAAGCACCAAGATGCATCGGCATGAATGCAACACTCACAACTTTTTATTTGATTTTTAGAAAATCAAACAAGGATTTTTCCTATACTATATTTCCTGTAAAGAAAATAAATGTTGGAAAAATTTTAAATTTATGAGAAAATTGTTATTTAATTATTCTCTCTATTCACATCCTGAAATTTCAGGGTGTGACAACTCTACCCCCCTTAAAAGGAATCTCGTCCCGAGATTCGAAAAAGGTTAGCAAGAAACAAAGACTCATGGGGGTATTATCCAAAGCTTATCAACTTTCTTCATATCGACCTTCCTTGCACAAGCATACCAAACATGCTCTTCTATTCTTCATAGCTCCTTGGACTTGTATAGGAATGTATAGTCTGGTCCCACTTATAACTTATCCATTCTTCGATCATTGTGATTTCTCCATTCTTCGCTTTGCTCCATCATAGTCCTTGGTAGATCAACTTGTGCATCAGGATTCTTTTTGATAG
The DNA here is from genome assembly GCA_947561735.1 of Cenchrus americanus. Classification (NCBI taxonomy): domain Eukaryota; kingdom Viridiplantae; phylum Streptophyta; class Magnoliopsida; order Poales; family Poaceae; genus Cenchrus; species Cenchrus americanus. Next base: position 76,404,199 of record OX387245.1, on the reverse strand, counting down.
GAGTGACATATATAGGTCGAACAATCTTAGGCTGGGGTTTGTCGGAACCAGGTTTAGTACCATTATCTGCCCCTAGATGTGACAACTTCTTCTCTCGTCTTGTTTTACGGTTTTGTTTGTTGGATCGCTTGCGTCTACCAAGTTTGTATTCCTTGCAAGTGATAATCCAATCATCAAGGTTTAGGGTTTGAGTATGACCTTCAGCTTGAGAATCTTCTTCTTGAGTTGGGTTTTGTGTGGACAACATCTTCTGCTTATTGATATCTATAGGGTTATGTTGGCGAGCTTCTGCTGTCATAAGACTATCTTCCTTCTGGGGACATGAAAGAGCATCGTGCTCACCACCCGGACACATATCTGGAGCCTTGTTAACCTCATGTTGTTTCTCCATTGTTAGTTTCAGTGCTTCATGCTTCTTCTTTCTTTGGTTATTCCATGCTTCAGCAACTTGCCTCTTCAGTGGCCCAATGGGAATTTCTGTCTTTGGCCATCTCATTACGAAAGTAGGTTGGGCTAGGCTGCATCCTTCCTTGTAAGACTTGAGTCTGCATAGCCGATAGCTTCTCTTTATCAAATGGTGGAGGATTCATGTTTTGATGGTTATCATTGGTGACAGTATTGTGGTCTTTAGGGAGTGGAGCTTGCCCTGTAATGGACTGATGAATCTTAACCATGGTTTGGGCCATTGCCTGAGTTTGTGCAGCGATATACTCCATCTTGTGCTCCAATGATGAGGTTGCAAGAGGAATGTTGATGTTTCCTTTATTATCTTTATCTTCATGATTTGTGTTGGTGCTCTCCATCTGATTGGGTATTTGCGATAGGATCAGAAGAGATAGGCTGAAGAGTAGATAGAAAGAATGGGAAGAGCAAGGAGGTGGGAGATACAAAAGAAGAACCCAACTAAGCAACTTATGTCATTGCAGATATAAGATCCACAATACACCAACACTCACTTCAAAGAACCAAATCAATCAAGGTCATAAGACCAAGCATCATCATGCAAGCACTCAATCCCACCAATCAAGGCATAGCTAAGGGAACGATACTACACATTGTTAATAAAGTCAAAGGGTATCCTCCTAATAGATCAGATGTGGCTCCCAGCAAGGATCTCCATAAATAATGGATTTTCCCAGATCAAGGAGTACAAAATTATGAGTTCATCCCAACTGGAATCACCTCAATCAGAGGTTTAGAACTCGAGGTATGAATTAAACAAGATGGCTATGTCAACAGTGTTGACAGATTCAGGAATCTCCAAAGTTTCGGGCATAACTCTCTGTATATGAAACCAAAGTTGATGAATTTTGGACAGAGTGAATCTTATGAAATTCCTGAACTACTCCAATTGGTTTTAACTCCATCGGAGGTCCATAGCCCGAGATATAAAATAATGAAGGTAACTGGGTCAGCAGAGTTTACAGATTCTGATAGCTCCAATGTTTCGAGCATAGCTCCTGGAACATGTACTGGATAGGGCTGAATTTTTGATAGAAATTCACTTATGAAATTTTTGAGCTAACTCAACTGGTTTCATGTCAATCGGAGTTCTGTAGCTCGAGATAAAATTAAAACAGCGCCGATGTGTTAGAGAGCTGCGCGAACAGATAGAATGTTAAGGATAACAGTTCTACCCAGAAATCAAGGGGGTGTTATTGCTTGGGGGTGAATAGGCGAGGTCAAAAAGGTATTCAAGGAGAGTGAAGATAAATATACAAGAATTCATGTTATGGAGAAAAGAAGATGGTTAAGATGTGAGATCCTTTATCAGAGAGGTCAAGGATCAGGTAAGAATGGATTGTAGATCAATGGGCATTAAGAAACGTCCAGTGCTAACTAGGCTTACGTCCTACAGTCGATACAACTCTGATACCACTCTGTCACACCTGTTTTTCCAAAGAAAACCAAGTGCAAACCTATATGCATGCCAGGATCAATTTTCATGCATATAGTTGACATAAGTGAATAACAGAAACAATATCACGTAAGAAAAAGGGAGATTATCAGAGTTTACGCTTAATCCTGGAAACGGAGGCACCAAACTTCACAAGCAATCGACTGGGTGTTGCGTACGCCTGGAACCAGCAACATCTTCACAAGACTTCAGAGCAGCTTCCTCTTTCTGAGCAACATTGTTTATAGCAAGGGTGAGCACTTGTCGTACTCAGCAAGTGTGGGGAAAGTATGAATGCAAAGGCTTTATAGTGGACTGGCTATGAGCATTTAGCATTTTAGTTTGTCAAATTTTATTAGCACCTATTTACTAGCAAGTATAAGTATATACCAACCCACAATTAAGCATAAAGATAAGAGATACACCATGAGCACATGGCAAGGATAACCATAACACATATCACAATTTAAGTCCATCTTCAAGTTCAGTTATCATGTGAGGGTCCAGGCCGCTCTTGACCGTGAGCATGGCTAATCGATCAGTTTTGCACTCTGCAGAGGTTGTACACTTTCACCACAAGCAGCGTAAAAGCTCCAAAGAAGTTTGAACCCAACCATGCGATGCTGATCAGGCACCATACCACACTACCGAGGTGTGATTGCATAGGGACGCTACATGGCCTTTACAAAGGTTCTCCAACAAGTTGTGACCCACAAGGTCCGGATCAGTTAGCAAGGTATAAAGTCCCCTAGCAGGTCGATACCCCACCATAAAAAGAATAACTCACCCAACCCCCTGCTAGAGCGAGTCCATACCCCACAGTACCGCCGATCCCTTGTCCTTATCGGTAAGATCACCCCAAGCTAAAGTTCCTAATTATTCGGACCAAGACCATTGCCCATTAGTTCTTGTGGTTGTACTGTTTTCCTGGGTGGTTCTCCATGTTCCGATTAATGCACAGTGATATTGTATTAAAAGTATCATAAAGGAACATAGAGCATAAAATGATAACCATGTTGATTATTACCAACCCAGTTGAGCACACTAGGCAATATCTACCATCAATATTAATTAAAACCAGGTTCAAGATAACAGTCAAATGAGGCTAGTCATCCTTAATAAGAACCCATCAAAATTAATGCAAAGTAATGCAATAGTGATTAATAAAGTTATTAGGACAAAAGATCAAGGACACACTTGCCTTTAACCAAAGAGTAGTTGCTCAGATTGTCTTCACCTTCACACTCTTCCAAGCTCTCGAACCACGAACAACGTTCACTCTAATCGCATCAATCATCGGGCACAAGCATACAAAGCAAACAAACAAGCATACCTAAGAACAATGCACCAATCAAAAAGGAAACTTTAAAAGAACGCACTAAAGGACATGCTCGATCAGATGGATCACTAAAGAACACAAAGTGTGCTTGGAAGGGAAAGGCTTGGTTAACTTTGAAGAGATGGCCGTGGAAGATTGAGCAAGGGTCGGAAAGATCACCCTAAGATAGAGCTCAATTCTATTGGTTACGCAAGAAACGAGGGAACCACTGAGAATGGAACTAAGCTCAAATCTATCGAAAGATTATTATCAAACCACAAGAAACTACGCTTGGCATATTTTAATTAAGAAATCATGTAAAAGAATATTTCAGAGAAATACTCTATGTTACCATTAAACAAGTTATATTTAATTAAAGAAATCACGATCAACCTAATCATATTTTATTTATAACATTTGAGTAGAAGTTATGTCAAGTTAACAATTACTTTAGAAAGATAAAGCAAGTATAAGATATCTAGGCGAATAACTTTATATCACGTGTTCAACTAAACATATTTAATATTGAAAAGGCATTTATGATGTCATTAGGCATATTAACTTTATTATGAAAACCGATGTTTAACTCTAACATCTTTTATTTAGAAAAACTAGTTATGAATAGGGATTAACCAATTACATCATGATTAAAGAAAACCGGATTAGAACCTAATCATTTTTATTTATAAAAGCATTGGAATAAGAATTAGTCAAGATTAACATGCATCTTTAATGTTAAAACAAGTAACAGGTGATACACATGCTAACGTACAAGTTAAGGTGAAACGACGAGAACGGTAGCAACGAACTATAGCGCACACACAAACCTTAGGCTAGGGTTTAGGAGAACTAGTCTACAAAGAGAACTCGAATGAACAGCTGACACACTAACCAAGGTTGAACTGATCTGACAAGTGAAGTAGATAATAGGGTAAACTCTAAAGAAAGGTAGCTACGATAGATTAGGTACAAGAACACAACTGATTCATAAAAAGATAACCTAACTGAGATAGGGTAAACATGAACTAGATATTGATGAACAAGGTTCTACGAGAAACATGAAATAATCATGGTAGGATTACTTGATTAAGAAATAAGAACAGAAACTCTAAGATATCTACTTGGGTCACCAAAGCACACAAACCGTGCTTAAAAGGGAAGGATCCGAATAGCTGGACATGGTTTGAGCTTGAGCTAACACTAGAAAGATTTAGAGCTTCAGATAAACTTGATCAAAGAGATATTAAGATAAGGCTGACACCGAACGTCTAACGAATTATTTGCATATGAGAGAGAACAAACTATAAGCTTAGGTTTATTTTAATTAGCAAATGTGCAAAGGATATTTCATAAAGAAAATACCCTAAGTTGGTTTTAATGCAACATTACTTTATTATTTGTAAAAGACCGGAGTAAAGAACTAGTCAAGTTTTATTTATAAAAATTCATATATGAATTAATCAATTAAATATTTAATTTAGAAAAACTAAACTATATGAACAATCTAATCGAAACTTTGTAATTCAAGTAGACCATATTATTATTATTATTAAAAACAGGATTTACATTGGTATTAATCAAAATTAACATTTAATTATAAAGCCGGAGTAAAAGCCTAATCAACTTTTAATTATAAAAGTTAATTAATCATTAAACAAATTAATATTTGACTTTTGGAAAACCGAGTAAAAGATCTAATTAGATTTTATTTGAAAGAAACATGTAAAGGAATCGTTAATCAAATTAAATTTGATAATGAAAAACGGGTATAGATCTATATTGCTTTTATTTATAAAAGGCGTGTATCACTAGGTATTAATCAAAATTATTTATTTTCAGAAAACAAAACATAGTGAAAACTCACCACTAGCGTGTGCTTTACATTATTATGGACCTGACGCAATTTGAACGGATGAAATCGGAGTTAAAACGGGAAAGATATGGACATTTAAAGATCGGAGGACCTAGATGTGAAGATTGGAAACTTCCAGTGAGTTTTTTGCGAAAACTCAGGGGCGTATACATAATTATGTATTAAAACCCAATGGTTTACTTGCAAAAGGTCTAGGGTGGATGGAATCTAGGGAATCTGATAGTTTCAGGGGGTTTCTCGCAAAAGGAACTAGACACATAATTTGGATCTTGGGATTAGGGGAAAACGCAGGGGCCTAAACAGAAGATGCCCTTCTTCTTCCTTAAGGTCAGGGCGCAGGGCAGCTCTGCCGGCTCCAATCGCCGACCACCTAAGGTTGGGGCGAGCAGCGCAGAAGGTAGAGGAGATCGAGGGGAGTTCGTGAGGGTGCTCACCGATGGCAAGGGCATGGAGGGGCGGCCGGAATTTTGGCCGGCGGCGGCACTCGGGTTGACCGGCGGCGGTCGAGCATAGCGACGGAGCTCCGGTGGTCGATTGGCGATGGAGAGCAGTGCTACGGCTTCGGCTCGTCGTCCTGGAGCTATTGGCGGCATTGTTTAGCTCCGGCTGTGATCCAAGGCGACGAATCGAGGCAGCGGCGGGCTCGGCTCGGCTCGGTGGCGGCGCAAGGCCGGGCGGCACGAGGCGCGGCGCGTGCGGGCGGCGGGGCGGGGCTCGGGCGGCGTAGGCGGGGGCGGGCGCGCGGGAGGCGCAATTAAATAGGCACGGACCCCAAGGACTCCCGGGCGCTCACGCCATGGGGGGGAACGGCCGGCGGCGGCGGCGTGTCCGCCATGGACACGCCAGCCGATGGGCTTGTGCGGGCCTCAGATGGGCCCCGCACGGGCCGACGGCTGGGCCGGTGCGAACATGGTTCGGGCCTTCGGGCTCGGCCCAGTTAGATAGGGTTTGTTTGTTTTTTTCGAAATTATTTTTAATGCGAAAACAATTCCAGATAAACTCTAGAAATTGTTTAAAGGCACGAAAAATAATCCAAAAATCACAAAATTTCCAGGAAAATTCCCAGAGACATATTGGGACATGAACAATCCAAATAAAGTATTTGGAGCTCATGAAAGAGATTTTAGAGCCTTCTAATAATTAGAAATAGCCCCAGAAAAATGAGAATAAATTACAGAAAAATCCGGAAAATTCTTAAAAAGATTTGGACAGCTCCTAAGCGCATTTTGAAACCTTAAGCACTCAGGAAGCACCAAGATGCATCGGCATGAATGCAACACTCACAACTTTTTATTTGATTTTTAGAAAATCAAACAAGGATTTTTCCTATACTATATTTCCTGTAAAGAAAATAAATGTTGGAAAAATTTTAAATTTATGAGAAAATTGTTATTTAATTATTCTCTCTATTCACATCCTGAAATTGGAAATTTCAGGGTGTGACAAAGCGCAAGGCCGTGGAGGCTACCACGCAGTTCAATACCGTGGCTACTAGTAGGTCGAATCCTGACTTTGACGATCCCTTTTGAGAAGAAGGTCGTTAGCCGTCTGCTAACTGTTGTATCCTGTAGATTTCCGTAACCGCGAGGAGGAGCTGAAGAACGCTCCGGTGACCTCTAGGAGCAAGGTTCGGGATTTGGAGATAAAGGTCCACAAGATCGAGGCTCGAGGCCTGGAGCTCAAACGGGCGATGAAAGAAGCTACTGACAGTGAGTACGCCATATCTCAAAAGCTGGCTTATGAGATAGGAGCTTGTCGGGGCCTTGAAGCCGAATTCGAGGCTGTTTTGAAGTCATTGCAGAGTGACCAAATCACCATTACAGGGTATGAGGTGGAGCTGAACGACCTCAAGGGTGCTGCTAACTATGCAATGGCTTGCATAGCTATTTCCGCGAAGGGGGAGGAGCAGCAGTCCATTGTGGATCGCCTGGTAGACACTCCTAACAGGCTGTTGACTTTGCTAAGGGCGACGGGCTTGGCGGCGGTGTTGACGGTCGATTTTGGTACACCTAGCTATAAGTTTACCGTCAACATTTGCACGTATTTGATATTCTAACCAATGGTACTAACCCCTCGGAGGTATCAAGTTCACTCTCGCATGTCGATTTTGGAGTTTGTTGTTTACACAGGAAATTAATGTTAAAGAGGAGACTTTCGGGATAAGTTCATCAAGCACTTCAAGAGAAGATCATGAAGCCCGACACAAGTCAAGACACATCATGACATGACTCCAAAGGGCCCAGGGACCGAAGCATGAAGCCGGAAAACTCCAGGGACCGGGACAAAAGATGCTGAAGCTTGCGCAACAAGGAGCTCTGCCTAAACCGTGGAGAAGATGACGTCAAGGGCCCACATGCATAAGGGAGCAAGTCAACAATTGACGGAGAAGCATCGAGGAGTGAGACGGGGCCGAACCGGGCCAAAATGCGCCTGGGACGGTCGGCCCAGGCCGGCCGGCCCAGCCTGTTTCGGGCCCGGTTTGCAACCCCCTTTTGCCCTAGGTGCTTGTCTATTTATTGCCTCTGCCTCCGCCGGCCGCCACATCCATCCATTCATCAGAGAGTCGCCGAGACGAAGGAGAAGCACCGGGAGGAAACCGATGGTTGCTGCGAGTCCTCGAGTTGCCTAGGAGATGGCTTAGGCCATGCCCTAGCCGCCATGGTTGGCCCTGCGTGGTAAAGCCATGGTGGAGTTCCGAAGCCGCGACTTGAATTCGTCAAGTCGTTTGTACCTTCAACATTTGGTGATGTAACCTTATCTTGTCATACTTTGATCTAATACGAGTTATGCTTATTCATATGTGTAGCTACCATATGCCTTTAGTAGGACTAGATTGAATCATGGTGATTAGTCTTGTCTTGCGGATACACCGTAGTACTGCACGGACCTAGGTTGTTGCTCGGTGATGAATATCCTTACGTAGTGACAGTACGGTGGAGGAGAAAGCGGCGAGTGAACGTGTATCACACCATTCCCTATCGGGTTACTCCATATCGAGTGTAATCCTTATCATAGTATAGGTTTAGATTGGTTTGTCACCTTGGCCGGAACGGCAACAAGATGACGATAGGCTAGGGTTACCTTTTGATGCTTACCTTTATGGCTAGGTGGACGTGATCCATACATGCCTTCGTGTTTGTATGTTACCTTTATGCAATCAATACTTCACATAGGGTTACACCGGTAGGTTAGATAGAGAACCTTAGTGGTTTGCTTCTGATCCTTGGATTGACAAATCTAGGGAGGACCCCCCTTGGTAAAAAGGCACCAAGTCACCCGTAGGCTTGCGGTGAACTTGAGCACGGTTTTACACCGTCAACAAGCCCCTTTTTCTGGCGCCGTTGCCGGGGATCGGCAACTCGAACCCTATGGCGATCCATCTATCTCTTTGACTAACCCTAATTTTTATTATTGCATATATGCTTGCTTTCTTGTTTGTATCCTTGAAGGTAGATGAAAAGCTGGACACAAGACGTTCGAGAAATTCACAATCCACTCAGACAAGATGATGACTACATCAAGATTCACTCTTTAGTGGTAGGTGCTAACTTTTGTTAGTGTCCCATCATCCGCTATTGAGTCCACACCCTACACGAGTGATGTTAAACAAGGTATGTCAATGTGTCAATTAATGTTTTATGACTAATGTTTTGTAGAGGTTTGTTTGTCTAAGCAATAGATGTTGGAAGCAATCACGTTGCGAAAGAGGCACCCGTCACTGGCTAAAGCAAAATCATGAAGAAGACACACCATTGCCATCATGGTACTCGCTGGTCCAGCAATGGTGACGACTTAAAGACAAAGGAGACGCGATGTAACGCCCCAAAGACCACAAGATCAAGGTCGTCAACATATTCGGATCAATTCATAAGAAGTTTCTGTTCCCATCAATTTCTGCACAACCTTAAGGGAGAACAACAGGATATCTTTGGATATTTAAAAGCCCCATGAAGTTACGCTTCCAACGAATCAAGAATAAAGTCAATCAGAGGTTCCTACAAGTGGGTATGGCCGAATTACCGAAGATTGCGCGTTCTGAAATTTTCTGGACAGCATGCAAGAGCGGAAACAAAACGGCCATAGCTCCCTCATTTATACTCCGATTAAGATGAATGAGTACCCGTTGGTAAGGTAATTTTATAAAGTTTTCAATGGAACAATATTTTTGTATATGTTCTGTTATGTACATAGGGGAAAATCCACGAAAAAGAGGCAGAAGCACATGATGAGAACAAGATAGTGGAGATGAGGACGACAACAACGAAGAGAAGCTTGGAAAACACTTCCATTAGACCACACAGGATGAAATTCAGAAGTTTGGAACAAAACAAAGACCCCAAGAGCATTGGCAAAAGAAGGCACAAGTGAAGGACCAAAAAGGCGACCGGAGAGAGGGGGGGGAGTGAATGGGAGCCGATAAAAATTCTTCTCGAGGGAGATTGCAACTCCGACAAGATGAACTAGCTCGGTCGAACCCCCAAAATCACACGCTCCGCACTTCAACCTTCCGTTGCCAAAACCACGTAGCCACTGGAGTGCTACTGGTCCTAGGAACAAACTCTACCAGCAACCACAACACACAAGCAGCACCGACAGCGGAAACAACTCGAAAGTCGGCTACCAGAGGGGGCGGTTAGACCAGGTATAGGGGGCGGTTAGACCGCCTCCACCTGGCAACCAAGAAATCCTCCGAAACGCCTCTTCCGAGCACCAAAACTCACCACGGTTTCACCAACAGAGATCTCTGGTCAAGGCCATGCTAGCTACCATAAATCTTGGCGAAAACCAAAACTTCACCCAAGGGCCTAGGGGCGGTTAGACCGGCTACCTGGGGCGGTCTAACCTCCTGTACCCAGCAACGAACCCCGACCAAGAACACCTAGCAACCGCACGAGAACGACCCCAAATTTCACCCGGACATTCCTCCGATCAAGGCGAACAAACTCACGGAGGAAAATCCGACGAAACAAAACTTTGACCGGAAACACCCGGGCGGTTAGACCGCCCCCTATAGGCGGTTAGACCGCCCCTTCCAGAAAACGAACCCGCGGGTCAAACCCCAACTTCCTCGCGCCTGATCTCCCGAATCACTCCACGGATTGCAGCCAAACTTCGGGAATAGCTGGGTTACCTCCTGGCCAACCTCTACCTCAAAGGAATCGACCCGAAACGCTCACAATCAAGAGGAATCGAAGAAATCGCTTTTCTAAGTCAAGAACTCGCCCAACTCGAGAAACCACCAAATCGAGTCCGATTCAAAGGGGATTTGAGGGCAAAATCACCAGCCAAAGAGGCACAAGAACCTCATACGTGACACCCGCCAAAAACCCCAAGAAATCGTTCTCAAAACACCGCCAAAAAGAGCTCCGAAAATCAACACAAAGAAGACGGGAAAACCACCATGACGAACAACGCCAAACCTTCTATACATGCCATGAAAGGTTCGTACAAGGTCTAGCTTGCCACCCAAACATCCATCCCTCTCTCTAGATCTCACATGAAGCTCTCAAGCTAGCCTTCTAAAATCCTAAGGAAAATGGAGAACGAAAATGGAAAAACTAAATGAGCTAGGGTTCCAAGAGTTGGCTGCCATCCACCCATCTAATGAGCATATATGGAGGCACCCAAAAGACTAAACTACCCTTCACTAATAACTACGGATACATGCCTCTCGAGGGCGGATTTGGAATTCTTGATGTCTTCACCATCGGACGGATGCCCGGCGATCTCACCCTGCGTAGCCTCGACGCAAGCCTTGCGATCCCGACGCATGTCCTCCGCTTCGAAGCTTCTCGGCGCCGGCGGCCAGGGCGGTCAGACCGCCCCCCTTGGGCGGTTAGGACCGGCCGGGGGGGATCCGACCGGCCCCGGGCGGTCCGACCGCCCCTCCGGGCGGTTGAACCGGCCCGGGTGGCCGCACCTCCTCGTCGAGTCTTCGGCCTCGGTTTTGTGGCTCAACCGAGTAACCCGGTGGTTTTTTACGGTGAACCACCGCAAACCCCGCGAACTCGGTGTAGCCTCCGCCAATCTCCACTCATGACTCGGCTCCCACGTAGTCCCGGCTCGACCTTGGTTTTGAGGCTCTACCAAGAAACCGCCCACGACTTCATCTTGCTGTTCATGCCACCATGCGGCCCGCACTTGACCCCGCTGGCCACGGGGTCCCTCGAACGAAGCCTACTTGTCTTCTCCACACCTGGAGGCCTCACCGGCAACGACCTTTCGCGCTTGTTCTTCACCTGCACCAACACGAGTCAAGCCGCAACCTGTACCTGCAATACTCAGCCAAGAATCAGTCCACACAACGTTGTCAATCACTCATCACACAAGGAAGCGACCATCCACCGGTCCTCGAACCACACATGGTCCTCAATCTTCCCCTTGATGAGTGCATTGACAACACACTCACATGAAGTAACACAAGAGAAAAGGAAAAGAAAAGAAACAAATAAAAAGAAACCCCAACAAGCGATCGAAAGCCAAAGAAAGGTAAAGAGCAAGATCACTTGAAGAAGACAAGTCTCGGACCCCTTAGGCAAGGGCAACGGCTCGACACATCCGAGACAAAACACAGCTCGAGCAAAGAGCGCAAACCACCAAAGCAACGCCCGAACACCACAAAGAGCTCCCCCTGCACATATGCAAGCTCCCCCTGAGCCACAGCACACTCCCCCTGAACAAATGCAGCAATGCAACGCGGGAATGCAACAAAGAGCAAAAACCGGCTCACTGCGCCGGGGTGGTTAGACCGCTCGTACGGGGCGGTTAGACCGCCCGTGCCCGATATGACCGCACGGGGGGCGGTTAGACCGCCCCAAGAGACCGGCCCTGCACCAAACTGCTCAAAACTTGCCCGAACCAATTGGAACACCTTCCAAACACTCCCAGGTGCCCAAAACATGCACAAGCTTCTCCCCCTTGTTGACAATGCATGAATCAAGGCAAAATGCGAAAACTTTCAACATATAGCTTCTCAAATATACAAAATTCATCACAAGGAGCTACACAAGTCCAAATGAGCAAGTTAGATACTCGACGAGTTCGTAATGACCTTAACTACGTGATCACCAAGTTTCACAACCATTGGACAAGGCTAAAAAGGATTTGAGTAATTTTGCGAAAAGTTACTCTCTCATAAGCAAATACCTAAGCATGAGCAAAACATATCAAAATGGCAAAGCCACTCAAACTTCATGCTAGGACAGCCATTCTAATCATAAGACCATCATAAACACCCAAAAGCACCTCATGTCATGTCAAAGCCACCGAGCCATGTGCCTACTTCTATGTATGAGACTTCTCATTGGTAGGCATCATGCAACGGTTTAGCACCCAAAGCAAATTAATTTCAGCACATATGACATGGGAGCATATTTTCCAAGCATTTTTCATTTCATTTTCAGATTTATGATTGGTACATGAAATGTCTTTGCGACAAAAAGGAACTTATGCCCCTCCACAAGATTAAGCAAGAGGGCTAAACATTCATGATGGCAAATGAGCCTTTGGCCCCATATGATCAATAAACTAGCTATCCAACCACAAAGTAAGCATAGCAAAGCCACTAAAACATGTCAAGATCATATATAGGCATTTACACATGAGAGAGCATATATGTGACATTTTTCAAAACAAATAGCCATCAACCATGGATCATTCAACAAGATCATCAAGAGCTAAGCCAAACTAACCATAGCATACCAAACAAGCTCACAAGACATATATAGCAACCCATGGTAAACAATGTATATAGGAGAAGCTTTTCCTATCCAATGCATATGATACAAAATGCATGCAATCTAAGATACAAGGATGCCTATACATCATGATACATATGCAATACCGAATGCAAGAAATGCACAAAAGAAAGCTATACATATGCTACAAAGGAGCTCCCACACACCCATCTCAAGAAATCAAGCACACACCAAGTTCCCCCCTCAAACGAGTGAAAGTTGCTTGATCTAGGGGTTTGGTGAAAATATCGGCTAGTTGGTTATGTGTGGGTACATGGATCAAAGCTATCTTCCCTTTCTCTACGATGTCTCTCAGGAAATGATACCTCACTTCTATGTGTTTGGTTTTGGAATGGAGCACTGGGTTCTTTGCAACGCTTATGGCACTGGTGCTATCACATTGAAGCGGGACATGGGTATACTCCTCACCAAAGTCACTCATGGTGTAGGTGATCCAAAGGAGCTGAGAGCAACAACTAGCAGCGGCAACATACTCGGCTTCGGTCGTGGATCGAGCAACACTCGACTGCTTGCGGGAAGACCAAGACACCAAAGAAGAACCCAAAAACTGGCAAGTCCCAGAAGTGGACTTCCTATCCAACCGATACCCGGCAAAATCCGCGTCTGAAGAGCCATGAAGCGCCAAAGAAGAGGACGCAGAGTACCAAAGGCCGAAGACGGGAGTGTGACGCAAGTACATGAAAATTCTCTTCACTGCTTGCCGATGCGAAGTCCTCGGAGACGCTTGAAAACGAGCGCACAGACACATCAAGAACTGTATGTCCGGCCTCGTCGCCGTCAAGTAGAGGAGTGACCCGATCATGCTCCGGTACTCCTTCTGGTCCACGTGTTCACCTTCCTCGTCCGCATCAAGAGCTGTAGTCGTACTCATCGGCGTCATCATAGCCTTGGAGTCCTCCATCTTGAACTTCCTCACAATGTCCTTGGTGTACTTAGCCTGGTGCACAAATGTTCCTTCCTTTGATTGCTTGATTTGTAGCCCGAGGAAGAACTGCAACTCACCCATCATGCTCATCTCAAACTCCCTGCTCATATCATCTGCAAACCTTGCAACAAGAGAATTAGACGAGCCACCAAAGACAATATCATCCACGTACACCTGCACAATCAGAATCTCTACCCTGCCTCAGCAAAAACAAGGTTTGATCGACCTTCCCCATCTCAAAACCTCTCTCAAACAAGAACCCCCTCAACCTGCCGTACCAAGCTCTAGGCACCTGCTTCAACCCATACAGCGCCTTCCTCAACTTGTACACCCGGTGGGGGTACTTCTCACTCTCAAACCCTGGAGGCTGCCTCACATACACTTCTTCCTCCAACACACCATTCAGAAAAGCACTCTTCACATCCATTTGGTGCAACTTGAACCCTTTAGCCACGGAAAAGGCTAGAAGGATCCTAATCGCCTCCAAACGGGCTACGGGAGCAAAGGTCTCCTCGTAGTCGATCCCCTCCTTCTGACTGAACCCCTGAGCAACAAGTCTCGACTTGTTCCTCACAACCTCACCCTTCTCTCCCTCTTTGTTTTTCCACACCCACTTTGTACTAATCGGCTTACACCCTGGGGGAGGGTCAACCAACTCCCACACCCGATTCCTCTCAAAGTTCTCCAACTCCTCATGCATCGAGTTAACCCAATTGTGATCAGATAGTGCATGTCCAATGTCTTTGGGCTCGAAAGAAGCAACAAACGCAACATGAGCAAAATGGGAATTGTTTCGAACCCTCGACCGTGTAGTGCGTTCATTCATGTCGCCGATGATCCTCGAAGCTGGGTGATCCACTTGAACTCGCCGGGGAGGTTCTCGCCTCGAAGCTACCTCCCCCTCAACATCAGCTTCTCCTCGTTCTTGATTTGTCGTCGTAGGTGTAGCGAGAGGGCCCATCCATCATCGTAGTCGAAGTAGTGGGTACATGTTCAGCCGGGGGCACCACACCGCCATCTTCATCATCACCATGTTCATGCTCCTCCTCCTGAAAGATCTCCTCACCAAGCTCATCATCACCTGCACACTCAAAGACAAGCTGACTACGTGACTCTGTCTCGTCGAAGGTTACCTCGCAAGTCTCCACGATTTGGTTAGTTTCAAGATTGAGCACATGATATGCTCTAGAATGAGATGCATAACCAAAGAAAATGCCATCGACAGACCTAGCCTCAAACTTATCCAACTTCCTGCCCTTCTTCGGAGTGAAACACTTGCAACCAAAGACATGGAAGTGACTCACCTTGGGTGTGCGACCATGCATCAACTCATAGCATGTCTTCTTCTTGTGCACTCTGAGGTATATACTGTTCGACACATAGCACGCGGTATTCACCGCCTCAGCCCAATACCTCCTCGGAGTCCTATGCTCATCAAGCATCGTCCGAGCCATCTCGCACAAGGTCCTGTTCTTCCTTTCCACAACACCATTCTGGGGAGGCGTATACGGACTCGAAACCTGGTGCTCAAGACCCAAGTCATGGCAAAAGGTTTCAAAACGAGAGTTCCTGAATTCCGAGCCATTATCACTGCGGATAGCTCGTATGGCATCTCCGTGCCTCTCGTTCCTCAACCTCAAGACTAGATCTCGAACAAAACCAAACGTCTCCTCCTTATCCTCGAGAAAGAACACCCACGCATACCGAGAATAGTCGTCGACCACAACAAGGACATACCACTTCCCACCCGCAGATCGCACACGAGCTGGGCCAACAAGGTCCATATGGAGCAGCTCGCATGGACGCTCAGTCATCACATCGGGGAGAGGCGGGTGAGAAGAGGCTACCATCTTGGCATGCCTACACGGCGCACAAACCAACTCTTTCTCAAGCCTCAACCGTGGCAATCCTCGGACCAAATTGAGTTTACTCAAGCGAGACAAAAGGTCAAAGCTCAAGTGACCCAACTTCCTATTCCACTTCCACAACTCACTCGAAGAACCAGCCAAGAAACAACGCTCCACACCCGAAGACTGAGAAAAATCAGCACGAAACACCTGACCCTCGGGAACGACCATACAGACAAGGTCCCCTCGAGAGTCAACAATCCGAGAACCACCTGGCCGAAACAACACCTCAAAGCCCTCATCCAACAACTGGGACACAGAAAGCAAATTGTACCCCAGCGATTGAACAAGAGCAACACGCCTCAGAGTGATCTTGTCACTCACTTTTATCTCACCTTCTGAAAGCACACGCCCACACCCATTGTCCCCAAAGGTGATGTACCTCTTTGTCACCACCGGGACGAGACTTGAGAACCACCCCTGTCTCCGGTCATATGCCTCGAACAACCGGAGTCAATCAGCCAAATGTTCTTCAAGTCTCCCACCTGAAATTCAAAAACAAGCACGTGAACGAACAAACGACTCAGCACTGGGGTTAGTACCAAAAGAGGAAAACCAGTGCCGAGCCATTTGCTCGAAAGTGGGGTTAGCACACATCAAGCCATCTTTCCTACCATAACCACCACCACGAACACCACCTCGGTAACCACTCCGAGGAAACCACTCCTCACTGCCTGGAGGAGGACCAAAGCCACGGAAGACAACCCGTGGAACGTCCCTCCTCTCCTTCACAAAGCTACGACTCCTCCCATCCCCGTAGTTAACTCGAGGGGGAGAATGCCTAGCAAACCGACCACCCGTCGTCTCTCCGGACCAACCACCAAGCAAGCGCACCTCCGGACACCCGAAACCTCTCGACTCACCACCTCGAAAACCACTCCGCCCGAGTGCCGGGGGACGGTTAAACCGCCTAGCCAGGCCGGTCTAACCGCCCCCTCTGGGTTGGGCCGGTCTGACCGCCTAGCCACGCCGATCTGACCGCCCCCTCCAGACCTGCTCCTCGGCTGCGGGAATTCGCATCTCCCCATGCCGGAACACTTCTCACCACAGCCTTACCCCTGGGCAGTGGCATACGAGGCTTAGGTACACCATGGGAAGGGTTGTACCTATCCTTGTTCGCCCACTCCTTTGCCATCCTCTCTTCCCGCTTCCTCTTGAAGCAAAACTCATCCTTGTGACCCTCTTTCCCACAATGGCCACAACGGAACCTCACAAGCTTAGGTTTTGGCTTGGATTGGGGCTGCTCGCTTGGTTTCTCTCCACTCAACTCATCCACCGATTTCTCCTCACTTGCCTTCTCACTCACTTTCCCAAAGAACACTTTCCCGGAAGTGCTCACAAACTTGATAAGCTTTCGGAGATCATTTGTGGGTGTAGGAAATATAGGTGGAGCTGGGGTTGTGTCTAGTCGGTTCCTAAGATGGTTGGGTTTTGGAGGGAAATCATTTTTGTGGTGGGTTTTTGGTGGCTCCGGGATATTCTCTCCACTTCCTTCACCAACCTTGTTTGCCCTAAGTCCCTCACCATCTTGCCTCTTAAAGGCCTCAATCATCATCCTCAACTGAGGCTCATGGCCAGACAACCAACCCATCAACTTCCTCAGTTCATCATTCTCATCCTGCAAACGATCAACATAATGTGCAAGTTCCAAATTTTTCAATGCATGCATTTCACAGGTAGAGCATGATGTAGGCATGGGTTCCTTCAATTTAGCCTCAAGCGAACTAGTGTAAGCATGCATCTCATCAATCTTAGCATGCAAAACAGAGCAAGAAGTGCAAGCACCTAGCAAAGCAGGTCTAGACTTAAGCTCAGCCACTTCAACCCTAAGCACATCTAGTTCCTCACACTTGGAGGCATGCTTCTCCTTAAACAGAGCAAGATCAACAAGGAATATGGAGCAATCAGCACAATCATTATCATCCGAAACAACAGGGCTAGCCTTAAGTGAATCAATCTCAAGCTTGCTATCAAGCACCTGTGTCTCTAGCTCAGCCACTCTAGTCCTAGTATCCTCGAGTGAAGCCCTAAGCTCTTTCCTCATTTTCTTGGCCTCTCTAAGCATGTCATCACGGTTATCAAGCAAAGAGCCAAGCCTCTCATTTTCCTGGCGCAAGAAGGGAAGTTCATCACGCACCTCATCGTCGGACTCAGAGTCCGAGTCGCTCTGTGTGCTCTTCTTGCTGCCGAAGCTCAGCGCCATGGTACAGAAGCCATCTCTCGCGAAGCGGCTCGGCCGCTCGGGTTCTTGGACGACTTCTTGTTCTTGCGGCGATCTCCCTCGTCTTCACCGCCGCTCGAGCTCGAGGTGGAGTACGCGGAACTGGAGTCGACGTCGCTCGCTCCAACCATCGCTCGGGCCTTGCCTCGGCCCTCCTTCTTCCTCGATCGTCGCTCGTCCTTGTACTTGTTCTTGTGCTTGCTCTTGTGGTCGTGCCTCGAACGGTACTTGCCATCGTTCATCCTCGGCTTGTGCTTGTAGCCGTCCTTGTTCTCGGCCTTCTCGGGCGGTCGGCGACGAAGTGTCCCAGCTTGCCGCACTGGAAGCAAGTCCTCGTGTTCCTCCTCATGTTCACGCGGTTCTCGTGCAGCCTCTCGAACCGCCTCGTCAATAGCGCCAGCTCGTCCTCTCCAAGGTCATCAAACTCCTCATCTGGCATAGACATCAAAGAGGAAAATGAGAACATCATGGTGGATGGGTTAGAGTTAGTCTTTCCTTTGGAACCACCAACGAGGGCAAGACTATGGGAATCAGTCGGTCCCTCGAGCTTGGCAGTCATGCCCCTATCCACCTCAGCCGACTTGAGCTTCGAGAACAACTCGTTCACCGTCAGAGTATCATACCTCTCCGACTCGACTATGGCCTCGAACTTTCCGCCCCATATCGTACGATCCAAAGAGTGTAAGAGCTTGGTTCGCTATATCATGATCATCGTACGGGAGCACGTCCACATTGGCCCTCATGTTGTTCACAACCACCGTGAACCTGCGAAACAAGGCATCGATGGACTCACCGGGGAGATGAGTGAAGTTCTCGTACTCTCTCCGTAGGTCGCATACATCCGTGCTCGAACACGGGCGTTCCCAACATGAGCCTCCTTCAACACCACCCAAATCCTACAAGCCAAGTGCTCGGTGTGCACCCGATCGAACTCGGGGCCGACACAAAGCACGAAACAAGTAGTCGACCGCCTTATTGTTGGCGTCGAATCCGTCCCTCGACCCCGGAGTAAGGAAATCCATCGGCTGGACATAGCCTGTGTCCACCGTGACATCCCAAAGAAGCTGACCCTTTCCGCGGAGGAACGCACCCATCCGCTTGCTCCACATCTGGTAGTTCTTGCCATCGAAGTGTGGAGGACCCGAACCCCGTTCCTGGTACGCCATCCTTGGATCTTAGACTAGTTAGAGTCAACAAAGACCCGAACCGGCTCTGATACCACTTGAAGGACCGAAAAGGCGACCAGAGAGGGGGGGAGTGAATGGGAGCCGATAAAAATTCTTCTCGAGGGAGATTGCAACTCCGACAAGATGAACTAGCTCAGTCGAACCCCCAAAATCACACGCTCCGCACTTCAACCTTCCGTTTGCCAAAACCACGTAGCCACTGGAGTGCTACTGGTCCTAGGAACAAACTCTACCAGCAACCACAACACACAAGCGAGACAGACCGGCAGGAAACAACTCGAAAGCCGGCTAACCGGAGGGGGCGGTTAGACCGGGTATAGGGGGCGGGCGGTTAGACCGCCTCCACACGGCAACCAAGAAATCCTCCGAAACGCCTCTTCCGAGCACCAAAACTCACCACGGTTTCACCAACGAGAGATCTCTGGTCAAGGCCATGCTAGCTACCGAGAAAATCTTGGCGAAAACCAAAACTTCACCCAAGGGCCTAGGGGCGGTTAGACCGGCTACACGGGGCGGTCTAACCTCCCGTACCCAGCAACGAACCCCGACCAAGAACACCTAGCAACCGCACGAGAACGACCCCAAATTTCACCCGGACACTCCTCCGATCGGGGCGAACAAACTCACGAGAGGAAAATCCGACGAAACAAAACTTTGACCGGAAACACCCGGGCGGTTAGACCGCCCCCCGTAGGCGGTTAGACCGCCCCTTCCCGGAAAACGAACCCGCGGGTCAAACCTCAACTTCCTCGCGCCCGATCTCCCGAATCACTCCACGGATTGCAGCCAAACTTCGGGAATAGCTGGGTTACCTCCTGGGCAACCTCTACCTCAAAGGAATCGACCTGAAACGCTCACAATCAAGAGGAATCGAAGAAATCGCTTCTCTAGGTCAAGAACTCGCCCAACTCGAGAAACCACCAAATCGAGTCCGATTCAAAGGGGATTTGAGGGCAAAGTCACCAGCCAAAGAGGCACAAGAACCTCATACGTGACACCTGCCAAAAACCCCAAGAAATCATTCTCAAAACACCGCCAAAAAGAGCTCCGAAAATCAACACAAAGAAGACGGGAAAACCACCATGATGAACAACGCCAAACCTTCTATACATGCCATGAAAGGTTCGTACAAGGTCTAGCTTTCCACCCAAACATCCATCCCTCTCTCTAGATCTCACATGAAGCTCTCAAGCTAGCCTTCTAAAATCCTAAGGACAATGGAGAACGAAAATGGAAAAACTAAATGAGCTAGGGTTCCAAGAGTTGGCTGCCATCCACCCATCTAATGAGTATATATGGAGGCACCCAGAAGACTAAAATACCCTTCACTAATAACTAGGGATACATGCCCCTCGAGGGCGGATTTGGAATTCTTGATGTCTTCTCCATCGGACGGATGCCCGGCGATCTCACCCTGCGTAGCCTCGACGCAAGCCTTGCGATCCCGACGCGTGTCCTCCGCTTCGAAGCTTCTCGGCGCCGGCGGCCAGGGCGGTCAGACCGCCCCCCTTGGGCGGTTAGACCGGCCCGGGGGATCTGACCGGCCCCAGGCGGTCTGACCGCCCCTCCTGGGCGGTTGAACCGGCCTGGGTGGTCGCACCTCCTCGTCGAGTCTTCGGCCTCGGTTTTGTGGCTCAACCGAGTAACCCAGTGGTTTTCTGGTGAACCACTGCAAACCTCGCGAACTCGGTGTAGCCTCCGCCAATCTCCACTCATGACTCGGCTCCCACATAGTCCCGGCTCGACCTTGGTTTTGAGGCTCTACCAAGAAACCGCCCACGACTTCATCTTGCTGTTCATGCCACCATGCGGCCCGCACTTGACCCCGCTGGCCACGGGGTCCCTCGAACGAAGCCTACTTGTCTTCTCCACACCTGGAGGCCTCACCGGCAACGAAGAATCATGGAGTTACATGAAGATATTTGAGACATGTGTGAAGTCCCACTAATGAATTAGAAGAGTGAGTCCACACAAGGCAACCTTGATGATGTGTGGAACGAACGAAGGAATTGCGAAAAGATGATACAAGCCACCGATCATTGATGATTGTTTGCTTTCAACTCCGAGGGACCACTCACGATGAAAAGCTTGAAGGCCAAGGTACAAATTAACCTCTCAAGATACTTTTGGAGCTGATAATATTCCTTTGATATATCTATGATTCATATCCAATAGTGAGGTTGATTCAATTCTATGCCTTGTTCTTATGATAATCGTGATAGGCTAGAATTTCTTGAGAGTGATAAAGAGCCTTTGTTGTGCTTAAAATTTGTTACATGCCTAATGAACCTTTGCCTAATGAGAGCTTAGTTCTGAGCAAGAAAACTTATGCTATAATTAATCACAACTTACTTTGTCATAAATTGTGGTTATGGATGCGTTTGTTTGCAATATGATTTGTAAATCTTGGACTTGCTTTGTGCTTGGTCAAGCTAGTGACCTTAAAAGAGCAAATTGTGGGAGAAATCCCAAGTTTCACTAACCATGCAGGGCATTAAACATAAATTAAGAGGAGAGAAGTCATACCTAAAGGAATTGCAAATCCATGCATCACCGTCACGGGACCTCAAAAACGGACGTCGCTGTTTTCATCAATTTTGAGGACCTGTTCAGACATGTTCAAGGAAGAAAAGGTTAAAAATCAGAAGCTCCATCAAGTGCTGGTTCCAACGCATCCAAGATCGATGAAATTGAAGACGCGTACAAGGAGATATGACAAAAACATTGAGCAATGTGCAGTCTGAAATCAGCTTGGACAGATTGCAGCGCCGGAGTAGAACGGGCATAACTCACTCGGTCGGAGTCCGTTGGGGGTGAATAAATACTTGATGGAAAGACAATTTCATGCGCCACGCATGGAAGCTATTGTTTTCTACATGGTCTGATCTTCACAGATAGGAAAATTTGTGAAAGAAAGGGAAGCGATAAAGTGCGATAGAGAAGGTGGTGATGATGCAATGAGACGATTGGGCAAGCCTCTCATCGAGCATAAGTGATCATGTCAAGCATGTAGAGTGGATCGAGGCTTCATGAACACCTTCAAATCTTGCATGAAGGATCATGTCTCCACACCAACAAGAAGGTATGTGAGAAAGTCGAGCTCTATGACTTTAAATGAAGCGCTTTATGGGAGGAAACCCGGTTTACACACACATGACCGTCTACATTGTGCTCTTTAATCGAACCATCAAGTAACATTGTACCATTGCTCTAATAAAAACCACAACACTGTTGGATTAATTGGGCCTTGGGCCATTTAGTCTCAATTAATCTTAAGAATTAATAGTCCACAAAATAAATGCTAGGGATTCAATCCCGCATTGAAAGTCAATGAGAATCTTAACTAACTTAAAGGGTGGACCAATGGTGGACCACTTGTGAAGTTGGTAAAAGGAGAAGGGCGTGCCACACACGCGCGCACGCTCGCTCGCCTCGCCGCGCCGAGCCGTGGGCGTGGGCGTGTCGTGTCGAGACGAGACGAGACCGAGACCGTGCCGAGACCGTGACTGTTTTTGTCATTCATGTCGGTCATTCATGTCAGCCATAATCTTCTGTATTATAATGACCGTTACTGGTAACTGATGACGTTGAATACAACAGTTACTAGTAACTGTCGGTTAATGAGAATTATGGTGGTCAGCAGCGTCCAGGTTCATTCCCTCCTCCTCTCCTCTGCGCCTATATAAGAGGACTCCTTCCTCTGGCACAGATACACATTCTCACACTCGGGTACTCACGCTTGGGAGACCTCTCTCTTCTCCCTCCGTGTTCTTGCTCTCTCGCCATTCCCAACGCAAGCTTTGCGCGCACACTGCTTGTTGGCGTGAGCAGTTGCCTCCGAACCTCGTCCACCTAGCGATCCTGCTCGGGATAGGCGGGCGATAAGGTTTTTGGGGAGCGTACCCGTACGCGCCTGCTCGCTCTTCTGTACGTCTACGTCCCTGTCCGCGAGAACGACTACTTCCAGTATGACTACGTCCTCCGCGAGAACGACTACTTCCAGTACGACTACGTCCTCCGCGAGAACGACTACATCAGCGTGAACGACTACTTCCCGAAGGCCGTTCGTGGGACTTCACTGCAACGACTCGCCACTGCATCAACTAAGTATGACTACACCGAACAAGGTCCCTCCACGACTAGCATGTCTAGTCCAAGGGATAACGGCGCACCGGTTGACTCTGTCAACCGTCCCGCCTTTGGGTACACACTAAACCTTTTCTGTGTATTTTTGTTCGAGTTTTATTTGAGATTTAACTTGAACACAAGCACATGCTTTGCTCTCACGGGATCACTCATATTTGTCATGAACATGTTAATAATATTTGGAATTAAAATGTACCGAAAATTGCCTAGTTTTCTAACAATCCAAAAACCTTATATTGCTGATAGGCTTTCGGTAACTAGTTTCGCTGCAACGCTCAAACCAAATGTTTTCGATGGTTCAAATTACAAGCGTTGGAAGCAAAGGGTTACGTATTGGTTGACAGCGATGAGCATCATGCATGTCATACGGGGGAAGCCCGAACGGTTTTCTCCAGAGGAGGAGAAGGCTTTCGAGGCAGCCGATAACCTATTTCGTGGTGCCATCTTGAGTGTTCTCGCTGAAAACCTTGTGGACACGTACCTTCTGCTGCCAAGTGGCAAAGATATTTGGGATGCGCTTGAGGCTAAATTTGGGGTTTCTGATGCTGGTGGTGAGATGTATGTCATGGAACAGCTCCATGACTACAAAATGGTTGAAGACCGTTCTGTGGTAGAGCAGGCCCATGAGATTCAGGCGCTAGCTAGAGATCTTGAGAATTATAGCAAGGATGCACCATGTAAGTTGCCCGACAAGTTTGTGGCTGGAGGTATTATCTCCAAGTTACCACCTTCTTGGAAGGACTTTGGAACCTCTCTAAAACACAAGAGGCAAGAGTTTCTTCGTTGTCGATCTTATCGGCACTCTTGATGTTGAAGAGAAGGCAAGAGCAAAGGACAAGACACATGGTAAAGGGATTGTTGGGTCTTCTAGTGCTAATTTGGTGCGGAAGAAGAACAACAATGCATTCAAAAAGAAAAACAAGCAACATCAAAACCAACCAAAGGCTAAGCAGACGGCTCAGTTCAAGCAGAAAAAGCCGCCAACTGGAAAGTGCTACTGCTGTGGTAGCACGGAACACTTTGCTGCAAAGTGTCCGGATCCCAAGGATAAGAAAGATGGCAAAAGTGCCAACATGGTTATTAGTGAAACTGGTGTAACGTCGGGGTACGGTAATCTTTTACCTACGGTTCTTTCAGTATGTCAGTCACCTGATTGGTGGATTGATACGGGTGCTAATATTCATGTTTGTGCTGACATTTCCTTGTTTTCCTCTTACCAGGCGGGCGGAATTTCCTCCTTGTTGATGGGAAACGGATCACATGCGTGTGTTCTTGGTGTTGGTTCGGTCGATCCGAAGCTTACTTCGGGAAAGATCGTTCGATTGAAGAACGTGCGGCATGTCCCTACTATCAAGAAGAACTTAGTCGGCGGGTCTCTCTCGTGTAGAGACGGTTTTAAATTAGTCTTTGAATCCAATAAATGTGTAATTTCTAAGTTTGGAAGTTTTATTGGAAAAGGTTATGATAGCGGAGGCCTGTTCCGCTTTTCTTTGTCATATGATTGTAATAAAGTTGTGAACCATGTCTCGAATGTTAATGATGAGTCAAATGTTTGGCATTCGCGACTTTGTCATGTTAATTTTGGTTGTATGATGCGTCTTGCAAACTTGAGTTTAATTCCGAAATTTACCTTAGTCAGAAATTCTAAGTGCCATGTGTGCGTTGAATCAAAACAACCTCGGAAGCCTCATTTTTCGGCTGAGGCGAGAGACTTGGCACCTCTAGAACTAATTAATTCTGACTTATGTGAGATGAATGGTGTGTTGACAAAAGGTGGTAAAAAGTTTTTCATGACTCTTATAGATGATTGTACTAGATTTTGCTATATCTATTTGTTGAAGTCTAAAGATGAAGCATTACAATACTTTAAAATCTAAAAGCTGAAGTAGAAAACCAACTTGAGAGAAAGATCAAAAGAATTAGGTCTGATCGTGGTGGAGAGTATTTTTCTAATGTTTTCACTGCGTTCTGTGAGGAACACAGAATAATTCATGAGAGGACGCCTCCCTATTCACCTTAATCAAACGGGGTAGCCGAAAGAAAGAACCGCACTCTAACTGATTTGGTTAACGCCATGTTAGACACGGCGGGACTTTCCAAGGAATGGTGGGGTGAGGCTATATTGATCGCATGTCATGTCCGAATCGTGTTCCTGTAAAGAACAAAGAGATAACACCATTCGAGGAATGGGAAAAGAAAAGGCTAACACTTTCATACTTGCGCACTTGGGGATGTTTGGCCAAAGTGAATGTGCCTATAACCAAGAAACGTAAACTAGGACCTAAAACTGTCGATTGTATCTTTCTTGGTTATGCTCTACACAGTGTGGGTTATAGGTTTTTAATATTGAAGTCTGGAGTACCTGATATGCATGTTGGCACCATCATGGAATCCAGAGACGCTACATTTTTTAGGACATTTTTCCTATGAAAGAGATAGATAGCACATTTAGTCATGAATTGTCTATTAATAATGAACTCAAAGAACCTGTTGTTTTGATAGAACATAATGAACAACCACATGAGAAAAATCCTGAGGAGGATGGCAATGAAGCTCTTAGAAAGAGCAAGAGACAGAGGATTGCAAAGTCCTTTGGTGATGATTTCATTGTGTACCTCGTGGATGACACTCCTAGAACCATTGAAGAGGCATATTCCTCTCCGGATGCTGACTATTTGAAGGAAGCAGTTCGGAGTGAGATGGACTCTATTATGTCTAATGGTACTTGGGCGGTTGTGGAGCGTCCCTATGGGTGCAAACCTGTAGGATGCAAGTGGGTGTTCAAGAAAAAGCTTAGGCCTGATGGTACTATTGATAAGTACAAGGCAAGGCTGGTGGCTAAAGGCTATACTGAGAAAGAAGGAGAAGATTTTTTCGATACTTACTCACCAGTTGCCCGATTGACCACTATTCGAGTACTACTTTCCTTGGCAGCTTCCCATGGTCTTATCGTTCACCAGATAGACGTTAAGACAGCTTTCCTAAATGGAGAGTTGGAGGAGGAGATCTATATGGATCAGCCAGATGGATTCGTAGTAAAAGGTCAAGAAGGGATGGTGTGTAAATTGGTAAAATCTTTGTATGGTCTTAAGCAAGCTCCTAAGCAATGGCATGAGAAGTTTGACAAAATTTTAACGTCAGTTGGCTTTGTTGTGAACGAAGCCGACAAATGTATGTACTATCGCTATGGTGGGGGCGAAGGAGTGATACTATGTTTGTATGTAGATGACATAGTGATATTTGGGACAAGCCTTAATGCGAATAAGGAAGTGAAAGAATTCTTGTCTCAAAGCTTCGAGATGAAAGATTTGGGGGAGGCTGATGTGATTCTAAACATTAAACTAGTGAGAGAAGGTGATGGTGGGGTTGTTCTTACACAATCTCATTATGTGGAGAAAATCTTGAGTCGTTTTGGTTACAACGGCGCAAGCCGGCCTCCAACACCTTATGATCCTAGTAAAATGTTAAGGAAAAACATAAGAATAATGAGAGATCAGCTGAGATACTCCCAAATCATTGGTTCACTAATGTACCTAGCTAGCGCTACTAGACCCGACATCGCATATGCCGTGAGCAACCGAGTCGATTCGTGTCTAACCCGGGAGATGCTCATTGGGAAGCTCTTGAACGGGTAATGCGCTATCTGAAAGGAACAATGAACTACGCGATTCACTATCTTGGGTATCCTAGGGTACTAGAGGGTTATAGTGATTCGAATTGGATCTACGATGCAGATGAGATTAAAGCCACAAGTGGATATGTGTTTACACTTGGAGGTGGCGCTGTCTCCTGGAAGTCTTGCAAGCAGACCATCTTAACGAGGTCAACTATGGAGGCATAACTCACTGCATTGGACACCACCACAGTTGAGGCTGAATGGCTTCGTGAACTCCTTATGGATTTACCGGTAGTTGAAAAAACGATACCGGCAGTCCTCATGAACTGTGATAATCAAACGGTGATTGTCAAGGTGAATAGTTCAAAGGACAACATGAAGTCATCCAGGCATGTAAAGAGGCGGTTGAAATCTGTCAGGAAAATGAGAAACTCCGGAGTGATAGCCTTGGACTACATCCAAACGGCTAAGAATCTGGCAGATCAATTCACAAAGGGTCTTTCACGTAATGTGATAGACAATGCATCCAGGGAATTGGGCTTGAGACCCGTCAGCGTTATTCAGTAGTGGTAACTTGTCCTATGTGATCGGAGATCCCATGAATTAGGATAGTGCAACAAACTACTTGTTTAACGAGAGAAGAGAACCTTTGTAAAGGGCTCATTCCAGTAGAGATGCATTTCTCTTCTAAAATCTGTATGGCAGGTTGGTGAAAAACCTTAATGTGATCCGAGTGGCTCAAAGAGGAGCAAAGATGTTGGCCTACAGAACATCTTAAAGGATTGCACCTATATGGGTCTTATTGCTAGTCACAATCTATGATATAGGGTGATCTCTAGATACCCATGAAAGGCACGGAGTATGACTTATACGCTCCAACCCGAGGGGATGCTTATAGCGACCTAGTGCGGCAAGGGGCTCTAGTCAAACTTGTTTGCACGAAACCGCCAATTCAAGGCATAGTCCATTGGTCGATTGTGAATGAGTGTAGCTTTTGTCTCAGGTGGATGTTCAACTTAACAGTCTCCACCATAAAGTCAGTATATCAAAACAAGAGTTGAGAAGAGGACATTTCTTTGTGTACCTTGAAATTCATGGTGGGGATTGTTGGATTAATTGGGCCTTGGGCCATTTAGTCTCAATTAATCTTAAGAATTAAAAGGTCCACAAAATAAATGCTAGGGATTCAATCCCGCATTGAAAGTCAATGAGAATCTTAACTAACTTAAAGGGTGGACCAATGGTGGACCACTTGTGAAGTTGGTAAAAGGAGAAGGGCGTGCCACACGCGCGCGCGCGCTCGCTCACCTCGCCGCGCCGGGGCGTGGGCTTGGGCGTGTCGTGTCGTGTCGAGACGAGACGAGACGAGACCGAGACCGAGACCGTGCCGAGACCGTGACTGTTTTTGTCATTCATGTCGGTCATTCATGTCAGCCATAATCTTCTGTATTAAAATGACCGTTACTGGTAACTGATGACGTTGAATACGGCGATTCTCGGTAGCCTGTCGGTTAATGAGAATTATGGTGGTCAGCAGCGTCCAGGTTCATTCCCTCCTCCTCTCCTCTGCGCCTATATAAGAGGACTCCTTCCTCTGGCACAGATACACATTCTCACACTCAGGTACTCCTGCTTAGGAGACCTCTCTCTTCTCCCTCTGTGTTGCTGCTCTCTGCCATTCCCAACGCAAGCTTTGCGCGCACACTGTTTGCGTGAGCAGTTGCCTCCGAACCTCGTCCACCTAGCAATCCTACTCGGGATAGGCGGGCGATAAGGTTTTTGGGGAGCGTACCCGTACACACCTGCTCGCTCTTCTGTACGTCTACGTCCCTGTCTGCGAGAACGACTACTTCCAGTACGACTACGTCCTCCGCGAGAATGACTACTTCCAGTACGACTACGTCCTCCACGAGAACGACTACATCAGCGTGAACGACTACTTCCCAAAGGCCGTTCGTGGGACTTCACTGCAACGACTCGCCACTGCATCAAATCAGTACGACTACACCGAACAAGGTCCCTCCACGACTAGCGTGTCTAGTCCAAGGGATAACGGCGCACCGGTTGACTCCGTCAACCGTCCCGCCTTTGGGTACACACTAAACCTTTTCTGTGTATTTTTGTTCGAGTTTTATTTGAGATTTAACTTGAACACAAGCACATGCTTTGCTCTCACGGGATCACTCATATTTGTCATGAACATGTTAATAATTTCTGGAATTAAAATGTACCGAAAATTGCCTAGTTTTCTAACAAACACCATGTTGTATGCTCTAATTGCTAATGAGGGAGCGCTTTGTTATTTTATCTAAAAAACCTTGTAGACCTTTTTGTGTGCCTATTAGAGTTTAGAGACTTTTTCTTTTGTTTCTTTTTAGAGAGATATATGAAGTTGGCACCATCCTTTGATTCTAAACTTGTGGCTAGTTAAATTAGGCTAACGTTTGTTTTTGTTTTAGACCACTGCATATCATGTCATATCATTTTGTTCATCCACCTTGCATCGCATTGCATGTTTGATTTGATCTAACTTTTTGTCCAACCAACCTAAGCCTTCCTATAACCCCCACCAAAAACCATAGCCAATAAAGGTATGATTGCTTGAGTTGACCGGGGGCTGTTACCCTTCGAGTTGAACAAGTCTATTCCTTCCCTCTTTTCTAATTAAAAACGTTGACTAGCCTCCCCATAAAATCCTTAGGAAAACTTCCCCTACCTATAGACGTCCTAAAACCATAGGTTTGTAGAAAGACCCTAGCACCACGTTAGTTAGAATCTCTATACTTGACGCCCTCTCTGTCGTATGGATCTCCTTGGGCCCACTACCTCGGTGGGTAGCAGGACCAACTACTCGGTGGGCCCCTGGGACTACCCGGCTTGCGCTACACGGCACCTGATGGCGTGGAGCACAAGGACTACGGAGGAGAAGTATTCGGTTAGGAAGTTGTACATGTCCCGCACTATATGGAAGACTCCTAGACGTACTCGACTAGTACTCTCTCCCTACTCCGACTTGTAACCCTGCCTCCCGGACTATATAAGGCGAGGCAGGGACCCTTCTCTAGCATCGAATCCCATCTCACGACGTACAATTGCACCATCTTGTAATTGTACCCAATCAATCCAGAGCTACGCAGCATACAGGACGTAGGGTATTACGCACCTCGCGGCCCGAACCTGTCTAAATTGTGTGCCACGTGTCTCTTCCTTCGACTTACCGATCTCGGCGAGGCCACATTCATCTACTTCGGGTACTCCCCTTAGTAGGTTGTCGGTCTAAAACACCGACAGCTGGCGCGCCAGGTAGGGGATCTCACCCGAGATCACATGGCGAACTCGACGACTTCTGTCTACTTCAAGCCAACCGTCGCCTTGAACCGTGGTGACACCTTCGTTTTCGGAACTTGGGTTTGCACTGCTGACGGCTTGGGGTCCTTCCAGCGCCGCCTCACCATGCCGCCCAACCCGGAGACCGGCTTCGTGACGCTTCCAGAAGTTGTCACAGGAAAACTCGCCGGCAAGTTCGGCGAAATTTCGCTCTTCGACCATCACGCTGACTTCGAGCTCGAGTCCGCTTCCAACTCGAACTCGATGTCTCCATGGGCTGTCGCATGCGAGCCGGCTACTCAGCCATCGCATGTGGTCCCACCACCCCGTGAGCGCTCCACGCATGGTCCTCGCATCCTCAGCAAGGCCCGCACGGAGGCTCCCTCTTCGCGCCGGGCCGGCAAGGAGCCAGTACCCGAGTACAACTCGGACTCCGACACCGCCCCCGGCCACGCTTTAGACTCCAACCCCCTCTCTGGGTTCTACTCGGATTTCGCATACGAGTTCGACTTCGGGTCGGACTCAGAGGATTCCGAGTCCGAGGACAACTCTACTGAGCATCCCTTATGAGGGACGACCTCTGGGTTGGTTATAACGTCCACACCGGGCGGGAGATTCGTCTACTGGCTAGACCGCAAGCCCGCCGACCTGATAAGCGGAGACTCACGCTACGTCGCCTACATCGACTCGCTCCTGTTCCAAGAGGGAACTCCGCTTGCCCGAGCTGACTCGAACACCCCAACTGAGGTGGCAGTTTCTGAGTCCAGGCTTGGCACCCCTGATCGCCAAGTCTTCATGGCTGCCGGTGACACCCCAAGACCTTCAGGGACGGCTCAAGACAAGTACCTTGAAGACATCTCCTCCGACGAGCTGTCTGCCGATGCACCAGCAGACGAGACCCCCGCCAACAGAGAAGCTCGACGCGAGCGTAACAGGAAGCCCAGCGAACGGCGCCGGCGTCTCCGAGACAACCTCCCCATCCGCAACCTCACGGAAGCTCTCGAGGCGGTCGAGAGAGCGAGTACACACTACCCACGAGCAATGCCTCATGTCGATCACGGCGATCGCACGCCGTGCCCGGGTGGAATTCGCGCCGGGGAGGTCATCGCCAAGCTCGCTGAAGATGCCTACTTCATGCGGGTCGACAACGGGGTCAACCGGCCCTCCTCCCCGCCGAGAACCGCGACAACGAAGCTACAAGTCGCGGCGCCAACCTCGGTCCCAACCGTACTCGAGCCGAGCTCCCCGGCCCAACCGTACTCGCTCAAACGCCGGCGGACCTCCACGGGGTGGCAACAAAGAACCGCGAGGTCGTCCCTCACCGCGCTCCCGCCGGCGGCGGGGGCCGCGACCCACGACGGTGGTGGCGGCGATGACGGAAGCTCCAACCATGGAGCCAACGGAGAGAGCGGCGGCGGCGGCGGTTGCGGCGGCCGAGGCCACGCGAACGGCCACACCTGCGGTGCCTCACGGGGCGGCTACGACGCCCGCCGATGGGTGAGGAGGCTGCGGCGGAAGAAGTCAACCACTGCAGGCGACAACGACGGCTTCCCCGCCTTCTCACCTCGACTTCGCAACTTGCTCCTCCCCGACAAGTTCAAGCCTTTGGGGATCACCAAGTACGACGCGAAGCAGGACCCCATCTAGTGGCTTAGGTGCTACGCCCTCTCCATCGAGAACGCTGGCGGCAACAACGACACCAAGTGCCTCTACTTCCCCTTCTGCCTGGACCAAGATCCACTCACATGGCTCGAGTCGCTGGACAAGCACTCGATCGACAAGTGGGACCGACCGAAGGAGCGGTTCACCGGCAACTTCGCGGGCGCCATGGGCGGATCGGGTACTCGCATGGACACGGCCATGGTCAAGCGAGAACAAGGCGAGACCCTCCGCAAGTACATGAGCCGCTTCTTCGACAAGCGCGCTACCGTAGTCGACGTCACCGACAAGGAGGTCATCGACCTCTTCCAAGACGGCCTCTACCACCGCCGCACCTTTGAAGACTTCGGTCGTCGCCGCCCCAAGTCCATCCCCCACCTCAAGGACATGATCACGTCCTGGGCGGATGAAGAAGACAAGGCCAACGCCAAGTACGACGCCATCCGTGGCAAGAACAAGCAGAATGCGGGCGGCGGCAGCGGCAACAACTGGAACCAAGGCGGTCGCAACAACAACAACAACTACTCGGGTCCCAACCGCAAGCGCAAGCCATACAACACTATCGCGGCTATCCAGCACCCTGCGAAGGAGAACCCGAAGAAGAACTCCGGCGGCTTCAAAGACTTGCTAAAGGAGAAGTGTCCGTGGCATCTGAACAGCAATCACACCACCGAGCAGTGCTACCAACTCAGGCATGCACTCAAGAGTACTCCAAAGCCACCGCATCCTCACGACAAAAAGGGTAAGAAGAAGAACGACGGAGATAACAACGACTTCCAGGAACCCGACAAGACTGTCAACATCCTCTTCGGCAGACTACCCAGCAGACGGGAACAAAAGGCTACCCGTCGAGAAGTCATGAGCATTGAACCAGCGGTCCCCAACCCTTCTCGGGTGGTCGAGGTACCCATTACCTTCTCCCGCGCGGATCAATGGACCAGCTTCTCCGAACCAGGACGGTTCCCCCTCGTCCTGAAGCCGGTGGTCGCGGGCTCCAAGCTCAACAAGGTCCTCATCGACGGTGGAAGCGGGCTCAACATCCTTTTCACCAAGACCTTGAAGAAGATGAAGCTCGACATCACCCACATGCTCACTAAGAGCAACACGCCCTTCTACGACATCGTCCCCGGTAATGCGGCTATCCCACTGGGCTCAGTGGTCCTGCCAGATACCTTCGGGGAGTCTCGGGACAACTACCGTACCTAGTACATCAAGTTCGAGGTCGCGGACTTCGAGACTTCCTACCATGCCATCCTCGGCAGACCGGCCATCGCCAAATTCATGGTGGTGCCCCACTACACTTACTTGGTACTCAAGATGCCAAGCCCAACGGTGTACTCTCTCTCCAAGGGGACTTGAGGATCTCCCACGACTGCGACATAGAAGCCGTGGAAATCGCCTCTACGAATCAAGTACCCAACGCTATGATGGAGGTCTACGCTGCGTCGAAGAAGCTTGCTACAAGTGAACTCGACATCCCGGAGAAATCTGACTGCGCCAACAAGCCTCAGCCAGCTGAGGAGGTTCTAGTCAAGATGATCGACCTCGGAACAGGCGACTCCAGCAAGACCACCACCATCGGGGCTGGCCTCGACCCCAAATAGGAAGACGCGCTCATCAACTTCCTCCGGGCTAACCGCGACATCTTCGCGTGGAAGCCAGTGGACATGCCAGGAGTGCCCAGGGAGTTGATTGAGCACTGCCTCAACGTCGATCCTAAGGCCACCCCCAAGCAACAACACCTCCGACGCTTTGCCGACGACAGACGGGACGCCATCAAGAAGGAACTCGCCAAACTACTCGCGGGTGGCTTCATCAGAGAAGTCTTCCATCCTGAGTGGCTCTCCAACCCTGTCCTCGTCCGCAAGAAGAACTCGAACGAGTGGAGGATGTGCGTCGACTACACTGACCTCAACAAGCACTGCCCCAAGGACCCCTTCGGGTTGCCGCGGATTGATCAAGTCATCGACTCCACGGTGGGCTGCGACACCTGCTTCTCGCTTCCTCGGCGCTACTCCGAGTACCACCAGATCGCGATCAAGGAAGAAGACCAGGAGAAGACCGCGTTCATCACCCCATTTGGTGTGTACTGCTACACGACCATGTCCTTCGAGCTGAAGAACGCCGGCGCCACCTACCAACGAGCTATCTAGGCCTGCTTCAAGAAGCAACTCAACAAGAACGTGGAAGCCTACGTGGATGACGTGGTCGTCAAGACCAGAAACTCCAGTACCCTCATCGACGACCTTGAAGAGACTTTCGCATCCCTGCACGAGTACCACTGGAAGCTCAACCCGAACAAGTGCGTCTTCAGTGTACCCTCGGGCAAACTACTCGGCTTCATCATCAGCCAACGCGGCATCGAAGCCAACCCTGAGAAGATCTCCGCCATTACTAGCATGAAAGCTCCCACGTGCATCAAAGACGTCCAGAAGCTGACCGGGTGCATGGAGGCATTGAACAGATTCATCTCGAAGCTTGGAGAACGGGGGCTCCCCTTCTTCAAACTACTCAAGCACCAAGAGAAGTTCGTGTGGATTCCAGAGGTGGATCAAGCCCTTGCCCAGCTCAAGGACTTCCTGTCAAAGCCACCGGTCCTCACGGCTCCTTGCAAAGGCGAGCAGTTACTGCTCTACCTCGCTGCGAC
Organism: Cenchrus americanus; assembly: GCA_947561735.1. Lineage (NCBI taxonomy): Eukaryota > Viridiplantae > Streptophyta > Magnoliopsida > Poales > Poaceae > Cenchrus > Cenchrus americanus. The sequence continues at coordinate 76,369,719 of OX387245.1, read as the reverse complement.
TACTCATGTGGTCAGTACTGCCATCATCGTCGAGTGGCAGGAAGACGGCCACGCCTACCCAGTCCAGCGCCCAGTCTACTTCGTGAGCGAGGTCCTATCAGAGTCCAAGGAACGCTATCAGCCCGTGCGGAAGCTTCTGTACGCGGTACTCATCACCTCGCGGAAGCTACGACACTACTTCCAGGAGTACTCGATCTCCGTCGTCACCGACTACCCGCTCGGCGACATCCTGCGGAACCAAGATGCTACTGGAAGAATCTCCAAGTGGGCGGTCGAGCTTGGCGCCCTCACCATCGACTTCAAGCCACGCACAGCCATCAAGTCGCAGGTGCTAGTCGACTTCATGGCGGAGTGGTGGGAGAACCAGCTACCTACTCCAACCGTGCGACTAGAGCATTGGGTGATGTACTTCGACGGCTCACTCAACATCGAGGGCGCAGGTGCAGGGGTACTCCTAATCTCTCCAACGGGCGAACAACTCAAGTACGTCCTGCAGATCTTCTGGAAGGTCTCAAACAATGAAGCCGAGTACGAAGCTCTCCTGCATGGGCTCCGCCTCACGGCTTCATTGGGCATCAAGCGGCTTCTAGTCTACGGCGACTCCGCAGTGGTCATCAACCAAGTCAACAAGTCCTGGGACCGCAACAAGGAGAACATGGACGCCTACTGCCTAGAAGTCCGCAAGTTCGAGAACAAGTTCTACGGTCTCGAGTTCCACCACATCGTCCGCGACAACAACGTTGCAGCGGACGTCCTGTCGAAGCTTGGATCTACCCGCGCTCAAGTACCAGCGGGTGTCTTTGTTCACGAGCTTCACACGCCATCCATCCCGGAGCCGGCGCCACCGACCACTATCTCAGCGCACCCATCGGCTGGACAGGAGGTCATGATGATCGACGTGGACTGGTGGCAACCCTTCATCGACTACCTCAGTGAGTAGAAGGTTCCCTCAGACAAGAACTTGGCTGAGCAGCTCATCCGCCGTGCCAAGTCCTACGTCCTCGTCGGAGACAAGCTTTACAAGCGGGGTGCATCTTCTGGAGTACTCATGAAGTGCGTCCCAAGGCAGGAAGGCAAGGACATATTGGAGGAAGTCCACAAGGGCGTCTGCGGCAATCACGCATCCTCCCGTACGCTGGTCAGCAAGGCCTTCCAGTGAGCTTTCTACTGGCCCACAGCTCTGGGCAACACCGAAGAACTCGTCAGAAGGTGCCAAGGATGCCAATACTTCGCCAAGCAGCAACACGTCCCAGCCTACAGGCTAGTCACCATACCGCCAACCTGGCCCTTCGCTTGCTGGGGGCTCGACATGATTGGGCCACTGCCTACTGCGCCAGGTGGTTTCAACAGAGTATTGGTGGCCATCGACAAGTTCACCAAGTGAATCGAGGTCAAGCTAGTCACATGCCCCAAGGCTGACAGAGTACTCGACTTCTTGGATGAACTCGTACATCGTTACGGACTACCCCACCGCATCATCACAGATCTAGGTTCCAACTTCAACAACCACCAGTTCTGGGAGTACTGCGAGAACAGCGGGATCGACGTCCGATACGTCTCAGTTGCCCATCCTCGGGCCAACGGAGAAGTCGAGCACGCCAACGGGATGGTGCTCGACGCTCTCAAGAAGCGGCTACATGACGCTGCTAACTGCAAAGGAGGCAAGTGGATCAAGGAACTACCCAATGCACTCTGGGGGCTACGTACTCAGCCCTCCAAGCCAACGGGGCAATCCCCTTACTTCCTGGTCTACGGCTCCGAAGCAATCCTCCCTGCTGATGTCATATGGAACTCACTAGCAGTGGAGCATTATGACGAAGGCGTCTCTGAAGACAGCAGACGAGTTGACATTGACGGACTCGAAGAAGCTCGCTGTGCTGCCCTCATCCAATCAGCAAGGTACCTGGAGGGTATCCGACGCTACCACGACCGCAACGTCAAGGAATGCTCCTTCAACATTGGCGATCTCGTCCTCCGTCGTATCCAGAACACGGAAGGACTACACAAGCTCAGCTCCCCCTGGGAAGGTCCCTTCACCGTGGCAAAGGTGACCGGGCCGGGCTCCTACCGCCTCCAGACACTTGAAGGCGAAGATGTCAACAACTCGTGGAACGTCGACCAGCTCTGTCGATTCTACGCCTAGTCTACACGACTACTCCGGGGCTCAAGTCTACACGACTACACCAAGACCCCTCCGCCGTAAGCGGCCTCCGGGTCCTGGCTCTAGTCTCCGTACTACTCTTCTCCAGGATCCAGCCCGCGCGGCTACCTACGGATCCTGGGCTGCGATGAGCGACAAAGGACTCTAGCAGCGGTCTACTAAGAGACCATGTACTACCAGATCCAGCCTACACGGCTACTTACGGATCTACTGCTGTAAGCGGCTACTCGCCCTAGCACCACTTAGCTGTAAGCGGCCTCCGGGTCCAGGCGACTACTTTGTAACTACGGCCCTGGCCATCCAGGTGTACTTCTTCAGTAATAAAGTTTGATCGATCATCAACTTCTTTACTGTCTACTTCTCTCAACGGGACTACTGCCGAGTACGACTACTCGCATGAACTCCACGATGGGGCTCCGCACTCTAAGATCGCGACTACGAGTACTCATTGATGGAACTTCTTCTTCATTAATACTTGAACAATTACATTACAAATGTTTCTGTACATATACTGCTATGAGCTAACTATTACAGGGCTACTGGAGGTTAAGCTTTTCGGTGACTTGCTTCGCAATAGGCGCCATCTGCTCTAGCAGCTCCGCATACTGCTCGTCTGTACAGTTGGCGGCTACCCCGCCAGCGACTACGTCCACGGGCGCCTTCGGGAAGTAGGACTTCATGAAGGCCAGCACTTGGTTCGGGATCGACTTCGCCAGATGCTTCACGTACGCCGCCAGCCGGCTGGGGGCTTCCTTGAGCCGATCCACGAGCGGTGCTATCTTGGGGCCGCCAGGATGAGGCACCAAGAGTCTTGCAATGGGAAGCGCGGCTTCTTCAAGTTCCTTCAGCCGGGCCCGCAGTGCCTCGCAGTCCTCGTTCGGTTTCTGCAACGATTTGTAGCAGTTGACGAGATCACGATTGGAAGCAATGCGAAGCTCCATATGCTTGTCGCACTCGAAGGCAAGTTCCTTATAGTCAAGCTCGAGTACCTGGCGGGCCTCCTGCTCCCGGTAGAAGAGGTTCTTCATGTCTGTCTCTGAAGTCCTCAACTGGTCAACCCGGGTCTCAAGCTCTGCAAAAGAACAAGGCGCAGCGGGTTAGACTACCTCTCGACCTCCAGCAACTACTCAACAAGTCAAGTGGCGTACCTTTGTTCTTATTGCGGAGCGACTTGTTCTTCCGCACCAAGTCATCGCTCTTCGCCTGCATCTCCTGGATGTCGTTGTGATATTTGGCGAAGGCAGCATCAAGCTTAGATTGCATGGTGGCCGCGTGCTTCCGCGACTTCAAGAGTTGATCCTCCAGCGCTTCAGCTCGGAGCACCGCGTCGCCGAAGCCTTGCAGCATGCTAGACTTCTCGCGGGATCTCTCCACGACGTCCTGCACAGACAACACATGTCAAATGAGTACTCAACAACAGAGGATTGACTACTCAGGAGTTAAGACTACTCACCTTCATCCACTGTTCAGCCTGGCGGACCGCCTCCAGGTGCCTGGCCACCGTCGCCGGGTCGACCAAGTCGTCTGCCAGCAACTCCACCCCGCCACGACTACTCGTGGCAGCTTCAGTCATCAGGGCAAAGCGGATGGGCTCCGCGTCTTGGATCTCCGGAGAGCGGACAACCACCTCCAGGGCAGCCTCTGGCGGCACGGTGGCCTCCTCTCCTCCGGTTGCCACGGCGGCCTCCTCCATCAGCTCGGGGGCTTCTTCGGCAGCTTCCGGCACTTGTGGTGTCAAGTTCTGCATGGGCACTACCGCCGGGATGTCACTCCCTTCAGCCTCGGCACCTGTCAACAAGAAGACAAGTGCATCAGCAACTACGACTACCCTTTGGGAGTACTATAAACTCAGCAAAGTACTTACCTTCGACCACGCTGGCTTCGGGCAATGTAGCTCCAGCAGCCGGCGTCTCGGACTCCGCCTGGGGGGCAGGAGTGGACTCCTCGGCGGGCGGCGCGGCTTCCTCGTCCGCCACCGCTGTAGAGGGCTCATCCCCCTCCCAGGATAGATCTGTTGATTTCCTGCAGAGTACACAAATTGGCTGTCAATAAAGCTCGACTACTACACCAAGTACTACTCGGGAAGGCTCAGCACTTACAAGCTTGACCGGACTATCGTCACGGTCGGGGCGCCGAGGATGCTGGCAATGTCTACCAGTCCAGCCTCGGCGGGCGCCTCCTCTTGCGCCTCTGCGGCCGCTGCCTCTTCTGCAGCAACGGTAGCCGGTGCAGCGCTCTCCTGCGCTTCGGCGGCCACCACTCCTTCTGCAGCAGCTGCTGCGGGTTCCGTGCTCTCTTGATGAGCAGGGGGCTGGCGCTCCATCTGCGCCAGGAGCTCCTCGACAGTGGGGGCTGGGCTACGACTCCCAGTGGGCTTCCCCACTGTGTCCCACTCGCCTTCGTCGCCCTGATCAGCGGGCTCCGTAGGCGGCACCTCCTGCAAGCAAGGAAGCTCAGTCGTCAGCAAGTGAACTCGAGAGACTAGTACTCGACTACACTAGTCAAGACGTCTCACCTCTTGAGGCGTGGTCTCAGAGACCTTCAATTTCTTCGTCACCCGCTTGCGGGCGGGGTTGCGCGGCTTCCGTGGCGGCATAGCCAGACTAGCCTCCAGGCTAGCCGGCGGATCTTGTACAAGGGGCACATGAGGTAGGCTGGGACGGCTGAACCTCGACCGCGGCTGGAAGCGGTCCTGCAGCGTCTCCTCGTTGTCGTCCTCGTCGGACGTGTCCTCCACAATAACGGTGTCATCGCCTTCCCCGACTTCCCGTCGTTCCTTGGCTTTGGTTTTTCACTCCTCCGGGATCTCGACTTCTTGAGGGGGCGGCTGCAGCTCGGAGACGAACTTCTTCAAGTCGTCCTGCAAGACACAAGATATCAGCGCGACTACTCACAAGGAATGGGTACTCGACTGGGGGGTACGGCTACTTACCTCCTTTGGCGGGCGCGCGGCGGAGTACTCCAGGACAGGGCACGCCGTGTACGGTGGCATGTCCTTGAAGATGCGTGTCAGCCTATCGACAATGTCTTCGTCGTAGACCTCGCCTCCAGGCATCCGCGACGTGTCGTCGTCGCCGGTGTACTCGAAGCCCAGGGTGTCGCAAACCATCAGTGGCTGCACCCTGCGCTGCATGAAGCTGAAGGCCACGTGCTCGGCCCTCAACCCGGCTTCTCTCAGCACCTTGATGCGCGCCAACAACTCGGGGAGCTGGATCCCCTCCTGCATCGTCGGCTCCGTGTTCCACCACGGGCGATGCTTCGGCTGCTTCCCGCTCGGCTTTGGCAACCCTGGGTGGTGGTTCGTGATGTAGAACCACTTCGCCTTCCAGTCTTGGTTGGAGTCGATGAGCTTGTACGAGAGGTACTGCTCGGTGGCGTCCTCCTGCATCTGGATTCCTGCTCCACTGACTACTCGCGGGTTGCTGGCGCTCAGCTGCGGCTTCACTCGGAAGAATTTCCGGAACAAGATCCAGTGGGGCTTGATCCCCAGGAATGCTTCATGGAAGTGGACGAAGACAGCGGTATGGAAAATACCATTGGGGTTGAGGTTGAGGTACTCGACGCCGTAGTACCCCAGGAGGCCTTTGAAGAAGTTGCTCGCTGGAAGCGCGAGCCCGCGCTCCGCGAAGCGCGCGAACATCGGGATCTCGTCTTCGCTCTTCTCCATGGGGTACGGATCCCCGGCGGCGGCCCTCCACATGTCCATCTCCTTCTCACAGATGAACCCGCTGTTGAGGAGGGCCAGCAAATCCTCGGTCTTCGTCTTCGATTTCTTCCACCCGCGGTTCGGATCTGGCCGCGGTGGAGACATCGGTGGTGCCGCCTCTGCGGCAGATCCAGCGGCCTCGTCACGGCCCCTTTTCTTCCCGGCGGTCTTCACGGACTTGGATGGCGACGGCTTCATTCTCCAAGTGCACGGCGTCTTCACACGCATTCGCTCGGGGGCTACTCTAGTAGCTCTGGGTGGCGGCGCGCTCAGATCTACAGTGGCGGCGGCGTGCGCTGGAGGTGATTCTGGCCAAGATCTATTCGAAATGGCTACAACACCGATGGGTGAAAAAACCTAAGGGTTTTGGCTTCTATTTATAAGTCAAAACGGCCCTCCAATGGCTGGATGGATAAGTCCGCGCTCGGCTGACTCAGCGGCTGCGCGTGACTCTTCGTATTCTACTAGTCGACGCGCCTCACCTCGGGGGCTCGGCTACTTCTACTCGACTACCTGGGATGTGACAAGGCTCAGGAGCATCTCTGGACACATTCTACAAGATGACCCTTCAATTAGAGAGGAAGTACTCGACTCAAGGCTCGGGGGCTCCGTGCCACGTGTCCTTCGGTTTTTTCTCCGGATTTTTCGGGATATTCTTGCCAAGACTTCAGATGGACCCTCAGCCAGAGTCCACGACTCAACCTAAGGCTCGGGGGCTACTCTATATGGAGTGCGATTTTGCAATCGCACTTCCATATCAGCTTCGGCTTCAAGACAACACGAGCATTGTTGAAGACCTTCAAGGGCAGCACTCGAGGACGCTTGGGACTACTCGAGAAGACTTCAAGATTGCTCAAACATCAGTTGGAGTACATTCCAGCCTCGGGATGCTTCGACTACTCTTGAGGACTTTTGACTTGTAGTACTCGGGGACGCTTGAGGACTACTCGTTAAGGTCGTCAAGACTACTTGAAGCTATCCTTCTCGACTACAAAGTACTCGGGGGCTTGTCGTATGGACCTCCCTGGGCCCACTACCTCGGTGGGTACCAGGACCAACTACTCGGTGGGCCCCTGGGACTACTCGGCTTGCGCTACATGGCACCTGATGGCGTGGAGCACAAGGACTACGGAGGAGAAGTACTCGGTTAGGAAGTTGTACATGTCCCGCACTGTATGGAAGACTCCTAGACGTACTCGACTAGTACTCTCTCCCTACTCCGACTTGTAACCCTGCCTCCCGGACTATATAAGGCGAGGCAGGGACCCTTCTCTAGCATCGAATCCCATCTCACAGCGTACAATTGCACCATCTTGTAATTGTACCCAATCAATCGAGAGCTACGCAACATACAGGACGTAGGGTATTACGCACCTCGCGGTCCGAACCTGTCTAAATTGTGTGCCACGTGTCTCTTCCTTCGAGTTACCGATCTCGGCGAGGCCACATTCATCTACTTCGGGTACTCCCCTTAGTAGGGTGCCGGTCTAAAACACCGACACTCTCTTCAAAATCCTCGTTTGAGCCAAAAATATAGGATACCCATAACCTACCCTTAAACCTTGTTAGTTTGGTTGATTGATTCTTTTCGATGGGTTACTTCCTTGTTGACAATGCTTACCTCGTATGAAGTGTGAGATCAAGCTTTGTCTATTACTTATTATAGACCACATCAAAAGTGTTTTTAAAACCTTCCTAATGTTTGCTTGTGCTAACATCTTGCGTTTTCATTTTGCATCCATCTCTTTGTCATCATTCACTTTATGTTAGCTTGGGATCTTTTGTGAAGCTTTATGATGAATGCTTTCATACCTATGTTAATGCTTCATATGAAGATATGAGCATTTTTTATTTTTGTAATCTTGTGTAAACATGGTGTTTAGGCATGATTGGCGACCCACATCATTCAGTTTTATATACCTTGCTATCATATTGTATTGGATTGTTTATACACTTTGCAATGTGCCCTACTTATCTTACACCATGAAGAGTTGTTAATCTTGGGATAAGCATGGTGTTTTGACATTGGTTAATAAATCTTTATGGCGAGGGAGGAGTTTGGCATCCACTTTGTAAGCATGGAGCTTAGAATTTGGCGTAAACATTGTTTTGTTTTTATACATCCTCTTATTTGCATACACACTTGCACTCACGTACACCCATTAGGATTTTCGCTAGATTAACTATGCCACAAGTGAAGATCTTAGGGATGTCATGGTTTGTTGGCATAGGGTGAATAGGGTAAGTATTCCCGACCATCACCTCGGGGGTACTTTGTGCATTATAGTTATTTTGCAGACATGGTGAATCACTCCCATGAGTTCGCGATAAAAGCTGAAATCAAGATCATCAACACCTCCAAAATCCCAAAAGGAGCACTGCTGTTTTCATCAAGATTAAGAACATGTTCAGAGATGTAAAAAAGGGAAAAATTGGATTTTCAAGTGCTCCATTAAGTATACTTTCCAATGCATCAAGAATCAACATTTTAGGAGACCTGTGCAAGAAGTTACAACCAAATCTTTTGGGCGTTACACATTCTGAAATCAGCATGGGACAGCTTGCACCAACAAGGTAAAAAGGGCGTAACTCTCTTGTTCGGAGTCCGATCGGGATTAATGACCACTCGTTGGAAAGATAATTTCAAGCACTCTGCAATGGAGCTATTATTCAGTACAAACTCAGTTCTGGAAGTAGAAGAAAAACTCGTGGAAGATGAACCAGCGGTAAGGGACAACATGGAAGGAGGAGAAGATGGGATGAGAAACAATTGGGATCAAGGCTCGTGGCAAAGGGCGGACATTGAAGGATGAACAAAGGCGACAATGGGATGATGATCTCCTCACATGATGGTAGGACTTCAAGACATTTAAGATGGTTCATCATCTTTCGTGCCTAGCAACATGCTAAGCATGGGGGACGACTTGGTGGACGAAAGAAGACCACATGGAGTTCAAGGATCACGGTTGCTACGGATACCGATCTTCCTTCTTCCATGCTAAGCACAATGCTTAAGCATGGGGGAGGGCGCGCTACATCACAAGCATCAAAGGACGGTAACAATTCCTCAACCCTCTCTTTGTCCTTGTCTTTCTAAATGCTTGTATATATGTATATGCCTTCAACAACCTTAGATGCAACTTTTGTATGTCTCTTTCGTTAAATAACATGGCTTCTAGGAGCACAATCATCGGTGTTTTAGACCGGCAAACCTACCAAGGGGGTACCAGAGGTAGTAGATTGTGCGGTGAAAATCATGATCGGGAGACCGAGAACTCGAAGGTATGCATAAGGACACGGGACACAAGATTTATACAGGTTCGGGTCGCCAAGGTGGCGAGCCCTACGTCCTGTTTGCGGATCAAGTATGGCGCCCTGCGCTTGGTGTTGGGTTGAGATCCGGTGCCCAGCTAGGTACCCGGCCCTCCTTTATATAGTTCAGGGGGTGGGTTCCTAGTCGGTTACAAGGAAAGAGTCCTAGTAGGATTACACGGAACGAGTCCTAGTAGGATTACAGGGGAATTCTAGTAAGAGTCCGTCCTCTTCCTTCTTTGCGTGAGTACCCAGGGTGTATGCCTGACAGGCCCCCGAGCACATTGTAGTCGAGAGTAGTAGTTCGAGTAGTCTTGAAGCCTCTTCGAGTAGTTCTTGAGTGTCCTCGTGTACTGCTTGGAGAAGTCTTCAATAGTACTTGAACTGCCACGAGGCTGGAAGGTGGTCCAGCTCATCTGTCTTGAAGTCGAGATTATGTGGAAGTGAGATTGCAAAATCGCACTACATATGGAGTAGCCCCCGAGCCTTAGGTTGAGTTGCAGACTCTAGCGGAGGGTCAATCTTGATTCCAAATCTTCCGTCTTGAAAAATTTGAATGATGGGTGTAGCATAGTAGCCCCTGAGCCTTGAAATGATTAGGTAATCAATCCAAGGGTCTTCAGTGTTCGCGAAAGTCATCATCTGAGTACTCTTGCAGCGTGTAGCCCTCGAGATAAGAGAGCCATATGAGCCACGTCGAGTAGTTGTTGGTGTGGAGCCCCCGAGCTTGAGAGCAAGTGAAGTCTGCTAGAGTTATCCTCGAGTAGTAATTTGAGTGCAGCCCCTGAGCTGAAGAGATTCCAAGTAGTAAGTTGGCATCGAGCCTTGGAGCATGAGAAGTAGTTGTGCCGTCAGAGCGGACTTTAGATGCGACCGAAGTCGACTTTAAATGCCAGCAGAGCGGACTTTAGAATGCGAATTGAAAACCGAAGTTGACTTTGTGCCGCGCGGAGCGGACTTTGAGATGCGACTTAAAAACCGAAGTCGACTTTAGTTGCCGCACAGGGCGGACTTTGAGACGCGACTTGAAAACTGAAGTCGACTTTAGTTGCCGCACAGAGCGGACTTTGATATGCGACTTTAGAAATCGACTTTAGGATGCCGTGCGGAGCGGTTCTTTGAGATGCGACTACAATAGTCGACTTTGTGCCACACGGGGTGGACTTAAGATGCAAAAAACGAAAAGTACTTTCCAGAAAGCCAAAGCGAATGAAAAATCAGAGAAAATGAGTAGTTTTGCCGCTGGAGCGGGCTTAAGATTGCGACCAAAGTCGCCTTGTGCCACCGGAGTGGGCTTCGATGCAACCGTTAGCGTCGACTTGTGCCACCGGAGTGGGCTTGGGTGCGACCGTTAGCATCGACTTGTGCCACCGGAGTGGGCTTGGGTGCGACCGTTAGCGTCGACTTGTGCCACCGGAGTGGGCTTGGATACCTGAGCCATGGATTTCAGACCCAAGGTACGATTGCCGCCAGAGCGGGCTTGAAGGTGCGACCAAAGTCGACTTGTGTATCTGGGCCATGGATTTTAGACCCAAGGTACGGAGCGCGAGTACTTAGGGTACTTGGACCCATGGTACAGAGCGTGAAGACCACGTGCAGCTAGGTTTCATCGTCGCCAGGACCTGAGGGCCACTTACAACTAGGTTCCATCGAAGCTTACACACGTAGTATGCCACCGAAGTAGGCGAAGATGCGACCAGAGTCGACTTTAAGTTGCCGCACGGAACAGACTTTTGAATGCAACTTTAGAAGTCGACTTTAGATTGCCGCGCGTAGCGGACTTTAGAAACTTCCTCCTAGGGATAGCCCCTGAGTTGATGAAGTAGACTCGTGGTGACTTGATTGATATACCCCAAGAGTAGTCAGCAGAGTGTAGCTCCCGTGAAAACCCGCCGAGGAGCATACACGAAGGAGTAGTCGGCAAGTAGTCCTACATGATGAGGAGAACAAGCCAAGAAAAGAAAACAATAATCATTTAAATAAATGACTTAGTTGTTGCTGCCTGGGCAGACTGTTGATGAAGCCGTGGCGGTCGGCGATGGAGCCACGACGGTTGTTGCTGAAGTTGACTATTCAGAGTTGGTTCTGAATAGTTGTTGGGGGCATGACTGCCGTTCTCGACTAGTTTGGAAAACTAGTTGAGATGAATGGTCGATGCGAGGCGACCAAAAGACAACATCACGGCGGCACGCGGTATAGTTGATGTAGAGCTAGTGTTGTCGTGAGACAAGTAGTCGCGACGCACGACATGGCTGAAGTAGAGACAGTGTGGCCGCAAGACGAAGTCGCGGCGCACGGAGTAGTCGACGATGAGACGAGCTGCGCAACATGCCGAGGCACCCGGACGCGCGGCGTAGGCGAAGTAGTCGACGACTAGCCTGCACGAGGCAAAGTAGTCAACGACGAGCCGCGTGACGAGCCGCGCGACGTGCCGAGGCACCCGGACGCGCGACGTAGGCGAAGTAGTCGACGACTAGCCTGCACGAGGTGAAGTAGTCGACGACGAGCCCGCGACAGACGAGTCTGCGCGAGGCGAAGTAGTCGACGATGAGTCACACGACAAGCCGCGCGACGTGCCGAAGCAACCGAACGCGCGGCGTAGGTAAAGTAGTCGACGACGAGCGGCGAGACGAGTGGCGCGACGAGCCGCGTGACGAGCCGCGCGACATGCCGAGGCACCCGGACGCGCGGCGGAGGCGAAGTAGTCGACGACGAGCCTACGCGAGGCGGAGTAGTCGACGACGAGTCACACGACAAGCCGCGCGACGTGCCGAAGCAACCGGACGTGCGGCGTAGGTGAAGCAGTCGACGACGAACCTGCGTGACGCGGAGTAGTCAACGACGAGCGGCGCGATGAGCCGCGTGGACGAGCCGCGCGACGTGCCGAGGCACCCGCACGCGCGACAGAGGCGAAGTAGTCGACGACGAGCCTGCACGAGGCGGAGTAGTCGACGACGAGCGGTGCGACGAGCCACGTGACGTGCCACGCGACGTGCCGAGGCACCCGGACGCGCGGCGGAGGTGAAGTAGTCGACGACGAGCCTACGCGAGGTGGAGTTGTCGACGACGAGCCTGCGCGAGGTGGGGTAGTCGACGATGAGCCTGCGCGAGACGGAGTAGTCGATGACGAGCGGCGCGACGAGCCGCGTGACGAGCCGCGCGATGTGCCGAGGCACCCAGACGTGCGGCGGAGGCGAAGTAGTCGACGATGAGCCTGCACGAGGTGGATTAGTCGACGACGAGCGGCACGACGAGCCCCGTGACGCGCTGAAGCAACCGGAAGTGCGGCGTAGGAAAATGGATTCCGCTTTGACAAGAGCAAGGCGACTTGATTCAATGGATCTCGTCGAGTCGACGAGTAGATTGATCTTGTTGACGAGGGTCCTTCGAATTCGCCCCGTGGTGATGATCACCCCTACCCGGTGCGCCAGCTGTTGGTGTTTTAGACCGGCAAACCTACCAAGGGGGTACCCGAGGTAGTAGATTGTGCGGTGAGATCGTGATCGCGAGACCGAGAACTCGAAGGTATGCGCAAGGACACGGGACACAAGATTTATACAGGTTCGGGTCGCCAAGGTGGCGAGACCTACGTCCTGTTTGGGGATCAAGTATGGCGCCCTGCGCTTGGTGTTGGGTTGGGATCCGGTGCCCGGCTAGGTACCCGGCCCTCCTTTATATAGTCCAGGGGGCGGGTTCCTAGTCGGTTACAAGGCAGGAGTCCTAGTAGGATTACACGGAACGAGTCCTAGTAGGATTACAGGGGAATTCTAGTAAGAGTCCGTCCTCTTCCTTCCTTGCATGAGTACCCGGAGTGTATGCCCGACAATAACCTAGTTTTAGTTTTTGTTTAATGTCATCACCTTGTGCTCGCCATGATGAAATAGTTTTGGCTTGATTTTGCTCGTTGAGATATGATGACCGTTGCCACTTTGTTTAAACTTTGTGCTTGTTTATGCGTGATTAAGCTATTGCTCTCTCTAATACAAATCTGAAATTAATTAAATGCTATCTTAATCTTTTGTGGAGGTCATGATAAAAATAAAGACCCATGGTTTATTTTATGCTCTCAACTTTGGATGGGTCGAAGAACATATTGCTTTTAAAAGTCATGCTAACCTTGTCATTAATACCTCTTGCATTTTGCTCTACCTATCCAAAGCCTTATATATTGAGTGCAACCATAGATTACAAGAGTTATTGTTGGGTGAATTGATTCAAGGCTCGGTTCTTTGGCTCGTGAGTAAGAAGCTGGTCATTCTGTTTTTTGCGTAACTTATGTTTTGCTAGCCTATTCTATCCGTGCATTGTGAGATCCCACATCGGAAGCTTTGCAAATCTCGCCGGATATCCACCCTTTAAACCAACATCATCTTTTGTGTTAACCTCCTTGACCTACATACCTATCACTTGAGTATGGAGACGACACGTCATAAGAAGGTGCTTCAAAGGGAAGATTCAATTTCTCTCTCATCAAGACATCCGGTACCTACCTTAACACCACTTCCTCTTTGCTCGGGGACGAGCAAACATCTAAGCATGGGGGAGGAGGTAGGTACTATGCAAATTAGAGTTCTAGGGGAGATAAAAAATGAATAAGATGAGAGGAGAAAAAAATCCAAAGTACCTCACATGTCAAAAAGAAATAAAAAGAAGAAAAGGAAGAAAACAATAAAAAGAAAAAGAAAAAGAAAAAGAATATATATAGTAATAATAATCTCCCCTGGTTCTCTAGTTGCTTAAGGATTTTCCAAGGACTTCAAGATCAAGACCCATACTCATTTTTCCAACCATGTGCAATCCAATAACGAGGACTTCGTTGGGGCCTCGGGATCATTCTTTGCCATTTGCACATGTCCACCTATCTAAAAGTGTGAGTTCTTTCTCTTCCCCCTTCTTGTGAACATTATTTTTCCAATGACCTTTTTGACGAGTCATGATAATTCCATGAAAAGCTTGCCTTGTTTTGATAATAGTCTCAACTTTACCATCTTGGTAGGATAAAAACTTTCATATGAGCTCCAAATAAAACCCTTCCACCTACAAACATGAGAGGGAAAGGATATAAGTCAAGTAGGGTTGAGAGTGTTGTGAGATAAGAGAGTTCATGAGCAAGATGCAAGAAGGTTTAAATTTTTGTACTTGGTTTAGCTCTTTTATTCACCTCGTTCTTCACTTCAAAAGTTTTTAAGACCTATTCGAATTTTGTGGAGCATGATTGATTTCTTGTGGAAAGAGCTTAAATTATATCTACCCTCCATAGAGATGAAAGCTAGTTACATTATGGAATTTTAACAAAGATAAACTTGGAGAGCATTATGCTTTCTCATGTGTGATCAAGTGCAGGGTATGAACAATGAAAGGCAATGCTGATATCCATTGAAAACTTACTCAAGGACGAGCAAGGTTTAAGCATGGGGGAGATGTTGACGGTCGATTTTGGTACAACTAGCTATAAGTTTACTGTCAACATTTGCACGTATTTGATATTCTAACCAATGGTACTAACCCCCCGAGGTATCAAGTTCACTCTTGCATGTCAATTTTGGAGTTTGTTGTTTACACAGGAAATTAATGTTAAAGAGGAGACTTTCGGGATAAGTTCATCAAGCACTTCAAGAGAAGATCATGAAGCTCGACACAAGTCAAGACACATCATGAACATGACTCCAAAGGGCCCACGGACCAAAGCATGAAGCCGGAAAACTCCAGGGACTTGGACAAAAGATGCTGAAGCTTGCGCGACAAGGAGCTCTGTCTAAATCGTGGAGAAGACGACGTCAAGGGCCCACATGCATAAGGGAGCAAGTCAACAATTGACCGAGAAGCATCACGGAGCGAGATGGGGCCGAACTGGGCCCAGTTTTGGGCCCAGTTCATGACCCCCTTTTGCCCTAGGTGCTTGTCTATTTATTGCCTCTGCCTCCGCCGGCCGCCACATCCATCCAATCATCGGAGTCGCCGAGACGAAGGAGAAGCACCAGGAGGAAGCCGACGGCCACCGCGAGTCCTCGAGTTGCCTAGGAGATGGCTTAGGCCATGCCCTAGCCGCCATGGTTGGCCCTGCGTGGTAAAGCCATGGTGGAGTTCTGGAGCCGCGACTTGAATTCGTCAAGTCGTTTGTACCTTCAACATTCGGTGATGTAACCATATATTGTCATACTTTGATCTACTACGAGTTATGCTTATTCATATGTATAGCTACCATATGCCTTTAGTAGGACTAGATCGAATCATGGTGATTAGTCTTGTCTTGCAGACACACCATAGTAGTGCACGGACCTAAGTTGTTGCTCGGTGATGAATATCCTTACGTAGTGACAGTACGGTGGAGGAGAAAGCGGTGCGTGAACATGTATCGGACCACTCCATATCGGGTTACTCCATATCGAGTGTAATCTGAAACGAACCCAATTTCCGCGAACGGAAACCCGACTCTCTGCACCTCCGTGATAGTCCCAGGAAGTGGCTATCACGTGAAATCTTTGTCTCAAGTGGTACAAATCTATACAACACGCGAATAAAAGAAGAATTACATAATATTACTACAACATCGGAGTACAACTCTTCGGCACAAATCGGGTACAAGTCCGACAGGACTGAATCAAGAAAGGTAAAACACCTATGCAGCGGATCTATCGCAGCGAAGCGTCTCCAGCACTACAGGCAAACTCGAGCATAGGACCAGCTCTAGTCTTCACACCTTCTTTGTTGAAGTTGTAGTCGTAGACGGTTACCAAGTCTGAAACGCCAACATCTACCCGATAAGCGGGTAGGTCATGTCAGCTTCCCAACAAAGAGCAAAAGCGGTGGTTGAATCTAAAATGCATGGATTAAACCTACATTTGGCTGTAGAAAGCTATGCATGCAGCAGCGTGGAAACAACAATCAAGGTATGTAGAATAAGCAACGAGGTCCACACCTCCGAGAGGTTCACACCTCTGGGAGGTCCACACCTCAGGGGTCCACACCCCTCAACAAGGGAAGTCCACACCAAAGCACTGAATCACAACCATGATCCAGCTCCCAAGTCTAATTTGCGATGTGGGGCCCACCTGCTCCTATCCCCACATCTCAACGGCCTCAGGCCGGGCTCACCCACTTAGGGGAGAGAAGAAGCACAAGAAAAGAGTCTAGTAGGAAGTAGCGGTAGATAGAAGTACTGTCCATAACCAGTGGACATGGACTATAGCTATAGGTTTAAACACTCCGCATAGGTTGTACAACTGTACCCACCCGAATAGAGCCGGAAACGGTGGCCACCACCCCGAACCCTACCATACGGCTGGAGTCCAAGTAAGTGGATAGTACCCTCCTGCGTCTCCGAGTCTGGCGCAGCCCCTGCTGTAAAGCTCATACTGCCAGTGAGGGGTCCCTCGAAACTGTGGAACCCTTCCCCGGCCTCACCGAGGCGAAGTCTTCTAGGGAGGAACGCCGTCTCCCATCACGATCACACCGATCCGCCTACAGGCAGGGTGCTATCTACTACGAGTCTCACCCCGCACCCCCGCCCATAACAAGGCGGGCGGTTTGTACGAAAGTAGATACTGCATCAGGTGGTAAGTCGACTCGGTCCTTAAGGGCCGAGAGCAAGCACTCCCCATCTCCATCATGTCCGACACGCCGCTCGGGAGAGAGTCCAGATCACATCTCCCCGAGGTAGACGTTCACAAGTAACCAAATGGCTCGCTCTTGCCAGAAACATGTCAAGGAAGAACTCACCCAGAACTCACACTAGAACACACCGAGATCTCCCACATCTCAGTCCAAGCCCAGAATACCATCCATAATCAAGCAATAAAAGTATGGATAGTAAGTGTATGGGACTAGCTAGGGGTCTGTAGCTAGTCCCGAGGTAGGTAAAGCAAGGAAATAGGATATATCAAATAACAAGGCAAGGCTAATCAAATGGCTATGCAATCCATCAAAACAAGAAACATAAATAAAGCACTAGCAACTAATAGCATGACTGGGTTCTACATGGTTGGGAGTGACATGACACCTGCGCGGTAGTCGTCGTAGAGTAGTAGAGGTTGAGTGTCCTCTCGGGCAGAGTCAGGGTACACACGTCTCCTCAGTCATCACAGCTCGGGTTTTCAAACAAGAACACAGGCCTACACAGGATGTGACGCGGAAATAAATAACGAGCATTCATCTAATGCAAAAACTCTGATAAGAACCAATTTACAAGATCCAAATAAACTCCAAGCTAAATACAATCAGTACTGGTTTAAATAATTGAAATAGAGCAATTGGTTTTACAACAAAAGTAGTTTAAGCAACTAGTTTTATATACTAGAAAACAGGGTAGGATCAAGAGTTATGTCAAAGTTAGCTTATGGGTCTGACGGCTAAGATCTTAGGTAACCAAGCCTGCAAGTAGGAAAGCGAAGAGGCTGGGAACAAGCACTTGCTGGCTTTTAGCTCTTGGATGATTGAAGTGGTAGCGCAAAGAATGATAATAGCAGAGCGAGGCAAAGATAACTAGAGAAGGCATTACCATGCTAAGATATGCGGCAACAACTCTGAGGATAAGAAAGGATCAACTTGTGACCGATATAGGGTGGCGAAGAGGTAAGGTGCGCGTAAGAGCGCTACGAGGCAAGTACTGGTGATGCAGCAATGTCCATGGCAAGGTAGCTAGGTTGCGGCTCGGGGTTGCCGAGCGTGAAGCAGAGGCCTCTGCTCACGACACGGCCGTCCATCACGTGCGGCTTCCTGGTTTCAAGCACATGGCACGGTACACACTTCACTACACGATGCCAAGTGGAGCGAGAGCGGATATGCGCGAAGCAGCAAAGAGGGAAGGCAAAGGTGTAGAAAAGGTAGGCGATGAGATAATGGGGTAGCATTCCTGTCCTTGACACGCCAATGGTTAGTTGCGGGGCTCCGGCGTCCCAGACCCACATTGGCACAGTGGCGGGCAGCGGCCACGAATTCTAAACCAAGAATGTGGGGCAAAAGGGTTTGGTTCATGGGCGAGAGAGGGTAAGGATTGGGTAGCAGCGAGCGCCTCAGAATTATGAAACCAACGCAAGTGGTTTCATAATTTTCGGAGCTCCAGATAAATAGTTATGATTTTTCAAAGGTAAAAACATTTATAAAACATTTATTAAATCAGAAAAGGGTTTTATTAAAAGATGTCGCTGACATCAGCAATGAGGCCAGCATGACGTCAGCGGACCGTTAGTGGGCCGAAAGTGGCAATGGGTCGGATTAGGTCCATCGGACTTAGCCCATTGGGCCAAACAGACCAAGTCTAGCGTCCCCCTGAACAAAAATCCAGAGTTCCCTGGTTAAAAGGAAAAGAGGCCGAGTGGGCCTTATTGGGCAGGCCGGCCCAATTCCGCGTTAAGGCTTCCTCTAGAGAAGTCCGGCGGAGACCCTCGAGGTTTTTTGGGCACACGGGTGCTACTCCACCTCGCACGCACGCATCGGCGCGCCCCAGCGTGGGTCTGGCGGCAACGGTGGGCGGCGATCTTCGGCGGCGCTCGCACAGGTGCCCGAGTAAGCTCAGGGATAGGTGCTCTAGGTTCTCGTGAGGGATTTGACGTGTTCTCTGCCCCGGGTTCATGTGCGTGTGGGTGATGAGCGGTACGACACGAAAGAGATCCCGGCACGGTGCGACTCGCGATGGCGATGCCACGGCGTGCGGCAAACCTACAGCAACAGCGACGGTGATAACAAGCAGAAGTGAAGCAGCGAAGCGACGTTGGCTTAGTGGCTTCCCAACTCGACTGGGTTCCTAGTGGGGACCACTGGGGTAGGCTCAGCGCGGCGGTGTCGCGGCGTAGCGCAGCACGGCGTCGGCACGACGGCAAGGCAGAGCAGCGCGTTGAGCAGCAGGATAGTGCGATGCAGCGAGGCGGCGGTGCACCCACAGAGGGCCTCGACACAAAAGGCCAGGCACAGACGACTCAAGGAAGAAAGACGAGCTGCTGTGCTCTGTCTGCGCAAAGTGTCAAACGCATGGCGGGCATCCACCAGACCATCAAGCAGACAGCCCCGTTCGCCATCGCTTGGCTCCAGGAGC
Organism: Cenchrus americanus; assembly: GCA_947561735.1. Classification (NCBI taxonomy): domain Eukaryota; kingdom Viridiplantae; phylum Streptophyta; class Magnoliopsida; order Poales; family Poaceae; genus Cenchrus; species Cenchrus americanus. The sequence continues at coordinate 76,350,510 of OX387245.1, read as the reverse complement.
AAGTGCTCGGCACGATGGCCGGCCACAACGTGTAGAGTAAAACATGAAACAAAGGCGGCGAGATTCGGCGCGGCTCTGGGGTGTGCCACGGCAATAGCTCGCGGAACAGCATGGCACGACAGCCCGCGTGCACGGTGCAGGGGCGCGCTCCCTCACATCACAGGAAACTCAAGGGAGGAGGGAAGGAATCAGGCCGGCGGGGTGCTTACAGCGAGGCGTAGGTGAAGGTGTGGCCGTGAAGGACGCGTCGGTGAAGAGATGAAGGTGCTCGTGGCGGCGCATCCTTGCTCTGATATGGCGGTGTCCTCGACGCGGACAGCCTTCCCCTTCACACAAGCAGCTCCGGCGGGTGCGGCTTCGGCTTCAGGGTGACGGCGCGTCATGGTTCAGGACGTCGGCGTTGTCCTCCTACTTGGCTCCCTCGGGTTCGCTGTCATTGGTGTCAGTGTCGTACGCAGTCCCTCCTCGGCGTGGCGTAGCTCGTCGCCGTGAGGTTCATCCTCGATGTAGCGCTGCTCGTCGCGGTGCGAATCCTGTTTGGCGCGGCGTTTCAGCGTCGGCTTCCATGGCTTCTCCCGCGCAGCCCCTTGTGGTGTCGATGACGCGGAGCCCCGAGCAGTGAGGACGCGAGGCTCCCGGGTGGCGATGCGGTGGTGCTCGAGAGCGCGGCATAGATGTTGGGGATTTTCCCCGTTCTGGTTTGAGCAGAGGGGTGGCGCAGAGCAAGGAGAAGAGGAGCAATGCGTGCATGGGCAAGAGAGCCTAGTGGCGGCGGCTCTGGTTCCATCCCCTTCCTCCTTCCCCTCCTTTCCCCCCTTCCTCAGCACAGGCAGCGATGAATTTGGGGGCAATACCCATAGCAGTGATGGCAGACAGGAGAAAGAGGATGTGGCCGATTTTATAGGGGCAAGCTACGGTTGGGAGAGTGCGGTAGACGGCGAAGATCCTCGCGTCCGTGCCCATGGCCACACGGTGTGCATCTGGAGGGTAGGGGCGCGATGCAGAGCAGGGGGAGGCGCCACCGGTCTCTGCTCGTCGCGTGGTGCGTGTACGGTCACGAGAAGGAGAAAGGGAAATAGTCCCCCTGGCTGACGAGTGGGACCCGCTGTCCATAGAGAGAAAGAGGAAAAAGAAAGGGGGGTGCCGGCTGGGCCTGCTTGGCTATTGGGCCGAGGGAGCAAAGTTGCTCTGGGGAAAGAGATAGGGGCCTTTGTTAGACTTGGTTAGCTGGGCTGGTTTAGATAGGTTAGTCTTTTATTTAAATTTGGTTTTATCCAATGTATTTTCATACTAAGTTTAAATTCGAATCTCTTTCGAATTCAAACCTCACACCAAATGAAAACTCCCCTCACGAGAATCTCATCCTTGAGATTAAGCTCATACCAGGTGTGGTGAGGGTCTTCACTTCAGTATGCCTTTTGTTTCTTCTTTATGTTCAGCTTCCCAATGTTGATGACTTGACGACGTGTCTACTCCATGGTTCCACGGGTGCTTAGTCTCAACATATCTGGTTTCCCGACGGGGGCCTCCAATGCCGAGTGGTATTATATGTCCTCTGTCGGTAGCATCCATAAGACTTTCGGAATATCATCCATTAATATCCCAAGATCATTCTCTGGTTCAAATACGTGAGAAATTCTAACTACGGGCTAGATTCCCCTTATCTTAGTTCATCTCATTTAGCCGTGTCACCTAGCCTGAGTAGATTGCGACATTCTCATAATATTCCAATCCTCGCGTTTGAGGTCACATTCTTCTTATTAACTAACTTATTCCAAAATAATTGCCCGCGAGATTGATCATACTCTCATGACTTAAGTACTTTTAATCCAAATAGGCACGATTCTCCCACTTCCTTCCATATGAGGAAGTCGTATATTCTCTCGGTTTTTCCTAGTTGATCCAATCAATCTTCTTGGAGCCATATCCATGTGGGATACGTTGAAGATGTATAATGTTATCTCCTGATCCATGGGTCGATATCCTGGGTTTTCCCAAAGTATTGGTGCAATTGCACCTCTTATGGCGGGCACTCTCAGCAACTAGCTGATCCTGGGTGAACATAACATCCTTCCAACCTCCTTCTTCTGGGGGTCCAACAATCCTCACCATCTTCGTATACCACCTAGGTTGTAATCCTTTTGTTGGCTTAGCACACCCGCTACTATTCTCGTTAGGGTACTGGCGTTATCGAACATGTCCGATAAACTTCTGGTCATGAACACTATGAATGGTTACTTCCCATTCATGATTGTCCACGTTAAGAGGGATCATCTGCAACACCCTCGTCTATGTGAGTGACTTTGTCCATCTGAAATCTCACACTAGTAACCTTGGTTCCGATTTCTTCTGATGGATCTTCTCGGGGAGGTCACTTCCATTTTGCTCATGCACATTCAGTAGACTCAAGATACATGGTTGATGTTAACTCTTAGGAATACCATCAGTGCTTAATTTATTCCCCAAAACACCCGTAGTTATCATAACTTGAGGAAGGATCGGTTCACTTGGGCAACTTTAGTGTAGACCATGATCTTTACCATTCCTTTGACTCCCCTTGATGGTATTCTCACTTTAGGTATCCTGGAAATAGTCATAGCTTCATGGCTTGCCATGCTTATTCAACAATTCCAAATAATGTCACCCATTTAGGTGAGCAATTTTCCTCACTTTTGCTCACAACCTCTTATTACTTCTTTTCCAATAGGGTGGTAGGTTCCACTGCGAGGTCGAACTAATCACTTGAGTCCAGTAGTTGTCGGAGAAATTCTCCTTCCCACCGATCCAAAAGGTAGTGTCACGTAGAGTTTCTTCGTTACTTGTTCATTCTAAAAGTTGGATCGACTGATTTCACATCTTACTCCAATTATCGACCTCATGATTCCTTTAGTTACCCTTCAGGTATCCTATTCCAAAAGCCCATCTTGTGGTGCGTAGCTATTTACTGCTTCCTCAGTAATTACAAGTCAACTACCTAGAGGTGTAAGAGGGATTAATCCAGTAAGAATGACTCTAGGATGACTACCCGTGTAGTACAAACCTGGTATCCTTTGAGTTTAGTCATCCGAATCAAATCCCAAAACCTCAGCAATACCTTTTCAGGTTAAGGTACTAGCTACTTAGGGGTGATCCCTTATGCATGGATTCGTTACTTCCGAATACATTGTCGGGGGCGCAATTCCATAAAACATGCGTGATTATCCGTCCGTGGAGAGTTCGATGCGCTTATATCCACTCCCTCAATATCTTGGGTTGTCTTGTGATATGTTAACCACTCTCATTGATAAATCCATTACCAAGATATGGTGTTACCATGTTCCTTCGAGTCTCCACATGGGTCAATCCGCGGTTAGGCGAAGAACCTTATCGGCAAACTCTGTATTCCATTAGCAAATTCCAAAGCGGGTCATTTGTAAGGTACCTCACATAAGCTAAAGCACTCGAATAAAATTTCTCGTATTGATTGTTGTTCCATATGGAGTACTTCATCCTTATCCGATAATTGAGTCCTGACTGAAATTATCCAAAATGCATTGCTTACATCTTAGGGTACTCAATTGATCTTAACCAATGTATGCTTCCGTAGAGGTACATACACTCCCAAGCTTCGAAAGTTGCAAATTCTTGAGGTACTCATTGCTGGTTTACGAACTTAAGTCCGATGTTCATAGGGTATCTCATCCAAAGTCTTGGTCTGAATTGTCGAGGTTGCAAGAAATCTTCCATGTCTTCCTTGTTAAGTCGACTTGAGCATGTCGATCTTCGTTCTGTTAGCTTGATCTTGCAGGATGGGGAGCTAAGGTCTCTGAAGGAGTCATCTATAGATCTAGCAAGCATAAGCATTCAATACAATTCCACACAAACATGAAGAGGCATAACAACCATAAGACCATAAAAGATCCAATCACTCAAGCAAAGCACCAAAACAAAAGTGCATCTCGAGGCTGACTCCTAAGACCTTCGAGGTTACACCAATGTAACCATACTAGTATATCGTGGGCACTTGAGGGACTTTTCCTAATGTTAGTGATACCGCACTTGAAAGGTTGCATTCCATACATTGTTTCAGTATTGAACTTTCCGAAACAAGCTGGTGATACCCTTCTTCGTGCTTAATCCTCATGAAGTTATCCTTGCAGAAGGGTGTGCTTTATGCCCAATCCAATCTTTGCCCTCCGTTCCTCGTCTGTTCACCTTTAATCCAAACTCAAACCCTTGTAGGCGAAAGGAGTTCCATAGCAAGCATTCACGTTTCACACTTCTTATCAGGGAAAGATTCCCTAGGGTCAATTATCAAGTTGCTATTCCAAATATGCTAAGATTTCTTGAAAGCTAGTGTTAACTCAATTGTTCAATCCATTGGTCGCCTCATGTAGCTACAACTCATTATAATATTTTAATCCCTTGCGACTCGGCTATCCATATCGCTTCGAGTCTTTGGGTCACCATCAAATTGCTGAGCTACACGCATCTCAAGAGTCTTTGACTCCTGCATCCAAGCTTATGTGTGCCAATTCCATATAGTGCATCCAAACTTATGTATGTTGGCACACTTAAATTAAAGTATTAACTCCTCATTGTCCTCAGAGTTGGGCATCCCGTGTCACCCAAGCTTCGTTCTGAGCAAGAGGTGGAAGGGTGCATCTTGTCGTTAGTCTGAATTCCTCGTTGATAGTCTGAGTTCCAAAGTAGAGACAATCGTGTTGGCGTAGAATTACACTGCAATCATAGGGGATATTCCAAATGAGTCCGGTAGATTCTCCTTCATCTCGTCCCCGTACCCCATCTTCTTGGGTGTCAATGCCATAGTTGTCTCGCCCTTGTATTAGATGTCGTTCCGTAGAGTTGCAGGGTCTTGAAGCATGTGACATTTATTGTTCTCCTCAGGTCACCAACCGCGTAGAGAGGTTGTTAGTGAGTCGGTTAGTGAGAAATCAAGGACGTAATAGTAGATTTCAAAGGGTTTATATAGAAATCAAGGAGTATATACTCAAACAAGAATGTTTAGGCTGTCCTAAACTATCGACCATTGCTAGGGCTCGTCCTACGGTCAAGTACGGCTCTGATACCACGTGAAACGAACTGAATTTCCACGAACGGAAACCCGACTCTGCATCTTCGTGATAGTCCCAGGAAGAGGCTATCACGTGCAATCACTGTCTCAAGTGGTACAAATCCATACAACACGGGAATAAAAGAAGAATTACATAATATTATTACAACATCAGAGTACAAATCTTCGGCACAAATCAGGTACAAGTCCGATAGGACTGAATCAAGAAAGGTAAAACACATACGCAGCGGATCAATTGAAGCGAAGCGTCTCCAGCACCACAGGCAAACTCGAGCATAGGACCAGCTCTAGTCTTCACACCTTCGTTGTTGAAGTTGTAGTCGTAGACGGTTACCAAGCCTGAAACGCTAGCATCTACCCGATTAGCGGGTAGGTCATGTCAGCTTCCCAACAAAGAGCAAAAGCGGTGGTTGAATCTAATATGCATGGATTAAACCTACATTTGGCTGTAGAAATCTATGCATGCAGCAGCGCGGAAACAACAATCAAGGTATGCAGAATAAGCAACGAGGTCCACACCTTCGGGAGGTCCACACCTCTGGGGTCCACACCCCTCAACAAGGAAAGTCCACACCAAAGCACTGAATCACAACCATGATCCAGCTCCCAACTCTCATCTGCGATGTGGGGCCCACCTGCTCCAATCCCCACATCTCAACGGCCTCAGGCCGGGCTCACTCACTTAGGGGAGAGAAGAAGCACAAGAAAAGAGTCTAGTTGGAAGTAGCTGTAGATAGCAGTACTGTCCATAACCAGTGGACACGGACTATAGTTATAGGTTTAAACACTCTGCAAAGGTTGTACAACTGTACCCGCCCGAACAGAGCCGGAAACGGTGGCCGCCGCCCTGAACCCTACCATACGGCTGGAGTCCAAGTAAGTGGATAGTACCTTCCTGCGTCTTCGAGTCTGGCGCAGCCCCTGCTGTAGAGCTCATACTGCCAGCGAGGGGTCCCTCGAAGCTGTGGAACCCTTCCCCGGCCTCGCCGGGGCGAAGTCTTTTAGAGAGGAACGTCGTCTCCCATCACGATCACACCGATCCGCCTACAAGCAGGGTGTTATCCACTACGAGTCTCACCCCGCACCCCGCCCATAACAAGGCGGGCAGTTTGTACGAAAGTAGATACTCCATCTGGTGGTAAGTCGACTCGGTCCTTAAGGGCCGAGAGCGAGCACTCCCCATCTCCATCACGTCCGACACGCCGCTCGGGCGAGAGGCCAAATCGCATCTCCCCGAGGTAGACGTTCACAAGTAACCAAATGGCTCGCTCCCGCCAGACACACGTCAAGGAAGAACTCACCCAGAACTCACGCTAGAACACACCGAGATCTCCCACATCTCCGTCCAAGCCCAGAATACCATCCATAATTAAGCAATAAAAGTATGGATAGTAAGTGTATGGGACTAGCTAGGGGTCTGTAGCTAGTCCCGAGGTAGGTAAAGCAAGGAATCAGGATATATCAAATAACAAGGCAAGGCTAATAAAATGGCTATGCAATCCATCAAAACAAGAAACATAAATAAAGCACTAGCAACTAATAGCATGCATGGGTTCTACATGGTTGGGAGTGACATGACACCTGCGCGGTAGTCGTCGTAGAGTAGTAGAGGTTGAGCGTCCTCTCGGGCAGAGTCGGGGTACATGCGTCTCCTCAGTCGTCGCAGCTCGGGTCTTCAAACAAGAACACAGGCCTACACGAGATGCGACGCAGAAATAAATAACGAGCATTCATCTAATGCAAAAACTCCGATAAGAACCAATTTAGAAGATCCAAATAAACTCCAAGCTAAATACAATCAGCACTGGTTTAAATATTTGAAATAGAGCAATTGGTTTTACAACAAAAGTAGTTTAAGCAACTAGTTTATATACTAGAAAAGAGGGTAGGATCAAGAGTTATGTCAAAGTTAGCTTATGGGTCTTACGGCTAAGATCTTAGGTAACCAAGCCTGCAAGTAGGAAAGCGAAGAGGCTGGGAACAAGCACTTGCTAGCTTTTAGCTCTTGGATAATTGAAGTGGTAGCGCAAAGAATGATAATAGCCGAGCGAGGCAAAGACAACTAGAGAAGGCATTACCGTGCCAAGATAGGCGGCAACAACTCTGAGGATAAGAAAGGATCAACTTGTGACCGATATAGGGTGGCGAAGAGGTAAGGTGCGCTTAAGAGCACCATGAGGCAAGTATTGATGATGCGGCAACGTCCATGGCAAGGCAGCTAGGTTGCAGCTCAGGGTTGCCGAGCGTGAAGTAGAGGCCTCTGCTCACGACACGGCTGTCCATCACGTGCGGCTTCCTTGTTTCAAGCACATGGCATGGTACACGCTTCACTACACGATGCCAAGTGGAGCGAGAGCGGATATGCGTGAAGCAACAAAGACGGAAGGCAAAGGTGTAGAAAAGGTAGGCGATGAGATATTGGGGTAGGATTCCTGTCCGCGACACGCCCATGGTTAGTTGCGGGGCTCCGGCGTGCCAGACCCACATTGGCACAGTGGCGGGCCGCGGCCACGAATTCTACACCATGAATGTGAGGAAAAAGGGTTTAGTTCAAGGGCGAGAGAGGGTAAGGATAGGGTAGCAGAAAGCACCTCAGAATTATGAAACCAACGCAAGTGGTTTCATAATTTTCGGAGCTCCAGATAAATAGTTATGATTTTTCAAAGGTAAAAACATTTATAAAACATTTATTAAATCAGAAAAGGGTTTTATTAAAAGATGTCGCTGATGTCAGCAATGAGGTCAGCATGACGTCAGCGGACCGTTAGTGGGCCGAAAGTGGCAATGGGTAGGATTAGGTCCATCGGACTTAGCCCATTGGGCCAAACAGACCAAGTCCAGCGTTCCCCTGAACAAAAATCCAGAGTTCCCTGGTTAAAAGGACAAGAGGCCCAGTGGGCCTTATTGGGCAGGCCGGCCCAATTCTGTGTTCAGGCTTCCACCAGAGAAGTCCGGCGGAGACCCTCGAGGTTTTTTGGGCACACGGGTGCCCCTCCACCTTGCACGCACGTGTCGGTGCGCCCCAGTGTGGGTCTGGCGGCAATGGTAGGCGGCGATCTGCGGCGGCGCTCGCACAGGTGCCCGAGCAAGATCAGGGATAGGTGCGCTAGGTTCTCGTGAGGGATTTGACGCGTTCTCTGCCCTGGGTTCATGTGCGTGTGGGTGATGAGCGGTGCGACACGAAAGAGATCCCGGCGCGGCGCGACTCGTTATGGCGATGCCACGGCGTGCGACAAACCTGCAGCAGCAGCGACGGCGATAACAAGCAAAAGTGAAGCAGCGAAGCGACATTGGCTTAGCGGCTTCCCAGCTCGACCGGGTTCCTGGTGGGGACCACTAGGGTCGGCTCAGCGCGACGGTGTCGCGGCGTAGCGCAGCACGGCTTCAGCACGACGCAAGGCAGAGCAGTGCGTTGAGCAGCAGGATAGTGCGGTGCAGCGAGGCGGCGGTGCACCCGCAGAGGGCCTCTACACAAAAGGCCAGGCACAGACGACTCAAGGAAGAATGACGAGCTGCTATGCTCTGTCTGCGCAAAGTGTCAAACACATGGCGGGCATCCACCAGACCATCAAGCAGACGTTCCCGTTCACCATCGCTTGGCTCCAGGAGCAAGTGCTCGGCACGATGGCCGGCCAGAACGTGTAGAGCAAAGCAAAACATGAAACAAAGGCGTCAAGATTCGGCGTGGCTCTGGGTGTGCCACGGCAATAGCTCGCGGAACAGCACGACACCACGGCCAGCGTGCGCGGCGCAGGGGCGCGCTCCCTCACATCACAAGAAACTCAAGGGAGGAGGGAAGGAATCAGGCCAGCGGGGTGCTTACAGCGAGGCGTAGGTGAAGGTGTGGCCGTGAAGGACGCGTCGGTGAAGAGATGAAGGTGCTCGCGGCGGCACGTCCTTGCTCTGCTACGGTGGTGTCCTCGACGCGGACAGCCTTCCCCTTCACACAAGCAGCTCCGGCGGGTGCGGCTTCGGCTTCAGGGTGACGGCGCGTCATGGTTCAGGACGTCAGCGTTGTCCTCCTACTTGGCTCCCTCGGGTTTGCTGTCATTGGTGTCAGTGTCGTACGCAGTCCCTCCTCGGTGTGGCGTAGCTCATCGCCGTGAGGTTCATCCTCGTTGTAGCGCTGCTCGTCGCGGTGCGAATCCTGTTTGGCGCGGCGTTCCGACGTCGGCTTCCATGGCTTCTCCCGCGCAGCTCCTTGTGCTGTCGATGACGCGGAGCCCCGGAGCAGTGAGGACGCGAGGCTCCCGGGTGGCGATGTGGTGGTGCTCGAGAGCACGGCACTAGTGTTGGGGATTTTCCCTGTTCTGGTTTGAGCAGAGGGGCGGCGCAGAGCAAGGAGCAGAGGAGCAGTGCGCGCAGGGGCAAGAGGGCCTAGCGGCGGCGGCTCTGGTTCCATCCCCTTCCTCCTTCCGCTTCTTTTCCCCCTTCCTCAGCACAGGCAACGATGAATTTGGGGGCAATCCCCATAGTAGTGGCGGTGGACAGGACAAAGAGGATGTGGCCGATTTTATAGGGGCAAGCTAGGGTTGGGCGAGTGCGGTAGACGATGGCCCATGGCCACGCGGCGCGCATTTGGCGGGCAGGGGCGCGATGCAGAGCAGGGGGAGGCGCCACTGGTCTCTGCTCGTCGCATGGTGCGTGTACGGTCACGGGAAGGAGAAAGGGGAATAGTCCCCCTAGCTGACGAGTGGGACCCGCTGACCATAGAGAGAAAGAGGAAAAAGAAAGGGGGTGCCAGCTGGGCCTGCTTGGCTATTGGGCCGAGGGAGCAAAGTTGCTCCGGGGAAAGAGATAGGGGCCTTTGTTAGACTTGGTTAGCTGGGCTGTTTTAGATAGGTTAGTCTTTTATTTAAATTTGGTTTTATCCAATGTATTTTCATACTAAGTTTGAATTCGAATCTCTTTCGAATTCAAACCTCACACCAAATGAAAACTCCAAAATAAAAACCAAGAAAATTCCAACTCACATTTATACCATAATTTGAAAATAATTTTTATATGTTTTAATTTTATACGGAGTTTGAGATGAGAGGCTAGCAAATTGGGATAAAGTTTGGTAGCACGCGAGTTCAAACAAAAAGTTTTTAATTTTTACGAAAATTCACACATGGGCAACATTCAAAATTACGGTATGTTACATAATCCTTATCATAGTATAGGTTTAGATTGGTTTGTCACCTTGGCCGAAACGGCAACAAGAAGATGATAGGCTAGGGTTACCTTTTGATGCTTACCTTTATGGCTAGGTGGATGTGATCCATACATCCCTTCGTGTTTGTATGTTACCTTTATGCAATCAATACTTCACATAGGGTTAGACCAGTAGGTTAGATAGAGAACCTTAGTGGTTTGCTTCCGATCCTTGGATTGACAAATCTAGGGAGGACCCTCCTTGGTGAAAAAGGCACCAAGTCACCCATAGGCTTGCAGTGAACTTGAGCACGGTTTTACACCGTCAACAGGCGGCGACCGATGCATTGGTGAGAGTTAAGTCTCATTATCCTGACGTTGACATGGCTAAGATCAAGGGAGGTGCTGACACCACAAAGGACCTCCAGGCCCTGGAGCTTGAAGTTGACGAGGCCGCCATGGAGGTGATGGAGAACATTGACTTTGAAGGTGATGGCGGCAACGGTGGTGACCAGTAGTTTCGGGTTAGGAGCTATACCTCCTCCACCTCTCAAAACTTGTAAATAATACTTCAGAGATATTTTGGGAAAACTTTAACGAAGTACTTGCCTTTTGCCTAAACTAGCTTGGTTGATCTTGTAGATGTCGATGTCTTGTGTTCTTGACTCGCTAACCACTACTCACGGAGAGGCTGGCTTACCGACCTCCACAGCTCAGTGTGGAGGCTTATGCGAGGTCGGCACGCGAGGGAGGAGCATAGAGCCCGGGTCTGGTGTTAACGGTGTAAATGCGTATCAAGTTTCGTTTGGACTCACAAGTGTACAAGTCCACTGCCGTAGTCAAGGGACCCTTCTTCCCTTAAGTGTGAACCCAAGGTATCGAATCCGTGGAACAATGTGTAACGCAAGATCCAATCTAATAAGCGGAAAAGCTTTGATCTCAAGAGGTTGTTTTTGCATCTAATCTACTAGATCATCAAGACTCATCTAGTCTACCACACACTGGAGGTAGCAAGAGAAAGAGAGGGGAGAACCAATCTAGAGATTGGATCGGGTCTTTTGTTGAAATCCTAAAGTACAGAAGAATGTAGCAAAACGAACCTCATTGAAAGCATGGCTCTCGTTCCGACTCCGAGGACGCCCGTTTTTCTCCTTTACCGTACTGTCACTACGGGGGATAATCTTATGAGTTAGTACTACTCGGCGGGTTCAAGAAGAACAAGATGAAGTCATTTGGTAGATCGGGTATGCACCTCTAGCCACCATGGCTACAAGAACATCCTATGCAATCTACCCGCGGGATAGATCGAGAAGGAAAACACCCAAATGGAGGCAAAATCACAATGAAAGCACTTGATGCTAAGAATCAGATTAAATCTACTGATTCAACATAGAAGTAATACATGGACAAGATCACCACTGGGATCCTACCTTGATCTTGATCCTAGCTCCTGGAACTCCGACGTGGTCTTCCATGCAAGGTTCCCACGCCGGCTAGGGGACCCTAGTCAACCATCTCGACCCTCTCCTCTCCCGAACGGTGTCCTTCTCTTCTCTGCTCCTCGGCGGCAGATGACGAATGTATTTCTCTGTGGCTCTCGGCCAGGGGGCTATAAATAGCCCGAGAGGCGGCTAGGTCAAAGGGGATGTCGAACCGGGCCTGAAATGGGCTGGGTCGGTTGGCCTAGGCCTGTTTCAGCCCGGTTTGGCACCGGTTTCTTCCCCGGTTGCTTCTCGCGCAATTCCTTATTTGTGTGCACTTGCATGTGGGCCTTTGACATCATTTCGTTCATGGTTAAGGCTTGAATCTTGCTATCCAAGCTTCGCCGTTTCCTAGTCGAGTCCCTGAAGATTTGCATGTTGACGCTTCGGTCCTCGGGTCATTTGGAGTCATGTTCATCGCGTGTCTTGACTCTTGTCGGGCTTCATGATCTTCTTCCAAAGTGCTTGATGAACTTATCCCGAAAGTCTCCTCTTTAGCGTAGGTTTCCTGTGTAAACAATAAACTCCAAAATTGACATGCAAGAGTGAACTTGTTATATACGGGGGGTTAGTTCCAGTGGTTAGAATAATAAATCAATGCCAACATTAAAGGTGAACACATGGCTAGGTTGACGGAAATTCGCTGTCAACATCTCCGCCATGCTTAAACCTTGCTCGTCCTCGAGTAAGCCTTTAATGAATATCAACATTGCCTTTCATTGCTTATACTACCACACTTGATCATACACGAGAAAACATAATGCTCTCAAGGATTTAATCATTAAAGTTCCATAATGTAGTAGCCATTATCCTTATGGAGGGTAGATATTAATTTAATTACTTCCCACAAGTAATTACCTCAAGCTCCCAAATTTCAAATGAATCTTAGAAATTTTGAAATTAAGAGCGAGATGAAAAAAGAGCTAAACCAAGTTCAAAAATAAACTTCCTTGCATCTTGCTCTTGTACTCTCATCTCATCTTGTCTCTCAAAGCCTATTCATTCTACTCCTTTCCCTCTCTCAATATATATAGTGGAAGGCTTTGTGTGGAGCTATATGGGAAAAGTTTAGTCCTACCAAGATATTATAAAAGAGATGTTGTCAAAACAATACAAGCTTCTCATGGTCTTACCGAGACTCGTCAAAAAGGTCATTGGAAAATAATGCTATATCAAGGAGGGGAGAGAAAAATACACACACTTTGAGATAGGTGGACATGTGCAAATGGCGTAGAGTGATCCCGAGGCACAAAGGAAGTCCTCGTTATCAGATTGCACATGGTTGGAAAGATGAGTTTGGATCTTAAATCTTGAAACTTTTGAGATTCCTAATGCACTTTAGAGAACTGGAGAGTTCACTTTAGTTTATTTTATTTTATAAACTCATATATTTTTTCTCATACATATTTTTCTTTTTTTCTTCATCTCTTTTTTTCTTTTCTTTATACTCATTTTCTTCTTCTTCTTCTTCTTCTTCTTCTTCTTCTTTTTTTTTCTTCATCATTTTTTATTTCCTCCCCCATGCTTAGACGTTTGCTCGTCCTCAGGCAAAGAGGTGATAGAGATAAGGTAGGTACTAGAAATGTTTTTCCTTTGGAGAGATACTTGAAATCTCAACCTTGGCACCATCTTGCGATCTTCCTTGAATTGACGATCCATACTCATACGATAGGTTGTGGTCAAGGAGGTAAACACAAAAGATGATATTATTGATTTTAAGGGTGGATATCTGGCGAGGTTTGTGAAATCTCCGATGTGGAGATACACAATGCACGGATAGAAAGGCTAGCAAAAAAAGAGATACGCAAAAACGGAACGACCAGCTTCTTAGTCTCGGGCCAGAGAAATCAAGGCCTGACATAACTCACCCAAGAATAATTCTTGTATACTCAGGTTTATGCACTCAATATATATATGGCTTTGGATAGGTAGAGCAAAATGCAAGTAGCATTAATGACAAGGTTAGCATATATATTTTTAAGAACAAATCATCTTTAACTCATCCAAAATTGAGAGCATGAAAATAACACTATGGGTCTTATTTTTATCATAACCTCCACAAAATATTAAGCTAGCATTTAATTTATTTCAGATTCATATGAAAGAGAGCATTAGCTTAATCATGCATAAAACAAGTACAAAAGTTGAGCAAAACAACAACTTTTCATCATATATTATCATGGCATCAACTTAATATTTTTACCAAAGGTTGATCAATGTGGGAAACTTTATTCATGGTAAACTTTATTTTTACCAAACTTTATTTCTACTATTATCACACATGCTGAAAATAAAAACAGAAAATGCTGCACATATATAAACTTGCACAAAAGCTGAAAAATAAAGAAATGGAAAAGGAGAAAATCAAATCGGTTTTGAAAGCATTATTATTTTCTTCTCTTCCTCCTTCTTCCTCTATTTTTCGGTGGTTGATATTGATGGTCCGGCGTGTTGTATCCTTGCTTGTTTTGTGATTGCGCCGGTCCTCCTCTAAATTGCTCCAATGGTGAAGGCGACCAGTTTTATAGCCAATGTCTGCGGTCCCTTCTTCTTGCATTTGTTGGATGGAGCACCGTGAAAACTTTGTGAGGAACATGTATGGTGGAGGACGTGGTGGCATGGCTGCCCCACTCCCCCATGCTTGCATTTGACATACTTCCTTCATATGGTGGTGGCATTGGAACCCTTCCATGGTTGTTTATTAGCTTCATGCGCAGCCCTTCCTTCGTCTTGGGCTACGGAGGACGATCCCTCTTACACAATTTTCCTTTTTAATCCTTTTTACCGATACAAGAATCCTTCCTCTAACCATTTTTTGTCCCCCTTCAACAAATAAATTCAGCCCCATGTTGGAAATAGGAACGTCAACTTGCACCCTCTCCTCTCATCTCCACTAATTTATTTTCCTTGCTTCATGTACTCGACCCCCAAAAAATCCCGACAAGTAGAAATTTTGAGTTCCTTGTAATCTTCTCTCGAAATAATTCCCCAAAAATCCTTCTAACATTTTTTCTTGGACATCAACTTGCTCTGGGCTTCCTTCTTGTAACTGAATAGTTCTCCAATATATCCATAAGGAACTAGTTGCTCTTCATCTTCAAGGCGGAATGAGAGGCATGACACTCCTTCATTAATGACCGGTGCTAATGTCATAAGAACTTCCGAATCAAGCTCCTTGTGAGTATTCACACCAACTTCATAAAGAATCGCACCAATCCAAGGTTGCTCAAGATTTGAGTAGAATCCAACACTTGGAGGGTGTCATCGAAATCATTTAGCTCGAGCCTCTTCTCAAGACGAACATGCCTCTCCTCCTCCTCCTCCGTCTTCATGATACATCCATTGGAACACCTTGGAGTGTATGGTGGTGGAGCGGATGAACGAGTTGAGCACCATGGTGGAACGCGTAGCTCTTCCGTGTGTCCTCGCGGTTTGGTGTACCGCATGGATGAACTTCATGTACTCCTCATGCCACCAAGGGGCAGCGTGTTGCTCCTCGGTGGTGCCACGTCTTCCTCCATGCTTCGGGGAGACTCGGAGACGGAGTGCCTCCTCAAAGATCTCGATGATGGCGCCTTTGATGATCGTGTCTTCTTGGTGAAGAAATTGGTGGCCATCTTCCACATTGTTGTTGCACTAACTCACAACGAGTGCACCGGGGGTTGCTTGCCGGTGGGAAAAACACACAAGGGAAGTATATGGAGGGTGGAGTTTATTATGGTGAATTTTCTCTATTATTATTGTTGGAGGGTGGTGAGTGAGGTGCACAAGTTAGGATTGATATTAGCCCATAGGGTTTGTGGATTCTTCAACATGCAACCGCCTATCAAGGTGAAGCTAAACTAATTTATTGAGGTGTGTACATAAGGCCACTTTAGCTAAACCTACAAAAGATATGTTGATGGGATCTACGGGAGCAGCGGACCCATACTCCCATTAAGCATGGTAGCTAGCCTTAGGCATCAAAGCATTAACAACATAAATGAAATAAAAAAGATTTGGCTATTACATAACAAGATCCTACAACACCATGAAACTCAAAAATTTTCCTAGGTTGTTTCTGAAACTTATGGGCTAAGAACTCAATAACACAAATAAACAAATGCATAAATTACTTACCAGGCGAAGGGGAGCATAGGGGGCTTGATCTTTCTCTGAGATGCTTCTTGCTCCCTTCTTTCCTTGTGTCCACGAGATTCACGAGATTCCATTGCCCAAATCGTTCACAACCACACCTTCGCTTGCGTGATTCATCTTCCACCTCCATTGTTTTACTTCATGTCACATCTTGTTCCCTTTCCTCTTATGCTTCCACCAATTTTCTACAAAACAAAGCCCTTGCTTCCCCCATGCTTGTCCTTTGCACATGCCCAAGATGCCAAATGATGGACATGTGATGCATCGTGGGGCACTATATGTTAATCAAACTCAAAAACCTCCCCTTAATCACGTTTAGATGCTAATCACTCCTCTAATTTTGAAAATTGAAAACTACAAATATATTATTAGAGGAGCTTTTAGGCATCACAAACAATTATAAAATTTATTTCGGTTGCACCGAGATTGATTCCTTTCATTAATCGATAGCAATTTCCTCCGGCATGACCGTGGGGGTATAGGTTTTGGTTCTAATTTTGACCAAACACTAGAGAGATATTTTGAACAAAAATAAAGTCAATGGGGCTTTAGAAAAATTCTAAATCTAGAGAAACTAATGGATGTCAAGTTGAGTGAAACCAAAAATCGTGTTGATTAGGCTCACGCGAGTCCTACCATGCATCAAAGATTAAAACATAAAGAAACATAGCAAGACTCTACTCGCGTGTTTTTATCATGTAAAACAAGCCAACCTTAACACCATGGAGAGGATGAAAGGTTGGGGTAGGTGCTGAATTTTTGGTCTTGGTTTCTCAAAAACTTGCAAACAAAACTTGGGATGGCTCAAGTCATTGGTTTATGATCAATATAAAATTCAAAAAAAATGATTGAGCAATTATAATGTCTCTAAAAATTATTCAACCACACAAAAATTTATAATATGTAAGGCGTAGAAAATTCTAAGACCAATTTACTTGAAAAACTTGAAAATTTTCTTCGTGTTGCCCTCCCGATAGCTTGACTCTTCAACGGGTTGTCCTCCCGGTAGCTTATTCTTGACATGACGAATGGGTTGCCTCCCGCCAAGCGCTTGGTTTATATTCTATAGGTAGACTTCTTCTCTTTTCTCTGGATCAACGCTCTTTGCGGGCGTTGCAATCTTGGGGGCCCCACTTCTGCACCATCCATGGCTTCGGTGTAGGTTTATTCTTCGGCTTAGTCATCTTTTTGGTCTTCACAGGCGAGCGTTGATTCATGGTCTTGATGGATGCAACATCTTTTCTTCCTTGGCTTCGTTCTCCTTTGGCTCCTCCCTTCCGATGCGATGATGAGGTAGAATGTATTTAACGTGAATATTGTTACGTACCTCGAATCATGGTTGACTCGAATGCACTCCTCACGCCATCGATGTCGAACTTGATCTCCCCTTTGCCGATGTCGATTGCTCCGACAATCTTGAGGAACTATCTCCCTAGGATGAGTGGTGATGAGGTTGATCTCCTCTCGATCTTGGAGGTGGAGTTTCTCTTGGAGATTCCAATGCTCTTCGGCCTCCGCTTTTAGATCTTGTGTTGCACGTCACCTATGCCTGCAAAATATTTCTAGATCATCCACTAAATATATGTTTTTTGCTGGAGATGCAGCCGTCCATCTCCGGTTAGGGTTGGCAAATATAAACAAAAAAAGGAAGTAAAAGAAAACTAGGGTTTAGCAAAACCCTAGATTGATTTTATTTGTTTTGCGGATGATCAAAATTAAGAAATGCAAAAAGAAAAATCAAGAGAAAAAACTAAAAATATTCACAAACGCAAACTAGATTGAATCTTGATTACTTGTTCCCCGGCAACGGTGCCAGAAAAAGGGGTTGTTGACAGTGTAAATGCGTATCAAGTTTCGTTTGGACTCGCAAGCATACAATTCCACCGTTGTAGTCAAGGGACCCTTCTTCCCTTAAGTGTGAACCCAAGGTATCGAATCCATGGAACAATGTGTAACGCAACATCCAATTTAATAAGCGGAAAAGCTTTGATCTCAAGAGGTTGTTTTTGCATCTAATCTACTAGATCATCAAGACTCATCTAGTCTACCGCACACCGGAGGTAGCAAGAGAAAGAGCGGGGAGAACCAATCTAGAGATTGCATCGGGTCTTTTGTTGAAGTTCCAAAGTAAAGAAGAATGTACAAAACGAATCTCATTGAAAGCATGGCTCTCGTTCCGACTCCGAGGACGCCCGTTTTTCTCCTTTACTGTACTGTCACTACGAGGGTTAATCTTACGGGTTAGTACTACTCGGCGGGTTCAAGAAGAACAAGATGAAGATGTTTGGTAGATCGGGTATGCACATCTAGCCACCATGGCTACAAGAACATCCTATGCAATTTACCCGCGGGATAGATCGAGGAGGAAAACACCCAAACGGAGACAAAATCACAACGAAAGCACTTGATGCTAAGAATCGGATTCAATCTACTGATTCAACATAGAAGTAATACATGGACAAGATCACCACCGGGATCCTACCTTGATCTTGATCCTAGCTCCTGGAACTCCGACGTGGTCTTCCATGCAAGGTTCCCACGTTGGCTAGGGGGACCCTAGTCAACCATCTCGACCCTCTCCTCTCCGGAATGGTGTCCTTCTCTTCTCTGCTCCTCGGTGGCGGATGACGAATGTATTTCTCCGTGTCTCTCGACCAGGGGGCTATAAATAGCCCGAGAGGCGGCTAGGTCAAAGGGGACATCGAACCGAGCCCGGAATGGGCTGGGCCGGTCGGCCCATGCCGGCCAGCCCAGCCCCATTTTGGCCCGGTTCGGCACCGGTTTCTTCCCCAGTTGCTTCTCGTGCAATTCCTTATTTGTGTGCACTTGCATGTGGGCCTTTGACATCGTTTCCTTCACGGTTAAGGCTTGAATCTTGCTATCCAAGCTTCGCCGTTTCCTAATTAAGTCCTTGAAGATTTGCATGTTGACGCTTCGGTCCTCGAGTCATTTGGAGTCATGTTCATCGCGTGTCTTGACTCTTGTCGGGCTTCGTGATCTTCTTCCAAAGTGCTTGATGAACTTATCCCGAAAGTCTCCTCTTTAGTGTAGATTTCCTGTGTAAACAATAAACTCCAAAATCGACATGCAAGAGTGAACTTGTTATATACATGGGGTTAATTCTAGTGGTTAGAATAATAAATCAATGCCAACATTAAAGGTAAACTCATGGCTAGGTTGACGGAAATTCACCGTCAACATCTGGCGACCTTTCTGACCAAGCATGCTCACAACGGCAAGAGGCCTCATACTCGTTAGGGATGGTGTCCTTAGGTCAGATGACCCTTAGGTTGGCTTTGAGCCAAGCCCCCGAGCATGTCGAGGGGAAGGAATAAGAGAGACTCGGAACCCCCAGGTTTTGCAACCCATGTGTTGGCTTTAGCCAAGCCCCCGAGCATGTCGAGGGGGAGGGTTTATTGTATGTGGGGAAGGAGGTAGTGCTCGACTCATAGCAGATGACTGCTTGAAATATTTATTTATTTAATCTAAAAGAAGGTACAAGAAAAGGAAGTACATAACTTAAATTTAAAACTATTCTACAGATAGAATCGCTGTAGAAGCTCCACGTTCCAGGGGTTGGGTACTCCTTGCCCGTCGCCCCACTGGAGTCGATATGTTGACGGGCTGATAACTTCGGTGACGATGAAGGGCTCTCCCAAGGGGCAGAGAGCTTGTGCATGCCATCGGTCTTCTGGATGCGTCTAAGGACGAGGTCGCCGACGTTGAAGGAAGTTTCCTTAACGTTGCGATCATGGTAACAACATAGCTGTTGGTCATGACGAGCTTGTCTCATGACGGTAGCGAGTCTTTGTTCTTCGAGGCTGTCGAGGTCGATGCGGCGTGTTTGCTCGACCTCTCCTTCCTCGTAGAACTGGATCCGTGGGGCTCCGAAAGCGACGTCGGTAGGAAGTACAACTTCTGATCTGTAGACCAGAAAGAAGGGCGAAAAGCCCGTGGCAGAGCTGACTTGAGTCCTGAGACCCCAAATCACATGTGGTAGCTCGGCTAACCACCGGGTGGCGTAGTTGGAGGGGTCGTCGTAGATACGGTCCTTAAGGGCTTGGAGCACCATGCCATTAGCTCTTTAGACCTGGCCGTTGCACCATGGGTAGGTGACCGAGGAGTAGTAGACGTCGATAAGGTTGTCTTGGCAAAAGTCCCAGAAGACCAAGCCAGTAAAAGCTGCACCAAAGTCGGTGATGATCCTGTTAGGCACACCGAAGCGATGCTTGATGTCTCCAATGAACTTGACTGCTTCTTCGGATGTTACTTTCGCAAAAGGTCGAACTTCAATCCACTTGGTGAATTTGTCAACGGTAACCAGGATATGTTTGTAGCCACCCGGGGCGGTACGAAACAGTCCTACAGCGTCGAGACCTCACATAGCGAAGGGCCATGACAGAGGAATAGTGCGCAGGGCCTGAGCTGGCAGGTGCTACTGTTTTGCAAAGAATTGGCATCCTTTTCACCTCATTACGAGGTCTTTAGCATCAGTTACGACTGTGGGCCAATAGAATACAGATCGGTATGCTTTGCCGACCAAGTTTGTGGATGCTGCGTGGCAGCCACACTTGCCGCTATGAATCTCAGCTAAGAGCTAGAGACCTTCTGATCGTAAGATACACTTCATCAAGATGCCAGTAGAGGTAGCTTTCCTGTAGAGGTCGGAACCAATCACGACGTAGTTAGCACTTGGCCGCGTGATGCGTTCTCGCTCTACTTTGTCATCGGGGACGAGCTGGTCGAGTATGAAGTCTATGAAGGGCTTGCGCCAATCATCCTCTTTTTTCTGACATTAGCACGTCGCGGGGAGGTGCTGAGTTTTGGTCGTTTAGAGGTGGTTCTAGATTATAGGGATCCAGAAGCTTGATTGAAGACTTGCGTAGGTCTTGGACGAACACGCCTGCTGGGACTAGAGCTCGTCGAGAGCCTAGTTTGGAGAGTACGTCAGCAGCTACGTTGTTGTTCCGTGGGACGTGCTGGAACTCGATCCCCTCGAAGTGGCCTTCGAGTTTACGAATCTCAGCGTAGTAAGCATCCATCGTGTCCTTGACGTAGTCCCACTCCTTGTTGACTTGCTCGATGACGACCTTGGAATCGCCAAAAGCCAGTAGTCGCTTGATGCCAAGGGACACTACTATTCGGAGCCCGTGGATCAGGGCTTCATACTCTGCTCCGTTGTTGGAGGCCTTGTAGTGGATTTGCAGGACGTACTTGAGTTGTTCCTCCTAAGGGGAGATACCTGCACCTGCTCCTTCGAGGTTGAGGGCGCCGTCAAAATACATTATCAAGTGCTCAGGCCGCTCCTTGGGAGGGGGCATCTGGATCTCTGTCCATTCAGACACAAAATCTGCGAGGATCTGTGACTTGATCGCCTACCTGGGGCAGAACTCAATGTCGAATTCTCCAAGCTCGACCGACCACTTGACGATGCGGCCGTTGGTGTCGCGGTTGCGAATGATCTCTCCTAAGGGGAACGAAGACGGAACCACGATCTTGTAAGCTTGGAAGTAGTGGCGAAGCTTTCTTGATGTGATCAGGAGCGCATAGAGCAGCTTCTGAGGTTGTGTGTAACATGTCTTAGCGTCGGCCAGGACCTCGCTCATGTAATACATAGGTCGTTGAACAGGATAGGCCTGCCCTTTTCTTCTCGCTCGGTGACGAGAACCATGCTGACCACATTGGTGGTGGCAGAGATGTAGAGTAAAAGGGTTTCCTTTGGGATTGGAGGTGTCATGACTGGTGGCGTCGTCAAGGACTCTTTGAGAGCCTCTTAAGCTTTCTGGGCTTCGTTGTCCAATACGAACTTGTCAGCCTTCTTCAATAGCTTGAAGAAGGGTAGGCCTTTTTCACCGAGCTTGCTGATGAAACGACCTAGGGCCGCCATCATACATGTGAGCTTCATGACATCTTTCTTGTTGGATGGCTTGGCCATCTTGCGAATAGCATCGACCTTCGCTGATGAAGCCCAGAAGCAACCCGGAAGGCACACTGAAGATGCACTTGGTTGGGTTCAGCTTCCACTGGAACTCCCGTAGATTGGCGAAGGTCTCGGTGAGGTCGGCCATGAGCTTGTCTTCCTTTGTGGTTTTGACAACCACATCGTCTACGTAGGCTTTAATGTTTTTCTCGATTTGGGACTTGAGGGATTTCTGAATTGCCTTCTGGTATGTTGCTCCAGCATTTTTGAGGCCAAAGGTCATGACCTTGTAGTAGTATATGTCGTGAGGCGTTATGAACACCGTTTTGTCTTCGTCGTTGGGATGCAGGGCTATCTGGAGATACCCTGAGTAGCAGTCGAGGAAGCAAAGTAGGACGCTACCAGCCGTGGAGTCCACGACCTGGTCGAAACGAGGAAGAGGGAAAGGATCCTTCGGGCAGTGCTTGTTAAGGTCGGTGTAATCGATACACATCCTTAATCCACCAGTTTTCTTTGGTACAAGAACTGGGTTTGCGAGCCAAACCGGGTGTTGACATTCTCTAATAAATCTTGCAGCTAAGAGCTTACAGACTTCTACTTCTATAGCTTGTTTTCTATCTTTTGCAAATCGCCGGAGCTTTTGCTTGATAGGTCGTGCGGTCTTGTTGACTTCAAGTTTGTGCTCAGCCAGTTCCCTCGGGACACCAGGCATAACGGATGGACTCCATGCGAAGATGTCAGCGCTGTCCCTAAGGAAGCTGGTGAGCGCGAGTTCCTATTTGGGGTTGAGGTCTGCCCCAATGACGACTTCCTTGGATGCGTCAGGCAGGCCGAGGCAAACCTTCTTGACAACAAGACTTGGGTCCAAAGCTGTGGTTGTACGCTTCTGCTCTGGTACCTGTAAAGTAGTTTGGTCGACCTTGGCTGCCTGGGCGACCATGATCGTCGCTGCGGCTTTGATCGCTGAATCCTTGGTGAGCTCGACGGTGACACTTTCACAATTGTAGGAGATCATGATGTCCCCGAGGACGGAAAGGATTCCGTTTGACGCTGGCATCTTCATGATGAGGTAAGTGTGGTGCGGTATAGCCATGAATTTGGTGAGCATAGGTCGTCCGAAGATAGCATGACATGAAGAGCGGAAGTCCGCGACCTCGAACGTCAGGTACTCTGTGCTTAAGTTCTCCTCTGTGCCAAAGGTGACAGGTAGGCATATACGACCTATGGGGTACGCAGCATTGCCGGGCACAACCCTGTAGAACGGTTCATCACAAGAGGTCATCAATGAGGGTCTTAGGCATCCAGGACCCGTTGACTATGAAGTTGACGACCAGCGGGTAGGTCCCGGGGTTAGGGATGTGAACCCAATGATCTTTCCTGGAGAAAGTGATTGGGAATTCAGACCACCGCAGAGGTCGCGGGTTTTCAGTGTTGACGTGCCCGATCTCCCTGGCGTTTGATCGGGTCAATCTGTTGCTTTTGATCGCTTGGCGACCTCCAACGATGAAGTTGATCTCGCGGTTGGCCTTCTAAAATGCACCATTGGGGTTGCCCCCTTTGGGCAATGGTGGCGGGGTCCGCTCCTTCTGGTTGTTGTCGTGGTGACTGTGGTCGTCCTGACGACGTCGATCATCATGTCGGTCGTCTCATCGGTCGTTGTGACGATCATCACGACGATCACTTCTGTGGTCGTCGCGCCTGTCGTTGAGGTCATCGCGACGATAGTCGTCGCGCCTGTCATCGCGGCGGTAGTCGCGGCGGTAATCACGTTGATCCCTATCATCGTTGCAAGGATAGGGCCTGCGATCACGATAATCTCATGGATCAGGTCAACGGTTACGATTGTCGAAGCGTTGACCACCGTTCCGGTCCTCGTTGTTGTTGCTTTTGGTCTTCTTGGAGGTAGACGAAACTCCAAGGGAGCGCTTTAGCTGCTCGCACTCCCTCATGGTGTGTTTAGCGTCGCGGTGGAACTGGCACTGGTCGTCCATGACCATATTGAAGTCACCTGCAAGGAAGGTGGAAGGTCTTGGTGGATCTGTCACATAAGCTTCGCCAGAATGCTTGCGTGACCTGGTGCCTCCATCGTCGTGATCTTCTCCGTTGAAGTCGTGCATCACCGCATCTTGAGTGTCGACCAGTTTGTCGACGTAGGCCATGAGTTCACCAATGGTGTGTCGTCAACTTCGTGGATCTTCTCGAACAGCTTGATGTTGGTGATCCCCTTCTTGTAATAAGCGATTACGTCTTCGTCTTTGACACCTGCAAGGGTGTTGTGGTTCTCGAAGTAGCGGTTAGTGTACTCACGGAGAGTTTCATCACGTCTCATCCGTACTCTGGCGAGGTGGTGAGTATTGCTAGGATGATTGTAGGTCGCCTGGTAGTTTGTCATGAAAAGGCGAGACAATGTTGCCCAGGAGGTGATACACTCTGCTGGGAGATTGTCGAGCCACAAGAGTGGTGCCTTGCCCATCACAAGGGGGAAGTATCCCACCATGTGGTCTTTGTTTCCTTCAGAGGCGAGCGTCGCGATGCTGTACATCTTGAGCCATATACATGGGTCGGAGTGACCGTCGTACTTCTCAATGGCTGGCTTGAAGTCCTTGGGGTATCTGATTGTCCGGAGATGCCGTGAGAACGCTGGGAAATTGTTGACCACTCCCGGGCTTGCTGATGGAGAGTGAGCAACAGGGGTGATGTAGAGGTCGTTGGGAGGGCCATTTGTCGGTGTTTAAACCTCTCGACCTCCATAGGAGGTACCCGCAGCAAGGTAGAAGGTGGGGATCGCCATGATCTGGAACCTGAAGGTCTGCGCGAGGACACAAGACACAAGATTTATACAGGTTCGGGTAGCCAGAGTAGCTATCCTACGTCTTGTTTGGAGTAGTATATCGCGCCCTGCGCTCGGTGTTGTCCCCGGAGGGATTGTCGATGTTCGGCTAGGTACCCGACCCTCCTTTATATAGTCCAGGGGGAAGGTTCCTAGTCGGTTACAAGGCAGGAGTCCTAGTAGGATTACACGAAACGAGTCCTAGTAGAATTACAGGGGAATTTTGGTAGGAGTCCGTCTTCTTCCTTCCTTGCATGAGTACCCGGGGTGTATGCCCGACAAGCCCCCGAGCACATTATAGTCGAGAGTAGTAGTTCGAGTAGTCTTGAAGCCTCTTCGAGTAGTTCTTGAGCGTCCTCGAGTACTGCTTGGAGAAGTCTTCAATAGTACTTGAACTGCCACGAGGCTGGAAGGTGGTCCAGCTCATTTGTCTTGAAGTCGAGATTATATGGAAGTGCAATTGCGAAATCGCACTCCATATGGAGTATTCCCCGAGCCTTAGGTTGAGTTGTAGACTCTGGCTGAGGGTCAATCTTGATTCAGCTTCCGTCTTGAAAAAATCAACTGATGGGTGTAGCCTAGTAGCCCCCGAGCCTTGGAACGATTGATGAATCAATCCAATGGTCTTCAGTGTTCGCGGAAGTCATCATCCAAGTACTCTTGTAGCGTTCAGCCCCCGAGCTCGTCGCCAGGAAAGCCGCAGGAGCCACGTCGAGTAGTTGTTGGTGCTGAGCCCCTGATCTAGAGAGCTAGCGAAGACTACTCGAATTGTCATCGAGTAGTAATTTGGTGCGTAGCCCCCGAGTTTGGGAACTAGCTGCACCGATGGAGGTACACGGAGCGTACTGGAAAGTCATCGCAGGAGCTTGACCTGAAAGTAAAGATGCGTACATTATGTAGCATTTTTGTAGAAATTGAATCTACTAATGACAGATACAAATATGAATACAGATGTAAATGTCATGTGTCATGCTTTTGTTGTGGTCGTTAGGCGTCGAGTAGTTAGCCTGATGTGGTTTAGCACCCAGTCTCTTTGGTAGCTGTTTAGCCATAGCCGCTGGGGGCGTGGAGGCATGACAGGAGAGCTGGTTTAAGGGCCTGGTCTTTGAGGAGCCTGTTTAGCCATAGTCGTTGGGGGTGTGAAGGCATGACAGGAGAGCCGAGGCTTTGTGCAGATCAAGGCGTGTGCTACTAGAGCGAGACCATTAAGAGGTAGACGAAAGTAGTCGGCGAGGCGACAAGAGAGAGCGCGTTTGCTCGTTGTTCCGCATGGCGGAGAGCAAGATTGCACAGTGCCTCCTCAAGGTGTAGCCATTGTGCGCCTTCAGCACTCGGTACACAAAACGTCGTGGCAAGAGCCTCCTAATTTGGTGCACCAAGCCTGTGACAGTCGGTCTACATCCCCGAGGAATAATTGGCATGGTGTAGTGGTCGGCAGTGGATCCACGACGGTTGTTGTTGATGGCGTAGTAGTCGCTCTCGACTAGTTTTTCAATTAAAACTAGTCGAGATGAGTAGTCGACGTTGTTCAGCAGCCGGAAGCTGATGTAGTAGTACTTGTGTACATATGCTGCGTACTTAGAGCGGAAATCTTTGAAGCTTCCATGTGCCCTTCTTATGTGCGTCAAGAAAAAAGTCTTGGAATCTTGTAGGCAGCCTTGTGTGTACGTAGCACAAGTCTACCAATATTGATGTGCACGTGTAGTAGTCGGATTACTTGATCTTGGTGCTCTGCTTGGACCAAATAGCCCACATGAGCTAGCAGCTTGACTTCGGATCGTAGAGGACAGAGGACAGTGGAGTCCTGGACGGATACGAACAGCTCAGAAGCTGGAAGCAGTGGCCTTCTCGTGTGCGGGATCGACGACTTTGGGATCCGAAACAGGATCAAATTCGATGTTGATTCCTCCACGGTTGGCACTTGACGACGAGTGCTGATGTGAAGTTGTTGTGGTAGCTTGATTTGGAAGAGTGGTCCTTCGAATCCGCGAGATGATCGTGACGATGGCCCCACGGTGGGCGCCAGCTATCGGTGTTTAAACCTCTCGACCTCCATAGGAGGTACCCGCAGCAAGGTAGAAGGTGGGGATCGCCATGATCTGGAACCCGAAGGTCTGCGCAAGGACACAAGACACAAGATTTATACATGTTCGTGTAGCCAGAGTAGCTACCCTACGTCCTGTTTGGAGTAGTATATCACGCCCCGCGCTTGGTGTTGTCCTCGGAGGGATTGTCGATGTTCGTCTAGGTACCCGACCCTCCTGAATATAGTCCAGGGGGGAGGTTCCTAGTCGGTTACAAGGCAGGAGTCCTAGTAGGATTACACGGAACGAGTCCTAGTAGAATTACAGGGGAATTTTGGTAGGAGTCCATCTTCTTCCGTCCTTGCATGAGTACCCGGGGTGTATGCCCGACACCATTGTCTTGGTTGTATTGGGCACGACGCAGGAGTTCCTGGTCATGCATGATCCGGAGATCCATAGCTTGAATGGGGTTGTCGGCGTCAAGGGCGTCGGGAACCCCGTGTTCACGGTCATAGTTAGCACGTCGAGCTATCTCCACTTCATCTCTTATGCGGTGACGCTGGCTTCCTTCAGCATGATTGATCTGGACCAGAGGAGGCTGAGCTCCTGCATTGTGTCTTGGATGTGGGGCGGCATTCCCCTATATGTTGGCAGCGTTGGCTGCATTGTTACCGGCATTACCAGCAGCGTTGGCCGGAGCGTTTGCTGGAGCATTAGCCGCAGGGTTGGCTGGAGCATTAGCTGCAGCATTGGCAGCGGGGTTGACCGGCTGCGCTACTTCATTTTTGCCTCGTCCCTCTTCAGCCACCGGGTCGAGGGGACCCTGGCAACGTCGTCACTGGCGAGGACGCTCTGATTTGCTTCTGGAGTAGGAACTCGCTGAGGATCTGCTATATCCGGGACCCCTTTCTTCGATCTGAGCAGCGGCGACGCGGACGTTGGCTTGGAGACGTCGGACCATTGGAGAATCTTCGAGGTGATTCAGAGCGGCAAGAGCAGCTCCCAAGTTGGTTTGCGGCGAGTTGTAGACTTCGAGTCCATCGCGCTCGAAGTCCCTGAGGAGGTCTCGCGCACGCAGTCTGTTGGCACGAGGTGGATCATCATGGCGTCGTTGTTGTGGGGCAGCTGGTGCCGCAGGTGCTTGCTGCCCAACATTGGCGTTGACTTGTCCAGCGTTTGCTGGTTGTTGGCTTTCACCTGGGACAGTGACAGCGAGCTCTTGTTGTCGTTGGACGGCTCTGGCAGCATTGGCATTTTCACGCTCTTGACGTTGCTCATCTGTTTCTCCGTCTTGCGGCGGTACATCCGCAGAGACGACTAAGATCTGGCGATCTAAAGTCTCGAACTCTTCTCCCGGGTATTTCGGGGAGATTGTTGTGTGGGCGACCTGGAACGCAAGACGGTCCAGAGACGACTCTTGGTTCATCTGACGGTGGTGAGTCGTGGTGAGAGGTCGGTGAAGCTTCTTGAGGACACGGCACTAGCGCACTGTGTGTTTGGACTTCTCATGGATAGGGCAGAGTTCGTTGAGATGATTCCTGCAGCTTCCATGATCTTGGGTCTTGGGTCCAGATTCAATCTGGATCTTGCGCTTCATGAAGCGTGATGCTACACGAGCTGCATTGCGCAAGCCAAGAGGCATGCTGGAGGGTGACGAGGTCGTGCGAGGGCTTTTGACGCGCTCACAGACTTTGATCGTGTCAGAGAGCATGCCCTCGACACGATCGATCCCGGCGATCAGGTCGCTAGGAGTGGGTGGGTGGGTCTCTGACGACAGATCTGTTTCGATCTGTTGGTTGGTGGTGACCGTGTTGCCTTCGATGACGAAGCAGGCGGCTGGAGCGGTGGATGTCGCCGGCATCGAGCCAAAGCAGATGTCGACGGGGTTGGCGAGGATGTCCGCCATGCTCTCTGGGAAGATGACGCCTTTGGTCGAAGCCATCGAGTTGCACGAAGAACCTTGACTCAGCCCCTACCTGGCGCGCCAACTGTCAGATGGTGAGATCTGGGCAGCCCACGGGGGTGTTAATCCCTGTGGTTTAGTTGTTCGATGGGGAGGAGTCTAAGGCTAAGAACTCGAAGGTCGCACACGAGTATGCGGAACACAGAGAATACAACGATTTTTTACTGGTTCGGGCCTCCGGAGAGTAATACCCTACGTCCAGTTGTTGGTGTAGATTGCTTGAGGATTGGATCGATTGTACAAGGGTCACCTCGCCCGCCTTATATTGGCCAGCGGATGAGGTCGGTTCCCAGACTCCTGGTCAGTTACGACCAGGAGACCTAAGTCTACATTACACATCTTGCCATATCCCGTCGGTTTGCTTTGGTCGTAATCCACCGAGGTCTTGTCTTGTACGCTGAGTCTTGAGGTTGTGATGAACTAGGTCATCTGGGGAATCTTCCGGAAGGCCTTCAAGAAGTCGTGTGAGCAGCCAACTAGGTCGGTTGGGCCCACTAACAGGTCAGCGGTCTTTTAGTAGGACGGACCCACTTGTCAGGGACAGCCGTGAGCCTGGTCGGTGGGGACCCAGGGGTACCCATGTCTCACAGAATGTTGGGCTAGCCTCTTCCTAGGATTCCATACCTTAGGCCTTTCTGTTCATAACAACGTCATGCTTGCTTTTGTTACTCCAGAAAAGCAAATCTTGATTGAACCTATATTTGCCCAATTGATACAATCTGCTCATGGTAAGATGACATACGGGTTCGATATACTCTTATCTTCAATGAATGGCCCCACTTTCAATGCAAGTCGAAGCATATGGTTGCCCGGATGATCGAATGCTGTTAATGAGAATGGTAATTCGCTTTTCTTTACAATAGGACCCAGAGATTTCTCGGTTCATCATGCTATTGCTCTAGGTTCGCATACAACTACATTGATTTTAGTAAAGATGCTTTAGATGCACGCGGTACAAAATTAATGTCGGATAAAAAGGATTTCGGATATAGTTTTCCTTGTGACGACCTAGGCCGCAGTGGTACTTGTGATATTTCCGCTTGGGACGCATTTTATTTGGCAGTTTTCTGGATGTTAAATACTATTGGGTGGGTTAATTTCTATTGGCATTGGAAACACATCACATTATGGCAGGGCAAGGTTTCACAATTTAATGAAGGCTTCACTTATTTGACGGGATGGTTAAGAGATTACCTATGGTTAAACTCTTCACAACTTATAAATGGATATAATCCTTTTGGGATGAATAGCTTATCAATATGGGCTTGGATGTTCTTATTTGGACTTCTTGTTCGGGCTACTGGATTTATGTTCTTAATTTCCTGGCGTGGATATTAGCAGGAATTAATTGAGACTTTAGCATGGGCCCATGAACGCACACCTTTGGCTAATTTAATTCACTGGAGAGATAAACCTGTGGCTGTTTCCATTGTGCAAGCAAGATTGGTTGGATTAGCCCACTTTTCCGTGGGTTATATATTCACTTATGCAGCTTTCTTAATTGCCTCAACATTAGGCAAGTTTGGTTAATTTAGTTATTTTTTGTACTGTATGTCTCAAAACCTAGTTCATTACTCTTGATGGAGAGGGAGGATCTGCCTTTTTATATTTTTTCTATTTATTTTTCCATCTAGGATTAGAACCATATACTTGGTTATAGGAACGGCACATTATGGAAAAAAAGTTTGATTCAGAGCGAGAAGAAGCGGCAGAAATTAGAAAAAAAATCATAACACGAACATTGGTGGCAAAAGAATGCCTAATGTTGCTCTCTACCACCTGGAAAGATGAATGCCATGGCTGGAATACTCAATGCTCGACTGAATGTCAATTAGATGGATGGCCTCACATGCAGGTCCATTAAAATACTCCCTACATAAAGATTTGGCAGATGGAGAATATAGCATTAGAACAGGTTGCATGGAATAGAGTGTACAATACGTTCTTCCAAAAGGTATACCTGCCCATCCCCTATAACAAAAACTTTCTCGATTGATAAGCATTATGGGGTTGATGCTAGCAGTTCTAAGGTGGACTTCATGCTTCCACAGACCACAGATAACAAAATTTTCTACTGTTACAAAATCAAAACTGCCAGATGGAGTAAGTATGACATTCAAACGACCAGGCAATGGCCTTGACTTAACAGGAATGCTCTCCCATGTTTTCCTTCCCATTATAACTGCATTCTTCTTGGCAGGGTCAGATATAGCAAGTGTAAGCTCCTTGAAGAACTTAAGGTCACCAATCCTTGCCAATGCCCATGTTACAAGTGGCAGCAACAGCATGATAGTTCCTCTGAGGGCCATTCTGTGAATCACCATTGGCTGGAGCTGTAGCCATTGCTACCAGTCGGGACGACTGACAACAGTGTAAAGAACTTTTTTGCTGCTCACGTCCAAAAACTGAGGCTTTAAAAATTGTGAAATGGATAAACAGACAATGTCGGAATATCTCGTAACCTGAATATGAGAAGGACGCGGCTAAAGCACGACCGTCCGCACGATAGTCAGTCCGCGTGGCCTATCCTTTTTTGGCAACTTTTTGGTTTGGATCAGATTTCCCGCATGGTCCCCCACACCGCCTAGGCGCGAAATATAGCGCGCGAAGCCGTGCGCCCGCCGTTCGTCTGGCCCATCTTTTCCCGTGAAAACCCTAGTACGCGACGGAGAGAAAAAATGCGATTCTGCTCGCCGGATCGCCGGAACAATCATCAAGGTGGCGGCGCCACCGCTCAAAAAAAAACAAGTCAAATCAACCGTGCAAAACAAAGAAAACATCACAGGTAACACCCAGATCCTAGATGTTTTTGGTGTTGTACCTAGATTGTTTGGGAAAATACACAGATCCATGTTCAGTTGCTTGAATCTTGGCAGGA
The DNA here is from genome assembly GCA_947561735.1 of Cenchrus americanus. Classification (NCBI taxonomy): domain Eukaryota; kingdom Viridiplantae; phylum Streptophyta; class Magnoliopsida; order Poales; family Poaceae; genus Cenchrus; species Cenchrus americanus. Next base: position 76,319,067 of record OX387245.1, on the reverse strand, counting down.
AAAAAGGGGTCAGATCCCACATAACTAGGTTCATGATCACACATAATGATGTTTCTCTTGTGTGCCTTCAAAAAAAACTTCCACATCCTTGCACATAATTGTAGGTTTTTAACCTGATTCTGGTGGATACTTCACCTTATCCGGCACCGAAAAAGCATCTTGTGCAACACCAAACTCACCTTGTCTGACTCAGCCTGCAACATCTGCAAAAGAAAACACATCAAAGAAATAGATGTTAGTAAAACTTAATTGGAAAATTGCTTAATTATATGTCTTGTTATGCAGAAAATGCAAAGGCATGCTGCTTTATATGTGTTATACTGTTACTTTTTTTGTTTGTGCTATACTGATGTTTCTCAACAAAAATTAACTAGACCTTGCTTTTGTTTAGATTTCTGTTCATGGATTTGAATGAGTTACCCACAGAATTTGATTATGACTTCCTAGATGTCGAAAGTGCAAATCCATTGTATTGCACTCAACTGATCTTAGAGCCTGCTGGTTTGGGTGGAAGAGATCAGGCGCAGGGTGAAATCTTTATGCCAACAATTGATCTTATTGACAATCAAGCTGCTGTCCTAGATGGTTCAAGCACTCACAGCAATGCAGTTGACAATCAAGTTGCTGTCCTGGATGGTGGTAGCACTCAGAGTCATGCTATTGGTGTTGTTTGCCCTGCAATTGTTGCATTGGATGCCCGTGTCATTGCTGTTGATGGTGAAATTGTTGAGGAAGTTTGGTCTACACCACTTATTCCATACACTGGACAAACATTTTCCAGTAAGGAGGAAGCTAGGGAGTACTACAATTGTTATGCAAAGGGAATTGGCTTTTCTATCCGTACGAGCACTACGCGTTTGTCTACCATGACTAGGGAGCAGCGCAAAGTGACATATGTCTGCAACAAGGAGGGCCACGGCAAAAAAGCAAGGTAGATGCAAATACATGTGAATCTGATGATGATGATTTGGTGGAAGAACATTCACAACCTGAAGATAGTGCTTCTGGCGGAGATGAGAATAATAATAAGAAAAACTGGATGGTGGCAAGAAAAGAAAAAGGGAGAAGATGTTGTATACGGACTGCAAAGCTAAGATTGTTGTGAAACTTATTGGGGATAGGTGGCATGTTATCAACTTTGTTCCTTACCATAACCATAATCTTGTGTTGAAACCATCACTAAAAAAATTCTTGAGGTCCCACAAAGGGATCCCCAAGCCTGAGAAGGATTTTATTACCATGCTCCACGGTTGCAACTTGAGCACGAGGCGCATAATGCGACTCATGAGTGAGTTCTACGGGTCTGCGCAGCAAGTTCCGTATGAAGGCAAAGATGTTGGCAACTTTAGGTCGACAATTAGAAGGGTGGAGAAATTTAAGGACATGCAGGAAACTCTGGACCGCTTTGCTGAGCTTCAGGACCAGGATCCTGACTTCTATTTCAGAGTTAAGCTGGATGAAGATCATAAAGTTCAGAACCTTTTCTGGGTTGACAGTGCAGCGAGGAGGGCGTACATTGAATCATACCATGATTGTGTTTCGTTTGATGCAACTTACATGACGAATATGTAAGACATGCCTTTTACTCCTTTCCTTGGAATCAATGGTCATGGGCATACGTTTCAGTTAGGATGTGCATTCATCAGGGATGAGAAGACATCTAGCTTTGTGTGGCTGTTTGAAACTTTTCTGTTGGCAATGAAAGGCAAGGCCCCTCTCAACATTATAACGGATCAAGATGGGGCTATGCGAAGTGCAATTGCTCAAACAATGCCCAATACTAATCACCGTAATTGCCGCTGGCACATAATGGATAAATTTTTGGTACTGTAGGTCCAGTCCTTGATAAGGATGAGAAATTGGAAGATGATTTCAAGAAGTGTGTGAACCACACAGTAACTCCTGCTGAATTTGAGGCACAATGGATGGCCATGATGAGCAAATATGGCTTGCAAGCGAATGGGCATTTTCAGCGCCTCTATGCAATCAGAAGTAGCTTTGTTCTAGCACACTTCATGCATTGCTTTTTCCCGTTCTTGCAGTCAACCCAGCGCAGTGAGGGATTCAACGCAGTACTGAAAAAGTATGTTAACCCTAACATGTCAATTCTGAATTTTGTTAGGCAGTATGAAAAGATCCAGGAAATGTCACACCCGACTTTCCGAAGAAAACCAAGTGCATACCTATATGCATGCCAGGATCAAGTTTCATGCATATAGTGACATAAAAGTGAATACAGAAACAGTATCACGTAAGAAAAAGAAAGATTATCAGAGATTTACGCTGAATCCTGGAAACGAAGGCTCCAAACATCACGGGCAATCGGCGGGGGTTGCGTACGCCTAGCACTCCACAACATCTTCACGTCATCTTCATGTAGCTTCCTCCTTCTGAACAACATTGTTTATAGCAAGGGTGAGCACTTGTCGTACTCAGCAAGTGTGGAGAAAAGAATGAATGCAAAGGCTTTATAGTGGACTGGGCTATAAGCATTTAAGCAATTTTAGTTGGTCAAGTTTTATTAGCACCTGATTACTAATAAAGTATAAGTTTATACCAACCCACATTAAGCATAAGATAAGAGGTATGCCATAAGCACATGGCAAGCATAACCAGAGAACACGATTTAAGTCCATCTTCAAGTTTAATTATCATGTGAGGGTCCAGGCCGCCCTTGACCGTGGGCACGGCTAATCGATTAGTTTTACACTCTGCAGAGGTTGTACATCTTTACCCACAAGTCGCGTAAAAGTCCCGAAGAACTTTAAACCCAACCATGCGATGCCGGCCAAGCATCATACCACACTACCGAGGTGTGATTGCATAGGGACGCTACGAGGCCTTTACAAAGAGTCCTCCCGTGCGTATTAGTCCATAGTAGTATGTCATAGAGGCTATCTTTCGTTCCACACTTCTATTACGGACGGTAAGCCATAGAGTCTTCCGTTCCATCACCGCTCCGGAATAGAAGTAGCCATAAAAGCATTCCTCCGTCCCAACCTACTATGCGAGTAATAACCACACAAAGACTTCCCTAATTAATCGGCCAAGACCGAGCCATATAGTCCTTGTGGTTGCACCGTTGTCCCGGGTGGTCGCTCCATGTTCCGATTAATCATATGATCTTGTATTAACGACCAAAGATATAACACAGAGGTAACATGATTCATCATTAATGTTCATTTAAACCACCATAACCCAGGTATAGCAACTAAGCATAGCTACCCAACATAAAGATAATCCCGTTTGATCAAGGCACAGGATAAATAACACTAGTCAAACCTTAAACATGGGTCCCATCATATTAATGCAAGCATATGCAATAAGTGATTAAATATAGTTCTTAGGACAAAAGATCAAGGACACACTTGCCTTTAACCAAAGTAATGTCGTTGCTCAGAATCTTCAACTTCTTGCTCTTCCAAGCTTCTCGAATGGCGTTCACTCTAAGCGCGTCAATCATCAGGCACAAGCATGCAAAGCAAACACACGAGTACAACTAAGAACAATACACCAATCGAAAGAAAACTTTAAAAGAGCGCACAAAAGAAACGACTCGATTAGATGGATCACTAAAGAACACAAAGTGTGCTAGGAAGGGAAAAGGCTTGGTTAGCTTTAAAGAGATGGTTGCGGAAGATTGAGCAAGAACCGGAAAGATCACATTGAGATAGAGCTCGATTCTATGGTTACGCAACGACGAAAGAACGATAAAAACAAAACTAAGGTCGAAGCTATCGAAAGGTTATTATCAAACAACGAGAGACTACGTGCTTCATATGTTTTAATTAGAAAATAATGTGGCAAGAATATTACCAAAACAGGTTATATTTAATTAAGAAAACACGATAAGCCTAATCATATTTTATTTGCAACATTCGAGTAGAAGTTATGTCAAATTAACAATTAGTTTAAAAAAATAAGTATAAGATATCTAGACGAGTAACTTTATGTCACGTGTTCAACTAAACATATTTAATATTGAAAAGGCATGTATGAAGTCATTAGGCATATTAACTTTATTATGAAAACCGGTGTTTAACTCTAACATCTTTTATTTAGAAAAACTAGTTATAAATAGGGATTAACCAATTACATCATGATTAAAGACAACCGGATTAGAACCTAATCACTTTTTATTCATAAAAGCATTGGAATAGGAATTAGTCAAGATTAACATGCATCTTTAATATTAAAACAAGTAGCAGGTGATACACGTGCTAACGCATAAGTTATGGTGAAACGAACTAGAACAAGCACAAACGGACTATCAACGCATAAGAGAACCTTAAGATGGGTTTAGGAAAACTAATTTACGTAGAGAACTAGATCGAAGGGCAAGAAGCGAGCAAAAGGTGAGCTAAACTAATTAGTAAAGGAACCGATAACAAGATTAGCTGCGAAGAAAGGTATAGCTACGAAAGATTGGGCGTAAGAACATAGCTGATTTATAAAAAGACAACCTAACGAGAGATGGGATAGACATCAACTAGCTAGATGCTGATATACAAGATTCTAAGATAAACATGAAACAAGAGTGAATAGATTACTTGATAGGCAAATGAGCAGTGCAAATTACTCACACAGATAAAGCTACTAAGATAACAGAAACTCTAAGGCTTGATCAGATGCACACGGTTTAGCTTGGGCCAACACTAGAAAGATTTAGAGCTTCGGATAAACTTGACCAAAAGAGATAAAGGCGATACCGAACGTCTAACGAATTGTTTGCATAACTAAGAGAACAAGGCTATGAGATTTGGATTTATTTTAATTAACAAAATATATGTAAGGATATTTCGAAATAAAATATCCTATGTTGACATTAATGCCATATTAAACTTTATTTATGAAACCGGTGTAAAGAACTAGTCAAGTTTTTATTGATAAAGATTCATATATTGATTAAACCGATTAAACATTTTAATTTAGAAAACTGAACTATATGAACAAACTAAACGAAACTTTGTAATTCGAGTAGATCATATTATTATCAAAAACAGTATTAAATTGGTATTAATCAAGATTAACATTTATTTATAAAGCCGGAGTAAAAGCCTAATCAACTTTTAATTATAAAAGTTAATTAGTCATTAAGCAAATTAATATTTGACTTATGGAAAACCGAGTAAAAGATCTAATTAGATTTTATTCATAAAAGCATGTAAAGTAATCATTAATCAAATTAAATTTGCTTATGAAAAACGGTGTATAGATCTATATAGATTTTATTTATAAAAAGCATGCATAACTAGTCATTAATCAAAATTATTATTAATTTTATTTTCAGAAACAAAACATGATGAAAACTCACCACTAACGCGTGCTTTACTTTATTATGGACCTAACGCAACTTGAACGGATGAAATCGGAGCTAAAACGAAGATTTGGTGAGCAAAACAAGATTGCAGGGACCTAGTCGCGATTAACCGTAGATTTCAGGGGTTAGCAAAGAAACTCCCGAGACACATCAAACAGTGCTCGCGAATGGATAAAATCTAGGGGTTAGATCTGCAAAAAGTTTCGGGATGGATTGGATCTAGGGAATCTAATCTTTCCAGGGGGTTTTCGAGGAAAGGTGCAAGACTCAAAAGTGGATCTACTTATTTTCCAGATTTTGCGGGGGGGTCAAGTGCAAAGCTGCCACCTTATCTTCTTCCTCCTCGGGACGGACGGACCGAACAGGGGCGGTCCAAGCGCGGCGGCTGCGGTGGCCATGGGCGCCGGCACTCCGGCGGCTAGGAGCTTGGATGAGATGCAAAACGGAGAGAGGAGATCGAGAGGATCGCGATGATGTGCTCACCTCGGGCGGAGGACGCGGGAATCGGCGGTATTCGAAGGTCAACGGCGGCGGAGCTCGGTCCGGCGAGCGGCGCGGGCCGGCGCTGGCCGGTGCGCCGGGCGGCGGCGCGGGAACGGCGCGGGGAGGCGGCCTAGGGCGCGGGGGGCGCGCGCGCGGGGCCGCCTTTATAGGGGGCGCGGGGCCGCTCGCCGGCGGCGGCGGCGGCCATGGCTGCCGGCCGGATGGGCCCCGCCGGGCCGGCGCGGGTGGGCGGGCGGACCGGGTCGGGCCTTCGGGCCCGGCCCGTTAGGATAGGTTTTTTTTTTCTTTTTTTTTTCCGAAATATTTTCCGGTGCATACGAAATTCCGTAAAAAAATCCGGAAAATACGTTAAAGCACGAAAAATAGTCAGAAAATCCCAAAAATTCCAGGAAAATTCCTAGAGCTAGATTAAGACACGAACAACCCAAATAAAGCATTTGGTGCTCATGAAAAAGATTTTAGAGCCTTCTATTAAATAGAAATAGCTCAAGGAAAATGAGAATTAATTCCAGAAAAATCCGGAAAATTCTCGGGAGAGTTTGGACAGCTCCTAAACGCATTTTTTTGAAACCTTTTTGCACTCAAGAACCACTAGATGCATCGGCTTGAATGCAACACACATAACTTTTATTTAATTTAGAAAATCAATCAAAGGATTTTTCCTATACTATATTCCCTGTAAAGAAAAATAAATGTTGGAAAAATTTTAAAATTATGAGAAAATTGTTATTTAATTTTTTTTTTCTATTCACATCCTGAAATTGGAAATTTCAGGGTGTGACAAATCTACCCCCCTTAAAAGGAATCTCGTCCCGAGATTCGAAAAAGGCTAGCAAGAGACAAGGGTTTATTTCGAACTCTTTTCATATCCTTCAACAATATTCTTCCTTTCCTATTACCGAAATCTTTCCCATGACCTAACTTTTATTAAAATCCTTAGGTATCGGGGGTCTTGTCTTGCTTGTGTCGTTGTCGCCATTCCCTCTTAAAATGACGATCAAGAAATTTCTTCGGGCATCTGTTGATAAAGTGTCCACTAGCTTTGCAATAAAAACAAGCTTTACTTTCCCTAATATTCCGACGATTCGTGGGGTCTCATAAATCACGGGTATTGTGACACCATGAGGATATTCTAGATATGCATCTTCATTGTGATCTTCAGGAAAACCTTGGGCTTGAGACATATGATGTAGGTGAGAATTGTTATTGGCTTCCCCGGATATTCCCTTTTTCTCTTCTTACTCATGATCTCCTGTAGCTTGCTTTCTAGCCCAACGGCTTTGTTGATTAAATCTTGTAGACTGGAGTATTCATGTAGGCTTAGTATACTTTGAAGATCTTCATTCAACCCTTTGATGAAATGCTCTCGTTTCTTCTTATCACTTTCGGTCGATCTTGGGGCATACAGAGATAATTGAACAAACTTATCCCCGTACTCAGTTACCGTCATCTGTCCTTGCTTTAAGTTAAGGAACTCCTTCCTCTTGAGCTTCATCGCACTCACGGGAGTATGGTGTAAGATAAAGTTGTCTTTGAATTCCTTCCACACAATACTCTCGGAGTTGCCGATGTCCATTGATGTAAGAATTCCACCACTCGAAGCTGCTCCCGTAAGTTGCCAAGATGCATACAAAGCTTTCTCTCCATCATTGCATTGTACCATATCTAGCTTTTCTTCAATTGTCTTGATCCGGTCTTCGACTTCTAAGGGATATGTGGTACCGGAGAACATTGGCGGCTCGGTCTTCATGAACTCGCATACTTATCGTCCGAGGGTGGATGTGATAGCGCATCTTGGTTGTATCCATAGTCATCACCGTTCCCGTAGCTTTCTCCTTGGTTTCCTCCTTCTTGGTTTTCCATCGGTTGGTAGGTAAAGATATTATCAGAGGGGAACAAGAGTAGTGCAAAACGAGTGGGGGAGAACAAGGAGGTGGGAGGTACAAACGAAGAACCCAACTAAGCAACGATGTTATTGCGGATGTAAGACCCACAATACACCAACACTCACTTCAAAGAAACGAATCAATCAAGTTCATAAAACCAAGCATCATCATGCAAACACACAATTCCACCAATCAAGGCATAGCTAAAGGGGAACGACACTACGCGTTGTTAATGAAGTCAGGGAGTATCCTCCTATAGATCAGATATATCTCCCAGCAAGGATATCCATAAATGATGGATTTTTTTCCCAGATCAAGGAGTACGAAATTATGAGTTCAATCCAACTGGAATCACCTCAATCGGAGGTTCAGAACTCGAGATATGAATTAAAGAAGACGGCTATGTCAGCAGTGTTGGCAGATTCTGAATGCTCCACTAATTCGTAGGTATCTCCCTGGATACAAAACGAATACTGCTGAATTTTGGATAGAATGAAGCTGATGAAGTTCCTGAACTACTCCAATTGGATTTACCTCAATCGGAGGTCCATAGCCCGAGATATATAATAATGAAGGTAACTGGGTCAGCAGAGTTTACAGATTCTGATAGCTCCAATGTTTCGAGTATAGCTCCTGGAACAAGTACTGGATAGGGCTGAATTTTTGGTAGAAATTCACTTATGAAATTTGTGAACTAACCCAACTGGTTTCATGTCGATCGGAGTTCTGTAGCTCGAGATAAATTTAAAACAGCGCCGATGTGTCGGGCAGCTGCGCGAATAGATGGAATGTTTAGGGTAACAATTCCACCAATCAATCAAGGGGGTGTTTATTGCTTGAGGGAATGAATAGGCGAGGTCGAAGAGATGTTCAAGGAGAGTGAAGATAAATATACAAGAACTCATGGTATAGAGAAGAGAAGATGGTTAAGATGTGAGAACCTTCATCAGAGAGGTCACGGATAAGGTAAGGAGTGATTGTAGAACAAAAGAGGCATTAAAAAAAACGACCAGTGCTAACTAGGCTTACGTCCTACAGTCGATACAGCTCTGATACCACTCTGTCACACCCGACTTTCCGAAGAAAACCAAGTGCATACCTATATGCATGCCAGGATCAAGTTTCATGCATATAGTGACATAAAAGTGAATACAGAAACAGTATCACGTAAGAAAAAGAAAGATTATCGAGAGATTTACGCCGAATCCGGAAACGAAGGCTCCAAACATCACGGGCAATCGGCGGGGGTTGCGTACGCCTAGCACTCCACAACATCTTCACGTCATCTTCATGTAGCTTCCTCCTTCTGAACAACATTGTTTATAGCAAGGGTGAGCACTTGTCGTACTCAGCAAGTGTGGAGAAAAGAATGAATGCAAAGGCTTTATAGTGGACTGGGCTATAAGCATTTAAGCAATTTTAGTTGGTCAAGTTTTATTAGCACCTGATTACTAATAAAGTATAAGTTTATACCAACCCACATTAAGCATAAGATAAGAGGTATGCCATAAGCACATGGCAAGCATAACCAGAGAACACGATTTAAGTCCATCTTCAAGTTTAATTATCATGTGAGGGTCCAGGCCGCCCTTGACCGTGGGCACGGCTAATCGATTAGTTTTACACTCTGCAGAGGTTGTACATCTTTACCCACAAGTCGCGTAAAAGTCCCGAAGAACTTTAAACCCAACCATGCGATGCCGGCCAAGCATCATACCACACTACCGAGGTGTGATTGCATAGGGACGCTACGAGGCCTTTACAAAGAGTCCTCCCGTGCGTATTAGTCCATAGTAGTATGTCATAGAGGCTATCTTTCGTTCCACACTTCTATTACGGACGGTAAGCCATAGAGTCTTCCGTTCCATCACCGCTCCGGAATAGAAGTAGCCATAAAAGCATTCCTCCGTCCCAACCTACTATGCGAGTAATAACCACACAAAGACTTCCCTAATTAATCGGCCAAGACCAGAGCCATATAGTCCTTGTGGTTGCACTGTTGTCCTGGGTGGTCGCTCCATGTTCCGATTAATCATATGATCTTGTATTAACAGCCAAAGATATAACACAGAGGTAACATGATTCATCATTAATGTTCATTTAAACCACCATAACCCAGGTATAGCAACTAAGCATAGCTACCCAACATAAAGATAATCCCGTTTGATCAAGGCACAGGATAAATAACACTAGTCAAACCTTAAACATGGGTCCCATCATATTAATGCAAGCATATGCAATAAGTGATTAAATATAGTTCTTAGGACAAAAGATCAAGGACACACTTGCCTTTAACCAAAGTAATGTCGTTGCTCAGAATCTTCAACTTCTTGCTCTTCCAAGCTTCTCGAATGGCGTTCACTCTAAGCGCGTCAATCATCAGGCACAAGCATGCAAAGCAAACACACGAGTACAACTAAGAACAATACACCAATCGAAAGAAAACTTTAAAAGAGCGCACAAAAGAAACGACTCGATTAGATGGATCACTAAAGAACACAAAGTGTGCTAGGAAGGGAAAAGGCTTGGTTAGCTTTAAAGAGATGGTTGCGGAAGATTGAGCAAGAACCGGAAAGATCACATTGAGATAGAGCTCGATTCTATGGTTACGCAACGACGAAAGAACGATAAAAACAAAACTAAGGTCGAAGCTATCGAAAGGTTATTATCAAACAACGAGAGACTACGTGCTTCATATGTTTTAATTAGAAAATAATGTGGCAAGAATATTACCAAAACAGGTTATATTTAATTAAGAAAACACGATAAGCCTAATCATATTTTATTTGCAACATTCGAGTAGAAGTTATGTCAAATTAACAATTAGTTTAAAAAAATAAGTATAAGATATCTAGACGAGTAACTTTATGTCACGTGTTCAACTAAACATATTTAATATTGAAAAGGCATGTATGAAGTCATTAGGCATATTAACTTTATTATGAAAACCGGTGTTTAACTCTAACATCTTTTATTTAGAAAAACTAGTTATAAATAGGGATTAACCAATTACATCATGATTAAAGACAACAGGATTAGAACCTAATCACTTTTTATTCATAAAAGCATTGGAATAGGAATTAGTCAAGATTAACATGCATCTTTAATATTAAAACAAGTAGCGAGGTGATACACGTGCTAACGCATAAGTTATGGTGAAACGAACTAGAAACAGCACAAACGGACTATCAACGCATAAGAGAACCTTAAGATGGGTTTAGGAAAACTAATTTACGTAGAGAACTAGATCGAAGGGCAAGAAGTGAGCAAAAGGTGAGCTAAACTAATTAGTAAAGGAACTGATAACAAGATTAGCTCTGAAGAAAGGTATAGCTACGAAAGATTGGGCGTAAGAACATAGCCGATTTATAAAAAGACAACCTAACGAGAGATGGGATAGACATCAACTAGCTAGATGCTGATATACAAGATTCTAAGATAAACATGAAACAAGAGTGAATAGATTACTTGATAGGCAAATGAGCAGTGCAAATTACTCACACAGATAAAGCTACTAAGATAACAGAAACTCTAAGGCTTGATCAGATGCACACGGTTTAGCTTGGGCCAACACTAGAAAGATTTAGAGCTTCGGATAAACTTGACCAAAAGAGATAAAGCTGATACCGAACGTCTAACGAATTGTTTGCATAACTAAGAGAACAAGGCTATGAGCTGGATTTATTTTAATTAACAAAATATATGTAAGGATATTTCAGAAATAAAATATCCTATGTTGACATTAATGCCATATTAAACTTTATTTATGAAACCGATGTAAAGAACTAGTCAAGTTTTTATTGATAAAGATTCATATATTGATTAAACCGATTAAACATTTTAATTTAGAAAAACTGAACTATATGAACAAACTAAACGAAACTTTGTAATTCGAGTAGATCATATTATTATCAAAAACAGTATTAAATTGGTATTAATCAAGATTAACATTTATTTATAAAGCCGGAGTAAAAGCCTAATCAACTTTTAATTATAAAAGTTAATTAGTCATTAAGCAAATTAATATTTGACTTATGGAAAACCGAGTAAAAGATCTAATTAGATTTTCTTCATAAAAGCATGTAAAGTAATCATTAATCAAATTAAATTTGCTTATGAAAAACGGTGTATAGATCTATATAGATTTTATTTATAAAAAGCATGCATAACTAGTCATTAATCAAAATTATTATTAATTTTATTTTCAGAAACAAAACATGATGAAAACTCACCACTAACGCGTGCTTTACTTTATTATGGACCTAACGCAACTTGAACGGATGAAATCGGAGCTAAAACGAAGATTTGGTGAGCAAAACAAGATTGCAGGGACCTAGTCGCGATTAACCGTAGATTTCAGGGGTTAGCAAAGAAACTCCCGAGACACATCAAACAGTGCTCGCGAATGGATAAAATCTAGGGGTTAGATCTGCAAAAAGTTTCGGGATGGATTGGATCTAGGGAATCTAATCTTTCCAGGGGGTTTTCGAGGAAAGGTGCAAGACTCAAAAGTGGATCTACTTATTTTCCAGATTTTGCAGGGGGTCAAGTGCAAAGCTGCCACCTTATCTTCTTCCTCCTCAGGACAGACAGACCGAACAGGGCAGTCCAAGCGCGGCGGCTCTGGTGGCCATGGGCGCCGGCACTCCGGGCGGCTAGGATCTTGGATGAGGTGCAAAACGGAGAGAGGAGATCGAGAGGATCGCGATGATGTGCTCACCTCGGGCGGAGGACGCCGGAATCGGCCGGTATTCGAAGGTCAACGGCGGCGGAGCTCGGTCCGGCGAGCGGCGCGGCGGCGGCGGCTGGCCGGTGCGCCGGGCGGCGGCGGCCGGGAACGGCGCGGGGAGGCGGCCTAGGGCGCGGGGGCGCGGGCGCGGGGCCGCCTTTATAGGGGCGCGGGGCCGCTCGCCTGGCGGCGGCGGCGGCCATGGCCCGCCGGCCGGATGGGCCCCCGCCGGCCGGGCGCGGGTGGGCCGGGCGGACCGGGTCGGGCCTTCGGGCCCGGCCCGTTAGGATAGGTTTTTTTTTTTTTTTTTTTTTCCGAAATATTTTCCAGTGCATACGAAATTCCAGAAAAAAATCCAGAAAATACGTTAAAGCACGAAAAATAGTCAGAAAATCCCAAAAATTCCAGGAAAATTCCTAGAGCTAGATTAAGACACGAACAACCCAAATAAAGCATTTGGTGCTCATGAAAAAGATTTTAGAGCCTTCTATTAAATAGAAATAGCTCAAGGAAAATGAGAATTAATTCCGAGAAAAATCCGGAAAATTCTCGGGAGAGTTTGGACGACTCCTAAACGCATTTTTTTGAAACCTTTTTGCACTCAAGAACCACTAGATGCATCGGCTTGAATGCAACACACATAACTTTTATTTAATTTAGAAAATCAATCAAAGGATTTTTCCTATACTATATTCCCTGTAAAGAAAAATAAATGTTGGAAAAATTTTAAAATTATGAGAAAATTGTTATTTAATTTTTTTCTCTATTCACATCCTGAAATTGGAAATTTCAGGGTGTGACAGGAAAAATGCCTCGTTGCTCAGGAAGGTGAAGAATTTAGGACTGATGACAGGGAAAGGAGAAGGTGGTCAAAATTCCCTTTAGAGAGGCATGTGGCTACTGTCTACACCAAAAAAATGTTCTACAAGTTCTCCAAGGAGTTTGAGAAAATTGCAGAGTATGACGTGAAGCCTGAAAGTCAGTTGCATTATTTGTTGGTGCCTAACAATGTTCATGTGTACGGGTACGGCAAGAGATCGTACATGGTGACGATAATTGAAGATGAGGAGATTTTCTACTGCGAGTGCAGCAAGTTTGACAGAGATGGGATGGTATGTTGCCACATTATGAAGGTGCTGACTAGTTTAGGTATCAAACAAATACCTGATCGCTACTAACTGAAGAGGTGGACACAAAAGGCAGTTGAATACACTGAGAAAATATCTGCAGTAGTGAGTGTGCAGCCTGATTTTATTGCGCGTGGCATGCCCTTGAGCAGCAGCAAAACATTGTGGTTCGCCAACCTGTCTACAGCGTTTGCGGATTTGGCAGCTGAGGGATGTCTTTCAAAAGAGAGGTACACTATTATGCAGACTCACATCGGGATCATGGGCTCCAAGATTGATGAGATTAAGAAAAGAAAGAAGAGCAGCAGACAGATTGGGAGCAGTGTTGCAATATGTGTCCCTCCTGTTGTCTCGGCTAATGCTGGTGCTGTAGGGTCTTTAGTGGTTTTGTCTACTACCAGTGAGCCTACTATAGGTAAGAAAGAATTATTTTTATTGCAAAAAATTAGCACAACCTTTTGTTACATGTAACTATAGACTTACTTCAGTTGTAGTTACAGGACCTGTGGGAAACCCACCGAGATCCAAGGTGAAAGGGCGTAAGAAAGAGAAGAGGCTTAAAAAAGGGATGAATGCAGAACCTAAGAGGAAGAACAAATGCCGCATTTGCAAGTCAACAGACCACAACGCTGCGCGGTGCTCCAAGAAAGCGGGAGAAGAAAGATTAGGAATAGAGAGTGATTCGGTTCAGCAACTTCTGTCGCATGAATCGGAAAAGAAACAGGACCATATGGTGAAGAGATGGAAAGCAGCTGCTTGCTGCTCTTATAATTATAAAGAAAGTGTTTGTGTAACTTAAAAGTTTAAAATATCAACTATATCATCTAGTTACTTTTTGAAGACATCAAAGTTGATGAGCTGGTGCTTTTAATATGTAAATTTAAATGATATAAGTTGCTGGGCTGCGGGGCATACCTATTCCAAGCCTAATTCCTCTTCCACTCTATGTCATTCTCTTCATGATTGAGCCAACTGTATGTTAGTAGTTTGCGGATGTTCGGCATGTCGCTCCCCTTGAAGTTGTAAATTCTCTGCCCATCCCAGTGCTCAGCATGTAACAACATGTGGTACCCGCAGTCATGACTGCGTTGGGGAACAACAAAACAAAACAAGACAGAAAAATTAATAGTTTAACTGAGAAACAAATAGACGGTGAGGAAACATAGTCAGGAAAGAAAATGGTGCTTACTTGTTCGTTTGTTTTGGAACACTGATTTCAACGAGTTGATAATCTTCTATTTGTTTGTTAGAGTCTTGATAGTGAATGGATCACAACTTCATAATAGCTTCAATGAGGTTGTTGCAGCAGTTCCTTAGATTAGGGTCTTCTAGGCTTCTCATTGAATCTAACACTTGAAAACACTCATTGCGGATGTTGAGTGTAAGGAGGAAGTAGTGGCTGATGTTGTTTTCAAGAATTTAAAGGACTGGGAACATGACCTGCAGGCAAAAGGGGCGCATTTTAGTTGTTGCTATTGGAAAAAGACATGAACAGCAAAAAAATATTTAAAATGCAACAGGATAGAACAACATACCAAATGTCTGTGATCTAAATGGTTAGTATTTTTTTCTAACTACACGCTTCACCTCTAACCTGTCAAGCTGTCCTGATAGCAAAATCCCCTACAATTTTGGAAAATATTTAGTTAATTCCACTAAGACTGTTCCGTGAAAAATTGTAAAAAAGGTTTATTGTAACAAGTCTTAAAATGTAATCTATATATATCTAAAATCAAACAAAACAATATCACAGCAAACAAATGGTATAATCACAATATCTTTGTTGCAATTTCAGACTCATGCGCAACTATTAATCACATACATATGGTTAAAAAGGGGTGTTATATTTTTGTATCCTTTATCTCCTAACCCATTTTATGATCAACAAACAAGAGAATCTTTAGGAGGTATAGGTACGCATCTTCTCATCACCATGTACAATGCAAAAAGTGTTAGAATACCACTCCCAAACATTTTAGCAAACAACAAAAATCCAAATAAAAATTCAGTGACTAGTGTTGTGTTAAAAACCATGGAAGAAAATTTCAGTTAGCAAAACAAACATATAAGGATGCTCACGGCAGCAGAGACAAAACCTATCCGTGTAAGCAGGCTTCAATGCTAAATCGCAGCACCGAACATCAACCATTGCAAAAAGTCAACGTCTCCATCAACCATTGTAAAAAAGGTTTCACTACAAAACATCTTGCGGTCCATGACGGTAGATTTTCGTCACGGATCATCACAATTTCGTCATAAAATGGCATCTATGACGAAATTTTAAAACGTCATGTATTGAGCGTCATAGATTAAGCGTCGTGACGAACTAACGTTTTCGTCATAGATTAACGTGATCTATGACGTTCTCAAGTCATCATAGATTAGTGTAAAGCCCATTGAACCCAACCCGAAACCAAAAATCTGTGACGAAAGTGATCGTCATGGATTGACTCGCTACGTCACTTATAGAGATGAGTTGGTTGCTGACGTGGCTGCCACGTGGCGCTGATGTGGCTGCCACGTGGCGGAGACATGGTTGTCCCGTGGCGATGACGTGGATGCCGCGTGGTGCTGACGTGGATGCCGCGTGGCGCTAACGTGGCCAAATTCAATACCGGCATACATAAATGATGACATCATCACATTTTCAGACCACTGCCCATAACAAATATGGGCCCAATAATTTTAATAGAATTCAGCCCACTTGAAGATTACAAATTCAACCCATGGATCTCATTTACAAAATTAAACAGAATAAGCATCAGAATAAAAAACTGTTCATCTTGGATTACAGAAAATATAAAGTTTTCATCCATCAAGAGCTTTATCTCACTTCTTGTTCTCCAATTTTTTTCTGAAATTAAAAGAAATGTAACATTAGTGATTATCAGAAGAGCTCCTGCTTTAACATAAATGGGTGATCTACTTTTGGCCGCGGATGGACGAACATGCATCAGATTTAACATCTATAGGATGTACATGGGGTGTCAAAAACTGCACAAAACAACTAAATGTAATATATATTGTGCTAGACAAACAGTTCACTGCAGAACAAAATAGAGACCAAAGAGGATACGAGCTACTAAGTACAGATATGCAGCATGTGCAAAGAAAATACTGAGAAAATTGAAGCAATCACAAGCCATTTGGATGCACACATACAACATATGCAATGAAAGCATCTCCACTTACAAAATCCAGTAACATTAGTGGAATAGCCAGGTAGCACTCACTGGATGCAGCTCCAGGATTCAGATCCGCCATCAAGTACACATGCACATATCAAAAACATAAGATAAGAGTCAGTTAGAGATAGTAGATCAGCAGTGAACATATGAAAAATGAGTATTGTTCATTTCTTAAGATTTCCTCCAATCACAAATGATATTGGCTAAATTGATGCTTGAACCAATCTACTGCTGATACATCACAGTACCCAGAAAAGATCATCAGACCAATCTACTAAAGAAAATTCAATAACCTTCAGGGCTTGCATTTTATTGGGCCACAACCTTTACAATGATTCTGTCCATAGGCCAAAGATTCAAATAACAGAACGAAAACACTTACTCTTCCCGCACTTAAGAGCGAAGAGCTAGGAGGAAATGGTTGTCCAGCATTTGCATCTTGGCCTGCAATGAGTATTTTAGCAGCATGTCATGTTGAACTATGGAACTATGAACAAACATCACAGAGGTAGTTAAGGATTCAAATTGCAAAGCAAAAAAAAGGCATATTAATTCTAGTCGATTTATTAGATACCCAAAAGGAGATATTGCCAACGTATATTTAGATTAAGTAGTTCTTCCAGAAACATGGCCTGGATTGGTTTTCTGCTAACCAGAGATCAATACAAAATAAAAATGAAGGTATATGTACCATGATCACTCCCTCCCAACTAAAGGGAATCAGACAGGCATAAATAATTACTCATATTCTACTCCTGTTTGTATTCTGTCTTCTCAAGATAACACCAGGATGAACAAATGACAGCAACTAGCTATTTCAAGAGATCAGTAGGTACTCGGCCAAAGCAATCAAAATGTTAACTGCATATATTTTCATTGTTTTGGCATCCATCAGGTCAATACATACTAGCACCGGCAACCAGAACAAGAAGCGCAAGTTCTGAAAACCCACTAGCCGCCATTGAGGTGCTACTTTTTAATCCCATTCCAGTGATACTTGAATGGATTCAGGGTGAACCAGCACATAGTACAGGAGCCTATTGAAGAAGTCGTATATGTTGATGTACCTCGATAGATGTGGAGGAACCTCCACTCATTTCCGTGCAAATCCTTGGCGACAAGCTCCTGTGACGGTCGTTGCTGGCTGTAATCTGCACACCGATGAAGGACCGATACGGCGAACCAGAGAGGGGGGGAGTGAATGGGAGCCGATAAAAATTCTTCTCGAAGGAGATGGAATCTCCTACAAGATGAACACGGCTTCCAACACACGTCTCCGACTCACTACCCAAGTTAGCCAAGCCCACGTAGCCACTGGAGTGCCACTGGACCTAGGAACCAACACACACACCCTTCCGACTCGAGAACGCAGCGGAACACCAAACCTCGAGTCTTCAGACCCACACCGGTCAGACCGGTGAGCACCACCGGTCGAGCCAGGTCCCCGCTGGTGAACCGAGCAACTTTCACTAAGTGGCTCTACACCGGTCGGACGGTGATACACACCGGTCGGACGGATCGCGGCACGAAAGCCCCCAAGGCACCAAACGAGCCAACCGAGCCACCAAACCGACCCAAACTCGAAACGGCGGCACCACAGGAAAACAACGAACACACCCAGACATTCACCCGAGCAAAAACCCACCGAGGGTTGCCGGTCGAGGCCGGTCCAAGAGCACGGTCGGACCGATGTAGCACGGGCGGCTCGGGATGAACAGCACCCGCGGGTCAACTCCTCCAAATCCAAACCTCGATCTCCCGAATCGCTCCACGGACTTGAACAAGACTTTGGGGATATTAGGGACACCTCATGAGGAGTCCATAGCCAAGTTTAATCCCACCAAAACTCGTCCAAAAAGGAGGAATCAAGGAAATCCCGCCAAGAGCACTTCCAACCCAAGAACTCAAGAAACCCCAAAATGGAGCACCTTTACTCACGGATTTGGGAGGGGAATCACAGCCCAAAGAACCACGAAGGGTTCCCACAAATTTCCCCCATCAAATCCCCAAGAGAGAGGTCCCAAAAACAACCCAAAGAAATCACCAAGAGAGGGCTCCGAAAATCACCACCAAGAACAACCGGGGAAAACACATCCAAACCTCGAGGAACCACGCCGAATCATCTATACATGAAACAAAGGTTCATACAAGGTCTAGCAAGCCGCCCGATCATCCATCCCTCTCAACAAGATCTCTCCATGAAGCTCTCTTGCTAGTCCTATGGAAAACCTAAGGAAAATAGGAAGGAAAATAGGAAAACAAATGAGCTAGGCTTCCAAGAGTTGGCTGCCATCCTCTCACCTCTTGGGTTATATGGAGGCAACCGAAAGTCTAAAAATCCCTTTCCTAATAACTAGGGATACAAGCCCCTCAAGGGCGGATTTGGAAGTCTCCATGTCTTCACCATCGGACGGATGCCCGGCGACCGCACCCTGCGTAGCCTCGACGCAAGCCATGCGATCCCGACGCGTGTCCTCCGCTTCGAAGTCTCGGACTGCGTCGTCGCACACCGGTCGGGACCGGTGCTCCTCACCGATCGGGACCGGTCCCCACCGGTCGGACGGTCGGACCCACCGGTCGAGCCGGTGCGGCGGCTCTTCTTGCTCCGTCTTCGGTTCTTCGGTCTTGGCTTTGTGGATCAACCAAGGAACCCGGTGGTTTTACGGTGAACCACCGGAAACCCCGCGAACTCGGTGTAGCCTCCGCCAATCTCCACTCATGACTTGGCTCCCACGTAGTCCCGGCTCAACCTTGGTTTTGAGGCTCAACCAAGAAACCGTCCACGACTTCATCTTCTTGTTCATGCCACCATGCGGCCCACACTTGACCCCGGCCGGCCACCGGGTCCCTCGAACGAAGCCTACTTGTCTTCCCCAAACCTGGAGGCCTCACCGGCGACGACCTTTCACGCTTGTTCTTCACCCGCACCAACACCGGTCAAGCCGCAACCCGCACCTCGCAATACTTAGCCAAGAATCAGTCCACACAACGTTGTCAATCACTCATCACACAAGGAAGCGACCATCCACCGGTCCTCGAACCACACATGGTCCTCAATCTCCCCCTTGACGAGTGCATTGACAACACCCACACAAAACTAACAAGAGAGAAAAGAAAAAGAAAAGAAACGAACAAAAAGAAACTCCAACAAGTGATCGAAAGCCAAACAAAGGCAAAGAGCAAGATCACTTGAAGAAGACAAGTCTCGGACCCCTTAGGCAAGGGCAACGGCTCGACACATCCAAGACAAAACAAAGCTCAAGCAAAGAGCGCAAACCACCAAAGCAAAGCTCGAAAAACCACAAAAAACTCCCCCTGCACACATGCAAGCTCCCCCTGAAACAATGCACCTCCCCCTGGACGAATGCATGCAAACCAGCTGAAAACAGGGAAGCTGCAGCAACTTCAGCTCACACCGGTCAGACCGGTCATCACCACCGGTCAGACCGGTGCCCAACATGTGCACAGTACCAGCACTCACACCGGTCAGACCGGTGCTCTTCACCAGTCAGACTGGTGCACAACAGAGCCCAGAAATGGCTCGAAACCACCTGAAAACCTTCTAAATGCGTCCAGCAAGCCATTTCAAGCTCAAACTTCTCCCCCTTGTTGGCAATCCATGAATCAAGCCAAAAATGCAAAACTTTCAACCTAGAGCTTCTCAAAGAGACAAAATTCAACAAAGAATGCTACACATGTCCAAATGAGCAAGTTAGATACTCTACGGCTTCGTATCGATCTCAACTACATGATCACCAAGTTTCACAACCATTGGACGAAGCTAAGATGGATTTTGGCAATTTTGCGAAAAACTTGCCTCTCATGAGCAAAGTCCTAAACATGATCAAAACATATCAAAATGGCAAAGCCACACAAACTTCATGCTAGGACGACCATTCTAATCATAAGACCATCACAAACACCCACAAGCACCTCATGTCATGTCAAAGCCACCGAGCCATGTGCCTACTTCTATGTATGAGACTTCTCATTGGTAGGTATCATGCAACGGTTTAGCACCCAAAGCAAATTAATTTCAGCACATATGACATGGGAACATAATTTCCAAGCATTTTTCTTTTCATTTTCAGATTGATAAATGGTACATGAAATGTCTTTGCGACAAAAAGGAACTTATGCTCCTCCACAAGATAAAGCAAGAGGGCTAAACATTCATGATGGCAAATGAGCCTTTGGCCCCATATGATCAATAAGCTAGCTATCCAACCACAAATTAAGCATAGCAAAGCCACTAAACATGTCAAGATCATATAAAGGCATTTACACATGAGAGAGCATACATGTGACATTTTCAAAAACATAGCTATCAACCATGGATTATTCATCGAGATCATCAAGAGCTAAGCCAAACTAACCATAGCATACCAAACAAGCTCACAAAGACATATATCTCATTCCATGGTGAACAATGTATATGAGAGAAGCTTTTCCTATCCAATGCATATGGTACAAAATGCATGCAATCTAAGATACAAGGATGCCTATACATCATGTTACATATGCCATGCCAAATGCAAGAAATGCACAAAGGAAAGCTATACATATGCTACAAAGGAGCTCCCACACACAAAGCTCACTAACCACCGGCTCCTCGAGGGGAGGCAAAAAGGGCTCGACACCACCGGCAAAAGAGCAAAGGAGCACAAAACTCACAAGCTCCCCCTAAATACATGAGATAGAGAAGGAGCAAAACAAACCAAGTGGCTTGACCAAGGCCACACACTCGAAGGTCACAAATACACTTACCTTTATCATTTCTTCACAATTCACTCATCCTTGTCCACCATCCTCGAAAGTGATGCACCTACATGTCACCACCGGGATATGAAGCCGAAGAACCACCCCCCGATATCAACCAAATGTTCTCCGGGCCATCCACCTGCAACTCAAAACCAAGAGCGAGAGCGAGCAAACGACTCAACACTGGGGTTAGTTCCAAATGTGTAAAACCAGTGCCTAGCCATTTGCTCGAAAGTGGGGTTAGCACAAACCAAACCATCTTTCCTACCAAAGCTACCTCCACGAACACCACCACGGTAACCACCATGAGGTAACCAAACCTCTCTACCTGAAGAGGACCCAAACCACGAAAGAAAAACCCTGGACTGTCCCTCCTCTCCTTCTCAAAACTACGGATCCTCCCATCCCCGTATTGAGCACGAGGAGGAGAATGCCTAGCAAACTGACCTCCTGCAAACTCTCCAGCGCAACCACCAGAACCATGAACTCCAGAACCAAACCTTGCACCTGTACGAGCACGAAACCCAAATTGCTGCCTGTCCAGGCCTGCACTGGTCTGACTAGATTCCCTCACCGGTCTGACCGGTGTAGCCTGGGCAGCAGCACCTCCAACAGCCTTCCGCTCTCCCCAAGCCCGAACAGACTTCACACTCGCCTTGGCCCTGGGCAACTGCACACGAGGCTCAAGTACACCATCGAAAGGGTGGTACTTGTCCTTGTTAGCCCACTCCATCGCCATTCTCTCCTCACTCTTCCTCTTGAAGCAAAACGCTCTCTTGTGACCATCCTTTCCACAAAACTCACAATGGAAACAGATCAATCTGGGCTTAGGCTTAGGATGAGGCTCTTCACAAGGCTTCTCACTTGGTTTCTCACTAGGCGTTTCACTTGCCTTCTCACTCGGTTTTTCTCTTGGTTGGTTTAGCTTGCATGCAAACTTCCCTTTGGGTGTGGGTTGTGGTGGAACTGAAACATTCCCAAATTTCCTTTCTCTCTCACCACTGCCCTCACTAACCTTATCCAATCCCAAAGCCCAACCGTCAAAGTGCTTACAACTAGCAATCATCATACCAAGCTGAGGTTCTTGACTCGACAACCAGCTCAGCGCTTCACGCAACTTATCATTCTCATCTTGCAAGCAACCAACACATTTTGCAAGATCCAAATTCTTCATAGCATGCAACTCACATGTAGAACAAGAAGTAGGAATAGGCACTTTCAAATCAGCCTCTAGCGAACCAATGCGAGAACGAAGCTCAACAATTTTCTCATGCAAACTAGGGCAAGAAGTGCAAGCACCAAGCAAAGTGGGTCTAGATTGTAGCTCAGCCAACTCAACCCTAAGCACATCTAGTTCCTCACACTTGGAGGCATACTTCTCCCTAAGATCAGTCAAGTCAGCTAGGAAAGCGGAGCAATCAGCACAATCATTTTCATCAGAAACAACAGGGCTAGCCTTAAGCGAATCAATTTCAAGCTTGCTATCAAGACCGAGCATCCTCGAGCAAAGATCTAAGCTCCTTCCTAAGCTTCTTAGCCTCTCTAAGCATGTGATCGCGATTATCAAGCAAGTCAACCAACTCCTCATTATCCTTACGCAAAGAAGAGAGCTCATCACATACCTCATCCTCGGAATCCAAGTCCGAGGCGTCCTTCTGGCTTCTCTTGCTGCTCGAACTGTGAGCCATGCCGCAGAAGTCGTCCTTGAGGCTTAGGCCCGTCACACAAAGGCCGTTAAGATACTTGCCGAGGTTCTTCTTCTTCTTCTTCTTCTTCTTCTTCTTCTTCTTCTTGTCATCCTCTTCGTCTTCATCACTTGAGCTTGAAGTCGTGTCCTCGGAATCGGACTCGATGTCGCTTGATCTCTCCATCTTCTCTCGAGACCGAGCCTTCTTCCCATGTTCATGATCCTTCTTCTTGCACTTCTTCCTCTTGTCCATGAACTTGTGCTTGTCGTGGTTGTTCACCTTCGGACACTCGGCGAAATAGTGTCCAGTCTTGCCGCACTTGAAGCATGTCCTCGTGTTCCTCCTCATGTTCACCCGGTTCTCGTGCAGCCTCTCGAACCGCCTCGCCAGGAGCGCCAGCTCGTCCTCTCCAAGCACGTCGAACTCCTCATCTGGCATAGACATCAAAGAGGACAAAGAGAACATCCTGGTGGATGGGTTAGTGTTAGCCTTTCCTTTCGAACCACCAACAAGGGCAAGACTATGGGAATCAGTCGGTCCCTCGAGCTTGGCAGTCATGCCCCCATCCACCTCAGCCGACTTGAGCTTCGAGAACAGCTCGTTCACCGTCAGAGTGTCATACTTCTCTGACTCCACAATGGCCTCGAACTTTCCACCCCAAATCGTACGATCCAAGGAGTGTAAGAGCTTGACCGCTCTATCATGATCATCATACGGGAGCACGTCCACATTGGCCCTCATGTTGTTCACAACCACCGTGAACCTCTGAAACAAGGCATCGATGGACTCACCGGGGAGATGAGTGAAGTTCTCGTACTCTCTCCGGTAGGTCGCATACATCCATGCCGAACACGGGCATTCCCAACATGAGCCTCCTTCGAAGACCGACCAAATTCTACAAGCCAAGTGCTCGATGTGCACCCGATCGAACTCAGGCTGACACAAAGCACGAAACAAGTAGTCGACCGCCTTATTGTTGGCATCGAATCTGTCCCTTGATCCTGGAGCGAGGAAGTCCATCGGCTGGACATAGCCTGTGTCGACCGTGACATCCCAAAGGATCTGACCCCTTCCGCGGAGAAACGCACCCATCCGCTTGCTCCACATCTGGTAGTTCTTGCCATCGAAGTGTGGAGGACCCGAACCCCGTTCCTGGTACGCCATCCTTGGATCTTAGACTGGTTAGAGTCAACAAAGACCCGAACCGGCTCTGATACCACTTGAAGGACCGATACGGCGAACCCGAGAGGGGGGGAGTGAATGGGAGCCGATAAAAATTCTTCTCGAAGGAGATGGAAGCTCCTACAAGATGAACACGGCTTCCAACACACGTCTCCGACTCACTACCCAAGTTGGCCAAGTCCACGTAGCCACTGGAGTGCCACTGGACCTAGGAACCAACACACACACCCTTTCGACCCGATAACGCAGCGGAACACCAAACCTCGAGTCTTCAGACCCACACCGGTCAGACCGGTGAGCACCACCGGTCAAACCGGTCCCTATTGGTGAAACCGAGCAACTTTCACTAAGTGGCTCTACACCGGTCAGACCGGTGAGACACACCGGTCAGACCGATCGCAGCCTGAAAGCCCCCAAGGCACCAAACAGGCCAACCGACCACCAAACTGACCCAAACTCGAAACAGCAGCACCACAGGAAAACAACGAACACACACAGACATTCACCTTCGCCAATCTCCACTCATGACTCGGCTCCCACGTAGTCCCGGCTCGACCTTGGTTTTGAGGCTCAACCAAGAAACCGTCCACGACTTCATCTTGCTGTTCATGCCACCATGCGGCCCGCACTTGACCCCGCTGGCCACCGGGTCCCTCGAACGAAGCCTACTTGTCTTCCCCACACCTGGAGGCCTCACCGGCGACGACCTTTCGCACTTGTTCTTCACCTGCACCAACACCAGTCAAGCCGCAACCTGCACCTGCAATACTTAGCCAAGAATCAGTCCACACAACGTTGTCAATCGCTCATCACACAAGGAAGCGACCATCCACCGGTCCTCGAACCACACATGGTCCTCAACCGAAACCACGTGATTCAGCAAAGTAGCTCAGAGCATCAACCGGGTGAGAAACCAGAGATGGAAGGTTTTTATCCCAAGCCAATGTAAAGCGTACCTGAGGAGGGAAGCAGTGCTCGTCGGCGCGGCACGGATAAGCCGCTGTGCGTGCTGGTGTCGGAGGCCGTGAGCATCTTGCAGAACATGTGCGGCATCTGCGAGAACCGCTGCTTCACAGTGTCCCCGTCATCGCCAGACCTATCTGAACTCATTGTACCAGAGTTTTGAGGCCTTTGCAAACGGCCACATAAGCACAGATTCCACTAGCCCCCCCCCGACATTCACATATGGATTCTACAGATCACCCTTCATCCATCTCAAAGCAACACGCTCAGAAGAACAGGGCAAACATTCAAACGACGATTTGCAACGACAGAAATGCTCCAACTCCCCACGCTCACGGATCGCTGCACGACCGACAGGCTCCCCCATAAGGATCCACCGCCTCACAACACGACCACAAGTGGCGGCGTTGCGGATCGGGCGAATCGCCGCACGGAGCGCGCCCAGATCTACCCGCAAATGGAGGGAGCGAAGGTAAGGGCAGGGTTCCAGGAGGGGCGCGGCTAACCTTGATGGCCGGGAGGCCAGAGACGGCGCGGTACATGGTCGCCGGCGTCTGCTGCGGAGTGGCTCGACGGGGTTCGTCACCGGCGGCGCGGAGGGTGAGGTGGGTTGGTGGCGGAGATGCGGACAAACTGAGGAACGAGGGAGATGGGGTTAGGGTTAGGGTTGGATGCAACATTATATACCAAGGAAACACGATGAGAACCATTGGATCGACGCTCGATGGCTGCAATTCGTTGGGCTACTTGGGCCAACTTGGGCTTCTCTGTTTATTGTTTTTCTTTTTCTTTTTTCCTTTTTATTGCACCATTGTGAACTAACACTAAAAAATAATTATGTTATATGTACAAATATATATTTTTATATATAATAGTATGAATACAAGTTTTCATCTAGGAGTTTCAAGAATTTTCGAGTGGATTTGCTATTTTCTATCATTTAAATGAATTTCTACGTGTTTACCAAAAGTAATTCAAAATTGACCTATATGTGCATCTAATAAGTTTAAAAAATTCAAAAAAAATAATATTTAGGCGTCTATAGTCCATTCTAGGCCACATCTAGGAGATTGACGAAAAATTCATTTGGCTTGTAGGGAAATTTCAAACTTCTACTAGTCACCTTGTTATAAAATAATGATAATAATAAATAAAACTTATCAAAAAATTGTGTAAATTGGCACAAGATCATTTCATCAATGTATAAGCTTGACAAAAAAGTTTCATATGATTTTGTGAAAATTGGACTATATAGTGTTCATAAACTAGATAGATCATCACATTGTTTCATACAACTCAACTTAAACTTCAAAGTTTGTACACACTTAAATACTTTCTTACACATGGGCACCTCAAATTTGGATGCAACCTTGTGTTGACCATAACATTAGAGAATATTAAGTTATATTAGCAATTATTATGAAAAAACATGTTTTTTATATTCTCTTTTTATTTGGAAAAGATATGTTGTATGAAAAGCAATAAAGAAATAGTAATTAAGATACAAACAAATGGCACTGAGTAAAACATCTCAAATTTAGAAAAAATTAGGAAAAAGAATCAACCGATTTGGAGTTCGTATGAGGAAGAAAAATAGTTTACCAGTTTTATCCGAATATTAAAAACAAAAATTGCACTTGCTATGAACTGAGATGAACAAGTGTGTTTTCTCTTTTTAATCTTTGACTAAAACTTGTAACTAGTTTTTCTGCCTCATACTGACTCCAAATTGGATGATTCTTTTTTTCTAAAAGTTTCTAAAATCATTCTCTACCAAGATCTACAACTTTAACAAATGAAAAATGATTTCGACAGCAGTTTATTAGGGGTAATTCAAACTTACATCTCAAATTTAGACTATCATAATTCAAATAATATCATAAAATGCTCTAATGGTTCTACGAATTGATGTGGTAACATAATTTGGGTCCATAAACTTGTGATCAAACTTTCAAATGATTTCGGTAACAACGGAACCTATGTTGTTAAGAAATGGATACATGTCTCACATAGTTTCATGAAACATTACTTGAACATTGAAGTGTATCATACCTTTCGAAATTTTCGAATTCATATGCACTTCAAACTTTACCATAACCTTGTGTTTATCATAATGTTAGTATATATGAAGTTATGTTACCATTTATTATTGAAAAATATCTTTTATTTATTCTCTTTCGGTAGAAGTAAAGAAGTTGTATGAAAAAGATAAATGTAATAGCAATTAATATGAAAACGAACGATATTACGTGAAAGATTGTGATTTTACAAAAAAATCAGAAAAAAGAATCAATGAATTTGGAGTTACTATGACCGAGAAACACTAGTTTCAAATTTTAAGTATAGATTAAAAAGAAAAAACGATGGGGAAACGAGCTCAGCGTGTGCCACGTGGTCACGGCGAAGCAACTCAACCAACACAGTATTGCCACGTGGTCCCGAAGCTCAAATTATATGTATATAATTCAAACTATCATCAATTCATCACAACTCATGAAGTGTCCCAGTGGTAGCAGATGCTCTGTTGATGCTTGAGGTTGTGAGTTCAAATCCCATTCCCTCAAGCTATGCCATATTTTTTAAACTACATGTATGTTAAAAAGTCTGCTAGTGGCCCTCCATTCTCGCGGAGCTGGGCCGACTAGTTGGGCTGTGCAGTTGGGCCGGCCAGTTGGGCTGCACGGACTGGTTTTGGGATCTCGGGGTGGTTATCTGGAATTCATTAACGAGTTAGAGGACCACCAGTAGACTTTGATTCAGGTTAGCAAGCCCATGTTACTATGGCTCCTATTCAATTTTCTCCTAAGTCTGGTTTTCATGCCTAAACTTAGTACTCCCTCCGGTTCCATATTAGAAGTCGTTTAGGGCAGCGACACGGTCACCAAAGCACAACTTTGACTTCTCTTTTGTATAAAAATACTTATTAGAAAGTTATATATATGTATATTCTTATGAAAGTAATTTTTAAGACAAATCTATTTATGTGATTTTCACATTTTCAAATTCAACAACTTAAAAGTTATTCACGATTTATATTCCCAATGTTTGACTCAAACCTTGTCCAAAATGACTTCTAATAGGGAACCGGAGGGAGTAACTACACAAACCATATCTTTCAACCTTTGAAACCATCCATATTACATTACAAGCTTGGTTTTGCGTGGTTTAAAAAACGGTTTTGTCTTTTTCTTTTTTATTTAATTCAAGTATATATGTAAAAAATTATAGTAAGTTATAAAAAGTTATAAAACCGAAATTCAGTTTTGTTTGCATTTATATAGGTATATCTATATACTAACTATATAATATTATATGCTTTAGAAAAAATTAAATTTAGATTTTTAAATTATTGACTGTGAGTATCTCTACTTTTTTCACATGTTATATGATTTTCTTATTTTATTGATCATAAGGAAATGTTAAAATGCAATGTGGGTTGGATTATGACGAAATTGACGCAATGTCATAGTGTTTGGACTTCATATCGGGTTTCATATCCAACACTGCTAATCTATGACAAAATCTAACTGTTGTCATGGATGCAGTGTGATCTGTGACGAAATTGGTATAATGTCATAGTGTTTGGATTTCATATCGGGCTTCATATCCAGCGCTGCGAATCTATGACGAAATCTGACTATTCGTCATGGATGCAGTGTGATCTGTGACGAAATCAAAAAACGTCATGGGAATTTCGTCATGGATCAAGGGATTTCTTGTAGTGTTTATTGTAATAGACTGTGACAAAGAAATAACAAAAAATACAATGTGGAAAAACCATACACACCGAGATTCTTAGTGGAAGGACTTGCTTCTTGGCCTTCGTGCCTGTTGGATTTATAGCATAAAGAGCGACCTCGACAACTGTGTTCAATAACTCTCCATTTGGTTTTACTGATCTTGCAAGCTCGTTGAGTGTTATGTGGAAATCCCAATAGTTGATTATCATGAAGTTGTGAGCAACATATTAGAAACATTAGAGGGGAGTGTCAGGGGCAACTAAAAAATTTAAAAAAATAGTTTTAAAAAAACGAAACTAACTCGGTTATTTAAAGCAAACTAGCTCAGAAAAAGTAGCTATTATTGTGAAGAAAAGCGATTTTATCTAGTAGAATAGCATTCAAAATTACATACTCAAGTCTTTCACATAGAGGTGAAAAAAATTGTGCAGGAAAAAAGGGGTAATGGATGTACTTACTCTTTGTTTGCTGTACTCCTCGAACGTGTTGATCGTCCATTGCATGACAAAACAGCATTGTATGCCTCACACACAACTTTGCTGCATTTGAATGACCTTTTTGATGTGAAGTCAACATATGGTGATTGAATTGCAGCAGCTTTCTGGGGCCTCCTCTTGGGTGCAGGCTGATAAACTGGTGAAACTGAAGAGTTGGCAGCAGAAGGGCTTGGAATGGGCGGCGCTAGTGGAGTCGCTGAGATAGCTGCCTTTGTTGGTTGTGCTGATGCTCTAACCCCCATGCTACTTTGACCTTTGACCTCCTTAAACTGACTGATGTGTGCATCTGAAATAACTTGTGGGCTTTTTTATCATCTCAAACTTCTTTTAAGCATCTTGTTCAACCTTCATCCAGAATTCTTCATTAAAGCCGTCAAATGTGGAACCTGATCCGGGTTCTATCTACCATGATTGATCCAGTTGTTTTTCTTTTCCCTTATTTTCAGATTGACCAACATTCTCTGGTGATTCATCAATAAACTTCATAATAAGGTCGTAGTCTGGGGGTGTGAAATCTAGTGAATTACTCCTTGCGATTAATGGTGAATTGTGATTTTCCAACAATGACTCATCAGTGGATTTTGTCCTCCTAAGACTGCAACCTTGACCTGAATTACCCACTGTTGCTGCTCTGGATGGAACATTTCCTCCAGGGGTAGCATCTGGGAGCCTTAGCCTGGCCCTTCTATCACCCAGATTGCTCTTGTGTGTCAATGGCAGAATTTCAAGAGGAACTGTTATAGCCACTTTATCTGCAGTGCCCCTCATCTTGTTCATCCTCCTGATCAGTGGTACATTGTCTTCATCATCATCTTCTTCTTCTTGCTTCTGGACAGTCACATTTGGAATCCCGCTTGCCTCACCTTTGTGTGCTCCCTCATTGTACTCTGCAATAGGGGCCATGTGACTACGACCATCGCCACCCATTTTCTCCTTTTCATTATCTCCAGATGTTGTTTGATTATTTGATGGCAGTCCATCAACATGCGCAACCACAGGGCTGGTGGCTTGGACGTTGACATCATTGTTCTGCGCTCCAGGGTCTTCATCTTCTGAGTCACTGGCAAAATCGGATTCTTCTTCCTCTTCAGATTCTTGTTTATAATCAGAGTCTTCCTCTTCGTCCAAGAAATCATCATTAGGTGGTGGTGGCAGTGTAATCCTATGTCTCTTGGATCTTCTCAGACTTGGCTCGGGTTTGTTGTGTGGTGTGAAACCATGTTTCCAACTTCCTGAACAAAACTGCCAAGAACATATGTAACGCTGCTTAGTACCCTTCCCACAGCATCGCATAGCTTCCTCTTATTCTACAAAAAAAGTGAGAAAATGACATAAAGAAAATGTGTCTGGTCAGTTAATTACACCCACAGAAAAAAAGGTAAAAGCAAAAGGCTAACTTGTTGTTAAAAAATATACCTGATCAGACATTCCTCTAGGAACCTTTGAGCATACAAACTGAAGTACGTCATCTGCAGTGAAGAGTGAGCATTGGGAAGTTGTGTATGGCGCTGTTTTCAGCTACAAAACATTATGGGAGTGTATTAGCAGAGAGGTGGGAGAAAAAAGCTAAGAAAGTAAAACTAAAATAGTTCTGAAAACTAAAGACATCAGAAAAAGAAGTAAGCTAACTCAGCGACTGTGCGCGAGGTATTGAAAAAGTAAAATTAGTTCAAAATTAACTTTGTCACTTAAAAGTAAGTCATTTCAAAAAAAAGTAAACTAACTCAATTATTTTAAGTAAAATAGTTCATAAAAAGTCATTATTTGTAGAAAAAAGTGATATTATCATCAAATTACATACCCTCAGTTTGCCGAATGAGCCATTGCGATTTGTATCTAGCTTGATGACCTCATGTAAAAGCTTGTTTGACCATGCTGCTACTCTTGGTTTTGTAGTGGGAATTTGCATTCTGCCGCTATCTAAGGAATCTACGTATAGAATCTGTGGTGGAAAAGAAACAATTATCTTCAGAAAACAATATAGAAAAGAGATTCGGTGTGTGGGCTAGAGTTGTGGTGAAAAAATACTTACAACTAGTAGAAGAACACACCCCTTGACAGAATTCTTTTTGTCAAATTTTGATATAGAATCCTTCAATTGGTCTACAATAAATTGAGCCCAATTTGAGTTCTTTACACCTGATAGGTCAACTATAGATGGATAACATCTAAGGCTGATTGACAAGCTAGTGGAGGGGCAAAGGAAGGTTGACACAGCGAGCATGAGCAATGACCTTACAAAATCTTCATTTACAACCTTATTTGCCTTTATCCTTTCAACAATTGATTCAATCTTGGGTGTTGTCCCCTTGTCAAGATTGATTCTGTCATGAATGAAGTCTATGGCCTCGACATGAAGCTCGTACCTCACTGGATGTCCGCCATTTGGCAAACCCAATATTTCTGCGACTGAATCTGCTGTTAGTAAGATCCTGCCCCTCCCGGGCAACACAAGCTCTGATGTTTCAGGATCAAAACATTCAGCCACGATCCAGTTTGCGAAATCTACGGGTATCTGCGAACAAGAGACCTTCAGTAGACCCCCAAATTGGACATCTTCAATAGCCTTTCGCTAGTCACTTGTCAGGTGTACATACAACTTAATTAGCCTAGAGGGTGAAGCCCTGTGTCTTCGGGCCTATAAACATGTAATAGATGACACAGTCAGCAAAAATGCTCACATGGTCAAAAAATCCTGTTAACGTAAAAAAGATTTGTTTATGCAAAGATATGGACCTTCACGACAATAGAAACCTCAATCATATGAGGCTTAGCCTAAAAAATCCCTAAAAAAGCATGATGCATTCAGCTTCAAAAAAGGACTGACAGTGACTAGCAGGATTGATATTTTGGGATTTAGTCAAAAAAATCTCTTGAGATCAAAGTATCTGAATCAAGTGTAAGCCATGTGAAGAGTCCTATTTGTTTTGTAAAAAAAACATAAAACGCTCTAACATGATATACATAGAGCGTGCGAAATTTCAGATGAGTATATATATATATATATATATATATATATATATATATATATATATATATATATATATATATATATATATATATATATATATATATATATATATATATATATATATATATATATATATATATATATATATATATATATATATATATATATATATATATATATATATATGTGCGCGCGCACGTGTGTGTGCACACATACATATATAGCATTTACTCTTTAATCTAGAATAAGAAGTAACAGGATGAGCGCCGCAAGCTCCTGTCCCCGTCGCAGCACGGCGGAGGCCCTCGATGTCGTAGATGTTGGGAAGCAGGATTCCTGTTTTCAATTGGGCACGGGGGGAAAGCGATGTTGGATGGTTTTGATCCTTAGAGAGAGGGGATGGAATGATGGATCAATGTGGCATGCATTGCCATTTCCAGCAGCTAGCCGGCTTAGTGGCTTCTGATTGAGGGGAAAACAGAGGAAGGATAGCCGGCTTAGCTGGTGACCAAGTTGCTGCAGGGCCATCCACGACTACGTCAATGGCCGCAGTTGTAAAAAAGTAAAACTAAAAACCAAAGCAGACATCATCCACATCGCGGCTTTGAGCAAAGCCTATCCTCGATGTATGGTAGCCATACAAACTAACACAGAAGAGGGACCAGATGACACAAAAAAATGTTGCACAGTTTCTAGTTTGTGCTGATAGCAAGCAGCTATATATATATATAGCATTTTCTCTTGATATTAAAATTTTGGAGAGAAAAAAATAAGATTCTGTGGGTCATAGCATACCGGAATGTTAGATGTTGGACCTGCCACACACATCGTAGTATTTGATTCCTTCCAACTTGATTTGATGTGGAAACATTATCGGATATTCACATAGAGATATCAGGGGGCTTGGCACCTGTATTTGTTGACAAAATAATGTGTGGCGTAAAAAATCCTCGATGACTAATTGTAGAGAGTAATAGCATGCAAAACATTTCATCCATGAAAAAACATCACACAAAAACTAGTCTGCCTGATGCATATGAAAACAAAAAATTTAAACCAACAACTAATTCTAGTACCCATTGTATTATTAATTTAGATCATACGAAACTAACTTGCTTACCCATTGTTATTGAATTGATATGCTACAGAAACTAAGATACTTTGTTGTGCAAACCAGTCTTCGAAGATCCTCCTAGGGGTAGGGTTTGCGTGCATATATTCATAGGGATGAGTGTGCGTGCGTTGTGAGTGTCTCCGATGTATTGTGTAATTCGCAAAAAAAAATAATTTGAAAAAAAGTAGCATAGGTGCCCCGTGATATATAAAAAAAGTGTGTGTAGAACTAAGCCCTTACATGTCCTATTCGACCTCCGCACACCAACAAGATAATCAGATATATCCTCTTATCACCACATGGAAGGCTTATACTTTGGCTTATAATACTACTAAGAACCACTGCTCTTGGGAAAAAAAAAGACGGAGCGTGGCACATAGCCAGCCATTACTCATGCTCTCAATCGCTAGCTATTCCAGTAATGTACTAAAGATACACTAATGCTCCAGATTAATGGGTGCACTACTACGTACTAGTAGTCCAGTAGCCTAGTACCCCACCCCATGTTGCTGTAGCACCATGCCGAGAGCAAAAAGCCTGAGAAAGCCAAGGATTTGAGGAGAGAACAGTCCTGGTCACAAACAGCCAGGGATTAGAGCTCCAGATGGTGATAAGGAATTGAGAATGATAAAAAAAAGGACAGTGGCCATCGCTGTACTGGCGCTCCAGCGTGCAGCTACTAGCTCTAATTCTCACCAACGCAAAAAGGACAGAACGGCCGTAAGCAATTAAGCATAAACCACGGCTGGGCCCTGGAACTGGACAGCTACCTAAAAAGAGGGCATGTGCACACGCCCGTAAAAACTATAAAACCAACAGAACTGTCGTTTAGATCATACAAAACTAACTTGCTTACACATTGTTACTGAATTGATATGCTACACAAACTAAGATAATTTTTTATGCAAACTAAATTACTGAACCATGGAACCTCATATGTGTAACACAAATCGTTCACAGAAAAACATAGGTGTTCGTGATATATCAAAAAAGTATGTGCGTAACTATACAGAAGCAATGAAGGTGCATCTGCAACATACTCAGCTTTACTTGGCTCAATCAAAAAAAGTGCCTAAAAGAAATGTGTGCTAGTAAAAATGTAAATTCAGAAACAGTGGCACGTACATTTTGCTTATAAGCTAACGGAATCCTCTGTGATCTTACCCCCACATAGCCTCCTCAGCACAAATGCGCTGCAAAAATATCGGCAGAAAAATAAGTAGTCCACACACACATAAAAGTGTGCGAATCAGACAGCAGATAGAGATGTTGGATGATTGAACCCCGAACCTTCCTGCGATGTGTGCTTCCGCTCTCAAATCCGCAGGAACCACCGCCCCTGCTCCAGAACCACAGAAGAAACTAAAATTGTCATACAAAGTAATGGAGCGCGAATCAGACAAAAAAAGCAGAGAGATTGGATGACTGAACGCGAACCTTTCAGCAATGTGTGCATGCGCTCTCCAAACCACGACAACCACCAAACTACTCCAGAGAAAAAAAATAGTCAGGATCTTGGCAAACGGAGGTGATTCGAAACAACAACACCAACCTTTGTCGATGCGTGTGCAATAGCTCCAGGATTCACACTTGCCTACCCCGTCTGGCCTTGCATCGAATCCAAAAATCAGAGGGATTGGAGTGTGGAAAATGGAGACAACGACATTGATTCGCCGGTCAAACCTTGATGTTGGATGACTGAACTCGAACCTTCCTGCGATGTGTGCTTCCGCTCTCAAATCCACAGGAACCACCACCCCCTGCTCCAGAACCACAGAAGAAAATAAAACTGTCACACAAAACAAATGGAGCGTGAATCAGAAAAAATACAGAGAGATTGGATGACAGAAACACGAACCTTCCAGCAATGTATGCTTGCGCTCTCCAAACCACGGGAACCACCAAACTGCTCCAGAGAAAAAACAGTCAGGATCTATGCAAATGGAGATGATTCGAAACAATTACACCAACCTCCGTCGATGCGTGTGCGATAGCACCAGGATTCACACTTGCCTACCCCCGTCCGGCCCTGCATATAATCCAAAAATCAGAGGGATTGGAGGGCAGAAAATGGAGACAACAACATCGATTTGCCGGTCAAACCTACCTGCAGCTTTGTCGAGGACCCTCCGCCTCTTCTATGTCGCCGATCTGGAGTTCTGGCGGCCGGGGAAGGGCTGGATCCAATGGAGACGACGAATCGCCGGGGGGAGAGAGGAATCGCCTGTGAGAGCGGGGGAGGGAGAGAAACCCTACAGAGAGAACGGCGCGGTGGAAATGAGGCGTCGAGAGAGATGAAGAGGCGCGCGTCCCGAGATTTGAACAGTTTTGTTGAAAATGCACTGACAGGTGGGACCCCCCCCGCAGGCAGTCGCAAACGTGGCAGACGGATGGTGTAGCACGCCTAGTGAAATTAGGCGGGCGTCCCGGGCTGCAAAAAGACGGTCGGGGTGAGGACCATGTGTGGTTCGAGGACCGGTGGATGGTCGCTTCCTTGTGTGATGAGTGATTGACAACGTTGTGTGGACTGATTCTTGGCTAAGTATTGCGAGGTGCGAGGTTGCGGCTTGACTCGTGTTGGTGCGGGTGAAGAACAAGCGCGAAAGGTCGTTGCCGGTGAGGCCTCCCGGGTGTGGAGAAGACAAGTAGGCTTCGTTCGAGGGACCGGTGGCCGGCGGAGTCAAGTGCGGGCCGCATGGTGGCATGAACGGCAAGATGAAGTCGTGGACGGTTTCTTGGTAGAGCCTCAAAACCAAGAGCGAGCCGGGACTACGTGGGAGCCGAGTCATGAGTGGAGATTGGCGGAGGCTACACCGAGTTCGCGGGGTTTGCGGTGGTTCACCGGGAAAACCACCGGGTTACTCGGTTGAGCCACAAAACCGAGGCCGAAGACTCGACGAGGAGGTGCGGCCACCCAGGCCGGTTCAACCGCCCGGGAGGGGCGGTCGGACCGCCCGGGGCCGGTCGGATCCACCGGGCCGGTCCTAACCGCCCGGGGGGGCGGTCCGACCGCCCGGCCGCCGGCGCCGAGAAGCTTCGAAGCGGAGGAAACGCGTCGGGATCGCAAGGCGTGCGTCGAGGCTACGCAGGGTGCGGTCGCGGGCATCCGTCCGATGGTGAAGATATCAAGAATTCCAAATCCGCCCTTGAGGGGCATGTATCCCTAGTTATTAGAGAGGGGCATTTTAGACATTCGGTTGCCGCCTATATAACCCAAGAGGTGAGAGGTTGGCGGCCAACTCTTGGAACCCTAGCTCATTTCGTTTTTCCATTTTCGTTCTCTATTTTTCCTAGGTTTTTTAGAAGGCTAGTTTGAGAGCTTCATGTGAGATCTAGAGAGAGGGATGGATGTTTGGGTGGCAAACTAGACCTTGTACGAACCATTCATGGCATGTATAGAAGGTTCGGCGTGGTTCTTGATGGTGGTTTTCCCGTCTCTTTGATGTTGATTTTCGGAGCTCTTTTTTGGCGGTGTTTTGAGAACGATTTCTTGGGGTTTTTGGTGGGTGTCACGTATGAGGTTCTTGTGCCTCTTTGGCTGGTGACTTTGCCCCCAAATCCCCTTTGAATCGGACTCGATTTGGTGGTTTTTCGAGTTGGGCGAGTTCTTGACCTAGAGAAGCGATTTCTTCGATTCCTCTTGATTGTGAGCGTTTCGGGTCGATTCCTTTGAGGTAGAGGTTGCCCGGGAGGTAACCCGGCTATCCCCGAAGTTTGGCTGCAATCCGTGGAGTGATTCGGGAGATTGAGCGCAAGGAAGTTGAGGTTTGACCCGCGGGTTCTGTTCGGGAAGGGGCGGTCTAACCGCTGCGGGGGGCGGTCTAACCGCCCGGGGTGTTTCCGGGTCAAAGTTTTGTTTCGCCGGATTTTCCTCTCGTGAGTTCGTTCGCCTTGATCGAGAGGAGTGTCCGGGTGAAATTTGGAGCTGTTCTCGCGCGAGGTTGCTAGGTGTTCTTGGTTGGAGTTCGTTCTTTGGGTACGGGAGGTTAGACCGCCCCGGGTAGCCGGTCTAACCGCCCCTAGGCCCTTGGGTGAAGTTTTGGTTTTCGCCAAGATTTTACGGTAGCTAGCATGGCCTTGACCGAGAGATCTCTCGTTGGTGAAACCGTGGTGTGTTTTGGTGCTCGGAAGAGGCGTTTCGGAGGATTTCTTGGTTGCCGGTGGAGGCGGTCTAACCGCCCCCTATACCGGTCTAACCGCCCCCTCCGGTTAGCCGGCTTTCGAGTTGTTTCCGCCGTCGGTCTTGCGTGTGTGTTGCGGTTCTTTGGTAGAGTTTGTTCCTAGGACCGGTAGCACTCCGGTGGCTACGTGGTTTTGGCAAACGGGAGGTAGAAGTGCGGAGCGTGTGATTTCGGGGGTCCGACCGAGCTAGTTCGTCTTGTCGGAGTTTCAATCTCCCTCGAGAAGAATTTTTATCGGCTCCCATTCACTCCCCCCCCCCTCTCTGGTCGCCTTATCGGTCCTTCAAGTGGTATCAGAGCCGGTTCGGGTCTTTGTTGACTCTAACCAGTCTAAGATCCAAGGATGGCGTACCAGGAACGGGGTTCGGGTCCTCCACACTTCGATGGCAAGAACTACCGGATGTGGAGCAAGCGGATGGGTGCGTTCCTCCGCGGAAAGGGTCGGACTCGTGGGATGTCACGGTGGACACGGGATATGTCCGGCCGATGGATTTTCTTGCTCCGGGGGTCGAGGGACGGATTCGACGCCAACAATAAGGCGGTCGACTACTTGTTTCGTGCTTTGTGTCGGCCGAGTTCGATCGGGTGCACACCGAGCACTTGGCTTGTAGGATTTGGGCGGTGTTGAAGGAGGCTCATGT
Source organism: Cenchrus americanus (assembly GCA_947561735.1). NCBI lineage: Eukaryota > Viridiplantae > Streptophyta > Magnoliopsida > Poales > Poaceae > Cenchrus > Cenchrus americanus. Next base: position 76,280,575 of record OX387245.1, on the reverse strand, counting down.
TGGGAACGCCCGGGTTCGAGCACGGTTGTATGCGACCTACGGAGAGAGTACGAGAACTTCACTCATCTCCCCGGTGAGTCCATCGATGCCTTGTTCCGAGAGGTTCACGGTGGTTGTGAACAACATGAGGGCCAATGTGGACGTGCTCCCGTACGATGATCATGATAGAGCGAGTCAAGCTCTTACACTCTTTGGATCGTACGATATGGGGCGGAAAGTTCGAGGCCATAGTCGAGTCGGAGAGGTACGATACTGCGACAGGTGAACGAGCTGTTCTCGAAGCTCAAGTCGGCTGAGGTGGATAGGGGCATGACTGCCAAGCTCGAGGGACCGACTGACTCCCATAGTCTTGCCCTCGTTGGTGGTTCCAAAGGAAAGACTAACTCTAACCCATCCACCAGGATGTTCTCGTTTTCCTCTTTGATGTCCATGCCAAATGAGGAGTTTGATGACCTTGGAGAGGACGAGCTGGCGCTGTTGACGAGGCGGTTCGAGAGGCTGCACGAGAACCGCGTGAACATGAGGAGGAACACGAGGACTGCTTCCGGTGCGGCAAGCGGGACACTTCGTCGCCGACTGCCCGGAGAAGGCCGAGAGCAAAGACAGCTACAAGCACAAGCCGAGGAAGAACGACGACAAGTACCGTTCGAGGCGCGACCACAAGAGCAAGCACAAGAACAAGTACAAGGACGAGCGACGATCGAGGAAGAAGGAGGGCCGAGGCAAGGCCCGAGCGATGGTTGGAGCGAGCGACGTCGACTCCGGTTCCGCGTACTCCACCTCGAGCTCGAGCGGCAGCCGACGACGAGGGAGATCGCCGCAAGAACAAGAGGTCGTCCAAGAACCCGAGCGGGGCCGAGCGCGCCGCGAGAGACGGCCTCGTACCATGGCGGCGAGCTCCGGCGGCAAGAAGAGCACACGGAGCGACTCGGACTGCGAGTCCGACGACGAGGTGCGTGATGAACTTCCCTTCTTGCGCCGGGAGAATGAGAGGCTTGGCTCTTTGCTTGATAACCGTGATGACATGCTTAGAGAGGCCAAGAAAATGAGGAAAGAGCTTAGGGCTTCACTCGAGGATGCTAGGACTAGAGTGGCCGAGCTAGAGACACGGGTGCTTGATAGCAAGCTTGAGATTGATTCGCTTAAGGCTAGCCCCGTTGTTGCCGATGAAAATGATTGTGCTTGATTGCTCCATATTCCTTGCCGATCTTGCTTTGTTTAAGGAGAAGCATGCCTCCAAGTGTGAGGAACTAGATGTGCTTAGGGTTGAAGTGGCCGAGCTTAAGTCTAGACTCGCTTTGCTAGGTGCTTGCACTTCTTGCCCCGTTTTGCATGCTAAGATTGATGAGTTGCATGCTTACACTAGTTCGCTCGAGGCTAAATTGAAGGAACCCATGCCTACATCCTGCTCTACTTGTGAAATGCATGCATTGAAAAATTTGGAGCTTGCACATTATGTTGATCGCTTGCGGGATGAGAATGATGACTTGAGGAAGTTGATGGGTTGGTTGTCCGGTCATGAGCCTCGGTTGAGGATGATGATCGAGGCCTTTAAGAGGCAAGATGGTGAGGGGCTTGGGGCAAACAAGGTTGGTGAAGGAAGTGGAGAGAATATCCGGAGCCACCAAAAACCCACCACAAAAATGATTTCCCTCCAAAACCCAACCATCTTAGGAACCGACTAGACACAACCCCGGCTCCACCTATATTTCCTACACCCACAAATGATCTCCAAAAGCCCATCAAGTTTGTGAGCACTTCGGGGAAAGTGTTCTTTGGGAAAGTGAAAGAGAAGGCAAGTGAGGAGAAATCGGTGGAGGAGTTGAGTGGAGAGAAACCTAGCGAGCAGCCCCAATCCAAGCCAAAACCTAAGCTTGTGAGGTTCCGTTGTGGCCATTGTGGGAAAGAGGGTCACAAGGATGAGTTTTGCTTCAAGAGGAAGCGGGAAGAGAGGATGGCAAAGGAGTGGGCGAACAAGGATAGGTACAACCCCTCCCATGGTGTACCTAAGCCTCGCATGCCACTACCCAGGGGTAAGGCTGTGGTGAGAAGTGTTCCGGCATGGGGAGACGCGAGTTCCCGCAGCCGAGGAGCCGTTCGGGAGGGGGCGGTCGAGCCGGCCCGGCTAGGCGGTCGGAGCCGGCCCCGGCCCGAAGGGGGGCGGTTAGGACCGGCCCGGCTAGGCGGTTTAAGCCGGCGCCCCGGCACTCGGGCGGAGTGGTTTTCGAGGTGGTGAGTCGAGAGGTTTCGGGTCCGGAGGTGGAGTTGCGGTGGTTGGTCCGGAAAGACGGCGGGTGGTCGGTTGCTAGGCATTCTCCCCCTCGAGGTCACTACGGGGATGGGAGGAGTCGTAGCTTTGAGAAGGAGAGGAGGGACGTTCCACGGGTTGTCTTCCGTGGTTTTGGTCCTCCTCCAGGCAGTGATGGGTGGTTTCCTCGGAGTGGTTACCGAGGTGGTGGTCGTGGAGGTAGCTTTGGTAGGAGAGATGCTTTGGTTGGTGCTAACCCCACTTTCGAGCAAATGGCTCGGCACTGGTTTTCCTCCTTTGGTACTAACCCTTGATCTTTGAGTCGTTTGTCCGCTCACGTGCTTGTTTTTGAATTTCGGGTGGGAGACTTGAAGAACATTTGGTTGATTGACTCCGGTTGTTCGAGGCATATGACCGGAGACAGGGGTGGTTCTCAAGTCTCGTCCGGTGGTGACGAAGAGGTACATCACCTTTGGGGACAATGGGCGTGGGCGTGTGCTTTCGAAGGTGAGATAAAAGTGAGTGACAAGATCACTGCGAGGCGTGTTGCTCTTGTTCAATCACCGGGGTACAATTTGCTTTACGTGTCTCGGTTGTTGGATGAGGGTTTTGAGGTGTTGTTTCGGCCGGGTGGTTCTCGGATTGTGGACTCTCGAGGGGACCTTGTTTGTATGGTCGTTCCCGAGGGTCAGGTGTTTCGTGCTGATTTTTCTCAGTCTTCGGGTGTTGAGCGTTGTTTCTTGGCTGGTTCTTCGAGTGAGTTGTGGAAGTGGCATAGGAAGTTGGGTCACTTGAGCTTTGACCTTCCGTCTCGCTTGAGTAAACTCAATTTGGTCCGAGGATTGCCACGTTTGAGGCTTGAGAAAGAGTTGGTTTGTGCTCCTTGTAGGCATGCTAAGATGGTGGCTTCTTCTCACCCGCCTCTCACCGATGTGATGACCGAGCGTCCATGCGAGTCTGCTCCATATGGACCTTGTTGGCCCGGCTCGTGTGCGATCGCGCGGTGGGAAGTGGTATGTCCTTGTTGTGGTGGACGATTTTTCTCGGTATGCGTGGGTGTTCTTTCTTGAGGAGAAGGGGGAGACGTTTGGTTTTGTTCGAGATCTAGTCTTGAGGTTAAGGAACGAGAGGCACGGAGATGCCATACGAGCTATCCGTAGTGATAATGGCTCGGAATTCAGGAACTCTCGTTTTGAAACCTTTTGTCATGACTTGGGTCTTGAGCACCAGTTTTCGAGTCCGTATACGCCTCCCCAGAATGGTGTTGTGGAAAGGAAGAACAGGACCTTGTGCGAGATGGCTCGGACGATGCTTGATGAGCATAGGACTCCGAGGAGGTATTGGGCTGAGGCGGTGAATACCGCGTGCTATGTGTCGAACAGAATATACCTCAGAGTGCACAAGAAAAAGACTTGCTATGAGTTGATGCATGGCCGCACACCCAAAGTGAGTCACTTCCATGTCTTTGGTTGCAAGTGTTTCATTCTGAAGAAGGGCAGGAAGTTGGATAAGTTTGAGGCTAGGTCTGTCGATGGCATTTTCTTTGGTTATGCATCTCATTCTAGAGCATATCGTGTGCTCAATCTTGAAACTAACCAAATTGTGGAGACTTGCGAGGTAACCTTCGACGAGACAGAGCCACGTAGTCAGCTTGTCTTTGAGTGTGCAGGTGATGATGAGCTTGGCGAGGAGATCTTTCGGGGAGGAGGAACATGAACATGGTGATGATGAAGATGGCGGTGCGGTGCCCCCGGCCGGACATGTACCCACTACTTCGACTACGATGATGGATGGACCCTCTGCTACACCTACGACGACAAACCAAGAACGAGGAGAAGCTGATGTTGAGGGGGAGGTAGCTTCGAGGCGAGAACCTCCCCGGCGAGTTCAAGTGGATCACCCAGCTTCGAGGATCATCGGCGACATGAATGAACGCACTACACGGTCGAGGGTTCGAAACAATTCCCATTTTGCTCATGCTGCGTTTGTTGCTTCTTTTGAGCCCAAAGACATTGGACACGCACTATCTGATCACAATTGGGTTAACTCGATGCATGAGGAGTTGGAGAACTTTGAGAGAAATCAGGTGTGGGAGTTGGTTGACCCTCCCCCAGGGTGTAAGCCGATTGGTACAAAGTGGGTGTGGAAAAACAAAGAGGGAGAGAAGGGTGAGGTTGTGAGGAACAAGTCGAGACTTGTTGCTCAGGGGTTCAGTCAGAAGGAGGGGATCGACTACGAGGAGACCTTTGCTCCCGTAGCCCGTTTGGAGGCGATTAGGATCCTTCTAGCCTTTTACGTGGCTAAAGGGTTCAAGTTGCACCAAATGGATGTGAAGAGTGCTTTTCTCGAATGGTGTCTTTGGAGGAAGAAGTGTATGTGAGGCAGCCTCGGGGTTTGAGAGTGAGAAGTACCCCCACCGGGTGTACAAGTTGAGGAAGGCGTTGTATGGGTTGAAGCGGGCGCCTAGAGCTTGGTATGGCGAGGTTGAGGGGGTTCTTGTTTGAGAGAGGCTTTGAGATGGGGAAGGTCGATCGGACCTTGTTTTTGCCGAGGCGGGGCGGAGATATCCCGATTGTGCGGGGTGTACGTGGATGATATTGTCTTTGGTGGCTCATCTAACTCTCTTGTTGCGAGGTTTGCGGATGATATGAGCGGGGAGTTCGAGATGAGCATGATGGGTCGATTGCGGTTCTTCCTCGGGCTACAAATCAAGCAATCAAAGGAAGGAACATTTGTGCACCAGGCTAAGTACACCAAGGACATTGTGAGAAAGTTCAAGATGGAGGACTCCAAGGCTATGACGACGCCGATGAGTACGACTACAGCTCTTGATGCGGATGGGGAAGGTGAACATGTGGACCAGAAGGAGTACCGAAGCATGATCGGGTCACTCCTCTACTTGACGGCGACGAGGCCGGACATACAGTTCTCAGTGTGTCTGTGCGCTCGTTTTCAAGCGTCTCCGAGGACTTCGCATCGGCAAGCAGTGAAGCGAATTTTCAGGTACTTGCGTCACACTCCCGACTTCGGCCTCTGGTACTCTGCGTCTTCTTCTTTGGCACTTCATGGCTTTTCAGACGCGGATTTTGCCGGGTGTCGGTTGGATAGGAAGTCCACTTCTGGGACTTGCCAGTTTTTGGGTTCTTCGTTGGTGTCTTGGTCTTCTCGTAAGCAGTCGAGTGTTGCTCAATCCACGACCGAAGCCGAGTATGTTGCCGCTGCTAGTTGTTGCTCTCAGCTCCTTTGGATCACCTACACCATGAGTGACTTTGGTGAGGAGTATACCCATGTCCCACTTCAATGTGATAGCACCAGTGCCATAAGCGTTGCAAAGAACCCAGTGCTCCATTCCAAAACCAAACACATAGAAGTGAGGTATCATTTCCTGAGAGACAACGTAGAGAAAGGGAAGATAGTTTTGATCCATGTACCCACACATGACCAACTAGCCGATATTTTCACCAAACCCCTAGATCAAGCAACTTTCACTCGTTTGCGGGGGGAACTTGGTGTGTGTTTGATTTCTTGAGTTGGGTGTGTGGGGGGCTTTCTTTTGCCGGTGGTGTCGAGCCCGTTTTGCCTCCCCTCGAGGAGCCGGTTTGTAGCATATGTATAGCTTTCCTTTGTACATTTCTTGCATTTGGCATGGCATATGTAACATGATGTATAGGCATCCTTGTATCTTAGATTGCATGCATTTTGTATCATATGCATCGGATAGGAAAGCTTCTCCTATATACAATGTTTACCATGGGTTGCTATATATGTTCTTGTGAGCTTGTTTGATATGCTACGGTTAGTTTGGCTTAGCTCTTGATGATCTTGTCGAATGATCCATGGTTGATGGCTATTTGTTTTGAAAAATGTCACATATATGCTCTCTCATGTGTAAATGCCTTTATATGATCTTGACATATTTTAGTGGCCTTGCTATGCTTACTTTGTGGTTGGATAGCTAGTTTATTGATCATATGGAGCCAAAGGCTCGCTTGCCATCATGAATGTTTAGCCCTCTTGCTTAATCTTGTGGAGGGGCATAAGTTCCTTTTTGTCGCAAAGACATTTCATGTACCATTTATGAATCTGAAAATGAAATGAAAAATGCTTGGAAAATATGTTCCCATGTCATATGTGCTGAAATTAATTTGCTTTGGGTGCTAAACCGTTGCATGATGCCTACCAATGAGAAGTCTCATACATAGAAGTAGGCACATGGCTCGGTGGCTTTGACATGACATGAGGTGCTTTTGGGTGTTTATGATGGTCTTATGATTAGAATGGTTGTCCTAGCATGAAGTTTGAGTGGCTTTGCCATTTTGATATGTTTTGCTCATGTTTAGGTATTTGCTTGTGAGAGAGTAACTTTTCGCAAAATTACTCAAATCCTTTTTAGCCTTGTCCAATGATTGTGAAACTTGGTGATCATGTAGTTAAGATCATTACGAACCTGTCGAGTATCTAACTTGCTCATTTGGACTTGTGTAGCTCCTTGTGGTGAATTTTGTATATTTGAGAAGCTATATGTTGCAAGTTTTCGCATTTTGCCTTGATTCATGCATTGTCAACAAGGGGGAGAAGTTTGTGCATGGTTTGGGCACCTGGGAGTGTTTGGAAGGTGTTTCAATTGTTTCGGGCAGTTTTTGAGCAGTTTGGTGCAGGGCCGGTTTCTTCGGGCGGTCTAACCGCCCCCCCAGGCGGTCAAGTCAGGCAGAGGCGGTCTAACCGCCCTGGGGAGGCGGTCTAACCGCCCGGGCGTGTGAGCGGGTTTTTGCTCTTTGATGCATCCCCGAGTTGCATTGATGCATGTGTTCGGGGGGAGTGTGCTGTGGCTCAGGGGGAGCTTGCTTTTGTGCAGGGGGAGCTCTTTGTGGTGTTCGAGTTTTGCTTTGGTGGTTTGCGCTCTTTGCTTGAGCTGCGTTTTGTCTCGGATGTGTCGAGCCGTTGCCCTTGCCTAAGGGGTCCGAGACTTGTCTTCTTCAAGTGATCTTGCTCCTTGCCTTTCTTTGGCTTTCGATCGCTTGTTGGGTTTCTTTTTATTTGTTTCTTTTCTTTTCTTTTTCTCTTATGTTACTTCATGTGAGTGTGTTGTCAATGCACTCATCAAGGGGGAGATTGAGGACCATGTGTGGTTCGAGGACCGGTGGATGGTCGCTTCCTTGTGTGATGAGTGATTGACAACGTTGTGTGGACTGATTCTTGGCTAAGTATTGCGGGTGCGGGTTGCGGCTTGACTCGTGTTGGTGCGGGTGAAGAACAAGCGCGAAAGGTCGTTGCGGTGAGGCCTCCGAGTGTGGAGAAGACAAGTAGGCTTCGTTCGAGGGACCCGGTGGCCAGCGGAGTCAAGTGCGGGCCGCATGGTGGCATGAACAGCAAGATGAAGTCGTGGACGGTTTCTTGGTAGAGCCTCAAAACCAAGAGCGAGCCGGGACTACGTGGGAGCCGAGTCATGAGTGGAGATTGGCGGAGGCTACACCGAGTTCGCGGGGTTTGCGGTGGTTCACCGGGAAAACCACCGGGTTACTCGGTTGAGCCACAAAACCGAGGCCGAAGACTCGACGAGGAGGTGCGGCCACCCGGGCCGGTTCAACCGCCCGGGGAGGGGCGGTCGGACCGCCCGGGGCCGGTCGGATCCACCGGGCCGGTCTAACCGCCGGGGGGGGGGCGGTCCGACCGCCCGGCCGCCGCGCCGAGAAGCTTCGAAGCGGAGGAAACGCGTCGGGATCGCAAGGCGTGCGTCGAGGCTACGCGGGGTGCGGTCGCCGGGCATCCGTCCGATGGTGAAGATATCAAGAATTCCAAATCCGCCCTTGAGGGGCATGTATCCCTAGTTATTAGAGAGGGGCATTTTAGACATTCGGTTGCCGCCTATATAACCCAAGAGGTGAGAGGTTGGCGGCCAACTCTTGGAACCCTAGCTCATTTCGTTTTTCCATTTTCGTTCTCTATTTTTCCTAGGTTTTTTAGAAGGCTAGTTTGAGAGCTTCATGTGAGATCTAGAGAGAGGGATGGATGTTTGGGTGGCAAACTAGACCTTGTACGAACCATTCATGGCATGTATAGAAGGTTCGGCGTGGTTCTTGATGGTGGTTTTCCGTCTCTTTGATGTTGATTTTCGGAGCTCTTTTTTGGCGGTGTTTTGAGAACGATTTCTTGGGGTTTTTGGTGGGTGTCACGTATGAGGTTCTTGTGCCTCTTTGGCTGGTGACTTTGCCCCCAAATCCCCTTTAAATCGGACTCGATTTGGTGGTTTTTCGAGTTGGGCGAGTTCTTGACCTAGAGAAGCGTTTTCTTCGATTCCTCTTGATTGTGAGCGTTTCGGGTCGATTCCTTTGAGGTAGAGGTTGCCCAGGAGGTAACCCAGCTATCCCCGAAGTTTGGCTGCAATCCGTGGAGTGATTCGGGAGATTGAGCGCAAGGAAGTTGAGGTTTGACCCGCGGGTTCTGTTACGGGAAGGGGCGGTCTAACCGCTGCGAGGGGCGGTCTAACCGCCCGGGGTGTTTCCGGGGTCAAAGTTTTGTTTCGCCGGATTTTCCTCTCGTGAGTTCGTTCGCCTTGATCGGAGGAGTGTCCGGGTGAAATTTGGAGCCGTTCTCGCGCGGGTTGCTAGGTGTTCTTGGTTGGAGTTCGTTCGTTGGGTACGGGAGGTTAGACCGCCCCGGGTAGCCGGTCTAACCGCCCCTAGGCCCTTGGGTGAAGTTTTGGTTTTCGCCAAGATTTTACGGTAGCTAGCATGGCCTTGACCAGAGATCTCGTTGGTGAAACCGTGGTGTGTTTTGGTGCTCGGAAGAGGCGTTTCGGAGGATTTCTTGGTTGCCGGTGGAGGCGGTCTAACCGCCCCCTATACCCGGTCTAACCGCCCCCTCGGTTAGCCGGCTTTCGAGTTGTTTCCGTTGTCGGTGCTGCGTGTGTGTTGCGGTTCTTGGTAGAGTTTGTTCCTAGGACCGGTAGCACTCCGGTGGCTACGTGGTTTTGGCAAACGGGAGGTAGAAGTGCGGAGCGTGTGATTTCGGGGGTCCGACCGAGCTAGTTCGTCTTGTCGGAGTTTCAATCTCCCTCGAGAAGAATTTTTATCGGCTCCCATTCACTCCCCCCCCCCTCTCTGGTCGCCTTATCGGTCCTTCACGGGGCTGCAAACTAGTCTTTACCATCTGAGAAAGCACTATATAAGCTCATAATTTCATCAAGCGTCACAAAATAAATTGTGAAGATATGTAAACAGAACTGAAACTACAAAGGCCCCAGAATTTTCCAGAGTTTACATATAAAAAGGATTTAAACTGCAGAGCCCCAAGATTTCCCAGAGATTAATACAAGCGACTGTACGAATACAATACTACATTTTCTAAACTCAACTAAAAGTGAAAAACCAATGTTACAGAACCAGCACAATTCACAAGTCAGGGAAAAATCTAAAAAATGTGTGCAGTAATTTTATCCTAAAATTTGTTCAACCAAATACAGTATGCAACCTCTCTTAGAACTGCGTAACTTTTGGTAGTAGTATATAGTCTATACATTGCATGTGTGTTGAGAAAACCTTGAGATGCATGATCCACCTCTGAGCACCTCTGCCACTAACATCTGGACACTGAACTAGAAATAACGAAAAAACCATGGTTGATTACACTATTTCAGCAAATAGAAACATAAAAAGCAAATGAACTGGTTAGAGAAACAGGAGAAAGCAAAGTGGCATGATATGAAGTCCCTGAAATCTTAAAACAATTGCTACTACATCCTCTGTTTAAAATTACAAGGTTTATTTCATTCCGTTATTGGCTTATTGCAAGCCTCTGACCAACAATTGTGACTATTAATACATATTTTTTCGGCACAAAGTTGACGTCATTAGATTTGTATTTTTATAAAATAAGTGTTGTCATAGTGGAGGAAAATAAACATTGTGAAAAAAGAGAGGATACAATCAGTTCAAACAAGTGCACACAATTCAGATTTAACCTAAATTGGGACAGAGTAGGACTTTTAAAAGGTATGTGTTAATATACTGCATTTCCGTACACGGTCTGTGCTAGTATGTACATGCAAAGAGACAGAGTATAGACCTGCACTCAACAAGTGAAGTATCAATAGTACATAAGTTGGTGAGAACATAATAATAGCAGCAACTACAGCAGTCTAAGTCACCACTTAACATTCAGGAAGAACAAAGTGATAGAACTGACCAGTTAAAACTTTGAAATTTCTAAAATGCAGGAATTGTTTACAGCTATGTAGGGGAACAGTCAGAGTGTCAGACTGTCAGAGTGAAAAGCAAGGAAGCCTCAAATGACCCTCTAATTATACCACCATAAGGGAGGGACAACACATGGTTGTTAGAAATTCGCGTCCACATAAACCCAATGAACCGAATACCCTGATAGAGAAATCGGCACATACACAACTACAAAGCCCAATCGCAATCGGCATTGCTACCAACCCTATCCACGGACAGACGAGCTAGGGTTCCTCGCCGCGTTGCAGCGGAGGAAAGCGCGCACCACAAACACGAGAGCCAAAGCAGGAGGACAGGATGACCGGTGGTGGGGAGTAAGGAGCGATGGGGCTCAGCCAGCGGTTTGAGATCCGGGGCTCGCCTGTGGCGTGTAAGGATAACAGTTTTACCCATAGGTAAGGGTAGTTGACTCGTCAGGGAAGAAGGGTCTCAAAGGGTGTTCGGGGCCCGAAGAAAGACGAAAAGAAAAGGAAAACAGCCGGCTATAATAGAAGTTGAATTAGAAAAGGCTGTAATTTAGCATTGTCTTTTTTAGAACCCCTGTTCCAATGTTCACAGCCGTCCAGATGCTTTCGAAGGACCATGGATTTGTTCGTGTGCAGCAAAGGAGGGATATCAGCTCGTACTTTTGGCGAGAGAAAATTCGGAAAGAATTAAAAAAACCCATTCTGGATTCCAAAGAATCCAAACGACGCCTGCTCCATCGGTACTGTGCGTGAGTTCTAGGCTGCCGCCGCCGCAGCCAATCGCGTTTTCAGACGGAACGGTGAAAGGAGCGACCATGGCGGTGCTGGAGTAGCAGATCTGTTGTCTTTCTCGTCGGGTAGGTACTTGGTACTGCCGCCGAACCTGGATGTTCCGTTTCCATGGCACAGCATGCCTGCATGCAGGTTTTCTGTCCCCCAAGAGCAACTCCAACTGTTTGGGATAATTTGTTTGGCAAATCTTGGATTGTAGCAACTCCCCAAATGTTATAGCAAAGGAAAAAATGTCCACCTCCAACCGTTTTTATAATTCACTTGGCAAAACTAAAACAGGGCCCACGCTGCTATTTTTCCCGCAATCTCGTCACGCTAATTTTTTTGCCGCGTTATGTCCGATCGTGCCAACAGCCGCGGCTGCGATCTCCTGGTGCATGGCATTTTTGTCACTTCATGTGAGCCGATACTGATTACTCTTGCGTGTTGCATGTTGTCACTCGTGAAATACTGATTACTTGAGTCTTGTTGCTGGGAAACCTAAAGAAAAAATGATGCAGTACCATGCATTGCCATACATGCATGAGCAAGAAAAACAGCTACAAGCATGGAGTGCCATACATGCATGAGGAAGAAACACAGCGACAAAGCATGCAAACCGGCTGTGGGCCATGGCGACCGAGAGCCCCTGCAGGGCTTGTTTGGGAATTAGTGGAATGAACGGGAATGAAGGGCATTGGGGTGGAGGAATTTCCATTATAAGTCAAAATTTCCCAAAATCCCCTTCAATCCTCTTCCATCCACTTGAATCCTCCATTTCCCAAACAAGCCTGCAGGGGGAAAGAAGAAACACGCTGACCGACTCTGGCGCGTGCGGGAGGGAAAAGTGGCGCGCGTGGGGCTGTGGGGAGAAGGAAAAGTGTGCCAACGCGCTTCGTGCCCGCGGGAAGCCCGGCGGCGGCGAAAACAATAGATGCAAATCGCGATGGCAAAAGAAGTATGCGCGTATATTTGCGCCTGGAGCATGGTTGGATGGCAACTTGCCATTGATGCCAAATTGTTTTGCCAATCTGTTGGAGGCTAGTTTTTCTTGTTTTGCCTAAATTAGATGAATGCCAAGTTCATATACCAAACTGTTGGAGTTGCTCTAAGCCTATCCGCAACAGCGACCTGTAAAAACCACCCCGTATAGGAGTATTTGGAGGATTCCATAACAAATTTCATCCCATAACAACGTTTAGCTGCAGCAGTGTCCTCTACTTGCATTCCCTGTATAGATCCCACATACCATTTATTTTCTTGTCCCACGGTCCCACCTTATCCACGCAGCTAAGCCTACCCCACCCTAATCCCCAGCACCGACCGCCGGCGTCAACACACCGCTCCACCTCGCACCGGCCGCCGGCCACACACTGTCGCGCGGGCCACCGGCGTTGGGAACGGGCCTCGTCCCGCCGCCCTGCATCTGTCGGTCGGCCCCAAGAACGGCGACCTTCTTTGTGTCGGATTCTACCTAGCTGCAGTTGGTCGCCACCAAGTGTGACATCCTAGCCCAAGGCTTAATAAGATTGATAAAGGTACTCATACCAACAAGTTGCAACTTCTTTTTCGGAAGTCCATCTCGAAATACTCCAAAGTTAAGCGTGCTTAGCTTTGCGCGATGGGTGAACGACCGGGAAGTCATTCCCGGGTGTGCATGAGTTAGGACAAAGTGCGCAGAAAAGTCATGTGTCGGTATGTGAGGATATTCTTGCGTCCTAGAGAGCTGCTAGGCGTAGGCAAGCCCGACCTCGAGGAGGCGGGTCGTTACACCAAGAAGCTAACCACCAACACCAACCATCCTCCCCCGACTGCCGAAGCAGGCACTACCCAGCTTAATTACTCTGTCGCGACTTCGCCCGCCTCCAAGATCCGGGAGCTGGAGCACCATCGCTTGATTGAGTAGGAAAAGCGACGTTGGTGGCACATGGTGGCGAGTGTCGCGACCGCGGGTGCCGCGACGGCGGCGGTGACGGCATCATCGTCGGTGGGGCCACGACAGCGAGGGGGCAGGACCAGGGAGCCCACGACCATGCACGCCTGCATCCGGCACTCGCACTCCGAGCTGCACCTTCGCTGCTCCCGCCGGGGGCGGGGCCGTGGACGCCACGCTCACCACCAGCCGCTCCATCTGTCGGGGACAGCCCTGAGGGTCCCCTAAAACAACCGGGGAAATCCTGCTTAAAACCTGCAAAAAACCAAACTAAAGACATCTCACTTAAGCACACACACGGGGCACGACCCACACTGCGGTGGTCCCCGCGGCCCACAAGAGAGGCCCACTCAAAGGCCCCCTCAAGCAGGTTCTGCCTCGCTCGAGGGTTCACACCTCCCTCGAGCGGGTTCCGCCTCGCTCGGGGGTTCACGCCCCCCCCCCCCCCCGAGCGGGCTCCGCCTCACTCGAGGGTTCGCCTCCGCCTCGCTCGAGACTCCCTCACGCACACGCCCGTTCCCGCACGCGGGTACGGGCATTTAATGCTCTGGCACGGCAGGGCGGTGCCATCATGCGCCTGGGACTCACGCCCTGGTCCTGTTGCACCAACTCCCTAGGGGGAACCCATCCCCGCCACTGTGGGGGACTATGCGACGTGGCCGGTGTCAGCCCCGTGACACTGCGCCGCCTACTCCCGTACGGCTAACGTGCCGAGCCCTCGAAGGGGGGGCCGGCCACACCCTCGAACCGCTTTCCCGTGAACTTGCAGGGTCAGGTCAGGACGCTAGGCCGGCAGGACGCCATCCCTGCCACTGTTGGTCGTGTGCGGCCGTCCCCGTGCTCGCAACGCCACGCCGGGCACTGTTACAACCACTCCGGCGCCGTGCGGCACGCGGGGGCGGGACGCCGCCACGCCTACCACTGTACCCCGTACGGATCGCCGTCAGCAGCTTCCTCAAGCCTTTCTGAAGACACCACGGCCAATTACTACGCCCGTACCCTCGAAGCTACCACTGTTCGGGTACAAGATACGCCATGATGACCGGATCGTGGCAAGGACCGTCAAGGCGGCCGCCTACTCTGCGGCATTGCACACCATACCTCCCCATGTAGCTGAATAGTGCGGCATGCTTGTAATTCGCCCTCTCCTTGGTCTATAAAAGGAAGGTGAACTCCCCCGCCGCAGGGGACAAGACATGAGACATCAGATATCCCGCAGAGAACAACACGCACACGTTCCCCAATTCTCCCACAACATCTGAACTCATTCAGATCACCCCATCAGGGACTTGGAGGCCACGCCTCCTCTCCCGCCTTGCTTGTAGCCGCCCCACTACAGGCACCCCGGTGTTGAGCAATATAGTGCCCCGAGCACACCACTGCTGGACGTACGGCCTCCGGCCGGAACCAGGATAAATCTTGTGTCTTTAGTTTCTTAGCATCGACCATTGAGGGATAGACCTTGGTGCTTACTACTGGTTAGTGTCGGGACCACATTCCGCACCGACAGTTGGCGCCCACCGTGGGGCACGCGAGCGCTGAAGGTCAATCCGCCGTCAACTCCCTCCATGGTGATTCGCACCGAGTACCGCGGCACGCGTTACTCTATGGGCAGCTCGGACCCCCTCCCCGCCGGGTTCGAAATCCGGTTCGGGGGCCTGAATTTCCAGGCTACGGGGAACGGCTACCTGATGCGCCTCACCAACCGTGAGGAACTTCGTGCGCGGCGCCAAGCTGGGTCCGCCCCGGTCGCCGCTGCACGGGTCGCCACGACGCCAACACCCGCCGGCACGGACGCCGCGGGCCCGTCAACATCACGGCGCCGCGCCGCTCGGCCAACGCTCGTGCCGTGGGCACGGTCGGAGCGACGGCACGGCCGAGCGCGTCGCCTCACAACGCGGCACGCCCGTCGGCACGACGACGCCCGCCCGGCGGGGGATCACACGGTCTCGGGCCGCGCTTCCCAATCGGTCTGCGCGGCGCCACGGTGGCCTACACCGCCAACGCCAACGCCAGCACTGCAATGCGCAGGGTTCCCCCTGGCCGCCACGTTTACGTCGCCAGGGACCCTAGCGCCTCCGCCGGCGACGAGTCGTCCCTAGGTTCTCTCGACGCGTTGCCACCCGCCACCTTGCACGGGTACGCGGAGTGGGACTTCTCCGGCGTGCCGGACCCAGTCATGTTCAGGCGATTTCTCGACGCCACGGACTACTGGTTCGGCTGCTCCGACGACTCCAGCACCGGAAGCTACGATCCCGCGCGGGAATGCTGCGTCGTCATCGCCAACGACCCAGCGAATGCCACCGGCGCAACGGGCGCCGGCGACGGAGAAGTTCCACCCGCTCTAGGGACGGCTTCGCGCCTGGTAGCGGGACCAAGCGCCCCTGTCCCTTCACCCCCAACTGGGGCCGATATCAACGCGCAGCTGGCCCAAGCCTGCGAACTCGAGGCCAAGCTGGCGGAGGAGTATCGGACGGTGCAGTTGCTCCGCGCCTCTATGGCGGGGGAAGCCTCTGCGCGGCGAACGCGCGCGTGAGCTGGGCATACAGGCCCGCGACCGCATCAACGCCGATTTCAACGTCGACAACCCGGACACGCCTCTGCGAGCGAGCCAAAAGCTCATTGCCGCCGCAACGCTGCTACGGGCCATGCCCGCCCCCTCGACACCTGAGGCGCGGAACCTGGACCGTGAGGCGCAGGCGCTCATCGAGCAAGCGGCCATCCAGCAGGACGAGAGCTCGGCGTCCCGCATCCGCCAGCAGGGGGACGCGTGGGACGATGGGGGCACGCAGGGGCCTGAACCCTCGGTACACGCGGGAAGAGCAAAGGAGCACCCCGCCAACCCGGGGCGCACGCCGGCTAAGGAGCGACTCCTCGACACACGTGGACAGGCGCGGGACGGCGACGCCCGCAATGTCATCAATGCTCGGTGGACGAGCAAAGCGGAGGCGCGGGCGGCCGCCGGCTACCAACCCTGGAGGGGTGGACACTACGACAGCGATGAAGACCGCTCGCCAACGCCGGAACCCCCGGGGACCCGCGTGTTCAGCCGGGAGATCCGCGCAGCGGCCTTCCCCCAGCGCTTCCGCCAGCCAACGACCATCGTCAAGTACAACGGGGAGACGGACCCCCGCGTGTTGCTCAACGACTACCGCCTGGTGTGCCAGCTGGGCGGAGCCACTAGTGACGAGGTCATCATCCGCAACCTCCCCCTGCACCTCGCCGACTCGGCCAGGACGTGGCTCGAGCATCTGCCGGCCAGTCAGATCCATAACTGGGATGACTTGGTCCGCACATTCGTCGGCAACTTCCAGGGCACGTATGTGCGCCCTGGGAACTCCTGGGACTTGCGCTCCTGCACCCAAAAGCCCGGCGAGTCGCTCCGGGACTTCATACGGCGCTTCTCCAAGCGCTGCACGGAGCTCCCCAGTGTGGCGCAATCCGAGATTGTGCACGCCTTCCTCGAGGGCACCACATGCCGGGACCTCGTGCGCGAGTTGGGGCGCAGCCCGCCAGTCGACTCGAACGAACTGTTCGATATCGCCACCAGTTTTGCCTCAGGCGAAGAGGCGGTGGGGGCGATCTTCAACGGCAAGAAGGGCAAGCGCACGGACGACGCGCCCGCGGAGGACAGCAAGTCCAAGGAGCTCCACAGGAAGGACAAGCGGGGCAAGAAGGGGAAGAAGATGCGCCGTGAGGCGTGCGAGCAGGGACGCGACGACAACGACGCCGAGGCCCTTGCTGTTGACCCGGCTCGACAGGGCCCTCGACCGGCCCCTCGAGGTCCGGGGGTGTTCGACGACATGCTAAAGAAGCCGTGTCCCTACCACAAGACACCGGTGAACCACACCCTTGAGCAATGCGACTTGCTCAAGCGGTTCTATGGCCGCACCGCCGCGAAGGACGCCGAAGCCAAGAAGGATGGGGGTGACGGTGACGCCGGCGGCTTCCCCGCTGTGGAGAACGTGTTCCTCATCTTCGGGGGGCCAACCGTCGACATGTCGAGCCGCCAGCGCAAGCGGGAGCGGCACGAGGTTCTCGCCGCGGAGAAGGCGCCTCCCTCCTTCCTTGACTGGTCGGAGGATGCCATCACGTTCAGCCGCGAGGATCACCCGAACCGCATCCCTAATCCGGGCCAGTACCCGCTGGTGGTCGACCCGGTCATTGGGAACGCGTGGTTCTCGAAGGTCCTAATGGACGGAGGCAGCAACCTCAATATCCTCTACGTGCACACGCTGCGCCTGCTGGGGATCGGGTTGGACCAGCTGCGGCCTAGCACGACGCCGTTCCATGTCGTCGCGCCAGGCAAGTGCGTCCAGCCCCTTGGGCAGATCGATCTGCCTGTTTGGTTCGGCACTCCAAGCAACTACCGCAAGGAGATGCTCACCTTCGAGGTGGTGGGGTTCCGGGGCGCGTATCACGCTATAGTTGGACGGCCCTGCTACGCCAAGTTTATGGCTGTCCCCAACTACACCTAGCTCAAGATGAAGATGCCGGGGCCGAACGGCGTCATCACCGTGGGCTCGTCCATCGAGCACGCCTTCAATTGCGACGTCGAATGCGTGGAGCACGTGGAAGCACTAGAGCTGGATGAAGCGCTGGTGACCAACTTGGAGAAGATGGTCAACGAGGACCTTGACTCCACTACCAAGCACGCCGGCAACTTTGAGGCCGCGGAGCAGACCAAGGAAGTGCCCCTCGACCCTGCTGCCCCCGAGGGCAAGGCGTTGAGGGTCAGTTCTACCCTCGACCCGAAATAGGAAGTGGTGCTCGTCGCCTTCCTCCGCGCCAATGCCGACATCTTCGCGTGGAGTCCCTCGGACATGCCAGGCATCCTGAGGGAGGTCGCCGAGCACTCCCTTGACATCCTACCTCACTCCCACGCCGTACAGCAACGGCTCCGCCGCTTCGACGAGGAGCGGCGGCGGGTCATCGGAGCGGAGCTGCGAAAGCTCCTCGAGGCTGGGTTCATCAAGGAAGTGTTCCACCCTACGTGGCTAGCCAATCCTGTACTAGTAAAGAAAAAGAATGGGAAGTGGCGGATGTGTGTAGACTACACCAGTCTTAATAAAGCATGTCCAAAAGTTCCTTTTCCTTTGCCGCGTATCGATCAAATTGTTGATTCGACCGCCGGGTGTGAACTACTTTGTTTCCTTGATGCCTACTCCGGGTACCATCAAATCAAAATGAAGGAGTCCGACTAGCTCGCGACTTCATTCATCACGCTGTTCGGGATGTATTGCTACGTCACGATGTCGTTCGGCCTCCGGAACGCGGGTGCGACGTACCAACGGTGCATGCAGCACGTTTTCAGAGACCACATCGGCCGAACCGTCGAGGTGTACGTGGATGACATAGTCGTGAAAACCAGGAAGGCGGACGACCTGGTTGGCGACCTCAGCATCGCGTTCGGCTGCCTACGGGCCAACGGGGTAAAACTGAACCCCGAAAAATGTGTCTTTGGCGTGCCGTGAGGCATGCTTCTAGGATACATAGTCTCCCAGCGAGGCATCGAGTCCAACCCTGAAAAGGTTGCAGCCCTCGAGCGAATGGGTCCGATTCGGGACCTCAAAGGGGTACAAAAGGTGCTGGGGTGCCTTGCCGCCTTGAGCCGCTTCATCTCGCGGCTCGGCGAGAAAGGCTTGCCCCTCTACCGCCTCCTTAAGAAGCACGAGAGCTTCTCTTGAACCGCCGAGGCCCAGGAGGCGCTTGACAAGCTGAAGGCATCCTTGACTCACGCCCCGATCCTCACACCACCGCGAGACGGCGAACCTCTGCACCTCTATGTGGCTGCGACTACCCAGGTGGTCAGCGCCGTGATCGTGGTAGAACGCACGGAGGAGGGGCACGCCTTGCCGGTTCAGCGGCCAGTGTTCTACATCAGCGAGGTCTTATCCGACACCAAGGCGCGCTACCCTCAAGTTCAGAAGCTGCTCTACGCAGTGGTCCTCGCGCGGCGCAAGCTTCGCCACTACTTCGAGGCCCACCCTGTCACAGTGGTTTCCTCCTTTCCACTAGGAGAGATCATCCGCAATCCGGACGCGGCGGGCGGGGATCGCCAAGTGGTCGGTGGAGCTGATGGGCGAAACGCTCGCCTACGCCCCACGCAAGGCCATCAAGTCCCAGATCTTGGCAGATTTCATTGCCGAGTGGATGGATACGCAGTTGCCGCCGCCGCAGATCCAGGCAGAGTGCTGGACTCTGTACTTCGACGGCTCGGTGATGAAGACCGGGGCAGGCGCGGGCCTGCTCTTCGTGTCACCCCTCGGGGAGCACATGCGGTACGCAGTACGCCTCCATTTCCCCGCGTCAAACAACATGGCTGAATACGAGGCCCTGCTCTACGGCCTCAAGATCGCCATCGAGATAGGCGTCAAACGCCTCGACGTGCGGGGAGATTCGCAGCTCGTGATCGATCAAGTCATGAAAAACGCGAGCTGCCACGACAACAAGATGGAAGCATACTGCAAGGCCGTGCGGGCCCTCGAGGACAAGTTCTATGGCATCGAGCTTAATCACGTGCCCCGTTGGTACAATGAGGAGGCGGACGAGCTCGCCAAGATTGCGTCGGGGCGGATCACTGTCCCCCCGAACGTCTTCGCCCGAGATATCGCCCAACCGTCCGTCACCCTCAAGCCGCACCCCTCGAACCACACAGAACCCTCGGGGGCTACCTCTAGTCCAGCAGGCGCAGAGCCCATGGACGAGGACCCCTCGAACGAGGCGTACGTGCTCTCCCTCCTCGAGGGGTACGGCGCCAGCGAGGCTGAAGTTATGGACGTCGAGCCAGCTCCCAGCAGGGCGGACTGGCGCGACAAATACATCGCCTAGATGGACCGAGGGGAACTCCCCTCGGACCGATTCGAGGCCAGACGCATCGCCAGGATGGCCAAATCTTTCGCCCTCGTCGACGGCGAACTGTACAAGCGCGCCGCTTCCGGCATCCTGCAGCGATGCGTGCCCATCCCCGAGGGGCGTGAGCTCCTCCGGGATATCCACGCGGGCATCTGCGGCCACCATGCCGCGCCCCGCACCCTCGTAGGCAACGCGTTCCGCCAAGGATTTTACTGGCCCACCGCGATCGCAGATGCCAGCGAGATTGTACGCACCTGCGAGGGGTGCCAGTTCTACGCCCGCAAATCCAACCTCCCTGCGCACGTCCTGCAGACCATCCCCATCACGTGGACCTTCACCGTGTGGGGACTGGACATCGTCGGGCCCTTGCGGAAAGCGCCCGGGGGCTTCACCCACCTGTTGGTCGCAATCGACAAATTTTCCAAGTGGGTAGAGGTGCGCCCCATTACGAATCTCAGGGCGGAGCAAGCGGTGACGTTCTTCACCGACATCGTCCATCGTTTTGGAGTGCCGAACTCCATCATCACCGACAACGGGTCCCAGTTCACGGGTAGGAAATTCCTGGAGTTTTGCGATAAATTCCACATCCGTGTGGACTGGGCAGCTGTGGCGCACCCACAGACTAACGACCAAGTAGAGCATGCCAACGGCATGATCCTACAAGGCCTCAAGCCCAGAATTTTCGACTAGCTGAACAAGTCTGGTCGGAAATGGCTCCAGGAACTACCTGTGGTCGTGTGGAGCCTAAGGACCACCCCAAGCAGAGCCACCAGGTTCACCCCGTTCTTTCTAGTCCATGGCGCGGAGGTCGTCCTCCCCACGGACTTAGAATATGGGTCACCCAGGGTGCGAGGCTATGACGAGGACACCAACCAGCGAGCCCGCGAGGACTCACTAGACCAGCTGGATGAAGCGCGCCTCATGGCCCTAATGCATTCTGCAAGATACCAGCAGTCCCTAAGGCGCTACCAGGCCCGGAAGATACGCCGGCGGGACTTTAGCGAGGGGGATCTGGTCCTAAGGCTACGCCAAGACAACCGAGGACGCCACAAGCTATCACTTCCGTGGGAGGGACCCTAAGTCGTGGTGAAGGTGCTCAAGCCCGGCACGTACAAGCTAGCCAACGAGGACGGCGAAGAACTCACCAATGCTTGGAACATCCAACAGCTACGTCGCTTCTACCCCTAGCTAGGATTTCCAAGTCTTTTGTTGTAAATTACGTGCCCAACACCCCAGTTGGCAATGAACATGTAAAACAACACCGGTTCAATAAAAAAGGGCGACTCGGCTTTCCCCTGAAACCCAAGTCACCCTCGGGGGCTACTACGGGGGGCATCCCCCCCCAAAAAAAATGGTCCCATTTTTTCTCAAAAAACCCATGTGCGCTAAGTATGATTCGACCTGAGCCTCGAGCAAAATTCAAACAGGGCGCGGACGACCTAGCGGAAAGGGCGCACAAGCCAGAGATAGCCTACGCCTCCACGAGGATACGGCCCTTCTCTCTTGCCCCCGGCCCAGCAGGCTGTTTGCGAAAATCGAACTCCCCTAACTCGAATTTACTCAGGCAAAGGAAGAAACAAAACAGCGCCATAAAAATAACAAACATCATTGGCTCCCACAAGTGCTTGAAACAAAATGATTGTTCATTTACATGGCCACGTGGCCCACATACTAACATACGAACAAAAAAGGGCCTGGCGCCCAGCAATCTTCAGGCCTAAGGAGCGTCGGCTTCAGCGGCGTCTGGAAACAAGAACTCCTCGAAGGCCTCAGCGAGCGCCTCGGCGGCGTCAGCGGATAACGCGTCTACGTGCTCCATCGCCACTTCATCCTCGACGCCCTCCGGGACGATGTAGCCCTCTGCCACGGCTTCGAAGTTGATCTCGTAGTGAGATCGCACCACCCCAAGAGCCTTCTGGATGCCAAGCTGCAGAGCGCGGCACATGCGCCCGGAGACGTGCCCGCCGAGGGCGCGCAGGCGGCTGGCCAACGAGCTTCCGGCGCGCGCCTCGCCCTCCTCCACGGCCCGACGGGTCTCGAGGGCCGCGGAACGCGGCTCCGGCGGCTCCGCTCGGAGGAGTTGTAGGAAGCCTGCAGCGCCTCGGCCCGGTCGGTCGCGTGCCCCAGCGCGGTGCGCAGGCCTGAACGTTACCAGCGAAAGAGATTAGAAGGGGAAACGAACCCTCAAATGAAAGATCGGCAAAAACAAGAGACGAGACAGTGACCTACCTTCAACCTGCTTCTTCTCCACCTCGAGGGCGCGGCGCTCGGCCTCAACCGCCTGCTGCAGGCTGACGACGGTGGCGCTCTGCTCCTTGAGGGACTGCTCCTGGTCTGCACTCGTGATGCTGAGAGCTACCAGTTCGCCCTCGAGCTTCGAGAACTCAGCGTTCCGCTCCTCCAGCGACTTATGCGCTGCCTCGCGAGCAGTACGCTCCTGCTCGAGTGCCGACCGGGCGTCGGCAAGAGCGGTCCGCTCCTGCTGGAGCTGCCCCTCTGCCCCCTGGTGGGCGGTACGCTCTTGCATGAGCTGGTCCTCCGCGGTGGCGAGCGCGGCGAGCTTGGCGTCGAGGGTGGCCTTTAGCTCGTCGGCCTCCTTGGCCTTCTGCTCAGCCGCGCGTGCCCTCTCCTCGGCCTGGCTCTGCTGGGCCTGCGCCTCCCGGAGCCACGAGCGGAGCTCCTGATTGTCAGCCCGGACGGTGACCACCTCCGCCTCCCAGTTGGACGCCGACGTGCGCATCCTCTCCAGATCCCCCCGCGCCTGCTGCAGCGCCTCATTCCGATCGATGAGGGCTGTGCAAATCCGTTCGAGGGTGGAGAGGTGCGCCGCGGCCTGCCTTTCGCACTCCTGGAGCTGGTCGCGTAGGGCCTCAGCCCAGTACGACAGCTAGCTGTCTGGGGTCCCCAAGGCGTCAGCGAGCGTGTCGAAGGCGTCACGCTGCTCCCGGAGATGGCGGAGCTCGGCACTCATCTGGTCGAAGGCGCCATACTTGTCACGGGCACGGTGCTCGAGCTCCTGCCGCCAACAGAACAAAACCGGTGAGCGTCGCGCCGCGAGGAATAAGCATGAAGACGACGAAATCAAATAAAGTGGGCAACAACGCCTCACCTGGAAGACGCGCCACGCCGGGCCGCCATGAATCCGCAGCGCCTCGTTCAACGCTCGATTGAGCGTGGCGCTGTGGT
This sequence comes from Cenchrus americanus, assembly GCA_947561735.1. Taxonomy (NCBI): domain Eukaryota; kingdom Viridiplantae; phylum Streptophyta; class Magnoliopsida; order Poales; family Poaceae; genus Cenchrus; species Cenchrus americanus. The sequence goes on along the minus strand of OX387245.1, from coordinate 76,257,382 downwards.
CACAGAGCTCTCTCCCACAGCTTCTGCTCCTCTTGGGCACCGGCAAAGACGGGTGGACCGTCAACGCGCCCCTCTCCCGGAGCAAAGTGGCCGGCGCGGGAAGAAGAAGCCTCGACGCCGAGCCCTCGGCCTCCGGCCACCATGTGGCCATCCGACCGCCTCATGAGCGCCCCTCCTCCTGGGGCTCAGGGGAGGGCATGGGGAAGTTCACCCACTGGTCCCACCCGGGCGACGGGGAGTCGTCGTCCGGGATCTCCACCGCCACCGCCGGGAGGCGCCGGCGAGTGCGGGCTCTCGCTGCGTCCCCACCACGCGCCTCCAACCGCGCCTCCGCGGCCGCGGTCTCCGGCTGCGGTGCCGCGGCCACCGCCTTCGGCCGTGTCTCGGCGGCCGCGGGCGCCGGGTGGCCCTCCACGGCGGACGACACCGCCGGCAATGCCGCTACAACCGGCGCCGCCGGCCATGCCTCCGCCATCCGCTGCGCCTCCTCCACGGCCGGTGCGCCGCACCTCGCAACCGCCGCCCGCGACCCGGCGGGCGAGGCCGCCAGCCGTGGCCTCGAGGCCTCGGCCCGCGCCCCGCGAACTCACACTCGCCGTCGCCGCTTCGCTCGCCCCTGCCCGCGGCGCCCTTGACGAACGCCGCCGGGTGGGGACGGATGCATCTGCCCTCAGCACCTTGGCCGGTGCAAGGGGAGGCACGGTTGGCACCACCCTGTGGGGACACAAACAAATTGTCAGATTCCCGCCTGACGGGCACGCGACCCCCCGAAAGACGATCCCTTACCTCGAGGAGGAGAAGGCGCGCTTCCTCTTCCTCGAGGTCCCCGCAAACGTTGCGGGCGCGGCCGGCGCGACCGCCGCCGCACCTCCCACCATCTCCGCCACGCGCGCGGGCGCCTCCGCCGCGCGCGCGGATGCCCCCGAGGCACACGCGGCACCCCCGCGCGCCCGCGCCGCCTCTGTCGTCGATTGCACGGGGGCCGGCGCCTCCACGCCGCCCCGGGCGATGCGCTCTTGCCACGGAGCCGGCTCCGGTGAGCGGGGGGTGCGGGGCTCCCACCTATCGGGGAGGGCCTGCCCCCTGACCTCTTCCTCCTCTTCCTCCTTCTCGTCCGATGACGAGTATTCCTCGGTCCCCGGTGAGGAGAGCCCCTGCTGCTCACGCAGCCGGAACTCCTCGCTCCTCCGCTCGCGACGCTTCCGATGTCGCGTCGCACGCTCTTTCTTGAGCGCCGCCCGCTCCCGCTCTCGGCGCGCGCGCGCGCGCGGGAGCGCGCGGGAGCAGGGGGTAGGCGCCTCGGACTTCGCGGCACTCACGCTCACCAACTGCAGGCAAAGCATTAAGACGCGTCAACAACTCGGAGAACTGGCAAAAAAATTGAAAACGAAATCAAGAACTCCACTCACCAGTGGGCCGGTGGGCAGCATATCAAGATCCCACAGGGCGTTTTTGTTGTAGCGCCCAGAGTTGGGGTCGATGGCGCACCGCGCCCGGGTAGCCGCGTAGTCCCGCAGCAAGGGGCCCGGCAGCGTCCGCGACCTCGCCAACGCGACGGGGTCCGCCCCCTCGGTCATCTCGAAGATGCAGAGCGGCCTCTCCATCAAGGGGACGATCCGCCGATGGTGGAGGTGGGCGAGGACGACTTCCACGTTCAGCCCGCGGCTCGCCAGATTCCTCAGCGCGGCCAGGAGCGATTCCAACCGCGTCTGGTGCTGGGACGGGAACACCCCGTGGTACCAGGAGGCGGGCCTCTCCCGGAGCACCAGGCCGGTGAAGGGGGGGAGGCCGGGCTCGTCGTTGCGGAGGTAGAACCATCCCCGCTCCCAGTCCGCGTTGTTGGTTGTCATTGTGCAGGGGATGTAGTCGTCCTTGCGCTGGGTCCGCACGGCGAGCGACATGCCACCGGCACACACCACGCGGCGGGTCCTCGTCTCCGTCATCGCCAGCGTGTGCAGCTCAGCACGGAAGAGATGAACCCAAAGATCCCAGTTCACCGGGATCCCCAGGAAGCCCTCACCGACGCCAATAAATGTGGCTGCCTGCGAGATCGCGTTTGGCGCGAAGTTGTGGAGCTCCACGCCGTAGTGGTGGCAGAGAGCCCGCATGAAACGGCTTGCCGGCGCCATGAAGCCCTGCTCGTGGAAGCGGACGAAGCTGACCACGTAGCCGCTCGGAGGGTTGGGTGCTCGCTCCCTTTCCAACGACACGATCCATGCGGCCGGCCGTCCTTCCTCGTTCGCCGCCAGCTGGCCACCGGTTACCAGATGGTTCAGGGCCAGCCGCGTCACCGTCGATCGCTCCCACGCCAACGGGTCGATGATGATGAGAGGCGGCTATGGCACCATGCGAGCAAGCGAAGAGGCGAAGGACAAGGAAGAAGAAGAGCTCCGTGAGGAGAGAAGTGCAATGGCGAGAGCGGCTTGGGGGCTAGAGTGCAAGAGGCAAGAACGGCGAGTGCTGAACGCAAAGGTAAAAACCTCCCGTCCCCCTTCCGTTGGATTTATAGGCCGCAGGCGTGCTCTCCGGATCGCACGTCCCGCACACATTAACTGCAGGTGGAATATTCCCTCGCTGACCAACGGGCCCCACCACGACCGCGGCAGCCACGCAACCGCTCGCAGGCCATCATCACGGCGCGGTAACCGGAGGGCCGTGGCAGGCGGTCACATCCGCCTGCCCACTCCGCCCACTATGCGCGCGGCCGCATAGCCTGAAAAGGCGCGCCCGCGGCGCGAGATTTCAGTCGTGACTGCGAGCATTTAATGGCCCTGTCCCTTACTGAGTAAGGCAGACCCTCGAAGTGGCCCGAGCCCCTGGCTCAAATTAACACGACCCTCGACGGGTTCAAACATTGACCAGTGGCCTCGAAGCCCGTTTGAAATAAACAGGCGCCACAGGTGCCCTCGATTCACAAAAAGCTACTGATCAGCGGCTCGGGGGCTGGCACGGCCATGGACCCTCGAAACTTGCAGATGCGAAAGACGGGGGCGCCCAGCCGCCACCCCGCACGAACCTACTGATCAGCGGTTCAAGGGCTGACGCGATCAGGGGCCCTTGAAACCTGCAGATGCGAAAGACGGGGGCGCCCAGCCGCCACCCCGCACGAACCTACTGATCAGCGGTTCGAGGGCTAACGCGATCAGGGGCCCTCGAAACCTGCAGATGCGAAAGACGGGGGCACACAGCCGCCACCCCGCACGAACCTACTGATCAGCGGTTCGAGGGCTGACGCGATCAGGGGCCCTCGAAACCTGCAGATGCGAAAGACAGGGGCGCCTAGCCACCACCCCGCACGAACCTACTGATCAGCGGTTCGAGGGCTGACGCGATCAGGGGCCCTCGAAACCTGCAGATGCAAAAGACGGGGGCGCCCAGCCGCCACCCCGCACGGCCCTACTGATCAGAGGTTCGGAGCCTGACCTTCAACGGGTTCGAACAGGCGCCCCAGATCACCAGAGTCAGGGACGACGAGGGCACGCGCATTCAAGCCTTTCCTCGAGCCCACCGGCTCGAGGGTGCCTCACATGTCGTGTTCGAGGGCCGGCGAGGGCAGCTAGCCGGGGGATCCCACTGAGGGAGAGCTTCCGCGCCGTCGGTCGCTAGCGAATGGGACCGAGCCCCACCTAGCAAACCCACGCAAGCACTTTAATGGACGCGTCTACGGACCGCGCAGCCTACCCTTATCGAACGGGGCATGGGCGTCCACTTGAACCACCCGCTAACAGCTCAACGAGGAATCCGCAATCTGTGACCCGATCGATGGGGGTTGCGGAAACCTCACCCTCCGTCCCGCGGAGGGACGGCGAGGGCGCGTTAAAAGCAAGTCGGAGAGCTCGCCCCGATCGCATTGAACGGGCCCAGGATCGGGGGCTCGACGCATGGCTACACCTCCTCCGTTGCACCGGCCGCAAGTAGTTCCAGTTGCGTGCGCGTCACCGAAGCCGGCTGGAACATCGCCGATGCCGGTTGAGATAAGCACCACGCCCACTGACCAGACTCCGCGGTAAAACCCCTGCAGGAGCACTCACGCTCCTGCAGGGCTTCGGGGGCTAGACCCGCGGGTCCGCTGACGCGGCCCCACGGAAAGCATTAGCAACCAGGAGGGAAGGATGTCCTATCAGTAGGCTTCAGCATCTGCGGGAGCCTGGCCGGCAAACCCGCAGATGCTCGGGGGCTACTGTCGGGGACAGCCCTGAGGGTCCCCTAAAACAACCGGGGAAATCCTGCTTAAAACCTGCAAAAAACCAAACTAAAGACATCTCACTTAAGCACACACACGGGGCACGGCCCACACTGTGGTGATCCCCGCGGCCCACCAGAGCGGCCCACTCAAAGGCCCCCTCGAGCAGGTTCCGCCTCGCTCGAGGGTTCACAGCTCCCTCGAGCGGGTTCCGCCTCGCTCGGGGGTTCACGCCCCCCCCCCCCCCCCCCCCGAGCGGGCTCCGCCTCGCTCGAGGGTTCGCCTCCGCCTCGCTCGAGACTCCCTCACGTGCACGCCGTTCCCACACGCGGGTACGGGCATTTAATGCTCGGCACGGCGGGCGGGTGCCATCATGCGCACGGGACTCACGCCCGGTCTGTTGCACCAACTCCCTAGGGGGAACCCATCCCCGCCCGTGGGGGAGCGTGCGGACGTGGCCGGTGTCCCGCCCGTGTGACGCCGCGCCGCGCCTACTCCGTACGGCTAACGTGCCACACCCTCGAACCGCTTTCCCGTGAACTTGTAGGGTCAGGTCATGACGCTAGGCCGGCGGGACGCCATCCCTGCCACTGTTGGTCGTGTGCGGCCGTCCCCGTGCTCGCAACGCCACGCCGGGCACTGTTACAACCACTCCGGCGCCGTGCGGCACGCGGGGGCGGGACGCCGCCACGCCTACCACTGTACCCCATACGGATCGCCGTCAGCGGCTTCCTCAAGCCTTTCCGAAGACGCCACGGCCAACTACTACGCCCCTACCCTCGAAGCTACCACTGTTCGGGTACACGATACGCCATGATGACCAGATCGTGGCAAGGACCGTCAAGGCGGCCGCCTACTCTGCAGCATTGCACACCATACCTCCCCATGTAGCTAAATAGTGCGGCATGCTTGTAATTCGCCCTCTCCTTGGTCTATAAAAGGAAGGTGAACTCCCCCGCCGCAGGGGACAGGACATGAGACATCAGACATCCCGCAGAGAACAACACGCACACGTTCCCCAATTCTCCCACAACATCTGAACTCATTCAGATCACCCCATCAGGGACTTGGAGGCCACGCCTCCTCTCCCGCCTTGCTTGTAGCCGCCCCACTACAGGCACCCCGGTGTTGAGCAATATAGTGCCCCGAGCACACCACTGCTGGACATACGGCCTCCGGCCGGAACCAGGAGAAATCTTGTGTCTTTAGTTGCTTAGCATCGACCATTGAGGGATAGACCTTGGCGCTTACTACTGGTTAGTGTCGGGACCACATTCCGCACCGACACCATCGGTGTCTTCCCATTCCAGTCCTGCGCCAGCCGCCGCTCCCCGACGGCGGCAGCGACGGGTCCCGCCTCCTCACCGTCACAGACGACCCGGTGCCGCCGCGCGAGGCAGAGGCCGGCGCCCAACTGGAAATGTCGGCCATCGAAAGCCGCAAAGCGCACCGGTTCGAATGCCTACTGAGTTGTGGTCATGCTTCCACAACCCGACTAAGTGCGACGTTCCATGACGTCCTTTTGGGGATCGTTTCGGCTCGGCCAGAGCGGCGCCGACCCAAGCGCATCGACATGCTTGTGATGTCCGTCGTCCTGGTGCGGTGGTGCGTGCTCATGGCAATGGAGCCTCGCGGTGGGGAGCTGCCATGCGACCGCAGTGGTGCCTCCGGGGAGAGTCGCGCGAACACCGTCGGCACCGCCAAGAGGAGGACGAGGTGGAGGACGACGAACGAGCACGACGCCGCGGCCGTGGTGCGAACACTGCCGGCACCACCAAGAGGAGGACATGGTGGATGTAACACCCCGTGTTTTTGCTCAGTGGTGATTTGTGCTAATGACCCTCTTGACATCTCCTCTAGCTACCCATGAGAACCCTAGGTCAACTCTTGGTCAAAACCCTAGCTTAAAACCCTAGTATCCCCTTTGACCCCTTGTGCCATTCTAGAACTTTGGCACGTTCTCCAAAATTTCACTAAACACTTCAAAATCACCCAATGGGAGAAATGTGCAGTTTGTCAAGGCACACAACTTCTCTGTTGAGTGGCATTGCTAGTTTGGAGTGTAGGGTGGTGGGAATTGCAAATCAAGGTGCTGGATCACTGTTCATCGGCGCTAAGTTTTTGGCCATGTTGCGCTGAGGTTCCTGCTCAAACTAGTGAGCAAAACCCTATCGAGCCTTTGGCATTTTTGAAGAGGGTAACTTGCTCAACAACTTTGGTATTCAAAGTTCGGAGCACTTCTGTTTGAATTTTTGGAGAAAATTCAGTTTGAAAAGGGCTAAACGAAACTCTCTTGAATGTCGGCGCTCCCGCGCACGACGTTGTCCGCGTGTCGCCACGTCGACCGCGCCGTCCCGGCTTGCGCGCGCACGCCGAGGCGCCGGAAAACCCGGCGGTCGAGGCCCGCGCCGGTGACACTTGTGCACTAGAGGCCGTGACGCTTGCATGGAGGCCTAGGCCGGTGCCACGCGGCCGGTGCGCACTCGCCGACGGGCGAACCGCCATTCCTCATTGGCCGTCGGCTCCGCCGCACGTCGCCATCGTTCCGCGCCCATGCTGGAGTTTCTGTAGGCCACATCGGTGAAGTGGAACCACCTTACGCGCCTATAAAACTTCCCCTTCCTTTTCCCTCGCACGCCCGAGAACACACCGTCCGCCGCCGTCCGCCATTAGCGCCGTCGGCGACACTGCTGCTCCGCTTGCTGCTGTGTTAAACCGGTGACCCCTAGCTCTTCCCTAATACCCACTCGAGCCCCCAAGCACACGTGATGGCCTAGCCTCGCCAGCAGTTGCCCAGAATCCGAGTTCCCGCGGCCGACGCCGGGCGGTCATCGCCGAGCTCACTCCTCCGCCGGTTCTCCAAGCCCAGGGACCCATCTAGCACCATCCCTAGGACACATGGAAGCTACCCGTGCCACACACTGTTGAGCTCCGTCCCTCTTCTCTCCGAAATCCGAGCTCCTGCGACAGCGCTGCCACTGGTCCGCCGCTCGCCGCTCGCCGGAGGCATCTCCGGCCGAGTCTTCACCGCCAATCCATCTCTAGTGAGTCCAATCGCACTCCCTGCCTGCTTGTTTGCCTCCCAAAGCCTCACCTCACCACCGGCGAGCGCGCCATCACCGTTGGGGTACGGTGTGGGAACCGAGGGCACATTTGTGAACTTTCAAAAGTTCCAGGGGCCTGAGTGCATATAGATTCTACTCCCTTTGTGAGTTTTAGCAGTATTTTGTAAATTTGAGATAAAATCGCAGAAAAATCCAAAAATTGCAAACCTAGTTTTGTTGTGTTATGTGTAACTAGAACTACAACTTTCCCAGAGTATGTATATACTTTTGAGTTTTAGTTTTTGCTTGAAAATTTGAAAAGTAAAATACCTAGATCTGTGATTCTGCAAAATCCTCACATGATCTTGAGCTGGATTTCGGATATGTTGTGGGAACTACCATGTTTAGGTTCTGTGCCAAAAATTGCACAAAGTTGCTTAAGGAATCTTTTATATAAATTATCTTGTGATATTGATAAATCTGCCTAGATGATTTTGGTAGCTTAAAATATAATTATGTTTGGGCTCAACTTCTGGCTATTGTCATGTTATGCTAAAATACATCTTTGGTAAATTTACCATGATTTTATCTCTATTAGAAATACTATTTCCTAATTTATGCTTGTTTTTATTCATAAATGCATCGATCAAGATCTAGAATAGATCCAGGTGTGTTTGTTGGTTATTTAGGCTTGTTTTGGACCAAAGCATGTGTAGGAGGAAGTATGGGTTCATTTCTGTTATATTTATTTTAATATGCATTAATCCTTTATTTGCTAGCTAGAAATGCTTTTATTTATGTGCATTTAAATTCAATGGTGCAAACCAGTTGCTTGCTATCCAGAGCAGTGTTTCCTGGCCATTAGGACTAGTGGGCACTTTTGGGAAAGTTTGAAGTATGATTGGTTGATTAAAAGAGGGCAAACTAGATTAATCTAGTAAAGGGAAAATAGGAAAAATACATCCTTTTGTGCATAAGTTAAATAAATGAGTTAGGAAAGTAAATTTGTGGCACAAAAGTAATTTTCCTTGCTGTTTGTATTAAATAAAATATTCTTTATAGATGTGTACACAATCCCCATCATGAAAGTGTTGTATAGTCTTTGTGTGTTTTACTTTAAATGAGTAAATGTTTAAATGCTTTCTTTAAATTGAATATGGCCAACCCTATTCATCTTGTGGCTGTTGCTACTGTTTTATTATGTGAATTAAATTAATATAGTTGTATATATATGTACACAACCACCGTTAAAAAGTCTAACTAATAAAGCATCGCACAATGCTCCTTTTTAGGAAGAGTATGCTGAATGTATCTTTATCTAGGTGAATGTGGTCAACCATGCACCCCCATGGTTGCCAAAAGTGGTTTTGTGATAAATTAACTCAATCTACCAATTAAGTCTTGCATTTGCATTCTCTGTGTAGAAGTCCCAGACGGTAGCTATATGCTCGTGCCGGCTGATGAGGACGAGGGAGCAGGAGGAGACGTGCACTACGTGACCGTAGAGCAAGACCCAGGCCAAAGTCCAGAAGTTTGTGTGTCCGCTTGTGCTGACGAAGGCAAGCCCCGGTTTATTCATTAACCTATGTGTTTCTTTAAACTTCTGAATTTACTTCTTGTTATCTTATGTGCATTTACGTTCAGGAGTTGAATTGAAACCCTAGTTGCATGATCCTTAAGTACCATGATCTTTCACTAGCATGTTAGGTCGCTAGTTGCTATTCTTTAAGGATCTGGTACAAGTCGAGTGATGTTCGTCACTCGCGAGAATAGGATCTCCTTTATGGAATCACCATATGTTTAAATGAATTGCTCATGTGGTAAGAGCATGTGATTTGGGCTCCGGTCCAATGGCTTCGTTGGTTAAGTATTTGAAAGTACTAAACACTTGTCGAAAATGGGCACGGTAAGCCTAGTACCTAAATGAGGCGGTACAGGGTTTTACTATCACTACTCTTAGGGTTGCAGCCCCGGTCTCACCACCCGAGTGCATGCGTGAGGCTGGGTGACCTTAGTGGCGTAGCCCAGATAAACCTTGTACTTAAGACTGTGAGCTATTATCCCTAAACTGAAGAATGACGGGAATTGCCTGGTTGGTGAACTCTTAGTGAGGGCACCTCCCGTGTGTTTAGGTCCACCTTGCAAGGTTATGAATCAATCGATTGTCGGCCTCTCACCGTCATCTGAGACTACTTACCCGACTAGCCATGATATCCCTTTTTTATGGAACTTTGTGAAGATTATTACTTTGATTAATTGTTTGTACAACTTAATTGTAATAGTTGCTTATCTAGTAATGGTTACTACTACTAGAACATGAGCTAAAATATTGAAAGTAAAGATTCACTACGTAGCAGCTTTTTGGCAAACAAACCCACTAGCCAAAAGCCATGCATGATTAGAGGTAAATTCTTTATTTTAGATGGGTAAGTCTTGCTGAGTATTAGTATACTCAGCCTTGCTTTATAAATGTTGTTTCCAGGTAATGCATGTGATGTGTGGCCCGGTGAACTTCCACCCGGCTGGGAGCTGGAATGGGTGGATGACGAGGAGTGATTGCATCATGGCAGGCCTCCTATGATGTAATCATATCGTTTAGTTATCTTTCGTTGTTTTCAATAAACTCTGAACCATCTACTGTCATGTCAAAGAACTATGTTTGTAATAATGGTCCCTAAGGGGATTTGATGTTAATTTGTAAGGCACTCTGGACTCTCCTTCGTGGGAGTTTTAATGCATACGTTCGATCCTCTCTTTGTTGTCAAGTGATTTACCGGGCGTTAACCCGGCAACACTCAACGGGATGGTTCTTTATTATCACTTAATGACCAAGAGGAGTGGTTTAGGTGATAGTACGGAATTATCTCGGGTGGGGTTGTCACAGTTGGTACCAGAGCATCCGTATGCACCGGAGTGATTAAATTAATACTAATCGCATGATTTACAATAAAACTCGCCAAGATTGATTGGATTTTGAAAATCCGTTGGTTCGTTAAGGAATGATCTAGATCGAGAGGCCCTAGAGGGAATTTTGGGTTCTTTAAGGTGGCTTAAGAATCTATGGTTTATTTTGCTTACTTCCAGCACTTTAATTTATGTCAGACTTACTTTCTTGCACAACCAAACTAGATGAGCCATGTGTTTCATACGTGTGTTGTTCCGCATCACGGGAATTGCGAGGGTTGATGGAGTGATCCCTTCCACGGATCTCATCTTCGCGTCTAGATATGAGTTGTGGTGTCGCCACGTTTATCATATGTGTGCATTCCGCATGTCGATCATGCGAGGCAAGGATACACTCCATTCAAACGGAGGGTGTCCGAGGTTGGACGCTGTCCATGCAGCGGCTTGACGCATGGATACCGTTTCTATAAGTGAACGGTAATGTATGTGGACGCTTCCGTGATGTGCTGGCACGGAAGGCTCGTTTTTCTGCAGGTACACTAACAATGTTTCGTAAGTCATTAAGTGCGAACCGAGTAGCTCCGACTAGTTATTATGATTACAAGCTGCCACCGGCACTAACTACGTCTTTTTGGATCCATGTGTGTGAGGTCGTTTAAGACATGTGCATTCATGATTAAACTCTTGTTGAACCTAAAATTGATTATCGCATGTTTGAGTAACCTTTCCTGAGGTGATGCGGCAGCTCTTGCAGACCCAGCAGCAGCTTGCTCAGCAGCTGCAGAACAATCCCCGTGGGGAAAACATCGACGGCCAGGCTCGAGTCACCAAATATGAGCATTTTTATGCCATGAAGCCCCCCACTTTTGAAGAGGCCAAGGAGCCACTGGCTGCCGATGCGTGGATCAGAGCCATTGAGGCCAAGTTCTCTGTGTTCACCTTGCCCTGCTCAGAAGAGCGCAAGGCCAGCTTCGCTGCCCTCCAACTCCGTGGTGCAGCATTGATATGGTGGGAGAACTTCAAGACCATTATTCCCGCGGGACATCAAATCACGTGGGCTGAATTCAAGCAGGCCTTCAAGGAACATCACATTCCTAAAGGTCTCATGGATAGAAAGATGAAGGAGTTGCTTGCTCTAAAGCAAGGCTCTGACACAGTGTATGAGTATGCTAAGAAGTTCAACGCCTTGTGTCAGTATGGTGGGCATCATGTTGACAACGATGCCAAGAAGATAGAGCGTTTCCGTGATGGGCTACACGGGGATCTCTATGAGAGGCTTAATCTTTATGAGCCTAACAGTTATCAGGACCTTGTGAACAAGGCCATTTCTAAGAGGATGCCATGTCCAAAGCCCAAAAGGATAGAAAGAGGCAGGACGGATTCACCACTACTGGTGGATCAGGCAACAAATTTTGCTTTGTCAAGAAAGGTACTCCGGGTCCTCCCCAGTCATCTTCAACTGGACACTGGAGGGTGACCCCATCTCAGAACAAGCCGTCCGGGAACTTCCAGTTCCGTAAGGCACAACAACAGCCATACAAGCCTGGTGCACCCCAGCCAACAACAATAACAACAATGCTACCAAGGATCGTCGCTGTTATAATTTTGGGCAGCCCGAGCATTACATCAATTAGTGCCCCAAGCTCAGGCCAAGCAAGCAAGGTGAAGGCTCAGGTTTCCGTCAGGGGAACTAAGGCAAGAAACCCGTGGTGCAAGTCAAGCAGGGCAAACTCAACTTCACCACCTTGGTTGACGTCCCAGAGGGAGCGGCAGTGCTGATGGGTACAATCTCTATCCGTGATCACCCCGTTAATATTTTGTTTGATTCTGGAGCAACCCATAGTTTCATAAGTGAAAGTCTAGTGAGCAAGTTGGGATTACATTCTTGTCATACCAAAGATTCTTTCATAGTAGCCACGGCGGGAGGAAGAATCCTCTCCAACACTATATCTAAAGCGGTACCCTTGCAGCTTGGCAACAAAACTTTCTTAACCAACCTGATTCATTTGGGGTTGGGAGGTCTAGATGTAATTCTAGGAATGAATTGGTTGACCCAACATCAAGTTGTTTTGGACATTGCCACTAGAATGGTAGAAATCCACTCCCCTACCAGTGGTCATACCACCTTGTACTTACCCAAGGTAGAAGGCATAAATCCTTGTACCTATGCTGCCGTATCTAGATGTCTTTCCCGACGACTTGCCTGGTATGCCACGTCGAATTCGTCATATAGCTTCAGCCAAGCACCACACCGATATCTAAAAGGCCTTACCGAATGCCACCCAAAGAGTTGGCTGAATTGAAAATTCAATTGCAAGAATTGCTTGATAAGGGGTATATCCGCCCAAGTTCTTCTCCTTGGGGAAGCCCGCTCTTTTTGTGAAAAAGAAGGATGGTAGCTCGCGGATGTGTGTTGACTATCGTCCACTCAATGCGGTGACAATCAAAAATAAATATCCATTGCCCCGCATTGATGTGATTTTTGATCAATTGGCTGGTGCCCAAGTCTTTTCCAAGATCGATCTTCGATCGGGCTATCATCAAATCAAGATTCGAGCAAGTGATGTTCCAAAGACAGCCTTTTCCACCAGATACGGCCTTTATGAATTCCTGGTGATGTCTTTTGGTCTCACCAATGCACCTGCCTATTTCATGTACCTTATGAACTCAGTCTTCATGAATGAATTGGACAAGTTCGTAGTGGTCTTCATTGATGATATTCTCATTTATTCCAAGAGCAAAGCCGAGCATGCGAAGCATCTTCGTATTGTCTTCCAGCGATTGAGAGATCACAAACTCTATGCTAAGCTCTCTAAATGTGAGTTCGGGCTGGATAGTGTGAAATTCTTGGGTCACACTATTTCCAAGGATGGTATCTCCGTGGATCCTAGCAAAGTGCAGGAGGTCATGGATTGGAAGCCACCCAAGTCGGTACATCAAATCCGTAGTTTTCTGAGACCCCAAGTATGATTGGTTCCGAAGGGATGACAAGGGAGTTGTTTGGTTCGGACAAAGACTAGTGGTACCTCGAGATCAAGACTTAAAGAAGGAAATTTTAGATGAGGCCCATCTCTCTAAGTTCACCATTCACCCCGGGTGACAACCCGCCCAGGAAAATACCGTACAATCGCCTAAAACCAATCCACTTTGGTCATTAAGCAATAGTAAAGTATCATCCTGTCGTTGGTTGCCGGGTTAACGCCCAGTAAATCACTTGGAAATCATACAGAGGATCAACACATGCATTAAAACTCACACGAAGGCGAGTCCGGAGCACAACACGGATTAAATCCAATTTATTACAAACCATTGCTCATGACAGGAAGTAAAGGTTCAGTGTTCGGAAACTGCGGAAATAAATAAACTAGCGCGACGATACACATCACAGGAGGCCATCCGTGATGTCATCACTCGTCCCCTTCCACCCATTCCAGCTCCCAGCGGGTGGAATCTCACCAGGCCAAACAACACCTGCAACAACATTTTTAAAGCAAGGCTGAGTATACTAATACTCAGCAAGACTTAACCGTCAGGTGAGAACTACATCACTTAACTCTAGACATGAGAGGCTTTTTGGCCGGTGGAGTTCTTTTGCTGAAAAGCAACAAAGAGTATGTCCTTACTTTCATTATTTTAGCACAAGTTCTAGTTGATTACCATCTCTAAGTGTGCCAACTAATTCAATCAATAATTGTACAAGCAATTAATTCATACAATAATATTCACCAAGTTCCATTATTACGGGATATCATGGCGAGTTGATTAAGCAGTCTCAGATAACGGTGAGAGGCCGACAATCGATTGATTTAAACCTTGCAAGGTAGACCTAAACACACGGAGCGGTGCACCAACAGAGCTGACACCGACCAGGCGGTTCCCAAAAGTCCTCGATTTGGGATCAAAGCTTACAGTCCCGGGTACACGGCTATCTGGCATGTCCCACCCAGTACACCCAGCCTCACACATGTACCCACCTCCCGGTTGCAAAGAGGTAGGTGATTACTCAAGAGTAGTAATAGTAAGTTCCCGCACCATCTCATTAAGGTACTAGGCTTACCGGTCCCATTCCCGACAAGTGCTTAGTACGTTCAAAAGCTTAGCCCACGAAAGCCACTGGACCGGAGCCCAAATCCCATGCTCTTACCACATGAGCAATCCATTTATAAAGATCTTATGATTCCAACATAAGAACCTATTCTCGTGAGTGACGAACATCACTCGACTTCTACCGGGTCCTATAGCATAGCAGCTATCGACCTAGCATACTAGCGATAGAGCATAGGTACCTAGGGATCATGCATCTAGGGTTTCATTTCAACTCCTGAAACGTAAATGCACAATGATAGCAAAAGATAATTTCTTAATTTAAAAAAGACGGGGTTAATGATCCGGGGCTTGCCTTCGCTGGCAATGTTGTCCTTGGGCCCTTCTGGACTTTGGTCCAGGTCTTGAGCTACGTCCACGTAATGCAGTTCTTCGTCAGCTCCTTCGTCTCCTCCTTCCGGCATGATTTTATATCTACCGACGGGAAGATCTACATGAGGATGCAAATGCAGGGTTTATTCGTCAATTTTTGAATTAATTAACCACAAACAACAATTGACAACCATGGGGTGCATTGGTTGGACACATTCACCTAGATAAGAATACATTGAGCATACTCTTCCAAAAAATGAACAATATGCAGTTCTTTATTAAATATTCTTTTTGATAGTGACTGTCTACATATATATGTAAGTAATTTAATTTAACTTCACAAACAGTAGTGGGTGGGTATATTTAGCCTTTTAAAACAATTCGCAACCACACACAAGGTTATTAAGGATGGGTTGGTGATTTTTCCCATTAAATTGACTATTAAGCCCTTAATGGCCTTCATAGCTTTTATTCATGAAATTAATTTATAAAATTCAGTAAGTGTGTATTAAAGACTAAACACCTATAACAAGCCACTGGACACACATGCATGCCTTGGATAGCTAGAAATTAATTATCTTTGAAAATAACAAAAGCTATCTAGAAGGACAAAGTAAATGCACACAAACATAAATACTCATCAAAATGATCCAAAGTTTCTCACACATGTTATATGGTCCAAAACTATCTTAGGGGTGCAGCACATACACCTAGAACTATTATGAAACTTGAGTTATGCATTCACAAAGAAAAACAAGCATAATTCAAGAATAAATATTTTTGTTAATTATAAAATTGCGATTAATTCACCAGACATGTGTTTTGGAATAACAAGACAGTAAGCAAAAGTTGGTTGCAAAAACCTAGTTATTTTTAGCTACAAAACTCATTTATGCAGATCCTGCGGAAAAGGAAAGCAATTTTTATAAAAAGATTTACAACATAACTTTGTGCAATTTTTGGTACAGGAGCTAGTCATTACCTAACAAACAACATATCAAACAATTAGCTACAGAAGCTGACCGGCCTGAGGAGGCGGTCTGACCGGGGTACCCGGTTTGACCGGCCAGAGGGGGCGGTTGAAACCGGGTCCTCCAGAACGTACATCGGTTTTCGTTCCTGAAAATTTCTTTTCTGAACATTATAACCAGATGCTTGTTGAGCCAAAGCGTTAGCCTTCGGATTCTCCTCCCGTGGTACATGATATATCACAAATTCATCAATACAAGATATAAAGTCCAAGCATTTATAAGTAAACATTTAAAAAACCATTTATACATTGACATATCTTGGATACTTGTTGTACCACCAATAAAGAATCACCATAAGCTTCCACATGTTTCACTCCCATATCATGTAATATTTGCAATCGAAATAAGAGAGCTTCACACTCAATTTGATTATTAGTACATTTATGATCCAACCGGCTAAGGGCTTCAAGAATAGCTCCACTAGGTGACATAATAATAATTCCAACACCACAACCACTTCTACAAGCCGATCCATCAAAATGTAATTTCCATGGAGTAAAAGTTACATAACCGACATCTAAATCAAGTTGCTTATCAGTCCTATGCTGAACAATAAAGTCAGCTACTATTTGACCTTTCATTGATCCAATAGGTTCACAACGCAAATCATACTCAACAAGAGCATAAGCCCACTTGCCGACTTTACCACTAAGAATAGGTTTTTGCAACATGTATTTAATTATGTCGGTTTGACATGCAACATAACAAGTACTAGACAATAAATAATGCCTTAACTTGGTACAAGCATAATATAAAGATAAACAAAGTTTTTCAATAAAGGTGTACCTGGAGGCAATCTTCTACTCTCATAAGCAACAACATACTCCTTGGCATCGGCCTCTTGAGTCAAAACAGCTCCAATCACACTTGGCTCCGCCGCAACATAAAGCCGGAAGGGAACACCACTCTTAGGCGCTTGAAGAATAGGCGGCGAAGTCAAATAACCCTTAATCTCATCAAAAGCTTCTTGTTGTTTTGCCCCCAAGTGAATTCAACTCCACTTTTCAACCGAAGTAAAGGAGTAAAAGCATCAACCTTCCCAGACAAGTTGCAAATGAATCACCTCAAATAATTAACCTTGCCCAAGAATCTTTGTAACTCTTTTTTACAAGTAGGAGCTTGAACCTTATTAATCGACTCAATCTTTTTAGGATCAATATCCACACCTTTCTCATGCACAATGAAACCCAAAAACTTACCAGCCAACACTCCAAAAGCACATTTGAGTGGATTCATCTTTAAGCCATACCGACGCATCTTTTCAAATGTAAGCTTTAAATCGGCTAAATGAGAATTTAGACTAGCCGATTTAACAACAATATCATCGATATAGACTTCTACGATAATACCAAGCAAGTCATAAAAAATCAAGTTCATAGCCCTTTGATAAGTAGCACTAGCATTTTCAAACCGAAAGTCATGACTATCCACTCAAACAAACCCACAAATCCTAGACATATGAAAGGCGTTTTGGAGATATCCTCTTCGGCCATAAAGATTTGATTGTAACCAGCATTACCATCAAGAAAGCTAAGTATTTTATGTCCAGATGCAGAATTAACAAGAAAGTCGGCTATAGGCATAGGATATTCGTCTTTAGGAGTTGCTTTATTAAGATCTCTAAAGTCAATGCAAACACGAAGTTTCTTTGTTCCTTTTTTCTCAACAGGCACAATATTAGAGATCCAATCAGCATATCGACAAGGCCTAATAAACTTAGCATCAAGTAACTGATTGGTTTCTTCTTTCACTCGGTCATAAATATCAGGATTAAAGTTCCTATGAGGCTGTTTATAAGGATTAAAACCAGGTTTAATAGGTAGTTTATGTTCTACTAAATCACGACTTAAACCAGGCATTTCATTGTAATTCTAAGCAAAGCAATCAACATACTCTTTCAATGCCTTTATTAATTCAAGCTTAAACACAGGATCAAGATTCTTGTTTACAAATATCGGCCTAGGTATAGTGCCATCACCAATATCTACCTCCTCAAGAGGATCAGCCGACGTAAACCCTTGTCCTAGCTTGCCCAAGTCATCAAGATTCTCAATGGCTTCACACGTATCGGTCTTATGCGCCTGATAATGATCAATTCTCTGCTGCAACCACTCTTTTGTTGAACTCATTGAGTCACATGAAGTGGTTTAGTCGATTATCAAACGGCTTTATGACAGCAGGATTGAAACCATTGTTGGAACAACTTATAAACTCATAATTAGACAAATCTAATCTAGATAGACATTTTACATCATTATGCACATCTATAGAATGACTATCGGCTACAACTACACAAGCAGAATTATCGCCATGCACTACTTCTACTTCATCATCTACCCATTGTATTAACATTTGGTGCAAAGTAGAAGGAACACATTTATTTGCATGAATCCAATCACGACCAAGGATAAGACTTAAGTTACCTTGTGTCTCAGCGACGAAGAAAGTCGTGGCAAGCGTCTTACTTCCAATAGTGAGCTCCATGGAGATCACGCCTTTAGCTCCCATTGGCTCGCCTCCTCCAACCCCGCTGACGGTCATGTTGGTCTTGATCAGCTCCTCATCTGAACCTCCAAGCTTTTTGAATAGAGAATAAGGCATCAGGTTGACAATCGCACCTCCATCCACTAGCATCTGAGAGATAGGCTCCCCATTGATATGAACCTTCATGTACAAAGCCTTTAGATGATTATCAGTGCCTTTGGGCTTCTGAAATACAACATCCTTAGGCCCAAAGTCAAGATGAGCCAAGTCCTCCGTAGACACTGAATCGTCAACAAACAAATGAACCACATTGATCTCAAGGTGCATCCGCTCTGGAGAAGAACTGTAATCCACAAGCTATTCGTCATCCTCTGGAGTATGGATAGATGCACCCTTGTCATCACAAACCATAGGAATCGAAGAAATGAAACCGGGTGGCGTTTCTGGGGAACCCGGTCTGACCGCCTGGTCACCCGGTCTTACCGCCCCTGGCGGTTGAACCGCCTCCACTGGCGGTTTGACCGCCCCTGTCTGGGTCGTTGCCTTGACTCTCCACTCCTTCCCCTGTGGTACCATAGGCCTGTAGCTATTGAAATCCTCGTCCCTCTCCTTCTCTAGCTCCTTCTCCCTTTTCTCACGTAGCCTCAACCGCTGAAGCTTCCGCCTTTGAGTATGAGTTAAACCAGGAGGGCACCGTCTTGGCAAAAAAACACTCCGGGCGAGACTTGCTTCTGCTGGCCTCATGATCATTAACAACAGATCCCTTTTGAGTTGGTGTCACAACCTGATTGTTGGGCACAACCGGTCTTTTGCCACTTCCCTCAATGGGAACATTCTTCATCCCAATCTGAATAGTATCAAGACTAGTAGTCCTCTCTAGGTCAATGTTCATCTCCTGAATCTCCTCCTCTCTAACTTTGGGCTTGTACACCTTCTTCGGAGGAAATTGCTCTCTTCTGGGCAGGGCTGTCTGACCGCCTGCAGGGGCGGTCTAACCGGGTCAGCCTAGTGACCCTGCCTGATTTGTCGTGGAGTCTAGCGATATTGTGTATGTCTTGAAATACGATCCAGTGCTGATCTCCTTGGTCCTCCCCATTCAGGATGGAAGGATTGCTGATATGGCAGCCAAATTACCCCATTGTCATCATAGATAGGACGGAGCAGACATGAACTTGTAGGAGCCCAATCTGGAGTAAAGTGTTGCCTCTGAGATGATTCACCTCAGAATCTGATAAGTACCCTAGGAGTTGATGCGGGCCTCTCTTGATGTGGAGGTGATCTCATCCTTTTTTTACCGGCTGATCACTTGTAATGGCCTTTTGTTTGGAATATTTGTCAAATAGCATATCAAACGTGACCTTTAGCTTTGGAATGCTTCCCTGATTCTTTGCCACATTAAGCTTCCAGTTTCCTATTTCGGTCCGCTTCGGAACAAGCATCTTTGGGTGGCCATGTGCAGGGGCGGTCTGACCGCCCTGTACCCCCGGTCTAACCGCCCTGTCCAGGACAGGCTCGGGTGTTTGTTGACCAGACGGCGTGGATGATCCTTGCCCTCTGTGTCCAGAAGCTTTGACAGTAATCTTGAAAGTTTCTCTGCTAGCAGGGGTCTTTTCATATGCCACTTCTCTCACTAGTAGGGATGTTGTCATTAATGACGTTCCCTTAACGTCACCGAAGGCACCAAAATGGTCACAAGTAGTCATTTGTGACGATTTTGTGACGATATTCATTTGGTCACAGAATTGGCGTCACATTTGTACATCTGTGACGAAACGAGTTTTTTCGTCACAGATGTGTCTCTAATCCACGAAGAAATAGTTGTCGTCCTGGAAATGAATTCAATCTATGGCAAACGTCGTTGGTCATGGATATAACTCCATTATCATCATAATTTTTCGTGTGCCTGACTACCTCACGGCACCGTTAACGGCGTTTGTGATGTGTGACGATCAGATTTGGTCACAAATTTTCCTATGTTTTGGTCATAATCTCCCGTTAACGGCGTTTGCATCTGATGTAGCGCTGATGTCAGCAATGACGTGGTAGCTGACGTGGCGGTGACGTCAGCAATGACATGGCAGCTGACGTCATCTTTTTGGAATCGTCATAGAAGACAAATTTATATCGTCACAGAATGATATTTGCCATCATCACCTTTTGATATAAAATGGTTGGTCACAGTTTTTCTCTCATTTTGGTCACAGATTGTCCTTTATTGAGCCACGTGGCTTGATCTGATCAGTTTTATCTCGTCACAAAAGTGCAAATGGTAATTATCAATACAATTTACAAATAATACTGAAATAACAAAAAACTTGTATAAATTAACAGAGCCAGTATTCCAATGACCATACAACTCCATAACTCAACTCAATTCACATTATTACTCACATTACAACAAATTCGAACTACAAATTACAGCAAATTCTAACTACAAGTTACATCTTATTTCACATCTTATTTTACATCTTGTACTTCTCATAGAAACCACACTTCCTTTCGGCATCCTGCACACATGCCATTCAAATAGAGTTCTTACATTGTTGCTGCTTTGCATTAGGGGAGAAGAAAGAGGCAAAGGGGTTATTCTGGCCTTGATCTTGTTCTCACCCGATAGAAATCAAACTCGATCTGTTGCAGCTTGTGCATGAGCTGTCGAGCTGACCTGCAGAAAAGAAGTATAGAGATGAGCTAGCTGACCTGCCAAGAAAATAAGAGTTATAAAGCAAAGATAGTGAAACAACTATTTGAAGTTGATAGAACAATAACCAACCAACAAATTTTGGTGACTAAACTATCAATCCATGGGCCATTTATGTGATGCACTCATGGTTGTTGTTCAAGTTTAAAATAATACATACATTTAAAAGCAACATTGATTCATACCATCTGGCTTTATACACTCGTGATGCCCAACAGATGAATGATAATATCTGATGCTTATGGGATGGAAATTTGTGGAAGAAAAACATTACAGACCTAGAGGTACTTGGCTATGTTGGATCTCAAGCAATCTCACGATGAACTCACGGTGGAAGAGGAACACATAGAGTTACAAGGCAGCACACAACTATGCCTTTTTCTCTTGTTCTACTTAACTGAAACTGATCACACATACTCCTATTTAAAGACCCATACTAGTGACAGGTCGTTCGTCGTTCCTTGTGACGTGCTCAACTGGCCGCAAGAACCGGACCACAACCTACTTAACTCAGAAGCTAACTAGATGCATGACTATTAACTAACACGGCCATTCACAGCGCCCATCTCTCTAGGATTCAGGCTAGGCATCTCTACATGCCCTGGACCGCTTCTTCCTCCTGGATATGCTTCACGTCTTGACCAACCTGCTGGCCGCAATTCCATGCATAGCTGACCCATGAACTCCTGCATGCACTCATCTCTTGGCCAGGCAATCAGCTCACTACTCACTTCTAATTTGCCCACAATGCCATGCAGCACGCACTCTTCACATGGCCTAGCCTATTACATGCTAACCTGACACATGCAAAAAACTAAACATGCTGCTAATGCAAAACCAACAAGATTAATCTAACAGACTACCTGATAGTAATGTATAGATATCTGGATCTAAAAACCGTGTTGATAATTTTAATTGGCAACCTATCATCCACTAATCATAAAGTGTGTTGAGTACAGCAAAATCTGAAAGTAACTCACTACTATCATAAGCACTGCTCGCCCCCAGTGATATCAAAGCCAAGCACACGGAAGCAAAAGAAATACCAGACACAGGAATTTATGATGAGCACAACAGAGTAGCTCTGAGCAATGAGCACCTAGCAATCTAGCACAAGCAGCCAGCACGCCACCGAGCATGCAGTGATAGAACTTGCCTTTATATATATACCTGTCTCCAGATAGCTCTGGGGACTAACATTTCAATCAAATGTTTCCAACTCCACAGCAATCCTGACATAAAAGGAACTGAACTAAATCAGTGACAAAGGAAATCTATATGGACACTTTATATTTCCCTCTAAAATTGACAAGTGTACCACCTCATTGGACACCAGAAATAAGTCAGCAAATTTGGTGATTAGTAGTTTAGTGTGAGATGATATCTACAATGTGAACCAACAACTTGTTACTTTACTTCGGAAATTAAAGAACTCAGACTAGTGTTATGTGTCAAGCACATCAGAATGGGAACAGAACATAATCAATGTGGATTACAGTAAACTAACTCAGATTAGTGTGCATTAAGCACAATGTTTGCATCTTATTCATATGAAAAGTGCATAAGAATGCTCGATTCAAACATAAACAAAACAGAACTGCCGAACCTAAGTTCAGGTCTTCTGCAAGCATAATAATTCATAATGTAACTCCCACACGTTAAGCATTCTGAAAATTTAAAAAGGTAATCACACTGACAAGTCTGATAAAATACAATATGGTGCAGAAGAAAATGTCAATTGATTTATATAATCGATCAATAGCTATTGATCTCTATTTTAATTAAATTAGATGATAAAAATGTACCAAAAGAAAAGACATTTACTGTAACAATGTAACCCTTTTTAGTGCAGACTAATTGCTTGGCACAGATCCGCTACTTCACAATTACTGGCACTACTTTCAGATCAATGAATTGATAAAACAATAGGAATACCTGTTACGTCTCACTTTCTAGAGGATAATCAAATCAATTCAGACATGAAAGTACGGTTCAACCTGCACGCAAAGAAAAAACTGATTGGGATCTGATCATCTGAAAACAATCACGAAATTTCATAGATCCATTCTCATATGAAGGGGAAAGGGAAAGACACAACAGGGATTGTGGTGTTGGGAGGGGATGAGCGCGCCTGGGGCAGAAGCGACATCTTTTGTAAGGGAATGACAGCGCCGATCCATAAGCCACCTCCCTTCTCCCGATCACCACTTGATCTGAAGGAGATGGCTGACGGGAGAAGATCGATCTGCAGGAATCCAGCCCCCACGGAAGGAAGACGACAACGCAGAATTGATGTAGAGTCCCGACGCCAAGATGGGAGGCGTGGGAGGCGAGATTACCTGACCTTGAGGTCCTCTCCATGCAGCAGGACTTGTGGAGGATTTATCGGGAGCCTAGGAACCGCCGCCAGCATACCTTCGTAGAGGAGAAATTGGGGAGGCTACTGAAACCCTACGCACAATGGCTGCATGGACGGGTGCGGTTTATTTTTATTTTGGACGTGGATGGTGGAAAGGACGTGGGACGTGCAGCAACACGTCTCATTTCCGTTGCAATCTACGAGTTTCGGAAATTTTGAAATAGATTTACTATTTTCTATCATTTATATGAATTTCTATGTGTTTATCAAAATTATTTCCAAGTTGACTTGTCTGTACCTCTAATAAAATTGAAAAAATTTCAAAAAATCATCTTTAGGCATCCATGTTCCATTCTAGGTCGTGTTTTGGAGATCGATAACAAATTCAATTTGAGTTATAAGGAACATTCAAACTTTTATATCAAAACTACAACATAATAATCACAATAGTATTTGAATTTGGTCAAAAAATTCTACAAATTGGCATAACAACATGATTTTGGTCCACAATCTTGCTATACAAAATATAAGTGGTTTCAAGGAAGTGACGACATACACTGCTCACAAATGGATACATCTCTAACATAGTTTCTAACAACTCAACACAAACTTTTAGATTTGAGTGGTAATTTACATTTTCAAAGTCGTATGCATCTCAAACTTGACTACAACCTTATGTTTATCATAACGATGGGGAAACGAGCTTAGCGTGTGCCACGTGGTCCCAGTGAAGCAACTCGACCAACCAAGTGCTGCCACGTGGTCCCAGCGAAGTTCCATCACTCGGTATATCAAACACTATTATAAAAATGTATTGCCATTCCAAATCACCAACATGAGTGTAATGTAGTGGTAAGGCGCAGCAAAATTGTCTTTGCCACATTGGTTTGAATCCCACTGTCACCTTATTTTTGCATCCTGGGTTATATTCCGGAGGCTTGCTGCAGCTGGGCCAGCGGCCGGACTAGTGTGGTGTGCGGATGGGCCAATGCTGGGCCAGCGGCCCAGCCTAGCGTGGTGTGCGGCTGGGGTCCAAATCTATTTTTTAGACTATTATCGCTAGCTTAGTCATAAACATTGTACCGGTCGGTGTAGTGTGGTTGTTTAGTCGTTTTTCAGACTATTTTTACATATTATTGTAATTATTTGATGATTTAATAAAGAATAAATGTTAAAAAATCATCTAATTTTGCTTAAAAAATCTGAAAATTTGCATGAGCTCCACCTTGCATGATGCACATCGCCACTAAAGCATACATGTCTCACACATGTCATTGTCACTTAGCGAGAGATCTTCATCCCTATGTGGGATGTGTAGTACCAGTTGATCAAAATCATTTGAAACTTTTTTGGGATTCTTATGGATCCAAATCAAGATGTTGTGTGAAGTTTTAGAATTCTCCGACCAAGTTTGCCTGTTATTGTCATTATTTGTTGATTTAATAAATAATAAATGTTAAAATCATCAAATCTTGCTCAAAAAATCTGAAAACTTGCAAGGGATCTGCCTTTTGGTGTATCATGTTGTCAAAAAAAGTTTTAAGTGCTTATGAGAAAGTTGGAAACACTATATATTGGACATTTTTGGATTTGGAAAATTTTGAACCATTCAAATTTTGAATTTCACTAAATTTTATAGAATTTTCTGTTTTTTGAACTTTAACTATATCGAATTGAAAAGTCATGCATACTAAAAATTCACAACTCATCAAGATATAGAAAGTTCATTTAGGTCATTTTCACATTTTACATCATTTAGTGTTTCCTCCTCTATCTCTTCCTCTTCACTTCCCTCAGCATAAGAGGGAGGGAGATCACCCCTTCTTGGCCTGGTGCTACGCTGAGAGGACTCTTGACCCAAGGTTTCTTGCATGACACTCAAGTTGGTGGGGTCATGCCTTGCCTTCGTCCTCCTTTGAGTGGAGGGCTCATCCGTGTCGCGACGGATCTTCACCCTCATGATCTGAAGACATAGAGGGATATGGATATGATAGATGAACAATAGAAGAGATGTGAAGCATTGTCACATAGGGTTTTCAGTGTGAACCACAGAGACTCCGGGAAAAGTCCGGATACTCCAGAAAGTCCGGAGAGTCTGGGCTTGATATGCCGGAGTTTCCGGGTTTCACAGCCGAAACCCTAAATCACAATGTTGTGCAAAATCAACCATCGAAACTAAGAGATATTGCAGATCTAGAGCCTATATAGTCTACTCAACCTATTCCCTAAGAGGATACCACAAAGAAACAACTAGGGAAGTAGATCGGGTTTTGCCTTCAAGAGATACCCTAGGGGAGAAAAGGGGAAAAACTTCAAATCTTCAATGCAGTGTAGATCCTTGTTCTCCACACCTTGGAGCACTCAAACGCTCACTCTCACTCGATTTTGACGCTGGGATTCGAAAATCGCCTAGGGGCGACGTGGAGAGAGGGAGATGGCGATGGGAGTGTCTGGCAGCCGGTCAACACGGTAAAGGTTGAAAGAGAGAAGTTACCGTAGTGGAAAGGTATTTATACCTTAAAGACCCAGAATGTTCGGTCTATGTCCAAAATCTCCAGGAAATCCGGAGTTTCCGGGAAATAGTCCGGAGAATCCGCCCCCCTGAGACCGGCGAGCAGATTTGCAAGGAATTAGATTTGAGAGAGTTAATATATGTGAGCCTGAGCAATATCAACACTTGAGACTAGCCACAATCAAGCAATGAGAACAATAGTCCAAGTGTTGTAACAATAAGATCCAAATATTTCAGAACAAATGAATCACAAGTTTTAGCAAATATTTTGTTTTCAAAGTCCTTTTCTGGGTCACTCAAACATGTGCATGATCTTAAGCAAAGTTATGAGAATCCAAGATATTTAGCTCACTCCTCAAAGCACAAAACCTTAGTTCATCAAGAGGCTTTGTGAAGATATCAGCTAGTTGCTTATCGGTGCTCACATGGCTTAAAGCGATATCTCCTTTGGCTATGTGGTCTTTCAAGAAATGGTGTCTTATGTCTATGTGCTTTGTTCTTGAGTGGTTTACGGGGTTGTTAGCTAGCTTGATGGCACTCTCATTGTCACACAAGAGTGGCACCTTGCTAAACTTACAACCAAAGTCTCTCAAAGTGAGCCTCATCCGAAGTAGTTGAGCACAACAAGCACCGGCTGGAACATACTCGGCCTCGGTAGTGGAAAGCGCAATGGAGTTTTGCTTCTTGGAACTCCAAGACACCAAGGACCTCCCAAGGAATTGGCAAGTCCCGGATGTACTCTTCCTATCTACTTTGCAATTGGCATAGTCTAAATCGGAGTAGCCAAGTAGATCGAAAGTGGAGCCCTTAGGATACCATAAACCAAGGTTAGGAGTATGAACCAAGTATTTAAAGATTCTCTTAATGGCCATTAGATGACACTCCTTAGGATTAGCTTGAAACCTTGCACACAAGCACACACTAAGCATAACATCGGGCCTAGATGCACAAAGGTAAAGCAAAGATCTAATCATGGAGTGATATATCTTTTGGTCGATGCTTTTGTCTTCTTCATTTAGATCAAGATGTCCATTTGATGGCATAGGTGTTTTGATGGGCTTGGCATTGTTCATGTCAAACTTCTTGAGCATATCATTGGTGTACTTGGTTTGACTTATGAAGGTGTCATCTTTGAGTTGCTTGATTTGAAATCTGAGAAAGAACTTTAACTCGCCCATCATAGACATCTCGAATCTTTTGGTCATAATTCTACTAAAGTCATCAACCTGAACTTGATTAGTAGAGCCAAATATAATGTCATCGACATATATTTGGCATACAAATAAATCATTACCTTGTTTACGAGTGAAGAGAGTAGGATCGACTTTGCCTATTTCAAAGCCTTTCATTAAGAGAAATTCCTTAAGGCTTTCATACCATGCTCATGGGGCTTGCTTGAGCCCATAGAGAGCCTTATGGAGCTTGTAGACGTGGTTAGGAAATTGTGGATCTTCAAAGCCCGGTGGTTGTTCAACATATACTTCTTCGAATATTGGGACATTCAAGAAAGCACTCTTGACATCCATTTGATGTAACTTGAAGTTGTGATTAGTGGCAAAGGCTAAGAGTATGTGAATTGCTTCAAGCCTTTCCACTGGTGCATAAGTTTCTCCATGATCCAAGCCTTTTACTTAAGTATATCCCTTTGACACCAATCTTGCTTTGTTCTTGGTCACCATGCCGTTCTCATCTTGTTTGTTGTGAAAGACCCATTTGGTTCCAATCACATCTTGCTTAGGGCATTCCACCAAGGACCAGACTTCATTTGTGTGAAGTTGTTGAGCTCTTCTTGCATGGCCATTACCCAATCAGCATCCTCAAGTGCCTCTTCAACCCTAAGAGGTTCCAACATAGAAACAAACGAGTAATGCTCACAAAAATTTGCTAATTTTGACCGAATTGTTACCCCTCTACGGATGCTTCCAAGAATGTTGTCAACTGGATGATCTCGTTGAACATTTTGGCGAACTCTTGGATGTGGGTCAGAGGCTTCTTGTTGGATCAATTCCTCATCTTTTTGACTACTTTGGGAATCACCAGAAATAGGCCCGAAGTTTCCGAAATTTTCTCTAGAGTTTCCGGGAATCCCGGAATCTCCTGATTTTTCTCCAGATACTCCGCGGTTCGTAGGGGGAGGTGTACTTGCTGGTTCTTCTAGCATCTCGCAGTCTTCGTCATCTTCTTCTTGAGGATTGACTTCTCCAATGGCCATCTTCTTTATAGCCTTTTCAGCTGGTATTTCATTGCCTACACACAATTCATCAACTTGCTCCACTTGAGAGCCATTAGATTCATCAAACGTCACGTCACACGTGACATCAACGCAACCAGTGGTTTTGTTGAGGACACGATAGCCATGAGCGTTTGAGGCGTAACCAAGAAAGATACCTTCATCAACTTTAGGTGCAAACTTAGAGCTTTTGGGATTCTTGTTAAGAATGAAGAACTTAGAACCAAAAACTCTAAAGTAAGACATGTTAGGCTTTTTACCGGTTAGAAGTTCATATGCGGTTTTCTGACGAAGCTTGTGTAGATATAAACGGTTGAAAGCATGACAAGCCGTGTTGATTGCTTCCGCCCAAAAACTATCTGAAGTCTTGTACTCATCAAGCATGGTTCTTGCAGATCCAATGAGAGTCCTATTCTTCCTCTCCACTATCCCATTTTGTTGTGGAGTGTATGGGACGGAGAGTTCATGACAAATGCCTTCTTCATCAAGATACTCTTCAATGTTGGTGTTCTTGAACTCGGTGCCATTGTCACTTCTCACTCTCTTGATCTTCACATCAAACTCATTTTGGGCTCTTGTGGCAAACTTCTTGAATATTTCATGGGCCTTGCTCTTGTCCTTCATAAAGAATACCCAAGTGTACTGAGAGTAATCATCAACAATGAAAAAGCCATACTTGTTCCCTCCAATGCTAACATAAGCCACGGGACCAAAGATATCCATGTGAAGTAGCTCCAGTTGCCTTGTAGTGGTGAGTACATTCTTGGCGGGATGAGGGGCACCAACTTGCTTTCCGGCTGGACAAGCACTACAAATTCTATTCTTCTCAAAATGAACGTTTGTTAGTCCTAGGATGTGTTCCCCCTTTAGAAGCTTATTGAGATTGTTCATTGTGACAACCCCACCCGAGATAATTCCGTACTATCGCCTAAACCACTCCATTTGGTCATTAAGCGATAATAAAGAAGCATCCCGTTGAGTGTTGTCGGGTTTACACCTGGTAAATCACTTGGAAACACAGAGAGGATCGAACGAATGCATTAAAACTCCCACGAGGGAGAGTCCAGAGTGCCTTACAATTTAACCATCACATCCCCGTAGGGGTCATTATTACAAACATAGTTCTTTGACATGAGAGTAAATGGTTCAGAGTTTATTGAAACAGTGGAAGATAACTAAACGATACGATCACATCATAGGAGGCCTGTCCATGATGCAATCACTCTTCGTCACCCACCCATTCTAGCTCCCAGCCGGGCGGGAGTTCTCCGGGCCACACATCAGATGCATTTCTTGGAACAACATTTATAAAGCAAGGCTGAGTATACTAATACTCAGCAAGGCTTACCCGTCTAAAAGAAAGACTTTACCTCTAATCATGCATGGCTTTTGGCTTGTGGGTTTGGTTTGCCCAAAAGCTGCTAAATAGTGAATCCTTACTTTCAATATTTTAGCTCATCTTCTAGTAGAATAATCATTTCTAGATAAGCAACTATTGCAACCAAAGTTGTACAAACAATTAATCAATGTAATAATCTTCACAAAGTTCAATCATAAAGGGATATCATGGCCAGTCGGGTAAGTAGTCTCAGATAACGGTGAGAGGCCGACAATCGATTGATTCATAACCTTGCAAGGTGGACCTAAACACACGGATGGTGCCCTCACTAAGACTTCACCAACCAGGCGGTTCCTGTCATTCCTCGGTTTGGGGATAATAGCTCACAGTCTTAAGTAAAAGGTTTATCTTGGCTATGCCACTAAGGTCACCCAGCCTCACGCATGCACTCGGGGAGCAAGCCCGGGGCCGCAACCCTAAGAGTAGTGATAGTAAAACCCCGTACCGCCTCATTTAGGTACTAGGCTTACCGTGCCCATTTCCGACAAGTGTTAGTACTTTCAAACACTTAACCAACGAAGCCATTGGACCGGAGCCCAAATCCCATGCTCTTACCACATGAGCAATCCAATTAAACATATGGTGATTCCATAAAGGAGATCCTATTCTCGCGAGTGACAAACATCACTCGACTTGTACTGGATCCTTAGAGCATAGCATCTAGCGACCTAACATGCTAGTAAAAGATCATAGGTACTTATGGATCATGCAACTAGGGTTTTATTTCAACTCCTGAACGTAAATGCACGTACAATAACGAGAAGTAAATTCATAAGTTTAAAGACACACTGGGGTTAATGAATAAGCCGGGGCTTGCCTTCGTTGGCACAAGTAGTTAGACACACTTCCGGACTTTGGCCCGGGTCTTGCTTTATGGCGACGTAGTGCACGTCTCCTCAAGCTCCCTCGTTCACGTCCGCTGGCACGAGCGTGTAGCTACCGTCGGGAACTTCTACATGGAGGATGCAATGCAAGACTTAAGTGACCATTTGATCATTACTTTCCAAACATCTTATGGCAACATGGGGTGTACGTTTGAACACATTCACTTAGATAATAATACATTCAGCATACCCTTCCTATAAAGGAAAATATGCAATGCTTGATTATCTAGACTTTTAATAGTGACTGTGTACATATATATATTTAAATGGATTAATGTAATTTACACAACAAAACAGTAGCAACAACTACAAAGGGTGTAAGGTTGGTCATTTTCACCTTAAGAAAAGTAATTAAACATTTCTCCTTTTAAAGATAATCAAAAAGCTTATTTAGCCTTCTCTTTAGGGTGATTGTGTGCACCTCTATTAAAGAAATATTTAATTTAAATACAAACAGCAAGGAAAGGTCACCTTTATGCCACAATTTACTTTCCTAACTCACTTATCTGACTTATTCACAAAAGATTGTATTTTTCCTATTTTTCCTTTACTAGATTAATCTAGTTTGCAACCTTTTAACAACTAAACACATAACAAACTTATCCAACAGTGCCCACTGGCCCCAAGGACCAGGAACACTCCCTTGGACAGCAGGAATTGATTTTTGCACCACTGAATTTAATGTACTAAATTTAAATGCATTACTAGTTAGCATATAAGGGAATAATACATATTAAAATAAATACAACATAATTTAATCCCAACTTTCTCCTACACATGCTTTGGTCCAAAACAAGCCCAAAGAACCAAGAAACACACCTATAGCCTTTATGAAACATGCTACACATATTTATGATTAAAAACAAGCATAAATCAGGAATAATTATTTCTGATAGGGATAAAATCATGATAAATTCACCAGAGGTGCATTTCAACATTATAAGACGATAGCCAGAAGTTGGGCTCAAAAATAATTATATTTGAAGCTACAAAAATCATCTAGGCAGATTTGTCAATCTCACAAAATTGTTTTTAAAAAAGATTTATGCAGTAACTTTGTGCAATTTTTGGTGTGGTGACCAGCCATGGCATGGTGTACCACATATCCAAAATATAGCTCAAGAACTTGTGTAGATTTTGCAGAAACGTAGATCTAGGGATTTTATATTTCGTTTTTTCAAGCAAAAACTGTAGCTCAAAAGTATATACATCTTTGGAGAAAGTTGTAGTTCTTGTTACACTGAGAAAAGAAAAATTGGGTTTGCAATTTTTGGATTTTCCTGTGATTTGTTACGGATTTTACACGTTTCAGCTAAAATACAAATGGGAGTAAGAAACCTTTTTGCAACCCGGCCCCTGAACAGTTTTCCACCTTCACAGATCTACCCTCGGATTGCAAAAACACCCTGGAAGTTTCGGGGGCTTTGCAATGTGGTTCTCGGGCTATGGGGGCGGCGCGGCCTGGGGGAATTCCGGCGACCTCGCCGGCGACCTCGGCCGGGGAGTGCTTGGGAAGGCTCTAGGGGCTGCGGAGAACCGACTTGGGCGCTGGTTTTGGACGACAACGACCACCGGCGAGCGGCACGGCGAAGGCCGGCGGCGGGCGCCGCTGGAGCTTGGGCTCCGGCGAGCCTGGGGCTCGGCCAGGGCAACGCGTGGGTGGGGAGGCTACGGGAGGTCCGAGTGGAGGTCCCAGGGCAGTCGGTTGGCCTGGAACACACGCGGAAGGTCGAGCTCGCCGGCGGCGGTAATGGTGGCCACAGCGGCACTGTACTGCGCGAGGAAGAGCAGCGACACCCCTTTATAGACGGGCGCGAGTTGGAGAGGCGGTTTGCGAGTTCACCATGACGGCCAGGTCGCAGCATGGGCGTGGTATGGCGGTGACGTGTGCGCCGGTACGGCAGCGACGACATTGGGCGGTCGGCGCGGCCCGGCCACGGCGTGCGCGGCACGTGGCGCCGGGAAGTGGGAGAGGGGAGGCGGTGCGACGCACGAGAGGTCCACGCGCGCCGGTCCGGCGGGCCAAAGCCGGCCTCGGCGTGCGGTACGGCGGCGCATGGGCGGCATGCGTGGCGCCTGCGTTGCGACGTCGTGCATGTCGGCGCGCGCTCTGGCGCTGGGAGTGCCGGCCCAATTTCACTTAGGCCTGTTCAACTGCAAATATCTCTAAATTTTTGAACAGAAGTGGCCCAAGCGGTGAATAGCAAAGTTGTAGATCTCCTAATCCTCTACAACTTTCGTGAAAGGCATAGGGTCTATTTCTCAACCATTTGTGCAAAATTTTCATGCCAAGTTGGCTGTTTCCTGGGCGCCGGTGAATAGTAACCAGAGGCGTTGACTTGAGTTTTTCACCCTTTTAAACTTCAAATCATCAATGCCACTCAACATGAAAGTTGTGTCCCTCAACAAAATGCACAACTTTCGTATTGGGAGAATTTGAAGTGTTTAGGGAAAATTCGGAGAACGCGGCAAAAGTACCGGCTGACACTGGTGGGTCAAAAGGGGTTCAAGGGGTTTAGGGTTTTGACCCAACCTTGACCATGAGTTGACCAAGGGGTGTCATTAGGGGTTGTCGGTGATGTTTTCGAGGTGATGGCCCAGGTTGACCGTCGTTTGCCCAAAGTCAACTCTGTTGACCGGATCATTAGGGTTAATTAACCTGGCCGAAAACCTAGGGCGTCACATTCATCCCAACGTGAGCTAGCCGGCGATGCCAAAGCCAACTCAAGCTAGACTTTGCCAATAAGCATGTATCAAGTTGGGCTTTATCCGATGTGAAATCCACTAAATAAAGCCTTCCCTTGAGTTCACCCTTAATGGCAATAGAGTCATTGCCCCTTCTAAAGATGGTCACACTCTCATTAGTGAACAAACCATTGTAGCCCATCTCACAAAGTTGTGAAACGGACAAGTTGTAGTCCAAAGATTCAACCAAATAAACATCGGAAATTGAATGATTGATTAAGATAGCAATTTTACCAAGACCAACAACCATTCCTCCACCATTGCCTCCAAAGGCAATTATTTTAGGATTTTTAATCATATCACAAGATGTACACATTTTCTACTCTCCGGTCATATGATTTGTGCATCCACTAGCAATCACCCATTTTGTTCCACCGGAGGAGTATGCCTACAAAACAAATTATGCTTGTGTTTTAGGTACCCAAGTAGGTTTGGGTCCTAGAGTGCTAGTCACAAGAACCTTGGGCACCCACACATTCCTTTTGACCAATGTCCCTTTTGTGTGGGGTCCCACATACTTGGCAACCACCTTACCCTTGTGGTCCCAAGTCAACACATAATCGGCATAGAAGTTATCTTGTGAGGCATGTGGCTTGGGTTTCTTGCTTGACTTGATTGGATTTGCCTTTGCCTTAGATTGTGGTGCATTTGTTGTGTCTTGAGTGCCTTGAACTTGATAGGAGTGTTGTACTTGACTTGGTTGTCAAAGTTCTTTGCACCCAATTAATTCATGTTGTGTACCACATTCCTTGTCCCCATACCTTTGGTGTGGTAGTTCTTGATGAACGGGATGGGGTCCTTTGTACCTTATTCTTGCTTACCAAGACCCTTCCCACCCGCAAAGCCAAATTTTATCATGTAGCTTGACCCAAAGCCTTTGGTGTGGTTCTCAAACTCACCTCTCTTGGGTTCTTTCTTCTTCTCATCAATGAGGGAGTTTAACAACCTAGCAATCTTTTTCTTCATAGCATTCATCTCAGACCTGATTTTCCGAAGAAAACCATCTGATAGCTATATGTATGCTAGGATCTAGTTTCATACATATAGTGACATCGTAGTGAATAACAGAAACAATATCACGTAAAGAAAGAGAGATTATCAGGGATTTACAGCGGAATCCTGGGAAGCAAAGGCTCCAACTTCACAGGAAATCGACTGGGGGTTGCGTACGCCTAGCACCATCTTCTGGACATCATACACCTCCTCCTTCTTTGAACAGCGGTTTAGCAAGGGTGAGCACATTTATGGTTGGAGAACAAGTGGGGGAAGATGCAAGGCTATCAAGGATAGGCTAAAGTTTTGCGGCGGTTAGCATTTTAAGTTGGTCAAATTTTATTAGCAATCACCTATTTACTATATGTAAATTCATACCAACCCACTTAAGCATTTAGGAAAGCATCTCATCTCAAAACCATATGAAAACCACAATTTAATTCCATCTTTATGTTTGATTATCATGTGAGGGTCCATGCCGCTCTTGGCTGTTAGCACGACTGATCGATCCGTTTTAACTCTGCAGAGGTTGTACACTGTCACCATAGCTCGCGTAAAAGTTCCGAAGAACTTTGAACCCAACCATGCGATGCTGGCCAAGCATCATACCACACTTCTGAGGTGTGATTGCATAGGGACACTACGAAGCCTTTACAAAGATATGCAGAAGACCAACATCCCACATAGTTACAGTAGCAGCGCGGACCATAACCCTCCCTAGTGAACAGCACCTTAGCAAAGGCTGCGGCCAAGAGGACCGGGCTATACCCATGAAACTCTGACCCCCTCCGCTCCTTTCGGATAAGGCTATCACAAAGTTCCACCCACCTAAATAATTGGCTAAGCCAGAGCCATATGGACTGTGGTTGCACTGTTTTCCTAAGTGGTTCTCCATGTTCCAATTAAATCATATTATCTTGTAATTAAGCACACACACACATATTACCAAAGTTATCATGACCAACATTTTATAAAATTCATTTTAACCATCCCAAGTTAAGCAACTATCCCAAAACATTTCACTAAAACCGGGTTATTCAAGGTAAAGGGTAAAATCTAGTCATGTCCTTAAAAAGGTGATTTCCCATCAAAATTTAATGCAATACCATAAAAGATAAACTTAGTTGTCATGCAATTATATAGGATAAAATAGAATACGCAGGGGGAGAAGACCACTTGCCTTCCTTAAAAAAACTACCCTTATGCTCCTCCGCTCTTGCTCACTTGAAACTATTAATCCTCGTGACTTTCAAACATCAGCTCGATCTTCTACTCGAACCAAACATCGGGCACAAACATGCAAGGGAGAAAAACAAGAATGACTAAGAACAATACACCAATCAAGAAAGGCTTAAAAGATCGGACAAGGGATAGGGCTCGTTTTTAAGAACGCAAACACAAGAAACGCTCAGAACGATCGAGAGATTTGGATTTTAACACACAAAGCCTATATGTGTTTGTTATATTTTATTTATAAATAAAACCATGTGCATAGGTTATTTCAGAGAGGTACCCTATTTAGAATTTAAGCAAGTTATATTTTTGTATAAAAGACGATGTAAACTTATTCCAATTTTATTTGTAAATATTCAAGTATGATTTATGCAAATTAAACATTTAATTTTAAAAAGGAGCATGCAAAGCATCTAAGCGTGTAACTTTATATTTCGAGTTCAACTAATCAAATTATAATCAAAACATATTTATATTCATATCAGCCAAATTAACAATTAATTAGAAAAACTCCGGATAGGACCTATATTACTTTTATTTAGAAAGCCAATTGAATATTCATGAATCAATTTAACATTTATATTGTGAAAAGCCGAAAGGTAGATCTAATTAGATTTTATTTAGAAAACAAGTTTAGTAGATATTAACCAAGTTTAAAATAAAATAAATTTGTATAACACATTTTATGGTAAACATTAGCACTACCGCGCATTTTATTGTGAGACGA
Source organism: Cenchrus americanus (assembly GCA_947561735.1). Taxonomy (NCBI): domain Eukaryota; kingdom Viridiplantae; phylum Streptophyta; class Magnoliopsida; order Poales; family Poaceae; genus Cenchrus; species Cenchrus americanus. Next base: position 76,221,537 of record OX387245.1, on the reverse strand, counting down.
AACTAACGCAACAAGGACGAGCTTAAACGTGTAACACATGAGATCTAAGGATTAAGCAAGGATTAGGGATCTAATGATGATTAACTGTAGATTGAAAGGAGATTCACAAAACAAAGAGTAGATAAAGACATGGCTTAGATTATTAGCTTGGTAGATGTTTATACAACATGTTGGCTTTTGAAGGAAAATAATATATATGACATGAGTATTATATAATGCTGACATCATGATGGTGTGTATATGTACTGATTGATTACTTTCTTGCGTAGGCAGTCATGCACATGCATATGAAAAAAGCATCGATAAACATTGTTAAGGCAAAACGTATTCATGACAAGAAATTAAATGATACGCTACTAGTTGTTTGGTCTACGAGAAAACATGCGCAGCTAGCTAGCTTTTGGCCATCGTTAAACAACATGCATACATTGATTTGAAAGGAATGATCATAATGATATAAATGAAGCAGGCAGCACTAGTCTTACCAGTGCGCCATGGTCGACGGTGGGGTGATGGTGGACATCAGATCAAAAGACATTGGCAGAGTTCATGCGATGATCAGCCGTGATGCGAGGCTTCGGTGTACAGCGGCAACAAGACCTCCTGTACTTGACAGCAGAAAAGAGGCTTGCAACTAGCATCCTTGCCGGGTGTGACGATGAAAGCAGATTAACTTAGCTTGTGCGGTTGTGCCTGTCCTGGGCGAGATGAAAACAGAGGAGGCACTACGATGCTGCGGAGATGGAACGAAAGGAAAATTAATCACAAAACTGCAGAGCCTTCGTCTTTCTAGGAGAACGAATTGAACAGGTACGTACGTTTCGGCGCATGGCCGAAATACAGAAGCACACTGGAGATGTGCTTGAATGGATTCCGATGCTTAGAAATTGATGGGATATAGAAAAACGGAAAGAGGAGAGGATGGGGATCTCACTGGTGTGTACCTCGTTGGCAGAGAAGGGCTCTAGGGAGCAGATCAGCACGACGGTGTTCGGCTCTGTTCGTTGGGGTGCTGGTGCTCGGGCAAGGAAACGGCGACTGGACAAAACTGGTGGGGTGCTTGCTTGCCCTGACGAACGTCCCTGGCAAACTCCTGAGGTGTTCCTGATTCCAGCAGGGGCGACGGATGACAACGACCAGCTCGGGTCCTCGAGGGACGACGTCCGGCGACAAGATCCTGACAGCGACGCGCGGCGAGCGTGCGGCTTGACGACACCAAGGCCCTGGTGTCATCCGAGCGTAACGGAGCTGTTGACGCAAAAAATGCACCTAGCGCCAAGCACACAGCAAGCCGAACAAGCTGGCTTTACACGCGCAGAGAGTCACGAGACGTGCCAGTCAATTTTTCCTGAAAATTAACAAAAGATAAAGGAGTTAGATACCAAAGTTTGGAACTTGCCGGGTGGTACCAGACAGTTCCATATTTACGGCTAAGAAGCCAGATAGGATGACACATAGCTATAGGGAGCTATCTGCCAATAGATTGAAACCAATCGAGAACTTATGAAAGAAAAAAGTAACATTGCCGAATGGATGACGTAAGCATGACAGCGATCGGTCTTTGTTTGAACGAAGATGCACATGCACGAGGCCATGACCGATCCCCATGATGATTAACATTAAATAAATGAATAAAGTAAAGCACGAACATAATCATGTAATAAACAAGCATGCATAGATCCAAAGCACTAGTCTACCGCATGTCTAGGTACTTTAAAACCCGTCGGGTACGATGTCAAGCAAATCTATCCACCGCATGATACAACTTGCATGAAAACCGCACCACTTTCCACAAATAGATCTATCCACCGCATGATACAATCTAAATATGGAAAGCTAAAAGCATACATTATTTAAAGCGTGAATTACGCACGTGTTCTACTCGTGAAGAAACATAACCGAATACGGCCGAATGTACCGATTCGGGGTCCATGAAGAAGGAACAAACATTACCAAGTAAATAAATCTATCAGATTGATTTGAAATCTAATCCACCGGATGACTAGCTCCAAAGCAACCCAAAAACCTGCATCTACCGCATGATACCCGGCTCTTTCAAGATTTATACCAACATTGGCAAGCTTGAACCCACAACACGTGGCAACCTAGATCGATTCGGTTTCGGCTATCGGAAAGCACAAGATCCACGTGTTAAAACACGAACTCGACTCGTACAAGGATCGCAAAAGGGTAAAGCCGATCCAAATCTATCTAGATTGGGCAAAAGTGTGTTACATGAATCTAAACATAAAGTAAAAACTCAAAGCAACACGGGGTAACTTAATGAATCTATTGAATCTTGCCAAAATCCAATAGAGCCGATAACTAGCTTCAAGGTAGATCTTAGCCTACCGCATGGCTCATGACCTAACAAGAAACCTTATTGAACCAAGCTTGAATCTACCGCATGACACGAAGCATGGTAACAAGACTACTTGCATCAGATCTAAATCCACCGCATGATACTAGACATGATACAAGGTTGCGGTACTCACGGAGGTCGACGGATCGATGAACCCTCTCGAAGAACTCGACGACACGACAAAAGGACTCTAGGGTTTGGCGTAAGGCCGGTGTGTATTGAAGAATGATTGTGTCCGTTACATACATTCGGGGCTCATATTTATACCCCGTCAAGTACAACTTCGAATGGATTCGTTGCCTAACTTATCTCTAAGCTTGATCGCCTATCCATCCATTCGTTCTTCCTGATTGAGCCACGTCACCATCCAATCCCGCAAAATCAGCTCTACTGTTTCTTTGCCGAACCGGAGCAGATAGCCGACCGCAGAACTCTCTGCCGAATATCTCTGAAAAGATCCTTCCTTCCAACAGACGGACTCCTCATCGAGCCGGACCCACAAGTCAGACTCCTTACCAAATTTTGGTGTTAACACATGCCCCTTCAATTGTGGGATAAAAGTAATTTTGTTCCGCAATTGACTCCAGCCACGAATACTTTCAAATCGAATCTGTCAACACCTGTTCTTCTTTCTTCGCAATCCGCCGGAATCTTCATCTAGATCCAAACCCTAGATCTCCTCGTTCCAAGCCCAAATCCCCAATGGCGGCTCAAAACCAAGATGCTCAGGTAAATTCCCCTCCCGTAAACTTCGTTCGGCATTTAGGTTTCCAATTTTACCTGAGATTTCTTTTCCGTTCTTTCTTCAGGAGCCTTCCACTGAGCTTCTGATTCGCACCGGGGCCAATTCAAGATCCTATTATCTTGGTCCCGTGGGAAACTCTGATCCTCAAGATTTCATCGTGGCTGAATCTCAGAGGATCCGCTTCAAAGCAGCTCTGTCCCCACTTCCTCGGTGGCAAGACGCTTTCAAGAACTGGCCTTTACCTCCAATCGCAGGCTGGAAAACTTGGTACCGGATGATTCTCGCAGACAAGAGTGGATTGACCAAAAACTGGGATACCCTCCGCATTGCTCAATGCTTGGAGTTATCCTTGGCCGAGACCCCCAAGAATGAAGACCTCCTGATAGCAGCTTGCCACTTTTGGTCAAACGGCGTCAACGCCTTCCTCTTTGGCCACGGCCCAATGTCTCCAACCCTGGCCGATGTGTATATGATCACCGGCCTTGACATCACAGGATCTGTTCAACCTTGGGAATTCAAAAATTCTTCTCGGCAAACAGGGGTGAAGCCAGGGAACGGATACAAGAATTACATCTTGAAGCACATGAAGGACAATCCCCTTGGTGATGTTGAATACAGGGCATTTCTGAATATGTGGCTGTGCAGATTTGTCTTCTGCGGCAAAGCCAATGAGCCTACCCTGAATCACATCACAATGGCGTCTCATTTGGCCAGTGGCAACCGCCTCCCCCTTGGAAAATTCCTCCTTGCCAGTGTGTACCATATGCTTCACCAAACTGTCACCCAAATGTATACTAGCCAGAGGATAACATGTGTCAACGGTCCTTGGTGGTTTGTTCAAATGTGGCTGCAGCTCCACATGCATCAGATCGTTGGTGTTGATTTGAACACCAGGCTCTTCCCCTTATCCAATCACCCCGAAGGGGGAGCCCCAAGCCACCAGAGGATGCCAAAATTATGGAGAAGCGGCTTCAATCGTTCTTGTTCGGCGAGATATCGACCGACCTTTTCGAGCTATTCTTCAAAGGTTTCCAAAACCCTCTCTGGATTCCTTATCTGGACAATGACACTTTGATTTTCCCTTGCGACTTCTCTTTTGAATCTGAACGCCAAGATGGGAGATTCTTTGAGATCCTTAACATCATAATCCGCCCAAGTATGCTGCCAGCTGAATTCAATGGAGGAAGGTTGAACTCTAGTACTTATGAATATTATCAGCCCAATGTAATGGCTAGGCAAATTGGGTGTGGCCAGATGCCCCCAAGACTGTTCCTGCATGAATTCCTCAAGCCCAGAGAGGAAATCAAAGAACTTATGCACAACAGCAGGGTTTTCCATTATGTGTGTAGTCCCACTATCTACACCTGGCCTTTTGTGCCCACAACCATAGCTCATCCCACCTTCAATTCCTGGTGGCAAGAATTCCATGATCACATCTTCAATGAGCCCGTGCATTCGTTCGTGCGTAATTGATGCCCGATTTTCAGCCAACTTCGAGGTAATATGATGTAACCTTTGGATCAGACATTTCCTCTCTCAATCATGATTCTGACCTCATTCTTCTCTTGATCACAGAACACAGTGCCTGCCCCTCGAGCCAGGAATATCACCTACAATGTTGTAGGCCCGATCTCAGCACTGGGATTCAGATCCACAACTCTAGCTCAGTTAATGGCAAGGTTTGCCACAACAGACCCCAGCCTCTCTAGCCTTGCTGCTGACAGGAGGCAAGGTTTGTCTCTGGTTGCTCCTCCTAATGCCAAGAAGAGGAGAACTGTCAAGAAAATTCTTGTTGAGGTAAAATCTTTTACTTTCTTGATCTCAAGATTACTCTGGTTCTGATCATATCTTGTGCATCTTTAGACCAGAGCCCAGCAACCTTCAGTGCCAGAACCTGCAAATGCCCCATCCACTGGTATGACCTCTACTGTCCTCTCTTAAGGATGAACACTGGCACTTACCCTTTTAATTTGACACTTGCAGAAGAGACAATGGAATAACAACTTGTGGATGTCCCAGTGGCTCAACAAGCAAGTCCACCCAGGGTTGAATTACCTATCCCAGTGGAGATCTCATCTTCATCACCTTCTGCAGAAGCAATGAATTCTCCAGAGATGAGTCTCCCAATCCAGCCAGAGCCGTCAAGTCCTCCAAGGGCACGATCACCTGTTGGCCATGCAGAGGCACCAATCCCAACATAGGTAGATCCATCTCCTCTTCAGCCAGAAGCCCATGAGTTGCCAGCGACTGCATCAACACCCTCTAACTTGGAAGCTTCAGCTCTACTTGGAGCACCTTCTTCACCTGTGATTGCCCCTGCTCAAAATCTTGCCCCAGCTCAAGAAATCAGCCATGAGGTACTCATTTGCACTTAACCCTGCTACCTTTACTTTTAACACCCTTAACTCGGCAATACTGCTTCTTAGGATCAGGCCCCATCATCATCAAACCTGCCAACGGGGAACCATCTAGTTGCCGAGGCGATGGAAGGAATGCATCAACCTTTGCCAGATGAGGTGCTAGCAAAGCTCAGAGAAATTGTTGCCTGGCTAGAAAGAGATGCACAAGATCAGTTCAAGGATCTTGATCACTTTGAGGAGATGCTTGAATCCATCAGCCAAGAACTTCCTGAGGATATCAGTGCTTCTCTGGTATCCATCTGTGGCTTGGACATCCTTTATGCGCCCATAAGGCACGCTTTGAGGAAATTACGCTCCCGCCCGGCTATTGAAAAGAAGAGAGCCAGTGCTGAACAAGCCATGAACGGGGCGCAATCCCAAACAGAGAGCCACAAAGACACATTGGCCAGTCTGCAAGCTTCTTGTGATCTGAAAATTGCCAAGAAAGCTGCTCTAGAAGCGGAGCTGAGAAGCCTGTCAGCTGAGATAGAGGCTGATAAAAAGAAAATAGCCGAGCTTCCTGGATTGATAGAAAAGACCCAAGAGGAAGCAAAATCGGCTATAGCCAAGATGGAACAATGCGATGCAGAACTCACCACCTTGTCCAGCGCCCAAAAAGACTGCCAAGAACTGTTGGACAATTTCCGCCAAGCAACATCCAATGCTCGTGGTGTGATTGCGAAATACTTGAACATTTGAATGCTTCCATTGATGTATAACCGGATTGATCGCTCTTGTAATATTTGTCCTCGCATTTTATTTCTTTTTCTTCTGCACGCCTCTAAGTGTAAATGCTGAACGATCCATTCGGCAAAGAAATACCAACACCCGAATGGCACTTTGACTCCTCTCAGCCGAGTGAGTCAATCGAATACGACTCGGCCTAGAACTCCAAGCGACCCATCGGCAACTCGGTCAAGGAAACCTTTCCACCTTCCAATTTTCTCGGGATATGCGCCACGATCCAAAGCCACGACTCGAAGCCACGATTCACCTTGCCAGGCCTATAAATGCAACCGTAGGTGCCCCTAGCTCTCCACCAAGCCTTTTAGCTCTCGAATCTTTGTCAATCTCAGTTCTTTCTCTTTCCACACAGTGCACATCCCAAACCAACATGGTGCGCCGCCTCAACCGCCGCCGCGCCTCCGACGAGGCAGAGGGGAGCAGCGCCAATGCGCGCCGGAGGCAATGATCGTCGATTCCTCTTCTTTGCTTCAACTTTGATCTTTTCTTGTTTTGACGATCATCTCCCTTTCAGGTTGATTCAGTGGAATCCGTCTCCCGCGCCGGCCAATCAGCCCCTTCCAGACGACTCCTCGGAGTCCGACGGCCACTCCCCCGTGCCTTACGGGGAGCTCGACGCCCTCCGCTTCAAGGAGGAGCTGGAAACGGCTGGGCGCGAGCTGGAGGACGTCTCCAAGAAGGCGGGCATATCAGAGCTGGAATGGGAGGACCAGTGCAAACAGCTGCTGGAAGCCATCGACGGTACGGCTGCGAAATCAATTCTTTGATCCAACCCGGCTTTTTGATACTAATCTCCTTTCTTCTTGCTTCTTGCGGCCCGCGATGTCGAGCTCAACCACCGAAGGCGGCGTGGAGCAAACCGGCCGATAAGGTGAACGCCGCGGCGACACGCCGGCGGAGCGCCTTGCCGCGGTGGAGCACCGCGTTGACGAGGTAGACACCCATGGCGTTCGCTTGGGCACTACCTTGGGCCTGGCTGCCATGGCGACGCACACGGACGTCGATTACTCCACCAGGCCGCGCGGCTTCCGGGGCGGCGCGCCAGAGGACATTGAGGAGATCGAGCTCATCCTGTAGCGCCTCGATGGCCACGGCGACGCCATTGCCGAAATCACTCATCCCCAATCTGTGTTGAACAGGCTTTTCGACTAGATTGTATTAGGGGTGTTTGAACATCGGCAATAAATAAAGAGCTTTTGCATTTTGTACTTGCACTGCGATGATTCCTTTATATTTGCATCCGTGAATGTTGTTCTTTCCTTGAACGCATCCGGGAACTGTCTTGAGCCGAATACGCGCGAACAGATGCCCCTTGGCGCAAAATCCGCAGAAGATCCTTGAATCGGCAATCCGTAATCACTGTTCAAACGAAAATCCCTCGCGTCCAAGAGAAAACCCTGCCGTTTGGTATTCCAACAGTGTGTACTAGCCGGTCATCACTCCCAATGCGTCCCTTCGGTCAATAAAATAGCCTGCTGAGATGCCCTGCACATCCACTCGCACACTCATCCATCACCTCTCATCTCCTCCCCCGTCTCCAGAGGAAAAAACCCCAAGGCCATGAACAAGGGCAAGCAACCCCAAGAGAGCAGTCCTCCAAAGAGACGCACGATTCGAAGGTGAGTTTTCCCTTGATTTACTTCCCGTCTCCTCGTGATCTTGCGCTTTACCTCCCTCTCTTTTCCTCTTTCAGCCTTGATTTGCTCCCTGAAGAGATCATCAGGACTGAAGATGTGCCTGAGTACATCTCCTCCGATTCCTCCCTCGAAGCAGAGGACGCCACACCTGAACAGAGGGCCAGCCATCAACTGCGCCGCCGCGTTCGGCACTTGGAGCACAGCCTCAGGGACATCACCGCTCGTTGTCAAGCTGAACGCGAGCGCCGCATGGCTCTGGAGGCACTAGTAGGGGGTAAATGCTTCTGACTTTTTCTTGACTTCGTGCCCGCATCTGGATTTCTTGCCCCTAACATCCACTCCTCTGCTTCAGATGTCTCTGACAGGTACAACAACCTGAAGGCGGCCTGGGACAGTTTGGTGGAGGCCGCGAACCATGGTCACCCTCGTGCCTTCCAAGTTGCCGTCACGGTGGTCCTGGAACAACTGAAGAGGGAGCAACCGGAGAAGAAGCAAAGAAAAGATTGAATCATACTTTTGCTTCTTCCTCCACGCCTTCTGCTTCCCACCTCCTTGAGGCCATGATCACCAGGGTTGTTGGATGTAAACTTGCAAGAAGCAGTTGTAATGTAGTTTTTGTGCTAAGGGCAATGCATCTAGGCACTGGCCATTTCTTCTGTTTATGGATTTTTTGTTCTGAAGGCGGCCTCATTCTTGAGCGCCGGCTGTCTCTGTGTCAGATGTGTGTAATCATCGATCGATCTCAATGCTAGGATAATAGTTCTTCAGATATCTTCCATTTATTGCAGCGGAAAATTCTTCTCCTAGCAAAGTTTTCAATATATATGCATTACCAGGGACGCATCTGACCACACGGAAATGTCCTTCCCAGTTAGGGGACCATTTGCCGAATTCACTGTATTTAGTTCCAATCGGCAATAGCGCTTTCCAAACCAAATCGCCTTCTACAAATTGCCTTACTTTTACCTTCTTGTTGTAGTACTTGGCAACCCGCAGTTTGTTCTTCTCAATGTTTTCCAGGGCCCTAAGACGGATCATGTGTAAATCCTCTAGCTCGTCCATCATTAGACCACCGTAATCTTTGGAGCTCAAATCCTTCTGTAACACAACCCTCCTTGAATCTGATTGCACCTCCCAAGGTAGAACCGCATGGTGTCCATAAACCAATTCATAAGGAGAGGTCTTTGTAGCTCCATGGGGGGCCATTCGGTAAGCCCACAATGCCTCACTGAGTACCGAATGCCACCTTCTTGGCTTCTGGTCGATCTTCTTTTGTATCAGCTTGATCATGATCTTGTTAGAAGCCTCTGCTTGACCATTAGCTTGAGCATAATAGGGAGAAGAGTTAAACAATTTGATTCCCATGCTTTCGGCAAACTCTCTGAATTCCAGTGACACGAATTGTGCCCCTTGATCCGTGGTGATTGTCTGAGGGATTCCAAACTGATAGATGATGTGCTCCTTGACGAATTCAACCATATTTTCTGATGTCACCTTCTTCAGTGGAATCGCCTCAACCCATTTAGTAAAATAATCTGTGGCCAAAAGCACGAACTTATGCCCCTTGCTAGATGGTGGATTAATTTGGCCAATCAAGTCTATACCCCAGCCCCTGAATGGCCATGGCTTGATGATGGGATTCAATGCTGATGCGGGGCCCCTTTGAATATTCCCAAACCTTTGGCAATCCTGACATCCCTTGTAATACTCAAAGCAGTCCTCTAATATCGTCGGCCAAAAGCATCCAGCTTGTCTAATAACCCACTTCATACGGTAGGCCGATTGGTGTGCTCCACATATCCCATCGTGCACTTCGCTCATCATGTTCTTGGCTTCTTCCGGGACCCGTGCATCGTAATAATACCCCATCTAATGATTTATAGAATAAATTATCATCCAGAAGAACGAACTTTATGGCCTTGTACCTGAGCTTCCTAGAGACCTTTCGGGATGGATCCTTCAAGTAATCAACGATCTCTTTCCTCCAATCATCTTCTACAAGATCCGTCCCCAGTGCATACACTTCCGCGGCAAACGCTTCTTGACTCTCTTTGTAACCAGAGGCACTTTGAGCCAGCCTGTTTGCTTCTTCGTTATGCTCCCATAGGAATATGCTGTAGAGTTACCAACGGGAAGCTCTTCAAGATTTCCCTGCATTCTTCGTAGTAACTCCTCAGCGCTTCGCTTTTGCATTCGTACTGGCCGTTCAATTGCTTGATCACCAGCTCTGAATCTCCATAAACCTCAACTGAAACGGCCCCAGCTTCTCTCAAATATTGAAGCCCTCGAAGTAATGCTTCGTATTCAGCCTGGTTATTTGTGACAAGTGGGGCCGTATAGGGATGGCAAATTCAAACATCTCACCTCTAGGCGAAATCGCAGGATCCCTACTCCCCCACCTTTACCACATGATGATCCATCAAAAAATAAAGCCCAAGGGGTAATTTCAAGCAAATCAACCGACGGATCGCGATGTTCGGTTATAAAATCGGCAATGATTCGCCCCTTGATAGCCTTTGCCGATTCGAACTTTAACTCGAACTCGATAAGGCCAAGATCCATTTGCCAATCCTGCCGTTCAAAATTGGCATAGATAACATATGTTTTATTACATCGAACTTGGAATACACAGTGCATTCGGCATTCAACAGATAGTGCCGAAACTTTGTACACGAGTAGTACACGCAAAGACACAGCTTCTCTACAGCCGAATACCTGGTTTCAGGATCAAGTAATTTTCGGATAATGATATGCTACTACCCGCTCCTTCCCTTCGAATTTTTGAATAAGGGCCGATCCAATGGTTTGGGTATCGGCCGCCACGTACAACTTGAAAGGCTTATCCAGTTGAGGAGGAACCAGTACTGGTGGCTCCTTCATGTACTGCTTGATCTCATCGAAAGCCTTCTGTTGTTCGTCGCCCCATGTGAACTTCTGATCTTTCTTTAGCTTCAACAGTGGAGAAAATGGCAAAACCTTCTGTGACAAATTTGAAATGAATCTTCTCACGAAATTGATTTTGCCGAGCAGTGATTGTAACTCCTTGAGATTAGTTGGAGGAACGACTTCATCAATGGCCTTCATGCTCTTCTTGCCAACTTCGATTCCCCCCTCGTGGACTAGAAATCCCAAGAACTCTCCAGCTGACACCCCAAAAGCGCACTTGTTTGGGTTCATCTTCAGGCCATGCTTCCCGGTGCACTCTAGGGTCCTCTTTACATCTTCCAAATGCGTGTCATGACTTAGGGACTTGATTACCACATCATCAATGTAGATTTCCACAATTTTGCCGATCAACTCGTGAAAAATGTAATTCATGGCCCGCTGATAAGTTGCACCGGCATTTTTTAACCCAAATGTCATGACTATCCACTCAAACAGGCCTATATGGCCAGGACATCTGAAGGCCGTCTTTGATATGTCTTCTATTGCCATGAAGATTTGGTTGTATCCCGCATTGCCATCCATGAAACTGATCACCTTGTGTCCAGCTGCGGCGTCAATCAACAAATCGGCAATAGGCATTGGGTAACCATCCATCGGAGTAGCTCTGTTCAGGTCCCTGAAATCTATGCAGACTCTCATTTTTCCATTCTTCTTGTACACAGGGACAATGTTAGAAATCCACTCCGCATATCTGCATGGCCGAACGAAGTTTGCATCAAGTAACCTTTGAACTTCCTTCTTTACATCGGCCAATACCTCATCCTTGTAGATTTTCCGGGGTGGTTGCTTGTATGGTTTGAAACCAGATTTGATTGGCAACCGATGCTCGACGATAGAACGATCCAATCCAGGCATCTCTGAATAATCCCAGGCGAAGCAATCCTTGTATTCCTTGAGAAGCTTAATTAATTCCCCCCTGAAACTTGGCTGCAAGTTTGCGCTGATGAACGTCAGCCTCGGCTTATCACCGCTTCCAATGTCAACCTCTTCTAATTTATCAGCCGACATGAATCCTCGCCCCAACTTTCCATCAGTGCCATCTACGGGGTTCTCCATTAAAAATTACTATAAGAGCCGACTGCTTGAATCGGCCGTTGATCACCGCCGACGAGTTCAACAGACCTTCTCCCCGTCTTTCCCCGAGAAACAATCAATACCTTGGTATTCCCGCAAAGGCCGGTTCCATGTTCGCCACGCTTACGGAGTCATCCGCTGGGACGACCTCAATCTCATCATCCACCCATTGGATAAGCCGCCGGTGCATGGTGGATGGGACGCAACGATTGGCATGAATCCGGCCCCGCCCAAGCGGCGAAGCCGTAGGCTCCTTTACCTTCGATGACAAAGAAGGTAGTGAGCAGCGTCTTGGATCCGATCATCAAATCCACGTGAGTGCATCCCTTGGTATCTGAAGGATTCCCAGCGAAATCATTCAGTATTATGCTGGTAGGCGTTAGATCGCTCGGGCCCATGCCAAGTTTCCTGAAGGTGGTGTACGGCATTACGTTGACTGCCGCCCCACCGTCGACAAACATCTTGGTCAATGGCTTGCCATTGACGTATCCTCTCAAGTACAGCGGCCTCATATGTCGATTCTTGGCCGGTTTGTCGAAAATTGCCTGCTTGGCCAGCACCAATTGTGCCATCATCCCCTCGACCTGCTCGTCATCTAGGGACGCCTCATCCTGCACAACCTGGTTAGCAGGAGCCATGAATTCGTTCTGCAAAAAGTATACCATGCAAGTTGGAGCCGAACGCTTTGATCCTTCTGGTTGGTCTTTGGGCGCCACACCTGCTTTGTTTGGATCCCAGCCTGCCTCAGTTCGCGGTTCCTCAAGCGTTGAACCCGTCTCTTCTGACTTTTGCATAGGCCAGGCGGGCACCATTGTCCCTTCTGCCAGATGTAGTCGTCCTCATCCTCCTCTTGATCAGCCCACCTTAGATCAGCTTGTCGCTTCCTGGGATGATCAATGACTTCAATTTTTCGGCGCCGATCCTCGTTAGGGTGGATCCTTCCAATTCTCTCATGGACGGATCGGCGATTGGCAGTCTCCTGCCTGTACTCAAAATACATGTCACTGCATTCAGGACAGTTCCTCAACGTGGGCAGCTTCAAACCCTCATTCCAGTAGTGCCTGAAGAACGCACATCCCCAGTGCGCGCGCTCCTGCTCGCGCGTGTATTGCTCCTGGTCCCTTCTGTGTGCTTCTTCTTCGGCTCTGCGCTTCTCCTCCTCGTAGCGTCGCTTCTGGTAGCGCTCTTTCTCCATCGCGGCGCCGCCACTTGTTGAGGAGGATGCGCGTGGTCACCACGGGCTTGGCTCTGCATGACTCCCCGATTTCGATGTGACTCCTGAGAATGCGGGGGGCTTCACCATGCACCTGTTCCAGAGTTACTTGGCGCTCTGGGTCCACTGCTCCATCTTGTCTAGCCCTGGCTGAGGTCAAGACCTTGACCTTTCCCTTCTCCTCGGCCGTTACCATGTTAACAGAAAAGCCCACCATGTTCTGAGGGAAGGGGTGGCCATCCAGCTTCATTTTGTTGTCGAACTTGAGGTGCCCCTCCTGGATGGCTTTCTGGATCCTCATCCTGAAGACCCTGCAATCATTGATGGAGTGCGAATCCCTGTCGTGGAAGCCGCAGTAACGTTTCCCTTTAACTCCATCGGGCCGAAGCATGGAATGCCCCTCAGGCAGCTTGATTCGGCCTTCCTTCACTAAGAGCTCGAACAGTTTGTCAGCCTTCGTGATATCAAAATCATAGGTGCCCTTGGTCTGTTTGACCCAGCGCTGATTCATCATCAAAGGCTCTTTCCCCCACATGATCTCGGCTGCGGCCACATCCAATTCATCATCAGAATCCTCGATCAGATCAGTCTTGTCTAAGAACTGGTTGTAGATATCAGCGACATCATGCTGCTTGCCAAACTTAGCATCCTTCTTGAAGCCATACGCCTGGTTGCTCATCAATGATAGCTTCTGTGATAGCTGGCCCAGGTTTTCAAACTCCATCCCGAACAGTTTCTCACGTACGGCCGGCAGCATCCCGGCGACGGCCATATCAGCCAACTGGTCATCTGGCAAGTTAAGCGAGAAGCACATGCCTTTAACCTCCCTGAATCTCCTGAGAAATTCTAACGGCGTCTTGCTGTGCCTCTGCTTCAGGGTGGCAAGGTCGATCAGCTTCTTCTCCGAGCTGCCACTGAAATAATGAGCGTGGAATTTCCGCTCTAGGTCCTTCCATCTGCAAACTGACTCAGGGGGTAGGGACGAGAACCACTGGAATGCTGGACCTGTTAGTGATGCGGGGAAGTAGCGGACCCTGAATGTTTCCTCAGATGAGCATTCCCCGAGCTGCATGAGGTATCGAGCGATGTGCTCCACTGTGCTCGTGTCGTCCTGCCCTGGAAATTTCGTGACCTCCGTCGGCGGCTTCACCCTTGGCGGAAGGAGCACGTTGTAGTACCACTCTGGGAACGGCGGCTTGTAGGCAGGTCCCTGCATTTTTGGTTTGAGGCCGAACTGATTTTGCATCAACTCGGCCATCTTCCATGCCAGGGCGTCGTCCTCTTGTGCGCCTGCAGCTGGCGCGTATCCTGGATGCGGGAAGGCGTCAAATGCCCTGTAGTTTCCCACCTCATGGTAGCCTCCGCCGTATAAGTTCCTCTGCAGCCAGTTGTTTGCCGGAGCAATCCTGTGGCCGGAGGCAAGTGGGGCTCCAAGCGAGCCGAACACTAGTTCCCCGTACGTAGGCTGGTACGGATTCGGCCGCGTTGCACGGTGTTGACCCGTCTTCGCCTTGCGGTGGTGGCTGGATTGGCTGTCCTTCTGAGGCCTGTAGTGGGGGCTGAACTGGCTGACCCCCAGCACCCTGAGGAGGAGGCTGGAATGCTTGACTTCCAGAGCTTTGAGGAGGAGGCTGATGTGGCTGGCTCCGTAATGGTGGTTGAGAGCTCGACTCACCCAGCTCCACGGTGCCCCCTTGGACGGGTGCCTTGCTGAATGCTTGTTCCATGCCTGGGCCAAAGACGACCACCATCATCTGCTGGAGCGCACCGAGGAAAGCTTTGTGGTGCTTGCTCAACATGTAGTACTGGGATTCCCCGGAATACTCGCATGCACTCCTCTTTCTCCTGCTGAGCCGTGGCATCGCTCTCCCCTGGCAGCAACACCCTGGGCATCTCGTTCTTCAAGTACGGGACGCCACTTCTATTTTTCTTGAAGGACAGCAGACATTTTTGCTGAAACTGGTCTATGGTGTCCTGGAGTTGCTGCCGCTGCTCGGGAGAGAGATCTTCAATGTTGACGTCCATGATGTCTGCGATTTCGGGCATCTTGATCTATTCGGCTGTGGGAATAGAAAAACGGAAAGAGGAGAGGATGGGGATCTCACTGGTGTGTACCTCGTTGGCAGAGAAGGGCTCTAGGGAGCAGATCAGCACGACGGTGTTCGGCTCTGTTCGTTGGGGTGCTCGGTGCTCGGGCAAGGAAACGGCGACCGGACAAAACCGGTGGGGTGCTTGCTTGCCCCGACGAACGTCCCCGGCAAACTCCCGAGGTGTTCCCCGATTCCGGCGGGGGCGACGGATGACAACGACCAGCTCGGGTCCTCGAGGGACGACGTCCGGCGACAAGATCCTGACAGCGACGCGCGGCGAGCGTGCGGCTTGACGACACCAAGGCCCTGGTGTCATCGGGGCGTAACGGAGCTGTTGACGCAAAAAATGCACCTAGCGCCAAGCACACAGCAAGCCGAACAAGCTGGCTTTACACGCGCAGAGAGTCACGAGACGTGCCAGTCAATTTTTCCTGAAAATTAACAAAAGATAAAGGAGTTAGATACCAAAGTTTGGAACTTGCCGGGTGGTACCAGACAGTTCCATATTTACGGCTAAGAAGCCAGATAGGATGACACATAGCTATAGGGAGCTATCTGCCAATAGATTGAAACCAATCGAGAACTTATGAAAGGAAAAAGTAACATTGCCGAATGGATGACGTAAGCATGACAGCGATCGGTCTTTGTTTGAACGAAGATGCACATGCACGAGGCCATGACCGATCCCCATGATGATTAACATTAACTAAATGAATAAAGTAAAGCACGAACATAATCACGTAATAAACAAGCATGCATAGATCCAAAGCACTAGTCTACCGCATGTCTAGGTACTTTAAAACCCGTCGGGTACGATGTCAAGCAAATCTATCCACCGCATGATACAACTTGCATGAAAACCGTACCACTTTCCACAAATAGATCTATCCACCGCATGATACAATCTAAATATGGAAAGCTAAAAGCATACATTATTTAAAGCGTGAATTACGCACGTGTTCTACTCGTGAAGAAACATAACCGAATACGGTTGAACAGCCGATTCAGGGTCCATGAAGAAGGAACAAACATTACCAAGTAAATAAATCTATCAGATTGATTTGAAATCTAATCCACCGGATGACTAGCTCCAAATCAACCCAAAAACCTGCATCTACCGCATGATACCCGGCTCTTTCAAGATTTATACCAACATTGGCAAGCTTGAACCCACAACACGTGGCAACCTAGATCGATTCGGTTTCGGCTATCGGAAAGCACAAGATCCACGTGTTAAAACACGAACTCGACTCGTACAAGGATCGCAAAAGGGTAAAGCCGATCCAAATCTATCTAGATTGGGCAAAAGTGTGTTACATGAATCTAAACATAAAGTAAAAACTCAAAGCAACACGGGGTAACTTAATGAATCTATTGAATCTTGCCAAAATCCAATAGAGCCGATAACTAGCTTCAAGCTAGATCTTAGCCTACCGCATGGCTCATGACCTAACAAGAAACCTTCTTGAACCAAGCTTGAATCTACCGCATGACACGAAGCATGGTAACAAGACTACTTGCATCAGATCTAAATCCACCGCATGATACTAGACATGATACAAGGTTGCCGGTACTCACGGAGGTCGACGGATCGATGAACCCTCTCGAAGAACTCGACGACACGACAAAAGGACTCTAGGGTTTGGCGTAAGGCCGGTGTGTATTGAAGAATGATTGTGTCCGTTACATACATTCAGGGCTCATATTTATACCCTGTCAAGTACAACTTCGAATGGATTCGTTGCCTAACTTATCTCTAAGCTTGATCGCCTATCCATCCATTCGTTCTTCCTGATTGAGCCACGTCACCATCCAATCCCGCAAAATCAGCTCTACTGTTTCTTTGCCGAACCGGAGCAGATAGCCGACCGCAGAACTCTCTGCCGAATATCTCTGAAAAGATCCTTCCTTCCAACAGACGGACTCCTCATCGAGCCGGACCCACAAGTCAGACTCCTTACCAAATTTTGGTGTTAACAGGAGCGACACTGGCACTCGGCGGACGGCGTGGAGGCGGCCAGCACGGGTGTCGGTGGATTCGGAATCGAGCCTTTCGTATGCCAAAATGTGAGATCAATTCAGTTAGTCAAGCTCGATTCGGAAGGCTCAGCTGCGAAACCACAGGAGCCCTTGAGTCCTTTTCATGTTTCGGATTCCACCTTTCGACCAATACCTTTCGTCACCAGTAGAGCAACCAAATAAACCCAACGGTTCAAAAGTGTTAGAGTCTCAGTCTGGCTCATTGGTTTTCCCTGCGACGAAACCCCGGGGGCGAATCTTACGCACCCAGCTAGTTATAGCCTGGGTTTCGCCTGGGGGGTTTTGTGGTCCTTAACATCTAATGCATTCAAGTTTGGCTGTGACATGTGTTTCAGGTGACAAGATGCGCCAGGCGAAGTGGGGTCTCCAAAATATTGAGGGTCTTCTCCCGAACAAGCGCACATGCTGACAGCAAGAAAGGTGCCGCGATTTGCGGCATGACGTCACAGTGCGCCGATTACGTGAAGACCTAATTGGAGGTTTCCCGAAATTAGCCTAGCATATTCTGTTTTGATCCATTTCACACGAGGGTACTCTCGGTATGTAAAAAGTCTGCTCCTATAAAAGGAGTAGACTGACACTTATAAAGGGGATCGGATTTTGAGAAATTCACTGTTCAGAAGGAGCTTCGGGTTTTCTTCTGCTTGTATTTGAGTTTTGGTTACGGTTTTGAGTCTTGAGCTTTAGTTTCCCTTCATTGTTCGTGCAAGGTAGCTTCACTACCCCACAACAATTGGCACCCACCGTTTGTGTTTGGCTCGAGTAAGAAACCTAGAATGTCCACAAGAAAGAAGAGAACTACCGCTAATTCCACTAGGGGGGCTTCGTCGTCCCTCGACGAGGAGTTGAACCCGTCCACCTTACTCACCCAGGCAGAGGAGCTTCCGGAACCTAGTGTTGCGACGGCTAAGGCCGCTTACGAGGCCGAGCTGGCTAAGTTATGCAAGGAGGCTGAAGAACTAGCCAAGGCCAAAAAGAGGCTGCTGGCGGTGCACCAGGAGGCCGAGGCGGCCAAAGAAATTCAAAGGCAAAAAGCAGAGATTGCTAAATTGCAAGAGGAGTTGCGCGCCATAAAAGCAAAATAATCTCTGAGTTTCAATCAGACCTCAACCGAGTGCATTGTACCCAACCATTCTAGTTTCACAGAGCGTAATGAGTTTTTCACCCAGCCCCCTCTGCACACCACCTTCAGCCATAACCCCTTCGTTAACCCTTTCGAGTCTGGTCCTTCGAACCATGACGTTCACACCATATGCACGAGGTCTTGGGATCCCAAGTCACCTCTGTTTCAAGAAATCCAAATCACTCCTTGGCCACAAACCTACATGCCAGTTCCAGTCCCCAGATTCTCGGGTCAATCCGACCCTAGACAATTCCTATTGAGCAATGAAGCAGCTATCTTTCAGCTAGCGGTGATGATTTTGTGCTTGTAAAGTCTTTCATCGTTGCTGTTGACGAAGCGGCAGTGCAGTGGTATTCACTCTTGAGTCCTGGTGTGATTCACGGGTGGGATGACTTGAAGCAGCGGATTCTCTCCAATTTCCAGGGTTTTCAGCATTTGGAGCTTACAGAGAGCGACCTTTTCTCATGTAAGTAAAAGGACAAGGAACCTCTCCAAAACTACTTTAGGAGATTCGTTCACCTCAGGGCCCAGGCACCAAATGCGTTGGATGTAGTCGCCATTAACGCTGCAATTGTGGGCTTGAGAGCCGGCCAGTTTCGTTTGCATCTCATGCGCGAAAGGCCCAAGTCAATCCAGCGCTTATACAAAAAGTTCGAGAAGTATTGTCGCTCAGACAATGACTTCAGGATGTGTATGGAAGAGCAATCGCAGTAAAAGAAGTCTGCAAAAGCCAACCAATCCAGCGAAAGAGAGTGACCCTATCCCAGAAATGCCTCGCATGCCAATCCTCGAAACGTTTTTGGCCTCGACGGCGAGAACGCCTAAGAAAATCCCAATCCGCAGGGTGATTCCAAAAATCAAACCCCCAGCCCGCCCAGTCCACCACATTCAAATCAAGGGGGCCGCCGCAGAGGCGGAAGGGGCAGCGGCAGAGGCAGAGGTCGCGGCAGGGGCTGAGGCCACCACGAGAAAAGAAAATGGTATTGCATCTTCCACAAGGAGAATGATGATTATAGTTCAAACTATTGCCCAGACAAGAAAAGATTCGAGGCTATTCTTGAAGAAGAAAGAAAGGAGAAGGAGAGGGCCAGTACTGTAAACCATTCCGCTCCAGCTTGGCAGAACCCCAGTTTTGGGAGAAACTCTTTCGCTAACCCATTCCAGCCAACTCAATTCCAGCCACCTGTCCCAACCTACATCCAACCACAACCCTAGCAATCCCACACTTTTCAGGCTCAGAACATTGAGCGTGGACCTATCGAACACCCCATCGCTCCCCACCTCCCCCATTCAAAGGCCCGTCAGCTCCGCCAATGCCAGTGAAATTAGAGGGCCAAAACGACCCCTTGCCATCCGTCGGAACCATAATGCCAATCTCAGGGGGCTCCGCGTTGGAGTTCGAAACCAAGAAGGAACGAAAGCATTACTTTCGCGAGGTGCGAAACATTTGTGTGGAAGGGAGAGTTGAAAAGATGAGATGGTCCCATATCCCAATCACCTTTTCAGAAGAAGATGTACAGTTGCAAGGTTTCCCTCACAACGATGCCTTGGTGATAGAAGCTAACATAGCAAGCTGGACTTTGGGGAAGCTTCTGGTTGACAATGGTTCGTCGACAGATATCATTTTTGCTGATGCTTTCGACAAGATGGGATTGAGCAAAGATTTGCTGCAACCTCCAGACACATCGTTGTACGGATTTGGGGGGTGAGTCATCCATGCACTTGGCAAAGTGGTCCTTCCGGTATCTTTCGAAACCGTTCAAAATGCTAGGACTGAGTACTTATCTTTCGACGCAGTGGAGATGTATTACGCCTACAACGGCATTTGGGCAGAGGATTCGTCAACAAGTTCAAAAACTGTCATTCATCAAGCCTACCTGTGCGTGAAGATCCCAGTGACGCAGGGGGTCATCACAATGTGGGGTCACCAGAACGACGGTCACACCACAGGGCAAAGAAATGTTTATGCTCTCAACGACGCAACCAGGGGCAAAGAGGTGGAAAAACAGCCGAAAGCAGACAAAGAAAAAGTCAACATGCAGCCGGACTATGACACCAAGAGGCTCCTATTGGATGCAATGGTTTTGGACCAGACAGTCATCATTGGGTCAGACCTTTCGCCAGGCGAAGAGGGGAAGCTAGTCCGGTTCCTACAAAAGAACAGAGACATGTTTGCTTGGTCTGCTAAGGATCTAACGGGTGTAGATCGAAGCTTCATTGAACATCGATTGAATATTGATCCTCCGGTCAAGCCGCGTAGGCAAAAGCTAAGGAAGATGTCTGATGATAAAGTGGTTGCAGTCAAGTCCGAGATCCACAGGTTATTGGACACCACTGTCATCCGCGAAGTCATGTACCCCAAATGGCTGGCCAACACTATGCCTGTTAAGAAGAAGAATGGGAAGTGGAGGATGTGCATCGACTTCACAGACCTTAACAAGGCTACACCGAAAGATAACTACCCATTGCCAAGGATAGATCAGGTCATTAACTCAGCGGCCAGCGCGGCCATCATATCTCTCTTGGATCGTTTTTCTGGCTACCATCAGTGTTGGATGGCGAAAGAGGATGAGGAAAAAACTAGCTTCATCACTCCTTTCGGAACTTTTTGTTTCGTGCGAATGCCGAAGGGTTTGAAAAACGCAGGCCCAACTTTCACCAGAATGACCAGGGACGTTTTCAAGCCACAGATTGGTAGGAACATCTAGGCCTACGTCGACGACCTCATTGTGAAAAGCGGCGACAGGGCAGACCATGTCAGCGACTTGGCGGAAACTTTCGCCAACATGAGAAGGGCGGGGTTGAAATTAAATCCGGAGAAGTGCGTGTTTGGGGTCATGAAGGGAAAGATATTGGAATGCCTGATTTCTGCAAAAAGAATCGAAGGCCAATCTAGATAAGATAGGAGCAATTAGAGAAATGGAGGAGCCCAAAACAAAGAAAGACATCCAGAAATTGAATGGCCGAGTCGCAGCTATGAACAGATTTATCTCCAGGTCCGCTGAGCGAAGGCTCCCTTTCTTTAAGGCAATCAAGGGCAAAGGCAACATTGAGTGGGGGCCCTGAGCAAAGCAAAGCTTTCACCGAGCTCAAAGAATACATTGCGACGATGGCGATACTTTTGCCGCCTTCACCGTCAAAGCCACTATTCTTATATGTCGCTGCCTCCAAGGCTGCGGTCAGCGCTGCGTTGGTGCGAGAGGTCGATGGTGAAAAAGGGAAACATCAGAGCCCTGTCTATTTCGTTTCAGAAGCTTTGTCAGGCTCTAAATTGTTGTACTCGGATCTCGAGAAGATCGCCTAAGCGGTGGTCATGGCCACGCGAAAGCTCAGGCATTATTTCGAGGTGCACACAGTCACCGTGCTCACTGATCAACCTCTCAATGATTTGTTCATCAACAAGGAGGCCTCGTCCAGAATAGCCAAATGGGCAACCGAGCTATCCGAACATACAATTGACTTTGGAAAAAGGTCAGCAATTAAGTCGCAGGTTTTGGCGAACTTCGTAGTAGATTGGACCTCACCAAGCAACATTGCTGGTGACGAAGAATTGGTACCTATCTGGGAGATCCGGTGCGATGGAGCCTGGGGCGCAAAGGCGCTGGAATTGCAGCTATTGTTACTTCACTAGCTGGCGTCAAACTGAGATATGTCGCAAGGCTGGATTACTTGGATCCATCCGATAGGTGCACCAAAAATACTACTAAGTATGAGGCGCTCCTACTAGGTCTCAGAAAAGTGTGAGCTTTAGGAGCAAGAAATTTCTTAGTCAAGTGCGACGCCGAGGTCATCAAAGATCATGTGGAAAAGGAGAGTGAGGCCAAAGAGCCAGAACTTGTCAAATATCTTGCGGAGGTACGAAAGATGGAAAGGCATTTTCGAGGTTTCACTATTGAGCATTTGCCAAGAAAAAGAAATGGGGAAGCCAACGAGCTGGCAAAGAAAGCTGCAAGGGGGGAGGTGATGCCTCCAGATGTAATCTTTGAAATATAAACTGCTCCATCTATCAAACCGAATAAGCAGCCGCTCAGCACAGTCAACGCAATCGCAAGTATGGATTGGAGAGCTCCCATCACTGCTTTTCTTCGTGGGCACTATGAGCCAGTCGAAACCCATGACATGAAAAGGATGCAAGCCCGTGCGAGGGGCTACATTCTCAAGGATGATAGCTTATTCAAGTTGGGTATGTGTGCACCATTGCTAAAGTGCATCGCTCAAGAACAAGGCATAGAACTCATGAAGGAAATTCATGGCGGAATGTGTGGATCTCATATTGCAGCGAGAGCCTTAGCTGGAAAGGCTTTCAGACAAGGTTTCTATTGGACAATGGCAATAAGAGACGCGGAGCAGATTGTCAAGACATGCAGGTCTTGTCAGTTCGCTGCAAAGCACTAGCGAAGGCCTGGGGCTTTATCACAGCTCATCACTCCTGCTTGGCCATTGCAACGCTGGGGGATGGACATCGTTGGACCACTACCAACGGCTCAAGGCAATTTTAAGTTCGCAGTGGTAGCAGTTGAGTATTTCACCAAGTGGATTGAAGTGAGGCCCGTCACTACCATCACTTCAACCACTATCAGAAAATATTGGCAGCAAATCATATGCAGGTTCGGCGTGCCTAAAGAGCTCACAGTTGACAATGGAAGGCAATTCGACTGTCAAGATTTCAAAGAGTATTGTCGCTCAATTGGAACGAAGCTTCGTTTCGCATCAGTGTACCATCCTCAATCCAATCGGGCAGTGGAAAGAGCCAATGGGAAAATCTTCTCAGCCATAAAGAAATGCCTTTTCAAGCAGAAGCAGGAAAAATGGGCTGATGAGCTATCAAGGGTCATTTGGTCACATAACACCACAGAGTCAAGAACCAACAAGTTCACTCTGTTCAGGTTGCTTCATGGGGCCGAAGCTATGTGCCCAGAAGAGTTGGCCAACGAAAGCACCAGAGTTTTGGTGGGCAGCTCTCGCGAGAGTGAAGAGGTTGACAAGGATCTCGTGGAGATCGACAGGCTTGATGCAGTCCAAAATCTGTTGAAATACCAAGAAGAAACCAGAAAATGGAGAAACAAGAAGGTATCTCTCAAGAACATCTAGGTGGGAGATTTCGTCCCGAAGAGGAAGAAGAATGTCGACGCTGTAGGCAAGTTTCAGTTCGCTTGGGAAGGACCCTACGTGGTATCAAGCAGTGTTCGAGATGGGGCCTTTCGTCTGAAGGACGAGGCAGGCATGGAGTTGCCACATTCATGGAATGTGGACAACTTGTGTAAATTTTTCCCATAGTTTGTTTCAGTAGGAGTCTGTCGCACAGAGCTATAAGTGTGGAGGACTCAAGTAGATTTACATTTCCAGTTTTTACTTTCGCGCAATTTAAATTCAATAACAAGGTGGGTACTCTTTTCCTCAGATAGGGAGGACTCCACCCTGGAGCGTGAGGTTTTTAACGAGTGCAACCTTGATGTAAAATTTCATTTCCCTAATGAATGAAATAATTCCTCCCTACGTTCGTTGTTGTTTTATTTCGCTTGCATAATTTAAAGTGCTATCACAAGATAGCCCACTCTAAAAAAGAGAGTGAATTGAAGTGCTATTTTCGAATAGCCTATCCCGAAAGAGGGTGAATCGAAGTGCTATTTTCGAATAGCCCATCCCGAAAGAGGGTGAATCGAAATGCTATCTTCGAATAGCCCACTCCGAAAGTGAGTGCATCAAAGTGCTACTAAAAGGTAGTCCACCCACAAGTGGTGAAGTCAAAATGATTCACAAGAATTAATGTTTTAAAGAGCTGTTTTTCGTGACAAACCATTCGAAAGGGTGTATAAATATGGTTCAATTTCGTATCAAAGAAGCATGGGAGGTTCGTTATAATCAACACCTTGAAAGAGTAATTCACGCAACAGTACATTCGACCGGGCTTTATCAATAATCCGTCAAAGATGATTCACAACAGGCATGGGAAATTGTCGAGTACAAGCATAGTCCTCTCAAGCCGTTTGCACAAGCGAAACCTAGCGTTGCAGTAAGATGTCAGCACTAAAACAAAGAGAAACCTTCGTCGTCAAAAAAACTCAAAAGCTGTAACATTTGACACAGTTCGAATAGCTCTAGTCCTGCAATGCGTTTCACGCCTAGGCATCGCATCGCAGGCTAGCCCTCTCGGGGCAAAAAGATACAATAGAAAAATAAACAAACTCACTTAGCGTCCTCATGCAAAGATTTATTTAGTGCAAATAGTCAAGCAGAATCGAAGGTACACAAATTCGACCAGTACAAGTTAATATCCTTCAGCCTTCATCCTCCCCGCTTCCGAAGGGGGGGAAGACGTTTTCTTTCAGAAACTTTAAAGCAAAAGCGATGAGAATCTCAGTCTAAAGTACCCAACTTTCATGAGAAAGGCAGTTCTATGCAACTACCATCCGAGTATCGTCCCCTAC
Source organism: Cenchrus americanus (assembly GCA_947561735.1). Classification (NCBI taxonomy): domain Eukaryota; kingdom Viridiplantae; phylum Streptophyta; class Magnoliopsida; order Poales; family Poaceae; genus Cenchrus; species Cenchrus americanus. The sequence continues at coordinate 76,196,736 of OX387245.1, read as the reverse complement.
GACTCCTGGCCATGTCGTACACGAGCAGTGATTCACATCTTCCTCAGTGTGCAACTCTTCTTTCACCAATGGGGCTTCGCAGACTCGCGGGTTCACCAAAACAATTTTGCTATTATCATTCATAGTCATAAAATAGTGAAGCGGATGGCTATGTAATGATTGGTACCAACAACAAAATTCCCAAAATTTGTTGAAAGTTTTCTCGGGGTATCGACGTTGAAAAGCTTTCCAAGGCACCCCGCAGACGCAAGTGTTGGCACGGTTGAAAGTCTTTGGCGTCACGTCCAACACCACGCCTTCGTCCGGCATCTGTCAAAATAATGTGAACAAATTTACATCACAGTTTTTAAGAAACCGAGCGGGTGTTACATCAATTCCCTAAAAGAGTGTGCTTTCATCCTAGACCTCCGCAGTAGGATCAGCGGTGGGGTCGCGGGGTAACCCTTCGAGCTATAGGGGAGCAAGAGCTTCGCCGATCACAGGATCCACGAGGTCACCTTTAGTGTCATCCGTTTCATGGGCAGGGCTCCGGGTACTACCTGGTTGTCAGCGTCGGCACCAGTCTTCGGTGGCCAATCCCTGTAAGGACCATAAGGCCCAAGAGTGGCGTCGGTTCCATGTTTCGCCCGATGCTCACGCAGTTCCAGGGCTTGTTTCACCTGGCCAAAATAGAACTATGAGAAGGAAGAAAAGCATCAAACATTAGAGTAAAGATCGCACAAGAGCAGGGTTAATCGCTGAAACAAGTCGAAAGGACCTACCTTGGCTAGTCGATCAACAGCCTTTTTCCGAGCGTGCTCTCATCCACTTTTAGCCCAAAAGTTGCGAAGGATGATCTTCGTAATTTGATCGACAATTTTGCTTGGGGCTGGCACATCCTCTGACGAAGAGAACTCAAAGTTGCAGCTTCCGAAAGCTTCGAAGTTATCACAACCTTGTTGGTCCAGAAGATGCAGCAGTGTTTGGGAGCATGTCGCCGCCCCCCGTCGTTGCTCATAGTGTCTGGCAAAAGCTTGAGCTTGCTGTGTAGCCATTCCACAAAGCTTGAAATATTGTTTGATTTTGAAGTCCTAGGTTTCGGCACTGAAGCTTTCCAGGGCGTGACAATAATGGCAATAGGTTTCCTTCTTTTCCAGGGTATCTTCAAGCTCACCCTTTAGCCTTTTTAGCTCTGCGATGAGATTGGCATTGGCTTCTAGCTGAATCTATTGAGCATCGTAATGAGTGACCATGTCCTTCAATTCAGTACGACACTCTTCATGGCATTGCAAGCTCTTTTCCAGCTCCCGCTTCAGGGCGTCGATAGCAGTATGTTGCTTCGCACTCTGGTCCTTCAGTCGGCGAGACTGCTCTTTCAATTTCTCATTTTCCTCCCGCAGTCTGCGGTTCTTGTTTTCCAAAATCTTTTTCTCTTCAAGAGACGTTTTCGCCTCGTCAGCAACTCGTTCAAAGCCCTTTTGACAAGCGGCATCACCCTTTGAGAGAAAAGATTGCATCATCTTCACCAGTTCTTCAGCATTCAAGCCCTCCAAGGAATGAACAAAATCTAAAAACACAAAACAACACGGAGATGCGTCGTGTTAGAAAAGCAGCGTGATTTCATTAAGTTTTCAAAATCAAAACAATGATCGAGATTACTCCAGCAAAATTAACCACTATAGTCTCGTACTGGGTTCTAGAGTCGAAGAGCCAATGCTGAAGGACCGATACGGCGAACCAGAGAGGGGGGAGTGAATGGGAGCCGATAAAAATTCTTCTCGAAGGAGATGGAAACTCCAACAAGATGAACGCAGCTTCCAACACACTTCTCCAACGCACTACCCAAGGTGGTCAAGCCCACGTAGCCACTAGAGTGCCACTGGACCTAGGAACCAACACACAACCTTCTGACCCGAGAACGCAGCGGAACACCAAACCTCGAGTCCACAGACCAACACCGGTCAGACCGATGAGCACCACCAGTCAGACCGGTCCCTGCTGGTGAAACTGAGCAACTTTCACTAAGTGGCTCCACACCGGTCAGACCGGTGAGACACACCGGTCGGACCGGTCCACGACCGAAAGCCCCCAAAACACCAAACGGAGCCAACCGACCACCAAACCGACCCAAACACGAAACAGGCGGCAACACGAGATAACGGCGAACACACCCGGACATTCACCCGAGCGAGAAACCCACCGAGGGTTGCACCGGTCGGAGCGGGTCATGAGCACCGGTCAGACCGGTGTAGCCTAGGCAACTCGGGATGAACAGCACCCGCGGGTCAACTCCCCCAAATCCAAACCTCGATCTCCCGAATCGCTCCACGGACTTGAACAAGACTTTGGGGATATTAGGAACACCTCATGAGGAGTCCATAGCCAAGTTTAATCCCACCAAAACTTGTCCAAAAAGGAGGAATCGAAGAAATCCCGCCAAGAGCTCCACAAACCCTAGAACTCGGAAAACCCCAAAATCGAGCCCCTTTACTCACGGATTTGGGAGGGGAATCACAGCCCAAAGAACCACGAAGGGTTCCCACAAATTTCCCCCATCAAATCCTCAAGAGAGAGGTCTCGAAAACAACCCAAAGAAATCACCAGAGAGGGCTCCGAAAATCACCACCAAGAACAACCGGGAACAACACATCCAAACCTTGAGGAACCACGCCGAATCATCTATACATGCAACAAAGGTTCATACAAGGTCTAGCTTGCCGCCTGATCATCCAACCCTCTCACAAGATCTCACCATGAAGCTCTCAAGATAGTCCTATGGAAATCCTAAGGAAAATAGGAAGGAAAAATAGGAAAACAAATGAGCTAGGGTTCCAAGAGTTGGCTGCCATCCTCTCACCTCTTGGGTTATATGGAGGCAACTGAAAGTCTAAAATGCGCTTTCCTAATAACTAGGGATACAAGCCCCTCAAGGGCGGATTTGGAAGTCTTCCTGTCTTCACCATCGGACGGATGCCCGGCGACCGCACCTTGCGTAGCCTCGACGCAAGCCATGCGATCCCGACCCGTGTCCTCCGCTTCGAAGTCTCCGGACTGCGTCGTCGCACACCGGTCAGACCGGTGCTTCCCACCGGTCAGACCGGTCCGGCGCTACTGCAGCTCCGTCTTCGGTTCTTCGGTCTTGGCTTTGTGGATCAACCAAGGAACCCAGTGGTTTTCTGGTGAACCACGGAAACCCCGCGAACTCGGTGTAGCCTCCGCCAATCTCCACTCATGACTCGGCTCCCACGTAGTCCCGGCTCGACCTTGGTTTTGAGGCTCAACCAAGAAACCGTCCATGACTTCATCTTGCTGTTCATGCCACCATGCGGCCCGCACTTGACCCCGCTGGCCACCGGGTCCCTCGAACGAAGCCTACTTGTCTTCTCCACACCTGGAGGCCTCACCGACGACGACCTTTCGCGCTTGTTCTTCACCTGCACCAACACCAGTCAAGCCGCAACCTGCACCTGCAATACTTATCCAAGAATCAGTCCACACAACGTTGTAATTCACTCATCACACAAGGAAGCGACCATCCACCGGTCATCGAACCACACATGGTCCTCAATCTCCCCCTTGATGAGTGCATTCACAACACCCACACGAAAGTAACAAGAGAGAAAAGAAAAAGAAAAGAAACGAACAAAAAGAAACTCCAACAAGCGATCGAAAGCCAAACAAAGGCAAAGAGCAAGATCACTTGAAGAAGACCGGACTCGGACCCCTTAGGCAAGGGCAACGGCTCGACACATCCGAGACAAACCAAAGCTCAAGCAAAGAGCGCAAACCACCGAAACAAAGCTTGAACAACCACAAAGAGCTCCCCCCGCACACATGCAAGCTCCCCCTGAACCAATGCACCTCCCCCTGGACGAATGCATGCAATCCAGCTGAAAACAGGGCAGCTGCAGCAACTTCAGCTCACACCGGTCAAACCAGTCATCACCACCGGTCAGACCGGTGCCTAAGATGTGCACAGGACCAGCACTCACACCGGTCAGACCGGTACCCCGACCGGTCAGACCGATGCACAACAGAGCCCAGAAATGGCTCGAAACCACCTGAAAACCTTCTAAATGCACCCAGCAAGCCATTTCAAGCTCCCACTTCTCCCCCTTGTTGGCAATGCATGAATCAAGCCAAAAATGCAAAATATTCAACCTAGAGCTCAAATAGACAAAATTCAACAAAGAATGCTACACATGTCCAAATGAGCAAGTTAGATACTCTACGGCTTCGTATCGATCTCAACTACATGATCACCAAGTTTCACAACCATTGGACGAAGCTAAGATGAATTTGGGCAATTTTGCGAAAAACTTGCCTCTCATGAGAAAAGTCCTAAACATGATCAAAGCATATCAAAATGGCAAAGCCACACAAACTTCATGCTAGGACAGCCATTCTAGTCATAAGACCATCACAAACACCCACAAGCACCTCATGCCATGTCAAAGTCACCGAGCCATGTTCCTACTTCTATGTATGAGACTTCTCATTGGTAGGCATCATGCAACGGTTTAGCACCCAAAGCAAATTAAATTCAGCACATATGACATGGGAGCTCATTTTCCAAGCATTTTTCATTTCATTTTCAGATTTATAATTGGTACATGAAATGTCTTTGCGACAAAAAGGAACTTATGCCCCTCACAAGATGAAGCAAGAGGGCTAAACATTCATGATGGCAAATGAGCCTTTGGCTCCATATGATCAATAAGCTAGCTATCCAACCACAAATTAAGCATAGCCAAGCCACTAAAACATGTCAAGATCATATAAAGGCATTTACACATGAGAGAGCATACATGTGACATTTTCAAAAACATAGCTATCCACCATGGATTATTCATCAAGATCATCAAGAGCTAAGCTAAACTAACCATAGCACACCAAACAAGCTCACAAAGACATATATCTCATTCCATGGTGAACAATGTATATGAGAGAAGCTTTCCCTATCCAATGCATATGATACAAAATGCATGCAATCTAAGATACAAGGATGCCTATACATCATGTTACATATGCCATGCCAAATGCAAGAAATGCACAAAGGAAAGCTATACATATGCTACAAAGAGAGCTCCCACACACCCAACTTAAGAAATCAAACACACACCAAGTTCCCCCCGCAAACGAGTGAAAGTTGCTTGATCTAGGGGTTTGGTGAAAATATCGGCTAGTTGGTCATGTGTGGGTACATGGATCAAAGCTATCTTTCCTTTCTCTACGTTGTCTCTCAGAAAATGATACCTCACTTCTATGTGCTTGGTTTTGGAATGGAGCACTGGGTTCTTTGCAACGCTTATGGCACTGGTGCTATCACATTGAAGTGGGACATGGGTATACTCCTCACCAAAGTCACTCATGGTGTATGAAATCCAAAGGAGCTGAGAGCAACAACTAGCAGCGGCAACATAATCGGCCTCGGTAGTGGATTGAGCAACACTCGATTGTTTGCGGGAAGACCAAGACACCAAAGAAGAACCCAAAAACTGGCAAGTCCCAGAAGTGGACTTCCTATCCAACCGACACCCGGCAAAATCTGCGTCTGAAAAACCATGAAGCGCCAAGGAAGAGGACGCGGAGTACCAAAGGCCGAAGTCGGGAGTGTGACGCAAGTACCTGAAAATTCGCTTCACTGCTTGCCGATGCGAAGTCCTTCGAGACGCTTGAAAATGAGCGCACAGACACACTGAGAACTGTATGTCCGGCCTCGTCGCCGTCAAGTAGAGGAGTGACCCGATCATGCTCCGGTACTCCTTCTGGTCCACGTGTTCACCTTCCTCGTCCGCATCAAGGGCTGTAGTCGTACTCATCGGTGTCGTCATAGCCTTGGAGTCCTCCATCTTGAACTTCCGCACAATGTCCTTGGTGTACTTAGCCTGGTGCACAAATGTTCCTTCCTTTGATTGTTTGATTTGTAGCCTCGAGGAAGAAGCGCAACTCACCCATCATGCTCATCTCAAATTCCCTGCTCATATCATCCGCAAACCTTGCAACAAGAGAGTTAGACGAGCCACCAAAGACAATATCATCCACGTACACCCGCACAATTAGGATATCTCTCGCCCTGCCTCGGCAAAAACAAGGTCCGATCGACCTTCCCCATCTCAAAACCTCTCTCAAACAAGAACCCCCTCAACCTCGCCATACCAAGCTCTAGGCACTCGCTTCAACCCATACAGCGCCTTCCTCAACTTGTACACCCGGTGGGGGTACTTCTCACTCTCAAACCCCGGAGGCTGCCTCACATACACTTCTTCCTCCAACACACCATTCAGAAAAGCACTCTTCACATCCATTTGGTGCAACTTGAACCTTTTAGCCACAGAAAAGGCTAGAAGGATCCTAATCACCTCCAAACGGGCTACGGGAGCAAAGGTCTCCTCGTAGTCAATCCCCTCCTTCTGACTGAACCCCTGAGCAACAAGCCTCGACTTGTTTCTCACAACCTCACCTTTCTCTCCCTCTTTGTTCTTCCACACCCACTTTGTACCTATCGGCTTACACCCTGGGGGAGGGTCAACCAACTCCCAAACCTGATTCCTCTCAAAGTTCTCCAACTCCTCATGCATCGAATTAACCCAATTGTGATCAGATAGTGCGTGTCCAATGTCTTTGGGCTCAGAAGTAGCAACAAACGCAGCATGAGTGAAATGAGAATTGTTCCGAACCCTCGACCGTGTAGTGCGTTCATTCATGTCGCCGATGATCCTCGAAGCTGGGTGATCCACTTGTACTCGCCGGGGAGGTTCTCACCTTGATGCTACCTCCCCCTCAACATCAGCTTCTCCTCATTCTTGATTTGTCGTCGTAGGTGTAGGAGAGGGTCCGTCCACCACCGTAGTCGAAGTAGTGGGTACATGTTCAGCCGGGGGCACTGCACCGCCATCTTCATCGTCTCCATGTTCATGCTCCTCCTCCTGAAAGATCTCCTCACCAAGCTCATCATCACCTGCACACTCAAAGACAAGCTGACTACGTGGCTCTGTCTCGTCGAAGGTTACCTCGCAAGTCTCCATGATTTGGTTAGATTCAAGATTGAGCACACGATATGCTCTAGAATGAGATGCATAACCAAAGAAAATACCATCGACAGACCTAGCCTCAAAATTATCCAACTTCCTGCCTTTCTTTAGAATGAAACACTTGCAACCAAAGACATGGAAGTGACTCACCTTGGGTGTGTGATCATGCATCAGCTCATAGCATGTTTTCTTCTTGTGCACTCTGAGGTAGATCCTGTTCGACACATAGCACGCGGTATTCACCGCCTCAGCCCAATACCTCCTCGGAGTCCTATGCTCATCAAGCATCGTCCAAGCCATCTCGCACAAGGTCTTGTTCTTTATTTCCACAACACCATTCTGGGGAGGCGTATACGGACTCGAAAACTGGTGCTCAAGACCCAAGTCATGGCAAAAGGTTTCAAAACGAGAGTTTCTAAATTCTGAGCCATTATCACTGCGGATAGCTCGTATGGCATCTCTGTGCCTCTCGTTACTCAACCTCAAGACTAGATCTCGAACAAAACCAAACGTCTCCCCCTTATCCTCGAGAAAGAACACCCACGCATACCGAGAATAGTCGTCCACCACAACAAGGACATACCACTTCCCACCCGCAGATCGCACACGAGCTGGGCCAACAAGGTCCATATGGAGCAGCTCGCATGGATGCTCAGTCATCACATCGGTGAGAGGCGGGTGAGAAGAGGCTACCATCTTGACATGCCTACACAGAGCACAAACCAACTCTTTCTCAAGCCTCAACCGTGGCAATCCTCGGACCAAATTGAGTTTACTCAAGCGAGACAAAAGGTCAAAGCTCAAGTGACCCAATTGCCTATGCCACTTCCACAACTCACTCGAAGAACCAGCCAAGAAACAACGCTCCACACCCGAAGACTGAGAAAAATTAGCACGAAACACATGACCCTCGGGAACGACCATACAGACAAGGTCCCCTCGAGAGTCCAAAATCCGAGAACCACCTGGCCGAAACAGCACCTCAAAGCCCTCATCCAACAACTGAGACACAGAAAGCAAATTGTACCCCAGCGATTGAACAAGAGCAACACGCCTCAGAGTGATCTTGTCACTCACTTTGATCTCACCTTCTGAAAGAACACACCCACTCCCATTGTCCCCAAAAGTGATGTACCTCTTTGTCACCACCGGGACGAGACATGAGAACCACCCCCTGTCTCTGGTCATATGCCTCGAGCAACCGAGTCAATCAACCAAATGTTCTTCAAGTCTCCCACCGAAATTCGAAACGAGCACGTGAGCAAACAAACGACTCAGCACTGGGGTTAGTACCAAAAGAGTAAAACCAGTGCCGAGCCATTTGCTCGAAAGTGGGGTTGGCACCAACCAAAGCATCTCTCCTACCAAAGCTACCTCCACGAACACCACCACGGTAACCACCCTGAGGGAACCACCCCTCCCTGCCTGGAGGAGGACCAAAACCACGAAAGAGAACCCGTGGACCGTCCCTCCTCTCCTTCTCAAAGCTACGACTCCTCCCATCCCCGTAGTGAACTCGAGGGGGAGAACGCCTAGCAACCTGACCACCTGCAAACTCTCCAGCCCAACCACCAGAACCACGACCTCCAGAGACAACCCTCGCACCTGTACGAGCACGAGACCCAAACCGCTGCCTGTCCAGGCCTGCACCGGTCTGACCGGTGCCCCACACCGGTCCGACCGGTGTGACCCGGGCAAAGCAGGCACCTCCAACAGCCTTCCGCTCTCCCCAAGCCCGAACTGTCCTCACACTCGCCTTGGCCCTGGGCATCTGCACACGAGGCTCAAGTACACCATCGGAAGGGTGGTACTTGTCCTTGTTAGCCCACTCCTTTGCCATTCTCTCCTCTCGCTTCCTCTTGAAGCAAAACTCATCCTTATGGCCATCTCTCCCACAATAGCCACAATGGAACCTCACAAGCTTATGCTTAGGCTTGGGCTGTGGCTGCTCACTTGGTTTCTTTCCACTCAATTCCTCCACCGGTTTCCCCTCACTAGCCTTCTCACTTTCTTTCCCAAAGAACACTTTCCCCGAAGTGCTCACAAACTTGATAGGCTTTTGTAGATCATTTGTGGGTGTAGGAAACACGGGTAGAGCTGGGGCTGTGTCTAGTCGGCTCCTAAGATGGTTAGGTTATGGGGGGAAATCATTTTTGTGGTGGGTTTTTGGTGGCTCTGGGATATTCTCTCCACTTCCCTCACCAACCTTGTTTGCCCCAGGTCCCTCACCATCCTGCCTCTTAAATGCCTCGATCATCATCCTTAACTGGGGCTCATGACCAGACAACCAACCCATCAACTTCCTTAGCTCATCATTCTCATCCTGCAAGAGATCAACATAATGTGCAAGTTCCAAATTTTTCAAAGCATGCATTTCACAGGTAGAGCATGATGTAGGCATGGGTTCTTTCAGCTTAGCCTCATAGAACTAGTGTAAGCATGCATCTCATCAATCTTAGCATGCAAAACAGGGCAAGAAGTGCAAGCACCTAGCAAAGTAGGTCTAGACTTAAGCTCAGCCACTTCAACCCTAAGCACATCTAGTTCCTCACACTTGGAGGCATGCTTCTCCTTAAACAAAGCAAGATCAGCAAGAAAGATGGAGCAATCAGCACAATCAACCTCATCCGAAACAACAGGGCTAGCCTTAAGGGAATCAATCTCAAGCTTGCTATCAAGCACCTGTGTTTCTAGCTCAGCCACTCTAGTCCTAGCATCCTCGAGTGAAGCCCTAAGCTCTTTTCTCATTTTCTTGGCCTCTCTAAGCATGTCATCACGGTTATCAAGCAAAGAGCCAAGCCTCTCATTCTCCTGGCGCAAGAAGGGAAGTTCATCACGCACCTCATCGTCGGAATCGGAGTCCGAGTCGCTCTGTGTGCTCTTCTTGCTTTCGGAGCTCAGCGCCATGGTGCAGAAGCTGTCTCTCGCGAAGCAGCTCAGCTCGCTTAGGTTCTTGGACGACTTCTTGCTCTTGCGACGATCACCTTCATCCTCACTGCTGCTCGAGCTCGAGGTGGAGTACGCGGAACTGGAGTCGACGTCGCTCGCTCCAACCATCGCTCGGCCCTTGCCTCGGCTCTCCTTCTTCCTCGATCGTCGCGCGTCCTTGTACTTGTTCTTGTGCTTGCTCTTGTGGTCACGCCTCGACCGGTACTTGCCATCCATCCTCGACTTGTGCTTGTAGCCGTCCTTGTTCTCGATCTTCTCCGGGCAGTCGGCGACGAAGTGTCCCGGCTTGCCGCACTGGAAGCATGTCCTCGTGTTCCTCCTCATGTTCACCCGGTTCTCGTGCAGCCTCTCGAACCTCCTCGTCAGGAGCGCCAGCTCGTCCTCTCCAAGCACATCGAACTCCTCATCTGGCATAGACATCAAAGAGGACAAAGAGAACATCCTAGTGGATGGGTTAGTGTTAGCCTTTCCTTTCAAACCACCAACGAGGGCAAGACTATGGGAATCAGTCGGTCCCTCGAGCATGGCAGTCATGCCCCTATCCACCTCAGCCGACTTGAGCTTCGAGAACAGCTCGTTCACCGTCAGAGTATCATACTTCTCTGACTCCACAATGGCCTCGAACTTTCCACCCCAAATCGTACGATCCAAAGAGTGTAAGAGCTTGACCGCTCTATCATGATCATCGTACGGGAGTACGTCCACATTGGCCCTCATGTTGTTCAGAACCACCGTGAACCTCTGAAACAAGGCATCGATGGACTCACCGGGGAGATGAGTGAAGTTCTCATACTCTCTTCGGTAGGTCGCATACATTCATGCCTGAACATGGGCATTCCCAACATGAGCCTCCTTCAGCACCGACCAAATTCTACAAGCCAAGTGCTCAGTGTGCACCCGATCGAACTCAGGCTGACACAAAGCACGAAACAAGTAGTCGACCGCCCTATTGTTGGCGTCGAATCTGTCCCTTGATCCTGCAGCGAGGAAGTCCATCGGCTGGACATAGCCTGTGTCCATCGTGACATCCCAAAGGATCTTACCCTTTCCGCGGAGAAACGCACCCATCCGCTTGCTCCACATCTGGTAGTTCTTGCCATCGAAGTGTGGAGGACCCGAACCCCGTTCCTGGTATGCCATCCTTGGATCCTAGACTGGTTAGAGTCAACAAAGACCCGAACCGGCTCTGATACCACTTGAAGGACCGATACGGCAAACCAAAGAGGGGGGAGTGAATGGGAGACGATAAAAATTCTTCTCGAAGGAGATGGAAACTCCAACAAGATGAACGCGGCTTCCAACACACTTCTCCAACTCACTACCCAAGTTGGTCAAGCCCACGTAGCCACTGGAGTGCCACTGGACCTAGGAACCAACACACAACCTTCCGACCCGAGAACGCAGTGGAACACAAAACCTCGAGTCTACAGACCAACACCGGTCAGACCGGTGAGCACCACCGGTCAGACCGGTCCCTGCTGGTGAAACTAAGTAACTTTCACTAAGTGGCTCCACACCGGTCAGACCGGTGAGACACACCGGTCAGACCGGTCACAGCCTGAAAGCCCCCAAAACACCAAACAGGCCAACCGACCACCAAACTGACCCAAACACGAAACAGCAGCAACATAGGACAACAGCGAACACACCCAGACGTTCACCCGAGCAGAAACCCTCCGAGGGTTGCACCGGTCAGACCGATCCTGAGCACCGGTCAGACTGGTGTAGCCTGGGCAGCTCGGGATGAACAGCACCCGCGGGTCAACTCCCCCAAATCCAAACCTCGATCTCCCGAATCGCTCCACGGACTTGAACAAGACTTTGGGGATATTAGGAACACCTCATGAGGAGTCCATAGCCAAGTTTCATCCCACCAAAACATGTCCAAAAAGGAGGAATCGAAGAAATCCCTCCAAGAGCACCACAAACCCTATAACTCGGAAAACCCCAAAATCGAGCCCCTTTACTCACGGATTTGGGAGGGGAATCACAGCCCAAAGAACCACGAAGGGTTCCCAATAATTTCCCCCATCAAATCCTCAAGAGAAAGGTCCCGAAAACAACCCAAAGAAATTACCAAGAGAGGGCTCCGAAAATCACCACCAAGAACAACCGAGAACAACACATCCAAACCTTGAGGAACCACGCCGAATCATCTATACATGCAACAAAGGTTCATACAAGGTCTAGCTTGCCGCCCGATCATCCAACCCTCTCACAAGATCTCACCATGAATCTCTCAAGCTAGTCCTATAGAAATCCTAAGGAAAATAGGAAGGAAAAATAGGAAAACAAATGAGCTAGGGTTCCAAGAGTTGGCTGCCATCCTCTAACCTCTTGGGTTATATCGAGGCAACCGAAAGTCTAAAATGCCCTTTCCTAATAACTAGGGATACAAGCCCCTCAAGGGCGGATTTGGAAGTCTTCATGTCTTCACCATCGGACGGATGCCTGGCGACCGCACCCTGCGTAGCCTCGACACAAGCCATGCGATCCCGACGTGTGTCCTCCGCTATGAAGTCTCCGGACTGCGTCGTCGCACACCGGTCAGACCGGTGCTCCCCACCGGTCAAACCGGTACCCACCGGTCAGACCGGTCCGGCGCTGCTGCAGCTCCGTCTTCAGTTCTTTAGTCTTGTCTTTGTGGATCAACCAAGGAACCCAGTGGTTTTCTGGTGAACCATCGGAAACCCCGCGAACTCGGTGTAGCCTCCACCAATCTCCACTCATGACTCGGCTCCCACGTAGTCCCGGCTCGACCTTGGTTTTGAGGCTCAACCAAGAAACCGTCCATGACTTCATCTTGCTGTTCATGCCACCATGCGGCCCGCACTTGACCCCCGCCGGCCACCGGTCCCTCGAACGAAGCCTACTTGTCTTCTCCACACCTGGAGGCCTCACCGGCGACGACCTTTCGCGCTTGTTCTTCACCTGCACCAACACCAGTCAAGCCGCAACCTGCACCTGCAATACTTAGCCAAGAATCAGTCCACACAACGTTGTCAATCACTCATCACACAAGGAAGCGACCATCCACCGGTCATCGAACCACACATGGTCCTCAAATGCCCAACCCGAGCGGCGAAGGGGCAGCTCCAATCCCTAGTGACTCTTTCTCTTTACTGCTTAATGTGATCAAAGTTTTAGATGCTGAAAAATAGTGCGGAGCTGAAAGGCGTCAATCAATAATGAGCATGGTTCATAAGGAAAATGAAGAAACTTGACAACAAGTCGAGAACACACACCTGCTTTTTCATGATGAAGAACATTGGTTTCTTGGTTAAGTGGGGTCACATCCTTTCCAGTTGCCTCCGCAACTGACTTATCGAAGTCTCACAGAACTGGCGGCGGGGAACGAGATCCATCCGCCGCGGGTCTTTCGGGTTCCGAGGGATCCAGATCAATTGCATCATGGGGTTTCAGACCTCAGCTTTGGCTCAGACCCATTGTGGACTCTTTCGGGCCCTCAAGAGGTTTCAACACTGAGTTTTCTTCTTCCATGGTTTTTGTGGGTGTGTCGTCGTCAATGTAGCAAAGTTCTTCTGTCACGTCAATCACGTCCACGAGACCAGCGACGCGTTCTTTCAGGGCTGAGCTAGCCATCGCGATCTGCTTTAGTATCATCTCAGCCACTCGTTTGCCTTGGGCATCCCGCGTCTCCAATTCTTCTGCATCGACCAAAGAGGTAGCGGGCAACTTTGTGGCTATTTTCAGCACTTTCCCTTTCGGAGGGTAATATGTCAAGGGCTCAATCCGAGGCGTTGACAGGATATCAACGTCCTCGTCCGTCTCTGCAACCGGATCGATCCGCGCCCTTTTCCCAGCGGGCTCCTCGTCGTCGGGGCCTTTTTTCGGCGACAACACGCTTCTCCTCCTCCGAGACACTTGCAACTCTCTTCTTCGAGACCACTTTCTTCTCAAGATCAATTGCTGGGGAAGGGTCATGAATTTTCTTCTTCTCCCTTTCGGTGGTGGCCACCTTTGCCGCCTCGGTCTTGCGCCGAACCAGATTTTCATTAACTTTCAATAACTTGGAAGACTTTTCAGCAAGTGGGGCAGAGTCGTCTTTGTGGCATCTGCCTTCCGCTTGGCAAGGACATCTTGGGCTTTCGCGCTTTTTGAAGCACCCTCCGTCGTGCCAGCCGCTTTGCTCGTCTTTCCTTTATTCGAGGTTTCGACAGGCTCCGACCCAATATTGCCCGGGGGTTGCATCTTTTTGCCAGCCGACGCCGGTTTTGGCCACGGCAGATACGAGACGCTCATCTCATCAAAGACTCTATTGACGCGACCCTGGTGCTTCAAGATTTTCTGGGCACATTCCCACTCTCTATGAGCGTAATTGCCGATCATCTGAACAACCTTTTTCTCAACCTCCACAACCAATTTCCTCATTTGTCGTTCCCTCGGGATGTTTCACATTGAATATGGGGCTTCGCACCTGATGATCCAACCCAGGCAACATCTGAGTCTTGAATGCCCATGAACCCCATCGAGGCTGGCACGGCCAAATGTCAGTAGCCACGAACTCTTCTAAAGCATCTCGAGTTGTGATCACGTGGGAAGCTTGAAAGTAAGCACTGGTGCTAGCAGACAAGCGACTTGCTTTCGTCAATTCAGGGGACAGATCAACTTCCAGCTCAACCATGCGGCTAGCCAAATCATAAGTTGTTACTTCCTCCCGCTTTGCATTCCTGCCAATCACCGGAATTGGAGCATAGAACCAATAGGATCTCCTTCGGTTAGCCCACTTATTTTTGTATGTAGGGGATAGCTCTACTGGTGCCTGATCTTTACGGATGTGTCGCGTCTGAGAAGTGCAGCACCCATATTGAGCCTCCTTTTCTTCATCATCAACATTAATCACTCGCTTCGCCCAATGGATGTCAAAGTGGCGAACGAAGGTCTCCACATCATTGTCACCAGTGAAGGTGCGACAGGCCCATAAGAATTTTGTAATCTGGGGAATCGAATTGGGAGTCAACTGATGGATTTGCACATTGTAAGCAGCCAATATCTCGGCAAACCACTTGGACACTGGCAGCCGAAGCCCCGTTGTGAAAACCCCAGAACATGACACTTTCATTCTTTCGCGGTTTCGGCGTGGTTTCTTTCCCGGGCAAGCGGCAGACTCCAGGTTCAAAACAACCCTCCAGTCGCAAAGCATCCAGATCGGCTTGACTCATCAACAACCGACCCATAAAGCAAGTTTTCTGGTTAACTAAATCCTGAAGACCAGCTTTAACCCCTGTTAAACTCTTCTCAGACTCTGCCGCACCAGCTGCGTCGCTCTCCTCTCCAATTTCGCCCTCCTCCACGTCGGCGGCACGCTTTTTCGCATTTTTGTCGCTCAGCATTATTTCGACATACCCTCCGCTACTGGAATCATTACTTTCATCGCTACTAGCGGTGGATGAAGTACTGCCGCTCTCGCGAGAGCTAGCAGACCAATCCAAGCCAGAAATCTTACCAGACTCTGAGCTGGATGATGAGGAGGAAGATGCAGCGACAGCCTCCACAGCTTCTAGCGGAGCGACTTGGACTTCACAATTTGATGGTGACCCTTCGTCCTCCATAGACTTAGCAGTGTGCCTAACACAAGCCATGTGCCTAGGAAAACTTAGCCTTAAAGTGCATAGTCACGAAAGATAAAACCGACTAGATATATTTTGTGCAGGATAAAAACTAACCTCCGAAGACGACCGAAACTTCCGCAGAAGTGATTTGTAGGCAGCAAAGACAGAAGGACCAATCGCCAAATCTAAACGAGAGAGGAGGGAGTGAAAGTGACAGCAGGTTCACAGCGGCGTCGGCCCCCTCTATTTATAGGCAGTAAAACCCAACGGTTGAAATTTTTGAACCCAACGGTAAAAAATCGAGGGTGTTTTGGTAATTCAAGTGGAAGTCTCGGGAACCGACGCCGGGGAAGATGTTTTCTTTTGCCTTGATTCTCAATCCCCGGGTTTCGCTGGCTCAGGTTTGCATCGAAGCAAGCACCTCGCCATCGAGGGGCTTCTATTAGGGGATTCGGAATCGAGCCTTTTGTATGCCAAAATGTGAGATCATTTCAGTTAGTCAAGCTCGATTCGGAAGGCTCAGGTGCGAAACCGCAGGAGCCCTTGAGTCCTTTTTCATGCTTCAGATTCCACCTTTCGACCAGTACCTTTTGTCACTAGTAGAGCAACCTAATAAACCCAGCGATTCAAAAGTGTTAGAGTCTCGGTCTGGCGGATTGGTTTTCCCTGCGACGAAACCCCGGGGGAGAATCTTACCCACTCAGCCAGTTATAGCCTGGGTTTGCCTGGGGGGTTTCGTCGTCCTTAACATCTAATGCATTCAAGTTTGGCTGTGACATGCGTTTCAGGTGACAAGATGCACCAGATGAAGGGAGGTCTCCAAAATATTGAGGGTCTTCTCCAGACAAGCGCACGTGCTGACAGCAAGAAAGGTGCCGCGATTTGCGGCATGACATCACGGTGCGCCGATTACATAAAGACCTAATTGGAGATTTCCCAAAATTAGCCTAGCATATTCTGTTTTGATCCATTTCACACGAGCGTACTCTCGGTATGTAAAAAGTCTGCTCGCCTCCCTATAAAAGGAGACGGACCGGCACTTGTAAAGGGGATCGGCTTTTGAGAAATTCACTGTTGAGAAGGAGCTTCGGGTTTTCTTCTGCTTGTATTTGAGTTTTGGTTACGGTTTTGAGTCTTGAGCTTTAGTTTCCCTTCATTGTTCATGCAAGGTAGCTTCGCTACCCCACAACAATGGGCTTCGCGACGAGGCGGCGCTCCGGTGTTCGATTCGTGGTGGAAAGAGGCGACAGATGTACAGTTCGGCGTGGGCGTCGTGGTGGTGGTGCTCCCTTGATTTGACAGGCAGTGATGGCCACGAAACAGCTGGTCGGGGCGATGCTCTGCTTCGATGGTGGCGCGTGGGCTTCTTGTCATGGTGGCGCTCCAACGACCAGACAATGACAAGAGGAGGCAGCGGTTGCGCGACTTGGCGGGGGCTTCTTCGTGGTGATGTTCGCTTCTTTCAGCATCTCCTGGGTGCTGTGAAACGACGACGGCATGCGGTTCTTTACTCTCTACTCTGATTTGGAAGGCGCCAGCGCTTGCACAGGAAAGCAAAGAGCAGCAGGGGAATAGAGAAGGTTCGGAGCACGCTTTATAAAGACCAAGGGGAGGAATTGAGCCGGTACTGGTGGAGGACGAGATTGTGGCAGCAGCCTGCCTTTAGTGGTTAGTGATGGCGGCAGTTTCTGAAGGACTAGCCTTTGATGGAAGAGGAGGAACGGCCAGCCATTAGTGGCCTTAGTGGCAACGACTGTTGCTGGAGATTGAAGGATGGTGCATGCATACGTGAGAGGTGAAGTGAAGGAGGCACCGTGCATGCATGTAGGCTCGGGTATTAACTAGCCAATAGAGGTGGAGTGTTTACTGTTGGAGGAGGGGAAAATGGATGTCCGCAATGGTGCAAGGAGAAAGAAATAGCAACTGCCGATCTGATGGCCAGCGGCCGACCATTGAAGACCATGATGACCGCGATTGATTCTGGAAAAAGTGAAGGAGGTGGCCGGTACTGCTGTAGGAAGAGAAAATGAAGGGGCAACGGTTAAATGCCGACGCGGCACATGCGGAGGAGGCGAGTGGCACGGCTAGGGAGGCGGACGGGTGCTCGTCGTGCAGCGCTCGGGCGTGAGCCGTAAGATGATGAGGTACAGAGTCGCAGCGCGTGGGTGATTGCGAACCTGGCGTGTTCCACACATAAGCTAGAAGGCTAGCGGGTGTGGGGCAGTGAGCCAACACAAGTATCACGCGAGGGCGGCCGAACGACACGGATGCAATGCACACATGTGTGCCGTCGTGGGCACGGGAAAAGAGAACGGAAGGGAGAACAACACACCGTGAAAGGGAAATGACGGGCGTTGCAGCCCGTGGGATAGCCAGCAGCTCGGGTGCGAACCACGACACACGAGAGTTGTGTGGCCATGTACAAAGGCCTGGCAGGCCAAGGATGGTCGGTGGCAGCGTAAGGACTAAGGTCCGGTCCTAGTCCGGTGCAAGACAAGGGATACATGCCTAACAAGCGGGGTCCACCTGTCAGTGATAAAGAGAGGGGTGGGCTGGCAGGTTAGACGGGTCAACATTGCAAAGATCTGGGCCGACGGGATGGGCTGCCGAAAGAAAAAGAAAAGAAGGCGAACCTATGGTTTGGACAGGGAAGAAAAAAACTAGATGAGAGATTATAGAGGGGATTGAGTTGATCTATAAAAAACATTGAGGAGAGGGTTTGGATTTGATCTTTTTATGATTTTGGAAACACTAACTCAAACAAAAACAAATGCAACCGATATGAATGCAACACTCAGTGAGTCATGTTATTTAATTTAGAAAAACATCCAATATTTTTCCTATACTAAATTTCTGGTAAATAAAATAAATGTTGGAAATTTTAAAATTATGTGAAATTGGTCTTTAATCATTCTTCCTAATAACATCCTGAAATTGAAGAATTTCAGGGTGTTACATTTATATCAATTTTATAACACCAAGAACAACAGCTTTAGAGTTAGAGAGAGCATCATTAGAGGTTGTTGTAGCATTATTCTTGAGATTGTTAAGTTGAACTTCTAGTGTTATGTGACTAGTCCTTAAGCTTTCAAAGCTCTTTTGAAGTTCAAGCTTTTCACCCTCAAGTCTATTGCAAGCATCCTTAGCTAGGAAAGATTCCCTAGTTAATTCATCTACTATCAATGCCTCTTTAGCTTGAGATTTCTTGAGGCTAAGAATTTCTAGTTCCTTTTTCTTGAGCAAGTCCTCTTACACCTTGAAACCCTTCTTTTCAATTGCAAGGGCATTCTCAAGGGCAAGGGTTTTCTCTCGCTCAATGTAACACTCTAAATTTCACCTTTGTGTTTAATTAAAAATTTGCTTAGCAATCGTCGTTCTTGTTTAAGGAATATAAGGTGTTTGTGCTTTTCTAGGCATTTAATCATTTTTATTAATTAAACAATGAAATATAGGAGTTCACTGTTGCATACATGCTGGTGCATTGTTTTTGAGTGCTTGAATTCAAATTTGTATTTGAATTCATTTGGTTGGATTATTTTTTTTCAAAATAGAAAACCATTTCCTTTTTCTTTTTTCCCTTCACCTCAATCTGGCCCGTTTACTCCATCACTACAGCCCACCAGCGCCGCGGCCCAGCTAACCGGTGGCCCAATGCGGCCGGCCGCGCGCCGCCGCCCCGCGGAGGCCGAAGGGCGGGACCGCCCGTCATCTCCTTCCCCGCGCCGCCGCCGAGCCGGGGTCGAGTCCGACTCGGCGTCCGTGTCGCGCCGTCTCGGTCCCGCGGGCCCGCACGCCGGGGCGTCCGCGCCGCCTATTTAAGGCGCCGCCCCTCGCTCATGCCGCCTTCGCCTCGAAACCCTAGGCCGAACCCTAGTCGCGCCGCCACCGCGAGCCACCCTGCCCGCTGCTCCTCCGCCGCCGTGAAGCTCGCCCGGGACGTTGCTGCGAGGTAAGGAGCACGTAGGTGCAGCTCATTTTCGTCGTCGTGCCCCGCACCGCCGAGGCGAGGTCGCTGGACCTGCGCCACCGCGGCCGACCACCGTCTGCCGCCTTGTGTCGTCGTCGCTACCCCGGGGGCTCGCCGTTGAGTTCGCCGTGAACCCGTCGTTGTCCTGGTGTTTCTCCCGTGGTAATTGGAGCCCCCAGTGCCAAAACCACCTTGCGCCGGCGACTCCGCCGCTGGGCGCCGCCGCTTGCCGCCGGCCTCCGCATCCCGGGCGCATGTGTGCGTCTAGGACCGCTAGATGGCGATCTGACGGCTTGGGTCAGCCTTGACCCGGGTGCGTGCGGGTCAACCCGCATCGCCACGCTCGCGAGCCGCCGCCACCGCCTGATCGTGATCCAACGGATCAGGCCGTCCCCCGCCGGTCAAACCCGCCTGACCTTGGTGGTTTTGCTAAAGAACCCCCATGTTTCTTTTGATTTACAAGTCGGTCCTCCCGCCATAGAGTTTTCCTTGCAGATAGGTCCAGGTTTCTTCGTTTTAGCCCAGAAAGTTTAGTTTTCTTTGCAGTTTAGTCCCTAATCTTGTTTAAGCCGTATCTTAGTCATTTTAACTCCATTTTTAGTGTTCTTTATGTCCTCGCGATCGTCTCGACGAGTAGATCAGTTTAGTGCCTCTGTTTTGTTCTATTAATGCTGTTTGGTGATTGTTTCTGAATTTATTCTATTCTATGCTTGTATGTGAATGTGTGGAGTGTAGAGTACGAGTAGTTCGAGGACTTCACTATCGTTGAAGATTTTCAAGACCCTGAGCAGTTTCCGGAGCTGGTAGAAGGCAAGTCCTTGCTAGATTCTCATTGATCCTATTACAACATGCATTTCAATTACACCGTTATTTATTATTGCTTTGCATTAAATTGAAGGGTCCTATTATTAAGGTTTCACTAGCTTTGTCTATCCCGTGCCTTGATGTCACACCCGATTTTCCGAAGGAAACCAAGTGCATAACTATATGCACGCCAGGATCAAGTTTCATGCATATAGTGACATATAAGTGTATACAGAATCAATATCACGTAAGAAAAAGGAAGATTATCAGAGATTTACGCTTAATCCTGGAAACGAAGGCTCCAAACATCACAGACAGTCGACTGGGGGTTGCGTACGCCTAGCACTAGCAACATCTTCACAAGACTTCAGAGTAGCTTCCTCCTTCTGAGCAACATTGTTTATAGCAAGGGTGAGCACTTGTCGTACTCAGCAAGTGTGGAAAAGATATGAATGCAAAGGCTTTATAGTGGACTGGCTCAAAGCATTTAGCATTTTAGTTGGTCAAATTTTATTAGAACCTGATTACTAATAAAGTATAAGTTCATACCAACCCACAATTAAGCATAAGGTAAGAAATATGCTATAAGCATATGGCAAGCAAAACCAGAGAGAACGATTTAAGTTCATCTTTAAGTTCACTTATCATGTGAAGGTCCAGGCCGCTCTTGACCGTGAGCACGGCTAATCGATTAGTTTTACACTCTGCAGAGGTTGTACATCTTTACCCACAAGTCGTGTAAAAACCCCGAAGAGTTTTGGACCCAACCATGCAATGCTGGCCAAGCATCATACCACACTACCGAGGTGTGATAGCATAGGGACGCTACGAGGCCTTTACGAAGATCCTCCAATGCGCAACAACCCACTAGGTTTCAGGACGAAGCGGGGCATAAAGTCCCCTAGTAGGTACCGTGTCTTAGCAAAGCTCAACTCCCTACTAGAGCGAGTCTATACACCGTCAACTCCTCCCCATTTGTCCCTTTCGGGTAAGGTTGCTACAACACTAAAGTCTCTAGTTATTCAGCCAAGGAAGAGCCATGTACCTTGTGGTTGTACGGTTTTCCTGGGTGGTTCTCCATGTTCCGATTAAGCATATGGTCTTGTATTAAGCAAACAAAGGTATAACATAAAGGTATAGCATGATTCATCATTATTGTTCATTAAAACCACCATAACCCAGGTATAGCAACTAAGCATAGCTACCCAACATAAATGATAAACCCAGGTTGACAAGGGATGATGATAAAGACTAGACAAACCTTAATAAGACCCATCAATATTAATGCAAAGCAATGCAAAGTGATTAATCATAGTTATTGGGACAAATATCAAGGACACACTTGCCTTTAACCAAAGTAGTTTTTGCTCAGAACATCTTCAACCTCTTTCTCTTCAAAGCTCTTGAACCACGCTCATTCTACTCGCATCAATCATCCAAAGCAAAACATCCGTAGCACACATATTCTAGCAACCAAACAATATAAATTAAAAACAGTACACCAATCATTATAAAACTTACTAAAAAGCGGTACAAAACTAATCTACACATTGACACGAACACGTGAGTGAAGGAATCGCTGAAAACGGAGTTAAAACGAGAAAGATATGGATTTTTAGATAAAAAGGATAGTTGATAGAACAAGATGTAGGGATGATGTCATCATGGAGCAACATCGAGAAAGAAATTAAATGAATAGATAAATTGGTTTGAACATATTTGTGGGAAAAGATTTTATAGATGATAAAGAATTATTCTATACATCAAGATAGGTCTAAAGATCACTCGAAGTAAAATATGGAGAAGACATTATACGTACTGCATAAACATCACTTGCATGCCGATCGAGTACGTCATTGCTTCTATGCACATAGGATGCTAGCATGCAAGGATCGATTGATTAATTTGCTAGGGTTGGAAAGACTAGCTGATTAACGTGCCCATCAGTTGGTTGCTCGACCGCGACGCCAGCGACCTGGAAGGTTTGGCAAGGTGTGCATGGCCAAGGCAGCAAGGACGACGACGAACTCAGCCGGAGCCAGACGAGTCAGACGACGACGAACGATGATGGCGAAGATCGAACTGAACGAAATAGAGCCACGGACGTGCTCGGACAGCATATCGAAACGGCGGCTGATCACGAGTAAGATCATCGTGAGTCCCCGGTGAAACTCTTGGAGACAGCGATCGTTGCTTGCGAAGGCGGCATTGTCGATCGGCGGACGGTGGTTTCGAGTGCGACAAGAGCCGATCAACATGGTGAAACGACATGAGAGAAAAGCTAGGTCCAGACGGTTCCTCACCGAGATGCTACAACGGAAGCCACGGCTGGTGGTCACGACAGAGCACATGGGCGGCGGCGATCCCTGACGGAGGTTCGATCGGCGACGAGATCAACGGAACGGGCTTCCCGACCAGCACACCAGCCTGCTTCCGTGACACAGGCGACGTTGATCACCCGGCGGCTACTTCATCCTTGACGATGGCAGCACACGGCTAGCGTAGGGCTGCAGCTGCTTATTAGGGTAACAAGAGAAGCGAGAGGCTGCCGTCCGCTTCACATACATACGCCTTGCACTAGGTCCGGTTGATGCCTTGGCAGGCGTTGGATTGGAACCCGATCCGTGTAGGAAAAAGAAAACAAACCAGGCCTGGGTTTAGTTTCCTGCTCATGATGGATGTAAAGCTGGAAACGGAAATTAACTAGGTGCATTCCTTTCGTCAGGTGCAAGAGCTGATCTGGACTGAGACGAACATGGATAGTGGGAGTATAAATTAATTGGATCAGAGTATATACGTCCAGTCCTAATGAGAAAGAGTTGTACGGTTTGCATAAGAGTAGTTCACCAGGAAGGAATGAGTAGGAAATCAATATTGAAGTATACAAGTGAGCTATGCTGTATAGAAATTACCATAGGCATAAGCTCAAATAGATCACGGACTAGAGCATGGGTTTACTTTATGTTGGGTAGAACTTGCTAGAGCTTTACTTTATGTTGGGTAGAACTTGCTAGAGCTTTACCTTGGTTTCGGGTGGTATAATGAACATTTATCAATTTGGTATTTATGCTATTGTTCATGTAATGCAAGAACACTTTATGCCTGTTAATCGGAACATGGAGCGACCACCCAGGAAAACAGTACAACCACAAGACATATGGCTCTGTCTTGGTTGAATAACTAGAGAACTTAGTGTTAGGTATGCTTTTACCTGAAAGGGGTTGGGTGCTGACGGTAGATGGCGTATAGGCCTGCTTTGGCGGGGAGTTGGGCTTGGCTAAGACACGGTACTCGCCAGGGAGCTTTATACGTTGCGCTGATCAGGTAACCTAGCGGGCAGCCTGCACTAGGGGATCTTCGTAAAGGCCTCGTAGCGTCCCTATGCAGCCACACCTCGGTAGTGTGGTATTGTGCCTACTTTTGCACAACATGGTTGGGTCTAAAACTCTTTTGGGGTTTTTACGCGACTTGTGAGTAAAGATGTACAACCTCTGCAGAGTGTAAAACTGACTAGTTAGTCGTGCCCACGGTCAAGGGCAGCCTGGACCCTCACATGAGTAATTTATGAAAGATGGAACTTTCAACTTGTGCATTGCATTCAATGGTTCTGTTGTACTTGTTAAATGGGTTTGGTATATACTTTCACTTGCTAGTAATAGTTGCTTAATAAAACTTGACCAACTAAAATGCTGACTTGCTTTATAACCATCAGCTTCCACCATAGAGCCTTGCATGTTGTTATAGAAGTTTTCCCTTGTTGAGTACGACATGTGCTCATGCTTGTTGTTTCTATATTGCATCTACACTACCCAGCTGCTGCTCAGATGGACGCTTCGAGGATTTCCCTGGATAGTTTGATGAGTTCTAGGTGTTCGTTCTCCAGTCAGCTGCTGTCGCATGGACCTCCCTGGGCCCACTACCTCGGTGGGTACGAGGACCAACTACTCGGTGGGCCCCTGGGACTACCCGGCTTGTGCCACACGACACCTGATGGCGTGAGGCGCAAGGACTACGGTGGAGAAGTACTCGGATAGGAAGCTATAAGATGCCTTGTACTGTGTAGAGGACTCCTAGACGTACACGACTAGTACTCTCTCCCTAAACCGACCTGTAACCCTGCCTCCCAGACTATATAAGGCGAGGCAGGGACCCTTCTCTCTCATGACGCATCATCTTGTATTCACACCCAATCAATCCAGAGCTACGCAGCATACAGGACGTAGGGTATTACGCACCTCGCGGCACGAACCTGTCTAAATTGTGTGCCACATGTCTCTTCCTTCGAGTTACCGATCTCGGCGAGGACACATTCATCCACCTCGGGTACTCCCCTTGGTAGGTTGTCGGTCTAAAACAACGACAGCTGGCGCGCCAGGTAGGGGATCTCGCCGAAGATCACATGGCGAACTCGACAGCTTCAATCTTCATCAAGCCAACTGTCGCCTTCAACCGCGGTGACACCTTCGTCTTCGGTTCCTGGGTCTGCACTGCTGACGGCACCGGATCTTTCCAGTGCCACCTCACCATGCCGCCCAACCCGAAGACCGGGCTCGTGACGCTTCCCGAAGTAGTCACGGGCGATCTCACCGGAAAGTTCGGCGAGATTTTGCTCTACAACCAGCACGCCGACTTCGAGCTTGGATTTGACTCCAACTCAAACTCGAACTCGACCTCCCCGTGGGCCCTCGCATGCGAGCCGGCTATCGAGCCATCGTGTGCGGACTCCCCACTCCATGAGCACTTCCCATACGGCCTCTGCATCGCTAGAAAGGCCCACGCGAAGGCTCTTTCCGCGCGCTGGGCTGGGAAGGAGATCGTCTCCGAGTACAACTCGGACTCCAACCCCGTCTCCGGCTACAACTCGGACTCCAACCCCGTCTCCGGCTACTACTCGGACTCCTCCTACGAGTTCGACTTTGGGGCGGACCCTGACGAGCCCGAGTCCGAGAACTACACGACGGAGCAATCGCTGTCAGGACCAGCCTCCGGCCTGGTTATAACATCTACACCCGCCGGCAGATTCGTCTACTAACCAGACCGCAAGCCCGCAAACCTGACAGACGGGAACTCACGCTGCGTCGCCTACCTCGACTCACTTCCCTTCCAGGAGGGAACACCGCTAGCTCCAGCTGAGGAACACACTCCAACAGAGGTGGCGACTAGCAACTCTAGCCTCGGCTCTCCTGATCGTCAAGTCTTCATGACTACCAACGAGACGTCGGGACCCTCAGGGACACTCCCTGACCGATATCTTGACGATATCTCAGCAGATGAGCTGTCTGCCAATGCACCCGCAGACGAGACCGACGCCAACAAGAACGCCCGACGCGAGCGCAACAGAAAGCAGAACGAACAGCGCCGACGTCTCCGCGAGTCCCTACCATACGCAATCTCGCAGAGGCTCTCGACCAAGTCGAAAACCGGGTGCACACTACCCCAGAGCAATGCCTCGTGTCTATCACCACGATAGCACGTCAAGCTCAGGTGATGCGCGTAGGAGAAGTCATCGCCAAGCTCACAGAGGACGCCTACTTCATGCGAGTTGACAACAGAATCGCTCAAGTGCCCCCTGTCAGGAATCACTAACAAGACAACGAAGCCACAAGTCGCAATGCGGGTGACAACGGTCGCAACCGTACTCAAGGAGAGCTACCGGCTAACCCCAACCGTACTCGGGCATCGGCCGGTGGACCTTCTCATGGTGGCAACAGTGCCGGCGGCGCCGGCGGCAACCGCGATGTTGTTCCTCATCGCGATCCTGGTGGCGGAGGCAGAGACGGAGGGAGCTCCTCACATGGGGCTGGCAGGAGAGCTGGGGGCGGAGGCGACCGTGGCGGCCGAGGCCACGCGAACAGCCACGCCTCCAGTGTATCACGTGGCGACTTCGATGCCTGCCAAAAAATCAAAGAACTACGACGCAAAAAGTCCTCCACGGCGGGCGACAACGACGGCTTCCCCGCCTTCTCTGCACGGCTTCGCAATCTACTTCTCCCGGAGAAATTCAAACCACTGGGGATCACCAAGTACGATGCAAAGCAGGATCCAGTACAGTGGCTCAGATGCTACGCCCTCTCCATTGAAAACGTTGGTGGCAATAATGACACAAAGTGCCTCTACTTTCCCTTCTGCCTGGATCAAGCTCCGCTTACATGGCTCAAGTCACTCGAGAAGTACTCGATCGACAAGTGGGACCAGCTCAAGGAACAGTTCACCAGCAACTTCGCGGGCGCTATGGGCCGCTCGGGTACTCGCATGGACCTGAAAATGGTGAAGCAGGAACAGGGCAAGACCCTTCACAAGTACATGCGGCGCTTCTTCGACAAGCGCGCCACCGAAGTCAACGTCACCGACAAGGTCATCGACCTCTTCCAAGACGGTCTCTACCACCGTCGCACCTTCGAAGACTTCGGTCGTCGCTGCCCGAGCTCCATCACCCACCTCAAGGACATGATCACCTCCTGGGCTGATGAAGAAGACAAGACTAACGCCAAGTACGATGCCATCCGTGGCAAGAGCAAGCAGAACGCGGGCAGCAACAGCAACAACAACGGGAACCAAGGCAGTCGCAGCAACAACTACTTGGGTCCTAATTGCAAGTGCAAGCCAGACAACACTATCGCGGCTATCCAGCACCCTACGAAAGACAACTCGAAGAAGACCTCCGGCGGCTTCAAGGACTTGCTGAAAGAGAAGTGCCCGTGGCATCTGGACGGCAACCACACCACCGAGCAGTGCTACCAACTCCGACGAGCACTCAAGGACACTCCAGAGCCACGACACCCTCACGACAAGAAAGGCAAGAAAAAGGCCGATGAGGGCAACGGTGACTTCCAGGAACCCGATAAGACAGTGAACGTCCTCTTCGGCGGACTACCCAACCGACGGGCTCAGAAGGCCACCCGACGAGAAGTCCTAAGCATTGAACCAGCGGTCCCGACCCCTCTCCGGTGGTCGGAGGTACCCATTACCTTCTCCAGCGTGGATCAATGGACAAGCTTCTCAAAACCAGGATGGTTTCCACTCGTCCTGAAGCCGGTAATCGCGGGCGCCAGACTCAACAAGGTCCTCATCGACGGTGGAAGCGGGCTCAACATCCTTTTCACCAAGACCTTGAAGAAGATGAAGCTCGACATCACCCACATGCTCACCAAGAGCACTTCGCCTTTCTACAGCATTGTCCCCGGGAACGCGGCTATCCCACTGGGTTCAGTGGTCCTGCCAGTAACCTTTGGGGAGACAAGGGAAAACTACCACACTGAGTACATCAAGTTCGAAGTCGCGGACTTCGAGACTTCCTACCATGCCATCCTCGACAAACCAGCTATCGCAAAGTTAATGGCGGTACCTCACTACACATACTTGGTACTCAAGATGCCAAGTCCGGCCGGTGTACTCTTGCTGCAAGGGGACTTGAAGATATCCTTCGACTGCGACACAGAAGCTGTGGAACTCGCAGCCAAGAATCAAGTACCCAACGCAATGATGGAAATCTACACTGCATCCAAGAAGCTTGCCCCAAGTGAACTCGACATCCCAGAGAAGTTGGACAATGCCAACAAGCCTCAGCCAGCTGAGGAGGTTCAAGTCAAGACGATTCACCTTGGGACAGGCGACAACAGTAAGACCACCACCATCGGGGCGAGCCTCAACCCGAAATAGGAAGACGCACTCATCAGCTTCCTCTGGGTTAACCGAGACATCTTCGCGTGGAAACCAGCGGACATGCCAGGGGTGCCCAGGAATCTGATCGAGCACTCACTCAACGTCGACCCTAAAGCTACCCCGAAGCGACAACACCTCCGTCGCTTCGCCGACGACAGACGGGATGCCATCAAGAAGGAACTCGCCAAACTACTCGCGGTCGGCTTCATCAGAGAAGTCTTCCATCCTGAGTGGCTAGCTAACCCCGTCCTCGTCCGCAAGAAGAACTCGAACGAGTGGATGATGTGCGTCGACTACACCGACCTCAACAAGCACTGCCCCAAGGACCCCTTCGGGTTGCCGCAGATAGACCAAGTCATCAACTCCACGGTGGGTTGCGACCTGCTCTGCTTTCTCGACTACTACTCCGGGTACCACCAGATCGCTATCAAGGAAGAAGACCAGGAGAAGACCGCGTTCATCACCCCGTTTGGCGCGTACTGCTACACGACCATGTCCTTCGGGTTGAAGAACGTCGGTGCTACCTACCAGCGAGCTATCCAGGCCTGTTTCAAGAAGTAGCTTAACAAGAACGTCGAAGCCTATGTGGATGACGTGGTCGTCAAGACCAGAAACTCCGACACGCTCATCGCTGATCTTGAAGAGACTTTCGCATCCTTGCGAGAGTACCGCTGGAAGCTCAACCCGAACAAGTGCGTCTTCGACGTACCATCGGGCAAACTACTCAGCTTCATCATCAGCCATCGTGGCATCGAAGCCAATCCTGAGAAGATCTCCGCCATCACCAGCATGAAAGCTCCCACGTGCGTCAAGGACGTGCAGAAGCTAACCGGGTGCATGGCGGCCCTGAACAGATTCATCTCAAAGCTTGGAGAACTGGGGCTCCCCTTCTTTAAATTACTCAAGCATCAAGAGAAGTTCGCGTGGACTCCAGAGGCAGACCAAGCCCTTGCTCAGCTCAAGGACTTCTTATCCAAGCCACCAGTCCTCACTGCACCTCGCAAAAAGGAGCAGCTACTACTCTACCTCACTGCGACTACTCACTTGGTCAGTACTGCCATCGTTGTCGAGCGGCAGGAAGGTGGCCACGCCTACCCAGTCCAGCAACCAGTCTACTTCGTCAACGAGGTCCTGTCGGAATCTAAGGCACGCTATCAACCAGTACAGAAGCTACTGTATGCAGTGCTCATCACCTCGCGGAAGCTACGACACTACTTCCAGGAGTACTCAATCTCCGTCGTCACCGACTATCCGCTCGGCGACATCTTGCGGAACCAAGACGCTACTGGAAGGATCTCGAAGTGGGCAGTCGAACTCGGCGCCCTCAACATCGACTTCAAGCCACGAACAACCATCAAGTCACAGGCACTAGTCAACTTCATGGCAGAGTGGCGGGAAAATCAGCTACCTACCCCAACTGAGCGCCCAGAGCATTGGGTGATGTACTTCGACGGCTCGCTCAAGCTTGAAGGTGCAGGTGCAGGGGTACTCCTGATTTCCGCAACGGGCGAACAACTCAAGTACGTCCTGTAGATATTTTGGACGGTCTCAAACAACTAAGCCAAGTACGAAGCTCTGCTACACGGACTCCGCCTCGCATCTTCATTAGGCATCAAGCGACTACTAGTCTACGCCGACTCCGTAGTGGTCATCAACCAAGTCAACAAGTCCTGGGACCGCAACAAGGAGAACATGGACGCCTACTGCCTAGAAGTCCGCAAGCTCGAGAACAAGTTCTATGGTCTCGAGTTCCATCACGTCGTCTGCGACAACAATGTTGCAGCGGACGTCCTGTCGAAGCTTGGCTCTCCTCGCGCTCAAGTACCAGCGGGTGTCTTCGTCCATGAGCTTCATGCGCCATCCATCCCGGAGCCGGCACCACCGACCACTAATCCAGCACATCTCCCAGCTGGCCAGGAGGTCATGATGATAGACGTGGACTGGCGGCAACCCTTTATCAGCTGCATCCGCGAGCAGAAGGTTCCCTCGAACAAGAACTTGGCTGAGCAACTCATCCGCCGCGCCAAGTCCTACGTCCTAGTCGGAGACAAGCTCTACAGGCGGGGCACATCTTCCGGAGTACTCATGAAGTGTGTCCCCTGAGAAGAAGGCAAGTGCATCTTGGAGGAGATCCACAAAGGCGTTTGCGGCAACCACGCGTCCTCACGCACGCTGGTCAGCAAGGCTTTCCGACGAGCTTTCTACTGGCCCACAGCTCTAGGCGATGCCGAAGAACTCGTCAGAAGGTGCCAAGGGTGCCAATATTTTGCCAAGAAACAACATGTCCCGGCCTACAAGCTAGTCACCATACCGCCAACCTGGCCCTTCGCTTGCTGGAGGCTCGACATAACTGGGTCTCTCCCGACTGCGCCAGGTGGATTCAACAGAGTCTTGGTGGCCTTCGACAAGTTCACCAAGTGAATCGAGGTCAAGCCAGTCACATGCCCCAAGGCCGAAAGAGTACTCAACTTCTTGGATGAACTCATGCATCGCTACGGACTACCTCATCGCATCATCACAGACCTGGGATCCAACTTCAACAATCACGAGTTCTGGGAGTACTGCGAGAACAGCGGGATCGACGTCCGATATGTCTCAGCTGCCCATCCTCGGTCCAATGGACAAGTCGAGCGTGCCAATGGGATGGTACTCGACACTCTCAAGAAGCGACTACATGACGCTGCTAACTCAAGAGAAGGCAAGTGGATCAAGGAACTACCCAATGCACTCTGGGGGCTGCGCACTCAACCCTCCAAGCCGACGGGACAATCACCATACTTCCTGGTCTACGGCTCAAGCAATTCTCCCTGCCGATGTCATGTGGGATTCGCCGGCAGTAGAGCAATACGACGAAGGCATATCTGAAGATAGCAGGCGAGTTGACATCGATGGACTTGAAGAAGCTCGCTGCGCTGCCCTCGTCCAATCAGCAAGGTACCTTGAGGATATCCAACGCTACCATGATCGCAACGTCAAGGAACGCTCCTTCAACGTTGGCGACCTCATCCTCCGCCGCATCCAGAACACGGAAGGACTACAAAAGTTAAGCTCGCCATAGAAAGGTTCCTTCACAGTTGCAAAGGTGATCGGACCAGGCTCCTACCGCCTCCAGACTCTTGAAGGCGAAGACGTCAGCAACTCGTGGAATATCGACCAGCTCTGTTGATTCTATGGCTAGTCTCTCGACTACCCTAGGGGCTCAAGTCTGTACGACTACTCCAAGACCCCTTCACTGTAAGCGGCCTTCGGGTCCAGGCACTAGTCTCTGGACTACTCTACTCCAAGATCCAGCATTCACGGCTACTAATGGATCTCGAGCTGCTCAGAGTGTCAAAGGACTCCAGCAGCGGTCTATCAAGAGACCATGTACTTCTAGATCCAGCCTATACGGCTATTAACGGATCTACTGTTGTAAGCGGCTACGCGCCCTAGCACTACTTAGCCGTAGGCGGCCTCCGGGTCCTGGCGACTACACTTGTAAAACGGCCCTGGCCATCCAGGTGTACTTCTTCCAGTAATAAAGTTTGATTTACCTATCAACTAACTTACTGTGTCTCCCTCAACGGGCCTACTCGCGAGTACCACTACTCGTGACAACTCCTCGATGAGCACTCCACATATATATCTCGCGACAACGAGTACTCATTTATGGAAGCTTTCTCATTCATACTTAAACAAGTTCATTACAACTTTGTTTATATGCAACTATTGCTACAAGCTAACCCTACAGGACAACTAGAGGTTCAGCTTTCCGGCAACTTGTTCAGCTATTGGCGCCATTTGCTCCAGGAGCTCCGCATATTGCTCATCAATATAGTTGGCGGCTAGTCCACCTGCGACTACGTCCACTGGAGCCTTGGGGAAGTACGACTTCATGTACACCAAGACTTGATTGGGGATGGACTTCGCCAGATGCTTGACGTACGTCGCCAGACAACCGGGAGCCTCTCTCAGCCGGTCAACCAATGGAGCAATCTTCGGCCCGCCCAGATGAGGCACCAACAGCCTTGCAATGGGAAGTGCGGCTTCTTCAAGTTCTTTGAGTTGTCCCGCAACTTCTCGCAATCTTCATTCAGCTTCTGTAGGGATTTGTAGCAGTTGACAAGATCACGGTCCGAGGCAATTCGAAGCTCCATGTGCTTATCACACTCATAAGCCAACTGCTTATAATCATATTCAAGTACCTGGCGGGCCTCCTTCTCCCAGTAGAAGAGGTTCTTCATGTCGACTTCCGAGGCCTTCAGCTGCTCAACCCGGGTCTCAAGCTCAGCAATAAACAAAGAAGGTGGGGTTAGACTACTGCAGGGTACTTCCAATAGGTACTCGACAAGACAGCAGCATATCTTTGTTCTTGTTGTGGAGCGACTTGTTCTTGCACACCAGTTCATCGCTCTCCGCCTGCATGTCCTGGACTTCATTATGGTACTGGGCGAAGGCACCATCAAGCTTCGACTGGAGCATGGCGGAGTGCTTCCTGGCCTCGCGAGTTCTTCCTCCAATGCTTCCGCCCGGAGCACCGTATCCCCATATCCTTGGAGCATCTCAGATTTCTGTCGGGATCTCTCCACGACATCCTGCAGCAGACAACAATTGTTACTCAGGTACTCAGCACTTATGGCAGATCGACTACTCAAGGGCACTGATAACTCACCTTCATCCATTGCTCGGCCCGGCGCATCGCCTCCAAGTTGCGCGCTACTGTTGCTGGGTCGATGAGATCATCTGCCAGAAGCTCGATCCTACCACGACTAGTCATGGTGGCCCCGGACATCGGCACCGAACGGATCGGCTCCGCATCCCGAATCTCTGGCAAATGGACGACTACTTCCAGGCTTGATTCTAGCAGTACTTCGTCGCGCTTCTCTTCCGCCACCCCGGGGGCTCCTCCGCTGGCTACCTCTGCCGGCTCTGTTGCTGCTCCGGCGGCTTCTTGGGTCTCCGGCACCAAGCCTTCAACGGGCACAGCCTCGGGGATGGCGCTTCCCTCGGCTTCGGCCCCTGTCAACAGAAGACACACAGGATTAGTTTCCCGGGGGCTACGACTACTATTCGAGGAAGACTGCGTCTGCGCAGTGTACTCACCTTCTACTATACTGGCCTCTGGCAGTGTAGCCTCTGTGGCCGGCGCCACGGTCTCAACTTGGGGGAGGGGAGCGGACTCCTCGGCGGCTGGCGTGGAATCTTCTTCAGCAACTGTCACGCTGGGTTCATCTCCCTCCCAGGACAAGTCTGTCGATTTCCTGCACAGTACACAATCGGTTGTCAACCAAGTACGACTACCAATCTACATGTACTACTCGGGAAAGATCTTCACTCACAAGCTCGACCGGACAACAGTCACGGTCGGGGCGCCAAGTATGCTGGCGATGTCGACAAGTCCGGCTTCAGCAGGCGCCTCTTCTTCGGCTTCGGTCGCCTGCGGCCCCTTCGGCGGCGGGGGGCTGCGGCCGGCTCGTCCCTGCTTTCAGCGATCGGCGCCTGCGGTTCGACTTCTGCCACGGCGGGCGCTGGGCTGTGGCTTCTTTCAGCCGGCTCCCCCACCGTCTCCCAGTTGCCTTCGTCCCCTTGGTCTACGGGGTCGGAAGGTGGAATCTCCTGCAAGCACTCGGAACTCTATTGTCAGCATACACAACATTACGAGACAAGTACTCGACTACTTTACTCGAAGAGTTTACCTCTTGAGACGTAGTCTCAGTGACCTTCAATTTTTTGGCGACGCGCTTGCGTGCCACGTTACGCGGCCTCCTCGGCGGCGCAGGCAGACTAGCCTCCAAACTAGTCGGAGGATCGTGAACGAGAGGAACATTGGGCAGTCCAGGGCAGCTGAACCTCGACCGCAGCTGGAACCGCTCCTGAAGCGTCTCCTCGTCTTCTTCATCTGACGTGTCCTCGACGATGATGGTGTCGTCACCTTCGCCGACTTCGCGGTGCTCCTTGGCTTTGCCCTTCCCCTCCTCTGGGATATCTACAAGTCGGGGAGTCGAAGCCGGCTCAGAGACAAACTTTACTATGTCATCCTGCAACAAACACATTGGGTGAGCATGACTACTACCACATAATCAGTACTCGTACAATGAGTGCAGCTACTAACCTTGTTTGGCGGATGAGTGGCGGAGTACTCGGGGACCGGACATGGCGTCTATGCCGGCATGTCCTTGAAGATCCTGCCCAGCCTATCGATGATGTCGTCATCATCAATCTCGCTGCCAGGCATCCGCGATGAGTCGCCTTCGTCGGTGTACTGGTAGCCGAGGGTGTCGCATGCCATTAGTGGTTGCACCCTCCTCTTCATAAAGTTGAAGGCCACATGTTCGGCCCTCAACCCGGCTTCCCTCAAAGCCTTGATCTTCAGCAGCAGTTCGGGTAGCTGGATACCCTCCTGCATCATCGGCTCCGTATTCCACCAGGGTCGGTGCTTCGAATGCTTCCCACTGGGTTTCGGCAGCTCCAGGTGGTGGTTGGTGATGTAGAACCACTTCGACTTCCAGTCCTGGTTGGAGTCGATCAACCTGTACGCCAAGTACTGCTCAGCAGCGTCTTCGCGCATCTGGATGTCGGCCCCTCCGACTACGCGCGGGTCGTTGGCGCTTGGCTGGGGTTTCACACGAAAGAACTTCCGGAACAGTATCCAGTGGGGCTTGATCCCCAAGAACGCTTCGCAAAAATGGATGAAGACAGATACGTAGAAGAAACCATTGGGGTTGAGGTTGAGGTACACGATACCGTAATACTCAAGAAGCCCCTTGAAGAAGTTGCTTGCTGGGAGAGCCAACCCGCGCTCCACGAATCGCATGAACATTGGGATCTCATCGGGATTCTTCTCCATCGGGTATGGATCTCCCACGGCGGCGCGCCACATGTCGACCTCCTTTTCCCGGATGAACCCGCTGTTCAGCAGTGCCAACAAGTCCTCAGTCTTCGCTATGGATTTCTTCCACTCCTTGTTTGGATTCGGGCGAGGGGGAGACACTGGCGGTGTTGACCCTTCGGCGGATCCAGCAGCCTCCTTGCGGGATCTCTTCTTCCCGGTTGCGGTCATCATGCTCTTGGATGGTGAGGGTTTCATTCTCCAAGTGCAGCAGGTTTTCACTCGCATTCGCTCGGGGGCTGCGGCGATGGCTACTGGTGGCGGTGCGCGTGGATCTAGGATTTCCCGTGAGGTGGCAGTGTGCACTGGCGGCGGATTCTTAGCAAGATCTGCTTCGAATGGCTGCAAGTGTGGGGGGTGAAAAACCCTAAGGGTTTTAGCTTCTATTTATAAGTCAACCGGCGACTCCGCAACGGCCGGATGGATATGTTTCAAAACAGCTGACTCAGCGGCTGCGCCTGACCTTTCAACTTCCAGTAGTCGATGCGCCTTATCTCGGGGGCTCGGCTACATCTACTCAACTTCTTGGGGAGCGACAAGATTCAAGAGCAACTCAGGATACATTCTACATTCAAGATGACCCTTCAATTCGAGAGGAAGTACTCGACTCAAGGCTCGGGGGCTCTGTGCCACGTGTCCTTCGGTTTTTTCTCCGGATTTTGCGGGATAATCTTACCAGAACTTCAGACTGACCCTCAGCCAGAGTCTATGACTCAACCTAAGGCTCGGGGGCTACCCCATATGGAGTGCGATTTTGCAATCACACTTCCATATAAATTTCGACTTCAAGACAACGCGAGTATTGTTGAAGACCTTCAAGAGCGGATCTCGAGGACGCTTGGGAACTACTCGAGAAGACTTCAATATTACTCAGGGATCAGCTGGAGTACCTTCCAGCCTCGGGATGCTTCAAGTATTCTTGAGGACTTTTGGCTTGTAGTACTCGGGGACGCTTGAGGACTACTTGTCAAGGCCATTAAGACTACTCGAAACTAACCTGCTTGACTACAAAGTACTCGGGGGCTTATCGTATGAACCTCCCTAGGCCCACTACCTCGATGGGTACCAGGACCGACTACTCGGTGGGCCCTTGGGACCTGATGGCGTGAGGCGCAAGGACTATGGTGGAGAAGTACTCGGATAGGAAGCTATACATGCCTTGTACTGTGTAGAGGACTCCTAGGCGTACACGACTAGTACTCTCTCCCTAAACCGACCTGTAACCCTGCCTCCCGGACTATATAAGGCGAGGCAGGGACCCTTCTCTCTCATGACGCATCATCTTGTATTCACACCCAATCAATCCTGAGCTACACAGCATATAGGACGTAGGGTATTACGCACCTCGCGGCCCGAACTTGTCTAAATTTTGTGCCACGTGTCTCTTCCTTCGAGTTACCGATCTCGGCGAGGCCACATTCATCTACCTCGGGTACTCCCCTTGGTAGGTTGCCGGTCTAAAACACCGACAGCTGCCTGTGGAGGACTTCTGCGTGTGTTTCTTTTTCGCTGTTAGCTAGTCGAACGATTGTTAGATTGAGACATTCGGTCATGTAATAATGTTTAATACTCTCTTTACGATTTACACTGTGTTTTGGTATTCACTGAATCGATGCATGTGTGTAACTTGATCCTGGCGCACATGTATTCTTGCATTCGGATTTGCCCTTAAATCCGGGTGTGACACTCAAGTCTAAAGAGTTCTTCTTGCACCTCTAGAGTCCCATCTCTATTCTCTATTTCTTTCATTAGAGACATGATTCTTTTAGTTGCCTTTTTACCAAAACCATTTATCATCTTTTCAAATTCAAGATCACTTTCACTATCATCATCTAGAGGCGGGGTGGGAGTGTCTACCTTAGAGCCCCTAGCCATGAAGCATGTGCGGGTGAAGTCATCTTCATCATCGGTGAGATCTTCAAAGAGTGATAACTTGTTGATCGGTTCTCCAATAGAAATAGTGGAAAGACCCACTTCATCAATGGAGTCAGAGCTATCATCATTTGAGTCCCATTCTTCACCCAAGTGTTCTTCACCAACTTCCTTCTTCTTGTTCTTGTCATTCTTGTTGGTGTCCCTTCTTCTCACTTTGATGTTGGGGCACTCCGCAATGAAGAAACCCTCCTTGCCACACCCAAAGCATGGCCTCTTGGAAGTCCTCTTGGTCTTGATCTTGTCTTTGCCCTTGTTCTTGTTGAAGAAGCCACTCTTCTTAATCACTTTGTTGAACTTTCTTATGAAAAGTGTCATTTGCACGGGAGTCATGTTCTCATCACTATCTTCATCACTATCATCCTTGACCACGGTCTTGGAGGTGGATGAGCTAGATTTCTTCTCCTTGCTAGATGCCTTGAGGGCCACTCCCTTGTTCTTCTCAAGTTGTTCATGCATCTTGGACATTTCTTGTGAGAGCTTTGACTCCTTGACGGTGATAAGATGTTCTTCAATTCTTCCAATCACATCCGTCAGAGTTAACTTGTTGAAGCCTCTCTTCTCTCTTATGACTTATGAGTGTTGGGAGTTGAACATCCCTTGCCATATATGCGGAGAGGATCTTATCAACCACTTCTCTTCTTCCCCATCTTGTGCTTCCAAGTGATTTGATCTTGTTGATGATTTTGTTCAAGCGATTGTACATATCTTGTGGAGACTCATCTTCCTTGATGACAAAGCGGTTGAGCTCACTTTTCAAAGCACGGATTCTTCCTTCTCTTACTTGCTTTATCCCTTCATGGTTGATGAACAATGTGTCCCACACTTCCTTGGAGGATTTCAACCCATCCATCTTATCATACTCTTCGGACGTGAGTGAACTCTTGATGATGCGTATGGCTTGATAGTTTCTTTGTATCTCATTTGCTTGATCTTGAGTTAGCATTGCATCACCACTAGGGGAAATAATACCCCTGCTCACAATAGTCCAAAGTGTGGGATTCACCGCCATCAAATACTACTCCATCGAGTTCTTCCACTTGGAATAGTCGGTTCCATCAAATTTGGGTATCTTCCCAATGTGGCTGGACCCGATGGATGGTTAAAAGATAAACGAGAATAATCGAAAGAGGTTCCAGTATAGTCTCTTGATGATGACGGACGTCGAGCGGAGCGGTTGGACCTTGCATCATCAAATTGTTCATCCTCACTATCGAAGGACTCCACATCATCACCACGTGCTTGATGACTTGTGCTTGCTTCAAGAGTACCACCTCTTTGAGGTAGAACGGGGGGTGTGCCAACGATGTTGTTGGCGGGATCTCCTCCTTAGGGAAGAGGTGGGGCTTGAGCATTTGGATCCGACATCTTCTTGACTCCAAGCGGTTAAGCTTCAAATTCGGAGCACTTGGCTCTGATACCAATTGAAAGGATCAAGATGTCGACTAGAGGGGGTGAATAGTCGGACCTGAAAATTCACAAACTTTTTCGCAGTTGTCACTCTAGGTCCGGAGTCTCCGGATATTTTTCTAGATACTCCGGGAAATCCGAAGAATCCAAGAAAATGTCCGGATTTTCTAGCCTACGAAGGGGAATCAAATTCGACAGAAATTAAACTTGCTCGAACTTAGATCTATGAAAATAGGTTATGCACTGGGATGAGACAAGCCTGTTTATCCACCTAAAGCCTGCAGGAACTTCAACACGGAGTAGATCGGCACCAAACCCTAGAAATGTGCTCAAGAGAGATACAAGCATAGAATAAGATGAACAAGCACGAGAGACACAAGGATTTGTTACCGGGGTTTAACCTCACACCTTGAGGTCTATGTCTCCGTTGAGGAACCCACAAAGGGTGGACCTTTACACCTGGGTCACTTTCCTCCCTCTAGCGACCACAAAGATCAAGCTAGAGTTACTTACTCAATTTCGGGGTGATACAAACTTCCTTGGGCAGCCACAAAACTTTGGATGCTCCAAGGCAACGACTAGCTGGCTAGGAGCTCAAAGCTCCAAGAGTAAAAAACACGAAATGTGCCAACCAAGCAAAGAATGAGGTGCTCTAGAGATGGGAAATCGGCTCACTAGCACTCTCCAAGATTTTGCTCTCAATCCCTCCTTAAATCCCCAAAAAATCTCACCAAACCAAGGCCAGGGGAGTAAAGAGGGGAGTGAATGAGTTCTGAGTTGTTGCAGGTCGAAATGGGCAAGAGAGAGATAGGAAAGGGTGGAGGGGGCTTTTATACCCCCTCACACAGAAAAGAGTCGTTGCAGCTCAAAGACTCGGAATGTCCGGGAAAATCCTGGAAACTCCGGGAAGTCCGAAGACTCCGGGTAAAACCTGGAAACTCCAACCTCCCAAGGTCAGCACCCTAAAAGTTAACCACGTGAACGTGTTGGTGCAAAGGTGTCTCTCATAGGTTTTGTTTTGACAACTAGAGCACATGTTCGACTCTTGGAAGATATATTTCATGTCCCTCTTTATAGTACGGCGTTCCTAGGACTCAAATTCAAAATATAACATAAATAAGCCTTCATAGGAACCCTTTGTAGCATCACTTCCCTTTTACTTATTCAATGAATCAACACTTGATGCCACATATAATTTTAATTCCTGCTCATACACTGGATATATCATTAGCCACTTAAGCATGTGTCATTGATTCACTAAAACCCACTTAGGGGGGCCAAGATACTCTTCACCCACCGACAAGGGTCCCGGAGGTCCCTGTCAAGTGGACCCGACCTGCCAGAAGCCCTGCCAACCTGCAAGTGGGCCCAAAGACCTTATCCACAACCCCAGCGACCTGGGAAGGCCATGGGAGACCTCATCCGAATTCCGGAAGACCTGTCGGGCTTGTGGCTCAAGCTTCTCCCCTAGATTGCGGCGTGGCGCTGCCAGTAGGTCCGTGGATCATGGGATCCGCTTTGTAATCACAGATGATAATCTTCCTAATCTTTAATCGACCCTGATGAGGGTCCATTGACCTTGAATGGAAGCCCTAGCCCTCCGGCCATATAAGGCGACCTAGAGCTCCATTCAAGGGGACTTCCCGATTCACGCCTAATTCCACCGCATACTGGACGTAGGGTTTTACTCTCCGGAGGCCTGAACCAGTTTAAACCCTTGTGTCCTTCGCCATTCTCGCCGTGTTCCGAGTTCTCCTAGCGAACTACCACCTACGCTTTTAGGTCCCGATCCCCCCATTATCAAACCTACAACCGCTTGGGTCACCCCTAGCGGATCTGCCACGTCTCACCCCCTGACAGTGCTCGAGTGTAATATTAACTTTGTGTGATTAACACCCTCACCTCTCTGCTTCCTCCCTCCTCGTGATCTGTGCCGCCACCCCAAGCAGGCTCTGCCACCGCCATGGCCGGCCTCTCCTCTACCAAGGCGTCGGAGTACCCTTGCTCCGTGCGTGTGGCCGCCAACAGAACTCGCTGCCCCCCCCCCACCCCACATAGGGGCTAGCCGACCATCATGTCATCAGGCGGCCAAGGGGCTTGCCGGTGATGTAGAAGATAAAATATGTTGAAATATTTTTTTAAAATGTTGATCAACATTTTCACAAAATACTGAAATATTTTGCAAAAAATGTTCTCTCTAAACAAATATTGATATAAGTTTTTATTTAAAAAATGTAACATTTTAAAAATCTTGTAACATTTTTTAAATTGAGGATCGTGAGATCGGAGAGTCGAAAAATAATAACAAGAAATTTAGATGGATTTTGGTGGGTTGAAAGTTTCGACTCTAATCCACCTTCCGGTAGGCAGCCCCCCATCTTCGACCTCGACTCTTGGTTGGCTAGTCTATTTTCCGGAATATTTTTCTTTTTTAATATTATATGATTTTGCAAAAATATACTCTCGAATAACATTTTTTGCAAAACTACTCTCCTGTCGCTGGTTCAAACGATGGTTGAACCGTCGGTAAGGCTCTATAGTGCACCAAGTTTCTAAATGAGAGTACGGTTGCTATAGTATTTCCCTTTGAGGATAACGTAGCACTCCAACCACCGATTCAATTGGTAGTAGGTGTCAGTCTATCTTCAAAAAACCATAACTTTTTCATATGAACTTGGATGGAGATGAAATTTATAAGAAAATTTCCTTCTCTTCACAACATAATTTTTTTAAAAAAATCCTTCTCAAATAATTGACACAAAATTTCGTACTCTTGACAACATATCTTTAAAAAATTATAATTCTTTCATATGAACTCGGATGGAGATAAAAGTTATACAAAAATTTTTATTTTCACCGAGATCTACAACTTTGTAATTCAAACTTTTTTCATTTGTAATGATCTTGATGCTCAAATTATCGACGAGATCTAAAAGTCTGTAGCTCAAACTGCATCCATTTGAAATCATTTTCGTGCCAAATGATTAACATACCGTGGGGATATTTTCGCTAAAAATTTCCTATTTTCCATTGCATACCGTGGGCATGGGCTGGCTGGGCTCTGGAGTTATGCCTGGCGAACAGAAGCGGCCTAGTGAGACACAGTTTTCCAGGGCGTGTATACTGGCACAGTAGATCATCTGACAGGAGGCGGACAAGGAGCATCAGTTAGTTGCAGGAGGTAACACACAAACGTTCAGCCATGGGATAAAACCAAAAACGGATAGTCTCCATCCCCCGCGGGCGACCTCACCCAGCCCTAGCCGCTCCCGGTCCCTACCCGCCGCCATCCGCCGCGCCGCCGCCTGAGTGGGCCGCCGGGAGCCCGCGCGGCCGCAAGGACGGCGGCGGCGTGGTCCTGCGCATCCCCCTCGCGGGGACAAGGACGGGCGCAGCCGCTTCCGGTCCGGTGGCGGGGCTCGTCGGTCGGGCCGTCCCCCGGCGGCGGCGGGGCGGAGCAGCCTTAGATCCGGCGGTGCTTTGCCCGGATCCGATGGCTGCATTGGAGGTGCTGCTCGTTTTTGCTCGAGATGGTGACCGGTGGCCGAGTGGCGGCGCTGGTGACCTTGGCGGAGGGCTGCGACGCGGCGACGGGTTGACGACGGCGCACGGAGTGCGGCCGGCGCGGGACGGCGGCGGCGGCCCGCCCGCGGGTCGTCGCGGCCGGCTGGCTGGGTGTGCGGGCCGCGAGCTGGTGGCCGGCTCTGGCCTGCCTTGGCTCTGGTGGCCAGGGCGGCCCTGCGAGGGGTGGTTGCGGTTGGTCCTGAATGGGCTGGCTGCCGCCCTCCCCCTCCCCTCTGCATCTGTTGCTGGCTGGCGTCACCATGGAGGTGGGGTCTGGGGTGGCTGGACCTTCTCGCGGCGCCATGGTGGTGCTTCAGGAGGCGCTAGTGTTCCTTGCTGGTGATGTTACGGAGGTGGCGGGTGTTGGCTTCCTCCATGCTCACGAGCGGGTGGCGGAAGTAGTGCAGTCGGGCGAAAGCCCTCACCGGTGATGGTGGGCATGATGGCAGCGCTCTTGAGGTGTCGATTTCCTGTTGGGGGCATCATGGCGAGGCATTACGTTCTTGTTGCAGGGGGTTCTCCGGGTGAAAACCTCGTCTTTCTGGACGTGCGATGGCGGCGCCTTGGCGTCGTAACCTTCTTGAAGGCGTCGTGTTTGGAGCCTCGTCGCTAGTGGTGGTGGAGCTGGCTGGTGGTGCTGCTGGAAGCGCGGTGGTCCGTGTTGCTGTCGGGGTGCTGAGGGACCATGGGTTCTGGAAGACTAGAGTTATTGTGCTTGGTGCGGTGGTGTTCTCAGTGACGGCGGGGTGGAGGAGATGCTCTCTTCGCGGTGTTTGTTACCTGAGTCCTTGGCAGAGAGAAAGGCGGTGGGTGAGGCGAGGCCCCCACGCAGAGAGGCCAGGATCAGTGGGCGTCCCAGGTGCTGTGGTAGGAGGGTGTGTTGAAGCTTCTTTCGGATCTGAGGGATCATCGGTCATGTATGAGCAGTTTGAGGACGACAGTCCATGGTGGAGGTGCTCAGGGGGCAGTTGGTTCGTGCAGCGGGTTGCGCCTCGGCGTGGCATAGCGTTGGTGACGATAGCGCTGGTGTTGACAGCCTTTTCGGTCTCCTCTCCCATGTGGTTGTAGTTGGTGTATTGTATCGGGTGCGTTTGTTTTTGTTCATAGGTTTGTTCGTGTAGTGGTGTGTGCTTCAACCCGTTATGTACTTATTTCTTCTTATATGACATAGTAGTGCTCCTGCTTTAATTAAAAAAAAAGCACACAAACGTTCAAGGAACCGGAAGAAATCCTCAAAATAAACTGGGAGATTCAAGAGAGACACGGGATGGTCAAGGATACACTGTCAATTTCACTAGAGCAAATTATAATACCGCATGCAGCACCCATGGCACACGGCCCGACCTAGCAGGCAAGCCCGGGCGGACGCGCGTCGTCGGCTGATGGGCACCATACAAACCTTACATAGATCACACACACAGAGATACAGAGTGCACGAGTTGATTTGAGTACGTACAAGAAAGCAAAACTTTAGGCAACAAGCGGTCGATCGATCTGGCAGTTCTTATTTTAGCGTAGGGAGAAGGACGGCGAAGGAATCCGCGGCCCCCGGCCGGCGGCGAGATGATCAGTAGGCGACGATCTTGAGGCCGAGGTTCTTCTGCGCGAACTCGATGAGGCCGTCCACCTCGCTGTCGTCGATGTAACCGTCGCCGTCGGCGTCGGCGTAGCTGATGCCCTGCCTGCTCCGCCACCCGGTGAACCGCGCGCGGATGGCGCGCATGGCGCGCCGCAGCTCCTCGCGGCTGATGCGCCCGTCGCGGTCCGTGTCGAACCGCCGCAGCCACTCCTTGAACTCGTCCACCGTCATGTCCGCGTCCAGCGACCGCGTCGCCACCGTCATGTTCCGGATCGCCATCTCGATACGACGACCGGCTGGTAGCAGCTAGAGCAGCTCTCACAACAGCACCACCACCCAAGAATGAAGAACTCTTTGCTCTGCAATGAACGCGAGCTACCCGCTAACCCTCTGTTCCTGTGTGCAGCAACTTGCTGTGAGCTCTATTGCTCTTATATAAGCAAACGCAGCTTGGCAAGGCACAGGCCTACGGTTTTGCGTGCAAGACAACACCGTCAGCTCTGCTTACGTTTATCACGGTTGCCATCTACTCCTACCTTCCGCCTTTTGCAGGATAGCTTATTCTGCACGCGCTGTAGGCTGTAGCTAGCTGAGATTTGGTCGTCGGCAAATAGCTCACCGCCATGCCCAAGAGACCAAGAGTATAGCATCTCTATCGCCGGTAAGATTGGGCCGTTAGGTCGATGCGCACTGCTGGTTGAATGGAGCAAGAATCTGCAGAAGTTTTTATTCATTTAGAAAATGGAAATGTTTTCCTGCCTCTGCAAGAATCTGCACAAGTGGCTCAAAAGAACAGAAAGT
The DNA here is from genome assembly GCA_947561735.1 of Cenchrus americanus. NCBI lineage: Eukaryota > Viridiplantae > Streptophyta > Magnoliopsida > Poales > Poaceae > Cenchrus > Cenchrus americanus. Next base: position 76,152,614 of record OX387245.1, on the reverse strand, counting down.
TGCAGGTCCATCTACGCATTCATCATCTGATTGATTGATAGCGTAGCAGAATAGAATCGTCAGCTGCAGGAGGTAACCACGGGGAGCCTTACAATGTGCAGTGGGGAATCTGCAAAGAGAGAAAAATTGTAGCCATGATGTGTTGATATATACGTTTTTCAAAAGATGAGCACGGAATAGGATGCCAAAATTAGGCTTACATTATTTTTCTCGCAAGTGAAACTATATAGTGTTTCTTGTCATGGTGCTGTGCCAAGGGAATACTTATTATATATTTGTAGATTTCAACTTTTGATATGTACTACAGAGAGAGCTTGCATTTGACTTCAAGATTTTGGTCGGATTTACCCTTGCTAATATATGTACTATGTCATGACCAACATTTGTTTTGACCACAAGTTTCATGATCAATATTGAAGAAAGCCTTCAGCCCTTCTCTAGCGAACATGGCCCGATATGCCATTAGTTCGAGTTTGATTTTGATGATTCATGACAACATGATCAATGTGACTAACCATATTGTTTAGCATGTCTTTGTAGACATTTCTAGGTCTCAAGGATGCAAAAATACCTATGCCAAATCGACAAAATAGTCTATTTTTCAAGGGTCAAAACCGCGGAAGAAAAGGAAAAAATTGACGTCGTCTGATGAACCAACGGTACCATCGGTGCATAGCGTCGGTGTAGTTGGTACACTGCGTAGCAGGCCAAACTAAGTTGACACCGTCGGATGATCCGACGATCGATATTCTAGATGCACCGAATGACTTGCAGAGGAAGAACAGCGAAGACAGTAGCACCGGACGATCTGACAGTTTGAGACAGGACACCATCGGTCTATCCAACGCTCAGTTTGAATCAAGACAGAGACGCGCCAAGACGAAGCCTTCAGCATCGGATGAACTGACGCCATGATTAGAGGAAGTGTCGGTCCATCCGACGGTCTCGAAGATGCGAACGGTAAGGTTTTGGCGAGGAGTCCTTCAGCACTGGATGATCCGACGCACCATCGGTGTATAGCGTCGGAGCAGTTGTGTCAGCAGATCTTCAATGGCTAAGTGACGTGGAGGGTACCAGATGAACCGACGCCTAGAAAAAACATAGCATCGGTTCATTTGATGCTACCTTTTTCATTGGTCGTTATCCAACGACACTTTGGAGGCCTTGGGCTATTTATACCCCTCCACTCACCCATTTGAGGTTGCTGGATTGTGTGGAAGTGCAGAGGAGTGAAAGATACCTAGAAGATCATATCCAATCCATCCAAGTTCTTAATTTCTCGTCCTTAGATATACATATGCTTTGTGTATGTGCTTAGCGATAGACTTAGCTTAGAGCTGAGTGAGTGAAAGATTGCGCCAACCTTGTGAGGTGATTCTTGAGTGAGTCAAGGTGTACAAGGTTCGCCGGAAGCCTTGGGGCCTAAGTGGCTCACCGGCAATCGTCATCGACCCTCCGACTTGGTGTGGAGTGGCGAGGACACTTTGTGCGGGGGACGTGGAGACCCCTTCCTTGGTGGAGAAGCTCCTTAGTGGAGGCGGCATCAAGGTGACCAAGGGAGCTTGGCAAGTGCCTAAGTGGCTACCCTTTGTGGCGAGTCAAGTGGTGCTCTTGGGAGAGACTTGGTGACCGGGAAGCAATACTCTAGTGTGAGTGTTTCAACAACGTGGACCAGGGGTGGCTTAGTGCCTACCGATACTACGGGATAAATCGTGTGTCAAGAGTTTGCTTCCTCCCATCCCCTTTACGTTTCCGCATTTACTCTATTGCAATCTTTGTTTGCCTTTACTTTGCTAGAGTAGTATCTTGCTAGGATTGGTTATAGGTTGCAAACCTTGTTTTGGGATGGGAGTTTCACACTAGAACAACCCTAGTTGCAGATCTAGATAGTATGTTCTAGTTTATCTTTATGCAAAAGTAGTGAAGCCATAGGTTAAGGTTTTTAGTTTGCCTAATTCACCTCCTCCCCGTCTTAGGCTACGAGCATACGATTCCTTACAAGTGGTATCAGAGTCGGGACTCACTTCCTTCACAAGGAAACGCCAATTCGATTGGTAAATTGTGAAAACCGGCTCATTGGAACGGTTTGGCTTCACCGCCTAGTGAGTTGCTCTATAGAGGTATGAAAGGGGTGGATACCTTAGGTTTGGCTCCACATTTCGATGGCACGGGCTATCCTCGGTGGAAGGTTCTCATGGAGGCCTATCTCCAAGCAAAGGACCTTGATGTTTGGAGAGGCACCGATGAGGGCATGAAAAATGGTACTAAGAAGGAAAAGCAATTTGATGTGATTGTTAAGAGTATCATTTTGTCCTCACTAGATGTAGGCATTTTCAATAGAGTTTTTAATTGTGAAAATGCTCATGAGCTACGGAAAACCATCAAGGAGCAAAATGAGGGTTCAAAGGTGAAGGGAAACGGGGTGGCTACGCTAGCGCAAAACAAAATTTTCCCCGCGAAACAGGAACTGTTGCTGTCAGAGATCACGGGATTACCACTAGATGCGCAGATGCAGCGGAACCGTCTCGATGTAGACGAATGCGTTGAGCGTAGTAGGTAGTGCAGTTGCTCACATCCTTCTTTACTTGCACGTGCGGCTCGTCCGATCCAAGTGCTCCAGATGCAGCACCTCCAAGGTATCCACACGTACAGAGAAGGAAGCGACGCACGCCGGACTGCTAGGTCCGCGAGTGCGACGAGGAGAGAGCGTTGGCAGCGCGGCTGCTACTTGAGAAAGTTGTGCCTTTTCAGGAGGGGTGTGGTCTATATTTATTGGGAGGAAAACCCCCCACACCATGGTCCATTAGCAATACGGGACTAATAGATGGTGTACCCCTTCCAATACTAATGGGCTTTACAACATTTGTGGCCCATTAGGACTTTTACACCATAATGGATCAAATCCATCTGAGCCCACTAGTGGATCAAATCCAGTTGGCTCTAGGGCATATTTCCAACGAGTCTCCCACTTGCACTAGAGTCAACTATGCAAGTATATTCATCCTCATTCGGCTTCCAACCCCTTAAGTGTGTGACCCTATAGGTTCACGTACACATAGACTTGACCCGAGTACATTACTCGATCAATAGTTGATAGCGGCCTCTAGCAAGACGTGTCAACTCCTATGCATACGTAAAGATCTTATCAGACAAACCATCACAACAATTCATACATGCTATTCCCTTTGCCTCATGATATTTGGTCTAGCTCCAAGCTGACCTCTCTTTCTCGACACTGTGATTCGGATCATCAAAAGGGGGTTAACCCTTAACCCAGCACGGCCATGCATTTCTTGATCCGATCACTCGAGGGGCCCAGAGATATCTCTCTCAAGTAGAGGGGCAAATTCTATCTTGATTGACCATGCCTCACAAAGATGCTTCCCGACAAACCCGAAAGTCATCTTTATGACTACCCAGTTACGGAGTAGCGGTTAATGGCCCCTAAGTAGGTCAATTCACATCTTGAGTACATGCGACAATCTCAAGTCTAAGGACATAGCGTATACGTTGTGTAAACAGAGAACAAAGTCTCAAATTGGGTCAATCCAGCCCCATGTCATACATGTGCCCACATTATTAGTTATACATCTCCATGTTCATGACTTGTGAAACATAGTCATCAACTAATACATGTGCTAGTCATTAACTCATACTAGGGACAACTTTTGAATAACCATACAAGTAAAAGAGTTTCACAAACAATTCACATAATTGCCAATCAAATACAAGTCGCCTTTCATGGATATTCAATAAAAGAACCAAGTGAAATGGATATAATGAAATATAATCATCTCTATAATTCCTTATAGGACATATTTTTAACATTCTTCCACTTGCACTTGAGCTAATCTAGAATATATCTAATACCCATAGCTCTCATGTGCCCCTCATGCTTAGGTTGTGGAAGGGGTTTTGTCAAAGGATCTGCAACATTCAAATTCGTGTGTACTTTGCATATCTTGATATCACCTCGTCTAACGATCTCTCGTATCAGATGAAATTTCCGCAGTACATGTTTATTCTTTTGGTGGTTCCTTGGCTCCTTTGCTTGCGCAATAGCCCCATTGTTGTCACAATAAAGATCCAATGGGCTAGAGACACTCGGGAACACACCAAGTTCAGAAAGGAACTTCCTTATCCAAACACCCTCCTTTGCAGCTTCCGAAGCCGCGATGTACTCGGCTTCTGTTGTAGAATCAGCCACTGTCTCCTGCTTGAAACTCTTCCAGCTCACAGCTCCACCATTTATCGTAAATACGTATCCTGATTGCGACTTTGAATCGTCTTGGTCAGTTTGGAAACTAGCATCGGTGTAACCCGTTACAACGAGCTCCTCCTCACCTCCATAGACTAGGAATATGCCTTTAGTCCTTCTTAAGTACTTAAAAACATTTTTAACCGCTGTCCAGTGACCCTCACCTGGATCAGATTGGTATCTGCTTGTAACACTGTGTGCATACGAAATATCTGGACGTGTACATATCATTGCATACATAATAGATCCGATGGCCGAAGCATACGGTATTCTACTCATGCGTTCCCGCTCATCAGTTGTCGAAGGACACTGAGTCTTGCTAAGATGTATGCCATGTGACATAGGCAAGAACCCTTTCTTCGCCTCTTCCATGTTGAACCTTTTCAACACTTTATCAATGTAAGTGTCTTGGCTTAATCCTATAAGCCTTTTTGATCTATCTCTATAGATTTTGATGCCCAAAATGTATGCCGCCTCACCTAAGTCCTTCATTGAAAAACTATTTTTTAATGAGGTCTTAGCGGCCTCAAGCATAGGAATATCATTTCAAATCATTAATATGTCATCCACATATAAGATTAGAAATACCACAGAGCTCCCACTTGCCTTCTTGTAAACACAAGGCTTTTCTTCACTCTGAATGAAGCCAAACCCTTTTACCACCTCATCAAAGCGAAGGTTCAAACTCCGAGATGCTTGCTTCAATCCATAAATGGATTTTTGAAGTTTGCACACCTTTCCAGCATTGGTTGGATCAACAAATCCCTCAAGTTGTGTCATATACACATCCTCAGTCAGATTTCCTTTTAGGAAAGCTGTTTTGACATCCATCTGCCATATCTCATAATCGAAATATGCAGCTATAGCTAGAATGATCCGAATAGATTTAAGCATCGCTACGGGTGAGAATGTCTCGTCATAGTCAACTCCTTGAACTTGTCGAAAACCTTTTGCAACAAGTCGAGCCTTATGGATGTGAACATTTCCATCCATGTCGCTCTTCTTCTTATAGATCCATTTGCCCTCTATGGGTTTAACACCATCTGGCAGGTCAACCAAGTTCCAAACGTGATTGTTATCCATGGAATCTATTTCGGATCTCATGTCACTTTGCCATTTCTCGGAATCTGGGTCCATCATTGCTTCCGCATATGTCATAGGTTCATCATTGTCTAACAACAATATGTCGCGCTCTCCCGCGATCATGAGATTGAGCTTATCAGTTGCGCGATGTGCCCTTTCAGACCTTCGTGGTTGTGGTGGTGCTTCTCTTGCCACAGGCATCTCAACTCGTTCAGCTACATTAGCATCAATTGTGAAATCTTGCCCAACCGGCTCATCTTGAACTTCTTCAAGATACACCTTCTGTCTACATTTTTCTCTTTTAAGAAACTCTTTCTCTAAGAAAACGCCGTTCCGAGGGACAAACACTTTGCCTTCTGGCCGGTTGTAGAAATAATATCCCAAGGTTTCCTTTGGATATCCCATGAATATGCACTTGTCCGATTTAGGTGTTAATTTATCTGATTGAAGTTTCTTCACATAAACCTCACAACCCCAAATTTTCAGAAAAGACAAACTGGGAGTCTTACCAGTCCACATCTCATATGGTGTATTAACTACGGACTTAGAAGGTACCCTATTTAAAGTGAAAGTTGCGGTTTCTAGAGCATAACCCCAAAATGACAATGGTAGGTCCGACTGGCTCATCATTGATCGGACCATGTCCAACAAGGTTCGATTACGTCGCTCGGATACACTGTTTCTTTGAGGTGTTCCGAGTGGCGTAAGTTGTGAAACAATTCGCAACTCTTTAGATGATCGCTAAACTCATGGCTCAAATACTCACCTCCACGATCGAATGCAAGGTCTTGATTTTCTTGCCACGTTGATTTTCTACTTCACTGCGAAATTCTTTGAACTTTTCAAAAGTTTCGGACTTGTGCTTCATTAAATAGACATAACCACATCTACTTAAATCATCGGTGAACGTTATGAAGTATTGGTATCCACCTCTAGTCGTCGTACTCATTGGTCCGCACACATCCGTATGTATGAGTTCCAGTAAGTCTGAGGCTCTCTCAGGAAAACCTGAGAAAGGCATCTTGGTCATCTTTCTTAGCAAACAAGCTTCACATGTCTCGTAGGATTCAAAATCAAACGAAGTTAAAAGTCCATCGTTATGGAGCTTCTTCATGCGCTTTTCACTGATGTGACCCAAACGACAATGCCATATGTAGGTAGGACTTAAATCATTAGGTCGAGACCTTTTAGAACTTATGTTACAGATAGGTGAATCATCAAGATTTAAAACAAATAAGTCATTCACAATGGATGCACAAGCCACAAACATATTATCCTTAGAGATCACACAACCATTGTTTTCACTCGCAAATGAATAACCATCCTTCATCAAACATGAAGGGGATAAAATGTTTCGACTCAAACTAGGAACAAAATAACAATTATTCAACTCCATAATAAATCCTAACGGGAGGTGTAGTTGCATCGTTCCGACGCTCAATGCAGCAACTCTTGCATTATTGCCTACGCGGAAATCAACTTCTCCTCGTTCCACGCTTCTACTTCTTATCATTCCTTGCATCGAGTTGCAAATATGACCAACCGATCCGGTATCAAATAACCAAGAATTAGTTTAAGAATCAGCGAGGAAAATATATGTAACATAAACATTAAGTGTACCTAAAGTGGAAGTACCCTTACTTCCATTGCTTTTCATAGAAGCTAAGTACAACTTACAATTTCTTTTCCAGTGACCGATTTTCTTACAATGAAAATATTCACCTTGGCAAGTTGGACTAGCCTTGGGCGCCTGGTTTGGCATTGGGATCTTATCCTTGGCCTTACCTTTCTTTTTCCAAGAATTGCCCTTCCTTTTAAAGATCGGCTTGTTTTGGATCGCCATCACATGACTACCGCCCGTGCTTTTCTTAACGTTATCATCTATTGGTAAGGGGGTGCCTAGAACTCCTTCCCTTTTCTCGGCTACGAGAACAATTCTCGGATTACGAATCCAATTCGTAAAGTTTGTTCCGATCAACTTGTCCTTCTCAAGGACCGAATGCAAGGTAAACGATGTGGTGTTGCTAGGTGCCTTTAATCTACAACGAGAATAATAAATGCAAAACACTAAGACAATATATCCATGACAGAGTAAAATAAAAGAATTTACTCCCACTAAAATCAATATCCCCACATTGATACTTAGTGATTCAGAATCCACAACTAACAAGTCTACTAGTGAGCTTTTGCGTCACCGCTAGTAAACAAGGTAGATCGGTAAGCAACTCTTTGCTAATCATATCACATATGACTTCTGTTGTTGGGTGACGTCTCTATGTCTAGGCTCCCAACCTTTATGCCCCAAAATCCTTAACCGTTAAGATGACTTTGATAAGTAAACCAACACTTATGCGTGTAAGTATCCGATACAAACCCGTCTAGTCAAGGAAAACTAGTGGCACCCTAATTTCATAGACCCACCACTAATTGTACAAGACGTGGGACGATGGCAAGTGTTGGGAGGGCGTGTTAACTTAAAATTCCAAAGGGATCGTTCTACTCGTAACATCACACGCAAGAAAACAACATTATCGCATGTAAAAGTAGAGCGGCAAGAACGACATTCACACAGTTGTAACACGGTATGGCCTATTGTCACATGGTGATCTCCATCTCCATTGACCTGTACATCATGTTGATCTCCATCTCCATGATCTGTGTGTGCCATCCTCCATGTGATGAGTCCTCCAAGAACTATCTAACACGTGCTAGTAATGAAAGTTACACAATCGCGTATTAGATCATCACAAATTGGTACTCAGACCATTACATTAATTTTGACAATACATATGGCTCCAGCCGTATTGCCGTACACGTGACACGCAGGTCACGAATAAATTACACACATGCATCACATACACATATTGGCCATACCGATTACAAAACCTGCAAAACAGATTATCGCAATTCCGACGTCCAAACTTAAAATGCCTGAAAACCCATCTTACAAGCCGAATTTCGCAAAACTAATTTTGCCGCGACCAGCAAGGTTGGTTTATCACATGTGTAAAATTTTCTATAGATCAATTTTCATATAGAAAACTTCTTCATCCGAGTTAACCACGAAAAGTTATGTCTGTTTTACCGAATAGCATGTTTTCTGGTTTTCCCGGGCCAGTAGCAGATCCAATCTGCCGCCGCCACGCATCCCATCTGCCGCCGCCACGCATCCCATGCGCCTGGCACGTGACCTAGCTTCGATTCGACCAATCCAATCGATCTCCTTCTCGTTGTGACTGGATTTACGTGTATCACTTAACTCCGATGGCGGAATTCCGACCGGTAGGAGTAATTCGTTACACGACCATCACGTTAAGAACACGAAACCGATCAAAACTTCGATCTACATCTGCATATCTCCATATGCACACATCCCGAATCTAAAACTTAGCAGCTACGGCTTTGATACCACTGAAGGGAAACGGGGTGGCTACGCTAGCGCAAAACAAAATTTTCCCCGCAAAACAGGAACTGCTGCTGTCAAAGATCACGGGATTACCATTAGACGCGCAGATGCAGCGGAACCGTCTCGATGTAGACGAACGCGTCGAGGGTAGCAGGTAGTGCAATTGCTCACGTCCTTCTTTACTTGCACGTGCGGCTCGTCCGATCCAAGTGCTCCAGATGCAGCACCTCCAAGGTATCCACACGTACAGAGAAGGAAGCGACGCATGCCGGACTGCTAGGTCCCCGAGTGCGACGAGGAGAGAGCGTTGGCAGCGCGGCTGCTACTTGAGAAAGTTGTGCCTTTTCAGGAGGGGTGTGGTCTATATTTATCGGGAGGAAAACCCCCCACACCATGGTCCATTAGCAATACGGGACTAATAGATGGTGTACCCCTTCCAATACTAATGGGCTTTACAACATTTGTGGCCCATTAGGACTTTTACACCATAATGGATCAAATCCATCTGAGCCCACTAGTGGATCAAATCCAGTTGGCTCTAGGGCATATTTCCAACAAAAGGAAGTTGTTAATGAACGCTATGGTTGTCTCCTTGAGGAATTCAATAGCTTTAAGCAACTTGCAAATGAAAATCCCGAATCTATGTACTCACGCCTAAATGTGCTTGTCAATGAGATCAATGATTTAGGTGTGAAGAACATCACAGACTTGAACATCAACCGCAAGATCCTTCAAAGTCTCCGGAAGCCCGATTATGACTTGGTGAAAGCTATCATCTATGAGAAGAAGCTCAAGAGTTGAAGCCATCTCATATCTTGAGCAAGATCATGGCACATGAGCTTCAAATCATGCCCAGGTCCAAGAAGGCGCCCCAAGAAAAGACCCAAGAACCATCTTCTCCAACCACAAGTCATGCCCTCTCAAGCCATAAAGAGAAGATGATGAGGATGGCTACTCATGGAAGCTCAAGCGAACATGATGGTGATGATGGTGATGATGAAGATTCCTCAAGTGATGAAGAGGTCGAATCCATGATGGCCGAGTACGTGAAGAAGATCTTCAAGTATGTGAAGAAAGTAAACATATACGGCTTGAAGTACCGATTAGGCGACCAGAGAGGGGGGGAGTGAATGGGAGCCGATAAAAATTCTTCTCGAGGGAGATTGAAACTCCGACAAGACGAACTAGTTCGTTCGAACCCCCGAAATCACACGCTCCGCACTTCTACCTTCCGTTTGCCAAAACCACGTAGCCACTGGAGTGCTACTGGCCCAAGGAACAAACTCTACCAGCAACCACAACACACACGCAGCAACGACAGCGGAAACAACTCGAGAGCCGGCTAACCGGAAGGGGGCGGTTAGACCGGGTATAGGGGGCGGTTAGACCGCCTCCACCTGGTAACTAAGAAATCCTCCGAAACTCCTCTTCCGAGCACCAAAACTCACCCCGGTTTCACCAACAAAGATCTCTGGTCAAGGCCATGCTAGCTACTAGAAAATCTTGCCGAAAACCAAAACTCCACCCAGGGGCCTAGGGGCGGTTAGACCGGCTACCAGGGCGGTCTAACCTCCTGTACCCAGCAACGAACTCCAACTAAGAACACCTAGCAAACAGCACGAGAACGACCCCAAATTTCACCCAGACACTCCTCTGATCAAGGCGAACAAACTCAAAGAGGAAAATCCGGCAAAACAAAACTTCGACACGGAAACACCCGTGGCGGTTAGACCGCCCCCTGCGGGCGGTTAGACCGCCCCCTTCCGTAAAACGAACCCGCGGGTCAAACCTCAACTTCCTCGCGCCCGATCTCCCGAATCACTCCACGGATTGCAGCAAAACTTCGGGGATAGCTGGGTTACCTTCTAGGCAACCTCTACCTTAAAGGAATCGACCCGAAACGCTCACAATCAAGAGGAATCGAAGAAATCGCTTCTCTAGGTCAAGAACTCGCCCAACTCGAGAAACCACCAAATCGAGTCCGATTCAAAGGAGATTTGGGGCAAAGTCACCAGCCAAAGAGGCACAAGAACCTCATACGTGACACCCACCAAAAACCCCAAGAAATCGTCCTCAAAACACCGCCAACAAAGAGCTCCGAAAATCAACAAAAAAGAGACGGGAAAACCACCATGATGAACAACGCCGAACCAAACAAATAAAAAGAAACCTCAACAAGCGATCGAAAGCCAAAGAAAGGCAGAGAGCAAGATCACTTGAAGAAGACAAGTCTCGGACCCCTTAGGCAAGGGCAACGGCTCGACACATCCGAGACAAAGCAAAGCTCAAGCAAAGAGCGCAAAACACCGAACCAAAGCTCGAACACCACAAAGAGCTCCCCCTGCACATATGCAAGCTCCCCCTGAGCCAAAACACACTCCCCCTGAACAAATGCAGCAATGCAACACGGGAATGCAATAAAGAGCAAAGAAGTGCTCACTCTGCCCAGGGCGGTTAGACCGCCTGTACAGGGCGGTTAGACCGCTTGTGCCTCATCTGACTGCCTGGGGGCGGTTAGACCGCCCCAAGAGACCAGCCCTGCACCAAACTGCTCAAAAATTTCCCGAACCAATTGGAACACCTTCCAGACACCCCCAGGTGCCCAAAACATTCACAAACTTCTCCCCCTTGTTGACAATGCATGAATCAAGGCAAAATGCGAAACTTTACAACATATAGCTTCTCAAATATACAAAATTCATCACAAGGAGCTACACAAGTCCAAATGAGCAAGTTAGATACTCTACAGGTTCGTAAAGACCTTAACTACAGGATCACCAAGTTTCACAACCATTGGACAAGGCTAAAAAGGATTTGAGTAATTTTGTGAAAAGTTACTCTCTCATAAGAAAATACCTAAACATGAGCGAAACATATCAAAATGGCAAAGCCACTCAAACTTCATGCTAGGACAACCATTCTAATCATAAGACCATCATAAACACCCACAAGCACCTCATGTCATGTCAAAGCCACCGAGCCATGTGCCTACTTCTATATATGAGACTTCTCATTGGTAGGCATCATGCAACGGTGTAGCACCCAAAGCAAATTAATTTCAGCACATATGACATGGGAGCATATTTTTCAAGCATTTTACATTTCATTTTCAGATTTATAATTGGTACATGAAATGTCTTTGCGACAAAAAAGGAACTTATGCCCCTCCACAAGATGAAGCAAGAGGGCTAAACATTCATGATGGCAAATGAGCCTTTGGCCCCATATGATCAATAAACTAGCTATCCAACCACAAATTAAGCATAGCAAAGCCACTAAAATATGTCAAGATCATATAAAGGCATTTACACATGAGAGAGCATATATGTGGGACATTTTTCAAAAATTTAGCCATCAACCATGGATCATTCATCAAGATCATCAAGAGCTAAGCCAAACTAACCGTAGCATACCAAACAAGCTCACAAGAACATATATAGCAACTCATGGTGAACAATGTATATAGGAGAAGCTTTTCCTATCCAATGCATATGATACAAAATGCATGCAATCTAAGATACAAGGATGCCTATACATCATGTTACATATGCAATTAAAAGAAATGCACAAAGAAAACTATACATATGCTACAAAGAAGCTCCCACACACCCAACTCAAGAAATCAAACACACACCAAGTTCCCCCCGCAAACGAGTGAGAGTTGCTTGATCTAGGGGTTTGGTGAAGATATCGGCTAGTTGGTCATGTGTGGGTACATGGATCAAAGCTATCTTCCCTTTCTCTACGTTGTCTCTCATAAAATGATACCTCACTTCTATGTGCTTGGTTTTGGAATAGAGCACTGGGTTCTTTGCAACGCTTATGGCACTGGTGCTATCACATTGAAGTGGGACATGGGTATACTCCTCACCAAAGTCAGTCATGGTGTAGGTGATCCAAAGGAGCTGAGAGCAACAACTAGCAGCGGCAACGTACTCGGCCTCGGTAGTGGATTGAGCAACACTCGACTGTTTGCGGGAAGACCAAGACACCAAAGAAGAACCCAAAAACTGGCAAGTCCCAGAAGTGGACTTCCTATCCAACCGACACCCGGCAAAATCCGCGTCTGAAAAACCATGAAGCGCCAAAGAAGAGGACGCGGAGTACCAAAGGCCGAAGTTGGGAGTGTGACGCAAGTACCTGAAAATTCGCTTCACTGCTTGCCGATGCGAAGTCCTCGGAGATGCTTGAAAACGAGCGCACAGACACACCGAGAACTGTATGTCCGGCCTCGTTGCCGTCAAGTAGAGGAGTGACCCGATCATGCTTCGGTACTCCTTCTGGTCCACGTGTTCACCTTCCTCATCCGCATCAAGAGCTGTAGTCGTACTCATCGGCGTCGTCATAGCCTTGGAGTCCTCCATCTTGAACTTCCGCACAATGTCCTTGGTGTACTTAGCCCGGTGCACAAATGTTCCTTCCTTTGATTGCTTGATTTGTAGCCCAAGGAAGAACTGCAACTCACCCATCATGCTCATCTCAAACTCCCTGCTCATATCATCTGCAAACCTTGCAACAAGAGAGTTAGACGAGCCACCAAAGACAATATCATCCACGTACACCCGCACAATCGGGATATCTGCGCCCGCCCTCGGCAAAAACAAGGTCTGATCGACCTTCCCCATCTCAAAACCTCTCTCAAACAAGAACCCCCTCAACCTACCATACCAAGCTCTAGGCGCCTGCTTCAGCCCATACAACGCCTTCCTCAACTTGTACACCCAGTGGGGGTACTTCTCACTCTCAAACCCAGGAGGTCGCCTCACATACACTTCTTCCTCCAACACACCATTCAGGAAAGCACTCTTCACATCCATTTGGTGCAACTTGAACCCTTTAGCCACGGAAAAGTCTAGAAGGATCCTAATTGCCTCCAAACGGGCTACGGGAGCAAAGGTCTCCTCGTAGTCGATCCCCTCCTTCTGACTGAACCCCTGAGCAACAAGCCTCGACCTGTTCCTCACAACTTCACCTTTCTCTCCCTCTTTGTTTTTCCACACCCACTTTGTACCAATCGGCTTACACCCTGGAGGAGGGTCAACCAACTCCCAAACCTGATTCCTCTCAAAATTCTCCAACTCCTCATGCATCGAATTAACCCAATTGTGATCAGATAGTGCGTGTCCAATGTCTTTGGGCTCAAAAGTAGCAACAAATGCAGCATGAGCGAAATGAGAGTTGTTTCGAACCCTCGACCGTGTAGTGCGTTCATTCATGTCGCCGATGATCCTCGAAGCTAGGTGATCCATCTGTACTTGCCGGGGAGGTTCTCACCTCGATGCTACCTCCTCCTCGACATCAGCTTCTCCTCGTTCTTGATTTGTCGTCGTAGGTGTAGTAGAGGGTCCGTCCATCACCGTAGTCGAAGTAGTGGGTACATGTTCAGCCGGGGGCACCACACCGCCATCTTCATCATCACCATGTTCATGCTCCTCCTCCTGAAAGATCTCCTTGTCAAGCTCATCATCACCTGCACACTCAAAGACAAGGCCGACTACGTGGCTCGTCTCGTCGAAGGTTACCTCGCAAGTCTCCACGATTTGGTTAGTTTCAAGATTGAGCACACGATATGCTCTAGAATGAGATGCATAACCAAAGAAAATGCCATCGACAGACCTAGCCTCAAACTTATCCAACTTCCCGCCTTTCTTCGAATGAAACACTTGCAACCAAAGACATGGAAGTGACTCACCTTGGGTGTGCGACCATGCATCAACTCATAGCATGTCTTCTTCTTGTGCACTCGAGGTATATCCTGTTCGACACATAGCACGCGGTATTCACCGCCTCGGCCCAATACCTCCTCGGAGTCCTATGCTCATCAAGCATCGTCCGAGCCATCTCGCACAAGGTCCCGTTCTTCCTTTCCACAACACCATTCGGGGAGGCGTATACGGACTCGAAAACTGGTGCTCAAGACCCAAGTCATGGCAAAAGGTTTCAAAACGAGAGTTCCTGAATTCCGAGCCATTATCACTGCGGATAGCTCGTATGGCAACTTCGTGCCTCTCGTTCCTCAACCTCAAGACTAGATCTCGAACAAAACCAAACATCTCCCCCTTATCCTCAAGAAAGAACACCCACACATACCGAGAATAGTCGTCCACCACAACAAGGACATACCACTTCCCACCCGCAGATCGCACACGAGCTGGGCCAACAAGGTCCATATGGAGCAGCTCGCATGGACGCTCAGTCATCACATCGGTGAGAGGCGGGTGAGAAGAGGCTACCATCTTGGCATGCCTACACGGCGCACAAACCAACTCTTTCTCAAGCCTCAACCGTGGCAATCCTCGGACCAAATTGAGTTTACTCAAGCGAGACAAAAGGTCAAAGCTCAAGTGACCCAACTTCCTATGCCACTTCCACAACTCACTCGAAGAACCAGCCAAGAAACAACGCTCCACACCCGAAGAGCGAGAAAAATCAGCACGAAACACCGACCCTCGGGAACGACCATACGGACAAGGTCCCCTCGAGAGTCCAAAATCCGAGAACCACACGGCCGAAACAACACCTCAAAGCCCTCATCCAACAAGCGGGACACCGAAAGCAAATTGTACCCCGGCGATTGAACAAGAGCAACACGCCTCGAGTGATCTTGTCACTCACTTTGATCTCACCTTCTGAAAGCACACGCCCACGCCCATTGTCCCCAAAAGTGATGTACCTCTTTGTCACCACCGGAACGAGACTTGAGAACCACCCCCTGTCTCCGGTCATATGCCTCGAGCAACCGAAGTCAATCAACCAAATGTTCTTCAAGTCTCCCACCTGAAAGTCAAAACTGAGCACGTGAGCGAACAAATGACTCAGCACTGGGGTTAGTACCAAAAGAGTAAAACCAGTGCCAAGCCATTTGCTCAAAAGTGGGATTAGCACACATCGATCCATCTTTCCTATCATAACTACCACCACGAACACCACCTCGGTAACCGCTCCGAGGAAACCACCCCTCACTGCCTGGAGGAGGACCAAAACCACGGAAGACAACCCGTGGACCATACCTCCTCTCCTTCTCAAAGCTACGACTCCTCCCATCCCGTAGTGAACTCGAGGGGGAGAATGCCTAGCAAACCGACCACCTGCTGTCTCTCCAGACCAACCACCAGCAACTCCACCTCCCGGACACGAAACCTCTCGACGCACCACCTCGAAAACCACTCGGCCCGAGTGCCGGGGGGCCGTTAAACCGCCTAGCCGGGCCGGTCCTAACCCCCCCCCTGCGGGGGCCGGGCCGGCCTCGACCGCCTAGCCGGGCCGGTCGACCGCCCCCTCCGAAGCTCGCTCCTTGCTGCGGGAACTCGCATCTCCCCATGCCGGAACACTTCTCACCACAGCTTTACCCCTGGGCAGTGGCATACGAGGCTTAGGTACACCATGGGAAGGGTTGTACCTATCCTTGTTCGCCCACTCCTTAGCCATCCTCTCTTCTCGCTTCCTCTTGAAGCAAAACTCATCCTTATGGCCCTCTTTCCCACAATAGCCACAATGGAACCTCACAAGCTTCGGCTTAGGCTTGGATTGGGGCTGCTCACATGGTTTCTCTCCACTCAATTCCTCCACCGATTTCTCCTCACTAGCTTTCTCACTCACTTTCCCAAAGAACACTTTCCCGGAAGTGCTCACAAACTTGATAGGACTTCGGAGATCATTTGTGGGTGTAGGAAATATGGGTGGAGCTGGGGTTGTGTCTAGTCGGTTCCTAAGATGGTTGGGTTTTGGAGGGAAATCATTTTTGTGGTGGGTTTTTGGTGGCTCTGGGATATTTTCTCCACTTCCCTCACCAACCTTGTTTGCCCCAAGTCCCTCACCATCCTGCCTCTTAAATGCCTCGATCATCATCCTCAACTGAGGCTCATGACCAGACAACCAACCCATCAACTTCCTCAAGTCATCATTCTCATCCTGCAAACGATCAACATAATATGCAAGTTCCAAATTCTTCAAAGCATGCATTTCACAGGTAGAGCATGATGTAGGCATGGGTTCCTTCAATTTAGCCTCAAGAGAACTAGTGTATGAATGCATCTCATCAATCTTAGCATGCAAAACAGGGAAAGAAGTGCAAGCACCTAGCAAAGCAGGTCTAGACTTAAGCTTAGCCACTTCAACCCTAAGCACATCTAGTTCCTCACACTTGGAGGCATGCTTCTCCTTAAACAAAGCAAGATCAGCAAGAAATATGGAGCAATCAGCACAATCATTCTCATCCGAAACAACAGGGCTAGCCTTAAGGGAATCAATCTCAAGCTTGCTATCAAGCACCTGTGTCTCTAGCTCAGCCACTCTAGTCCTAGCATCCTCGAGTGAATCCCTAAGCTCTTTTCTCATTTTCTTGGCCTCTCTAAGCATGTCATCACGGTTATCAAGCAAAGAGCCAAGCCTCTCATTCTCCTGGCGCAAGAAGGGAAGTTCATCACGCACCTCGTCGTCGGACTCAGAGTCCGAGTCGCTCTGTGTGCTCTTCTTGCTGCCGGAGCTCAGCGCCATGGTGCAGAAGCCGTCTCTCGCGAAGCAGCTCAGCCCGCTCAGGTTCTTGGATGACTTCTTGTTCTTGCGACGATCACCTTCATCCTCACTGCTGCTCGAGCTCGAGGTGGAGTACGCGGAACTGGAGTCGACGTCGCTCGCTCCAACCATCGCTCGGGCCTTGCCTCGGCTCTCCTTCTTCCTCGATCGTCGCTCGTCCTTGTACTTGTTCTTGTGCTTGCTCTTGTGGTCGCGCCTCGGCCGGGTACTTGCCATCCGTCCTCGACTTGTGCTTGTAGTTGTCCTTGTTCTCGACCTTCTCCGGGCAGTCGGCGACGAAGTGTCCCGGCTTGCCGCACTGGAAGCACGTCCTCGTGTTCCTACTCATGTTCACCCGGTTCTCGTGCAGCTTCTCGAACCTCCTCGTCAACAGCGCCAGCTCGTCCTCTCCAAGGTCATCAAACTCCTCATCTGGCATAGACATCAAAGAGGAAAAGGAGAACATCCTGGTGGATGGGTTAGAGTTAGCCTTTCCTTTGGAACCACCAACGAGAGCAAGACTATGGGAATCAGTCGGTCCCTCGAGCTTGGCAGTCATGCCCCTATCCACCTCAGCCGACTTGAGCTTCGAGAACAGCTCGTTCACCGTCAGAGTGTCATACTTCTCCGACTCCACAATGGTCTCGAACTTTCCGCCCCAAATCGTACGATCCAAAGAGTGTAAGAGCTTGACCGCTCTATCATGATCATCGTACGGGAGCACGTCCACATTGGCCTTCATGTTGTTCACAACCACCGTGAACCTCTGAAACAAGGCATCGATGGACTCACCGGGGAGATGAGTGAAGTTCTCGTACTCTCTCCGGTAGGTCGCATACATCAGGTGCTCGAACACGGGCGTTCCCAACATGAGCCTCTTTCAACACCGCCCAAATCCTACAAGCCAAGTGCTCGGTGTGCACCCGATCGAACTCAGGCTGACACAAAGCACGAAACAAGTAGTCGACCGCCTTGTTGTTGCCGTCGAATCTGTCCCTCGATCCTGGAGTGAGGAAGTCCATCGGCTGGACATATCCTGTGTCCACCGTGACATCCCAAAGGATCTGACCCTTTCCGCGGAGAAAAGCACCCATCCGCTTGCTCCACATCTGGTAGTTCTTGCCATCGAAGTGTGGAGGACCCGAACTTCGTTCGTGGTACGCCATCCTTGGATCTTAGACTGGTTAGAATCAATAAAGACCCGAACTGGCTCTGATACCACTTGAAGGACCGATTAAGCGACCAGAGAGGGGGGGAGTGAATGGGAGCCGATAAAAATTCTTCTCGAGGGAGATTGAAACTCCGACAAGACGAACTAGTTCGGTCGAACCCCCGAAATCACACACTCCGCACTTCTACCTTCCGTTTGCCAAAACCACGTAGCCACTGGAGTGCTACTGGTCCTAGGAACAAACTCTACCAGCAACCACAACACACACGCAGCAACGACAGCGGATACAACTCGAGAGCCGGCTAACCAGAGGGGGGCGGTTAGACCGGGTATAGGGGGCGGTTAGACCGCCTCCACCTGGTAGCCAAGAAATCCTCCGAAACGCCTCTTCCGAACACCAAAACTCACCCCGGTTTCACCAACAAAGATCTCTGGTCAAGGCCATGCTAGCTACCAGAAAATCTTGCCGAAAACTGAAGGACCGGATTGGCGACCAGAGAGGGGGGAGTGAATGGGAGCCGATAAAAATTCTTTCTCAAAAGAACTCGGCCTATATCCCAATCGCAACTCCGAGAGTCACACACGAACAAGCGGAAGCACACACAAACCTCTCTCGATACCTTAGGAACAAGGCTTGAAAGGCTAGGAAGCAAAGCGGAAGCAAGCACGAAAGAACTTGAGCATCAACTAAGAAGGCTGAGACCTACCGGGTCAACCAGGCACAAGTGACCGGGTCACCCCGAGCCCTACGAGAGCCGCACGGGTCACCCGGGGCACAAGTGACCGGGGTCAACCTACCCCTTCGGGTCACCCCCGCACGGGTGACCGGATCACCGGGACGACCCGGAAAACTGCCCGCGAAATCGCCCCAAACTTTAGATCAAAGGATCTCCCAAACCACTTGGAGTCTTGAGACGAAATTTTGGGGAGATGATGAACACCCCAAGGAGAGGTTATGCCCCAAAAATTATGGTCTCAAACTCCCTACAACTCCCGGAATCGCAAATCCTTGCCAAGAACACAAAGACCTAGGGTTCATCCAAAAGTCAACAAATCGAAGGCCAAATCCGGAGTATGAGGGGTCAAGATCATCACCAAAGGTGCGCAAGGCATCCATCCATGTTTCCCTCAAAGAAATCCGGGGAGAAACCAACTCAAATTCGCGGAATCACACCGGGAACAAAGGCACAAAAACAAGCACAAAAAGCCACGAAAAACAACCCCGAATCTTCTATACAAACCAGGAAAGATTCACAAGGTCTAGCATGCCGCCCTAACATCCATCCCTCTCAACAAATCTCTCATGAAGCTCTCATGCTAGCCTAGAGAAAATAGAAGGAAAAATAGCTACGAAAATGAGAAAGAGGAGGGAGCAAATGAAACCCTAAGTCCCGGAGAGCGCCGGCCATCCACACACACTCATGGCTTATATATCAGGTCCCGCCGGAGTGGTAAATGACTCGACTACCCCTAACTAAGCTGCGGCGATACAACCCACGTAGGGGCATTTAGGTAATGTTTGTGGGTCTTGCCATCGGACGGCCACGCCTTTGCCGCACCCCGCGTCCTCTCGACGCAAGCCATGCGATCCCGCCGTGTGTCCTCCGCCTCGAAGCTTCCCGACACGCCCGGATCCCGTCTCCGTCGTGTTGGGCCCTCAGACTTGGTTTTGAGGCCCAAACCAAGAAACCGTCCGCCGATGGTTTTGTGGGCAAACCACCAAACCCCGCGTGCTCGGTCCGGCCTCCCGCCAAACCACTTGACTTGACCGCCACCGTGCACCGGCTCACTTGTCCATGACTTCGTCTTGCTTGTGTCGCCACCATGTGGCCCGCACCCAGTCCCGCTGTCCACCGGGTCCCTCGAACCGAGCCTACTTGTCTCTCCATCTCCGGAGGCCCCTCAAGGCGAAGACCTTTCGCGCCCGTTCTTCCCCGCAACAACACGAACTAGGCCGCGGCCTACACCTGCGCACTAAGCCAAGAGTCAGTCCAACACCCATTGTCAATCACTCATCACTGAGGAGCGGTCATCCATCGACCACTGGGACGCTCCTGGTCCTCAATCTCCCCCTTGATGAGTGCATTGACAACACACAACGCGAAATGAAATTCAGAGAAAGAAAGGAAGGAAGAAGAAAGAAAAACAAAGAAGCTCAACTCATGACCAAAACCAAAGAAAGGCGAAGAAAGGTCACAAGCCAAGCAAAGCACAAACTCCACACCGAAAACAGCAAGAAAGCTCCCCCTGAACAAGTGGATGCACACTTCCAAATTTCAGCTCACCTCTTCTGAATTTGCATTAAGCTCACCTTTTCTCCCCCTTGTTGACAATGTATGAATCAAGGTGAAAATGCAGAAATGCAAAGCAAGGCATATAAACAGCTACATGAGCTTCTCAAATAGGCCAAATTTAGTGTCAAAGGCTAAAAATGAGAGAAAGATCACACACATGAATCATAGCATAGTCAAAGCATTGCCACAAGTAATATATGAAAATACAAGCATGTGACAAAGCAAAATTTTCAGATTTAAGCAATTTTACCAAAAGAAGGCTCGCTTCACATGTAAAAGCCTATCCATGTCACACTTGAGCCACAAACATGCATATTACTCAAAGATCATACAAGGATATCAAATTCTCAGCAAAAGATCATGGCAAACACCCATAAAGCAAAGCATGTCATGTCAAAGCTCATGAGCCATGTGTCCACTTCGGGGAGACTTCTCCACTGGTGAACATCATGCAACATGTTTTGCACCCATATGTGAAAGATAATATATTTTAAGCATAGACATGATGGATGGAGCATTTTTCAAGCATTATGCACTTCTTTGCAAGATTAATTCATTTCATGGTACATGAAGTGCCTTTGCGGCAAAAAGAAGCTTATGCTCCCCCATGAATGCAACATAGGCTAAACATTCACAATGATATTCGGCCTTTGGCCCAAATGCAAGAACAAGGCATCCAAGCACAATCTAAGCATGAAAAGCACATTTAGACCAAACTGTGACATGGATACACAACTACACACGAGTGGAGCATATTTCATCAAAAATTAGTCAAGTTAAGCTTTTATTTCAAAAGGGGCTATCTCACCACACATATATCTCAAATATTCCAAGAGCATAGCCTCACATCACCATTTCTCCACACATATAACCAGTATCTCACAAATAGCCAAAGAGACTCAAATATGGCATATGAAAGAAGCTCATCATCCTAAAATGCAATATGACACAAATGCAACATGATATATGACAAGATGGCTATCCTACCATGGTTTGTACATCAAGCAAAGCATGTATATACATCAAAGTAAACATGGTATGATACATATGGTACAAAAAGGAAATCCCCCAAGAATCAACTAGAAAGGACAACAAACCCCAAGTTCCCCCGCAAGCGCACAAATGTAGCTTGGTCGAGAGGCTTTGTGAAAATGTCGGCTAGGCGATCTTGGGTAGGGACATGGCTCAACACAATGGTTCCTTTCTCCACATTGTCCCTCGGGAAATGATACCTCACCTCTATGTGTTTGGTTCTGGAGTGAAGCAACGGGTTTTTGGCTACGCTTATGGCACCGGTGCTATCACAAAGAAGTGGGATGCGGGTGCACTCCTCACCAAAGTCTCTCAAAGTGTATGAAATCCACAACAAGCGGGAGCAACAACTCGCGGCGGCAACATACTCGCCTCCGTGGTAGACCGAGCTACACTAGACGCGCTTGCGGGAAGACCATGAGACCAACGAAGACCCAAGAAGCGGCAAGTACCGAAGTAGACTTCCTCTCGACTCGACAACCAAACAAAATCCACATCGGAAAAACCATGAAGGGAAAGAGTCGAGGAGGAAGAATACCAAAGGCCAAGACCGGGGGCGGATCGTAGGTACCGAAAATCCTCTTGACGGCTGTCGATGTGATGTCCTCGGCGAAGCACGAAAACGAGCGCACGGACACACGGCCGAAGCGTATGTCCGGCCTCGTCGCCGTCAAGTAGAGGAGGGAGCCGATCATGCTCCTGTACTCCCGCCGGTCCACCGGTTCTCCGTCCTCATCCGCATCCAAAGTGGCCGTACTCCCCATGGGGAGTCGACATCGGCTTCACATCTTGCATCCGGAACTTCCTCGGCATGTCTTTCGTGTACTTGGTCCGGTGCACAAATGTACGCGTCCTTCACTTGCTTGATGCGGCCCCGAGAAAATACGCAACTCGCCCATCATGCTCATCTCGAACTCCCTGCTCATCTCATCTGCAAACTTGGCAACAAGGTTATGTGACGAGCCACCAAAGACAATATCATCCACGTATATCTGAACAATCAACAAGTCATTTCCATGCTTGAGGAGAAACAAGGTTCTATCTACGGTACCCATCACAAACCCTCTGCTCAAAAGAAAACCTCTCAATCTCCCATACCAAGCACGGGGCGCCTGTTTCAACCCATACAGAGCCCTTTTCAACCTGTATACCCTGTGTGGGTACAACTCGCTCTCAAACCCGGTGGTTGCTTCACATACACCTCCTCCTCTATGACCCCATTCGGAAAAGCACTCTTCACGTCCATCCGAAACAACTTGAACCCTTCGGCCACGGCAAAGGCTAGAAGGATCCGAATTGCCTCAAGACGAGCCACGGGAGCAAAGGTCTCCTCATAGTCGATCCCCTCCTTCGACTAAACCCCCGAGCAACAAGTCCGGACTTGTTCCTCACAACCATCCCATTCTCTCCCTCTTTGTTCTTCCAAACCCACTTGGTTCCTATGGGATGGCAATTTGGAGGTGGTTCAACTAACTCCCACACCCGGTTCCTCTCAAAATTTTCCAACTCCTCATGCATAGAATTGACCCGGTTTGCATCGGATAAAGCATGTCCAATGTCCTTGGGCTCAAAAGTAGCAACAAAAGCGAGCATGAGCAAAATGAGAGGAATTCCCGGACCTCGACCGTGTAGTGCGTTCATCGATGTTCCCAATGATCTTCGACAGGGGATGCACTTCTTGAATCCGCCGGGGAGCCTCACGCCTCGAGACTACCTCCCCCTCAACTTCAGCTTCTCTCGCGTGGTCCTCTTGTTGCACCGTCGTTGTCCATGAAGTAGACGGTCCATGCTCCAAAGTGGTCGTAGGGGAAGTAGTGGGTACATGCTCAGCTTCAGGCGCATGGTTCTCCCCATCATCATCTCCAGCTTCATCTTTCTCCTCTTCAAAGAGGTACTCGGCCATCTCTTCATCACCTGCACATTCAAAGCCAAGAGAGGTACATGGCATTGTCTCGTCGAAGGTCACCTCACAAGTCTCCATGATTTTGTTAGTCTCAAGGTTAAGCACCCTATAGGCTCTAGAATGGTTAGCATATCCAAAGAAAATACCATCACTAGACCTAGCCTCAAACTTGTCGAGTTTTCCCTTCTTCAAAATAAAGCATTTACAGCCAAAAACTCGGAAATGACTCACCTTGGGTGCCCGACCATGCATAAGCTCATAACAGGTCTTCTTCTTGAAAGCTCTCAATAAAATCCGGTTGGAAACATGACAAGTCTGTATTGACCGCCTCGGCCCAATACCTCCTAGGAGTCCCGTGCTCATCGAGCATCGTCCTAGCCATCTCACAAAGAGTCCGATTTTTCCTTTCCACAACTCCATTTTGAGGGGGCACATAAGGGGTCGAATACTGATGTTCAAGACCTAGATCACGACAAAAGGCATCAAAACGAGAGTTCTTGAACTCGAGCCATTATCCCTGCGGATAGCTCGAATAGCATTCCCATGCCTCTCGTTTTTCAACCTCACGATCAGATCTCGAACAAAACCAAATGTCTCACTCTTATCCTCCAAGAAGAACACCCAGGCATAGCGAGAGTAATCGTCCACCACAACAAGGACATACCACTTCCCACCCACCGAGCGAACTCGAGCTGGCCCAACGAGGTCCATATGCAACAGCTCTGCGGATGCTCGGTCATGACATCGGTTAGGGGTGGATGGGGAGTGGCTACCATCTTACCATGCCTACAAGGAGCACAAACCAAATCCTTCTCAAGCTTCAACCTCGGCAATCCCCGGACAAGATCAAGACCACTCAAGCGGGAAACCAAATCAAAGCTCAAGTGTCCCAACCGCCTATGCCATTTCCACAAATCGAAGAAGGACCGGCCATCAAACGGCGAGCGAGGATCCAAAGAACGAGAGAAATCAGCCACGAAAATCGACCCTCGGGGATGATCATACGGACAAGATCACCTCGAGAATCAAGCAAACGAGACTCGCCAGACTTGAAACGCACCTCAAAACCTTCATCAAGCAACTGAGAAACCGAAAGCAAATTGAAACCCAAAGACTTCACAAGAGCCACTCTCTTCAACGTTACCTTGTCACTCACATGCACAACACCCTCCGAAAGCACCCTTCCTCGTCCATTGTCCCCAAAAGTGATGTACGTCTTTTCCTTCACTGGGGTGAGGCTGGAGAACCACTTCTTATCTCCGGTCATGTGTCGAGAACTCCCGGAGTTGATCAACCAAATGTCCTCCAAGCCTCCTGCCTGCAGTCAGAAACAAGAACGAGAATGAGCTAGCGACTCGACACTGGGGTTAGCACAAAGAAAGTTAAACCAGTGTCGAGCCATCTGCTCAAAAGAGGGGTTAGCAAACATCATTCCCTTGCCACCAAACTTCCCATGTCCCATGGGAGGAGTACGAGCACCACGAGGGGGAAAACGTGGTCCGTAGTTCCTGCGAAACCCAAAGCTGCGATCATCTCCCCTAAACCCGTACCGAGGACGAGTAGGGGGACGTCCCGACAAAGCCACCACGAGCCCGACCAAACCTCTCACCGGCACGCACACCATCCTCTCTCCCCGACAAACCTCTCACCACCACCTCTCCGTGGGAACCCGCCAACACTCCTCACACTTCCCACACCCCGTGGAAGTGGCACTCTAGACTCGGGAATACCATGAGACCGGCGATACTGTCCCGGTTCGCTTGCTCCCTAGCAAGCCTCTCATCCCTCTTCCTCTTGTAGCAAAACTCTGCAAGATGCCTCTCCTTGCCACAATACTCACACTTGAAGGGGATGGGTTTTGATTTTGGCTCTGGCTTCTCTCTAGGCTTCTCACCCTTTTCACCCACAAACTTCACTAGGTTTCGGAAGTCATTTGTCTTAGGTGGGAATTTGGGTTGATCTTGGGTTGTGTCGAGCTTGTTGCAAAGGTGGTTGGGCTTTGGTGTGAAAGAGTTCTTGGGTGCTTTTGGAAGTGGGACTTGGATATCTCCAATCACCTCAAACTCGGGGTTAGACTCAACACACTTCTCATACACACTCTCCCCACTTGTTCTCTCCCACTTTCTCACCCAACTTCTCAAAACCCAAACCACGACCATCGGCTCTCTTGAACTCCTCAATCATGATTTTCAATTGAGGTTCCCGCCCGTACAACCATCCCAACACCTTCCTCAAATAGTCATTCTCCTCATAGATGACATCCAAACGTGAAGTAAGTTCAAGATTGCGCAAAGTAACTTCATCACAGCTAGTGCATGCATTGACAACAGGAGATTTCAAAGATGCTTCCAAAGAACTAATGGTAGAGCGAGCATCAACAAGCTTAGCATGCATAGTAGGACATGATTTGCAAGCACCAAGCAAAGTAGGTCTAGCCTTAAGCTCATCATGTTCGATCCTAAGAGCATCTAGTTGAGCCAAAACGAAGCATTCTTCTCATTAAGCGAGTTTGATCTCATTCAACCAAGCATCACATTCAACACATTCAACATCATCGGGGAGGAGTAGGAGCAAGTTTCAAAGAGTCATTCTCAAGTTTCAATTCAAGCAATTTTGACTCTAACTCTCCTACTTTCTCGCTAGCATTCTCAAGCCGAGCCCTAAGATCTTTCCTCATCTTTTTGGCATCTCTCGGCACACTATCACGATTATCAAGCAAACCATTCAACCTAGCAATCTCGGCAAGCAAAGAGTCGGGGTCACGGTTTACCTCATCCTCCGAGTCGGAGTCGCCGTCTTCCTTCTCACTCTTCTTGCTCGCTTGAGCTATGGGCCATGCCACAAAAGCCCTCAAGCGCCACACGGCTCGGCCCGGCCGAGGTTCCGCTTGCACTCTTCTTGCCATTGCGCCTCCCGGCATCTTCTTCTTCGCCGCTTGAGCTTGTCGCTCCTCGCTTGAGCTTGAGTCAACGTCGCTCGCACCGGCCACCATCGCTCTCGCCTTGTTCTTCTTGTAGTCGCTCTTGCTCGGTCGCCGCTTGTCCTTGTCCTTGCTCTTGGACTTGTTGAAGTGCTTGCCCTTGGAGGAGTACTTGTCTTCACGCCTCGGGTGCGCCTTGTACTCGCTCACCTTGTACTTGTTCTCCTCCGCTTCCGGGCACTCGGCGATGAAGTGGCCACGCTTGCCACACTTGTAGCACGTCCCTGAACTCCGCCTTGCATTCCTCTGACTCTCATGTAGTCGTTCAAACCTTCTTGAGAGCAAGGCCAGCTCCTCCTCGCCCGGCACCTCAAACTCCTCATCTGGAATGGACATGAGAGAAGACAAAGAAAACTGTCGACAGGAAGGGTTAGATTTGCCCTTTGATCCTCCCACAAGAGCAAGACTATGGTCAGTCGAGCCCTCAAGCTTGGATAGCAACTTCCTATCAACCTCAGCCGACTTGAGCTTAGAAAAGAGGTCATCCAACTCAATAGTCAAGTAAGGCCCAGACTCCTTGATGGCCTCAACCTTAGCACCCCAAACATTTGGGTCCAAGACATGCAAGAGCTTCAAAGCCTGATCATGCTCGGAGTACGGAAAATCCTCTACATTAGCCTTCATGTTGTTCACGATGGCGGTGAACCTCTGAAACATCGCATCAATGTCCTCACCGGGAAGTGGAGTGAAATTCTCATATTGCATCCGGTAAGAGACAAAGAGGCGAGCCTTCACATGGTTATCACCACCGTGAGCAACCAACAACTTTTCCCAAATTTGCCAAGCAAGATTCAAATGGCGAACACGCTCAAACTCGGATCACACAAGCTCGGCACAAGTGATCAACGGCTTTTGCATTAGCCTCATACTTGGCCTTGGCACCGGCATCGGTCACCATAAGAGTATGGATGTTGACCGGAATAGCATAGGTCTTGTCAAGCACAATGAAATCCAACAGCTTCCCACGAAGAAAGATCATCATACGAGCCGCCCACTTGTGGTAACCCTTGCCATCGAAGTGCGGCGGACCGCCCCGCTCAACGTACGCCATCTTAGGATTCGAGACTTGTTAAAGTCACAAAGAATCCAACACCAAGCTCTGATACCAATTGAAGGACCGGATTGGCGACCAGAGAGGGGGGAGTGAATGGGAGCCGATAAAAATTCTTTCTCAAAAGAACTCGGCCTATATCCCAATCGCAACTCCGAGAGTCACACACGAACAAGCGGAAGCACACACAAACCTCTCTCGATACCTTAGGAACAAGGCTTGAAAGGCTAGGAAGCAAAGCGGAAGCAAGCACGAAAGAACTTGAGCATCAACTAAGAAGGCTGAGACCTACGGGTCAACAAGCACAAGTGACCGGGTCACCCCGAGCCCTACGAGCCGCACGGGTCACCGGGCACAAGTGACCGGGTCAACCTACCCCCTTTGGGTCACCCGGCACGATTGACCGGATCACCGGGACGACCCCGTAAAACCGCCCCCGCGAAATCGCCCCAAACTTTAGATCAAAGGATCTCCCAAACCACTTGGAGTCTTGAGACGAAATTTTGGGGAGATGATGAACACCCCAAGGAGAGGTTATGCCCCAAAAATTATGGTCTCAAACTCCCTACAACTCTCGGAATCGCAAATCCTTGCCAAGAACACAAAGACCTAGGGTTCATCCAAAAGTCAACGAATCGAAGGCCAAATCCGGCGTTTGAGGGGTCAAGATCATCACCAAAGGTGCGCAAGGCATCCATCCATGTTTCCCTCAAAGAAATCCGGGGAGAAACCAACTCAAATTCGCGGAATCACACCGGGAACAAAGGCACGAAAACAAGCACAAAAAGCCACGAAAAACAACCCCGAATCTTCTATACAAACCAGGAAAGATTCACAAGGTCTAGCATGCCGCCCTAACATCCATCCCTCTCAACAAATCTCTCATGAAGCTCTCATGCTAGCCTAGAGAAAATAGAAGGAAAAATAGCTACGAAAATGAGAAAGAGGAGGGAGCAAATGAAACCCTAAGTCCCGGAGAGCGCCGGCCATCCACAAACACTCATGGCTTATATATCAGGTCCCGCCGGAGTGGTAAATGACTCGACTACCCCTAACTAAGCTACTGGCGATACAACCCACGTAGGGGCATTTAGGTAATGTTTGTGGGTCTTGCCATCGGACGGCCACGCCTTTGCCGCACCCCGCGTCCTCTCGACGCAAGCCATGCGATCCCGCCGCGTGTCCTCCGCCTCGAAGCTTCCCGACACGCCCGGATCCCGTCTCCGTCGTGTTGGGCCCTCGGACTTGGTTTTGAGGCCCAAACCAAGAAACCGTCCGCCGATGGTTTTGTGGGCAAACCACCAAACCCCGCGTGCTCGGTCCGGCCTCCCGCTAAACCACTTGACTTGACCGCCACCGTGCACCGGCTCACTTGTCCATGACTTCGTCTTGCTTGTGTCGCCACCATGTGGCCCGCACCCAGTCCCGCCGTCCACCGGGTCCCTCGAACCGAGCCTACTTGTCTCTCCATCTCCCGGAGGCCCCTCAAGGCTGAAGACCTTTCGCGCCCGTTCTTCACCTGCAACAACACGAACTAGGCCGCAGCCTACACCTGCGCACTAAGCCAAGAGTCAGTCCAACACCCGTTGTCAATCACTCATCACTAAGGAGCGGTCATCCATCGACCACTGGGACGCTCCTGGTCCTCAAAAACCAAAACTCCACCCAGGGGCCTAGGGGCGGTTAGACCAGCTACCAGGGGCGGTCTAACCTCCGTACCCAAGAACGAACTCCAACCAAGAACACCTAGCAAACGGCATGAGAACGACCCCAAATTTCACCCGGACACTCCTCCGATCAAGGCGAACAAACTCACGAGAGGAAAATCCGGCAAAACAAAACTTCGACACGGAAACACCCAGGGCGGTTAGACCGCCCCCTGCAGGCGGTTAGACCGCCCCTTCCAGAAAACGAACCCGCGGGTCAAACCTCAACTTCCTCGCGCCCGATCTCCCGAATCACTCCTCGGATTGCAGCAAAACTTCAGGAATAGTTGGGTTACCTCCTGGGCAACCTCTACCTTAAAGGAATCGACCCGAAATGCTCACAATCAAGAGGAATCGAAGAAATCGCTTCTCTAGGTCAAGAACTCGCCCAACTCGAGAAACCACCAAATCGAGTCCGATTCAAAGGAGATTTGGGGGAAAAGTCACCAGCCAAAGAGGCACAAGAACCTCATACATGACACCCACCAAAAACCCCAAGAAATCGTCCTCAAAACACCGCCAACAAAGAGCTCCGAAAATCAACACAAAAGAGACGGGAAAACCACCATGATGAACAACGTCGAACCATCTATACATGCCATGAAAGGTTCGTACAAGGTCTAGCTTGCCACCCCAACATCCATCCCTCTCTCTAGATCTCACATGAAGCTCTCAAGTTAGTCCTCTAAAATCCTAAGGAAAATGGAGAATGAAAATGGAAAAACAAATGAGCTAGGGTTCCAAGAGTTGGCTGCCATCCACCCATTCAATGAGTATATATGGAGGCACCCAAAATACTAAACGACCCTTCACTAATAACTAGGGATACATGCCCCTCGAGGGCGGATTTGGAAGTCTAAACGACTCTTCACCATCGGACGGATGCCCGGCGACCGCAACCCGCTTAGCCTCGATGCAAGCCTTGCGATCCCGACGCGTGTCCTCCGCTTCGAAGCTTCTCGGCGTCGGCGGCCAGGGCGGTCAGACCGCCCGCCCGGGAGATCCGACCGGCCCCGGGCGGTCCGACCGCCCCCCCCGGGCGGTTGAACCGGCACGGGTGGCCGCACCTCCTCGTCGAGTCTTCGGCCTCGGTTTTGTGGCTCAACCGAGTAACCCAGTGGTTTTCTGGTGAACCACTGCAAACCCCGCGAACTCGGTGTAGCCTCCGCTAATCTCCACTCATGACTCGGCTCCCACGTAGTCCCGGCTCAACCTTGGTTTTGAGGCTCTACCAAGAAACCGTCCACGACCTCATCTTGCTGTTCATGCCACCATGCGGCCCGCACTTGACCCCACTGGCCACCGGGTCCCTCGAACGAAGCCTACTTGTCTTCTCCACACCTGGAGGCCTCACTAGCGACGACCTTTCGCGCTTGTTCTTCACCTACACCAACACGAGTCAAGCCGCAACCTGCACCTGCAATACTTAGCCAAGAATCAGTCCACACAACGTTGTCAATCACTCATCACACAGGGAAGCGACCATCCACCGGTCCTCGAACCACACATGGTCCTCACGGCTACAACATCCACTTGAGAGAAGGGCGTCATCATGAACACATCAAGTTCACCAAGATCGAACACAAGCCCAAGAAGAAGGTGGTCAAGGAGAGGAGACCAAGGCAAGAAGCAACTATCACCGTTCGTGAGTGGACAAGTGGTGAAGAATCAAGTTCTTCTAGCTCAAGTGATGAATCAAGAAAGAACTTCCTCACCCGCTTCATGCAAGGTCCTTCATCATTACTACACATGTGCCTTATGGCCAAAGGTATGGAGAACAATGTAAGTGATGACGAGACCTACACCACCTCTCTTGATGATCTTGTTGAGCTAGTCCATGAGCAAAAAGAAATGCTTAAGAAACAAGCTAATGAAATTAAAGAACTCAATGCTCTCAATGATCTTAGTGCAACCCTTGCTACAAATTATGAACATTTGTTGTGCAAATTCAAATTGCTTAGCAAGGAGTGTGATGGGCTAAAATCTAAGCTTGAGAGCAATGAGACTAAAACAAGTGATTCCTTTGAGCTTGATTAATCATCTATCCCTTGTGCAACTCCTATCTCAAAGGTAGATGCTTCAACTTCTTGCATCGATTTAATTGATGAATCTTGCTCACCATCTTGCAATGAGAATGTTATTGTAGAAACATGTGATTCCCTCATAGGCAAGAAGAATGATGAGCTCAAGCAAGAAGTGAAATGGCTCCGAGAGAGATTAGCAAGGTTGATGGGTAAGGGCAAGAATAATGAGGAACAAGTGGACATCTCTCAAGACATGAAAAGCAAATTCCAACCTTCTCAAGATAACCATGATCCCATGGTAAAGAAGCTTGAGAAGGGTGCAACTGTGACTTGCTACAAGTGTCATGGAGAAGGGCACAAGTTTTACAAATGCCCTCAATTTGTCAAGAAGATGGACAAGGGCGCAAAGAAGAAGTTGAACCCCACCATCAAGAGCTCCCTCATCTACACCAAGCCCAACCGCAAGAACAAGACCAAGAGCAACACTACGTCATCAAGAAGAAGGCTAATGGCAAGGTGGTTGCACACAAGGTTGGGAAGATGAAGAAGGAGCGGGGTTGGAACCAACCCATTTGGGTGCCCAAGGAAGTCATCACCAACATGAAGGGGCCTCAAATGGTGTGGGTTCCTAAGGCAACTTGAAGGCCTTAAGCTCGGGGACTCGAGAGGCTTGGCACAAAGAAGATGAGAAAATTCAAGCCTATAAGCCAAGCTTGCAAGTTGGACATGTGTTGTCCAAGATCTCCGGTTGAGGTAATGGAAACTAGAACCCATCTCATGTATCCTTGTAGCTCCATTGCCTTGTCTAGGTTTGCATTTGTTGCTATGCCTAGTTGTTTTCACATGGTAGGTTGCTTGTGCCATGTGCTAACCCATGAGCAACATGCATGGTTTGTTTAGTATGTAGGAAAGCTACACTTGTTCTTTCATGATGCATGTTTTCTATTATATCTCTTTGCATCATGAGAAAGCTATAGGGTTAGCTTCCCTTGTGTTGTCATAAACAATGTGCTTACATTTGGTTGGCGATTCAAACACTAAATGCACACATTTAGGGGAGCTCATCCTATGGTTTGATTATGGGACTAACATTGTTTTAAGGCCCGGTGCGGTACTTCGTTCTAAGAGAATGTTATTTCACTCTCAATGTGATCTAACATCTCTAAAAGAGTGAATATAGCAATATGAACTTCATGCTATTGATTCATGTCCTTATGAGCTTATGTCTCTATATAAGTTCAAAGGCAATATACTCATACATTCCTAATCCTTGTGGTACCCCAAGTGTCTCCCTTGCAAGCCTCTTTCAAGTGGTATCACCCTCTAGTGATATCATTTTCAAGTGGCTCATCTCAATGTGGTGCCAACAAGGTGGAGAGGAACAAAACCCCCAGAGGTATGCAATGATCAAAAGACTATAAGTGAAATCTACAAGTGGTAGTGTAACAAGAGTCCATTTGTCTTATCTCTTGTCCTTTAAGCTACCTCCTTGCATGATATGCTCCAAGCTTCCTTGCCTTACAAGTTTGTAGTTGTGCACTTGATTTTCACACTATCATATTGTGCACACACTTAGAGGGAGCTTAGGTTGTATCATGATAGTCTCATGAGCTTGTGATCCAACATAGTTATTCGCAAATGTGGTATCTTCATTGATATCATACATATGGATCATGGTTCATGCGGCTTTCTCCCTTGAATTTAACATTTCTTTTTGAGCTATGTTTGCTAGGACTTGCTAGTTTCCTTGGAGCCCTTTTGTTTTGGACCTTTTTGGAGATTTTATTCCAAAGGGGGAGAATGTGGGACCAAAGCAAGCTAGTGGTTCCAAAGTGAGAAGAGGCAAGCTATGTGTGAACATAGGAAGAGAAGATCAAAAAGGGGGAAGTTTGATCTGGGGGGAGTTTGGATGATGGTAAGCATCCAAGCAAGTGTAAGTGGTTCTAATTTTGTCAATTTTTGCAAAATTATGCTTGCTTTGCTTGTGTTGTCATAAATCACCAAAAAGGGGAAGATTGTAGCGAACATGACCCCATATGCCATTAGTTTGAGTTTGATTTTGGTGATTCATAACAACATGATCAATGGGACTAACCATATTGTTTAGCATGTCTTTGTAGACATTTCTAGGTCCCAAGGATGCAAAAAATACCATATGCCAAATTGAGAAGATAGTCTATTTTTCAAGGGTCAAAACCGCTGAAGAAAAGGAAGAAAATTGACATCGTCGGGTGAACCAACGGTACCATCTGTGCATAGCGTCGGTGTAGTTGGTACGATTGCGTAGCAGGCCAAACTAAGTTGACACCATCAGATGATCCGACGGTCGATATTCTAGATGCACCGGATGACTTGCAAAGGAAGAGCAGCGAAGACAGTAGCACCGGATGATCCGACGGTCTGAGAGAGGACACCGTCGGTCTATCTGACACTTAGTTTGAATCAAGACAGAGACGCGCCAAGATGAAGCTTTCAGCACCGGATGAATCGACGCCATGATCAGAGGAAGCGTCGGACCATCCGACGGTCTCGAAGATGCGGACAGTAAGGTTTTGGCGAGGAGTCCTTCAGCACCGGATGATCCGACGCACCGTTGGTGTATAGCGTCGGAGCAGTTGTGTCAGCAGACCATCAACGGCTAAGTGACGTGGAGGGCACCGGATGAACCGACGCCTAGAAAAAGCATAGCATCGGTTCATCTTACGCTACCTTTTTCAGTGGTCGTTAGCCAACAACTCATTGGATGCCTTGGGCCATTTATACCCCCTCCACTCACCCATTTGAGGTTGCTGGAATGTTTGGAAGTGCAGAGGAGTACAAGATACGTAGAAGATCATATCCAATCCATCCAAGTGATTAATTGCTCATCCTTAGACGTGCATATGCTTTGTGTATGTGCTTAGTGATAGGCTTAGCTTAGAGCTGAGTGAGTGCAAGGTTGTGCCAACCTTGTGAGGTGATTCTTGAGTGAATCAAGGTGTACAAGGTTCGCCGGAAGCCTCGGGGCCTAAGTGGCTCACCGGCAATCGTCATCGACCCTCCAACTTGGTGTGGAGTGGCGAGGACACTTTGTGCGGGTGACGTGGAGACCCCTTCCTTGGTGGAGAAGCTCCTTAGTGGAGGCGGCATCAAGGCGACCAAGGGAGCTTGGCAAGTGGCTAAATGGCTAGCCTTTGTGGCGAGTTAAGTGGTGCTCTTGGGGGAGATTTGGTGACCGGGAAGCAATACTCTTGTGTGAGTGCTTCAACAACGTGGACTAGGGGTGGCTTAGTGCCTACCGATACCACGAGATAAATCGCGTGTCAAGAGTTTGCTTCCTCTCATCCCCTTTACGTTTCCACATTTACTCTATTGCAATTTTTGCTTGCCTTTACTTTCCTAGAGTAGTATCTTGCTAGGATTGGCTATAGGTTGCAAACCTTGTTTTGAGATGGGAGTTTCACACTAGAACAACTCTAGTTGCACATCTAGATAGTATGTTCTAGTTTATCTTTATGCAAAAGTAGTGAAGTCGTAGGTTAAGGATTTTAGTTTGCCTAATTCACACCCTCCCCTCTTATGCAACTAGCATTTGATTCCTTACACTTCACGTACGTGCACTACCTTTATTCGAGCCTGTACTTTCGGTGCCTTTGGCTCATCTCTCATCTTGTGTGATCAGTTGTGTCATTGTGTGATTCCTGATGAAGATGAAGCTGCTCTCCAAGTCTCCAACTGGAATAGGAATTACGGTAAAGTTGGTTAAAAAAATTGAAAAACAGGAAAAATGCATTTCAATTTGTTGTCTTCACCCTTCAGCTGTTTTCTTAAGAGCAACATCATTTGCTTTTTTATTTGTTTTTTCCGCTATGCTCATGAAATTCTCTATGAAAGCTTCGTTTGCTCATTTAATGGTCATGAATTTCTCTATGAAATCTCCATTAGAACTGGTCTATCTAAAGATGGATTCTACTAAAAATATCTTTTTTCCAAAAAGCCCGTGGCCAGACCTCACGAGGGCGGTTCGGCAGATCGCATCCAAATGCAACTTAGAAGAGTATTGTCAAACTATGAACAAGAAGTATTCTTTCACCAATAATAACATCTCATCGTCCATGGAAACAAGAGCATCTCCAGCAGTTTTGCAAACTAACTTAACATCCATCTAATTTTGATAAAATATGAAAAATTTACTTCCAACAGTTTGGCAAACCAACTTGGCAAAAATATAAATTTGACAAAACTCACCTCCCCACACGGAAATATACATGCGATGATCCAGGTTGGCATCAACATTTCTCCCACGCGCCAAGCCAGGTGGGAGGGTAAAAAAGAAATAAAGAATAGAGAAGTATTCTTGATGCAAGTTTTTAAGAGCCACAAAGGCGTAAACATTGTTTTGTTTCTCTGTCAGAAGCCCAACTCTCCCTCCTCCCTCGCGTCATCCTCCCGGGAGGTCCGAGATCCACCGCTAGGGGCCCCTCCCTCAGCCCTCACCGGCCGTGAATTAGATTTGAGTTAAATCTTAATTTGGCAAGTGAACTATGTCAAACTACTAGAGATAAACTCTTTTTTACCTGACATATCTTTTTAAAAGTTGGCAAAACAATATTTGTCAGTGAAATTTGTCAAACTCTTGTGATGAGTATTGTCAAACTATGAACAAGAACAATTCTTTCACCAATCCAAATAACATCGTGGAAACAAACAGCAGCGGAGGGAGAAGATGAGCTGAACTAGTGTCGGTTTGAATCCGATCATCTTATTCTGGAGGTAATTTGCATACACTACATAATTACATCAGGAAGTACATGGAACCTCAGTGCTCTGCTCCACGGCTCCAGAGCTCACGGCTTCCGCCGTGGGCGCGTCATCATGGCCATGAAATCGTCCATGTCCACGAATCCATCCCCGTTCCTGTCGATCTCCCTGACCATCTTCCGGCAATCCTCCAGGCTGCATCTCTCCCCGAGCTTGCACAGCACCGCCATGACCTCCTCAGCGCAGATCCTGCCGTCCGCGTTCCTGTCGAACACGAAGAACGCCCGCCGGATGTCGCCCAGCTGCACGCCGTTCCTGTGGACCTCCATGAACTCCTCAAGGTCCATGTAGCCGTCCTTGTTGTGGTCCGCGACGCACATCATCCGCCGCGCCTCGACAGCGGCGTCGGCCTTCCCGAGCCTCCCCAGGAGCAGCTCCAGGTCATTCTTGTTGATCCCGCGGTGGGGGTGGGTGGCGATCATGTTGAATACCCTCTTCATCTCCTCGTCGTCGGGCTTGTAGGTGCTCAGGTCGGAGAACTGCCGGTCCCTGGCCGACAGCGGCCGCCCCACTGGCCGGCCGGCCTTGGACCGGAGCTTGGCAAGATTGTACTTGAAGGAGAGAATGCTCAGATGAGACATTTTGTGATCAATGGATCAGCGGCAGCTAGCTACAGATGATGGGTGCCCTTCAACAAAGTATATAGACGAAGTTTGCCAGGATAGATATGCTCTGACAGCTGCATAAAGTTTCAGAATGTGGGAATCCTCTAGAACTTGCAGCGTAGGCAATGTCAAACCAGAAAGGAGGGCAACAGATGGAATATGCCAACGTGCAAAGTAAGAGCAACTCCATCAGATGGAGTAAATTTCATCCCCTATATGAAGTTATTGGGGGGTGGAGTAAAAATATTTTCATCCCTAAAACACAACTTGCTCCAGCAGTTTCCCTATTTTCCTTCCCAACTCGTGGGTCCCACAATGCCACATCATCTTCTCCTCTCCTCCCCAAATCTTGCATCTGTGGCGGTGTGGAGGCACGAGGGGGAATCGAGTGGATCCCACTGATAGGGGGTGGAGGAGAGGCAGGGTTTATTTTACTGGTAGGAAAAAAACCGGAGGTAGGTGAGAAACGTGTTTATCGGATTTCTCGGAAATTTTTCGGATTCGTCGTTTTCCTTTCGCATAAAAATTTAGAGAAAAAATCTTCAATTTATACAAAAACAACATAGATTGTTTCAAAACAACCTAACATGAAAGCAATGCATAGAAATGGGATAATATTTAGATTTACGAAAGGTGATGAGGTAGTATTAGTTGGTTTGAATGATTTTTCGGTGATAAAATAAAAAACCGCTCCCAACCGAGAAACACGATTTTCGGATTTATCGTTTTTTTATCGCCGAGAAAATAAACCCTGAGGAGAGGTTCCCTTTATAAAGGGGATGGAGAGGAAGTTTTAGTCCATGGAGAAAGAGGGAAGCGGATAGGAAGGCTGCTGAAGAGGTTTTTTTAGCATCTGATCCCTGTATCACTGTTTTTTTTATTGGGGATGGGAAAGGGGAGCTGCTAAAGTTGCTCTAAGAATCTAATATGAAAGAAAGCTGCTTGGGAATGTACAGCAAGCCAAAGTTTTATACAAGTGAGCAAGGAATACCCCTGAATTTTTTTATTTCCCTTTTCAAATCATTGTTATCATGTATGTCAGTGAACAACAATGGGTAACTGGTGTACAATTATTGGTCACCATTGATAAGTTTACAATCCTTAGATAAAGAATAACAACCCATCCATGTATCGTGCCTGACCAGTAGAGTGTACAGTGCAAAGAATCATAGGTCAAATTGTTGAAGGTTGAGAGCACAAGCTATTCAGCGGCAGTTTTAAAATTACAGCAGTCAAATAACTTGGAACCCTTCAAATTATGGTGGTTTGCCATTGTCTAGCTCATCCAACTTTTGAATTTCTTCACGAAGTGTAATTTTCCTTACATATCCTGCAAAAAACAAATAAAGTTCCATTCCACAGGTGTGGGAAGGAATTCAGCATATAATCTTCTCATAGGAGAAATGGCAGCAAGAAAACAAAATATTTGTCATGATATAAGCCCCCTCAAGCTCTAAAAGACAATCTAATTGGTTCAACTTTACCTCCCCATGCCATAAATACAAACAAAAGCAAGAGCACAACATCTTGGTGCTGAACGACCCACTAGACAAATTACAGTATATTGCAATCACTTACAAATGCACATCTAATGGACTACCAATCTTATCTGGGATCTTATTTATCAGGTAAGGTATTATCTCGGGTAAGGTAGCAGTACTAACAACTTTGTGTTTTCGTACTACATTTCATTGCCTTATTTCTTATGCCACCTGCTGGATGTTTATGTTCCATGGTACCACATATTCTGTAGAAGTTAAAAAGAAAATCATTACACGGGTCCTACGAGTAGAAAATCCATACAAACAAGAAAATGGATAAACTGTTGATCTTTCAATCTGGCACTTCAAAAGTTATTTAAAGTAAGCTCTAAGAGTGTGATGTGAGTGGCAGCTAATCTAAAAAAAGGCATAGGAGTATATGACATGAACAAAGGATTTGCTAGGCTTCAGTTCCATGGAGAATCTGACTGCAACCACCAATGCAGTGAATGATATATCATGGTACAAACAAAGCAAGAATGGAGTGAGCCAATGGGGCAATTTATTACACAAGCATATCTATGGGTATCATTATCATGAACCCATGGAGATGACATGAGCTGGGGATGGGTTCACTATACAAGGCAAAGTCCTGGGGAAAGTACAGTCAAGTTCGCTGTGAATAAGGCACCAATTGATCAATGTCATCTGCTGCTCAAAATTGAATGGTTTACAGGTAACTTTCTGCTGGGTTCTACCTAAATACCTGTTGCAGGCCTTTCCTGATTGGTATAACAAAAAAATAATATATCAAAAAAAACAATTTGAACATTTGAAATGGTGAAAAGTATAGAAAATATAATTAACCGAATAGACTAGCAATGTAACTAAATTTGGGTAAATGATGTGCAGGTTCTACCACTAATTATCAACAAAATGTCTAGAACTGCATAACTAAGAGTTGTCCATATTCTGTAATTTATGGAGTATCATTATTTCATTTCAAGATATCACCTCCAAAACTGCTGCCTATTAGATCAACAAATGCTTTATTCATGCATACTGCTAATTAACATGCTTAGTTCAGTTCAGATGCTTATACAAAAATCCGTGAGAATTGAGAGTTGAGAGACCATCCTGTCCATTATGCATAAACTAGAAATATCATATTTTGTCATCATCCAATTGTCTTAAGCACTAATACAATTTATTCAAAAATTACTACTATGACATTGGTAATTTTGTTATCATACCTACGAAATACTCCATCATCTATCCAAGGCCCATTTGCACTTGACTCAAAGACCAAGGAAAAGAAATAAAGTCTCTCCCATCATTAATCTCCGGAGAAACATGTGAGGAATTTATTGCTCGCACAGATGTCAAAGTGACGATTTAGTGTTTTCCAATGCAAAAACACAAGTAGGCCTTGCATAAATGGAATTTTCAGATTTCAAAATAGGCCTTGGATAAATGGATGGAGGGAGTAGCAACTAACACTTACAATCATGTCCATTATTATTGCTTATGCGAGTGGCTTTATCAGTAAGTAGGTTAGAATGACACAGATAACCGTTTATACGATCCTTATACCTCAATGGTCATATACAATATTGTTGTAAGAAACTAACCATGAACTGTATTATTTCAGACAAAACCAAAAAAATCATACACCAACACAACTCCAATAGTTATAAGGATCTCATATTTTGCAAAGAACCATGAGTGACATTTTTTTACCATACTAGCACATGTAAGCAATATTTTAAGTCAATTCAGTGAATACTTTCAAACCTATTGCTGGAGTAGTTTTCCAATATACACCCTTCTGTTGTATCATAACCAATTAGTAGTCAATCCACAATGCAAATGGCATAAAAAACATCCTATGGACACAACAGTGAATGCTAGAGCTCTTAGGAATTAGCACAAGTGGCAATAAGTTATAACTTTCTAACCATACAGTCGAATTTATGACAAGCTAGGGTTCTTCCCACAAAAAACTGATACCTAATGGCCATAGTTAGCAATTCAAAATGCAGCAGATAACTTAACCATGGGGTTCAAAGTTCAAACCATCCTAGTGTTGGGACATTTTATAATTATACAACATTGTGCCTCCACTAGTGACAGCTTTTCAGCCTCCTAGATATTTTACTCCATAACAGAATGGCAAATCAACCAGCAATACAGATCTGTATACCCTTGGCCTTACTCTCTCTAGATATTTTACTCCTGACAACAACAATATTGTGCAATGTAAGGAAATCAAGTCCGAGAAATCCCATCTCACCAATGCCAGCGCATGGCACGCACTTGCAGATGGTCTCCTTGCCCCTCTTCCGGAAGTAGCTGACCAGCCCCGTCCCCTGGCAGCTCCGGCACTTGCCCGTCCACTCGTACGAAATCGTCTTGCAATCCTACAACCCAAATCCACACATCCCAAACTCATCACCTCGCCAAATAGAAATTGAAGCTACCAACCTCAGCCGGCCGCACTCACCTCGATCTCAACGTCGCAGCTGAGCCGGCGGTCGAGCTCCTCCCGCGACATGGGCTCGGTCCCTGGCACGGTCATGGGGATCGGAAGCGGCTCCACGTCGTCGACCAGGTAGCTCTCCTTGTCCCTGGACCACCGCTCCCACCACCTCTTCCTCTTACCCTTCTCCTCCTCGGTGCCCTCCTTGGCCTTGACACGAACGCCAGGGTCGCGCGCGGCGACGCGGCCTCCGGGGGAGGTGGACGGGTCCGTTTCCGGAGGGCGGCGTGGGCGGAACCAGTCCGGGGATGGGGCGGCGCCGGTGGTATTGGCGGCGGCCGGAGGCTGCGGGAGCCGAGGGTGGCGGTGGAGCCGGAGGGAGGGATTGGGGCGGGAGGAGAGGATCGGGGCGGGGTTCGCTGGAGTCGTCATGGGGACGACAGGAGTTTTGGGGTTTGGGAGGCGGCGGTCATCGCCGGCGGCGAGGCGGGACTAGGAGTGCCAGAGACGGTTAAGCGCGGAGATGAGGCGATCGATAATCGAGCAGACACGACGACACGAGGGAGTATGTGGAGATAATCTTGGGGACTCTTGAGGCAGGTAAACGGGCTGTGGGCTGACAGATTTTGGGCTTAGTGACCCAAGCAACTAGCATTCTTGTTTTTATCGTTTGATTAAAGCCACTATTTTGTTTTTTCGATGAACAAAATTACATCTTTACTGGAACAGAAATAAAGTTACATCTTGGCAATACATACAGATTTACAAAAAAAAACACGGAAGAAAAAGAATGAACAAAAATGTCTGCAGTACCAGAAAGTGAGTAAGAAACGGAACACCGTGACATCAGATCAGCAGTCAAATAATTTTGTCTTCCTTGTGTTATTAACATATTATTGTTAGCTAAGGTTGTTCCCAGGTGTGCACCTATCAATTCACAACAAGTTATTAGTCATCTACTGCAGGACATGAGTACAATTAATCAGACTCACAAATACAATCACTTACTTGAATCTGAAGCTAATGTCCAGCATCGCTCTGTTCCTTATGCTGCTTGGGATTGTCCCTTGTAGGTTATTGTTCTGCACAGACCTGTCAAATAAGAATCATTCGAGTGATCAGTAGGTTAAATACCCAGGATTGTCGTCGAGTAATGGAGAAACTACTTTTGTAGACATGTACTCACAGTTCCTCAAGTCTCGTTAAGTTTCCAAGCGATTCAGGGAGCGGTCCTGTCAGTCCATTGTCCTCCAGATGCCTTCAAGATTCCAGTCAGCAACGCAACGAGATCAGTAAAC
Organism: Cenchrus americanus; assembly: GCA_947561735.1. Taxonomy (NCBI): domain Eukaryota; kingdom Viridiplantae; phylum Streptophyta; class Magnoliopsida; order Poales; family Poaceae; genus Cenchrus; species Cenchrus americanus. The sequence continues at coordinate 76,110,529 of OX387245.1, read as the reverse complement.
GAAGCATCCAGTATTCCAAAATCTTCAGTGTTTGATTATCCAGAAGTGATATTTAGCAGTTCGGTAATTACCCATTGCGGTACTTACAAAGAGACAAGATGATGCAGGGGGCTCATATCTGGAATAGGCCCAGTTAGGTTGTTTCCCACAAGCCAACTGCAACAATCATGGCTCCAGTTTAGCAATTTGTTTGTTTCTTCGCTGTTAGTATATGCATATCAGTTTGTTTGAAGAGGCTTACATGCTGGAAATTGCAGTCAGGTTGGCGATGTGGTCAGATATAGATCCTCCAACTCTGTAATTTGTGAGGTTGCTGCAGTGCAAATGTGCAATGACCATTGTCAGTTTTTCAGAAATCGACAAGAGAACATCTGTAGACTTGTTTCTACACTGTACTGTAGATTCTACAGTATGGTTTTTCTGAGCTAATTGTTATCTTGCCGAAGTACGAGCAACTTACATAGCAATTACTCTTGCAAGTGCATCTTCGTTGCAGGTGACACCAGTCCAGGAGTTCCCCTTGGGCAAGCAGGGATCGCCTCTCCAGTCTGACGGTGGGTTCCGGAATCCTCTGGCCAGCGCCTCCATGCCGATCACTGCAGCAAGAAGATGAATTCGTTTGCTGATCAGGTCTTGTGAGCAAAGAAACAGGGAATCAAACATGGTGATGGAAAGTGCACTGATCAGGTTACCGTCTCTGGGATGCGTCCTCCCTCCGAGGGGAACGATCATCATGAGCTCTGCCGCGTTGATCACCGGTCCGACCGGGGAGTCCGGCACCGGCGTCAGCGTGATCCTAGTCTGCCCGGACAGCGGCCACTCGGCGCCGTACACCATTGTCCCCGTCGTGGAGACGTTCAGGCTGGTGAAGAAGGGCTGGCCGTTGACCGCGACGTCGAAGACCCTCCAGCTGAGCGCGCTCGGGGCCCGGTTGTCCTGGAAGTACAGCGCCAGGTAGTAGCTCGCGGCGGGGAGTGCCGCCGGCGGCCACTGGAGGTCGAGGCTCTTGCCTCGGCTTGCCGTCAATCCTCGCCGGAACACGGCCTCGGGGGGCTTGTTCCAGAACGCCTCCGTCGCCACGCTCGCCTGGCTCTCCACCACCGGGATGTTCCCGCCGCTGTACGCCTCCCAGTACCGGTTGAAACGGTCACCTGGATATCTAGAACGCACATTTGGCGCGAACACGGTCAGACCGCCGTACTTCGCTGCCGAGGCATCCATGAATGGCGTGGGCGCGTGGCGCCCGGATCGTCTTGCTTGCTTACCCAATGGCCGAGCCGTCGTGGCCGAAGCTGTGGCGCGCGATGGTGCTGAGCGCGTAGGCGGTGAAGTTGACGGCGCTGTACACGGATCCCTCCAGCGGCACGACCTCGAGCGCGGAGATGAAGGGGCTCCGTCCGGGCGCGGTGGCGCCGCTCCTGGCGAGGCAGACGCTGACCTGCTTCCCGGCGGCCTCCACGACGGCCTCGTAGTACGTGGCGAGACCCCTGGCGAAGTCCGCCGCCGTGTCCACCGCGCTCCACCGCGTGCCGTCGATGATCTGGTCGAACACCGGCGGTGCCCGACCGCCGTCGAACCCGCCGTAGTAGTAGGTCGTGCGGACCAGGTACCTGGCGTGCCTCTCCGCGGGGAGCACGTAGCAGTGCTTCCTGGCGGACGCGTCCAGGAAGTACCGGAGCGACGAGAGCATCGGCGCCATCAACCCCCGGGAGTCGCCGAGCTCCGCAGCCTTGCCGGTGTGGACGAACGCGCCGTCAGGGACCCACGTCACGTTCCCGGCGACCTTCGCCGACGTCGCGCCGCAGCTTATCTGGTACCCTGCGAGCGAACGGAGGGGTACTCAGCTACTCGTGATCTCGTACTAGAGTGCGCGGGGGGGCATGCACGACACTCTGTTGCAGCGTCGAAGATAGAGAGCCTCACCGGACAGGGCGGCATCGGCGGCGCCGGCGAGGAGGACGAGGGCGCCGGCGAGGAGGGAGAAGGGGATCATTGGTGGTGCTGGACTGGAAGTGGGTCCTCCAATGATGGCTGCTAGCTGTGCAGCCCGCGACAAAAGACGCGGATTTGGATTGGAAGGGGAGGCAGCAGCGCAACGGCACCGAGAAGGAAGCAACGACCAGACAACAGCTACGGTTGCCTCCGGCTCGCGACTTTTGTTTCGTTTTGCTCGGCCGGCAGCTTCTTCAGGAGCCGAGTCCTTCAAACGCCCACATGTTCCTCTCTCTTTCTCACACACGCCGGACCCGTTCCAATTCTCGTAGCGGCGATTCGTTGGGGGCAATAAATAAAAGAATAATCTCCGGCTCCGGCTCCGGCACTGGCACCGGCTGGCTTAATATTTGGCGGAGCGGAGATGGAATGCCATTTGGGTGGGATTTGCTTGGATGGAAAGCATTTGGCACGGCGGGGCGCTCGAGCTCCATCGGGCTGGATGCCATATGATTCGTTGCGTCTCGCGATACCCGGCGGACGTGGGGGGCGTTTTGTTCCTTGCTTGCGCCAGTCCAGCTGCATCTCTTCTCCGCAGGCAGATTGGCGTTTGATCCTTTCGTGCAGGAGGACGTCGTGCTTGGATCAACGGCGCAACTAACATCAAGGGACGCGTCGGCCGCTGTCGCTCGCTCAGTCGCTGTCTCGTTCCACGCCACGCGGATTAGGACTTTTTCGAGGGGGGCATTTAACGGAGCGTCGTGGTCGTCCCCGGATGGCTCGCTGCGGAGCCACGAAGCCGGCACCAACGATTCAACGTGGTGTCCACTGTCGACGTGATTGGTTCAACTTCAACACGGGATTTTATTTATCTATAATATTATTATTCCAATAATAACGGGATGAGATGCAAGGTCACTTTTTTAACCATTTTAAATAATATTTTTAAAATAATTCTTCTGGATAGATACTTCTATCTCATGGTCTTTCAGTCACCCGCATGGTGGGACAAAGTAACGTTATCACGGCGCGTGTACTGATGCGACAAGCTTGCCACGATGGCACGACGAGATGGCATGGACTTCTCTTATCGCGCTACTGCATGTGGTGGCGTTACAACGTGATTTAGTCGTGCCACTTTGCATGACCTGCCCACTCTAGCTTAATTTTCACTTTGAATTATCAAAATAAAATAGTGTTTGAGCTTTTAGTGCTAAGAAATTTGGTATGCGATTTTTTAATCCAAAAATGAGTTGGTGGTGGGTTAGAGGCCGAGTAAAGTAGGGTCTCAACATACTGCTGCACAATCCAGCTATTCAATGGTAACACAAACATATGGAATCATCCATGGTGCCCTTTGTGGCAAAATATGCACGACCTTCTCAATCTGGAACAACAAACTTATCAAATTCCAAACAATGGGATGCAATGAAAATCTCAACTCTTTTTGGGCAACAAGCTGCCACTGTTATTTTGCTGGTACCTATCATTACTGCGCAAGGGCAAGATATGCTCTGCTGGACACCAACTTCATCAGGGATCTGCACCTCAAAGAGTGCTTACAAGCAACTGGCTGTACAGCAAAGGGGTGCGACAATCCCCACTCACACTCCTCGTCAGGTACTTGAGCTACTCCCTCCGTCCCGTAAAAGATAGTCGCCGGACAAAAAACTCCCAACCCAATGCAAGTAGCAAAAGTCACTGCTACCCCTAGACCTTCGACAGCGACACGGAGAGAGAAATCGCCGTGAATCCTGTCAAAGCTCGCCGCGCCGGCCGCGCGTCCCCGCCGGAATTCGACACGCCGGCCGCTCCACTGCTGACTGCTTCTTGACGGCGTCGGCGTACGCGGCGGCGGCGGCACCGTGTACGACCCCCGCCATGAGCCCGTGCAGCTCCTGCTTGAGCCCCTTGGCCTTCACGGCGGAGAGCGGCCCGCCGGAACAAGTTGACGCCGCCCGCCGCGCCCGCGGAGGAAGAGGGCCGACAAGGAGGAGAGGCACCCCTCTGCTGCACAGGGGATTGCGCCATGGTTGGCGGCGAGCACCTCCATCGCCAGTGCAACTCCCTCAGTCGCGCCTCCCGCCGTGGAGCCTCTGCCGCCATCGTCGTCGTCGGTGCTGGGGAGGGGCGCGCGCGGTGGCGGCCGTAGGCGATGCGGAGGCCGGGGTTGGAGCTCCGAGATCCGCCTCCGAGCTCGACGCCGGTCTTTGGATGAGGCTAGGTCCGTCAGCCGTCGGTGGGTGGGTGGAGGCTGGGTCCGTCGCGTGGCTGCTCGCCCAGCTCCCCAAGATCTCACGGACCCACTGCGCCGCGCACCCCGACAAGCTCCACGCGGCGTCACGTTGCAAGCACGACGGCGGCGGGGAGGAGGAGATGTTGCCGGGCATGGGCGCGCGCGGTGCTCTGACGCTCTGTGCTCGCGGCGGATTATCCCGCAGGGAGACCGTCGGTGGGTGGGTGGAGGTTGGAGATAAGATTCGATTTTTTTACTGCCTTTGTGTGGTGCGTTCCCTTCCTGCTTTCGCGAATCGATTTTTTAACTAGCCTGTGGTGCGGCACAGCAGCAGCTAGCACGTACTCCATGCTAGCGAGCGACGATGATTACGAGACTGAGCGCTGTAGCCTCCGCGACCGTCATTGCGGGACGGAGGGAGTACTTCGCAAGGTATGGGATGACAAATTAGTACAACCTCAGCTCAAAATCTTTGCCTCGCGCTTGCTACATCTTGCTTTAGGTACTGCTTCCAGAGTAAATCGCATTATGCCAGCTGTTAGTGCGATTTGTTTGTAGGTGTGGAAAGTAGTCCCGACACTAACTAGTAAGAGCGCTGAGATCTATCTCTCGATGGCCGGTGCTAAGCAACACAATGACACGAGTTTATCCTGGTTCCGGCCGTGGGCCGTACGTCCAGCAGGGGTGCGCTCGGGGCGCTATATTGCGTTGCACCGTGGTGCTTACAGAGGGGAGCTACAAGCAAGGAGGGAGAGGAGGAGAAGCCTCCAAGTTCCTGAGATTTGATTGAGGCGAAGTGCCAATATCGTGGTAAAGGCGGAAATGTGCAAGTAAGCAGCTATCCGTCGTCCCCTGCGGCCAGGGGACCGCCTCCTCCTTTATAGGCCAAGGGGAGGCGGTTTACAATCGTACCGCACAGTTCTAAGTGCTACATATGGCGGCATGGCGCACAATGTCGCGGAGGTGATGGTTGTCCTGGCGAATCTTGCTCCCGACGGGCGTCGTGGCAAGTCATGCACCCGTCCAGGAGCGGCTTCGAGGGTGGTTGCATGGGAGCTTCCCGTTTGGTCGCCGTTCGTATGCTGACTCGAGGGCTCATCTGACGGAAGGTCGTAGGGTGCACAACAACGTGCGTGGCGATGTCTCGCTGTCCCGGGATGGTGCTGCAGTGCCCGAGATGGTGGCACAGCGGCGGGGATGGTCGCACAGGGCCGGAGGTGACGGAGGAGACGCGCTCCACTGGTGTGATGTCACGGTGTTGTCCTGCGTGGGCGCGAGGCAGGCATCCGTACCTCTTTCGAGGGTTCCGTCGTCCTCTTTCGAGGGGTGCAATGTGGAGGCCATACGGGAGTGGGCGGCATAGTGTCACGGAATTGACACCGGCCTTCCCGCACAGCTCCCGCACAGTGCCGAGCAGGGTCGAGGGGCACCTCCTTCGTCTGCTCGGCAGCCTCGAAGTTGCTGATGTGCTTGGCAGAGGAGTCGAGGCCCTCGTTGGCCAGCTTCTCCATATCTGCGACAAGCGTCTCATCGAGCGCCAAGGCCTCTGCGTGCTCCATGCACTCGATGTCGCAGTCGAAGGCGTGCTCGATTGATGAGCCCACGGTGATGAAACCCTTTGGTACCGACATCTTCATCTTGAGGCAGGTGTAGTTCAGGACCGCCATGAACTTGGCGTAGCACGAACGCACAAGGATGGCGTGGTACGCACCCCTGAACCCCACCACCTCGAAGGTGAGGGTTTCCTTGCGGAAATTGTCCGGCGTGCTGAACCAGACTGGCAGATCGATCTGCCCGAGGGGCTGGACGCGCTTGCCTAGCGCGACGCCATGGAACGGCATCGTGCTGGGCCGCAGCTGGTCCAACCTGACCCCCATTAGCCGCAGGGTATGTGTGTACAGGATGTTGAGGCTGCTGCCTCCGTCCATTAGCACCTTGGAGAACCGCGAGTTGCCGATGACTAGATCGACAACCAGCAGGTACTGCCCTGGGTTGGGGGTGTGGTTCGGGTGATCCTCGCAGCTGAAGGTGATGGCATCCTCCGACCTGTCGAGGAAGGAAGGAGGAGCCTTCTTTGCAGCGAGGACCTCATGCCGCTCCCGCTTGCGCTGGCTATTGGACATGTCCACGGTCGGTCCCCCGAAGATGAGGAAGACGTTCTCCACTGCTGGAAAGCCGCCGTCACCCCCATCTCCATTATCCTTCTTGGCCTCACCTTCCTTCGCAGTGGTGCGGCTGTAGTACTTCTTGAGCATGTCGCACTGCTCGAGGGTATGGTTGACGAGAGTCTTGTGGTACGGGCATGGCTTCTTCAGCATGTCGTTGAACACGTCGGGGCCTCGAGGAGCCGCTCGAGGGCCCTTGCGGGCCGGGTCGACTGCGAGGGCCTCATCCTTGTCGTCGTCGCGCCCCTGCGCACACGCATCGCGACGGGGCTTCTTGGCCTTCTTGCTCCGCTTGTGCTTCTGCTAGGGCTCCTTGGACTTGCTGCCATCCGCGGGCGCGTCGTTTGCGCGCTTGCCTTTCTTGCCGTCGAAGATGGCCCCCACCGCCTCCTCGCCGGAAGTGAAGCTGGTGGCGATGTCGAACAGCTCGTTGGAGTCGATCGGCAGGCTCCACCCGAGCTCGCGCACGAGGTCCTGGCAGGTCGTGCCCTCGAGGAAGGTGTGCATGATCTCGAACTGAGCCACGCTTGGGAGCTCGGTGCAGCGCTTGGAGAAGCGTCGAATGAAGTCCTGGAGCAACTCGTCGGGCTTTTGGGTGCACGCTGTAGGTCCCACGAGTTCTCAAGACGCATGTACGTGCCTTGGAAGTTCCCTGCGAACGTGCGGACCAAATTGTCTAGTTGTGGATCTAGCTAGGCAGCAGGAGTTCAAGCCACGTTCGTGCTGAGTCCGCGAGGTGCGGTGGCAGATTGCGGATGATCATTTCGTCGGTGGTGGCGCCGCCCATCTGGCAGGCTAGACGGTAGTCGTTAAGCCATACACGAGGGTCTGTCTCCCCCGTGTACTTGTCAATCGAGGTGGCCTGGCGGAAGCGCTGGGGGAAGTTGCCGCGCGGATCTCCCGGCTGAACACACGGGTTCCCGGGGGTTCCGGCGTCGGTGAGCGATCTTCTCGGCTGTCGTAGCGACCGCCCCACCGAGGTTGGTAGCCCGCCGCCGCCTGAGCTTCCGCGTCGCCCTTTCAGCAAGCGTTGATGATGTTGCGGGCGTCGCCCACACGTATCAAGGATCCGCTCCCCTGACCGACATTCTGTCCTGGTTGGCTGTGGTTGCCCCGCCGCACCGCCCGCGTGGATGGACGCCTCTTGGCCTTGGGCGCCGCCGTCGTCCCGCGCACTGCCCTGCTGGTGTATGCGGGATGCCGAGCTTTCGGCCTGTTGCACAGCCGCCTGCTCGATGTGAGCCTGCACCTCGCGGTGCAGGTTACGCGCCTCAGGTGTCGAGGGCGCGTGCATGGCTCGGAGCAGCGTCGTTGCTGCAATGAGCTTTTGGCTCGCGCGCGGTGGCATGTTCGGATCGTCGACGTTGAAGTCGGTGTTGATACACTCACGGGCCTGGTTGCCCAGCTTGCGCACACATTCGCCGCGCGCTGAGGCCTCCCCGGCGATGGCGACGCGCGGAAGCCGCACCGCGTGGTACTCCTCCGCGATCTTAGCTTCGAGCTTGCGTGCTTGGGCCAGTTGCGCGTTGATGCTTATGCCCCCTGTCGGCGAGGCGGGGGGGGGGGGGGCGCTCGGCCCCGGGTTTTGGGGTGCGTCTCCGTCGCCAGCTCCTGCCCCGCTCGCGCCGTCGGCCTGGTCGTCGACAATAACCATGAAGCACTCGCGTGCTGGGTCATAGCTTTCAGCACTGGAGTCGTCGGAGTAGCCAAACTAGTAGTCTGCAGCGTCGAGGAACCGCTGGAACATCACTGGGTCCGGCACGCCGGAGAAGTCCCACTCGGCATACCCGTGTGAGGTCGCAGGGGGCAGCTCGCTGTCTGAGCCATGATACGACTCGTCGTTGGTGGTGGCGATGAGGTTCCGGACCGCCTGCAGGTGATGGCCAGGAAGGTCCTCGTACGCCGCCATGTCGATGCTGGCGGATGAAGCATATGTTGCCGCGGCGTTGCACATCCCGTAGGGGAACTACATCCCTGCGGCCGCGCGCTCCCCCGGGGGTGCCATTGTCTCGTCGGTGGGCGTGTCGCCCCGTGCGGCGGTGCGCACGGCCCGACGTCGCTCCATTCGTGCCTGGCGCGAGCGCTGGCCTGAGCGCCGTCGGCATCGGGGTGCCGAAGTGCCCGCAGTATCCACCTGGGAGGGTGCTGGAGTGTCTGCAGCAGACATGGCGGGAATGGGGCCTGGCCCAGTCGACCACCACAGGTGGAGCTCATCGCGGTTGGTGATGCGCATGAGGTAGTCATTCCCCATGGCCTGAAAGTTCAAGATCCTGAACCGGATTTCGAATCCGGCCGGGAGGGGGTCCGAGCTGTCTATGGAGTCCCTATACTTGGTGCAGATCACCATCGAGATGGCTGGTGGGAAGATGATCTTCAACGCAGTACCCCTACCTGCGCGCCAACTGTCAGTGCGGAAAGTAGTCCCGACACTAACTAATAAGAGCGATCTATCTCTCGATGGTCGGTGCTAACACTACTAGATTTTCCCCCTAATGCAACGCACAAAATGTGTTGCAATATGCCATATTTGGTTGCAATAGACACAATTGCAACCAAATTATTCCATGGGCCATGGGATGCGAAAGGCCGCGTTGCATTAGGGTATTGCGTCGTTGTCCATCTAGTGGTTGCCAAAGTTTTTTTGTTGCAACGTAACGCAACGTTGCAATTAGGGTTTTTTACAACACTTGTTTTGGTTGCAAAGTGTACTATTGCGACACATCTGCGGTGTTGCCAAAGGTGCAATTGCAACGTTTCTATTTCGTTGCAAGTTATAGTATTGCTACGCACTGACTTTGGTTGCTATTGGTTGAACCTCGTCTATTACCACGAAAGTAATTTGGTTGGAATATGTAGTATTGTCTGATGCCACGAAATTGGTTAGTTGCTATAGGTGGTCTCCTCTATTGCCACAAAAGTTGATTTCGATGTGATAGGTAGCATTGTACGATGCCACGATATTGGTTACGTTGCTTTAGGTGGTATCCTCTATTGCCACGTAATTTGATTGGTTGTAATATGTGGTCCTCTATTATTGCTTCGAAATTTGGTTGGTTGCCAAAAGTTAAAGTCTTTATTACAACGTTTCTATTAGGGTTGCTACAAGTGCACTATCTATTGCCACGCTCATTTTGTGTTGCTACAAGTTGAACTTCTTATTACCACGTTCCTATTTAGGGTTGCTTCAAGTACACCATACTATTGCCACGTTCCCTTTGTGTTGCTACAAGTTGAATTTCTTATTACCACGTTCGTATTAGGGGTGCTACAAGTGCACCTTACTATTGCCACGCTACTTTTTGGCAACGAAAAACACCGATGTATTCGCCACGCTCATTTATGTAGCGAGCGGTAATTGCGGCATTAATTAACATCGACGAGATAAATATAACAATGCATCTATAGTTAATTAACCAACATTGAACCATCCACCGAGTTAATTACATGACTCATGAAGTACTTAAATACCGAAAAGTTTGGCACGGGACATTGTTTCAACACATAGTAGACAAATTTGCTAGGACATGAAGAACTTGGTCCGCCAATTGTTACTTGGAGATGATCCCAACACTTGATCAAAGAAAGGGGGATTCAATGCAAGGAGGTGTCATCACCTGTAAAGAATCAACAAAATTTTTAAGCTAGCATCAATTAATCTCTAATATTGGAATTTGTGAAACAACAACATATAGCAACAAACCAAAGATTGATTGTGATTCATAAAAATAGCATAATGACATCAAATAATTACCACAACCATAAACACACTTTGACAGTTGAAACATGAATTACATTCACAGCAGTAAGAGTTGTTGAAAAAAGCTTCACCTCATGTCTTTTTGGTGCTTTGTCGTCTCCTTTGTGCAACTTGTACCTGTAGCTGTTGAGAAGAAATTTGTCTAACGGTGGATTGAGTTTCAGGATTGTTAACACCACCTTTAGTGCTTCGGTTTTGCGAAATACTTGTTTTCGAGCTTCTTCGATTCCTTCTCCTATGAACGAATCATTTGGAAGGACAAGATTAGGCGTAATTTCATCGAAGAATCGATGATATGTACTAGTAAAAAGTTGTGAATTCGAGAACAACTTCGAGTACACGAGAGCACATTCACGGAGTACGGTTGTACATTCCCGGATGTAGGAATTGATGGTTCCGCCGCCACGTTGTCCGCGGATTCGGCGACAAGGTTGTTTCTGTCGGGTGATTGATGCAACCGCCGCCATGTCGGCGGCATTCGGTGACATTGTTGCTTGGGCATGGTTGTACGGATATTGGCTGGTCAACCTACCAAAGGATACAAACATTCATATATAGAACCCAAGGAAAGAAACGCATTCATGCAAATAGCTTGACCGCACTGTGGAACTTGTGATTGTCCATTTGATGCTTGCGCATTGATAGGAACTCTTGCCTAAGTCGTTGTAGATCCGCTCGCCTTCTCTTTTCACTTTCTTCAAGTTGGCGTGCATGTTCTCTCCTTTCTGCTTCCCTTTCTTCTTCCCATCCTGACATTTTTTCTTGTAGCTGCCCAAATGCGTCCATGAGCTCGACATGTTCCTCATGCTGTAGCTCTTCCCTACGAATTTTTTCCTCGCGCTCCGCATTGAGCAGCTGCCTTCTAGTTGGGTTTTTTGCCAGGTACCCGTTTCCATGCAACTTGGTTGATTTGCACTTCGTGACTTCTTTGTAGGCTTTTTGGAACATCTCGTTTTTTTCCTTTTGGGAAACAAAGTTGTTGTCCGCATTTGATTCCGCCTCAGGCAATAACGCCGCTTGTGGTGTCCTAACATTTGCAAGGCACGGGTGGAGGAGTTAGTTGAACAAGAGATTGGTTGCATTCTATAGTTGCATAAGCCTATGTATAGTAATGTATGTACTAATTCATTGAGAACTCACATAGACATTTTTAGATTGTTCGTCCGTCCAAGACCCCTGGTTAGTGTGAGTTATCCACCAAAGTTCCATATCATCGGGCTCTTCACCGGTTTCGGGTCTCTCGTTATGCCAAGAAAATAACAAATTAATGTTCTTCATCCCGCAAGACAGATTGGAGATGTGCTTGTCCAGCTTATTACCTTCTCATAGGCCGCGGCGAGAATAAGGCTTAGCGCCTGACAAATGTCTTGTCATTTGTTGGCATCGAATCGCAGAATTTTGTGTGCTCCTTTCCTATACAATGTAAAGTTATGAACAAAAATCTTAAAGACTCAGACATTGCCATTTGAATGAAAAATGTAGTGGTCAGAAATCGTAATTAACAATGTGGAACAAACCTTGAATTTAGCAAGATCTTGAAATACTTCAACGAGATAGTGCCATTCAACAATATCTAATTTCGTAGGCTTATGTAACATTCTCTCGGTGGTAGCCGTTGTATGTCTTGGTCGTAGCACCGAAAGTTGAACGCCATCCTTTGTAACGCTCCCTAGCAATGGCCCATATCTTTTCCCTTGATTCAAAGCATTATCCTCCATGTCCCACTTTGCTCGTTATATAATCACAATAGCATTCAAATATTGTGTGAGTTCATATGTTAGTTTTTATTTGAATTGTACCGAAAAGCAAAGTCTATTATTACCAATACATCGGTTGCTATTGCGTTTTTGACTTCTTCCCTAACATTTTTCCATGATTTCACTCCAATGATAGGAGCCCTTTTCCTTGTATACATGACCACTTCATCAACGAATGAGCGGTAGTTATCACCTACCGGTCCTCCATGTTTAGAGAATTGAATGTCTAGCTCGTCGCTTGCCCGCCTTGATTCTCTTGGCGATTACCGTCAATGCTCTTACGGGACCGCGTCCTCTTTTTCTTAACTTTTTGTGAGCCTATTCCATGCGAACAACATGCATGTGATAATACCCACAAAATAACCGTATGCACGGACGAGTAATTTCTATGGAACACATGTTACCGGATCCTTGCTCCCGTTGTTTCCAACGCCGAGCATGAGATGGAGGCCGCACCTTGCGGGTGTTGGGTTCATTTCATTCCCTGTGTTGCAAAATGAAGGTGGGGTCCACGTACCGTTCGTGAGAGAATTTAGTGGCATATGATGACCGATCATATTTTGTAGTATGACAAAAAATGGTAATTTGCTTGCAAATTAGGAGAGGGATATTACCGATGTCTTCAAGCGATCCCGCAACATTCATGTATTCTCTGTATGTATCGATTGTGTCATCCCCGAAAATGTCTTTTAATTCCGAAATATAATCCATAATTAATTTCATTCATGTGATCGAACATGCAAATTCGGAGTATAAGTACACAAATATTTGGCTGAAGCATATCTTACCCAAGGTTTTCTTCTCTTGATGCAAATCAGCTAGCCAAAGTTTGTATTCATCTAAGTCACATTCTTCTACTTCTTCTTCATCATCAGCATTTATGTAAGCACTTTTGGATTTCAAAGGTGTTATGGCCATGGTATGGTTTATAGGTATTGGCTCTCTGTTGATAACTAATCTGATCACCATCTCCTCCTTGTGAATCTGTTTCATTCTTTCTACATCGACGTCGTAGTCGATCTCAGTGAGTGTTGCTTCCGCAGTAGAGTCAGGAATTCTAGTCTTGTAGTAAACAATGTCCATCATCCTGTACCCCAGTTTTTGTTTCAGGTTGTTTATGGTTTGTAGGGTGATTTGTGAACCACGAGGGTGACAAGTATGTGTTGTATACGGCTCCCCATCTATACCCTTCTCAATCATATATACGGTCCAAGACCGATCATCTAATGATCTCGCGCATTCATTTCGATGTCATATCAATAACATGTGAAGAAATTTGGTGTGCAAATCGCATGATCAAATGCATGAAATCTAGGGTACCGGTGCGTGCACGGATGCATGAGATGTTGGATGCGATACGAACGAGGGGAAAGATGGAACCACGATACGGCGTACACGGCCTCGGTCGTCTCGTCCCGAGATGAAGGTAAAACATCGTGTCCGCACCTATGTCCACGTCGACGCGTGCTTCATCGTCGCCCGAAGGTGATGATGACCCAAAGAGAGCCCCCGTCGCCCTAGGCCTAGGGGCCATGGTGGCGGTAGGTTCACCAATCGCCGCACCAGGGGTTGTGAACATTCTAGGTAGCATGGCCGACGACGGTGTGCGCTGCGCTTCAGAGGACGTAGGGGTCACCCTTGCCGGCTCCCTCGACGACGGCATCCTCGTGTACGCGTGGCGAGAAGCAGCTTGGCGGCGGCGGCGGCGGTAGTCGTATCGTCTACCCGGCCCCTAACTGTCCGAGTTGTAGATTTGTTTTGCGAGGGGATTCAGGAGGGGAAGTAAAGACGCGCGACTTTTTACTCTTGTAACCTCGGCGTGGTGGCCCCGATCATGGTTGCGCGGTAGTTTGGGCGAAAGTTAAATAATTCGGATGGGAAAAAGCGGCGCCACATTCCAAATCGCCGGCTACCCATTTTTTCCGAACGTTTGGCGTATTTGAGGGATGCATTTTGGTGTGGCCACCGACGGGTGGGTCCCACAAAGTTTACTTCTTGTTTACCACAAAGTTATTGTATATTGGTTACACATTTTTTGATGTGGTCGAGTAAATTTACGAATGTCATATTTGTATAAACTTTAGCGAGACTACCATAAACCCTTTATCGATTTGTACCGAGTAAAATGCATCACACAAATATGTGTAACAAACATAAAGATCGGGTAGCAATCGGTAAGATTTATGACAACCGAGTTTTCACGGGCTAGCTACCCGAGTCACGTTGACACCACACCAACTAAGGATCATCAAAAACATGCTCTACAAGGACACAAATTGTAAAGACACATACATAGTCGAAAGACACAACTTGAGAGACATGCTTTGTGTTTATTAGCCGGATTTCTTCAAAGATGTGACTCGAAATGACGCGAGCCTCTCCGCAAGGTCCCTCGTCACTTGCGGATAAATTTCCCGAACATGAAGAAAGCATTAAACGAACTCGTCGAACAAATGATAACTCAAATCTTGTGCACCGAAACAATGTTTAGCAATCGGTTGAACTTGTAAAACACAAGAAAGAACGCAAACATGTACACCGAAATCCAGAATGTCTTTTAGGGTGCATCATGTGTGGAACTAATTTATCAAGAAATATCAGCAATCACAACTTTTATACCTTCCTTCAGATCATTAACGCTTCCTTGAGTGTGTAGAAGAACCAATCACACTCGTTTCGGATCCTACACTCCTCGCTGAGAACCTACGCCACGAGTACCAAGCATGCCATCCGCGTGGTCGCCACACCCGCGACCCGCACACCGCAAATCGTCGTGGCGAGGTACGGGCGCCGGCACCGGCGACACGGCAATCGCATTCGCATCCGTAAGGGGTAGTGCCACGTCGACGCAATGATCCGGAGCGGCGTTTTGTGCAAGTCAAATTTATCCAAGGAAGCACCGTCGCCCCCTCTTGGGGTGCCTCGACCAAGCGCGGGAGCCGCCCGGCCTCGTCGTCGTCGGCCTCGCCGCTGTTGGGTCTGTAGAGGAAGAGGGAGAGGCCGTACATCGATTCCTTGTGACCCGCCTCCGCGGCGCGCCGTAGCTGGTCGAGGCACGGCGTGATGACGCCACGTGTGTTCCCCAGTACTACGCGGCGCAAGCCGCTCTGGAACAAGGCCTCCGGGTTGCCGACGTCGGCCAGTGTGTTGACGAGCGCCGCGCGATACTCGTGGCCAAGGTAGAATCGACGCCGCAGGACGCGTTTCAGGGCTAGGCGTCGTCCGACCGTGGCGGCGCCGCCCACCACGCACATTGCCTTGCATGTTGCGCGCAGGTTGCGGAGATCCACAATGGCATCCTCTGACTGCGTAGCGACGCGGGAGACGATGTCAATCGTCAGCTCCGTCGGCAGTTCCGGCGGCCTCGACGACGCCTCGTAGCGAGCCACGGAGATCTTTTCCATGGAGTGGTTGCAGTTCGTCACGCACGGTGGGTAATTGGATGTGCGACGTCGTTATCCCCGGCGAGGATGAGGGGAGATGGAAAAGAACCGCCGCCTCCGGATCATGTTGTAGATTGAATTTGGGGGGTCGCGGGGTTCATTGGGTTTTAAGGAAGCTCGCGCTTTCATAGGGAGGACACGGAATCACGGGGTCAATGACGGGTGTACCCGGGCACTAGTTGGCCCACAAATCAGTCTGTACGGAAATTTGACCCCATCTATGGACGGAGTTGCGGGACCCACCTGTAGGATTGTTGCGCCAAGCGTCGGCTCGAACCCGCGAGAGATTTCCCCATTGGACGGAGTTGTGGGCCACTGTCGGCACCCGCATTGGGATGTGTTCTTGAGTTGTTCATGTTCATAATGAACTTGATCATTTGTATCGTTTAATCATAACTTCAAAGTTGTTTATATTTGTCAAATGACGTCCAAATCGGGAAATTTTTTTCCTACATTCTTATGACAACATAATCTAGATCATGGTGTCCACTCCATATCGTGTCACGGCGTACGAGCAATAATAATTTGAAAATAGAACATTTCATAACTAGATTCAAGATTTTCAATCGAAGAGACGACGTCAATTTGAAATGAGATGAATACCAAAGTTTCATAGCTCGTCGAGATGAACAATCTTTATATTGGTTGGATTCTCATTTGAAGAAGTGGTCCTACACATTGTTAGTTAATCCTAGGTTCACTCTCATTGTTTAAGAAACTTGGTCGGAGACATGTCATTTTTGTTCTACGTGATCGTACCCCTTCTTCAAATGAGAATCCAACCAATATAAAGTTTGTTCATCTCGACGAGCTATGAAACTTTGGTATTCATCTCATTTCAAATTGACGTCGTCTACTGATTGAAAATCTTGAATCTAGTTATGAAATGTTCTATTTTCAAATTATTATTGCTCAGACGCTGTGACACGATATGGAGTGGACACCATGATCTAGATTATGTTGTCATAAGAATGTAGGAAAAAAATTTCCCGATTTGGACGTCATTTGACAAATATAAACAACTTTGAAGTTATGATTAAACGATACAAATGATCAAGTTCATTATGAACATGAACAACTCAAGAACACATCCCAATCTAGGTGCCGACAGTGGGGCCCACAACTCGTCCAATGAGGAAATCTCTCGCGGGTTCAAAGCGGCGACGCTTGGCGCAACAATCCTACCGACAGTGGGTCCCGCAACTCGTCCATAGATGGGGTCACCCGAGTCAAATTTCCGTACGGACCGATTTGTGGGCCAACAAGTGGCCGGGTAGACCCGTCATTGACCCTTGGTAACCGCCCCACCCCCGCCGAGTTAGTGGGGTCGCGTCCCCGCAATGGGATATTCTCGCCTTTTAGTCATTGATCCGTGGGCCCCACACGGCGGTGGTACGAATGCGGTTGCCCCGACGCGAGTTATATAACCGCGGGGCCTCGCCGTGTTTTCCAATCCCGCTCCTTTGCACCGCGCCGCTCTCGTCGATCTTGAGTAGCCGCTCGTCTCCGGCCCCCTCGACTCCCCGCGCGCATCTATGGCCGGGAGAGAAGCGCCCCGCGAAGAGGCCCCCGGGGGTTCGTCGCCCCGTCGGTCCCGCCGCGTCTCCGTCGGTTGCTTTCTCGCCGGGGGTGAGTGTCTTCCGTCTCCATAATTTCCGTGCTCGCCGAGGATCCGATGCTGTCATTCTTCTTCGTTTCCTAGTGCGACATATGGCCGGGTCCTTCGGGCCGGGCGCGGCGCCTCCGTCCGGTGGATCTTCGTCGTCGGAATCTCGGAGCTTGTCTTCTTCCTCATCTCGGGCGACGCCCCCGTTCGTCGGGAGGCCGGGGCTCGGCAGAGGAGGGCGGCGAGGACGCGGCGTCGTCTAGACGACGCGCCGCGCAAGGTACGGGACCCGGAGGGGACCGGGATGCGATGCACACCGCCCTTCGGGCGGGCCGAGACGGAGACGGCCCGAAGTTCGCGCCGCCAAGGCCGATGTGGAGGCCCGCCGCTTTGGTGAGTTCCCGTATTCCGTCGGTGCACGCCGCCCACTAGGCTCTTGTTTGACTCGTCGCCATTGTTTCTTGCCTCGCCCGAGGAGGCGGAGGCGTCTATCCGCCGCGAGCAGGGCGGAGGAGCCTGCGCCGCCGCCCGAACGATGCGGAGGATCGCCACGATGAACTTACGCGCGCGGCGGAGGTCGCCGTCACGGTGGTCGGCCGGGGCTCCGCCTGGCCGCCCGACCGTCTTCGCGCGCTCCCAAGGCGTGTCAAGGAGGCGGTGCGTGCCGGTGCGCGCCGGGGGGAGCCGCCCGCGCGCTCGCGACGGCGGACACACAAGTCGACTTTCCCTTGGCCGATCCGCGGCCCGAGTGGCCGTTCCCGCCGGATCGGCACCGGCACTACGCGCCGCACTTCCCCATTGCGGCCGATGCCGCCGCCTCGGGGGTTGACATCGACGGCGTGCTTCGCGACGGCGCCGCTGCCGACATTGGCGGCCTGTAACTCACCTTTCTAAGATTAATCTGTACCGGCCCCTCGTGGCCGAGGAAATCGAACTTCGCATTGTTCCTTGTTTGTGCCATTGCGATTTTTGTTCATGGCGCGGGGGGGGGGGGGGGGGGCGTGGTCGGGTGTACGAAACAAACTACTCTGGCCCCCCGTGCCGTCTTGTCACCCGTCACAGCAGCTGACACGTGCGCAGTAGGAGGCTAGGAGCTTCGTTGAACAGGCGTCCAGGGCACTCGAGTAGAGTACGTAGGACTGAACGCGTGGGAGATCGCGAGGCGGAGCGCTGCGTTTCTTCTTCCGTTCGCATCTAAATAAAATTAGCCCCAAGAATCTTTCATAAATGGAACACTAAATATAATTTATTTGTAAAACCTTTTCACGTGTCAGCGTAACTTTGTGTGACGAATCTAATGAACCTACTTAATCCAGTATTTAGCTACAAATTTTGAAAGTAGTTTTGAAAATAACTTACTATAATACTTGTAATTAATGGTGCACCTCCATGGAGTAGTAAATGTAGATGAAATCTAAAACTACATAAATAATTTGGATCTACTTTGCGATACAGAGCTTTTCGCAAACCTTTTCAGACATCAAACCCTTAGTGTGATTTTGCATGCAACTATCCGGTGCGAGGTGAAGCGTTGCGGCCGGACCACGACTCCCCGTGCGCGCGCGTGCGTGTAGCAAGTTAATTAGGAACCGCCGCCCCTTCGTCTTGCCGGTTGTCTTCAAATCTTGCCATGCCCATTGCTTCGGCAACCAACACGTCGATTTGACCTGTATATGAAGCCGAAACGACGAAGCATAGAATATACTAGTTTAGCCTCTTCCCTACCCCGCCCCACCCACTCGCTCCCACTGTCGCATCGAAGGAGAAGGGGTTTTCTTGCCTGCCGCCATTGCCGGCGACCCCCCCAAAGCTTGCAATCTCTGCAACCGCCATCGCAAGCGACCTCGAAACAGCGGCGATGACCCGAAGCGACGCATCGGGTGACGGCGGCGCCCCACAAATGAAGGGGGATGCCGTAGAGGCCACCGCCGCCGCCGGCCTACAGTAACCTAGGTGATGCGGGCGGAGCAATCCCGGCCGCGTCAGCAGAGAGCGTCGCTTCGAAGGTTAGTCCTGCAAGGCACAATCAGTTGCTAGCTAGTCGTGGATTTGTCACGAGGTTGAAGATTCGGAACTTTGTTTTCTTGGTTTGGGACCGGCAGGTGGCAAGCGTGTCGCCCTCAACCCGTGGGAGGCCGCCGTTGATCCGGCCCGACGTTCGAGATCGGAGCGGCTGGGAGTGGGACGAATGGCGCCCCGCCGTCGTCCGTCCACGACTTTCGGAGGAGCGAGGACCGCCCCCAACTACCATGCACGAGGTTGAATTCTTCAAGGAGCGGTACCCGAGCATCAAGACCATCGTCACTTGCGACGCCGGAGTAGTGGCGGAGTACATCGACGAAATCAAAGGTAGCCCTCCTCCAGAACGTTTGCTCGTTGGATTGGACACCGAGTGGATTCGGCTTCGCGGTGGCGGGTACAAGCTCGCATTGCCGCAATTGTGTGTCGGTTCGAGCCGCCTTATTTACCGGGTGCACCATGCCGGCTACAAGCTTCCCGATGTCCCGAGCAAGTTTCTCGGCCGAGGAAGGCCACATCTTTGTGGGAGCGCATATCACCAACGATGCTGAACGCCTACAGGAGGACTGCGGCGTCAAGATTTCTAATTGGAAAGACCTTCAACTGATTGTTGCTGACGTTGATGAGAAGTATAGCCATCTGTACCGAAATGGTTACAGGTCGTCACTGGAGAAGATTGGAAATCGAGTACTGGAGCTACCTCTGTACAAGGACAGAAATGTGAACCACAGGCTTTGGGGTTTGAGGGTGTTGCACGAATGGCAGGTGAAATACGCCGCCAAGGATGCATTTCTGTCTTTTGAGATTGCTAATCAGCTTGAGATCAAGCATGGTTACCGATTTCTGCCAGATGCTCATTTGTAGAATCATGTAAATAATGTACTAACCAAAAGTAGCAAGTAGAATTTCTTGGTTTTCGGAACAAGTATATGTGTACATATTAGTAGTAATTCAGTGATGGATTGAAACTAGGAGGCCTTGTTTATTTGGGCAATTTTGACAGATAACTTCCATATTACTCTAATTATTTGTTGATTTACTAAAGATTAATTTGTATCATTTGTTAGTCAATTTTTTATTTTCTATATCAACATATTAAAAGCAACAAGACATATGCAAATTATCAATGTGCCCTTTTGTTAGAAAAGGGTTGCGGTCCGAGATTGGGCCGGCCCATTTGTCCTTATTACTTCCGGTGTGTGCGAAGCGCCGCACGGAAGACATCAAGCATAATCTTTAGTGCCACACCGCTACCTCAAGCGGGCGCACCACAACTTAAAAGGCGAGGCGTGCTTGCCATCCCGAACTCCTCGAACACCGGCTTCCTCTCTACTAACCTCCGGCTTGTTGGGCTGGCCGGCCCATCGGGCTCCGCTCGCCGGGCTTCACGCTCGCCGGTAAAGCTGTTGGTGACCCGGCCCGCCCTACGGCCCCCTATTTTTGTTTGTCATACCAATTTTTAGATTCATATTTTAAATATTAAGATTTATGCAAAAGTCTTCCGAAGTAGTAAATAATGGCAACATAGAAGTCATGACTACGGTCGAGTAAGTATCAATTGAAAAACTCATCATCTTGGGCATCTTGAACTATTGGTGCAACAATTCCATCATCAATGTACGTGTCATCCGCATCATGTTCATCATCAACATCAAATACTTCGTCGTCCGGTTCGTCAACCGCCTCGGCCCGAACCTCGATTAATAATCGAGACATCGCCGGTTGTGCCTTCCTTGTCCGATCTAGACCAATTTGTCAAAACCTGGTGTTCACCGAGCAAATTAATACCTTCGATACCCACAAGCAAGTGAGTCCTCGAGATCTAATTCGAGCATGGCAAACAAGTTCCTTGGTTTCATTGAAATAACACTTGCTCCGGCCCGGGTTTGTTCACCAGATTCACATAAAACACCAGTTCTGCCTGTGTTGCCAGAATATAGGGTTCATTGCTAAACTTGTGTCGAGTAGTATCGATGTCAATGACCCCATATTTATCTTTACTGTATCCTCTGCCTCTGTTGGTACTTGTGACAAGAGGCACATCAAACCAGTCACACTGGAACAGAATAACTTCTTTTTGTCCAGGGAATTCCAGTGAGATCATTCTTTTAATCACCCCATACCAATTTGTGCCTTCTCGCCTCACCCTTGACAAGCACACCACCGTTTTGTGTCACAAGGGTTCTCTCGATGTTAACGGTACGAAACGACCCAATTGTTGATATGACATCTATTCAATGTACGAGGTCGGGGATCCGGTCCTTGAGCAAGTGCAAACAAATCCGAACTTACTTCCCCTCTAGCATGTAAACCCGTGATCTTGCTTTCAAACCATCTTACGAGTTGAGCCTCATATCGCTTATCAAGATTTACGGATCCATGTGCCCTCGGTTCTTCCAAATGCTCGCCGCACACAAAAGAATATTACCGTTAGTTTGATATTTAAAATTAAAAGCAATAATGATGTTCGGTAGTGCATCTTACTCGACATATGGTCTAGCTTCATCACAATTGCAAATTATGTAGTGCCTCATCTTCCGAAACTCATTTGGTGGTATTTCTTCAACCGTCCGTCCTCTCCTCTTGTAATCCATTTCGAAAAAATGCTCAAACCGGATGGTGGCTCATTAACAAGAACCATTTCATGTCGATCAACACGATTGTCTTTGGTGTCCACGTCCAAGAATCTTGAGCGAATGTAAGGCACTCCTCGAGTATGTATCCCTCAAAGAATTGAACCTTCGGGGTGAGCCTTGTTCCTCACATATCCTTTCACGGTGCGTAGGTACCGTTCCACCGGGTACATCCATCCGTAACACCTTTGGCCCCCCCAAGTTTAGCTTCTTGACTAGATGAACGAGCAAATGGATCATGATATCAAAAAATGCGGTGGGAATATCATCTCAAGTCGACAAACGGCCTCCCTAATTGAACAACCGAGCTCGTCCAATTCGATTCCACCAACTCCTTTGAACATAGTGCATCGAAGAAATTACTAAGCTGAATCAATCCAATGACAACAAATTTTCGGCAAAATCCTACGCACCACTAAGGGTAAAAGTTTCGTAGAATTAGATGGTAGTCATGCGTTTTCAAGCCCGACACCTTACGTGACTTTACATCAACACATCTTCTTATATTCGAGGAAACCCCATCGGGCATCTTCACTCCATATAGAAATTCACACAAACTTTCCCCGGCATCCTTATCTAACTCGTACAAGGCTGATGGCAAGGTATACTTATCATCTTTAATCACGGGGTGCTTTGATCCGGTCGTATCCGTAGATGCTCCATGTCAAGCCGAGCATTCTCCCCGTCCTTACATTTGCCATCCAACTTAAGCGAGTGCCTAGTATGCTCTCGCATATATTTTTCTCAATGTGCATCACGTCCAAATTATGCCCGATGAGCAAAGAAGACCGATAAGGGAGCTCAAAAAAAAATACTCTTCTTCCTCCGGTTGTGCCATCCGTTGTCTTCGTCACGCTTCCTTTTTTTGATAACAATGTCTTTCCAAATTCTACTTATTCAAAAGTAGAATACGCTCAAGTACCGTGCACCGGATAGTGGTTCGGTGCCTCCCCGGTTTCGACCTTGTTGTTGAAGCCGACCGCATTGTTGCGCCATGGATGGTCGGGGGGCCAAAAAACGTCGATGTGCCATGTAGCAGTGCTTCCGCCCATGTTTCAACCACAAATACTCAGTATGTTTGTGGCAGTATGGACATGCAAACTTTCCTTTAGTGCTCCAACCAGACAACATAGCATAGGCCGGGAAGTCATTAATTGTCCAAAGAAGTATAGCACGCAATCTAAAATTCTTCTTAGTCCCTGCATCTCTTGTTTTAACACCATTATTTCAAAGCTCCTTGAGCTCCAGTATCAGGGGCCTCAAATATACATCAATATCCATTCCAGGAGATTTTGGACCAGGAATCAACATTGACAAAATCCAGTTAGATTGTTTCTAACACATCCATGGAGGCAAATTGTAAGGAACCAGGATGACAGGCCAAATGGAATACGTAAGACTTTGCATGCCAAAGGGATTGAACCCATCGAAGCAAGACCCGGCCTAACGTTACGACCTCCTCCTTCGAAAACCATTTAAACTCTCGAATCCACGTGCTTCCATGCCTTTGAGTCGGCGGGATGACGCATTTTCGCATCATTCACCAATTCATTCTTGTGCCACCGCATATCCTTTGACATTTGCTTTGACATATACATTCTTTGAAGCCGAGGAATAAGAGGAAAGTAGCGTAGGATCTTAATCGGTAACCGCTTCTTAACGAAGTAGCACCTTTCGCACCGCAATTATTATCGAGGTTTTATCTACAACTTTCCACCTTGACTCCTTACAAATGGGACATGTTTCCGGATTTGCGTATTTATCAAAAAATAACACAATCATTTTGGCATGCGTGTATCTTGACATAGTCCAAGCCCGGGTCTCGAATCACCCTTTGCACTTTATCCAAGGAGTCGGGAATACAATGCGGTCGGGGAGAACCTTTCCAAAGAGCTTAAGTATGGCCTCCAATGACGCGTTACTTAAGCCATACATGCACTTTATCCGAAAAAGCTCCACAATAAAAGAGACCTTCGTTGCATTTTTGCATCCCGGATACAATTCCTTCTTTGCTCGCTCTAATATTTTCAAAAAGATCTCTCGCTTATCCGCCTCTTCCTCATCTCCGGTTTGTCCATGATGTATAGTGCCACTGATAATGTTTCTAATCAGAGTATTGGTGGCAGCAGGGTTATCATCCAAACCATCTTCTTCATCGTCTTCTACAAATAAATGTGTTGTATCATCAGCTGTAGGTAGTGCATCATGATTATTGAGATCAGCAGTAACATCTTGATTCACAGGACCCTGAGAAGAAGTATTAGTTTGGTCTTGAATGTTACCAACATCGATGAAACAATCGGCAAACCCTCTATTGAGTAAATGAATTTGAATGCGACCCACGGTGGAATGTCTGATCATGCATTGACACAATTTACATGGACACGCAATAGATCCACCTCGCGCTGATGAGGCCGTAAATTTTTGCAAAAAAATTCGAAAATTGTTCTGCCAATCCGCTGAGTGTCGAGGCAAGCGCATCCAACTTCGATCTTCGTCTGATGCCATTAGTTAATCTGCATTGTTCATGTTTAATTTCAATCGACCTTGATCACGATATATATACCAATATGCATATATATGCAGCGAACGATTGGATATATATACGAGATCAAGACATCGGTACGTACGGCCATGGCCGTAGCGCCGCTCAGATCTCCGCAACAATAATCACGTGGAGATCGCCGTGGAGATCGATCCCCTAGAGGCCCTCGTGGAGATCTCCGCAACAATAACCGGAGTTGTCGAAGACGAAATTTTGGAATGGTCCGGATCGGAAGAGCCCCTATCCGATCGTGGCAATACATACACGATAGACAAAATTTTAGTACAACCAAGGAATACCTAGTTTCAATATTTCGAGGTTGTACGTAGTATGACCTTTCTCGGGGTTTTCAACATATGCGTAATTCATTATTTTTCTTTTCGATCGGCTACTATAGAGGCTAACAATAATACACAAAATTCAGGAGTTCTAGTGAAGAGTCTCCAAATTGTTGATCACAATGCTTTGTGAACATTCACATGAATAGCATAAACAATAGCATGACGCAATTCTGAAAACAAACAGATGGTTAGTCCAAATATGCATGACAGGACCCAACAGATTTCAATTTGTGTCACTCATGAGTTCAAATATTTTGCAAGGGCTCATCCAGATCCAAACACATAGACATACGAAGATGCATGTATAAATGTTCAAAGTTATTACTTAGATGTTGCCACATACACATCCATTCTTAGACCATTCACCAGCATCTGCATAACATTCACGTAGGACCTGGTTATGTTACGTACTAAGCTAGATTACTACTACTTGCGATTGACTTTATCCTGAAGCTTGCGGATCTTCTTCGCCATCACTTCTAACTTGTCGCAACGAGTCTCCATGAATTCCTTCGGGGTCATCTCCATGTCTTCCTGCGTTCCGGCAATGTCGACGCTTAGGTTCTCAATCTGCTCCCGCAAATTATCATAGCGCTCCTTCAGTTTGTCGAACCATTTGGCGCAAGGGCATTTGCTATGGCAGACAACAAACACAAGTTACTAACATGAAATGTGTTACAACAAATTGTGGCCAATGCAGCAAATTAGTCAAAAAAATGCACCTTTCTTTTCGATGATCCCGAAGCTTTTGATGGAGACGGTTTCTTGCTATTGTCACGCTCTAAGCATCCGAGTCCGGAATGATGATCCTCACCGATTAGCAGGTGTTCACTAGCCCGAGCAAACAAAACAATTTGCTGTTTTTCGGTTTTAAACGACCTATTCAATCTCTTGACTCATAATGTATACCAATTTACCCGTGATCCCCCGACTACCTGCCAGAAAAGGCCTAACCTACTAAATGGGACAGCCTGCATTCATTTGGCTGGCTTTGTTTTCAGGATTGTGATCAAATGTACAAAGGTCAGATTCACAGCAAAAGATGGCAAGAAATCAAGCCAATTATCATTATCATTATCTAGTATGGGGTGAGATGGATGCACACAAAAAACACAATTACCATTATCTAGTATGAAATTTTGATTACTATGAACTACTAACATTTTTCTAATTGCAAAAGGAGTCACACGATTCCGGAAAATCAAAGAGGGTAGGGGCGTGTACCTCACTTCTCTTCGGGAACGCTTGCATCCGACTAGGGCTCGCTTACCCTTACGGATGGATCGACTTGGCGATGCGGGCCGTCGACGACGACGACGAGGTGGCGGTGTCGTCCGTACCGAAGGACGACGGGGGTTGGGGTGCCGCCGACCATACCGGAGGACGACGAGGTAGGTGGTGTGGAACACTTGAACCGCCCGCGTGCATCGCGCTCTCGCGTGGTGGAGTAGTGGCACCTCCGTACGCCGCCGCCGCTCGCCCGAAAACCCTCGGTGCGGCCCCCGCCGTCCGGCCGCCGCTCTCCCGGGATCCCCCTCGATGCGGCCCCGCCGCCGTGGCGGCGCTCGGGCCGTGTTACGGCGCCGCGGCCCCCCCGTCCGCGCCCGCCCGCGGGTCCGGGGAAGGCTCGATGCGGCCACTCCGGCCGGCCGCCGCCGCTTGCCGCGGGGGAAGCCGCGATGCGGGGCATCTCGATGTGGACGCGACGGTCGAGCCGACGAAGGGGGATGGTTGGGAGCAACAGTGTATTGGGGGTGGGGGAGCTGTAAGTTATAGACGATTTGGGCCGGCATATCCTTGTTTTTATTACTCTCATCGGCCCATTTGACATTTTCACATCCTAGTCTCCAGTACCTTTAGTGCCACCCCGTAAACTGAGAAGGGGGTATCCCAACTTAAAAAAAGAGGCGTGCCTGCGCTTTCGAACTCCGTATTACCATCATCAACTAATGCTTGCTACTTGCGCTCTGGGGCTTAATGGGCTGGCCGGTCCACTCGGGCTCCCGCTCGCTGGGCTTTACGCTCGCCGGTTGAGCCTATTGTGGTCTGGCTTAGCCCACATCCCCATAGAACACAATTTTTTTTCCTCTCTTTTTTTCATGGTACATATAGTCTATACCATATTGTTAAAATTCAGATTTTTCATAATAAAATTTATTTATTAAATCGCATTTTAAATTTCGCTACAACCCCATAGCAGATTTTTTTCATCTAAACAAATTTTGTGGCAATACGTACACAATATTCCTCCTTGAGGCTAGAAACGAAGCAGTAGCCTTCCTTGTATTGCAACAACGCAAAGAGATATTTGCAACCCAAATAATACGTTGCGTAAGGCCGTTCAAACGCAACCAACCCTAGTATGGTAGCCATAGCAAGTTTATATTGCAACACTCGAATTTCTAGTGCAACGCGAAGTAGGGTAGCAATATTTCCCACCAAATGCAACACAATTCTGAATAATGGGTGCATTAGCGCCAACTTGTTGCAACATTGCAAAGATATATTTGCAACCAAAATTCTACGTTGCGACATACTTGTTCAAACGCAACCATCCCTAGTATGGTGGCTATAGCAACTTTTCTGTTGCAACGTAAGAAATGCTAATGCAACACAAAATTGGGGTGGCATTAGTTCCAACCAAATGCAACGGAAATCCTAAAAAAGGGCGCATTAGCGTCAACATGTTGCAACCGAACAAATAGATAATGCAACTCAAATTTTGTGTTGCAATAGACACACAAATTGCAACCAAATCACCGTTTCGGTGCAATAGTACCCCCCTATTGCAACCGAAATAGTGGTGTTGCCTAAGGGATTTGTTGCAATAGGGGGAAAACCTTGTAGTGTAAGCAACACAATGACACAGGTTTATCCTAGTTCCGGCCGTGGGCCGTACATCCAGCAGGGGTGCGCTCGGGGTGCTGTATTACGTTGCACCGTGGTGCTTGTAGAGGGGAGCTACAAGCAAGGCGGGAGAGGAGGAGAAGCCTCCAAGTCCTTGAGGTTTGATTGAGGCAAAGTGCCAATATCGTGGTGAAGGCGGAAATGTGCCAGTGAGCAGCTATCCGTCGTCCCCCGCGGCCAGGGGACCGCCTCCTCCTTTTATAGGCCAAGGGGAGGCGGTTTACAATCGTGTCGCACAGTTCTAAGTGCTACATATGGCGGCATGGCGCACAATGTCGCGGAGGTGACGGTTGTCCTGGCAAATCTTGCTCCTGGCGGGCGTCGTGGCGAGTCATGTACCCGTCCAGGAGCGGCTTCGAGGGTGGCTGAGTGGAGCTTCCCGTTCGGTCGTCGTCCGTACGCTGACTCGAGGGCTCAGCTGACGGAAGGCCGTAGGATGCACAACAATGTGTGTGGCGATGTCTCACCGTCCCGGGCTTCCACAGCGCCGGGGATGTTGTTGTAGTGCCCGGGATGGTGGCACAACGGTGGGGATGGCCGCACAGGGCGAGAGGTGACGGAGGAGACGTGCTCCACTGGTCTGATGTCACAGCGTTGTCCTGCGCGGGCGCGGGGTAGGCATCCGTACCTCTTTCGAGGGTTCCGCCGTCCTCTTTCGAGGGGTGCAACGTGGAGGCTGTACGGGAGTGTGCGGCACAGTGTCATGGAATTGACACCGGCCTTCCCGCACAGCTCCGCACAGTGCTGAGGATGGCTGCACAGGGCTGGTTGGCGAAACAACACCGGGATATGATTCCCAGGCGGTGTCAGAGGACCGGCGTGGCGGGGATTCGCTTTGGACCCGGGCACCCGTAGCGCGCCAGAGCATTTAATGGTCTGGTCGGGGGAGTGGGTACGACGTCTAGAGCCTGGGGCGACCTCGAGCGAGGCGGAGCTTACGCCCGAGAGGGCGTCAGGCCCTCGAGCGAGGCGGAGTTTACACCCAAGGGAGCGTCAGGCCCTCGAGCGAGGCGGAGTTTCGCCTGAGGGGGCGTCAGGCCCTCGAGCGAGGCGAAGTTTACGCGACGTGGCGTCCGGTCCTCGAGCGAGGCGGAAACTCGCCCGAGGGGTACCGCGGCCGGTCGGTTGGTGGGCCGTTGTGGCTTCTTTGGGCCGTGGGCCTTTCCACTTTTGGGCTGCGACTACTCGGAACATGCTTTTGGGGTTCGTGGCATGTTCGTTTTGTGTTTTATTATTTTTCGAAAAGGGGGTTTTCCCCGGTAATTAGGGGACCCTTATGGCTGTCCTCGACATTGTTCACGTTGCAGTTCAACAGAAACGGAAGCACACCTATTTTTTGAATGCAGTTTTGCCAAGGCAGTTTGTTTACAATCACCATTACGCATGCGCTCAGATGCATTGCCAAAAAAAAAATAGAAGTATACATCATCATCTTCGTTATATTTTGCAGCAGCAACCTACTGTGGCAACTAGGAGCTTGGTGCTATCCATTCTCCGGTGCCTCTGGAAAGCACGTAATGACCATCGTTTCAATGACAAACACTGGGGTAACCTGTGAGGCCCAGGCACTAGATAGTACTAGTACTCTTCTTTTGCAGGATAATACAACACCGGCCACTTCAAGAACAACCCACAACAATGTCCCATCACCTTATGCTACCTTGTTGCCTGCGCAGTCATTACATGCAGGTGAGCAATCTGTTAATGCAGGGGTTCAGTGTTACACAGATGCATCCATTCCATCAGAGAACCAATTTGTCGGACCTACGCCGGCTGGGATTGGGATTTACATCCACCATACCCTCACTGGGACTGTCCAACAATTATGATTAAAGCACAGGCCAACAACATGAGCACTCCATTGCAGGCAGAAGCCCAGGCTATGCTACTTGCAGCCAAGGTGGTACATCAACTTCAGCTACCAAACGTCACTTACCACACAGATTGTAAGACACTTGTTGTCTCTCTTAATTCTCCTGATCCTCTGGCCCAGCCAGGCCATTGGTCCGGCGTGCGATGCACACCCCATCGAAAGTGTACTCTACGTCTACGATGATCAAAACTAACAGAACCAAAAGAAAATCAACATTGAAAGCACACGAACGCATCATTTGTCCTGGCTGAACTCATCAAACAGTATGGATAACTACAAGACAAACCCCCATTTAGCAACATATCCCTAGCAACACATAATTTACCTGTTGCAAGAATTGTGCCAGCAACGCTTGGAAAGTGTTGGGAGCATCATCTGGTGTTTTTGTCTTTCTTCCTTGTGCTAGGCTGTGGCAGTCATGCCTTTATTTTTTTCAAATCCGATCCCGGCCTATATCCTTGTCCATGCTGTCGACGGCGTAAAACCCATCCCCATTCCCCCATAAAAAACATCCAGGTTCCCAATAGCACAAAATTGATCATTGGTTCCGGCGTCCGTAAAAACCAGCTTGGTTCATCTGGTTTTAGTTTAGAGAAGATCAAGGTAACACATTATCCTTCCAACTCTTGTTTTAGTTTGCAAGAAACACATCCTTTTGTTTGACTGTTCTATATATACCTGTATAACTCTGCTGTTTCATATGGAGCACAAGTAATTGACTCGATCTTTACTCCCTGCCTCACTGCTTGATGTATACCTCCTAATCCTGGTTTCACTTGTGTGCCAAATTTGTTAGTGGTATGTTTGCAATATAATCATTCTATTGTTTTGGAAAAGCAATATAGCAGATAGCTTTGTCTGCAGCCTAAGATCTGTTCATTGACCTTTTATAAATCTCAGGTTATAATTTATAATGTTGCCTTTGCAAAATCAGATGTCAGTAATGTAACTTGAACTCATCCATGGAACCATAGTAATTTTCTTATGAGGTTTGTATAATACGAGAATAAATAAATAAAAGCACGTACAATTGTTATTTGTGTATAGAACAATTAACAATAGCTTTGTTGTAGGTCCACAATGGATTTGGCAACCATCAAGCTTCTGTTGTGCTATCCTAAGGATTCTAAACGGTACTTAGCTGGTGTAGAAGGATTTGTAGAATTTGCATTTAAAGATAAGCCAGAAGACGCCAAGATTTACTGTCCATGTCATACTTGTGTCCATACCAACCTACTGCCAAGGGGTGAGATCTATGGGCATTTAGTTTGCAATGGGATACTTGAGAATTATGAAGAATGGGATTTTCATGGAGAGCCTTCAGTGCAGCACAATGGTGATCAGCAACCACCATCTCAGACTCAAGAAAGGCATGCTAACATGCAGCAAATGATTCATGATGCATTTGAGCATATGTATGATGACATAGCTATGGATGATGCCACAGATCTTCCGAATCCACTTACCGATGAACCAAAGTTGAAAGTACAAGAATTTTATAAGCTGATTGAAGATTCAAAGAAGCCTATGTGGACAGGATGTGAACTTTCACTGCTAACTTTACTTGTGCTTTTGTTTAATATAAAGTCCATGAACAAATGGTCAGATAAATCATTTGGTGATCTACTTGATATTCTACATATGGCAATTCCAAAGGGAAAAGAATTATTGCCGAGAAACTTTTATGAGGCTAAGAAAGTTATTTCAAAATTTGGACTGGGTTATGAAAGTATTCATGCATGCCCTAATAACTGCCAACTTTTCTGGGATAAAAAGGCAGATGATGATTTTTGTTCAACTTGTAAGGCTTCTAGGTGGAAAGATAAGGAACCTGAAACCGCATTAACAAAGAAGAAAAGAAGGAAAGCAAGGCCTTGCAAAGTATTGCGATACTTCCCTATTAAAGAGAGGCTGAAAAGATTGTTTATGTGCAAAGAAACTGCACCTCTTCTAAGGTGGCATGATGAAGAGCGCACAAAGGATGGTGCACTGCGGCACCCAGCTGATTCTCCAGCATGGACGAGGTTTGATGACAAGTTCCCACCAATTAAGTCAGATTCTCGTAACATTCGTTTTGGCTTGGCTACTGATGGGTTTAATCCTT
Source organism: Cenchrus americanus (assembly GCA_947561735.1). Taxonomy (NCBI): domain Eukaryota; kingdom Viridiplantae; phylum Streptophyta; class Magnoliopsida; order Poales; family Poaceae; genus Cenchrus; species Cenchrus americanus. The sequence continues at coordinate 76,079,211 of OX387245.1, read as the reverse complement.
ATGGGATGTTGAGCTCTAAGTACAGTTGTTGGCTAGTTGTTTTGGTAATATATAACCTACCACCATGGTTGTGCATGAAAGAGCATAATCTTATGTTGCCTTTAATAATTCCCGGTCCTAAAAGTCCTGGAGAAAGACTTCATGTGTTCCTTCAACCACTTATGAATGACCTAAGAGACTTATTTCTAAATGGCATGGCCACATATGATGCATCAAGAGATGAAACTTTTACTTTGCGAGGAGCAGTGCCAATGACAATAAGTGACCTACCAGGCCTAGGGATGCTTGCTTCACATATGGTTCATGGAGAATTTGCATGCCCACCATGTGGAGAAAATGCATGGTCCAAACGTCTGAAGCATGGTCTTAAATCTTGTTTTATGGGCCATCGTCGATTTCTTCCTCTTGATCATCCTTTTCGTTCAGATAGTAATTCATTTGATGGAACTGTGGAACTTGAAGCAGAGCCTATAACCTATTATGACCGTCAGAGTTTGGATGAAATCATTGCACTTGGTAATTTCAATGAGTAAAAAACTTATAAGGCTGTAAGTAGTCTTTTCATATTGCCTTATTGGGATTATAATATTCTTCGGTATAATCTCGATGTGATGCATATAGAGAAGAATGTGTTTGAAAATTTGTATGGCACATTATCTAGTTTAGATGGAAAGACTAAAGATAATCTTAAAGCTCGTCTAGATCTCAAAGAGATGAACATTAGAGAGGACCTCCACCCACAAGAAACACCTTCAGGAAAGTTCTACCTGCCACATGCAAGATTTTCTATGTCTAAAAGTGAAAGGCAATTATTCTGTAAAGTGCTTAAGGGCATTAAAGTTCCCGATGGCTATTCAAGAAATATATCAAAATGTGTAAATTGTGCTGAAGGAAAAATAGTTGGGCTCAAAACACACGACTGCCATGTCTTGTTGCAGCAACTCATGCCTATCGCTTTGAGGGGTATTCTTCCGGATGATATCACAACAGTAATATTTGAGTTGTCTGCTTATTTTCGAGGAATATGTTCAAAAGTGCTACATGTTGATGATCTTGACCGTTTGGAACAATCAATAAAAGTTACATTGTGCAAAATGGAGATGATATTTCCTCCTGGATTTTTTTACAGTTATGGTTCACTTAGTAGTCCATTTAGCGACTGAATGCAAGATTGCTGGACCAGTTTGTTATCGATGGATGTACTTTATTGAAAGGTACTGATCCTTCGTAATACAACATTCATTTTTTATCTGGGGTTAAATTGACATATTGTAAAACATACTGAATCAATTATTTTCCAGCAGGTACCTTGGTAAATTGAAGTCATATGTCCACAACAAAGCTTATCCAGAGGCTTCAATGGCAAATTCATTTTTGGCAGATGAGTGTATGGTGTTTTGTTCTAGATATCTAGAAGGTTTCTCCACAAAGCATAATCGTCCATCAAGGAATGATGATAAACAGGATTTTCTTGACTCTAATTTATATGGACCTGAATCCTCTTTGTTTCCTCTAGTAGGAAAACCATTGGGAAAACCATCTAATTTCATTTTAACTGATCTTGAGAAATTGCAAGCGCACAGATATGTACTGTACAACTGTGAAGCTGTAATTCCATATTTGAAGTGTCACTTTGTTCTTATCTAAAGTTCACAAATTTTTTTACATTATATTTTTAAAACAGAAGTCTTGTTAATTTCCATTGTAGAGAACATGCTGCGGATCTTAAAAGGAGAAATCGTCACCGACGCCTATCTCTGAAAGTGATTGAGCAAATACAGAATAAAGAGTTTCCTGATTGGTTCAGAGAACATGTATGTATCATATTTTTTTTTTGTTTCTTTGTACAAATATCTACTTTTGCTTATGTATATACTGGCATGATACAGATCATGCGTTTGGAGGAAAATAATGGTAGTGATACCATTGATGAGGACATTAGATGGTTGGCCCGAGCTCCAATGGATGCAGCAAGAAGACATAGAGCCTTCAATGTTCATGGATACAGATTTAGAGCCAAACGTTATGACAAGGTGACCCAAAATAGCGGAGTTGTTGTGACTGCAAAAACCTCAAGTTATTCTTCAGCCAGTGATACTAAACCCATCCTTGCAGACGTTACGTACTATGGAAGGATCCTTGATATCATTGAGCTAAATTATTATGGGAAATTTTCAGTGGTGCTGTTTAAATGTGAATGGGTTGATGTCACTCAAGGAAAGGGAGTAAAAACAGATAAGTATGGTTGTACACTTGTGAATTTCTCACACAATATTCATAGTGGTGACAAGATTGAGCACGAGCCCTTTATATTTGCAAATCAAGTTGACCAAGTGTTCTATGTTGAAGATGAGATAAATCAAGGATGGTCAGATGTGTTGAAGATGAAGCCTAGAGATATATTTGAGATGGGAGAAGAATGGAATGATGTAGAATGTGAACCTTATCATGTCAGTACTCTTCAATACTTCTTTGATAATGCTCGCAACAATCAGTTATGGGTTAGAAAAGATATAGAGGGAACAACTGTAGATCCAAGTACAAGTTCCGATCATGAAACTTAGTACATTATGATATTAAATGTTAGATGTATTTTGATACTCTTAAATATTGTTGATCAAACTTGTTGGGCCAAAAGTTTGAGCCATTTTTAAGTAATATGGTTTGAGATTTGTTGGGAAAAGTTGTATATGTATATATTTTGTTGCTCAAACTTCAACATGCATGATATATATTATTGTTGCCAATCTCCATTTGCATATTGAAATAAAGTTATATAAATAATCTTGCAGCAAGGAATTTCCCTCAACTCTTTATCTTGGCACCTACACGGAATGCCATACCCTAGGATGGAAAAACAAGAATTCAAAAAATATTATTAATATTAACAAAATGCAGAAGCTGTGGAACGAATTCGCACCCTCCAAATATATTGAATGTACACATATGTTTCCACTAGGCCAGACGACCCTGTTAATTGTAAATAGTTAAAATGTCACATTATATATGCTTGGCATGCTACGGATGTCCGACAAATTGAGGAATACCCCTCCGACGTAAGTAATATTAATTAAATAACAAAGCTGAACACAAATGAAGCTCTGTGGCCAGTGATGACGTTGTCTCCTAGAACGATATCTTGGCGTACGAACATAATGGGGCACGCCAGGTGATCAAGCGCGGTCGGGTATGGTCGGGTGACCTGACGCCTTTTTTCTTCAGAATTTGTGACATGCACCTGTGGCCGGGTGACATGGCGAGGTGGTAGGGGCGAGGCCAGGTGACATGGCGATGTGGCAACGGCGTGCCCGGGTACCAGGCGACATGGCTAGGGTACGGTCAGGTGACCTAGCGCTTGCAGCCAGGCGTGGTATAGGAACAAAATGGAGCGCGCCCAGGTGATCTGGCGCCTGCGGTCGGGTGTGGTTGGGCACAGTCGGGTGAACTCACGCCTTTTTGTGTAGACAATTTGTGACGCGCACCTGTGGCCGGGTGACATGACGACGTGGCGAGGGCGTGCCCAGGTACCAGGAGACGTGGCTAGGGCGCGGTTAGGTGACCTAGCGCTCGCAATCGGGCGTGGCTGGGTATGACCGGGTGACCTGACGACGTGGTTGAGGCGTGACCAGGTGATTTGGCGCTCGCGGTCGGGCGTGGTTGGGCACGTCCGGGTGACCTGACGACACGGTTGGGTCGTGGCCAGTGATGAGGCAGTCTCCTGGAATAATATCTTGGTATAGGAACAAAATGGAGCACTCCTAGGTGATCCGGCGCCTGCGGTCGGGTGTGGATGGGCACGGTCGAGTGAATTGACGCCTTTTTGTGTTGACGTGCACCTGTGTCCGAGTGACATGACGATGTGGCAGGGGTGTGGCCGGGTGACGTGGCGATGTGACGGGGTGCGGTCGGGTACTTGGCGACGCGGCTAGGGCGCGGTCAGGTGACCTAGCGCTCGCAGCTGGGCGTGGCTAGGTACGACTGGGTGACCTGACGACGTGGCAAGGGGCATGACCAGGTGACTTAGCGCTCGCGGTCGAGGATGTACACCAAAATCTCGTTATCAAAGTTGATTTAACCAAGTGTATTTCGCTCAAATATTTATAATCTATTAAATTGTCTTACTTTAATAGTTAACTAACAACGTACATGCTAATACCAGCTTCATAATATAATCCTTTCCTAATATATTAAATTTGTCTTACTTACTAGTTATAACTAACATCGTCCATGATAATACCAGCTTCATATTGTTATTTTGTCCTAAAATCTATTAATTTTGTTTTGGTTTCCCACTATTTTTCTGTATTCAGACTAATCTCCTTTTTTGGCCTACGCAAATTTCACCTCGCTAATCTAATTGGTTTTCAGCTCCCGCCATCCATTCCCTCCATTTATTTTCATTTCCCTCATTTTTTTCCTCCAACCAGTCCGATCTCCCTCCTTTTTTTGGCCCACGCAAATTCCAACCCTCGCTAATTATTTCAGGTTTGTGCAGTGACGCCACCATCCATCGAGATAAGGGAGGTGCGTAGGCTGTCTGATAGAAATTTCACCCATCTCTAACTGCCCTTTGGATTAATCTAGTCAGCTCCCCTTCCTCCCCCCATTCCACGCCAAGAAGGTCGTGGGTTTCTTCTCAGCCCCCATCGTCCCCATCGCACGACTCCACATCTCCGGTGTCCTCTATTGTGGGTAGCACCACAACAGGACCTTAATCTTCCTCACGTCAATCAGGTTTGCAATGTTCGATCTGCTTCGGTCTCCTAAGGGTTTTACGTCGTGACGAGATCTTTCCTTGCCGCCGCCCTCTTGTCTCCTGCTTGTCCGTTTTGTTATTCTTAGAGATATCTTACTGCTCCAATTGCTTTGTGTTCTTTGATCTACTTTTTCCTCCATGACATGGTTGTTTACTGTTAGGCACAAGTAAAAAATGGGTGCCATTGGTTCTAGTTTCCTATCAGCGGTGCAATCTGTTTTAATCCTTCCCCTGCCGCTAGACAAACAGGAACCGTATAGAAACTGTCAGTACAAATTAGATATCCTGACGTGTTACCATCCACCAAGTTGCACTTTATATTAATTATGCTTGAACTGTGTACTAATAATTTAGCCACATTGAAGTAAACAGATTGGAGAATTCTTACGATTCCTAAACTTTGTTGTCAAGTTCTCATGTATAACTCCACTCTATTAATTCTATTTGGTTGAAAATCAATCCCAGCAATACATTCTTATTGTTAGTGAAAACTTAGTACCAATGAATCAAGGAATTCTGAGGAATTGTTAAAATATTCTTTTTCACTCCTTTTGATTTATCTAGTATTGAACTGTCCAGTTGCATAGGGAACTGATGAGTTCATCACCAACATTTTACAAATAATGTTATTTATATACAAATGATTAGTTCACATGTCACATTATACTGTCATTGATGAACTTGTGTTGCAGACATGACAAGGGTTAGAAAAAAACGCATGGTTCAAAGCTTTGATGAATATATGTCAGAGGAGCATACTGGGCAAGAGAAACATGGAGAAAATGTAGCACCACCTAAAGATAAGCCTAATGCAGGAGGCGACCATATAGACAGCGATGGTGATATTGAGATTAATGTTCAAGGTAATTAGTAGACTGTTCTACTTAGCACAATATTCTTTGGATTTTTTTACTGAACAGTTCATTTTTGCAATGTAATACTAGAAGATGAAACCAAACAAACAGTAAAGCGTGGAAAGACTAAACTGAAAGACATTTGGAACCTGCCAAGAGGTACTAGAATCGTGGTTCAGTGTAATGAACTGAATCAACCAATTGGAGAAGAGGCTGGATTACTAGGAAAATTTCTTGGCATGCTGGCTAGGAATGGGTGTTTGTGTAGCTTGAGCTACAAGGATTGGAGACTTCTAATTGGAAAAAAAGGAAAGAAACACAAATGAACAAAAAAAATAAGAATGATATACTGAAGCAAGTAAAGGTACATAATTCTAGTAGATATCTTATAATTTATTTTGTAATGTTAAATGGCTTACTTTCATTTTTGTCATATCCCTATTGCTATTCGTATGCAGATGAGATTCCTTTACCCTTATCGCATGGAGAAATGGATACTGCGAACCATTGCAGATAGATGGAGGCAACACAAGTCAAATCTGAAATCAATTTATTTTGATGTGAACAAGAGCAAGGAAGTTAACTACAACAATGCTCCTGATGGTGTAATTGTTGATCAGTGGATTGCACTTGTTGATAATTGGATGACTCAGAAAGCTCAGGTACATGGATATTCTTTTATGTACAAGTTGTTACCATATATGTGTTTGTCACACATATTAGAATTTCTAAAGACTAGTTCAATGTAAATGCTTTGCTTCATTTCCTCATTCTACAATAGGGAACAAGTAAGGCAAACAGGATACATCGTGCAAAGAAGAAGTCGATCCCTACAACTGGAACAAAGAGCTTTGCTCGAAACAGGGAGGAGCTGGTACATTTTGAACAACTTTAACTGATTACATTTGATGCATCCATATATGATGCAATAATTTTAAAGTCCTTGCTATTATCTTTTGTGTTCTACAGAGGGCAAAAGATCCAGAAAAGAAATACCCACACAGGGCTGTTCTTTATATCCATACACACCATGCTAAAAGTGAGAAGAACATAAATGCACATGTGGTATACTACTTGTGATGTTCTATCTTTGATGAATTAAAATGCTATTTTTGTACAGTATTTAAATTCAAGTGACTGCTTTCCTAGGATAACTTGAAGGACCTAATAGTGCAGCAGCCAGATTTAGTAGACACTAGTCAAGGAAAGGATGCATGGAAAGGAGATGCACTAAGTCAAATATTAGGAGAGGAGAAGCCTGGGCATGTGCATGGTTTGGGACTTGTCCCAAATCCTGATCAAGTTTTCGAGCCAACTACTTCAAGGCGCCTTAAGAATATAAATCTGACTTCATTGGATGCAAAATCAAGTGAAGATGTCATATCTCTGAGACTTCAAAAGGAAAAGTTTGAACGTCGTATCCAAAGTCAAGATGCAACTATACTAGAACTGAAACAGAAGACAAAAACCTTGGAACAAAGACAAACTCAGCAGGTATATTTAAAGAACTTTCACATTAAGCATTTCCTGTATTATATTTTGACTTTGGTGTTGCAGGGATGTTCAGATGATCCCGAGGATGTACCTAAAGATGGCTTTTGCATGGATATGCCAAATTCCAAAAGAAAAGTACGTATCTCTACAAAATATTCACAGAACATAGGATTTTCAGTGAAACAAATTTTGAACTATATTATAAAATATAACCCATTGTCTTTCAACAGCGAGTATACGGTGACCCTCGAACTGAACAGTTTAGCAGGCTTGAGCAACAGGATTATACAATGGTAGGAATGAATCGACATGATATTCAAGTCAGACTTTTTTTTCTTAGTAACTCTTTATTCTTATTTACTACAGGAGGAGCAAACTGATGAGGTTGACTGTGAGGATATGCAGCCACTATACAAAATTTCTACTGAAGATAAGGTTCACATACATAATTTTGTACTGATATTTGCAAATCTGCAGATAGTACTGTTTACCTCCAGTTTCTTTTCAATTCTTCTGCCATGTATCCTAGAAAAAAAATAGATTTCACTACATAATGACATTATATTTAAGTTTGAATATTTCCCCCAAAAATATACCATTTTGTAGTACTAAAGCCATCCATTGTTATTCTGTGTTGTATTGAATTGAAGAGGAAGGCGGCTAATTCTGTAAATGAAACCTTTTTGCAAGCCAATAGATATTCTACTGCACACAAGGTTAGTATTTGATCATCTACAGATGCATCTTTTTATCAAAGCATACATTTTCATAAAGTGACTAGTAATTTTGATTGTGACAGGTTAAATCAAAATATATCCATGATGACATTAGGTTGGACAAAAGCAAGTATATTGATGCAGCTGCAGCCAAGGTGATCAATGTCATTTCTTTGTTCTATGAATTTTATCAGATTATAGAGTGGTGTGTAATAAGTAAACTAGCATACATAACAGGGTGAGGGCCTAGAACCATCTTCCAATTTCTCAAATCAGGATGACTCCCATCACCAGGTATTTATGTTACATGAACATTTTCAAAATGTTAACTATGCTGATTTGACTACTTACTTGCTCCAGAACAATATGATGTCAACAAAAGCTAGTAGAACCATACATGCTAGTGTAGAAGAAACATCTTTTTATAATGCATTTTTATTTTCTTTTTCCTAACAGTTAACCTAATTGCATAGTTGTTCCCTGCAATATACTTTTGTAGAAAAAACAACATGGTGCAAAAAATTTGTCCACCGGCAATTCAATGAAGGTATGGCTGAAACTGTTTACAACCTGTTTGATTTTATTTTGGGCATCTTTATTCACACAGTCATATATATACCTGTACTAGGTTGGCACTAAAGTATTCTTAAAGAGCTTGAAAAATCAAACTAAGGATGTTGCTCTTGCTACAATTGTAAGTTGTGATCCAACACTGAAACTTGAAGGTGTTCAGCTAGGCAAAGAATTTTGGATGGTGCGTGTTGGTATTCCAATTATGGATAATGAACCACTGATACGACCATACAAAAGCTACAGAGTTATCAGAGATGCTCAAGGAGTTAATATCGCCTGGCCTTCAACTTTTGTATGTCATTTTCCTATTATCTCAATAGAGTTCCATTTCTACTAAATATGTTGCATTTCAGTAACCCAATTTTCATCTACAGGTTGAGAAGATAAATGCATGATTTGATCTGGAAGCCTACAGTTTGGTGAACATAGGGCTGGTAGCATTCTATGAGGAGTCCTCTGTATTTTTTTTCATTTCTTTGAGAAACTGTTTCTGTACAAAAACTATGTCATGAATGATGTTGATGGTGCTCTTTGTAATGCAACATACTGTTTTTAATGTATTACTGAATGAGCTTATTTGCTATGTGCGGAATGTCTCAAGTCTCCCCATTAAACTTGACATGATGCATTTTCTATTTTTTTGGTTGAAATTATAAATTCCAATTATTATTGATTAAATAAATAATTTCTTACTACACATATAAGTGTTGCAGCAACTCAAATCAATGTGTGGTAGCAACCCATAAAAGTCATTTGTTCATGGCTCGTACGAACACATGTAAGTGTTGCCACAACCATCTTATATCCGTTGCAACCTTGCAACGCTTATTTGTAGATGTTACCAACACATATATAAGTGTTGTGATAGACCCTTGCAACACCACTTTAGGCAACACTTGTTAAATGCGTTGGTACAGACCCTGCCAACGCATATATGAACTTCAAGCAACACATATATGCGTTGAAAAAGAGGGGTTCACTTTGTAGGCTGGTGATCAACTGGCTTTCGCATCCCATAAGGTATATGTCTAGCCATATATTACACATTTCGATCATTGCAGCCCATAGGGTTCTGTCAATATATTACATGTTACAATTAGGATTCCTCGCTACTAAACATTTAAGATAGTAGCTTGGAATACTAATCTGAATAAGTAATCTAAGCATTGAGGAAGTTCACAACATCAAATAAAAGAGGTCACAGTTTGCAGCAATGAAACAACCAAAAGCGTTTAGAACATGTGAGGAGCGAGCGACAGGCTGCAACTGGTAGACAAAAGAAGGACATCCTCTTTGTTGCTTCTAAATACCTACATATCTCCGCCTGAGCTGTTGTCACACCTGATTTCCGAAGAGGAACCAAGTGCATCTCATATGTGCGCCAGGATCAGTTCACACACATATGATGGACAAAAATGAGTGAAATATCATAAACAGTATTCAAACGTATTTCAAAGTTTAACCTCTTATTACACTCATGCGGGAGACTCGAAGGTCTCTAACAACGGAAAACGATAACTACTCGTCGAGTCCTCGTCTTCCGCTCCCACAGGCACTTGACTGGGGGTCGGCAAGCCTCACAGCTCATCGAAGTCGTCATAGAACTCCCCTCCAAAGTTTTCCTCTGAACAGCGATAAGCAAGGCTGAGCACACTTATGGTTGGAGCTCAGCAAGTGGGGGAAAATGCAAGGCTATCAAGGATAGGCTAAGGTTTTGCAGCGGTTTAGCATTTTAATGTTGGTCAAGTTTTAATTAAAGAACACCTAGTTACTAAGTGTAAGTTCGTACCAACCCACTTAAGAAAAACTTAAGTACCAAAACTGCCCAAGCTCAACGAGCTTCACCAACCACGATTTATCTCGTCTTTAAGTTTATTAATCATGTGAGGGTCCAAGCCGCTCATGACCGTGAGCACGGCTGATCGATCAGTTTTACACTCTGCAGAGGTTTACACACTTTACCCACAGTTCGCGTAAAAGCTCCGAAGAACTTTAAACCCAACCATGCGATGCTGGCCAAGCACCATACCACACTTCCGAGGTGTGATTGCATAGGGACGCTACGAAGCCTTTACAAAGGCATGCAAAAGACTAACGACCCGCATAGTTACGGATCGGGGCGGACCATAACCCTCCCTAGTGGTCGGTACCTTAGCAAAGGCTACTACCCCAAAAGGGCGGGCTATACCCCCGCAACCCGGATCCCCCTCTGCTCCTTGCGGAAAAGGGCCACTAGTACAATCACACACCTAATTATTCGGCTAAGGTCAGAGCCATGTAACACTGTGGTTGCGCATGTTTTATTGGGTGGTTCTCCATGTTCCGATTAAATCAGATGTTCTTGCATTACCCAAAACATTAACTATAAGCCATATATCATTTCCATAAGAGACCCATTTAACCAACCCATGTTAAGCAACTAGCGTTTTCTACCCAAAACTTTATTTAAAAGGGGCTAGGCCAAGGATCAGGGTAAAAGATCTAGGTAAGTCCTTAAAAAGGTTTCCCCGTCAATTTAATGCAAAGATATCATAAAAGTAAACATTAATTATAATGCAATTATGTAGGACAAAAAGAGAACATGCAGGGGGAGAAGACCACTTGCCTTCCTCAACTACAGCAAAAACTTCCTCCTCTTCGAACAACTGCTCCTGATCGTCCCCGAGAGGTGGCTCAGATGAAACAGGCATGATATCTACGATGCACACATAAAGCATACAATAAATAAAACAGATCACCAATCAATCCTAAAGACTGAAAACATGGTACTAAAACGACGGGCTCGCTGAGACGATCGCAAGGACTACTAGAACGCTAAAAACGGAGCTAAAACGGAGAAGTTATGCTAAAAACAAGATATAGGGACTAATCTGCGATAAACTAACCTATACAGGGACCTAACAGCAAGAATACAGGGGCTAAAACGTAATTAAACTTAAAACAGAAGGTTTTCAATCATAAAAAGGCTGTTCTGGACCTCGGGTGCAAAATTCTATTAAGGTCAAGGGCTTAAACATAAAATTCAGGACTGATCTGTAAGAATCTTTAAAGGTGGAAGGACCGGCTTGCGATAGAAAAGAAACCGGGGGTCTCTTTTACAAAAGGACCCCTGGTTGACCGTTACGCGCAGGATTGACCCGCGGGTCCAACGGCTCGGGGCCGTGGATGGCCGATCCGACGGCCGGCCACGCCCGCACGCGGCCCGGGAGGGGCGGCGCTCGCGCGCGGCGGCGGCGCGCGGCGGCGCACGGCGGCGGGTCGCCGGCGACGACCAAACTAACGCTCCCGACCACTAAAACGTGCGGGGAAAGTTCCTACGCGTAGGCCGGGATCATCGCGAACCTAACCAAGCACTTGCACGGATGGAAAGAGCGGCGGCCGAGGCGTGGCGTCCATGGGGGCGGACGGCCGGCGGCGGCGGCGGCGGCGCACCCTACAGTCGGGCTCAAGCGAAAAGGAGGGCGGGGATATGGTCCTTACAGTGTGTAGAAGCTACGGTGGGCGAGGATTGGATGGAGAAGGCAGCGGCGGCGGAGTTCAACACCGGCGGCCGGTCCTCACGGGCGGCGACGGCGAGCTTCGATTGGGGCGCACTGGAGCCTGCGGGTTCGATTGGGCACAAGAGTTAGCTCACACATGCGAAGGAGAAGTGAACAGAAAGGACCAAGGAACTTCACCGACGGCGAGGAAGCACGGGCAGCGGCAATGGCGCGGCGGCCGGCGGTTCAACACAATGGCGCAAGCGGCTAGGGCACGGGAGGCGCGTAAGCTTGGTGTGAGGCGAAGGGGGGAGTGCGGGATGCTCTGGGGGCGCTTAAATAGGCCCGGGGGAGCTCCGGGAGGCGGTTCCCCGACGGCATAGCCATTAACGGCCACGGGCCTTGATGGGGGATTAAGGGAGGGGAGGATTAAGAGGGGTAAATGTCGATTGAAGAGGGGGGAGTGATGGGGAAGCTTCACTGCCGCTTAAATACGGCGCTTGAAGGCGAGGGGCGCGGGGAAAAGCGGCCGGTAACGGCCGGCGGCGCAAAAGGGGGCGCGGGCGGCCGGCCGGGAGGTTGGGGGCGGGCCGACGGCGGGCCCCCCCGTCGGTCTCGGTGCAAAAAAGAAAAGGGGAGAGGGGGGCGGTGCTTTGGGCGGCGGGGTTGCGGAGCTGGGCCAAATGGGCCGACGCGCGCGCGAGAAAAGAAAAAAAGAAAAAGGCCTCTGGCCTGGCTGTTTGCGGGCTGAGGTTGGGCCGACGGAAGAAATGAGAGAGAGGGAGAGGGGAAGAAAAGGATTGCTCTTTTTTTTCTTTTAAATTTCTTTTCAAATTCATTTTCAAACATTCAAACTACAATCAAACAAAATCCATGCATTCGAATCATGATGCAGAAACACTTATTATTTCTAAATTATTTTAGTGATGTTTAAATATTTTAAAAGCCATTTTGTTTAATAATTTATTTATGTCCTTAAAGGAATTTTAAACCTAGCCATTTGTTGCTAAGTTAATTTAGTGATGGAATTTTTTAGGGTGTTACAAATCCTACCCCCTTAAAGAGAATCTCGTCCCGAGATTCAGGAAGACTAGAGAACAGCTGAGGGAATTCTTCCTTAAGTTCGTCCTCTCTTTCCCAAGTAGCCTCCTCCTCTGAATGGTGACTCCATTGTACCTTACACATCCTAATGATCTTGCTGCGAGTAGCCCTTTCGGAGGTATCCAAGATCTTGACTGGGTGTTCCTTGTATGTCAGATCATCCTTTACCTCAAGTTCTTCCAATGGTAAATGCTCTACTCTGACCTCACTTGTACACTTTTTCAATTGAGACACGTGGAACACATCATGAACACCTGCCAAGCGTTCAGGTAACTCCAACCGATAAGCTACTTCGCCACGTCTTTCCAAGACTTGAAAAGGTCCGATAAAGCGAGGGGATAACTTCCCTCTGATATTAAACCTTCGAAGACCTCGGATAGGTGACACCCTAAGATATGCATAATCTCCGACTTCAAATATCACTTCTCTTCTCTTAGGGTCTGCATAACTCTTTTGCCTAGATTGAGCAATCTTGAGATTTTCCCGAATTATATCCACTTGTCTTTCTGCCTCCTTTATTATTTCTGGACCAAAGAGTTGACTCTCCCCTGTCTGGTTCCAGAACAATGGCGTTCTGCACTTCCTTCCATACAGAGCTTCAAACGGTGCCATCTTGAGACTACTCTGATAACTATTGTTGTATGCAAATTCCGCGTATGGCAAGCTTTTATCCCAACTTCCACCATGTTTTAAGGCACATGCCCTTAACATATCTTCTAAGATTTGATTCGTCCTTTCGGTCTGACCATCTGTCTGTGGATGATATGCTGAGCTGAAATTTAACTTCGTATCCATAGACTCATGTAATTTCTGCCAGAATCGGGACGTGAACTGAGTGCCCCGGTCTGATACTATCTTCTTTGGGACCCCATGCAAACATACTATCTTTGATATGTATAGTTCTGCTAACTTTGTTCCTGAATATGTGGTCTTTACTGGTATGAAATGTGCAACTTTGGTTAATCTGTCCACTATTACCCATATCAAATCATATCCATCATGTGTACGTGGTAATCCCACTATAAAATCCATACCAATCTCTTCCCACTTCCATTCAGGTACCTGCAGTGGTTGTAGTAACCCTGCTGGTCTTTGATGCTCTGCTTTTACTCTTTGGCATATATCACACAGTGCCACATGGGCTGCAACATCCTTCTTCATACCGTACCACCAATATTTCTGCTTTAAATCTTGGTACATTTTGGTACTCCCTGGATGTATAGAGAGGGCTGAATCGTGCGCTTCTTTCAATATGGACTCACGAAGATGTTTGATTTCCGGTACACAGATCCTGTTCTTAAACCAAATGGTTCCCTATTCATCCTCTCTGTATTCCGGAACCTTGCCTTGTTCAATCAACTTCTTGTATCCCTTAATCTTTTCATCATCCAATTGCCCTTTTCTAATCTCTTTTTCAAGAGTTGACTCCATTTCTAAGGTCATACTCTCGCTCGGTGCAGCTATCCCTAGATTGAGTCGTGCCATTTCCCAACACAATTCCTGGGGCATTAATCGAGCTACTAACATGTTTGTTTGACTCTTACGACTCAAGGCATCTGCCACCACATTGGCCTTTCCTGGATGATACTGTATATCCAAATCGTAGTCCTTAATCAGTTCTAACCATCTACGCTGCCTGAGATTGAGATCTCTCTGGGTGAAGATGTACTTCAAGCTTTTGTGGTCCGTGAATATCTGACACTTATTTCCAATCATATAGTGTCTCCAAATCTTCAGTGCGTGCACTATAGCTGCTAACTCTAGATCATGAGTAGGGTAGTTTTGTTCATGCTTCCTTAGTTGTCTAGAAGCATATGCTACCACTTTTCCTTCCTGCATCAGAACACATCCTAGTCCCTGTCTTGATGCGTCACAATACACATCAAATCCTTTGTGTATATCAGGCATTATCAGTACTGGTGCGGTGGTCAGTTTCTTCTTTAATTCTTCAAAGCTAGCTTGGCACTTGTCATCCCATTTAAACTCCTTTCCTTTCTCCAACAAAGAAGTGAGGGGTTTTACAATCCTCGAGAATCCCTCTATAAACCGTCGGTAATAGCATGCCAAACCAAGAAAACTCCTGATCTCTGGTACATTTCTAGGTGGATTCCAATTCAGCACATCCTGAACTTTACTCGGGTCTACAGCAATTCCTCCGTCAGTGATAATGTGCCCAAGAAAAGAGACCTCCTTCAACCAAAAATCACACTTGCTGAATTTGGCATATAACTGATGGTCTCGAAGTTTTTGGAATACCAGTCTCAAGTGTTCCTCATGTTCCACTTCATTCTGAGAGAATACTAGGATGTCATCTATAAATACTACCACAAACCTATCTAGATATTCCATGAAAACCTTGTTCATCAGATACATAAAGTATGCTGGAGCGTATCCAAAGGACATCACTGTGAACTCGTATAGACCATATCTTGATGTGAAAGCTGTTTTAGGAATATCCTCCATACGGATCTTCAGCTGATGGTAGCCAGATCGCAGATCTATCTTAGAGAAAACTTTCGCTCCTCTCATTTGATCGAACAGATCCTCGATCCGGGGTAAAGGATATTTATTTTTGATAGTGACCTCATTGAGAGATCGATAGTCTACACACATCCTCCTAGATCCATCCTTTTTATCTAAGAAGAGTGTGGGGGCTCCCCATGGTGATGAACTAGGACGGATAAACCCTTTACTTAGCAATTCCTCTATTTGTTTCTTTAATTCTGCCAAATCTTTGACATCCATTCTATACGGTCTTTTGGATATAGGAGCAGTACCAGGTAAGAGTTCGATACTGAATTCAATGTCTCGGTCAGGTGGCATACCTGGTAGGTCATCAGGAAAGACATCCGGGTACTCATTCACCACCTTAATATCCTCCAGCACTTTTCCTTTCATTGAATTCACTAACTCCTTCCCAGTAGGTGACGGTGTTGCGATAAATTCTATTCTGTCCCCTTGTGGACTAGTCAAGTGAACTGATTTCTCCCGGCACTGGATAACCCCATCATACTTTCTTAACCAATCCATCCCTAAGATTACATCTATGCCCCAAGATTTTAGGACTACTAGATTGGACGGAAAGTCTATCCCCATGATTTTAAGGTTTACTTGTGGGCACGGATGATGGCTTTCATATCACCGCCGGTGAACTAACAAGCAACGGTTTCTTCATTGGACTCACGGGCATATTATGCTTTGCTACGAGCGATCGGTAATAAATGAATGCGTTGCTCCCGAATCAAATAATACCGTAGCGAGGTACGGAGTCGATAGGGAACGTACCAAGCACAACCCCGAAGCGTCTTGTGCTGCTCCACGGTCATGTTGTGCACCCTCTTGCGCACATAATTTTCTTTGTGCTTTGTTGCACGGAGTACCGCATTTCCGGGGGCGTCTTGGAGTTGATGACTATCCAACTTTCTGAATATTACTCCTCTGGGGAGTCTGCATTCCACGTTTAGGACAGTTATTAGCATAATGTCCCAACTCGCCACATTTGAAGCATCCATTAGGCTGCACGGGAGTAGTGTTCCTTGTAGGTGCACCCGGGGTAAGAGCTGGGCGGTTCTGTTGGAAGTTTGTGGTGCGAGGAGTTTGCGGGTTGAATCGTTGAGGCTGCTGGAAAGAACGCTGCAGCTGCATATTCTGTGGGTGCTTTCCACCATGACCTCCAGGGCGGAATGAGGTATTCTGATGGTAGCTGAAGCGTGGGCGGGTATGGCTGCTGGACTGATCCTGAGATTGAAACTTGCGTTTCTGCTCCCCAAGCTCTCTGCGTTTATTCTCTAGGCCGATTGCCTTGTTTAACAGAGTGGCGAAATCTGGAAAGGTATGGCTCTGGAGCTGATAATTCAGTGGTCCTATAAATCCATCAAGGAAGCGTTCCTGCCTTTTTGGGTCTGTGTTGACCTCGTCGGGAGCATAACGAGACAACTGAGTAAACTTGTCAAGGTATTCGTCTACAGACATATTGCCCTGTTTCAGAGCAAGGAACTCTCTCTGCTTTAGCTTCAATACCCCATCAGGGATGTGGTGAGCGCGAAAAGCATCTCTGAACTGCTGCCATGTAATGGTGTTAGGCGCAGGGTGAGCGGCTGTGTAGGCATCCCACCAATCTGATGCCTGCCCTTCCAGGCGTCCAGAAGCATAAAGGACCATTTCTCGGTCATTACACAGAGCCCTCTCCAACTTTTTGGTAACAGTTTTCAACCAATCGTCAGCATCTAGCGGATCGGTTGAGTGGGAGTAGGTGGGAGGGTGGTGGCTCATAAACTCCTTATGCTTGTCTCTCAGAGCAGGTGGTGGTGGTGGAGGTGGTGCCTGCGGCTGATTTTGCTGGGCTTGTATGTTCTGCACTGCGGCAGTGAGGTTCTAAATCAGCTGCATCTGGGCAGCGAAGAATTGCTGGGTAGCGGGATCCATTGCGGGATTGAGCGGGGGAGGTGGCACCGGGTTTTGCTGGTTGGCTATGTGTGCCCGAATAACTGGTGGGACGTCCTGTCCTCCTCCTGACCTGGTGTTTACCATCTGATTGTTAGAGAAAGATATTTCAGATAAGAATATCGAACTGATGTATAAAGAAGTAAGTTTGAATTAAGGAATCAGCATGATTTTCTTTTCTGTGACAGATTCGGTTGATTCCGATAAATCAGTTGTATCCCATAGTATCCTTCTTCAAAAATTATGAACTTTTGCCAGGCCGTATAGAACCCATTTATGAAACTAACCCCACTGGTTTTATCCCATTTGGAGATCCACAACTTGAGTTAAAATTCGAACACCACAGCTGTGTTAGCATGGTTTTACAGATTCTGTTAGCCCCATTGTTCTGTTTATAACTCTCTGTATATTAATCCTTTAGTGCTGAATTTTGGATAGAGGTTGATCCACAAAATTTGTGAACCAACCCAACTGGATTTAGGTCAATCGGAGTTCTGTAGCTTGAGTTATGATAAAAACATTGCTGTGCTGTCAAGGAGCTGCGCGAACAGATTTTGTACGATTGATTTGGTTTGATAAGTAAGGTAGAAGACAACTTGGAATTGAACCCCAACTAACCATTAACTTAACATGATTTTTCTTGTTGCATTTGTGGCCATCACTCCACAATACAACTCACTCACACAAAGATCCAAATCAAACATGGTTCAATCAACAACTTATTACAATCGTTCGTCCTCGCAGGAACGTCTACCGGAAAAACAAAAAGAGGGTGGATATCCTAGTTCCTATTCCACTGGAGACTAGTGGTGGCTGCTGGAGTGCCGTATCGAAGTCTTTTGCGTGGAGGCGAACGGGAAGGACAAGATGCTTCTGCTTCGTCGGGTGGTTGTTGTCCTGCCAGTTGGGCTTCCAGCTGAGCTATTCTTGCCTGTGCATTCTGTAGTTCCTGATGTGTCCTATCCAACTCTGCTGTCGCTCCCTCCAAGTCTGTGTTAAGAGCTGCCGTCACTCTAGCAAGTATATCAACACGGCTATCTCGGAAGTCTCCCATAGGTACCACGGTGTTTTCTGTACCACTGACTCTGCTGGGGACGAATCGGAAGTTCGTGCCTTCTAAGCGATCGCGGAATGTGTTGCTGATAGACCATAGTGCTCTCCTCGCTGCATCGTTGATAGCAGCTACTTCTGAGGCAAAATGTGCTGTGCAGGGGTGAATGGTACGGGTCCTCCATCTTCCTGCCTGTGCCGTGGCAACCCTGACATGGACCTCTGTGGTATAATAATCTCTCATCCCCGGCTCTACATAGTGCTTGGTGATGTACAACGGTCTCACTGCATACTCTATCTCCTGCAACAACTCCTCCAATAGCTCACAGAACGGAGCGTCTGGGCCGATGTATGTGTGTTCATGATACTCAGCCCTATGATACCTATGCTCATCACCTTGCTGGTCTCCATTTTCATTGTTATTGTTGTTGTCCTCATTCTGATTACCATTGTTGTCCTCTCCGTTGCCCGCAGCACTGTTGTCATCCTCCAAACCTTCTATGTCCACTTATTCTTCTTCTTCTTCACTTTCATCCTCATTTTCACCATCTTCTTCACTGGAACTGTCTTCACTGCTACTAGAATCATCCCCGGAGTCATCTGGATCATTCCCTGCAGCATTTTGTTCAAGCTCTTCTCCTTCTACCACATCTGGTTCTGGTACAGCTTCTACCTCTGGTGGAAATATTATGTCTCCATCTGCATTAACCTCCAGAAAAACTCCATCATATAGCTGTGGATGTTCCTCTGTCCCATCATCCTCAAACACGATTTCCTCTGGATCCTCCTCATCATTTTCCTGATGCTGCACTGCCTGATATCCCTGCTCCACTGCCTCCGGCTGTAACTGTACCGGATAGTCTCCAATCTCCTGCTGCATCTCCTCCAGCTGTGCCTCCTCCGGGACTACTGGGTAGCGTGGAGCCAACTGCCCTGAAGGAAGGCGACCACCGGTGCTCTTGCGGGCAGTCAGACGAGTCCTGGCCATCTGTTAAGAGAGAGTGAACTCAGCATAGAGGAAATCAAAATGATGCAAATTTTCAACAAAGGAACAAGAGCAAATTAGATTTTTATGCGAAAATAAGGTGGTTTTGAAAGATGACAGAATGATCTAGAACATGAATCCTTAAATTTCGTCCATTTCTAACTAAGGCTGCGTTCCTACAGTCAACACTGCTCTGATACCACTCTGTCACACCTGATTTCCGAAGAGGAACCAAGTGCATCTCATATGTGCGCCAGGATCAGTTCACACACATATGATGGACAAAAATGAGTGAAATATCATAAACAGTATTCAAACGTATTTCAAAGTTTAACCTCTTATTACACTCATGCGGGAGACTCGAAGGTCTCTAACAACGGAAAACGATAACTACTCGTCGAGTCCTCGTCTTCTGCTCCCACAGGCACTTGACTGGGGGTCCGCAAGCCTCACAACTCATCGAAGTCGTCATAGAACTCCCCTCCAAAGTTTTCCTCTGAACAGCGATAAGCAAGGCTGAGCACACTTATGGTTGGAGCTCAGCAAGTGGGGGAAAATGCAAGGCTATCAAGGATAGGCTAAGGTTTTGCAGCGGTTTAGCATTTTAATGTTGGTCAAGTTTTAATTAAAGAACACCTAGTTACTAAGTGTAAGTTCGTACCAACCCACTTAAGAAAAACTTAAGTACCAAAACTGCCCAAGCTCAACGAGCTTCACCAACCACGATTTATCTCGTCTTTAAGTTTATTAATCATGTGAGGGTCCAAGCCGCTCATGACCGTGAGCACGGCTGATCGATCAGTTTTACACTGCGCGAGCTTTGCACACTTTACCCACGAGTTCGCGTAAAAGCTCCGAAGAACTTTAAACCCAACCATGCGATGCGGCCAAGCACCATACCACACTTCCGAGGTGTGATTGCATAGGGACGCTACGAAGCCTTTACAAAGGCATGCAAAAGACTAACGACCCGCATAGTTACAGATCAGGGCGGACCATAACCCTCCCTAGTGGTCAGTACCTTAGCAAAGGCTACTACCCCAAAAGGGCCGGGCTATACCCCTGCAACCCGGATCCCCCTCTGCTCCTTGCGGAAAAGGGCCACTAGTACAATCACACACCTAATTATTCGGCTAAGGTCAGAGCCATGTAACACTGTGGTTGCGCATGTTTTATTGGGTGGTTCTCCATGTTCCGATTAAATCAGGTGTTCTTGCATTACCCAAAACATTAACTATAAGCCATATATCATTTCCATAAGAGACCCATTTAACCAACCCATGTTACGCAACTAGCGTTTTCTACCCAAAACTTTATTTAAAAGGGGCTAGGCCAAAGATCAGGGTAAAAGATCTAGGTAAGTCCTTAAAAAGGTATCCCCGTCAATTTAATGCAAAGATATCATAAAAGCAAACATTAATTATAATGCAATTATGTAGGACAAAAAGAGAACATGCAGGGGGAGAAGACCACTTGCCTTCCTCAACTACAGCAAAAACTTCCTCCTCTTCGAACAACTGCTCCTGATCGTTCCCGAGAGGTGGCTCAGATGAAACAGGCACAATATCTACGATGCACACATAAAGCATACAATAAATAAAACAAATCACCAATCAATCCTAAAGACTGAAAACATGCTACTAAAACGACAGGCTCGCTGAGACGATCACAAGGACTACTAGAACGCTAAAAACGGAGCTAAAACGGAGAAGTTATGCTAAAAACAAGGTATAGGGACTAATCTGCGATAAACTAACCTATACAGGGACCTAACAGCAAGAATACAGGGGCTAAAACGTAATTAAACTTAAAACAGAAGGTTTTCAATCATAAAAAGGCTGTTCTGGACCTCGGGTGCAAAATTCTATTAAGGTCAGGGGCTTAAACATAAAATTCAGGACTGATCTGTAAGAATCTTTAAAGGTGGAAGGACCGGCTTGCGATAGAAAAGAAACCGGGGGTCTCTTTAACAAAAGGACCCCGGGTTGACCGTTACGCGCGGGATTGACCCGCGGGTCCAACGGCTCAGGGCCGTGGATGGCCGATCTGACGGCCAGCCACGCCCGCACGCGGCCGGGAGGGGCGGCGCTCGCGCGCGGCGGCGGGCGCGCGGCGGCGCACGTCGGCGGGTCGCCGGCGACGACCAAACTAACGCTCCCGGCCACTAAAACGTGCGGGGAAAGTTCCTACGCGTAGCCGGGATCATCGTGAACCTAACCAAGCACTTGCACGGATGGAAAGAGCGGCGGCCGAGGCGTGGCGTCCATGGGCGCGGACGGCCGGCGGCCGGCGAGCGGCGGCGCGCCCTACGGTCGGGCTCAAGCGAAAAGGAGGGCGGGGATATGGTCCTTACAATGTGTAGAAGCTACGGTGGGCGAGGATTGGATGGAGAAGGCGGCGGCGGCGGAGTTCAACACCGGCGGCCGGTCCTCACGGGCGGCGACAGCGAGCTTCGATTGGGGCGCACTAGAGCCTGCGGGTTCGATTGGGCACAAGAGTTAGCTCACACATGCGAAGGAGAAGTGAACAGAAAGGACCAAGGAACTTCACCGACGGCGAGGAAGCACGGGCAGCGGCAATGGCGCGGCGGCCGGCGGTTTAACACAATGGCACAAGCGGCTAGGGCACGGGAGGCGCGTAAGCTTGGTGTGAAGCGAAGGGGGAGTGCGGGATGCTCTGGGGGCGCTTAAATAGGCCCGGGGGAGCTCCGGGAGGTGGTTCCCCGGCGGCATAGCCATTAACGGCCACGAGCCTTGATGGGGGATTAAGGGAGGGGAGGATTAAGAGGGGTAAATGTCGATTGAAGAGGGGGGAGTGATGGGGAAGCTTCACTGCCGCTTAAATACGGCGCTTGAAGGCGAGGGGCGCGGGGAAAGCGGCCGGTAACGGCCGGCGGCGCAAAAGGGGGCGCGGCTGACCCGGCTGGAGGTTGGGGGCGGGCCTGACGGCCGGGCCCCACCTGTCAGCTGTAAAGGAACCAATACAACAATGATATCATAAAAGTAAATGAATAGAAAATAACGGCACAAGTAGACGGCCAGTAGTCATCGGCAATAGCACAAATAGACCCGCAACAATTCAAGCTAACACTGTGATCAGTATGTAAAACAAACAGATGGCAAAGAAAGCACTTGACTCACTCACTTTGTCAGTAAAATAAACAGATGCTACAGAAAAAAAGGGTCAATGCTGGGGCATAATTAAACTTGTGGTCATGATATCATAGTTCCAAATATCAGTGTATTCATGGAAAAGAGAAATAAAGGGAAGAGAATATTCATTACGACCCAAGATGAACTTGGTTTACCTAGATGAACTTGGTTTACGACTCAAGACCATAGTTCCAAATATCTATGTGAAATATTTACCTAGGTGAACCTGGATATCAACAAAAACTACGACTCAAGATGGTATTTGAGGTAAAGTAAATTGCTGATAGCCATCGGCTGGAAAGAAATGGATGAACTTGGTTTTGGAATCAGATTATAGAAGAAGCACATATCTCCAAAAACAACAACTAATTTTGTAGGTTAATTTAGTCTACTGCATGGTTTGTAGTGGTGCAAGGCAGTACCTTGGCTCAGCAGCCACATCAGCACATGTTTCATCATCCTCATTGCCAGGAGCATCCTGATTCCTGAACAACTTTTTTGCAGTTTTCTTGGTAGGCGATGTGTGAGACCTATAAGCAACTTACTAAGTCCTAGAGATATGGTGCTGGTTGTGTAAGGAAAGACTCAAAACTATCTATCGATGAGGCAAACCTTTTCTTGGCAGTGCTCTTCTAAGTTTTGGTTGCAGAGGCACCAGATGCACCCACACTGTGCCCACCACCAACAATCTGATGCAAAGTGTAGCATTAAAGAATTAGTAGACAAGTGATATTACAAATCCAAAAGGAATTTCAGATTCTTAAATACTTAATATCTTGAAAAATGAACGCACAGATCACGAGTTACAGGCTACCTCATTCAGAGAAGTGTCTCCACCACTCTGTGGTGTATTTGGCTGCCCAGGGATGTTCAGAGTTCTATTAGATGGTGTGGCACTTGAAGCATGGCTAGCTTCTGTAGCATCAGGCAGTGAAGTCAAAGGCAGGGCAGCGCTTTTTTGAGGAGTGCTTTGCATACTGCTACCAGCACCCTGAGAGAGCATAAGAGATGGCGATTGCGATCCTGTTGGTGTCGCTGGAAGAGCACTCCCATCATTTACTTCTTCAATAAGAGCATTGACCTGAAAACATTCTTCGATGGAATCTTTCGAGTTTTCTGTGAAGCTGACATTCCAAATGTAGACCTTCTCTAGGAGCCTCATGATATCTGTAAGCTTCTGTAAATATATTGATGATAGAGATTACAGAGAGGTTACATATATATAGGCTGAGAAGCCAAGGGGTTCAGGTGTGAACACTAAACTGAAGAGTCCAAAACTAATAACTAGCGTAGGATACAAAGCACCTAGCACAGGAAACTAAGCACCTAGCACAGGAAACTAAGCAGCACAGCACAGGAAACTAAGCAGGTGCATTCATACTTAGAGTGTAGTCTAACACGCCCCCGCAGTCGAATCGTCTGGTGCCCAGACATTAAGACTGGAACGAAACTCTGTGAAGACTGAAGTGGGCAGCCCTTTAGTGAAAATATCAGCGAACTGAGATGTCGTTGGGACGTGAAGAACCCGGACATCACCAAGGGAAACTCGCTCCCGAACAAAATGGAGATCAATCTCCACATGTTTGGTTCATTGATGCTGAACAGGATTCTTTGACATATAGATAGCGCTGATATTGTCACAGTACACAAGAGTGGTCTTGCGTAAGGGAGTGTGAAGTTCATACAACAACTGGCGTAACCAAGTGGCTTTAGCAACAGCGTTGGTGACAGCCCGATATTCAGCTTCGGCACTGGAACGGGAAACTGTGTGCTGGCGCTTAGAAGACCATGAGATGAGATTATCGCCGAGGAAAACAACATAGCCAGAGGTCGATCTCCGTGTGATGGGGCAGCCAGCCCAATCTGCGTCCGAGTAGACAATAAGCTCCTGCTGAGATGAGGGGCGGATGAGCAAGCCCATATGAAGAGTGCCTCGGACATAACGCAGGATGCGCTTTAAGGCTGCTAGGTGAGGTTCCCTTGGATCATGCAAGTGTAGACAAATTTGCTGGACGGCGTAGGAGAGATTCGGTTGAGTGAATGTGAGGTATTGTAACGCATCGGCAAGGCTGTGAAAGTCGGTTGGATCAGGAACCGGGTCACCATCGGCATGAAGCTTTGGATTGAGATCAACAGGGGTGCTGCAAGATTTGCAGTCGGACATCCCGGCACGGTCAAGTATGTCTAGCATGTACTGACGTTGGGAGAGAAATAATCCCGAGGACGTGTGCTGAACATGCATGCCAATAAAGTGATGCCAATAGAGAGAATTCATGTTGGAGGGCACTGATGATCCGCTGAAGCAGGGCCGGGGAGGATGCCGTGAGGACAATGTCGTCAACATATAACAGTAGATAGACTGTATCAGCTCCAGAGTGGTAAATGAACAGCAAGGAGTCTGACTTTGCTTCAAGAAAGCCAAGCTTCAGTAGAAAAGAGGCATATCGGCTATACCACGCACGTGGAGCTTGCTTCAGTCCATAGAGGGACCGATTGGGACGACAGACAAAGTCCGGGCGAGCTGAATCCTCAAAGCCAGCAGGTTGTGCACAATACACAGTTTCAGACAGAGTACCTTGAAGGAAGGTGTTGTTGACATCCAATTGGTGAATGGGCCACGAGCGGGAGAGAGCCAGAGACAATACAGTTTGGACGGTTGCAGGCTTGACGACAGGACTGAAGGTCTCAGCGAAATCAACGCCGGGTCTTTGGGTGAAGCCACGAAGAACCCATCGAGCTTTGTATCGCTCCAGGGAGCCATCAGCCTTGAATTTATGTTTAAAGACCCATTTGCCTGTCACATTAGCACGAGGTGGTAGGGGAAGAAGATCCCAGGTGTTGTTGGCGAGGAGGGCGGAGTATACGGCCTCCATGGCTGCACGCCAGTTCGGGTCAGCGAGAGCAGCCCGGTAGGTGCGATGGATCGGGGACAGCGAATCAGCCTGGAAGAGGGCGGGCATACGGATGCCGCGCTTGCCGCGAGTCTGCATGGCGTGCTTGTTCTCGACGGGCGGAACGGGAACAACTCCGGCAGGGAGGCCCGGAGACGAGCCTGATGGCGAGGCAGGTGCGGACGTCGGGGCAGTTGCACCAGCCGACGGCGAGTCCGAGGCGGCCGGAACGCCTTGGGTCGCTGGAGCGAGAGGTGACATAGTACGGGCGCCGAGGTCCGTCGCGGTGGAGCCGCATGGAGGAGCCTTGGCGCGGTGGAAGTGTGACGCCCCAGGTTTTTAATTAACCTTTAACAGCCGGTCAAATGGTCAACCGTGGTCAAACCTAGGTCAACCTGGGCCCTCACCTCGAAAAACTCACTAACCCACCCTAGTGACCCTAATTGACTAGTAAACACACTTGTGGGGCCAACCCATGGTCAAAGGATGGGTCAAACCCCTTGCCACCCTAGTGTCCACCGGTGTCTGCCGGAACTTTTGCCGCGTTCTCCAAAATTCACCTAAACACTTAAAATTCTACCTTTATGAAAGTTGTAGATCTTGATGAGGGACACAACTTTCATGTAGATTGGCATTTCCAATTTTGAGGGAAAAAACTTGAAAAATGAGTTGCAAGACAGGATTCACTGTTTGCAGAAGCAGGCTGACATTCAAAGTTGGCATTCAAATAACTCAAATTCTGTGAGGAAAAACCCTGTATAGCCTTTGTAGAAATTGTTAAGGGTAGCTAGATCTACAACTTTGGTATTCATCACTTGGTCGACTTTGGTATTCGCCGGCCACGCGCCACCGGCCCCGGCATCGGCGCCCGCGCCTCCCGAGGCCGCGCACGACCCAAGGCACGCGCCGCCCGAGCCGCCCGCGCCCCGACGCGCCCCCGCCCAAGGCACGCCGAGTCCGCGCCGGCCACGCCACGCCGCGTACTCGCGCGCGCGCCACGAACCGGTGGTCCGTCGGCGACGCCGCCGCCGTACGCGCGAGCCCCGAGCGCCGTAGCACGACCGGGAGCATCTCGCGCCGTCACCCGGTGCTCGAACGCCTATTTAAGCCCCCCCCCCCGTTCCCCGCCGCGCGCCACCCCGAGCCACCACCGCGCCATCGCCGCCGCCGCCGGTGAAGTCCCCGTCCCCGCTCGCGCTCGGCCGCCGTCCGAGCACGTCTAGGCCTCCCTTAGACACCACTTAAGCCTCCCCGAGCCGCACATTGGCTTACATCCCCGCGGGCCTCGCCGGAACCGCCGCCACCGCGGGTGTTCCCGCCGGCCGCCGACGCGCGCGCTCGCCGGAGCTCGCCCCAGCCCCGCCACCGCTACCAATCAACTAGGGGTGAGCCCAATCGCCCTCCACTGCCACATGTTGCCCCGGTCCGGCCCCACATCTCCGCCGGCGAGCTCTCCCGCCGCCGCAAGGGCAGAAGTGTGAAAACCAAGGGCTGTTGTGTGAATTAGGACTGGGTTGCAATAGAAGTTATCTAAGTTTCTTTGCAGATCAGTCTAGAGCCTTAGAAAATTCTTAGAAATTCGTAGAAAACTCAGAAAAATCCCAAACCAATTTTGTAGGGATCAGGATGATAAATCCCACCTCTTTTGTTATATACTCATGGCTAGATCCTAAATAGTTTTAGCATGAAAAATACAAATATGCTAAGCCTAGATCTGCCATAACTTGAAATCCATAACTCCTCTGTAGCCCAATTTTGGATATGTTGTGTGTTAGGATATGACTAGGTGCTGTGCCAAAAATTGCACAAATTTATGCAGTAGATCTTGCTAAATAAATTCTTTTCCATTCTTGCGGTAACTGCCTAAATGATTTTTCCTGTTAAATATATTTATGTTCTTGAGCTCAACTTGTGAACACTGTATTGTAATGCCAAAATGCACATCTTGTGAATTAATCATGATTTTTGGATTAACAGAAATAATTATTCTTGATTTATGCATGTTTTCCTTTGTAAATTAATAAACCAAATTCAGTAAAGTTCCTAGATGTATATGCTGGTTCTTTAGGCTTGTTTAGAACCAGAGGACATGCATAAGAAAGTTTGGATCAAAATGATGCTTATTTGTTTTTGTATGCATTTAAGTTGAATCACTAGCTAGCCTTTGTTATTTTCAATAATATTTAATTTCCTAGGATCCAACACTTACATGTGGGTCCAATGGACCAGGATAGGTGCCAGTAGGCTTAAGAAACACTCATTTAATTTTTGGTAATTTAATTGTTTAATAAAAATCTTAAAAGCCCTTTTAATATTAAAGGGAAATTAAATAAAGAAAAACCCCTAATTAATTCTTTCTCCTTTTTGAGAAGTATTATTTAATATAATTAAAAGATAATTAATTATCACCACTGATAAGAAATTAATTCATAAATAAAAATATTAATTACACCTTTGTTGGTGAAGATAAAAGGAATTGAAGCTTTCACATGAAATGACAAGCTTAATAAAAACCTTTATTCAATGTGCAAATAAAAGAGTAAACCATGTACACCCCATAACCTTCCTAAAAGAGAAACATTAGATGAATGCTTGTTAAGGTGAACCTGACCAACCCAGAGTTGGATAAGACAACAAACTATCACATCACCTAAATCGCGAGAATAGGTTCCTAGATAGGAATCACAATTTATCCTTAAATGGATTGCTCACGTGGTAAGAGCATGGGATCTGGGCTCCGGTCCAGTGGTTATGTGGGTTAAGTTTTTGAACGTACCAAACATTTGCCGGGAATGGGACCGGTAAGCCTAGTACCTTAATGAGGCGGCAAGGGATCCTACCGTTACTACTCTTGGGATTCGCTCTCACGGCTCGCCACCGGTGGTGTATGGTGACTCCAGGTATCTCACAGGGTATGCCGGATAGCCTGCACCAAAGACTGTAAGATTCGATCCCGACCCGAGGATTTCTGGGGACGGCCTGGGAAAGCTGTCCTTGCGGGGGCAGCCTACCGTGTGTTTGGGTCTACCTTGCAAGGTTTAAATCAATCGATTGTCGACCTCTCACCGTTATCCGAGACTACTTACTCCACTAGTCATGAGATCCCTAATGATGGAAGATGATGAAGATGATGTTTGATTAATTGTATTGTACAACTTTGTTTGTACTAGATGGCTAATGTAGTAAAGATTAAACCTACTAGAACTTGTGCTAAAATCTTGAAAGTAAGGACCTACTCTTTGTTACTTTTTAGCAAAAGCAACCCAGTAGCCAAAAAGCCTTTCATGGTCTAGAATTGGTGAAGTAGATATCACCGACGGGTAAGTCTTGCTGAGTATTAGTATACTCAGCCTTGCCATAATGTGTTGATCCAGGTAATGCCTTCAGTGATGTGTGGCCCGGAGAGATCCCGCCTGGCTGGGAGCTAGAGTGGGTGGAGGACGACTACTGAAAGCATCATGGATGGCCTCCCGTGGTGTCTTTGCTTCCGTTAGTTTATTTCCGCTGCTTTCGAAAACTCTGAACTGTTTCATCATGACAAAAACTATGGTTTGTAATAAATAAACCCCTCGGGGTACGAAGTTGGATTTTAATGTTGTTGTATCTCTGGACTCGCCTTCGAGTGAGTTTTAATGCATATATTTGATCCTTGTGCTCTTCAAGTGATTTACCGGGCGTTAACCCGACAACTAACGACAGGATGATACTTTATTATTGCTTAATGACCAAAGTGGACCGGTCTTAGGCGATAGTACGGTATTTTCCTGGGCGGGTTGTCACAGTTGGCTTCAGAGCTTATATGCACCAGAGATTAATTAATAGACCTTAATCAAATGGTTTTTGAATAAAATATGCCAAGATTGATTTTCCAAAATACGTTGGTCCGTTAAGGATGAACTAGACCGAGAGGCCCTAGAGGGAATTTTGGGTTCTTTCAGGTGGCTTAATTGAATTATGGTTTATTTTGCTAACTTCCAGCACATTACTTCATGTCAGACTTACTTTCTTGCACAACCAAACTAGGAGCGACGTGTTTTATACGTGTGCTGTTCCGCATCACGGGAATTGCGAGGGTTGATGGAGTGATCCATTCCACGGATCCCATCTTCGCATCCGTTTATGAGTTGTGTGTCGCCACGTGTTTCATACGTGAGCATTCCGCATGTCGCTCATGCGAGGCAAGGATACACTCCATTCAAATGGAGGGTGTCTGAGGTTGGACGCTGTCCATGCAGCGGCTTAACGCATGGATACCGTTTCTATAGTGAGCGGTAATGTATGTGGACGCTTTCGTGACGTGCTGGCACGGAAGGTTCGTTTTCTGCAGGTACACAACAGCGCTTCGTTAGTTGTTAAGCGAGTACGGTATAGCTCTCGACTATACATTATAGGGAGAGACGAATAAAAGCCTTGCCACCGGCACTAACTTCGATTTTTGGCTTGATTGCCATGTGAGGTCGAATAGGACGTCTTGCATGCATATTAAAAATTGAAACAACTAAAATGGACCCGAAAATCAAATTTCCATATGTTCTCTAAGGAAGTTTATGCTAGTATGTGCTTTTTATAAACTAGAGTACCTTCCATACCTAGCCGTCATGCTGCCGAAATTTTGTGAAAAGTTGTTTATCATGTGCTAGGTTAATTAAACCAAATTGTTAAAAATAATTGCTCCTCAACTAGTTATCTCGTAATAGCAAGTCTCAATCCTAGTTCGTTGGGTTGGTTCACACTTCCCTAGGCACATCCAGGTTAAGGACCATTCATCTTGTTTCCTTGATCGATGCTAACCCTTAAAAAGCTTAATTAAAAGTATTAAAGGTTTAATTTAAAACTTGGGAAATTTTTGAGGTTTCTGGATTTTTGGTTATGAATTTTGATTCACAGCTGCCAGAACTTCACCATTTGACATACCGTTCTCTTTGAGATCTGACATGAGTTACATTTGTGTACAAATGGATTTCCCCGTATTCCACCAGTTCGACGCTGACGGTACGATCCGTACCAACGGGTTGCACTGGGAGGGTTTTCCGCGCCTGGTGTGGGAAGCACTCAGTGCCGCAGGCTACCTCACCCCACCGACTTACGAGGTGAAGGAGTTTGAGCGCTTTGGCGTTCCCCGCTGCAGAGTGATCATTACTGTTCTGCCACACCCAGACCATGCCGAATGGTTTGACTTGAGCTTTATCTACTGGGGATTTATCACTCACGAGTCCGTGGAGTCAGCCGCCCTCAGAGTGTTGACAGACTTCTGTGACCACAACCCCACCGTGGTAGCTCTTTCTCCGTTTGGACTGTTTCCTGCTGTGAGTCCTCACGACCCAGCCTGGTTGGACCGTATGGACCACCTACGGGAGCTACCGACCCTAGCGAGCCGTTGGATGTTACTCGGACGGCGGCCCGTTGTCCGAACGTGGTCTTCACACTTCAGGGGCTGCGCTATAACACCGCAGCGATTATTGCACAGCGCTTGGAGGCATCTAGGCGCGATTGGGAGCAGCTTTCAGCAGCACACCAGCAGCTGAACTTCACGCTTACTCAGGTGCAGCAGGAGAATGACAGGCTGCGTGCTAGGAGGTTCCAGTTGGAGCTTGAGAGAGGCGACCGCCTACAGAGGATCGTAGATCTGGAGGAGGAGAACCATGCACTAGAGGAGGATGCCGATGCGCACGAGATTGAGAGGCTGACGCTACTACAGAACATTGCTGATATGCAGCAGAAAAGGTGCGGGGGGAGGCCGAGGTACGGGTGGCGGCCTTGCGGGCTATAGTGGCCTTACGGCCACCGCCCCCGCATGCGCACACACCCGGAGGAGCAGCAGGCTTTGTCCGGTCTGGACCAGACGAGCCAGGCAGGACCACCGCTACCGACTCCCCCAGCTTCGCCTACGTACAGTGGTGCTTCAGTGGGCAACTAGGTTGCCGACAGCAGAGATAAGAAGGATGTCGACCCTATCGAGTTGTCTTTGAGATGTTAGAGTAGTTGGCTTGACAGCACGTCTTTGTGCCAAGTAACTGCTTGTATCGTGTCATGTCATGTTGTTTCAAATTCGAGTTGTAATGTCTTTGAACCTTGTTCTATCGTGTTGTAATAAAGAATGCTTAAGCATGTGTGCTTTAAGAGGAAAATTATTGTCATTCAAATTTGAAATTTTCTTGCATCTGAATAACAAATCCTTGGATAAATCGTTGCAAATGACCACGCTTGTCAATTTTGCATTCTCACCTAAAAATGTTGGTAAACCAAAGCATTTTTAGGGACATCACTCATTGCCAGCGAATAAGTACTCGTCTGTATACCACCTTCGTTGGTATCCGAAATAACGATGATCGTTCAAGGGTGTTTATGAGCCGTGCAATTGAGTAATCGCCGTCCTAACCATGTTGAGAAGAACGATTCTATGAATCTTGGTGGCTATAGAATATTGTTGATTGTTGCTGTCCTCATTGTTTAAGTGCTAATGAGATGTGATTATGCATGATCGTGCTTGTCATCATTTGGAGTAAGCTTTGGTTATCTCACTAATAAAGCTCACTTTTCAGATGGTGGGAACCACGCGCAGCTCTCCCAACGGTTTCGGAGCAAGTGGTAGTGGTGACTTGCCACCACCCCCGCCCATGACACCGACGGAGGCCTTCATGGCCACCCAAACCGAGGTGCTGAGCCAGATCCTGCAAACACAGCAGCAGATCACCCAGCAGATGAACCGAGGGCCACCACAAGGGGCCAACCACGAGGGGCCTAACCAGGTCACTACGTATGCCCAGTTCATCGCTATGAAGCCGCCAACCTTCGCTAAAGCAGAAGACCCTCTGGAAGCTGAGGCTTGGGTCAAGGCCATAGAGGCAAAATTCTCTGCCTTTGTGTTGCCTTGCTCCGAGGAGAACAAAGCGAACTTCGCAGCGCTGCAACTGCGAGGGGAAGCTTTGATGTGGTGGGACCACTTCAAGTCAATGCAGCGAGGGCACGCTGTGACTTGGGATGAGTTCAAGCAGGCTTTCAAGAGCCACCACATCCCCAAGGGACTGATGGATAGGAAGATGAGGGAGCTGTTGGCCCTCCGTCAGGGATCTGACTCAGTGTACCGCTATGCTCAGAAGTTTAATAGCTTGTGTCAGTATGGTGGGCATCATGTTGATACCGATGCCAAGAAGATGGAGAGGTTTCGTGATGGGCTTGATGGCAAGCTGTATGAGCGTCTGAATCTGCTCGAGCCCGCAAACTTCCATGAGCTAGTGAACAAGGCTATCTCCCAGGAGGATGCTATGAAGAAAGCCCACGAGGACAACAAGAGGATGTCCGGTTTCACCCCAGGCAGCGGAACGAGCAAGAAGTTTCGCTTTGTGAAGAAGGAAGCTCCAGGCCCATCCCAGCAATCTTCAACTGGACACTGGACGATGAAGCCACCCCAGGGCAAACCCGCAGGGAACTTCCAGTTCCGCCGTGCCCAGCAGCATGCTCCAAAGCCTAATGCACCCCCTCGCGATGTTGGAGATCGTCGTTGCTACAACTGTGGCCAGCCAGGGCACTACATTAACGAGTGTCCCAAGCCCAGGCAGATCAAGCCCAACCCGCAGAATCAGGGTACGGGAAGCAAGCCTACCACTCCGGCCAAGAAGCCTATGGTGCAAGTGCGCCAAGGCAAGCTGAACTTCACTACAATGAGTGACATCCCAGCAGGAGCTTCAGTACTCACGGGTACATTCTCTATCAATAACACTCCTATTAAGGTTTTATTTGATTCGGGAGCCACCCATAGTTTCGTAAATGAGAGCCTACTAGACAAATTGGGTCTAAGAGGAGTACAAACCAAATTTGCCTATAAAATTACCACACCAGGTGGAAACATCACGTCTTAATTAGTGACCTTTGAAGTTCCTCTGAGACTAGGAAGTAGGGTTATTCGATCTAATCTTATAACCATCAAATTGGGAAGCATGGATGTTATCTTGGGTATGGAATGGATGAATCAACATAAGGTGATTCTAGATATATCGGATAGGGTCGTAGAGATCAACTCTCCTACGGTCGAGCACACTACCTTGTACCTACCTTTCCGGGACGGTACCGACTCCTGTGCCTATGTGACCATTATCTCCTTTCTTGATGAGATTCCAGTAGTGTGTGAGTACCCGGACGTCTTTCCTGACGAGTTGCCTGGTATGCCACCAGATAGAGATGTCGAGTTCATGATCAAACTCCAACCTGGTACCACACCCATATCCAAAAGACCTTATCGCATGCCACCCAAAGAGTTAGCTGAACTAAAGACCCAACTCCAAGAATTGTTAGATAAGGGTTACATTCGCCCGAGCTCTTCTCCTTGGGGTTGCCCTGCCCTCTTTGTCAAAAAGAAAGATGGTAGCTTGAGAATGTGCGTAGATTACCGACCACTCAATGCAGTCACCATCAAAAACAAATACCCGCTTCCTCGAATTGATGTTCTGTTTGATCAATTGGCTGGTGCCAAAGTCTTCTCTAAGATCGACCTTCGTTCTGGCTACCACCAAATCAAGATTCGACCGTGCGACATTCCTGAAACCGCTTTTTCCACTCGTTATGGTCTTTACGAGTTCTTGGTTATGTCCTTCGGACTCACTAATGCTCCCGCCTACTTCATGTACCTCATGAACTCCGTGTTCATGACGGAGCTCGATAAATTTGTCGTGGTCTTTATCGATGATATTCTCATCTATTCTAAAAGCGAGAAAGATCACGCCACACATCTCTGAGTTGTCCTTCAGCGTTTGCGAGATCACAAGCTTTATGCTAAGTTCTCCAAATGCGAATTCTGGTTGAAAAGTGTGAAATTCTTAGGGCACACCATTTCTCAAGAGGGTATCTCCGTAGATCCTAGCAAAGTTCAAGAGGTGATGGATTGGAAACCAGCCAAGTCCGTGCATCAAATCCGCAGTTTCCTAGGATTGGCGGGATACTACCGTCGATTCATTCCTGACTTTTCTAGAATCGCAAAACCCATGACCGAATTACTCAAGAAAGGAGTGAAATTCGTGTGGAGCGAAGCATGTGAGAAAGCTTTTCACACCCTCAGGCAACATCTAACTTCAGCCCTAATGCTAGCTCAACCCGATAATTCCAAACCATTTGAAGTCTTCTGTGACGCATCAGGCATGGGTCTCGGCTGTGTCCTTATGCAAGAAGGCCGAGTCATTGCCTATGCTTCACGGGCACTCCGACCCCATGAGCTCAATTATCCTACCCATGATCTTGAGTTAGCCGCTGTTGTTGATGCCCTCAAGATATGGAGACATTATCTAATGGGTAATCATTGCAATATCTTCACTGATCACAAGAGCCTCAAATACATCTTCACCCAGTCAGAATTGAATATGAGACAGAGAAGATGGCTTGAGTTGATTAAAGATTATGATCTACTACCATCCCGGCAAAGCAAATGTTGTTGCGGATGCTCTTAGCAGCAAAGATCATTCCAACCACCTAGAGTTGGAGCCAGTCAGTGAACCTTTGTGTGAAGAAATGAGAAGGCTCAACTTAGAAGTGATACCGCAGGGAATTCTTTATGCCTTGATGGCAGAGTCAAATCTTTATGACAGAATTTTCACTGCCCAGCGCAATGATGCAGATATTCAAACCATCACACAGAAACTAGCAGAAGGAGACCCCAAGTACACTTGTTTCCAGAAGGATCACCAGGATGTGGTCTGGTTTGGGAAACGTCTAGTGGTCCCCGTTGACCCAGAAATTAAGAAAATCATTCTATATGAAGCTCACAGGTCCAAATTCTCTATTCATCCCGGTAGTACCAAGATGTACCAAGATCTAAAACAGAACTTTTGGTGGTCCAATCTGAAAGTGGATGTAGCCAAGTATGTAGCCGAGTGCGATACTTGCTACCGGATGAAAGCAAGTCATTTGAAATCGGCAGGAGTACTCCAACCCCTGTCGATACCTATGTGGAAGTCGGACGATATTAGCATGGATTTCTTTGTGGGTTTACCCCTAACAGCTAGAAAGAAGGACTCTATTTGGGTAATTGTGGATAGACTCACCAAGACCGCCCATTTCATTGCCGTGCACACCACTTACTCCGTACGACAATATGCAGAGTTGTACGTGGACCACATAGTTCGTCTGCATGGAATCCCGAAGACTATAATCTCTGATAGAGGGACTCAGTTTGTAGCTCGTTTTTGGGAACAGTTGCATGAGTGTTTGGGAACTCAACCGATCCGCGTTCCAGTTATCATCCGCAGACCGATGGTCAGACGGAGAGGATAAATCAGATTTTAGAGGACATGTTGAGAGCAAGCATCTTGCACTTTGACAAGAGTTGGGACAAGTGTTTGTCCTTGGCAGAGTTCTCTTACAATAACAGCTATCAAGCCAGCTTGAAAATGGCACTGTTTGATGCCCTATATGGACGCAGATGCCGCACTCCGCTAAATCGGTCAGAGGCCGGAGAAAGAACACTCTTTGGACCAGAGTTAGTTAAAGAGGCCGAAGAAAGGGTGCAAGTGATAAGAGAAAATTTGAAGATGGCACAGATGAGGCAAAAGAGTTACCATGACAGGGGAACCGCACCTCGACACTTTGAAGTGGGAGATTATGTGTATTTGAAAGTATCCCCCACCAAGGGTGTACAAAGGTTCGGAGTCAAGGGAAAGTTAGCCCCGCGCTACATTGGACCATATGAAGTTATAGAAGTGTGTGGACCTGTGGCTTACCGTATCCAATTGCCAGAACGGTTTTCCGCCGTTCACAATGTGTTCCATGTAACTCAGTTGAAGAAGGGAATGCCTGTTCCGTAGAATGAAATCATCACGGAAGCTAATGCTTGGATCGAGCCAGATTTCTCACTCGTCGAGCATCCATTGAAAGTACTAGACCAAAAAGAGCGAAAGACCCGAAGACAGACCGTGCGAATGTACAAGATCCAATGGAGCCATCACACGGAGGAAGAAGCAACGTGGGAGACGGAGGACTATCTTAATACTAAGTATCCGGGCTTCCTACAGTCTCGAAACCGTGAGTCCTTCTCCCCATCTCTTTGTTATCAAATTGAATCTCGGGACGAGATTCCGTTTAAGGGGGGTAGGCTGTGACGCCCCAGGTTTTTAATTAACCTTTAACAGCCGGTCAAATGGTCAAACCTAGGTCAACCTGGGCCCTCACCTCGAAAAACTCACTAACCCACCCTAGTGACCCTAATTGACTAGTAAACACACTTGTGGGGCCAACCCATGGTCAAAGGTTGGGTAAAACTCCTTGCCACCCTAGTGTCCACCGGTGTCTGCCGGAACTTTTGCCACGTTCTCCAAAATTCACCTGAACACTTAAAATTCTACCTTTATGAAAGTTGTAGATCTTGATGAGGGACACAACTTTCATGTAGATTGGCATTTCCAATTTTGAGGGAAAAACTTGAAAAATGAGTTGCAAGACAGGATTCACTGTTTGCAGAAGCAGGCTAACATTCAAAGTTGGCATTCGAATAACTCAAATTCTGTGAGGAAAAACCCTGTATAGCCTTTGTAGAAATTGTTAAGGCTAGCTAGATCTACAACTTTGGTATTCATCACTTGGTCGACTTTTATACAAAATTTTGGAGCAATTGTATTTCAAAGGCAGCACCAGTAAAACAATTTGGGCCAGAGCGTGCCACGCCGCGACGCCGCGCGCCCCGCGCGCCGCCCGTCGCCGGCCGCGCGCCACCGGCCCCGCATCCGCGCCCATGCCTCCCGAGGCCGCGCACGGCCGAAGGCACGCGCCGCCCGAGCCGTCCACGCCCCGACGCGCCCCTCGCCCGAGGCACACCGAGTCCGCGCCGGCCACGCCGCCGTACGTGCGCGCGCGCGCACGGACCGGCGGTCCGTCGGCGACGTCGCCGCCGTACGCGCGAGCCCCGAGCGCCGTAGCACGACCGGGAGCATCTCGCGCCGTCACCCGGCCGTCACCCGGTGCTCGAACGCCTATTTAAGCCCCCCCGTTCTCGCCGCGCGCCACCCCGAGCCACCACCGCGCCATCGCCGCCGCCGCCGGTGAAGTCCTGTCCCCGCTCGCGCTCGCCGCCGTCCGAGCACGTCTAGGCCTCCCTTAGACACCACTTGAGCCTCCCGAGCCGCACATTGGCTTACATCCCCCGCGGGCCTCGCCGAACCGCCGCCACCGCGGGTGTTCCCGCCGGCCGCCGCCGCGCACGCTCGCCGGAGCTCGCCCCAGCCCCGCCACCGCTACCAATCAACTAGGGGTGAGCCCAATCGCCCTCCCCTGCCACATGTTGCCCCGGTCCGGCCCCACATCGCCGCCGGCGAGCTCTCCCGCCGCCGCAAGGGCATAAGTGTGAAAACCAAGGGCTGTTGTGTGAATTAGGGACTGGGTTGCAATAGAAGTTATCTAAGTTTCTTTGCAGATCAGTCTAGAGCCTTAGAAAATTCCTAGAAATTCGTAGAAAAATCAGAAAAATCCCAAACCAATTTTGTGGGGATCAGGATGATAAGTCCCACCTCTTTTGTTATATACTCATGGCTAGATTCTAAAGAGTTTTAGCATGAAAAATACAAATGCGTTAGCCTAGATCTGCCATAACTTGAAATCCATAACTCCTCTGTAGACCAATTTTGGATATGTTGTGTGTTAGGATATTACTAGGTGCTGTGCCAAAAATTGCACAAAGTTATGCAGTAGATCTTTCTAAATAAATTCTTTTCCATTCCTGCAGTAACTGCCTAAATGATTTTTCCTGTTAAATATATTTATGTTCTTGAGCTCAACTTGTGCACACTGTCTTGTAATGCCAAAATGCACATCTTGTGAATTAATCATGATTTTTGGATTAACAGAAATAATTATTCTTGATTTATGCATGTTTTCCTTTGTAAATTAATAAACCAAGTTCAGTAAAGTTCCTAGATGTATATGCTGGTTCTTTAGGCTTGTTTAGGACCAGAGGACATGCATAAGAAAGTTTGGATCAAAATGATGCTTATTGGTTTTTGTATGCATTTAAGTTGAATCACTAGCTAGCCTTTGTTATTTTCAATAATATTTAATTTCCTAGCATCCAACACGTACATGTGGGTCCAATGGACCAGGATAGGTGCCAGTAGGCTTAAGAAACACTCATTTAATTTTTGGTAATTTAATTGTTTAATAAAAAGCTTAAAAGCCCTTTTAATATTAAAGGGAAATTAAATAAAGAAAAACCCCTAATTAATTCTTTCTCCTTTTTGAAAAGTATTATTTAATATAATTAAAAGATAATTAATTATCATCACTGATAAGAAATTAATTCATAAATAAAAATATTAATTACACCTTTGTTGGTGAAGATAAAAGGAATTGAAGCTTTCACATGAAATGACAAGCTTAATAAAAACCTTTATTCAATGTGCAAATAAAAGAGTAAACCATGTACACCCCATAACCTTCCTAAAAGAGAAACATTAGATGAATGCTTGTTAAGGTGAACATGACCAACCCAGAGTTGGATAAGACAACAAACTATCACATCACCTAAATCTTGCATTGCATTCCGTGTAGATCTTCCGGACGGAGATTACTCCCTTGTCCCGAAAACCGAGGAAGGAGGAGCGGAAGCGTCACTGCAGTACGTGGAAGTACTCAACACCGAGGGTGCCCAGGCTAACCTAGCTGACGAAGGCAAGCTCCGGTGCATCTAACCTAGTTTTAAAGTTCTTTATTCAATTATCTATGAATGATTGTGCATTTACGTTCAGGAGTTGAATGAAACCCTAGATGCATGATCCATAGGTACCTTTGTCCCTACTAGTATGATAGGTCGATAGCTGCTAAGCTATAGGACCGTTACAAGTCGGGTGATGACCTCACTCGCGGGAATAGGTTCCTAGATAGGAATCACAATTTATCCTTAAATGGATTGCTCACGTGGTAAGAGCATGGGATCTGGGCTCCGGTCCAGTGGTTATGTGGGTTAAGTTTTTGAACGTACCAAACATTTGCCGGGAATGGGACCGGTAAGCCTAGTACCTTAATGAGGCGGCAAGGGATCCTACCGTTACTACTCTTGGGATTCGCTCTCACGGCTCACCACCGGTGGTGTATGGTGACTCCGGGTATCTCGCGGGGTATGCCGGATAGCCTGCACCAAAGACTGTAAGATTCGATCCCGACACGAGGATTTCTGGGGACGGCCTGGGAAAGCTGTCCTTGCAGGGGCAGCCTACCGTGTGTTTGGGTCTACCTTGCAAGGTTTAAATCAATCGATTGTTGGCCTCTCACCGTTATCCGAGACTACTTACTCCACTAGTCATGAGATCCCTAATGATGGAAGATGATGAAGATGATGTTTGATTAATTGTATTGTACAACTTTGTTTGTACTAGATGGCTAATGTAGTAAAGATTAAACCTACTAGAACTTGTGCTAAAATCTTGAAAGTAAGGACCTACTCTTTGTTACTTTTCAGCAAAAGCAACCCAGTAGCCAAAAAGCCTTTCATGGTCTAGAATTGGTGAAGTAGATATCACCGACGGGTAAGTCTTGCTGAGTATTAGTATACTCAGCCTTGCTATAATGTGTTGATCCAGGTAATGCCTTCAGTGATGTGTGGCCCGGAGAGATCCCGCCCGGCTGGGAGCTGGAGTGGGTGGAGGACGACTACTGAAAGCATCATGGATGGCCTCCCGTGGTGTCTTCGCTTCCGTTAGTTTATTTCCGCTGCTTTCGAAAACTCTGAACTGTTTCATCATGACAAAAACTATGGTTTGTAATAAATAAACCCCTCGGGGTACGAATTTGGATTTTAATGTTGTTGTATCTCTGGACTCGCCTTCGAGTGAGTTTTAATGCATATATTCGATCCTTGTGCTCTTCAAGTGATTTACCGGGCGTTAACCCGGCAACTAACGACAGGATGATACTTTATTATTGCTTAATGACCAAAGTGGACCGGTCTTAGGTGATAGTACGGTATTTTCCTGGGCGGGTTGTCACAGGAAGTAGGTGAGGCCGAATCGGGAGGGCGCCGCCGCGGGGCCGGGTGCAGCCGCAGGGCAGGACACCACCACGGGGGAAGGGGCCGCCGTGCATGGCGCCGTCGTGGGGGAAGAAGCTGCCACGGGTGGTGTCGATGCGGGAGGAGGCGCCGTGATGGGGAGCCGCTGGGGAGAGGACCTGATCTGGCCATCGGAGCACGGTTGCGCGGCCCAAGGGGCCCACGAAGCGGCACCGAGTTCCTGGTGAGGAACGCCCGGTGGTGGGCCTGAGGCTAAGGGCCCGTTGGCCGGCGGGGTAGAAGCACCTACAAGAGGAGGGTACACTGATGGTGGAGAAGGTACTGTTACAGGATTAGAGGAATGCTCCAAAAATTCAAAAGCCTCGTAAGGTGGTGGTGAGGGATCTTCGGCGAAGGGAAAGGAGCTTTCGTCGAAGACAACGTGACGAGAAATGATGGTCCGGTTAGTGTGATGATCGAAGCAAATATACCCCTTGTGATGAGGGGAATAGCCAAGAAACACAAAGAGGGCGGAGCGAGGAGCGAGTTTGTGAGAGGTTGTGGCGGAGAGGTTGGGGTAACATTTGCACCCGAAAACCCGTAAATGCTCATAAAAGGGATGGACACCAAAAAGAGCAAAGTGGGGGGGGGGGGGGGGTGGAGAAGGAGAGGGTTTTAGTGGGAAGAATGTTGAGAAGGTGTGTTGCCATAGCGAGGGCAGGGACCCAAAGGGAAGGAGGAACGCTCGCATGAAAGAGAAGGGAGCGAACGACATTGTTAGTGGTGCGAATAATGCGTTCGGCTTTGCCGTTTTGAGCAGAAGTGTATGGGCATGACATGCGAAAGAGGACACCGAGGGAAGCAAAAAAGGACCGAGCACTAAGATTGTCGAATTCGCGTCCATTGTCGCTTTGGAGTCCTTGAATGGGAACACCAAATTGATTGTGAACATAGGTGAAAAAGTTCGACAATGTGGAGAAAGTTTCGGATTTGAGGCGTAAGGGGAACGTCCATAAGTAATGCGAATAATCATCAAGAATAACGAGATAATATTTGTGACCAGAAACACTAGTGATAGGCAAGGTCCAGAGATCACAATGTAACAGCTGAAACATATGACTAGTACAGGACGAAGAGACATGAAAGGGAAGGCGAGTATGTCGACCAAGCTGGCAAGCATGGCAAAGACCGTCGGGAGTGCTGGTGGTGCACTTGATGGTGGCAGAGTGAGTAAGCTTGGAAATTGCCTCGGGACCGGGGTGGCCGAGCCGTTGATGCCAAAGAGACGAAGAGGAAGATGCAAGGAGAGCGGAGGCCGAAGGTAGTAGAGGGTAG
This sequence comes from Cenchrus americanus, assembly GCA_947561735.1. NCBI lineage: Eukaryota > Viridiplantae > Streptophyta > Magnoliopsida > Poales > Poaceae > Cenchrus > Cenchrus americanus. The sequence continues at coordinate 76,037,426 of OX387245.1, read as the reverse complement.
AGTTGCCCTGTACTGTTACACCGGACGATCTCGCTTCGAGTAGGAAGATCCTTCACAGAACAACCAAAAGGATCAAATTCCACACTGCAATTATTGTCAATGGTAAACTGACAGACGGAAATAAGGTTCTTAATAAGGTGTGGAGCAAGTAGAACATTATTAAGAAGAAGATTATGTAGAAGATAAGCGGTGCCGGTGGATGTGACGGAACAAGGCTACCGTCACCAACGACAATGCTAGAAGGAGTGGAAGAAGAGGGAGGTGCAGTGGAAGAGAGAGTACCGGCATCGGAGGTGACATGGTTGGTGGCACCCGTGTCAAAGTACCAGTCAGGATGGGGTGGTTGCTGCAGTTGAAGCATCTGGATCTGTGCAGCCAGGGCCTGCTGGTCCCAGCCATTGCTGTAGAGGCTGGCAGAGGGAGGGGGAGGGCCCATTGGGGAAATGGGAGCTGGAACACCCCACTGACCGGCCCATTGGCCAGGTGGCCCAGCGACGAAGGCATGTGGAGGCTGGGCCGGTCCAGCAGCCGGTGGGCGAGGTGGGCCGCGAGGCCCAGGCCACATATGTATAGCCCTGGTCCACGGGTGCTGATAGCTCGGCCAGAAACCGCCAGCCCCTGAGTGCTGGACACCGGTTTGAGGCGAAGCAGAGGAAGTGGCGGAGCCGCCGCCGCCAGGCCGGCCGCCGCATGCCCGTAGCCGGAGCCGCCCCCGAGCTGTTGCCACTGCTCCCGTGGTGCTTCCCGCCGCGCTTGCCGCGCCAGGAGGATCCCCCAGAGGAGGAGCCCGGGGTGCCCTGCTGCTGCGGCGAAGGGCCACCGGAAGGGGGAGCTCCAATGGAGTTCCCCTTGCCACTGGTGGAGCCGGAGAGGAGGGCAGTGGCGGGGGCAGCCTTGGCCATGGTCAGCTCCTCAATTTGAAGTTCAGCACGGACCTGCAAAAAACTGGGCAGGGGGTTGGTGCGGCGGAGGTGAAGGCCGATGGCCTCAAACCGGCCGTTGAGACCGCGGATGATGTTGAGGACGAGGGTGCGGTCGGAGACAGGTTCGCCGAGGTCGCGGAGATCCTGCGCCTTGCGCTTGTATTGCCGGCAGTAGTCAGCGACAGAGAGGTCGCCTTGACAGAAGGTCCGGAAGTCAGCATCGGCGTACAGGGCACGCGTGGCCTGATTCCCAAGAAATTGAGACTCAATGGCGAGCCAGATGTCGCAGGCGGAGGCGCGGTGCTCGGAGACGGTGTCGGCAAGGTCGTCGGTGATGGTGCCAAAGAGCCAAGTCCGCACGACACAGTCCATGCGGACCCAGTCGGCGGAGGTAGGGACGGCGATGTCCGAGAGGACATGGCGCTCCAGGGAGTACCGCCCAAGGGTGAGGAGGAAGGATTCATGCCACCGGGCGTAGGTGGATGTCCCGTCGAGGCGGAGCGGGATGAGCAGGGGGATGTTCTATACCGAGGCCACCTGGGCGTGGAGGTTGAGGAGCGCGGTGGCCTCGTGCTGGGCAACAACATCGTAGATGGGCTCGTTGCCGACGGTGGCGAAGGAGGAGTTGTCATCATCATCATCGTGGACCGACGGAGGAGGGAGATCGGCCGCAGCGCGTTCCGACGCGGCACGGTCAAGGGCAGCGCGAAGACGAGCGTTGGCTGCATCGTGCTCGGCCGCGCCGCGGCGGCCTCGCGTTATGCATCGGCCACGCGGGCGAGTGCGGCGTCACGGGCGGCCCGGCGAGAGTGGACGTCGGCGGGCGTCACCGGCCGGCCATCAGGATGGCGATCGCCGGCAGCAGCCGCTGATACATCGACACTGTCTTCGGCCATGAGCAGCATCGTGAGGACGCGCTGAAGCAGCGCCTGGGCGGCGCGCTAGAGAGTTGGCGCGCGTGGAGCGGCGCCTGGTGCGGAAGGATTGGCCTGGGTGAGAACCTAGGCCTCTGATACCATGTAAGCTTCTGTAAATATATTGATGATAGAGATTACAGAGAGGTTACATATATATAGGCTGAGAAGCCAAGGGGTTCAGGTGTGAACATTAAACTGAAGAGTCCAAGACTAATAACTAGCGTAGGATACAAAGCACCTAGCACAAGAAACTAAGAACCTAGCATAGGAAACTAAGCAGCACAACACAGGAAACTAAGCAGGTGCATTCATACTTAGAGTGTAGTCTAACAATATCATCTGGAAGGAAACCATGCGGATTCGAAGCTATAAGAGTGTCAACTTGTTTCTTTATCATGCGTTGGGCCCACTTTCCAAACACAATAAAATTGGTGTCCCCAGTCTCATCTCTAGCAACAATGCTAAGTTTGTATCTGTGGGCAGCAGCAGAACAAATCATCAAGCATAACTGTACAGGTTGAGAGGTGTTTTGGTGAGCAGTAAGTAAAGACAAGTGAAATCTACTGACCTTGGGGCAGGGCTGCCGATGTGACCACACCTAGAATCGGTGCACTTGTATAAGTCGTCATGAGGCTTAACTGTTCGGGCACACTTGTGGCATGAGTTGTACCCCATGAGGAGCTGTTGATTTTTGTTCACTGTGACCGTAACCAGGAACTCTGTTTTCTTGGTTTTGAAGGGGTTAAGGAACTTAATATCAGAAATCTTCTTGTGTTCAGCAGCAGATATAGGTCCAGGTGATGTCACTTGCTGATCCCACTTAATTGCCTGGCACATGCTTGCAGCGCTGTAAAAGAAGAGTGGAAAGACCTTTTATTAAATGAAGTAAAGGACGACCACCACGGAACACATCCTGGATAAACACATTACTTGGTTATAAGAGGACTCGCTTCAAGGACTTCCGGATTACGCCACCTGTTAGGGATATAACTCCTCGAAATAGAACTGCAACATTACAAATCTATTATAGCTACTTGGAGTACAACAACAAAGATTTTCATTGAATAAGGAAACAAAATATACTAATTGCAGGGGGGGAATCCTTGGAAATAAACCCTCTATTTATTAAGTTGACCTTTTTTGGTTGATTGAATACGCTAGCAGCAAACACATTTAGTGTGTTTAAAAGTAACTAACAATATTATCATAGCCATGCGTGATGCAGGAACACAAGCAAAGCCATGTATCAAGTTCTCTCATTCTACGCTGCTCTGCATTAGACCAAATTCCTCTGTCCTCGTGCAAGCAAAGCCTTTCTTCAAATTCTCTCTTAGTCTAATTCTCCTTGGTCGCTCAGTCCATTAGACTAAATTATTAGACCAACAACCGAATTTTCAGCCATCTCACCTGCTTGCACGTCCAAGTTATTAGTCCTCCTAGTACAGATCGAGTACTCTAATCGATTATCATGAGGGGGATCTTGTTTAGACTGTGTTAGTTATTCATGTTGTTACTGGCTTACTGCTGCATTTGGGTTGCACACTTGCACTGATCCATGTTGCTTGCAAGGCACTTGAGCATGGCCGGCTCGGAGAGCAAGTGATGTTAGCAGCCAGCAGCTAGGCTGCTTTCTGTCGGAATGGACATCTTTTTTTTGGAATTTGGAGGCGAGATGGACGTGGCAAAGAGGACTACCTAACGGGTCATGTTGCAGACGTTGCAACAGAAGCTCTCTAATCCATTGCTTGTTTTTTTGGTTACACAAAGTCGCTGGGTCTTATTATACCTGCTGATGCAGTACTTTTGACAGTTGATTTTACGGCCAAAAAGTACCTGTTAGAATGTATTACTTACAGCCTGTATAGCGCATATGGGTCTGTGGCCCATTGGCCTTGTATATTGTAACCCTAGCCTTCCAGGCTATATAATGAAGGTCACCCCCTGATTAGGGTGTGCGGTGTTTCTCTACATGGTATCACGAGTCTAGGGAATCAATCTTGGGTTTCCTCCCTTCTCCTTCCGCTGCCCACCCGCACCAGGCCGCCACCAAGCGCCCTCGCGTTCCCGCCGCCGCCAACCGCGCGCCCCCACGGGTCGCGCACAGCCGCCGCCGCCGCGTCTTCCTCAAGACGCCGCCGCCGCCTCCTTTTCCCCGTCGCGCCGCCGCCCGGGAGCCCGCACGCGCCCTCACGGGTCGCGCACAGCCGCCGCCGCCGCGTCTTCTTCAAGCCGCCGCCGCCGCCGCCTTCTTTTCCTCGTCGCGCCGCCGGCCGGGAGCCCGCCGCAACCCTAGCCGCGTTGCTCCAGGCCACCGCCGCTCGACAACCTCCCCTGCAGGGCCGCGCGTGTACGCATCCTCGCGCCGCCATCCTCCTGCGCCATGACCTCTTCGTCGACTTCCTCCTCCACCAGTGACGTCCTCACCTCCCAGTCGTCTGGCATCACGGGGGACGCCGTCGCCGCTCCGTTCTTCGCCGCCTACGCCGCCGTGAACGTCAAGCAGCACGTTCCCATCGTCCTCGACCTCGAGCGCCCCAACTACTCGAAGTGGAAGGCGTTCTTCACCGCCCTCTGTGCCAAGTACGGCCTGCTCGGGCACATCGACGGCACGGAGGCCGCGTGCCTGGCGGATCCAACCTGGTCCCATCCTGACGCCTGCATCCGTGGCTGGATGTACGGTTCCATCAATGATGTCGTCCTCGACCTCGCCATGGAGCCAAACCAGGATGCCCGCGCGCTGTACGTTTCCGTCGAGGCGCTGTTCCAGGCGAACAAGGAGCCCCGCGCCATCGTGCTCGCGGAGGAGTTCCACACCATGACCCAAGGCGACCTCTCCGTCGACGCCTTCGCCCAGCAGATGAAACAGATTGCCGACGCTCTCCGGGAGGTCGGCCACACGATCTCTCCTGCTCAGCTGGTGCTCAACCTGCTGAGTGGCATCAACCCTCGCTTCGCCACAACTGCCGATATCATCGCCAACACCACGCCGCTGCCCGACTTCAAGTCCGCCACCAACATGCTCTGCGTCAAGGAACTTCGCCTTGGCACTAAGCGCAAGGAGGCCTCCGCATCAGCCCTCGCCGCCTCCACCACCCCATCCTGCACTTCGTCCTCTTGTCGCTCCACCCCCCTACATCCTCTCGTGGGGGCGGTGGCAAGGGAAAAGGGGCCAAGAGCAAGGGTGGTCGCGGCGGCAACGGTTCCAGCAGCACTGGCGGTGGGCGTTCCCAGCAGCAGTCAGCACCACCAGGAGTTTTCGGCGGGCGCCAGGGTCCTCAGCCGGCTGGTCCTTGGGTTTGCTATAACCCTTGGGCTGCCCCGTGGCCCAACCAGCAGCAATCGTGGGCGCTGTCGCAGCAGCAGTCGTGGGCGCCGCCGCCGCCGACTCCGCAGGCGCACACTGCCTTCGCGCCGGCCCAGTTCCCCGCGGCTTCTCCTCCGCCGTACGGCCCCTCGGGTGGCTGGGATCAAGCCAACCTGATCGCTGCCCTCAACCAGATGGCGCTTCAGGGACAATCTCCCTGGGTTATGGCCAGCGGAGCGACATCCCACATGTCCTCCAATGACGGTATCCTTCTTTCCCGTCTTCCATCACCGCCATCTTCCATCACCGCCATCTTCCATTATGGTCGGAAACGGTCACTCCATTCCTGTTTCTAGTCGTGGCACATCCTCTTTACACCTGGCTGATCGCATTTTTCATCTTAATAACATTCTTGTCGCTCCACAACTTGCTCGTAATTTATTATCTATTCGACAATTTACTCGTGACAATAACTGTTCCATCGAGTTTGACGCTTCTGGTTTCTCTGTTAAGGATCTCCGAACCAAGACGGTTCTCCTTCGGTGCAATAGCTACGGGGACCTCTACACCATTCCGCATCACATGCCTCCTCGCTGTCATGTCGCCGTCGTCTCCCCGAAACTGTGGCACTCCCGCCTTGGTCATCCAGCACCAGCAATCGTCACCACTTTACATAAGCTTTCAGCCATACAGTGTAATAAAGCAGCCCGCCGTCTTTGTCACGCTTGCCAGCTTGGCAAACACGCTAGGCTGCCCTTTGCTAGTTCGGTTTCCAGCACTTTAACACCTTTTGAACTCGTTCATTGTGATGTGTGGACCTCTCCGGTTCCAAGTATTTTAGGTTTTAAATTTTATCTTGTGCTAGTTGATGATTATACTCATTATTGTTGGACGTACCCGCTTTGTCATAAGTCTGAAGTGCATGATCATCTTGTCCAGTTTGTTGCTTATGCTCACACACAGTTCAGTTGTCCTGTCCGCTGTTTTCGGGCAGATAATGGCACCGAGTTCATCAACAATGCCACCGCTATCTTCCTGGCTAGCCATGGCATATTGCTGCGCACTTCGTGTCCATACACGTCCGCCCAGAACGGCAAGGCTGAACGGATGCTTCGCACCCTGAACAATGCCGTTCGCACACTTCTGATTCATGCTGCCATGCCTGCTCCCTACTGGGCTGAGGCTCTTTCCACCTCCGTGTTCCTGATCAACCGGCGGCCCTCTTCGTCCATACATAACGGTATTCCCTATCATCTGCTTTACCGCAAGATGCCAGATTACTCCACCCTTCGGGTCTTTGGTTGCTTGTGCTACCCAAACCTCAGTGCCACGACTCCCCACAAATTGTCTCCTCGCTCCACCGCGTGTGTCTTCCTCGGCTACCCTCCTTCTCAGAAGGGTTATCGGTGCCTTGATCTCTCCACCCGCAAGATCATCACCTCTCGCCACGTTGTGTTCGATGAGACTCACTTTCCGTTTGCGACTTCCAAGCCACGACTGGATTCGCTTGATTTTCTGTTACAGGACATTCTTCCGGCACCTATCCCAGCCGCTCCGACGACGCAGGCCCCTGTTGCGCCTGCCTCGCATACGTCTGACGACGACACCGGCGATCCCGTCGGGGTGGACCCTGCCATCCTGTGGCACGGTGCCGCCTACAGGCTGCCTCAGGCACCACGGCAGTCTACACCAGCCCCTGCTGCTGCTCCAGTCGCAGCCGAGCGACAGCGTTTCGGCCTCCACTACAGTCGTCGACCCCGTCCGGTACCAGCTCCCATGCCGCCGACGCCGACGCCACCGGCTCCAGAGCTGGCCCCAGCACTGCGGCCAGTATCACCGGCCGCCGAGCCTTCCGCGCGGGTGACACGTTCCACCACAGGCTCTCTTCCACCGCCCATGCAGCGGTACGGCTTCTCGATGACAGCCTCCAGCCTGGTCTCTTCGCTTCCAGGCACCACTCGCGCTGCACTCGACGATGTCCATTGGCGCACAACTATGGCAGATGAGTACAAGGCCCTGGTAGACAACGGTACCTGGCGCCTCATTCCTCGACCGCCCCGTGCTAATGTCATCTCCGGCAAGTGGGTTTTCAAGCACAAGTATCATGCTGATGGTACCCTGGCTCGTCACAAAGCCAGGTGTGTTGTTCGTGGTTTCTCCCAGCGGTACGGCATCGACTACGACGAGACGTTCAGTCCGGTTGTCAAACCGGCCACTATCCGGGTCGTCCTCAGCATCGCCACTTCTCGCTCCTGGCCGATACATCAGCTGGATGTGAAGAATGCTTTTCTTCACGGCCACCTGACCGAGACAGTCTACTGCGAGCAGCCGCCCGGCTTCGTCGACCCGACCGCTCCCGATCACGTCTGTCTCCTGCAAAAGTCCTTGTACGGGCTTAAGCAGGCACCCCGGGCGTGGCACCAGCGGTTCTCCAGCTTCGTCCAGCGGTCCGGCTTCACTGTCTCAACCTCCGACCCGTCCCTCTTTATTTATAAAGAGGACACCGACATCACGTACTTGCTGCTCTACGTCGACGACATCATTCTGACAGCCTCGTCGACCGCGCTTCTCCGGTGCCTCACGCAGCTCCTCCACTCAGAGTTTGCCATGACAGATCTTGGGGACCTCCATCACTTCTTTGGGATTTCTGTCACACATTCTGCTGACGGCCTCTTTCTTTCACAGCGCCAGTATGCTGTGGACCTGTTACAGCGCGCCGGCATGGCCGAGTGTCACCCTAAAGCGACTCCTGTGGATACTCATGCCAAGCTTTCTGCTACGGCTGGCGCTCCGGTGACAGATGCTACTCAGTACCGCAGTCTCGCCGGCGCTCTACAGTACCTCACGTTGACTCGTCCGGATCTCGCCTATGCAGTTCAGCAGGTATGCCTCTTCATGCACGACCCGCGCGAGCCTCACCTTGCGATGCTCAAGTGTGTCCTGCGGTATGTCAAAGGCACCCTATCCACTGGACTTCACATTGGCCCCGGCAGTATCACAGGGTTGACAGCTTACTCCGATGCTGATTGGGCGGGTTGTCCTGACTCTCAGCGCTACACGTCTGGTTACTGTGTATTCCTCGGCGACAACTTGGTCTCCTGGTCCTCTAAACGTCAGACTACGGTCTCTCGTTCGAGCGCGGAGGCTAAGTATCGTGCTGTTGCGCACACTGTGGCTGAGACCTGTTGGCTTCGTCAGTTACTTCAGAAGCTTCATGCACCCATCTCTTCGGCAACGATCGTCTACTGTGACAACGTCAGTGCAGTCTACATGACTGCAAATCCAGTTCACCATCGTCGCACGAAGCACATTGAGATAGATATTCACTTCGTCTGTGAGAAGGTTGCTTTGGGACACGTCCGGGTGCTCCATGTTCCATCGTCTCATCAGTTCGCGGACATTATGACCAAAGGGTTACCTGTACAGTTGTTCACTGACTTTAGGTCCAGTCTTTGTGTTCGTGACACTCCCGTTTAGACTGAGGGAGGGTGTTAGAATGTATTACGTACAGCCTGTATAGCCCATATGGGTCTGTGGCCCATTGGCCTTGTATATTGTAACCCTAGCCTTCCAGGCTATATAATGAAGGTCACCCCCCCTGATTAGGGTGTGCGGTGTTTCTCTACAGTACCTCCTGCACTGCTCTACACGGCACGCACTTGACTGGCTGAATCGTAGCTTGGTGCTCATCAAAAGTCATTTGAAGAATATGAAACACCATGACCAGTAAGAAATTATACCATCAAAAAGCACTACATGAAGAAAACATGCAGGCTGCGAGTTTGTAATCTGCCGGAATTTTGAAATGTATTTTTAGAATCTGAACTGCAGATTGATATTCAAAGGGAATGACAATAGCACCTCTATGCTAAGGCAGCAGGTAATATAAAGTTGGGCATGCAGAACCATTGTTCAGATAGGGAAACAAACAAAAGCTCCCACTCCAAATTTTTCTATGAAAGAGTAGCAGTAACATAAAAGAGCATGGTGCAAGTAAAGCGGGACAGAGGGAAGTGCTATATCAGTATTGTAATTGTTCTTAAAGAAGAAAATGATATATAAGTTTTTTTAAAAAAACATACCTAAAAAGCTTCTGACGAGAGTGCCGACAAACATGACAACCTGTGGAGATGTTTGTCCATCTTTGTGCAGCTGGTCAGCTGGAAACGAACTGGCACACTCACCCCACAGCACAACATCAATTGAATCATTGCTGTTATTTCAAAGATACACTTTAGTTTGCTGAGATGATGAAAAATATAAAAGAAATCAGTTTCAATATGTAGTTTGGCAGAATCACAACAGGCACACACAACTGACCTTTGACTATGTATGGTGACAACCCTCTTCAACCGGTCACTTTGCCCCCCCTTGTACGTAGAGTCATAACATTTGAGACTGCAGCAACCACTCCAATGACATCTGATTTGAACATTAACAATGCACAAGTTAGCAACAGGCTCGTACTGGCACAATAAATCAGATAAGTTTAGAGCTTTACCAGTGAAGTATTCCTTTTTATCAAGACGATTACGGACTTGTTCTATGGGAGTGAGGGAATAGGTCATCGTTGGAAAACCAGGTGGGACTTCAACAACTTCGTCTATTGTAGTCCATTTTGAAAAGCTGAGCATGACATTGTTTGCAACAGGTTTGTAGTTGTGCGAGTTCTTGACCTTGAAATAGGCAAAGTTGTAGACACTACCTTCCTTTACCAGAGTCTTGAACCTTTCATGAGCAGGTGGGTATATCTGAGCATGTATGTTGTTTCCCTGTCCCAAAAAAAGGAAAGCAACCAACTACATGTTAGTACTTTGGTGTTATTTGGAAAACAAACAACCTTTTTATACATGGAAAAGTCCTATACAGCCATCTCCAGGACTATGCAAGATCAAGAAGATAAAGGAGAATCCACAAACCTCCTCATCAATCAGGACCATGTCAATGTGCAGTAATTTTGCCTCATCATTGGGATCAGAGAAGTCCCAAAACCTAGATACACGCACGCACAAGCTGTCATCACAGGCTCCAATGGAAAGGCGGGGAATTAGAAAATCATCCATCTGCATTAGCAAAATAATTTGTCAGTACAGCGTAAATGAAAGGCAAAATTAGGCTGGAGATGGCAAATGTGGATAAATAATAGTAACAACTTAACTTAAAAGGCACCACGTGGCTCATACTAACTCTACTAAAGCTCCAAAAATTTGCCAAAAGACACCAGCCAATGATTTCCAAACACTATGTACAGAACATACGAACACTATGTACAGACGAAAATACATTGTGCGGCAAGCGCCCTAAGCAAATGCCGCATTAGCGGCATCAAGGACTTCTCCGTAAACAACATTTCGAGTTTGGGAGCCACATGACCCATCATCATTTTCGATCAAAATTCTAAGGCCGTGCCTAGATGTAGATCATGAAACGGCAACATAAAGTTGCCCATGTGTAAAAACAGGCATCTTGAGATAAAGGCCAACCCTAAATAGGGTCTGTCCCTGGCTTTTATTTACTGTCATCGCATAGCATATCCGCACAGGAAATTGTCTTCTCTGTAGCGTGAAGGGCCACTTCACATCTGTAGTGTTAAGGGCAATTCTTGGTATGAAAACCTTTTCACCAATCTTAGAACCTATTAGTATCATGCACTCTAGGATACGCTTTCCTAATTGAAGAACAAGCAGCCTTGTGCCATTGCAAAGGCCCATGTTTTGGTTAAGGTTGCGTAGGAGCATCACTATAACACCCTTCTTTAGTACAATCTTATGGCGGGGAAAATTGTTAGCATCGATTGAATTTAAGAACTCAGTTGGGTAGAGCACATCAAAATCTGGTATGTGCTCAGATGATTTGGATATTGTGTCGCAGCTCAAGTAATCCACGCTATCACCAGGGAGCAGTGAGACAATGTATTCGTTTATCTCGTCAACTGTCTGATTATTTGGGCAGATAATGGCACGTGAGGCCAAATACTTAGACTTATGGTAATTCACCAACAAATCTGGGTACACTTCAGATACAAGGGCCGTGATCTTATCACCACCTGTGTGGATCAATAGATCATAAGGAATTGTAACCCACGAAGCCTCACGCTCCTCTCCCCTTCTTTTAGCTGGGACAGTACCATCGCCAATAGCTAAGACCCACTCGGTAAAGCGCTCAAGTTCATCACGTTCATTTTCATTTAAAGATGGGTTAAGAAGTCACAAATTTGTGTGCAATTTTAGAACAACAACATGCTGCCACAAACTTGAGTTTGTAATAGAAGCACTAACTATGGTCGATCGCGAGCCCTTGCGCACAACTGGCAAAATGTATCTAAAATCACCTCCAAGAACAATTGGTTTGCCACCAAATGACAGGATTGCATTCGCAAGATTATGATTAGAAAGAATATCTCACATAGTCGTGTCTAAAGCCTCAAAGCAGTGTCGATGCGTCATCGGTGCTTCATCCCATATAATCAGAGCAGCAACTTGTAAAAGTTCAGCAAGCATGGTACCTCTTTTGATACTGCACGTAGCAACCTTGGTTATGTCAAAGGGTATTCTAAATCTCGAGTGTGCAGTACACCCTCTCGGTAATAGCAAGGATGCCACACTAGATGATGCTATAGCAAGCACTATTTTTTTCTCGGATCTCAAGCTCGCAATGACAGCATTCCATAAGAAGGGTTTACCCGTGCCACCGTGGCCGTAGATAAAGAAAAAACCAGGGTGCCCACCAAGAACACAGTGAATTATTGTATTGAATATGCTTTTCTGTCCAGCATTCAGCTGCGAAACTAAGGAGGCAGCATGCATTGATAACATCAAAGGTTCAGGGTCAAGTTCATCATTTATCAGTCGATTATCATGTATGCAATCATATTGTGCTGGCATCTTTGGCAAGTTATAGTCATTTATATAACCACCACTATTAGCAAATACACTTGTAAGGTTCTGTATGAGCAAAGCCATGAGCTGCTCATGCGGAATAATATAATTTGGGTTTCCAAATGCATCTCTAAGCCTACGGTGTATGTCTTCAGTAAAGTAGAGCCAATATTTATTAAATAATGCAGACACATTTGATACAAAACATAAAAGCACAACAGTGACAAATAATTGTCTTAGTTGATATGCTGATGCAGATACTATTTCCTCATCAAATAGAAGGTGCCATTCATTGTCGCTTTCAAGGAGACCACGCGCCTCACAAGCGGCCTGGAACGTGCCATACACTTTCCCTTCAAATGTTCGCAGATCAGCATAGTTCTTCGCGCCTTTGACTATCATAAGTAACATGCGCAAGTAATGCAACTCTCCAGCACTTGGGTGCACATAGTATATACGGCCAATTTTAGCACAAGGTGCTCTCTTTCGCCAACATCTATGGGAATCATCCCAAGACCACTCTTTTGGGAAGTCACAGTATGTTAGGTGTGCAACCTCTTTGTGCTTTGAGTTAGCTTGAAACCATTCAGTCAACATTGTGTTTTTTGCTTTTGGACTGTCTAGCAATGCTTGTAGGTCAGCTTCAGGTTCATAACGCACATAGTTCATCCCAGGAAGATGCACTGATAATCGCTCTACTTAAGGCACTCTAAAGTGGATGTCAAATTCAAAAGCACGCCATAGGGCTTCACAGCAAGACAAAAATCTAGCATCAACGTATTCTTAGATTTCATCACGTGGAGCCAGCTGAGGTCAAGGTGACGCGTTTGACGTCTTTGCAGTAATCTCGAAATACACTTTTGCTCTGTCACTTCCTTTTGTAACATATTTGAACAGGTATTTAATCATGTTTGATTTGTTACACCATTCTACGTTGATATGCGCATTGTATTTCTTTAGCAAGTGCATGTTATACGGAACAACACTTCTGTTGTCCAATCTAACACCATTTTTTAAAATACATTTGTTGTCATCTCTTCGCCTATAAATAGTGAACCCAAAATCATCTATGATAGTCTAAACGACTTAGGAAAATTCTTTGAACACTTGTTATCCTTCATGCATGGGCATTTCAGATTGTCATCACCACATGGACCGTGCATCATGAACTCGTCAACTAAACTGTAACCTAGTGGGTCAATGTTGATATCTGGTATCTCAACGCATCTGAAGTTATCAATGGTAGAAGCAATGAATTCAGAGGTTGCAGCAGCTAACCATACGAGACAATGTATATGGGGCAGCCCACGCTTCTGGAATTCAACAGTGTACAAAACTGTACAAAGAAGATTAGACGTAAGCCAGCCAAATAAAGTGAGAAGGTAATATGCAACGGCAGCACACACTAGGACCAAACGTTTTCCCTTCTCTAATATCTGCTATGAACTCATCAACTTTCATACGAAGACTCGCACTACCAAATCGGAACGATCGCACGGTTGTTGTCCAGGTTCAAAACGCAGAGCATCAGCTATTTCTCTCCATTTGGTGTTGCATGTGAACATCACAAATAAATCAGGGGGACCATAGACTCTACAGATGGCCATCGCGTCTTGATAATTCATGACGAAATATCTCCTGCTAGCAGTAAAGCCGGTAGGTAGCACTACCTTACTGCCAACGGAGTCAGCACTAATAAGGCCTTTATCAATCGCATCAGCTATTCCCTGAACTGATTCAGATCTCAGCTCTTTTTGGTGGTCTGCTATCCACTTTAATCTAGACGCTTCTATTGTCGAGAACATATCAACACATGCTTGGTCGCTTAGCCTACCATAGCAAGTGAATGGATTTGACTCATTTAGCCTATAGTGCATGTGCATCCTACTGAATTCCAGCATGGTGACATATTTACGGACTGTCCCGCTACTATTATCAACATATGTATATTTAATACCAAGATGGAAGCCATGTTCACCATACAGGAATAGCAATGGATACTGCAAAGCCATATAAGATGGATGCAAGTAATAAACTCGCTTGAGGCCATGCTCTCTATCATGCACAAGGACATCATAAGTGTATTCGTCCGCTGAGTAGTCGCCTACAATTATAGCAGCAATCTCACCACTTGAGGATCTTTTGGTCACCCTTTTGGGCCAGACGGTCCCTAGCATATCGAAATGCTTTAAAAAGTTGATTATGTTCATTTAGCGTGCCTAACAGGGACAAGACTATATCTGGTTCTGGTTGGTCAGCAACTCTATCATCGATCTCAAATATGCCTGGCCTGTTTTGTGCCTCATGCTCGGTATCATAAATGTAAAGCTGTGCAAACTTGGACCGGATGCCACGGCGTGGCAGCAAGGTTCCAATACGATGATGCATCACTCCATTGATTTTGAAGACATAAGGTGCACTACCATTGTTTATTGTCTTGTCAATATTAGCACCTAATGAAGTAAATGCAAATAGGGAATTGTATGATCGAATTTGTCTCAAAAACCTTTTGATCGCGCATCACCATCAAATTGCAACAGATTAGGTAGTAGAGCAGGTGGTTTCTTGTAAGGTTCAAAATTTATTTTCCTGCTTCTACAGCAAAGGTTGTACACAATTTTTCTCTTACTGACAAGAGAAGCACTCTTTACACGTTCTTGGTACCAAAACACATCACCACAGTATGGGCACTCATGTGTCAGACCACAGTAATATATGACTCTACAGCAGCAAAGCATCAATTTAGCATCATGGGAGAACATGCATGCTTTATGCAATATAAAAACAGCACCTACACACCTTTTAGGGCATCGACATAGGCTTTATTTAAAGGAAGTGCATTACTCAGCGGGTCACCGATGAGGACCAGGAGCGTCCCGATGGTCGATGGATGACCGCTCCTCAGTGATGAGTGATTGACAACGGGTGTTGGACTGACTCTTGGCTCAGTGCGCAGGCAGGTGTAGGCTGCGGCCTAGTTCGTGCTGTTGCAGGTGAAGAACGGGCGCGAAAGGTCTTCAGCCTTGAGGGGCCTCCGGGAGATGGAGAGACAAGTAGGCTCGGTTCGAGGGACCCGGTGGACGGCGGGACTAGATGCGGGCCACATGGTGGCGAGACGAGCGAGACGAAGTCATGGACGATCGAGCCGGTGCATGGTGGTGGTCGAGTCAAGAGGCTTGGCGGGAGACCGGGCCGAGCACGCGGGGTTTGGTGGTTTGCCCACAAAACCATCGGAGGACAGTTTCTTGGTTTGGGCCTCAAAACAAAGTCCGAATGTCCAACACGATGGAGACGGGATCCGGGCATGTCGGGAAGCTTCGAAGCAGAGGACACGCGGCGGGATCGCATGGCTTGCGTCGGGAGGACGCGGGGTGCGGCGAAGGCGTGGCTGTCCGATGGCAAGACCCACAAACATTACATAAATGCCCCTGCGTGGGTTGTATCGCCAGTAGTTGAGTTAGGGGTAGTCGAGTCATTTCCCACACCGGCGGGACCCGATATATAAGCCATGAGTGTGTGTGGATGGCTCCCGCTCTCCGCGACTTAGGGTTTCATTTCCCCCCTCCTCTTTCTCATTTTCCCGGACTATTTTCTTCTCCATTTTCTCTAGGCTAGCATGAGAGCTTCATGAGAGATTTGTTGAGAGGGATGGATACTAGGGCGGCATGCTAGACCATGTGAGTCTTTCCTGGTTTGTATAGAAGATTCGGCATTGTGATTTTCATGGTCTTTTTCGTGCTTGTTCTTGGTGCCTTTTTCTTGGTGTGGTTTCGCGGATTTGAGTGGGTTTCTCCCCGGATTTCTTTGAGGGAAACATGGATGGATGTCTTGTGCATCTTTGGGATTGATCTTGTGCCCTCAAACGCCGGGAAACCACTTCGATTCAAGGATTTTCGTTGGGAGCTCTAGCTTTTGGTGGTGTTCAAAGGATCCGCGATTCCCGGTGATTTAAGAAGTTAGGAGGCGAAATTTTTGGGGTATAGCATCCTTGGTTGACGCTTTTCATGTCCCCAAACTCTTGTCTCAACAGCTTCTACCGTTTGGGAGATCCGGTGATGGATTGGAGGTGTTGACCTTCGAGGTCGAGCAGTTTTCTGCTCTATCCGCAAGGCACGGACGGTCCGTGAGGGTGTGGCGGACGGTCCGCGGCCTGGCAGTTCATCGTGGTGTTCTTCGTGTTCTTGGCTTGTTTCCATTTGATCCGGTTTTGTTTTAGGTTTTCGTTGCAGCCGGTTTGCGGACGGTCCGAGCTTCAGTAGCGGACGGTCCGGAACCCGCGCGGACGGTCCGCCTGGTCTTCGCGGACGTTCCGTTTTTCTCGGGTCGGTTCTGGTGGTTCTGTTGGCTTTAAGGGACGGTCCGTGGCTTCTGGCCGGACGGTCCGCGTGGTCCTTGCGGACTGTCCGCGGCACCTGGCCAGACTGTCCGCGTGGGCATTGCGGACGGGTCCGCCCCCACCCGGCCGGACGGGCCCGCCGAGCCCGGGCAGCCTTTGTTCCTTGGTTCAATTCCTTCCCCCTTCTTTCGTGCTTCCGTGTGTACTTCAAGGAATCGTTCCTAAGACTTGAGGTTGATCCATAACCTCGTTGTCTTGGCGATTGGTGTGTGATTCGATCCATCGCTCGTGTGCGACCGGGTTTTGTCTAGGGTATAGGCCGGGTTCTCTGAGAAGAATTTTTTACCGGCTCCCATTCACTCCCCCCTCTCTAGTCGCCATCCGATCCTTCAACCGACAGCAGCTATGCACATGAAAGATGCAGAAGAATGGGTTTTTATCACACCAACAGCAGGCGAAAAAAGAATATAAAGGAATAGTTGTAGGTAGTCACTAATGGAAAGACGGGGCAAAGAACCGGACGTCTGCTTAGAATGAATCCTATTGAGTCGAAGCCGTCTATTGGAGGTGGCAGATTCTGCAGGAAAGTCCATCATGGACCTTTTCCCTGCTCAGTGGAAAGTTGGATTCATTAATAAACTGTAGTGCATTCATGTTTTTTGCATCAGCGTCAACACTCACTTGTTCTGTTGTGGGCACTAGTGTATGGGCACTCATTGTTGCTAGGAAAGATAGCTTGGCTGTGTAGATGTCTTATACTTCTTTTTTCACGACACCGTTGGACTCTCTCAGAAGGACTTGACATCAAAACTGAAAATTGCAGCGCCTACCAATGACTAGAGTATTGAGGCACAAGCAAATAATTCTGAGTATGAGAAGAGGCCCTAGGATAGTATAGAAAGAGTCCCTGATGGCCATGGCAGGTGCCAGAAACTTACAGGCCATATAGAGGCACTCATATCAATTAGGAAAGAAGAACACAAAGATGAAAAGGCAGGCTACATAAAGCATAGAAGCCGTAATAGCTAGAAAAAACCCAGAAAGATGAGGAAAAAACTATAGAAGAGACAAAACTTACCCAAAGAACCTATGGACCCAATCACCTAATCCAAGAAGGCTCCTGTAGGCACAACAAAGAGGCGGTCAGTTAGGAGCACATAGAGAAGCAGTAATAACCAAGGAAAAAAACCAGGAAGGACATGACAGGCACAATAATCACACGGCTTGGTTCAACAAATGCCTCTACAAGTAGGACCGTCCACACATGCTCCAGATTGACAGGCTTCTCACACCAATCCTTACACATCATATAAATTTCTAGAAGCATGACATTGCATATATGTGGCAGCAAACACCGAGCAAGCACGACAAAACAAGTGATTAAAGAATACAACAAGCAGATGTAGGGACACAATATCACAAACATGAGCCAGCAAACTGGAGACGGCAAGCAGTAAGCACATCGGCAGCTACGTCTACCTTTTCGTCGCCACCGATCAGTAAAAGCAGGAACCGGTGGATCATTCCAAAGCCTAGGCCACCTCTGCATCTGGAATAGCAAAGTAGGCGGGGATCAGGTAAATGCATAACGAATCCAAATCAGCAGTGCAAGAAGCGCTCAAATAGCAGGAGGTACCAGATCCGCACGCCATGGCTAACACTTCGGAGAAACAGGAGTAAGGAAGACGGAGATGTGGACGCTAGGAGTTCGTACACGGGTCGAGTGGAAGAAGAAAGAGGGGAAAGAACACGGATGAGGGGGAACTTATCTGCGATGTGGCCGAGCGGTCGTGCGCATCGAAGCCCTGGGAGGCCGCGCCCCCCAACTGCCCCCATGCCGCACGACGCCGTCCGGGGCCGCTCCGACGGGCCCCCGGCGACCGAACGACACGGCGCCCACGCATCACCTCGTTAGATGGGGGCCGGGGCGGAGGAGGCCGGACGCCTCTACGGGCGCGGCGACTCCGCATGGAGCGTCGCAGCCCCCGCTCCGCGCCGCACACCCGCGGGGACCACCAAGCGGGGCCGGCTCGGCCGTTGGGCCACCTCCCGCGGACGCCGAGCGGCGCACGAGCGGCGAACCGGCGCAGCGCCCCCCGCCGTACCCCCGGCACCGTCGCGATGTGGGGAATAGGCGGATGGAAGGGGCGGGCGGCACCGCTCCGTGGTCCCGACGCCGTTCCCTCGCGGCCACCCACCCGTGTAGGCGTGGAGCCTCCCCGCCCGCATAGCAGCAAGCGGGGGCCACGCCGGCGCGCGCCCACCGCTCGGCCCGGGGAGGACCTGTAGCGCCCGCGCATGCTGAAGCCCAGGAACAGCTCGCGCCCTACGCGGCCCATAGAGCGGCGGCGGCACGACAGGAGAGCGCGAGGAGGGGGTGCGGGGCGACGGCTAGGGTTTGCTGGGTGCTAAGTATGCTACAATTTCTGAAGAGCAGAGGGATTTCCTTGCAAAACTGGCAGGCAGGGGTGCGGGAGCGAGCGCTGGTCGACACGTATGCCGTGAGTTGCGGAGAGAGCTGCAAACGGGAGGGGTCTTTCATTTCTCCAATGTATTGCTGAAATCATTTCCATTGCTGATGGAAGTAGAAGAAAAATTTTGAAGATCACTAGAAGCATCAATCAAATAGCTCATAAATTAGCAAAGAAGGCTAGACAGTACGTCCAACATTAATGCACTTTTACTTGTAACTCAAAAAGTCATCGTGACTCTTGCCCAGTGCTCCAGTCCAGTCACTCTGTAACACTCAATGGGAGGACTTCTCTCTCATCTCTGTATTACTCTCTCCGTCCCTAAATAAATGTATGTTGCTAAAGTTTATAAAGTTCGTGATTTCTATAAAAAAACATAGCGCAGGACGACAGGTCCGTCAATCTGGGCCGGGTCCACGACCAATCCATTGGGGGTGGCTATACCCGGAAATCCTATATAACTTCCGGAAGATTTTTTCTAAATGACCTATAACCCACCAGAAGCCCAAATAACAGCCCAACTAGCCAACAACACTAAACCCTAGCCCCACCTTCTTCCACCTCCAGCCCGCGCCCCGCCGCCTGGTCCCGCGCACCTGTGGCTTCCGCGCGCCCCGCCGTGCCCTTCGCTTTGCCGCCGTGCGCGCGCCGCCGCCGCAGCCGGCCCGCACGCCGCCGAGGTCGAGCACGCGCGCCCCCACGGGCCGCGCCCCCGCGCGCCTCCGGCTTCGATGCGCCCGTGCGCCGTGGCCACGACCGTGAGCTCCGCCGGCCGCGCGCGTCGGGCCCGCGCGCCTCCGGCTTCGTTGCGCCCGCGCGCTAGGGCCGCGGCCGTGAGCTCCGCCGGCCGCACGCCGTGTGCGCCGGCCTTGCGAGCCGCGCCCACCACCGACCGGAGGTGGAAGAACAAGAAAATGTTGTTCCAACATTTTAAAAATGTTGAAAAAATAGTTATTGAAACCAACATTCTTAATAATGTTGGAACATTTCTGGAAAATGTTGGAAGAAGTCTCCAGAAAATGTTGATAAAAATGTTAGTCTGAAAAATGTTGGAACATTTTGTAAAATGTTGACGAAAAATTATTAGAAATGTCAAAGAAGAAAATGTTGTAACAACATTATAATTTAAAATGTTGGAACATTTATGAAAAATGTTGGAGGAAGCCTCCAGAAAAATGTTGGAAGAAGCCTTCAGAAAAATGTTGACTAAAAAATGTTGACAAACTTCTGAAAAATGTTGCAAAAAAAAGTGTTGGCAACACTCCAGAAAAATGTTGACAAAACAATGTTGGAACACTTTCGAAAAATGTTGACGAAAAAATGTTGGAACACTTTCGAAAAATGTTGACGAAAAAATATTGGTAACATTTCTGAAAAATATTGATGAAAAAATATTACAAACAGTTCAAAAAATTGTTAATAAAAAAAAGTCAAAGCGCGTGAGTTTTTTTGGAAAGTGGACTGTTTTGGGTTTCGTGAACTTTATAGTTCGCTTATTTATCCACTTCCAGTAGGTAAATAGGAGGCCCCGGCTATACGGCACGGAAGAGCGATAAGGGCCCAACAAGGCTATTTGGAAGCTTGTGAAAAAGTGGGGGCCTGTATTTTCTGCTCAGATAGATGTTGTCTGATGCTGGTCAGATGATTGTTGTTTTGCTCGCTCAGAGCTCACACGGTTGGCAAGAGGCACGTCACTGGATTCCTGCATAAACAAACGGAAGCTTGCATCTCACACCACGCCGCCGACTCGCCGTTTACTTCGAGCGGCGAAAAAGTGCGCGCTCGCCGCGTATCCCCAAGTCTCTGCAGACTGCAGGACTCCTGTATCATCTGGATTCTGAGATCTGGCTTGCATCAAAGATCAGAGGAGTCCTGTATCATCTGGGTTCTGAGATCTGCTCCCGTCGTGCGCCGAGGCCGGCTTCCCGTTTCCCTTCGCGGCGGCGTAGACAAGGTCGTCTCGTCAGCGCTGATCGACGAAGCAACGGACGGGAAAGCCCATGCGGCCGCCTCGCGTCCCGCCGCAGCCGGTGGCGAGGAGCATCGCGTGGCCCGTCGGCCTGCTCGTCGCGCTCTGCTTCACCACGCTGCCGCTCTTCCTTGCGCTCTCGCCCGGGCGGCCCACCCTGTTCGACGTGTGGCAGCAGATGGGCATCAAAGTCACCGTGCACTACGGTACGCGCACGTGTGCTTCGCGTTACGCAGCATTCGCAAAATGCGCACAGCAATTCGTGTTCGCTTACCTACTTTCACGCAGACGACGAGACGAAGCCGTCGGAGCCTTCGAACTCCCCGCCGGATAGCCCGCGGCGGGACGTCCTACTGGGCGGGCTGCTCTCGCCGGACATCGACGAGGCCACATGCAGGAGCCGGTACCTCTCCTCGCTCTACCGCGCTCCGTCGCCGCACTCGCCGTCGCCGTACCTCGTCTCGCGGCTGCGCAAGTACGAGGCGCTCCACCGCAGGTGCGGCCCCGGCACGCCCCTGTACGACAAGTCCGTGCGGCAGCTCGCCTCCGCCCACCACAGCATGGGCCTCGCCGAGTGCAGCTACCTCGTGTGGTTGCCCGCCGGCGACCACCTCCGCGACCGCGTGCTCTCCATGGCGTCGGCGTTCCTCTACGCGCTCCTCACCCGCCGCGTCTTCCTCGTCGACATGGGCAGGGACATGGCGGGCCTCTTCTGCGAGCCCTTCCCGGGCGCGTCGTGGGAGCTGCCTCCCGCCGGCTTCCCCGCGCAGAACCTCACGCGGCAGCTCCGCCGTGGCAGCGAGCGCAGCTACGGGAAACTTATCGCCGCGAAGAATGTCAGCAACGATGACCCCGCTGGCGTGCGGTCGGAGTCGCTACCGTCATACGCGTACCTCCACCTGGCGCACGACTACCAGCTGCCGGACCAGCTCTTCTTCTGCGACGCCGACCAGACCGTGCTGGGGAAGGTGAACTGGGTGGTGCTCCGATCTGACCTCTACTTCGCGCCGGGGCTGTTCCTCGTGCCGCAGTTCGAGGACGAGCTCCGGTGGATGTTCCCGGTCGCGGACACGGTGTTCCACCACGTCGGGAGGTACCTCCTCCACCCGTCCAACAAGGTCTGGAAGGTGATCACAGGGTACTACGCGTCGTACATGGCCAGGTTCGACGAGAGGATCGGGATCCAGATCGCGACCCTCGCCGGGAAGAACCCCGTGCCGGTTGAGGCGTACTTCGAGCAGGTCATGGCGTGCACGGGACAGGAGAAGATCCTTCCAGAGGTCGACCCCGACGCGGCGTCGACTGACTACGACGCGGCCGCGACGTCGAAGGCGGTGCTCGTCGGCTCTTCGCTGCCGGAGTACGGCGAGAAGCTGAGGTCCATGTACTACGAGCACGCCACGGTGACCAACGAGTCCGTCAGCGTGCTGCTACAACCGGGCGCCGCCGGGAAGCAGCCGCGAAACCAGGCGGTGCTGGTGGAGATGTTCCTGCAGAGCTACTGCAACGTGTCGGTGGTGAGTGGGTGGTCAACGGTGGGGTACGTCGGCCACGGCCTCACCGGGGTGAAGCCGTGGCTGGTGCTGCCGCCGCCGAGGAACAAGACGGTGGCCAGGCCGCCATGTGTCCGGGCGACGTCGATGGAGCCTTGCTTCCACGCGCCGCCGAGCTATGACTGCAAGGCCAAGAAGAACGGGGACCTCGGTGCCGTTCTCCGGTATCTCGGACCCTGCGAGGATGTGGATGGTGGCCTTAAATTGTTTGATTGATTTTTTAACGATAATGCTACGGAGTGCAGGGTTCGCAAAACCGGTGGAAATCGGTCCGGTTCGGCCCGTTTCCGGTGGAACCGGTCCGGCCCGGTACATGAACCGGTTCGGTTCCTACCCTCAAACCGCGCCTAAAATGTTCACCCATCAACAAACCAGCCGGTTTGACCGGTTTACCGGCCGGTTTTTATTGAACCGCGGGAACCGGCCATCCGCGGTTCTGTTAACCCTGACGGAGTGATAGTCGGACGCATTCCACTCCTAGCCTAGGTACTCTCGTCCACATGTTTCCGCTCCACTCACCCTCGTGATTCTTTCTTTCACCACTCATCTTTCTATTCTGATCCTGCTCGGCCACGGACCTCCTACGAAGGGTCAGTTGTGGCCCGAGGAGCTTCGTAGGGAGGGCACTTTGCCGTCGGCGAGCTCCGCGTTGGGGGGAGAGAACCGGGAGTTGCTCTCTCGCAGCCGCGGCAACCGCTATCGAGGACCTCTCCTGCAGGGTTCGGGACGAGGAGCGTCAGCCTTCGCTCCTGCACGGTCTGGGCGCTGGAGCTTGCTGGCGTAGTCGAGCACGGAAGCTCGACGACGGCATGGGTCGCCGCTACACCTGGTTCCTCTCCCCTCCCACGACGCGGATCCGATGGTGAAGCACACGAATCTAGGTGTGTAAGGAATCGGATGTCCGTAGCCTAAGAGGGGGAGGGTGTCGGGCATACTCCCCGGGTACCCATGCAAGGAAGGATGAAGACGGACTCCTAGTAGACTCCCCTGTAATCCTATTAGGACTCATTCCGTGTAATCCTACTAGGACTCCTGCCTTGTAACCGACTAGGAACCCGCCCCCTGGACTATATAAAGGAGGGCCGGGTACCTAGCCGGGCACTTGATCTCAACCAACACCAAGCGCAGGGCGCCATAATTGATCCCCAAACAGGACGTAGGGCTCGCTACCTTGGCAGCCCGAACCTGTATAAATCTTGTGTCCCGTGTCCTTGCGCGTACCTTCGAGTTCTTGGTCTCCCGATCACGATCCCCACCGCACAATCTACTACCTCGGGTGCCCCTTTGGTAGGTTTGCCGGTCTAAAACACCGACAGCTGGCGCGCCAGGTAGGGGTGATCATCACAACCGGGTGAATTCGAAGTACCCTCGTCAACAAGATAAATCTACTCGTCGACTCGCAGAGATTCATTGAAGCAAGTTGCCTTGCTCTTCTCAAAGCGGAATCAATTTTCCTACACCGCGCTTCCGGTTGCTTCGGCTCGTCATGCGGCCCGACGCGTCGCTCGCCGTCAACTACTCCGCCTCACACAGGCTCGTCGTCGACTATTTCGCCCACGCCGCGCGTCCGGGTGCCCGGCACGTTGCGCCGCTCGTCACGCGGCTCATCGCGCCGCTCGTCGTCGACTACTCCGCCTCGCGCAGGCTCGTCGTCGACTACTTCGCCTCCGCCGCGCGTCCGGGTGCCTCGGCACGTCGCGCGGCTCGTCACACGGCTCGTCGCGTCGCTCGTCGTCGACTACTCCTCCTCGCGCGAGCACGTCGTCGAATACTTCGCCTACGCCGCGTGTCGGGTGCCTCGGCACGTCCCGCGGCTCGTCACGCGGCTCGTCGCGCCGCTCGTCGTCGACTACTCCACCTCGGGCGGGCTCGTCGTCGACTACTTCGTCTCCGTCGCGCGTCCGGGTGCCTCGGCACGTCGCGCGGCTCATCGCGCCGCTCGTCGTCGACAACTCCGCCTCGCGCAGGCTCGTCGTCAACTACTTCGCCTACGCCGCGCGTCCGGTGCCTCGGCACGTCGCGCGGCTCGCCACGCGGCTCGTCGCGCCGCTCGTCGTCGACTACTGCGCCGCGCAGCTCGCCGTCGACTACTCCGCCGCGCGGGCTCGTCGTCGACTCGCCCGCCTACGCCGCGCGTCGGGGTGTCTCGCACGCCGTGCGGCTCGCCACGCGGCTCGTCGCGCCGCTCGTAGTCGACTACTCCACCTCGTGCGGGCTCGTCGTCGGCTGCTTCGCCTCCGCCGCGCGTCCGGGTGCCTCGGCACGTCGCACCGCTCGTCACGCGGCTCGTCGCGCCGCTCGTCGTCGACTACTCCGCCTCGAGTAGGCTCGTCGTTGACTCTTTTGCCTACGCCGCGCGTCTGGGTGCCTCCACACGTCGCGCCGCTCATCGTCGACTACTCCACCTCGTGCAGGCTCATCGTCGACTACTTCGTCTCCGCCGCGAGTCTGGGTGCCTCGGCACGTCGCGCGGCTCGTCACGCGGCTCGTCGCGCCGCTCGTCGTCGACTACTCCGCCTCGCGCGGGCTCGTCGTCGACTACTTCGCCTACGCGCGGTGCGTTTGGGTGCCTCGGCACGTCGCGCGGCTCGTTGCGCCGCTCGTCGACGACTACTCCCCCTCGCGCAGGCTCGTTGTCGACTACTTCGCCTCAGCTGCGCGTCGAGGTGCCTCGGCACGTCGCGCGGCTTGTCACGCGGCTCGTCGCGCCGCTCGTCATCGACTACTCCGCCTAGCGCAGGCTCGTCGTCGACTACTCCACCTCGCGCAGGCTCGTCGTCGACTACTACGCCTATGCCGTGTGTCCGGGTGCCTCGGCACGTCGCGCGGCTCGTCACGCAGCTCGTCGCGCCGCTCATCGTCGACTACTCCGGGCTCGTCGTCGACTACTTCACCTCCGTTGCGCGTCCGGGTGCCTCGGCACGCCGCGCGGCTCGTCACGCGGCTCGTTGCGCCGCTCATCGTCGACTACTCTGGGCTCATCGTCGACTACTTCGCCTACGCCGCGCGTCTGGGTGCCTCGGCACATCACGCGGCTCATCGCTTGTCGTCGACTACTTCGCCTCCGCCGCGCGTCCGGGTGCCTCGGCACGCCGCGCGGCTCGTCACGCAGCTCGTCGCACCGCTCATCGTCAACTACTCCGGGCTCGTTGTCGACTACTTCGCCTCCGCCGCGCGTCGGGGTGCCTCGGCTCGTCGCGCGGCTCGTCACGCGCGCTCGTCGTGCCGCTCATCGTCGACTACTCCGGACTCGTCGTCGAATACTTCGCCTCCGCGCGCGTCGGGGTGCCTCGGCACGCCGCACGGCTCGGCACGCGGCTCGCCGCGCCGCTCATCGTCGACTACTCCGGCTCGTCGTCGACTACTTCGCCTCGCCGCGCGTCCGGGTGCCTCGGCACGCCGCGCGGCTCGTCACGCGGCTCGTCGCGCCGCTCATCGTCGACTACTCCGGGCTCGTCGTCGACTACCGCCCCACGCGCGCGCGTCCGGGTGCCTCGGCACATCGCGCGGCTCATCGCTGTCGTCGACTACCTTCGCCTACGCGCGCGCGACGGGTGCCCTCGGCACGTCGCGCGGCTCGTCGCTGGCTCGTCGCGTGGCTTGTCGTCAACTACTTCGCCTACGTCGCGCGTCCGGGTGCCTCGGCACGTTGCGCGGCCCGTCACACGACTCATCGTCGACTACTCCGTGCGCCGCGACTTCGTCTTGCGGCCACGCTGGCTCTACTTCAGCCACGCCGTGCGTGGTGGCTACTTGTCTCGTGGCAACACTGGCTCTACTTCGAGTACGCCGCGTGCCGCCACGACGTCGTCTTCCGGTCGCATCGCGTCGACCATTCATCTTGACTAGTTTTCCAAACTAGTCGAGAACGACAGTCATGCCCCAACATCTAGTCGGAGTCAACTCTGACTAGTCAACTTCAGCAACAACCGTCGCGGCTCCATCGCCGACCGCCACGGCTTCATCAACAGTCTGCCCAGGCAGCACAGCTAAGTCATTTATTTAAATGATTACCTTTTCTATTCTTGGCTTGTTTTCCTCATCATGCAGGACAACATGCCCTCGTGTACGCTTCTCAGCGAGTTTTCACGGGAGCTACACTCTGCTGACTACTCTTGGGGTATATCAATCAAGTCACCACGAGTCTACTTCATCAACTCGGGGGCTATCCCTAGGAGGCAGTTTCTAAAGTCCTCTTCGTGCGGCAATCTAAAGTCGACTTCTAAAGTCGCATTCTAAAGTCCGCTCCATGCGGCAACTTAAAGTTGACTCCGGTCGCATCATCGCCTGCTTCGGTGGCATACTACGTGTGTAAGCTTCGATGGAACCTAGCTGTAAGTGGCCCTCGGGTCCTAGCGACGATGGAACCTAGCTGCACGTGGTCTTCATGCTCTGCACCATGGGTCCAAGTACCCCAAGTACTCGCGCTCCGTACCTTGGGTCTTAAATCCATGACCCAGGTACATAAGTCGACTCCGGTCGCACCTTCAAGTCCACTACGGTGGCACCCGTACCTTGGGTCTGAAATCCATGGCCCAGATACACAAGTTGACTTTGGTCGCACCTTCAAGCCCGCTCTGGCAGCAATCGTACCTTGGGTCTGAAATCCATGGCTCAGGTACTCAAGCCCACTCCGGTGGCACAAGTCGATGCTAACGGTCGCACCCAAGCCCACTCCGGTGGCACAAGTCGACGCTAACGATCGCACCCAAGCCCACTCCAGTGGCACAAGTCGATGCTAACGGTCGCATCCAAGCCCACTCCGGTGGCACAAGCCGACTTCGGTCGCAATCTTAAGCCTGCTCCGGCGGCAAAACTACTTGTTTTCTCTGATTTTTCATTCACTTTGGCTTTCCGGAAAGTGCTTTTCGTTTTTTGCATCTTAAGTCCACCCCGCGTGGCACAAAGTCGACTATTGTAGTCGCATCTCAAAGTCCGCTCCACGCGGCATCCTAAAGTCGACTTCTAAAGTCGCATATCAAAGTCCGCTCTGTGCGGCAACTAAAGTCGACTTCGGTTTTTAAGTCGCATCTCAAAGTCCGCTCCGCGCGGCTCAAAGTCGACTTCGGTTTTTAAGTCGCATCTCAAAGTCAGCTCCATGCGGCACAAAGTCGACTTCGGTTTTCAAGTCGCATTCTAAAGTCTGCTCTGCCGGCATCTAAAGTCGACTTCGGTCACATTTAAAGTCCGCTCTAACGGCACAACTACTTCTCATGCTCCACGGCTCGACGCCAAACTACTACTCGGAATCTCTCCAGCTCGAGGGCTGCACTCAAATTACTACTCGAGGATAACTTCAGCAGGCTTCGCTCGCTCTCAAGCTCGGGGGCTCCGCACCAACAACTACTCAATGTGGCTCATACGGCTCTGTTATCTCGGGGGCTACACGCTGCAAGAGTACTCCGATGATGGCTTTCACGAGCACTGAAGACCTTTGGATTGATTACCTAATCATTTCAAGGCTCGGGGGCTACTATGCTACACCCATCGTTCAATTTTTTCAAGACGGAAGATTCAGAATCAAGATTGACCCTTAGCTAAGTCTCGAGGGCTACTCCATATGGAGTGCGATTTTGCAACCACACTTCCATATAATCTCGACTTCAAGACTGATGAGCTGGACCACCTTCCAGCCTCGCGGCTGTTCAAGTATTATTGAAGACTTCTCCAAGCAGTACTCAAGGACACTCAAGAACTACTCGTAGAGGCTTCAAGACTACTCGAACTACTACTCTCGACTACAATGTGCTCGGGGGCTTGTCGAGCATACTCCCCGGGTACCCATGCAAGGAAGGATGAAGACGGACTCCTAGTAGACTCCCCTGTAATCCTATTAGGACTCATTCCGTGTAATCCTACTAGGACTCCTGCCTTGTAACAGACTAGGAACCCGCCCCCTGAACTATATAAAGGAGGGCCGGGTACCTAGCCGGGCACTTGATCTCAACCAACACCAAGCGTAGGGCGCCATAATTGATCCCCAAACAGGACGTAGGGCTCGCCACCTTGGCAGACCGAACCTGTATAAATCTTGTGTCCCGTGCCCTTGCGCGTACCTTCGAGTTCTCGGTCTCCCGATCACGATCCCCACCGCACAATCTACTACCTCGGGTGCCCCTTTGGTAGGTTTGCCGGTCTAAAACACCGACAGAGGGGGTGAATTAGGCAATCTAAAAACCTTAATCTAGGGCTTTACTTTGTCTCAAAGTAAACTGCAACATACTATCTAGATGTGCAACTAGGGTTGTTCTAGTGTGAAAGTCCCATCCCAAAAATAAGGTTTGCAACCTATAGCCAATCATAACATGATACCACTCTAGGAAAGTAAAGGCAAGCAAAAATTTCAATAGAGTAAATGCGGAAACGTAAAAGGGGATGAGAGGAAGCAAACTCTTGACACACGATTTATCCCGTGGTATCGGTGGGCACTAAGCCACCCTAGTCCACGTTGTTGAAGCACTCACACAAGAGTATTGCTTCTCGGTCACCAAGTCTCTCCCAAGAGCACCACTTGACTCGCCACAAAGTCTAGCCACTTAGGCACTTGCCAAGCTCCCTTGGTCACCTTGATGCCGCCTCCTCCACTAAGGAGCTTCTCCACCAAGGAAGGGGGTCTCCACGTCCCCCGCACAAAGTGTCCTCGCCACTCCACACCAAGCCGGAGGGTCGATGACGATTGCCGGTGAGCTACTTAGGCCCCAAGACTTCCGGTGAACCTTGTACAACTTGATTCACTCAAGAATCACCTCACAAGATTGGTACAACCTTGCACTCACTCAGCTCTAAGCTAAGCTATCACTAAGCACATACACTAAGCATATGTAAGTCTATGGATGAGCAATTAAGCACTTGGATGGATTGGATATGATGTTCTAGGTGTCTTGCACTACTCTGCACTTCCACACAATCCAGCAACTTCAAATGGGCGAGTGTAGGAGGTATAAATAGCCCGAGGCATCCAAAAAGCCGTTGGCTAACGACCATTGAAAAAGGTAGCTTCAGATGAACCGATGCTATGCTTTTTCTAGGCGTCGGTTCATCCGGTGCCCTCCACGTCACTTAGCAGTTGAAGATCTGCTGACACAACTGCTCCGACGCTATACACCGACGGTGCGTCAGATCATCCGATGCTGAAGGACCTCTCGCCAAAACGTCTTTGTCTGTTTTTTCGTGACCGTCGGATGGACCGACGCTTCCTCTGATCATGGCGTCAGTTCATCCGGTGCTGAAGGCTTCGCCTTGGCGCGTCTCTGTCTTGATTCAAACTGAGCGTCGGATAGACCGACGGTGTCCTCTCTCAGACCGTCGGATCATCCGGTGCTACTGTCTTCGCTGCTCTTCCTCTGCAAGTCTTCCGGCGCATCTAGAATATCGACCGCGGATCACCCGTCGGTGTCAACTTCGTTTGACCTGCTGCGCAGTGTACCAACTACACCGACGCTATGCACCGATGGTACCATCGGTTCATCCGACGCTGTCTTTTTCCTTCCTTTTCTCCGCGTCTTCAACTTGGATCATTGCTTCAACTTAACATACTTAACATACCATCACTTATAGCCCCAAAATATATGCTAAATTCTCATTTTTTTCTATAAGTAACCTAACATGTCCATGATATGTTAACTTATGGTATGACATGTTAACTTGGGTATGGTATGTTAACTTGTGCATGGTATGTTAACATGTGGTAACATCCATGGGACCTAGGAAAGCCTACAAAGACATGCTAGACAATGTGGTTAGTCCCATTACTTGTGTTAGCATGAATCACCAAAATTAACTCGAATAAATGGCAAATGGGACCACGTTAGCTACAAGGTGCAGCAGCTCCAACGCAACAGTCGGGGAGGGGCGAACCTCCTGCTGACTAGCGCGGCTTCCCTCCAGGGCCGAGGGCGCGGCCTCTAGGAGCCTCCACGGCCAGGGATGCGCCCGGACGCGGAAGCTCGCCGGCGACCCTCGCTTCCTGTGCCTGGGCTCTGGATCTCACTGACGGTTGTTTCGCAATGTCCCGGTTTGTGTTTCCGGACGTTACATGAAGCCTTTTGAGATGTTTCATACGGTGCTATCTGATGTTGCTCGAAGTGATTTGAGATGTTTCGCCGAGCGTTATTCGATGTTGCATGAAGTGATTTGAGATGTTTTCACTATTGTTTTGATGATGTTGCAACATTTGTTTTCCGTGTTTCATCATCTACTTTAACATGTTACAACATATACATCTTAATGTTTCATTGCGATTTAGCAAATGTTGTGAATGTTCAGTTTAGACGTGCAGACATGTGATGTTGGGTGTTGTGTCGAGGGGAGGGGGGAGGGAGGAGGGAGGAGGGCCCTGATGGGATGTTGCACGCAACATGAGTCGCTTTCGGTATTGTGCCGGGGAGGAGGGAGGAGGGGCCCTTACGATGGATGTTGCATGCAACATGCTCACAACATGGCCCCTGAACATTTTTTTGATGTTATAAAAGTTTATTTTGAATGTTGCAAAGACTCATCTTCTATGTTGTGAACATATTTTTGGATGTTAAGATGGACCAGTGTAGCGTCCGATGGGAACATCCGAGCACTAGCACATCTGATTTTTTAATACATTTTTATGAGATCAAACTATATATTATCAATTTCGCCAGAAGCATAGATTCAAAAGAAAAATCACAACAGTTATTTGGTCTGATAAATGTATTTAGAGCATTTCAAACAGTTTATGTAAAAATCTTAGCTAAATGATCGGTAAAAGACTAGCTAATAAAAAACAAAAAGCTTTGTAGGGAAAAAAAGTTGGGTGGACCATGGCGTCCGTGCACCCACACCTTGAAGCTTGCCACCTGGTAGAAAGAAAACATCCAACGTTTATGTATGAGCTGCATGCATTGTTTTGTGGGATACACGCATCTCCTTCCAAATACAAGATTTTAGATGTTAATAATGTCGGATAAATAGTTGTGCCTAGTGGTAAACATCAACATGGGGATGCACAGGTGGCATAGCGGACCTGGTAATTTTCTTCCCTTTTGAGAGGGTGGTGTAACCAACAGCTCTATACTAGGTGATACCACGCGCGTTGCTGTGGGAATTTCAACAAATTTTAAAGATATAGAAAGTAGAAACTAAAGTGATTGTTTCGCAACATTCTACTGCAAACAACACATTGCATACATGGATGCATTAGCCATAGAAAATCAATAAAACAAATAATTGATGATTTTAGTGGATAGTGATGTGGACACCTAGCATGTTGAGAGAAGACATAGTGGATGGTGACATGGCGCGCTGAGGGTTCAAAGAACTCCTTAGTGGGGAGCTCTTATATAGTTTTGTATGATGATTTGAGACTCTCCATATTGGAATCACATCCACTGCCCCACTTTTAGTGACCCTCTTCTATGTCCCCTCCACCCACTTCCTCGTTTCCATCCTCCACGGCCTACAGCTCGACATCGCAAGCAGCACCGGTAGTGGCGGGCTCGAGCAACACGACGACAGAGGCGGTAGCAAACTCAAGTAGCCGTGATGGGAGAGCGGCAGCAGACTCGAGCAGCACGACAACAATGATGGTGGGGACTCGAGCAGCACGATGCCAGTGACAAACTGGAGCAGGTGAGCGGAAGAGCAGCGATGGACTTGAGCAGCATGACACTGGAGGACTCGATGAGGTGCGGGTGGGAGGGCGCATGAATGGGAGAGCAGAGGCAGCCATCGCGTATGCGGCTTCCTCGCCCATCACTACCTCGACTGTGGAGGCGGAGGCGGATGCCACGAGATCCGCCACTCGTTCTATGACCTGTCGCCTTCTCCGCCGAGCATCGACCTTCCCCGCTGCTGAGTCGACCCTCCTCGATGTCAAATAGACCTCTTCCCGCTGCTGAATCAAACTTCCTCGCCATGAGCTCTAGCACTTGTCCATTGCTCAGTGTTGCCTGCTCTGCTGAGCATGCCCACGACGACGCCACGACCACGGCCTCTACATCCATCACTAGCGATGACGAAAGGACAATGGTGGGAGGGCTACAAGTTGAGACGGCCACCGGCGATGGTAAGGGAGGGAGGCGAGGTAGGATCACGGTCAGCAAGAGAGTGAGCCCAAGGGAGGCTTGGGATTGGGAGGGAGCGCGCAGAGGGAGTTTGCGCGGAAGGGGATGGTGAGTGGAGCTGGCTAGGTAAACATGCCTAGAGAGGGGAGTGTTTTGGCTAGCCGGATAAAGAGGCGAGTTGGATATGGAGGCTGTTGGATCAGAGTTTTTCACAATCAGGAGTATTTTTCGCTCACGCCAAATCAACATCAACCACCATCTACTAGCCAGTGAGCGATGTTTTTCTCACAACAAATCATTAGTAGCCATTAGCAACCAGCCAATTGGTCGAAAAGGGCCTACAACAATATATCTAGTCTCTGTGTTTTATAAAGTCTCTTAGAGATGCTGTTCTAAGAAAAAAAGTACATACCTACAACAAATTGCATGCCTGCTTTTTTTTCCTTTCTTTGGGAGGATATAGTGTATAAGGGATCTGACCTCCTTCGGGTGCGTAACAATCAGCTTATGCAATTTCTTGAATGGGGACGTATCTGGTGCAATCCAACTTCTCCGTGCAACCATGCAAATTTCTAATTTCAGTCACATGATATTGATCTAAGGGAATGCATGGAGGGAGTGGGAGGGGGATTTGCAAACGTGTGATTAGAGGTGGGAGGTTAAAGTGTAAAATTACCTGATCCACCACACCTCCTAATTAGAAGTTTGCAAAGTTGCACGGAGAGATTTGTTTGCACCTAATATGAGTAGCTTCTTAAATTGGTTCTTCAGCAAGCAATATCAAATTCTTATGTCAACAGCAGCCAAAAAGGCAGGCTGCATGCTTCTAATAATATTAGTCGAGTAATGCTCGATACAATCTACAACTGAAATCAAATTAAATTTCCGAAACACTTCAAAAAATTCTGTTTGAATCCGTAACCTATATGCTACTCAAGTACATGTACAAATGAATCATACTAGAAAGTTAAGCACACTATTACCGATAGAATGGAATGTTACTCTCAATGTGTCTTCTTTCTAGACACAAACAAAGCTACTATGGACCGTGGAAACAACGATTTTCGTGGCTTCGGTTCTTTCACCCTAGTTACCGCAATAGTTTCAGCTCTAGACAATGATCCAACCATTGGTGGATTGGAGGTTGATGTTGCTGCATCAAAAGACCATGATGTATTTTTCAAATTTGGTATATCACCAATGGCTTGGTCCGACTCACCCGCATTCATCTGCTGCTCATAATTGGCCCTTCGCTTCCTCAGCTCGTTCTCCATGGTTAGCTTGCCATATTGTGCAGAATTGGCTTTCTCCTGTGCGGCCCTCAACTCCAACTTCCTCCCATTGATTTGCTTGGCCAGTTGCTCTAGATTATTCAAGCTCCTCACCTCTGCATCCTTTGCTTGCTTTATCTTCTCAACAGCCTTAATGACCCGCTTCTTGGCAAGGTCCTCAGCATCTTGTGCTTTCTTACTTAAAGCATCATACTTTTCAAGTGATAACGTCATATAGTTGTCGCTTATTCGGTCAACTTGAGGGTCAAGTTGTGCTTCCTGTTTGTAATCTTGCAGTGCATTTGCTGAGGCGGTTGCAATTTCTTTAGATGTGTTCATCGCAATTATCTCCCTCGACACTGCTTCCAGCCTCAACTTGACAACATTTGCTTGTGCCTTGGCTTTATCTGCCTCTTCCCTAGCCTTCGCCAGCTCATGACGGGCCATCTGAGCTTTTGAATTTGCTTGTTCCATCACCTTAGTTGCCTGGTGTAGCTCTGTAGGCATTTCAGCTGCTTTTGTTCTTTCATGGACAATGTTGAGCTCAGATGTTTTGATGCTCAATTCTTCCTGGAGTGATGAGACAGAAACAGAGGTAAGGTGTTCTTTGTGTCTCAATGCCCCCAAATCTGCCTCCTTCTTCTCTATATCAGCTCGTAGTGTAGCAGCAGCATTCCAAAGTATTCTGACCTCATCTTTGGCTTTTTTAATATCCGCCCTCATGTCCTCCAGCTCCTTTCTAGTCTTTGCCAGCTTGACCCGAGTACTAACCATTGATATCCATGGCTGTCCATCAAGACTAACCTCTTGGGGCCACTCATCCCCTTTCAAATAAGTAGAAAACTTATCTTGCAACTCCAACAACAATGCAGAGTCATCTTCTAGCTTGGACTTGAGATCTTTGTTGATTGATGTTGCATCACGTATCTTTCGAATCTCCTCATCAACTTGCTTAAGCTCATTCTGCCATTTTTCCTTTTCTTGTCGATATGACAAAGTGACGTTTAACTTTTGTTCCTCTGCTATGATATGAGTAGCTTGAGAAGATGTTAGAGATTCTTTTAGTGCGATGAGCTCAAGGGTGAGGTCATCAACAGTCTTCTCAATCTTTTGTGATGCAACATTGGATTCACATGCTTTTGTCTCAGCATTGTCCCTTTTAGTTTCTACAGACGTGTGCTCCTTCTGAAGTTGTTCTAGCTCATCTTTCACTAACTGTAATTCTGCTAAGGCATTAGCATGGCGGTATTTTGCGAGCTCAATCTCTGCCTTTGTTGCAGCACTCTCTCTGCAAGCAATTCCCTGTTGTATCTCCTTGAATCGCATATTAGCAAGCTCTGAGTCTTGTTGTGCTTGTATTGCCTCAATTTCTGCCTTCTCCAAGTTAATCTTGAGACCTTCTATAGTTCGCCTAGTGTCACACAATTCCATTAGAACTTGGCTTTTCTCAACTTCTGCAGCTTCTGCTTTTCTTTGGTAATTAGGAGTATCCTCCAATGCTTTGTCAAGCGCATTTTGGACATTTTTACGCCTCTACAAAAAGTAAACATAATAGGAATGCATGACAATTTGAAGCGACCAAATGAAAACAAAGGCAATCAGACATATGAAAAACATTTCAGAAAATAGGAATTACCTCCTTCCAATCAAGAATGCCTCCAAATTTGCTTACTGCATCTTTAACGGATTCTATTGGTGCTCCAGTGTCAACAAGTACTCTATTATCTATAGATTGAATGAAGCGTTCAGCAATCTCTGCTGCCCTGTAGATATTTCTTTCAGCTGAGTTAGGACGACTTTTTGTCTTCTCTTCAAGTAGATTATGGTCATTCTCCTCATTAATCGGAAAGGAACTTAAATCTGCACTAAAATGTCTAATGTGACCATGACTACTTATGCCCTTGCCTTCAATCTGCTCATTACAATTATGCTCTCCATTGTTCACGCGTAAATCATTAATTGTAAGGGCACTTAAATCTTCACTTAAATGTCTAATATGTGAAACTGGGGCACTTTCAGGAAAATCTAAGGAAGGAGGAGGTTTTGAATCAGTCAAACCTCCTTCTGTATCGATAGGGTTAGGAACAACATATACTGGTGGCACCCTTTCCACACTCACTTCATCCATTCTGCAGCATGCAGAAGCTTACTGATGATAAGTTCAGAAAATTATCATTGATAGAGTTGCCACTCCGTACCTGGCAAGTAATAACCATGTTAGCTGGAGAAAGTTCTTGTATAAATTCACATCCATGCTTTGTGAAATTAGCAATGCTATATGAGACAGTCCATATTGTAACTCCAAGAATCATATATAAAAAGGTATAACAAGTTTGTACAAAATAAGTGACTAAAGCATACTGAAAAAGTAAAGATTATACATATATGATATTAATAAGTGAAGGAAAATATTTTGACTTATTTATGTTTATCAAAGATTT
Source organism: Cenchrus americanus (assembly GCA_947561735.1). NCBI lineage: Eukaryota > Viridiplantae > Streptophyta > Magnoliopsida > Poales > Poaceae > Cenchrus > Cenchrus americanus. The sequence continues at coordinate 76,001,329 of OX387245.1, read as the reverse complement.
GCCTTAAACTGATGCCAATTAATTTGCTTTTAAGATTCCTCTATAATAGGGTATTCAAGCATAACCTCCCGTACATGATAATCATTATAAAGAATGACCTTTCAAGTTCCAAGAGCTACACCTATACCCGATTTAATTTGCAGTTTTGCACATCTTGATTAACTTTTTGTGTATGTGGGAGCATTTTACCATATGTAACAAACAAATAGTGAATCTCTATGTGCATTATACGATGTTGATAAACCACCTCATCACAATTGCATGCTAGCAGGGTAATTTATCTGATTGTTGATCATATCATGATATGCATCTCCACATATCCAAACCACGACATTCTAAATATGAAGCTCTCAAAACCAATTGCTCACCAATAAATTTGTGTGGATTCCTTTCCTGGTACATATCGTAATCGAACTTGCGTTATCCATGCATAGCACATGTGTGACTGTCTATTTGCAATGCCCTCATCGAGTCTATACTAATGTGCAATGCAGCAATACTTTGAAATCCTCTATGGTATCAGCATTGTGAGCAAAGAGTTAATTTCTCGTGACACAGATAGTTCATTTTTCTAAAATAAAAACACTCATGGAAGTGCTTCTCTTTTTTTCTCTAGACACCCAGGAGATATATGCAAACAAGTTTTTGCCCAACCTGAATTGAAATCACGCTGTAACAACATAAACTAAACCAACAAATAGGGAAACAGAGTAAGAAATATGCAATATGACGTACCTCATTTCAATACATTTTATTTCTTTCCCGTCATGGCATACATTTCCTCAATGAAAGGACTGAACGAGGAAGGGAAAATCAGGTTGGACCTTTGTGTGTGTGAGGAGAGAATGAAAGGAAGCTGTGGTGAAGAAATTGTTGCATGGAGGAGAGCCCGGGCAAACCAATGATAAATCTATGCTATTTCAGGATGTGGTGGTGTCTCTGCTTCACAATTTTTTATCCTAGATTAGGGGAGCAAGATGGAGCACTAGGAAGAAAACACACTCCGAAATCGAAGCTAGAGGGAGAGAAAAACAGGTACTACCTTGGAGAGCTAACGGTATGCCCACCGTTTCCAAGAACTTCATTGTTGCTAGCAGCCAAAGCCCCCTTGCCCACAGGCCATCTCACTACCAGCCAAAACACCTCACAAGCATTGTCGTCGCAAGTTGTGGCTTTTTTGTGTGTCACCACTTCCATCGTAATTTACCCCACCACTGACTCCTCCTCTGGTCACTGCTTGGTTACTTCTCCCGCCTCCTCTGCCCACTTGTCATTGATTGTCTCCAATTTGCAAATTGGATTAGAACAAAGTGCCCATCGCAGAAGGTTAATAATTGAGTTGGAAAAAATATAATTTAAATGCATTTGTCGGTCAATAAATTGCTATAAATTAATAGTTGTAATAAAAAAATCATACATATTATTTTCTATGTGGAATTAATGCAAAAATAAAATTTAAAGTTATTGATTGGATGCCCTTTCATTTTAAATATAAAATAGCACTACTGATGCACTATCTTTGTGCTCTTTGGCATTATTACGACGCATCATGTTTTTGTGTGTATGCTTGTGTTATTCAAATTCTATCTCTCTAGACTTGAATTTTATTTGTTCAGATTCTCTATTCTTTGTTGAGATACCTTTCACAAACAATTACTCCACCATATATATTTATTATACAAATACAATGCTGGATTGCATTCAAAATAACTCGTGATGTAGCTTACTTTATATTATATAAGCAAAACATTAGTGGAATCATTATTGGATTGCAAAGTAAACATATCACGACACTCAGCTGGTTAGGCTTCTCATGGTTGAGCATAATTGTATATGTTTGAGTTTTCAACTCAGCAACTACACTAGCATTTTCGTGATTTCTATTTAAGATTTGACGCCTATATGTCTATGATGGGATCATGTGTGTATTTATAGGGGTGAAAATCCATGTTGGTGAGTGTCTTCAAAATACCTTTTATCTAAATATGCTTACAAAAGTCTATCTAAAAAGCTATGTAGAGAATCATGATATGACCTAACGTAAAATAGGGATTGTGATGTTCAACATGCACACATATAGTATTCATGGATGATGACAACAATAATCTGATAATTTCTGTTTTAGGAATGTTTATCATAATATGAGTTCCATTCATTCTTATTCTTAGTCTTGGTTCCTCCTCTCATGCAAATCTCTCCATTTTCTTGAAAGAAAGGAGACAAAAAAACTAGTCTAAAGTTGTAAAATTGACTTTTGGAAGAACCATGAAACAGAGGGAATCATTCATAAATTTTGCTTACATTATAGGTACCCTAATTACATTTCACGAGAAGATGAACAAACATTTTGAATATAGAGTCTTGGCTATTTGGTCTGATTTTCGTAGTTGAGTTACTTTTTAGGGGCTGTTTGGCAGCACTCCACTCCACTAGACCCAACTCCACTTCACCAGCTCCAAAGTTTTTCAGCTCCACTCCATCACCTCTCGAAAAATATGGAGTTGATGTACGTGTTTGGCTCATTGTGCTGCTCCAGCTTCATAAACTGGAATCCTACTTGTGAATAGTCTATATTACCCATCATAATTAGACCCACATGTGTCAGGGGGTGAGACCTGGACAGATCCGCTAGGTGGCGACCCAAGCGGTTGTAGGTTGATTGGAGGGGATCCGGACCTAAGAGCGTAGGTGGTAGTTTGCAGGGAGAACTCGGAATATGGCGAGAATGGCGAGAGACACAAGGGTTTAGACTAGTTCAGACCTCCGAAGAGTAAAACCCTACGTCCAGTACGCGGTGGGATTATGTGTGAATGTGATACGAATCCAGTAGGGTTTGTGCCCAATCTTTCGATGAGAGGCGAAGATAAGTCGATTGATAATGAGGAGACACTCTCGGCCCAACTACAGCCTTCCAAAGACTGCACCCTTGCAACCGATACACCTCCTCCGCTGCCGCGATCGTGTGGGTCGCGTCACCGGCCGCTAGGGCACTCGTCCTGCAAGCAATCGAGAACTAGCAACAATAAGAATTGAACAAGTACTGAAATTACTAGATGGGTATGAAGGTTTCAATCTCAAACGATGTGGGGTTCCGAAGACTTGAAGACGGGCGGCTGGACCAGCACGCGCGCTTACAAGCAAGTAGCAAAGGCTAAACTTGACCTAAACAAAACCCAAATGTTCTCGACGGCGGCTAAGGAGTATATGAAAGGGGGAGGTCGACCACAAGATAGCAGGGGTCGTGCTCCAACCCTAGGACGCGTCCCTAATGACCCAACTTGATACACGGCCCATTGGGCCAAAATACGGTCGCGCAGCACCCTGGACAGAAAGACCTCCGGTCAATAATTTGTAGATTGCGGACACCTCAGGACAGATATGGGCATTAGTCCGGATCCATATAAAAGTTAACTTCAACACGGTTCTAGGAAGTACTTGAACGCTCCAATCCGACTCCATATGCGACCGTGGCGTCCGTCAGAAGTTGGTGCTGTGCTGCAGTCCGAATCCAGCCGACCCGAAACCTTTTTCGAGTCGCTCTTCTCCATGATTCCTAAGTAAACCAATAGTGCACTTGTCTCCAGAATCTAAACATTGTATATATGAACTAAGGAGGGAACTTACTTGATTATTTAGTTGGCAAGCACGAGCACGAGTAATAGGACCAGGGAGAGGAATTGAATCCTGTTGAGGTAGTGATGATGTCGATGTCAGGGATGTATCATTGGCGGGAATGTCCTCATCATCCTCCCCTTCTTGCATTCGAGTCTTCCGTGACTCAAGATCATCTTCTTCTCTCAAATATGGCTTCAAATCTGCAATGTTAAATGTGGGACTAACCCCAAAATCTGCAGGTAGATCAAGTTTGTATGCATTGTCATTAATCCTTTCTACCACTTTAAACGGTCCATCAGCCCTGGGAAATAATTTAAATTTACGCAATTCAGGAAACCTCTCCTTCCTCAAATGTAACCATACTAAGTCTCCAGGTTCAAATTTTAATTCCTTTCTACCTTTATCACCAGCAAGCTTGTACGTAGCATTCATGCGCTCTATGTTCATTTTTGTTGTTTCATGCAGCTTTAACATCAATTCAGCACGTTTAGTAGCATCAAAATTAAGGTTCTCAGAGGCTGGCAAAGGCAGTAAATCAATAGGAGCACGAGGTAAGAAGCCATATACAATCTGGAATGGGCACATCTTTGTAGTGAATGCAACTAACGATTGTAAGCAAATTCAATATGAGGTAAGCATTCCTCCCACATCTTAATATTGTTCTTTAACACAGCCCTTAACATAGTAGACAAGGTTCTATTCACAACTTCAGTTTGACCATCAGTTTGTGGATGACATGTAGTAGAGAACAAAAGCTTAGTACCCAACTTAGCCCACAAAGTTTTCCAGAAATAACTAAGAAACTTAGCATCACGATCAGAAACAATGGTATTGGGCACGCCATGCAAGCGAACAACTTCTCTAAAAAACAAATCAGCAATATTTGAAGCATCATCAGTTTTATGACATGGTATGAAGTGTGCCATCTTAGAAAATCGATCAACACCCACAAACACACTATCACGACCTTTCCTAGTCGTTGGCAAACCCAACACAAAATCCATAGAAATATTTCCCAAGGAGCACTAGGAACAGGAAGAGGTAAATATAAACCATGTGGATTTAAACATGACTTAGCCTTTTGACATGTCGCACATCGAGCAACAAACCTCTCCACATCTTTCCTCATCTGGGGCCAAAAGAAATGGCCAGCAAGAATGTCCATCGTCTTTTTGGCTCCAAAATGCCCCATCAAACCACCTCCATGCGCTTCCTGCAACAACAACAAACGAACGGAGCTAGCTGGAATGCATAGCTTGTTAGCTCTAAACACAAACTCATCACTAATGATGAATTTGTTCCATCCTTTTCCATCTTTGCAATGCAGCAATACATCTTTAAAATCAACATCGTTAATATAATGTTCTTTAATTGTTGCTAGGCCAAAGATCTTGTAATCAAGTTGATTCAGCAAAGCATATCTTCTAGACAAAGCATCAGCGATGATATTCTCTTTCCCTTTCTTGTGCTTAATAACATAAGGAAGAGATTCAATAAATTCAACCCACTTAGCACGCCTATGGTTCAGTTTTCCTTGACTACGAATATGTTTCAAAGATTCATGATCAGAATGAATAACAAACTCTTTGGGCCACAAATAATGCTGCTATGTTTCCAAACATCGAACAAGAGCATACAATTCTTTATCATAAGTGGAATAATTCAAAACTGGACCACTCAATTTTTCACTAAAATACGCAACCGGTTTTCTTTCTTGCAACAAAACACCACCCAATCCAATTCCGCTAGCATCACATTCAAGCTCAAAAGTCTTACTAAAATCAGGAAGTTGGAGGAGAGGTGCATGTGTCAACTTATCTTTCAAAATGTTGAAGGCGTTCTCTTGTTTTCTTCCCCAACTAAAAGGCACTCCCTTCTTTGTAAGCTCATTCATTGGTGCATCAATGGTGCTAAAATCCTTCACAAACCTACGATAGAATGCAGCAAGTCCTAGGAAACTCCGCACATGTGTGAGACTCGTTGGTACAGGCCACCCTTTTATAGCTTCTATCTTGGCTTGATCAACCTCAATTCCCTGTGGAGTCACAACATATCCAAGAAACGACACTCGATCGGTGCAAAAGATGCACTTCTCAAGGTTACCAAACAAACGTGCATCTCGTAAAGCATTGAAAACAGCACGCAAATGATCAAGATGTTCATCCCTAGATTTGCTGTAGATCAATATATCATCAAAGTAGACTACAACAAATTTCCCAATAAAAGCACGCAAAACCTTGTTCATTAATCTCATGAAAGTGCTAGGTGTTAGTTAACCCAAAAGGCATTACTAACCACTCATATAAACCGAACTTAGTCTTGAAAGCAGTTTTCCATTCATCTCCCAATTTCATACGAATCTGGTGATACCCACTACGCAAATCAACCTTAGAGAACACAATAGCACCACTCAATTCATCAAGCATATCATCTAAACGTGGAATAGGATGTCGATAGCGAATAGTGATATTATTAATAGCTCGACAATCAACACACATACGCCATGTTCCATCTTTCTTAGGAACCAAAATAACTGGAACAACACAAGGACTAAGAAACTCACGCACATAACCTTTGTCGAGTAGTTCTTGCACTTGTCGCTGAATTTCTTTTGTCTCCTCCGGATTTGTCCTGTATGGTGCACGATTGGGCAAGGAAGCCCCTGGAATAAGATCAATTTGGTGCTCAATCCCTCGTATAGGTGGCAGCCCCACTGGTATCTCACTTGGAAAAACATCAGAGTACTCCTGCAAAACGTTACCAACAGTAGGACGCAAAGAATGTTGCATATCTTGAAGTGAAATCAAAGCATCCTTGCATACCAAAGCATAGGCAACAGAAGTAGAAGCAATTAATTCATGAATATCAGATTCAGTAGAAAGCAAACAATGACTTTTCAATTGTATCCCATCATTACTATTACCAACAGATTTCAGAATTTTATTGTTTGCAATTTTAGCTTTTGCAGCTTTAGCAATATCATCACGCACAATAGCCTTAGGAGACATAGGAAGCAACAAAATTTTCGTATCATTGTGCATGAGAGAATACTGATTTGATCTACCATGATGCAAACAATCTGTATCAAACTGCCAAGGTCTACCTAGTAGAATATGACAAGCTTCCATAGGCACAACATCGCACTCAACAAGATCATGGTACGAACCAATAGGAAAACTAATTCGTACCAGCCTTGTTACCTTTACCTTACCACTGTTGTTCAGCCATCGAATGTAATATGGATGTGGGTGTGGTGTGGTTGAAAGTGCAAGCTTCTCCACTATGTCACTGCTAGCCAAGTTATTACAACTTCCCCCATCAATGATCAAGCGACAAGAACGTTCTTTAATGACACACTTTGTTTGGAACAATGTGTGCCGCTGATTTTGCTCCCCCTTCTCCATTTGTGCACTAAGCACACACTACACAATAAGACTCTCATAACGGTCAACATCGTCTGGACCAATCTGCTCGTCAGGTGGCTCTTCTTTACCTGCATCGTTAGCCGCAAGCAAAGCAAGTGTATCGTCATCAAAATCACTAGCTGAAGAATACCCACCATCTTCCTTTACCACCAAAACACGTTTGCTAGGACAGTCATGTTGTACGTGTCCATAACCCTTGCATCGATAGCACTGAACACCCCTTGTTCTAGCTGTGGAGGCAACTGACGATGCACTAGTGGCTGGTTTCTGGGCAGATTTGGTTGCTGAATTTGTAGTCACACCATGTGGTTTGTCGGAGGGTGCTGATCGGTTTGGTGTGGTCATGGAAGTAGATGAACACTGCTGCCATGATGTGGATCGCCCTGCAAAAATGTTAGACTTGGCACCACGTTGTCCCTGCACTTTCCGTTCAGCTTTACAAGCAAGATGGAAACATTTTGTTACAGTATTATAATCTTTACAAGCAAGGATGTCCTGAATTTCTCTATTTAGTGCCCCCACAAATCTAGCAATAGCAGATTCCTCACTCTCCTCTGTATTACAACGCAGCATACCCATTTGTAATTCCTGGAAATATTCTTCCAGAGATTTAGTACCTTGTCTCAATTGTTGCAACTTATGTAACAGGTCACGTGCATAGTAAGAAGGAACAAATCTTGCCCGCATGACCCGTTTCAAAGCATCCCAAGTGTGTGGTATGTTAGTAGGATTTTTCTTGCCATACTCTATCCACCAAATTGAAGCAAAATCAGTGAACTCGCTCGTAGCAGCCCTAACACGTGTAGTTTCAGGAAATTCATGGCATGCAAACTTTTGATCAACAACAATTTTCCAAGTAATGTAAGCATCAAGATCATATTTGCCATCAAAAGGAGGTATCTTAAATTTAATCTTACTGAAAACATCATCATTGCCATGCAAATCACGTTGACGATTACCGCCCATACCTCGGCGATTACGATGTAGCCGACGTCGGTCGCGATCGTCGACTTCAGTGTCTCCACCATATGCGTCCCAATCACCATCAAATCTGTCATCCTTGTCGTCCTTCTTGTCTTCCTTCTTTCCATCTCCAACCTTCTTATAATGCAGATCATCAAATCGCTTCAAGAGTGCACCAAGACTCTTGTTCGTACGAGCCATTGATGCCTCCATCCCTGCAAGCCTGTTGTTGTTCATGATCTGTGCGGCCTCCAATTGCCCAATCTTATCATTCATCACTAGCAAGTCATTATCAATGCCTTCGTTGTGCGTCTTCACTAGCCTCTCAAAGTGTTGTATGATCCCCTTAGTCCGAGGAGACTGTGGAATTTGGTCGACTTCTTCTTTATTTGATCCCGCCATGGTGAAAACAAAGAAAACAAGTGCACGAGAAAAAAAATTCCTATAGCTAATAGGATGTAGCTACAGTAAGACGCTCACTCTTGACTTGTTATACAAGCTCTTACCAATTCTTACCTTGCCTAACAGGAGGGGACGGCCACCACAAGTCTGCAACCACGGAGTGAAGTGTATCGGTGCCAAAAGCAACAAAACCTGTCAGGCTGTAGTCGAATATGTGGAGCTATAGGTTGGCTGGAACAAAGAATGACTAGCACCACGTTAGGTAAAAAGCAAGCTGAATAATCGTTCAACGGTGGTACGGTGCTGGTCCTAGTCTAGACTGTGCTAGAGATGCGAGCCTGGACACAAACGAAATCACAGCGCACCACTGGAAATATGAACAGCTCACTTTAAACGCAAAGATCAGCCCCTTTTCTCTTTTTCCTTTTTTTTCTTTTTTTATTTTTCTTTATTTTTCTTTTTTAGGGGATCTTCAAAACTGAATATATGAACAAAGGGACTCCTAAAGAGCCAATTACCACACAAGATTTTCAAGAAAAACACAGGGGTATTCTGGTAATTAAAAGATACTCTCTCTCTCTCTAGAGTAAGCCGAAACTCAAATATGGTATAAACGAGGAGAGGACAACTAGAGATAGATATGATCCACAGCTAGAATATATGAACAAGCGATCCGCAGCAATATATGGCAACACAAAGCAGCCACCAAACCGAGTACAACTCAAACTTCAACACGAAGTGGCTTCGGTCTTCACCTTCCCGCTAACTAGCATGGGGTTTATAGATTGATTCCTGTTCGGACTTGATCACACAGAGTACTTAGCGCAGCCAACACAGGATCAAAATGGTAGCGCACAACTGTGACAAAGACGTGACAAGAACTCGAAACTCTAAAAGACGAAAACTAAGACCAACAACTCGACACAAACCGGTGCAACCGAAAACTCAACAAGCCCTACCCTAGCAGTGCTAGTATGGCTGAAAAGTGTTATGGGATTGCGGAAATAAACTAATCTACTATTTTTTGGCTTTTTATGGACTATAGGAAGAGAAAAATAATTTGGAAAGTATGTGGAAAATCTCTCATCGAAAACCTTGCTCTGATACCAACTGATACGAATCTAGTAGGGTTTGTGCCCAATCTTTCAATGAGAGGCGAAGATAAGTCAATTGATAATGAGGAGACGCTCTTGGCCCGACTACAACCTTCCAAAGACTACACCCTTGCAACCGATACACCTCCTCCGCTGCCGCGATCGTGTGGGTCACGTCACCGGCCGCTAGGGCACTCGTCATGCAAGCAATCGAGAACTAGCAAGAACAAGTATTGAACAAGTACTGAAATTACTAGATGGGAATGAAAGTTTCAATCTCAAACTCAATCTCAAACGATGTGGGGTTCCGAAGACTCGAAGACGGGCGGCTGGACCAGAACGCGCGCTTACAAGCAAGTAGCAAAGGCTAAACTTGACCTAAACAAAACCCAAATGTTCTCAACGACGGCTAAGGAGTATATGAAAGGGGGAGGTCGACCACAAGAGAGCAGGGGTCGTGCTCCAACCCTAGGTCGCGTCCCTAATGGACCCAACTTGATACACGGCCCATTGGGCCAAAAAATACGGTGGCGCAGCACCCTGGACAGAAAGACCTCCGGTCAATAATTTGTAGATTGCGGACACCTCAGGAAAGATATGGGCACGAGTCCGGATCCATATGAAAGTTAACTTCAACACGGTTCCAGGAAGTACTTGAACGCTCCAATCTGACTCCGTATGCGATCGTGGCGTTCGTCAGAAGTTGGTGCTGTGCTGCAGTCCGAATCCAGCCGACCCGAAACCTTTTCCGAGTCGCTCTTCTCCATGATTCCTAAGCAAAGCAATAGTGCACTTGTCTCCACAATCTAAACATGGTATATATGAACTAAGGAGGGAACTTACTTGATTATTTAGTATGTGAGCACGAGCACGAGTAATAGGACCAGCGAGAGGAATTGAATCCTGTTGAGGTAGTGATGATGTCGATGTCAGGGATGTATCATTGGCGGGAATGTCCTCATCAGAATGGGGAAGTACTCTTGAATGGAGCTCTAGGCCACCTTATATGGCCAGCGGGCTAGGGCTTCCATTTGAGGTCGGTGGACCCTCATCGGGGTCGGTTACAAGTTAGGAAGGTCATCTTCCGTGATTACAGGGCAGATCCCACAATCCGCGGACCTACTGGCGGCGCCGTGCTGCGACCTAGGGGAGAAGCTTGCGCCACAAGCTTGATAGGTCTTCCGGGATCTGGATAAGGTCTCCTGGAGTCTTCTAAGGTCGCCAGGGTGGTGGATAAGGCATCTGGGCCCACTTGCAGGTCTGTGGGGCTTCTGATAGGTCGGGTCCACTTGACGGGGATCTCCAGGACCTTGGTCGGTGGGGACCCATGGGTACCCATGTCTCTCAAGCCCCTGATCGACATGTAGGCGTAGTAGCTGAGACAATGTCATGTTGAAGAGAAGCGAAGACATGGCGCCACTGAGGTCGCACAGGGTGCACGGGGATCCAAAAAATAAAATCCTCTTGAGCGCGTACGAAGTCGAACGTCAAGCTCCTGGGGCGCAGATCCAGGGGCTCGAAGTGAAGACAAGACACTGTAGTTGCTTGAAGAACTGCCGACCTGACCAGAATCAGGAAAGATCATCGCACCTTTGAGGATGGTATCAGTGCCGACCAAAGGGAGGTCGAGCAGAGGGGTGACGGAAGCTTGCTTCTGGTAGGTCGAGGCGACGTAAGCAAAGAGGCGTCACAAGACGCACTCGTGGAGTAACCCTCGAGCAGTAAGGCGACTTGTAAGGTCAGTTTGGTGCTCAAAGAATAAACCAAGAACCTATGACCTTCTGCTTTTGCTTTAAGATGCTATTTCTCGTTGAATAAGACAAACTATCTCGAATCTTCATAGGACAGCACCAGGCGCCAGGACTCGTCGTCGTGTAGCGACCCACGGGTGCACTGTACGGGCACAGGACCTGTCCCGCGCAGAGGTACTGCCGCTGCCACTAGGAGACAATGACTGAAAAGGTGTCATCACGCACTCAGCAGACGTGTCAGCAGGCTCAGAAACCACATGGTAAAACAATGTTGCGGATAAGGATGCCGCATTAGCTGAGGGGTGGGCAGCAGCCACTGCCGAGCTCCACTGCTATAAATAGGAGGCCTCAATGCTTGCTTCTTGAACCAATTAGGACACTATGGAAAAACCGCTTGATAATTCTGCAATGCCCTGGTCTTGTGTGCATCCACTGGAGCATAATGCTAGAGTATCATCTCCTGGAGCTAGAAGAATGCTTGTGAAGTTGGGAGAACTCCACCAATCTCAGTGCTCGCACCCAGCGAGGAATCCGGGTGCAGCATGGGGCAGTACATGCCTTGACAGACCTTGTGAGCAAGGGCCTAATGTGGTGTTAGAAACCACTATGCTGCACAGGGAGAGGCTTGAGTTGAAGCTGGTCTAATTTGGAATTTTGTGAGAGTCCTAGCAAAAGATGGGACTCCACAGGAAACCTTCTAGGGCTAGAGTAGAGGTGGCTGTGTGGTAGCCGCTACCTTAACGGCGGTGGAGGCCTCCAAGTAGGTTCTGAAGCTAGAAGAAAGCTTGCGACGCGCTTCATCAGTCTAGGTTGCGCCGTAGGGACCATGTAAGGTAGATCAGGACCTTTAATATGTATGCATCTTGTAATTGGCCTTGGGCCAAAGTATGTCGTGGCTTACAAAGCTTTTACACACATACTTACATGGCAACTGATGTGTTTTGAGTTTTGACTATTGTGGTGAGGTGCTCAGGGCAGCAATGGCATGGCCAAGGTCTCGGTAGGGCTATAGTAGCATGCCGACCTTCAGAAGGCCATAATATGTAATGAAAAGGATCCGTGTCAACCTGGGCCAACACGGTCGCTGTGCAGTGGCACAACGCAGGAGCGTTAATCCTGAGTTTTGTAGGTCGAAATCGACCTAAAGGGCAACAGGGCTTCAGCGGGGCGCTGTGATCAGGACCAAGAGGTCATCAACGGGCAGTAGAGCCTTTAAGCACGAAGCCATTGATAGTGGAGAGCCGCTGCAGGTCGGGGCAACCTAGAAGGTGTGTAGGCAGCTGGGCCTAGGAGACGTGGTGTGAACCCACCGTGGGAGGCCGAGGCGACCTGGAAGGCTGCGGATTCCTTTGCGACCTCTTGGGTGATAGAGATGACCCATAGGTCGTCCGTAGGTCGCTGGCGACCTTGAATATCATACTGGAGATTTTGGTGTTGAGGGTTTGAAGTGGGGCATAACGAGTCCACGTCGGCTGAATCGCTCCTCGGAGGCCGGCGAACACAGATTCTCGTACGGAACTAGCCATTACTGCCAATTTACTGTTAGGCCGAAAGAAACGTTAAGCGGTAGATCACTTGGAAGCACCAGGCCATTGGGTCGCCATGATTTGCACAAAGAGACGTTGGGGTGCAGCTGTCTGTTGCGCTGCTGGGCCCAATTATATAAGGCCGACCCATGGCCCAGGGTCCTTCACTTGCTCTCATTTCCACTCGACGCTAGGGTTCTGCCGCCACTCAGTGCTTAGAGTGAGCAACAACGCCGTCGTTCTTCGGTCCGCCACCACCGCGACCTCGCATGCGAATCAAGACCCTCATAGTATCTAGATCCAAAGCCACCGTCTTTGAGGAGGAGTGAAGGACCGATACGGCGAACCAGAGAGGGGGGGAGTGAATGGGAGCCGATAAAAATTCTTCTCGAAGGAGATGGAAACTCCAACAAGATGAACACGGCTTCCAACACACGTCTCCGACTCACTACCCAAGTTGGTCAAGCCCACGTAGCCACTGGAGTGCCACTGGACCTAGGAACCAACACACAACCTTCCGACCCGAGAACGCAGCGGAACACCAAACTTCGAGTCTACAGACCCACACCGGTCAGACCGGTGAGCACAACCTGTCAGACCGGTCCCTGCTGGTGAAACTGAGCAACTTTCACTAAGTGGCTCTACACCGGTCGAGGCCGGTGAGACACACCGGTCGAGATCGATCACGGCTCGAAAGCCCCCAAGGCACCAAACAGGCCAACCGACCACCAAACCGACCCAAACTCGAAACAGCAGCACCACAGGACAACAGCGAACACACCAAGACGTTCACCCGAGCAAAATCCCACCGAGGGTTGCACCGGTCAGACCGGTCAAGAGCACCGGTCAGACCGGTGTAGCCTGGGCAGCTCGGGATGAACAGCACCCGCGGGTCAACTCCCCCAAATCCAAACCTCAATCTCCCGAATCGCTCCACGGACTTGAACAAGACTTTGGGGATATTAGGAACACCTTTTGAGGAGTCCATAGCCAAGTTTAATCCCACCAAAACTCGTCCAAAAAGGAGGAATCAAGGAAATCCCGCCAAGAGCACTTCCAACCCAAGAACTCAAGAAACCCCACAATCGAGCACCTTTACTCACGGATTTGGGAGGGGGATCACAGCCCAAAGAACCACGAAGGATTGCCACAAATTTCCCCCATCAAATCCCCAAGAGAAAGGTCCAAAAAACAATCCAAAGAAATCACCAAGAGAGGGCTCCGAAAATCACCACCAAGAACAACCGGGGAAAACACATCCAAACCTTGAGGAACCACGCCGAATCATCTATACATGAAACAAAGGTTCATACAAGGTCTAGGAAGCCGCCCGATCATCCATCCCTCTCAACAAGATCTCTCCATGAAGCTCTCTTGCTAGTCCTATGGAAAACCTAAGGAAAATAGGGATGAAAATGGGAAAATAAATGAGCTAGGGTTCCAAGAGTTGGCTGCCATCCTCTCACCTCTTGGGTTATATGGAGGCAACCGAAAGTCTAAAATACCCTTCTCTTAACAACTAGGGATACAAGCCCCTCAAGGGTGGATTTGGAAGTCTTCATGTCTTCACCATCAGACGGATGCCCGGCGACCGCACCCTGCGTAGCCTCAACGCAAGCCATGCGATCCCGACGTGTGTCCTATGCTTCGAAGTCTCCGGACTGCGTCGTCGCACACCGGTCAGATCGGTGCTCCTCACCGGTCAGACCAGTCCCCACCGGTCAGACCGGTCAGACCCACCGGTCGGACCGGTCCGGCGGCGTTCTTGCGGCTCCGTCTTCGGTTCTTCTGTCTTGGCTTTGTGGATCAACCAAGGAACCCAGTGGTTTTCTGGTGAACCACCGGAAACCCCGCGAACTCGGTGTAGCCTCCGCCAATCTCCACTCATGACTCGGCTCTCACGTAGTCCCGGCTCGACCTTGGTTTTGAGGCTCAACCAAGAAACCGTCCACGACTTCATCTTGCTGTTCATGCCACCATGCGGCCCGCACTTGACCCCGCTGGCCACCGGGTCCCTCGAACAAAGCCTACTTGTCTTCTCCACACCTGAAGGCCTCACCAGCAACGACCTTTCTCGCTTGTTCTTCACCTGCATCAACACCAGTCAAGACGCAACCTGCACCTGCAGTACTTAGCCAAAAATCAGTCCACACAACGTTGTCAATCACTCATCACACAAGGAAGCGACCATCCACCGGTCCTCGAACCACACATGGTTCTCAATCTCTCCCTTGATGAGTGCATTGACTACACCCACACGAAAGTAACAGGAGAGAAAAGAAAAAGAAAAGAAACGAACAAAAAGAAACTCCAACAAGCGATCAAAAGCCAAACAAAAGCAAAGAGCAAGATCACTTGAAGAAGACAAATCTCGGACCCCTTAGGCAAGGGCAACGGCTCGACACATCCGAGACAAAGCAAAGCTCAAGCAAAGAGCGCAAACCACCGAATCAAAGCTCGAACAACCACAAAGAGCTCCCCCCTGCACACATGCAAGCTCCCCCTGAACCAATGCACCTCCCCCTGGACGAATGCATGCAATACACCACTTGAAGCAGGGGACCGCAACAACTCGGCCACGGCCGGTCAGACCGGTCAACACCACCGGTCAGACCGGTGTGCAACATGTGAACAGAATCAGCACTCACACCGGTCAGACCGGTGACCTTGACCAGTTAGACCGGTGACCTTGACCGGTTAGACAGGTGCACAACAGAGCCCAGAAATGGCTCAAAACCACCTGAAAACCTTCTAAATGCGTCCAGCAAGCCATTTCAAGCTCAAACTTCTCCCCCTTGTTGGCAATGCATGAATCAAGCAAAAAATGCAAAACTTTCAACCTAGAGCTTCTCAAATAGACAAAATTCAACAAAGAATGCTACACATGTCCAAATGAGCAAGTTAGATACTCTACGGCTTCGTATCGATCTCAACTACATGATCACCAAGTTTCACAACCATTGGACGAAGCTAAGATGGATTTTGGCAATTTTGCGAAAAACTTGCCTCTCATGAGCAAAAACCTAAACATGATCAAAGCATATCAAAATGGCAAAGCTACACAAACTTCATGCTAGGACAGCCATTCTAACCATAAGACCATCACAAACACCCACAAGCACCTCATGTCATGTCAAAGCCACCGAGCCATGTGCCTACTTCTATGTATGAGACTTCTCATTGGTAGGCATCATGCAACGGTTTAGCACCCAAAGCAAATTAAATTCAGCACATATGACATGGGAGCATATTTTCCAAGCATTTTTCATTTCATTTTCAGATTTGTAAATGGTACATGAAATGTCTTTGCGACAAAAAGGAACTTATGCCCCTCCACAAGATAAAACAAGAGGGCTAAACATTCATGATGGCAAATGAGCCTTTGGCCCCATATGATCAATAAACTAGCTATCCAACCACAAATTAAGCATAGCCAAGCCACTAAAACATGTCAAGATCATATAAAGACATTTACACATGAGAGAGCATACATGTGACAATTTGTCAAAAACATAGCCATCAACCATGGATTATTCATCGAGATCATCAAGAGCTAAGCCAAACTAACCATAGCATACCAAACAAGATCACAAAGACATATATTTCATTCCATGGTGAACAATGTATATGAGAGAAGCTTTTCCTAACCAATGCATATGATACAAAATGCATGCAATCTAAGAGACAAGGATGCCTATACATCATGTTACATATGCCATGCCAAATGCAAGAAATGCACAAAGGAAACTATACATATGCTACAAAAGAAGCTCCCACAGACCCAACTCAAGAAATCAAACACACACCAAGTTCCCCCCGCAAACGAGTGAAAGTTGCTTGTTCTAGGGGTTTGGTGAAAATATCGGCAAGTTGGTCATGTGTGGGTACATGAATCAAAGCTATCTTCCCTTTCTCTACGTTGTCTCTCAGAAAATGGTACCTTACTTCTATGTGCTTGGTTTTGGAATGGAGCACTGGGTTCTTTGCAACACTTATGGCACTGGTGCTATCACATTGAAGTGGGACATGGGTATACTCCTCACCAAAGTCACTCATGGTGTATGAAATCCAAAGGAGCTGAGAGCAACAACTAGCAGCGGCAACATACTCGGCCTTGGTAGTGGATTGAGCAACACTCGATTGTTTGCGAGAAGACCAAGACACCAAAGAAGAACCCAAAAACTGGCAAGTCCCAGAGGTGGACTTCCTATCCAACCGACACCCGGCAAAATCCGCGTCTGAAAAACCATGAAGCGCCAAAGAAGAGGACGCGGAGTACCAAAGGCCGAAGTCGGGAGTGTGACGCAAGTACCTGAAAATTCGCTTCACCGCTTGCCGATGCGAAGTCCTCGGAGACGCTTGAAAACGAGCGCACAGACACACCGAGAACTGTATGTCCGGCCACGTCGCCGTCAAGTAGAGGAGTGACCCGATCATGCTCCGGTACTCCTTCTGGTCCACGTGTTCACCTTCCTCGCCTGCATCAAGAGCTGTAGTCGTACTCATCGGCGTCGTCATGGCCTTGGAGTCCTCCATCTTGAACTTCCGCACAATGTCCTTGGTGTACTTAGCCTGGTGCACAAATGTCCCTTCCTTCGATTGTTTGATTTGTAGCCCGAGGAAGAACTGCAACTCGCCCATCATGCTCATCTCAAATTCCCTCGCTCATATCATCTCGCAAACCTTGCAACAAGAGAGTTAGACGAGCCACCAAAGACAATATCATCCACGTACACACCCGCACAATCGGGATATCTCGCGCCCGCCTCAGCAAAAACAAGGTCTGATCGACCTTTCCCATCTCAAAACCTCTCTCAAACAAGAACCCCCTCAACCTACCACAACAAGCTCTAGGCACCTGTTTCAACCCATACAGCGCCTTCCTCAACTTGTACACCCGGTGGGGGTACTTCTCACTCTCAAACGCCGGAGGCTGCCTCACATACACTTCTTCCTCCAACACACCATTCAGGAAAGCGCTCTTCACATCCATTTGGTGCAACTTGAACCCTTTAGCCACGGAAAAGGCTAGAAGGATCCTAATAGCCTCCAAATGGGCTACGGGAGCAAAAGTCTCCTCGTAGTCAATCCCCTCCTTCTGACAGAACCCTTGAGCAATAAGTCTCGACTTGTTCCTCACAACTTCACCCTTCTCTCCCTCTTTGTTCTTCCACACCCACTTTGTACCAATCGGCTTACACCCTGGGGGAGGGTCAACCAACTCCCACACCTGATTCCTCTCAAAGTTCTCCAACTCCTCATGCATCGAATTAACCCAATTGTGATCAGATAGTGCGTGTCCAATGTCTTTGGGCTCAAAAGTAGCAACAAACGCAGCATGAGCGAAATGGGAATTGTTTCGAACCCTCGACCGTGTAGTGCGTTCATTCATGTCGCCGATGATCCTCGAAGCTGGGTGATCCATCTGTACTCGCCGGGGAGGTTCTCGCCTCGATGCTACCTCCCCCTCAACATCAGCTTCTCCTCGTTCTTGATTTGTCGTCGTAGGTGTAGTAGAGGGTCCATCCATCACCGTAGTCGAAGTAGTGGGTACATGTTCAGCCGGGGGCACCACACCGCCATCTTCATCATCACCATGTTCATGCTCCCCCTCCTGAAAAATCTCCTCGCCAAGCTCATCATCACATGCCCACTCAAAGACAAGCTGACTACGTGGCTCTGTCTCGTCGAAGGTTACCTCGCAAGTCTCCACGATTTGGTTAGTTTCAAGATTGAGCACACGATATGCTCTAGAATGAGATGCATAACCAAAGAAAATGCCATCGACAGACCTAGCCTCAAACTTATCCAACTTTCTGCCTTTCTTCAGAATGAAACACTTGCAACCAAAGACATGGAAGTGACTCACCTTGGGTGTGCGACCATGCATCAACTCATAGCATGTCTTCTTCTTGTGCCTCTGAGGTATATCCTGTTCGACACATAGCACGTGGTATTCACCGCCTCAGCCCAATACCTCCTCGGAGTCCTATGCTCATCAAGCATCGTCCGAGCCATCTCGCACAAGGTCCTGTTCTTCCTTTCCACAACACCATTCTGGGGAGGCGTATACGGACTCGAAAACTGGTGCTCAAGACCCAAGTCATGGCAAAAGGTTTCAAAACGAGAGTTTCTGAATTCTGAGCCATTATCACTACAGATAGCTCGTATGACATCTCCATGCCTCTCGTTCCTCAACCTCAAGACTAGATGTCGAACAAAACCAAACGTCTCCCCCTTATCCTCGAGAAAGAACACCCAAGCATACCGAGAATAGTCGTCCACCACAACAAGGACATACCACTTCCCACCTGCAGATCGCACACGAGCTAGGCCAACAAGGTCCATATGGAGCAGCTCGCATGGACGCTCAGTCATCACATCGGTGAGAGGCGGGTGAGAAGAGGCTACCATCTTGGCATGCCTACAAGGCGCACAAACCAACTCTTTCTCAAGCCTCAACTATGGCAATCCTCGGACCAAATTGAGTTTACTTAAGCGCGACAAAAGGTCAAAGCTCAAGTGACCCAACTTCCTATGCCACTTCCACAACTCACTAGTAGAACCAGCCAAGAAACAACGCTCCACACCCGAAGATTGAGAAAAATCAGCACGAAACACCTGACCCTCGGGAACGACCATACAGACAACGTCCCCTCGAGAGTCCAAAATCCGAGAACCACCTGGCCAAAACAACACCTCAAAGCCCTCATCCAACAACTGGGACACAGAAAGCAAATTGTACCCCAGCGATTGAACAAGAGCAACACGCCTCAGAGTGATCTTGTCACTCACTTTGATCTCACCTTCTGAAAGAACACGCCCACTCCCATTGTCCCCAAAAGTGATGTACCTCTTTGTCACCACCGGGACGAGACATGAGAACCACCCCCTGTCTCTGGTCATATGCCTCG
The DNA here is from genome assembly GCA_947561735.1 of Cenchrus americanus. NCBI lineage: Eukaryota > Viridiplantae > Streptophyta > Magnoliopsida > Poales > Poaceae > Cenchrus > Cenchrus americanus. The sequence continues at coordinate 75,981,639 of OX387245.1, read as the reverse complement.
AGCAACCGGAGTCAATCAACCAAATGTTCTTCAAGTCTCCCACCTGAAATTCAGAAACGAGCACGTGAGCAAACAAACGACTCAGCACTGGGGTTAGTACCAAAAGAGTAAAACCAGTGCCGAGCCATTTGCTCGAAAGTGGGGTTAGCACCAACCAAAGCATCTCTCCTACCAAAGCTACCTCCACGAACACCACCACGGTAACCACCCTGAGGGAACCACCCCTCCCTGCCTGGAGGACGACCAAAACCACGAAAGAGAACCCGTGGACCGTCCCTCCTCTCCTACTCAAAGCTACGACTCCTCCCATCCCCGTAGTGAACTCGAGGGGGAGAACGCCTAGCAACCCGACCACCGCAAACTCTCCGGCCCAACCACCGAACCACGACCTCCGAAACAACCCTCGCACTCGTACGAGCACGAGACCCAAACCGCCGCCGTCTGTGCCCGCACCGGTCCGCCGGTGCCCCACACCGTCCGACCGGTGTGACTCGGGCAAAGCACCTCCAACGACCTTCCGCTCTCCCCAAGCCCGAACTGTCCTCACACTCGCCTTGGCCCTGGGCATCTGCTCACGAGGCTCAAGTACACCATCGGAAGGGTGGTACTTGTCCTTGTTAGCCCACTCCTTTGCCATTCTCTCCTCTCGCTTCCTCTTGAAGCAAAACTCATCCTTATGGCCATCTCTCCCACAATAGCCACAATGGAACCTCACAAGCTTAGGCTTGGGATGTGGCTGCTCACTAGGTTTCTCTCCACTCAACTCCTCCACCGGTTTCCCCTTACTAGCCTTCTCACTTTCTTTCCCAAAGAACACTTTCCCCGAAGTGCTCACAAACTTGATAGGCTTTTGTAGATCATTTCTGGGTGTAGGAAACACGGGTGGAGCTGGGGTTGTGTCTAGTCGGTTCCTTAGATGGTTAGGTTTTGGGGGGAAATCATTTTTGTGGTGGGTTTTTGGTGGCTCTAGGATATTCTTTCCACTTCCCTCACCAGCCTTGTTTGCCCCAAGTCCCTCACCATGCTGCCTCTTAAACGCCTCGATCATCATCCTCAATCGAGGCTCATGACCAGACAACCAACCCATCAACTTCCTCAAATCATCATTCTCATCCTGCAAACGATCAACATAATGTGCAAGTTCCAAATTTTTCAAAGCATGCATTTCACAGGTAGAGCATGATGTAGGCATGGGTTCCTTCAATTTAGCCTCAAGTGAACTAGTGTAAGCATGCATCTCATCAATCTTAGCATGCAAAACAAGGCAAGAAGTGCAAGCACCTAGCAAAGTAGGTCTAGACTTAAGCTCAGCCACTTCAACCTAAGCACATCTAGTTCCTCACACTTGCAGGCATGCTTCTCCTTAAACAAAGCAAGATCAGCAAGGAATATGGAGCAATAAGCACAATCAAACTCATCCGAAACAACAGGGCTAGCCTTAAGGGAATCAATCTGAAGCTTGCTATCAAGCACCTGTGTCTCTAGCTCAGCCACTCTAGTCCTAGCATCCTCGAGTGAAGCCCTAAGCTCTTTTCTCATTTTCTTGGCCTCTCTAAGCATGTCATCACGGTTATAAAGCAAAGAGCCAAGCCTCTCATTCTCCTGGCGCAAGAAGGGAAGTTCATCACGCACCTCGTCATCGGAATCAGAGTCCGAGTCGCTCTGTGTGCTCTTCTTGCTGCCGGAGCTCAGCGCCATGGTGCAGAAGCCGTCTCTCGCGAAGCAGCTCAGTCCGCAGGTTCTTGGATGACTTCTTGTTCTTGCGACGATCACCTTCGTCTTCACTGTTGCTCGAGCTCGAGGTGGAGTACGCGGAACTGGAGTCGACGTCGCTCGCTCCAACCATCGCTCGGGCCTTGCCTTGGCTCTCCTTCTTCCTCGATCGTCGCTCGTCCTTGTACTTGTTCTTGTGCTTGCTCTTGTGGTCGCGCCTCGAACGGTACTTGCCGTCCATCCTCGGCTTGTGCTTGTAGCCATCCTTGTTCTCGGCCTTCTCCGGGCAGTCGGCGACGAAGTGTCCCGGCTTGCCGCACTGGAAGCATGTTCTCGTGTTCCTCCTCATGTTCACGCGGTTCTCGTGCAGCCTCTCGAACCGCCTCGTCAGGAGCGCCAGCTCGTCCTCTCCAAGCTCGTCTAACTCCTCATCTGGCATAGACATCAAAGAGGAGAAAGAGAACATCCTGGTGGATGGGTTTGAGTTAGCCTTTCCTTTGGAACCACCAACGAGGGCAAGACTATGAGAATCAGTCGGTCCCTCGAGCTTGCCAGTCATGCCCCTATCCACTTCAGCCGACTTGAGCTTCGAGAACAACTCGTTCACCGTCAGAGTGTCATACTTCTCCGACTCCACAATGGCCTCGAACTTTCTGCCCCAAATCGTACGATCCAAAGAGTGTAAGAGCTTGACCGCTCTATCATGATCATCGTACGGGAGCACGTCCACATTGGCCCTCATGTTGTTCACAACCACGGTGAACCTCTGAAACAAGGCATCGATGGACTCACCGGGGAGATGAGTGAAGTTCTCGTACTCTCTCCGGTAGGTCGCATACATCCGTGCCTGAACCTGAGCGTTCCCAACATGAGCCTCCTTCAACACCGCCCAAATCCTACAAGCCAAGTGCTCGGTGTGCACCCGATCGAACTCAGGCTGACACAAAGCACGAAACAAGTAGTCGACCGCCTTATTGTTGGCGTCGAATCTGTCCCTCGATCCTGGATCGAGGAAGTCCATCGGCTGGACATAGCCTGTGTCCACCGTGACGCCCCAAAGGATCTGACCCTTTCCGCGGAGGAACGAACCCATCCGCTTACTCCACATCTGGTAGTTCTTGCCATCGAAGTGTGGAGGACCCGAACCCCGTCCTGGTACGCCATCCTTGGATCTTAGACTGGTTAGAGTCAATGAAGACCCGAACCGGCTCTGATACCACTTGAAGGACCGATACGGCGAACCAGAGAGGGGGGAGTGAATGGGAGCCGATAAAAATTCTTCTCGAAGGAGATGGAAACTCCAACAAGATGAACACGGCTTCCAACACACGTCTCCGACTCACTACCCAAGTTGGTCAAGCCCACGTAGCCACTGGAGTGCCACTGGACCTAGGAACCAACACACAACCTTCCGACCCGAGAACGCAGCGGAACACCAAACTTCGAGTCTACAGACCCACACCGGTCAGACCGGTGAGCACAACCAGTCAGACCGGTCCCTGCTGGTGAAACTGAGCAACTTTCACTAAGTGGCTCTACACCGGTCAGACCGGTGAGACACACCGGTCAGACCGATCACGACCGAAAGCCCCCAAGGCACCAAACGAGGCCAACCGACCACCAAACCGACCCAAACACGAAACAACGGCACCACGAGACAACGGCGAACACACCAAGACGTTCACCCGAGCAAAATCCCACCGAGGGTTGCACCGGTCGGACCGGTCAAGAGCACCGATCGGACCGGTGTAGCCTGGGCAGCTCGGGATGAACAGCACCCGCGGGTCAACTCCCCCAAATCCAAACCTCAATCTCCCGAATCGCTCCACGGACTTGAACAAGACTTTGGGGATATTAGGAACACCTTATGACGAGTCCATAGCCAAGTTTAATCCCACCAAAACTCGTCCAAAAAGGAGGAATCAAGGAAATCCCGCCAAGAGCACTTCCAACCCAAGAACTCAAGAAACCCCAAAATCGAGCACCTTTACTCACAGATTTGGGAGGGGGATCACAGCCCAAAGAACCACGAAGGATTCCCACAAATTTCCCCCATCAAATCCCCAAGAGAAAGGTCCCAAAAACAATCCAAAGAAATCACCAAGAGAGGGCTCCGAAAATCACCACCAAGAACAACTGGGGAAAACACATCCAAACCTTGAGGTACCACGCCGAATCATCTATACATGAAACAAAGGTTCATACAAGGTCTAGCAAGCCGCCCGATCATCCATCCCTCTCAACAAGATCTCTCCATGAAGCTCTCTTGCTAGTCCTATGGAAAACCTAAGGAAAATAGGGATGAAAATGGGAAAACAAATGAGCTAGGGTTCCAAGAGTTGGCTGCCATCCTCTCACCTCTTGGGTTATATGGAGGCAACCGAAAGTCTAAAATACCCTTCTCTTAACAACTAGGGATACAAGCCCCTCAAGGGCGGATTTGGAAGTCTTCATGTCTTCACCATCGGACGGATGCCCGGCGACCGCACCCTGCGTAGCCTCAACGCAAGCCATGCGATCCCGACGCGTGTTCTCCGCTTCGAAGTCTCCGAACTGCGTCGTCGCACATCGGTTAGATCGGTGCTCCTCACCGGTCAGACCAGTCCCCACCGGTCAGACCCACCGGTCAGACCGGTCTGGCGCTGCTGCAGCTCCGTCTTCGGTTCTTCTGTCCTAGCTTTGTCGATCAACCAAGGAACCTAGTGGTTTTCTCGTGAACCACCGGAAACACCGCGAACTCGGTGTAGGCTCAGTCAATCTCCACTCATGACTCGGCTCCCACGTAGTCCCGGCTCGACCTTGGTTTTGAGGCTCAACCAAGAAATCATCCACGACTTCATTTTGCTGTTCATGCCACCATGCGGCCCGCACTTGACCCCGCTAGCCACCGGGTCCCTCGAACGAAGCCTACTTGTCTTCTCCACACCTGAAGGCCTCACCGGCAACGACCTTTCGCGCTTGTTCTTCACCTGCACCAACACCAGTCAAGCCGCAACCTGCACCTGCAATACTTAGCCAAGAATCAGTCCACACAATGTTGTCAATCACTCATCACACAAGGAAGCGACCATCCACCGGTCCTCGAACCACACATGGTCCTCAAGGAGATGGAGAAAGTGCGAATTCCGGAGTGGCACATCGTTTGGGACCTGTCCACAGTGACAAAGGAGCATATCCAGGCCTTGGCGACCCGCGGGTTGTTGAGGCCCAAGACGGAGGTCGGCTGGAGACCGACAGTGGGCGAGGAGTTCCCGACGGAGGGGACCGACGAGATCGTCGTCTTCCTCGCGCACATCAAGCGCGGATTCAGGGTCCCAGTGGGCGACTTCCTCCATGGCCTCCTCTTCTTCTACCGCATCAAGCTGGTACATCTCGTTCGGAACTCGATCACCATCATCTCCACCTTCATCCACCTCTGCGAGGCCTACCTCGACATAGTGCCACACTTCCATTTGTAACGCCATTTCTTCAAGCTCAAGAAGAAGGGCAAGTCTGGGGTCGTGGGGAGAGTGGGCTTCATGCTGCGGCAGAACATGAAGCCGGAGTACATCGACCTCGTGCTCCCCGACAACACCACCGGCTGGAAGCAGGGGTGGTTCTACCTCGACAACTCCACGTCGGCACTCCCGAGTAGTATGGGGTGGGCTCCCGTCCCGTACCTAGAGTGAATCAACGAGCTCGCGTCGCGAGATAAGAGCTGCGTCCCCTGCTGGATGACCTGGAGAAGCTGAAGGCGGAGGGGTTGACCGGCGGTGATGGTGCTATAAGCTTCAGCTGTCGGTTGATTCAGCCCATCCAGGACCGGGTCCATCCGCCCTTTGAGTACTGGGGCAGCCCAACCCCACCCGGATCATCAGGCGCAAGGTCTCCAAGGGGGAGATGGTGGCCTGGGTGAAGAACATCTTTAGCGGGTGCGTCTGCAATCGGGAATGCCCCAAGGCGCTCGGGGTGTACCGACCTTCCAACGCGGTGAGTCTTCGACCTTGGCTTTCATCTAACGTAGATCTCTAGTTGTTGTTATGCAGGTCTCTTTATATGTCTTGTCTTGTTTTCAGCATCGTGAGGGCATCTACTGGTGCCCCGCGCCACTGCGCAACGAGGAAGAGCGCAACTACAAGGTCCGTGATGCGGCGAACGTGCAAGCAGCACCGCAGCCGCCCATCGAGGACTATATCTCCGATTCATCGGTGGGGAGCGATGACGGTGCTCCCGCCACAAGGAGGATGCCGCCCAAGGTCGCCACATCCGCACCACGGCACACACGGTAGGTGACGGGCAAGATACCGGCCTCCCGAGTTGCGGCTACGATCGCCACGACCCAGATGGCGGAGGCCAAGAAGAAGAAGCGGAAGAGGACTACGCCTACAGTGGCGGTGGAAACGGCCACAGTTAGCTCCGGTGTTGGAACCATCAACGTCAAGGATGAGGAGGATGACGCCAAGTCGTAGGGCGCAAAATCGACCCCATCTGTGGGAACACTGTTGATGGTCCTTACAACAAAGATCCGACCGTCAAAACCTCAGGTTCGAGGGGAGTATACAACAAGTTTCATGCATATTTTTTATACTAATAAAGTTCCACGAGTTGTGTTGCAATTTTTATGGGTAGGTACACATTTAGGGGAGAAATGGAGCCAACGTGCCACACGAGCCAGGCACGGCCGCACCACCAGGCACGACCGACCCTGCAGGTGCGGCCAGCTTGGCAGGTGCGGCCGGCCCTGCCCCGTGCCACATCCTCGGCCCCGAACACTTCCTTCCGTGTGTGTGCACAACTTGGATGAATGAGATCTATCAAGGAAACGTCGGTTAGATCGAATGGATGAAGTTGTGATCACTTGGATCAATGGGTCCACCTCTCCGGCCGATCAACCACCACAACCGTCATTCCAAGAGCATCTTGAGTGTCACCAAGCAAAGGTGGTTCATCCCATGGCTTAGAGGTGGGTCGGCCGCACCTAGAGGGCCGATCGCACCTCCCAACCACCATACCGGCCAATACCAATGCAAGGAACCGACCCTCAACCGCCTCAGGAGCAAGGATCAGGAGTGTCCAAGTCAAGAGGTGGTGGATCACAAGGCCGGCCGCACCTCCTCATCCGGCTGCACCTGTGATATTGGGCCCACACGCTTAACCGACCTCACTTACCTATAAAAGGAGCCTCACACCCGCTGGATTAAACACACCGCGCAGGAGCATCTCATTTCCATTCTTTAGTTCACTTAGAGTAGGATTAGTGTAGCTTGGGAGTTAGAGTCGAGTTGAGCAAGTCTTCGGGTTTCGGAGGAGTCTTCAGAGTTCCGGTATTGCTCTTGTATCATTTCTTTGTTTAGACTCAAGTACAATTAAAGTTATCTTTCTATCTTACTTTTCGAATCAATTACATTCAACTTTTACTTTGCTCTAGAAGCTTTATTCTTGGTTTAGACTAAAGTTAGTTTAGTCTTGGTTAGTATAGCTCTCTTGAACCCTATAGTGTTGTGGTCGTCCTTTGCTTGATCTCCGGTGTTTCACATGAGAGAGAGACCTTCCTTCGTGGTACCCGGGGAAAGGTTCTTTGGTTCATTGTGGGCACGGTGCTCAGAGCTTGCCTTAGTCTTAGATTAGTGTCCCGCGCAACGAAATAGTTGTCGTACCCTAAGGAGGTTACAGCTCCGGACGGGCTCTGTAGTCCACCACGTTAGTTCGGGTCGGTAGGATTCAGTGTGTCGTCATCCTCCCTTCTCATCCCAGTCTGAGGGGGCGGCTTCGCATGCCCTTGCAACACTAGAAGAGCTTGTTAAGTTAGCTTACCTTGGTTATCTTTTGCTTTAGCCCTTTGCCTAGAGTTGACAAGAATAGATAGATTATGTTAGGATCCTTTCTCGTCTCGTTGTCCTCCCAACTCGCTATCTTCTCTAATCTTTTTTCTAGATCTCCTAGCGTGTGTCAACTTATCCCCGAATATCTTTATTCGTTATCCCCAGCTTTAGCTCTTTACCAAGCCTTGGTCTTTCGCCATTGTTTACTCGATCGTCTTTGACGTCGTGCCTCCCACGGGAAAATATAAATCGACAACCCGAATACCACCGGGTGAAGTGCTACAACGGTAATCCGTGCGCTTGCGGACCTTTCTGTGATCGTGTGTTTTACCCAGATGTCCCCTAGTCCCATTACTAGAGGTGTGAACCCGGCGGTGATGCTTGTATCAACAAGCATATATGTCACCGTTGCCGTTTGTGCCATCTTAGTGGTGAGGCTAAGGAATGTCAACAAGCATTTCTAGCACCGTTGCTGGGGAGGCAATAGGCATAAGATATCATTTAGACATTGTGGTAGAATTATCAAGGTTCGGTGAACTGCTAGCTAAGCGGGTTCACCCTTGCTCTACTCTCGTGTATGCAGAGTAGTGCATGACCGGTTTCGACCTACCGTCCAACTTTAACGACAATCCGGAGTCACATGTGAGGAGAGTGCGACCCCGTGTCATCATCCCTCAGAAGTTTCTCTAGACTCAAGAGACGAACACCATCGATCCCGTAGGTAACACCTCGTAAGCACCAATGGCCGAGAGGACAATTCGTGAGTTTTCCGCTCCATCCAACACCAATGTCCCAGCCGGACCAACCACAACGGTGGGAGACGGAAACTTTGAGCTCAAGCCAGCGTTGATCAATATGGTGCAAGAAAATCCGTTCTCCGGCAAGCCTAATGAAGATGCAAATGCACATCTCCAGCAATTTTTGGAGGTGTGTAGGACTTTCACTATCCGCGGAGTTACGGATGATGCCATCCGTCTTCGCCTATTACCGTTCTCATTACTCAGGAAGGAAAAGCAATAGTTTTATGCGGAGCGAGATGACATAAACACATGGGATAAGTGTTCGAAGGCATTTCTCGCAAAGTTCTTCCTGATGGGCAAAACCAATGCCCTCCACCCAAGAATTTCGGGTTTCCAGCAGCAAAATGATGAGAGTATCCCAGAAGCATGGGAACGCTTCCAGGAGTACATCACCGCGTGCCCACACCATGGCATGCAAGGGTGGTTCTTAATTTACACCTTCTATCACGGGCTCAAGCGTATGACTCGTGAGCACCTAGATGCAGCTGCTGGAGGAGCCTTCTTCTCGCTACAAGTACCAGTCGCTAAGGAATTAATCGAGAAGATGGTGGAAAACCAAGGTTGGGATGAAGATCGTCTCCAACCCCGTACCCGCGGTGTACACCAAGTCGATGGAATCGACATGATCTCCACTAAGATGGACCTCCTCATGAAGAAATTGGAGGCATCAACCAACATAGAAACCGCCAAGATCATGGGCGCACACATGACGTGCGAGGTTTGCAGTAATGTGGCTCATTCGGGCAATGATTGCCTTGAAACAAGGGAAGAAGCCAGCTTCATCAATAATGGCAACGACAACGAGTTCCACAACAACAACTATAGCAATCAAGGAAGGAACTCGAGGCCCAACTTCCCGTTCAACAATCAAAATGGAGGTAACTATTCTAACTCTTTCAATAATCAGCCTTCCATTAAAGATCTTGTCTTTGGCCAAGCTAGAATTAATGAAAGTTCAAACAAGAAACTAGCCGCCAATGATAAAGTTCTTGAAAATCTTAACTCCACCATAGAATCTTTCACCTCTACCATGAAGAATCAGCTTAGCTTTAATAAAATGATCGAAACTCAACTAGCTCAGCTTGCTACTTCTTTACCTTCTTCTGAGTCGGGTGGAATCCCGGGGCACCCGAGCCTACCCGAGAGCATGTTAGCGCCATATCCACCAGATGGGGTAAGCCATCTAGGAGGACATATGCACCTAACCATGTAGGAAAGCCAATACATCAAATCCAAGACCCATGGGATGAATCACCCGTCTTGCACAAGAAAGACAATGGCTATCCGGGCATCACATGCACAATCTACTACCAAGAGATCAAGAATGCTCTTTGTGACCTTGGAGCGAGTGTCAATCTCATGCCCAAAGCCATGTTTGAAGAGTTAGGATATCCGGCTATCTCTCCGACGATGATGACAATCCAACTTGCCGACTCATCAATCAAATATCCAGAAGGCATAGTAGACGTCTCTTGGTGAATGTCAGAGGCTCGCATGTCTTTGCGGATTTCGTGGTCCTCGACACACAAGAAGAAATTCCGCTCATTCTCGGGTGACCATTCCTAAGAGATGTCAATGCAAGGATTGATGTCGGAGCCGGGAAAATCCATTTTCGCTTAGGGTGAAGGAATATGACATTCAAATTCCAAGCAAATGAAGAGCAATGTTACCTAGTGCAAGATGAGGAAGCTAGAGGGTGGATGAAGCCACAACCCCAATATAAGAAAGATGAGGTGGCCCCGACCAAACCCAAGGACAAAGCATTCAACGGGTGCCACCAACCCAACAAGTCAAGGCCAATCAACAAAGCTAAGGGGGAAAAGATGGAAATCAAGAGCACCCCCGCTAAAGCCTCACCGACTTCATCGCCACCAAAGAAAACACATAAGGTGTGGCTAGTAAAGAGAGCATCATCCGAGTCTTCCACTCCGGGACCGGATGAGCCCAAAATTAATTGAGCAACCGGAGGAGTCCTGCTCACGGACTCAAAATGATGAGCCCTCACCGAGAGGTAAACCGATAATTATCTCATATTTCACTTTCAATCATTTTATTTCATGCATCAATCATGTTTAGATTCCAAATTTGTTTTCACCATTACATTTAGTAAGTAAACAAGGCTTAGAAAAGCATTTTTGGATATTTTTGGTGATACGGCCGAACCTAGAGGTACGGCCGTACCTCCCCTCGACAAAACTTTTGTGCAGGGTGATTTCAGGAGGGAACACGAGTGCCTGGGAAAAATTTAGTAGGACCGGCCGTACCAAGTGATATGGACGTACCTATGATTTTTCACAAACCCATCAAGACAATCACTACAAGTGTCCAGGTGCTCGTCCCATCACCAAAATGAAGACAGGCCAACCAGAGAGCCAAAATTTAGCTTGGGGGAGACCCCATTTTCAATCAAGGAAGGTATGTCCATCCAAACTACTCTTTTACATCTTGTTTATCTCTTTTGAATAAAAGAAATGTTTGCTTCAACCATGTGCTTGAAATCTTGTCTATCCCCTCACTTTGAAAATGATGAATGGTTACTAAGTTAAAACTTTGCAAGAGCCTAGTGCATATCTTTGTGCTTTATGCCTTTTTGAACTTTTTGGTATATTTTGAGAATAAGAGCATGAAATAAAACATTATGGGAAGCAAATACTTATGACCAAATCTAGGTTGTTGACTAGTATGATATGGTGCGACTATGTTGATCTGCTCTATCCCAAAGTATGGTGAAATCTCGGTTGATTTCTTTTTGAAAATAAAACAAAGCAAGTTCCTTGATGGTCATATTACCTACCAAAGCCATATGTCGATATCAATGCTCAAAACCTTCTACATATGCTTGCTTGTGACCCATTGAGTTTGCCAAATTGTTGTGACCCTTGGTAGAATCTTTTCATGCTTCCATGATCGAGATCACGTACGCCCACATATAGTTGCTAACTCCTACATAGGGAGTTACGCAAAACATGCCATCCACCCACCAAAAATAAATACACCAAAGTTCAAAGAGATTTCTCTTCTTGTAATCTTGCAAAAGGAGAGAGGGGTCATAAAAAAGTATATGCTCAAGAAGCATAGAAAAAAATGTGCTCCAATCAAAGAGCATAGAAAAAAGAGAAACGAAAGCATCACCCCTCCAAAATAAAAGCAAGAGGAGAATCTCAAAGCAAGGAGTGTTTAGAAAACACAAAAATATTCCACACACACTTGCACATCTCGATCAAGTTGCATGACTAGTTTCTTCTTGGATCCGGTCTTTGTCTCAACAATATCATGTGGCACAAATGAGCCTCATACTTATCCTACCCAAAGCTCCACATATAAGCCATAGAAGTAGGAAGTTGAGGCTCGCTTAAAGCCTTTGGTGAGGTAATAAATACCACTTGAGCGATCGAGGAAACCATTCGAGGAACCTTGTCTTTCTTTGCTAAGAACCATGTGTGGTTCGAGGACCGGTGGATGGTCGCTTCCTTGTGTGATAAGTGATTGACAACGTTGTGTGGACTGACTTTTGGCTAAGTATTGCAGGTGCAGGTTGCGGCATGACTGGTGTTGGTGCAGGTGAAGAACAAGCGCGAAAGGTCGTCGCAGGTGAGGCCTCCAGGTGTGGAGAAGACAAGTAGGCTTCGTTCGAGGGACCCGGTGGCCAGCGGGGTCAAGTGCGGGCCGCATGGTGGCATGAACAGCAAGATGAAGTCATGGACGGTTTCTTGGTTGAGCCTCAAAACCAAGGTCGAGCCGGGACTATGTGGGAGCCAAGTCATGAGTGGAGATTGGCGGAGGCTACACCGAGTTCGCGGGGTTTCCGGTGGTTCACCAGAAAACCACTGGGTTCCTTGGTTGATCCACAAAGCCAAGACCGAAGAACCGAAGACGGTGCTGCAGCAGTGCCAGACCGGTCTGACCAGTGGGTCTGACCGGTCTGACCGGTGGGGAGCACCGGTCTGACCGGTGTGCGACGACGCAGTCCGGAGACTTCGAAGCGAATGACACACGTCGGGATCGCATGGCTTGCGTCAAGGCTACGCAGGGTGCGGTCGCCGGGCATCCGTCCGATGGTGAAAACATGAAGACTTCCAAATCCGCCCTTGAGGGGCTTGTATCCCTAGTTATTAGGAAAGGGCATTTTAGACATTCGGTTGCCTCCATATAACCCAAGAGGTGAGAGGATGGCAGCCAACTCTTGGAACCCTAGCTCTTTTGTTTTCCCATTTTCCTTCCTTTTTTTCATTAGGTTTTCCATAGGACTAGCAAGAGAGCTTCATGGAGAGATCTTGTTGAGAGGGATGGATGATCGGGCGGCTTGCTAGACCTTGTATGAACCTTTGTTTCATGTATAGATGATTCGGCGTGGTTCCTCAAGGTTTGGATGTGTTTCCCCGGTTGTTCTTGGTGGTGATATTCGGAGCCCTCTCTTGGTGATTGCTTTGGGTTGTTTTCGGGACCTTCCTCTTGGGGATTTGATGTGGGAAATTTGTGGGAACCCTTCTTGGTTCTTTGGGCTGTGACTCCCCTCCCAAATCCGTGAGTAAAGGTGCTCGATTTTGGGGTTTCTTGAGTTCTTGGGTTGGAAGTGCTCTTGGCGGGATTTCCTTGATTCCTCCTTTTTGGACGAGTTTTGGTGGGATTAAACTTGGCTATGGACTCCTCATGAGGTGTTCCTAATATACCCAAAGTCTTGTTCAAGTCCGTGGAGCGATTCGGGAGATCGAGTTTTGGATTTGGGGGTGTTGACCCGCGGGTGCTGTTCATCCCGAGCTGCCCAGGCTACACAGGTCTGACCGGTGCTCTTGATCGTCTGACCGGTGCAACCCTCGGTCGGATTTTGCTCGGGTGAACGTCTTGGTGTGTTCGCTGTTGTCCCGTGGTGCTGCTGTTTCGAGTTTGGGTCAGTTTGGTGGTCGGTTGGCCTGTTTGGTGCCTTGGGGGCTTTCAGGCTGTGATCGGTCTGACCGGTGTGTCTCACCGGTCTGACCGGTGTAGAGCCACTTAGTGAAAGTTGCTCAGTTTCACCAGCAGGGACCGGTCTGACCGGTGGTGCTCACCGGTCTGACCGGTGTGGGTCTGTAGACTCGAGGTTTGGTGTTCCGCTGCGTTCTCGGGTCGGAAGGTTGTGTGTTGGTTCCTAGGTCCAGTGGCACTCCAGTGGCTACGTGGGCTTGACCAACTTGGGTAGTGAGTTGGAGAAGTGTGTTGGAAGCCGCATTCATCTTGTTGGAATCTCCATCTCCTTCGAGAAGAATTTTTATCGGCTCCCATTCACTCCCCCCTCTCTGGTTCGCCGTATCGGTCCTTCAAATGGTATCAGAGCTTGTTTGGGTCTTTATTGACTCTAACCAGTCTAAGATCCAAGGATGGCGTACCAGGAACGGGGTTCGGGTCCTCCACACTTCGATGGCAAGAACTACCAGATGTGGAGTAAGTGGATGGGTGCGTTCCTCCGCGGAAACGGTCAGATCCTTTGGGATGTCACGGTGGACACAGGCTATGTCCAACCGATGGACTTCCTCGCTCCAGGATCGAGGGACAGATTCGACGCCAACAATAAGGCGGTAAGGGACGGTCCACGGGCAAGGCCCGAGCGATGCTGGGAGCGAGCGACGTCGACTCCAGTTCCGCGTACTCCACCTCGAGCTCGAGCAGCAGTGAAGACGAAGGTGATCGTCGCAAGAACAAGAAGTCGTCCAAGAACCTGAGCGGGCTGAGCTGCTTCGCGAGAGATGGCTTCTGCACCATGGCACTGAGCTCCGGCAGCAATAAGAGCACACAGAGCGACTCAGACTCTGAGTCCGATGACGAGGTGCGTGATGAACTTCCCTTCTTGCGCTAGGAGAATGAGAGGCTTGGCTCTTTGCTTGATAACCGTGATGACATGCTTAGAGAGGCCAGGAAAATGAGAAAAGAGCTTAGGGCTTCACTCGAGGATGCTAGGACTAGAGTGGCTGAGCTAGAGACACAGGTGCGTGATAGCAAGCTTGAGATTGATTCCCTTAAGGCTAGCCCTGTTGTTTCGGATGAGGTTGATTGTGCTTGAGATTAAAGTGACTGAGCTTAAGTCTAGACCTGCTTTGCTAGGTGCTTGCACTTCTTGCTTTGTTTTGCATGCTAAGATTGATGAGATGCATGCTTACACTAGTTCACTTGAGGCTAAATTGAAGGAACCCATGCCTACATCATGCTCTACCTGTGAAATGCATGCTTTGAAAAATTTGGAACTTGCACATTACGTTGATCGTTTGCAGGATGAGAATGATGACTTGAGAAAGTTGATGGGTGTAAGGAATCGGATGCCCGTTAGCCTAAGAGGGGGAGGGGGTGAATTAGGCAACTAAAAACCTTAACCTATGGCTCACTAAATTTTACACAAAAGTAAACTAGAACATACTATCTATATGTGCAATAACGGTTGTTCTAGTGTGAAACTCCTATCCCAAAAGAAGGTTTGCAACCTATAGCCAATCCTAGCATGATACTACTCTAGGAAAGTAGAGGCAAGCAAAGATTGCAATAGAGTAAATGCGGAAACGTAAAGGGGATGAGAGGAAACAAACTCTTGACACGTGATTTATCCCGTGGTATCGGTAGGCACTAAGCCACCCCTAGTCCACGTTGTTGAAGCACTCACACAAGAGTATTGCTTCCCGGTCACCAAGTCTCTCCCAAGAGCACCACTTGACTCGCCACAAAGGCTAGCCACTTAGGCACTTGTCAAGCTCCCTTGGTCACCTTGATGCCGCCTCCACTATGGAGCTTCTCCACCAAGGAAGGGGGTCTCCACGTCCCCCGCACAAAGTGTCCTCGCCGCTCCACACCAAGCCGGAGGGTCGATGACGATTGCCGGTGAGCCACTTAGGCCCCAAGGCTTCCGGCGAACCTTGTACAACGAGATTCACTCAAGAATCACCTCACAAGGTTGGCACAACCTTGCACTCACTCAGCTCTAAGCTAAGCCTAGCACTAGGCACATACACAAAGCATGCACTAGTCTAAGGATGAGCAATTAAGCACTTGGATGGATTGGATATGATCTTCAATGTGTCTTGAACTCCTCTGCACTTCCACACAATCCAGCTACCTCAAATGAGTGAGTGGAGGGGGTATAAATAGCCCAAGGCATCAAACTAGCCGTTGGCTAACGTCCACTGAAAATGGTACCGTCGGATGATCCGACGCTATGCTTTTCCGGGCGTCGGTTCATCCGGTGCCCCTCCCACGTCACGTAGCCGTTGAGGTTCTCTCGACACAACCGCTCCGACGCTATGCTCCGACGCCACGTCGGATCATCCGTGTCGAAGGTCTCGCGTCCAAGTCGGTGCATCGTTAGCTTCCAACGGACCGTCGGATAGACCGACGCTATGCCTTGACCAAGGCTTCGGATCATCCGGTGCTGAAGGCTTCGTCTTGGCGCGTCTCTGTATGTTTTCAAACTGAGCGTCGGATAGACCGACGGGGTCCCCACTCAGACCGTCGGATCATCCGGTGCTACTGCGTTCCTTGCTCTTCCTCTGCAACTCGTCCGACGCATGTAAAAACCGGACCGTCGGTTCATCCGACGGTACCTAGGGTTTCACCCTGTGTACCAACTCGTCCGACGATTGCACCGACGCTTGTATTTGAGGGACCGTCGGTTCATCCGACGGTGTCTTCTCGTTTCCTTTTCTTGCTCGGTTTTGACCCTTTGTTTTGGCATTTTTGCATGGGGTTTTCTTGCATCCTTGGGACCTAGAAATTTCTACAAAGACATGCTCAAACAATAAGGTTAGTCCCAATGATCATGTTGTCATGAATCACCAAAATCAAACTCCGAACTAATGGCATGTGAGGCCATGTTCGCTACAATCTCCCCCTTTTTGGTGATTTATGACAACACAACCAAGGCAAGCATAAATTTGCTAGAATTGACAGAATTAGAACCACTTACACTTGCTTGGATGCTTACCATCATCCAAACTCCCCCTAGGTCAAACTTCCCCCTTTTTGATCTTATGTTCACATTCTCCCCCTTTGGTCTCAAATCCTTGAAATCACTTGTAAGCATCGTTGAGCCCATTTGTAAGCTTAAGCCACACGCTTGCTTTGGTCTCACATTCTCCCCATTTGGAATAAAATCTCCAAAAAGTCCAAAGCAAACGGGTCCAAGGAAACTAGCAAGATCTAGCAACCGCAGCTCAAAGGAGAGATGTTAAATGCAAGGGAGAAAGCCGCATGAACCATGATCCATATGTATGATATTGATGAAGATACCATATGTGAGAATAACTAAGGTGGATCACATGCTCATTAGACTAGCATGATACAAACTAAGCTCCCCCTAAGTGTGTGCATAAAAAGAATACCACTTGCAAGACAAGGGTAGTGAGAGACAAGTGCACAACTACAAACTTGTAAAACAAGGAAGCTTAGAGCATATCATGCAAAGAGGTAGCTTAAAGGACAAGAGATAAAACAAATGGGTTCTTGTTACATTACCACTTGTAGAGATCACTTGTAGTCTTTTGATTATTGCATACCTCCGGGGGTTGATCCTCTCTACCTTGTTGGCACCACATTGAGATAAGCCACTTGGAAATGATATCACTAGGTGACACCACTTGGAAGAAGCTTGCATAGAAGACACTTGGGGTACCACAAGGATTAGGAATGTATGAGTACATTGCCTTTGAACTTATATAGAGACATAAGCTCGCAAGGACATGACTCAATAGCATGAAGCTCATATTGCTATATTCACTCTTTTAGAGATGTTAGATCACATTGAGAGTGAAATAGCATTCTCTTAGAATGAAGCACCGCACCGGAACGCGTCGCTAAGGGACTACATAAGAAAAGCTTGAAACAACGTTAGTCCCATAACCAAACCATAGGATGAGCTCCCCCTAAATGTGTGCATTTAGTGTTTGAATCACCAACCAATTGTATGCACATTGTTTATGATAACAAAAGGGAAGCTAACCCTATAGCTTTCTCATGATGCAAAGAGATATATATGGAAACATGCACAATGAAAGAACAAGTGTAGCTTTCCTACACACTAATCAAACCATGTAGATTGCTCATGGGTTAGCACATGACACAAGCAACCTACCATATGTAAACATTGCAACAAATGCAACCTAAACAAGGCAATGGAGCTACAATGATGCAAGAGATAGGTACTAGTTTCCATTACCTCAACCGGGGAACTTGGGCAACACATGTCCAATTTGCAAGCTTGGCTTATAGGCTTGAATCTTCTCATCTTGATTGTGCCAAGCCTCCCGAGTCCCTGCCCTTTAAGGCCTTCAAGTGGCCTTTGGAACCCAAACCATTTGAGGCGCCTTCATGTTGGTGATGACTTCCTTGGGCACCCAAATAGGTTCGTTCCAACCCCGATCTTCCTTCATCTTCCCAACCTTGTGTGCAACCACCTTGCCATTTGCCTTCTTCTTGATGACGTAGGTGTTGCTCTTGGTCTTGTTCTTGCGGTTGGGCTTGGTGTAGATGAGGGAGCTCTTGATGGTGGGCTTCAATTTCTCCTTTGCGCCCTTGTCCATCTTCTTGACAAATTGAGGGCATTTGTAGAACTTGTGCCCTTCTCCATGACACTTGTAGCAAGTCACGGTTGCACCCTTCTCAAGCTTCTTCACCATGGGATCACGGTTATCTTGAGAAGGTTGGACTTGGCTCTTCATGTCTTGAGAGATGTCCACTTGTTCTTCATCGTTCTTGCCCTTGCCCATCAAGTTTGCCAACCTCTCTCGGAGCCTTTTCACTTCTTGCTTGAGCTCATCATTTTCCTTGCCTATGAGATAATCACATGATTCTAGAACAACATTCTCATTGCAAGATGGTGAGCAAGATTGATCAATTAAATCAATGCAAGAAGTTGAAGCATCTACCTTGGAGATAGGAATTGCACAAGGGATAGATGTTTCATCAAGCTCAAAGGAATTACTTGTTTTAGTCTCATTGCTCTCAAGCTTAGATTTTAGCTCATCACACTCCTTGCTAAGCAATTTGAATTTGCACAACAAATGTTCATAATTTGTAGCAAGAGTGTCACTAAGATCATTGAGAGCATTGAGTTCTTTGATTTCATTAGCTTGTTGTTCAAGCATTCCTTTTTGCTCATGGATTAGCTCAACAAGATCATTGAGAGAGGTGGTGTCGGATTCGTCATCACTTACATTGCTTT
This sequence comes from Cenchrus americanus, assembly GCA_947561735.1. Taxonomy (NCBI): domain Eukaryota; kingdom Viridiplantae; phylum Streptophyta; class Magnoliopsida; order Poales; family Poaceae; genus Cenchrus; species Cenchrus americanus. The sequence continues at coordinate 75,963,151 of OX387245.1, read as the reverse complement.
CCATACCTTTGGCCATAAGCCACATGTGTGATGATGAAGGACCTTGCATGAAGCGGGTGGTGAAGTTCTTTCTTGATTCATCGCTTGAGCTAGAAGAACTTGATCCCCCACTTGTCCACTCGCGGACGGCGAAGGTTGCTTCTTGCCTTGATCTTCTCTCCTTGACCACCTTCTTCTTGGGCTTGTGCTTGATCTTGGTGAACTTGATGTGTTGATGATGACGCCCTTCTCTCAAGTGGATGTTGTAGCCGTACATGTTGACTTTCTTCACATACTTGAAGATCTTCTTCACGTACTCGGCCACCATAGATTCAACCTCTTCATCACTTGAGGAATCTTCATTATCACCATCATCGCCATCATCTTCGCTTGAGCTTCCACGAGTAGCCATCCTACTCAACATTTTCTCTTGTCGGCTTGAGAGAGCATGGCTTGTGGTTGGAGAAGATGGTTCTTGGGGCTTTTCTTGGGGCGCCTTCTTTGACTTGAGCATTAGTTGAAGCTCATGTGCCTTGATCTTGCTCAAGATATGCGATGGCTTCAAATCTTCGAGCTTCTTCTCGTAGATGATTGCTTTCACCAAGTCATAGTCGGGCTTCCGGAGACTTTGAAGGATCTTGCGGTTGATGTTCAAGTCCGTGATGTCCTTCACACCTAAGGCATTAATCTCATTGACAAGCACATTTAGGCGTGAGTACATAGATTCGGCATTTTCATTAGCAAATTGCTTAAAGCTATTGAATTCCTCAAGGAGACAACCGTAGCGTTCATTAGCAACTTCTTTTGAACCCTCATTTTGCTCCTTGATAGTATTCCATAGCTCATGAGAATTTTCACAAGTAAAAACTCTATTGAAAACGCCTACATCTAGTGAGGCCAAAATGATACTCTTAGCAATTACATCAAATTGCTTTTCCTTCCTAGTACCATTTTTCATACCCTCATCGGTGACTCTCCAAACATCAAGGTCCCTTGCTTGGAGATAGGCCTCCATGAGAACCTTCCACCGAGGATAGCCCGTGCCATCAAAATGTGGAGCCAAACTTAAGGTATCCACCCCTTTCATACCTCTATAGAGCAACTCACTAGGCGGTGAAGCCTAACCGTTCCAATGAGCCGGTTTTCACAATTTACCAATCGAATTGGCGTATCCTTGTGAAGGAAGTGAGTCCCGGCTCTGATACCACTTGTAAGGAATCGGATGCCCGTTAGCCTAAGAGGGGGAGGGGGTGAATTAGGCAACTAAAAACCTTAACCTATGGCTCACTAAATTTTACACAAAAGTAAACTAGAACATACTATCTATATGTGCAATAACGGTTGTTCTAGTGTGAAACTCCCATCCCAAAAGAAGGTTTGCAACCTATAGCCAATCCTAGCATGATACTACTCTAGGAAAGTAGAGGCAAGCAAAGATTGCAATAGAGTAAATGCGGAAACGTAAAGGGGATGAGAGGAAGCAAACTCTTGACACGTGATTTATCCCGTGGTATCGGTAGGCACTAAGACACCCCTAGTCCATGTTGTTGAAGCACTCACACAAGAGTATTGCTTCCCGGTCACCAAGTCTCTCCCAAGAGCACCACTTGACTCGCCACAAAGGCTAGCCACTTAGGCACTTGTCAAGCTCCCTTGGTCACCTTGATGCCGCCTCCACTAAGGAGCTTCTCCACCAAGGAAGGGGGTCTCCACGTCCCCCGCACAAAGTGTTCTCGCCACTCCACACCAAGCCGGAGGGTCGATGACGATTGCCGGTGAGCCACTTAGGCCCCAAGGCTTCCGGCGAACCTTGTACAACAGGATTCACTCAAGAATCACCTCACAAGGTTGGCACAACCTTGCACACACTCAGCTCTAAGCTAAGCCTAGCACTAGGCACATACACAAAGCATGCACTAGTCTAAGGATGAGCAATTAAGCACTTGGATGGATTGGATATGATCTTCAATGTGTCTTGAACTCCTCTGCACTTCCACACAATCCAGCTACCTCAAATGAGTGAGTGGAGAGGGTATAAATAGCCCAAGGCATCAAACTAGCCGTTGGCTAACGTCCACTGAAAAAGGTACCGTCGGATGATCCGACGCTATGCTTTTCCAGGGCGTCGGTTCATCCGGTGCCCCTCCCACGTCACGTAGCCGTTGAGGTTCTCTGACACAACTGCTCCAACGCTATGCTCCGACGCCACGTCGGATCATCCCGTCTTCGAAGGCCTCGCGTTCAAGTCGGTGCATCGTTAGCTTCCAACAGACCGTCGGATAGACCGACGCTATGCCTTGACCAAGGCGTCGGATCATCCGGTGCTGAAGGCTTCGTCTTGGCGCGTCTCTGTATGTTTTCAAACTGAGCGTCGGATAGACCGACGGGGTCCCCACTCAGACCGTCGGATCATCCGGTGCTACTGTCTTCCTTGCTCTTCCTCTGCAACTCGTCCGACGCATGTAAAAACCGGACCGTCGGTTCATCCGACGGTACCTAGGGTTTCACCCTGTGTACCAACTCGTCCGACGATTGCACCGACGCTTGTATTTGAGGGACCGTCGGTTCATCCGACGGTGTCTTCTCGTTTCCTTTTCTTGCTCGGTTTTGACCCTTTGTTTTGGCATTTTTGCATGGGGTTTTCTTGCATCCTTGGGACCTAGAAATGTCTACAAAGACATGCTCAAATAATAAGGTTAGTCCCAATGATCATGTTGTCATGAATCACCAAAATCAAACTCCGAACTAATGGCATGGAGGCCATGTTCGCTACAATGGGTTGGTTGTCTGGTCATGAGCCTCAGTTGAGGATGATGATCGAGGCGTTTAAGAGGCAGGATGGTGAGGGACTTGGGGCAAACAAGGTTGGTGAGGAAAGTGGAGAGAATATCCCAGAGCCACCAAAAACCCACCACAAAAATGATTTCCCCCCAAAACCTAACCATCTTAGGAACCGACTAGACACAACCCCTGCTCCACCCGTGTTTCCTATACCCACAAATAATCTACAAAAGCCTGTCAAGTTTGTGAGCACTTCGGGGAAAGTGTTCTTTGGGAAAGAAAGTGAGAAGGCTAGTGAAGGGAAACCGGTGAGGAGTTGAGTGGAGAGAAACCTAGTGAGCAGCCACATCCCAAGCCTAAGCCTGAGCTTGTGAGGTTCCATTGTGGCTATTGTGGGAGAGATGGCCATAAGGAGGAGTTTTGCTTCAAGAGGAAGCGTGAGGAGAGAATGGCAAAGGTGTGGGCTAACAAGGACAAGTACTACCCTTCCGATGGTGTACTTGAGCCTCGTGTGCAGATGCCCAGGGCCAAGGCGAGTGTGAGGACAGCTCGGGCTTGGGGAGAGCGGAAGGCTGTTGGAGGTGCTGCTGCCCAGGTCACACCGGTCAGACCGGTGTGGGGCACCGGTCAGACCGGTGCAGGCTTGGACATGCAGCAGTTTGGGTTTCGGGCTCGTACAGGTGCGAGGGTTGTTTCTGGAGGTCGTGATTCTGGTGGTTGGGCTGGAGAGTTTGCAGGTGGTCAGGTTGCTAGGCGTTCCCCCCCTCGAGTTCACTACGGGGATTGGAGGAGTCGTAGCTTTGAGAAGGAGAGGAGAGACGGTCCACGAGTTCTCTTTCGTGGTTTTGGTCCTCCTCCAGGCAGAGAGGGGTGGTTCCCTCAGGGTGGTTACCGTGGTGGTGTTCATGGAGGTAGCTTTGGTAGGAGAGATGCTTTGGTTGGTGCTAACCCCACTTTCGAGCAAATGGCTCGACACTAGTTTTACTCTTTTGGTACTAACCCCAGTGCTGAGTCGTTTGTTCGCTCACGTGCTCGTTTTTGAATTTTAGGTGGGAGACTTGAACAACATTTGGTTGATTGACTTCGATTGCTCGAGGCATATGACCAGAGACAGGGAGTGGTTCTTAAGTCTCGTCCCGGTGGTGACGAAGAGGTACATCACCTTTGGGGACAATGGGCATGGGCGTGTGCTTTCAGAAGGTGAGATCAGAGTGAGTGACAAGATCACTCTCAGGCGTGTTGCTCTTGTTCAATCGCTGGGGTACAATTTGCTTTCTGTGTCCCAGTTGTTGGATGAGGGCTTTGAGGTGTTGTTTCGGCCAGGTGGTTCTCGGATTTTGGACTCTCGAGGGGACCTTGTCTGTATGGTCATTCCCGAGGGTCAGGTGTTTCGTGCTGATTTTTCTCAGTCTTCGGGTGTGGAGCGTTGTTTCTTGGCTGGTTCTTCGAGTGAGTTGTGGAGGTGGCATAGGAAGTTGGGTCACTTGAGCTTTGACCTTTTGTCTCGCTTGAGTAAACTCAATTTGGTCCGAGGATTGCCACGGTTGAGGCTTGATAAAGAGTCGGTTTGTGCGCCGTGTAGGCATGCCAAGATGGTAGCCTCTTCTCACCCGCCTCTCACCGATGTGATGACTGAGCGTCCATGCGAGCTGCTCCATATGGACCTTGTTGGCCCAGCTCGTGTGCGATCTGCGGGTGGGAAGTGGTATGTCCTGGTTGTGGTGGACGACTATTCTCGGTATGCTTGGGTGTTCTTTCTCGAGGATAAGGGGGAGACATTTTGTTTTGTTCGAGATCTAGTCTTGAGGTTGAAGAACGAGAGGCATGGAGATGCCATAAGAGCTATCCGCAGTGATAATGGCTCGGAATTCAGAAACTCTCGTTTTGAAACCTTTTTCCATGACTTGGGTCTTGAGCACCAGTTTTCGAGTCCGTATACGCCTCCCCAGAATGGTGTTGTGGAAAAGAAGAACAGGACCATGTGCGAGATGGCTCGGACGATGCTTGATGAGCATAGGACTCCGAGGAGGTATTGGGCTGAGGCGGTGAATACCGCGTGCTATGTGTCGAACAGGATATACCTCAGAGTGCACAAGAAGATGACATGCTATGAGTTGATGCATGGTCGCACACCCAAGGTGAGTCACTTCCATGTCTTTGGTTGCAAGTGTTTCATTCTGAAGAAAGGCAGGAAGTTGGATAAGTTTGAGGCTAGGTCTGTCGATGGCATTTTCTTTGGTTATGCATCTCATTCTAGAGCAAATCGTGGAGACTTGTGAGGTAACCTTCGACGAGACAGAGCCACGTAGTTAGCTTGTCTTTGAGTGTGCAGGTGATGATGAGCTTGGCGAGGAGATCTTTCAGGAGGAGGAGCATGAGCATGGAGACGATGAAGATGGTGGTGTGGTGCCCCCGGCTGAACATGTACCCACTACTTCGACTACGGTGATGGATGGACCCTCTACTACACCTACGACGACAAATCAAGAACGAGGAGAAGCTGATGTTGAGGGGGAGGTAGCATCGAGGCGAGAACGTCCCCGGCGAGTACAAGTGGATCACCCAGCTTCAAGGATCATCGGCGACATTAATGAATGCACTACACAGTCGAGGGTTCGGAACAATTCTCATTTCACTCATGCTGCGTTTGTTGCTACTTTTGAGCCCAAAGACATTGGACACGCTCTATCTGATCACAATTGGGTTAATTCGATGCATGAGGAGTTGGAGAACTTTGAGAGGAATCAGGTATGGGAGTTGGTTGACCCTCCCCTTCGGTTAATCGAGACTTGTTGCTCAAGGGTTTAGTCAGAAGGAGGGGATTGACTACGAGGAGACCTTTGCTCCCGTAGCCTGTTTGGAGGCGATTATAATCCTTCTAGCCTTTTCCGTGGCTAAAGGGTTCAAGTTGCACCAAATGGATGTGAAGAGTGCTTTTCTGAATGGTGTGTTGGAGGAAGAAGTGTATGTGAGGTAGCCTCCGGGGTTTGAGAGTGAGAAGTACCCCCACCGGGTGTACAAGTTGAGGAAGGCGCCGTATGGGGAAGCGGTGCGCCTAGAGCTTGGTATGGCGAGGTTGAGGGGGTTCTTGTTTGAGAGAGGTTTTGAGATGGGGAAGGTCGATCGGACCTTGTTTTTTGCCGAGGCGGGGCGAGAGATATCCCGATTGTGCAGGTGTACATGGATGATATTGTCTTCGGTGGCTCGTCTAACTCTCTTGTTGCAAGGTTTGCAGATGATATGAGCAGGGAATTTGAGATGAGCATGATGGGCGAGTTGCAGTTCTTCCTCGGGCTACAAATCAAACAATCAAAGGAAGGAACATTTGTGCACCAGGCTAAGTACACCAAGGACATTGTGCGGAAGTTCAAGATGGAGGACTCCAAGGCTATGACGACGCCGATGAGTACGACTACAACTCTTGATGCGGATGAGGAAGGTGAACACGTGGACCAGAAGGAGTACCAGAGCATGATCGGGTCACTCCTCTACTTGACAGTGACGAGGCCAGAAATACAGTTCTCAGTGTGTCTGTGCGCTCGTTTTCAAGCGTCTCCGAGGACTTCGCATCGGCAAGCGGTGAAGCGAATTTTCAGGTACTTGCGTCACACTCCCGACTTCGGCCTTTGGTACTCCGCGTCCTCTTCTTTGGCGCTTCATGGTTTTTCAGACGCGGATTTTGTCGGGTGTCGGTTGGATAGGAAGTCCACTTCTGGGACTTGCTAGTTTTTGGGTTCTTCTTTGGTGTCTTGGTCTTCCCACAAACAATCGAGTGTTGCTCAGTCCACTACCGAGGCCGAGTATGTTGTCGCTGCTAGTTGTTGCTCTCAGCTCCTTTGGATTTCATACACCATGAGTGACTTTGGTGAGGAGTATTCCCATGTCCCACTTCAATGTGATAGCACCAGTGCCATAAGCGTTGCAAAGAACCCAGTGCTCCATTCCAAAACCAAGCACATAGAAGTGAGGTATCATTTTCTGAGAGACAACGTAGAGAAAGGAAAGATAGCTTTGATCCATGTACCCACACATGACCAACTAGCCGATATTTTCACCAAACCCCTAGATCAAGCAACTTTCACTCGTTTGCGGGGGGAACTTGGTGTGTGTTTGATTTCTTGAGCTGGGTGTGTGGGAGCTCTCTTTGTAGCATATGTATAGCTTTCCTTTGTGCATTTCTTGCATTTGGCATGGCATATGTAACATGATGTATAGGCATCCTTGTATCTTAGATTGCATGCATTTTGTATCATATGCATTGGTTAGGAAAAGCTTCTCTCATATACATTGTTCACCATGGAATGAGATCTATGTCTTTGTGAGCTTGTTTGGTATGCTATGGTTAGTTTGGCTTAGCTCTTGATAATCTTGATGAATAATCCATGGTTGATGGCTATGTTTTTGAAAAATGTCACTTGTATGCGCTCTCATGTGTAAATGCCTTTATATGATCTTGACATGTTTTAGTGGCTTTGATATGCTTACTTTGTGGTTGGATAGCTAGTTTATTGATCATATGGGGCCAAAGGCTCTTTTGCCATCATGAATGTTTAGCCCTCTTGCTTTATCTTGTGGAGGAGCATAAGTTCCTTTTTGTCGCAAAGACATTTCATGTACCATTTATCAATCTGAAAGTGAAATGAAAAATGCTTGGAAAATATGCTCCCATGTCATATGTGCTGATTTTAATTTGCCTTGGGTACTAAACCGTTGCATGATGCCTACCAATGAGAAGTCTCATACATAGAAGTAGGCACATGGCTCGGTGGCTTTGACATGACATGAGGTGCTTGTGGGTGTTTGTGATAGTTTTATGATTAGAATGGTTGTCCTAGCATGAAGTTTGTGTGGCTTTGTCATTTTGATATGCTTTGATCATGTTTAGGACTTTGCTCATGAGAGGCAAGTTTTTCGCAAAATTGCCCAAATCCATCTTAGCTTCGTCCAATGGTTGTGAAACTTGGTGATCATGTAGTTGAGATCGATACGAAGCCGTAGATTATCTAACTTGCTCGTTTGGACATGTGTAGCATTCTTTGTTGAATTTTGTCTATTTGAGAAGCTCTAGGTTGAAAATTTTGCATTTTTGGCTTGATTCATGCATTGCCAACAAGGGGGAGAAGTTTGAGCTTGAAATGGCTTGCTGGACGCATTTAGAAGGTTTTCAGGTGGTTTCGAGCCATTTCTGGCCTCTGTTGTACACCGGTCTGACCGGTGATGAGCACCGGTCTGACCGGTGTGAGTGCTGGTCCTGTGCACATCTTAGGCACCGGTCTGACCGGTGGTGATGACCGGTCTGACCGGTGTGAGCTGAAATTGCTGCAGCTGCCCATTTTTTAGCTGGTTTGCATGCATTCGTCCAGGGGGAGGTGCATTGGTTCAGGGGGAGCTTGCATGTGTGCAGGGGGAGCTCTTTGTGGTTGCTCGAGCTTTGCTTTGGTGGTTTGCGCTCTTTTTTTGAGCTTTGTTTTGTCTCGGATGTGTCGAGCCGTTGCCCTTGCCTAAGGGGTCCGAGACTTGTCTTCTTCAAGTGATCTTGCTCTTTGCCTTTGTTTGGCTTTCGATCGCTTGTTGGAGTTTCTTTTTGTTCGTTTCTTTTTCTTTTCTTTTCTCTCTTGTTACTTTCGTGTGGGTGTTGTCAATGCACTCATCAAGGGGGAGATTGAGAACCATGTGTGGTTCGAGGACCGGTGGATGGTTGCTTCCTTGTGTGATGAGTGATTGACAATGTTGTGTGGACTGATTTTTGGCTAAGTATTGCAGGTGCAGGTTGTGGCTTGACTGGTGTTGGTGCAGGTGAAGAACAAGCGCGAAAGGTCGTCGCCGGTGAGGCCTCCAGGTGTGGAGAAGACAAGTAGGCTTCGTTCGAGGGACCCGGTGGCCAGCGGGGTCAAGTGCGGGCCGCATGGTGGCATGAACAGCAAGATGAAGTCATGGACAGTTTCTTGGTTGAGCCTCAAAACCAAGGTCGAGCCGGGACTACGTGGGAGCCAAGTCATGAGTGGAGATTGACGGAGGCTACACCGAGTTCGCGGTGTTTCCGGTGGTTCACCAAAAAACCACTGGGTTGCTTGGTTGATGCACAAAGCCAAGTCCGAAGAACCGAAGACGGTGCTGCAGCAGTGCCAGACCGGTCTGACCGGTGGGTACCGGTCTGACTGGTGGGGAGCACCGGTCTGACCGGTGTGCGACGACGCAGTCCGGAGACTTCGAAGCGGAGGACACGCGTCGGAATCGCATGGCTTGCGTCGAGGCTACGCAGGGTGCGGTCGCCGGGCATCCGTCCGATGGTGAAAACATGAAGACTTCCAAATCCGCCCTTGAGGGGCTTGTGTCCCTAGTTATTAGGAAAGGGCATTTTAGACATTCGGTTGCCTCCATATAACCCAAGAGGTGAGAGGATGGCAGCCAACTCTTGGAACCCTAGCTCTTTTGTTTTCCCATTTACCTTCCTTTTTTCCTTAGGTTTTCCATAGGACTAGCAAGAGAGCTTCATGGAGAGATCTTGTTGAGAGGGATGGATGATCGGGCAGCTTGCTAGACCTTGTATGAACCTTTGTTTCATGTATAGATGATTCGGCGTGGTTCCACAAGGTTTGGATGTGTTTTCCCCGGTTGTTCTTGGTGGTGATTTTCGGAGCCCTCTCTTGGTGATTTCTTTGGGTTGTTTTTGGGACCTTTCTCTTGGGGATTTGATGGGGGAAATTTGTGGGAACCCTTCGTGGTTCTTTGGGCTGTGATTACCCTCCCAAATCCGTGACTAAAGGTGCTCGGTTTTGGGGTTTCTTGAGTTCTTGGGTTGGAAGTGCTCTTGGCGGGATTTCCTTGATTCCTCCTTTTTGGACGAGTTTTGGTTGGATTAAACTTGGCTATAGACTCCTCATGAGGTGTTCCTAATATCCCCAAAGTCTTGTTCAGGTCCGTGGAGCGATTCGGGAGATCGAGTTTTGGATTTGGGGGTGTTGACCCGCGGGTGCTGTTCATCCCGAGCTGCCCAGGCTACACTGGCCTGACCGGTGCTCTTGACCGGTCTGACCGGTGCAACCCTCGGTGAGATTTTTCTCGGGTGAACGTCTTGGTGTGTTCTTTGTTGTCCCGTGGTGCTCCTGTTTCGAGTTTGGGTCAGTTTGGTGGTCGGTTGGCCTGTTTGGTGCCTTGGGGGCTTTCAGGCTGTGATCGATCTGACCGGTGTGTCTCACCGGTCTGACCAGTGTAGAGCCACTTAGTGAAAGTTGCTCAGTTTCACCAGCAGGGACCGGTCTGACCGGTGGTGCTCACCGGTCTGACCGGTGTGGGTCTGTAGACTCGAGGTTTGGTGTTCCGCTGCGTTCTCGGGTCGGAAGGTTGTGTGTTGGTTCCTAGGTCCAGTGGAAATCCAGTGGCTACGTGGGCTTGACCAACTTGGGTAGTGAGTTGGAGAAGTGTGTTGGAAGCCGCGTTCATCTTGTTGGAGTCTCCATCTCCTTCGAGAAGAATTTTTATCGGCTCCCATTCACTCCCCCCCTCTCTGGTTCGCCGTATCGGTCCTTCATTTGCAAAATTTTCAAGAACCCCGAGATAGGATCAAGAGAAGGAGGAGAGTGAGAAATTGAAGGACCGATACGGCGAACCAGAGAGGGGGGGAGTGAATGGGAGCCGATAAAAATTCTTCTCGAAGGAGATGAAAACTCCAACAAGACGAACACGGCTTCCAACACACGTCTCCGACTCACTACCCAAGTTGGCCAAGCCCACGTAGCCACTGGAGTGCCACTGGACCTAGGAACCAACACACACGGCCCCTTCCGACTCGAGAACGCAGCGGAACAACAAACCCCGAGTCTACGGACCCACACCGGTCGACCGGTGAGCACCACCGGCCGACCGGTCCCCGTTGATGAAACCGAGCAACTTTCACTAAGTGGCTCTACACCGGTCGACCGGTGAGACACACCGGTCGACCGATGGCGCCCGAAAGCCCCCAAGGCACCAAACAAGCCAACCGACCACCAAACGGACCCAAACTCGAAACAGCAAGCACCACGGGACAACAACGAACACACCAAAACGTTCACCCGAGCAAAAACCCACAAGGGCTTGCACCGTCGGGACCGGCCAAGAGCACCTGGCCGACCGGTGTAGCCGGGGCGACTCGGGATGAACAAGACCCGCGGGTCAACTCCCCCAAATCCAAATCTCGATCTCCCGAATCGCTCCACGGACTTGAACAAGACTTTGGGGATATCAGGAACACCTCATGAGGAGTCCATAGCCAAGTTTAATCCCACCAAATCTCGTCCAAAAAGGAGGAATCGAAGAAATCCCGCCGAAAGCACCTTCAACCCAAGAACACAAGAAAACCCCAAAATCGAGCACTTTTACTCACGGATTTGGGAGGGGAATCACAGCCCAAAGAACCACGAAGGGTTCCCACAAATTTCCCCCATCAAATCCCCAAGAGAAAAGCCCCGAAAACACCTCAAAGAAATCACCGAGAGAGGGCTCCGAAAATCACCACCAAGAACAACCGGGGAAAACACATCCAAACCTTGAGGAACCACGCCGAATCATCTATACATGAAACAAAGGTTCGTACAAGGTCTAGCAAGCCGCCCGATCATCCATCCCTCTCTACAAGATCTCTCCGTGAAGCTCTCTTGCTAGTCCTAAGGAAAACCTAGAGAAAATAGGTGGAAAATAGGAAAACTAATGAGCTAGGGTTCCAAGAGTTGGCTGCCATCCTCTCACCTCTTGGGTTATATAGGCGGCAACCGAATGTCTAAAATGCCCCTCTCTACTAACTAGGGATACAAGCCCCTCAAGGGCGGATTTGGAATTCTTGATGTCTTCACCATCGGACGGATGCCCGAAACCGCACCCGCGTAGCCTCGACGCAAGCCATGCGATCCCGACGCGTGTCCTCCGCTTCGAAGATTCCGGACCGCGTCGTCGCACACCGGCCGACCGGTGCTCCTCACCGGTCGACCGGTCCCCACCGGTCGGGACCGGCCGACCCACCGGTCGGACCGGTCCGGTGCCGTTGCACCTCCGTCTTCGGTTCTCGGTCTTGGCTTTGTGGATCAACCAAGGAACCCGGTGGTTTTTACGGTGAACCACCGGAAACCCCGCGAACTCGGTGTAGCCTCCGCCAATCTCCACTCATGACTTGGCTCCCACGTAGTCCCGGCTCGACCTTGGTTTTGAGGCTCAACCAAGAAACCGTCCACGACTTCATCTTGCTGTTCATGCCACCATGCGGCCCGCACTTGACCCCGCTGGCCACTGGGTCCCTCGAACGAAGCCTACTTGTCTTCTCCACACCTGGAGGCCTCACCGGCGACGACCTTTCGCACTTGTTCTTCACCTGCACCAACACGAGTCAAGCCGCAACCTGCATCTGCAATACTTAGCCAAGAATCAGTCCACACAACGTTGTCAATCACTCATCACACAAGGAAGCGACCATCCACCGGTCCTCGAACCACACATGGTCCTCAATCTCCCCCTTGATGAGTGCATTGACAACACCCACACGAAAGTAACAAGAGAGAAAAGAAACAGAAAAGAAACTCCAACAAGTGATCGAAAGCCAAACAAAGGCAAAGAGCAAGATCACTTGAAGAAGAAAAGTCTCGGACCCCTTAGGCAAGGGCAACGGCTCGACACATCCGAGACAAAGCAAAGCTCAAACACAGAGCGCAAACCACCGAATCAAAGCTCGAACAACCACAAAAAGCTCCCCCTGCACACATGCAAGCTCCCCCTGAACCAATGCAACTCCCCCTGGACGAATGCATGCAAGAAACCACATGAAACAGGACAGCTGCAGCACTTTCAGCTCACACCGGTCGGACGGTCATCACCACCGGTCGGACCGGTGCCTAACATATGTACGGGACCAGCACTCACACCGGTCGGACCGGTGCTCTTCACCGGTCGGACCGGTGTACAACGAAGCCCGTAAATGGCTCGAAACCACTGAAAACCTTCTAAATGCATCCACCAAGCCATTTCAAGCTCAAACTTCTCCCCCTTGTTGGCAATGCATGAATCAAGCCAAAAATGCAAAACTTTCAACCTAGAGCTTCTCAAATATACAAAATTCAACATAGGATGCTATACACGTCCAAATGAGCAAGTTAGATACTCTACGGCTTCGTATCGATCTCAACTACATGATCACCAAGTTTCACAACCATTGGACGAAGCTAAGATGGATTTTGGCAATTTTGCGAAAAACTTGCCTCTCATGAGCAAAGTCCTAAACATGATCAAAGCATATCAAAATGGCAAAGCCACACAAACTTCATGCTAGGATAGCCATTCTAATCATAAGACCATCACAAACACCCACAAGCACCTCATGTCATGTCAAAGCCACCGAGCCATGTGCCTACTTCTATGTATGAGACTTCTCATTGGTAGGCATCATGCAACGGTTTAGCACCCAAAGCAAATTAAATTCAGCACATATGACATGGGAGCATATTTTCCAAGCATTTTTCATTTCATTGTCGATTTGTAAATGGTACATGAAATGTCTTTGCGACAAAAAGGAACTTATGCTCCTCCACAAGATAAATCAAGAGGGCTAAACATTCATGATGGCAAATGAGCCTTTGGCCCCATATGATCAAAAAACTAGCTATCCAACCACAAATTAAGCATAGCAAGGCCACAAAAACATGTCAAGAGCATGTAAAGGCATTTACACATGAGAGAGCATACATGTGACATTTTTCAAAAGCATAGCTATCAACCATGGATTATTCATCAAGATCATCAAGAGCTAAGCCAAACTAACCGTAGCATACCAAACAAGCTCACAAAGACATATATCTCATTCCATGGTGAACAATGTATATGAGAGAAGCTTCTCCTAACCAATGCATATGATACAAAATGCATGCAATCTAAGATACAAGGATGCCTATACATCATGTTACATATGCCATGCCAAATGCAAGAAATGCACAAAGGAAAGCTATACATATGCTACAAACCGGCTCCTCGAGGGGAGGCAAAACGGGCTCGACACCACCGGCAAAAGAGAGCTCCCACACACCCAACTCAAGAAATCAAACACACACCAAGTTCCCCCCGCAAACGAGTGAAAGTTGCTTGATCTAGGGGTTTGGTGAAAATATCGGCTAGTTGGTCATGTGTGGGTACATGGATCAACGCTATCTTTCCTTTCTCAACGTTGTCTCTCAGGAAATGATACCTCACTTCTATGTGCTTGGTTTTGGAATGGAGCACTTTGGGTTCTTTGCAATGCTTATGGCACCGGTGCTATCACATTGAAGTGGGACATGGGTATACTCCTCACCAAAGTCACTCATGGTGTAGGTGATCCAAAGGAGCCGAGAGCAACAACTAGCAGCGGCAACATACTCGGCCTCGGTCGTGGATTGAGCAACACTCGACTGCTTACGGGAAGACCAAGACACCAAAGAAGAACCCAAAAACTGGCAAGTCCCAGAAGTGGACTTCCTATCCAACCGACACCCGGCAAAATCCGTGTCTGAAAAACCATGAAGCGCCAAAGAAGAGGACGCGGAGTACCAAAGGCCGAAGTCGGGAGTGTGACGCAAGTACACGAAAATTCTCTTCACCGCTTGCCGATGCGAAGTCCTCGGAGACGCTTGAAAACGAGCGCACGGACACACCGAGAACCGTATGTCCGGCCTCGTCGCCGTCAAGTAGAGGAGTGACCCGATCATGCTCCGGTACTCCTTCCGGTCCACGTGTTCACCTTCCTCGTCCGCATCAAGAGCCGTAGTCGTACTCATCGGCGTCGTCATAGCCTTGGAGTCCTCCATCTTGAACTTCCTCACAATGTCCTTGGTGTACTTAGCCTGGTGCACAAATGTTCCTTCCTTTGATTGCTTGATTTGTAGCCCGAGGAAGAACTGCAACTCACCCATCATGCTCATCTCGAACTCCCTGCTCATATCACCTGCAAACCTCGCGACAAGAGAGTTAGACGAGCCACCAAAGACAATATCATCCACATACACCTGCACAATCAGGATATCTCTGCCCTGCCTCAACAAAAACAAGGTCTGATCGACCTTCCCCATCTCAAAACCTCTCTCAAACAAGAACCCCCTCAACTCGCCATACCAAGCTCTAGGGCGCTGCTTCAACCCATACGGCGCCTTCCTCAACTTGTACACCCGGTGGGGGTACTTCTCACTCTCAAACCCCCGGAGGGTCGCCTCACATACACTTCTTCCTCCAACACTCCATTCAGAAAAGCACTCTTCACATCCATTTGGTGCAACTTGAACCCTTTAGCCACAGAAAAGGCTAGAAGGATCCTAATCGCCTCCAAACGGGCTACGGGAGCAAAGGTCTCCTCGTAGTCGATCCCCTCCTTCTGACTGAACCCCTGGGCAACAAGTCTCGTCTTGTTCCTTACAACCTCACCCTTCTCTCCCTCTTTGTTTTTCCACACCCACTTGGTACTAATCGGCTTACACCCTGGAGGAGGGTCAACCAACTCCCACACCTGATTCCTCTCAAAGTTCTCCAACTCCTCATGCATCGAGTTAACCCAATTGTGATCAGATAGTGCGTGTCCAATGTCTTTGGGCTCGAAAGAAGCAACAAACGTAGCATGAGCAAAATGGGAATTGTTTCGAACCCTCGACCGTGTAGTGCGTTCATTCATGTCACCGATGATCCTCGAAGCTGGGTGATCCACTTGAACTCGCCGGGGAGGTTCTCGCCTCGAAGCTACCTCCCCCTCAACATCGACTTCTCCTCGTTCTTGATTTGTCGTCGTAGGTGTAGCGAGAGGGTCCATCCATCATCGTAGTCGAAGTAGTGGGTACATGTTCGGCGGGGGCACCACACCGCCATCTTCATCATCACCATGTTCATGCTCCTCCTCCCCGAAAAATCTCCTCGCCAAGCTCATCATCACCCGCACACTCAAAGACAAGCCGACTACGTGGCTCGTCTCGTCGAAGGTTACCTCGCAAGTCTCCACGATTTGGTTAGTTTCAAGATTGAGCACACGATATGCTCTAGAATGAGATGCATAACCAAAGAAAATGCCATCGACGGACCTAGCCTCAAACTTATCCAACTTCCTCGCCTTTTTCGAATGAAACACTTGCAACCAAAGACATGGAAGTGACTCACCTTGGGTGTGCGGCCATGCATCAACTCATAGCATGTCTTCTTCTTGTGCACTGCGAGGTATATCTGTTCGACACATAGCATGCGGTATTCACCGCCTCGCCCCAATACCTCCTCGGAGTCCTATGCTCATCAAGCATCGTCCGAGCCATCTCGCACAAGGTCCCGTTCTTCCTTTCCACTACACCATTCGGGGAGGCGTATACGGACACGAAAACCGGTGCTCAAGACCCAAGTCATGACAAAAGGTTTCAAAACGAGAGTTCCTGAATTCCGAGCCATTATCACTGCGGATAGCTCGTATGGCATCTCTCGTGCCTCTCGTTCCTCAACCTCAAGACTAGATCTCGAACAAAACCAAACGTCTCCCCCTTCTCCTTGAGAAAGAACACCCACGCATACCGAGAATAGTCGTCCACCACAACAAGGACATACCACTTCCCACCCGCGAGATCGCACACGAGGCCGGGCCAACAAGGTCCATATGGAGCAGCTCGCATGGACGCTTAGTCATCACATCGGTGAGAGGCGGGTGAGAAGAGGCCACCATCTTGGCATGCCTACACAGAGCACAAACCAACTCTTTCTCAAGCCTCAACCGTGGCAATCCTCGGACCAAATTGAGTTTACTCAAGCGAGACAAAAGGTCAAAGCTCAAGTGACCCAACTTCCTATGCCATTTCCACAACTCACTCGAAGAACCGGCCAAGAAACAACGCTCCACACCCGAAGAGCGAGAAAAATCAGCACGAAACACCCGACCCTCGGGAACGACCATACGGACAAGGTCCCCTCGAGAGTCCACAATCCGAGAACCACCCGGCCGAAACAACACCTCAAAACCCTCATCCAACAAGCCCGGGACACGGAAAGCAAATTGTACCCCGGCGATTGAACAAGAGCAACACGCCTCGAGTGATCTTGTCACTCACTTTTATCTCACCTTCGAAAGCACACGCCCACGCCCATTGTCCCCAAAGGTGATGTACCTCTTCGTCACCACGGGACGAGACTTGAGAACCACCCCCTGTCTCCGGTCATATGCCTCGAGCAACCGGAGTCAATCAACCAAATGTTCTTCAAGTCTCCCACCTGAAAATCAAAAATAGGCACGTGAGCGAACAAACGACTCAGCACTGGGGTTAGTACCAAAGGAGGAAAACCAGTGCCGAGCCATTTGCTCGAAAGTGGGGTTAGCACCAACCAAAGCATCTCTCCTACCAAAACTACCTCCACGAACACCACCACGGTAACCACCCTGAGGGAACCACCCCTCTCTGCCTGGAGGAGGACCAAATCCACGCAAGAAAGCCCGTGGAACGTCCTTCCTCTCCAACTCAACACCACGACTCCTCCAATCCCCGTATTGAGCACGAGGAGGAGAACGCCTAGCAACCGACCACACCGCACCCTTTCCGGCCCAACCACCGAACCACGACCACCGAAACAACCCTCGCACTCCGTACGAGCTCAAAACCCGAACGGCTATCCGTCTGTGCCCGCACCGGTCCGCCAGGTGCTCCACACCGGTCCGTCGGCAGGTGTGACACGGGCGGCGCAGCACCACCTGCCCGACCTTCTTCTCTCCCCAAGCCCGAACTCGTCCTCACAATCACCTTGCCCCCGGGCATCTGCATACGAGGCTCAAGTACACCATCGGAAGGGTGGTACTTGTCCTTGTTAGCCCACTCCTTCTCCATTCTCTCCTCTCGCTTCCTCTTGAAGCAAAACTCCTCCTTATGGCCATCTCTCCCACAATAGCCACAATGGAACCTCACAAGCTTAGGCTTTGGCTTGGGATGTGGCTGCTCACTTGGTTTCTCTCCACTCAAACCCTCCACCGGTTTCTCACCACTAGCCTTCTCACTTTCCTTCCCAAAGAACACCTTCCCCGAAGTGCTCACAAACTTGATAGGCTTTTGTAGGTCATTTGTGGGTGTAGGAAACACGGGTGGAGCTGGGGTTGTGTCTAGTCGGTTCCTTAGATGGTTAGGTTTTGGGGGGAAATCATTTTTGTGGTGTGTTTTTGGTGGCTCCGGGATATTCTCTCCACTTCCCTCACCAACCTTGTTTGCCCCAAGCCCCTCACCATCTTGCCTCTTAAAGGCCTCGATCATCATCCTCAACTGAGGCTCGTGACCGGACAACCAACCCATCAACTTCCTCAAATCATCATTCTCATCCTGCAAACGATCAATATAATGTGCAAGCTCCAAATTTTTCAATGCATGCATTTCACAGGTAGAGCATGATGTAGGCATGGGTTCCTTCAATTTAGCCTCGAGCGAACTAGTGTACGCATGCATCTCATCAATCTTAGCATGCAAAACAGGGCAAGAAGTGCAAGCACCTAGCAAAGCAGGTCTAGACTTAAGCTCAGCCACTTCAACCCTAAGCACATCTAGTTCCTCACACTTGGAGGCATGCTTCTCCTTAAACAAAGCAAGATCGGCAAGGAATATGGAGCAATCGGGACAATCATTCTCATCGGAAACAACGGGGCTAGCCTTAAGCGAATCAATCTCAAGCTTGCTATCAAGCACCTGTGTCTCTAGCTCAGCCACTCTAGTCCTAGCATCCTCGAGTGAAGCCCCAAGCTCTTTCCTCATTTTCTTGGCCTCTCTAAGCATGTCATCACGGTTATCAAGCAAAGAGCCAAGCCTCTCATTCTCCCGGCGCAAGAAGGAAAGCTCATCACGCACCTCGTCGTCGGACTCAGAGTCCGAGTCGCTCTGTGTGCTCTTCTTGCTGCCGGAGCTCAACGCCATGGTGCGAAGCCGTCTCTTGCGAAGCGGCTCGCCCCCGCTCGGGTTCTTGGACGACTTCTTGTTCTTGCGGCGATCTCCCTCGTCGTCGGCTACTGCTCGAGCTCGAGGTGGAGTACGCGGGCCCGGAGTCGACGTCGCTCGCTCCAACCATCGCTCGGGCCTTGCCTCGGCCCTCCTTCTTCCTCGATCGTCGCTCGTCCTTGTACTTGTTCTTGTGCTTGCTCTTGTGGTCGCGCCTCGAACGGTACTTGTCATCGTTCTTCCTCGGCTTGTGCTTGTAGCCGTCCTTGTTCTCGGCCTTCTCCGGGCGGTCGGCGACGAAGTGTCCCGCTTGCCGCACTGGAAGCAAGTCCTCGTGTTCCTCCTCATGTTCACGCGGTTCTCGTGCAGCCTCTCGAACCGCCTCGTCAACAGCGCCAGCTCGTCATCTCCAAGGTCATCAAACTCCTCATCTGGCATAGACATCAAAGAGGAAAACGAGAACATCCTGGTGGATGGGTTAGAGTTAGTCTTTCCTTTGGAACCACCAACGAGGGCAAGACTATGGGAATCGATCGGTCCCTCGAGCTTGGCGATCATGCCCCTATCCACCTCGGCCGACTTGAGCTTCGAGAACGGCTCGTTCACCGTCGAGTATCATACCTCTCCGACTCGACTATGGCCTCGAACTTTCCGCCCCATATCGTACGATCCAAAGAGTGTAAGAGCTTGTTGCTCTATCATGATCATCGTACGGGAGCACGTCCACATTGGCCCTCATGTTGTTCACCACCACCGTGAACCTGCGAAACAAGGCATCGATGGACTCACGGGGAGATGAGTGAAGTTCTCGTACTCTCTCCGTAGGTCGCATACAACCGTGACCGAACACGGGCGTTCCCAACATGAGCCTCCTTCAACACCGCCCAAATCCTACAAGCCAAGTGCTCGGTGTGCACCCGATCGAACTCGGCCGACACAAAGCACGAAACAAGTAGTCGACCGCCTTATTGTTGGCGTCGAATGCGTCCCTCGACCCCGGAGCAAGGAAATCCATCGGCTGGACATAGCCTGTGTCCACCGTGACATCCCAAAGCGGCGACCCTTTCCGCGGAGAAACGCACCCATCCGCTTGCTCCACATCTGGTAGTTCTTGCCATCGAAGTGTGGAGGACCCGAACCCCGTTTCCTGGTACGCCATCCTTGGATCTTAGACTAGTTAGAGTCAACAAAGACCCGAACCGGCTCTGATACCACTTGAAGGACCGATACGGCGAACCGAGAGGGGGGGGGGGAGTGAATGGGAGCCGATAAAAATTCTTCTCGAAGGAGATGAAAACTCCAACAAGACGAACACGGCTTCCAACACACGTCTCCGACTCACTACCCAAGTTGGCCAAGCCCACGTAGCCAGCGGAGTGCCACCGGACCTAGGAACCAACACACACGGCCTTCCGAGCTCGAGAACGCGGCGGAACAACAAACCCCGAGTCTACGGACCCACACAGGTCGGACCGGGTGAGCACCACCGGTCGGACCGGTCCCTGTTGATGAAACTGAGCAACTTTCACTAAGTGGCTCTACACCGGTCGACCGGTGAGACACACCGGTCGGACCGATGGCGGCCGAAAGCCCCCAAGGCACCAAACAAGCCAACCGACCACCAAACGGACCCAAACTCGAAACAGCAGCACCACGGGACAACAACGAACACACCAAAACGTTCACCCGAGCAAAAACCCACAAGGGCTTGCACCGGTCAGACCGGTCAAGAGCACCGGTCAGACCGGTGTAGCACGGGCGACTCGGGATGAACAGCACCCGCGGGTCAACTCCCCCAAATCCAAATCTCGATCTCCCGAATCGCTCCACGGACTTGAACAAGACTTTGGGGATATCAGGAACACCTCATGAGGAGTCCATAGCCAAGTTTAATCCCACCAAATCTCGTCCAAAAAGGAGGAATCGAAGAAATCCCGCCGAAAGCACCTTCAACCCAAGAACACAAGAAAACCCCAAAATCGAGCACTTTTACTCACGGATTTGGGAGGGGAATCACAGCCCAAAGAACCACGAAGGGTTCCCACAAATTTCCCCCATCAAATCCCCAAGAGAAAAGCCCCGAAAACACCTCAAAGAAATCACCGAGAGAGGGCTCCAAAAATCACCACCAAGAACAACCGGGGAAAACACATCCAAACCTTGAGGAACCACGCCGAATCATCTATACATGAAACAAAGGTTCGTACAAGGTCTAGCAAGCCGCCCGATCATCCATCCCTCTCTACAAGATCTCTCCGTGAAGCTCTCTTGCTAGTCCTAAGGAAAACCTAGAGAAAATAGGTGGAAAATAGGAAAACTAATGAGCTAGGGTTCCAAGAGTTGGCTGCCATCCTCTCACCTCTTGGGTTATATAGGCGGCAACCGAATGTCTAAAATGCCCCTCTCTACTAACTAGGGATACAAGCCCCTCAAGGGTGGATTTGGAATTCTTGATGTCTTCACCATCGGACGGATGCCGGCAACCGCACCTGCGTAGCCTCGACGCAAGCCATGCGATCCCGACGCGTGTCCTCCGCTTCGAAGATTCCGGACCGCGTCGTCGCACACCGGTCGGACCCGTGCTCCTCACCGGTCAGACCGGTCCCCACCGGTCAGACCGGTCAGACCCACCGGTCAGACCGGTCCGGTGCCGCCGCACCTCCGTCTTCGGTTCTCCGGTCTTGGCTTTGTGGATCAACCAAGGAACCCGGTGGTTTTTCGGTGAACCACCGGAAACCCCGCGAACTCGGTGTAGCCTCCGCCAATCTCCACTCATGACTTGGCTCCCACGTAGTCCCGGCTCGACCTTGGTTTTGAGGCTCAACCAAGAAACCGTCCACGACTTCATCTTGCCGTTCATGCCACCATGCGGCCCGCACTTGACCCCGCTGGCCACCGGGTCCCTCGAACGAAGCCTACTTGTCTTCTCCACACCTGGAGGCCTCACCGGCGACGACCTTTCGCACTTGTTCTTCACCTGCACCAACACGAGTCAAGCCGCAACCTGCATCTGCAATACTTAGCCAAGAATCAGTCCACACAACGTTGTCAATCACTCATCACACAAGGAAGCGACCATCCACCGGTCCTCGAACCACACATGGTCCTCAGAAATGCAAAGTCAAAATCCATTCTACTTTTTAACCTCCGAAGGCTAGGTGGAAAGCTAAAAGCCCCACAGGTAAAGTAAGGCTAAGTTTCTCTCAACCTTTTCAAATTTGCAAGAAGAGCATGGACTTTGTGCGTAGGTACTTGCTGAGTGATAACATCTTGTAACCCCTGATCCACCGAGGCCAAGTCTAGGCTTTGCTCGTGGGCGAGCAAACGTTTAGCTTGGGGGAGTTTGTTGACGGTCCTTACAACAAAGATCCGACCGTCAAAACCCCTGGTTCGAGAGGAGTATACAACAAGTTTCATGCATAGTTTTGATACTACTAAAGTTCCACGAGTTGTGTTACAATTTTTATGGGAAGGTACACGTTTAGGGAGAAATGGAGCCAACGTGCCACATGAGCCAGACACGGCCGCACCACCAGGCACGGTTGGCCCTGGCAGGTGCGGCCGGCCCTGCCCGTGCCACGTCCTCAGTCCCGAACACTTCCTCCCCCACGTGCACAACTTGGATGAACGGGATCTATCAAGGAAATATCAGTTTGATCGAATGGATGAAGTTGTGATCACTTGGATCAATGGGTCCACCTCTCCGACCGATCAACCGGCACAACCGTCATTCCAAGAGCATTCTGAGCGTCACCAAGCAAAGGTGGTTCATCCCACGGCTTAGAGGTGGGCCGGCCGCACCTAGAGGGCCGGCTGCACCTCCCAACCACCATACCGGCCAATACCGACGCAAGGAACCAACCCTCAATTGCTTCAGGAGCAAGGATCAGGAGTGTCCAAGTCAAGAGGCGGTGGATCACAAGGCTGACCACACCTCCTCATCCGGCCGCACCTGTGATATTGGGCCCACGCACTCAACCGACTTCACTTACCTATAAAAGGAGCCTCACACCCGCTGGATTGAACACACCGCGCAGGAGCATCTCATTTCTACTCTTTAGTTCACTTAGAGTAGGATTAGTGTAGCTTGGGAGTTAGAGTCGAGTCGAGCAAGTCTCGGGGTTCCGGAGGAGTCTTCTTCAGAGTTCCGGTATTGCTCTTGTATCCTTTCTTTGTTTAGACTCAAGTACAGTTCAAGTTATCTTTCTATCTTACTTTTTGAGTCAATTACATTCAACTTTTACTTTGCTCTAGAAGCTTTATTCTTGGTTTAGACTAAAGTTAGTTTAGTCTTGGTTAGTATAGCTCTCTTGAACCCTATAGTGTTGTGGTCATTCTTCGCTTGATCTCCGGTGTTTCACCGGAGAGAGAGACCTTCCTTCATGGTACTTCCTTGAGTCTTGAGTCGAGTACTTCCTCTCGAATTGAAGGGTCATCTTGAATGTAGAATGTGTCCTGAGTTGCTCTTGAATCTTATCGCTACCCAAGGAGTTGAGTAGAGGTAGCCGAGCCCCTGAGATAAGGCGCATCGACTACTGGAAGTTGAAAGGTCAGGCGCCGCCGCTGAGTTAGCTGTTTTGAAACATATCCATCTGGCTGTTGCGGAGCCGCCGGTTGACTTATAAATAGAAGCCAAAACCCTTAGGGGTTTTAACCCCCCGCACTTGCAGCCATTCGAAACAGATCGCGCTAAGAGGCCACCGCCAGTGCACACTGCCACCGCGCCAGAAATCGTAGATCCACGCACACCGCCACCAGTAGCTGCCGCCGTAGCCCCCGAGCGAATGCGAGTGAAAACCCACTGCACTTGGAGAATGAAACCCTCACCATCAAAGAGCATGAAGACCGCCGCCGGGAAGAAGAGATCCCACAAGGAGGTTGCTGGATCTGCTGGAGGGTCAACACCGCCGGTGTCTCCCCCGCGCCCAAATCCAAACAAGGAGTGGAAGAAATCCAAAGCGAAGACTGAGGACCTGTTGGCGCTCTTGAACAGCGGGTTCCTTCGGGAGAAGGAGATCGACATGTGGCGCGCCGCCGCGGGAGATCCGTACCCGATGGAGAAGAGTCCCGATGAGATCCCAATGTTCGCGCGATTCGTGGAGCGCGGGTTGTCTCTCCCAGCGAGCGACTTCTTCAAGGGTCTCCTCGACTATTACGGTATTGAGTACCTGAACTTGAACCCCAATGGCATCTTCCACGCATCTATCTTCATCCATTTCTGTGAAGCATTCTTGGGGATCAAGCCACACTGGGTGCTGTTCCGGAAGTTCTTCCGCGTGAAACCCCAACCGAGCGCCAACGACCCGAGAGTAGTCGGAGGGGCCAGCATCCAGATGCGCGAAGACACCGTTGAGCAGTACTTGGCGTACAAGTTGATAGGCTCCAACCAGGACTGGAAGTCGAAGTGGTTCTACATCACTAACCACCACCCGGAGCTGCCGAAGCCCAGCGGGAAGCAGCCGAAGCACCGACCCTAGTGGAATATGGAGCCGACGATGTAGGAGGGTATCCAGCTACCCGAACTGCTGCTGAAGATCAAAGCTTTGAGAGAAGCCAGGCTGAGGGCCGAACATGTGGCCTTCAGCTTCATGAAGAGGAGGGTGCAGCCACTGATGGATCGCGACACCCTCGGCTACCAGTACACCGGCGAGGGCGACTCGTCACGGATGCCTGGTGGTTTGATTGATGATGACGACATCATCAATAGGCTGGGTAGGATCTTCAAGGACATGCCGGCGTACACGCCCTGTCTAGTCCCCGAGTACTCCACCGCTCATCCGCCGAATGAGGTCAGTAGCCGCACTCAGTGTACGAGTACTGATTATGTGGTAGTAGTCGTGCTCACCCAATGTACTTGTTGCAGGATGACATAGTAAAGTTTGTCTCTGAGCCAGCTTCGCCTCCCCGACTTGTAAATATCCCGGAGGAGGGGAAGGGCAAAGCCAAGGAGCACCGCAAAGTCGGCGAAGGTGACGACACCGTCATTGTCGAGGACACGTCAGACGAGGAAGTCGAGGAGACGCTTCAGGAGCGGTTCCAGCTGCGGTCGAGGTTCAGCCGCCTTGGACTGCCCAATGTCCCCCTCATCCACGATCCTCTGACTAGTTTGGAGGCTAGTCTGCCTGTGCCGCCGAGGAGGCCGCGCAACGTGGCACGCAAGCGCGTCGCCAAGAAGTTGAAGGTCACTGAGACTATGTCTCAAGAGGTAAACTCTTCGAGTAGAGTAGTCGAGTACTTGTCTTGCAATGTTGTGTATGCTGACAACAGAATTCCGAGTACTTGCAGGAGATTCCGCCTTCTAACCCCGTAGACCAAGGGGACGAAGGTGACTGGGAGACGGTGGGGGAGCCGGCTGAAAGAAGCCGCAGCCCAGCCCCCGCTGTGGAAGAGCTCGTGTCGCAGCGGTCGACTACAGAAGTTGAGTCGCAGGCGCCGGTCGCTGAGAGCAGGACCGAGCCGGCCACAGCCTTTGCTACTGAAGAGCCAGCGGCAACTGAAGCCGAAGAAGAGGCGCCCACTGAAGCTGGGCTTGTCGACATCGCCTGCATACTTGGCGCCCCGACAGTGACTGTTGTCCGGTCGAGCTTGTAAGTGAAGATCTTTCCCAAGTAGTACATGTAGATTGGTAGTCGTACTTGGTTGACAACCGATTGTGTACTATGCAGGAAATCGACAAACTTGTCCTGGGAGGGAGATGAACCCAGCACAGCAGCGACTGAAGAAGATTCCACACCAGCTGCCGAGGAGTCCGCTCCCCTCCCCCAGGCCGAGACCGTGGCGCCGGCTGTTGAGGCGTCACTGCCGGAGGCCAGCATACTAGAAGGTGAGTACACTGCACAGACGCAGTCTTCCTCGAACAATAGTCATAGCCCCCGGGAAACTAATTCCGTGTGACAGGGGCCGAAGTCGAGGGAAGCACCATCCCCGAGGCTGTGCCCGTTGAGGGCGTTGTGCCGGAGACCCAAAAAGCCGCCAAAGCAGCAACCCAACCGGCGGAGGTAGCTAGTGAAGGAGCCCCCGGGTGGCCAAAGAGAAGCGCTACGAAGTATTGCCAGAATCAAGCCTGGAAGTAGTCGTCTGTTCGCCAGAGATTTAGGATGCGGAGCCGATCCGTTCGGCACCGATGTCCGTGGCCGCCACAACTAGTCGTGGTGGGATCGAGCTTCTAGCGGACGATCTCATCGACCCAGCAGCAGTAGCGCGCAACTTGGAGGCGATGCGCCGGGCCGAGCAATGGATGAAGGTAATTTATCAGTACCCTTGAATGGTCGATCTGCCATAAGTGCTGAGTACCCGAGTAACAATTGTTGTCTGCTGTAGGATGTCGTGGTGAGATCCTGACAGAAATCTGAGATGCTCCAAGGATATGGCGATACGGTGCTCCGGGTGGAAGCATTGGAGGAAGAACTCGCCAAGGCCAAGAAGCACTCCGCCATGGTCCAGTCGAAGCTTGATGGTGCCTTCTCCTGGTAATATAATGAAGTCCAAGACATGCAGGCGAAGAGCGACGCACTGGTGCACAAGAACAAGTCGCTCCGCAATAAGAACAAAGGTATGCTGCTGTCTTGTCGAGTACCTACTGAAAATACCCTGCAGTAGTCTAACATCACCTTCTTTGTTGATTGCAGAAGGCCTCAGAAGTCGACATGAAGAATCTCTTCTACCGGGAGAAGGAGGCCCGCGAGGTACTTGAATATGATTATAAGCAGTTGGCTTACAAGTGCGATAAGCACATGGAGCTTCAGATTGCCTCGGATCATGATCTTGTCAACTGCTACAAATCCCTGCAGAAGCTGAACGAAGATTGCAAGAAGTTGCGGAGACAACTCAAAGAACTTGAAAAAGCTGCACTCCCATTGCAAGGCTGCTGGTGCCTCATCCGGGCGGGCCGAAGATTGCTCCATTGGTTGACTGGCTGAGAGAGGCTCCCGGTCGTCTGGCGACGTACATCAAGCATCTGGCGAAGTCCATCCCCAATCAAGTCTTGGCGTACATGAAGTCGTACTTCCCCAAGGCTCCTGTGGACATAGTCGCGGGTGGACTAGCCGCCAACTGTACTGATGAGCAATACGCGGAGCTCCTGGAGCAGATGGCGCTAATAGTTGAACAAGTTGTCGAAAAGCTGAACCTCCAGTAGTCCTGTAGGGTTAGCTTGTAGCAATAGTTGTATATGAACAAAGTTGTAATGAACTTGTTTGAGTATGAATGAGAAAGCTTCCATAAATGAATACTCGTTGTCGCGAGATATATGTGCGGAGTGCTCATCGTGGAGTTGTCACGAATAGTGGTACTCACCAGTAGGCCCATTGAGGGAGACACAGTAAGTTTGTTGATAGATAATCAAACTTTATTACTGAAAGAAGTACACCTGGATGGCCAGACCCGTTTTACAAGTGTAGTCGCCAGGACCCGGAGGCCGCCTACGGCTAAGTAGTGCTAGGGCGCGTAGCCGCTTACAGCAGTGGATCTGTTAGTAGCCGTATAGGTTGAATCTAGAAGTACATGGTCTCTTGATAGACCGCTGCTGGAGTCCTTTGATGCTCTGAGCAGCCCGAGATCCGTTAGTAGCCGTTAACGCTGGATCTTGGAGTAGAGTAGTCCAAAGACTAGTGCCTAGACCCGGAGGCCGCTTACAGCGAAGGGGTCTTGGAGTAGTCGTGCAGACTTGAGCCCCCAGGGTAGTCGAGAGACTAGGCGTAGAATCGACAGAGCTGGTTGATATTCCACGAGTTTCTGACGTCTTCGTCTTCAAGAGTCTGGAGGCAGTAGGAGCCTGGTCCGGTCACCTTTGCAACTGTGAAGGGACCTTCCAATGGCGAGCTGAGCTTGTGCAGTCCTTCCGTGTTCTGGATGCGGCGGAGGACGAGATCGCCAACGTTGAAGGAGCGTTCCTTGACGTTGCGATCATGGTAGCGTCGGATACCCTCAAGGTACCTTGCTAATTGGACGAGGGCGGCACAACGAGCTTCTTCGAGTCCATCGATATCAGCTCGCCTGCTGTCTTTAGATATGCCTTCGTCGTATTGCTCTACCGCCGGCGAATCCCACATGACGTCAGTAGGGAGAATTGCTTCGGCGCCGTAGACCAGGAAGTATGGTGATTGTCCCGTTGGCTTGGAGGGTTGAGTACGCAGCCCCCAGAGCACATTGGGTAGTTCCTTGATCCACTTGCCTCCTTTTGAGTTAGCAGCATCGTGCAGTCGCTTCTTGAGAGCGTCGAGTACCATCCCGTTGGCACGCTCGACTTGTCCATTGGCCCGAGGATGGGCGACTGAGACATATCAGACGTCGATCCCGCTGTTCTTGCAGTACTCCCAGAACTGCTGGTTGTTGAAGTTGGAGCCCAGGTCTGTGATGATGCGATGGGGTAATCCGTAGTGATGCACGAGTTCATCCAAGAAGTCGAGTACTCTGTCGGCCTTGGGGCATGTGACTGGCTTGACCTCGATCCACTTGGTGAACTTGTCGATGGCCACCAAGACTGTTGAATCCACCTGGCGCAATCGGGAGAGGCCCAATCATGTCGAGCCCCCAGCAAGCGAAGGGCCAGGTTGGTGGTATGGTGACTAGCTTGTAGGCCGGGACATGTTGTTTCTTGGCGAAGTATTGGCACCCCTGGCACCTTCTGACGAGTACTTCGGCATCGCCCAGAGCTGTGGGCCAGTAGAAAGCTCGTCGGAAAGCCTTGCTGACCAGCGTGCGTGAGGACGCGTGGTTGCCGCAGACGCCTTTATGGATCTCCTCCAAGATGCCCTTGCCTTCTTCTCGAGGGACGCACTTCATTAGTACTCCGGAAGATGCGTGTTGACGGTTAATAGTTGTATCAAAATTCGTTTAGACTTGCAAGCGGACAAGTCTCCCGTCGTAGTCAAGGGACCCTTCTTCCCTCGAGTGGTGAACCCAAGGTATCGAATCCGTGGAACAAATGTGTGACGCAAAAGATGATCTAGTAAAGCCAAGTAACTTCAATCTTCGGTAGAGAGAAACCCTAAAGCATCTAGATAAAAGACACGAAACTAATCTAATCTACTAAAGACCGGAGATAACAAAGATAGATTGGGTAGATAAACCGATCTAGAGAGATCGGGTTAAGCCTTTGTTGACACAAAATCCGCACCCTGCGTCAAGCACACAGCAAGCCGAACAAGCTAGCTTCACACACGAGCAGATTCCAAAGCGTGCCAGTCAATTTTCCCTGAAAATTAACAAAAGACAAAGTAGTTAAATACCAAAGCTTGAAACTTGCCAGGTGGTACCAGACAGTTCCATATTTACGGCTAGAAAGCCATGTAAGATGACATATAGCTATAAGAAGCTATCTGCCAACAGATTAGAAACCATTCGGGAGCTTTGAAGTGCGAAATAGAACATAGCCGAACGGATGACGCAAGCATGTCGATAGATCGGTCTTTATTTGGACAAAATTGCACATGCACAAAACCATGACCAATCCTCGAGAGTAAGTAACAATAAACAAAAAATGAAGCAAAGCATGATTACAAACATGTAATGAACAAGCATGCATAGGCCAAAAGCACAAGTCTACTGCATGTCTATGTACTTCAAAACCCGTCAAGCAGGAAGCCAAACAAGTTTATCCACCGCATGATAAAACTTGTTTGAAATCACACCACCAACCAAAAATAGACCTATCCACCGCATGATACGATCTAAATATGGAAAGCTAAAAGCACATGTTGTTTAAAACATAACTTATAAACACGTTTTACTCGTGAAAGCATAACCGAATACGGCTGAACAGCCGAATCGGGGTCCATGGAGAAGGAACAAACATTGCCAGAGATGATAAACCTATTAGAATGAATTAAAAATCTAATCCACTGGATGATTAGTTCTAACACAACCCAAAAACCTGCATCTACCGCATGATACCCGGTTCTGTCAAGATTTACACAAAATTGACAAGCTTGAACCCGCAACACGTTAC
This sequence comes from Cenchrus americanus, assembly GCA_947561735.1. Classification (NCBI taxonomy): domain Eukaryota; kingdom Viridiplantae; phylum Streptophyta; class Magnoliopsida; order Poales; family Poaceae; genus Cenchrus; species Cenchrus americanus. The sequence goes on along the minus strand of OX387245.1, from coordinate 75,933,526 downwards.
AACCTAGATTGGTTCGGTTCCGGCTATTTGGAAAAACACGTGATCCACGTGCCTTTTGAAGCAAGATGTGAACGTGCGATGTAAAGATCACTAAACGAGATAAAGCCGATCCAAATCAATCTAAATTGGGCAAAAGAGTGTTTCATGAATTTAAACATAACGTAAAACTCAAAGCAGCACGGGGTAACTTAATGAATCTATTAGATCTTGCCAAAATCTAATAGAGCTGATAACTAGCTCCAAGCTAGATCTTAGCCCACCGCATGGCTCATGACCTAACAAGAAACCTTCTTGAACCAAGCTTAAATCCACCGCATGATACTAAGCATGGTAACAAGACTACTTGCGTCACGATCTAAATCCACCGCATGATACTAGACATGATACAAGGTTGTCGATACTTACAGAGTTCGACGGATCGATGAACCCTCTTGAAGAACTCGACTACACGACTAAAGGACTCGAGAGTTTGGCGTAAAGCTGGTTTGTTATGAGAATTTTTTCTGATTACAATTACATACATCCAGGGTTCATATTTATACCCTGTCGCGGCATGACTCCTGATGGACTACGAGCACAATATTTGATACCTAATTTATCGCCCAAGTGCGAATGCTTATCCACCAACTCGTCCTTTCCGCTCGGGCCACATCACCACGCAATCCCGCAAAATTAGTGCAAACAGTCCCTTTGCCGAACGGAAGCAAACTGCCGACCGCAAGTTCCTCTGCCGAATCCTTTTGAAGAAACCTTCCTTCTCTGAACGGGATCTTTTACCAAGCTAGGCCCACAAATCAGACTCCCTCCTGTACCAAATTTTTGTGTTAACATATGCCCCTTCAGTTACGGGATAAAAGTAATTTTATTCTGAAATTGACTCCAATTGCCAACGTCTTCAGATTAAATCTGTTCAACACCTATTCTTTCTCCTCGCAATCCATCGGAGCCTCCATCCAGATCCAAACCCCAGGTCATCCTTCCCCAAAGCTCGAATCTTCAATGGCGGGTCAAAATCAAGCTGTTCAGGTAAATTTTATCCCTGTAAGCTTCATTCGGCATTACCCTTTTCAATTTTTACTTCATATTTCTCCCTCCACCTTTCCTTGACAGGAGCTTTCCACCAAGCTTTTGATTTGCATTGAGACCAATTCGACATCTTATTTCCTCGGACCTGTGGGAACTTCCGATCCCCGCAAGTTCATTGCAGCCGAATCCCAAAGAATCCCTTTCAAGGCGGCTTTATCAAGACCTCCCCTATGGCAGGATGCTTTCAAGAACTGGCCTTTGCCCCCAATTGCCAGCTGGAGAAATTGGTATAAAAGGATACTTGCAGATAATAGCGCCAAGACCAGCAATTGGGACAGCCTCCGCATCGCTTAATGCTTGGAGTTATCCTTGGCCGAGACCCCAAAGAATGAAAATCTTTTGATAGCAGCTTGCCATTTTTGGTCAAACGACGTCAATGCCTTTCTCTTTGGTCATGGCCCAATGTCCCCAACTCTGGTCGATGTGTACATGATCACCGACCTCGACATTTCAGGATCCGTGTACCCCTGGGAATTCAAAGGCTCCATAAGTCTGACAGGAGTGAAGTCAGGAAGTGGATACAAACCATATATCCAGAATCACATGAAAGATGGCCCTCTGAGTGAAGTCGAATACAGGGCGTTCCTGGACATGTGGCTGTGCAGGTTCATTTTCTGTGGTAAAGCCAACGAGCCAACTTTGAATCATATTGCAATGGCTACACGTTTGGTTGCTAGTAATCGCGTTCCTCTTGGAAAATACCTCTTGGGGAGTGTGTATCATATGCTCCATCAGACTATCTCTCAAATGCACACTGGCCAGAAGATACTATGTGTCAACGGCCCTTGGTGGTTTGTGCAGATGTGGCTGCAACTGTACATACACCAGATGGTCAACATTGACCTCAACAACCGGCTTTTCCCTTCATCCAACTACAAAGAAGGGTAAGCTCAAATCACCAGAGGATGCCAAACCCATGGGGAATCTGCTTCAACTATTTCCATTGATCAAAATGTCAGTCAGCTTTTCGAGCTCTTCTTCAGAGGCTTCCCTGATCCTCTTTGGCTCCCTTACCTGAACAATAACAATTTAACTCTCCCCTGTGAATTCTCCTTTGAAACTAGATTCCATGATGCAAGGTCTGTAGAAATCTTTAATATCTTCATCCATCCATGTCCTTTGCCAGCTAGATTTTGTGGAGGGAGGTTAAATCACAGCACTTATGAATATTATCAGCCAAATATGATGGCCCGACAGCTTGGATGTGGCCAAATGCCCCCAGGATTATTTCTTCATGAATTCCTCTAACCCAGAGAGGAAATCAAGGACAGTATACAAGCCAGAAGGGTTTTCGAGTATGAATGCAGCCCAACTCTTTATACCTGGCCTTTCACACCCATAACAACAGCTCATCCCATCTTCATCCCGTGGTGGCAAGAATTTCATGACCAAATCTTCAGTGAGCCAGTGCACTCATTCTGCTTGGAGTTGATGCCTGATTTTCAGCCAACCTCAGAGGTAACACACTTGTCTTTTTCCCTTTGATCAGACATACCTTTCACCACTAACCATGATCTTGATCACTCCTTGCAGAATACAGTGCCTGCCCCTCGAGCCAGGACAATTGCTTATAATGTGGTATATCCAATTTTAGCTCTGGGATTTAAATCCCCAACTCTGGCTCAGCTGATGGCCAGGTATGCTACAATGGACCCAATTCTCTTCAGCTCTACTGCTGATAAGAGAAAAGGCCTATCTCTGATTGCACCTCCAGCTGCCAAAAGGAAAAGAACCACCAAAAAGGTCCCTGTTGAGGTAAGATTTCCCCTTTCTTGAACACAATATTACTCTTATTCTGACAAATTTCATCTTGTGCAATTTCAGACTAGAACCCAGCAGCCATCAACTTCAGAACCTGTCAATGCTTCATCCATTGGTATGACCTTTATTACTTTCCTTTTTCTCCAAAGATCACTATCCACACTGGCATTTACCCTTAATCTGGCATTTGCAGAAGAAATATTGGTGAATCACCCTGTGGAAACCTCTCCCCCTCAGCATGCAAGTTCACCAAGGGCTGAACCATCTTTTGCTCAAGTGGAGATTTTATCTTCATCAGGGACCCAGTCGCCCCCTTCTCAAATAGAAGTGCCAGCTTCACCAGAGATGAACCCATTAATTCAACTAGAAGCTTCAAGCCCTTTAAGGGTTCAATCTCCTCTTGGCCAGGCAGAAATCCCAGTCTTAACAGAGGTAAACCCACCTTCACCTCAGCCAGAAGCCTCAAATTTGCCAGAGAATGCACCAGCCTCTCCTCAAGTGGAAGCTTCAGGTTTACCGAGAGCTCCTCAGACTCCTCTTCCACCAGTGGCCCAAGAAACTCCCCCTGAACCTGAACAAGTCCTTCCCCCAGTTCAGGGAATCAGGCATGAGGCAAGCGCATGCACCCAACTTTGTTACCTTCTTTGAACCAACCATTCCTAACCCGGCAATATTTCTTTTTCAGGATCAAATTCCATCATCATCGAGCTCATTAGTGGTGAATGATCCAGCTGCCGAAACAGGAGATGGAGGGACTCAAAATCAGGCTTTACCAGAGGAAATTCAGGCAAGGCTCAAAGAAATCTTTGCCTGGCTGCAAAAGGATGCTCGAGATCAAATTAGAGATGTCGACCATTTCGAGGAAATGCTCGAACCCATTAGTCAAAAACTCTTTGAAGATGTCAAGGCTTCATTGGAGCCCATCTCTGGTCTGGACATTCATTACGTGGCAATAAAGCGAGCCTTGAAGAGTCAATCTACCCGACCAGCTGTTGAGCAAAAGAAAGCCAACGCTGAACAAGCTGCGAAGGGAGCACAAACCCAAACCGAGAGCCACGAGGAAATGTTGACCAATCTGCAATCTGCTCGCGAATTGAAAATTGCCAGAAAGACTGCGCTGGAGACAGAGCTGAAGAATTTGTCAGCTGAAATAGAAGCTGACGAAAAAAGATAGCCGAGCTCCCTGGACTGATAGAGAAAACCCAAGAGGAAGCATCATCGGCCATAACTAAAGCAAATCAGTGCGAGGCAGAGCTCACCGTCCTGTCCAACACTCAGAAAGATTATCAGGAACGGATGAAGAACATTAATCAGACAATATCAAATGCTTCTAATGTAATTGCAAAGTACTTGAACATTTAGTTGTACTGAGCAATGTGTAACCGAATTAACCGTCCTTGTAATATTTGCCTTTTATAGATTTCATTTTCCTTTTCTCTGCATGACTTTGATCGCAACTCTGAACGACCCATTCGGTAACTAACGGTCAAACAGTGCCACACCTGAATAGCACTCCGACCGCAATCCAGCCGAGCCTGTTAACCGAATATGACTCAGCTTTGAATTCCAAACAACCCGACGGCGATTCGGTTAAGGAAACCTCTCCACCTTCCAAGTTTCTCATGATATGCGCCATGATCCAAGGCCACGATCTTCTCACCAGTCCTATAAATAAAACCGTAGGTGCCCCCAGCTCTTTACCAAGCCTTTAGCCTTCAAATCTTTGCCAACTCAAGCTTTCTTTTCCAATCACCAGAGCAGCCCCAAGAACCATGGCGGGTAACAACAACAGGCGCCGCGTCGCCGACGAGGCGGAAGGAAGCCGCGCCGGCGCGCGTCGGAGGCAGTGAACGCCAACTTTCTTCATGATTTGTCTTAGATTTGCCTCTGTTTCTGACGATCCTCTCTGTTTTAGGCTCATTCAATGGAACCCGTCCCCTGCGCCGGCCATGAACCTGGCCCTGCCGGGCGACTCCTCGGAGTCGAACAGCTACTCCCTGGTGCCCTACGGGGAGGAAGACGCCCTTCGCTTCAAGGCGGAGCGCGACGAGTCTCGGCGTGAGCTGGGAGAAGTCTCCAAGAAGGCCTGCATCGCTGAAATCGAGTGGGAGGACCAGCGCAAACAGTTGCTGGCAACCATCGATGGTATATCCCTTAGATTGCCCCCCATTCCAATTCGTCTTTTGATACTAGACACCATTGTTTTGCAACTTTGCAGCCCGTGACGCCGAGCTTGACCAGTTGAAAATGCTGGTGGAGCAATTGGCTGACAAGGTGAACGCCCGTGGAGACACACCGACGGAGCGCCTTGCCGCGGTGGAAAACCGCGTATACGAGGTGGCTACTCACGGCATCCTCCTGGGCACTACTATGGGCTTAGCCGCCATGACGACGCATACCGGCATCGACTACTCCATCCAACCGCGCGGCTTCCAGGGCGGTGCACCAGAGGACATCGACGAGATTGAGGTCATCCTGGAGTGCCTCGATGGCCACGGCGACGCCATTGCCGAACTAACTCATCCTCAGTCTGTGCTAAACAGGCTTTTCGATTAGATTGTACTAGGGACGTTTGATCTTTGGCAAAAAATAAAGAATTTCAATTTCCATGCTTGTATTGTGATGATTCCTTCGTGTTTGCAACTGCAACCTCTTTTCCTTAAACGCACTTGGGAACTTTTACTTAAGCCGAATGCGCGAAAATAAGTGCCCCTTGGCACAGAAAATCCTCAATTTAGGAATCCGTAAGCACTGTTCAATGAAAACCCCTCGCATTCGGTAGAAAAACCCTGCCGCTTGGTATTCCAGTAACGTACGCCAACCAGTCATCACTCCCAATGCGCTCTCTCAGTCAATAAAATAGCCCCCTGGTGAAATTAATAGAATCCCTACTCCCCCACCTTTACCACATGATGATCCATCAAGGAACAAAGCCCAAGGAGTAATTTCAAGTAAATCAATCGATGGATCATGATGCTCAGTTATAAAATCGGCAGTAACCTGACCTTTTATAGCTTTTGCTGATTCGAACTTCAACTCAAACTCAGATAAAGCTAAGATCCACTTGCCAATCCTTCCATTCAAAATTGGCATAGATAACATATGTTTTATTACATCAAACTTGGAGTATACAACGCATTCGGCATTCAACAAGTAGTGCCGAAACTTTGTACACGAGTAGTACACACAAAAAGCACAACTTTTCTGCAGTCGAATACCTAGTCTCAGGATCAAGTAATTTTCGGCTAATGTACGCTACTACCCGCTCCTTTCCTTCAAATTCTTGTATAAGGGCTGATCCAATGGTTTGGGTATCGGCTGCCACGTACAACTTGAAAGGCTTGTTCAATTGCGGAGGGACCAGCACCAGTGGCTCCTTCATATATTGCTTGACTTCATCAAAAGCCTTTTGTTGTTCGTCGCCCCATATGAACTCCTGATCCTTCTTGAGCTTCAACAACGGAGAAAACGGCAAAACCTTTTGCAACAGATTTGAAATGAACCTTCTCACAAAATTGATCTTGCCAAGTAGCGATTGCAATTCCTTGAGATTGGTTGGAGGGACAACTTCATCGATAGCTTTCATGCTTTTCTTGCCAACCTCAATCCCCCCTTCGTGTACCAGAAATCCCAAGAATTCTCCAGCTGATACTCCAAAAGCACACTTGTTTGGATTCATCTTCAACCCATTCTTTCGGGTGCATTTCAAGGTTCTCTTTACATCCCCCAAGTGTGAGTCATGATTCAAAGATTTGATCACGACATCATCAATGTAAATTTCAACAATTTCGCCGATCAACTCATGAAAGATATAATTCATGGCTCGTTGATAAGTTGCGCCGGCATTTTTCAACCCAAATGTCATGACTATCTACTCGAACAAGCCTATGTGACCAGGACATCTGAAGGCTGTCTTCGATATATCCTCTATTGCCATGAAAATTTGGTTGTACCCTGCATTACCATCCATGAAGCTGATAACTTTATGTCCAGCAGTAGCATCAACCAATAAATCAGCAACAGGCATTGGGTATCCATCCATAGGAGTAGCTCTGTTTAAATCTCTGAAATCTATACAAACCCTCATCTTTCCGTTTTTCTTGTAGACAGGGACGATGTTAGAGATCCACTCCGCATACCTGCATAGCCGAATGAAGTTTGCATCAAGTAATCTCTCAACTCCTTCTTCACATCGGCCAATACCTCGTCTTTGTAGATTTTCCGGGGAGCTTGCTTATAAGGTCTAAAACCAGGCTTGATTGGCAACCGATGCTCAACAATGGAACGATCCAAATCAGGCATCTCCGAATAATCCCAAGCGAAGCAATCTTTATAATTTTTTAACAGCTTAATTAACTCTTCTCTGAAACCCGACTCCAAGTTAGCACTGATAAATGTCGGCCTTGGCTTGTCACCGTTTCCAATATCAACTTCCTCCAATTTGTCAGCCGACATGAATCCTCGCCCCAACTTTCCATCGGTTCCATCAACAGAATTGTCCATTAAAAATTACTATAAGAGACGACTGCTTGAATCGGCTGTTGATCACTGCTGATAGGTTCAACAGGACCTTCACCCCAGTCTTTTCCTGAGAAACAATCAATGCCTTGATATTCCCAGAAAGCTGGTTCAATGTTTGCAATGCTCACTGAATCATCTACTTGGACCACTTCAATATCGTCATATACCCACTGAACGAGTTGTTGATGCATGGTAGATGGGATGCAGCACTTGGCGTGGATCCAGTCCCGCCCAAGCAGCAAGCTATAGGCTCCTTTGCCCTCGATGACAAAGAAGGTCGTGAGCAATGTTTTGGACCCAATCATCAAGTCCACGTGCACGCAGCCTATCTGAAGGATTTCCAGCGAAATCATTCAGAATTATGTTCGTTGGCGTCAAATCCCCGGGGCCCATGCCAAGCTTCCTGAAGGTAGTGTATGGCATCATGTTGACCGCAGCCCCGCCATCGACAAATATCTTGGTCAATGGCTTGCCATTGACGTATCCCTTCAAATATAACGGCCTCATGTGTCGATTCTTGGCCAGTTTGTCGAAGGTGGCCTGCTTGGCTAATACCAGTTGCGCCATCAATCCCCCAAGCTGTTCATCATCATTGATATCCAGGGACGTTTCCTCCTGCACAACTTGGTTAGCGGGAGCCATGAACTCATTCGACAAAAAGTATACCATGCACGCCGGAGCTGAACGACCCGATCCTTCAGGCTTGTCTTTTGGGCGCCACACTTGCTTTCTCTGGATCCCCGCCTGCTTCAATTTTCGGTTCCTCAAGTGCTGAACCCTTCTCTTTTGGCTTTTCCTCAAGCCAGGCGGGCACCACTATCCTTCTTGCCAGATGTACTCGTGTTCTTCTTCTTCTTGATCAGCCCATCTCTGGTCAGCTTGCCTCTTCCTGGGGTGATCAATGACCTCAATTATTTTTTGACGCTGATCGTCATTAGGATGCATCCTTCCAATTCTGTCATGGACGGATAGGTGATTGACAGTCTCCTACCTATATTCAAAGTACTTGTCACTGCACTCAGGGCAGTTCCTCAATGTGGGATGCTTTAAGCCCTCATTCCAGCAGTGTCTGAAGAATGCGCACCCCCAATGCGCACGCTCTTGTTCCCACGTGTATTGCTCCAGTTCTTTCCTGCACGCTTCTTCCTCAAACCTGCGCCTCTCCTCCTCGTGTCTTTTCCTCTGGTAGCGTTCTTTCTACTGCTGACGCTGCCATTTGTTGAGAAGGATGCGCGTGGTTACCCTGGGCTTGGTTCTGGATGATTCCCCAACTTCAACATGGCTCTTGAGGACACGAGGGGCTTCTCTGTGGACCTGTTCCAACGTCACTTGTTGTGCTGGATCCACCGCTCCACCTTGTTTTGCTCTGGCTGATGTCAGGACCTTGACCTTCCCCTTCTCCTCAGCAGTCACCATATTGACAGAAAAGCCAATCATATTTTGAGGGAAAGGATGGCCATCTAGTTTCATCTTATTGTCAAACTTCAGGTGTCCCTAGTGGATAGCCCTCTGGATCCTCATCCTGACGACCTTGCAGTCATTGATGGAGTGAGAATTTCTATCATGGAAGCCACAGTAACGTTTCTCTTTAACCCCATCGAGCCGAAGCATAGAATGCCCTTCAGGCAGTTTGATTCGGCCTTCCTTTACCAAGAACTCAAAAAGCTTGTCAGCTTTGGTGACGTCGAAGTCATATGTGCCCTTGGTTTGCTTGACCCAATGCTGGTTCACAGTCAAAGGCTCCTTGCCCCACATAATCTCAGCGGCGGCCACTTCCTCATCATCATCAGAATCTTCCATCTGGTCAGCCTTCTCGAGGAACTGATTATAGATGTCAGCTATGTCATGATGCTTGTTGAATCTGGTGTCCTTCTTGGACCCATAGGCCTGGTTGCTCATCAGTGACAGCTTTTGAGACAATTGACCTAGGTTGTCAAATTCCATACCAAACAACTTCTCCCGTACGGCCGACAACATTCCTGCAATGGCCATATCAGCCAACTGATCATCTGGTAGAGTCAAAGAGAAGCACATGCCCTTGACTTCCCTGAACCTTCTAAGGAACTCCAGAGGCGTCTCATTGTGCCTCTGTTTTAAAGTAGTCAGATCGATCAGTTTCTTCTCTGTGCTACCACTGAAGTAATGGGTGTGGAACTTTTGTTCTAGCTCCCTCCATGTGCCAACTGACTAGGGAGGCAAAGAAGTAAACCACTGGAACGCCGAGCCCGTCAACGACAGAAGGAAATATCTAACCCTGAACACCTCATCAGCTGAGGCCTCTCCAAGCTGCATCAAATAACGAGCAATGTGCTCCACCGTGCTTGTATCGTCCTGCCCAGAGAACTTCGTAAACTCTATAGGAGGCTTCACCCTTGGCGGCAGGATCACTCTGTAGTACCATTCCGGGAAGGGAGGCGTGTAAGCTGGTCCTTGCATTTTAGGCTTGAGGCCGAATTGATTTTGCATCAGATCGGCCATCTTCTAAACCAGAATACCTCTTCCTGCACTCCTGCAGCTGTGCCGTACCCAGGATTCGGGAGGGCATCAATAGCGCCATAAGCCATGACCTCGTGGTAACCTCCACCGTACATGTTGTCGGGGACAGCCCTAGGGGTCCCCTTAAACAAACTAGGGAATCCCCACTTAAAACCCACAACAAGACAAAGCCAAACGCGCCTCGCTTAAGCACACAGGGCATGGCCCACGCCACGGTGGCCCCGACGGCCCACCAAGGCGGCCCACTCAAAGATCCCCTCAAGCAGGCTCCGCCTCGCTCGAGGGCACATGCCGTCCTCGGGCGGGCTCCGCCCCGTTCGAGGGGGTGCGCTTACCTCGAGCAGGCTCCGCCTCGCTCGAGGGTCCGCTCCGCCCTCGAGCGGGCTCCGCCTCGCTCGAGGGAGCCCCGCACGCGCACGCCCGTTCCCGTACACGGCATTTAATGCCCCGACAACGGCGGGGGCGGCGCCATCATGCGCACGGGGCTCGCGCCCGGTGCGGGTGCACCAACTCCCCGGGAGGGAACCCGTCCCCGCCCGCGTGGGGGAGCGTGCGGCGTGGCCGGTGCCGGTCCGTGACGCCGCGCCGCCTACTCGGCACGGCTAACGCGCCGAGCCCTCGAAGGGGGGCCGGCCACACCCTCGATTTGCTTTCTTGTGACCTTGCAGGGTTAGGTGGAGGCGTTAGGCGGCGGGGCGCCATCCCCGCCCCTTTGTTAACGGCATGGTGGCCGCCCCCGCGAGTACAAACCCACGCCGGGCACTGTGGCGACAGCTCCAACACTGTGGAGCGCGCAGGAACGGGACGCTGCCTTACCTGCCTCTGTACCTCGTACGGACCGACGTCAGCAACTCCCTCGAGCCCGCCTGAAGACATAACGGCCGTCCGCTGCACTCCTACCCTCGAAGCTTCCACTGTTCGGGTACAAGATACGCCATGATGGCCGGATCGCGGCAAGGACCGTCCAGGCGGCTGCCTACTCTACAGTGTAGCACACCACGCTTCCCCACGTAGCTAAATAGTGCGGCATACATGTGATTCACTCTCTCCTTGGCCTATAAAAGGAAGACGAACCCCCTTGCCGCAGGGGAACGAGACAAACAAGTTAGGACGCAACACACCACACACTTGTTCTCCAAATCTCCCGCAAACATCTTCAGCCACTCCACTAGGGACTTGGAAGCCACGCTTCCTCTCCCACCTTGCTTGTAGCTGCCCCACTACAGGCACCCCGGTGCTGAGCAATATAGTGCCACGAGCACGCCACTGCTGGATGTACGGCCCCTTGGCCGGAACCAGGATAAACTCTATGTCTCTGATTGCTTAGCATCGACCATTGAGGGATAGACCTCGGCGCTCATCACTGGTTAGTGTCGGGACCACTTTCCGCACCGACAGTTGGCGCCCACCGTGGGGCAATCAAGCGCCCAAGGTCAATCCACCGTCAACTCCCTCCATGGTGATCCGCACTGAGTATCGCGGTACGCGTTACTGCATGGGCAGCTCGGACCCCCTCCCCGCCGGTTTTGAAATCCGGTTCAGGGGCCTGAACTTTCAGGCCATGGGGAACGGCTACCTGATGCGCCTCACCAACCGTGAGGAGCTCCGTGCGCGGCGCCAGGCCGGGTCCACGCCGTGGTCCCGCCGCGCGCGCCGCCACAACGCGCGACGCCCGCCGGCACGGATGCCGCGGGCCCGTCAACGCCACGGCGCCGCCGCCAATCCGGCCGGCGTTCACGCCGGGCGCGGTCCGGCGGCGGCAAGGCCGAGCGCGCCCGCCTCTCAACGCGGCGCACCCGTCAGCACAACAACCACCGCCCTGACGGTGCAGCGCACGGTCTCTGGGCCGCGCTTCCCCATCGGTCTTCGCCGTGCCACGACGGCCTACAACGCTGACGTCAACACGACGATGCGCCGGGTTCCCCCTGACCGTCACGTCTTCGTCGCCAGGGACCCTGGCGCCTCCGCGGGCGATGAGTCGTCTCTGGGCTCCCTTGACACGTTGCCACCCGCCAACCTCCACGGGTACGCGGAGTGGGACTTCTCAGGCGTGCCGGACCCAGCCATGTTCAGGCGCTTTCTCGACGCCACGGACTACTGGTTCGGGTGCTCCGACGATTCCAGCACCGGGAGCTACGACCCCGAGCGGGAATGCTGTGTCGTCATCGCCAACGACCCAGCAAACGCCACCGGAGCAGTGGGCGCTGGTGACGGGGAGGTCACGCCCGCCCCAGGCATCGCCCCGCGCTTGGCTGCAGGTCCGAGCACCCCTGCTGGGGCCAACGTCGACGTGCAGCTAGCCCAAGCTCGTGAGCTCGAGGCCAAGCAGGGCACCAAGTCCAGGGAGCCCCACCGGAAGGACAAGCGGGGAAAGAAAGGGAAGAAGCCGCGCCGCGAGGCGCGCGAGAAGGGGCGCGACGGCGATGATGCCGAGGCCCTTGCTGTTGACCCGGCTCGACGGGGCCCTCGACCGGCCCTCGAGGTCCGGGGGTGTTTGACGACATGCTGAAGAAGCCATGTCCATACCACAAGACCCCAGTAAACCACACCCTTGAGCAATGCGACATGCTCAAGAAGTTCTACGGCCGCGCCGTCGCGTAGGACGCGGAGGCCAAGAAGGACGGAGGAGATGGCGACGCCGGCGGCTTCCCCGCTGTGGAGAACGTATTCCTCATCTTCGGGGGACCCACCGTCGACATGTCAACCCGCCAGCGCAAGCGGGAGCGCCACGAGGTCCTCGTCGCGGAGAAGGCGCCTCCCTCCTTCCTCGACTGGTCGGAGGACGCCATCACCTTCAGCCGGGAAGACCACCCGAACTGCATCCCCAACCTAGGCCAGTACCCACTGGTGGTCGACCCGATCATTGGGAACGCGCGGTTCTCAAAAGTCTTGATGGACGAAGGCAGTAGCCTCAACATCCTCTACGCGCATACGCTGCGTCTGTTGGGGATCGAGTTGGACCAGCTGCACTCCAGCACGACGCCGTTCCATGGCGTCGCGCCCGGCAAGCGTGTCCAGCCCCTCGTGCAGATCGACCTGCCAGTTTGGTTCGGCACTGCGAAGAATTTCCGCAAGGAAACACTCACCTTCGAGGTGGTGGGGTTCAAGGGCGCCTATCACACCATACTTGGGCGGCCCTGCTACACCAAGTTCATGGCGGTCCCCAATTACACCTACCTGAAGAGGAAGATGCTGGGACCAAACGGCGTCATCACCGTGGGCTCGTCCATCGAGCACACATTCGACTGCGACGTCGAGTGCGTGGAGCACGCGGAAGCACTGGCGCTGGATGAAGCGCTGGTGACCACATTGGAGAAGATGGTCAACGAGGACCTCGACTCCACCGCCAAGAACACCGGCAACTTCGAGGCCGCGGAGCAGACCAAGGAGGTGCCCCTCGACCCCGCTGCCCCCGAGGGCAAGGCGTTGAGGGTCAGCTCCACCCTCGATCCAAAATAGGAAGTGGTGCTCGTCAACTTCCTCCGCGCCAACGCCGACATCTTCGCGTGGAGCCCCTCGGATATGCCAGGCATCCCGAGGGAAGTCGCCGAGCACTCCCTTGACATCCTGCTTCATGCTCATGCCGTGCAACAACGGCTCCGCCGTTTCGACGAGGAGCGGTAGCGGGCGATCGGAGCGGAGGTGCGGAAGCTTCTCGAGGCCGGGTTCATCAAGGAAGTGTTCCACCCAACGTGGCTAGCAAACCCTGTACTTGTAAAGAAAAAGAACGGGAAGTGGAGGATGTGTATAGACTACACTAGTCTTAATAAAGCATGTCCTAAGGTTCCTTTTCCTTTGCCACGCATTGATCAAATTGTTGATTCAACGGCTGGTTGTGAGCTGCTTTGCTTCCTTGATGCCTACTCCGGGTATCACCAAATAAAGATGAAGGAGTCCGACCAGCTCGCGACTTCGTTCATCACACTGTTCGGGATGTTCTGTTATGTCACGATGTCGTTCGGCCTCCGAAACGCGGGTGCAACGTATCAACGCTACATGCAACACGTTTTCGGGGATCACATCGGGCGGACGGTCGAGGCGTACGTAGACGACATCGTCGTAAAGACCAGGAAGGCGGACGACCTGGTTGGCGATCTTAGCATCGCATTCGGCTGCTTACGGGCCAATGGAGTCAAACTAAACCCCGAGAAATGTGTCTTTGGGGTGCCGTGGGGCATGCTCCTAGGATACATTGTCTCCCAACGGGGTATCGAGGCCAACCCCGAGAAGGTTGCGGCCCTCGAGCGGATGGGCCCGATTCGGGACCTCAAAGGGTTGCAAAAGGTGCTGGGGTGCCTTGCCGCTTTGAGCCGCTTCATCTCGCGGTGCAGCGCACGGTCTCCGGGCCGCGCTTCCCCATCGGTCTTCGCGGTGCCACGACGGCCTACAACGCCGACGTCAACACGACGATGCGCCGGGTTCCCCCTGGCCGTCACATCTTCGTCGCCAGGGACCCTGGCGCCTCCGCGGGCGATGAGTCGTCTCTGGGCTCCCTTGACGCGTTGCCACCCGCCAACCTCCACGGGTACGCGGAGTGGGACTTCTCCGGCGTGCCGGACCCAGTCATGTTCAGGCGCTTTCTCGATGCCACGGACTACTGGTTCGGGTGCTCCGACGATTCCAGCACCGGGAGCTACGACCCCGCGCGGGAATGCTGCGTCGTCATCGCCAACGACCCAGCAAACGCCACCGGAGCAGTGGGCGCTGGTGACGGGGAGGTCACGCCCGCCCCAGGCATTGCCCCGCGCTTGGCTGCAGGACCGAGCACCCCTGCTGGGGCCAACGTCGACGCGCAGCTAGCCCAAGCTCGTGAGCTCGAGGCCAAGCTGGTGGAGGAATATCGAACGGTGCGGCTGCTCCGCGCCTCAATGGCTGGGGAAGCCTCCGCGCACGGTGAACGCGCGCGGGAGCTGGGCAAACAGGCCCGCGACCGCATCAACACCGACTTTAACGTCGACAACCCGGATGCGCCTCCGCGGGCAAGTCAGAAGCTCATTGCCGCCGCAACGTTGCTACGAGCAATGCCAGCCCCCGCGAGGTGCAGGCTCTCATCGAGCAGGCGGCCGTCCAGCAGGCCGAAAGCTCAGCGTCACGCATTCGCCAACAAGGGGATGCACGAGGCGATGGTGCCGCACAGGGGGGCGAACCCTCTGTCCATGCAGGTGAAGCAGCGGAGCGACCCGCCAACCCGGGACGCACGCCAGCCAAGGAGCGGCTCCTCGACATGCGCGGGCGGCGGGACGGCGACGCCCGCAACATCATCAACGCCGGCGCACGAGCAAGGTGGATGCGCGAGCGGCGGCAGGCTACCACCCTCGACGGGGTGGACGCTACGACAGCGACGAAGACAGTTCTCCGACGCCGGAACCCCCGGGGACCCGTGTGTTCAGCCGGGAGATCCGCGCGGCAGCCTTCGCCCAACGCTTCCGCCAGCCCTCGACCATCGTCAAGTACAATGGGGAGACGGATCCCCGCGTGTGGCTCAACGACTACCGCCTGGCGTGCCAGCTGGGCGGGGCCACCAGTGACGAGGTCATCATCCGCAACCTGCCCCTACACCTCGGCGATTCAGCCCGGACGTGGCTCGAGCACCTGCCCGCCAGCCAGATCCACAACTGGGACGATCTGGTCCGCACGACCGTGGGTAACTTCCAAGGCACGTTCGTGCGCCCTGGGAATTCCTGGGACCTGCGTTCCTGCACTCAAAAGCCCGGCGAGTCGCTCCGGGACTTCATACGGCGCTTCTCCAAGCGCTGTACGGAGCTCCCAAGCGTGGCGCAATCTGAGATTGTGCACGCCTTCCTCGAGGGCACCACGTGCCGGGACCTCGTGCGAGAGCTGGGACGCAGCCCGCCTGCGGACTCCAACGAGCTGTTCGACATCGCCACCAGTTTCGCCTCAGGAGATGAGGCTGTGGTGGCAATCTTTGACGGCAAGAAGGGCAAGCGCTCGGACGATGCGCTCGCGGAGGGCACCAAGTCCAGGGAGCCCCACCGGAAGGACAAGCGGGGCAAGAAAGGGAAGAAGCCGCGCCGCGAGGCGTGCGAGCAGGGGCGCGACGGCGATGATGCCGAGGCCCTTGCTGTTGACCCGGCTCGACAGGGCCCTCTACCGGCCCTCGAGGTCCGGGGGTGTTTGACGACATGCTGAAGAAGCCATGTCCATACCACAAGACCCCAGTAAACCACACCCTTGAGCAATGCGACATGCTCAAGAAGTTCTACGGCCGCGCCGTCGCGAAGGACGCGGAGGCCAAGAAGGACGGAGGAGATGGCGACGCCGGCGGCTTCCCCGCTGTGGAGAACGTATTCCTCATCTTCGGGGGACCCACCGTCGACATGTCAACCCGCCAGCGCAAGCGGGAGCGCCACGAGGTCCTCGCCGCGGAGAAGCCGCCTCCCTCCTTCCTCGACTGGTCGGAGGACGCCATCACCTTCAGCCGGGAAGACCACCCGAACCGCATCCCCAACCCAGGCCAGTACCCACTGGTGGTCGACCCGATCATTGGGAACGCGCGGTTCTCAAAAGTCTTGATGGACGGAGGCAGTAGCCTCATCATCCTCTACGCGCATACGCTGCGTCTGTTGGGGATCGAGTTGGACTAGCTGCAGTCCAGCACGACGTCGTTCCATGGCGTCGCACCCGGCAAGCGTGTCCAGCCCCTCGGGCAGATCGAGCTGCCGGTTTGGTTCGGCACTGCGAAGAATTTCCGCAAGGAAACACTCACCTTCGAGGTGGTGGGGTTCAAGGGCGCCTATCACGCCATACTTGGGCGGCCCTGCTACGCCAAGTTCATGGCGGTCCCCAATTACACCTACCTGAAGATGAAGATGCCGGGACCAAACGGCGTCATCACCGTGGGCTCGTCCATCGAGCACGCATTCGACTGCGACGTCGAGTGCGTGGAGCACGCGGAAGCACTGGCGCTGGATGAAGCGCTGGTGACCACATTGGAGAAGATGGTCAACGAGGACCTCGACTCCACCGCCAAGCACACCGGCAACTTCGAGGCCGCGGAGCAGACCAAGGAGGTGCCCCTCGACCCCGCTGCCCCCGAGGGCAAGGCGTTGAGGGTCAGCTCCACCCTCGATCCACAATAGGAAGTGGTGCTCGTCGACTTCCTCCGCGCCAACGCCGACATCTTCGCGTGGAGCCCCTCGGATATGCCAGGCATCCCGAGGGAAGTCGCCGAGCACTCCCTTGACATCCTGCCTCATGCTCATGCCGTGCAACAACGGCTCAGCCGTTTCGACGAGGAGCGGCGGCGGGCGATCGGAGCGGAGCTGCGGAAGCTTCTCGAGGCCGGGTTCATCAAGGAAGTGTTCCACCCAACGTGGCTAGCAAACCCTGTACTTGTAAAGAAAAAGAACGGGAAGTGGAGGATGTGTATAGACTACACTAGTCTTAATAAAGCATGTCCTAAGGTTCCTTTTCCTTTGCCACGCATTGATCAAATTGCTGATTCAACGGCTGGGTGTGAGCTGCTTTGCTTCCTTGATGCCTACTCCGGGTATCACCAAATAAAGATGAAGGAGTCCGACCAGCTCGCGACTTCGTTCATCACGCCGTTCGGGATATTCTGTTACGTCACGATGCCGTTCGGCCTCCGAAACGCGGGTGCAACGTATCAACGCTGCATGCAACACGTTTTCGGGGATAACATCGGGCGGACGGTCGAGGCGTACGTAGACGACATCGTCGTAAAGACCAGGAAGGCAGACGACCTGGTTGGCGATCTTAGCATCGCATTCGGCTGCTTACGGGCCAATGGAGTCAAACTAAATCCCGAGAAATGTGTCTTTGGGGTGCCGCGGGGCATGCTCCTAGGATACATTGTCTCCCAACGGGGTATCGAGGCCAACCCCGAGAAGGTTGCGGCCCTCGAGCGGATGGGCCCGATTCGGGACCTCAAAGGGGTGCAAAAGGTGCTGGGGTGCCTTGCCGCTTTGAGCTGCTTCATCTCGCGGTGCAGCGCACGGTCTCCAAGCCGCGCTTCCCCATCGGTCTTCGCGGTGCCACGACGGCCTACAACGCCGACGTCAACACGACGATGCGCCGGGTTCCCCCTGGCCGTCACGTCTTCGTCGCCAGGGACCCTGGTGCCTCCGCGGGCGATGAGTCGTCTCTGGGCTCCCTTGACGCATTGCCACCCGCCAACCTCCACGGGTACGTGGAGTGGGACTTCTCCGGCGTGCCGGACCTAGTCATGTTCAGGCGCTTTCTCGACGCCACGGACTACTGGTTCGGGTGCTCCGACGATTCCAGCACCGGGAGCTACGACCCCGCGCGGGAATGCTGCGTCGTCATCGCCAACGACCTAGCAAACGCCACCGGAGCAGTGGGCGCTGGTGACGGGGAGGTCACGCACGCCCCAGGCATCGCCCCGCGCTTGGCTGCAGGACCGAGCACCCCTGCTGGGGCCAACGTCGTCGCGCAGCTAGCCCAAGCTCGTGAGCTCGAGGCCAAGCTGGTGGAGGAATATCGAACGGTGCGGCTGCTCCGCGCCTCAATGGCTAGGGAAGCCTCCGCGCACAGTGAACGCGCGCGGGAGCTGGGCAAGCAAGCCCGCGACCGCATCAACACCGACTTTAACGTCGACAACCCGGACGCACCTCCGCGGGCAAGTCAGAAGCTCAATGCCGCCGCAACGTTGCTACGAGCAATGCCGGGCCCCGCGAGATGCAGGCTCTCATCGAGCAGGCGGCCGTCCAGCAGGCCGAAAGCTCAGCGTCACGCATTCACCAACAAGGGGATGCACGAGGCGACGGGGCCGCACAGGGGGGGCGAACCCTCGGTCCATGCAAGTGAAGCAGCGGAGCGACCCGCCAACCCGGGACGCACGCCAGCCAAGGAGCGGCTCCTCGACACGCGCAGGGCGCTGGACGGCGACGCCCGCAACATCATCAACGCCCGGCGCACGAGCAAGGTGGATGCGCGAGCGGCGGAAGGCTACCACCCTCGACGGGGTGGACGCTACGACAGCGACGAAGACCGTTCTCCGACGCCGGAACCCCCGGGGACCCGTGTGTTCAGCCGGGAGATCCGCGCGGCAGCCTTCGCCCAACGCTTCCGCCAGCCCTCGACCATCGTCAAGTACAACAGGGAGACGGATCCCGCGTGTGGCTCAACGACTACCGCCTGGCGTGCCAGCTGGGCGGGGCCACCAGTGACGAGGTCATCATCCGCAACCTGCCCCTACACCTCGGCGATTCAGCCTGGACGTGGCTCGAGCACCTGCCCGCCAGCCAGGTCCACAACTGGGACAATCTGGTCCGCACGATCATGGGTAACTTCCAAGGCACGTACGTGCGCCCTGGGAATTCCTGGGACCTGCGTTCCTGCACTCAAAAGCCCGGCGAGTCGCTCCGGGACTTCATACGACACTTCTCCAAGCGCTGTACGGAGCTCCCAAGCGTGGCGCAATCTGAGATTGTGCATGCCTTCCTCGAGGGCACCACGTGCCGGGACCTCGTGCGAGCCGGGACGCGGCCCCGCCCGCGGACTCCAACGAGTGACTCGACATCGCCACCGGTTTCGCCTCGGGAGAGGAGGGCGTGGGGGCAATCTTTGACGGCAAGAAGGGCAAGCGCTCGGACGATGCGCCCGCGGAGGGCACCAAGTCCGGGGAGCCCCACCGGAAGGACAAGCGGGGCAAGAAAGGAAGAAGCCGCGCCGCGGCGTGCGGCGGGGGCGCGACGGCGATGATGCCGAGGCCCTTGCTTGTTGGCCGGCTCGACGGGGCCCTCGGCCGGCCCTCGAGGTCCGGGGGTGTTTGACGACATGCTGAAGAAGCCATGTCCATACCACATGACCCCAGTAAACCACACCCTTGAGTAATGCGACATGCTCAAGAAGTTCTACGGCCGCGCCGTCGCGAAGGACGCGGAGGTCAAGAAGGACGGAGGAGATGGCGACGCCGGCGGCTTTCCCGCTGTGGAGAACGTATTCCTCATCTTCGGGGGACCCACCGTCGACATGTCAACCCGCCAGCGCAAGCGGGAGCGCCACGAGGTCCTCGCCGCGGAGAAGGCGCCTCCCTCCTTCCTCGACTGGTCGGAGGACGCCATCACCTTCAGCCGGGAAGACCACCCGAACCGCATCCCCAACCCAGGCCAGTACCCACTTATGGTCGACCCAATCATTGGGAACGCGCGGTTCTCAAAAGTCTTGATGGACGGAGGCAGTAGCCTCAACATCCTCTACGCGCATACGCCGCGTACGGTTGGGAGATCGAGTTGGACCAGGTCGCACTCCCGGCACGACGCGCGTTCCATGGCATCGCGCCCCGGCAAGCGTGTCCAGCCCCTCGGGCAGATCGACCTGCCGGTTTGGTTCGGCACTGCGAAGAATTTCCGCAAGGAAACACTCACCTTCGAGGTGGTGGGGTTCAAGGGCGCCTATCACGCCATACTTGGGCGGCCTCGCTACGCCAAGTTCATGGCGGTCCCCAATTACACCTACACGAAGATGAAGATGCGGGACCAAATGGCGTCATCACGCGTGGGCTCGTCCATCGAGCACGCATTCGGCTGCGACGTCGAGTGCGTGGAGCACGCGGAAGCACCGGCGTTGGATGAGGCGGCGGGTGACCACATTGGAGAAGATGGTCAACGAGGACCTCGACTCCACCGCCAAGCACACCGGCAACTTCGAGGCCGCGGAGCGAGACCAAGGAGGGTGCCCCTCGACCCCCCGCGCCCCGAGGGGCAAGGCGTTGAGGGTCAGCTCTACCCTCGATCCAAAATAGGAAGTGGTGCTCGTCGACTTCCTCCACGCCAACGCCGACATCTTCACGTGGAGCCCCTCGGATATGCCAGGCATCCCGAGGGAAGTCGCCGAGCACTCCCTTGACATCCTGCCTCATGCTCATGCCGTGCAACAACGGCTCCGCCGTTTCGACGAGGAGCGGCGGCGGGCGATCGGAGCGGAGCTGCGGAAGCTTCTCGAGGCCGGGTTCATCAAGGAAGTGTTCCACCCAACATGGCTAGCAAACCCTGTACTTGTAAAGAAAAAGAACGGGAAGTGGAGGATGTGTATAGACTACAGTAGTCTTAATAAAGCATGTCCTAAGGTTCCTTTTCCTTTGCCACGCATTGATCAAATTGTTGATTCAACGGCTGGATGTGAGCTGCTTTGCTTCCTTGATGCCTACTCCGGGTATCACCAAATAAAGATGAAGGAGTCCGACCAGCTCGCGACTTCGTTCATTACGCCGTTCGGGATGTTCTGTTACGTCACGATGCCGTTCGGTCTCCGAAACGCGGGTGCAACGTATCAACGCTGCATGCAACACGTTTTTGGGGATCACATCAGGCGGACGGTCGAGGCGTATGTAGACGACATCGTCGTAAAGACCAGGAAGGCGGACGACCTGGTTGGCGATTTTAGCATCGCATTCGGTACGCTTACGGAGCCAATGGAGTCAAACTAAACCCCGAGAAATATGTCTTTGGGGTGCCGCGGGGCATGCTCCTAGGATACATTGTCTCCCAACGGGGTATCGAGGCCAACCCCGAGAAGGTTGCGGCCCTCGAGCGGATAGGCCCGATTCGGGACCTCAAAGGGGTGCAAAAGGTGCTGGGGTGCCTTGCCTCTTTGAGCCGCTTCATCTCGCGGTGCAGCGCACGGTCTCCGGGCCGCGCTTCCCCTTCGGTCTTTGTGGTGCCACGACGGCCTACAACGCCGACGTCAACACGACGATGCGCCGGGTTCCCCCTGGCCCTCACGTCTTCGTCGCCAGGGACCCTGGCGCCTCCGCGGGCGATGAGTCGTCTCTGGGCTCCCTTGACGCGTTGCCACACGCGACCTCCACGGGTACGTGGAGTGGGACTTCTCCCGGCGTGCCGGACGGTCATGTTCGGGCGCTTTCTCGACGCCACGGACCCTGCGGTTCGGGTGCTCCGACGATTCCAGCACCGGGAGTTACGACCCCGCGCGGGAATGCTGCGTCGTCATCGCCAACGACCCAGCAAACACCACCGGAGCAGTGGGCGCTTGTTACGGGGAGGTCACGCCCGCCCCAGGCATCGCCCCGCGCTTGGCTGCAGGACCGAGCACCCCTGCTGGGGCCAACGTCGACACGCAGCTAGCCCAAGCTCGTGAGCTCGAGGCCAAGCTGGCGGAGGAATATCGAACGGTGTGGCTGCTCCGCGCCTCAATGGATGGGGAAGCCTCCGCGCACAGCGAACGCGCGCGGGAGCTGGGCAAACAGGCCCGCGACCGCATCAACGCCGACTTTAACGTCGACAACCCGGACGCGCCTCCGCGGGCAGAGTCGAAGCTCATTGCCGCCGCAACATTTGCTACGAGCAATGCCGGCCCCCGCGAGGTGCGGGGCTCTCATCGAGCGAGGGCGGCGCGTCCGGCGGCCGAAAGCTCGGCGTCACGCATTCGCCAACAAGGGGGATGCACGGGCGGCGGGGGCCGCACGGGGGCGAACCCTCGGTCCATGCAGGTGAAGCAGCGGAGCGACCCGCCAACCCGGGACGCACGCCAGCAAATGAGCGGCTCCTCGACACGCGCAGGGCGCTGGACGGTGACGCCCGCAACATCATCAACGCCCGGCGCACGAGCAAGGTGGATGCGCGAGCAGCGGCAGGCTACCACCCTCGACGGGGTGGACGCTATGACAGCGACGAAGACCGTTCTCCGACGCCGGAATCCCCGGGACCCGTGTGTTCAGCCGGGAGATCCGCGCGGCAGCCTTCCCCCAATGCTTCCGCCAGCCCTCGACCATCGTCAAGTACAACGGGGAGACGGATCCCCGCGTGTGGATCAACGACTACCGCCTGGCGTGCCAGCTGGGCGGGGCGACCAGTGACGAGGTCATCATCCGCAACCTGGCCCTACACCTCGGCGAGTCGGCCGGACGTGGCTCGAGCACCTGCCCGCCAGCCAGATCCACAAGCCTGGGACGATCTGGTCCGCACGTTCGTGGGTAACTTTCAAGGCACGTACGTGCGCCCCGGGAATTCTGCGGGACCTGCGTTCCTGCACTCAAAAGCCGGCCGAGTCGCTCCGGGACTTCATACGGCGCTTCTCCAAGCGACGTACGGAGCTCCCAAGCGTGGCGCAATCCGAGATTGTGCACGCCTTCCTCGAGGGCACCACGTGCGGGACCTTGTGCGAGAGGCGGGACGCGGCCGCGCTGCGGACTCCAACGAAAGCGTTCGACATCGCCACCGGTTTCGCCTCGGGGAGAGGAGGCTGTGGGGGCGATCTTTGACGGTAAGAAGGGCAAGCGCTCGGACGATGCGCCCGCGGAGGGCACCAAGTCCAGGGAGCCCCACCGGAAGGACAAGCGGGGCAAGAAAGGGAAGAAGCCGCGCCGTGAGGCGCGCGAGCAGGGGCGCGACGGCGATGATGCCGAGGCCCTTGCTGTTGACCCGGCTCGACGGGGCCCTCGACCGACCCTCGAGGTCCGGGGGTGTTTGACGACATGCTGAAGAAGCCATGTCCATACCACAAGAACCCAGTAAACCACACCCTTGAGCAATGTGACATGATCAAGAAGTTCTACGGCCGCGCCGCCGTGAAGGACGCGGAGGCCAAGAAGGACGGAGGAGATGGCGACGCCGGTGGCTTCCCGCCGTGGAGAACGTATTCCTCATCTTCGGGGGACCCACCGTCGACATGTCAACCCGCCAGCGCAAGCGGGAGCGCCACGAGGTCCTCCCCGCGGAGAAGGAGCCTCCCTCCTTCCTCGACTGGTCGGAGGACGCCATCACCTTCAGCCGGGAAGACCACCCGAACCGCATCCCCAACCCAGGCCAGTACCCACTGGTGGTCGACCCGATCATTGGGAACGCGCGGTTCTCAAAAGTCTTGATGGATGGAGGCAATAGCCTCAACATCCTCTACGCGCATACGTTGCATCTGTTGGGGATCGGGTTGGACCAGTTGCAGCCCAGCACGACGCCGTTCCATGGCGTCGCGCCCGGCAAGCGTGTCCAGCCCCTTAGGCAGATCGACTTGCCGGTTTGGTTCGGCACTGCGAAGAATTTCCGCAAGGAAACACTCACCTTCGAGGTTGTGGGGTTCAAGGGCGCCTATCACACCATACTTGGGCGGCCCTGCTACGCCAAGTTCATGGCGGTCCCCAATTACACCTACCTGAAGATGAAGATGACGGGACCAAACGGCGTCATCACCGTGGGCTCGTCCATCGAGCACGCGTTCGACTGCGATGTCGAGTGCGTGGAGCACGTGGGAGCACTGGCACTGGATGAAGCGCTGGTGACCACATTGGAGAAGATGGTCAACGAGGACCTCGACTCCACCGCCAAGCACACCGGCAACTTCGAGGCCGCGGAGCAGACCAAGGAGATGCCCCTCGACCCCGCTGCCCCCGAGGGCAAGGCGTTGAGGGTCAGCTCCACCCTCGATCCAAAATAGGAAGTGGTGCTCGTCGACTTCCTCCACGCCAATGCCGACATCTTCGCGTGGAGCCCCTCGGATATGCTAGGCATCCCGAGGGAAGTCGCCGAGCACTCCCTTGACATCCTGCCTCATGCTCATGCCGTGCAACAACGGTTCCGCCGTTTCGACGAGGAGCGGCGGCGGGCGATCGGAGCGGAGCTGCGGAAGCTTCTCGAGGCCGGGTTCATCAAGGAAGTGTTCCACCCAACGTGGCTAGCAAACCCTGTACTTGTAAAGAAAAAGAACGGGAAGTGGAGGATGTGTATAGACTACACTAGTCTTAATAAAGCATGTCCTAAGGTTCCTTTTCCTTTGCCACGCATTGATCAAATTGTTGATTCAACGGTGGGTGTGGTGCTTTGCTTCCTTGATGCCTACTAAGGGTATCACCAAATAAAGATGAAGGAGTCCGACCAGCTCGCGACTTCGTTCATTACGCCGTTCGGGATGTTCTGTTACGTCACGATGCCGTTCGGCCTCCGAAACGTGGGTGCAACGTATCAACGCTGCATGCAACACGTTTTTGGGGATCACATCGGGCGGACGGTCGAGGCGTATGTAGACGACATCGTCGTAAAGACCAGGAAGGCGGACGACCTGGTTGGCGATTTTAGCATCGCATTCGGCTGCTTACGGGCCAATGGAGTCAAACTAAACCCCGAGAAATATGTCTTTGGGGTGCCGCGGGGCATGCTCCTAGGATACATTGTCTCCCAACGGGGTTTCGAGGCCAACCCCGAGAAGGTTGCGGCCCTCGAGCGGATAGGCCCGATTCGGGACCTCAAAGGGGTGCAAAAGGTGCTGGGGTGCCTTGCCGCTTTGAGCCGCTTCATCTCGCGGTGCAGCGCACGGTCTCCGGGCCGCGCTTCCCCTTCGGTCTTTGCGGTGCCACGACGGCCTACAATGCTGACGTCAACACGACGATGCGCCGGGTTCCCCTGGCCCTCACGTCTTCGTCGCCAGGGACCCTGGCGCCTCCGCGGGCGATGAGTCGTCTCTGGGCTCCCTTGACGCGTTGCCACCTGCCAACCTCCACGGGTACGCGGAGTGGGACTTCTCCGGCGTGCCGGACCCAGTCATGTTCAGGCGCTTTCTCGACGCCACGGACTACTGGTTCGGGTGCTCCGACGATTCCAGCACCGGGAGCTACGACCCCGCGCGGGAATGTTGTGTCGTCATCGCCAACGACCCAGCAAACGCCACCGGAGCAGTGGGCGCTTGTGACGGGGAGGTCACGCCCGCCCCAGGCATCGCCCCGCGCTTGGGCTGCGGGGCCAGAGCACCCCTCGCCGGGGCCAATGTCGACGCGCAGCTAGCCCAAGCTCGTGAGCTCGAGGCCAAGCTGGCGGAGGAATATCGAACGGTGCGGCTGCTCCGCGCCTCAATGGCTGGGGAAGCCTCCGCGCACGCCGAACGCGCGCGGGGAGGGCGGGCAAACGAGGGGCGACTGCATCAACGCCGACTTTAACGTCGACAACCAGGACGCGCCTCCGCGGGCAAGTCAGAAGCTCATTGCCGCCGCAACATTGCTACGAGCAATGCCGGCCCCCGCGAGGTGCAGGCTCTCATCGAGCAGGCGGCCGTCCAGCAGGCCGAAAGCTCAGCGTCACGCATTCGCCAACAAGGGGATGCACGAGGCGACGGGGCCGCACAGGGGGGCGAACCCTCGGTCCATGCAGGTGAAGCAGCGGAGCGACCCGCCAACCCGGGACGCACGCCAGCCAATGAGCGGCTCCTCGACACGCGCAGGGCGCTGGACGGTGACGCCCGCAACATCATCAACGCCCGGCGCACGAGCAAGGTGGATGCGCGAGCAGCGGCATGCTACCACCCTCGACGGGGTGGACGCTACGACAGCGACGAAGACCGTTCTCCGATGCCGGAACCCCCGGGACCCGTGTGTTCAGCCGGGAGATCCGCGCGGCAGCCTTCCCCCAACGCTTCCGCCAGCCCTCGACCATCGTCAAGTACAACGGGGAGACGGATCCCCGCGTGTGGATCAACGACTACCGCCTGGCGTGCCAGCTGGGCGGGGCCACCAGTGACGAGGTCATCATCCGCAACCTGGCCCTACACCTCGGCGATTCAGCCCGGACGTGGCTCGAGCACCTGCCCGCCAGCCAGATCCACAACTGGGACGATCTGGTCCGCACGTTCGTGGGTAACTTCCAAGGCACGTACGTGCGCCCTGGGAATTCTTGGGACCTGCGTTCCTGCACTCAAAAGCCCGGCGAGTCGCTCTGGGACTTCATACGGCGCTTCTCCAAGCGCTGTACGGAGCTCCCAAGCGTGGCGCAATCTGAGATTGTGCACGCCTTCCTCGAGGGCACCACGTGCCGGGACCTTGTGCGAGAGGCGGGACGCGGCTTGCTGCCCGGACTCCAACGAGCTGTTCGACATCGCCACCAGTTTCGCCTCAGGAGAGGAGGCTGTGGGGGCGATCTTTGACGGTAAGAAGGGCAAGCGCTCGGACGATGCGCCCGCGGAGGGCACCAAGTCCAGGGAGCCCCACCGGAAGGACAAGCGGGGCAAGAAAGGGAAGAAGCCGCGCCGTGAGGCGCGCGAGCAGGGGCGCGACGGCGATGATGCCGAGGCCCTTGCGCCGGTGACCGGCTCGACGGGGCCCTCGACCGACCCTCGAGGTCCGGGGGTGTTTGACGACATGCTGAAGAAGCCATGTCCATACCACAAGAACCCAGTAAACCACACCCTTGAGCAATGTGACATGCTCAAGAAGTTCTACTGTCGCGCCGCCGCGAAGGACGCGGAGGCCAAGAAGGACGGAGGAGATGGCGACGCCGGCGGCTTCCCGCCGTGGAGAACGTATTCCTCATCTTCGGGGGACCCACCGTCGACATGTCAACCCGCCAGCGCAAGCGGGAGCGCCACGAGGTCCTTCCCTCGGAGAAGGAGCCTCCCTCCTTCCTCGACTGGTCGGAGGACGCCATCACCTTCAGCCGGGAAGACCACCCGAACCGCATCCCCAACCCAGGCCAGTACCCACTGGTGGTCGACCCGATCATTGGGAACGCGGAGTTCTCAAAAGTCTTGATGGATGGAGGCAATAGCCTCAACATCCTCTACGCACATACGTTGCGTCTGTTGGGGATCGGGTTGGACCAGCTGCAGCCCAGCACGACGCCGTTCCATGGCGTCGCGCCCGGCAAGCGTGTCCAGCCCCTTAGGCAGATCGACTTGCCGATTTGGTTCGGCACTGTGAAGAATTTCCGCAAGGAAACACTCACCTTCGAGGTGGTGGGGTTCAAGGGCGCCTATCACACCATACTTGGGCGGCCCTGCTACGCCAAGTTCATGGCGGTCCCCAATTACACCTACCTGAAGATGAAGATGCCGGGACCAAACGGCGTCATCACCGTGGGATCGTCCATCGAGCACACATTCGACTGCGACGTCGAGTGCGTGGAGCACGCGGAAGCACTAGCGCTGGATGAAGCGCTGGTGACCACATTGGAGAAGATGGTCAACGAGGACCTCGACTCCACCGCCAAGCACACCGGCAACTTCGAGGCCGCGGAGCCGACCAAGGAGGTGCCCCTCGACCCCGCTGCCCCCGAGGGCAAGGCGTTGAGGGTCAGCTCCACCCTCGATCCAAAATAGGAAGTGGTGCTCGTCGACTTCCTCCGCGCCAATGCCGACATCTTCGCGTGGAGCCCCTCGAATATGCTAGGCATCCCGAGGGAAGTCGCCGAGCACTCCCTTGACATCCTGCCTCATGCTCATGCCGTGCAACAACGGCTCCGCCGTTTCGACGAGGAGCGGCGGCGGGCGATCGGAGCGGAGCTGCGGAAGCTTCTCGAGGCCGGGTTCATCAAGGAAGTGTTCCACCCAACGTGGCTAGCAAACCCTGTACTTGTAAAGAAAAAGAACGGGAAGTGGAGGATGTGTATAGACTACACTAGTCTTAATAAAGCATGTCCTAAGGTTCCTTTTCCTTTGCCACACATTGATCAAATTGTTGATTCAACGGCTAGGTGTGAGCTGCTTTGCTTCCTTGATGCCTACTCCGGGTATCACCAAATAAAGATGAAGAAGTTCGACCAGCTCGCGACTTCGTTCATCACGCCGTTCGGGATGTTCTGTTACGTCACGATGCCGTTCGGCCTCCGAAACGCGGGTGCAACGTATCAACGCTGCATGCAACACGTTTTCAGGGATCACATTGGGCGGACGGTCGAGGCGTACGTAGACGACATCGTGGTAAAGACCAGAAAGACGGACGACCTGGTTGGCGATCTTAGCATCGCATTCGGCTGCTTACGAGCCAATGGAGTCAAACTAAACCCCGAGAAATGTGTCTTTGGGGTGCCGCGGGGCATGCTCCTAGGATACATTGTCTCCCAACGGGGTATCGAGGCCAACCCCGAGAAGGTTGCGGCCCTCGAGCTGATGGGCCCGATTCGGGACCTCAAAGCAGTGCAAAAGGTGCTGGGGTGCCTTGCCGCTTTGAGCCGCTTCATCTCGCGGCTCGGCGAAAAGGACCTGCCCCTCTATCGCCTCCTCAAGAAGCACGAGCGCTTCTCCTGGACCGCCGAGGCCCAAGACGCGCTCGACAAGCTGAATGCATCCCTGACTCACGCTCCGATCCTCACACCGCCGCAGGACGGTGAGCCTCTGCAGCTCTACGTGGCCGCAACCGCCCAGGTGGTCAGCGCCGTAATCGTGGTAGAGCGCACGGAGGAAGGACACGCCCTGCCGGTCCAGCGGCCGGTCTACTACATCAGCGAAGTCTTGTCCGACACCAAGATGCGCTACCCTCAGGTCCAGAAGCTGCTGTATGCGGTGGTCCTCGCGCGGCGCAAGCTCCGCCACTACTTTGAGGCCCACCCCGTCACGGTGGTCTCCTCCTTCCCGCTAGGGGAGATCATCCGCAATCCAGACGCGGCAGGCAGGATCGCCAAATGGTCCGTGGAGCTGATGGGCGAGACGCTCGGCTACGCCCCGCGCAAGGCCATCAAGTCCCAAATCCTGGCGGATTTCGTCGCTGAATGGACAGATACACAGCTACCACCGCCGCAGATCCAAGCAGAGTGCTGGACTCTGTATTTCGACGGCTCGGTGATGAAAACAGGGGCGGGCGCGGGCCTGCTCTTCGTGTCGCCCCTCGGGGAGCACATGCGGTACACGCACCGAACAATATGGCTGAGTACGAGGCCCTCCTTTGCGGCCTCAAGATCGCCATCGAGATAGGCGTCAAGTGCCTCGACGTGCGGGGGGATTCGCAACTCGTGATTGACCAAGTCATGAAGAATGCGAGCTGCCACGACGACAAGATGGAAGCCTACTGCAAGGCCGTGCGAGCCCTCGAGGACAAGTTCTACGGCATCGAGCTCAATCACGTGCCCCGCCGGTACAACGAGGAGGCGGACGAGCTGGCCAAAATCGCGTCCGGGCGGATCACTGTCCCTCCGAACGGTTTTGCCCGCGACATCGCCCAGCCCTCCGTCGTCTTCGAGCCTCACCCCTCGAGCCACGCGGAACCCTCAGGGGCTTCCTCAAGTCCAGCGGGCGCAGAGCCCATGGACGAGGACCCCTCGAACGAGGCGTATGTGCTCTCCCTCCTCGAGGGGTACGACGCCTACGAGGCTGATGTGATGGATATCGAACCAGCCCCCGTCAAGGCTGACTGGCGCGACAAGTATGTCGCATGGATGACTCGAGGGGAACTCCCCTAAAACCGGGCCGCGGCCAGGCGCATCGCCAGGATGGCCAAGTCCTTTGCCCTCGTCGACGGCGAGCTGTACAAGCGCGCCGCCTCCGGCATCCTGCAGCGGTGTGTGCCCATCCCCGAGGGGCGCGAGCTCCTGCGGGACATCCACGCGGGGATCTGTGGCCATCACGCCGCGCCCCGTACCCTCGTTGGCAACGCTTTTCGTCAAGGCTTTTACTGGCCTACCGCGGTCTCGGACGCCAGCGAGATCGTGCGCACCTATGAGGGGTGCCAGTTCTACGCCCGCAAGTCCAACCTCCCCGCTCATGTCCTACAGACCATCCCCATAACATGGCCGTTCGCCGTGTGGGGGCTGGACATCGTCGGGCCCCTGCGGAAGGCGCCCGGGGGCTTCACCCACTTGTTGGTCGCGATCGACAAGTTTTCCAAATGGGTAGAGGTACGCCCTATTACGAATCTCAGGGCAGAGCAAGCGGTGACGTTCTTCACCGATATCATCCATCGCTTTGGAGTGCCCAACTCCATCATCACCGACAACGGGTCCCAGTTCACGGGAAAGAAATTCTTGGAGTTCTGCAACAAATTCCACATCCGTGTGGATTGGGCAGCTGTGGCACACCCGAAGACTACGGAGCTCTCCCCATAGCTCCTGCTCCCCCTGGGCGTCGGCGAACGCGGGCGGGTCGCCAGCGATCCCCTCTACCTGGGCGGAGTGGCCGGCGCGGGAAGATGAGGCCTCGGCGCCGTGCCCTTGGCCCCCTGCCACCATGTGTCCCTCACGCCGCCTCACGAGGGCCCCCTCCTGGGACTCTGGGGAGAGCGTGGGGAAGCTCACCCACTGGTCCCACCCGGGCGGCGGGGAGTCATCGTCCGGGATCTCCACCACCACCGCCCGGGAGCCACCGGTAGGTGCCGGCCCCTGCGTCGCCTCCGTCGACGCCACCGTCGACGCCTCCGCCCGCGCCTCCGTGGCCGCGGGCGCCCGGCCGCGGTGCCGCGGTCACCGCGCCGGCCGCGCCTCCACGGCTGCGGGCGCCCGACCGCCCTCCTCGGCCACCGCCGCTTCGTGCCTCCACCGCGGCCGGCGCCGCGACCGCGCCTCCACCACGGCCGGCCGCCGCGGGTTGCGCCTCCACCACGGCCGGCGCCGCCCGCTCCTCGACGGCCGCCGGGCGCGCAAGACGACGGCCGATCCGCCGGATGAGGCCTCGAGGCCTCGGCCCGCGCCGGCGAGCTCTCGCCCGCCGCGGCCGCCGTGCTCGCCCCCGCCCGCGGCGCCCTCGACGAGCGCCGGCCGGGTGGGAACGGACGCGTCTGCCCTCAACACCTTGGCTGGTGCGAGGGGAGGCACGGTCGGCACCACCCTGCATAAACACAAACAAATAATCAGAACACTTGGTCGCCAAAACCCAACCCCGCAGAAGAGCAAGCCCCTTACCTCGAAGAGGAGAAGGCGCGCTTCCTCTTCCTCGAGGCCTCGGTGGATGACCCCGGCGCGGCCGGCACGGCCGCCGCCGCGCCCCGACATCTCCGCCGCGCGCGCGGGGCCCCGCCCGCGCGCGGGGTGCGCTGCCGCGTGCGCCTGCGGTGCGCGCGCGGCACCTCCGCGGCCCGTGCCGCTCTGTTGTTGATTGAATGGCGGCGGGCGCCGCGCGCGCGCCGCCCCGGCGATGCCGCCCTTGCCGCCGGGGGCCGGCTCCGGCGACGGGGCGCGAGGCTCCCACCTATCGGAGGGGCCCTTCCCCCCGGCTTTCTTCCTCCTCATCCTCCTCCCGAGGACGAGTACTCCTCGGTCCCCGGAGAGGAGAGCCCCTGGCGCTCGCGCGGCCGGTGCCTCCTCGTTCCGCCGCTCGCGGCGCTCGCGGTGCCGCCTTGCGCGCTCCCTCTTGCGCGCCGCCCGCTCCCGTTCGCTGCGACGCCGCGACCAGAGCGCGCGGGGAGTCAGGAGTGGGCGGAACGGATTTCGCGGTGCTCAGGCTCACCATGCGAGGGCGAAAACGTCAAAGGTTCATCAGAAACCAGGAGCATCATCAAGATCAAAAACGGGGCCGAGAATTTTACTTACCCGGCGGACGGGGTGGGGGAGCATCTCGAGGTCCCATGGGGACCGGTCGCCGCGCGACATCCGGTGTCGACGGCGCTCCGTGCCCGTGTGAGCGCATACCCCCGTTCGAGGGGGCTCGGAAGCATCCGCGACCTCGCCAGCGCGACAGGGTCCGCCGCCTCTGTCATCTCAAAGAAGCAGAGCGGCCTCTCCATCAGGGGCACGATCCGCCGGTGGTGGAGGTAGGCGAGGACGGTTTTCCCTCTCCTCGGATTTATAAGCCGTGGGCGTGCTCTCCGGGGCGCACGTCCCGCGCGGATTAACTGCAGGGAATATTTTTGCTCGCTGACGGGCGGGCCCCACCACGACCGCGGCGGCCACGTCACCGCAAACGGGCCATCATCACGGCGAAGAACCGGGAGGGTCGTGGCAGGCGGTCATGTCCGCTTGCCCACGACGCCCACTACGCGCGCGGCCGCGGCGCCTAAAAAGGCGCGCCCGCGACGCGAAACCGCAGCCTCGACTGTGGAGCATTAAATGGCCCGGCTCCTTACCAAGTAAGGAGGACCCTCGAGCGGCACGAGCTCCTGGCTTGGGAAACTTCAACCCTCGAAAGGGTGCAGGCGTGAGACGGTGACCTAGGGGCCTGTTTGAGATAAAACAGGCACCGCAGGCACCGATGCTACGCTATTCTACTGATCAGCGCCTCGAGGGCTGGCTCGCCCAGGCCCCTCGAGGATTCGCAGATGCCAGGACGGGAGTGCCTAGCCGCCACCCCGCACCATTTGCGATCGGCGCCTCGGGGGGCCGGCTCGCCCGAGCCCCTCGAGGATTCACGGATGCCGGGGACCGGGAGCGCCTAGCCGCCACCCCCCCGCACCATTTGCGGTCAGCGCCTCGAGGGCTGGCTCGCCCAGGCCCCTCGAGGATTCGCAGATGCCAGGACGGGAGCGCCTAGCCGCCACCCCGCACCATTTACTGATCAGCGCCTCGAGGGCTGGCTCGCCCAGGCCCCTCGAGGATTCGCAGATGCCAGGACGGGAGCGCCTAGCCGCCACCCCGCACCATTTACTGATCAGCGCCTCGAGGGCTGGCTCGCCCAGGCCCCTCGAGGATTCGCAGATGCCAGGACGGGAGCGCCTAGCCGCCACCCCGCACGGCCCTACTGATCAGAGGTTCGAAGCGTGACCCTCGACGGGTTCGAACAGGCGCCCCAGATCACCAGAGTCAGGGACAACAAGGGCACACGCATTCGAGCCGATCCTCGAGCCCGCCGGCTCGAGGGTGCCCCACATGTCGTGTTCTAGAGCCAGCGAGGGCAGCTAGCCGGGGGATCCCACCGAGGGAGAGCTTCCCCGCCCTCGGTCCCTAGCGAACGGGACCGAGCCCCACCTAGCAAACCCACGCAAGCGCTTCAATGGACGTGTCTCTGGACCACGCAGCCTACCCTTATCGAACGGGGCATGGGCGTCCACTCGAACCACCCACTAACAGCTCAACGAGGAATCCGCAATCCGCGACCCGACCGATGGGGGTTGCGGAAACCTCACCCTCCGTCCCGCGGAGGGACGGCGAGGGCGCGTTAAAAAACATGTCGTAGAGCTCTACCCGATCGCCTCAAACGGGCCCAGGCTCGGGGGCTCGACGCACGGCTACACCTCCTGGATTGCACCCCGCCGGGGATAGTGCCGGCAGCGCGTGCGTCACCGAAGCCGGCTGAGACATGGCCGACGCCGGTTGAAACATGTACCATGCCCTCTGACCAAGTCTCGCTGTAAACCCCTACAGGAGCGCCCGCACTCCTGCAGGGCTTCAGGGGCTAGACCCGCGGGTCCGCTGACGCGGCCCCACGGAAGGCGTTCGCAAGACCAGGAGGGAACAACGTCCTATCGGTAGGCTCCAGCATCTGCGGGAGCCTCAATGGCAAACCAACAGATGCTCGGGGGCTACTGTTGGGGACAGCCCTAGGGGTCCCCTTAAACAAACTGGGGAATCCCCACTTAAAACCCACAACAAGCCAAAGCCAAACGCGCCTCGCTTAAGCACGCAGGGCATGGCCCACGCCACGGTGGCCCCGACGTCCCACCAAGGCGGCCCACTCAAAGATCCCCTCAAGCAGGCTCCGCCTCGCTCGAGGGCACATGCTGTCCTCGGGCGGGCTCCGCCCCGTTCGACGGGGTGCGCTTACCTCCAGCAGGCTCCGCCTCGCTCGAGGGTCCGCTCCGCCCTCGAGCGGGCTCCGCCTCGCTCGAGGGCGCCCCGCACGCGCACGCCTGTTCCCGTACATTGGCATTTAATGCCCTGACAACGGCGGGGCGGTGCCATCATGCGCCTGGGGCTCGCGCCCCGGTGCCGTCGCACCAACTCCCCAGGAGGGAACCCGTCCCCTCCACCGTGGGGGAGCGTGCGACGTGGCCGGTGCCGGCTCCGTGACGTCGCGCCGCCTACTCCGGTACGGCTAACGCGCCGAGCCCTCGAAGGGGGCCGGCCACACCCTCGATTTGCTTTCTTGTGACCTTGCAGGGTTAGGTGGAGGTGTTAGGCCGGCGGGGCGCCATCCCTGCCACTGTTAACGACATGGTGGCCGCCCCCGCGAGTACAAACCCACGCCGGGCACTGTGGCGATAGCTCCAACGCTGTGGAGCGTGCAGGAACGGGACGCTGCCTTACCTGCCACTGTACCCCGTACGGACCGACGTCAGCAACTCCCTCGAGCCCGCCTGAAGACATAACGGCCGTCCGCTGCACTCCTACCCTCGAAGCTGCCACTGTTCGGGTACAAGATATGCCATGATGGCCGGATCGCGGCAAGGACCGTCCAGGCGGCCGCCTACTCTACAGCGTAGCACACCACGCTTCCCCACGTAGC
The DNA here is from genome assembly GCA_947561735.1 of Cenchrus americanus. Taxonomy (NCBI): domain Eukaryota; kingdom Viridiplantae; phylum Streptophyta; class Magnoliopsida; order Poales; family Poaceae; genus Cenchrus; species Cenchrus americanus. The sequence goes on along the minus strand of OX387245.1, from coordinate 75,898,642 downwards.
TAAATAGTGCGGCATACATGTGATTCGCTCTCTCCTTGGCCTATAAAAGGAAGACGAACCCCCTTGCCGCAGGGGAACGAGACAGACAAGTTAGGACGCAACACACCACGCACTTGTTCTCCAAATCTCCCGCAAACATCTTCAGCCAATCCACTAGGGACTTGGAAGCCACGCTTCCTCTCCCGCCTTGCTTGTAGCTGCCCCACTACAGGCACCCCGGTGCTGAGCAATATAGTGCAACGAGCACGCCACTGCTGGACGTACGGTCCCTTGGCCGGAACCAGGATAAACTCTGTGTCTCTGATTGCTTAGCATCGACGATTGAGGGATAGACCTCGGCGCTCATCACTGGTTAGTGTCGGGACCACTTTCCGCACCAACACATGTTTCTCTGCAACCTGTTACTGGCTAGAGCTATCTTGTAAGTGGAATTGGGCGGTACCCCAGACGAGCCGAACGCCATCTCCCCATACGTAGGCTGATATGGATTTGGCTGTTGAACTGGTTGACCTGCATTGCCTTGTAGAGGTGGCTGGATTGGTTGTCCCCCCGCGACTCGTAGAGGAGGTTGCATTGGCTAACTTCCAGCGCTTTGTGGAGGAGGCTGGATTGGCTGGCTCCCAACGCTTTGTGGAGGAGGCTGGACTGGCTGGCTCTGCAATGGTGGTTGAGCTCCTGTTGGTTGAGCAGAGCTGGTCTCTCCGACCTTCGTATAATATCCTTGAGGGGATACTCGACTGAATACCTTTTCCATGCCTGGGCCAAACACGCCAACCATCATCTGCTTGAACATGCCTAAGAAAGCTGTGTGATGCCTACCCATCACAGTTTCTACAGTATCCCGAAAAGCCTACAGAACCTCTTCTTTCTCTTGAAAAGATGTGGCATCAGATTCCCCCGGCAACAGAACCCTGGCATTTCAGATTTAAGGTATGGAACGCCACTCCTGTTCTTCTTGAACGACATCAAGCACTTTGTCTGGAACTGGTCAGTAGCGTCCTTCAGCTGTTGTAGTTGCTCTGGAGATAGTTCATCAATGGTGACGTCCATAATGTCGTCGATCTTAGGCATCTTGATTTCAACTGAATAGTCCCACCGGGCGTGCCAAAAAGTGTGTTGACGTAAAATCCGCACCCTGCGTCAAGCACACAGCAAGCCGAACAAGCTAGCTTCACACACGAGCAGATTCCAAAGCATGCCAGTCAATTTTCCCTGAAAATTAACAAAATACAAAGTAGTTAAATACCAAAGCTTGGAACTTGCCGGGTGGTACCAGACAGTTCCATATTTACGGCTAGAAAGCCATGTAAGATAACATATAGCTATGAGAAGCTATCTGCCAGCAGATTAGAAACCATTCGGGAGCTTTAAAGTGCGAAATAGAACATAGCCGAACGGATGACGCAAGCATGTCGATAGATTGGTCTTTATTTGGACAAAATTGCACGTGCACAAAACCATGACCAATCCTCAAGAATAAGTAACAATAAACAAAAAATTAAGAAAAGCATGATTACAAACATGTAATGAACAAGCATGCATAGGCCCAAATCACTAGTCTACCGCATGTCTAGGTACTTCAAAAACCGTCAAGCAGGAAGCCAAACAAGTTTATCCATCGCATGATACAACTTGTTTGAAATCACACCACCAACCACAAATAGACCTATCCACCGCATGATACGATTTAAATATGGAAAGCTAAAAGCACACGTTGTTTAAAACATAACTTATAAACACGTTTTACTCGTGAAAGCATAACCGAATACGGCTGAACAGCCGAATCGGGGTCCATGGAGAAGGAACAAACATTGCCAGAGATGATAAACCTATCAGATTGAATTAAAAACTAAATCCGCTGGATGATTAGTTCTAACACAATCCAAAAACCTGCATCTACCGCATGATACCCGGTTCTGTCAAGATTTACGCAAAATTGACAAGCTTGAACCCGCAACACGTTACAACCTAGATTGGTTCGGTTTCGGCTATTTGGAAAAACACGTGATCCACGTGCCTTTTGAATCAAGATGTGAACGTGCGATGTAAAGATCACTAAACGAGATAAAGCCGATCCAAATCAATCTAAATTGGGCAAAAGAGTGTTTCATGAATTTATACATAAAGTAAAACTCAAAGCAACACGTGGTAACTTAATGAATCTATTAGATCTTGCCAAAATCAAATAGAGCCGATAACTAGCTCCATGCTAGATATTAGCCCACCGCATGGCTCATGACCTAACAAGAAACCTTCTTGAACCAAGCTTAAATCCACCACATGATACTAAGCATGGTAACAAGACTACTTGCATCACGATCTAAATCCACCGCATGATACTAGACATGATACAAGGTTGCCGGTACTTACGGAGGTCGACGGATCGATGAACCCTCTCGAAGAACTTGACGACATGACTAAAGGACTCGAGAGTTTGGCGTAAAGCCGGTTTGTTATGAGAATTTTTTCCGATTACAATTACATACATCCAGGGTTCATATTTATACCCTGTCGCGGCATGACTCCTGGTGGACTACGAGCACAATATTTTATACCTAATTTATCGCCAAAGTGCGAATGCTTATCCACCAACTCGTCCCTTCCGCTCGGGCCACATCACCACGCAATCCTGCGAAATCAGCGCAAACAGTCCCTTTGCCGAACGGAAGCAAACTGCCGACCGCAAGTTCCTCTGCCGAATCCTTTTGAAGAAACCTTCCTTCTGTGAACCGGATCTTTTACCAAGCTAGGCCCACAAATCAGACTCCCTCCTGTACCAAATTTTGGTGTTAACAACCTTTTGTTGAAGTTCCAAGCAAGAGAGGAAGTAGCAAATCGAATCTTATTAGAAGCCTCTTTAAATCGTGGTTTCTCGTCCAACTCCGAAAACATCCGCCTTTCGGAACCCCCGTTCTGTCACAATGTATCCCTACTCATGCGGGTAGTCTAGGGCGAGTCAAAAGACAAGTTGAGTTCTTTCGGAAGATCCGGCATGTACCTCTAGCCACCGCGACTACCAGAACACCCTATGTAATCTATCTCGAGAATAGATTTAGAAGAAGCAAAGCAGATCGAAAAACGAAATCTTCGAGGAAACACTTGATCGCTAGAAATAGATTCAACTCGATAATTCAACCATTACAATGATACATAAACAAGATCACCACCGGGATCCTACCTTGATCTTGCTTCTAGCTCCGGGAACTCCGACATGGTCTTCTGTGCAAGGTTCCCACGTCGGCTAGGGAGACCCTAGTCAACTAGCTCGACCCTCTCCTCTCTAGGGTGGTGTCCCTCTCTTCTTTGCTCCTCGGCGGCTGATGACGAATTAGATGATGCGTGGCTCTCGACCCCGGGGCTATAAATAGCACGAATGGCGGCTAGGGCAAAGGAGGGGGCAAACGGGCCCTAGACTGGGCTGGGCCGGCCGGCCTGGGCCCATCCAGGCCCAGCCCGCGGCCTCCTTTGCGTGGTGTCGGTTCCCGAGTCTTCTAGATGCTTCCCCCTTCTGCATGTAGGTCCATGTCGTCAGTTTCTCTCCGAGTTGGACGTAGCTCCTTGTCTCACAAGATTCGACACTTTTCTGGTTAGGTCCTCGGAGTTTGTCATCTTCTCGGGTTGAGTCCCCGGCTTCTTGGAGTCAAGTTTGCTTCATTGCATGACTTGTACGGGCTTCAAGGTCTTGTCACAAGGTGCTTGATGAACTTATCCTGAAAGTCTTGCATTCAACACTAAAACCCTACATAAACACTAAACTCCAAAACCGACATGCACAAGTGAACTTGTTATACCACGGGGGTTAGTACCAATGGATAAGGTATAAAACTTAAGCCAACACCCAAGGTAAACTCATGGCTAGGTTGACGGATTTTCACCGTCAACAATGCACCCCGCCTGTAGAGCTTGTCTCCGACTAGGACGTAGAACTTGGCGCGGAGGATGATTTGCTCGGCCAAGTTCTTGTCCGTGGGAACCTTCTGCTCGCGGATGTAGTCGATGAAGGGTTGCCGCCAGTCCACGTCTATCATCATGACCTCCTGGCCAGCTGAGGGATGTGCAGGATCAGTGGTCGGTGGCACCGGCTCCGGGATGGATGGCGCATGAAGCTCATGGACAAAGACACCCGCTGGTACTTGAGCGCCAGTAGAGCCAAGCTTCGACAGGACGTCTGCTGCAACATAGTTGTCGCGGACGACGTGATGGAACTCGAGACCGTAGAACTTGTTCTCGAGCTTGCGGACTTCTAGGCAGTAGGCGTCCATGTTCTCCTTGTTGCGGTCCCAGGACTTGTGGACTTGGTTGATGACCACTGCGGAGTCGCCGTAGACTAGTAGTCGCTTGATGCCCAATGAAGCTACAAGGCGGAGCCCATGTAGTAGAGCTTCGTACTCGGCTTCGTTGTTTGAGACCTTCCAAAAGATCTGCAGGACGTACTTGAGTTGTTCGCCCGTTGGGGAAATCAGGAGTACCCCTGCACTTGCGCCTTCAAGCTTGAGCGAGCCGTCGAAGTACATCACCCAATGCTCTGGGCGCTCAGTTGGAGTAGGTAGCTGATTTTCCCGCCACTCTGCCATGAAGTCGACTAGTGCCTGCGACTTGATGGCTGTTCGTGGCTTGAAGTCGATGTTGAGGGAGCCGAGTTCAACTGGCCACTTCGATATCCTTCCAGAAGCATCTTGGTTCCGCAAGATGTCACCGAGCGGGTAGTCGGTGATGACGGAGATCGAGTACTCCTGGAAGTAGTGTCGTAGTTTCCGCAAGCTGATGAGCACTACATACAGTAGCTTCTGTACTGGTTGATAGCGTGCCTTAGATTCCGACAGGACCTCACTGATGAAGTAGACTGGTCGCTGGACTGGGTAGGCGTGGCCGTCTTCCTGCCGCTCGACGACGATGGCGATGCGACCACGTGAGTAGTCGCGGCGAGGTAGAGCGATGCATTGCTCTTTTTTTGTGAGGAGCCATGAGGACTGGTGGATTGGATAAGAATTCCTTGAGCTGAGCAAGGGCTTGGTCTGCCTTTGGGGTCCACGTGAACTTCTCTTGATGCTTGAGTAATTTGAAGAAGGGGAGCCCCCGTTCTCCAAGCTTTGAGATGAATCTGTTCAGGGCCGCCATGCACCCGGTTAGCTTCTGCACGTCTTTTATGCATGTGGGAGCTTTCATGCTGGTGATGGCTGAGGACCAGGAGCGTCCCGGTGGTCGATGGATGACCGCTCCTCAGTGATGAGTGATTGACAACGGGTGTTGGACTGACTCTTGGCTCAGTGCGCAGGTGTAGGCTGCGGCCTAGTTCGTGTTGTTGCAGGTGAAGAACGAGCGCGAAAGGTCTTCTGCCTTGAGGGGCCTCCGGGAGATAGAGAGACAAGTAGGCTTGGTTCGAGGGACCCGGTGGACGACAGGACTAGGTGCGGGCCACATGGTGGCGAGACGAGCAAGACGAAGTCGTGGACGATCGAGTCGGTGCACGGTGGCGGTCGAGTCAAGAGGCTTGGCGGGAGGCCGGGCCGAGCACGAGGGGTTTGGTGGTTTGCCCACAAAACGATCGGAGGACGGTTTCTTGGTTTGGGCTTCAAAACCAAGTCCGAAGGCCCAGCACGACGGACACGGGATTCAGGCATGTCGGGAAGCTTCGAAGCGGAGGACACGCGGCGGGGTCGCATGGCTTGCGTCGGGAGGACGCGGGGTGCGGCGAAGGTCTGGCTGTCCGATGGCAAGACCCACAAACATTACATAAAGGCCCCTGCGTGGGTTGTATCGCCAGTAGTTGAGTTAGGGGTAGTCGAGTCATTTACCACACCGGCGGGACCCGATATATAAGCCATGAGTGTGAGTGGATGGCTCCCTCTCTCCGCGACTTAGGGTTTCATTTCTCCCTTTCCATTTCTCATTTTCCCGAGACTTTTTCTTGTCTATTTTCTCTAGGCTAGCATGAGAGCTTCATGAGAGATTTGTTGAGAGGGATGAATGCTAGGGTGGCATGCTAGACCTTGTGAATCTTTCATGGTTTGTATAGAAGATTCAGCGTTGTGTTTCTTGTGGTCTTCTTCGTGCTTGTTTTTGGTGCCTTTGTTCTTGGTGTGATTCCGCGGATTTGAGTGGGTTTCTCCCCGGATTTCTTTGAGGGAAACATGGATGGAAGTCTTGTGCATCTTTGGTATTGATCTTGTGCCCTCAAACGCCGGGAAACCACTTCGATTCAAGGATTTTCGGTCGGAGTTCTAGTTTTCGGTGGTGCTCAAAGGTTCCGCGATTCCCGGTGATTTAGGGAGTTAGGAGGCAAAATTTTTTGGGTATAGCATCCTTGTTTGACGCTTATCATGTCCCCAAAGTCTTGTCTCAACAACTTCTACCGTTTGAGAGATCTAGAGATGAGTTGGAGGAGTTGACCTTCGGGGTCGAGCTGTTTCTACTTCTGTCCGTGTGGCGCGGACACTCCGCGTGTCCCTGGCAGACAGTCTGAGGGCGCTGTGTTCGTCGCATGTTCGTCGTGTTCGTGGTCGTGTTCGTTTTCGATCCGGTTTTGTTTTAGGTTTTCGTTGCAGCTGGTTTGCGGACGGTCTGAGCTTCAGTAGGGGACGGTCCGATCCCGCGCAGACGGTCCGCCTGGCCTTCGCGGACGGTCCGTTTTTTCGGTTTGTTTCTGGTGGTTCTGTTGTCTTTAATGGACTGTCTGCGGCTCCCGGCCGAACTGTCTGCGGCACCTTTGCGGACTGCCCGCGGCACCTGGCTGGACTGTCCGCGTGGCCCGTGCGGACAGTCCGCCCCTCCTGGCCGGACAGTCCGCCAGAGCCTGGCAGCTTTGCTCCTTGGTTCGATTCCTCCCTTCCTTCTTTCGTGCTTCCGCGTGTGCTTCAAGGAATCGTTCCTAAGACTTGAGGTTGATCCATAACCTTGTTGTCTTGGCGATTGGTGTGTGATTCGATCCATCGCTCTTGTGTGTGACCGGGATTTGTTTAGGGTATAGGCCGGGTTCTTTGAAAAGAATTTTTATCGGCTCCTATTCACTCCCCCCCTCTCTAGTCGCCATCCGATCCTTCAATGGCGGAGATCTTCTTAGGATTGGCTTCGATGTCGCGATGGCTGATGATGAAGCCGAGTAGTTTGCCCGACGATACGCCGAAGACGCACTTGTTCGGGTTGAGCTTCCAGCGGTACTCTCGCAAGGATGTGAAAGTCTCTTCAAGATCGGCGATGAGCGTGTCGGAGTTTCTGTTCTTGAGGACCACGTCATCCACATAGGCTTCGACGTTCTTGTTGAGCTGCCTCTTGAAACAGGCCTGGATAGCTCGCTGGTAGGTAGCGCCGGCGTTCTTCAACCCGAAGTACATGATCGTGTAGCAGTACATGCCAAACAGGGTGATGAACGCGGTCTTCTCCTGGTCTTCTTCCTTGATAGCGATCTGGTGGTACCTAGAGTAGCAGTCGAGGAAGCAGAGCAGGTCGCAGCCCGCCGTGGAGCTGATGACTTGGTCTATCCGCGGCAACCCGGAGGGGTCCTTGGGGCAGTGCTTGTTGAGGTCGGTGTAGTCGACGCACATCCTCCACTCGTTCGAGTTCTTCTTGCGGACGAGGACGGGGTTAGCTAGCCACTCAGGATGGAAGACTTCTCTGATGAAGCCAGCCGCGAGTAGTTTGGCGAGTTCCTTCTTGATGGCATTCTGTTTTTCGTCAGTGAAGCGGCGGAGGTGTTGTCGCTTCGGATAGCTTTAGGGTCGACGTTAAGTGAGTGCTCGATCAGATTCCTGGGCACCCCTGGCATGTCTGCTGGTTTCCACGCGAAGATGTCTCGATTAGCCTAGAGGAAGCTGACGAGCGTGTCTTCCTATTTCGGGTCGAGGCCCGCCCCGATGGTGGTGGTCTTGCTGCTGTCGCCTGTCCCAAGGTCAATCGTCTTGACTTGAACCTCCTCAGCTGGCTGAGGCTTGTTGGCATTGTCCGACTTCTCTGGGATGTCGAGTTCACTTGGGGCAAGCTTCTTAGATGCTGCTAGATTTCCATCATTGCGTTGAGTACTTGATTTGTGGCTGCGAGTTCCATAGTTCTGTGTTGCAGTCGAAGGATATCTTCAAGTCCCCTTGCAGCGAGAGTACACCGGTCGGAATTAGCATCTTGAGTACCAAGTATGTGTAGTGAGGTACCGCCATGAACTTGGTGATAGCTGGTCTGCCGAGGATGGCATGGTAGGAGTCTCGAAGTCCGCGACTTCAAACTTGATGTACTCGGTGCGGTAGTTTTCCCTTGTCTCCCCAAAGGTAACTGGCAGGACCACTGAGCCCAGTGGGATAGCCGCATTCCCGGGGACGATGCCGTAGAAAGGCGAAGTGCTCTTGGTGCGCATGTGGGTGATGTTGAGCTTCATCTTCTTCAAGGTCTTGGTGAAAAGGACGTTGAGCCCGCTTCCACCATCGATGAGGACCTTGTTGAGTCTGGAGCTTGCGACTACCGGCTTTAGGACGAGTGGAAACCGTCCTGGTTCAGAGAAGCTTGTTCATTGATTCACGCGGGAGAAGGTAATGGGTACCTCCCACCACCGGAGAGGGGTCGGGACCGCTAGTTCAATGCTTAGGACTTCTCGTCGGGTGGCCTTCTGAGCCCGTCGGTTGGGTAGTCCGCCGAAGAGGACGTTCACCGTCTTATCGGGTTCCTGGAAGTTGTCGTTGCCCTCGTCGGCCTTTTTCTTGCTTTTCTTGTCGTGAGGGTGTTGTGGTTCTGGGGTGTCCTTGAGTGCTTGCCAGAGTTGGTAGCACTGCTCGGTGGTGTGGTTGCCGTCCAGATGCCACGGACACTTCTCTTTCAGCAAGTCCTTGAAGCCGCTGGAGGTCTTTTTCGAGTTGTCTTTCGCAGGGCGCTGGATAGCCGCGACAGTGTTGTCTATCTTGCGCTTGCGATTAGGACGTGAGTAGTTGTTGCTGCGACCGCCTTGGTTCCCGTTGTTGTTGCTGTTGCCGCCCGTGTTCTGCTTGCTCTTGCCACGGATGGCGTCATACTTGGCGTTAGCCTTGTCTTCTTCATCAGCCCAGGAGGTGATCATGTCCTTGAGGTGGGTGATGGAGCTCGGGCGGCAACGACCGAAGTCTTCGAAGGTGTGATGGTGGTAGAGACCGTCTTGGAAGAGGTCGATGACCTCCTTGTCGGTGACGTGGACTACGGTGGTGCGCTTGTCGAAGAAGCACCACATGTAGTTGCGAAGGGTCTCGCCCTATTCCTGCTTCACCATTGCCAGGTCCATGTGAGTACCCGAGCGACCCATAGCGCCCGCGAAGTTGCTGGTGAACTGTTCCTTGAGCTGGTCCCACTTGTCGATCGATTACTTGTCGAGTGACTCGAGCCATGCAAGCGGAGCTTGATCCAGGTAGAAGGGAAAGTAGAGGCACTTTGTGTCATTATTGCCACCAGCGTTTTCGATGGAGAGAGTGTAGCATCTGAGCCACTGTACTGGATCTTGCTTCGCGTCGTACTTGGTGATCCCCAGTGGTTTGAATTTCTCCGGGAGAAGTAGATTGCGAAGCCGTGCGGAGAAGGCGGGGAAGCCGTCGTTGTCGCCTGCCGTGGAGGACTTTTTGCGTCGTAGTTCTTCGATTTTCTGGCGGGCATGGAAGCCGCCGCGTGATACACCGGAGGCGTGGCTGTTCGCGTGGCCTTGGCCGCCGCGGTCGCCTCTGCCCCTAGCTCTCCTGCCAGCCCCGTGCGAGGAGATCCCGCTGTCGCTGCCTCTGCCACCAGGATCGCGATGAGGGACAACATCGCAGTTGCCGCCGGTGCCGCCGGCACTGTTGCCACCCTGAGAAGGTCTGCCGGCCGATGCCCGAGTACGGTTGGGGTTAGCCGGTAGTTCTCCTCGGGTATGGTTCCGTCCGTTGTCAGCCGGACTGCGACTTGTGGCTTCGTTGTTTTTGGGTTGGTGAATTCTGATGTGAGGAACTTGAGTGACTCTGTTGTCAACTCTCATGAAGTAGGGTCCTCCGCGAGCTTGGCGATGACTTCTTCCACGCGCATCCCCTGAGCCTGACGTGCTATCGTGGTGATAGACATGAGGCATTGCTCTGGGGCAGTGTGCACCCGGTTTTCGACTTGGTCGAGAGCCTCTGCGAGATTCTGTATGGATAGGGACTCGCGGAGACGTCGGCGCCGTTCGTTCCGCCTTCTGTTGCGTTCACGTCGGGCGTTGTTGTTGGCGTCGGTCTCGTCTGCGGGTGCGTTGGCAGACAACTCGTCTGCTGAGATATCCGTGAGATATCGGCCAGGGTGTGTCCCTGAGGGTTCCGGCTCTGGTTGGTAGTAATGAAGAGTTGACGATCGGGAGAGCCGAGGCTAGAGTCGCCAGTCGCCACCTCTATTGGAGTGTGCTCCTCAGCTGGAGCTAGCGGTGTTCCCTCCTGGAAGGGAAGTGAGTCGAGGTAGGCGACGCAGCGTGAGTTCCCGTCTGTTAGGTCCGCGGGCTTGCGGTCTGGCCAGTAGACGAATCTGCCGGCAGGTGTAAATGTTATAACCAGGCCGGAGGCTGATCCTGACAGCAGTTGCTCAGTCGTGTGGTTCTCGGACTCGAGCTCATCAGGGTCCGCCCCAAAGTCGAACTCATAGGAGGAGTCCAAGTAGTAGACGGAGATGGGGTTGGAGTCCAACTAGTACTCGGAGACGATCTCTTTCCCGGCTCGGCGCGTAGAAAGAGCCTCTGCATGGGCGCTGCTGGCGTTGCAGAGGCTGTGTGGGAAGTGCTCATGGAGTGGGGAGTCCACACACAATGGCTCGATAGCCGGCTCGCATGCGATGGCCCACGGGGACGTCGAGTTCGAGTTGGAAGCAGATCCGAGCTCGAAGTCAGTGTGTTGGTTGTAGAGCGAAATTTCGTTGAACTTCCCAGCGAGATCGCCCGTTGTTGACGGTGAAAATCCGTCAACCTAGCCATGAGTTTACCTTCGGTGTTGGCATGAGTTTTATACCTTATCCTTTGGTACTAACCCCCGTGGTATAACAAGTTCACGTGTGCATGTCGGTTTTGGAGTTTAGTGTTTATGCAGGGTTTTAGTGTTGAATGCAAGACTTTCGGGATAAGTTCATCAAGCACCTCATGACAAGACCTTGAAGCCCCATACAAGTCATGAAATGAAGCAAACTTAACTCCAAGAAGCCAGGGACCTGATCCGAGAAGACGACAGACACCAAGGACCTGACCAGGAAAAAGGGGGAAACATCCAGGAAGTAAGGGAACCGACGTAGAGCAAAGGAGGCCTCGGGCTGGGCCTGGATGGGCCCAGGCCGGTCGGCCCAGGCCGGTCGGCCCAGCCCTGTCCAGGCCCCAGTAAGGCTCCCCTTTGCCCAAGCTGCCAATCATGCTATTTATAGCCCCATGACCGAGAGCCACGGAGGATACAATTCGTCATCGGCCGCTGAGGAGCAGAGAAGAGAGGGACACCATCTCGGAGAGGAGAGGGTCGAGCTAGTTGACTAGGGTTTCCCTAGCCGACATGGGAACCTTGCACGGAAGACCGCGTCGGAGTTCCCGGAGCTAGAAGCAAGATCATGGAAGGATCCCGGTGGTGATCTTGTGTATGTATCATTGTTATAGTTGAATTATCAAGTTGAATCTTTTTCTAGCGATCAAGTGTTTCCTCGAAGATTTCGTTTTTCGATCGGCTTTGCTTATTCCAATTCTATTCTCGAGATAGATTACATAGGGTGTTCTTGTAGCCGCGGTGGCTAGAGGTACACGCCAGATCTTCCGAAAGAATCTCGACTTGTCTTTTGACTCGCCCTAAGCTCCCCGCATGAGTAGGGATACATTGTGACAGAACGGGGGTTCCGAAAGGCAAATGTTTTCGGATTTGTACGGGAAACCACGATTTAAAGACGCTTCTTATAAGATTCGATTTGCTACTTCTTCTCTTGCTTGGAACTTCAACAAAAGGCTTACCCCGATCCCTCTAGATCGGTTTATCTACCAAATCTTACTTTGTTTTCTCCAGTCTTTAGTAAATTAGATTCTTTTCGTGTCTTTTACTTAGATGCATTAGGGTTTCTTTTATCGAAGATTGGAGTTACTTGGCTTTATTAGATTAAGTTTTGCGTCACACATTTGTTCCACGGATTCGATACCTTGGGTTCACCACTCGAGGGAAGAAGGGTCCCTTGACTACGACGGGAGACTTGTACGCTTGCAAGTCACAAACGAACTTTGATATAATTATTAACCGTCAACAAGCCCCTTTTTCTGGCGCCGTTGCCGGGGAACAAGTGATCAAGATTTGATTTTTTATTGCCTTTTCGTAATTTTCAGTTTTCTTCTTGTTTTTCTTTTTGCATCTACTAAATTTTGATCATCCTCAAAATACATCTAATCTAGTTTGTCTAACCCTAGTTTTTATAGATTTGTTTTTACTTTTCTAGTTTTTGCATACTTTGTTTATTGCTAACCCTAACAGGAGATGGACGGCTACCTCTCCAACAAACCCGGTAATTTTGTGGATGATCCAGAAAAACTTTACAGGCTAAGGAGATGTGAAGCACATCTAGCTAAAAAGCTGGATTTTGTAGATTCGGAGTCAGAAGACAAAGGATCGCAGGAATCTCCGAAGAATTCACCACCTCAAAGTCCTCGGGAGAATCGACGTCCACCGATGGGTGACCAACCACTGCAAGAACGCAAGATTGGGGAGCTATGCATCCCAGACATCATCGACCTACCAATCTTGAACCTCGAGGAGATCGGAAGACCGTTCGATATCAAGAACTCAACAATCCACATGGTGCAACATTCACCCTTCACCGGTAAAGAGGACCCGAACCTTCACCTCCAAGCATTCATTCAACTATGTCAGACTTTCAACATGGATGGGGTGACTCAAGACCAAATGAGGGCAAGGATTTTTCCGTTTTCACTTCTCGGGAAGGCTTTGCAATGGTTCCACTCTCAACCGGAGGAGACGGTGCAAAATTGGAACACGTTGATGAAGGCTTTCATGAAGGAATACTACTCACCGGGTAAAACTCAAAGCTTGCGTAATAAGATTGCCACCTTTGTTCAATATCCTACGGAAACCATCTCGGAGGCATTCGAGCGCTTCAACGAGTACACCCATGCGGTTCCACATCACAAGTTCCCGAAGGAAGACCTCGTGCAAAAGTTCTATCAAGGACTCACCATGGCGTCAAGGACGATCATCGATGCATCGGCGGGAGGATCCATCATCGAACTTACACCGACGGAAGCTTTCACTCAATTCAAGAAGGTCGCGGATAATGACACGTGGGCGTCGTCCGGGCGCCTACATCCGGTTCAACCCACGGGGAACGTCAAAGGAGTCTTGCAAGTGGAGAAGGAGAACATACTTGAAGGCAAGATCGACTCGCTCATGAGGAGGTTGGAGAAGATGGAGATGGAAAAGAAAGAGGCTCAAGACTTGAAGGCCGCCAAAGCAAGGTCCACATGCGAAGAATGTGGAGAGTATGGCCATGTCCGCAAAGATTGTCCGGAGGAAGCCAAAGTGCTCGACTACATGAGGAAGGGAGAATTGCCGAACTTCCGCTACGGGCAAGGTAGGCCTCAATTTAATGCAAGCTCATCTATTCCTAACGCGGATCCGCTTCGTATACAATTGAAGGAGTTCGTGGATGAGCAAGCTAAGATCAACAAGGACACCGTCACCAAGTTCAAGACCATAGACAAGGTGTTGGAGAACATCGATATCAAAGTGACGGAGGTCGGAAGATCCAATCATCAAGTGCTCAACATGATGAAGATGCTCGAGACGCAAGTTGGACAACTTGCGGGGCGCCTCACTAATGATGAAGGGAAGCTTCCGGGACACAACCCAAAAGTCCCGAATCGGTGAAGGCCATTCAAACACGTTCGAGGAAGGAGACCGAAGATCTGGAACGTTCCGCGGAAGCAAGGAAGCTTAAACCATCCACTGAGGTGGAAGGAGTTGCTAAAGAGAAGGTTACAGGGATCATCACCGAGGAACCCGAATTTGAGATGCCGGAGGAAGACACGAGGGTACCACAACTCAAGCCACGCTACTTCCGAGGTAAACTTGAAAACAACTTGGAGAAGTTTGTGGAAGTTGTGTGTAGACTTAGCATCAACATGCCATTACTAGATGCCCTACAAGTACCTACATATTCTCGTTACTTTAAAGACATACTTGCAAATAAATATGAGATAGCAACACTTGGGGTAGATCATGTCAAAATGTCCGAGGAGTGTAGTGCCGCTATTGCTAATGGGCTAGAGAAGCAAAAGGACCCCGGGTGCCCTACTATTCCATGTTCGGTTGGTTCTTTCAACTTCGAGAAGGCGTTATGCGACCTTGGAGCTAGTGTGAGCGTCATGCCGAGGGATGTGTTCGAGAAGCTACGCCTACCAATGGGGCCTACGGGTATATGCTTGGAGTTGGGAGACAACTCCATTCGCTATCCCTTGGGCATTGCTGAAGATGTACCCGTGAAGGTCGGACACCACTTCATCCCCGTCGACTTCATTGTGCTCGAGATGGGAGAGAGGGAGAAGCCGCCGCTCATCCTAGGGAGGCCTTTCCTCAAGACCGTGGGAGCTACTATTGATGTTGGCAAGGGTGAGATCATGTTCGATATCAACGTAGAAAGGAGTTCCTTCAAGTTCCGCCCAAGAATCGAGGCATGCAACATGATTGTAGTGAAGGGAGAACCAAAACAAACGGAGGGGCTGAAAAAGAAGGAGCCGAAAAAAATGAACGTAAAGAAAATGAAAGAAGGTGTTGCATCTGTCAAGACAAAGGAAGAGAAGCCGCCTGTGAAGACCAAAAAAATGACTAAGCCGGAAGACAAGCCCGCGCCCAAGATGGTGCGGAAGTGGGTACCCAAGATTGCAACGCCCGCAAAGAGCGTTGATCCGAAGTAATCAAGTGAAGAAGTCTAGCTATAGACTATAAACGAAGCGCTAGGCGGGAGGCAACCCGTTTCGTCGAGTCAAGAATAAGCTACCGGGAGGACAACCCGATTCCAGGTTTTTCGAGTATTTTTAATAATTTAGTTTTGAGTTTTATTACGCAAAGACATTAGACTTAGAAGTGGTTGAACAATATTAGAGACATAATTCTTGATTGAATGTTTGCTTTATCATAAACCCTTTGCATGAACCCTCCTATGTGCTTGTTTGTTCTTTTCTTTTCGAGAAACCTCAACCAAATAACTTCAGAACCTAACTCAACCTTTCACCCTCATTATGGTGCTGAGGTGGACTTATTTTTCATGCTAAAACCACACGAGTAGAGCCATGATTTATATTTAGGTGTTAGTAAAATTCAGCACGTGGTAGGACTCGCGTGAACCTAGAAATCAAAACTTTTGGTTGGTTTTAAAAATCTATATCCTTGGTTTCTCTAGGATTAGAATTTTTCTAAGCATATTCTAATTTTGTTTTATTCAAAATCTTTCTTATTTAGCCAAAATTAGATCCTAAACCTATGCCCCCATGATCAAGCCGGGAAAAGTTTGCTCTTAACCGATGAAGGCAAACTATACCGGTGAGACCGAAATCGACGTAGTCGAAAAATATTTTCGACTTACATTTGTTTGTAATGGTTTAAAAACTTCTCTAAATTTATGTTTGAGCTCTTGCATGGCTCTGAAAAATATTTTAAATTTCGAATTAGAGGAGTGCTTAACCTTAAACATACCTTAATGGAGGCAATCTAGTTTGAATTAATCATGCATGCACCATTGGATTTCCTTTTATCAACTTTCACCAATTCCACATGCAAAGGACAAGCATGGTGGGCAGCAAGCATCAACTTTGCAGGAATTTCATGGTGGCATGTGAAGCAAGTGGAGCTGGGGAGCATGGACATGACCCAAAGCATGAAGCATCAAGTGGAAGGACCAATAATGCAAGAAAAGGAGTGGATGAGAGCGTTTGGGTGGTGCAACTCGTGGAGCACGCGGGCAGGAAACTTGCAGAGGCGAAATGATCGTGCTGGAAGAAAGCCGAGGCGGGGAGGAGCACCGAGCCACCCAGGCCGGTTGGCCCAGGCCGGCCAGCCTCCCCTACATAAGGAGCCCCCCCGGCTCCCGTTTTCTGCAGGCAAGCTTCCCTCTCCTTCCTTTGTTTGTGTGTTCAAGTTTGTGTGCTCAAAACCTCCGTAGACATAGCCAACCTTCCCAAGCTTGATAGCTCAAAGAAAAATCCACATCCTTAATCCACTCAAAGTCCACATCCGAAGCAAAGAGTTTAAGTTCCTAGTTACCGGTTGCAACCCGGAGTTTTAGTAGAAGAAAAGAGTGCAGCAACCATGTGGAAGAAAACCACAAGTCTCTTCTCCAAGAAGAAGAGTTTGTCATCATCCAAGCCGTCATCAACCACGTCTTCGAGGAGGCACTCGGTTTCCGAGTCTCCCCGGAGCATGGAGACGGATACGGCACCACCGAGGAGGAACGATGCTCTCCTCCTTGGTGGTATGAGGGCTGCAAGAAGCACGTCCATGAGGTTTACCGAACCTCGAGGGCACACGGAGGAGCAGCCCGCACCACCACGATGATCGACCCGTTCAACCGCGCCACCTCCTTACACTCCGACATACTCTTCGTACGGCTTCATCATCTTGTCATCGGAGGAGGAGGAGAGGCTCTCTAATCTTGAGAAGAGGCTTGTGCCAAACGTCGAATTTGACGACCAAGCACTCTACACCTTGGGTTTTGGCACCGACATATACTACATGTTGGGGCACCTTGGATGGGTGCAATTCTCCAACGGAGTATCGGCGGACACCCACTTGGGGTTCGCCTTGGAAATTTTTATGACTATTGCACCTATCCTTGATGATGGGGTGCAAAGCTTGTCATTCCATTTGGAGGGAGTCCAACAAGTGGTTCCCTACGAGCACGTTAGGGAGCTACTTGGATTCCACAAGGGAGCTCCGGAGAAAGTTGATGTGCCACCCGGCATGTTAGCGGGATTTTGGAATATGATCTCCGGAGAAGCCCATCAACAACGCAATTGCATCCGCAACCCCATTATCCGGATATTTCACTCTTGGATGTGCAAGAGGGTATTGGGGAGGATGAAGGAAACGAAGGTGACCGACACGGAGTTGAATTGGCTCTACTCGGCTCTAATTGCCAGGCATTGAGTATTTGCGGCAAGGCAAATACATTAGTGGAGATGAGAGAGGAGGTTATCGGTTGGCCATAGTAAACCTACCCCTTACCAATGAGAGGCTTAGGCTTTTCACCGAAGGGAGAGAAGATTGGTTGGAAGAGGGATTCCTTGTCCCTGCAAGGAACAACAAAAGAGGAAGAATCGTAGAGGAGGGAACATCCTCCGCACAAGCGAGTGGAGCACAACCCAATGTGCAACCATTCGGCGGGATCCCTCCTCCGCCAAGTTATTACGGAGGGCCACAAGAGCAAGCATGGGGGGGGGGTGGTGCACCGGTACCCCCACCAAATTATGTTGTGCCCAACGCTAACTTCGCGGAGCCCTACGCACATCATCCCCAACCACAACAAAGCATGGCCATAATTGGAGGGTATGCTGCAAGAAACGCCCAAAACATCGCAGCCATCCAAGCTAACGCAGCTCAACCACAACAAATATTGCCTTTGAGCTCGGACGCCTTCACCTTGTGGAGCCAAATCAATTCGTCGGAGGGAATGTCCAATCGTATTATGAGCAAGGGTAGTATTATCAAGATCATCAACATCAACCAGTGGCGGAGGACTAGAAGATTTAGGAACTTTAGTTTTCTTTTCTTTTTCTTTTTCTCTGTAATTTTCAGCTTTTGCTTATGTGTATTTTCTGTTTTTATTTAAATTTCAGCAAGCATGTTTGTTTATTTTCAGTTTGTATTTCAACTTGATGTCATCATTAATAAAAACACCACCTTGATTATATTATTGGAAAAGTTACAAAATTTGTGCCATGATGATATATGATTATAATTGCAGCTTTGTTCATCTTTGTAATTGATTTATGCATGTTTAAGCTAGTGCTCTCTTAAAATACAAATCTGAATTTATTTAAATACTAGCTTAATTCAGCGGAGGTTATGATTAAAATAAAGACCCATAGTGTTTCATGTGCTCTCAAGTTATGAATAGATTAAAGATGTCTTTTATGCTCAAAAATATCGCTAACCTTGTCATAAATATCACTTGTGTGTTGCTCAACCTATCCAAAGCCTAATATATATTTGAGTGCATAAACCTTAGTGTACAAGATTTATTTTTGAGTGAGTTATTGCAGGCCATGATTTCTCTGGACCGAGACTAAGAAGCTGGTCATTTCATTTTTGCGTATCTATCTTTTTGCTAGCCTTTTATCTGTGCATTGTGTATCCCCTCATTGGAGATCTCACAAACTTCGCCGGATATCCACCCTTAAACCAAATATCATCTTTTGTGATTACCGCCTTGACCACAACCTATCGTTGAGAATGGATCATCAATTCAAGGAAGATCGCAAGACGGTGCCGACATTGAAGATTTCAAGTATCTCTCCAAAGGAAAAATATTTCCGGTACCTACCTTATTTTTGGCCTCTTTGCTAGAGGACGAGCAAAGTCTAAGCATGAGGGAGGAGGTAGGTACGGTGCAGTTTTAGAGTTCAAAGGGGAGTATGTTAAAAAAAATGATGAATGAAATAAAAATTAATTAAAGGTGATGTACGTGACTTCCAAGGTGAAGGTCTCACAAGAAAAAAAAATATATATCTATATAATGAAAGAAAGAAAGAAAGAAAAGAATGAGAAATATGAGAAAGCGAAAAAATATGAGTATGCGTAAAGTGAACTCCCTGGTTCTCTAAGAGTACATTTAAGTCTTCAAGTTTATCCATTCTCATTTTCCAACCATGTGCAATCCGATAACGAGGACTTCCTTTGTGCCTCGGGATCACTCTTTGCCATTTTCACATGTCCACTGATCTAAAAGTGTGTGTATTTTTCTCTTTCCCCTCCTTGATTTAACATTATTTTCCAATGACCTTTTTGACGAGTCTCGGTAAGACCATGAGAAGCTTGTCTTGTTTTGACAACACCTCATTTATAAAATCTTGTTAGGACTAAACTTTCCCAAAGCTCCATATAAAGCCTACCACACATATATGTTATGAGAGGGAAAGGAGTAGAATATATAGGCTTGAGAGACAAGCGAGATGAGAGTTCATGAGCAATATACAAGATGATTTAAATTTGTGAACTTGGTTTAGCTTTTCTTTATCTCGTTCTTTATTTCAAAAATTCTGAGATCTATTTAAACTTTGTGAGCATGTTAATACTTGTGGGATAAGCTTAATAAGAATCTACCCTCCGTAGAGATGAAGGCTAGTACATTATGGAACTTTAATGAATTAAAATTTTGAGAGCATTATGTTTTCTCATGTATGATCAAGTGCAAGGTTTAAATATTATTTGGCAATGATGATATCCATCGAAGGCTTACTCGAGGACGAGCAAGGTTTAAGCATGGGGGAGATGTTGACGGTGATAATCCGTCAACCTAGCCATGAGTTTACCTTCGGTGTTGGCATGAGTTTTATACCTTATCCTTTGGAACTAACCCCCGTGGTATAACAAGTTCACGTGTGCATGTCGGTTTTGGAGTTTAGTGTTTATGAAGGGTTTTAGTGTTGAATGCAAGACTTTCGGGATAAGTTCATCAAGCACCTCATGACAAGACCTTGAAGCCCCGTACAAGTCTTGCAATGAAGCAAACTTAACTCCAAGAAGCCAGGGACTTGATCCGAGAAGACGACAGACTCCAAGGACCTGACCAGAAAAAAGGGGGAAACATCCAGGAAGCAAGGGAACCGACGTAGAGCAAAGGAGGCCTCGGGCTGGGCCTGGATGGGCCCAGGCCGGCCGGCCCAGGCCGGTCGGCCCAGCCCTGTCCAGGGCCCAGTAAGGCTCCCCTTTGCCCTAGCCGCCAATCAGGCTATTTTTAGCCCCGTGACCGAGAGCCACGGAGGATACAATTCCTCATCAGCCGCCGAGGAGCAGAGAAGAGAGGGACACCATCTCAGAGAGGAGAGGGTCGAGCTAGTTGACTAGGGTTTCCCTAGCCGACGTGGGAACCTTGCACGGAAGACCACGTCGGAGTTCCCGGAGCTAGAAGCAAGATCAAGGAAGGATCCCGGTGGTGATCTTGTGTATGTATCATTGTTATAGTTGAATTATCAAGTTGAATCTTTTCCTAGCGATCAAGTGTTTCCTCGAAGATTTCGTTTTTCGATCGGCTTTGCTTATTCCAATTCTATTCTCGAGATAGATTACATAGGGTGTTCTTGTAGCCGCGGTGGCTAGAGGTACACGCCAGATCTTCCGAAAGAATCTCGACTTGTCTTTTGACTCGCCCTAAGCTCCCCGCATGAGTAGGGATACGTTGTGACAGAACGGGGGTTCCGAAAGGCGGATGTTTTCGGATTTGGACGGGAAACCACGATTTAAAGACGCTTCTTATAAGATTCGATTTGCTACTTCTTCTCTTGCTTGGAACTTCAACAAAAGGCTTACCCCGATCCCTTTAGATCGGTTTATCTACCCAATCTTACTTTGTTTTCTCCGGTCTTTAGTAGATTAGATTCGCTTCGTGTCTTTTACTTAGATGCATTAGGGTTTCTTTTATCGAAGATTGGAGTTACTTGGCTTTATTCGATTAAGTTTTGCGTCACACATTTGTTCCATGGATTCGATACCTTGGGTTCACCACTCGAGGGAAGAAGGGTCCCTTGACTACGACGGGAGACTTGTACGCTTGCAAGTCACAAACGAACTTTGATATAATTATTAACCGTCAACACCCGTGACTACTTCGGGAAGCGTCACGAGTCCGGTCTTCGGGTTGGACGGCATGGTGAGGCGGCACTGGAAAGATCCAGCGCCGTCAGCAGGGCAGACCCAGGAGCCGAAGAAGAAGGTGTCGCCTCGGTTGAAGGCGACAGTTGGCTTGATGAAGATTGAAGCCATCGAGTTCGCCATGTGAACTTCGGCGAGAGCCCCTACCTGGTGCGCCAGCTGTCGGTGTTTTAGATCGGCAACCTACCAAGGGGAGTACCCGAGGTAGATGAATGTGGCCTCACCGAGATCGGTAACCCGAAGGAAGAGACACGTGGCACACAATTTAGAAAGGTTCGGGCCGCGAGGTGCGTAATACCCTACGTCCTGTATGCTGCGTAGCTCTGGATTGATTGGGTGTGATTACAAGATGATGCGTATGAGAGAAGGGTCCCTGCCTCACCTTATATAGTCTGAGAGGCAAGGTTACAGGTCGGTTTAGGGAGAGAGTACTAGTCGTGTATGTCTAGGAGTCCTCTACACAGTACAAGGCATGTATAGCTTTCTATCCAAGTACTTCTCCACCGTAGTCCTTGCGCCTCACGCCATCAGGTACCGTGTAGCACAAGCCGGGTAGTCCCAGGGGCCCAGCGAGTAGTCGGTCCTGGTACCCACCGAGGTAGTGGGCCCAGGGAGGTCCATACGACACCCAGGGAAAGGTTCTTTGGTTCATTGTGAGAACAATGCACCGAGCTTGCCTCAGTCTTAGATTGGTGTCCCGCGCAACGGTATAGTTCTGGTACCCTAAGGGGGTGACAGCTCCGGACGGGCTCTGTAGTCCACCACGTTAGTTCGGGCCAGTAGTATTCAGCACGTCATCATCCTCGCTTCTCATCCCAGTCTGAGGGTGCGGCTTCGCATGCCCCTGCAACACTAGAAGAGCTTGTTGAGTTATCTTACCTTAGTTATCCTTTGCTTTATCCCTTTGCCTAAAGTTGACAAGAATAGATAGATTGTGTTAGGATCCTTTCTCGTCTCGTTGTCCTCCCAGCTCACTATCTTCTCTAATCTATTTTCTAGATCTTCTAGCGTGTGTCAAGTTATCCTCGAATATCTTTATTCGTTATCCCCGACTATAGCTCTTTACCAAGCGTTGGTCATTCTCCACCGTTTACTCGATCGTCTTTGCCGTCGTGCCTCCCATGGGAAAATATAAATAGACAACCTGAATACCACCGGGTGAAGTGCTACAATGGTAATCATGCGCTTGCAGACCTTTCTGTGATCGTGTGTTTTATATAAACGTCCCCTAGTCCCATTACTAGAGGTGTGAACCCGACGGTGATGCTTGTAGGCGCCAACAAGTATTTCTGTCACCGTTGCCGTTTGTGCAATCTTAGTGGTGAGGCTAAGGAATGTCAACAAACACCCCGCAGGGCGACGTTGACTAAAGAGCAGATGATAGAGACGCCCCGCTGGACGTCGACGACGGAGGAGCGCCCCAGGTCGAGCGCTGATTCTGTGATAACCCGCACAGGAAAATACTGTACTATCGCCTAAACCAATCCACTTTGGCCATTAAGTGATAATAAAGTATCATCCTGTCGTTAGTCGCTGGGTTAACGCCCGGTGAATCATTTAAATAGCAAAAAGGATCGACATATATGCATTAAAACTCACTCGAAGACAAGTCCAGAGATACAACATCATTAACATCCAAATTTGTACCCCGAGGGGTTTAATTATTACAAACCGAAGTTTTTGTCACCATGACATAGTTCAGAGTTTTCGAAACAGCGGAATTAAACTAACGGAAAGCGGCAACACAATGGGAGGCCATCCATGATGCCTTCAGTCATCGTCCTCCACCCACTCCAGCTCCCAGCCGGGCGGAATCTCTCTAGGCCACACATCACCGAATGCATTACCTGGATCAACATGTTGTAGCAAGGCTGAGCATACTAATACTCAGCAAGACTTACCTGTCGGTGATAACTACTTCACCAACTCTAGGCATGAAAGGCTTTTGGCCACTGAGTTTCTTTTGCTGAAAAGTAACAAAGAGTATGTCCTTATTTTCAATATTTTAGCACAAGTTCTAGTGGGTTTAATCTTTACTAAATTAGCCATCTAGTACAAACAAAGTTGTGCAATACAATTAATCAAGCATAGTATTCATCAACTTCCATCATTAGGGATCTCATGGCTAGTGGACTAAGTAGTCTCAGATAACGGTGAGAGGCCGACAATCGATTGATTCAAACCTTGCAAGGTAGACCTAAACACACGGTAGGCTGCCCCCGCAAGGACAACTTCCCAAGCAGTTCCCAAAAATCCTTGGGTCGGGATCGAATCTTACAGTCTTTGGTGCAGGCTATCCGGCATACTCCGCGAGGCACCCGGAGTTACCGTACACCACCGGTAGCTAGCCGTGAGACGTATCCCAAGAGTAGTAATAGTAGGGTCCCTCGCCGCCTCATTAAGGTACTAGGCTTACCGGTCCCATTCCCGACAAGTGCTTAGTACGTTCAAACACTTAACCCATGATAGCCATTGGACCGGAGCCCAAATCCCATGCTCTTACCACATCAGCAATCCAATTAAGGATATCTTGTGATTCCTATCTAGGAACCTATTCTCGCGAGTGAGGTCATCACCCGACTTGTAACGGTCCTATAGCTTAGCAGCTATCGACCTATCATACTAGTAAGGACAACGGTACCTAGAGATCATGCATCTAAGGTTCCATTCAACTCCTGAACTTAAATGCACAAGCATCCATACATAATTGAATAATGAATTTGAAAACTGTGTTAGATGCACTGGGGCTTGCCTTTGTCAGCTAGGTTAGCCTGAGCACCCTCAGTGTCGTCGAGCACTTCCACGTACTGCAGCGAAGCTTCTGCTCCTCCTTCCTCGGACTCCGGGACGAGTGAGTAGTCACCGTCAGGAAGATCTACACGGAATGCAATGCAAGGTTCAGGTGATGTGATAGTTTGTTTATCTTATCCAACTCTTGTTGATCATATTCATCTTCATCAATATTTAAATATTACATTCCTTTTAGGAAGGTTATTAATTACATGTGGTTTATTCTTTTATTGCACATTTGAATTAATGGTTATTTTGTACTTGTTATTTCATGTGAAGGTTTAATCCTTTTGCCTCTCACCAGTAAGGTGTGTACAAGGATATTTATTTAACTTAGTTCCTTTATCAGCATGGGTTTAACCTTTAATTAAGTTAGGTAACACTTCCCTGAAAGGGAAAAAAATTAAAAGCATTTTCCTTATTTATTTAAGCTTTAATCTTTAAAAGGGCTTTAAAGCTTTTTATTAAGCAATAATGCACCAAACTTTTAAAGAAGGGTTTCTTAAGCATAACAATACCCATAATGAACCACTGGACTCACATGCAAAGCTTGGAAGCTAGAAAATAAAATATTTTGCAAAATAACAAAAGACTAGCTAGCAATCAAACTAAATGCATACAAAAATAAATAAACATCAAAATGATCCAATCTTTCTCATGCATGCTCTATGGTCCTAAAAAAGCCTAAAGAACTAGCAAGCATACCTAAAAGCTCTACTGATCTTGCTTCATTAATTTACAATGGAAAACATGCACAAATTAAGAATAATTATTTCTGATAAACCAAAAACATGATTGATTGACCAGAGGTGTGTTTTGACATAACAAGGCAGCATGCACAAGTTGGGCACAAAAATATAAATATTTTTAGCTACAAAAATCATATAGGCAGATTCTACATAAAAGGAAAGCAATTTATATAAAAAGATTTACTGCATAACTTGGTGCAATTTTTGACACAGGAGCTAGTCATGACATGGTACACAAGATATCCAAAATTTGGATGTAGAGGATTTATAGTTTTTGAGTTATGGCAGATCTAGGTTTTTCACATTTCTATTTTTCATGTTAAAACTATCCAGAATCAGACCATGTGAGAATAACAAAAGTTTTATTATTCTTTAAATCGAATCCAACAAAATTGGTTTTGCATTTTTTCTAAATTTTCTATGATTTTCAACACATTTTACAAGTTTCTGCAATTCTGCAACACTATTGAAGATGTTTTTTGCACCGAGACCCTCAGAAAGATCTAAAACATTACAACCAGGCACTTGGTTTTGCGGATAAGCCCTTAGAAAGAAAATGGACCCTGCAATTGGGTCCTTGGCCGCGGGGGACGGAGGGCTCGCCGGAATTCCGGCGCCTCTAGCGGCACACCCGGGCGGGGAGTGGCTCGGGGTCGAGCAGAGGCTCACCTAGAACCTACTGGTGGCTGGGGTTGGGGCAAGGGTGTCGCCGGCGCGGGAGTTCGACGGCGGCCCGCGGCGGCGGCCGCGGCGGTGGCCGCGGCGGCGCGGTCTCCGGCGAGGAGACGGCTCGGGGTGGACAATGCGTGACCCTAGGGGGGTGCACTAGGTCCTAGGGAAGATGCTAGGGGTGCGGGTTGGAAAGGAGACGGCCGAAGGAGGCGGCGCTCCGGCGGGCGCGGCAATGGCGCGGCGCGGCGGGGCCGGCGGCTCGAGATGGCGTGGGAAGGAGGAGAAGTCGACGCCCTTTTATACGCGCGGCTCGGGGGTGACGGTGGGGTGACGACGGGGAGCATCCGCCGTGCTACGGCGCCTCGGCCGGCGCACGTACGGACGGCACCGCGGACGGACGGGGGTCCGCCGCGCGCACGGCGCGTGTACGACGGCGTGGCGACGCGGCTCGAGGTGTCTTGGGCACGGGCGAGCGTCGGAGGTGTGGACCTCGGGCGGCGCACGGCCTCGGGCGAGAGGAGGCATCGGGGAAGGCGCGCGGGGCACGGCCGTCGAGGGTCGGCGGAGCACGGCCGGCGACGCGCGGCGCGCGGGAGCGCGACGTCGCGGCACGCTGGCGCCCGGCCTGAAACTGTATTGCTGAGCCTGTCTATGAATTTGAAATACTCCAAAAATTTGAATACAACTCGACCCAACTTTGAATATGAAAGTTACAGATCTAGCTACCCTCTATCATTTTCAAAAATGGTATATGGGGTTTTTCTCCACAAATTTTGCAATAAACAGTTGCCAACTTTGAATGTCAGCCCGTTCTCTTGAATAGTAGATGCTGCCTTTGGAACAAGTTTTTCAAGCTTTTCCACTCAAAAATTGAAATGCCAATATACATGAAAGTTGTGTCCCTCAACAAGATGGAGAACTTTCAAAAAGGTAGATTTTAAGTGTTTAGGTGAATTTTGGAGAACGCGGCAAAAGTTCCGACAGACAGCTATGGACACTAGGGGTGAAGGGGGTTTGACCAAGTCTTTGACCATTGGTTGGCCCCACAAGTGTGTCTACTAGCCAAAAGGGTTCCATAGAGTAGGTTAGTGAGTTTTTCGAGGTGAGGGCCCAAGTTGACCGTTATTTGACCAATGTCAGCTGGGTTGACCAGCTGTTAGGGTTAATTAAAAACCTGGGGCGTCACAGCCTACTCCCCTTAAATGGAATCTGGTCCCGAGATTCGATTTGATAATGATAAGATGGGAAGAAGAACTCACGGTTTTGAGATTGCAGGAAGCCCGTATACTTAGTGTTGAGGTAGTCTTCCGTCTCCCAAGTTGCTTCTTCTTCCGTGTGATGACTCCATTGGATTTTGTACATTCGTACTATTTGTCTTCGGGTCTTTCGCTCTTTTTGGTCTAATACACTCAATGGGTGATCGATGAGCGAGAAATCCGGCTCAATCCAAGCATTAGCTTCTGTGATGACTTCGTTCTCCGGCATAGGCATTCCCTTCTTCAACTGAGTTACATGAAACACATTGTGGACTGCAGAAAACCGTTCTGGCAACTGGATACGATAAGCCACTGGCCCACATACTTCTATGACTTCATAGGGTTCAATGTAGCGAGGAGCTAACTTTTCTTTGACACCGAACCTCTGCACACCTTTGGTGGGGGACACCTTCAAATACACGTAATCTCCCACTTCAAAGTGTCGGGGTGCGGTTCCCTTGTCGTGGTAACTCTTTTGCCTCATCTGAGCCATCTTCAAATTCTCTCTTATCACTCGCACTCTTTCTTCGGCATCCTTAACTAAGTCCGGACCAAAGAGTGTCCTTTCTCCGGCTTCTGACCAATTTAACGGAGTGCGGCATCTTCGTCCGTAAAGAGCATCGAACAGTGCCATCTTCAAACTGGCTTGGTAAATATTGTTGTAGGAGAATTCTGCCAAAGACAAACACTTGTCCCAACTCTTGTCAAAGTGCAAGATGCTTGCTCGCAACATATCTTCCAAAATCTGATTTATCCTTTCTGCCTGACCATCGGTCCGCGGATGATAACTGGAACTGCGAATTAGCTTGGTTCCTAAACATTCATGCAATTGCTCCTAGAAGCGAGCTACAAACTGAGTTCCCCTGTCAGAGATTATAGTCTTCGGAATTCCATGCAAACGAACTATGTGGTCCATGTACAACTCTGCATATTGCTGCACTAAATAAGTGGTATGTATGGCAATGAAGTGAGTAGTCTTTGTGAGTCTGTCTATGGTTACCTAAATAGAATCTTTCTTTCTAGCTGTCAGAGGTAAACCCACAATGAAATCCATACTAATGTCATCCCACTTCCACATGGGTATCGACAGGGGTTGGAGTACACCTGCCGATTTGAAATGGCTTGCTTTCATCCGGTGGCAAGTATCGCACTCGGCTACATACTTGGCTATATCCACCTTCATATTGGACCACCAAAAATTCTGTTTCAGATCTTGGTACATCTTGGTACTGCCAGGATGAATAGAAAATTTGGACTTGTGAGCCTCATCTAGGATAATCGGGTCAACGGGGACCACAAGGCGTTGCCCAAACCAGACCACATCCTGGTGATCTTTCTGGAAACAAGTATACTTGGGATCTCCCTCTGCTAGTTTCTGTTTGATGGTTTGTATGTCTTCATCATTGCGTTGAGCAGTGACAATTCTATCATAAAGATTGGATTCTGCCGTTAAGGCATAAAGACTTCCTTGCGGTACCACTTCTAAGTTGAGCCTTCTCATTTCTTCACATAACGGGTCACCAACTGACTCTAAATCTGGATGGTTGCAGTGAACTTTGCGGCTAAGAGCATCCGCAACAACATTCGCCTTGCCGGGGTGGTAGTGCACTTCTAGGTCATAATCCTTAATCAACTCAAGCCACCTTCATTGCCTCATATTCAACTCTGACTGGGTAAAGATGTATTTGAGACACTTGTGATCAGTGAAGATGTTACAACGATTACCCATCAGATAATTCCTCCATATCTTGAGAGCATGGACAACAGCAGCTAACTCAAGATCGTGGGTAGGATAATTGATCTCATGAGGTCGAAGTGCCCGTGAAGCATAGGCAATGGCTTGGCCTTCTTGCACAAGGACACAGCCGAGACCTGTGCCTGACGCATCACAGAAGACTTCAAAAGGTTTGGAATTATCCGGTTGCACTAACACTGGGGCTGAGGTTAAATGTTGCCTCAAGGTGTGGAAGGCTTTCTCACATGCTTCGCTCCACACGAACTTCACTCCTTTCTTGAGTAGTTCGATCATAGGTTTTGCGATTCTAGAGAAGTCAGGAATGAATCGACGGTAGTATCCCGCCAAGCCTAGGAAACTGCGGATTTGGTGTACAGACTTGGGTGGTTTCCAATCCATCACCTCTTGAACTTTGCTAGGATCTACGGAGATACCATCTTGAGAAATGGTGTGCCCCAAGAATTTCACACTTTTCAACCAGAATTCACATTTGGAGAACTTAGCATAAAGCTTATGATCTCGCAAACGCTGAAGGACAACTCGGAGGTGTTTGGCATGTTCCTTCTCGTATTTGGACTAGATGAGGATATCATCGATAAAGACCACTACGAATTTGTCGAGCTCCATCATAAACACGGAGTTCATGAGGTACATGAAGTAGGCTGGGGCATTAGTGAGACCAAAAGACATTACCAAGAACTCGTAAAGACCATAACGAGTGGAGAAAGAGGTTTTAGAAATGTCACAAGGTCGAATCTTGATTTGATGATAACCAGAACGAAGGTCGATCTTAGAGAAAACTTTGGTTCCAGCCAATTGATCAAAAAGAACATCGATTCGGGGAAGAGGATATTTGTTCTTGATAGTGACTGCATTGAGTGGTCGGTAATCCACGCACAATCTCAAGCTACCGTCTTTCTTTTTGACGAACAGAGCGGGGCAACCCCAAGGAGAAGAGCTTGGGAGAATATAACCCTTATCTAATAGTTCGTGGAGTTGATTTTTCAGTTCGGCTAATTCTTTGGGTGGCATACGATAAGGTCTTTTGGAAATGGGTGCCGTACCCGGTTGGAGTTCGATGACAAACTCGACATCTCTGGCTGGTGGCATACCAGGCAACTCATCAGGAAAGACATCCAGATACTCACGCACTACTGGAATTTCATCAAGAGGGGAGATAATGGTCACATAGGCACAAGAGTCGGTACCGTCCTTGAAAGGTAGGTACAAGGTAGTGTGCCCGACCGTAGGTGAATTGATCTCTACAACCCTATCTGATATATCTAGAACCACCTTATGTTGGGTCATCCACTCCATACCCAAGATAACATCCATGCTTTCCAATTTTATGGTTATGAGATTAGATCGAATAACCTTGCTTCCTAACCTTAAAGGAACTCCAAAAGTTACTAGGTGAGAAGAGATGTTTCCACCTGGTGTGGTAATTTTATAAGCCGATTTGGTTTGCATTCCTTTTAGACACAATTTGCCTAATAGATTCTCACTTATGAAACTGTGGGTGGCTCCCGAATCAAATAAAATCTTAACAGGGGTGTTATTGAGAAGGTACCCGTGAGCACTGAAGCTCCCTCTGGATTGTCACTCATGGCGGTGAAGTTCAGCTTGCCTTGGCGTACTTGCACCATAGGCTTCTTAGCCGGAGTGGCAGTCTTGTTCCCTGCACCTTGATTCTGGGGGTTGGGCTTGTTCTGCCTGGGCTTGGGACAATCACTGATGTAATGCCCCAGTTGACCACAGTTGTAGCAACGACGATCACCAACATTGAGAGGAGGTGCATTAGGCTTTGGAGCCTGCTGCTGAGCATTGCGGAACTGGAAGTTCCCTGCGGGTTTGCTCTGGGATGGCTTCATTGTCCAGCGTCTAGTTGAAGATTGCTGGGATGGGTTTGGAACGTTCTTTACAAAGCGAAACTTTTTACCAGTTCCATTGCCCGGAGAAAAACCAGATGGCCTCTTTTTGTCCCCGTGGGCCTTTTTCATGGCATCCTCTTGGGAGATAGCAATGTTCACTAGCTCATGGAAGTTTGCGGGATCGAGCAGGTTCAGTCGCTCGTACAACTTGCCATCTAGCCCATCGCGGAATCTTTCTATCTTCTTCGCATCAGTGTCTACTTGATGCCCACCATACTGGCACAAGCTGTTAAACTTCTAGGCATAACGGTACACCGTGTCGGACCCCTGCCTGAGGGCCAACAGCTCCCTCATCTTCCTATCCATTAACCCCTTGGGGATGTGATGGCTCTTGAAGGCTTGCTTGAACTCATCCCAAGTTGTAGCACGCCCTCGCTGTATCGACATGAAATGATCCCACCACATTAAAGCTTCTCCTCGCAGTTGCAGAGCTGTGAAGTTGGCTTCGTTCTCCTGGGAGCAAGGCAGCACAAAGGCGGAGAACTTCGCCTCGATGGTCTTGACCCAAGCTTTAGCTTCCAGGGGGTCTTCCGCCTTGGAGAAGGTCGGCGGCTTCATACCGATGAACTGAGCATACGTGGTGACCTGATTAGCCCCCTCGTGGTTGGCCCCGTGTGGCGGCCCTCGGTTCATCTGCTGAGCGATCTGCCGCTGCGTCTGCAGGATCTGGAGCAGCACCTCGGTTTGCGTGGCCATGAAGGCCTCCGATGGCGTCATGGGCGGTGGTGGTGGCAAGTCACCACTACCGTTCGCTCCGAACCCATTGGGAGAGCTGCGCGTGGTTCCCACCATCTGAAATGCGAGCCTTGTTAGTCACATAACCAAAAGCTTAATCAGAAATGATGACAAGTATGATCATACATAACCACAGCTCGTTAGCATTCATATGATGATGACAGCAACAGTCAAAAGGTATCACATAGCCAACAAAGGATTCATAGAATCGTTCCTCGACATAGTTAGGAAATGCGACCACTCGAGTAACACGAGCCAACATTCACTCTCGGGGCAATTTCTGCCATTTCGGGTGCCAATGAGGGTGGACAAGCACCTAATTGCTTGGCAGACGATGGACGCCCATAAAAATACTTTGGTTTCCCAACGTTTATGTGAAATGCAAGTTTTGGCAAGCGTGGTCATTGCAACGATTCACTCAAAATTTGGCAATCATACGCAATACAAATTGTAACATCTGAGGTGAACAAGCGAATTTCCATTAAAACACCACATGCTTAAGCATTCATTATTACAACAAGATGGAACAAGGGTCCAAGGACATTACAAGACTCAATTTTGGAAACACCACAATACGACAAGGTTACAAGAAGTTACTCTGCACGAAGACGTGCTCAATAGCTAACTACTCCAAACATCTTGAAGATAACACCATAGGATCGAAATCCTTCTTATTATCGCTGCCGGCAACCTGGTTGCCCACCGAAGCACCACTGTCCGTAGGTGAAGCTGGGGGAGTAGGTAACTGGGGTCCTGCTTGGCTCATCTGATCCAGACCTGACAACCCCTGCTGCTCCTCCGGTGTGCGCATGCGGAGGCAATGGCCGTAAGGCCACTATAGTTACCACCGTACCTCGGCCTCCTCCACCTGCTGTTGCATATCAACAATGTTCTGAAGTAGCGTCAACCTCTCAATCTCATACGCATCGGCATTCTCCTCTAGGGTGTGATTCTCTGCCTCCAGATCTACAATCCTCTGTAGGCGGTCGCCTCTCTCTAACTCTAACTGGAATCTCCTGGCACGCAGCCTGTCATTCTCCTGCTGCATCTGAGTAAGTGTAAAGTTCAGCTGCTGATGGGAAGCTGCTAGCTGTTGCCAATCCCGCCTAGATGCCTCCAAACGCTGCCCGATAATCGGTGCGGTATTATAGCGTAGCCCCTGAAGTGTGAAAACCACGTTAAGAGAGCGAGCCAGCGTATGCGTGACATCCAGCGGCTCCGCTAGCGACAACAGCTCCCGTAGGTGATCCATACGGTCCAACCATGTCGTGTCGTGAGAACTCACAGCAGGAAACAGCCCAAACGGAGAGAGAGCTACCACAGTGGGGTTGTGGTCACAGAAGTCCGTCAGCACTCTGAGGGCTGCTGACTCAACGGCCTCGTGGGTAATGAATCCCCAGTAGATAAAACTCAAGTCGAACCAGTCGGCGTGGTCCGGGTGTGGCAGTACAGTGACGATCACTCTGCAACGGGGAACGCCATAACGCTCGAACTCGGACACCTCATAAGTCGGTGGGGTGAGGTAGCCTGCGGCGCTGAGTGCTTCCCACGCAAGGCGTGGAAAACCCTCCCAGTGCAACCCATTGGTACGGATCGTACCGTCAGCGTCGAACTCGTGAAACACAGGGAAAGCCATCTGAACAAAAATGCAACAAATGTCAGGTCTCAAGGAGAACGGCATGTCAAATGGTGAAGTTCTGGCAGCTGTGAATAAAAATTCATAACCAAAATCTAGAACCCTAAAAACCTTTTCCCCGAGTTTTCCGGCTACTACAAAGGTTATTTTACACACTTTTGGTTTTTAAAGGTTGAGCTAAACCAAGGAACAAGGTGAAAGGATACAATGTCTAGATGTGCCTAGAATGGTGTAACCAAGCCGAAAGAAGCTATGATCGGAACTTGCGACTAAAAGCTAACTGGGCAAGGAGCAACCATTTTTAACAAACTGGTTTAATTAAATCTAGCACATGGTACAACAAGGTGAACAAGCTTTTTCAAAGTTTTGGCAGCATGACAGCTAAGCATGAGAGGTACTCTAGTTTATAAAAAGCACACACTAGCAAAATCTTCCTTAGAGAGCATATAGAAATTCAGTTTTGGGTCTATTTTAGTTGTTTCGATTTTTAATATGCATGCAAGACGTCCTATTCGACCTCACATGGCAATCAAGCCAAAAATCGAAGTTAGTGCCAGTGGCAAGGCTTTTATTCGTCTCTCCTTATAATATCTTGTCAAGAGCTACACGGTACTCCCTTACCGACTAACGAAGCGCTGTTATGTACCTGCAAAAAACAAACCTTTCATGCCAGCACGTCACGAAAGCATCCACATACAGTATCGTTCGCTATAGAAACGACATCCATTCGTTAAGCCGCTGCATGGACAACGTCCAACCTCGGACATCCTCCGTTTGAATGGAGTGTATCCTTGCCTCGCATGATTGACATGCGGAATGCACACGTATGAAACACGTGGCGACAACACAACTCATAACCAGACGCGAAGATGGGATCCGTGGAATCGATCACTCCATCAACCCTCGCAATTCCCGTGATGCGGCACAGCACACGTATAAAACACGTGGCTCATCTAGTTTGGTTGTGCAAGAAAGTAAGTCTGACATAAAGTAATGTGCTGGAAGTTAGCAAAACAAACCATAGGTCAAATAAGCCACCTGAAAGAACCCAAAAATTCCCTCTAGGGCCTCTCTGTCTAGTTTATCCTTAACGGACCAACGTGTTTTGGAAAATCAGACAATCTTGGCAAATTTTATTCAAAAACCAGTGATTAGGGTTATTAATTAATTTCTGGTGCATATAATTGCTCTGATGCCAACCGTACTATCGCCTAAACCAATCCACTTTGGCCATTAAGCGATAATAAAGTATCATCCTATCGTTAGTCGCTGGGTTAACGCCCGGTGAATCACTTAAATAGCAACAAGGATCGACATATATGCATTAAAACTCACTCGAAGGCGAGTCTAGAGATACAACATCATTAACATCCAAATTTGTACCCCGAGGGGATTAATTATTACAAACCGAAGTTTTTGTCACCATGACGTAGTTCAGAGTTTTCGAAACAGCGGAATTAAACTAACGGAAAGCGGCAACACCACGGGAGGCCATCCATGATGCCTTCAGTCATCGTCCTCCACCCACTCCAGCTCCCAGCTGGGCGGAATCTCTCCGGGCCACACATCACCGAATGCATTTCCTGGATCAACATGTTATAGCAAGGCTGAGTATATTAATACTCAGCAAGACTTACCCGTCGGTGATAACTACTTCACCAACTCTAGACATGAAAGGCTTTTGGCCACTGAGTTTCTTTTGCTGAAAAGTAACAAAGAGTATGTCCTTATTTTCAATATTTTAGCACAAGTTCTTGTGGGTTTAATCTTTACTAAATTAGCCATCTAGTACAAACAAAGTTGCGCAATACAATTAATCAAGCATAGTATTCATCAACTTCCATCATTAGGAATCTCATGGCTAGTGGAGTAAGTAGTCTAAGATAACGGTGAGAGGCCGACAATCGATTGATTCAAACCTTGCAAGGTAGACCTAAACACACGGTAGGCTGCCCCCGCAAGGACAACTTCCCAAGCAGTTCCCAAAAATCCTCAGGTCGGGATCGAATCTTACAGTCTTTGGTGCAGGCTATCCGGCATACCCCGAGAGGCACCCGGAGACACCGTACACCACCGGTAGCTAGCCGTGAGACGTATCCCAAGAGTAGTAATAGTAGGATCCCTCGCCACCTCATTAAGGTACTAGGCTTACCGGTCCCATTCCCGACAAGTGCTTAGTACATTCAAACACATAACCCACAATAGCCATTGGACCAGAGCCCAAATCCCATGCTCTTACCACATGAGCAATCCAATTAAGTATATCTTGTGCTTCCTTTCTAGGAACCTATTCTCGCGAGTGAGGTCATCACCCGACTTGTAACGGTCCTATAGCTTAGCAGATATCAACCTATCATACTAGTAAGGACAACGGTACCTAGGGATCATGCATCTAAGGTTCCATTCAACTCCTGAACTTAAATGCACAAGCATCCATAGATAATTGAATAATGAATTTGAAAACTGGGTTAGATGCACCGGGGCTTGCCTTCGTCAGCTAGGTTAGCCTGAGCACCCTCGGTCTCGTCGAGCACTTCCACGTACTGCAGCGAAGCTCCTCCTTCGTCGGACTCCAGGACGAGTGAGTAGTCACCATCAGTAAGATCTACACGGAATGCAATGCAAGGTTCAGGTGATGTGACAGTTTGTTTATCTTATCCAACTCTTGTTGGTCATATTCACCTTATCAATATTTAAATATTACATTCCTTTTAGGAAGGTTATTAAGTACATGTGGTTTATTCTTTTATTGCACATTTGAATTAATGGTTAATTTGTACTTGTTATTTCATGTGAAGGTTTAATCCTTTTTCCTCTCACTAGTAAGGTGTGTACAAGGATATTTATTTAACCTAGTTCCTTTATCAGCAAGGGTTTAACCTTTAATTAAGTTAGGGAACACTTCCCTAAAAGGGAAAAGAATTAAAAGCATTTTCCTTATTTATTTAAGCTTTAATCTTTAAAAGGGCTTTAGAGCTTTTTATTAAGCAACAATGCACCAAACTTTTAAAGAAGGGTTTCTTAAGCATAAAATACCCATAATGAACCACTGGACTCACATGCAAATCTTGGAAGCTAGAAAATAAAATATTTTGCAAAATAACAAAAGACTAGCTAGCAATCAAACTAAATGCATACAAAAATAAATAAACATCAAAATGATCCAATCTTTCTCATGCATGCTCTCTGGTCCTAAACAAGCCTAAAGAACCAGAAAGCATACCTAAAAGCTCTACTGATCTTGCTTCTTTAATTTACAAAGGAAAACATGCACAAATTAAGAATAATTATTTCTGTTAAACCAAAAATCATGATTAATTGATCAGAGGTGTGTTTTGACATAACAAGCATTCACAAGTTGGGCAGAAAAACATAAATAGTTTTAGCTACAAAAATCATCTAGGCAGATTCTGCATAAAAGGAAAGAAATTTATATAAAACGATTTACTGCATAACTTCGTGCAATTTTTGTCACAGGAGCTAGTCATGACATGATACACAACATATTCAAAACTTGGATGCAAAGGATTTATAGTTTTTGAGTTATGGCAGATCTAGGTTTTTCACATTCCTATTTTTCATGTTACAAATATCCAGAATCAGACCATGTCAGAATAACAAAAGTTGTAGTATTATTCACAACGAATCCAACAAAATTGGTTTTGCATTTTTCTAAACTTTCTACGATTTTCTAAACATTTTACAAGTTTCTGCAATTCTGCAACACTATTGAATATGTGTTTTGCACCGAGACCCTCAGAATGATCTAAAACATTACAACCAGGCCCTCGGTTTTGCGGATAAGCCCTTATAAAGAAAATGGACCCTACAATTGGGTCCTTGGCCGCAGGGGACGGCGGGCTCGCCGGAATTCCGGCGGCTCCGGAGGCGCACCCGGGCGGGGAGTGGCTCGGGGTCGAGCAGAGGCTCACCTAGAACCTACCGGTGGCGGGGGTTGGGGCAAGGGTGTCGCCGGCGCGGGAGTTCGACGGCGGCCGGCGGCGGTGGCCGCAGCGGCGTGGTCTCCGGCGAGGAGACGGCTCGGGGTGGACAATGCGTGACCCTAGGGGTGCACTAGGTCCTAGGGAAGATGCTAGGGGCGCGGGTTGGAAAGGGGATGCTAGCCCACACGACCTCCTTAAGACCTTTCAGAAGATTCCCCAGATGACCTAATTCAGCACGACCTTAAGACTTGGCGTACAAGACAAGGCATCGGTGGATTCCGACTAAGCAGATCGACTGGATATGGCAAGAGATGTAATTTAGACTTAGGTCTTGTGGTCGTAACCGACCAGGAGTCTGGGAACCGACCTCATCTGCTGGGCAATATAAGGCGGGCGAGGCGACCCCTTGTACACATACGCAATCCTCAAGCAATCTACACCCACAACTGGACGTAGGGTTTTACTCTCCGAAGGACCGAACCAGTATAAACTCGCTGTGTTCTCTATGTTCCGTGTGCTCTTGCGCAACCTTCGAGTTCTTAGCCTTAGATTCCATCCTGCCGAACAACTAAACCACTGGGATTAGCACCCCCGTGGGCTGTCTAGATCGCACCATCTGACAGTTGGTGCACCAGGTAGGGGGGAATCAAGGTTCTTCGTGCAACTCGATGGCTTCGACTAACGACGTCATCTTGCCAGAGAGTATGGCTGACATCCTCGCCAACCCTGTCGACATCTCCTTCGGCTCGATGCCTGTGAAATCCACCGCTCTAGCCGCCTGTCTCGTCATCGAAGGCAACGCGGTCACCTCCAACCAACAGATATGGACGGATCTGTTGACAGAAACCCACCCACCCACTCCTAGCGACCTGATCGTGGGGATCTATCGTGCTGACGACATGCTTTCTGACATGATCAAGGTCTGCGAACGTGTCAAACGCCCTCGCAGGACCTCATCTTCATACAGCATGCCTCTTGGCTTGCGCAACGCAGCTCACGTGGCATCCCGCTACATGAAGCGCAAGATCCAGATCGAATCTGGACCCAAGGCACCAGATAGTGGAAATAGCAGGAGTCACCCCGACGAACCCTGCCCTATCCACGAGAATCCCAAGCACACGGCTCGCTAGTGTCTTGTCCTCAAGAAGCTTCGACGACCTCTTATTGCGGCCTATCACTGCTAGATGAACCGGGAGTCATCTCCGGACCGCCTTGCGTTCCAGATCGCCCACACAACTATCTCCTCGAACTATCCGGGAGAAGAGCTCGAGACCCTAGATCGTGAGGTCTGGGTCGTCTCTACGAATGTACCACCTCAAGACAGAGAAACAAATGAACAACGCCAGGAGCGCGAGAACGCCAACGCTGCCAGAGCTACTCGCCAGCAACAAGAACTCGCTGCAGCTGCCCCAGCCGCAGGTCAACAACCAGGCAACGCCGGGCAAGGCAACGACAACATTGGGGCACAAGCACACGCAGCTCCAGCCGGCCCTTAGCCACGCCAAAAAGGCAATGAACCTCATGCGAATAGCCTGCGTGCTAGAAACCTCCCGAGGGACTTTGAGCGGGATGGCCTCAAAGTCTACAACTCTCCTCAAACCAACTTGGGAGCCACTCTTGCTGCGTTAAACAACCTCGAGGATACTCCTATGGTACGACGTCTCCAAGCTAATGTCCGCGTCGCCGCCGCTCAGATTGACACATGTCTTTTCAAATTATGCAATTACCTTTGCTATGATTGTGCATTTACGTTTCAGGAGTTGATTTAACACCCTAGATGCATGATCCTTAGGTACCTATGCTCTATCACTAGTATGTTAGGTCAATATCTGCTATGCTATAGGACCCGATAGAAGTCGAGTGATGTTCGTAACTCGTGGAATAGGTTCTTATGTTGGAATCATAAGATCTTTATGAGTGGCCTGCTCATGTGGTAAGAGCATGGGATTTAGGCTCCGCTCCAGTGACTTTTGTGGGCTAAGCTTTTGAACATACTAAGCACTTGTCAGGAATGTGACCGGTAAGCCTAGTACCTTAATGAGCTGGTGCGGGAAATAAATATTACTACTCTTGAGTAATCACCTACCCGGCTAGCCACAGGGGAAGTGGGGTGCATGTGTGATGCTGGGTGCCTCGCGGGGTATGCCAGCTAGCCTTGTACCCCGGATTGTAAATTCGATCCCAAGCCGAGGACTTTTGGGAACCGCCTGGATGGTTGTCCTCACGGGGGCACCCTACCGTGTGTTTAGGTTTACCTTGCAAGGTTTAAGTCAATCAATTGTCAGCCTCTCACCGTTATCGGAGACTGCTTAATCAACTGGCTATGATATCCCATAATGATGGAATTGGTAAAGCTTAGTGCTTGAAATAATTGTTTGTACAATTATTGATTGAATTAGCTGGCATAACTAGAAATACTAATTAACTAGAATTGGTGCTAAAATATTTAAAGTAAGGACATACTCTTTGTTGCTTTTCAGCAAAAGAACTCCAATGGTCATAAAGCCTCTCATGTCTAGAGTTTGGTGATGTAGTTATCACTCGACGGTGAAGTCTTGCTGAGTATTAGTATACTGAGCCTTGCTTTAAAACTGTTGTTGCAGGTGTTGTTGACCGGGTGGATGGCGACAAGGGATGGCATCACGGATGGCCTCTTGTGATGTTTACCGTTGCACAAGATTATTTTATTTCTGCTGTTTTCAAACTCTGAACTTTAATTTCATGTCATGAACAAAGTTTTGTAATAATTAAACCCTTAGTGGTAATTTGGATTTAAATTGTGTTTGTACTCTAGACTCTACTTCGTGTGAGTTTTAATGCATATGTTCGATCCTCTATGTGAATTCCAAATGATTTACCGGGCGTTAACCCAACAACTAACAACAGGATGATACCTTTACTGTCGCTTAATGACCAAAGTGGATTGGTTTAGGTTATAGTATGGTATTTTCCTGGGCGGTTGTCACAGGTATGTGGCTCGTCCACCGTAACGGGGCGGTGCAGCTTGTCGTAACTAGATGGCGAGTGAGCTACTGAACTTGTCCATTTGTAGTGCAGGTATGGAGAAGGAGGTTAGCGACCTCAAGGATGTCACCTAGTACGTGATGGACCTCTACATCTCTCAGGAGGAGGGGTGGAGCCAAAAGAGCTGGTCGACCGACTGGATGAGGCCGAGAGCCACAAGAAGGGCTTGCTAATGTACACCGCCAATCTTGCGGTGGCTGCAGCACTGTCGACGGTGAAGTACCATGATCCATGGTTCGACTGCAAAAGGTCTCAAAGGACGTCAACCTGTTCGGCTTGGTGAGGCACGAGGACATCGTAGCAACCGTGGAAGAGGTCATCAACAAGTTTGATTTCGGTACTGACTGAGTCTAGCTGGGACAAATTGAGGGTGTAAGTTAGGCCGAGGCCTAGTAGATGCAAATATACTTTTATCGTAATAAGGCTTTTGCCAATTATTTAAAGTGTGCGCATCATTTGAGTAGCAAGGACAATCGTTATGTGTGCTCGAAAATAGCTAGGTCGTAAGAGGAACCCTCCGCTAACCCAACTCAGTGGAGGAACGGCTTACCGACTGTGTAGCTCAGTGCGGAGGCTTAGGCACAGTCGGCACGCGGAGGGGTCATGGATCCTAGGTCTCGCGAACTGGCGACTTAGGAACATTCATAAAGATACTGAAAGATAAACATGTGATGGAAACTTATAAGCGTAAGGTATGCAAAAACCCCTTCAGGTCGTGAGACCCTTAGGTTGGCAAAGCCAAGCCCCCGAGCGCTTCGAGGCCTAACCTAGACCAAGCCTCCGAGTGTTTCAAGGGGGAAGGGTAAAAACAAAAAGTAAAAGGGAGACCAAAATGCAGGTCGATAGAGAGGCTGCTGAGAGGGGATCTCTTTCTTTGTTGAATAAAACCTACAAAAGATGAGATTACATAGCTTTTATTTTCGTACACATCTTCTAAGGATAGAAGTGACGTAAGTGCTCGATATTCCAGACATTCGGGATGCCTTGACCGTCGGCCCACTGAAGGTGGTAGGTCGTAGGACCGACGACCTCCATCACGATGAAGGGACCTTCCCAAGGAGCAGAGAGCTTATGCATTCCCTTGGTGTCTTGAATGCGCCGCAATACTAGGTCGCCCACGTTGAACGATCGCTCACGCCAGTTGCGGTCGTGGTAGCGACGTAGTTGCTGCTCATGTTGAGTGTGCCGCATTAGCGCATCCATGCAATGGTCCTCGATGTTGTCAAGGTCGACCTTGCGCGTCTCCTCAGATGTCCCCTCTTCGTAGTGTTGGATGTGTGGGGCTCCAAAGGCTAGGTCGGTAGGGAGGACGACCTCCAACCCATACACCAAGAAGAATGGC
Source organism: Cenchrus americanus (assembly GCA_947561735.1). Classification (NCBI taxonomy): domain Eukaryota; kingdom Viridiplantae; phylum Streptophyta; class Magnoliopsida; order Poales; family Poaceae; genus Cenchrus; species Cenchrus americanus. Next base: position 75,858,000 of record OX387245.1, on the reverse strand, counting down.
GAATAACCTAAAGTTGAGCTGACCTGGGTCCGAAGACCCCAGATTACGTGAGGCAGCTCGGCCAGCCACCTGGTGGTCTGTTGGGAGGCGTTGTCAAAGATGCGGTCTTTGATACCCTAAAGCACCATGCCATTTGCACACTCGGCCTGGCCATTGCAGCGCGGGTGTGCCACCGAGGAGTAGTAGACATCGATGAGGCTGTCTTGGCAGAAATTCCAGAAGTCAAACCCTATGAAAGCCGTCCCAAGGTCAGTGACGAACCTGTGGGGAACCCTGAAGCGGTGGGTGATGTCTTCCATGAACTTTGCTGCCTCCTTAAACGTGACAGCTACAGCAGCTCGGACCTCGATCCACTTGGTGAACTTGTCCACCGCCACCAGGATGTGTCTGTAGCCGACAGGGGTCGTTCTGAAGGGTCCCACTGAGTCCAAACCGCATATAGCGAAAGGCCAAGACAGAAGGATTGTTCTCAGGGCTTGAGCCGGTATTTGCCGCTGCTTGGTGAAGAACTGGCACCCTTTGCATTGCCAGACTAGGTCTTGGGTGTCAGCCAAGGCTGTGCGCCAGTAGAAGCCCGACCTGAAGGCTTTTCCCACCAGGTTGGCAGAGGTTGCGTGGTTGCTGCATTCCCCACCATGAATCTCCTGTAGGAACTGGAGACCTTGAGATCTGAGGATGCACTTCATCAATACCCCATTGGAGGCGGTCCTCTGATAGAGCTCCGTGCCGATGACAACGTAGTTGGCGCTGCGCCTGACAATTTTCTCGCGTTCGACCTTGCCTTAAGGGATGCACTTCTCCAAAATGTAGGTGATGAAGTTGAGGCGCTAGTCATCTTCAGCCTCTGCCATGAGGACGTCGTGGCCGCCTAGAGGAGGCACGTCGCCCGACGATGTTTCTAGGTCGCTGAGGAGCCTGATCGACAGCTTATGCAGGTCTTGGACGAACACGTCGGCCGGGACCAGCTTGCGTTTTGACCCGAGCTTGGAAAGGACGTCGGCCGCCATGTTGTTCTCGTGGCATACGTGATGGAACTCTAGGCCTTCAAAGTGAACCTCGAGCTTCCGTACCTCGATGTAGTAGGCATTCATCGAGTCCTTCTTCTTGTCGCACGCCTTATTGACTTTGACGACGATGACCTTGGAGTCACCGTAAGTGATGAGCCGCTTGATCCCCAAGGAAACATTTATGCGCAGTCCGTGGATCAAGGCCTCGTATTTGGCGTTGTTGATGGACGCCTTGTAGTGGATCCACAAAATGTATAGGTGATCGCCCTGAGGGGAGATGAAGAGAACTCCTGCGCCTACTACTTTGAGGTTTAGGGAACCATCGAATTACATCTTTCAGTGCTCCGGCTTCTCCATTGGTGGGGGTTGCTAGGTCTCCGTCCATTCGGAGACGAAGTCTGCGAGGATCTAGTACTTGATGTCCTGTCGTGGACAGAACTCAAGCTCGAGCTCACCTAGCTCGACCGACCACTTGACGATGTGCCCTATGGTGTTGTGGCTATGCAGAATTTCTCCCAAGGGGAAGCTGGAGACGACCTTGATCTTGTACGACTAAAACTAGTGCCGTGGCTTGCGCGAAGTGACAAGGAGGGCATAAAGCATCTTCTGAGGTTGTGAGTACCTGATTTTGCTATCAGATAGAACCTTACTGACGTAGTAGACAAATCGCTGGACGGGATAAGGTTGACCTTCTTCAGGTCATTCCGCCACCAGGACCGCGCTAACCACGTGGGTAGACGCGGAGATGTAGAGTAGCGAGGTCTCTTTAGGTGCCGGTGGCACCATGACCGTGGGCGTCATGAAGAAGGTCTTCAACTCTTCGAGCGCCTGATCTACCTCATCTGTCCACTCCAATTTGTCAGACTTTTTCAGCAACTTGAAGAAGGGTAGGCCTTTCTCCCGAAGCTTGCTGATGAAGTGACCTAGAGTTGCCATCGTGCCGGTAACCTTCATCACGTCTTTCTTCCCGGTAGGTCTCTTCATCTTGCGGATGGCATCGACCTTAGTGGGGTTTGCCTCGATGCCCCGGTGGCATACCATGAAGCCCAGGAGCTTGCCAGACGGGACGCAAAAGATGCACTTCTCCGGGTTGAGCTTCCAGCGGTAGCGCAAGAGGTTGGCGAAGGTCTGAGCAAGGTCGGCGATGAGGTTGTCCTCAGTCGTGGTCTTGACGACCACATCGTCGACGTATGCCTCAACGTTCTTGCCAATCTGGGACTCTAAGCACTTCTAGATGGCCTTCTGGTAGGTTTCTCTAGTGTTCTTGAGGCCAAATGTCATGGCTGTTGTTGACGGATAAAAGACGTATCCACCTACGATCCGCAAGGGTACGGACCTACAACTTTTCCACCACGGGATTCCCAAGGTTCTTGACAATCCGCGGAGCAAGGGGATTACAAGCGCTTGATCTACCTCTACTCACTAACTAATCAAATCCTAACTATGATTAGACTAGAAAACGACTACGCTATACTAGAGAGAACGATTGAGCCGACTAGATATGAAAGAGACACTTACCCATGGGTCTACGATACTTGAACATGCAACCGCTTTAAACATGAAAACCGATCTAATATATCGGGGGTTGTGACCACGGTTTCGCCCTTTTCCTCCTCTCGTACTGTCACTACGCGGAGGTATTCGTGACTAGACCTATGATGGACACAGCGTATTGAATGGATCCAAGGAAGCATTGGACGTGTTGCATGCAACTAGGGGTTAGGGAAAAGAAAAAGGTATGCAAGAGTACGTCATCGGAGAAGCCGAGTCTTGGTCCTTGTTCGATCAACTCATTAAACCTATTCCAAGCTTGCTCTATCCCTTCCTCTTCTCCTTGCGTGAAAGTGATCACTTGCCTCCTTAGACGTTGAACCTTGCTAATTGGAATGAACTTCTCGCAAAACTTCTTTGTCAACTTGTTCCAATTGCCTTCAACTTTAAAGGATGCAAATGAGTACCACATCTTTGCTTCACCGGCAAGTGAGTAGGGAAAGAGATTCCACTTGAACCATTCATCGGGAACTCCTTCTTGACGCACCGTGTTGCATAGCATCATGAAATGCCTTATGTGTCTATATGGGTTCTCCGTAACCATCCCTTCAAATGGGTTTGCCACCGCCATCTCGATGATCTTGGATTTGATCTCATACTTGGTCGCTTCGAGCTTCGAATCCGACTCTTGTACTTTTATGTCTTCACATCGAGGACTAGCGTAATCCCTTAGTGATTTCTCCGGTTCTTCTACGGGGTGATTGACGAACGCCATCTATACAAGATAAAAACAAAAACAAAACAAATGGTTTTCTAGGTAATATGGGTTAGATATTAGTAAACAAAAGATAAACTAAATATAAAACAAAATTAAATGCAAACCAAACAATGTAAGCTAACTTGCTCCCCGGCAACAACGCCAGAAAAAGGGGCTTGTTGACAGATAAAAGACGTATCCACCTACGATCCGCACGCGTAAGGACCTACACCTTTTTCACCATGGGATTCCCAAGGTTCTTGTCAATCCGCAGAGCAAGGGGATTACAAGCGCTTGATCTACCTCTGCTCACTAACTACTCAAATCCTAACTATGATTAGACTAGAAAATGACTACGCTACACTAGAGAGAACGATTGAGCTGATTAGATATGAAAGAGACACTTGCCCATGGGTCTACGATACTTGAACATGCAACCGCTTTAAACATGAAAACCGATCTAATATATCGGGGGTTGTGACCATGGTTTCGCCCTTTCCCTACCCCCGTACTGTCACTACGCGGAGGTATTCATGACTAGACCTATAATGGACACGGCGTATTGAATGGATCCAAGGGAGTATTGGAGCTCTACATCCCTTTACAGCATGGTAGCTAACCTTAAGCATTAAAGAATATTCAACACATGATGATAGATAGATGTTCAACGAAGTACGATTACATCTCAAGACCGATTACAACCCATGGACAAATGAGAAGATTACCCCATCAAGGTGCTGCACATAGCACAGTTGATCATGGTGACGCTTCCGACGGTGTCTTCCTTCTTCTTCACTTGTGGGTGCTTCCTTCGAGATGGTCGATCCTCCTACGGAGATCTCCCTCCTCTCTCTAGCTTGTGGATGGCCTCTTGGTGGGAATGGCTATCTCCTCTGCGAATGGCGGTGCCTCCAAGACTTTAGGGTTGAAGATCCTTCGGGTGCTAGGAAAGGGGGGCCGAACCGTCCCTCGGAGTGGGCCTGGCCGGCTGGCTTGGGCCAACCGGCCCAGGCCCATCCCGGTCTGGTTCGGTCGCCCCTTCGCTCCCGTGCGTCGTCAGGTGATTATGCACTTTGCCCCTTCCATTTGCATCATTTTGATGATATCATCCTCGCGTCCAAGATGGAGGTTCTCCGTGCATGAAGTTCAGTCTTTTATGCTTCAATCCCCGGGGGTGTTCCTTCGTAGCACTTTGGTCCTTGCCACCATTGGAAGTGATTTCAGCAAGCTCATGAACACGAACAAGACTCCGTAAATGCTCGTTTGAACTTGTTGTGAATCTGTGCTTTATGTCCATGTGTTCCTGCATAAACACAACACTTCCAAATGCATGCACATAGATGAACTTGTTGTATGATTAGTGTGCCTAGTGGAGGGTTAGTTCCATAATCAAATCCAAACCAGTGTAATGAACATGTTTGGTGTGCCAAAATACACCGTCAACAGCCGTGTAGCAGTAGATGTCGTGCGGCGTTATAAACTCCGCTTTATCCTGGTCAGAGACCTTCAGGGCCATTTGGTGATAGACTGAGTAGCAGTCAAGGAAGCATAGCAGGACGCTTCCAGCTGTGGAGTCGACGACCTGGTCGATCCAAGGAGAAGGGGTCTTTAGGGCAGTGCCTGTTGAGATCGGTGTAGTCGATACGCATTCTCCATTGACCGGTTTTCTTGGGTACAAGCACCGAGTTGGCGAGCCAAATCGGATTTTTACACTCATGGATGAATTCGGCAGCTAGGAGCTTTTTTATCTCTACCCTAATGACCTCCTTGCGATCCTTCGCAAAGCGGCGCAACTTCTGCTTGACAGGCTTGGCCATCTTGCTTACATCCAAGGAGTGCTCAGCCAGCTCCCTTGGAACACCTGGCATATCTGAGGGGTCCATGCGAATATGCCTATGTTATCCTGTAGGAAACTGGTGAGCGCGAGTTCCTACTTCTCCTTGAGCTTGTCGCCGATGACCATCATCTTTGCTGGGTCAGAAGACCGAGACAGACCTTCTTTGTCGCTGGTGTAGCATCCAGGGTGGTGTCGGTGCGCTTCTGCTCTGGGACGGTGAGGTCGGTCGAGGCGACCTTCTTGTCCTTGGCGACCATGACTGCCGAGGCGTCAATGCAGGCGTTCATCATTGGCGATCTTCAGGGCCTCGTTGTCACACTTGAACAAGATGATGAGGTTGCTGTAGACAGTGAGGACCCCATGGGGAGCCGACATCTTCAACACCAAGTAGGTGTAGTGTGAAATAGCCATGAACCTGGCCAGCATGGGGCAACCTAGGATGGCGTGGTACGAAGACTTGAAGTATGCGACCTCGAAGCTGGGATACTTTGTGCAGAAGTTGTCCTCCGTGCCGAACGTCACCGGGAGGGAGACCCGACCCATGGGGTAGGCTACCTTGTTGGGGACGATGCCGAAGAAGGGCTCGTCGCATGTTGTCAGCCTCTTGAAGTCAAAGTCCATCTTCTTTAGGGTGTCGACAAAGATAACGTTGAGCCCACTCCCACGTCGATGAGGGTCTAAGGGAGCTAGGCACCCTCAACTATGGGCTCGACGACAAGTGGGTAAGACCCGGGATCTGGGATGTGGACCCAGTGATCAGCCCTGGATAACGTGATCGGCTGCTCCGACCAACGCAGGGGCTGCGATGGCTTGGTGTGGATGAGCTGGATCTCGCGCTTGTCCTTGCGATACCTCCTCTTGCTCGTGCTGGTCTTCAAGCTGCCAACGATCATGTTGGTCGACCTCTTGGCCTGCTGGAATGGGCCGTTGGGGTTGCTTGTCTCTGGTGGAGGAGGTAGGTCGCGCTCGTCGCGGTGGTCCTCCGGCTATTGGTTATCACGTGGCTGGTCGTCATGACTATTGTTGTCATCGCGGCCACGTCGATCATCGCGGCGATTGTTGTTGTTGTAGCGACGTGAAGACGACTGATCATCGTCGCCTCTGGGTCACTTCTGGTCGTAGAGCATGCGGAACGCTCTGGGTCGCTTCGGGTCGTCTGACGGTGTGGGTGGCCCCCTAGTGGAATGAGCAGGGGCTGTTGAGCACCGCATTGAACTTGTCGACGTTGAACGTCGAAGGAAGATGTCCGTCCGCCGCAAGCACCTTGGAATGTTGCTTGCGCAGCTTGGAGCTTGGATTGATCGCAGTGCCGGAGGTCCGTGCGTTGCGCTTCGCGTCGGAGTCGAACTGGTTAACTAGCACCTCGTTAGTGTCGATGAGTTTGTTCACGACCTCCATGAGCGATGCGACTGTGGTGGCACTCGACTCGTGGATCTTCTTGAAGACCTTACGGTCCCTGATGCCTTTCTTGTAGTTGTCGACGACCTGGTCATCCTAGACGCCAACGTAGGTGTTGCGGTTCTCGAAGAACTAGTTGGTGTAGTCACGAAGCCGCTCGCCTGTCTTCATGGTCACCCTCCCGAGGTTGAAGGCGTTTCCAGGGTGATTGTGGGCCGCCTGGAAGTTTGAGGTGAAGGCCTGGGATAGGTCAGCCTACGACTTAATGCTGCCTACCGGGAGGTTGTTGAGCCAGAGCGACGGTGCGTTGCTCATCACTAGCGGGAAGTAGGCCGCCATGTGATCGAAGTTGTCGTCGGCTGCCTTGACGGTGACGTTGTAGGTCGACAACCAGATGTTGGGGTTGGAGCAACCGTCGTACTACTGGATGTTTAGCTTGAAGTTGTCGGGGTATGCGATCGATCTGAGGCGAGAGGCCAACACAGGGAAGGCGATGATAGCCATGTCGTCGCCATTGTCTCCAACCTAGGCGCCGCCCTCGTTCTGTGCAGGGGCCACGACCTGGGATCTAGGCTGGCGATCTTGGTTAGAAACCAGACCCTCAGGGTGGCCGTAGTCCGCCTCGTACTGGGTATGTCACCTGTTCTCGACGTCGTGATGATTGCACTCCTCACGCTCCATGAAGTGATGAACGGCACCCGGAGGTCCGTACTCGCGATCGTAGTCAAGACGATGTCGGAGCTCCTGCTCTTCGCGCTCACGGTGGCGCTGAACGATGTAGCTGCGAGCGTTGTAGCCGCTCCTATTCTTCTCGAGGTTGGCGCGTAGGTCGCCGTCTTTTGCATCGTTCGCCCGAGGTTGGTCGACTTCTTCCTGGATGGTGGGAAGTTTGCTGTGTGCAGGTCAATTCAATCGACTGTGCGAATGCCTGCTTGATGAAGATGCCGTAGACTTGGACACCACACTCTTCTCTTCCACCAGGGATGTAGCGACCCGGAGGTAAGCCATAGCCGCACCTAGGTTGGCCTGAGGGCTAATGAATGTCGGCAACCCTACCTCTTCAAACTCGAGGCATAGGTCATGGGCGCACGGAGGCACCGCCTGGCATTGCTCCTTTGCTCATCTCCAGGCACGGTTGGCATTGTCCTCAATCCGAAGTTCCTCCACGGAGTCCGTCGCGCCAACCCGTGGTGGTTCGTTCCGCGAAACCACCAGGACCTGCCACCGGATGGAACTCTGGTTGTTGGGGGAGACGCGGACCCGGATCTTCTAAAACTCACCGACGTCTGGAGACATGGGAGTTTGCGTTCTGCGAGGGGCAGTACACTCCTAGTCGATCTTCTTCCGCAGCCGGCAGCCGCTGAGGGTGTGCCGTGTGCCCTTGTGATAGGTGCACGGTACGTCGAGCGGATCGCGGCGGGCGCGAGGCTCGGTCTTGAGGTCGCCAGATGACGTCTGCCACCCATATTGGATCTGGGAGGACTTGGCCGCCTGGCGGATGTAGATGTTGCTCACAGACCGAAGGGTAAGGTCTTGCGATGCGACGCGGTCTGCGTTCAGCGTTGGGCTCTCTCGCAGACATGGAGGGTCTCCTCCATCATGTCGATGACACGCTCCATTCCCTAAACAATATCACAGGGTTTGGGCGGGTGGGTCTCCAATTTCAGATCGGAACTGGGGGCGGCGATGGGTGTCGCCGGGGAGGTCGCCGCTGGCAGTGTGGTCGAGGTCACCATGATGGAGCCAAAGCAGATCTCCATGCGGTTGGCGAAGATGTCTGCCATGCTCGCCGGAAAAATGACACCAAATCGGGCCACCATGCTCCACAGCGAGTTCCCGATCACCCCTACATAGCGCGCCAACTGTCAGGGGGTTAGACCTGGACAGATCCGCTAGGGGGCGACCCAAGCGGTTGTAGTTGATTGGAGGGGATTGGGACCTAAGAGCGTAGGTGGTAGTTCATAGGCCCCGGGCCTCGAGGAGCCGGTCGAGGGCCCAGTCGGGCCGGGTCAACAGCGAGGGCCTCAGCGTTGCCGCCGTTGCGCCCGCTCGCGCGCCTCGCGGCGCGGCTTCTTCCCCTTCTTGCCCCGCTTGTCGTTGCGGTGCGGATCCTTGGACCCGCTGCCCTCCGCGGGCGTGTCCTCGGAGCGCTTGCCCTTCTTGCCGTCGAAGATTGCCCCCACGGCCTCCTCTCCGGAGGCGAAGCTGGTGGCGATGTCGAACAGCTCGTTTGAGTCCGCAGGCGGGCTGCGTCCCAGCTCGCGCACGAGGTCCCGGCACGTGGTGCCCTCGAGGAACGCGTGCACGATCTCGGACTGTGCTACGCTGGGGAGCTCTATGCAGCGCTTGGAGAAGCGCCGTATGAAGTCCCGCAACGACTCGCCGGGCTTCTACGTGCAGGAGCGCAGGTCCCATGAGTTTCCAGGGCGCACGTATGTGCCCTGGAAGTTGCCCACGAACGTGTGGACTAGATCGTCCCAGTTATGGATCTGGCTGGCGGGCAAGTGCTCGAGCCATGTCCGGGCCGCGTCGCCCAGATGCAGGGGCAAGTTGCGGATGATCACTTCGTCGCTAGTGGCCCCGCACAGCTGGCAAGCCAAGCGGTAGTCGTTGAGCCAGACACGGGGGTCCATCTCCCCGTTGTATTTGACGATCGTCGAGGGCTGGCGGAAGCGCTGGGGGAACGCCACCGTGCGGATCTCCCGGCTGAACACACGGGTGCCCGGGGGCTCCGGCGTCGGGGAGCGATCCTCCCCGCTGTCGTAGCGCCCACCCCTTCGAGGGTGGTAGCCCCTGGCCGCTCGTGCGTCCGCCTTGCTCGTGCGCCTGGCGTTGATGACGTTGCGGGCGTCGCCATCCAGCGCCCTGCGCGCGTCAAGGAGTCGTTCCTTGGCCGGCGTGCGTCCTTGGTCAGCGGGTTGACCCGCGTGTACCGAGGGTTCGCCTCCCGGTGCCGCTTCATCGCCCCGCGTGTCGCCGTGTTGGCGGATGCGTGAAGCCGAGCTCTCGGCCTGTTGGACGGCCGCTTGCTCGATGAGAGTCTGCACCTCGCGGTGCATGTCTCGAGCCTCGGGGGTCGAGGGTGCGGCATGGCGCGCGGCGGCGTCGCGGCGGCCGATGAGCTTTGGCTCGCCCGCGGCGGAGCGTCCGCGTTGTCGACGTTGGGGACGGTGTTGATGCGGTCACGGACCTGTCGGCCCGGCCTCCCGCGCGCGTTCGCCGCGCGCGGAGGCCTCCCCCGCCATCGAGGCGCGGAGCGCCCGCACCGTCCGGCATTCCTCCGCCGCCTTGGCCTCGAGCTCGCGGGCTTGGGCCACTGTGCGTCGACGTCGGCCCCGGCGGAGAGCGCTTGGCCCCGCGGCCGGGTGCGTAGCGATCCCTGGGGCAGGCGTGACTTCCCCGTCCCCGGCACCTGCCGCACCGGCGGCATTGGCCGGTCGTTGGTGATGACGGCGCAACACTCCCGCGCGGGGTCGTAGCTCCCGGTCGTCGGAGTCGTCGGAGCAGCCAAACCAGTAGTCCGTGGCGTCGAGGAAACGCCTGAACGCGACTGGGTCCGGCACGCCGGAGAAGTCCCACTCCGCGTACCCGTGGCGGTTGGCGGGTGGCAACACGTCGATGGAGCCTAGGGACGATTCGTCGGCCATTGAGGCGCCGGAATCCCTGGCGACAAAGACATGGCGGCCGGGCGGGACCCGGCGCATCGTGGTGTTGACGTTGTTGTTGTTGTTGTAGGCCGTCGTGGCGCCACGCAGCCCGATGGGGATGCGCGGTCCGGAGACCGCGCGCGGTCCCGCTGGGGTGGTGGCGGCGGTCGTAACGGTGGGCGCGTCGCGCCGAGCGGCGATGCGCTCGGCTTGCCGCCGCCGGACCGCGCCGGCGCGAACGCGGCCCCGCAGCGGCGACGGCGTCGCGGCGTCGATGGGCCCGCGGCATCCGTGCCTGCGGGCGCCTGTGCCGTAGCGGTGCGTGCGGCGGAGACCAGAGCGGACCTGGCCTGGCGCTGCGCGCGAAGCTCCTCACGGTTGGTGAGGCGCATGAGATAGCCGTTCCCCGTGGCCTGAAAGTTCAGGTCCCCGAAGCGGATTTCGAACCCGGCCGGGAGGGGGTCCGAGCTACCCATGCAGTAGCGGGTTCCACGGTACTCAGTGCGAATCACCATGGAGGGAGTTGGCGAAATGACCTTAGGCGCTCGCTTGCCCCACGGTGGGCGCCAACTGTCGGTGCGGAATATGGTCCCGACACTAACCAGTAGATAGCGCCGTGGTCTATCCCTCAATGGTCGATGCTAAGTAACAAGTGACACAGAGGTTTATCCTGGTTCCGGCCGAGGGGGCCGTACGTCCAGCAGGGGCGTGCTCGGGGCACTATATTACTTAGCACCGGGGGTGCTTGTAGTGGGGCGATTACAAGCAAGGCGGGAGAGGAAGTGTAGCTTCCAAGTCCCTGGTGGAGTGGCTGAAGAAATTGTGGGAGAATGAGAATGAGTACGTGGTGTGAAGTGTTCTTCTGAATCCGTCCGTCCCCCCGCGGCTGGGGGCTCGCCTCCCCTTTTATAGGCCAAGGGGGCGGCGAGTTACATGCACGCCGCGCTATCCAGCTACGTAGGGGTGCACGTCGTGCTACGCTGTAGAGTGGGCGGCCGTCCGGACGATCTCCGCAGTGATCTGGTCATGATGGCCTACTTCGTACCCGAACAGTGGCGGTTCGAGGGTAGGAAGGCGGCAGATGGTGGTGGCGTCCTCCGATAGGCTTCGAGGGAGGTGCTGATAATGGCTGGTACGGGGCACAGGAGTAGGCAGAATGGCGTTCCTTCCCAATGCGCTTCACGGTAGTGGAGTGGTTGCTGCAGTGCCGGGCGTGCGCCTGCACGCGTGGGTACGGCGGCCGCGCGTTACGCGGGCCGGGATGGCCATCCACCGGCCTAGCGCCTCCACCTAACCCTGTAGGGTCACGGGAAAGTGAAATCGAGGGTGCGCCCGGCCCCCCTTCGAGGGTCGGGCGCGTTAGCCGTACTGTAGTGGGCGTTAAATGCCCGTGTACGAGGCCGGCGCACGCGTGCGGGGCGCCCGTGAGCGTGGCGGGCCCCGCCGAGGGCGAGACGGACCCTCGAGCGGGACGAGACCCGCTCAAGGGGGGAGTGAGCTCTCGAGTGGGGCTGGACCATTCGAGGGAAGAGTTGCCCCTCGAACGGGGCGGAGCCCGCCCGAGGAGGAGTGCGCCCTCGAGCGAGGCGGAGCCTGCTCGAGGGGTCTTCTAAGAGGGCCGTCTCGGTGGGCCGTCGGAGTCCCGCGGCGTGGGCCGTGTCCTGCATGGTTAGTCACCTGCATGGTTTAGGCTTAACGTGTTTCGGTACGGGATTTAAGTGAGGATTTCCCCCGTTGTTTGAGGGGACCCCTAGGGCCGTCCCCGACGCAGCCCCCGAGCATCTGCGGGTTCGCCATTGAGGCTCCCGCAGATGCTGGAACCTACTGATAGGACGTTCTTCCCTCCTTGTTTGCGAACGCTTTCCGTGGGGCCGCGTCAGCGGACCCGCGGGTCTAGCCCCCGAAGCCCTGCAGGAGTGTGGGTTCTCCTGCAGGGGTTAACCGCGAGCACTTTGGTCAGAGAGGCGTGGCACATATGCCTACCGGCATCGGCGGTATTTCAGCCGGCTTCGGGGGTGCACGCTCCGCTGTCACTGGCTCCGGCGGGTGCAGTTTCAAGGAGGTGTAGCCGTGCGTCAAGCCCCCGAGCCTTGGCCCGTTCGAGGCGATCGGGTCGAGCCTGACGACTTGCTTTTTAACGCGCCCTCGCCGTCCCTCCGCGGGACGGAGGGTGAGGTTTCGCAACTCCCATCGAGCGGGTCGCGAATTGCGGATTCCTCTTCGAGCCGGTAGCGGGTGGTTCAAGTGGACGCCCATGCCCCGTTCGATAAGGGTAGGCCGCGTGGTCGGAGACACGTCCATGGAAGCGCTTGCATGGGTTTGCTAGGTGGGGCTCGGTCCCGTTCGCTAGGGACCGAGGGCGCGGAAGCTCTCCCTCGGTGGGATCCCCCTGCTAGCTGCCCTCTCTGGCTCTCGAACACGACATGTGGGGCACCCTCGAGCCGATGGGCTCAAGGAACGGCTCGAATGCGCGTGCCCTCGTCGTCCCTAACTCTGCGATCTGAGGCGCCTGTTCGAACCCGTCGAGGGTCAGGCTTCGAACCTCTGATCAGTAGGGCCGTGCGGGGCCATGCCTGGACAGCCCCGTCTTTTCGCGCTTGCGGCCGTCGAGGGGTCTGGGCGAGCCAGCCCTCGAGGCGCTGGTTGGTAGCACAGTGCGGCGTGGGTGCTTGCGGCGCCCGCTTTACTTCAAGCAGGCCCTGGGCAACCCTTTTCACGCGTGTGCCTTCTTTTAGAGGGTTGACATTGTCTCGAGCCGGGGGCTCGCGCCGCTCGAGGGTTTTGCGTGGCATGGGTGCCCACGGGTGCCTGCTCTACATCGAGCAGGTCCCGGGCGACCTTCTCACGTCGATATCCCATCGAGGGTTGACGTCATTTTGAGCCGAGGGCTCGTGCCGCTCGAGGGTTTTACGTGGCATGGGTGCCCGCGGTTGTCTGCTCTACATCGAGCGGGTCTCGGGCGACCTTCTCACGCTGATATCCCATCGAGGGTTGCTTTTGTTTCGAGCCGGGGGCTCGTGCCGCTCGAGGGTTCCACGCGGCATGGGTGCCCTCGGTGCCTCTGCTCTACATCGAGCAGGTCCCGGGCGACCTTCTTACGTTGATGTCCCGTCGAGGGCTGTTTTTGTTTCGAGCCGGGGGCTCGCCCCGCTCGAGGGTTCTCCTTGCTTGGCAAGGGACCCGGGCATTTAAGTGCCTCGCGGTCGTGGCCGCGGTTTTGCAGCGCGGGCGCGCCTTTTTAGGCGTCGCGGCCGCGCGCGCGCGCATAGTGGGCGGCGTGGCAGGCGGACGTGACGGTTTCGCCTCGGCCGCTGCCGGTCTTTGCCGTAATGATGACCCGCCCGCGCATTGTAGCCGCCGTGGTCGTGGTGGGGCCCACCCGTCGACGCGATGGAAAGATTCCCTGCAGTTAATGCTAGCGGGGCGTCCGCTCCGGAGAGCTCGCCCGTCGGCCTATAAAGCTGCGGGGAAGAGGGGACGGCGGTTTTTTACCTTAGTGTCTCACCATTTTCAGTCCTCCGCCCCTTCGTCTTCGTCTCGCTCTTGCCACCGCGCGGTGTCGCCGTTAGAGCTTTTTCTTCCGTTTCCTTGTCCTCCGCTCCTGTTTTTCTTCGTCCTCTTCATGGTGCCGCCTCAGCTTCCCCTCACGATCCTGGAGCCGTACGCCTGGGAGAGGTCGACGGTGACCCGGCTCGCCCTTGGCGAGCGGTCGCCGCCCGCCGCCGGCGGCTAACGAAGAAGGGCGCCCGGCGGAGTGGATCGTGCCGCCGGCGGCGCACCACGAGCCCAACCCGCCGGGAGGGCTACGTGGTGAGCTTCGTCCGCTACCACGAGCGTGGTTTCAACGCGCCGGCGAGCACCTTCATGCGGGCGATGTGCTACTACTACGGGGTGGAGCTGCACAACTTCGCCCCCAACGCGATCTCGCAGGCGGCCACGTTCGTGGGCGTCCGCGAAGGGTACTCGGGGGATCCCGCCAACCGGGAGCTGCGGGTTCACCTTTTCCGCGGGGAGCTCATCACGCAGCCCACGTCGGAAGCCGAGGGACTCGCGCGCGCGGTGCGCGCCGGCGGGATGTCGCCCCGCCCCGCGGGGGCAACTCAAGGATTTCTACATCCCCTGCACCATGACGACGAACAACGCCGGCTGGGAGCGGGGATGGTTCTACCTGCGCAATGCCGAGCCTGGCCTTCCTCCCTACACCGGCCGGGTATTCAAGAAGAGGCCGGACTCCTGGGGCTATGGAGTGTCCACGGCCCAAAGATCGGGCGCGGCAGAGTCCGTCCTCGCCGCCCTGCCGGCGTCCGCGGCGCACGGGCTGAACGCGATGGGCGTTCTCGCCTTCCTCCATCACCGGCGGATCGTGCCCCTGATGGAGAGGCCGCTCTGCATCTTCGAGATGACAGAGGCGGCCAACCCCGTCGACTTGGCGAGGTCGCGGATGCTCCCGACGCCCCTTGAGCGGCCATATGCGCTCACCCGGGCGCGGAGCACCGTCGACACCCGGACGCCGATGCCGCGGGGGCGGACCCCATGGGACCTTGAGATGCTCCCCACGGGCCCGCCGGGTGAGTTCGGTTCCTGATTTTGTTTTAGTTCTTGGTCTCACTTTTGTTTTTCGACGTGTCTTTGGCGCTCCCGTGTGCGGTCGGTGAACTTCAACATCGCCAAGTCCGTTCCGCCCACCCCCCGACTCCCGTGCGCTCGGCGGGCGGCGCGGCGGCGGCAAGCGAGGAGCGGGCGGCGCGCAAGAGGGAGCACGCGAGGCGACGTCAAGCGCGCCGCGACCGGCGGGCCGCGGAGTACCGGCGGCGCGAGGAGCCGGGGCTTTCCTCCCGGGAGATCGAGGAGCCCTCATCCTCGGAGGAGGACGAGGAGGAAGAGGCCGAGGGGGAGGGCCCCTCCGACGGGTGGCGCCGCGCCCCCGTCGCCGAACCCGCGCCGGCGTCGGGGGGCGGCTTCGCTCGGGGCGGGCGCACCGGCGCCCGCCGCCGGGCAATCGACATCGGGGGCGGTACGCGCCGTGGAGGTGCCGGTGTGCGCCACCGAGGCACGCGCGGCGGACGCGCCCGTGCGCGCGCGTCAAGCGTGCCCGCGCGCGGGAGGAGCGTGCGCGCGCGCGCGGCGTCATCGTCGAGGGGCGCGGCGGCGGGCGTGCCCGCGCGCGGGCGAGCGTGCCCCCGCGTGCGGTGGCGCCTTCGGGAGGTGCGGCGTCGGGCGCGCCCGCGCATGGGGGCGGGCGTGCCCGTGCGCGCGGCGGCGCCGTCGGGGAGGCACCGCGCGCGCGGCGCGGCAGCTGCGCCGGCCTCATCCGCTGAGGCTTCGAGGAAAAGGAAGCGGGCCTTTTCCTCTGCGAGGTAAGGAGCCTGTCCTTCTTCGTTTGGTTTGGCTCGTTGGTGATCAGGTGATTTAACCCTTCGTTCGTGCCTGCGCAGGGTGGTGCCAACCGTTCCTCCGCTTGCACCAGCCAAGGTGTTAAGGACGGACGCCTCGATCCCCACCCGGCGGCGCTCGTCGAGGGCGTCGCGCCCGGGGACAAGCACGGCGGCGGGCACGGGCTCGCAAGGCCGGGCCGGGGCCTCGAGGCCCCGGCCGGCGGGTCCCGGCCCGCCGCGGCGCGCCTAGAGGTCGCCGGGAGGCGGCCGGTGCCGGTCGCCGTGGAGACACGGCGCGCGGCGGCGGCCATGGTGGAGGTGCGCCCGCGGTGGCGGCCACCGCGGAGGAGATGGAGCGGGGGCGCAACCGCGGGAGCGCCCGTGGATGCGGCGGTACGGCCGAGAGGTGGCGGCCACGGCGCCACGACGGGCGCCCGTGGCCGCGGAGGCGCGGTGGAGGTGCCGGCGGAGGCGGCGCAGGCGGCGGCGTCCGCCGTTCGTCCCCAGGCGGAGGTGGTGGAGGTCTCGGACGACTCCCCGCCGCCTGGGTGGAATCAGTGGGCCAGCTGGCCCACGAACTCCCCCGAGCCCCAGGAGGGGGCCCTCGTGAGGCGGCACGAGGGTCACATGGTGGTGGGGGGCCGAGGACATGGTGCCGAGGCCTCGTCCTCCCGTGCCGGCCGCCCCGCCCAGGTGGAGGGGGCCGTCGAGGATCCCCCTGCGTTCGCCGACGCCAGGGGGGAGCAAGAACTCTGGGGCGAGCTCCGAAGCCATGGCGCCACGCTCAACCGCGCGCTGAACGAGGCGCTGCGGGTCCATGGCGGCCCGGCCTGGCTCGTCTTCCAGGTGAGCCACAATTGCTCGTTCTTTTTTTCTTTTTCGTTTGTGTACATTGCGCCCAAGTCTTGGTGCTTATGGGATTTGGTGTGTGGATGCCAGGAGCTCGAGCGCCGCGCCCACGACAAGTACGACGCGTTCGACCGGGTGAACGCCGAGGCCCACCAGCTCCGGGAGCAGTGCAGCGCTTTCGACGCGCTTGCAGACGCTCTTAGGACGCCGGACAGCTGGCTGGCGTACCGGGCCCTGGCCTGGCCTGACGAGCTCCCCGAGAGCTCGAGGGCGGAGACACGGCGCGTCGCTCGAGCCTCGAGCGGGTCCGCGCAGCCCTCATCGATCGCGACGAGGCACGCGTGGAACGCGCGCGCGGACACGGAGAAGACGCGGACGCCGGCTCGCCAACCGGGAGGCGGAGGTAGCCACCGCTCGCGCCGAAACCCGGGGAGCTCCGCACGTCGCTCGAGGGGGCGCGGCGCAGCGGCCGCCGGGCCGAGGAGCGGGCGCGCGGGTTGGAGCGACGCGCCAAGGAGGCCGACGACCCGAGGGCCGCCCTCGACGCCAAGGCCGCGGCCCTCGTCGCCGCCGAGGAGCGGCTCCGGCAAGAGTGCATCGCCCGCCGGGGGCCGAGGGGCGGCTCCGGCGGAGAGCGGGGGCGCCCTCGGCGACGCCGGACGGCGCCGGGAGCGGGGAGCGCGTCGCTCGCGAGGCGGCGGAGAAGTCGCTGGAGGAGCGGAACGCCGCATTCTCCAAGGTTGAGGACGAGGCGCTCGCGCTCAGCATCAGCAACGCCAACCGGAGGCCGGCCCTCCGCGAGCAAGGCGAAACCGTCCGGCGCCTCGAGTTGGCGATCGAGTCCGCGCGCCGCGACTTCGATTTGGAGAGGAAGCAAGTCGAGGGTGAGCCACCGTTTGACTCTCGCTTGTTGGTTTTTGCTTTAGAGGGTTCGCTTCCCCCTTTCGATTTCTTTTCGTCTTGTCGATTCCGGGCTTGCGCACCGCCCGGGGCACGCCGGCCGGGCGGGCCGAGGCTGCGCGAGCTTCCTACAACTCCTCCGAGCAGAGCTGCGCGGAGCCGCGCGATGCGGCCCTCGAGACCGCCGCGTCGTCGAGGAGGGCGAGGCCCAAGCCGGCAGCTCGCTGGCCAGCCGCTGCGCGCCCTCGGCGGCCACGTCACGGAGCGGATGCGCCGGGCGTTGCACCTAGGCGTCCAGAAGGCCCTCGGAGTGGTGCGATCCCACTACGAGGTCAACTTCGAGGCGCTGGCGGAAGGCTACATCGTTCCCGAGGGCGTCGAGGACGAGGTGGCCATGGAGCGTGTAGACGCGCTCGCTGCCGACGCCGCCGGATCGCTCGCCGAGGCCTTCGAGGAGTTCCTCTTCCCCGACGTCGCGGACGCTGTTGCTCCTCCCGCCTGAAAGCAGTTTGGGCGCTAGGCCCATTTTTTGATGTGTATCAGTGCTCTGGCCTCGTGGCCTTTTGTAAATAAACAAGTTGTTTCATGAACATGGGCATTTGCTGTAAATGAAATCGTTTGTTTATCACGCTTTTTGTTTCTCCTTCTTCCTGAGTAGATTCTAGTTAGGGGAGTTCGATTTTCGCAGGGGGCCCGCTGGGTTGGAGGCGAGAGAGAAGGGCCATATCCACGCGGCGTAGGCTATCTCTGGCTCGCACGCTCCTTCCGCTGTGCCGCCTGCGCCCTGTTCGAATCGTGGCTTGAGGTTGAAGTAGGAAACAAACTTAGCGCGTGTGAGTCGTTTTTTATTTTTGCGCAAAAAATGGGACCATTTTTGGGGGGGGGGGATGCCCCCCGTAGTAGCCCCCGAGGGTAACTTGGGTTTCAGGGGAAAGCCGAGTTGCCCTTTTATTAGACTTGGAGCATTTACATAGTTGACACCAACTAGGGCGTTGGCCATGTGATTTTACAACAGAAAGTACTTGGAAAGATCCTAGCTAAGGGATGTTCCAAGCGTTGGTGAGTTCTTGACCGTCCTCGTTGGCCAACTTGTACGTGCCCGGCTTGAGCACCTTCACCACGACGTAGGGTCCCTCCCATGGGGGCGATAGCTTGTGGCGCCCTCTGTTATCTTGGCGCAGCCTTAGGACCAGATCCCCTTCGCTGAAATCCCTTCGACGTATCTTGCGTGCTTGGTAACGTCGTAGGGACTGTTGATACCTTGCGGAGTGCATCAACTCTACGAGGCTTACTTCGTCTAGCTGGTCCAGCGAGTCCTCGCGGGCTCGATGGTTAGCGCCCTCGTTGTAGCCTCGAACCCTGGGCGATCCGTATTCTAAGTCCGTGGGGAGGACGGCCTCCGCGCCATGGACTAGGAAAAACGGGGTGAACCCGGTGGCTCTGCTTGGGGTGGTCCTTAGCTCCACACAACCACTGGTAGCTCTTGGAGCCATTTTCGCCCAGATTTGTTGAGCTGGTCGAAAATTCTGGGTTTGAGGCCCTGTAGAATCATGCCATTGGCACGCTCCACTTGGCCGTTGGTCTGTGGGTGTGCCACAGCTGCCCAATCCACACGGATGTGGAACTTATCACAGAACTCCAAGAACTTCCGGCCCGTGAACTGGGACCCATTGTCCGTGATGATGGAGTTTGGCACTCCAAAGCGGTATACGATGTCGGTGAAGAATGTGACCGCCTGCTCAGCCCTTAAATTCGTGATGGGGCGCACCTCCACCCACTTGGAGAACTTGTCAATTGCGACCAGCAGGTGGGTGAAGCCCCCGGGCGCCTTCCGCAGGGGCCCGACGATGTCCAACCCCCACACGGCGAACGACCATGTTACGGGGATCGTTTGCAGGGCATGAGCGGGCAAGTTGGACTTGCGGGCGTAGAACTGGCACCCTTCGCAGGTGCGTACGATTTCGCTGGCGTCCGCGACCGCGGTAGGCCAATAGAAGCCCTGGCGGAACGCGTTGCCGACGAGGGTGCGCGGCGCGGCGTGGTGGCCACAGATCCCCGCGTGGATGTCCCGTAGGAGCTCGCGCCCCTCGGGAATGGGTATACACCGCTGGAGGATGCCAGAGGCGGCGCGCTTGTACAGCTCGCCCTCGACGAGGGTGAAAGATTTGGCCATCCTGGCGATGCGCCTGGCTGCGGCCCGATCCGCGGGGAGTTCCCCTCGAGCGATCCAGGCGATGTACTTTTCCCGCCAATCCGCTTGGACAGGGGCCGGCTCTATGTCCATCGCGTCGGCCCCGTGGGTGCCGTACCCCTCGAGAAGGGAGAGCACGTACGCCTCGTTCGAGGGGTCCTCATCCATGGGTTCCGCACCCGCTGGATTCGAGGGAGCCCCCGAGGGTTCGTCGTGGCTCGAGGGGTAGGGCTCGAAGGCGACCAAGGGTTGCGTGATGTCACGCGCGAAAACGTTCGGGGGAACGGTGATCCGCCCGGACGCGATCTTCGCCAGCTCGTCTGCTTCCTCGTTGTACCGGCGGGGTACATGATTAAGCTCGATGCCGTAGAACTTGTCTTCGAGGGCCCGCACGGCTTTACAGTAGGCCTCCATCTTGTCGTCGTGGCAGCTCGCGTTCTTCATGACTTGATCGATCACGAGCTGCGAGTCCCCCCGCACGTCGAGGCGCTTAACGCCCAACTCAATGGCGATTTTGAGGCCGCAGAGAAGGGTCTCGTATTCTGCCATGTTGTTGGACGCGGGGAAGTGGAGGCGCACTGCGTAGCGCATGTGTTCCCCGAGGGGCGACACGAAGAGCAGGCCCGCGCCCGCTCCCGTCTTCATCACTGAGCCGTCGAAGAACAAAGTCCAGCACTCTGCTTGGATTTGTGGGGGCGGCAGCTGCGTGTCCGTCCATTCAGCGACGAAATCGGCTAGGATTTGTGATTTGATGGCCTTGCGCGGGCGCGTAGGCAAGCGTCTCGCCCATCGGCTCCACGGACCATTTGGCAATCTGCTCGCCGCGTCGGGGTTGCGAATGATCTCTCCTAGCGGGAAGGAGGAGACCACCGTGACCGGGTGGGCCTCGAAGTAGTGGCGGAGCTTGCGCCGCGCAAGGACTACCGCGTACAGCAGCTTCTGGACCTGGGGGTAGCGCGTCTTCGTGTCTGACAGGACCTCGCTGATGTAGTAGACCGGCCTCTGCACGGGCAAGGCGTGCCCTTCCTCTGTGCGCTCCACGACGATCACGACGCTGACCACCTGGGTGGTTGCGGCCACGTAGAGTTGCAGGGGCTCGCCGTCCCGTGGCGGTGTGAGGATCGGAGCGTGCGTCAAAGATGCCTTCAGCTTGTCGAGCGCGTCCTGGGCCTCGGTGGTCCAGGAGAAGCGCTCGTGCTTCTTGAGCAGCCGGTAGAGGGGCAGGCCCTTCTCACCGAGCCGCGAGATGAAGTGGCTTAAGGCGGCGAGGCACCCCAACACCTTCTGCACCCCTTTGAGGTCCCGGATCGGACCCATTCGTTCGAGGGCCGCGACCTTTTCAGGGTTGGCCTCGATTCCCCGCTGGGAGACGATGTATCCTAGGAGCATGCCCCGCGGCACTCCAAAGACACATTTTTTGGGGTTTAGCTTGACCCCGTTGGCCCGTAGACAGCTGAACGAGATGCCAAGGTCGCCAACCAGGTCGTCCGCCTTCCTGGTCTTGACGACGATGTCGTCCACGTAGGCTTCGACCGTCAGCCCGATATGATCCCCAAAAACGTGCTGCATGCAGCGCTGATATGTTGCGCCCGCGTTTCTGAGGCCAAAAGGCATTGTGACGTAACAGAACGTCCCGAACGGTGTGATGAACGAAGTCGCGAGCTGGTCGGACTCCTTCATTTTTATTTGGTGATATCCCGAATAGGCATCAAGGAAACAGAGCAGTTCGCACCCAGCCGTTGAATCAACGATTTGATCTATGCGTGGCAAAGGAAAAGGAACTTTTGGGCATGCTTTATTAAGACTAGTGTAGTCTATACACATCCGCCACTTCCCATTCTTCTTTTTTACAAGCACGGGATTAGCTAGCCACGTAGGGTGGAACACTTCCTTGATGAATCCGGCCTCGAGAAGCTTCCGCGCCTCCGCTCCGATTGCCCGTCGCCGCTCCTCGTCGAAGCGGCGCGCCCGCCGCCGCACGGCGCGGGCGTTTGGCGAGATGTCAAGGGAGTGCTCGGCGACTTCCCCTCGGGATGCTTGGCATATCCGAGGGGCTCCACGCGAAGATGTCGGCGTTGGCGCGGAGGAAGTCGACGAGCACTGCTTCCTATTTAGGGTCGAGGGTGGAGCTGACCCTCAACGCCTTGCCCTCGGGGGCCGACGGGTCGAGGGGGACCCCTTTGGTCTGCTCGGCGGCCTCGAAGGTGCCGACGTGCTTGGTGGCGGAGTTGAGGTCGTCGTTGACCATCTTCTCCAGCGTGTTCACCAGCGCTTCATCCAGCGCCAGTGCCTCTACATGTTCCACGCACTCGACATCGTAGTTGAATGCGTGCTCGATAGACGACCCGACGGTGATGACGCCGTTTGGACCTGGCATCTTCATCTTCAGGTATGTGTAGTTGGGGACCGCCATGAATTTGGCATAGCAAGGTCGCCCAAATATGGCATGGTAGGCCCCTTTGAACCCCACCACCTCGAAGGTGAGGGTTTCCTTACGGAAGTTCTTGGGGGTACCAAACCAGACCGGCAGATCGATCTGCCCGAGGGGTTGAACCTGCTTGCCGGGCGCGATGCCGTGAAACGGCTTCGTGCTGGGCCGTAGCTGGTCCAACCCAATCCCCATCAGGTGCAATGTATGTGCGAAGAGGATATTGAGGCTGCTGCCTCCGTCCATAAGGACCTTCGAAAACCGGGCGTTCCCAATGATGGGATCGACCACCGCCGGCATACCGGCCGGGTTCGGGATACGGTTTGGGTGGTCATCCCGGCTAAAGGTGATGGCATCCTTCGACCAGTTGAGGAAGGCCGGAGGCGCCCTCTCTGCGGCGAGGACTTCGTGCCGCTCCTTCTTGCGCTGCCGGGTCGACATGTCGACGGTAGGTCCCCCAAAGATGAGGAACACATTTTCGACAGCAGGGAATCCACCCGCGTCGCCATCGCCTCCGTCCTTCTTGGCCTCTGCCACTATGCCACAACACCACAATTACCGTTGGATGGTCTGACGCTAAAAGCCACATATAGCGTCAGATAGTGTGACCCTAAGAACATATAGCGTCAGACTTCAGCTGACGCTGTAAGTCCTGACGCTAAAACTCTTTAGCGTCAGACCAGACTTATAGCGTCAGACAGTCCGATGTCCTGAAAATGTTTAGCGTCAGATCATCCGTTGCTAGTTTTCAGCGTCAGATCCTCAGTTACCATTCATATAGCGTCAGACAATCCAATGGTCCAAGAATTTATAGCGTCAGATTGTTTGATAAGACTATAAAATATGCAGAAAAAAATAATACAATTAGAAAATATCATACGATTCAAGTTGATGCTCCATCACATAAAGATACACACATACATCACATGAAGCTCAATACATATAAATATATATCATACAATCTTGTCCATGCACACTGTTTGAATCATCCAACAATGCAAGTCAAGTAGCAAAAGATTGCATCAAATGCACATCCCAGCAGGCAATACTAGTATTTGGGGTTTAACATACTAAGAATTGTGTACACAATCATTTCTAGGAACTCAAAAACCAAAAGCAATCGCTTGCCAACACAATGGCACATCCACTAGGTTTGCACCACAAGCCGCCTAACACTTCCTGAAAAATATAACCATGTTCAAGATCTTGAGGTTCCACCATAACGCAAAATATTGGCTTCAGAGGTTCCACCATAATAAATTAATGGGGATGCAAAATAATAAATGAGCTTACCCGACAAAAGATCTTCCCTGTAATGACACTATAAGGCACGGCTCCAAAATGCCTTGAGGCCTCGTTCGTTTCCGTCGGATGAAATTCCGGCCCGGATTACTTCCGGAGCCGATTTGAGTGAATTCACCCGTGTCACTCAATCCGGCTAAGATTCAATCCGACCAATCCGACCTAAACGAACAGATACAAATGATTGGCCCAGAATATATCCAAACACATGCTGCAGGAATCATGAACAGAGCTAAACAAAAGTGAATTGAGAACAACATATGTGACATTCACCTTCAGTTAAACGGCAACAACTTGCATGTGAAAAATCATCTCATAGCGTAATGCAACAAACTGAAACTAGCTGTCCACCAGAAAATTACGAGCCCAAAGAGTTGTGACACCAGTCACCATTGAAGAATCCCAGAGACACTGCCTGATTCAGTAGCCCACTAGCCCTTGCATCAGCAACTTCAGATTTTGTCAGCACTAAGCACCCTCTCTTCGCTCCTCACTTGTATCTTGGCTCCTCAGTTGTAGAAGCCACATCAATTACTGTGAATCGTGATGTCCGAATATCACACCTGGGTTCTACTAAAGCACCAATGAATATTAAAATAAGCCAAATTTTCTTCTATTGGTTACAGTCATTTGAAAGACAACTGTAGCTTCTAGCGATAGACTGATAGCACAAAAGCAGAAAAAAGGTTTGGCCAGCATGCAATCCTAATTAATTAAACATAATATTAGTAGTGATTATTTTTAGGGTTAATAACACCATGTATCATACTGAACCAATAGAGGAGCTCACAGAAATGTTTCTAAATTCGATGCATCTCTGAGCATAAAAAAGAACTGAATAGTGCTAAGATCAAGCACAAATGTTGATATAGTTCTCCTAGTCTGGTGGCTAGAGCGTCTAATTATCAATAACCAAAAACACAAATGTCACCACTTTAGCAACTCACATCATATTACACGTTTACACTCATGAAAAGGGCCTTTATCTTGCATCTTAATTCGAAGCAAGATTGCTAGGGTGAAGTATTTGCAATTTAGATTGTGCTAGGACATTTTCTAGTTAACTTGTTATCTATTTAGCCATTAGATATAGTGTCTAGTGTGCATAACATGGTTACTGAGTACGAAAAATTTTGGCCAATGTTAACAGAACAAGACAGGAAGCTGTGCATTGCCAACATAAGCATTGAAAAAACATCATAGTATCTCAACATCATAGATTGCAACTGCTTGAAGCAAGAGTAACACTCATCCCGCGTCGCCCGTGGGGGCCGACCACGCCACCCGTGGGGGCCGGCCCGCGCCGACCTTGGGTGCCGGCCGCGCGCGCCCTTGAGGCGGGGGCCGCGCCGCCCTTGGGGGCGGCCGAGCCGCGCGTGGGGGCCGGCCGCGCCGCCCCTTGAGGCCGGCCGCGCCGCCCTTGGGGGCCGGTGGAGCCGCGCGTGGGGGCCGGGCCGCGCCGCCCCTTGAGGCCATCCGCGCCGCCCGTGGGGGCCGGCGGCCGCCGCTCCTTGAGGCCACCCGTGGGATCTTGGGTTAGGTCGCGCCGGTGAGGGAGGGAGGGAGGGGAGGGGAGGATGGCCGCGTCGGTGAGGGAGGGAGGGGGGGAGGACGGGCGCCGCTGTCCGCCGCCGCCATGGGAGGAGGAGGGGGCGACGGCGCCGTGGGAGGAGGGGGCCGCGACGCCATGTGAGGAGGGAGGAACAGGGGGTGTTGGAGGTGGGGGGCACTGCGGTGAACAGATAAGAGGAGAGGAGGAAAAAAAGGAAAAGGGGAGGAGAAAAGGGAAAAGAGGCAAGGAAAAAAAGAAAGGAGGGGAGGAAAAGAGAGGAGGAAAAAAGAAAAGTGGAGGAGAAAAGGGAGAAGAGAAAAAATAATATGAAGGGAGAAAAGGGAGAAATACAAGCAAGGGTAATTTTGACTTTTTACCATCTCAATCCAACTCGTGAAGCCGTTTTGCCAAACGTTTTTCAAAACGGCTCCAACTCCACCAGAGAAGCCACACCACCAGAGAAGGGTATTTTTTTTCTTTTTCATTTATTGCTCTATTGCGAAGTAACATATAAGAATAACTATCCTATATACACAATCTCAAAAAAACAATCCTATATACACTAATATACTCAAGAAAAACCATCCTATATACACTAATATAGTCAAGAAAAACTATCCTATGTACACTAATATATTTTTTATATGTAATATACTACATATTATTCGTATGGTAGAAGTTTCAAATATTTTTGAGCTGATTTACTATTTTATGTAAATTAAAGGAATTTTTGCTTGGTTTCTTAAAATAATTCAAAATTAAACTACATGTGCATCTAATAATATAAAAAAATTTAAAAAGTCATATTTAGGCGTAGGCGTGTGCTGGGAGACGAGAGGGGCCCATATATGTTTAGCGTCAGACTACACGATGCTATAGTTTGTTTTAGCGTCAGACAGAGAGGCGCTAAATCTGGAACTTTCTAGTGTCAGCCAGCACATCGCTAAACATGGATTTAGCGTCAGATCATCTGTGAGTAATATTTAGCGTCAGATTATCCATCGATAAAGAAAAATTTTAGCGTCAGATCTTGTGATGGCAATTCGGTGTTGTGGCA
The DNA here is from genome assembly GCA_947561735.1 of Cenchrus americanus. NCBI lineage: Eukaryota > Viridiplantae > Streptophyta > Magnoliopsida > Poales > Poaceae > Cenchrus > Cenchrus americanus. The sequence goes on along the minus strand of OX387245.1, from coordinate 75,832,209 downwards.
TAGTGTGCCTCCTTCGCGGCGGCGCGGCCGTAGAACTTCTTGAGCATGTCGCACTGCTCAAGAGTGTGGTTCACGGGAGTCTTGTGGTAGGGACATGGCTTCTTCAGCATGCCGTCAAACACCCCCGGGCCTCGAGGAGCCGGTCGAGGGCCCCGTCGGGCCGGGTCAACAGCGAGGGCCTCAGCGTTGCCGCCGTTGCGCCCTCGCTCGCGCGCCTCGCGGCGCGGCTTCTTCCCCTTCTTGCCCCGCTTGTCGTTGCGGTGCGGCTCCTTGGACCCGCTGCCCTCCGCGGGCGTGTCCTTGGAGCGCTTGCCCTTCTTGCCGTCGAAGATTGCCCCCACGGCCTCCTCTCCGGAGGCGAAGCTGGTGGCGATGTCGAACAGCTCGTTTGAGTCCGCAGGCGGGCTGCGTCCCAGCTCGCGCACGAGGTCCCGGCACGTGGTGCCCTCGAGGAACGCGTGCACGATCTCGGACTGTGCTACGCTGGGGAGCTCCGTGCAGCACTTGGAGAAGCGCCGTATGAAGTCCCGCAACGACTCGCCGGGCTTCTGCGTGCAGGAGCGCAGGTCCCATGAGTTTCCAGGGCGCACGTATGTGCCCACGGAAGTTGCCCACGAACGTGTGGACTAGATCGTCCCGATTATGGATGCGGGCGGCGGGCAAGTGCTCGAGCCATGTCCGGGCCGCGTCGCCCAGATGCAGGGGCAAGTTGCGGATGATCACTTCGTCGCTAGTGGCCCCGCCCAGCTGGCAAGCCAAGCGGTAGTCGTTGAGCCAGACACGGGGGTCCATCTCCCCGTTGTATTTGACGATCGTCGAGGGCTGGCGGAAGCGCTGGGGGAACGCCACCGTGCGGATCTCCCGGCTGAACACACGGGTGCCCGGGGACTCCGGCGTCGGGGAGCGATCCTCCCCGCTGTCGTAGTGTTGACGGTTAATATTTGTATCAAAGTTCGTTCATGACTTGCAAGCGGACAAGTCTCCCGTCGTAGTCAAGGGACCCTTCTTCCCTCGAGTGGTGAACCCAAGGTATCGAATCCGTGGAACAATGTGCAACGCAAGGATTCAATCTAGTAAAGCAAGGTAAGCTATCTTATGAAGGTAAGTTGCATCTAATCTACTAACTCATAAAGAAAACGAATCTAATCTAATCTACTAAAGAGGTAGCAAGAGAAAGCAAGAGATAACCAATCTAGAGAATCTAGATCATGCTTATGTTGTAGCTCCAAACAAGATAGATGAAGATAGCAAAGCGAATCTCATTAAAAGCATCTTTAAATCGTGGCCTTCCCATCCGACTCCGAAAACATCCGCCTTTCGAGACCCCCGTTCTGTCACAACGTATCCCTATTCATGCGGGGAGCTTAGGGCGAGTTCGATAGAACAAGTTGAAATCACTTGGCCGGTCCGGTATGCACCTCTAGCCACCGCGGCTACAAGAGCACCCTATGTAATCTAGCTATAGACTAGATTGTAGAAGAAACAAAACCAAGAAGAAATCAAAATCATCGAGAAGGCACTTGATCGCTAGAAATCGGATTCACTTACAAACTTCACCATGAATGATTACATGAACAAGATCACCACCGGAGCCCTCCCTCGATCTTGATCCTCGCTCCGGAGCTCCGACGTGGTCTTCCATGCAAGGTTCCCACGTCGGCCAGGGAAACCCTAGACAACTAGCACGACCCTCATCTTCGAGTTGGTGTCCCTCAAGCTTCTCTGCTCCTCGGCGGCGGAATACGACTTCTCTCTCGCGTGGCTCTCGGTCGGGGGACTATAAATAGCCCGATTGGCGGCTAGGGCAAAGGAGGGCGGATTTGGGCCCTAAATGGGCTCGGGGGCCGACCGGACCGGGCCGGCCGGCCCGGGCCCATTTAGGCCCGGCCCCCGCGGGCTCCTTTGCCCGAGGTCGGTTCCCTTGCTTCCTGGATGCTTCCCCCTTCGCATGTAGGTCCATGTCGTCGGTTTCTCTCCGAATTGGACTCAACTCCTTGTCTTGCAAGATTCGAGGCACTTTTCCGGTCGGGTCCCTGGAGTCTGTCGTCTTCTCGGATCAAGTCCCCGGCTTCTTGGAGTTAATTTTGCTTCATTGCATGACTTGTTCAGGGCTTCAAGATCTTTTCATGAGGTGCTTGATGAACTTATCCCGAAAGTCTTGCATTCAACACTAAATCCCTGCATAAACATTAAACTCCAAAACCGACATGCACGCGTGAACTTGTTATACCACGGGGGTTAGTACCAATGAATAAGATACAAAAGTCATGCCAACACCGAAGGTAAACTCATGGCTAGGTTGACGGAATTTCACCGTCAACATCTCCCCCATGCTTAAACCTTGCTCGTCCTCGAGTAAGCCTTCGATGGATATCATCATTGCCAAACAATGTTTAAACCTTGCACTTGATCATACATGAAAAAAAACATAATGCTCTCAAAAGTTTAATTCGTTAAAGTTCCATAATGTACTAGCCTTCACCTCTACGGAGGGTAGATTCTTATTAAGCTTATCCCACAAGTATTAATATGCTCACAAAGTTTAAATAGACCTCAGAATTTTTGAAATAAAGAACGAGATAAAGAAAAGCTATACCAAGTTCACAAATTTAAATCATCTTGTATATTGCTCATGAAGTCTCATCTCACTTGTCTCTCAAGCCTATATATTCTACTCCTTTCCCTCTCATAACATATATGTGTGGTAGGCTTTATATGGATCTTTGGGAAAGTTTTAGTCCTAACAAGATTTTATAAATGAGGTGTTGTCAAAACAAGACAAGCTTCTCATGGTCTTACCGAGACTCGTCAAAAAGGTCATTGGAAAATAATGTTAAATCAAGGAGGGGAAAGAGAAAAATACACACACTTTTAGATGAGTGGACATGTGCAAATGGCAAAGAGTGATCCCGAGGCACAAAGGAAGTCCTCGTTATCGGATTGCACATGGTTGGAAAATGAGAATGGATCTTTTTATCTTGAAGCCTTGAATGCACTCTTAGAGAACCGGGGAGTTCACTTTACGCACAAATATATTTTTTTTCTCTTTCTCATATTTCTCATTTTTTTCTTTCTTTCTTTCTTTCTTTCTTTCTTTCTTTCTTATATATATATATGTTTTTTTTCTTTCTTCACCTTGGAAGTCACGTACATCGCCGAATTTTTTCTTTCATCATTATATATATATTTTTAAAAATACTCCCTTTTGAACTCTAAAACTGCACCGTACCTACCTCCTCCCCCATGCTTAGACGATGCTCGTCCTCGAGCAAAGAGGCGAAAAAATATGGTAGGTACCGAAAATAATTTTCCTTGGAGAGATACTTGAAATCTTCAACGTTGGCACCATCTTGCGATCTCCCTTGAATTGATGATCCATTCTCAACGATAGGTTGTGGTCAAGGGGGTAATCACAAAAGATGATATTTGGTTTAAGGGTGGATATCCGGCGAGGTTTGTGAGATCTCCAATGCGGGGATACACAATGCACGGATAAAAGGCTAGCAAAAAGATAGATACGCAAAAACGAAATGACCAGCTTCTTAGTCTCGGGCCAGAGAAATCATGGCCTGCAATAACTCACTGAAAAATAAATCTTGTACACTAAAGTTTATGCACTCAAATGTATATAAGGCTCTGGATAGGTTGAGCAACACACAAGTGATATTTGTGACAAGGTTAGCAATATTTTTGAGCATAAAAAGACATCTTTAATCTATTCATAACTTGAGAGCACATAAAAGATTATGGGTCTTTATTTTAATCATAACCTCCGCTGAAAATTAAGCTAGCATTTAGATAATTTCAGATTTGTATTTTTAAGAGAGCACTAGGTTAAACATGCATAAATCAATTACAAAGATAAACAAAGCGGCAATTATAATCATATATCATCATGGCACAAACCTTGTAACTTTACCAAAGGTAAAAACTTGGTGGTGACATTATTCATGATGAAAATAAACACTAAGATACATGCTGAAAATTAAACTAACACACTTGCTGAAATTTAAATAAAATCTGAAAACACTACGCATACATAGGTGCAAACAAGCTGAAAATTAAAGAAAAGGGGTAAAGGAAAGATAACTAAAGCTCCTCCTCTCTCTAATCTTCCGCCGATGGTTGATATTGATAGTCTTGGTTGTTGTACCCTTACTTGTAATAGGAATGCACCACTCCTCCTATGAATTGTCCGACGGTGCTAGGTGAAGGTGTCAAATCTCATAAGCGAATGTTGCATTACCTTCACCCTTTTGGTTTGCATTGGTTTGGATGGCTGCAATATTTTGCATGTTTCTTGCAGCGTATCCTCCAATGGTGGCCACATTTTGTTGTGGTTGAGGAAGGTGTGCATAGGGCTCCGCAAAGGCTACGTTGGGCACCGCAAAAAAATGGTGGGGGTATGGCTGCACCACTCCCTCATGCTTGCATTAGTACACCACCGTAGTAACTCAGCGGCGCCGGGGTTCCTCCCAATGGTGGGACATAATTTTGTTGTGCACCTCCTTCTTGGGCCGTGAAAAACCTTCTCCTAATCCTTCTCTATTATATATTTTTTTTTCGCCGGCACAAGAAGTCCTTCCTCTAACCGATCTTCTTCCCCTCAAGAAAAGTCTTAATCTTCAATCCGGAAGGGGCAAATTCACCTGGGCCACTTGGAAGCCTCCTCTCTCATCTTCACTCTTATATTTTCCTTTCTTCATATATTCCTAGGGAAGTCCCGGGTAGGAGATGATTCGGGTTCCTTGTAATAACCGGTTTTAAAGAGATAGTCAACATGGAGAGGTAACAACCCGATCTCCCGAATCCGATGTTGCCACAACACCACCGGTTGATCATAGGTGAGTAGGGTTGATTGGCTGCGAGTAAATCCAATTCAACTCCGTGTTGGTTATCTATGTCTCTCTTATTCTCCCCAAAAATCCACTTGCACAAAAGTGACACACTTGGATGATGGGGTTCCGGATAGTATTTCTTCGTTGATGGTCTCTTCCCGTGATCATACTCCAAAAACCTTCCCATGTGTCTTTATGCACATACTTGTTCTGGAGCTCCCTTTTGAAAGTAGGAGACACTCGCCCATGGGTCTACGATACTGGAACATGCAATCGTTTCGAACATGAAAACCAATCTAATCTATCGGGGATTGTGTTGAATGGATCCAAGGAAGCATTGAGGCCTATACTCCCTTTACGGCATGGTTGCTAGCCTTAAGCATTAGAGTATTTTCAACACAAGATGATAGATAGATAATCCAACAAAGTGTGATTACATCTCAAGATCGATTGCAACCCATGGATGAAAAGAAATTACCCCATCAAAGTGCTAGAAATAGCATCGTTGATCAAGGTTACCCTTCCGACGGTGTCTTCCTTCTTCTCCTCTTGTGGGCTCCCTCCAACGGAATGAGAGACTCAGCACTCCTTCATCAAGGGTATGCGCCATGGTCATAAAAATTTCCTAGGCGAATTCCTTGTGGGTGTTTGCCGACACTCCGTTAGAGAATTGCACCGGTGTCCCGTGTGAAACCCAATATGTGGAGAGCTCGGTCGTCGATGTCGACGTTTGCTACAAGCCTCTACCCAAGGCGAGCGAGCTTCTTCTCCTCCTCCGTCATGATGACATACCCCTCGGAATACCGCTGAGCGTATGGAGGTGGAGCGGATGATCGTGTCAAGTGGCGAGGTTGGACAGGCGGCTCCTCCATATGTTATTGAAGTTTGGTAAACCTAATAAACGAGTTTTGTGTGGCCCTCATGCCACCAAGGAGAAGAGTGTGGTTCCTCCTCGGCGGTGCCGTGTCCTCCTCCATACTCCAAGGAAACTCGGAAACGAGTGCCTCCTCGAAGAGGTTGTCGATGATGGCTTAGACGACGATGATCCCTTCTTCTTTGGTGAAAAGACTTGTAGTTTTCTTCCTTGATTGCAGCACTCTCCCTCACAAATATATATCCGGGGTTTTCACCCGGTAACAAGGTACACAAATATTATTTTGGAGTCTGGACTTTGAGTGGATTAAGGATGTGATTTGTTGCACGAAACAAACGCGGTGGATGGCTAAGTCTAAGGTGGTTCCGGCCTACAAACTAGAGCACACGAACAAAGAGTTGGATGAAAGACTTACCTCTCTCCTCCTCTTGGCTCGGTTCTTCTCTAGTGCATGTTGCTTCATGATCGCGTACACCTTCCAAACGTTCCCGTCCACTCCTTCGCTTGCATTATTGCTCCTTCCACTTGATGTTTTCGCTTTGACTCACTTCCATACTCCATTGCCTCACATGCATCCATGATATTCCTACAAAACAAGGCCTTGGCTGCCCCCCATGCTTGTACTTTGCATGTGGTTTAAATATGTTGGAGGGGCATCCCGTGATGTGTCATGGTGCATGCATGGTTAGGTTAACTAGATTGCCTCCCTTTAAGGCTAAGCACTCCTCTAGTTTCGAAATTTAAAAATATTTTTCAGAGCCATGCAAGAGCTCGAACATAATTTTAGAGAAGTTTTTAAACCATTAAAAACAAATGCAAGTCGAAAATATTTTTTTATTACGTCGATTTCGGTCTCACCGGTATAGTTTGCCTTCATTAGTTGAGAGCAAGCTTTTCCCGGCTTGATCATGGGGGCATAGGTTTAGGTCCTAATTTTGAATAGATGAGAGAGATTTTGAATGAAATAAAATTAAGCGAGGCTTAGAAAAATTCTAATCTTAGAGAAACCAAGGATATGGATTTTTAAACCAACCAAAAATCAAGTTTCTAGGTTCACGCGAGTCGTACCACGTGCTGAAATTTAAATAACATCTAGATATAAGTCGGGGCTCTACTCGAGTGTTTTTAGCATGAAAAACAAGTCAACCACAGCACCATAATGAGGGTGAAGGGTTGAGTTAGGTTCTGAAATTTTTTTCTTTTTGGTTGTGGTTTCTCGAAGAAGCAAACAATCACATAGGATGATTCATGTAAAGGGTTTATGATCAAGCAAAATATTCAACCAAGAATTATGTCTCTAATATTATTCAACCATTCTAAGTCTACTGTTTTGCGTAGTAAAATTCAAAACTGAATTATTAAAAAGACTCGAAAAACCTGGAATCGGGTTGTCCTCCCGGTAGCTTATTCTTGACTCGACGAAACGGGTTGCCTCCCGCATAGCGCTTCGTTTATAGTCCATGGCTAGACTTCTTCACTTGATTATTCCGGATCAACGCTCTTTGCGGGCGTTGCAATCTTGGGTACCCACTTTGGCTTAGTCAATTTTTTTTTGGTCTTCACAGGCTGGCTTTGTCCTTTGGTCTTGACGGATGCAACATCTTCCTTGTGGCTCGGCATCTCGAACTCCGGTCCTTCGGTCGTGATCTTCATGGTCTCTAGTGTGATCCTTCATCTCTCCCGAATGAGCTTGAGTAGCCTTCGCTGTCTTGGGACCTTGGAGTTGTCTCGGATATTCTTCTTTGTTGCCCATCGGGCGCCCGGCAAGTTGTCCCACTTGCGTCTCTAGCATCTTCATCATGATGAACACTTCGCATGTGGATCTTGCCTTGGCAGCCTTTAGGTGTTGAGCTTCTTTCTCCATCTCCATCTTCTCCATCCTCCTCTTGATCTTGAATGGCCTTCCGGCGTCTTGACTTGGAGGTGGTGATTCCCTTGGAGATTTCGACGGTCCTTCGAGCTTGTGTTGCACGTCACCTTTGCCTGTAAAGTTTTCCTGGATCATCCACAAAAAAGTTTGGGTTTCTTGGAGAGGTAGCCAACCATCTCCGGTTAGGGTTAGCAATAAAACAAAAATCTAACAAAAGAAAAATTAGGGTTAATCAAAACTAGATTAGATTGACTCTTTTTTTTCTTTTTGGGGATGATCAAACATAAGAGATGCAAAAGAAAATCAAAAGAAAAACTGAAAGATGAGCGATACTAGATCGGATCTTGATTGCTTGTTCCCCGGCAACGGCGCCAGAAAAAGGGGCTTGTTGACGGTTAATATTTGTATCAAAGTTCGTTCATGACTTGCAAGCGGACAAGTCTCCCGTCGTAGTCAAGGGACCCTTCTTCCCTCGAGTGGTGAACCCAAGGTATCGAATCCGTGGAACAATGTGCAACGCAAGGATTCAATCTAGTAAAGCAAGGTAAGCTATCTTATGAAGGTGAGTTGCATCTAATCTACTAACTCATAAAGAAAACGAATCTAATCTAATCTACTAAAGAGGTAGCAAGAGAAAGCAAGAGATAACCAATCTAGAGAATCTAGATCATGCTTATGTTGTAGCTCCAAACAAGATAGATGAAGATAGCAAAGCGAATCTCATTAAAAGCATCTTTAAATCGTGGCCTTCCCATCCGACTCCGAAAACATCCGCCTTTCGAGACCCCCGTTCGTCACAACGTATCCCTATTCATGCGGGGAGCTTAGGGCGAGTTCGATAGAACAAGTTGAAATCACTTGGCCGGTCCGGTATGCACCTCTAGCCACCGCGGCTACAAGAGCACCCTATGTAATCTAGCTATAGACTAGATCGTAGAAGAAACAAAACCAAGAAGAAATCAAAATCATCGAGAAGGCACTTGATCGCTAGAAATCGGATTCACTTACAAACTTCACCATGAATGATTACATGAACAAGATCACCACCGGGGCCCTCCCTCGATCTTGATCCTCGCTCCGGAGCTCCGACGTGGTCTTCCATGCAAGGTTCCCACGTCGGCCAGGGAAACCCTAGACAACTAGCACGACCCTCATCTTCGAGTTGGTGTCCCTCAAGCTTCTCTGCTCCTCGGCGGCGGAATACGACTTCTTCTCTGCGTGGCTCTCGGTCAGGGGACTATAAATAGCCCGATTGGCGGCTAGGGCAAAGGAGGGCGGATTTGGGCCCTAAATGGGCCCGGGGCCGACCGGATCGGGCCGGCCGGGCCGGGCCCATTTAGGCCCGGCCCCCGCGGGCTCCTTTGCCCGAGGTCGGTTCCCTTGCTTCCCGGATGCTTCCCCCTTCGCATGTAGGTCCATGTCGTCGGTTTCTCTCCGAATTGGACTCAACTCCTTGTCTTGCAAGATTCAAGCACTTTTCCGGTCGGGTCCCCGGAGTCCGTCGTCTTCTCGGATCAAGTCCCCCGCTTCTTGGAGTTAATTTTGCTTCATTGCATGACTTGTTCAGGGCTTCAAGATCTTGTCATGAGGTGCTTGATGAACTTATCCCGAAAGTCTTGCATTCAACACTAAATCCCTGCATAAACATTAAACTCCAAAACCGACATGCACGCGTGAACTTGTTATACCACGGGGGGTAGTACCAATGAATAAGATACAAAAGTCATGCCAACACCGAAGGTAAACTCATGGCTAGGTTGACAGAATTTCACCGTCAACACGTAGCGCCCACCCCTTCGAGGGTGGTAGCCCCTGGCCGCTCGTGCGTCCGCCTTGCTCGTGCGCCTGGCGTTGATGACGTTGCGGGCGTCGCCATCCAGCGCCCTGCGCGCGTCAAGGAGTCGTTCCTTGGCCGGCGTGCGTCCTTGGTCAGCGGGTTGACCCGCGTGTACCGAGGGTTCGCCTCCCGGTGCCGCTTCATCGCCCCGCGTGTCGCCGTGTTGGCGGATGCGTGAAGCCGAGCTCTCGGCCTGTTGGACGGCCGCTTGCTCGATGAGAGTCTGCACCTCGCGGTGCATGTCTCGAGCCTCGGGGGTCGAGGGTGCCGGCATTGCGCGCAGCGGCGTCGCGGCGGCCGATGAGCTTTTGGCTCGCCCGCGGCGGAGCGTCCGCGTTGTCGACGTTGGGGACGGTGTTGATGCGGTCACGGACCGTCGGCCCGGCCCCGCGCGCGTTCGCCGCGCGCGGAGGCCTCCCCCGCCATCGAGGCGCGGAGCAGCCGCACCGTCCGTATTCCTCCGCCGGCTTGGCCTCGAGCTCGCGGGCTTGGGTCGGCCGTGCGTCGACGTCGCGCCCCGGCGAGAGCGCTTGGCCCCGCGGCCGGGCGCGTAGCGATCCCCGGGGGCGGCGTGACTTCCCCGTCCCCGCACCGCCGCGCCGGCGGCATTGGCCGGGTCGTTGGTGATGACGGCGCAACACTCCCGCGCGGGGTCGTAGCTCCCGGTGCTGGAGTCGTCGGAGCAGCCAAACCAGTAGTCCGTGGCGTCGAGGAAACGCCTGAACGCGACTGGGTCCGGCACGCCGGAGAAGTCCCACTCCGCGTACCCGTGGCGGTTGGCGGGTGGCAACGCGTCGATGGAGCCTAGGGACGATTCGTCGGCCATTGAGGTGACGGAATCCCTGGCGACAAAGACATGGCGGCCGGGCGGGACCCGGCGCATCGTGGTGTTGACGTTGTTGTTGTTGTTGTAGGCCGTCGTGGCGCCACGCAGCCCGATGGGGATGCGCGGTCCGGAGACCGCGCGCGGTCCCGCTGGGGTGGTGGCGGCGGTCGTAACGGTGGGCGCGTCGTGCCGAGCGGCGATGCGCTCGGCTTGCCGCCGCCGGACCGCGCCGGCGCGAACGCAGCCCCGAGCGGCGACGGCGTCGCGGCGTCGATGGGCCCGCGGCATCCGTGCCCGCGGGCGCCGCGCCGTAGCGGTGCGTGCGGCGGAGACCGCAGCGGACCTGGCCTGGCGCTGCGCGCGAAGCTCCTCACAGTTGGTGAGGCGCATGAGATAGCCGTTCCCCGTGGACTGAAAGTTCAGGTTCCCGAAGCGGATTTCGAACCCGGCTGGGAGGGGGTCCGAGCTACCCATGCAGTAGCGGGTACCACGGTACTCAGTGTGAATCACCATGGAGGGAGTTGGCGAAATGACCTTAGGCGCTCGCTTGCGCCACGGTGGGCGCCAACTGTCGGTGCGGAATATGGTCCCGACACTAACCAGTAGATAGCGCCGTGGTCTATCCCTCAATGGTCGATGCTAAGTAACAAGTGACACAGAGGTTTATCCTGGTTCCGGCCGAGGGGGCCGTACGTCCAGCAGGGGCGTGCTCGGGGCACTATATTACTTAGCACCGGGGGTGCTTGTAGTGGGGCGATTACAAGCAAGGCGGGAGAGGAAGTGTAGCTTCCAAGTCCGTGGTGGAGTGGCTGAAGATATTATGGGAGAATGAGAATGAGTACGTGGTGTGAAGTGTTCTTCTGAATCCGTCCGTCCCCCCGCGGCTGGGGGCTCGCCTCCCCTTTTATAGGCCAAGGGGGCGGCGAGTTACATGCACGCCGCGCTATCCAGCTACGTAGGGGTGCACGTCGTGCTACGCTGTAGAGTGGGCGGCAGTCCGGACGATCTCCGCAGTGATCTGGTCATGATGGCCTACTTCGTACCCGAACAGTGGCGGTTCGAGGGTAGGAAGGCGGCAGATGGTGGTGGCGTCCTCCGATAGGCTTCGAGGGAGGTGCTGATGATGGCTGGTACGGGGCACAGGAGTAGGCAGAACGGCGTTCCTTCCCAATGCGCTTCACGGTAGTGGAGTGGTTGCTGCAGTGCCGGGCGTGCGCCTGCACACGTGGGTACGGCGGCCGCGCCGTTACAGTGGCCGGGATGGCCATCCACCGGCCTAGCGCCTCCACCTAACCATGTAGGGTCACGGGAAAGTGAAATCGAGGATGCGCCCGGCCCCCCTTCGAGGGTCGGGCGCGTTAGCCGTACTGTAGTGGGCGCGCGGTGTCACAGGACTGACACTGGCCGTACCGCACAGTCCATCCCCACAGTGGTGGGGATGGGCTCCTCCCTGGGGAGTTGGTGCGGCGGCACCGGGCGCGAGCCCCGGCGCATGATGGCGCCGTCCCCGCGGCGTCACGGCATTAAATGCCCGTGTACGAGGCCGGCGCACGCGTGCGGGGCGCCCGTGAGCGTGGGGGGCCCCGGCCGAGGGCGGGACGGACCCTCGAGCGGGATGAGACCCGCTCGAGGGGGGAGTGAGCTCTCGAGTGGGGCGGGACCATTCGAGGGAAGAGTTGCCCCTCGAACGGGGCGGAGCCCGCCCGAGGAGGAGTGCGCCCTCGAGCGAGGCGGAGCCTGCTCGAGGGGTCTTCTAAGAGGGCCGTCTCGGTGGGCCGTCGGAGTCCCGCGGCGTGGGCCGTGTCCTGCATGGTTAGTCACCTGCATGGTTTAGGCTTAACGTGTTTCGGTACCGGGATTTAAGTGAGGATTTCCCTGTTGTTTGAGGGGACCCCTAGGGCTGTCCCCGACAGTTGTGACCACGGTTTCGCCCTTTCCCTCCTCTCGTACTGTCACTACGTTAAAGTATTCATGACTTGACCTATGATGGACATGGCGTATTGAATGGATCCAAGGAAGCATTGGAGCTCTTACTCCCTTTACAGCATGGTAGCTAACCTTAAGCATTAAAGTATATTCAACACAAGATGATAGATAGATAATCCGACAAAGTGCGATTACATCTCAAGATTGATTACAACCCATGGACGAATAAGGAGATTACCCCATCAAGGTGCTAGACATAGCACCGTTGATCATAGTTTCCCTTCCGACGGTGTCTTCCTTCTTCTCCACTTGTGGGTGCTTCCTTCGAGGTGGTTGATCTCCCTCCGGAGATCTCCCTCCTCTCTCTCTAGCTTGTGGATGGCGTCCTAGTGCAAATGGCTCTCCCCTTGTCGAATAGCGGCACCTCCAGGGTTTTAGGGTTGAAGATCCTTCGGGTGCAAGGAAAGGGGGGCCGAACCGACCCCCGAAGTGGGCTGGGTTGGCCGGCCTGGGCTGACCGGCCTAGGCCCATCTCGGCCCGGTTCGGTCGCCCCTTCGCTCCCGTGGGTCCTCAGGTGATTATGCACTTTGCCCCCTCCACTTGCATGATTTTGATGATGTCATCCTCGCGTCCAAGATGGAGGTTCTCCGTGCATGAAGTTCGGTCTTTTACGCTTCAATCCCCGGGGGTGTTCCTTTATAGCACTTGAAGGACCGATACGGCGAACCAGAGAGGGGGGGAGTGAATGGGAGCCGATAAAAATTCTTCTCGATGGAGATGAGAACTCCAACAAGACGAACGCGGCTTCCAACACACGTCTCCGACTCACTACCCAAGTTGGCCAAGCCCACGTAGCCACTGGAGTGCCACTGGACCTAGGAACCAACACACACGGCCTTCCGACTCGAGAACGCGGCGGAACAACAAACCCCGAGTCTACAGACCCACACCGGTCGGACCGGTGAGCACCACCGGTCGGGACCGGTCCCCGCCGGTGAACCCGAGCAACTTCCACTAAGTGGCTCTACACCGGCCGACCGGTGAGACGCACCGGTCGGACCGATGGCAGCCGGGAAAGCCCCCAAGGCACCAAACAGGCCAACCGACCACCAAACGAACCCAAACTCGAAACAAGAACACCACGGGACAACAAAGAACACACCAAGACGCTCTCCCGAGCGAAAACCCACAAGGGTGCGCGCACCGGTCGGACCGGTCAAGAGCACCGGTCGGACCGGTGTAGCTCGGCGCTCGGGATGAACAGCACCCGCGGGTCAACTCCCCCAAATCCAAATCTCGATCTCCCGAAACGCTCCACGGACTTGAACAAGACTTTGGGGATATCAGGAGCACCTCATGAGGAGTCCATAGCCAAGTTTAATCCCACCAAATCTCGTCCAAAAAGGAGAAATCGAAGAAATCCCGCCGAAAGCACTTCCAACCCAAGAACTCAAGAAACCCCAAATTCGAGCAACTTTTCTCACGGATTTGGGAGGGGAATCACAGCCCAAAGAACCACGAAGGGTTCCCACAAATTTCCCCCACCGAATCACCAAGAGAAAAGCCCCAAAAACACTCCAAAGAAATCACCGGAAGAGGGCTCCGAAAATCACCACCAAAAACAACCGGGTAAAACACATCCAAACCTTGAGGAATCACGCCGAATCATCTATACATGAAACAAGGATTCGTACAAGGTCTAGCAAGCCGCCCGATCATCCATCCCTCTCTACAAGATCTCTCCGTGAAGCTCTCTTGCTAGTCCTAAGGAAAACCTAGAGAAAATAGGTGGAAAATAGGAAAACTAATGAGCTAGGGTTCCAAGAGTTGGCTGCCAACCTCTCACCTCTTGGGTTATATAGGCGGCAACCGAATGTCTAAAATGCCCCTCTCTACTAACTAGGGATACAAGCCCCTCAAGGGCGGATTTGGAATTCTTGATGTCTTCACCATCGGACGGATGCCCGGCGACCGCACCTCGCGTAGCCTCGACGCAAGCCATGCGATCCCGACGCGTGTCCTCCGCTTCGAAGATTCGGACTGCGTCGTCGCACACCGGTCGGACCGGTGCTCCTCACCGGCCGACCGGTCACCACCGGTCGGACCGGGTCGGACCCACCGGTCGGACCGTCCGGTGCCGCCGCACCTCCGTCTTCGGTTCTCGGTCTTGGCTTTGTGGATCAACCAAGGAACCCAGGTGGTTTTACGGTGAACCACCGGAAACCCCGCGAACTCGGTGTAGCCTCCGCCAATCTCCACTCATGACTTGGCTCCCACGTAGTCCCGGCTCGACCTTGGTTTTGAGGCTCAACCAAGAAACCGTCCACGACTTCATCTTGCTTCGTTCATGCCACCATGCGGCCCGCACTTGACCCCGCCGGCCACCGGTCCCTCGAACGAAGCCTACTTGTCTTCTCCACACCCGGAGGCCTCACCGGCGACGACCTTTCGCGCTTGTTCTTCACCCGCACCAACACGAGTCAAGCCGCAACCTGCACCTGCAATACTTAGCCAAGAATCAGTCCACACAACGTTGTCAATCACTCATCACACAAGGAAGCGACCATCCACCGGTCCTCGAACCACACATGGTCCTCAATCTCCCCCTTGATGAGTGCATTGACAACACCCACACGAAAGTAACAAGAGAGAAAAGAAAAAGAAAAGAAACGAACAAAAAGAAATCCAACAAGCGATCGAAAACCAAACAAAAGCAGAGAGCAAGATCACTTGAAGGAAACCAGTCTCGGACCCCTTAGGCAAGGGCAACGGCTCGACACATCCGAGACAAAACAAAGCTCAAGCAAAGAGCGCAAACCACCAAAACAAAGCTCGAAAACTCTCAAAGAGCTCCCCCTGCACACATGCAAACTCCCACTGAACCAATGCAACTCCCCCTGGATGAATGCATGCACGAAACCACATGAAACAGGACAGCTGCAGCACTTTCAGCTCACACCGGTCAGACCGGTCATCACCACCGGTCAGACCGGTGCCTAACATATGTACAGGACCAGCACTCACACCGGTCAGACCGGTGCTCATCACCGGTCAGACCGGTGTACAACAGAGCCCAGAAATGGCTCAAAACCTCCTGAAAACCTTCTAAACGCGTCCAACAAGCCATTTCAAGCTCAAACTTCTCCCCCTTGTTGGCAATGCATGAATCAAGCCAAAAATGCAAAACTTTCAACCTAGAGCTTCTCAAATAGACAAAATTCAACAAAGAATGCTACACATGTCCAAATGAGCAAGTTAGGTACTCTACGGCTTCGTATCGATCTCAACTACATGATCACCAAGTTTCACAACCATTGGACGAAGCTAAGATGGATTTTGGCAATTTTGCGAAAAACTTGCCTCTCATGAGCAAAGTCCTAAACATGATCAAAGCATATCAAAATGGCAAAGCCACACAAACTTCATGCTAGGACAGCTATTCTAACCATAAGACCATCACAAACACCCACAAGCACCTCATGTCATGTCAAAGCCACCGAGCCATGTGCCTACTTCTATGTATGAGACTTCTCATTGGTAGGCATCATGCAACGGTTTAGCACCCAAAGCAAATTAAATTCAGCACATATGACATGGGAGCACATTTCCAAGCATTTTTCATTTCATTTTCAGATTTGTAAATGGTACATGAAATGTCTTTGCGACAAAAAGGAACTTATGCTCCTCCACAAGATAAATCAAGAGGGCTAAACATTCATGATGGCAAATGAGCCTTTGGCTCCATATGATCAATACACTAGCTATCCAACCACAAATTAAGCATAGCAAAGCCACAAAAACATGTCAAGAGCATGTAAAGGCATTTACACATGAGAGAGCATACATGTGACATTTTTCAAAAGCATAGCTATCAACCATGGATTATTCATCAAGGTCATCAAGAGCTAAGCCAAACTAACCATATCATACCAAACAAGCTCACAAAGACATATATCTCATTCCATGGTGAACAATGTATATGAGAGAAGCTTTCCTAACCAATGCATATGATACAAAATGCATGCAATCTAAGATACAAGGATGCCTATACATCATGCTACATATGCCATGCCAAAATGCAAGAAATGCACAAAGGAAAGCTATACATATGCTACAAACCGGCTCCTCGAGGGGAGGCAAAACGGGCTCGACACCACCGGTAAAAGAGCAAAGGAGCACCAAACTCACAAGCTCCCCCTAAACTCATGCATTAAGGCCAAAGAGCGTACAGAGCTCACCTTACACACATGAGATAAGGCAAAGAGCAAAAGGAACCAAGTGGCTTGACCAAGGCCACACACTCGAAGGTCACAGATACACTTACCTTTATCATTTCTTCACAATTCACTCATCCTTGTCCACCATCCCCGAAAGTGATGCACCTACATGTCACCACCGGGATATGAAGTCGAAGAACCACCCCCCGATATCAACCAAATGTTCTCCGGGCCGTCCACCTGCAACTCAAAACCAAGAGCGAGAGCGAGCAAACGACTCAACACTGGGGTTAGTTCCAAACGTGTGAAACCAGTGCCTAGCCATTTGCTCGAAAGTGGGGTTAGCACAAACCAAACCATCTTTCCTACCAAAGCTACCTCCACGAACACCACTACGGTAACCATCATGAGGAAACCAACCCTCTCTGCCTGGAAGAGGACCAAAACCACGAAAGAAAGCTCGTGGACCTTCCCTCCTCTCCTTCTCAAAGCCATGACTCCTCCCATCCCCATAGTGAGCTCGAGGGGGAGAATGCCTAGCAAACTGACCTCCTGCAAACTTTCCAGACCAATCACCAGAACCACGACCTCCAGAAACAACCCTCGCACCTGTACGAGCACGAAACCCAACCGCCGCCCGTCTCGGCTCGCACCGGTCCGACCGGTGCTCCACACCGTCCGACCGGTGTAGCCCGGGCGAAGCAACACCTCCAACGACCTTCCGCTCTCCCCAAGCCCGAACTGACCTCACACTCGCCTTGGCCCTGGGCAACTGCACATGAGGCTCAAGTACACCATCGAAAGGGTGGTACTTCTCCTTGTTAGCCCACTCCTTCGCCATTCTCTCCTCACGCTTCCTCTTGAAGCAAAACGCTCTCTTGTGACCATCCTTTCCACAAAACTCACAATGGAAACGGATCGATCTAGACTTAGGCTTGGGATGAGGCTCTTCACAAGGCTTCTCACTTGGTTTCTCACTAAACGTTTCACTCGCCTTCTCACTCGGTTTTTCTCTTGGTTGGTTTGGCTTGGATGCAAACTTGTCTTTGGTTGTGTGTTGTGGTGGAACTGAAACATTCCCAAATTTCCTTTCTCTCTCACCACTGCCCTCACCAACCTTATCCAATCCCAAAGCCCAACCGTCAAAGCGCTTACAGCTAGCAATCATCATTCCAAGCTGAGGTTCTTGACTCGACAACCAACTCAGCGCTTCACGCAATTTATCATTCTCATCTTGCAAGCGACCAACACATTTTGCAAGATCCAAATTCTTCATAGCATGCAACTCACATGTAGAGCAAGAAGTAGGAATAGGCACTTTCAAATCGGCCTCTAGCGAAACAATGCGAGAACGAAGCTCAACAATTTTCTCATGCAAACCGGGGGCAAGAAGTGCAAGCACCAAGCAAAGTGGGTCTAGATTGTAGCTCAGCCAACTCAACCCTAAGCACATCTAGTTCCTCACACTTGGAGGCATACTTCTCCCTAAGATCGATCAAGTCGGCCTAGGAAAGCGAGCAATCGGCACAATCATTTTCATCGAAACAACGGGGCTAGCCTTGAGCGAATCAATTTCAAGCTTGCTATCAAGAACCTGTGTTTCTAGCTCAGCCACTCTAGTCCTAGCATCCTCGAGCAAAGATCTAAGCTCCTTCCTAAGCTTATTAGCCTCTCTAAGCATGTGATCGCGATTATCAAGCAAGTCAACCAACTCCTCATTCTCCTTGCGCAAAGAGGAGAGCTCATCACATACCTCATCCTCGGAATCCAAGTCCGAGGCGTCCCTCTGGCTTCTCTTGCTGCTCGAACTGCGAGCCATGCCGCAGAAGTCGTCCTTGAGGCTTAGGCCCGTCACACAAAGGCCGTTGAGATACTTGCCAAAGTTCTTCTTCTTCCTCTTCTTCTCATCCTTTTCTTCTTCATCACTCGAGCTTGAAGACGTGTCCTCGGAATCAGACTCAATGTCGCTTGATCTCTTCATCTTCTCTCGAGACCGTGTCTTCTTCCCATGTCCATGATCCTTCGTCTTGGACTTCTTCTTCTTGTCCTTGAACTTGTGCTTGTCGGGGTCGTTCACCTTCGGACACTCGGCGAAATAGTGTCCAGCCTTGCCGCACTTGAAGCATGTCCTCGTCTTCCTCCTCATGTTCACTCGGTTCTCGTGCGGCCTCTCGAACCGCCTCGTCGAGAGCGCTAGCTCGTCCTCTCCAAGCTCGTCGAACTCCTCATCCGGCATAGACATCAAAGAGGAGAAAGAGAACATCCCGGTGGATGGATTAGTGTTAGCCTTTCCTTTCGAACCACCAACGAGGGCAAGACTATGGGAATCGGTCGGACCCTCGAGCTTGGCGATCATGCCCCTATCCACCTCGGCCGACTTGAGCTTCGAGAACGGCTCGTTCACCGTCGAGTGTCATACTTCTCCGACTCCACAATGGCCTCGAACTTTCCGCCCCATATCGTACGATCCAAAGAGTGTAAGAGCTTGACCGCTCTATCATGATCATCGTACGGGAGCACGTCCACATTGGCCCTCATGTTGTTCACCACCACCGTGAACCTCTGAAACAAGGCATCGATGGACTCACCGGGGAGATGAGTGAAGTTCTCGTACTCTCTCCGGTAGGTCGCATACAACCGTGCCTGAACCTGGGCGTTCCCAACATGAGCCTCCTTCAACACCGCCCAAATCCTACAAGCCAAGTGCTCGGTGTGCACTCGATCGAACTCAGGCTGACACAAAGCACGAAACAAGTAGTCGACCGCCTTATTGTTGGCGTCGAATCTGTCCCTCGACCCTGGAGCAAGGAAATCCATCGGCTGGACATAGCCTGTGTCCACCGTGACATCCCAAAGCAGCTGACCCTTTCCGCGGAGGAACGCACCCATCCGCTTGCTCCACATTTGGTAGTTCTTGCCATCGAAGTGTGGAGGACCCGAACCCCGTTCCTGGTACGCCATCCTTGGATCTTAGACTGGTTAGAGTCAACAAAGACCCGAACCGGCTCTGATACCACTTGAAGGACCGATACGGCGAACCCAGAGAGGGGGGGAGTGAATGGGAGCCGATAAAAATTCTTCTCGATGGAGATGAGAACTCCAACAAGACGAACGCGGCTTCCAACACACGTCTCCGACTCACTACCCAAGTTGGCCAAGCCCACGTAGCCACTGGAGTGCCACTGGACCTAGGAACCAACACACACAGCCTTCCGACTCGAGAACGCAGCGGAACAACAAACCCCGAGTCTACAGACCCACACCGGTCGACCGGTGAGCACCACCGGTCAGACCGGTCCCTGCTGGTGAACCTGAGCAACTTCCACTAAGTGGCTCTACACCGGTCAGACCGGTGAGACGCACCGGTCAGACCGATGGCAGCCAGAAAGCCCCCAAGGCACCAAACAGGCCAACCGACCACCAAACGAACCCAAACTCGAAACAGCAGCACCACGGGACAACAAAGAACACACCAAGACGCTCTCCCGAGCGAAAACCCACAAGGGTCTGCACCGGTCAGACCGGTCAAGAGCACCGGTCAGACCGGTGTAGCCTGGGCAGCTCGGGATGAACAGCACCCGCGGGTCAACTCCCCCAAATCCAAATCTCGATCTCCCGAAACGCTCCACGGACTTGAACAAGACTTTGGAGATATCAGGAGCACCTCATGAGGAGTCCATAGCCAAGTTTAATCCCACCAAATCTCGTCCAAAAAGGAGAAATCGAAGAAATCCCGCCGAAAGCACTTCCAACCCAAGAACTCAAGAAACCCCAAATTCGAGCAACTTTTCTCACGGATTTGGGAGGGGAATCACAGCCCAAAGAACCACGAAGGGTTCCCACAAATTTCCCCCACCGAATCACCAAGAGAAAAGCCCCAAAAACACTCCAAAGAAATCACGGAAGAGGGCTCCGAAAATCACCACCAAAAACAACCGGGTAAAACACATCCAAACCTTGAGGAATCACGCCGAATCATCTATACATGAAACAAGGATTCGTACAAGGTCTAGCAAGCCGCCCGATCATCCATCCCTCTCTACAAGATCTCTCCGTGAAGCTCTCTTGCTAGTCCTAAGGAAAACCTAGAGAAAATAGGTGGAAAATAGGAAAACTAATGAGCTAGGGTTCCAAGAGTTGGCTGCCAACCTCTCACCTCTTGGGTTATATAGGCGGCAACCGAATGTCTAAAATGCCCCTCTCTACTAACTAGGGATACAAGCCCCTCAAGGGCGGATTTGGAATTCTTGATGTCTTCACCATCGGACGGATGCCCGGCGACCGCACCCCCGCGTAGCCTCGACGCAAGCCATGCGATCCCGACGCGTGTCCTCCGCTTCGAAGATTCCGGACTGCGTCGTCGCACACCGGTCAGACCGGTGCTCCTCACCGGTCAGACCGGTCACCACCGGTCAGACCGGTCAGACCCACCGGTCGGACCCGGTGCGTGCCGTCTTTGCACCTCCGTCTTCGGTTCTCCGGTCTTGGCTTTGTGGATCAACCAAGGAACCCAGTGGTTTTCTGGTGAACCACCAGAAACCCCGCGAACTCGGTGTAGCCTCCGCCAATCTCCACTCATGACTTGGCTCCCACGTAGTCCCGGCTCGACCTTGGTTTTGAGGCTCAACCAAGAAACCGTCCACGACTTCATCTTGCTGTTCATGCCACCATGCGGCCCGCACTTGACCCCGCCGGCCACCGGTCCCTCGAACGAAGCCTACTTGTCTTCTCCACACCCGGAGGCCTCACCGCGACGACCTTTCGCGCTTGTTCTTCACCTGCACCAACACGAGTCAAGCCGCAACCTGCACCTGCAATACTTAGCCAAGAATCAGTCCACACAACGTTGTCAATCACTCATCACACAAGGAAGCGACCATCCACCGGTCCTCGAACCACACATGGTCCTCAGCACTTCGGTCCTTGCCACCATTGGATGTGATTTCATCAAGCTCATGAACACGAACAAGACTCTGTAAATGCTCCTTTGAACTTGTTGCGAATCCGTCCTTTATGTCCATATTTTCCTACATAAACATAGCACTTCCAAATACATGCACATGGATGAACTTGTTGTATGATTAGTGTGCCTAGTGGTGGGTTAGTTCCATAATCAAATCCAAACCAAAGTGTAATGAACATGCTTGGTGTACCAAAATACACCGTCAACAGGTCCACTTGAAAGGGACGTCGAGGACCCTGGTCGGTGGGGACCCATGGGTACCCATGTCTCTCAACATGTCATACTCTACTCTCTTGTTCGCCCCCCCTCTCTCTCGACTAAGAAAACGTATGACACAGTCACATGTAGTCGGATGCCGGGATATTGCCGCACGCACCACTGAACGACGAGGCCCCAGACAGCGGAGCTGCCACTGCCAGCAGTGGCCTTGGCGTCGTAGGCCGTCGAGGCACGTGGGACCCGGCAATCCTGTAATGCATTGGCTAGCAACCCTGGCACCACGCCTTGCAGTCTGCAACCAACGCTCAGGGGAATGATAGCACAACAACATTCGGCCGCCTGACCTGTAGCATGAGGCAGCGGTCAACGCCAAATCAAAGTCAATGAGCCATCAAATTGAGTTACTCCGCGTGTCCTCCGTCAAATCAATCTTTTTCAATTGTGGTCCTCGCACTATCAATTCAAGCTGCAAAGAGGCCAGGCCACCAATGCATGAGTAGGCGCGGCGCATCCCCGACAGCAGTTGAAGGTGTATATTCGTATTAAAGTTCAAGTGGACTTGCAAGCGGACAAATCCTCCTTCATAGTCAAGGGACCCTTCTTTGCTAAAGTTTGAACCCAAGGTATCGAATCTGTGGAACAATGTGCGATGCAAGAATCAATCTAATAAAGCCGAGAACTTTGATCTTCAAAGGAGAATCTTATGCATCTAATCTAGAGAACACCATGAAAACGAATTTAATCTATGAAAACCAGAGGTAGCAAGAGATAGAGGGAGATAGATAAACCAATCTAGAGAGATTTGATGAAGCCTTCATTGCAGTTCCGAGCAAAGGAGAAGTAAACAAGTTCAATCTCATAAAAAGCATCTTTAAATCACAGTTTCTCGTCCGACTCCGAAAACGCCTGCCTTTTGGAGCCACCGTTCTGTCACAACGCACCCCTATTCGTGCGGGTTAGTCTAGGGCAAGTCCAAAGACAAGTTAAAATCTCGCGGAAGGTCAGGCATGCACCTCTAGCCACCACGACTACAAGAACACCCTCGATGATCTATCTCGAGAATAGATCTTAAGATACGAAAAGCCGATTGAAATCAAAGTCATAGGAGAAACACTCGATCACTAAAAATCAGATTGCAACTTGATAATTCAACATAATACATGATACATGAATCGAGATCACCACCGGGATCCTACCTTGATCTTGCTTCTAGCTCCGGGAACTCTGACGTGGTCTTCCTTGCAAGGTTCCCAGGCTGGCTAGGGAGATCCTAGTCAACTAGCTCGACCCTCTCCTCTCCGAGATGGTGTCCCTCTCTTCTCTGCTCCTCGGCGGCGGATTGCGAATGAATTCCATGTGTGGCACCTGGCCTCGGGGCTATAAATAGCTTGAATGGCGGCTAGGTCAAAAGGGGGCCGACTGGGCCACGAAATGGGTTGGGCCGGCCGGCTTGGGCCCACTTCAGCCCAGTCTGCGGCCTCCTTTGCCCGGTGTCAGTTCCCGAGTCTTCTAGAGTCTTCCCCCATTTGCATGTGGGCCCTTGTCATCAGTTTCTCTTCGGATTAGATGAAGCTCTTGTCCTGCAAGATTTGGCAGTTTTCTGACTGGGTCCTTAGAGTTTTTCATCTTCTCGGGTTTGGTCCTTGGGCTTCTTGGAGTCATGTTTACTTCATTGCTTGACTTGTACCGGGCTTCAAGGTCTTGTCATGAGGTGCTTAATGAACTTATCTCGGAAGTCTTGCTTTCAACAATAACATCCTGCATAAACACTAAACTCCAAAACCGACAAGGACAAGTGAACTTGTTATACCAAGGGGGTTAGTACCAATGGATAAGATATAAAATTCATGCCAACACCGAAGGTAAACGCTTGGCTAGGTTGACAGAATTTCACCGTCAACATCTCCCACATGCTTAAACCTTGCTCGTCCTCGAGTAAGCCTTTGATGGATATCATTGTTGCCCTTCATTGTTTAAACCTTGCACTTGATCATGCATGAGAAAACATAATGCACTCAAAATTTTAGTTTGTTAATATTTCATAATGTACTAACCTTCATCCCTACGGAGGGTAGATTATTAATTAAGCTTATCCCACAAGCATTAACATGCTCCCAAAATTTAAATGGATCTCAAAAATTTTGAAATAAAGAACGAGGTGAAAAAGAGCTAAACCAAGTTCACAAATTTAAATCATCTTGCATCTTGCTCATGAACTCTCATCTCATCTTGTCTCTCAAGCTTATTTGTTCTACTCCTTTCCCTCTCATAATATTCATATAAGTGGTAGGCTTTATATGGAGCTTTTTGGGAAAGTTTAGTCCTACCAAGATATTATAAATGAGATGTTGTCAAAACAAGACAAGCTTCTCATGGTCTTACCGAGACTCGTCAAAAGGTCTGTTATATCAAGGAGGGGGGAGAAAAATACACACACTTGAGATAGGTGGACATGTGCAAATGGCAAAGAGTGATCCCGAGGCACAAAGGAAGTCCTCGTTATCGGAGTGCACATGGTTGGAAAAATGAGTTTGGATCTTTTAATCCTGAAACCTTGAAATTCCTAATGGACGTTAGAGAACGAGGGAGTTCAATTTATTTTATTTTTGCACATACTCACATTTTTTTTCTTTTTCTCATATATATATATATATATCTTTTTCTTTATACTTAGTTTTCTTTTTCTTTTTCTTTCTCTTCTTTTTTTATTTGCTCCCCTTGAACTCTAAAATTGCATTGTACCTACCCCCTCCCCCATGCTTAGACGTTTGCTCGTCCTTGGGCAAAGAGGTGATAGAGATAAGGTAGGTAATAGAAATATTTTTCCTTTAGAGAGATACTTGAAATCTTCAATCTTGGCACCATCTTGCGATCTCCCTTGAATTGCTGATCCATACTCAATGATAGGTTGTGGTCAAGGAGGTAATCACAAAAGATGATATTTGGTTTTAAGGGTGGATATCCGGCGAGGTTTGTGAGATCTCCGGTGTGGGGATACACAATGCACAGACAAAAGGCTAGCAGTAAGATAGATACGCAAAAACGGAATGACCAGCTTCTTAGTCTCAGGCCAGAGAAATCATGGCCTGAAATAACTCACTCAAAAATAAATCTTGTAAACTAGGGTTTATGCACTCAAATATATATATGGCTCTGGATAGGTAGAGCAACACACAAGTGATATTTGTGACAAGGTTAGCATTACTTTTAAGAATAAAAATCATCTTCAATCCATCTAAAACTTGAGAGCACATAGAACACTATGGGTCTTTATTTTTATCATAACTGCCGCTAAAGATTAACCTAGTATTTAGATAATTTCATATTTGTATTTTAAGAGAGGATTAGCCTAATCATGCATAAAGCAAATACAAAGATAAACAAAGTGGCAATGATAATCATATATCATCATGGCATAAACTTTGTAACTTTACCAAAGGTAAAAACAAGGTGGTGACTTTATTCATGATGAAAATAAACTAACACACATGCTGAAAATTTAAATAAAATTGAAAATACTACGCATACATAGGCATACACAAGCTGAAAATTAAAGAAAAAGGGAAAGAAAAGAAAACTAAAGGTCCTCCTCTCTCTAATCTTCCGCCGGTGGTTGGTATTGATAATCTTGATGGTTGTACCCTTGCTCATAATAGGATTGAAAATCCCCTCCTATGAATTGTTCCGGCGGTGCTAAGTGAAGGCGTCCAAGCTCATAAGCGATGTTTGCATTGCCTTCACGTAATCGAGCCACATAGGCTTGGATGGCTGCAATATTTTGCATGTTTCTTGCAGAATATCCTCCAATAATGGCCACACTTTGTTGTGGTTGAGGAAATTGTGCATAAGGCTCCGCAAAGGTTAAGTTGGGCACCACATAATTTGGTGGGGGCATGGCTGTACCACTCTCTCATGCTTGCATTGGTGGACTACCGTAGCAACTTGGCGGCGTAGGAATTCCTCTATACGGTGGCACATAGTTTTGTTGTGCGCCTCCCTCTTGTGCCGAGGAGGATCCTTCTTCTACAATTCTCCCTCTTTTATTTTTCCTTGCTGGCACAAGGAGTCCTTCTTCTAACCAATCTTCCTTCCCTTGAATAAAGAGTCTTAGTCTTGCATCCGGAAGGGGTAAGTTCACTTTGGCCACTTTAAAGCCTCCTCTCTCATCTCCACTTGTATGTTTGCCTTGCTTCATATATTCAAATCCGAGAGAGGTCCCGGGTAGAATATACTCGAGGTTTCTTGGAATACCCGGCGTTAAATATATGGCCAACATGGAGAGGTAACACCCTAAACCAATATCTCTCGAACCCGATGTTGCTTCACAACACCATCGGTTGATCATGAGGTAGGAGGGGTCTATTGGCTGCCTGGCAATTAAAGACGAGTAAAGCCAATTCAACTCCGTGTCGGTCACCTTTGTTTCCCTCATTCTCCCCAAAATCCTTTTGCTCATCCATGTGTGAAACACTTGGATGACGGGGTTCCAGATAGAATTTCTTTGTTGGTGGGCTTCCCCCAAGATCATATTCCAATATCCATCCAACATGCCTTCCGGCATGTCTACTTTTTCCAGAGCTTCCTTTTGGAAACCAAGTAGCTCCCTAATATATTCATAGGGAACCACTTGCTGAATTCCCTCCAACGGGAATGAGAGACTCGGCACGCCCTCATCAAGGATAGGCGCCATGGTCATTAGAATTTCCAAGGAAACTTCCTTGTGGGTGTTTGCCGACACCCCGTTGGAGAACTGCACCCATCCTAGGTGCCCCAACATATAATAAATGTCAGCACCAAAACCCAATGAGTTGAGAGCTTGATCGTCGAAGTTGACGTTGGTTACAAGCCTCTTCTCAAGGCGAGTGAGCTTATCCTCCTCCTCTTCCAACATAATGAAAAATCCATATGTCGAGTACCATGGAGTGTATAGAGGTGGAGCGGATGATCATGTTGATCGACGAGGTGGGACGAGCGGCTCCTCCGTATACTCTTGAGGTTCGGTGAACCTCATGGACGAGCTCCTTGTGGCCCTCATGCCACCGAGGAGGAGAGTGTCGTTCCTCCTCCGTGGTGTCGTGTCCTCCTCCATGCTCCGAGGGGACTCGGAAACTGAGTGCCTCCTCAAAGACGTCGTCAAAGATGGCTTGGACGACTACAACCCCTTCTTCTTGGTAAAGAGACTTGTGGTTTTCTTCCACATGATTGTTGCACTCTCCTCTCTAATATAATCCCGGGGTTTCAACCGGTAACAAGGCACACAAAAATTATTTCGGAGTATGGACTTTGAGTGAATTAAGGATGTGATTTGTTGGGCAAAACAAACTTCGGATGGATGGCAAAGTCTAAGGTAGTTCTGGACTACAAATTCGAGCACACAAACAGAGAGCTGGATGAGCTGCTTACCTGCCGAAGAGGAGCACCGGGAATGCTTAAATATGAGGAGGCCGGCCGGCCTGGGCCGACTGGCCTGGGTGGCCTCGTACCCTCCCTGGCTCCGGTTTCTTCCAGCACACTCATCTTCACTTTGTGACTTTTGTGCCCGCGTGCTCCACGGGTTGCACCGCCCAAACTCTCTCATCGACTCCTTTGCTTGCATATTGGTCATTCCACTTGATGTCTTTGCTTTGAGTCATGTCCATGCTCCTTTGCTTCACATGCCTCCATGATTTTTCTGCAAACCAAGGCTTGCTGCCCTCCCATGCTTGTCCTTTGCATGTGGCTCGAGAATTATCAATTTGCTTTGAGCCTAATAATGAGCTGATTCGGCTGAATAAATTTGTCTCGAGAATTATCCTAGAGTTATGAAATGGATTTTATCATTAATCTACTTTTAATACTTCTAATTAGCATTAAATAAACATCCGATGTGGCAGGATTAAATTTTAATTAGGGCATGTACATCAATGTCATTTTCTCCATCTATGTGTTATCAATTTTGCAAAAAACTCCTTAACCCAGCTTCCAGACGACCACTTTGTCACCTCACGAGATGACGTTCCCGTCCCGTTCTTCCAGGCCAAGCGGATGGGTGTGGGCGGGTTGTACGCCGACTTCTCCTCCAAGCGACGTCTGCCCGGATCTCGCGTGCTTCTCCCAGTTTCCTCCATTGGTCGCGTGCGGGGGACATTTCCCCACCAAAACCACATCAGCTCACCTTGATGGAGCTCACCGGCGTGAGGCATCGCGGAGAATATCAATGGACCAAAGAAGAGCATAGTAGGGTGAATCGAGGTTGTGAGGCCCCTGGACCGTGTGCTGTTGAGGAAGGAGGAAGCGGCGACAAGGACCTCGAGCCGCTGGCAGAGAAGGCTGGCGCGAACCTCGAGCTGCCGATGATGGGGAGGAGGTGGCGGGGTATCCCGCCCACACGTCTGCGTGCCTGCAAGGGAGCTCGCCCACCTTTGCACAACTACTGCTTTTGCCATCGGGGACTTCACCTGCACGCGTGTCGGCGCATGATTCTTGCACTACATCCGTTCGCCAGGTGCCAACCACCATAACTGAAAGTGCATCTGGGCCCCTAAATGGATTTTGGTGAATTGAGTGACAAAGCGATTAAAGGACTAATGTATTTATCTAAGATTGTGAGCAGGTTTTATTTAGACATTCATGAGTAATTATTGGAGTATTTATTTATGGATGAATATTATATGGCTTACATTGGAGAAGACAAATATATGGATGATCCTAATGCATAAGTGACAAATATCATGCGATAAAGGAAGATAAATATTGGGATAAATTGAGAAGGTCAATTCATGGTCTTCCATACTGGACATAGCTTGATTAAAATTACAAGGATCATAAAAAGAGAAGATGGTCATTCTCTAAGTCAAGTGCAAGGCTTCATGTGTTGATTGAAAGAGAACACAAGGATGAGTATAAACTTTATGGTTCTAAATTGGAAGCTTGCATATTGATTGTTAATCAAGATTAAGCATTTGAAGAGGGATTTCAAATGAAGCTTAATTATGGATGAAGCAAAGTGGAACTCAAAGTGGATTGGGTAAGTGATGAAGAGATCAACCGTGATGTTTAGGATGATGGACTAAGCAATCTTTGGGGTCATAAATAAGTCGTCATTAGTGTGTTTGGTAAAGTGAAGTTCTAGTATCTGTGGGGTCTCCAAGTATCATATCCAAACCTTAATCGAGGGAAGCAATGCAAGTCATCAACATGTTGATATTGGCAATATGGAGTGACTTATGGATCTGAGTGGCATTCTTATTCTAGATGGAAAGATCATAAGTCATTAGCTCAAGTATGGACGTGCTCAAGTAAAAGGCTAAGTTGAAAACCCTCAAGTGGATATTGCTCAAGTATGGAAAGATTGAAGAAATTCAAGCTCAAGAGGTTTACAAGGTGTTTTTATTTATTATTGAGTATAGGTATGCGTACTATTAAGAGGTATGCAACATTAGTGAGTTGACCAAGTCAAAGTGCTCCTTAGATTACCTAAGTGAGATATAGCCTTGAGAGCCTTAGAGTGTGCTAACAAACCCTCCCAACCTAACTTGAGCCACTTCATCTCTTTGGTGAAGTGTTAGAATCCTATAAAGGGTTTTGGGGGTGCCTCGAGCCTGACCGGTCTGACCGGTCAGGGGCACCGATCTGACCAGTGCCGCTAGCCCCAATGGCCGCCCGAGGGCTAATGGCTAGTTTTCATCTTTGAGGGGTATAAGTACCCCAAGTCTTCTTTAGTTGAAGGCTGCTGTTTCTAGTGGTGTTGCTAAAGTCCTAAGCTAATTCTTGCAAACCCTAAGCCTTAGTGGCTCTCCCCAACCATCTCTTTGTGATATTTGTGAATTCAAGCCATATTCTTTGTGTTGGGTTGAGAGAGTGATCTCAAGAGCGACTTTGTGAGCTAACAAGAGCATTCCCATAGCTTGAGCCCTTTGGTTTTGTGTCTACAAGCTTTGAAGCATTTGTTACTCCTGGAGGTTTGCCTCCTAGATGTCTACGCATCGCCGGCTAGCTCCCAAGGTTGTGGTAAGCAGCGGGAAGTTTGTAAGGGCTGTGATCTTGCCTCTTCGTGAAAAAGATCGCCTTAGTGGAAAGGAGGAAAGTGGTTGAAAGAGACTCGACTTGTTGGGGGAATTCTCGCTTACAAGCTCCTCAACGGAGACGTAGCCGTTCCTCAGTGGGCGGTGAACATCGGGAGACAAATCCTCCATCTTTGTGTGGTTTGCCTCTCTAAGTTGTTTTTCTAGCATATTTGATTATCTTTCGCTTCGATCTACTTGGATGTGCTACTTGTATGTGCAAGGGTCATTTGCTTGTGATCATCTACAAAGGCTACTCACCAATTTGGTTCGTGCTATAGAATTCAAGAGGAGTTTGAAGTTGTTTTTGCAGGTGCTCTGTGCTACACTGGTGTGACCGGTGCTAGGCAACGGTCTAACTGGTGCCTTCTGTGAAGTGAAGTGCAACACCGATCTGACCGGTGGCGCTTACCGGTATGACCGGTGGCCACTGACAGCTCAAGTTTTCGGGGATGAAATGTTAAAGTTGGTCGTCACACCTATTCACCCCCCCCCTCTCTAGGCGACATCAAGGTCCTTTCAACAACAAGCGCACGGAGCCTCCCCTCCAGATCTCTGCCAAGAGAAAGAAAATTCGAGAAAGACAGAAGAAAGAGGATTCGAGAGAAACAGAGTCACAAGTAGTACTCCTATTGCTTGGACGATGAGAGGATGGGACAGGTGCTAGAATCAGGAGAGAATAAGATTTTTTTTGTGTTGTTGTCTTGTGGCTTGGACATCTTGATGGATGATCAAAGTTACAATGATTGGACGATTAGATGAGGAGGTGAGGGATAGTCACAAATTTAGACTTCCAAATAGACACAAAATGGTATACATAAATAAATTTGTAATTCATCTTAGCTGCATACAAAGTATTAAACAACTAATAGACATCTATATGTCTATGTGTTATATGAGTTGTATGTACATCTATGTATATTTAAATCGAGGTTTTACGGACCACCAACCATCTATGAGTGTTTATGAGTTGTAGATTGCCTTACATGGAATCCAACACCCGTAAACCTTTTCTGGGAACCCGATTAGCCATGAGCTATGGTACTAGATGGGAGTAAAGTCTGCAACCTGTGTAAGAGCAAGTATAATAGTGGGCGAGAAGCTGACGAAAACCAATCCGAAGGTGAGAGAAAACAGGAGCGGGCAGTTTGCCAGACGTCAGCACAAACGGGCGAAGAGAGCGCTCACCCAATCTCATTAGTCCACATCACAGCTAAGCATTAAATCTTAGTGGAGCCTGTCGCTGCGGCACACGATCCGGCGCATCTCTCAGCCAGCCTACGGGCGGAACCACTAAACTTGCTCTAAAGGGAGCATGACCCATCGCCCCCACTATTGGAGATTTGGAGTGGATAAAAGTCAGAGGCGTGCTGCTGATAAATGTGTCCAGAAGGCTAGTTGTAGACTGCAGTTGTGCAGCGCATGCGCATGGCTCGAAGACGCAGACTAGTCAACAACTTTGTTGAGAATATTCCATATCCTAATGATCAATTAGGGGGCAATTAGTAACTGCTAATTGCAGTTACTGTATTCCCCACGAAGGGGCGCGTGGGAGCGTGGCCTCCCAGAAACCGGCGTCTACCTCCATGTATAAATAGTGGATACTGTTCATCAATAAAGATAATAATTTTACTGTTCACCATTACTGTTCCCGTTTTACACTTAACACGTTATCAACGCTCTAACTACTGAGAAGAAAAAGGCCGGGAGCAGTTCGTCGGTGAGTTAGCCGGAGAAGGAGTCGGCCTCCAACTAGGAGAGGTACCATGCCTACCATCGACGAACTTGTCGGATATGTCATGAATCTTCCTCTTCCTCGCCGTGCTCCTTGCCTGAGGTCCCTGCTTCACCACTATGTGCGCCACACCCTCCTCTACAACTACATGGCATCGCCTGACGCCGCTGAGGAGGCCTTCCATCTCTGGAACGCCGTGGAATCGCCAAACTGCCAAAGGGGCAGCGCCGGCGAAGGCACCAGTGCGCCGCCGGCTGCCCCGGCGGCCATCTCCGTCGATGTTGGTCCCACTGAGCCGCCACCGAACGTCGTCATCCCCGCGGCGCCTGTCCCACCCCTGATCCGGATTCCACCCACTCGCATCCAGGTAGCCAATGTGGCCTACTGCGACGCGCACGGGTGGACGGTCGTGGTTCAAGTGCCGGTTGTCCTGTGCTCTTTGCCTCTGGATAAGTCTTCGCCGCCGACCAACGGATTGGTTCCAGCATCACTGGCGAGGGAGCCCGTGACCCCACGTGCTTCTTCACCCGTCGCAGGCCATCGCCGCGACAGATCTCTGTCCTCGCCGCCGTCGGGACCTCCCCGTTCGGCGCCGAGGGTGAACGGGCCGGCTACTGCAGCCGCGCACCTGCTCGCTACGGCCACACTTCGGGGACCCTCGTGGCTCGCAGGGGCATGCCCCCGCTACGCCTCTTCTCCAGAGACGCCGGCGACGCCGTCGTCAAGCCGGCATTGCAGGCCCTGCCGCCACCACCTCCATCTTCGCTACCGGTCAGCCCCACGCTCCGCAGGACGTGGATCAACATCCCGCATGGCCCGTCCACTCCTCCGTCGCCGAGCCTCGCACACGTTGTCCTTTGCTCGCGCGGAAGCCCTGGCTCTGGGATTCAGGGCGGCGGGAGCGTCGGCGAGCAAGGTGGGGACCACACTTCTCCTTCCGAGGAGAGGCGTGACACCCCTCCTTCTTGAGCTGCACCGGTGTGGGTGAGGGAACCACCGGCCTGGCCTTGTCAACGATGATCGAGGTGCGAGGGCCGGTGGCGGCCCCCATCCCGATCTGCGCCGGAGCTCGAACTCTGGTGGCAAAGGGGACAGCGGAGGGGTGAATCTACAACGTGGAAGGTAGTTGGTGGCTACGGACGGCGAGGAGGCGGCGAGATTCGCGGCGGAGGATGCGGCGGCGCCGGCGGCCTACTGCAGCTGCGCTGTGGTTGGGGGAGCTGCGGTTAGGGTTGGGAAACCCTAACTGCCCCCTTCTTATACCGTGGCAGCGTGGGCTGGCTGGGCCAAGCCGCCGCTGCGATCTGGTTGGGCCAGGCGGCCACACTGGCCTGCTATGTAGCGGCGCAAAAAGGCAGCTAGGCCGGACGGCCGCGCTGGCCGTTGGGCCGCAAGGCGACGACGTGCGGGTTGCCAGGCCGCAAGCTGGTCAGGCGCATCCGCACAGGCCAGATGGGCCAAGCGGCGTCAACGGCCTGCTGGCGAGGCGCTGTGAGCTAGCTGGGCCAGGGTCATGCGTCCATGCTTGCTGGGCCCGTCTATCTGTTTTTCTTTTATTTATTTCAATTATAAATTTCCAGCAGTTTATATTTCAATCCATAGATATTAGTCTATGTTAATTACTGCTGTTTATCAATGTTTAGTCTTGTTACTTTATTAAGTCTAGATCTATCATGTGATGGTTATGTACAAATGTGTTTTTATCACTGATGTACTTTGCAATTTCGATATTAATGTTAGTATGTTTGTGTAAATATTATCACTTTCATACTTAATTTTGTTATTGCTATGTTTTTGTTCACATACATCATCACATTGCTGCGATTTTCTTCATTAGTAAAATATTACTAGTGATTTCTTGCAATTAATTTATACATTTCTCTCAAATTTTGGGATACAAACATTAGGTGATAGAGATCATATCCATGTCTACGGATTTTGATGGTCTATCACTAAAGGTCTACATCATGCTCATTTTGAAGATTGATGATTACCTATATAATTTTCCCAAAAAACAAGGTTAATTATGAAAATATCACAATGGCTTACACTATTAAAGTGACTACCATTGAGGATTTTGGTTTACACTACTGTAGTGATTACCAAATTCAATGCTCAATCATTAACTTGAGAATACATATGGTGCGATAGAGACCTTAGCAAAGGTTGCATTTAATTCATGATAAATTATTTGCATTAAGACCTTGCTTTGGCAGCAAATTATTTGCCTATCATTTTGATCTACTCTATGTCCTATGGCATTTGAGACTATCTACCATGTATACAAGTTAATGAGATTAAAATTTGAGGGTTTACATGCTATTTGTTTACCTTGTACTTTTATTAATCCTTTAAGAGTTATGTTATTTAAATTAATTTGCATTTATTACAACATTATTTATCCACTTGATTATACTTCATGTATGAATTATTGAATCATGTGGTCCTACTTTGTAGGTTATGTCCATGGCAAAAGAGTTCAATGAACTCGCCATTGATGGTCACAATTACCCCACTTGGGCTTCGGATATAAAGATTAACTTTGCATCCCGTGGGCTTTTGCTATACCTTAGCGAGCCTACTACAGGTGTCGCTTTGGATGGACAAAAGAAGTTTGGTGCCCTAATGCTATTGAGGTTTTACATCCACAAGGATCTCAAACAAGAGTACCTTATGGAGATGAATCCTCATGTTTTATGGATTGCGCTTAAAGAGCGTTGTGATTAGCAAAAGGAACTCATTTGGCCGGAGGCTAATCATGAGTGGAACCATTTACTTTTGCAGGACTTCAAGTCTATTACAGACTACAATCATGTTGTTCGTAACATTTGCTCTAAGTTGAAGTTTTGTGAGAAAGAACTAAGGGATGCTGATAAGATTGAGAAAACTCTTTCTACCGTGCTTCCTGTGGATCGAGACTTGCAACAGCAGTACCAGGCTAATAAATTCACTCAATATTCTCAACTTATCTACACATTGACTCAGGCGAGAAACATGATGAGCTTCTAATGAAGAGTCATCATAAGCACCCGACGGGTGCAGCACCTCTCCCTGAAATTCATAATGTGTAGGGTAAGGGAAATAAAAATGAGAGAAAGTTCAAGGGATCCAATTCTGGTGACCCAAAGAACAAGCCCGAGAAGAAAACTTTCAACAAAAAGCACAAGCCTTATCATAAGGGTAAGTGAGGTGGTGATGCTAAAGCCAAAAATGACTCTAAATGTCATAGATGTGGCACTTTTAATCACCTTGCTAAAGATTGCCATACTCCAAAGCATTTGGTAGCCCTCTACCAAAAGTCCTTAAAGGATGCAAAGCAAAGCAAGGAAAAAAGCCAAGATATGAAGCACACTTCAATCTTGCACCTGCTGCGAACAAGGAAGTGGGTTGTTCAAACAACAATGACAACCTAGATCTCATGAAGGAGAAGCTTCCCACTACCGATGACATGCTCGTGGAGTTCACCTCAAACGACATGTTTGGAGACTTGGAATAAATTGTCTCAAGCCGAAGCTACTATTTAATTATAGTGTGGGATTATTAAAATGTTGTAATAATTTAAGTTGTGCAAACTCTATGTGTGAGAGATGCAAACTTGTGAGATGGATGTATTGTGATGGTACTTATGTATTGTAATGTCATTGTAGTACATTAGTATGTGTCTAAATAACAAGTCTTTTAATTATGTATTACTTTCTTATCTATGATAGATGTCTTCTGATGTCAATCCAATGGAGGAGGAATTATGTATTGTTGATAGTGGTACTACTAACACAATACTAAGGGTTATGAAATATTTCTACTCTTAGAAAAAGAAGAGGAAATGTGATGACCATCGTGGGAAGCGATGCTTTAATAGTTGGTTCAAGGCGAGACAGTATTGTTCTCCCTAAGGGTACACAATTGACAATAGAGGAAACTTTATTGTATTCGGAATCGACACGTACCCTACTAAGCTATAAAGATATCCGTAAGAATGGTCTTCATGTGGAAACACATGTAGATGGAAAAGAAGAATTCATTTGCTTCACTAAACTTACGGGATATGGCAAGCAAATTTGTGAGAAAATACCCTCCTTTGAATCTGGATTGTACTACACATACATAAAACCAATGTCTCTTGTTGCATATAAAGTAATTTTCCAAGATGTAAATTCATTCCAAACTTGGCATGATAGACTTGGTCATCTAGGTGTTGGCATGATGAGGAAAATTATTAGCAATTCCATTGGTCATAACTTGCACAAAACAAAATTCCCACAATCTTTGGATTTTGTTTGCACAACATGTGCAACTGGGAAATTGATTTTAAGACCATCAACTCTTAAAATCAAGGCTGAACCACTCAAATTTCTTGAAAGAATTCAAGGTGATATTTATGGGCCGATTCAGCCAGAATGTGGACCGTTCAGGTATTTCATGGTGTTGATAGACGCATCTACTAGATGGTCTAGTGTGTCCCTTTTGTCGACACACAACCATGCTTTTGCCAAAATACTGTCTCAACTAATACAGTTGAAGACACATTATCCTGAACATAGAATCCAATCAATTAGAATGGATAATGCTGCTGAATTTTCATCCCACGCATTCAATGATTATTGTATGGCAACGAAAATTCAAGTCCAGCATTCAGTGCCATATGTCCACACTCAAAATGGCTTAGCAGAGTCATTGATAAAGAGAATTAAACTCCATGCAAGACCAGTGTTGATGAATTGCAAGTTGCCTACATCGTGTTGGCGTCATGCAGTACTGCACGCTGCTGACCTGATCCAACTGTGACCAACTGCATATAACGATAACTCCCCATTAGAAATGGTACGTGGAAATCCACCAAGTATTTCCCATTTGCGTAAGTTTGGGTGTGTGTTGACGGTGTATTTTGGTATACCAAACATGTTCATTACACTTTGTTTTGGATTTGATTATGGAACGAACCCGCCACTAGGCACACTAATCATATAACAAGTTCATTTATGTGCATGCATTTGGAAGTGTTGTGTTTATGTAGGAAAACATGGACATAAAGGATGGATTTGCAACAAGTTCAAAGGAGCATTTATAGAGTCTTGTTCGTGTTCATGAGCTTGATGAAATCACTTCCAATGGTGGCAAGGACCGAAGTGCTACGTAGGAACAACCCCGCGGATTGAAGTGTAAAAGACCGAACTTCATGCACGGAGAACCTCCATCTTGGACGCGAGGATGACATCGTCAAAATCATGCAAGTGGAAGGGTCAAAGTGCATAACTACATGAAGACCCACGGGAGCGAAGGGGCGACCGAACCGGGCCGAAGTGGGCCCAGGCCGGCCGGCCCAGCCCACTTCCGGCGTTGGTTCGGCACCCCTTTCCTTGCACCCGAAGGATTTTCAACCCTAAAACCCTTAATCATTCTCTCTAGTGTAGTTTAGTCATTTTCTAGTTTATTCAAAGTTAGGGTTTGAGTAGTTAGTGAGTAAAGATAGATCAAACGCTTGTAATCCCCTTGCTCCGTGGATTTACAAGAACCTTGGGAATCCCATGGTGAAAAAGGTGTAGGTCTGTACGCTTGTGGATCGTAGGTGGATACGTCTTTTATCCGTCAACAAGACCCTTTTTATGGCACTGTTGCCGGGGAGCAAGGTAGTTTACATCGTTTGGTTTGCATTTAACCTAGTTTTATATTTAGTTTATCTTTTGTTTGCTAATATCTAACACATATTGCCTAGAAAACCACTTTGTTTGTTTGTTTTTGTTTTTATCTTGTTGTCTAGATGGTGTTCATCAATCAACTCGTAGAAGAACTGGAGAAATCACTAAGGGATGACGCTAGCCCTCAATGTGAAGACATAAAAGTACAAGAGTCGGATTCGAAGCTCAATGCGACCAAGTATGAGATTAAATCCAAGATAATCGAGATGGTGCTCGTGGTGCTCGTACTCCTTCCATGGGACATGGGAAGTTTGGTGGCAAGGGAATGATGTTTGCTAACCCCTCTTTTGAGCAGATGGCTCGACACTGGTTTAACTTTCTTTGTGCTAACCCTAGTGTCGAGTCGCTAGCTCACTCTCGTTCTTGTTTCTGACTACAGGTAGGAGGCTTGGAGAACATTTGGTTGATCGACTCCGGATGTTCCCGACACATGACCGGAGATAAGAAGTGGTTCTCCAGCCTCACCCCAATGAAGGAAAAGATGTACATCACATTTGGGGACAATGGATGAGGAAGGGTGATTTCTGAGGGTGTTGTGCATGTGAGCTGAGTGACAAGGTAACGTTGAAGAGAGTTGCTCTTGTGAAGTCTTTGGGTTTCAATTTGCTTTCAGTTTCTCAGTTGCTTGATGAGGGTTTTGAGGTGCGTTTCAAGTCTGACGAGTCTCGTTTGCTGGATTCTCAAGGTGATCTTGTCTGTATGATCATCCCCGAGGGTCAGATTTTCAGGGCTGATTTCTCTCGTTCTTTGGGTCCTGCTCGCTGTTTGATGGCTGGTCCTTCCTCTGATTTGTGGAAATGGCATAGGCGGTTGGGACACTTGAGCTTTGATTTGGTTTCCCGCTTGAGTGGTCTTGACCTTGTCCGAGGATTGCCGAGGTTGAAGCTCGAGAAGGATTTGGTTTGTGCTACGTGTAGGCATGGCAAGATGGTAGCCACTCCTCATCCACCCCTGACCGATGTCATGACCGAGCGTCCGACAGAGCTGTTGCATATGGACCTTGTTGGGCTAGATCGAGTTCGCTCGGTGGGTGGGAAGTGGTATGTCCTTGTTGTGGTGGACGATTACTCTCACTATGCCTGGGTGTTTTTCTTGGAAGACAAGAGTGAGACATTTGGTTTTGTTCGAGATCTGATCGTGAGGCTGAAAAATGAGAGGCATGGGAATGCTATTCGAGCTATCCGCAGTGATAACGGCTCAGAGTTCAAGAACTCTCATTTTGATGCCTTTTGTCGTGATCTAGGTCTTGAACATCAGTATTCGACCCCTTATGTGCCCCCCTCAAAATGGAGTTGTGGAAAGGAAAA
This sequence comes from Cenchrus americanus, assembly GCA_947561735.1. Taxonomy (NCBI): domain Eukaryota; kingdom Viridiplantae; phylum Streptophyta; class Magnoliopsida; order Poales; family Poaceae; genus Cenchrus; species Cenchrus americanus. Next base: position 75,793,858 of record OX387245.1, on the reverse strand, counting down.
ATCGGACTCTTTGTGAGATGGCTAGGACGATGCTCGATGAGCACAGGACTCCTAGGAGGTATTGGGTTGAGGCGGTCAATACGGCTTGTCATGTTTCCAACAGGATTTTATTGCGAACTTTCAAGAAGAAGACCTGTTATGAGCTTATGCATGGTCGGGCACCCAAGGTGAGTCATTTCCGAGTTTTTGGCTGCAAGTGCTTTATTCTTAAAAAGGGAAAACTCGACAAGTTTGAGGCTAGATCTAGTGATCGTATTTTCATTGGATATGCTAACCACTCTAGAGCCTATAGGGTGCTTAACCTTGAGAGTAACAAAATCATGGAGACTTGCGAGGTAACCTTCGATGAGACAATGCCATGTACCTCTCTTGGCTTTGAATGTGCAGGTGATGAGGAGATGGCCGAGGACCTCTTTGAAGAGGAAAAGGAGGAAGCTGGAGATGATGATGGGGAGAACCATGCGCCTGAAGCTGAGTGTGTACCCACTACTTCCCCTACGACCACTACGGAGCGTGGACCATCTACTTCATGGACAACGACGGTGCGACAAGAGGACCAGGCGAGAGAAGCTGAAGTTGAGGGGGAGGTAGTCTTGATGCGTGAGGCTCCCCGACGGATTCAAGAAGTGCATCCCCTGTCAAAGATCATTGGAGACATCGACGAACGTACTACACGGTCAAGGTCCAGGAATTCCTCTCATTTTGCTCATGCTGCTTTTGTTGCCACCTTTGAGCCCAAGGACATTGGACACGCTTTATCTGATGCAAACTGGGTCAATTCTATGCATGAGGAGTTGGAAAACTTTGAGAGGAACCAGGTGTGGGAGTTAGTTGAACCACCTCCAAATTGTCATCCCATAGGAACCAAGTGGGTTTGGAAGAACAAAGAGAGAGAGAATGGGATGGTTGTGAGGAACAAGTCCAGACTTGTTGCTCAGGGGTTTAGTCAGATGGAGGGGATCGACTATGAGGAGACCTTTGCTCCTGTGGCCCGTCTTGAGGCAATTCGGATCCTTCTAGCCTTTGCCGTGGCTAAAGGGTTCAAGTTGTTTCAGATGGATGTGAAGAGTGCCTTTCTGAATGGGGTCATAGAGGAGGAGGTGTATGTGAAGCGAGCCACACCCCGGGTTTGAGAGTGAGTTGTATCCTCACGGGGTGTACGGAGTTGAAAAGGGCTCTGTATGGGTTGAAACAAGCGCCCCGTGCTTGGTATGGGAGATTGAGAGGTTTTTCGTTGAGCGAGAGGGTTTGTGATGGGTACCGTGGATAGGACCCTGTTTCTCCTCAAGCATGGAAATGACTTGTTGATTGTTCAGATATACGTGGATGATATTGTCTTTGGTGGCTCGACACATAACCTTGTTGCCAAGTTTGCAGATGAGATGAACAGGGAGTTCGAGATGAGCATGATGGGCGAGTTGCAGTACTTTCTCGGGCTGCAGATCAAGCAAGTGAAGGATGGAACTTTTGTGCACCAGACCAAGTACACGAAAGACATGCTGAGGAAGTTCCAGATGCAAGATGTGAAGCCGATGTCGACTCCCATGGGGAGTACGGCCACTTTGGATGCGGACGAGGACGGAGAACCAGTGGACCAGCGGGAGTACAGGAGCATGATCGGCTCATTCCTCTACTTGACGGCAACGAGGCCAGACATACAGTTCAGCGTGTGTCTGTGCGCACGTTTTCAGGCTTCGCCGAGAACATCACATCAACAGGCCGTCAAGAGGATCTTCAGGTACCTACAGTCCGCCCCTAGTCTTGGCCTTTGGTATTCTTCCTCCTCGACTCTTTCTCTTCATGGTTTTTTCGATGCGGATTTTGCTGGTTGTCGAGTCGAGAGGAAGTCTACTTCTGGTACTTGCCAGTATCTTGGGTCTTCGTTGGTTTCATGGTCTTCCCGCAAGCAGTCTAGTGTAGCTCAGTCTACCACCGAGGCGGAGTATGTTGCAGCCGCGAGTTGTTGTTCCCAGCTGTTGTGGATTTCATACACTTTGAGAGACTTTGGTGAGGAGTGTACCCAGATCCCACTTCTTTGTGATAGCACCAGTACCATAAGCGTCGCTAAAAACCCAGTGCTTCACTCCAGAACCAAACACATAGAAGTGAGGTATCATTTCTTGAGGGACAATGTGGAAAAAGGAACCATTGTGTTGAGCCATGTCCCTACCCAAGATCAGCTAGCCGACATCTTTACAAAGCCTCTCGACCAAGCTACTTTTGTGCGCTTGCGGGGGGGACTTGGGGTTTGTTGCCCTTTCTAGTTGATTCTTGGGGGTTTTTCTTGTACCATATGTATCATACCATGTTTTACTTTGATGTATATACATGTTTTGCTTGATGTACAAACCATGGTAGGATAGCCATCTTGTCATATATCATGTTGCATTTGTATCATATTGCATTTTAGGATGATGAGCTTCTTCATATGCCTTATTTGAGTCTCTTTGGCTATTTGTGAGATATTGGTCATATGTGTGGAGAAATGGTAATGTAAGGCTATGCTCTTGGAATATTTGAGATATATGTGTGGTGAGATAGCCCTTTTTGAAATAAATGCTAATCTTGACTAATTTTTGGTGAAATGTGCTTCACTCATGTGTAGTAGTGTATCCATGTCACAGTTTGGTCTAAATGTGCTTTTCATGCTTAGATTGTGCTTGGATGACTTTTTCTTGCATTTGGGCCAAAGGCCGAATATCATTGTGAATGTTTAGCCTATGTTGCATTCATGGGGGAGCATAAGCTTCTTTTTGCCGCAAAGGCACTTCATGTACCATGAAATGAATTAATCTTGAAAAGAAGTGTGTATGCTTGAAAAATGCTCCATCCATCATGTCTATGCTTAAAATGTCTTATCTTTCACATATGGGTGCAAAACATGTTCCATGATGTTCACCAGTGGAGAAGTCTCCCTGAAGTGGACACATGGCTCATGAGCTTTGACATGACATGCTTTGCTTTATGTGTGTTTGCCATGATCTTTTGCTGAGAATTTGCTATCCTTGTATGATCTTTGAATGGTATGCATGTTTGTGGCTCAAGTGTGACATGGATAGGCTTTTACATGTGAAGCGAGCCTTCTTTTGGTAAAACTGCTTAAATCTGAAAATTTTGCTTTGTCACATGCTTGTATTTTCATATATTACTTGTGGCAATGCTTTGTCTCTACTATGATTCATATGTGTGATATTTGTCTCATTTCTAGCCTTTGAAACTAGATTGGGCCTATTTGAGAAGCTCGTGTAGATGTTTATATGCTTTGTTTTGCATTTCTGCACTTTCACCTTGATTCATACATTGTCAACAAGGGGGAGAAGAGGTGAGCTTTATGAAAATTCAGAAGAGGTTAGCTAAAATTTGGAAGTTTGCATCCACATGTTCACGGGGAGCTTGCATTTGTTCAGGGGGAGCTTTCTTGCTGTTTTCAGTGTGGAGTTTGTGCTTTGCTCGGCTTGTGACCATTCTTTGCCTTTAATTGGTTTTGGTCATGAGTTGAGCTTCTTTGTTTTTCTTTCTTCTTCCTTTCTTTCTTTCTCTGAATTTCATTTCGCGTTGTGTGTTGTCAATGCACTCATCAAGGGGGAGATTGAGGACTAGGAGCGTCCCAGTGGTCGATGGATGACCGCTCCTCAATGATGAGTGATTGACAACGGGTGTTGGACTGACTCTTGGCTTAGTGCATAGGTGTAGGCTGCGGCCTAGTTCGTGTTGTTGCAGGTGAAGAACGGGCGCGAAAGGTCTTTAGCCTCGAGGGGCCTCCGGGAGATGGAGAGACAAGTAGGCTCGGTTCGAGGGACCCGGTAGACAGCGGGACTAGGTGCGGGCCACATGGTGGTGATACGAGCAAGACGAAGTCATGGACAATCGAGCCGGTGCACGGTGGCAGTCGAGTCAAGTGGTTTGGCGGGAGGCCGGACCGAGCACGCAGGGTTTGGTGGTTTGCCCACAAAACCATCGGAGGACGGTTTCTTGGTTTGGGCCTCAAAACCAAGTCCGAGGGTCCAACACGACGGAGACGGGATCCGGGCGTGTCGGGAAGCTTCGAAGCGGAGGACACGCGGCGGGATCGCCTGGCATGCGTCGGGAGGACGCGGGGTGTGGCAAAGGTGTGGCCGTCCGATGGCAAGACCCACAAACATTACCTAAATGCCCCTACGTGGGTTGTATCGCCAGTAGTTAAGTTAGGGGTAGTCGAGTCATTTACCACTCCAGCGGGACCTGATATATAAGCCATGAGTGTGTGTGGATGGCTCTCTCTCTCCGTGACTTAGGGTTTCATTTCCTCCCTCCCATTTCTCATTTTTGTAGCTATTTTCTTCTCTATTTTCTCTAGGCTAGCATGAGGGCTTCATGAGAGATTTGTTGAGAGGGATGGATGCTAGGGCGGCATGCTAGACCTTGTGAATCTTTCCTGGTTTGTATAGAAGATTCGGAGTTGTGTTTTTCGTGGTCTTTTTGTGCTTGTTTTCGTGCCTTTGTTCTCGGTGCGATTCCGCGGATTTGAGTGGGTTTCTCCCCAGATTTCTTTGAGAGAAACATGGATAGATGTCTCGTGCATCTTTGTGATTGATCTTGTGCCCTCAAACGCTGGGAAACCACTTCGATTCAAGGACTTTCGTTCGGTGCTCTAGCTTTTGGTGGTGCTCAAAGGATTCGCGATTCCCAGTGATTTAGGGAGTTAGGAGGCAAGATTTTTGGGCTATTGCATCCTTGTGTGACGCTTTTCAAGTCCCCAAACCCTTGTCTCCACAGCTTCAACCGTTTGGGAAATCCGATGATGATTTGGGGGAGTTGACCTTCGAGGTCGAGCAATTTTCTGCTCTGTCCGTGCGGCGCGGACGGTCCGCTGGGAGGTGGCGGACGGTCCGCGGGTTGAGTGTTCGTCGCGTGTTCGTCGTGTTCTTGCGCGTCTTTGCTTTCGATCCGGTTTGGTTTTAGGTTTTCGTTGCAGCTGGTTCGCGGACGGTCCGAGCTTCAGTAGCGGACGGTCCGGGACCCACGTGGACGGTCCGCCCGGTCTTCGCGGACGGTCCGTTTTTCTCGGGTCGGTTCTGGTGGTTCTGTTGTCTTTAACGGACGGTTCGTGGCCCCCGGCCGGACGGTCCGCGTGTCCCTTGTGGACCGTCCGCGGCACCGGGGCCGGACCGTCCGCGCGGCCTTTGCGGACGATGCTGCCGCTGCGGCCGGATAGTCCGCCCGAGGCTGACAGCGTGGTTCTTTGATTCGATTCCTTTCCCCCTTCTTTCGTGCTTCTGCGTGTGCTTCAAGGAATCATTCCCAGGACTTGAGGTTGATCCATAACCTTGTTGTCTTGGCGGTTGGTTTGTGATTCGATCCATCGCTTGTGTGTGACCGGGAATTGTCTAGGATATAGGCCGGGTTCTTTGAGGAGAATTTTTACCGGCTCCTATTCACTCCCCCCTCTCTAGTCGCCATCTGATCCTTCAATGTCCAAATGTGTGCAGGTGGGGATCTCATGGAGAAAACACTCACGGAAGCCGCTCAACTTCTACAAAAAAATTAGTAAAGCGGCTGCCATGCGAAGAGATTGGGAAACAAGATTTGCGGAAGAGCCGGAATATAATTTAAGGAAGAAGAAGTGTGCTGAATTTTTTAAAGAGGCAACCCCGGAAGTCACAAAAGAGGAGCCAATCCCGGAAAAGCTTGAAGAAGAACACATCAGGTCAAGGACTACCCCGACCATTGACTTCGCCGTATCAAATGAAACAAACAAGAGAAGCATGTCAAGCGCGAAGCCACTAAGGGAGTTCGAACCAATTGATTGGGTTCCAGTCGATTACGGAGAAGTATTCGACAACAGAAGACAGTATCCTAATCAAAAGGGGATGGCAAGAGCATTGGAAGTGGATTTCCCACCGGAAAAGAAAGTGGAAGATTCATACGAGTTTGAAACAACCAGTGATTTATTTCAAAAGCTCTTTGGAGATGATGAAGTGGATCTAGAACACATAGCCGAGGTGAAAAGAATCTTGGGGATCAAGCCCGAAGCATCGAGATTTGCTCGCCTCGCCGAAGTTTACGCGATAGGATCCCAAGAAGAAGAGAAGACGACACCACACTTGAGTTGCGAGATCAACGGAGTTCAATGCAAAGCTTTATGCGACATCGGAGCCCAAGTAAGTATCCAATCTTCTAAAATTTACGATAAAGTTCAAGACCACAACCTAGACTTAGCTCCAACATTAATGAAATTAATCATAGGAGATGGTAGAACTATTAGACCTCTAGGTATTGCTTGCAACATGAATGTAAAAATATCTGGAAAATGTATACCAACTGATTTTTTTGTTATTGATGCTTACCATAGTAATCATGATCATATAATTTTAGGTAGGCCCTTTCTTAAGTTGGTTGATGCCGTGTTGGATGCCGGAAAAGGCAAAGTAACAATGAACCTAAATGGAAAGAAGTACACATATAACTTTCTTCGCGTTTCTAAACACCCTACACCCTTTCCTCCCGAAGACGAAGAAGTAGAGGAGGTAGATAGTCTTTGTTTTGTTAAAACCCTTAGAGACCCGCTTCAAAGAGCAATAGAAAATCAAATTAATGATCAACAAGACGAAGAGCTAGAAGAAGCAACAAAAGGCTTAGAACTACAAGATGGAAGCATGGAGAAGGAACGATTTGAGGACTTAGGAGAAATAATACCCGAGGAGCCACAAGTGCCCGAGGTAGACCTTAAAACTTTGCCCAAAGGATTAAAGTACGAATTTTTGGGCTCAGACAAGACTTATCCAGTCATTGTGAGCGACGAGTTGAGTCCCGAAGAAAATGAGAAGTTGCTGATTTTATTGAAAAAACATAGGAAGGTGATTGGATATTCGATTAATGATCTCAAAGGTCTTAGCACAGCCATTTGCACTCATGTATACCAATGGAAGACCAATGTAAGCCTGTAGTGGACCACCAAAGGAGGCTAACTCATGCCATGTGAGAGGCAGTAGAGAAAGAGGTCATCACGTTACTTGATGCCGGAATCATCTACCCGGTTCCGCATAGCGAATGGGTGAGCCCGGTACATTGTGTACCAAAGAAAGGAGGTTTAACTGTGGTGAAGAATGAGAAGAACAAATTGATACCGCAAAGAACCATGACCGGGTGGCGGATGTGTATTGATTATTGTAAGCTTAACAAAGCAACAAAGAAAGATCACATCCCCTTACTGTTCATTGACGAGATGCTCGAGAGATTAGCAAACCACGCTTATTTTTGCTTTCTCGACGGATACTCGGGGTTCATGCAAATTCCCTTTCACCCGGACGATCAACACAAAACAACATTTACATGCCCTTATGGAACGTTTGCATATAGAAGGATGCCCTTCGGTCTAAGCAACGCTCCGGCCTCTTTTCAACGTTGCATGATGGCCGTATTCTCGAAATTCATCGAAGAGATTGTTGAGGCGTTCATGGATGATTTTTCCGTTTATGGGAAGACGTTCATGGATTGCTTGGAAAATTTGGAATAGGTCCTCACGAGGTGCGCGGAGGTAGACTTTGTGTTAAATTGGGAAAAGTGCCACTTCATGGTTAAGCAAGGCATAGTGCTCAGACGTGTTATATTCGAGAGGGGCATTGAAGTGGACAAGGCTAAGGTAGAGACGGTTGAGCAACTCCCGCCTCCAACGGATGTTAAGTACTTGAGGAGCTTTCTAGGTCATGCCGGATTTTATAGAAGATTTATTAAGGACTTCTCAAAAATCACTAAGCCTTTAACGCATCTCTTTTAAAAGGATGTGGCTTTCGACTTTGACGAGAAGTGCCTAGCGTCATTCCGGACCTTGAAAAGTGCATTGGTGAGTGCTCCCATTATTCAACCTCCGGATTGGAGTCAACCTTTCGAGACCATGTGTGACGCAAGTGACTACGCCATAGGCGCGGTTTTGGGTCAAAGAAAGGAAGGCCGAGTTCACGCCGTTTACTACGCTAGCAAAACTCTTAATGGGGCACAATTAAACTATGCCACTACGGAAAAGGAGTTGCTAGCGGTGGTATTCGCCTTCGAAAAATTCAGATCTTACATCATGAACTCGAAGGTCATTGTTTACACCGATCACGCAGCCATCAAGTATCTCTTGGCTAAGAAGGATGCTAAACCACGTTTGATCTGTTGGATCCTTCTTCTCCAAGAATTTAATGTCGAAATTCGTGATAAGAAGGGGGTGGAGAATGTTGTGGCCGATCATTTGTCTAGGATGAGTCGTGGACAAGATGATAAAGAGCCCATAGATGATAAGATGAGAGATGACCACCTTTATCGAGTTCTCGATAAAGACACTTGGATGATTGATATCATTCGAGCGATTCGGAAGATGCCTCTCGATCATCTAGATAAAACCTTTCAAAAGAAGATAATCTCTGAAAGTAAGAAGTACTTTTGGGATGCACCATACCTCTTCAAACTTGGCAATGATGGAGTCATGAGAAGATGTGTGCCAAGAGAAGAGAGGCTAGAAATCTTGAGAAAGTGCCACTCGATGGAGTACGGTGGACACTATAGCCATTTTAGGACCCCAAGCAAAAGTGTGGTCTAGCGGATTCTATTGGTTGGAGATGCATGAAGATACTAAGAGATATGTTGCATCATGCCCCGAATGCCAAAGAACCGGAAACATCTGTCAAAGGAATTCTATGCCTTTGAAATACAATCTACAAATCGATTTATTCGATGCGTGGGGTATAGACTTCATGGGGCCTTTCAAAAACTCACACAGATTTGAGTATATTCTAGTCATGGTTGATTATGTATCCAAGTGGGTAGAGGCCATGCCATGTCGTAAAGCTTCCACGGAGGAGTCCATCACTATGATCAAGAACGTGATTTTTCCTCGTTTCGGTACACAGAGAATCTTGATAAGCGATGGAGGAACTCACTTTACTGGGAAGAATTTCAAAAAGTGCTTGTCCAAGTTGGGAATTGAACATAGGGTCTCTACGGCCTACCATCCACAAACCAACGGACAAGCGGAAACGTCAAAAGGCAATTAAAAAGCATTCTCAACAAAACCATAGAGAAGGGAGGCAAGGATTGGTCAAAGAAATTAGACGGAGCTTTGTGGGATTATCGAACGACGTTTAAGACACCGATAGGTATGACCCCTTATCAATTCGTCTATGGAAAAGCTTGCCACCTTCCGATTGAGTTGGAACATAAAGCCTATTGGGCAATTAAAGAGATGAACCTTGATCTCGATGCCGCGGTGGTGAAACAAAGAATTCAAATAAGCGAGCTAGAGGAGATGAGGTTAAAAGCATATGAAAATGCAAGCATATACAAAGAGAGAATTAAAAGATGATATGATAAAAGGTTAAAGAAAAAAGAGTTTAAAGAAAAAGATAAGGTCCTCCTCTACAATTCGATGTTTAAGACCTTCGGAAAGGGGAAATTGCAAAGCAAGTGGGACGGACCTTATGTTGTGCATTCGGTGCTCTCCAACGGAGCGGTAACCATTATGGATGTGAAAGGTGGTCAATTTATGGTGAATGGTCAACGGCTTAAGGTTTACTACGAACCCGACGTTGTGCCCCTTCACCACATTGATGTCTTCACCATGGAAGAAGAGCCCAAACGTCCGGCCTAGGACGAAAAACAAGGCATGGATTTTTGTAAATAGTTTTTCTTTAAATTTTCTAGAGTTTATCACGAAGATTTACTGGGCCAACTTTTTCCCATGGGCTGAGAAAGCGAAAAAGGGCGGTACACGGGAAACCGGACCGGATCGACCCCCGGAACAGGTTTGGCCGGCCAGCCCGGTCCGATCGGCCCAGGTGGGACCCGGCACCTTTTTGCCCTGGTTTTTCCCCGGATTGCTCCTTTTCGACTTCCTTCTTCGGTCAGAAAATTTTAAGGGAAGTTTGAATAAGGAAATTGAGGTTCCTATCGTTTTCCTCTTCGGACTATTTATTTGGCCGAATTGGGTGCTCGGGAATCCATCCCATCAAGCGATCTTTTGCACCCACGCAGTAGCCATGGTGTCTCCGAGGAGCGTAGAGTTGAAGCAAGGCGCCAAGGAGCCATTGATGGAGGAGGCGAAGCGATGCGAGCTCAAGCTACCCGTCGAGATCAAGAGGACAGGGCGTGTCCCGACCAGAGCTATCGCTTCTCGCAACCCCGTCAAAGAGGAGAAGGTCCCTACTCCCGTTCGAAGGTCAGCGCGCATCCAAGGCATGAAGTGGAAGGACTACAAGGAGGTGTCGCCCGAACCTAAGGATTATGGGGATAGCGACTACTCCGACGATCATAGCCCGAGCTCGTGGGCGGCCGCTGGAAGAGATGATAACGATATTTACATTTGGAAAGAGGTGCCCAAGGAGAAGACTCCTGAAGGCCCCAACGGCGGCGGCAACGACGACAACGGCGATGACAACGGTGATGGTGACGACGGCGGCGACAACGGCGGAGACCCTGGCGATGACGACCCTTTCGGGATGCATCCGATGTGTTGTGCGGCTTGGTCACTCCATCTCGGAGCTCTATGCAATGGTCGACGAATGTTTCCAGGCCATGGAGGCGATGAGGCAACGTATGGAGGATTTGGAATGCGTGGTCGAAGACGACTACAAGTTCCTGAACCGCAACGTGCGCAAACTTTTTGGCATGGTCGGGAACATGAGATGCAAGTGGTGCAATAGTTGCGGAAAGTACCACTAGGTTTAGTTTTCCCCCTTAGGATTTTTGTAAGGTACGACGAGGACGTCGTATGATTTTAGCGTGGGGGAGAGCTAGCTAGCTAGCCTTTTAGCTTTTGAGCTTCAAGTTTAGTTTGGTTCGGTTTAGTTTTAGAGAGTCTTAGAGTTTAACAGTCTTTAGTTTTTGAGTGTGTTTTTAAATTTTTGCAAGTTTGAAGTGTCTTATTTAGTGTTTAGTCAAAGAAAATCAAATAAAAAGAGTCCTTTAAATTTTATGTTTTGTGTGATGCTTATCTTTATTCACTTGTTTGTTTATCTTTAATTCTTGACATATGAACATAAGTGTGTGGTTTGAAAAACGTTTACCGTGGTGCTTAGTTGAATTGCTACTACTAAAAGTACCCATACCACACTTCGATCTTGAGCTTCACATGTTGGTTGTGCTATGTTCAATGCTAAAAGTTGGAGGATTTCAGTTCTGAAAATTATCTAAAAACTCTTGTAATAATGGTTAGCAAAACCTCTTTTTCCAAGTTGAGAGTAAGAAAAAAATCCTATACAAAGCCAATTTATTTTTTGCTCCACCATAAGTGTGATTAGCACGATGAGTTGAGCTAGGATCCTTCTCTCTTGGGAGTTTTAATTTCGAGCAATGACCATGTCCTTGTGCTTATCTTTTGTTGCTAGCCTCGTCATGTATTCGGTAACGTGCCTTTCACATCGAAAGTCCCGTACATCGCCGAATTCCATACGCAATCCTATACATCTCTTTTGTACATCGCATTCCTTGAACACAACCTACTTTCAAAGTTTCGTCTCGTCTATAGCATGGTTTATTTAAAATTTCGGATTGTGTGCATGCAAGAAAGAGAGGAGTTGAGAGCTTTGAAAAGATGTCAAGAGAGGGAAAAATAATGAGAAAAGTATGAGTATGGAAAAGAAAGAAAATAATATATAGAAATGTAAAGAAAAAGAAAAATATGAGAATGAAAGAAAAAGAAGAGAAAGAGAAAAGAGGAGTGGCAAGAAGGATATGAGAGGGATGAATCAAGTGAAAAGAAAAATAAAGTGCAAGGAAGGATGTCATGTTGTTGAGAGACGAAACTTTCACTCTTTTTCCAACCATGTGCAATCCGACAACAAGGACGTCATCGGTGCCTCGTAGTCATATTTTCTTTTGCCCTTGCACATGTCCACCGTTCTAAATCTTCTCACCCTTGATATCCCTACATATGGTTTATTCTCATGATCATTGGCTTTGAAAGGTAAACAACCATTAGACGAAGATCTTAGTTTGACAATACTTGTGTTGATTGCGCTAGCCCTACCTATAGCTCCACTTACATGTTATATGAGAGACTTATGGGAGGTGAGAGTTTTATAAAATTTGTTTAGGATAGCCATTTTTATATGAGCGACTTGAGAGAGCTTGGAGAAAGTTTTTTGTCTAATACTTGTTGCAGGATTTTGTTTTTGAAAATCATAAAAACCCTCCGATGGAAGCAAAGAAGTAAGCATGGCTGAAATTGAAGACTTCGAGTAAAGAGTTTGAGTTGTGGGGTAAATCTTGATGTGGTAAAGATTATAAACGCCCATGTTTATGTTTGATGATCATTACTTTATGTTTATGTATTAAAGATAAAAGATTGACTAACTTGTGAAGAAGGATTTAGCGAAACATGATTACAACACCTTGGACGAAGTTCTTTTACGAGTACTTGCTCGAGGACGAGCAAGAGCTAAGCGTGGGGGAGATGTTGATGGGTGTATTTTGGTACACCAAACATGTTCATTACACTTTGGTTTGGATTTGATTATGGAACTAACCCGCCACTAGGCACACTAATCATATAACAAGTTCATCTATGTGCATGCATTCGGAAGTGTTGTGTTTATGTAGGAAAACATGGACATAAAGGACGCATTCATAACAAGTTCAAAGGAGTATTTACGGAGTCTTATTCGTGTTCATGAGCTTGATGAAATCACTTCCAATGGTGGCAAGGACCGAAGTGCTACGTAGGAACACCCCCGGGGATTGAAGCGTAAAAGACTGAACTTCATGCACGGAGAACCTCCATTTTGGACGCGAGGATGACATTGTCAAAATCATGCAAGTGGAAGGGGCAAAGTGCATAAATACATGAAGACCCATGGGAGAGAAGCGGCGACTGAACCGGGCCGAGGTGGGCCTAGGCCGGTCGGCCCAGTCCGGTCGGCCCAGCCCACTTCCGGCGTCGGTTCGGCCCCCCTTTCCTTGCACCCGAAGGATTTTCAACCCTAAAACCCTAGAGGCACTGCCATTCGCAGAGGAGAGAGCCATTCGCACCAGGAGGCCATCCACAAGCTAGAGAGAGGAGGGGGTCTCCGGAGGGAGATCAACCACCTCGAAAAAAGCACCCACAAGTGGAGAAGAAGGAAGACACCGTCGGAAGGGTGACCATGATCAACGGTGCTATGCCTAGCACCTTGATGGGTAATCTCCTTATTCGTCCATGGGTTGTAATCGATCTTGAGATGTAATCATACTTTGTTGGATTATCTATCTATCATCTTGTGTTGAATATACTTTAATGCTTAAGGTTAGCTACCATACGTAAAGGGAGTAGAGCTCCAATGCTCCCTTGGATCCATTCAATACGTCGTGTCCATCATAGGTCTAGTCACGAATACCTTTGCGTAGTGACAGTACGAGAGGAGGGAAAGGGCAAATCTGTGGTCACAACCCCCGATAGATTAGATTGGTTTTCTTGTTTAAAGCGATTGCATGCTCTAGTATCGTAGACCCATGGGCGAGTGTCTTTTATCTTGATAGCTTAATCATTCTCTCTAGTGTAGTTTAGTCATTTTCTAGTTTAATCATAGTTAGGGTTTGAGTAGTTAGTGAGTAAAGGTAGATCAAACGCTTGTAATCTCCTTCCTTCGCGGATTGACAAGAACCTTGGGAATCCCGTGGTGAAAAAGGTGTAGGTCCGTACGCTTGCGAATCGTAGGTGGATACGTCTTTTATCAGTCAGCAGTGTGCTATTTACATACCCATCTCACCACCTCAACGAACATCAATGGGCCCACACAGAAAGTTGGGGAACTATGTGGGATTTAAATCTCTGTCGATCATCAAATACATAGAGCCTATGACAGGTGATCTATTTACTGCCCGATTCACTGACAGTATCTTCGATGAAGATCATTTTCCGGCATTGGGGGGACAAATGTACCATAAAGATCAATGCCGAGAAATTGATTGGAATGCTAAGAGCATGTCCTTTTCTGATGCATGTACTATGGAAACTGAACGACAAGTTCAGAGATTATTAGATTTGCAAAATATTGCAAATAATCTGCCAGATGCGTTTACCAATTACAAAGGAGTTGTTAAATCCTTTAATTCTTCAAGGAATGTGCCTGAAAGAGTGGAGGTACCTAAGAAAACCACTCAAATAATACCTCCTGAAAGCAAGAGGGGGAGAGGCAATTCCCAGATGCAAGATAAGAAACAAAAACAAGTGGTAAACGAAGGTCAATTCTTTGTTGACGCAAACTTTGTTGGTAATCAATATCTCTTGGAGAGATTTGAGTTGATACCCAGTCCTCTTATGTGCACAGATTTTGAGGCTGGGACATCTAATGACCCGAGATCAATCGTATTGGGAAATCATGATGATCTTACAAGGGTTGATGAAATTGCCATTAATTACATAGAGACTGGAGAGTCTTATGATCGTAGCAATACGAAGGTCGAGATTTTTTTCTCTGAACAAATTGCTGAAGTCCTTCGTACTGATCCAGATCCAAAGTCCATGGCAGAGTGCATGAAGTGCTTGGACTGGAACAAATGGAAGGAAGCAATTGAAACAGAGATAGCCTCGCTAACTAAAAGGGAAGTGTTTTCTGATGTATTACTGAAACCTTCTAATGTTAATCCTGTTGGATTTAAGTGGGTTTTCATCGGGAAATAGAATGAAAACAATGAAGTGGTGAGATATAAAGTGAGACTAGTTGCTCAGGGCTTCACGCAAAGGCCCGACATTGATATAAACCTATTCTCCAGTTATGTAACACCCTAAAATTCACTTGTGAATTTAATTAAAATTTTGCTTAGCATCCTTTCGCTCTCGTCTAAGGAAAATAAGGTGTTTGTGCTTTTCTAGGCACGGTCCCCTTGCACCGCAGCACATTTGAGCCGGCAGCCCAGCAATCCCGCTCCAGCACCGCAGCCCGCGTCGGCCTTTCAGCCCAGCCGCAGCCACGCGTACCGCCGTCCGGCCGCCCCCGGCGGCCGCCGTAGCTTCCGGCCTAGCTTCGGCCCACCCCGCACGCGCCGCCGTCCGCCTATCGCTGACACGCGGGGCCCACGTGTCATCTCCCTCCTCCCACCGTCCCAACCCGGATTCGGCGCCGCCGTCCGACTCCGTCTCGGGTACGCCTCCTCAGGCGCGGCCCACACGCCAGGGACCACCCCAGCCCCTATTTAAGCCGACGCCGCCCGCATGGACCCCTATCTCGAGCCCTAACCGTCGCCCTACACCCTAGCGCCGCCACCCGTGAAACCCTAGCATCGCCGCCGCTGGTAGTTGCTGCACCGTCGCCCATCGGCCGTCGACGAGTTGCTCGGGAGCTTCGCAAGATCGTGTGCGAACCGCTGGTGCCACGTGTTTGCGTCGCTGACCACCGCATCGCCGAAACGACCTTGCCGGAGTTCCATCGCCGTCGACCGCCTCTTCAAGCCGTGCACCGTCGTCTTCGTCGGTGAGTCGCCGGTGATGCCCCTGTTAGTTTCCTTGTGTCGCGTGCTTCGTTTTGGTGAAAGCCGCGCGCTTAATCGAGCACCCTAGCTCGAATTGGCCTTGCGCCGGTGAGCCTGCCGCCGCGCCGCCGCATCCCGCGTCGCCGCCAGCCGAGCGCCGCTACCAGCCGCTTGCGCCTCGTCCAACGGCCCAGATCGTTTTGAACCGGGTCAAGCACCGGTCAACCCACCTTACTCCACCCGCCGATGATCTCAGCCGTCGGATCTTGATCCGGCGGATCAGATCTGTCCCCTCGCCTTAACCGCACGTTTTTGCAAAGAAAACCCCGAGTTTTTCCCTATTTGCAACCTGGTCCTTCCACCATAGGAAGACCTTTACAATTTGGTCCAGTTTTCTTCAGTTTAGCCCGAAACTTAGTTTTTCTTTACAGAATAGCCCCTAAACTTGTTTTAGCCATATCTTAGCCGTTTTAACTCCATTTTTGGCGTTCTTTATGTCCACGCGATCGTCTCGACGAGTATATTAGTTTTCTGTTGTTTTTGTTTCTGTTTGAGATGATTGGTGTACTGTTTCTTATTTGTTTCCATTGTATGCTTGTATGTGAATGTGTGGAGCGCAGAGTACGAGCAATTCGGGGACTTCGCTGCTGTTGAAGAATTTCAAGACCCTGAGCAGTTTCCGGAGCTGGTAGAAGGTAAGTCCTTGCTGCATTCCCGTTGATCCTATTACAACATGCATTTTAATTACACCGTTATTTATTATTGCTTTGCATTAATTTGATGGGTCCTATTGCTAAGTTTCGACTAGCTTTGTTAACCTATGCCTTGATCAACCTGTGTTTACTTTATGTTGGGTAGCACATGCTAGCGCTTTACTTGGTTTTGGGTGGTTTAATGAACACTTGTCAATATGGATTTATTTATGATGTTATACATGTAATGCAAGAACACTTTATGCCTGTTAATCAGAACATGGAGAACCACCCAGGAAAACAGTACAACCACAAGACATATGGCTCTGTCTTGGCTTAATAATTAGAGAACTAGGTGTTAGGTATGCTTTCCCTGATAAGGGTTGGGGGCTGACGGTAGATGGCGTATGGACCTGCTCGGGCGTAGGTGTGGGCTTAGCTAAGACACGGTACTCGTCCGGGAGCTTTATACGCTGCACTGATCAGGTAACCTAGCGGGCAGCCTGCATCTGGGGATCTTTGTAACGGCCTCGTAGCGTCCGTATGCAGCCACACCTCGGTAGTGTGGTATTGTGCCTACTTTTGCACAGCATGGTTGGGTCTAAAACTCTTTTGAGTTTTTACGCGACTTGTGGGTAAAGATGTACAACCTCTGCAGAGTGTAAAACTGACTAGTTAGCCGTGCCCACGGTCAGGGGCGGCCTGGACCCTCACATGAGTAATTTATGAAAGATGAAACTTTTAATCTTGTGCATTACATTCTATGATTCAGTTACATTTGTTATTTGGGTTTGGTATATACTTACATTTGCTAGAAACAACTGTTAATAAAGCTTAACCAACTAAAATGTTGACTTGCTTATTAATCATCAGCTTCCACCAAAAAGCCTTGCATGTTGTTTATAAAGTTATTCCCTTGTTGAGTACGACATGTGCTCATGCTTGTTGTTCTTTATATTGCATCTACACTACCCGACTGCTGCTCAGATGGACGTTTTGAGGATTTCCCTGGAGATTTCGATGGGTTCTAGGCGTTCGTTCTCCAGTCAGCTGCCTGTGGAGGACTTCTGCGTGTGTTTACTTTTCCGCTATTACCTACTCGAACGGTTGTTAGTTGAGACATTCGGTCGTGTAATAACTGTTTAATACTCTCTTTTGTTTTACACTGTGTTTTGGTATTCACTGAGTCGATGCATTTGTGTAACTTGATCCTGGCGCACATGTATTCTTGCATTCGGATTTGCCTTTAAATACGGGTGTGACAATTGAAACAGAGATAGCCTCGCTCACTAAAAGGGAAGTGTTTTCGGATGTATTACCGAAACCTTCTAATGTTAATCCTGTTGGATTTAAGTGGGTTTCGTCCAGAAACGGAATGAAAATAATGAAGTGGTGAGATATAAAGCGAGACTAGTTGCTCAAGGCTTCACGCAAAGGCCCGGCGTTGATTTTAACGAAACCTATTCTCCAGTTATGAGTGGTATAACTTTTAGATATTTGATATCTCTAGCAGTACAAAATCGTCTATCTATGCAGTTGATGGACGTAGTGACCGCATACTTATATAGGTTATTGGATTCTGATTTATACATGAAAGTTCCTGATGGAATTAATATACCAGATCCTGAGGCAAATCGCAACAAGTTTTGTGTTAAGTTGCAGAAGTCATTATATGGCTTAAAGCAATCAGGTCGAATGTGGTACAATCGGTTAAGTGTGTTCCACAAGAGTAAGGGATACATAAATAATGATGATTGTCCATGTGTTTTCATTAAGAATACTACAACTGGATTTTGCACTATATCTGTCTACGTTGATGATATAAACATCATCGGCAATGAACAAGATATCAATGATGCACGTCATCATTTAAAGCGAAGTTCGAAATGAAAGATTCGGGTCAAACCAAATTTTGTTTAGGCCTACAGCTTGAACATTTACCATCTGGGATATTCGTATACCAAGGTGCCTATATCTAGAAAATGTTGGAGAAATTCAACATGGATAAAGCCTACCCATGTAATACTCCTACGGTGGTGAGATCTTTGGATATTGAGAAAGATCCTTTCGGACCACAGGATGAGGATGAAAAGATTTTGGGACCTGAAGTTCCTTATATAAGTGCCATTGGAGCGTTGATGTATCTTGCTAATAGTACCCATCCGGACATTGCATTTGCAGTGAATCTAATAGCAAGACACAGTGCAGCTACAACGAAATGACATTGGGTCGGGGTTAAGACCATATTCAGGTATCTTAACGGCACTAGAGATCTTGGATTGTTTTATCAAAGAAATCCATATCAGAATCTTTTAGGCTATGCAGATGCAGGCTACCTATCTGATCCCCAGAATAGCAAATCCCAGACATGCTTTGTCTTCATGAATGGTGGAACTGCTATCTTTTGGAAATCATCCAAGCAAACTTTAATATCCACTTCCACTAACCATTCTGAGATCATTGCATTATATGAAACATCACGAGAATGTGTGTGGCTTCGCAGAGTGATAGGTCACATATTGAAATCTTGTGAAATTGGTTCACTTGATGCACCTACAATTATCTTTGAAGATAATATTGCTTCTGTTGCACAAAAGGAATTAGGTTACATCAAGAGTACCTTGACCAAACATATTGCTTCCAAATTATTCTAGCCCCACGAGCTACAAAAGAACGGGGAAATTGAGATTCTGCAAACTAAGTCATGTGATAATCTCGCTGATTTATTCACAAAATCTCTACCATATTCATTGTTCCATAAATATGTTGATGGAATTGGTATGAGGAGATTTAGAGACTTGCGGAAATCTGGGGGAGTACATATGAAAAATTAATCTTTTGTGCATCGTATTGTACTCTTTTCTTATATGAGTTTTATTTTGATGATTTCTCATATGAAGTTTTTAACGAGGCAATGTCTGCATTATGTATGCTATATCATTTTATTTTTCCCCATAGGGGTTTTTTAGAGATGATATTTTAAGGGCATACACATGATTATCATGGTGTTTTCTCCTATATTTTCCCATCGGGGTTTTAAGGAGTTTTATCCTGATATATCAATGCATATCTAAGTTTTTCCCAAAGGGTTTTTCAAGATTAAATATTATGATGAACATGGAGTATGTAGAATATAATAGATCAGGGAGAGTGTTGAGAATATTTCTTATTCTAATGATCAATTGCAGTTACTGTATTCCCACGAAGGGGCGCGTGGGAACGTGACCTCCCAGAAACCGACGTCTACCGCCATGTATAAATAGTGGATACTGTTCATCAATATAGATAATGATTTTACTGTTTACCATTACTGTTCCCGTTTTACACTTAACCAACTTAACGGCCGAACGGAACGGCGGCATGTGGCCTCGCGGCCGTAAGGCCGTTGCGCTGAGCCGCTGACGAATCGGACCCCAAAGCCCCAGCCCAGCGACCGCGCGCGCGCACGCCGCTGGAGCCGCGGGGGGCGCGCGGGTCGAAGGCGAAACGCTGCTCCCCCGTGCGCGCCGCAGCCGCGGACCCCGCCCCGCGCCTGTTTGACGGCTGTGGTGCCGCGCAGCGAGGCAGCCGGCTGCCGGCAGGCGGGCACGTCCCCAGCGCCGGCACGTCAGCGGCGTTGGCAGTGACGGGCTGACGAGTAAGCAAGCGCTCCGGTCCTTGGAAACGAGTTGTCGAGTCGGGGGTAGCTGCCCGCTGCTCGGCTGCACTGCACCCGTCGCTCTCCGGCGGTTGGACCGTCGTTTTCTCCCTGTACCGCAGCCTCTCTTTTCTCTTCTTCCATCCAGAAATCAAGAGCCTACTATCGACATCGATTTGCTTAACAACGCAAGAGATTTGCTTAAACTAGTGTCAGGTGGCATCTTACTCCCGCCGTTCGGGAATAGTTGACGCTCCCGACTAGAATATATTTTTCCTTCAATACAGATGAGGTAAGTATTTGACCACAATTATACTTTTATTTACCATGCATGTTTGACCTGAGAGGTTTTGCTCCCTGACGAGTTTTGCATGTCTCAGTCAACGAGTTTTTTTTTTACAATTATGTTTTCTATTGGC
This sequence comes from Cenchrus americanus, assembly GCA_947561735.1. NCBI lineage: Eukaryota > Viridiplantae > Streptophyta > Magnoliopsida > Poales > Poaceae > Cenchrus > Cenchrus americanus. The sequence continues at coordinate 75,773,708 of OX387245.1, read as the reverse complement.
CGTCACTGATCCAGTACCATCGACCAGCAGTGTACTCACCGAAGACGATCAGTCACCGACCAAGCCAACAGTAAGAATGCTCATTGAGTCGTTGTATCACACAATTTTCCCCAGAAATTCCGTTTGAAAAAAACAATTCTGCTTACACCAATCAGTATACACACAACTACTCAAGAATGTCACTCTACAAATCAATCTAATTTTGACGAACCTACTACCTATGCAGCTATGCTTTGTGCAACAATGAACCCAAAAAAAAAAGAATGCCGCTCTCCTACACTCCTTTTGTGTACACACAGCTGACAGTACAGGATGAGCTATCAGAAACTGGACGCAGCAGCGCCAGCAAATGGCGCGAACCACAGGTTCGCCTCGTCCATGTTCATCAGGTCCTGCAGGCCGTCCCACACTAGCTGCTCATCTCCCGCTCCGTCCGCGCCGCCCATCCGCCACTCCCCCGGCGCCGCCGCCGAAGCGGCGTCCGCGCTGCTCGGCGACGGCGTCCGCGTCGCGGTCCCTGCTGCGGCAGCGTCGCCGTGGTCCGGGAAGTTGAGCCCGGCACGCGGGCCGCGGAACTCGAGCGTCGTGCGGTCGTAGGCCCCGGCAGCCTCCTCCGCGGTGTCGAACATGCCCAGCCACACGCGCGCCGCGGGTCGCGGATCTCCGCCGCCCACTTGCCCCACGGCCGCCGCCGCACGCCGCAAGTACATGTTCTTCTTCGCCGCCGCCGCGGCCTCATCATCTGCCGCTCCCCTCCGTCGTCGCCATCCGCCCCGCGATGTTGTGCCGCGGCTCGCTCCGTGCGCCGGCTCCCGGCGCCGCGAAGAAGTCGCACCCGAGGCACTCGTCGATGCTCCGGACCCCGCACGCCTCGCCGCCCGCAACGGTGACGACCTCCGGCGGCGGCGTGCTGTACCCGGACACCACGTGCCGCAGCGCCACGACGATGATGGCGTCCTCCTGCTCATGGGAGATCAGCCTGGCCCCGAACCCCGCCGCCGCGCTCTCACCGCCTCCACGAGTCATCCCCTAATCGTCGAATTACGCCTTGCGAATAGAATCCTGCTTCCCGGACATGGTGGAGCTGAGCTTCTTGGTCATGTCCGACCTCCCTGCTTAGCTAGTCGAGCTTGGGAGAGTGTGTTTGAACTTTTGAACTGGAGCGGGAAGTGGCGGGTGGAGGCGCTTATATAGCGTACGCGGCCGTCGAGAGGCACACGGCGACACGGTGCGCAGTTTACAGAGCGGCGCCAGGTGGGAGCTTGGAAGGAGACGGGCGTATTCCACTTCCGGTTACAAGCGTTGTGGATGACTAGACGTGGAAAACGTGTGGATACGAGAACCTCCGGGGTCTAAAAAAGATCTAGAAGGGGGAAAGTGAAAAACACCCGGTTCGGGACAGAGCCGTGACCGTGACTGCCGCCGTCGGTTGTTGCGCGGAGCGGCGGAGGTGAGTGGCGCTGAGTGGTGACATAGTGGCGTAGGGTGTGTAGGCTGACCTCAGCGAAGAATAGGACTGGAGTGATGCATAAGTAGGGTGGAATCGTCTACTGAGAAAAAGTCAAAGCAGCATGAGGAGTTTGGTGACGTGGTTCCGCATCTGCCACTTGCTTCCGGTTCAAGAGTGCATGGTTCTCTACCACTAGTATTTATACTAAGATTGGCGCAGTGTTGTCGCGCGCGTACGCGGCATGTATGGCAGGTGATTGGTGGGAAGGTTGTGGATATTTCATATTTTACAAGATTATAGGTTGTGAATTAATTCCTTAAAAGTTTTTTGTATTTCTTAATTAAAAAGCAGGATCGTGGATTCATTATGATAGAGTTAGGGGACTTTTTCGCAAAATTTTCGTGCTGTGGTTAGATTTGTAGAAAGTTTATGGTCTTTTCCATAAAAGTCTGTGGACCATGTATTAGTTCCTGTAAAGTTCAAGTTTGTTGGAGATGCATGAATCGCGGGTTAGTTATTATAACAAAAACACATGAGAGGTGTCTTGATCGAGGTAAATATCGTCAAATTTTATGAAAGGTGGCTTAAAGAAATGTTAGTTTTTTACACTTGAGGCGGCTTAATTAAAATGTGAGAGTAGTGGATGGACTACTATCTATTTTAGATAAAATTTGAGTGAGTTCTATATAATTGGCAGCACTCCTGGCCTTCCTTCAAAGCTAGAGGGGTTTTCGTAAAACTGTTTGAGAGGCGGTTGGAATGAATATATATTTTGCAAAAATTGAGGGGGTTTCCATAAAATTATCTTTGTAGGCTAGACTACATATTAATTTTGATAAAGTTTTTAGGGTGACTTTGTAAAAGTTGCAGCACTGATGGCATTCCTTGAAAACTCGAGGTGATTGAAATTACCTGAGTGATGGCTAGATTACACTCTACATATGATGATACACACGTGTCACACCCGGCCCAATTTGGATGGCCCATCAGTGGCCCATGAGCGCAGGTGCGCGTGTTTAGTGCCACATTGCTAGTTGAGTAAGGGTGGAGCCAACTTATAAGCCTTTGTCCACCAGCCATAACACCCTCGGGCTAACCCTTTTACACGAAGCGAGGACGAAAGTGTAAGAAGGGTGCTATATGTACGCGTGCCCGCCTCTACGGAAGGGCTAGACAGTGCAGCTTTGGTGGGCGAGGTTTTACAAATGGTATCAGAGCCGAACCTCGTGGTTGCGCGTACGGGTCAGTGTGCGGGCATAGGGCGCATGGCGCATGTGGGCCTGAGATGGGACACATGACATGGCATATGGGTCGGCACTGGACGTACGGTCGTGCGCTAAGAGGGAAGGTTCCTGGACATTTGCTCGGGTCAATGTGCAGACATATGCATTCGCGTGTGGGCCTGGGATGGGGCACACGACATGGCGTATGGGTCGGCACTGGACGAGTGAGTTGGACCGACGAGGATGTCGGGTTCATTGAGGGGGGTGAATGTCACACTCGACCCAATTTGGATGGCCCATGAGTGGCCCATGAGCGTAGATGCGTGTGTTTAGTGCCACATTGCCAGTTGAGCAAGGGTGGAGCCAAATTATAAGCCTTTGTCCACCAGCCATAACACCCTCGGGTTAACCCTTTTACACGAAGCGAGGATGGAAGTGTAAGAAGGGTGCTATGTGTACGCGTGCCCGCCTCTACGGAAGGGCTAGGCGGAGCAGCTTTGGTGGGCGGGGTGTTACAAATGGTATCAGAGCCGACCCTCGTGGTTGCGCGTACGGGTCAGTGTGCGGGCATAGGGCGAGTGGCGCGTGTGGGCCTGAGATGGGACACACGACATGGCATATGGGTCGGCACTGGATGTACGGTCGTGGGCTAAGAGGGAAGGTTCTTGGACATTTGCTCGGGTCAGTGTGCGAACTATGCATGCGCGTGTGGGCCTGGGATGGGGCACACGACATAGCGTATGGGTTGGCACTAGACGGGTGAGTTGGACCGACGAGGACGTCGGGTTCATTGAGGGGGTGAATATCACACCCGGCCCAATTTGGATGGCCCATGAGTGGCCCATGAGCACAGGTGCATGTGTTTAATGCCACATTGCTAGTTGAGCAAGGGTGGAGCCAACTTATAAGCCTTTGTCTACCAGCCATAACACCCTCGGGTTAACCCTTTTACACAAAGCGAGGAAGAAAGTGTAAGAAGGGTGCTATGTGTATGCGTGCCTGCCTCTACGGAAGGGCTAGGCAGTGCATCTTTGGTGGGTGGGGTGTTACAAATGGTATCAGAGCCGACCCTCGTGGTTGCACGTATGGGTCAGTGTGCGGGCATAGGGCGCATGGCGCGTGAGGGCCTGAGATAGGACACACGACATGGCATATGGTCGGCACTAGACGTACGGTCGTGCACTAAGAGAGAAAGTTCCTGGACATTTGCTCGGGTCAGTGTGCGGACATGCATGCGCGTGTGGGCCTGGGATGGGGCACACGGCATGGCTTATGGGTCAGCACTGGACGGGTGAGTTGGACTGACGAGGACGACGGGTTCATTGAGGGGGGTGAATGTCACACCCGGCCCAATTTGGATGGCCCATGAGTGGCCCATGAGCGCAGGTGCGTGTGTTTAGTGCCACATTGCTAGTTGAGCAAGGGTGGAGCCAACTTATAAGCCTTTGTCCACCAGCCACAACACCCTCGGGTTAATCCTTTTACACGAAGCGAGGACGAAAGTGTAAGAAGGGTGCTGTGTGTACGCGTGCCTGCCTCTACGGAAGGGCTAGGCGGTGCAGCTTTGGTGGGCGTGGTGTTACAAGTGGTATCAGACCCGACCCTCGTGGTTGCGCGTACGGGTCAGTGTGCGGGCATAGTGCGCGTGACGCGTGTGGGCCTGATATGGGACACACGACATGGCATATGGGTCGGCACTGGATGTACGGTCTGCGCTAAGAGGGAAGGTTCCTGGACATATGCTCGGGCCAGTGTGCGGACATATGCATGCGCGTGTGGGCCTATGATTGTGCACATGACATGGCGTATGGGTCAGCACTGGACGGGTGAGTTGGACCGACGAGGACGTCGGGTTCATTGAGGGGGGTGAATGTCACACCCGGCGCAATTTGGATGGCCCATGAGTGGCTCATGAGCGCTGGTGCGCGTGTTTAGTGCCACATTGCTAGTTGAGCAAGGGTGGAGCCAACTTATAAGACTTTGTCCACCAGCCACAACACCCTCGGGTTAACCCTTTTTACACGAAGCGAGGACGAATGTGTAAGAAGGGTGCTATGTGTACGCGTGCCCGCCTCTATGGAAGGGCTAGGCGATACAGCTTTGGTGGGCGGGGTGTTACAAATGGTATCAGAGCCGACCCTCGTGGTTGCGCGTACGGGTCCGTGTGTGGGCATAGGGCACGTGGCACGTGTGGGCCTGAGATGGGACACACGACATGGCATATGGGTCGGCACTGGACGTACGGTCGTGCACTAAGAGGGAAGGTTCCTGGACATTTGCTCGAGTCAGTGTGTGGACATATGCATGCGCGTGTGGGCCTGGGATGGGGCACACGGCATGGCGTATGGGTCGACACTGGACGGGTGAGTTGGACCGACGAGGACGTCGGGTTCATTGAGGGGGGTGAATGTCACACCCGGCCCAATTTGGATGGCCCATGAGTGGCCCATGAGCGCAAGTGTGTGTGTTTAGTGCCACATTGCTAGTTGAGCAAGGGTGGAGCCAACTTATAAGCCTTTGTCCACTAGCCATAATACCCTCGTGTTAACCCTTTTACACGAAGCGAGGACGAAAGTGTAAGAAGGGTGCTATGTGTACGCGTGCCAGCCTCTACAGAAGGGCTAGGCGGTGCAACTTTGGTGGGCGGTGTGTTACAACATGCTACACCACGCGGGTCATAATGATTTACATCAGAATTTTAAATTATGTAAATAAAATGAATAAGAAGTTTGTAAATTATTATATATATGTTATGTAAATATATAGTTTTGAGAACACTATTTTTTAAGAAGTTAGAACAAAAATTCGATGAGAAATATTGAATAATATAATTTAGAATTGAAATTAGGAATACCTAATTTGTAAAATCATTGTTAAGGTCTTTTACACTTACAGAATGAGAAAACATACACTTTTAATTATGAATCCCACAATAGAATTGTGGGCCCCACAAATTAACCAAAATGTGTGGGTCCTACCTGATGTGGGTTCCACACGATATATCATGAATCCACATGGGTCCCGCACGTGGGTCCCACCTAAACATACTGTGGGTTCCGCATGTACAGTATTTGTGGATGATCCGAGCCGTCAATACGCGATCTAACGACCCACCTTTTCTTGATGACATGTCTCAATGGGGAGACAATAATTTGCTCATGGGAAAAGAAAAATATTAAGATGAAAGATTGCTGCCAATTACATATTTGAGGAGACTGATGATATTTCACAACGAACAACCACTACAAACTCTTTACATAAAGAAGGATTTGCAAGCGGAGTGCCTGGGTCGACCCCCAAGGGCGACTCGGGAGGTCCGAACCGTAGCGCCGCCCCAGCTCCCTTCCAATCCCTCCTCCACCTGGCCGCTGCCGGAGGCGGGCCGTCAGGAACCCGTGCGCGCCGCCAAGGAGAGTGGCGGCGAGGCTTTCGCCAGAAAGGTCTCGGGCGGCCCCCATGGGGAGGAGCTCAGTGGCCAGGCGGTGGCAGCACAGCGGAGCACGACAGGGTTGCAGACAAGGTGCCGAGGAGGTGCGAGAGTGTTCTTCCCCGACATCAGCGTCGGAGGGGCTCCGTTGGCGTCAACGTTGGTCGTCAGGTCTCATTGGCAGGGGGCTCGGGTTTTAGATCCGCCACCCTTGGGGGCTGATCTGGTGCTCTGAAGCCCTGATATGCGCAGGCTGATCGTGGAAGCGCCCGGCGCGCATCGGCAGCGTGGCGGACAGAGGGGATGGTGCTCTCCTAAGTGGTGGCGCGACAGCGTGTGGCACTGGGCTCGGTGATGGAGGCTGAAGGTGCCGCTAGTTTCGACGACGAGGGATGGGGTTTGGGTGCTAGATTTGTTCTGGTACCCCTGAGATCCGTTCCTCAAATGGCGGAGCGTCAGTGACAGCATGGCAGACTGCGGGACTTCGGCGGTTTCCTATTGCTTCGGCTCTGCCATGGTGGTGGGGCTAAGGCGGTCGGGCTGCGTCCTGAGGTACCATGGTGGTACTGCAACGTGTTGTCATTGCATGTTTCGTTCGTCGGCTCGTTGCCGCGAGGCAGGCTGTGCAGCAGGTTGGGACTGCTCTAGGCGAAAGCTCTGGTGACGGTGCCTTCAGGCGTCATTCTCTCCGTTGATGGCACCAATGTGCAGTTGTTTCACCTACTACATGTGAGGTTCTTGGGTGAAAACCATGTCCATTCGTGGACGAGCATCGGCGACACCTTTGGCATCGCTCCCTCCTTGGAGGCCACGCTTCTTGAGACTAGGCCTGGCTTACAGTGCTGGTTGGTGTGCCGCCCATGGTGGAAGAAGACGATCTTGGATGCTTATGGCCTATTGGATGGTGGTGGATCGTTCGTGGCTCTGTTGGTTGGGTGGTGCTGAGGGCTCATAGTTGTGTTTGTCTTGGGTCGGCGTCCGTGGTGTAGTGATGATCCTGGTGGTGTCAAGCTTCATCTGTGGTCCATGGCGGCTTGGCAAGTCTTGGCGAAGCAGTGTCCAGTGGTGCGGTATCGCTTCAAGGTGGTTTGCTTATGTGTTGTGAGGAGGTGGATGCGGCGAGGCCCCCACGTATGAGGTTTTTGAGGGTTGTCGGGGACAGCCCTAGGAGTCCCCTTAAGCAACGGGGAAATCCTCACTTAAAACCCGCAACAACACGCTAAGCCTAACCATGCAGGTGCCTAACCATGCAGGACACGGCCCACGCCGCAGGGACCCCGACGGCCCACCAAGACGGCCTTCTTAGAAGTCCCCTCGAGCAGGCTTCGCCCCGCTCGAGGGCGCACTCCCCCTCGGGCGGGCTCCGCCCCGTCCGAGGGGCAACACTTCCCTCGAGCGGTTCCGCCCCGCTCGAGGGCTCACTCCCCCTCGAGCGGGTCTCGCCTCGCTCGAGGGTACGTCCCGCCCTCGGCCGGGGCCCGCCACGCTCGGGGGCGCCCGCACGCGTGCGCCGGCCCCCGTACACGGGCATTTAACGCCCCGACACGGGCGGGCGGCGCCATCATGCGCCGGGGCTCGCGCCCCGGTGCCGCCGCACCAACTCCCCAGGGAGGAGCCCATCCCCACCACTGTGGGGAGGGACTGTGCGGTACGGCCGGTGTCAGTCCCGTGACACCGCGCGCCTACTACAGTACGGCTAACGCGCCCGACCCTCGAAGGGGGCCGGGCACACCCTCGATTTCACTTTCCCCGTGACCCTACGGAGATTAGGTGGAGGCGCTAGGCCGGTGGATCGCCATCCCGGCCACCGTAACAAAGATGGTCACCGCCCCCGCGCGCGTGGGCGCACGCCGGCGCCGTAGCAACCACTCCAACACCGTGAAGCGCGTTGGGGAAGGGACGCCGTTCTACCTACTCCCGTGCTCCGTACAAGCCGCATCGCACCTCCCTCGAAGCCTATCGGAGGACGCCACCACCATCCGCCGCCCTCCTACCCTCGAACCGCCACTTGTTCGGGTACGAGGTAGGCCATCATGGCCGATCGGCCGCGAAGATCATCCGGACGGCCGCCCACTCTACAGCGTAGCACGACGTGCTCCCTCGCGTAGCTAGGTAGCGCGGCGTGCATGTAACCCACTGCCCCCTTGATCTATAAAAGGGGGGGCGAACCCCCAGCCGCGGGGGAGAAAAAGGAACGGAGACCAAACTCCACTCACCACGTACTCATTCTCATTCTCCCACAATATCTTCAGCCACTCTCCCAGGGACTTGGAAGCCACGCTTCCTCTCCCGCCTTGCTTGTATTAGCCCCACTACAAGCACCCCCGGTGCTAAGTAATATAGTGCCCCGAGCACGCCCCTGCTGGACGTACGGCCCCCTCGGCCGGAACCAGGATAAAATCTCTGTGTCACTTGTTACTTAGCATCGACCATTGAGGGATAGACCACGGCGCTATCTACTGGTTAGTGTCGGGACCATATTCCGCACCGACAGTTGGCGCCCACCGTGGGGCAAGCGAGCACCTGAGGTCATTCCGCCAACTCCCTCCATGGTGATCCGCACTGAGTACCGTGCTACACGCTACTGCATGGGTAGCTCGGACCCCCTCCCAGCCGGGTTCGAAATCCGCTTCGGGGACCTGAACTTTCAGGCCACGGGGAACGGCTATCTCATGCGCCTCACCAACCGTGAGGAACTCCGCGTGCGGCGCCAGGCCAGGTCTGCTCAGACCCCCACCGCACGCACGACACCGCGCAGCGCCCGCGGGCACGGATGCCGCGGGTCCATCGACGCCACGACGCCGTCGTCGCTGCGGGCGGCGCTCGCGTCGGGGGCGCGGTCCGAGCGGCGGCGGCCGAGCGCGCCGCCACTCAAAGTGGCGCGCCCACCGTCATGACGACCATCGCCACCCCGGCGGGACCTCGCGCGGTCTCCGGACCGCGCATCCCCATCGGGCTGCGTGGTGCTACGTCGGCCTACAACGCCAACGTCAACACCACGATGCGCCGGGTCCCGCCCGGCCGCCACGTCTTCATCGCCAGGGATTCCGGTGCCTCAATGGCTGACGAGTCGTCCCTAGGCTCCATCGACACATTGCCACCCGCCAACCGCCATGGGTACGCGGAGTGGGACTTCTCTGGCGTGCCGGATCCGGTCGCGTTCAGGCGTTTTCTCGACGCCACGGACTACTGGTTTGGCTGCTCCGACGACTCCAGCACCGGGAGCTACGACCCCGCGCGGGAGTGTTACGCCGTCATCACCAACGACCCGGCCAACGCCGCTGGCGCGGCGGGCGCCGGAGATGGGGAGATCACCCCCCGCCCCCGGGGATCGCCGCGCGCATGGCCGCGGGGCCAAGCGCTCCGGCGCCGGGGCCGACGCCGACGCGCGCCTAGCCCAAGCCCGCGAGCTCGAGGCAAAGCTGGCGGAGGAATACCGGACGGTGCGGCTGCTCCGCGCCTCAATGGCGGGGGGGAAGCCTCCGCACGCGGCAAACGCGCGCGGGGAGCCGGGTCGACAAGTCCGCGACCGCATCAACACCGTCCCCAACGTCGACAACGCGGACGCGCCCCCGCGGGCGAGCCAAAAGCTCATCGCTGCCGCGACGTTGCTGCGCGCCATGCCGGCACCCTCGACCCCCGAGGCTCGAGACCTGCACCGCGAGGTGCAAACCCTTATCGAGCAAGCGGCCGTCCAGGCAGGCCGAGAGCTCGGCCTCGCGCATCCGCCACGACGGGGAGATGCGCGGGCGACGAAGCCGCACCAGGAGGCGAACCCTCCATGCACGCGGGGGGAACCGGCGGGGCAACCCGCCGACCAAGGGCGCACGCCGGCCAAGGAACGGCTCCTTGACGCACGCAGGGCGCTGGATGGCGACGCCCGCAACGTCATCAACGCCAGGCGCACGAGTAGGGCGGACGCACGAGCAGCAAGGGGCTACCACCCTCGAAGGGGTGGACGCTACGACAGCAGTGAGGATCGCTCCCCGACGCCGGAGCCTCCGGGCACCCGTGTGTTCAGCCAGGAGATTCGCGCGGCGGCGTTCCCCCAACGCTTCCGCCAACCCTCGACCATCGTCAAGTACAACGGGGAGACGGACCCCCGCGTGTGGCTTAACAACTACCGCTTGGCTTGCCAGCTGGGCGGGGCCACCAGCGATGAGGTCATCATCCACAACTTGCCCCTACATCTTGGCGACGCGGCCCGGACATGGCTCGAGCACTTGCCCGCTAGCCAAATCCACAACTGGGACGACCTGGTCCATACGTTCGTGGGCAATTTCCAGGGCACGTACGTGCGCCCTGGGAACTCCTGGGACCTTCGCTCCTGCACACAGAAGCCCGGCGAGTCGCTACGGGACTTCATACGGCGCTTCTCCAAGCGCTGCACAGAGCTCCCCAGCGTGGCGCAGTCCGAGATCGTGCACGCATTCCTCGAGGGCACCACGTGCCGGGACCTCGTGCACGAACTGGGACGCAGCCCGCCTGCGGACTCCAACGAGCTGTTCAACATCGCCACCAGCTTCGCCTCCGGTGAGGAGGCCGTGGGGGCGATCTTCGACGGCAAGAAGGGCAAGCGCTCGGAGGATGCGCCCGCGGAGGGCAGCAAGTCCAAGGAGCCGCACCGCAACGACAAGCGGGGCAAGAAGGGGAAGAAGCCGTGCCAAGAGGCGCGCGAGCGGAGGGCGCGACGGCGGCAATGCCGAGGCCCTTGCTGTTGACCCGGCTCGACGGGGCCCTCGACCGGCCCCTCGAGGCCAGGGGGTGTTCGATGACATGCTGAAAAAGCCATGTCCCTACCACAAGACCCCAGTACACCATACCCTTGAGCAGTGCGACATGCTCAAGAAGTTCTATGGCCGTGCCGCCGCGAAGGAGGCAGAGGCCAAGAAAGACGGAGGCGATGGCGACGCCGGCGGCTTCCCCGCCGTCGAAAATGTGTTCCTCATCTTTGGGGGACCTACCGTCGACATGTCGACCCGGCAGCGCAAGAAGGAGCGGCACGAGGTCCTCGCCGCAGAAAGGGCTCCTCCGTCCTTCCTCAATTGGTCGGAGGATGCAATCACCTTCAGCCGGGAGGACCACCCGAACCGCGTCCCCAACCCGGGCCGATGCCGCCGGTGGTTGATCCCATCATCGGGAACGCCCGGTTCTCAAAGGTCCTCATGGACGGAGGCAGCAGCCTCAACATCCTCTACGCGCACATGTTGCGCCTCATGGGGATCGGGTTGGACCAGCTGCGGCCCAGCACGAAGCCGTTCCATGGCATCGCGCCCCGGCAGCGGTGTCCGGCCCCTTGGGCGATCGATCTGCGCCAGTTTGGTTTGGCACCCCAAAGAATTTCCGCAAGGAGACCCTCACCTTCGAGGTGGTGGGGTTCAAGGGGGCCTACCATGCTATACTTGGGCGACCCTGTTACACCAAATTCATGGCGGTCCCCAATTATACCTACCTGAAGATGAAGATGCCGGGGCCAAACGGCGTCATCACCGTCGGGTCATCCATCGAGCACGCGTTCGACTGCGACATCGAGTGCGTGGAGCATGCAGAGGCACTGGCGCTGGACGAAGCGCTGGTGAACACACTGGAGAAGATGATCAACGAAGACATCGACCCCGCCGCCAAGCACGCCGGCACCTTCGAGGCCGCGGAGCAGACCAAGGGGGTCCCCCTCGACCCCGCAGCCCCCGAGGGCAAGGCGTTGAGGGTCAGCTCCACCCTCGACCCCAAATAGGAAGTGGTGCTCGTCGACTTCCTCCGCGCCAACGCCGACATCTTCGCGTGGAGCCCCTCGGATATGCCAGGCATCCCGAGGGAAGTCGCCGAGCACTCCCTTGACATCCTGCCAAATGCCCGCGCCGTGCAGCAACGGCTGCGCCGCTTCGACGAGGAGCGGCGACGGGCGATCGGAGCGGAGCTGCGGAAGCTTCTCGAGGCCGGATTTATCAAGGAGGTGTTCCACCCTACGTGGCTAGCAAACCCCGTGCTTATAAAGAAAAAGAATGGGAAGTGGCGGATGTGTGTGGACTACACTAGTCTTAATAAAGCATGTCCTAAAGTTCCTTTTCCTTTGCCACGCATTGATCAGATCATTGACTCAACAGCTGGGTGTGAATTGCTTTGCTTCCTTGATGCTTACTCCGGGTACCACCAAATAAAAATGAAGGAGTCCGACCAGCTCGCGACTTCGTTCATCACGCCGTTCGGGACGTTCGTTACGTCACGATGCCATTTGGCCTCGAAACGCGGGTGCAACATATCAGCGTTGCATGCAACACGTTTTTGGGGACCACATCGGACGGACGATCGAAGCCTACGTGGACGACATCGTCGTAAAGACCAGGAAGGCGGACGACCTGGTCGGCGACCTTGGCGTCGCGTTCAACTGCCTACGGGCCAACGGGGTCAAGCTAAACCCCGAAAAATGCGTCTTTGGAGTGCCGCGAGGCATGCTCCTAGGATACATTGTCTCCCAGCGGGGAATCGAGGCCAACCCTGAAAAGGTTGTGGCCCTCGAACGAATGGGTCCGATCCGGGACCTCAAAGGGGTGCAGAAGGTGTTGGGGTGCCTCGCCGCCTTAAGCCGCTTCATCTCGCGGCTCGGTGAGAAGGGCCTGCCCCTCTACCGCCTGCTTAAGAAGCACGAGCGCTTCTCTTGGACCGCCGAAGCCCAGGACGCGCTCGACAAGCTGAAGGCGTCTCTGACGCATGCCCCGATCCTCACGCCGCCACAAGACGGCGAACCCCTGCAGCTCTACGTGGCCGCAACCACCCAGGTGGTCAGCGCCGTGATCATCGTGGAGCGCACAGAGGAAGGGCACGCCTTGCCTGTACAGAGGCCGGTCTATTACATTAGCGAGGTCCTGTCGGACACAAAGACGCGCTACCCCCCGAGTCCGAGAGGGCCGCCGTACGCGGTAGTCCTTGCGCGGCGCAAGCTCCGCCACTACTTCGAGGCCCACCGGTCACGGTGGTCTCCTCCTTCCCGCTAGGAGAGATCATTCACAACCCCGACGCCGCGAGGGGGGGATTGCCAAGTGGTCCGTGGAGCTGATGGGCGAGACGCTTGCCTACGCCCCGCGCAAGGCCATCAAATCGCAAATCCTGGCTGATTTCGTCGCTGAGTGGACGGACACGCAGCTGCCGCCCCCACAAATCCAAGCAGAGTGCTGGACTCTGTTCTTCGACGGCTCAGTGATGAAAACGGGAGCAGGCGCGGGCCTGCTCTTCGTGTCGCCCCTTGGGGAACACATGCGCTATGTAGTGCGCCTCCACTTCCCCGCGTCCAACAACATGGCAGAATATGAGGCCCTTCTCTGCGGCCTCAAGATCGCCATCGAGTTGGGCGTCAAGCGCCTCGACGTGCGGGGGGACTCGCAGCTCGTGATCGATCAGGTCATGAAGAACGCGAGCTGCCATGACGACAAGATGGAAGCCTACTACAAAGCCGTGCGGGCCCTCGAAGACAAGTTCTACGGCATCGAACTTAACCATGTACCCCGTCGGTACAATGAGGAAGCGGACGGGCTGGCGAAGATCGCGTCCGGGCGGATCACCGTTCCCCCAAACGTTTTCGCGCGTGACATCGCGCAGCCCTCGGTCGTTTTCGAGCCCCACCCCTCGAGTCACGACAGACCCTCGGGGGCTCCCTCGAGTCCAGCGGGTGCGGAACCCATGGATGAGGACCCCTCGAACGAGGCGTACGTGCTCTCTCTCCTCGAGGGGTACGGTTCCCACGAGGCAGACGCGATGGACATCGAGCCGGCCCCTGCCCAAGAGGACTGGCGCGAAAAATACATTGCCTGGATCGCTCGAGGGGAACTCCCCGCGGACCGGGCCGCGGCCGAGCGCATCGCCGGGGATGGCCAAATCTTTCACCCTCGTCGACGGCGAGCTGTACAAGCGCGCCGCCTCCGGCATCCTACAGCGGTGTGTGCCCATTCCCGAGGGGCGCGAGCTCCTACGGGACATCCACGCGGGGATCTGTGGCCACCACGCCGCACCCCGCACCCTCGTCGGCAACGCATTCCGCCAGGGCTTCTATTGGCCTACCGCGGTCACTGACGCCAGCGAGATCGTGCGCACCTGCGAAGGGTGCCAGTTCTACGCCCGCAAATCCAACTTGCCCACTCACGCCCTGCAAACAATCCCCGTAACATGGCCGTTCGCCGTATGGGGGCTGGATATCGTCGGGCCCTTGCGAAAGGCGCCCGGGGGCTTCACCCACCTGCTGGTCGCGATTGACAAGTTCTCCAAGTGGGTCGAGGTGCGCCCCATCACGAATCTAAGGGCCGAACAGGCGGTGACATTCTTCACCGACATCGTCTACCGCTTTGGAGTGCCAAACTCCATCATCACAGACAATGGGTCCCAGTTCACGGGCCGGAAGTTCTTGGAGTTCTCGTGACAAGTTCCACATCCGCGTGGATTGGGCAGCCGTGGCACACCCACGGACCAACGGCCAAGTGGAGCGTGCCAACGGCATGATCCTACGGGGCCTCAAGCCCAGAATTTTCGACCAGCTCAACAAATCTGGGCGAAAATGGCTCCAAGAACTACCAACAGTTGTGTGGAGCCTAAGGACCACCCCAAGCAGAGCCACCGGGTTCACCCCGTTTTTCCTAGTCCATGGCGCGGAGGCTGTCCTCCCCACGGACTTGGAATACGGATCGCCCAGGGTTCGAGGCTACGATGGGGATGCTAACCAGCGAGCCCGCGAGGACTCGCTGGACCAGCTGGACGAGGCACGCCTCATAGCATTGATGCATTCCGCGAGGTATCAACAGTCCCTACGACGTTACCAGGCACGCAGGATACGTCGAAGGGATTTCAGCGAAGGGGATCTGGTCCTAAGGTTGCGCCAAGACAACCGAGGGCGCCACAAGCTATCGCCCCCATGGGAGGGTGTTGACGGTGAAATTCCGTCAACCTAGCCATGAGTTTACCTTCGGTGTTGGCATGACTTTTGTATCTTATTCATTGGTACTAACCCCCGTGGTATAACAAGTTCACGTGTGCATGTCGGTTTTGGAGTTTAATGTTTACGCGGGGATTTAGTGTTGAATGCAAGACTTTCAGGATAAGTTCATCAAGCACCTCATGACAAGACCTTGAAGTCCTGAACAAGTCATGCAATGAAGCAAAATTAACTCCAAGAGGCCGGGGACTTGATCCGAGAAGACGACAGACTCCAGGGACCTGACCAGAGAAGTGCTGAATCTTGCAAGACAAGGAGTTGAGTCCAATTCGGAGAGAAACCGACGACATGGACCTACATGCGAAGGGGGAAGCATCCAGAAGCAAGGGAACCGACCTCGGGCAAAGGAGCCCGCGGGGGCCGGGCCTAAATGGGCCCGGGCCGGCCGGCCCGGTCCGGTCGGCCCGAGCCCATTTAGGGCCCAAACCCGTCGTCCTTTGCCCTAGCCGCCAATCGGGCTATTTATAGTCCCCCGACCGAGAGCCACGCGAGAGAGGAAGTCGTATTCCGCCGCCGAGGAGCGAGAGAAGCTTGAGGGACACCAACTTGAAGATGAGGGTCGTGCTAGTTGTCTAGGGTTTCCCTGGCCGACGTGGGAACCTTGCATGGAAGACCACGTCGGAGCTCCGGAGCGAGGATCAAGATCGAGGGAGGGCCCCGGTGGTGATCTTGTTCATGTAATCATTCATGGTGAAGTTTGTAAGTGAATTCGATTTCTAGCGATCAAGTGCCTTCTCGATGATTTTGTTTTCTTCTTGGTTTTGCTTCTTCTACGATCTAGTTTGCGGCTAGATTACATAGGGTGCTCTTGTAGCCGCGGTGGCTAGAGGTGCATACCGGACCGGCCAAGTGATTTCAACTTGTTCTATCGAACTCGCCCTAAGCTCCCCGCATGAATAGGGATACGTTGTGACGAACGGGGGTCTCGAAAGGCGGATGTTTTCGGAGTCGGATGGGAAGGCCACGATTTAAAGATGCTTTTAATGAGATTCGCTTTGCTATCTTCATCTATCTTGTTTGGAGCTACAACATAAGCATGATCTAGATTCTCTAGATTGGTTATCTCTTGCTTTCTCTTGCTACCTCTTTAGTAGATTAGATTAGATTCGTTTTCTTTATGAGTTAGTAGATTAGATGCAACTTACCTTCATAAGATAGCTTACCTTGCTTTCTAGATTGAATCCTTGCGTTGCACATTGTTCCACGGATTCGATACCTTGGGTTCACCACTCGAGGGAAGAAGGGTCCCTTGACTACGACGGGAGACTTGTCCGCTTGCAAGTCACTAAACGAACTTTGATACAACTATTAACCGTCAACAAGCCCCTTTTTCTGGCGCCGTTGCCGGGGAACAAGCAATCAAGATCCGATCTAGTATCGCTTATCTTTCATTCTTTCTTTTGATTTTCTTTTGCATCTCTTATGTTTGATCATCCCCAAAAAGAAAAAAAAAATCAATCTAATCTAGTTTTGCTTAACCCTAGTTTTTATGTTTAGATTTTTGTTTTATTACTAACCCTAACCGGAGATGGTTGGCTACCTCTCCAAGAAACCCAAAACTTTTTGTGGATGATCCAGGAAAACTTTATAGGCAAAGGTGACGTGCAACACAAGCTCGAAGGACCATCAAAATCTCCAAGGGAATCACCACCTCCAAGTCAAGACGCCGGAAGGCCGTTCAAGATCAACGAGGATGGAGAAGATGGAGATGGAGAAAGAAGCTCAACACCTAAAGGCTGCCAAGGCAAGATCCACATGTGGGGTGTTCATCGTGATGAAGATGTTAGAGACGCAAGTGGGACAACTTGCCGGACAATCGATTGGTGACAAAGAAGAATATCCGAGACAACTCCAAGGTCCCAAGATGGCGAAGGCTACTCAAACTCATTCGGGAGAGATGAAGGATCACACTAGAGACCATGAAGATCACGACCGAAGGATCGGAGTTCGAGATGCCGAGCCACAAGGAAGATGTTGCATCCATCAAGACCAAAGGACAAAGCCAGCCTGTGAAGACCAAAAAAAATTGACTAAGCCAAAGTGGGTACCCAAGATTGCAACGCCCACAAAGAGCGTTGATCCGGAGTAATCAAGTGAAGAAGTCTAGCCATGGACTATAAACGAAGCGCTAGGCGGGAGGCAACCCGTTTCGTCGAGTCAAGAATAAGCTACCGGGAGGACAACCCGATTCCAGGTTTTTCGAGTCCTTTTAATTTAGTTCTGAATTTTACTACGCAAAACCTTAGACTTAGAATGGTTGAACAATATTAGAGACATAATTCTTGGTTGAACATGTTGCTTGATCATAAACCCTTTACATGAACCATCCTCTGTGTTTGTTTGCTTCTTTTTCGAGAAACCACAACCAAAAAGAAAAAAATTCAGAACCTAACTCAACCCTTCACCCTTATTATGGTGCTGTGGTTGACTTGTTTTTCATGCTAAAAACACTCGAGTAGAGCCACGACTTGTATCTAGATGTTATTTAAATTTCAGCATGTGGTGAGACTCGCGTGAACCTAGAAACTTGATTTTTGGTTGGTTTAAAAATCCATATCCTTGGTTTCTCTAAGATTAGAATTTTTCTAAGCCTCACTTAATTTTATTTCATTCAAAATCTCTCTCATCTAATCAAAATTAGGACCTAAACCTATGCCCCCATGATCAAGCCGGGAAAAGCTTGCTCTCAACCAATGAAGGCAAACTATACCGGTGAGACCGAAATCGACGTAATAAAAAAATATTTTCGACTTGCATTTGTTTTTAATGGTTTAAAAACTTCTCTAAAATTATGTTCGAGCTCTTGCATGGCTCTGAAAAATATTTTTAAATTTCGAAATTAGAGGAGTGCTTAGCCTTAAACACACTTAAAGGGAGGCAATCTAGTTAACCTAACCATGCATGCACCATGATACATCACGGGATGCCCCTCCAACATATTTAAACCACATGCAAAGTACAAGCATGGGGGGCAGCCAAGGCTTTGTTTTGTAGGAATATCATGGATGCATGTGAGGCAAGGGAGTATGGAAGTGAGTCAAAGCGAAAACATCAAGTGGAAGGAGCAATATTGCAAGCGAAGGAGTGGACGGGAACGTTTGGAAGGTGTACGCGATCACGAAGCAACATGAATGCACTAGAGAAGAACCGAGCCAAGAGGAGAGAGGTAGTCTTTCATCCAACTCTTTGTTCGTGTGCTCTAGTTTGTAGGCCGGAACCACCTTAGACTTAGCCATCCACCGCGTTTGTTTCGTGCAACAAATCACATCCTTAATCCACTCAAAGTCCAGACTCCAAAATAATATTTGTGTACCTTGTTACCGGGTGAAAACCCCGGATATATATTTGTGAGGGAGAGTGCTGCAATCAAGGAAGAAAACTACAAGTCTTTTCACCGAAGAAGAAGGGATCATCGTCGTCTAAGCCATCATCGACAACCTCTTCGAGGAGGCACTCGGTTTCCGAGTTTCCTCGAAGTATGGAGGAGGACACGGCACTGCCAAGGAGGAACCACACTCTTCTCCTCGGTGGCATGAGGGCTACACGAAACTCGTTTATGAGGTTCACCAAACTTCAAAGACATATGGAGCAGCCGCCCGTCCAACCTCGCCACTCGACACGATCATCCGCTCCACCTCCATACGCTCCGCGGTATTCCGAGGGGTATGTCATCATGACGGAGGAGGAGAAGAAGCTCGCTCACCTTAAGTAGAGGCTTGTAGCGAACGTCGACATCGACGACCAAGCTCTCCACATATTGGGTTTCACACGGGACACCGGTGCAATTCTCTAACGGAGTGTCGGCAAACACCCACAAGGAATTCGCCTAGGAAATTTTCGTGACCATGGCGCATACCCTTGATGAAGGAGTGCTGAGTCTCTCATTCCGTTGGAGGGAGCCCATAAGTGGAGAAGAAGGAAGACATCGTCGGAAGGGTAACCTTGATCAATGATGCTATTTCTAGCACCTTGATGGGGTAATCTCCTTTCATCCATGGGTTGCAATCGATCTTGAGATGTGATCATACTTTGTTGAATTATCTATCTATCATCTTGTGCTGAAAATACTTTAATGCTTAAGGCTAGCAACCATGCCGTAAAGGGAGTAAGGCCTCAATGCTTCCTTGGATCCATTCAACACAATCCCCGATAGATCAGATTGGTTTTCATGATTCGAAATGATTGCATGTTCTAGTATCGTAGACCCATGGGCGAGTGTCTCCTATTTTCAAAAGGGAGCTCCGGAACAAGTATGTGCATGAAGGCACATGGGAAGGTTTTTGGAGTATGATCACGGGAAGAGACCATCAACGAAGAAATACTATCTGGAACCCTATCATTCAAGTGTGTCACTTTTGTGCAAATGGATTTTTGGGAGAACAAGAGAGACATAGATAACCAACACGGAGTTGAATTGGATTTACTCGCAGCCAATCAACCCTACTCACCTATGATCAACCGGTGGTGTTGTGGCAACATCGGATTCGGGAGATCGGGTTGTTACCTCTCCATGTTGACTATCTCTTTAAAACCGGGTATTACAAGGAACCCGAATCATCTCCTACCCGGGACTTCCCTTGGAATATATGAAGAAAGTAAAATATAAGAGTGAAGATGAGAGAGGAGGCTTACAAGTGGCCTAGGTGAATTTGCCCCTTCCGGATTAAAGATTAAGACTTTTCTTGAGGGGAAGAAGATCGGTTAGAGGAAGGACTTCTTGTGCCGGCGAAGAAAAAAATAATAGAGAAGGATTAGGAGAAGGTTTTTCCACGACCCAAGAAGGAGGTGCACAACAAAATTATGTTCCACCATTGGGAGGAACCTCGGCGCCGCTGAGTTACTACGGTGGTGTACCAATGCAAGCATGGGGGAGTGGTGCAGCCCTACCCCCACCATTTTTGCGGTGCCCAACGTAGCCTTTGCGGAGCCATTTGCACACCTTCCTCAACCACAACAAAATGGAGCCACCATTGGAGGATACGCTGCAAGGAACATGCAAATTATTGCAGCCATCCAAACCAATGCAAACAAATGGGTGAAGGAAATGCAAACGTCGCTTATGTGCTTGGACACCTTCACCTAGAACCGTCAGACAATTCATAGGAGGAGTGGTGCATTCCTATTACAAGTAAGGGTACAACAACCAAGGCTATCAACATCAACCACCGGCGGAAGATTAGAGAGAGGAGAAGCTTTAGTTATCTTTCCTTTACCCCCTTTTCTTTAATTTTCAGCTTGTTTGTGCCTATGTTTGCGTAGTATTTTCAGCTTTGCTTTAATTTTCAGTTTTTAGTTTAATTTTCAGCGTGTGTTTTAGTTTTTTTATTTTCATCATGAATAATGTCACCACCAAGTTTTTACCTTTGGTAAAGTTACAAAGATTGTGCCATGATGATATATGATTATAATTGCCGCTTTGTTTATCTTTGTAATTGATTTATGCATGTTTGAGCTAGTGCTCTCTTAAAAATACAAATCTGAAATTATCTAAATGCTAGCTCAATCTTCAGCGGAGGTTATGATTAAAATAAAGACCCATAGTGTTTTATGTGCTCTCAAGTTATGAATAGATCAAAGATGTCTTTTATGCTCAAAAATATTGCTAACCTTGTCACAAATATCACTTGTGTGTTGCTCAACCTATCCAAAGCCTTATATATATTTGAGTGCATAAACCTTAGTGTACAAGATTTATTTTTGAGTGAGTTATTGCAGGCCATGATTTCTCTGGCCCGAGACTAAGAAGCTGGTCATTCCGTTTTTGCGTATCTATCTTTTTGCTAGCCTTTTATCCGTGCATTGTGTATCCCCACATCGGAGATTTCACAAACCTCGCCGGATATCCACCCTTAAACCAAATATCATCTTTTGTGATTACCTCCTTGACCACAACCTATCATTGAGAATGGATCATCAATTCAAGGAAGATCGCAAGACGGTGCCAACGTTGAAGATTTCAAGTATCTCTCCAAGGAAAAATATCTCCGGTACCTACCTTATTTTTCGCCTCTTTGCTCGAGGACGAGCAACATCTAAGCATGGGGGAGGAGGTAGGTACAGTGCAGTTTTAGAGTTCAAAAGGGAGTATTTTAAAAAAAATATATAATGATGAAAGAAAAAAAAATCCAGTGATATTCATGGCTTTCAAGGTATAAAAAATCAAAACTTCGTTGTGAAAGTCATGGACTGAATATATGACGAGAAAAAAAAATATAAATGAATGAAAGAAAGAAAAGAATGAGAAATATGAGAAAGAGAAAAAATATATTTGTGCGTAAAGTGAACTCCCCGGTTCTCTAAGAGTGCATTCAAGGCTTCAAGATAAAAAGATCCATTCTCATTTTCCAACCATGTGCAATCCGATAACGAGGACTTCTTTTGTGCCTCGGGATCACTCCTTGCCATTTGCACATGTCCACTCATCTAAAAGTGTGTGTATTTTTCTCTTTCCCCTCCTTGACTTAACATTATTTTCCAATGACCTTTTTGACGAGTCTCGGTAAGACCATGAGAAGCTTGTCTTGTTTTGACAACACCTCATTTATAAAATCTTGTTAGGACTAAACTTTCCCAAAGATCCATATAAAGCCTACCACACATATATGTTATGAGAGGGAAAGGAGTAGAATATATAGGCTTGAGAGACAAGTGAGATGAGAGTTCATGAGCAATATACAAGATGATTTAAATTTGTGAACTTGGTTTAGCTTTTCTTTATCTCGTTCTTTATTTCAAAAATTCTGAGGTCTATTTAAACTTTGTGAGCATGTTAATACTTGTGGGATAAGCTTAATAAGAATCTACCCTCCGTAGAGGTGAAGGCCAGTACATTATGGAACTTTAACGAATTAAACTTTTGAGAGCATTATGTTTTTTTTGTCATGTATGACCAAGTGCAAGGTTTAAACATTGTTTGGCAATGATGATATCCATCGAAGGCTTACTCGAGGACGAGCAAGGTTTAAGCATGGGGGAGATGTTGACGGTGAAATTCCGTCAACCTAGCCATGAGTTTACCTTCGGTGTTGGCATGACTTTTGTATCTTATTCATTGGTACTAACCCCCGTGGTATAACAAGTTCACGTGTGCATGTCGGTTTTGGAGTTTAATGTTTACGCGGGGATTTAGTGTTGAATGCAAGACTTTCAGGATAAGTTCATCAAGCACCTCATGACAAGACCTTGAAGTCCTGAACAAGTCATGCAATGAAGCAAAATTAACTCCAAGAGGCCGGGGACTTGATCCGAGAAGACGACAGACTCCAGGGACCTGACCAGAGAAGTGCTGAATCTTGCAAGACAAGGAGTTGAGTCCAATTCGGAGAGAAACCGACGACATGGACCTACATGAAGAAGGGGGAAGCATCCAGGAAGCAAGGGAACCAACCTCGGGCAAAGGAGCCCGCGGGCTGGGCCTAAATGGGCCCAGGCCGGCCGGCCCAGTCCGGTCGGCCCAGGCCCATTTAGGGCCCAAACCCGTCGTCCTTTGCCCTAGCCGCCAATCGGGCTATTTATAGTCCCCTGACCGAGAGCCACGCAGAGAGGAAGTCGTATTCCGCCGCCGAGGAGCAGAGAAGCTTGAGGGACACCAACTTGAAGATGAGGGTCGTGCTAGTTGTCTAGGGTTTTCCTGGCCGACGTGGGAACCTTGCATGGAAGACCACGTCGGAGCTCCGGAGCGAGGATCAAGATCGAGGGAGGGCCCCGGTGGTGATCTTGTTCATGTAATCATTCATGGTGAAGTTTGTAAGTGAATTCGATTTCTAGCGATCAAGTGCCTTCTCGATGATTTTGTTTTCTTCTTGGTTTTGCTTCTTCTACGATCTAGTTTGCGGCTAGATTACATAGGGTGCTCTTGTAGCCGCGGTGGCTAGAGGTGCATACCGGACCGGCCAAGTGATTTCAACTTGTTCTATCGAACTCGCCCTAAGCTCCCCGCATGAATAGGGATACGTTGTGACAGAACGGGGGTCTCGAAAGGCGGATGTTTTCGGAGTCGGATGGGAAGGCCACGATTTAAAGATGCTTTTAATGAGATTCGCTTTGCTATCTTCATCTATCTTGTTTGGAGCTACAACATAAGCATGATCTAGATTCTCTAGATTGGTTATCTCTTGCTTTCTCTTGCTACCTCTTTAGTAGATTAGATTAGATTCGTTTTCTTTATGAGTTAGTAGATTAGATGCAACTTACCTTCATAAGATAGCTTACCTTGCTTTACTAGATTGAATCCTTGCGTTGCACATTGTTCCACGGATTCGATACCTTGGGTTCACCACTCGAGGGAAGAAGGGTCCCTTGACTACGACGGGAGACTTGTCCGCTTGCAAGTCACTAAACGAACTTTGATACAACTATTAACCGTCAACAGAGGGACCCTACGTCGTGGTGAAGGTACTCAAGCCGGGCACATACAAGCTGGCCAACGAGGACGGTGAAGAGCTCACCAACGCTTGGAACATCCAACAGCTACGTCGATTCTACCCTTAGCTAGGATTTTCCAAGTACTTTCTGTTGCAAAATCACATGGCCAATGCCCCAGTTGGTGACAACTATGTAAATGCTCCAAGTCTAATAAAAAGGGCAACTCGGCTTTCCCCTGAAACCCAAGTTACCCTCGGGGGCTACTGCGGGGGGCACCTCCCCCCAAAAAATGGTCCCATTTTTACGCAAAAATAAAAACGACTCACACGCGCTATGCTTGTTTTCTACTTCAACCACGAGCAACGATTTGAACAGGGCGCGGGTGGCCCAGCGGGAGGAGCGTGCGAGCCAGAGATAGCCTACGCCGCGTGGATATGGCCCTTCTCTCTCGCCTCCAACCCAGCGGACCCCCAGCGAAAATCGAACTTCCCTAAGTAAAATCTACTCAGGAAGAAGGAGAAACAAAAAGGCGCAATAAGCAAAAGAACTCCTTTTCGTATCATCAGAAGTTTACGATGGAAGACAATGTACTTATTTACAAGGGCCCCGAGGCCATCACACTGATACACAAAAAACGGGCCTGGTGCCCAACTGCTTTCAGGCGGGAGGAGCTGCAGTGTCAGCGGCGTCGGGGAAGAGGAACTCCTCGAAGGCCTCGGCAAGCGACCCGGCGGCGTCGGCGGCAAGCGCATCCACACGCTCCATGGCCACCTCGTCCTCGACGCCCTCGGGAACGATGTAGCCTTCCGCCAGCGCCTCGAAGTTGACCTCGTAGTGGGATCGCACCACTCCGAGGGCCTTCTGGACGCCCAGATGCAGCGCCCGGCGCATCCGCTCCGTGACGTGGCCGCCAAGGGCGCGCGGGCGACCGGCCGACAGGCCGCCGGCCCGAGCCTCGCCCTCCTCCACAGCACGGCAGGTCTTGAGGGCCGCCTCACGCAGCTCCTGCAGCTCCCACTCGGAGGAGTTGTACGAAGCCTGCAGCGCCTCGGCCCTCTCAGCTGCGTGCCCCAGGGCAGTGCGCAAGCCTGGAATCGACAAGACAAAAAGGGAATCAGAAAGGGGGAAGCGAGCCCTCCAGCGAAGAACCAATCAAACAAGAAGTTAGGCAGCAGCTCACCCTCGACTTGCTTCCTCTCCGCCTCGAAGTCGCGGCGCACGGCCTCGACCGTCAGCTCGAGGCGCCGGATGGTTTCGCCTTGCTCCCGGAGGGCCAGCTCCTGGTTAGCGTTGCTGATGCTGAGCATGAGCGCCTCGTCCTCGACCTTGGAGAACGCGGTGTTCCGCTCCTCCAGCGACTTCTCCGCCGCCTCGCGAGCGACGCGCTCACGCTCCGGGCGCCGTCCCGGCGTCGCCGAGGGCAGCTCGCTCCGCCGGAGCCGCCCCTCGGCTCCTTGGCGGGCGGCGCGCTCCCCGCCGAAGCCGCTCCTTGGCGATGGCGAGCGCCGCGGCCTTGGCGTCGTGGGCGGCCTTCAAGTCGTCGGCCGCCTTGGCCCGTCGCTCCCGCCCCACGTGCCCGCTCTTCGGCCGGCACCGCGCGCGCTTGCGCCCCCTCGAGCGACGTGCGGAGCTCTCGAGCCTCGTGGCGGACGTTGGCCACCTCCGCCTCCCCGTTGGCGGCCGCCGTCCGCGTCTTCTCGCAAGTCCGAGCACGCCGCCGCGCGGCGCCTCATCACGATCGACGAGGGCCGCGCGGACCCGCTCGAGGCTCGAGCGGCGCGCCGCGTCCTATCCCGAGCTCTCCGGAAGCTCGTCGCACCACGCCATGGCCCGGTACGCCAGCCAGCCGTCCGGCGTCCTGAGGGCGCCAGCAAGCGCGTCGAAGGCGTTGCACCGCTCCCGGAGCTGGTGAACCTCGGCGTTCACCCGGTCGAAGGCGTCGTACTTGTCGTGGGCGCGACGCTCGAGCTCCTGGAGACCACAAAATCGAAATCCATAAGTGCCAAGACACGAATGCAGCGTACACCAACGAAAAAAGGAAGAGAGCGAGCAACCACGGCGTACTTGGAAGACGAGCCATGCCGGGCCGCCATGGACCCGCAGCGCCTCGTTCAGCGCGCGGTTGAGCGTGGCACCGTGGCTCCGGAGCTCGCCCCAGAGCTCCTGCTCCCCCCGGCGTCGGCGAACGCGAGAGGATCCTCGACGGCCCCCTCCACCGGGGCGGGCGGCCGGCGCGGGGAGGACGAGGCCTCGGCCCCGTGTCCTCGGCCCCCCACCACCATGTGACCCTCGTGCCGCCTCACGAGGGTCCCCTCCTCGGGGCTCGGGGAATTCGTGGGGCCGCCCGGCCCACCGATCCCACCCGGGCGGCGGGGAGTCGTCCGAGACCTCCACCGCCTCCGCCCCGCGGTGCCGAGGGCGCGGCCGCTTGCGCCGTCTCCGCCGGCACCTCCACCTCGCGCCTCCGTGGCCGCGGGCGCCCGTCGTGGCGCCGTGGCCACCACCTCCGGCCGTGCCGCCGCATCCACGAGGCGCCGCCACGCTTGCGCCCGCTCCACCTCCTCCGTAGCCGGCGCCGTGGGCCGCGCCTCCATAGCGGCGCCCTCCGCGGCCGCACCTCCACCACGGCCGCCGCCGCGGCCTTCGTCCCCGCGACGACCGGCGCCGCCCCCCCCCCCCCCGGCGACCTCGCGGTTGTGCCGCGGCGGGCCGATCCGCCGGCCGGGGCCTCGAGGCCCCGGCCGGGCTTTGCGAGCTCGCACCCGCCGCCGTGCTTGTCCCCGGCGCGACGCCCTTGACGAGCGCCGCCGGTGGGGATCGATGCGTCCGTCCTCGCACCTTGGCCGGTGCAAGAGGAGGAACGGTTGGCACCACCTGCGCGAGCACGGACGAAGGTTGGGGCACCCGATCATCGACAAATCAAACCAAACGAAAAAAGACAAAGGCTCCTTACCTCGAAGAGGAAAAGGCCCGTTTCCTTTTCCTCGAGGCCTCGCGCAGACGAGGCCGGCGCGCGCCCGCCGCGCCCGCCGTAGCGCCTCCCCGACGGCGCGCGCCGCGCGCGCGCGCGCGTCCGCCCCGCGCGCGGTCACGTCCGGTGCCGCACCTCCCGAGTCGCCGCCGCGCGCGCGCGCACGCTCGCCCCCCGTGCGGGCACGCCCCGCCGCCGCGCCTCCCCGACGATGCCGCCTTGCGCACGCGCGCGCTCGCCCCGTGCGCGAGCACGCTTGATGCGCGCACGGGCGCGCCGCCGCGCGCGCCCGCGCGCGCGCGCGCCGCCTCCGCGGCGCGCGCCGGCACCCCGCCGCGGCGCGCGCCGTCCTCGATGTCGATTGCCCGGCGGCGGGCGCCGTTGCGCACGCCCCGGCGAAGC
Organism: Cenchrus americanus; assembly: GCA_947561735.1. NCBI lineage: Eukaryota > Viridiplantae > Streptophyta > Magnoliopsida > Poales > Poaceae > Cenchrus > Cenchrus americanus. Next base: position 75,746,894 of record OX387245.1, on the reverse strand, counting down.
CGCCCTTGTCGCCGGCGCTGGTTCTGGCGACGGGGGCGCAGGCTGCCACCTATCGGAGGGGCCCTCCCCCTCAGCCTCTTCCTCTTCGTCCTCCTCCGAGGACGAGTACACCTCAGTCCCCGGGGAGGAGAGCCCCGGCTCTTCACGCCGCCGGTACTCCGCGGCCCGCCGGTCGCGGCGTGCTTGATGTCGCCTTGCGCGCTCCCTCCCCGCGCGCCGCCCGCTCCTCGCTCCCGCCGGCCGCGCCGCCCGGCCGAGCGCACGGGAGTCGGGGGTGGGCGGAACGGACTTGGCGATGGTGAAGTTCACCAGCTGCACACAGGAGCACCAAAGACACGTCAGGAAACGAAAGCAAGACCAAGAACCAGAACAAAACCAAAAACCGAACTCACCAGCGGGCCCGTGGGGAGCATCTCAAGGTCCCATGGGGTCCGGCCCGCAGGCATCGGCGTCCGGGTGTCGACGGCGCTCCGCGCCCGGGTGAGCGCATACGGCCGCTCGAGGGGCGTCGGGAGCATCCGCGACCTCGCCGGGTCGACGGGGTTGGCCGCCTCCGTCATCTCGAAGATGCAGAGCGGCCTCTCCATCAAGGGCACGATCCGCCGGTGATGGAGGAAGGCGAGGACGCCCATCGCGTTCGGCCCCGTGCGCCGTCGCCCGCCGCAGGCGGCCAGGACCGACTCCTGCCTCCTCCGATGCTGGGGCGCGGACACTCCGTAGCCCCAGGAGTCCGGCCTCTTCTTGAACACCCGACCGGTGTAGGGGGGAAGGCCGGGCTCGGCATTGCGCAAGTAGAACCATCCCCGCTCCCAGCCGGCGTTGTTCGACGTCATGGTGCAGGGGATGTAGATGTCCTTGAATTGCCCCCGCAGGGCAAGTGACATCCCGCCTGCGCGCACCATGCGGCGGGTCCTTGGCTCCGTCGTGGGCTGCGTGAAGAGCTCCCCGCGGAAAAGGTGAACCCAGAGCTCCCAGTTGACTGGGATCCCCAGGTACCCCTCGCAGACGCCCACGAACGTGGCCGCCTGCGAAATCGCGTTGGGGGCGAAGTTGTGCAGCTCCACCCCGTAGTAGTGGCACATCGCCCGCATGAAGGTGCTCGCCGGCGCGTTGAAGCCCCGCTCGTGGTAGCGGATGAAGCTCACCACGTAGCCCTCCCGGCGAGGTTGGGCTCGCGGTCCGCCGCCGGCGGCACTATCCACTCCGCCGGGACGACCGTCTTCATTAGCCGCCGGCCGGCCGGCGGCGACCCGGCCGCCAAGGGCGAGCCGGGTCACCGTCGACCTCTCCCAAGTGTACGGCTGCAAGATCGTGAGGGGAGGCTGAGGCGGCGCCATGAAGAAGGCAAAGGAAAACGAGAGCGGAGGACAAGGAACGGAAGGAAGGCGCAAGTGGCGACGCCGCACGGTGGCAAAGGCGAGAGGAAGACGAAGGGGCGGGGGACTGAAAATGGTGAGATGCTAAGGTAAAAAACCGCCGTCCCCTCCTCCCCGCAGATTTATAGGCCGACGGGCGAGCTCTCCGGAGCAGACGCCCCGCTAGCATTAACTGCAGGGAATCTCTCCTTCGCGTCGACGGGCGGGCCCCACCACGACCGCGGCGGCCACATCACCGGGCGAGCGGGCCATCATTACGGCAAAGACCCGCAGCGACCGTGGCGAAGCGGTCACGTCCGCCCGCCACGCCGCCCACGCGCGCGCGCTCGCGCGGCCGCAGCGCCTAAAAAGGCGCGCCCGCGCTGCAAAACCGCGGCCACGACCGCGAGGCATTTAAATGACCGGGTCCCTTGCCAAGCAAGGGGAACCCTCGAGCGGGGCGAACCCCCGGCTCGGAACAAAAATAACCCTCGATGGGATATCGACGTGAGAAGGCCGCCCGGGATCTGCTCGACGTAGAGCAGACACCGCGGGCACCCATGCCACATAAAACCCTCGAGTGGCACTAGCCCTCGGCTCCGGATAAAAACAACCCTCGATGGGATATCGACGTGAGAAGGCCGCCCGGGATCTGCTCGACGTAGAGCAGACACCACGGGCACCCATGCCACGTAAAACCCTCGAGCGGAACGAGCCCTCGGCTCCAGATAAAAACAACCCTCGATGGGATATCGACGTGAGAAGGCCGCCCGGGATCTGCTCGACGTAGAGCAGACACCGCGGGCACCCATGCCACGTAAAATCCTCGAGCGGCACGAGCTCTCGGCTCCAGATAAAAACAACCCTCGATGGGATATCGACGTGAGAAGGCCGCCCGGGACCTGCTCGACGTAGAGCAGGCACCGCGGGCACCCATGCCACGTAAAACCCTCGAGCGGCGCGAGCCCTCGGCTCAGGATGATGTCGACCCTTTAAAGAAGGCACGCGCGTGAGAGGGTCGCCCAGGGCCTGCTTGAAGTAAAGCGGGCGCCGCAAGCACCCACGCCGCGCGGTGCTGCCAATCAGCGCCTCGAGAGCTGGCTCGCCCAGACCCCTCGACGGCCGCGAACGCGAAAAGACGGGCTGTCCAGGCACGGCCCCGCACGGCCCTGCGATCGGAGGTTCGAAGCCCGACCCTCGACGGGTTCGAACGAGCGCCGCGGATCGCGAGTTAGGGACGACGAGGGCACGCGCATTCGAGCCGTTCCTCGAGCCCGTTGGCTCGAGGGTGCCCCACATGTCGTGTTCGAGAGCCAGCGAGGGCAGCTAGTAGGGGGATCCCACTGAGGGAGAGCTTCCGCGCCCTCGGTCCCCATCGAACGGGACCGAGCCCCACCTAGAAAACCCACGCAAGCGCTTCCATGGACGTGTCTCCAGACCGCGCAGCCTACCCTTATCGAACGGGGCATGAGCGTCCACTTGAACCACCCGCTAGCAGCTCGATGAGGAATCCGCAATCCGCGACCCGCTCGATGGGGGTTGCGGAAACCTCACCCTCCGTCCCGCGGAGGGACGGCGAGGGCGCGTAAGAAAACAAGTCGTAAAGCTCGACCCGATCGCCTCGAACGGGCCAAGGCTCGGGGGCTTGACGCACGGCTACACCTCCTTGAAATTGCACCCGCCGGAGACAGTGCCAGCAGTGCGTACACCCCCGAAGCCGGCTGAAACACCGCCGATGCCGGTTGGAATATGTGCCACGCCCTCTGACCAAATTCTCGTGGTTAACCCCTGCAGGAGCATCCACGCTCTTGCAGGGCTTCGGGGGCTAGACCCGCGGGTCCGCTGACGCGGCCCCACGGAAAGCGTTCGCAAACAAGGAGGGAAGAACATCCTATCAGTAGGTTCCAGCATCTGTGGGAGCCTCAATGGCAAACCCACAGATGCTCGGGGGCTACTGTCGGGGACAGCCCTAGGAGTCCCCTTAAGCAACGGGGAAATCCTCACTTAAAACCCGCAACAACACGCTAAGCCTAACCATGCAGGTGCCTAACCATGCAGGACACGGCCCACGCCGCAGGGACCCCGACGGCCCACCAAGACGGCCTTCTTAGAAGTCCCCTCGAGCAGGCTTCGCCCCGCTCGAGGGCGCACTCCCCCTCGGGCGGGCTCCGCCCCATCCGAGGGGCAACACTTCCCTCGAGCGGTTCCGCCCCGCTCGAGGGCTCACTCCCCTCGAGCGGGTCTCGCCTCGCTCGAGGGTACGTCCCGCCCTCGGACGGGGCCCGCCACGCTCGGGGGCGCCCCGCACGCGTGCGCCGGCCCCCGTACACGGGCATTTAACGCCCGACACGGGCGGGGGCGGCGCCATCATGCGCCGGGGCTCGCGCCCCGGTGCCGCCGCACCAACTCCCCAGGGAGGAGCCCATCCCCACCACTGTGGGGAGGGACTGTGCGGTACAGCCGGTGTCAGTCCCGTGACACCGCGCGCCTACTACAGTACGGCTAACATGCCCGACCCTCGAAGGGGGGCCGGGCGCACCCTCGATTTCACTTTCCCGTGACCCTACAGGATTAGGTGGAGGCGCTAGGCCGGTGGATCGCAATCCCGGCCACTATAACAGCATGGTCACCGCCCCCGCGCGTGCAGGCGCACGCCGGGCGCTGTAGCAACCACTCCAACACTGTGAAGCGCGTTGGGAAGGGACGCCGTTCTACCTACTCCTGTGCTCCGTACAAGCCAGCGTCAGCACCTCCCTCGAAGCCTATCAGAGGACGCCACCACCATCTGCCGCCCTCCTACCCTCGAACCGCCACTGTTCGGGTACGAGGTAGGCCATCATGGCCAGATCGCTGCGAAGATCATCCGGACGGCCGCCCACTCTACAGCGTAGCACGACGTGCTCCCTCGCGTAGCTAGGTAGCGCGGCGTGCATGTAACCCACTGCCCCCTTGATCTATAAAAGGGGGGGCGAACCCCCAGCCGCGGGGGAGAAAAAGGAACGGAGACGAAACTCCACTCACCACGTACTCATTCTCATTCTCCCACAATATCTTCAGCCACTCTCCCAGGGACTTGGAAGCCACGCTTCCTCTCCCGCCTTGCTTGTATCAGCCCCACTACAAGCACCCCCGGTGCTAAGTAATATAGTGCCCCGAGCACGCCCTCGTCGGACGTACGGCCCCCTCGGCCGGAACCAGGATAAAATCTCTGTGTCACTTGTTACTTAGCATCGACCATTGAGGGATAGACCACGGCGCTATCTACTGGTTAGTGTCGGGACCATATTCCGCACCGACAAGGGTCAAGACTTGGTTTCGCTTCGCGGTGGTGGCTGGGAGATGGACGACTATGGATGTGTGGCTTGAGGTAGCATAACTATGGTGGAGGAGTTGTGGGGGCACTACTCAAGCTTGCAGCGGGCTGCACTGATGGTGTGGAACATCGTCTTTTCGACGACACTTGTTTTTTTGTTGTCTTGGTGGTTCCTCTCCTAGGGTATAGTGGTGTGGTGTCGTGTTGGGTTTTCGCTCGGTTTTCCAGAATTAACAAGCATTTTATGGTCTGACCTCGTTTCCTTTTAATATGAAGCACCTTCTTTTTATATGATGTGGCAATGCTTCTGCCTTAATTTCAAAAAAAATAATCATATCTTATGACCTTAACATGGCTGGAGATCTAATTAATGCCTAGTTTAGTTCACAAAAGTTTCACCAACTACCCATCACATCAATCTTCGAACACTAATTAGGAGTATTAAATGAAAATTAATGACAAAACACATTCCACAACCCCTACCTTAATTTTCGAGACGAATCTAACGAGCCTAATTATACCATGATTAGATAATGTCATGCTACAATAACCAATCTCTAATGACAGATTAGTTAGACTTAATGGATTTGTTTCATAATTTTTGGTTCATTTGTGTAATTATTTTTGTAATCATTCTATGTTCAACACTCCTAATTGTCAGAGGTTTAGGTCTGAGCAGTCCAAAGGGGGGGTCAATCCCCAATGGTTTATTTTTTTGGTGGAGGAGATCAGGAGCTAAGAACGCGATGGTTATGCCAGCATAGCGCACGAAAATCATGGTGAGACACAAGGGACAAGGCGATTTTATACTAGTTCAGGTCTCCGGAGAGTAAAACCCTACGTCCAGTTCTTGATTGTATTGATTTAATCATGGCGAAGGTGGTACATGGTCCTCAGAAGGACACCCTTTCCCGCCTTATATTGGGCGACGGACAAGGTCGGTGGACCGGAGTCCAAGTCGATTACAATAGGGAAACCAATCTAAGGAAAGTTACAACATACTCCCGTGATCTTCGGACTAATTGATGGTGCAGCTGATGTCATCTGTCTTGTCTTGCACACCAAGTTACCCGACCGGATTGGATAAGGTCGTCTAGGGAATCTTCTGGAAGGTCTTCGGGAGGTCGTGTGGGCCACAAACCAGGTCGGCGGGTCTTCTGGTAGGCTGGACCCATTTGTCGGGGACGGCTGTGAGCCTGGTCGGTGGGGACCCATGGGTACCCTTGTCTCACACTAATAGAACTTGAAAGAGGACCCAAAAGTTTCACCTCACGGTCTAAACGGGGTAAGTTGTCCTTGTCATATCGAATGTTCGAATACTACCTAGGATGACTAAATATGAGCTAATTATAAAAATAACTACACGGATGAAGACTAATTCGTGAGACAAATCTATTAATCCTCATTAGTACATATTTATTATAGCACTACATTATTAAATTATATTATAACCCCTACTACTATTATCTCAATCAATTCTTCCAAGCCACCATTGATCCCAAGCAAGGAGATGCTACGGCCTTAAGGCACTAAGCTCCCAATCTCCTAAATAGGATGGCACCGGATGAAGAAGGGTTTTGTATCTTTGACTTCATTTGGAATGAGTTGAGGAGGGCTATGAATGATCCAATGAAGTATCTCCCCTATGCCCTCTATCTCATGTACATGATTGAGAGAATCACCAATGTCCGCTATCCAAAGGATGTTGTCCATGAGCCCTTCCGTCACCTCTGTGATCGAGCCAAGAAAGCACCAAAGGCTCGCAAGTATGTTGGCTCCTCTAGTGCAGCTCCTCACCATGATGATGTGCCTACTACACCCTCCCCACCTAGGCCTCCCCGTCGACACCGTGGCTCCATGATCAAGAGAGTTCTAAAGAGCATTTTTAGCATGTGGAAGACCACGGCCACAGAGACCAATGAGAACTGTCGGGATATCATTGAGATCAAGTCTCATCTTTGCCTCCCCACCGACCCCTACCGTGAGCTTCCCACCTTTGATGATCCATTTGCGGAGTGGGATGCCCAAGATGAATAAGAAAGGCAAGAAGAGGAAGAGGAGGAGGAGGACAACAATGAAAAAGAAGAAGAGGAGGAGAACTCCGAGTGATCTAGTTGCTACCACACTTCCTTTTTGGTGCTTGATGCCAAAGGGGGAATGAGACATTTATCTATCTATCTAGTGTGGAACTTGGACTTTTATGTATTTGGAACAATGGCTTGTCATAACTTTAAATTCATATGCATGTAAGACTATGTATGTGTGTAAGACTATGTGAGCTTGAGAATTATGGTTGTGTGCTTCTGGTTATTTGCTCAGTTTTTACTCTCTAAGGATGCTATATGTTAGATTGAAAATTCTTGGTGAATGTTGTTTTTCACTGGTGTTCTGAAAGCTTGGAGAGTCCGGACTTTTCCCGGAGTATCCGGATTTTCCTGAGATTCCGGGTCTGGCTCGGACATTCAGGACTTTTAAGCATCAGATTTCTTTTGCATCCTTGTTGAGCGCATGAACTGTCATATGCATTTCACTATTACCTGTTGCACATCACAAGCACCCCACTGGAGTAATACTCTTATGCTTTGCCTTCTTGTGCAAAATTTGGCCATAATAGGACCATTGATATTTAAAATCAGTATGCACATATTTAGGGGGAATGTTACAAATAGTCTTTAATATCAATTGATTATCTCTTGGAAGACGTTATTGTGTTGTCAACAATCACCAAAAAGGGGGATATTGAAGAGTATCTTAGCCCCCTAAGTGGGTTTTGGTGATTTAATGACACACGCTTAAGTGGCTACTGATCTTTTGAGTGTATGAGCAGGTATTAAAATTGAATGTGGCATCAAGTGTGATTTATTGTCTATACAAAAAGGAAGTGATGCTACAAAGGGATCATATGAAGGCTTATTTTTAACCAACAAACTTTCAGACCTCATTCACTCCTTTCTTTACTCCCCTTGGCCCTTGAGTTGGTGAGATTTGTTGGGGATTTAAGAGGGACTGAGAGCAAGAGCTTGGAGAGTGCTATTGAGCTGATTTCCCATCTCTAGATCACCTCGTTCTTCGCTTGGCAGGTACATTTTGTATTTGTTACTCTTGGGGCCTTGAGCTCCTAGCCAGCTAGGCGTTGCCTTGGAGCATCCAAAGGTTTGTGGCTGCCCAAGGAAGTTTGTATCACCCCGAAATATGTATATGTGTGTGCACACACAAAGAAAAAAAAAGAAAAGAGAGAAAAGAAAAGAAGAGAGAAAAAAGAGAAAGATCCAAGGCAAGGCAAGAAGGATATAATGAGGAATGATAATTCAAGTGAAGATTAAGAGAAGTGTGAGGAAGGATGCGATGATGTTGAGAACGAATCTTCGATATTCCATACCATGTGCAATCTGACATCGAGGACATCATTAGTGCCTTGAAGTCATTATTCTTTTTCCCTTTGCACATGTCCACCATTCTAAATCTTCTCATCCTTGATACCCTCACATATGGTTTAACTCTCATGATCATTGGCTTGGAAGGTGAACAACCACTAGAGGATTTTCTTAGCTTGATAATACTTGTGTTAACTTCACTAGCCATACCTATAGCTCCACTTACATTATAAATGAGAGACTTATGGGAGGTGAGAGTTTATGAAATTATCTAGGATAGCCACTCTAAATGAGTGACATGTGAGAACTTGGAGGAGGACTTTGTCTAATACTTCATGCAGGAATTTTATTTCTAAAAGCTTGTGAAAACCCTCTGACGGAAGTAAGAAAGATGGTGTGGTTGGAGATGAGGATCTGTGACAACCCGCCCAGGAAAATACCGTACTATCGCCTAAACCAATCAACTTTGGTCATTAAGCGATAATAAAGTATCATCCTGTCGTTAGTCGCCGAGTTAACGTCCGATAAATCACTTGAATAGCAACAAGGATCGACATATATGCATTAAACTCACTCGAAGGCGAGTCCAGAGATACAACATCATTAACATCCCAATTTGTACCCCGAAGGGTTTAATTATTACAAACCGAAGTTTTTGCCATAAAGAAGTAGTTCGGAGTTTTCGAAACAACGGAATTAAACTAACGGGAAGCGGCAACACCACGAGAGGCCATCCATGATGCTCTCAGTAGTCGTCCTCCACCCACTCCAGCTCCCAGCCGGGCGGGATCTCTCCGGGCCACACATCACCGAAAGCATTACCTGGATCAACATATTATAGCAAGGCTGAGTATACTAATACTCAGCAAGACTTACCCGTCAGTGATAACTACTTCACCAACTCTAGACATGAAAGGCTTTTGGCCATTGAGTTTATTTTTGCTGAAAAGTAACAAAGATTATGTCCTTACTTTCAAGATTTCAGCACAAGTTCTAGTGGGTTTAATCTTTACTAAATTAGCCATCTAGTACAGACAAAGTTGTACAATACAATTAATCAAGCATAGTATTCATCAACTTCCATCATTAGGGATCTCATGGCTAGTGGAGTAAGCAGTCTCAGATAACGGTGAGAGGCCGACAATCGATTGATTTAAACCTTGCAAGGTAGACCTAAACACACGGTAGGCTGCCCCCGCAAGGACAACTTCCCAAGCAGTTCCCAAAAATCCTCGGGTTGGGATCGAATCTTACAGTCTTTGGTGCAGGCTATCCGGCATACCCCGCGAGGCACCCAGAATCACCGTACACCACCGGTAGCTAGCCGTGAGACGTATCCCAAGAGTAGTAATAGTAGGATCCCTCGCCGCCTCATTAAGGTCTAGGCTTACTGGTCCCATTCCCGACAAGTGCTTAGTACGTTCAAACACTTAACCCACAATAGCCATTGGACTGGAGCCCAAATCCCATGCTCTTACCACATGAGAAATCCAATTAAAGATATATTGTGATTCCTATCTAGGAACCTATTCTAGCGAGTGAGGTCATCACCCGACTTGTAACGGTCCTATAGCTTAGCAGCTATCAACCTACCATACTAGTAAGGACAAAGGTACCTAGGGATCATGCATCTAGGGTTCCTTTCAACTCCTGAACTTAAATGCACAATCATCCATAGATAATTGAATAAAGAATTTGAAAACTAGTTTAGATGCACCGGAGCTTGCCTTCGTCAGCTAGGTTAGCTTGGGCACTCTCGGTGTCGTCGAGCACTTCCACGTACTGCAGCGAAGCTTCTGCTCCTCCTTCCTCGGGTTCCGGGACGAGTGAGTAGTCACCGTCAGGAAGATCTACACGGAATGCAATGCAAGGTTCAGGCGATGTGACAATTTGTTTATCTTATCCAACCTTTGCTGGTCATATTCACCTTAACAAATAATTAAATATTAAATTCCTTCTAGGAAGGTTATTAATTACATGAGGTTTATTCTTTTATTGCACACTTGAATTAATGTTTCTTTTATACTTGTCATTTCATGTGGGGGTTGAAACCTTTTACCTCTCACTAGTAAGGTGTGTACAAGGATATTTATTTATACTTTAATTCCTTTATCAGCAAGAGTGTTTTCTTAGCATTTAATTAAGTTAGGTTATACTTTCCAAAAAGGGAAAGGAATTAAAAAGGGATTTCCTTTATTTAATTGTTCTTTAAATCTTTTAAAAGGGCTTTAAAGCTTTTTACTAAGCAATAAATCACTAAAATTTTAAATAAGTGTTTCTTAAACATAACAATACCCATACTGAACCACTGGGCCCACATGCCAGGCTTGGAAGCTAGAAAATAAAATACTTTGGAAAAAAACAAAGACTAGCTAGTGATTCAAATTAAATACATACAAAAATAAATAAGCATCAAAATGATCCAATCTTTCTCATGCCTGCTCTCTGGTCCTAAACAAGTCTAAAGAACCAGCAAGCATACCTAGAAGCTCTACTGATCTTGCTTCATTAATTTACAAAGGAAAACATGCACAAATTAAGAATAAATATTTCTATTAAACCAAAAATCATGATTAATTCACCAAAGGTCTATTTTGACATAACAAGACAGCATGCACAAGTTGTGCACAAAACCGTAAATATTTTTAGCTACAAAAATCATCTAGTCAGTTTCTGATGAAAAGGAAAACAATTTATATAAACATATTTACTTCATAACTTTGTGCAAATTTTGGCATAGGAGCTAGTCATGACCAGAGACACAACATATCCAAAATTTAAATGCAGAGGATTTATAGTTTTTGAGTTATGGCAGATCTAGGCATTTCACAATCCTATTTTTCATGTTAAAAATATCCAGAATCGGAACTTGTGAGAATAACAAAAGTTGTAGTATTCTTCACAACGAATCCAACAAAATTGGTTTTGCAATTTTCTGAATTTTCTACGATTTTCTATGTAATTTACAAGAATCAGCAAAACTGCAACACTATTGAAGATGTAGTTTTGCGTCGGGGCCCCTGTAACTTTTCAAAGTCTCACACATCTGCCCTTAGATCGCACAAAACTCCCCGAAAAGACTTGGGGGCTTGCAATGGGGTCCCTGGCCGTGGGAGGCCGCGGGCACGCCAGAATTCCGGCAGCTCTGGCGGCTCTCCCGGCGGGGGAACGATGGTGGGGTGTGCGCATGCTCACCTAGGGCCTGGGTGTAGCTGGAGTTGGAGCGGGAAGCTCGCCGGCGTGGGGAATCGGCGGCGGCCGGCGGCGGTTACCGCGGCGGCGCGAGCTCCGGCGAGACTACGGCTCGGGGTGGACAACAAATGAACTGGGGGCGTCGAGTGCTACCTAGGGAAGGTGCTAGGGGCGCGGTTTGGAACGGGGATGACCGGAGGAGGCGGTGCTCCGGCGACGGCGGCAATGGCGTGGCGCGGCGCGGGGTGGTGTGAGGGAGGGGAGAAATTCGTCGGCCTTTATATAGCGCAGCTCGTTGTGACGGCGGGGTGACGATGAGGGCATCTCGCCATGCTACGGCGCCTCGACCGGCGCGCGTACGGCCGGCGCCGCGGATGGACCGGGGGTCCGCCGCGCGCACGGAACGCGTACGGCGCACCGGTGACGCGGGCCGAGGCATCTCGGGGGAGGGAGAGCATCGGGAGGCGGGGCTCGGGCGGTGCACGGCCTCGGGCGGTGCTCGGCCTCGGGCGGCGCGTGGGGGCGCGGACGCCGAGGGCGGCGGCGCGCAACGCGCGCGCGCGGCCGACGCGACGTCGCGGCGCAGAGCGCCCTCCTTTGTTCTTCTATTTTGCTGGTGCACTGTTTGAGTGAGATTTTCTCCAAAAATTTTAATAAAAGTTGATTAAGCTTTGAATACGAAAGTTGTGGATCTAGTCACCCTCTACAACTTTCAAAAAGGCTATAGGGGTTTTTCTCCACCGATTTTGAATTACACAGCTGCCAACTTTGAATGTCAACCTGATCGGCTGAACAGTAGATCCTGCCTTTGCAACCAATTTATCAAGCTTTTCCACTCAAAATTTGAAATGCCTATCTACATGAAAGTTGTGTCCCTCAACAAGATGGACAACTTTCATAAAGGTAGAATTTTAAGTGTTTAGGTGAATTTTGGATAACGCGGCAAAAGTTCCGGCAGACATCTATGGACACTAGGAGTCTTTGGCCAAGTCTTTGGCCATGGGTTGGCCCCACAAGTGTGTTTACTAGTCAAAAGGGGTCACTTGAGTAGGTTAGTGAGTTTTTCGAGGTGAGGGCCCAGGTTGACCGGCTGTTAGGGTTAATTAAAAACCTGGGGCGTCATAGCCTACCCCCCTTAAACGGAATCTCGTCCCGAGATTTGATTTGACAACGAAAAGATGGGCAGAAGAACTCACGGTTTTGAGATTGCTGGAAGCCCGGATACTTAGTGTTGAGGTAGTCCTCCGTCTCCCACGTTGCTTCTTCTTCCGTGTGATGACTCCATTGGATCTTGTACATTCGTACGGTTTGTCTTCGGGTCTTTCGCTCTTTTTGGTCTAATATTCTCAATGGGTGCTCGATGAGCGAGAAATCCGGCTCAATCCAAGCATTAGCTTCTGTGATGACTTCGTTCTCCGGCACAGGTATTCCCTTCTTCAATTGAGTTACATGAAACACGTTGTGGACTGCGGAAAACCGTTCTGGCAACTGGATACGGTAAGCCACTGGCCCATACTTCGATAACTTCATAGGGTCCAATGTAGCGCGGAGCTAACTTTCCCTTGACACCAAACCTTTGCACACCTTTGGTGGGGGACACCTTCAAATACACATAGTCTCCCACTTCAAAGTGTCGGGGTGCGGTTCCCTTGTCATGGTAACTCTTTTGCCCCATCTGAGCCATCTTCAAATTCTCTCTTATCACTTGCACTCTTTCTTCGGCATCTTTAACTAAGTCCGGACCAAAGAGTGTTCTCTCTCCGGCTTCTGACCAATTCAACAGAGTGTGGCATCTTCGTCCGTAAAGAGCATCGAACGGTGCCATCTTCAAACTGGCTTGATAACTATTGTTGTAAGAGAATTCTGCCAAAGACAAACACTTGTCCCAACTCTTGTCAAAGTGCAAGATGCTGGCTCGTAGCATATCTTCCAAAATCAGATTTATTCTTTCCGTCTGACCATCGGTCTGTGGATGATAACTGGAACTGCAAATCAGCTTGGTTCCTAAGCACTCATGCAATTGCTCCCAGAAACGAGCTACAAACTGAGTTCCTCTGTCACAGATTATAGTCTTCGGAATTCCATGCAAGCGAACTATGTGGTCCATGTACAACTCTGCATATTGCTGTACTGAATAAGTCGTATGCACAGCAATGAAGTGAGCGGTCTTGGTGAGTCGGTCTACGATTACCCAAATAGAATCTTTCTTTCTAGCCGTTAGGGGTAAACCCACAATGAAATCCATACTAATATCATCCCACTTCCACATGGGTATCGACAGGGGTTGGAGTACACCTGCCGATTTCAAATGGCTTGCTTTCATCCGGTGGCAAGTATCGCACTCGGCTACATACTTGGCTATATCCACCTTCATATTGGACCACCAGAAATTCTGTTTCAAATCTTGGTACATCTTGGTACTGCCGGGATGAATAGAAAATTTGTACTGGTGAGCCTCATCTAGGATGGTCTTCTTAATTTCCGGATCAACGGGGACCACAAGACGCTTCCCAAACCAGACCACATCCTGGTGATCTTTCTGGAAACAAGTATACTTGGGATCTCCCTCTTCTAGTTTCTGTTTGATGGTTTGTATGTCTTCATCATTGCGTTGAGCAATGACAATTCTATCATAAAGATTGGACTCTGCCGTTAAGGCATAAAGACTTCCTTGCGGTACCACTTCTAAGTTGAGCCTTCTCATTTATTCACATAATGGTTCACTAACTGGCTCCAACTCTAGGTGGCTGCAGTGATCTTTGCGGCTAAGAGCATCCGCAACAACATTCGCTTTGCCGTGGTGGTAATGCACTTCTAGGTAATAATCCTTAATCAACTTAAGCTATCTTCTTCGCCTCATATTCAACTCTGACTGAGTAAAGATGTATTTGAGACTCTTGTGATCAGTGAAGATGTTACAACGATTACCCATCAGATAATGCCTCAATATCTTGAGAGCATGGACAACAGCAGCTAACTCAAGATCGTGGGTAGGATAATTGAGCTCATGAGGTCGAAGTGCCCGTGAAGCATAGGCGATGACTCGGCCTTCTTGCATAAGGACACAGCCGAGACCCGTGCCTGATGCGTCACAGAAGACTTCAAACGGTTTGGAATTATCCGGTTGCACTAGCACTGGGGCTGAGGTTAAATGTTGACTCAAGGTGTGGAAGGCTTCCTCACATGCTTCGCTCCACATGAACTTCACTCCTTTCTTGAGTAGTTCAGTCATAGGCTTGGCGATTCTAGAGAAGTTAGGAATGAATCGACGGTAGTATCCCACCAATCCTAGGAAACTGCGAATCTGGTGTACGGACTTGGGTGGTTTCCAATCCATCACTTCTTGAACTTTGCTACGATCTATGGAGATACCATCTTGGGAAATGGTGTGCCCTAAGAATTTCACACTTTTCAACCAGAATTTGCATTTGCAGAACTTAGCACAAAGCTTATGATCTCGCAAATACTGAAGGACAACTTGGAGGTATTTGGCATGTTCTTTCTCGCTTTTGGAATAGATGAGAATATCATCAATAAGACCACGACGAATTTATCGAGCTCTATCATAAACATAGAGTTCATGAGGTACATGAAGTAGGCTGGGGCATTCGTGAGACCAAAAGACATTACCAAGAAGTCGTAAAGACCATAACAAGTGGAGAAGGTGGTTTTAGGAATGTCACGAGGTCGAATTTTGATTTGATGATAACCAGAACGAACTTTGGCTCCAGCCAATTGATCAAAAAGAACATCGATTCGGGGAAGAGGATATTTGTTCTTGATTGTGACTGCATTGAGCGGTCGGTAATCCACACACATTCTCAAGCTACCATCTTTCTTTTTGACGAAAAGAGCGGGGCAACCCCAAGGAGAAGAGCTCGGGCGAATATAACCCTTATCTAACAGTTCCTAGAGTTGAGTTTTCAGTTCGGCTAATTCTTTGGGTGGCATGCGATAAGGTCTTTTGAAAATGGGTGCAGTACCCAGTTGGAGTTCGATTACAAACTTGACATCTCTGTCTGGTGGCATACCAGGCAACTCATCAGGAAAGACATCCGGATACTCACACACTACTGGAATTTCGTCAAGAGGGGAGATAATGGTCACATAGGCACAAGAGTCGGTACCGTCCTTGAAAGGTAGGTACAAGGTAGTGTGCCCGACCGTAGGTGAGTTGATCTCTACGACCCTATCTGATATATCTAGAACCACCTTATGTTGGGTCATCCACTCCATACCCAAGATAACATCCATGCTTCCCGATTTTATTGTTATGAGATTAGATGGAATAACCTTACTCCCTAACCTTAAAGGAACTCCGAAAGTTACTAGGTGAGAAGAGATGTTTCCACCTATTGTGGTAATTTTATAAGTCGATTTGGTTTGCATTCCTTTTAGACCCAATTTGCCTAATAGATTCTCACTTATGAAACTATGGGTGGCTCCCGAATCAAATAAAATCTTAACAGGGGTGTTGTGGATAGAGAATGTACCCGTGAGCACTGAAGCTCCCTCTGGAATATCACTCATGGTGGTGAACTTCAGCTTGCCTTGGCGTACTTGCACCATAGGCTTCTTAGCCGAAGTGTCAGACTTGTTTCCTGCTCCTTGATTTTGTGGGTTGGGCTTGATCTGCCTGGGCCTGGGACACTTGCTGATGTAAGGCCCCGGCTGACCACAATTGAAGCAATGACGATCACCAATGTTGCGAGGAGGTGCATTAGGCTTTGGAGCCTACTGCTAAGCATTGCGAAATTGGAAGTTCCCTGCGGGTTTGCTCTGGGATGGCTTCATCGTCCAGCATCCAGTTGAAGATTGTTGGGATGGGTTTGGGGCGCTCTTCTTTACAAAGCGAAACTTTTTACTAGTTCCGCTGCCCAGAGCAAAACCAGACATCCTCTTTTTGTCCCCGTGGGCCTTCTTCATAGCATCCTCTTGGGAGATAGCCTTGTTCACTAACTCATAGAAGTTCGCGGGCTCGAGCAGGTTTAGTCGCTCGTACAACTTGCCATCTAGCCCGTCGCGGAATCTCTCCATCTTCTTTGCATCAGTGTCAACGTGCTGCCCACCATACTAGCACAAGCTGTTAAACTTCTGGGCGTAGCGGTACACTGTGTCGGACCCCTGCCTGAGGGCTAACAGCTCCCTCATCTTCCTATCCATAAGTCCCTTGGGAATGTGGTGACTCTTGAAGGCTTGCTTAAACTCATCCCAAGTTACAGCGTGCCCTCGCTGCATCGACTTGAAATGGTCCCACCACATCAAAGCTTCTCCTCGCAGTTGCAGAGCTGCGAAGTTGGCTATGTTCTCCTCAGAGCAAGGCAGCACAAAGGCCGAGAACTTTGCCTTGATGGCCTTGATCCAAGCTTCAGCTTCCAAGGGGGTCTTCCGCCTTGGAGAAGGTCGGTGGCTTCATCACGATGAACTGAGCATACGTGGTGACCTGATTAGGCCCCTCGTGGTTGGCCTCGTGTGGCGGCCCTCGGTTCATCTGCTGGGCGATCTGCTGCTGCGTGTGCAGGATCTGACGCAGCACCTCGGTTTGTGTGGCCATGAAGGCCTCTGAAAGCGTCATGGGCGGGGGTGGCAGAAAGTCACCGCTACCGCTCGCTCCGAACCCATTGGGAGAGCTCCGCGTGGTTCCCACCATCTGAAATGCGAGCCTTGTTAGTTACATAACCAAAAGCTTATTCGAAATGATGACAAGCATGATCATACATAACCACAACTCATTAGCATTCATATGATGATGACAGCAACAGTCGAAAGGTATCACGTAGCCAACCAGAATTTCTAGGATCGTTCTTCGACATAGTTAGGAAATGCGATCGCTCGAATAACACGAGCTAACATTCACTCTCGGGGCAATTTCTGCCACTTTGGTTGCCAACGAAGGTTTGACCAGCGAGCACTTAATTGTTGGGCGGACGAGTGACGCCCTTAGAAATGCTTTGGTTTACTAATGCTTATGTGAAATGCAAGATTTGACCAGCGTGGTCATTGAAACGGTTTATTCAAGAATCCGGCAATCATACGCAATAAAACTTCAACTTCTAAGTGAACAAGCGAATTTCAATTAAAACACCACATGCTTAAGCATTCATTATTACAACAAGATGGAACAAGGTCCAAGGACATTATAGGACTCGAATTTGAAAACACCACAATACGACAAGGTTACAAGCAGTTACTCTGCACGAAGACGTGCTAAAAAGTTAACTACTCCAAACATCTCGAAGATAACACCATAGGATCGACATCTTCTTATTCTCGCTGCCGACAACCTAGTTGCCCACCAAAGCACCACTGTCCGTAGGCGAAGCTGGGGGAGTCGGCAACGGTGGTCCTGCCTGGCTCGTCTGATCCAGACCAGACAGATCCTGCTGCTCCTCCGGGTGTGCCTGTACTGGGGGCAATGGCTGCAAGGCCACTATAGCCTGCAAGGCTGCCACCTGTACCTCGGCCTCCTCCACCTGCTGCTGCGTATCAGCAATGTTCTGAAGTAGCGTCAACCTCTCAATCTCATACACATCAGCATTCTCCTCTAGGGTATGATTCTCCGCCTCCAGATCTACAATCCTTTGCAGGCGGTCGCCTCTCTCTAGCTCTAACTGGAATCTCCTAGCACGCAGCCTGTCATTCTCCTGCTTGCATCCGAGTAAGTGTAAAGTTCGGTGCCGATGTCTTGTTGATAGCCGCCGCCAATCTCGCCTAGATGCCTCCAAACGCTGCCCGATAATCGCTGCTGTATTATAGCGCAGCCCCTGAAGTGTGAAAACCACGTTAAGACAGCGAGCTAGCGTCTGAGTGACATCCAACGGCTCCGCTAGTGTCAACAGCTCCCGTAGGTGATCCATACGGTCCAGCCATGCTGGGTCGTGAGGACTCACAGCAGGAAACAGCCCAAATGGAGAGAGAGCTACCACAGTGGGATTGTGGTCACAGAAGTCCGTCAGCACTCTGAGGGCTGCTGACTCAACGGCCTCGTGGGTAATGAATCCCTAGTAGATAAAACTCAAGTCGAACTAGTCGGCGTGGTCCGGGTGTGGTAGAACAGTGACGATCACCCTGCAACAGGGAACGCCATAGCGCTCGAACTCGGACACCTCATAAGTCGTTGGTGTGAGGTAGCCTGCGGCACTGAGTGCTTCCCACGCAAGACATGGAAAACCCTCCCAGTGCAACCCGTTGGTACGGATCGTACCGTCAGCGTCGAACTCGTGAAACATGGGGAATGCCATCTGTACAAAAATGTAACACATGTCAGGTCTCAAGGAGAACGGCATGTCAAATGGTGAAGTTCTGGCAGCTGTGAATGAAAATTCATAACCAAAAATCCAGAACCCTCAAAATCTTTCCCCAAGTTTCCCGACTACTAAAAAAGTTCTATTACACACTTTAGGTTTTCAAGGTTGAGCTTGAATCAAGGAAAACAAGGTGGTCGGATACAAGACCTAAATGTTCCTAGCAAAGTGTAAACCTAAACCGAAAGAAGCAAGATCGAAACTTGCGACTACAAGCTAGACTGGTTAAGGAGCAACTGTTTTTAACAAACTGGTTTAATTAAATCTAGCACAAGGTACAACAAGGTGAACAAGCTTTTTCAAAATTTTGGCAGCATGACAACTAAGCATGAGAGGTACTCTAGTTTATAAAAAGCACACACTAGCAAAATCTTCCTTAGAGCGCATGTGGAAATTTAGTTTTGGGTCCATTTTAGTTGTTTCGATTTTTAATATGCATGCAAGACGTCCTATCCGACCTCACATGGCAATCAAGCCAAAAATCGAAGTTAGTGCCGGTGGCAAGGCTTTTATTCGTCTCTCCCTATAATATCTAGTCGAGAGCTATAAGGTACTCGCTTAACGACTAACGAAGCGCTGTTATGTACCTGCAGAAAACGAACCTTACGTGCCAGCACGTCACGAAAGCGTCCACATACATTACCGTTCACTATAGAAACGGCATCCATGCGTTAAGCCGCTGCATGGACAGCGTCCAACCTCAGACACCCTTCGTTTGAATGGAGTGTATCCTTGCCTGGCATGATCGACATGCGGAATGCACACATATGAAACACGTGGCGACACACAACTCATAAATAGACGCGAAGATGGGATCCGTGGAATGGATCACTCCATCAACCCTCGCAATTCCCGTGATGCGGCACAGCACACGTATAAAACACGTGGCTCATCTAGTTTGGTTGTGCAAGAAAGTAAGTCTGACATAAAGTAATGTGCTGGAAGTTAGCAAAATAAACCATAGGTTGATTAAGCCACCTGAAAGAACCAAAATTTCCCTCTAGGGCCTCTCGGTCTAGTTTATCCTTAGCGGACCAACGTATTTTGGAAAATCAAACAATCTTAGCAAATTTTATTCAAATACCAGTGATTAAGTTTCTTAATTAATCTCTGGTGCATATAATTGCTCTGATGCCAACTGTGACATCCCGCCCAGGAAAATACCGTACTATCGCCTAAACCAATCCACTTTGGTCATTAAGTGATAATAAAGTATCATCCTGTCATTAGTCGCCGGGTTAACACCCAGTAAATCACTTGAATAGCAACAAGGATCGACTTATATGCATTAAACTCACTCGAAGGCGAGTCCACATATACAACATCATTAACATGCAAATTTGTACCCCGAAAGATTTAATTATTACAAACCGAAGTTTTTGCCATAAAGAAGTAGTTCAGAGATTTTGAAACAGCGGAATAAACTAACGGGAAGCGGCAACACCACGGGAGGCCATCCATGATGCTCTCAGTAGTCGTCCTCCACCCACTCCAGCTCCCAGCCGGGCGGGATTTCTCCGGGCCACACATCACCGAAAGCATTACCTGGATCAACATATTATAGCAAGGCTGAGTATACTAATACTCAACAAGACTTACCCGTCGGTGATAACTACTTCACCAACTCTAGACATGAAAGGCTTTTGGCCACTGAGTTTCTTTTTGCTGAAAAGTAACAAAGAGTATGTCCTTACTTTCAAGATTTCAGCACAAGTTCTAGTGGGTTTAATCTTTACTAAATTAGCCATCTAGTACAGACAAAGTTGTACAATACAATTAATCAAGCATAGTATTCATCAACTTCCATCATTAGGGATCTCATGGCTAGTGGAGTAAGCAGTCTCAGATAACGGTGAGAGGCCGACAATCGATTGATTTAAACCTTGCAAGGTAGACCTAAACACACGGTAGGCTGCCCCCGCAAGGACAACTTCCCAAGCAGTTCCCAAAAATCCTCGGGTTGGGATCGAATCTTACAGTCTTTGGTGCAGGCTATCCGACATACCCCGCGAGGCACCCGGAATCACCGTACACCACCGGTAGCTAGCCGTGAGATGTATCCCAAGAGTAGTAATAGTAGGATCCCTCGCCGCCTCATTAAGGTACTAGGCTTACCGGTCACATTCCCGACAAGTGCTTAGTACGTTCAAACACTTAACCCACAATAGCCATTGGACCGGAGCCCAAATCCCATGCTCTTACCACATGAGCAATCCAATTAAGGATACATTGTGATTCCTATCTAGGAACCTATTCTCGCGAGTGAGGTCATCACCCGACTTGTTATTTGGGTTTGGTATATACTTACATGTGCTAGAAACAGCTGTTAATAAAACTTAACCAACTAAAATGTTGACTTCCTTATTAATCATCAGCTTCCTCCAAAAAGCCTTGCATGTTGTTTATAGAATTATTCCCTTGTTGAGTACGACATGTGCTCATGCTTGTTGTTCTTTATATTGCATCTACACCACCCGGCTACTGCTCAGATGGACGTTTTGAGGATTTCCCTATAGATTTCGATGGGTTTTAGGCGTTTGTTCTCCAGTCAGCTGCCTGTGGAGGACTTCTGCGTGTGTTTACTTTTCCACTATTACCTACTCGAACGGTTGTTAGTTTAGACATTCGGTCATGTAATAACTGTTTAATACTCTCTTTCGTTTTACACTGTGTTTTGGTATTCACTGAGTCGATGCATGTGTGTAACTTGATCCTGGCGCACATGTATTCTTGCATTCGGATTTGCCCTTAAATACGGGTGTGACAATTGAAACAGAGATAGCCTCGCTCACTAAAAGGGAAGTGTTTTCTGATGTATTACTGAAACCTTCCAATGTTAATCCTGTTGGATTTAAGTGGGTTTTCATCCGAAAACGAAATGAAAACAATGAAGTTGTGAGATATAAAGCGAGACTAGTTGCTCAGGGCTTCACACAAAGGCCCGGCGTTGATTTCAACGAAACCTATTCTCCAGTTATGAGTGGTATAACTTTTAGATATTTGATATCTCTGGCAGTACAAAATCGTCTATCTATGCAGTTGATGGACGTAGTGACCGCATACTTATATGGGTTATTGGATTCTGATTTATACATGAAAGTTCCTGATGGAAATAATATACCAGATCCTGAGGCAAATCGCAACAAGTTTTGTGTTAAGTTGCAGAAGTCATTATATGGCTTAAAGCAATCAGGCCGAATGTGGTACAATAGGTTAAGTGTGTTCCTTAAGAATAAGGGATACATAAAAAATGATAATTGTCCATGTGTTTTCATTAAGAAAACTACAACTGGATTTTGCATTGTATCTGTCTACATTGATGATATAAACATCATCGGCAATGAACAAGATATCAATGAAGCACGTCAGCATTTAAAGCGAAGTTCGAAAAGAAAGATTTGGGTCAAACCAAATTTTGTTTAGGCCTACAGCTTGAACATTTACCATCTGGGATATTCTTATACCAAGGTGCCTATATCCAGAAAATGTTGGAGAAATTCAACATGGATAAAGCCTACCCATGTAATACTCCTATGGTGGTGAGATCTTTGGACAGGATGAGGATGAAAAGATTTTGGGACCTGAAGTTCCTTATATAAGTGCCATTGGAGCGTTGATGTATCTTGCTAATAGTACCCAGCTAGACATTGCATTTGCAGTGAATCTACTAGCAAGACACAATGCAGCTCCAACGAAATGACATTGGGACGGGGTTAAGACCATATACAGGTATCTTAACGGCACTAGAGATCTTGGATTGTTCTATCAAAGAAATCCAGATCAGAATCTTTTAGGCTATGCAGATGCAGGCTACCTATCTGATCCCCATAATAGCAAATCCCAGACATGCTTTGTCTTCATGAATGGTGGAACTGCTATCTTTTGGAAATCATCCAAGCAAACTTTAATATCCACTTCCACTAACCATTCTGGGATCATTGCATTATATGAAACATCACGAGAATGTGTGTGGCTTCGCAGAGTGGTAGGTCACATATTGAAATCATGTGAAATTGGTTCACTTGATGCACCTACCATTATCTTTGAAGATAATGTTGCTTGTGTTGCACAAATGGAATCAGGTTACATCAAGAGTACCTTGACCAAACATATTGCTCCCAAATTATTCTATCCCCACGAGCTAAAAAAGAACAGGGAAATTGAGATTCTGCAAACTAAGTCATGTGATAATCTCGCTGATTTATTCACAAAATCTCTACCATATTCATTGTTCCATAAATATGTTGATGGACTTGGTATGAGGAGATTTAGAGACTTGCGGAAATCTGGGGGAGTACATATGAAAAATTAATCCTTTGTGCATCGTATTGTACTCTTTTCTTTATATGAGTTTTACTTTGATGATTTCTCATATGAAGTTTTTAACGAGGCAATGTCAGCATTATGTATGCTATATCATCTTATTTTTCCCCATAGGGGTTTTTTAGAGATGATATTTTAAGGGCATACACATGATTATCATGGTGTTTTCTCCTATATTTTCCCATCGGGGTTTTAAGGAGTTTTATCCTGATATATCAATGCATATCTAAGTTTTTCCCACAGGGTTTTTCAAGATTAAATATTATGATGAACATGGAGTGTCTAGAAGATAATTGATCAGGGAGAGTATTGAGAATATTTCATATTCTAATGATCAATTGCAGTTACTGTATTCCCACGAAGGGGCGCGTGGGAACGTGACCTCCCAGAAACCGACGTCTACCGCCATGTATAAATAGTGGATACTGTTCATCAATATAGATAATGATTTTACTGTTTACCATTACTGTTCCCGTTTTACACTTAACCAACTTAACGGCCGAACGGAACGGCGGCATGTGGCCTCGCGGCCGTAAGGCCGTTGCGCTGAGCCGCTGACGAATCGGACCCCAAAGCCCCAGCCCAGCGACCGCGCGCGCGCACGCCGCTGGAGCCGCGGGGGGCGCGCGGGTCGAAGGCGAAACGCTGCTCCCCCGTGCGCGCCGCAGCCGCGGACCCCGCCCCGCGCCTGTTTGACGGCTGTGGTGCCGCGCAGCGAGGCAGCCGGCTGCCGGCAGGCGGGCACGTCCCCAGCGCCGGCACGTCAGCGGCGTTGGCAGTGACGGGCTGACGAGTAAGCAAGCGCTCCGGTCCTTGGAAACGAGTTGTCGAGTCGGGGGTAGCTGCCCGCTGCTCGGCTGCACTGCACCCGTCGCTCTCCGGCGGTTGGACCGTCGTTTTCTCCCTGTACCGCAGCCTCTCTTTTCTCTTCTTCCATCCAGAAATCAAGAGCCTACTATCGACATCGATTTGCTTAACAACGCAAGAGATTTGCTTAAACTAGTGTCAGGTGGCATCTTACTCCCGCCGTTCGGGAATAGTTGACGCTCCCGACTAGAATATATTTTTCCTTCAATACAGATGAGGTAAGTATTTGACCACAATTATACTTTTATTTACCATGCATGTTTGACCTGAGAGGTTTTGCTCCCTGACGAGTTTTGCATGTCTCAGTCAACGAGTTTTTTTTTTTACAATTATGTTTTCTATTGGCCGTCACTGATCCAGTACCATCGACCAGCAGTGTACTCACCGAAGACGATCAGTCACCGACCAAGCCAACAGTAAGAATGCTCATCGAGTCGTTGTATCACACAATTTTCCCCAGAAATTCCGTTTGAAAAAAACAATTCTGCTTACACCAATTAGTATACACACAACTACTCAAGAATGTCACTCTACAAATCAATCTAATTTTGACGAACCTACTACCTATGCAGCTATGCTTTGTGCAACAATGAACCCAAAAAAAAAGAATGCCGCTCTCCTACACTCCTTTTGTGTACACACAGCTGACAGTACAGGATGAGCTATCAGAAACTGGACGCAGCAGCGCCAGCAAATGGCGCGAACCACAGGTTCGCCTCGTCCATGTTCATCAGGTCCTGCAGGCCGTCCCACACTAGCTGCTCATCTCCCGCTCCGTCCGCGCCGCCCATCCGCCACTCCCCCGGCGCCGCCGCCGAAGCGGCGTCCGCGCTGCTCGGCGGCCGACGGCGTCCGCGTCGCGGTCCCTGCTGCGGATAATTTTTTACATTAACCTTTTTTAAAAATTATTTTTATAAATAACCCCGGGGAACATTTTTTGCACCGGGTAACCCTTTGGCCGCGCGCGCGCGCCGCGTGGCGCGCGCGCGGCCACCGCCGCGCCACATGCGGCGCGCGCGCGGCCCGCCACGCGGCCGGCCGGCCGCGCGCGCGCGCGCGGTGTGGGCCCGGGCTTGCCGCGCCACATGCACCGCGCGGCGGGGGCGCGCGCCACCGCGCCGCGCGCGCGGCGCCGGGTCAAGAGGGCCCGCACGGCCCCCTTCTTCCTCCTCCTCCTCTCCCTTTCTTCTCCGGCCCCGAGCCGCCCCGCGCGCACGGCGCGCGCCGCCGGCCGCCGCCCCCCCCATTCCGGCCCCAAATCGGTGGATTTGGGGTGGGAAAAGTGGGGGGAATTTGTTCCCCGTGTCCTTGTGAAGGTATTGACCTACTTCTCTCCCTCTCGTTACCGTTGCATTGTGTAGATCGAGTAGATGTTTGTGACCTAGGGTTAGGTATAGAAATTTGAAATTTAGACGAAATGCAATTGTTTTTAATGGAAATGATGATTAGTTCATACGCAGTAGTTTCTCTGCCCGTGTTATTGACGTGTAGAACTTGTTGCATGAATCGATTTAATGATATTATTGATGTCAAATGTTTAGGGTAGTTGATAATGGGTGTAGCTATTATATGGAGGCACGTTTATTGGGGGTAATACCTAACAATTTTGTTGAATAACAAAATATGCATTTATATATATATATAACTAATCGAGATGGATATAATTTTTGTTGAACACAATTCTAATTTTTCATGTATATTTATAATAAATATCTATTGTAGTACTATATAGTTATTAAACAAGTTATAAATTTTGTAGATGGACCGTTTAGTTCGCATGTTTCATGGGGGCGTAGTTAAAGAAAATGGAGAGTTTGAGAATATGACAGAGTTGGTAGAAACATTTGATGGTCCGCCAAGCTTTAAGGATGTAGTTGATTGTGCAATGGTCAACTATGGAGTTGGAATGCATGAGTTGTCATTTAGAGGTCGTTTTGATTGTGGGAAGGCTAGAGCTCATTATGTGTTGATGAGCTTGTCAAGTGAAGAAAATTGGAATCAGTATAAGAAGGTAGTTGGTCAAGCTAATGTGTCATGTCTGGAGGTTGCGGTAGATATTACTCGTGGGCCTAGTGGTAATGTTTACATGAATGAGAAAGTGCCGTTTGAGGTTCTAAAAGGTACACAAGAGTCTACAATTTTAGAGGAGGACTTTGGTTGTAGGGAACCTAGTCTGGATGTTGGGATGGTGAATGATGATTTTCCTAATGATTGTTTTGAGTGGGAGGAAGAAACCATGGACGATGATGATATATCTGACAGCTCTGAAGAAGGTGATTATGAAGATGAGTCTGATGAGGAGCATGCGGAAGAGCAAAATGATGCCAATGCACATGCGGCTGAAGCACTCCTTGGTTTAAGTGAGGTTAACTTGGATGGTGTTCAACATGATTATGTTGCAGGACCCTCGGTGAACCATAGAACCTTTGAAAGGGAAGTGCACATAAGTAGGCCGCCAGTGAAAACTACAAATGGTGAAAGTGAAGAACATGTACCTAGGTTGCCGGACAACACTAGAATTGGTGAGAGTGCTGGACAAAACACCCAAGCTCAGTACCAATTTGGAATCCCTTCTGTTCGCAATGACAGAGACTTGAGTAGGATCGATAGAGCCATTTGTGATTCTACTAGGTTGTTCACAGAAGGAATAATTTTTACCAGTGAGCCTGAGATACATGAGAAAATGATGTTTGACTCCCTGGATGAACTTAAGTTTTTCTTGTCTGACTATGCAGTGAAGCATTATAGGCCTTTCACTGTGGTCCATTCGGACAGGAATCTTAGGTATGAAGTAATGTGCAAACAAGGGTGCATGTGGCGTGTATGGGCACGGCTGCAGAGAGGGACAGGGAAATGGAAGATTACAAAGGTTGTGGGACCTCACACATTTCGGTCGAGTCGGGTGAAGGGGAGTTCACGCACAATTGATCGCAAGTTACATTGGAAGGTGTATCTTAGGCGTTGTTCGTGAGAATAGTGAGGTGACGGCCAGCAATTTGATAGAGCAGATATTGATGTTTGCTGGATATCGTGTGAAGTATTCTAAGGCATGGCGGGCTAAACAACATGCAATTGCCTTGCTATGGGGCGATTGGAAAGAGTCATATGCAAAAATTCCAAGGGTCTTGAGAGCCATGAACCACTTCAATCCTGGGGTTAAATGGTTCCCTTACATGACCGGTTCTCGTGTTCTCGACGGTTGTGTTTTGAAGCCCGTCCTTCTACGTGTTTTTGGTGCTTTCCACAATGTAAAGTGGCTTTCCAACACTGTCGTCCGGTGATACTTGTAGACGGAACCTTCTTGACCGGCAAGTACAGAGGTACACTCATGATGGCGATTCTTGTAGATCCCGAACGGCAACTTGTGCCTTTAGCTTATGCCTTGGCGGAGAGTGAGAATGACGACGAGTTGGTCATGGTTCATGAGGCTCCTTCGCATTAACGTACTTGGTCCAACGCGACGGTATGTATGATCTCGATCGGCACCATGGTCTCATCAAATGTGCGAGCGACCACCGGATGGGTATCCACCACTTGTTCATCGGTGGTGCATTAGGCACTTTGCCGCCAATTTGTGGCGTCGTCAAAAGAATAAGGAGGTAATAGGACGGTTGAAGTTGCGGCATCGGTACATACGAGAGGACGATTTAAGGAACTGCACAAGGACTTAGTTAAGAACTTGAACGAGGAAGCTAAAGATTGGTTGGAGTATGAAATGGAGGATAAGGACAAATGGGCTCAAGCATATGATGCCGGGGGTATGCGTTGGGGTATCATGACAACAAACTATTCTGAAAGTTACAATAACATATTTAGAAGAATAAGAAGTAGACCCGTCGCGGGGATCATTGAATACTCATTTGAAAAATGCAATGAATACTTTTTGAAAAGATGGCGGATTGCACATGATTTGTTGGACAATGGCTGTAGAATTGGATCCTTTGCAGATCTGTGAACCAACATGCAGAAGCATACGGTCCAGACAGAATGATTTATTCTATTCGAGGTTCCTCTACTACTAATGTTGGAGGGGAGAGTCATGGCGGTCGACACTATAGGGTGGACCTCCGGGCCGGTACTTGCACCTGTAACGGTCCTCAATTGTTGCATCTTCCTTGTTCTCACTTGATGACAGCTTGCACTGCTAGAGGTCTAGACTATGAAAATGCCATGTACATGTCTCCTTTGTTCTTTAGAGAACACACAATTAAGATTTGGGAATCCAGCTTTGAGTCGTACCTTGACCCGTCACAATGGCCGGAATATGATGGCCCAGAGTACGTGCCACTGCCGTCTTTGAAGAAATTGAAAAAGGGTAGGAGGCAAAAGAAGCGTTTGAAAGGGGACATGGACACGTGTCAAGGAAGGTTTGCCGCTGATTATGATATGGGTGATTTTGAAGCTGATGCAGACAAGATGACGTATCTTTGCTCAAAATGTCACAAAGAAATTAAAAACTGCAAGTGTCGGAAAAGAAAATCGAAGGGCAAGAAAAAAGCAACGGGGACAAATAGAAGGATGGGTGGTTCCAACTGTAGGGTAGGTGTCATGGTAGTACTTTAGTAGATGAAAAATTATGAAATTTTGTATGCAAGTTAAATATTTTTATATTTCTATATACTTACCTTCAATTTTTAATTATTGTTACTAACTACAAGTACATTTTTTCAGGATGGCGCACCCAGTGTACCCGCTCCTTGAGGCTGCATATGATGGCAGCCATCGTGCACACCTTCTGGCCGACCTTCACGAGGTATTTACAAAAGCCTGAACTTAAGATCCAAATTTATTAGTTATTGTACCTCCTAGTTGTGTTTATTATGTAATAGTGTTAATATGTGAGCTAAGCATATTTCTTGCATTTTGAGGACTAGACATTGCTAATGTTGTAATTATTGAATTTTATTGTTTTTCAGGACTTGAACCCGTTGAGGGTGCGAGAGCACTTTCCACTTCCTTGGGACGAGAGATACGCCCCGTACTTGGCTAGAGCGGGGTTCTTGGACATTGCTTTGGTCGTGGTTCGTGGGTTGCCTGTGATGGACGGGCCGTTGTTGTCGGCCTTGGTGGATCGATGGCGTCCGGAGACCCACTCTTTCCACCTACCGTGCGGAGAGATGACAGTGACCTTGCAGGATACCGCCATGATCCTTGGTCTTCCACTTGAGGGGCTGGCAGTGAGTGGGATCATTCAAAGTGCTGGTTGGCGAGACATGGTTGAGTTGCACATTGGGGTGAGACCATCAGATGCTGATGAGGGGGATGCGTCGAAGAAGACCTCCGGAGTGAACACAGTTTGGTTGAGGCAGCACTTCACCGTTTGCCCCCAGGGAGCTCCTCAGGCTGTTGTAGAGAGGCACGCACGTGTGTGGCTTTGGCACTTTGTTGCCACGTTCCTGCTACCAGATGCTGCGGGTAACACCGTTTCTTGGATGGTTCTCCCACTTTTGGGTCAGGACTGGGACAATATCCGTGGCTACAGTTGGGGTTCGGCGGTTTTGGCATGGCTGTATAGGCAGCTATGTGATGCTTGTAGGCGGAGTGGACGGGACGCGAACCTTGGTGGATGCGCTTACCTCCTGCAGATTTGGATTTGGGAGTGTCTTCCAGTAGGCCGACCACACCGCGGGCCAGTTGAGGTACATACAAATCTTTTGTTATTTATTCATGTAGACTTATATTCATGAATTATTAATCTTTCAAAATTTGGTTATATTTTGCAGGCTTGGAATCGGCAGGATTCTCAACCCACTTTTGCGTTTGTGTGGAAGACAGCGACAGCGGTACGTGGTCCTCCGGGAAGGAGGTACAAGTTCTACACAAACGAGTTGGACTGTCTTACTCAGGCACAGGTACAAGCCCATGTCCACTAGTTCGTGTTCAATTTGTAAATTTTGTGTCATCACATTTTCTCTAAACATGTTGTATGTTTGTAGGTTGAGTGGCTAACGTACGACCGCGACTTTCCTCAACACGTCCAGTTCTCACCCATGTGTTACTATGTTGTCGAGTGGCATTTGCCAAACAGGGTGCTACGCCAGTTTGGGAGGCTTCAGCCTTCGCCTCCAGAGCGTGTGTCCACCGTTCCAGCCTTGCACAAGTAAGAAACCAACTCGATACATTTTCCATGACTCTCATATGGCATAAGTTGCTTTGTAAATAATGTGACAAGCAATTTTGGTATTTCAGGGTGAACAGGCAAAAAAGATACAAGGAGAATGATTGGACGGTGAAGCATGCTAGGTACCTGGACCTTTGGAACAATCGCCAGAGGATGGATCATGAAGATGGTGCCGGTTGGCGTCCTGGACCACATAGAGAGTACATGAGGTGGTACCATACCTCTACAAGAACCAAGATCAAGCCAGCTTTGACGGATGAGCACATTGAAGATGCCCCCTCAGACTCCGACGACGACATAGCGGATGAGTACGACACCCTGACACGTGTGGGCACACAGCCAAAGCGAGCACCTTTGCACGATTACTTGGTAAATTTATCCCAAGCCAATGTTGTTTGATCACTTCGGTTTCTAATAATTTGTATCTATAATAAGATTTTTTTTGTAGGGACAACAACTTGCAAGGCTTGCAAATGAGGCGGGAGTGGCTATGGAACATGCAAGTGCTTCCGAAGGTGGAGCCCTACGCAACTTTGCGAGAGGTAGTATTACTTTTCAAAAACTCGAATGCTTAAGTTTATCCATATTTTGAATATGTCTTCAATTTGTACCAATTGCATGTTGCGAGAGGGTCGGAGGAGCTGCAGGCGTATGGCAATGAAGTTGAACTGCATAGCGGCTCCAGATGTTGTCCACGGCGGCAATGTTCAGGCCACTTCTTCAGGATCCCGCCGTACTCCAGTTCACCACGGGGCTAGAAGCTCGACAAGGACCCCATCTCGAAGCACTGCTCGCACCGCGTCGGCATCAGCAGGTCGTGTTGTTGCTAGTGGCAGCCGTGGTCGTGGTAAGGAAATCGCCACCCCTGAGCCCAGTGATGAGGACGATGGAGACTCCTCCTCCTCCTCACCTGCAGCTGGTAGTGAGCGTGGAGACCCCACGTACGTCTCAGAGATTCCGATGGACGTACTGTTTGATGCCCCACCCGCAACTCAAACACAAGGATAGTCGACGAGTCAGGTAATGAATCTAAAAATTTCCTTCCAAGTCAGCATTTGATAATACCTTGCTCTTCTATAGTGTTTTGTCCAACTTTTGCAGCCTCGCCTACCTCCTGTGAAGAAAGCCCACGGCCGTCGTCCACGTGAGCCCGCTGAAGTTGGGAGTGCCAACGTCTTGGACACAGAACCGGGGAGGGAACGCCGACCTAAACAAATTTTCAGCACCGACGACCAAATCCGCCGCCGTCGTTGATCGTATGGATGATATGTGATGTTTGTGTGTGCCGGACTATGTCGGAGGCATGTCTACGCCTTAGGATGTTGAACTGTGTGTGCCGGACTTTGTCGGACCATGTGTTGGCCTTAGGATGTTGAACTTAAGCACTTTGTGTGATGTTTGTGTGCCGAACTATGTTTGAATGTACGCACTTTGTATGAAACTATGTTTCCTGCATGGGAAGTGTCCCCATATTGGCTTCTGGATGAGTGGATGAGTTCTGTTGATTTCCTGCAGGTGCGTCGAGTTGAGAGGGCAGCAGAAACCAGAACAATCTTCTGTTTCTGGCTGGCAACAGGCTTGCCGCGCCATGCGCGCTGGTGCGGCAACATGTGCCTGCCGCGCCATCCCCTACGGCGCGGCAGTCCTGGCAACTTGGGTGGCACGGATGGCGACCTCCACCCCGGCGGCGCCGCGCCACGGGGGCTTGGCGCGACAGGCACATGTTGCCGCGCCGACGCGCCTAGCGCGGCAAGAGTGCGTTGCCGCGCTTATGTTTTACAAAATCCGAGCGCTCCCTCGACCAAAGTTGAAGTTTGGCCGGTGGCGCGGCAACACGAGCCTCGCCGCGCCATGCGCGACGGCGCGGCAAAGCGGCCCCGCCGCGCCATGCGGTGTGGCGCGGCGGAGCTCCTCCGCCGACGTCACCGTGCATCTACGCGTGACCGGCTCGCCGCGCCACACCGCATGGCGCGGCGGGGGCGCTTTGCCGCGCCGTCGCGCATGGCGCGGCAGGCTCGTGTTGCCGCGCCACCGGCCAAACTTCAACCTTGGCCGAGGGAGCGTACTGGATTTTGTAAAATTTAAGCGCGGCAACGCACTCTTGCCGCGCCAGGCACCATGGCGCGGCAACGTTATGCTGTCGCGCCGAGCCCTGTGGCGCGGCAGATTCGAGGACCTTGTTGATACAATTCCATGACTTTCTTGCAACTGCAAATGCCCGTCTCTTCCGTCCTAGTTGCCTAATCGAATGCCGGGGTCCGAGAATCCAATCCCACACCGATTTAGAGAAATGGGGTCCACCACACCCACCTTCTCTATATAAAGGGGGGGTAGCCTCCCCACTCATCACTCACCTCCAATCCTCACAGGCAACCTCCACTCGTACCTCACCACCATTCCTCCAGTTGTTTGAGAGTGTTGGTTGTCCGAGATGGGCTCAGGGTTTGGGTTTATGGATGTGTGGAGGGCCATGGAAGCCATGGAGGGGGCATACCCAAATGATCCCAATAGATCCATACTCAGTTTGAACAAGAGGCCGAAAGGCGAGACCCCCCAGAGTGCCATTGTGGCATGAATGCGGGATGTAATGTCTCACGTGAAGATGAAACGTTTGGCAGGCGGTTTTGGTGTTGTCAAAACATCGATCAAGCTAAAAAGGAGCTTGCGGCATTGGCAGTAAGTGATACTGTTAAGTAGCATTGTACCTACTTCGTGGTGTTCATTTCTGACTTTGTATCTACGTGGCATATATTGAAGGGAAGCAGTAGATCTGTTGCTCCAAAGGTGACGAGGGCGTGCCACTTCGAGCAGTGGATCGACGACTTCATTAGTGGTCCAGATGCCGCGTTTCTGGCGAGGGGGAAGAAAATCGATGGAGACCCCAGCACTGAAGCTCTTGTGAAGAAGGAACTTGAGGACTTCAAGAAGTGGAGCGATGACTTCATCAGTGGTGCATGATTGTTGTTATGTGTAACACGTGCCATTGCTTGTGTGATTTAAATTTCCTAAGACGTGCTAGGATTAGTATTGGCACATGTGTCATGCATGTCATTGGAAACTCGTGTGATTTAAATTACCTAAGGCATGCTAGGATTAGTATTGGCACATGTGCCATGCATGCCACTGCAAACTTGTGTAACTTAAATTCCCTAAGGCATGGTAGGATTAGTTGTGGCATATGTGCCATGCATGCCACTGCAAACTTGTTATGTAAGAGAAATGTCTAATGAAATAGCAATGGCCACAGTGTTGACAAAACAATTTGTAGTTCTTTAGACTTTTCAGTTTTTGCAGTTGAAATGATGCCTCACTGAAAAGGCTAGAGATTCCAAGGACCCTAGAGTTTCGGGGTGCATAGATTTTTTCGGGGTGTTGTCGAATCAAATGTTGTCGGACAACATGGCTCACTGAAAAGGCTAGGGATTCCAAGGACCCTAGGGTTTCAGGAGTGCATAGATTTTTTCAGGGTGTTGTGAAATCAATTGTTGTACAAGACAACATGGCTCACTGAAAAGGCTAGGGAATCCAAGTAGGCTACTGTTTCATGACTGCAAAGGCTTTTTCAGAGTGTTGTCAATTCAAATTTTAAAGCACACGTACATGACATAAGAGGAGCATGGGGGCTGACATTCTTTGTAGTTGCAGCAGTAGCAACAACACCTTGGAGATTAACATTATCGAGCGGTGTTCTAGGTTCGAGCACATAATTGCTTGGAGTGTTGAACACACAAGGATTCTTTTGTTTAGGATGGCTTCTAACAGGCCGTGATTCGGGACTCAGACCAACTTCTTCGCACACATACATGACATATCAGGTCCATCACCATGGGGTTCTGAATTGAAAGCTGCAAATGGCATAAGGTAGTTTACACAACAATTAGAACACTAATAATCTACTTGTA
The DNA here is from genome assembly GCA_947561735.1 of Cenchrus americanus. NCBI lineage: Eukaryota > Viridiplantae > Streptophyta > Magnoliopsida > Poales > Poaceae > Cenchrus > Cenchrus americanus. Next base: position 75,713,143 of record OX387245.1, on the reverse strand, counting down.
CGAGAACTGTCCGGATAACATGGAGCCAAAACCACTCGATTCCTAGGAAGGCATGTAGTAGTTCCCAAACGGGGGTGGAGGTGGCAGAGATGGACTTGACGGTGGACTGTTCTTCATGTGACATCTGCAGGTGCATAGTGCGTCGTCGCTAGATGGTGGATCTGGAGGAGTAAGTGCCTCCGCGAGCTCATGCTTCAGCTTCTTGATGCGTCCTTCTAGGTACGTGATGTACTCTTCATATGGATGAATAGCTGGCGGATCGACCCATTGAGAGAAACCACAGTTGTTAGGGTCATACGAGTACTGCAAGCAACAATAGTATGTTAGTTACCTAAATAAACTGATGGAAATACTCGTGGTAGTGTTCCTTACCCAGGCATGTGGACAGTGCCAAAAGCGACGACCGGAGTAGTAAAGTCCAACTCCCTCATAAACTTGCATTACACACAACTCATTGTGCATGCATCTTGGCCACTTTACTGATTTCTTCGAATCGTATGATCTAACATCCCGCAAAGATCGGAAATAACTCTTCTCTCTTGGTGGGAAGTACTCCTTACATTCGGGATCCTGTTCTGTCCACAAGTCGGGACCGAGAGAATTATCCTCACCTGACAAGTCATCCATTGCTGGTTATTGTGAACAACTTACCTGAAGGGTGACATATATAGGGAAAGAAAAGAAGTGGTGGGCCATTCAATCCGTGGGAGAAAACACACCCTACCCCCTACCCTACTACATGTGATGTGAGTACAAGAAAAAACACCCTACACCCAGCCACGGCTATATAAAGAGGGACGGCGACCGCAGTACTACCACTGCCACACCTTGTAGGCTCCTCCCTCTCCTCACGGGCTCATCTTCTATCTTAGGTACGGTTCCTCTCTTTGTTGATTTAATGTAATCAGTTTAACTACAAAATAATGTTCATTTTTTAACAATAACTAGAGATGTCTACGGCTGCTGCCGGAGGGGGTCAGGATGGTAATGGTGGTGGTGATCCGAAGGGCAAAAACACAAATACAACACCTGATCCAAAGAAAATGACCACTTTTAAAAGAGCCATGCTTCGTTATATGCAAGGAAAAACTGCAGATGCCATTGCAAGAGGAGAGGACACCCCTTGGAATGGTCTTTATGCTCCGGGTGGTCTTTACGGTCCTGCAGCAAACCCGTCTGCTCCTAATCCACCAACTAAAAAAGGTACCAAGAAGGATAAAACTTCGTCATCACATCACAAGGATGGCTAAATATTGGAACTTTGTATGAGGTCGTTGTCTTTGACCATGCGGTGTTGTAATATTTGAGCTACTATTTCGTTTACATCATGGTAGTGTAATATTGTTCTAAGAAAACTACATCCTGAATGTGTTGTAATAATGGAACTATTATTCCTAAATTTTTAATTTTTCTAATCTCCTGCTCCATTAATAAATCTGCATGCAACACAACCAAACACATTTTTTCATTGAAAAAATAGTTCACTACAACACATACAACTGACTCTTAAGGACCATTCATCATCAACTACATCACATAACAAAGTGTTCACTTAACACAAAACTACCAAATACACTAGTTCATTGAAAAAAATATTACACTACAACACATGCAACTGACACTTGAGCACCATTCATCATCCTCCCACAATCCTCTTACCTTTTCTGTCGGCCTCTGCCTTTCTAGCCGCTTCATCCCTCGACCTATCCCTGGACCTCTCCATCAATGCCTTCCACTCCTCTTCCTTTTTCCTCTTCTTCTCACTCTTCTCCTCTGCAGTCAACGGACGTATCCCCCGTTCTAAGAACTTCTCCCTGTTACAATGCCAATATGCCACAACTTTCTCGTACTTGGCGTAACCAACTACAAATTCTAGCTCCACTCCAGTTTCACGAATGATCTCATCACAAATTGGACCACTTAGATCCTCCTCTTCCGGTAAGGGCACACCATATTTTGCTCTTATCTTGTTTTTAATAGATTCAGTTTTAAACCTCCTCCCGGAGTTCGAAGTTCGTCCCAACTCTAACATTAACTCACGACGACCAAGAAATTGCTCCCAATCACAAGTCCGCCCCCTCCCGCAAAATATAAGACCGTATCATACAAAGTTAAATCAAAATGAGGACAACCACAACAGTAGTGCTACCTAAATCAAAGAAGTTCACATCATGCTCACCCAAAAGTCTCCATATGCATTGCCACAAAACATTCCAAAACCGAGCTCAGATGGCACAACACCTTCCGTGGCTACTATGCCACACTTGCACCGTGAAGGTGGATAGCTAAGGCAAGGCCAAGCCTTCGTCCCGTACTCGAACTCTTTCACTTCAGATTCAGTTGGCCACTCCGATCTTGGTCCATGTATGTATTCATTGAAGTCACACCTAGGCCACCCACTCTGAAATGCAGAACAACCATTAATAGCAATGAGTCATGCACATTTATAAAACTTAAATGATAACAAGGATATGCTTTTTACTTACAACAGTCTTTAGGGAGCAACGAAAGAATGGTGTAAACTTATTTGGGGCCTCAATGTTTGGTCGTTGAAGATACGCACGCACTCCACAATCACACAATGGAGGGTTGTTAACTCGCTCAATGGCGGCCAACTGCTTCTCCTCATAAGTCATCGGTGGAGGATTTGGTGGAGGAGGAACCCATCGTTGAAACTCATGATATGGCTTCAAGACATGACTCGCATACGGGAAGAGACGTACCCTAGGATCAAACTTGTCGGGCCCGTCTATCCACTACAAAAAATAACAAGGAGCTGCCGGGGGTGGTGCTTCCCTAATCCAGCAACAGTAGAATGCTCTACCCGCAGTCCTGGCACACCTAGACTGTTTCACATAAGCCGGCACACCACATAAACAATTGGGTACAGGGAGAGCTCGAGGCACAGGACCGTTTTCATCCCACTCTTCGGGAAAACTTCCTTTACCCCTAACAATGGCACAGTAACGTGGGTTTTGGTGACTCATGTCTACTAATCCTGCAACCAATGATATCAAAATGAACAATCACTTTCAACATATTTGCAACATTGTATTAAGCATGTAGTAAAGCAAACCTACACTAAAGCATGTAGTAAAGCAACGTATTTTGAACATATCAATAGATGGCACATTGTCTAATGAAACTTTCCAAAGCATAACTTTCAACACATCCAACATCTAACACATCACAATTTCAAATTATTGTCAAACCCTAGCTCACCTATACATGCAAAATATGGCAAAATTAAGTGCTAAAACTGAGATTAAATAAGGGAAATACCTTCCAAGGATATAGGGATCGATTTCCCACACTATACCCGCCACAGATTGCCGGATACAAGGGGGGCGGCGGCCGGCGGCGGCGCTGCGCACAGGAGTGAGCTCGGGCTGGGAGAGAAGAGAGGGAAGAGGAAGAAGAAAGAAGGCCGCGCGGGCCCTCTTGACCAGGCGCTACCGCGCCAGGAGCGGTGGCGGCCGCCGCGCGGCAGTGTGGCGCGGCAGACCGGGCCCACGCCCGGCGCGCGCGCGCGCGGCCGGCCGCGTGGCGGGGGCCGCCGCGCGCGCCGCATGTGGCGCGGCGGCGCTGCCGCGCCACGCCTCCAGGCGCGGCCAAAAGGGTTACCCGGTGCAAAAAAAAGTTCGCCTAGGGTTATTTATAGAAATAATTTTTAAAAAAGGTTAATATTAAAAAATTATCCCCCCCGCCGCGCGCGTCGCCGTGGTCCGGGAAGTTGAGCCTCGGCGCGCGGGCCGCGGAACTCGAGCGCCGTGCGGTCGTAGGCCCCGGCGCCCTCCTCCGCGGTGTCGGACGTGCCAAGCCACACGCGCGCCGCCGGTCGCGGATCTCCGCCGCCCACCTTGCCCCACGGCCGCCGCCGCACGCCGCGGTACATGTTCTTCTTCGCCGCCGTCGCGGCCTCATCATCCGCCGCTCCCCTCCCGCCGCCGCCATCCGCCCCGCCGATGCCGTGCCGCGGCTCGCTCCGTGCGCCGGCCTCCGACGCCGCAAAGAAGTCGCACCCGAGGCACCCGTCGATGCCGCGGACCCCGCCCGCCTCGCCGCCCGCCACGGTGACGACCTCCCGGCGGCGGCGTGCTGTACCTGGACACCACGTGCCGCAGCGCCGCGACGATGATGGCGTCCTCCTGCTCGTGGGAGATCAGCCTGGCCCCGAACCCCGCTGCCGCGCTCTCGCCGCCTCCACGAGTCATCCCCCGATCGTCGAATTGCGCCTTGCGAATAGAATCCTGCTTCCCGGACATGGTGGAGCTGAGCTTCTTGGTCATTTCCGACCTCCCCGCTTAGCTAGTCGAGCTTGGGAGAGTGTGTTTGAACTTTTGAACTGGAGCGGGAAGTGGCGGGTGGAGGCGCTTATATAGCGTACGTGGCCGTCGAGAGGCACACGGCGACACGGTGCGCAGTTTACAGAGCGGCGCCAGGTGGGAGCTTGGAAGGAGACGAGCGTATTCCACTTCCGGTTACAAGCGTTGTGGATGACTAGACGTGGAAAACGTGTGGATACGAGAACCTCCGGGGTCTAAAAAAGATCTAGAAGGGGGAAAGTGGAAAACACTCGGTTCGGGACAGAGCCGTGACCGTGACTGCCGCCGTCAGTTGTTGCGCGGAGCGGCGGAGGTGAGTGGCGCTGAGTGGTGACATAGTGGCGTAGGGAGTGTAGGCTGACCTCAGCGAAGAATGGGACTGGAGTGGTGCATACTACCTCCGTCCCAAAATAAATGCAATTTTAGGACCGAGCACGGAAACCAATTCAAGGTGTAAAATGACCAAAATACCCCTTGTCTTATATGAGAAAGATCTAGCAATTGGCTTGTCTTTTATGTGTGAAGCTTCTAGATTCTCTTGTCTTTTGTGGTTGGTGAGTCAAAGTTGCATTCTTTGTGGGACAAATTTTGAATTGTAGAATTACATTTATTTTGGGACGGAAGGAGTAGGGTGGAATCGTCTACCGAGAAAAAGTCAAAGCAGCATGAGGAGTTTGGTGACGTGGTTCCGCATCTGCCACTTGCTTCCAGTTCTAGAGAGCATGGTTCTCTACCACTAGTATTTATACTAAGATTGGCGCAGTGTTGTCGCGCCATGACATGTAGCCCAGTGATTGGTGGGAAGGTTGTGGATATTTCATATTTTACAAGATTTTAGGTTGTGAATAAATTCCTTAAAAGTTTATTGTATTTCGTAATTAAAAAGCAGGATCGTGGATTCATTATGATAGAGTTAGGGTCTTTTTCGCAAAATTTTCGAGGTGTGGTTAGATTTGTAGAATGTTTATGGTTTTTTCCATAAAAGTCTCTGGACCTTGTATTAGTTCCTGTAAAGTTCAAGTTTGTTGGAGATGCATGAATCGCGGGTTAGTTATTATAATAAAAATACATGAGAGGTGGCTTGGTCGAGGTAAATATCGTCAAATTTTCTGAAAGATGGCTTAAAGAAATGTTAGTTTTTTACACTTGAGGCGGCTTAATTAAAATGTGAGAGTAGTGGTTGGACTACTATATATTTTAGATAAAATTTGAGTGAGTTCTATATAATTATCAGCACTCTTGGCCTTCCTTCAAAGCTAGAGGGGTTTTCGTAAAACTGTTTGAGAGGCGGTTGGAATGAATATATATTTTGCAAAAATTGAGGGGGTTTCCATAAAATTATCATTGTGGGCTGGACTACATATTAATTTTGATAAAGTTTTTAGGGTAACTTTGTAAAAGTTGCAACACTGATGGCATTCCTTGAAAACTCGAGGTGATTGAAATTACCTGAGTGATGGCTAGATTACACACTACATATGCTGATACACACGTGTCACACCCGGCCCAATTTGGATGGCCCATCAGTGGCCCATGAGCGCAGATGCGCGTGTTTAGTGCCACATTGCTAGCAAGGGTGGAGCCAACTTATAAGCCTTTGTCCACCGGCCATAACACCCTCGGGTTAACCCTTTTACACGAAGTAAGGACGAATGTGTAAGAAGGCTGCTATGTGTACGCGTGCTCGCCTCTACAGAAGGGGTAGACAGTGCAGCTTTGGTGGGCGAGGTGTTACAAATGGTATCAGAGCCGAACCTCATGGTTGCGCGTATGGGTCAGTGTGCGGGCATAGGGCGCATGGCGCGTGTGGGCCTGAGATGGGACACACGACATGGCATATGGGTCGGCACTGGACGTACGGTCGTGCGCTAAGAGGGAAGGTTCCTGGACATTTGCTCGAGTCAATGTGCGGACATATGCATTCGCGTGTGGGCCTGGGATGGGGCACACAGCATGGCGTATGGGTCGGCACTGGACGGGTGAGTTGGACTGACGAGGACGTCGGGTTCATTGAGGGGGGTGAATGTCACACTCGACCCAATTTGGATGGCCCATGAGTGGCCCATGAGCGCAGATGCGTGTGTTTAGTGCCACATTGCTAGTTGAGCAAGGGTGGAGCCAAATTATAAGACTTTGTCCACCAGCCATAACACCCTCAGGTTAACCCTTTTACACGAAGTGAGGACGAAAGTGTAAGAAGGGTGCTATGTGTACGCATGCCCGCCTCTACGGAAGGGCTAGACGGTGCAGCTTTGGTGGGCGGGGTGTTAGAAATGGTATCAGAGCCGACCCTCGTGGTTGCACGTACGGGTCAGCGTACGGGCATAGGGCGCATGGCGGGCGAGGGCCTGAGATGGGACACACGATATGGCATATGGGTCGGCACTGGACGTACGGTCGTGCGCTAAGAGGGAAGGTTCCTGGACATTTGCTCGGGCCAGTGTGCGGACATATGCATGCACGTGTGGGCCTATGATGGGGCACATGACATGGCGTATGGGTCAGCACTGGACAGGTGAGTTGGACCGACGAGGACGTCGGTTTCATTGAGGGGGGTGAATGTCACACCTGGCCCATTTTGGATGGCCCATGAGTGGCTCATGAGCGCTGGTGCGCGTGTTTAGTGCCACATTGCTAGTTGAGCAAGGGTGGAGCCAACTTACAAGCCTTTGTCCACCAGCCACAACACCCTCGGGTTAACCCTTTTACACGAAGCGAAGACGAATGTGTAAGAAGGGTGCTATGTGTACGCGTGCCCTCCTCTATGGAAGGGCTAGGCGGTGCAGCATTGGTGGGCGGGGTGTTACAAATGGTATCAGAGCCGACCCTCGTGGTTTCACGTACGGGTCCGTGTGCGGGCATAGGGCGCGTGGCACGTGTGGGCCTGTGATGGGACACACGACATGGCATATGGGTCGGCGCTGGACGTACGGTCGTGCGCTAAGAGGGAAGGTTCCTGGACATTTGCTCGGGTCAGTGTGCGGGCATATGCATGCGCGTGTGGGCCTGGGATGGGGCACACGACATGGCGTATGGGTCGGCACTGGACGGGTGAGTTGGACCGACGAGGACGTCGGGTTCATTGAGGGGAGTGAATGTCACACCCGGCCCAATTTTGATGGCCCATGAGTGGGCCATGAACGCAGGTGTGTGTGTTTAGTGCCACATTGCTAGTTGAGTAAGGGTGGAGCCAACTTATAAGCCTTTGTCCACCAGCCATAATACCCTTGTGTTAACCCTTTGACACGAAGAGAGGACGAAAGTGTAAGAAGGGTGCTATGTGTACACGTGCCAGCCTCTACAAAAGGGCTAGGCGGTGCAACTTTGGTGGGCGGTGTGTTACAACATGCTACACCACGCGGGTCATAATGCTTTACATCATAATTTTAAATTATGTAAATAAAATGAATAAGAAGTTTGTAAATTATTATATATATGTTATGTAAATATATAGTTTTGAGAACACTATTTTTTAAGAAGTTAGAACAAAAATTCGATCAAAATATTGAATAATATAATTTAAGAAGTTGTCTGTAACTGAACAAAATCCAAGAGAAAATATTGAATAATATAATTTAGAATTGAAATTAGGAATACCTAATTTGTAAAATCATTGTTAAGGTCTTTTACACTTACAGAATGAGAAAACATAAATTTTTAATTATGAATCCCACAATAGAATTGTGGGCCCCAAAAATTAACCAAAATGTGTGGGTCCTACCTGATGTGGGTTCCACACAATATCTCATGAATCCACATGGGTCCCGCACATGGGTCCCACCTAAACATACTGTGGGTTCTGCATGTACAGTATTTGTGGATGATCCGAGCTGTCAATAAGTGATCTAACGACCCACCTTTTCTTGATGACGTGTCTCAATGGGGAGACAATAATTTGCTCATGGAAAAAGGGGATGGTGCTCTCCTAAGTGGTGGCGCGACAGCGTGTGGCACTGGGCTCGGCGATGGAGGCTGAAGGTGCCGCTAGTTTCGACGACGAGGGATGGGGTTTGGGGTGCTAGATTTGTTCTGGTACCCTTGAGCTCCATTCCTCAAATGGCGGAGCGTCAGTGACAGCATGGCAGACTGCGGGACTTCGGCGATTTCCTATTACTTCGGCTCTGCCATGGTGGTGGGGCTAAGGCGGTCGGGCTGCGTCCTGAGGTACCATGGTGGTACTACAACGTGTTGTCGTTGCATGTTTCGTCCGTCTGCTCGTTGCCGCGGGGCAGGCCGTGCAGCAGGATGGGATTGCTCTAGGCGAAAGCTCTGGTGACGGTGCCTTCAGGCGTCAATCTCTCCGTTGGTGGCACCAATGTGCAGTTGTTTCACCTACTACATGTGAGGTTCTTGGGTGAAAACCATGTCCATTCATGGACGAGCATCGGCGACACCTTTGGCGTCGCTCCCTCCTTGGAGGCCACGCTTCTTGAGACTAGGCCTGGCTTACAGTGCTGGTTGGTGTGCCCCCCATGGTGGAAGAAGACGATCTTGGATGCTTATGGCCTATTGGATGGTGGTGGATCGTTCGTGGCTCTGTTGGTTGGGTGGTGCTAAGGGCTCATAGTTGTGTTTGTCTTGGGTCGGCGTCCGTGGTGTAGTGATGATCCTGGTGGTGTCAAGCTTCATCTGTGGTCCATGGCGGCTTGGCAAGTCTTGGCGAAGCAGTGTCCAGTGGTGCGGTATCGCTTCAAGGTGGTTTGCTTATGTGTTGTGAGGAGGTGGATGCGGCGAGGCCCCCACATATGAGGTTTTTGAGGGTCAAGACTTGGTTTCGCTTCGCGGTGGTGGCTGGGAGATCGACGACTATGGATGTGTGGCTTGAGGTGGCATAACTATGGTGGAGGAGTTGTGGGGGGCACTACTCAAGCTTGCAGTGGGCTGCACTGATGGTGTGGAACATCGTCTTTTCGACGACACTTGTTTTTTTGTTGTCTTGGTGGTTCCACTCCTAGAATATAGTGGTGTGGTGTCGTGTTGGGTTTTCGCTCGGTTTTCCAGAATTAACGAGCATTGTATGGTCTGACCTTGTTTCCTCTTAATATGAGGCACCTTCTTTTTATATGATGTGGCAATACTTCTGCCTTAATTTCAAAAAAAATAATCATCTCTTGTGACCTTAACGTGGTTGGAGATCTAATTAAGGCCTAGTTTAGTTCACAAAAGTTTCACCCACTGCCCGTCACATCAATCTTCGGACACTAATTAGGAGTATTAAATGCAAATTAATGACAAAACACATTCCACAACCCCTACCTTAATTTTCGAGACGAATCTAACGAGCCTAATTATACCATGATTAGATAATGTCATGCTACAATAACCAATCTCTAATGACGAATTAGTTAAACTTAATGGATTTGTTTCGTAATTTTTGGTTCATTTGTGTAATCATTTTTTTAATCATTCTACGTTCAACACTCCTAATTGTCAGAGGTTTAGGTCTGAGCAGTCCAAAGGGGGGTCAATCCCCAATGGTTTATTTTTTCGGTGGAGGAGATCGGGAGCTAAGAACGCGATGGTTATGCCAGCATAGCGCACAAAAATCATGGTGAGACACAAGGGACAAGGCGATTTTATACTAGTTCAGGTCTCCGGAGAGTAAAACCCTACGTCCAGTTCTTGATTGTATTGATTTAATCGTGGCGAAGGTGGTACATGGTCCTCGGAAGGAAACCCTTTCCCGCCTTATATTGGGTGACGGACAAGGTCGGTGGACCGGAGTCCAAGTCGGTTACAATAGGGAAACGAACCTAAGGAAAGTTACAACATAATCCCGTGATCTTGGGACTAATTGATGGTGCAGCCGATGTCATTTGTCTTGTCTTGCACGCCAAGTTACCCGACCGGATCGGATAAGGTCGTCTAGGGAATCTTCTAGAAGGTCTTCGAGAGGTCGTGTGGGCCACAAACCAGGTCGGCGGGTCTTCTGGTAGGCCGGACCCATTTTCGGGGACGGCCGTGAGCCTGGTTGGTGGGGACCCATGGGTACCCTTGTCTCACACTAATAAAACTTGAAAGAGGACCCAAAAGTTTCACCTCACGGTCTAAACGGGGTAAGTTGTCCTTGTCATATCGAATGTTCGAATACTACCTAGGATGACTAAATATGAGCTAATTATAAAAATAACTACACGGATGAAGACTAATTTGTGAGAGAAATTTATTAATCCTCATTAGTACATATTTATTATAGCACTACATTATTAAATTATATTGTAACCCCTACTACTATTATCTCAATCAATTCTTCCAAGCCACCATTGATTCCAAGCAAGGAGATGCTACGGCCTTGAGGTACTAAGCTCCCAATCTCCTAAATAGGATGGCACCAGATGAAGAGGGGTTTTGTATCTTTGACTACATTTGGAATGAGTTGAGGAGGGCTATGAATGATCCAATGAAGTATCTCCCCTATGCCCACTATCTCATGTACATGATTGAGAGAATCACCAATGTCCGCTATCCAAAGGATGTTGTCCATGAGCCCTTCCGTCACCTCTGTGATCGAGCCAAGAAAGCACCAAAGGCTCGCAAGTATGTTGGCTCCTCTAGTGCAGCTCCTCGCCACGATGATGTGCCCACTACACCCTCCCCACCTAGGCCTCCCCGTCGACACCGTGGCTCCATGATCAAGAGAGTTCTAAAGAGCATTTTTAGCATGTGCAGGACGACGGCCACAGAGACCAATGAGAACTGTCAGAATATCATTGAGATCAAGTCTCATCTTTGCCTCCCCACCGACCCCTACCGTGAGCTTCCCACCTTTGATGATCCATTTGCGGAGTGGGATGCCCAAAATGAATAAGAAAGGCAAGAAGAGGAGGAGGAGGAGGAGGAGGAGGAGGAGGAGGAGGAGGAGGAGGACAACAATGAAAAAGAAGAAGAGGAGGAGGACTCCGAGTGATCTAGTTGCTACCACACTTCTTTTTTGGTGCTTGATGCCAAAGGGGGAATGAGACATTTATCTATCTATCTAGTGTGGAACTTGGACTTTTATGTATTTGGAACAATGGCTTGTCTTAACTTTAAATTCATATGCGTGTAAGACTATGTATGTGTGTAAGACTATGTGAGCTTGAGAGTTATGGTTGTGTGCTTCTGGTTATTTGCTCAGTTTTTACTCTCTAAGGATGCTATACGTTAGATTGAAAATTCTTGGTGAATGTTGTTTTTCACTGGTGTTCTGAAAGCTCGGAGAGTCCGGACTTTTCCCGGAGTATCCGGATTTTCCGGAGATTCCGGGTCTACCTCGGACATTCCGGACTTTTAAGCATCAGATTTCTTTTGCATCCTTGTTGAGCGCATGAACTGTCATATGCATTTCACTATTACCTGTTGCACATCACAAGCACCCCACTGGAGTAATACTCTCATGCTTTGCCTTCTTGTGCAAATTTTGGCCCTAATAGGACCATTGATATTTAAAATCAATATGCACATATTTAGGGGGAATGTTACAAATAGTCTTTAATATCCATTGATTATCTCTTGGAAGACTTTATTGTGTTGTCAACAATCACCAAAAAGTGGGATATTGAAGAGTATCTTAGCCCCCTAAGTGGGTTTTGGTGATTTAATGACACATGCTTAAGTGGCTAATGATCTTTTGAGTGTATGAGCACGTATTAAAATTGAATGTGGCATCAAGTGTGATTTATTGTCTATACAAAAAGGAAGTGATGCTACAAAGGGCTCATATGAAGGTTTATTTATTTTATATTTTGAATTTGAGTCTTAGGAATGTCATACTATAAAGAGGGACAGGAAATGTATCCTCCAAGAGTCGAACAAGTGCTCTAGTTGTCAAAACAAAACCTCTGAGAGACATCTTTGCACCAACATGATCACAGGTTTAATTTCTTGGGTGCTAACCTTGGGAGGCCGGACTATCCGGGTTCTACCCAGAATCTCTGGACTTCCCGGAGTTTCCGGGATTTTCCCAGACATTCCGGGTCTTAGAGCTGTAATGACTCTTTTCTATGTGAGGGGGTGTATAAAATCCCCCTCCACCCTTTCCTATCTCTCTCTCTCTCTCTTTCTTATTTTCAACCTACAAACTTTCAGACCTTGAGTTGGTAAGATTTGTTGGGGATTTAAGAGGGATTGAGAGAAAGAGCTTGGAGAGTGCTAGTGAGCTGATTTCCCATCTCTAGATCACCTCGTTCTTCGCTTGCTAGGCACATTTTGTATTTGTTACTCTTGGGGCCTTGAGCTTCTAGCCAGCTAGGCGTTGCCTTGGAGCATCCAAAGGTTTGTGGTTGCCCAAGGAAGTTTGTATCACCCCGAAATTGAGTAAGTGACTCTAGCTTGATCTTTGTGGTCGCTAGAGGGAGGAAAGTGACCTAGGTGTAAAGGTCCACCCTTTGTGGGTTCCTCAGTGGAGACATAGACCTCAAGGTGTGAGGTTGAACTCCGGTAACAAATCCTTGTGTCTCTTGTGCTTGTTCATCTTGTTGCATGCTTGTATCTCCTTTGAGCACTTTTCTAGGGTTTGGTGCCAATCTACTCTGTGTTGAGGTTCCTGCAGGTTTTAGGTGGATAAATAGGCTTGTCTCATCTCAGTGCATAACCTATTTTCATAGATCAAAATTTGAGCAAGTTTAATTTATGTCGAATTTGATTCCCCCCTTGTAGGCCGGACGATCCGGACATTTTCCCGGATTCTCCGGATTTCCCAGAGTATCCAGAAAAATATCTGGAGACTCCGGACTTGGACTGACAGCTGTGAAAAAGTTTGTGAATTTTCATGTCCGACTATCCACCCCCCTAGTCGACATCTTGATCCTTTCAAAGATCTAATTTCAAGCAATGATCATTTCCTTGATGTTATATCTTTTATTGCTAGCCTCGTCATATATTCGGTAATGGGAACTTCACATTGAATGCCTCATACATCACCGGATTCCATACCCGAAACCACAAACATCTTTTTATCATCTCATTCCTTGAACACAACCCATGTCCGATGATTCGTTCAATTTTTAGATAAGGTTTTATTTAAAATTCAGATTGGTATTCATAGCAAAAAGATGGGCGAAAGGCCTCAGAATAGAAGATAAAGATGTGGAGGAAAGAAAAAAATATGTATATGTGTGTGCACACACAAAGAAAAAAAAGAAAAGAGAGAAAAGAAAAGAAGAGAGAAAAAAGAGAAAGATCCAAGGCAAGGCAAGAAGGATATAATGAGGAATGATAATTCAAGTGAAGATTAAGAGAAGTGCGAGGAAGGATGCGATGATGTTGAGAACGAATCTTTGATATTCCATACCATGTGCAATCTGACATCAAGGACATCATTAGTGTCTTGAAGTCATTATTCTTTTTCCTTTTGCACATGTCCACCATTCTAAATCTTCTCATCCTTGATACCCTCACATATGGTTTAACTCTCATGATCATTGGCTTGGAAGGTGAACAACCACTAGAGGATTTTCTTAGCTTCATAATATTTGTGTTAACTTCACTAGCCATACCTATAGCTCCACTTACATTATAAATGAGAGACTTCTGGGAGGTGAGAGTTTATGAAATTATCTAGGGTAGCCACTCTAAATGAGTGACATGTGAGAACTTGGAGGAGGACTTTGTCTAATACTTTATGCAGGAATTTTATTTCTAAAAGCATGTGAAAACCCTCTGATGGAAGTAAGAAAGAAGGTGTGGTTGGAGATGAGGATCTGTGACAACCCGCCCAGGAAAATACCGTACTATCGCCTAAACCATTCCACTTTGGTCATTAAGTGATAATAAAGTATCATCCTGTCGTTAGTCACCGGGTTAACGTCCGGTAAATCACTTGAATAGCAACAAGGATCAACATATATGCATTAAACTCACTCGAAGGTGAGTGCAGAGATACAACATCATTAACATCCAAATTTGTACCCCGAAGGGTTTAATTATTACAAACCGAAGTTTTTGCCATAAAGAAGTAGTTCAGTGTTTTTGAAACAGCTGAATTAAACTAACAGGAAGCGGCAACACCACGGGAGGCCATCCATGATGCTCTCAGTAGTCGTCCTCCACACACTCCAGCTCCCAGCCGGGCGGGATCTCTCCGGGCCACACATCACCGAAAGCATTACCTGGATCATGAAGGATCAGATGGCGACTAGAGAGCGGGGGAGTGAATAGGAGCCGGTAAAAATTCTTCTCAAAGAACCCGGCCGATACCCTAGACAAATCCCGGTCACACACGAGCGATGGATCGAATCACACACCAACCGCTAAGACAACAAGGTTATGGATCATCCTCAAGTCTTAGGAACGATTCGTTGAAGCACACGCAGAAGCACGAAAGAAGGAGGGAGGAATCGAACCAAGGAACAAAGCTGCTAGGCACTGGTGGACTGTCCGGCCAGGTGGGGCGGACTATCCCAAAGGCCGAGCGGACTATCCGGCAGGGTATCGCGGACTGTCCGCACCCGTGCTGCGGACCGTCCGGCCTAGAGCCGCGGACCGTCCGTTAAATCCAACAGAACCTTGAAGGACCGATACGGCGAACCAGAGAGGGGGGGAGTGAATGGGAGCCGATAAAAATTCTTCTCGAAGGAGATGGAAACTCCAACAAGATTAACACGGCTTCCAACACACGTCTCCGACTCACTACCCAAGTTGGTCAAGCCCACGTAGCCACTGGAGTGCCACTGGACCTAGGAACCAACACACAACCTTCCGACCCGAGAACGCAGTGGAACACCAAACCTCGAGTCTACAGACCAACACTGGTCAGACCGGTGAGCACCACCGGTCAGACCGGTCCCTGCTGGTGAAGCTAAGCAACTTTCACTAAGTGGCTCCACACCGGTCAGACCGGTGAGACACACCGGTTAGACCCGTCCAAGCCTGAAAGCCCCCAAAGCACCAAACAGGCCAACCGACCACCAAACTGACCCAAACTCGAAACAGCAGCAACTCAAGACAACAACGAACACACCCAGACGTTCACTCGAGCAAAAAAAATCACCGAGGGTTGCACCGGTCAGACCGGTCAAGAGCACCGATCAGACCGGTGTAGCCTGGGCAGCTCGGGATGAACAGCACCCGCGGGTCAACTCCCCCAAAACCAAACCTCGATCTCCCGAATCGCTCCACGGACTTGAACAAGACTTTGGGGATATTAGGAACACCTCATGTGGAGTCCATAGCCAAGTTTAATCCCACCAAAACTCGTCCAAAAAGGAGGAATCGAAGAAATCCCGCCAAGAGCACCACAAACCCTAGAACTCGGAAAACCCCAAAATCGAGCCCCTTTACCCACGGATTTGGGAGGGGAATCACAGCCCAAAGAACCACGAAGGGTTCCCACAAATTTCCCCCATCAAATCCCCAAGAGAAAGGTCCCGAAAACAACCCAAAGAAATCACCAAGAGAGGGCTCCAAAAATCACCACCAAGAACAACCGGGAACAACACATCCAAACCTTGAGGAACCACGCCGAATCATCTATACATGCAACAAAGATTCATACAAGGTCTAGCTTGCCGCCCGATCATCCAACCCTCTCACAAGATCTCACCATGAAGCTCTCAAGCTAGTCCTATGGAAATCCTAAGGAAAATAGGAAAACAAATGAGCTAGAGTTCCAAGAGTTGGCTGCCATCCTCTCACCTCTTGGGTTATATGGAGGAAACCGAAAGTCTAAAATGCCCTTTCCTAATAAATAGGGATACAAGCCCCTCAAGTCTTCATGTCTTCACCATCGGACGGATGCCTGGCGACCGCACCCTGCGTAGCCTCGACGCAAGCCATGCGATCCCGACGTGTGTCCTCCGCTTCGAAGTCTTCGGACTGCGTCGTCGCACACCGGTCAGACCGGTGCTCCCCACCTCGGGCCGACCGGTCCGCGGCCGTTGCGGCTCCGTCTTCGGTTCTTCGGTCTTGGCTTTGTGGATCAACCAAGGAACCCAGTGGTTTTCTGGTGAACCACCGGAAACCCCGCGAACTCGGTGTAGCCTCCGCCAATCTCCACTCATGACTCGGCTCCCACGTAGTCCCGGCCCGACCTTGGTTTTGAGGCTCAACCAAGAAACCGTCGATGACTTCATCTTGCTGTTCATGCCACCATGCGGCCCGCACTTGACCCCGCTGGCCATCGGGTCCCTTGAACGAAGCCTACTTGTCTTCTCCACACCTGGAGGCCTCACCGGCGACGACCTTTCGCGCTTGTTCTTCACCTGCACCAACACCAGTCAAGCCGCAACCTGCACCTGCAATACTTAGCCAAGAATCAGTCCACACAACGTTGTCAATCACTCACCACACAAGGAAGCGACCATCCACCGGTCCTCGAACCACACATGGTCCTCAAACCTCCAGTAGCGAACACCGAAAAATGGACCGTCCGCGGGGAGCACGCGGACTGACCGTCAGGCACCCGCGGACTGTCCGCCCGGCACACGCGGACCGTCCGAAACCTCGTCCAACGAAAACTCAAAGCCACGACAGATCGAAAGCGAAGAGGAGCAAGAACACGAAGAACACACGACGAACAGTAGGTTGCGGACCGTCCGCCATAGGCACGCGGACTTTCCGCCCCTTACGGACAGAGCTAAAAACTGCTCGACCCCGAAGGTCAACTCCTCCAAGCTCGTCGAACTCCTCATCTGGCATAGACATCAAAGAGGAGAAAGAGAACATCCTGGTGGATGGGTTAGAGTTAGCCTTTCCTTTGGAACCACCAACGAGGGCGAGACTATGGGAGTCAGTCAGACCCTCGAGCTTGGCAGTCATGCCCCTATCCACCTCAGCCGACTTGAGCTCTGAGTACAGCTCGTTCACCGTCAGAGTGTCATACTTCTCTGACTCCACAATGGCCTTGAACTTTCCGCCCCACATCGTACGATCCAAAGAGTGCAAGAGCTTGACCGCTCTATCATGATCATCATACTGGAGCACGTCCACATTGGCCCTCATGTTGTTCACAACCACCGTGAACCTCTGAAACAAGGCATCGATGGACTCACCGGGGAGATGAGTGAAGTTCTCGTACTCTCTCCGGTAGGTCGCATACATCCGTGCCTCGAACTCCGGGCATTCCCAACATGAGCCTCCTTCAACACCGCCCAAATCCTACAAGCCAAGTGCTCGGTGTGCACCCGATCGAACTCAGGCTGACACAAAGCACGAAACAAGTAGTCGACCGCCTTATTGTTGGCGTCGAATCTGTCCCACGATCCTGGAGCGAGGAAGTCCATCGGCTGGACATAGCCTGTGTCCACCGTGACATCCCAAAGGATCTGACCCTTACCGCAGAGAAACGCACCCATCCGCTTGCTCCACATCTGGTAGTTCTTGCCATCGAAGTGTTGAGGACCCGAACCCCGTTCCTGGTACGCCTCCTTGGATCTTAGACTGGTTAGAGTCATTAAAGACCTGAACCGGCTCTGATACCACTTGAAGAACCGATACGGCGAACCAGAGAGGGGGGGAGTGAATGGGAGCCGATAAAAATTCTTCTCGAAGGAGATGGAAACTCCAACAAGATGAACACGGCTTCCAACACACGTCTCCGACTCTCTACCCAAGTTGGTCAAGCCCACGTAGCCACTGGAGGGCCACTGGACCTAGGAACCAACACACAACCTTCCGACCCGAGAACGCAGCGGAACACCAAACCTCGAGTCTACAGACCAACACCGGCCAGACCGGTGAGCACCACCGGTCAGACCGGTCCCTGCTGGTGAAGCTGAGGAACTTTCACTAAGTGGCTCCACACCGGTCAGACCGGTGAGACACACCGGTTAGACCGGTCCAAGCCTGAAAGCCCCCAAAGCACCAAACAGGCCAACCGACCACCAAACTGACCCAAACTCGAAACAGCAGCAACACAAGACAACAACGAACACACCCTGACGTTCACCCGAGCAAAAAACCACCGAGGGTTGCACCGGTCAGACCGGTCAAGAGCACCGGTCAGACCGGTGTAGCCAGGGCAGCTCCAGATGAACAGCACCCGCGGGTCAACTCCCCCAAAACCAAACCTCGATCTCCCGAATCGCTCCACGGACTTGAACAAGACTTTGGGGGATATTAGGAACACCTCATGAGGAGTCCATAGCCAAGTTTAATCCCACCAAAACTCGTCCAAAAAGGAGGAATCGAAGAAATCCCGCCCAGAGCACCAAAAATCCTAGAACTCGGAAAACCCCAAAATCGAGCCCCTTTACTCATTGATTTGGGAGGGGAATCATAGCCCAAAGAACCACGAAGGGTTCCCACAAATTTCCCCCTTCAAATCCCCAAGAGAAAGGTCCCGAAAACAACCCAAAGAAATCACCAAGAGAGGGCTCCGAAAATCACCACCAAGAACAACCGGGAACAACACATCCAAACCTTGAGGAACCACGCCGAATCATCTATACATGCAACAAAGATTCATACAAGGTCTAACTTGCCGCCCGATCATCCAACCCTCTCACAATATCTCACCATGAAGCTCTCAAGCTAGTCCTATGGAAATCCTAAGGAAAATAGGAAAACAAATGAGCTAGAGTTCCAAGAGTTGGCTGCCATCCTCTCACCTCTTGGGTTATATGGAGGCAACCGAAAGTCTAAAATGCCCTTTCCTAATAAATAGGGATACAAGCCCCTCAAGGGCGGATTTGGAAGTCTTCATGTCTTCACCATCGGACGGATGCCCGGCGACCGCACCCTGCGTAGCCTCGACGCAAGCCATGCGATCCCGACGCGTGTCCTCCGCTTCGAAGTCTTCGGACTGCGTCATCGCACACCGGTCAGACCGGTGCTCCCCACCGGTCAGACCGGTCAGACCCACCGGTCAGACCGGTCTGGCGCTGCTGCAGCTCCGTCTTCGGTTCTTCGGTCTTGGCTTTGTGGATCAACCAAGGAACCTAGTGGTTTTCTGGTGAACCACCGGAAACCCCGTGAACTCGGTGTAGCCTCCGACAATCTCCACACATGACTCGGCTCCCACGTAGTCCCGGCTCGACCTTGGTTTTGAGGCTCAACCAAGAAACCGTCCATGACTTCATCTTGCTGTTCATGCCGCCATGCGGCCCACACTTGACCCCGCTAGCCACCGGGTCCCTCGAACGAAGCCTACTTGTCTTCTCCACACCTGGAGGCCTCACCGGCGACGACCTTTCGCGCTTGTTCTTCACCTGCACCAACACCAGTCAAGCCGCAACCTGCACCTGCAATACTTAGCCAAGAATCAGTCCACACAACGTTGTCAATCACTAATCACACAAGGAAGCGACCATCCACAGGTCCTCGAACCACACATGGTCCTCAATCTCCCCCTTGATGAGTGCATTGACATCACCCACATGAAAGTAACAAGAGAGAAAAGAAAAAGAAAAGAAACGAACAAAAAGAAACTCCAACAAGCGATTGAAAGCCAAACACAGGCAAAGAGCAAGATCACTTGAAGAAGACAAGTCTCGGACCCCTTAGGCAAGGGCAACGGCTCGACACATCCGAGACAAAGCAAAGCTCAAGAAAAGAGCGCAAACCACCAAAGCAAAGCTCGAACAACCACAAAGAGCTCCCCCTGCACACATGCAAGCCCCCCCTGAACCAATGCACCTCCCCCTGGACGAATGCATGCAAACCAGCTGAAAATAGGGCAGCTGCAGCAACTTCAGCTCACACCGGTTAGACCGGTCATCACCACCGGTCAGACCGGTGCCTAACATGTGTACATGACCAGCACTCACACTGGTCAGACTAGTGCTCTTCACCGGTTAGACCGGTGCACAACAGAGCCCAGAAATGGCTCGAAACCACCTGAAAACCTTCTAAATGCGTCCAGCAAGCCTTTTCAAGCTCAAACATCTCCCCCTTGTTGGCAATGCATGAATCAAGCCAAAAATGCAAAACTTTCAACCTAGAGCTTCTCAAATAGACAAAATTCAACATAGGATGCTACACATGTCCAAATGAGCAAGTTAGATACTCTACAGCTTCGTATCGATCTCAACTACATGATCACAAAGATTCACAACCATTGGACGAAGCTAAGATGGATTTGGGCAATTTTGCGAAAAACTTGCCTCTCATGAGCAAAATCCTAAACATGATCAAAACATATCAAAATGGCAAAGCCACACAAACTTCATGCTAGGACAGCCATTCTAATCATAAGACCATCACAAACACCCACAAGCACCTCATGTCATGTCAAAGCCACCGAGCCATGTGCCTACTTCTATGTATGAGACTTCGCATTGGTAGGCATCATGCAACGGTTTAGCACCCAAAACAAATTAAATTCAGCACATATGACATGGAAGCATATTGTCCAAGCATTTTTCATTTCATTTTCAGATTCATAATTGGTACATGAAATGTCTTTGCGACAAAAAGGAACTTATGCCCCTCCACAAGATGAAGCAAGAGGACTAAATGTTCATGATGGCAAATGAGCCTTTGGCCCCATATGATCAATAAACTAGCTATCCAACCACAAATTAAGCATAGCAAAGCCACTAAAACATGTCAAGATCATATAAAGGCATTTACACATGAGAGAGCATACATGTGACATTTTTCAAAAACATAGTCATCAACCATGGATTATTCATCAAGATCATGAAGAGCTAAGCCAAACTAACCATAGCATATCAAACAAGCTCACAAAGACATATATCTCATTCCATGATGAACAATGTATATGAGAGAAGCTTTTCCTATCCAATGCATATGATACAAAATGCATGCAATCTAAGATACAAGGATGCCTATACATCATGTTACATATGCCATGCCAAATGCAAGAAATGCACAAAGGAAAGCTATACATATGCTACAAAGGAGCTCCCACACACCCAACTCATGAAATAAAACACACACCAAGTTCCCCCCGCAAACGAGTGAAAGTTGCTTGATCTAGGGGTTTGGTGAAAATATCGGCTAGTTGGTCATGTGTGGATACATGGATCAAAGCTATCTTTCCTTTCTCTACGTTGTCTCTCAGAAAATGGTACCTCACTTCTATGTGCTTGGTTTTGGAATGGAGCACTGGGTTCTTTGCAACGCTTATGGCACTGGTGCTATCACATTGAAGTGGGACATGGGTATACTCCTCACCAAAGTCACTCATGGTATATGAAATCCAAAGGAGCTGAGAGCAACAACTAGCAGCGGCAACATACTCGGCCTCGGTAGTGGATTGAGCAACACTCGATTGTTTGCGGGAAGACCAAGACACCAAAGAAGAACCCAAAAACTGGCAAGTCCAGAAGTGGACTTCCTATCCAACCGACACCCGACAAAATCCGCGTCTGAAAAACCATGAAGCACCAAAGAAGAGGAAGCGGAGTACCAAAGGCTGAAGTCGGGAGTGTGACGCAAGTACCTGAAAATTCGCTTCACCGCTTGCCGATGCGAAGTCCTCGGAGACTCTTGAAAACGAGCGCACAGACACACCGAGAACTGTATGTCCGGCCTCGTCGCCGTCAAGTAGAGGAGTGGCCCGATCATGCTCCGGTACTCCTTCTGGTCCACGTGTTCACCTTCCTCGTCCGCATCAAGAGATGTAGTCGTACTTATCGGCATTGTCATAGCCTTGGAGTCCTCCATCTTGAACTTCCGCACAATGTCCTTGGTGTACTTAGCCTGGTGCACAAATGTTCCTTCCTTTGATTGTTTGATTTGTAGCCCAAGGAAGAACTGCAACTCGCCCATCATGCTCATCTCAAATTCCCTGCTCATATCATCTGCAAACCTTGCAACAAGAGAGTTAGACGAGCCACCAAAGACAATATCATCCACGTACACCCGCACAATCGGGATATCTCCGCCCCGCCTCGAAAAAAAAATAAGGTCTGATCGACCTTCCCCATCTCAAAACCTCTCTCAAACAAGAACCCCCTCAACCTGCCATACCAAGATCTAGGCGCCTGCTTCAACCCATACAGCGCCTTCCTCAACTTGTACACACGGTGGGGGTACTTCTCACTCTCAAACCCCGGAGGCTGCCTCACATACACTTCTTCCTCCAACACACCATTCAGAAAAGCACTCTTCACATCCATTTGGTGCAACTTGAACCCTTTAGCCACGGAAAAGGCTAGAAGGATCCTAATTGCCTCCAAACGGGCTACAGGAGCAAATGTCTCCTCGTAGTCAATCCCCTCCTTCTGACTGAACCCTTGAGCAACAAGCCTAGACTTGTTCCTCAAAACCTCACCTTTCTCTCCCTCTTTGTTCTTCCACACCCACTTTGTACCAATCGGCTTACACCATGGGGGAGGGTCAACCAACTGCCAAACCTGATTCCTCTCAAAGTTTTCCAACTCCTCATGCATTGAATTAACCCAATTGTGATCAGATAGTGCGTGTCCAATGTCTTTGGGCTCAAAAGTAGCAACAAACGCAGCATGAGCGAAATGAGAATTGTTCCGAACCCTCGACCGTGTAGTGCGTTCATCCATGTCATCGATGATCCTCGAAGCTGGGTGATCCACTTGTACTCGCCAGGGAGGTTCTAGCCTCGATGCTACCTCCCCCTCAACATCAGCTTCTCCTCGTTCTTGATTTGTCGTCGTAGGTGTAGTAGAGGGTCCATCCATCACCGTAATCGAAGTAGTGGGTACATGTTCAGCCGGGGGCACCGCACCGCCATCTTCATCGTCTCCAGTTCATGCTCCTCCTCCTGAAAGATCTCCTCGCCAAGCTCATCATCACATGCACACTCAAAGACAAGCTGACTACGTGGCTCTGTCTCATCGAAGGTTACCTCGCAAGTCTCCACGATTTGGTTAGTTTCAAGATTGAGAACACGATATGCTCTAGAATGAGATGCATAACCAAAAAAATACCATCGACAGACCTAGCCTCAAACTTATCCAACTTCCTGCCTTTCTTCAGAATGAAACACTTGCAACCAAAGACATGGAAGTGACTCACCTTGGGTGTGCGACCATGCATCAACTCATAGCATGTCTTCTTCTTGTGCACTCTGAGGTAGATCCTGTTTGACACATAGCACGTGGTATTCACCGCCTCATCCCAATACCTCCTCGGAGTCCTATGCTCATCAAGCATCGTCCGAGCCATCTCGCACAAGGTCCTGTTCTTCCTTTCCACAACACCATTCTAGGGAGGCGTATACGGACTCGAAAACTGGTGCTCAAGACCCAAGTCATGGCAAAAGGTTTCAAAACGAGAGTTTCTGAATTCCGAGCCATTATCACCGCGGATAGCTCGTATGGCATCTCCGTGCCTCTCGTTCCTCAACCTCAAGACTAGATCTCGAACAAAACCAAACGTCTCCCCCTTATCCTCGAGAAAGAACACCCACGCATACCAAACCAACTCTTTCTCAAGCCTCAACCGTGGCAATCCTCGGACCAAATTGAGTTTACTCAAGCGAGACAAAAGGCCAAAGCTCAAGTGACCCAACTTCCTATGCCACTTCCACAACTCACTCGAAGAACCAGCCAAGAAACAACGCTCCACACCCGAAGACTGAGAAAAATCAGCACGAAACACCTGACCCTCGGGAACGACCATACAGACAAGGTCCCCTCGAGAGTCCAAAATCCGAGAACCACCTGGCCGAAACAACTCCTCAAAGCCCTCATCCAACAACTGGGACACAGAAAGCAAATTGTACCCCAGCGATTGAACAAGAGCAACACACCTCAAAGTGATCTTGTCACTCACTTTGATCTCACCTTCTGAAAGCACACGCCCACGCCCATTGTCACCAAAAGTGATGTACCTCCATGTCACCACCGGGACGAGACTTGAGAACCACCCCCTATCTCCGGTCATATGTCTCGAGCAACCGGAGTCAATCAACCAAATGTTCTTCAAGTCTCCCACCTGAAATTCAAAAACGAGCACGTGAGCGAACAAACGACTCAGCACTGGGGTTAGTACCAAAAGAGTAAAACCAGTGCTGAGCCATTTGCTCGAAAGTGGGGTTAGCACCAACCAAAGCATCTCTCCTACCAAAGCTACCTCTACGAACACCACCACAGTAACCACCCTGAGGGAACCACCCCTCTCTGTCTGGAGGAGGACCAAAACCACGAAAGAGAACCTGTGGACCGTCCCTCCTCTCCTTCTCAAAGCTACGACTCGAGGGGGAGAACGCCTAGCAACCTGACCACCTGCAAACTCTCCAGCCCAACCACCAGAACCACGACCTCCAGAAACAACCCTCTCACCTGTACGAGCACAAAACCCAAAACGCTGCCTGTCCAGGCCTGCACCGGTCTGACCGGTGCTCCACACCAGTCTGACCGGTGTGACCTGGGCAGCAGCACCTCCAACAGCCTTCCGCTCTCCCCAAGCCCGAACTGTCCTCACACTCTCCTTGGCCCTGGGCATCTGCACACGAGGCTCAAGTACACCATCGGAAGGGTGGTACTTATCCTTGTTAGCCCACTCCTTTGCCATCCTCTCCTCTCGCTTCCTCTTGAAGCAAAACTCATCCTTATGGCCATCTCTCCCACAATAGCCACAATGGAACCTCACAAGCTTAGGCTTAGGCTTGGGATGTGGCTGCTCACTTGGTTTCTCTCCACTCAATTTTTCCACCGGTTTCCCCTCACTAGCCTTCTCACTTTCTTTCCCAAATAACTTGATAGGCTTTTTTAAATCATTTGTGGGTGTAGGAAACACGGGTGGAGCTCGGGTTGTGTCTAGTCGGTTCCTAAGATGGTTAGGTTTTGGGGGGAAATCATTTTTGTGGTGGGTTTTTGGTGGCTCTGGGATATTCTCTCCACTTCTCTCACCAACTTTGTTTTCCCCAAGTCCCTCACCATCCTGCCTCTTAAATGCCTCGATCATCATCCTCAACTGAGGCTCATGACCAGACAACCAACCCATCAACTTTCTCAAGTCATCATTCTCATCCTACAAACGATCAACATAATGTGCAAGTTCCAAATTTTTCAAAGCATGCATTTCACAGGTAGGGCATGATGTAGGCATGGGTTCCTTCAATTTAGCCTCACGTGAACTAGTGTAAGCATGCATCTCATCAATCTTAGCATGCAAAACAGGGTAAGAAGTGCAAGCACCTAGCAAAGCAGGTCTGGACTTAAGCTCAGCCACTTCAACCCTAAGCACATCTAGTTCCTCACACTTGAAGGCATGCTTCTCCTTAAACAAAGCAAGATCAGCAAGAAATATGGAGCAATCAGCACAATCAACCTCATCCGAAACAACAGGGCTAGCCTTAAGGGAATCAATCTCAAGCTTGCTATCAAGCACCTGTGTCTCTAGCTCAGCCACTCTAGTCCTAGCATCCTCGAGTCAAACGCTAAGCTCTTTTCTCATTTTCTTGGCCTCTCTAAGCATGTCATCACGGTTATCAAGCAAAGAGCCAAGCCTCTCATTCTCCTGGCGCAAGAAGGGAAGTTCATCACGCACCTCATCGTCGGACTCAGAGTCCGAGTCGCTGTGTGTGCTCTTCTTGCTGCCGGAGCTCAGCGCCATGGTGCAGAAGCCATCTCTCGCGAAGCAGCTCAACCCGCTCAGGTTCTTGGACGACTTCTTGTTCTTGCGATGATCACCTTCGTCTTCACTGCTGCTCGAGCTCGAGGTGGAGTACGCGGAACTCGAGTCGACGTCGCTCGCTCCAACCATCGCTCGGGCCTTGCCTCGGCTCTCCTTCTTCCTCGATCGTCGCTCGTCCTTGTACTTGTTCTTGTGCTTGCTCTTGTGGTCGCGCCTCGAACATACTTGCCATCCATCCTCGGCTTGTGCTTGTAGCCATCCTTGTTCTCGGCCTTCTCCGGGTAGTCGGCGACGAAGTGTCCCGGCTTCCCGCATGGGAAGCATGTCCTCGTGTTCCTCCTCATGCTCACGCGGTTCTCGTGCAGCCTCTCGAACCGCCTCGTCAGGAGCGCCAGATCATCCTCTCCAAGCTCGTCGAACTCCTCATCTGGCATAGACATCAAAGAGGAGAAAGAGAACTTCCTGGTGGATGGGTTAGAGTTAGCTTTTCCTTTGGAACCACCAACGAGGGCGAGACTATGGGAGTCAGTCGGACCCTCGAGCTTGGCAGTCATGCCCCTATCCACCTCAGCCGACTTGAGCTTTGAGAACAGCTCGTTCACCGTCAGAGTGTCATACTTCTCTGACTCCACAATGGCCTCGAACTTTCCGCCCCACATCATACGATCCAAAGAGTGCAAGAGCTTGACCGCTCTATCATGATCATCGTACGGGAGCACGTCCACATTAGCCCTCATGTTGTTCACAACCACAGTGAACCTCTGAAACAAGGCATCGATGGACTCACCGGGGAGATGAGTGAAGTTATCGTACTCTCTCCGGTAGGTCGCATACATCCGTGCGTGAACCTGGGCATTCCCAACATGAGCCTCCTTCAACACCGCCCAAATCCTACAAGCCAAGTGCTCGGTGTGCACCCGATCGAACTCAGGCTGACACAAAGCGACACAAGCAGTCAACCGCCTTATTGTTGGCGTCAAATCTGTCCCTCGATCCTGGAGCGAGGGAGTCCATCGTCTGGACATAGCCTGTGTCCACCGTGACATCCCAAAGGATCTGACCCTTTCCGCGGAGAAACGCACCCATCCGCTTGCTCCACATCTGGTAGTTCTTGCCATCGAAGTGTTGAGGACTCGAACCCCGTTCCTGGTATGCCATCCTTGGATCTTAGACTGGTTAGAGTCAATAAAGACCCGAACCGGCTCTGATACCACTTGAAGGACCGATACGGCGAACCAGAGGGGGGGAGTGAATGGGAGCCGATAAAAATTCTTCTCGAAGGAGATGGAAACTCCAACAAGATGAACACAGCTTCCAACACACGTCTCCGACTCTCTACCCAAGTTGGTCAAGCCCACGTAGCCACTGGAGTGCCACTGGACCTAGGAACAAACACACTACCTTCCGACCCGAGAACGCAGCGGAACACCAAACCTCGAGTCTACAAACCAACACCGGCCAGACCGGTGAGCACCACCGGTCAGACCGGTCCCTGCTGGTGAAGCTGAGGAACTTTCACTAAGTGGCTCCACACCGGTCAGACCGGTGAGACACACTGGTTAGACCGGTCCAAGCCTGAAAGCCCCCAAAGCACCAAACAGGCCAACCGACCACCAAACTGACCCAAACTCGAAACAGCAGCAACACAAGACAACAACGAACACACCCAGACGTTCACCCGAGCAAAAAAACCACCGAGGGTTGCACCGGTTAGACCGTTCAAGAGCACCGGTCAGACCGGTGTAGCCTGGGCAGCTCCGGATGAACAGCACCCGCGGGTCAACTCCCCCAAAATCAAAGCTCGATCTCCCAAATCGCTCCACGGACTTGAACAAGACTTTGGGGATATTAGGAACACCTCATGAGGAGTCCATAGCCATGTTTAATCCCACCAAAACTCGTCCAAAAAGGAGGAATCGAAGAAATCCCGCCCAGAGCACCACAAACCCAAGAACTCGGAAAACCCCAAAATCGAGCCCCTCTACTCATGGATTTGGGAGGGGAATCACAGCCCAAAGAACCACAAAGGGTTCCCACAAATTTCCCCCATCAAATCCCCAAGAGAAAGGTCCCGAAAACAACCCAAAGTAATCATCAAGAGAGGGCTCCGAAAATCACCACCAAGAACAACCGGGAACAACACATCCAAACCTTGAGGAACCACGCCGAATCATCTATGCATGCTGTTGACGCAAAATGTGCACTCAGCGCCAATCACACAGCAAGCCGAAAAGCTTAGCTTCGCACGCGCAGAGAGAGAGTGACGTGCCAGTTAATTTTCCTGAAAATTAACAAAAGGTAAAACAGTTAAATACCAAAGCTTGGAACTTACCGGGTGGTACCAGGCAGTTCCATATTTACGGCTAAGAAGCCAAGCAAGACGACATGCAGCTATGCGAAGCTACCTGTCAAAGAACCACGACCATTCGGGTAACCGCAAAGGGAAAAAGAACATTGCCGAACGGGTGACGTAAGCATGACAACGATCGATCTTTGAATAAACATGGATGCATGTGCAAAGCCATGACCGAACTCCATGAAGATTAACATTAAATGAAGTAAAGCACGGACATGATCATGTATTAAATGAGCATGCATAGATCAAAGCACTAGTCTACCGCATGTCTAGGTACTTTAAGATCCGTCAGGTACGATCACAAACAAATCTATCCACCGCATGATACAACTTGCATGAAAAACGTACCACTTCCCGCAAATAGATCTATCCACCGCATGATACAATCTAAATACGGAAAGCTAAAAGCATACATCACTTAAGGCACGAACGAGGCACGTGATCTACTCGTGAAAACGTAACCGAATACGGCTGAACAGCCGATCCAGGGTCCATGAAGAAGGAACAAACATTACCACGTGAATAAATCTATCAGACTGAAATGGAAACCTAATCCACCGGATGACTAGCTCCAAAGCAACCCAAAAACCTGCATCTACCGCATGATACCCGGCTCTTTCAAGATTTATACGCACAAAGCAAGCTTGAACCCACAACACGTGACAACCTAGATCGATTCGGTCTCGGCTATCGGAGAGCACAAGATCCACGCGTCAAAGACACGAAACCTGCTCTTGCACGGATCTTAAGAGGAAAAGAGCCGATCCAAACCCATCTAGATTGGGCAAGAATGTATTACATGAATTAAAACATAAAGTAAAACTCATGATAACACAGGGTAACTTAATGAATCTATTGGACCTTGCCAAAATCCAATAGAGCCGATAACTAGCTTCGAGCTAGATCTTAGCCTACCGCATGGCTCACGATCTAACAAGAAACCCTCTTGAACCAAGCTTGAATCTACCGCGTGACACGAAGCATGGTAACAAGACTACTTGCATCAGATCTAAATCCACCGCATGATACTAGACATGATACAAGGTTGCGGTACTCACGGAGGTCGACGGATCGATTGGTCCTCTCGAAGAACTCGACGACACGACAAGGGACTCTAGGGTTTGGCGTGAAGCCGGTGTGTATTGAAGAATGAACGTGTTTGTTACATACATCCAGGGATCGTATTTATACCCTGCTGATTACAAGCGCGAATGGATTCATTGCCTAACTAAACTCGATCGCCTATCCATCCATTCGCTTCCTCTGATCGAGCCACGTCACCGTCCAATCCCGCAAAATCAGCTCTACTGTTCTTTTGCCGAACTGGAGCAGATAGCCGACCGCGGATCCTTCTGCCGAAAATCTCTGAAAATATCTTTCCTTCCACCAGACGGACTCTTTTTCGAATCGGACCCACATGTCATACTCCTTACCAAATTCTGGTGTTAACACATGCCCCTTCAATTGTGGGATAAAAGTAATTTTGTTCCACAATTGACTCTAGCCACGAATCCTTGAGCCAAACCTGTCAACACCTGTTCTTCGCAATCCGCCGGATTCTTCGTTCAGATCCAACCCCAGATCCCCTTCGTTCCGAGCTCGAATCCCCAATGGCAACTCAGAACCAAGCTCCTCAGGTAAATTCACCCCTCCAAACCTTTGTTCGGCATTAGGTTTTCAATTTTACCTGAGATTTTCTTCTTCCGCTCTCTTCCAGGAACCTTCTACTGCTCTTCTGATTCCTTTTGAGGCCAATTCGCAGTCTTATTATCTTGGTCCCGAAGAGAATCCTGACCCTCGAGATTTTATTGCCGCTGAATCTCAGAGAATCCCTTTCAAGGTAGCTTTATCTCCACCTCCCCAGTGGCAAGATGCGTTCAAGAACTGGCCTTTGCCCCCAATCGCAGGCTGGAAGACTTGGTATCGTAGGATTCTTGCGGATAAGAGTGGATTGACCAATGCGGATACTCTCCGCATTGCTCAATGTCTGGAGTTATCCGTAGCTGAGACACCCAAGAATGAAGATCTTCTGATAGCCGCATGCCACTTCTGGTCAAATGGCGTCAACGCCTTCCTTTTTGGGCACGGCCCAATGTCTCCAACTTTGGCCGATGTGTATATGATCACCGGCCTTGACATCACCGGGTCTGTTCAGCCTTGGAACTTCAAAAATTCCTCACGCCAGACAGGGGTAAAGCCAGGGAATGGCTACAAGAATTATATTTTGAAGCACATGAGAGACAATTCCCTTGGCGAAGTTGAATACAGAGCCTTTTTGAACATGTGGTTATGCAGATTTGTCTTCTGTGGCAAGGCCAACGAACCCACTTTGAATCATATCGCAATGGCGATCCATCTGGCTAGCGGCAATCGCCTTCCTTTGGGAAAATTCCTCTTGGGCAGTGTATACCATATGCTTCATCAGACCGTTATCCAAATGTACACCAGCCAGAGGATAACGTGCGTCAATGGCCCTTGGTGGTTTGTTCAAATTTGGCTGCAACTTCACATGCATCAGATTGTAGGCGTTGACTTGAACTCCAGGTTCTTCCCCTGGTCCAATCCCCCTGAAGGAGAGCTTCAAGTCACCAGAGGATGCCAAAGCTATGGAGAAGCAGCTTCAAGCGTTATCGTTCGGCGGGAGACATCACCCGGCTCTTCGAGTTGTTTTTCAAAGGCTTCCCCAATCCTCTTTGGCTCCCTTATCTAGGCTATGACACTCTGACCTTCCCCGTCGAGTTCTCCTTTGAGCCCGGCCATCAAGATGGGAGATTCCTGGAAATCTTTAATATCATAATCCGCCCATGCATATTACCGGCCGAGTTCAATGGAGGGAGGCGAATGCCGGTACTTATGAGTACTACCGGCCTAATGTAATGGCCGGGCAGCTTGGATGCGGCCGGATGCCCCCAAGATTGTTTTCGCATGAATTCCTCAAGCCCGGGGAGGAAATCAAAGAACGATGCGAGTGCGGCAGAGTTTTCAACTATGTGTGCGGTCCCACTGTCTACACATGTCCTTTTGTGCACCGCAACCATAGCTCACCCCACCTTCAATTCATGGTGGCAAGAATTCCATGACCACATCTTTAGTGAACCCGTTCATGTGTTCTGTGCAGAATTGGTGCCTGATTTCCTGCCGACTTCAGAGGTAACACAATGAACCCTTGGATCAAACACTCCTTCTCCATTCATGGTTTTGACCTTCATCTTTTGTCCACAGAACACAGTACCTGCCCCTCGAGCCAGGGTAATCACTTATAATGCCGAAGGCCCGATTTCAGCACTGGGGTTTAAATCCACAACCCTGCATCAATTAATGGCCAGGTATGCTACTACAGATCCCAGCCTTTCTAGCCTCGCTGCAGACAGGAGGCAAGGTCTGCACCTGATTGCCCCTCCAAGTGCCAAAAGGAGAAGAACTGTCAAAAAGGTGCTTGTTGAGGTAAAGCCCTTTACCTTCTTGATTACCAAGTCACTCCGTTCTTGATGGATCATATTCATTGTGCATTTTCAGACCAGAGCCCAACATTCTTCAGAACCCGCACCTGCCGATGCTCCATCCACTGGTATGACTTTTGCTACTCTTTCTCAAGGATGAGCACTGGCACTTATCCCTTCAATTGGACATTTGCAGAAGAAACTGTGGGAGAACCACTTGTAGATGTCCCAGTGGTTCAACAGGCGAGCCCTTCCAGGGTTGAACTGCCTATCCCAGTAGAGATCTCATCTTCATCACCCTCTGCGAAGCGATACGTTCTCCAGAGATGAATCTCCCAACTCAACCGGAGCCACCAAATTCCCCCAGGATGCCATCGCCTATCAGTCAGGCAGCAATGATCAACCCAACAGAGGAGGATCCAATTCTTCACCAGCCAGAAACTCACGAGTCGCCGATTGCTGCATCAGCATCTCCTGAATTGGAAGTTTCGGCTCTACTCGGGACGCCTCTTCCGTCTGCGATTGCCCCCGCTCAAGAAACCACTCATGAGGTGCCCAATTCCGCTCTTGATTTCGATACCTTGATGCTAGCATTCTCACCTCGGCGATGTTGTTTCCAGGGTCACGCCCCGTCATCATCGAGCTTGCCGTCAGAGGGCCCATCAACTGCCGAGGTGATGAGAGAAATAAACCAGCCGCTGCCAGATGAAGTGTTGCCCACACTCAAAGAAATTGCAGCCTGGCTAGAAAAAGACGTTCAGGATCAGCTCAATGATCTTCGCCATTTTGAAGAGATGTTTGAGCCCATTAGTCGCAAACTTCCCGATGACATCAGAGCTTTTCTATCGTCCGTCTACGACTTAGAGCCCTTCTATGTTCCCTTGAGGCGTACTTGGAGGAAATTGCGCTCCCGTCCAGCCATTGAAAAGGAGAAAACTGATGCTGAACATGCCATGAACGGGGTACAATCCCAAGCAGAAAGCTATAAAGATGCCTTGGCTGACCTGCAAGCTTCTTACGATTTGAAAGTCGCCAGAAAGGCTGCTCTAGAGGCAGAATTGAGAAGCCTGTCAGCGGAGATGGAGATTGACCAGAAGAAAATAGCCGATCTTCCTGGATTGATAGCAAAAACCGAAGCAGAGGTAGAATCGGCTGTCACCAGAGTAAAGCAATGCGATGCAGAGCTCACTGGCTTAGCTGGTGCCCAAAAGGACTACCAGGAGATCCTGGATAATTCCAACTTGATAATATCCAATGTTCGTCACGCACTCGCAAAACTCCTCAGTGCTTGAATGTCCTTATTGATGTATACCTGGACTGGTCGTTCTTGTAATATTTCCTTTGCGATTTGTTCCCTTTCCTTTGCGTACTTTGAGATGTAATGTTGAACGACCCATTCGGTAGTGAAATGCCAACTCCCGAAAAACACCTTGATTTCCTTTAGCCGAAACAATCGATCCGCACGCGTTTCAGCTTAGAACTCCAAACGACCCACCGGTGGGTTGGTCAAGGAAATCTTTCCACCTTCCGATTTTATTGGGACGTGCGCCACGATCCACAGCCACGACTCGAAGCCACGATTCATCCTGCCAGGCCTATAAATGTTAACATAGGCGCCTCTAGCTCTCCACCAGGCCTTCTAGCTCTCGAATCTTTGCCAATCTTTGGTTTTCTTGTAAACAGTGCGCATCCCCAAACCGCAATGGTGCGCCGCCTCAACCGCCGCCGCGCCTCCGACGAGGCTGAGGGAAGCAGCGCTAATGCGCGCAGGCGGTGATGATCATCAATTTCTCCTCGTCGATCTTCCTTTTGATCTTCTTTTGCCTTGACAATCACCTCCCTTTTTCAGGTTGATTCAGTGGAATCCGCCTCGCGCGCCGGCCAATCAGCCCCTCCCTGACGACTCTTCGGAGTCCGATGGCCATTCCCCGGTACCGTACGGGGAAGCAGACGCTATTCGCTTCAAGGAGGAGCTAGAGGCGTCCCGTCTTGAGCTGGAGGACGTCTCCAAAAAAGCGGGCGTGGCCGAACTAGAATGGGAGGACCGGCGGAAACATGTCGCCGGAGGCCATCGATGGTATGGCTGCGATTCTTGATTCGGCCCTAGCCTTTGATGCTAATCCTTTCTTGTTTGTCTTTTGCGGCCGTGATGCGAGCTCAACCGGCTAAAGGGCGGTAGAGCAAGCGGCGGAGAAGGTGAACGCTCACGGCGACACGCCGGCGGAGCGCCCGGCCGCGGTGGAGCGCCGCATCGACGAGGTGGCCGTCCATGGCGTTCGTTTGGGCACCACCTTGGGCCTGGCTGCGATGGCGACGCATACGGACGTCGACTATTCCACCAGGCCGCGTGGCTTCCAGGGCGGCGCGCCGGAGGATATCGACGAGATCGAGCTCATCCTGGAGCGCCTCGACGGCCACGGCGACGCCATTGCCGAAATTACCCATCCCCAGTCTGTGTTGAACAGGCTCTTTGACTAGATTGTACTAGGGATGTGTAAATGTCGGCAATATATGATGAACTTTTGGATTTTGCATTTGTTCCGTGATGTTTCCCTTCGCATTTGCACCTGTGAATTCGTCTTCTTTGAATGCATCTGGGAACCGTCTTTAGCCGAACGCTCGCAAACAACTGCCCCTTGGCGCAAGATCCACAAAGGATCCCAATTCGGCAATCCGTAAATACTGTTCAAAAGAAAACCCTTCGCACTCGGTGGAAACCCCTGCCGCTTGGTATTCCAACGGTGTGTACGCGGCGATCATCACTCCCAATGCGCCTCCTTGGTCAATAAAATAGCCCGTGGGGTGCTCTGCAAATCCACTCGCACACTCCTCCATCACTTCTCGTTTCTTCTTCTGCTGCTAGAAGAAAAAACCCCAACGCCATGGACAAGGGTAAACAGCCTCAGGGGAGCGGCTCGTCAAGGAAGCGTACGATTCGGAAGTGAGTTCTTTCTTGATCTGCTCCTTGTCCTCCTGCTTGATTTTGCGCTTCATGTTTTCCCTCTGCCTCTTTCAGCCTTGATTTGCTTCCTGAAGAGGTCATCGGAACCGAAGATGTTCCTGAGTACATCTCCTCCGATTCTTCTCCTGAGGCGGAGGATGCCACGCCTGAGCAAAGGGGCATTCATCGAGCTCGCGCCGCCGTGCCCGGCACCTGGAGCGTGACCTCAGGGACATGTCCGTCCGCTGCCAAGCCGAACGCGAGCGTCGCATGGCGCTGGAAGCGCTAGTAGGGGGTAAACGCTTCTGTCCCCCTTCACGTTTGCATCTGGATTTCTTGCCCCTAACCTTGATTCTTTTGCTCCAGATGTCTCTGATAGGTACAGCAACCTGAAGGCGGCCTGGGATAGCTTGGTAGAGGCCGCCAATCGTGGTCATCCTCGTGCGTTCCAAGTCGCCGTCACGGTGGTCCCGGAACAAGCGAAGAGGGAGCGACGGCCCGAAGAAGTAAAGAAAAGATTGAATCATACTTTCGCTTCTTCCTCCACGCCTTCTCGCTTCCCTCCCTTAGGGGACTTGACCTTCGGGGCTGCTATGTGTAATCCGCAAGAAACCGGTTGTAGTGTAGTATTGAGCTAAGGGCAATGCATCGGGCACCGGCCATTTTCTTTTGTTCATGGATTTTTGTTCTAAAGGCGGCCTCATCCTTGAGCGCCGTTTCGTGTCGATGTGTATAATCATCGATCGATTTCAATGCTAGGATAATACTTCTTCAGATATCTTCCATTTATTGCGGCGGAAAACTCCTCTCCTAGCAAAGTTTTCAATATGTACGCATTACCAGGAACGCATCTGACCACACGAAAAGGCCCCTCCCAGTTAGGGGACCATTTGCCGAATTCACTGTATTTAGTTCCAATCGGCAGTAGCGCTTTCCAAACTAGATCGCCTTCTGCGAATCGCTTCACCTTTACTTTCTTGTTATAGTATTTGGCGACCCGCAGCTTGTTTTTCTCGATGTTCTCCAGGGCCCTGAGACGGATCATATGCAAATCTTCTAACTCATCCATCATTAGGCCACTGTAATCCTTGGAGCTCAAATCGTTTTGCAGTACTACTCTCCTTGACTCTGATTGCATTTCCCAGGGCAGGATCGCGTGATGCCCGTAAACCAACTCGTAAGGAGAAGTCTTTGTAGCTCCATGGGGGGCCATTCGGTAAGCCCACAGCGCTTCACTAAGTACCGAATGCCATCTCCTCGGCTTCTGGTCGATCTTCTTCTGTATAAGCTTGATCATGATCTTGTTAGAAGCCTCTGCTTGACCATTAGCTTGGGCATAGTATGGAGAAGAATTAAACAGTTTGATTCCCATGCTTTCGGCAAAATCTGCGAATTCCAATGACACGAATTGTGCCCCTTGGTCAGTGGTAATCGTCTGAGGAATCCCAAATCGATAGATGATGTGTTCCTTGACGAATTCGATCATGTTTTTCGACGTCACCTTCTTGAGTGGGATTGCCTCGACCCATTTGGTGAAGTAATCTGTAGCCAAAAGCACGAACTTATGCCCCTTGCTAGATGGCGGATTAATTTGGCCAATCAAGTCTATACCTGACCCACGAATGGCCATGGCTTGATGATGGGATTCAATGCCGATGCGGGGACTCTTTGAATATTCCCGAACCTCTGGCAATCTTGACACCCTTTATAATACTCAAAGCAGTCCTCTAATATCGTCGGCCAAAAGCATCCAGCTTGCCTAATAACCCATTTCATCCGATAGGCCGATTGGTGCGCTCCACATATCCCATCGTGCACCTCGCTCATCATGCTCTTGGCTTCCTCTGGACCCAGGCATCGTAGCAATACCCCGTCTAATGATTTATAGAATAAATTATCATCCAGAAGAACGAACTTGATTGCCTTGTACCCGAGTTTCCGGAGACTTTTCGGGATGGATCTTTCAGGTAGTCAACGATCTCTTTCCTCCAATCATTTTCTGCAAGATCCGTCCCTAGTGCACACACCTCCGCAGCAAATGCTTCTTGACTCTCCTTGTAACCAGAGGCGCTCTGAGCCAGCCTGTTTGCTTCCTCGTTATGCTCTCTAGGAATGTGCTGCAAGGTTACTAATGGGAAGCTCTTCAAGATCTCCCTGCACTCTTCGTAGTAACTCCTCAGCGCTTCGCTCCTGCACTCGTATTGGCCGTTCAATTGCTTGATTACCAATTCTGAATCTCCATAGATCTCAACTGAGACGGCCCCGGACTTCTCTCAAATATTGAAGCCCTCGAAGTAGTGCTTCGTATTCGGCTCGGTTATTTGTGACGGTGGGTTGTATAGGAATGGCGAATTCAAACATCTCACCTGCGGGCGAAATTAGCGAGATCCCTACTCCCCCACCTTTGCCACATGATGACCCGTCAAAGAATAAAGCCCATGGGGTAATTTCAAGCAGATCAATCGAAGGGTCACGGTGTTCAGTTATAAAATCGGCAATGACCTGACCTTTGATGGCTTTTGCCGATTCGAACTTCAACTCGAATTCTGATAGAGCTAAAATCCATTTGCCAACCCGACCATTCAAGATTGGCATAGATAACATATGTTTTATCACATCAAACTTCGAGTATACAGTGCATTCGGCATTCAACAAGTAGTGCCGAAACTTTGTACACGAGTAGTATACGCAAAGACACAACCTTTCTATAGCCGAATACCTGGTTTCAGGATCAAGTAGTTTTCGGCTAAGATAAGCTACTACCCGCTCCTTGCCTTCGAATTC
This sequence comes from Cenchrus americanus, assembly GCA_947561735.1. Classification (NCBI taxonomy): domain Eukaryota; kingdom Viridiplantae; phylum Streptophyta; class Magnoliopsida; order Poales; family Poaceae; genus Cenchrus; species Cenchrus americanus. Next base: position 75,675,856 of record OX387245.1, on the reverse strand, counting down.
TTGAATAAGGGCCGATCCAATAGTTTGGGTATCGGCCGCCACGTACAACTTGAAAGGCTTATTCAGTGAGGAGGAACCAAAGACCGGCGGCTCCTTCATGTATTGCTTGATTTCCTCGAAAGCCTTTTGTTGTTCGTCGCCCCATGTGAATTTCGATCCTTCTTTAGCTTCAAGCAACGGAGAGAATGGCAACACCTTCGTGATAAATTTGAGATGAACCTTCTCACAAAGTTGATCTTGCCGAGCAGTGATTGCAACTCCTTGAGGTTGGTTGGAGGAACGACTTCATCAATGGCTTTCATGCTCTTTTTGCCAACTTCGATCCCTCCTTCGTGGACCAAAAACCCCAAGAACTCTCCAGCTGACACCCCGAATGCACACTTGTTTGGATTCATCTTCAGGCCGTGTTTCCGGGTGCATTCCAGGGTCTTCTTCACATCTTCCAGATGGGTGTCATGACTTAAGGACTTGATCACTACGTCGTCAATGTAGATTTCCACGGTCTTGCCGATCAACTCATGAAAAATGTAATTCATGGCCCGCTGATAGGTTGCACCGGCATTTTTCAACCCAAATGTCATGACGATCCATTCAAATAGGCCTATATGACCGGGACATCTAAAGGCCGTCTTCGAGATGTCTTCTATTGCCATAAAGATCCGATTGTATCCCGCGTTGCCATCCATGAAGCTAATCACCTTGTGCCCGAGCGGCGGCGTCAATCGCAAATCGGCAATAGGCATCGGGTATCCATCCATGGGAGTAGCTCTGTTTAGGTCCCTGAAGTCTATGCAAACTCTCATTTTTCCATTTTTCTTATACACAGGGACGATGTTAGAAATCCACTCCGCATATCTGCAGGGCCGAACGAAGTTTGCGTCAAGTAACCTCTCGATTTCCTTCTTCACATCGGCCAATACTTCATCCTTGTAGATTTTCCGGGGCGGTTGCTTATACGGCTTGAAACCAGGCTTGATTGGCAACCGGTGCTCGACGATGGATCGATCCAATCCAGGCATCTCCGAGTAATCCCAGGCGAAGCAATCTTTATATTCTTTGAGAAGCTCAATTAAGTTCCCCCTGAAGTCTGGCTGCAAATTTGCACTGATGAACGTCGGCCTTGGTTTATCACCGTTCCCAATGTCAACTTCCTCTAGCTTATCGGCCGACATAAATCCTCGTCCTAACTTGCCATCAGTGCCATCCACGGGGTTCTCCATTAAAAATTACTGTAAGAGCCGACTGCTTGAATCGGCTGTTGGTCACTGCTGACAGGTTCAACAGGACCTTCTCCCCAGTCCTTCCCTGAGAAGCAATCGATGCCTTGGTACTCCCAGAAGGCTGGTTCCATGTTAGCCACGCTTACGGAGTCATCCGCCTGGACGACCTCGATTTCATCGTCCACCCATTGGATCAGCTGTTGATGCATAGTGGATGGGACGCAGCAGTTGGCGTGGATCCAGTCCCGCCCAAGCAGCAGGTTGTAAGCTCCCTTTCCTTCGATGACGAAGAAGGTGGTGAGCAGCGTCTTGGACCCGATCATCAAGTCCACGTGAGCGCATCCTTTGGTGTCTGAAGGGTTCCCGGCGAAGTCGTTTAGGATGATGCTTGTTGGTGTCAGATCGCTCGGGGTCATGCCAAGCTTCCTGAAGGTGGTGTACGGCATTACGTTGACTGCCGCGCCACCGTCGACGAACATCTTGGTCAATGGCTTGCCATTGACGTACCCCCTCAAGTACGGCGGCCTCATGTGGCGATTCTTGGCCGGCTTGTCGAAGATGGCCCGCTTGGCGAGCACCGAGCCGCGCCATCATCTCCTCGGCTGCTCGTCGTCAAAGGAAGCTTCCTCCTGCATCACCTGGTTAGCGGGAGCCATGAACTCGTTTGGCAGGAAGTATACCATGCATGCAGGGGCCGAACGCTTCGATCCTTCTGGCTGGTCCTTGGGGCGCCACTTCTGTCTCGTTTGGACCCCGGCTTGCTTCATCTCGCGGTTCCTCAAGCGTTGGACCCGCCTCTTCTGGCTCTTGCGTAGACCGGGTGGGCACCAGTGCCCTTTCTGCCAGACGTAGACATCTTCGTCCTCCTCCTGGTCAGCCCACCTGAGATCAGCTTGGCGCTTCCTGGGGTGATCTATAACCTCAATTTTTTGCCGCCGATCCCCATTTGGGTGAATCCTTCCAAGTCTTTCATGGACGGATCGGCGATTGCGCTTTCCGCCCGTACTCGCATATCTGTCGCTGCATTCAGGACAGTTCTTTAATGTGGGCAGCTTTAGGCCCTCATTCCAGCAGTGCCTGAAGAAGGCGCATCCCCAGTGGGCGCGCTCCTGCTCTCGCGCGTGCTGTTCCTGATTCCATCTGCGCGCCTCCTCTTCAGCCCTGCGCTGCTCCTCCTCGTGACGATGCTTTTGGTAGCGCTCCTTTTCCATCTCGGCGCGCCATTTGTTGAGGAGAATGCGTGACGTCACCTTGGGTTTAGGCACGGACGATTCCCCAATCTCGATGTGGCTCTTGAGAACGCGGGGGCGTCGCCCGCACTTGCTCTAGGGTCACCCGGCGCTCCGGTCAACCGATCCATCTTGCTTGGACACGGGCCGAGGTCGGGACCTTGACTTTCCCCTTCTCTTCGGCCGTTATCGCGTTGATAGAAAAGCCGAGCATGTTCTCGCGGGAAGGGGTGGCCATCCAGCCTTCATCTTGTTATCGAACTTGAGGTGCCCTTCTGGATAGCCTTCGGATCCTCATCCCGAAGACCCCGCAATCGTTGATGGAGTGCGAGTCCCGTCATGGAAGCCGCAGTAACGTTTCGCTTTGACTCCATCGAGCCGAAGCATAGAGTGCCCGTCGAGCGGCCTTGATTCGGCCTTCCTTTACCAAGAGCTCAAACAACTTATCGGCCTTTGTGATGTCGAAGTCGTAGGTTCCTTTGGTCCGCTCGACCCACCGCCGATTCATTGTCAAGGGCTCTTTACCCCACAAGATTTCGCTGCGCCTACCTCCAATTCGTCGTCGAATCCTCGCACAAATCAGCTTTGTCCAAGAATTGGTTGTAGATGTCGGCGATGTCGTGTCGCTTGCCAAACTTGGGGTCCTTCTTGAGGCCATATGCCCGATTGCTCATCAAGGATAACTTCGCGACAGTTGGCCCAAGTTTTCAAACTCCATCCCAAATAGCTTTTCGCGCAAGGCTGGTAACATCCCGGCGACGGCCATATCGGCCCACCGATCGTCCGGCAAGTTCAATGAGAAGCACATGCCCTTGACTTCTCTCGAATCTTCTAAGAAACTCCGGCGGTGTTTCATCGTGCCTTTGCTTCGGGGTGGCGAGATCAATCAACTTCTTCTCGAAGCGCCGCTGAAGTAATGAGCGTGGAATTTACGCTCCAAATCTTTCCACCTGGCCACTGACTCAGGCGGCAAGGACGAGAACCACTGAAAAGCTGGACCCGTCAGCGAGGCGGGGAAGTAGCGAACCCTGAACGTCTCTTCGGCCGAACATTCCCCAAGCTGCATGAGATAACGAGCGATATGCTCGACCGTGCTTGTCTCGTCCTGCCCAGAGAACTTTGTGAATTCCGTCGGCGGTTTCACCCTTGGTGGCAGGAGCACGTTATAGTACCACTCCGGGAACGGCGGCTTGTGTAGGTGGGGCCCCGCATCCTTGGCTTGAGGCCGAACCGATTCTCGCATCAATTCGGCCATCTTGCGTGCTAGGGCATCTTCCTCCCGAGCGCCGCGGCCCGCGCGCGTACCTCGGGTGCGGGAAGGCGTCGAACGCCCCGTAATTTCCCACTTCATGATAGCCACCGCCGTACGGCATTCTTCTCGGGAGCCGGTTGGTTGACGGAGCTATTCTTCGGCGGGGTCAAGTGGGGCCCCAGGTGAGCCGAACGCTAGGTCTCCGTACGTAGGCTGGTACGGATTCGGCCGTTGCACGGGGCCGACCCGTGCTGCTCTGTGGTGGCGGCAGGATTGGTTGACTTCCTGAAGCTTGCAGCGGAGGCTGAACTGGCCGCCCCCCAGCGCCCTGCGGAGGAGGTTGGAATGTCTCGCTCTCGGAGCTTTGAGGAGGAGGCTGCTGCACCTGGCTTCGCAGCGGCGGCTGAGAGCTTGATTCACCCAGCTCCACGGTGCTTTTTCCGGCGTACGTCTTTCCAAACGCCTGCCCTGCGCCCGGGCCAAAGAGGGCCACCATCATCTGCTGGAGCGACCCGAGGAAAGCTTGGTTGTGCTTGGTGAGCATGTTGTCTACCGATTCCTGGAAGATCCGCGCGCATTCCTCTTTTTCTTGTTGGGTCGTGGCGTCGGTCTCCCCCGGCAACAGCACTCTGGGCAGGCTACTCTTCAGATATGGTACACCACTCCGATTCTTCTTAAATGACATGAGGCATTTTTGCTGAAATTGATTCACGGCGTCTAGGAGCTGCTGATGCTGCTCTGGAGAAAGCTCTTCGATGTTGACATCCAGGAGGTCTGAAACTTCAGGCATCTTGAACCAATTCGGCTGTATGGTCCCACTGGGCGTGCCAAAAAGTGTGTTGACGCAAAATGTGCACTCAACGCCAATCACACAGCAAGCCGAAAAGCTTAGCTTCGCACGCGCAGAGAGAGAGTGACGTGCCAGTCAATTTTTCCTGAAAATTAACAAAAGATAAAACAGTTAAATACCAAAGCTTGGAACTTACGGGTGGTACCGGGCGGTTCCATATTTACGGCTAAGAAGCCAAGCAAGACGACATGCAGCTATGCGAAGCTACCTGTCAAAGAACCACGACCATTCGGGTAACCGCAAAGGGAAAAAGAACATTGCCGAACGGGTGACGTAAGCATGACAACGATCGATCTTTGAATAAACATGGATGCATGTGCAAAGCCATGACCGAACTCCATGAAGATTAACATTAAATGAAGTAAAGCACGGACATGATCATGTATTAAATGAGCATGCATAGATCAAAGCACTAGTCTACCGCATGTCTAGGTACTTTAAGATCCGTCAGGTACGATCACAAACAAATCTATCCACCGCATGATACAACTTGCATGAAAAACGTACCACTTCCCGCAAATAGATCTATCCACCGCATGATACAATCTAAATACGGAAAGCTAAAAGCATACATCACTTAAGGCACGAACGAGGCACGTGATCTACTCGTGAAAACGTAACCGAATACGGGCCGAACGTACCGATCCAGGGTCCATGAAGAAGGAACAAACATTACCACGTGAATAAATCTATCAGACTGAAATGGAAACCTAATCCACCGGATGACTAGCTCCAAAGCAACCCAAAAACCTGCATCTACCGCATGATACCCGGCTCTTTCAAGATTTATACGCGCAAAGCAAGCTTGAAACCACAACACGTGACAACCTAGATCGATTCGGTCTCGGCTATCGGAGAGCACAAGATCCACGCGTCAAAGACACGAAACCTGCTCTTGCACGGATCTTAAGAGGAAAAGAGCCGATCCAAACCCATCTAGATTGGGCAAGAATGTATTACATGAATTAAAACATAAAGTAAAACTCATGATAACACAGGGTAACTTAATGAATCTATTGGACCTTGCCAAAATCCAATAGAGCCGATAACTAGCTTCGAGCTAGATCTTAGCCTACCGCATGGCTCACGATCTAACAAGAAACCCTCTTGAACCAAGCTTGAATCTACCGCGTGACACGAAGCATGGTAACAAGACTACTTGCATCAGATCTAAATCCACCGCATGATACTAGACATGATACAAGGTTGCCGGTACTCACGGAGGTCGACGGATCGATTGGTCCTCTCGAAGAACTCGACGACACGACAAGGGACTCTAGGGTTTGGCGTGAAGCCGGTGTGTATTGAAGAATGAACGTGTTTGTTACATACATCCAGGGATCGTATTTATACCCTGCTGATTACAACTGCGAATGGATTCATTGCCTAACTAAACTCGATCGCCTATCCATCCATTCGCTTCCTCCGATCGAGCCACGTCACCGTCCAATCCCGCAAAATCAGCTCTACTGTTCTTTTGCCGAACTGGAGCAGATAGCCGACCGCGGATCCTTCTGCCGAAAATCTCTGAAAATATCTTTCCTTCCACCAGACGGACTCTTTTTCGAATCGGACCCACATGTCATACTCCTTACCAAATTCTGGTGTTAACACATGCAACAAAGATTCATACAAGGTCTAGCTTGCCGCCCGATCATCCAACCCCCTCACAAGATCTCACCATGAAGCTCTCAAGCTAGTCCTATGGAAATCCTAAGGAAAATAGGAAAACAAATGAGCTAGAGTTCCAAGAGTTGGCTGCCATCCTCTCACCTCTTGGGTTATATGGAGGCAACCGAAAGTATAAAATGCCCTTTCCTAATAACTAGGGATACAAGCCACTCAAGGGCGGATTTGGAAGTCTTCATGTTTTCACCATCGGACGGATGCCCGGCGACCGCACCCTGCATAGCCTCGACGCAAGCCATGCGATCTGGACGCATGTCCTCCGCTTCGAAGTCTTCGGACTGCGTCGTCGCACACCGGTCAGACCGGTGCTCCCCACCGGCCAGACCGGTCAAACCCACCGGTCAGACCGGTCTGGCGCTGCTGCAGCTCCGTCTTCGGTTCTTCAGTGTTGGCTTTGTGGATCAACCAAGGAACCCAGTGGTTTTCTGGTGAACCACCGGAAACCCCGCGAACTCGGTGTAGCCTCCGCCAATCTCCACTCATGACTCGGCTCCCACGTAGTCTCGGCTCAACCTTGGTTTTGAGGCTCAACCAAGAAACCGTCCATGACTTCATTTTGCTGTTCATGCCAACATGCGGCCCACACTTGACCCCGCTGGCCACCGGGTCCCTCGAACGAAGCCTACTTGTCTTCTCCACACCTGGAGGCCTCACCGGTGACGACCTTTCGCGCTTGTTCTTCACCTGCACCAACACTAGTCAAGCCGCAACCTGCACCTGCAATACTTAGCCAAGAATCATTCCACACAACGTTGTCAATCACTCATCACACAAGGAAGCGACCATCCACCGGTCCTCAAACCACACATGGTCCTCAAACCTCCAGTAGCGAACACCGAAAAACGGACCGTCCGCGGGGAGCACGCGGACTGTCCGCCAGGCACCCGCGGACTGTCCGCCCGGCACACGCGGACCGTCCGAAACCTCGTCCAATGAAAACTCAAAGCCACGACGGATCGAAAGCGAAGAGAAGCAAGAACACGAAGAACACACGACGAACAGTAGGTCGCGGACCGTCCGCCATAGGCACGCGGACTTTCCGCCCCTTACGGACAGTGCTGAAAACTGCTCGACCCCGAAGGTCAACTCCTCCAATCCATCACCGGATCTCCCAAATGGTAGAAGCTGTTGAGACAAGGGTTTGGGGACATGATAAGCGTTAAACAAGGATGCTATAACCCAAAAATTTTTTGCCTCCTAACTCCCTAAATCACCGGGAATCGCGGATCCTTTGAACACCACCAAAAACTAGTGCTCCGATCGAAAATCCTTGAATTGAAGTGGTTTTCCGGCATTTGAGGGCACAAGATCAATCCCAAAGATGCACAAGACATCAATCCATGTTTCCCTCAAAGAAATTCGGGGAGAAACCCACTCAAATCCGCGGAACCACACCAAGAACAAAGGCACCAAAAACAAGCACGAAAAAGACCACGAAATTCACAACGTCGAATCTTCTATACAAACCAGGAATGATTCACAAGGTCTAGCATGCTGCCCTAGCATCCATCCCTCTCAACAAATCTCTCATGAAGCTCTCATGCTAGCCTAGAGAAAATGGAGAAGAAAATAGTCCAGGAAAATGAGAAATGGGAGGGGGGAAATGAAACCCTAAGTCGCGGAAAAAGAGAGAGCCATCCACATACACTCATGGCTTATATATCGGGTCCCGCCGGTGTGGGAAATGACTCGACTACCCCTAACTCAACTACTGGCGATACAACCAACGCAGGGGCATTTATGTAATGTTTGTGGGTCTTGCCATCGGACGACCATGCCTTCGCCGCACCCCGCGTCCTCCTGACGCAAGCCATGCGATCCCGCCGCGTGTCCTCCGCTTTGAAGCTTCCCGACACGCCCGGATCCCGTCTCCGTCGTGTTGGGCCCTCGGACTTGGTTTTGAGGCCCAAACCAAGAAACCGTCCTCCGATGGTTTTGTGGGCAAACCACCAAACCCCGCGTGCTCGGCCCGGCCTCCCGCCAAGCCTCTTGACTCGACCGCCACCATGCACCGGCTCGATCGTCCATGACTTCGCCTAGCTCGTCTCGCCACCATGTGGCCCGCACCTAGTCCCGCCGTCCACCGGGTCCCTCGAACCAAGCCTACTTGTCTCTCCATCTCCCGGAGGCCCCTCAAGGCTGAAGACCTTTCGCGCCCGTTCTTCACCTGCAACAACATGAACTAGGCCGCAGCCTACACCTGCACACTGAGCCAAGAGTCAGTCCAACACCCGTTGTCAATCACTCATCACTGAGGAGCGGTCATCCATCGACCACCGGGACGCTCCTGGTCCTCAGATCAACATATTATAGCAAGGCTGAGTATACTAATACTCAGCAAGACTTACCCGTCGGCGATAACTACTTCACCAACTCTAGACATGAAAGGCTTTTGGCCATTGATTTTCTTTTTGCTGAAAAGTCACAAAGATTATGTCCTTACTTTCAAGATTTTAGCACAAGTTCTAGTGGGTTTAATCTTTACTAAATTAGCCATCTAGTACAGACAAAGTTGTACAATACAATTAATCAAGCATAGTATTCATCAACTTCCATAATTAGGGATCTCATGGCTAGTGGAGTAAGCAGTCTCAGATAACGGTGAGAGGCCGACAATCGATTGATTTAAACCTTGCAAGGTAGACCTAAACACACGGTAGGTTGCCCCCGCAAGGACAACTTCCCAAGCAGTTCCCAAAAATCCTCGGGTCGGGATCGAATCTTACAGTCTTTGGTGCAGGCTATCCGGCATACTCCGCGAGGCACCCGGAATCACCGTACACCACCAGTAGCTAGCCGTGAGACGTATCCCAAGAGTAGTAATAGTAGGATCCCTCTCCGCCTCATTAAGGTACTAGGCTTACTGGTCCCATTCCCGACAAGTGCTTAGTACGTTCAAACACTTAACCCACAATAGCCATTGGACCGGAGCCCAAATCCCATGCTCTTACCACATGAGCAATCCAATTAAGGATATATTGTGATTCCTATCTTGGAACCTATTCTCGCGAGTGAGGTCATCACCCGACTTGTAACGGTCCTATAGCTTATCAGCTATCGACCTACCATACTAGTAAGGACAAAGGTACCTAGGGATCATGCATCTAGGGTTCCATTCAACTCCTGAACTTAAATGCACAATGATCCATAGATAATCGAATAAAGAATTTGAAAACTAGGTTAGATGCACCGGAGCTTGCCTTCATCAGCTAGGTTAGCCTGGGCACCCTCGGTGTCGTCGAGCACTTCCACGTACTGCAGCGAAGCTTCTGCTCCTCCTTCCTCGGGTTCCGGGACGAGTGAGTAGTCACCGTCAGGAAGATCTGCACGGATTGCAATGCAAGGTTCAGGCGATGTGACAGTTTGTATATCTTATCCAACCTTGGCTGGTCATATTCACCTTAACAAATAATTAAATATTAAATTCCTTCTAGGAAGGTTATTAATTACATGAGGTTTATTCTTTTATTGCACACTTGAATTAATGTTTCTTTTATACTTGTCATTTCATGTGGGGGTTGAAACCTTTTACCTCTCACTAGTAAGGTGTGTACAAGGATATTTATTTATAATTTAATTCCTTTATCAGCAAGAGTGTTTTCTTAGCCTTTAATTAAGTTAGGTTATACTTTCCAAAAAAGGGAAAGGAATTAAAAAGGGATTCCCTTTATTTAAATGTTCTTTAAATCTTTTAAAAGGGCTTTAAAACTTTTTATTAAGCAATAAATCACTAAAATTTTAAATAAGTGTTTCTTAAACATAACAATACCCATACTGAACCACTGGGCCTACATGCCAGGCTTGGATGCTAGAAAATAAAATACTTTGAAAAAAAAACAAAGACTAGACTACGGCTCGGGGTGGACAACAAATGAACTGGGGGCGTCGAGTGCTACCTAGGGAAGGAGCTAAGGGGCGCGGTTTGGAACGGGGATGACCGGAGGAGGCGGTGCTCCGGCGGCGGCGGCAATGGCGTGGCACAGGCGTGGCTAGCAGCGCGGGGTGGTGTGAGGGAGGGGAGAAACTCGTCGGCCTTTATATAGCGCGGCTCGGTATGACGGCGGGGTGAGGACGAGGGTATCTCGCCGTACTACGGCGCCTCGACCGGCGCGCGTACGGCCGTCACCGCGGATGGACACGGGGTCCGCCGCGCGCACGGCACGCGTACGGCACACCGGACGCGCGGGCCGAGGCGTCTCGGGGGAGGGAGAGCATCGGGAGGCGGGGCCCCGGTGGTGCACGTCCTCGGGCGGCGCTCGGCCTTGGGCGGCGCGTGGGGGCGCGGACGCCGAGGGCCGGCGGCGCACAGGCGCGGCACGTAACACGCGGCACGCGGCCGGCATGACGTCGCGGCGCAGAGCGCCCTGCCTTGTTCTTCTATTTCGCTGGTGCACTGTTTGAGTGAGATTTTCTCCAAAAATTTGAATAAAAGTTGATTAAGCTTTGAATATGAAAGTTGTGGATCTAGTCACCCTCTACAACTTTCAAGAAGGCTATAGGGGGTTTTTCTCCACCGATTTTGAATTACACAGCTGCCAACTTTGAATGTCAGCCGGATTGGCTGAACAGTAGATCCTGCTTTTGCAACCAATTCATCAAGCTTTTCCACTCAAAATTTGAAATGCCAATCTACATGAAAGTTGTGTCCCCCAACAAGATGGACAACTTTCATAAAGGTAGAATTTTAAGTGTTTAGGTGAATTTTGGAGAACGCGGCAAAAGTTCCGGCAGACATCTATGGACACTAGGGGTGAAAAGGGTTTGACCAAGTCTTTGGCCATGGGTTGGCCCCACAAGTGTGTTTACTAGTCAAAAGGGGTCACTAGAGTAGGTTAGTGGGTTTTTCGAGGTGATGGCCCAGGTTGACCGTGCTTTGACCTCTGTCAGCTGGGTTGACCGGCTGTTAGGGTTAATTAAAAACCTGGGGCGTCATAGCCTACCCCTTACACGGAATCTCGTCCCGAGATTTGATTTGACAACGAAAAGATGGGGAGAAGAACTCACGGTTTTGAGATTGCAGGAAGCCCGGATACTTGGTGTTGAGGTAGTCCTCCGTCTCCCACATTGCTTCTTCTTCCGTGTGATGACTCCATTAGATCTTGTACATTCGTACGGTTTGTCTTCGGGTCTTTCGCTCTTTTTGGTCTAATATTCTCAATGGGTGCTCGATGAGCGAGAAATCCGGCTCAATCCAAGCATTAGCTTTTGTGATACTTCGTTCTCTAGCACAGGTATTCCCTTCTTCAATTGAGTTACATGAAACATGTTGTGGACTGCGGAAAACCGTTCTGGCAACTGGATACGATAAGCCACTGGCCCATACTTCGATAACTTCATAGGGTCCAATGTAGCGCGGAGCTAACTTTCCCTTGACACCAAACCTTTGCACACCTTTGGTGGGGGACACCTTCAAATACACATAGTCTCCCACTTCAAAGTGTCGGGGTGCGGTTCCCTTGTCATGGTAACTCTTTTGCCCCATCTGAGCCATCTTCAAATTCTCTCTTATCACTTGCACTCTTTCTTCGGCATCTTTAACTAAGTCCAGACCAAAGAGTGTTCTCTCTCCGGCTTCTGACCAATTCAACGGAGTGCGGCATCTTCGTCCGTAAAGAGCATCGAACAGTGCCATCTTCAAACCGGCTTGCTATACTATTGTTGTAAGAGAATTCTGCCAAAGACAAACAATTGTCCCAACTCTTGTCAAAGTGCAAGATGCTGGCTCGTAGCATATCTTCGAAAATCTGATTTAGTCTTTCCGTCTGACCATCGGTCTGCGGACGATAACTGGAACTGCGAATCAGCTTGGTTCCTAAGCACCCATGCAATTGCTCCCAGAAACGAGCTACAAACTGAGTTCCTCTGTCAGAGATTATAGTCTTCGGAATTCCATGCAAGAGAACTATGTGGTCCATGTACAACTCTGCATATTGCTGTACTGAATAAGTGGTATGCAAGGCAATGATGTGAGCGGTCTTGGTGAGTCGGTCTACGATTACCCAAATAGAATCTTTCTTGCTAGCCGTTAGGGGTAAATCCACAATGAAATCCATACTAATATCATCCCACATCCACATGGGTATCGACAGGGGTTGGAGTACACCTGCCGATTTCAAATGGCTTGCTTTCATCCGGTGGCAAGTATCGCACTCGGCTACATACTTGGCTATATCCACCTTCATATTGGACCACCAGAAATTCTGTTTCAAATCTTGGTACATCTTGGTACTGCCGGGATGAATAGAAAATTTGGACTGGTGAGCCTCATCTAGGATGGTCTTCTTAATTTCCGGATCAACGGGGACCACAAGATGCTTCCCAAACCAGACCACATCCTGGTGATCTTTCTGGAAACAAGTATACTTGGGATCTCCCTCTGCTAGTTTCTGTTTGATGGTTTGTATGTCTTCATCATTGCGTTGAGCAATGACCATTCTATCATAAAGATTGGACTCTGCCGTTAAGGCATAAAGACTTCCTTGTGGTACCACTTCTAAGTTGAGCCTTCTCATTTCTTCACATAACGGTTCACTAACTGGCTCCAACTCTAGGTGGTTGCAGTGATCTTTGCGGCTAAGAGCATCCGCAACAACATTCGCTTTGCCAAGGTAGTAATGCACTTCTAGGTCATAATCCTTAATCAACTCAAGCCATCTTCTTTGCCTCATATTCAACTCTGACTGAGTAAAGATGTATTGGAGACTCTTGTGATCAGTGAAGGTGTTACAACGATTACCCATCAGATAATGCCTCCATATCTTGAGAGCATGGACAACAGCAGCTAACTCAAGATCGTGGGTAGGATAATTGAGCTCATGAGGTCGAAGTGTTCGTGAAGCATAGGCAATGACTCGGCCTTGTTGCATAAGGACACAGCCGAGACCCATGCCTGATGCGTCACAGAAGACTTCAAACGGTTTGGAATTAAAAAGGGATTTCCTTTATTTAATTGTTATTTAAATCTTTTAAAAGGGCTTTAAAGCTTTTTATTAAGCAATAAATCACTAAAATTTTAAATAAGTGTTTCTTAAACATAACAATACCTATACTGAACCACTGGGCCCACATGCCAGGCTTGGAAGCTAGAAAATAAAATACTTTGGAAAAAACAAAGACTACCTAGTGATTCAAATTAAATGCATACAAAAATAAATAAGCATCAAAATGATCCAATCTTTCTCATGCCTGCTCTCTGGTCCTAAACAAGTCTAAAGAACCAGCAAGCATACCTAGAAGCTCTACTGATCTTGCTTCATTAATTTACAAAGGAAAACATGCACAAATTAAAAATAAATATTTCTGTTAAACCAAAAATCATGATTAATTCACCAGAGTTCTGTTTTGACATAACAAGACAACATGCACAAGTTGGGCACAAAACCATAAATATTTTTAGCTACAAAAATCATCTAGGAAGTTTCTGCAGAAATGGAAAACAATTTATATAAAAATATTTACTTCATAACTTTGTGAAAATTTTGGCAAAGGAGCTAGTCATGACCAGACACACAACATATCCAAAATTTAGATGCAGAGGATTTATAGTTTTGAGTTAAGGCGGATCTAGGCATTTCACAATCCTATTTTTCATGTTAAAAATATCCAGAATCAGAACTTGTGAGAATAACAAAAGTTGTAGTATTCTTCACAGCGAATCCGACAAAATTGGTTTTGCAATTTTCAAAATTTTCTACGATTTTCTACGCAATTTACAAGAATCAGCAAAACTACAACACTATTGGAGATGTAGTTTTGCGTCGGGGCCCCTGTAACTTTTCAAAGTCTCACACATCTGCCCTTAGATCGCACAAAACTCTCCGGAAAGACTTGGGGGCTTGCAATGGGGTCCCTGGCCGTGGGAGGCGGCGGGCTCGCCGGAATTCTGGCAGCTCCGACGGCTCTCCCGGGCGGGGAACGACGGTGGGGTGTGCGCATGCTCACCTAGGGCCTGGGTGTAGCTGGAGTTGGGGAGGGAAGCTCCCCGGCGTGGGTAATCGGCGGTGGCCGGCAACGGTTACCGCGGCGGCGCGAGCTCCGGCGAGAATACGGCTCGAGGTGGACAACAAATGAACTGGGGGCGTCGAGTGCTACCTAGGGAAGGTGCTAGGGGGCGCGGTTTGGAACGGGGACGACCGGAGGAGGCGGTGCTCCGGCGGTGGCGGCAATGGCGTGGCGCAGCGTGGCTGGCAGCGCGGGGTGGTGTGAGGGTGGGGACAAACTCGTCGGCCTTTATATAGCGCGGCTCGGTGTGACGGCGGGGTGACGACGAGGGGATCTCGCCGTCCTACGGCGCCTCGACCCGCGCGCGTACGGCCGTCGCCGCGGATGGACGGGGGGTCCGCCACGCGCACGGCATGCGTACGGCGCACGGTGACGCGCGGGCCGAGGCGTCTCGGGGGAGGGAGAGCATCGGGAGGCGGGGACCGGGGCCGTGCACGGCCTCGGGCGGCGCTCGGCCTCGGGCGGCGCTTGTGGGCGCGGATGCCGAGGGCCGGCGGCACACGGGCGCGGCGCGCAACACGCGGCGCGCGGCGGCTCGACGTCACGGCGCAGAGCGCCCTGCCTTGTTCTTCTATTTCGCTGGTGCACTGTTTGAGTAAGATTTTCTCCAAAAATTTGAATAAAAGTTTATTAAGCTTTAAATACGAAAGTTGTGGATCTAGTCACCCGCTACAACTTTCAAAAAGGCTATAGGCGGTTTTTCTCCACCGATTTTGAATTACACAGCTGTCAACTTTGAATGTCAACCTGATTGGCTGAACAGTAGATCCTGCCTTTGCAACCAATTTATCAAGCTTTTCTACTCAAAATTTGAAATGCCAATCTACATGAAAGTTGTCTCCCTCAACAAGATGGACAACTTTCATAAAGGTAGAATTTTAAGTGTTTAGGTGAATTTTGGAGAACGCAGCAAAAGTTCCGGCAGACATCTATGGACACTAGGAGTGAAAAGGGTTTGACCAAGTCTTTGGCCATGGGTTGGCCCCACAAGTGTGTTTACTATTCAAAAGGGGTCACTAGAGTAGGTTAGTGAGTTTTTCAAGGTGAGGGCCCAGGTTGACCGTGCTTTGACCACAGTCAGCTGGGTTGACCGGCTGTTAGGGTTAATTAAAAACCTGGGGCGTCATAGCCTACCCCCTTAAACGGAATCTCGTCCTGAGATTTGATTTGACAACGAAAAGATGGGGAGAAGAACTCACGGTTTTGAGATTGCAGGAAGCCAGGATACTTGGTGTTGAAGTAGTCCTCCGTCTCCCACGTTGCTTCTTCTTCCGTGTGATGACTCCATTGGATCTTGTACATTCGTACGGTTTGTCTTCAGGTCTTTCGCTCTTTTTGGTCTAATATTCTCAATGGGTGCTCGATGAGCGAGAAATCCGGCTCAATCCAAGCATTAGCTTCTGTGATGACTTCGTTCTCTGGCACAGGTATTCCCTTCTTCAATTGAGTTACATGAAACACGTTGTGGACTGTGGAAAACCGTTCTGGCAACTGGATACGATAAGCCACTGGCCCATACTTCGATAACTTCATAGGGTCCAATGTAGCGCGGAGCTAACTTTCCCTTGACACCAAACCTTTGCACACCTTTGGTGGGGGACACCTTCAAATACTCGTAGTCTCCCACTTCAAAGTGTCGGGGTGCAGTTCCCTTGTCATGGTAACTCTTTTGCCCCATATGAGCCATTTTCAAATTCTCTCTTATCACTTGCACTCTTTCTTCGGCATCTTTAACTAAGTCCGGACCAAAGAGTGTTCTCTCTCTGGCTTCTGACCAATTCAACGAAGTGCGGCATCTTCGTCCGTAAAGAGCATTGAACGTTGCCATCTTCAAACTGGCTTGATAACTATTGTTGTAAGAGAATTCTGCCAAATACTAACACTTGTCCCAACTCTTGTCAAAGTGCAAGATGCTGGCTCGTAGCATATCTTCCAAAATCTGATTTATTCTTTCCGTCTGACCATCGGTTTGCGGATGATAACTGGAACTGTGAATCAGCTTGGTTCCTAAGCACTCATGCAATTGCTCCCAGAAACGAGCTACAAGCGAGTTCCTCGTCGGAGAATATAGTCTTCGGAATTCCATGCAAGCGAACTATGTGGTCCATGTACAACTCGCATATTCTTTGTATCGAATAAGTGGTATGCACGGCAATGAAGTGAGCGTTCTTGGTGAGTCGGTCTACGATTACCCAAATAGAATCTTTCTTTCAAGCCGTTAGGGGTAAACCCACAATGAAATCCATACTAATATCATCCCACTTCCACATGTGTATCGACAGGGGTTGGAGTACACCTGCCGATTTCAAATGGCTTGCTTTCATCCGGTGGCAAGTATCGCACTCGGCTACATACTTAGCTATATCCACCTTCATATTAGACCACCAAAAATTATGTTTCATATCTTGGTACATCTTGGTACTGCCAGGATGAATAGAAAATTTGGACTGGTGAGCCTCATCTGGGATGGTCTTCTTAATTTCCGGATCAACGGGGACCACAAGATGCTTCCCAAACCAGACCACATCCTGGTGATCTTTCTGGAAACAAGTATACTTGGGATCTCCCTCTGCTAGTTTCTGTTTGATGGTTTGTATGTCTTCATCATTGCATTGAGCAATGACAATTCTATCATAAAGATTGGACTCTGCCGTTAAGGCACAAAGACTTCCTTGCGGTACCACTTCTAAGTTGAGCCTTCTCATTTCTTCACATAACGGTTCACTAACTGGCTCCAACTCTAGGTGGTTGCAGTGATCTTTGCGGCTAAGAGCATCCACAACAACATTCGCTTTGCCGAGGTAGTAATGCACTTCTAGGTCATAATCCTTAATCAACTCAAGCCATCTTCTTTGCCTCATATTCAACTCTGACTAAGTAAAGATGTATTTGAGACCCTTGTGATCAGTGAAGATGTTACAACGATTACCCATCAGATAATGCCTCCATATCTTGAGAGCATGGACAATTGAGCTCATGAGGTCGAAGTTCCCGTGAAGCATAGGCAATGACTCGGCCTTGTTGCATAAGGACACAGCCGAGACCCGTGCCTGATGCGTCACAGAAGATTTCAAATGGTTTGGCATTATCCGGTTGCACTGGCACTGGGGTTGAGGTTAAATGTTGCCTCAAGGTGTGGAAGGCTTCCTCACATGCTTCACTCCACACGAACTTCACTCCTTTCTTGAGTAGTTCAGTCATAGGCTTGGCGATTCTAGAGAAGTCAAGAATGAATCGACGGTAGTATCCCGCCAATCCTAGGAAACTGCGAATCTGGTGTACGAACTTGGGTGGTTTCCAATCCATCACCTCTTGAACTTTGCTACGATCTACGGAGATACCATCTTGGGAAATGGTGTGCCCTAAGAATTTCACACTTTTCAACCAGAATTCACATTTGGAGAACTTAGCATAAAGCTTATAATCTCGCAAACGCTGAAGGACAACTCGGAGGTGTTTGGCATGTTCTTTCTCGCTTTTGGAATAGATGAGAATATCATCGATAAAGACCACGACGAAATTATCGAGCTCCGTCATAAACACGGAGTTCATGAGGTACATGAAGTAGGTTGGGGCATTCGTGAGACCAAAAGACATTACCAAGAACACGTAAAGACCATAACGAGTGGAGAAGGAGGTTTTAGGAATGTCACAAGGTCGAATTTTGATTTGATGATAACCAGAACGAAGGTCAATCTTGGAGAAAACTTTGTGTTGACGGTTAATAATTGTATCAAAGTTCGTTTGTGACTTGCAAGCGTACAAGTCTCCCATCGTAGTCAAGGGACCCTTCTTCCCTGGAGTGGTGAACCCAAGGTATCGAATCCGTGGAACAAATGTGTGACGCAAAACTTAATCTAATAAAGCCAAGTAACTTCAATCTTCGATAAAAGAAACCCTAATGCATCTAAGTAAAAGACACGAAACGAATCTAATCTACTAAAGACCGGAGAAAACAAAGTAAGATTGGGTAGATAAACCGATCTAGAGGGATCGGGGTAAGCCTTTTGTTGAAGTTCCAAGCAAGAGAAGAAGTAGCAAATCGAATCTTAATAGAAGCCTCTTTAAATCGTGGTTTCCGTCCAAATCCGAAAACATCCGCCTTTCGGAACCCCCGTTCGTCACAATGTATCCCTATTCATGCGGGGAGATTAGGGCGAGTCAAAAGACAAGTCGAGATTCTTTCGGAAGATCCGGCATGTACCTCTAGCCACCGCGGCTACAAGAACACCCTATGTAATCTATCTCGAGAATAGAATTGGAGTAAGCAAAGCCGATCGAAAAACGAAATCTTTGTGGAAACACTTGATCGCTAGGAAAAGATTCAACTTGATAATTCAACTATAACAATGATACATACACAAGATCACCACCGGGATCCTTCCTTGATCTTGCTTCTAGCTCCGGGAACTCCGACGTGGTCTTCCGTGCAAGGTTCCCACGTCGGCTAGGGGAACCCTAGTCAACTAGCTCGACCCTCTCCTCTCCAAGATGGTGTCCCTCTCTTCTCTGCTCCTCGGCGGCCGATGACGAAATCTTCTCTCCGTGGCTCTCGGTCAGGGGGCTATAAATAGCCCGATTGGCGGCTAGGGCAAAGGAGGGGGCAAATGGGCCCCCGGATGGGCACGGGGCGGGCCCGGGCGGCCGGCGCCCGGGCCCATCCGGGCCCAGCCCGAGGGCTCCTTTGCTCTACGTCGGTTCCCTTGCTTCCTTGATGTTTCCCCCTTCGCATGTAGGTCCATGTCGTCGGTTTCTCTCCGAAGTGGACTCAACTCCTTGTCTTGCAAGATTCGGCACTTTTACGGTCGGGTCCTCGGAGTCCGTCGTCTTCTCGAATCAAGTCCCCGGCTTCTTGGAGTTAAGTTTGCTTCGTTGCATGACTTGTACGGGGCTTCAAGGTCTTGTCATGAGGTGCTTGATGAACTTATCCCGAAAGTCTTGCATTCAACACTAAAACCCTGCATAAACACTAAACTCCAAAACCGACATGCACACGTGAACTTGTTATACCACGGGGGTTAGTACCAATGGATAAGGTATAAAACTCATGCCAACACCGAAGGTGAACTCATGGCTAGGTTGACGGATTTTCACCGTCAACATCTCCCCCATGCTTAAACCTTGCTCGTCCTCGAGTAAGCCTTCGATGGATATCATCATTGCCAAACAATGTTTAAACCTTGCACTTGATCATACATGAGAAAACATAACGCTCTCAAAATTTTAATTTATTAAAGTTCCATAATGTACTAGCCTTCGTCTCTACGGAGGGTAGATTCTTATTAAGCTTATCCCACAAGTATTAACATGCTCACAAAGTTTAAATAGATCTCAGAATTTTTGAAATAAAGAACGAGATAAACAAAAGCTAAACCAAGTTCACAAATTTAAATCATCTTGTATATTGCTCATGAACTCTCATCTCACTTGACTCTCAAGCCTATATATTCTACTCCTTTCCCTCTCATAACATATATGTGTGGTAGGCTTTATATGGAGCTTTGGGAAAGTTTAGTCCTAACAAGATTTTATAAATGAGGTGTTGTCAAAACAAGACAAGCTTCTCGTGGTCTTACCGAGACTCGTCAAAAAGGTCATTGGAAAATAATGTTAAATCAAGGAGGGGAAAGAGAAAAATACACACACTTTTAGATGAGTGGACATGTGCAAATGGCAAAGAGTGATCCCGAGGCACAAAGGAAGTCCTCGTTATCGGATTGCACGTGGTTGGAAAATGAGAATGGATCTTTTTAACTTGAAGCCTTGAATGCACTCTTAGAGAACCGGGGGAGTTCACTTTACGCATATATTTTTTTCTCTTTCTCATATTTCTCATTCTTTTCTTTCTTTCTTTCTTTTTTTCATTCATTATATATATATATTTTTTCTTTCTTCTTGGTGAGACCTTCACCTTGGAAGTCACGTATATCGCCGAATTTTTTCTTTCATCATCATTTCATTTTTTTAAAAATACTCCCCTTTGAACTCTAAAACTGCACCGTACCTACCTCCTCCCCCATGCTTAGACGTTGCTCGTCCTCGAGCAAAGAGGAGAAAAATAAGGTAGGTGCCGGAAATAATTTTCCTTGGAGAGATACTTGAAATCTTCAATGTCGGCACCGTCTTGCGATCTTCCTTGAATTGATGATCCATTCTCAACGATAGGTTGTGGTCAAGGAGGTAATGACAAAAGATGATATTTGGTTTTAAGGGTGGATATCCGGCGAAGTTTGTGAGATCTCCAATGCGGGGATACACAATGCACGGATAAAAGGCTAGCAAAAAGATAGATACGCAAAAACGGAATGACCAACTTCTTAGTCTCGGGCCAGAGAAATCATGGCCTGCAATAACTCACTCAAAAATAAATCTTGTACACTAAGGATTATGCACTCAAATATGTATTAGGCTTTGGATAGGTTGAGCAACACACAAGTGATATTTGTGACAAGGTTAGCGATATTTTTGAGCATAAAAGACATCTTTAATTTATTCATAAATTGAGAGCACATAAAACACTATGGGTCTTTATTTTAATCATAACCTCCGCTGAAAATTAAGCTAGTATTTAAATAAATTCAGATTTGTATTTTTAAGAGAGCACTAGCTTAAACATGCATAGATCAATTACAAAGATAAACAAAGCTGCAATTATAATCATATATCATCATGGCACAAATTTTTGTAACTTTTCCAATGATATAATCAAGGTGGTGTCTTTATTAATGATGACATCAAGTTGAAATACAAACTGAAAATAAACAAACATGCTTGCTGAAATTTAAATAAAAACAGAAAATACTACGCAAACACACATAATAATACCCTTGCTCATAATATGATTGGAAGTTTCCTCCGACGAATTGATTTGGCTCCACAAGGTGAAGGCGTCCGAGCTCGAAGGCAATATTTGCATTTCCTTCACCAAGTTGAGCTGCGTTAGCTTGGATGGCTGCGATGTTTTGAGCGTTTCTTGCAGCATACCCTCCAATTATGGCCATGCTTTGTTGTGGTTGGGGATGATGAGCGTAGGACTCCGCGAAGTTAGCGTTGGGCACAACATAATTTGGTGGGGGTACCGGTGCACCACCCCCCATGCTTGCTCTTGTGGCCCTCCGTAATTACTTGGCGGAGGAGGGATCCCGCCGAATGGTTGCACATTGGGTTGTGCTCCACTCGCTTGTGCGGAGGATGTTCCCCTCCTCTACGATTCTTCCTCTTTTGTTTTTCCTTGCAGGGACAAGGAGTCCCTCTTCCAACCAATCTTCTCTCCCCTCGGTGAAAAGCCTAAGCCTCTCGTTGGGAAGGGGTAGGTTCACTATGGCCAAACGATAACCTCCTCTCTCATCTCCACTAATGTATTTGCCTTGCCGCAAATACTCAATGCCGAGAGAGGTACCACGCAAAAGATGGTCGGGGTTTCTTGCGATCCCCGGCCGCAAGGAGAAGGCCAACATGGAGAGGTAGCACCCCAAACCAATATTACCCGCCCCCGATGTTGCTTGGGAACACCAACGGTTGATCATAAGGTAAGAGGGTCTATTGGCTGCCTGGCAATTAAAGCGAGTATAGCCAATTCAACTCCGTGTCGGTCACTTTTGTCTCCTTCATCCTCCCCAATACCCTCTTGCACATCCAAGAGTGAAATATCCGGATAATGGGGTTGCGGATGCAATTGCGGCTTGTTGATGGGCTTCTCCGGAGATCATATTCCAAAATCTCGCTAACATGCGGGTGGCACGTCAACTTTCTCGGAGCTCCCTTGTGGAATCCAAGCAGCTCCCTAACGTGCTCGTAGGGAACCACTTGTTGGACTCCCTCCAAACGGAATGACAAGCTTTGCACCCCATCATCATCAAGGATGGGTGCAATAGTCATCAAAATTTCCAAGGCGAACCCCAAGTGGGTGTCCACCGATACTCCGTTGGAGAACTGCACCCATCCAAGGTGCCCCAACATATAGTATATGTCGGTGCCAAAACCCAAGGTGTAGAGTGCTTGGTCGTCGAACTCGACGTTGGGCACAAGCCTCTTCTCAAGATTATAGAGCCTCTCCTCCTCCGCCGCCGACAAGATGATGAAGTCGTACGAAGAGTATGTCGGGGGTGTAAGGAGGTGGCGCGGTTGAACGGGTCAATCGTCGTGGTGGCGCGGGCTGCTCCTCCGTGTGCCCACGAGGTTCGGTAAACCTCATGGACGTGCTTCTTGCAGCGGCCCTCATACCACCAAGGAGGACAGCATTGTTCCTCCTCGGCGGTGCCGTATCCGTCTCCATGCTCACGGGAGACTCGGAAATCGAGTGCCTCCTCGAAGACGTGGTTGATGACGGCTTGGATGACGACGAACTCTTCTTCTTGGAGAAGAGACTTGTGGTCTTCTTCCACATGGTTGCTGCACTCTTTTCTTCAAATAAAACTCGGGTTGCAACCGGTAACTAGGCACTTAAACTCTTTGCTTCGGATGTGGACTTTGAGTGGATTAAGGATGTGGATTTTTTCTTGAGCTATCAAGCTTGGGAAGGTTGGCTATGTCTACGGAGGTTTTGAGCACACAAACTTGAACACACAAACAAAGGAAGGGAGAGGGAAGCATTGCCGAGAAAACGGGAGCGGGGAGCTCCTTAAGTAGGTGAGGCCGGCCGGCCCGGGCGGCCGGCCGCCCGGGGTCCTTCGGCTCCTCCCCGCCTCGTCTTTCTCCCGGCACGATCATTTCGCCCGCAACTTTCCCCGCCCGCGTGCTCCACGAGTTGCACCGCCCAAACGCTCTCGTCCACTCCTTTTCTTGCATTATTGGTCCTTCCACTTGATGCTCCATGCTTTGGGTCATATCCATGCTCCCTAGCTCCACTTGCTTCACATGCCACCATGAAATTCCCTGCAAAGTTGATGCTTGCTGCCCACCATGCTTGTCCTTTGCATGTGGAATTGGTGAAAGTTGATAAAAGGGAATCCAATGGTGCATGCATGATTAATTCAAACTAGATTGCCTCCATTTAGGTGTGTTTAAGGTTAAGCACTCCTCTAATTCGAAATTTAAAATATTTTTCAGAGCCATGCAAGAGCTCAAACACAATTTTAGAGAAGTTTTTAAACCATTAAAAACAAATTTAAGTCGAAAATGTTTTTCGACTACGTCGATTTCGGTCTCACCGATATAGTTTTCCTTCATCGGTTGAGAGCAAATTTTCCCGGCTTGATCATGGGGCATAGGTTTAGGTTCTAATTTTGGCTAAATAAGAAAGATTTTAAATAAAACAAAATTAGAATGGGCTTAGAAAAATTATAATCCTAGAGAAACCAAGGATAAAGATTTTTAAAACCAACCAAAAGTTTTGATTTCTAGGTTCACGCGAGTTCTACCACGTGCTAAATTTTATTAACACCTAAATATAAATCGTGGCTCTACTCATGTGGTTTTAGCATGAAAAATAAGTCAACCTCAGCACCATAATGAGGGTGAAAGGTTGAGTTAGGTTCTGAAATTATCTGGTTGAGGTTTCTCGAAAAGAAAAGAACAAATAAGCACATAGGAGGGTTCATGCGAAGGGTTTATGATAAAGCAAACATTCAATCAAGAATTATGTCTCTAATATTGTTCAACCACTTCTAAGTCTAATGTCTTTGCGTAATAAAACTCAAAAACTAAATTATTAAAAATACTCGAAAAACCTGGAATCGGGTTGTCCTCCGTCAGCTTATTCTTGACTCGACGAAACGGGTTGCCTCCCGCCTAGCGCTTCGTTTATAGTCTATAGCTAGACTTCTTCACTTGATTACTCCGGATCAACGCTCTTTGCGGGCGTTGCAATCTTGGGTACCCACTTCCGCACCATCTTGGGCGTGGGCTTGTCTTCCGGCTTAGTCGGCTTAGTCATTTTTTTGGTCTTCACAGGCGGCTTCTCTTCCTTTGTCTTGACGGATGCAACACCTTCTTTGATTTTCTTTACGTTCATTTTTTTCGGCTCCTTCTTCTTTTTCAGCCCCTCCGTTTGTTTTGGTTCTCCCTTAACTCCAATCATGTTGCATGCCTCAATTCTTGGACGGAACTTGAAGAAACTCCTTTCTCCGTTGATGTCGAATGTGATCTCCCCCTTGCCAACATCAATAGTAGCTCCCACGGTCTTGAGGAAAGGCCTCCCTAGGATGAGCGGCGGCTTCTCCCTCTCTCCCATCTCGAGCACAACGAAGTCGACGGGGATGAAGTGGTGTCCGACCTTCACGGGTACATCTTCAGCAATGCCCAAGGGATAGCGAATGGAGTTGTCTCCCAACTCCAAACATATTCCTGTAGGCTCCATTGGTAGGCGTAGCTTCTCGAACACATCCCTCGGCATGACGCTCACACTAGCTCCAAGGTCGCATAACGCCTTCTCGAAGTTGAAAGAACCAGCCGAACATGGAATTGTAGGGCACCGGGGTCTTTTTGCTTCTCTAGCCCATTAGCAATAGCGGCACTACACTCCTCGGACATCTTAACATGATCTACCCCGAAGTGTTGCTATCTCATATTTATTTGCAAGTATGTCTTTAAAGTAACGAGAATATGTAGGTACTTGTAGGGCATCTAGTAATGGCATGTTGATGCTAAGTCTACGCACAACTTCCACAAACTTCTCAAAGTGGTTGTCAAGTTTACCTCGGCGGTAGCGTGGCTTGAGTTGCGGTATCCTCGTGTCTTCCTCCGGCATCTCGAATTCGGGTTCCTCGGTGACGATCCCGTAACCTTCTCTTTAGCAATTCCTTCCACCTCGGTGGATGGTTTAGCTTCCTTGCTCCGCGGAACGTTCGGATCTTCGGTCTCCTTCCCCGAACGCGCGTTTGAATGGCCTTCGCGATTCGGGACATTTGGGTTGTCCCGAAGCTTCCCTTCATCATTAGTGAGGCGCCCACAAGTTGTCCCACTTGCGTCTCGAGCATCTTCATCATGTTGAGCACTTGATGATTGGAACTTCCGAGCCTCCATCACTTTGCTATCGATGTTCTCCAACACCTTGTCTATGGTTTTGAACTTGGTGACGGTGTCCTTGTTAATCTTAGCTTGCTCATCCATGAACTCCTTCAATTGTATACGAAGCGGAACCGTGTTAGGAATAGATGAGCTTGCATTAAATTGAGGCCTACCTTTCCGGTAAGCGGAAGTTCGGCAATTCTCCCTTCCTCATGTAGTCGAGCACTTTGGCTTCCTCGGACAATCTTTGCGGACATGGCCATACTCTCCACATTCTTCGCATGTGGACCTTGCTTCGGCGACCTTCAAGTCTTGAGCCTCTTTCTTTTCCATCTCCATCTTCTCCAACCTCCTCATGAGCGAGTCGATCTTGCCTTCAAGTATGTTCTCCTTCTCCACTTGCAAGACTCCTTTGACATTCCCCATGGGTTGAAGCTGGATGTAGGCGCCGGATGATGCCCATGTGTCATTATCCGCGACCTTCTTGAATAGAGTGAAAGCTTCCGTCGGTGTAAGTTCGATGATGGATCCTCCCGCAGATGCATCGATGATCGTCCTTGACGCCATGGTGAGTCCTTGGTAGAACTTTTGCACGAGGTCTTCCTTCGGGAACTTGTGATGTGGAACGCCGGGTGTACTCGTTGAAGCGCTCGAATGCCTCTGAGATAGTTTCGTAGGATATTGAACAAAGGTGGCAATCTTATTACGCAAGCTTTGAGTTTTTACCGGTGAGTAGTATTCCTTCATGAAAGCCTTCATTAATGTGTTCCAATTTTTGCACCATCTCCGCGGTTGAGAGTGGAACCATTGCAAAGCCTTCCCGAGAAGTGAAAACGGAAAAAGCCTTGCCCTCATTTGGTCTTGAGTCACCCCATCCATGTTGAAAGTCGACATAGTTGAATGAATGCTTGGAGGTGAAGGTTGGATCCTCTTTACCGGTGAAGGGGTGAATGTTGCACCATGCGAGATTGTTGAGGTCTTGATCTCGAGGACGGTCTTCGATCTCCTCAAGGTTCAAGATTGGTAGGTCGATGATGTACGGGGTGCATAGCTCCCCAATCTTGCGTTCTTGTGGTGGTTGGTCACCCATTGGTGGAAGTCGATTCTCTGAGGACTTCGCGGTGGTTAATTCTTCGGAGATTCCTGCCGATCCTTTGTCTTGGGCTACGAATCTCCAAAATCCCGGCTTTTTAGCTTGATGTGCTTCGCGTCTCCTTAACTTTGTAAAGTTTTTTACCGGATCATCCACAAAATTATCGGGTTTGTCGGAGAGGTAGCCGTCCCATCTCATTGGGGTTAGCAATAAACAAAGTATGCAAAAACTAGAAAGTAAAAACAAATCTATAAAAACTAGGGTTAGACAAACTAGATTAGATGTATTTTGAGGATGATCAAAGTTTAGTAGATGCAAAAATAAAAACAAAAAAAAAGCTGAAAATTACGAAAAGGCAATAAAAAATCAAGTCTTGATCACTTGTTGCAGAAACGGCCCCTCAAAGAGGAGCTCATGGGTATAAATACCCACCTCACTCAAAACTAGCCGTTAGTACGGCGAGACAAAACCGGTCGGACCGGTTTGCCAGAACGATCGGACTTCGGTCTTCAAACCAACTAGCCGTTGGACGGTGTCGGTGCCCAAACGGTCGGTAGGTTTCCAAAACCGGTCGGGCGGTTTTGAGGAAAACTCAGCCAGGTTTTGATCTCACGGGTTAGTCTCCATAGGTTCCACTTGAGCACTTTTTGATGTTTGTTGTCCAACCAATGATTCATCCTCTTGATAGTACGGCATACCTAAACTCAAGATAAAAGACAAATCCTAATTAATCCCTTGAGCTTGAACCTCCAAGCTATCTTAGATAAATGATCTTCAATGATTCGAGGGCTTCCAATGACGTGTACCAACTAAGCACATGTTGTAGATGAGCAAACATATGTATGTGCTTGAGCATGTCCACCTTGAGCTAGCGACCTAGAATTCTTCCATAGAGTAGAGATCAATAACTTTGAATTCTTAAGCCACTTGAATTTATCAATCATGACGTTAGATACAATTTATCACTTTCCTCGGTAGGCTTGGATATGATACTGAAATCCTTGATGCTCTTAACTTCACCCTAGCTACTTTGCTTATGGTCGCTATCCATAGCCTTGGCCAGTTCCTCGTTTTAGCCATCTTGATCTCTTCATCACTTATCCTTGCCATAATTGAGTCAAGCCTTGCACCATAGAGATAAAATCAAACGAGATGACACTCGATTTGTTTGTCCTTTGATTGATATCAATTATCCTTGCTTTTGCAATCTTTCAAATGTAGGTCCAAAGTAATATAGATAGCCAAATGACCTTAGCTAAAATCCAACTCGAAGTCTTGCAAATCTCTTCTTTGAACAAGTCAATAATCTTCATGAAGTATAAGAGTGAAAACCATTTGATATTGAACTTGGTAAACTTATTGTCTAGATCATCAAGTTCCATCTTGTAGCAATAGTGAAATCACTTGATGTTTTTCTTGACAAAGCTCACAACATTGGTCATCAATCTCTATCATGTGTCAATGGTGAAATCCCTTGATGCCATATTCATTTTTAATTTAATTCTCCCATTATTATACCACAAGCTTCTCCTTTCTTCAAAATGTGCTTTTCCCAACATAGAAAAGCCAACCAATTATCATATATCATCATGCCTTTATATTTGCTTTTCTTTAGCTTAGGATCACTTGTTGTATGCTTTATGTAAAGATCAATGGGAAGAACATCCTTTCTTTATCATGACATTCACTCTTAGTATGCTTATAATCATTACATATACATTGTCATGATCCATTCTTGTCTTTATTGCAATGTGAGCCAAAAGCATGAATTTACTCATAAATATCATTTATCAATAATCATTAACTTGCTCACATGCTCCACAAGAGTGTTAGGGATTTAATCAAGTTGTCACTTAATTCACCAAAACCCAATTAAGGCTTGATTGCCTTACACATCCGTGATGTTATCAACATGTCCTGTAGATCAATCACACTGCAACAACAATTTTAAAGCAAGAATTTGAGTATACTAATACTCGGCAAGACTTCGTCGAATTGTGTACATCACCAACCTCACAGACATGAAAGGCTTTTGGCGGTGGAGTTTCTTTTGCTAAACGAGTTGCTAAGAGTAGATCCTTACTTTCAATCTTTTAGCACGAGTTCTAGTTGATTACCATTTCTAAGTGTGCCAACTAACTCAATCAAGAATTGGACAAGCAATTAATTCATCCAACCATATTCCTCGAGTTCCATCATTATGGGATATCATGGCCGATTGATTAGCGATCTCGGATAACGGTGAGAGGCCGACAATCGATTGATTTAAACCTTGCAAGGTAGACCCAAACACACGGTAGGTGCCCACTTAAGGGACAACTCCAATTCGTTCTCGTCGATCTTCGGCTCGGGGAGCGGAACCTACATTCCTTGGTACAAGGTGGATCGCTCCCACACGAACGTCCGGACTCACTCGGGTACCCACCTGCTTGTTGCAAACGGGGGACACGAAGTGCCCCCGGAGTTTAGTAGGGAAAGGTTCCTTACCGCGTCAATCGGGTACTAGGCTTACGGTCCCATACCGGCATATGCTTAGTACGTTCAAAAGCTTAGCCCTCGAAAACCCCTTTGGGCCCAGGAGCCCAAATCCCATGCTCTTACCACATGAAGCCAATCCATTTAGGATATCTTATGATTCATTTTATCTAGGAACCTAATCTCGCGAGTGACGAACATCACTCGACTTCTATCGGTCCTATAGCATAGCGGCTATCGACCTAGCATACTAGTGATAGAGCATAGGTACCTAGGGATCATGCATCTAGGGTTTCAAATCCAGCTCTGAAACGTAAATGCACAATGGTAACAAAACAATTCATGGGAATTTCAAAAATAGGGTTAATGATGCGGGCAGCCCGATGGCAAGGTTGGCCTTGGTCACTTCTGGACTTGGTCCGGGTCTTGCTCTACAACGGCGTGGTGCCGTCTCCCGCCGTCGACTCCTCCCGTCTCCCTCAGAAGTCCGGCACACGCGTACAGCTACCGTTCGGGAGATCTACACGAGGATGCAAGTGCAAGATTTATTTGATGATTTTAATTTAATTAAACACAAACAATAAATGACAACCATAGGGTGCATTAGTTGGACACATTCTCCTAGATAAGAATACATTTAGCATACTCTTCCCAAAAAGGAACAATATGCAATTCTTTTATTAAACATTTGAATAAAGGTTCTTATTATACTTATCATTTCATGTGAAAGCTTCATTTTCCTTTTATCTTCTCCAATAAAGGTGTAATTAATATTTTTACTTATGAATTAATTTCTTATTAGTGATGATAATTAATTATCTTTTAATTGTATTAAATAATACTTTTCAAAAAGGAAAAGGAATTAAAAGAGGGGTTTTTCTTTATTTAATTTCCCTTTAATATTAAGGGCTTCTAAGCTTTTTATTAAGCAATTAAATTAACAAAAATTAAAGGCGTGTTTCTTAAGCCTACTAGCACCTATACTGGTCCATTGGACCCACATGCAAGTGTTGGAGGCTAGGAAATTAAATATCATTGAAAATAACAAAGGCTAGCCTAGTGATTCCATTTTAAATGCACATAAAAATAATTAAGACTCAAAAGGATCCAAACTTTCTTGTGCATGCTCACGGTCCACAAAAGTCTAAAAAAGGCGGCATGTTCACATGGAATCTCTATTTTGAACTTAGTTTATTAATTTACAAAGTAAAACATGCATAAATCAAGAATAATTATTTCTGTTAATCCAAAAATCATGATTAATTCACAAGATGTGCATTTTGGTATTACAAGACGGTGTGCACAAGTTGGGGTCAAAATCATAAATATATTTAACAAGAAAAATCACTTATCCCAGTCTATAGGAAATAGAAAAACATTTTTATAACAAGATTTACATTATAACTTTGTGCAATTTTTGGCATAGGAGCTAGTCATGACCTAACACACAACATATCCAAAAATTAGCTACACAAGATTTATAGTTTTTGAGATATTGCGGATCTAGGGTTTTCACATTTGTATTTTTCATGCAAAAACTAACGAGATTAGCTCGAGACGAATAACAACGGTTGAAGAATCTACGAATCGAAAAGTGAAGCCTTTTTTCACGTTACGTGATTTTCTACGCAATTTACAAGAAACGACAAAACGAGTTTTTACTATTGGAGTTTCTTTTGCACAGGCCCCCAGATGTTCCTCCTTTGCGATGTCACCCCTGGCCATGGAGGGCGGCGGCGCGGGCCAAGTCGAGCGTGCCGGTGGGGGATTCGGCCGGGGAAAGGTGGGGAGAGGGGTTAGGGAATCATAGTGGCTCGATTTGACATGGGAGTTAGGGTTGCGGTGGCCTCGGGGACGGCGTGCGGCGGCCGCGGCGGTGCTAGCGCGGGCGCAGGGCGGCCGTGGGGGTTCGGCGGCGGGTGCGGGCGTGCACGGTGTCCCGAGGCTCCCTGGGGACCTAGTGAGGGTGGTGGACGCGGTGTGGGTACGGGAACTCAACGGGAACGCGGCTCGCTCCGCCCCGGCGTCCCTAGCGGCGGGTGCGCCTCGCGGTGCAAGCGGCGCGGCGCGGGCGAGGCTTGGGCGGCTGCCCCGGCCACCTTAAATGGGCGCCAAGGGGGGTGTACGCGAGCTGCCTAAGAGTGCGCGCGCGGCCTTGGCGAGCGCGCCGGCGGCCGTGCGCGGCGCGGCGGCGGCTTTGCGCGAGCGCCTGCCGGCGCGGCTCGGGGCGCGGAGACGCGGCGCGTCGGCGCCTCGGGCGCACGCGCGGGCCACGGCCGGCCGTGGCACGGCGGTGCGAGCGGCGCGGCCGCCATACTAATATCATCCCACTTCCACATGTGTATCGACGGGGTTGGAGTACACTGCCGATTTCAAATGGCTTGCTTTCATCCCATGGGGCAAGTATCGCACTCGGCTACATACTTAGCTATATCCACCTTCATATTAGACCACCAAAAATTATGTTTCATATCTTGGTACATCTTGGTACTGCCAGGATGAATAGAAAATTTGGACTGGTGAGCCTCATCTGGGATGGTCTTCTTAATTTCCGGATCAACGGGGACCACAAGATGCTTCCCAAACCAGACCACATCCTGGTGATCTTTCTGGAAACAAGTATACTTGGGATCTCCCTCTCGCTAGTTTCTCGTTTGATGGTTTGTATGTCTTCATCATTGCATTGA
The DNA here is from genome assembly GCA_947561735.1 of Cenchrus americanus. Lineage (NCBI taxonomy): Eukaryota > Viridiplantae > Streptophyta > Magnoliopsida > Poales > Poaceae > Cenchrus > Cenchrus americanus. Next base: position 75,644,413 of record OX387245.1, on the reverse strand, counting down.
GCAATGACAATTCTATCATAAAGATTGGACTTCGTTAAGGCACAAAAGACTTCCTTGCGGTACCACTTCTAAGTTGAGCCTTCTCATTTCTTCACATAACGGTTCACTAACTGGCTCCAACTCTAGGTGGTTGCAGTGATCTTTGCGGCTAAGAGCATCCACAACAACATTCGCTTTGCCGAGGTAGTAATGCACTTCTAGGTCATAATCCTTAATCAACTCAAGCCATCTTCTTTGCCTCATATTCAACTCTGACTAAGTAAAGATGTATTTGAGACCCTTGTGATCAGTGAAGATGTTACAACGATTACCCATCAGATAATGCCTCCATATCTTGAGAGCATGGACAATTGAGCTCATGAGGTCGAAGTTCCCGTGAAGCATAGGCAATGACTCGGCCTTGTTGCATAAGGACACAGCCGAGACCCGTGCCCGATGCGTCGCGGGAAGATTTCAAATGGTTTGGCATTATCCGGTTGCACCGGCACCGGGGTTGAGGTTAAATGTTGCCTCAAGGTGTGGAAGGCTTCCTCACATGCTTCACTCCACACGAACTTCACTCCTTTCTTGAGTAGTTCGGTCCCATAGGCTTGGCGATTCTAGAGAAGTCAAGAATGAATCGACGGTAGTATCCCGCCAATCCTAGGAAACCGCGAACCGTGTACGGACTTGGGTGGTTTCCAATCCATCACCTCTTGAACTTTGCTACGATCTACGGAGATACCATCTTGGGAAATGGTGTGCCCTAAGAATTTCACACTTTTCAACCAGAATTCACATTTGGAGAACTTAGCATAAAGCTTATAATCTCGCAAACAGTTGAAGGACAACTCGGAGGTGTTTGGCATGTTCTTTCTCGCTTTTGGAATAGATGAGAATATCATCGATAAAGACCACGACGAAATTATCGAGCTCCGTCATAAACACGGAGTTCATGAGGTACATGAAGTAGGTTGGGGCATTCGTGAGACCAAAAGACATTACCAAGAACACGTAAAGACCATAACGAGTGGAGAAGGAGGTTTTAGGAATGTCACAAGGTCGAATTTTGATTTGATGATAACGAACGAAGGTCAATCTTGGAGAAAACTTTGTGTTGACGGTTAATAATTGTATCAAAGTTCGTTTGTGACTTGCAAGCGTACAAGTCTCCCATCGTAGTCAAGGGACCCTTCTTCCCCGGGAGTGGTGAACCCAAGGTATCGAATCCGTGGAACAAATGTGTGACGCAAAACTTAATCTAATAAAGCCAAGTAACTTCAATCTTCGATAAAAGAAACCCTAATGCATCTAAGTAAAAGACACGAAACGAATCTAATCTACTAAAGACCGAGAGAAAACAAAGTAAGATTGGGTAGATAAACCGATCTAGAGGGATCGGGGTAAGCCTTTTGTTGAAGTTCCAAGCAAGAGAAGAAGTAGCAAATCGAATCTTAATAGAAGCCTCTTTAAATCGTGGTTTCCCGTCCAAATCCGAAAACATCCGCCTTTCGGAACCCCCGTTCGTCACAATGTATCCCTATTCATGCGGGGAGATTAGGGCGAGTCAAAAGACAAGTCGAGATTCTTTCGGAAGATCCGCATGTACCTCTAGCCACCGCGGCTACAAGAACACCCTATGTAATCTATCTCGAGAATAGAATTGGAGTAAGCAAAGCCGATCGAAAAACGAAATCTTTGTGGAAACACTTGATCGCTAGGAAAAGATTCAACTTGATAATTCAACTATAACAATGATACATACACAAGATCACCACCGGGATCCTTCCTTGATCTTGCTTCTAGCTCCGGGAACTCCGACGTGGTCTTCCGTGCAAGGTTCCCACGTCGGCTAGGGGAACCCTAGTCAACTAGCTCGACCCTCTCCTCTCCAAGATGGTGTCCCTCTCTTCTCTGCTCCTCGGCGGCCGATGACGAAATCTTCTCTCCGTGGCTCTCGGTCAGGGGGCTATAAATAGCCCGATTGGCGGCTAGGGCAAAGGAGGGGGCAAATGGGCCCTGGATGGGCCTGGGCCGACCGGACCGGGGCCGGCCGGCCCCGGGCCCATCCGAGCCCGGCCCCGAGGGCTCCTTTGCTCTACGTCGGTTCCCTTGCTTCCTTGATGTTTCCCCCTTCTGCATGTAGGTCCATGTCGTCGGTTTCTCTCCGAATTGGACTCAACTCCTTGTCTTGCAAGATTCGACGCACTTTTTCGGTCGGGTCCTCGGAGTCTCCGTCGTCTTCTCGAATCAAGTCCCTCGGCTTCTTGGAGTTAAGTTTGCTTCGTTGCATGACTTGTACGGGGCTTCAAGGTCTTGTCATGAGGTGCTTGATGAACTTATCCCGAAAGTCTTGCATTCAACACTAAAACCCTGCATAAACACTAAACTCCAAAACCGACATGCACACGTGAACTTGTTATACCACGGGGTTAGTACCAATGGATAAGGTATAAAACTCATGCCAACACCGAAGGTGAACTCATGGCTAGGTTGACGGATTTTCACCGTCAACATCTCCCCCATGCTTAAACCTTGCTCGTCCTCGAGTAAGCCTTCGATGGATATCATCATTGCCAAACAATGTTTAAACCTTGCACTTGATCATACATGAGAAAACATAACGCTCTCAAAATTTTAATTTATTAAAGTTCCATAATGTACTAGCCTTCGTCTCTACGGAGGGTAGATTCTTATTAAGCTTATCCCACAAGTATTAACATGCTCACAAAGTTTAAATAGATCTCGAATTTTTGAAATAAAGAACGAGATAAACAAAAAGCTAAACCAAGTTCACAAATTTAAATCATCTTGTATATTGCTCATGAACTCTCATCTCACTTGACTCTCAAGCCTATATATTCTACTCCTTTCCCTCTCATAACATATATGTGTGGTAGGCTTTATATGGAGCTTTGGGAAAGTTTAGTCCTAACAAGATTTTATAAATGAGGTGTTGTCAAAACAAGACAAGCTTCTCGTGGTCTTACCGAGACTCGTCAAAAAGGTCATTGGAAAATAATGTTAAATCAAGGAGGGGAAAGAGAAAAATACACACACTTTTAGATGAGTGGACATGTGCAAATGGCAAAGAGTGATCCCGAGGCACAAAGGAAGTCCTCGTTATCGGATTGCACGTGGTTGGAAAATGAGAATGGATCTTTTTAACTTGAAGCCTTGAATGCACTCTTAGAGAACCGGGGAGTTCACTTTACGCATATATTTTTTCTCTTTCTCATATTTCTCATTCTTTTCTTTCTTTCTTTCTTTTTTTCATTCATTATATATATATATATTTTCTTTCTTCTGGTGAGACCTTCACCTTGGAAGTCACGTATATCGCCGAATTTTTTTCTTTCATCATCATTTCATTTTTTTAAAAATACTCCCCTTTGAACTCTAAAACTGCACCGTACCTACCTCCTCCCCCATGCTTAGACGTTGCTCGTCCTCGAGCAAAGAGGAGAAAAATAAGGTAGGTGCCGGAAATAATTTTCCTTGGAGAGATACTTGAAATCTTCAATGTCGGCACCGTCTTGCGATCTTCCTTGAATTGATGATCCATTCTCAACGATAGGTTGTGGTCAAGGAGGTAATGACAAAAGATGATATTTGGTTTTAAGGGTGGATATCCGGCGAAGTTTGTGAGATCTCCAATGCGGGGATACACAATGCACGGATAAAAGGCTAGCAAAAAGATAGATACGCAAAAACGGAATGACCAACTTCTTAGTCTCGGGCCAGAGAAATCATGGCCTGCAATAACTCACTCAAAAATAAATCTTGTACACTAAGGATTATGCACTCAAATATGTATTAGGCTTTGGATAGGTTGAGCAACACACAAGTGATATTTGTGACAAGGTTAGCGATATTTTTGAGCATAAAAGACATCTTTAATTTATTCATAAATTGAGAGCACATAAAACACTATGGGTCTTTATTTTAATCATAACCTCCGCTGAAAATTAAGCTAGTATTTAAATAAATTCAGATTTGTATTTTTAAGAGAGCACTAGCTTAAACATGCATAGATCAATTACAAAGATAAACAAAGCTGCAATTATAATCATATATCATCATGGCACAAATTTTTGTAACTTTTCCAATGATATAATCAAGGTGGTGTCTTTATTAATGATGACATCAAGTTGAAATACAAACTGAAAATAAACAAACATGCTTGCTGAAATTTAAATAAAAACAGAAAATACTACGCAAACACACATAATAATACCCTTGCTCATAATATGATTGGAAGTTTCCTCCGACGAATTGATTTGGCTCCACAAGGTGAAGGCGTCCGAGCTCGAAGGCAATATTTGCATTTCCTTCACCAAGTTGAGCTGCGTTAGCTTGGATGGCTGCGATGTTTTGAGCGTTTCTTGCAGCATACCCTCCAATTATGGCCATGCTTTGTTGTGGTTGGGGATGATGAGCGTAGGACTCCGCGAAGTTAGCGTTGGGCACAACATAATTTGGTGGGGGTACCGGTGCACCACCCCCCCATGCTTGCTCTTGTGGCCCTCCGTAATTACTTGGCGGAGGAGGGATCCCGCCGAATGGTTGCACATTGGGTTGTGCTCCACTCGCTTGTGCGGAGGATGTTCCCTCCTCTACGATTCTTCCTCTTTTGTTTTTCCTTGCAGGGACAAGGAGTCCCTCTTCCAACCAATCTTCTCTCCCCTCGGTGAAAAGCCTAAGCCTCTCGTTGGGAAGGGGTAGGTTCACTATGGCCAAACGATAACCTCCTCTCTCATCTCCACTAATGTATTTGCCTTGCCGCAAATACTCAATGCCGAGAGAGGTACCACGCAAAAGATGGTCGGGGTTTCTTGCGATCCCCGCCGCAAGGAGAAGGCCAACATGGAGAGGTAGCACCCCAAACCAATATTACCCGCCCCCGATGTTGCTTCGAACACCAACGGTTGATCATAAGGTAAGAGGGGTCTATTGGCTGCCCGGCAATTAAAGCGAGTATAGCCAATTCAACTCCGTGTCGGTCACTTTTGTCTCCTTCATCCTCCCCAATACCCTCTTGCACATCCAAGAGTGAAATATCCGGATAATGGGGTTGCGGATGCAATTGCGCCGTTGATGGGCTTCTCCGGAGATCATATTCCAAAATCTCGCTAACATGCGGGTGGCACGTCAACTTTCTCCCGAGCTCCCTTGTGGAATCCAAGCAGCTCCCTAACGTGCTCGTAGGGAACCACTTGTTGGACTCCCTCCAAACGGAATGACAAGCTTTGCACCCCATCATCATCAAGGATGGGTGCAATAGTCATCAAAATTTCCAAGGCGAACCCCAAGTGGGTGTCCACCGATACTCCGTTGGAGAACTGCACCCATCCAAGGTGCCCCAACATATAGTATATGTCGGTGCCAAAACCCAAGGTGTAGAGTGCTTGGTCGTCGAACTCGACGTTGGGCACAAGCCTCTTCTCAAGATTATAGAGCCTCTCCTCCTCCGCCGCCGACAAGATGATGAAGTCGTACGAAGAGTATGTCGGGGTGTAAGGAGGTGGCGCGGTTGAACGGGTCAATCGTCGTGGTGGCGCGGGCTGCTCCTCCGTGTGCCCACGAGGTTCGGTAAACCTCATGGACGTGCTTCTTGGAGCCCTCATACCACCAAGGAGGACAGCATTGTTCCTCCTCGGCGGTGCCGTATCCGTCTCCATGCTCCGGGGAGACTCGGAAATCGAGTGCCTCCTCGAAGACGTGGTTGATGACGGCTTGGATGACGACGAACTCTTCTTCTTGGAGAAGAGACTTGTGGTCTTCTTCCACATGGTTGCTGCACTCTTTTCTTCAAATAAAACTCCGGGTTGCAACCGGTAACTAGGCACTTAAACTCTTTGCTTCGGATGTGGACTTTGAGTGGATTAAGGATGTGGATTTTTTCTTGAGCTATCAAGCTTGGGAAGGTTGGCTATGTCTACGGAGGTTTTGAGCACACAAACTTGAACACACAAACAAAGGAAGGAGAGGGAAGCTTGCTGCAGAAAACGGGAGCCGGGAGCTCCTTAAGTAGGTGAGGCCGGCCGGCCAAAGCCGGCCGGCCGGCCTGGGGTCCTTCTGGCTCCTCCCCGCCTCGTCTTTCTCCCAAGACGATCATTTCGCCTCCGCAACTTTCCCTGCCCGCGTGCTCCACGAGTTGCACCGCCCAAACGCTCTCGTCCACTCCTTTTCTTGCATTATTGGTCCTTCCACTTGATGCTCCATGCTTTGGGTCATATCCATGCTCCCTAGCTCCACTTGCTTCACATGCCACCATGAAATTCCTGCAAAGTTGATGCTTGCTGCCCACCATGCTTGTCCTTTGCATGTGGAATTGGTGAAAGTTGATAAAAGGGAATCCAATGGTGCATGCATGATTAATTCAAACTAGATTGCCTCCATTTAGGTGTGTTTAAGGTTAAGCACTCCTCTAATTCGAAATTTAAAATATTTTTCGGAGCCATGCAAGAGCTCAAACACAATTTTAGAGAAGTTTTTAAACCATTAAAAACAAATTTAAGTCGAAAATGTTTTTCGACTACGTCGATTTCGGTCTCACCGATATAGTTTTCCTTCATCGGTTGAGAGCAAATTTTCCCGCTTGATCATGGGGCATAGGTTTAGGTTCTAATTTTGGCTAAATAAGAAAGATTTTAAATAAAACAAAATTAGAATGGGCTTAGAAAAATTATAATCCTAGAGAAACCAAGGATAAAGATTTTTAAAACCAACCAAAAGTTTTGATTTCTAGGTTCACGCGAGTTCTACCACGTGCTAAATTTTATTAACACCTAAATATAAATCGTGGCTCTACTCATGTGGTTTTAGCATGAAAAATAAGTCAACCTCAGCACCATAATGAGGGTGAAAGGTTGAGTTAGGTTCTGAAATTATCTGGTTGAGGTTTCTCGAAAAGAAAAGAACAAATAAGCACATAGGAGGGTTCATGCGAAGGGTTTATGATAAAGCAAACATTCAATCAAGAATTATGTCTCTAATATTGTTCAACCACTTCTAAGTCTAATGTCTTTGCGTAATAAAACTCAAAAACTAAATTATTAAAAATACTCGAAAAACCCGGAATCGGGTTGTCCTCCCGTAGCTTATTCTTGACTCGACGAAACGGGTTGCCTCCCGCCTAGCGCTTCGTTTATAGTCTATAGCTAGACTTCTTCACTTGATTACTCCGGATCAACGCTCTTTGCGGGCGTTGCAATCTTGGGTACCCACTTCCGCACCATCTTGGGCGTGGGCTTGTCTTCCGGCTTAGTCGGCTTAGTCATTTTTTTGGTCTTCACAGGCGGCTTCTCTTCCTTTGTCTTGACGGATGCAACACCTTCTTTGATTTTCTTTACGTTCATTTTTTTCGGCTCCTTCTTCTTTTTCAGCCCCTCCGTTTGTTTTGGTTCTCCCTTAACTCCAATCATGTTGCATGCCTCAATTCTTGGACGGAACTTGAAGAAACTCCTTTCTCCGTTGATGTCGAATGTGATCTCCCCCTTGCCAACATCAATAGTAGCTCCCACGGTCTTGAGGAAAGGCCTCCCTAGGATGAGCGGCGGCTTCTCCCTCTCTCCCATCTCGAGCACAACGAAGTCGACGGGGATGAAGTGGTGTCCGACCTTCACGGGTACATCTTCAGCAATGCCCAAGGGATAGCGAATGGAGTTGTCTCCCAACTCCAAACATATTCCCGTAGGCTCCATTGGTAGGCGTAGCTTCTCGAACACATCCCTCGGCATGACGCTCACACTAGCTCCAAGGTCGCATAACGCCTTCTCGAAGTTGAAAGAACCAACTGAACATGGAATTGTAGGGCACCGGGGTCTTTTTGCTTCTCTAGCCCATTAGCAATAGCGGCACTACACTCCTCGGACATCTTAACATGATCTACCCCGAGTGTTGCTATCTCATATTTATTTGCAAGTATGTCTTTAAAGTAACGAGAATATGTAGGTACTTGTAGGGCATCTAGTAATGGCATGTTGATGCTAAGTCTACGCACAACTTCCACAAACTTCTCAAAGTGGTTGTCAAGTTTACCTCGGCAGTAGCGTGGCTTGAGTTGCGGTATCCTCGTGTCTTCCTCCGGCATCTCGAATTCGGGTTCCTCGGTGACGATCCCCGTAACCTTCTCTTTAGCAATTCCTTCCACCTCGGTGGATGGTTTAAGCTTCCTTGCTCCCGCGGAACGTTCCGGATCTTCGGTCTCCTTCCCCGAACGCGTTTGAATGGCCTTCGCTGATTCGGGACATTTGGGTTGTCCCAGAAGCTTCCCTTCATCATTAGTGAGGCGCCCCGCAAGTTGTCCCACTTGCGTCTCGAGCATCTTCATCATGTTGAGCACTTGATGATTGGAACTTCCGACCTCCATCACTTTGCTATCGATGTTCTCCAACACCTTGTCTATGGTTTTGAACTTGGTGACGGTGTCCTTGTTAATCTTAGCTTGCTCATCCATGAACTCCTTCAATTGTATACGAAGCGGAACCGTGTTAGGAATAGATGAGCTTGCATTAAATTGAGGCCTACCTTTCCCGTAGCGGAAGTTCGGCAATTCTCCCTTCCTCATGTAGTCGAGCACTTTGGCTTCCTCCGGACAATCTTTGCGGACATGGCCATACTCTCCACATTCTTCGCATGTGGACCTTGCTTCGGCGACCTTCAAGTCTTGAGCCTCTTTCTTTTCCATCTCCATCTTCTCCAACCTCCTCATGAGCGAGTCGATCTTGCCTTCAAGTATGTTCTCCTTCTCCACTTGCAAGACTCCTTTGACATTCCCCGTGGGTTGAACTGGATGTAGGCGCCCGGATGATGCCCATGTGTCATTATCCGCGACCTTCTTGAATAGAGTGAAAGCTTCCGTCGGTGTAAGTTCGATGATGGATCCTCCCGCCGATGCATCGATGATCGTCCTTGACGCCATGGTGAGTCCTTGATAGAACTTTTGCACGAGGTCTTCCTTCGGGAACTTGTGATGTGGAACCGCCCGGGTGTACTCGTTGAAGCGCTCGAATGCCTCCGAGATAGTTTCTGTAGGATATTGAACAAAGGTGGCAATCTTATTACGCAAGCTTTGAGTTTTACCCGGTGAGTAGTATTCCTTCATGAAAGCCTTCATTAATGTGTTCCAATTTTGCACCATCTCCGTCGGTTGAGAGTGGAACCATTGCAAAGCCTTCCCGAGAAGTGAAAACGGAAAAAGCCTTGCCCTCATTTGGTCTTGAGTCACCCCATCCATGTTGAAAGTCTGACATAGTTGAATGAATGCTTGGAGGTGAAGGTTCGGATCCTCTTTACCGGTGAAGGGTGAATGTTGCACCATGCAGATTGTTGAGGTCTTGATCTCGAACGGTCTTCCGATCTCCTCAAGGTTCAAGATTGGTAGGTCGATGATGTCTGGGGTGCATAGCTCCCCAATCTTGCGTTCTTGTGGTGGTTGGTCACCCATTGGTGGAAGTCGATTCTCCCGAGGACTTCGAGGTGGTTAATTCTTCGGAGATTCCTGCGATCCTTTGTCTTCCGACTCTGAATCTGCAAAATCCAGCTTTTTAGCTTGATGTGCTTCGCGTCTCCTTAGCCTGTAAAGTTTTTTCTGGATCATCCACAAAATTATCGGGTTTGTCGGAGAGGTAGCCGTCCATCTCCTGTTAGGGTTAGCAATAAACAAAGTATGCAAAAACTAGAAAGTAAAAACAAATCTATAAAAACTAGGGTTAGACAAACTAGATTAGATGTATTTTGAGGATGATCAAAGTTTAGTAGATGCAAAAATAAAAACAAAAAGAAAACTGAAAATTACGAAAAGGCAATAAAAAATCAAGTCTTGATCACTTGTTCCCCGGCAACGGCGCCAGAAAAAGGGGCTTGTTGACGGTTAATAATTGTATCAAAGTTCGTTTGTGACTTGCAAGCGTACAAGTCTCCCGTCGTAGTCAAGGGACCCTTCTTCCCTCGAGTGGTGAACCCAAGGTATCGAATCCGTGGAACAAATGTGTGATGCAAAACTTAATCTAATAAAGCCAAGTAACTTCAATCTTCGATAAAAGAAACCCTAATGCATCTAAGTAAAAGACAAGAAACGAATCTAATCTACTAAAGACCGGAGAAAGCAAAGTAAGATTGGGTAGATAAACCGATCTAGAGGGATCGGGGTAAGCCTTTTGTTGAAGTTCCAAGCAAGAGAAGAAGTAGCAAATCGAATCTTAATAGAAGCCTCTTTAAATCGTGGTTTCCCGTCCAAATCCGAAAACATCCGCCTTTCGGATCCCCGTTCTGTCACAACGTATCCCTATTCATGTGGGGAGCTTAGGGCGAGTCAAAAGACAAGTCGAGATTCTTTCGGAAGATCCGGCGTGTACCTCTAGCCACCGCGGCTACAAGAACACCCTATGTAATCTATCTCGAGAATAGAATTGGAATAAGCAAAGCCGATCGAAAAGCGAAATCTTCGAGGAAACACTTGATCGCTAGGAAAAGATTCAACTTGATAATTCAACTATAACAATGATACATACACAAGATCACCACCGGGATCCTTCCTTGATCTTGCTTCTAGCTTCGGGAACTCTGACGTGGTCTTCCGTGCAAGGTTCCCACGTCGGCTAGGGGAACCCTAGTCAACTAGCTCGACCCTCTCCTCTCCGAGATGGTGTCCCTCTCTTTGCTCCTCGGCGGCCGATGACGAAATCTTCTCTCCGTGGCTCTCGGTCAGGGGGCTATAAATATCTCGATTGGCGGCTAGGGCAAAGGAGGGGGCAAATGGGCCCTGGATGGGCCTGGGCCGACCGGGCCCGGGCCGGCCGGCCGGGCCCATCCGAGGCCCGGCCCCGAGGGCTCCTTTGCTCTACGTCGGTTCCCTTGCTTCCTGTATGTTTCCCCCTTCTGCATGTAGGTCCATGTCGTTAGTTTCTCTCCGAATTGGACTCAACTCCTTGTCTTGCAAGATTCAGCACTTTTCTGGTCAGGTCCTCAGAATCTGTCGTCTTCTCCGATCAAGTCCCTGGCTTCTTGGAGTTAAGTTTGCTTCGTTGCATGGCTTGTACGGGGCTTCAAGGTCTTGTCATGAGGTGCTTGATGAACTTATCCCGAAAGTCTTGCATTCAACACTAAAACCCTGCATAAACATTGAACTCCAAAACCGACATGCACACGTGAACTTGTTATACCACGGGGGTTAGTACCAATGGATAAGGTATAAAACTCATGCCAACACCGAAGGTAAACTCATGGCTAGGTTGATGGATTTTCACCGTCAACACTTTGGCTCCAGCCAATTGATCAAAAAGAACATCGATTCGGCGAAGAGGATATTTGTTTTTGATGGTGACTGCATTGAGCGGTCGGTAATCCACACACATTCTCAAGCTACCATCTTTCTTTTTGACGAAAAGAGCGAGGCAACCCCAAGGAGAAGAGCTCGGGCGAATATAACCCTTATGTAACAGTTCCTGGAGTTGAGTTTTCAGTTCGGCTAATTCTTTGGGTGGCATACGATAAGGTCTTTTGAAAATGGGTGCATTACCCAGTTGGAGTTCGATTACAAACTCGACATCTCTGTCTGGTGGCATACCAGGCAACTCATCAGGAAAGACATCCGGATACTCACACACTACTGGAATTTCGTCAAGAGGGGAGATAATGGTCACATAGGCACAAGAGTCGGTACCGTCCTTGAAAGGTAGGTACAAGGTAGTGTGCCCGACTGTAGGTGAGTTGATCTCTATGACCCTATCTGATATATCTAGAACCACCTTATGTTGGGTCATCCACTCCATACCCAAGATAACATCCATGCTTCCCAATTTTATGGTTATGAGATTAGATTGAATAACTTTACTCCCTAACCGTAAAAAATGGACGCGCGCGGCTCGGGCGGCCCTCGTGCTCATGGATATGATGATTGATGATGATGGTCGCCGGAACGTGGAAGTTCTCCAGTTATAGTTGCGGGATCTGCGTGCGCGCGTGCGAGTGCGGGCGGTTTCTTTGCGCCGACGACCCCCGGGATCGGCGGCCGGCGGCCGGCCGTGATACTGCCTGCCTCTATCGTGTGGTGTGGACCAACAAACGGGGGGAGACAGCAAGATCGACCGGGGTTAAGGCCCAGGGGATCTCGTGGCCCAACACGGTACGCACGGCTTGTCCGGACACGGACTTCGTGTCTGCTGCGGTTTCCATCCACGTCTCCAAAACTTGTCACGAAAAGAGCGAGAGGCTTTTTTGACTTTGTACTTATGTGCATACTAGTAGAGGAGCCTCCAGCTAGCCGAAGATAGCGAGGAAAATCAGTAGTGTGCATGTGAAGGTCCGACTCTGTATTAATTAATGTGTGTTTGGTAAAATAAAGTAAAATATATGAAGAATCTATGATGTGGATCTTATATGTGTGAATATGCATGCATGATTGCATAAACATTATGGTATAGTCGAAGTTTAAAAGTTACTAGGTGAGAAGAGATGTTTCCACCTATTGTGGTAATTTTATAAGTCGATTTGGTTTGCATTCCTTTTAGACCCAATTTGCCTAATAGATTCTCACTTATGAAACTATGGGTGGCTCCCGAATCAAATAAAATCTTAACAGGGGTGTTGTTGACTGAGAATGTACCCGTGAGCACTGAAGCTCCCTCTGGAATATCGCTCATGGCGGTGAAGTTCAGCTTTCCTTTGCGTACTTGCACCATAGGCTTCTTAGCCGGAGTGGCAGGCTTGTTTCCTGCACCTTGATTCTGTGGGTTGGGCTTGATCTGCCTGGGCTTGGGACACTCGCTGATGTAATGCCCCGGCTGACCACAGTTGAAGCAACGACTATCACCAACGTTGCGAGGAGGTGCATTAGGCTTTGGAGCCTGCTGCTGAGCATTGCGGAACTGGAAGTTCCCTGCGGGTTTGCTCTGGGATGGCTTCATCGTCCAGCGTCCAGTTGAAGATTGCTGGGATGGGTTTGGGGCGCTCTTCTTTAAAAAGCAAAACTTTTTACCAGTTCTGCTGCCCAGAGCAAAACCAGACATCCTCTTTTTGTCCCCGTGGGCCTTCTTCATAGCATCCTCTAGGGAGATAGCCTTGTTCACTAACTTGGAAGTTCGCGGGCTCGAGCAGGTTCAGTCGCTCGTACAACTTGCCATCTAGCCCGTCGCGGAATCTCTCCATCTTCTTCGCATCAGTGTCAACGTGATGCCCACCATACTGGCACAAGCTGTTAAACTTCTGGGCGTAGCGATACACTGTGTCGGACCCCTGCCTGAGGGCCAACAGCCCCCTCATCTTCCTATCCATAAGTCCCTTGGGAATGTGGTGACTCTTGAAGGCTTGTTTAAACTCATCCCAAGTTACAGCGTGCCCTCGCTGCATCGACTTAAAATGGTCCCACCACATCAAAGCTTCTCCTCGCAGTTGCAGAGCTGCGAAGTTGGCTATGTTCTCCTCAGAGCAAGGCAGCACAAAGGCCGAGAACTTTGCCTCGATGGCCTTGATCCAAGCTTCAGCTTCCAGGGGGTCTTCCGCCTTGGAGAAGGTCAGCGGCTTCATCGCGATGAACTGAGCATACGTGGTGACCTGATTAGGCCGCTCGTGGTTGGCCTCATGTGGCGGCCCTCGGTTCATCTGCTGGGCGATCTGCTGCTGCGTCTGCAGGATCTGGCGCAGCACCTCGGTTTGTGTGGCCATGAAGGCCTCCGACAGCGTCATGGGCGGGGGTGGCGGCAAGTCACCGCTACCACTCGCTCCGAACCCGTTGGGAGAGCTGCACGTGGTTCCCATCATCTGAAATGCGAGCCTTGTTAGTTACATAACCAAAATCTTACTCGAAATGATGACAAGCATGATCATACATAACCACTACTCATTAGCATTCATATGATGATGACAGCAATAGTCAAAAGGTATCACATAGCCAACCAGAATTTCTAGGATCGTTCTTTGACATAGTTAGGAAATGCGATCGCTCGAATAACACGAGCCAACATTCACTCTCAGGGCAATTTCTGCCACTTTGGTTACCAACGAAGGTGGTATACCAACGAGCACTTAACTGTTGGGCAGACGAGTGATGCCCTTAGAAATGCTTTGGTTTACTAATGCTTATGTGAAATGCAAGATTTGACCAGCGTGGTCATTGCAACGGTTTATTCAAGAATTCGGCAATCATACGCAATAAAACTTCAACTTCTGGGTGAACAAGCGAATTTCAATTAAAACACCACATGCTTAAGCATTCATTATTACAACAAGATGGAACAAGGTCCAAGGACATTACAGGACTCAAATTTGAAAACACCACAATATGACAAGGTTACAAGCAGTTACTCTGCGCAAACATCTCGAAGATAACACCATAGGATCGACATCTTCTTATTCTTGCTGCCGGCAACCTAGTTTCCCACCGAAGCACCACTGTCCGTAGGCGAAGCTGGGGGAGTCGGCAACGGTGGTCCTGCCTGGCTCGTCTGACCCAGACCAAACAGATCCTGCTGCTCCTCCGGGTGTGCCTGTACTGGGGGCAGTGGCTGTAAGGCCACTATAGCCTGCAAGGCTGCCACCTGTACCTCGGCCTCCTCCACCTGCTGCATATCAGCAATGTTATGAAGTAGCGTCAACCTCTCAATCTCATACACATCGGCATTCTCCTCTAGGGTATGATTCTCCACCTCCAGATCTACAATCCATTGCAGGCAGTCGCCTCTCTCTAGCTCTAACTAGAATCTCCTGGCACGCAGCCTGTCATTCTCCTGCTGCATCTGAGTAAGTGTAAAGTTCAACTGCTGATGTGCTGCTGATAGTTGCTGCCAATCTCGCCTAGATGCCTCCAAATGTTGTCCGATAATCGCTGCGGTATTATAGTGCACCCCCTGAAGTGTGAAAACCACGTTAAGACAGCGAGCTAGCATCTGAGTGACATCCAACGGCTCCGCTAGTGTCAAAAGCTCCCGTAGGTGATCCATACGGTCCAACCATGCTGGGTCGTGAGGACTCACAGTAGGAAACAGCCCGAACGGAGAGAGAGCTACCACAGTGGGGTTGTGGTCACAGAAGTCCGTCAGCACTCTGAGGGCTGCTGACTCAATGGCCTCGTGGGTAATGAATCCGCAGTATATAAAACTCAAGTCGAACTAGTCGGCGTGGTCCGGGTGTGGTAGAACAGTGACGATCACTCTGCAACGGGGAACGCCATAGCGCTCGAACTCGGACACCTCATAAGTCGGTGGTGTGAGGTAGCCTGCGGCGCTGAGTGCTTCCCACGCAAGGTGTGGAAAACCCTCCCAGTGCAACCCATTGGTACAGATCGTACCGTCAGCGTCGAACTCGTGAAACACGGGGAAAGCCATCTGTACAAAAATATAACACATGTCAGGTCTCAAGGAGAACGGCATGTCAAATGGTGAAGTTCTGGCAGCTGTGAATGAAAATTCATAACCAAAAATCCAGAACCCTCAAAATCTTTCCCCAAGTTTCCCGGCTACTACAAAAGTTCTATTACACACTTTAGGTTTTCAAGGTTGAGCTTGAATCAAGGAAAAAAGACGGACAGATACGAGACCTAAATGTGCCTAGAAAAGTGTAAACCTAAAACGAAAGAAGCAAGATCGAAACTTGCGACTACAAGCTAGACTGGTTAAGGAGCAACTGTTTTTAACAAACTGGTTTAATTAAATCTAGCACAAGGTACAACAAGGTGAACAAGCTTTTTCAAAATTTTGGCAGCATGACAGCTGTTAACACCAAAATTTGGTAAGGAGTCTGACCTGTGGGTCCGGGTCGAAAAAGAGTCCGTCTGGTGGAAGGAAGGATATTTTCAGAGATTTTCGGCAAAGAGATCTGCGGTCGGCTATCTGCTCCGATTCGGCAAAGGAACAGTAAAGCTGATTTTGCGGGATTGGACGGTGACGTGGCTCGAATCAGGAGAGACGAATGGATGGACAGACGATCGAGTTTAGTTAGGCAATGAATCCATTCGCAATTGTAATCGACAGGGTATAAATACGATCCCTGGTTGTATGTAACAGACACAATCATTCCTCAATACACACCGGCCTTACGCCAAACCCTAGAGTACTTGTCGTGTCGTCGAGTTCTTCGAGAGGGCCAATCGATCCGTCGACCTCCGTGAGTACCGGCAACCTTGTATCATGTCTAGTATCATGCGGTGGATTTAGATCTGATGCAAGTAGTCTTGTTACCATGCTTCGTGTCATGCGGTAGATTCAAGCTTGGTTCAAGAGGGTTTCTTGTTGGATCATGAGCCATGCGGTGGGCTAAGATCTAGCTTGAAGCTAGTTATCGGCTCTATTGGATTTTGGCAAGATCCAATAGATTCATTAAGTTATGCCGTGTTATCTTGAGTTTTTACTTCATGTTTTAATTCATGTAACACATTTCTGCCCAATCTAGATGGGTTTGGATCGGCTATATCCCTTTTGTGATACTTGTTCGAGTAGGTTTCATGTTTTAACATGTGGACCTCATGCTCCCCGATAGCCGAAACCGAATCGATCTAGGTTGTTACGTGTTGCGGGTTCAAGTTTACTGCGTTCGCATAAATCTTGAAGGAGCCGGGTATCATGCGGTAGATGCAGGTTTTTGGGTTGCTTTGGAGCTAGTCATCGGTGGATTAGATCTCCAAATCGGCTCGATAGATTTATTCACACGGTAATATTTGTTCCTTCTTCATGGACCCTGGATCGGCTGTTCAGCCGTATTCGGTTATATCTTCACGAGTAGATCACGTGCGTTGTTCATGTTTTAAATGATGTATGCTTTTAGCTTTCCATATTTAGATTGTATCATGCGGTGGATAGATCTATTTGTGGAAAGTGGTGCGGTTTTTCTTGCAAGTTGTATCATGCGGTGGATAGATTTGTTTGATATCGTACCCGACGGATCTTAAAGTAACTAGACATGCGGTAGACTAGTGCTTTGGATCTATGCATGCTTCTATTTAATACATGATCATGTCCGTGCTTTACTTTATTTGTTTAATGTTAATTTTCATGAAGATCGGTCACGACTTTGCACATGCATCTATGTTTATCCAAAGACCGATCGTTGTCATGCTTACGTCATCCATTCGGCAGTGTTCTTTTTCCCTTTGCGGTTACCCGAATGGTCGTGGTTCTTTGACAGATAGCTTTACGTAGCTATGTGTCATCTTGCTTGGCTTTATTTAGCCGTAAATATGGAACTGTCTGGTACCACCCGGCAAGTTCCAAGCTTTGGTATTTAACTGCTTTATCTTTTGTTAATTTTCGGGAAAAATTGGATCGGCACGTCATTTGCTCTCTGCGCGTGTGAAGCCAGCTTTCCGGCTTGCTGTGTGGTTGGCGCTGAGTGCACTTTTTGCGTCAACACACTTTTTGGCACGCCCGGTGGGACCACAGCCGAATTGGTTCAAGATGCCTGAAATCACAGACCTCCTGGATGTCAACATCGAAGAGCTTTCTCCAGAGCAGCATCAGCAGTTACTAGACGCCGTGAACCAGTTTCAGCAAAAGTGTCTCATGTCGTTTAAGAAGAATCGAAGTGGTGTACCGTATCCGAAGAATGGCACCGCCGCAGTGCCGCCGCCGGGAGAGAGCGACGCCACAACCCAACAAGAAAAGGAGGAATGCGTGCGGATCTTCCAAGAGTCGGTAGACAACATGCTCACCAAGCACAACCGGGCTTTCCTCGCGGTCGCTCCCGGCGGATGATGGTGGCCCTCTTTGGCCGGGCGTGGGGCAAGCGTTCGGGAAGGCGCACGCCGGGAAGAGCACCGTGGAGCCGGGTGAATCAAGCTCTCGGCCGCCGCTACGGAGCCGGGTGCGGCGGCCTCCTCCTCAAAGCTCCGGAAGCCAAGCATTCCAACCTCCTCCGCGGGCGGCGGGGGCGGCCGGTTCGGTCTCCGTTGCAAGCTTCGGGAAGTCAACCAATCCCCGCCGCCACCACGGAGCAAAGCACGGGTCGGCACCGTGCAACGCGGCGAATCCGTACCGGCCCACGTACGGAGACCTAGCGTTCGGCTCATGCGGGGCCCCACTTGACCCCCGGTCGAAGAATAGCTCCGTCGACCAGCGGCTCCCGAGAAGAATTTGTACGGCGGTGGTTATCATGAAGTGGGAAATTACGGGGTGTTCGACGCCTTCCCGCACCCAGGGTACGCGCCAGCTGCAGGCGCGCAAGAAGACGACGCCCTAGCGCGCAAGATGGCCGAATTGATGCAGAATCAGTTCGGCCTCAAGCCGAAGATGCAGGGCCCCACCTATAGGCCGCCGCTCCCAGAGTGGTACTATAACGTGCTCCTGCCGCCGAGGGTGAAGGCGCCGACGGAATTCACAAAGTTCTCTGGGCAGGACGAGACAAGCACGGTCGAACACATCGCCCGTTACCTCATGCAGCTTGGGGAATGCTCGGCCGAGGAGGCGTTCAGGGTTCGCTACTTCCCCGCCTCGCTGACGGGTCCAGCTTTTCAGTGGTTCTCGTCCCTGCCGCCTGAATCAGTGGCCAGGTGGAAGGATTTGGAGCGTAAATTCCACGCTCATTACTTCAGCGGCAGTTCTGAGAAAAAGTTGATTGATCTCGCCACCACCGAAGCAAAGACACGGCGAAACACCGTTGGAGTTTCTTAGAAGATTCGGGGAGGTCAAAGGCATGTGCTTCTCGGCCGAACTTGCCGGACGATCGCTGGGCGATATGGCCGTCGCCGGGATGTTACCGGCCGTGCGCGAGAAGCTATTCGGGATGGAGTTTGAGAACACGGGCCGGCTTTCACAAAAGTTATCTGCGATGAGCAATCGGGCATATGGCCTCAAGAAAGACCCCAAGTTTGGCAAGCGACACGACGTCGGCGACATCTACAACCGGTTCTGGACAAAGCCGATCCGTTCGAGGATTCGACGATGAATTGGAGGTAGGCTGCGGCGGAAATCATGTGGGGTAAAGAGCCCTTGACAATGAATCGGCGTTGGGTCGGGTAGACCAAAGGGACTTACGACTTTGACATCACGAAGGCGATAAGTTGTTCGAGCTCTTGGTGAAAGAAGGCCGAATTAAGTCGCTGCCCGAGGGGCATTCTATGCTTCGGCCGATGGAGTTAAAGCGAAGCGTTCTTGCGGCTTCCATGACGGGGGACTCGCACTCCATCAACGATTGCGGGGTCTTCGGGATGAGGATCCGGAAGGCTATCCGGGAGGGACACCTCAAGTTCGATAACAAGATGAAGGCCGGATGGCCACCCCTTTCCTCGGAACATGCTCGGCTTTTACGTCAATGCGATAACGGCCGAAGAGAAGGGGAAGGTCAAGGTCCCGACCTCGGCCCGGGTCCAAGCAAGGTGGATCGGCGGACCCGGAGCGCCGGGTGACTCGCGGAGCAAGTACGGGGCGACGCCCCCGCGTTCTCAAGAGCCACATCGAGATTGGGGAGTCGTCCGGGCCTAAACCCAAGGTGACGTCACGCATTCTCCTCAACAAATGGCAGCGCCGAGATGGAGAAGGAGCGCTACCGAAGCGTCGTCACGAGGAGGAGCGGCGCGGGGCCGGAGAGGAAGCGCGCGAAGGGACCGAGCACGGTACACGCGCGAGCGAGAGCGCGCCCACCGGGGGTGCGCCTTCTTCGCAGCGCTTCTTGGGAATGAGGGCCTAAAGCCTGCCCACATTGAAGAACCGTCCCGAATGCGGCGACGGATATGTTGAGTACGGGCGGGAAAGCGCAATCGCCGATCCGTCCACGAAAGACTTGGAAGGATTCACCCGAATGGGGATCGGCGTCAAAAAATTGAAGTCATAGATCACCCCGGGAAGCGCCAAGCCGATCTCGGGTGGGCGATCGGGGAAGAGGACGAGGACGTCTACGTGCGGCGGAAGGGGCGGTGGTGCCCGCCCGGTCTACGCAAGAGCCGGAAAAGGCGGGTCCAACGCTTGAGGAACCGCGAGATGAAACAAGCGGGATCCGGACGAGGCGGAAGTGGCGCCCCAAGGACCGGCCCGGAAGGATCGAAGCGTTCGGCTCCCACTTGCATGGTATACTTCCCCGCCGAACGAGTTCATGGCTCCTGCTAACCGGGTTATGCGGGGAAGAAGCTTCCTTTGATGACGAGCGGCCGAGGAGATGATGGCACAAGGCGGGTGCTTGCCAAGCGAGGCCATCTTCGACAAGCCGGCCAAGAATCGCCATATGAGGCCACCGTACTTGAGGGGGTACGTCAATGGCAAGCCATTGACCAAGATGTTCGTCGACGGCGGGGCGGCGATCAACGTGATGCCGTACACCACCTTCGGGGAAGCTTGGCATGGGCCCAAGCGATCGACACCTACAAGCATCATCACGAACGACTTCACCGGGAACCCCTCGGACACCAAAGGATGCGCTCACGTGGACTTGATGATCGGGTCCAAGACGGCCGCTCACCACCTTCTTTGTCATCGAAGGCAAGGGAGCCTACGGCCTGGCTGCTTGGGAGGGACCGGATTCACGCCAAGCGCTGCGTCCCATCCACCATGCATCAACGACTTATCCGGTGGGTGGATGATGAGATCGAGGTCGTCCGGGCGGATGACTCGTGAGCGTGGCCAACATGGAACCGGCCTTCCGGGAGTACCAAGGCATCGATTGCTTCTCGGGAAGGAGTGGGGAGAAGGTCCTGTTGAACCTGTCAGCAGTGACCAACAGCCGATTCAAGCAGTCGGCTCTTATAGTAATTTTTAATGGAGAACCCCGTGGATGGCACTGATGGCAAATTAGGGCGAGGATTCATGTCGGCCGATAAGCTGGAAGAAGTTGACATTGGAAGCGGTGATAAGCCAAGGCCGACGTTCATCAGTGCAGATTTGCAACCAGATTTCAGGAGGAACCTAATTGAGCTTCTCAGAGAATATAATGATTGCTTCGCCTGGGATTACTCGGAGATGCCTGGATTGGATCGTTCCATCGTCGAGCACCGGTTGCCAATCAAGTCTGGTTTCAAACCATATAAGCAACCGCCCCGAAAAATCTACAAGGATGAGGTATTGGCCGATGTGAAGAAGGAAATCGAGAGATTACTTAACGCGAACTTCGTTCGGCCGTGCAGATATGCGGAGTGGATTTCTAACATCGTCCCTGTGTATAAGAAGAATGGGAAAATGAGAGTTTGCATAGACTTCAGGGACCTGAACAGAGCTACTCCCATGGACGGATACCCGATGCCTATTGCCGATTTGTTAATTGACGCCGCTGCTGGACACAAGATGATTAGCTTCATGGATGGCAACGCGGGATACAATCAGATCTTCATGGCAATAGAAGACATCTCGAAGACGGCCTTTAGATGTCCTGGACATATAGGCCTATTTGAATGGATAGTCATGACATTTGGGTTGAAAAATGCCGGTGCAACCTATCAACGGGCCATGAATTACATCTTTCATGAGTTGATCGGCAAAACTGTGGAAATCTACATCGATGACGTGGTGATCAAGTCCTTAAGTCATGACACCCATCTAGAAGATGTGAAGAAGACCTTGGAATGCACCCGGAAGCATGGTCTAAAGATGAATCCAAACAAGTGTGCATTTGGAGTATCGATTTGGAGAGTTCTTGGGGTTTTTGGTCCACGAAGGGGGAATCGAAGTTGGCAAAAAGAGCATGAAAACCATTGATGAAGTCGTTCCTCCAACCAACCTCAAGGAATTGCAATCACTGCTCGGCAAGATCAACTTCGTGAGAAGATTCATCTCAAATTTATCACGAAGGTGTTGCCATTCTCTCCACGCTTTGAAGCTAAAGAAAGATCAGAAATTCACATGGGGCGACGAACAACAAAAGGCTTTTGATGAGATCAAGCAGTACATGAAGGAGCCGCCGGTGCTGGTTCCTCCCCAGCTAGACAAGCCTTTCAAGTTGTACGTGGCGGCCGATACCCAAACTATTGGATCGGCCCTTATTCAAGAATTTGAAGGAAAGGAGCGAGTAGTAGCCTATCTTAGCCGAAAACTACTTGATCCTGAAACCAGGTATTCGGCTATAGAGAAACTGTGTCTTTGCGTATACTACTCGTGTACAAAGTTTCGGCACTACTTGTTGAATGCCGAATGCACTGTATACTCGAAGTTTGATGTGATAAAACATATGTTATCTATGCCGATTTTGAATGGTCGGATTGGCAAATGGATTTTAGCTTTATCAGAATTCGAGTTGAAGTTCGAATCGGCAAAGGCCATCAAAGGTCAGGTAATTGCCGATTTCATAACTGAACATCATGACCCGTCAATTGATCTGCATGAAATTACCCCTTGGGCTTTATTTTTTGATGGATCATCGTGCGGAAAAGGTGGGGGAGTAGGGATCCTACTGATTTCGCCCAGAGGTGAGATGTTTGAATTCGCCATTCCTATACAACCTACCGTCACAAATAACCAGGCTGAGTACGAGGCACTACTTCGAGGGCTTCAATATTTGAGAGAAGCTGGGGCCGTCTCAGTTGAGATCTATGGAGATTCAGAATTGGTGATCAAACAATTGAACGGCCAATACGAGTGCAGGAGCGAAGCGCTGAGGAGTTACTACGAGGAGTGCAGGGAGATCTTGAAGAGCTTCCCATTAGTGATCCTACAGCACATTCCTAGGGAGCATAACGAAGAAGCAAACAGGCTAGCTCAGAGCGCCTCTGGTTACAAGGAGAGTCAAGAAGCGTTTCTTTGCGGGGAGGTGTGTGCACTAAGGGCGGATCTTGCGGAAGATGATTGGAGGAAAGAAATCGTTGACTACTTGAGAGATCCATCCCGAAAAGTCTCTAGGAAGCTCAGGTACAAGGCAATTAAGTTCGTTCTTCTGGATGATAATTTATTCTATAAATCATTAGATGGGGTATTGCTACGATGCCTGGGTCCAGAAGAAGCCAAGAACATGATGAGCGAGGTACACGATGGGATATGTGGAGCACACCAATCGGCCTATCGGATGAAATGGGTTATTAGACAAGTTGGATGCTTTTGGCCGACGATACTAGAGGATTGCTTTGAGTATTACAAGGGATGCCAAGATTGCCAGAGGTTTGGGAATATTCAAAGAGTCCCTGCATCAGCATTGAATCCCATCATCAAGCCATGGCCATTCAGGGGCTGGGGTATAGACTTGATTGGCCAAATTAATCCGCCGTCTAGCAAGGGGCATAAATTCGTGCTTTTGGCTACAGATTACTTCACCAAATGGGTCGAGGCAATCCCACTGAAGAAGGTAACGTCAGAAAACATGATCGAATTCGTCAAGGAACACATCATCTATCGATTTGGGATCCCTCTGACGATTACCACTGACCAAGGGGCACAATTCGTGTCATTGGAATTCAGAGATTTTGCCGAAAGCATGGGAATCAAATTGTTTAATTCCTCTCCATATTATGCCCAAGCTAATGGTCAAGCGAGAGGCTTCTAACAAGATCATGATCAAGCCGATACGAGAAGAAGATCGATCGAAGCCAAGGAGGTGGCATTCGGTACTCGGTGAAGCGCTCGTGGGCTTACCGAATGGCCCCCCATGGAGCTACAAAGACCTCTCCTTACGAATTGGTTTACGGGCACCATGCAATCCTACCGTGGGAAGTACGATCGGAGTCAAGGAGAGTTGTGCTGCAAAACGAGTTGAGCTCCAAGGATTACAGTGGCCTAATGATGGATGAGTTAGAAGATTTGCATATGATCCGTCTTAGGGCCCTGGAAAACATCGAGAAAAACAAGCTGCCGGTCGCCAAGTACTATAACAAGAAAGTAAAAGTAAGACAATTTGCAGAAGGCGACCTGGTGTGGAAAGCACTATTGCCGATTGGAACTAAATACAGTGAATTCGGCAAATGGTCCCCTAACTGGGAGGGGCCTTTTCGTGTGGTCAGATGCGTTCCTGGTAATGCATACATATTGAAAACTTTGCTATGAGAGGAATTTTCCGCCGCAATAAATGGAAGATATCTGAAGAAGTATTATCTTAGCATTGAAATCGATCGATGATTACACACATCTGACACAAAAATAGCCGGCGCTCAAGGATGAGGCCGCCTTTAGAACAAAATCCATGAACAAAAGAAAATGGCCAGTGCCTAGATGCATTGCCCTTAGCTCAATACTACATTACAACCGCTTCTTGCGGGATCACATCTAACAACCCCGATGGTCGAGTCCCCAAGGAGGTGGGAAGCGAAGGCGTGGCGGAAGAAGCGAAAGTATGATACAATCTTTTCTTTACTTCTTCGAGGCCGGCTTGCCCCTTCTTCGGTTGTTCCGGGACCACCGTGACGGCAACTTGGAACGCACGAGGATGACCATGATTGGCGGCCTCTACCAAGCTATCCCGGGCCGCCTTCGGGTTCTTGTACTGTCGGAGACATGCGGAAGCGAGAAGAATCAGGGTTAGAGGCAAGAAATCCAGAGGCAAGCATGAAGGAGTCAGGAACATTTACCCCCCACCAGCGCTTCAAGAGCCATGCGACGCTCGCGCTCGGCTTGGCAACGGGCGGACATATCCCTGAGGCCATGCTCCAGGTGCCGGATGCGGCGGTGCAGCTGATGATTGGTCCTCTGTTCGGGCGTGGCATCCTCTCGCTTCGAAAAGAGGAATCGGAGGAGATGTACTCGGGCACATCTTCTCGTCCCGATGACTTCTTCGGGGAGCAAATCAAGGCCGAAAAGGACGAGAGGAAAACATGAAGCGCAAGATCAAGAGGGAAAACGAGAGAGCGAGATCAAGAAAGAACTCACTTCCGAATCGTACGCTTCCTTGATGAACCGCTCCCCCGAGGTTGTTTACCCTTGTCCATGGCGTTGGGGTTTTTTTCCTCTAGCGACGGGGGAAGAGACGAGAAATGATGGAGGAGTGCGCGAGTGGATTTGCGAGCACCCCCGCAGAGCTATTTTATTGACCGGGAGAGGTGCATTGGGAGTGATGAGCGGCCAAGTACACACCTTGTTGGAATACCAAGCGGCGGGGTTTTTTTACCGAGTGCGAAGGGTTTTCTCTTGAACGGGTGTTTGCGGATTGCCGAATTGGGATCCTCTGTGGATTTTGCGCCAAAGGGCATTTGTTCTCACGCGTTCGGCTAAAGACAGTTCCCGGATGCATTCAAAGAAAAGGTCGCAGATGCAAAATGCAAAGGGAAGTCGTCACAGAATAGGTGCAGAATTCAAAAGTTCTTCATCTAATTGCCGATATTTACACATCCCTAATACAATCTAGTCGAAGAGCCTATTCAACACAGATTGGGGATGGGTAATTTCGGCAATGGCGTCGCCGTGGCCGTCAAGACGCTCCAGGATGAGCTCGATCTCGTCGATGTCCTCCGGCGCGCCGCCCTGAAAGCCACGCGGCCTGGTGGAATAGTCGACATCCGTATGCGTCGCCATCGCAGCCAGGCCCAAGGTGGTGCCCAAACGAACGCCATGGACGGCCACCTCGTCGATGCGGCGCTCCACCGCGGCCAGGCGCTCCGCCGGCGTGTCGCCGTGGGCATTCACCTTCTCGGCCAATTGCTCTACCGGCGCCTTTGGGCGGGTTGAGCTCAAGCATCACGGGGCCGCAAAAGACAAACGAAAGGATTAGCATCAAAGGCCGGGGCTGAATCAAGAATCAATCTCGGAGCCATATCGTCGATGGCCTCCGGCACGGTGTTTGCGCCGGTCCTCCCATTCTAGCTCGGCCACGCCCCGCTTTCTTGGAGACGTCCTCCAGCTCGCGACGGGACGCCTCTAGCTCCTCCTTGAAGCGAATGGCATCTGCTTCCCCGTACGGTACCGGGGAGTGGCCATCGGACTCCGAAGAGTCATCTGGGAGGGGCTGATTGGCCGGCGCGCGAGGCGGATTCCACTGAATCAACCTGAAAAGGGGATGATCGTCAAGGCAAAAGAAGATCAAGAAAAGGATCAAAGAGAAGAAATTGATGATCATCACCGCTTGCGCGCATTAGCGCTGCTCCCCTCGGCCTCGTCGGAGGCGCGGCGGCGGTTGAGGCGGCGCACCATTGCGGTTTGGGGATGCGCACTGTTTGCAAGAAGGCCAAAGATTGGCAAAGATTCGAGAGCTAGAAAGCCTGATGGAGAGCTAGGGGCACCTATGTTAACATTTATAGGCCTGGCAGGATGAATCGTGGCTTCGAGTCGTGGCTGTAGATCGTGGCGCATATCCCAAGAAAATCGGAAGGTGGAAAGGTTTCCTTGGCCAACCCGCCAGCGGGTCGTTTGGAGTTCTAAGCTGAGCCGCGTGCAGATCGATTGGTTCGGCTAAAGGAAATCAAAGTGTCGTTCGGGAGTTGGTATTTCACTACCGAATGGGTCGTTCAGCATTACATCTAAAAATGTGCAAAAGAAAGGAAACGAATCACAAAGGAGATATCACAAGAACATCAATAAGGACATTCAAGCATTCAGGAGTTTTGCGAGTACACGACGAACATTGGATATTATCAAATGGGAGTTGTCCAGCATCTCCTGGCAGTCCTTTTGAGCACCGGATAAATCAGTGAGTTCCGCATTGCATTGCTCCATTTTGGTGATAGCCGATTTTACTTCCGCTTGGGTCTTTGCTATCAATCCAGGAAGTTCGGCTATTTTTTGTTTGTCAATCTCCATCTCCGCTGACAGGCTTCTTAGTTCGGCTTCTAGAGCAGCCTTCCTAGCAGCTTTCAGATCATAAGAAGCTTGCAGGTTAGCCAATGCATCCTTATGGTTCTCTGCTTGGGATTGTGCCTCGTTCATGGCTTGTTCAGCATCGATTTTCCTCTTTTCAATGGCCGGACGGGAGCGCAATTTCCTCCAAGCGCGCTTCAAGGGTACATAAAGGGGCTCTAAATCATAGACGGATGATAGAGAGGCTCTGATGTTTTCAGGGAGTTCTTGACTAATGGATTCAAACATCTCTTCGAAGTGATGGAGATCATTGAACTGGTCCTGAGCATCCTTTTCTAGCCAGGCAGCAATTTCTCTGAGCTTGGACAAGCACTTCATCCGGCGGCACGGTGGGCTACTCCTTCAATCACCTCGGCGAAATTTGAATTGCTCTCGATGGCGAGGCTTGGTAATGGTGGAATCGATCCCGATGAAAAAACATTGCCGAATTAGGGATGCTGAACATCGAGGTACCAAAATTAAGTGCGGATGGTTACCTCATGGCTGGTTCCTTGAGTAGGGGCAATCACCGGTGAGGAAGACGCCCCAAGCAGAGCCGAAACTTCCGAGCTAGAAGGCGCCGATGCGGCCACTGGCAACTCGTGGGTTTCTGGCTGAAGAGGACTCGGGTCTGCCGTCTCTGTTGGGTTGGTTATCTCTACTTGAACAAAAGGTGATGGCACCCTAGGAGAACTTGTTGGCTCCAGTTGAGTTGGGAGATTCATCTCGGGAGAGTTTATTGCTTCTGGAGAAGGTGATGAAGATGAGATCTCCACTGGGATGGGTAATTCAACCCTGGATGGGCTCGCTTGTTGAACCACTGGAACATCTACAAAGTTTGTTCTTCCACGGCTTCTTCTGCAAATGTCCAAATTGAAGGGATAAGTGCCAGTGCTCATCCTTGAGAAAGAACAGTAAAGGTCATACCAGTGGATGGAGCATTGGCGGTGTCGGCTCTCGAAGGCCGCCGGGCTCTGGTCTGAAAATGCACAATGATATGATCCATCAAGAACAGAGTGACCCAGTAATCAAGAAGGTAAAGGGGTTTACCTCAACGAGCACTTTCTTGACAGTTCTCCTCCTTTTAGCACTTGGAGGGGCAATCAGATGCAGACCTTGCCTCCTGTCTACAGCAAGGCTAGAAAGGCTGGGATCTGTGGTAGCATACCTGGCCATTAGTTGATGCAGGGTTGTGGATTTGAACCCCAGTGCTGAAATTGGGCCTTCGGCATTATAAGCGATTGCCCTGACTCGAGGGGCAGGCACTGTATTCTGTGAACAGGAAGATGAAGGTCAGAACTATGAATAAAGAGGAAGCGTCTGGTCCAAAGGCTCATTGTATTACCTCTGAAGTCGGCAGGAAGTCAGGTACCAGCTCTGCACAGAATACATGAACAGGCTCGTGAAATTCTTGCCACCAGGTGTTGAAGGTGGGGTGAGCTATGGTTGTGGGCACGAAAGGACGTGTGTAGACCGTGGGACTGCACACATAGTTGAAAACTCGCCGCCTCGCATCGGTTCTTTGATTTCCTCCCCGGGTTTGAGGAATTCATGCGGGAACAATCTTGGGGGCATCCGGCCGCATCCAAGTTGTCTGGCCATTACATTAGGCTGGTAGTATTCATAAGTGCTGACATTCTGTCTCCCTCCATTGAATTCGGCCGGCAATATGCAGGGACGGATTATGATATTAAAGATCTCCAAGAAATTCCTATCCTGATGGCCGGGCTCAAAGGAAAATTCAACAGGAAAGGTCAAGGTGTCGTTGCCTAAGTAAGGAAGCCAAAGAGGATTGGGGAAACCTCTGAAAAACAGCTCGAAGAGCTGGCTGATGTCCTGTTGGATGAGAACAGTTGAAGCCGCTTCTCCGTAGTTTTGGCATCCTCTGGTGGCTTGAGGCTCTCCTTCGGGGTGATTGGACAAAGGGAAGAACCTGGAGTTCAAATCGACGCCGACAATCTGATGCATGTGGAGCTGCAACCACATTTGGATGAACCACCAAGGACCGTTGACACATGATATTCTTTGGCCAGTATACATCTGAGTAACAGTCGGTGAAGCATGTGGTATACACTGCCGAGGAAGAATTTTCCAAGAGGGAGGCGGTTGCCACTGGCCAAATGAGATGCCATCGCGATATGGTTCAAGGTGGGCTCATTGGCTTTCCCACAAAAAACGAATCTGCATAGCCACATGTTCAGAAAGGCTCTATATTCAACATCGCCAAGGGGATTATCCTTCATGTGTTTCACGATGTATTGCTTGTATCCGTTCCCTGGCTTCACCCCTGTCTGGCGTGAGGAATTTTTGAAATTCCAAGGCTGAACAGATCCTGCAATGTCAAGGCCGGTGATCATATATACATCGGCCAAGGTGGGAGACATTGGGCCATGCCCAAAAAGGAAGGCGTTGATTCCATTTGACCAGAAGTGGCATGCGGCTATCAGAAGATCTTCATTCTTGGGGGTCTCAGCCACGGATAACTCCAGGCATTGAGCGATGCGGAGAGTATCTAGGTTGGTCAATCCACTTTTATCTGCAAGGATCCTCCGGTACCAAGTCTTCCAACCTGCAATTGGAGGTAAAGGCCAGTTCTTGAACGCATCTTGCCACTGAGGAGGTGGAGACAGAGCTGCTTTGAAGGGGATTCTCTGAGATTCAGCAGCAATAAGATCTCGAGGGTCAGGATTCCCCACAGGACCAAGGTAATAAGATTGCGAATTGGCCTCGATAGGAATCAAAAGAGCAGTAGAAGGTTCCTGGAGAAAGGCGGAAAAGGAAAATCTCAGGTAAAATTGAAAACCTAATGCCGAACAAGGTTTGCGGGGGATGAATTTACCTGAGCGACTTGGTTACGAGTTGTCATTGGAGGATTCAAGCTCGGAATGAAGGGGATCTAGGGTTGGATCCGAATGAAGATTCGGCGGATTGCGAAGAGCGGTGTTGACGAGTTAGCTCAAGGATTCGTGGGCCGGAGTCAATTGTGGAACAAAATTACTTTTATCCCACAATTGAAGGGGCATGTGTTAACACCAAAATTTGGTAAGGAGTATGACACCGTGGGTCCGGGTCGAAAAAGAGTCCGTCCGGTGGAAGGAAGGATATTTTCGAGAGATTTTCGGCAAAGAGATCCGTGGTCGGCTATCCGCTCCGATTCGGCAAAGGAACAAGAAAGCTGATTTTGCGGGATTGGACGGTGACGTGGCTCGAATCAGGAGAGACGAATGGATGGACAGACGATCGAGTTTAGTTAGGCAATGAATCCATTCGCAATTGTAATCGACAGGGTATAAATACGATCCCTGGTTGTATGTAACAGACACAATCATTCCTCAATACACACCGGCCTTACGCCAAACCCTAGAGTCCTTGTCGTGTCGTCGAGTTCTTCGAGAGGGCCAATCGATCCGTCGACCTCCGGTGAGTACCGGCAACCTTGTATCATGTCTAGTATCATGCGGTGGATTTAGATCGATGCAAGTAGTCTTGTTACCATGCTTCGTGTCATGCGGTAGATTCAAGCTTGGTTCAAGAGGGTTTCTTGTTGGATCATGAGCCATGCGGTGGGCTAAGATCTAGCTTGAAGCTAGTTATCGGCTCTATTGGATTTTGGCAAGATCCAATAGATTCATTAAGTTATCCCGTGTTATCTTGAGTTTTTACTTCATGTTTTAATTCATGTAACACATTTCTGCCCAATCTAGATGGGTTTGGATCGGCTATATCCCTTTTGTGATACTTGTTCGAGTAGGTTTCATGTTTTAACACGTGGACCTCATGCTCCCTGATAGCCGAAACCGAATCGATCTAGGTTGTTACGTGTTGCGGGTTCAAGTTTACTGCGTTCGCATAAATCTTGAAGGAGCCGGGTATCATGCGGTAGATGCAGGTTTTTGGGTTGCTTTGGAGCTAGTCATCCGGTGGATTAGATCTCCAAATCAGCCTGATAGATTTATTCACACGGTAATATTTGTTCCTTCTTCATGGACCCTGGATCGGCTGTTCAGCCGTATTCGGTTATATCTTCACGAGTAGATCACGTGCGTTGTTCATGTTTTAAATGATGTATGCTTTTAGCTTTCCATATTTAGATTGTATCATGCGGTGGATAGATCTATTTGTGGAAAGTGGTGCGGTTTTTCTTGCAAGTTGTATCATGCGGTGGATAGATTTGTTTGATATCGTACCCGACGGATCTTAAAGTAACTAGACATGCGGTAGACTAGTGCTTTGGATCTATGCATGCTTCTATTTAATACATGATCATGTCCGTGCTTTACTTTATTTGTTTAATGTTAATTTTCATGAAGATCGGTCACGACTTTGCACATGCATCTATGTTTATCCAAAGACCGATCGTTGTCATGCTTACGTCATCCATTCGGCAGTGTTCTTTTTCCCTTTGCGGTTACCCGAATGGTCGTGGTTCTTTGACAGATAGCTTTACGTAGCTATGTGTCATCTTGCTTGGCTTTATTTAGCCGTAAATATGGAACTGTCTGGTACCACCCGGCAAGTTCCAAGCTTTGGTATTTAACTGCTTTATCTTTTGTTAATTTTCAGGAAAAATTGACTGGCACGTCATTTGCTCTCTGCGCGTGTGAAGCCAGCTTTCCGGCTTGCTGTGTGGTTGGCGCTGAGTGCACTTTTTGCGTCAACAACAGCTAAGCATGAGAGGTATTCTAGTTTATAAAAAGCACACACTAGCAAAATCTTCCTTAGAGAGCATGTGGAAGTTTAGTTTTGGGTCCATTTTAGTTGTTTCGATTTTTAATATGCATGCAAGACGTCCTATCCGACCTCACATGGCAATCAAGCCAAAAATCGAAGTTAGTGCCGATGGCAAGGCTTTTATTCGTCTCTCCCTATAATATCTAGTCGAGAGCTATAAGGTACTCGCTTAACGACTAACGAAGCGCTGTTATGTACCTGCAGAAAACGAACCTTTCATGCCAGCACGTCACGAAAGCGTCCACACACATCACCGTTCACTATAGAAACGACATCCATGCGTTAAGCCGCTGCATGGACAGTGTCCAACCTCGGACACCCTCCATTTGAATGGAGTGTATCCTTGCCTCGCATGATCGACATGCGGAATGCACACATATGAAACACGTGGCGACACACAACTCATAAATAGACGCGAAGATGGGATCCGTGGAATGGATCACTCCATCAACCCTCGCAATTCCCGTGATGCGGCACAGCACACGTATAAAACACGTGGCTCATCTAGTTTGGTTGTGCAAGAAAGTAAGTCTGACATAAAGTAATGTGCTGGAAGTTAGCAAAATAAACCATAGGTTGATTAAGCCACTTGAAAGAACCCAAAACTTCCCTCTAGGGCCTCTCGGTCTAGTTTATCCTTAGCGGACCAACGTATTTTGGAAAATCAGACAATCTTGGCAAATTTTATTCAAATACCAGTGATTAATTTTATTAATTAATCTCTGGTGCATATAATTGCTCTGATGCCAACTGTGACCACCCGCCCAGGAAAATACCGTACTATCGCCTAAACCAATCCACTTTTGTCATTAAGTGATAATAAAGTATCATCCTGTCATTAGTCGCCGGGTTAACACCTAGTAAATCACTTGAATAGCAACAAGGATCGACATATATGCATTAAACTCACTCGAAGGCGAGTCCACAGATACAACATCATTAACATCCAAATTTGTACCCCAAAGGGTTTAATTATTACAAACCGAAGTTTTTGCCATAAAGAAGTAGTTCAGAGTTTTTGAAACAGCGGAATTAAACTAACGGGAAGCGGCAACACCACGGGAGGCCATCCATGATGCTCTCAGTAGTCGTCCTCCACCCACTCCAGCTCCCAGCCGGGCGGGATCTCTCCGGGCCACACATCACCGAAAGCATTACCTGGATCAACATATAATAGCAAGGCTGAGTATACTAATACTCAGCAAGACTTACCCGTCGGTGATAACTACTTCACCAACTCTAGGCATGAAAGGTTTTTGGCCATTGAGTTTCTTTTTGCTGAAAAGTAACAAAGAGTATGTCATTACTTTCAAGATATTAGCACAAGTTCTAGTGGGTTTAATCTTTACTAAATTAGCCATCTAGTACAGACAAAGTTGTACAATACAATTAATCAAGCATAGTATTCATCAACTTCCATCATTAGGGATCTCATGGCTAGTGGAGTAAGTAGTCTCAGATAACGGTGAGAGGCCGACAATCGATTGATTTAAACCTTGCAATGTAGACCTAAACACACGGTAGGTTGCCCCCGCAAGGACAACTTCCCAAGCGGTTCCCAAAAATCCTCGGGTCGGGATTGAATCTTACAGTCTTTGGTGCAGGCTATCCGGCATACCCCGCGAGGCACCCGGAATCACCGTACACCACCGGTAGCTAGCCGTGAGACGTATCCCAAGAGTAGTAATAGTAGGATCCCTCGCCGCCTCATTAAGGTACTAGGCTTACCGGTCCCATTCCCGACAAGTGCTTAGTACGTTCAAACACTTAACCCACAATAGCCATTGGACCAGAGCCCAAATCCCATGCTCTTACCACATGAGCAATCCAATTAAAGATATATTGTGATTCCTATATAGGAACCTATTCTCGCGAGTGAGGTCATCACCCGACTTGTAACGGTCCTATAGCTTAGCAGCTATCGACCTACCATACTAGTAAGGACAAAGGTACCTAGGGATCATGCATCTAGGGTTCACTACCGGGTTCAACCCCTTCACCGAGAGGGAGGGTACTCTCGCCGAACGCATGTTTCCTCTCGGTGAAGCCTCACCGAGAGGAAGCTCTCGGTGATAGCCTCACGGTGCCACTCCACCGGCGAAGAGGTCTTCGCCGAGAGCATGCGAGGCCCCTCTCGGCAGACATGTGCCAAGAGGCCCACAAAGCTCTCGGCGAAGGTATTTTCGAAAAACAAAAAAAGCACGGCCGGCCGGCCACACCACCACCCTGGCCCCACCATCACCGCCTGCTGCCCCCCCCACCACTGGCACCACTGTCACCACCACACCACCACGCCGCATCGCCGCCACCACCACGCCGCGCCGCCGCCGCCGCCACCACGTCATGCCGCCGCCAACACCACGCCGCATCGCTGCCACCACCACGTCGCGCCGCCACTGCCACCACCACGTCGTGCCACACATACATAGAGAGATGCACCACATCGCGCCGACGACAACGAGAGAGAGGGAGGGAGGGCGAGACAACCGAGGAGGCCTTTGTTGCGGTGGTGGGAGAGTAGGCTGCGGCGCCGCTCCTCACCCGCCAGATCTGTTGCGGCCGCCGGAAGCTTCGGTCTCCGCCGCTGTTACTCGCCGGAGGCCGCCGCCACCAGATCCGCTCACCCCCGCCGCACTTCGCGTCGTAGATCTTCAAGATCCACCGTCGTCTGCTCCTCTAGATGCGCCGCCGCCGTCTGCTCCTCTAGATGCGCCGCCGCCGCACCTCACCCGCCACTGCTCCTCACCGCCGGTGAGGGGCGAGCGGAGGGGGAAGGGGAGGGGAGGCAGAGGAGGAGGGGAGGTGGCACGGGCATAGAAGAAGGAGGAGAGGTGGCCCGACCGCCGGAGGAGGGGAGGTGGCCGGCCGCCGGAGGATGGGAGGTGGCCTGCCGCCGGAGGAGGTGCGGCGGCAGGAGGGGGTGTGGCGGCAGGAGGGAGGGGGATTAGGGTTGTGGGAGGGGTGGCCGGATTTATATAGGAAAGTAGGTGGGCTGATGGGCCGGTGTCTTAGATGGGCCGTGAGCTGGGAAAAGTTGGGCCGACGGGGGAGATGAATGGTGGGCTGGCTTCGCCGAGAGCCCAAAAACTGGCTCTCGGCGAAGAGACCCCTTTGCTGAGTGTAAAACTCTCGGTGAAGCCAATTTTCATGAGAAAAATTAATAAAAATAGTAAATAGATCTGAAATTTTTCCGACACGTAACATGACAATAGATATGTTGTGTATCGCTTATAAAAAAGTTGTTGTCAAACTTAAAATTAAATTTCTCTAATGTACCAAACCTAGTGACATCAGTTCAAATTCTCTGAAACTTCTCGTGAGATGTTCCGGTTTCTACACAGCGTACGTGTCAAATTGCTCAAAATGTTCTCAACTTTTTACCACAACCTCAACATATGATATAATGAGCGCTCGACAAAATTCATGATTTGCAAACTTCATTTGAATTTTATACAATTTTCAAAACCTTTCTATGACACGATCTTCATCATGATCAGAGAACAAAATGTTTGAAATCTAGTTTTATTTCATGTACATGGCCTTAGAGATGTCTCACGAACATGAATCACACTTTTCCAACAATTTTACTATATGATTTCATGCACTTACAGTTCATATCGGAGTCTTTGAAAAATTACCTGGAATGAAGTAAATTTTTTTAAAATAGCAAACATAAATACAATTGCCTCAAATGTGAACATATCCTTTTTATAAGTGCATGTTGATGGTAGAAAAAGTTTGAAGGTGAAAAAGTGATTTTTTAAAAATTTCTTCGCCGAGAGCAAAAAAAAACTCTCGGCGAAGAAATCCTTCACCGAGAGCCAGCCTGTTTGCTCTCGGCGAAGAACTCTTCACCGAGAGTTTTTGTCTTCGCCGAGAGTTTTCTTTTTTACTCTCGGTGAAGAGTTCTTCACCGAGAGCCCATGGGAAGGTTCTCGCCAAAGCTTTTTGCTCTCGGCGAAGAACCTGTTTCCCGTAGTGATTCCATTCAACTCCTGAACTTAAATGCACAATTATCCATAGATAATTGAATAACGAATTTAAAAAGTAGGTTAGATGCACCGGAGCTTGCCTTCGTCAGCTAGGTTAGCCTGGGCACCCTCGGTGTCGTCGAGCACTTCCACGTACTGCAGCGAAGATCTACACGGAATGCAATGCAAGGTTCAGGCGATGTGACAGTTTGTTTATCTTATCCAACCTTTGCTGGTCATATTCACCTTAACAAATAATTAAATATTAAATTCCTTCTAGGAAGGTTATTAATTACATGAGGTTTATTCTTTTATTGCACACTTGAATTAATGTTTCTTTTATAGTTGTCATTTTATGTGGGGGTTGAAACCTTTTACCTCTCACTAGTAAGGTGTGTACAAGGATATTTATTTATAATTTAATTCCTTTATCAGCAAGAGTGTTTTCTTAGCCTTTAATTAAGTTATGTTATACTTTCCAAAAGGGAAAGGAATTAAAAAGGGATTTCCTTTATTTAATTGTTCTTTAAATCTTTTAAAAGGGCTTTAAAGCTTTTTATTAAGCAATAAATCACTAAAATTTTAAATAAGTGTTTATTAAACATAACAATACCCATACTGAACCACTGGGCCTACATGCCAGGCTTGGAAGCTAGAAAAATAAAATACTTTGGAAAAAAAACCAAAGACTAGCTAGTGATTCAAATTAAATGCATACAAAAATAAATAAGCATCCAAATGATCCAATCTTTCTCATGCCTGCTCTCTGGTCCTAAACAAGTCTAAAGAACCAACAAGCATATGTAGAAGCTCTACTGATCTTGCTTCATTAATTTACAAAGGAAAACATGCACAAATTAAGAATAAATATTTCTGTTAAACCAAAAATCATGATTAATTCACCAGAGGTCTGTTTTGACATAACAAGACAGCATGCACAAGTTGGGCACAAAAACATAAACATTTTTAGCTACAAAAATCATCTAGAAAGTTTCTGCAGAAAAGGAAAACAATTTATATAAAAATATTTACTTGATAACTTTGTGCAACTTTTGGCACTAGAGCTAGCCATGACCAGACACACAACATATCCAAAATTTAGATGCAGAAAATTTATAGTTTTGGAGTTATAGAAGATCTAGGCATTTCACAATCCTATTTTTCATGTTAAAAATATCTAGAACCAGAACTTATGAAAATAACAAAAGTCGTAGTATTCTTCTCAACAAATACAACAAAATTTATTTTGCAATTTTCTGAGTTTTCTACGATTTTGTACGCAATTTACAAGAACCAGCAAAACTGCAACACTATTGAAGATGTAGTTTTGCGCCGGGGCCCTGTAACTTTTCAAAGTCTCACAGATCTGCCCTTAGATCGCACAAAACTCCCCGGAAAAACCTGGGGGCTTGCAATGGGGTCCCTGGCCGTGGGAGGCGGCGGGCTCACCGGAATTCCGGCAGCTCCGGCGGCTCTCCCGGTCGGGGGACGATGGTGGGGTGTGCGCATGCTCACCTAGGGCCTGGGTGTAGCTGGAGTTGGGGCAGGAAGCTCGCCGGCGTGGGGAATCCGCGGCGGCCGGCGGCGGTTACCGCGGCGGCGCGAGCTCCGGCGAGACTACGGCTCGTGGTGGACAACAAATGAACCGGGGCGTCGAGTGCTACCTAGGGAAGGTGCTAGGGGGAGTGGTTTGGAACGGGGACGACCGAAGGAGGCGGTGCTCCGGCGGCGGCGGCAATGACGTGTCGTGGCGCGGCTGGCAGCGCGGGGTGGCTTGAGGGAGGGGAGAAACCCGCCGGCCTTTATATAGCGCGGCTCGGTGTGACGGCGGGGAGACGACGAGGGGATCTCGCCGTGCTACGGCGCCTCGACCGCGCGTGTACGGCCGGCACCGCGGACGCACCGGGGGTCCACCGCGCGCACGGCGCACGTACGGCGTACCGGTGACGCGGGCCGAGGCGTCTCGGGGGAGGGAGAGCATTGGGAGGCGGGGCCTTGGGCGGTGCACGGCCTGCGGCGGTGCTCGGCCTCGGGCCGCGCGTGGGGGCGCGGACGCCGAGGGCCGGCGGCGCACAGGCGCGACGCGCAACACGCGACACACGGCCAGCGCGACGTCACGGCGCAGAGCACCCTGCCTTGTTCTTCTATTTCGCTAGTGCACTGTTTGAGTGAGATTTTCTCCAAAAATCTGAATAAAAGTTGATTAAGCTTTGAATACGAAAGTTGTGGATCTAGTCACCCTCTACAACTTTCAAAAAGTCTATAGGGGTTTTTTCTCCAGCAATTTTGAATTACACAGCTGCCAACTTTGAATGTGTGGACCAGGAGCGTCCCAGTGGTCGATGGATGATCGCTCCTCAGTGATGAGTGATTGACAACGGGTGTTGGACTGACTCTTGGCTTAGTGCGCGAGGTGTAGGCCGCGCCTAGTTCGTGTTGTTGCGGGTGAAGAACGGGCGCGAAAGGTCTTCGGCCTTGAGGGGCCTCCGGGAGATGGAGAGACAAGTAGGCTCGGTTCGATGGACCCGGTGGACGAGCGGGATCGGGTGCGGGCCACATGGTGGCGACACAAGCAAGACGAAGTCATGGACAAGTGAGCCGGTGCACGGTGGCGGTCAAGTCAAGTGGTTTGGCGGGAGGCCGGACCGAGCACGCGGGGTTTGGTGGTTTGCCCACAAAACCATCGGCGGACGGTTTCTTGGTTTGGGCCTCAAAACCAAGTCCGAGGGCCCAACACGACGGAGACGGGATCCGGCGTGTCGGGAAGCTTCGAGGCGGAGGACACGCGGCGGGATCGCATGGCTTGCGTCGGGAGGACGCGGGGTGCGGCAAAGGCGTGGCCGTCCGATGGGAAGACCCACAAACATTACCAAAATGCCCCTACGTGGGTTGTATCGCCAGTAGTTTAGTTAGGGGTAGTCGAGTCATTTACCACTCTGCGGGACCTGATATATAAGCCATGAGTGTGTGTTGATGGCTCTCTCTCTCCGCGACTTAGGGTTTCATTTGCTCCCTCCTCTTTCTCATTTTCGTAGCTATTTTCCTTCCTATTTTCTCTAGGCTAGCATGAGAGCTTCATGAGAGATTTGTTGAGAGGGATGGATGCTAAGGCGGCATGCTAGACCTTGTGAATCTTTTCTGATTTGTATAGAAGATTCGGGGTTGTTTTTCGTGGCTTTTTGTGCTTGTTTTCGTGCCTTTGTTCCCGGTGTGATTCCGCGGATTTGAGTGGGTTTCTCCCCGGATTTCTTTGAGGGAAACATGGATAGATGTCTTGTGCATCTTTGTGCTTGATCTTGTGCCCTCAAACGCCGGGAAACCACTTCGATTCGTGAGTTTTCGTTCTGTGCTCTAGCTTTTGGTGGTGCTCAAAGGATTCGCGATTCCCGGTGATTTAGGGAGTTAGGAGGCAAGATTTTTGGGCTATAGCATCCTTGTGTGACGCTTTCCAAGTCCCCAAACCCTTGTCTCCATAGCTTCAACCGTTTGGGAAATCCGGTGATGATTTGGGGGAGTTGACTTTCGGGGTCGGGCTGTTTCTGCTCTGTCCGCACCTGGCGGACAGTCCGCGGGGGGGTCGCGGACGGTCCGCGTGGGTCGTGTTCGTCCCGTGTTCTTCGTGTTCTTGCTCGTCCTTCGTTTCAATCCGTCGCGATTTTGGTTTTTGGTTGGACGGAGTTTCGGACGGTCCGCGGTGTTGGGCGGATGGTCCGCGGGTGCTTGGCGGACGGTCCGCGTGCTCCCCGCGGACGGTCCGTGGTTCATGAGTGGCTTTGGTCTGTTCTGTGTGATTTAACGGACGGTCCGCGAGAAGGGCCGGACGGTCCGCGACGTCGGCGCGGACGGTCCGCGGGGCGAGGTCGGACGGTCCGCGCGGTTCATTGCGGACGGTCCGCATCGCGTGCCGGGCGGACGGTCCGCCAGAGCCGTGTGTCTTTGTCTTGTTTGTTTCGATTCCTTCCCCCCTTCTTTCGTGCTTCCGCGTGTGCTTCAAGGAATCGTTCCTAGGACTAGAGGTTGATCCATAACCTCGTGGTCTTGACGATTGGTGCGTGATTCGATCCATCGCTTGTGTGTGACCGGGATTTGAGTAGGGCATAGGCCGGGTTCTTTGGGAAGAATTTTTACCGGCTC
The DNA here is from genome assembly GCA_947561735.1 of Cenchrus americanus. Classification (NCBI taxonomy): domain Eukaryota; kingdom Viridiplantae; phylum Streptophyta; class Magnoliopsida; order Poales; family Poaceae; genus Cenchrus; species Cenchrus americanus. The sequence continues at coordinate 75,604,998 of OX387245.1, read as the reverse complement.
CTATTCACTCCCCCCCTCTCTAGTCGCCATCTGATCCTTCAATTGGTATCAGAGCTTGGTGCCGGATTCTTTGCGACTTTGACAAGTCCCGAATCCTAAGATGGCGTACGTTGAGCGGCGCGGTCCGCCGCACTTCGATGGCAAGGGTTACCACAAGTGGGCGGCTCGTATGATGATCTTTCTTCGAGGGAAGCTGTTGGATTTCATTGTGCTTGACAAGACCTATGCTATTCCGGTCAACATCCATACTCTTATGGTGACCGATGCCGATGCCAAGGCCAAGTATGAGGCTAATGCAAAAGCCGTTGATCACTTGTGCCGGAGATTGTGTGATCCAGAGTTTGAGCGTGTTCGCCATTTGAATCTTGCTTGGCAAATTTGGGAGAAGTTGTTGGTTGCTCACGGTGGTGATAACCATGTGAAGGCTCGCCTCTTTGTTTCTTACCGGATGCAATATGAGAATTTCACTCCACTTCCCGGTGAGGACATTGATGCGATGTTTCAGAGGTTCACCGCCATCGTGAACAACATGAAGGCTAATGTTGAGGATTTTCCGTACTCCTAGCATGATCAGGCTTTGAAGCTCTTGCATGTCTTGGACCCAAATGTTTGGGGTGATAAGGTTGAGGCCATCAAGGAGTCTGGACATTATTTGACTATTGAGTTGGATGACCTCTTTTCTAAGCTCAAGTCGGCTGAGGTTGACAGGATGTTGCTATCCAAGCATGAGGGCTCGACTGACCATAGTCTTGCTCTTGTGGGAGGACCAAAGGGCAAATCTAACCCTTCCTGTCGACAGTTTTCTTTGTCCTCTCTTATGTCCATTCCAGATGAGGAGTTTGATGTGCTGGGTGAGGAGGAGCTGGCCTTGCTCTCAAGAAGGTTTGAACGACTACACGAGCGCGGAGGAACGCAAGGCGGAGCTCGGGGACGTGCTACAAGTGTGGCAAGCGTGGCCACTTCATCGCCGAGTGCCGGAAGCGGAGGAGAACAAGTACAAGGTGAACGAGTACAAGGCGCACCCGAGGCGTGAAGACAAGTACTCCTCCAAGGGCAAGCACTTCAACAAGTCCAAGAGCAAGGACAAGGACAAGCGGCGACCGAGCAAGAGCGGCTACAAGAAGAACAAGGCAAGAGTGATGGTGGCCGGTGCGAGCGACGTCGACTCAAGCTCAAGCGAGGAGCAAGTCAAGCTCAAGCGGCCGAAGATGAAGACGCCGGGAGGCGCAATGGCAAGAAGAGTGCAAGCGGGAACCTCGGCAGCCGAGCCGTGTGGCACTTGAGGGCTTTTGTGGCATGGCCCATAGCTCAAGCAAGCAAGAAGAGCGAGAAGGAAGACGGTGACTCCGACTGCGAGGATGAGGTAAACCGTGACCCCGACTCTTTGCTTGCTGAGATTGCTAGGTTGAATGGTTTTCTTGATAACCGTGATAGTGTGCTGAGAGATGCCAAAAAGATGAGGAAAGATCTTAGGGCTCAGCTTGAGAATGCTAGCGAGAAAGTAGGAGAGTTAGAGTCAAAATTGCTTGAATTGAAACTTGAGAATGACTCTTTGAAACTTGCTCCTACTCCTCCTGATGATGTTGAATGTGTTGAATGTGATGCTTGGTTGAATGAGATCAAACTCGCTTAATGAGAAGAATGCTTCTATTTTGGCTCAACTAGATGCTCTTAGGACTGAACATGATGAGCTTAAGGCTAGACCTACTTTGCTTGGTGCTTGCAAATCATGTCCTACTATGCATGCTAAGCTTGTCGATGCTCGTTCTACCATTAGTTCTTTGGAAGCATCTTTGAAATCTCCTGTTGCAAATGCATGTTCTAGCTGTGATGAAGTTACTTTGCGCAATCTTGAACTTACTTCCCGTTTGGATTGTCATCTATGAGGAGAATGACTATTTGAGGAAAGTGTTGGGTTGGTTGTCTGGGCAGGAACCTCAATTGAAAATCATGATTGAGGAGTTCAAGAGAGCTGATGGTCGTGGTTTGGGTTTTGAGAGGTTGGGTGAGAAAGTGGGAGAGAACAGTGGGGAGAGTGTGTACGAGAAGTGTGTTGAGTCTAACCCCGAGTTTGAGGTGATCGGAGAGATCCAAGTCCCACTCCCAAAAGCACCCAAGAACTCTTTCACACCAAAGCCCAACCACCTTTGCAACAAGCTTGACACAACCCAAGATCCACCCAAATTCCCACCTAAGACAAATGATTTCCAGAAACCAGTGAAGTTTGTGGGTGAGAAGGGTGAGAAACCTAGAGAGAAGCCAGAGCCAAAACCAAAACCCATCCCCTTCAGGTGTGAGTATTGTGGCAAGGAGAGGCATCTTGCAGAATTTTGCTACAAGAGGAAGAGGGATGAGAGGCTTGCTAGGGAGCAAGCGAACCGGGGACAGTATCGCCAGCCTCATGGTATTCCTGAGCCTAGAGTGCCACTTACACGGGGTGTGGGAAGTGTGAGGAGTGTTGGCAGGTTCCCACAGAGAGGTGGTGGTGAGAGGTTTGTCAGGAGAGAGGATGGTGTGCGTGCTTCGGTGAGAGGTTTGGTCGGGCTCGTGGTGGTTTTGCCGGACGTCCTCCTACTCGTCCTCGCACGGGTTTAGGGGAGATGATCGCAGCTTTGGGTTCCGGAGGAACTACGGACCACGTTTTCCCCCTCGTGGTGCTCGTACTCCTCCCATGGGACATGGGAAGTTTGGTGGCAAGGGAGTGATGTTTGCTAACCCCTCTTTTGAGCGGATGGCTCGACACCGGTTTAACTTTCTTTGTGCTAACCCCGGTGTCGAGTCGCTAGCTCATTCTCGTTCTTGTTTTCGATCGGCAGCGGGAGGCTTGGAGAACATTTGGTTGATCGACTCCGGTGTTCTCGACACATGACCGGAGATAAGAAGTGGTTCTCCGGCCCTCACCCCAGTGAAGGAAAAGTAGTACATCACATTTGGGGACAATGGACGAGGTAGGGTGCTTTCAGAGGGTGTTGTGCATGTGAGTGACAAGGTAACGTTGAAGAGAGTGGCTCTTGTGAAGTCTTTGGGTTTTAATTTGCTTTCGGTTTCTCAGTTGCTTGATGAGAGTTTTGAGGTGCGTTTCAAGTCCGGCGAGTCTCGTTTGCTTGATTCTCGAGGTGATCTTGTCCGTATGATCATCCCCGAGGGTCGCATTTTCGTGGTCGATTTCTCTCGTTCTTTGGGTCCCGCTCGATGTTTGATGGCCGGTCCTTCTTCTGATTTGTGGAAATGGCATAGGCGGTTGGGACACTTGAGCTTTGATTTGGTTTCCCGCTTGAGTAGTCTTGACCTTGTCCGAGGATTGCCGAGGTTGAAGCTTGAGAAGGATTTGGTTTGTGCTCCTTGTAGGCATGGTAAGAAGGTAGCCACTCCCCATCCACCCCTGACCGATGTCATGACCGAGCGTCCGACGTAGCCGTTGCATATGGACCTTGTTGGGCCGGCTCGAGTTCGCTCGGTGGGTGGGAAGTGGTATGTCCTTGTTGTGGTGGACGATTACTCTCGCTATGCTCGGGTGTTCTTCTTGGAGGATAAGAGTGAGACATTTGGTTTTGTTCGAGATCCGATCGTGAGGTTGAGAAACGAGAGGCATGGGAATGCTATTCGAGCTATTCGCAAGTGATAATGGCTCGAGTTCAAGAACTCTCGTTTTGATGCCTTTTGTCATGATTTAGGTCTTGAACATCGTATTCGACCCCTTATGTGCCCCCTCAAAATGGAGTCGTGGAAAGGAAAAATCGGACTCTTTGTGAGATGGCTAGGACGATGCTCGATGAGCACGGGACTCCTAGGAGGTATTGGGGCGAGGCGGTCAATACGACTTGTCATGTTTCCAACCGCATTTTATTGAGAGCTTTCAAGAAGAAGACCCGTTATGAGCTTATGCATGGTCGGGCACCCAAGGTGAGTCACTTTCGAGTTTTTGGCCGCAAGTGCTTTATTTTGAAGAAGGGAAAACTCGACAAGTTCGAGGCTAGGTCTAGTGATGGTATTTTCTTTGGATATGCTAACCATTCTAGAGCCTATAGGGTGCTTAATCTTGAGACTAACAAAATCATGGAGACTTGCGAGGTGACCTTCGACGAGACAATGCCATGTACCTCTCTTGGCTTTGAATGTGCGGGTGATGAAGAGATGGCCGAGGACCTCTTTGAAGAGGAGAAAGATGAAGCCGGAGATGATGATGGGGAGAACCATGCGCCCGAAGCCGAGCATGTACCCACTACTTCCCCTACGACCACTTTGCGGCATGGACCGTCTACTTCATGGACAACGACGGTGCAACAAGAGGACCGGGGCGAGAGAAGCCGAAGTTGAGGGGGAGGTAGTCTCGAGGCGTGAGGCTCCCCGACGGATTCAAGAAGTGCATCCCCCGTCGAAGATCATTGGAGACATCAATGAACGCACTACACGGTCGAGGTCCGGGAACTCCTCTCATTTTGCTCATGCTCGCTTTTGTTGCTACTTTTGAGCCCAAGGACATTGGACATGCTTTATCCGATGCAAACCGGGTCAATTCTATGCATGAGGAGTTGGAAAACTTTGAGAGGAACCGGGTGTGGGAGTTAGTTGAACCACCTCCAAATTGCCATCCCATAGGAACCAAGTGGGTTTGGAAGAACAAAGAGGGAGAGAATGGGATGGTTGTAAGGAACAAGTCCGGACTTGTTGCTCGGGGGTTTAGTCGAAGGAGGGGATCGACTATGAGGAGACCTTTGCTCCCGTGGCCCGTCTTGAGGCAATTCGGATCCTTCTAGCCTTTGCCGTGGCTAAAGGGTTCAAGTTGTTTCGGATGGACGTGAAGAGTGCTTTTCCGAATGGGGTCATAGAGGAGGAGGTGTATGTGAAGCGACCACACCGGGTTTGAGAGCGAGTTGTACCCACACGGGGTATTCGGGTTGAAAAGGGCTCGTATGGGTTGAAACGGGCGCCCCGTGCTTGGTATGGGAGATTGAGAGGTTTTCTTTTGAGCGAGAGGGTTTGTGATGGGTACCGTGGATAGAACCCCGTTTCTCCTCAAGCATGGAAATGATTTGTCGATTGTTCGGATATACGTGGATGACATTGTCTTTGGTGGCTCGTCACATAACCTTGTTGCCAAGTTTGCGGATGAGATGAGCGGAGGAGTTCGAGATGAGCATGATGGGCGAGTTGCGGTATTTTCTCGGGCCGCGGATCAAGCAAGTGAAGGACGGTACATTTGTGCACCGACCAAGTACACAAAAGACATGTCGAGGAAGTTCCGGATGCAAGATGTGAAGTCGATGTCGACTCCCATGGGGAGTACGGCCACTTTGGATGCGGATGAGGACGGAGAACCGGTGGACCGGCGGGAGTACGGGAGCATGATCGGCTCCCTCCTCTACTTGACGGCGACGAGGCCGGACATACGGTTCGGCGTGTGTCCGTGCGCTCGTTTTCGTGCTTCGCCGAGGACATCACATCGACGGGCCGTCAAGAGGATTTTCGGGTACCTACGATCCGCCCTCGGTCTTGGCCTTTGGTATTCTTCCTCCTCGACTCGTCTCTTCATGGTTTTTCCGATGCGGATTTTGCTGGTTGTCGAGTCGAGAGGAAGTCTACTTCGGCACTTGTCGGTTTCTTGGTTCTTCGTTGGTCTCATGGTCTTCCCGCAAGCGGTCTAGTGTAGCTCGGTCTACCACCGAGGCGGAGTACGTTGCTCGCCGCGAGTTGCCGTTCCCGAGCCGTTGTGGATTTCCTACACTTTGAGAGACTTTGGTGAGGAGTGCACCCGCATCCCACTTCTTTGTGATAGCACCGGTGCCATAAGCGTAGCCAAAAACCCAGTGCTTCACTCCAGAACCAAACACATAGAGGTGAGGTATCATTTCTTGAGGGACAATGTGGAGAAAGGAACCATTGTTTTGAGCCATGTCCCTACCCAAGATCATCTTGCAGACATTTTCACAAAGCCTCTCGACCAAACTACATTTGTGCGCTTGCGGGGGGAACTTGGAGTTTGTTGCCCTTTCTAGTTGATTCTTGGGGGATTTCCTTTTTGTACCATATGTATCATACCATGTTTATTTTGATGTATATACATGCTTTGCTTGATGTATAAACCATGGTAGGATAGCCATCTTGTCATATATCATGTTGCATTTGTCATATATTGCATTTTAGGACAATGAGCTTCTTTCATATGCCATATTTGAGTCTCTTTGGCTATTTGTGAGATATTGGTTATATGTGTGGAGAAATGGTGATGTGAGGCTATGCTCTTGGAATATTTGAGATATATGTGTGGTGAGATAGCCTCTTTTTGAAATAAATGTTAAACTTGACTAATTTTTGATGAAATTTGCTCCACTCGTGTGTAGTTGTGTATCCATGTCACAGTTTGGTCTAAATGTGCTTTTCATGCTTAGATTGTGCTTGGATGCTTGTTCTTGCATTTGGGCCAAAGGCCGAATATCATTGTGAATGTTTAGCCTATGTTGCATTCATGGAGGAGCATAAGCTTCTTTTTTGCCGCAAAGGCACTTCATGTACCATGAAATGACTTAATCTTGAAAAGAAGTGTAAAATGCCTGAAAAATGCTCCATCCATCATGTCTATGCTTAAAATGTCTTATCTTTCACATATGGGTGCAAAACATGTTGCATGATGTTCACTAGTGGAGAAGTCTCCCCGAAGTGGACACATGGCTCATGAGCTTTGACATGACATGCTTTGCTTTATGGGTGTTTGCCATGATCTTTTGCTGAGAATTTGATATCCTTGTATGATCTTTAAATGGTATGCATGTTTGTGGCTCAAGTGTGACATGGATAGGCTTTTACATGTGAAGCGAAGCCTTCTTTTGGTAAAACTGCTTAAATCTGAAAATTTTGCTTTGTCACATGCTTGTATTTTCATATATTACTTGTGGCAATGCTTTGACTATGCTATGATTCATGTGTGTGATCTTTGTCTCATTTTTAGCCTTTGACACTAGATTTGGCCTATTTGAGAAGCTCATGTAGTTATTTATATGCTTTGCTTTTGCATTTCGCATTTTCACCTTGATTCATACATTGTCAACAAGGGGGAGAAAAGGTAAGCTTAATGAAAATTCAGAAGAGGTGAGCTGAAATTTGGAAGTGTGCATCCACATGTTCAGGGGGAGCTTGCATTTGTTCAGGGGGAGCTTTCTTGCTGTTTTCGGTGTGGATTTTGTGCTTTGCTTGGCTTGTGACCTTTCTTCGCCTTTCTTCGGTTTTGGTCATGAGTTGAGCTTATTTGTTTTCTTTTTCTTTCTTTTCTCTTTTACTCTGAATTTCATTTCGCGTTGTGTGTTGTCAATGCACTCATCAAGGGGGAGATTGTGGACCAGGAGCGTCCTAGTGGTCGATGGATGATCGCTCCTCAGTGATGAGTGATTAACAACGGGTGTTGGACTGACTCTTGGCTTAGTGCGCAGGTGTAGGCTGCGGCCTAGTTCGTGTTGTTGCAGGTGAAGAACGGGCGCGAAAGGTCTTCAGCCTTGAGGGGCCTCCGGGAGATGGAGAGACAAGTAGGCTCGGTTCGAGGGACCGGTGGACGGTGGGGCCCGGGTGCGGGCCACATGGTGGCGACACAAGCAAGACGAAGTCATGGACAAGTGAGCGGTGCACGGTGGCGGTCAAGTCAAGTGGTTTGGCGGGAGGCCGGACCGAGCACGCGGGGTTTGGTGGTTTGCCCACAAAACCATCGGCGGACGGTTTCTTGGTTTGGGCCTCAAAACCAAGTCCGAGGGCCCAACACGACGGAGACGGGATCCGGGCGTGTCGGGAAGCTTCGAGGCGGAGGACACGCGGCGGGATCGCATGGCTTGCGTCGGGAGGACGCGGGGGTGCGGCAAAGGCGTGGCCGTCCGATGGGAAGACCCACAAACATTACCAAAATGCCCCTACGTGGGTTGTATCGCCAGTAGTTTAGTTAGGGGTAGTCGAGTCATTTACCACTCCGGCGGGACCTGATATATAAGCCATGAGTGTGTGTTGATGGCTCTCTCTCTCCGCGACTTAGGGTTTCATTTGCTCCCTACTCTTTCTCATTTTCATAGCTATTTTCATTCCTATTTTCTCTAGGCTAGCATGAGAGCTTCATGAGAGATTTGTTGAGAGGGATGGATGCTAGGGCGGCATGCTAGACCTTGTGAATCTTTCCTGATTTGTATAGAAGATTCAGGGTTGTTTTTCGTGGCTTTTTGTGCTTGTTTTCGTGCCTTTGTTCCCGGTGTGATTCCGCGTATTTGAGTGGGTTTCTCCCCGGATTTCTTTGAGGGAAACATGGATAGATGTCTTGTGCATCTTTGTGCTTGATCTTGTGCCCTCAAACGCCGGGAAACCACTTCGATTCGTGAGTTTTCGTTCGGTGCTCTAGCTTTTGGTGGTGCTCAAAGGATTCGCGATTCCCGGTGATTTAGGGAGTTAGGAGGCAAGATTTTTGGGCTATAGCATCCTTGTGTGACGCTTTTCAAGTCCCCAAACCCTTGTCTCCATAGCTTCAACCATTTGGGAAATCCGATGATGATTTGGGGGAGTTGACTTTCGGGGTCGGCCGTTTTCGCTCGTCCGCACCGGCGGACAGTCCGCGGGGGGGTCGCGGACGGTCCGCGTGGGTCGTGTTCGTCCCGTGTTCTTCGTGTTCTTGCTCTTCCTTCGTTTCGATCCGTCGCGATTTTGGTTTTTGGTTGGACGGAGTTTCGGACGGTCCGCGGTGTTGGGCGGACGGTCCGCGGGTGCTGGCGGACGGTCGCGTGCTCCCCGCGGACGGTCCGCGGGTGCTTGGCGGACGGTCCGCGTGCTCCCCGCGGACGGTCCGTGGTTCGTGAGTGGCTTTGGTCCGTTCTGTGTGATTTAACGGACGGTCCGCGAGAAGGGCCGGACGGTCCGCGACGTCGGCGCGGACGGTCCGCGGGGGGGGGGTCGGACGGTCCGCGCGGTTCATCGCGGACGGTCCGCACCGCGGGCCGGAGCGCTCCGCCGAGAGCCGTGTGTCTTGTCTTTGTTTGTTTCGATTCCTTCCCCCCCTTCTTTCGTGCTTCCGCGTGTGCTTCAAGGAATCGTTCCTAGGACTAGAGGTTGATCCATAACCTCGTGGTCTTGACGATTGGTGCGTGATTCGATCCATCGCTTGTGTGTGACCGGGATTTGAGTAGGGCATAGGCCGGGTTCTTTGGGAAGAATTTTTACCGGCTCCTATTCACTCCCCCCCCCCTCTCTAGTCGCCATCTGATTCACGGCCGGCACCGCGGACGCACCGGGGGTCCACCGCGCGCACGGCGCACGTACGGCGTACCGGTGGACGCGGGCCGAGGCGTCTCGGGGGAGGGAGAGCATCGGGGAGGCGGGGCCTTGGGCGGTGCACGGCCTGCGGCGGTGCTCGGCCTCGGGCCGCGCGTGGGGGCGCGGACGCCGAGGGCCGGCGGCGCACAGGCGCGACGCGCAACACGCGACACACGGCCGGCGCGACGTCACGGCGCAGAGCACCCTGCCTTGTTCTTCTATTTCGCTAGTGCACTGTTTGAGTGAGATTTTCTCCAAAAATCTGAATAAAAGTTGATTAAGCTTTGAATACGAAAGTTGTGGATCTAGTCACCCTCTACAACTTTCAAAAAGTCTATAGGGGTTTTTTCTCCAGCAATTTTGAATTACACAGCTGCCAACTTTGAATGTCAACCTGATTGGCTGAACAGTAGATCCTGCTTTTGCAACCAATTTATCAAGCTTTTCCACTCAAAATTTGAAATGCCAATCTACATGAAAGTTGTGTCCCTCAACAAGATGGACAACTTTCATAAAGGTAGAATTTTAAGTGTTTAGGTGAATTTTGGAGAATGCGGCAAAAGTTCCGGCGGACATCTATGGACACTTGGGGTGAAAAAGGTTTAACCAAGTCTTTGGCCATGGGTTGGCCCCACAAGTGTGTTTACTTGTCAAAAGGGGTCACTAGAGTAGGTTAGTTAGTTTTTCGAGGTGAGGGCCCAGGTTGACCGTGCTTTGACCACTGTCAGCTGGGTTGACCGTCTGTTAGGGTTAATTAAAAACCTGGGGCGTCACAGGATCTCTAGTGAAAGGTATGAGCTGTGGGGTAAGTCTTGAGTTGGTAAATTTCTAAGCGCCCATGTTTACATTGTGATCTTTGTTTCATATCTCTTATGTTAAGGATGAATGACTGACTAACTTGTAGGGAAAGATTTGATAAAGCATATTTCAACTCCTTGGATGAACAACTTCTGAGCAACTTGCTCGAGGACGAGCAAGATCTAAGCGTGGGGGATGTTGGCGGTCGATTTCCGTCAACCAAGAACACTTGTTATGTTATGGTTTGAACTTCATTTTGGAACTAACCCGCCACTAGGCATATTAATGATATAACAAGTTCACGCTTGGATGTGCATTTTGGAGTATAGTGTTTTTGTAGGAATTCACGTATTAAATGAGGAAAGATGCAACTAGATCAGAGAACATTTTGCAAGACAATCAAGGAGCTCCGACCATGTGCGAACTTGCCCCCAAAGGTGGCAAGGACCAATGTGCTTGAATTGAGAACTCTCGAGGACCGAGATGAAAAGACCGCAAGTTCATGCATAAAGATCCATCTATCTTGATCGTAGGGATGACGACCTCAAAATGACACAAATGAAGGGGGCCAATTGCAAAATGTCAAGATGAGGCGCGGGGAGAAGAACGGGCCCAAACCGGCCCAGAAAGGGCCCAGGCCGGTCGGCCCGTTCAGATCGGCCCAGGCCGTTTTTGTGCCGGTTCGCGCCCCCTTTCTTCGGTGTCAAGTACGTGGAACCCTAATTGCGTCAGGAAGCCGCCATTCGCCAGAGACGCCATCTAGTTCCTCAGAGCCGCCAAGGAAGAGAGATCGACTATGAGAGAGACCCTTGGGGGAGGACACTCAGGAGAGATCATTGCCAAGCCCAAGGGAGGTCGCCACAAGGAAGGAGGACGTCGAGAGCTTGCCACGGCACGACCGCTGTTGAAGGACAATGAAGATCCATCTTCATCAGAGGCATCCAATATCAAAACGGTGCCATGCCTAAAACCATGATGGGGTAAAGTCTTTCGTTTGTCCATGGAGTTGTAATGGAACTTGAAGTGTTGTCACCTATATATCTTGTTTGGATCATATGTCTATTATACCTTTTGTTGATGATGCTTATTGTTTAAGGCTAGCTATCGTGCTTTCGGGGTTGCTCCTGTAGATCACGTCAACATACCGTGTTCATTAGGGTTAGAATCGATTACCTTCGTGTAGTGACATGTACGAGGGAAGGGGAAAAGGTCTAATCCTTGATCACACACCTAGATAGATTTGATCGGGGTTTATAATGTTTTGGGTAATTGCATCTTCAAGTGCCTAGACTCCATGGGCATACATTCTTCATACTTGTGCAACTTTAATCTCTCTTTAATGTAATCTAGGGTTAGTTTGTCTTTACTTTATAAATTAACTTTCTATCATAAGTATTCAATCAACTAGATTGGTGTTAGGTTAAACGCTAGTATTCCCCTTGCTCCTTGGGTTGACAAGAACATTGGGATCTCCTGTAGGTGAAGAAGGGCATAGGAGATCCGTACACTTGCGGATCGAAACTTCATATGTGTTTTACCTATCAACAGGCGCACATAGTGGGAGGTGAGGCGGATGCAGAGGGCGTGCAAAGGGATCGAGAGGGATGAGCAGAGGAACGGCGAGGGGGGCCCGACCGTATAAGAAGATAAGGATATGCTAGAAAAATAAGAAAAGAGGTAAAGAAGAAAATAAGATAAAAAAGAAAAGAAAAAGGGAAGGGTATTATGGACATTTCACTTTCTTACCCACCTTATATAGATAGGAGAAGCCGTTCTGCCAAACGTTTTCTTAAAACGGCTCCAACTCCACTAGAAAAGCCGCTTCATCAAAGGAGCTGGAGCTAGAGCCATTTTGAGTGGAGCCGGAGCCCTCCAAAACAGGCCCTAACCATGCATTAGACTAAGGAACAAGCATATTCACAATAGGTAGAAAGCATGAACGAAGACATGGAAACGCTTAAAAGATCGGATGACAAGATTATCATTGCTCACATGAAAGTATGCATTACACCATCACCACCGAGGCCATACCAAACTATTTAGGCTCAACCTTGCAAGGAGGCCATGGCAGCTAGGGTAGGCCTAGGCCATCTCCTAGACAACTTCGAGGACTCGCGATGGCCATTGTCTCCCTCCGGTGCTTGCTTCTAGGTTTCACCGAGTTGTGATGAATGGATCCGGCGACCGTCGAGGGTTCAGACTCTAAATAAGCCGAGGAGGCACTAGGTCAAAGCGGATGCCGAACCGGGCCCAAAACAGGCTAGGCTGGTCAGCCTAGGCCCTTTTCGGCCCGGTTCGGACCCATCTTCCTTCCTGCGGTCGATATTGACATTTTGGATTTATGCCCTTCATTTGTGTCATTTTGGCTTTGTCATCCCCGCGTTCAAGATAGGAGGTCTTCTCGCATGAAGTCCCATCTTTACGTCTTAGTCCTTAGGGATGATCCGTCGTAGCACCTTGGTCCTTGCCACCTTTGGAACATGAACGAAACTCCTCATTCTCTCCTTTGAAATTGTTGTGACACCATCCGTTTTGTCCATGTTTTTCCTACAAAAACACAACACTTCCAAATGCTCATACAAAGTTGAACTTGTTATATCATCAGTGTGCCTAGTGGTGGGTTAGTTCTATAATCGAGTGCAAACCGAAGTGTAATGAGTATATTTGGAGTACCAAAATTCACTATCAACAACACGAGTACTATTGAAGACCTTCGAGAGAAGCACTCGGGGACGCTTGGGGACTACTCAAGAAGACATCAAGACTACTCAATCAGCTGGAGTACCTTCTAGCCTCGGGATGATTCAAGCATTCTTGAGAACTTTCGGCTTGTAGAACTCGGGGATGCTCAAGGACTACTCGCGGAGGTCATCAAGACTACTCGAAGTCATCTCACTCGACCACAAAGTACTCGGGGGCTTGTCGTACGAACATCCTAGGGCCCACCACCTAGGCAGATACTGGCTCCGACTACTGCGTGGGACCCCTGGAGTACCCGACTTGTGGGCCACAGTACAAGATGGCGTGGAACGCAAGGCAACAGAGGACTGGTACTCAGTTAGGAAGGCTAGGTATGTCCGAACCCATGTAGAGTCCTCATACCCGTGTACGTCTAGAACTCTCTCCCTAAACCGACTTTTAACTCTGCCTCCTGATGAAGGCGAGGTAGGGACCACCCCTCTATCTATCTGCATCGTCATGTAAACAACACCCCATCAATCAAAAGCTATGGAACATACAAGACGTAGGGTATTATGCACATTGCAGCCCGATCCTATCTAAATTGTGTGCCACGTGTCTCTCCTATGAGTTTCCAATCTTGACGATGCCGCAATCATCTACCTCGAGTGACCCCTTTGGTAGGTTGCCCGTGTAAAATATCGACCGGCTCCGTGAGCGCATTCTGGCGAACCCTGCAAAGGTCTGGGCAAAACAACTCTCGCACAGGAGTGTTCGGGATTCCTGCTCTCTAGAGTAGATCGCTAGGACGGGACCCAAAAAAATGGCTCTCCGCAAGTCTGTCCTGCCACTGATGCTAAACTCCCATGTTTGCCCATGGAGGCAGTGGACTGGCGATGGGCGAGGGAAGCGTGGAGCTCGACGACGGTGCAGTGCTCACCAGCGGCTAGCGAACGGGCCAGAGATGGCGGACGCTAGGGGGGAGGCGGCCGGTGGCCAGCACAGCCGCGAATGGGAGGGCGTCGACGAGGGGAGGTGCGACGCAAAGCTGGACAACTACGACAATGAAGGACCGTGGCTCTGGAGGATGGCAACAGGGCTAAATGACGACATCGCGGGTGCACAGGAGTTGGAGGCAGGTGGCGCGAGTGCGGAGGAGATGGAGGCTGGTGGCACGGGCGCATGAGAGATGTAGGCCGACGACGCGGTTGGACGCCTGCAGCATTGCGAGGCTGGGGGTGAGGAGTTGGAGGTTGACGACGACTGTGTACATGGAGGTGGGCAAATGGATAAGGTGTGGGGATGAAAGAGAAAAGAGAAAAAATATAATATGAAGGAAAAAAGGAAAATAAAGGACATTTGATCCTCTTATCCTTTACACAGCCTATATATAGAATTTATTTTGCCAAATCGTTTCTATTTTACGGTTTGAGCTTCACATAATCCTTTTCACCAACACAAGCACAGCAGGAGTTGTTTCACCACAGCCAAAACTCTACCAAACGCACCATATAATCTTCACTTTAACAGTTTATAATAAATAAATAGTTGAAAGAAGCTTAGTACAATCATATTCCGGTTATTTAATCTCACTTAAATTTCTTTCTCAGGCTCAAATAGACCTGTAAGAATGAATGTCATTTGGGATTAGGCCGCTTCCATTGGGTCTAGTGGTGCCGCCCCGCTGGAACTCGGAGACCACTCTTCTCCCAAAGGCAGTAGTTGCTGCCATGAGCAACGGGGTGGAAGTCCGAGGGGATCAGGTTCCCAACATCGTAGCGTGATCCGATCTTCACGATAACCTTGTCGTCGATCTTGGCGACGTAGAGATCCCCATCAGCGGCAAGGATGTCCAGCTTGCTTCCCGCATGGATTCCGTTTCTTGACCTCACTGCAGACAGTGCGCTGATCTCCTGCTTCAAGTTCCAGTCGTAAACATGGTCGTAGAACTGAATATATACAGGAGAAAGTGTCAGAGTTTCAGTTTGTTGGATCAACCTATGGTGGTGAACTGGTGATGCGGCTTAGGACTTACGATGCATGGAGTTCCAGGGTGCGTGAGTATGTAGGCGTAGCCTTGCATGACCTTGTCGGAGGGGAAAGGCCAGGAGTTCTGGGTGGAGCCTGTGTCGTGGTTGTCGACGAAGGTGACCGCCTTCTCCGGCAGCCAACCGATCATCCCGGGGGCCTTGCTGTTGCCGTCCTTCAACCTCCACAGCTCGCCCTGGACGGCCGCCTGCAGCACGCCCTTGGTGGTGAAGTCGAACGCCGCGGCGGGGCCGCCCACATCCTGCGCCCAGTTTACCAGCTCCTGCCGGTCTCTGTCCTGGTTCCTGGACGGCTCGCCGTTGCCGTCGTACTGCAGGGAGCTCCAAATCTCGGCGACGACAAAGGTTGGGGAGGTGTTGTCGACGTACACCTTGGCGACGGCGGCGGAGTAGCCCTTGGCGAAGTCGAGGCGCCAGCCGTCAAAGCCCACATCGGTCTTGAGCCAGTTGAGCCAGTCGGAGAGCTCCTGCTGGACGCGCGGGTTGAGGTGGTCGATGTCGGGCGCGGCGCCGAAGTCTGCGCCGGTGTCGCGGTGGCCGTGGCCGTTGGAGTACTCCGTGTCGTCGCTGCAGATCATGTCGGGGCCCCAGTCGAGGCGGCTGTCCGGCGTGCCGCCCTCGAAGACGCAGTAGATGCCGCGACTGTCCTTGTAGTCGGCGCAGCGGTGATTGATGACGATGTCGGCGACGCACTGGACGCCCTTGGCGTGGAACGCCGCGATGAGCGACTTGAGCTCGGCGTGGGTGCCGTACTTGGACGCGTCCAGGTCGTAGAGGCGGCCGGGCATGTACCCCTGCGGCGCCACCGAGTGTGACGGCGGCGGGAGCCAGACGTGCGTGGCCCCCGTCGCTGCGATGTCGTTCACCCGGCCCCGGAGGTAGTTGTACCACCCGCCTTGCTTCTTCCACGACTCCCAGCTGAACCCCTGCAGATGCAGCAACATATATATTTCAGGTTCAGAGCTCTGCTCGAAGCTCAAGATGGCGTGAAGTAGCTGGATCTGGATGAGAGGAGAATGCATACCTGGAAGAGGACCTGGGATTGGGCCAGCTGGGATCCCAAGCCGAGCAATACGAGTACGAGGAGGCTGCACATGGCAGCCGAGTGCGTCGCCATCTGCCCAAAGCCCAAGCGCCTGCAACTCTAGCTTTGCTGGGTGTGGCAAGATGCAAGAAAGACTTGTACCTGGCTGTGGGTGAAGCACCATGCCCGTGCATGAGAATTTATAGGTCGGATCCGGCGGCCGTTTGGATAAGGCAAATTGTTGTGACGGATAAGCTCCGCTGCTTCAACCGAGAGGAAGGGCATAACGGCATATCGTTGATGCGAAAAGGGCAGCTGCCGTTGTGGCGCATTAAAAACGGGATAAAATGACGAGGCGCTGAGCGGAGCGAGCCTGAAGCAGACTAGTAGAGCCGGACGGAAAGCAAATAGTGCACCTCGAGCCGATTGAAGCTTCTTCAAGTCCGCCGTCTGATCCCTCGCAGCTCACATCCAAGAAGGTCTTGCACGGCCGGCCGTTTGCAGCACTCCCGCACAGAATTTTTTTCCCTCGCGTGTGCATCGCAGGGACGCGGCGAAAGAGTATGGGTGGTCAGTTAAGGTCACGCCTAGTGGCGTAGCTGGCGGTCGGCGCTGTTGCGTCGGGTCGCCGACCTCCATGCTGCTTGCCTTGGCCTTGGGGATTGGGAATTGGGATTGCCCGATTATCAGAAGATGGCCCCACGCCCGCACGCCGAACCAGTCGCCAGGCTGCCGTGCTGTTTTTTCACCCAAGTAGTCGATCATCGATTCGGTCTATTCCGTGTTTGAGAATTTCAGGTTTAGGAATAGTGAGGACCAAAGTTTAAAAAGAACTAGCAATTATACCAGTGCGTTGCAACAGAAAAAACTATCGCAGACCTCAACATGTGTACCAAAATTATTTTCCAACAATGATTCTCTACCAAAAGACATTAAATTATGGAGTCATATTGTCCAAGTACAGCTTGGGTTCAAAAGCAACGTATCATGTGCAAACCAACATCTCCGTGAAAACACGTATAAACCATGGTAAAAAGGTCATCTAAATTAATTGAAAATATCACAAATGTACATGATATGATGATGCACAACCTTGTAAAATATCTTATCTAAACCCGATTTCGTTTGTCGGATATAAAAATAATAAATTTATATAATTTTGTTAAAAATAACAAATTATCCAAACACTACAGGAAACTCAGGCTTTGCCTAGGGTTTCAGGCTTTGCCGAGGGCTTTTTATCGGGCCCTCGGCAAAGAAATTCTTTGCAGAAGTACTCACGGCACTAAATTCTTTGCCGACGGTTGGGCCGTCGCAGGCCGGGACCCTCGGCAAAATTACCTCTTAGCCGAGAGCCAGCGGCACAGAGTGCGCCGTCGGAGAAGGAGCGAGCGTCGTCACATTTGGGCTGCCGTCCACTGTGCCGACAGCTCCACCGTGCCACCTGTGCCGAGGGCCCCCTCCTCAGCTCTCGGCAAAGGCGTTCACCCGGGTTTACCCTGGTTGACTGTCCTTTGCCGAGAGCTAGCTGGGGCCGTCGGCAGAGCGCACGTCAGTGCCGACGGCCCACCCTCGGCACAGGCACCTTTGCCGAGGGCCCCGCCAGGCTCTCGACAAAGAAGTAATTTTTTTAGTTTTTGGGTTCATCTTTTTTCTTTGTTAAAGGTACATTAGTTAGAGTTTGGTTTACATTTTGGTGTTTTTTCATAATATTTTCCTATATTTCATGTATTTTCGTCTTATTTTTGAATTTCTCTACATATTTCAAATTTGAACTGCAAGTCCTCAAAACAGTGCATCTATATGATTGGAAAATTGATATTGTTGCTTGTTAGTGTGAGTTTAGTCCTAATCTAGCGTCACGTGCCAAAATTCAAACATCTTTGTGCGGACCACATGTCCACCCGCTTTCCTGGGAATCGTTTTCAAATTATATAAAATGCAAATAAAGTCGAAAAATTATGAAATCTCACGAGTTGTCGTTATATCACATGTGTAGGTAGTGGTAAAAATTTGGAATGATTTTGTGAAAGTCTCCATCACGCTCTCTAGAAATGGGGATATCTCCACGACATTGCCTATGATCACATGCTAGAGATCTCCTGATTTGTCCTCCGGCCGCCGCGCCCCCGCCGCCGCCGCCCCCGCCCTCCGGCCCCGGCCCTCCCCCCGCCACGCGCGCCCCCCACCATTGCCCGCCGGGGCGCGCCACCTCCCCCCTGCCCGCCCGCGCGAGCCCCCTCCCCTGCCCGCCTGCCCCTGCCAGAGAAGAGAAGGAAGAGAGAGCGAGCAATGGAGTAGGAGGTGGAGGAAAAGGAGAGGGAGGAGAAGGGGAGAGGAGGAAAGGAGGATCGATAAGGGGGGAGAAGCATAGAGCCAACGCCCGGGACAGCCCCGTCGTCGTCGTCCATCCTCATCCCGCCCGCCCACGAGCAAGGTGAGCCGGCATGTGAATGTGACTAGTGGTAATGACTAGTGGTAACTAGTGGTAGAATACTAGAATATGAATGTGACTAGTGGTAATGACTAGTGGTAGAATCTCTAGAATATGAATGTGAATTGGCAATGCTTGGTTGAGTTTGATGAGAATGCATATATCTGGATGTCGGCCTTCGTGTCAAATGCTTAATTGCAGGTTTTGACACCTCACCATGCAGGGGAGGTGCTGCCGAAATTTTGAGTTGAGTTGTATTTTCATTTTTTTTGCAGAGATGGGCTAGTGGAAGGCAATCCGGAGTACCTCAACAGCCCTGATCTTCTTCGTTGTCGTTGCGAATCTGCCTGCACTGCGGCGCCTCACACCGACACCCTAGGTATGAATAACCCATCTTCTGGTCGTATGGTCGTAGATCACATAACCTAGTTAGGTTTATCTCGTCCGAAAGAGATACGGCTGGGGTATGCATTTCTGTGCATACCTACGACCGTATCTGTTTCGGATTGTCCACGTTAGCTGGACGGCCCGCGGATCTGTAGATGAGTTAGTTTCCATGTCCTAGTCCAATCTGAGGCAGAGTTTTGGCATCACCTCCTATTGTTCTCTAGATACACAATCTCCATACTCGGACGTGTATCTGGAGAACAGCGAGGAGGTGCTGCCAAAATTCTGCCTCGATCGGATCGGGGCATGGAAACTAACTCATATACGGATCCGCGGGTGGGATTAGGACCTATCCTCACCTATTAGACAGCAGGATCACGATGTACATGGATTTTATGGTTCGCATTCTTGATTGATAAAGGATGGAGGACCGTTAGTGGATGTACACCGGCCGGAGAAGTAAGCATGATTTTGATGATGAATGGATGGTTAAGACCAATGATTTCTTGGAATTTTCATGGGCCAATTCTCGTGGTCATTTGCTAGTTTGGTGTCCCTGCACAAAATGTGACAACAAGAGGAGAGTTAGCAAGGAGGATATGGGCCGACATCTTATGTACAATGTATTTACCAAAGACTATACCGTGTGGATCTACCATGGTGAAGCACATCGTATGAGAGAGGAGGTGGTGAGACCATGCCTGGAGGCATGCGATGATGATGCAGGGGTTGTAGACATGTTAGAAGATGCCCACCAAGTACTTTTCAATGACACCTATGATCAGGAGACGATGGAGGAGGAGGCAAAGTTGTTCTACAAGATGATGGACTCGGCAAAGATACCTCTTCACGACAACACCACCGTTTCGCAACTGGACGCCATTGGGCGGTTATTAGGGGTGAAATCCGAGTTAAACATCACTCGAGTAGGCTTCAATAGGTTGTTGGTCGTTGTTGGCTCCTTGCTTCCAAAGGGCCATTCCCTGCCAACGTCCATGTATGAGTCAACAACACTCTTCAAAGCACTTAAGATGCTGTATGAGCAGATAGATGCCTGTGTGAATGGGTGTGTCCTATTTAGGAAGGAACACGCGGATGCCACGCACTGTCTAAAGTGCAAATCCTCGAGGTTCGAAGAGGTACCAACTGCAGATGGTCAGATGAAGCAGACTGATATCGCCCAAAAGATCGTACGCTACCTTTCATTCATGCTGAGGATCCAGCGACTTTACATGACTGAGGAAACTGCCAAACAGATGACATGACATAAGCATGGCATACGGTATAGTCCTGACAAGATGATACATCCATCAGATGGTGAAGCATGGCAATACTTTGATGGGCAACATCCTGAGAAAGCAGGTGAGGCGCATAATGTACGTGTTGCGCTGGCAACCGATGGGTCAATCCTTATGGAATGAGTACCGACCCTTACACATGTTGGCCAGTGTTCGTTATACCCCTGAATCCCCCCCCCCCCCCCGATGTCGCCTTCCAACGAGACACCATATTCATGTCCTTAATAATTCCTGGACACCCGGGGAGTAATATGGGTGTGTACATGGAGCCTTTGTGGGATGAATTGATTAGTGCTTGGGAGGTAGGTGTATGGACATACGACCAAGCTAAAAGGGCAACCTTCAAGATGTATGTTTGGTACCAGTACTCTATTCATGACTTCTTGGCGTATGGGTTGTTCTCAGCCAGGTGTGTTCATGGAAAGTTCCCATGCCCAATATGCAAGGAACGTTTGAGGTTCATCTGGTTGCAGAAGGGTGCTAAATATTCATCGTTCGACCAACATCGTCAGTTCCTACCTCTTGATCATCCATTTAGACAAGACAAGAAGAACTTCACAAAAGGGCTTGTAGTGACACAACCTCCACCGCAGATGCTGACTGGTGCCGAGGTTCGTGCTCAGGTAGAGGCTCTTGTGGCTAATGAAGGAGGTGGTCGTTATGTGGGTTATGGTGAGCAACATATGTGGAGCCATAAATCAGGCTTACAGCGGCTCCCCTATCATGATGACCTTCTTGTGCCACATCACATTGACTTCATGCACACTGAGAAGAATATCGCAGAGGCACTTTTTTGCACACTCATGGACACCGAAAAGTCTAAGGATAACCCTAAGGCCAGAGTGGACATTGCAACACTATGTGATAGACCAAATCTAGAGATGATGCCTCCAGAAGGCCGCAAGAAATGGAGAAGACCCAAGGCCGATTATGTATTGTCCATTGAACAAAGGAGGGAAGTACTTAAATGGATGAAGACGCTTAGGTTTCCAGATGGGTATGCACATAATGTGAAGAGGGGAGTCAATTTAACGACATTGCGAGTAAATGGCATGAAGAGTCATGACTACCACGTATGGATTGAGCGGCTTCTTCCCACGATGGTTCGAGGCTTTGTCCCAGAGAATATATGGCAAGTGCTGGCAGAGTTGAGCTATTTCTTCCGGCAGCTATGTGCGAAGGAGATATCTCGGACCATATGTAGAGAGTTGGATAAAGCGGCCCCTGTGTTACTATGTAAGTTAGAGAAAATCTTTCCACCTGGATTCTTCTTGCCAATGCAGCATATGATTGTGCACCTTCCATATGAGGTACGTATGGGTGGGACAGTGCAGTACCATTGGTGCTACCCAATTGAGAGAACTCTAAAGCTCATACGCAAAAAATGTAGAAATAAAGCCAGAATCGAGGCTTCAGTTGCAGAGGCATACATTGTGGAGGTGTCAAACTTCACAGAAAAATACTATAAAGAGAACCTTCCTAGCGTGCAAGATCACTCCCCTTGTCACAATGTCATGGAAAATCAATCAAAACTCAGCCTTTTCCAAGGCCAATTTGAAAGCGCGAGTGCATCTACCACCAAGCAACTCACCAATGAAGAGTGGCATAGCATCATGCTATATGTGCTGCTCAACTCGCCGGAGGTTGAACCGTACAAACAAGAATTCATCCGTGAGTTCTGGACTGCATCGAGGTTGCCAGAGCCACACGAAATTGATACCCTTATTTCGCAAGGTTCGGGCCCACAGCGGCACAATTTCATTTCATGGTTCGGGAGAAAGGCCCAAACCGATATGTCCATCTCTAGTGAGTTGTGTGCTGTTGCATGTGGCTATGAACTAAGGGTTAGGTCATTTACCGGTTATGATGTGAACGGATTTCGTTTCCACACGACTGCCTACGAAGAGAGTCGACCCAATCGAAGTACCACAAACAGCGGTGTGGTTACGATAGACACTGATGGGAAAGAATATCATGGAAGAGTCCTGGAAATATACGAACTTTCATTTTATGGCGCCCCACATCTTAAACCTGTGATATTCAAATGTCATTGGTTTGATCCTGAACGTACTCGAAGGACCCCGACAATCGGGCTAGTCGAAGTTCGACCGGATTCTGTGTATCCACGATCCAATGTATACATTGTGGCCCAACAAGCCGTGCAAGTTTATTACCTTCCATACGTACGCGGGAGCAAAGATTACCTTAAGGGTTGGGAGGTTGTGCAAAAGGTCACGCCACATGGTAAACTACCTGTCCCCAACGATGAAGACTACAACTTGATAAATCCAAACACATATGAAGGAGAGTTCTATCAAGAAGAGGGGCTGACTGGGAGTTTTGTGATAGACCTAACCACACCTATAACAATGGAAGTAGACAATTAATTGGTCGATCACAACGATGATGAAGAAGAGGTGTATGATCCAAAGGACTTACAAATGCTTGAGCAATTGGGCATCGAACATGAGGAAAACTTAGAGCCGTCGGATTATCTTCATTATCTGGATAATTTTGATAGTGATGACGAGCGAACAGACATACCAGCTAATCCCCACGATAATCCAAACTACTTTTAATACATGTAATACTATGTTCTTTTGTAATTGTGTTTTCATTATTGTCATGCATGTCTCATTATTATTATACATGTCATACTAATTTTGTTTTGTTTATATGTTGATCACAGGTGACTAAAAAAGATGGCAGGCGGCCGTCGCGGTGGACGACGGCCAGTACCGGAGGTGGAGGTGGACGAGGGCCGACGTCAGGTGCCCTTGTCCACCTTTTACAGCGCCTCACAGGGGCAGGATGCCTCAGAGGGGTCAGAGAGGAGGCCCAGGAGGGCCAGGAGGCCACCTCCCGAGCCGACGGATGGTGCACGGGGGGCCAAGGAGGACAACGACGAGGGAGGTTGTGAGGGCCAGCCGACGGAGACTGAGGATGACACCTCGGGTGCGGGTTCTTCGGGGGAGGCCTCTAGGGCGGCGAAGGTCTACTTGCGAGGCCCCACACGACTTCCTCAGCCCCCGCTCCCTCAGAACTGCCCAGTGATTCGCCCGCAAGGGCGAATGTAAGTAAATTTAGATGGCTAACTTCATTTACATGCCAAACTCCTTTTTGATTATCTAGATTCACTAATATTTTGTTTGACATGTGCAGGAACTGGATCGTTGTGTCGGGTGGCGACTCACGCAAGCCCAACAACATTGTCAGGCTTCTGTGTAGGTAGCACTACCCCGGCATTGTCACGTACCACAGGTGGACAGAGCCAGCCTACACGTTTGGCCACTACTACCAGGGTCACGACCGGGACTTCACCCACACGGCAGAGCGCATGCTGAGGATGTTTTGGGTAACTCTAGCTCCCCTTTTCTCGTTACATCACATTCATTTGACTCAATCTTAAAATAATGAATCTGACAACGTATTTGTATGCAGACTTTCTTCAGATGTGAGGATGGCGAAGAGGAGAGAGCGGACATGTGCCTGAAGAACTCCTGCAAGAAACGTGTCACCGACATGCATCACGAGGTCAAGCACCAGGCCGTCATAACCTACTACGCGTTGGTGCTTGGTCAAAAGATAGGCAAGGAAGAAGCCAGAAGGATGATGTTGACCTGTGACCAGTTCCTTGAGGTACATGAATACCAGCTATGTTTTGATATTACTTATATTATGTTTGATCTTCCAATGTATCAATTACTACATGATGTGCAGGTGACTCCTTGGTGGAGCCGCACCAAAGCCGACGCGTGGGCAATGGAGGTGGACAAGTGGTTCACGGAGGAGTACCAGCAGGCGCACGACGCTGCACGCGAGAGGCGTTTGATGGAGGGCCCATCACACCACCAAGGCCAGTGGAGCCTTCCAGAGTACAAGGCGCTATGGGTACATGGTTTCTTTAATCTATTTTCAGGCTCAAACTTGTTTCATCACACTAATCTTCATCCTGCTTTTCTTGTAGGAAAAGACACATCCTGGCCAGGAAAGCTCGAACTTCGATGCCTTGTGCATGGCACACAAGGGCAAGGCGACGTCCGATGTGTCCTACAGCGTGAGTGACGGGCCGGAGGCATACAACAACCCTAGCTTCGACCGGCGCATCGCGGAGTACACAGAGGCCTGTAAGTAGATGTACGGGGAAGATTACAACCCGAGTGAGCATGACATTGATACAGACATAGTCATGGCCTTGGGAGGAGGAAAGAAACACGGGAGGTTGTGGATTGGTGACGGCATCATCGACAGTTCCAGCCTGAGACTTGCCGACGTCCGATCACGAAGGACGGAGTCTGACCCCCAGATACGAGCACGACCGAGAGTGGGGATGGGCCGTTTGAACGCCCTTGAGGTATGCACTAGTCATGTTATATTAATGTTTAAACACATTCTTAGATTTGCATTACTGAAACACTTAAGTCAAATGTTGTAGGTCGAGCTAGAAGAGGAGCGGGCTCTACGTCAGCAGCTAGCAGACCAGCTAGCATAGGAGCGGGCTCAACAGCAGGAGTATTTCCGGTCGCAGCAGGCAATGACGAGTAAGTTCGAGGAACTTACTAGGTACCTTGCGACGTCAGGTGGTATGACTCTACCACCAGGGCTCCTAGCTCCTATCACTCCGCCCCCACAGGTGTTTCCGACACAGCAAGTCCTCGGTACTCCGGTGAGTATGATACCAATGAGTTTCTGGTTTTCTTGTCTAATCATGTCTAAAACTTGCAATCTTGTCTCCTTTGTGCAGCCTTTCTCGGCGGGTTCGAATCAACAAGGTCCAAGTGGTGAGCAAGTCCTCTAGTCGCGCGTCCCACCTTTCGCACCGCACGAGCACTCACCGTAGGCCCTTGGACTTAGTTGATCATGTTCTGAACTTGTTTCGTTGGATTCGAGACACTTTGTGGATTTGTGGACTTGTTTCGATGGACTTGTGGTGTGTATGAACTTGTGGACACATGTGGTGTGTATGAACATGTGGATGTGATATATATGTGTTATCTATTGTTGCATGTGATATTGTCATGTATATATATGTTTGTCAATGTGGAAAGCAAAAAAAATAAAACAAAATGTGGGCTCTTTGCCGAGAGGGGCCGTCGGCAAAGGACCCTTTGTCGAGTGCTTTTGGCAACTACGCTCGGCAACTCTGGGAAAAATTTTCCCAGCTCGGGTGTTCCCAGCTTTGCCGAGCGTAGTTGTCAAAAGCACTCGGCAAAGAATTTTTATAAAAAAAATAAAAAACCGTCTTTGCCGACGGCCTTTGCACCGGACCCTCGGCACTGTTTTTTTTCAAAAAAATAAAAAAACCATCTTTGCCGACGGCTTCTGCCCCGGACCCTCGGCACAGGATTTTTTTCAAAAAAAATAGAAAAACTATCTTTGCCGACGGCTTCTGCCCGGGGCTCTCGGCACAGAATTGTCAAAAAAAATAAAATCCCCCTCTTTGCCGACGGCCCTGTCTCGCGGCCGTCGGTAAAGAAATTTTCAAAAACCGTTATCCTAACCCCCGTTAACGACTACTTTTTTTGGCCGATGGCCCACTGTGGGCTCTCGGCACAGCCTGTGCCGAGAGCCTGGAGCTGGGGTGCTCGGCAAAGAAACGTGGCCGAGAAAAAAATTTCCCGTCGGCCCTTTGCCGAGTGCTACTCTCGGCAAAGGTGTTGCCGAGTGTTTGAGGCCCTTTGCCGAGAGTTTTAGGCTCTCGGCAAAGCCTGAATTTCCAGTAGTGAAACTCAGACTTCGTTTGTATATAAAAGTAACAAATTTAAAGCCAAAAAGTTGTGCTGATAATTTATTTAAAGATTCTTATTTTTATATCTGACAAAGGAAGCTGAGTTTGGACAAAATATTTTACAAGATTGTGTATCTTCACATCAACTATATGTGTGATTTTTTCTTAATTTAGATGACTTTTTTATTGTGGTTTGCACAAGTTTTTATGAAGACGTTGGTTTGCACCTGACATATTGTGGGGTTCAAAATATCCAATGCTTATTTTATCCGTGTCTTTTACACATTATAAAGTTCAAATACGAGCTCTAGCCCAATTTCTCAAACCTTACAATGAGTTCATGTGTTCTATAAGAAAACACAAATTCAATTTATTTCTTCGGGTTACGATATTATTTTTCAACTTCATGAATTTTTCAGTGATCGTATTGTGCTGCTATATTAGTTTGATCCCTAATCTAGCCCGTTTCAGTTATATCTAAAATAATTCGGATCCGTATACTATATAAGAATCCTAGCATGGGTAAAGGATACATACTTTAAAATACAAACACCTTGAGCTGGCCTGCTAATTCTGCTAGTGGGCTCTAGTTGGACCGTGGGAGCCATGTGTTGCGAGCTGTCAAGTGGACCGCGTGCTTCACGCCCCTTATCAGCCACCAGTGCTTTTCTCTCAGAAGAAATCAGTCATCAGCAACCAGCCAACAGTACTTTTCTCTCAGAACAAACCAGCACCAGCCATCAGCCACCAACCAACCGAACAGGCTGTCAGTTTCACGCGGAGGATTCCGTTTTGGTTCCTCGGTGGTTCGCGCGACGACCGCTCGTATTCTCTGCTTCGCACGAATTCTACACGGCTTTGAACGACGGACGAAAACTGTTGAAGGCAGAACGCGTCAAGGATTGTTTCCTCGCTTTAATATTAGGTAGAGATAATAGGAACCAAATCCGACTAGATCGATTATTTCAGTTTAGTCTATTCGGCCCACCGAATTACCCGAATTTTCATAAGTATCCTTGTCACCTCTCAAAACTCTATAGTACAAATTGAAATTCCCACCTCATTTCAACTCTATGGATTTAAGAACTACTCGACTAAAGCAAATAACTAACAAGTTCATGAAAAAATTCAAAAAAAGTTTAAAGTACAAAGTTGTAACATCATAGTTTGAATCAAAATACACAACTATATTGAATTTCGGGTTGTTCGGTCTATTCGTGTTATAGAACACAAGAACCGAAACCGAACCCAAACTCCGAATTATAAATTTATTTGGACCGAACTCGAACCCAGAAACATAAATAGACCGATAATTCGGGTTATTTGGGTTCGGTTTGGTTCGGTTTTTGGGTTTTAGGTTCAAATTGTCCACACCTACTGTGACAGAACCGCCTAAAATAATTTCGTATTATCACCTAAGCCTGCTCACGTGGCCATTAAGCAATAATAAGGAACTATTCTGTTACCTCTGCCAGGTAAAGCCCGGTAAATCACTTACAACAGGATCGAGATATGCGCTAAGCCCACACGAAGGCGGGACCAGAGTACATCATTACATTACATTACATTACATTACATTACATTACATTACATTACATTACATTACATTACATTACATTACATTACATTACACAAGTTCATAAGTACTTAAAATTACAAACCAGATTTTGAGTACATAAAAGTAAAGGTGGTTCAGAGTTTAAACAACGGAAATAAAAACTAAGCGCGCGATACACATGGGAGGCCATCCATAGAGTCTCACTCCTCATCGTCATTTTCCCACTCAAGTTCGCAACCATCTGGAATAGAACCATGCCAGATGGGATTACCTGAAAATAACAACAAAAGCAAGGCTGAGTATACAAATACTCAGCAAGACTTGCCCGACAAAAAGAAAGTAAAACTAGGCATGCAAGGCTTTTTGGCTTGTGGGTTTGTTTTGCCAAAAGCATCTAAGAGTTGATCCTTACTTGTCTCAAGTTCTAGTATGTTAACCATTCTAGATAAGCACCTATCTAAACAAGTATGGTTGTACAAACAAGATTAATCATCTAGTAATATTAATCCAAAAAGTTCCATAAATAAACATGGGGTAGCTAGTGGTCAAGTTGACTCAGATAACGGCGAGTGACCGACGATCGATCGATTTATATCCTTGCAAGGTAAACCCAAGATACACGGAAGAAGATAGACCCCAAGAAATCAAATGGAAGCGAATGCGGGGTCTACCCCGACCAGGCGGTTCCCCTCATTCCCCAGATTAAGAAAAGATGCTACAGTCCTAAGTACAAGGTTACTGGAACACCCTCACACGGCACGTCCAGGATCACACTTGCACTACCGGGAGCAAACCGGGAGACGCATCTCAAAAGTAGTAGCAATAAAATACCCGCACTGGTTTATTAGGTACTAGGCTTACCGGTCTCATTGCCGACAAGCACTTGGTACGTTCCATAGCTTAGACCAGCACCATGCTACTCGGTCGAGACCGAACCCATTGCTCTTACCACATGACTGAGTTGATTTAATCAACTTACGATTCCAACATAAGCATCCTATATCTTGCGAGCAATGAGTCATTACTCGTCTTCTACTGTATCCTTAGAGCATGGCGCTAGCGTTCCTAACATACTAGTAAAAGAGCATAGGAGTCCTAAGGATCATGCATCTAGGTTTCAAACAACTCCTGAAACTTAAATGCACCAATTAAAGAAATAAAGTGCTGAAAAATATAGGACATGATTTTAATTTATAAAATGTGTTAGAAAGCTTCTAGTGCTTGCCTTCCTCGGACTCAACACTAACACTAGCCTTGGGCTCTTCTAGACTTTGGTCCAGGTCTTGCTGCACACTAATTTGGTTCACTTCTCTGCTAGCTGCTCCTTCCTCCTCCTGAGTGAGCATGTACGGCCCGTTTGGTAAATCTACACGTATACATGCATATGCATTAGATTAAGGTGAACTTTGGTGGTGATTGTGTACACATGTAAGAAAATTAAGCTACTTAACTTCACCAAACATAAAGGGGGTGTGTTCAAATTATTAAAAATAGGACCAAACATGATTTCACATTTTAACACTTTAATCTCCATTTCTCTATTTAATTACATAAAACAAGCTTTTCAACCATAAACCCATATAAAATAAAAAACACTTCAAATGAGCATAAGCTTCTGCACACATCATCATATAACCATTCTAAGCCCACACACCAAAATTTAGATTAAGAACATTTATAAATTAATTTATACAAAAAGACAGAGTTTAGCCTAATAAATCACCATTAATTCATATAAAAAGATTTATTAAACTTTTTTATCTCAACTTTCTCCTACAAGTCATGTATGCCAAATATAAGTTTCTGACCAAAGCATAAGTGAAGATTCAAATTATTTTTCAAAATTTGAATTTAAACTCCTACACAAGATTAAATCCAAATCACCTATTAAAAATTTTCCTAAAATCAAATCCACTCTACCTTAGGTAATACTCAACAAGTCAAAGCCCTAGGGTGCACATGTGGTTAAAGAAAAGTTTAATTAAGGGGCTATAAAAAGCATCAAGCTTAATCTAGCATAAAGCTTACATAAATCATAATTAAAAATCTACACATCAAGATCATGCCAACTTTGGTCACAAATATAGACATGCCAAAAAGAGTAACATATCCAATTCAAGTTCATAGCATGTGTACATTTTAAACTACACCAAAAACACATCAAACTGAGCTTGAATTTTTAATTCAAATTCTACATAGAAAAATCCTATACATGCTTTCTAGAAAAGGTAGGTTTATTCACCAGGAACCAATAAAACTAGATTTGTATTTTTCTGAGTTTTCTACGATTTTTAATGAATTTTCGAAGTTACAGCCGAAACCCTAAAGAACCTGATTACACCTAGAACCCTAGATATTGCACATAGGCCCTCGGAAATTACAAATAGGTCCCTGAAGCCATGGGAGGGTAGTGAAGAAGCTTCCAATGGATGAGAATGAAGGGGAAAACCATTGGAGAACCTCACCTAGGTTGGGGAATGACGATTCAGAAGCTTTAACGTTGAGGGAACTCAACAATGGAGGAGATCGGGCTTGAGCTTCTCTTCCCGGAGTTGAAGAAGACCCTGTGAAAAACAGTCTGACCTTGAGGAGATGAAAGGAATCATGGAGAGAAGAAGAATGAGGATGAGGGGCTCACCCTTGATGGCCACCAAGGCCTGGCGCCACCAGGGCCTGGCCGGCCTGCGCCTGCTCCCGGCGAAGAGCAGCATGAGTAGGGGCGGTCGGGCGGAGTTCTGGTCACGGGAGAAAGAAATGACGGAGGGAGAAGGAACTGAAGAGAGAGGTTTCGGGAAAACAAAAATAGTCGTGGTGGCCTGCCCCTACGCGACTGCCTGGGCAAGGGCGCAAGGGAAGGGGCGACGTGGCCGCCACGGAGTTCGACACAAAGCCGCGTGTCCTCCTCGCTTCAGCAACAAGTCGACATAATATATATATATATATATATATATATATATATATATATATATATATATATATATATATATATATATATATATATATACTCTTTTGCAAAAATAGAAAAATAACCTATCTAGACATCATTAAAAATTGTGAAACTTTTTAGGTAGATTCTATAAATCATAAGTAACCCATTTTGTTTGGATCTGGCATCATAGCTATGGTAGATTTGAGATGAAAATTCTTCGCGGAATGATACTTTGGAGATTTCGAGTAAGCTGTTTGGCATCGAGATGCTCTCTAAACATTCAAAAGAAGATACCTAAATTCATGTTGTAAGAAGTACTAATTGATCAAGTGTTGAGATTTTGACTAAGGATTCTTTTGCAAAGTTGATCAAAACTAAGCTAAGTATGCTTTGGGACTAACTACACTTGATTAACATAACTAATTAAGGTACTTAGCTTAACTAAACATCTGGGATGTTACACCTACGCCCAAGGAACGCAAGCGCCGGGATAGGAGATGCGAAAAAACAAAGAGAGAGATAGAGAGAGAGGCGCGAAACTGCACGAGATCGCTCGACTCAGGCGCAAGAAGCAATAAGCAAGCAGGCCGGCCAAGAAAATCATGGGAGCATCTAGCTATCACTTCAGCAACACAAAAACATCTTGTCGCTGAAGCCCTTATGTCGAGGTAGCATCGAGAGGTTGGAGTGCGTGCATGCAAAAGAAAACAAAATTGATGACATCAGCCACATGAAACATTGATTGAAACTTAAAAAATCTATAAATCACAAACCAAACATCAAAATTGAATTCCGATCGCATCATTGGATTTCTGACAATAAAAACTTCGAAACAAGATCCCACTTGATTATATTTTGACAAACTTTTTTATTCATATTTTTAATTGTAGTTATTGTGACAACCCGCCTAGGAAAATACCGTACTATCACCTAAATCAACCCACTTTGGTCATTAAGAAATAATAAATTATCATCCGGTCGTTAGTTGCCGGGTTAACGCCCGGTAAATCACTTATATAGCAACAAGGATCGACATATATGCATTAAAACTCACACGAAGGCGAGTCCAGAGATACAACATAATTAACAACAGAAAATTCACCCCAAAGGGTTTAATTATTACAAAACGAAGTCTTTGACATGATAACGCAGTTCAGAGTTTTAAAACAGCGGAATTAAACTAAGCGGAAAGCGAGAACACCACGGGAGGCCAGCCATGATGCCTTCATTCATCGTCCTCCACCCACTCCAAGTCCCAGCCGAGCGGGATCTCTCTGGGCCACACATCACCAAAGGCATTACCTGGAGCAACATATTATAGCAAGGCTGAGTATACTAATACTCAGCAAGACTTACCCGTTGGTGATAACTACTTCACCAACTCTAGACATGGAAGGCATTTTGGGCCACTGGGTTTCTTTCGGTTTGAGAGGCCATGAAGGCCTCCGACGGCATCATGGGCGGCGGCGGCGGCAGGTCGCTGCTACAAGTCGCTCCGAACCCGTTGGGAGAGCTGCGCGTGGGTCCCACCATCTGAAATGCAAGCCTTTATTAGACACATAGCCAAAATCTTACTCAGAAATGATGACAAGTGCAATCATGCATGACAATAGCTCCTTTGCATTCACACGATGATGGCAGCAACAGTGTTAAGATATCACGTAGCCAAAATTTGATTAGTAGGATCATTCTTCAACACAGTTAGAAGATACGACAACTCAAGTGCCTCTAGCTGGCTTTCCATCTCTCGGCGAATATTTATTTCGCGTGCCCAGAGAAGGCAATGTGCGGAAAGTCACCTAGTTGTTTTGGCAATCGACCGACACTCACTGAAAACATCGTAGTTCTCTCATTACTTATGCAAAAATGCTGAGTCTTGGCGAGTGCGATTATTGTAACATTTTGTTCCAATTTGGTGATCAATACGTAACAAGATTCCAACAACTTGGTTGAACAAATCGAACTCAACTCGAATCACCATATGCTTAGGCATTCTTGATTACAACATGATGGATCAAGGGTCCAAAGACACTACAAGACTCAAATCTGAAAACATTGTGATACAACAGGGTTACAATGCAGTCACACTGCACGAAAGCATACTCTTAAGCTAACTATCACAATCATCCCGAAGGTGACACCTAGGAGCACAATTCTTTTTATTGTCGTGCTCTGGCAACCTAGTTTCCTACTGAAGCACCACTACTAGCAGGTGAAGCTGGTGGGGTCGGTAACGGTGGTCCATCCTGACTCGTCTGATCCAGACTCGACTGTCCCTGCTGCTCCTCTGGAGGTGCCCGCACTGGAGGTAGCAGATGTAAGGCCACTATGGCCTGCAGGGCTGCAGCTTGCACCTCGGCCTTCTCAACCTGCTGCTGCATATCGGCAATGTTCTGTAACAGCGTCAATCTCTCAATCTCGTGAGCATCGGCATCCCCCTCGAGGTTATGAACCTCCGCCTCGAGATCCACGATCCTCTAAAGACGGTCACCTCTCTCTAACTCTAACTGGAATCTCCTGGCACGTAGCCGGTCATTCTCCTGCTGCATCTGGGAGCTGAAAGTGGCTGCCAATCCCGCCTAGCTGCCTCCAAACGCTGCCCGATGATTGCTGCGGTGTTGTAACGTAGCCCCTGAAGTGTGAACACGACGTTGAGACAACGTGCCAGCGTCTGAGTGACATCCAGTGGCTCGGCTAACAACAACAGCTCCCGGAGGTGATCCATACGATCCAGCCACGCCGGATCGTGAGGACTCACAGCGGGGAACAACCCGAACGGAGAGAGAGCCACCACTGTAGGGTTGTGGTCACAGAAGTCCGTCAACACCCGAAGAGCGGCTGACCCGACAGTCTCGTGGGTATTAAAACCCCAGTAAACAAAGCTCAAGTCGAACCAGTCGGCGTGGTCCGCGTGTGGTAGCAGAGTGACGATTACCCTGCAACGGGGAACGCCAAAGCGCTCAAACTCAGACACCTCGTAAGTCGGTGGAGTGGTGTAGCCAGCAGCGCTGAGTGCTTCCCATGCAAGGCGTGGAAAACCCTCCTAGTGCAACCCGTTGGTACTGATCGTACCGTCAGCATTGAACTCGTGAAACACAGGGAAAGCCATATGTACAAAAATGTAATACATGTCAGGTCTTAAAGAGAACTACATGTCAAATGGTGAAGTTCTGGCAGCTGTGAATTAAAATTCATAACTAAAAATCCAGAACCCCATAAATTCCCCAAATTTTTCCGGCTACTCCGTATGGTTCTTCTACACACTTTTGGAATTCAAAGGTTGAGCTATATCAAAAGAAACAAGGTGGAAGGATGCAAGGTCTAGGTGCTGATT
Source organism: Cenchrus americanus (assembly GCA_947561735.1). Classification (NCBI taxonomy): domain Eukaryota; kingdom Viridiplantae; phylum Streptophyta; class Magnoliopsida; order Poales; family Poaceae; genus Cenchrus; species Cenchrus americanus. The sequence continues at coordinate 75,571,508 of OX387245.1, read as the reverse complement.
CGTAAAAATAGCAAAGCCTAGGTTCCCTTAGAAAGGTGCAACACAAGGTTGAGAGAAGCTATGATCGAAAATTTTTGCGAGCAAAAACTAGATGGGGTATGGAGCAACTTTTGTTTAACAACCGATTTTAATTATTTCCTAGAACGTGTTGTAAAACAAGACGAACAAGATTTTACAAAATTTTGGGCATCATAACACCAAGCTTGAGAGGTACTCTAGTTTATAGAAAACACACACTAACAAAATATTCCTTAGAGAGCATATGGAAGTTTTGTTTTGGGTCCATTTTTCTTGTTTCGATTTTTAACATGCATGCAAGACGTCCTATTCGACCTCACATGGCAATCCAGCCAAAAATCGAAGTTAGTGCCGGTGGTAAGGCTTTTATTCATCTCTCCCTATAATATCTAGTCGTGAGCTACTCGGTACTCACTTAGCGGCTAACGAAGCGTTGTTATGTACCTGCAGAAAACGAACCTTCCGTACCAGTGAGGACCAGGAGTGTCCCGGTGGTCGGTGCATGACCGTTCCTCAGTGATGAGTGATTGACAACGGGTGTTGGACTGACTCTTGGCTCAGTGCGTAGGTGTAGGCTGTGGCCTAGTTCGCGTTGTTGTAGGTGAAGAACGGGCGCGAAAGGTCTTCAGCCTTGAGGGGCCTCCGGGAGATGGAGAGACAAGTAGGCTCGGTTCGAGGGACCCGGTGGACGGCGGGACTAGGTGCGGGCGACATGGTGGCGAGACGAGCAAGACGAAGTCATGGACGATCGAGCCGGTGCACGGTGGCGGTCGAGTCAAGAGGCTTGGCGGGAGGCCGGGCCGAGCACGCGGGGGTTTGGTGGTTTGCCCACAAAACCATCGGAGGACGGTTTCTTGGTTTGGGCCTCAAAACCAAGTCCGAAGGCCCAACACGACGGAGACGGGATCCGGGCGTGTCGGGAAGCTTCGAAGCGGAGGACACGCGGCGGGATCGCATGGCTTGCGTCAGGAGGACGCGGGGTGCGGCGAAGGCGTGGCCGTCCGATGGCAAGACCCACAAACATTACATAAATGCCCCTGTGTGGGTTGTATCACCAGTAGTTGAGTTAGGGGTAGTCGAGTCATTTCCCATACCGGCGGGACCCGATATATAAGCCATGAGTGTGTGTGGATGGGGCTCTCTCTCCGCGACTTAGGGTTTCATTTCCCCCTCCCATTTCTCATTTTCCTGGACTATTTTCTTCTCCATTTTCTCTAGGCTAGCATGAGAGCTTCATGAGAGATTTGTTGAGAGGGATGGATGCTTGGGCGACACGCTAGACCTTGTGAATCTTTCCTGGTTTGTATAGAAGATTCGGAGTTGTGTTTTTCGTGGTCTTTTTGTGCTTGTTTTCATGCTTTTTTTCTCTTTGCGATTCCGCTGATTTGAGTGGGTTTCTCCCCGGATTTCTTTGAGGGAAACATGGATGGATGTCTCGTGCATCTTTGGGATTGATCTTGTGCCCTCAAACACCGGGAAACCACTTCGATTCAAGGATTTTAGGTCAGAGCTCTAGTTTTTGGTGGTGTTCAAAAGATCCGTGATTCCCGGTGATTTACGAAGTTAGGAGGCGAAATTTTCTGGGTATAGCATCCTTGGTTGACGCTTTTCATGTCCCCAAACTCTTGTCTCAACAGCTTCTACCGTTTGAGAGATCCGATGATGGATTGGAGGTGTTGACCTTCGAGGTCGAGCAGTTTTCTGCTCTGTCCGCAAGGTGCGGACGGTCCGCGAGCGTGTGGCGGATGGTCCGCGGCCTGGCTGTTCGTCGCGTGTTCTTTGTGTTCTTGCTCGGCTTCGCTTTCAGTCCGTTGTGTTTTCGAGTTTTTGTTGGGAGGAGTTTCGGACGGTCCGCGTGTGCAGGGCGGACAGTCCGCGGGTGCCTGGCGGACAGTCCGCGTGCTCCCCGCGGACGGTCCGTTTTTGGGGTTCGCTTCTGGAGGTTCTGTTGGCTTTAACGGATAGTCCGCGGCCCAGGCTGGACGGTCTGCCGTACCCGTGCGGACAGTCCGCGGTACGCAACCGGACGATCCGCGTGACCTGTGCGGACAGTCCGCCCCTCCTGGTCGGACGGTCCGCCAGAGCCTGGGTGCTTTGCTCTTTGGTTTGATTCCTTCCTTCCTTCTTTCGTGCTTCCGCGTGTTCTTCAAGTAATCGTTCCTAAGACTTGAAGTTGAACCATAACCTTGTTCTCTTGGCAGTTGGTGTGTGATTCGATCCATCGCTCGTGTGTGACCGGGATTTGTCTAGGGTATAGGCCGGGTTCTTTGAGAAGAATTTTTACCGGCACCTATTCACTCCCCCCTCTGTAGTCGCCATCCGATCCTTCAATTGGTATCAGAGCTTGGTGCCGGATTCTTTTTGACTTTGACAAGTCTTGAATCCTAAGATGGCGTACGTTGAGCGGGGCGGTCCGCCGCACTTCGATGGGAAGGGTTACCACAAGTGGGCGGCCCGAATAATGATCTTTCTTCGTGGCAAGTTGTTGGATTTCATTATGCTTGACAAGACCTATGCTATTCCAGCAAACATCCATACTCTTATGGTGACCGATGCCGGTGCTAAGGCCAATTATGAGGCAAATGCAAAAGCCGTTGATCACTTGGTCTGAAGCTTGTGTGATCCTGAGTTTGAGCGTGTTCGCCATTTGAATCTTGCTTGGCAAATTTGGGAGAAGTTGTTGGTTGCTCACGGTGGTGATAACCATGTGAAGGCTCGCCTCTTTGTTTCTTACCGGATGCAATATGCGAACCTTACTCAACTCCCCGGTGAGGACATTGATGCGATGTTTCAGAGGTTCACCGCCATCGTGAACAACATGAAGGCCAATGTTGAGGATTTTCCTTACACTAAGCATGATCAAGCTTTGAAGCTCTTGCATATCTTGGACCCAAATGTTCGGGGTGCTAAGGTTGAGGCCATCAAGGAGTCCAGGCAATATTTGACCATTGAGTTGGATGACCTCTTTTCTAAGCTCAAGTCGGCTAAGGTTGACAGGAAGTTGCAATCCAAGTATGAGGGCTCGACTGATCATAGTCTTGCTCTTGTGGGCGGATCAAAGGGCAAAACTAACCCTTCCCGTCGACAGTTTTCCTTGTCTTCTCTTATGTCTATTCCAGATGAGGAGTTTGATGTGCTGGGCGAGGAGGAGCTGGCCTTGCTCTCAAGGAGGTTTGATCGACTACATGAGAGCCGGAGGAATGCAAGGTGGAGCTCGGGGACATGCTACAAGTGTGGCAAGCATGGACACTTCATCGCCGAGTGCCCGGAAGCGGAGGAGAACAAGTACAAGATGAGCGAGTACAAGGCACACCCGAGGCGTGAAGACAAGTACTCCTCCAAGGGCAAGCACTTCAGCAAGTCCAAGAGCAAGGACAAGGACAAGCGGCGACCGAGCAAGGGCGGCTACAAGAAGGACAAGGCAAGAGCCATGGTGGCCGGTGCAAGAGACATCGACTCAAGCTCAAGCGATGCGCAATCAAGCTCAAGCAGTGAAGATGAAGACGCCGGGAGGTGCAAGGGCAAGAAGAATGCAAGCCGGAACCTCAGTGGATTGAGCTGTGTTGCACTTGGAGGCTTTTGTGGCATGGCTCATAGCTCAAGCAGCAAGAAGAGCGAGAAAGAAGACACCGACTCCGACTCAGAGGATGAGGTAAACCGTGACCCCGACTCTTTGCTTGCTGATATCACTAGGTTGAATGGCTTGATTGACAACCGTGATAGTGTGCTAAGAGATGCCAAAAAGATGAGGAAAGAACTTAGGGCTCAACTTGAGAATGCTAGTGAGAAAGTAGGAGAGTTAGAGTCGAAATTGCTTGAATTGAAACTTGGGAATGACTCTTGGAAACTTGCTCCTACCATTTCTGATGATGTTGAATGTCCTGAATGTGATGCATGGTTGAATGAGATCAAGTTGCTTAATGAAAAGAATGCTTCCACTTTGGCTAAACTAGATGCTCTTAGGACTGAGTATGATGAGCTTAAGACGAGACCCACTTTGCTTGGTGCTTGTAAATCATGTCCTACTATGCATGCTAAGCTTGTTGATGCTCGTTCTACCATTAGCACTTTGGAAGCTTCTTTGAAATCTCCTGTTGTCAATGCATGCACTATTTTTGATGAAGTTACCTTGCGCAATCTTGAACTTACTTCCCGTTTGAATGTCATCTATGAGGAGAATGATTATTTGAGGAAGGTGTTGGGTTGGTTGTTTGGGCAGGAACCTCAATTGAAAATCATGATTGAGGAGTTGAAGAGAGCGGATGGTCGTGGTTTGGGTTTTGAGAAGTTGGGCGAGAAAGTGGGAGAGAACAGTGGGGAGAGTGTGTATGAGAAGTGTGTTGAGTCTAACCCCGAGTTTGAGGTGATCGGAGACATCCAAGTTCCACTTCCAAAAGCACCCAAGAACTCTTTCACACCAAAGCCCAACCACCTTTGCAACAAGCTTGACACAACCCAAGATCCACCCAAATTCCCACCTAAAACAAATAACTTCCAGAAACCGGTGAAGTTTGTAAGTGAAGGGTGAGAAACCTAGAGAGAAGCCAGAGCCAAAACCAAAACCCATCCCCTTCAGGTGTGAGTATTGTGGCAAGGAGAGACATCTAGCAGAGTTTTGCTACAAGAGGAATAGGGATGAGAGGCTTGCTAGGGAGCAAGCAAACCAGGACAGGTATCGCCAGTCTCATGGTATTCCTGAGCCTAGAGTGCCACTTCCACGGGGTGTGGGAAGTGTGAGGAGTGTTGGTAGAGTTGGAGCTCAGGGTGGTAGGTTCCCACAGAGAGGTGGTGGTGAGAGGTTTGATAGGAGAGATGATGGTGTGCGTGCTGGTGAGAGGATTGGTCGGGCTCGTGGTGGTTTTGCTGGACGTCCCCCTACTCATCCTCAATACGGGTTTAGGGGAGATGATCGCAGCTCTGGGTTCCAGAGGAACTACGGACCACGTTTTCCCCCTCGTGGCGCTCGTACTCCTTCCATGGGACATGGGAAGTTTGGTGGAAAGGGAATGGTGTTTGCTAACCCCTCTTTTGAGCAGATGGCTCGACACTGGTTTAACTTTCTTTGTGCTAACCCCAGTGTCGAGTCGCTAGCACATTCTCGTTCTTGTTTCTGACTACAGGCAGGAGGCTTGGAGAACATTTGGTTGATCGACTCTGGATGTTCCCGACACATGACCGGAGACAAGAAGTGGTTCTCCAGCCTCACCCTAGTGAAGGAAAAGATGTACATCACTTTTGGGGATAACAGACGAGGAAGGGTGATTTCTGAGGGTGTGGTGCATGTGAGTGAAAACGTAACGTTGAAGGGAGTTGCTCTTGTGAAGTCTTTGTGTTTCAATTTGCTTTCGGTTTCTTAGTTGCTTGATGAGGGCTTTGAGGTGCGTTTCAAGTCTGGTGAGTCTCGTTTGCTGGATTCTCGAGGTGATCTTGTTTGTATGATCATTCCCGAGGGTCAGATTTTCAGGCCTGATTTCTCTCGTTCTTTGGGTCCTGCTCGCTGTTTGATGGCCGGTCCTTCTTCTAATTTGTGGAAATGGCATGGGCGGTTGGGTCACTTGAGCTTTGATTTGGTTTCCCACTTGAGTGGTCTTGACCATGTCCGAGGATTGCCTAAGTTGAAGTTTGAGAAGGATTTGGTTTGTGCTCTGTGTAGGCATGGCAAGATGGTAGCCACTCCCCATCCACCCCTGACCGATGTCATGACCGAGCGTCCGACAGAGCTGTTGCATATGGATCTTGTTGGGCCAGCTCGAGTTCGCTCGGTGGGTGGGAAGTGGTATGTCCTTGTTGTGGTGGGCGATTACTCTCGCTATGCCTGGGTGTTTTTCTTGGAAGACAAGAGTGAGACATTTGGTTTTGTTCGAGATCTGATCGTGAGGTTGAAAAACGAGAGGCATGGGAATGCCATTCGAGCTATCCGTAGTGATAATGGCTCAGAGTTCAAGAACTCTCGTTTTGATGCCTTCTGTCGTGATCTAGGTCTTGAACTTCAGTATTCGACCCCTTATGTGCCCCCTCAAAATGGAGTTGTGGAAAGGAAAAATCGGACTCTTTGTGAGATGGCTAGGACGATGCTCGATGAGCACAGGACTCCTAGGAGGTATTGGGCTGAGGCGGTCAATACGGCTTGTCATGTCTCTAACATGATTTTATTGCGAGCTTTCAAGAGGAAGACCTGTTATGAGCTTATGCATGGTCGGGTACCCAAGGTGAGTCATTTCTGAGTCTTTGGCTGCAAGTGCTTTATTCTTAAGGAGGGAAAACTCGACAAGTTTGAGGCTAGGTCTAGTGATGGGATTTTCTTTGGTTATGCTAACTATTCTAGAGCCTATAGATTGCTTAACCTTGAGACTAACAAAATCATGGAGACTTGCGAGGTAACCTTCGATGAGACAATGCCATGTACCTCTCTTGGCTTTAAATGTGCAGGTGATGAAGAGATGGCCGAGGACCTCTTTGAAGACGAGAAGGATGAAGCTAGAGATGATGATGGAGAGAACCATGCGGCTGAAGCTGATTGTGTACCCACTACTTCCCCTACGACAACTACGGAGGGTGGACCGTCTACTTCATGGACAATGACGGTGCGACAAGAGGAGCAGGCGAGGGAAGCTGAAGTTGAGGGGGAGGTAGTCTCGAGGCGTGAGGCTCCCCGGCGGATTCAAGAAGTACATCCCCTATCGAAGATCATTTGGAACATCGACGAACATTGTGACGCCCCAGGTTTTTAATTACCGTCATTAACGCTAATGACCGATTCAGCCGTGTCAAACCGGTCAAACACCGGTCAAACCAAGGTCAACCTGGGTCATCACCTCGAAAACCTCACCAATGAACCCCAATGAACCCCTTGACCAAGTCTACACACACCGGTGGTGGACCCTTGGTCAAAGGCACGGTCGAAACCGGCTTAACCGTTGATGTCAGCGAATGTCGTTCGGAACTTTTGCCGCGTTCTCCAAAATTCACATAAACGCTCTAAAATCTACCTTTATGAAAGTTGTCCATCTTGTTGAGGGACACAACTTTCATGTAGATTGGCATTTCAAATTTTGGGTGGAAATTGGTGAAAAACTCGATCGACTGACAGTACCTCCTGTGCACAGAGACAGGCCGGCATTCAAAGTTGGCACGACGTTCCTGCAAAATCCGTTGAGAAAAACACTATATGGCCTTTGTGAAAGTTGTAGGGGGTAGTTAGATCTACAACTTTCCTATTCATTGTTTTGTGCACTTGTATTCCAGTTTTGGGAGAAAATTGTGTTCGAAGTGGCTCGGTCCCCGAAACGTGCGGCGCCGGAGCGAGGCCGCGCCGCGCGTCGCGCGCGCCGGCGCGCGCGGGCCGCCGCCGTCTCGGTGTCCGGTTCCGTCGACGCGTGTTCCCGAGGTAGGCCGCGCCTTACCGAGGCTGCTACGCGCCTCCCGAGGCCTTGGACACCGGGAACGCTTTGAGCCCCGAGGTGCCATGCAACCCGCTACGGACCGGCGGTCCTTTCCCTGTCGTCCCGCGTGCGCGCGCCCCAAGGCGCTCCCGTCCATCCACTGGTCGCTAGGAGGCTCGCACGTCGCTATATAGGCGCAGCTGCCCCTTCGCCCGACGCGCAGACCCCCCAACGCGGACCGTGCCGCCCGACCGGCTTCCTTGCGCCCGGCCGCGGCGGCTCCGGTTGCGGGTCGGTCGCAAGCCAAATTAACACGTCCTTCGCCTCCCCTAGCACCTACGGGAGACTACCAAGACGCTCCGTCGGGTTGCCCCCGCCTCATCCTCGCCGGAGCCGGGCGCGCCGCGGGCGGCCGCGGTTGCGCGCCGCCAAGCGGCTCCGCCGAGACCACCACCCCCCCGGCCAAGCGCCCAAACCGAGTCTCCGTAGCCCCTAGACCCTACCACCATCCTTCCCCGGCCAAAACTCCGGCGAGCCTCGCCGGATTTTACTCCACCACGCCGGCCGGCCGCCTAGGGGCCACATTGCAAAAGAAGATTTCTTTCCGAGGGCCTCCCCGCATAAGGGTAACTCCAATAGTATTTGTGATTTGGCTGTTTCTTGTAAATTGCATAGAAAATCATAGAAAAATCAGCAAAATGCAAAACCAATTTAGCTGGATTCATGGTGAATTATACTACAACTTTTGTTATTCTTGCCTGAGCTAGTTCCTTATAGTTTTTGCATGAAAAATACAAATGTGAAAAACCTAGATCTGCAATATCTCAAAAACCTTACATCCTCTGTAGCTAATTTTTGGATATGTTGTGTGTGAGGTCGTGTCTAGCTCCTAGGCCAAACATTACACAAAGTTATGATGTAAATATTTTTTATAAAAATGTTTTTCCTTTTCTGCCAGATCTGCATAAATAATGTTTCTAGTTAAAAATAATTAGGTTTTTGCAACGAACTTTTGCACACTGTCTTTTAATGCGAAAACACACCTCTGGTGAATTAATCACAATTTTATAACTAACAGAAATAATTATTCTTGAATTATTCTTGATTTTCTTTGAAAATGCACAACTCAAGTTTCATAATAGTTCTAGGTGTATGTGCTGCACCACTAGGCTAGTTTTGGACCATATAACATGTGTGAGAAAGTTTGGATCATTTTGTTGAGTAATTAGTTTTGTGTGCATTTACCTTGTCCATCTAGTTAGCTTTTGTCTTTTTCAAAAATAATTAATTTATAGCTATCCAAAGCGTGCATGTGTGTCCAGTGGCTTGTTATAGATATTTAAAGTGTCATTAATTTTATTAATTAATTTTATGAATTAAAGCATTGGAAGTAATTAAGGCTTAATAGGCATTAAATGGAAAAAATCACCAAACCACCCTTACTAAAACTTGTGTGTGGTTGCAAACCTTGTTAAAAGGTTAAATGCACCCACCCACTACTGTTTGTGAAGTTGAATTAAATTATTTACATATATATGTACACAGTCACTATCAAAAAGAATATGTAGTAAAGAATTGCAAATTGTTCCTTTTTGGAAGAGTATGCTAAATGTATTCTTATCTAGGTGAATGTGTCCAACTAATACATCCCTTGATTGTCATTTATGGTTTGTGGTTAATTAAATTAAAAACCGTCGAATAAATCCTGCATTTGCATCTTCGTGTAGATCTTCCCGCCAGTAGGCGTACGCTCGTGCCGGAAGGAGGAGACGAAGGTGCCGACAAAGAGCTGTCGTGCGTGGACATAGCTCAAGACCTGGACCCAAGTCCAGAAGGGCCCAAGGCCAACCTTGCAAGCCAAGGCAAGCTCCGGATCATTAACCCCGTCTTTTAAAATTATGCAATTATGTTTGCTTCGATTGTGCATTTACGTTTCAGGAGTTGAATTGAAACCCTAGATGCATGAACCTTAGGTACCTATGCTCTATCATTAGTATGCTAGGTCGATAGCTGCTATGCTATAGGCCCCGATAGAAGTCGAGTGATGTTCGTCACTCGTGAGATTAGGTTCCTAGATAGGAATCATAAGATCTTTATAAATGGATTGCTCATGTGGTAAGAGCATGGGATTGGGCTCCGGTCCAGTGGCTTTCGTGGGCTAAGCTTTTGAACATACTAAACATTCGCCGGGTATGGGACCCGTAAGCCTAGTACCTTAATGAGGCGGCGAGGGATCCTACTATTACTACTCTTGAGAAATCTCCTAACCGGCTAGCTACCGGGAAGGGTGGTGTATGGTGACTCCGGGTATCTCGCGGGGTATGCCGAATAGCCTGCACCAGGGACTGTAAGATTCGATCCCAACCCGAAGACTTTTGGAAATGACCTGGGAAAGTTGTCCTTTCGGGGGCAGCCTACCGTGTGTTTGGGTTTACCTTGCAAGGTTTAAATCAATCGATTGTCGGCCTCTCACCGTTATCCGAGACTGCTTAATCAACTGGCCTTGATATCCCATAACGATGGAACTCGAGGAATATTGTTGTATGAATTAATTGCTTATCCAATTCTTGATTGAATTAGATGGCACATTTAGAAATGGTAATCAACTAGAACTTGTGCTAAAATATTGAAAGTAAGGATCTACTTTTAGTAGTTGTTCAGCAAAAGAAACTCCACCGGCCAAAAGCCTTTTATGTCTAGAGTTTGGTGATGTAGTTATCACCCGACGGTTAAGTCTTGCTGAGTATTAGTATACTCAGCCTTGCTTTAAAATTTTTGTTGCAGGTGTGATTGACCGGATGGGTGACGACAAGTGATGACATCACGGATGGCCTCCTGTGATGTCTACCGTTGCGCTAGTTTAATCTATTTCCGCTGTTTTCGAACTCTGAACCTTTACTCCATGTCAGGAACAATGGTTTGTAATAAAATGTTTAATTCATGTTGTACTCTGGACTCGCCTTCGCGTGAGTTTTAATGCATGTGTCGATCCTCTGTTCGATGTCCAAGTGATTTACCGGGAGTTAACCCGGCAACTAACAACAGGATGATACTTTACTATTGCTTAGTGACCAAAGTGGATCGGTCTTAGGCGATAGTACGGTATTTTCCTGGGCGGGTTGTCACAGCTGGTATCAGAGCGACTGCATGCACCAGAGCTTAATTAACAACCTTAATCACTAGTTTTTGAATAAAACTTGCCAAGATCTGTTGTATTTACAAAATGCGTTGGTTCGTTAAGGATAAACTAGACCGAGAGGCCCTAGAGGGAATTTTTGGTTTCTTTCAGGTGGCTTATTAATCTATGGTTTATTTTGCTAACTTCCAGCATATTTACTTTGTGTCAGACTTACTTTCTTGCACAACCAAACTAGATGAGCCACGTGTTTTATACGTGCGCTGTTCCGCATCACGGGAATTGCGAGGGTTGATGGAGTGATCCATTCCACAGATCCCATCTTCGCGTCTGGTTATGAGTTGTGTGCCGCACGTGTTTCATACGTGTGCATTCCGCATGTCGATCATGCGAGGCAAGGATATACTCCATTCAAACGGAGGATGTCTGAGGTTGGACGCTGTCCATGCAGCGGCTTAACGCATGGATGCCGTTTCTATAGTGAACAGTAATGTGTGGGAACGCTTTCTTGAGTGCTGGCATTAAAGGTTCATTGTGTTCTGTGATCTTCTACAGGTACCCTAACCTCGTTTCGTAAGTCGATAAGTAAGCATCGACTAGATCTCGACTAGTTATTATAGTGAGACACGTGTATGTGCCATGCCACCGGCGCTAACTCCGAGTTTTGGCTGAATGCCTTGTAAGGACGCATAGGACGTCTTGCATCATGCTAAAAGTCGTGGAAGAACCTAAACTGAACTCATGTCTGCTTCCGTGCTCTCCAAGGTAAAATAGTGATAGTGTGTTTTGTCCTGCCTAGCCTCTCAAGTGTAGATGTGTTGTTGTGCTTAAATTTATTAGAGTCGTTGCTTAGATTGCTGTTCTTGTCCCAGAATCCTTAATCTAGGTGATCTCAACCAAAGTTGCTCCACGTCTAATCTAGTTCCTGCCGCAAAAGCTCGTGACCATAGCTTTCGGCTATCTCAAGTTATGCTCGGTAGTCAACCCTTGTTTTGACATCTCCCTAGAACCTTTTGAAATCTTGCTTGGTTAGGCACCTTCCCTAATCTTCTAGCTCAACCTTGCACACCCAACTTGAGTCTCATAACCTTGCTAAGTTACTCCGCAAATTTGAGAAGTGTTGGACTCTGGTTCAAGTTCGGAAGTCCGATTTCCGATTGTCAGACCTTGTATCATTTGCTATGCCTGCTCGTTCGAGTTCAGCATATGTTAGATCTTGGTATACATAATGACCCCATACCTTAACTCTATCTGTATTTGTGGATCGAGTTACCTTTGTACACTCGCACCCGACTGATTCTCACTTTTTTCGTTATGTCCAGATGGACAACGCTGGCTCTACGTCGGCTGATGTGGAATCATGAACTCTCGTGCACTACCTCGAGGAGGGTGGATTTCCTGCACTTTTGTGGGACACCCTGAAGGACTTTGGGTACACCATTTACCCAGAGTACTCGACACGTGAGGTCATGACCACAGGCCAACTCCTTTGTTGTGAAGTGAAGGTGAAGATTTCAGTGTGCCCGACCAATCCTGCTTGGGAAGAGTGGGAGTGTATGGCACACGGAAGAAACTTGTTCGACACGGTGCAGAAGGCTGCTCTTGAGGCACTCAAAACTTTCTGTGGGAAGCACCATGCCGAGGTAGTCAACTCTACAGCCAAAGTAATTCCGGTACCCGAGCGACACATTGCACCGGGTGGTGAACGAGAAACTATCCTTCCAGCCCAGAGCGACTCTCACTATAGCCCTGATCTTGTCACCTCAGTCCGCTTCTCAGAAGCCATGTACGACACCTACCGACGGATAGTGGGAGAAAGCGTATTCTATAGACACCAAATCTATAGATACAAAGTTAAGGAAGTGGAGTGTTCAGCTCAAGCGTTGAAGGAAGCCCGAGCAATGATAGCTACTCTTAAGAAGGAAAGACGCAAGGACAAGGCAAAGATACAAGAGTTAATGGAGATCATACATGAGCAGAATTTCTTGTTGCAGCATAACATTCAGTATATGCTTGAACTAGAAAATCAACTTGAAGCTCTAGCCGTTCCACCCCCAGAACCTGTCATTCCTGGACCAGCACAAGAAGAAGATGTTGAAGATATCCAAGGTGAATCTGGAATTGAGTCTGGACCTGAGTCACCGTAGACTTTCAGCGTGGAAGATCCCACCCTTGGAAGTTGGTCCGTGGGAAATAAAATTCTGAGTCGTAGGAGTGTAGTTTATGTAAGGACCCCTAGTGCGCAATAACCACGTTGGTTAACTATTGCGGTTAGTTGAACTAGGAACCTTGTCGTTGCAGCTAGTCTGCATTGTAGTTCCAAATGTTGTTTGGTAATTCTGAAAACCCTCATCAATGTAATGCCTTGATTAAACATCTCTTTCCGTAATGATCTTTGTCGGTATTATTTATGCTAGTTGTGAACCGTCAAGTTCTGTGCTCCACGAACTTTGTGTCAATCAAGAATCCAATAGATCCATTAGTCCTGAACTTATTCTCTTAGTCCTGCTCACAACCTCGTGTTTTAAAGTAAAAATGTTGCTTTTGAGCATGCACTGCATAGCATCTGCATTTGGGAAGCATGGGTATACTAATGTGCATTCACATGAAAACTCCGTACTTCTGCCTTACCTCTCTGGATTGGTGATGTTGTTACCCCATAGCCAAAGGTGCCGCGACGGAACCTAGGGTATCGTGTGTGCTGCAGCCACCCGACTGCCACTAGGAGCGCACTAAGGTATCTTGGTTGTGAGATAGCAACTCGTCACACAGATCCTCTCCCTACTTTTGATTGCCCTTGCAATCACTAACGCATATGGGTAACCGAGTCATTCTAACGTGCATCATGAGCACCATACCGCACAAGCATGTGCATCACATCGACTTTGAAAATTATTGCACTTTAAAAACAATGAGTTGTCAAAACCCCAAAATTGCGAAATAAGTAAAGGTGTGAGCAAGCCTATTCCGAAGTTTCCGCATAAAGTCATTATCCATACAAGAAATTATGAAGCTCTTCTATTAGCCATTCTTTTCTTCGTAGTGATCTTTTGGAAATCCCTGTCGACTCGGCCTCATGCCGCCAATCTCGACATCCTTATAGCGTAAATTCCTTCTCCTGCTTGCCAAGTGGAAGCATTAGACGTAGCAATTCTCTTGAGCAGTCAAGGTTCTCGAATAATCAATGTGGAGAAGTCATCCATCGTGTATTCGTTCTTGGTCCGTGCTCATAACCTTCAAATCTTCCGAATCGAGCAAGGAAGTACACCCAGGATCAATCGAAGCTTTTTGCTACACTTCTCTTTGTTGCTATCGCGAACGTAACAGCGTTGCACACTGAGCTTTTCTCATGCCTCTCCCCAACGTGATCAACTCCATAGACCGTTGGACCTCATCTGCGTCAGTGTAACAACCGTGCGACGCTATGACGTCACTCCGCCATCTTTTTCCGCAACCGTATGCACGACGCTAAGGCCTCACGGTTAACCACTGCCAAGCTTCGTGTCGTCTACGCCAGATACCCGGCTGGTTAAATGACCGTTACGGCCCCGCAGCGGTTGTATAAGGAAACCCTTTACCAGAGCCGCCGATGCGAAAGCTCCATTTCCATCCTAGCTCGGCATTATCACTGTTCTTGTTCTTCTTCCAGCCAGCCTTGGCCACTTTGCCACTAGAGCATCTCTCCCATCTATTTCATTCTTTCCGAGCAAGCTGTTCTCCGTATTCGTCTCCAACAACGAGAGAAAGCTCGGAGTAAACCAAAAGCAGAAATCAATCCAAGCTGCCACCCATGACTCTGTCTTCGGAAGAGCTCGAGTCGTTTCGCTAGACATTGTTAGGGATGTACCTCTGTATCGTAGGAGGATTATGTCTGCTATTAGCTATGCATGTGCACATTCATCGTCCACTTCCTCATGAACGGCGATGAGGTAGTTAGAGAACACACCTTGTATCTTTTGTTCCAACTGCATTCCCGATCATGGGATGTGTGGACAAAGCTTTACCAATTTGATATTGTGACTGTTTGGATGTCCGGTTTGCATTGCTTACCGTGAACGTGTCTCGTAGAGTATGTCTGAATTATAAATTTCTGGGTGAGATTCTGAACATGTGCTAATTAGGAACTTAAATTTTCAGATGTTCAGACCGGCATGGAATAACCCCAATGGTTTTGATGCATCGGGTAGCGGTGATCTTATGCTACCGCCGCCCACGATGTTGACCGAAGCTTTCGTAGTAGCACATACCGAAGTGTTGTGCCAACTCCTGCAAGCACAACAACGGATGGCTCAACAACTACAACAAATGCCACCGATGCAACAGAAGATCCAATCTTCCAAGCCCTGTTCACCCAAAGTACCAACCCAGAGTGACATAAACGCCATTGTCAGCACAACTCAACTGTTGGAAGGGCAGAATTCCATGCTGAACTAGATGGTGTCCGATATCATCTAAGGACGTTATGAGAAACCATATCAGTATAGTTTGGCAGACAGTCTCTCTCAGCCCTTATCTACCTCTATGGTCGAACAAGCCCGTTTGTTTAATTTGTTGGAGGAGTATGTTAATCGAGACCAATCCCAAGTCTCCGACTCCATATTACCACCTTCTCGACTACCAATGGATCTTAGAGCAGAAGAGAAGGCGAACCGAGGCAACAAACGAGTATTATCTGAGATAGATGTAAGTGAGTGGCAAATTACCTGTACGGAGACTTGTCCGCATGAGGGCAAACGAAGATGTGACACCAGCAAGGCCACTCAACACCCCATTGGTAAAACACCTTCACGAGCCACGAAGTTAAAAAGGAAAAAGGAGAGGAAGAAGCTTCGCCTTATCAAGAAAGTCCAGCAACAAATTTCCAAGCCCGGAGATCTTCCATCCCGTTTGTGCTACCATTGTGGACAACCCGGGCATTTCATACGTGATTGCCCAAATCTCCCGCATCAGGATCAGAACCTCGGAGCAGCTAAGTGTGCTCACGGCAAGAACCCGATGTTTCAAGGAAAGCCAGACTGACTTAACTCTATGGGTAACACCTCTATCCCAGAACCACTTCCCCACTTCCTCTTGTAATTTCGAATCTCGGGATGAGATTCTTCTTAAGGGGGGTAGACTGTGACGCCCCAGGTTTTTAATTACCGTCATTAACGCTAATGACCGATTCAGACGAGTCAAACCGGTCAAACACCGGTCAAACCTAGGCCAACCTGGGTCGTCACCTCGAAATCCTCGCCAATGAACCCCAATGAACCCCTTGACCAAGTCTACACACACCCGTGGTGGACCCTTGGTCAAAGACACGGTCGAAACCGGCTTAACCGTTGACGTCAGTGAATGTTGTCCGGAACTTTTGCCGCGTTCTCCAAAATTCACATAAACACTACAAAATCTACCTTTATGAAAGTTGTCCATCTTGTTGAGGGACACAACTTTCATGTGGATTGGCATTTCAAATTTTGGGTGGAAATTGGTGAAAAACACGATCGACTGACAGTACCTCCTGTGCACAGAGACAGGCCGGCATTCAAAGTTGGCACGACGTTCCTGCAAAATCCGTTGAGAAAAACACTATATGGCCTTTGTGAAAGTTGTAGGGGTAGTTAGATCTACAACTTTCCTATTCATTGTGTTATGCACTTGTGTTCAAGTTTTGGGAGAAAATCGTGCTCGAAGTGGCTCAGTATGAAACGTGCAGCGCCAGAGCGAGGCCGCGCCGCGACGTCGCGCCCGGCCGCGCGCGCGCGCGCGCACCACGCCACGGGCCGCCGCCGCCTCGGTGTCCGGGTTCCGCCGCGCGTGTTCCCGAGGTAGGTCGCGACTTCCCGAGGCCGCTACGCGCCTTCCGAGGCCTTGGACGCCGGGAACGCTTCGAGCCCCGAGGTGCCGTGCAACCCGCTACGGACCGGCGGTCCTTTCCCTGTCGTCCGGCGTGCGCACGCCCCAAGGCACTCCCGTCCATCCACTGGTCGCTAGGAGTCTCGCACGTCGCTATATAGGCGCCGCTGCTCCTTCGCCCCGACGCACAGACTCCCCCAATGCAGACTGCGCCACCCGACTGGCGTCCTTGCGCCCGGCCGCGGCGAGCTCCGGTTGCGGGCGGTCGCAAGCCAAATTAACACGTCCTTCGCCTCCCCTAGCATCTACAGAGACTACCAAGCCGCTTCGTCCGTTGCCCCCGGCCTCATCCTCGCCGGAGCCGGCGCGCGCGGCCGGCCGCGGTTGCGCCGCCGCGCGGCTCTGCCGAGACCACCACCCCCCCGGCCAAGCGCCCAAACCGAGTCTCCGTAGCCCCTAGACCCTACCCCCATCCTTCCCCAGCGAAAACTCCGGCGAGCCTCGCCAGAGTTTACTCCACCGCGCCGGCCGGCCGCCCAGGGGCCACATTGCAAAAGAAGATTTCTTTCCCAGGGCCTCCCCGCAAAAGGGTAACTCCAATAGTATTTGTGATTTGGCTATTTCTTGTAAATTGCATAGAAAATCATAGAAAAATCAGAAAAATGCAAAACCAATTTTGTTGGATTCATGGTGAATTATCCTACAACTTCTGTTATTCTTGCCTGAGCTAGTTCCTGATAGTTTGTGCATGAAAAATACAAATGTGAAAAACCTAGATCTGCAATATCTCAAAAACCATAAATCCTCTGTAGCTAATTTTGGATATGTTGTGTGTTAAGTCATTACTAGATCCTATGCCAAAAATTGCACAAAGTTATGATGTAAATCTTTTTATAAAAATGTTTTTCCTTTTCTGCCAGATCTGCATAAATAATGTTTCTAGTTAAAAATAATTAGGTTTTTGCAACGAACTTTTGCACACTGTCTTTTAATGCCAAAACACACCTCTGGTGAATTAATCACAATTTTATAACTAACAGAAATAATTATTCTTGAATTATGCTTGATTTTCTTTGAATGTGTCTAACTAATACACCCCTTGATTGTCATTTATGGTTTGTGGTTAATTAAATTAAAAACCGTCGAATAAATCCTGCATTTGCATCTTCGTGTAGATCTTCCCGCCAGTAGGCGTACGCTCGTGCCGAAAGGAGGAGACGAAGGTGCCGACAAAGATCTGTCGTGCGTGGACATAGCTCATGACCTGGACCCAAGTCCAGAAGGGCCCAAGGCCAACCTTGCCAGCGAAGGCAAGCCCCGGATTATTAACCCCGTCTTTTAAAATTATGCAATTATGTTTGCTTCGATCATGCATTTACGTTTCAGGAGTTGAAACCCTAGATGCATGAATCTTAGGTACCTATGCTCTATCACTAGTATGCTAGGTCGATAGCTGCTATGCTATAGGACCCGATAGAAGTCGAGTGATGTTCATCACTCGCGAGATTAGGTTCCTAGATAGGAATCATAAGATCTTTATAAATGGATTGCTCATGTGGTAAGAGCATGGGATTGGGCTCCGGTCCAGTGGCCTTCGTGGGCTAAGCTTTTGAACATACTAAACATTCGCCGGGTATGGGACCGGTAAGCCTAGTACCTTAATGAGGTGGCAAGGGATCCTACTATTACTACTCTTGAGAAATCTCCTAACTGTCTAGCTACCGGGAAGGATGGTGTATGGTGACTCCGGGTATCTCGCGGGGTATGCCGGATAGCCTGCACCAGGGACTGTAAAATTCGATCCCAACCCGAAGACTTTTTGAAACGGCCTGGGAAAGTTGTCCTTTCGAGGGCAGCCTACCGTGTGTTTGGGTTTACCTTGCAAGGTTTAAATCAATCGATTGTCGGCCTCTGACCGTTATCCGAGATTGCTTAATCAACTGGCCATGATATCCCATAACGATGGAACTCGAGGAATATTGTTGTATGAATTAATTGCTTGTCCAATTCTTGATTGAATTAGATGGCACATTTAGAAATGGTAATCAACTAGAACTTGTGCTAAAAGATTGAAAGTAAGGATCTAGTTTAGTAGCTGTCCAGCAAAAGAAACTCCACCGGCCAAAAGCCTTTCATGTCTAGAGTTTGGTGATGTAGTTATCGCCCGACGGTTAAGTCTTGTTGAGTATTAGTATACTCAGCCTTGCTTTAAAATTGTTGTTGCAGGTGTGATTGACCGGATGGGTGACGACAAGTGATGACATCACGGATGGCCTGCTGTGATGTCTACCGTTGCGCTAGTTTAATCTATTTCCGCTGTTTTTCGAACTCTGAACCTTTACTCCATGTCAGGAACAATGGTTTGTAATAAAATGTTTAATTCATGTTGTACTCTGGACTCGCCTTCGCGTGAGTTTTAATGCATGTGTCGATCCTCTGTTCGATGTCCAAGTGATTTACCGGGCGTTAACCCGGCAACTAACGACAGGATGATACTTTACTATTGCTTAGTGACCAAAGTGGATCAGTCTTAGGCGATAGTACGGTATTTTCCTGGGCGGGTTGTCACAAACATACCACGTGGTCAAGGTCTAGAAATTCCTCTCATTTCGCTCATGCTGCATTTGTTGCCACCTTTGAGACAAGGACATTGGACACACTTTATCTGATGCAAACTGGGTCAAGTCTATGCATGAGGAGTTGGAAAATTTTGAGAGGAACCAGGTGTGGGAGTTAGTTGAACCACCTCCAAATTGCAATCCTATAGGAACCAAATGGGTTTGGAAGAACAAAAAGGGTGAGAATGGGATGGTTGTGAGGAACAAGTCCAGACTTGTTGCTCAGGGATATAGTCAGAAGGAGGGGATCAACTATGAGGAGACCTTTGCTCCTGTGGCCCGTCTTGAGGCAATTCGAATCCTTCTAGCCTTTGCCGTGGCTAAAGGGTTCAAGTTGTTTCAAATGGATGTGAAGAGTGCTTTTCTGAATGGGGTCATAGACGAGGAGGTGTATGTGAAGCAGCCACCGAGGTTTGAGAGTGAGAAGTATCCACACAGGGTGTACAGGTTGAAAAGGGCTCTATATGGGTTGAAACAGGCGCCCCGGGCTTGGTATGGGAGATTGAGAGGTTTTCTGTTGAGCAGAGGGTTCGTGATGGGTACTGTGGATAGGACCTTGTTTCTCCTCAAGCATGGGAATGACTTGTTGGCTCGTCACATAACCTTGTTGCCAAGTTTGCAGATGAGATGAGCAGGGAATTCGAGATGAGCATGATGGGCGAGTTGCAGTACTTTCTCGGGTTGCAGATCAAGCAAGTGAAGGATGGAACATTTGTACATCAGACCAAGTACACGAAAGACATGCTGAGGAAGTTCCAGATGCAAGATGTGAAGCCTGTGTCGACACCCATGGGGAGTACGGCTACTTTGGATGCGGACGAGGACGGAGAACCAGTGGACTAGCGGGAGTACAGGAGCATGATCGGCTCCCTCCTCTACCTGACGGCGACGAGGCCAGACATACAGTTCAGTGTGTGTCTGTGCGCTCGTTTTCAGGCATCACCGAGGACATCACATCGACAGCCCGTCAAGAGGATTTTCAGGTACCTACAGTCTGCCCCTGGTCTTGGCTTTTGGTATTCTTCCTCCTCGACTCTTTCTCTTCATAGTTTTTCGATGCGGATTTTCTTTGGTTGCCGAGTCGAGAGGAAGTCTACTTCCGGTTCTTGTCGGTTTCTTGGGTCCTCGTTGGTTTCGTGGTCTTCCCGCAAGCGAGTCTAGTGTAGCTCGGTCTACCACCGAGGCGAGTATGTTCGGCCGCGAGTTGTTGTTCCCGACCGTTGTGGATCTCATACACTTTGAGAGACTTTGGTGAGGAGTGCACCCAGATCCCACTTCTTTGTGATAGCACCAGTGCCATAAGCGTAGCGAAAAACCCAGTGCTTCACTCCAGAACCAAAACATAGAAGTGAGATACCATTTCTTGAGAGACAATGTGGAGAAAGGGACCATTGTGTTGAGTCATGTCCCTACCCAAGATCAGCTTGCAGACATCTTTACAAAGCCTTTCGACCAAGCTACATTTGTGCGCTTGCGGGGGGGGGGGGGGGGGGAACTTGGGGTTTGTTGCCCTTTCTAGTTGATTCTTGGGGGATTTTCTTTCTGTACTATATGTATCATACCATGTTTACTTTGATGTATATACATGTTTTGCTTGATGTATAAACCATGGTAGGATAGCCATCTTTTTATATATCATGTTGCCTTTGTATCATATTGCATTTTAGGATGATGAGCTTCTTTCATATGCCTTATTTGAGTTTCTTTGGCTACTTGTGAGATATTAGTCATATGTGTGGAGAAATGGCTATGTGAGGCTATGCTCTTGGAATATTTGAGATATATGTGTTGTGAGATAGCCCTTTTTGAATCAAATGCTAATCTTGACTAAATTTGAAGAAATGTGCTCCACTCATGTGTAGTAGTGTATCCATGTCACGTGTTGGTCTAAATGTGCTTTCTACGCTTAGATTGTGCTTGGATGTCTTTTTCTTGCTTTTGGGCCAAAGGCCGATATCATTGTGAATGATTAGCCTATGTTGCATTCATGGAGGAGCATAAGCTTCTTTTTGCCGCTAAGGCACTTCATGTACCGTGAAATGAATTAATCTTGAAAAGAAGTGTGCATGCTTGAAAAATGCTCCATCCATCATGTTTATGCTTAAAATGCTTTATCTTTCACACATGGGTGCAAAACATGTTGCATGATGTTCACCAGTGGAGAAGTCCCCCCCCGAAGTGGACACATGGCTCATGAGCTTTAACATGACATGCTTTGCTTTATGGGTGTTTGCAATGATCTTTTGTTGAGAATTGGATATCCTTGTATGATCTCTGGATGATATGCATGTTTTTGGCTCGAATATGACATGGATAGGCCTTTACATTTGAAGTGAGCCATCTTTTAATATAATTATTCAAATCTGAAAATTTGCTTTGTCACATGTCTATATTTTCATATATTACTTGTGGCAATGCTTTGACTATGTTATGATCCATATATGTGCTCTTTGTCTCATTTCTAGCCTTTGACAGTAGATTGGGCCTATTTGAGAAGCTCATGTAGGTGTTTATATGCTTTGTCTTACATTTCTGCATTTTCACCTTGATTCATACATTGTCAATAAGGGGGAGAAGAGGTGAAGAGGTGAGCTTAATGAAAAATTCAGAAAAATGCATCTAAAATTTGGAAGTTTGCATCCACATGTTCAGGGGGAGCTTGCATTTGTTCAGGGGGAGCTTTTTTGCTGTTTTCAATGTGGAGTTTGTGCTTTGCTCGGAGTTTGTGCTTTGCTCAGCTTGTGACCTTTCTTTGCCTTTCCTTGGTTTTGGTCATGAGTTGAGCTTCTTTGTTTTTCTTTCTTCTTTCTTTCTTTCTCTGAATTTCATTTCGCGTTGTGTGTTGTCAATGCACTCATCAAGGGGGAGATTGAGGACCAAGAGCGTCCCGGTGGTCGGTGGATGACCGCTCCTCAGTGATGAGTGATTGACAACATGTGTTGGACTGACTCTTGGCTCAGTGCGCAGGTGTAGGCTGCGGCCTAGTTCGTGTTGTTGCAGGTGAAGAACGGGCGTGAAAGGTCTTCAGCCTTGAGGAGCCTCCGGGAGATGGAGAGACAAGTAGGCTCGGTTCGAGGGACCCGGTGGACGGCGGGACTAGGTGCGGGCCACATGGTGGAGAGACGAGCAAGACGAAGTCATGGACGATCGAGCCAGTGCACGGTGGCGGTCGAGTCAAGAGGCTTGGCGGGAGGCCGAGCCGAGCACGCGGGGTTTGGTGGTTTGCCCACAAAACCTTCCGAGGACGGTTTCTTGGTTTGGGCCTCAAAACCAAGTCCGAAGGCCCAACACGACGGAGACGGGATCCGGGCGTGTCGGGAAGCTTCGAAGCGGAGGACACGCGGCGGGATCGCATGGCTTGCGTTAGGAGGACGCGGGGTGCGGCGAAGGCATGGCCGTCCGATGGCAAGACCCACAAACATTACATAAATGCCCCTGCGTGGGTTGTATCGCCAGTAGTTGAGTTAGGGGTAGTAGAGTCATTTCCCACACCGGCGGGACCCGATATATAAGCCATGAGTGTGTGTGGATGGGGCTCTTTCTCCGCGACTTAGGGTTTCATTTCCCCCCTCCCATTTCTCATTTTCCTGGACTATTTTCTTCTCCATTTTCTCTAGGATAGCATGAGAACTTCATGAGAGATTTGTTGAGAGGGATGGATGCTAGGGCGGCATGCTAGACCTTGTGAATCTTTCCTGATCTGTATAGAAGATTTGGCGTTGTGATTTTCGTGGTCTTTTTCGTGCTTGTTTTTGGTGCCTTTGTTCTTGGTGTGGTTCCGCGGATTTGAGTGGGTTTCTCCCCGGATTTCTTTGAGGGAAACATGGATGGATGTCTTGTGCATCTTTGGGATTGATCTTGTGCCCTCAAACGTCGGGAAACCAGTTCGATTCAAGGATTTTCGGTTGGAGCTCTAGTTTTTGGTGATGTTCAAAGGATTCGCGGTTCCCGGTGATTTAGGAAGTTAGGAGGCGAAATTTTTGGGGTATAGCATCCTTGGTTGACGCTTTTCATGTCCCCAAACTCTTGTGTCAACAGCTTCTACCGTTTGGGAGATCCGGTGATGGATTGGAGGTGTTGACCTTCGAGGTCGAGCAGTTTTCTGCTCTGTCCGCAAGGCGCGGACGGTCCGCGAGCGTGTGGCAGACGGTCCGCGGCCTGGCTGTTCGTCGCGTGTTCTTCGTGTTCTTGATCGGCTTCGCTTTCGATCCGTTGTGTTTTCGAGTTTTGGTTGGGAGAAGTTTCGAACGGTCCGCGTGTGCCGGGCGGACAGTCCGCGGGTGCCTAGCGGACAGTTCGCCTGCTCCTCGCGGACGGTCCATTTTTCGGGGTTCTCTTCTGGAGGTTCTGTTGGCTTTAACGGACAGTCCGCGGCCCAGGCCGGACGGTCTGCCGTACCAGTGCGGACAGTCCACGGTACGCAGCCGGACGGTCCGCGTGACCTGTGCGGACAGTCCGCCCCTCCTGGCTGGACGGTCCGCCAGAGCCTGGGTGCTTTGCTCTTTGGTTTGATTCCTTCCTTCCTTCTTTCGTGCTTCCGCGTGTGCTTCAAGGAATCGTTCCTAAGACTTGAAGTTGATCCATAACCTTGTTGTCTTTGCGGTTGGTGTGTGATTCGATCCATCGCTCATGTGTGACCAGGACTTGTCTAGGGTATAGGCCGGGTTCTTTGAGAAAAATTTTTACCGGCTCCTATTCACCCCCCTCTCTAGTCGCCATCCGATCCTTCAGCCAGCACGTCACGGAAGCGTCCACATACATTGCCGTTCACTATAGAAACGACATCCATGCGTTAAGACGCTGCATGGACAGCGTCCAACCTCGGACACCCTCCGTTTGAATGGAGTGTATCCTTGCCTCGCATATTCGACATGCGGAATGCTCACGTATGAAACATGTGGCGGCAACACAACTTATAACCAGACGCGAAGATGGGATCTGTCGAATGGATCACTCCATCAAACCTCGCAATTCCCGTGATGCGGCACATCACACGTATAAAACACGTGGCTCATCTAGTTTGGTTGTGCAAGAAAGTGAGTCTGACATAAAGTAAATGTGCTGGGAGTTAGCAAAATAAACCATGGGTTAATAAGCCAGCTCAAAGAACCCAAAAATCCCTCTAGGGCCTCTCGGTCTAGTTTATCCTTAACGGACCAATGTGTTTTGCAAATCAAACAATCTTGGCA
The DNA here is from genome assembly GCA_947561735.1 of Cenchrus americanus. Taxonomy (NCBI): domain Eukaryota; kingdom Viridiplantae; phylum Streptophyta; class Magnoliopsida; order Poales; family Poaceae; genus Cenchrus; species Cenchrus americanus. Next base: position 75,547,327 of record OX387245.1, on the reverse strand, counting down.
AATTTTATTCAAAAACTAGTGATTAAGGTTATTAATTAATCTCTGGTGCATATAATTGCTCTGATGCCAACCGTGACAACCCACCTACGAAAATACCGTACTATGGCCTAAACCAATCCACTTTTGTCATTAAGCAATAATAAATTATCATCCGGTCGTTAGTCGCCGGGTTAACGCCCGGTAAATCACTTATATAGCAACAAGGATCGACATATATGCATTAAAACTCACACGAAGGTGAGTCCAGAGATACAACATAATTAACAACAAAAAATTCACCCCGAAGGGTTTAATTATTACAAAACGAAGTCTTTGACATGATAACGTAGTTCAGAGTTTTAAAACAGCAAAATTAAACTAAGCGAAAAGCGAGAACACCACGGGAGGCCAGCCATGATGCCTTCATTCGTCGTCCTCCACCCACTCCAGCTCCCAGCTGGGTGGGATCTCTCCGAGCCACACATCACCAAAGGCATTACCTGGAGCAACATATTATAGCAAGGCTGAGTATACTAATACTCAGCAAGACTTACCCGTCGGTGATAACTACTTCACCAACTCTAGACATGGAAGGCTTTTTGGGCCACTGGGTTTCTTTTGCTGAAAAGTAACAAAGAGTATGTCCTTACTTTCAAGATTTTAGCACAAGTTCTAGTGGGTTTATTCTTTTCTACATTAGCCAATCTAGTACAAACAAGGTTGTACAATACGATTAAACAAGTATAAAATTTATCAACTTCCATACTAGGGATCTCATGGCTAGTGGAGTAAGTAGTCTCAGATAACGGTGAGAGGCCGACAATCGATTGATTCAAACCTTGGACAACCACCAAACGGTTCCCAAAAATCCTCGGGTCAGGATAAAAGGCCACAGTCTTTGGTGCCGGCTATCCAGACTACCCCGCGAGGCAACCAGACTCACACGTGCACCACCGGTAGCTAGCCGTGAGACGCATCCCAAGAGTAGTGACAGTTAAATCCCTAACCATCTCATTAAGGTACTAGGCTTACCGGTCCCATTCCCGACAAGTGCTTAGTACGTTCAAACACTTATCCCACGATAGCCATTGGACCGGAGTCCACATCCCATGCTCTTACCACATGAGCAATCCATTTAAGGAGATCTTATGATTCCTACCTAGGAACCTATTCTCGTGTCACACTCGGTTTTAAAGGCAAAACCGAATGCATTGATCACGTGTGCGCCAGGATCAAGTTACACACACGCTTAGACATTATGAATACCAAAATCAGTGCCACACGAATAAAGAGTTATTACAAACCATAGTCTTGAACGAAACTTAAACAAACGAGTTCTCGCAGCGGACAAAATGCCTCCACGAGCGGTACCGATCGAAGACTACGCACACCTAGAACTCCCGGAAATCTTCGGAATGTCTTCAAAGTTCTCCCAGTCTGAGCAGCAAATCCAGGTATTGTAGATGCAAGAGAATAAACAAGCGTGAGCACATATCGTACTCAGCAAGGGGAAAACAACATAACATGCGAGGCCATATGGTGGATGGCTAAGGTTCAAGCACTTTAGCATTTTAGTTGGTCAAGTTTTATTAGCAACCTGATTACTAAGGGTGTAAGTTCATACTGAAGGACCGATACGGCGAACCAGAGAGGGGGGGGGAGTGAATGGGAGCCGATAAAAATTCTTCTCGAAGGAGATCGAAACTCCAACAAGATGAACACGGCTTCCAAACACACGTCTCCGACTCACTACCAAGGTTGGTCAAGCCCACGTAGCCACTGGAGTGCCACTGGACCTAGGAACCAACACACAACCTTCCGACCCGAGAAACGCAGCGGAAAAACCAAGCCTCGAGTCTACAGACCCACACCGGTCAGACCAGTGAGCACCACCGGTCAGACCGGTCCCTGCTGGTGAAACTGAGCAACTTTCACTAAGTGTCTCTACACCGGTCAGACCGGTGAGACACACCGGTCAGACCGATGACAGCCTGAAAGCCCCCAAGGCACCAAACAGGCCAACCGACCACCAAACGGACCCAAACTCGAAACAGCAGCAACACGGGACAACAGCGAACTCACCAAGACGTTCACCCGAGCAAGAAGCCCACAAGGGCTCGCACCGGTCAGACCGGTCAAGAGCACGGTCGGACCGGTGTAGCACGGGGCGGCTCGGGATGAACAACACCCGCGGGTCAACTCCCCCAAAACCAAAACTCGATCTCCCGAATCGCTCCATGGACTTGAACAAGACTTTGGGGATATCAGGAACACCTCATGAGGAGTCCATAGCCAAGTTTAATCCCACCAAATCTCGTCCAAAAAGGAGGAATCGAGGAAATCCCGCCGAAAGCACTTCCAACCCAAGAACTCAAGAAAACCCCAAAATCGAGCACTTTTACTCACGGATTTGGGAGGGGAATCACAGCCCAAAGAACCACGAAGGGTTCCCACAAATTTCCCCCATCAAATCCCCAAGAGAAAAGCCCCGAAAACACCCCAAAGAAATCACGAAGAGAGGGCTCCGAAAATCACCACCAAGAACAACCGGGAAAACACATCCAAACCTTGAGGAACCACGCCGAATCATCTATACATGAAACAAAGGTTCGTACAAGGTCTAGCAAGCCGCCCGATCATCCATCCCTCTCTACAAGATCTCTCCGTGAAGCTCTCTTGCTAGTCCTAGAGAAAACCTAAGGAAAATAGGTGGAAAATAGGAAAACTAATGAGCTAGGGTTCCAAGAGTTGGCTGCCATCCTCTCACCTCTTGGGTTATATGGAGGCAACCGAATGTCTAAAATGCCCTTCTCTACTAACTAGGGATACAAGCCCCTCAAGGGCGGATTTGGAATTCTTGATGTCTTCACCATCGGACGGATGCCGGCGACCGCACCGCACCTGCGTAGCCTCGACGCAAGCCATGCGATCCCGACGCGTGTCCTCCGCTTCGAAGATTCCGGACCGCGTCGTCGCACACCGGTCGACCGGTGCTCCTCACCGGTCGGACCGGTCCCCACCGGTCGGGCCGGTCGGACCCACCGGTCGGGACCGGTGCGGCGCCGCTTGCGGCTCCGTCTTCGGTTCTCGGTCTTGGCTTTGTGGATCAACCAAGGAACCCGGTGGTTTTTCGTGAACCACCGGAAACCCCGCGAACTCGGTGTAGCCTCCGCCAATCTCCACTCATGACTCGGCTCCCACGTAGTCCCGGCTCGACCTTGGTTTTGAGGCTCAACCAAGAAACCGTCCACAACTTCATCTTGTCGTTCATGCCACCATGCGGCCCGCACTTGACCCCCGCCGGCCACCGGTCCCTCGAACAAAGCCTACTTGTCTTCTCCACACCCGGAGGCCCGACCGGCGACGACCTTTCGCGCTTGTTCTTCACCCGCACCAACACGAGTCAAGCCGCAACCCGCACCCGCAATACTTAGCCAAGAATCAGTCCACACAACGTTGTCAATCACTCATCACACAAGGAAGCGACCATCCACCGGTCCTCGAACCACACATGGTCCTCAATCTCCCCCTTGATGAGTGCATTGACAACACCCACACGAAAGTAACAAGAGAGAAAAGAAAAGGAAAAGAAACGAACAAAAAGAAACTCCAACAAGCGATCGAAAGCCAAACAAAGGCAAAGAGCGAGATCACTTGAAGGAAACAAGTCTCGGACCCCTTAGGCAAGGGCAACGGCTCGACACATCCGAGACAAAGCAAAGCTCAAGCAAAGAGCGCAAACCACCAAAACAAAGCTCGAACACTACAAAGAGCTCCCCCTGCACACATGCAAGCTCCCCCTGAACCAATGCACCTCCCCCTAGACGAATGCATGCAAAACAGCTGAAAACAGGGCAGCTGCAGCAATTTCAGCTCACACCAGTCAGACCGGTCATCACCACCGGTCAGACCGGTGCCTAACATGTGTACAGGACCAGCACTCATACCGGTCAGACCGGTGCTCATCACCAGTCAGACCAGTGTACAACAGAGCCCAGAAATGGCTCGAAACCACCTGAAAACCTTCTAAAAGCGTCCAACAAGCCATTTCAAGCTCAAACTTCTCCCCCTTGTTGGCAATGCATGAATCAAGCCAAAAATGCAAAACTTTCAACCTAGAGCTTCTCAAATATACAAAATTCAACATAGGATGCTACACACGTCCAAATGAGCAAGTTAGATACTCTACGGCTTCGTATCGATCTCAACTACATGATCACCAAGTTTCACAACCATTGGACGAAGCTAAGATGGATTGTGGCAATTTTGCGAAAAACTTGCCTCTCATGAGCAAAGTCCTAAACATGATCAAAGCATATCAAAATGGCAAAGCCACACAAACTTCATGCTAGGACAGCCATTCTAATCATAAGACCATCACAAACACCCACAAGCACCTCATGTCATGTCAAAGCCACCGAGCCATGTGCCTACTTCTATTTATGAGACTTCTCATTGGTAGGCATCATGCAACGGTTTAGCACCCAAAGCAAATTAAATTCAGCACATATGACATGGGAGCATATTTTCCAAGCATTTTTCATTTCATTTTCAGATTTGTAAATGGTACATGAAATGTCTTTGCGACAAAAAGGAACTTATGCTCCTCCATAAGATAAATCAAGAGGGCTAAACATTCATGATGGCAAATGAGCCTTTGGCCCCATATGATCAATAAACTAGCTATCCAACCACAAATTAAGCATAGCAAGGCCACAAAAACATGTCAAGAGCATATAAAGGCATTTACACATGAGAGAGCATACATGTGACATTTTTCAAAAGCATAGCTATCAACCATGGATTATTCATCAAGATCATCAAGAGCTAAGCCAAACTAACCGTAGCATACCAAACAAGCTCACAAAGACATATATCTCATTCCATGGTGAACAATGTATATGAGAGAAGCTTTTCCTAACCAATGCATATGATACAAAATGCATGCAATCTAAGATACAAGGATGCCTATACATCATGTTACATATGCCATGCCAAATGCAAGAAATGCACAAAGGAAAGCTATACATATGCTACAAACCGGCTCCTCGAGGGGAGGCAAGACGGGCTCGACACCACCGGCAAAAGAGAGCTCCCACACACCCAACTCAAGAAATCAAACACACACCAAGTTCCCCCCGCAAACGAGTGAAAGTTGCTTGGTCTAGGGGTTTGGTGAAAATATCGGCTAGTTGGTCATGTGTGGGTACATGGATCAAGGCTATCTTTCCTTTCTCGACGTTGTCTCTCAGAAAATGATACCTCACTTCTATGTGCTTGGTTTTGGAATGGAGCACTGGGTTCTTTGCAACGCTTATGGCACTGGTGCTATCACATTGAAGTGGGACATGGGTATACTCCTCACCAAAGTCACTCATGGTGTAGGTGATCCAAAGGAGCTGAGAGCAACAACTGGCAGCGGCAACATACTCGGCCTCGGTCGTGGATTGAGCAACACTCGACTGCTTGCGGGAAGACCAAGACACCAACAAAGAACCCAAAAACTGGCAAGTCCCAGAAGTGGACTTCCTATCCAACCAACACCCGGCAAAATCCGCATCTGAAAAGCCATGAAGCGCCAAAGAAGAGGACGCGGAGTACCAAAGGCCGAAGTCGGGAGTGTGACGCAAGTACCTGAAAATTCTCTTCACCGCTTGCCGATGCGAAGTCCTCGGAGACGCTTGAAAACGAGCGCACAGACACACCGAGAACTGTATGTCCGGCCTCGTCGCCGTCAGGTAGAGGAGTGACCCGATCATGCTCCGGTACTCCTTCTGGTCCACGTGTTCACCTTCCTCGTCCGCATCAAGAGTCGTAGTCGTACTCATCGGCGTCGTCATAGCCTTGGAGTCCTCCATCTTGAACTTCCTCACAATGTCCTTGGTGTACTTAGCCTGGTGCACAAATGTTCCTTCCTTTGATTGCTTGATTTGTAGCCCGAGGAAGAACCGCAACTCACCCATCATGCTCATCTCGAACTCCCCGCTCATATCATCCGCAAACCTTGCAACAAGAGAGTTAGACGAGCCACCAAAGACAATATCATCCACGTACACACCGCACAATCGGGATATCTCTCGCCCCGCCTCGGCAAAAACAAGGTCGATCGACCTTCCCCATCTCAAAACCTCTCTCAAACAAGAACCCCCTCAACCTGCCATACCAAGCTCTAGGCGCCTGCTTCAACCCATACAACGCCTTCCTCAACTTGTACACCCGATGGGGGTACTTCTCACTCTCAAACCCCGGAGGCTGCCTCACATACACTTCTTCCTCCAACACTCCATTCAGAAAAGCACTCTTCACATCCATTTGGTGCAACTTGAACCCTTTAGCCACAGAAAAGGCTAGAAGGATCCTAATCGCCTCCAAACGGGCTACGGGAGCAAAGGTCTCCTCGTAGTCGATCCCCTCCTTCGACCGAACCCCCGGGCAACAAGTCTCGACTTGTTCCTCACAACCTCACCCTTCTCTCCCTCTTTGTTTTTCCACACCCACTTGGTACCAATCGGCTTACACCCTGGGGGAGGGTCAACCAACTCCCACACCCGATTCCTCTCAAAGTTCTCCAACTCCTCATGCATCGAATTAACCCAATTGTGATCAGATAGTGCGTGTCCAATGTCTTTGGGCTCGAAAGAAGCAACAAATGCAGCATGAGCAAAATGGGAATTGTTTCGAACCCTCGACCGTGTAGTGCGTTCATTCATGTCGCCGATGATCCTCGAAGCCGGGTGATCCACTTGAACTCGCCGGGGAGGTTCTCGCCTCGAAGCTACCTCCCCCTCGGCATCGGCTTCTCCTCGTTCTTGATTTGTCGTCGTAGGTGTAGCAGAGGGTCCATCCATCATCGTAGTCGAAGTAGTGGGTACATGTTCGGCCGGGGGCACCGCACCACCATCCTCATCATCACCATGTTCATGCTCCTCCTCCCGAAAGATCTCCTCGCCAAGCTCATCATCACCGCACACTCAAAGACAAGCCGACTACGTGGCTCGTCTCGTCGAAGGTTACCTCGCAAGTCTCCACGATTTGGTTAGTTTCAAGATTGAGCACACGATATGCTCTAGAATGAGATGCATAACCAAAGAAAATGCCATCGACAGACCTAGCCTCAAACTTATCCAACTTCCTGCCCTTCTTCAGAATGAAACACTTGCAACCAAAGACATGGAAGTGACTCACCTTGGGTGTGCGACCATGCATCAACTCATAGCATGTCTTCTTCTTGTGCACTCTGAGGTATATCCTGTTCGTCACATAGCACTCGGTATTCACCGCCTCAGCCCAATACCTCCTCGGAGTCCTATGCTCATCAAGCATCGTCCGAGCCATCTCGCACAAGGTCCTGTTCTTCCTTTCCACAACACCATTCGGGGAGGCGTATACGGACTCGAAAACTCGGTGCTCAAGACCCAAGTCATGGCAAAAGGTTTCAAAACGAGAGTTCCTGAATTCCGTGCCATTATCACTGCGGATAGCTCGTATGGCATCTCCATGCCTCTCGTTCCTCAACCTCAAGACTAGATCTCGAACAAAACCAAACGTCTCCCCCTTCTCCTCGAGAAAGAACACCCACGCATACCGAGAATAGTCGTCCACCACAACAAGGACATACCACTTCCCACCCGCAGATCGCACACGAGCTGGGCCAACAAGGTCCATATGGAGCAGCTCGCATGGACGCTCGGTCATCACATCGGTGAGAGGCGGGTGAGAAGAGGCCACCATCTTGGCATGCCTACACGGAGCACAAACCAACTCTTTCTCAAGCCTCAACCGTGGCAATCCTCGGACCAAATTGAGTTTACTCAAGCGAGACAAAAGGTCAAAGCTCAAGTGACCCAACTTCCTATGCCACTTCCACAACTCACTCGAAGAACCGGCCAAGAAACAACGCTCCACACCCGAAGACCGAGAAAAATCAGCACGAAACACCCGACCCTCGGGAACGACCATACGGACAAGGTCCCCTCGAGAGTCCACAATCCGAGAACCACCCGGCCGAAACAACACCTCAAAGCCCTCATCCAACAACCGGGACACGAAAGCAAATTGTACCCCGGCGATTGAACAAGAGCAACACGCCTCGCAGTGATCTTGTCACTCACTTTTATCTCACCTTCGAAAGCACACGCCCACGCCCATTGTCCCCAAAGGTGATGTACCTCTTCGTCACCACCGGGACGAGACTTGAGAACCACCCCCCGTCTCCGGTCATATGCCTCGAGCAACCGGAGTCAATCAACCAAATGTTCTTCAAGTCTCCCACCTGAAAATCAAAAATAGGCACGTGAGCGAACAAACAACTCAAAGATCGGGGTTAGTACCAAAGGAGGAAAACCCAGTGCCGAGCCATTTGCTCGAAAGTGGGGTTAGCACCAACCAAAGCATCTCTCCTACCAAAGCTACCTCCACGAACACCACCACGGTAACCACCCTGAGGGAACCACCCCTCTCTGCCTGGAGGAGGACCAAAACCACGCAAGAAAGCCCGTGGAACGTCCTTTCTCTCCAACTCAATGCCACGACTCCTCCAATCCCCGTATTGAGCACGAGGAGGAGAACGTCTAGCAAACTGACCACCTGCACTCTTTCCAGCCCAACCACCAGAACCACGACCACCAGAAACAACCCTCGCACCTGTACGCGCTCGAAACCCGAACGGAACCGTCCGTCTGTGCCCGCACCGGTCCGCCCGGGTGCCCCACACCGTCCGACCGGTGTGGCACGGGCAGCAGCACCACCTGCGCACCTTCTTCTCTCCCCAAGCCGGACCGTCCTCACAATCGCCTTGCCCCCGGGCATCCGCATACGAGGCTCAAGTACACCATCGGAAGGGTGGTACTTGTCCCTGTTAGCCCACTCCTTCTCCATTCTCTCCTCTCGCTTCCTCTTGAAGCAAAACTCCTCCTTATGGCCATCTCTCCCACAATAGCCACAATGGAACCTCACAAGCTTAGGCTTTGGCTTGGGATGTGGCTGCTCACTCGGTTTCTCTCCACTCAAACCCTCCACCGGTTTCTCATCACTTGCCTTCTCACTCTCCTTCCCAAATAACAGTTTCCCCGAAGTGCTTACAAACTTGATAGGCTTTTGTAGGTCATTTGTGGGTGTAGGAAACACGGGTGGAGCTGGGGTTGTGTCTAGTCGATTCCTTAGATGGTTAGGTTTTGGAGGGAAATCATTCTTGTGGTGGGTTTTTGGTGGCTCCGGGATATTCTCTCCACTTCCCTCACCAACCTTGTTTGCCCCAAGCCCCTCACCATCTTACCTCTTAAAGGCCTCGATCATCATCCTCAACCGAGGCTCATGGCGGGACAACCAACCCATCAACTTCCTCAAATCATCATTCTCATCCCGCAAACGATCAACATAATGTGCAAGCTCCAAATTTTTCAATGCATGCATTTCACGGGTAGAACAAGATGTAGGCATGGGTTCCTTCAATTTAGCCTCGAGCGAACTAGTGTAAGCATGCATCTCATCAATCTTAGCATGCAAAACGGGGCAAGAAGTGCAAGCACCTAGCAAAGCAGTCTAGACTTAAGCTCGACCACTTCAACCCTAAGCACATCTAGTTCCTCACACTTGGAGGCATGCTTCTCCTTGAACAAAGCAAGATCAGCAAGGAATATGGAGCAATCAAGACAATCATTCTCATCGAAACAACGGGGCTAGCCTTAAGCGAATCAATCTCAAGCTTGCTATCAAGCACCCGTGTCTCTAGCTCGGCCACTCTAGTCCTAGCATCCTCGAGTGAAGCCCTAAGCTCTTTCCTCATTTTCTTGGCCTCTCTAAGCATGTCATCACGGTTATCAAGCAAAGAGCCAAGCCTCTCATTCTCCTGGCGCAAGAAGGGAAGTTCATCACGCACCTCGTCGTCGGACTCGCAGTCCGAGTCGCTCCGTGTGCTCTTCTTGCCGCCGGAGCTCGGCGCCATGGTGCGAAGCCATCTCTCGCGGCGCCTCACCCCGCTCGGGTTCTTGGACGACTTCTTGTTCTTGCGGCGATCTCCCTCGTCTTCACTGCTGCTCGAGCTCGAGGTGGAGTACGCGGAACTGGAGTCGACGTCGCTCGCTCCAACCATCGCTCGGGCCTTGCCTCGGCCCTCCTTCTTCCTCGATCGTCGCTCGTCCTTGTACTTGTTCTTGTGCTTGCTCTTGTGGTCGCGCCTCGAACGGTACTTGCCATCGTTCATCCTCGGGTTGTGCTTCTCCGGGCAGTCGGCGACGAAGTGTCCCGGCTTGCCGCACTGGAAGCAAGTCCTCGTGTTCCTCCTCATGTTCACGCGGTTCTCGTGCAGCCTCTCAAACCGCCTCGTCAACAGCGCCAGCTCGTCCTCTCCAAGGTCATCAAACTCCTCATCTGGCATAGACATCAAAGAGGAAAACGAGAACATCCTGGTGGATGGGTTAGAGTTAGTCTTTCCTTTGGAACCACCAACGAGGGCAAGACTATGGGAATCAGTCGGTCCCTCGAGCTTGGCAGTCATGCCCCTATCCACCTCAGCCGACTTGAGCTTCGAGAATAGCTCGTTCACCGTCAGAGTATCATACCTCTCCGACTCGACTATGGCCTCGAACTTTCCGCCCCATATCGTACGATCCAAAGAGTGTAAGAGCTTGACCGCTCTATCATGATCATCGTACGGGAGTACGTCCACATTGGCCCTCATGTTGTTCACCACCACTGTGAACCTCTGAAACAAGGCATCGATGGACTCACCGGGGAGATGAGTGAAGTTCTCGTACTCTCTCTGGTAGATCGCATACAACCGTGCCTGAACCTGGGCGTTCCCAACATGAGCCTCCTTCAACACCGCCCAAATCCTACAAGCCAAGTGCTCGGTGTGCACCCGATCGAACTCAGGCTGACACAAAGCACGAAACAAGTAGTCGACCGCCTTATTGTTGGCGTCGAATCCGTCCCTCGACCCCCGGAGCAAGGAAATCCATCGGCTGGACATAGCCCGTGTCCACCGTGACATCCCAAAGCAGCTGACCCTTTCCGCGGAGGAACGCACCCATCCGCTTGCTCCACATCTGGTAGTTCCTGCCATCGAAGTGTGGAGGACCCGAACCCCGTTCCTGGTACGCCATCCTTGGATCTTAGACTGGTTAGAGTCAACAAAGACCCGAATGGGCTCTGATACCACTTGAAGGACCGATACGGCGAACCAGAGAGGGGGGGAGTGAATGGGAGCCGATAAAAATTCTTCTCGAAGGAGATCGAAACTCCAACAAGATGAACACGGCTTCCAAACACACGTCTCCGACTCACTACCAAGGTTGGTCAAGCCCACGTAGCCACTGGAGTGCCACTGGACCTAGGAACCAACACACAACCTTCCGACCCGAGAAACGCAGCGGAAAAACCAAGCCTCGAGTCTACAGACCCACACCGGTCAGACCGGTGAGCACCACCGGTCAGACCGGTCCCTGCTGGTGAAACTGAGCAACTATCACTAAGTGGCTCTACAACGGTCAGACCGGTGAGACACACCGGTCAGACCGATGACAGCCTGAAAGCCCCCAAGGCACCAAACAGGCCAACCGACCACCAAACGGACCCAAACTCGAAACAGCAGCAACACGGGACAACAGCGAACTCACCAAGACATTCACCCGAGCAAGAAGCCCACAAGGGCTCGCACCGGTCAGACCGGTCAAGAGCACCGGTCAGACCGGTGTAGCCTGGGCAGCTCGGGATGAACAGCACCCGCGGGTCAACTCCCCCAAAACCAAAACTCGATCTCCCGAATCGCTCCACGGACTTGAACAAGACTTTGGGGATATCAGGAACACCTCATGAGGAGTCCATAGCCAATTTTAATCCCACCAAATCTCGTCCAAAAAGGAGGAATCGAGGAAATCCCGCCGAAAGCACTTCCAACCCAAGAACTCAAGAAAACCCCAAAATCGAGCACTTTTACTCACGGATTTGGGAGGGGAATCACAGCCCAAAGAACCACGAAGGGTTCCCACAAATTTCCCCCATCAAATCCCCAAGAGAAAAGCCCCGAAAACACCCCAAAGAAATCACGAAGAGAGGGGTCCGAAAATCACCACCAAGAACAACCGGGGAAAACACATCGAAACCTTGAGGAACCACGCCGAATCATCTATACATGAAACAAAGGTTCGTACAAGGTCTAGCAAGCCGCCCGATCATCCATCCCTCTCTACAAGATCTCTCCGTGAAGCTCTCTTGCTAGTCCTAGAGAAAACCTAAGGAAAATAGGTGGAAAATAGGAAAACTAATGAGCTAGGGTTCCAAGAGTTGGCTGTCATCCTCTCTCCTCTTGGGTTATATGGAGGCAACCGAATGTCTAAAATGCCCTTCTCTACTAACTAGGGATACAAGCCCCTCAAGGGCGGATTTGGAATTCTTGATGTCTTCACCATCGGACGGATGCCCGGCGATCGCACCCTGCGTAGCCTCGACGCAAGCCATGCGATCCCGACGCGTGTCCTCCGCTTCGAAGATTCGGACCGCGTCGTCGCACATCGGTCGGACCGGTGCTCCTCACCGGTCGAGCCGGTCCCCCACGGTTAGGACCGGTCGGACCCACCGGTCGGGACCGGTGCAGCGCTCTTGCGGCTCCGTCTTCGGTTCTCCGGTCTTGGCTTTGTGGATCAACCAAGGAACCCGGTGGTTTTCTCGGTGAACCACCGGAAACCCCGCGAACTCGGTGTAGACTCCGCCAATCTCCACTCATGACTCGGCTCCCACGTAGTCCCGGCTCGACCTTGGTTTTGAGGCTCAACCAAGAAACCGTCCACGACTTCATCTTGCTGTTCATGCCACCATGCGGCCCGCACTTGACCCCGCTGGCCACCGGGTCCCTCGAACAAAGCCTACTTGTCTTCTCCACACCTGGAGGCCTCACCGGCGATGAAGGACCGATACGGCGAACGAGAGAGGGGGGGAGTGAATGGGAGCCGATAAAAATTCTTCTCGAAGGAGATGAAAACTCCAACAAGATGAACGCGGCTTCCAACAAACGTCTCCGACTCACTACCAAGGTTGGCCAAGCCCACGTAGCCACTGGAGTGCCACTGGACCTAGGAACCAACACACAACCTTCCGACTCGAGAAACACAGCGGAAAAACCAAACCTCGAGTCTACAGACCCACACCGGTCAGACCGGTGAGCACCACCGGTCAGACCGGTCCCTGTAGGTGAACCTGAGCAACTTCCACTAAGTGGCTCTACACCGGTCAGACCGGTGAGACACACCGGTCAGACCGATGGCAGCCTGAAAGCCCCCAAGACACCAAACAGGCCAACCGACCACCAAACGGACCCAAACTTGAAACAGCAGCACCACGGGACAACAACGAACTCACCAAAACGTTCACCCGAGCAAAATCCCACAAGGGCTTGCACCGGTCAGACCGGTCAAGAGCACCGGTCAGACCGGTGTGGCCTGGGCGACTCGGGATGAACAAGACCCGCGGGTCAACTCCCCCAAATCCAAATCTCGATCTCTCGAATCGCTCCACGGACTTGAACAAGACTTTGGGGATATCAGGAACACCTCATGAGGAGTCCATAGCCAAGTTTAATCCCACCAAATCTCGTCCAAAAAGGAGGAATCGAAGAAATCCCGCCGAAAGCACCTTCAACCCAAGAACTCAAGAAACCCCCAAAATCGAGCACTTTTACTCACGGATTTGGGAGGGGAATCACAGCCCAAAGAACCACGAAGGGTTCCCACAAATTTCCCCCATCATATCCCCAAGAGAAAAGCCACGAAACCAACCCAAAGAAATCACCGAGAAAGGGCTCCGAAAATCACCACCAAGAACAACCGGGGAAAACGCATCCAAACCTTGAGGAACCACGCCGAATCATCTATACACGAGACAAAGGTTCGTACAAGGTCTAGCAAGCCGCCCGATCATCCATCCCTCTCTACAAGATCTCTCCGTGAAGCTCTCTTGCTAGTCCTAAGAAAAACCTAGAGAAAATAGGTGGAAAATAGGAAAACTAATGAGCTAGGGTTCCAAGAGTTGGCTGCCATCCTCTCACCTCTTGGGTTATATAGGCGGCAACCGAATGTCTAAAATGCCCCTCTCTACTAACTAGGGATACAAGCCCCTCAAGGGCGGATTTGGAATTCTTGATGTCTTCACCATCGGACGGATGCCGGCGACCGCACCCCGCGTAGCCTCGACGCAAGCCATGCGATCCCGACGCGTGTCCTCCGCTTCGAAGATTCCGGACTGCGTCGTCGCACACCGGTCGACCGGGGTGCTCCTCACCGGCCGACCGGTCCCCACCGGCGGACCCGTCGGACCCACCGTTCGGACCGGCCGGTGCCGCCGCACCTCCGTCTTCGGTTCTCCGGTCTTGGCTTTGTGGATCAACCAAGGAACCCAATGGTTTTACGGTGAACCACCGGAAACCCCGCGAACTCGGTGTAGCCTCCGCCAATCTCCACTCATGACTTGGCTCCCACGTAGTCCCGGCTCGACCTTGGTTTTGAGGCTCAACCAAGAAACCGTCCACGACTTCATCTTGCTTGTTCATGCCACCATGCGGCCCGCACTTGACCCCCGCCGGCCACCGGGTCCCTCGAACAAAGCCTACTTGTCTTCTCCACACACCGGAGGCCTCACCGCCGACGACCTTTCGCGCTTGTTCTTCACCCGCACCAACACGAGTCAAGCCGCAACCCGCACCGCAATACTTAGCCAAGAATCGGTCCACACAACGTTGTCAATCACTCATCACACAAGGAAGCGACCATCCACCGGTCCTCGAACCACACATGGTCCTCAATCTCCCCCTTGATGAGTGCATTGACAACACCCACACGAAAGTAACAAGAGAGAAAAGAAAAGAAAAGGAAACGAACAAAAAGAAACTCCAACAAGCGATCGAAAGCCAAACAAAGGCAAAGAGCAAGATCACTTGAAGGAAACAAGTCTCGGACCCCTTAGGCAAGGGCAACGGCTCGACACATCCGAGACAAAGCAAAGCTCAAGCAAAGAGCGCAAACCACCGAAACAAAGCTCGAAAAACCACAAAGAACTCCCCCTGCACACATGCAAGCTCCCCCTAAACCAATGCAACTCCCCCTGGACGAATGCATGCAAGAAACCACATGAAACATGGCAGCTGCAGCGACTTCAGCTCACACCGGTCAGACCGGTCATCACCACCGGTCAGACCGGTGCCTAACATGTGTACAGGACCAGCACTCACACCGGTCAGACCGGTGACCCTGACCGGTCAGACCGGTGCACAACAGAGCCCAGAAATGGCTCGAAACCACCTGAAAACCTTCTAAACACGTCCAGCAAGCCATTTCAAGCTCAAACTTCTCCCCCTTGTTGGCAATGCATGAATCAAGCCAAAAATGCAAAACTTTCAACCTAGAGCTTCTCAAATAGACAAAATTCAACAAAGAATGCTACACATGTCCAAATGAGCAAGTTAGATACTCTACGGCTTCGTATCGATCTCAACTACATGGTCACCAAGTTTCACAACCATTGGACGAAGCTAAGATGGATTTTGGCAATTTTGCGAAAAACTTGCCTCTCATGAGCAAAGTCCTAAACATGATCAAAGCATATCAAAATGGCAAAGCCACACAAACTTCATGCTAGGACAGCTATTCTAACCATAAGACCATCACAAACACCCACAAGCACCTCATGTCATGTCAAAGCCACCGAGCCATGTGCCTACTTCTATGTATGAGACTTCTCATTGGTAGGCATCATGCAACGGTTTAGCACCCAAAGCAAATTAAATTCAGCACTTATGACATGGGAGCATATTTTCCAAGCATTTTTCATTTCATTTTCAGATTTGTAAATGGTACATGAAATGTCTTTGCGACAAAAAGGAACTTATGCTCCTCCACAAGATAAGTCAAGAGGGCTAAACATTCATGATGGCAAATGAGCCTTTGGCTCCATATGATCAATAAACTAGCTATCCAACCACAAATTAAGCATAGCAAGGCCACAAAAACATGTCAAGAGCATGTAAAGGCATTTACACATGAGAGAGCATACATGTGACAATTTTCAAAAGCATAGCTATCAACCATGGATTATTCATCAAGATCATCAAGAGCTAAGCCAAACTAACCATAGCATACCAAACAAGCTCACAAAGACATATATCTCATTCCATGGTGAACAATGTATATGAGAGAAGCTTTTCCTAACCAATGCATATGATACAAAATGCATGCAATCTAAGATACAAGGATGCCTATACATCATGTTACATATGCCATGCCAAAAAGCAAGAAAAGCACAAATAAAAGCTATACATATGCTACAAACCGGCTCCTCGAGGAGAGGCAAAATGGGCTCGACACCACCGGCAAAAGAGAGCTCCCACACACCCAACTCAAGAAATCAAACACACACCAAGTTCCCCCCGCAAACGAGTGAAAGTTGCTTGATCTAGGGGTTTGGTGAAAATATCGGCTAGTTGGTCATGTGTGGGTACATGGATCAAAGCTATCTTTCCTTTCTCAACGTTGTCTCTCAGAAAATGATACCTCACTTCTATGTCCTTGGTTTTGGAATGAGCACTGGGTTCTTTGCAACGCTTATGGCACTGGTGCTATCACATTGAAGTGGGACATGGGTATACTCCTCACCAAAGTCACTCATGGTGTAGGTGATCCAAAGGAGCTGAGAGCAACAACTAGCAGCGGCAACATACTCGGCCTCGGTCGTGGATTGAGCAACACTCGACCGCTTGCGGGAAGACCAAGACACCAAAGAAGAACCCAAAAGCGGCAAGTCCCGAAGTGGACTTCCTATCCAACCGACACCGGCAAAATCCGCGTCCGAAAAGCCATGAAGCGCCAAAGAAGAGGACGCGGAGTACCAAAGGCCGAAGTCGGGAGTGTGACGCAAGTACCCGAAAATTCGCTTCACCGCTTGCCGATGCGAAGTCCTCGGAGACGCTTGAAAACGAGCGCACGGACACACCGAGAAGCGTATGTCCGGCCTCGTCGCCGTCCAAGTAGAGGAGTGACCCGATCATGCTCGGTACTCCTTCCGGTCCACGTGTTCACCTTCCTCGTCCGCATCAAGAGCCGTAGTCGTACTCATCGGCGTCGTCATAGCCTTGGAGTCCTCCATCTTGAACTTCCTCACAATGTCCTTGGTGTACTTAGCCTCGGTGCACAAATGTTCCTTCCTTTGATTGCTTGATTTGTAGCCCGAGGAAGAACCGCAACTCGCCCATCATGCTCATCTCAAACTCCCCGCTCATATCATCCGCAAACCTCGCAACAAAAGAGTTAGACGAGCCACCAAAGACAATATCATCCACGTACACCGCACAATCGGGATATCTCCGCCCCGCCTCGGCAAAAACAAGGTCCGATCGACCTTCCCCATCTCAAAACCTCTCTCAAACAAGAACCCCCTCAACCTTGCCATACCAAGCTCTAGGCGCCTGCTTCAACCCATACAGCGCCTTCCTCAACTTGTACACCCGGTGGGGGTACTTCTCACTCTCAAACCCGGAGGTTGTCTCACATACACTTCTTCCTCCAACACTCCATTCCAGAAAAGCACTCTTCACATCCATTTGGTGCAACTTGAACCCTTTAGCCACGGAAAAGGCTAGAAGGATCCTAATCGCCTCCAAACGGGCTACGGGAGCAAAGGTCTCCTCGTAGTCGATCCCCTCCTTCTGACTGAACCCCTGGGCAACAAGTCTCGACTTGTTCCTCACAACCTCACCCTTCTCTCCCTCTTTGTTTTTCCACACCCACTTGGTACCAATCGGCTTACACCCGGGGGGGGGGGCCCCCCCCCCCCCCCCCTCCTTCCCCACAAATTCCCCCCCCCCCTTCTCCCGTTTTAACACCCTTTTTTTGTCGGATAGTGCGTGTCCAATGTCTTTGGGCTCGAAAGAAGCAACAAATGCAGCATGAGCAAAATGGGAATTGTTTCGAACCCTCGACCGTGTAGTGCGTTCATTCATGTCGCCGATGATCCTCGAAGCCGGGTGATCCACTTGAACTCGCCGGGGAGGTTCTCGCCTCGAAGCTACCTCCCCCTCGGTCTCCTCGTTCTTGATTTGTCGTCGAGTGTAGCAGAGGGTCCATCCATCATCGTAGTCGAAGTAGTGGGTACATGTTCAAATACGGGGCACCGCACCACCATCCTCATCATCACCATGTTCATGCTCCTCCTCCCGAAAGATCTCCGCCAAGCTCATCATCACCGCACACTCAAAGACAAGCCGACTACGTGGCTCGTCTCCCCGTCGAAGGTTACCTCGCAAGTTCCACGATTTGGTTAGTTTCAAGATTATACACGATATTCTTAGAATGAGATGCATAACCAAAGAAAATGCCATCGATGCATCTAGCCTCAAACTTATCCAACTTCCTCTCGCCCTTCTTCGAATGAAACACTTGCAACCAAAGACATGGAAGTGACTCACCTTGGGTGTGCGGCCATGCATCAACTCATAGCATGCCTTCTTCTCGTGCACTTCCGAGGTATATCCCTGCTCGACACATAGCATGCGGTATTCACCGCCTCAGCCCCAATACCTCCTCGGAGTCCTATGCTCATCAAGCATCGTCCGAGCCATCCTCGCACAAGGTCCCGTTCTTCCTTTCCACAACACCATCTCCGGGAGGCGTATACGGACTCGAAAACTCGGTGCTCAAGACCCAAGTCATGGCAAAAGGTTTCAAAACGAGAGTTCCCGAATTCCGAGCCATTATCACTCGCGGATAGCTCGTATGCTGGCATCTCCGTGCCTCTCGTTCCTCAACCTCAAGACTAGATCCGTTCAAACCAAACGTCTCCCCCTTCTCCTCGAGAAAAGAACACCCACGCATACCGAGAATAGTCGTCCACCACAACAAGGATATACCACTTCCCACCCGTTGCATCGCACACGAGTCACAACAAGGTCCATATGGAGCAGCTCGCATGGACGCCGCCTCACCGCTACATCGGTGAGGCGGGTGAGGCCACCATCTTGGCATGCCTACACGGAGCACAAACCAACCTCTTCTCAAGCCTCAACCGTGGCAATCCTCGGACCAAATTGAGTTTACTCAAGCGAGACAAAAGGTCAAAGCTCAAGTGACCCAACTTCCTATGCCACTTCCACAACTCACTCGAAGAACCAAACCCAAGAAACAACGCTCCACACCCGAAGACCGAGAAAAATCAGCATCGAAAACACCCGACCTCGGGAACGACCATAAGCGTACAAGGTCCCCTCGAGAGTCCACAATCCGAGAACCACCAGGCCGAAACAAATACCTCAAAAACCCTCATCCAACAACTCGGGACACGTAAAGCAAATTGTACCCCAGCGATTGAACAAGAGCAACACGCCTCGCAGTGATCTTGTCACTCACTTTTTATCTCACCTCTCGAAAGCACACGCCCCCGCCCATTGTCCCCAAAGGTGATGTACCTCTCTTCGTCACCACCGGACGAGACTTGAGAACCACCCCCTCGTTCTACGGGCCATATGCCTCGAGCAACCGAGTCAATCAACCAAATGTTCTTCAAGCTCCCACCGAAAATCAAAAATAGGCACGTGAGCGAACAAACGACTCAAAGACCGGGGTTAGTACCAAAGGAGGAAACCAAAGCCATTTGCTCGAAAGTGGGGTTAGCACCAACCAAAGCATCTCTCCTACCAAAGCTACCTCCACGAACACCACCACGGTAACCACCCCGAGGGAACCACCCCTCTCCGCCCGGAGGAGGACCAAACTCACGCAAGAAAGCCCGTGGAACGTCCTTTCTCTCCAACCCGAATGCCACGACTCCTCCAATCCCCGTATTGAGCTGAGGAGGGAGAACGCCCAGCAAACCGACCACCCGCACTCTTTCCAGCCCAACCACCAGAACCACGACCACTGGAATGTAACCCTCGCACCCGTACGCGCCGGGAACCTCCGAACAACCGTCTCTGTCTGTGCCCGCACCGGTCCGACCGGTGCCCCACACACCGGTCCGACCGGTGTGGCTCCGGGCAAAGAAGACCACCCGCAAATTCTCTTTCCTCCCCAAGCCCGACCGGGCCCTCACAATCGCCTTGCCCCCGGGCATCCGCATACGAGGCTCATGGCCACCATCTAAGGGTGGTGCACTTGTCCTTGTTAGCCCACTCCTTCTCCATTCTCTCCTCTCGCTCACCTTGGAAGCAAAACCTCCTTATGGCCATCTCTCCCACAATAGCCACAATGGAACCTCAGCTTAGGCTTCGGCTTGGGATGTGGTCGTCTTCACTCGGTTTCTCTCCACTCAAACCCTCCACCTAGCTTCTCACCACTAGCCTTCTCACTCTCCTTCCCAAAGAACACTTTCCCCGAAGTGCCACAAACTTGATTGGCTTTGTAGTCACGTGGGTGTAGGAAACACTGTGAGCCGGGGTTGTGTCTAGTCGGTTCCTTAGATGGTTAGGTTTTGGTGGGAAATCATTTTTTGTGGTGGTTTTGGGTGGCCCCTGGATATTTCCTCTCCACTTCCCTCACCAACCTTGTTTGCCCTGGCTCACCATCTTGCCTCTTAAAGGCCTCGATCATCATCCTCAACCGAGGCTCGTGGACGGACAACCAACCCATCAACTTCCTCAAGTCATTCTCATCCCGTGCCCCATCAACATAATGTGCAAGCTCCAAATTTTTCAATGCATGCATTTCACAGTAGAGCAAGATGGTGGCATGGGTTCAATTTAGCCTCGAGCGAATCCAGTGTAAGCATGCATCTCATCAATTTTAGCATGCAAGACAGTAAGTAAAGTGCAAGCACCTACAGTTGTGTCTAGACTTAAGCTCACCACTTCAACCCTAAGCACATCTAGTTCCTCACACTTGGAGGCATGCTTCTCCTTAAACAAAGCAAGATCAGCAAGGAATATGGAGCAATCAAGACAATCATTCTCATCGTAAACAACAGTATTAGCCTCCTTGAGCGAATCAACCCCAAGCTTGCTATCAAGCACTCCGTGTCTTAGCTCACCCACTCTAGTCCTAGCATCCCCGAGTGAAGCCCTAAGCTCTTTCCTCATTTTCTGGCCTCTAAGCATGTCATCACGATTATCAAGCAAAGAGCCAAGCCTTCTCATTCTCCCGGCGCAAGAAGGAAGCCTAATACGCACCTCGTCGTCGGGACTCGCAGTCCGAGTCAGCCCGTGGTGCTCTTCTTGCCGCCGGAGTCAACGCCATGGTGTGTGGCTGCCGCGATGTGCCTCGCCCGCTCGTAGTTCTTGGACGACCTCTTGTTCTTGCGGCGATCTTCCTCGTCGTCGCCGTCGCTCGAGCTCGAGGTGGAGTACGCGGAACCGGAGTCGACGTCGCTCGCTCCAACCATCGCTCGGGCCTTGCCTCGCCCTCCTTCTTCCTCGACGTCGCCGTCCTTGTACTTGTTCTTGTGCTTGCTCTTGTGGTCGCGCCGAACGCGTACTTGTCATCGTTCTTTCCTCGGCTTGTGCTTGTAGCCGTCCTTGTTCTCGGCCTTTCTCCGGCAAGCCGGCGATGAAGTGTCCCGCTTGCCGCACCGGAAGCAAGTCCTCGTGTTCCTCCCTCATGTTCACACGGTTCTCGTGCAGCCTCTCAAAACCGCCTCGTCAACAGCCGCCGCCGTCCTCTCCAAGGTCATCAAACTCCCTTATCCGGGTACAGACATCAAAGAGGAAAACGAGAACATCCTCGTGGATGGGTTAGAGTTAGTCTTTCCTTTAACCACCAACGAGGGCAAGATCGGGGAATCACGGCCTTCGAGCTTGGTGGCCTTGCCCCTATCCACCTCGGCCCGACTTGAGCTTTGAAAATGTTTCGTCTTCACCGTCGCAGTATCATACCGCTCCGACTCGACTATGGCCTCGAACTTTCCGCCCCATATCGTACGATCCAAAGAGTGTAAGAGCTTGACCGCTCTATCATGATCATCGTACGGGAGCACGTCCACATTGGCCCTCATGTTGTTCACCACCACCGTGAACCTCTCGAAACAAGGCATCGATGGACTCACCTCCTAGAGATGAGTGAAGTTCTCGTACTCTCTCCGTAGGCTTCCATACAACCGTGCCCTCGAACCCGGGCGTTCCCAACATGAGCCTCCTTCAACACCGCCCAAATCCTACAAGCCAAGTGCTCGTGCACCCGATCGGAACCTGGGGCCGACACAAAGCACGAAACAAGTAGTCGACCGCCTTATTGTTGGCGTCGAATCCGTCCCTCGACCCCGGAGCAAGGAAATCCACCTGCCGGACATAGCCCGTGTCCACTGTGACATCCCAGCACCGACCCTTTCCACGGAGGAACGTACCCATCCGCTTGCTCCACATCTGGTAGTTCTTGCCATCGAAGTGTGGAGGACCCGAACCCCCGTTCCCGGTACGCCATCCTTGATCTTAGACCGGTTAGAGTGAACAAAGACTCGAACCTCATTCCGATACCACTTCAAGGACCGATACTTACAACTGTGAGAGGGGGGAGTGAATGGGAGCCGATAAAAATTCTTCTCGAAGGAGATGAAAAACCCAACAAGATGAACGCGGCTTCCACCGTACGTCTCCGACTCACTACCAAGGTTGGCCAAGCCCACGAGCCACCGGAGTGCCACTGGACCTAGGAACCAACACGCAACCTTCCGACTCGAGAAACACAAGCCGAAAAAACCAAACCTCGAGTCTACATACACCCACACCCATTTAATCGGTGAGCACCACCGGCCGTACCGGTCCCCGTAGGTGAACCCGAGCAACTTCCACTAAGTGGCTTGTCCTGGCCAGACCGTGAGACACACCGGTCGTACCGATGGCAACAAAGCCCCCAAGACACCAAACAAAGCACCGACTACCAAACGGACTCCAAATCCGAAACAAGAAAGACCACGGGACAACAACGAACTCACCAAACGTTCACCCGAGCACAAATCCCACAAGGGCTTGCACCGGTCGACCGGGCAGGTTCGGGGAGCTCGGGATGAACAAGACCCGCCAGTCAACTCCAAACTAAATCTCGATCTCCGACCGAGCTCCTACGTACTTGAACAAGACTTTGGGGATATCAGAACACCTCATGAGGAGTCCATGTTTTGGCTTAATCCCACCAAATCTCGTCCAAAAAGGAGGAATCGAAGAAATCCCGCCAAAAGCACCTTCAACCCAAGAACTCAAGAAACCTAAAACTGAGCACTTTTACTCACGGATTTGGGAGGGGAATCACAGCCCCAAAGAACCACGAAGTTCCCACAAATTTCCCCATCAAATCCCCAAGAGAAAAGCCACGAAACCAACCCAAAGAAATCACCGAGAAAGGCCTGAAAATCACCACCAAGAACAACCTAGAAAACGCATCCAAACCTTGAGGAACCACGCCGAATCATCTATACACGAGACAAAGGTTCGTACAAGGTCTAGCAAGCCGCCCGATCATCCATCCCTCTCTACAAGATCTCTCCGTGAAGCCTCTCTTGCTAGGTCCTAAGAAAACCTAGAGAAAATAGGTGGAAAATAGGAAAACTAATGAGCTAGGGTTCCAAGAGTTGGCTGCCATCCTCTCACCTCTTGGGCTATATAGGCGGCAACCGAATGTCTAAAATGCCCCTCTCTACTAACTAGGATACAAGCCCCTCAAGGGCGGATTTGGAATTCTTGATGTCTTCACCATCTAGACGGATGTTCTGGCGACCGCACCCTCGCGTAGCCTCGACGCAAGCCATGCGATCCCGACGCGTATCCTCCGCTTCGAAGATTCCGGACGCGTCGTCGCACACCGGTCGACCGTGCTCCTCACCGGTCGACCGGTCCTCACCGTGTCGTACCGGCCGGGACTCCACCTGGCCGGGACCAACCGTGCTGCACCTCCGTCTTCGGTTCTGGGCCTTGGCTTTGTGGATCAACCAAGGAACCCAATGGTTTTCTCGTGAACCACCGGAAACCCCCGCGAACTCGGTGTAGCCTCCGCCAATCTCCACTCATGACTTGGCTCCCACGTAGTCCCGCTCGACCTTGGTTTTGAGGCTCAACCAAGAAACCGTCCACGACTTCATCTTGCCGTTCATGCCACCATGCGGCCCGCACTTGACCCCTTCGCCTCGGCCACCGGGTCCCTCGAACAAAGCCTACTTGTCTTCTCCACACCCTGAGGCCTCACCGCCACGACCTTTCGCGCTTGTTCTTCACCCGCACCAACACGAGTCAAGCCGCAACCCGCACCTGCAATACTTAGCCAAGAATCGTCCACACAACGTTGTCAATCACTCATCACACAAGGAAGCGACCATCCACCGTTCCTCGAACCACACATGGTCCTCGTGCGACGACCTTTCGCGCTTTGCTCACCCGCACCAACACGAGTCAAGCCGCAACCGCACCCTCGCAATACTTAGCCAAGAATCAGTCCACACAACGTTGTCAATCACTCATCACACAAGGAAGCGACCATCCACCGGTCCTCGAACCACACATGGTCCTCACATACCAACCAAATTAAATAAGATATAAGCATCATAAATAAAGAAATAAACCACAAATTAAACATTAAAGTTCCATAATTTAATCATGTGAGTGTCCAGGTCATTTGACCGTGAGCACGGCTAATCGATTAGGTTTAACACTCGTTAACGAGGTCGTACATCTACCCACAAGTAGCGTAAAGCTCCGAAGAACTTTTGGACCCAACCATGCGGTGTTTGCAAGACACCATATCACACTACCGAGGTGTGATCGCATAGGGACGCTACATGGCCTTTACAAAGGTTCCTTAACAAGCCATGACCCACAAGGTCCGGACGTTTAGCAAGGTATAAAGTCCCCTAGCAGTCAATACCCCACCATAAAAGAATAACTCACCCAACCCCCGCTAGAGCGAGTCCATACCCACAAGCACGCCGATCCCTTTCTTGTCCCACGTAAGACCATCCCATGCTAAAGTTCCTAATTAATCAAAGACCATTGCCCATTAGTTCTTGTGGTTGTACCGTTTTTTCCGGGTAGTTCTCCATGTTCCGATTATCAAATTAAAGTGGTCTTGCAAAGTAAAAGATCATAAACGGAACATGAAATAACAAGAGGTAAACTAAATAGATTAATACCACCCCTACTTGAGCATGCTACAATAACTACCTCAAGATTAATTTAATTCCCGGCATCAAGGTAAAGGTAGTGAAAAGCTAGGCATGATCCTTAATAGGTTCCCATCAAATTAATGCAAGCGAAAAGTAAAAACAAGAATTTAAATGCATGTTATGTAGGACAAGCGGCATGCATCAAGGAATACTTTGCCTTCAACAAAGCCTTGCCGCTCAAACTCTTGCACGACCGGATCTTCAAATCCTCGAACGAATCGCTCTCTACGATCCACAATCATCACATACAAGCATACACAATAGAAATAAATAAGAAACAGTCACCAAACAGATCAAACATCTAAACAGTAGCATAAAACTAATCTACGCTTCGAGACGAACGCGTGGACATAAAGAACGCTAAAATCGGAGCTAAAACGACCAAGTTATGGCTTCGGGAAGGTTTAGGGACTAATTTGCGAAGATTTAAAAAGGTTTCGGGCTAAATAAAGAAAAAGGACTATACTGTAAGAAAACTTATACGGTGGAAGGGTATTTTTTTGTAAATAAAGAAAACTGTGGGCTTTTCTGGCAGCGCCTGTGGCCGGCGGCGGGTTTGACCTAGTTGGATCGAAAGGACTCGATCAGATCCGTTGGATCTAGATCGACGGTGGTGGTGGCTTGCGGGCGGCGGGATTGGACGGGAGCGTCGGATCTTAATCCGACGGCTCGGATCGCACGCGGGCGCGGCGGCGGCGGGTGGCGAGGGGACGGCGGCGGCCGGCGGCGGCACGAGGCGGCGGGCGGCGGCGCCGCACACGGAGTTGAGTGGGGGCTCGGTTTCGCGCACAAGCGGCACCAACACGAAGCACGGGCGACGGGGAATCCAACCAAGGCGGCACGGATGGCTAGGTCGCAACGGCGACGGCGCTCCACGCGGCGGCGCGGCTCGGTGCGGCGGCGGACTCCCGGCGATGGCTCCAAGGCGGCGGGGGTGCACGGAGTCGACCACAAACGGCGTCGGCGGGTGTCTCACCTCCTTGCGCGGCCTCGGATGTGCTTCACGGCGGCGAGAGGGCGACGACGGCGGCGGAAGCCGGAGCGGCGGCGGCTAGGGTTTCGGCGGCGGCGGCGCACGGGGCTCGAGCGTCTAGGGCACGGGCGGCTCGGGTTGGGGTTCCGGGGAGGCGGCGGGGCCCATAAATAGTCGGGCGGGCGTCCTTGGCGTGCGGGCCACGCACGGGGAGGCGTGCCCCCCGTCGGACTCGGGTGGCGGCGCGGCCGTGGCCGAGGCCCGGTCGGGCACGGCGCGGCGGGGAGGGATGACACGCGGGTCCCTCCCGTCCCGGCGGCTCAAGGCGCGGGAGCACGGGCCGGCGGCGGTTTGGGCCGTAAGGCCGCCCGGGCTGCGGTGCGGCGGCGGGGCTGCCGCGCGCTTGCCGGGCCGGCGCGCGGTTGGGCCGGAAGCCGGCGTGCGCGGCTGAGGCCGCTGCGGCCTGCTAGGCTAGCGGGCTGGCTGCTGGGTTGGGCTAGGAGAGGGGTTAAGGGTTTAAGGAAAAAGGGAAAAGGTTTTGGGATTTAGGAAAAGGCTCCAAGCAATAGAATTCAAATTTGAATTTGAATTCCAGGCAACCAAAATAATGCTCCAGCATGTATGCAACACATAAATCCTATGGTTCATTAAATTTATTTTAGAAAAGTTTTAAATGCCTAAAATTAAATAAAACAACCTTATACTCCTTAAGCAATTAAATGGTTGCTAGCAAATTTTAATAAAGCCAAATTTTTAATAGAATTAGGGTGTTACATCTCGCGAGTGACATCATCACCCGACTTGTAACGGTCCTATAGCTTAGCAGCTATCGACCTATCATACTAGTAAGGACACAGGTACCTAGGGATCATGCATCTAAGGTTCCATACAACTCCTGAACTTAAATGCACAATCATCCATAGATAGTCGCAATAAAATTTTTAAGTACTAGGTTGAATGCAGCGAGGCTTGCCTTCGTCAGCAATGTTAGTCTGTGCCCCCTCGGTGTCTTCGAGTACTTCCACGTACTGCATTGCAGCCTCCGCTTCTCCCTCGGCTTCCGGCACGAGCGAGTAGTCACCGTCAGGAAGATCTACACGGAATGCAATGCAGGGTCCAGGTGATGTGATGGATTGATTATTTATCTTATCCAACTCTCGTTGGCCATATTCCCCTTAACAATTAATTAATTATTAATTTATTTTCATGAAGGTTATTATTGATATGTGTTTTTTCTTTTAATTAAACACTTAATTAATGTTTCCTTTTGTAATTTGTTATTTCATGTGAAGATTTAATACTTCACCTTCACTAGTAAAGGTGTGTTCAAAAGATAATTAATTACATTTAATTCTTTAAACAACAAGGTTTATTCTTAGATCTTACATAAGGTTTGCAAACATTTCACAAAAAGGGTATAAAGAATAGACATTTTCCTATTTAACAAAACATTAAATCTATAAAAGCCCCCAAAGCTTTTATTTAAACAATAAATCATTCAAAAATTTCAGTGGGGGTTTCTTAGGCAACAACACACCTATACTAATCCACTGAACACACATGCATTTCTTGGAAAGCTAGAAAAATAGTTATTTTGAAAATAACAAAAGCTAGCTAGCAAAACAAGTTAAATGCATACAAAAATAAATAAGCACCCAATTGCTCCTAACTTCCTCACACATGTTCTCTAGTCCTAAACCATTCTAGGAAAGCAGCAAGCACACCTATTACCACTACTGATCTTGCATTATTAATTTACAAAGGAAAACAAGCATATATTAAGAATAAATACTTTTGACAATTCAAATATTAGGATTAATTCACCAGAGGTGTATCTTGACATAACAAGACGACATGCAGAAGTTGGGCATAAAAACATAATTATTTTTAGCTACAAAAATCATCTATAAAGATTCTACATAAAAGGAAAACAATTCATATAATAAGATTTACATCATAATTTTGTGCAAATTTGGTACAGGAGCTAGTCATAACCTAACACACAACATATCCAAAAGTTAGATACAGAGGACTTAAGGATTTTGAGATATCACAGATCTAGGTTTTCACATTTCTATTTTTCATGCCAAAAATATCAAGAAACAACATAGGTGAATATAACAAAAGTTGTAGTGCTCAACACCAGGAGTCTATCAAAATTGAGTTTGCATTTTTCCGAATTTTCTACGATTTTCTAGAGATTTTACAAGATTCAGCCCTTTGCATTCACTATTGAAGATACATTTTACACCGAGGACCCTACAAAGATCTAAAGTGTTACAACTATACCCCCGGTTTGTAGAAAACACCCTAGAAAGAGGTGGGGGCTTGCAATGTGGCCCTTCTCCATAGGGGCGGTGTGGCTCGGCCAATTCCGGCGAGGCTGGCGGCGCTCCCGGCCGTGTAGGGGCGCGGGGAGGAGGGTGAGCTCACCTAGGGCTCGTGGGCGCTCGGAGTTTGGGCGGAAAGGCACCCGACGATAGCACACGGCGATGGCCGGCAGCGAAGGCCGCAGTGTGGGGCGGCTCAGGAGACGGCGCGCAATGCCGAGCAAATAAGTGACGACACACGCCTCTAGGGTTCCTAGAGGATGCGTTGGAGTCGCGGGTTTGCGACGGGGATGGCCGAAGGAGGCGGCTCTCCTGCGACGGTGCGGGTGGCACGGTGGGCAGCGGTGTCGGCGTGAGGAGGGGCAAGGCGCTCGGTTTTTATAGGGGAGGCCTCACCGGTGACGTTGCGGTGACGATGGAGATTCCGCCGTAGCACGGCGACCTCGGCCGGCGCGCGTACGGCGGGATGCCGCCGATGGACCGGCGGTCCACGCGCGAGCTCCGGGCCGGTACGCCACGGCGCGGCGCGCGAGGCCCCGGGGAGGTCTCCGAGGAGCCTCGGGGTGCGGCGCATGGGGAAGAGGCACGCCTCGGCCGGCGGGTGGCCTCGGGCGGCGCGCGGTGCGGACGCCGAGGCCGACCGCGCGCGCAAGCGCGCGCGCGGCGCGCGGGCGCACGCGACGTCGCGGCGCGGTGGCGCCCTGGCCTGGACATGTTACTGGTCCCCTGTTTACGCGCATTTTTCTCCAAAAATTTGCACTGAAGTGCATCAAGTGATGAATACGAAAGTTGTAGATCTAGCTACCCTCTATAACTTTCACAAAGGTCATATAGTGTTTTTCTCAATAGAATTTGCAGGGGAGGCTTGCCAACTTTGAATGCCACTCAGTTTCAGTGAACAGGAGGCAGTGTCCGTTCACCAAGTTATTCATCTTTTTCCCCTCAAAATTTCAAATGCCAATCTACATGAAAGTTGTGTCCCTCAACAAACTGGACAACTTTCATAAAGGTAGATTTTTAAGTGTTTAGGTGAATTTTGGAGAATGCGGCAAAAGTTCCGGAAGACATTCAGGGTCACTAGGGTTTAGGCGGGGTTTGACCTAGACTTTGACCAAGGGTTGACCACACGTGTGTGTCAACTTGGTCAATGAGGTCATTAGGGTTGGTTGGTGAGGTTTTCGAGGTGAGGGCCCAGGTTGACCGTGATTTGACCACTGTCAGCAGAGTTGACCAACACTTAGGGTTAAATAAAAATCTGGGGCGTCACAGTTATATATTCTGTTATACTAGAACAAAATGAATGAAGTGCCAGAACAAACGAGAACAACTATCAGAACAAGTTTATATGTCATCCGGAACAACAAATGTGGTGTCAGAAGAAATTAGAACAAGGGTCAGACACATGTTATTATTATAGACAGAAAAAGATATTACTATAGCAAGAACAAGATATTACTATAGCGAAAAGAATTTATTATTATAGCCAGAACAAGTTCGTATGTCATCTCGAACCAAAAAAGTGTCAGAACAAATGAGAACAACTGTTACAACAAAATCCTATTATAGTCAGAACAATTTTGTGTGTCATCTCGAACAAAAACAAATGTAGTGTTAGAACAAATCAGAACAAGGGTCTAAACAAGTTGTTATTATAGCCAGAACAACTTATTATTCTAGCGAGAACAAATTTACATCTCATCTCGAACAATAAAAATATTATTGGAGAGAAAAATATTAAAAAGGAAAGAATATAGAAATGGAAATAGACTCAAAAAATAATGTAGAAAGTAATAAATAAATAAAAAGAAAAAACAAGGAAAATAAAATAATTAGAATAAAGAGAAAAAAGAATAAGAAGAAAGAAGAATAAAAAGGAAGAAAAAATAAAACAGAAAAAATAATATTAGAAAGGAAATATAGATAAAAAATAAACAAGGAAAGAAATAAAAAAAACAAGAAATAAAAAAGAAACAATAAATAAAAAAGAAACAAGAAAAATAGAAAAGGAAAAAGAAATAAAAAAGAAAAGAAAGAAACATAAAAGAAAGAAAGAAAACCGCGCACCCCTCCCGTTCCGCGCCGCTTCAGCAACACATCGCCAAACTGTCTTTGAAGCGACGCATTTGATTCCCGAAAAATTCGGGTTGTTTGCTATTCAGGGCACGACCCTTGTTTGGTTGGTGCTTAATGCGTTTGGGCCTGCAGGCGAGTAGGCATCGATCGTTCTTTTGGCTGTTCGATGGATGAATCTGCCGCAGCCAGAATGAGAGCACAAGCAGGGGCGAGCCAGGGAGGGGCTGAGAGGGGCCTGGTACCCACTATGAATGTCAAATTTCTATTGTTTTGTTTTTGGATTTTGAATAAATTTTGAAAATTTAACAAGTTTGGCCCCCTTAACATTCAAAAAACCAACTTTAGAGGCGGAACCCTTGGCGACCACAACGAGGAACATCTGTGGCAAGAAGAGGCAAAAAGATATGCCCAATGGTGAGAAGAGACGACCTATGGGTGATCTTAATGACCTCATCGTCCAGAAAGGCAGCGCCTTTAGTTTGGCGGCCCGACAACAACCAGACCCAAACGCAGTATAAGAGAAGCCATCGCGCCGTAGAAGGTAGACCGAGGTGGATCGTTACAAGGTGTCATGAAGCCATCACACCATTGAATGTACACCAAGGTTGACCGCTAGGGAGGTGCCGCGGCGACGCAGGTTCTCGAAGCTCGCTGAGGTCAACCAGCGCCAGAGGAAGCAAATGAAGATAGTGACGCGCCACCACCAACCCGACCCAAGCGTGGTGGAGGAAACACCTCGAGCCCTCGAAGCCCGTCGCGACCCATGCACAAATGTAAGAGAAGGGCGATGGCAGCCAAGCAAAGGTGGTGCCAGGCCGATGTGAGGTCCAACCGAGATTGCAGGTTGTCGGCACCGAAGATGGGGGAGGTGGCGCGCACTAGGAAACGGAGAAGCCGGCAGCCCAAGCCCGCACCTGATAGCCCGCCCAATGGAGCCAAAGGTGGCGACGCTGTCCATGATGAATCTGTATCTAGGGTTGGAGGTGGAGAAACCGTGAGAGAGAAAGAGAGGTGAGGCGAGGAGTAGAAGATAACTGTGTCTACCGGGTTTGTGAAAAATAGACCAAGCATGGTAAAAGATTAGACGTATGATAAGATTTTCAGAAGCATGCCCAAGATAAGAATTTATCCTTAAAATTTCTATGGAATATAAGATTTGAACCAGCCACCGCAATGTTTGCCTAGTTGCACGGAAAAAATCGCTCAATTACTCCCTCTGTATTTCATACTCCCTCTGTCCCAAAAAGAATGTCATTCTAGAAATTTTATGACAAATTATTAAGGAGGTGAAATGACCTCGATTGCCCCTATTTATTTGCCATATTAGGTGCTAATTGATTGTTGCATGCCTACATGCACATGCACACATGCCAAATTAAGCAAAACGTTGGGACAAATTTTGAATCCTAAAACGTCATTCTTTTTGGGACGGAGGGAGTAAGTCAATTTCTAACTGGATATGTATTTTTGACATATTTGCCTAGCAAAAACTATATATTTTGAAAATAAAAACTCACAATTCAAATAGGAGTAGTAATGTACCCAAATAAAAAAACAACTAGCAAGGTGGCCTGCCTAAATACTGCGGGTACCTATATTTTTGCTATACACTTAGGTATCTTTATGATTTAAAATAATCCATTACAAATATTTTTTATTATTTATTATCATTTTTCATAAAACTGCCTAAACCAAGGTTTTATTTTTCTTGAGCATCACATTCTTTTGCATGTAACATAAATTCATAACAAATAGGTGTCTCAAGTTTTCGTGTTTGTCAAAATAATAATTTTTTCCTTGTAAAGTGAATTTCAGTCCCAGAGTTTAGTTAGAGTGTTCCTTAGTTTCGACAATTTAGATCAAACCTAATAATCCGGAGCTTATGACTACCACTAATTTCTCATCCATTGCATGTATCTCATACATTTTTTTCACTTTTATTTAATGTAGAATATTTTTATATACAAATTTTGTTATGAAAAATTAGATTTTATTGATTACTATGTTTAGATGTTTTGCTTCTCAATACATGGTGAAATCTAACTCGATATGTTTTGTTTAGCTTTTTTAGGAATTGTTGAAGCATTTATTTATTTCTATTTGACATAGACCATTATGTTTAAGAGCCTTGTGAATATAAAAAAATGCTCTCAGTGTGCAGCTTTAAATGCACTTAGCCACATAGCTTTTTGAATCATTTATTATTTATACAATTCAATAAAAATTATCTAATTCTAAAACCGTTTAGGAAAGTATCTAGAATATGCTCTCCCCTATCCCTCCCTCCCTTCCCTCTTTCCCTCCATAGGCAATAAATGCAAATTGCAATAAATTTATATATTAGTTTGTGTTGTGTTAAGTTGAATAAAATTACATGCTTGGTAAAAATTTCGTAAGTATAATGACACCCAAAGGAACCTCTCACATATATCAACATGTTGAGTTAAGCCACGTGTCCAATGATGTAGGACCTAGGATACCGACTAGAGGGGGTGAATAGACGGTTTTAAGTAAAATCACAACACAAGAGAAATTTAATTAGAATTACAAGGGGAAATAAAATTTTAGCTACTCAATGAATATGTTGAGGTTTGCAACCTAGGGTGATAAGGTATAATTCAATCTCTAGAAAGTAAATTACTCGAAGTAAATTGCTTGAAGGAAATTGAGCAAAGTAAGTAACTGAATACAAGAGAAGAATTATATAACATGGTGTCAGTGACTTGCCGTCACCACTAATCCACGTTGAAGTGGATTCAATGTTCAATCACTCCTCTATCAAGTCATTGCTTGATCTTTGAGCCGGCTAGAACCAATGAACCTCTCCAAACTTCCATTCCACTAGAGTTGTTCTTTACCGTTCCGACGAGGGGAGCACAAGGCCTCTCACAACAATCTTCCAAAGTAACTTCACTATCTTCTTGAAGTGCTCAATGGAATCACGAGCTCCAAGACGTCTAGGAGGTGGCAATATCCAAGAATAACAAATCAGTCGGCTCGCTTGATGATTACTAGTGCCACAATGATCAACTCTTGACGCAATGCACTAGATGCTCTTAAAGTGAGTGAGAGAGAGAAGAGGAAGAGCTCAAATATGTCAAGAAAGCTTTCAAGAGTGACAAGACCAACCTCCAAGGGTGAACTATATATAGAGCCTCTCCTCAAAACTAGTCGTTATGTTCAAAATGCATGAAAACATGGCATTCTCAGACTGTCTGACCCTAAGTCACGGTGTGTTTGAGTTTAAATCCAATGGTAGAAATGCGAAGCCAACCATGTGCCAGAGGTGACAGTTGGGGCCTGATGGATTGGTCATCAGGCACTGTCGGACCGTACGTTAGGCACTGTTGGACCGTACATCAGGCATGGACGGACCGTCTGACCCTGGAACCGGAAAACACATCTCTGTTAAAAGCCATCGATCTTATACGAAATGTCCGTCGACCCTATACGGAATGTCTGCCAAAGAACCCTCTTTTTCAAAAACTCATGACACGATGTTGCAGTGACCCCACAATATATTCAATGCAACATCCGATGTCAAGGACTGACCAACCAGGTTAGACAATCTGATCCACACTGTGCAACACATTCTCAAGATTTTCATATGAAGGCTTCTATTGATTTTCAAAACTTTTGACACGATTTTTGCAGTGACCCCACAAGATATTCAACACAACATCCGTTGTCAAGGACTGTCCAACCAAAGGTCACACAATGCGATCCACACTATGCAACACACCATTTTCTCAAGATTTTCAATCAAGTCTTCTTTTAAAAAAAGCTTGGCTAATTATCAGACATGACATCTACAAGCAATGTGAAGATTTCTTTCATCATAAGGCTAACCTCAAGAGTATCAACCATTCATATATTACTCTTGTTCAAGAAAAAGACAACCCTAAGAATGTGAATGATTTCAAGCCAATCTCCCTAGTCAACTCCGCTCCTAAGCTAGTATGTAAGTTAATGGCCAACAAACTTCAATTTATAATCCTTTAGATGTTCATGAGAAATAGTATGGATTCATCAAGGGGAAAACAATTCAGGACTACCTTGGATGGGCCTTTGAATATTTACATCAGTGTCATCATTCCAAAAGGGAGATTGTTGTCCTCAAGCTGGACTTTAAAAAAGCTTTTGATCTAGTTGAGCATGATCTAGTGCTAGAAATGCTGAGAGTAAAGGGTTTTCCTAACAAGTGGCTGCTTTGGTTCCTAAGATGTTCAATACTGCCACTTCTTCAGTTCTGCTCAATGGTACTGCTGGAAAGGAGTTCAAATGCAAGAGAGGTGTGAGACGGTGATCCTTTGTCACCCTTGCTGTTTGCTATTGTTGTTGATTTTCTTGAAAGTGTGTTAAACATGAGTATGCACTTGGTAACCTCCATCCGCCTTTCCCTAAGCAGCAAGATATTCCTTTCCCTGTTGTGCAGTATGCTGATGACACCATCCTTGTCATGCAAGCTGATGTGGAGCAACTCCTGGTCCTTAAGGAGCTTCTCCAGAAGATCACTCTCTCAAGTGGACTCAAAGTTAACTTCCATAAATCTTGTTTAGTCCCCATTAATATCTCACAGGAGCATGCTTCTTCTCTTGCCTCTACCTTTGGTTGCATTGTGGGATCTTTTCCATTCACATATTTAGGCCTTCCTTTGGGACTAACAAAGCCGCTTGTCAAAGACTATGCTCCCTTAATTTGCAGAACTGAAAGAAGGCTTTCTGCTTCTTCTCAATTTCTTTCATATGCTGGCAGGCTCTAGTTGGTCAATTTAGTCCTTTCCTCCCTCCCCACCTATTTTATATGTACTCTTAAATTGCTGGTGAATATTATTGAAATTATTGACAAGCATAGGAAAATTGTCTCTGGAGGGGGAAAGATTTCAGAAACAAAGGATATAATCTTGCAGCCTAGGATCTAGTTAGAAAGCCCAAAGATAAAGAGGGTTTAGGAGTCATCAACCTGAGTATGCAGAACGATGCCTTGCTGATGAAGCATCTTGATAAATTCTATAAGAGAGCCAATGTTCAGTGGGATAAGTTAATTTGGGGAAGTATTACAATAATGTGGTTCCTCACCTTCCTAAAGAAAAGGGTTCTTTCTGGTGGAAGGATATTCTCAGGTTGAATATTCATTTCAGAGGAGTTATTGTTTGTTCCCCTGTCAAAGGGGACACCATCAGTTTTTGGGGTGATCTAATGAATGGTTAAATCCTATCTTTAGTTTTCCCCTCTCTGTTTGAATATGCTAAGGACCCTAACATCTCTCTGTGGAAGATGAGGCAATCTAATGACCTTCTTAGCAACTTCAGAATTCCTGACAAGGTTTGCATTCAATGAATTCATCCTTATGCAGGATCTGATTGATGGTTTTCTCAGTCCTTCTCAGGGTGTGGTCGTATATTTGGGGAAATGGCTTTATGCTTCCAACAAATACTAGCAGCATAATTTCAGGGAAGTCCATCCAAAAAAGTCCATTACATGGATTTGGAAATCCAAATCTTTGCTTAGCTCATGTTAAATGATAGGATCAATGCAAGGAATATGTTGAGAAGGAGAAATAAAGTCCTGGAGGAAGGTTACAACTGCCCTATTTGCCTCGTGTGGAAGAGACTATGGAGCACTTATTTTTTGATTGCTCCTCTGCAATCTCTTGATCTGGGCATTTTGTGGGTTGAGGACTCTAATATTCATCACAAAATCTGCATTGCTAGGCAGTAGTTTGAGCAGCCCTTCTTCATGGAAATTTTCACGATTGGTGCATGTTGACGGATAAAAGACGTATCCACCTACGATCCGCAAGTGTACGGACCTACACCTTTTTCATCACGGGATTCCCAAGGTTCTTGTCAATCCGCGGAGCAAGGGGATTACGAGCGTTTGATCTATCTTTACTCACTAACTACTCAAACCCGAACTATGATTAAACTAGAAAATGACTAAACTACACTAGAGAGAATGATTAAGCTATCAAGATAAAAGACACTCGCCCATGGTTCTATGATACTAGAGCATGCAATCGCTTTAAACAAGAAAACCAATCTAATCTATCGGGGGTTGTGACCACGGTTTCGCCCTTTCCCTCCTCTCGTACTATCACTACGCGAAGGTATTCGTGACTAGACCTATGATGGACACGGCGTATTGAATGGATCAAAGGGAGCATTGGAGCTATACTCCCATTACAGTATGGTAGCTAACCTTAAGCATTAAAGTATATTCAACACAAGATGATAGATAGATAATCCAACAAAGTATGATTACATCTTAAGATCGATTACAACACATGGACGAATAAGGAGATTACCCCATCAAGGTGCTAGGCATAGCACCGTTGATCATGGTCACCCTTCCGACGGTGTCTTCGTTCTTCTCCACTTGTGGGTGCTTCCTTCGAGGTGGTTGATCTCCCTCCGGAGATCCCCCTCCTCTCTCTCTCTCTAGCTTGTGAATGGCCTCCTGGTGCGAATGGCTCTCTCCTCCGCGAATGGCAGCGCCTCCAGGGTTTTAGGGTTAAAAATCCTTTGGGTGCAAGGAAAGGGGGACCGAACCGACATCAGAAGTGGGCTGGGCCGGCCGGCCTGGGCCCACCTCGGCCCGACTCGTTCTCCCCTTCGCTCCCGTGGGTCTTCATGTAGTTATGCACTTTGCCCCTTCCACTTGCATGATTTTGACGATGTCATCCTCGCGTCCAAGATGGAGGTTTTCCATGCATGAAGTTCGGTCTTTTACGCTTCAATCCCCAGGGGTGTTCCTACGTAGCACTTCGGTCCTTGCCACCATTGGAAGTGATTTCATCAAGCTCATGAACACGAACAAGACTCCGTAAATGCTGCTTTGAACTTGTTGTGAATCCATCCTTTATGTCCATGTTTTCCTACATAAACACAACACTTCCTAATGCATGCACATAGATGAACTTGTTATATGATTAGTGTGCATAGTGGCGGGTTAGTTCCATAATCAAATCCAAACCAATGTGTAATGAACATGTTTGGTGTACCAAAATACACCGTCAATAGTGCATTTGGAATGAAAGAAATGATTATATCTTCAATCATAGACGTCCTGGCCTGGCCCGATAGAAGGTCAGCTTTAGGGCTGAAGTCAGAGATCATTTTATCAGGATCTAGAGGGAGCTTCATCGTTCCATTAACAGTTGGCTTGATGCTATGTAATTAGTTTTTCTCTTTTTACTTTGTTTTGGACTATTGCTTGCTCTTAGCTTCCCTTTCCTCTGGTTAGTGGGGTTGTTGGTAGTCCCCCGATCTCTCTCTTCTTTTTTCTTCTACCCAATTTCTGGTTGGGTTCTTTTTGTAAGTACTTGAAACTCTGTCTCTTTTTTAATTATTGTTGCCGACCAAATGGTGTTTCCTCAAAAAAATTCTTCTTTTGATTTTCAATTTCCATTCATCTAGATGCAAACCATGCAATTCATTGATCAAAGTGGTACTACAGGAACATCAAGCCAATGGTGTTAATCCCTCGTAATAGTATGGCTATCTAGCCTACCAATGCAACCCGGTCATTTTCCATCCTCTAATCACCTCATGACGAGTCCAACGAAAAACCCTAACTTATACTTTTGCCTTGACCTTTCATAGGCCCTGTTTGGGACTGTGTATTTGAAGGACCGATACGGCGAACCAGAGAGGGGGGGGGGAGTGAATGGGAGCCGATAAAAATTCTTCTCGATGGAGATGAAAACTCCAACAAGACGAACACGGCTTCCAACACACGTCTCCGACTCACTACCCAAGTTGGCCAAGCCCACGTAGCCACTGGAGTGCCCCCTTGGACCTAGGAACCAACACACACAGCCTTCCGACTCGAGAACGCAGCGGAACAACAAACCCCGAGTCTACAGACCCACACCGGTCAGACCGGTGAGCACCACCGGCCAGACCGGTCCCTGCTGGTGAAACTGAGCAACTTCCACTAAGTGGCTCTACACCGGTCAGACCGGTGAGACACACCGGTCAGACCGGTGGCAGCCTGAAAGCCCCCAAGACACCAAACAGGCCAACCGACCACCAAACGGACCCAAACTTGAAACAGCAGCACCACGGGACAACAACGAACTCACCAAGACGTTCACCCGAGCAAAATCCCACAAGGGCTTGCACCGGTCAGACCGGTCAAGAGCACCGGTCGAGCCGGTGTGGCACAGGCGACTCGGGATGAACGACACCGCGGTCAACTCCCCCAAATCCAAATCTCGATCTCCCGAATCGCTCCACGGACTTGAACAAGACTTTGGGGATATCAGGAACACCTCATGAGGAGTCCATAGCCAAGATTAATCCCACCAAATCTCGTCCAAAAAGGAGGAATCGAAGAAATCCCGCCGAAAGCACTTCCAACCCAAGAACTCAAGAAACCCCAAAATCGAGCACTTTTACTCACGGATTTGGGAGGGGAATCACAGCCCAAAGAACCACGAAGGGTTCCCACAAATTTCCCCCATCAAATCCCCAAGAGAAAAGCCCCGAAAACACCCCAAAGAAATCACCGAGAGAGGGCTCCGAAAATCACCACCAAGAACAACCGGGAAAACACATCCAAACCTTGAGGAACCACGCCGAATCATCTATACATGAAACAAAGGTTCGTACAAGGTCTAGCAAGCCGCCCGATCATCCATCCCTCTCTACAAGATCTCTCCGTGAAGCTCTCTTGCTAGTCCTAAGGAAAACCTAGAGAAAATAGGTGGAAAATAGGAAAACAAATGAGCTAGGGTTCCAAGAGTTGGCTGCCAACCTCTCACCTCTTGGGTTATATAGGCGGCAACCGAATGTCTAAAATGCCCCTCTCTACTAACTAGGGATACATGCCCCTCAAGGGCGGATTTGGAATTCTTGATGTCTTCACCATCGGACGGATGCCGGCGACCGCACCTCGCGTAGCCTCGACGCAAGCCATGCGATCCCGACGCGTGTCCTCCGCTTCGAAGATTCGGACTGCGTCGTCGCACACCGGTCAGACCGGTGCTCCTCACCGGTCAGACCGGTCCCCACCGGCCGGACCGGTCGGACCCACCGGTCGGACCGGTGCGGTGCTTCTTTGCACCTCCGTCTTCGGTTCTCCGGTCTTGGCTTTGTGGATCAACCAAGGAACCCGGTGGTTTTACGGTGAACCACCGGAAACCCCCGCGAACTCGGTGTAGCCTCCGCCAATCTCCACTCATGACTTGGCTCCCACGTAGTCCCGGCTCGACCTTGGTTTTGAGGCTCAACCAAGAAACCGTCCACAACTTCATCTTCTTGTTCATGCCACCATGCGGCCCGCACTTGACCCCACCGGCCACCGGGTCCCTCGAACAAAGCCTACTTGTCTTCTCCACACCCGGAGGCCTCACCGCGACGACCTTTCGCGCTTGTTCTTCACCCGCACCAACACGAGTCAAGCCGCAACCTGCACCTGCAATACTTAGCCAAGAATCAGTCCACACAACGTTGTCAATCACTCATCACACAAGGAAGCGACCATCCACCGGTCCTCGAACCACACATGGTCCTCAATCTCCCCCTTGATGAGTGCATTGACAACACCCACATGAAAGTAACAAGAGAGAAAAGAAAAAGAAAAGAAACGAACAAAAAGAAACTCCAACAAGCGATCGAAAGCCAAACAAAGGCAAAGAGCAAGATCACTTGAAGAAGATAAGTCTCGGACCCCTTAGGCAAGGGCAACGGCTCGACACATCCGAGACAAAGCAAAGCTCAAGCAAAGAGCACAAACCACCGAAACAAAGCTCGAAAACTCTCAAAGAGCTCCCCCCGCACACATGCAAGCTCCCCCTGAACCAATGCAACTCCCCCTGGACTAATGCATGCAAGACACCACTTGAAAACGAGGCGGCCGCAACAAACCGCCACGACCGGTCGGACCGGTCAACACCACCGGTCGGACCGGTGTGCAACATGTGAACGAGCCGGCCTCACACCGGTCGGACCGGTGACCACGACCGGTCGGACCGGTGCTCAACGAGCCCGAAATGGCTCGAAACCACTCGAAAACCTTCTAAACACGCCCGGCAAGCCATTTCAAGCTCAAACTTCTCCCCCTTGTTGGCAATGCATGAATCAAGCCAAAAATGCAAAACTTTCAACCTAGAGCTTCTCAAATATGCAAAATTCAACAAAGAATGCTACACATGTCCAAATGAGCAAGTTAGGTACTCTACGGCTTCGTATCGATCTCAACTACATGATCACCAAGTTTCACAACCATTGGACGAAGCTAAGATGAATTTTGGCAATTTTGCGAAAACTTGCCTCTCATGAGCAAAGTCCTAAACATGATCAAAGCATATCAAAATGGCAAAGCCACACAAACTTCATGCTAGGACAACTATTCTAACCATAAGACCATCACAAACACCCACAAGCACCTCATGTCATGTCAAAGCCACCGAGCCATGTGCCTACTTCTATTTATGAGACTTCTCATTGGTAGGCATCATGCAACGGTTTAGCACCCAAAGCAAATTAAATTCAGCACATATGACATGGGAGCATATTTTCCAAGCATTTTTCATTTCATTTTCAGATTTGTAAATGGTACATGAAATGTCTTTGCGACAAAAAGGAACTTATGCTCCTCCACAAGATAAGTCAAGAGGGCTAAACATTCATGATGGCAAATGAGCCTTTGGCCCCATATGATCAATAAACTAGCTATCCAACCACAAATTAAGCATAGCAAGGCCACAAAAACATGTCAAGAGCATGTAAAGGCATTTACACATGAGAGAGCATACATGTGACATTTTTCAAAAGCATAGCTATCAACCATGGATTATTCATCAAGATCATCAAGAGCTAAGCCAAACTAACCATAGCATACCAAACAAGCTCACAAAGACATATATCTCATTCCATGGTGAACAATGTATATGAGAGAAGCTTTTCCTAACCAATGCATATGATACAAAATGCATGCAATCTAAGATACAAGGATGCCTATACATCATGTTACATATGCCATGCCAAATGCAAGAAATGCACAAAGGAAAGCTATACATATGCTACAAACCGGCTCCTCGAGGGGAGGCAAAACGGGCTCGACACCACCGGCAAAAGAGAGCTCCCACACACCCAACTCAAGAAATCAAACACACACCAAGTTCCCCCCGCAAATGAGTGAAAGTTGCTTGATCTAGGGGTTTGGTGAAAATATCGGCTAGTTGGTCATGTGTGGGTACATGGATCAAAGCTATCTTTCCTTTCTCAACATTGTCTCTCAGAAAATGATACCTCACTTCTATGTGTTTTGTTTTGGAATGGAGCACTGGGTTCTTTGCAACGCTTATGGCACTGGTGCTATCACATTGAAGTGGGACATGGGTATACTCCTCACCAAAGTCACTCATGGTGTAGGTGATCCAAAGGAGCTGAGAGCAACAACTAGCAGCAGCAACATACTCGGCCTCGGTCGTGGATTGAGCAACACTCGGCCCCTTTACGGGAAGACCAAGACACCAACGAAGAACCCAAAAAGCGGCAAGTCCCGGAAGTGGACTTCCTATCCAACCGACACCCGGCAAAATCCGCGTACGAAAAACCATGAAGCGCCAAAGAAGAGGACGCGGAGTACCAAAGGCCGAAGTCGGGAGTGTGACGCAAGTACATGAAAATTCGCTTCACTGCTTGCCGATGCGAAGTCCTCGGAGACGCTTGAAAACGAGCGCACAGACACACTGAGAACTGTATGTCCGGCCTCGTCGCCGTCAAGTAGAGGAGTGACCCGATCATGCTCCGATACTCCTTCTGGTCCACGTGTTCACCTTCCTCGTCCGCATCAAGAGCTGTAGTCGTACTCATCGGCGTCGTCATAGCCTTGGAGTCCTCCATCTTGAACTTCCTCACAATGTCCTTGGTGTACTTAGCCTGGTGCACAAATGTTCCTTCCTTTGATTGCTTGATTTGTAGCCCGAGGAAGAACTGCAACTCACCCATCATGCTCATCTCGAACTCCCTGCTCATATCATCTGCAAACCTCGCAACAAGAGAGTTAGATGAGCCACCAAAGACAATATCATCCACGTACACCTGCACAATCAGGATATCTCTGCCTCGCCTCGCAAAAACAAGGTCTGATCAACCTTCCCCATCTCAAAACCTCTCTCAAACAAGAACCCCCTCAACTTTGCCATACCAAGCTCTAGGCGCTGCTTCAACCCATACGGCGCCTTCCTCAACTTGTACACCGGTGGGGGTACTTCTCACTCTCAAACCCCGGAGGGCCGCCTCACATACACTTCTTCCTCCAACACTCCATTCGAAAAAGCACTCTTCACATCCATTTGGTGCAACTTGAACCCTTTAGCCACGAGAAAAGGCTAGAAGGATCCTAATCGCCTCCAAACGGGCTACGGGAGCAAAGGTCTCCTCGTAGTCGATCCCCTCCTTCGGCGAACCCCTGGGCAACAAGTCTCGACTTGTTCCTCACAACCTCACCCTTCTCTCCCTCTTTGTTTTTCCACACCCACTTTGTACCAATCGGCTTACACCCCGGGGGGAGGGTCAACCAACTCCCACACCGATTCCTCTCAAAGTTCTCCAACTCCTCATGCATCGAGTTAACCCAATTGTGATCAGATAGTGCGTGTCCAATGTCTTTGGGCTCGAAACAAGCAACAAACGCAGCATGAGCAAAATGGGAATTGTTTCGAACCCTCGGCCGTGTAGTGCGTTCATTCATGTCGCCGATGATCCTCGAAGGCGGGTGATCCACTTGAACTCGCCGGGGAGGTTCTCGCCTCGAAGCTACCTCCCCCTCAACATCGGCTTCTCCTCGTTCTTGATTTGTCGTCGTAGGTGTAGCGAGAGGGTCCATCCATCATCGTAGTCGAAGTAGTGGGTACATGTTCGGTGGGGGCACCGCACCACCATCCTCATCATCATGTTCATGCTCCTCCTCTCCGAAAGATCTCCTCGCCAAGCTCATCATCACCGCACACTCAAAGACAAGGCGACTACGTGGCTCTATCTCGTCGAAGGTTACCTCGCAAGTCTCCACGATTTGGTTAGTTTCAAGATTGAGCACATGATATGCTCTAGAATGAGATGCATAACCAAAGAAAATGCCATCGACGGACCTAGCCTCAAACTTATCCAACTTCCTCGCCTTTCTTCGAATGAAACACTTGCAACCAAAGACATGGAAGTGACTCACCTTGGGTGTGCGGCCATGCATCAACTCATAGCATGTCTTCTTCTTGTGCACCCCGAGGTATATCTGTTCGACACATAGCATGCGGTATTCACCGCCTCGGCCCAATACCTCCTCGGAGTCCTATGCTCATCAAGCATCGTCCGAGCCATCTCGCACAAGGTCCTGTTCTTCCTTTCCACAACACCATTACGGGGAGGCGTATACGGACTCGAAAACGGTGCTCAAGACCCAAGTCATGACGAAGGTTTCAAAACGAGAGTTCTCGAATTCCGAGCCATTATCCTTGCGGATAGCTCGTATGGCATCTCCGTGCCTCTCGTTCCTCAACCTCAAGACTAG
This sequence comes from Cenchrus americanus, assembly GCA_947561735.1. Lineage (NCBI taxonomy): Eukaryota > Viridiplantae > Streptophyta > Magnoliopsida > Poales > Poaceae > Cenchrus > Cenchrus americanus. The sequence goes on along the minus strand of OX387245.1, from coordinate 75,503,345 downwards.
ATCTCGAACAAAACCAAACGTCTCCCCCTTATCCTCGAGAAAGAACACCCACGCATACCGAGAATAGTCGTCCACCACAACAAGGACATACCACTTCCCACCCGCAGATCGCACACGAGCTGGGCCAACAAGGTCCATATGGAGCAGCTCGCATGGACGCTCAGTCATCACATCGGTGAGAGGCGGGTGAGAAGAGGCCACCATCTTGGCATGCCTACACGGAGCACAAACCAACTCTTTCTCAAGCCTCAACCGTGGCAATCCTCGGACCAAATTGAGTTTACTCAAGCGTGACAAAAGGTCAAAGCTCAAGTGACCCAACTTCCTATGCCACTTCCACAACTCACTCGAAGAACCAGCCAAGAAACAACGCTCCACACCCGAAGGCGAGAAAAATCAGCACGAAACACCCGACCCTCGGGAACGACCATACAAACAAGGTCCCCTCGAGAGTCCACAATCCGAGAACCACCGAGGCCGAAACAACACCTCAAAACCCTCATCCAACAACCGAGACACGAAAAGCAAATTGTATCCCGGCGATTGAACAAGAGCAACACGCCTCAGAGTGATCTTGTCACTCACTTTTATCTCACCTTCTGAAAGCACACGCCCACGCCCATTGTCCCCAAAGGTGATGTACCTCTTCGTCACCACCGGGACGAGACTTGAGAACCACCCCCTGTCTCCGGTCATATGCCTCGAACAACCGGAGTCAATCAACCAAATGTTCTTCAAGTCTCCCTCCTGCACATCAAAAATAGGCACGTGAGCGAACAAACGACTCAGCGATCGGGGTTAGAACCAAAAGAGGAAAACCAGTGCCGAGCCATTTGCTCGAAAGTGGGGTTAGCACCAACCAAAGCATCTCTCCTACCAAAACTACCTCCACGAACACCACCACGGTAACCACCCTGAGGGAACCACCCCTCTCTGCCTGGAGGAGGACCAAAACCACGCAAGAAAGCCCGTGGAACGTCCTTCCTCTCCAACTCACCACCACGACTCCTCCAATCCCCGTATTGAGCACGAGGAGGAGAACGCCTAGCAAACTGACCACCTGCACTCTTTCCAGCCCAACCACCAGAACCACGACCACCAGAAACAACCCTCGCACCTGTACGAGCACGAAACCCGAACATCTGTACGCCGGGCACACCGCACCGGTCGGCCGGTGCTCCACACCGGTCTGACCGGTGTGGTCCGGCGCAGCACCACCACCGCGGCCTTCTTCTCTCCCCAAGCCCGAACTTGTCCTCACGGTCGCCTTGCCCCCAGGCATCCGCATACGAGGCTCAAGTACACCATTAGAAGGGTGGTACTTGTCCTTGTTAGCCCACTCCTTCCTCATTCTCTCCTCTCGCTTCCTCTTGAAGCAAAACTCCTCCTTATGGCCATCTCTCCCACAATAGCCACAATGGAACCTCACAAGCTTAGGCTTTGGCTTGGAATGTGGCTGCTCACTTGGTTTCTCTCCACTCAAACCCTCCACCGGTTTCTCACCACTAGCCTTCTCACTCTCCTTCCCAAAGAACACTTTCCCCGAAGTGCTCACAAACTTGATAGGCTTTTGTAGGTCATTTGTGGGTGTAGGAAACACGGGTGGAGCTGGGGTTGTGTCTAGTCGGTTCCTTAGATGGTTAGGTTTTGGTGGGAAATCATTCTTGTGGTGGGTTTTTGGTGGCTCCGGGATATTCTCTCCACTTCCCTCACCAACCTTGTTTGCCCCAAGCCCCTCACCATCTTGCCTCTTAAAGGCCTCGATCATCATCCTCAGCGAGGCTCGTGGCCAGGACAACCAACCCATCAACTTCCTCAACTCATCATTCTCATCCCGCAAACGATCAACATAATGTGCAAGCTCCAAATTTTTCAATGCATGCATTTCACGGGTAGAGCAAGATGTAGGCATGGGTTCCTTCAATTTAGCCTCGAGCGAACTAGTGTAAGCATGCATCTCATCAATCTTAGCATGCAAAACGGGGCAAGAAGTGCAAGCACCTAGCAAAGCGAGGTCTAGACTTAAGCTCGGCCACTTCAACCCTAAGCACATCTAGTTCCTCACACTTGGAGGCATGCTTCTCCTTGAACAAAGCAAGATCGGCAAGGAATATGGAGCAATCGGCACAATCATTCTCATCGAAACAACGGGGCTAGCCTTAAGCGAATCAATCTCAAGCTTGCTATCAAGCACCTGTGTCTCTAGCTCAGCCACTCTAGTCCTAGCATCCTCGAGTGAAGCCCTAAGCTCTTTCCTCATTTTCTTGGCCTCTCTAAGCATGTCATCACGGTTATCAAGCAAAGAGCCAAGCCTCTCATTCTCCTGGCGCAAGAAGGGAAGTTCATCACGCACCTCGTCGTCGGACTCAGAATCCGAGTCGCTCTGTGTGCTCTTCTTGCTGCCGGAGCTCAGCGCCATGGTGCAGAAGCCATCTCTCGCGAAGCAGCTCAGCCCGCTCAGGTTCTTGGATGACTTCTTGCTCTTGCGGCGATCTCCCTCGTCTTCGCTGCTGCTCGAGCTCGAGGTGGAGTACGCGGAACTGGAGTCGACGTCGCTCGCTCCAACCATCGCTCGGGCCTTGCCTCGGCCCTCCTTCTTCCTCGACCGCCGCTCGTCCTTGTACTTGTTCTTGTGCTTGCTCTTGTGGTCACGCCTCGAACGGTACTTGCCATCGTTCATCCTCGGCTTGTGCACATAGTCGTCCTTGTTCTCGGCCTTCTCCGGGTAGTCGGCGACGAAGTGTCCCGGCTTGCCGCCTCTGGAAGCAAGTCCTCGTGTTCCTCCTCATGTTCACGCGGTTCTCGTGCGGCCTCTCGAACCGCCTCGTCAACGGCGCCGGCTCGTCCTCTCCAAGGTCATCAAACTCCTCATCGGCATAGACATCAAAGAGGAAAACGAGAACATCTGGTGGATGGGTTAGAGTTAGTCTTTGCTTTGGAACCACCAACGAGGGCAAGACTATGGGAATCGGTCGATCCCTCAAGCTTGGCGATCATGCCCCTATCCACCTCGGCCGAGCTTGAGCTTCGAGAACGGCTCGTTCCCCGTCGAGTGTCATACTTCTCCCGACTCCACAATGGCCTCGAACTTTCCGCCCCATATCGTACGATCCAAAGAGTGTAAGAGCTTGACCGCTCTATCATGATCATCGTACGGGAGCACGTCCACATTGGCCCTCATGTTGTTCACTACCACCGTGAACCTGCGAAACAAGGCATCGATGGACTCACCTAGGGAGATGAGTGAAGTTCTCGTACTCTCTCCGGTAGGTCGCATACAACCGTGCTCGAACACGGGCGTTCCCAACATGAGCCTCCTTCAACACCGCCCAAATCCTACAAGCCAAGTGCTCGGTGTGCACCCGATCGAACTCGGGCCGACACAAAGCACGAAACAAGTAGTCGACCGCCTTATTGTTGGCGTCGAAGCCGTCCCCTCGATCTGGAGCGAGGAAATCAACCGGCTGGACATAGCCTCGTGTCCCCCGTGACATCCCAAAGGATGCGACCCTTTCCGCGGAGAAAAGCACCCATCCGCTTGCTCCACATCCGGTAGTTCTTGCCATCGAAGTGTGGAGGACCCGAACCCCGTTCTCGGTACGCCATCCTTGGATCTTAGGCGGTTAGAGTCAACAAAGACCCGAACCGGCTCGATACCACTTGAAGGACCGATACGGCGAACCAGAGAGGGGGGGGGAGAAATGGGAGCCGATAAAAATTCTTCTCGATGGAGATGAAAACTCCAACAAGACGAACACGGCTTCCAACACACGTCTCCGACTCACTACCCAAGTTGGCCAAGCCCACGTAGCCACCGGAGTGCCACCTGGACCTAGGAACCAACACACACGGCCTTCCGACTCGAGAACGCGGCGGAACAACAAACCCCGAGTCTACGGACCCACACCGGTCGGACCGGTGAGCACCACCGGCCGGACCGGTCCCTGGCTGGTGGCCAGAGCAACTTCCACTAAGTGGCTCTACACCGGTTAGACCGGTGAGACACACGGTCGGACCGGTGGCGGCACGAAAGCCCCCAAGACACCAAACAGGCCAACCGACCACCAAACGGACCCAAACTTGAAACGGCGGCACCACGGGACAACAACGAACTCACCAAGACGTTCACCCGAGCAAAATCCCACAAGGGCTTGCACCGGTCGGACCGGTCAAGAGCACGGTCGACCGGTGTGGCACAGGCGGCTCGGGATGAACGACACCGCGGGTCAACTCCCCCAAATCCAAATCTCGATCTCCCGAATCGCTCCACGGACTTGAACAAGACTTTGGGGATATCAGGAACACCTCATGAGGAGTCCATAGCCAAGATTAATCCCACCAAATCTCGTCCAAAAAGGAGGAATCGAAGAAATCCCGCCGAAAGCACTTCCAACCCAAGAACTCAAGAAACCCCAAAATCGAGCACTTTTACTCACGGATTTGGGAGGGGAATCACAGCCCAAAGAACCACGAAGGGTTCCCACAAATTTCCCCCATCAAATCCCCAAGAGAAAAGCCCCGAAAACACCCCAAAGAAATCACCGAGAGAGGGCTCCGAAAATCACCACCAAGAACAACCGGGGAAAACACATCCAAACCTTGAGGAACCACGCCGAATCATCTATACATGAAACAAAGGTTCGTACAAGGTCTAGCAAGCCGCCCGATCATCCATCCCTCTCTACAAGATCTCTCCGTGAAGCTCTCTTGCTAGTCCTAAGGAAAACCTAGAGAAAATAGGTGGAAAATAGGAAAACAAATGAGCTAGGGTTCCAAGAGTTGGTGCCAACCTCTCACCTCTTGGGTTATATAGGCGGCAACCGAATGTCTAAAATGCCCCTCTCTACTAACTAGGGATACATGCCCCTCAAGGGCGGATTTGGAATTCTTGATGTCTTCACCATCGGACGGATGCCGGCGACCGCACCCTGCGTAGCCTCGACGCAAGCCATGCGATCCCGACGCGTGTCCTCCGCTTCGAAGATTCGGACCGCGTCGTCGCACACCGGTCAGACCGGTGCTCCTCACCGGTCAGACCGGTCCCCACCGGTCAGACCGGTCAGACCCACCGGTCAGACCGGTGCGTGCTTCTTGCACCTCCGTCTTCGGTTCTCCGGTCTTGGCTTTGTGGATCAACCAAGGAACCCGGTGGTTTTCTCGGTGAACCACCGGAAACCCCCGCGAACTCGGTGTAGCCTCCGCCAATCTCCACTCATGACTTGGCTCCCACGTAGTCCCGGCTCGACCTTGGTTTTGAGGCTCAACCAAGAAACCGTCCACAACTTCATCTTCTTGTTCATGCCACCATGCGGCCCGCACTTGACCCCACCGGCCACCGGGTCCCTCGAACAAAGCCTACTTGTCTTCTCCACACCTGGAGGCCTCACCGGCGACGACCTTTCGCGCTTGTTCTTCACCTGCACCAACACGAGTCAAGCCGCAACCTGCACCTGCAATACTTAGCCAAGAATCAGTCCACACAACGTTGTCAATCACTCATCACACAAGGAAGCGACCATCCACCGGTCCTCGAACCACACATGGTCCTCAGTATTTGAAACTCACTTATAAGTTGACCAAGATTTTGTGATATGCTGCGATCTAGACAATCTATGTCTCAAATAAGTAGAGGTGTTTGGTTGTCCTGATTATTTCAGATGGATTATCAATTCTAGGGGTAAAAAGCCAAAATTGCCCATGTCCAAAAAACACGATCCTTTACATCTTCCATGGCAGTGAACACGGTAGATCCCCATCTCCAGTGGCATCCCAGCGACAAGGTAGATCCCGGGGGCAGCGGCTCCCGGCCCCAACCTCAGCGGTGAGCTTGTGGCAGACGCGGGCCATAGCGAAGGAGGGCGGACGAGAGGCGGCAGGCGGACACGGCGGAGGGTGGGTGCGGCTGCGGGCGGACGCGGTGGAGGGCGATGGGAGGACACGGGGCAGCTCCACGCGGTGCGGCCGGGCGTGGGCTCGGCGGACCGTGGGAGGCGGCGGCGTCACGGGCGGGGCCGCGCGGGGACGGACGCCCAGCGCCGCGACGGACGAGCGATCGGGAGGGTTGGAGTGCCGAGTGCGGCAGGAGGGTAGGTGCGGGAATCTGTTCGCATTTTTGGAAAAGCGCGGTGGGAGTCAATTATCATATCGAAGTACTGGAGGCAATTATCCCGGTGTCACGTTCCAGCGTCGCGAGTTGAGAAGCAAGGTGTTTGGCGGGTTTATTTCGATTATTTGGCTTATAATCTAAGTTAAGTGATTCCAAACAGGGTCATAGACTATGCTATTGCCACAGCCATCATGAAGCTCAGTTCAACTCCGGGACTAATCTATACTCATGATCTCAATAAATTGTTAGTCCCCAAAAGTTATTATTAATTATCAAAACACAAATTACGGGCCTAGATGTTTTCGCGTGAGACCAACCTTCTTTTCTCCTGTGTCTAAGGAGTGCTCTGTGCCTGTTCCGGTGTTGCCACCTTCATTATAGGCACCCATCAGCCAACGTCTGCCAGTTCTTGCATTGAAATTGGACCAACATCTATCTACCCTCTCCCTGAAATTGGGTTTTGTGTTCGGCCGTGCCTTTCTATTTTTTGGGCCCTATTACATTTTCTTTGGACTATTTTTTATCCTTTTGCTCGGGCTGGGTTGCTGCAACTGGACCGAATGGATATTGAGTTGCATGCACCAACCAGTTCAACCAAAAACTTAAACTGATAGGGAAATGTGGGCAATTCCCTTATACTCCAACACTCCCCTCACGTGCAGGCTCCCCTCACTAAAATTGGGTTTTGTGTTCGGTCGTGCCTTTTTTCGGCCCTATTTCATTTCTTACATTTCTTTGGACTATTTTGATCTTTTTGCTCGGGCTGGGTTGCTACAACCGGACTGAATGGATATTAAGTTGCATGCATCAATCATTACAACCTAAAAGTTTAAGCTGATAGGGAAATGTGAGCAATTCACTTATACTCCAACACTCCTCACGTGCAGCTCCCCAAGACCGCATACGTGGATATTGGAGTGGGTTGTAATCATTTTAATTAACACACATGTCAGGATTCAAACTCGAGATCTCTGACTTTGATACCATATTGAGTTGCATGCACCAACTAGTTCAACCCAAAAATTTAAGCTGATAGGTAAAATCAGACAATTCACTTATACTCCAATAATGGATGTCGCATTCATATTGTGCATGGTAAAATACTATGACCACTCTCGTAAATTTTGTCAGTTTCAATGTTCAACTATTTAGTGCTGACTATATATATTACAATAATATAAATTCAACAATTCAAATTTAAATAGGATAATAGTGAGAAATAATATAGTTTCTAATTTGAAAATGTGACTTGATAATTTACACTTTCTTTTTTACGATTTTCACCCCTGGTCCTGCAGCGCTTGCTCCTCTGTTGATAGAAGTTGAGTGGGCACGGCATAGAGGGCCTCCTCCCTACCTAGTGGTGCTATAAGTCAACAATTAACTCTAGTGCCAACTATATATGACAATAATAGAAATTAATAATTCAAATTTAATAGGGTAACAGGAAGAAACAATATAATATATACTGAAACGATTCAAAAATGTGCCTTGATAAACTATTATTTTTACTAGTCCAAGCCTATGGAGAGTCCCTACGGCACCGCTTGTCCGCTTGTTCCTTTGTTGATGAAGGGATAAGGAGGAGATGAGACTCGTATGAGCTATGATGAGGAAAATAAAGGGGCGCCGGGGGAGGTGGGTTAGCCGTAGACAGGCGCCAATATAAAGCAAAACAAGAGTAGTATGATGCCATTATTACAAGAGTGTTTGCTGTTATTTGGGGACACAAAGCGCCGAATGGACATCTTTCGCACTTCAAAAATTAAGCAGTGCAGAAGAGCTATGCATTGTGATGGACACGGCATGCTCTAGATACAGAGCAAAGACACTGAATGCCAGTAAATCCATGTTCAGGTGATATTTCATATAAATTGCACCATGTGGCAACAGACAAAAAAAGTCAATTTCTGAATATAGTTTAACACGTCCGTGTTATTTTGGAAAAGTCACTTTGTGTTCCCAAATAACATCATTCATAAAATGGCTTTTGTGTTCCCAAATAATAGCAAACCCATTCTGTTTTGATCTATACAGCTCTAAAAACATATCCGCAGGCCACCTGACTGAACCAAGTGCAAGAGCAACATCACCCCAAGGATTCTGTCTGTTAGATATTGTGTCGAATATTTGTACGGTCCAGTTACGATGGGACGAGTTGTATTTAGCAGTATAGGGTAGAGCCCGTGTCATACTCTGTAACCCGAGCCTCCTCATAAATATGAGAGGGGGGTTGCTGTTGTAACCACGATGACATAGCGACTCGCAGGGGGAAGGCGGCACGATGCCGGGATCCTAAAGCGGCCGGTGTTGCGGTTTGGGAGGAGCACCCGTAGTCATGCCCCGGGGATGTAGGCTTCGGCTGAACCTCATTAACAAAGATCGTGTCTCCGTTGTCGTTTGTGATCGTGCAAGTTCGTCTCGGTATATTCAATCGTCGTTCCGCTTCGTGGAGATTAGCAGGCGTCTCGTCGCCGTGGAGGGCTAATTTCTTACAATTGGTATCAAGAGCTATGGTTAGATTGGATCTAGAGGTTGTGCAGAAGATCACCTGGAGATTCGAGATTTATGCATCTACAAAGCGCCATGTAACATGCGGTCGGTGTGATGCAGATTCGGCGTGAGGTAGAGCATGATTGGTGCCGCGGTCACAATGGGTCGGTATGGGGGTTGGCGGAGGCTAGAATTTCCTAGCTGGTGTCATCATGAAGGCTAGCCACTTAGGCACTTGTCAAGCTCCTTTGGTCACCTTGATGCCGCCTCCACTAAGGAGCTTCACCAACGAAGGGGGTCTCCACGTCCCCCGCACAAAGTGTCCTCGCCGCTCCGCACCAAGCCAGAGGGTCGATGACGATTGCCGGTGAGCCACTTAGGCCCCAAGGTTTCCGGCGAACCTTGTACAACTGGATTCACTGAAGAATCACCTCACAAGGTTGGCACAACCTTGCACTCACTCAGCTCTAAGCTAAGCCTAGCACTAAGCACATACACAAAGCATATGCAAGTCTAAGGATGAGCAATTAAGCACTTGGATGGATTGGATATGATGTTCAATGTGTCTTGAACTCCTCTGCACTTCCACACAATCCAGCAACCTCAAATGGGCGGGTGGAGGAGGTATAAATAGCCCAAGGCATCAAACTAGACGTTGGCTAAAAGCTACTGAAGTAGTATCGTCGGATGATCCGACGCTATATTTTTCCAGGGTGTCGGTTCATCCGGTGCCCCCCTCGATACATAGCCGTTGAGGTTCTCTGACACAACTGCTCCGACGCTATGCACCGACGGTCCGTTGGATCATCCGGTGCTGAAGACCCCGCGTCCAAGTCGCCTCTGTTTGCTTCTACGCGACCGTCGGATAGACCTACGCTTCACCTTGACCAAGGCGTCGGATCATCCGGTGCTGAAGGCTTCGTCTTGGCGTGCCTCTGTATGAATTCAAACTGAGCGTCGGATAGACCGACGGTATCCCCACTCAGACCATCTGATCATCTGGTGCTACTGTCTTCCTTGCTCTTCCTCTGCAACTCATCCGACGCTACTAAAAAGTGGACCGTCGTTTCATCCGACGGTACCTAGGGTTTGACCCTGTGTACCAACTCATCCGACGATTGCACCGACGCTTGTTAAATTGATACCGTCGGTTCATCCGACGATGTCTTTTCTTTTCCTTTTCTTGCTCGGTTTTGACCCTTTGTTTTGGCATTTTGGCATGTGGTTTTCTTGCATCCTTGGGACGTAGATGTGTCTACAAGGACATGCTAAAACAATATGGTTAGTGCCAATGATCATGTTGTCATGAATCACCAAAATCAAACTCGAACTAATGGCTTATGAGGCCATGTTCGCTACAATCTCTCCCTTTTTGCTGATTTATGACAACACAACCAAATGAAGCATAAATTTGCAACAATTGACATAATTAGAACCACTTACACTTGCTTGGATGCTTACCATCATCCAAACTCCCTCTAGATCAAACTTCCCCCTTTTTGATCTTATGTTAACATTCTCCTCTGTTGGTCTCATATCCTTGAAACCACTTGTAAGCTTAAGCCACAAGCTTGCTTTGGTCTCACATTCTCCCCCTTTGGAATAAAATATCCAAAAAGTCCAAAGCAAAATGGGCCCAAGAAAGCTAGCATGTCCTAGCAAACATAGCTCAAGGAGAAATGTTAAATATAAGGGAGAAAGCCGCATGAACCATGATCCATATGTATGATATCAATGAAGATACCACATGTAAGAATGACTAAGGTGGATCACAAGCTCATGAGACTAGCATGATACAACCTAAGCTCCCCCTAAGTGTGTGCACCAAAAGGATACCACTTGTAAGACAAGGATGACGAGAAACAAGTGCACAACTACAAACTTGAAAGACAAGGAAGCTTAGAGCATATCATGCAAGGAGGTAGCTTAAAGAACAAGAGATAAGACAAATGGGTTCTTGTTACATTACCACTTGTAGATATCACTTGTAGTCTTTTGATCATTGCATACCTCTGGGGGATGATCCTCTCTACCTTGTTGGCACCACATTGAGATGAGCCACTTGGAAATGATATAACTATGTGACACCACTTGAAAGAAGCTTGCACAGACGACACTTCGGGTACCACAAGGATTTGGAATGTATGAGTACATTGCCTTTGAACTTATATAGAGACATAAGCTCGCAAGGACATGACTCAATAGCATGAAGCTCATATTGCTATATTCACTCTTTTAGAGATTTTAGATCACATTGAGAGTGAAATAGCATACTCTTAGAATGAAGTACCGCACCGGAACGCATCGCCAAGGGACTACATAAGATAGGCTTGAAATAATGTTAGTCCCATAACCAAACCATAGGATGAGCTCTCCCTAAATGTGTGCATATAGTGTTTGAATCACCAACAAAATCTATGCACATTGTTTATGACAACAAGAGGGAAGCTAACCCTATAGCTTGCTCATGATGCAAATAGATATATATGAAAACATGCACCATGAAAGAACAAGTGTAGTTTTCCTACACACTAATCAAACCATGTAGGTTGCTCATGGGTTAGCACATGACACAAGCAACCTACCATATGTAAACATTGCAACAAATGCAACCTAAACAAGGCAATGGAGCTACAATGATACGTGAGATAGGTACTAGTTTCCATTACCTCAACCGGGGAACTTGGGTAACACATGTCCAATTTGCAAGATTAGCTTATAGGCTTGAATCTTCTCATCTTCTTTGTGCCACGCCTCCCAAGTCCCCGTTCTCAAGGCCTTCAAGTGTCCTTCGGAACCCAAACCATTTGAGGCCCCTTCATATTGGTGATGACTTCCTTGGGCACCCAAATGGGTTGCTTCCAACCCCGCTCTTCCTTCATCTTCCCAACCTTGTGTGCAACCACCTTGCCATTAGCCTTTTTATTGATGATGTAGGTGTTGCTCTTGTTCTTGTTCTTGCGGGTGGGCTTGGTGTAGATGAGGGAGCTCTTGATGGTGGGGTTCAACTTCTTCTTTGCGCCCTTGTCCATCTTCTTGACAAATTGAGGGCATTTGTAGAACTTGTGCCCTTCTCCATGACACTTGTAGCAAGTCACGGTTGCACCCTTCTCAAGCTTCTTCACCATGGGATCACGGTTATCTTGAGAAGGTTGGACTTTTCTCTTAATGTCTTGAGAGATGTCCACTTGTTCTTCATCGTTCTTGCCCTTGCCCATCAAGCTTGCCAACCTCTCTCGAAGCCATTTTACTTCTTGCTTGAGCTCATCATTTTTCTTGCCTATGAGACAATCACATTTTTCTACAAGAACATTCTGATTGCCAGATGGTGAGCAAGATTCATCAATTAAATCAATGCAAGAAGTTGAAGCATCTACCTTGGAGATAGGAATTGCACAAGGGATAGATGATTCATTAAGCTCAAAGGAATTACTTGTTTTAGTCTCATTGCTCTCAAGCTTAGATTTTAGCTCATCACACTCCTTGCCAAGCAATTTGAATTTGCACAACAAATATTCATAATTTGTAGCAAGGGTTGCACTAAGATCATTGAGAGCATTGAGTTCTTTAATTTAATTAGCTTGTTTATCAATCATTCCTTTTTGCTCATGGACTAGCTCAACAAGATCATCGAGAGAGGTGGTGTCAGATTCATCATCACTTACATTGCTTTCCATACCTTGGGCCATAAGGCACATGTGTGGTGATGATGAGGGACCATGCATGAAGCGGGTGGTGAAGTTCTTTCTTGATTCATCGCTTGAGCTAGAAGAACTTGATTCTCCACCACTTGTCCACTCACAGACGGCGATAGTTGCTTTTTGCCTTGGTCTCCTTTCCTTGACCACCTTCTTCTTGGGCCTGTGCTCGATCTTGGTGAACTTGATGTGTTGATGATGACGCCCTTCTCTCAAGTGGACGTTGTAGCCGTACATGTTGATTTTCTTCACATACTTGAAGATCTTCTTCACGTACTCGGCCACCATGGATTCAACCTCTTCATCACTTGAGGACTCTCCATCGTCACCATCATCACCATCATCCTCGCTTGAGCTTCCATGAGTAGTCATCCTACTCAATACCTTCTCTTGATGGCTTGAGAGAGCATGGCTTGTAGTTGGAGAGGATGGTTCTTGGGGCTTTTCTTGGGGCGCCTTCTTTGACTTGGGCATGAGTTGAAGCTCATGTGCCATGATCTTGCTCAATATGTGAGATGGCTTCAATTCTTCGAGCTTCTTCCCGTAGATGATTGCCTTCACCAAGTCATAATCAGGCTTCCGGAGACTTTGAAGGATCTTGCGGTTGATGTTCAAGTCCGTGATGTCCTTCACAGCTAAAGCATTGATCTCATTGACAAGCACATTAAGGCGTGAGTACATAGATTCGGCATTTTCATTTGCAAGTTGCTTAAAGCTATTGAATTCCTCAAGGAGACAACCGTAGCGTTCATTAGCAACTTCTTTTGAACCCTCATTTTGCTCCTTGATGGTTTTCCATAGCTCATGAGAATTTTCACAAGTAAAAACTCTATTGAAAACGCCTACATCTAGTGAGGACAAAATGATACTCTTAGCAATTACATCAAATTGCTTTTCCTTTCTAGTACAATTTTTCATGCCCTCATCGGTGACTCTCCAAACATCAAAGTCCTTTGCTTGGAGATAGGCCTCCATGAGAACCTTCCACCGAGGATAGCCCGTGCCATCGAAATGTGGAGCCAAACCTATGGTATCCACCCCTTTCATTCCTCTCTAGAGCAACTCACTAGGCGGTGAAGCCTAACCGTTCCGATGAGCCGGTTTTCACAATTTACCAATTGAATTGGCGTTTCCTTGTGAAGGAAGTGAGTCCCGACTCTGATACCACTTGTAAGAAATCGGATGCCCATTAGCCTAAGAGGGGGGGTGAATTAGGCAACTTAAAACCTTAACCTATGGCTTTACTAATTTTACACAAAAGTAAACTATAACATACTATCTAGATGTTCTAGTGTGAAACTCCCATCCCAAAACAAGGTTTGCAACCTATAGCCAGTCCTAGCATGATACTACTCTAGGAAAGTAAAAGGAAGCAAAGATTGCAATAGAGTAAATGCAGAAACGTAAAGGGGATGAGAGGAAGCAAACTCTTGACACGCGATTTATCCCGTGGTATCGATAGGCACTAAGCCACCCCTAGTCCACGTTGAAGCACTCACACAAGAGTATTGCTTCCCGGCCACCAAGTCTCTCCCAAGAGCACCACTTGACACGCCACAAAGGCTAGCCACTTAGGCACTTGTCAAGCTCCCTTGGTCACCTTGATGCCGCCTCCACTAAGGAGCTTCTCCACCAAGGAAGGGGGTCTCCATGTCCCCCGCACAAAGTGTCCTCGCCGCTCCACACCAAGCCAGAGGGTCGATGATGATTGCCGGTGAGCCACTTAGGCCCCAAGGCTTCCGGCGAACCTTGTACAACTGGATTCACTCAAGAATCACCTCACAAGGTTGGCACAACCTTGCACTCACTCAGCTCTAAGCTAAGCCTAGCACTAAGCACATACACAAAGCATATGCAAGTCTAAGGATGAGCAATTAGGTACTTGGATGGATTGGATATGATCTTCAATGTGTCTTGAACTCCTCTGCGCTTCCACACAATCCGGCAACCTCAAATGGGCGGGTGGAGGAGGTATAAATAGTCAAGGCATCAAACTAGCCATTGGCTAAAAGCTGCTGAAAGTAGTACCGTCGGATGATCCGACGCTATATTTTTCCAGGGCGTCGATTCATCCGGTGCCCCCCTCACCACATAGCCGTTAAGGTTCTCTGACACAACTGCTCCGACGCTATGCATTGACACTCCGTCGGATCATCCGGTGCTGAAGACCCCGCGTCCAAGTCGCCTCTGTTTGCTTCTACGCGACCGTCGGATAGACCGACGCTTCACCTTGACCAAGGCGTCGGATCATCCGGTGCTGAAGGCTTCGTCTTGGCGCGTCTCTGTATGAATTCAAACTAAGCATCGGATAGACCGACGGTGTCCCCACTCAGACCGTCTGATCATCCGGTGCTACTGTCTTCCTTGCTCTTCCTCTGCAACTCGTCCGACGCTACTAAAAAGTGGACCGTCGGATCATCCGACGGTACCTAGGCTTTGACCCTGTGTACCAACTTGTCCAACGATTGCACCGACGCTTGTTAAATTGATACCATCGGTTCATCCGACGGTGCCTTTTCTTTTCCTTTTCTTGCTCGGTTTTGACCCTTTGTTTTGGCATTTTGGCATGTGGTTTTCTTGCATCCTTGGGACCTAGAAGTGTCTACTAAGACATGCTAAAACAATATGGTTAGTCCCAATGATCATGTTGTCATGAATCACCAAAATCAAACTCGAACTAATGGCTTATGAGGCCATGTTCGCTACACCCCCGCCACCACCCTCCCGCCCTGTCTCCGGCGGCTCCCGCCGCCGCATCCGGCCGACTGGCCGACCCCTTCCCCCCGCCTGCGCGCGGGCTCCGTCGGCCCCTACGCCGCCTCCACTCACTTGCCCCCACCTCCGCCCTCCCGTCCCGTCTCCGGTGGCTCCCACCGTCAGATCCGCCTCACCCCCCCACGTGCTAACCGACTGGTACCCATGTCGTCGTCATCCACCTCCAGTGCCACCGTCGTCTACCTCTCGCGCTGCCATCAGCAACCTCTAGCGCCGCCGTCCTCCGACAAGCTACTCCCCCGCCTCGACCTGGCCCAGATGCCTCTTCTGCCACCGTGGCCCTAAGCCGCACCATGACCTTCCCCCGCCGCCTGGCCTGCCTATCTCCCCCAGCCTGCCGGCAGCTTATAAGGTCGCAGGGAGGAGAAGGAAAGGTCAGGTGGGGCTCGCGGTGTGATGGGATGTCAATCTGTCGCAGAAGTGATGCATAGTATTCCCATCTATACATGGCATTCAGTCTGTTTTTTCCAGAATCATTGTGTCCTGCTGTGTTATTTGGGTCATACTATTTTTCAAGTTGTGTGTTACAAAATGATCAATGGTATGCTATGTATTACTCCTTCTGTTTCATAATACTTGTCGTTTTGGCTTTTCTAGATACATTCATTTTGCTGACGAGATGAGAGGGAGAGATAGAGGGGTGTTGACGGATAAAAGACGTATCCCTCTACGATCCCCAAGCGTACGGACGCCACACCATTTTCACCACGGGATTCCCAAGGTTCTTGTCAATCCGCGGAGCAAGGGGATTACAAGCGTTCAATCTACAACGACAAACTAGCTACTAAAACCCTAACTATTATTATACTAGAAAACAACTAAATTTCACTAGAGAGAATGATAAACGATCAAGGTAGAAGACACTCGCCCACGGGCCTACGATACTAGAGCATGCAATCGCTTAAAGACATGAAAACCAATCTAATCTATCGGGGGTTGTGACCACGGTTTCGCCCTTTCCCTCCTCTCGTACTGTCACTATGCGAAGGTATTCATGACTAGACCTATGATGGACACGGCGTATTGAATGGATCCAAGGAAGCATTGGAGCTCTACTCCCTTTACGGCATGGTAGCTAACCTTAAGCATTAAAGTATATTCAACACGAGATGATAGATAGATAATCCGACAAATTGCGATTACATATCAAGATCGATTACAACCCATGGACGAATGAGAAGATTACCCCATCAAGGTGCTGATCATGGCACCGTTGATCATGGTTTCCCTTCCGACGGTGTCTTCCTTCTTCTCCACGAGAGGGTGCTTCCTTCGAGGTGGTTGATCTCCCTCCGGAGATCCTCCTCCTCTCTCTCTAGCTTGTGGATGGCCTTCTGGTGCGAATGACTCTCCCCTTTCTGTCGAATGGCGGCGCCCAGGCTTTTAGGGTTCAAGATCCTTCGGGTGCAAGGAAAACAGGACCGAACCGGCCACCGGAGTGGGCTGGGCCAGCCAGCCTGGGCCGACCGGCCTGGGCCCACCTCGGCCCGGTTCGGTCGCCCCTTTCGCTCCGTGGGTCCTTATGCATTTATGTACTTTGCCCCCTCCACTTGCATGATTTTGACGATGTTATCCTCGCGTCCAAGATGGAGGTTCTTCGCGCATGAAGTTCGGTCTTTTACGCTTCAATCCCCGGGGGTGTTCCTCGTAGCACTTCGGTCCTTGCCACCTTTGGAAGTGATTTCATCAAGCTCATGAACACGAACAAGACTCCGTAAATGCTCCTTTGAACTTGTTGCGAATCCGTCCTTTATGTCCATGTTTTCCTACATAAACACAACACTTCCAAATGCATGCACAAAGATGAACTTGTTATATGATTACTGTGCCTAGTGGCGGGTTAGTTCCATAATCAAATCCAAACCAAAGTGTAATGAACATGCTAGGTGTACCAAAATACACCATCAACATCTCCCCCACGCTTAGCTCTTGCTCATCCTCGAGCAAGTACTCGTAAAAGAACTTCGTCCAATGTGTTGTAATCATGTACCACTTATTCTTCTTCACAAGTTAGTCAATCCTTTCATCTTTAATACATAAACACAAAGTAATGATCATCAAACATAAACATGGGCGTTTAGAATCTTTACCACGTCAAGATTTACCCCACAACTCAAACTCTTCACTCAAAGTCTTCAAATTCAGCCATACTTCTTTGCTTCCATTGGAGGGTTTTTATGATTTTAAAAATAAAATTCCTGCAACAAGTATTAGACAAAAACCTTTCTCCAAGCTCTCTCAAGTCACTCATATGAGGTGGCTATCCTAAACCAATTTTATAAAACTCTCACCTCCCATATGTCTCTCATATAACATGTAAAGTGGAGCTATAGGTAGGGCTAGTGTAATCAACACAAGTATTGTCAAACTAAGAACTTCCCCTAATGGTTGTTTACCTTTCAAAGACAATGATCATGAGAATTAACCATATGTAGGGACATCAAGGATGAGAAGATTTAGAATGGTGGACATGTGCAAGGGCAAAAGAAAATTGTGACTACAAGGCACCAATGACGTCCTCGTTGTCGGATTGCACATGGTTGGAAAAATAATGAAAGTTTCATCTCTCAACAACGTGACATCCTTCCTTACACTTTATTTTTCTTTTCTTTCACTTGATCCATCCCTCTCATATCTTTATTGCTACCTCGTCTTTCTCTCTTTTTATTTTTCTTTCATTCTTTCATTCATTCACATATTTTTCTTTCACATATATTTTTTTTCTTTCTTTCTTTCTTTTCCACACTCATACTTTTTCTCTTTATTTTTCTCTCTCTTGACAACTTTTCAAAGCTCTCAACTCCTCTCTTTCTCGCATGCATACAATCTGAACTTTTTAAATAATCCATGCTAGAGACGAGACGAAACTTTGAGAATAGGTTGTGTTCAGGGAATGCGATGTACAAAATAGATGTATAGGGTTGGGTATGGAATTCGGCGATGCACGGGACTTCCAAAGTGAAAGTCTCGTGACCGAATGAATGACGAGGCTAGCAATAAAAGATAAGCACAAGAACATGATCATTGCTCGAAATTAAAACTCCCAAGAAAGAAGGATCCTAGCCCAACTCATCGTTCTAATCACACTTATGGTGGAGCAAAAAAATAAATTGGCTTTGTATAGGATTTTTTTCTTACTCTCAACTTGGAAAAAGAGGTTTTGCTAACCTTTATTACAAGGGTTTTTAGATAATTTTCAGAACTGAAATCCTCCAATTTTTAGCATTGAACATAGCACAACTAACATGTGAAGTTCAAGATCGAAGTGCGGTATGGGTACTTTAAGTAGTAGCAATTCCACTAAGCACCACGGCAAACATTTTTCAAACCACACACTTGTGTTCATATATCAAGAATCAAAGATAAACAAACAAGTGAATAAAGATAAGCATCACACAAGACACAAAAATAATATATAAAGACTCTATTTATTTGGTTTTCTTTGACTCAACACTAATTTAAGACACTTTCAAACTTGCAAAAATTTAAAAACACACTTGAAATTTAAAGACTCATTTAAACTCTAAGACTCTCGCTCGAAGATTAAACCGAACCTAAACTTTGAAACTCAAAAGCTAAGTCTAGTAGCTAGCTCTCCCCCACGCTAAAAACCTACGACGTCCTCGTCGTATCTTACAAAAATCCTAAGGGGGGAACTAGACCTAGTGGTACTTCAAGCAAGTATTGCACCACTTGCCTCTCATGTTTCCAACCATGCCAAAAAGTTTGCGCACGTTACGGTTAAGGAACTTGTAGTTTTCACCAACCACGTGCTCCAAATCCTCCATACGCTGCTTCATCGCTTCCATGGCTTGGAGACATTCATCGACCGACGTATAGAGATCCCTGATGGATTGACGGCAAGTTCGACAACACATCGGATGCAATCCGAAGGGGTCTTCATCGCCATTGTCTCCACCATCGTCACCGCCGTCGTCGCCACCTCCATTGTCGTTGCCGCTCTCGTTGCCATTGTTACCGTCGCCGTTGGGGCCTTCGGGAGTCCTCTCTTTGGGCTGCTCATCCCAAATGTAGAGGTCGTTATCATCTCTTCCGGCGGCCGCCCACGAGCTCGGGCTACGATCATCGGAGTAGTCGCTACCCCCATAATCCTTAGGCTCGGGCGACGCCTCCTTGTAGCCTTTGCACTTCATGCCTTGGATGCGTGCCGACCTTCGAACGGGCGTAGGGACCTTCTCTCCTTCGACGGGGTTGCGAGATGCAAGAGCTCCGGTCGGGACACGCCCTCCGCAATGGATGCGAGCGGTCCTCTTGACGGGTAGCTTGAGCTCGCGTCGCATCGCCTCCTCCATCGATGGCTTCTTGGCTTCTAGCTTCAACTCTAAGCTCCTTGGGGGCACAATGGCTGCTGCAAGGGTGCAAAATATTGCTTGGAGGGGTTGATTCCCGAGCTCCCAATTCGGCCAAATAAATAGTCCGAAGGGAAAAACCCTGAGAACCTCATTTTCCTTTTTAAACTTCCCTTAAAATTGTCTGACCAAAGAAGGAAGTCGAAAAGGAGCAATTCGGGCGAAAATCAGGGACGACGACCGCCGGGGCCCACCTGGGCCGCTCGGTCTGGGCCGGCCGGCCCACCCTGTCTCGGGGGTCGGGTCGGTCCAGTTTTTCACGAACCGCCCTTATTTCGCCTCCTTAGCCCATGGCAAAAAGTTGGCCTAGTAAATCTTCGTGAGAAACTCCAGAAAACTAAAAGAAAAACTATTTACAGAAATTCATGCCTTGTTTTTCATCCTAGGCGATACGTTCGGGCTCTTCCTCCATGGTGAAGACATCAACATGGTGAAGGGGCACAACGTCGGGTTCGTAGTAAACCTTAAGCCGCTGACCATTCACCACAAATTGATCGCCGTTTATATCCATAATGGTTACCGCTCCATTGGAGAACACCGAATGCACAAAAGGTCCGTCCCATTTGCTTTGCAATTTCCCCTTTCCAAAGGTTTTAAACCTCCAATTGTAGAGGAGGACCTTATCTCCTTCTTTAAACTCTTTCCTTTGCAATCTTTTATCATACCACCTTTTGATTCTCTCTTTGTATATGCTTGCATTTTCATATGCTTTCAACCTCAATTCCTCCAGCTCGCTTATTTGGATCCTTCGTTTCACCACCGCGGCATCGAGATCGAGGTTCATCTCTTTAATCGCCCAATAGGCTTTATGTTCCAATTCAACCGGAAGGTGGCAAGCTTTTCCATAGACGAGTTGATAAGGGGTCATACCAATCAGTGTCTTGAACGCCGTTCGATAAGCCCATAAAGCTCCGTCTAATTTCTTTGACCAATTTTTGCTTCCCTTCTCTATGGTTTTGTTGAGGATGCTTTTTAATTGCTTATTTGACGTTTCCGCTTGTCCATTGGTTTGTGGGTGATAGGCCGTGGAGACCCTATGCTCAATTCCTAACTTGGACAAGCACTTTTTGAAATTCTTCCCGGTGAAGTGAGTTCCTCCATCACTTATCAAGATTCTCGGTGTACCGAAACGGGGAAAATCACATTCTTGATCATAGAAATGGACTCTTCTCGTGGAAGCTTTACGACATGGTATAGCCTCTACCCACTTGGATACATAATCAACCATGACTAGGATATACTCAAATCCAAATGAGTTTTTAAAACGCCCCATGAAATCTATACCCCATACATCGAATATGTCGATTTGTAGGTTGTATTTCAAAGGCATAGAATTTCTTTGAGAGATGTTTCCGGTTCTTTGGCATTCGGGGCATGATGCAACATATCTTTTAGTATCTTCATGCATCTCTGGCCAAAAGAATCCGCTCGACCATACTTTTGCTTGGGTTCGAAAATGGCTATAGTGTCCACCATACTCCGCCGAGTAGCACTTCCTTAGAATTTCTAACCTATCTTCTCTTGGCACACATCTTCTCATTACTCCATCATTACCTAGTTTGAAGAGGTATGGTGCATCCCAAAAGTATTTCCTACTTTCGGAGATTATCTTCTTTTGAGAGTTTTTGTCTAGATGATCGAGAGGCATATTTCGAATTGCTCGAATGATATCGATCATCCATGTATCATTATCAAGCACTCTATAGAGGTGGTCATCTCTCATCTTATCTTCGATGGGTTCTTTATCATCTTGTCCACGATTCATCCTAGACAAATGATCGGCCACAACATTTTCAACTCCCTTTTTATCACGAATTTCAACATCAAACTCTTGGAGAAGAAGGATCCAACGAATCAAACGTGGTTTACCTTCCTTCTTAGCCAAGAGATACTTGATGGCTGCGTGATCGGTGTAAACAATGACCTTCGAGTTCACGATGTAAGATCTGAATTTTGCGAAAGCGAATACCACCGCTAGCAACTCTTTTTCCGTAGTGGCATAATTTAATTGCGCCCCACTAAGAGTTTTGCTAGCATAGTAAACGGCGTGAACTCGGCCTTCCTTTCTTTGACCCAAAACCGCGCCTACGGCGTAGTCACTTGCGTCACACATGATCTCGAAAGGTTGGCTCCAATCCGGAGGTTGGATGATGGGAGCACTCACCAATGCATTTTTCAAGGTCCGGAATGCTGCTAGGCACTTCTCATCGAAGTCGAAGGCCACATCTTTTTGAAGAAGATGCGTTAAAGGCTTAGTGATCTTCGAGAAGTCCTTGATAAATCTTCTATAGAATCTGGCATGGCCTAGAAAGCTCCTTAAGGACTTAACATCCGTATCAATTCGTTTTTCTCATTATTCACCACGGTCAAATCTCCTTTCTTTGGTACACAATGTACCGGGCTCACCCATTCGCTATGCGGAACCAGGTAGATGATTCCGGCATCAAGTAACTTGATGACCTCTTTCTTTACTACCTCTCGCATGGCATGGGTTAGCCTCCTTTGGTGGTCCACTACGGGCTTACATTGGTCTTCCATTGGTATACGATGAGTGCAAAAGGCTGGGCTAATACCTTTGAGATCATTAATTGAATATCCAATCACCTTCCTATGTTTTTTCAATAAAATCAGCAACGCCTCATTTTCTTCGGGACTCAACTCGTCGCTCACGATGACTGGATAGGTCTTGTTGGGGCCTAAAAATTCATACTTTAATCCTTTGGGCAAAGGTTTAAGGTCTACCTCGGGCGCTTGTGGCTCCTCGGGTATAATCTCTCCTATGTCTTCAAATTTTCCTTCCTCCACGCTTCCATCATGTGGCTCTAAGCCATTTGTTGCTTCTTCTAGTTCTTCATCTTGTTGACCACTAATTTGATTTTCCATCGCTCTTTGCAGCGGGTCTCTAAGAGTTTCAACAAAGCAAAGACTATCTATCTCTTCTACTTCTTCATCTTCGGGAGGAAAGGGTGTAAGGTGTTTAGAAGCACGAAGAAAGTTAGATGTGTACTTTGTTCCATTAAGGTTCATTGTTACTTTGCCTTCTCCGGCATCTAACACGGCATCAACCAACTTAAGAAAAGGCCTACCTAAGATTATGTGATCATATTACTATGGTAAGCATCAATAACAAAGAAATCGGTTGGTATGTAATTTCTAGAGATTTTTACTTTTATGTTGCAAGCAATACCTAGAGGTTTAATAGTTCTACCATCTCACATAATTAATTTCATTGATGTTGGAGCTAAGTCTAGGTTGTGGTCTTGAACTTTATCGTAAATTTTAGAATATAGAACACTTACTTGGGCTCCGATGTCGCATAAAGCTTTGAATTGAACTCCGTTGATCTCGCAACTCAAGCGTGATGCCATCTTCTCTTCTTCTTCGGATCCTATTGTGTAGATTTCGGCGAGGCGAGCGTATGGTGATGCTTCGGGCTTGATCCCCAAGAATCTCTTCACCTCGGCTATGTGTTCCGGATCCACTATTACATCTCCAAAGAGCTTATGAAAAATCTCACCGGTGGCTTCAAGGTCGTATGAATTTTCCGCTTTCTTCTCCGGTGAGAAATCCACTTCCAATGCTCTCGCCATTCCCTTTTGATTAGGGAACGGTCTTCTATTGTCGAATACTTCTCCGTAATCGATAGGAACCCAATCCATTGGCTCGAACTCCCGTAGTGGCTTCGCGCTTGACATGCTTCTCTTGATTGTCTCATTTGGTACAATGAAGTCGATGCTCGGGGTAGTTCTTGACTTGATGTGTTCTTGTTCAAGCTTTTCCGCGATTGGTTCCTCTTTTGTGACTTCCGGGGTTGCCTCTTTAGAAAAATCAGCACACTTCTTCTTCCTTGAATTATATTCCGGCTCTTCCGCAAGTCTTGTTTCCCAATCTCTTCGCATGGCAGCCGGTTTACTAACTTTTTGTAGAAGTTTAGCGGCTTCCGTGAGTGTTTTCTCCATGAGATCCCCACCTGCACACATTTCGACGTGTTGCATGCAACTAGGGGTTAGGGAAAAGAAAAATGTATGCAAGAGTACGTCACCGGTGAAGCCGAGTTTTGGTCCTTGTTCGATTAACCCATTAAACCTATCCCAGGCTTGGTCTATCCCTTCCTCTTTTCCTTGCATGAAATTGATCACTTACCTCCTTAGATGTTGAACCTTGCTAATTGGAAAGAACTTCTCGCAAAACTTCTTTGTCAACTTGTTCCAATTGCCTTCAACTTCAAAGGACGCAGACGAATACCATGTCTTTGCATTGCCGGCAAGTGAGTAGGGAAAAAGATTCCATTTGAACCATTCATCGGGAACTCCTTCCTGACGCACCGTGTTGCATATCGTCGTGAAATCCCTTATGTGTCTATATGGGTTCTCTGTAACCATCCCTTTAAACGGGTTTGTCGCCACCATCTCGATGATCTTGGATTTAATCTCATACTTGGTCGCTTCGAGCTTCGAATCCGACTCTTGTACTTTTATGTCTTCACATCGAGGGCTAGCGTAATCCCTTAGTGATTTCTCCAGTTCTTCCACGGGTTGATTAACGAATGCCATCTAGACAATAAGATAAAAACAAAAACAAAAACGAAACAACTGTTTTTCTAGATAATATATGTTAGATAAAGCAAATAAAGATAAACTAGAATATAAAACTAAGTTAGATGCAAATCAAACGATGTAAACTAGCTTGCTCCTCGAGAACGGCGCCAAAAAAAGGGGCTTGTTGACGGATAAAAGACGTATCCCTCTACGATCCGCAAGCGTACGGACCCCACACCTTTTTCACCACGGGATTCCCAAGGTTCTTGTCAATCCGGGAGCAAGGGGATTACAAGCGTTCAATCTACAACGACACACTAGCTACTAAAGCCCTAACTATTATTATACTAGAAAACAACTAAATTGCACTAGAGAGAATGATAAACGATCAATGTAGAAGACACTCGCCCACGGGCCTACAATACTAGAGCATGCAATCGCTTAAAGACATGAAAACCAATCTAATCTATCGGGGGTTGTGACCACAATTTATCACTACGAGAAGGTATTCATGACTAGACCTATGATGGACACGGCTTATTGAATGGATCCAAGGAAGCATTGGAGCTCTACTCCCTTTACGGCATGGTAGCTAACCTTAAGCATTAAAGTATATTCAACACAAGATGATAGATACATAATCCGACAAAGTGCGATTACATCTCAAGATCGATTACAACCCATGGACGAATGAGAAGATTACCCCATCAAGGTGCTGATCATGGCACCGTTGATCATGGTTTCCCTTCCGACGGTGTCTTCCTTCTTCTCCACGAGAGGGTGCTTCCTTCAAGGTGGTTGATCTCCCTCCGGGGGCCGGGTCGGTCCAGTTTTTCATGTACTGCCCTTATTTCTCCTCCTTAGCCCATGGGAAAAAGTTGGCCCAGTAAATCTTCGTGAGAAACTCTGGAAAACTAAAAGAAAAACTATTTACAGAAATTCATGCCTTGTTTTTCGTCCTAGGCGATACGTTCGGGCTCTTCCTCCATGGTGAAGACATCAACATGGTGAAGGGGCACAACGTCGGGTTCGTAGTAAACCTTAAGCCGCTGACCATTCACCACAAATTGATCGCCATTTATATCCATAATGGTTACCGCTCCATTGGAGAACACCGAATGCACAAAAGGTCCGTCCCATTTGCTTTGCAATTTCCCCTTTCCAAAGGTTTTAAACCTCCAATTGTAGAGGAGGACCTTATCTCCTTCTTTAAACTCTTTCCTTTGCAATCTTTTATCATACCACCTTTTGATTCTCTCTTTGTATATGCTTGCATTTTCATATGCTTTCAACCTCAATTCCTCCCGGCTCGCTTATTTGGATCCTTCGTTTCACCACCGCGGCATCGAGATCGAGGTTCATCTCTTTAATCGCCCAATAGGCTTTATGTTCCAATTCAACCGGAAGGTGGCAAGCTTTTCCATAGACGAGTTGATAAGGGGTCATACCAATCAGTGTCTTGAACGCCGTTCGATAAGCCCATAAAGCTCCGTCTAATTTCTTTGACCAATTTTTGCTTCCCTTCTCTATGGTTTTGTTGAGGATGCTTTTTAATTGCTTATTTGACGTTTCCGCTTGTCCATTGGTTTGTGGGTGATAGGCCGTGGAGACCCTATGCTCAATTCCTAACTTGGACAAGCACTTTTTGAAATTCTTCCCGGTGAAGTGAGTTCCTCCATCACTTATCAAGATTCTCGGTGTACCGAAACGGGGAAAATCACATTCTTGATCATAGAAATGGACTCTTCTGTGGAAGCTTTACGACATGGTATAGCCTCTACCCACTTGGATACATAATCAACCATGACTAGGATATACTCAAATCCAAATGAGTTTTTAAAACGCCCCATGAAATCTATACCCCATACATCGAATATGTCGATTTGTAGGTTGTATTTCAAAGGCATAGAATTTCTTTGAGAGATGTTTCCGGTTCTTTGGCATTCGGGGCATGATGCAACATATCTTTTAGTATCTTCATGCATCTCTGGCCAAAAGAATCCGCTCGACCATACTTTTGCTTGGGTTCGAAAATGGCTATAGTGTCCACCGTACTCCGCCGAGTGGCACTTCCTTAGAATTTCTACCCTCTCTTCTCTTGGCACACATCTTCTCATTACTCCATCATTACCAAGTTTGAAGAGGTATGGTGCATCCCAAAAGTATTTCCTACTTTTAGAGATTATCTTCTTTTGAGAGTTTTTGTCTATATGATCGAGAGGCATCTTTCGAATTGCTCGAATGATATCGATCATCCATGTATCCTTATCAAGCACTCTAAAGAGGTAGTCATCTCTCATCTTATCTTCAATGGGCTCTTTATCATCTTGTCCACGATTCATCCTAGACAAATGATCAGCCACAACATTTTCAACTCCCTTTTTATCACGAATTTCAACATCAAACTCTTGGAGAAGAAGGATCCAACGAATCAAACGTGGTTTACCTTCCTTCTTAGCCAAGAGATACTTGATGGCTGCGTGATCGGTGTAAACAATGACCTTCGAGTTCACGATGTAAGATCTGAATTTTGCAAAAGCGAATACCACCGCTAGCAACTCTTTTTCCGTAGTGGCATAATTTAATTGCACCCCACTAAGAGTTTTGCTTGCATAGTGAACGGCGTGAACTCGGCCTTCCTTTCTTTGACCCAAAACCGCGCCTACGGCGTAGTCACTTGCGTCACACATGATCTCGAAAGGTTGGCTCCAATTCAGAGGTTGGATGATGGGAGCACTCACCAATCCATTTTTCAAGGTCCGGAATGCCGCTAGGCACTTCTCATCGAAGTCGAAGGCCACATACTTTTGAAGAAGATGCGTTAAAGGCTTAGTGATCTTCGAGAAGTCCTTGATAAATCTTCTATAGAATCAGGCATGGCCTAGAAAGCTCCTTAATGACTTAACATCCGTAGGAGGTGGGAGTCGCTCAACCGTCTCTACCATAGCCTTGTCCACTTCAATTCCCCTCTCGGATATAACATGTCCGAGCACTATGCCTTGCCTAACGATGAAGTGGCACTTTTCCCAATTTAACACCAAGTCCACCTCCGCACACCTCGTGAGGACCTTTTCCAAGTTTGCCAGGCAATCCATGAATGTCTTCCCATAAACAGAAAAATCATCCATGAACGCCTCGACAATCTCCTCGATGAATTCCGAAAATAAGGCCATCATACAACATTGAAAAGAGGTCGGAGCGTTGCATAGACCGAAGGGCATCCTTCTATATGCAAACGTTCCGTAAAGGCAAGTAAACGTTGTCTTGTGTTGATCGTCCGGGTGAATGGGAATTTGCATGAACCCCGAGTACCCATCGAGAAAGCAAAAATAAGCGTGGTTTGCTAACCTCTCGAGCATCTCGTCAATGAACGGTAGGGGGAAGTGATCTTTCTTCGTCGCTTTGTTAAGCTTACGGTAATCGATACACATTCACCACCCGGTCACGGTTCTTTGCGGTATCAATTCGTTTTTCTCATTATTCACCACGGTCAAACCTCCTTTCTTTGGTACACAATGTACCGGGCTCACCCATTCGCTATGCGGAACCGGGTAGATGATTCCGGCATCAAGTAACTTGATGACCTCTTTCTTTACTACCTCTCGCATGGCATGGGTTAGCCTCCTTTGGTGGTCCACTACGGGCTTACATTGGTCTTCCATTGGTATACGATGAGTGCAAAAGGCTGGGCTAATACCTTTGAGATCATTAATTGAATATCCAATCACCTTCCTATGTTTTTTCAATAAAATCAGCAATGCCTCATTTTCTTCGGGACTCAACTCGTCCCTCAGGATGACTGGATAGGTCTTGTTGGGGCCCAAAAATTCATACTTTAATCCTTTGGGCAAAGGTTTAAGGTCTACCTCGGGCGCTTGGGGCTCCTCGGGTTTAATCTCTCCTATGTCTTCAAATTTTCCTTCCTCCACGCTTCCATCATGTGGCTCTAAGCCATTTGTTGCTTCTTCTAGTTCTTCATCTTGTTGATCACTAATTTGATTTTCCATCGCTCTTTGCAGCGGGTCTCTAAGAGTTTCAATAAAACAAAGACCTAGAGTTTCAATAAAATCGGTTGGTATGTAATTTTTAGAGATTTTTACTTTCATGTTGCAAGCAATACCTAGAGGTTTAATAGTTCTACCATCTCCCATAATTAATTTCATTGATGTTGGAGCTAAGTCTAGGTTGTGGTCTTGAACTTTATCGTAAATTTTAGAAGATAGAACACTTACTTGGGCTCCGATGTCGCATAAAGCTTTGCATTGAACTCCGTTGATCTCGCAACTCAAGCATGCTGCGATCTTCTCTTCTTCGGATCCTATTGTGTAGATTTCGGCGAGGCGAGCGTATGGTGATGCTTCGGGCTTGATCCCCATGATTCTCTTCACCTCGGATATGTGTTCCAGATCCACTATTTTATCTCCAAAAAGCTTATGAAAAATCTCACCGGTGGTTTCAAGGTCGTATGAATTTTCCGCTTTCTTCCCCGGTGGGAAATCCACTTCCAATGCTCTCGCCATTCCCTTTTGATTAGGGAATGGTCTTCTCTTGTCGAATACTTTTCCGTAATCGATAGGAACCCAATCCATTGGCTCGAACTCCCGTAGTGCCTTCGCGCTTGACATGCTTCTCTTGATTGTCTCATTTTGTGCAATGAAGTCGATGCTCGGGGTAGTTCTTGACTTGATGTGTTCTTATTCAAGCTTTTCCGCAATTGGTTCCTCTTTTGTGACTTCCGGGGTTGCCTCTTTAGAAAAATCAGCACACTTCTTATTCCTTGAATTATATTCCGGCTCTTCCGCAAGTCTTGTTTCCCAATCTCTTCGCATGGCAGCCGCTTTACTAACTTTTTGTAGAAGTTTAGCGGCTTCCGTGAGTGTTTTCTCCATGAGATCCCCACCTGCACACATTTCGACGTGTTGCATGCAGCTAGGGGTTAGGGAAAAGAAAAATGTATGCAAGAGTATGTCACCGGTGAAGCTGAGTTTTGGTCCTTGTTCGATTAACCCATTAAACCTATCCCAGGCTTGGTCTATCCCTTCCTCTTCTCCTTGCATGAAATTGATCACTTGCCTCCTTAGATGTTGAACCTTGCTAATTGGAAAGAACTTCTCGCAAAACTTCTTTGTCAACTTGTTCCAATTGCCTTCAACTTCAAAGGACGCAAACGAATACCATGTCTTTGCATTGCCGGCAAGTGAGTAGGGAAAGAGATTCCATTTGAACCATTCATCGGGAACTCCTTCCTGACGCACCGTGTTGCATATCGTCGTGAAATCCCTTATATGTCTATATGGGTTCTCTGTAACCATCCCTTTAAACGGGTTTGCCGCCACCATCTCGATGATCTTGGATTTAATCTCATACTTGGTCGCTTCGAGCTTCGAATCCGACTCTTGTACTTTTATGTCTTCACATCGAGGGCTAGCGTAATCCCTTAGTGATTTCTCCGGTTCTTCCACGGGTTGATGAACGAACGACATCTAGACAATAAGATAAAAACAAAAACAAAAACGAAACAACTGTTTTTCTAGATAATATATGTTAGATAAAGCAAATAAAGATAAACTAAAATATAAAACTAAGTTATATGCAAATCAAACGATGTAAACTAGCTTGCTCCCCGGCAACAGCGCCAAAAAAAGGGGCTTGTTGACGGATAAAAGACGTATCCCTCTACGATCTGCAAGCGTACGGACCCCACACCTTTTTCACCACGGGATTCCAAAGGTTCTTGTCAATCCGCGAAGCAAGGGGATTACAAGCGTTCAATCTACAACGACACACTAGCTACTAAAACCCTAACTACTAGAAAACAACTAAATTGCACTAGAGAGAATGATAAACGATCAAGGTAGAAGACACTCGCCCACGGGCCTACAATACTAGAGCATGAAATCGCTTAAAGACATGAAAACCAATCTAATCTATCAGGGGTTGTGACCACAGTTTCGCCCTTTCCCTCCTCTCGTACTGTCACTACGCGAAGGTATTCATGACTAGACCTATGATGGACACGGCGTATTGAATGGATCCAAGGAAGCATTGGAGCTCTACTCCCTTTACGGCATGGTAGCTAACCTTAAGCATTAAAGTATATTCAACACAAGATGATAGATACATAATCCGACAAAGTGCGATTGCATCTCAAGATCGATTACAACCAATGGACGAATGAGAAGATTACCCCATCAAGGTTCTGATCATGGCACCGTTGATCATGGTTTCCCTTCCGACGGTGTCTTCCTTCTTCTCCACGAGAGGGTGCTTCCTTCGAGGTGGTTGATCTCCCTCCGGAGATCCTCCTCCTCTCTCTCTAGCTTGTGGATGGCCTTCTGGTGCGAATGACTCTCCCCTTTCAGTCGAATGGCGGCGCCCAGGCTTTTAGGGTTCAAGATCCTTCGGGTGCAAGGAAAACGGGACCGAACCAGCCACCGGAGTGGGCTGGGCCGGCCGGCCTGGGCCGACCGGCCTGGGCCCACCTCTGCCCGGTTCGGTCGCCCCTTTCGCTCCGTGGGTCCTTATGCATTTGTGTACTTTGCCCCCTCCACTTGCATGATTTTGACGATGTTATCCTCGCGTCCAAGATGGAGGTTCTTCGCGCATGAAGTTCGGTCTTTTACGCTTCAATCCCCGGGGGTGTTCCTCGTAGCACTTTGGTCCTTGCCACCTTTGGAAGTGATTTCATCAAGCTCATGAACACGAACAAGACTCAGTAAATGCTCCTTTGAACTTGTTGCGAATCCGTCCTTTATGTCCATGTTTTCCTACATAAACACAACACTTCCAAATGCATGCACAAAGATGAACTTGTTATATGATTAGTGTGCCTAGCGGCGGGTTAGTTCCATAATCAAATCCAAACCAAAGTGTAATGAACATGCTAGGTGTACCAAAATACACCGTCAACAAGGGGTGGGGGGAGAGAGAGAGGTCTCGTTGTGCTAATAGCTTCTTATGGACACGCATCACATCTCTGTAATACTGTGGCATCTGTAGCTTTGTTAAATTCGGTAACTACACTCTAAAATGAATATCTTTTAAATATCCATTTTTATTCCACACCATTTTTATCTTGTGAGATGATTCACATATTATAATAAATATTTTAGAGTCCGTAACAACGCTCGGGCACGATCCTAGTAGTATATTATGGATGGAGGCCTTGCATCTCTATTTCCAAGAACATGCAAAATCTTTTGATCGTGGAATCAGGAGGTTTCAAAACTGTGTATCCTTGGATCAATCTGTTGATTCCTTTTGTTTTGTTCTGGCTATTCTGGTTGGATTAAATGCACTGTCAAGTGTGGTTTGTTGGAGCTAGATGTTCTTTTGTTGAGTGCTGATAGTTTTGGGGTTATATTTTTTGGGATAAATACACTTCAGCACCGACTATATACTTTTGTTGAATACTCCATATAAATATAAATAATTTCTTGCCCATAAAAACTCCCCCTGCGTGTGTCTGCTTGCTCTCGCGTCTGCCTCATGCTCCGACGATTCTTCAGGTACTAGCTTCTCTGCTCCCCCAAACCGTCAACTCCACCGTGCCCCGGCAAACAAAAGCAAACATATGTTATTTTTGTTAAAAATAAAGGAGTTTTACTGCAAGTAATTTAAACATGGTGCAATAGTCTGTATATGTGCTAGCCTGAGTTAGAATAATCTGCATTCCTCCTTTTGGCATTATTTCGTGCAGAGTAGAGCTGTCCTACTGGTGCGGATGCCTCTTGTGATTCTACAACTATGACATGGTAGTGTGTTACAAGAAAAAGGTTGGCTGATGAAGAAAACCATGTTCTGAAAGCTGAACAAGATGCACAGGATAGTCTTCAAGGTGCATGCATGATGTTTTCTGTTCATCTTATTATTGATCTTTTGACACTGTTTCATTTTGATGGCGCTTGCAGCTCTATCCCTGGCCGTGATTGCTCTGAGACAAGCGGATTTACACAGGTGAATCCTTGATGTGATGTTGCTCTTGCTCTTGGTTCAGTCAGGTGGCTGCAGATATGTTTTTAGAGCTGCATAGATCATAACAGATTGGGTTTGCTATTATTTGGGAACACAAAAGTCACTTTGTGAAAGATATTATTTGGGAACACACTGAAATGGTGAAAGATGTTATTTGGGAACACAAAGTGTCTTTTACCAAATAACACGGACAGTGTAAGAAATTAGCCCTCCGCGGTGACGAGCCGCCTGCTAATCTCCATGTAGTGGAACGACGATTGAATCTACCAAGATGAACTTGCACGATTACGGACGATAAAGGAGACACGATCTTTGTTAACGAGGTTCAACTGAAGCCTACATCTCCAGGGCATGACTACGGGCGCTCCTACCCAACCGCAACACCGGCCGCTTTAGGATCCTAGCATCATGCCGCCTTCCCCCTATGAGCCTGTCGCTATGTCATCGTGGTCACAACAACAGCCCCCCTCTCATATTTATAAGGAGGCTCGGGTTACAGAGTATGACATAGACTCTACCCTGTACTGCTAAATACAACTCAAGTCCCATCGTAACTGGACCGTACAAATATTCGACAAAACATTTAACAAACTCCATCTTGGCGAATATTCTGCCATCTTGAAGCTGTCTTGTGCGACCGTCCATGTACACCAGTTTTGAGTCACATTTGCTGCTCTATCAAGAGCTGCCTGAAGAAGCACCGCTATCCGTGCAATTCCCAATTCTGTGACTCCACCTGCAACTGTGCACCCTTCTCTTCTATCACTAAAACCTCTGCCAAGCAAAATTAGATTCATCTCCAGCTAAACAACAACTGAATCCAATACCATGCTTTATCAGATTGTACCCATGATACTGAGAACCTCACAATCACCACTGTGCCACATATCAGAATTGCCATATTAGCATTGTTCTTCCATTACCGCTGCCATACTACACCGGACGTCTTACACCGTAGTCTCCTGTAGCCATGTCCAACCAGATTACACCAATTGCAAGTACAAACATCACCGTCCATACTTACTTCCACTTCTGCCCTTGAAGCTTCTTCGCGCCTTTCGATTCATGCTTCAGTACCCCTGCACGTGCAACTCGAATTGATCTGTGCCCTTGCTGATTTGGAAGCATACAAACTCCTCCATGCAAACCTGCATCCCGAGCCCGCGCCACGTGTTGCCACACCACAGAGAACAACAACTCCGTCAGCTTCCACGCTTCTATGTCGTCATCGCTGATCCTGTCGTTGCCTTTGACCACAGTCTCACTAGCCTATTGCCGCCAATCTCTCCGCCATGCACCACGGTATGTTCACCCTCCAAGTGAGCTGTCCTCCGACCGACCATACTAAATTGTCCGCTATGTGCCCCGCGAACTATTTGGCTCGGTCCATCCATCACGGGTAGACCCCGGCGAGTTGCTCCACTCCTCGACCACTGTCGGCCCCCCCCGACTCCGCCACTCCATGGGCACTCCTTGAACCGCTATCGAACTCCTATCGGTTGACATGTGCACCACAACTGAACATCGTCGATAGCTTCCGCTCGTTGCCAACGAGCCCGCAACACCGGCATGAGGTCAGGTCTGCCCAAAGCTACCTCTCCTCCTTCACCTGTTGCAATTTCCATCAGCTTTGAGTGACATCCAGTCGTGCCTTATAGCTCTGTTGTGCGCTCAACCCTGCTAACTCCCTCACAACACACCCTGTTACCATAAGTTGATCTGACCCACTTAGCTTGCGATCACCAGACTATCTGCCTTCCCGCAGACTGTCTGCACAGGTTCACCACCGAACCCGCACGTCATCATAGAAGTAACCATCACGAACCATCAGCTATCTCATCAAGATGTGGCCTCCCTGTGCTTGCCTCTGAAGTCCACACCACGTTATCCTTCCATACCATCTGCATTCAATCGTGCCTACGTGCAACAACGGAACGCAACACACACATGCATCCACACCCAGGTTATACCGTATACACTATAGAGAAATCAAAATTTGGACTCCACCTGTTTGACCAATGCATGCTAGTGATGCATGCCGCCTACTATGAGCCTCTCTCATTTTAACATTTAGCTCATTTCTCAATTTGCAAAAATGAGATTCATTCAAAGGCTTGGTAAATATATCCGCCAATTGATCATTCGTGCTTACTCCATCAATCTTGATATCCCCTTTGCTTACATGATCTCTAAGAATATGACGCCGAATATCAATATGCTTGGTTCTAGAATGTTGAACCGGATTGTTGGCAATCTTGATGGCACCTTCATTATCACATAGGAGAGGAATTTCCTTCAATTTTACCCCATAATCTAGAAGAGTTTGCTTCATCCATAACAATTGAGCACAACAACTTCCCGCCGAGATGTATTCCGCCTCGACGGTAGGAAGAGCCACGTAATTTTGCTTCTTTGATGACCATGATTTTAACAACCCGGTTTTTCGGTGAGGAAAACCCGTCTCCCTGTACCCTTGTGATAGTCCCTGGATCGGTAGCTATCACGTACAGAACTTATTACAGAATAATATCATTTCCATACAACGAAACCAGAGTACAAAACAGAATATTTACATCCGATACATCTCGGTATACGAATTTAGTACAAGCCCCTTGGGCTAAGCGACAAGTAGAAATCCCGCATAGCGGTAGCTAGGGCTTCTAGTCTTCATCTTCAATCTTCACCACAGGCATCCTTGAGCGAAGCAACGCAGCCCATCCTTCATGGATTCCTCAAACTCGGACTCTCACTCCAAGTCCAATCCTGCACACTCACAAAACTATCCCCAAGGAATGGGATAGGTTCACGTCACCGACTATATGCAGCTTTAAGTGGCCTAACTCTAAAGGGTACGAAAAGTGGCAAGGTAAAAGCTCAGGCTATGCAGCAGCAACGAAGCATAAAAGAAATCATCTCCATATAAGTCCCAAACCATACTCTCAAACACAGCTGGGAACCACCTGGTACCCCAGGGACCTGTCTCCAGAACCTATCTCCATCTAGGGTCGATGCGAGAACTTCCTCTCCTCGCACCTCAATGATTGCAATCGGATCGACGAGGTAGAGGGAGCCACTCTCCTCTAACCAACTGCAACCACGACTCACCACACTCTCACTACAGGGGGAGGTAGAAATCCCAAAACATGAGAACCAACAATCCACTGGGCTCGTCCATGATTGAGGACGCGGCTATATGTATAGATCAAACAACTCTGCAGAGCATGTACACCTGTACCCAACTCGGAATGGAACCCGGCCGGTGGACGACCGACCGAGCCCATCCTACCGTGCGAACTCTCGGTAGTTACAGTCCCATCCTGCATCCGGCCCTCAAAACGATTGTTAACACCAAAATTTGGTAAGGAGTCTAACTTGTGGGTCCGGTTCGATGAAGAGTCCGTCTGGTGGAAGGAAGGATATTTTCAGAGATATTCGGCAAAGAGATCTGCGGTCGGCTATCTGCTCCGGTTCGGCAAAGGAACAATAGAGCTGATTTTGCGGGATTGGACGGTGACGTGGCTCAATCAGGAAGGACGAATGGATGGATAGGCGATCAAGCTTAGAGATAAGTTAGGCAACGAATCCATTCGAGGTTGTACTTGACAGGGTATAAATATGACCCCTGAATGTATGTAACGAACACAATCATTCTTCAATACACACCAGCCTTACGCCAAACCCTAGAGTCCTTTGTCGTGTCGTCGAGTTCTTCGAGAGGGTTCATCGATCCGTCGACCTCCGTGAGTACCGGCAACCTTGTATCATGTCTAGTATCATGCGGTGGATTTAGATCTGATGCAAGTAGTCTTGTTACCATGCTTCGTGTCATGCGGTAGATTCGAGCTTGGTTCAAGAAGGTTTCTTGGTAGATCATGAGCCATGCGGTAGGCTAAGGTCTAGCTTGAAGCTAGTTATCGGCTCTATTGGATTTTGGCAAGATCCGATAGATTCATTAAGTTACCCCGTGTTATCTTGAGTTTTTACTTTATGTTTAAATTCATGTAACACACTTTTGCCCAATCTAGATGGGTTTGGATCGGCTCTACCTCTTTTATAATCCTTGTTCGAGTAGATTTCATGTTTTAATACGTGGATCTTGTGCTTTCCGATAGCCGAAACCGAATCGATCTAGGTTGTTACGTGTTGCGGGTTCAAGCTTGCTAATGTTTGTATAAATCTTGAAAGAGCCGGGTATCATGCGGTAGATGCAGGTTTTTGGGTTGCTTTGGAGCTAGTCATCCGGTGGATTAGATTTCCAAATCAATCTGATAGATTTATTCACGTGGTAATGTTTGTTCCTTCTTCATGGACCCCGAATCGGCTGTCCAGCCATATTCGGTTATGTTTCTTCACGAGTAGAACACGTGCGTTATTCATGCTTTAAATGATGTATGCTTTTAGCTTTCCATATTTAGATTGTATCATGCGGTGGATAGATCTATTTGTGGAAAGTGGTACGGTTTTTCATGCAAGTTGTATCATGCGGTGGATAGATTTGTTTGATATCGTACCCGACGGGTTTTAAAGTGACTAGACATGCGGTAGACTAGTGCTTTGAATCTATGCATGCTTGTTTAATACATGATCATGTCCGTGCTTTACTTTATTCATTTATTTAATGCTAATCTTCATGGGATCGGTCATGGCCTCGTGCATGTGCATCCTTGTTCAAACAAAGACCGATTGCTGTCATGCTTACGTCATCCATTCGGCAATATTACTTTTCCCCCTTTTGCGAGTTCCTGAATGTTTGAAGTTCACTGGCAAGTAGCTTTCTATAGCTAGGTGTCATCCCATTTGGCTTCTTAGCCGTAAATATGGAACTGTCTGGTACCACCCGGCAAGTTCCAAGTTTTGGTATCTAACTGCTTTGTCTTTTGTTAATTTTCAGGAAAAATTGGCGGCACGTCTTTTGCTCTCTCGGGCGTGTGAAGCCCGACTTTGTTCGGCTTGCTTTGTGTGTTTGGCGTTGAGTGCACTTTTCGCGTCAACACACTTTTTGGCACGTCCGGTGGGACCACGGCCCGAATAGATTCAAGATGCATGAAATCGGAGACCTCATGGATGTCAACCTTGAAGATCTCTCTCCCGAGCAGCGGCAGCAACTCCAGGATGTCATGGACCAGTTTCAGCAGAAATGTCTGCTGTCGTTCAAGAAAAATAGAAGCGGCGTCCCGTATTTGAAGAACGAGATGCCCAGGGTGTTGCTACCAGGGGAGAGCGATACCACAGCTCAGCAGGAGAAAGAGGAGTGCATGCGAGTATACCAAGGATCTGCAGACTACATGCTTAGCAAGCACAACAAAGCTTTTCTCGGTGCGCTTCAGCAGATGATGGTGGCCGTCTTTGGCCCGGGCATGGAACAAGCGCTCAGCAAGGCACCCATCCAGGGGGGCACCGTGGAGCTGGGCGAGTCAAGCTCTCAACCGCCGTTACGGAGCCAGCCACAGCAGCCTCCTCCTCAGAGCTCTGGAAGTCAAGCGTTCTAGCCTCCTCCGCAGGGCACTGGGGGGCAGCCAGTTCAGCCCCCATTGCAAGCTTCAGGAGGGCAGCCAATTCAGCCACCACCACAGAGCAGCACGGGTCAGCCTGTGCAACAGCCGAATCCGTACCAGCCTACGTATGGAGATCTAGCGTTCGGCTCGCCTGGGACCCCACTTGATCCCGGCCGCAAGATTGCTCCAGCGACCAATTGGCTGCAGAGGAACTTATACGGCGGAGGCTATCATGAGGTGGGAAACTATGGGGCATTTGACGCCTTCCCGCATCCAGGATACGCGCCAGCTGCAGGCGCACAAGAGGATGATGCCCTGGCGCGGAAGATGGCCGAATTGATGCAAAATCAGTTCGGCCTCAAGCCAAAAATGCAAGGACCCGCCTATAGGCCGCCATTCCCAGAATGGTATTACAATGTGCTCTTGCCGCCAAGGGTGAAGCCGCCAACGGAGTTCACAAAATTTTCGGGGCAAGACGACACGAGCACGGTCGAGCACATCGCTCGTTACCTCATGCAGCTCGGGGAGTGCTCAGCTGAGGAGATATTTAGGGTCCGCTACTTCCGCGCATCAGCGACGGTCCGGCGTTCCGGTGGTTCTCGTCCCCGCCCCCGAATCAGTTGCCAGATGGAAGGACTTAGAGCAGAAATTCCACGCTCATTATTTCAGTGGCAGCTCGGAGAAAAAATTGATCGACCTTGCCACCCTGAAGCAGAGGCACAGCGAGACGCCGCTGGAATTTCTTAGAAGATTCAGGGAAGTCAAAGGCATGTGTTTCTCGCTTAACTTGCCAGACGACCAGTTGGCTGATATGGCCGTCGCCGGGATGCTGCCGGCCGTGCGTGAAAAGTTGTTCGGGATGGAGTTTGAGAATCTGGGCCAGCTATCGCAGAAGCTATCACTGATGAGCAATCAGGCATATGGGTTTAAGAAGGACGCCAAATTTGGCAAGTAGCACGACGTCGCTGACGTCTACAACCAGTTCTTGGACAAGGCTGATCGGTTCGAGGATTCTGATGATGAATTGGATGTAGCCGCAGCAGAGATCATGTGGGGGAAGGAGCCTTTGACAATGAATCAGCGCTGGGTCAAGCAGACCAAGGGTACTTATGATTTTGATATCACGAAGGCTGATAAATTGTTCGAGCTCTTAGTGAAAGAAGGCCGAATCAAGCTGCCTGAGGGGCATTCCATGCTTCGGCCCGATGGAGTTAAAGCAAAACGTTACTGTGGCTTCCACGACAGGGATTCACACTCCATCAATGATTGCAGGGTCTTCAGGATGAGGATCCAGAAGGCCATCCAGGAGGGTCACCTTAAGTTCGACAACAAAATGAAGCTGGATGGCCACCCCTTTCCTCAGAACATGGTGGGCTTTTCTGTTAACGTGATAACAGCCAAGGAGAAAGGAAAAGTCAAGGTCTTGACCTCAGCCAGGTCTAGACAAGGTGGAGCAGTGGACCCAGAGCGCCAAGTGACCCTGGAACAGGTGCAAGGTGAAGCCCCCCGCATTCTTAGAAGTCACATCGAAATTGGGGAGTCATCCAGAGCCAAGCCCAGGGTGACATCGCGCATCCTCCTCAACAAGTGGCAGCGCCAGATGGAGAAAGAGCGCTACCAGAAGCGGCGCTACAAGGAGGAACAGCGCAGAGCCAAAGAAGAAGCACGCAGAAGGGACCAAGAGCAGTACACGCGCGAGCAGGAGCGCGCACACTGGGGATGTGCCTTCTTCAGGCATTGTTGGAATGAGGGTTTAAAGCTACCCACGTTGAAGAACTGTCCTCAATGCAGTGACAGGTATGTTGAGTACAGGCAGGAAACTGCCAATCGCCGATCCGTCCACGAGAGAATTGGAAGGATCCACCCTAATGGGGATCGGCGCCAAAAAATTGAAGTCATCGATCATCCCAGGAAGCGCCAAGCTGATCTCAAGTGGGCTGATCAAGAAGAGTACGAGGACGACTACATCTGGCAGAAGAGGCAGTGGTGCCCGCCCGGCCTACGCAAGAGTCAGAAGAGACGGGTCCAGCGCTTGAGGAACCGTGAACTAAAGCAGGCCGGGATCCAGACAAAGCAGGTGTGGCGCCCCAAGGACCAACCGGAAGGATCGAAGCGTTCGGCTCCAGCATGCATGGTATACTTTTCGCCGAACGAGTTCATGGCTCCTGCTAACCGGGTTATGCGGGGAGGAAGCTTCCTTCGATGATGAGCAGACCGAGGGGATGATGGCACAACTGGTGCTGGCCAAGCAGGCCATCTTCGACAAGCCGGCCAAGAATCGTCATATGAGGCCGCTGTACTTGAGAGGATACGTTAACGGCAAGTCGTTGACCAAGATGTTTGTCGACGGTGGAGCGGCAGTCAACGTAATGCCGTACACCACCTTCAGGAAACTTGGCATGGGCCCGAGCGATCTGACGCCTACAAGCATCATCTTGAGTAATTTCGCCGGGAACCCCTCAGACACCAAGGGATGCGCTCACGTGGACTTGATGATCGGGTCCAAGACGCTGCTCACCACCTTCTTCGTCATCGAAGGCAAAGGAGCCTACGGCTGCTTGCTTGGGCGGGGCCCGGATTCATGCTAACTGTTGCGTCCCATCCACTATGCATCAACAGCTTATCCAGTGGGTGGACGATGAGATCGAGGTCGTCCAAGCAGACGACTCCGTGAGCATGGCAAACATGGAAACAGCCTTCTGGGAATACCAAGGCATTGATTGTTTCTCAGGGAAAGACTGGGGAGAAGGTCCTGTTGAACCTGTCAGCAGTGATCAACAGCCGATTCAAGCAGTCGGCTCTTATAGCAATTTTTAATGGAGAACCCCGTAGATGGCACTGATGGCAAGTTAGGGCGAGGATTCATGTCGGCTGATAAATTAGAAGAGGTTGACATTGGAAGCGGTGATAAGCCAAGGCCGACGTTCATCAGTGCAAACTTGCAGCCAGACTTCAGGGGGGAACTAATTAAGCTTCTCAAAGAATACAAGGATTGCTTCGCCTGGGATTATTCGGAGATGCCTGGATTAGATCGTTCCATCGTCGAGCATCGGTTGCCAATCAAGCCTGGTTTCAAACCATATAAGCAACCACCCCGGAAAATCTACAAGGATGAGGTATTGGCCGATGTGAAGAAGGAAGTTGAAAGATTACTTGACGCAAACTTCGTTCGGCCATGCAGATATGCAGAGTGGATTTCTAACATCGTCCCTGTGTACAAGAAGAATGGAAAATGAGGGTTTGCATAGATTTCAGGGACCTGAAAGAGCCACTCTGATGGATGGATACCCGATGCCTATTGCCGATTTGTTGATTGACGCCGCCGCTGGACACAAGGTGATCAGTTTCATGGATGGCAATGCGGGATACAATCAGATCTTCATGGCAATAGAAGACATTTCAAAGACGGCCTTTAGATGTCCTGGTCATATAGGCCTATTTGAGTGGATCGTCATGACATTTGGATTGAAAAATGCCGGTGCAACCTATCAACGAGCCATGAATTACATTTTTCATGAGTTGATCGGCAAGATTGTGGAGATCTACATTGATGATGTGGTAATCAAGTCCCTAAGTCATGACACCCATTTGGAAGATGTGAAGAAGACCTTGGAGTGCACCCGGAAACAAGGTTTGAAGATGAATCCAAACAAGTGCGCTTTTGGGGTATCGGTGGAGAATTCTTGGGGTTTTTGGTCCACGAAGGAGGAATTGAAGTTGGCAAGAAGAGCATGAAGGCCATTGATGAAGTTGTTCCTCCAACTAACCTCAAGGAGTTGCAATCACTGCTCGGCAAAATCAACTTCGTGAGAAGGTTCATTTCAAATTTATCACAGAAGGTGTTGCCATTCTCTCCATTGCTGAAGCTAAAGAAGGATCAGAAGTTCACGTGGGGCGACGAACAACAAAAGGCTTTTGATGAGATCAAGCAGTACATGAAGGAGCCACCGGTGTTGGTTCCTCCTCAGCTGGACAAGCCTTTCAAGTTGTACGTGGCGGCCGATACCCAAACCATTGGATCGGCCCTTATTCAAGAATTCGAAGGGAAGGAGCGGGTAGTAGCATATCTTAGCCGAAAATTACTTGATCCTGAAACCAGGTATTCGGCTATAGAGAAACTGTGTCTTTGCTTGTACTACTCGTGTACAAAGTTTCGGCACTACATGTTGAATGCCGAATGCACTGTGTATTCCAAGTTTGATGTGATAAAACATATGTTATCTATGCCAATTTTGAACGGCCGGATTGGCAAGTGGATTTTATCTTTATCAGAGTTCGAGTTGAAGTTCGAATCGGCAAAATCCATCAAAGGTCAGATCATTGCCGATTTTATAACTGAACATCGTGATCCGTCAATTGATCTGCTTGAGATTACCCCTTGGGCTTCATTTTTTGATGGATCATCGTGTGGTAAAGGTGGGGGAGTAGGGATCCTACTGATTTCGCCTAGAGGTGAGATGTTTGAATTTGCCATCCCTATACAGCCCACTGTCACAAATAACCAGGCTGAGTACGAGGCATTACTTCGAGGGCTTCAATATTTGAGAGAAGCTGGGGCTGTTTCAGTTGAAGTTTATGGAGATTCGAGAGCTAGAAGGCCTGATGGAGAGCCAGGGGCACCTACAGTTGCATTTATAGGCCTGGCAAGATGAATCGTGGCTTCGAGTCGTGGCTTTGGATCGTGGCGCA
The DNA here is from genome assembly GCA_947561735.1 of Cenchrus americanus. Classification (NCBI taxonomy): domain Eukaryota; kingdom Viridiplantae; phylum Streptophyta; class Magnoliopsida; order Poales; family Poaceae; genus Cenchrus; species Cenchrus americanus. The sequence goes on along the minus strand of OX387245.1, from coordinate 75,461,207 downwards.
TATCCCAAGAAAATCGGAAGGTGGAAAGGTTTCCTTGGCTAGCTCGCCGACGGGTCGCTTGGAGTTCTAGGCTGAGCCGCGTTCAGTTGATTGGTTCGGCTAAGGAGAATCAAAGTGCCATTCGGGAGTTGGCGTTTCTTTGCCGAATGGGTCGTTCAGCATTATATTTGAAGGTACGCAGAAGGAAAGAAACAAATTACAAGATAATATCACAAGAACGGCCAATTCGGTTATACATCAATGGGGGCATTCAAATGTTCAGATGTTTCGCAATCACACCACGAGCATTGGATGTTGCCTGACGGAAATTGTCCAACAGTTCTTGGCAATCTTTTTGGGCGCTGGACAACGTGGTGAGTTCTGCATCACATTGTTCCATCTTGGCTATAGCCGATCTTGCTTCCTCTTGGGTCTTTTCTATCATTCCAGGAAGCTCGGCTATTTTCTTTTTATCAGCCTCTATCTCAGCTGACAGGCTTCTCAGTTCCGCTTCTAGAGCAGCTTTCTTGGCAACATTCAGATCGCAAGAAGCCTGCAGGCTAGCCAATGTGTCTTTGTGGCTCTTTGTTTGGGACTGCGCCCCGTTCATGGCTTGTTCAGCATCGGATCTCTTCTTTTCGATAGCCGGACGGGAGCGCAATTTCCTCAAAGCACGTCTTATGGGCGCATAAAGGGCGTCCAGGCCACAGATGGATACTAGAGGAGCAATGATATCCTCAGGAAGTTCTTGGCTGATGGATTCAAGCATCTCCTCAAAGTGATCAAGATCCTTGAACTGATCTTGTGCATCCCCTTCTAGCCAGGCAACAATTTCTCTAAGCTTTGATAACACTTCATCTAACAGAGGCTTGTATACTCCTTCCATCGCCTCGGCAGCTGGATTGCTCTCCGATGGCAGGCTTGATGATGATGGAGCCTGATCCTGAGAAGTAGTACTGCCGAGTTAGAGGTGCTAAAAGTAAAGATGGTAGAGTTAAGTGCAAATGATTACCTCGTGGCTGATTTCCTGAGCAGGGGCAATCACAGGAGAAGTAGGTAAAGCTGAAGCTTCCAAGCTAGAGGATGTTGATGTAGTTACTGGTAACTCAGGGGCTTCTGGCTGAAGAAGAGTTGGATCCACCTCTGTTGGGATTGTTGTCTCTGCATGACCAACAGGTGATTGTGCCCTTGGAGGACTTGATGGCTCCGGCTGGATTGAGAGATTCATCTCTGGAGAATTCATTGCTTCTGCAGAAGGTGATGAAGATGAGATCTCCACTGGGATAGGTAATTCAACCCTGGGTGGACTTGCTTGTTGAGCCACTGGGACATCTACAAGTTGTTCTCCCATTATCTCTTCTGCAAATGTTAAATTGAAAGGGTAAATGCCAGTGTTCATCCTTAAGAAAGGACAGTAGAGGTCATACCAGTGGATGGGGCATTGGCAGGTGATGGCACTGGAGGCTGCTGGACTCTGGTCTGAAAATGCACAAAGATATGATTTATCAAGAACAGAGTAATCTTGTGGTCAAGAAGGTAAAGGATTTTACCTCAACAAGCACTTTCTTGACTGTTCTTCTCCTCTTGGCATTTGGAGGAGCAATCAGATGCAGACCTTGCCTCCTGTCAGCAGCAAGGCTAGAAAGGCTGGGGTCTGTTGTAGCATACCTGGCCATTAGTTGAGCTAGAGTTGTAGACTTGAATCCCAGTGCTGAGATTGGGCCTTCAGCATTGTAGGAGATATCCCTAGCTCGAGGGGCAGGCACTGTGTTCTGTGGATAAGAAGATGATGGTCAGAATCATGGTTAAAGAGGATATGTCTGGTCCAAAGGTTCATTGTATTACCTCTGGCAGGAAATCAGGTATCAACTCTGCACAGAACACGTGGACAGGTTCACTGAAGATGTGATCGTGGAATTCTTGCCACCAGGAGTTAAAGGTGGGATGAGCTATGGTTGTGGGCATGAAAGGACAGGTATAGGTAGTAGGACTACACACATATTGAAAGACCCTGCTGCTATGCATACTCTCTTTGATTTCCTCCCTAGGCTTAAGGAATTCATGCAGAAATAATCTTGGGGGCAGCCCACATCCAATTTGCCTGGCCATCACATTGGGCTGGTAATATTCATAAGTGCTAGCATTCAACCTCCCTCCATTGAACTCAGCCGGCAGTATGCATGGGCGGATTATGATGTTAAGAATCTCTAAGAATCTCCCATCTTGACGGCCGAGCTCAAAGGAAAATTCGACAGGGAAAGTCAAGGTGTCATTACCCAGATAGGGAAGCCAGAGAGGATTCTGGAAACCTTTGAAGAACAGTTCGAAGAGCTGGCTGACGTCTTGCTGAATGAGAACAGTTGAAGCCGCTTCTCCATAATTCTGGCATCCCCTGGTAGCATTGTTTTCTCCTTCAGGGTGATTGGTCGAAGGGAAGTGCCTGGTGTTCAAGTCAACACCAACAATTTGATGCAGGTGAAGCTGCAGCCGTATCTGAACGAACCACCAAGGGCCGTTGACACATGCTATCCTTTGGCTGGTGTACATCTGGGTGACAGTTTGGTGAAGCATATGGTATACGCTGCCCAAGAAGAATTTTCCCAGGGGGAGGCGATTGCTACTGGCCAAATGAGACGACATTGCGATGTGGTTCAGGGTGGGCTCGTTGGCTTTACCACAGAAGACAAATCTGCACAGCCACATATTCAGAAATGCCCTGTATTCAACATCACCAAGGGGATTGTCTTTCATGTGTTTCAAGATGTAATTCTTGTATCCGTTCCCTGGCTTCACCCCTGTTTGCCGTGAGGAATTTTTGAAGTTCCAAGGCTGAACAGACCCTGTAATGTCAATGCCGGTGATCATATATACATCGGCCAAGGTTGGAGACATTGGGCCATGTCCAAAAAGGAAGGCGTTGACGCCGTTTGACCAGAAGTGGCAGGCTGCTATCAGGAGGTCTTCGTTCTTGGGGGTCTCAGCCACGGATAACTCCAAGCACTGGGCGATACGGAGGGTATCCAGGTTGGTCAATCCACTCTTGTCTGCGAGAATCCTCCGGTACCAAGTTTTCCAGCCTGCAATTGGAGGTAAAGGCCAGTTCTTGAAAGCGTCTTGCCACTGAGGCGGTGGAGACAGAGCTGCTTTAAAGGGGATTCTCTGAGATTCGAGTTCGCGATGAAATCTCGAGGGTCAGAGTTCCCCACAGGACCAAGATAATAGGATCTCGAATTGGCCTCGGTGCGAATCAAAAGCTCAGTAGAAGGCTCCTGGAGAAAGAGCGGAAAAGGAAATCTCAGGTAAAATTGAAAACCTAAATGCCGAACGAGGTTTACGGGGGATGAATTTACCTGAGCATCTTGGTTCTGAGCTGCCATTGGAGATTTGAGCTCGAAACGAGGGGATCTAGGGTTGGATCTGGATGAAGATTCCGGCGGATTGCGAAGAACAGGTGTTGACAGATTTGATTTGAAGTATTCGTGGCTGGAGTCAATTGTGGAACAAAATTACTTTTATCCCACGATTGAAGGGGCATGTCTTAACACCAAAATTTGGTAAGGAGTCTGACTTGTGGGTCCGGTTCGATGAAGAGTCCGTCTGGTGGAAGGAAGGATATTTTCAGAGATATTCGGCAAAGAGATCTGCGGTCGGCTATCTGCTCCGGTTCGGCAAAGGAACAGTAGAGCTGATTTTGCGGGATTGGACGGTGACGTGGCTCAATCAGGGAGGACGAATGGATGGATAGGCGATCAAGCTTAGAGATAAGTTAGGCAACGAATCCATTCGAGGTTGTACTTGACAGGGTATAAATATGACCCCTGAATGTATGTAACGAACACAATCGTTCTTCAATACACACCGGCCTTACGCCAAACCCTAGAGTCCTTTGTCGTGTCGTCGAGTTCTTCGAGAGGGTTCATCGATCCGTCGACCTCCGTGAGTACCGGCAACCTTGTATCATGTCTAGTATCATGCAGTGGATTTAGATTTGATGCAAGTAGTCTTGTTACCATGCTTCGTGTCATGCGGTAGATTCGAGCTTGGTTCAAGAAGGTTTCTTGGTAGATCATGAGCCATGCGGTAGGCTAAGGTCTAGCTTGAAGCTAGTTATCGGCTCTATTGGATTTTGGCAAGATCCGATAGATTCATTAAGTTACCCCGTGTTATGTTAAGTTTTTACTTTATGTTTAAATTCATGTAACACACTTTTGCCCAATCTAGATGGGTTTGGATCGGCTCTACCTCTTTTATAATCCTTGTTCGAGTAGATTTCATGTTTTAACACGTGGATCTTGTGCTTTTCGATAGCCGAAACCGAATCGATCTAGGTTGTTACGTGTTGCGGGTTCAAGCTTGCTAATGTTTGTATAAATCTTGAAAGAGCCGGGTATCATGCGGTAGATGCAGGTTTTTGGGTTGCTTTGGAGCTAGTCATCCGGTGGATTAGATTTCCAAATCAATCTGATAGATTTATTCACGTGGTAATGTTTGTTCCTTCTTCATGGACCCCGAATCGGTACTGTCCCGGCCGTATTCGGTTATGTTTCTTCACGAGTAGAACACGTGCGTTATTCATGCTTTAAATGATGTATGCTTTTAGCTTTCCATATTTAGATTGTATCATGCGGTGGATAGATCTATTTGTGGAAAGTGGTATGGTTTTTCATGCAAGTTGTATCATGCGGTGGATAGATTTGTTTGATATCGTACCCGACGGATTTTAAAGTGACTAGACATGCGGTAGACTAGTGCTTTGAATCTATGCATGCTTGTTTAATACATGATCATGTCTGTGCTTTACTTTATTCATTTATTTAATGCTAATCTTCATGGGATCGGTCATGGCCTCGTGCATGTGCATCCTTGTTCAAACAAAGACCGATTGCTGTCATGCTTACGTCATCCATTCGACAATATTACTTTTCCCCCTTTTGCGAGTTCCTGAATGTTTGAAGTTCACTGGCAAGTAGCTTTCTATAGCTATGTGTCATCCCATTTGGCTTCTTAGCCGTAAATATGGAACTGTCTGGTACCACCCGACAAGTTCCAAGTTTTGGTATCTAACTGCTTTGTCTTTTGTTAATTTTCAGGAAAAATTGACTGGCACGTCTTTTGCTCTCTGCGCGTGTGAAGCCAGCTTTGTTCGGCTTGCTGTGTGTTTGGCGTTGAGTGCACTTTTCGCGTCAACAACGATCCCCCCTCAAAAGGAATCGCACCGGAACTATGAAATGCCCCTGCGGCCACACGGGAGTCGCTTTGAGAGGGTGGCCTCACCTCCACCTCTCCCCCACTGATACCCCGCTATCCTGCTGGCAGGTATGGTTCCGCACTTGCCGAGCTCAACTCGGCCCTAATCCCACGCTCGGTGAGGTGGTGTGTACGTAAAGTCTCGTGAAGCAGTTGGCCCACTCAGTTTCAGACCGGGCGAGCTCATATCCTCCAAGCGCAAGTAAAATCCCAACACCTAGGCTTCAAAAAACGTAAAATCGGGAATACACTAAGTCAAAGTCTTACCAAAAACGCCTTCTCCTGCCGGTTTTATCCCACTCACGCCAAGAACAACTATTCCCATCCCAACACATGCATCGCGAAGCTCAGCGTATATACACGCTTATATACATATACAGTACTAGGACAATCAAGGACAAGATATTCAAAGTAGGCAGTGCAAGGTTCATCAACAAGCATATAAAGTAAAGCGCTAGCATTCTATATTGCAATGTCTATAGGTTTTCAATGTCAGTCGGGCGTGAACACCTGTGTGCAAGTAGTCGACGAAATTTCCGTAGTTGTTCTCGATCTTCTGGCTTGACTCCTCAGCTCCGGGAATTCATAGATTCACAAAGCTAAATAAACACGATGTCTAGATGCAAATAACTCCAAAGAGAAGTAATAAAGAACCAAATAACTCCAAAAGCTAGGCTAACAGGTGCTTCATGATTTTAGAATAATAAAGAAACTGATTTCATATTTTTCTAAGGTAGGATCACTTTAATATTGATTTTCAAATAAAGAAATATTTATGAGTTTAATTAATTTCGATAAAGCATACAAAACAGAAGTAAGCAAGTTAGAGAACCACAAGCTAGGTTCTGGGTAGGTTTGCATGGTTTGTTGACTAGTCAATGATCTTTGTTGACCAAGTCAAAAAGGAAGGTCAAAGGTCAACCGGACCCCACAAGTCACCTTGTGGGTCCCGTAGGTCATATGGGACTAGATTGGAGAGTTAGCGGCCTCACATGTCAGTGGGAGCCAATGATAAGTCCGTAGGCCCCTTTTGGTCAAATGGAGAGACTAGCTAGAACCGATGTGGTGTGGTTGAGAAACTAGGCTCAAGCTAGAACATGGCAGAACGGTGGCATGGCTGATGGTGTAGATAGGCACGCGTCGTTCACGACGAAGACATGACACGATCACGGCAGAGGTATGGTCGGGACTTGAAAGATCGAGATCAGGCCACCGAGTACAAAGATTAAGGCTAGGCAGAAAGAGCAAGTGTTGGGTTAGCAAGCTACGCAGAAGCAGGATAGATAAAGAGCTAAGGTTAGATAGCACATAAATGGCTGCTACAGCTTGCCTGATTTTGAACAGCTCCACAGGTTTGCACACTAGTTAGCATTTCAGCACACACATGTCAAGCAGGTGCAGCTTTTGCCTATTGGCAAAGAAGTAAATGAGGCTTGCAGCAAACTGGTCGCACGAATGCCACAATGGCATCTACCTGAAGGCTGCTCGAATGCATGCCGACACAAGAGTTGCGGGAGAAAAAGGGAATTAACTTGCTGCCATAGTGAGCTTGTGGTTAGCAGGTCTGGAAACTTCTAGCTTTTAGGTCGGTCAGCCTATGGATGTTAAAGATGGCTACCTGGCTGGATATCGAGCATATGTCAAACATGTGACACATATTTAAGGAATTCGGTGGCACTAGTAGCAGGTTGAGCAAAACTTGTACATGACGATTAAATTAGCATGTTCATATCCTGGGATTAAAACAAGGTTGCTCCACATGCTAGCTGCTTGTTTCCTACACGGGTTGTAGCTCTGTGCATTGCAATAAAACAAGGCCATGCATAAGCAAGGCAGCAGGAAGGAAGGAAGGAAGAAAAACTACAGGCTGCTGCTTGGGATTTGCCGCTTAGGAGAAAGGGGAGAGGAGAATCGCTGCTGCTTGTTGCTTGGTTGCTTCGGTGGGGAGAAGAAGGCACAGGGCTGTGGCTTGTTCTGTTGTAGCTCGATGGAAGAATCAGAGAGAGGATGGCGTGGCTGCTGGTTTGCTCGATTGAATAAACAAGATTGGGGCTGCTGTTTGGTAGCAGAGGGATTGGGGAGTACTGCAGCAGATTGCTGCTTGCGTCCCTCAATTGGAGAAAGGAGCAGAGGATAGATGGCGGAAAACACCATCATAATTCGGAAGAGCTCATGAAAGGAGCAGAACGAATTAAATAACAAAGTATTAACCCGAGATGCCGGAAAACACCATCATAATTCGGAAGAGCTCATGAGAGGTTTAATCCAACGAATTATAGCTTGCTCCCCGAAATCGAATCAATTGCAATTGATTAATTCGAAGAGTTGGAAAATAATTCCATAACTCATTTATGAAATTCCAGAGTACTTGGAAAAGATTAGACGGGGAAATATTAGAAGGCCGACTGAGAGATTAAAAGGGCTTTAGGTAGCTAATGGATGCACATAAGGTTTCAAATTTGGCACAGAAAGGCTCAACCCTTGGCCAGAATCCGCCTCAATGACGGTGACAGGTAGCAGACCGGTGACAACTGCTAGTTCAGGCATTTCGACGAACACGTCGAGGGCGATGTGGATGAAGACAGCGGCTTGGTTGGCCTATACCATCGAGCACCTTGTGTCGGTGTTTTAGACTGGCAACCTACTAAGGGGAGTACCCGAAGTAGATGAATGTGGCCTCGCCGAGATCGGTAACTCGAAGGAAGAGACATGTGGCACACAATTTAGACAGCTTCGGGCCGCGAGGTGTGTAATACCCTACGTCCTGTATGCTGCGTAGCTCTGGATTGATTGGGTACGATTACAAGGTGGTGTAATTGTACGCCGTGAGATGAGATGTGTAGAGAGGGGTCCCTGCCTCGCCTTATATAGTCCGGGAGGCAGGGTTACAAATCGGAGTAGGGAGAGAGTACTAGTCGAGTACGTTTAGGAGTCTTCCATACAGTGCGGGACATGTACAGCTTCCTAACCGAGTACTTCTCCTCTGTAGTCCTTGTGCTCCACGCCATCAGGTGCCGTGTAGCGCAAGCCGGGTAGTTCCAGGGGCCCACCGAGTAGTCGGTCCTGGTACCCACTGAGGTAGTGGGCCCAGGGAGGTCCATACGACAAGCCCCCGAGTACTTTGTAGTCGAGAAGAATAGCTTCAAGTAGTCTTGACGGCCTCAACGAGTAGTCCTCAAGCGTCCCCGAGTACATCAAGTCAAAAGTCTTCAAGAGTAGTCGAAGCATCCCGAGGCTGGAATGTACTCCAGCTGATGTTTGAGCAATCCTGAAGTCATCTCAAGTAGTCCCAAGCGTCCTCGAGTGCCGCCCTCGAAGGTCTTCAAAAATGCCCGTGTTGTCTTGAAGCCGAAGCTGACATGGAAGTGCGATTGCAAAATCGCACTCCATATGGAGTAGCCCCCGAGCCTTAGGTTGAGTCGTAGGCTCCGGCTGAGGATCCATCTGAAGTTTCGGCAAGAATATCCCGAAAAATCCGGAGAAAAAACCGAAGGACACGTGGCACAGAGCCCCTGAGCCTTGAGTCGAGTACTTCCTCTCGAATTGAAGGGACATCTTGTAGAATGTGTCCTGAGATGCTCCTGAGTCTTGTCGCTTCCCAGGTAGTCAAGTAGAAGTAGCCGAGCCCCTGAGCTGAGGCGCGTCGACTAGTTGAAGTTGAAGAGTCACGCGCGGCCGCTGAGTCAGCCGAGCGCGAATTATCCATCCGGCCGTTAGAGGGCCGCGTTGACTTATAAATATAAGCCAAATCCCTTAGGGTTTTTCACCCTACGCAGCTGTAGTCATTCAAACACATCTTGGCCAGAAAATCGCCACCAGTGCGCACCGCCTCCGCTGAGTGAAGTGTAGATTCGAGCGCGCAGCCAGAGAGAGCCACCGCGGTAGCCCCCGAGCGAATGCGCGTGAAGACCCCGTGCACTTGGAGGATGAAGCCATCTCCGTCCAAGACCGCGAAGGCCGCCGGCGTGAAGAAGAGGAGCAGCGACGAAGCCGCCGGATCTGCCGCAGGGGCAGCACCGCCGATGTCTCCACCACGGCCAGATCCGAACCGCGAATGGAAGAAGTCAAAGGCGAAGACCGAATATCTACTAGCCTTCCTCAACAGCGGTTTCATCCGGGAGAAGGAGGTCGACATGTGGAGGGCCGCCGTCGAGGATCCATATCCGATGGAGAAGAATGAAGACGAGATCCCAATGTTCGCGCGATTCGCGGAGCGCGGGCTCTCACTCCCGGCGAGCAACTTCTTCAAGGGGCTCATGGGGTACTACGGCATCGAGTACCTCAACCTCAACCCCAACGGTATTTTACACACCGCCGTCTTCGTTCATTTCTGCGAAGCTTTTCTAGGGATCAAGCCCCATTGGATCTTGTTCCGGAAGTTCTTCTGGGTGAAGCCGCAACCCGCGGGTAGTTGGAGGAGCGGGAATTCTGATGCGGGACGATGCCGCCGAGCAGTACCTCTCGTACAAGCTCATCGACTCCAACCAAGACTGGAAGGCCAAGTGGTTCTACATCACGAACCACCATCCGGGGTTGCCGAAGCCAAGCGGGAAGCAGCCCAAGCATCGCCCGTGGTGGAACATGGAGCCGACGATGCAGGAGGGGATCCAGCTCCCCGAGTTGTTGGAGCAGATCAAAGCGCTAAGGGAAGCCGGGCTGAGGGCCGAGCACATGGCCTTCAGCTTCATGAAGCGCAGGGTGCAGCCACTGATGGCTCGCGACACCCTAGGATTCGAGTACACTGGCGACAATGACACGTCGCGGATGCCTGGAGACGAAGTCGATGACGACGACATTGTCGATAGGCTAGCGCGGATCTTCAAGGACATGCCTCCGTATACGGTGTGCCCCGTACCGGAGTATTCTGCCGCGCGCCCACCAAAGGAGGTAAGTAGCCATACTCAGTGTCGAGTACTCATTCCGTGTGAGTAGTCGTACTGATAGGTTGTGTCTTGTAGGACGACTTGAAGAAGTTCGTCTCCAAGCCGCCGCCGCCCCCTCAGGAAGTCGAGATCCCAGAGGAGGGGAAGACCAAGGCCAAGGAGCGGCGGGAGGTCGGTGAAGGAGACGACACCGTAGTCATGGAGGACACGTCCGACGAAGACGAGGACGAGGAGACACTGCAGGACCGCTTCCAGCTGCGGTTGAGGTTCAGCCGTCCTGGCCTTCCTCACGTCCCTCTTGTCTAGGATCCGTCGGCTAGCTTGGAGGCTAGTCTGGCAGCGCCGCCGCGGAGGCCGCGCAACCCCGCCCGCAAGCGCGTGGCGAAGAAGTTGAAGGTCTCTGAGACCACGCCCCTAGAGGTAAGCCGTCTTGAGTAGTGTAGTCGAGTACTCGTGTCTCGGGTTCACTTGTTGATGATGAACTTTCCTTGCTTGCAGGAGTTGCCACCTACGGAGCCCGCTGATCAGGGCGACGAAGGCGAATGGGACACGGTGGGGGAAGCCGCTGGGAGTCGCAGCCCAGCCCCCACTGTCGAAGAGCTTTTGGCGCAGATGGAGCGCCAACCCCCTGCTCCCCAGGAGAGCACGAAGCCCGCAACTGCTGCTGCGGAAGAAGTGGTGACCGCAGAAGTGCGGGAGAGCGCTGCGCTCGCTGCTGTTACTGCAGAAGAGGCAGCGGCCGCAGAGGCGCAAGAGGAGGCGCCCGCCGAGGCTAGACTGGTGGACATCGCCAGCATCCTCGGCACCTCGACCGTGACGATAGTCCGGTCAAGCCTGTAAGTGTTGGATCTTCCCGAGTAGTACTTGATGTGGTAGTCTTGCTTGACTGACAATCGACTTGTGTACTCTGCAGGAAGTCGATGGATCTGTCCTGGGAGGGGAATGAACCCTCTGCAGCAGTGGCGGAAGAAGAAGCCGCGCTGCCTGCCGAGGAGTCTGCTCCCACCCCTCAGGCGGAGCCCGAGGCGCCGGCTGCTGAGGCTACATTGCTGAAGCCAGCGTGGTCGAAGGTTAGTACTCTGCTGAGGCTGTAGTATCCCCGAAGAGTAGTCGTAGTCATCAGATAACACTGACGCGCTTGTCTTCTCGTTGACAGGCGCTGAGGCCGAAAGGAACGACATCCCATCGGCGGTGCCCGTGGAGAACTTGACACCAGAAACTCAGGAGGCTACCGGAGGAGCCCCCGAGCTGATGGAGGTGGCCTTCGGAGAGGCCGCCGCGACGACCGGGGAAGAGGAGGCCACCGCGCAGCCAGAACCTGCTCTGGAGGTGGTCGTTCGCTCCTAGGAGATCCAAGACGCGGAGCCCATCCGCTCTGCGCTGATGACCGAAGCCTCCACGAGTAGTCGCGGCGGGGTCGAACTTTTGGCGGACGACTTGGTCGACCCGGCAACGGTGGCTCGGCATCTGGAGGCGGTCCGCCAAGCCGAGCAGTGGATGAAGGTGAGTAGTCATAACTCTTGGAGTAGTCAATCCTTTATCGTTGAGTACCCATCTGACGTATGTTGTTTGTGCAGGACGTCGTGGAGAGGTCCCGCGAGAAATCCAGCATGCTTCAAGGCTTCGGCGACGCAGTGCTTCGGGCTGAGGCGCTGGAGGACCAACTCGTGAGTCCCGGAAGCACGCGACCTCTATGCAGTCCAAGCTTGATACCGCCTTCGCCAAATACCACATCGACATCCAGGTGATGCAGGCGAAGAGCGACGACTTGGTGCGGAAGAACAAGTCGCTCTGCAACAAGAACAAAGGTACACCACTTGTCTTGTTGAGTACTTGTTGGAGGTCGAGAGGTAGTCTGACCCGTTGTGCCTTGTGTTTTGCAGAGCTTGAAACCCAGGTAGAGAAGTTGAAGGCTTCAGAGATGGATCTCAAGAATCTCTTCTACCGGGAGCAGGAGGCCCGCCAGGTACTCGAGTTAGATTATAAGGAGCTTGCCTACGAGTGCGACAAGTACACGGAGCTTCGTATTGCCTCCGATCATGACCTTGTCAACTGCTACAAATCGTTGCGTGCAGGCGAACGAGGATCGCGAGAGGCTGCGGGCCCAGCTGAAGGAGCTTGAAGAAGCCGCGCTCCCCATCGCAAGACTCCTGGTGCCTCATCCTGGCGGCCCAAGATAGCACCGCTGGTGGATCGACTAAAGGAAGCCCCCAGCCGGCTGGCAGCCTACGTGAAGCATCTGGCGAAGTCGATCCCGAATCAGGTGCTGGCCTTCATGAAGTCCTACTTCCCAAAGGCGCCCGTGGATGTAGTTGCTGGCGGACTAGCTGCCAACTGTACAGACGAGCAGTATGCGGAGCTGCTGGAGCAGATGGTGCCCATTGCGGAGCAAGTCGCCGATAAGCTTAACCTCTAGTAGTCCTGTAATAGTTAGCTCGTAGCAGTAGGTGTACAAAAACAATTGTAATGAAATTGTTTAAGTATTAATGAAGAGAAGTTCCATTAATGAGTACTCGTAGTCGCGATCTCAGAGTGCGGAGTCCCATCGTGGAGTTGTCGCGAGTAGTCGTACTCGGCAGTAGTCCCGTTGAGGGAAGTAGACAGTTAAGAAGTTGATGAACGATCAAACTTTATTACTGAAGAAGTACACCTGGATGGCCAGGGCCGTAGTTACAGGGTAGTCGCCAGGACTCGGAGGCCGCTTACGGCTAAGTGGTTCTAGGGCGAGTAGCCGCTTACAGCAGTAGATCTGTAAGTAGCCGTGTAGGCTGGATCTAGGAGTACATGGTCTCTCAGTAGACCGCTGCTAGAGTCCTTTGTTGCTCGTCGCAGCCAAGGTAGCCGCATGGGCTGGATTCTGGAGGAGAGTAGTCCGGAGACTGGTGCCTGGACCCGGAGGCCGCTTACAGCGAAGAAGTAGCCCGGAGACTGGAGCCAGGACCCGAAGGCCGCTTACGGCAGAGGGGTCTTGATGTAGTCGTGTAGACTTGAGCCCCGGAGTAGTCGTGTAGACTTAGGCGTAGAACCGACAGAGCTGGTCGATGTTCCACGAGTTGTTGACATCTTCGCCTTCAAGTGTCTGGAGGCGGTAGGAGCCCGACCCGGTCACCTTTGCCACTGTGAAGTGACCTTCCCAGGGGGGATTTGAGCTTGTGTAGTCCTTCTGTGTTCTGGATACGACGGAGGACAAGATCGCCAATGTTGAAGGAGCGTTCCTTGATGTTGCGGTCGTGGTAGCGTCGGATACCCTCCAGGTACCTTGCTGATTGGACGAGGGCAGCGCAGCGAGCTTCTTCGAGTCCATCGATATCAGCTCGTCTGCTGTCTTCAGAGACGCCTTCGCCGTAGTGCTCCACTGCTGGTGAGTTCCATATGACATCAGCGGGGAGGATTGCTTCGGAGCCGTAGACCAGGAAGTAAGGGGATTGCCCCGTTGTCTTGGAAGGCTGAGTACGTAGCCCCCAGAGTGCGTTGGGTAGTTCCTTCATCCTCTTGCCTCCTTTAGAGATAGCAGCGTCGTGTAGCCGCTTCTTGAGAGCGTCGAGCACCATCCCGTTGGCGCGCTCGACTTGTTCGTTGGCCCGAGGATGGGCAACTGAGACATATCGGACGTCGATCCCGCTGTTCTCGCAGTACTCCCAGAACTGGTGGTTGTTGAAGTTGGAGCCCAGGTCTGTGATGATGCGGTGGGGTAGTCCGTAGCGATGCACGAGTTCATCCAGGAAGTCGAGTACTCTGTCAGCCTTGGGGCAAGTGACCGGCTTGACCTCGATCCACTTGGTGAACTTGTCGATGGCCACCAATACTCTGTTGAAACCACCTGGCGCAGTTGGCAGTGGCCCAATCATGTCGAGCCCCCAGCAAGCGAAGGTCCAGGTTGACGGTATGGTGACTAGCTTGTAGGTTGGGACGTGTTGCTGCTTGGCGAAGTATTGACATCCTTGGCACCTTCTGACGAGTTCTTCAGCGTCACCCAGGGCTGTGGCCAGTAGAAGGCTCACCGGAAGGCCTTGCTGACCAGCGTACCAGAAGACGCGTGGTTGCCACACACGCCCTTGTGGATCTCCTACAAGATGTCCTTGCCTTCTTGTTTGGGGACACACTTCATGAGTACTCCAGAAGATGCGCCCCGCTTGTAAAGCTTGTCTCCGACGAGGACATAGGACTTGGCGCGGCGGATGAGCTGCTCAGCCAAGATTTTATCCGAGGGAACCTTCTGCTCGCTGAGGTAGTCGATGAAGGGTTGCCTCCAGTCCGCGTCGATCATCATGATCTCCTGGCCAGCTGGCGGGTGCGCTGGGACAGTGGTCGGTGGCGCTGGCTCTGGGATGGATGGCACGTGAAGCTCGTGGACGAAGACGCCCGCTGGTACTTGAGCGCGAGTAGAACCGAGCTTCGACAGGACATCCGCTGCAACGTTGTTGTCGCGGACGATGCGGTGGAACTCGAGACTGTAGAACTTGTTCTCGAGCTTGCGGACTTCTAGGCAGTAGGTGTCCATGTTCTCCTTGTTGCGGTCCCAGGACTTGTTGACTTGGTTGATGACCACTGCGGAGTCGCCGTAGACTAGTAGCCGCTTGATGCCTAGTGAAGCCGCGAGGCGGAGCCCGTGTAGGACCGCCTTCGTACTCGGCTTCGTTGTTTGAGACCTTCCGGAAGATTTGCGGGACGTACTTAAGTTGTTCGCCCGTTGGAGATATCGGGAGTACCCCCGCACCCGCGCCCTCGAGGTTGAGTGAGCCGTCGAAGTACATCACCCAATGCTCGATCGCACGGTTGGAGTAGGTAGCGATTTTCCCGCCACTCGCCATGAAGTCGACTAGGGCTTGCGACTTGATGGCCGTGCGTGGCTTGAAGTCGATGGTGAGGGCGCCGAGTTTGATCGCCCATTTGGAGATTCTTCCAGTAGCATCTTGGTTCCGCGAGATGTCGCCGAGCAGGTAGTCGGTGACGACGGAGATCGAGTACTCCCCGGAAGTAGTGTCGTAGCTTCCGCTAGGTGATTAGTACCGCGTACGGGAGCTTCGCACAGGCCGATAGCATGCCTTGGACTCGACAGGACCTCACCGACGAAGTAGACTGGGCGCCGGACCGGATAGGCGTGGCCGTCTTCCCCGCCGCTCGACGACGATGGCGGTAGTGACCACGTGAGTAGTCGCAGCGAGGTAGAGCAGTAGCTGCTCGCCTTTGCGAGGAGCCGTGAGGACTGGTGGCTTCGATAGGAAGTCCTTGAGCTGAGCAAGGGCTTGGTCCGCCTCTGGAGTCCACACGAACTTCTCTTTGTGCCCGAGTAGTTTGAAGAAGGGGAGCCCCCGTTCTCCAAGCTTCGAGATGAATCTGTTCAAGGCCGCCATGCACCCGGTCAGCTTCTGGACGTCTTTGATGTACGTGGGAGATTTCATGCCGGTGATGGCGGAGATCTTCTCGGGGTTGGTGTGACACCCTAATTTTCCATCACTAAATTAATGTAAGCAACAAGGTGTTTTAGATTTTATTTTGTAAGGATTAAATAAAATTATCAAATAAATTTGGCCTTTAAAATATTTAAATATCATTTTAATAATTTAGAAGCAATAAGTGCTTGTGCATCATGATTTGAATGCATGAGTTTTGGTTGAGATGTGGTTTTAAAATTCTTAAAATATTTGTGAAAAAGTCCTTAAAAATAATTGAGAAAAGTTTGTGAAAACTTGTTTAAAGATTTGAATTTAAAAGGGGTTTGAAATTGGTTTGAAATGGATTTGAAAAAAAAACAACAAAACCTATCTAATCCCAAACCCCAACCGGCGGCCCACCTCCCTTCCTCTCCCTCACGGCCCACCGGCCCATCCAGCCTCCCGCCGCCGGCCCATCTTCCCCTTCTCCCTCTCCCCCTTTTCTTTTTCTTATAGTCGCTGCCACCTGGGGCCCGCTCGTCAGCCCCTTCTCTTTTCCCTTCTTCCTCTCCCCTCTCGCTGCCAGGCCGGCCCCGCATGTCAGGCTCGCCTCCCACCTCCCAAGGCCTCCCCCCTCTCGCTCCGCAACCCCGCCGCCACCGCCGCATCCCCCGCCCCTTCCCTCCTTCAAGCCGGCATTCAAGGCACAATTAAACACCTGATTCACTCCCCTCCTTAATTTTCCCTTTCGTTTCGCCCAAATCAATTCCCCCCCTGATTGCATTCCATCGGCCGGCCTCATGGCCATTGAAGGCCACTACCTCCCCGGCAGGCGCCCCCTCTCCTTCCCTTCCCCCTACCAGAGCCGAAGTCGAGCCCCTCGCTCGCCCCTTTTTCCTCTCTTCCACACCCGCTCATGCTCTAATGCTTGTCCACGCGCTAGCACCCGCCGCCGCCGAGGTGAAGTGCTCCGCCGCCGCCATTGTCCTGGCGCCGTCGGTCCCAAACTCACCCTTCTTCTTCTCCCGTTGCACTCGCAGGACCACCAGGACCTCACCGCGACGCCTAGGAGCACACAGCCGAGGCCGCAACCCCCTCCCCGGCGGGCACCCGTGATCCCGACCACCCTCATCGCCACACGACGTCTTCACCGCCCCATCGCCGTCATCGAGCCCCTGGTGAGCTCCGTGATCTTCTCCTCTTGCTCCCGGTCCAAATCACGTCGCAAATAGTGCCCCGTAGCCTCGAGCCGCCTTCTCCCGTGATGCCCCGGCGAGCTCCACCGCCGCCCCATCGGCGCCGCCGCCCACCGCCTTGCGCACCTCCTCCCCTTCCTCCTCCACCCTATAAAGGGGCGGCGTCACCCCCCGCATCTCCCGCACCCCTCCCTTCTCCTCTTCCCTCGCCCGAGCCGGAGCTCCGCTACCACCGCAGCGCCGCCGCAAGACCGCCACCCCGATCTCCTCTTACGGCGCCTCTCCCTCCTCTTCAAGCCCCCTTGGTGGGTTCCTTGCGCCCTTCTCTTTGATTTGGTGCAATCCCCCGTCGAGTTTGGTAGTCGGAAGGCCATCTTTGGCCCTCCTCCGGCGAGCCGCCGCCGCGCCGTCCGCCGGCGCCGCCGCGCACGGGCCGTTCCCCGCCGGCCTCGCCCACAAGCGACCGGGGCCGTCCGATGGGCACGGACGGCCCAGATCTAAAGGGGGGCGTACCCCTTTGATTCGGTCCACCGGTGGACCGGTGGACCGAGTCCACCGCGCCGGTCCACGGCTTTGCGTCAGCCCTGCGTCAGCACAGCCAATCGCGGTTGGCCACGTGGCACACCCTCAGCCCTTCCGCCGGCTGCCTTGGCAGTTTTGCAAAAAGGACCTCCAGTTTCCGGAATTCACAACCATGCCCTTCCACCTATAGAAATCCTTCCGCTAGGTCCCGATTTCTTCGTTTAAGCCCCCGAGCTTTTTAGTTTTTCCCCACCCGCAGGTCCAATCTTGTCTTTTGCACTATAAACCTTCGGTTTATATGTGTAATTATGTTTAAGCCCCCGGTTTCTTGCCGTTAAGCCCCCGGAAGCCTAGTTTCTTCGCAGAAAAGCCCCTGAAACTTGTTTTAGCCATATCTTTTCCGTCCTAGCTCCGTTTTAAGCGTTCTTGGTGTCCACGCGACCGTCTTTTCAAGCCCGTCAACTTTAGAACCTTGTTTTGGCCGTATCTTGTGTGTTTTAGCTCCGTTTCCACCGTTTCAAGTTGCGTTAGGCTCATATCAACTAAAACTACGTGATAGGACCAATGTTGCACATGTTCCTTGTCTTATAACTTATTTAAATGTTAAATATGATTAAATCTTATTATGCATGCTTTTCTAATTAAAACCTAGTTAGAGTTCAACACGTGTTTTCATAAGAAAGTTAATACGCTTAATATTAGTTAAATATTTCTTATAATTAAAAGCCAATTGAATGTGTACCTCGGTTTTTGTAACCAAACTTAATTTGATTAATGATTATGCAATTTGCTTCCTATATAAAAGCAATATAGGTTTATCTCGAGTTTTCTTAATTAAATTGTTAATTTGATTAATATGAATATAAATGTGTTTTTAAGTTATAATTTGATTAGAATAACTCGAAATATAAAGAGAAGCGCTTAGATGCTTTTACATGTTTCTTTTAAATTAAATGTTTAATTTGTATAAGTTAAACTTGAATGTTTATAAATAAAATTGAAGTAGGCTTACATCGTCTTTTAAATAACAATATAACTTGCCTAATTATAAATAGGGTATTTCTCTGAAATAACCTATAAACATGATTTTATTTAATTAAAATATACCAAGCACAGAGCTAGCTCTTGTTTGTGATCATCCAAAGCTCTCGATAGTTCCTAGTGCTTTTGTGTTCGCGTTCCTAGAGCCAACCCTTGTCTTCTCTTTAAGCTTTTCATGCTTGGTGTATTGTTTTGTTTATTGTATGCTTTCTTGTGTGCTCGTAGACACCGTGCCAGTTTCAAGTGAGCAACCAGTTGAAGCGGATCAAGAGCAAGTGTTTGAAGAAGAAGAACCCCAGTGTTTAAGCAAGGAAGGCAAGTGGACTTCCCCCCCTGCATATTCTATTTTGTCCCACACAACTTGCATGATAACTAAGTTTACTTTTAAATGTTGTATTGCATAAACTTGATGGGAAATTACCTTTTTAAGGACATGACTAGACTTTTACCTTCATTACCTTGGACAACCCTTTTTAAATAAATGTTTTGGGTACAAATGCTTAGTTGCTATAACTTGGGATGGTTAAAATGAATCCTATGCAATATGATGAATGTTGATCATGATAGCTTGGATGATATGCATGTATGTGTGTGCTTATGGTTAATAACAAGACCATATGGTTTAATCGGAACATGGAGAACCACCCAGGAAAACAGTGCAACCACAGTCCACATGGCTCTGGCTTAGCCAAGTAATTAGGAGAGTAGGTTAACTGATAGCTCTTTTCCGAGAGGGGCACAGGGGGCCGGAGTTGAAGGGGTATAGCCCGGTCCTTTTGGGGTAGCGACCTTGGCTAAGGTGTTGACCACTAGGGAGGGTTATGGCTCCGCTCCGCCGCCGTAATCGTTGCGTCGTTGGTTTCTCTTCTTTCCTTTGTAAAGGCTTCGTAGTGGACCCCTAGCCACTCACCTCTGAAGTGTTTAAGGGTCCGATCAACCCGGGCAACATGGGGAACACGAACCGTGGGTAAAGTGTACAACCTCTCGCAGTGTAAAACCGATCGATCGGCCGTGCTCACGGTCAAGAGTGGCTCGGACCCTCACATGATTAATAAACTTGAAGATGGAACTAAATTGTGGTTTCTTGTGGGTTTTGAGAGAAGATGCTTTCCTAAATGCTTAATTGGGTTGGTATAAACTTACACCTAGTAATTAGGTGCTTGCTAATAAAATTTGACCAACATTAAAATGCTATCCGCAGCAAAACTCTTAGCCTATCCTTGAAGGCCTTGCATCTTTCCCCCACTTGCTGAGCTCCAACCATAAGTGTGCTCACCCTTGCTTACCCGCTGTTCAGAGGAAATCACTGGAGAAGAGCACTTCAGGGACTACGAGGAGTTCTGAGGTTTGCGTGCCCCCAGCCATGTGCCTGTGGAAGATGAAGATGGAGTTGCGTCTTCATAGTTAACGTTTGATCGCTGTAAAGACCTTCGAATCTAACGTCTGAGTGTAATAAAGAGATAATGTAATAGTTTAACTCTTGTACGATTTTATTGCTGTTTATTGATATTTCACTCATGACGTCTATCATATGTGTGTAAACTTGATCCTGGCGCACATATGAGATGCATTTGGTTTTCTTCGGAAAATCAGGTGTGACAAAGTGGTATCAGAGCAGTGATGACTGTTGGACGCAGCCTTAAGTTAGAAATGGTCGAAAAGTAAGGATTCATGTTCTAGAAAGCCTGTCATCCTTCAAAATAGACTTATTTTACATATAAAAAAACTAATTTAATCTTGTCTTCTTGTTAAAACACATCGTTTTATTTTGATCTATTCTGAGTTCGTTTCTTGTGCTATCAGCTGAATCTTTACCACCAAGGTTGTCTAATATAAGTTCTTAGATTGCCTACCCCTTATCGACTTCGATAGAAACGTTTCTGTGAGGACGATCGTTGTGTTGATGTTTGTTGTTTGAACCCATGTTTGATTTGGATCTTTGTTTGTGTGAGTTGTATTGTGGAGTGATGGCCACAAATGCAACAAGAAATAAATTGTTAGGTTAATAAAGATAGTTTGGGTTCAAATCTGGGTTATCCTTATCTGCCATTCAAGTTGGTTGAAGGATGTCAGAAGATCAAAATCTAGAAGCAACACCAACATCAACAACAAGAAATCTACAAGCATATACGGACATCAACATAAGAAAGAAGTTAAAGAAAAGATGGTCAATTTCTTTCATCCTTATTATTCTCCTTTCTACCACAATGTGATTACAATCACAACAATAAAAGATGGATATGATATCAATAATTTTACCCTGCTCTTCAATCTGTTTCCAACCTCTTCTGAGCTTACCTTTATCACACAACCAGATAGCAAGTCCCAATGGAAAACACGAAGATAAAGACAACAAAGGAAACATCGACATTCCATCTACAACCTCAGCAATTGAACGCAAGATGCTAGAGTATATGGCAACACAAATTCAGACTCTACAAGCAATGACTCAAACCATGGGTAATATCCATCAGTATATTATAGAGCAAGCATCAAATCCTAAGAACCCCAATCTTCCTTTGGGTGATAACCGTCAGATTTCATCTGTTCCACTGTCATTGGACAAAGAAAAGCTATCAGTCATGCAAGCTCAAGTCTTACAAGGACATAAGCAGACCAACACGTCACATCCTCATAACACAGAGATAACCAAAAGTTGGAGTTTCCGCCGGACCAATAAAGAAAAGTTGTAGAAGCATGGAACCATCAAAATAATAAGAGAAGTCATGGAGCACAAGAATTGCGGACGAATGAACAACATGAACATATGAAGATTACAGGAACATGTCAATGTTGTAAGCATTATGGTCGTTCACGTCTCCAAAAAGAAGCCAGCCTAACGAGAGATGAGGCTAGACAATGTTACCATTTGGATATCAATAAGAAAAGGAAGTTATGTACCCAAAACCAGTCCCAGAAGAAGTTGCTCAAGCTGTAGATAGTAATCAGATTATCAACCTTGAGGATTGGAGTATAAATTTCAATGAATTTCAGCCTGACGGAATCAAACAACTCAAGAAGCATTCAAGTGAAGAAAGTCAAGGCAACCAAGACAAGAGAAATGATAGCAGTAACAACCTGGGATGTGATCAATATGTGTCACCATATCCAAACCCGGAGGATACACATACAAAGTTCTGGAATACTGAGCCACCTATGTTCTCTAACACTATGGATCACCTCGAAGCTGATGAATGGATCACAACAATTAAACAGAAGCTAGACTTGGTGCAATGCAATGATAGAGAGAAAGTTTTGTTTGCATCAGGACAACTTGTAGGAGCAGCCTCAGAATGGTGGAATTCTTACATCTACGAACATGAGCAACCACAAAGTATTGTTTGGGAAGAATTCAAGGACAACTTTATAACACACTTCATTCCTGTAAGTACGATGAAAGCTCAAAAGGAAGGAGTTCCTTAACTTGAAGCAAGGGCAAATGACAGTGAATGAGTATAGGGATAAATTTATTCAGTTATCTATGTACGCACCAAGATCGTCTGAAAGTGATAAAAAGAAACGAGAACATTTCCTCAAGGGTTGAATGAAGACCTTCAGAGTATACTAAGCTTACATGAATATTCTAGTTTGCAAGATGTCATCAACAAAGCTATTGAGTTAGAGAGCAAACTACAGGAAATCATAAGTAAGAAGAGGAAAATGAATTTTCCAGAGCAACATGAGAACAATTCACATCTTTACCATTTGACTCAAGGATCAGAACATGAGTATGAAGATCCACCACGCAATCGTCGAAACATTAAAGAAAGTGGAGATTGTTTCTACAACCAAGATCATGGACATTTTATTAGCAGGTGTCCTAAGAAACGTACTGACCGATATGAAAAGAAAGCTCAGCAGAGACAGAATAAGCAAATCAATACCCAAGAAGCCTTGGATCAAATGGAGAAGAATATTAAAGGTTGTGTATGAGGACCCGAAGTATGATTCGAGGTGGCTAAGCTTAGGAAAAGAAACAATTCTGGAGTCGATCCAGCTCTATTCAAATCACTTTATCAAGAAAAGAAGAAAAATCCTACAAAGGCGAATCAACAGAGTCGAGAAAAGGAATGGACAGTCACAAGCGGGAGTTAGGTTGAGTATTCTAGTGATGTTTATAAAGTGAGTTGTGAAGAATAAAGAATTATGTTTATGGAGCTTGTGCAAGACGAATTATATGGAAGCCAGATAAGCAGTGTTGTATGCTAAACACCCGAACTCTTGTCTCATGCTAGCCTTTGTGAATCTCAAGATGAGAAATTGTCTTAAGTTGGAAATTCATGTTGTTTTGAGTTCATCTTACCATGCATTAGTTCACTATTCCTATCTGAAATACCTTTCTCCAACAATCAGATGTTAAGCATCAGGTCAGGAGAAGGTCAAGACATTCTATCTGTTGTCTGTGCTCATATTGCTAATCAGTAGAATCAAGCACCACCTCCACCCCAACCCAGCAATGGATCCAGTAACACAACAATCTCTTGCCGCTCACATGCAGCTAATCCAAAACCTGTCTGCCACTAATCAAACATTCAAGCTCAGCGAAGTCAGCCACCACCAGCACCAGTGGACAAGCATAAGGAATTCATGAGTCATCGTTCTCCCACATACTCCTACTCAACTGATACATTGGATATTGATGATTGGTTAAAGACTGTCACCAAGAAGTTGAAGATGACACAATGCACTGATCGAGAGATGGTCTTGTATACAGCAGGTTGTTTGTGAGGATTAACAGCTGAATGGTGGAATGCGTACACTGTCGCACATGCTACACCTAACACCATCACCAGGCAGGAGTTCAGGGATAGTCTTCACGTACACCACATTCCCTCTGGTACATCAAGCTTAAGCAAAGGGAGTTCCTCGCTCTAAAGTAAGGCAATATGCCGGTCAACGAGTATCTGGATAAGTTTACTCAGTCGTCTCGCTATGCAGTTAATACTGACCCAAAGAGGCAGG
The DNA here is from genome assembly GCA_947561735.1 of Cenchrus americanus. Taxonomy (NCBI): domain Eukaryota; kingdom Viridiplantae; phylum Streptophyta; class Magnoliopsida; order Poales; family Poaceae; genus Cenchrus; species Cenchrus americanus. The sequence goes on along the minus strand of OX387245.1, from coordinate 75,438,002 downwards.
AACGCTTCATGGATAGTCTGATAAGGCCACTCAACTATCAACTACAGAGTCACAGCTTCTCGGACTTCGCAACATTACTAAACAAAACATAGGTCTAGAGAATAAACATGCAGAACTTGATGAACAGAAGCGCAAGATCCAGACACATGGGCAATCTAGCAAAACACGTACCCACTTCAACTCATCACAGGGTTCTCAGTTTAGTTCTGGTGGAACAAGTGGAAATTAATTGCAAAATTCCTAGTTGCAGCGTTCAACTCAGCAGTTCCAGCAATTCAGCCAACAAACACCACATGTTCCAAATCATCATCGAGATCGCTTAGGTGCTCTAGTGAGAAACGACTCTCAAGTTCACTCTAATGGTTGTTTCAATTGTGGAGAATTGGAATGATATGCCAGCATCTGTCCAAATCGTAACATTAAGATTCCCCAGAAAGACAATGGTCAAAGATTTGGACAACCAACATCTCAGATACACCATGGAAGTGCTAATTCTCTGATCAACAAGAGTTAATGGAATTACGTGCGTGGCAGAGTGAACCACGTGACTACTGAACAAGCTCAAGACGCTCCTGGTATTGTGCTGGATACGTTTCCTGTCAACTCTGTGCCCGCAATAGTTTTATTTGATTTTGGAGCATCGCATTCTTTTAGTACTGAACAATTCGTGGCAAAGCATAATATACCTATGAGTTCTATGAAGACACATTTGCTGATTAGTTCCCCGAACGGTGAAATGAAATCCACTTATGTATGCCCATGAGTCAATCTTAGAATCAGAGGAATGGATTTTCAAGCTGACCTAGTAGATCTTATATCTAGTGGAATAGATGTGATACTTGGAATGGATTGGTTAGGCGAATGTGATGGAATAATTTTGTGTGCCAAGAAGTCAGTGCTCTTAACTGGCCCACAAGGAGGTAGGATTGAAGTTGCCACGACTGCCCCGTTCAAGAAGGAAGGAAAAGTGAATTAAGACAAAGGAAAGCAAAAGAAGAAGCTATGACTGCCAGAAGAGCTCGGTATACAAGATGGATTCAGAATAATACCCTTAGTTCTTTTCAATCTCTCCGAATCTCGGGACGAGATTCTTTTTAAGGGGGGTAGATTTGTGACACACTAATTTCCATCACTAAATTAATGTAAGCAACAAGGTGTTTTAGATTTTATTTTGTAAGGATTAAATAAAATTATCAAATAAATTTGGCCTTTAAAATATTTAAATATCATTTTAATAATTTAGAAGCAATAAGTGCTTGTGCATCATGATTTGAATGCATGAGTTTTGGTTGAGATGTGGTTTTAAAATTCTTAAAATATTTGTGAAAAAGTCCTTAAAATAATTGAGAAAAGTTTGTGAAAACTTGTTTAAAGATTTGAATTTAAAAGGGGTTTGAAATTGGTTTGAAATGGATTTGAAAAAAAAAACAACAAAACCTATCTAATCCCAAACCCCAACCGGCGGCCCACCTCCCTTCCTCTCCCTCACGGCCCACCGGCCCATCCAGCCCTCCCCGCCGCCGCCCATCTTCCCCCTTCTCCCTCTCCCCCTTTTCTTTTTCTTATAGTCGCTGCCACCTAGGGCCCGCTCGTCAGCCCCTTCTCTTTTCCCTTCTTCCTCTCCCCTCTCGCTGCCAGGCCGGCCCCGCATGTCAGGCTCGCCTCCCACCTCCAGCACTCCCCCTCTGCTCCGCAACCAGCGCCGCCACCGCCGCATCCCCCGCCCCTTCCCTCCTTCAAGCCGGCATTCAAGGCACAATTAAACACCTGATTCACTCCCCTCCTTAATTTTCCCTTTCGTTTCGCCCAAATCAATTCCCCCCCCCCCCGGCGCGCCCCTCTCCTTCCCTTCCCCCTACCGGAGCCGAAGTCGAGCCCCCGCCTCGCCCCTTTTTCCTCTCTTCCACACCCGCTCATGCTCTAATGCTTATCCACGCGCTAGCACCCGCCGCCGCCGAGGTGAAGTGCTCCGCCGCCGCCATTGTCCTGGCGCCGTCGGTCCCAAACTCACCCTTCTTCTTCTCCCGTTGCACTCGCAGGACCACCAGGACCTCACCGCGACGCTTAGGAGCACACAGCCGAGGCCGCAACCCCCTCCCCGGCGGGTACCCGTGATCCCGACCACCCTCATCGCCACACGACGTCTTCACCGCCCCATCGCCGTCATCGAGCCCCTGGTGAGCTCCGTGATCTTCTCCTCTTGCTCCCGGTCCAAATCACGTCGCAAATAGTGGCCCGTAGCCTCGAGCCGCCTTCTCCGGTGATGCCCCGGCGGGCTCCACCGCCGGCCCCATCGGGCGCCGCCGCCCACTGCCTTGCGCACCTCCTCCCCTTCCTCCTCCACCCTATAAAGGGGCAGCGTCACCCCCTGCATCTCCCGCACCCCTCCCTTCTCCTCTTCCCTCGCCCGAGCCGGAGCTCCGCCGCCACCAGAGCGCCGCCGCAAGACCGCCACCCCGATCTCCTCTTACGGCGCCTCTCCCTCCTCTTCAAGCCCCTTGGTGGGTTCCTTGCGCCCTTCTCTTTGATTTGGTGCAATCCCCGTCGAGTTTGGTAGTCGGAAGGCCATCTTTGGCCCTCCTCCGGCGAGCCGCCGCCGCGCCGTCCGCCAGCGCCGCCGCGCACGGGCCGTTCCCCGCCGGCCTCGCCCACAAGCGACCGGGGCCGTCCGATGGGCACGGACGGCCCCCGATCTAAAGGGGGGCGTACCCCTTTGATTCGGTCCACCGTGGACCGGTGGACCAGGTCCACCGCGCCGGTCCACGGCTTTGCGTCAGCCCTGCGTCAGCACAGCCAATCGCGGTTGGCCACGTGGCACACCCTCAGCCCTTCCGCCGGCTGCCTTGGCAGTTTTGCAAAAAGGACCTCCAGTTTCCGGAATTCACAACCATGCCCTTCCACCTATAGAAATCCTTCCAGTTAGGTCCTGATTTCTTCGTTTAAGCCCCTGAGCTTTTTAGTTTTTCCCCACCAGAGGTCCAATCTTGTCTTTTGCACTATAAACCTTCGGTTTATATGTGTAATTATGTTTTAGCCCCTGGTTTCTTGCAGTTAAGCCCCTGGAAGCCTAGTTTCTTCGCAGAAAAGCCCCTGAAACTTGTTTTAGCCATATCTTTTCCGTCCTAGCTCCGTTTTAAGCGTTCTTGGTGTCCACGCGACCGTCTTTTCAAGCCCGTCAGTTTTAGAACCTTGTTTTGGCCGTATCTTGTGCGTTTTAGCTCCGTTTCCACCGTTTCAAGTTGCGTTAGGCTCATATCAACTAAAACTACGTGATAGGACCAATGTTGCACATGTTCCTTGTCTTATAACTTATTTAAATGTTAAATATGATTAAATCTTATTATGCATGCTTTTCTAATTAAAACCTAGTTAGAGTTCAACACGTGTTTTCATAAGAAAGTTAATACGCTTAATATTAGTTAAATATTTCTTATAATTAAAAGCCAATTGAATGTGTACCTCGGTTTTTGTAACCAAACTTAATTTGATTAATGATTATGCAATTTGCTTCCTATATAAAAGCAATATAGGTTTATCTCGAGTTTTCTTAATTAAATTGTTAATTTGATTAATATGAATATAAATGTGTTTTTAAGTTATAATTTGATTAGAATAACTCGAAATATAAAGAGAAGCGCTTAGATGCTTTTACATGTTTCTTTTAAATTAAATGTTTAATTTGTATAAGTTAAACTTGAATATTTATAAATAAAATTGAAGTAGGCTTACATCGTCTTTTAAATAACAATATAACTTCCCTAATTATAAATAGGGTATTTCTCTGAAATAACTTATAAACATGATTTTATTTAATTAAAATATACCAAGCACAGAGCTAGCTCTTGTTTGTGATCATCCAAAGCTCTCGATAGTTCCTAGTGCTTTTGTGTTCGCGTTCCTAGAGCCAACCCTTGTCTTCTCTTTAAGCTTTTCATGCTTGGTGTATTGTTTTGTTTATTGTATGCTTTCTTGTGTGCTCGTAGACACCGTGCCGCTTTCAAGTGAGCAACCGGTTGAAGCGGATCAAGAGCAAGTGTTTGAAGAAGAAGAACCCCGTTGTTTAAGCAAGGAAGGCAAGTGGACTTCCCCCCCCGCATATTCTATTTTGTCCCACACAACTTGCATGATAACTAAGTTTACTTTTAAATGTTGTATTGCATAAACTTGATGGGAAATTACCTTTTTAAGGACATGACTAGACTTTTACCTTCATTACCTTGGACAACCCTTTTTAAATAAATGTTTTGGGTACAAATGCTTAGTTGCTATAACTTGGGATGGTTAAAATGAATCCTATGCAATATGATGAATGTTGATCATGATAGCTTGGATGATATGCATGTATGTGTGTGCTTATGGTTAATAACAAGACCATATGGTTTAATCGGAACATGGAGAACCACCCAGGAAAACAGTGCAACCACAGTCCACATGGCTCTGGCTTAGCCAAGTAATTAGGAGAGTAGGTTAACTGATAGCTCTTTTCCGAGAGGGGCACAGGGGGCCGGAGTTGAAGGGGTATAGCCCGGTCCTTTTGGGGTAGCAGCCTTGGCTAAGGTGTTGACCACTAGGGAGGGTTATGGCCCGCTCCGCTGCTTTGTAACTGTTGCGGGTGTTGGTTTCTCTTCTTTCCTTTGTAAAGGCTTCGTAGTGGACCCCTAGCCACTCACCTCGGAAGTGTTTAAGGGTCTGATCAACCCGGCAACATGGGGAACACGAACTGTGGGTAAAGTGTACAACCTCTGCGAGGTGTAAAACTGATCGATCAGCCGTGCTCACGGTCAAGAGTGGCCTGGACCCTCACATGATTAATAAACTTGAAGATGGAACTAAATTGTGGTTTCTTGTGGGTTTTGAGAGAAGATGCTTTCCTAAATGCTTAAGTGGGTTGGTATAAACTTACACCTAGTAATTAGGTGCTTGCTAATAAAATTTGACCAACATTAAAATGCTATCCGCAGCAAAACTCTTAGCCTATCCTTGAAGGCCTTGCATCTTTCCCCCACTTGCTGAGCTCCAACCATAAGTGTGCTCACCCTTGCTTACCCGCTGTTCAGAGGAAATCACTGGAGAAGAGCACTTCAGCGACTACGAGGAGTTCTGAGGTTTGCGTGCCCCCAGCCATGTGCCTGTGGAAGATGAAGATGGAGTTGCGTCTTCATAGTTAACGTTTGATCGCTGTAAAGACCTTCGAGTCTAACGTCTGAGTGTAATAAAGAGATAATGTAATAGTTTAACTCTTGTACGATTTTATTGCTGTTTATTGATATTTCACTCATGACGTCTATCATATGTGTGTAAACTTGATCCTGGCGCACATATGAGATGCATTTGGTTTTCTTCGGAAAATCAGGTGTGACAGTTGGCTTCGATGCCGCGTTGGCTGATGATGAAGCCGAGTAGTTTTCCCGAAGGTACGCCGAAGACGCACTTGTTCGGGTTGAGCTTCCATTGGTACTCGCGCAGAGATGCGAAAGTCTCTTCAAGGTCGTCGATGAGGGTACTGGAGTTTCTAGTCTTGACGACCACGTCATCCACGTAGGCTTCGATGTTCTTGTTGAGCTGCCTCTTGAAGCAGACCTGGATAGCTCGTTGATAGGTAGCGCCGCCGTTCTTCAACCCGAAGGACATGGTCGTGTAGCAGTACGCGCCAAACGGGGTGATGAATGCGGTCTTCTCCTGGTCTTCTTCCTTGATCGCGATCTGGTGGTACCTGGAGTAGCAGTCGAGGAAGCAGAGCAGGTCGCAGCCCGCCGTAGAGTCGATGACTTGATCAATCCGCGGCAACCCGAAAGGGTCCTTGGGGTAGTGCTTGTTGAGATCAGTGTAGTCGACGCACATCCTCCACTCGTTCGAGTTCTTCTTGCGGACGAGGACGGGGTTGGCGAGCCACTCTGGATGGAAGACTTCTCTGATGAAGCCGGCCGCGAGTAGTTTGGCGAGTTCCTTCTTGATGGCATCCCGTCTGTCGTCGGCGAAACGTTGGAGGTGTTGTCGCTTGGGGGTGGCCTTAGGATTGACGTTGAGGCAGTGCTCAATCAACTCCATGGGCACTCCTGGCATGTCCGTTGGCTTCCACGCGAAGATGTCGCGGTTAGCCCGGAGGAAGTTGATGAGCGCGTCTTCCTATTTGGGGTCGAGGCCGGCCCCGACGGTGGTGGTCTTGCTGGAGTCGCCTGTTCCGAGGTCGATCGTCTTGACCAGAACCTCCTCAACTGGCTGAGGCTTGTTGGCTTTGTCAGATTTCTCTAGGATGTCGAGTTCACTTGTAGCAAGCTTCTTCGACGCAGCGCAGACCTCCATCATAGCGTTGGGTACTTGATTTGTAGAGGTGATCTCCATGGCTTCCGTATCGCAGTCGTGCGAGATCTTCAAGTCCCCTTGGAGAGAAAGTACACCCGCTGGGCTTGGCATCTTGAGTACCAAGTAGGTGTAGTGGGGCACGGCCATGAACTTGGTGATGGCTGGTCTGCCGAGGATGGCATGGTAGGATGTCTCGAAGTCCGCGACCTCGAACTTGATGTATTCGGTACGATAGTTGTCCCGAGATTCCCCGAAGGTAACTGGCAGGACCACTGAGTCCAGAGGGATAGCCGCGTTACCGGGGACGATGTCGTAGAAAGCCGTGTTGCTCTTGGTGAGCATGTGGGTGATGTCGAGCTTCATCTTCTTCAAGGTCTTGGTGAAAAGGACGTTGAGCCCGCTTCCACCGTCGATGAGGACCTTGTTGAGTTTGGAGCCCGCGACCACTGGCTTCAGGACGAGAGGGACCGCCCTGGTTCGGAGAAGCTGGTCCATTGATCCGCGCGGGAGAAGGTAATAGGTACCTCCGACCACCTGAGAGGGGTCGGGAGCGCTGGTTCAATGCTCATGACTTCTCGACGGGTAGCCTTTTGCTCCCGCCTGCTGGGTAGTCCGCCGAAGAGGACGTTGACAGTCTTGTCGGGTTCCTGGAAGTCGTTGTTGTCTCCGTCGTTCTTCTTCTTGCCTTTCTTGTCATGAGGGTGCGGTGGCTCTGGAGTACTCTTGAGTGCTCGCCTGAGTTGGTAGCACTGCTCGGTGGTGTGGTTGCCGTCCAGATGCCACGGGCACTTCTCCTTCAGCAAGTCTTTGAAGCCGCAAGAGTTCTTCTTCGAGTTCTCGTTCGCAGGGCGCTGGATAGCAGTGACAGTGTTGTCTGGCTTGCGCTTGCGGTTGGGACCCGAGAAGTTGTTGTTGTTGCGACCGCCTTGGTTCCCGTTGTTGCCACTGCCGCCGCCCGTGTTCTGCTTGTTTTTGCCACGAATGGCGTCGTACTTGGCGTTGGCCTTGTCTTCTTCATCCGCCCAGGACGTAATCATGTCCTTGAGGTGGGGGATGGACTTGGGGCGGCGACGACCGAAGTCTTCAAAGGTGCGGCGATGGTAGAGGCCGTCTTGGAAGAGGTCGATGACCTCCTTGTCGGTGACGTCGACTACAGTGGCGCGCTTGTCGATGAAGTGGCGCATGTACTTGCGGATGGTCTCGCCTTGTTCCTGCTTGACCATGGCCAGGTCCATGCGAGTACCCGATCGGCCCATGGCGCCCATGAAATTGCTGGTGAACTGCTCCTTCAGCTGGTCCCACTTGTCGATCGAGTGCTTGTCCAGCGACTCGAGCCATGTGAGTGGGGCTTGGTCCAGGCAGAAGGGGAAGTAGAGGCACTTGGTGTCATTGTTGCCACCAGCGTTCTCGATGGAGAGGGCGTAGCACCTGAGCCACTGGATGGGGTCCTGCTTCGCGTCGTACTTGGTGATCTCCAAAGGCTTGAACTTGTCGGGGAGGAGCAAGATGCGAAGTCGAGGTGAGAAGGCGGGGAAGCCGTCGTTGTCGCCTGCAGTGGCTGACTTCTTCCACCGCAGCTCCTCAATCTTTTGGCGGGCGTCGTAGCCGTCCTGTGAGGCTCCGGAGGCGTGGCTGTTCGCGTGGTCTCGACCGCCGCGATTGCCGCCGCCTCCGGCCCTCCTGTTGGCTCCGTGGTTGGAGCTTCCGTCGTCGCTGCCGCCGCCGTCAGGGTCACGGCCGCCGCCGCCATGGGCGCGGTGATGGACGACCTCACGGTTGCTATTTCCACCCTGTGAGGGTCCGCCGGCGTTTGCGCGCATACGGTTGGGCTGAGCTGGGAGCTCAGCTCGAGTACGGTTGTGACCGAGGTCGGCGCTGCGACTTGTAGCTTCGTTGTCGCGGTTCCTGGCGGGAGGAGGCTGGTTGACCCTGTTGTCGACCCGCATGAAGTAAGCGTCTTCAGCGAGCTTGGCGATGACTTCTCCGGCGCGTATTCCCTGAGCCTGGCGTGCGATCGCTGTGATCGACATGAGGCATTGCTCAGGGGTAGTGTGTACTCTGCTCTCGACCGCCTCGAGAGCTTCTGCAAGGCTGCAGATGGGGAGGTTGTCTCGGAGATGCCGGCGTCGTTCGTTGCGCTTCCTGTTACGCTCACGTCGAGCGCCCCTGTTAGCGGCGGTCTCGTCTGCAGGTGCGTCAGCAGACAGCTCATCTGCGGAGATGTCTTCAAGGTACTTGTCTTGAGCCGTCCCTGAAGGTCCTGGCGTGTCACCGGCAGCCATGAAGACTTGGCGATCAGGGGTGCCAAGCATGGACTCAGAGCTCGCCACCTCAGTGGGGGAGTACGAGTAGGCTTGGGCAAGCGGTGTTCCCTCCTGGAACGGGAGCGAGTCGATGTAGGCGACGTAGCGTGCGTCTCCACTTATCAGGTCGATGGGCTTGCGGTCTGTCCAGTAGACGAATCTCTCGGCCGGTGTGGACGTTATAACTAGCCCAGAGGCCGGCCCTGATAAGGGGTGCTCAGTAGTGTTGTCCTCGGACTCGGGATCCTCTGGGTCCGACCCGAAGTCGAACTCGTATGCGGAATCAGAGTAGAACCCGGAGAGGGGGTTGAAGTCCGAAGCGTGGCCCGGGGCGGTGTCGGGATCCGAGTTATACTCGGGTACGGGCTCCTTGCCGGCCTGGTGCGAAGAGGGAGCCTCCGTGCGGGCCCTGTTGATGATGCGGGGGCCACGCGTGGAGCGCTCGCGGGGTGGGGAGACCACATGTGATGGCTGAGTAGCTGGCTCGCATGCGATAGCCCACAAAGACGTTGAGTTCAAGTTGGAAGCGGACTCGAGCTCGGAGTCAGCGTGATGGTTGAAGAGCGAAATTTCGCCGAACTTGTCGGCGAGTTCGCCTGTGACAACTTCAGGAAGCGTCACGAAGCCGGTCTCCGGGTTGGGCGGCATGGTGAGGCGGCGCTGGAAGGATCCCACGCCATCAGCAGTACAGACCCAAGTGCTGAAAATGAAGGTGTCGTCGCGGTTGAAGGCGACGGTTGGCTTGAAGTAGACAGGAGCCGTCGAGTTCGCCATGTGATCTCGGGCGAGATCCCCTACCTGGCGCGCCAGCCGTTGGTGTTTTAGACTGGCAACCTACTAAGAGGAGTACCCGAAGTAGATGAATGTGGCCTCACCGAGATCGGTAACTCGAAAGAAGAGACACGTGGCACACAATTTAGACAGGTTCGGGCCGCGAGGTGCATAATACCCTACGTCCTGTATGCTGCGTAGCTCTGGATTGATTGGGTACGATTACAAGGTGGTGTAATTGTACGCCATGAGATGACATGTGTAGAGAGGGGTCCCTGCCTCGCCTTATATAGTCCGGGAGGCAGGGTTACAAATCGAAGTAGGGAGAGAGTACTAGTCAAGTACGTTTAGGAGTCTTCCATACAGTGCGGGACATGTACAGCTTCCTAACCGAGTACTTCTCCTCTGTAGTCCTTGTGCTCCACGCCATCAGGTGTCGTGTAGTGCAAGCCGGGTAGTCCCAGGGGCCCACCGAGTAGTCGGTCCTGGTACCCACCGAGGTAGTGGGCCCAGGGAGGTCCATACGACACCTTGAGCGCGTGCTTTTGGTCAAGAATAGGAGGTCGCAGCTTGGCGACGACCAAGCCACTGGCTCAAACCCTGCAAGCATTGAACTCAACACGAAGGCCGGTTTCAAAGACATGAGCAAGATGGCGGCTTGGTCCACTGTTCCATCGTGCACAAGATAGGGGATGAACTGAGGAGGGTACCGTTCACCATGGCGAGTGGGGCTATGGTTGGGTGGTGTTCAGGATCGAGGTGGCCCTCAAGGCCCGTCCTTGGATTCGGGGGCTCGACCGATACGCGTGCGCTGGTGCGTGGGGTTCGCGGCGGCAACACGGCAGAACAGGTTGGGACTCGGCGGGCACGCGTGCGTGGGCGCGGCCACAAGTTGGACATGACAACACACGGGCTCGTCCCCTCAGGCATGTGCATGCAGGTCTATGCATGCGTACAAAATTCTGCCGATGCAGTCATGGCGACAGCACAAAACCAATGGTATGCGCGCGACAACGGACCAAGGACAGGACGGTGAGCGGGGAAGTGCGCATGGAGAGGGTTTGTGCTCCCACGAGTTCTTGCCAAGGAAAGGTGAGGCCTTGGCCCTCGCGTGCGTGAGTGCGTGCAGTTGCGAGTGTGTGCATGGGCACGCACGGGTTGGATAGGAAACGCACCCCTCGGGTGTACGTGCATGTGCAGTTGCGAGTGTGTGCATGGGCACGCAAGGGTTGGATAGGAAACGCACCCCTCGGGTGTACGTGCATGGCGGCATGGAGATGACGGCGCGTGCACAGCGACAACATAGAGAAAAGGAGAACGACGAGCAGGCTAGGCTGGGCGGTGTTCAGGGTTGAGGTATCCAAAAGGCTCATACTTGGGGTCGATGGTTCGACAGAAACACGTGCGCCGGAGCGTTGGGGTTCGCGGTGATGACACGGTGGAACGTCGAGCTCGGCCACGGTCAGGGGAAGTAGGGGCTCGGCCCCTCGGGCGCGCGCATGCTTGTGCGCGGTGGTTCGGCCAAGAAGCAAGACCGTGACCCGGCAGGTGGGCGCGTGCGTGCGTGTGCGTCCCGGTCAGGATCCCCTGCCCAAAAGACAGGACCTTGGCTCCCTAGGTGCATGCACGTGCAAGAGAAGAGTGTAATGTGGCGAGATGGGGGTCCACGCCAGCGTGCCCGCTTACTCACGCGTGTGCGTGCATAGGCTTGTACAGGAAAAAACGGGGATTTGGTTTGGCGGTGGTGTGCACGGCCATGTGTGCGTCGGCGACGAACGGAGCTCGGTGGCGCACACCAAAACATAGGATCGACACAACGAACAGCAAAGGAGCGCGCACATTGAGGAAGGCAGCGGCACCTGCAAAGCGACCGACTCGGCTCGATGGCCGGCTGTCAGGCGACGGCGGGTCTACACGGCGACACGAGTAGGCACTGTCCAACAGGCAAATGCATGAGCTCACAAGGCTCGGCCAGCCACGGCTCGAAGGCCGGGTCCACATCAAGGTGAAGGGGGTGAGGCTCACCTTGCATTCCTGGACACGACAGCGACGACAGTGGCCATGGGGTGCGGCGGACCAGAGGAAGCAGACAGCGGCAGCGCTGGCTTGGCTTGAGGTAGGGAAACGGCGTGATGAAGAGGAAGCAGTGGCGGCGTCCTTGGCTGGTCCGGCTCTAGGGCAGTGCGGTCCGTGGCTTCACGACGGTCCCCTCCACGCAGCAGCTCCGATTACGGCGGGTTTACTTCATGGGTCGGTGCTCCCAGGCGGAGCTCTCCTCAAAGCGCCCGCGGCCGCACAACTCGTAGATGAGAACATCCCTGACGTCATGGTGCAGCACCTCGGCGCAGCGATTTGAGGTCTCCTCCCTTCCTCCTCTCCCTCATCTCCTCAGATTCCCAGTGGTGGCGGATAGGGATTGGGGAAAATTCCCCAATGGGCGGCAGAACTGGGAGATTGTTGACGCTATATATTCGTATCAATGTTCGATTGGATTTGCAAGTGGACAAATCCCCTATCGTAGTCAAGGGACCCTTCTTCCCTTAAGTGTGAGGATCCAAGGTATCGAATCCGTGGAACAATGTGCAACACAAGGATTCAATCTAGTAAAGCAAGGAAAGCTATCTTTGAAGAATCAAATTGCATCTAATCTAAGAGATCATCAAGAAAACACATCTAATCTAATCTACTAAAGAGGTAGAAAAAGAAAGCAAGAGATAACCGATCTAGAGAGTCTAGATCATGCATATGTTGTAGCTCCAAACAAGATAGACGAAGATAGAAATGCGAATAAAAGCATCTTTAAACCGTGGCCCCTGGTCCGACTCCGAAGACATCCGCCTTTTGGAGCCACCGTTTTGTCACAATGCACACCTATTCGTGTGGGTTAGCCTAGGGCAAGTTTGATAAGAACAAGTTGAAATCACTTGGTCGGTCCGGTATGCACCTCTAGCCACCGTGGCTACAATAACACCCTATGCAATCTATCTTAAGTATAGATTGGGGAAGAAGCAAAACCAAGGGAGAACAAAATCATCGAGAAGGCACTTGATCGCTAGAAATCGGATTCACTATAAAACTTCGCCATGAATGATTACATGAACAAGATCACCATCGGGATCCTACCTTGATCTTGATATTTGCTCTGGAGCTCCGACGTGGTCTTCCATGCAAGGTTCCCACGTCACCTAGGGAGACCCTACACAACTAGCATGACCCTCCTCTCCGAGATGGTGTCCCTCAATCTTCTCTGCTCGTCGATGGCAGATGACGAATGAATTGATGCGTGGCTTTTAGTCAGGGTGCTATAAATAGCCCGAGAGGCGGCTAGGTCAAATGGGGTGCCGACTAGGCCTCGAAGTGGGCTGGGCCAGCCGGCCTTGGCCAGCCGGCTTGGACCCATTTCGGCCCAGTCCACGTCGTCCTTCGCCCGGTGTTGCTTCCCGAGTCTTCTAGAGTCTTCCCCCTTCTGCATGTGGGCCCTTGATGTCAGTTTCTCTTTGGATTAGATGAAGCTTCTTGTCCCGCAAGATTCGGCAGTTTTCTGGCTGGGTCCTTGGAGTTTTCCATGTTCTCATGTTTGGTCCTTGGGCTTCTTGGAGTCATGTTTACTTCATTGTTTGACTTGTACCAGGCTTCAAGGTCTTGTCATGAAGTGCTTAATAAACTTATCCCGGAAGTCTTGCTTTCAACACAAAAATCCTGCATAAACACTAAACTCCAAAACCGACATGCACAAACGAACTTGTTATACCAAGGGGGTTAGTACCAATGGATAAGATATAAAACTCATGCCAACACCGAAGGTAAACTCAAGGCTAGGTTGTCGGAAATTCACCGTCAATATCTCCCCCATGCTTAAACCCTGCTTGTCTTCGAGTAAGCCTTCGATGGATATCATCGTTGCCCTTCATTGTTTAAACCTTCTGAAACGACCCGGATTTCCGCGAACGGAACCCCGAATCTGAGCACCTCGGTGGTAGTCCCAGGAGGGCTACCACGTGCAATCCCTGTCTCAGCGATCCCAAAATCCATACAGAAAGATAAAAACAGTAAAGTAGAGTACAACATTTATTTTATTACATTAATCAGAGTACAACTCTTCGGCACATGCCGGGTACAAGTCCATCGGGACTGAATCAAAACATAAATAAAACGTCTAGCAGCGGCTCCATGAAAGCGCGGGAAACTCCATATCCGCAGGCAGCTCAAGTGTAGGAAGAGCTCTAGTCCACCCAACCGTCGTTGTCGAAGTCGTAGTCCGGCTCTGCGTCAGAGGCACCAGGGTCTACCCGATAAGCGGGTAGGTCATGTCAGCTACCCAACAAAGAGGCAAAAGCGGTGTATATTCTACTATGCATGTGATATCCCTAATCTGGCTGTAGAAAGCTTAAGCAAAGCAGCAGTGCAACGTACAAAGTAAGCAGAATACAGCTAGGAGGTCCACACCTCGGGGAAGCTTCCGCTTCCGAGGTCCACACCTCAGGGGTCCACACCCCGCTCAAGGAATACCACACCAAAACACCGGATCTCAACCACGATCCAGAACCCAACTCTCATCCGCGATGTGGGGCCCACTCACGCTCCTATCCCCACATCTCAACGGCCGAAGCCGGCTCACACACTCGGGGGAGAGAAGAAGCACAAGAGAAGTGAATCTAGTCGGGTGAGAGATCGAAAGAGGCTGTCCATAACCGGTGGACACGGACTATAGCTATAGGTTTAACACTGCGAGAGGTTGTACAAGCCGTACCCGCCCGAATAGGTCCGGAACCGGCCGTCACGGGTGTCCGACCCTACCATACGGCCGAAGCCCAAGTAAGTGGATAGTACCCTTCGCATCTCCGAGCCCGGCCCCGGCCTCCACGGCGAGCTCATACTACCCGCGAGAGGTCCCTCGAAGGCCGTGGAACCCTTCCCCGGCCTCGCTAGGGCAAAGTCTACTAAGGAGGGAAAGACCACTCCCCGACACGATCACACCGATCCTCTCGTAGGAGGGGTGCTATCCACTACAAGTCTCACCCCGCACCCCCGCCCAATACAAGGCGGGCGGTACGTACGAAAATAGTCATCCGAAACAAGGTCAACTGACGATCGGTCCTTAAGGGGCCGAGAGCGAGCACTCAACATCTCCATCCCACATGACTCGACCCTCGGGTAAGAGGCCAGATCGCATCTTCCCTCGGCAGCCGTTCACAAGTAACCAAGCGGCTCGCTCCCGCCAAAACACAGCAAGGAGGTACGCAACCCAGAACGCACGCTAGAATCACACCGAGATAGCCACATCTCAGCCCAAGCCCAGAGCACCATCCATAATCAAGCAACAAAAGTATGGATAGTTGAGGTAAGGGACTAGCTAGGGGTCTGTAGCTAGTCCCGCCGTAGTAGAACAAGGAACAGGATATATCAAAACATCAAGGCATGGCTATTAAACGCGTTATGCAATTCATCAGATCAATGCATTAAAGTAAAGCACTAGCGACTAAATATCAACATGGGATCTATATGGTTGGGAGTGACATGACACCTTCGTTGCCGTTGAAGCGCTCGGCCGTCCGGAGCAATGTACTCGGGGTCCTCCACGTCCTCCTCCGAGTCGAAGCTCGGGTCCGCGGCACGAGATTCGACGCAAAAAATAAGAAAACGGTGCACATCTAAGCAATAACTCCAAATAAGAACAAATTTAGAAGATCCAAAAGAACCCAAACTACCTACAATCGGCAAGGTTTCGCAAATACGGATTTATAGAAATTAGTTTTGTATTTTTACGAGCTCCCTAGAATTTATTATGAATTTTTAAAGGTTAAATACATCTTCTGGAATTTTAAACAGAAAAGAAAAGGGTTTTTTCAGAAAATACGTTGCTGACGTCAGCATGACGTCAGCCTCCTGGGTCTATCGGGCTGCAAGAAGGCCAGAAGTGCTGCTGGGCCGTGGGTGGCCCAGCGTACTTGTTACCGCCCGGAATCGGGTTTCGGCCCATAATGGCCCAGGCGCTACAGCCCGCTATTCGAAGTCCGGTGAACCACCTCCTCTTCCCTATGCCGCGCTGGGCCGGCGGCCTGCTAGAAGCTAGCTGGGCTTAGGGCCCATACCTAGCCGGCGGCCCGCTTCTTCCCTTAAACCGGCACAGCCCGTCCGCTCGCCCAGCAGGTGCTCGACGTATTGCCCTGGCGGCGCCGCGACCGCGCGGTGCGCCGCCGCGCGCTCGGTTGGGTGCCACTCGCCCCCGGCTCAACACCTTCGGGCGAAACACACGACACGGCTCGGCTCCGGGGTGTGCCGGCTGTTCGGGCGCTCGCATCCGTGCCCCCGCGCGCGGCGGCGCGGCGCGTCGTCCCGGTAGCCGGGCATGATGCCGCCGCCGCCGCGCGTCCCCGCGCGCGACGGCCCCAAATTTCCCCACCCCGCACAACACCACGGGTCGAAGCCCGGCTCGGTGTGCATGCCTCGCGCACCCATGCCCGTCCGTCCGGCGCGGTCGCCTCGGTAACCGGGCGCGCCGTGCGGCGACACGGCGGCGTTCATGTTCCTGCACAAAGAGCTCGGCGCGAAGGCCGCACACCAACGATCCTGCACAAGCGAACACGGCTCGACGGCCGGACCCACATCCCTTCCTCGCACGGCGACAGCGGCGCCCAAGAGCACAGGCGGCTCAGGAGCTCCCTCCGCCGCGGTGCGGCAATCCTGCGGCGCGACGGCCAGCAACGAGGCAAAAATCCATGACGACGCGGTGCATCACAGGAAAGAGAGACTAAGGGGAAGAAGAGAGAAAGGGGGCTGCGGTGCTCACGATGGGGCGATGGTGGAGTCGTGGCCGACTCGGTGGAGAGGCGTGCGAAGGCGAGGTAGGGGTTCACGTCGGAGGTCGCCGCCTCGGCTCCAGCTCCTTGTCCCCGGCTAGTCCTCGTCTTTCCCCCTTCTGGCACGGCTCGGCGCTCCCTGGCGACGAAGTGGTCCTGTTCCCGGCCCGGTCCACGGCTTCCCCCTCGTACGGCGCGTCGCGGCGGCGACACGCCCGCTCCTTTCCCCAACGGCGCGGCGCGGCGATGGCGCACCCGCCCTCTCCTTCAGCCCGGTGAACACAGCCGAGCGGTGGAAGAGGAAGCCCCAAGAGGGGGTGATTGGCTTTGCCTCCAGGCCACGCCGGCCCCCTCCTTTTGAATCTGTGCCGCGGGGTCTCGAGGGGAAAACCCCTCGATGCCCTTGGCTCGCCGCCGTCCCGGGGCAGGTGGCGCGCCCGGTGAAGCTTTGGCCCGCCTCGGATGCTCGTTGGGGGGGGCAGTAGCGTCCATTCCCTTTTTTTTCCCCGGTCGCCTCCCGTCCCGCGCGCGCGCGGTCCTTGGCGTGCGTGCCGGCCCGGCCGCTCGGCCGCACGCCACCCCGCGCGAGCCGGTGGGGGCCGGGACCGGCGGCGCCGCCCGGTTGGTTCGGTTGACCGGCGCATGAGTCGGGCGGATAAGGGGAGAAAGGAATGAGAGAGAGGGCTGACGTCTGGGGTCCACGCGGCGAGAGAAAGAGAAGGGAGAGAAAGGTGGCGCGGGCTAGTGGGCCGACAAGGCGGCTTGGGTTGGGCGCGGCAAAGCAAGGGAAGGAAGGATACGGCCCACAGCACAAGCTTGACATTTTACAAATTGAGGAATTGAGCTTTGAACTAAGGTTTGAAATAGAATTTGAATTTGTTTCCCACTCGAAATCAAACTACACACATTTGAACTCCAAATAAACCAGAGAAAAACCAACTCACATATTTTACCATATTTTAAATATATGTTTTATAAATGGGATAAATGGGTGGAGAATTTAGAGAAGGGCTAGCAATTTGGTTCAAAAATTGATAGCACTCAAATGCAAGCAAAAAGTTTTAAATTTTCGCAAAATTTACACACCTAAATTCCTGGGTTGTTACATTCTCCCCCACCACCGAAAATCTCGTCCTCGAGATTTAGTCCTCGACCTCCTCCGTGAACAAGTGAGGGTACTCTTTTCTGAGATCAGCTTCCTTCTCCCATGTTGCCTCTCGCTCTGTATGGTTGCTCCACAACACTCTACAGAAAGGAATGGTAGTCCTCCTTGTTTCCTTGACAGCTCTGTCCAAGATTTTCTCAGGGTATTCTGTATACTCCAGGTTGTCTTGCAAGTCAAGCAACTCCATGGGCACTTGCTTTGCCTCCACTGCCTTCTCGCTCTTCTTCAGCTGTGACACGTGAAACACTGGATGAACTCCTGCCATTGTCTCGGGTAGTGCAAGCTGGTAAGCCAAACTCCCAATCCTGCGGGTAATCGGGTACGGCCCCACGTACCTCGGTGCGAGCTTTCCCTTCACCAAGAACCTCTTAGTTCCTCGGAGCGGTGAGACTTTCAAGTACACTCGGTCGCCAACTGCAAAAGACAACTCTCTTCTTCTTTTGTCGGCATAGCTCTTTTGACGACTTTGAGCGATCTTCAAGTTCTCACGAACTTTCTCAACTTTCTCCTCCGCTTCCTCAATGATTGCTGGCCCAAACAGTGTCCGCTCTCCCACCTCTGACCAAGCTAGCGGGGTTCTGCACTTCCGCCCGTAGAGGGCCTCAAAGGGAGCCATCCGGAGACTTGCTTGAAAGCTGTTGTTGTATGAGAACTCCGCAAACGGCAAACTGCTCTCCCAATCAGTACCATAGGTGAGTGCACAAGCTCGTAGCATGTCCTCCAAGACCTGGTTGACCCTCTCTGTCTGACCATCTGTTTGTGGGTGAAAAGCTGTGCTGTAGCTGAGAGTGGTGCCCATAAGCTTGTGGAAGCTCTCCCAAAACTTGGAGACAAACTGTGGCCCTCGATCAGATACAATACTTCTGGGTGCCCCGTGCAGCCTGAGTATGTGCTCTACGTACAGTTCTGCCAACTTCTCGGTTGCATACCGGGTCTTTACCGGCACAAAGTGAGCCACTTTGGTCAGTCGATCCACTATGACCCAAACTGAGTCGTTTCCTTTTGGTGTTCGAGGAAGTCCCACCACAAAGTCCATGGAAATGTCCTCCCACTTCCAAACTGGAATAGCCAACGGCTTCAACAAACCAGCAGGTTTCTGATGTTCGATCTTCACTCTGCTACAAGTGTCGCAACAGGCCACGTAGTGTGCTATATCCTTCTTCATGTCCTTCCACCAGTACCTGACCTTCAGATCTCTGTACATCTTGGTCTTTCCCGGGTGAATCGAGTACCTCGAGTCGTGAGCTTCTCTCATGATCTGCTCCCGGAGTGCTCTGTCTTGTGGTACACAGATCCGTTCTTTCAACCACACAGTGCCCTGTTCATCAACCCGGTAGTCCTTTGCCTTGCCCTGCTTCATTAGTTCTCGCAGCACTTTGATTTCTGCACACTCCTTCTGGGCTGTACGAATTCGCTCCTCCAGGTCATAGGTCACTTGCATCACGTTGACTTGGCCTTGGTCTACAATTTCGATTCTCAGCTTCTCTAGCTCTTCATGCAAGGCAGGTTGCTCTTCTTTTACCATGAGGTTGTTGCAATATGTTTTCCAGCTCAGTGCATCTGCCACGACGTTAGCTTTGCCTGGGTGGTAGTTGCTCTCGACGTTGTAGTCCTTGATCAGCTCCAGCCATCGCCTCTGCCTCATGTTCAACTCTGTCTGTGTAAAGAAGTACTTCAGGCTCTTGTGGTCGGAAAACAGTTCACACTTGTTCCCTATCAGGTAGTGTCTCCAGATCTTGAGCGCATGCACAACAGCTGCCAACTCCAAGTCGTGTGTCGGGTAGTTTTCCTCGTGTTTCTTCAGCTGCCTGGAAGCATAAGCCACAACTTTCCCTTCCTACATCAGCACACATCTGAGTCCTTGCCTTGAAGCGTCGCAGTAGACCACGAAGTCTTTCTTGATATCTGGCAAGGTGGGCACTGGGGCTGTGGTGAGTCTCCTTTTCAGTTCCTGGAAGCTTTTCTCACACGCTTCTGACCACTCGAACTTTGTGTTGTTCTTGAGCAACTCTGTCATTGGCTTTGCGATCTTGGAAAAGTTTTCAATGAACCTCCGGTAGTATCCTGCCAACCCAAGGAAGCTTCTGACATCTGTCACGTTTAACGGCTGCTCCCACTTGGTCACTGAGTCTACTTTGGACGGATCCACGGCTATCCCCTCTGCTGACAACACGTGTCCCAAGAACGCGACCTTCTCCATCCAAAACTCGCACTTGCTGAACTTAGCGTACAGTTTCTGCTGCCTCAGCCTCTCTAGCACGACTCTCAGGTGCTCCTCGTGCTCCTCAGTGGTCTCATAGTAGATCAAGATATCGTCGATAAACACCACTACAAACCTGTCCAGCTCTTCCATGAAGACCTTGTTCATCAAGTTCATGAAGTAAGCAGGGGCGTTGGTCAGCCCGAAGGAAACCACCACGAACTCGTACAAGCCGTAACGTGTGGTAAAGGCTGTCTTGGGAATATCCTACTCTCGGATCTTCATCTGGTGGTAACCGGACCTCAAGTCGATCTTGGAGAAGAACCTTGCCTTTTTGAGTCTATCCAGCAAATCCTCGATTCTGGGTAGCGGGTACTTGTTCTTGATTGTCATCGAGTTGAGCATGCGGTAGTCAATGCACATCCTCTTTGTGCCGTCTTTCTTCTCCACGAAGAGCACTGGTGAACCCCACGGTGAGGCACTCGGCCGAACAAACCCTTGCTCGAGCAGCTTCTTGAGCTGTTTCTTCAACTCGTCCAGCTCGTCGGACGACATCCGTAAGGACTCTTTGCAACGGGCCCCGCCCCTGGCATCAGCTCAATCACAAACTCCACGTCCCGATCCGGGGGTAACTCCGTAAGCTCCTCTCCGGAAACACGTCCGAAACTCACGGACCACCGGGATTTCTTCAATCTCTTTTCCACTCATGTTGCACATCATCGTAGCGGCCTTCGGACTCGCGGCTCGATCCGCACTATAGTTCCACCGGGGTGTTCTAGCCGTATCACTCGGGGTTGCAAGAGACTATCCCGTTGTGCTTTGCCAACCAATCCATCCCTAGGATCACGTCTATCCCGGTAGACTCCAAAACCTGTCAAGTCCGCCGTGAACTCGTTGCCCCTCAAACACCATCCTCACTCCCCTGCACTCTAACGTACTCCTCTTCTCTCCTAACGGAGAGCTAGTCAAGATAGGCCTTGGTAGAGGCTTAGTTGGTAAAGACCTTTCTTTAGCAAACTTGGTAGAAATATACGAAAACTGAGCTCCAGTATCGAACAAAACAGTTGCCAAAGCCGAGTCAACAAGGAACTCACCAAGTGTGACGTCGGGTGCGAGCTGCCGCATCCTCGGCGGTGAGGTGGTTCGGACGGCCTCGAGTAGGCCGGCGGGCCGAGCGGTCCTCTCTTCGTGTACGGGGTGGCTGTCCTCCCGGTGCCGGTGGCTTGGCCGGGGTCCGGAACCGAGAGCCGCGGCTTCGACTCCCCGGTGGCGCTCGCTGTGGACACTCAAACGACTTGTGCCCAACCTGACGGCAGTTGAAGCAAGTCACCTTGGATCTGTCTGCTGACTGCGGTGGTGGCCTCGGTTTCCAGCTGTTCTGACCTCCACTTCCGCCTGGGTTGGCCCTGCTCTGCGGCTGAGACTGAGTGACGTGGTGCCTCTGCTGTGACTGGTGGCCCTGAGCGTAGCCTGTCCTCTGCCTCTGGGGTGGACCTGAGCGTCCTGCCTGGTTTGTGCGCTTGGACTTGTTTCCACGAACCTCCATGTACTCAAGCCTTGACCTCTCCACGATTAGTGCCTTGTCGATAATGGAGCGAAATGTCGGGCAGTCGTGTGCGGACAAGTGGTGTGCCATCCCCTTGTGCAGCCCCTTTCTGAACCAGTAGACCTTCTTCTTCTCTCGTGTCGGTGTCGTCGGCACGTACCTCATCGGCTCCCGGTAGCGGTTGGCGTACTCCCCGCACCGACATGTTTCCCATCTTGAGGTGCCCGAACTCGTCGGCCTTCCCGTCCATCACCGCATCCGGGATGTGGTGGCTCCCCGAAGGCCTCCACGAACTCGTCCCACCCGATGTGCAACGGGTCCCGGTGCGAGTCACGATGGCTGTCCCACCACGCACCGGCCGTGCCGACCAACCGGTGCGCGGCCACGGTCACACACTCCTCCTCGGTGAGCTCAGTCAGCTCCAGCTTCTTCTCAATCTCACGTAGCCAGTTGTCTGCGTCCATCGGGTCTGCTGAGTGGTCGAAGGTAGGCGGTCGCAGCTTGTTGAAGTTCTCAACCTTCTTCTGGAAACCCTCTGGAGCGTTGCGGTTCTGACCCCTGTGGTTGTTGTTGTTGTTGTTCTGAGCTAGCAACTGGGTGATCGTCTGCATCAGCTGAGTCTGCACTGCCATCACGTCGGCCAAGTTCGGGGGAGGTGGCGGTGGTGGCACCTCGTGTCCCTGAGCCTGGCCCGTTCCTCCCTCGGGCTGGGGTACCGCTCGTGCTCGAGCTCCTCGCTCCCCGAGCTCCCTCGTCGTCGCGCGCGGCTCCTCGACCGCCAACTCGGCCTCCTCGGCCTCCGCGGCCTGCCCGGGCCTCCGCGGAGCCCGCCTCGTGGCGCGTGACCTCCACGACGTCCGCGGCCTCTCGCTCCCCGCCGGGTTAGGGGCATCCTCCCCTCCGTCGTCCCCAGCGACCTCCTCGAAACGGGCCAGGAGTCGCCCGGACCTCCTTGCTCCCGACATCTGTTCCAGTTGCAAGAGTTAGTAGTGGTAGGGAGAATGTATTTAATAAGGTTATTAACTATAAAGGAGTAATCCTGCTAACAAACAAAGAATTTCATACAAACATAAAGAAGCATGAACTCCGAGAAAATCCATGAAGATCCATGACACTCAATCAATGCCACCATACAAAAGGGGTGCACCTCGAGGTTTACTCCAACGACCTTCGAGGGTACACGGCAACACATCACGCTAACGCATGGTACATCATGGGGTAGCTACTACAGGCATGTCAACAAGAGCGGTAGCATTACATCTAACTTATTACATCGACTCAAAATCTGCTACTAGATCTCTACTCTCATCACTGAGTACTCTGAGGTGCCTCGGAGCAGGTGTCTGGTGGAACCGAGTAGAACGGCGGTGAGTGAACTCCTGGGTAACCCGGCACCCTGATCGCCGGTCCTCCGTAGTAGTCACGGGTATCCTGGAGAGCACGGTCCATCTCCGCTGTGTCCTGAGAACCACTCGGGTACGGGCGCACACGTGGTAGGAGCGTCGGGGGTAGCTCGAAGGTCTCTGTCCTCAGTCGGGGCCTCTTCTTGGGTGGTAGCTGCGCGGAGAGCGCCTCCAGCTCTGCCAGCCTCTGGCGGTCGGAACGCTCCCGGGCCGCGCGGGTCCGGCCGCTCGGTCTCTCTCCTCGTAGACCGGTCCACCGAGGTAGCACAAGTGGTGGTAGTTGTGTCGACTCGCCTCTCGAAGATCCCACACCTTGACTTGATAGTCGACCGCCGTGCAGCTCCAACCGACTCCAACTGGTCCCTCGCCTCCGCAAGCCTCACTCGTCCTCACGCGTGGCCTCCACCGTAGGCCGGTGCGGCCCCACTCGCCCTCAACCGTGCCTCCGGTGTAGCGATCCTCCGGCGTCCCTCTCGGTCTTGGCCGCGCCGCCGGCGCCGATCCAAGGCTGTACCAGCTCTCCGTTCCTCTCGTGCGACGCCTCCAACTCGTCAAGTATATCCTCTCTCTCCACCTCCAGGTCCCGAACCTGCCGCAGGGCATCGTCACACCTCCACCGAAGGTACGCGATCTCACCGTCTGCCCAGTACAGCGCCTGGTCCTGAGCCAGGATGCACCGTCTGGCTGCGAGCATCATCTTGTCCTCCTCCACTGAAGTCACCTCCAGGTACCGCGCTCGGTCGCTCGTGTCCCAGCGACCCGGGTCGTAGATCTCTGTCGGAAGCACGCTGAACGGAGTGTCCTTAAGCTTCTCCCTGAGCTGGACACAAACCTTCTTGAGAGCCCTGCGTGCGCCAGTCTGGTGTGCCTCCGTGGTCGAACTCTCGAAACAGTGCACCTCAACCTCCTTGAACTCTGGCACCCGTGGGTCTGCCGGCACCGTGACGGCCAGGAAAGTGGGGGTCTGCTCCATGTGCCCCATGGCCCTCCCCTTGTAGCTGACTCCGTCGGTCCCCACTCCAGCTGCCTCCAAGCACTCTCTCAGCAAGCGGCAGAAGCCTCCGTAGCTCTTGCTGTCCGACTCCAAAGGAACCCACGTCCTCTCCGCCATCTGCACAACGTTGTTAGAGCGTAGTTAGTAAGCTAGTTAGTGAAAGTTAATCAAGGTAATGCATATATATAAGTATAGTTATATACGTACGGAAGCCAAGGGGTTTGTATAAAGTTTCAAGGTTCAAAAACGGCTTCCTATACTATCGACCATTCCTGGGGCTCGTCCTACAGTCAAGCATGGCTCTGGTACCAACTGAAACGACCCGGATTTCCGCGAACGGAACCCCGAATCTGAGCACCTCGGTGGTAGTCCCAGGAGGGCTACCACGTGCAATCCCTGTCTCGGCGATCCCAAAATCCATACGAAAAGATAAAAACAATGTAAAGTAGAGTACAACATTTATTTTATTACATTAATCGAGTACAACTCTTCGGCACATGCCGGTACAAGTCCATCGGGACCGAATCAAAACATAAATAAAACGTCTAGCGGCGGCTCCATGAAAGCGCGGAAACTCCATATCCGCGAGCGGCTCAAGTGTAGGAAGAGCTCTAGTCCACCCAACCGTCGGCCGTCGAAGTCGTAGTCCGGCTCTGCGTCAGAGGCACCAGGGTCTACCCGATAAGCGGGTAGGTCATGTCAGCTTCCCAACAAAGAAGCAAAAGCGGTGTATATTCTACTATGCATGTGATATCCCTAATCTGGCTGTAGAAAGCTTAAGCAAAGCAGCAGTGCAACGTACAAGGTAAGCAGAATACAGCTAGGAGGTCCACACCTCGGGGAAGCTTCCGCTTCCGAGGTCCACACCTCAGGGGTCCACACCCCGCTCAAGGAATACCACACCAAAACACCGGATCTCAACCACGATCTAGAACCCAACTCTCATCTGCGATGTGGGGCCCACACCGCTCCTATCCCCACATCTCAACGGCCGAAGCCGGCTCACACACTCGGGGAGAGAAGAAGCACAAGAGAAGTGAATCTAGTCAGGTGAGAGATCGAAAGACCGTCCATAACCAAAGTGGACACGGACTATAGCTATAGGTTTAACACTCTGCAGGTTGTACAACCGTACCCGCCCGAATAGGTCCGAACCGGCCGTCACGGGTTTCCGACCCTACCATACGGGCCGAAGCCCAAGTAAGTGGATAGTACCCTTCGCATCTCCGAGCCTGGCCCAGCCTCCACGGCAGAGCTCATACTACCCGCGAGAGGTCCCTCGAAGCTGTGGAACCCTTCCCTGGCCTCGCTAGGGCAAAGTCTACTAAGGAGGGAAAGACCACTCCCGACACGATCACACCGATCCTCCTGCAGGAGGGGTGCTATCCACTACAAGTCTCACCCCGCACCCCCGCCCAATACAAGGCGGGCGGTCTGTACGAAAATAGTCATCCGAAACAAGGTCAACTGACGATCGGTCCTTAAGGGGCCGAGAGCGAGCACTCAACATCTCCATCCCACACGACTCGACCCTCGGGTAAGAGGCCAGATCGAATCTTCCCTCGGCAGCCGTTCACAAGTAACCAAGCGGCTCGCTCCCGCCAAAACACAGCAAGGAGGTACGCAACCCAGAACGCACGCTAGAATCACACCGAGATAGCCACATCTCAGCCCAAGCCCAGAGCACCATCCATAATCAAGCAACAAAAGTATGGATAGTTGAGGTAAGGGACTAGCTAGGGGTCTGTAGCTAGTCCCGCCGGTAGTAGAACAAGGAACAGGATATATCAAAACATCAAGGCATGGCTATTAAACGCGTTATGCAATTCATCAGATCAATGCATTAAAGTAAAGCACTAGCAGCTAAATATCAACATGGGATCTATATGGTTGGGAGTGACATGACACCTTCGTTGCCGTTGAAGCAGTCGCTGTCTGGAGCAGTGTACTCGGGGTCCTCCACGTCCTCCTGGTCGAAGCTCGGGTCTGCGGCACGAGATTCGACGCAAAAATAAGAAAACGGTGCACATCTAAGCAATAACTCCAAATAAGAACAAATTTAGAAGATCCAAAAGAACCCAAACTACCTACAATCAGCAAGGTTTCGCAAATACGGATTTATAGAAATTAGTTTTGTATTTTTCTGAGCTCCCTAGAATTTATTATGAATTTTTAAAGGTTAAATACATCTTCTGGAATTTTAAACAGAAAAGAAAAGGGTTTTTTCAGAAAATACGTTGCTGACGTCAGCATGACGTCAGCCTCCTGGGTCTATCGGGCTGCAAGAAGGCCAGAAGTGCTGCTGGGCCGTGGGCGGCCCAGCGGACCTGTTACCGCCCGGAATCGGGTTTCGGCCCATAATGGCCCAGGCGCTACAGCCCGCTATTCGAAGTCCGGTGAACCACCTCCTGTTCCCTATCCCGCGCTGGGCCGGCGGCCTGCTAGTAGCTAGCTGGGCTTAGGGCCCATACCTGGCCGGCGGCCCGCTTCTTCCCTTAAACCGGCACAGCCCGTCCTCTCGCCCAGCAGGTGCTCGACGTATTGCCCTGGCGGCGCCGCGACCGCGCGGTGCGCCGCCGGCGCCTCGGTTTAGGTGCCACTCGCCCCCGCTCAACACCTTCCCGCCGAAACACACGACACGGCTCGGCTGCGGGGTGTGCCGGCTGTTCGGGCGCTCGCATCCGTGCCCCCGCGCGCGGCGGGCGGCGCGTCGTCCCCGTAGCCGGGCATGATGCCGCCGCCGCCGGCGCGCCGCCGCGCGCGACGGCCCCAAATTTCCCCCACCCGCACAACACCACGCGGTCGAAGCCCGGCTCGGTGTGCATGCCTCGCGCACCCATGCCTGTCCGTCCGGCGCGGTCGCCTGGTAACCAGGGCGCGCCGCGCGGCGACACGACGGTGTTCATGTTCCTGCACAAAGAGCTCGGCGCGAAGGCCGGCACACCAACGATCCTGCACAAGCGAACACGGCTCGACGGCCGGACCCACATCCCTTCCTCGCACGGTGACAGCGGCGCCCAAGAGCACAGGCGGCTCAGGAGCTCCCTCCGCCGTGGTGCGGCAATCCTGCGGCGCGACGGCCAGCAACCAGGCAAAAATCCATGACGACGCGGTGCATCACAGGAAAGAGAGACCAAGGGGAAGAAGAGAGAAAGGGGGCTGCGGTGCTCACGATGGGGCGATGGTGGAGTCGTGGCCGGCTCGGTGGAGAGGCGTGCGAAGGCGAGGTAGGGGTTCACGTCGGTGGTCACCGCCTCGGCTCCAGCTCCTTGTCGCCGGCTAGTCCTCGTCTTTCCCCCTTCTGGCACGCGCTCGGCGCTCCCTCGGCGGCGAAGTGGTCCCCGTTCCCGGCCCGGTCCTCGGCTTCCCCCCCTCGTACGGCGCGTCGCGGCGGCGACACGCCCGCTCCTTTCCCCAACGGCGCGGCGCGGCGATGGCGCGCCCGCCCTCTCCTTCGGCCGGTGAACACGGCCCGAGCGGTGGAAGAGGAAGCCCCAAGAGGGGGTGGTTGGCTTTGCCTCCGTGCCACGCCGGCCCCCCTCCCTTTTGAATCTACGCCGCGGGGTCTCGAGGGGAAAACCCCTCGATGCCCTTGGCTCGCCGCCGCCCGGGGGCGGTGGCGCGCCCGGGGGAAGCTCCCGCCCGCCTCGGATGCTCGTTGGGGAGGGCGGTGGCGTCCATTCCCTTTTTCCCCGGTCGCCTCCCCGTCCGCGCGCGCGCCGGTCCTTGGCGTGCGTGCCGCCCGGGCGGCTCGGCCGCGCGCCACCCCGCGCGAGCTGGTGGGGCTGGACCGGCGGCGCTGCCCCGGTTGGTTCGGTTGACCGGCGCATGAGTCAGGCGGATAAGGGGAGAAAGGAATGAGAGAGAGGGCTGACGTCTGGGGTCCACGCGGCAGAGAAAGAGAAGGGAGAGAAAGGTGGCGCGGGCTAGTGGGCCGACAAGGCGGCTTGGGTTGGGCCGCAGCAAAGCGAGGGAAGGAAGGATACGGCCCACAGCACAAGCTTGACATTTTACAAATTGAGGAATTGAGCTTTGAACTAAGGTTTGAAATAGAATTTGAATTTGTTTCCCACTCGAAATGAAACTACACACATTTGAACTCCAAATAAACCAGAGAAAAACCAACTCACATATTTTACCATATTTTAAATATATGTTTTATAAATGGGATAAATGGGTGGAGAATTTAGAGAAGGGCTAGCAATTTGGTTCAAAAATTGATAGCACTCAAATGCAAGCAAAAAGTTTTAAATTTTCGCAAAATTTACACACCTAAATTCCTGGGTTGTTACACCTTCACTTGATCATACACGAGAAAACATAATGCTCTCAAAAGTTTAGTTCGTTAAAGTTTCATAATGTACAAGTCTTCATCCCTACGGAGGGTAGATTATTAATTAAGCTTATCGCACAAGTATTAACATGCTCCCAAAATTCAAATGAATCTCATAAATTTTGAAATAAAGAATGGGATGAAAAAGAGCTAAACCAAGTTCACAAATTTAAACCGCCTTGCATCTTGCTCATGAACTCTCATCTCATCTTGTCTCTCAAGCCTATTTATTCTACTCTTTTCCCTTTCATAACATATATATGTGGTAGGCTTTTATATGGAGCTTTTTGGGAAAGTTTAGTCCTACCAAGATATTATAAATGAGATGTTCTCAAAACAAGACAAGCTTCTCATGGTCTTACCAAGAATCATCAAAAAGGTCATTGGAAAATAATGTTATATCAAGGAGGGGAAGAGAAAAATACACACACTTTGAGATAGGTGGACATGGGCAAATGGAAAAGAGTGATCCCGAGGCACAAAGGAAGTCCTCGTTATTAGATTTCACATGGTTGGAAAGATGAGTTTGGATCTTTTAATCTTGAAACTTTGAGATTCCTAATGCACTTTAGAGAACCGGGGAGTTCACTTTATTTTATTTTTATATAATACATACTCATATTTTTCTCATTTTTTTCTTTATACTCACTTTTTTTCTTCTTTCTTTCTTTCTTTCTTTTTTTATTTGCTCCCCTTGAACTCTAAAACTGCATTGTACCTACCTCCTCCCCCATGCTTAGACAATTGCTTGTCCTCGGGCAAAGAGGTGATAGAGATAAGGTAGGTACTAGAAATATTTTTTCCTTTGAAGAGATATTTGAAATCTTCAATCTTGACACCGTCTTGTGATCTTCCTTGAATTGATGATCAATACTCAATGATAGGTTGAGATCAAGGAGGTAAACACAGAAGATGATATTTTTGGTTTTAAGGGTGGATATCCGACGAGGTTTGTGAAATCTCTGATGTGGGGATACACAATGCATAGATAAAAAGGCTAGCAAAAAGATAGATATGCAAAAACGGAATGACCAGCTTCTTAGTCTTGGGCCGGAGAAATCATGGCCTAAAATAACTCACCCAAAAATAAATCTTGTATACTTAGTTTTTGCACCCAAATATTTATATGGCTCTGGATAGGTAGATCAACATGAAAGTGGTATTTATGACAAGGTTAGCATTACTTTTAAGAATAAAAATAAATCATCTTTAATCCATCTAAAACTTGAGAGCACATAAAACACTATGGGTCTTTATTTTTATCATAACCTCCGCTAAATATTAAGCTAGCATTTAGATAATTTCAGATTTGTATTTTAAGAGACCATTAGCTTAATCATGCATAAAACAAGTACAAAGATAAAAAAAGCTGCAACTATCATGATATATCATCATGGCACAAACTTTGTATCTTTGCCAAAGGTAAAAACAAGGTGGTGATTTTATTCATGATGAAAATAAACACCAACACATATGCTGAAATTTTAAATAAAAACTAAAAACACTACGCATACGTAGGCGCATACAAGCTGAAAATTAAAGAAAAGGGGAAAAGGAAAGATAACTAAAGCTCCTCCTCTCTCTAATCTTCCGCCGGTGGTTGATATTGATAGTATTGGTTGTTGTACCCTTGCTCATAATAGGATTGCACCGCTCCTCCTATGAATTGTCCAGCGGTGCTAAGCGAAGTCATCCAAGCTCAAAAGCGATGTTTTGAATCCAGTGAGCTTCTCCCGCGATCATACTCCAAAAGTCTTCCAATGTGTCTCCATGCATATCCACTTGTCCGGGGCTCCCTTTTCAAAACCGAGTAATTCCTTAATATATTCATGGGGAACCACTTGTTCAACTCCCTCCAAATGGAATGAGAGACTCAACACTCATTCGTCAAGGATAGGTACCATGGTCATAAGAATTTCCAAGGTAAATTCCTTGTGGGTGTTTACTGACACTCCGTTGGAGAATTGCGCCCAACCTAGGTGTCCCAACATGTAGAAAATATCTGTATGAAAACCCAACTTGGAGAGCTTGATCGTCGAAGTTGACATTTGCCACAAGCCTCTTCTCAAGGTGAGTGAACTTCTTCTTCTCCTCCTCCGTCATGATGATAAACCCATACTTGGAGTACCACAGAGTGTATAGAGGTGGAGAAGATGATCGCGTCGAGCGGCGAGGTCGGACGGGCAACTCCTCCGTACGTCCTTAAGGTTCGATGAACCTCATAGACGAGCTTCGTGTGGCCCTCATGCCACCAAGGAGAAGAGTGTCATTCCTCCTCGGTGGTGCCATGTCCTCCTCCATACTCCGAGGAGACTCGGAAACTGAGTGCCTCCTCAAAGAAGTTTGTTTTTGATGGCTTGGACGACGATGATCCCTTCTTTTTGGTGAAAAGACTTGTAGTTTTCTTCCACATGGTTGTTGCACTCTCTCTCACAAATATATATCCGGGGTTTTCAACCGGTAACAAGATACACAAATATTATTTGGAGTATGGACTTTGAGTGGAATTAGGAGGTGTTTTGAATGAAACAAATGAGACAGATTGCTAAGTCTAAGGTGGTTCTGAACAACAAACTTGAGCACAAGAACAAAGAACTGGGCAAATGACTTACTTGAGGATGACGGGCACCGGGGGGCTTTCGAAGGGGGTAGGCCGGCCGGCCTGGTCCGACCAGCCTAGGGGCCTCTCTGCTCCTCCTGGCTCGGTTCTTCTCCAATGCGCTCATGCTTGATTTGTTTCTTCGTGACCGTGTGCTTCACAGGGTTGCACCTTCCAAACGTTCTCGTCCACTCCTTCGCTTGCATTATTGCTCCTTCCACTTGATGATTTTGCCTGGAGTCACCTCCATGGTCCCTTGCCTCACATGCCTCCATGATATTCCTGCAAAACAAGGCCTTGGCTGCCCCCCATGATTGTCATTTGCATGTGGTTTTATAAAAGATGTTGGAGGGGCATCCTGTGATGCATCATGGTGCATGCATGGTTAGGTTAACTAGATTGCTTCCCTCTAAGCACGTCTTAATGCTAAGTACTCCTCTAATTTCGAAAAATAAAGATAAACTCAGAGCTTGCAATGAGTTAAAATATAAATTTAGAGGAGTTTTTAAAGGATTAAAGACAAATGTAAGTCGAAAAACATTTCTGACTATTTTTATTTTGGTCTTACTGGTATCGTTTGCTTCCATTAGTTGAGAGCAAGCTTTTCCCGGCTTGATCATGGGGCCATAGGTTTAGGTTCTAATTTTGATTAGATGAGAGAGATTTTGAATGAAATAAAATTAAATGAGGCTTAGAAAAAATCTAATCTTAGAGAAACAAAGGATATGGATTTTTAAACCAACCAAATGTCAAGTTTCTAGGTTCACGCGAATCCTACCATGCGCTAAAATTTAATTATCATCTAGGTACAAAGCGTGGCTCTACTCGTGTGATTTTAGCATTTGAAACAAGTCAACCATAACATCACAAAGAGGATGAAAGGTTAGGATAGGTTCTGAATTTTTTTGTTTTGGTTTCTTGAAAAGAAGCAAATAACATAGGATGGTTCATGTAAAGGGTTTATGATCCAAATGAAATATCCAACCAAGAATTATGTCTCTAACATTGTTCAACCACTCTAAGTCTAATGTTTTGTGTAGAAAATTTCAAAACTAACTTACTTGAAAAGACTCGAAAAATCTTTAAGCGGGTTGTCCTCCCGGTAGCTTATTCTTGACTTGACAACACAGGTTGCCTCCCGCCTAGCGCTTCGTTTATAGTCCATGGCTAGACTTCTTCACTTGATTACTTCGGATCAACACTCTTTGCAGGTGTTGCAATCTTGGGTACCCAATTCTGCACCATCTTGGGCACGGGCTTATTTTTCGGCTTAGTCATTTTTTTGGTCTTCATAGGCTGGCTTTGTTCACTGGTCTTGACGGATGCAACAACTTCCTTGGTCTTTATGTATTGGCTCGGCATCCCAAACTCTGGTCCTTCGGTCATGATCTTCATGGTCTCCTTAGTGTGATCCTCCATCTCTCCCGAATGAGGTTGGGTAGCCTTCGCCTCCTCGGGACCTTGAGGTTGTCTCAGATATTCTCCTTTGCTACCCATCGGGCGCCCGACAAGTTGTCCCACTTGCGTTTCTAGCATCTTCATCATGATGAACACTTTAAATATAGAGCTTCCGACCTCTGTCATCTTTCCATCTAAATTCTCCAATATTTTCTCCATAGCCTCGAACTTAGTGACGACGTCCTTGTTGATCTTAGCTTGCTCGTCCATGAAGTCCTTCAATTGTGTACAATAGGAAACAAATCTTGAATGGATGAACTTGCATTAAATCGGGGTTTACCTTGGACATGGCCGCATTCCTCACACTTCTCACATGTGGATCTTGCCTCGACAACCTTAAGGTCTTGAGCTTCTCTTTCTATCTCCATCTTCTCCATCCTCCTCTTAAGGAAATCGATATGCCACTCAAGAAATTCAGCTCGCATGTATTCATTGAAACGCTCCAAAGCTTCCACAATCGTCTCCGTCAGGAATTGAGCAAATGTATCAATCTTGTTACGCAAACTTTTAGTCTTGGTCGACGAATAAAATTCCTCCATGAAGGCCCTCATCAACGCTTCCCAATCTTGTTTTGACTTGCCGGTAGAGTGTGGAACCAACGCAAAGCGGTGAAAGGCGAGTGTTGCACCATGCGGATAGTTGAGACCTTGATCTTGAATGTCCTTCCGGTTTCTTGAAGGTTTATGATAGGTAGATCAACAATGTCCGAGGTGCATAGCTCGATCTTGCGCTCCGGTTGCGTTTGTTGTCCCATGGGTGGTGATTGACATTGATCTTCCTTTGGACTTGGAGGTGGTGATTCGCTTGGAGATTCCGACGGTCCTTCGACTTCGGCTTTTGAATCTAGGGTTTCCAACCCTTTAGATTGTGTTGCACGTCTCCTTTGCTTGTAAAGTTTTCTTAGATCATCCACAAAAATATTTGGGTTTCTTGGAGAGGTAGCCAACCATCTCCGGTTAGGGTTAGCAAAAAAACAAAAAATCTAAAAAGAAAAATTAGGGTTAATCAAAACTAGATTAGAGTGATGTTTTTAGGATGATCAAAGTTAAGAGATGCAATAGAAAATCAAAAGAAAACTGAAAATATTCACAAGAAGAGCGATACTAGATCGGATCTTGATTGCTTGTTCCCCGGTGAGGACCGGAGCGTCCGAGGACGGGTGGATGGTCGCTCCTGGCTGTGATGAGTGATTGACAACGTGGTGTGGACTAACTCTTGGCCGAGTATTGCAGGTGTAGGTTGCGGCTTGATTTGCGTTGGTGCAGGTGAAGAGTGGGCGCGAAAGGTCCATGCCTTGCGGGGCCTCCGAGGAGTGGAGAGACAAGTAGGCCTGACTCGAGGGACCCGGTGGCCAGCAGGGTCAAGTGCGGGCCGCATAGTGGCAAGAAAAGCAAGACGAAGTCGTCGACCGTAGCCGGTGCAGGGTAGCGGCTCACGACCAGAGTCTGCACGCGGGGTTTGCGGCGGTTCACCAGAAAACAGTCGAGTTACTTGGTTGGGCCACAAAACCAAGACCGTAGGCTCGGCGGGTGGAGACGGGATCCGGGCGCGCTAAGAAGCTTCGATGTCGGCGGACGCGTGGCGGGATCGCAGGGCTTGCGTCGGGAGGACGCGGTCTGCGGCAACGGCGTGGCCGTGCGATGAAGAGGAGTGCTACATGACCTATTTGCCCCTGAGGGGTTGTATCACAACTTAAGTGCTAGGGGTAGTGTGGTCTTTTGCCTGGCCCGGAGGGGACTCATATATATTAGCTCTAGGGTTTCCAGGCAAACCATCCATCCGGACTGCTTCTCATTTCCTTGCTCTCTAGGGTTAGATTTTTCCTCCGTTTGTAAAGAATCTGACCTCCGAGTGAATGGAAGCTTTCATGGTTGCGACGATTCCTGATTTGTAGCTCGATGGATTTTCTTGTCTTTTTCGGGCTATTTTCGTCGGTTTTTGTTCGCGGCTTGTTCCTTCGATTCTGAGGTGTTTGGGCTCGGACTTGTTTGTGGGAATCATGGATAGTTGCTTCGTGCATCCTTGTGCTTGATCTTCATCCCTCAAACTTCGAGTTCGGCCCCCGATTGAAGGATTTCGGTTGGAACCTAGGCTTTGTGTTGAGTTC
Source organism: Cenchrus americanus (assembly GCA_947561735.1). Classification (NCBI taxonomy): domain Eukaryota; kingdom Viridiplantae; phylum Streptophyta; class Magnoliopsida; order Poales; family Poaceae; genus Cenchrus; species Cenchrus americanus. The sequence goes on along the minus strand of OX387245.1, from coordinate 75,404,020 downwards.
GGTGGCGATTCGATTCCCGGCATTTTAGTTCGTTTGAGGACCCATGTTTTTGGGCATAGCATCCCCTAGGGACGCTTCACCTGGTGAACAATCCGCCTAGTAGGCGCGGACAGTCCGCGTGGACCCAGTTGGCCTAGGGTTCTTCGTGTTCTTCGCGTGTTCTTGCGTGCTTTTCGTTTGATCCATTTTGTCGGTGGATTTGTGTTGCACAAAGTTCGCGAACGGTCCGTACTAGAGTGCCAGACGGTCCGTGTCAGGGTGGACGGTCCACGGGCCCATCGCGGACAGTCCGTTATTGAGGGTGCAGTACTGGAGGTTCAGGGATTGTTTTCGGACGGTACGTCGTAGCCTCGTGGACAGTCTGCCTAGGCCTCGCGGACAGTCCGCCTGGTGCCTGCGGACAGTCCACCTAGGCCTCGCAGACGGTCCACCTGGTGCTCGCGGACAGTCTGCCTGGTCCAGTGCTGAGTTGCTAGGTCCTTTGCTCTTTGGGTTTCGCTTTCGCTTCGGGATCATTTGGGGTTGCTCCTAGGGTTGGTAGGGCCGCAGTGGCTACGCTACATTGGCAAACCCGTGTGGGAATCCTTGGTTGTGAATTCGGGGCATAGGCCGAGTTCTCTCTTTGGAGAAGAATTTTTATCGGCTCCCATTCACTCCCCCACTCCTGCGGACCGTCCGCGAGGCCTAGGCAGACGGTCCGCCTGGTGCTCGCGGACAGTCCGCCTGGTCCAGTGCTGAGTTGCTAGGTCCTTTTCTCTTTGGGTTTCGATTTCGCTTCGGGATCGTTTGGGGTTGCTCCTAGGGTTGGTAGGTCCGCTGTGACTACGCTACATTGGCAAACCCGTGTGGGAATCCTTGGTTGTGAATTCGGGGCATAGGCCGAGTTCTCTCTTTGGAGAAGAATTTTTATCGGCTCCCATTCACTCCCCCTCTCTGGTCGCCTAATCGGTTCTTCAATTGGTATCAGAGCCAGTTACGGATCTTCGTGATTCTAACTAGTCTAAGATCCAAAGATGGCGTACCAAGAACGGGGTTCAGGTCCTCCACACTTTGATGGTAAGAACTACCATATGTGGCAAAGGCGGATGGCCGCTTTCCTCCGCGGCAAGGGTCAGATCCTGTGGGATGTCACGGTGAACATAGCTTATGTTCATCCGATGAACTTCCTTGCTCTAGGATCGAGGGACATGTTCGACGCCAACAACAAGGCGGTCGACTACCTCTACCGTTCTCTGTGTGAATCGGAATTCAAACGGGTTCGGACAGAGGACTTGACATGCAGGATTTGGGAGCAGTTGAAGAATGCTCATGCTAGGAACGCTCAGGTTCAGACTCGGCTCTTTGAGACCTACCGAAGAGAGTACGAGAACTTCACTCATCTCCCCGTTGAGTCCATAGATGCCATGTTTCAGCGTTTCACGGTGATCGTGAACAACGTGAGGGCTAATGTGGTCGTGCTCCCGTATGATGACCATGACAGGGCTGTCAAGATCTTGCATTCTCTAGATCATACCGTGTGGAGTGGGAAGGTCGAGGCCATCCTAGAGTCGGACAAGTATGAGACCCTCACGGTTGACGAGCTGTTTTCCAATCCCAAGTCGTCCAAGGTGGACCGTGGGGTGCGTGTAAAGATCGAGAACCTGACTGATCCCCATAGTGTGGATCTCATGTGTGGTTCAAGGACTAATGCTAACATGTCTTCGAGACAATTTTCTTTGTCTTGCCTTGTGTCCATGCCAGATGAGGAGTTCGACGTGATGGGCGAGGAGGATCTCATGTTGTTGAGCAGGCGGTTCGAGCGCATGTACACGAACTGGAAGAATGCTCGAAGGAGCTCGGGCATGTGCTACCGGTGCGGGAAGCACGGTCAATTCATTGCTGAGTGCCCGGAAGCCATGGAGGTAAAGGCCGAGCACAAGCACCGTTCGAGGACCGACCACAAGCACCACTCGAGGGACGACTACAAGGGCAAGAACAAGTCCGAGTGGAGGCCGAGGAAGAGTGGTGGTCACAAGAAGAAGGAGCAAGCGATGGTGGCCGGTGCGAGCGACATTGACTCAAGCTCCTGCTACTCTTCATCGAGCTCAAGTGATGAAGAAGAGAACCGGCACAAGGGCAAGCGTTCGAGCAAGAGCATCAACGGCTTGTGCTTCGCCGCCCAAGGCTTTTGCGGCATGGCACAAAGCACCGCAAGCAAGAAGAGCAACAAAGATGATTCTGGCTCCGACTCCGAGGAAGAGGTAAATAATAGCCCATCCTTCTTGATAGCAAAGAATGCTAGGTTGAATGATTTGCTTGACAACCGTGATGATGTGCTTAGAAAGATCAACAAGGAGAAGAGGGAGTATATGTCTTTTCTTGGAGAGGCTATGGAGAAGGTGGTTCAGCTAGAGTCTTTGCTTGTTGATGCTAGGGATCAAATAGATTCCCTTAAGTCTACTCCCGTTGTGACCAATGAACCTGAATGCACTGATTGTTCCACTTTTCTTGGTGAATTGACTGTGCTTAAGGAGAAGTATGCCTCCAAGGTTGAGGAACTAGATGTGCTTAGGGTTGAGCTAGATGAGATGAAATCTAGGCCCTCCTTGCTTGGTGCTTGCACTTCTTGTCCTGTTTTGCATGAGAAGCTAGATGTTTCGCTTGCTTATGCTAGATCTCTAGAGGCTCAGCTGAAAGCTCCTATTCCTATAATTTGCTCTACATGTGAAGTAAATGTTGTGAAGAATATGGAGCTTGCACATTATGTTGCTAGTTTGCAGGATGAGAATGATGAGCTGAGAAAGTTGATGGGTTGGTTGTCTGGTCATGAGCCTCAGTTAAGGATAATGATTGAGGCATTCAAGCGCCAGGATGGGGAAGCGCTTGGGGCAAAGTAAGTGGGTGAGGGAAGTGGTGAGAGTGATATCCCAGAGCCACCAAAAACCCACCACAAAAATGCCTTTGTTCCTAAGCTGAATCATCTTAGGAACCGACTAGACACAACCCCAGCTCCACCCGTGTTTCCTCCACAAACTAACAACTTCGAGGAACCCATCAAGTTAAGAGTGTCTTGGGGAATGAATTCTTTGGGAAGAAGGGAGAGAAACCGAGTGAGGAGAAACCTAGTGAGGAGAAGCTAGAGCCCAAAGAGAACCCAAAACCAAAGCCAAAATCGAAATCCTTCCATTGTGAGCATTGTGGGAGGGATGGGCACCATGCTGAGTGTTGCTTCAAGAGGAAGCGTGAGGAGAGGTTGGCTAGAGAGTTGGCCAACAAGGACAAGTACCGCCCTTCTCGTGGTGTGCCTGAGCCTTGGTTGGTGCCAAGAGGTGAGGGAATGGTGCGTACCATTCATCCTCGTGGGAGGTGTGAGTTTGTGCCTCGAAGTGATCCACCGCATAGAGAAGGTGATAGGCGTGTTGGGTTTGGGCGTGGTGAGTTTGCTAGACGTTCCTTTGATCGTGGCCAATACGAGTATGGGGGGAACAATCGCATTTTTAGGTCCTAGAGGAGCTACGAACCATGGTCTCCCCTTCGTGGTACGCGTAGTCACGTGTGGGTGTTCCACCTAGGAGAGATAGGATGGATTTTGCTAACCCCACGTTTGACCAAATGGCGAGGCACTGGTTTGATTCATTTTGTACTAACCCCGGTGCCAAGTCCTTTGCTCACTCTCGCTCTCGTTTTTGATTTTGCAGGTGGGAGGCTTGGAGGGTTTTTGGTTGATCGACTCCGGTTGCTCTCGACACATGATCGACTCCTAACTTGAAATACCAAAAGGATTTGGTATGTGCTCCGTGTAGGCATGGCAAGATGGTCGCCGCCTCTCATCCGCCTCTGACACCCGTTATGATAGATAGGCCATGCGAGTTGTTCCATATGGACTTGGTTGGTCCAGCTCGTGTGTGCTCGGCGGGTGGGAAATGGTATGTCCTTGTGATTGTGGATGACTATTTTCTCTATGCTTGGGTCTTCTTTTTGGCTGACAAGGGGGAGACGTTTGGTTTTGTGAGGGATCTGATATTGAGGTTGAAGAATGAGAGACATGGAGATGCTGTTCGAGCTATTCATAGCGACAATGGCAGTGAATTTAATAACTCTCATTTTGAAACCTTTTGTCATGATTTGGGTCTCGAACATCAATTTTCTTCTCCCTATGTGGGGTGTCAGAATGGTGTGGTTGAGAGGAAAAATCGTTCCCTTTGTGAGATGGCTCGGATGATGCTTGATGAGCATAGGACTCTGAGGAGATATTGGGCTGAGGCGGTGAATACCGCTTGCATGTTGTGAATCAGATTTTTCTGAGGACCTTCTTGAACAAGACGTGCTATGAGCTTATGCATGGGCGAGCACCTAGAGTGAGCCATTTCAGGGCTTTTGGTTGCCGGTGCTTCATTCTCAAGAAGGGTAGGCTTGATAAGTTTGAGTCGAGGTCTTCTGATGAAATTTTCTTAGGTTATGCTGGTCATTCTAAAGCATTTTGTGTGCTCAATCTTTTTACTAACCTAGTCATGGAGACTTGCGAGGTGACCTTCGACGAGACACAACCATGCAATTCGTTTGTCTTTGATTGTGCAGGTGATGATGAAGTTGGCAATAAGATTTTTGAGGACAAGGAGAATGACATTGGAGAGGATGATGGTGATGATGGTGAAGCTCCAGCCACGCGTGTACCCTCTACTTCCACTACGATGACTACGGTGCAGGATGGTCCATCCCCTACACCGCCTACGATTCAGCAAAATCAAGTGGAAGCAGCTGCTGAGGGGGAGGTTGCCTCAAGACGAGAGGCACCGAGGCGAGTTCAAGTTGATCATCCACCCTCGATAATCATCGGCGACATCAATGAGCGTACGACGCGGTCGAGGTCCAGAAATGCTTCTCACTTTGCTCGTTCAGCTTTTGTTGCTACTTTGTTGTAAGGAATCGGATGCTCGTTAGCCTAAGAGGGGGAGGGGGTGAATTAGGCAACTTAAAACCTTAACCTATGGCTTCACTAAAATTACACAAAGATAAACTAGAACTTACTCTCAAGATGTGCAACTAGGGTTTTTCAGGTGTGAAACTCCCATCCCAAAAGAAGGTTTGCAACCTATAGCCAATCCTAGCATGATAGTACTCTAGAAATTGGACCGTCGGTTCATCCGACGGTGCCTAGGGTTTCAACCAGTGTACCAACTCGTCCGACAATTGCACCGACGCTTGCTATTTGGGTACCGTCGGTTCATTCGATGGTGTCTTTTTCCTTCTTTTTCTTCGCATCTTCAACTTGGATCTTTGCTTCAACTTAACATACTTAACATGCCATTACTTATAGCCTCCAAATATATACTAAGTCCTCAAATTTGCTGTAAGTAACCTAACATGTCGATGGTATGTTAACTTGTGGCATGACATGTTAGCTTGGGCATGGTATGTTAACTTGTGCATGGTATGTTAACATGTGGTAACATCCATGGGACCTGGGAATGCCTACAAAGACATGCTAGACAATGTGGTTAGTTCCATTACTTGTGTTAGCATGAATCACCAAAATCAACTCGAACAAATGGCAAATGAGGCCATGTTCGCTACACTTTGAGCCGAAAGACATTGGACACGCTCTATCTGATCCTAATTGGGTGAATGCTATGCATGAGGAATTAAAGAACTTTGAGAGAAACCAAGTGTGGGAGTTAGTGGAACCACCACCAAATTGCAAACCTATTGGGACAAAATGGGTGTGGAAAAACAAAGAGGGAGAAAATGGTGAGGTGGTGAGGAACAAGTCGAGGTTGGTTGCTCAGGGCTACAGTCAGAAGGAGGGGATAGACTATGAGGAGACTTTTGCTCCTGTAGCCCATTTAGAGGCAATTAGGATCCTTCTAGCCTTTTTTGTGGCTAAAGGGTTCAAGTTGTACCAAATGGATGTGAAGAGTGCCTTCTTGTATGGGTTTTTAGAGGAGGAAGTATATGTGAGGCAACCACCAGGCTTTGAGAGTGTTGAGTTTCCACACAAGGTGTACAGGTTGAGAAAGGCGTTGTATGGGCTGAAACAAGCTCCCCGTGCTTGGTATGGCCGTTTGAGGGGGTTCTTGTTCAGCAAGGGGTTTGAGATGGGCAAGGTAGATAAGACTCTTTTTCTCCTCAGCCAGGGTAATGATATCTTAATTGTTCAGGTATACGTGGATGATATTGTCTTTGGCGGCTCGTCTCACTCTTTGGTTGTAAGGTTTGCAGAGGATATGAGCAAAGAATTCGAGATGTCTATGATGGGAGAATTGGAGTTCTTTCTCGGGCTTCAGATCAAGCAGACGAAGGAGGGAACCTTTGTACATCAAGCCAAGTACACGAAGGACATCCTCAAGAAGTTCAAGATGGACGATTCGAAGCCCCTGTTGACACTGATGAGTATGACTACAGTGCTTGACACGGACGAGGACAGAGAGCCCGTGGACCAGAAGGAGTACCGGAGCATGATCGGCTCCCTCTTGTACTTGACGGTGACGAGGCCAGACATCTAGTTTTCTGTGTTTCTGTGTGCTCGCTTTACAGTGTCGCCGAGGACTTCACATCGGCATGCCGTCAAGTGGATCTTCAGGTATCTTCAATACACTCATGAGCTTGGTCTCTGATACTCGGCGTCCTCTTCTCTTTTGCTTCTTGGTTTTTCGGATGCCGATTTTGCGGGGTGTCGAGTCAATAGGAAGTCAACTTCGGGGACTTGTCAGTTTTTGGGTTCCTCGCTTGTTTCTTGGTCTTCTCGCAAACAATCTACTGTAGCTCAGTCTACCACAGAAGCCGAGTATGTTGCTGCCACTAGTTGTTGCTCCCAGCTGCTTTGGATCACATTCACGCTGAGTGATTTTGGTGAGGAGTGTTCCCATGTACCTCTCATGTGTGATAGCACGAGTGCCATTAGTGTTGAGAAGGGAAACATAGACCTCATCCATGTACCTACAGAAAAGCAGCTTGCTGATATCCTAACCAAGCCTTTGGACCATGCTACATTTGCTCGTTTGCGAGGAGAACTTGGAGTTGTTTTTCCTTTTTGAGCTTGGAGTTGTTGATGTACATTTGCATGTTTCATTTCCATATATGTATCATATCATACTTGCATCTTTGTATCATAGACTACATTTGTATCATATGCATTAGAGATCTACTTCTCTTATATGCTTTGCTCACAATGATATGCTAGAGATGAGGTTATGACCTTGCTTGTGATGCTCATGAGATGTATAGATATGCTCTTGGTAGCTTTGGGATATATATGCTTGTGGATGGCTTTATTTTCTAAAAATGCTATATAATCCTCTCTTGTGGGTAGAATGCCTCTCATGTTCATTTTGGGTGTGTATGGCTATATCTTGCTTAAATTGTGCTTGGAACCATGTTCTTTTCATTTGGGATCAAAGATCCATTTATTATCATGAATGTTTAGCATACATGCTACCTTGTGGAGAAGTCTAAGCTTCTTTTTGCCGCAAAGGCACTTCATGTACCATATCTAACTTGTAAATCATGAAAATGGTATGTGAGATGCCTATGCTTGAAAAATTTGCTTCCATTTCACAAATGTGTTAAATTTCTTATCTTGGGTGCTAAACCGTTGCATGATGTTCACCAATGAGAAGTCTGAAGGACCGATACAGCGAACTAGAGAGGGGGAAGTGAATGGGAGCTGATAAAAATTCTTCTCGAAGGAGATGAACATTCCAACAAGATGAACACGGCTTCCAACACAAGTCTCCAACCCACTACCAAAGTTGGCCAAGCCCACGTAGCCACTGGAGTGCCACTGGACCTAGGAACCAACACACAACCTTTCAACCCGAGAACGCAACGGAACACCAAACCTCGAGTCTACATACCAACACCGGTCAGACAGTTGAGCACCACCGGTCAGACCGGTCCCTGCTGGTGAGAGTTGACGACTTCCACTAAGTGGCTTCACACCGGTCAGGCCGGTGCAACACACCGGTCAGACCGGTCTAAGCCTGAAAGCCCCCAAATCACCAAACAGGCCTACCAACCTCCAAACTGACCCAAACTCGAAACAGCCCCAACACAAGACAACAGCAAACTCACCTAGATGTTTACCCAAGCAAAAACCCACCAAGGGTTGCACCGGTCAGACCGGTCAAGAGCACCGGTCAGACCGGTGTAGCCTGGGCAGCTCGGGATGAACAGCACCCGCGGGTCAACTCCCCCAAATCCAAACTTTGATCTCCCGAATCGCTCCACGGACTTGAACAAGACTTTGGGGATAATAGGAACACCTCGTGAGGAGTCCATAGCCAAGTTAAATCCCACCAAAACTTGTCCGAAAAGAAGGAATCAAAGAAATCCTGCCAAGAACACCTCTAACCCTAGAACTCGGAAAACCCCAAAATTGAGCCCCTTTACTCATGGATTTGGGAGGGGAATCACAGCCCAAAGAACCACGAAGGGTTCCCACAAATTTCCCCCATCAAATCCCCAAGAGCAAGGTCCCGAAAACACCCCAAAAAAACACCAAGAGAGGGCTCCAAAAAATCACCACCAAGTACAACTGGGAACAACACAACAAGGCCCTGAGGAACCACGCCGAATCATCTATACATACCACAAAGGTTCATACAAGGTCCAGCTTGCCGCCCGATCATCCAACCCTCTCACAAGATCTCACCATGAAGCTCTCAAGCTAGTCCTATAGAAATCCTAAGAAAGTAGGAAGGGAAAATAGGAAAGCAAATGAACTAGGGTTCGAAGAGGTTGGCTGCCATCCTCTCACCTCATGGGTTATATGGAGGCAACCGAAAGTCTAAAATACCCTTTCCTAACAACTAGGGGTACAAGCCCCTCAAGGGCGGTTTTGAAAGTTTTCAAGCTTTTTCCATCGGACGGATGCCCGGTGACAGCAACCTGCTTAGCCTCGACGCAAGCCTTGCGATCCCGACGCGTGTCCTCCGCTTCGAAGATTCCGAACTGCGTCGTCGCACACCGAGGCAACCGAAAGTCTAAAATACCCTTTCCTAACAACTAGGGGTACAAGCCCCTCAAGGGCAGTTTTGAAAGTTTTCAAGCTTTCTCCATCGGACGGATGCCTGGCGACCGCAACCTGCTTAGCCTCGACGTAAGCCTTGTGATCCCGACGCATGTTCTCTGCTTCGAAGATTCCGAACTGCGTCGTCGCACACCGGTCAGACCGGTGCTCCTCACCGGTCCGACCAGTCAGACCCACCGGTCAGACCGGTCTGGCATTGCTGCAGCTCCGTCTTCGGTTCTTCGGTCTTGGCTTTGTGGATCAACCAAGGAACCCAGTGGTTTTCTAGTGAACCACCGGAAACCCCGCGAACTCGGTGTAGCCTCCGCCAATCTCCACTCATGACTCGGCTCCCACGTAGTCCCGGCTCGACCTTGGTTTTGAGGCTCAACCAAGAAACTGTCCATGACACCATGCGGCCCGCACTTGACCCCGCTGGCCACCGGGTCGCTCGAACGAAGCCTACTTGTCTTCTCCACACCTGGAGGCCTCACCGGCGACGACCTTTCTTGCTTGTTCTTCTCCTGCACCAACACCAGTTAAGTCGCAACCAGCACCTGCAATACTTAGCCAAGAATCAGTCCACACAACATTGTCAATCACTCATCACACAAGGAAGCGACCATCCACTGGTCCTCGAACCACATATGGTCCTCAATCTCCCCTTGATGAGTGCATTATTAACAACACCCACACAAAGTAACAAGAGAGAAAAGAAAACGAAAAGAAACGAACAAAAAGAAACTCCAACAAGCGATCGAAAGCCAAACAAAGGCAAAGAGCAAGATCACTTGAAGAAGACAAGTCTGACCCCATAGGCAAGGGCAACGGCTCAACACATCCGAGACAAAACAAAGCTCAAGCAAAGAGCGCAAAACACCAAACCAAAGCTCGAACAACCACAAAGAGCCCCCCCTGCACACATGCACGCTCCTTTTGAACGAATGCAACTCCCCTGGACGAATGCATGCAACCCACTTGAAAACAGGGCAGCTACAACAACTTCAGCTCAGACCGGTCACACCGGTCACCACCACCGGTCAGACCGGTGCCCAACATGTGCACAGGACCAGCACTCTGACCGGTCAGACTGGTGACCTCGACCGGTCAGACCGGTGCACACCATAGCCCAGAAAAGGCTCGAAACTACCTGAAAACCTTCTAAATGCATCCAACAAGTCATTTCAAGCTCATACTTCTCCCCCTTGTTGGCAATGCATGAATCAAGCCAAAAATGCAAAACTCTCAACCTAGAGTTTCTCAAATAGACAAAATTCAACATAGGATGCTACACATGTCCAAATAAGCAAGTTAGATACTCTATAGCTTCGTATCGATCTCAACTACATGATTATCAAGTTTCACAACCATTGGACGAAGCTAAGATGGATTTAGGCAATTTTGCGAAAAGTTTGCCTCTCATGAGCAAAACCTAAACATAATCAAAACATATCAAAAAGGCAAAGCCACACAAACTTCATGCTAGAACAGCCATTCTAATCATAAGACCATCACAAACACCCACAAGCACCTCATGTCATGTTAAAGAAACCGAGCCATGTGCCTACTTCTATGTATGAGACTTCTCATTGGTAGGCAACATGCAACGGTTTAGCACCCAAAGCAAATTAAATTCAGCACATATGACATGGGAGCACATTTTCCAAGCATTTTACATTTCATTTTCAGATTCATATTTGGTACATGAAATGTCTTTGCCACAAAAAGGAACTTATGCCCCTCCACAAGATAAGACAAGAGGGCTAAACATTCATGATGGCAAATGAGCCTTTGGCCCCATATGATTAATAAACTAGCTATCCAACCACAAATTAAGCATAACCAAGCCAATAAAACATGTCAAGATCATATAGAGGCATTTACACATGAGAGAGCATATATGTGACATTTTTCAAAAACATAGCCATCATCCATGGATTATTCATCAAGATCATCAAGAGCTAAGCCAAACTAACCATAGCATACCAAACAAGCTCACAAAGACATAAATAGCATTCCATGGTGAACAATGTATATAGGAGAAGTTTTTCCTATCCAATGCATATGATACAAAATGCATGCAATCTAAGATACAAGGATGCCTATACATCATGTTACATATGCCATGCCAAATGCAAGAAATGCAAAAAGAAAAGCTATACATATGCTACAAAGGAGCTCCCACACAAAACTCACAAATCACCGGCTCCTCGAGGGGAGGCAAAAAGGGCTCGACACCACCGGCAAAAGAGCAAAGGAGCACAAAACTCACAAGATCTCCCTAAACTCATGCATTAAGGCCAAAGAGCATACAAAGCTCACCTTACACACATGAGATAGGGCAAAGAGCAAAAGGAACCAAGTGGCTTGACCAAGGCCACACACTTGAAGGTCAAAATTGACTTACCTTGTTCATTTCTTCACAATTCACTCATCCTTGTCCACCATCCCCGAAAGTGATGTACCTCCATGTCATCACCGGAGTATGTGGCCGGAGAACCACCCCCATATCAACCAAATGTTCTCTGGGCCATCCACCTGCAACTCAAAACCAAGAGCGAGAGCGAGCAAACGACTCAACACTGGGGTTAGTTCCAAAAGTGTAAAACCAGTGCCTAACCATTTGCTCGAAAGTGGGGTTAGCACAAACCAAACCATCTTTCCTACCAAAGCTACCTCCACGAACACCACCACGGTAACCACCATGAGGGAACCAACCCTCTCTACCTGGAGGAGGACCAAAACCATGAAAGAGAGCCCGTGGACTACCCCTCCTCTCCTTCTCGAAGCTACGGATCCTCCCATCCCCGTATTGAGCACGAGGAGGAGAATGCCTAGCAAATAGACCTTCTGCAAACTTTTCAGCCCAACCACCAGAACCACGACCTCCTGAACCAAACTTAGCATCTGCACGAGCACGAAATCCAAACTGCTGCCTGTCCAGGACTGCACCGGTCTGATCGGTGCCTCCCACCGGTCTGACCGGTGTAACCCGGCCAGTAGCACCTCCAACAGCCTTTCGCTCTCCCCAAGCCTAAACTGTCCTCACACTCGCTTTGGCCCTGGGCAACTGCACATGAGGCTCAAGTACACCATCGGAAGGGTGGTACTTGTCCTTGTTAGCCCACTCTTTCGCCATTCTCTCCTCACGCTTCCTCTTGAAGCAAAACGCTCTCTTGTGACCATCCTTTCCACAAAACTCACAATGGAAACGGATTGATCTGGGCTTAGGCTTGGGGTGAGGCTCTTCACAAGGCTTCTCACTTGGTTTCTCACTAGGCTTTTCACTTGCCTTCTCACTCGGTTTTTCTCTCGGTTGGTTTGGCTTGGATGCAAACTTGTCTTTGGGTGTGGGTTGTGGTGGAACTGAAACATTCCCAAATTTCCCTTCTCTCTCACCACTGCCCTCACCAACCTTATCTAATCCCAAAGCCCAACCATCAAAGTTCTTACAGCTAGCAATCATCATACCAAGCTGAGGTTCTTGACTCGACAACCAACTCAGCGCTTCACGCAACTTATCATTCTCATCTTGCAAGTGACCAACACATTTTGCAAGATCCAAATTCTTCATAGCATGCAACTCACATATAGAACAAGAAGTTGGAATGGGCACTTTCAAATCAGCCTCAAGCGAAACAATGCGTGAACGAAGCTCAACAATTTTCTCATGCAAACTAGGGCAAGAAGTACAAGCACCAAGCAAAGTGGGTCTAGATTGTAGCTCAGCCAACTCAACCCTAAGCACATCTAGTTCCTCACACTTGGAGGCATACTTCTCCCTAAGATCAGTCAAGTCAGCTAGGAAAGCAGAGCAATCAGCACAATCATTCTCATCAGAAACAACAGGGCTAGCCTTAAGAGAACCAATTTCAAGCCTGCTATTAAGAACCTGTGTTTCTAGCTCAGCCACTCTAGTCCTAGCATCCTCGAGCAAAGATCTAAGCTCCTTCCTAAGCTTCTTAGCCTCTCTAAGCATGTGATCGCGATTATCAAGCAAGTCAACCAACTCCTCATTCTCCTTGCGCAAGGAAGAGAGCTCATCACATACCTCATCCTCGGAATCCAAGTCCGAGGCGTCCTTCTGGCTTCTCTTGCTGTTCGAACTGCGAGCCATGCCGGAGAAGTCGTCCTTGAGGCTTAGGCCCGTCACACAAAGGACGTTGAGATACTTGCCAAGGTTCTTCTTCTTCTTCTTCTTGTCATCCTCTTCGTCTTCATCACTTGAGCTTGAAGATGTGTCCCCGGAATCGGACTTAATGTCGGTCGATCTCTTCAGCTTCTCTCAAGATCGAGCCTTCTTCCCATGTTCATGATCCTTCTTCTTGGACTTCTTCCTCTTGTCCAAGAACTTGTGCTTGTCGTGGTTGTCCACCTTCGGACACTCGGCGAAATAGTGTCCAGTCTTGCCGCACTTGAAGCATGTCCTGCTGTTCCTCCTCATGTTCACCCGGTTCTCGTGCAGCCTCTCGAACCTCCTCGTCAGCAACGCCAACACGTCCTCTCCAAGCACGTCGAACTCCTCATCTGGACAGACATCAAAGAGGACAAAGAGAACATCCTGGTGGATGGGTTAGTGTTAGCCTTTCCATTTGAACCACCGATGAGGGCGAGACTATGAGAGTCAGTCAGGCCCTCGATCTTGGCTGTCATGCCCCTATCCACCTCAGCCGACTTGAGCTTTGAGAACAGCTCGTTCACCATCAGAGTGTCATACTTCTCCGACTCCACAATGGCCTCGAACTTTCCGCCCCAAATCGCACGATCCAAAGAGCGTAAGAGCTTGACAGCTCTATGTTGACGGTGTATTTTGGTACACCTAGCATGTCCATTAGACTTTGGTTTGGATTTGATTATGAAACTAACCCGCCACTAGGCACACTAATCATATAACAAGTTCATCTATGTGCATGCACTTGGAAGTGTTGTGTTTATGTAGGAAAACATGGACATAAAGGATGGATTCGCAACAAGTTCAAAGGAGCATTTACGGAGTCTTGTTCGTGTTCATGAGCTTGATGAAATCACTTCCAATGGTGGCAAGGACCGAAGTGCTATGAGGAACACCCCCGGGGATTGGAGCGTTGAGGACCATGTGTGGTTCCAGGACCGGTGGATGGTCGCTTCCTTGTGTGATGAGTGATTGACAACGTTGTGTGGACTGATTCTTGGCTAAGTATTGCAGGTGCAGGTTGCGGCTTGACTGGTGTTGGTGCATGTGAAGAACAAGCGCGAAAGGTCGTTGCCGGTGAGGCCTCCAGGTGTGGAGAAGACAAGTAGGCTTCGTTCGAGGGACCCGGTGGCCAGCGGGGTCAAGTGCGGGCCGCATGGTGGCATGAACAGCAAGATGAAGTCATGGACGGTTTCTTGGTTGAGCCTCAAAACCAAGGTCGAGCCGGGACTACATGGGAGCCGAGTCATGAGTGGAGATTGGCGGAGGCTACACCGAGTTTGCGTGGTTTCCGGTGGTTCACCAGAAAACCACTGGGTTCCTTGGTTGATCCACAAAGCCAAGACCGAAGAACCAAAGATGGTGCTGCAGCAGTGCCAGACCGGTTTGACCGGTGGATCCGACCGGTCTGACATGTGGGTACCGGTCTGACCGGTGAGGAGCACCGGTCTGACCGGTTTGCGATGACGCAGTCCGGAGACTTCGAAGTGGAGGACACGCGTCGGGATCGCATGGCTTGTGTCGAGGCTACGCAGGGTGCGGTCACCGGGCATCCGTCCGATGTTGAAGACATGAAGACTTCCAAATCCTCCCTTGAGGGGCTTGTATCCCTACTTATTAGGAAAGGGAATTTTAGACATTCGATTGCCTCCATATAACCCAAGAGGTGAGAGGATGGCAGCCAACTCTTGGAACCCTAGCTCATTTGTTTTCCCATTTTCCTTCCTATTTTCCTTAGGTTTCTATAGGACTAGCAAGAGAGCTTCATGGAGAGATCTTGTTGAGAGGGATGGATGATCGGGCGGCTTGCTAGACCTTGTATGAACCTTTGTTTCATGTATAGATGATTCGGCGTGGTTCCTCAAGGTTTGGATGTGTTTTCCCCGGTTGTTCATGGTGGTGATTTTCGGAGCCCTCTCTTGGTAATTTCTTTGGGTTGTTTTCGGGACCTTTCTCTTGGGGATTTGATGGGGGAAATTTGTGGGAACCCTTAGTGGTTCTTTGGGCTGTGATTCCCCTCCCAAATTCGTGAGTAAAGGTGCTCGATTTTGGGGTTTCTTGAGTTCTTGGGTTGGAAGTGCTCTTGGCGGGATTTCCTTGATTCCTCCTTTTTGGACGAGTTTTGGTGGGATTAAACTTGGCTATGGACTCTTCGTGAGGTGTTCCTAATATCCACAAAGTCTTGTTCAAGTCCATGGAGCGATTCGGGAGATCGAGGTTTGGATTTGGGGGAGTTGACCCGCCGGTGTTGTTCATCCCGAGCTGCCCAGGCTACACCGGTCTGACCAGTGCTCTTGACCGGTCTGACCGGTGCAACCCTCGGTGGGATTTTGCTCTGGTGAATGTCTTGGTGTGTTTGCTGTTGTCCCGTGGTGCTGCTGTTTCGAGTTTGGTCAGTTTGGTGCCTTGGGGGCTTTCAAGCTGTGATCGGTCTGACCGGTGTGTCTCACCGGTCTGACCGGTGTAGAGCCACTTAGTGAAAGTTGCTCAGTTTCACCAGCAGGGACCGGTCTGACCGGTGTGGGTCTGTAGACTCGAGGTTTGGTTTTCCGCTGCGTTCTCGGGTCGGAAGGTTGTGTGTTGGTTCCTAGGTCCAGTGGCACTCCAGTGGCTACGTGGGCTTGACCAACTTGGGTAGTGAGTCGGAGACATGTGTTGGAAGCCGTATTCATCTTGTTGGAGTTTCCATCTCCTTCGAGAAGAATTTTTATCGGCTCCCATTCACTCCCCCCTCTCTTGTTCGCCGTATCGGTCCTTCAAGTGGTATCAAAGTAGGTTCGGGTCTTTATTGACTCTAACCAGTCTAAGATCCAAGGATGGCGTACCAGGAATGGGGTTCGGGTCCTCCACACTTCGATGGCAAGAACTAACAGATGTGGAGCAAGCGGATGGGTGCGTTTCTCCACGGAAAGGGTCAGATCCTTTGGGATGTCACGGTGGACACAGGCTATGTCCAGCCGATGGACTTCCTCACCCAGGATCGAGGGACAGATTCGACGCCAACAATAAGGCGGTCGACTACTTGTTTCGTGCTTTGTGTCAGCCTGAGTTCGATCGGGTGCACACCGAGCACTTGGCTTGTAGGATTTGGGCGGTGTTAAAGGAGGCTCATGTTGGGAATGCCCAGGTTCAGGCACGGATGTATGCGACCTACCGGAGAGAGTACGAGAACTTCACTCATCTCCCCGTTGAGTCCATCGATGCCTTGTTTCAGAGGTTCACGGTGGTTGTGAACAACATGAGGGCCAATGTGGACGTGCTCCCGTACGATGATCATGATAGAGCAGCCAAGCTCTTACACTCTTTGGATCGTACGATTTGGGGTGGAAAGTTCGAGGCCATTGTGGAGTCGGAGAAGTATGACACTCTGACGGTGAACGAGCTGTTCTCGAAGCTCAAGTCGGCTGAGGTGGATAGGGGCATGACTGCCAAGCTTGAGGGACCGACTGACTCCCACAGTCTTGCCCTCGTTGGTGGTTCCAAAGGAAAGGCTAACTCTAACCCATCCACCAGGATGTTCTCTTTCTCCTCTTTGATTTCTATGCCAAATGAGGAGTTCGACGAGCTTGGAGAGGACGAGCTGGCGCTCTTGACGAGGCGGTTCGAGAGGCTGCACGAGAACCAAGTGAACATGAGGAGGAACACGAGGATGTGCTTCCAGTGCGGCAAGCCGGGACACTTCGTCGCCGACTGCCCGGAGAAGGCCGAGAACAAGGACAGCTACAAGCACAAGCCGAGGATGGACGGAAAGTACCGTTTGAGGATTGACCACAAGAGCAAGCACAAGAACAAGTACAAGGACGAGCGACGATCAAAGAAGAAGGAGAGCCGAGGCAAGGCCCGAGCGATGGTGGGAGCGAGCGACGTCGACGCTAGTTCCACGTACTCTAGTTCGAGCTTGAGCAGCAATGAAGACGAAGGTGATCGTCGCAAGAACAAGAAGTCGTCCAAGAACCTAAGCGGGCTGAGCTACTTCGCGAGAGACGGCTTCTGCACCATGGCGCTGAGCTCCAGCAGCAAGAAGAGCACACAGAGCGACTCGGACTCTGAGTCCGACGACGAGGTGCGTGATGAACTTCCCTTCTTGCGCCAGGAGAATGAGAGGCCTGGCTCTTTGCTTGATAACTGTGATGACATGCTTAGAGAGGCCAAGAAAATGAGAAAAGAGCTTAGGGCTTCACTCGAGGATGCTAGGACTAGAGTGGCTGAGCTAGAGACATAGGTGCTTGATAGCAAGCTTGAGATTGATTCCCTTAAGGCTAGCCCTGTTGTTTCGGATGAGGTTGATTGTGCTGATTGCTCCATATTCCTTGCTGACCTTGCTTTGCTTAAGGAAAAGCATGCCTCCAAGTGTGAGGAACTAGATGTGCTTAGGGTTGAAGTGGCTGAGCTTAAGTCTAGACCTGCTTTGCTAGGTGCTTGCACTTCTTGCCCTGTTTTGCATGCTAAGATTGATGAGATGCATGCTTACACTAGTTCTCTTGAGGCTAAATTGAAGGAACCCGTGCCTACATCATGCTCTACCTGTGAAATGCATGCCTTGAAAAATTTAGAACTTGCACATTATGTTGATCGTTTGCAGGATGAGAATGATGACTTGAGGAAGTTGATGGGTTGGTTGTCTGGTCATGAGCCTCAGTTGAGGATGATGATTGAGGCGTTTAAGAGGCAGGATGGTGAGGGACTTGGGGCAAACAAGGTTGGTGAGGGAAGTGGAGAGAATATCCCGGAGCCACCAAAAACCCACCACAAAAATGATTTCCCCCCAAAACCAAACCATCTTAGGAACCGACTAGACACAACCCCAGCTCCACCCGTGTTTCCTACACCCATAAATGATTTACAAAAGCCTATCAAGTTGTGAGCACTTCGAGGAAAGTGTTCTTTGGGAAAGAAAGTGAGAAGGCTAGTGAGGGGATACCGGTGGAGGAGTTGAGTGGAGAAAAACCTAGTGAGCAGCCACATCCTAAGCCTAAGCCTAAGCTTGTGAGGTTCCATTGTGGCTATTGTGGGAGAGATGGCCATAAGGAGGAGTTTTGCTTCAAGAGGAAGCGTGAGGAGAGAATGGCAAAGGAGTGGGCTAACAAGGACAAGTACCACCCTTCCGATGGTGTACTTGAGCCTCGTGTGCAGATGCCCAGGGTCAAGGCGAATGTGAGGACAGTTCGGGCTTGGGGAGAGCGGAAGGCTGTTGGATGTGCTGCTGTCCAGGTGACACCGGTCAGACTGGTGTGGGGCACCGGTCAGACCGGTGCATGCCTGGACAGGCAGCGGTTTGGGTTTCATGCTCGTAGAGGTGCGAGGGTTGTTTCTGGAGGTCATGGTTCTGGTGGTTGGGCTGGAGAGTTTGCAGGTGGTCAGGTTGCTAGGCGTTCTCCTCCTTGAGTTCACTACGGAGATGAGAGGAGTCGTAGCTTTGAGAAGGAGAGGAGGGACGGTCCACGGGCAAGGCCCGAGCGATGCTGGGAGCGAGCGACGTCGACTCCAGTTCCGCGTACTCCACCTCGAGCTCGAGCAGCGGTGAAGACGAAGGTGATCGTCGCAAGAACAAGAAGTTGTCCAAGAACCTGAGCGGGCAGAGCTGCTTCACGAGAGACGGCTTCTGCACCATGGCGCTGAGCTCCAGCAGCAAGAAGAGCACACAGAGCGACTCGGACTCTGAGTCCGACGACGAGGTGTGTGATGAACTTCCCTTCTTGCGCCAGGAGAATGAGAGGCTTGGCTCTTTGCTTGATAACCGTGATGACATGCTTAGAGAGGCCAAGAAAATGAGAAAAGAGCTTAGGGCTTCACTTGAAGATGCTAGGACTAGAGTGGCTGAGCTAGAGACACAGGTGCTTGATAGCAAGCTTGAGATTGATTCCCTTAAGACTAGCCCTGTTGTTTCAGATGAGGTTGATTGCGCTGATTGCTCCATATTCCTTGCTGATCTTGCTTTGTTTAAGGAGAAGCACGCCTCCAAGTGTGAGGAACTAGATGTGCTTAGGGTTGAAGTGGCTGAGCTTAAGTCTAGACCTGCTTTGCTAGGTGCTTGCACTTCTTGCCCTGTTTTGCATGCTAAGATTGATGAGATGCATGCTTACACTAGTTCTCTTGAGGCTAAATTGAAGGAACCCATGCCTACATCATGCTCTACCTGTGAAATGCATGCCTTGAAAAATTTAGAAATTGCACATTATGTTGATCATTTGCAGGATGAGAATGATGACTTGAGGAAGTTGATGGGGTGGTTGTCTGGTCATGAACCTCAGTTGAGGATGATGATTGAGGCGTTTAAGAGGCAGGATGGTGAGGGACTTGGGGCAAACAAGGTTGGTGAGGGAAGTGGAGAGAATATCCCGGAGCCACCAAAAACCCACCACAAAAATGATTTCCCCCCAAAACCTAACCATCTTAGGAACCAACTAGACACAACCCCAGCTCCACCCGTGTTTCCTACACCCACAAATGATTTACAAAAGCCTATCAAGTTTATGAGCACTTCGGGGAAAGTGTTCTTTGGGAAAGAAAGTGAGAAGGCTAGTGAGGGGAGACCGGTGGAGGAGTTGAGTGGAGAAAAACCTAGTGAGCAGCCACATCCCAAGCCTAATCCTAAGCTTGTGAGGTTCCATTGTGGCTATTGTGGGAGAGATGGCCATAAGGAGGAGTTTTGCTTCAATTGGAAGCGTGAGGAGAGAATGGCAAAGGAGTGGGCTAACAAGGACAAGTACCACCCTTCGGATGGTGTACTTGAGCCTCGTGTGCAGATGCCCAGGGCCAAGGCGAATGTGAGGACAGTTCGGGCTTGGGGAGAGCGGAAGGCTGTTGGAGGTGCTGCTGTCCAGGTCACACCGGTCACACCGGTGTGGGGCACCGGTCAGACCGGTGCAGGCCTGAACAGGCAGCGGTTTGGGTTTCGTGCTCGTACAAAGCGAGGGTTGTTTCTGGAGGTCGTGGTTCTGGTGGTTGGGCTGGAGAGTTTGCAGGTGGTCAGGTTCCTAGGCGTTTTCCTCCTCGAGTTCACTACGGAGATGGGAGGAGTCGTAGCTTTGAGAAGGAGAGGAGGGACGGTCCACGAGTTCTTTTTCGTGGTTTTGGTCCTCCTCCAGGCAGAGAGGGGTGGTTCCCTCAGGGTGGTTACCGTGGTGGTGCTCGTGGAGGTAGCTTTGGTAGGAGAGATGCTTTGGTTGGTGCTAACCCCACTTTCGAGCAAATGGCTCGGCACTGGGTTTACTCTTTTGGTACTAACCCAGTGCTGAGTCATCTGTTTGCTCACGTGCTCGTTTTTGAATTTTAGGTGGGAGACTTGAAGAACATTTGGTTGATTGACTCCAGTTGCTCGAGGCTTATGACCGGAGACAGGGGGTGGTTCTCAAGTCTCGTCCCGGTGGTGACGAAGAGGTACATCACCTTTGGGGACAATGGGCGTGGGCGTGTGCTTTCAGAAGGTGAGATCAAAGTGAGTGACAAGATCACTCTGAGGCGTGTTGCTCTTGTTCAATCGGCCGGGGTACAATTTGCTTTCGTGTCCCGCTTGTTGGATGAGGGCTTTGAGGTGTTGTTTCGGCCAGGTGGTTCTCGGATTTTGGACTCTCGAGGGGACCTTGTCTGTATGGTCGTTCCCGAGGGTCAGGTGTTTCGTGCTGATTTATCTCAGTCTTCGGGTGTGGAGCGTTGTTTCTTGGCTGGTTCTTCGAGTGAGTTGTGGAAGTGGCATAGGAAGTTGGGTCACTTGAGCTTTGACCTTTTTGTTGACGTAAAATCTGCACCTCACGCCAAGCACACAGCAAGCCGAAAAAAGCTAGCTTCACACGCGCAAAGATTCCAAGACGTGCCAGTCAATTTTTCCTGAAAATTAACAAAAGATAAAGTAGTTAAATTCCAAAGCTTGGAACTTGCCGGGTGGTACCAGACAGTTCCATATTTGCGGCTAGAAAGCCAAGTGAGGTGACATATAGCTATAGAGAGCTATCTGCCAGCAAACTAGAAACCATTTGGGAGCTTTAATGCGCAAAAGATAACATAGGCGAATAGATGATGTAAGCGTGATGATAGATCAGTCTTTATCTGGATAAAGGTGCACGCGCGCAAAGCCATGACCGATCCTCGCGGTAAATAACATTAAACAATAAATGAAGTAAAAGCATGATCATAAATATACAATAAACAAGCATGCATAGGCCCAAAGCACTAGTCTATCGCATGTCTAGATACTTTAAGACCCGTCAGGCATGATATCAAACAAATCTATCCACCGCATGATACAACTTGTTTGAAATCAAACCACCGTCCACAAATAGATCTATCCACCGCATGATACAATCTAAATATGGAAAGCTAAAAGCATACAATATTTAAAGCATAACTTATGAACACGTTTTACTCCTGAAAGCATAACCGAATACGGCTGAACAGCCGAATCGGGGTCCATGAAGAAGGAACGACCATTACCAAACAAAATAAATCTATCAGATTGGATTGAAATCTAATCCACCAAATGACTAGCTCCAAAACAACGCAAAAACCTGCATCTACCGCATGATACCCAGCTTTTTCAAGATTTATACAAGATTTGGCAAGCTTGAACCCGCAACACGTGACAACCTAGATCGACTCGGTTTCGACTATAAGGGAACATGTGATCCACGTGCTATTTAAACCAAGGGTACGAACTCGATTCGCATAAGGATCATCAAAAAGATAAAGCCAATCCAAACCAATCTAGATTGGGCAAAGAAGTGTTACATGAATTTAAACATAAAGTAAAAACTCAAAGCAACACAGGGTAACTTAATGAATCTATTGAATCTTGCCAAAATTCAATAGAGCCGATAACTAGCTTCAAGCTAGATCTTAGCCCACCGCATGGCTCATGATCTAACAAGAAACCCTCTTGAACCAAGCTTGAATCTACCGCATGACACTAAGCATGGTAACAAGACTACTTGCATCAGATCTAAATCCACCGCATGGTACTAGACATGATACGAGGTTGCCGGTACTCACGGAGGTCGACGGATCGATGAACCCTCTCGAAGAACTCGACGACACGACTAAGGACTCAAGGGTTTGGCGTAAAGCCGGTTTGTATTGAGAATGTTTCGAATGAAAATACATACATTCAGGGTCTATATTTATACCCTGTCATAGCATGACCTCGAATAGATTTGATACCTAATTTATCTCTAAATGCGATCGCTTATCCATCCATTCGCCCCTTTCTGTTCGGGCCACGTCACCACGCAATCCCGCAAAATCAGCACAACAGTTCTCTTGCCGAACGGAAGCAAATTGCCGACCGCGGACTCTTTTGCTGAATTCTTCTGAAGAAACCTTCCTTCTTCCGGACGGACTCCTCACCGCGTTGGACCCACAGGTCAGTCCCCTTACCAAATTTTGGTGTTAACATATGCCCCTTCAATTACAGGATAAAAGTAATTTTATTCCGGAATTGACTCCAGCCACTAACGTCTTGAATCTGTTCAACACCTATTCTCTCTCTTCGCAATCCGCCGGAATCTTCGTCTAGATCCAAACCCTAGATCACCTTTTCCTGAGCTCAAATCCTCAATGGCAGGTCAAAATCACGCTGCTCAGGTAAATTCCTCTCCCATAAGCTTCATTCGGCACTCAACTTTTTGATTTTTTACCTGAGATTTCTTTTCCGCCTTCTTCCAGCAAGAACTCTCCACTGAGCTTCTGATTCGCACTGAGGCCAATTCGACGTCTTATTTCCTTGGTCCCGTGGGAGTTTCTGATCCCCGCGAATTCATCGCAGCCGAATCCCAAAGAATCCCCTTCAAAGCAGCTTTAACCGAGCCTTCCCTGTGGCAGGATACTTTCAAGAACTGGCCTTTGCCCCCAATTGCGGGCTGGAGGAATTGGTATAAGAGGATCCTTGAGGACAATAGTGCTAAGACCCAACTTTGGGACACCCTCCGAATTGCTCAATGTTTGGAGCTCTCTTTGGCCGAGACCCCGAAAAACGAAGACCTCCTGATTGCCGCCTGGCATTTTTGGTCAAATGGTGTCAATGCCTTCCTTTTTGGTCACGGCCCAATGTCCCCCACTCTGGCCGATGTATACATGATTACCGGCCTTGATATTTCAGGATCCGTGCATCCCTGGGACTACAGAGGTTCCACAAGACAAACGGGGGTGAAGTCAGGGAGTGGATATAAAAATTATATTCAAAACCACATGTAAGATGGTCCTCTTGGTGAAGTTGAATATAGGGCCTTCTTGAATATGTGGCTGTGCAGGTTCATCTTCTGTGGTAAAGTCAATGAGCCTACTCTGAATCATATTGTAATGGCTACACAATTGGCTGGTGGTAAGCGCATTCCCCTTGGAAAATACCTCTCGGGCAATGGTATACCACATGCTTCATCAAATCGTCACCCAAATGTACACCGACGGAAGATAGCATGTGTCAATGGCCCCTGGTGGTTTGTACAGATGTGGCTGCAACTGCACATGCACCAGATCGTTGGTATTGACCTCAACACCCGGTTTTTTCCTTCATCCAACTATCATGAAGGGGAAGTTCAGGTCACCAGAGGATGCCACACATATGGAGAAGCTACTTCAACTGTTCCCATCAATCAGAATGTCAGCCAGCTCTTTGAGCTCTTCTTCAAAGGCTTCCCCAACCCTCTATGGCTTCCTTACTTGGACAATGATAATTTAACTCTCTTTTGTGAGTTCTCCTTTGAAGCTGGATGCCAAGATGGAAGATTTCTGGAAATCCTCAATATCCTCATCCATCCATGCATTCTGCCAGCTGAATTTAGTGGAGGGAGGTTAAACCACAGCACTTATGAATACTACTAGCCAAATATGATGGCTCGACAACTTGGATGTGGCCAGATGCCCCCAAGACTATTTCTGCATGAATTCCTCAAACCCAAAGAGGAAATCAAAGAACTTGCTCAAACCAGCAGGGTTTTTCAGTATGTATGTAGTCCAACTGTTTACACCTGGCCCTTCACACCTACAACAGTAGCTCACCCCACCTTCAACTCTTGGTGGCAAGAATTCCATGACCATATTTTCAGTGAACCTGTGCACTCATTTTGCATAGAACTGATGCCTGATTTTCAGCCAACTTCAGAGGTAACATGATTCTCCTTTCTTCCAAATCAGACATTTCCTCCTCTAACCACGATCTTGATTTTTTAGCCTTTTGCAGAATACAGTGTCTGCCCCTCGAGCCAGGGCAATTGCTTACAATGCAGTATGCCCAATCTCAGCACTAGGATTTAGATCCCCAACCTTGGCTCAACTGATGGCTAGGTATGCTACAACAGACCCAATTTTGTCCAGTATCACAGCTGACAAGAGGAAAGGCCTGTCTCTGATCGCACCTCCAATTGCCAAAAAAAGGAGAACTGTCAAGAAAGTTCTTATTGAGGTAGAATCTCCCCTTTCTTGATCACAAGATTATCCTTTACTGATAAATTTCGTCTTATACAACTTTCAGACCAGAACCCAGCAGCCTTCAGTTTCAGAACCTTTCAATGCTCCATCTACTGGTATGATTTTCATTACTCTTTCTTCAAAGATCAACACTGGCATTTACCCCTAATCTGGTATTTGTAGAAGAAACACTGGAAGATCATCCTGTGGATATCCCTGTCCCTCAACATATAAGTCCACCAAGGGCTGAGCCACCTGCCCAAGTAGAGATTTGATCTTCATCAGGGACTCAATCACCCCCTGCTCAGACAGAGACACCAACCTCACCAGAGATGACCTTTCCAATCCAGCAGAGTCTTCAAGTCCTTCAAGGGTTCAATCCCCAATTGGCCAGGCAGAAACCCCAACCTTAGCAGAGGTGACTCTATCTCCTCTCCAGCCAGAAGCTTCAGAATTACTAGAGACTGCACCAGCACCTTCTCACACAGAAGCCTCAGCTTTACCAAGAGCCCCTCCTTCACCTGTGGCTCTAGAAATCGCCCCTGAAACCGAACAAAACCCTGTTCCAGTTCAGGAAGTCAGGCATGAGGTAAACACTTGCATTTAACCCTATTATTTTCTTTATTTCCCAACACTCCTGACTCAGCAATGTTACTCTTTCAGGATCAAGCCCCGTCATCATCAAACCCGTTAATGGAGAATAATCCAACTGCCGAGACAAGGGAAGAAGGGACTCAAGCCTTGTCAGAGGAAGCACAAGAAAGGCTCAAGGAAATTTTTGCCTGGCTGCAGAGAGATGCTCGAGATCAAATCAGAGATCTCGATCATTTTGAGGAAATGCTTGGACCCATCAGCCAAGAACTCCCTGAGAACATCAAGACCTCACTTGAACCCATCTCTGGTTTGGATGTTCATTATGTAGCCATAAGACGAGCTCTGAGAAATGTGTCTTCCCGCCCAGCTGTTGAACAAAAGAAAGCCAAAGCTGAACGAGCCGTGAAGGGAGCACAATCTCAAATTGAGAATCACAAAGAGATGTTGGCCAATCTGCAAGCTGCTCGTGAACTGAAAATCGCCAGAAAGGCCGTACTGGAGGCAGAGCTGAAAAATTTATCAGCGGAAATAGAGGCTGATGACAAGAAGATAGCCGAACTTCCTGGACTGATAGGGAAGATCCAAGAGGAAGCAACATCGGCCATAGCTGAGGTGAATCAATGTGATGCAAAACTCACCATCCTGTCCAACGCCCAGAAAGATTATCAAGAACGGATGGAGAACATTCACCAAACGACATCGAACGCCTCCAATGCAATTGCAAAGTATTTGAACATCTAGCCGTACTGATCAATGTATAACCGAACTGGTCGTTCTTGCAACATTTGCCTCTTATAAATTTGCTTTCCCTTTTCTTGCGTGATCTTGACTGCCACGCTGAATGACCCATTCGGTAACCAGTAGTCAAGCAGTGCCATACCCGAACGACACCTTGACCGTAACTTAGCCGAGTCAGTCAACCGAATGCGACTCAGCCTTGAACTCCAAACGACCCGACGGCGGATTGGTCAAGGAAACCTCTCCACCTTCCAAGTTTCTTGGGATATGCGCCATGATCTAAAGCCACGACCTGAGGCCACGATCTGTTTCACCAGGCCTATAAATAAAACCGTAGGTGCCCCCAGCTCTTTAACAAGCCTTTAGTCTTCAAATCTTTACCAACCTCAAGCCTTTCTTCCCAATCGCCAACTCATCCCCAATATCCAATGGCGGGGAGCAACAACAGGCGTCACGCCGCCGACGAAGCAGAAGGGAGCCACGCCAGTTCGCGCCGGAGGCAATGATCACCATCTTTTTTCTTTACGATTCGTCTTTGATTTCCTTTCGTTTTTGACGATCATCTCTGTTTCAGGCTTATTCAATGGAATCCGTCTCCCGCGCCGGCCAATCAACATCTACTGGACGACTCGTCGGAGTTAGACCGCTACTCCCCCGTGCCCTACGGGGAACTTGATGCTCTCCGGTTCAAGGCGGAACTCGAGGTGGCCCAGCGCGAGCTGGAAGACGTCTCCAAGAAGGCTGGTATAGCCGAACTAGAGTGGAAGGACCAGCGCAAGCAGCTGCTGGTGACCATCAATGGTACGGCCTTGAAACTGCTCCCGATTTTTCCAATTTGGCTTCAGATATTAATTGCCATCACCTTGTACTTTGCAGCCCGCGACGCCGAGCTCAATCAGCTAAGAATGCTAGTGGAGCAATTGGCTGACAAGGTGAACGCCCGCGGAGATACGCCGGCGGAGCGCCTCGCCACGGTGGAACACCGCGTGGATGAAGTGGCCACCCACGGCATCCGCCTGGGCACCACTTTGGGCCTGGCCGCCATGGCAACGCACACCGACGTCGACTACTCCACCAGGCCGCGTGGCTTCCGGGGTGGCACACCAGAAGACATCGACGAGATTGAGGTCATTTTGGAGCGCCTCGACGGCCACGGCGACGCCATTGCCGAACTCACTCATCCCCAGTCTGTGCTAAACAGGCTCTTTGATTAGATTGTACTAGGGATGTTTGATTATCGGCAATAAATAAAGAACTTTTAATTCTCGTGCTTGTACTGATGATTTTTTCTGTGTTTGCATCTGTGAATCTTGTTTCTCCTTAAACGTATTCGGGAACTCGGTTGAGCCGAACACGCAAAAACAGAGGTCCCTTGGCGCAATACCCGCAGAAAATCCTTGATTCGGCAATCCATAAGCACTGTTCAAACGAAAACCCTTCGCATTCGGGAGGAAACCCTGCCGCTTGGTATTCCAATAATGCACGCTAGCCAGTCATCACTCCTAACGCACTCTCTCAGTCAATAAAATAGCCTGCTGAGATGACCTGCAAATCCACTCGCACACTCATCCTTCACTTCTCATCTTCTCCTCTGCTCTCAGAAGAAAAACCCACCAAGGCCATGGACAAAGGCAAGCAGCCCCAGGAGGACAGCATCCCAAAGAAACGCACGATTCGAGAGTGAGTTTCCCTTTCAACTTGCTCCGTGCTTCCTTATGTGATCTCGCGTTTTACCTCCTCTCTGCTTTTCACTTTCAGCCTTGATCTGCTTCCTGAGGAAATCATTGGGACCGAAGACATGCCTGAGTACATCTCCTCTGATTCTTCTCTTGAAGCAGAGAATGCCACGCCCGAGGAGAGAATCAGCCATCAACTGCGCTGTCGTGTTCGGCACCTGGAACATACCTCCGGGACATCACCGCTCGTTGCCAGGCCGAACGCGAGCGTCGCATGGCTTTGGAGGCACTAGTAGGAGGTAAAAATCTTCAGCTCCTTCTTGACTCCGTGCTCACACATGGATCTCTGCCTCTAACGACTATTCCTCTGTCCCAGATGTCTCTGACAGGTACAATAACCTGAAAGCGGCTTGGGACAACTTGGTGGAGGCAGCTAACCATGGTCATCCCACGGCTTCCAAGTTGCAGTCACAGTGGTCCTGGAACAACTGAAGAGGGAGCAGCTGAAGAAGCAAAGAAAAGATTGAATCATAGTTTTGCTTCTTACGCCAGGCCTTCTTCTTTCCACCTCCTCGTAGTCCTGATCACCAGGGTTGTTAGATGCAAACCTGCAAGAAGCATTTGTAATGTAGTTTCATGCTAAGGGCAATACATCTAAGTATTGGCCATTCCCTCTGTTTTGGGGATTTTTTGTTCTGAAGGCGGCCTCATTCTTGAGCGCCGGCTATTTCTGTATCAGATGCATGTAATCCCAATGCTTGCGGTCAGCGATCGATTTCAATACTAGGATAATACTTCTTCAAATATCTTCCATTTATTGCGGTTGAAAATTCTTCTCCTAGTAAAGTTTTCAACATGTAGGCATTACCGGGCACGCATCCGACTACCCGAAAGGGTCCTTCCCAGTTAGGGGACCATTGGCGGAATTCACTGTATTTGGTTCCAATCGGCAGTAACGCTTTCCAAACCAAATCTCCTTCTGCAAATTGCCTAACTTTTACTTTCTTGTTGTAATATTTGGCAACTCGCAGTTTGTTCTTTTCAATATTTTCCAGGGCCCTAAGACGGATCATGTGCAAATCTTCCAGCTCGTCCATCATTAAGCCACTGTAATCTTTGGAGCTTAAGTCCTTTTGCAAAACCACTCTCCTAGAATCTGATTGTACTTACCAAGGTAAAACCGCATGGTGTCCATAAACCAATTCATAAGGAGATGTTTTTGTAGCTCCATGAGGGGCCATTCGGTAAGCCCATAAAGCTTCAATGAGTACCGAATGCCACCTCCAAGGCTTCTGGTCGATCTTCTTTTGTATAAGCTTGATCATGATCTTATTAGAAGCCTCTGCCTGACCATTAGCCTGGGCATAATAGGGTGAAGAATTAAACAACTTGATCCCCATGCTTTCGGCAAACTCCCTGAACTCCAAGGACACGAACTGTGCTCCTTGATCAGTTGTGATTGTTTGAGGGATTCCAAACTGATAGATGATGTGTTCCTTAACAAACTCAACCATATTTTCTGATGCTACCTTCTTCAGTGGAATTGCCTCAACCCATTTGGTAAAGTAATCTGTTGCCAAAAGCACAAACTTATGCCCCTTGCTAGATGGTGGATTGATTTGGCCAATCAAGTCTATGCCCCAGCCCCTGAATGGCCATGGCTTGATGATGGGGTTTAACGCTGACGCAGGAACTCTCTGAATATTTCAAAACCTCTGCCAGTCTTGACATCCCTTGTAATACTCAAAGCAGTCCTCCAATATCGTCGGCCAAAAGCACCCAGCCTGCCTGATAACCCATTTCATACGGTAGGCCGATTGGTGTCCTCCGCATATCCCATCATGTACTTCACTCATCATCCTTTTAGCTTCTTCTAAACCCAGGCATCGTAGCAACACCCCATCTAATGATTTGTAAAACAAACTATCATCCAGAAGAACAAATTTTATGGCCTTGTACCTAAGCTTCTTAGAGACTTTTCGGGATGGATCCTTCAAATAGTCAACGATCTCTTTTCTCCAATCATCTTCTGCAAGATCTATTCCCAGCGCACATATCTCCGTGGCAAACGCTTTTTGATTCTCTTTAAAACCGGAAGTGCTCTGAGCCAATCTGTTTGCTTCTTCATTGTGTTCCCTAGGAATATGCTGTAGAATTACCAACGGAAAGCTCTTCAAGATTTCCCTGCATTCTTCGTAGTAACTCCTCAGCGCATCGCTTTTACATTCGTATTGGCCATTCAATTGCTTTATAACTAACTCTGAATCTCCATAAACCTTAACTGAAACAGCCCCGCCTTCTCTCAAATGTTGAAGCCCCCGCAGCAATGCCTCGTACTCAGCCTAATTGTTTGTAACAGTGGGCTGGATAGGGATAGCAAACTCAGACATCTCACCTCTGGGTGAAATTAATAGAATCCCTACTCCTCCACCTTTACCGCATGATGATCCATCAAAAAGCAAAGCCCAATGAGTAATTTCAAGCAAATCAATTGATGGATCGCGATGTTCAGTTATAAAATCGGCAATGATCTGACCTTTTATAGCTTTTGCCGATTCGAACTTCAATTCAAACTCAGATAAAGCCAAGATCCATTTGCCAATCCTGCCATTCAAAATTGGTGTAGATAACATATGTTTTATTAAATCGAACTTGGAGTATACAATGCATTCGGCATTTAACAAGTAGTGCCGAAATTTTGTACACGAGTAGTACACGCATAGGCACAGCTTCTCTGCAGCCGAATACCTGGTTTCAGGATCAAGTAATTTTCGGCTAAGGTACGCCACTACCCGCTACTTTCCTTCGAATTCTTGAATAAGGGCTGATCCAATGGTTTGGGTATCGGCCGCCACGTACAACTTGAAAGGCTTATCCAACTGCGGAGGGACCAGTACTGGTGGTTCCTTCATATATTGCTTGATCTCGTCAAAAGCCTCTTGTTGTTCGTCACCCCACGTGAACTTCTGATCTTTCTTAAGCTTCAGCAATGGAGAAAATGGCAAAACCTTTTGTGACAGATTTGAGATGAATCTCCTTACAAAATTAATCTTGCCGAGCAGCGATTGCAACTCCTTGAGATTAGTTGGAGGGACAACTTCATCAATGGCCTTCATGTTTTTCTTGCCAACTTCAATCCCCCCTTCGTGGACCAAGAATCCCAAGAACTCTCCAGCTCATACCCCAAAAGCGCATTTGTTTGGATTAATCTTCAAACCATGCTTCCAGTGCATTCCAAGGTTCTCTTTACGTCTTCCAAATGTGTGTCATGATTCAAAGACTTGATCATGATGTCATCAATGTAAATTTCAACAATTTTGCCGATCAATTCGTGGAAGATGTAATTCATGGCTCACTGATAAGTTGCACCGGCATTCTTCAACCCAAATGTCATGACTATCCATTCAAACGGGCCTACGTGACCAGGACACCTGAAGCCTATCTTTGATATGTCTTCTATTGCCATAAAAATCTGGTTGTATCCCGCATTACCATCCATGAAACTGATAACTTTGTGTCCAGCAGCGGCATCAACCAACAAATCGGCAACAGGCATGGGGTAACCATCCATAGGAGTAGCTCTGTTTAAATCCCTGAAATTTATGCAGACCCTCATCTTTCCATTCTTCTTGTAGATAGGGACAATATTAGACATCCACTCTGCATATCTGCATGGCCGAACGAAGTTTGCATCAAGTAATCTTTCAACTTCTTTCTTCACATCGGCCAATACATCATCTTTGTAAATTTTCCGGGGAGCTTGCTTGTATGGTTTGAAACCAGATTTGATTGGCAACTGATGCTCAACAATGGAACGGTCCAATCCAGGCATCTCCGAATAATCCCAAGCGAAGCAGTCTTTATATTCCTTAAGCAACTTGATCAATTCCCCCCTGAAGTCTGATTGCAAGTTTGCACTGATAAATGTCGGCCTTGGTTTATCACCGTCTCCAATGTCAACTTCTTATAATTTGTTGGCCGACATGAATCCTCGCCCCAACTTGCCATCAGTTCCATCCACGGGATTATCCATTAAAAACTGCTATAAGAGCCGACTGCTTGAATCGGCTGTTGATCGCTGCTGACGGGCTCAACAGGACCTTCTCCCTAGTCTTTTCCTGAGAAACAGTCAATACCCTGATATTCCCAGAAAGTTGGTTCCACATTTGCGACGCTCACTGAGTCATCTGCTTGGACGACCTCAATATCGTCATCCACTCATTGAATGAGCTGCTGATGCATGGTGGATGGGACACAGCAATTGGCGTGAATCCAGTCCCGCCCAAGCAGTAGGCTGTAGGCTCCTTTGCCCTCGATGACAAAGAAGGTTGTGAGCAATGTCTTGGACCCAATCATTAGATCCACGTGGACGCACCCCTTGGTATCCGAAGGATTCCCAGCGAAATCGTTCAGAATTATGCTAGTAGGTGTCAAGTTGCCAAGACCCATGCCAAGTTTCCTGAAAGTAGTGTATGGCATCACGTTGACTGCCGCCCCACCGTCGACAAACATCTTGGTCAACGGCTTGCCATTGACGTATCCTTTCAAGTACGACGGCCTCATGTGTCGATTTTTGGCCGGTTTGTCGAAGGTGGCTTGCTTGGCCAGCACCAGTTGCGCCATTAGTCCCCCAAGCTGTTCATCGTCCAGGGACGTTTCTTCCTGCACAACCTAATTAGCAGGAGCCATAAACTCATTCGGCAGAAAATATACCATACATGTCGGAGTCGAACGGTTTGATCCTTCAGGTTTGTCCTTCGGACGCCACACCTGTCTCGTCTGGATCCCCGCCTGCCTCAGTTCGCGGTTCCTCAAGCGCTGAACCCTCCTTTTTTGGCTCTTTCTTAAACCAGGCGGGCACCATTGCCCCTTTTGCCAGACGTACTCGTCCTCGTCTTCTTCCTGATCAGCCCATCTCAAATCAGCTTGCCTCTTCCTGGGGTGATCAATGATTTCAATTTTTTGACGCCGATCCTCATTGGGATGTATCCTTCCAATTCTTTCATGGACGGATCGGCGATTGGCAGTCTCCTGCCTATACTCTAAGTATCTATCGCTACACTCAGGGCAGTTTCTCAGCGTAGGAAGCTTCAACCCTTCGTTCCAGCAGTGCCTGAAGAAGGCGCACCCCCAATGCGCACGCTCCTGCTCGCGCGTGTACTGCTCCAGATCTCTCCTACGCGCTTCTTCTTCGGCCCTGTGTCTCTCCTCCTCATGCCTTCGTTTCTGGCAGCGCTCTTTCTCTAGCTAGCGCTGCCACTTGTTGAGAAGGATGTGCGTAGTCACCCTGGGTTTGGCCCTGGACGACTCCCCGATCTCGACATGGCTCTTGAGAACGCGAGGGGCTTCTCCATGAACCTGCTCCAAGGTCACTTGACGATCTGGGTCTACTGCTCCATCCTGCCTTGCCCTAGCTGAAGTCAAGACCTTAACCTTGCCCTTTTCCTCGGCAGTCACCATGTTGACAGAAAAGCTTATCATGTTTTGGGGAAAAGGGTGGTCGTCCAGTTTCATCTTGTTGTCAAACTTGAGATGACCCTCCTGGATAGCCTTCTGGATCCTCATTCTAAAGACCCTGCAGTCGTTGATGGAGTGAGAATTCCTGTCATGGAAGCCACAGTAACGCTTCTCTTTTACTCCATCAGGCCGAAGCATGGAATGCCCCTCAGGCAATTTGATTCGGCCTTCCTTCACCAGGAATTCAAACAGCTTATCAGCTTTAGTGACGTCAAAGTCGTATGTGCCTTTGGTCTGCTTGATCCAGCGCTGATTCATGGTCAACGATTCCTTCCCCCACACGATCTCAGCAGCAGCCACTTCCTGATCATCGTCAGAGTCCTCCATTTGATTGGCCTT
The DNA here is from genome assembly GCA_947561735.1 of Cenchrus americanus. Taxonomy (NCBI): domain Eukaryota; kingdom Viridiplantae; phylum Streptophyta; class Magnoliopsida; order Poales; family Poaceae; genus Cenchrus; species Cenchrus americanus. The sequence continues at coordinate 75,370,602 of OX387245.1, read as the reverse complement.
CACCAGGAACTGATTGTAGATATCAGCTACATCGTGTTGTTTGCTGAACCTAGTGTCTTTCTTAAAACAGTAGGCCTGGTTGCTCATCAATGACAGCTTTTGGGACAATTGACCCAAGTTATCGAACTCCATACCAAACAACTTTTCTCGTACGGCCGGCAGCATCCCTGCAACGGCCATGTCGGCCAACTGATCATCCTGCAGATTTAACGAAAAACACATGACTTTGATTTCCCTGAACCTCCAGAGGAACTCCAAGGGCGTTTCACTGTGTCTCTGCTTCAGAGTGGCGAGGTCGATGAGCTTCTTTTCCGTGCTACCGCCGAAGTAATGGGTGTGGAATTTTTGCTCTAGCTCCCTCCATGTGACAACTGATTGGGGAGGCAAAGATGAGAACCACTGGAACACTGGGCCCGTCAGTGACATGGGGAAGTACCTGACCCTGAACGCCTCTTCAGATGAGGCCTCTCCGAGCTGCATTAGATAGCGAGCAATGTGCTCCACCATGCTCGTGTCATCCTGCCTGGAAAACTTTGTAAATTCCGTCGGAGGTTTTACTCTTGGCGCCAGGATCACATTGTAATACCACTCCGGGAACGGAGGCGTGTAGGTAGGTCCCTGCATTTTAGTTTTGAGGCCGAATTGATTTTGCATCAAGTCGGCCATCTTCTGAGCCAGGATATCGTCCTCCTGTACGCCTGTAGCTGGGCTGTAGCCCGGATTCAGGAGAGCATCGATGGCACCATAGTTCATCACTTCGTGGTAGCCTCCACCGTACAAATTCTTCTGCGGTCTGTTGCTAGCTGGGGCAATCCTGTAGGCGGAAGCAAGTGGAACTCCGCACGAGCCAAATGCCAACTCCCCATACGTGGGCCGATATGGGTTCGGCCGTTGCATCGGTTGACCCGTGCCGCCCGTGAAGGTGGCCGGGTCGGCCGCCCTCCTCCGCGGCTCGCGGAGGGGGTTGAATCGGTTGACCTCCGGCGCCTTGTGGAGGAGGCCGGACGGCTTGGCTTCCAATGCTGCGGGGAGGAGGCCGGGCCGGCCCGGCTTCGCAATGGCGGCTGAGAACTGGACTCTCCAATCTCCACGCTGCCTCCCTGAAGGGGTGCTCGATTGAATACTTGCTCCATGCCCGGGCCGAAAACAGCCACCATCATCTGTTTGAATGCACCCAGGAAAGCTCTATGATGTCTGCTTAGCACGTTGTCCGCAGCGTCCCGAAACGCTTGCATGCATTCCTCCCTCTCCTGCAGAGTTGTAGCGTCACTTTCTCCTGGCAATAGAACCCTGGGCATCTCATTTTTGAGGTATGGGACGCCACTCCTGTTCTTTTTAAATGACATCAAGCACTTTTGTTGGAACTGATCCGTAGCATCCTTTAGCTGTTGCAACCGTTCCGGAGCGAGATCCTCGATGTTGACATCCATAATGTCACTGATGTCAGGCATCTTGATTTTCGCCTATTGGTCCCACCAGGTGTGCCAAAAAGTGTGTTGACGTAAAATCTACACCACACGCCAAGCACACAGCAAGCCGAAAAAAGCTAGCTTCACACGCGCAAAGATTCCAAGACGTGCCAGTCATTTTTTCCTGAAAATTAACAAAAGACAAAGTAGTTAAATTCCAAAGCTTGGAACTTGCCGGGTGGTACCAGACAGTTCCATATTTGTGGCTAGAAAGCCAAGTGAGATGACATATAGCTATAGAGAGCTATCTGCGAGCAAACTAGAAACCATTCGGGAGCTTTAATGCGCAAAAGATAACATAGCCGAATAGATGATGTAAGCGTGACGATAGATCAGTCTTTATCTGGATAAAGGTGCACGCGCGCAAAGCCATGACCGATCCTCGCGGTAAATAACATTAAACAATAAATGAAGTAAAAGCATGATCATAAATATACAATAATCAAGCATGCATAGCCCCAAAGCACTAGTCTACCGCATGTCTAGATACTTTAAGACCCGTCGGGCATGATATCAAACAAATCTATCCACCGCATGATACAACTTGTTTGAAATCAAACCACCGTCCACAAATAGATCTATCCACCGCATGATACAATCTAAATATGGAAAGCTAAAAGCATACAATATTTAAAGCATAACTTATGAACACGTTTTACTCATGAAAGTATAACCGAATACGGCTGAACAGCCGAATCGGGGTCCATGAAGAAGGAATTGTCGGGGACAGCCCTAGGGGTCCCCTTAAACAACGGGGAAATCCCCACTTAAAACCTGCAACGAAGCAGAACACGCTTAGCCTAACCATGCAGGTGCCTAACCATGCAGGAGACGACCCACGCCGCAGGGACCCCAACGGCCCATCAAGGCGGCCCCTTAGAAATCCCCTCGAGCAGGCTCCGCCTCGCTCGAGGACGCGCGTCCCCTCGGGCGGGGCTCCGCCCCGTTCGAGGGGCAGCACTTCCCTCGAGCGGGCTCCGCCCCGCCGAGGGCTTGCTCCCCCTCGAGCGGGTTCCGCCTCGCTCGAGGGGACGTCCCGCCCTCGGCCGGGGTCCGCCACGCCGAGGGCGCCCCTCACGCGTGCGCCGGCCCCCGTACACGGGCATTTAACGCCCGACACCGCGGGACGGCGCCATCATGTGCCCGGGCTCGCGCCCCGTGCCGCCGCACCAACTCCCCGGGGAGGAGCCCATCCCCACCACTGTGGGGAGGGACTGTGCAGCGCGGCCGGTGTCAGTCCCGTGACACCGCGCGCCTGCCCCTGTACGACTAACGCGCCGAGCCCTCGAAGGGGGGCCGGTTGCACCCTCGATTCACTTTCTTGTGACCCTACAGGGTTTGGTGGAGACGCTAGGCCGGTGAATCGCCATCCCTGCCACTGTAACAGCATGGCCGCTGTCCCCGCGTGTGCAGGCGCACGCCAGGCGCTGTAGCAACAACCCCAGCACTGTGGAGCGCGTTGGGAAGGGACGCCGTCTTACCTACTCCTGTGCCCCGTACAAGCCAACGTCAGCACCTCCCTCGAAGGCTATCAGAGGACGTCGCCACCATCTGCCGCCCTTCTACCCTCGAACCGCCACTGTTCGGGTACAAGGTAGGCCATCATGGCCAGATCGCTGCGAAGATCGTCCGGACGGCTGCCCACTCTACAGCATAGCACGTCGTGCTTCCCCACGTAGCTAGATAGCGCGGTGCGCATGTAATCCGCCTCCCCCTTGATCTATAAAAGGGGGGGCGAACCCCCAGCCGCGGGGGGAGACGAACGGAGCAACACACGAGACAGGAACACACCACACACCACGTACTCATTCTCCAACTCTCCCACAATATCTTCAGCCACTCTTCCAGGGACTTGGAAGCCAGGCTTCCTCTCCCGCCTCGCTTGTAGCAGCCCCACTACAGGCACCCCCGGTGCTAAGTAATATAGTGCCTCGAGCACACCTCTGCTGGACGTACGGCCCCCTCGGCCGGAACCAGGATAAAAACTCTGTGTCACTTGTTGCTTAGCATCGACCATTGAGGGATAGACCACGGCGCTATCTACTGGTTAGTGTCGGGACCATATTCAACACCGACAGTTGGTGCCCACCGTGGGGCAAGGCGAGCGCCTAAGGTCATTCCGTCAATTCCCTCCATGGTGATCCGCACTGAGTATCGTGGTACACGCTACTGGATGGGTAGCTCGGACCCCCTCCCAGCCGGGTTCGAAATCCGCTTCGGGGACCTGAATTTTCAGGCCACGGGGAACGGCTATCTCATGCGCCTCACCAATCGTGAGGAGCTCTGCGCGCCAGGCCAGGTCCGCTCTGGTCTCCGCCGCACGCACCGCCACGGCGCGGCGCCCGCGGGCACGGATGCCGCGGGTCCATCGACGTCGCGACGCCGCCGTCGCTCCGGGACGCGCGTTCGCGCCGGCGCGCGGTCCGAGCGGCGGCAGGCCGAGCGCGCCGCCGCCCGGCGCGGCGCGCCCACCGTCACGACGACCACCACCGCCCCTCGCGGGACCGCGCGCGGCTCTCGACCACGCATCCCCATCGGGCTGCGTGGCGCTACGTCGGCCTACAACGCCAACGTCAACACCACGATGCGCAGGGTTCCGCCCGGCCGCCACGTCTTCGTCGCCAGGGATCCCAGCGCCTCGGTGGCTGACGAGTCGTCCCTGGGCTCCATCGACGTGTTACCACCCGCCAACCGCCACGGGTACGCGGAGTGGGACTTCTCCGGCGTGCCGGACCCAGTCATGTTCAGACGTTTCCTCGACGCTACGGACTACTGGTTTGGCTGCTCCGACGACTCCAGCACCGGGAGCTACGACCCCGCGCGGAAGTGCTACGCCGTCATCACCAACGACCCGGCCAATGCAGCTGGCGCGGTGGGCGCTGGAGACGGGGAGATCACCCCTGCCCCAGGGATCGCCGCGCGCATGGCCGCGGGGCCAAGCGCTCCCCGCCGGGGCCGACGCCGACGCGCGCTGGCGGCCCAAGCCCGCGAGCTCGAGGCCAGGCCGGCGGAGGAATACGGACGGTGCGGCGCCGCTCCGCGCCTCAATGGTGGGGGAAGCCTCCGCGCGCGGCGAACGCGCACGGAGCCGGGCCGACAGTGCCGCGACCGCATCAACACCGTCCCCAACGTCGACAACGCGGACGCGCCCCCGCGGGCGAGCCAAAAACTCATCGCCGCCTCGACGCTGCTGCGGGCCATGCCGGCACCCTCGACACCCGAGGCTCGAGACCTGCACCGCGAGGTGCAAACTCTCATCGAGCAAGCGGCCGTCCAGCAGGCCGAGAGCTCGGCCTCGCGCATCCGCCAACAGGGAGATGCGCGGGGGCGATGAAGCTGCACCGGGAGGCGAACCCTCGGTGCACGCAGGGGGACCGACGGGGCAACCCGCCGACCAAGGGCGTACACCGGCCAAGGAGCGACTCCTTGACGCACGCAGGGCGCTGGATGGCGACGCCCGCAACGTCATCAACGCCAGGCGCACGAGCAGGGCGGACGCGCGAGCAGCAAGGGGCTACCACCCTCGACGGGGTGGACGCTACGACAGCGGCGAGGACCGCTCCCCGACGCCGGAGCCCCCAAGCACCCGTGTGTTCAGCCGGGAGATCCGCGCGGCGGCGTTCCCCCAACGCTTCCGCCAACCCTCGACCATCGTCAAGTACAACGGGGAGACGGACCCCCGCGTGTGGCTTAACGACTACCGCTTGGCTTGTCAGCTGGGCGGGGCCACCAGCGACGGGGTCATCATCGGCAACTTGCCCCTGCACCTCTGCGACGCGGCCCGGACATGGCTCGAGCACTTGCCCGCCAGCCAAATCCACAACTGGGACGACCTGGTCCGCACGTTTGTGGGCAACTTCCAGGGCACGTACGTGCGCCCCGGAAATTCCCCGGGACTCGCGCTCCCCGCACGCGAAGCCCGGCGAGTCGCTGCGGGACTTCATACGGTGCTTCTCCAAGCGCTGCACGGAGCTCCCAAGCGTGGCGCAGTCCGAGATCGTGCATGCCTTCCTCGAGGGCACCACGTGCCGGGACCTCGTGCGGGAGCTGGGGCGCAGCCCGCCTGCGGACTCCAACGAGCTGTTCGACATCGCCACCAGCTTCGCCTCCGGAGAAGAGGCCGTGGGGGCGATCTTCGACGGCAAGAAGGGCAAACGCTCGGAGGACGCGCCCGCGGAGGGCAGCAAGTCCAAGGAGCCCCACCGCAACGACAAGCGGGGCAAGAAGGGGAAGAAGCCGCGCCGCGAGGCGCGCGAGCAGGGGCGCGACGGCGGCAACGCCGAGGCCCTCGCTGTTGACCCGGCTCGACGGGGCCCTCGACCGGCCCCTCGAGGCCCGGGGGTGTTCGACGACATGCTGAAAAAGCCATGTCCTTACCACACTCTTGAGCAGTGCGATATGCTCAAGAAATTCTATGGTCGTGCCGCCGCGAAGGAGGCAGCGGCCAAGAAAGACGGAGGCGATGGCGACGCAGGCGGCTTCCCCGCCGTCGAAAATGTGTTCCTCATCTTTGGGGGCCAACCGTCGACATGTCGACCCGCCAGCGCAAGAAGGAGCGGCACGAGGTCCTTGCAGCGGAGAAGGCGCCCCCTTCCTTCCTCAATTGGTCGGAGGACGCCATCACCTTCAGCCGGGAGGACCACCCGAACCGTGTCCCCAACCCGGGCCAGTACCCACTGGTGGTCGACCCCATCATCGGGAACGCCCGGTTCTCGAAGGTCCTCATGGACGGAGGCAGCAGCCTGAACATCCTCTACGCGCATACGTTGCGCCTCATGGGGATCGGGTTGGACCAGCTGCGGCCCAGCACGAAGCCGTTCCACGGCCCAGCACGAAGCCGTTCCACGGCATCGCGCCCGGCAAGCAGGTCGAGCCCCTCGGGCATCGACCCGCCGCCTTGGTTTGGCACCCCGAAGAATTTCCGCAAGGAGACCCTCACCTTCGAGGTGGTGGGGTTCAAGGGGGCCTACCACGCTATACTTGGGCGACCCTGTTACGCCAAATTCATGGCGGTCCCCAATTATACTTACTTGAAGATGAAGATGCCGGGTCCTAACGGCGTCATCACCGTCGGCTCATCCATCGAGCACGCGTTCGACTGCGACGTCGAGTGCGTGGAGCACGCAGAGGCACTGGCGCTGGACGAAGCGTTGGTGAACACGCTGGAGAAGATGGTCAACGAGGACCTCGACTTCGCCGCCAAGCACGCCGGCACCTTCGAGGCTGCGGAGCAGACCAAGGGGGTCCCCCTCGACCCGTCAGCCCCCGAGGGCAAGGCGTTGAGGGTCAGCTCCACCCTCGACCCCAAATAGGAAGTGGTGCTCGTCGACTTCCTCCGCGCCAACGCCGACATCTTCGCGTGGAGCCCCTCGGATATGCCAGGCATCCCGAGGGAAGTCGCCGAGCACTCCCTTGACATCCTGCCAAACGCCCGCGCCGTGCAAAGAACGGCTGCGCCGCTTCGACGAGGAGCGGCGACGGGCGATCGGAGCGGAGCTGCGGAAGCTTCTCGAAACCGGATTCATCAAGGAGGTGTTCCACCCTACGTGGCTAGCAAACCCCGTGCTCGTAAAGAAAAAGAATGGGAAGTGGCGGATGTGTATAGACTACACTAGTCTTAATAAGCATGTCCTAAAGTTCCTTTTCCTTTGCCACGCATTGATCAAATCATTGACTCAACGGCTGGGTGTGAATAGCTTTGCTTCCTTGATGCTTACTCCGAATACCATCAAATAAAAATGAAGGAGTCCGACCAGCTCGCGACTTCGTTCATCACGCCGTTCGGGACGTTCTGCTACGTCACGATGCCGTTTGGCCTCAGAAATGCGGGTGCAACATATCAGCGTTGCATGCAGCACGTTTTTGGGGATCACATCGGGCGGACGGTCGAAGCATACGTAGACGACATCGTCGTAAAGACCAGGAAGGCGGACGACCTGGTTGGCGACCTTGGCGTCGCGTTCAACTGCCTACGGGCCAATGGGGTCAAATTAAACCCCGAAAAATGTGTCTTTGGAGTGCCGCGAGGCATGCTCCTGGGATACATTGTCTCCCAGCGGGGAATCGAGGCCAACCCTGAAAAGGTCGCGGCCCTCGAACGAATGGGTCCGATCCGGGACCTCAAGGGGGTGCAGAAGGTGCTGGGGTGCCTTGCCGCCTTGAGCCGCTTCATCTCGCGGCTCGGTGAGAAGGGCCTGCCCCTCTACCGCCTACTTAAGAAGCACGAGTGCTTCTCCTGGACCACCGAGGCCCAGGATGCGCTCGACAAGCTGAAGGCATCTCTAACGCACGCCCCGATCCTCACGCCGCCGCAAGACGGCGAGCCCCTGCAGCTCTACGTAGCCGCAACCACCCAGGTGGTCAGCGCCGTGATCGTCGTGGAGCGCACGGAGGAGGGGCACGCCCTACCTGTACAGCGGCCGGTCTACTACATCAGTGAGGTCCTGTCAGACACGAAGACGCGCTACCCCCAGGTCCAGAAGTTGCTGTACGCGGTAGTCCTTGCACGGCGCAAGCTCCGCCACTACTTCGAGGCCCACCCCGTCACGGTGGTTTCCTCCTTTCTGCTAGGAGAGATCATCCGCAACCCCGACGCCGCAGGCAGGATTGCCAAGTGGTCCGTGGAGCTGATGGGCGAGACGCTCGCCTACGCCCCGCGCAAGGCCATCAAGTCACAAATCCTGGCGGATTTCGTCGCTGAGTGGACGGATACGCAGCTGCCACCCCCGCAGATCCAAGCGGAGTGCTGGACTCTGTTCTTCGACGGCTCAGTGATGAAAACGGGGGCGGGCGCGGGCCTGCTTTTCGTGTCACCCCTCGGGGAACACATGCGGTACGCGGTGCGCCTTCACTTCCCCGCGTCCAACAATATGGCTGAATACGAGGCCCTCCTCTGTGGCCTCAAAATCGCCATTGAGTTGGGCGTCAAGCGCCTCGACGTGCGGGGGGACTCGCAGCTCGTGATCGATCAAGTCATGAAGAACGCAAGCTGCCACGACGACAAGATGGAGGCCTACTGCAAAGCCGTGCGAGCCCTCGAAGACAAGTTCTACGGCATCGAGCTCAACCATGTGCCCCGCCGGTACAACGAGGAAGCAGATGAGCTGGCCAAGATTGCGTCCGGGCGGATCACCGTTCCCCCGAACGTTTTCGCGCGCGACATCGCGCAACCCTCGGTCGCCTTCGAGCCCTACCCCTCGAGTCATGACGGACCCTCGGGGGCTCCCTCGAATCCAGCGGGTGCGGAACCCATGGACGAGGACCCCTCGAACGAGGCGTACGTGCTCTCCCTCCTCGAGGGGTACGGCTCCCACGGAGCCGACGCGATGGACATCGAGCCGGCTCCTGCCCAAGAGGACTGGCGCGAAAAATACATCGCCTGGATCGCTCGAGGGGAACTCCCCGCGGACCGGGCCGCGGCCAGACGCATCGCCAGGATGGCCAAGTCTTTTGCCCTCGTCGACGGCGAGCTGTACAAGCGTGCCGCCTCCGGCATCCTACAGCGGTGCGTGCCCATTCCCGAGGGGCGCGAGCTCCTACGGGACATTCACGCGGGGATCTGTGGCCACCACGCCGCGCCCCGCACCCTCGTCGGCAACGCGTTCCGCCAGGGCTTTTACTGGCCTACCGCGGTCACGGAAGCCAGCGAGATCGTGCGCACCTGCGAAGGGTGCCAATTCTACGCCCGCAAGTCCAACTTGCCCGCCCATGCCTTGCAAACCATCCCCGTGACATGGCCATTCGCCGTGTGGGGGCTGGACATCGTCGGGCCCCGCGGAAGGCGCCGGGGGCTTCACCCACCCCTGCGGTCGCGATCGACAAGTTCTCCAAGTGGGTGGAGGTGCGCCCCATCACGAATCTAAGGGCAGAGCAGGCGGTAACATTCTTCACCGACATCGTGTACCGCTTTGGAGTGCCAAACTCCATCATTACAGACAACGGGTCCCAGTTCACGGGCCAGAAGTTCTTGGAGTTCTGCGACAAATTCCACATCCGCGTGCATTGGACGGCTGTGGCACACCCACAGACCAATGGCCAAGTAGAGCGTGCCAACGGCATGATCCTACAGGGCCTTAAGCCCAGAATTTTCGACCAGTTGAACAAATCTGGACGAAAGTGGCTCCAAGAACTACCAGCGGTTGTATGGAGCCTAAGGACCACCCCGAGCAGAGCCACCGGGTTCACCCCGTTTTTCCTAGTCCATGGCGCGGAGGCCGTCCTCCCCACGGACTTAGAATACGGGTTGCCCAGGGTTCGAGGCTATGACGAGGATGCTAACCAGCGAGCCTGCGAGGACTCGCTGGACCAGCTGGATGAGGCACGCCTCGTAGCCTTAATGCATTCCGCAAGGTACCAACAGTCCCTAAGACGCTACCAAGCACGCAAGATACGTCGACGGGACTTCGGTGAAGGGGATTTGGTCCTAAGGCTGCGCCAAGACAACCGAGGGCGCCATAAACTATCGCCCCCATGGGAGGGACCCTACGTCGTGGTGAAGGTACTCAAGCCGGGCACGTACAAGCTGGCCAACGAGGACGGTGAAGAGCTCACCAACGCTTGGAACATCCAACAGCTACGTCGCTTCTACCCTTAGCTAGGATTTCCAAGTACTTTTGTTGTAAAAAACCGTACGACCAACGCCCCAGTTGGTAAACAACTATGTAAATGCTTCAAGTCTAATAAAAAGGGCAACTCGGCTTTCCCCTAAAACCCAAGTTACTCTCGGGGGCTACTGCGGGGGGCACCCCCCCCCCAAATGGTCCCATTTTTTGCGCAAAAATAAAAACAACTCACACGCGCTAAGTTCATTTCCTACTTCAACCTCGAGCAACGATTCGAACAGGGCGCAGGCGGCCCAGCGGGTGGAGCGTGCGAGCCAGAGATAGCCTACGCCGCGTGGATATGGCCCTTCTCTCTCGCCTCCAACCCAGCGGACCCCCAGTGAAAATAGAACTCCCCTAAGTAAAATCTACTCAGGAAGAAGGAGAAACAAAAAGGCGCAATAAGCAAAAACTTCATTTCGCATCATCAAATGTTTACGACTGGGATAACGTGCTTATTTACAAAGGCCCCATGGCCAGAATACTAATGCACGGACAAAAAAAAACGGGCCTAGCACCCAGCTGTTTCAGGCGGGAGGAGCAGCAGCGTCAGCGACGTCCGGGAAGAGGAACTCCTCGAAGGCCTCGGCGAGCGACCCGGCGGCATCGGCGGCGAGCGCATCCACATGTTCCATCGCCACCTCGTCCTCAACGCCCTCAGGAACGATGTAGCCTTCCGCCAGCGCTTCGAAGTTGACCTCGTAGTGGGACCGCACCACTCCGAGGGCCTTCTGGACGCCCAGATGCAGCGCCCGGCGCATCCGCTCGGTGACATGACCGCCAAGGGCGCGCAGCGGGCGGCCGCCGAGCCGCCGGCCTGAGCCTCGCCCTCCTCCACGGCACGGCAGGTCTCGAGGGCCGCATCATGCAGCCTCCCCGCGGCTCCGCTCGGAGGAGTTGTAGGAAGCCTGCAGCGCCTCGGCCCGCTCAGCTGCATGCCCCAGGGCGGTGCGCAAGCCTGGAACCGCCAAGACAGGAAGGAAATCAGGAAGGGGGAAGCGAGCCCTCTAACGAAAAACCAACCAAATAAGGAGTCAAACAGCAATTCACCTTCGACTTGTTTCCTCTCCGTCTCGAAGTCGCGGCGCACGGCCTCGACCATCAGCTCGAGGCGCTTGACAGTCTCGCCTTGCTCCGGAGGGCCAGCTCCTGATTGGCGTTGGTGATGCTGAGCACAAGCGCCTCGTTCTCGACCTTGGAGAACGCGGTGTTCCGCTCCTCCAGCGACTTCAGCGCCGCCTCACGAGCGACGCGCTCCCGCTCCAGCGCCGTCTGGGTGTCGACGAGGGCGGCCTGCTCCTGCTGGAGCCGCCCCTCGGCCCCTTGGCGGGCGGTGCGCTCTTGCGGAGGCCGCTCCTCGGCGGCGACGAGCGCCGCGGCCTTGGCGTCGTGGGCGGCCTTCAAGTCGTCGGCCTCCTTGGCCCGCCGCTCCCGCCCGCGCGCGCCGCTCCTCGGCCCCGGCGGCCGCCGCGCTTGCGCCCCCTCGAGCGACGGGTGAAGCTCCCGGCTCTCGCCGCGGACGTTGGCCACCTCCGCCTCCCGCCTGGCGGCCGCCGTCCGCGTCTTCTCCAAGTCCGAGCGCGCCCGCCACATCGCCTCATCACGATCAATGAGGGCTGCGCGCGACCCGCTCGAGGCTCGAGCGGCGCGCGCGGGTCCCCCTCGAGCTCTCCGGGAGCTCGTCGCGCCACGCCATGGCCCGTACGTCGGCCCGGCCGTCCGGCGTCCTGAGGGCGTCAGCGAGCGCGTCGAAAGCGCTGCAGCGCTCCCGGAGCTGGTGGACCTCGGCATTCACCTGGTCGAAGGCGTCGTACTTCTCGTGGGCGCGGCGCTCGAGCTCCTGGCACCCACAAAATCAAAACCCATAAGTGCTGCGACACGAGGGCAGCACACAAAAACGAAAGAAAGAAGAAAACGAGCAACTACGGCCTACCTGGAAGACGCGCCATGCAGGGCCGCCATGGACATGCAGCGCTTCGTTCAGCGCGCGGTTGAGCGTGGCGCCGTGGCTCCGGAGCTCGCCCCAGAGCTCCTGCTCCCCCCGGGCGTCAGCAAACGCGAGAGGATCGTCAGCAACCCCCTCCACCTGGGCGGAGCGGCCGGCGCGAGAGGACGAGGCCTCGGCGCCGTGTCCTCGGTCTCCCACTACCATGTGACCCTCGTGCCGCCTCACGAGGGCCCCCTCCTAGGGCTCGGGGGAACGCGTGGGGAAGCTAGCCCACTGGTCCCACCCGGGCGGCGGGGAGTCGTCCGAGACCTCCACCACCTCCACCCACAAATCGCCGGCGGGCGCCACTGCTCGTGCCGCCTCCACCGGCGCCTCCACTTGCGCCTCCATGGACGCAGCGCGCCGGTGCGGCGCCGCGGCCACCACCTCCCTCCGCGGCCCGCGCCACGGGCCGCGCCTCCGCGGCCGGCGGCCCTCCGCGGGGTGCACCTCCACCACGACCGCCACCGTGGCTCCGCGTCCCCGCAACGGCCGGCGCCGGCCACTCCTCGGCGACCGCCGACCGCGCCGCGGCGGGCCGATCCGCCGGCCGAGGCCTCGAAGCCTCGGTCGGACTCCGCGAGCTCTCGCCCGTCGCTGTGCTTGTCCCCGGCCGCGACGCCCTCGACGAGCGCCGCCGGGTGGGGATGGACGCGTCCGTCCTCAGCACCTTGGCCGGTGCGAGAGGAGGCACGGTTGGCACCACCCTGCGCAGGCACAAACAGAGGGTTTGAACACCTGATCGTCAACAAATCAAACCAAGCAAAGGATCGAACTCCATACCTCGAAGAGGAGAAGGCACGTTTCCTTTTCCTCGAGGCCTCAGCGGGTGAGGCCGGTGCAGCTGACGCGCCTGCCGCCGCGCCTCCTGAAGGCGCCACCGCGCGCGCAGGGCACGCTCGCCCCGCGTGCGGGCACGCCCGTCGTCGCGCCTCCCCGACGACGTAGCCACGCGCGCGGGCACACTCGCCCGCGCGCGCGCGCGCTCGCCCCACGTGCGGGCACGCTCGACGCGCGCACCGCACGTTTCCCCGGGTGCGCCTCCTCGGCGCGCGCCGGCGCGCCCGCGCGCGCGCGCCGCCCTCGATGTCGATTGTCGGCGGCGGGCGCCGTTGCGCCCGCCCTAGGCGATGCCGCCCTTGCCGCCGGCGCCGGCTCCGGCGACGGGGCGCGGGCCGCCACCTATCGAGGGGCCCTCCCCCGCGACCTCTTCCTCTTCGTCCTCCTCCGAGGACGAGTACTCCCTCGGTCCCCGGGGAGGAGAGCCCCGGCTCTTCGCGCCGCCGGCACTCCGCGCTCCGCCGGTCGCGGCGCGCTTGATGTCGCCTCGCGCGCTCCCTCTCGCGCGCCGCCCGCTCCCCGCTCCCGCCGCCGCCGCCGCCCGCCAAGCGCGCGGGAGTCGGGTGTGGGCGGAACGGACTTGGAGGCGGTAAAGCTCACCAGCTGCACACAGGAGCATCAAGGACGCGTCAGGAGGCAGAAGCAACACCAAGAACCAAAACAAAATCAAGAACCAAACTCACCAGCGGGCTGGTGGGGAGCATCTCGAGGTCCCATGGGGTCCGGCCCGCAGGCATCGGCACCCGGGTGTCGACGGCGCTCCGCGCCCGGGTGAGCGCATATGGCCGCTCGAGGGGCGTCGGGAGCATCCGCGACCTCGCCAGATCGACGGGGTTGGCCGCCTCTGTCATCTCGAAGATGCAGAGCGGCCTCTCCATCAGGGGCACGACCCGCCGGTGATGGAGGAAGGCGAGGACGCCCATCGCGGTCAGCCGATGCGCCGCCAAGCGCTGCAAGGCGGCCAGGACCGAGTCCTGCCGCCTCCGATGCTGGGGCGTGGACACCCCGTAGCCCCAGGAGTTAGGCTTCTCCTTGAACACCCGACCGGTGTAGGGGCGAGGCCGGGCTCGGCGTTGCGCAAGTAGAACCATCCCCGCTCCCAGCCGGTGTTGTTCGACGTCATGGTGCAGGGGATGTAGACGTTCTTGAATTGCCCCCGCAGGGCAAGCGACATCCCGCCGGCGCGCACCGCGCGGCGGGTCCTCGGCTCCGTCGTGGGCCGCGTGAAGAGCTCGCGCGCGAAAGGTGTACCCGCAGCTCCCAATTGACCGGGATCCCCGTGGTACCCTTCGCGACGCCCACGAACGTGGCCGCCGCAAAATCGCGTTGGGGGGCGAAGTTGTGCAACTCCACTTCGTAGTAGTGGCACATCGCCCGCATGAAGCGGCTCGCCGGCGCGTTGAAGCCGCGCTCGTGGTAGCGAATAAAGCTCACCACGTAGCCCTCCGCGGGTTGGGCGCACGGTCCCCCGCCGGCGGCACTATCCACTCCGCCGGGCGTCCATCCTCATTGGCCGCCGGTGGCGGCGGCGACCGCCGCCAAGGGCCAGCTGGGTCACCGACGACCTCCCCCAAGCATACGGGTCAAGGATCGTGAGAGGCTGAGGCGGCGCCATGAAGAAGGAAAAGGAAAGCGAGAGCGGAGGACAAGGAACGGAAGAAGAGCTCCAGTGGCGACACCGCGCGGTGGCAAAGGCGAGGCGAAGACGAAGGGGCAGGGGACTGAAATGGTGAGGCGTTAAGGTAAAAAGCCGCCGTCTCCCCCTCCCCTTAGATTTATAAGCCGCGGGCGAGTTCTCCGGGGCGGACGTCCCGCGAACATTAACTGCAGGGAATCTTCTCCTCACACCGACGGGCGGGCCCCACCACGACTGCAGTGGCCACATCACCGCAGGCGAGCCATCATCACGGCGAAGACCCGCAGGGACCGAGGCGAGCCGTCACGTCCGCCGCCACGCCGCCCACTACGCGCGCGCGCGCGGCCGCAGCGCCTAAAAAGGCGCGCCCGCGCTGCAAAACCGCAGCCTCGACTGCAAGGCACTTAATGCCCGGGTCCCTTGCCAAGCAAGCAGAACCCTCGAGCGGGGCAACCCCTGGCTCGAGACAAAGGCAGCCCTCGATGGGACATCGGCGTGAGAAGGCCGCCCGGGGCCTGCTTGAAGTAAAGCAGGCACCGCGGGCACCCATGCCACGCAAAACCCTTGAGCGGCACGGGCCCCTGGCTCGAAACAAAATCAGCCCTCGATGGGACATCGGCGTGAGAAGGCCGCCCGGGGCCTGCTTGAAGTAAAGCAGGCACCACGGGCACCCATGCCACGCAAAATCCTCGAGCGGCACGGGCCCCTGGCTCGAGACAAAATCAGCCCTCGATGGGACATCGGCGTGAGAAGGCCGCCCGGGGCCTGCTTGAAGTAAAGCAGGCACCGCGGGCACCCATGCCACGCAAAACCCTCGAGCGGCACGGGCCCCTGGCTCGAGACAAAATCAGCCCTTGATGGGACATCGGCGTGAGAAGGCCGCCCGGGGCCTGCTTGAAGTAAAGCAGGCACCGCGGGCACCCATGCCACGCAAAACCCTCGAGCGGCACGGGCCCTTGGCTCGAGGCAAAGCAGCCCTCGAAGGGATATCGGCGTGAGAAGGTCGCTCGGGGCTCGCTTGATGTAAAGCGGGCACCACGAGTACCCATGCCACGTAAAACCCTCGAGCGGCACGAGCCCCCGGCTCGAGACAATATCAACTCTCTAAAGAGGGCACGTGCATGAGAAGGTCGCCCAGGGCCTGCTTGAAGTAAAGCGGGCACCGCAAGCACCCATGCCGCGCTGTGCTACCAACCAGCGCCTCGAAGGCCGGCTCGCCCAGACCCCTCGACGGCCGCGAACGCAAAAGACGGGGCCGTCCAGGCGCGGTCCCGCACGGCCCTACTGATCAGAGGTTCGAAGCCTGACCCTCGATGGGTTCGAACAGGCGCCACAGATCGCGGAGTCAGGGACGACGAGGGCACGCGCATTCGAGTCGTTCCTCGAGCCCGTCGGTTCGAGGGTGCCCACATGTCGTGTTCGAGAGCCAGCGAGGGCAGCTAGCAGGGGGATCCCACCGAGGGAGAGCTTCCGCGCCCTCGGTCCCTATCGAACGGGACCGAGCCCCACCTAGCAAACCCACGCAAGCGCTTCCATGGACGTGTCTCCGGACCGCGCAGCCTACCCTTATCGAACGGGGCATGGACGTCCACTCGAACCACCCGCTAGCAGCTCGACGAGGAATCCGCAATCCGCGACCTGCCCGATGGGGGTTGCGGAAACCTCACCCTCCGTCCCGCGGAGGGACGGCGAGGGCGCATATGAAAACAAGTCGCAAAGCTCTACCCGATCGCCTCGAATGGGCCAAGGCTCGGGGGCTTGGCGCACGGCTACACCTCCTTGAAATTGCACCCACCGGAGACAGTGCCAGCAGCGCGTGCGCCACCGAAGCCGGCTGAGACACCGCCGATGCCGGTTGGAACACATGCCATGCCCTCTGACCATTTCTCGCGGTTAACCCCTGCAGGAGCACCCACACTCCTGCAGGGCTTCGGGGGCTAGACCCGCGGGTCCGCTGACACGGCCCCACGGAAAGCGTTCGCAGAACAAGGAGGGAAGAACGTCCTATCAGTAGGTTCCAGCATCTGCGGGAGCCTCAATGGCAAACCCACAGATGCTCGGGGGCTACTGTCGGGGACAGCCCTAGGGGTCCCCTTAAACAACGGGGAAATCCCCACTTAAAACCTGCAACGAAGCAGAACACGCTTAGCCTAACCATGCAGGTGCCTAACCATGCAGGAGACGGCCCACGCCGCAGGGACCCCAACGGCCCATCAAGGCGGCCCCCCTTAGAAATCCCCTCGAGCAGGCTCCGCCTCGCTCGAGGACGCGCGTCCCCTCGGGCGGGGCTCCGCCCCGTTCGAGGGGGCACTTCCCTCGAGCGGGCTCCGCCCCGCTCGAGGGCTTGCTCCCCCTCGAGCGGGTTCCGCCTCGCTCGAGGGTACGTCCCGCCCTCGGCGGGGGTCCGCCACGCTAGAGGGCGCCCCTCACGCATGCGCCGGCCCTCGTACACGGGCATTTAACGCCTTGACACCGGCGGGACGGCTCCATCATGCGCCCGGGGCTCGCGCCTCGGTGCCGCCGCACCAACTCCCCAGGGAGGAGCCCATCCCCACCAATGTGGGGAGGGACTGTGCAGCGCGGCCGGTGTCAGTCCCGTGACACCGCGCGCCTGCCCCTGTACGACTAACGCGCCGAGCCCTCGAAGGGGGGCCGGTTGCACCCTCGATTCACTTTCTTGTGACCCTACAGGGTTAGGTGGAGACGCTAGGCCGGTGAATCACCATCCCTGCCACTGTAACAGCATGGCCGCTGTCCCCGCGTGTGCAGGCGCACGCCAGGCGCTGTAGCAACAACCCCAGCACTGTGGAGCGCGTTGGGAAGGGACGCCGTCTTACCTACTCCTGTGCCCCGTACAAGCCAACGTCAGCACCTCCCTTGAAGCCTATCAGAGGACGTCGCCACCATCTGCCGCCCTTCTACCCTCGAACTGCCACTGTTCGGGTACAAGGTAGGCCATCATGGCCAGATCGCTGCGAAGATCATCCGGACGGCCGCCCACTCTACAGCATAGCACGTCGTGCTTCCCCACGTAGCTAGATAGCGCGGTGCGCATGTAATCCGCCTCCCCCTTGATCTATAAAAGGGGGGGGGCGAACCCCCAGCCGCGGGGGGAGACGAACGGAGCAACACACGAGACAGGAACACACCACACACCACGCACTCATTCTCCAACTCTCCCACAATATCTTCAGCCACTCTTCCAGGGACTTGGAAGCCAGGCTTCCTCTCCCGCCTCGCTTGTAGCAGCCCCACTACAGGCACCCCCGGTGCTAAGTAATATAGTGCCTCGAGCACACCTCTGCTGGACGTACGGCCCCCTCGGCCGGAACCAGGATAAAAACTCTGTGTCACTTGTTGCTTAGCATCGACCATTGAGGGATAGACCACGGCGCTATCTACTGGTTAGTGTCGGGACCATATTCAACACCGACAGGAATGAACATTACCAAACAAAATAAATCTATCAGATTGGATTGAAATCTAATCCACCGGATGACTAGCTCCAAAACAACCCAAAAACCTGCATCTACCGCATGATACCCAGCTCTTTCAAGATTTATACAAGATTTGGCAAGCTTGAACCCGCACCACCTGACAACCTAGATCGATTCGGTTTCGGCTATCAGGGAACATGTGATCCACGTGCTATTTAAACCAAGGGTACGAACTCGATTCGCATAAGGATCATCAAAAAGATAAAGCCGATCCAAACCAATCTAGATTGGGCAAAGAAGTGTTACATGAATTTAAACATAAAGTAAAAACTCAAAGCAACACAGGGTAACTTAATGAATCTATTGAATCTTGCCAAAATTCAGTAGAGCCGATAACTAGCTTCAAGATAGATCTTAGCCCACCGCATGGCTCATGATCTAACAAGAAACCCTCTTGAACCAAGCTTGAATCTACCGCATGACACTAAGCATGGTAACAAGACTACTTGCATCAGATCTAAATCCACCGCATGATACTAGACATGATACAAGGTTGCCGGTACTCACAGAGGTCGACGGATCGATGAACCCTCTCGAAGAACTCGACGACACGACAAAGGACTCAAGGGTTTGGCGTAAAGCCGGTTTGTATTGAGAATGTTTCGAATGGAAATACATAAATTCAGGGTCTATATTTATACCCTGTCATAGCATGACCTCGAATGGATTTGATACCTAATTTATCTCTAAATGCGATCGCTTATCCATCCATTCGCCCCTTTCCGTTCGGGCCACGTCACCACGCAATCCCGCAAAATCAGCACAACAGTTCTCTTGCCGAACGGAAGCAAATTGCCGACCGCTGACTCTTTTGCCGAATTCGTCTGAAGAAACCTTCCTTCTTCCGGACGGACTCCTCACCGCGTTGGACCCACAGGTCAGGCCCCTTACCAAATTTTGGTGTTAACACTTTTGTCTCGCTTGAGTAAACTCAATTTGGTCCAAGGATTGCCACGGTTGAGGCTTGAGAAAGAGTTGGTTTGTGCGCCGTGTAGGCATGCCAAGATGGTCGCCTCTTCTCACCCGCCTCTCACCGATGTGATGACTGAGCGTCCATGCGAGCTGCTCCATATGGACCTTGTTGGCCCAGCTCGTGTGCGATCTGCGGGTGGGAAGTGGTATGTCCTGGTTGTGGTGGACGACTATTCTCGGTATGCGTGGGTGTTCTTTCTCGAGGATAAGGGGGAGACGTTTGGTTTTGTTCGAGATCTAAACTTGAGGTTGAGGAACGAGAGGCACGGAGATGCCATACGAGCTATCCACAGTGATAATGGCTCGAAGTTCAGAAACTCTCGTTTTGAAACCTTTTGCCATGACTTGGGTCTTGAGCACCAGTTTTCGAGTCCGTATACGCCTCCCCAGAATGGTGTTGTGGAAAGGAAGAACCGGACCTTGTGCGAGATGGCTCGGACGATGCTTGATGAGCATAGGACTCCGAGGAGGTATTGGGCTGAGGCGGTGAATACCGCGTGCTATGTGTCAAACAGGATCTACCTCAGAGTGCACAAGAAGAAGACATGCTATGAGTTGATGCATGGTCGCACACCCAAGGTGAGTCACTTCCATGTCTTTGGTTGCAAGTGTTTCATTCTGAAGAAAGGTAGGAAGTTGGATAAGTTTGAGGCTAGGTCTGTCGATGGTATTTTCTTTGGTTGTGCATCTCATTCTGGAGCATATCGTGTGCTCAATCTTGAAACTAACCAAATCGTGGAGACTTGCGAGGTAACCTTCGACGAGACAGAGCCACATAGTCAGCTTGTCTTTGAGTGTGCAGGTGATAATGAGCTTGGCGAGGAGATTTTTCAGGAGGAGGAGCATGAACATGGACACGATGAGGATGGTGGTGCGGTGCCCCCGGCTGAACATATACCCACTACTTCGACTACGGTGATGGACGGACCCTCTACTACACCCACGACAACAAATCAAGAACGAGGAGAAGCTGATGTTGAGGGGGAGGTAGCATCGAGGCGAGAACCTCCTCGGCGAATACAAGTGGATCACCCAGCTAAGAGGATCATCTGCGACATGAATGAACGCACTACACGGTCGAGGGTTCGAAACAATTCCCATTTCGCTCATGCTGCATTTGTTGCTACTTTTGAGCCTAAAGACATTGGACACACATTATCTGATCACAATTGGGTTAATTCGATGCATGAGGAGTTGGAGAACTTTAATAGGAATCAGGTGTGGGAGTTGGTTGACCCTCCCCCAGGGTGTAAGCCAATTGGTACAAAATGGGTGTGGAAAAACAAAAAGGGAGAGAAAGGTGAAGTTGTGAGGAACAAGTCAAGACTTGTTGCTCAGTGGTTCAGTCAGAAGGAGGGGATTGACTACGAGGAGACCTTTGCTCCCGTAGCCCGT
Source organism: Cenchrus americanus (assembly GCA_947561735.1). Taxonomy (NCBI): domain Eukaryota; kingdom Viridiplantae; phylum Streptophyta; class Magnoliopsida; order Poales; family Poaceae; genus Cenchrus; species Cenchrus americanus. The sequence continues at coordinate 75,350,206 of OX387245.1, read as the reverse complement.
TTGGAGGCGATTAGGATCCTTCTAGCCTTTTCCGTGGCTAAAGGGTTCAAGTTGCACCAAATGGATGTGAAGAGTGCTTTTCTGAATGGTGTGTGGAGGAAGAAGTGTATGTGAGGCAGCCTCCGGGATTTGAGAGTGAGAGGTACCCCCACCGGGTGTACAAGTTGAGGAAGGCGCTGTATGGGTTGAAGCAGGCGCCTAGAGCTTGGTATGGCAGGTTGAGGGGGTTCTTGTTTGAGAGAGGTTTTGAGATGGGGAAGGTCGATCAGACCTTGTTTTTGCTGAGGCAGGGCAGAGATATCCTGATTGTGCACGTATACGTGGATGATATTGTCTTTGGTGGCTCGTCTAACTCTCTTGTTGCAGGGTTTGCAGATGATATGAGCAGGGAATTTGAGACGAGCATGATGGGCGAGTTGCAGTTCTTCCTCAGGCTACAAATCAAACAATCAAAGGAAGGAACATTTGTGCACCAGGCTAAGTACACCAAGGACATTGTGCGGAAGTTCAAGATGGAGGACTCCAAGGCCATGATGACGCCGATGAGTACGACTACAGCTCTTGATGCGGACGAGGAAGGTGAACATGTGGACCAGAAGGAGTACCAGAGCATGATCGGGTCACTCCTCTACTTGACGGTGATGAGGCCAGACATACAGTTCTCGGTGTGTCTGTGCGCTCGTTTTCAAGCGTCTCCGAGGACATCGCATCGGCAAGCGGTGAAGCGAATTTTCAAGTACTTGCGTCACACTCCCGACTTCGGCCTGTGGTACTTCGCGTCCTCTTCTTTGGCGCTTCATGGTTTTTCAGACGCGGATTTTGCCGGGTGTCGGTTGGATAGGAAGTCCACTTCTGGGACTTGCCAGTTTTTGGGTTCTTCTTTGGTGTCTTGGTCTTCCCGCAAACAATCGAGTGTTGCTCAATCCACTACCGAGGCCAAATATGTTGCCGCTGCTAGTTGTTGCTCTCAGCTCCTTTGGATCACCTACACCATGAGTGACTTTGGTGAGGAGTATACCCATGTCCCACTTCAATGTGATAGCACCAGTGCCATAAGCGTTGCAAAGAACCCAGTGCTCCATTCCAAAACCAAGCACATAGAAGTGAGGTATCATTTTCTGAGACACAACGTAGAGAAAGGAAAGATAGCTTTGATCCATGTACCCACACATGACCAACTAGCCGATATTTTCACCAAACCCCTAGATCAAGCAACTTTCACTCGTTTGCGGGGGGAACTTGGTGTGTGTTCGATTTCTTGAATTGGGTGTGTGGGAGCTCTCCTTGTAGCATATGTATAGCTTTCCTTTGTGCATTTCTTGCATTTGGCATGGCATATGTAACATGATGTATAGGCATCCTTGTATCTTAAATTGCATGCATTTTGTATCATATGCATTGGATAGGAAAAGCTTCTCTCATATACATTGTTCACCATGGAATGAGATATATGTCTTTGTGAGCTTGTTTGATATGCTATGGTTAGTTTGGCTTAGCTCTTGATGATCTTGATGAATAATCCATGGTTGATGGCTATGTTTTCGAAAAATGTCACATGTATGCTCTCTCATGTGTAAATGCCTTTATATGATCTTGACATGTTTTAGTGGCTTTGTTATGCTCACTTTGTGGTTGGATAGCTAGTTTATTGATCATATGGGGCCAAAGGCTCTTTTGCCATCATGAATGTTTATTCCTCTTGCTTTATCTTGTGGAGGAGCATATGTTCCTTTTTGTCGCAAAGACATTTCATGTACCATTTATCAATCTGAAAATGAAATGAAAAAATGCTTAGAAAATATGCTCCCATGTCATATGTGCTGAATTTAATTTGCTTTGGGTGCTAAACCGTTGCATGATGCCTACCAATGAGAAGTCTCATACATTGAAGTAGGCACATGACTCGGTGGCTTTGACATGACATGAGGTGCTTGTGGGTGTTTGTGATGGTCTTATGATTAGAATGGCTGTCCTAGCATGAAGTTTGTGTGGCTTTGCCATTTTGATATGCTTTGATCATGTTTAGGAGTTTGCTCATGAGAGGCAAGTTTTTCGCAAAATTGCCCAAATCCATCTTAGCTTCGTCCAATAGTTGTGAAACTTGGTGATCATGTAGTTGAGATCGATACGAAGCTGTAGAGTATCTAACTTGCTCATTTGGACATGTGTAGCATTCTTTGTTGAATTTTGTGTATTTGAGAAGCTCTAGGTTGAAATTTTTGCATTTTTGGCTTGATTCATGCATTGCCAACAAGGGGGGAGAAGTTTGAGCTTGAAATGGCTTGCTGGGTGCATTTAGAAGGTTTTCAGGTGGTTTCGAGCCATTTCTGGACTCTGTTGTGCACCGGTGTGACCGGTCAAGGTCACCGGTCTGACCGGTGTGAGTGCTGGTCCTGTGCACATCTTAGGCACCGGTCTGACCGGTGGTGATGACCGGTCTGACCGGTGTGAGCTGAAGTTGCTGCAGCTGCCCTGTTTTCAGCTAGTTTGCATGCCTTCGTCCAGGGGGAGGTGCATTGGTTCAAGGAGAGCTTGCATGTGTGCAGGGGGAGCTCTTTGTGGTTTTTCGAGCTCTGTTTCGGTGGTTTGCGCTCTTTGCTTGAGCCGTGTTTTGTCTCGGATGTGTCGAGCCGTTGCCCTTGCCTAAGGGGTCCGAGACTTGTCTTCTTCAAGTGATCTTGCTCTTTGCCTTTGGTTGGCTTTCGATCACTTGTTGGAGTTGCTTTTTGTTCATTTCTTTTCTTTTTCTTTTCTCTCTTGTTACTTTCGTGTGGGTGTTGTCAATGCACTCATCAAGGGGGAGATTGAGGACCATGTGTGGTTCGAGGACCGGTGGATGGTCGCTTCCTTGTGTGATGAGTGATTGACAACGTTGTGTGGACTGATTCTTGGCTAAGTATTGCAGGTGCAGGTTGCGGCTTGACTGGTGTTGGTGCAGGTGAAGAACAAACGCGAAAGGTCGTCGCCGGTGAGGCCTCCAGGTGTGGAGAAGACAAGTAGGCTTCGTTCGAGGGACCAGGTGGCCAGCGGGGTCAAGTGCGGGCTGCATGGTGGCATGAACAGCAAGATGAAGTCATGGACGGTTTCTTGGTTGAGCCTCAAAACCAAGGTCGAGCCGGGACTACGTGGGAGCCGAGTCATGAGTGGAGATTGGCGGAGGCTACACCGAGTTCGCGGGGTTTCCGGTGGTTCACCAGAAAACCACTGGGTTCCTTGGTTGATCCACAAAGCCAAGACCGAAGAACCGAAGACGGTCTTTGCGCCAGCGGTGCCGCACCGGTCGATCGGTGGGTACCGGTCTGACCGCTGAGGAGCACCGGTCTGACCGGTGTGCGATGACGCAGTCCCGAGACTTCGAAGCGGAGGACACGCGTCGGGATCACATGGCTTGCATCGAGGCTACGCAGGGTGCGGTCGCCGGGCATCCGTCCGATGGTGAAGACATGAAGACTTCCAAATCCGCCCTTGAGGGGCTTGTATCCCAAGTTATTAGGAAAGGGCATTTTAGACATTCGGTTGCCTCCATATAACCCAAGAGGTGAGAGGATGGCAGCCAACTCTTGGAACCCTAGCTCATTTGTTTTCCCATTTTCCTTCCTATTTTCCTTAGGTTTTCCATAGGACTAGCAAGAGAGCTTCATGGAGAGATCTTGTTGAGAGGGATGGATGATCGGGCGGCTTGCTAGACCTTGTATGAACCTTTGTTTCATGTATAGATGATTCGGCGTGGTTCCTCACAGTTTGGATGTGTTTTCCCTGGTTGTTCTTGGTGGTGATTTTCGGAGCCCTCTCTTGGTGATTTCTTTGGGTTGTTTTCGGGACCTTTCTCTTGGGGATTTGATGGGGGGAATTTGTGGGAATCCTTCGTGGTTCTTTGGGCTGTGATTCCCCTCCCAAATCCGTGAGTAAAGGTGCTCGATTTTGGGGTTTCTTGAGTCCTTGGGTTGGAAGTGCTCTTAGCGGGATTTCCTTGATTCCTCCTTTTTGGACGAGTTTTGGTGGGATTAAACTTGGTTATGCACTCCTCATGAGGTGTTCCTATATCCCCAAAGTCTTGTTCAAGTCCGTGGAGCGATTCGGGAGATCGAGGTTTGGATTTGGGGGAGTTGACCCGCGGGTGCTGTTCATCCCGAGCTGCCCAGGCTACACCGGTCTGACCGGTGCTCTTGACCGGTCTGACCGGTGCAACCCTCGGTGGGATTTTGCTCGGGTGAACGTCTTGGTGTGTTCGCTGTTGTCCCGTGGTGCTGCTGTTTTGAGTTTGGGTCGGTTTGGTGGTCAGTTGGCCGCCTTTGGTGCCTTGGGGGCTTTCGTGTCGTGATCGGTCTGACCGGTGTGTCTCACCGGTCAGACCGGTGTAGAGCCACTTAGTGAAAGTTGCTCAGTTTCACCAGAAGGGACCGGTCTGACAGGTGGTGCTCACCGGTCTGACCGGTGTGGGTCTGTAGACTCGAGGTTTGGTTTTCCGCTGTGTTCTCGAGTCGGAAGGTTGTGTGTTGGTTCCTAGGTCCAGTGGCACTCCAGTGGCTACGTGGGCTTGACCAACTTGGGTAGTGAGTCGGAGACGTGTGTTGGAAGCCGTGTTCATCTTGTTGGAGTTTCCATCTCTTTCGAGAAGAATTTTTATCGGCTCCCATTCACTCCCTCCCTCTCTGGTTCGTCGTATCGGTCCTTCAAGCATAAAAGACTGAACTTCATGCGAAGAGAACCTCCATCTTGGACGCGAGGATGACATCGTCAAAATCATGCAAGTGGAGGGGCCAAAGTGCATAATCACCTGAGGACCCACGGGAGCGAAGGGGCGACCGAACCAGGCCGAGATGGGCCTGGGCCGGTCGGCCCAGGCCGGCCGGCACAGTCCACCCCGGTAGTCGGTTCGGCCCCCCTTTCCTGGCACCCGAATGATCTTCAACCCTAAAACCCTGGAGGCGCCGCCATTCGACAGAGAGAGAGCCATTCGCACAAGGAGGCCATCCACAAGCTAGAGAGAGAGAGGAGGGAGATCAACCACCTCGAAGGAAGCACCCTCACGTGGAGAAGAAGGAAGACACCGTCGGAAGGGAAATGTAACACCCTAATTTTGCTAAAATTTGGCTTTATTAAAATTTGCTAGAAACCTTTAATTGCTTAAGGAATATAAGGTTGCTTTACTTTTCTTTTAGCCATTTAAAACTTTTCAAAAATAAAGTTAATGAATTATAGGAATTAATTGTTGCATTCATGCTGGTGCATTTCTTTTGCTCGCTGGAACTCAAATTCAATTTGAATTCTTTTGTTTGAATCCTTTTTCAATTAAACCCTTAAACTCCTACCCTACCCTTTTCCCTCTCCTACCCCAACCCATCTAAGCTAGCCAGCAGCCAGCAGCAGCAGCCCAACCCGCACAGCCGCGCTAGCCCAGCAGCCCAACCCGGCGCGGCAGCCGCGGCCCAATGCTTTAGCCGCCCGGCGGCCCAAAGACCCCGCCCCGCGCCCGGCTTGCGCGTGCGCCGCTCCGCCGGCCCGGGCCCGGCCTTCCGCCCAAGCCGCCGCCCCGTTTTCCCCGCCCTCGCGCGCCGCCACTGAGACTGACGACCGGGGCCCACCGGTCATCCCCTTTCTCGCAAAGGGATTGACTCGGACTCCGCCGCCGGCTCCGAGTCCGCCCCGAGTACACGTCCTCCGTGTGGCCCGCACGCCAAAGGCGGTTCCCCAGGCCTTTATAAGCCGCCCGCCGCCCTTGGGTCTCCTCCACCAGTGCCCCGACGCCAAGCTCGAGAGCCGCCTCAAACCCTAGCTCACCGCCACCGTGGAAGCCCCGCCGTCGCCGCTGTCTCATCACCGTGAGCCATCCAGGATCTGCGCAAGGAGGTAAGGAGCTGACCCGTGCTGTTAGTTGTTGAGCCCGGGCACCGCGACACCCTAGAAACCTCGCCGGACTTCGCCACCCTTGCCGAGCCGCGCCGCCGCGTCTCCGCCGCGACCACTGCCCTAGATTGCCTCGCCGCTTCGCGTGCTTCGCGTAGACGCAATCCGTGTCTCAATTCGTGGCCAGAAACCCTAGATTGTGAGGACCATGTGTGGTTCGAGGACCGGTGGATGGTCGCTTCCTTGTGTGATGAGTGATTGACAACGTTGTGTGGACTGATTCTTGGCTAAGTATTGCAGGTGCAGGTTGCGGCTTGACTCGTGTTGGTGCAGGTGAAGAACAAGCGTGAAAGGTCGTTGCCGGTGAGGCCTCCGTGTGTGGAAAAGACAAGTAGGCTTCGTTCGAGGGACCCGGTGGCCGGCGGGGGTCAAGTGCGGGCCGCATGGTGGCATGAACAAGAAGATGAAGTCGTGGACGGTTTCTTGGTAGAGCCTCAAAACCAAGGTCGAGCCGGGACTACGTGGGAGCCGAGTCATGAGTGGAGATTGGCGGAGGCTACACCGAGTTCGCGGGGTTTGCAGTGGTTCACCAGAAAACCACTGGGTTACTCGGTTGAGCCACAAAACCGAGGCCGAAGACTCGACGAGGAGGTGCGGCCACCCAGGCTGGTTCAACCGCCCAGGAGGGGCGGTCATACCACCTGGGGCCGGTCAGATCCCCCGGGCCGGTCTAACCGCCCTGAGGGGGCGGTCTGAGCGCCCTGGCCGCCGGCGCCGAGAAGCTTCGAAGCGGAGGACACGCATCGGGATCGCAAGGCTTGCGTCGAGGCTAAGCAGGTTGCGGTCGCCGGGCATCCGTCCGATGGTGAAGACATGAAGACTTCCAAATCCGCCCTTGAGGGCCATGTATCCCTAGTTATTAGTGAAGGGTAGTTTAGTCTTTTGGGTGCTCCATATATACTCATTGGATGGGTGGATGGCAGCCAACTCTTTGAACCCTAGCTCATTTGTTTTTCCATTTTCGTTCTCCATTTTCCTTAGGATTTTAGAGGACTAGCTTGAGATCTTCATGTGAGATCTAGAGAGAGGGATGGATGTTTGGGTGGCAAGCTAGACCTTGTACGAACCTTTCATGGCATGTATAGAAGGTTTGGCGTTGTTCATCATGGTGGTTTTCCCGTCTCTTTGGTGTTGATTTTCAGAGCTCTTTTTGGCGGCGTTTTGAGGATGATTTCTTGGGGTTTTTGGAGGGTGTCACGTATGAGGTTCTTGTGCCTCTTTGGCTGGTGACTTTGCCCCCAAATCCCCTTTGAATCGGACTCAATTTGGTGGTTTCTCGAGTTGGGCGAGTTCTTGACCTAGAGAAGCGATTTCTTCGATTCCTCTTGATTGTGAGCGTTTCGGGTCGATTCCTTTCAGGTAGATGTGGCCCAGGAGGTAACCCAGCTATTCCCGAAGTTTTGCTGCAATCCGTGGAGTGATTCGGGAGATCGGGTGCGAGGAAGTTGAGGTTTGACCCACGGGTTCGTTTTCTGGAAGGGGCGGTCTAACCGCCTACAGGGGGCGGTCTAACCGCCCTGGGTGTTTCCGGGTCAAAGTTTTGTTTCGCCGGATTTTCCTCTGTGAGTTTGTTCGCCTTGATCGGAGGAGTGTCCGGGTGAAATTTGGGGTCGTTCTCGTGCGGTTGCTAGGTGTTCTTGGTTGGAGTTCGTTGCTGGGGTACAGAGGTTAGACCGCCCCAGGTAGCCGGTCTAACCGCCCCTAGGCCCTTGGGTGAAGTTTTGGTTTTCGCCAAGATTTTCTTGTAGCTAGCATGGCCTTGACCGAGAGATCTTTGTTGGTGAAACCGGGTGAGTTTTGGTGCTCGGAAGAGGCGTTTCGGAGGTTTTCTTGGTTACCGTGTGGAGGCGGTCTAACCGCCCCCTATACCTCGTCTAACCGCCCCCTCTGGTTAGCCGGCTTTCGAGTTGTTTCCGCTGTCGTTGCTGCGTGTGTGTTGTGGTTGCTGGTAGAGTTTGTTCCTAGGACCAGTAGCACTCCAGTGGCTACGTGGTTTTGGCAAACGGGAGCTTGAAGTGCGGAGCGTGTGATTTTGGGGGTTCGACCGAGCTAGTTCATCTTGTCGGAGTTTCAATCTCCCTCGAGAAGAATTTTTATAGGCTCCCATTCACTCCCCCCCTCTCTGGTCGCCTAATCAGTCCTTCAAGTGGTATCAGAGCAGTTTCGGGTCTTTGTTGACTCTAACCAGTCTAAGATCCAAGGATGGCGTACCAGGAACGGGGTTCGGGTCCTCCACACTTCGATGGCAAGAACTACCAGATGTGGAGCAAGCGGATGGGTGCGTTCCTCCGCGGAAAGGGTCGGCCCTTCTTTGGGATGTCACGGTGGACACAGGCTATGTCCACCGATGGATTTCCTTGCTCCGGGGTCGAAGGACGCATTCGACGCCAATAATAAGGCGGTCGACTACTTGTTTCGTGCTTTGTGTCGGCCGAGTTCGATCGGGTGCACACCGAGCACTTGGCTTGTAGGATTTGGGCGGTGTTGAAGGAGGCTCATGTTGGGAACGCCCGTGTTCGAGCACGGATGTATGCGACCTACCGGGAGAGAGTACGAGAACTTCACTCATCTCCCTAGTGAGTCCATCGATGCCTTGTTTCGTAGGTTCACGGTGGTTGTGAACAACATGAGGGCCAATGTGGACGTGCTCCCGTACGATGATCATGATAGAGCGGTCAAGCTCTTACACTCTTTGGATCGTACGATTTGGGGCAGAAAGTTCGAGGCCATTGTCGAGTCGGAGTAGTATGACACTCTGACGGTGAACGAGCTGTTCTCGAAGCTCAAGTCGGCTGAGGTGGATAGGGGCATGACTGCCAAGCTCGAGGGACCGACTGATTCCCATAGTCTTGCCCTCGTGGTGGTTCCAAAGGAAAGGCTAACTCTAACCCATCCACCAGGATGTTCTCCTTTTCCTCTTTGATGTCTATGCCAGATGAGGAGTTTGATGACCTTGGAGAGGACGAGCTGGCGCTTTTGACGAGGCGGTTCGAGAGGCTGCACGAGAACCGCGTGAACATGAGGAGGAACACGAGGACGTGCTTCCAGTGCGGCAAGCCGGGACACTTCGTCGCCGACTGCCTAGAGAAGGCCGAGAACAAGGACAGCTACAAGCACAAGCCGAGGAAGGACGACAAGTACCGTTCGAGGCGCGACCACAAGAGCAAGCACAAGAACAAGTACAAGGACGAGCGAGGATCGAGGAAGAAGGAGAGCCGAGGCAAGGCCCGAGCGATGGTCGGAGCGAGCGACGTCGACTCCAGTTCCGCGTACTCCACCTCGAGCTCGAGCAGCAGTGAAGACAAAGACGATCGTCGCGAGAACAAGAAGTCGTCCAAGAACCTGAGCGGGCTGAGCTGCTTCGCGAGAGATGGCTTCTGCACCATGGCGCTGAGCTCCGGCAGCAAGAAGAGCACACGGAGCGACTCGGACTTCGAGTCCGACGACGAGGTGCGTGATGAACTTCCCTTCTTGCGCCAGAGAATGAGAGGCTTGGCTCTTTGCTTGATAACCGTGATGAAATGCTTAGAGAGGCCAAGAAACTGAGAAAAGAGCTTAGGGCTTCACTCGAGGATGCTAGGACTAGAGTGGCTGAGCTAGAGACACAGGTGCTTGATAGCAAGCTTGAGATTGATTCGCTTAAGGCTAGCCCTGTTGTTTCGGATGAGAATGATTGTGCTGCTTGCTCCATATTCCTTGCTGATCTTGCTCTGTTTAAGGAGAAACATGCCTCCAAGTGTGAGGAACTAGATGTGCTTAGGGTTGAAGTGGCTGAGCTGAAATCTAGACCTGCTTTGCTAGGTGCTTGCACTTCTTGCCCTGTTTTGCATGCTAAGATTGATGAGATGCATGCTTACACTAGTTCGCTTGAGGCTAAATTGAAGGAACCCATGCCTACATCATGCTCTACCTGTGAAATGCATGCATTGAAAAATTTGGAACTTGCACATTATGTTGATCGTTGAGGACCATGTGTGGTTCAAGGACCGGTGGATGGTCGCTTCCTTGTGTGATGAGTGATTGACAACGTTGTGTGGACTGATTCTTGGCTAAGTATTGCAGGTGCAGGTTGCGGCTTGACTCGTGTTGGTGCAGGTGAAGAACAAGCGCGAAAGGTCATCGCCGGTGAGGCCTCCGTGTGGGAGAAGACAAGTAGGCTTTGTTCGAGGGACCCGGTGGCCGGCGGGGGTCAAGTGCGGGCCGCATGGTGGCATGAACAAGAAGATGAAGTCGTGGACAGCTTTCTTGGTTGAGCCTCAAAACCAAGGTCGAGCCGGGACTACGTGGGAGCCAAGTCATGAGTGGAGATTGGCGGAGGCTACACCGAGTTCGCGGGGTTTCCGTGGTTCACCGTAAAACCACCGGGTTCCTTGGTTGATCCACAAAGCCAAGACCGGAGAACCGAAGACGGAGGTGCGGCGAAGCACCGGACCGGTCTGACCGGTGGGTCTGACCGGTCTGACCGGTGGGGACCGGTCTGACCGGTGAGGAGCACCGGTCCGACCGTGTGCGACGACGCAACCGAATCTTCGAAGCGGAGGACACGCGTCGGGATCGCATGGCTTGCGTCGAGGCTACGCAGGGTGCGGTCGCCGGCATCCGTCCGATGGTGAAGACATCAAGAATTCCAAATCCGCCCTTGAGGGGCTTGTATCCCTAGTTAGTAGAGAAGGGCATTTTAGACATTCGGTTGCCTCCATATAACCCAAGAGGTGAGAGGATGGAGCCAACTCTTGGAACCCTAGCTCATTAGTTTTCCTATTTTCCACCTATTTTCTCTTGGTTTTCCTTAGGACTAGCAAGAGAGCTTCACGGTGAGATCTTGTTGAGAGGGATGGATGATCGGGCGGCTTGCTAGACCTTGTACGAACCTTTGTTTCATGTATAGATGATTCGGCGTGGTTCCTCAAGGTTTGGATGTGTTTTCCCCGGTTGTTCTTGGTGGTGATTTTCCGAGCCCTCTCTTCGTGATTTCATTGGGTTATTTTCGGGGCCTTTCTCTTGGGGATTTGATGGGGGAAATTTGTGGGAACCCTTCGTGGTTCTTTGGGCTGTGATTCCCCTCCCAAATCCGTGAGTAAAGGTGCTCGATTTTGGGGTTTCTTGAGTTCTTGGGTTGGAAGTGCTTTCGGTGGGATTTCTTCGATTCCTCCTTTTTGGACGAGTTTTGGTGGGATTAAACTTGGCTATGGACTCCTCATGAGGTGCTCCTAATATCCCCAAAGTCTTGTTCAAGTCCGTGGAGCGATTCGAGAGATCGAGATTTGGATTTGGGGGAGTTGACCGCGGGTGCTTGTTCATCCCGAGTCGCCCGTGCTACACCGGTCTGACCGGTGCTCTTGACCGGTCTGACCGGTGCGAGCCCTTGTGGGTTTTTGCTCGGGTGAACATCTTGGTGTGTTTGTTGTTGTCCCGTGTTGCTGTTGTTTCGAGTTTGGGTTCGTTTGTTGGTCGGTTGGCCTGTTTGGTGCCTTGGGGGCTTTCAGGCTGCCATCGGTCTGACCGGTGTGTCTCACCGATCTGACCGGTGTAGAGCCACTTAGTGGAAGTTGCTCAGTTTCACCAGCAGGGACCGGTCTGACCGGTGGTGCTCACCGGTCTGACCGGTGTAGGTCTGTAGACTCGAGGTTTGGTTTTTCCGCTGCGTTTCTCGGGTCGGAAGGTTGCGTGTTGGTTCCTAGGTCCAGTGGCACTCCAGTGGCTACGTGGGCTTGACCAACCTTGGTAGTGAGTCAGAGATGTGTGTTGGAAGCCGCGTTCATCTTGTTGGAGTTTCCATCTCCTTCGAGAAGAATTTTTATCGGCTCCAATTCACTCCCCCCTCTCTGGTTCGCCGTATCGGTCCTTCAAGTGGTATCAGAGCCGGTTCGGGTCTTTGTTGACTCTAACCAGTCTAAGATCCAAGGATGGCGTACCAGGAACAGGGTACGGGTCCTCCACACTTCGATGGCAAGAACTACCAGATGTGGAGCAAGCGGATGGGTGCGTTCCTCCGCGGAAAGGGTCAGTTGCTTTGGGATGTCACGGTGGACACAGGCTATGTCCAGCCGATGGACTTCCTTGCTCCAGGATCGAGGGACAGATTCGATGCCAACAATAAGGCGGTCGACTACTTGTTTCGTGCTTTGTGTCAGCCTGAGTTCGATCGGGTGCACACCGAGCACTTGGCTTGTAGGATTTGGGCGGTGTTGAAGGAGGCTCATGTTGGGAACGCCCGGAGTTCGAGCACGGTTGTATGCGACCTACCGGAGAGAGTACGAGAACTTCACTCATCTCCCCGGTGAGTCCATCGATGCCTTGTTTCAGAGGTTCACGGTGGTGGTGAACAACATGAGGGCTAATGTGGACGTGCTCCCGTACGATGATCATGATAGAGCGGTCAAGCTCTTACACTCTTTGGATCGTACGATATGGGGCGGAAAGTTCGAGGCCATAGTCGAGTCGGAGACGTATGATACTCTGACGGTGAACGAGCTGTTCTCGAAGCTCAAGTCGGCTGAGGTGGATAGGGGCATGACTGCCAAGCTCGAGGGACCGACTGATTCCCATAGTCTTGCCCTCGTTGGTGGTTCGAAAGGAAAGGCTAACACTAATCCATCCACCAGGATGTTCTCTTTCTCCTCTTTGATGTCTATGCCAGATGAGGAGTTCGACGAGCTTGGAGAGGATGAGCTGGCGCTCCTGACGAGGCGGTTCGAGAGGCTGCATGAGAACCGAGTGAACATGAGGAGGAAGACGAGGACATGCTTCAAGTGCGGCAAGGCTGGACACTATTTCGCCGAGTGTCCGAAGGTGAACGACCCCGACAAGCACAAGTTCAAGGACAAGAAGAAGAAGTCCAAGATGAAGGATCATGGACATGGGAAGAAGACACGGTCTCGAGAGAAGATGAAGAGATCAAGCGACATCGAGTCTGATTCCGAGGACACGTCTTCAAGCTCGAGTGATGAAGACGAAAAGGATGAGAAGAAGAGGAGAAAGAAGAAGAACTTTGGCAAGTATCTCAACGGCCTTTGTGTGACGGGTCTAAGCCTCAAGGACGACTTCTGCGGCATGGCTCGCAGTTCGAGCAGCAAGAGAAGCCAGAGGGACGCCTCGGATTTGGATTCCGAGGATGAGGTATGTGATGAGCTCTCCTCTTTGCGCAAGGAGAATGAGGAGTTGGTTGACTTGCTTGATAATCGCGATCACATGCTTAGAGAGGCTAAGAAGCTTAGGAAGGAGCTTAGATCTTTGCTCGAGGATGCTAGGACTAGAGTGGCCGAGCTAGAAACACGGGTTCTTGATAGCAAGCTTGAAATTGATTCGCTCAAGGCTAGCCCCGTTGTTTCGATGAAAATGATTGTGCCCGATTGCTCGCTTTCCTAGCCGACTTGACCGATCTTAGGGAGAAGTATGCCTCCAAGTGTGAGGAACTAGATGTGCTTAGGGTTGAGTTGGCTGAGCTACAATCTAGACCCACTTTGCTTGGTGCTTGCACTTCTTGCCCTAGTTTGCATGAGAAAATTGCTGAGCTCCGTTCTCGCATTGTTTCACTTGAAGCTGATTTGAAAGTGCCTATTCCTACTTCTTGCTCTACATGTGAGTTGCATGCTATGAAGAATTTGGATCTTTGCAAAATGTGTTGGTCGCTTGCAAGATGAGAATGATAAGTTGCGTGAAGCGCTGAGTTGGTTGTCGAGTCAAGAACCTCAGCTTGGTATGATGATTGCTAGCTGTAAGCGTTTTGATGGTTGGGCTTTGGGATTGGATAAGGTTGGTGAGGGCAGTGGTGAGAGAGAAAGGAAATTTGGGGATGTTTCGGTTCCACCACAACCCACACCCAAATACAAGTTTGCATCCAAGCCAAACCAACCAAAAGAAAAACCGAGTGAGAAGGCAAGTGAAACGCCTAGTGAGAAACCAAGTGAGAAGCCTTGTGAAGAGCCTCATCCCAAGCCTAAGCCCAGATCGATCCGTTTCCATTGTGAGTTTTATGGAAAGGATGGTCACAAGAGAGCGTTTTGCTTCAAGAGGAAGCGTGAGGAGAGAATGGCGAAGGAGTGGGCTAACAAGGACAAGTACCACCCCTCCGATGGTGTACTTGAGCCTCGTGTGCAGTTGCCCAGGGCCAAGGCGAGTGTGAGGTCAGTTCGGGCTTGGGGAAAGAAGAAGGCTGCAGGTGGTGCTGCTGCCCAGGTCACACCGGTCAGACCGGTGTGGAGCACCGGTCAGACCGGTGCAAGCCTGGACAGGCAGCAGTTTGGGTTTCGAGCTCGTACAGGTGCGAGGTTTGTTTCTGGTGGTCGTGGTTCTGGTGGTTGGTCTGGAAAGTTTGCAGGAGGCCAGTTTGCTAGGCATTCTCCCCCTCAAGCTCACTACGGGGATGGGAGGAGTCATGGCTTTGAGAAGGAGAGGAGGGATGGTCCACGGGCTTTCTTTCGTGGTTTTGGTCCTCCTCCAGGCAGAGAGGGTTGGTTCCCTCATGGTGGTTACCGTAGTGGTGTTCGTGGAGGTAGCTATGGTAGGAAAGATGGTTTGGTTTGTGCTAACCCCACTTTTGAGCAAATGGCTAGGCACTGGTTTTACACATTTGGAACTAACCCCAGTGTTAAGTCATTTGCTCGCTCTCGCTCTTTGTTTTGAGTTGCAGGTGGATAGCCCGGAGAACATTTGGTTGATATCGGGGGGTGGTTCTTCGGCCTCATATCCCGGTGGTGACATAGAGGTACATCATTTTCGGGGATGGTGGACAAGGATGAGTGACTTGTGAAAAAATGATAAAGGTAAGTGAATTTGTGACCTTCAAGTGTGTGGCCTTGGTCAAGCCACTTGGTTCTTTTTGCTCTTTGCCCTATCTCATGTGTGTAAGGTGAGCTTTGTATGCTCTTTGGCCTTAATGCATGAGGTTAGGGGGAGCTTGTGAAGTTTGTGCTCCCTTGCTTTTTGACCGGTGGTGTCGAGCCCTTTTTGCCTCCCCTCGAGGAGCCGGTCGTTTGTGAGCTTGGTGTGTGGGAGCTCCTTTGTAGCATATGTATAGTTTTCCTTTGTGCATTTCTTGCATTTGGCATGGCATATGTAACATGATGTATAGGCATCCTTGTATCTTAGATTGCATGCATTTTGTATCATATGCATTGGTTAGGAAAAGCTTCTCTCATATACATTGTTCACCATGGAATGAGATATATGTCTTTGTGAGCTTGTTTGGTATGCTACGGTTAGTTTGGCTTAGCTCTTGATGATCTTGATGAATAATCCATGGTTGATAGCTATGCTTTTGAAAAATGTCAAATGTATGCTCTCTCATGTGTAAATGCCTTTACATGCTCTTGACATGTTTTTGTGGCCTTGCTATGCTTAATTTGTGGTTGGATAGCTAGTTTATTGATCATATGGGGCCAAAGGCTCATTTTCCATCATGAATGTTTAGCCCTCTTGATTTATCTTGTGGAGGAGCATAAGTTCCTTTTTGTCGCAAAGACATTTCATGTACCATTTACAAATCTGAAAATGAAATGAAAAATGCTTGGAAAATATGCTCCCATGTCATATGTGCTGAATTTAATTTGCTTTGGGTGCTAAACCGTTGCATGATGCCTACCAATGAGAAGACTCATAAATAGAAGTAGGCACATGGCTCGGTGGCTTTGACATGACATGAGGTGCTTGTGGGTGTTTGTGATGGTCTTATGATTAGAATGGCTGTCCTAGCATGAAGTTTGTGTGGCTGTGCCATTTTGATATGCTTTGATCATGTTTAGGACTTTGCTCATGAGAGGCAAGTTTTTCACAAAATTGCCAAAATCCTTCTTAGCTTCGTCCAATGGTTGTGAAACTTGGTGATCATGTAGTTGAGATCGATACGAAGCCGTAGAGTATCTAACTTGCTCATTTGGACATGTGTAGCATTCTTTGTTGAATTTTGTCTATTTGAGAAGCTCTAGGTTGAAAGTTTTGCATTTTTGGCTTGATTCGTGCATTGCCAACAAGGGGGAGAAGTTTGAGCTTGAAATGGCTTGGTGGATGCATTTAGAAGGTTTTCAGGTGGTTTCGAGCCATTTCTGGGCTCTATTGTACACCGGTCTGACCGGTGAAGAGCACCGGTCTGACCGGTGTGAGTGTTGGTCCTGTACATATGTTGGGCACCGGTCTGACCGGTGGTGATGACCGGTCTGACCGGTGTGAGCTGAAGTTGCTGCAGCTGCCCTGTTTCATGTGGTTTCTTGCATGCATTGGTTCAGGGGGAGTTTGCATGTGTGCAGGGGGAGCTCTTTGAGAATTTTCGAGCTTTGTTTCGGTGGTTTGTGCTCTTTGCTTGAACTTTTCTTTGTCTCGGATGTGTCGAGCCGTTGCCCTTGCCTAAGGGGTCCGAGACTTGTCTTCTTCAAGTGATCTTGCTCTTTGCCTTTGTTTGGCTTTCGATCGCTTGTTGGAGTTTCTTTTTGTTCGTTTCTTTTCTTTTTCTTTTCTCTCTTGTTACTTTTGTGTGGGTGTTGTCAATGCACTCATCAAGGGGGAGATTGAGGACCATGTGTGGTTCAAGGACCGGTGGATGGTCACTTCCTTGTGTGATGAGTGATTGACAACGTTGTGTGGACTGATTCTTGGCTAAGTATTGCAGGTGCAGGTTGCGGCTTGACTCGTGTTGGTGCAGGTGAAGAACAAGCGCGAAAGGTCGTCGCCGGTGAAGCCTCCAGGTGTGGAGAAGACAAGTAGGCTTTGTTCGAGGGACCCGGTGGCCACGCGGGGTCAAGTGCGGGCCGCATGGTGGCATGAACAAGAAGATGAAGTCGTGGACGGTTTCTTGGTTGAGCCTCAAAACCAAGGTCGAGCCGGGACTACGTGGGAGCCAAGTCATGAGTGGAGATTGGCGGAGGCTACACCGAGTTCGCGGGGTTTCCGGTGGTTCACCGTAAAACCACCGGGTTCCTTGGTTGATCCACAAAGCCAAGACCGGAGAACCGAAGACGGAGGTGCAGCGAAGCACCGCACCGGCTCGACCGGTGGGGGACCGGGCTCGACCGGTGAGGAGCACCGGTCTGACCGGTGTGCGACGACACAGTCCGAAATATTCGAAGCGGAGGACACGCGTCGGGATCGCATGGCTTGCGTCGAGGCTACGCAGGTGCGGTCGCCGGGCATCCGTCCGATGGTGAAGACATCAAGAATTCCAAATCCGCCCTTGAGGGGCTTGTATCCCTAGTTAGTAGAGAAGGGCATTTTAGACATTCGGTTGCCTCCATATAACCCAAGAGGTGAGAGGATGGCAGCCAACTCTTGGAACCCTAGCTCATTAGTTTTCCTATTTTCCACCTATTTTCTCTAGGTTTTCCTTAGGACTAGCAAGAGAGCTTCACGGTGAGATCTTGTTGAGAGGGATGGATGATCGGGCGGCTTGCTAGACCTTGTACGAACCTTTGTTTCATGTATAGATGATTCGGCGTGGTTCCTCAAGGTTTGGATGTGTTTTCCCCGGTTGTTCTTGGTGGAGATTTTCCGAGCCCTCTCTTCGTGATTTCTTTGGGTTATTTTCGGGGCCTTTCTCTTGGGGATTTGATGGGGGAAATTTGTGGGAACCCTTCGTGGTTCTTTGGGCTGTGATTCCCCTCCCAAATCCGTGAGTAAAGGTGCTCGATTTTGGGGTTTCTTGAGTTCTTGGGTTGGAAGTGCTTTCGGCAGGATTTCTCCGATTCCTCCTTTTTGGACGAGTTTTGGTGGGATTAAACTTGGCTATGGACTCCTCATGAGGTGCTCCTAATATCCCCAAAGTCTTGTTCAAGTTCGTGGAGCGATTCGAGAGATCGAGATTTGGATTTGGGGGAGTTGACTCGCGGGTGCTGTTCATCCCGAGCTGCCCAGGCTACACCGGTCTGACCGGTGCTCTTGACCGGTCTGACCGGTGCGAGCCCTTGTGGGTTTTTGCTCGGGTGAACGTCTTGGTGTGTTCGTTGTTGTCCCGTGTTGCTGTTGTTTCGAGTTTGGGTCCGTTTGGTGGTCGGTTGGCTCGTTTGGTGCCTTGGGGGCTTTCAGTCGCCATCGGTCCGACCGGTGTGTCTCACCGGTCTGACCGGTGTAGAGCCACTTAGTGGAAGTTGCTCAGTTTCACCGGCAGGGACCGGTCTGACCGGTGGTGCTCACCGGTCTGACCGGTGTAGGTCTGTAGACTCGAGGTTTGGTTTTTCCGCTGCGTTTCTCGGGTCGGAAGGTTGCGTGTTGGTTCCTAGGTCCAGTGGCACTCCAGTGGCTACGTGGGCTTGACCAACCTTGGTAGTGAGTCGGAGACGTGTGTTGGAAGCCGCGTTCATCTTGTTGGAGTTTCCATCTCCTTCGAGAAGAATTTTTATCGGCTCCCATTCACTCCCCCCCCCCTCTCTGGTTCGCCGTATCGGTCCTTCAATCGTTTGCAGGATGAGAATGATGACTTGAGGAAGTTGATGGGTTGGTTGTCTGGCCATGAGCCTCAGTTGAGGATGATGATTGAGGCCTTTAAGAGGCAAGATGGTGAGGGACTTGGGGCAAACAAGGTTGGTGAGGGAAGTGGAGAGAATATCCCGGAGCCACCAAAAACCCACCACAAAAATGATTTCCCTCCAAAACCCAACCATCTTAGGAACCGACTAGACACAACCCCGCCTCCACCTATATTTCCTACACCCACAAATGATCTCCATAGGCCTATCAAGTTTGTGAGCACTTCCGAGAAAGTGTTCTTTGGGAAAGTGAGTGAGAAGGCAAGTGAGGAGAAATCGGTGGAGGAGTTGAGTGGAGAGAAACCAAGCGAGCAGCCCCAATCCAAGCCAAAACCTAAGCTTGTGAGGTTCCGTTGTGGCCATTGTGGGAAAGAGGGTCACAAGGATGAGTTTTGCTTCAAGAGGAAGCGGGAAGAGAGGAAGGCAAAGGAGTGGGCGAACAAGGATAGGTACAACCCTTCCCATGGTGTACCTAAGCCTCGTATGCCACCGCCCGTGGGGTAAGGCCGTGGTGAGAAGTGTTCCGCATGGGGAGATGCGAGTTCCCGCAGCCGAGGAGCAGCTTCGGGAGGGGGCGGTCGACCGGCCCGGCTAGGCGGTCGAGCCGGCCCGGCCCGCAGGGGGGCGGTTAGACCGGCCCGGCTAGGCGGTTTAACCGCCCCCGCACTCGGGGCGGAGTGGTTTTCGAGGTGGTGAGTCGAGAGGTTTCGGTGTCCGGGAGGTGGATTTGCTGGTGGTTGGTTTGGAGAGACAACAGGTGGTCAGTTTGCTAGGCATTCTCCCCCTCGAGTTCACTACGGGGATGGGAGGAGTCGTAGCTTTGAGAAGGAGAGGAGGGACGTTCCACGAGTTGTCTTCCGTGGTTTTGGTCCTCCTCCAGGCAGTGAGGGGTGGTTTTCTCGGAGTGGTTACCGAGGTGGTGTTCGTGGTGGTAGTTATGGTAGGAAAGATGGCTTGATGTGTGCTAACCCCATTTTCAAGCAAATGGCTCGGCACTGGTTTTTCTCTTTTGGTACTAACCCCAGTGCTGAGTCGTTTGTTCGCTCACGTGCTTGTTTTTGAATTTCAGGTGGGAGACTTGAAGAACATTTGGTTGATTGACTCCGGTTGTTCGAGGCATATGACCGGAGATAGGGGGTGGTTCTCAAGTCTCGTCCCGGTGGTGACGAAGAGGTACATCACCTTTGGGGACAATGGGCGTGGGCGTGTGCTTTCGAAGGTGAGATAAAAGTGAGTGACAAGATCACTCGAGGCGTGTTGCTCTTGTTCAATCGCCGGGGTACAATTTGCTTTCCGTGTCCCGGTTGTTGGATGAGGGCTTTGAGGTGTTGTTTCGGCCGGTGGTTCTCGGATTGTGGACTCTCGAGGGGACCTTGTTTGTATGGTCGTTCCCGAGGGTCGGTGTTTCATGCTGATTTTTCTCGCCTTCGAGTGTGGAGCGTTGTTTCTTGGCCGGTTCTTCGAGTGAGTTGTGGAAGTGGCATAGGAAGTTGGGTCACTTGAGCTTTGACCTTTTGTCTCGCTTGAGTAAACTCAATTTGGTCCGAGGATTGCCACGGTTGAGGCTTGAGAAAGAGTTGGTTTGTGCTCCGTGTAGGCATGCCAAGATGGTGGCCTCTTCTCACCCGCCTCTCACCGATGTGATGACTGAGCGTCCATGCGAGCTGCTCCATATGGACCTTGTTGGCCTAGCTCGTGTGCGATCTGCGGGTGGGAAGTGGTATGTCCTTGTTGTGGTGGACAACTATTCTCGGTATGCGTGGGTGTTCTTTCTCGAGGATAAGGGGGAGACGTTTGGTTTTGTTCGAGATCTAGTCTTGAGGTTGAGGAACAAGAGGCACGGAGATGCCATACGAGCTATCCGCAGTGATAATGGCTCGGAATTCAGGAACTCTCGTTTTGAAACCTTTTGCCATGACTTGGGTCTTGAGCACCAGTTTTCGAGTCCGTATACACCTCCCCAGAATGGTGTTGTGTAAAGGAAGAACACGACCTTGTGCGAGATGGCTCGGACGATGCTTGATGAGCATAGGACTCTGAGGAGGTATTGGGCTGAGGCGGTGAATACCGCGTGCTATGTGTCGAACAGGATATACCTCAGAGTGCACAAGAAGAAGACATGCTATGAGTTGATGCATGGTCGCACACCCACGGTGAGTCACTTCCATGTCTTTGGTTGCAAGTGTTTCCTTCTGAAGAAAGGCAGGAAGTTGGATAAGTTTGAGGCTAGGTCTGTCGATGGCATTTTCTTTGGTTATGCATCTCATTCTAGAGCATATCGTGTGCTCAATCTTGAAACTAACCAAATCGTGGAGACTTGCGAGGTAACCTTCGACGAGATAGAGCCACGTAGTCAGCTTGTCTTTGAGTGTGCAGGTGATGATGAGCTTGGCGAGGAGATCTTTCAGGAGGAGGAGCATGAACATGGTGATGATGAAGATGGCGGTGCGGTGCCCCCGGCTGAACATGTACCCACTACTTCGACTACGATGATGGATGGACCCTCTGCTACACCTACGACGACAAATCAAGAACGAGGAGAAGCTGATGTTGAGGGGGAGGTAGCTTCGAGGCGAGAACCTCCCCGGCGAGTTCAAGTGGATCACCCAGCTTCGAGGATCATCGGCGACATGAATGAACGCACTACACGGTCGAGGATGATATGAGCAGGGAGTTCGAGATGAGCATGATGGGTGAGTTGCAGTTCTTCCTCGGGCTACAAATCAAGCAATCAAAGGAAGGAACATTTGTGCACCAGGCTAAGTACACCAAGGACATTGTGAGGAAGTTCAAGATGGAGGACTCCAAGGCTATGACGACGCCGATGAGTACGACTACGCTCTTGATGCGGACGAGGAAGGTGAACACATGGACCGGAAGGAGTACCGAGCATGATCGGGTCACTCCTCTACTTGACGGCGACGAGGCCGGACATACGGTTCTCGGTGTGTCCGTGCGCTCGTTTTCAAGCGTCTCCGAGGACTTCGCATCGGCAAGCGGTGAAGAGAATTTTCGTGTACTTGCGTCACACTCCCGACTTCGGCCTTTGGTACTCCGCGTCCTCTTCTTTGGCGCTTCATGGCTTTTCGTACGCGGATTTTGCCGGTGTCGGTTGGATAGGAAGTCCACTTCGGGACTTGCCGCTTTTGGGTTCCTCTTTGGTGTCTTGGTCTTCCCGCAAGCAGTCGAGTGTTGCTCAATCCATGACCGAGGCCGAGTATGTTGCCGCTGCTAGTTGTTGCTCTCAGCTCCTTTGGATCACCTACACCATGAGTGACTTTGGTGAGGAGTATACCCATGTCCCACTTCAATGTGATAGCACCAGTGCCATAAGCGTTGCAAAGAACCCAGTGCTCCATTCCAAAACCAAACACATATAAGTGAGGTATCATTTCCTGAGAGACAACGTAGAGAAAGGAAAGATAGCTTTGATCCATGTACCCACACATGACCAACTAGCCGATATTTTCACCAAACCCCTAGATCAAGCAACTTTCACTTGTTTGTGGGGGGAACTTGGTGTGTGTTTGATTTCTTGAGTTGGGTGTGTGGGAGCTCTCTTTTGCTGGTGGTGTCGAGCCCGTTTTGCCTCCCCTCGAGGAGCCGGCGGTTTGTGAGCTTTGTGTGTGAGAGCCCCTTTGTAGCATGTGTATAGCTTTCTTTTTTGCATTTCTTGCATTTGGCATGGCATATGTAACATGATGTATAGGCATCCTTGTATCTTAGAATGCATGCATTTTGTATCATATGCATTGGATAGGAAAAGCTTCTCCTATATACATTGTTCATCATGGGTTGCTATATATGTTCTTGTGAGCTTGTTTGGTATGCTACGGTTAGTTTGGCTTAGCTCTTGATGATCTTGATGAATGATACATGGTTGATGGCTAATTTTAGAAAAATGTCACATATATGCTCTCTCATGTGTAAATGTCTATATATGATCTTGACATGTTTTAGTGGCTTTGCTATGCTTAATTTGTGGTTGGAGAGCTAGTTTATTGATCATATGGGGCCAAAGGCTCATTTGCCATCATGAATGTTTAGCCCTCTTACTTAATCTTGTGGAGGGGCATAAGTTCCTTTTTGTCGCAAAGACATTTCATGTACCAATCATAAATCTGAAAATGAAATGAAAAATGCTTGGAAAATATGCTCCCATGTCATATGTGCTGAAATTAATTTGCTTTGGGTGCTAAACTGTTGCATGATGCCTACGAATGAGAAGTCTCATACATAGAAGTAGGCACATGGCTCGGTGGCTTTGACATGACATGAGGTGCTTTTGGGTGTTTATGATAGTCTTATGATTAGAATGGCTGTCCTAGCATGAAGTTTGAGTGGCTTTGCCATTTTGATATGTTTTGCTCATGTTTAGGTATTTGCTTATGAGAGAGTAACTTTTCGCAAAATTCCTCAAATCCTTTTTAGCCTTGTCCAATGGTTGTGAAACTTGGTGATCATGTAGTTAAGGTCATTACGAACCTGTCGAGTATCTAACTTGCTCATTTGGACTTGTGTAGCTCCTTGTGATGAATTTTGTATATTCGAGAAGCTATATGTTGTAAAGTTTCGCATTTTGCCTTGATTCATGCATTGTCAACAAGGGGGAGAAGTTTTTGCATGTTTTGGGCACCTGGGAGTGTTTGGAAGGTGTTCCAATTGTTTCGGGCAATTTTTGAGCAGTTTGGTGCAGGGCCGGTCTCTTGGGGCGGTCTAACCACCACCCAGGCGGTCAGATCAGGCAAAGGCGGTCTAACCGCCCTGTACAGGCGTTCTAACCGCCCGGCGCAGTGAGCGAGTTTTTTGCTCTTTGTTGCATTCCCTCGTTGCATTGTTGCATTTGTTCAGGGGGAGTGTGCTTTGGCTCAGGGGGAGCTTGCACTTGTGCAGGGGGAGCTCTTTGTGGTGTTCGAGCTCTGTTTCGGTGGTTTGCTCTCTTTGCTTGACCCATGTTTTGTCTCGGATGTGTAGAGCCGTTGCCCTTGCCTAAGGGGTCCGAGACTTGTCTTCTTCAAGTGATCTTGCTCTTTGCCTTTCTTTGGCTTTCGATCGCTTGTTGGAGTTTCTTTTTATTTGTTTCTTTTCTTTTCCTTTTCTCTTATGTTACTTCATGTGAGTGTGTTGTCAATGCACTCATCAAGGGGGAGATTGAGGACCATGTGTGGTTCGAGGACCGATGGATGGTCGCTTCCTTGTGTGATGAGTGATTGACAACGTTGTGTGGACTGATTCTTGGCTAAGTATTGTAGGTGCAGGTTGCGGCTTGACTCGTGTTGGTGCAGGTGAAGAACAAGCGCGAAAAGTCGTTGCCGGTGAGGCCTCCAGTTGTGGAGAAGACAAGTAGGCTTCGTTCGAGGGACCCGGTGGCCAGCGGGGTCAAGTGCGGGCCGCATGGTGGCATGAACAAGAAGATGAAGTCGTGGACGGTTTCTTGGTAGAGCCTCAAAACCAAGGTCGAGCCGGGACTACGTGGGAGCCGAGTCATGAGTGGAGATTGGCGGAGGCTACACCGAGTTCGCGGGGTTTGCGGTGGTTCACCGTAAAACCACTAGGTTACTCGGTTGAGCCACAAAACCGAGGCCGAAGACTCGACGAGGAGGTGTGGCCACCCGTGCCGGTTCAACCGCCCGGAGGGGGTGGTCATACCGCCCGGGGCCGGCCGGGGATCCCCCCGGGCCGGTCTAACCGGCCTGAGGGGGCGGTGCCGACCGCCCCGCCGCCGGCGCCGAGAAGCTTCGAAGCGGAGGACACGCGTCGGGATCGCAAGGCTTGCGTCGAGGCTAAGCAGGTTGCGGTCGCCGGGCATCCGTCCGATGGTGAAGACATGAAGACTTCCAAATCCGCCCTTGAGGGGCATGTATCCCTAGTTATTAGTGAAGGGTAGTTTAGTCTTTTGGGTGCTCCATATATACTCATTAGATGGGTGGATGGCAGCCAACTCTTTGAACCCTAGCTCATTTGTTTTTCCATTTTCGTTCTCCATTTTCCTTAGGATTTTAGAGGACTAGCTTGAGAGCTTCATGTGAGATCTAGAGAGAGGGATGGATGTTTGGGTGGCAAGCTAGACCTTGTACGAACCTTTCATGGCATGTATAGAAGGTTTGGCGTTGTTCATCATGGTGGTTTTCCCGTCTCTTTGGTGTTGATTTTCGGAGCTCTTTTTGGCGGCGTTTTGAGGACGATTTCTTGGGGTTTTTGGAGGGTGTCACGTATGAGGTTCTTGTGCCTCTTTGGCTGGTGACTTTGCCCCCAAATCCCCTTTGAATCGGACTCGATTTGGTGGTTTCTTGAGTTGGGCGAGTTCTTGACCAAGAGAAGCGATTTCTTCGATTCCTCTTGATTGTGAGCGTTTCGGGTCGATTCCTTTCAGGTAGAGGTTGCCCAGGAGGTAACCCAGCTATTCCCGAAGTTTTGCTGCAATCCGTGGAGCGATTCGGGAGATCGGGCGCGAGGAAGTTGAGGTTTGACCCGCGGGTTCGTTTTCTGGAAGGGGCGGTCTAACCGCCTACGGGGGCGGTCTAACCGCCCGGGTGTTTCCGGTCAAAGTTTTGTTTCGCCGGATTTTCCTCTCGTGAGTTTGTTCGCCTTGATCGGAGGAGTGTCCGGTGAAATTTGGGGTCGTTCTCGTGCGGTTTGCTAGGTGTTCTTGGTTGGAGTTCGTTGCTTGGGTATAGGAGGTTAGACCGCCCCCGTAGCCGGTCTAACCGCCCCTAGGCCCTTGGGTGAAGTTTTGGTTTTCGCCAAGATTTTCCGGTAGCTAGCATGGCCTTGACCGCAGATCTTTGTTGGTGAAATAGGGGTGAGTTTTGGTGCTCGGAAGAGGCGTTTCGAAGGTTTTCTTGGTTACCGTGTGGAGGCGGTCTAACCGCCCCCTATACCCGCCTAACCGCCCCCTCCGGTTAGCCGGCTTTCGAGTTGTTTCCGCCGTCGTTGTCGCGTGTGTGTTGTGGTTGCTGGTAGAGTTTGTTCCTAGGACCAGTAGCACTCCAGTGGCTACGTGGTTTTGGCAAACGGGAGGTTGAAGTGCGGAGCGTGTGATTTTGGGGGTTCGATCGAGCTAGTTCATCTTGTCGGAGTTTCAATCTCCCTCGAGAAGAATTTTTATCGGCTCCCATTCACTCCCCCCTCTCTGGTCGCCTAATCGGTCCTTCAGATTGGGGTCTCGCCGGTGAGCTCCGCCAACCCTCGTCGCCGGTCGCCGCCGTCGGCCGCCGCCCCGCCGATTGCTCGCGTCCCGCGCCATTGGATTCAGATCCGACGTGTCGGATCGAATCTCGCATCACTTAAACCCGCAGCCGTCAGAGCTGTCGGATCCAGATCCGATGGATCTGACCAACCTGGCCCGGAGTCAACTAGGTCAACCCGGCCTAATTCTACAATTTTGCGGAAAAGCCCTTATGTTTTCCGATATTCACAAATATACCCTTCCAACTTAGGAAGTTTCTTGCAGTTTAGTCCTTTTTCCTTGTTTTAGCTCAGGTTCTTTTCAAATCTTCATAGATTAGTCCTTGCACCTTCTTTAGGCCGTAACTTAGTCGTTTTAGCTCCGATTTTAGTGTTCTTTATGTCCACGCATTCGTCTCGAAGAGTAGATTAGTTTTATGCTACTGTTTAGATCTGTTTGATCTGTTTCGTGACTGTTTCTTATTTATTCTTATTGTATGCATTGTATGTGATGATTGTGGATCGTAGAGAGCGATTCGTTCGAGGGATTTGAAGATCAAGTCGTGCAAGAGTTTGAGCGGCAAGGTTTTGTTGAAGGCAAGTCTTCCTTGATGCATACCCGCTTGTCCTACGTAACATGCATTTAAATTCACTATCTTTACTTTTCCACTTGCATTAATTTGATGGGAACCTATTAAGGATCATGCCTATTCTTTTACTACCTTTACCTTGATACCGAGTCTATTAAATTAATCTTGTGGTAGCTATTGCTTAGCATGCTCAACTGGGATTGGTATTAATCATACATGGTTACTTTTATTATTCTATGTTCTGTTTATGTTCTTTACTTTACGAGTCCACTTTAATATGTTAATCGGAACATGGAGAACCACCCAAGAAAACAGTACAACCACAAGAACTAATGGGCAATGGTCTTGGCTGAATAATTAGGAACTTTAGCTTGGGATGGTCTTACCTGATAAGGACAAGGGATCGGCGGTACTGTGGGGTATAGACTCGCTCTAGCAGGGGGTTGGGTGAGTTATTCTTTTCATGGTGGGGTATCGACCTGCTAGGGGACTTTATACCTTGCTAACTGATCCGGACCTTGTGGGTCATAACTTGCTAGGGAACCTTTGTAAAGGCCATGTAGCGTCCCTATGCAATCACACCTCGGTAGTGTGGTATGGTGCCTTGCAAACACCGCAAGGTTGGGTCCAAAGTTCTTCGGAGCTTTTACGCTACTTGTGGGTAAAGATGTACAACCTCTGCAGAGTGTTAAACTAATCGATTAGCCGTGCTCACGGTCAAGAGCGGCCTGGACACTCACATGATTAAATTATGGAACTTTAATGTTTAATTGTTATTTTATTTCTTTATTTATGATGCTTATATCTTATTAATTGGGTTGGTATGAACTTACATCTTTTAGTAATCAGGTTGCTAATAAAACTTGACTCACTAAAATGCTAAACTGCTTGAACCTTAGCCATCCACCATATGGCCTTGCATGTTATGTTGTTCTCTCTTGCTGAGTACGTCATGTGCTCACGCTTGTTTATTCTCTTGCATCTACAATACCCAGATTGCTGCTCAGACTGGGAGAACTTTGAAGATATTCCAGGAGATTTCCAGGAGTTCTAGGTGTGCGTAGTCTTCAGTCAGCTACCTGTGGAGGCATTTTGTCCGCTGCGAGAACTCGTTATTTTAAGTTTCGATTAAGACTATGGTTTGTAATAACTCTTTATTCGTGTGGCACTGTTTTTGGTATTCATAATGTCTAAGTGTGTGTGTAACTTGATCCTGGCGCACACGTGATCTATGCATTCGGTTTTGCCTTTAAAACTGGGTGTGACAGGAAACCATGATCAATGGTGCTATGTCCAGCACTTTGATGGGGTAATATCCTTATTCGTCCATGGGTTGTAATCGATCTTGAGATGTAATCACACTTTGTCGGATTATCTATCTATCATCTTGTGTTGAATATACTTTAATGCTTAAGGTTAGCTACCATGCCGTAAAGGGAGTAAATGCCTCAATGCTTCCTTGGATCCATTCAATGCGCGGTGTCCATCATAGGTCTAGTCATGAATACCTTCGCGTAGTGACAGTACGAGAGGAGGGAAAGGGCGAAACTGTGGTCACAACCCCGATAGGTTAGATTGGTTTTCATGTCTTTAAGTGATTGCATGCTCTAGTATCATAGACCCGTGGGCGGGTGTCTTTTATCTTGATATCTTAATCATTCTCTCTAGTGTAGTTTAGTTGTTTTCTAGTTTAATCGTAGTTATACTTGAGTAGTTAGAGTGTGAAGGTAAATCGAACGCTTGTAATCCCCTTGCTCCGCGGATTGACAAGAACCTTGGGAATCCCGTGGTGAAAAAGGTGTGGGGTCCGTACACTTGCGAATCGTAGAGGGATGCGTCTTTTATCCGTCAACAAGCCCCTTTTTCTGGCGCCGTTGCCGGGGAGAAAGCTAGTTTACATCGTTTGGTTTGCTTCTAACTTAGTTTTATATTTTAATTTATCTTTTATTTCTTTTATCTAACATATATTATTTAGAAAAAAACGCTTTGTTTGTTTTTGTTTTGTTTTTATCTTATTGTCTAGATGGCGTTCGTCAATCAACCCGTGGAAGAACCGGAGAAATCATTAAGGGATTACACTAGCCCTCGATGTGAAGACATAAAAGTACAAGAGTCGGATACGAAGCTCGAAGCGACCGAGTATGAGATTAAATCCAAGATCATCGAGATGGTGGCGACAAACCCGTTTGAAGGGATGGTTACGGAGAACCCATATAGACACATAAGGAATTTCACGACGATATGCAACACGGTGCGTCAAGGAGTCCCTGATGAATGGTTCAAATGGAATCTCTTTCCCTACTCACTTGCTAGCAATGCAAAGACATGGTACTCGTTTGCGTCCTTTGAAGTTGAAGACAATTGGAACAAGTTGACAAAGAAGTTTTGCGAGAAGTTCTTTCCAATTAGCACGGTTCAACATCTAAGGAGGCAAGTGATCAATTTCATGCAAGGAGAAGAGGAAGGGATAGACCAAGCCTGGGATAGGTTTAATGGGTTGATCGAACAAGGACCAAGACTCGGCTTCTCCGGTGACGTACTCTTGCATACATTTTTCTTTTCCCTAACCCCTAGTTGCATGCAACACATCGAAATGTGTGCAGGTGGGGATCTCATGGAGAAAACACTCACGGAAGCCGCTCAACTTCTACAAAAAATTAGTAAAGCGGCTGCCATGCAAAGAGATTGGGAAACAAGACTTGTGGAAGAGCCGGAATATAATTCGAGGAAGAAGAAGTGTGCTGAATTTTCTAAAGAGGAAACCCCGGAAGTCACAAAAGAGGAACCAATCACGGAAAAGCTTGAACAAGAACACATCAAGTCAAGAACTACCCCGAGCGTTGACTTCGCTGTACCAAATGAGACAAACAAGAGAAGCATGTCAAGCATGAAGCCACTAAGGGAGTTCGAACCAATGGATTGGTTTCCGATCGATTACGGAGAAGTATTCGACAAGAGAAGACCATTCCCTAATCAAAAGGGAATGGCAAGAGCATTGGAAGTGGATTTCCCACCGGAAAGGAAAGCGGAAGAATCATACGACCTTGAAAGCACCGGTGAGATTTTCCAAAAACTCTTTGGAGATGACATAGTGGATCCGGAACACATAGCCGAGGTGAAGAGAATCATGGGGATCAAGCCCGAAGCATCACCATACGCTCGCCTCGCCGAAGTCTACGCGATAGGATCCGAAGAAGAAGAGAAGATGACACCACACTTGAGTTGTGAGATCAACAGAGTTCAATGTAAAGCTTTATGCGACATCGGAGCACAAGTAAGTGTCCTATCTTCTAAAATTTATGATAAAGTTCAAGACCACAACTTAGACTTGGCTCCAACATCAACGAAATTAATTATGGGAGATGGTAGAACTATCAAACCTCTAGGTATTGCTTGCAACATGAATGTAAAAATCTCTAAAAATTGTATACCAATCGATTTCTTTGTTATTGATGCTTACCATAGTAATCATGATCACATAATCCTAGGTATGCCCTTTCTTAAGTTGGTTGATGCCGTGTTAGATGCCGGAGAAGGCAAAGTAACAATGAACCTTAATGGAAAAAAGTACACATATAACTTTCTTCGTGCTTCTAAACACCTTACACCCTTTCCTCCCGAAGATGAAGAAGTAGAAGAGATAGATAGCATTTGTTTTGTTGAAACCCTTAGAGACCCGCTGCAAAGAGCGATGGAAAATCAAATTAGTGATCAACAAGATGAAGAACTAGAAGAAGCAACAAAAGGTTTGGAGCCACATGATGGAAGCGTGGAGGAAGGAAAATTCAAAGACATAGGAGAAATAAAACCCGAGGAGCCACATGCGCCCGAGGTAGACCTTAAACCTTTGCCCAAAGGATTAAAGTATGAATTTTTGGGCCCAGACAAGACTTATCTAGTCATCGTGAGCGACGAGTTGAGTCCCGAAGAAAATGAGAAGTTGCTGATTTTAATGAAAAAACATAGGAAGGTGATTGGATATTCGATTAATGATCTCAAAGGTATTAGCCCAGCCTTTTGCACTCGTCGAATACCAATGGAAGACCAATGTAAGCCCATAGTGGACCACCAAAGGAGGCTAACTCATGCCATGCGTGAGGTAGTAAAGAAAGAGGTCATCAAGTTACTTGATGCCGAAATCATCTACCCGATTCCGCATAGCGAATGGGTGAGCCCGGTACATTGTGTACCAAAGAAAGGAGGTTTGACCGTGGTGAAGAATGAGAAGAATGAATTGATACCACAAAGAACTGTGACCGGGTGGCGGATATGCATTGATTATCGTAAGCTTAACAAAGCGACGAAGAAAGATCACTTCCCCCTACCGTTCATCGACGAGATGCTTGAGAGATTAGCAAACCACGCTTATTTTTGCTTTCTCGATGGGTACTCGGGGTTCATGCAAATTCCCATTCACCCGTACGATCAACACAAAACAATGTTTACATGCCCTTACAGAACGTTTGCATATAGAAGGATGCCCTTCGGTCTATGCAATGCTCCGACCTCTTTTCAACGTTGCATGATGGCTGTATTTTCGGAATTCATTGAAGAAATTGTCGAGGTGTTCATGGATGATTTTTCTGTTTATGGGAAGACATTCATGGATTGCTTGGCAAACTTGGAAAAGGTCCTCACGAGGTGTGCGGAGGTAGACTTGGTGTTAAATTGGGAAAAGTGCCACTTCATGGTTAGGCAAGGCATAATGCTCGGACATGTTATATCCTAGAGAGGTATTGATGTGGACAAGGCTAAGGTAGAGACGGTTGAGCAACTCCCACCTCCGACGGATGTTAAGTCCTTAAGGAGCTTTCTAGGCCATGCCGGATTCTACAGAAGATTTATTAAGGAGTTCTCAAAGATCACTAAGCCTTTAACGCATCTTCTTCAAAAGGATGTGGCATTCGACTTTGATGAGAAGTGCCTAGCGTCATTCCGGACCTTGAAAAGTGCATTGTTGAGTGCTCCCATCATTCAACCTCCGTATTGGAGCCAACCTTTCGAGATCATGTGTGACGCAAGTGACTACGCCGTAGGCACGGTTTTGGGTCAAAGAAAGGAAGGTCGAGTTCACGCCGTTTACTATGCTAGCAAAACTCTTAGTGGGGCGCAATTAAATTATGCCACTACGGAAAAAGAGTTACTAGCAGTGGTATTCGCTTTCGAAAAATTCAGATCTTACATCGTGAACCCGAAGGTCATTGTTTACACCGATCACGCAGCCATCAAGTATCTCTTGGATAAGAAGGAAGCTAAACCACGTTTGATTCGTTGGATCCTTCTTCTCTAAGAATTTGATGTTGAAATTCAGGATAAAAAGGGGGTGGAAAATGTTGTGGCCAATTATTTGTCTAGGATGAATCATGGACAAGATGATAAAGAGCCCATAGAAGATAAGATGAGAGATGACCACCTCTATCGACTGCTCGATAAAGATACTTGGATGATCGATATCATTCGAGCGATTTGGAAGATGCCTCTCGATCATCTAGATAAAAACTCTCAAAAGAAGATAATCTCCGAAAGTAGAAAGTACTTTTGGGATTCACCATACCTCTTCAAACTTGGCAATGATGGAGTGATGAGAAGATGTGTGCCAAGAGAAGAAAGGGTCGAGATTTTGAGAAAGTGCCACTCGGCGGAGTACGGTGGGCACTATAGCCATTTTCGAACCCAAGCAAAAGTATGGTCAAGCAGATTCTTTTGGCCGAAGATGCATGAAGATACTAAAAGATATGTTGCATCATGCCCCGAATGCCAAAGAACCGGAAACATCTCTTAGAGAAATTCTATGCCTTTGAAATACAACTTACAAATCGATATATTCGATGTATGGGGTATAGACTTCATGGGGCCTTTCAAAAACTCATGCGGATATGAACATATTCTAGTCATGGTTGATTATGTATCCAAGTGGGTAGAGGCTATGCCATGTCGTAAAACTTCCACGGAAGAGTCCATTACTATGATCAAGAACGTGATTTTTCCTCGTTTCGGTACACCGAGAATCTTGATAAGTGATGGAGGAACTCACTTCGCCGGGAAGAATTTCAAAAAGTGCTTGTCCAAGTTAGGGATTGAACACAGGGTCTCAACGGCCTATCACCCACAAACCAACGGACAAGCGGAAACGTCAAATAGGCAATTAAAAAGCATCCTCAACAAAACCATAGAGAAGGGAGGCAAAGATTGGTCAAAGAAATTAGACAGAGCTTTATGGGCTTATCGAACGGCGTTCAAGACACCGATAGGTATGACCCCTTATCAATTCGTCTATGGAAAAGCTTGCCACCTTCCGATTGAGTTGGAACATAAAGCCTATTGGGCGATTAAAGAGATGAACCTCGATCTCGTTGCCGCGATGGTGAAACGAAGGATCCAAATAAGCGAGCTAGAGGAGATGAGGTTGAAAGCATATGAAAATGCAAGCATATACAAAGAGAGAATTAAAAGGTGGTTTGATAAAAGATTGAAAAAGAAAGAGTTTAAAGAAGGAGATAAGGTCCTCCTCTACAATTCGAGGTTTAAAACCTTCGAAAAGGGGAAATTGCAAAGCAAGTGGGACGGACCTTATGTTGTGCATTCGGTGCTCTCCAACGGAGCGGTAACCATTATGGATATAAAAGGCGATCAATTTATGGTGAATGGTCAGCGGCTTAAGGTTTACTATGAACCCGATGTTGTGCCCCTTCACCATGTTGATGTCTTCACCATGGAAGAAGAGCCCGAACGTCTGGCCTAGGACAAAAAACAAGGCATGAATTTCTATAAATAGTTTTTCTTTTAATTTTCTGGAGTTTCTCGCGAAGATTTACTGGGCCAACTTTTTCCCGTGGGCTGAGGAGGCGAAAAAAGGGCGGTGCGCGAAAAACCGGACCGGCCCGACCCCCCGAGGGGTGGGCCGGCCCGGCCCGGTCCGACCGGCCCAGCAGGGTCCCGGCGGCCGACGTCCCCGATTTTTGCCCGAATTGCTCCTTTTCGACTTCCTTGTTTGGTCAGGAAATTTTAAGGGATGTTTAAAAAAGGAAAATGAGGTTCCGAGGGTTTCCCTCTCCGGACTATTTATTTGGCCGAATTGGGAGCTCGGGAATCAACCCCTTCAAGCAATATTTTGCACCCTTGCAGTACCCATTGTGTCCCTGAGAATCTTAGAGTTGAACCAAGAAGCCAAGGAGCCATCAATGGAGGAGGCGAAGCGATGCGAGCTCAAGCTACCCATCGAGATCAAGAGGACCGCCTGCATCCATTGCGGAGGGCGTGTCCCGACCGGAGCTATCACATCTCGCAACCCCGTTGAAGGAGAGAAGGTCCCTACACCTGTTCGAAGGTCGGCGCGCATCCAAGGCATGAAGCGGAAAGACTACAAGGAGGTGTCGCCCGAGCCTAAGGACTATGGGGGTGGTGACTACTCCGACGATCGTAGCCCGAGCTCGTGGGCGGCCGCCGGAAGAGATGATAACGACCTCTACATTTGGGATGAGGTGCCCAAGGAGAAGACTCCCGAAGGCCCTGACGGCGGCGGCGGCGACGGCGGCGATGACAATGGTGGTGGCGACGATGGCGGTGATGATGGTGGAGACAATTGCGATGACGACCCCTTCGGATTGCATCCGATGTGTTTTCGAGCTTGTCGTCACTCCATCGCGGATCTCTACTCGTCGGTTGACGAATGTCTCCAAGCCATGGAGGCGATGAAGCAGCGTTTGGAGGATTTGGAGCGCGTCGTTGA
Source organism: Cenchrus americanus (assembly GCA_947561735.1). Lineage (NCBI taxonomy): Eukaryota > Viridiplantae > Streptophyta > Magnoliopsida > Poales > Poaceae > Cenchrus > Cenchrus americanus. The sequence goes on along the minus strand of OX387245.1, from coordinate 75,316,361 downwards.
AGACGACTACAAGTTCTTAAACCGTAATGTGCGCAAACTTTTTGGCATGGTTGGAAACATGAGAGGCAAGTGGTGCAATACTTGCTTAAAGTACCACTAGGTCTAGTTTCCTCCTTAGGAATTTTGTAAGATACGACGAGGACGTCGTATATTTTTAGCGTGGGGGAGAGCTAGCTAGCTAGCCTTAGCTTTTGAGTTTCAAAGTTTAGGTTCGGTTTAATCTTCGAGCGAGAGTCTTAGAGTTTAAAGAGTCTTAGTTTTCGAGTGTGTTTTTAAATTTTTGCAAGTTTGTAGTGTCTTAAATTAGTGTTGAGTCAAAGAAAATCAAATACAAAGAGTCTTTATATATTTTTGTGTCTTGTGAGATGCTTATCTTTATTCATTTGTTTGTTTATCTTTGATTCTTGATATATGAACACAAGTGTGTGGTTTGAAAAACATTTACCGTGGTGCTTAGTGGAATTGCTACTACTTAAAGTACCCATACCACACTTCGATCTTGAGCTTCACATGTTAGTTGTGCTATGTTCAATGCTAAAAGTTGGAGGATTTCAGTTCTGAAAATTATCTTAAAAACCTTGTAATAAAGGTTAGCAAAACCTCTTTTTCCATGTTGAGAGTAAGAAAAAAAATCTTATACAAAGCCTTTTTTTTTGCTCCACCATAAGTGTGATTAGCACGATGAGTCGGGCTAGGATCCTTCTCTCTTGGGAGTTTTAATTTCGAGCAATGATCATGTTCTTGTGCTTATCTTTTGTTGCTAGCCTCGTCATACATTCGGTAACAAGACTTTCACATCGGAAGTCCCGTACATCGCCGAATTCCATACCCAACCCTATACATTTGTTTTGTACATCGCATTCCTTGAACACAACCTATTCTCAAAGTTTCGTCTCGTCTCTAGCATGGTTTATTTAAAATTTCAGATTGTATGCATGCAAGAAAGAGAGGAATTGAGAGCTTTCAAAAGTTGTCAAGAGATGGAAAAATAAAGAGAAAAGTATGAGTATGGAAAAGTAAAGAAAGAGAAAAAAATATGAGAATGAAAGAATGAAAGAAGAAAGAAGAAAAAGAAAAAGAGAAAAGAGGAGGCAGCAATAAAGATATGAGAGGGATGAATCAAGTGAATGAAAAGAAAAAAATAAAGTGTAAGGAAGGATGTCACGTTGTTAAGAGACGAAACTTTCACTCTTTTTCCAACCATGTGCAATCCGACAACGAGGACGTCATTGGTGCCTCATAGTCATAATTTACATTTGCCCTTGCACATGTCCACTATTCTAAATCTTCTCATCCTTGATGTCCCTACATATGGTTAATTCTCATGATCATTGGCTTTGAAAGGTAAACAATCATTAGAGGAAGTTCTTAGTTTGACAACATTTGTGTTGATTGCACTAGCCCTACCTATAGCTCCACTTTACATGTTATATGAGAGACTTATGGGAGGTGAGAGTTTTATTAAATATGTTTAGGATAGTCACCTCATATGAGTGACTTGAGAGAGCTTGGAGAAAGGTTTCTGTCTAATACTTGTTGCAGGAATTTTGTTTGAAAATCATAAAAACCCTCTGATGGAAGTAAAGAAGTAAGCATGGCTTAAATTGAAGGCTTCGAGTGAAGAGTTTAGGTTGTGTGGTAAATCTTGACGTGGTAAAGATTCTAAACGCCCATGTTTATATTTGATAATCATTACTTTATGTTTATGTATTAAAGATGTAAGGATTGACTAACTTGTGAAGAAGGATTACGGTACACGATTACAACGCTTTGGACGAAGTTCTTTTACGAGTACTTGCTCGAGGACGAGCAAGAGCTAAGTGTGGGGGAGATGTTTATGGTGTATTTTGGTACACCTAGCATGTTCATTACACTTTGGTTTGGATTTGATTATGGAACTAACCCGCCACTAGGCACACTAATCATATAACAAGTTCGTCTTTGTGCATGCATTTGGAAGTGTTGTGTTTATGTCGGAAAACATGGACATAAAGGACGGATTCACAACAAGTTCAAAGGAGCATTTACGGAGTCTTGTTCGTGTTCATGAGCTTGATGAAATCACTTCCAATGGTGGCAAGGACCGAAGTGCTATGAGGAACACCCCCGGGGATTGAAGCGTAAAAGACCGAACTTCATGCGAAGAGAACCTCCATCTTGGACGCGAGGATGACATCGTCAAAATCATGCAAGTGGAGGGGGCAAAGTGCATAATCACCTGAAGACCCACGGGAGCAAAGGGGCGACCGAACCGGGCTGAGATGGGCCTGGGCCGGTCGGCCCAGGCCGGCCGGCCCAGCCCACCCTGGTGGTCGGTTCAGCCCCCCTTTCCTTGCAACCGAAGGATCTTCAACCCTAAAACCCTGGAGGCACCGCCATTCGATAGAGAGAGAGCCATTCGCACCAGGAGGCCATCCACAAGCTAGAGAGAGAGGAGGGAGATCTCCGGAGGGAGATCAACCACCTCGAACGAAGCACCCTCACGTGGAGAAGAAGGAAGACACCGTCGGAAGGGAAACCATGACTCCTTATTCGTCCATGGGTTGTAATCGATCTTTAGATGTAATCACACTTTGTCGGATTATCTATCTATCAACTTGTGTTGAATATACTTTAATGCTTAATGTTAGCTACCATGCTGTAAAGGGAGTAAAGGCCTCAATGCTTCCTTGGATCCATTCAATGCGCGGTGTCCATCATAGGTCTAGTCATGAATACCTTCGCGTAGTGACAGTACGAGAGGAGGAAAAGGGCGAAACCGTGGTCACAACCCCGATAGGTTAGATTGGTTTTCATGTCTTTAAGTGATTGCATGCTCTAGTATCGTAGACCCGTGGGCGAGTGTCTTTTATCTTGATATCTTACTCATTCTCTCTAGTGTAGTTTAGTTGTTTTCTAGTTTAATCATAGTTAGAGTTGAGTAGTTAGAGTGTGAAGGTAGATCGAACGCTTGTAATCCCCTTGCTTCGCGGATTGACAAGAACCTTGGGAATCCCGTGGTGAAAAAGGTGTGGAGTTCGTACGCTTGGGGATCGTAGAGGGATACGTCTTTTATCCGTCAACACTCTATCATGGTCATCGTACGGGAGCACGTCCACATTGGCCCTCATGTTGTTCACAACCACCGTGAACCTCTGAAACAAGGCATCGATGGACTCACCGGGGAGATGAGTGAAGTTCTCATACTCTCTCCGGTAGGTCGCATACATCCGAGCCTGAACCTGGGCATTCCCAACATGAGCCTCCTTCAACACCAACCAGATTCTACAAGCCAAGTGCTCGGTGTGCACCCGATCGAACTCAGGCTGACACAAAGCATGAAACAAGTAGTCGACCGCCTTATTGTTGGCGTCGAACATGTCCCTCGATCCATCAGCAGGAAAGTTCATTGGCTGGACATAGCCTGTGTCCACCGTGACATCCCAAAGGATCTGACCCTTTCCTCAGAGAAACGCTGCCATCCGCTTACTCCACATCTGGTAGTTCTTGCCATCGAAGTGTGGAGGACCCGAACCCCGTTCCTGGTACACCATCCTTGGATCTTAGACTGGTTAGAGTCAACAAAGACACGAACCAGCTCTGATACCACTTGAAGGACCGATACGGTGAACTAGAGAGGGGGGAGTGAATGGGAGCCGATAAAAATTCTTCTCGAAGGAGATGAACACTCCAACAAGATGAACACGGCTTCCAACACACGTCTTCGACCCACAACCCATGTTGGCCAAGCCCACGTAGCCACTGGAGTGCCACTGGACCTAGGAACCAACACACAACCTTCCGACCCGAGAACGCAGCTGAACACCAAACCTCGAGTCCACAGACCAACACCGGTCAGACCGGTGCGCACCACCGGTCAGACCGGTCCCTGCTGGTGAGAGTTGACGACTTCCACTAAGTGGCTTCACACCGGTCAGGCCGGTGCAACACACCAGTCAGACCGGTCTAAGCCTGAAAGCCCCCAAATCACCAAACAGGCCTACCAACCACCAAACTGACCCAAACTCGAAACAGCCCCAACACAGGACAACAGCAAACTCACCCAAACGTTCACCTGAGCAAAAACCCACCAAGGGTTGCACCGGTCAGACCGGTCAAGAGCACCGGTCAGACCGATGTAGCCTGGGCAGCTCGGGATGAATAGCACCCGCGGGTCAACTCCCCCAAATCCAAACTTCGATCTCCCGAATCGCTCCACAGACTTGAACAAGACTTTGGGGATAATAGGAACACCTCATGAGGAGTCCATAGCCAAGTTAAATCCCACCAAAACTTGTCCAAAAAGGAGTAATCGAAGAAATCCCACCAAGAACACCTCTAACCCTAGAACTCAGAAAACCCCAAAATCGAGCCCCTTTACTCACATATTTGGGAGGGGAATCACAGCCCAAAGAACCATGAAGGGTTCCCACAAATTTCCCCCATCAAATCCCCAAGAGCATGGTCCCGAAAACACCCCAAGAAAAATAGCAAGAGAGGGCTCCGAAAATCACTACCAAGTACAACCGGGAACAACACAACAAGGCCTTGAGGAACCACGCCGAATCATCTATACATACCACAAAGGTTCATACAAGGTCTAGCTTGCCACCCGATCATCCAGCCCTCTCACAAGATCTCACCATGAAGATCTCAAGCTAGTCCTATAGAAATCCTAAGAAAATAGGAAGGGAAAATAGGAAAGCAAATGAACTAGGGTTCCAAGAGGTTGGCTGCCATCCTCTCACCTCATGGGTTATATGGAGGCAACCGAAAGTCTAAAATACCCCTTCCTAACAACTAGGGATACAATCCCCTCAAGGGCGGTTTTGGAAGTCTTCAAGCTTTCTCCATCGGACGGATGCCCGGCGACTGCAACCTGCTTAGCCTCGACGCAAGCCTTGCTCCCCACCGGTCAGACTGGTACCCACCGGTCAGACCAGACCGGTACCCACCGGTCAGACCGGTCTGGCACTGCTGCAGCTCCATCTTCGGTTCTTCGGTCTTGGCTTTGTGGATCAACCAAGGAACCCAGTGGTTTTCTGGTGAACCACCAGAAACCCCGCGAACTCGGTGTAGCCTCCGCCAATCTCCACTCATGACTCGGTTCCCACGTAGTCCTGGCTCGACCTTGGTTTTGAGGCTCAACCAACAAACCGTCCATGACTTCATCTCGCTGTTCATGCCACTATGCGGCCCGCACTTGACCCCGCTGGTCACCGGGTCCCTCGAACGAAGCCTACTTGTCTTCTCCACACCTGGAGGCCTCACCGGCGACGACCATTCGCGCTTGTTCTTCTCCTGCACCAACACCAGTTAAGTCGCAACTAACACCTGCAATACTTAGCCAAGAATCAGTCCACACAACGTTGTTAATCACTCATCACACAAGGAAGCGACCATCCACCGGTCCTCGAACCACACATGGTCCTCAAAGTCTCATATCTAGAAGTGGACACATGGCTTGGTGGCTTTGACATGACATGAGATAGCTTGTAGGTGTTTGTGATGATCGTGTGGTGAGAATTTGTGACCTTGCAAGAAGTTTGTGAGTTATATGTTGTATGTGCTCTTTTTGCTCATGATAAGGTCATATGCTCATGAGAGGGAAATTTTTGTGAAAAATGCTTCATTTTCATCATGGCTATGTCACTTGCTTATATGTCCCTTTGTATCTTGTTGGCGATGCTTGTGCTCAAATTGTGGCTATCTTGCTTGTCTATGTCTCAATTTTAGCATGTTGTAATGGTCTTTGTTTATTTGAGAAGCACATGCTTGCACTTGTAGACTTGATTCATGCATTACCAACAAGGGGGAGGAAAGTACCCAATTCATGTTTCCAGGGGGAGTTTGCATCGAGGAAAGAAAATTTGGGAGAAATGCATTTGTTCAGGGGGAGCTTGCATTCATGCATTTGGGAGCTCCTTTTCGCCTGAATTTTAGTTGTGCTCTTTTGCCGATGGTGTCGAGCCCTTTTGCCTCACCTTGAGGAGTAGGCAATTTTGGAGCATTTTATCTCGGTTGTGTTGAGCCGTTGCCCTTGCCTTAGGGGAACGAGATCTTCCTCACTCAAGTGATCTTTTCTTGGCTTTTGTTTGGCTTTTGATCACTTGTTTGAGTTTTTCTTTCCTTTCTTTTCTTTTTCTCTTTTCTCTAAATTGGTTACTTGTGTGTGTTGTCAATGCACTCATCAACGGGGAGATTTAGGACCGGAGCGTCCAAGGACCGATGGATGGTCGGTCCTGGATGTGATGAGTGATTGACAATGTGGTGTCGATTGACTCTTGGCCGAGTATTGCAGGTGCAGGTTGCGGCTTGATTTGCGTTGGTGCAGGTGAAGAGTGGGCGCGAAAGGTCCATGCCTTGCAGGGCCTCCGAGGAGTGGAGAGACAAGTAGGCCTGACTCGAGGGACCCGGTTGCCAGCAGGGTCAAGTGTGGGATGCATGGTGGCAAGAAAAGCAAGACGAAGTCGTCGACCGAAGCCGGTGCAGGGTAGTGTCTCACGACCGAAGTCTGCACGCGGGGTTTGCGGCGGTTCACCAGAAAACCGTCGGGTTACTTGGTTGAGCCACAAAACCAAGACCGGAGGCTCGGCGGGCGGAGACGGGATCCGGGCGCGCCGAGAAGCTTCGATGCCGGCGGACGCGTGGCGGGATCACAGGGCTTGCGTCGGGAGGACGCGGTCTGCGGCAACCGCGTGGCCGTGCAATGAAGAGGAGTGCTACATGACCTATTTGCCCCTAAGGGGTTGTATCACAACTTAAGTGCTAGGGGTAGTGTGGTCTTTTGCCTGGCCCAGAGGGGACTTGTATATATTAGCTCTAGGGTTTCCAGGCAAACCATCCATCCAGACTGCTTCTCATTTCCTTCCTCTCTATGGTTAGATTTTTCCTCTGTTTGTAAAGAATCTGACCTCCGAGTGACTGGAAGCTTTCATGGTTGCGACGATTCCCGGTTTTTAGCTCGTTGGATTTTCGTGTCATTTTCGGGCTATTTTCGTCGGTTTTTTGTGTGCAGCTTATTCCTTCAATTCTGAGGTGTTTGGGCTCAGATTTGTTTGTGGGAATCATGGATAGTTGCTTTGTGCATCTTTGTGCTTGATCTTGATCCCTCAAACTTCGAGTTCGGCCCCCAATTGAAGGATTTCGGTTGGAACCTAGGCTTTGTGTTGAGTTCGGTGGCGATTCGATTCCCGGCGTTTTAGTTCGTTTGAGGACCCAAGTTTTGGGGCATAGCATCCCCTAGGGACGCTTCACATCTTTCCCAAGCCTTTCCTCAAGAGCTCAAGCCGTTTGGGAGATCCGTGGAAGGATAGGTGGTAGGGTGCTTGCAAGATTGCCCTCGGGCTGTTGTTCCCGCGTCTATTCGCACGTGGCGGACAGTCCGCCTGGTAGGCGTGGACAGTCCGCGTGGACCTAGTTGGCCTAGGGTTCTTCGTTTTCTTCGCGTGTTCTTGCGTGCTTTTCGTTCGATCCATTTTGTCGGTGGATTTGTGTTGCACGAAGTTCGCAGATGGTCCGTACTAGAGTGTCGGACGGTCTGTGTGGGGCGGACGGTTCGCGGGCTATCACACCCGGCCCAATTTGGATGGCCCATGAGTTGCCCATGAGCGCTGGTGCACGTGTTTAGTGCCACATTGCTAGTTGAGCATGGTTGGAGCCAACTTATAAGCCTTTGTCCACCAGCCATTCCACCCTCGGGTTAACCCTTTTACACGAAGCGAGGACGAAAGTGTAAGCAGGGTGCTATGTGTACGTGTGCTCACCCCTACGGGAGGGCTGGGTTGTGCGGCTTTTGTGGGCAGGGTGTTACAAATGGTATCAGAGCCGACCCTCGCGGTTGCGCGTACGGGTTAGTGTGCGGACATAGGGCCCATGGTGCGTGTGGGCCTAAGATGGGACACATGGCATGGCATATGGGTAGGCACTGGACGTACGGTCGTGTGCTAAGAGGGGAGGTTCCTGGACATTTGCTCGGGTTAGTGTGCGGACATATGCATGCGCGTGTGGGCCTGGGATAGGGCACACGGCATGGCGTATGGGTCGGCACTGGACTGGTGAGTTGGACCGACGAGGACGTCAGGTTCTTTGAGGGGGTGAATGTTACACCCGGCCTAATTTGGATGGCCCATGAGTGGCCCATGAGAGCTGGTGCTCGTGTTTAGTGCCACATTGCTAGTTGAGCAAGGGTGGAGGCAACTTATATGCCTTTGTCCACCAGCCATACCACCCTTGGGTTAACCCTTTTACACGAAGCGAGGACGAAAGTGTAAGCAGGGTGCTATGTGTACATGTGCTCGCCCCTACGGAAGGGCTAGGCGGTGCAGCTTTGGTGGGCAGGGTGTTACATGGGCCCATCGCGGACGGTCCGTTATTGAGGGTGCAGTACCGGAGGTTCGGGGATTGTTTTTGGACGGTTCGTCGCAGCCTCGCGGATGGTCCGCCCGGTGCCTGCGGATAGTCCGCCTGGTCCAGTGTTGAGTTGCTAGGTCCTTTGCTCTTTGGGTTTCGCTTTCTCTTCGGGATCGTTTGGGGTTGCTCCTAGGGTTGGTAGGTCCGCTGTGACTACTCTCTACCTTGGCAAACCCGTGTGGGAATCCTTGGTTGTGAATTCGGGGCATAGGCCGAGTTCTCTCTTTGGAGAAGAATTTTTATCGGCTCCCATTCACTCCCCTCCCTCTCTGGTCGCCTAATCAGTCCTTCACCCGGCAGCGGTGCCAGAAAAAGGGGCTTGTTGACGGTATATATTTGTATCAAAGTTCGATTGGATTTGCAAGGGGACAAATCCCCCGTCGTAGTCAAGGGACCCTTCTTCCCTTAAGTGTGAGAACCCAAGGTATGGAATCTGTGGAACAATGTGCAATGCAAGGATTCAATTTAGTAAAGCAAGGGAAGCTATCTTTGATGAATCAAATTGCATCTAATCGAAGAGATCATCAAGAAAACACATCTAATCTAATCTATTAAAGAGGTAGCAAAAGAAAGCAAGAGATAACTGATCTAGAGAGTCTAGATCATACATATGTTGTAGCTCCAAACAAGACAGATGAAGATAGAAAAGCGAATCTCATTATTAGCATCTTTAAACCGTGGCCTTCGGTCCGACTCCGAAGACGCCCGCCTTTTGGAGCCACTGTTCTATCACAACGCACCCCTATTCGTGCGGGTTAGCCTGGGGCGAGTTCGATAAGAACAAGTTGAAATCACTTGGTCGGTCCGGTATGCACCTCTAGCCACCACGGCTACAAGAGCACCCTATGCAATCTATCTTAAGTATAGATTGGGGAAGAAGCAAAACCAAGGGAGAACAAAATCATCGAGAAGGCACTGGATCGCTAGAAATCGGATTCACTATAAAACTTCACCATGTATGATTACATGAACAAGATCACCACTGGGATCTTACCTCGATCTTGATCCTTGCTCTAGAGCTTCGATGTGGTCTTCATGCAAGGTTCCCATGTCAGCTAGGGAGAACCTAGACAACTGGCACGACCCTCCTCTCCGAGATGGTGTCCCTCAAGCTTTTCTACTCCTCGGCGGCGAATGACGAATGAATTGATGTGTGGCTCTCGGTCAGGGGGCTATAAATAGCTCGAGAGGCGGCTAGGTCAAAGGGGGGCCGACTGGGCCTCGAAGTGGGCTGGGCCGGCCGGCCTGGGCCCATTTCGGCCCACTCAGTGGCCTCCTTTGCCCGGTGTTGCTTTTCGAGTCTTCTAGAGTCTTCCCCCTTCTGCATGTGGTCCCTTGATGTTAGTTTCTCTTTGGATTAGATGAAGCTCCTTGTCCCGCAAGATTCAACAGTTTTCTGGCTGGGTCCTTGGAGTTTTCCATCTTCTCAGGTTTGGTCCTTAGGCTTCTTGGAGTCATGTTTACTTCATTGTTTGACTTCTACCTGGCTTCAAGGTCTTGTCATGAGGTGCTTAATGAACTTATCCTGGAAGTCTTGCTTTCAACACTAAAATCCTACATAAACACTAAACTCCAAAACCGACATGCGCAAACGAACTTGTTTACCAAGGGGGTTAGTACCAGTGGATAAGATTTAAAACTCATGTCAACACCAAAGGTAAACTCATGGCTAGGTTGACAGAAATTCACTGTCAACAAAGATCGGCTGGGGGCGATTTTTATAGGGCGGCCGGCTAGAGTTTGGCAGCGCGAGTGCAGGCAGTGGAGATCCTCGGCTTCTGCGCCTAGGGGCACGCGGCCCTCATCCAGGGGGCGCGGGGTCAAGCACGGCGCGAGGCGCGACTGCCTTCGCACGGCGTGCCTTCGTCATGGTGGAGAAGAGAAGAGAAAAAGGAGAGTGGAGCCGCTGACGGCTGGGGTCCACTTGGCGGTGAAACAAGCAGGGGGCAGGTGGTATGCGGGCTGCCCGGCTGTGCTGGGCTGAAAGATTGGATGGGTCGGTGGGCCTTGCAAGCTGGTGGGAAGAGACGAAGGTGGTCCGGCAGACTTTAGCAGAGTGGGTGGTTACAACTCCTATTTAACTGTAGATTCGAATTTGAATTAGAATTCAGATTTGAATCCCACACAAATAAGATGCAAAATAAATCCATTAAACTCCAAGGTTCTCACATTAGCAATTTATATTTCCTAAATTTTATTATTTTTCTCAATTTAAATCTAGGAAATCAGGGAAGTATCAAAGAAAACAACCTTATATGTTAGTTATGCACTCAATTACAAATCGAAATTTTGAAATCCACATTTTTGCATTGCTAACATTACGGAGAAAATTCCAGGATGTTACAAAGATACAAGAGAACATCCAAGAAGTTGACAACCACCGGAAGTACTTTTTTCTATCAACCTTGCAACCGGCATAAACAGAGTCTGAATACCAACTAATTCAAATTAAGCACCCTTTGGATACCAAAGACCAATGTTAGGAGAATACTTTAAATATCTCATTATGCGCTGTACGGCGGTCAAGTGACATACTTTAGGTGCGGCTTGAAATCTAGCACACATGCACACACTAAACATGATATCGGGCCTTGATGCGGTAAGATAGAGCAAACTACCAATCATAGAGCTATAAAGCTTAAGATCAACCAGTTTACCTCGTTCATCAAGATCAAGATGTCCATTAGTAGCCATAGGAGTCTTGATGGGTTTTGCAAGCTGGTGGGAAGAGACGAAGGTGGTCCGGCAGACTTTAGCAGAGTGGGTGGTTCCAACTCCTATTTAACTTTAGATTCGAATTTGAATTAGAATTCATATTAGAATCCCACACAAATAAGATGCAAAATAAATCCATTAAACTCCAAGGTTCTCACATTAGCAATTTATATTTCCTAAATTTTATTATTTTTCTCAAATTAAATCTAGGAAATCAGGGAAGTATCAAAGAAAACAACCTTATATGTTAGTTATGCACTCAATTACAAATCGAAATTTTGAAATCCACATTTTTGCATTGCTAACATTACGGAGAAAATTCTAGGATGTTACAAAGATACAAGAGAACATCCAAGAAGTTGACAACCACCGGAAGTACTTTTTTCTATCAACCTTGCAACCGGCATAAACAGAGTCTGAATACCAACTAATTCAAATTAAGCACCCTTTGGATACCAAAGACCAATGTTAGGAGAATACTTTAAATATCTCATTATGCGCTTTACGGCGGTCAAGTGACATACTTTAGGTGCGGCTTGAAATCTAGCACACATGCACACACTAAACATGATATCGGGCCTTGATGCGGTAAGATAGAGCAAACTACCAACCATAGAGCTATAAAGCTTAAGATCAACCAGTTTACCTCGTTCATCAAGATCAAGATGTCCATTAGTAGCCATAGGAGTCTTGATGGGTTTTGCATCTTCCATGGAAAATTTCTTCAAGATGTCCTTCACATATTTAGATTGGCAAACTAATGTGACCTCCTTCAATTGTTCGATTTGAAGACCAAGGAAGAAGCTCAATTAACCAATCATAGACATTTCAAATTCCCTAGACATCATTTCTCAAAATTCTTTACAAAAATCTTCATTTGTTGAACCAAAGATGATATCATCAACATAATTTTGAGAAATAAAGATGTCATTTCCATTTTTCTTAGTGAACTGTAGTGTCAACCTTTCCAATTTTGAAGCCCTTTGAAAGAAGAAAGACCCTAAGCCTTTCATACCAAGCACGAGGAGCTTGTTTCAACCCATATAGAGCCTTAGATAGCTTGTACACATGATTAGGCTTTATAGGATCTTCAAAACTATGAGGTTGCTCAACATATACTAGTTCACTAATTTTTGCATTCAAGAAAGCACTTTTGACATCCATTTGATATAACTTGATATTGCGAGAACAAGCATAAGCAAGCAAGATTCTTATAGCTTCGAGTCTAGCTACAGGAGCAAAAGTTTCATCAAAATCCAAGCCCTCCACTTTAGTGTAGCCTTGAGCAACCAATCGAGACTTGTTCTTCACCACAATACCATCTTCATTTTCTTTGTTCCGGTAGACCCATTTAGTACCAATGACATTGTGATTCTTGGGTCTTTCAACCAACTCCTAAAATTAATTTCTAATAAAATTATTTAATTCTTCTTGCATGGAAATCACCCAATCCGGATCATCAAGTGCTTCATCTACACGCTTAGGCTCATGAAAAGATACAAAAGAATAATGTTGACAAAATGAAGCAACACGAGATCGAGTTTAAACACCCTTACTAATATCACCCATAATTTGGTCAATTGGGTGATCTTTGGCGACTTGATGAAGATCTCTAGGTTGATCAACCGGTTCTTGAGTTGATGTAGAAGGTGTAGTCATAGAGGCCATTTGATCATCTTATTGAGGTGAGTCATTGTTGCTTGAGTTACTCTCTTTTTGATTTTGATCATTTGTTGTGGAAGTAGATGGATTTGCTTAAATAGAAATTGATGGACCTTCATCATCATCTTTCTTTCTAGGCATGATATCCCTCATAGCCATGGTCTTCATTGCTTTACTCAATTCTTCACCTCCCACATCATCTAAATTTTCTTTCTCATCTTGAGAGACCATTGTTTCATCAAATTGCACATCATAAGCTTCCTCAACAAATCCCTTGGATTTGTTGTCTGCTCTATAAGCCTTAGAATTTGAAGAATATCCAAGAAGAAATCTCTCATCACACTTGCTTTGAAATTTCGATAAACGAGAGTCTTTCCTCAAAATATATCACTTGAAACCAAAAACCCGAAAATAGGAAATATTTGGCTTCCTTCCATTGAGAAGTTCATATGGTGTCTTGTTGAAGAATCTATGACAATGTAGCCTATTTGACGCATGGCAAGTGGTGTTGATAGCTTCGGCCCAAAAAGAATCCGAAACTTTGTACTCATCTATCATTGATATTGACATCTCAATTAAGGTCCTATTTTCCTCTCAACTATACCATTTTGCTCTGGTGTATATGTTATTGAGAACTCATGCTTGATTCCTTTCTCATCACAAAACTCTTCAACATTTGTGTTCTTCAATTCACTAGCATTGTCACTTTTCACTTTCTTCAATTTTTGTTCAAATTCATTTTCGGCTCTTCTGACAAAAGTCTTGAAGATGTCACAAGTATGAGATTTGTCATGAAGAAAGAATACCCATGTGTATCTTGAATAATCATCCACAATCACAAGATAATAGGTATTTCCACCAATACTTCTATAGGTAGTGGGACCAAATAAATCCATATGTAATAATTCCAATGGTCTTGTGGTTGACATAATGCTCTTGTTAGGATGTGGGTTGGCAACTTGCTTTCTGGCTTTACAAGCACTACACAACTTATCTTTCTCAAATTTGACATCTTTCAAGCCAAGAACTAAGTCATACTTCACTAAACGATTGAGTTGTTTCATGCCAACATGACCAAGTCTTCTATGCCATAACCAAACCATAAAGGCCTTTGAGAATAAGCAAGTGGTCATACTATCCTTCTTAGATGAGAAATCCACTAGATATAAGCTCTCATGACGAAAACCCTTAAAAATAGAATCTTTCCCATCAAGTAAGGTGACTTCAAAATCATTGCTAGTGAATATGCATTTATAACCAAAGTCGAGCAATACATAGCAAATTGAAATTGAGAGAACCAACTAGCAAGATATTAGAGAGATTGTAATCCTTAGAGATATGTACTTCACTAATGCCTTTTACACCTCCTTTGCTATCATCTCCAAAAGTGATGTTGTCAAAATCGGAAATATCTTCATCAAGATGAGAGAATATTTTTCTTTCGCTGGTCATGTGGTTTGTACAACCACTATCAATAACCTAATGTCTTCCTCTGGCTATATAATTCACCTACAAAAGAAATTACTTTGTTTTAGGTACCCAAATTTTCTTGGTCCTTCAATGTTAGTGACCAAAAGTTTTGGCACCTAAATGGACTTCTTTTTATTACTACCAAGAGAGCGACCAACAAATTTAGCACAAACAACACCCTTGGAATCTTTCTTAAGAATATATAAAGGTTCCAAGGATACGGTCTTCTTGCTCTTGCATTGGTGATTCACATCAACTTTTGCCTTGCACTTATGACACATCTTGACTTCTTCTTCTTCTTCCTAATATGTCATATTTGAAGTCATAAAAAGTTTCTCCTTAGGAATGAAAGCCTCTTTTCCTTTCTTGGGCAAATAACCAAGCCCATTCTTCTCTAAGGTGAAATTTTCATTTGTTGAAGGACTGAAGCGGCGAAGCAGAGAGGGGGGAGTGAATGGGAGCCGATAAAAATTCTATTCAAGCCTATAAACCCAATTTCACTCATGCACCTCCACAAGCTTCTCTTGCCAAGTCCACGTAGCCACTGGAGTGCTACTGGACCTAGGAGCAAGACCCAACCGACAGCCACTCGACAACACGCAGCGGAAAACAACTCGAGCACCTGCTGCCAGAGAAAAACCAGTCAGGCCGGTTTTAGAAACCGGTCAGACCGCTTCTGTGGGACTTAGCCTTTCAACAGGCAGGGGAAACCGGTAAGACCGATTTAGCAATCTGGTCAGGCCGGTTCTGTCCAGAACTCCCCAAAAACCCTTCCAAGAGAAAACCTACCTCAAGAACCTCTCCTCCTCTGAGCAAGAACAGCCATAGCACGACAGAGACTTTCTTGCTCAAAAACTTTTCACGACAGCCCACAGGGCTAAACCGGTCAGACCGGTTTGGGAAACCGGTCAGACCGGTTTTGCCTGGACAGTCGAGAAGAACACAGCCTGTGGGAAAAACTCAAAACTCCGATCGGTCGATCTCCCAATTCATTCCACAGATCAAAATGAGACTTTGGGGATAGATGGGGTACCTCGTGGGCTAACTTTGGCTGGAAGCTCGGTCCCCAAGACCCACTCAGTCAAGAGGAATCGGAAGTCAACCCGCAAGAACACCTTCCTATGGGAACCACCAAAAACACCCAAATCGAAGCCGTTCCGGAGGGTTTGTTGGATCAAGATCACCAAGCAAAGAGGTGCAAAGACATCATACGTGACATCCAACAAGAATCCCTCAAAGAAATGCCCTTAAAACTTCGCCACGGAAAATCCAAGAAAAGGCTCCGAAAATCACCAAAAAAGAAAAACGGGAGGAACACAATCAAGCCTTGAGGAACCACGACGAATCATCTATACAAACAATGAAAAGGTTCATACAAGGTCTAGCTTCCGCTCGATCATCCTTCCCTCTCACAAGATCTCACCACGAAGCTCTCAAGCTAGTCCTATATAAATCCTAAGGAAAATAGGAAGAGAAAATAGGAAAACCAAATGAGCAAGGGTTCCAAGAGATGGCTGCCATCTTCTCACCACTTGGGTTATATGGAGGCAAGCCGAAAGACTAAAATACCCCTAAAGCCTAAACTAGGATACACGCCCACCAAGGGCACTTAGGGAATTTGTCTTTGTAGCACCATCGGACGGATGCTCAGTGACCACACTTCGCGTAGCCTCAACACAAGTCTTGCGATCTCGACGCGTGTCCTCCGCCTCAAAGCTTCCGACGCCCTGCGACCCCAAACCAGTCAGACCGGTTCTCCAAACCGGTCAGGCAGGTTTTGGCCTGACAGCCACGCCCGGTCATCGGCCTCGGCTTCGTGGCTCAGCCGAGTAACCTGATGGTTTTCTGGTGAACCACCACAAACCCCACGAACTTGATGTAGCCTCTGCCAATCACCACTCATGACTTGGCTCCCACGAAGTCCCGGCTCGACCTTGGTTTTGTGGCTCAACCAAGAAACCGTCCTCGACTTCATCTTGCCGTTCTTGCCACCGTGCTGTCCACACTTGACCCTGCTGGCCACCGGGTCCTTCGAACCAAGCCTACTTGTCTTCTCCACACCTGAAGGCCTCACTGGCAATGATTTTTCGCGGTTGTTCTTCACCTGCACCTGCAATACATAGCCAAGAATCAACCCACACAATGTTGTCAATCACTCATCAAACCAAGAAGCGACCATCCACCGGTCCTTGAACCACACATGGTCCTCAATCTCCCCTTGATGAGTGCATTGACAACACACACATTTTGATAACCAGAGAAAAGGAAAAAGAAATGAAACGACAAAAAGAAACTCCAACAAGTGATCGAATGCCAAGAAAAGGCAAAGAGCAAGATCACTTGAAGAAGACAAGTCTCGGACCCCTTAGGCAAGGGCAACGGCTCGACACATCTAAGATAAAACCATGTTCAAGCAAAGAGCACAAACCACCAAAGCATACAAGAGCTCCCCCTGCACATATCCAAACTCCCCCTGAACAAGTGCCAACTCTGGGCACAAACCGGTCAGACCGGTTCCACCAAAACCGGTCAGGCTGGTTGCCAAAACCGATCAGACGGCTTTGGTACAACAGACCACACCCCCCAAAAGACAAAAATGCAAAAGAAATGCACGAGCTCCCCTTGACTCTTGGGATAGGTTCTAGTGAAGCAATGCAACTTTTCTCCACCTTTCTTTCTCCCTCTTGTTGCCAATGCGTGAATCAAGGCTCAAATTTGAAAATATGCAACCTAGAGCTTCTCAAGTATACAAAATTTATCACAAGATGCTAAACATGTCAAAATGAGCAAGTTAGATACTCTACAGCTTCCTAATGACACCAACTTCATGATTACCAAGTTTCACAACCAATGGACAAAGCGAAGATAGAATTGAGAAATTTTGCGAAAATTTACCCTCTCGTGAGCAAAGTCCTGTACATGAGCAAAACATGTCAAAATGGCAAAGCCACACAAACTTCATGCTAGGACAACCATTCTAATCATAAGACCATCACAAACACCCACAAACACCTCATGTCATGTCAAAGCCACCGAGCCATGTGCCTACTTCTATATATGAGACTTCTCATTGGTAGGCATCATGCAACGGTTTAGCACCCAAAGCAAATTAAATTTAGCACATATGACATGGGAGCACATTTTCCAAGCAATTTACATTTCATTTTCAGATTCATATTTGGTACATGAAATGTCTTTGCGAGAAAAAGGAACTTATGCCCCTCCACAAAATAAAGCAAGAGGGCTAAACATTCATGATGGCAAATGAGCCTTTGGCCCCATATGATCAAAATACGTTATCCAAACACAAATTAATCATAGCCAAGCCACTAGAACATGTAAAGATCATATAAAGGCATTTACTCACAAGAGAGCATGCATGTGAAATTTTTCAAAAACATAGCCATCAACCATGGATATAAATCGAGATCATCAAGAGCTAAGCCAAACTAACCGTAGCATACCAAACAAGCTCACAATAACATATATAGCAACCCATGATGAACAATGTATATAGGAGAAGCTTTTCCTATCCAATGCATATGATACAAAATGCATGCAATCTAAGATACAAGGATGCCTATACATCATGTTACATATGCCATGCCAAATGCAAGAAATGCACAAAGGAAAGATATACATATGCTACAAAGGAGCTCCCACACACCCAACTCAACAAATCAAACAAACACCAAGCTCCCCCGCAAACGAGTGAAAGTTGCTTGATCTAGGGGTTTGGTGAAAATATCAGCTAGTTGGTCATGTGTGGGTACATGGATCAAGGCTATCTTCCCTTTCTCAACATTTTCTCTCAGAAAATGATATCTCACTTCTATGTGCTTGGTTTTGGAATGGAGAACTGGGTTGTTTGCAACACTTATGGCACTGGTGCTGTCACATTGAAGTGGGACATGGGTATACTCCTGACCAAAGTCACTCATGGCGTATGTGATCCAAAGGAGCTGAGATAAACAACTAGCTGCGGCAACGTATTCTGCCTCGGTAGTGGATTGAGCAACACTGGACTGTTTGCGGGAAGACCAAGACACCAAAGAAGATCCCAGAACTGGCAAGTCCCAGAAGTGGACTTCCTATCCAACCGACACCCGGCAAAATCCGCATCTGAAAAACCATGAAGCGCCAAAGAAGAAGACGCGGAGTACCAAATGCCGAAGTCGGGAGTGGGATGCAAGTACCTAAATATGCGCTTGCCCGCTTGCCCATGCGAAGTCCTTGGAGACGCTTGAAAACGAGCGCACAGACATACCGAGAACTGGATGTCCGGCCTCATCGCTGTCAAGTAGAGGAGTGACCCGATCATGCTCCGGTACTCCTTCTGGTCCACGTGTTCACCTTCCTCATCCGCATCAAGAGCTGTAGTCGTACTCATAGGCGTCGCCATGGCCTTGGAATCCTCCATCTTGAATTTCCTCACAATGTCCTTGGTGTTCTTAGCTTGGTGCACAAATGTTCCTTGCTTTGATTGCTTGATTTGTAGCCCGAGGAAGAACTTCAACTCACCCATCATGCTCATCCCAAATTCCCTGCTCATATCATCTGCAAACCTTGCAACAAGAGAGTTAGACGAGCCACCAAAGACAATATCATCCACTTACACCTGCACAATCAGGATATCTCTGCCCCGCTTGAGAAGAAACAAGGTCTGATCTACCTTCCCCATCTCAAACCCTCTCCCAAACAGAAACCCCCTCAACCTACCATACCAAGCTCTAGGCGCCTGCTTCAACCCATACATCGCCTTCCTCAACTTGTACACCCGGTGGGGGTACTTCTCACTGTCAAACTCCAGTGGCTGCCTCACATAAACTTCTTCCTCCGACACACCATTCAAGAAGGCACTCTTAACATCCATTTGGTGCAACTTGAACCCTTTAGCCACGGAAAAGGCTAGAAGGATCATGATTGCCTCTAAACGAGCTACGGGAGCAAAGGTCTCCTCGTAGTCAATCCCCTCCTTTTGACTGAACCCCTGAGGAACAATCCTTGACTTGTTTTTCACCACTTCACCTTTCTCTCCCTCTATGTTCTTCCACACCCATTTTGTCCCAATCGGCTTACACCCTGGGGGAGGGTCAACCATTTCCCAAACCTGATTCCTCTTAAAGTTCTCCAACTCCTCATGACCAGATAGTGTGTGTCCAATGTCTTTGGGCTCAAAGGTGGCAACAAAAGCAGCATGAGCGAAATGAGAATCGTTTCGAACCCTCGACCGTGTAGTACGTTTATTAATGTCGCTGATGATCCTTAAAGCTAGGTGATCCACTTGTACTCGCCGAGGAAGTTCTCCCCTTGATGCTACCTCCCCCTCAACAGTAGCTTCTCCTTGATCTTGGTTTGTCGTCGTAGGTGTGGGAGAGGGGCCATTCATCACCATAGTCGAAGTAGTAGGCACATGCTCTGCCACGGGCACCACACTGCCATCTTCATCATCTCCATGTTCATGCTCCTCCTCCTGAAAGATCTCCTCTCCAAGTTCATCATCACCTGCACACTAAAAACAAGCTGACTACGTGGCTGTGTCTCGCGAAGGTTACTTCGCAAGTCTCCACGATTTGGTTAGTTTCAAGATTGAGCACACGATATGCTCTAGAGTGAGATGCATAACCAAAGAAAATACCATCGACCGACCTAGCCTCAAACGTGTCCAACTTCTTCCCTTTCTCAAGGATAAAGCACTTGCAACCAAAGACATAGAAGTGACTCACCATGGGTGTGCGACCGTGCATCAACTCGTAATAGGTTTTCTTCTTGTGCACTCTGAGGTAGATCCTGTTCGAAACATAGCATGCGGTATTCACCACCTCAGCCCAGAACCTTCTCGGAGTCCTATGCTCATCCAGCATCGTCCGAGCCATCTCACACAAGGTCCTCTTTTTCATTTCCACAACACCATTTTGAGGAGGTGTATATGAACTCGAAAACTAGGGTTCAAGACCCAAGTCATGGCAAAAGGTTTCAAAATGAGAGTTTCTGAATTCTGAGCTATTATCACTGCGGATTGCTCGTATGGCGTCTTCATGCCTCTCGTTCCTCAACCTTAAGACAAGATATCGAACAAAACCAAATGTCTCCCCTTTCTCCTCAAGAAAGAACACCCACGCATACCGAGAGTAGTCGTCCACCACAACAAGGACATACCACTTCCCACCCACAGATTGTACTCAAGTTGGGCCAACAAGGTCCATATGGAGCAGCTCGCATGGACGCTCAGTCATCACATCGGTGAGAGGCGGGTGAGAAGAGGCTACCATCTTGGCATGCCTACACGGCGCACAAACCAACTCTTTTTCAAGCCTCAACCGTGGCAATCCTCGGACCAAATTGATTTTACTCAAGCGAGACAAAAGATCAAAACTCAAGTGACCCAACTTCCTATGCCACTTCCACAACTCACTCGAAGAACCAGCCATGAAACAACGCTCGACACCAGAAGACTGAGAGAAATCAGCTCGAAACACCTGACCCTCGGTAATGACCATACAAACAAGATCCCCTCGAGAATCCAAAATCCGAGAACCACCATGCCGAAACAACACCTCAAATCCCTCATCCAATAGCTGGGACACATAAAGAAAATTGTACCCAAGCGATTGAACAAGATAAACACACCTGAGAGTGATCTTTTCACTCACCTTAATCTCACCTAATGATAACACACGCCCTCGCCCATTGTCCCCAAATGTGATGTACCTCTTTGTCAGCACCGGGATGAGACTTGAGAACCACCCCATGTCTCCAGTCATATGCCTCGAGCAACCGGAGTCAATCAACTAAATGTTCTTCAAGTCTGAGGACCATGTGTGGTTCGAGGACCGGTGGATGGTCGCTTCCTTGTGTGATGAGTGATTGACAACGTTGTGTGGACTGATTCTTGGCTAAGTATTGCAGGTGCAGGCTGCACTTGACTGGTGTTGGTGGAGGTGAAGAACAAGCGCGAAAGGTCGTCGCCGGTGAGGCCTCCAGGTGTGGAAAAGACAAGTAGGCTTCGTTCGAGGGACCCGGTGGCCAGCGGGGTCAAGTGCGGGCCGCATGGTGGCATGAACAGCAAGATGAACTCATGGACGGTTTCTTGGTTGAGCCTCAAAACCAAGGTCGAGCCGAGACTAGGTGGGAGCCAAGTCATGAGTGGAGATTGGCAGAGGCTGCACCGAGTTCACGGGGTTTCCAGTGGTTCACCAGAAAACCACTGGGTTCCTTGGTTTATCCACAAAGCCAAGACCGAAGAACCGAAGACGAAGCTGCAGCAGCACCAGATCGGTCTGACCGGTGGGGAGCACCAGTCTGACCGGTGTGCGACGACGCAGTCCGGAGACTTCGAAGCGGAGGACACGCGTCGGAATCGCATGGCTTGCGTCGAGGCTACGCTGGGTGCGGTCGCCGGGCATCTGTCCGATGGTGAAGACATGAAGACTTCCAAATCCGCCCTTGAGGGGCTTGTATCCCTAGTTAGTAGAGAAGGGCATTTTAGACATTCGGTTGCCTCCATATAACCCAAGAGGTGAGAGGATGGCAGCCAACTCTTGGAACCCTAGCTCATTTGCTTTCCTATTTTCCCTTCCTATTTTCTTAGGATTTCCATAGGACTAGCTTGAGAGCTTCATGGTGAGATCTTGTGAGAGGGTTGGATGATTGGGTGGCAAGCTAGACCTTGTAAGAACCTTTGTTGCATGTATAGATGATTCGGTGTGATTCGTCAAGGTTTGGATGTGTTGTTCCCGGTTGTTCTTGGTGGTGATTTTCGGAGCCCTCTCTTGGTGATTTCTTTGGGTTGTTTTCGGGACCTTTCTCTTGGGGATTTGATGGGGGGAATTTGTGGGAACCCTTCGTGGTTCTTTGGGCTGTGATTCCCCTCCCAAATTCATGAGTAAAGGGGCTCAATTTTGGGGTTTTCTGAGTTCTAGCGTTAGAGGTGTTCTTGGCGGGATTTCTTCGATTCCTCCTTTTTGGACGAGTTATGGTGGGATTAAACTTGGCTATGGACTCCTCATGAGGTGTTCCTAATATCCCCAAAGTCTTGTTCATGTCTGTGGAGCGATTCGGGAGATCGAGGTTTGGATTTGGGGGAGTTGACCCGCGGGTGTTGTTCATCCCGAGCTGCCCAGGCTACACCGGTCTGACCGGTGCTCTTGACCGGTCTGACCGGTGCGAGCCCTGGTGGGTTTTTGCTCGGGTGAATGTTTGGGTGTGTTCGATGTTGTCCTATGTTGGGGTTGTTTGGAGATTGGGTCTGTTTGGAGGTCGGTTGGCCTGTTTGGTGCTTTGGGGGCTTTCAAGTTGTGGCCAGTCTGACCGGTGTGTCTCACCGGTCTGACCGGTGTGGAGCCACCTAGTGGAAGTTTCCCAGTTTCACCAGCAGGGACCGGTCTGATCGGTGGTGCTCACCGGTCTGACCGGTGTTGGTCAGTGGACTCGAGGTTTGGTTTTCCACTGCGTTCTCGGGTCGGAAGGGTGTGTGTGTTGGTTCCTAGGTCCAGTGGCACTCCAGTGGCTACGTGGTCTTGGCAACCTTGGGTAGTGAGTTGGAGGCGTGTGTTGGAAGCTGTGTTCATCTTGTTGGAGTTTTCATCTCCTTCGAGAAGAATTTTTATCAGCTCCCATTCACTTCCCCTCCTCTCTGGTTCGCCGTATCAGTCCTTCAAGTGGTATCAGGGCCGGTTTGGGTCTTTGTTGACTCTAACCAGTCTAAGATCCAAGGATGGCGTACCAGGAATGGGGTTCGGGTCCTCCACACTTCGATGGCAAGAACTACCAGATGTGGAGTAAGTGGATGGGGGCGTTCCTCCGCGGAAAGGGTCAGATCCTTTGGGATGTCACGGTGGACACAGGCTATGTCCAGCCGATGGACTTCCTTGCTCCAGGATCGAGGGACAGATTCGACGCCAACAATAAGGCGGTCGACTACTTGTTTTGTGCTTTGTGTCAGCCTGAGTTCGATCGGGTGCACACCGAGCACTTGGCTTGTAGAATTTGGACGGTGCTGAAGGAGGCTCATGTTGGGAATGCCCAGGTTCAGGCACGGATGTACGACCTACCAGAGAGAGTACGAGAACTTCACTCATCTCCCCGGTGAGTCCATCGATGCCTTGTTTCAGAGGTTCACGGTGGTTGTGAACAACATGAGGGCCAATGTGGACGTGCTCCCGTACGATGATCATGATAGAGCTGTCAAGCTCTTACACTCTTTGGATCGTACAATATGGGGCGGAAAGTTCGAGGCCATTGTATAGTCAGAGAAGTATGACACTCTGACGGTGAACGAGCTGTTCTCGAAGCTCAAGTCGGCTGAGGTGGATAGGGGCACGACTGCTAAGCTCGAGGGTTTGACTAATTCCCATAGTCTTGCCCTTGTTGGTTTTTCGAAAGGAAAGGCTAACACTAACCCATCCACCAGGCTGTTCTCTTTGTCCTCTTTGATGTCTATGCCAAATGAGGAGTTCGACGTGCTTGGAGAGGACGAGCTGGCGCTCCTGAAGAGGCGGTTCGAGAGGCTGCACGAGAACCGAGTGAACATGAGGAGGAACACGAGGACATGCTTCAAGTGCGGCAAGACTGGACACTATTTCACTGAGTGTCCGAAGGTGAACAACCACGACAAGCACAAGTTCAAGGACAAGAGTAAGAAGTCCAAGAAGAAGGATCATGGACATGGGAAGAAGACACGGTCTCGAGAGAAGATGAAGAGATCAAGTGACATCGAGTCTGATTCCGAGGACACGTCTTCAAGCTCGAGTGATGAAGACGAAGAGGATGGCAACAAGAAGAAGAAGAAGATGATGATGATGAAGAAGAAGAAGAATAAGAACATCGGCAAGTATCTCAACGGCCTTTGTGTGACAGGCCCAAGCCTCAAGGACGACTTCTGTGGCATGGCTTGCAGTTCGAGCAGCAAGAGAAACCAGAAGGACGCCTGAGACTTGGATTCCGAGGATGAGGTATGTGATGAGCTCTCTTCTTTGCGCAAGGAGAATGCGGAGTTGGTTGACTTGCTTGATAATCGCGATCACATGCTTAGAGAGGCTAAGAAGCTTAGGAAGGAGCTTAGATCTTTGCTCGAGGATGCTAGGACTAGAGTGGCTGAGCTAGAAACACAGGTTCTTGATAGCAAGCTTGAAATTGATTCGCTCAAGGCTAGCCCCGTTGTTTCGATGAAAATGATTGTGCCGATTGCTCGCTTTCCTAGCCGACTTGATCGATCTTAGGGAGAAGTATGCCTCCAAGTGTGAGGAACTAGATGTGCTTAGGGTTGAGTTGGCTGAGCTACAATCTAGACCCACTTTGCTTGGTGCTTGCACTTCTTGCCCTGGTTTGCATGAGAAAATTGTTGAGCTTCGTTCTTGCATTGTTTTGCTAGAGGCTGATTTGAAAGTGCCTATTCCTACTTCTTGTTCTACATGTGAGTTGCATGCTATGAAGAATTTGGATCTTGCAAAATGTGCTGGTCGCTTGCAAGATGAGAATGATAAGTTGCGTGAAGCGCTGAGTTGGTTTTCGAGTCAAGAACCTCAGCTTGGTATGATGATTGCTAGCTGTAAGCACTTTGATAGTTGCGCTTTGGGATTGGATAAGGTTGGTGAGGGCAGTGGTGAGAGAGAAAGGAAATTTGGGAATGCTTCTGTTCCACCACAACCCACACCCAAAGACAAGTTTGCATCCAAGCCAAACCAACCGAGAGAAAAACCGAGTGAGAAGGCAAGTGAAAAGCCTAGTGAGCAACCAAGTGAGAAGCCTTGTGAAGAGCCTCACCCAAAGCCTAAGTCCAGATCAATCTATTTCCATTGTGAGTTTTGTGGAAAGGATGGTCACAAGAGAGCATTTTGCTTCAAGAGGAAGCGTGAGGAGAGAATGGTGAAGGAGTGGGCTAACAAGGACAAGTACCACCCTTCCGATGGTGTACTTGAGCCTCGTGTGCAGTTGCCCAGGGCCAAGGCGAGTGTGAGGAGAGTTCGGGCTTGGGGAGAGCGAAAGGCTGTTGGAGGTGCTGCTGCCCAAGCTACACCGGTCAGACCGGTGAGAGGCACCGGTCCGACCGGCAGTGTGCCCGGACGGCGCCAGTTTGGGTTTCGTGCTCGTACAGATGGTAAGTTTGGTTCAGGAGGTCGTGGTTCTGGTGGTTGGTCTGGAAAGTTTGCAGGAGGTCAGTTTGCTAGGCATTCTCCTCCTCGTGCTCAATACGGGGATGGGAGGATCCGTAGTTTTGAGAAGGAGAGGAGGGACAGTCCACGGGTTTTCTTTTGTGGTTTTGGTTCTCCTCCAGGTAGAGAGGTTTGGTTACCTCATGGTGGTTACCGTGGTGGTGTTCGTGGAGGTAGCTTTAGTAGGAAAGATGGTTTGGTTTGTGCTAACCCCACTTTCGAGCAAATGGCTAGGCACTAGTTTTACACTTTTGGAACTAACCCCAGTGTTGAGTCGTTGCTCGCTCTCGCTCTTGTTTTTGAGTTGCGGGTGGATGGCCCGGAGAACATTTGGTTGATATCGGGGGTGGTTCTTTGGCTTCATATCCTGGTGGTGACATGTAGGTGCATTACTTTCGGGGATGGTGGACAAGGATGAGTGAATTGTGAAGAAATGATAAAGGTAAGTGTTTTTGTGACCTTCAAGTGTGTGTTCTTGGTCAAGCCACTTGGTTGCTTTTGCTCTGCCCTACCTCATGTGTGGAAGGTGAGCTTCGTATGCTCTTTGGCCTTAATGCATGAGTTTAGGGGGAGCTTGTGAGTTTTGTGCTCCTTTGCTCTTTTGCCGGTAGTGTCGAGCCCTTTTTGCGTCCCCTCGAGGAGCTGGTCGTTTGTGAGCTTTGTGTGTGGGAGCTCCTTTGTAGCATATGTATAGCTTTCCTTTGTGCATTTCTTGCATTTGGCATGGCATATGTAACATGATGTATAGGCATCCTTGTACCTTAGATTGCATGCATTTTGTATCATATGCATTGGTTAGGAAAAGCTTCTCTCATATACATTGTTCACCATGGAATGAGATATATGTCTTTGTGAGCTTGTTTGGTATGCTATGGTTAGTTTGGCTTAGCTCTTGATGAATAATCCATGGTTGATAGCTATGTTTTTGAAAATGTCACATGTATGCTCTCTCATGTGTAATGCCTTTATATGATCTTGACATACTTTAGTGGCTTTGCTATGCTTAATTTGTGGTTGGATAGCTAGTTTATTGATCATATGGGGCCAAAGGCTCATTTGCCATCATGAATGTTTAGCCCTCTTGCCTTATCTTGTGGAGGGGCATAAGTTCCTTTTTGTCGCAAAGACATTTCATGTACCATTTTTAAATCTGAAAATGAACTGTGAAATGCTTGGAAAATGTGCTCCCATGTCATATGTGCTGAATTTAATTTGCTTTGGGTGATAAACCTTTGCATGATGCCTACCAATGAGAAGTCTCATACATAGAAGTAGGCACATGGCTCGGTGGCTTTGACATGACATGAGGTGCTTGTGGGTGTTTGTGATGGTCTTATGATTAGAATGGCTGTCCTAGCATGAAGTTTGTGTGGCTTTGCCATTTTGATATGTTTTCATCATGTTTAGGACTTTGCTCATGAGAGGCAAGTTTTTCGCAAAATTGCCCAAATCCATCTTAGCTTCGTCCAATGGTTGTGAAACTTGGTGATCATGTAGTTGAGATTGATACGAAGCCGTAGAGTATCTAACTTGCTCATTTGGATATGTGTAGCATTCTTTGTTGAATTTGGTCTATTTGAGAAGCTCTAGGTTGAAAATTTTGCATTTTTGGCATGATTCATGCATTGCCAACAAGGGGGAGAAGTTTGAGCTTGAAATGGTGTGCTGGATGCATTTAGAAGGTTTTCAGGTGGTTTCAAGCCATTTCTGGGCTTTGGTGTGCACCGGTCTGACCGGTCGAGGTCACTGGTCTGACCGGTGTGAGTGCTGATCCTGTGCACATCTTAGGCACCGGTTTGACCGATGGTGATGACCGGTCTGACTGGTGTGAGTTGAAGTTGCTACAGCTGCCCTGTTTTCAGCTGGTTTGCATGCATTCATCCAGGGGGAGGTGCATTGGTTCAAGGGGAGCGCATGTGTGCAGGGGGAGCTCTTTGTGGCTTTTTGATCATTGTTTTGGTGGTTTGCGCTCTTTGCTTGAGCCGTGCTTTGTCTCGGATGTGTCGAGCCATTGCCCTTGCCTAAGGGGTCCGAGACTTGTCTTCTTCAAGTGATCCTGCTCTTTGCCTTTGTTTGGCTTTCGATCGCTTGTTGGAGTTTCTTTTTGTTCGTTTCTTTTCTTTTTCTTTTCTCTCTTGTTACTTTCATGTGGGTGTTCTCAATGCACTCATCAAGGGGGAGATTGAGGACCATGTGTGGTTCGAGGACCAGTGGATGGTCGCTTCCTTGTGTGATGAGTGATTGACAACGTTGTGTGGACTATTTCTTGGCTAAGTATTGCAGGTGCAGGTTGCGGCTTGACTGGTGTTGGTGCAGGTGAAGAACAAGCGCGAAAGGTCGTCACCGGTGAGGCCTCCAGGTATGGAGAAGACAAGTAGGCTTCGTTCGAGGGACCCGGTGGCCAGCGGGGTCAAGTGCGGGCCTCATGGTGGCATGAACAGCAAGATGAAGTCGTGGATGGTTTCTTGGTTGAGCCTCAAAACCAAGGTCGAGCCGGGACTACGTGGGAGCCGAGTCATGAGTGGAGATTGGCGGAGGCTACACCAAGTTCGTTGGGTTTCCAGTGGTTCTCCAGAAAACCACTGGGTTACTTGGTTGATCCACAAAGCCAAGACCGAAGAACTGAAGATGGAGCTGCAACAGCGCCAGACTGGTCTGACCGGTGGGTCTGACCGGTCTGACCGGTGGGTACCAGTCCGACCGGTGGGGAGCACCGGTCTGACCGGTGTGCGACGACGCAGTCCGGAGTCTTCGAAGCGGAGGACACACGTCGGGATCGCATGGCTTGCGTCGAGGCTACGCAGGGTGCGGTCGCCGGGCATCCGTCCGATGGTGAAGACATGAAGACTTCCAAATTCGCCCTTGAGGGGCTTGTATCCCTAGTTATTAGGAAAGGGCATTTTAGACTTTCGGTTGCCTCCATATAACCCAAGAGGTGAGAGGATGGCTGTAAAACCCCGGATTTTCATGGAAAATCCGAATCTCTGTACCATCGTGATAGTCCCTGGATCAGTGGCTATCGCGTACAGAACGTCTCACAGATAGATACACAAAGTCCTACATCGCATCACATAAAGATAAGAGTACACAAATTTATTACATGTCCATTAAGGAGTACATCAATACAAGCCTCTTGGCTGAATCAGTGTGAAAATTCTACGCAACGGTAGCTATCTTCTCAGAAGGGTCTCCATCTTTTATTCTTCCCGCCACAGGCAAACTTGAGCGAAGCGACGCTTCTCAGTCGTACCATCCGTCGGCGTTGCAGTCGAACTCGGTCTCGTACCCTGCACACCCAAAGTCTATCCCCAAGGAGTGGGATAGGTCCACGTCACCAACTGTTGAAGGATCAGATGGCGACTAGAAACCGAGCCTACTTGTCTCTCCATCTCCCGGAGGCCCCTCAAGGCTGAAGACCTTTCGCGCCCGTTCTTCACCTGCAACAACACGAACTAGGCCGTAGCCTACACCTGCACACTAAGCCAAGAGTCAGTCCAACACCCGTTGTCAATCACTCATCACCGAGGAGCGGTCATCCATCGACCACTGGGACGCTCCTGGTCCTCAATCTCCCCCTTGATGAGTGCATTGACAACACACACCGCGAAATGAAATTCAGAGAAAGGAAGAAAGGAAGAAGAAAGAAAAACAAGGAAACTCAACTCATGACCAAAACCGAAGAAAGGCGAAGAAAGGCACAAGCCAAGCAAAGCACAAGCAAAGCACAAACTCCACACCGAAAACAACAAGAAAGCTCCCCCTGAACAAATGCAAGCTCCCCCTGAACATGTGGATGCAAACTTCCAAATTTCAGCTCACCTCTTCTGAATTTTCATTAAGCTCACCTCTTCTCCCCCTTGTTGACAATGTATGAATCAAGGTGAAAAAGCAGAAATGCAAAACAAAGCATATAAACATCTACATGAGCTTCTCAAATAGGCCAAATCTAGTGTCAAAGGCTAAAAAATGAGACAAAGATCACACATATGAATCATAGCATAGTCAAAGCATTGCCACAAGTAATATATGAAAATACAAGCATGTGACAAAGCAAAACTTTCAGATTTAAGCAGTTTCATCAAAAGAAAGCTCGCTTCACATGTAAAATCCTATCCATGTCACACTTGAGCCACAAACATGCATACCATTCAAAGATCATACAAGGATATCAAATTCTCAACAAAAGATCATGGCAAACACCCATAAAGCAAAGCATGTCATGTCAAAGCTCATGAGCCATGTGTCCACTTCGGGGAGACTTCTCCACTGGTGAACATCATGCAACATGTTTTGCACCCATATGTGAAAGATAAGACATTTTAAGCATAGACATGATGGATGGAGCATTTTTCAAGCATTACACACTTCTTTTCAAGATTAAATCATTTCATGGTACATGAAGTGCCTTTGCGGCAAAAAGAAGCTTATGCTCCCCCATGAATGCAACATAGGCTAAACATTCACAATGATATTCGGCCTTTGGCCCAAATGCAAGAACAAGGCATCCAAGCACAATCTAAGCATGAAAAGCACATTTAGACCAAATTGTGACATGGATACACAACTACACACGAGTGGAGCATATTTCATCAAAAATTAGTCAAATTTAGCATGTATTTCAAAAAGGGCTATCTCACCACACATATATCTCAAATATTCCAAGAGCATAGCCTCACATCACCATTTCTCCACACATATGACCAACATCTCACAAATAGCCAAAGAAACTCAAATATGGCATATGAAAGAAGCTCATCATCCTAAAATGCAATATGATACAAATGCAACATGATATATGACAAGATGGCTATCCTACCATGGTTTGTACATCAAGCAAAGCATGTATATACATCAAAGTAAAACATGGTATGACACATATGATACAAAAGGAAATCATCCAAGAATCAACTAGAAAGGGCAACAAACCCCAAGTTCCCCCTGCAAGCGCACAAATGTAGCTTGGTCGAGAGGCTTTGTGAAAATGTCTGCAAGTTGATCTTGGGTAGGGACATGGCTCAACACAATGGTTCCTTTTTCCACATTGTCCCTCAAGAAATGATACCTCACTTCTATGTATTTGGTTCTGGAGTGAAGCACTGGGTTTTTGGCTACGCTTATGGCACTGGTGCTATCACAAAGAAGTGGGATCTGGGTGCACTCCTCACCAAAGTCTCTCAAAGTGTATGAAATCCACAACAGCTGGGAACAACAACTCGCGGCAGCAACATACTCCGCCTCGGTGGTAGACTGAGCTACACTAGACTGCTTGCGGGAAGACCATGAGACCAACGAAGAACCAAGAAACTGGCAAGTACCAGAAGTAGACTTCCTCTCGACTCGACATCCAGCAAAATCCGCATCGGAAAAACCATGAAGAGAAAGAGTCGAGGAGGACGAATACCAAAGGCCAAGACCAGGGGCAGACTGTAGGTACCTGAAAATCCTCTTGACGGCCTGTCGATGTGATGTCCTCGGCGAAGCCTGAAAACGAGCGCACAGACACACGCTGAACTGTATGTCTGGCCTCGTCGCCGTCAAGTAGAGGAGGGAGCCGATCATGCTCCTGTACTCCCGCTGGTCCACTGGTTCTCCGTCCTCATCCGCATCCAAAGTGGTCGTACTCCCCATGGGAGTCGACATCGGCTTCACATCTTGCATCTGGAACTTCTTCAGCATGTCTTTTGTGTACTTGGTCTGGTGCACAAATGTGCCATCTTTCACTTGCTTGATCTGCAGCCCGAGAAAATACTGCAACTCGCCCATCATGCTCATCTCGAACTCCCTGCTCATCTCATCTGCAAACATGGCAACAAGGTTATGTGACGAGCCACCAAAGACAATATCATCCACGTACATCTGTACAATCAACAAGTCATTTCCATGCTTCAGGAGAAACAAGGTCCTATCCACGGTACCCATCACAAACATTCTGCTCAAAAGAAAACCTCTCAATCTCCCATACCAAGCACGGGGCGCCTGTTTCAACCCATACAGAGCCCTTTTCAACCTGTATACCCTGTGTGGGTACAACTCGCTCTCAAACCCAGGTGGCTGCTTCACATACACCTCCTCCTCTATGACCCCATTTAGAAAAGCACTCTTCACGTCCATCTGAAACAACTTGAACCCTTTAGCCACGGCAAAGGCTAGAAGGATTTGAATTGCCTCAAGACGGGCCACAGGAGCAAATGTCTCCACATAGTCGATCCCCTCCTTCTGACTAAACCCCTGAGCAACAAGTCTGGACTTGTTCCTCACAACCATCCCATTCTCACCCTCTTTGTTCTTCCAAACCCACTTGGTTCCTATGGGATGGCAATTTGGAGGTGGTTCAACTAACTCCCACACCTGGTTCCTCTCAAAGTTTTCCAACTCCTCATGCATAGAATTGACCCGCTTTGCATCGGATAAAGCATGTCCAATGTCCTTGGGCTCAAAAGTGGCAACAAAAGCAAGATGAGCAAAATGAGAGGAATTCCTGGACCTTGACCGTGTAGTGCGTTCGTCGATGTGCCCAATGATCTTCGACAGGGGATGCACTTCTTGAATCCGCCGGGGAGCCTCACGCCTCGAGACTACCTCCCCCTCAACTTCAGCTTCTCTCGCCTGGTCCTCTTGTCGCACCGTCGTTGTCCATGAAGTAGACGGTCCACGCTCCGTAGTGGTCGTAGGGGAAGTAGTGGGTACACACTCCGCATCAGGCGCATGGTTCTCTCCATCATCATCTCCAGCTTCATCCTTCTCCTCTTCAAAGAGGTCCTCGGCCATTTCTTCATCACCTGCACATTCAAAGCCAAGAGAGGTACATGGCATTGTCTCGTCGAAGGTTACCTCGCAAGTCTCCATGATTTTGTTAGTCTCAAGGTTAAGCACCCTATAGGCTCTAGAGTGGTTAGCATATCCAAAGAAAATACCATCACTAGACCTAGCCTCAAACTTGTCGAGTTTTCCCTTCTTAAGAATAAAGCACTTGCAGCCAAAAACTCGGAAATGACTCACCTTGGGTGCCCGACCATGCATCAGCTCATAACAGGTCTTCTTCTTGAAAGCTCGCAATAAAATCCTGTTGGAAACATGACAAGCTGTATTGACCGCCTCAGCCCAATGCCTCCTAGGAGTCCTGTGCTCATCGAGCATCGTCCTAGCCATCTCACAAAGAGTCCGATTTTTCCTTTCCACAACTCCATTTTGAGGGGGCACATAAGGGGTCGAATACTGATGCTCAAGACCTAGATCACGACAAAAGGCATCAAAACGAGAGTTCTTGAACTCACAGCCATTATCACTTGCGGATAGCTCGAATAGCATTCCCATGCCTCTCGTTTTTCAACCTCACGATCGGATCTCGAACAAAACCAAATGTCTCACTCTTGTCCTCCAAGAAGAACACCCGTGCATAGCGAGAGTAATCGTCCACCACAACAAGGACATACCACTTCCCACCCACCGAGCGAACTCGAGCTGGCCCAACAAGGTCCATATGCAACAGCTCTGTCGGACGCTCGGTCATGACATCGGTCAGGGGTGGATGGGGAGTGGCTACCATCTTGCCATGCCTACAAGGAGCACAAACCAAATCCTTCTTAAGCCTCAACCTCGGCAATCCTCGGACAAGGTCAAGACCACTCAAGCGGGAAACCAAATCAAAGCTCAAGTGTCCCAACCGCCTATGCCATTTCCACAAATCGGAAGAAGGACCGGCCATCAAACAGCGAGCAGGACCCAAAGAACGAGAGAAATCAGCCCTGAAAATCTGACCCTCGGGGATGATCATACGTACAAGATCACCTCGAGAATCAAGCAAACGAGACTCGCCAGACTTGAAACGCACCTCAAAACCCTCATCAAGCAACTGAGAAACCGAAAGCAAATTGAAACCCAAAGACTTCACAAGAGCCACTCTCTTCAACGTTACCTTGTCACTCACATGCACAACACCCTCTGAAAGCACCCTTCCTCGTCCATTGTCCCCAAATGTGATGTACATCTTTTCCTTCACTGGGGTGAGGCTGGAGAACCACTTCTTATCTCCGGTCATGTGTCGGGAACATCCGGAGTCAATCAACCAAATGTTCTCCAAGCCTCCCCGCCCGTAGTCGAAACAAGAACGAGAGTGAGCTAGCGACTCGACACTGGGGTTAGCACAAAGAAAGTTAAACCAGTGTCGAGCCATCTGCTCAAAAGAGGGGTTAGCAAACATCATTCCCTTGCCACCAAACTTCCCATGTCCCATGGGAGGAGTACGAGCACCACGAGGGGGAAAACGTGGTCCGTAGTTCCTCCGGAACCCAAAGCCGCGATCATCTCCCCTAAACCCGTACTGAGGATGAGTAGGGGGACGTCCAGCAAAGCCACTACGAGCCCGACCAAACCTCTCACCAAAGACGCACACCATCATCTCTCCTAGCAAACCTCTCACCACCACCTTTACGTGGGAACCCGCCAACACTCCTCACACTTCCCACACCCCGTGGAAGTGGCACTCTAGGCTCGGGAATACCATGAGACCGGCGATACCGTCTCCGGTTTGCTTGCTCCCTAGCAAGCCTCTCATCCCTCTTCCTCTTGTAGCAAAGCTCTGCAAGATGCCTCTCCTTACCACAATACTCACACCTGAAGGGGATGGATTTTGGTTTTGGCTCTGGCTTCTGTCTAGGCTTCTCACCCTTCTCACCCACAAACTTCACCGGTTTCTGGAAGTCATTTGTCTTAGGTGGAAATTTGGGTGGATCTTGGGTTGTGTCAAGCTTGTTGCAAAGGTGGTTGGGCTTTGGTGTGAAAGAGTTCTTGGGTGCTTTTGAAAGTGGGACTTAGATCTCTCCGATCACCTCAAACTCGGGGTTAGACTCAACACACTTCTCATACACACTCTCCCCACTGTTCTCTCCCACTTTCTCACCCAACTTCTCAAACCCCAAACCACGACCATCAGCTCTCTTGAACTCCTCAATCATGATTTTCAATTGAGGTTCCCGCCCGGACAACCAACCCAACACCTTCCTCAAATAGTCATTCTCCTCATAGATGACATCCAAACGGGAAGTAAGTTCAAGATTGCGCAAAGTAACCTCATCACAGCTAGTGCATGCATTGACAACAGGAGATTTCAAAGATGCTTCCAAAGAACTAATGGTAGAACGAGCATCAACAAGCTTAGCATGCATAGTAGGACATGATTTACAAGCACCAAGCAAAGTGGGTCTAGCCTTAAGCTCATCATATTCGGTCCTAAGAGCATCTAGTTTAGCCAAAGTAGAAGCATTCTTCTCATTAAGCAACTTGATCTCATTCAACCATGCATCACACTCAAGACATTCAACATCATCAGGAGTAGTAGGAGCAAGTTTCAAAGAGTCATTCTCAAGTTTCAATTCAAGCAATTTCGACTCTAGCTCTCCTACTTTCTCACTAGCATTCTCAAGTTGAGCCCCAAGATCTTTCCTCATCTTTTTGGCATCTCTTAGCACACTATCACGGTTGTCAATCAAGCTATTCAACCTAGCAATCTCAGCAAGCAAAGAGTCGGGGTCACGATTTACCTCATCCTCCGAGTCAGAGTCGCTGTCTTCCTTCTCGCTCTTCTTGCTGCTTGAGCTATGGGCTATCCCACAAAAGCCCTCAAGCGCCACACAGCTCAACCCGCTGAGGTTCCGGCTTGCACCCTTCTTTCCCTTGCGCCTCTCGGCATCTTCATCCTCGCTGCTTGAGCTTGACTGCTCGTCGCTTGAGCTTGAGTCGACGTCGCTCGCACCGGCCACCATCGCTCTTGCCTTGTTCTTCTTGTAGCCACTCTTGCTCGGTCGCCGCTTGTCCTTGTCCTTGCTCTTGGACTTGTTGAAGTGCTTGCCCTTGGAGGAGTACTTGTCTTCACGCCTCGGGTGCGCCTTGTACTCGTTTACCTTGTACTTGTTCTCCTCCGCTTCCGGGCACTCGGCGATGAAGTGGCCACGCTTGCCACACTTGTAGCACGTCCCTGAGCTCCGCCTTGCATTCCTCCGACTCTCGTGTAGTCGATCAAACCTCCTTGAGAGCAAGGCCGCCTCCTCCTCGCCCAAAGACATCAAACTCCTCATCCGAAATGGACATAAGAGAAGACAAGGAAAACTGTCGACGGGAAGGGTTAGATTGGCCCTTTGATCCGCCCACAAGAGCAAGACTATGGTCGGGCCGAGCCCTCATGCTTGGATTGCAACTTCCTGTCAACCTCAGCCGACTTGAGCTTAGAAAAGAGGTCATCCAACTCAATAGTCAAATACTGCCCAGACTCCTTGATAGCCTCAACCTTAGCACCCCAAACATTTGGGTCCAAGACATGCAAGAGCTTCAAAGCCTGATCATGCTCGGTGTAAGGAAAATCCTCAACATTAGCTTTCATTTTGTTCACGATGGTGGTGAACCTCTGAAACATCGCATCAATGTCCTCACTGGGAAGTGGAGTGAAATTCTCATATTGCATCCGGTAAGAGACAAAGAGGCGAGCCTTCACATGGTTATCACCACCGTGAGCAACCAACAACTTTCCCAAATTTGCCAAGCAAGATTCAAATGGCGAACACGCTCAAACTCTGGATCACACAAGCTTCGGACCAAGTGATCAACGGCTTTTGCATTAGCCTCATACTTGGCCTTAGCACCGGCATCGGTCACCATAAGAGTATGGATGTTGACCGAATAGCATAGGTCTTGTCAAGCACAATGAAATCCAACAACTTCCCACGAAGAAAGATCATCATACGAGCCGCCCACTTGTGGTAACCCTTGCCATCGAAGTGCGGCGGACCGCCCCGCTCAACGTACGCCATCTTAGGATTCGAGACTTGTCAAAGTCGCAAAGAATCCGCACCAAGCTCGATACCAATTGAAGGATCAGATGGCGACTAGAGAGGGGGGGAGTGAATAGGAGCCGATAAAAATTCTTCTCGAAGAACCCGGCCTATACCCTAGTCAAATCCCGGTCACACACGAGCGATGGATCGAATCACACACCAATCGCCAAGACAACGAGGTTATGGATCAACCTCTAGCCTTAGGAACGATTCCTTGAAGCACACGCGGAAGCACGAAAGAAGAAGGGGAGGAATCGAACCAAGAAGCAAAGCGCGCAGCCTCTGGCGGACCGTCCGGCCAGACAGGGCGGACCGTCCGCGATGGGCCGCGCGGACCGTCCGCAGCAGGTACCGCGGACCGTCCGCACCCCGGCCGCTGACTGTCCGGCCTGAGCCGCGGACCGTCCGTTAAAACAAACAGAACCACCAGTGGCACACCGCGAACCACAGACCGTCCGCGGGGAGCATGCGGACTGTCCGCCAGGCACCCGCGGACCGTCCGCCCGCTACTGCGGACCGTCCGAAACTCCGTCCAACCAAAACTCAAAATCGCGACGGATCGAAACAAAAGACGAGCAAGAACACGAAAAACACCTGACGAACACTGTTCACGCGGACCGTCCGCCTGCCCCTCGCGGACCGTCCGCCAGGCACGGACAGAACTGAAAACAGCCCGACCCTGAAAGTCAACTCCCCCAAATCATCATCAGATTTCCCAAACGGTTGAAGCTGTGGAGACAAGGGTTTGGGGACTTGAAAAGCGTCACACAAGGATGCTATAGCCCAAAAATCTTGCCTCCTAACTCCCTAAATCACCGGGAATCGCGAATCCTTTGAGCACCACCAAAAGCTAGAGCACCGAACGAAAATCTTCGAATCGAAGTGGTTTCCCGGCGTTTGAGGGCACAAGATCAATCACAAAGATGCACGAGACATCTATCCATGTTTCCCTCAAAGAAATCCGGGGAGAAACCCACTCAAATCCGCGGAATCGCACTGGGAACAAAGACGCGAAAACAAGCACAAAAAAGACCACGAAAAACACAACTCCGAATCTTCTATACAAACCAGGAAAGATTCACAAGGTCTAGCATGCCGCCCTAGCATCCATCCCTCTCAACAAATCTCTCATGAAGCTCTCATGCTAGCCTAGAGAAAATGGAAGGAAAATAGCTACGAAAATGAGAAAGAGGAGGGGGGAAATGAAACCCTAAGTCCCGGAGAGAGAGAGCCATCCACACACACTCATGGCTTATATATCAGGTCCCGCCGGAGTGGTAAATGACTCGACTACACCTAACTTAACTACTGGCGATACAACCCACGTAGGGGCATTTAGGTAATGTTTGTGGGTCTTGCCATCGGACGGCCACGCCTTTGCCACACCCCGCGTCCTCCCGACGCAAGCCATGCGATCCCGCCGCGTGTCCTCCGCCTCGAAGCTTCCCGACACGCCCGGATCCCGTCTCCGTCGTGTTGGGCCCTTGGACTTGGTTTTGAGGCCCAAACCAAGAAACCGTCCGCCGATGGTTTTGTGGGCAAACCACCAAACCCCCGCGTGCTCGGTCCGGCCTCCCGCCAAACCACTTGACTCGACCGCCACCGTGCACCGCTCAATTGTCCATGACTTCGTCTTGCTTGTGTCGCCACCATGAGGCCCGCACCCGGTCCCGCCGTCCACCGGGTCCCTCGAACCGAGCCTACTTGTCTCTGCATCTCCCGGTGGCCCCTCAAGGCTGAAGACCTTTCGCACCCGTTCTTCACCTGCAACAACACGAACTAGGCCGCAGCCTACACCTGCGCACTAAGCCAAGAGTCAGTCCAGCACCCGTTGTCAATCACTCATCACCGAGGAGCGGTCATCCATCGACCACTGGGACGCTCGTGGTCCTCAATTGTATGCAGCTTTAAGTGGCCTAACTTCTAAAGGGAGGAAAAGAGACAAGGAAGCGGCTTTGGTTTCCTATGCAGCAGCAGCAGAGTTTAAACAAGGTATCTCCAACAATAACCCCAGATCCCAAGTCTCTCAACACAGCTCGGAACCGCCTGGTTACCCAGGGGACCCGTCTCCACAACCTACTCCTTTCTAGGGTCCTCGGTGCGAGAACTTCCTCTCCTCGCACCTCAATGATTGCAACCGGATCGACGAGGCAGATTGAGCCTCTCTCCTCTAGCCGACTACAACCACGGCTCACCACACACTCTCCTATAGGGGGAAGGTAGAAATCCCAAAACATGAGGAACGAACATGTCATCTATGCAGTGTCCATGACCGAGGACGCGGCTATAGGTATAGATCGAACAACTCTGCAGAGTGTGTACACCTGTACCCATCCCGGAATGGCACCCGGCCGGTGTACGGCCGACTGAGCCCATCCTACCGGGCGAACTCTCGGTAGTTACGGTCCCACCCTGCATCCGGCCCTCAAAGCGGTCCCCCCCCCCCCCCGCAGCGAGAACAACACCGGAACTATGAAATGCTCCCGTGTCGCCACACGGGAGACGCTCTGAGAGGGTGGTCTCACCTCCACCGCTCCCCCACAGATACCTTCTATCCTTCTTAGGCAGGTATGGTTCCGCACTTGCCGAGCTCAACTCGGCCCTAACCCCACGCTCGGTGGTGTGGTGTGTACGAAGTCCTAAAGACAAGTTGATCCACTCGATTTCAGACCGGGGCGAGCTCATGTCCTCCATCCGCAAGTAAAACCCCAACACCTAGGCTTCGAAAACCGTCACAGTAGGGGTACACTTAGGAGTGCACCCCTATCCCCGATCCCAGATCGGTTGTTTCGAGCTCACCCCTGCCAAAGTACCCAAAACGCCTTCTCCTGCCGGTTTTACCCCACACACGCCAAGAACCACTATTCCCATCCCAACACATGCATCGCGAAGCTCGGCGTATATACACGCTCACATAAACATATATATACAGTAGTAGTAGGGAAATCAAGGACAGGGTAAACAAAGAGGCAGTGCAAGGTTCATCAGCATGCAAACATAAAGTAAAGTGCTAGCAATTCTACTTAGCAATGCCTAATAGGTATTTCAGAATCAGTCGGGCATGAACCTGGGGTCGGGTAGTCCTCCGCGGTGAAGTCGTCGGCGTAGTCGTACTCCGGGATCAGCTCCCCGGATCCAGCTGCTCCTAATAGCGCGAAAGGAAAAATAAATAGCGGTCCTATTGCAATTAACTCCCAAGAAAGGCAATTAAGAAGCAAAAGAGAGCAAACACCTCCCTAGCCCGGAGTTTAGGATTTTAGAAGCTTTCTAGAAAAGGTTTCACAATTTTCGGAGTTAAAATGGATTTATTAGGGTTTTTCAAAAAGAGAAATGATTTTCTGGAAATAAAAATACGTCATACACTTAAAAAAACCCCCGAGCTACACCGGATCCCCCGATTTCGGATCGGGTGCGGCCCGACGCTCAGCGGCTCGCATGCAGCCGGGCGGCCATTGGCTCCCGCACGCGATCCCGCGATGGGCGGTGCGGCTTGGTGCTGTGTGGACCGGTGTGTGGCCTAGGAAAGGAGTGGTGGGCCGCATCGGATCCTGGCGGATCGGCTACGGTCACACCCACGTTTGGTCCTCCATGCACAGACGACCCACGCGGTTTCAATGGTGGCCCAAGATATTCGACGGAATGCCCCTGAGGGCGACGGTGGCGTGTCACGACCTTGCCGGCGGCGAGGTTCCACTGCGTCTGGGCGACTGGCCTTCATACGACAGCCTATGGGGCTTCCCTGGGGTTGCTGGCTCGAAGAGACGCGCTCTAAGGGGCGACGGCCGTCGCGGCGAGGTCGGCGCCGCGTGGGCGTGGCGACGCCGGGTGCGGCGGCGGTGTTGGCGACTCATCCCAGTGCGGGAATGTGCGAACGCGTGTGCAGCGGCGTGCGCGAGGCAGGGCACTCTAGCAAGGTGGCTACCAGTGGGTGTAGGGGCTGGCCGTGACGGGGCGTCGCGGTGGGGTTCACGCGTGGAGCCCGGCTCGACGCCATGGGCGGCGGTGAGCACGGCGCCCGCGGTCGGTTAGCGCAAGCGCGTGAGGGTTCACGGTGGCGGCAGGGTGCGTTCAGGGCGACCAAGGACATGGTGTCCTCTTTCCTCCCCTACCCGCTACGGTGCACGGGGTTCTCGGTCACGGCGAGGCTGCGACGGCGCGGTCCGGTCAAGCACGGCGGCGGCGTCCTACGCGAGAGGGAAGGGCCAAGGCTCAACCTGGCCTCCTCAGGATCGACACGCGCACGTGCTGGGGTGCACGGTAACGCGGGCGTTGGGTTGGCGAAACGACGCGTGCGAGCACAAGCGCGAACGCGAACGCGTCCGGCTCGGCGCGACGTCGTGGACTCAAAAGGCATCGCACGACAGACATGACGACACGTGAAAGCTAGGCTAAGGAAGCGGCACGCGTTGAAGAAGGCAGCGGCACCTGCAAGAAGCTGCATCCTAGCCTGACACAAAGGCCGGCATCACCAGCGGCAGCACGGCGGCGCGGTGTGTTCCGCCTCGACTCGATGGCCGGGCAACCACAAGAGGGGAGAAGCGGGTGTCCTCACCTCTGTGGCCACTGGCCGAAGTGCAGGCGTCGGTGTAGTGTGGCGGTGCGGCTTGCCGGCGAGGAGGAAGAAGAGGAAGGCGGCGGCGCGTCGTCGGGGAAGTAGAGGAAGTAGGGGAAGTAGTTGTTCCCGGCGGGTCCGGCTCCTCCCACGGGCGGCTCCGGTCTTCGCGGCGGTCGGCACTCCCACGGGCGGCTCCGATTTCTCCCTCTCCCCCCTTCCCTTCTCCTTCTCCTCTGGCGGGTTGGTGGCGGACAGGGGAACGGTTTCCCCCTGAGGCGGCTAGGGTTGGGTCTCCCTCCCGGGGCTCGGCGGCGGCTTAAGTAGGGCTGCGCGGCGCGGGACACGCGGACGGCTAGGATGCGCCGGGGGGCGCGCGGCACGCCGCGGCGGCGAGCCTTGCGGCCGGCGTCCCCGCCTTTACCTTTGGGCGCCGCCCAAAGGCAAAGGTTAGGGATGACGCGCGTGCGTCATCGTGGGGCCAGGGTGATGCGAGGCGCGGGGTCCGCTTGTTAGCGGCCCGGTCGCGCGTGCGCGGTAGGTGGCTGAGGCGGGCGGTTTGCTGGGTCGGCGAATGGGCCCAAGGTGACGCCGGGTGGAATAGGTGGTTGGCGGCCTGCTAAGCATAGGAGCGTTTCATCTTTTCTTTAAACTACAGATTTGATTCAAATTTGAATTTTCCCAAATCAAATTTGAATCCACTCAAGAAATTCCAAATAAAATCCAAATGAAGATCCAGCTTATCACACTAGCAAGATATGAACTTAGAATTACTGATGGTGCCAAATTAAATTTACGAATTTCGGGGAAGAAACAAGAAGTCACCCTTATGTGTTGCATGAGCACTTCAAATTCAAATCAAGTTTTAGAAATTTCCCATTTTGCAAACAAACCAAATCTAAGGATGTTACAGAACTCCCCCCTCACAAGAATCTCGTCCCCGAGATTAAGAAGTTACCTCCGTTTCGAAGAGATGAGGGTATTTCTTCCTCAATGCAGATTCCTTCTCCCACGTTGCTTCGCGCTCGGAGTGATTACTCCATAGCACCTTGCAGAAGCGCGTGGTGG
The DNA here is from genome assembly GCA_947561735.1 of Cenchrus americanus. Classification (NCBI taxonomy): domain Eukaryota; kingdom Viridiplantae; phylum Streptophyta; class Magnoliopsida; order Poales; family Poaceae; genus Cenchrus; species Cenchrus americanus. Next base: position 75,274,524 of record OX387245.1, on the reverse strand, counting down.
TGTTCCTGGTCGACTTCTCCGCCTAGTCCAGGATCCGAACTAGGTACTCCAAGTACTCCAGGGTCTCCTGGACGTCGAGTGCCTGAGCGGGCACTCTCTTCTCAACGATCACACACATCCGAAGCCGGGATACATGGAACACTGGATGCTCTCCGGCAAGTTCCGGAGGTAGCTCGAGCTTGTAAGCTACCTTCCCGACCCTTTTCACAATAGGGTAGGGGCTAATGTACCTAGGGGACAGCTTCCCCCTGATGTGGAACCTCTTCGTACCTCAGAGGGGTGACACCTTCAAGTAGATGTGATCTCCCACTTCAAACGAGACGTCTCTCCGTTTTGGATCCGCGTAGCTCTTCTGTCTGCTCTGAGCTATCTTCAGGTTCTCTCTGACCTTGGCGACATTTTCTTCGGCCTCAACAATGGCGGCGGGACTGAAAAAAGGTTCGCTCCCCCACCTCGGACCACATCAACGGTGTCTGACACTTCCTGCCGTACAGGGCTTCGAAGGGAGCCATCTTCAAGCTGGCCTGGTAGCCGTTGTTGTACGAGAACTCGGCATAGGACAGACTCTTTTCCCAATCGGACCCGTAGGTCAACACGCAAGCCCTCAGTAAGTCTTCTAGGACTTGATTCACTCTCTCTGTCTGACCATCAGTCTGGGGGTGGAAAGCTGTGCTGTAGTTCAGCTCGGTGCCCATGGAAGCATGCAAACTCTTCCAGAACTGGGCGGTGAACTGAGGCCCTCTGTCCGACACAATTCTCCTCGGAGCTCCATGAAGCGGCGGTGAATTGAGGCCCTCTGTCCGACACAATGCTCCTCGGAGCTCCATGAAGCTTTAAAATATTGTCCACATACAGTTCCGCAAGCCGGCTCACGCTGTAGTTTGTTTTCACGGGCAAGAAGTGTGCTACCTTGGTCAATCGATCAACAATCACCCAAATGGAGTCATTCCCTTTCTGCGTGCGTGGCAAACCCACAATGAAGTCCATACTGATATCATCCCACTTCCACGTGGGTATCTCGAGCGGTTGCAGCAGACCGGCAGGCCTCTGGTGTTCTGTCTTCCCTCATCTTTTCCTACCAGAACCGTACCTTCAAATCCTTGTACATCTTGGTGCAACCAGGGTGGATCGAGTATCGAGAGTCGTGAGCTTCTCTAAGAATCGAGTCCCGAATTTCGTTGTTCTGGGGTACGCAGATACGGTCCTTCAGCCACAGCGTGCCCTGGTCATCGAGGCGATAGTTGGCTGCTTTGCCTCTCTCCATCTGGCGTTTTACCTCTTGAATCTCTGGGCACTCCTTCTGAGCTTGACGGATCTGGTCTTCGAGTGTGTATTTCACCCTCAACTCATTCAACTGCCCCTCTTCTACTATCTCCAAACTCAGCCTCTCCAGCTCTTCATGTAAGGCCGGCTGTTCTTCACGCACCATCAGGTTGTTGCAGTAGTGCTTGCGGCTCAGAGCGTCAGCTACAACGTTTGCCTTGCCGGGGTGGTAGTGAATGTTCAGGTCATAGTCCTTGATCAGCTCCAGCCACCTTCTCTGCCTCAAGTTCAATTCAGACTGGGTGAAGATAAACTTCAGGCTCTTGTGATCAGTATAAATGTCGCACTTGTTTCCCATCAGATAGTGCCTCCATATCTTCAAGGCGTGAATGACAGCGACTAGCTCAAGGTCGTGTGTAGGGTAGTTCTCCTCATGCTTTCTAAGCTGCCGTGAGGCATAGGCTACCACCTTGCTTCCCTACATCAACACGCAGCCGAGTCCCTACCTTGATGCGTCACAGTACACCACGAAGTCCTTGCTCGCATCGGGCAAGGTCAGGACCGGCGTAGTGGTGAGGTGAGTCTTGAGCTCCTGGAAGCTGGCTTCATATTTGTCCGACCACACATACGGCGTGTTGCTCTTCAACAGTTCTGTCATGGGCTTGGCGATCTTCGAAAAGTTCTCAATGAATCGGCGGTAGTATCTGGCTAAACCGAGAAAACTACGGATCCATGTCACAGACTTTGGTGATTGCCACTTGGACACTGCTTCTATCTTGCTCGGGTCTACGGCCACTCCTTTGGCTGACAACACATGACCAAGAAAGGCGACTTCCTCCATCCAGAACTCACACTTGCTGAACTTGGCGTGTAGCTGATGCTGCCTGAGCTTCCCCAACACGATCCTCAGGTGCTTCTCGTGCTCTTCTGCGGTTTGGGAGTAGACCAGTATATCGTCGATGAAGATGACGACACACTTGTCCAACTCATCCATGAAGACCTTGTTCATCATGTTCATGAAGTATGTCGGGGCATTTGTCAGGCCAAACGACACGACCGTGTACTCATACTGCCCATACCGGGTTACAAACACCGTCTTGTGGATGTCCTCCGGGTGAATCTTCATCTGGTGATAACCCGACCGGAGATCAATCTTGCTGAAGTATTTGGCTTTCCTTAGCTGATCCATCAGGTCATCGATCCTGGGTAGTGGGTACTTGTTCTTGATGGTTACCGCATTTAGGGCGCGGTAGTCGACGCACAGACGTTGAGTTCCATCCTTCTTCGGAACGAAAAGTGCAGGTGAACCCCAAGGTGAAGCACTTGGTCGGATGAACCCTTTCTCGAGCAGTGAGTCTAGCTCTGCCTTCAACAGTTTCAGCTCAACTTCTGCCATGTGGTACGGACTCTGGGCTATCGGCGCCGTTCCCGGCACCAAGTTAATCACAAACTCCACATCACGATCGGGAGGTAGCCCGGGCTGCTCCTCCGGAAACACATCCTCATACTCACGGACTACCGGCACGTCCGATATGGCCTTCATGTGAAGGCTGTACACCGCCGGTATGTCTCGAGACTTCATCGGCTCGAAGGTAACTCTCGTCCCGTCAGGGTGCACTAGAGTCACAAGTCTCGGCGAAGTGGAGATGACACCTTTGTGGGCAGTGATCTAATCCATCCCCAGTATCACGTCAATACCATGGGAAGGTACCACGGTCAGATCCCCATAGACCCTGTGGCCTTGGATGACCACATCCACTCCCTTGCACAGCAGGGTGCATCGAATATCCCCGAGCGGAGAGCTCGTGATAATGGGAATTGCTCGGGCGGTTGTAGGGAGGGAGAGTTTGTTCACGAACCGAGAGGTAACATATGACCCAGTTGCACCGGTGTCGAAGAGAACCAGAGCAGAAGTACCACAAACTAAGAACTTACCGATCACGATGTCAGGGGCGTCGGCAGCCTCCTCCTCAGTAAGGTGGTTCAGCCTCCCACAGCTGGCAGCCGGCGGCGGCGCAGCCTGAGGAGGTCGGCCTCCTGGAGCAGGTGCCCTCACGAGGGTGGCCGCGGTCTTCTTGTCGGGGCACTCGAAGGACTTGTGGTCGGACTTGCCACACGCGAAGCAGGTGACGGTGAAGCCTTCCACGGCAGGTCTCACAGTGCCCGGTGGAGCACGAGTGTAGCCTCCAGTCTGCTGGGGATAGCTGGGGTTCCTCCCTCCGAGGAACGGGCTACGCCCACCTCCTCCGAAGCCACGCCCAGGCTGGTTGTGCCCCGGGCGGTAGCTCCCCCTCAGCATGTTGCTCTGTCCGCTCCTCGGCTTCTGGAAGGATCAGTCAGGCTGGTCCCGATCTCCCATCCTCTTCTTGCCCCTCATGCGCTCCTCGTGGCCCTTCATCACATCCTCGACCACGATGCGCGGTTGATGAGATGGCGAAGGGACTAGTGCTCACTTGCCTTCAGCGCCTGGCGAAGGCCGTGGTGAAGGCCTCGCGCAGAACCGAATCGCTTCTTCCTCGGTCGGTGTTGGTGTCGTCGGGGGCGTACCGCATCATCTTCATGAAGTGACGCTCGTACTCCTCAACCCTCATTGCACCCTGGGTCATGGTGCGGAACTCCTGTGCCTTCTGGACCAGCAGCTCCCTGGGAAGGTACTGCTCGCGGAACGCCTCACAGAACTCCAGCCAAGTGATGAAAGCTGGGTTCTGGTGGGTGGCAGTGTAGTTGTCCCACCATGCCTTGGCAGGACCCTCCAGCTGGTGCGCGGCGATAGCGATGCACTCCTCGTCGGAGCAGACGGTGAGGTCAAGCTTGGTCTCGATCACCTTCAACCAGTCGTCAGCCTCGAGCGGGTCATCCGAGTAGCTGAAGGTGGGGGCCTTCAGACGGATGAACCTCTCGATCTTCCTCGTGAGGTCCTCGTCCTGCGGAGCGACGCGGTTCCCACCGTTGCCACGGTGCTCCATGGCTTTCGCCATCCTCTGCATCAGCTGAGTCTGGAGCGCCATCACCTCCACCAAGTTAGATGGGGTGGTGGGGGCAGGTCCGGCTCCGGCTGGCCTCGCTTGGCTCCTCCTTGCTCAACCTCGGCCTCAGGGTTCTCGGGAGGTGGTGGCGGTGCTCCGTCACCCCGGGCCCTAGCTCCCAAAGCTCCTCCACGCAGGGGTGGGCGTCCACGGCCACGTCCGCGTCCACGTCCCTGCGGGGCTTCTTCCTCAGCTGATGCCTCCTCGAGGAGAGCCATCAGCCGGCTGGATCGGCGGATCGACATCCTTCTATAACCATAAGAGAAGAGGGAAGTTTACATACGTCACTCACCAACACACACATGAGTCTAAGGCAAACATGAAAATAATTCTAATTATAACCTACACACAAGGGAAAAAAGCATCAAGACACGAATAACTCTAATAAGATCCAAGCATACATCAAGCATGAGTAATACACTTGCTCCCCTGAGGTGGACTCAGACCTTGGGGGTAGCAACAACAAGTCAACGCTCTTACATCGGTACAATCTCAAAAGGGTAGTGTCTACAGGGTGTGGCATGACTCTCTTCATGCACCGGAACATGCTCGCGGCTGCATGGAACAACTCATGGAAACTACTAGCACACTACACTACTCTAGGTCATGACCCTCGCTCAGCTCTCTACTCAGTGCGCGCCCTCTTGTACGAGACGGGGTAGCGGTCCTCAGTGGGGTAGTCCGGTGGGAAGATCCGAGACACCAAGGCGTGAGCCTCTTGAACCTCCTTGGTCTCGACGGGGGTCGGCAGACGGGCCATCGGGCACAGGTGAAGCTTGAGGCGTGACTGGTGTAGCTCGAAGGTCTCGGTGCGAATCTCACGCTGAGACTCGGGGGGTAGCTCTCCGTTGAGATCGAAGAGCTCGTCCACGCGAAGTGAGTCGGCGTCCTCCCAAGTCCTCCTCAGTCTCTCGGCCTTGTCTCTCAGGTAGACGGCCATGCGTGTGAGCCACGCGATGTTGGCGACGCTGTCTGTCCGGCTCTTCTCCAGCTTCTCCACCTTGAGCCGCTCACAACTGAGCAGGTGAGCGCGTACCGTGAGCAGGTCGTCCTTGCGCTCGAGCTTGTCCTTCAGCCTGTTCTGACTCGCTGTCAACCTGCGGAGGTCCTCCTTGACGTGCAGCATCTCCTCACGGGTGTCCACCCTCTCCCTCTCGGACTGCAGCAGGACGGGGGTCGCACGGTCGAGGCTCTGCTTGAGCTGGCAAACACGGTAGCGTATTGCGCTGTTCTCTCTCTCCAGCTGGACACAGCGTGGCTGGTACTGGCGGGCGTCGATGGTGGCGTCTCTGATCTGGCCGAAGAGTGTACGGGACTCGTCCTCCAGGCGGCATGCGTACTTGTCGAGGTCGACCAAGTAGCTGGCCGTCTCCACCAGGGTCTCGTCGGACTCGCGGAAGGGAGCAGCATCGACGTCGTCCTGGATCCCCTCGTACGAAGGAACTCCGTCCACGAGCGGTGTGAGGTGCCAGTAGTCTCGGGGTAGCAGCTGAAGCGTCCCGGACTCGAAGGAGGCACGGTACTGCACGAGAAGGCAGCCTAGTGCCTGGCGGCAGGCGACGTCCAGCGCGGTCACGACGGTGAGTGCAGCGCTGTAGCAGACCTCTCCCTTGAACCCCGGGAGACTCGGGTGAGGGAGCACGGCGACCGTGCAGAGCACCATCCGCCCTGTCATGGAGGGTACGTACTCGGCGCGGTACGTGACGTAGGTCGGAGGGACTCCAAGCCTAAGAAGGGCCCTCTCCATCCAGTGGCAGATCGCCCCGCACGTCTCGGGGGTGATCTCAGCGTCCTGGCGCTCCATCTCCTGTGAAACGCAAGAAATTTTTGTTAGCGCAGGTGAGTAAGAAGTTTTCAAAAAGGGAACGAGTTTTATAACATAGCTCAAGGGTATCACTATAAAAAGTAGAGCGTATAGAGTCCTATCTCTATCGACCTTTTCTAGGGATACGTGCTACGGTCAAGCATGGCTCTGGTGCCACCTGTAAAACCCCAGATTTTCATGGAAAATCCGAATCCCTCTACCTTCGCGATAGTCCCTGGATCAGTGGCTATCGCGTACAGAATGTCTCACAGATAGATACACAAAGTCATACATCGCATAACATAAAGATAAGAGTACACAAATTTATTCCATGTCCATTAAGGAGTACATCAATACAAGCCTCTTGGCTGAATCAGAGTGAAAATTCTACGCAACGGTAGCTATCTTCTCAGAAGGGTCACCATCTTTTATTCTTCTCGCCACAGGCAAACTTGAGCGAAGCGACGCATCCCTCAGTCGTACCATCCGTCGGCGTTGCAGTCGAACTCGGTCTCGTACCCTGCACACCCAAAGTCTATCCCCAAGGAGTGGGATAGGTCCACCTCACCAACTGTATGCAGCTTTAAGAGGCCTACTTCTAAAGGGAGGAAAAGAGACAAGGAAGCGGCTTTGGTTTCCAATGCAGCAGCAGCAGAGTTTAAACAAGGTATCTCCAACAATAACCCCAGATCCCAAGTCTCTCAACACAGCTCGGAACCACCTGGTTACAGAGGGGACTGTTGACGGTGAAAATCCGTCAACCTAGCCATGAGTTTACCTTCGGTGTTGGCATAAGTTTTATACCTTATCCATTGGTACTAACCCCCGTGGTATAACAAGTTCACGTGTGCATGTCGGTTTTAGAGTTTAGTGTTTATGCAGGGTTTTAGCATTGAAAGCAAGACTTTAGGGATAAGTTCATCAAGCACCTTATGACAAGACCTTGAAGCCCATACAAGTCATGCAATGAAGCAAACTTAACTCCAAGAAGCCAGGGACTTGATCCGAGAAGATGACGAACTCCGAGGACCTGACCAAAAAAGTGCTGAATCTTGCAAGACAAGGAATTATGCCCAATTCGGAGAGAAACTGACGACATGGACCTACATGCAGAAGGGGGAAACATCTAGGAAGCAAGGGAACCGACGTAGAGAAAAGGAGGCCTCGGGCTCGGCCTGGATGGGCCCAGGCCGGCCGGCCCAGGCCGGTCATCCCAGCCCTGTCCAGGGCCCGTTTGCCCCCTCCTTTGCCCTAGCCACCAATCAGGCTATTTATAGCCCCCTGACCAAGAGCCACGCATCATACAATTCGTCATTGGCCGCCGAGGAGTAGAGAAGAGACGGACACCATATCGGAGAGGAGAGGGTCGAGCTAGTTGACTAGGGTTTCCCTAGCCGACGTGGGAACCTTGCACGGAAGACCACGTCGGAGTTCCCGGAGCTAGAAGCAAGATCAAGGAAGGATCCCGGTGGTGATCTTGTGTATGTATCGTTGTTATAGTTGAATTATCAAGTTGAATCTTTTCCTAGCGATCAAGTGTTTCCTCGAAGTTTTCGTTTTTCGATCAGCTTTGCTTATTCCAATTCTATTCTCGAGATAGATTACATAGGGTGTTCTTGTAGCTGCGTTGGCTAGAGGTACACGCCGGATCTTCCGAAAGAATCTCGACTTGTCTTTTGACTCGCCCTAGACTCCCCGCATGAGTAGGGATACGTTGTGACAGAACGGGGGTTCCGAAAGGCGAATGTTTTCGGATTTGGACAGGAAAACCACGATTTAAAGAGGCTTCTTATAAGATTCGATTTGCTACTTCTTCTCTTGCTTGGAACTTCAACAAAAGGCTTACCCCGATCCCTCTAGATCGGTTTATCTACCCAATCTTACTTTGTTATCTTCGGTCTTTAGTAGATTAGATTAGTTTCGTGTCTTTCATCTAGATGCATTAGGGTTTCTTTTACCGAAGATTGGAGTTACTTGGCTTTACTAGATCAACTTTTGCGTCACACATTTGTTCCACGGATTCGATACCTTGGGTTCACCACTCGAGGGAAGAAGGGTCCCTTGACTACGACGGGAGACTTGTCCGCTTGCAAGTCTAAACGAAATTCGATACAACTATTAAACGTCAACAGGCCCCTTTTTCTGGCGCCGTTGCCGGGGAACAAGTGATCAAGATTTGACTTTTTATTGCCTTTCTTGTAATTTTCAGTTTTCTTTTTGTTTTTCTTTTTGCATCTACTAAACTTTGATCATCCTCAAAAATACATCTAATCTAGTTTGTCTAACCCTAGTTTTTATAGATTTGTTTTTACTTTCTAGTTTTTGCATATTTTGTTTATTGCTAACCCTAACAGGAGATGGACGGCTACCTCTCCAACAAACCCGATAATTTTGTGGATGATCCGTAAAAAACTTTACGTGCTAAGGAGATGCGAAGCACATCAAGCTAAAAAGCTGGATTTTGTAGATTCAGAGTCGGAAGACAAAGGATCGAAGGAATCTCCGAAGAATTCACCACCTCAAAGTCCTCGGGAGAATCGACTTCCACCGATGGGTGACCAACCACCGCAAGAACGCAAGATTGGGGAGCTATGCACCCCAGACATCATCGACCTACCAATCTTGAACCTTGAGGATATCGGAAGACCGTTCGAGATCATGACCTCAACAATCCGCATGGTGCAACATTCACCCTTCACCGGTAAAGAGGATCCGAACCTCCACCTCCAAGCGTTCATTCAACTATGTCGGACTTTCAACATAGATGGGGTGACTCAAGATCAAATGAGGGCAAGGCTTTTTCCGTTCTCACTACTCGGGAAGGCTTTGCAATGGTTCCACTCTCAACCGGCAGAGATGGTGGAAAATTGGAACACGTTGATGAAGGCTTTCATGAAGAAATACTACTCGCCGGGTAAAACTCAAAGCTTGCGTAATAAGATTGCCACCTTTGTTCAATATCCTACGGAGACTATCTCGGAGGCATTCGAGTGCTTCAACGAGTACACTCGGGCAGTTCCACATCACAAGTTCCCGAAGGAAGACCTCGTGCAAAAGTTCTATCAAGGACTCACCATGGCATCAAGGACGATCATCGATGCATCGGCGGGAGGATCTATCATCGAGCTTACACTGACGGAAGCTTTCATGCTATTCAAGAAGGTCACGGATAACGACACATGGGCGTCATCCGGGCGCCTACATCCGGTTCAACCCGCGGGGAACGTCAAAGGAGTCTTGCAAGTGGAGAAGGAGAACATACTTGAAGGCAAGATCGACTCGCTCATGAGGAGGTTGGAGAAGATGGAGATGGAAAAGAAAGAGGCTCAAGACTTGAAGGCCGCCGAAGCAAGGTCCACATGTGAAGAATGTGGAGAGTATGGCCATGTCCGCAAAGATTGTCCAAAGGAAGCCAAAACGCTCGACTACATGAGGAAGGGAGAATTGCCGAACTTCCGCTACGGGCAAGGTAGACCTCAATTTAATGCAAGCTCATCTATTCCTAACGCGGTTCCGCTTTGTATACAATTGAAGGAGTTCATGGACGAGCAAGCTAAGATCAACAAGGACACCGTCACCAAGTTCAAGACCATAGACAAGGTGTTGGAGAACATCGATAGCAAAGTGACGGAGGTTGGAAGTTCCAATCATCAAGTGCTCAACAGGATGAAGATGCTCGAGACGCAAGTTGGACAACTTGCGGGGCGCCTCACTAATGATGTAGGGAAGCTTCCGAGACAACCCAAAAGTGCCGAATCGGCGAAGGCCATTCAAACACATTCGGGGAAGGAGACCGAAGACCCAGAACGTTCCGCGGGAGCAAGGAAGCTTAAACCATTCACCGAGGTGGAAGGAGTTGCTAAAGAGAAGGTTACGGGGATCGTCACCGAAGAGCCCGAATTTGAGATGCCGGAGGAAGACACGAGGATACCGCAACTCAAGCCATGCTACTTCTGAGGTAAACTTGACAACCACTTTGAGAAGTTTGTGGAAGTTGTGCGTAGACTTAGCATCAACATGTCATTACTAGATGCCCTACAAGTACCTACATATTCTCGTTACTTTAAATACATACTTGCAAATAAATATGAGATAGCAACACTCGGGGTAGATCATGTCAAGATGTCCGAGGAATGTAGTACCGCTATTGCTAATGGGCTAGAGAAGCAAAAGGACCCCGGGTTCCCTACTATTCCATGTTCGGTTGGTTCTTTCAACTTCGAGAAGGCGTTATGCGACTTTGGAGCTAGTGTAAGTGTCATGCCGAGGGATGTGTTCGAGAAGCTACGCCTACCAATGGAGCCTACGGGTATATGTTTGGAGTTGGGAGATAACTCCATTCGCTATCCCTTGGGCATTGCTGAAGACATACCCGTAAAGGTCGGACACCACTTCATCCCCGTCGACTTCGTTGTTCTCGAGATGGGAGAGAGGGGGAAGCCGCCGCTCATCCTTGGGAGGCCTTTCCTCAGGACCGTGGGAGCTACTATTGATGTTGGCAAGGGGGAGATCATGTTCGATATCAACAGAGAAAGGAGTTCCTTCAAGTTCCGTCCAAGAATCGAGGCATGCAACATGATTGGAGTGAAGGGAGAACCAAAGCAAAAGGAGGGACTGAAAAAGAAGAAGGAGCCAAAAAAATGAACGTAAAGAAAATCAAAGAAGGTGTTGCCTCCATCAAGACAAAGGAAGAGAAGCCTGCTGTGAAGACCAAAAAAATGACTAAGCCGGAAGACAAGCCCGTGCCCAAGATGGTGCGGAAGTGGGTACCCAAGATTGCAACACCCGCAAAGAGCGTTGATCCGAAGTAATCAAGTGAAGAAGTCTAGCTATAGACTATAAACGAAGCGCTAGGTGGGAGGCAACCCGTTTCGTCGAGTCAAGAATAAGCTACTGGGAGGACAACCCGATTCCAGGTTTTTCGAGTCTTTTTAATAATTTAGTTTTGAGTTTTATTATGCAAAGACATTAGACTTCGAAGTGGTTGAAAAATATTAGAGACATAATTCTTGATTGAATATTTTGCTTCATCATAAACTCTTTGCATGAACCCTCCTATGTGCTTGTTTGTTCTTTTATTTTCGAGAAACCTCAACCAAATACTTTCAGAACCTAAATCAACATGTTGACGCAAAATGTACACCTAGCGCCAAGCACACAGCAAGCCGAACAAGCTGGCTTCACACGTGCAGAGAATCACAAGACGTGCCAGTCAATTTTCCCTGAAAATTAACAAAAGACAAAGTAGTTAAATGCCAAAGCTTGGAACTTGCTGGGTGGTACCAGACAGTTCCATATTTACGGCCATAAAGCCAGATGGGATGACACATAGCTATAGAAAGCTATCTGCCAATAAACTGAATCCATTTGGGAGCTTTAGAAAGAAAAAGTAACATAGCCAAATGGACGACGTAAGCATGACGACGATCGGTCTTTGTTTGGACAAAGATGCACGTGCGCAAGACCATGACCGATCCCCGTAGTGATCAACATTAAATAAATAAATAAAGTAAAGCGCGAGCATAAACATGCAATAAACAAGCACGCATAGATCCGAAGCACTAGTCTACCGCATGTCTAGGTGCTTTAAAACCCGTCGGGTACGACGCCAAACCAATCTATCCACCGCATGATACAACTTGCATGGGGATCGTACCACTTTCCACAAATATATCTATCCACCGCATGATACGATCTAAATATGGAAAGCTAAAAGCATACATTATTTAAAGCATAAATTACGCATGTGTTCTACTCGTGAGAAACATAACCGAATGCGGCTGAACAACCGATTCGGGGTCCATGAAGAAGGAACAAACATTACCAAGTGAGATAAATCTATCAGATTGATTTGAAATCTAATCCACCGGATGACTAGCTCCAAAGCAACCCAAAAACCTGCATCTACCGCGTGATACTCAGTTCTTTCAAGATTTATACAAACTTTGGCAAGCTTGAACCCGCAACACGTAACAACCTAGATCGATTCGGTTTCGGCTATCAAAGAGCACGTGATCCACATATTAAAATAGCCAAAGGGTCGAACTTGACTCGCATAGGGATCATCAAAAGGGATAAAGCCGATCCAAACCCATCTAGATTGGGCAAAAAGTGTTACATGAATTTAAACATAATGCAAAACTCAAAGCAACACGGGGTAACTTAATGAATCTATTGGATCTTGCCAAAATCCAATAGAGCCGATAACTAGCTTCAAGCTAGATCTTAGCCTACCGCATGGCTCATGACCTAACAAGAAACCCTCTTGAACCAAGCTTGAATCTACCACATGACACTAAGCATGGTAACAAGACTACTTGCATCAGATCTAAATCCACTGCATGATAGTAGATATGATACAAGGTTGCCGGTACTCACGGAGGTCGACGGATCGGTGAACCCTCTCGAAGAACTCGACGACACGACAAATGGACTCTAGGGTTTGGCGTAAAGCCGGTTTGTATTGAGAATGATTACGTATATGTTACATACATTCAGGGCTCATATTTATACCCTGCCAAGCACAACCTCGAATGGATTTGATACCTAATTTATCTCTAAGCTTGATCGCTTATCCATCCATTCGTCCTTCCTGCTTGAGCCACGTCACCGTACAATCCCGCAAAATCAGCTCAACTGTTCTCTTGCCGAACGGAAGCAGATAGCCGACCCCGGATTTTTCTGCCGAATGCATCTGAAGAAACCTTCCTTCCGCCAGACGATCTCCTCATCGAGCTTGACCCACAAGTCAGACTCCTTACCAAATTTTGGTGTTAACACAACCTTTCACCCTCATTATGGTGCTGAGGTTGACTTATGTTTCATGCTAAAAACACATGAGTAGAGCCACGACTTATATCTAGGTATTAATTAAATTTCAGCACGTGGTAGGACTCGCGTGAACCTAGAAATTAAAACTTTTGGTTGGTTTAAAAATCTATATCCTTGGTTTCTCTAGGATTAGAATTTTTCTAAGCCTATTCTAATTTTGTTTTATTCAAAATCTCTCTCATTTAGCCAAAATTAGAACCTAAACCTATGCCCCCATGATCAAGCCGGGAAAAGTTTGCTCTCAACCGATGAAGGCAAACTATACCGGTGAGACCGACATCAACGTAGTCGAAAAATATTTCCGATTTACATTTGTTTTTAATGGTTTAAAAACTTCTCTAAATTTATGCTTGAGCTCTTGCATGGCTCTGAAAAAATATTTTAAATTTCGAATTAGAGGAGTGCTTAACCTTAAACATACCTAAATGGAGGCAATCTAGTTTAAATTAATCATGCATGCACCATTGGATACCCTTTCATCAACTTTCACCAAGTCCACATGCAAAGGACAGGCATGGTGGGCAGCAAGCATCAATTTTGTAGGAATTTCATGGTGGCATGTGAAGCAAGTGGAGCTAGGGCTCATGGACATGACCCAAAGCATGAAGCATCAAGTGGAAGGACCAATAATGCAAGAAAAGGAGTGGACGAGAGCGTTTGGGCGGTGCAACTCCTGGAGCACGCGGGCAGGAAAGTTGCAGAAGAGAAATGATCGTGCTGGAAGAAAGCCGAGGTGGGGAGGAGCACCAGGAACCCCAGGCCGGTCGGCCCAGGCCGGCCGGCCTCCCCTACATAACGAGCCCCCCGGCTCCCGTTTTCTGCAGGCAAGCTTCCCTCTCCTTCCTTAGTTTGTGTGTTCAAGTTTGTGTGCCCAAAACCTCCGTAGACATAGCCAACCTTCCCAAGCTTGATAGCTCAAAAACAATCCACCACCTTAATCCACTCAAAGTCCACATCCCGAAGTAAGAGTTCAAGTGCCTAGTTACCAGTTGCAACCCGGAGTTTTAGTAGAGAAAAGAGTGCAGCAACCATATGGAAGAAAACCACAAGTCTCTTCTCCAAGAAGAAGGGTTCATCATCATACAAGCCATCGTCGACGACGTCTTTGAGGAGGCACTTGGTTTCCGAGTCTCCCCGGAGCATTGAGACGGATACGGCACCACCAAGGAGGAACGATGCTCTCCTCCTTGGTGGTATGAGGGCTGCAAGGAGCATGTCCATGAGGTTTACCGAACCTCAAGGGCACACGCAGGAGCCGCCCGTTCCACCACGACGATCGACCCGTTCGACCGCGCCACCTCCATACGCTCCGATATATTCTTCGTATGGCTTCATCATTTTGTCATCGTCGGAGGAGGAGAGGCTCTCTCGTCTTGAGAAGAGACTTGTGCCCAACGTCGAGTTCGACGACCAAGCACTCTACAACTTGGGTTTCGGCACCGACATATACTACATGTTGGGGCACCTTGGATGGGTGCAATTCTCCAACGGAGTATCGGCGGACACCCACAAGGAGTTCGCCTTGGAAATCTTGATGACCATTGCACCTATCCTTGATGATGGGGTGCAAAGCTTATCATTCCGTTTGGAGGGAGTCCAACAAGTGGTTCCCTACGAGCATGTTAGGGAGCTACTTGGATTCCATAAGGGAGCTCCGGAGAAAGTTGACGTGCCACCCGGCATGTTAGATGGATTTTGGAATTTACTCTCCGGAGAAGCCCACCAACAACGCAATTGCATCCGCAACCCCATTATCCGGATATTTCACTCTTGGATGTGCAAGAGGGTATTGGGGAGGATGAGGGAGACGAAGGTGACCGACACGGAGTTGAATTGGCTCTACTCGGCTTTAATTGCCAGGCAGCCAATAGACCCCTCATACCTTATGATCAACCGTTAGTGTTGCGAGGCAACATCGGGGGCGGAACATATTGGTTCGGGGTGCTACCTCTCCATGTTGGCCTTCTCCCTACGGCCAGGGATTGCAAGAAACCCCGACCATCTTTTGCGTGATACCTCTCTCGGCATTGAGTATTTGCGACAAGGCAAATACATTAGTGGAGATGAGAGAGGAGGTTTTCGTTTGGCCATGGTGAACCTACCCCTTCCGGATGCAAGGCTTAGGCTTTTCATCGAAGGGAGGGAAGATTGGTTGGAAGAGGGACTCTTGTCCCGGCAAGGAAAAACAAAAGAGGAAGAATCGTAGAGGAGGGAACATCCTCCGCACAAGCGAGTGGTGCACAACCCAATGTGCCACCATTCGGCGGTATCCCTCCTCCGCCAAGTTATTACGGAGGGCCACAAGAACAAGCATGGGTGTGGTGCACCGGTACCCCCACCAAATTATGTGGTGCCCAACGCAAACTTCGCGGAGCCCTACGCACAATATCCCCAACCACAACAAAGCATGGCCATAATTGGAGGGTATGTTGCAAGAAACGCCCAAAACGTGGCAGCCATCCAAGCCAACGCGGCTCAACTTGGTGAGGGCAATGCAAATATTGCCTATGAGCTTGGACGCCTTCACCTAGTGGAGCCGAATCAATTCGTTGGAGGGAATGTCCAACCGTACTACGAGCAAGGGTATTACTATCAAGATCATCAACACCAACCACTGGCGGAGGACTAGGAAGACTTCTCATTGGTAGGCATCATGCAACGGTTTAGCACCCAAAGCACATTAATTTCAGCACATATGACATGAGAGCATATTTTCCAAGCATTTTCATTTCATTTTCAGATTTATAATTGGTACATGAAATGTCTTTGCGACAAAAAGGAACTTATGCCCCTCCATAAGATAAAGCAAGAGGGCTAAACATTCATGATGGCAAATGAGCCTTTGGCCCCATATGATCAATAAACTAGCTATCCAACCACAAATTAAGCATAGCTAAACCTCTAAAACATGTCAAGATCATATAAAGGCATTTACACATGAGAGAGCATATATGTGACATTTTTAAAAAAAAACATAGCCATCAACCATGGATATAAATCAGGATCATCAAGAGCTAAGCCAAACTAACCCTAGCATACCAAACTAGCTCACACGATCATATATAGCCCATCATGGTGAACAATGTATATAGGAGAAGCTTTACCTAACAAATGCATATGATACAAAATGCATGCAACCTAAGATTCAAAGATGCCTATACATCATGTTACATATGTTATGCCAAATGCAGGGAATGCACGAAGGAAAGCTATACATATGCTTCACAAGGAGCTTCACCACCAACTTAGGAAACCAACCACACACACCAAGCTCACAAAAGACCGGCTCCTCGAGGGGAGGCAAAAAGGGCTCGACACCACCGGCAAAAGAGCAAAAGAGCACAAAACTCACAAGCTCCCCCTAAACACATGCACTAGGGCCAAAGAGAATACAAAGCTCACCCTACACACATGATATAGAGAAGGAGCAAAACAAACCAAGTGGCTTGACCAAGGCCACACACTCGAAGGTCACAAAGCACTTACCTTTATAATTTCTTCACAATTCACTCATCCTTGTCCACCATCCCCGAAAGTGATGCACCTACATGTCACCACCGGGGTATGAGGCCGAAGAACCACCCCCAATATCAACCAAATGTTCTCCGGGCCTCCCACCTGCAACTCAAAACCAAGAGCGAGAACGAGCAAATGACTCAACACTGGGATTAGTCCCAAAGGTGTGAAACCAGTGTCGGGCAATTTCCTCAAAAGTAGGGTTAGCAACATTCATCCTACCCTGCCTATCAATACAGCGATCCATCCTGTCAAACCTATCAAACCTGGAACCACCATGGGAACACCACTCCCGTCTCACTGGAGGAGTATGAGTACCACGAAAGGGAAAGTATGGTCCGTAGCCCCTCTGAGACTCAAAACTGCGACCTCTCCCATACTCGTATTGATCACGAGGTGGAGAACGTCCAGCAAACCCAACGCCACCAGACTCAAAGTGTCTACCATCTGCACCATGACCAAGGGAACTGAAACCACCAGCATCACGACCTCGAAAACGAACGCCCGAAAATGCGGGGAGGGCCGGTCTGACCGCCTAGCCAGGCCGGTCTGACTGCCCTTCCCTAGGCAGGGCCGGTCCGACCGCCTAGCCAGGCCGGTCTGACCGCCTTATTGTTGGCGTCGAATCTGTCCCTCGACCCTGGAGCGAGGAAATCCATCGGCTGGACATAGCCTGTGTCCACCGTGACATCCCAATGAATCTGACCCTTTCCGCGGAGGAACGCACCCATCCGCTTGCTCCACATCTGGTAGTTCTTGTCATCGAAGTGTGGAGGGCCCGAACCCCGTTCCTGGTACGCCATCCTTGGATCTTAGACTGGTTAGAGTCAACAAAGACCTGAATCGGCTCTGATACCACTTGAAGGACCAATTAGGCGACCAGAGAGGGGGGAGTGAATGGGAGCCGATAAAAATTCCTCTCGAGGGAGATTGAAACTTCGACAAGATGAACTAGCTCGGTCGAACCCCCGAAATCACACGCTCCGCACTTCAACCTTCCGTTTGCCAAAACCACGTAGCCACTGGAGTGCTACTGGTCCTAGGAACAAACTCTACCAGCAACCACAACACACACGCAGCAACGACGGCGGAAACAACTCGAAAGCCGGCTAACCGAAGGGGGCGGTTAGACCGGGTATAGGGGGCGGTTAGACCGCCTCCACCCGGTAACCAAGAAATCCTCCGAAACGCCTCTTCCGAGCACCAAAACTCACCCCGGTTTCACCAACAAAGATCTCTGGTCAAGGCCATGCTAGCTACCAGAAAATCTTGGCGAAAAACAAAACTTCACCCAGGGGCCTAGGGCGGTTAGACCGGCTACCAGGGGCGGTCTAACCTCCTGTACCCAGCAACGAACTCCAACCAAGAACACCTAGCAAACTGCACGAGAACGACCCCAAATTTCACCTAGACACTCCTCTGATCAAGGCGAACAAACTCACAGAGGAAAATCCGGCGAAACAAAACTTTGACCCGGAAACACCCAGGGCGGTTAGACCGCCCCCTGCAGGCGGTTAGACCGCCCCTTCTAGAAAACGAACCCGCGGGACAAACCTCAACTTCCTTGCGCCCGATCTCCTGAATCACTCCACGGATTGCAGCAAAACTTCGGGAATAGCTGGGTTACCTCCTGGGCAACCTCTACCTCAAAGGAATCGACCCGAAATGCTCACAATCAAGAGGAATCAAAGAAATCGCTTCTCTAGGTCAAGAACTCGCCCAACTCGAGAAACCACCAAATCGAGTCCGATTCAAAAGAGATTTGGGGGCAAAGTCACCAGCCAAAGAGGCACAAGAACCTCATACGTGACACCCACCAAAAACCCCAAGAAATCGTCCTCAAAACACCGCCAACAAAGAGCTCCGAAAATCAACACAAAAGAGAGGAGAAAACCACCATGATGAACAACGCCGAACCATCTATACATGCCATGAAAGGTTCGTACATGGTCTAGCTTGCCACCCAAACATCCATCCCTCTCTCTAGATCTCACATGAAGCTCTCAAGCTAGTCCTCTAAAATCCTAAGAAAAATGGAGAACGAAAATGGAAAAACAAATGAGCTAGGGTTCCAAGAGTTGGTTGCCATCCACCCATCCAATGAGTATATATGGAGGCACCCGAAAGACTAAACTACCCTTCACTAATAACTAGGGATACATGCCCCTCGAGGGCGGATTTGGAAGTCTTCGTGTCTTCACCATCGGACGGATGCCCGGCGACCGCAACCTGCTTAGCCTCGACGCAAGCCTTGCGATCCCGACGCGTGTCCTCCGCTTCGAAGCTTCTCGGCGCCGGCGGCCAGGGCGGTCAGACCGCCCCCCCCCCCTCCGGGCGGTTAGACCGGCCCGGGAGATCTGACCGGCCCCAGGCGGTCTGACCGCCCCTCCCCGGGCGGTTGAACCGGCCCGTGTGGCCGCACCCCCTCGTCGAGTCTTCGACCTCGGTTTTGTGGCTCAACCGAGTAACCCCGGTGGTTTTACGGTGAACCACCGCAAACCCCGCAAACTCGGTGTAGCCTCCGCCAATCTCCACTCATGACTCGGCTCCCACGTAGTCCCGGCTCGACCTTGGTTTTGAGGCTCTACCAAGAAACCGTCCACGACTTCATCTTGCTGTTCATGCCACCATGCGGCCCGCACTTGACCCCACTGGCCACCGGGTCCCTCGAACGAAGCCTACTTGTCTTCTCCACACCTAGAGGCCTCACCGGCAACGACCTTTCGCGCTTGTTCTTCACCTGCACCAACACGAGTCAAGCCGCAACCTGCACCTGCAATACTTAGCCAAGAATCAGTCCACACAATGTTGTCAATCACTCATCACATAAGGAAGCGACAATCCACCGGCCCTCGAACCACACATGGTCCTCAGTAAGTTTATACCATCCCCAAAAGATTAAACAGATGTAACCATAACTCAAAAACCATAAGAAACCACAATTTAAGTTTATCTTTAAGTTTCATTATCATGTGAGGTTCCAAGCCGCTTTTAACCGTGAGCACGGCTGATCGATCAGTTTTATCTCTGCAGAGGTTGTACACTTTACCCATAGTTCATGTTCCCCATATTGCCTGGGTTAGCTAGACCCTTAAACACTTCCTAGCTGAGTGGCTAGGGGTCCACTACGAAGCCTTTACAAAGGAATGCTGAAGGCCAACAACCTGTGACAGTAACAGCAGTGGAGCAGACCATAACCCTCCCTAGTGGTCAGCACCTTAGCAAAGGTTGCTACCCCAAAAGAACCGGGCTATACCCCTTCAACTCCGGCCCCTGTGCCCCTTTCGGAAAAGGCCATCAGGTAATTCCACACTCCTAATTAATTGGCTAAGCCAGAGCCATTTGGACTATGGTTGTACTGTTTTCTTGGGTGGTTCTCCATGTTCCAATTAAGTCATATGATCTTGTCTTAAAACTTAACCAACATTTTATAACATGAAGGTCTGTGTCATAAAACCATTTATAACCAGCCCGTGTATAGCAACTAAGCATTCATCTACCCAAAACATTAAATAAAAGGTGTTGATCAAGGTGATAGGGGTGAAACTCTAGTCATGTCCCTAAAAAGGTGATTTTCCCCCATCAAGTTAATGCATAGCAACAAGTAAAGGTAAACATTATTCAATTATGTAGTTATATAGGTCCAAAAAGAAAATGCAGAGGGGGGAGTCCACTTGCCTTCCTCTATGAACTGAGTATCCTCTTCTTCGAAGATAGGCTCTTCTTGATATTCTCCAATGGGGTGCTTCGACGAAACAGGCATGATATCTACGCACAAGCATATACAAACAATAAATAAATAAAACAGTACACCAATCAGTTCTATATGCTAAAAACACACTATTTAAAAGATTATACTCGCTGAAACAATCAATTTGATATATTAAACGCCAAAAACGGAGTTAAAATGCGAAAGATATGATTAAAACAAAATGCAGGGACCTTTCTGCAAGAAAACTTGGCCTACAAGGTTTATATGAAAGAAACCAGGGACTAGAAACATAATTATACATATAAATAGAGGGGTTTATATGCAAAAAGGAATGAAAAGGACCTCTGATGAAGGAATCTAAAGAAACAGGGGCTAAAACATAAAAACAAGGACTTGTTCGTAAGGATTCTTGATGGTGGAAGGACCGTCTTGCGAAAACAATGAAACCCAGGGGCTCTTAAAGAAAATTGCCAAGCGCTGACGGGTACGCCCGATTTGACTCGGGGTCCACAACAAATCTGGGTCGTGGATCTCAGATCCAGCGGTTGACGGAGTGGTGGACCGCGCCGTGGACTCGGTCCATTAGTCCACGGTGGACCAGATTCATTAAACGAAGGGGTACGCGATCCCGATCGTCCATAATAGATCGAATGGACGAGAATGTGTGCAAGCAAGGGACGGCGACGGTTCACCGGAGAAGGAGATGGCGCGGCAGCGCGCGGCGGCGCTTTGCCAGCGTGAGCTCGGGAGAGGGTTCCCAGCCACCGTTTTGTGCACGCGTGAATGCTACGCGTAGCGGAGAGGCTTGCGCACGCATCTAGGGGTTCAGGAGGGAGGCTCGGGTGGTCACGACGGCTAGCACTGGAAGGGGCGGACGGGAGCTCGTAGGCGTGTGACGGTGACGATCCAAAGCACGCTACGAGCCTCGGTATAAAATGTTGAACGGCTTAACAGGATGCATGGGTGACAACAAACGCGGTCATGACCACAGGGGCATGGTTTGGCCAGAGAGGAGGTGGCCATGGCCGACGTGGAGGCCGGCAGTGATGGCTCACCGCGGCTGCGCATCCTGTCGCTCGGACTAGAGGAAGAAAAGGAGCTGGTGGCTTCCTCACCTTGCAGAGAACCTAAGACCGAGGAGCAGGACGGCAAAGGAGTGGCGGCAGAGATCGGTGGCGACGGCGAACTCAGGCGGCGCTCCGGCGGACAGGAACAGGAGCTCCGGGAAGCGACGAAGACGAAGACCTGGTGCAAGGGGGGCTCAATGAGCGTCGGGTGCCTCACCAGAGAGGAAGAAAAAGAGAGGGAGAGAGGAGGTCCTTCACCGGCGGTGAGCTTTACCAGCGGCGACGAAAACAAAGGCGGCGGCGCTGGGTGGAATTGGAGCTCGGGCGTGGGGAGACTGCGTGCGAGAGTGAAAGGGAGGGGACGAGGGTGGTGCTCGGCTTTTATACAGACAGAGAGTGGAGAAGGAGAAGCGGAAGGGAAAGTGGCGGTCGGCGGCCTTGCCATTCATGGTCGGCGGCTAAGCAGGCATAAAGAAGCAAGAGGAGGGGGGAACTGCAAGAAACTGAAGAGGATATGGTCGTGGAGGTTTATTGCCTTAATTGGCGCTCTCGGAAGGAAAGGGGAGGTGGAGGAGGTGGGCAGGCGCGGCGGGGATTACGGCGGGCGCGCGGCCGAACAGAGGAAAGGGAGGGCGCGGGAGGAAGGAAGAGCTGACAGGTGGGGCCGGCGTGTCAACGACCTCGGGGGGGAAAGAAAAGGGAAAGATAGGTGGGCCGCTGTGGGGGTGGCCCGGAAGGGAAGGCAGGCCGGGAGGGAGCTGGGTCAGGGTGGGCTGAAAGGAGAGAGGGGTGAAGTTGAGAGTTTTCTCTTTTTTCTCTTAAACCTTTTCAAACTTAAACATTTCAAATTCTTTTCAAAATTTTCCAAAATCTTTTAAAAACTTTTAAAACTTCAAAACAACACACAAAACACTATGCAACCAAAATATGATACACACACACTTGTTGTCTCTAAATTAATTAAGTTAAATTAAATTACTTTAGAACTCAATTTGATTTGCATATTAATTAACTCCTTAAGACTAAAACATTATGTTGCTTAAGTAATTTTTATTAGTGATGGAATTTTTAGGGTGTCACAGTTTACCACTGGTATAAAGTTTTTGCAAGTCAACTGAACCCAAGGCAAATCCAAATTGTTATAGAACTTATGGAGGAATTTTAGCAAAAAAGCAGTATTGTGATTTCCCAAATTGATAATGCCAGACCACCATCATCTTTGCTGCGGTAGCCATGTTTCCAGGCAACTAAATATCCTCCCTTTTTCGGCACATCCCCACCATGCCAAAGAACATGCTTCCTATACTTGTCATCCTGCTCCAGAAGCTCAATTGGAAGCTTAAGAGTGCACATCTAGAAAGTTGGGAGGTCAAAACATTGAATTCACCAGAAGGTGTTTTTCCATCCTTGTTAAAATTGGTGACAGATCTTGAACTAAAGGCCTAGCCCCAAGTAGGTGAAGGGCAATTTCCCAAGCTGACAACCCAAAGCATTAGTAAGAGATGACCACTTGTCTTCTGCAAAATTAAAATGAACCAAGAATGATTTTTCAACATTGTCCTTTAGTCCTGTAGATATAGCAAAGGTCTGTAGGAAAGTCTTCAAATGATCAAGCTGACTAGGATCAGTAGGCAGGCTTACCAAAGTGTCATCAGCATACTAGATAATAGGATAACCCCCCCCCCCCCCGAAAACCAAGGCCCAAGGTATGAGTGAGATTCCCTAGTAATACTTCAACATTCCTAACTGACTGTAACAAATCAGTACCAAAAACAAACGGTGAGAGTGGGTCACCTTGTCTAACCCATCTTTTGCATTTGAATTGTTTTCCTGGGACCTCATTTAAAAGAATAGAAGAAGACCCTGAGGTTAAAACAACTCTGATCCAAGAGATCCATTTCTCTAAGTACCCTTTGTGTCTCATGACTTCAATAATGACTTCATGCTCAATTTTATCAAAAGCCTTTTTCGAAATCCAGCTTCAGTAAAACAATCTCCCTTTTGGATTTGTGATAAACATGCAAAAGTTGAAAGGCCCCGGCTAAACAATCTTGAATAGTTTTTCCTTTGATGAAGCCATACGGATTTGTGTGAACTGCCCTTAAAATTGCAGCTGCAATCTATTAGCCAACAATTTTGTAAGAAATTTCAGTGAGTAGTTCAACAAAGAAATATGCCTAAAATCATAGACAGTATATGGGTTATCCTTCTTGGGTATTAGAGTAATGAGAAATGCATTAGTACTTTCCAGATTCAAGTTACCACTGGTAAAATCATTACATAACCTTACAATGTCATCTTTTATAATGGGTCAACACATCTTGAAAAAGGCACCATTAAAACCATCAGGACTAGGAGCAAAATCCAAAGGCATGTCTTTTAGGACAGCCAAAATTTCATCCATGGTGAAAGGCTCATGCCAGCAAGGAAGCTCAGCATACTGGATTAGTTCGGAAAGCTCCAATAAAATGTCTGAAAATCCAGAAACCCCCAATCTATCTTTGTAGGACAGCCAGAGCAACCCAGCCTTTTGGTCATGATAAGAAATAATGGTTCCATCAACTTGAGTGAGAGTGGCAATAAAATTTCTTCTCATAGAATAAGTAGCCATAGCTTGAAAAGGACTTGTGTTCTCATCCCCAAATTTCAACCATCTAGCAGTATTTCTTTGTTTCCAATAATTCTCTTTTTCTCAAGAAGTTCTGCAAGGTGATGCTTAACAAGTCGTCTGAAAGCACTTTCAAGGCTACTAAGGGGCCTCTGATCTTCCATGCCATCCAACAGAGTAAGAACAAAGTTGCAATTATTAAACAGCTTGCCAAGCTTGGAGGGTTCTTTACTCCAATGTTTTAAACTAGATCTGACTTGTATATAATATCATTAAACAACAACATGTTATTAAAGTTGCCACCATCTCTAATTATGTTTACAGATGATCTCAAAATCCAATCATCAAAATCAGAGACATAAAATTGTAGTGCCAATTGACGAAGGAAGCTTTCTCGTCAGCAGCACTAGGGCCATAGATATTAGTTAGGTAGAAACATTTGCCAGTTAGAGCACAAGTCCGAGAAGGAGTTAGCAAGAATCAAAGAACCATCAAATTGAGCAGGGTTCCAAATGACTATTAGTCCACCAGAAGCTCCGTCTAAAGGTGGGAACTCGAACTTGCTTAGGCTCCTAGGACAAAAGTTTCTTAAATAAGAAGAGTCAAAATTGTCCCTCTTGGTTTCTTGCAAACAGACAATTGAAGTAGAGCATTCTCCAATTTTATCCCGAATAGCATCCCACTTTTGCTATGAATTTATGCCTCTAATATTCCACACCAACATCTTAATAGCTCGTGAGGGATTCACCAGGGAAACATGCAGTGTTGCAGAAGAAATAGACTAATGTGCATAACACACCAGCCACATAGCACCAACAGAAGTAAACCTCAAATCACCAACAGAAATAAGGCCACAACTAGACATAGTGATAAAAGAGAGGTTCAAGTAGCATGACAAGAACCATCACGAGATTATAGGATCTATTAGAGAGTAATCCTGACAGAGTAGCAAACGACACCAAAGATATCACTAAGGACCAAAAGGGCTACTAAGTGAGAGCCAGCCCTATTACAAAAAAGATTAATCATATGCATCATCAAGATCAAGAAGAGTAGCGGTTGAAGCAGCCTCAGGCTGAATCTACAAGAAGCCAGTTGCCATCCCATAGATGTTTGCAAGGGAGAGGTGAGAAGCAGTAGAAGAAGAAGCCTCCATTAGTGTCGCTGCATAGGCGGCAGGGTTATCAGCAATAAGATCCCCAACAATCTCCTGGGGGTCAGTAACAACATGAAGATCAGTGGCAGTTTCATCACTTGCATGGTCGCGGTAGCCACCCAGGTCTGGGTTCAGCCTCCTACTACAATGCGGGAAAGAGGCTTCCAGGGGTTCCTTCATCTTGTAAGACCGACGCTTCCTAGATGCAGGAGTAATGGAACCATAAACTTCCACCACTTCATCGTCATCGCTGTCCTCATGAGGAACAAGGGGAAGTCCCGTGGGAGGAAATAGGGGTCCAATCAACGGTGAGGCAACGCGATCATTGCAATATGTACTAATTAAACACTGTTATATGTATATAAATTATATGTATAAGTTGCTAAAAATAATCATGCAAGCTGATGTTCGAAAAAAGTTATGTGAATAAGTCATTCTTCAAAAAATTATACATACAAGTTATATGTAAAAGTTCCGCACACCATTAAAGTTATGCTTACAAATCATCAGATAAAAATTTATAATTCAATGTTATGTGTCGAAATTATATGTACAAGTTCCAGAATAAAAGGTTGCTTCTCACATAAGCAATGTTCGAAAAAAGTTATGTGTATAAGTCATTTTGAAAAAATGCACATACAAGTTGTATGTATAAGTTTCGCGTGCCACTAAAGTTAGGTTATAAATTATTTGATAAAAATTATAATTCAAAGTTGTGCATCAAAGTTATATGTACAAGTTATTATGACATTCCAAAAATGAAAAGTTATTGTGGGAAGCGAAACATTCCACAAACGGTAAGTTTGAGGTTGTCTGAGACAGGTTTTTTATACCGACCGGTGGGGTCAAACCGGCCGGGTCCGGTACCGGTTTACCGGTCCGATTCGTCCGGAAACTGGTAAAAACCGGTGGAATTCGAATTTCAAACCAAAATGCGCAGTTCAAATGGTTCCCACTGGTATACCGACCAGTTCAACCAGTTCCCGGTCGTTTAACCAAAAAAACCGAATTAGTGGAGAATTTGACGTGTTTTCAAATTTGAATTAAAATTGAAAAAATAAAAGAAAACTTTTTTAAAAATATTGCAAGGTGCATAGAATCTAATGGTGTCAATACATTTCAAATATTAGTGCATTTAGTATTTTTTGCGGGGTATTAGAAGTTCAACCGACCAATTTGTTCTCCTTTTTTTTTAGTTGAACTTCTAATGCAAGTAAACTATACTAACCGAAAGAATATTTGAAAGTTTTTGATACCATTAGATTCTACACACCTTGAAGTATTTTTTGAGAATTTTGTGAGATTTTTTCATTATTTGAATTCAAATTCAAATTTTGAATTAGGACTGGTTGGGAACTGGCCGGAACCGGAACTGGTCCAGACCGGCAGGACCGGTTCCCACATTTTCCGGAACGGTTCCCACCGGTTCAGTTAACCATGGTCTGAGATCGATCACTTGGATAGCTGCTGGTACGCGTGTTGAGATTAGAGAGACCTTGTCAACTAAGGTTTAGATATGGAGGTCAATAGATGCGAGTAGTTGCACGAATTCAAATAGTGGAAGTTTTATAGACATACTAACAACTTTTGGAAGATATGTAGGATTTATGCAGAAGAATTGTGAGGAGAGTCCGCAGTTCCGCACGACGCTTGTGACATGCTTCCTCCTTGTTCTTTCTTGGGCTACTACGCGAAACAACCAAAGATAGGCCCTGGTGTTAGTCAACTTGGAAGCCCATAAGCAGGCAGCCCATTACTAAAACAAAAAAGCAGGCAGCCCAACCTGCTTTTAAATACCGCATCCGTTCGGCAGTTGGAAGTCTCGCGGTCTCGCCCCTTCTCGTTTCTTCCCCAACAATTGAGAGCAGGTGGAAGCAAGTCGACAGGCGTCCGGCGCCGATTTCCGTCGTTCCTCCTCCGCTCCGGCGTCTGGATCGGCACTGGATAGGATGGGGAATGGAAATTGAGGTGGTCGCTGTATATACTTCTATCTAGTATAGGTAGCTTCAGTCCAGGCAGCGGCGTTCGCAGGGTGGAGGCGGCAATGCTGCAACTAGCAAATAAGTTCCTACATCTCCTTCTCTGCCTCGCAGGTGAGTGCTCCGGTGCCTGCGAAGAGTTGTGGTGTTGTGTACTCGACGGATCTGAAGACCTAGGGTTTGCCTTGGATCTCATCTGGTCCTCTTCTCCCTTCCTCATCTCTGTCGGTGTTAGCACTGTAGGCTTCTCCGGTGGGAGCAATGGGAGGTACGCCTGCCAGCTCGCTGAGAAATCGGGTTGGATTTTGTCTCCCACCAGTTTCAGTGGTTTCGTTACTGACGAGGGCCCGGATTAGGGCCCCCCTTCGACGGCGAGATTATCTCGGATTAGGGCCCCCCTTCGACGGCGAGATTATCTCCCTCAAAACAGCAAGACCCTTACCCTCGAGGTGGAGTCCACTGTCCGCTGACGAGCAGCTTGAGGATGGTCGTACCCTTGCTGACTACAACATCTAGAAGGAGTCCACCATTCACCTGGAGCTCCGCCTGTATGGTGGTATGCAGATCTTCGTCAAGACCCTCACTAGCAAGACGTCAAGTCTTCAGCCAGTTGGCTGCATCTCCGACCAGTTTCCCACTAGAGGAACCCTCGCACGAGAAGTCTCCGCCTCACACGAGAAGTCTCCGCCTCACACGAGAAGTCTCCGCCTCGCACGACAAGTCCGGCTCCAACTAGTGCGTGGGTCCAGACACACGGCACAGACATCACCACCGACGCGCGTGGAGGAACGAATCTCCATGTCACGCAGGAACAATAGCTGGCGGCCATGCAGGCAGCCTACCCCGGCAAGAGCCTTAATGCAGATCTGACCGGCTGCGCGGCCATCACATCGCCATCATCTCCCACTCTGCCACACGCAAGACTCAGCCCGAGGCACTCAAGCACCCTCTACGACGCGCACAAGCCTAGACTTAGGCTCAGGCGTTGCAAGCTAGCAAGCACTCAAGTAGACTAAGACGAGCTCAAACTACTCGGGGAAAAGGCCAAGCGTCCCGAAGTAAACAGTCCAACCCGGCCACGCAGCGGCACCCCCGACAAGGCATCACGACTTGGCTTTAATGCACCCTGACGGACAACGACGTACGATGGGACGTGCCAGCTGCCAAGTACTGTAACTCTTTTTTACTTCCCTTGTTTCCCCTCCCCTTGTGACTATAAAAGGTAGAGGAGGGAAATGGTTAAAAGGGTTAGACCTTCATAGGATCAAACACCATCTCCCGGGACTTGGGCTCGACACCCTCTCCCGACCAGCTTGTAACCCCAACTACGAGCACACCTGGCTCAGGAACACGACTGCAACACACTGGACGTAGGGTATTACACCTCGGAGGCACGAACCAGTATAAACCCTGTTGTCTCTTGCGCTAATCATCCGAGCCCGACGCACGATCGATAGAAATTTACTGTCGACAGTAGAGAACCCCGACAGTTGGCGCGCCAGGTAGGGGCACATCGTGTGTCTCGACGAACTCAGCGGATCGGATGGACGGTCGCAGGGTCACACTGACTCCTAGGACCACCCTGCGCCTCGACTCCCTCGGCTTCGTCTACACTAGGCCGGTGGAGCCCATCGTCGGGCGCACTTTCGCCCAACCACCTCGCCCTAATGTCCTCATGGGGGCTGCGGGACGCGAGGCCTTTGTCTGAGGCTTCTCGGACGACGTCATCATCGGCATGTTGGGGCCAAACCCAACGCAAGAGTGTTTTAGGCTCGCCGCCTACTACCTCACCGACCTCGCCTTCCAGGCCAGCGGAGACGGACCGCTTGGCTGGGGGGAGTTCATGGAGCGGTACACCGTAATGGACCCCCGTGGACAGCCCGGCCTCCTGGACGACCCGGTGACTGCCTACGTCAATGGCCTCCGCACGACCGGCGCTGCCCCTGGGTCTATGATAACTCAGAGGGCGCAGACCGCGTGACGCCACGACCCCACGTGGGAGTGCAACGTCTGCGTGGCCACCGCGTTGAGCAGCTCCGAATTGGAATCGGCTCCGCGCCACCACAGCGTCGACGACCAGCGGTGCGCGCGGCTCGACGAACTCACAGAGGCGAGACGCCAGCTCGACGAGGAGTTGTCCCTTCTACACCAAGAGCTCAGCATGGAAGCCGGGCCACGTGAGCGACAACCTGCACAAGGCGTGTCGGTGCAAGGCCAAGACCGTGATGGGACGTGATGAGAATGGTGATCGACGCCCGGTGTAGGACGTTCCTCTGCAGGGCGAGCCCCATGAGGGGAATGGAGACTGGCGTGAGCGCCGACCGGCTGTGGATCAGCCGCGCGGCCAAGTGCCTACACTGCCAGCGCATGCGCCGGAGCCCGACAACAATCGACGCGCCAACGGGGGCGCAAACGCAAACCCCGGCGCCGACGCATCAGCACTCTTCCGGCGAGCGTCCCAGAACCTCGCCGCTGCAGCCATGTTGTTGCGCAGCTCCCGGAGCCTGCAACCTCCGAGGAACGGCGAGTGCGCCAACAACTGAAGGCGCTGCTCGAAGCTGCGGCAGCGCAGCAAGCGTAAAGCTCGGCGATTCCACACCAGTGTATGGCTCGAGGACTACCGACTCGCGTGCCACGCCGGGGGAGCGACCGATGACCTGTTCGTCATCAAGAACTTGCCGCTCTACCTCGGCGATTCCACATGCACGTGGCTCGAGCATCTGCCGCGCGACAAGATCAATGACTGGACCGACCTCCGTCGAGTCTTCGTCGGCAACTTCCAGGGCACGTACATGTGCCCCGGCAAGCAGTGGGAGCTGCGTAACTACAAGCAGCAGCCGGGGGAGAGTCTCTACGAGTACATATGACGCTTCTCCAAGCGCTGCACCGAGCTCCCCAGCGCGACCGACGACGATGCCATCTCGACGTTTCAGAACAGGACGACATGTACCTCCCTCATCCACCGACTCGGGCGTCGTATGCCGCGTACGACTCGTAAACTCCTCGACATCGCGAGCAACCACGTCGACGGTGAGGAGGCAGTTGCTGCAACACTCAAAACTCCTCAGGGCAAGGGGAAATAAGTCGTGGACCATGGCGAGGGAACATCTTCACGCTTCAAAACGAAGAAGAAGAATGACAAGCGCTGTCACGACGACAACTTTGTCGCGGTGGTAGAGCGCAAGGCATTGCGTTCAAAGGGCAACCCGGGCAAGCCCGCACCAACCAGGGACCACTTCGAGAAGCTCCTGGATGCACCGTGCCCACACCACGAGGTCCCCGTCAAGCACACACTCAGGGAGTGCCGGCTAATGAAGAATTACGTCAAGAGCACCCTCAAGCCGAAGACGGCGGACCAGCCCGACAAGCAAGGCCCCTCCCATGACAACGATGATGGTGTGGGGGCTGTGTTCCTCGGTGAAGACAGAGCGGTGCACATGATCTTTGGGGGATCACCGGCAAGATCCTCGAGGCGACGCGAGAAGCTCATCCGACGTGAAGTCATGAACGCCGACGTCGTGAAGCCGTCCTACCTAAAGTGGTCGGAGGTTCCGATAACCTTCGACCGCAAGGACCATCCCGACAACGTACCTCAGCCTGGATCCTACCCACTAGTGGTAGCTCCCCTATTCAAATCCAGAAGGATCCACAAGGTCCTGATGGATGGGGGAAGCAGGATCAATATGCTCTATGCGTCCACGCTTGACGAGATGGGCATCCCGCGGTTCGCGTTGAGGCCGTCGATGGTGCCATTCCATGGGGCCGTACCTGGAATCGAGGCACTCCCCCTCGGGCAGATCGATTTGCCCGTCACGTTCAGGGACGTGTGGAACTTCCGCATAGAAACCCTCACCTTCTAAGTGGTGGGGTTCTCGGGGACGTACCATGCGATCCTTGGGAGGCCGGCATACGCGAAGTTTATGGATGTGCCCAATTATACGTACCTGAAACTGAAGATTCCCAGACCAAAGGGGATCATCACAGTAGGGCCAACGTACCAGCGCGCATATGAGTGTGACGCTGAGTGCTTTCAGTTCACTGAAGCAACCATCCGGTCTGAGAGGCTCCACGTTGAGCCTCGTTTCGAGGACCAGGATGTCCCCGAGTCGTCTAAGCATGCGGCCTGCTCTTTCTAGCCCGCCAAGGATGTCAAAGATGCAGTCGTCTCCGACGACGGCCGTACCCTCTGTATCGGGACGACGCTTGATCCTAAATAGGAAAGCGCGCTCGTCGACTTCCTCAAAGCGAACCTCGACGTGTTTGCATGGAAACCCTCCGACATGAAGGGGATCCTGAGAGAGGTTGCCGAGCACAAACTGAACATCAAGCCGGGATCGAAGCCGGTGAAACAGCGCCTTCGCTGCTTCAACGATGACAAGTGCAAGGAGATTGGCGAGGAGATTCGGAAGCTCCTCAGTCCAGGGTTCATCCATGAAGTCTACCACCCCGAGTGGTTAGCGAACCCTGTACTTGTAAAGAAAACGAATAAGAAATGGAGAATGTGTGTTGACTACACAAGCCTTAACAAGGCGTGTCCCAAGGATTCGTTTCCTTTGCCTCGCATAGATCAGGTAGTCGATTCAACAGCCAGGTGCGAAACCCTCTATTTTCTCGATGCATACTCCAGGTACCACTAGATTGCGATGTGTGTAGCGGACCAACTCGCGACCTCGTTCAGTACTCCATTCGGCGCGTACTGCTATCAAACGATGCCCTTCAGGCTCAAAAATGTGGGCGCTACTTTCCAACGATGCATGCGACGTGTCTTCAGGGAATTGATAGGCCGCATCATAGAAGCGTACGTCGACGACATCGTAGTCAAGTCGAAGAAAACGAGGGATCTGGTCTCCGACCTCACCGAGGTCTTCGCAAAGCTACGACAACACGGGGTAAAGCTGAATCCCGAGAAGTGCGTTTTCGGGGTCTCGGGGGGCATGCTCCTCGGCTTTGTCGGGTCGGAACGTGGCATCGAAGCTAACCCCGACAAGATATCAGCCATCATGGACATGGGGCCAATCAAGAACCTGAAGGGTGTGCAGCATGTCACGGGCTGTCTCGCAGCTCTGAGTCGCTTCATAGCACGACTCAGAGAGCGTAGCTTGCCACTGTACAAGCTAATAAAGAAGTTTGACCACTTCACGTGGACCCCCGAGAACATCCTCAAAAGTCCTCCGATATTGACTGCACCGACAACAGAAGAACCCATGTTCCTGTACATCTCAGCGACAACCCAAGTGGTCAGCGCGGCTTTGGTGGTCGAGCGGGAAGAACCAGGGAGGTCCCAAAAGGTATAGTGGCCAGTGTACTTCGTCAGCGAGGTACTCTCCGACTCCATGACGCGCTACTCACAGATGCAAAAACTTGGGTACACGATCTTGATGACCAAGCGCAAGCTCCGACACTACTTCAACGCGCATCCTATCACCGTGGTGTCCAAGTATCCACTCGGGAAGGTCATCCAAAACCCCGAGGCCGAAGGAAAGATTGCCAAATGGGCGCTCGAGTTGATGGGACAGGATATCACGTATGCTCCGTGCAGCGCAATCAAGTCCCAAGTACTCACAGATTTCGTGGCCGAGTAGACGGAGATGCAAACTCCACCAGTGTCGATCGAGCATGAGACGTGGACCATGTATTTCGACTGCTTGGACATGAAGGAAGGAGCCGGTGTAGGCCTTGTCTTCATCTCGCCTCTGGGCATCCGCATGGAGTACATGGTACGACTACATTTTCCAGCATCAAACAACACCGCAGAGTACGAAGCCCAGATCAACGGTCTCCAGATTGCTGTTGAACTCGGGATCAAGCGTCTCGAGATCAGGGGAGATTCGGACTTAGTCTGGAACAGGTCATGAAGGATAAGAATTGTGTCGACCCCAAGATGGCGGCATACTGTCAAGCCGTGCGAGATCTAGAGGGCAAATTCCATGGCCTCGAGCTACACCACGTGCCGCGCAACTACAACAAGGCGGCTGACGTACTTACAAAGGCCACGTCCACTCGGAGCCCGGTTCCCCATGGCGTCTTCGCAAGTGACCAACATCAGTCGTACGTGCGAGAAGAAGGCGAGAAGCCGCCCGAGGAGCTAGGACCCGAGGTCATGGCGATCGATGAACCACCAGAGGTGACCTTGAAGATCCTGACTGGCGATTTCCCATCCTTGAGTGGCTAGTTGAGGGAAAGCTCCCTTCCGACTAGACGGAAGCATGGCACATTGCCCGCTGACCAAAGGTATTTGTCCTCATTGACGGCGAGCTCTACAAGCGCGGGGCAGCCGGCATACTCATGCGGTGCATCCTCGGAGATCAAGGCCGCGAGCTATTTTTTTGAGCGAAAACCATGGGGCGACGCCCCCGGCAAATTAGATTAAAATAGAACAAAAAGAGATACAGAGGGGGGACTTACATCCGGCCCAACCAGGGGTTAGGCAACGAGGAAGGCTGCCTAAAAGCAACTAACTAAAAAGAAGCAAAGAGGGGGGAGGGAGAGCAACACAACAGAGAAATTACAAAGCGCGAAGCTAGAGTTTGATCGAGGGATGGAGATTTGACTTAATTCTATAGGGATGATCCATGACAAGATCTTTGAAAGTAGCCTTCCAAGCAGCAAGGTGTGGAGGCTTGCCTTCAAAAATGACATCATTTCTCTATTTCCAAAGGCACCAGGCACCAATCATAAAAATTTCCAAGAAGAAAGGCTGACCAAAAACAAGCTGGGCTTGCAAAAGCTTCTGGTGGACGCTTAAATTTTCCTCCCAAACAATTCCCAAAGCAAACCATCTGCTGGCAGCTGTAGGGCAGTTGAAGAAGAGATGGGCTGCAATTTCCTCCTCACTGTTATGGCACATTACACAGTTGTATCCTCATCCAGCACTTTCTTTCTTCTTCTCAAAATATTCCTCGTATTTAACCTATCATTGAGAAGCAGCCAAGCAAAAAATTTGATCTTTGGTATACACTTGGTTTTCCATATGCCAAGGATGGCCCGACTAGGCCTGAGCTCTCTGAACTGATAATGATAGAAATGACAAGCCAGGAACCTACGCTGCCCCCAAATGAAGTGCCAGGAGTCCTTGGAGTTAGGGTTTATGGGGGGAAGGTTATTCAGAGTGTCCTGTAAATCAAGGAACTCATTGTATGCAGCTCTGGACATAGGAATTCTGAAACAATCCAATAGATTATTAGCATTTCTAAGGGTGAACAAGGAAATGGCAGGATCTCGGGCAAAATGTAGAAGATGGGGGAACTTCTCAGAGTGAAGGACACCATTAATGATATCATCCCAGAAACTGATGGTATCCCCTTGATTCGGGTTACAAATGGCAACACCCCTGTACTGGGTATGAAGCCTAAGGATGTCCTTCCACCAGAAGGAGCCTTTTTCCCTTGCCAGATGAGGAACAGTATTGCTGTAGTATTTCTGCCAGATGAGTGCAACCCATTGGATATTTTCCTTACGATAGAATTTATCCAGTTGCTTGAGAAGAAGAGCATCATTCTTAATACTTAGGTTTATAACTCCAAGCCTCATTTATCTTTGGGTCCTAACCAAATCCCAAGCAGCAAGGTTGTATCCTTTTCTACTAAAATCCTTCCCTCTCCAGAGGCAATTCTTTCTGTGTTTATCAATAATCTCAATGACAGTGAGGGGAAGTTTCAGAGAACACATGTAATATGTTGGAAGAGAAGAGATGACAGAGTTGACTAATTGCAGTCTTCCAGCATATGAGAGAAACTGAGAAGTAGCAGACATTCTTCTTTCAATTCGACAGATTAAAGGGGCATAGTCTTTCACTTGGGGCTTTGTCAGACCCAGAGGGAGTCCTAGATAGGTAAATGGAAAAGAGCCCACCTCACAGCCAAAGGCTTGGGCCAAGGAGCAAGCCTTCTCAGGGGAAACATTAATTGGGAGAAAAGAAGATTTGTGAAAATTAACCACAAGTCCACTTGAGAGAGTAATGCTGTGCAATAATGTTTTTAGGAGGGCCAACTGATCCTCATCTGCTTGCATAATAAGGATGGTGTCATCAGCATACCGAATAATTGGGAAGGGATTGTCAGTTCTTTGAGGAAAAGGGGGTAGGAGATTGCCAAGATTGTACTCTCTGTTGATGACACATTGAAGTAGATCAGCAGCAATTGCAAAACGAAGTGGGGAAAGAGGATCCCCCTGCCTAACACCTCTGGTACACTTAAAATCCTTCCCAGCAGTGCCATTAAGGAGCAATGAGGAAGTAGCAGTGGACAACAAATCCTTAATCCATCTCAACCATTTAGGGGGGAAACCTTTAGCATGTAACATTTCCAAAACAGTGGAGTGCTCAACAAGATCAAAGGCCTTTTCGAAGTCCAGTTTTAGAATAATAATTTCCCTTCTAGAGTGATGACATTGATGGAGAAATTCAAAAGCCTATCCAAGACAGTCTTGGATCGTTTTACCTTTAATGAAACCATATTGATTTTCATGGACAACCTTTAGAGAAACAGATTGAAGTCTGTTGGCAAGCAGCTTTGAGATCATTTTAATGGATGAGATTAGCAGTGAAATTGGCCTAAAGTCATTCACAGATTCAGGATTATCTTTCTTGGGGACCAAAGTAATGAAAGAATGGTTGATGCTCTTGAGATCAGCATGATGATGGAAAAAATCCTGGCAGAGCTTGTACATGTCTCCCCTAATGATATGCCGGGATTTCTTAAAGAAGAGATTGTTAAAACCATCTGGGCCAGGAGCCTTGTCAGAAGGAAGATCAAGAATGACCCCATCAACTTCTTTAGAGGAGAAGGGAAGACACAAAAAATCTAGATTGGTATGCCTCTGAACCAAAATCTGAAGATTGAATTGCATGGTCACCCCCAAAGAGGAACCCAACCTCCTTTTGAATTCCTACCAGAAGATAGAACTTATTTCCCCATGATCCTGAACCATTCTACCAGAGCCATCCACAATCTGGGAAATGACATTCCTCCTATATCTCTCAGTGGCCATGGAGTGAAAGAATTTTGTATTCTCATCCCCAAACTGCATAATTCTCTGAGTGAATCTCTGCTTCTAGTATTGATTCTGCATTCTCAGAAGAAATCTGATGTGCTCCTTGATAATATCTCTAAATTTTGATTCATTGGGGTACAGAGCTCTGATTTCTTCCAATCTATCAAAGAAAGCGACCGTCATATTACAGTTTGCAATCAGTTTTGATAGATTGGAGAGATTTTTGGACCATAACTTGAGAGTTCTGTGAAGAAGTTTGAATTTGGCACTGACAGTATGAGCAATGTTGCAAACATTGACAGGAGTGAGCCAAACAGTCTTGATTTGCTCCAAACACTCAGGATGGTTAAGACAAAAATTTTCAAATCTAAAAATATTGGCCTTGGGGATGCTGGTGCCAATATGGACTCTACAGGGCAAGTGATCGGACGTGATCCTAGCTAGAGGAAGGACCACAGAAAAGGGGAAGACACCAGTCCAAGCAACAGAGGTAAAGAACCAGTCAATTTGCTCAAGGAGGGGGACATCTTGCATATTACTCCAAGTATAACTTCTACCCTTTATAGGTAATTCAATAAGGCCCAAGTGACTAATGATATTATTGAAGATGAAAGAGTCTTGAAAATTTCCCCCTGTTTTATTTCTGTTCTCAGCGTATCTATAAAAATTAAAGTCCCCAATGAGCATCCAAAGCTCATCATCCTCAATTTGCAGGTTAAAAAGCCAATTAACAAACTGATCTCTAGCCGGTTGTCTACAAGGACCATACACCACAACAAGATTCCAAGAGATTTGAGAGTGGGTGGATAGCATTTTGAGATTGATTGCAAAGGGATGTTTCTCAATAGTACTAACCGAGAAGTGATTGGAGACCCAGCAGACGAGGATACCCCCAGATGCCCCAAAAGAGGGGCAGAAATCAAATTTATCAAATCTTTTAGGGGCAAAATTTCGAATGAACTGCAAATCAATAGCCTCTCTTTTATTTTCTTGAAGACAGAAAATGTTAGCACAACTTTCCTCAATCTTATTTCTAATAGGATCCCACTTATCCTTGCCATTTAAACCTCGGATGTTCCAGCACAAAATATTCCAAGCACGATTAACCATTGTAGACAAATATAAGAGGAGAAACAAAAAGGCTGTGGGGCACAACCATCACAGAAGACCAAAACAGGCAACCAAGTTTTAATCAGCAACCAAGGATACACAAAATAACAGCCAAGAACAAAAGACCACCAAGTGCAGTAACCGGCATTGAGCCACCAGGGGCTGAAAGCTTTCTTAGCTTCCCTCTTCATTGATCCTCCCCTTCACGAAGCAATGTGGCAAGGTTCAACTCCGAAGGAGGAACACCACAGAAAGAGATACCAAGGTCAACCAAGGTTGGGGCTTGAATAGGAGCAACTTCAAACTCAATGGGACTTTCATCAAGACTACTACCAACGATGGCTTTCTTCAAATCAGTGACTGAGGAGAAGGACACTGACTTCTTGGTAGCACCTTTCCTTCTTCTTGGCTCGCCATCTAGCTGGATGTGATCATGATGAGCTTCATTCCTGAGTCTGGCACTTCTACGAACCTCGTCATCAACGATAGGAGTGTGATGCCTTCCTATCCGCTTCTTGGTAGTGGTAGGACTGGAAATAGCTTCTGAAACAGAGTGAGTGGGGGAATCAATTTCCATGTCAATCACCCAGCTATTAGAGACTTCCTGATCAGGATTTATCATGGGTCCTTCACTGAAGGACACAAGATTATTGTTGAGCTCCATAGTAGTATCCAAGTTCAACTGATTAGGAACGCTGTCCAAATGAGGAGCACTGATGAGCTCTAACCTTGGCCTTCTAGCTCCACTGGATGAAGAAGCTTCAGCGTTGTTGCCCCAGGCGGGATTGTCAACATAGAAAAACCAGGTGTTGGCAAAAGAGGTAGCCGGGACAACGTTCCATGACTGAACAGGAAGAGGCTCCTTCATTGGCATTGAGGCAAGGAGGAACTGAGCATAAGCAGCAAGGTCTTGGACAAGCATTTCCACTGATGGGGAGGGACCATAACATTGATGGATTCTGAGTTTTGCAGCTAACTTTCTAATAGTGCT
This sequence comes from Cenchrus americanus, assembly GCA_947561735.1. Lineage (NCBI taxonomy): Eukaryota > Viridiplantae > Streptophyta > Magnoliopsida > Poales > Poaceae > Cenchrus > Cenchrus americanus. Next base: position 75,236,470 of record OX387245.1, on the reverse strand, counting down.
ATCATCCTCAAAAGCAATGTCTCTACCACCTGTCACTGGGACAATTCTGCTTGCAGAAGTATCATTAGGAAGAGGAAGCTCAAGGGTGACAGGGGAACCTTGAGATCTGAAGAAAGCCTGAACATCGCTGCTGATAGAGTGGCTGTCTTGAGGCACTTCTGGGTGCTGCATCAAACCATTTGCCATAGCATTTGCCACAGCAGCATTAGCCAAGTTGTTGACCAGGTTCACCTCATTCTCATCAATTTCTTCAATTTGTGGCTCGGGCCACTAAACCCACCCTCCAGGGTTGAGTTGTGGAGGAGGAGGAGGGGGTAGCTCCCATCCTTGGTTCACATTCTCTTGATGAACTTCATCTAAATCTTGAACTGCCTCAAAAAGCCCAGGAAATTGGTTGCCATTGTCATTAGCTGCATTCTGTTGGGGGTGCTCTAGGTGAGGATTACCATTTCCCGGAATAGGATCTTCATCTCCTGCCATGACGTCATTCTGTACACTGTTTATAACAAAGACAGGCACAGTCCAACTGTTCCCATGATCACCCAAGGGGTTTCCCTCACTGATGACAATGCTTCTGGGGATTCTGCTGACAAGAGTGACTTTGCATCTGAGAACAAGACGAGAGCGACATCTAGAGTTGTCAATCTAGTTAATCACTGAACCAAACAAACCAACTGCTTGTGTGATGATCTATCTAGTTTGAAAATCCAGAGAAAAAGCCAGAAACAGAACCCAGCAGGTACGAGTGAAAGGACAGCTACGAAAATTAAGCCCTTTGTCATGCTCGACAATCTCGATTTCACGCATCTCATCAAATTGTATTGGGCTTCTACTGATCATAACTTGCCTTTCCAACGAGGAAGAGAATTACACAAGACATAGCCCAAGAGGAGATAGGCAGCAAGAACGGATAACAGCATGCTGATCTTCTTCCAGAAATGCCGCAACTTCTTCCATAGCATCATGGAGATGATTCGGCGGGGGAGGAGGAACAAGAGAGACGATGGCGTACTCGTCGTGGTGACACGGCGGATTACCATTGATGACAATCTGGTGGCGCATAGGGCGCGCCCAGTCTTCAATCTCCAGACCCTCCGGCACGAAGGGGGCAGGATCAACCACAAAGTTCGCCATCTCCGCCTCTGACGGAGCTTCCTGAGAAGGGGGATTGTAGCAGTGGGGCACGGACTCCGAGGCGGGAGACTCCGGACTGAGGTTGGGGTTTTCTGGAACTCGTGAATTTGGGGGAGAAACATTGTAGGCCTCTGCCTCTTGATATTCCACACCCGGCGCTTGAGCTGCTGGGTTGGGCTGGCTTTCACTCACCTTGGGCCTCCAAAAGACCCTTGGCCTGCTCCTGGTTTGACAAAATTTGAATTTGTGACCCTTCTTAAAACACGCAGCACACCTTGGGGGGAGGAACAATTACTCCCAGTGTGATTAAGTTCAAGAAAACGGACACAACCTCCCAAGTGCCAAACACGATTAATTTCACCAAAGAAAGAATTAAACGAAGCAGTAATAGGGGGACGGGAAGCGTTGGGAATATGAGAGCTTTGATTACACTACCGAACTGAGAGCCTTTGAATCTCCTCATGTTCATCTGTAGCCTGATCATCATCTTGCCGAACTGAGGAAACATCTTCACGAGAACATAATATTTTTTAAGAATGCCACGAGTCTGAGGAGATTCCGAAACAGGAGAATCAAAGCTTGCGAGCTTGACATCCAAATTGCCAACTTTAATAAACTAAGGGAAACCAGAAGGCTTAGATTTGACAATCGGAGAGGCTTGCACAATTCTTTCAGCAAAACGAACTCGTTTCGCATTTATCTTGGAAGAAGAAGAAGATTTAGATGCCAATCGCTTTTGATTCTTTGAGAGGACCTTAGACCATTGCTTAGCTTCTTCGGCCTCCCAAATCCTTTTTTTCACGCTCCCAATGTGGGGCACCATTACTCCAAAGATGAAAATACACATCAAAAGAAGCTCCAATAAATCTACGCAGGTTATAGATGGCAAAGCCAACAGCCTTGCAAGAAACAGTGAACCTGAAATGATTATGACTCTGATAGGAAACCTGAAAGTATTTTGCATGTCCACCCAGACAGGATTGGAAAGCTAATGCAACCGATTCCTCATTGAGCTGAAAGAGATATCTCCTGAAGGTTGCCAATAAATAAAAACCCCTTTCGAAGCTAGAATGAGAATGAACGAATCTTCCAGTCTTGTGGTGAACCTCACGTTCAAACACCTTACCAATATCAAAATCAAGCTTCTTCGATAAGAAATCCATGCCCGAAAGGACAAAGAGACTAGCAGAACTCAAGGAGGAGAGAATGAAGCCAACCGACCAAAACACCAAGCAAGAAACCCAGGAAGAAGCTAGGAGCACCAGGGAGAGAGAAGCAAGAAACTCAAAGGGAGAACTTAGCTTGAGTCCCATCATGGTGCCTCAACCATGGAGCAGCAGTGTAGGAGGGGGAAGGGGGGGTATGGAGAGGGAGAGCACCCGAGTGCCATCTTGTCCCTAAGGCCGCGAGCTATTGCAGGAGATACACGCCGGCACATGTGGTCACCATGCCGGACCGAGAACACTTGTCAGGAAAGCTTTCCGACAAGATTTCTACTGGCCCACGGCAGTCGCCGACTCGAAGAACATTGTGCGGCGCTGTGAAGGATGCCAATTCTACGCCAAGCAAACCCATCTCCCGGCGCAAGCATTGCAGACGATCCCCATCACGTGGCCCTTCGCAGTCTGGAACCTCAGCATAGTGGGCCCACTCCGACAAGCGCCCGGGGGCTACACCCACCTTCTCGTAGCGGTGGACAAGTTCTCGAAGTGGATCGAGGCTCGACCCATCGTCAACGTCCGCTCCGAGGAGGCGGTCTCGTTCTTCACCGACATCATCTATCACTTCGGCATACCCAACACGATCATCACCGATAACGGCACCCAGTTCACAGGGAAGAAATTCCTCAACTTCTGCGACGACAACCACATTCGTGTGGACTGGTCTGTTGTTGCCCACCCAAAGACGAATGGGCAAGTCAAGAGGGCGAACCGCATGATCTTACAAGGTTTGAAGCCAAGGATTTTCAAGCGGCTCGACAAGTTTCGAGCGAGATGGGTAGTCGAGCTGTTGTCCGTACTATGGAGTCTGCGAACCACGCCAAGCCGGGCCACGGGGTTCACACCTTTCTTTATGGTGCACAGCTCCGAGGCGGTCCTGCCTACCGACATCGACTACGGCAGCCCACGGGTGCGACCATATACCTAAGAAGGAAACCAAGTCGCGCTTGAAGACGCGATCGATCAACTCAACGAAGCACGCGACGTGGCGCTGCTGTGGAGCGCCAAATACCCAGCAGGTGTTGCGGTGCTATCATGAGCGGAACATGCGCCCGCGTGAGTTCCACGTTGGAGACCTCGTTCTCCGACGGGTTCAAGGCAGTAAGGATCGGCACAAGCTGTCGCCGCCATGGGAGGGGTCGTTCATCATCCACGAAGTGCTCCGACCAGGCACGTACAAGATCCAGTATGAGAACGGGAGGGTCGTCACCAATGCATGGAACATTGAACACCTGCGCCTGTTTTATCCTTGAGTAAATGTTCAAAACTCATGTGTCAATAAATATATGCTGCTTGCCTTAGTTCACATGTCTCCGAATTCCAAACTTATATTCGGTTATGTTCATTTTCTTTATGGAAACATTTAAACTTGAGCAGACAGCGTCTTTATACCGAGGCAAAGACTCTCTCTGCTCGGGGGCTACCAAGGGCTCAGTGCCCTCGTGCCTCCTTGTTTTTTCTAAACTTTTTCAAAAATCCCGACAACTTTATCGAGACCAATCGCACGAGCGAGAGGTTTTTTGACAGAAACTCAAATTCGTGAAAGGTAAAGATGACAATCTGCGTGAGATGGCGAGTTGCTATTCGTTCAAAGCTCCAAGTGCTAACACCCCCGCAGCTACGGCACGAAGACTTGCGAATACTTCTCTAGTCTCTGGCTCTCATCTGACCTCTTTTCAAGATTTTTCGAGTGCCCGCCAAGACTCTGGTCCAAACAGATGTTTTCACGAGCAAAATCATGGCTAAGTTATCTCCCGAACCTCTCGAGTTCTCGAGGGCTGCGAACGGACGGTTGCGCTTAGCGGATTGAAGGGGCTAGGTTTTACGACTCTTACGCCTCCGCAGCTCCGGAGTACGGCCTGGCTGTTTCGGTTCTCTAAGTTCTACTGCGCGTTGCTGCAGTCGTCCTCGGGCGCTTGGGAGAAATTAGGGGATAACACAAGATGAAAAGCCTAGTTGCGCGATAACCTGTCAACGTGTTCAAATTATTGCAACAAAATAGTTTGTGGCATATTTAATTTGGGGGGCCAGGAACTCCTGGAGCCTCTGACTCATCTTGTGGCAGCAACTCCAGATCCTTCAGGGCGGTGTTGGCCATCTCGCGGGGGAATGCAGCACAGTCCTCCTCCAACACATCACACTTCGGAAGCACCCGGAGCCCAGCCGCCGCTCAGCGCCATGCGGTCCAGCCCTTGGTAGTGCGACTCGAACATGGCGATGACTCGGTGCACCGCGTGACGAGCCGTCAACAACTCGAGCTCCCGCACCATACCAGGAAGGCACCTGACCTCTTCGATCAGTGTCTCAGGCGTTCGTGGACCAAGCGGCACACTGAGCGCGGCCATGGCCGAACTCATTGCCCTCCCGAGCTTGGAAATGTCCCAAATGGCCTTCTCGCTGATGACTTCCGCCTTGCATCGGGCGTCACGGGCCTGGCTCAGGGCAACTGCGTCCTGCTCCCGAGAAGTTTGAGACTGCTCCAACTCGAATTGAACCCCTGGAAGACATGCAAGAACAAGACATCATGAAGGGCTCGAGAAGGAGAAGAGGAAGGAAGGATCAACGAACAAGACTCACTCTAGAGCTGCTCCGACGAGCGCCTGATGGCTCCTCCTTCTCTCTTGCTTGACCCTCGCCAGCTGCACTACCATCCCGGCGCGGATCAGACGCGCCCTTGCAACCACAACTGACAAGTCAGTTTCCGACAAGAAGCGAGCATTGAACCAGACAAGAAGCGAAGGGGATCGCCAGACTTACTGTCAAGATCCTGCGACAACTTGGCATTGGAGTCCCGAAGCCGCGCCTCCTCCTCAGTTACCACCTGGAGCTGGTTCGTAACTTGGGAAAACTGGCGGCTTGTCGTCGCCAAGTCTGTCGTGGTCGTGTTCAGGTCGCCCTCCAGCTCCGACACTCTAGCTTCGAGCACTGCCTTCTCACGGGCGCCGGCCTGGGCGGCGTTCCGAGTAGCGGTATCAGTTGCGGACACAGCGGTCTTGGCCCTCCCAGCGGCCTCCTCCAACGACGCAGCGGCTGCTCGGAGCTTCTCAATTTTGGCCTCGGCAAGCACAAGTCTCGATGCCATCAAGTCTCGCTCAGTGGCAGCCGTAGCGGCGGCAGTCTCGGCGGCGGTGGCTTGGACTTCCGCTGACTGGCGGGTGGCCTCAAGGGACGTCCACGCAGACACCTCGCTCGCCACGGCACGAGCCACTGCCACCCGAGCCACGACAAGCTGCATCTCCAGTTGAGTCCTCTCAGCACGAAACTCTCACACCCCGCGGGCACGCCTCCGACTTGAAGACTCGAGGGTCTGCCGCTAACAAAATAAAGATAAGTGGCGTGACCCGAAAAGACTACGGAATCGAGAACTCAACCTTCAATGAGAAAAACTTACTGAGGTCGTGGAAAGGATGAGCTCACCAATGGTGCGGCACGCCCAGGTCAACCCACGCTCCAAGGTATTGCGCACCGCGACCTCCTCGTCGTCCTCGGAGTCGACGCCGAGCCCGGAAGTGGCCACCCACGAGGCGTAGGAGAGCTCAAGGCTCTGAATCTCACTGCATGCCGCACCTTTTGACAAAGACACCCCTATCTCCTCGACCTCCTGGATCTCCGGGGAGGTGGCTCCTGTCATCGTCTCGGGGGCGACAGGTTCTTGGACGGCGGCGGCCGGCTATCAGGAACGCGAGTCTCGACCTCTCCGGCGTCAGCAACAACTGGGCGGGGCGGCGGTGATCCCTCCTCTCCGACAACAGCCTCTGTTGCGCCAGGCTCTGTGACGGAGGCTGGAGCTTCAGCAGCTTCCGCCGACTGGGGGAGTGACGCTTCCTGACTCTCGTTGGCCGGCGGCGGCGCGGACGCATCTGCGATAGGCCCCACATGGGTCGTGGGTGCCTCGAGAGCTGCATCCGCCTCCTCTGCTGCAACGGTTGGGGCGAAGCCGCCGGCACGCTCATACTCTTGTAGTGCCTTCGAGACCGACGTGATTGTGTCCATGATCGTCGGCTCGTTGAACATCCGCTCTGTCGCCACGTCGAGCACCTTCTTTGGAAGTTGGGGCGCCTCAAGATCGATAACCCCAACGTTGGGAAAGTCAATGTACCAACACATCGCCAGTTCCATCACCTCCTCGATGGTGAGGGCGTCCCGGGTCGAATAAGTCTCTGCCACCTCCGCGGTCAGGGGAGGACCTGAGACTCCAACCGCCGGGGAGGGCTCCGACACCTCTACGGCAGGAGGAAGGCCCGCTGTTGCCGTCACCTGGGCCAGCTCTGACGCCGGGGCCATCACGACATCGCGACTCTCCGACAGTGGGGGAGGCGCCAAGTCCTCATCCAAAACCACCACCATGCCCTCCCCGCTCAGGCCGTCCTCGGTCGGCGTTTCCAGGGCCACCTGACTGGCGCTCGCCTCCATCGCCGCCTCACCCTCCTCAACGGCGGCGGCAGGGACTGGTGCAGGTGGCGCAATCGGGGCCCTCATTTCGGTGACAACTGTCTGCTCCTCTTCAGCCTGCGGCGGTGCCGGCTCAGTGCTCAGGGGCTGTGGACAGGGCTCAGAAGAAACCACCTGCGTGCTCAACGCCAAGCGCTTCAAAGGCCCCAGGCTAAGCACGCCGGTGTCGCCATGTCCACGAGAAGACGAATACCAATGTAAACAAACAAGTCGGAAGAATCATGGCAGACAAGAGCTGAAGTCAGAGACTTGCATCTTGGAGCGCACCCGGGCTTTCTTCACCAGGCGATCCGACATCCCCTACTGGGGGGCTGCGCGCTTCGAGCCCACCGACTCGGGGGCTGCGCGCTTCAGACCCGCCATCTCGGGAGCTACTCCGCTTCGGGCCGCCACCTCAACAGTGGCGGCACTCTCCCCCATTCGCTCCGGGGCTGATCCCCCGTCTTCCGCGACGGCCGGGGTCGAACCGTGGCCCCCGCCGGCGACAAGGGATACATGAACATCCGGGGCTCCGCCGCCCCGGATAAGCAACGACTGTAAGCACCGCGGGGCAGCGCTTGGCTCCGCCACCGGCGGTGCGCTCGGCGTCGATGCCGAGTCTGATGACCTCCCCCGCGACCGATGCCTCTGCAGGGAGTCGGAGTCAGCGTGGTTGAAGCCATCATAGAGCTGGCGAGCGGATGCCGGTCGCTCCTCCGACCTTCTCGGGGGATCGACTGGACGAGGAGCTGATCTCTGCGGCACGGACGCACCCATTTCGCTGGGCACCAAACGGGGCCGAGCCATTCGCTGGTCCTATCGGACGGGGCGAGCCACCTGGCTTGATCTTGAGCTTGTGGTCTTGTCGCGTTCGGTCGCCCACGGCCGGCACAACGACGAAACTTCAGTGCTGCGGGGAGGCGATGACGAGGACGACCCCGACATGTTGCTCCAGTCGACCGCCGTGCTGGCAACATTTCCGCTCCACGAAGGCTCGGGCGACGGGTCCTCAACGGAGGAGACGCCAAGCTCCCCCGCCTTTCGCCTCTTGTTGCGATTGTCGTTACGGTTGCGCTTGGCGATTTGGTGTTTCTTGTGCTGCATCTTGCGTGTAGCGTGCCTTTTCTCCGTCGCGGCCTGCTTTTGGTTGAAGATCGCCTCCTCCGAGAGAGGCGCTTTGGCCGGGACAAGGTGGGCACACTTCAATTGTGACGACAAGAAAGCACGATGATCAGCCGGGGAAGACACGCTCCGAGAAGGTCAACACCACAGCAAAAGGCAAATGAAACATATCGAGAAGACGAACAACTTACATATTTTTCTGTCCTTGCGTTGGGGAGCATCGGAAGTAGCCGCAACGGCGGCCACGAGTAGGACGACCTCCCGATCACCTGCACCACGCGGCGTTGAACCTCGAGCGACGATGGGGGCGACGGTGCGGTTACGGTCCCCATCCAGGGGGCCTGTCAGCCGTCATGTCGCAGAGGCGAAGCGGTCGCCTCCGGAGCGGCATGACACCTCGGGCGTGGTATTGCCCGATCACCTCTGCCAGGGTGACTCCGGCATTTCGAAGGTGCCCCAGCACGGCCTAGTGAAGCTTGAGCATTTTCTCCTGCTCCTTGGCGGGGCCATCCGACCAGTTTCTCTGCAACTTCGCGATGGAGCACCCGGTGTATGATGCGAGCGTGAACTCGGGGTCGTTCCGCAAGTAGAACCATCCCTTGTGCCAGCCACTGCTCGAGCTAGTCAGCGTCACCGGGATGTAGTTGTCACCGCGACCTTGCTTTATCCGGAGATTAGCGCAGTCGATCATCGCCGCGCGGGAGCCATCCCTCAAGCAGGTGAACCTGAAGAAGTACTGGAGCAGAGGCCAGTGGGCACCGATGCTAAGGTACCCCTCGCACATCACTTCGAATGCGACCATCTGCTGGATGCTGTTCGGATTGAGGTGCTGGAGTTGCAACCCGTACGCGAACAGCACCCCGCGAATGAACCGACCAGCGGGGACGGAGAAGCCGCGCTCGTGGAAGGTCACGAACAACACCACATACCCCGAGGGAGAGCGCGACACAGACTCATCGGCGGGGATGATCCACTCGACGGCGTCGGTGAGGGGAGGAAGTTGGCCCACCTCGACCAAATGGATGAGCTACTCGTGGGAGACAATGGAACGCGTCCAGTTCGACATCACGACAGTGAGGTCTTGGGTAAGCTGGAAGCGCAGGCAGCGGCGGTACTATGGATGTTGAAGAACTCAAAGCACAAAGGGCAAGTGCGGGAGGAAGAAGAAGCAGATGGGGAGGCAAAGTCCCAAACCAGTACTCGGCGCGCGGTTTTAAAGGATGCAGGCTTGACTCCTCACCTTCGAAGCCGGGCCCGTTGTGTCAGCGAGACTTTCGCCCACGCGCGCGCCCCGGCGAAACAATCACCCATTTGCACGACGACTCGGTCCCCGCGGAACACGGACTTGCCGAGTCTGCGCGCAGTCATGATGGAGCGGTCACGTCGGTCACGTCGTCCGAAATGCCCGCGCCCATAACTGCGTCCACGTCACCACAACGGCCATGACTGTCTCAACTAAACGGCTCGAAGCTAGAACGGCTACAAATAAAAGTTCGCGAGCGAGTCTCCAACTCAGTCACGAGCTCGGGGGCTACATCCGACGGATGCGCTCGCGTGCACCCACTGAGAACTTGAAGAACACCACCAACACCAAGATCGGCTAATTGAGCCTGAGCACGACTCCTCGACTCCCACTCAGGCTTAGGGGCTACTGACGAGGGGCCGGATTAGGGCCCCCGTTCGACGGCGACATTATCTCCCTCAAAACAGCAAGACCCTTACACTCGAGGTGGAGTCCACTGTCCGCTGATGAGCAGCTTGAGGATGGTCGTACCCTTGCTGACTACAACAACTAGGAGTCCACCGTTCACCTGGAGCTCCGCCTGCGTGGTGGTATGCAGATCTTCGTCAAGACCCTCACTGGAAAGACGTCCAGTCTTCAGCCAGTTGGCTGCATCTCCGACCAGTTTGCCACTAGAGGAACCCTCGCACGAGAAGTCTCCGCCTCGCACGAGAAGTCTCTGCCTCGCACGAGAAGTCCGGCTCCGACTAGTGCGTGGGTCCAGATGCATGGCACAGACATCACCACCGACGCGCGTGAAGGAACGAATCTCCACGTCACACAGGAACAACAGCTGGCGGCCATGCAGGCGGCCTACCCCGGTAAGAGTCTTAATGCAGGTCTGACCGGCTGCGCGGCCATCACATCGCCATCATCTCCCACTCTGCCACACGGAAGACTCAGCCCGAGGCACTCAAGCACCCTCTACGACGCGCACAAGCCTAAACTTAGGCTCGGGCGTGGCAAGCTAGGCAAGCACTCGGGCATACTAAGACGAGCTTAAACTACTCAAGGAAAAGGCCAAGCGTCCCGAAGTAAACAGTCCAACCCGACCACGCGGCGGCACCCCCGACAAGGCATCGCGACTTGGCTTCAATGCACCCTGACGGACAACGACGTACGACGGGACGTGCCGGCTACCAAGTACTGTAACTCTTTTTTACTTCCCTTGTTGCCCCTCCCCATGTGACTATAAAAGGGAGAGGAGGGCAACGGTTACAAGGGTTAGACCTTCATAGGATCAAACACCATCTCCTGGGACTTGGGCTTGACACCCTCTCCCGACCAGCTTGTAACCCCTACTACGAGCACACCTAGCTCAGGAACACGGCTGCAACACACTGGACATAGGGTATTACTCCTCGGAGGCCCGAACTAGTATAAACCCCGTTGTCTCCTGCACTAACCATCCGAGCCCGATGCATGATCGATAGAAATTTGCTGCCGGCGGTAGAGAACCCCGATAGTTACCCTCTGGGTTGCGTCATTGTCCGGTGAGCCGGGGTTGATGGAGATCCTTGGGGCGCCATATTCCTTGACTCCCGGCGATGCGATGGCCGTCGGCCATCTTCTTCGGCCTAGGCGTTCAGCGGTCACAAGGTGTGTCGATTTAGACATGCTGCTCATGGTGCCAACAAAAACTTGTGTTCAATCGTCGGATAGGAGGTCGGCTTCAAGCTCCAAGCAGCTCCGACTGCTGGTGACGAGGACAAACGGGAGGATGAGCTTGCAAGGACTGGGTTGTAATTTTCTTCTTCTTCAAGGGTTTCTTTGCAAGTTATGTAATGTAAACTTTATGAATATATGAATATAAACCCGGTTTCTAAAAATCATCAAAGAAAGAAGAAAGAAAGAAAATCATACGGTGACAGGTCAAAGGCGGTTTAGGCATACCGCATACCCAATACTGAAATGATCATCCACCAATTACAAAGCAAAGCCAGAGAAAGGTATGGTATAGTATGGCCCTCCACGCAAAACAAATCACCCTATACACTAATACTATAGGCAGCCAAGCCTTTTGCAAGCATTAGTAATCGACATCGGGTTAGCTGCATCTGCTACACAATTGACTATTGGAGGATTGACCACACCATCTGGTAACCCGTGCACGCGTGGCCCTACCCTACTGCATCCTCGTCCTCTTTTCCATCTGCTAGCCAACAAGACATGCGTGCTTTTGCATGTGTTCCTGCACATCTCCAGCCTCGTACTAAGAGCCTGTTTGGATCCAAGTGACTATAGGTGACTAGACTAATTTTAGTCACCTTGAGAGACTAATTTGTCAAACACCACTGACTAAAGGGTGACTAAATTTAGTCTAGCCTCTAATCACCTCTGACCCAGCTAAAAGGGACTAAAATCTCGTTTCTCTCATTTATGACAACCGTGCTTCCACGCGCGCGTGCCCCACTTCTCATCCCCTCCCTCCCGCAAGGGTGCGGCCGCGCCGCTCCCAACCTCCCGCCACGCGTCCCGTCGGCGGCCCGCCGCGTCCCGTCGGCCTGCCCATCCCCGCGCTCCCCCTCCTCCCGCGCGGCCCGCGCGCGCTCGCCACCTCCTCCCGTCACCCGCCACCCCGCCACCCCCCGCCGCCCCCGCCGCCCGCGCGATGCCGCTCCGGCTTTGGGTCCGGCTTGTGCGCGCCCGCGCTCCGGCTTGCGCGCGCCCGCTTTGGACGACGGCGGCGTCTTGGCGAGTCAGGGATGCACGGTCGACGACGCCGTCGAGCAGGAATCTTGGCGAGACCCCTCCATGCCTGCGCACACCAGCCGTGCTCCCATCCTCCGCCGCCGGCAGGCCGCCCCCCTCTTCCCGGCGCACACCTGTCGTGCTCCCTCTGCCACGAGCCGCCACCTTCGCTGCTCTACCGCGTTGACCCACCGAGAGAGAGCCAAGGGAGGAGGAGAAAGCAGGGGAAGGAGGGAGCCCCGCATCGACAAGGGAGAGCAAGGAGGATTCGCCTCCTTTGAGATCCCGCTGGCGAGCGCATCATCATGTCACCTCACCACCTCTGTCCTCGACTCCGGCGAGCACATCAGCAGGATTCGCCTCTATGCGCCGGCGTGCCCTTGGATTTCTGCCACTACGGCCATCACTGGGGAGCACGGGCGGGGGAGGACAAGCCGGCTGGGGAAGGACGATTTGTTGGTTGGCGTTGTCGGTCGCTGAGCAGGGGAGGAGAGGGAGGGAAGTGGCAGAGAGGAGAGCGGAGGGAGGGCGGCCATGGATGGTGCCGGGAGGAGGGTGCGGATAAAGGGGAGGAGAGGAGAGAGAAAGGGGAGGGAGAAAGAATCAAAGAACTTCAATGCTGACCAGGACCATGGCCGGTAAACCAAGCAAGGTCGGCCTAAGAGCATGGTTTATGATTTCGTCGGCCGCCGGCGACTCACGGCTCCGGCCCCGAGGTGTGATGGTGGGCCCTGCAGGTTGCTCAATCGGTGGAAGTCAATGATTGGAGGAGCTGTGACTTGTTTTTCTTGCGCCCGCTTCCGCCGGCGACTGCCGAGTCGCCCACTCCCCTCTCTCTCCTCGTTTCTCTCTCTTGCCTATTGGATGTCGCCGGCTCAAAGCTGCCCATAATACTTGCTCTAATGACACACACATTCCCAAAGGGGGAGGGCGACGCGTTGCTCAACCGAGCGCGCAGTGTGCTTTCCGCGCTTTGCCCCCGAGATTCGAGACCGGACAGGCTCGCTGAGGGGCATGGTATCATGGGGCGATCGTGACCTGGCCTGTGACCATATTTTACTTGGAGCCAGGCAGCTGAGATATGCAAACGTACTATATAGCTGGCTACATTTTCGTGTGTTCACTTTGACCGTTGGTTGGAGCATTTCTAGGAGCTGACATGGCATCTGATCTTCCTTTACACGACAGCTGCGTGAGGGTGAGGCCACAGATGAACCAATGATTGGATATATATCAATATAAAATTTTAAAATGTACTATATGCAGCGGGGCTAGCTGTGAATAATAATTTGTAGGGAGCCAGAGGTGGTTAGTATCAGACTATCAGTCAAAAGCTCAAGTTAATAGTAGCACCAGTACGTATTTTGTAGTCTTTGGACGTGGGAACTTTGCAGAAACTTTGAGGCTGCGTTTGGATGTCCGTATTGAAGCTCAGAATTGAGAATTGGCATTGACGACTCCGAATGCCACTGTTTGGATGACTCTGGAATTTGGAATTGGAAATGAAGCCCAATACCGATCGGCATTCCTCGCACCCTCAGCCTCTCTAGCCCAATACAGAGCCTCCCAGCTCTGTATTGGTTGGAATCGGTGAATCGCCCCTTCCTCTGGTCTTCCCCTTCCCCTGTCTTCCCCTTCCTCCTCTGGTCTCCCACCTTCCTCCACCCTCCACCCGACCAGTGCGCCCCTTTATGTCGTCACCTGCCGGCGAGCGCGCCGTCCCCTTCGAGCCTCCGTCCGCCGGCGAGCGCGGCGCACCTCCACGCCTCCGTTCGTCGGCCGCCGCGGCACCCCTCTCCACCGTGTGTCGGTGAGTGCGCCGCCCACCACGCCTCCTCCGTCCGCCGGAGAGCGCACCGCCCCTCCCAAGTTGGGCCTGCCGGTGAGCGCGTCGCGCCTCCCAGGCTTCGTCCGCCGGCGAGCGCACGACGTCCGTCCCAGGCTCCGTCTGTACTGCCCTCCCTGCCTCTCTTCATCTCCATGGCAAACGGTTCTTCATCCTTCAGGGATCCGGACCTAGGGGTGGTCATCACCCTGGCAATGGACAGAGACGGGGAAGATGACCAAAATTCGATTTCATCTTTTTGCGCACCCAAACAGGAAATTGAATTGGATTTATTTCAACGATTCTAAAAGGCAATGCAAAGCCATCGAAACAACAGAATTCGAATTCGGTCCAATGCAATACCATAATGGATTTGATATCGAGACCAATTCAATGCAAAGGCCTTCAATATCAACATCCAAACGCAGCCTGAAGGAAATGTTGTGTAGGAGTTCAGAACCTAGGATTACATGTATAAAACACAAGAATAATATTTCATCCTGCTTGAAGTTGAAGGCATTGGAGTGAAATCTACAAGTAGTTCGCTTAGACTTGTATTTAACTGAGTGTTGATCAGGTCCATCAACTTTAAAAAAAAACATTTGAATTCTTAAACTTTAATAACTCTCATCCAAGTCCAAAGTACCAAAAAGTACCCCTTCGGCTGTTGATTTGGCATGTCAATATGGAGAGCTCATATGACAAGTCGAAAATAATATACAGTGTTTAATTTCAAGCACTTTAAGGATCGATCTTCAACAGCAAGCTTATTTTTCATGTGAAATTCTTGCATATTTCTTCTCCGAGGTCTCATTGTTGCATTCAAACAGTGGTTTTGTTTACCAAGGCCCAACCCCATCATATCTCCCGTGTTCTTTTTTAAAAAAAGAAAGATCTCCCGTGTTCTTGAGACTGTGGTGCTGCAATGCAATGCCAGCCACCAATGCGGTAGGGTTTATTGCCGCTAATTTGCCATTGCCAAATGCCAGTGGGGGCTTATCTCCTGCGCGATGGGTTTCCATTGGAGGGTCAAACTGCACCCCGACACCCGACTGGGGCGGTGCAGCTCCGACCCCCTGCCCGGCCTCTCTCATCATCCATTCAAGGGAGGAGCTCCTGCCTACTACGCATCCTTGCAGTGCAGCAACTTTTGGCTGGAGCAAAAGCCGGGAGAGCGCGCGAGCTCCAGCCTAGTCCAACCGCTTCCTTTCAAGGAGTACCAGTCAAAATCCTAACCCCTGCACTGTTTGCCGCGCGCGCGCACACACCTCTCGCAAAAGCTCGCAGCAGCACCTTAAAGCTGGGCACAGAAAATAGAGCTCTTTGATCGACGTACTACTCGGCCATCTGATCGTCCTTGAGCCGGTACGCAGCTGCCGCTGGCTGGCCGGGCGGTGGCTGCTGGGCTGCTGCATGCAGCCGCAGGCGGGGAGGAAGGGCGCAGCCGCGCAGGGCTGGCCGGCTGTGTACTATCCCTGCCGTGCGTAATAGGAGTCACATCTCATCGATCGGCGGGCTTGAATTCAATCATCCAGGCTTCATTTGTTTACTCGCCAGGCAACGCATGCAGAAACAGCCTAGAGGCCCGGGCGTTCTGGAACGCGCGCGGCGTTCCCGATGCGCGTGCAATGCAAGGCAACCTCTGGTGTCCTGGACCTGGCTGTGGCTGTTGGGGTCGTCTCGTCGAGGCGACGAGCGGCCTGGCTTCATTGCACTGCGCGTCTGCGCCGAGACGAGCGGCCCATGCATGCATAAATGGCGGGCGCCTGGTCCGGACGCCGGCGCGAGGACCAAGAGGCGACCGGGGCCGCTTCGTTCTCAGGGCTTGGGGTTTGAACGCGCGCGATGCTGGCTGCTGCTGTTGCCGTTGTTTACGTGGAAAGACGCGTGCACCGGTGCGGAAAGCCGGAACGATGAGTGTGCGTTTGGCACGCCTTCGGCTCCGGCTGTGGCTGTGCTCGTGGAGTGGATTCTGTGGTGGAGCTGAAGTCGTTTCGGAAAAACGTTTGGCAAAACAGCTTCTCCTGACTGTGGGAGATGGATATAATTGTGAAAAGTCCATAATGCCCTTCCATTTTCTTTTTTGTTTTTTATTTTCTATCTCCTTTTTCGTTTTCCTTTTTTCTTTTCTATTATTTTTCTTCCCCCTCCTCTTTTCTTTTTCTCCTTCATTTTTCTCTCAAATTATCACCTCATCCTTTCACTCTCCCATCTCCTGGACATCTCCACCACCGGCCGAACCATCCCTATCCATTCATCATCCCTGCCGGCGGCCGCTCGCCACCAGCACCGGCCGCCGGACACCACCACGCCGCCGCACGCCGCACCCCCCATCCATTCACCCCGCCGCCGCGCGAGGTCCGAGCTCGCGCGGCCGCAACACCTCCGCCCGTGCGGACCGAGGATTTGGCGCGTTGGAGGCCCGTCGACGCCAAGGTGGCCTCCTCCTCCCCACCGGTGAGCTCGCGCCCGCCACCGGCCAAGCCGAGCTCCGCACTCGCCGCCGGCCACCTCCGCTCCACCGCGCGTGCCGACGGCCCGATCCAATGGCACCGCGCCGCCACGCCGCCGTCTCCACTTCCACCGCGCCGCCGTGGTCCGCCCATCGTCTCCTACCGCGGGCCCTGCGCAGAGGGCAGAGTGGGAAAGAGGAGGGGCGGAGCTGCGAAGGAGCGGGGGAAGCTACGTTTTCCCAGCTCCCCCCTCCCCAACGTCTCTAGAGACCGCGATTTTCGGCGGCTCCTCCAGAGAATCCGTTTTTTTGCCCCTTTGGCACAGCTCCGGCGAAACAGCTCTGGGAGTCGTCGGTGGAGCCGTGCCAAACGGACCCTGAGTTTATCCGCATCCACGGGTCTTGGGCCTGCTGCAGGTGAGGTGCCGGTCGTGCTGAACAGGGCTGCCGCTACGCACTACACTCGTACAACAGTTTATATTAATGACTAGTTGTGTCCGTGCTAGCACCGACCGTGTACAGTAGATAGAGCAAAAGTGCATGCCAGGCCGGAACCGGAAGGCGCTCTGCACTCCCGGCGCACGAGCACTCCGGTTTACACTGGCGACCATTAATTTGTGCCCTTCACATGGCGGAATAGTATGTAAGAGCATCTCCAGTAGTCTTCCTAAACTTGAGGGACCTAAATATAGTCTTAGGTCCTGGAAATAGAGATTTTTAGATACTCTAAAGTTGGCTTCTCCAGCAGTGTACCTAAAACTGGGTACCTATATTTCATCTGAGGACTAATATGCAATAAAATAATTTTGTCAAGGGTCCATTTGTAAAATCAACCAACCTTGTCCTATCTTCCTCCCTCTCCTTCCCACTCATCCTCACGCCTGCACAAGATAGCTGTGCGCCTCCAGGGGAGGTCCGACGCCCTGCACCGATCGTGCTCCAGCGCCTGCGGTGGCCCGGCCATATGCGTCGGCCGCGCCGCCACGCCCACGGCTCGCCGGCCATCCACCGTTGGGGAGGCCCGGCTCCCCTTGTGCCGCTTGCGCTCCAATGACCGCGGGTCGCCGGCCGTCGGGGAGGCCCGGCCTCCTGCATTGGCCACGTCCGCGGCTCGGCGGTGGCGATAGGTACGCGTGTGGAGGGGCCGGTACCGGATCCAGTCGACCCGGGCTGCCTCCTTCTCCACCATGCCACCTCGTTCCCTGTGATGGATCTTGTAGCGGTGTTCGAAGGCCCTGCGGAGCTCCTTGCCGGTGTCTCCCCTCCCTGACCACCACGTCCAGCTACCTCTTCACCCTTCCCACATCCAGCACCCTTCTTCCCCGATTTGAGTCAGTATCTTCTCCACCACGAGCTCGCCGACATCTCCTCTCATTCAGCTGCTCCTCCTCCGACGGCGCCCCCCCTCTGGCCGCACCCTTCCTCCGACTCCGCCACCCTCTACTTCCTTCGGCCGCGGCGGTGAGCTTGGGACGGCCAGCAATGGCTGCAGGGGATGGCTGGTGGTGGATTTCCATGGCGATGTCGGTAGCCGGAGGCGGCGTGGGTGGAGGAGGCGGAAGCGACGCGGAAAGCTCTGCCCTAGGGTAGTTTGGCCTTCCCGTGGGAGCATTCCTGTTTTAGGTCCCCTGCCATGTGTTGGTATATTTTGGTCCCGGGAGGAGAGTTTTAGGTCCGGATTTAAAATAGCAACCCATATAGTTCCTCTGTTGGAGCACATTTTTTTTGCTTATTTTTAGGTCCCAGAGCAGTTTTTAGGTATAACAACTTGATTTAGGTCCTTTTGCTGGGAATGCTCTAAGTACTTCCTCCGTCCCGATATATATAAGGACTTAGACAGCTTAAATTTTGTATCAAAATGTACGGATTTGGAAGGATATGACAAAACTAAATAGGTTGGTGAGTTGGTAGGTAGTGTAAAATGATGTGTACAGAGGTCGTGACCTGTTCGTCTGGCTGGTTGCTTGTGACTCGTTTGTTCTAAGAGAAAAGTACCGCTGACTGGTTGTTGGTTTGTTATGAGAGAAAAGTAATGTTGATTGTTTGCTTGTGGTTGATTTGTTCTAAGAGAAAAATATTATTGGCTGGTGGCTTATAAACCACACACTTAGTGTTGTTTTTTTTGAGTTTGAAGGATTCAAATCCTTAAGACGGAGAGGGGCTCTCCGTTTTTTTTAAAAAAATCCGGGCCTCTCTTGTTACAGTCACGCACAGAGAGGTAGAGATGGCCCCAGCCGGCTAGCGACGGCCCTGTGACACCTTTCATTTCGTCGCCAGTGAGGGAGGGCGAGGAGCTGAGAAGTGATGACCAGGCCGGGCGCGGTGTGCCCCCTGCTAGATGCTACCCCGGATCTACAACGACGGCAGCACCTACGTGCTGAAAGCACGCAGGATCTCACCGTTCTCACGGCGTCCCGCATATCCTGGACTATGTGCTTGGTTGGACGCTGCGCGGCAACGTACGTACGGTGACCAACCTAGCCAGTACTGCATGCATCTACACTGCCACCGTCGTCAACCGTGAAAGAACGAACGAGAGCGAGATACCTGCATGCTATGCATGGTGCCAATACGGGAAGCGTCCTAGACGCCGGCACATGTGTCACATGCCTATCGAAGCCTAGCTACTCCCGCGCTACGTACTATACGCACCTCGAATTCGAAGCACTTTCCGCAGGAGTAGGTTTCAGGCTTTCAGCTCACCATGCATGATGAGGTGACTAGCTTTGGCTTCTTCGCTTCGCTGTAGGTAGAACGTAGAACCTGCCAAGGAGGAAGAGGGTGCGGTGGTGCCATGGCCGGCATGCAGCACCACGACGACGACGACGACGACAGGATAAGGTTTGTTGGTGTGTGGCCCGGCTCCTCCGATTCGCTGGCAGTTATTAACACATGTCTATACTACTGCTACCACCCGAGGGCCCCGCCGGCGTGTCAATCATTCCCGCCCGGCCCGGGCCGGGTCGCCGTCGACGTTGTAGTGTAGTCTAGGGCCGCGTCGCTATAGGCGCCTTCAATTCGCGCGCATGCACGCATGCAGGCCCCTCCTCGCGGCGGGGCAAAGCGTGCGTGGAGCTGGAGCACGACCGGTGGCGCCACGGCCCGGGACACGCAAAGTGCCCTAGCCTTTTTTTTCCTTTAATTTGCATGCGTGCATGGGGCTCCCCCTTCCGTCGGCGTCGGGCCAGCTGCATGCCTCCCCTGCACGTCGGCCGATCCGCCACAACTGCGTGCTTTGACGACGACGACGTAGCTAGCTAGAGACTGCTGGACTGGGAGATCATATCGACAAGATCGAGCTAGCTAGTAGGCAGGATTCAAAAAACGAAGATGCACGCCGCTACTGTTCACGGCACAGTAATAAGCTTTGTCTTCACCTTGTGTGCCGCGCGTACACTACAGTGGCCATTAATTTGCGCCAGACAGAGGGACCAAGCAAGGATTAAAAGCAGCATGTACGCACTGCGCCCTGAAGCACTCACTAGAGTCATGCATGGAGAGTAGTACTCATGCATATACCGATCGATTCGGTTTGGACTTTGGAGAGGGGAGGAGGTCGGCCCAGCCGCAGCCAGGGGTGTGTTGTCGTCTAGGGCTTTGTTTAGGTCAGTCTCAATGGAGAGTTTCACCGTCCCGGTTTCCAAGATGTGAAACTTTGGTATGAAATAGATGTCTCCCTCAATGTATAGTTTCATTGCACAGTTTCATAGGCTCAAGGGTCGCACAACCTCTCTCTCATTGTATGGTTTAAGGCCAGTCTCAATGGAGAGTTTCACCGTCCCGGTTTCCAAGATGTGAAACTTTGGTATGAAATAGATGTCTCCCTCAATGCATAATTTTATTGCACAGTTTCATAGGCTCAAGGGTCCCACAACCTCTCTCTCATTGTATGGTTTAATTGCATAGTTGCATGGTGAAACTCTATTTGTGTCTCAATGGGGGTTTCACACAGTTTCCAACGCATGTGAAACTGTGCCCAAAGGTTCCACCATGGTGAAACTCTTTCCTTCTCTCTCCTAAGGGTTTCATGAAAAAGTGAAATTTTGTTGATATGGCGCTGCATTTAATGTGCATGAAACACTCATGAAACCCCATTGAGACTGGCCTAATTGCATAGTTGCATGGTGAAACTCTATTTGTGTCTCAATGGGGGTTTCACACAGTTTCCAATGCATGTGAAACTGTGCCCAAAGGTTTCACCATGGCGAAACTCTTTCCTTCTCTCTCCTAAGGGTTTCATGCAAAAAGTGAAATTTTGCTGATGTGACACTGTATTTAATGTGCATGAAACACTCATGAAACCCAATTGAGACTGGCGTTACTGACCAGAACAACTGGCTGGCCGGCGTCATAAAATAATGTTAAGTTACCGCATACGATGATGAGTATATCCATCTCACGAGTGACGGTCTCTTATAACTGCTACACGATCTGCAGGTGGTGGTGCTGCGCGCAGTGACTCCCACTCAAAATTACTCAGCTCCCATAGCTAGTCGACAGTGTGGCTAATAATCACGTACGGCACCAAAGTTGCAGCAGTGATTTGTCCGGAACGCGCGGCGACAAACTAGTTCAATATACTCGCTACGTATCAAAATACTTATCGTCATTGATTTTTTTCTACAGCTTTGACCATCCGTCATATTCAAAAAATTTTGCAAGTATACTTAATTTTGTTTGCTATATGATTCACTGTTGTATGTATTTGAAGCTCGTCTTATCCTTTTACATGTTTGTAATATTTTTTTAAATAAGACGAATAATCAAAGTTGCAAGAAAAAATCAGCAACGACAAATATTTTTGAGAGGGAGAGAGTACATAGCCACGTTGTTTGCTCGCGTCCACACAGACACAGTAGGCTCTCGGCTGCAAAGTCGTCACGTGAGACCATGCATATGCATGAAGAGAGACGACCAGGCCACCATAGCTAATCGATAGTACTAATGTCTCGTCGACGACGTACAATCAGATGAGATGATCGATGTCCCACTAGCATCGCAAAGCTACCTTATGACCCCACAGACAAAATACCACCAATGCAAATACTCCACATGATGCTGTTTGGACGGAGCGAATATATACAGCACTGGTAGGGTCTCTGTTTATTTTTGTTAAAAAAGTGGGTCTCCACATTTTTGGATTGAAGGGCCTCTTTGTCGGGGCTCCGGCTCCTCTGAAAACGGCTCCGGCTCTGGCTGCTTCGGTGGAGCGGCTTTTTTGATGGGCTGGAGCCGTTTTGAAAAAACGTTTGGCAAAACAGCTTTACTTATTGGATTGAGTTGTAAAATGTCTAAATTGCTCTTCTTTTATTTTTTTAATTCCTTTTTATTCTTTCCTCCCCTTTTCTTCCCCCTCATTTTCTTTCCTTTCCTTTCCGCCTCCTATTCTCTCTCCTTATCCATCCAGGCATCCCACACCTTTTTCCTCGTGGCTCCCTCTGCCCCGCGCTCCTGGCGCCCCTCCGCCCCGAGCTCCCGGCGCCACCCCACCGCGCCCCATCTTCACGCTGCCGCACCCCCGGCCCCATCTTCACCGCGCCGCCCTCGAACCGCTCCGGTCGGCCCCGTCACTTCCCGCCCCACCCGGTCGCGTCGCTCGGGCCGGCCCCGCCCCACCCGGCGCGCGTCGCTCCGGCCCGCTACGCCGCGCCCCGCCTCGCCCCGCCCGCTCCCGCGGCGCCCCGGCCCCCGCCGCGCGCGCCTCGTTCCGACAGGCTCCGCATCGCCCGGTCCTCAACCATGGTGGTCGACTGGGGGGCAAAAGTGGGAAAAGGGGGTGGAGCCGGATGGAGCCACGAAAACGTGGCTCCGCCTCCCCTTCGGAAGCCGACAGGGGCTCCGGCACCAGTTCCACACCCGGAGCCGGTGCCATTTTCACCGTTTGGGAGGGCTCCCAAACAGGCCCGAAGCACTTGGATCGGTCATCGAGCGTAGTAGTACGTGGTGGCAGGGCACACTGCAAGCACAAGTACGTACCCCCTCTGTCCCTTATTGATAGTAGTTTGGAATGCGTGTATGTGAAGGAAATCACTATTTTTTTAAACCAACAACAAGGGAAAGAGGAAGTACTGTGTACGGAGTCTTTGTTTAGTTCCATCGAAACTAAAAGAACTATTCGCCTATGTATCATCCAATGTTTGAACACATACGTAGACTATTTAATCTAGATGAAAAATAACTAATTGCATACATTATAATAACTTTGCAAGATGAATCTATTAAGCTTAATTAGTTCATGATTTAACAATGATGAATTACAGTAAATATTTGTTGACGGCAGATTAATTAGATTTGAAAAACTCATCTCACGATTTTCATACAAATCTGAAATTAGTTTTTTTATATCCGACCACTTCTCTCGACATCGGATGCGACATCTAAAAAATTCACAGATCAACCAAACAAGGTCTGAGATGGATGGTGGATAGCCCGCCAAAAGGGCCACACGACAAAGACCACAAATCATGGATGGGCATTCTCACATCCCCGTCGATCTGCATAATTTGATTGATGGAACCGTATTGGCATCTTTGCATACGATCGCACCGCGCGCACTGGCCGTCCTCGTTGCAAAGTTTCAGAGCTGAATTGGCAGTAGCTGCTGCTGCAAGCGTACAACGTCCGTGTAGCAGAAGGCTGCACTGCACACAAGTGGCCGTCCGTCCGTCTTCGCCACGCGATGGACGTATGGGATGGGAGGGCAAGACGTGGTAGTGGAGGATCTCGCTCCGGATCACGTGGTCTTTTCGACCTGTCCACGTCGCCAGCTTATCCCCTGCATGCATGTGCCCGGCCAGTCAAATCCCAGTCAACCCTCTCTTTCTCTCTCCTCCGCCTAGAGATTCTAATATTTTATACTCTGAGAACTGGTAGCAGTGTGCAACACTGTACATTGCGTCTACAGTAGCGTTTTAACCATTCTTGGCCTCTTGGGGGCAAACCGATAAATACGTGCTTGAAGATGGAGCACACTACTCATAGGCCGGATCGAGGATGTGCCCATCCCGTTTGGGGTAGCGCCACTGGTAGTAGCTCATCGTGTAGCTAGCGCCTCCAACGTGATCAGTACAGCTCCTTTGTTTTAACAATGTGGTTTTAGCCATAAAATACTGCAACGAAAGCTCGGTATGCCAGCCATAGTTACGGCATTATCAGGCGGCCGGGGACAGCAGGCGCATAGATAAACCGGCCGAAAGGCGGCCATGGCCCTGCGATAGCTGCAGGGGGATGTGTCCGGCCGGGAGCATTAGGTGGTGCAGACCCACTTGCCCAAAAGAAGCTAGCAGGCATGCATGTGCTGCCGTCGACTTGTCCGCCGGGCCGGGCTCGCTCGAGCTAGCTTAAGGACCCGTTTGGTGCGAACGTGGCAAGCGAACTTCGCGGCGAAGCCTTCACAACTTCAATAGCCAAATAACTAACTCTCTGCCCAACTCTCTGCGGTCAGAACCTCTGAAAACTCACTCTCACAGAGTTAAGCACATGGTGAAGCTGCAAAAACATGGCTCTCTCCCCCGCTCATGAAGTTGCTCATGAAGTTGTTTTCTAAAAAACAGCTCTGCAGGTGAAGCTGAGCTATGCCAAACGGGCCCTAAGGATCAAAACCACTAATGATCCCCTCCCTCTTAATCTCATTTTCGCGGGGTGCTAGCTTGCTAGATTAATTGCTGCTCAGGATCTCTTCGACAACTTGGCAGTGTGTGCTGCGCTCTCTCTGCTCGCGTCGAGACAAGCAAAACGAAATCATATGCGACCTGCTGGGATCATTTAGGAAGGACGAGAGGTACGACGACATGAATGACAATAAGCGCTTGGTTTCAGCGAAGGAGTTGTTAGAGTAAATGCAGACATGCTGGTCAGTCCGCAGTCTCATCTCAGTAACCGCACACGGGTTGGGTTTGTTTATATGAAAACGACAAGGCAGACATCGTATCATGAATGTATGGCCAGGATTTCCGCGCATCGTCCCCAGCGGAAAGCTTCAAAATAGTCCTCAAACAACAAACAGCCTGTTCGTTTGGCTGGTGGCTGATGGCTGGTGCTGATTTATTCTGAGAGAAAAGCACTGGCTTGGCCAGGTTCTTCGTGGGTAGTTTGTTACGAGAGAAAATCTTCTTGGTACGGTGGTCGATAAGCGAGCGAACAGGCTGAAAGTTACCAAGTAAAAATCTGCCCTAAAAATCAGTATGCAGTATTTTTCTTGTTTCGCAACTAAATCTGCACGTGGTATTTGTCTTTCAATATAAATCTGTTGTATAAATCTATCAAAGATCTGCCGAGTGGAGCCCTATAGTTTCACCTTCAGTGCAGGATTGACAATCTTAGTGTAGGAAAAATTTTGGAGGTCACCAATAAAAACATTTTTTTTAGAAATTTCGATAACAGCTAGCTATTTTGGTCCCTCAAGTCCCCCTGGTGCTCATTTTGATGATTTGTGGACGTTAACATGGTTCATATCCTTTGTCCTCATTCTATCTCAAATGGTCCAAATAGTCATGTACATTCCGTACATACATAAATACATTGGTACACACATAGGCACCCTATGGATCACCTTGTGTCTTC
This sequence comes from Cenchrus americanus, assembly GCA_947561735.1. NCBI lineage: Eukaryota > Viridiplantae > Streptophyta > Magnoliopsida > Poales > Poaceae > Cenchrus > Cenchrus americanus. The sequence continues at coordinate 75,211,751 of OX387245.1, read as the reverse complement.
TTGAGTAGATCGAGAGAATATGATGAGAGAATTCCTCTTATGACACCGGAAGTTACAACAATTCCCTGTGTGACACTTAAAATTTCGCTATGCCTTACATGACACTGGTTTCAAAATTTCGTGCCTTTTATGACACTGCCGCCCATTCCGTCCAACAGACTCATTTTTGACCGGTGTTAGCTTGTGTGCTGTGACCAAAATGCCCTTTGCCTATTTGGAACCATCTGGTAGTCAAAGCAAGCCATCCGCTAGGTCTCCTACCGCAGGCCTTTCTCACTGCTCCTCTCTCCTCATCCAAAACAGCAGGGACGAAACCCTAGAGGCGGCGGCAAGGCGCGTGAGGTCGGAGTCCTGGCGGGCGCGAGCACGGGAGGGGCCCCTGCTGCGGGTGCGCGTCGCGGGCGCGCCATGCGAGCCGCACACGCGGGCCGGCGCGGGAGGCGCCCGGCCGGCGGGGCGTGAGCACGGGAGAAGCCCCGCCGGCGGGCTTCGGCGTGGGAGGAGGCACGCGGCGACGGCACGGCGCGGGAAGAGCCCCGACGGCGGGCTATAGCGTGGGAGGAGGCCCTGCGACGGGCGCCGGCGCGGAAGGACCCCAGACGGCAAATGATTGGCTTCCAAAAGGGTGAGTTTAACTAATTTGGGCTTGATTGAGATGCAGTAGGACTAGATTCATGCATGGCTTTAGGTTTGATTCTATCTTTGAACAGGATGGATCCTATGTCAAGTTATTTTCTGGATATCAGACTTATTGGCAATCGTAAAAAGATGAGAAAGGAATTTAGTTGTTTTTGCTTTGACAAGGTTATTGATTCAGACACTACTAATTTCAAGGATTTCATCGAATCTATCGTAGACCAGTATCCGCCAGGTTATTTGGAAGTCCCACATGTTCAGTATCATGATAGTGTTGAGAACATATTTCCTGAAGTTAAAACAGATCAGGATTTGTAGTTAATGTTTGACAAACATAGGCGGGCAAAGGTTGTTGAAATGTTCATTTCCTATACTGGTCCCATGGAACCATTTGTACCTATCACCTTGTGGCAGAGTGATGATACTCCCTCACAATCTAAACCTAAAAAAACCAAACCTATGCAGCAACAACCTAACAACAACACCCAAACAGATGAAGACAACTACCTTAAAAACCCATTGCCTGAGAATGAGCATGTTGGTGTTGATGAGGAGGCAATGTACTTAACCGATGAGCCTGCAGGTGCTGAAAATGCTCTTATTTGTGTTGATGAGGAGCAGCAGCATGAGAAATATCCAGTTGAGGATGGGTCAGATAGTGATAAGTTTGAGGAAGAGGTAGAGGAAATAGATGACTTCGAGGATGAGGATGTAGTTGAGCCTGAAAATATCCGAAATGCAGAATATGATCCAGATGATCCTCCAATGGAAGAAGGCAGTACATATCCAAATATGGAAGAGTTTAAGTTGGCTCTAAGTTCTCATGCAATAAGGAAGGAATTTGAATTTGACACCGAGAAGAGTACACCATATAGATTGAGGGCCCACTGTTCAAGGAGAAGCAAAGATAATTGTCCTTGGAGGATTCATGCTTCCACAATGGAGGACATGTGCACTGTAGTGGTAAGAATATAATGTTGATTATTTCATTTTTTAATTGAGGTGATATACACCTGAGGCTAATGTTGATTACCTATGTTTCATTGTAATAGGTTAAAAAGAACCCTTCCAAGCACGATTGTTCCAGCACAAGAAGAAAGAAAAAGGTGAAGAATGCAACCAAGTTTTGGATTTGTGCTAAGGTGAAAGATTGGCTGATTCAAGATGCAACTTTGGGAGCAAAAGAATTGCGTCTGAAGCTTAAAGAACGTTACAAGATTGACATCAACTACAAGAGAGTATATATGGGTAAGGAGCTTGCACTGAAACAACTTTATGGTGATTGGGATAAGAGCTTTGACAATCTGTATAGGTTTAAGGCTGAAATTGAGAACTCATGTCCTGGTAGTTTAGTGATTATTGATCATCATACCATATGTGGAAAGATCAGATTTAGAAGAATGTTCTTTGCTTTGAAACCTTGCATAGAGGACTTCCTTAGTGGTTGCAGGCCCTATCTGGTGATAGATAGCACATTCTTGACTAGAAGGTATAGGGGTCAGTTGGCTAGTGCTTCTGCTGTTGATGGCCATAATTGGTTGTATCCAGTTTGTGTTGGAGTTTTTGACTCTGAAAGTAATGAGAATTGGGAATGGTTCATGAAAATGCTTAGAGAGGCCATAGGATCACCAAGGGGGCTGTCCATATGCACTGATGCTGGGCTACCAGTGATGCATGGGGTTGGTAAAATATTTCCAGAAGCAGAACACAGGGAGTGCATGTTTCACTTAGTGTCAAACTTCAAGAAGAAGTTCCACGGGAAGGTGTTTGATGATCACCTTTGGCCAGCAGCTTACTCCTGGAACCCATACTTGTTTGAGAAGCATTGGAACACAATGGAGACAGCAAAGCAGGCAGCAACTGCATATCTTAGGAAGTCACATACTAGGTTGTGGACTAGGAGTCAGTTCTCAACTAGATGCAAGGTGGACTATGTCACTAATAACTTGGCAGAGTGCTTCAACAATTGGATTAAACCTCACAAGTCCTTGAACTTGGATGAATTAATGGACAAGATTAGGCAAATGCTGATGAGAAAGTGGAACCAACAGAGAAAAATCTCAATGAACTTTCATGGTTTGGTTCTACCCCACATAATTAAGAAGCTGAATGAAATGAGTAGAAATTTAAATTTGGATGTGGTTGAATGCTCAGAAGAAGTTGGTGAAGTTACTATGTTGAGAGGTAGTGGTTTTAGGTTTGTGGTTAACTTACATGATAGGACATGCTCTTGTAGAAAATGGCAGGTTTTTGGCATTCCTTGCAAGCATGCTATAGCATTCATCACATCACTAACCAATGCACCTTTAGAGAGGTATGTGGACTTGTATTTCTCTATAGACAAATTTAGGACAGCTTATGCTCAACTAATCCCTGCCATACCGGACAAGTCTCGCTGGCCCAAATCTAGCCATGGGTTTTTCATGCATCCACCATTAATAAAAGCAATAGCTGGTAGGAGAAAGAATGAGAGACACAAGGGGTGTAGTGAGAAGAAAAACAAAAAAGGCCAGCATCAATGCCCTATCTGTAAAGATTATGGTCACCATTGGCCTAGTTGCAAGAAGGGTAATCCAGAGGACATTGCAGCTTTTATGGCTGAAAGGTATTCTATCTACTATGCATTGTTTTCTACTTTGAGATCTCTTCTACTTTCCTATTGTTAATAAACTGTTCACTTTTTTATTGGTAATGTTATTTCTCATGCAGAGGACCACCAAAAAAGAGGAAAAGGTCCACCAAAGCATCTCAATCAAGCATCCTCCCTTTTGAGGATGATGAAGCACCTGCATCCTCTATGTCTTATCCACCTGCACCAATCTGGTTCTGGAAAATCAGTAAGGTCTATTTTTTTCATCTAGATTAAAAAATCTAATTCTTAGTACTGCCTTTTGTCTTCCATTACTATAGTACATTCATATATGCAGGTTAGCAATAGGCTCTAACCATCCAGATCTGATATCAAATGATTCTCATGTGCCAAGTGAGCAAATAATTGTTGCTACATCCGTTGCAAAAAAGGTGAGAGGCAAGAAACAGGTTGTGATGAAGGGAAAGCCTAAGAGGAAGGAGGTAGCAAAAGAAGCAAACAAGCTTCTGCTTGATAGCCCTGCAATGGGCACAAGAAGCAAGAAGAACGCTCCGTCAAGCCCCGCATTGAGCACCCGCAGCAAGAGGAGACTTAGTCTTTGAACGTAATGTGATCTCACTTTGATCAAGTGATTTGTTGCTTTTGTAACATGATATGTAATGAATGCTCTCATGTAAGGGTTGGTGACTTTGTGTTTTCTTAGATGTACTAAACTTGTGAACTAGAACCTGTGAAGTGTGCTATCAATTTATGCTTATCCTTGGTTTTACAATCTGTGAAATGTACTTGAAATGGAATGTGTCAACTGTGGAGTGTGCTTCAACATGTCAACCGAAATTTGTGCTTGAACTTGTGAATATTTTATGTATGTGGTCAATATTGCATTTAATCTATCATTAACATGTTGGTTGCATACATAAACCCATATGAGGGAATTATACCTTGTGTTATTCCACATAGGGGTATTTTGGTCTTTTCCTCGTCAAATGTAACGGTGTTACCAGTGAAACTAACGGTAGTGTCATAGGAGGCATGAAACTTAGAGGTGGTGACATGTAAGGCATAGCGAAATTTCGAGTGTCACACAGGGAATTGTTGTAACTTCCGGTGTCATAGGAGGAATTCTCTCGAATATGATTGGTGTGATGTATTTTTCTCCCACTCACCCCATCAAAGACCTTATTATCATGTGTTTCCAATGGCAGATCAAATTGAGTAAGGAAGAACACCGGAATGAGATAGCATCGACATGAGATAGATGGCTAAACTGCTATATCAATGCATGGTGGAGGTGCTTTCACACCCAATTTGTAGTTCCATATTAGCGTATAAGAAAATTCCTTATTTGACACCAAAATACGTTTCAATTATTATTTTAGATCTGAGTTTTTTATTCCTTACATATATAACACTGGATTGTAATTTTCATTCCTTATTTGATATTTTTCATCACTTTTGTCAATTAAGTCGAACGAAATGACCATTATATCATCTCTAAATTTCACGAAACATGTATTTGGTCATAGAACATAATGAGATGAAATCATTTTTCTTAAAAATGCACATGCACGTTTACAGTTCTCAAATTAAAATTATACAAATTTGTCTACTTTTGAATATATATGAACTTTTATGTAACCAAATACTTTCCAAAAGTTTTGGGAAACGACTAATATTGGTCACAACAGATGTGTAATTTATTAAATTATTTCTCACCATAAGTTACATAGAGAACTATGAGGTTCTTCTAAACTTACAAAATTCCCATGCTTCATTGTTCTCTATGTAACATATATAAGTTATTTTCCGATAATTTCTTAAGGAAGCCACAAGAATTCAGAAAATTTTTAAAATTAGATTAATATGGAGAATTATAATTTTAAAATGGCAAAGGTACTTTTATATGTATTGTTTTCGAAGAAAAGAACATGTTCATCTTCATTTTTAGCAGAACAAAAACAAGTTTTATAACTTTTGGAGGTGATTCAAAAATTGTTTTGCTTGACTTAACTTACATAAGTGATGAAAATGTCAAATAAAGAGCAAAAGTTAGAACATGATGTGATATTAGGAAGGGAAGTTTTTTGGAACCAAGGAAATATTGAGTATATTTCCGATGTCAAATTAAATAAGAATTTCCTCTTAGCGTAAAGGATATACTAAAGGAAAAAAAGTTGAGCATCCAAATGAATCATTTGAAAGGTTACAGACCAAACTAACCGAGCTTCCAATGATGCTTTGATGACTAATGAGACCATCTCAAGGACTGTCACACCCGATTTTCCGAAGAAAACCAAATGCTACCTATATGTATGCTAGGATCTAGTTTCATACATATAGTGACATCATAGTGAATAACAGAAACAATATCACGTAAAGAAAAAGAGATTATCAGAGATTTACAGCAAAATCCTAGGAAGCAAAGGCTCCAAACTTCACAGGCAATCGACTGGGGGGGTTGCGTACGCCTAGCATCATCTTCTTGACTTCATACATCTTCTTCTTCTTTTTCTGAGCAGCGTTTAAGCAAGGATGAGTACACTTATGGTTGGTACTCAGCAAGGCCACAGAAATAACCAGAAAGCAATATTAAATCCATCTTTAAGTTCATTAATCATGTGAGTGTCCAGGCCGCTCTTCACCGTGAGCACGACTGTTATAACAGTTTACACTCTCAGAGGTTGTACACTTTCACCACAAGTCGCGTAAAAGTTCCGAAGAACTTTGAACCCAACCAGGCTGTGCAAAAGTAGGCACAATGCCACACTTCCGAGGTGTGGTTGCATAGGGACGCTATGAGGCCTTTACAAAGAGTCCTCCTATGTGTATTAGTCCATAGCAGCACGTCCTAGAGGCTATCTTTCATACCCTCCTTCTACCCTCAGACCAGGTTAGCCTAGAAGAGCACTTCCGTTCCAATACCTGTCCAGAGTAGAAGAGTCATAAAAGCATTCCTCCATACCTCAAGCTACTAAGGCTAATAGCCACACAAGACTTCACTAATTAATTGGCCAAGACAGAGCCATATGTCTTGTGGTTCTACTGTCTTCCTGGGTGGTTCTCCATGTTCCAATTAGTTTATATTGTTCTTGTATTAAAGCATAGGTAGAAGGATGGTTAGGGTCACTTGCCTTTCTCCAACAAAAGCTACTCTTGCTATTCTGCTCTTGCTCTTTGAAACTCTTGATCTTCAAGACTTCCGATCAGCAGCTCGATCGTCTACTCGGCGCAAACAACGAGCACAACATGCAGAGCAGACAATCAAGAACAACTAAGAACAATACACCAAGCATGAAAAGCTAAAAAGAGGACAAGATTTGGCTCTAGGATCGCGAACGCAAAAACACTCAGAACTATCGAAAGATTTGGATTATATCACACAAGGCTATGTGCTTGGTAAATTTTAATTCAAAAAGATGTGCATAGGTTATTTCAGAGAAATACCCTATTTAATAATTAAGCAAGTTATATTTATATAAAAGGAACTGTGTATAACTTATTCCAATTTTATTTATAAATATTCAAGTATTATTTATGCAAATTAAATATTTTAATTTAAAAGAAGCATGTAAAGCATCTAAATGTATATCTTTACATTTCGAATTGTACTAAGCAAATCATAATTCAAAAACACATTTATGTTCATATTAATAAATTTAATATTTAATTACGAAAACTCGGGATAGACCTATGTTGCTTTTATTTAGAAAGCAAAATTGGGTAACATTAATTAATTTAAATTTGATTATGAAAACTGAGGTATAACTCTAATTAGCTTTTCATTAGAAAGATTATTTAAATAAGCATTAATCAAATTATCTTTCTTATAAGAACACGTGTTAGTCTCTAATTAAATTTTAATTAGAAAAGCATGTATATAAGTATTTAATCATATTTAATATTTAAATAAATTATAAAACAAAGAACAGGTTCAACATTGTGTCTAATGCGTACTTTGTGTTGTATGACCCTAACGCAACTTGAAACGGTAAAAACGGAGCTAAAACGCGAGATCTATGAACTAAACAAGGTTGCAAGGGTCTAAACACTATTAACTATAGACCGCAGGGGCTAGTAAGGAAGTTTCACAAGACACTACAAATAGTGCTCGTAAAACAGCCAAAGAACAGGGGCTACCAAGAAAAAGAGCGAGAGTGGGATTTATGTTGAAAGGTGGAATCTTTGTAGGGGGTTATGGACAAAAGCTACAAGAGACAAACTATCAGTTTTGGTTTTGGGATTCCGTGGGGAGTAAAAGGCAAAACTGCCATGCCTTATCTGTATGGGTGATGATGCCTTGTTTGTGAACAGCCACGGCCGACGGACAGGAAGGCCTCTGGCCGGCCAAAATTAACGGTGTTCCAAGCAAGGGGACACACAATTAAAAAAGGGGAAGGTGAAGGGGAGGTAGAAGCCATCATAGGGGAGTGCTCACCTGCGCCGGGGAAAGACAGAGGCTGCTGAATTTGGTGGAGATAGCAGGCGGCGGCCGACGGATGGAGCTTCTGGCCATTCCAAATTGGTGCAGTCCGGCAGCCTAGGGATTCCAGAAAGCAGTAAAATAGAAAGAGGGAGTGGAGGGGACCTCAGAGATGCACTTACCGGCGATGGAGATGGATGGAGATGGCCGAATTTTGAAGCTGCAACGGGGAGGAGAAGACGACGATGCTCCAGGCTCTGGGCGGCGACGACCCTGCGCGCGAGGAGGAAGAGCGAGGAGGAGGTGCAAGAGGAGCAAGGCTCGGGGCGCCCTTTTATAGGGTGAGAGGGGTAGGGGAGACGACGCCTAAGGCGGTGGGGGAGCTCTGGCGGTGGAGCTTGGTGGTGGAGGCGTTTCGGGAGAAGAGGGGCAAGGCAGTGCTTGGGGTCCGCTACGCATTGATGGTGGCTCAGTGGAAGGGGAGGGGAAGAACCAGGGGCGCCGGGGTGGCGGTAGTGTGCGGCAGCCACGGTGGAGACAGGCGGCTGGAGGTAGGGGAAAGAACTGACGAGTGGGGCCCGACTGTCAGTGAGTGAGAAGGAGGGAGTTGGGCCGGTGGTTGAAACGAGCTGAGATAGGAGTTGGGGCACCGAATCTGTTGGGCTGCACGGGCTAAAAAAAAGAGGGAGATGCGGGATGGGCTGAAACAAGCAGGGGGAAAGCGATTGAGAGAGGAGGGAGCTTGAGGGTAGTTTTCAGACTTTGAATTTGCTTAAAACCACACACATCAACCAAAAACCATGCAACGAATATGAATGCAACATACAGAGAGCCATTTTACTGAATATATAAATACAATCAATTAATTTTCTTATCCTAAATTTCCTGTAAAGAAGAGAAATGTTGAGCAAATTTTAAAATTATGAGAAAATTGTTGTTTAATTATTCTTCCTAATAACATCCTGAAATTTAAAAATTTCAGGGTGTTACAAAACTACGCCCCTTAAAAGGAATCTCGTCCTGAGATTCGCATACGCTACAAAGGTTCAGGTAGATAGCATCCAACATTGCTTAACTTTCTTTCATATAATTCACCTTACACAAGCTCCATAAACATACTTCTTTATTCTTCACAACTCACTTTATAAACGTAACACCTCATAATATACTCAATCTAATGTCACTTGTAACTATCCATTTCTTTCCTCAGCTTCATTGACTCACCTTTGTAGAATTTTCTTGACGTCTTGATAAAGTGATTTGAATAGAGCTGGATTGACTGCATGATTGCTTTTCTAATCATACTTGATGTCTTCATCCTTTTTTCTTAATTTGGTTTGATTGTTTCCTGTGTATTGATTTGCTTATTTCGTCTCTGCTGAGCCTTCTTTTCATATCGATCAGCACGTTTCTTAGGGCACCTGTTAATAAAATGTCCATGATCTTTGCAGTAGAAACAAGCTCCACTTGCTTTAAGGTTTCTACGATTATGTGGCAGATCTTCATACTCATCTTCAGGATATTCTGGTGCTTGAGACAAATGGTAAAGGTGTGAACTGTTATCACGTTGCTCTAGAAATTCAACTTTCCTCTTCTTACTTATGATATCCTGCAGTTTGCTTTCTAGCTCAATAGCTTTGTCGATGACATGTTGCAGACTGGAATATTCATGTAAACTTAGTATACTCTGAAGGTCTTCATTCAGCCCTTTGATGAAACGTTCTTGTTTCTTCTTATCACTTTCAGCCGATTTTGGGGCGTACTTAGATAACTGGATAAACTTATCCCTATACTCAGTCACTGTCATTTGTCCCTGCTTCAAGCTAAGGAACTCCTTCCTTTTGAGCTTCATCGCGCTTACAGGAACAAAGTGGGAGGCAAAGTTGTCCTTGAATTCCTTCCAAACAATACTCTATGGTTGGTCATGTTTGTCTATGCAGGAATTCCACCATTCTGCGGCTGCTCCTACAAGTAGTCCTGATGCATACAGAACCTTTTCTCTATCAATGCATTGTGCCATATCTAATTTCTTCTCAATTGTTGTGATCCAGTCTTCAGCTTCTAGGTACTCCGTAGTGTTAGAGAAACTAGGTGGCTCAGTATTCCAGAACTTTGTATGTGTATCCTCCGAGTTTAAATGTAGTGACATATATTGGTCGTATCCAGGGTTGTAGCTGCTCTCATTTCTTTTGTCTTGGTTGCCTTTTTCCATCTGGTTAGTGGACAAAGATCAAGTTCAGAAGAGAACGAGAATAAATTGAAGCAGGTAACATTCTTGATATCATATCCATCTTTTCTTGTTTGTGTAATTGTACTCAAATTGTGGTAGAGAAGAGAAGAACAAGGGGTAACAAAAGAAAAATGATCATCTCTTTTTCTTCAACTTCTTTCATGTGTTGATGTCTGCATATGCTTGTAGATCTCTATTGTTGATGTTAGTGTTGCTTCTAGATTTTGATCTTCTGACATCCTCCAATGGGTTAAGTAGATAGAAAGATGGGAACAAGGAGGTGGGAGGTACGAAAGAAGAACCCAACTAGGCAACTGATGTCATTGCAGGTAGAAGACCCGCAATACACCAACAATCAATTCAAAGAACCAACTCAAATAAGATCATAAAGTCAAGCATCATCAAGCAAACACGAAGCTTCACCAGACAACACATGATCAAGGGAACGGTGCTACACGTTGTTATTATGGTTAGAGGGATCCTCCTAATCTTGGGTGAGATGTCAGACTTCAACTTCCTTCACACATGTTGGCTTCTTCGGTCACTGAAGTTTGACTTCAAGCGATGTCCTGATGGCTCCATTCTTCGGATTACTTGAGGAAACTTCAGGTAAGACAACAGAGATTTTCTTAACATTTTTTAATCAAGGATGACACTTTTGGATTAAAAGGTCAAGGGAGAGAGTCCAAAGTAACAATGCTTGAGAAGCAAGGAGTGGAGTAGGGGAAAAAGATAAGTTACCAGAAAGGATTGAGAGAAGAAAAAGATCAAAGAATGAGAATATTCATCAGGGATGTCAAGGATAAAGCTAGAGTTGTTTTTGAACTAAAACAGATCTTCAGGAAGCAACCATCTCTATCTAGGCTTACGTCCTACAGTCGATGTAGCTCTGATACCACTCTGTCACACCTGATTTTCCGAAGAAAACCAAGTGCTACCTATATGTATGCCAGGATCTAGTTTCATACATATAGTGACATCATAGTAAAAAACAGAAACAATATCACGTAAAGAAAAAGAAATTATCAGAGATTTACAGCAAAATCCTGGAGAAGCAAAGGCTCCAAACTTCACAGGCAATCGACTAGGGGGTTGTGTACGCCTAGCATCATCTTCTTGACTTCGTACACCTTCTTCTTGTTTTTCTTAGCAGCGTTTAAGCAAGGATGAGTACACTTATGGTTGGTGCTCAGCAAGGCCACAGAAATAACCAGAAAGCAATATTAAATCCATCTTTAAGTTTATTAATCATGTGAGGGTCCAGGCCGCTCTTCACCGTGAGCACGACTGTTATAAAATTTTACACTCCGCAGAGGTTGTACACTTTCACCACAAGTCGCGTAAAAGTTCCGAAGAACTTTGAACCCAATAATGCTATGCAAAAGTAGGCACAATACCACACTTCTGAGGTGTGGTTGCATAGGGATGCTATGAGGCCTTTACAAAGAGTCCTCCTATGTGTATTAGTCCATAGTAGCACGTCCTAGAGGCTATCTTTCGTACCCTCCTTCTACCCTCAGACCAGGTTAGCCTAGAAGAGCACTTCCGTTCCAATACCTGTCCAGAGTAGAAGAGTCATAAAAGCATTCCTCTGTACCTCAAGCTACTAAGGCTAATAGCCACAGAAGACTTCCCTAATTAATTGGCCAAGACAGAGCCATATGTCTTGTGCTTGTACTATCTTCCTGGGTGGTTCTCCATGTTCCAATTAATTTATAGTGTTCTTGTATTAAAGCATAGGTAGAAGGATGGTTAGGGTCACTTGCCTTTCTCCAGCAAAAGCTACTCTTGCTATTTTGCTCTTGCTCTTTGAAACTCTTGATCTTCAGGACTTCCGATCAGCAGCTCGATCTTCTACTCGGAGCAAACAATGAGCACAACACGTAGAGCAGACAATCAAGAACAACTAAGAACAATACACCAAGCATGAAAAGCTAAAAAGAGGACAAGGTTTGGCTCTAGGACCGCGAACACAAAAACACTCAGAAGTATCGGAAGATTTGGATTATATCACACAAGTCTATGTGCTTGGTAAATTTTAATTCAAAAAGATGTGCATATGTTATTTCTGAGAAATACCCTATTTAATAATTAAGCAAGTTATATTTATATAAAAGGAACAGTGTATAACTTATTCCAATTTTATTTCTAAATATTCAAATATTATTTATGCAAATTAAACATTTTAATTTAAAAGAAGCATGTAAAGCATCTAAACGTATATCTTTACATTTCGAATTGTTCTAAGAAAATTATAATTCAAAAAACATTTATGTTCATATTAATCCATTTAATATTTAGTTATGAAAACTCGGGATAGACCTATGTTGCTTTTATTTAGAAAGCAAAATTGGGTAACATTAATTAATTTAAATTTGATTATGAAAACCGAGGTATAACTCTAATTAGCTTTTAGAAAGATTATTTAAATAATCATTAATCAAATTATCTTTCTTATAAAAACACGTGTTAGTCTCTAATTAAATTTTAATTAGAAAAGCATGTATATAAGTATTTAATCATATTTAATATTTAAATAAATTATAAAACAAAGAACAGGTTCAACATTGTGTCTAATGCGTACTTTGTGTTGTATGACCCTAACGCAACTTGAAACGGTAAAAACGGAGCTAAAACGCGAGATCTATGAACTAAACAAGGTTGCAAGGGTCTAAACACTATTAACTATAGACCGCAGGGGCTAGTAAGGAAGTTTCACAAGACACTACAAATAGTGCTCGTAAAACAGCCAAAGAACAGGGGCTACCAAGAAAAAGAGCGAGAGTGGGATTTATGTTGAAAGGTGGAATCTTTGTAGGGGGTTATGGACAAAAGCTACAAGAGACAAACTATCAGTTTTGGTTTTGGGATTCCGTGGGGATTAAAAGGCAAAACTGCCATGCCTTATCTGTATGGGTGATGATGGCTTGTTTGTGAACAGCCACGGCCGACGGACAGGAAGGCCTCTGGCCGGCCAAAATTAACGGTGTTCCAAGCAAGGGGACACACAATTAAAAAAGGGGAAGGTGAAGGGGAGGTAGAAGCCATCATAGGGGAGTGCTCACCTGTGTCGGGGAAAGAAGGAGACTGCTGAATTTGGTGGAGACAGCAGGCGGCGGCCGACGGATGGAGCTTCTGGCCGTTCCAAATTGGTGCAGTCCGACAGCCTAGGGATTCCAGAGAGCAGTAAAATAGAAAGAGGGAGTGGAGGGGACCTTAGAGATGCACTTACCGGCGATGGAAATGGATGGTGATGGCCGAATTTTGAAGCTGCAACGGGGAGGAGAAGACGACGATGCTCCAGGCTCCGGGCGGTGACGACCCTGCGCACGAGGAGGGAGAGCGAGGAGGAGGTGCGACAGGAGAAGGGCTCGGGGGCGCCCTTTTATAGGGTGAGAGGGGTAGGAGAGACGACGCCTAAGGCAGTGGGGGAGCTCTGGCGGTGGAGCTTGGTGGTGGAGGCGTTTCGGGAGAGGAGGGGCAAGGCGGTGCTTGGGGTCCACTACGCATTGATGGTGGCTCAATGGAAGGGGAGGGGAAGAGCCAAGGGCGCCGGGGTGGCGGTGGTTTGCGGCAGCCATGGTGGAGACAAGCGGCTGGAGGTAGGGGAAAGAGCTGACGAGTGGGGCCCGACTGTCAGTGAGTGAGAAGGAGGGAGCTGGGCCGGTGGTTGAAACGGGCTAAGATAGGAATTGGGCCACGAAATCTGTTGGGCTGCACGGGCTGGAAAAAAAGAGGGAGATGCGAGATGGGCTGAAACAAGCAGGGGGAAAGGGATTGAGAGAGGAGGGAGCTTGAGGGTAGTTTTCAGACTTTGTTTTTTTAAACCACAAATATCAACCAAAAACCTTGCAACAAATATGAATGCAACATACAGAGAGCCATTTTACTGAATTTATAAAAACAATCAATTAATTTTCTTATCCTAAATTTCCTGTAAAGAAGACAAATGTTGAGCAAATTTTAAAATTATGAGAAAATTGTTGTTTAATTATTCTTTCTAATAACATCCTGAAATTTGAAAATTTTAGGGAGTTACAAGGACATCCACACGTCCTCTCAATATTGACAATTCATACAAGGTAAATAAAGCTATACCTAATTCGAAATTTTATTGGTTTCCTTTAGTAAGACTGCTACTTGGCACGTATGATTATAGATAGAGACACCTTGATACAATCAAGCACCAAAGTTTCAGTTTATCTACAATGACTATTTAAGTGAACAAGAAGATGGCTACGTTACACAATGTAAACCAAGTCATTGGCCCAGTAAATAATCAAGATGAATTCTCTCATTGTTTTAAGTTACATGTGAATGAGAATGATTTGCTACCTAAGTGTTCTAGTTCTGCTAATGAAGATATGGATGACCCTCAAGTGAAGAAAGGTTACGTGAAAAATGAAGAGACTTATGTGATACAAAGGATGGGATATATGAAGACCAACAAGATTGATGGGCAAGCTAAGCAAAGTTATATGCGCAACCCTGAGTTACAACATAAGTTTCAACTTCATATGGATCATTTGATAGGTTAGGCACCAATTTTTTTTGACGGTCAACGGGGGGGAGAGCGTCCCCACCTGATTTCATTCCATGGGGCCGTTTTTAGCAGGCCAAAAAGCTTGTTACAAGGTTTTCAGCACTAGGAGAAAAAACCACTCTCTACCGGGCTTTACATTGAATAAGAACACGCTGCGCACCAAGCTTCTTTGATGAGCAGACTCAGCTCGCGGCAAACGCAGGCACTAGAGGTGTGCCATGTCTCAATAGTTCCTCCAGAAGCGATTAGGGACCAAATTGAGTACAGATGATACTTTTGATGATCAACTTACTATTGTGTCAAATAATAAGTAGTACTCCTTTTAGATTGATGATAATATGATAAACTTATTTCAGTTTTGCTATTTCTCGAAGTTACTTTAGAAGATAGGAGAAGGCATACAAGATCAACAAAGTTCAATAAAATATACTCCCTCTGTCCTCTAACTCTAATACAAGGCATCCAAGCACTCGTCGAATATAAGGCATTGTAGGTACATTTGGATATTGCACATTTAATTCTTTCGGAATTGACAAGATAAAAGTGGCTGATGGGTAGATTATTATTAAAAATAAGTTTCTTGTTATCTGGAATTGACATTAAAAGAGCAGACGAGAACACAACAAGCGACATATAATGCGTATTTTCTACTATTGATGTAATATGTTCTAAAATTTTTGGGATACCTTGTATTTGAGGATATGGGGAGTATATTGTACTGATTTAGCACGAATGGTTCGAGAGAAAAGTTTATGTGGCGGATCAATTAAAGAAACTAGGAGTACGTACTACAAACAGTACACGCCACCAAAGCGTCAAGCAACGACTCATAGATCGGAATACTCCCATTTTCATACCCGGCAACAAACCTCTGTAAAGAATCGGATGCCCGTTAGCCTAAGAGGGGGAGGGGGTATAAATAGCCCAAGGCATCAAACTAGCCGTTGGCTAAAAGCTGCTGAAAAAGGTACCGTCGGATGATCCGACGCTATGCTTTTCAAGGGCGTCGGTTCATCCGGTGCCCCTCCCACGTCACGTAGCTGTTGAGGTTCTCTGACACAACTGCTCCGACGCTATGCTCCGACGCTACGTCGGATCATCCGGTGCAGAAGGACTCGCGTCCAAGTCGCCACGGTTAGCTTCCAACTGACCGTCAGATAGACCGACGCTAACCCTGACCAAGGCGTCGGATCATCCGGTGCTGAAGGCTTCGTCTTGGCGCGTCTCTGTATGAATTCAAACTGAGCGTCGGATAGACCGACTGGGTCCTCACTCAGACCATCGGATCATCCGGTGCTACTGTCTTCCTTGCTCTTCCTCTGCAACTCGTCCGACGCTACTAAATAACGGACCGTCGGTTCATCCGACGGTACCTAGGGTTTGACCCTGTGCACCAACTCGTCCGACGATTGCACCGACACTTGTATTTGAGGGACCGTCGGTTCATCCGACGGTGTCTTCTCTTTTCCTTTTCTTGCTCGATTTTGACCCTTTGTTTTGGCATTTTTGCATGGGTTTTCTTGCATCCTTGGGACCTAGAAATGTCTACAAAAACATGCTCAAACAATATGGTTAGTCCCAATGATCATGTTGTCATGAATCACCAAAATCAAACTCCGAACAAATGGCATATGAGGCCATGTTCGCTACAATCTCCCCCTTTTTGGTGATTTATGACAACACAACCAAAGCAAGCATAAATTTGCTAGAATTGACAGAATTAGAACCACTTACACTTGCTTGGATGCTTACCATCATCCAAACTCCCCCTAGATCAAACTTCCCCCTTTTTGATCTTATGTTCACATTCTCCCCCTTTGGTCTCAAATCCTTGAAATCACTTGTAAGCATCCTTGAGCCCACTTTTAAGCTTAAGCCACACGCTTGCTTTGGTCTCACATTCTCCCCCTTTGGAATAAAATCTCCAAAAAGTCCAAAGCAAACGGGTCCAAGGAAACTAGCAAGATCTAGCAACCATAGCTCAAAGGAGAGATGTTAAATGCAAGGGAGAAAGCTGCATGAACCATGATCCATATGTATGATATCGATGAAGATACCACATGTGAGAATAACTAAGGTGGATCACATGCTCATGAGACTAGCATGATACAAACTAAGCTCCCCCTAAGTGTGTGCATAAAAAGAATACCACTTGCAAGACAAGGGTAGTGAGAGACAAGTGCACAACTACAAACTTGTAAAACAAGGAAGCTTAGAGCATATCATGCAAAGAGGTAGCTTAAAGGACAAGAGATAAGACAAATGGGTTCTTGTTACATTACCACTTGTAGATATCACTTGTAGTCTTTTGATCATTGCATACCTCCAGGGGATTGATCCTCTCTACCTTGTTGGCACCACATTGAGATGAGCCACATGGAAATGATATCACTAGGTTACACCACTTGAAAGAAGCTTGCATAGAAGACACTTGGGGTACCACAAGGATTAGGAATGTATGAGTACATTGCCTTTGAACTTATATAGACATAAGCTCGCAAGGACATGACTCAATAGAATGAAGCTCATGTTGCTATATTCACTCTTTTAGAGATGTTAGATCACATTGAGAGTGAAATAGCATTCTCTTAGAATGAAACACTGCACCGGAATGCGTCGCTAAGGGACTACATAAGATAAGCTTGAAACAATGTTAGTCCCATAACCAAACCATAGGATGAGCTTCCCCTAAATGTGTGCATTTAGTGTTTGAATCACCAACCAAATGTATGCACATTGTTTATGATAACGAAAGGGAAGCTTACCCTATAGTTTGCTCATGATGCAAAGAGATATATATGAAAACATGCACCATGAAAGAACAAGTGTAGCTTTCCTACACACTAATCAAACCATGTAGATTGCTAATGGGTTAGCACATGACACAAGCAACCTACCATATGTAAATATTGCAACAAATGCAACCTAAACAAGGCAATGGAGCTACAATGATGCAAGAGATAGGTACTAGTTTCCATTACCTCAATCGGGGAACTTGGGCAACACATTTCCAATTCGCAAGCTTGGCTTATAGGCTTGAATCTTATCTTGATTGTGCCAAGCCTCCCATGTCCCCGCTCTTAAGGTCTTCAAGTGGCCTTTGGAACCCAAACCATTTGAGGCCCCTTCATGTTGGTGATGACTTCCTTGGGCACCCAAATGGGTTGGTCCCTACCCCGCTCCTCCTTCATCTTCCCAACCTTGTGTGCAACTACCTTGAAATTAGCCTTCTTCTTGATGATGTAGGTGTTGCTCTTGGTCTTGTTCTTGCGGTTGGGCTTGGTGTAGATGAGGGAGCTCTTGATGGTGGGCTTCAATTTCTTCTTTGCGCCCTTGTCCATCTTCTTGACAAATTGAGGGCATTTGTAGAACTTGTGCCCTTCTCCATGGCACTTGTAGAAAGTCATGGTTGCACCCTTCTCAAGCTTCTTCACCATGGGATCATGGTTATCTTGAGAAGGTTGGACTTGGCTCTTCATGTCTTGAGAGATGTCCACTTATTCTTCATCGTTCTTGCCCTTGCCCATCAAGTTCGCCAACCTCTCTCGAAGCCATTTCACTTCTTGCTTGAGCTCATCATTTTCCTTGCCTATGAGATAATCATATGTTTCTACAACAACATTCTCATGGCAAGATGGTGAGCAAGATTCATCAATTAAATCAATGCAAGAAGTTGAAGCATCTACCTTGGAGATAGGGATTGCACAAGGGATAGATGTTTCATTAAGCTCAAAGGAATTACTTGTTTTAGTCTTATTGCTTTCAAGCTTAGATCTTAGCTCATCACACTCCTTGCTAAGCAATTTGAATTTGCACAACAAATGTTCATAATTTGTAGCAATGGTGTCACTAAGATCATTGAGAGCATTGAGTTCTTTGATTTCATTAGCTTGTTGTTCAAGCATTCATTTTTGCTCATGGATTAGCTCAACAAGATCATTGAGAGAGGTGGTGTCGGATTCGTCATCACTTACATTGCTTTCCATACCTTTGGCCATAAGGCACATGTGTGATGATGAAGGACCTTGCATGAAGCGGGTGGTGAAGTTCTTTCTTGATTCATCGCTTGAGCTAGAAGAACTTGATCCACCACTTGTCCACTCGCGGACGGCGAAAGTTGCTTCTCGCCTTGGTCTTCTCTCCTTGACCACCTTCTTTTTGGGCTTGTGCTCAATCTTGGTGAACTTGATGTGTTGATGATGGCGCCCTTCTCTCAAGTGGATGTTGTAGCCGTACATGTTGACTTTCTTCACATACTTGAAGATCTTCCTCACGTACTCGGCCACCATAGATTCAACCTCTTTATCACTTGAGGAATCTTCATTGTCACCATCATCACCATCATCCTCGCTTGAGCTTCCATGAGTAGCCATCCTACTCAACATTTTCTCTTGTCGGCTTGAGAGAGCATGGCTTGTTGTTGGAGAGGATGGTTCTTGATGTTTTTCTTGGGGCGCCTTCTTTGACTTGGGCATGAGTTGAAGCTCATGTGCCATGATCTTGCTCAAGATATACGATGGCTTCAAATCTTCGAGCTTCTTCTCGTAGATGATTGCTTTCACCAAGTCATAGTTGGGCTTTCGGAGACTTTGAAGGATCTTGCGGTTGATGTTCAAGTCCGTGATGTCCTTCACACCTAAGGCATTAATCTCATTGACAAGCACATTTAGGCGTGAGTACATAGATTCGATATTTTCATTAGCAAGTTGCTTAAAGCTATTGAATTCCTCAAGGAGACAACCGTAGCGTTCATTAGCAACTTCTTTTGAACCCTCATTTTGCTCCTTGATGATTTTCCATAGCTCATGAGCATTTTCACAAGTAAAAACTCTATTGAAAACGCCTACATCTAGTGAGGACAAAATGATACTCTTAGCAATCACATCAAATTGCTTTTCCTTTCTAGTACCATTTTTCATGCCCTCATCGGTGACTCTCCAAACATCGAGGTCCCTTACTTGGAGATAGGCCTCCATGAGAACCTTCCACCGAGGATAGCCCGTGCCATCGAAATGTGGAGCCAAACCTAAGGTATCCACCCCTTTCACCCCTCTATAGAGCAACTCACTAGGCGGTGAAGCCTAACCGTTCCAATGAGCCGGTTTTCACGATTTACCAATCGAATTGGCGTATCCTTGTGAAGGAAGTGAGTCCCGGCTCCGATACCACTTGTAAGGAATCGGATGCCCGTTAGCCTAAGAGGGGGAGGGGGTATAAATAGCCCAAGGCATCAAACTAGCCGTTGGCTAAAAGCTGCTGAAAAAGGTATCGTCGGATGATCCGACGCTATGCTTTTCAAGGGCGTCGGTTCATCCGGTGCCCCTCCCACGTCACGTAGCCGTTGAGGTTCTCTGACACAATTGCTCCGACGCTATGCTCCAACGCTACGTCGGATCATCCGGTGCAGAAGGCCTCGCGTCCAAGTCGCCACTGTTAGCTTCCAACGCGACCCGTCGGATAGACCCCGACGCTAACCCCGACCAAGGCGTCGGATCATCCGTGCTTCGAAGGCTTCGTCTTGGCGCGTCTCTCGTATGAATTCAAACCCGAGCGTCGGATAGACCGACGGGGTCCTCACTCGGCACCGCTTGATCATCCGGCTGCCTCTTGTCTTCCTTGCTCTTCCTCCTGCAACTCGTTCGACGCTACTAAATAACGGACCGTCGGTTCATCCCACGGTACCTAGGGTTTGACCTCCGTGCACCAACTCGTCCGACGATTGCACCGACGCTTGTATTTGAGGGACCGTCGGTTCATCCGACGGTGTCTTCTCTTTTCCTTTTCTTGCTCGGTTTTGACCCTTTGTTTTGGCATTTTTGCATGGGGTTTTCTTGCATCCTTGGGACCTAGAAATGTCTACAAAGACATGCTCAAACAATATGGTTAGTCCCAATGATCATGTTGTCATGAATCACCAAAATCAAACTCCGAATAAATGGCATATGAGGCCATGTTCGCTACAACCTCCAAAGAAGCAAGTGTACGCAGGCAGGCAGCTCCTCGATCACCATCCAGTAGTCATCCACTTCTCGGCCTGAACATCCAAAGCCCCATCTTTCAAAAAAAAAACATCCAAAGCCCCCAGCAAAACAGCAAAGACATTAAAAAAAATCCTCGCGGCGCCATGCCTAGCCACCACCCTACCCGGCAGATCTAGATGCTACCCTCGCGTGCGTCCACGCGCGCACATTCCGCGTCCATCCAAACCGCCACATCCGGCGATCGAGGGAGCCGTTCCGTCCGTCATCGCGGCCATGCACGCCCGCGGCCGCGGGGTCGCCCGTCCCCGTCCGCCGTCCGCTCCCCACGCTCTCGCAGTCGCAGCTCGCTCGCTTTGACGCTTCCCTCCCACCACGCCCCGCTGCCCGGCCAGCCTCCTATATATCCTATATACGAGAGCTCTTTCCGCTTCCTCAAAGCAGCCATCGCTCTCCTCACTAATCACAAGTACACGCCCACTGGCCAGTTAGGACGACTCCACGAGCTCAGCTGACTGAGCTTAGCTTGCTCCACAGCCTCCACCACCACTCACCCTCGCTCGCTCATAGCAGCTAGCTCCTCTTTTGATTTCCAGCCAGCTTGGCTCGCGCACAAGACCAGAGAGCGCTCACCAGAGCTATCTCTGGCTGGGGACATCGAGGCGGCGGAGCAACCAGATTGTGTGGGGGTGCGTGGCGACATGCTGGTGCATGGCCGCATGTGGTAACATGTACAACCCGGAGCACCACCAGCACCAGGCGGCGCCCTTCATGGCGCCGCGGATGTCCTTCTCCAGCGACTTCGCGGTGGAGCCGCCACCCCCGGCCGCAGCCCGCGGGGGCGCCGCGGCGGCGCCCGGCGACGCCGACTTCGAGTTCTCCGTCGGCAGCCACCCGATGATGGCCGCCGACCAGCTCTTCTCCAAGGGCCGCCTCCTGCCGCTCCGGGAGGCCCCGCACGGCGCCGGCGCCGGCGGGCGTCCCGTGACGCTGCGCGACGAGCTGCGCGCCGACGAGCGCCACGGCCGCGCGCCCCGCGCGCCCAACATCCGGTGGAAGGAGCTGCTCGGGCTCAAGAAGGCGCCCAAGAAGCAGCAGGCTGCCGCCGACGCCGGAACATCCACCGACGCCGCCCATACGGTAAGGCGCATCTCACGGCATCTCGGACGGATCTTTACTATGCATATGCAGTTCGCAGCCCGGCCAAGTACCACTCTGGTGGCCTGGTGGATATAGTGCAGCTAGCACATTGTTGTCCCATTATCCTGTGGCCACACCATTGGCGTTTTCTGCTGAACAATCCTTTTTGAAAGTTGATACTAGCCTGCAACAACGAACGATCCTGCATGCCTGCCGGCCGTAGAGTATGCAGTACTTGTTGCATCCAAGATTTCTCCAAGCTAGCTGGGAGTGGATGTGGATGAATCACATGGGCACCATATCCGTGTATACCATGCACCCGTGCGTGCCATCTTATCTTCTCATTGCTCACCAATGTATTTGACATTCGCAGGATCTTGGAGGCCAGGGAGGCACGAGCTACTAAAGACTGATAGAAGCAGCAGTTAGCATGAATTGTTGTGACTTGTGAGTGGCGAAGAAATGGGTGGCGGTGGTCATTGAGCATTTGAGCTAGCTAGCTGCTCATCATCAGCTTGTTGATGATGATGACTCGGCAGTCGGTCGAGCAAGCAAGCTAGCCCTCGATCTTATATATCTCTGCGCTTATTAACCGGAAGACGAAGCAAACGAAGGGTGGAGAGAAGACGTCCGGAGGGCTAGGCACGAACGTGCATTTCGATCCTTTGCTACTCTACCTCTTCGCCGCTAGCTGCTTCATTCTCCGATCCTTTTCTTTTTTTTCTCTGGTTCTTGGTGCATTGTAAAAGGGATTTTTGATCATTTGTTCCTCGGTACGTAGTCCACATAATCGGTTGGTCGTGCTCGTGCAGATGCATCCCATCCGTGGATGCTGGAGTTGCTTGCATTGTAGTATTGGTATGTAGTTTAGCCAGTTGTAGTCATAGTCGTAGTCAAATTAACTCCAGCAGCTTAGCTGTTAGTTGTGTTGTGCCTATCTCTGATTGTTTTGAACAGGGCCAGTTAAATGCAGTAGTATTATCGAATAGATCCCTCTCCCCACGTGGTGTGTGGTCCCAGTACGTGTGTTGTTTAGCTGTTCCCATGCTTGTCTGCTTTTGGCACGGCCGCCCTCCCCTCGCTCCCTCACATCCACTCAACGCCGTTTGCATTGTGACCAGCAGTATGTGTCCAGAATTTTGTAGGAAACATGCGTGATGCATTTTCATTAAAAAAAGTAGTATGTACTAGTAAATCTTTTTGTGTTGCCACATGTACTGAGAGTCTGGGTCTACCGGGACGACGACATATGCTTCGCAATCCCCATTTCACCTGTCGCTACCAGAGATGCTTTGTGGTCAAAGCTGCAGTGGACTGGTCGTCGTCACCAAAGATTCAAACAAGAAGGAAAGGTGAGCGTGCAGAGATTTGCGGCAGTGGCCACTGGCATGCCAATGCCGTCCATGGCGTCGCTCGCTTATCTGCTAATCAAATTCGTCGTCCGCGTCCGGCATGCGGGCCTCTCTTGTCCTCCTCCGGGAAATTGCGTCGGACGAGATGGCTGTTGGGCAGGGCCGCGCCGCGCCCCAGCGAATCTCACGCGCCTGTGGTGTATAATTCTTCCTCCCGGCCGGGCTCCCGGCTCGGCCCTGCCTTCTTGCTCGAGCGCTCTGACATTTTTTTTTAAAATTTTAATTTTTTTAAACTAAAATTTTAATAATAACTCACCCAAACTATATTTCAAAAACTAACACTTTGGGTCACGTCAAGCTCCGTGGCGCGACTAATGGTTGAGTCACACCACATAGAGTGACGCAACAAGTGTACACGGTAGTATTTGAAAAAGTCGTAGGTGACATGGCAGATCGAGTCGCGTAAGACGGCGTGGCGTGACTCAAACAGTAGCGTGACCGCTAGACACCGGTTTCAAACTGGGAGTTCCAGCTATCATTTAGTTGTGTTTCATTCATCATTTTAATTGGCAAATAAACTCCTAAATTTGTGAAATTCGAGATGTATGATCTGTAGAGTGTATACATTCCATTTTGATTATTTGCACTCCAAACCAAGATGGGTACAATGAGAAATCTATATTCGAAATAGGCTAAGTGTAATTGCATCGACACATCAAATATGCGAAGTCCAAAAAATGAGTCAACTAGGCAACTTTGGACCTACTTTTTGATAAATTCTACACTAAGATCTTGAAAAGTTTTGGACAAGTGAATTTTGATGTTCATAGAGTATTTCAGATAAGTTGTTCGTCAAGAAAAGCAAAGAATTCATAATTTAAAGGAGGCTTAAACTTGGAAACTTATATTGTTTCAGAAGTGTAAAAAACAGCACAACTTTCCAAGTTTAATCCTCCTTTAAATTATAATTCTTTGCTTTTCTTGATAAACAGCTTATCCGAAATTCTCTATGAATGTCAAAATTCACTTGTAGTCCAAAAATGTCCAAGGTATTAATGTAAAATTTATCAAAAAGTAGGTAAAAATTTGACTAGTTGACTCATTTTTGGGACTTAGCATATTTGATGTGTTCATCCAATTACATTTAACCTATTTTGAAAATAGATTTCTCAATATATCCACTATGATTTGGAGTGCAAATAGTCAAAATGGAATGTATACACTATAGATTGTATACCCCAAATTTCACAAATTTACGAGTTTATTTGCTAATTAAGGGCGTGTTTGCGCAGCTCCAGATAAAAAAATAGCTCCACCCCAAATTTTCTCAGCCAAACACACCCAACTCCAGCAGCTCCACCGTGGATCTGCTCTAGAAAAAAGGTGAAGCATACCCCCTCCATGGGTTTTATAGAGTACCTCAAGAGGTACTCCACCAAATCCAAATTTCCTGGGGTTGTGCGAAATTACCCACCACTGTCAATGATCTTTCTCCTCCGCGTCATCCCCTCCCCTCCTCGCGACTTCCATGCCGGCGTGCCCTCCGCTCGGTGCCTGTGCTGGCCGCCGCCCTTCGTGGCACCGGCCGCTGGCCTGCCCTCCACCGCCGCCCTCCCCAGCACTGGATCCACTAGTCTCCCTCTCCAATTTCTCTCTGCCTCGGCGACAAGGCCTTGTGTGCGCGGCTGTGACGACGAGGCCTTGTGTGCGCGGCTGTGACGACGAGGCCGCGTGCGCGCCACCACCGGCCTCCCGCACCTCCTCCAGTACCAAAGCTCTGTATTGGAAGCTTAGCACCGGCCAAGTCAATTTCACCGGCCCAGTCAATTTCACTACCTTTGTTTTGTACATTGCTAGCTGAATTTATTGATTTTTCTGTCCGTTGCCACGGAGACTGGAGCAGCACTAGCGTGTGGCCGTGGGTGCCTGCGTACGCGGGGCACGGACTAGCAAGCGTTCGCGGGGGCTAGCAGGCACGACGCTTGGCCACAGGGGCGCTGGAGGCTGGGCGGCGCCCGAGGGAGGGGCGCGCAGGGGCGCGAATGGTGAGGTCGATGGAGGTATGCACGAAGCAAGGATGACGGAGGAACACGGGGCCGCCGGAGGGAGAAGTCGTAGGAGGAACGCGTGGCGCCAGAGGGAGGTGTCGCCGGAGGGAGGCGTAGCAACAGGGGCCGGCGAGCACGGTGCAGAATGACAGGATGCGGCGGTGGTGGGAGGGAGCAGCACGTTCGCGAGACACAAGAAATTAGGATGAACTATTTTTTATTCTCCTGACATGCGGATCCTGGATGTCATAGGGATGGTGGAAAATCTGGAGCTGTAACAAACACTTGTGGGGATATCAGCTCCACGGTGGAGCTGTGCGGATCTGCAACTCTAGAGCTCGTTTTTCAGAGTTGGAGCTCTGCCAAATATGCCCTAAAAAGATGAATGAAACACTAAAGGACCGAAATGGCAAACCAGAGGGGAGGGGGGGGGAGTGAATGAGAGCCGATGAAAATTCTTCTCGAAGGACATAGAGGCTCCAACAAGATGAACACGGCTTCCAACACACGTCTCCGACTCAACTACTCAAGTTGGTCAAGACCACGTAGCCACTGGGGTGCTACTGATCCTAGGAACCAACAAACAACCTTCCGAGCCAAAACTCACAAACACGCATAGCGGAAACTTGCACGGCTTGCAGCATGTGCTACACCGATCAGACCGATGGCCTGCGCCGGTCGCGGCCCCGATGACACCGATCGGGACCGGTGGACGAGCCGGTCGAGGCCCGGTGGCTACGACGCCCGCACAACAAATGTTCCAGAGAGCCTCAGTGACTTCTTTAGGCCCTGGAACAAAAACACCCCCAAAACACAACCTGCACAGAAGAAGAACCCTACACAAAGCCAACCAAAACACCTCCAAAACAACCAAGAAGTGACCAACACCAACACAACCCAAAGACACACGGATTAAGCAACTCACCCGAGGCAAATCCCACAAAAGGCTCACACCGGTTAGACCAGTCAAGAGCACCGGTCAGACCGGTGTAACCTGGGCAGCTCGGGATGAACAGAACCCGCGGGTCAACTCCTTCAAATCCAACTCCCGATCTCCCGATTCGCTCCATGGATCTGGACAAGACTTTGGGGATAGTAGGAACACCTCATGGGCACTCCATAGCAAAGTTATTGTCCACCAAAACTCATTGAATAAAGAGGAATCGAAGGATTTCCGCCAAGAACGCCACAAACCCTAGGACAACGAAAACCCCAAAAGAGCCCCTTTTCTCACGGATTTGGGAGGGGAATAGAAGGGAAAAGAGCCACGAAGGGTTCATGCATACATCCCCCAACAAATCCTCAAGAAAACGGCCTCAAAATCTCTCAAAGAAAATCGCCAAGAAAAGACTTCAAAAATCACCAAAAAGGAAAACTGGGAAAAACTCAAACAAGCCTTGAGGAACCACGCCGGATCATCTACACATACCATGAACGTTCATACAAGGTCTAGCTTCTGCCCGATCATCCTACCCTCTCACAAAATCTCACCATGAAGCTCTCAAGCTAGTCCTATAGAAATCCTAAGGGAAAAGGAAGGGAAATAGGAAAACCAAATGAGCTAGGGTTCCAAGAGTGGCTGCCATCCTCTCAGCTCTTGGGTTATATGGAGGCAACCGAAAGTATAAAATACCCTTACTAGCTAACTAGGGATACGTGCCCCTCGAGGGCGAATTTGGAAATCTTTGTCATCGCTCCATCTGACGGATGCCCAGTGACCACAAACTTGCTTAGCCTCGACGCAAGCCTTGCGATCCCGACGCGTGTCCTCCACTTCGAATTCTCCGGACTGCGTCGTCGCACACCGGTCAGACCGGTGCTCCTCACCGGTCAGACCGGTCAGACCCACCGGTCAGACCGGTCTGGAGCTGCTGCAACTCCGTCTTTGGTTCTCCGATCTTGGCTTTGTGGATCAACCAAGGAACCCAGTGGCTTTCTGGTGAACCACTGGAAACCCCATGAACTTGGTGTAGCCTCCGCCAATCACCACTCATGACTCGGCTCCCACGTAGTCCCGGTGTTGATGGTGAAATTCCGTTAACCTAGCCATGATTTTACCTTCGGTGTCGGCATGAGTTTTATACCTTATCCATTGGTACTAACCCCCGTGGTATAACAAGTTCACTTGTGCATGTCGGTTTTGGAGTTTAGTGTTTATGCAGGGTTTTAGCGTTGAAAGCAAGATTTCCGGGATAAGTTCATTAAGCACTTCATGACAAGACCTTGAAGCCCGGTAGAAGTCAAGCAATGAAGTGAACACAACTCCAAGAAGCCCAAGGACCCAACCCGAGAAGATGGAAAACTCCGAGGACCTAGCCAGAAAAGTGCCGAATCTTGCGAGACAAGGAGCTTCGTCCAATTCGGAGAGAAACTGACGACAAGGGCCCACATGTAGAAGGGGGAGGATCTAGAAGACTCGGGAAGCAATGTCGGGCGAAGGAGGCCGCAGACTGGGCCGAAGTGGGCCCAGGCCGGCCGACCCAGCCCATTTCGAGGCCCAGTCGGCCCCCCTTTGACCTAGATGCATCTCGGGCTATTTATAGCCCCCTAACTGAGAGCCACACATCAATCAATTCGTCATCCGCCGCCGAGGAGCAGAGAAGCTTGGGGACACCATCTCGGAGATGAGGGTCGTGCTAGTTGTCTAGGGTCTCCCTAGCCGACGTGGAACCTTGCATGGAAGACCATGTCGGAGCTCCGGAGCAAGGATCAAGATCGAGGTAGGATCCAGGTGGTGATCTTGTTCATGTAATCATTCATGGTGAAGTTTTATAGTGAATCCGATTTCTAGCGATCAAGTGCCTTCTTGATGATTCTGTTTTCTTCTTGGTTTTGCTTCTTCCCCAATCTAGTCTATAGCTAGATTGCATAGGGTGCTCTTGTAGCCGCGGTGGCTAGAGGTGCATACCGGACCGACCAAGTGATTTCAACTTGTTCTTATCGAACTCGCCCTAGACTACCCACATGAATAGGAATACGTTGTGACAGAACGGGGTTCCGAAAGGCGGGGGTTTTCGGAATCGGACCGGAGGCCACGGTTTAAAGATGCTTTTAATGAGATTCGCTTTTCAATCTTCATCTATCTTGTTTGGAGCTACAACATAAGCATGATCTAGATTCTCTAGATCAGTTATCTCTTGCTACCTCTTTAGTAGATTAGATTAGATGTGTTTCCTTTATGAGTTAGTAGATTAGATGCAATTTGGTTCTTCATAAGATAGCTTTCCTTGCTTTACTAGATTGAATCCTTGCGTTGCACGTTGTTCCACAGATTTGATACCTTGGGTTCACCACTCGAGGGAAGAAGGGTCCCTTGACTACGATGGGAGACTTGTCGGCTTGCAAGTCTAAACGAACTTTGATACAACTATTAACCGTCAACAAGCCCCTTTTTCTGGCGCCGTTGCCGGGGAACAAGCTATCAAGATCCAATCTAGTATCGCTTATTTTTCAGTTTTTCTTTTGATTTTCTTTTGCATCTCTAAGTTTGATCATCCTCAAAAAGAAAAAAATCAATCTAATCTAGTTTTGATTTACCCTAATTTTTCTTTTTTTAGATTTTTGTTTTATCGCTAACCCTAACCGGAGATGGTTGGCTACCTCTCCAAGAAACCCAAACTTTCTTTTGTGGATGATCCAGGAAAACTTTACAGGCAAAGGAGACGTGCAACACAAGCTAAAGGGTTGGAAACCCTAGATTCAAAAGCCGAAGTTGAAGGACCGCCAGAATCTCCAAGGGAATCACCACCTCCAAGTCCAAAGGAAGATCAACCTAAACCGACATCGTTGATCTACCTTTCATAAACCTTCAAGACGTCGGAAGGCCGTTCAAGATCAAGGTCTCAACTATCCGCCTGACGATTGCGGGAGCTTTGGAGCGTTTCAATGAATACATATGAGCCGGATTCCTTGAGTGGCATATCAGTTTACTTAAGAGGAGGATGGAGAAGATGGAGATAGAGAAAGAAGCTCAACACCTAAAGGCTGCCGAAGCAAGATCCACAAGGACGTCGTCACTAAGTTCGAGGCAATGGAGAAAATATTGGAGATATTAGATGGTAGGGTGACGGAGGTCGGAAACTCTATACGTGAGAAGATGCTAGAGATGCAAGTGGGACAACTTGCCGGACAACCGATGGGTGACAAAGGAGAATATCCGAGACAACCCCAAGGTTCCAAGACGGCGAAGGCTACTCAAACTCATTCGGGAGAGATGGAGGATCGCACTAAGGAGACCATGAAAATCACGACTGAAAGACCGGAGTTTGAGATGCCAAGCCATTACATGAAGGAAGTTGTTGCATCCGTCAAGACCAAAAGACAAAGCCAGCCTGTGAAGACCAAAAATATGACTAAGCCGAAGAATAAGCCCGTGCCCAAGATGGTGCGGAAGTGGCTACCCAAGATTGCAACACCCGCAAAGAGTGTTGATTCGAAGTAATCAAGTGAAGAAGTCTAGCCATGGACTATAAACGAAGCGCTAGGGGGTAGGCAACCCGTTTCGTTGAGTCAAGAATAAGCTACCGGGAGGACAACCCGATTCCAGGTTTTTCAAATCTTTTCAAGTAATTTAGTTTTGAATTTTACTACGCAAAACATGAGACTTAGAATGGTTGAACAATATTAGAGACATAATTCTTGGTTGAATATTTTGTTTTGATCATAAGCCCTTTACATGAACCATCCTATGTTGTTTGCTTCTTTTTCGAGAATCCAAAACCAAAAAAAATTCAGAACCTATCTCAACCATTCATCCTCTTTATGATGTTGTGGTTGAATTATTTTTCATGCTAAAAACACACGAGTAGAGCCACGACTTGTATCTAGATGTCATTTAAATTTCAGCACGTGGTAGGACTCGCATGAACCTAGAAACATAAATTTTGGTTGTTTTAAAAATCTATATCCTTGGTTTCTCTAAGATTAGAATTTTTCTAAGCCTCATTTAATTTTATTTCATTCAAAATCTCTCTCATCTAACCAAAATTAGAACCTAAACCTATGCCCCCATGATCAAGCCGGGAAAAGCTTGCTCTCAACTAATGAAGGCAAACAATACCGGTGAGACCAACATAAAAGTAGTCAGAAAATATTTTCGACTTACATTTGTTCTTAATGCTTTAAAAACTCCTCTAAATTTATATTTTAACTCATCAATATCTCTGATTTTATTTTTTATTTTCGAAATTAGAGGAGATCTTAGCATTAAAACATGCTTAGAGGGAGGCAATCTAGTAACCTAACCATACATGCACCATGATGCATCACGGGATGCCCCTTTAACATCTTATCAAACCACATGCAAGGACAAGCATGGGGGGGGGGGCAGCCAAGGCTTTGTTTTGTAGGAATATCATGGAGGCATGTGAGGCAAGGGAGTATGGAAGTGAGTCAAAGCGAAAACATCAAGTGGAAGGAATAATAATGCAAGCGAAGGAGTGGACGAGAATGTTTGGAAGGTGCATGCAGTCACGAAGCAAAAAGTGCGCTAGAGAAGAACCAAGCCAAGAGGAGAGAGAGAGAGAGGTAAGTCTCCCATCGAGCTCTTTGTTCGTGTGCTTTAGTTTGTAGTTCGGAACCACCTTAGACTTAGCCATCCACCTCGTTTGTTTCGTGCAACAAAACACATCCTAATTCCACTCAAAATCCAGACTCCAAAATAATATTTGTGTACCTTGTTACTGGCTGAAAACCCTGGATATATATTTGTGAGGGAGAGTGCTGCAATCTTGGAAGAAACCTACAAGCTTTTTCGCCAAAGAAGAAGGGATCATCGTCGTCTAAGCCATCATCGACAACCTCTTCGAGGAGGCGCTCGGTTTCCGAGTCTCCTAGGAGTATTGAGGAGGACACGGCACTGCCGAGGAGGAACGACACTCTTCTCCTCGGTGGCATGAGGGCCACATGAAGCTCGTCTATGAGGTTCACCGAACCTCATGGATGTAAGGAGGAGCCGCCCGTCTGACCTCACCGCTCGACACGATCATCCGCTTCACCTCCACACACTCCGTGGTATTCCAACGGGTTTATCATCATGACGGAGGAGGAGGAGGAGGAGAAGCTCGCTCGCCTTGAGTAGAGGCTTGTAGAGAACGTCGACTTCGACGGCCAAGCTCTCCACATATTGGGTTTTCATACGGGACACCGAGGTTGGGTGCAATTCTCTAACGGAGTGTCGGCAAACACCCACAAGAAATTCGCCTAGGAAATTCTCATGACCATGGTGCATATCCTTGATGAAGGAGTGCTGAGTCTCTCATTCCGTTTGGAGAGAGCCATTCGCACCAGGAGGCCATCCACAAACTAGAGAGAGGAGGGAGATCTCCGGAGGGAGATCAACCACCTCGAAGGAAGCACCCACAAGTGGAGAAGAAGGAATACACCGTCGGAAGGGTAACCATGATCAACGGTGCTATCTAGCACCTTGATGGGTTAATCTCCTTTCATCCATGGGTTGTAATCGATCTTGAGATGTAATCATACTTTGTTGGATTATCTATCTATCATCTTGTGTTGAATATACTTTATTGCTTAAGGTTAGCTACCATGCCATAAAGGGAGTAGAGCTCCAATGCTTCCTTGGATCCATTCAATGCGCCGTGTCCATCATAGGTCTAGTCATGAATACCTTCGCGTAAGAGGACGGAAAGGGCAAAACCGTGGTCACAACCCATGATAGATTAGATTGGTTTTCATGTTCGAAACGATTGCATGTTCTAGTATCGTAGACCCATGGGCAAGTGTCTCCTATCTTGATTGAACAACTGGTTCCCTATGTATTAGGGAATAGCTCGGTTTTCAAAAGGGAGCCCCGGAACAAGTGGATGTGCATGGAGGCACATGTGAAGGTTTTTGGAGTATGATCGCGGGAGAAGACCATCAACAAAGAAATAGCATCCGGACCCCATCATCCAAGTATCTCACTTTGTTGTGCAAGTGGATTTTTGGGGAGAATGAGAGAGACAAAGATAACCAACACAGAATTGAATTGGCTTTACTCGGGTTTGATTGCCAGGCAGCCAATCGACCCCACTCACCTCATGATGGTTTGGGGTGTTACCTCTCCATGTTGGCTATCTCTTTGAAACCGGGTATTACAAGGAACCCGAATCATCTCCTACCCAGGACTTCCATAGGATTTTAATATATGAAGAAAAGCAAATATATAAGTGAAGATGAGAGAGGAGGCTTCAAAGTGGCCAAAGTAAATTTGCCCCTATTGGATGGAAGATTAAGACTTTTTCTTGAGGGAAAAAAGATTGGTTAGAGGAAGGACTTCTTGTGCCGGTGAAGAAAAATAAAAGAGAAGGATTATAGGAGAAGGATATTCTATAGCCCAAGAAGGAGGTGCACAACAAAATTATGTGCCACCATCTGGAGGAACCCCGGCGCCGCCGAGTTACACGGTGATGTACCAATGCAAGCATGGGGGAGTGGTGCAGCCATGCCCCACCAAATTTTGCGGTGCCCAACGTAACCTTTACAGAGCCATATGCACACCTTCCTTAACCACAACAAAATGTGGCCATCATTGGAGGATATGCTGTGAGGAACATGCAAATTATTGCAGCCATCCTAACCAATGCAAACCAAATGGGTGAAGGAAATGCAAATATCGCTTATGAGCTTTGACACCTTCACCTAGCACCGTCGGACAATTCATAGGAGGAGAGGCGCAATCCTATTATGAGTAAGGGTACAACAACCAAGACTATCAATATCAACCACAGGCGGAAGATTAGAGAGAGGAGGAGCTTTAGTTATCTTTCCTCTACCCCTTTTTCTCTAATTTTCAGCTTGTTTGTGCCTATGTATGCGTAGTATTTTTAGTTTTTATTTAAATTTTCAGTATGTGTGTTAGTTTTTATTTGCATCATGAATAAAATCACCACCTAGTTTTTACCTTTGGTAAAGTTATGAAATTTGTGCCATGATGATATATGATTATAATTGCCGCTTTGTTTATCTTTGTAATTGTTTTATGCATGTTTAAGCTAATGCTCTCTTAAAATACAAATCTGAAATTATCTAAATGCTAGCTTAATCTTTAGCGGAGGTTATGATAAAAATAAAGACCCATAGTGTTTTATGTGCTCTCAAGTTTTAGATGGATTAAAGATGATTTATTTTTGTTCTTAAAAGTATTGCTAACCTTGTCATAAATACCACTTGCATGTTGCTCTACCTATCCAGACCCATATAAATATTTGAGTGCAAAAACTTAGTATACAAGGTTTATTTTTGGGTGAGTTATTTCGAGGCCTTGATTTCTACGGCCCGAGACTAAGAAGATTTGGTCATTCTGTTTTTGCGTATCTATCTTATTGCTAGCCTCCTATCCGTGCATTGTGTATCCCCACATCGGAGATCTCACAAACCTCGCCGGA
Organism: Cenchrus americanus; assembly: GCA_947561735.1. Taxonomy (NCBI): domain Eukaryota; kingdom Viridiplantae; phylum Streptophyta; class Magnoliopsida; order Poales; family Poaceae; genus Cenchrus; species Cenchrus americanus. The sequence goes on along the minus strand of OX387245.1, from coordinate 75,178,427 downwards.
TATCCACCCTTAAAACCAAATATCATCTTTTGTGATTACCTCCTTGACCACAACCTATCGTTGAGAATGGATCATCAATTCAAGGAAGATCCATGGTGCCAAGATTGAAGATTTCAAGTATCTTTCCGAAGGAAAAGTATTTCCGGTACCTACCTTATCTCTATCACCTCTTTGCTCGAGGACGAGCAAACGTCTAAGCATGGGGGAGGAGGTAGGTACAATGCAATTTCAGAGTTCAAGGGAAGCAAATAAAAAAATTTTGATGAGAAAGAAAAAGAAAAAAGAAATGAGAAAGAGAAACAAAGAAAAAGAAATAAAGAAGAAAAAGTATATGTATGAGGAAAAAAGAAAAGAAAAAATACGAGTATGTGTAAAAATAAAAATAAGGTGAACTCCTCGGTTCTCTAAAGTGCATTATGTCGGGGACAGCCCTAGAGGTCCCCTTAAACAACGGGGAAATCCTCACTTAAAACCCGCAACAAAGCCAAAACACAATTTGCCTAACCCTGCAGGAAACAGGCCCACGCCGCGGGGACCCCGACGGTCCATCAAGGCGGCCCTCTTAGAGATCCCCTCGAGCAGGCTCCGCCTCGCTCGAGGATGCGCGCCCCCTCGGGCGGGCTCCACCCCGTTCGAGGGGCAGCACTTCCCTCGAGCGGGCTCCGCCTCGCTCGAGGGCTCGCTCCCCCTCGAGCGGTTCCGCCTCGCTCGAGGGTACGTCCCACCCTCGGCCGGGGGTCCGCCACGCTCGAGGGTGCCCCTCACGCGTGCGGCGGCCCCCCGTACACGGGCATTTAACGCCACGACACCGGTGGGACGGCGCCATCATGCGCCGGGGCTCGCGCCCGGTGCCGCCGCACCAACTCCCCGAGGGAGGAGCCCATCCCCATCACCGTGGGGAGGGACTGTGCAGCGTGGCCGGTGTCAGTCCCGTGACACCACGCGCTGCTCCGATGCGGCTAACACGCCGAGCCCTCGAAGGGGGGCCGGGCTGCACCCTCGATTCACTTTCTTGTGACCCTACGGGGGTTAGGTGGAGGCGCTAGGCCGGGTGGAACACCATCCACCGCCACCGTAACGACATGGCCGCCGTCCCCGCGCGTGCGGGGAGCACGACGGCGGCGTAGCAACAACCCCAGCACTGTGAAGCGCGTCGGGAAGGGACGCAGTCTTACCTACTCCTGTGCCCCGTACAGGCCAACGTCAGCACCTCCCTCGAGCCCATCAGAGGACATCGCCACCATCCGCCGCCCTTCTACCCTCGAACCGCCACTGTTCGGGTACAAGGTAGGCCATCATGGCCGGATCGCTGCAAGGATCGTCCGGACGGCCGCCCACTCTACAACATAGCACGTCGCGTTTCCCCACGTAGCTAGGTAGCGTGGCGCGCATGTAATCCGCCTCCCCCTTGATCTATAAAAGGGGGGGCGAACCCCCAGCCGCGGGGGACAGAGACCCAGCAACACACCGCACACCACGTACTCATTCTCCAATTCTCCCACAATATCTTCAGCCACTCCTCCAGGGACTTGGAAGCCACGCTTCCTCTCCCGCCTTGCTTGTAGCCCCACTACAGGCACCCCCGGTGCTAAGTAATATAATGCCTCGAGCACGCCACTGCTGGACGTACGGCCCCCTCGGCCGGAACCAGGATAAAAACTCTGTGTCACTTGTTACTTAGCATCGACCATTGAGGGATAGACCACGGCGCTTTCTACTGGTTAGTGTCGGGACCACATTCCGCACCGACAGTTGGCGCCCACCATGGGGCGATCGAGCGCCTAAGGTCATTCCGTCAACTCCCTCCATGGTGATCCGCACTGAGTACCGTGGTACACGCTACTGCATGGGTAGCTCGGACCCCCTCCCAGGCCGGGTTCGAAATTCGCTTCGGGGGACACGAACTTTCGGGCCACGGGGAACGGCTATCTCATGCGCCTCACCAACCGTGAGGAGCTCCGCGCGCGGCGCCGGGCCGAGTCCGCTCTCGGTCCCCGGCCCGCACGCGCGCGCCACGGCGCGGACACCCGCGAGCACGGATGCGCGGGTCCGTCGACGCCGCGACGCCGCCGCCGCTGCGGGCTTCGTTCGCGCCGGGCACGGTCGGAGTGACGGCGGGCGAGCGCGCGCCGCCTCTCGACACGGCGCGCCCTCCGCCACGACGACCGCCACCGCCCCGGCGGGACAATGCGCGGTCTCCGGCCCGCGCATTCCCATCGGGTTGCGTGGCGCCACGTCGGCCTACAACAACAACGTCGGCACCACGATGCGCAGGGTTCCGCCTGGCCACCACGTCCTCGTCGCCAGGGATCCCAGCGCCTCAGTGGCTAACGAGTCGTCTCTGGGCTCCCTCGACGCGTTGCCGCCCGCCAACCGCCACGGCTATGCAGAATGGGACTTCTCCGGCGTGCGGCCCGGTCATGTTCGGGCGTTTCCTCGACGCTACGGACTGCGGTTCGGGCTGCTCCGACGACTCCCGGCACGGGAGTTACGACCCCACGCGGGAGTGCTACGCGGCGTCATCACCAACGACCCGGCCAATGCCGCCGGCGCGGTGGGCGCCGGGAGACGGGGAGATCACCCCTGCCCCGGGGATCGCCACGCGCACGGCCGTGGGGCCAAGCGCTCTGTTGGGGGCGACGCCGACGCGCGGTGGCCCGGCCCGCGAGCTCGAGGCCAAGGCGGCGGAGGAATACGGACGGTGCGGGCGCTCCCGCGCCTCAATGGCGGGGGGGAAGCCTGCGCGCGGCGAACGCGTGCGGGAGGCCGGGCCGACGGTCCGCGACCGCATCAACACCGTCCCCAACATCGACAACGCGGACGCGCCCCCGCGGGCGAGCCAAAAACTCATCGCCGCCGCGGCCGCTCGCCGCGAGCCATGCGGCACCCTCCACCCCCGAGGCTCGAGACACCGCACCGCGAGGTGCAAACTCTCATCGAGCAAGCGGCCGTCCGGCGGGCCGAGAGCTCGGCCTCGCGCATCCGCCCACGGGGGGATGCGTGGGACGACGAAGCCGCACGGGGGGGCGAACCCTCGGTGCACGCGGGGGGGACCGGCGGGGCGACCCGCCGACCAAGGACGCACGCCGGCCAAGGAGCGGCTCCTTGACGCACGCGGGCGGCCGGATGGCGACGCCCGCAATGTCATCAACGCCGGGCGCACGAGCGGGGGCGGACGCACGAGCGAGCAAGGGGCTACCACCCTCGACGGGGTGGACGCTACGACGGCGGTGAGGACCGCTCCCCGGCGCCGGAGCCCCCGGGGACCGTGTGTTCGGCGGGAGATCCGCGCGGCGGCGTTCCCCCCAACGCTTCCGCCAACCCTCGACCATCGTGAAGTACAACGGGGAGACAGACCCCCGCGTGTGGCTTAACGACTACCGCTTGGCTTGTCAGCTGGGCGGGGCCACCAGCGACGAGGTCATCATCCGCAACTTGCCCCTGCATCTCGGCGACGCGGCCCGGACATGGCTCGAGCACTTGCCCGCTAGCCAAATCCACAACTGGGACGATCTGGTCCACACGTTCGTGGGCAACTTCCAGGGCACGTATGTGCGCCCTGGGAATTCCTGGGACCTGCGCTCCTGCACGCAGAAGCCCGGCGAGTCGCTGCGGGACTTCATACGGCGCTTCTCCAAGCGCTGCACGGAGCTCCCCAGCGTGGCGCAGTCCGAGATCGTGCATGCCTTCCTCGAGGGCACCACGTGCGGGACCTCGTGCGGGAGGCCGGGATGCGGCCCGCCCGCGGACTCCAACGAGGCTGTTCGACATCGCCACCGGCTTCGCCTCGGAGAAGAGGCCGTGGGGGCGATCTTCGACGGCAAGAAGGGCAAGCGCTCGGAGGACGCGCCGCGGAGGGCGGCAAGTCCAAGGAGCCCCACCGCAACGACAAGCGGGGCAAGAAGAGGAAGAAGCCGCGCGCGCGGCGCGCGAGCGAGGGTGCAACGGCGGCAATGCCGAGGCCCTTGCTTGTTGACCGGCTCGACGGGGCCCTCGATCGGCCCCTCGAGGCCGGGGGGTTTTCGACGACATCTTTGAAAAAGCCGTGTCCTTACCACAAGACCCCGATAAACCACACCCTTGAGCGGTGCGATATGCTCAAGAAATTCTATGGCCGTGCCGCCGCGAAGGAGGCGAGGAGGCCAAGAAAGACGGAGGCGATGGCGACGCGGGCGGCTTCCCCGCCGTGGAAAATGTGTTCCTCATCTTTGGGGGGCCAACCGTCGACATGTCGACCCGCCAGCGCAAGAAGGAGCGGCACGAGGTCCTCGGCTTGCGGAGAGGGCGCCTCCGTCCTTCCTCAATTGGTCGGAGGACGCCATCACCTTCAGCCGGGAGGACCACCCGAACCGTGTCCCCAACCGGGCCGGTGCCGGCGGTGGTCGACCCCATCATTGGGAACGCCGGTTCTCGAAGGTCCTCATGGACGGAGGCGGCCGGCCTCAACATCCTCTACGCGCATACGTTGCGCCTCATGGGGATCGGGTTGGACCGAGCCGCGGCCCGGCGCGAAGCCGTTCCACGGCATCGCGCCGGCAAGCGAGTCCGGCCCCTCGGGCGCGATTGACTGCCGGTTTGGTTTGGCACCCCGAAGAACTTCCGCAAGGAGATCCTCACCTTCGAGGTGGTAGGGTTCAAGGGGGCCTACCACGCTATACTTGGGCGACCTTGTTACGCCAAATTCATGGCGGTCCCCAATTATACTTACTTGAAGATGAAGATGCCGGGACCAAACGGCGTCATCACCGTCGGCTCATCCATCGAGCACGCGTTCGACTGCGACGTCGAGTGCGTGGAGCACGCAGAGGCACTAGCGCTGGATGAAGCGCTGGTGAACACGTTGGAGAAGATGGTCAACGGAGACCTCGACTCCGCCGCCAAGCACGCCGGCACCTTCGAGGCCGCGGAGCAGACCAAGGGGGTCCCCCTCGACCCGGCAGCCCCCGAGGGCAAGGCGTTGAGGGTCAGCTCCACCCTCGACCCCAAATAGGAAGTGGTGCTCGTCGACTTCCTCCGCGCCAATGCCGACATCTTCGCGTGGAGCCCCTCGGATATGCCAGGCATCCCGAGGGAAGTCGCCGAGCACTCCCTTGACATGCGCAAACGCCCGCGCCGTGCGACGCGGGCGTGCCGCTTCGACGAGGAGCGGCGACGGGCAATCGGAGCGGAGCTACGGAAGCTTCTCGAGGCCGGATTCATCAAGGAGGTGTTCCACCCAACGTGGCTAGCAAACCCCGTGCTTGTAAAGAAAAAGAATGGGAAGTGGCGGATGTGTATAGACTACACTAGTCTTAATAAAGCATGTCCTAAAGTTCCTTTTCCTTTGCCACGCATTGATCAAATCGTCGATTCAACGGCTGGGTGTGAATTGCTTTGCTTCATTGATACTTACTCCGGGTACCACCAAATAAAGATGAAAGAGTCTGACCAGCTCGCGACTTCATTCATCACACCTTTCGGGACGTTCTGCTACGTCACGATGCCGTTTGGCCTCAGAAACGCGGGTGCAACATACCAGCGTTGCATGCAGCACGTTTTTGGGGATCACATCGGTCGGACGGTCGAAGCATACGTGGACGACATCGTCGTAAAGACCGAGAAGGCGGACGACTCGGTGGGCGACCTTGGCGTCGCGTTCAGCGCCTACGGGCCAATGGGGTCAAGTTAAACCCCGAAAAATGTGTCTTTGGAGTGCCGCGAGGCATGCTCCCGGGATACATTGTCTCCCGACGGGGAATCGAGGCCAACCCTGAAAAGGTTGCGGCCCTCGAACGAATGGGTCCCGTCCGGGACCTCAAAGGGGTGCGAAGGTGCGGGGGGTGCCTCGCCGCCTTGAGCCGCTTCATCTCGCGGCTCGGTGAGAAGGGCCTGCCCCTCTACCGCCTACTTAAGAAGCACGAGCGCTTCTCCTGGACCACCGAGGCCCAGGATGCGCTCGACAAGCTGAAGGCGTCTCTAACGCACGCCCCGATCCTCACGCCGCCGCAAGATGGCGAACCCCTGCAGCTCTACGTGGCCGCAACCACCCAGGTGGTCAGCGCCGTGATCGTCGTGGAGCGCACGGAGGAAGGGCACGCCTTGCCTGTACAGCGGCCGGTCTACTACATCAGCGAGGTCCTGTCAGACACGAAGACGCGCTACCCCCAGGTCCAGAAGCTCCGCCACTACTTCGAGGCCCACCCCATCACGGTGGTCTCCTCTTTTCCGCTAGGAGAGATCATCCGCAACCCTGACGCCGCAGGAAGGATCGCCAAGTGGTCCGTGGAGCTGATGGGCGAGACGCTTGCCTACGCCCCGCGCAAGGCTGTCAAATCCCAAATTTTGGCTGATTTCGTCGCTGAGTGGACGGATACGCAGCTGCCGCCACCGCAGATCCAAGCGTAGTGCTGGACTCTATTCTTTGATGGCTCAGTGATGAAAACAGGGGCGGGCGCGGGCCTGCTCTTCGTGTCACCCCTAGGGGAGCACATGCGCTACGCAGTGCGCCTCCACTTCCCCGCGTCCAACAATATGGCTGAATACGAGGCCCTCCTCTGTGGCCTCAAAATCGCCATTGAGTTGGGCGTCAAGCGCCTCGACGTGCGGGGGGACTCGCAGCTCGTAATCGATCAAGTCATGAAGAACGCGAGCTGCCACGACGACAAGATGGAGGCCTACTGCAAAGCCGTACGAGCCCTCGAGGACAAGTTCTACGTCATCGAGCTCAACCATGTGCCTCGCCGGTACAACGAGGAGGCGGACGTGCTCGCCAAGATTGCGTCCGGGCGGATCACCGTCCCCCCGAACGTTTTCGCCCGCGACGTCGCTCAACCCTCGGTCGTCTTCGAGCCCTACCCCTCGAGTCACGACGAGCCCTCGGGGGCTCCCTCGAATCCAGCGGGTGCGGAACCCATGGACGAGGACCCCTCGAACGAGGCGTACGTGCTCTCCCTCCTCGAGGGGTACGGCTCCCACGAGGCCGACGTGATGGACATCGAGCCGGCTCTCCGCCCAAGAGGACTGGCGCGAAAAATACATCGCCCGGATCGCTCGAGGGGAACTCCCCGCAGACTGGGCCGCGGCCAGGCGCATCGCCAGGATGGCCAAGACCTTCGCCCTCGTTGAGGGCGAGCTGTACAAGCGTGCCGCCTCGGGTATCCTGCAGCGGTGCGTGCCCATCCCTGAAGGGCGCGAACTCCTGCGGGACATCCACGCCGGGATCTGCGGTCATCACGCAGCGCCTCGTACCCTCGTTGGCAATGCGTTCCGCCAAGGCTTTTACTGGCCCACCGCGGTCGCAGACGCCAGCGAAATCATACGCACCTGCGAAGGGTGCCAGTTCTACGCCCGCAAGTCCAACTTGCCCGCCCATGCCCTGCAAACCATCCCCGTTACATGGCCATTCGCCGTGTGGGGGCTGGACATCGTCGGGCCCCTGCGGAAGGCGCCCGGGGGCTTCACCCACTTGCTGGTCGCGATCGACAAGTTCTCCAAGTGGGTGGAGGTGCGCCCCATCACGAATCTAAGGGCGAGAGCGAGGCGGTAACATTCTTCACCGAGCATCATCTACCGCTTTGGAGTACCAAACTCCATCATCACGGACAATGGGTCCCGGTTCACGGGCGGGGAAGTTTTTGGAGTTCTCGCGACAAATTCCACATCCGCGTGGATTGGGCGGGCGTGGCACACCCACGGACCAACGACCAAGTAGAGCGTGCCAACGGCATGATCCTACGGGGCCTTAAGCCCGAATTTTCGACCAACCGAATAAATGCGGGCGAAAATGGCTCCAAGAACTACCCGGCGGTTGTGTGGAGCCTAAGGACCACCCCGACGAGCCACGGGTTCACCCCGTTTTTCCTAGTCCATGGCGCGGAGGCCGTCCTCCCCACGGACTTAGAATACGGATCGCCCGGGGGTTCGAGGCTATGACGAGGATGCTAACCGAGCGAGCCGCCGAGGACTCGGCGGACCGGTTGGACGAGGCACGCCTCGTAGCCTTAATGCATTCCGCAAGGTATCAACAGTCCCTAAGACGCTACCAAGCACGCAAGATACGTCGACGGGACTTCAGCGAAGGGGATTTGGTCCTAAGGCTGTGCTAGGACAACCGAGGGCGCCATAAGCTATCGCCTGCATGGGAAGGACCCTACGTCGTGGTGAAGGTACTCAAGCCCGGCACATACAAGCTGGCCAACGAGGACGGTGAAGAGCTCACCAACACTTGGAACATCGAACAGCTACGTCGCTTCTACCCTTAGCTAGGATTTCCAAGTGTTTTTGTTGTAAAAACCGCACGACCAACGCCCCAGTTGGTAAACAACTATGTAAATGCTTCAAGTCTAATAAAAGGGCAACTCGGCTTTCCCCTGAAACCCAAGTTACCCTCGGGGGCTACTGCGGGGGGGCACCCCCCCCCAAAATGGTCCCATTTTCGCGCAAAAATAAAAACAACTCACACGCGCTAAGTTTGTTTTCTACTTCAACTACGAGCAACGATTCGAACAGGGCGCGGGCGGCCCAGCGGGAGGAGCGTGCGAGCCAAAGATAGCCTACGCCGCGTGGATATGGCCCTTCTCTCTCGCCTCCAACCCAGCAGGCTGAGGACCATGTGTGGTTCGAGGACCGGTGGATGGTCGCTTCCTTGTGTGATGAGTGATTGACAACGTTGTGTAGACTGATTCTTGGCTAAGTATTGCAGGTGCAGGTTGCGGCTTGACTCGTGTTGGTGCAGGTGAAGAACAAGCGCGAAAGGTCGTCGCCGGTGAGGCCTCCAGGTGTGGAGAAGACAAGTAGGCTTCGTTCGAGGGACCCGGTGGCCGGCGGGGGTCAAGTGCGGGCCGCATGGTGGCATGAACGGCAAGATGAAGTCGTGGACGGTTTCTTGGTTGAGCCTCAAAACCAAGGTCGAGCCGGGACTACGTGGGAGCCAAGTCATGAGTGGAGATTGGCGGAGGCTACACCGAGTTTGCGGGGTTTCCGGTGGTTCACCGAGAAAACCACCTGGGTTCCTTGGTTGATCCACAAAGCCAAGACCGGAGAACCGAAGACGGAGGCCGCGGCGGCGCGGGCCGGTCGGCCGGTGGGTCGGCCGGTCGGCCGGGGGGGACCGGTCGGCCCAGGTGAGGAGCACCGGTCGGCCGGTGTGCGGCGGCGCGGTCCGGAATCTTCGAGGCGGAGGACACGCGTCGGGATCGCATGGCTTGCGTCGAGGCTACGCGAGGTGCGGTCGCGGGCATCCGTCCGATGGTGAAGACATCAAGAATTCCAAATCCGCCCTTGAGGGGCTTGTATCCCTAGTTGTTAGAGAAGGGCATTTTAGACATTCGGTTGCCTCCATATAACCCAAGAGGTGAGAGGATGGCAGCCAACTCTTGGAACCCTAGCTCATTAGTTTTCCTATTTTCCATCTATTTTCTCTAGGTTTTCCTTAGGACTAGCAAGAGAGCTTCACGGAGAGATCTTGTAGAGAGGGATGGATGATCGGGCGGCTTGCTAGACCTTGTACGAACTTTTGTTTCATGTATAGATGATTCGGCGTGGTTCCTCAAAGTTTGGATGTGTTTTCCCCGGTTGTTCTTGGTGGTGATTTTCGGAGCCCTCTCTCGGTGATTTCTTTGGGTTGTTTTCGGGGCCTTTCTCTTGGGGATTTGATGGGGGAAATTTGTGGGAACCCTTCGTGGTTCTTTGGGCTGTGATTCCCCTCCCAAATCCGTGAGTAAAGGTGCTCGATTTTGGGGGTTTCTTGAGTTCTTGGGTTGGAGGTGCTCTCGGCGGGATTTCTTCGATTCCTGCTTTTTTGGACGAGTTTTTGTGGGATTAAACTTGGCTATGAACTCCTCATGAGGTGTTCTTGATATCCCCAAAGTCTTGTTCAAGTCCGTGGAGCGATTCGGGAGATCGAGATTTGGATTTGGGGGAGTTGACCCGCGGGTGTTGTTCATCCCGAGCGCCGAGCTACACCGGTCGACCGGTGCTCTTGGCCGGTCGGCCGGTGCAAGCCCTTGTGGGTTTTTGCTCGGGTGAACGTCTTGGTGTGCTCGTTGTTGTCCCGTGTTGCTGCTGTTTCGAGTTTGGGTCTGTTTGGTGGTCGGTTGGCTTTGTTTGGTGCCTTGGGGGCTTTCAGGCTGCCACCGGTCCCGACCGGTGTGTCTCACCGGTCTGACCGGTGTAGAGCCACTTAGTGAAAGTTGCTCAGTTTCACCGGCGGGGACCGGTCGGCCGGTGGTGCTCACCGGTCGGCCGGTGTGGGTCTGTAGACTCGAGGCTTGGTTTTTCCGCTGCGTTTCTCGGGTCGGAAGGTGGTGTGTTGGTTCCTAGGTCCAGTGGCACTCCAGTGGCTACGTGGGCTTGACCAACCTTGGTAGTGAGTCGGAGACGTGTGTTGGAAGCCGTGTTCATCTTGTTGGAGTTTCGATCTCCTTCGAGAAGAATTTTTATCGGCTCCCATTCACTCCCCCCCCCTCTACGGTTCGCCGTATCGGTCCTTCAAGTGGTATCGAGCCGGTTCGGGTCTTTGTTGACTCTAACCGTCTAAGATCCAAGGATGGCGTACCGAGAACGGGGTTCGGGTCCTCCACACTTCGATGGCAAGAACTACCGGATGTGGAGCAAGCGGATGGGTGCTTTTCTCCGCGGAAAGGGTCGGACCCTTTGGGATGTCACGGTGGACACGAGGCTATGTCCCGGCGGTTGATTTCCTCGCTCCGGGATCGAGGGACGGCTTCGACGCCAACAATAAGGCGGTCGACTACTTGTTTCGTGCTTTGTGTCGGCTGAGTTCGATCGGGTGCACACCGAGCACTTGGCTTGTAGGATTTGGGCGGTGTTGAAGGAGGCGCATGTTGGGAACGCCCAGGTTCAGGCACGGATGTATGCGACCTACCGGAGAGAGTACGAGAATTTCACTCATCTCCCCGGTGAGTCCATCGATGCCTTGTTTCAGAGGTTCACGGTGGTTGTGAACAACATGAGGGCCAATGTGGACGTGCTCCCATACGATGATCATGATAGAGCGGTCAAGCTCTTACACTCTTTGGATCGTACGATTTGGGGCGGAAAGTTTGAGGCCATTGTGGAGTCGGAGAAGTATGACACTCTGACGGTGAACGAGCTGTTCTCGAAGCTCAAGTCGGCTGAGGTGGATAGGGGCATGATCGCCAAGCTCGAGGGACCGGCCGATTCCCATAGTCTTGCCCTCGTTGGTGGTTCGAAAGGAAAGGCTAACACTAATCCATCCACCGGGATGTTCTCTTTCTCCTCTTTGATGTCTATGCCAGATGAGGAGTTCGACGAGCTTGGAGAGGACGAGCTGGCGCTCCTGACGAGGCGGTTCGAGAGGCTGCACGAGAACCGAGTGAACATGAGGAGGAAGACGAGGACATGCTTCAAGTGCGGCAAGGATGGACACTATTTCGCCGAGTGTCCGAAGGTGAACGACCCCGACAAGCACAAGTTCAAGGACAAGAAGAAGAAGTCCAAGACGAAGGATCATGGACATGGGAAGAAGACACGGTCTCGAGAGAAGATGAAGAGATCAAGAGACATCGAGTCGATTCGAGGACACGTCTTCAAGCTCGAGTGATGAAGACGAAGAGGATGAGAAGAAGAGGAGGAAGAAGAAGAACTTTGGCAAGTATCTCAACGGCCTTTGTGTGACGGGCCTAAGCCTCAAGGACGACTTCGCGGCATGGCTCGTAGTTCGAGCAGCAAGAGAAGCCAGAGGGACGCCTCGGACTTGGATTCCGAGGATGAGGTATGTGATGAGCTCTCCTCTTTGCGCAAGGAGAATGAGGAGTTGGTTGACTTGCTTGATAATCGCGATCACATGCTTAGAGAGGCTAAGAAGCTTAGGAAGGAGCTTAGATCTTCACTCGAGGATGCTAGGACTAGAGTGGGCTGAGCTAGAGACACGGGTGCTTGATAGCAAGCTTGAGATTGATTCCCTTAAGGCTAGCCCTGTTGTTTCGGATGAGAACGATTGTCCTGATTGCTCGTTTTCTGGGTGACTTGACCGATCTTAGGGAGAAGTATGCCTCCAAGTGTGAGGAACTAGATGTGCTTAGGGTTGAGTTGGCTGAGCTACAATCTAGACCCACTTTGCTTGGTGCTTGCACTTCTTGCCCTAGTTTGCATGAGAAAATTGTTGAGCTCCGTTCTCGCATTGTTTCGCTTGAGGCTGATTTGAAAGTGCCCATTCCTACTTCTTGCTCTACATGTGAGTTGCATGCTATGAAGAATTTAGATCTTGCAAAATGTGTTGGTCGCTTGCAAGATGAGAATGATAAGTTGCGTGAAGCACTGAGTTGGTTGTCGAGTCAAGAACCTCAGCTTGGTATGATGATTGCTAGCTGTAAACGCTTTGACGGTTGGGCTTTGGGATTGGATAAGGTTGGTGAGGGCAGTGGTGAGAGAGAAAGGAAATTTGGGAATGTTTCGGTTCCACCACAACCCACACCCAAAGACAAGTTTGCATCCAAGCCAAACCAACCAAGAGAAAAACCGAGTGAGAAGGCAAGTGAAAAGCCTAGTGAGAAACCAAGTGAGAAGTCTTGTGAAGAATCTCATCCCAAGCCTAAGCCCAGATCGATCCGTTTCCATTGTGAGTTTTGTGGAAAGGATGGTCACAAGAGAGCGTTTTGCTTCAAGAGGAAGCGTGAGGAGAGAATGGCGAAGGAGTGGGCTAACAAGGACAAGTACCACCCTTCCGATGGTGTACTTGAGCCTCGTGTGCGGTTGCCCGGGGCCAAGGCGAGTGTGAGGTCGGTTCGGGCTTGGGGAGAGCGGAAGGCTGTTGGAGGTGCTGCTGCCCAGGCTACACCGGTCAGACCGGTGTGGAGCACCGGTCGGACGGTGCGAGGCCTGGACGGGCGGCGGTTGGGTTTCGTGCTCGTACAGGTGCGAGGGTTGTTTCTGGAGGTCGTGGTTTTGGTGGTTGGTCTGGAAAGTTTGCTGGAGGTCAGTTTGCTAGGCGTTCTCCCCCTCGAGCTCACTACGGGGATGGGAGGAGTCATGGCTTTGAGAAGGAGAGGAGGGATAGTCCACGGGCTTTCTTTCGTGGTTTTGGTCCTCCTCCAGGCAGAGAGGGTTGGTTCCCTCATGATGGTTACCGTAGTGGTGTTCGTGGAGGTAGCTTTGGTAGGAAAGATGGTTTGGTTTGTGCTAACCCCACTTTCGAGCAAATGGCTAGGCACTGGTTTCACACGTTTGGAACTAACCCCAGTGTTGAGTCGTTTGCTCGCCCTCGCTCTTGGTTTTGAGTTGCAGGTGGACGGTTCGGAGAACATTTAGTTGATATCGGGGGGTGGTTCTTCGGCTTCATATCCCGGTGGTGACATGGAGGTACATCACTTTGGGGGATGGTGGACAAGGATGAGGGAATTGTGAAGAAATGATAAAGGTAAGTGTATTTGTGACCTTCGAGTGTGTGGCCTTGGTCAAGCCACTTGGTTGTTTTGCTCCTTCTCTATCTCATGTGTGTAGGGTGAGCTTTGTATGCTCTTTGGCCCTAGTGCATGTGTTTAGGGGGAGCTTGTGAGTTTTGTGCTCCTTTGCTCTTTTGCCGGTGGTGTCGAGCCCTTTTGCCTCCCCTCGAGGAGCCGGTGTTTTGTGAGCTTTGTGTGTGGGAGCTCCTTTGTAGCATATGTATAGCTTTCCTTTGTGCATTTCTTGCATTTGGCATGGCATATGTAGCATGTTGTATAGGCATCCTTGTATCTTAGATTGCATGCATTTTGTATCATATGCATTGGTTAGGAAAAGCTTCTCTCATATACATTGTTCAGCATGGAATGAGATATATGTCTTTGTGAGCTTGTTTGGTATGCTACGGTTAGTTTGGCTTAGCTCTTGATGATCTTGATGAATAATCCATGGTTGATAGCTATGCTTTTGAAAAATGTTACATGTATGCTCTCTCATGTGTAAATGCCTTTACATGCTCTTGACATGTTTTTGTGGCTTTGCTATGCTTACTTTGTGGTGGGATAGCTAGTTTATTGATCATATGGAGCCAAAGGCTCATTTGCCATCATGAATGTTTAGCCCTCTTGTCTTATCTTGTGGAGGAGCATAAGTTCCTTTTTGTCGCAAAGACATTTCATGTACCATTTACAAATCTGAAAATGAAATGAAAAATGCTTGGAAAAGATGCTCCCATGTCATATGTGCTGAATTTAATTTGCTTTGGGTGCTAAACCGTTGCATGATGCCTACCAATGAGAAGTCTCATACATAGAAGTAGGCACATGGCTCGGTGGCTTTGACATGACATGAGGTGCTTGTGGGTGTTTGTGATGGTCTTATGGTTAGAATAGCTGTCCTAGCATGAAGTTTGTGTGGCTTTGCCATTTTGATATGCTTTGATCATGTTTAGGACTTTGCTCATGAGAGGCAAGTTTTTTCGCAAAATTGCCAAAATCCATCTTAGCTTCGTCCAATGGTTGTGAAACTTGGTGATCATGTAGTTGAGATCGATACGAAGCCGTAGAGTATCTAACTTGCTCTTTTGGACGTGTGTAGCATCCTATGTTGAATTTTGTATATTTGAGAAGCTCTAGGTTGAAAGTTTTGCATTTTTGGCTTGATTCATGCATTGCCAACAAGGGGGAGAAGTTTGAGCTTGAAATGGCTTGTTGGACGCGTTTAGAAGGTTTTCGAGTGGTTTCGAGCCATTTACGGGCTCTGTTGTACACCGGTCTGACCGGTGAAGTGCACCGGTCTGACCGGTGTGAGTCTTCAGGTCCCGTACACATGTTAGGCACCGGTCGGCGGTGGTGGTGACCGGTCGACCGGTGTGGTGAAAGTGCTTTGCTTTGTCTGTTTCATGTGGTTTCTTGCATGCATTCGTCCAGGGGGAGTTGCATTGGTTCAGGGGGAGTTTGCATGTGTGCAGGGGGAGCTCTTTGTGGTTTTTCGAGCTTTGTTTCGGTGGTTTGCGCTCTTTGCTTGAGCTTTGTTTTGTCTCGGATGTGTCGAGCCGTTGCCCTTGCCTAAGGGGTCCGAGACTTGTTTCCTTCAAGTGGTCTTGCTCTTTGCCTTTGTTTGGCTTTCGATCGCTTGTTGGAGTTTCTTTTTGTTCGTTTCTTTTCTTTTTCTTTTCTCTCTTGTTACTTTCATGTGGGTGTTGTCAATGCACTCATCAAGGGGGAGATTGAGGACCATGTGTGGTTCGAGGACCGGTGGATGGTCGCTTCCTTGTGTGATGAGTGATTGACAACGTTGTGTGGACCGATTCTTGGCTAAGTATTGCGGGTGCGAGGTTGCGGCTTGACTCGTGTTGGTGCGGGTGAAGAACAAGCGCGAAAGGTCGTCGCGGTGAGGCCTCCGGGTGTGGAGAAGACAAGTAGGCTTCGTTCGAGGGACCGGTGGCCGGCGGGGGTCAAGTGCGGGCCGCATGGTGGCATGAACGGCAAGATGAAGTCGTGGACGGTTTCTTGGTTGAGCCTCAAAACCAAGGTCGAGCCGGGACTACGTTGGAGCCAAGTCATGAGTGGAGATTGGCGGAGGCTACACCGAGTTCGCGGGGTTTCGGTGGTTCACCGAGAAAACCACCGGGTTCCTTGGTTGATCCACAAAGCCAAGACCGAGAACCGAAGACGGAGGCTGCGGCGGCGCGGACCGGTCGACCGGTGGGGACCGGTCGGCCGGTGAGGAGCACCGGTCGACCGGTGTGCGATGACGCAGTCCGGAATCTTCGAGGCGGAGGACACGCGTCGGGATCGCATGGCTTGCGTCGAGGCTACGCGGGGTGCGGTCGCCGGGCATCCGTCCGATGGTGAAGACATCAAGAATTCCAAATCCGCCCTTGAGGGGCTTGTATCCCTAGTTGTTAGAGAAGGGCATTTTAGACATTCGGTTGCCTCCATATAACCCAAGAGGTGAGAGGATGGCGACCAACTCTTGGAACCCTAGCTCATTAGTTTTCCTATTTTCCACCTATTTTCTCTAGGTTTTCCTTAGGACTAGCAAGAGAGCTTCACGGAGAGATCTTGTAGAGAGGGATGGATGATCGGGCGGCTTGCTAGACCTTGTACGAACTTTTGTTTCATGTATAGATGATTCGGCGTGGTTCCTCAAAGTTTGGATGTGTTTTCCCCGGTTGTTCTTGGTGGTGATTTTCGGAGCCCTCTCTCGGTGATTTCTTTGGGTTGTTTTCGGGGCCTTTCTCTTGGGGATTTGATGGGGGAAATTTGTGGGAACCCTTCGTGGTTCTTTGGGCTGTGATTCCCCTCCCAAATCCGTGAGTAAAGGTGCTCGATTTTGGGGGTTTCTTGAGTTCTTGGGTTGGAGGTGCTCTCGGCGGGATTTCTTCGATTCCTCCTTTTTTTGGACGAGTTTTTGTGGGATTAAACTTGGCTATGAACTCCTCATGAGGTGTTCTTGATATCCCCAAAGTCTTGTTCAAGTCCGTGGAGCGATTCGGGAGATCGAGATTTGGATTTGGGGGAGTTGACCCGCGGGTCTTTGTTCATCCCGAGCCGCCCGAGCTACACCGGTCGACCGGTGCTCTTGACCGGTCTGACCGGTGCAAGCCCTTGTGGGTTTTTGCTCGGGTGAACGTCTTGGTGTGCTCGTTGTTGTCCCGTGTTGCTGCTGTTTCGAGTTTGGGTCTGTTTGGTGGTCGGTTGGCCTGTTTGGTGCCTTGGGGGCTTTCGGTAGCCGCCACCGGTCCGACCGGTGTGTCTCACCGGTCGGCCGGTGTAGAGCCACTTAGTGAAAGTTGCTCAGTTTCACCAGCAGGGACCGGTCGGCCGGTGGTGCTCACCGGTCTGACCGGTGTGGGTCTGTAGACTCGAGACTTGGTTTTTCCGCTGCGTTTCTCGGGTCGGAAGGTGGTGTGTTGGTTCCTAGGTCCAGTGGCACTCCAGTGGCTACGTGGGCTTGACCAACCTTGGTAGTGAGTCGGAGACGTGTGTTGGAAGCCGTGTTCATCTTGTTGGAGTTTCGATCTCCTTCGAGAAGAATTTTTATCGGCTCCCATTCACTCCCCCCCTCTCTGGTTCGCCGTATCGGTCCTTCACAGGCCCCCCACGAAAATCGAACTCCCCTAAGTAAAATCTACTCAGGAAGAAGGAGAAACAAAAAGCGTGATAAACAAATGACTTCATTCCAGCAAATGTTTACATCAAAAACAACTTGTTCATTCACAAAAGGCCACGAGGCCAGAGTACTGATACACAAAAAACGGGCCTAACGCCCAACTGTTTTCAGGCGGGAGGAGCGGCAGCGTCAGCGGCGTCCGGGAAGAGGAACTCCTCGAAGGCCTCGGCGAGCGACCCGGCGGCGTCGGCGGCGAGCGCATCCACACGCTCCATCGCCACCTCGTCCTCGACGCCCTCGGGAACGATGTAGCCCTCCGCCAGCGCCTCGAAGTTGACCTCGTAGTGGGACCGCACCACTCCGAGGGCCTTCTGGACGCCCAGATGCAGCGCCGGCGCATCCGCTCGGTGACGTGACCACCAAGGGCGCGCAGGCGGCTGGCCAACGAGCTGCCAGCCTGAGCCTCGCCCTCCTCCACGGCACGGCAGGTCTCGAGGGCCGCATCACGCAACTCCTGCAGCTCCCGCTCGGAGGAGTTGTAAGAAGCTTGCAGCGCCTCGGCCCGCTCAGCTGCGTGCCCCAGAGCGGTGCGCAAGCCTGGAACCGCCAAGACAGGAAAGAAATCAGAAAGGGGGAAGCGAGCCCTCTAACAAAAAACCAACCAAATAAGAAGTCAAGCAGCAGCTCACCCTCGACTTGCTTCCTCTCCGTCTCGAAGTCGCGGCGCACGGCCTCGACCGTCAGCTCGAGGCGCTTGACAGTCTCGCCTTGTTCATGGAGGGCCAGCTCCTGATTGGTGTTGGCAATGCTGAGCATAAGCGCCTTGTCCTCGACCTTGGAGAACGCGGTGTTCCGCTCCTTCAGCGACTTCTGCGCCGCCTCGCGAGCGACGCGCTCCTGCTCCCGACGATCGTCCGGTGTCGACGAGGGCGGCCTCGCTCTCGCCGAAGCCGCCCCTCGGCCCCTTGGCGGGCGGTGCGCTCTTGCGGGAGCTGCTCCTCGGCGGCGACAAGCACCGCGGCCTTGGCGTCGTGGGCGGCCTTCAAGTCGTCGGCCTCCTTAGCCCGCCGCTCCCGGCCCGCGCGCCCGCTCCTCGGCCCGGCGGCTGCTGCGCTTGCGCCCCCTCGAGCGACGAGCGGAGCTCCTGGTTCTCACCGCGAACGTTGGCCACCTCCGCCTCCCAGTTGGCGGCCAGCGTCCGCGCCTTCTCCAGGTCCGAGCGCGCCTGCCACAGCGCCTCATCACGATCGATGAGGGTTGTGCAGACCCGCTCGAGGCTCGAGCGGCGCGCTGGATCCTGCCTCGAGCTCTCGGGGAGCTCGTCACGCCACGCCATGGCCCGGTACGCCAGCCTGCCATCCGGCGTCTTAAGGGCGCCAGCAAGCGCGTCGAAAGCGCTGCACCGCTCCCGGAGCTGGTGGACCTCGGCGTTCACCCGGTCGAAGGCGTCGTACTTGTCGTGGGCGCGGCGCTCGAGCTCCTGGCACCCACAAAATCAAAACCCATAAGCGCCGCGACACGGGGGCAGCACACAAAAAACGAAAGAAAGAAGAGAACGAGCAACCACAGCCTACCTGGAAGACGCGCCATGCAGGGCCGCCATGGACCCGCAGCGCCTCGTTCAGCACGCGGTCGAGCGTGGCGCCGTGGCTCCGGAGCTCACCCCAGAGCTCCTGCTCCCCCCGGGTGTCAGCAAACGCAGGGGGATCGTCAGCAACCCCCTCCACCTGGGCGGAGCGGCCGGCACGGGAGGACGAGGCCTCGGCACCGTGTCCTCGGTCCCCCGCCACCATGTGACCCTCGTGCGGCCTCACGAGGGCCCCCTCCTGGGGCTCGAAGGAACGCGTGGGGAAGCTAGCCCACTGATCCCACCCGGGCGGCGGGGAGTCGTCCGAGACCTCCACCACCTCCGCCCGCGCGGATCGCCGGCGGGCGCCGGCGCTTGTGCCGCCTCCACCGGCGCCTCCACTTGCGCCTCCGGTGGCCGCGGGCGCCCGGCGCGGCGCCGCGGCCACCACCTCCCGCCGCGCCCCTGCGACCACGGCGCCGCCATGGGTTGCACCCGCTCCGCCTCCTCCGCGGTGGCGCCACGGATAGCGCCTCCGTAGCGACGACCTCCGCGGGCCGCGCCTCCGCCACGACCGCCGCCGCGGCCCGCACCCCCACAATGGCCGGTGCCGGCCACTCCTCGGCCGACCGCCGGCCGCGCCGCGGCAGGCTGATCTGCCGGCCGGGGCCTCGACGAGCGCCGCCAGGTGGGGATGGACGCATCCGTCCTCAGCACCTTGGCCGGTGCGAGAGGAGGCACGGTTGGCACCACCCTGCGCAGGCACAAACAGAGGGTTAGAATGCTTGGTCATCACAAAACCAAGCCAAGCGAAACAGACGAGCTCCTTACCTCGAAGAGGAGAAGGCGCGCTTCCTTTTCCTCGAGGCCTCAGCGGATGAGGCCGGTGCAGCTGGCGCGCCTGCCGTCGTGCCTCCCCGACGGCGCCGCCGCGCGCGCGAGCACGCTCGCCCCGCGTGCGGGTACGCCCGCCGTCGCGCCTCCCCGACGACGCCGCCACGCGCGCGAGGCACGGTCGGCCCGCGCGCGCGCGCGCTCGCCCCGCGCGCGAGGCACGCTTGACGCGTGCACGGGCGCGCTCGGCCGGGCGCGCCTCCGCGGCACGCACCGGCGCCTCGCGCGCGCGTGCCGCCCTTGCTGTCGATTGCCGGTGGCGGGCGCCACCGCACCCGCCCCGTGCGATGCCGCCCTTGCCGCCGGCGCCGGCTCCGCGCGACGGGAGCGCAGGCTGCCACCTATCGGAGGGGCCCTCCCCCTCAGCCTCTTCCTCTTCGTCCTCCTCCGAGGACGAGTACTCCTCGGTCCCCGGGGAGGAGAGTCCCAGTTCTTCGCGCCGCCGGTACTCCGCATTCCGCCGGTCGCGGCGCGCTTGATGTCGCCTCGCGCGCTCCCTCCTGCGAGCCGCCCGCTCCTGCTCCCGCTGCTGTGCCGCCCGACCAAGCGCGCGGGAGTCGGGGGTGGGCGGAACAGACTTAGAGGCGGTGAAGCTCACCAGCTGCATACAGGAACATCAAGGACGCGTCAGGAGGAAGGAACGACACCAAGAACTAAAACAAAATCAAGAATCAAACTCACCAGCGGGCCGGTGGGGAGCATCTCGAGGTTCCATGGGGTCCGGTCCGGGTGCATCGGCATCCGGGTGTCGACGGCGCTCCGCGCCCGGGTGAGCGCATATGGCCACTCGAGGGGCGTCGGGAGCATCCGCGACCTCGCCAGATCGACGGGGTTGGCCGCCTCTATCATCTCGAAGATGCAGAGCGGCCTCTCCATCAGGGGCACGACCCGCCGGTGATGGAGGAAGGTGAGGACGCCCATCGCGGTCAGCCCCTGCGCCGCGAGGCTCTGCAGGGCGGCCAGGACCGAGTCCTGCCGCCTCCGATGCTGGGGCGTGGACACCCCGTAGCCCCAAGAGCTGGGCTTCTCCTTGAACACCCGACCGGTGTAGGGGGGAGGCCGGGCTCGGCGTTGCGCAAGTAGAACCATCCCCGCTCCCAGCCGGCATTGTTCGTCGTCATGGTGCAGGGGATGTAGACGTTCTTGAACTGCCCCCGCAGGGCAAGCGACATCCCGCCGGCGCGCACCACGCGGCGGGTCCTCGGCTCCGTCGTGGGCTGCGTGAAGAGCTCCGCGCGGAAAAGGTGTACCCAGAGCTCCCAGTTGACTGGGATCCCCAGGTACCCTTCGCAGACGCCCACGAACCTGGCCGCCTGCGAAATCGTGTTGGGCGCGAAGTTGTGCAGCTCCACTTCGTAGTAGTGGCACAGCGCCCGCATGAAGCGGCTCGCCGGCGCGTTGAAACCCCGCTCGTGGAAGCGCACGAAGCTCACTACATAGCCCTCCGGCGGGTTGGGCGCGCGGTCCCCCGCCGGCGGCACTATCCACTCCGCCGGGCGTCCATCTTCATTGGCCGCCAGCTGGCCGGCGGCAACCAGCTCGCCAAGGGCCAGCGGAGTCACCGATGACCTCTCCCAGGCGTACGGGTCTAGGATCGTGAGGGGCTGAGGCGGCGCCATGAGGAAGGACAAAGGAAAGCGAGAGCGGAGGATGAGAGACGGAAGAAGAGCTCTAATGGCGACACCGCACGGTGGCAAAGGCGAGGTGAAGACGAAGGGGCAGGGGGGCTGAAATGGTGAGACATTAAGGTAAAAACCCGCCGTCTCCCCCTCCCCTCAAATTTATAATCCGCGGGCGAGCTCTCCGGGGCGGATGTCCCGCGCGCACTAACTGCAGGGAATCTTCTCCTCGCACCGACGAACGGGCCCCACCACGACTGCAGCGGTCACATCACCGCGGGCGGGCCATCATCACGGCGAAGACTTGCAGGGACCGAAGCAAGCGGTCACGTCCGCCTGCCACGCCGCCCACTACGCGCGCACGCGGCCGCAACGCCTAAAAAGGTGCGCCCGCGTTGCAAAACCGCAGCCTCGACTGTGAGGCGTTTAATGACCCGGTCCCTTGCCAAGCAAGGAGAACCCTCGAGCGGGGCGGACCCCTGGCTCGAGACAAAGGCAGCCCTCGATGGGACATCAGCGTGAGAAGGCCGCCCGGGGCCTGCTTGAAGTAAAGCATGCACCGCGGGCACCCATGCCACGCAAAACCCTCGAGCGGCACGAGCCCTTGGCTCCAGACGATAACAGCCCTCGAAGGGACATTGGCGTGAGAAGGCCGCCCGGGGCCTGCTTGAAGTAAAGCAGGCACCACGGGCACCCATGCCACGCAAAACCCTCGAGCGGCACGAGCCCTTGGCTCAAGACGATGTCAGCCCTCGAAGGGACATCGACGTGAGAAGGTCGCTCGGGGCTCGCTTGATGTAAAGCGGGCACCGCGGGTACCCATGCCACGTAAAACCCTCGAGCGGCACGAGCCCCTGGCTCGAGACAATATCAACTCTCTGAAGAGGGCACGTGCGTGAGAAGGTCGCCCGGGGCCTGCTTGAAGTAAAGCGGGCACCGCAAGCACCCATGCCGCACTGTGCTACCAACCAGCGCCTCGAGGGCTGGCTCACCCAGACCCCTCGACGGCCGCAAACGCAAAAGACGGGGCCGTCCAGGTGCGGCCCCGCACGGCCCTACTGATCAGGGGTTCGAAGCCTGACCCTCGACGGGTTCGAACAGGCGCCACAGATCGCAGTGTCAGGGACGACGAGGGCACGCACATTCGAGCCGTTCCGCGAGCCCATTGGCTCGAGGGTGCCCCACATGTCGTGTTCAAGAGCCAGCGAGGGCAGCTAGCCGGGGGATCCAACCGAGGGAGAGCTTCCGCGCCCTCGGTCCCTATCGAACGGGACCGAGCCCCACCTAGCAAACCCACGCAAGCGCTTCCATGGACGTGTCTCTGGACCACGCAGCCTACCCTTATCGAACGGGGCATGGGCGTCCACTCGAACCACCCGCTAGCAGCTCGACGAGGAATCCGCAATCCGCGACCCGCTCGATGGGGGTTGCGGAAACCTCACCCTCCGTCCCGCGGAGGGACGGCGAGGGCGCGTAAGAAAACAAGTCATAAAGCTCTACCCGATCGCCTCGAATGGGCCCAGGCTCGGGGGCTTGGCGCACGGCTACACCTCCTTGAAATTGCACCCGCCGGAGACAGTGCCAGCAGCGCGTGCGCCACCGAAGCCGGCTGAGACACCGCCGATGCCGGTTGGAACATGTGCCACGCCCTCTGACCAGTTCTCGCAGTTAACCCCTGCAGGAGCACCCACACCCCTGCAGGGCTTCGGGGGCTAGACCCACGGAAAGCATTCGCAAAACAAGGAGGGAAGAATGTCCTATCAGTAGGTTCCAGCATCTGCGGGAGCCTCAATGGCAAACCCGCGGATGCTCGGGGGCTACTGTCGGGGACAACCCTAGAGGTCCCCTTAAACAACGGGGAAATCCCCACTTAAAACCCGAAACAAAGCCAAAACACAATTTGCCTAACCCTCGCAGAAACGTGCCCACGCCGCAGGGACCCCGACGGCCCATCAAGGCGGCCCTCTTAGAGATCCCCTCGAGCAGGCTCCGCCTCGCTCGAGGATGCGCGCCCCCTCGGGCGGGCTCCGCCCCGTTCGAGGGGCAGCACTTCCCTCGAGCGGGCTCCGCCTCGCTCGAGGGCTCGCTCCCCCTCGAGCGGGTTCCGCCTCGCTCGAGGGTACGTCCCACTCTCGACCGGGGTCCGCCACGCTCGAGGGTGCCCCTCACGCGTGCGCCGGCCCCCGTACACGGGCATTTAACGCCCTTACACCGGTGGGACGGCGCCATCATGCGCCCGGGGCTCGCGCCCCGGTGCCGCCGCACCAACTCCCCAGGGAGGAGCCCATCCCCATCACTGTGGGGAGGGACTGTGCAGCGTGGCCGGTGTCAGTCCCGTGACACCACGCGCCTGCTTCAGTACGGCTAACACGCCGAGCCCTCGAAGGGGGGACGGCTGCACCCTCGATTCACTTTCTTGTGCCTACAGGGTTAGGTGGAGGCGCTAGGCCGGTGGAACACCATCCCTGCCACTGTAACAGCATGGCCACCGTCCCCGCGCGTGCAGGTGCACGACAGGTGCTGTAGCAACAACCCCAGCACTGTGAAGCGCGTCGGGAAGGGACGCCGTCTTACCTACTCCTGTGCCCCGTACAGGCCAACGTCAGCACCTCCCTCGAGCCCATCAGAGGACAACGCCACCATCCGCCGCCCTTCTACCCTCGAATCGCCACTGTTCGGGTACAAGGTAGGCCATCATGGCCGGATCGCTGCAAGGATCGTCCGGACGGCCGCCCACTCTACAACATAGCACGTCGCGTTTCCCCACGTAGCTAGGTAGCGCGGCGCGCATGTAATCCTCCTCCCCCTTGATCTATAAAAGGGGGGGGGGGGGGGCGAACCCCCAGCCGCGGGGGACAGAGACCCAGCAACACACCGCACACCACGTACTCATTCTCCAATTCTCCCACAATATCTTCAGCCACTCCTCCAGGGACTTGGAAGCCACGCTTCCTCTCCCTTGTAGCAGCCGCACTACAGGCACCCCCGGTGCTAAGTAATATAGTGCCTCGAGCACACCACTGCTGGACGTACGGCCCCCTCGGCCGGAACCAGGATAAAAACTCTGTGTCACTTGTTGCTTAGCATCGACCATTGAGGGATAGACCACGGCGCTTTCTACTGGTTAGTGTCGGGACCATATTCCGCACCGACACATTAGGAATTTCAAGGCTTCAAGATTAAAAGATCCATGCTCATTTTCCAACCATGTGCAATCCGATAACGAGGACTTCCTTTGTGCCTCGGGATCACTCTTTGCCATTTGCACATGTCCACCCATCTCAAGTGTGTGTATTTTTCTCTTTCCCCTCCTTGATATAACATTATTTTCCAATGACCTTTTTGACGAGTCTCGGTAAGACCGTGAGAAGCTTGTCTTGTTTTAACAACATCTCATTTATAATATCTTGGTAGGACTAAACTTTCCCAAAGAGCTCCATATAAAGCCTACCACATATATGAATGTTATGAGAGGGAAAGGAGTAGAAAAAAACAGGCTTGAGAGACAAGATGAGATGAGAGTTCATAAGCAAGATGCAAGGCGGTTTAAATTTGTGAACTTGGTTTAGCTCTTTTTCATCTCTCTCTTTATTTCAAAATTTCTGAGATCCATTTGAATTTTGGGAGCATGTTAATACTTGTGGGATAAGCTTAATTATTAATCTACCCTCCGTAGGGATGAAGGCTAGTACATTATGGAACTTTAACGAATTAAACTTTTGAGAGCATTATGTTTTCTCGTGTATGATCAAGTGCAAGGTTTAAACAATGAAGGGCAACGATGATATCCATCGAAGGCTTACTCGAGGACGAGCAAGGTTTAAGCATGGGGGAGATGTTGATGGTGAAATTCCGTCAACCTAGCCACGAGTTTACCTTCGGTGTTGGCATGAGTTTTATACTTTATCCATTGGTACTAACCCCCGTGGTATAACAAGTTCACTTGTGCATGTCAGTTTTGGAGTTTAGTGTTTATGCAGGGTTTTAGCGTTGAAAGCAAGACTTCCGGGATAAGTTCATTAAGTACCTCATGACAAGACCTTGAAGCCCGGTAGAAGTCAAGCAATGAAGTGAACACGACTCCAAGAAGCCCAAAGACCCAACCCGAGAAGATGGAAAACTCCGAGGACCTAGCCAGAAAAGTGCCGAATCTTGCGAGACAAGGAGCTTCGTCCAATTCGGAGAGAAACTGACGACAAGGGCCCACATGCAGAAGGGGGGAGGATCAAGAAGACTCGGGAAGCAACATCGGGCGAAGGAGGCCGTGGACTGGGCCGAAGTGGGCCCAGGCCGGTCGACCCAGGCCGGCCGACCTAGCCCATTTCGAGGCCCAGTCGCCCCCCTTTGACTTAGATGCATCTCGGGCTATTTATAGCCCCCTGTCCGAGAGCCACACATCAATCAATTCGTCATCCGCCGCCGAGGAGCAGAGAAGCTTGGGGACACCATCTCGGAGATGAGGGTCATGCTAGTTGTCTAGGGTCTCCCTAGCCGACGTGGGAACCTTGCATGGAAGACCACGTCAGAGCTCCGGAGCAAGGATCAAGATCGAGGTAGGATCCCGGTGGTGGTCTTGTTCATGTAATCATTCATGGTGAAGTTTTATAGTGAATCCGATTTCTAGCGATCAAGTGCTTTCTCGATGATTTTGTTTTCTTCTTGGTTTTGCTTCTTCCCCAATCTAGTCTATAGCTAGATTGCATAGGGTACTCTTGTAGCCGCGGTGGCTAGAGGTGCATACCGAACCGACCAAGTGACTTCAACTTGTTCTTATCGAACTCACCCTAGATTACCCGCATGAATAGGAATACGTTGTGACAGAACGGGGGTTCCGAAAGGCGGGCTTTTTCGGAATCAGACCGGAGGCCACGGTTTAAATATGCTTTTAATGAGATTCGCTTTTCTATCTTCATCTATCTTGTTTGGAGCTACAACATAAGCATGATCTAGATTCTCAAGATCAGTTATCTCTTGCTTTCTCTTGCTACCTCTTTAGTAGATTAGATTAGATGTGTTTCTTTTATGAGTTAGTACATTAGATGCAATTTGGTTCTTCATAAGATAGCTTTCCTTGCTTTACTAGATTGAATCCTTGCGTTGCACATTGTTCCACGGATTCGATACCTTGGGTTCACCACTCAAGGGAAGAAGGGTCCCTTGACTACGACAGGAGACTTGTCTGCTTGCAAGTCTAAACGAACTTTGATACAACTATTAACCGTCAACACCCGGCTCGACCTTGGTTTTGAGGCTCAACCAAGAAACTGTCCATGACTTCATCTTGCTGTTCTTGCCACCATGCGGCCCGCACTTGACTCCACTGGTCACCGGGTCCCTCGAACGAAGCCTACTTGTCTTCTCCACACCCGGAGGCCTCACCGGCAACGACCTTTCACACTTGTTCTTCTCCTGCACCAACACTAGTCAAGCCACAAGCTGCACCTGCAATACTTAGCCAAGGATCAGTCCACACAACGTTGTCAATCACTCATCACACCAGGAAGCGACCATCGACCGGTTCTCGAACCACACATGGTCCTCAATCTCCCCCTTGATGAGTGCATTGACAACGCACACATGTAGTAACCCGAGGGAAAAAGAAATGAAAAGAAATGAATAAAAAGAAACTCCAACAAGCGATCGAAAGCCAAACAAAGGCAAAGAGAAAGATCACTTGAAGAAGACAAGTCTCGGACCCCTTAGGCAAGGGCAACGGCTCAACACATCCGAGAAAAAACTTTGCTCAAGCAAATAGCGCAAACCACCAAACCAAAGCTCGAAAACCACAAAGAGCTCCCTGCTCACATGCAAGCTCCCCCTGAACCAATGCAACTCCTCCTGGACGAATGCATGCAAACCACTTGATGAAAACGAGCAAACCGCATCGCCCGCCCGACCGGTCAGACCGTTCACCACCACCGGTCAGATTGGTGCTCAACATATGAACAGGACCAGCCCTCTGACCGGTCAGATCGGTGACAACGACCGGTCAGACCGGTGACACACAGAGCCCAGAAATGGTTCGAAACCACCCGAAAACCTTCCAAATGCATTCAATAGCCCAAACATGCTCAAACTTCTCCCCCTTGTTGACAATTCATGAATGAAGCCAAAAATGCAAAAAATGCAACCTAGAGCTTCCCAAATAGACAAAATTCAATATAGGATGCTACACATGTCCAAATGAGCAAGTTAGATACTCTATAGCTTCGTAATGACATCAACTTCATGACCACCAAGTTTCACAACCATTGGACAAAGCTAAGATAGAACTGTGCAATTTTGCGAAAATTTACCCTCTCATGAGCAAAGTCCTAAACATGAGCAAAACATGTCAAAATGGCAAAACCACACAAACTTCATGCTAGGACAACCAATCTAATCATAAGAACTGTCGGGGACCGCCCTAGGGGCCCCCTTAAACAATGGGGGAACCCTCACTTAAATCCCTGCGTCGAAGTACGCTAAGCCTAACCATGCAGGAAACTAACCATGCAGGACATGGCCCATGCGGCAGGACTCCGGAGGCCCACCAAGACGGCCCGTCCGGGAAGACCCCCGAGCAGGCTCCGCCGCGCCCCGAGGGCACGCTCCTCCTCGAGCGGGCTCCGCCCCCGTTCGAGGGGCAACCCCCTCCTCGAACGGACTCCGCCCCGTTCGAGGGGCGACCCCTTCCCTCGAGCGGTCCCGCCCCGCCGAGGGCTCGCTCCCCCTCGAGCGGGCCTCGCCTCGCTCGAGGGTCCGCTCCGCCCTGGGCCGGGGCCCGCCACGCTCACGGCGCCCGCGCGCGTGCGCCGGCCCCGTACTTGGGCATTTAACACCCCGACGCCGCAGACGGCGCCATCATGCGCCCGGGGCTCACGCCCGTGCCGCCGCACCAACTCCCCCGGGAGGAGGCCATC
The DNA here is from genome assembly GCA_947561735.1 of Cenchrus americanus. Lineage (NCBI taxonomy): Eukaryota > Viridiplantae > Streptophyta > Magnoliopsida > Poales > Poaceae > Cenchrus > Cenchrus americanus. The sequence goes on along the minus strand of OX387245.1, from coordinate 75,150,426 downwards.
CCCGCCACCGTGGGATGGACCGTGCGGACGGCCGGTGTCGCCCCGTGACACCGTGCGTCCACTACCGTACGGCTAACGCGCCCAACCCTCGAAAAGGGGCCGGCGCACCCTCGACTCCACTTTCCCGTGACCACCGCAGTTAGGTGAGGGGCGCTAGGCCGTGGGTGGCCATCCCCGCCACCGTAACGCGCGCGGCCGCCGTACCCACGCGTGCGGTGCGCACGCCCGACACCGCGAGCGCACGCCCGGCACCGCAAAGAACCGCTCCACCACCGCAGCTCATTGGGAAGGAACGCCGTTCTGCCCGCCCCTGTACCCCGTACCTGCCATCATCAGCACCTCCCTCGAAGCCTATCAGAGGACACCATCGCCATCTGCCGCCTCCTACCCTCGAACCGCCACTGTTCGGGTACGAGGTAGGCCATCACGGCCGGATCGCAGCGAAGATCGTCTGGACGGCCGCCCACTCTACACCATAGCGCGACGTGCTCCCTCACGTAGCTAGGCAGCGCGCGTGCATGTAACTCGCCGCCCCCTTGGCCTATAAAAGGGGAGGCGAGCCCCCAGCCGCGGGGGAGAGACGAGTTCAGAGGAACGAGTTCAGTTGAACACAACACACCGCGCACTCACTCCCTCATCCTCCCACAACATCTTCAACCACTCTCACAGGGACTTGGAAGCCGCGCTTCCTCTCCCGCCTTGCTTGTACTTGCCCCACTACAAGCACCCCCGGTGCCGAGCAATATAGTGCCACGAGCACACCACCGCCGGGACGTACGGCCCCCCTCGGCCGAACCAGGATAAAACCTTGTGTCATTTGTTGCTTGGCATCGACCATTGAGGGATAGACCTAGGCGTTATCTACTGGTTAGTGCTCGGGACCATATTCCGCACCGACGCTGGCGCCCACCGTGGGGCAAACGAGCGCCTAAGGTCATTTCGCCAACTCCCTCCATGGTGATCCGCACTGAGTACCGTGGTACCCGCTACAACATGGGTAGTTCGGACCCCCTCCCCGGCCGGGTTCGAGATCCGCTTCGGGGACTTGAACTTCCGTGCCACGGGGAACGGCTATCTCATGCGCCTCACCAATCGTGAGGAACTTCGCGCGCAGCGCGAGGCCAGGTCCGCCCTGGTCTCCGCCGCACGCACGACATCGGCGCAGCGCCCGCAGCACGGATGCCGCGGGCCCGTCGACGCCGCGACGCCGTCGTCGCTCCGGGCTACGCTCGCGGCGGGGCACGGTCCGAGCGGCGGCGGCCGAGCGCGCCGCCGCCCAACGCGGTGCGCCCACCGTCACGACGACCGCCACCGCCCCGGCCCGGGACCGCGTGCGGTCTCCGACCACGCATTCCCATCCGGCCGCGCGGCGCCACTACGGCCTACAACGCCAACGTCAACACGACGATGCGCGAGGGTTCCGCCCGGCCGGCACGTCTTCGTCGCCGGGATCCCGCACTTCGCCAGCGGACGAGTCGTCCCCGGGCTCCGTCGACACGATGCCACCCGCCAACCGCCATGGGTACGCGGAGTGGGACTTCTCCGGTGTGCCGGGACCCCGTCGCGTTCGGGCGCTTCCTCGACGCCACGGACTACCGGGTTTGGTCGCTCCGACGACTCCAAAGATCGGGAGCTACGACCCCACGCGGGAATGTTGCGCCGTCATCACCAACGACCCGCCCAACGCCGCCGGCGGCGGGCGGCGCCGGAGATGGGGAAGTCACGCCCGCCCCCAGGGATCGCCACGCGCCCGGCCGCGGGGCCAAGCGCGCCCGCCGGGGCCGACGTCGACGCACAACCGGCCCAAGCTCGCGAGCTCGAGGCCAAGCCGCGCGAGGAGTACACGGACGCGGCGATCGCTCCGCGCCTCGATGGCGGGGGGGGAGGCCTCCCGCGCGCGGCGAACGCACGCGGAGCCGGGCCGACAAGTCCGTGACCGCCTCAACCCCGTCCCCAACGTCGACAACGCGGATACTCCGCCGCGGGCGAGCCAAAAGCTCATCGCCGCCGCAACGTTGCTACGCGCCATGCCGGCACCCTCGACCCCCGAGGCTCGAGACATGCACCGCGAGGTGCAAACCCTCCTTGAGCAAGCGGCCGGCCCGGCGGGCCGAGAGCTCGGCCTCACGCATCCGCCAACAAGGGGGACGCGCGGGGGTGATGATCCCGCACCAGGAGGCGAACCCTCGGTGCACGTGGGTCAACTCCGCCGACCGAGGATGCACCCCGCCAAGGAGCGGCTCCTTGACACACGCAGGCGCCGGATGGAGACGCCCGCAACGTCATCAACGCCGTGCGCACCAGCAAGGCGGACGCGCGAGCGGCCAGGGGCTACCACCCTCGAAGGGGTGGACGCTACGACAGCCGGTGAGGATCGCTCCCCAACGCCGAGCCCCCCGGCACCCGTGTGTTCGGCGGGAGATCCGCACGGCGCCGTTCCCCTAGCGCTTCCGTCAGCCCTCGACGATCGTCAAGTACAACGGGGAGACGGACCCTCGTGTCTGGCTCAACGATTACCGCCTGGCTCCGTCGCCCGGGCGGGGCCACCAACGACGAAGTAATCATCCGCAACTTGCCCCCGCATCCGGGCGACGCGGCCCGACATGGCTCGAGCACTTGCCCGCCGCCCGCATCCATAACTCGGGACGATCTAGTCCACACCTTCGTGGGCAACTTCCCCGGGCACATACGTGCGCCCCCGGGAACTCCTCGGGATCCGCGCTCCCGCACGCGAAGCCGGCGAGTCGCCGCGGACTTCATACGGCGCTTCTCCAAGCGCCGCACGCAGCTCCCCGGCCGTGGCACAGCCCGAGATCGTGCACGCGTTCCTCGAGGGCACCACGTGCCGGACCTTGTGCGCGAGCCGGGACGCAGCCCCCGCCTACGGACTCGAACGAGCCGGCTCGACATTGCCACCGCCTTCGCCTCCGGAGAGGAGGCCGTGGGGGCAATCTTCGACGGCAAGAAAGGCAAGCGCTCCGAGGACACGCCCGCGGAGGGCAGCGGGTCCAAGGAGCCGCACCGCAACGACAAGCGGGGCAAGAAGGGGAAGAAGCCGCGCCGCGAGGCGCGCGAGCAGGGGGCGCAACGGCGGCAACGCCGAGGCCCTCGCTGTTGACCCGGCCCGACGGGGCCCTCGACCGGCTCCTCGAGGCCCGGGGGTGTTCGACGACATGATGAAGAAGCCATGCCCCTACCACAAGACCCCCGTGAATCACACTCTTGAGCAGTGCGACATGCTCAAGAAGTTCTATGGCCGTGCCGCCGCGAAGGAGGCAGAGGCCAAGAAGGATGGGGGCGATGGCGACGCGGGTGGTTTCCCCGCCGTCGAAAATGTGTTCCTCATCTTTGGGGGACCTACCGTCGACATGTCGACCCTAGCAGCCGCAAGAAGGAACGGCACGAAGTCCTCGCCGCAGAGGGCACCTCCGGCCTTTCTCAACCGGTCGAAGGATGCCATCACCTTTAGCCGGGATGATCACCCAAATCGCATCCCGAACCCGGACAAGACCACCGGTGGTCGATCCCATCATTGGGAACGCCCGGTTTTCGAAGGTCCTTATGGACGGAGGCAAGTAGCCTCAATATCCTCTTCGCGCATACATTGCGCCTAATGGGGATTGGGTCGGACCAGCCGCGGCCCAAGACGAAGCCGTTTCACGGCATCGCGCCCGGCAAGCGGTTCAACCCCTCGGGCGGATCGATCCGCCCGTCCGGTTTGGGACCCCCAAGAATTTCCGCAAGGAAACCCTCACCTTCGAGGTGGTGGGATTCAAAGGGGGCCTACCATGCCATCCTTGGGCGACCATGCTATGCCAAGTTCATGGCGGTTCCCAACTACACGTACCCGAAGATGAAGATGCCGGTCCAAACGGCGTCATCACCGTCGGGTCGTCGATCGAGCACGCATTCGACTACGACGTCGAGTGCGTGGAACATGCGAGGCACTAGCGCCGGATGAAGCGCTGGTGAACACACTGGAGAAGATGGTCAACGACGACCTCAGCTCCGCCGCCAAGCACGTCGGCACGTTCGAGGCCGCCGAGCAAACTAAAGGGGTCCCCCTCGACCCGTCGGCCCCCGAGGGCAAGGCATTGAGGGTCAGCTCGACCCTCGATCCTAAATAGGAAGCAGTGCTCGTCGACTTCCTCCGTGCCAACGCCAACGCCGAGGGAGGTCGCCGAGCACTCCCTTGATATCCTGCCTAATGCTCGCGCTGTGCAGCAGCGGCTGCGCCGCTTCGACGAGGAGCGGCGACAGGCGATCGGAGCGGAGCTGCGGAAGCTCCTCGAGGCCGGATTCATCAAGGAAGTGTTCCACCCTACGTGGCTAGCTAATCCTGTGCTTGTAAAAAAGAAAAATGGGAAGTGGAGGATGTGTATAGACTACACCGGCCTCAATAAAGCATGTCCAAAAGTCCCTTTTCCTTTGCCACGTATAGATCAAATCGTTGATTCAACGACGGTGTGAACTACTCGTTTCCTTGATGCCTATTCGGGATATCATCAAATAAAAATGAAGGAGTCCGACCAGCTCGCGACTTCGTTCATCACACCGTTCGGGACGTTCGTTACGTCACGATGCCTTTTGGCCTCGTAAACGCGGCGCAACATATCGGCGCCGCATGCAAGCACGTTTTTGGGGACCATATCGGGCGGACGGTCGAAGCTTACGTGGACGACATCGTCGTCAAGACCGAGAAGGCGACGACCCGGTTAGCGATCTTGGCATCGCGTTCGACCGCTCAAGGGCCAACGGGGTCAAGCTCAACCCCCGAAAAATGTGTCTTTGGAGTGCCGCGGGGCATGCTCCTAGGGTACATCGTCTCCCGGCCGGGGAATCGAGGCCAACCCCCGAAAAGGTCGCGGCCCTCGAGCGAATGGGTCCACTTCGGGACCTCAAAGGGGTGCGTAAAGTGTTGGGGTGCCTCGCCGCCTTGAGCCGCTTCGTCTCGAAGCTCGGTGAGAAGGGCCCGCCCTCTACCGGCCGCTCAAGAAGCACGAGCGCTTCTCCCGGACCGCCGAGGCCCGGAAGCGCTCGACAAGCCGAAGGCGTCTCCGACGCACGCCCCAATCCTTACGCCGCCGCGAGACGGCGAACCCCTCCAACTCTACGTGGCCGCAACCACCCGTGTGGTCGCCGCCGTGATCGTCGTAGAGCGCACGGGAGGAAGGGCATGCCTTGCCCGTGCAGGCCGGTCTACTACATCGGTGAGGTCCCGTCGGACACGAAGACGCGCTACCCCCCGTGTCCGAGAGCCGCCGTACGCGGTAGTCCTCGCGCGGCGCAAGCTCCGCCACTACTTCGAGGCCCACCCAGTTACGGTGGTCTCTTCCTTCCCGTTGGGAGAGATCATTCGCAACCCCGACGCGGCAGTGCACTTGCCGAGTGGTCCGTGGAGTTGATGGGCGAGACGCTCGCCTACGCTCCGCGCAAGGCCATCAAATCGCAAATCTTAGCCGATTTCGTCGCAGAGTGGACGGACACGCAGCTGCCACCCCCTCGCATCCAAGCGACGTCGGACTCGTTCTTCGACGGCTCGGTGATGAAGACAGAGTGGGCGCGGGCCTGCTCTTCGTGTCACCCCTTGGGGAGCACATGCGCTACGCAGTGCGCCTCCACTTCCCCGCGTCCAACAATATGGCGGAATACGAGGCCCTTCTCTCGCGGCCTCAAAATCGCCATTGAGTTGGGCATCAAGCGCCTCGACGTGCGAGGGGATTCGCGACTCGTGATCGATCAAGTCATGAAGAACGCGAGCCGCCACGACGACAAGATGGAGGCCTACCGTAAAGCCGTGCGGGCCCTCGAAGACAAATTCTACGGCATCGAGCTTAATCACGTACCCCGCCGTACAACGAGGAAGCGGACGAGCCGGCAAAAATAGCGTCCGGCGGATCACCGTTCCCCCGAACGTTTTTGCGCGCGACATCGCGCGCAGCCCTCGGTCACCTTCGAGCCCTACCCCTCGAGCGACGGCGGACCCTCGGGGGCTCCCTCGAATCCAGCGGGTGCGGAACCCATGGAAGAGGACCCCTCGAACAAGGCGTACGTGCTCTCCCTTCTCGAGGGGTACGACTCCCACGAGGTCGATGCGATGGAAATAGAGCCGGCCCCTATCCAAGCGGATTGGCGGGAAAAGTACACCGCCTGGATCGCTCGAGGGGAACTCCCCGAAGATCGGGCCGCAGCCAGGCGCATCGCCAGGATGGCCAAATCCTTCACCCTCGTCGACGGCGAGCTGTACAAGCGCGCGCGCGGGGCATCCTCCAGCGGTGCATACCCATTCCCGAGGGGCGCGAGCTCCTACGGGACATCCACGCGGGGATCTGTGGCCACCACGCCGCGCCACGCACCCTCGTTGGCAACGCGTTCCGCCAGGGCTTCTATTGGCCTACCGCGGTCGCGGACGCCAACGAAATCGTGCGCACTTGCGAAGGGTGCCGCTTCTACGCCCGCAAGACCAACTTGCCCGCTCACGCTCTGCAAACGATCCCCCGTAACATGGCCGTTCGCCGTGTGGGGGTTGGACATCGTCGGGCCCCCGCGGAAGGCGCCGGGGGCTTCACCCACCTGCTTGTCGCGATCGACAAGTTCTCCAAGTGGGTGGAGGTGCGCCCCATCACGAATTTGAGGGCTGAGCAGGCGGTCACGTTCTTCACCGACATCGTCTACCGCTTTGGAGTGCCAAACTCCATCATCACGGCACAACGGGTCCCGAGCTCACGGCCGAAGTTCTTGGAGTTCGCGACAAGTTCCACATCCGCGTGGATTGGGCAGCTGTGGCACACCCACAGACCAACGGCCAAGTGGAACGCGCCAACGGCATGATTCTACGGGGCCTCAAGCCCGAATTTTTGACCGACCTCAACAAATCGTCGAAAATGGCTCCAAGAACTACCAGCAGTCGTGTGGAGCCTAAGGACCACCCCAAGCAGAGCCACCGGGTTCACCCCGTTTTTCCTAGTTCATGGCGCGGAGGCCGTCCTCCCCACGGATCTGGAATACGGGTCGCCCAAGGTTCGAGGCTACAATGAGGATGCTAATCAGCGAGCCCGCGAGGACTCGCTGGATCAGCTAGATGAAGTACGCCTCGTGGCGTTGATGCACTCCGCAAGGTATCAACAGTCCTACGACGCTACCAAGCACGCAAGATACGTCGGAGGGATTTCAGCGAGGGGGACTTGGTCCTAAGGCTACGCCAAGACAACCGAGGGCGCCACAAGCTATCGCCCCCATGGGAGGGACCCTACGTCGTGGTGAAGGTGCTCAAACCGGCACGTACAAGCTGGCCAACGAGGACGGCGAAGAACTCACCAACGCTTGGAACATCCAACGCCTACGTCGCTTCTACCCTTAGCTAGGATTTCCAAGTATTTTCTTCGTTGTAAAAACGCACGGCCAACGCCCCGCTGGTGTCACCTATGTAAATACTCCAAGTCTAATAAAAGGGCAACTCGGCTTTCCCCTGAAACCCAAGTTACCCTCGGGGGCTACTGCGGGGGGGCACCCCCCCCCAAATAGTCCCATTTTTTCGCGCAAAAAACGTAACAACACGCGCTAAGTTTGTTTCCTACTTCAACCTCGAGCCATGATTCGAACAGGGCGTAGGCGGCACAGCGGAAGGAGCGTGCGAGCCAGAGACAGCCTACGCCGCGTGGCTATGGCCCGTCTCTCTCGCCTCCAACCCAGCGGGCCCTCTGCGAAAAACGAACTCCCCTAACTAGAATCTACTCAGGAAGAAGGAGAAACAAAAAGCGTAATGAGCAAACGATTTCATTTACAGCAACTGCCCACGTTCATGAAACGATTTGTTTATTTACAAAAGGCCACGAGACCAGAATTCTGATACACATAAACAAAAAACGGGCCTAGCGCCCAGATGCTTTCAGGCGGGTGGAGCGGCAGCATCGGCGGCGTCCGGGAAGAGGAATTCTTCAAAGGCCTCGGCGAGCGACCCGGCCACCTCGTCCTCGACGCCCTCGGGCACGATGTAGCCCTCCGCCACCGCCTCGAGGTTGACCTCGTAGTGGGATCGCACCACTCCGAGAGCCTTCTGCACGCCTAGGCGCAACGCCCGGCGCATCCGCTCCGTGACGTGGCCGCCGAGGGCGCGCAGCGGCCGGCCGCCGAGCCGCCGGCCCGGGCCTCGCCTTCCTCGACGACGCGGCAGTCACGAGGGCCGCGCTCACGCAGCCCTCCCCCCCGGCGCCTCCCCGCTCGCAGGAGTTGTAGGAAGCCCGGCAGGCTCCTCGGCCCGCCCGGCCAGCCGTGCCCCAAGGCAAGGCGCAAGCCCGGAATCAACAAGATGACAAGAAATCGAAAGGGGGAAACGAACCCTCTAAAGCAAGAACTAACAAGCAGGTCAAACAAAGAACTCACCCTCGACTTGTTTCCTCTCCGCATCGAGGTCGCGGCGCGCGGACTCGAGCGCCAACTCGAGGCGCCGGACGGCCTCACCCCTCGCCGGGCGGGGAGAGCCGCCTCCCCGGCCGGCGTTATTGATGCCGAGCGCGAGCGCCTCGTCCCTCAACCTTGGAGAATGCGGCGTTCCGCTCCTCCGGCCGACTTCTCCGCCGCCTCGCGAGCAACGCGTTCGCTCCCGCCGCCGTCCCGGCGTCGCCAAGCGGCAGCCTCGCTCCCGCCGGAGCCGCCCCTCGCCCCCCGGCGGGCGATGCGCTCCCCGCCGGAGCTCGCTCCTCGCCGGCGACGAGGGCCGCGGCCTTGGCGTCGAGGGCGGCCCTCGTGTCGTCGGCCTCTTTGGCGCGCCGCTCCAACCCGCGCACCCGCTCCTCGCCCGGCGCCGCCGAGCTCGCGCCCCCTCGAGCGACGAGCGAAGCTCCCGGGTTTCGGCGCGAGCGGTGGCTACCTCCGCCTCCCGCCTGGCGGCCGCGTCCGCGTCTTGTCCAGGTCCCTCGCGCGCGGTCCACGGCCGCCCTCGTCGCGATCGACGAGGGCCGCGCGGATCCGCTCGAGACTCGAGTGACGCGCCGTGTCCCCGCCTCGAGCTCTCGGGGAGCACGTCGCACCACGCCATCGCCCGCACACCAGCCCACCGTCCGGCGTCCCGAGAGCATCCGCAAGCGCGTCGAAAGCGCTGCATCGCTCCCGGAGCTGGCGGGCCTCGGCGTTCACCTGGTCGAACGTGTCGTACTTCTCATGGGCGCGGCGCTCGAGCTCCTGGCATCCACACATCGAATCTCGTAAGTGCCAAGGCTTGAATGCAGCACGCGAAAACGAAAAAGGAAGAGAGACGAGCAACCGTGGCTCACCTGGAAGACGATCCGAAGCCGGCCGCCGTGGGACCCGCAGCCGCCTCGTTCAACGCGCGGTTGAGCGTGGCGCCGTGGCTCCGAGCTCGCCCCGCAGCTCCCGCTCCCCCGTGCGGCGGCGAACGCAGGGGGATCCTTCACGGCCCCCCCACCCGGGCGGGGGCGGCCGGCGTGGGAGGACGAGGCCTCGGCCCCGTGCCCTCGACCCCCCACCGTCGGTGACCCTCGCGCCGCCTCACGAGGGCCCCCCTCCCCGGGGCTCGGGGGAGTTCGTGGGCCACCGGCCCACCGGTTCCACCCGGGCGGCGGGGAGTCATCCGAGAGCTCCACCACCTCCGCCCCCGGAGACCGCCGGCGGGCGGAGCCGCTTGCGCCGCCTCCGCCGGCACCTCCACCTCGCGCTTCCGCGGCCACGGGCGCCCGTTGTGGCGCCGTGGCCGCCGCCTCCCGCCGTGCCGCCGCATCCGGCGGCGCTCCCGCAAGCTGCGCCCGCTCCGCCTCCTCCGCAAAGGGGCCGCCACCGCAGCGGCACCTCCACAAGAACCACCGCCGCGCGCCCGCGCCTCCGTGGCGACCGGCGCCGGCCGCCCCCGCGACCTCCCTCGGCCGCGCCGCGGCGGGGCCGATCCGCCGGCCGGGGCCTCGAGGCCCCGCCCGGCCTTGCGAGCTCGTGCCCGCCGCCGCGCTTGTCCCCGGCGCGACCCCCTCGACGAGCGCCGCCGGTGGGGATCGACGCGTCCGTCCCTCGCACCTTGGCCGGTGCAAGAGGGAGGAACGGTTGGCACCGCCCCGCGCGTACACGAACGGAGGGTTAGAGCATCTAATCACCAACAAAACCAAACCAAACGAAGGAGGACAGGCTCCTTACCTCGCGGAGGAAAAGGCCCGCTTCCTTTTCCTCGAGGCCTCTCGCGGACGAGGCCGGCGCGGCGGCCGCGCCCGCCGCAGCCGCCTCCCGACGGCGCCGCCGCACGCACGGGCACGCCCGCCCCGTGCGCGGGTGCGCCCGATGCCGCACCCCCGAGGACGCCATCGCACGCGGGGGCACGCCGCCCCGCGCGCGCGCACGCCCCGCCGACGCGCCCCTTGACGATGACGCCGCGCGCGCGCACGCTCCCCGCGCGCGGGCACGCTTGACGCGCGTGCGTGCGCGTCCGCCGCGCGTGCCTCCGCGGCACGCGCCGGCACCCCCGCGCGCGCGTGCCGCCCCCGATGTCGAACGCCCGGCGGCGCACGCCGGCGCCCCGCCCCCAGCGAAGCCGCCCCCGACGCCGCGCGGGTTCCGGCGACGGGGCGCAGGCGCCACCCCCGTCCGAGGGGCCCTCCCCCCTCGGACTCTTCCTCCTCGTCCTCGCTCCGAGGACGAGGGCTCCCTCGATATCCGGGAGGAGAGCCCCGCCTCCTCGCGCCGCCGGCACTCCGCGGACCGTTGGTCGCGGCGCGCTGGCGCCGCCTCGCGTGCTCCCTCTTGCGCGCCGCTCGCTCCCCGCCGCTCCCCCGCGCCGCCCGCCGAGCGCGCGGGAGTCGGGGGTGGGTGGAACGGACTTGGCGATGTTGAACTCCACTAGCTGCGCACGAGAGCGACAATGGCGAATCAGGAAACGAAAGCAAGACCAAGAACTAAAATGAAATCAGGAACCCAACTCACCCGCGGGCCCGTGGGGAGCATCTCGATGTCCCACGGGGTCCGACCCGCAGGCGCCGGCGTCCGGGTGTCGACGGCGCTCCGCGCCCGGGTGAGCGCATACGGCCGCTCAAGGGGTGTCGGGAGCATCCGCGACCTCGCCAGATCGACGGGGTTGGCCGCCTCTGTCATCTCGAAGATGCAGAGTGGCCTCTGCATTAGAGGCACGACCCGCCGGTGGTGGAGGAAGGCGAGGACGCCCATCGCGTTCAGCCCGTGCTTCGCCAGCCATTGCAGGGCGGCGAGGACGGACTCTTGCCGCGCCCGATGCTGGGCCGTAGGCACCCCGTAGCCCCAGGAGTCCGGCCTCTTCTTGAACACCCGGCCGGTGTAGGGAGGGAGGCCGGGCTCGTCGTTGCGCAGGTAAAACCATCCCCGCTCCCAGCCGGCGTTGTTCGTCGTCATGGTGCAGGGGATGTAGAAATCCTTGAGCTGCCCCCGCAGGACATGCGACATCCCGCCGGAGCGCACCGCGCGGCGGGTCCTCGGCTCCGACGTGGGCTGCGTGATGAGCTCCCCGCGGAAGAGGTGTACCCAGAGCTCCCAATTGACTGGGATCCCCAGGTACCCTTCGCAGACGCCCACGAATGTGGCCGCCTGCGAGATCGCGTTGGGGGCGAAATTGTGCAGCTCCACTCCGTAGTGGTGGCACAACGCCCGCATGAAGGTGCTCGCCGGCGCGTTGAAGCCGCGCTCGTGGTAGCGGAGGAAGCTCACCACGTAGCCCTCCGGCGGGTTAGGCTCGTGGTGCGTCGCCGGCGGCACGATCCACTCCGCCGGGCGCCCTTCTTCGTTGGCCGACAGCTGGCCGGCGGCGACCGCCTCGCCAAGCGCGAGCCGGTCACCGTCGACTTCTCCCGGTGCGTACGGCTCCAGGATCCTGATGGGAAGCTGAGGAGGCGCCATGAGGGGGACGAAGGAATGCGAAGCCGGAGAACGAGGAGCGGAGGAAAAAAAGCTCTAACAGCGAGCCTGCGCGATGGCAAGAGCGAGGCGAAGGCGAAGGGACCCGAGGACCGAAAGTGGTAAGGTGCCAAGGTAAAAAACCGCCGTCCACTCCTCCCCGCAGTTTTATAGGCGACGGGCGAGCTCTCCGGAGCGGACGCCCCGCCAGCATTAACTGCAGGAATCTTTCCATCGCGTCGACGGGTGGGCCCCACCACGACCGCAGCCGGCTCTAACACCGCAGCGGGTCATCATTACGGCGAGACCGGCGCCGACCGAGGCAAAACCGTCACGTCCGCCGGCCACGCCGCCCACTACGCGCGCGCGCGCGGCCGCAACGCCTAAAAAGGCGCGCCCGCGCCGCAAAACCGCGGCCACGACCGCAAGGCAATTAAATGCCCGGTCCCTTGCCAAGCAAGGAGAGCCCTCGAGCGAGGCGAACCCCTCGGCTCGAAACAAAGGCGACCCTCGATGGGATGTCGGCGTGAGAAGGTCGCCCGGACCTCGCTCGATGTAGAGCAGCAACCGCGGCACCCATGCCACGTAGAACCCTCGAGCGGCATGACCCCCGACTCGAAACAAAGGCGACCCTCGATGGGATGTCAGCGTGAGAAGGTCGCCCGGGACCTGCTCGACGTAGAGTAGGCAACCGCGAGCACCCATGCCACGTAGAACCCTCGAGCGGCATGACCCTCAACTCGAGACAATGTCAACCCTCTAAAAGAAGGCACGCGCGTAAGAGGATCGCCCAGGTCACGCTTGAAATAGAGCGACACCGAAAGCACTCATACCGCGCCGTGCAGCCAACAAGCACCTCGAGGGCCGGCACGCCCGCACCCCCTCGACGGCCGCAAACGCGAAAAGACGGGGCCGTCCCATGCACGGCCCCGCACGGCCTTACCGATCGAGGTTCGAAGCCCGACCCTCGACGGGTTCGAACAGCGCCCCGCATCGCGCAGTTAGGGACGACGAGGGCACGCGCATTCGAGCCGTTCCTCGAGCCCGTCGGCTCGAGGGTGCCCCACATGTCGTGTTCGAGAGCCGCCGAGGGCGCCTAGCCGGGGGATCCCCCACCGAGGGAGAGCTTCCGCGCCCTCGGTCCCTAGCGAACGGGACCGAGCCCCACCTAGCAAACCCACGCAAGCGCTTCCATGGACGTGTCTCCGACCGCGCGGCCTACCCTTATCGAACGGGGCATGGACGTCCACTTGAACCACCCGCTAGCGCCTCGATGAGGAATCCGCGATTCGCGACCCGCTCGATGGGAGTCGTGGAAACCTCACCCTCCGTCCCGCGGAGGGACGGCGAGGGCGCGTTAAAAAACAAGTCGTCGGGCTCGACCCGATCGCCTCGAACGAGCCAAGGCTCGGGGCTTGACGCACGGCTACACCTCCTTGAAATTGCACCCGCCGGGAGACAAAGGACAGGGGAGCGTGCACCCCCGATGCCGCTGAAATACCGCCGATGCCGCTGGCATATGTGCCACGCCTTTCGACCAAATTGCTCGCGGTTAACCCCTGCGCAGAGAGCCCACACTCCCCGCAGGCTTCGGGGCTAGGACCCGCGGGTCCGGCCGACGCGGCCCCACGGAAAGCGTTCGCAAACAAGGAGGGAAGAACGTCCTATCGGAGGTTCCAGCATCTGCGAGAGCCTCAATGGCAAACCCGCAGATGCTCGGGGGCTACTGTCGGGGACCGCCCTAGGGGCCCCCTTAAACAATGGGGGAACCCTCACTTAAATCCCTGCGTCGAAGTACGCTAAGCCTAACCATGCAGGAAACTAACCATGCAGGACATGGCCCATGCGGCAGGACTCCGGAGGCCCACCAAGACGGCCCGTCTGGAAGACCCCTCGAGCAGGCTCCGCCTCGCCCGAGGGCACGCTCCTCCTCGAGCGGGCTCCGCCCCGTTCGAGGGGCAACCCCCTCCTCGAACGGACTCCGCCCCGTTCGAGGGGCGACCCTTCCCTCGAGCGGTCCCGCCCGCTCGAGGGCTCGCTCCCCCCCTCGAGCGGGCCTCGCCCTCGCTCGAGGGTCCGCTCCGCCCTCCGCCGGAGCCCGCCACGCTCACGGGCGCCCGCGCGCGTGCGCCGGCCCCGTACTTGGGCATTTAACGCCCCGACGCCGCAGACGGCGCCATCATGCGCCCGGGGCTCACACCCCGGTGCCGCCGCACCAACTCCCCAGGGAGGAGGCCATCCCCGCCACTGTGGGATGGACTGTGCGGTACGGCCGGTGTCAGTCCCGTGACACCGTGCGTCCACTACTGTACGGCTAACGCGCCCAACCCTCGAAAAGGGGCCGGGCGCACCCTCGACTCCACTTTCCCGTGACCACTGCAGGTTAGGTGAGGGGCGCTAGGCCGGTGGGTGGCCATCCCGGCCACTGTAACGGCGCGGCCGCCGTACCCACGCGTGCAGGCGCACGCCCGACACCGCAGCGCACGCCCGGCACCGCAAAGAACCGCTCCACCACCGCAAAGCTCATTGGGAAGGAACGCCGTTCTGCCCGCCCCTGTACCCCGTACCTGCCATCATCAGCACCTCCCTCGAAGCCTATCAGAGGACACCATCGCCATCTGCCGCCTCCTACCCTCGAACCGCCACTGTTCGGGTACGAGGTAGGCCATCACGGCCGGATCGCAGCGAAGATCGTCTGGACGGCCGCCCACTCTACACCATAGCGCGACGTGCTCCCTCACGTAGCTAGGCAGCGCGGCGTGCATGTAACTCGCCGCCCCCTTGGCCTATAAAAGGGGAGGCGAGCCCCCAGCCGCGGGGGAGACAGGTTCGGGGGAACGAGTTCAGTTGAACACAACACACCGTGCACTCACTCCCTCATCCTCCCACAACATCTTCAACCACTCTCACAGGGACTTGGAAGCCACGCTTCCTCTCCCGCCTTGCTTGTACTTGCCCCACTACAAGCACCCCCGGTGCCGAGCAATATAGTGCCACGAGCACACCACTGCTGGACGTACGGCCCCCTCGGCCGGAACCAGGATAAAACCTTGTGTCATTTGTTGCTTGGCATCGACCATTGAGGGATAGACCTAGGCGTTATCTACTGGTTAGTGTCGGGACCATATTCCGCACCGACAAGAACATCACAAACACCCACAAACACCTCATGTCATGTCAAAGCCACCGAGCCATGTGCCTACTTCTATATATGAGACTTCTCATTGGTAGGCATCATGCAACGGTTTAGCACCCAAAGCAAATTACATTTAGCACATATGACATGGGAGCACATTTTCCAAGCAATTTACATTTCATTTTCAGATTAATATTTGGTACATGAAATGTCTTTGCGACAAAAAGGAACTTATGCCCCTCCACAAGATAAAGCATGGGGGCTAAACATTCATGGTGGCAAATGAGCCTTTGGCCCCATATGATCAAAATAAGCTATCCAACCACAAATTAAGCATAGTCAAGCCACTAAAACATGTCAAGATCATATAAAGGCATCTACTCACAAGAGAGCATTCATATGACATTTTTCAAAAACATATCCATCAACCATGGATATAAACCAAGGTTATCAAGAGCTAAGCCAAACTAACCATATCATACCAAACAAGCTCACAAAGACATAAATATCATTCCATGGTGAACAATGTATATAGGATAAGCTTTCCTAACCAATGCATATGATACAAAATGCATGCAATCAAAGATACAAGGATGCCTGTACATCATGTTACATATGCCATGCCAAATGCAAGAAATGCAAAAAGAAAAGCTATACATATGCTACAAAGGAGCTCCTACACACCCAACTCAAGAAATCAAACACACACCAAGCTCCCCCCGCAAACGAGTGAAAGTTGCTTGATCTAGGGGTTTGGTGAAAATATCGGCTAGTTGGTCATGTGTGGGTACATGGATCAAAGCTGTCTTCCCTTTCTCTACATTGTCTCTCAGAGAATGATATCTCACTTCTATGTGCTTGGTTTTGGAATGGAGCACTGGGTTCTTTGCAACACCAATGGCACTGGTGCTGTCACATTGAAGTTGAACATGGGTATACTCCTCACCAAAGTCACTCATGGTGTATGTGATCCAAAGGAGCTGAGAGCAACAACTAGCTGCGGCAACGTACTTTGCCTCGGTAGTGGATTGAGCAACACTTGACTATTTGCGAGAAGATCAAGACACCAAAGAAGATCCCAAAAACTGGTAAGTCCCAGAAGTGGACTTCCTATCCAACCGACACCCGACAAAATCCGCATCTGAATATGCGCTTGACTGCTTTCCGATGCGAAGTCCTTGGAGACGCTTGAAAATGAGCGCACATACATACCGAGAATTGGATGTCCGGCCTCGTCGCCGTCAAGTAGAGGAGTGACCCGATCATGCTTCAGTACTCCTTATGGTCCACGTGTTCACCTTCCTCATCCGCATCAAGAGCTGTAGTCGTACTCATAGGCATCGCCATGGCCTCGGAATCCTCCATCTTAAACTTCCTCACAATGTCCTTGGTGTACTTACCTTGGTGCACAAATATTCCTTCCTTTGATTTCTTGATTTGTAACCCGAGGAAGAACTGCAACTCACCCATCATGCTCATCTCAAATTCCCTGCTCATATCATCTGCAAACCTTGCAACAAGATAGTTAGACAAGCCACCAAAGACAATATCATCTACGTACACCTGCACAATCAGGATATCTCTGCCCTGCCTGAGAAGAAACAAGGTCTGTTCGACCTTCCCCATCTCAAACCCTCTCTCAAAAAGGAACCCCTCAACCTACCATACCAAGCTCTAGGCGCCTGCTTCAACACATACATCGCCTTCCTCAACTTGTACACTTGGTGGGGGTACTGCTCACTCTCAAACCCCGGTGGTTGCCTCACATACACTTCTTCCTCCAACACACCGTTCAAGAAGGCACTCTTCACATCCATTTGGTGCAACTTGAACCCTTTAGCCACGGAAAAGGCTAGAAGGATCCTAATTTCCTCCAAACGAGCTACGAGAGCAAAGGTCTCCTCGTAGTCGATCCCCTCTTTCTGACTGAGCCCCTGAGCAACAAGCCTTGACTTGTTTCTCACAACCTCACCTTTCTCACCCTCTTTGTTCTTCCACACCCATTTTTGAGGACCAGGAGCATCCCGATGGTCGATGGATGACCGCTCCTCAGTGATGAGTGATTGACAACGGGTGTTGGACTGACTCTTGGCTTAGTGCGCAGGTGTACGCTGCGGCCTAGTTCGTGTTGTTACAGGTGAAGAACGAGCGCGAAAGGTCTTCAGCCTTGTGGGGCCTCCGGGAGATGGAGAGACAAGTAGGCTCGGTTCGAGGGACCCGGTGGACGGCGGGACTAGGTGCGGGCCACATGGTGGCGAGACGAGCAAGACGAAGTCGTGGACGATTGAGCCGGTGCACGGTGGCGGTTGAGTCAAGAAGCTTGGCGGGAGGCCGGGCCGAGCACGCGGGGTTTGGTGGTTTGCCCACAAAACCATCGGAGGACGGTTTCTTGGTTTGGGCCTCAAAACCAAGTCCGAAGGCCCAACGCGACAGAGACGGGACCGGGCGTGTCGGGAAGCTTCGAAGCGCAGGACACACGGCGGGATCGCATGGCTTGCGTCGGGAGGACGCGGGGTGTGGCGAAGGCGTGGCCATCCGATGGCAAGACCCACAGGCATTACATAAATGCCCCTGCATGGGTTGTATCACCGGTAGTTGAGTTAGGGGTAGTCGAGTCATTTACCACACCGGTGGGATCCATATATAAGCCATGAGTGTGTGTGGATGGCTTTCCCTCTCTGTGACTTAGGGTTTCATTTCCCCCCTCCATTTCTCTTTTTCCTAGACTATTTTCTTCTCCATTTCTTGTCTAGGCTAGCATGAGAGCTTCATGAGAGATTTGTTGAGAGGGATGGATGCTAGGGCGGCATGCTAGACCTTGTGAATCTTTCCTGGTTTGTATAGAAGATTCGGTGTTGTGAATTTCGTGGTCTTTTTCGTGCTTGTTTTTGGTACCTTTGTTCTTGGTGTGGTTCCGCGGATTTCACTACACCATGGCAAGCATTTCCCAACATTTTCTACAGTCAGCGAAGGCCACAATTGCCACCATATAAACCGCCGGCATAGGCTACGCCGACAATTTTAAAACAGTCGGGGTAGAAGCCGTCGGGAAAACCTTTGCCGACACTTATTTGCTTTGCCGACGGTTGATGTGTGGCTGTTGATCACACTTTTGCCGACACTTATTTGCTTTGCCGACAGATGTTTTTTGCCGACAGTAGACATTTCCCGATACTTTGCATGTTGGCCAATACATGTTCCTGCCCTGTTCCTGCATCGCATTGTATTTGTCTATCCTTGCAAATTAAGTGTCAGCAAAAGGGTGTACTGCATTTACGATATAATACAATATTAATAGTAAAAGAATCATTTTTGTACGTCTAAATAAATTCAAAATCTAATGCCATAAAGAAAAATATACAAGCTTCACACATTTTCCAAATCAATAATCAATTATAAGTTCGACACATGACCATTAAGCGTAAAGTCACAATATATTGGTTTAGATCCAACCTAACATAAGCATCTAATTTATTTCTCCCTAGTACAAAAGGTTACCATTACACAACACTTCTAATTGCTACCCAAAGGCTGTTTTGCCGCACAAAAGATGTGCCTCTCCAGCACACTTGTTACTGCACAAAAGATGTGCCTCTCCAACACACTTGTTACTGCACAAAAGGTGTGCCTCTCCAGCACACTGCACAAAAGTTGTCACTTCAAAATGCTTCAAACACCTTGTCGTCAATGCACCTAATGCAAAAAGAATCATCATTATTAGTCTCATGCCTAAATAGTCAGCACCACATGGTAAACCAAAATGACTCGACAAGTGGTAAATCATAAAAAAATTAGTTTCAATCATCAAAATTAGTTTCAATCATCAAACTAATGGAGTAGTACAAAAAATTAGTTTCAATCATCAAACTAACCAATATGGGCCAGCCTTGATGACATCGAGCTAGTTGATCCAGTTATTTATTCCTCAACATCAAAATACCATGCTATTTGGTCCCACGGCAGTCTCTTTCCTGAGCAACATTATGCACCTAAACTAAGCTAATTGTACCTGTGAATGAACCATAGAGAACCCTGGTGAATTCCTGTGAATGAACCATAGACAAACATGCATGGTGCTCATCATTCTATTTCTATCTGAACGATCATTCGCTCTCCAAATGGAAATGGTAAACTCCTGACTAATGACCAGACATAGCAGCACAAATGAGAAATGACAAGATATATAGTGTGTGAAAGGTTTAAAAAATATTACAGAAGATTTTCAGACTAGACTGGAACCAAAATAATTGCAGAATATCAACTCTTTGCTTGGACAGCAAGCACATTTCCATAAAAATCAGATTTCAGATTAAGAACCTTCAAGTCAGGATGTCCTTGTTGCAAAATCTATGTTTTCAACTGCCTTGATGACTTCTTATCATCCTTCATCTGTAGTAAATTATAGGTAATTAATCAATAGTAGCTGACCAAGGATACACTACAAATACAGAGATGTATAGGTGGTATTACCCTATCACGTGGCCATGCAATACATTTACCAACAGCTTGACCAATAGTCATCACCGCTCCATATGGGCGAGGCAATATAGCTTCTCTTGCAAACACATGAATGACTACAACTTCACTATACTGAACACCAAGGCGAGTACCCCCGACAACCGCACTTGGATTTGATGTTTGGACAGTTGCTTTGGCCACGGGGACATCATATGGTCTCACTACACTATATAAGATAACATCTCTTCCACCATAGAAAGTAGAATATATTTCAAAATTGAATTTAGGACATGTGTTTACACTGTAAGAGGGTAATTTAGATGGTTCAAAAATTATCTTTGCATGTTGCTCTTCCTCTGAACGGGCGACTCGCCTAGGCATAAACATGTCTTCATAATCAGTCAAATGCTCGTTTTCCATCTCATCACCAGCAAATGATTCCACATCATCTTCATCGTCGTTTGGTTCTTCATCAGCATGACTTGATCTGATCCTTGAGTTCTAAATAAAAGCACACAGTGAACTAATGTTTCAGTTCTAAATCAAAGTGCAAATAATGAACAATATTGCAGGGAAAAGAAAACTTCAACAAAGAAAAAGATGAACAATTACCACAAGTAATTCATTGTTAGATCCATGTGGAGTGCTGTTACGATTTTGAGATGGCACTTGATGTTGTAATTTCTCCAACATCTGCACTACTTGGTCTAGACGATTATCTAAAAGTGCAACTCTCTGGTCAACATGTCGGTGGGCTTCAATTTCCATTTGAAGTCTTGTAGATGTGTATTTTTTCGTCCCAGGCATTTTCAGGTCAGCTGGAGTTGGCCCCAGACCTACACAACGAACATATCCATTCTTCTCTGGTCCACAAACATGGAAAAAACATCCCCTTCCTGAATACTCTTCTCTTTCAGTTCAGGATGATTTGTAACTGCATCTTTAAGTTCATTCTGCAGCAACAGAAAGATAACAAAAATAATTATGGTTTCAGATCTGATTTCAGACTTATGTATTTTGTGTGTATCCATTTTGGAACAACTTACAATTGTGGTTTCAGATCCTTTTTGGGGCACACCATTCTTGTGTGTGTGTCCTCTGATGAACACTTCATCTCTACGTGGGGGGCGCCCAAGCTCCTTGGTCTAAATTATCATTTTACTTTTTGGTTAAGAAAGGTTCTAGGGATTAGATCACTATTTCAGCAAGGAAAACACTGTACATACCATTTCAGAAACCAGACGTGCATGACTCATACTCCCAGTCGTATGGTTTTGGGTCAGCTTTGAACGACTTGATTTCCCCCTTAGTGAACACTGTATATCATGAAGTGTTTCAGTGTTAATATTCAGAATGCATTGAGTAAATGACAATCAATGTGTAGCTTACATTTGCTTCCGGAGACCTCCAATGATCAATTAGCCACCTCCAATCAATATCGTGCACTCTCTCATCACACAAGGCGAGAAGTTCATCCTCTTCCATGTCATCATGGTACTTATTTTTAAACGCTTTCTTTAGCTCTGCTTTAAACTCCTTCCATTTTGTAGCCGCTGTTGCCATAAACCAACTGAAGACCCCTCGATCTATATCCCAATACAACTGTATAACACACATAGTTATAAACAAAAGTTCTTTACTACCATTCAATGCAAGGAAAAATATTGTTTTCCATGACCTACTGTGCTCAAACTCATCTGATAGGAACAAACAGCAATGGTCGATGCTATTTTCTGTCTAAAAAAAGAAACTACATTGGCCCCAACAAATTGGTCAAAGATGCCTATTCCCACAACACAAACAGGGTCGATGCTGTTCCTAATTCCATAGTGAAAAAATATCCAGCCATCACACAAAGGATTTAGTGATAACTTTCTCATCCAGACTAACATACTATCTGTTATCTAAAAAAAGAAACCACATTGGCCGGCCCCAACAGAGTGGTCAAAGAACTAGCCTACATAGGATTTCTGCAGCTATATAAGCACCTTATTGCAACAAAAAAAATCCATCTGTAGCAACACAATGGTCGACAGCTGTATAACACAAAAGTATCTCTCATTTTGAAAAAAAAACACACACATACACAATCAGTACCTGTGCATCTGTCCACAGCTTATATTTATGTCGTGCCTCAACCTTCCTCCAATCATCTGCTGCCAATGGGAAACCCTTGGTTCTAACAAGTGCTCCAATGAAGTTAGCAAATTCAGTGCTTGAATCTCCACATGGCTGACCATATTCATTGATTTCCACTTTCAGTTTAGGCTTATTTTGCCTTTCAAATATATTGGTCTTTTTGTAGGTCCTCTAACTTTCTTCTTTTCTTGCACAGGTAAAGCTGAAAAACAATCCGTCTAGTGTTCAAGTTCAGAAGTGGTGGAAAAATATTAAGTTGTAAACCAAAAATATACCTCCAACAGTTCTTCAAAGATTTGCATTCCCGACTGCGGATCATGTGCAGCAAAATTAGGTTCTTCAAGCATTTGCATTCCCAGCTCGTAGACCAACATGTGCTGCAATCAACCTTGTGCTTGACCGTACGTTACGCCCTATCACATCTTCACTTCCCACAACACGAGCATGATCAGCAACCTACAGTTATGCGCAATAGAGTCATGTGTTGTTGTATTGCTTTTAATATTCATTGCCAATTTTACTAGCTACTTGCTTTGATTAGATCAGATACCTTTTTCTTTTTCTTTATTGGTGAGTTAACTTCTTGTGATAGAGCTCGAAGATTTAACTCTTGAATCCTCTTCTCATTGGCCAAAATGTTAGCATTCCTCCGCATTTCATATTCAGTTTCCTTTTCTGGCTGCACCACGCCTTTTCTTTTTCTTCCCACCTCCACCATTGTTTATCCTGAAAAAATGATTGCAAATAAATCAGCAAATGATAGTTGATAGAAGCTAGGTTACAAAACACAAGAAGCATGCATGCACTGAAATTAGAAAATACTTATACAAACAGCACCACTGAAATTAGAAAATTACACACAATAAACAACACAAACTGAAATTAGAAGCATACTTACTTCCTCTTTTTTCATTCACAATAATCCCATCTATATCTGTCCTTACATGAACACCACTAAGAAAAAGATTAAGATCGACATTTGTATGCAGATCAGGCCTCCGGTGCTGTATCCCATTTCCTGCTGCTCTTTTTCATCATCTACTGCAGCCATATCATAAAGGTGACGTGGTTTCGATTCCACAACACTAGCCCAATCTTTATGGATACGGTCAGGAACATAGTAAACTTGCATAGCCTGAGATGGAAAAATAAAAGGTTCATCTAATAACCTTTCTCCAGTATTGAATAAATGCTTCAGATTAACAGATGTGATCCCAAACTGATCAGTTTTGACCCATCTTCCTTGTACACGGTTGTCAACCCAATCACACTTTAAAAGCACTATATTTCCTTTGTTGCGATAATTCAGCTCAATGATTTCTTTAATGACCCCATAATATATTTTGTTTTGCACTACAGGGTTCACATTTCCATCCTCAAAGCAAGAGGTCTGGGCAACTAGTGCTACTCCACTACTTTGGACAGGTCGGCCCACATCATAAGAATGTGTATGGAAATTGAATCCATTTATGGTATAGCTGCTATACATTGTAGCAATCATGAAAGGCTCATTGGCCAAAATTTGTATTTCTTCTGATACTTCTTCACCATTTTCAATCAACCCTTCCACCTGTAGATATATAATGTTACAGTTAATTAAACTACATTTTAATCTAAAAACATCAGTTTGGAGCACAAATAGTTGGTTGTGTTCTGGCTTACATGCTTTCTAAACCACTCATGAAACATTTCATGATGAATACGGTTGATTTCTCATTGATTTCGGTGACCAGCTGAGGACAGGTATTCAATATGCTTGCTGCAAATGTTTCATAAGTTGAACTTTTTGAAGAAGGTAAAGAATAAAAAGAGAAATTAAAAAACTAAATTAGTAGCCAGCTTACTTCAGGTATGGTTCAGTTTTGTCATAGTTAGACAACACATATCTATGTGCCTAAAGCCAAGTCTTGTAGTCTAATGATGTGGTGCACTTGCCACTCAAAGCTTTCCCATTACTTCTGAAGAATAGAGTGGTATTGGAAGATTCATTTTCAATTGGCTCACCATTTCTTGCTTGCCTAGTAAACCTAGTCTCACATCCATTTAAATATTGTGAACAAAATGTAAGACTCTCATCAAATTTATGACCCTCACAAATAGATCCCTCTGGATGACTTTTTGTGTGGACATAGCCTTTGCACCTCATCAAAAACCTAAGGAAAATATACTTCATTAATTTACCTCACTTAATATATTGGTAAACTAAATTGTATTGCTTTTACAAGGTAGTTTTTCAATGAATACCTCTCTACGGCCCACATGCTACGATACTGAACAGGACCCGCAATTCTTGCTTGAGTAGGAAGATGGACCATTAGATGCACCATCATATCAAAAAAGGCAGGTGGAAATATGGTCTCAAGAATACTTAGTGTCTCAGCTATTTCAACCTCTAGCTTTTACATATCTCTAACATGAAATACAGGTGAGTAGATCTGCTTGAAGAAATTTCTCACACGAATCAGCGCAGCAGTTATTTGTGTTGGCAATATGTTTCGTACAGCCAGTGGAAGTAAATCTTGTAACAAAACATGGTTGTCATGGCTCTTTAGTCCAATTATCTTTTTCTCATCAACTATCACATTACGGCTTATATCAGATGCATAACCATCGGGACTTCACTCCCTTTAATATTTGGCAAAACAACTTCTTCTCATCGGGACTCATATTGTATAGGGCTGGAGGTAAATAAAATCTGTCATCTACTTCAATGGGATGAAGGTTATTTCTAATGCCAAATTTCTGCATGTCCATGCGAGCATTCAAATTGTCTTTTGATTTACCATCAATCTCTAAAAGTATTTTAATAATGAAATCACACACGTTTTTTTCAATGTGCATAACATCAAAGTTATGTTGCAGCATCAAGTATTTCCAATATGGCAACTTGAACCAGATAGAACACCTTTTCCAAACAATTTTTGTTGAGTTGCCATCCCTTCGTGGCTGCTTGATTGGCTTCTTTGTAACGGGATCCTTCCCAAAAGTCCATTCTATATTTTCTGTTAGTTTAAAAATTTCTTCTCCACTAAGTGGTTTAGGTGCAGTCCTATCCTCTATAGTGCCATCAAATGAATCTGCATTAGACTTAAATATGTGATCAGCATCTAAGAACCTGCGATGGCCCATGTACACGTACTTGCCTCCCTTTTTCAATTGGACAACAGATATATGTGAGTGGCATTCAGGACAAGCAAGTTTGCCGGAGACGAACATGAAAGCAAATGGCCTAGTCCCGGTAGATCGGTGATGGTGCATAATATGGCAGCACGCTGCCGGAAGCATTCCCCCGTTGAAGCATCTACCGTACGTACACCATCAACAAACATATCTCTCATATCATCTATTAGCGGCTCAAGATAAACATCCATATCGTATGCAAACTGCCTTAGGGCCAGGAATTAACAAAGATAGGATGCGGTTAGTCTCGCTTCATACACTTCCAAGGTGGAACATTGTATGGAATCAAAATGACAAGCCATATGCTATAATTTAAATTCATTGTTCTATAAGGACTAAATCCATCTGCAGCTACGAGCAAGCCTCGGATTACGACTATCTTCACAAAACTCGGATATCTGGAATCAAAATCTTTCCAAAAAGGAGCATCTGCTGGATGCCTAAGCAAACCATCCTTTGTCGGTCCTTCATCGTGCCACCTTGCATCAGCTGTTGTTTTGGAGGACATAAAATATCTTTGCAGCCTTTTTTATTGGAAAATAACGAAGCACTTTGTTAGGAACTCGATGCACACGTTTCCCATTAGGGTTGGTGTTT
The DNA here is from genome assembly GCA_947561735.1 of Cenchrus americanus. Lineage (NCBI taxonomy): Eukaryota > Viridiplantae > Streptophyta > Magnoliopsida > Poales > Poaceae > Cenchrus > Cenchrus americanus. The sequence continues at coordinate 75,125,057 of OX387245.1, read as the reverse complement.
TCAGATTTCCATCTTAAAGTGTTACATCTTGGACACACATTTAAATCTTTATATTGTTCTTTCCAAAATAGGATGCAATCATTCACACATGCATGAATATTTGTGTACCCAAGACCAAGGTATTTTACTGTATTTTTGGCTGCATTGAAGTTTTTCAGAAGGGAAGAACCATCAGGCAAGACATCCTTAAGTAACTCTAGTAGCATGTCAAAACTTTTGTTACTCCATCCCCCGAGAAATTTGATATGAAGTAATCTAACCATGAAACGTAGCTTTGAGAAGTTTCTACAGCCTGGGTATAGTTCTTTACCGGCATCATCTACCAACTTGAAAAAAGTTTCCACATCCTCTTCCTGCTGCCCCTCATTTACCTCTAATTCCCCCATGGCATCTATACCCTTTGCTAAATCTTGAAGTAATGCAGTAATATCATCCTCTTCATTTGAACTCTCCACTTCTACACTATCATACTGCATGCTATTTTGGAAAACACTCGAACTTGGCTCCCCATGGTTCACCCATGTTAGGTAACCTTCTGCAAACCCATCACATATCAAGTGCTCACGAACAACATCCCTAACTCTCCAATATGAATTCTGACATATCTTGCAAGGACATAAGATCTTGTTTCCTTTAGCTGAATTACTAAAAGCAAACTCTAAAAACATGTTCACTCCTTTCATATATTCATTGGTTTGCCTACATATAGTCAATTATAGCATATTAGACCCAACACTAATACGAAACTTGTATCTAACACTATGTTACAATTTATTATATATACCTAGGTTGATTCATCCACCTTTTGTCCATGATGAGCCTTTAACCAAAACTAATTCCAATGGAACAATACACAAAACACAGGTATGCACCTACATGCCAGTCACAGGCTCAAGATCAGGAAGACACATTCAAACCACAAAACAATTTCATACCACAGTTCACACACAATGAATATTGCATCCGAAGAAAATAATCATAGTTCCTAGAGTAAAAGAATCCATACCAATTTCTGTTCAGTAATTGTTGTTGGCACAAGAACCTCCAATCAACCTTTCTCTACTTGAGTTTGAGGAGCGGAACAACCAGAAACCTTGTTTAACCAAATTTGTTCATGAATGAAATAGAAAATTAGTTAATTTGTCATGACATGTATGCACATACAACACTGCTCTGTGAGAAAAAAAATGTAAAGGTACTCTTGGCACAAGAAAACTTACTATAGCTTCAGATCAAAAAGAGCAAATTGTTCACAATTAGCAGTCAACTCCTTCAGCTCAAATCTCCTGAATTGTAGTTCTCTGCTGAAAAAATGCTAACAATGAACGAATATGTATAGTTGAGCCTAGGCAACTGATTTCCACACTCTTTTCCCTTGCCCTTGTGTAACAAATCCAAAGAAAAAAGAGTAATTACCTTACTAGCAGAGTAGCAGTGGCGCCCCCGAAGGTCTGCGCTGCCGGCGTCGCGCGGCCCCGCCTGCATGCGCCGACGCCCGGATGGCCGATGGGAGGCGGCGCTTGGTGGGCGGCGCTGGGGGGAGGGGCGTGTTGACGGTGAAAATCCGTCAACCTAGCCATGAGTTTACCTTCGGTGTTGGCATGTGTTTTATACCTTATCCATTGGTACTAACCCCCGTGGTATAACAAGTTCACGTGTGCATGTCAGTTTTGGAGTTTAATGTTTATGCAGGGTTTTAGCGTTGAAAGCAAGACTTTCAGGATAAGTTCATCAAGCACCTTATGACAAGACCTTGAAGCCCCGTACAAGTCATGCAATGAAGCAAACTTGACTCCAAGAAGCCAGGGACTTGATCCGAGAAGACGACAAACTCCGAGGACCTGACCAGAAAAGTGCTGAATCTTGCAAGACAAGGAGTTTGCCCAATTCGGAGAGAAACTGACGACATGGACCTACATGCAGAAGGAGGAAACATCCAGGAAGCAAGGGAACTGACGTAGAGCAAAGGAGGCCTCGGGCTGGGCCTGGATGGGCCCAGGCCGGCCGGCTCAAACCGGTCGGCTCAGGCCGGTCGGCCCAGCCCTGTCCAGGGCCCAGTGAGGCTCCCCTTTGCCCTAGCCGCCATTCAGACTATTTATAGCCCCCCGACCGAGAGCCACGGAGAAGACAATTCGTCATCAGCCGCCGAGGAGCAGAGAAGAGAGGGACACCATCTCGGAGAGGAGAGGGTCGAGCTAGTTGACTAGGGTTTCCCTAGCCAACGTGGGAACCTTGCACGGAAGACCACGTCGGAGTTACCGAAGCTAGAAGCAAGATCAAGGAAGGATCCCGGTGGTGATCTTGTGTATGTATCATTGTTATAGTTGAATTATCAAGTTGAATCTTTTCCTAGCGATCAAGTGTTTCCTCGAAGATTTCGTTTTTCGATCGGCTTTGCTTATTCCAATTCTGTTCTCGAGATAGATTACATAGGGTGTTCTTGTAGCCGCGGTGGCTAGAGGTACACGCCGGATCTTCCGAAAGAATCTCGACTTGTCTTTTGACTCGCCCTAGACTCCTTGCATGAGTAGGGATAAGTTGTGACAGAACGGGGGTTCCGAAAGGCGGATGTTTTCGGATTTGGACGGGAAACCACGATTTAAAGAAGCTTCTTATAAGATTCGATTTGCTACTTCTTCTCTTGCTTGGAACTTCAACAAAAGGCTTACCCCAATCTCTCTAGATCGGTTTATCTACCCAATCTTACTTTGTTATCTCCGGTCTTTAGTAGATTAGATAGTTTCGTGTCTTTTATCTAGATGCATTAGGGTTTTACCGAAGATTGAAGTTACTTGGCTTTACTAGATCAACTTTTGCGTCACACATTTGTTCCACGGATTCAATACCTTGGGTTCACCACTCGAGGGAAGAAGGGTCCCTTGACTACGACGGGAGACTTGTCTGCTTGCAAGTCATAAACGAAATTCGATAAAACTATTAACCGTCAACAAGCCCCTTTTTCTGGCGCCGTTGCCGGGGAACAAGTGATCAAGATTTGATTTTTTATTGCCTTTTCTTGCAATTTTCAGTTTTCTTTTTGTTTTTCTTTTTGCATCTACTAAACTTCGATCATCCTCAAAATACATCTAATCTAGTTTGTCTAACCCTAGTTTTTATAGATTTATTTTTACTTTCTAGTTTTTGCATATTTTGTTTATTGCTAACTCTAACAGGAGATGGACGGCTACCTCTCCAACAAACCCAATAATTTTGTGGATGATCCAGAAAAACTTTACAAGCTAAGGAGACGCGAAGAACATCAAGCTAAAAAGCTGGATTTTGTAGATTCAGAGTCGGAAGACAAAGGATCGCAGGAATCTCCGAAGAATTCACCACCTCAAAGTCCTTGGGAGAATCGACTTCCACCGATGGGTGACCAACCACCGCAAGAGCGCAAGATTGGGGAGCTATGCACCCCAGACATCATCGACCTACCAATCTTGAACCTTGAGGAGATCGGAAGACCGTTCGAGATTAAGACCTCAACAATCTGCATGGTGCAACATTCACCCTTCACCGGTAAAGAGGATCCGAACCTTCACCTCCAAGCATTCATTCAACTATGTCAGACTTTCAACATGGATGGGGTGACTCAAGATCAAATGAGGGCAAGGCTTTTTCCGTTCTCACTACTCGGGAAGGCTTTGCAATGGTTCCACTCTCAACCGGCGGAGACGGTGCAAAATTGGAACACGTTGATGAAGGCTTTCATGAAGGAATACTACTCGCCGGGTAAAACTCAAAGCTTGCGTAATAAGATTGCCACCTTTGTTCAATATCCTACGGAAACTATCTCGGAGGCATTCGAGCGCTTCAACGAGTACACCCGGGCAGTTCCACATCACAAGTTCCCGAAGGAAGACCTCGTGCAAAAGTTCTATCAAGGACTCACCATGGCGTCAAGGACGATCATCGATGCATCGGCGGGAGGATCTATCATCGAACTTACACCGACGGAAGCTTTCACTCTATTCAAGAAGGTCGCGGATAATGACACATGGGCGTCATCTAGACGCCTACATCCGGTTCAACCCACGGGGAACGTCAAAGGAGTCTTGCAATTGGAGAAGGAGAACATACTTGAAGGAAAGATCGACTCGCTCATGAGGAGGTTAGAGAAGATGGAGATGGAAACGAAAGAGGCTCAAGACTTGAAGGCCGCCGAAGCAAGGTCCACATGTGAAGAATGTGGAGAGTATGGCCATGTCCGCAAAGATTGTCTGGAGGAAGCCAAAACGCTCGACTACATGAGGAAGGGAGAATTGCCGAACTTCCGCTACGGGCAAGGTAGGCCTCAATTTAATGCAAGCTCATCTATTCCTAACGCGGTTCCACTTCGTATACAATTGAAGGAGTTCATGGATGAGCAAGCTAAGATCAACAAGGACACCGTCACCAAGTTCAAGACCATAGATAAGGTGTTGGAGAACATCGATAGCAAGGTGACAGAGGTCGAAAGTTCCAATCATCAAGTGCTCATCATGATGAAGATGCTCGAGACGCAAGTTGGACAACTTGCGGGGCGCCTCACTAATGATGAAGGGAAGCTTCCGGGACAACCCAAAAGTCCCAAATCGGCGAAGGCCATTCAAACACGTTCGGGGAAGGAGACCGAAGATCCGGAACGTTCCGCGGGAGCAAGGAAGCTTAAACCATCCACCGAGGTGGAAGGAGTTGCTAAAGAGAAGGTTACGGGGATCGTCACCGAAGAGCCCGAATTTGAGATGCCGGAGGAAGACACGAGGATACCACAACTCAAGCCACACTACTTCCGAGGTAAACTTGACAACCACTTTGAGAAGTTTGTGGAAGTTGTGCGTAGACTTAGCACCAACATGCCATTACTAGATGCCCTACAAGTACCTACATATTCTCGTTACTTTAAAGACATACTTGCAAATAAATATGAGATAGCAACACTTGGGGTAGATCATGTCAAGATGTCTGAGGAGTGTAGTGCCGCTATTGCTAATGGGCTAGAGAAGCAAAAGGACCCCGGGTGCCCTACTATTCTATGTTTGGTTGGTTCATTCAACTTCGAGAAGGTGTTATGCGACCTTGGAGCAAGTGTGAGCGTCATGCCGAGGGATGTGTTCGAGAAGCTACCCCTACCAATGGAGCCTACGGGTATATGTTTGGAGTTAGGAGATAACTCCATTCGCTATCCTGAGGACCATGTGTGGTTCGAGGACCGGTGGATGGTCGCTTCCCTGTGTGATGAGTGATTGACAACGTTGTGTGGACTGATTCTTGGCTAAGTATTGCAGGTGCAGGTTGCGGCTTGACTCGTGTTGGTGCAGATGAAGAACAGGCACGAAAGGTCGTCGCCGGTGAGGCCTCCAGGTGTGGAGAAGACAAGTAGGCTTCGTTCGAGGGACCCGGTGGCCAGTGGGGTCAAGTGCGGGCCTCATGGTGGCATGAACAACAAGATGAAGTCGTGGACGGTTTCTTGGTAGAGCCTCAAAACCAAGGTTGAGCTGGGACTACGTGGGATCCGAGTCATGAGTGGAGATTGGCGGAGGCTACACCGAGTTCGCGGGGTTTGCAGTGGTTCACCAGAAAACCACTGGGTTACTCGGTTGAGCCACAAAATCGAGGCTGAAGACTCGACGAGGAGGTGCGGCCACCCAGGCCGGTTCAACCGCCCAGGAGGGGCGGGCCGACCGCCCGGGGGCCGGCCGGATCTCCCGTGCCGGCCTAACCGCCCGGGGGGGGGGGGGGGGGGCGGTCCGACCGCCCCGGCCGCCGGCGCCGAGAAGCATCGAAGCGGAGGACACGCGTCGGGATCGCAAGGCTTGCGTCGAGGCTAAGCGAGTTGCGGTCGCCGGCATCCGTCCGATGGTGAAGACATGAAGACTTCCAAATCCGCCCTCGAGGGGCGTGTATCCCTAGTTATTAGTGAAGGGTAGTTTAGTCTTTTGGGTGCCTCCATATATACTCATTGAATGGGTGGATGGCAGCCAACTCTTGGAACCCTAGCTCATTTGTTTTTCCATTTTTGTTCTCCATTTTCCTTAGGATTTTAGAGGACTAGCTTGAGAGCTTCATGTGAGATCTAGAGAGAGGGATGGATGTTGGGGTGGCAAGCTAGACCTTGTACGAACCTTTCATGGCATGTATAGATGGTTCGGCGTTGTTCATCACGGTGGTTTTCCCGTCTCTTTTGTGTTGATTTTCGGAGCTCTTTGTTGGCGGTGTTTTGAGGACGATTTCTTGGGGTTTTTGGTGGGTGTCACGTATGAGGTTCTTGTGCCTCTTTGGCTGGTGACTTTGCCCCCAAATCTCCTTTGAATCGGACTCGATTTGGTGGTTTCTCAAGTTGGGCGAGTTCTTGACCTAGAGAAGCGATTTCTTCGATTCCTCTTGATTGTGAGCGTTTTGGGTCAATTCCTTTAAGGTAAAGGTTGCCCAAGAGGTAACCCAGCTATTCCCGAAGTTTTGCTGCAATCCGTGGAGTGATTCGGGAGATCGGGCGTGAGGAAGTTGAGGTTTGACCCGCAGGTTCGTTTTCTGGAAGGGGCGGTCTAACCGCCTGCAGGGGCGGTCTAACCGCCCTGGTTGTTTCCAGCTCGAAGTTTTGTTTTGCCGGATTTTCCTCTGTGAGTTTGTTTGCCTTGATCAGAGGAGTGTCTGGGTGAAATTTGGGGTCGTTCTCGTGCTGTTTGCTAGGTGTTCTTGGTTGGAGTTCGTTCCTGGGTATAGGAGGTTAGACCGCCCCCGGTAGCCGGTCTAACCGCCCCTAGGCCCCCGGGTGGAGTTTTGGTTTTCGGCAAGATTTTCCGGTAGCTAGCATGGCCTTGACCGAAGATCTTTGTTGGTGAAACCGGGGTGAGTTTTGGTGCTCGGAAGAGGCGTTTCGGAGGATTTCTTGGTTACCAGGTGGAGGCGGTCTAACCGCCCCCTATACCCGGTCTAACCGCCCCCCTCTGGTTAGCCGGCTCTCGAGTTGTTTCCGTTGTCGTTGCTGCGTGTGTGTTGTGGTTGCTGGTAGAGTTTGTTCCTAGGAACAGTAGCACTCCAGTGGCTACGTGGTTTTGGCAAACGAAAGGTAGAAGTGCGGAGCATGTGATTTCGGGGGTTCGACCGAACTAGTTCGTCTTGTCGGAGTTTCAATCTCCCTCGGGAAGAATTTTTATCGGCTCCCATTCACTCCCCCCCTCTCTGGTCGCCTAATCGGTCCTTCAAGTGGTATCAGAGCGGGTTCGGGTCTTTGTTGACTCTAACCAGTCTAAGATCCAAGGATGGCGTACCAGGAACGGGGTTCGGGTCCTCCACACTTCGATGGCATGAACTACCAGATGTGGAGTAAGCGGATGGGTGCGTTCCTCCGTGGAAAGGGTCAGATCCTTTGGGATGTCACAGTGGACACAAAGCTATGTCCGGCCGATGGACTTCCTCGCTCCGGATCGAGGGACAGATTCGACGCCAACAATAAGGCGGTTGACTACTTGTTTCGTGCTTTGTGTCAGCCTGAGTTCGATCGGGTGCACACCGAGCACTTGGCTTGTAGGATTTGGGCGGTGTTGAAGGAGGCTCATGTTGGGAACGCCCAGGTTCAGGCACGGATGTATGCGACCTACCGGAGAGAGTATGAGAACTTCACTCATCTCCCCGGTGAGTCCATCGATGCCTTGTTTTAGAGGTTCACGGTGGTTGTGAACAACATGAGGGCCAATGTGGACGTGCTCTCGTACGATGATCATGATAGAGCGTGTCGGTGCGGAATATGGTCCCGACACTAACCAGTAGATAGCGCCGTGGTCTATCCCTCAATGGTCGATGCCAAGTAACAAGTGACACAGAGATTTTATCGTGGTTCCGGCCGAGGGGGCCGTACGTCCAGCAGAGGCGCACTCGGGGCACTACATTACTCAGCACCGGGGGTGCTTGCAGTGGGGCTGATACAAGCAAGGCGGGAGAGGAAGCGTGGCTTCCAAGTCCCTAGAGGAGTGGCTGAAGATATTGTGGGAGAATGAGCACGTGGTGTTTTGTGTCTCGTGTGCTGTGTTTCTGTTCGTCTGTCTCTCCCCCCTCTCTCGGCTGGGGGCTCGCCCCCCCCCTTTTATAGATCAAGGGGGCGGCGGGTTACATGCGCGCCGCTCTATCTAGCTACGTGGGGGAGCACATCGTGCTACGCTGTAGAGTGGGCGGCTGTCCGGACAATCTTCGCAGCGATCTGGCCATGATGGCCTGTCTCGTACCCGAATAGTGGCGGTTCGAGGGTAGGAAGGCGGCAGATGGTGGTGGCGTCCTCTGATAGGCTTCGAGGGAGGTGCTGACGCTGGCTTGTACGGGGCACAGGAGTAGGTAGAACGGCGCCCCTTCCCGACGCGCTTCACAGTGTTGGAGTGGTTGCTACAGCACCCGACGTGCGCCTGCACGCGCGGGGGCGGTGACCATGCTGTTACAGTGGCCGGGATGGTGATCCACCGGCCTAGCGCCTCCACCTAATCCTGTAGGGTCACGGGAAAGTGGAATCGAGGGTGCGCCCGGCCCCCCTTCGAGGGTCTGGCGCGTTAGCCGTACTGTAGTGGGCGCGCGGTGTCACGGGACTGACACCGGCCGTACTGCACAGTCCCTCCCCACAGTGGTGGGGATGGGCTCCTCCCTGGGGAGTTGGTGAGGCGGCACCGGGGCGCGAGCCCCGGCGCATGATGGCGCCGCCCCGCCCGTGTCGGGCGTTAAATGCCCACGTACGGGGGCCGGCGCACGCGTGAGGGGCGCCCTCGAGCGTGGCGGACCCCGCCGAGGGCGGGACGTACCCTCGAGCGAGGCGGAACCCGCCCGAGGGGGGGGGGGGTGAGCCCTCGAGCGGGGCGGAGCCCGCTCGAGGGAAGTGTTGCCCCTCGAACGGGGCGGAGCCCGCCCGAGGGGGAGTGCGTCCTCGAGTGAGGCGGAGCCTGCTCGAGGGGACTTCTAAGAGGACCGCCTCGATGGGCCGTCGGGGTCCCTGCGGCGGGGGCCGTGTCCTGCGCGGTTAGGCACCTGCATGGTTAGGCTTAGCGTGCCTTGGTTTCGTTGCGGGTTTTAAGTGAGGATCTCCCCGTTGTTTAAGGGGACCCCTAGGGCTGTCCCCGACAGTAGCCCCCGAGCATCTGCGGGTTGGCCATTGAGGCTCCCGCAGATGCTGAAACCTACTGATGAGACGTTCTTCCCTCCTTGTTTTGCGGACGCTTTCCGTGGGGCCGCGTCAGCGGACCCGCGGGTCTAGCCCCCGAAGCCCTGCAGGAGCATGGATGCTCCTGCAGGGGTTAACCGTAAGAATTGGTCAGAGGGCGTGGCACATATTCCAACCGACATCGGCGGTGTCTCAGCCGGCTTCGGGGGTGCACGCGCTGCTGGCCCTGTCTCCGGTGGGTGCAATTTCAAGGAGGTGTAGCCGTGCGTGAAGCCCCCGAGCCTTGGCCCGTTCGAGGCGATCGGGTCGAGCTTTACGACTTGTTTTCTTACGCGCCCTCGCCGTCCCTCCGCGGGACGGAGGGTGAGGTTTCCGCAACCCCCATCGAGCGGGTCGCGGATTGCGGATTCCTCGTCGAGCTGCTAGCGGGTGGTTCAAGTGGACGCCCATGCCCCGTTCGATAAGGGTAGGCTGCGCGGTCCGGAGACACGTCCATGGAAGCGCTTGCGTGGGTTTGCTAGGTGGTGCTCGGTCCCGTTCGATGGGGACTGAGGGCGCGGAAGCTCTCTCTCGGTGGGATCCCCCTGCTAGCTGCCCTCGCTGGCTCTCGAACACGACATGTGGGGCACCCTCGAGCCAACAGGCTCGAGGAACGGCTCGAATGCGCGTGCCCTCGTCGTCCCTGACTCCGCGATCTGTGGCGCCTGTTCGAACCCGTCGAGGGTCAGGCTTCGAACCTCTGATCAGTAGGGCCGTGCGGGGCCGTGCCTGGACGGCCCCGTCTTTTTGCGTTTGCGGCCGTCGAGGGGTCTGGGCGAGCCAGCTCTCGAGGCGCTGGTTGGCAGCACAGCGCAGCATGGGTGCTTGCGGTGCCCGCTTTACTTCATGTAGGCCCTGGGCTACCCTCTCACGCGTGTGCCTTCTTTAGAGGGTTGATATTGTCTTGAGCCAAAGGCTCGCGCCGCTCGAGGGTTTTACGTGGCATGGGTCCCCGTGGTGCCCGCTTTACATCAAGCGGGCCCCGGGCGGCCTTCTCACGTCGATATCCCGTCGAGGGTTGTTTTTTGTCTGGAGCCAAGGGCTCGTGTCGCTCGAGGGTTTTACGTGGCATGGGTGCCCGCGGTGCCTGCTCTACGTCGAGCAGGTCCCGGGCGGCCTTCTCACGTCGATATCCCGTTGAGGGTTGTTTTTTGTCTGGAGCCAAGGGCTCGTGCCGCTCGAGGGTTTTACGTGGCATGGGTGCCCGCGGTGCCTGCTCTACGTCGAGCAGGTCCCGGGCGGCCTTCTCACGTCGATATCCCGTCGAGGGTTGTTTTTTGTCTGGAGCCAAGGGCTCGTGCCGCTCGAGGGTTTTACGTGGCATGGGTGCCCGCGGTGCCTGCTCTACGTCGAGCAGGTCCCGGGCGGCCTTCTCACGTCGATATCCCATCGAGGGTTGTTTTTGTTTCGAGCTAGGGGTTCGCCCCGCTCGAGGGTTCTCCTTGCTTGGCAAGGGACCCGGTCATTTAAATGCCTCGCGTCGTGGCCGCGGTTTTGCAGCCGCGGGCGCGCCTTTTTAGGCGCCGCGGCGCGCGCGCGCGTAGTGGGCGGCGTGGCGGCGGACATGACCGCTTCGCCTCGGTCCCTGCGGGTCTTCGCCGCGATGATGGCCCGCCTGTAGTGATGTGGCCGCTGCAGTCGTGGTGGGGCCCGCTCGTCGACGCGAAGGAAAGATTCCCTGCAGTTAATGCGAGCGGGGCATCCGCTCCGGAGAGCTCGCCCGTCGGCCTATAAATCTGCGGGGGGGAGGAGACAGCGGTTTTTTTTACCTTAACATCTCACCCTTTTCAGTCCCCTGCCCCTTCGTTTTCCTCTTGCCTTTGCCACCGTGCGGCATCGCTATTAGAGCCTTTCTTCCGTTCCTTGTCCTCCGCTCCTGCTTTTCTTTGCCTTCTTCATGGCGCCGCCTCAGCCTCCCCTCACGATCTTGGAGCCGTACGCTTGGGAGAGGTCGACGGTGACCAGGCTGGCCCTTGGCGAGCTGGTCGCCACCGGCCAGCTGGCGGCCAATGAAGACGGACGTCCGGCAGAGTGGATAGTGCCGCCGGCGGCGGACCGCGAGCCCAACCCGCCGGAGGGCTACGTGGTGAGCTTCGTCCGCTACCACGAGCGGGGCTTCAACGCGCCGGCGAGCACCTTCATGCGGGCGATGTGCCATCACTACGGGGTGGAGCTGCACAACTTCGCCCCCAACGCGATTTCGCAGGCGGCCACGTTCGTGGGCGTCTGCGAAGGGTACCTGGGGATCCCAGTCAACTGGGAGCTCTGGGTTCACCTTTTCCGTGCGGAGCTCTTCACGCAGCCCACGACGGAGCCAAGGACCCGCCGCGCGGTGCGAGCCGACGGATGTCACCCGCCCCCGCGGGGGCAATTCAAGGACATCTACATCCCCTGCACCATGATGACGAACAACGCCGGTTGGGAGCGGGGATGGTTCTACTTGCGCAATGCCGAGCCCTGCCTTCCCCCCTACACCGGTCGGGTGTTCAAGAAGAGGCCTGACTCTTGGGGCTACGGGGTGTCCACGCCCAAGATCGAGGCGGCAGGGAGTCGGTCCCGGCCGCCCGCGGCCGACCGGCGCCGCATGGGCTGAACGCGATGGGCGTCCTCGCCTTCCTCCACCACCGGCGGGTCGTGCCCTTGATGGAGAGGCCGCTCCGCATCTTCGAGATGACGAGGCGGCCAACCCCCGTCGACCGGCGAGGTCGCGGATGCTCCCGACGCCCCTCGAGTGGCCATATGCGCTTACCCGAGCGCGGAGCGCTGTCGATACCCGGGCGCCGATGCCTGCGGGCCGGACCCCATGGGACCTTGAGATGCTCCCCACGGGCCCGCTGGTGAGTTTGGTTCTTGATTTTGTTTTGGTTCTTGGTCTTGCTTTTGTTTCCTGACGCGTCTTTGATGCTCCTGTATGCACCGGTGAACTTCACCATTGCCAAGTCCGTTCCGCCCACCCCCCGACTCCCCGTGCGCTCGGCCGGGCGGCGCAACGGGCGGGAGCGAGGAGCGGGCGGCGCGCGAGGGAGGGAGCGCGCAAGGCGACATCAAGCGCGCCGCGACCGGCGGGCCGCGGAGGCCGGCGGCGCGAAGAGCCGGGGCTCTCCTCCCGGGGACCGAAGAGTACTCGTCCTCGGAGGAGGACGAAGAGGAAGAGGCCGAGGGGGAGGGCCCCTCCGACGGGTGGCGCCCGCGCCCCCGTCGCCGAACCAACGCCGGCGACAAGGGCGGCTTCGCCGGGGCGCGGCGCAACGGCGCCCGTCGCCGAGCAATCGACATCGAGGGCGGCGCGCGCCGCCGGAGGTGCCCGCGCGCGCCACGGAGGCGCGCGCGGCGAGCGCGCCCGTGCGCGCGCAGCAAGCGTGCCTACGCGCGGGGCGAGCGCACCCGTGCGCGGGGGCAGCGTCGTCGGGAGGCGCGACGGCGGGCGTGCCCGCACGCGGGCGAGCGTGCGGCGCGCGCGGCGGCGACTCGGGAGGCGCGGTGCCGCGCGTGACCGCGCGCACGGGCGGGCGCGCCCGCGCGCGCGGCGGCGCCGTCGGAGGCGCCCACGCGCCAGGGCGCGGCCAGGCCGCGCCCGGCCCCATCCGCTGAGGCCTCGAGGAAAAGGAAACGGGCCTTTTCTTCTTCGAGGTAAGGAGCCCGTCTTTTTTCGCTTGGTTTGATTTGTTGATGATCGGGTGCCCTAACCCTCTGTTCGTGCCTGCGCGGAGGTGGTGCCAACCGTTCCTCCCCTTGCACCAGCCAAGGTGCTGAGGACGGACGCATCGATCCCCCACCCGGCGGCGCTCGTCGAGGGCGTCGCGCCGGGGACAAGCACGGCGGCGGGCGCGAGCTCGCAAAGCCCGGCCGGGGCCTCGAGGCCCCGGCCGGCGGATCAGCCCACCGCGGCGCAGCCGCAGGTCGCCGGGGCGGCCGGCGCCGGCCGTCGCGGAGACACGGGCCGCGCGGCGGCGCCCGTGGTGGAAGTGCCGGGCACGGAGGCGGCCGCCATGGCGGCGCGGCCCGTGGCGCCGGCCGCGAGGAGGGGGGAGGGGGCGCGGACCGCGGGGGGCGCCGGTGGACGCGGCGGCACGGCCGGAGGCGGCGGCCGCGGCGCCGCGCCGGCCGCTGCGGCCGCGGTGGCGCAAGTGGAGGTGCCGGTGGAGGTGGCGCGAGCGGCCGCGCCCGCCGGCAACCGCGGCGGAGGTGGTGGAGGTCTCGGACGACTCCCCGCCGCCCGGGTGGGGATCGCTGGGCCGCTGGCCCACGAGTTCCCCCCGAGCCTCGGAGGGGGCCCTCGTGAGGCGGCACGAGGGTCACATGGTGGTGGGGGGCCGAGGACACGGTGCCGAGGCCTCGTCCTCCCGCGCCGGCCGCCCCGCCCAGGTGGAGGGGGCCGTCGAGGATCCCCCTGCGTTTGCCAACGCCAGGGGGGAGCAGGAGCTCTGGGGCGAGCTCCGGAGCCACGGCGCTACGCTCAACCGCGCGCTGAATGAGGCGCTGCGGGTCCATGGCGGCCCGGCATGGCTCGTCTTCCAGGTAAGCCGTGATTGCTCGTTTTCTTCCTTCTTTCGTTTGTGTATGTTGCCTTTGTGCTTCGGCACTTATGGGTTTTGATTCTGTGGTTGCCAGGAGCTCGAGCGTCGCGCCCACGACAAGTACGACGACTTCGACCGGGTGAACGCCGAGGTTCACCAGCTCCGGGAGCGGTGCAGCGCTTTCGACGCGCTCGCTGACGCCCTCAGGACGCCGGACGACCGGGCCGGCGTGCCGGGCCATGGCGTGGTGCGACGAGCTCCCGGGAGAACTCGAGGGCAGATGCGGCGCGCGCCGCTCGAGCCTCGAGCGGGTCCGCGCAACCCTCATCGACCGCGACGAGGCGCCGTGGCGGTGCGCGCTCGGATTTGGAGAAGACGCGGACGCCGGCCGCCAACCGGGAGGCGGAGGTGGCCAATGTCCGCCGCGAGGCCCGGAGAGCTCCGCACGTCGCTCGAGGGGGCATAGGCGCGCCAGCCGCCGGGGGCCGAGGAGCCGGCGCGCGGCCGGGAGCACGGGCCAAGGAGGCCGACGACTTGAAGGTCGCCCTCGACGCCAAGGCTGCGGCGCTCGCCATCGCCGAGGAGCGGCTTCGGCGGGAGCACACCGCCCGCCAAGGAGCCGAGGGGCGGCTCCAAGCATGAGCAAGCCGCCCTCGCCGACGCCCGACGGCGCCGGGAGCGAAGCGCGTCGGCCGGCGAGGCGGCGCTGAAGTCGCTGGAGGAGCGGAACACCGCGTTCTCCAAGGTCGAGGACGAGGCGCTCATGCTCAGCATCACCTACGCCAACCAAGAGCTGGCCCTCCGGGAACAAGGCGAGACTGTTAAGCGCCTCGAGCTGACGGTCGAGGCCGTGCGCCGTGACTTCGAGGCGGAGAGGAAGCAAGTCGAAGGTGAGCTGCCGCTTGACTTCTTGTTTGATTGGTTCTTCGTTAGAGGGCTCGCTTCCCCCTTTCTGATTTCCTTCTTGTCTTGTCGATTCCAGGCTTGCGCACCGCTCTGGGGCACGCAGCTGAGCGGGCCGAGGCGCTGCAGGCTTTGTACAACTCCTCCGAGCGGGAGCCGGGGAGGCCGCGTGAGGCGGCCCTCGTGACCCGTCGTGCCGTGGAGGAGGGCGAGGCTCGGCCGGCAGCTCGGCCGGCCGCCCGCCCGCGCGCCCTTGGCGGCCACGTCACCGAGCGGATGCGTCGGGCGCCGCACCCCGGGCGTCCCGTGAAGGCCCTCGGAGTGGTGCGATCCCACTACGAGGTCAACTTCGAGGCGCTGGCGGAAGGCTACATCGTTCCCGAGGGCGTCGAGGACGAGGTGGCCATGAAGCGTGTGGATGCGCTCGCCGCCGACGCCGCCGGGTCGCTTGCCGAGGCCTTCGAGGAGTTCCTCTTCCCTGACGCCGCTGACGCTGCAGCCTCTCCCGCCTGAAAGCAGTTGGGCGCCAGGCCCATTTTTTGTTCTTGAATTAGTATTCTGGCCTCGTGGCCTTTGTAAATAAGTACATTATCTCCACCGTAAACATTTGATGATGCGTAATGAAATTTTTGCTTATTGCGCCTTTTTGTTTCTCCTTCTTCCTGAGTAGATTTTACTTAAGGGAGTTCGATTTTCGCTGGGGGTTCGCTGGGTTGGAGGCGAGAGAGAAGGGCCATATCCACGCGGCGTAGGCTATCTCTGGCTCGCACGCTCCTCCCGCTGGGCGCCCGCGCCCTGTTCAAATCGTTGCTCGTAGTTGAAGTAGAAAACAAGCTTAGCGCGTGTGAGTTGTTTTTATTTTTGCGCAAAAAATGGGACCATTTTGGGGGGGTGCCCCCCGCAGTAGCCCCCGAGGGTAACTTGGGTTTCAGGGGAAAGCCGAGTTGCCCTTTTATTAGACTTGGAGCGTTTACATAGTTGTCACCAACTGGGGCGTTGGCCATGTGATTTTACAACAGAAAGCACTTGGAAGATCCTAGCTAAGGGTAGAAGCGACGTAGCTGTTGGATGTTCCAAGAGTTGGTGAGCTCTTCATCGTCCTCGTTGGCCAGCTTGTATGTGCCCGGTTTGAGTACCTTCACCACGACGTAGGGTCCCTCCCTCCCATGGGGGCGATAGCTTGTGGCGCCCTCGGTTGTCTTGGCGCAGCCTTAGGACCAAATCCCCTTCGCTGAAATCCCGCCGACGTATCTTGCGTGCTTGGTAGCGTCTTAGGGACTGTTGATACCTCGCGGAATGCATTAAGGCTACGAGGCGTGCCTCGTCCAGCTGGTCCAGCGAGTCCTCGCAGGCTCACTGGTTAGCATTCTCGTCGTAGCCTCGAACCCTGGGCGATCCGTATTCTAAGTCCGTGGGGAGGACGGCCTCCGCGCCATAGACTAGGAAAAACGGGGTGAGCCCGGTGGCTCTGCTCGGGGTAGTCCTTAGGCTCCACACAACCGCTGGTAGTTCTTGGAGCCATTTTCGCCCAGATTTGTTTAGCTGGTCGAAAATTCTGGGCTTGAGGCCCTGTAGGATCATGCCGTTGGCACGCTCCACTTGGCCGTTGGTCTGTGGGTGTGCCACAGCCGCCCAATCCACGCGGATGTGGAACTTGTCACAGAACTCCAAGAACTTCCGGCCTATGAACTGGGATCCATTGTTTGTGATGATGGAGTTTGGCACTCCAAAGCGGTAGACGATGTTGGTGAAGAATGTCACCGCCTGCTCAGCCCTTAGATTCGTGATGGGGCGCACCTCCACCCACTTGGAGAACTTGTCAATCGCGACTAGCAAGTGGGTGAAGCCCCCGGGCGCCTTTCGCAGGGGCCCGACGATATCCAGCCCCCACACGGCGAATGGCCATGTTACGGGGATTGTTTGCAGGGCATGGGCGGGCAAGTTGGACTTGCGGGTGTAGAACTGGCACCCTTCGCAGGTGCGCACGATCTCGTCGGCGTCCGCGACCGCAGTAGGCCAGTAAAAGCCCTGGCGGAATGCGTTGCCGACGAGGGTGCGGGGTGCGGCGTGGTGGCCACAGATCCCCGCGTGGATGTCCCGCAGGAGCTCGCGCCCCTCGGGAATGGGCACACACCGATGTAGGATGCCGGAGGCGGCGCGCTTGTACAGCTCGCCGTCGACGAGGGCAAAAGATTTGGCCATCCTGGCGACGCGCCTGGCCACGGCCCGGTCCGCGGGGAGTTCCCCTCGAGCGATCCAGGCGATGTATTTTTCGCGCCAGTCCTCTTAGGCAGGGGCCGGCTCGATGTCCATCGCGTCGGCCTCGTGGGAGCCATAAATCGAGGAGGGAGAGCACGTACGCCTCGTTCGAGGGGTCCTCATCCATGGGTTCCGCACCCGCTGGATTCGAGGGAGCCCCCGAGGGTCCGTCGTGACTCGAGGGGTAGGGCTCGAGAATGACCGTGGGTTGCGCGATGTCACGCGCGAAAACGTTCGGGGGAACGGTGATCCGCCCGGACGCAATCTTGGCCAGTTCGTCTGCCTCCTCATTGTACCGGCGGGGTACATGGTTAAGCTCGATGCCGTAGAACTTGTCTTCGAGGGCCCGCACTGTCGGGGACCGCCCTAGGGGTCCCCATAAACAATGGGGGAACCCTCACTTAAATCCCTACATCGAAACATGCTAAGCCTAACCATGCAGGAAACTAACCGTGCAGGACATGGCTCACGCTGCAGGACTCCGGAGGCCCACCAAGACGGCCCGTCTAGAAGACCCCTCGAGCAGGCTCCGCCTCGCTCGAGGGCACGCTCCTCCTCGAGCGGGCTCCGCCCCGTTCGAGGGGCAGCCCCCTCCTCGAACGGACTCCGCCCCGTTCGAGGGGCGACCCTTCCCTCGAGCGGTCCCGCCCCGCTCGAGGGCTCGCTCCCCCTCGAGCGAGTCCCGTCTCGCTCGAGGGTCCGCTCCGCCCTTGGGCGGGGCCCCGCCACGCTCACGGGCGCTCCGCACGCGTGCGCCGGCCCCGTACTTGGGCATTTAACGCCCGACGCCGCGGGACGGCGCCATCATGCGCCGGGGCTCACGCCCCGTGCCGCCGCACCAACTCCCCAGGGAGGAGCCCATCCCCGCCACTGTGGGATGGACTGTGCGGTACGGCCGGTGTCAGTCCCGTGACACCGCGCGCCCACTACGACGGCTAACGCGCCCGACCCTCGAAAGGGGGCCGGCGCACCCTCGATTTCACTTTCCCGTGACCCTACGGAGTTAGGTAGGGGCGCCAGGGCCGGTGGATGGCCATCCCGGCCACTGTAACGGTGCGGCTGCCGTACCGCCGCGTGCGGGCGCACGCCCGGCACCGCAGCGCACGCCCGAGCACCGCAAGAACCACTCCGCCGCCGCGGAGCGCATTGGGAAGGAACGCCGTTCGCCCGCTCCCCGTTCCCCGTACCGCCCATCATCGGCACCTCCCTCGAAGCCTATCGAGGATCCCATCACCATCCGCCGCCCCCTACCCCTCGAATCGCCACTGTTCGGGTACGGGGTAGGCCATCATGACCGGATCGCAGCGAAGATCGACCGGACGGCCGCCCACTCTACACCGTAGCGCGACGTGCTCCCTCACGTAGCTAGGCAGCGCGGCGTGCATGTAACTCGCCGCCCCCTTGGCCTATAAAAGGGGAGGCGAGCCCCCAGCCGCGGGAGGGGACAAGTGAAGAGAGGAACGAGTTCAGTTGAACACAACGCACCGTGCACTCACTCTCTTATTCTCCCACAACATCTTCAGCCACTCTCACAGGGACTTGGAAGCCACGCTTCCTCTCCCGCCTTGCTTGTACTTGCCCCACTACAAGCACCCCCGGTGCTGAGCAATATAGTGCCACGAGCACGCCCCTGCTGGACGTACGGCCCCCTTGGCCGAACCAGGATAAAACCTTGTGTCATTTGTTGCTTAGCATCGACCATTGAGGGATAGACCTAGGCGCTATCTACTGGTTAGTGTCGGGACCATATTCCGCACCGAGCGCTGGCGCCCACCGTGGGGCAAACGAGCGCCTAAGGTCATTTCGCCAACTCCCTCCATGGTGATCCGCACTGAGTACCGTGGTACCCGCTACAACATGGGTAGTTCGGATCCTCTCCCCGGCGGGGGTTCGAGATCCGCTTCGGGGACTTGAACTTCCGGGCCACGGGGAACGGCTATCTCATGCGCCTCACCAATCGTGAGGAGCTTCGCGCGCGCCGCGAGGCCGTGTCCGCTCTCGGTCTCCGCCGCACGCACGACACCGGCGCGGCGCCCGCAGCACGGATGCCGCGGGCCCGTCGACGCCGCGACGCCGTCGTCGCTGCGGGCTACGCTCGCGTCGGGCGCGCGGACCGACCGGCGGCGGCCGAGCGCGCCGCCGCCCAACGCGGTGCGCCCACCGTCACGACGACCGCCACCGCCCCAGCGGGACCGCGTGCGGTCTCCGGACCACGCATTCCCATCGGGCTGCATGGCGCCACTACGGCCTACAACGCCAACGTCAACACGACAATGCGCAGGGTTCCACCTGGTCGCCACGTTTTCGTCGCCAGGGACCCCGACACTTCAGCAGCGGACGAGTCGTCCCTGGGCTCCGTCGACACGATGCCACCCGCCAACCGCCATGGGTACGCGAGAGGGGACTTCTCCGGTGTGCCGGGACCCGGGCCGCGTTCGGGCGCTTCCTCGACGCCACGGACCACCGGTTTGGCCGCTCCGACGACTCCACGGACCGGGAGCTACGACCCCACGCGGGAATGTTGCGCCGTCATCACCAACGACCCGGCCAACGCCGCCGGTGCGGCGGGTGCCGGAGACGGGGAAGTCACGCCGCCCCCGGGATCGCCACGCGCCCGGCCGCGGGGCCAAGCGCTCTCCGCCGGGGCCGACGTCGACGCACACTGGCCCAAGCTCGCGAGCTCAAGGCCAAGCCGGCGCGGAGGAGTACCGGACGCGCGCGGGCCGCTCCGCGCCTCGATGGCAGGGGAGGCCTCCGCGCGCGGCGAACGCGCGCGGGAGCTGGGCCGACAAGTCTGTGACCGCCTTAACCCCATCCCCAATGTCGACAACGCGGATACTCCGCCACGGGCGAGCCAAAAGCTCATCGCCGCCGCGACGTTGCTACGCGCCATGCCGGCACCCTCGACCCCCGAGGCTCGAGATATGCACCGCGAGGTGCAGACCCTCCTTGAGCAAGCGGCCGTCCAGCAGGCCGAGAGCTCGGCCTCACGCATCCGCCAACAGGGGGACGCACGGGGTGATGATCCTGCACCAGGAGGCGAACCCTCGGTGCACGTGGGTCAACCTGCTGACCAGGGACGCACGCCGGCCAAGGAGCGGCTCCTTGACACGCGCAGGGCGCTGGATGGCGATGCCCGTAACGTCATCAACACCAGGCGCACCAGCAAGGCGGACGCACGAGCGGCCAGGGGCTACCACCCTCGAAGGGGTGGACGCTACGACAGCGGTGAGGACCGCTCCCCAACGCCGGAGCCCCCGGGCACCCGTGTGTTCAGCCGGGAGATCCGCGCGGCAGCGTTCCCCCAGCGCTTTCGTCAGCCCTCGACGATCGTCAAATACAACGGGGAGACGGACCCTCGTGTCTGGCTCAACGATTACCGCCCCGGCTCGTCACCGGGCGGGGCCACCAACGACGAAGTGATCATCCGCATCTTGCCCCCGCATTTGGGCGACGCGGCCCGACATGGCTCGAGCACCCGCCCGCCGCCCCATCCATAACCGGGACGATCTAGTCCACACCTTCGTGGGCAACTTCCGGGGCACATACGTGCGCCCGGAAACTCCTCGGGATCCGCGCTCCCCGCACGCGAGAAGCCGGCGAATCGCTACGGGACTTCATACGGCGCTTCTCCAAGCGCTGCACAGAGCTCCCCAGCGTGGCACAGTCCGAGATCGTGCACGCGTTCCTCGAGGGCACCACGTGCCGGGACCTTGTGCGCGAGCTGGGACGCAGCCCGCCCACGGACTCGAACGAGCTGTTCGACATTGCCACCCGCCTTCGCCTCCGGAGAGGAGGCCGTGGGGGCAATCTTCGACGGCAAGAAGGGCAAGCGCTCCGAGGACACGCCCGCGGAGGGCAGCGGGTCCAAGGAGCCGCGCCGCAACGACAAGCGGGGCAAGAAGGGGAAGAAGCCGCGCCGCGAGGCGCGCGAGCGGGGCGCAAC
Organism: Cenchrus americanus; assembly: GCA_947561735.1. Taxonomy (NCBI): domain Eukaryota; kingdom Viridiplantae; phylum Streptophyta; class Magnoliopsida; order Poales; family Poaceae; genus Cenchrus; species Cenchrus americanus. Next base: position 75,104,275 of record OX387245.1, on the reverse strand, counting down.
GGCGGCAACGCCGAGGCCCTCGCTGTTGACCCGGCCCGACGGGGCCCTCGACCGGCTCCTCGAGGCCCGGGGGTGTTCGACGACATGATGAAGAAGCCATGCCCCTACCACAAGACCCCCGTGAACCACACTCTTGAGCAGTGCGACATGCTCAAGAAGTTCTATGGCCGTGCCGCCGCGAAGGAGGCAGAGGCCAAGAAAGATGGGGGCGATGGCGACGCGGGTGGTTTCCCTGCTGTCGAAAATGTGTTCCTCATCTTTGGGGGACCTACTGTCGACATGTCGACCCGGCAACGCAAGAAGGAGCGGCACGAAGTCCTCGCCGCAGAGAGGGCACCTCCGGCCTTCCTCAACTGGTCGAAGGACGCCATCACCTTTAGCCGGGATGATCACCCAAACCGCATCCCGAACCCGGGCCAGTACCCGCTGGTGGTCGATCCCATCATTGGGAATGCCCGGTTTTCGAAGGTCCTTATGGACGGAGGCAGTAGCCTCAATATCCTCTTCGCGCATACATTGCGCCCGATGGGGATTGGGTCGGGACCGCCCGCGGCCCAAAGACGAAGCCGTTTCACGGCATCGCGCCCGACAGCGGTGTTCAACCCCTAGGGCGCATCGATCCGCCGGTCCGGTTTGGGACCCCCAAGAATTTCCGCAAGGAAACCCTCACCTTCGAGGTGGTGGGATTCAAAGGGGCCTACCATGCCATCCTTGGGCGACCATGCTATGCCAAGTTCATGGCGGTCCCCAACTACACGTACACGAAGATGAAGATGCCGGGTCCAAACGGCGTCATCACCGTCGGGTCGTCGATCGAGCACGCATTCGACCGCGACGTCGAGTGCGTGGAACATGCAGGCACTAGCGCCGGATGAAGCGCCGGTGAACACACCGGAGAAGATGGTCAACGACGACCTCGGCCCGCCGCCAAGCACGTCGGCACCTTCGAGGCCGCCGAGCAAACCAAAGGGGTCCCCCCTCGACCCGTCGGCCCCGAGGTCAAGGCATTGAGGGTCGCTCGACCCTCGATCCTAAATAGGAAGCGAGGCTCGTCGACTTCCTCCGCGCCAACGCCGACGTCTTCGCGTGGAGCCCCTCGGACATGCCGGCATCCCGAGGGAGGTCGCCGAGCACTCCCTTGATATCCTCGCCTAACGCCGCGCCGTGCGGCGGCCGGCCGCGCCGCTTCGACGAGGAGCGGCGACGGGCGATCGGAGCGGAGCCGCGGAAGCTCCTCGAGGCCGGATTCATCAAGGAAGTGTTCCACCCTACGTGGCTAGCTAATCCCGTGCTTGTAAAAAAGAAAAATGGGAAGTGGAGGATGTGTATAGACTACACCAGTCTCAATAAAGCATGTCCAAAAGTTCCTTTTCCTTTGCCACGCATAGATCAAATCGTTGATTCCACAGCCGGGTGTGAACTACTCTGTTTCCTTGATGCCTATTCGGGATATCACCAAATAAAAATGAAGGAGTCCGACCAGCTCGCGACTTCGTTCATCACACCGTTCGGGACGTTTTGTTACGTCACGATGCCTTTTGGCCTCAGAAACGCGGGCGCAACATATCAGCGCTGCATGCAGCACGTTTTTGGGGACCATATCGGGCGGACGGTCGAAGCTTACGTGGACGACATCGTCGTCAAGACCAGGAAGGCGGACGACCTGGTTAGCGATCTTGGCATCGCGTTCAGCTGCCTGCGGGCCAACGGGGTCAAGCTCAACCCCGAAAAATGTGTCTTTGGAGTGCCGCGGGGCATGCTCCTAGGGTACATCGTCTCCCAGCGGGGAATCGAGGCCAACCCTGAAAAGGTCGCGGCCCTCGAGCGAATGGGTCCAATTCGGGACCTCAAAGGGGTGCGAAGGTGTTGGGGTGCCTCGCCGCCTTAAGCCGCTTCATCTCGAGGCTCGGTGGAGAAGGGCCTCGCCCTCTACCGGCCGCTCAAGAAGCACGAGCGCTTCTCTTGGACCGCCGAGGCCCGGGAAGCGCTCGACAAGCCGAAGGCGTCTCGACGCACGCCCCAATCCTTACGCCGCCGCGAGACGGCGAACCCCTCCAACTCTACGTGGCCGCAACCACCCGGGTGGTCGGCGCCGTGATCGTCGTGGAGCGCACGGAGGAAGGGCATGCCTTGCCCGTGCGAGGCCGGTCTACTACATCGCCGAAGTCCCGTCGGACACGAAGACGCGCTACCCCCCCGTGTCCGTGGAAAGCCGTTGTACGCGGTAGTCCTCGCGCGGCGCAAGCTCCGCCACTACTTCGAGGCCCACCCGGCTACGGTGGTCTCTTCCTTCTCGCTAGGAGAGATCATTCGCAACCCCGACGCGGCGAGCGGAATTGCCAAGTGGTCCGTGGAGTTGATGGGCGAGACGCCGCCTACGCTCCGCGCAAGGCCATCAAATCGCAAATCTTAGCCGATTTCGTCGCCGAGTGGACGGACACGCACCGCCGCCCCCTCGCATTCAAGCGAGGCCGGACTCGTTCTTCGACGGCTCGGTGATGAAGACAGGAGCGGGCGCGGGCCTGCTCTTCGTGTCACCCCTCGGGGAGCACATGCGCTACGCAAGGCGCCCTCCACTTCCCCGCGTCCAACAATATGGCGGAATACGAGGCCCTTCTCTGCGGCCTCAAAATCGCCATTGAGTTGGGCATCAAGCGCCTCGACGTACGAGGGGACTCGCAGCTCGTGATCGATCAAGTCATGAAGAACGCGAGCTGCCACGACGACAAGATGGAGGCCTACTGTAAAGCCGTGCGGGCCCTCGAAGACAAGTTCTACGGCATCGAGCTTAATCATGTACCCCGCCGGTACAACGAGGAAGCAGACGAGCTGGCAAAAATAGCGTCCGGGCGGATCACCGTCCCCCCGAACGTTTTCGCGCGCAACATCGCGCAGCCCCCGGTCACCTTCGAGCCCTACCCCTCGAGCGACGGCGGACCCTCGGGGGCTCCCTCGAATCTAGCGGGTGCGGAACCCATGGAAGAGGACCCCTCGAACGAGGCGTACGTGCTCTCCCTTCTCGAGGGGTACGGCTCCCACGAGGTCGATGCGATGGATATAGAGCCGGCTCTCCGTCCAAGCGGATTGGCGGGGAAAAGTACACCGCCTGGATCGCTCGAGGGGAACTCCCCGCGGATCGGGCCGCAGCCAGGCGCATCGCCAGGATGGCCAAATCTTTCACCCTCGTCGACGGCGAGCTGTACAAGCGCGCCGCGTCAGGCATCCTCCAGCGGTGTATACCCATTCCCGAGGGGCGCGAACTCCTACGGGACATCCACGCGGGGATCTGTGGCCACCACGCCGCACCGCGCACCCTCGTTGGCAACGCGTTCCGCCAGGGCTTCTATTGGCCTACCGCGGTCGCGGATGCCAGCGAAATCGTACGCACCTGCGAAGGGTGCCAGTTCTACGCCCGCAAGACCAACTTGCCCGCTCACGCTCTGCAAACGATCCCCGTAACATGGCCGTTCGCCGTGTGGGGGTTGGACATCGTCGGGCCCCTGCGGAAGGCGCCCGGGGGCTTCACTCACCTGCTTGTCGCGATCGACAAGTTCTCCAAGTGGGTGGAGGTGCGCCCCATCACGAATTTGAGGGCTGAGCAGGCGGTCACGTTCTTCACCGACATCGTCTACCGCTTTGGAGTGCCAAACTCCATCATCACGTACAACGGGTCCCGCTTCACGGGCCGAAGTTCTTGGAGTTCTCGCGACAAGTTCCACATCCGCGTGGATTGGGCAGGCGTGGCACACCACGGACCAACGGCCAAGTGGAACGTGCCAACGGCATGATTCTACGGGGCCTCAAGCCCGAATTTTCGACCACTCAACAAATCCGGCCGAAAATTGCTCCAAGAACTACCGGCGGTCGTGTGGAGCCTAAGGACCACCCCAAGCGAGCCACCGGTTCACCCCCGTTTTTCCTAGTTCATGGCGCGGAGGCCATCCTCCCCACGGATCCGAATACGGGTCGCCCAAGGTTCGAGGCTACAACGAGGATGCTAACCGCCGAGCCCGCGAGGATTCGCCGGATCGGCTAGACGAAGTACGCCTCGTGGCGTTGATGCACTCCGCAAGGTATCAACGGTCCCTACGACGCTACCAAGCACGCAAGATACGTCGGAGGGATTTCGCCGAGGGGGACTTGGTCCTAAGGCTACGCCAAGACAACCGAGGGCGCCACAAGCTATCGCCCCCATGGGAGGGACCCTACGTCGTGGTGAAGGTGCTCAAACCGGGCACGTACAAGCTGGCCAACGAGGACGGCGAAGAACTCACCAACGCTTGGAACATCCAACAGCTACGTCGTTTCTACCCTTAGCTAGGATTTTCCAAGTATTTTCTGTTGTAAAAACGCATGGCCAACGCCCCAGTTGGTGTCACCTATGTAAATAGTCCAAGTCTAATAAAAGGGCAACTCGGCTTTCCCCTGAAACCCAAGTTACCCTCGGGGGGCTTACGGGGGGGGCACCCCCCTCCAAAATGGTCCCATTTTTCGCGCAAAAATAAAAAACGACTCACACGCGCTAAGTTTGTTTCATACTTCAACCTCGAGTCATGATTCGAACAGGCGCGGTGGCACAAGCGGAAGGAGCGTGCGAGCCGCAGACCGACCTACGCCGCGTGGCTATGGCCCGTCTCTCTCGCCTCCAACCCAGCGGGCCCCCTGCGAAAAACGAACTCCCCTAACTAGAATCTACTCAGGAAGAAGGAAAAACAAAAAGCGTAATAAACAAGCAACTTCATTTACAGCAACTGCCCATGTTCACAAGACAACTTGTTTATTTACAAAAGGCCACGAAGCTAGAATTCTGATAACGTAAACAAAAAATGGGCCTAGCGCCCTACTGCTTTCAGGCAGGAGGAGCAGCAGCATCGGCGGCGTCCGGGAAGAGGAATTCTTCGAAGGCCTCGGCGAGCGACCCGGCGGCGTCAGCAGCAAGCGCGTCCGCGCGCTCCATGGCCACCTCGTCCTCGACGCCCTCGGGCACGATGTAGCCCTCCGCCGCCGCCTCGAGGTTGACCTCGTAGTGGGATCGCACCACTCCTTGGGCCTTCCGGACGCCTAGGTGCAACGCCCGCCGCATCCGCTCCGTGACGTGGCCGCCGAGGGCGCGCAGCGGCCGGCCGCCGAGCCGCCGGCCCGGGCCTCGCCTTCCTCGACGACGCGGCGGGTCTCGAGGGCCGCGTCATGCGGCCCCCGCAGCCTCCCGCTCGCAGGAGTTGTAGGAAGCCTGCAGGGCCTCGGCCCGCCCAGCAGCGTGCCCCAAGGCAGTGCGCAAGCCTGGAATCAACAAGACGACAAGAAATCAGAAAGGGGGAAACGAACCCTCTAAAGCAAGAACCAACAAGCAGGGTCAAACAGTGACTCACCCTCGACTTGCTTCCTCTCCAGATCGAGGTCGCGGCGTGCGGACTCGAGCGCCAACTCGAGACGCTGGACGGTCTCGCCTTGCTCGCGGAGAGCCAGCTCCTGGTTGGCGTTGCTGATGCTGAGCGCGAGCGCATCATCCTCAACCTTGGAGAATGCGGCGTTCCGCTCCTCCCGGAGATTTCTCCGCCGCCTCGCGCGCGACGCGCTCCCCGCTCCGGCGCCGTCCCGGCGTCGCCAAGGGCGGCTCTGCTCCCGCCGGAGCCGCCCCTCGCCCCCGGCGGGCGATGCGCTCCCCGCCGGAGCCGCTCCTCGCGTGGCGACGAGGGCCGCGGCCTTGGCGTCGAGGGCGGCCCTCGGGTCGTCGACCTCCTTGGCGCGCCGCTCCAACCCGTGTGACCGCTCCTCGGCCCGGCGCGCCGCGCGCCGCGCCCCCCCTCGAGCGACGTGCGGAGCTCCCGGGTCTCGGCGCGAGCGGTGGCCACCTCCGCCTCCCGCTTGGCGGCCGCCGTCCGCGTCTTGTCCGGGTCCTCGCGCGCGTTCCACGGCCGCTTCATCGCGATCGACAAGGGGCCGCGCGGATCCGCTCGAGGCTCGAGCGACGCGCCGGTCCCCGCCGAGCTCTCGGGGAGCTCGTCGCACCACGCCATCGCCCGCACGCCAGCCCAACCGTCCGGGCGTCCTAAGAGCGTCCGCAAGCGCGTCGAAAGCGCTGCATCGCTCCCGGAGCTGGCGGGCCTCGGCGTTCACCCGGTCGAACGCGTCGTATTTGTCGTGGGCGCGACGCTCGAACTCCTGGCATCCACACATCAAATCTCATAAGTGTCAAGGCTTGAATGCAGCACACGAAGACGAAAAAGGAAGAGGGACGAGCAACCGTGGCTCACCTGGAAGACAAGCCAGGCCGGGCCGCCGTGGACTTGCAGCGCCTCGTTCAACGCACGGTTGAGCGTGGCACCGTGGCTCCGAAGCTCGCCCCCGGAGCTCCCGCTCCCCCCCCGGCGTCGGCAAACGCCGGGGATCACCGACGGCCCCCTCCACCCGGGTAGGGCGGCCGGCGTGGGAGGACGAGGGCCTCGGCGCCATGTACTCGCCCCCCACCACCATGTGACCCTCGCGCCGCCCTCACGAGGGCCCCCTCCCGGGGCTCGGGGAGTTCGTGGGGCCGCCCGGCCCACCGGTTCCACCCGTGCGGCGGGGAGTCATCCGAGAGCTCCACCACCTCCGCCCGGAGACCGCCGGCCGGGCGGAGCCGCTTGCACCGCCTCCGCCGGCACCTCCACCCGCGCCTCGCGCCCACGGCGCGCCGTTGTGGCGCCGTGGCCGCCGCCTCCGGCCGTGCCGCCGCATCCGCGGGCGCTCCCGCAAGTTGCGCCCGCTCCACCTCCTCCGCAATGGTCGCCACCGCGGGCCGCACCTCCCCCGTAGCCGCCGGCCGCGGCCCGTGCCTCCGGTGGCGGCCGGCGCCACCGCCCCCGCGACCTCGGCCGCGCCGCGGCGGCGATCCACCGTCCGGGGCCTCGAGGCCCCCGCCCGGGCCTTGCGAGCTAGTGCCCGCCGCCGCGCTTGTCCCCGGGCGCGACCCCCTCGACGAGCGCCGCCGGGTGGGGATCGACGCGTCCGTCCTCAGCACCTTGGCCGGTGCAAGAGGAGGAACGGTTGGCACCGCCCTGCGCAGACACGAACGGAGGGTTAGAGCATCTAATCACCAGCAAACCAAACCAAACGAAGGAGGACAGGCTCCTTACCTCGCGGAGGAAAAGGCCCGCTTCCTTTTCCTCGAGGCCTCTGCGGACGAGGCCGGCGCGGGCCGGCCGCGCCCGCCGCGCCGCCTCCCCGACGGCGCGCGCCGCACGCACGGGCACGCCCGCCCGTGCGCGGGCGCGCCCGATGCCGCACCCCCCGAGGACGCCACCGCGCGCGGGGGCACGCTCGCCCCGCGCGCGGGCACGCCCGCCGACGCGCCCCTTGACGATGACGCCGCGCGCGCGCGGCACGCTCCCCCCGCCGCGCGGGCACGCCTGACGCGCGTGTAGGCGCGTGCGCCGCGCGTGCCTCCGCGGCACGCGCCGCACCCCCGCGGCGCGTGCCGCCCCCGATGTCGAACGCCCGGCGGCGGACGCCGGTGCGCCCCCCTGCGAAGCCGCCCCCGACGCCGCGCGGGTTCCGGCGACGGGGGCGCAGGCGCCACCGTCCGAGGGGCCCTCCCCCTCGTACTCTTCCTCCTCGTCCCCGCTCCGAGGACGAGGGCTCCTCGATATCCGGGAGGAGAGCCCCGCCTCCTCGCGCCGCCGGCACTCCGCGACCGTTGGTCGCGCGCGCTTGGCGCCGCCTCGCGTGCTCCCTCTTGCGCGCCGCTCGCTCCTGCTGCTCCCACTGCGCCGCCCGGCCGAGCGCGCGGGAGTCGGGGGTGGGTGGAACGGACTTGGCGATGTTGAACTCCACCAGCTGCGCACGAGAGCGACAATGGCGAATCAGGAAACGAAAGCAAGACCAAGAACTAAAATGAAATCAGGAACCCAACTCACCCACGGGCCCGTGGGGAGCATCTCGATGTCCCACGGGGTCCGACCCGCAGGCGCCGGCGTCCGGGTGTCGACGGCGCTCCGCGCCCGGTGAGCGCACACGGCCGCTCGGGGCGTCGGGAGCATCCGCGACCTCGCCGCATCGACGGGGTTGGCCGCCTCTCGTCATCTCGAAGATGCGAGTGGCCTCCGCATCGAGGCACGACCCGCCGGTGGTGGAGGAAGGCGAGGACGCCCATCGCGTTCGGCCCGTGCTTCGCCGACCATTGCGGGGCGGCGAGGACGGACTCTTGCCGCGCCCGTGCCGGGCCGTAGGCACCCCGTAGCCCCGGGAGTCCGGCCTCTTCTTGAACACCCGGCCGGTGTAGGGAGGGGAGGCCGGGCTCGGCGTTGCGCAGGTAAAACCATCCCCGCTCCCGCCCCGGCGTTGTTCGTCGTCATGGTGCAGGGGATGTAGAAATCCTTGAGCTGCCCCCGTAGGGCAAGCGACATCCCGCCGGCGCGCACCGCGCGGCGGGTCCCTCGGCTCCGACGTGGGCGCGAGATGAGCTCCCCGCGGAATAGGTGAACCCGCGAGATCCCGCTGGATCGGGATCCCCGGGGAGCCTGTCTCGCGTACGCCCACGAACGTGGCCGCCCGCGAGATCGCGTTGGGGGCGAAGTTGTGCGGCTCCACCCCGTAGTAGTAGCACATCGCCCGCATGAAGGTGCTCGCCGGCGCGTTGAAGCCGCGCTCGTGGTAGCGGAGGAAGCTCACCACGTAGCCCTCCCGGCGGGTTGGGCTCGTGGTGCGTCGCCGGCGGCACGATCCACTCCGCCGGCGCCCTTCTTCGTTGGCCGACGGGCCGGCCGCCGGCGACCAGCTCGCCAAGGGCGAACCGGGTCACCGTCGACTTCTCCCAAGCATACGGCTCCAGGATCCTAACGGGAAGCTGAGGGGGCGCCATGAGGGGGGACGAACGAATGCGAAGGCGGAGGACAAGGAAACGGGAAAAGAGCTCTAACGGCGAGACCGCGCGGTGGCGAGAGCGAGGCGAAGGCGAAGGGACGGGGGACTGAAAGTGGTAAGGTGCCAAGGTAAAAAACCGCCGTCCACTCCTCCTCGCAGTTTTATAGGCCGACGGACGAGTTCTCCGGAGCGGACGCCCCGCCAGCATTAACTGCAGGAATCTTTCCATCGCGTCGACGGATGGGCCCCACCACGACCGCAGCGGCTCTAACACTGCAGGCGGGTCATCATTACGGCGAGGACCGGCCGCGACCGAGGCGAAACCGTCACGTCCGCCTGTCGCGCCGCCCACTACGCGCGCGCGCGGCCGCAACGCCTAAAAAGGCGCGCCCGCGCTGCAAAACCGCGGCCACGACCGCAAGGCAATTAAATGCCCGGGTCCCTTGCCAAGCAAGGAGAGCCCTCGAGCGAGGCGAACCCTCGGCTCGAAACAAAGGCGACCCTCGATGGGATATCCGCGTGAGAAGGTCGCCCGGGACCTGCTCGACGTAGAGCAGGCAACCGCGGGCACCCATGCCACGTAGAGCCCTCGAGCGGCATGACCCTCGGTTTGAAACAGAGGCGACCCTCGATGGGATATCAGCGTGAGAAGGTCGCCCGGGACTTGCTCGATGTAGAGCAGACCACCGCGGGCACCCATGCCACGTGAAGCCCTCGAGCGGCATGACCCTCCGGCTCGAGACAATGTCAACCCTCTAAAAGAAGGCACGCGCGTAAGAGGATCGCCCAGGTCACGCTTGAAATAGAGCGGCACCGAAAGCACTCATGCCGCGCCGTGCCACCAACCCGCACCTCGAGGGCCGGCACGCCCGCACCCCCCTCGACGGCCGCAAACGTGAAAAGACGGGGCTGGCCAAGGCACGGCCCCGCACGGCCTTACGATCGAGGTTCGAAGCCCGACCCTCGACGGGTTCGAACAGCGCCTCGATCACGAGTTAGGGACGACGAGGGCACGCGCATTCGAGCCGTTCCTCGAGCCCGTCGGCTCGAGGGTGCCCCACATGTCGTGTTCGAGAGCCGAGGGCGGCGGCCTAGCCTGGGGGATCCCACCGAGGGAGAGCTTCCGCGCCCTCGGTCCCTAGCGAACGGGACCGAGCCCCACCTAGCAAACCCACGCAAGCGCTTCCATGGACGTGTCTCCGACCGCGCAGCCTACCCTTATCGAACGGGGCATGGACGTCCGCTTGAACCACCCGCTAGCGCCTCGACGAGGAATCCGCGATTCGCGACCCGCTCGATGGGAGTCGTGGAGACCTCACCCTCCGTCCCGCGGAGGGACGGCGAGGGCGCGTTAAAAAACAAGTCGTCGGGCTCGACCCGATCGCCTCGAACGGGCCAAGGCTCGGGGGCTTGACGCACGGCTACACCTCCTTGAAATTGCACCCGCGGAGAGCAAAGGTGGGGGAGCGTGCACCCCCGGCCGGCCGAAACACCGCCGATGCCGGTTGGCATATGTGCCACGCCTTTCGACCAAAGTTCTCGCGGTTAACCCCCCGCAGGAGAACCCACACTCTGCCGCAGGCTTCGGGGGGCTGGGCCCGCGGGTCCGCCGACGCGGCCCCACGGAAAGCGTTCGCAAACAAGGAGGGAAGAACGTCCTATCAGTAGGTTCCAGCATCTGCGGGAGCCTCAATGGCAAACCCGCAGATGCTCGGGGGCTACTGTCGGGGACCGCCCTAGGGGTCCCCATAAACAATGGGGGAACCCTCACTTAAATCCCTACATCGAAACATGCTAAGCCTAACCATGCAGGAAACTAACCGTGCAGGACATGGCTCACGCTGCAGGACTCCGGAGGCCCACCAAGACGGCCCGTCTAGAAGACCCCTCGAGCAAGCCCGCCCTCGCTCGAGGGCACGCTCCTCCTCGAGCGGGCTCGCCCCCGTTCGAGGGGCGCCCCCCCTCCTCGAACGGACTCCGCCCCGTTCGAGGGGCGACCCTTCCCTCGAGCGGTCCCGCCCCGCTCGAGGGCTCGCTCCCCCCTCGAGCGAGTCCCGTCTCGCTCGAGGGTCCGCTCCGCCCTTGGGCGGGGCCCGCCACGCTCACGGGCGCTCCGCACGCGTGCGCCGGCCCCCGTACTTGGGCATTTAACGCCCCGACGCCGCGGACGGCGCCATCATGCGCCCGGGGCTCACGCCCCGGTGCCGCCGCACCAACTCCCCAGGGAGGAGCCCATCCCCGCCACTGTGGGATGGACTGTGCGGTACGGCCGGCGTCGGCCCCGTGACACCGCGCGCCCACTACGCGCACGGCTAACGCGCCCGCCCTCGAAAGGGGGCCGGGCGCACCCTCGATTTCACTTTCCCGTGACCCTACAGGTTAGGTAGGGGGCGCCAGGCCGGTGGATGGCCATCCCGGCCACTGTAACGCGTGCGGCCGCCGTACCGCCGCGTGCGGCGCACGCCCGCACCGCGAGGGCGCACGCCCGAGCACTACAAGAACCACTCCGCCGCCGCGGAGCGCATTGGGGAAGGAACGCCGTTCGCCCGCTCCCTTGTTCCCCCCGTACCGCCCATCATCGGCACCTCCCCCTCGAAGCCTATCGAGGATCCCATCACCATCCGCCGCCCCCTACCCTCGAATCGCCACCTTGTTCGGCACGGGTAGGCCATCATGACCGGATCGCAGCGGAGATCGTCCGGACGGCCGCCCACTCTACACCGTAGCGCGACGTGCTCCCTCACGTAGCTAGGCAGCGCGGCGTGCATGTAACTCGCCGCCCCCTTGGCCTATAAAAGGGGAGGCGAGCCCCCAGCCGCGGGGGACAAGGGGACGGGTGGAGAGGAGCGAGTTCAGTTGAACACAACGCACCGTGCACTCACTCTCTTATTCTCCCACAACATCTTCAGCCACTCTCACAGGGACTTGGAGGCCACGCTTCCTCTCCCGCCTCGCTTGTGCTTGCCCCACTACAAGCACCCCGTCAGCCGAGCAATATAGTGCCACGAGCACGCCCCTGCTGGACGTACGGCCCCCTTGGCCGGAACCAGGATAAAACCTTGTGTCATTTGTTGCTTAGCATCGACCATTGAGGGATAGACCTAGGCGCTATCTACTGGTTAGTGTCGGGACCATATTCCGCACTGACACGCACGGCTTTGCAGTAGGCCTCCATCTTGTCGTCATGGCAGCTCGCGTTCTTCATGACCTGATCAATCACGAGCTGCGAGTCCCCCCGCACATCGAGGCGCTTGACGCCCAACTCAATGGCGGTCTTGAGGCCGCAGAGAAGGGCCTCGTATTCTGCCATGTTGTTGGACGTGGGGAAGTGGAGGCGCACTGCGTAGCGCATGTGTTCCCCGAGGGGCGACACGAAGAGCAGGCCCGCGCCTGCTCCCGTTTTCATCACTGAGCCGTCGAAGAACAGAGTCCAGCACTCTGCTTGGATTTGTGGGGGTGGCAGCTGCGTGTCCGTCCACTCGCCGACGAAATCCGCCGAGATTTGCGATTTGATGGCCTTGCGCGGGGCGTAGGCGAGCATCTCGCCCATCGCCTCCACGGACCACTTGGCAATCCCCGCTCGCGGCGTCGGGGTTGCGGATGATTTCTCCTAGCGGAAAGGAGGAAACCACCGTGACCGGGTGGGCCTCGAAGTAGTGGCGGAGCTTGCGCCGCGCAAGGACTACCGCGTACAGCAACTTCACGGACTCCGGGGGGTAGCGCGTCTTCGTGTCTGACAGGACCTCGCTGATGTAATAGACCGGCCTCTGTACAGGCAAGGCGTGCCCTTCCTCCGTGCGCTCCACGACGATCACGGCGGCCGACCACCCGGGGTGGTTGCGGCCACGTAGAGCTGCAGGGGGCTCGCCATCTCGTGGCGGCGTGAGGATCGGGGCGTGCGTTAGAGACGCCCTTCGCTTGTCGAGCGCGTCCCGGGCCTCGGCGGTCCAAGAGAAGCGCTCGTGCTTCTTAAGCAGCGATAGAGGGGCGAGCCCTTCTCACCGAGCCGCGAGATGAAGCGGCTTAAGGCGGCGAGGCACCCCAACACCTTCTGCACCCCTTTGAGGTCCCGGATCGGACCCATTCGCTCGAGGGCCGCGACCTTTTCAGGATTGGCCTCGATTCCCCGCTGGGAGACAATGTATCCTAGGAGCATGCCTCGCGGCACTCCAAAGACGCATTTTTCAGGGTTTAGCTTGACCCCGTTGGCCCGCAGGCAGTTGAACGCGACGCCAAGGTCGCCAACCAGGTCGTCCGCCTTCCTGGTCTTCACGACGATGTCGTCTACGTATGCTTCGACCGTCCGTCCGATGTGATCCCCAAAAACATGCTGCATGCAACGCTGATATGTTGCGTCCGCATTTCTGAGGCCAAACAGCATCGTGACGTAGCAGAACGTCCCGAACGGTGTCATGAACGAAGTCGCGAGCTGGTCGGACTCCTTCATTTTTATTTGGTGGTACCCGGAGTAAGCATCAAGGAAGCAAAGCAATTCACACCCAGCCGTTGAATCAACGATCTGATCAATGCGTGGCAGAGGAAAAGGAACTTTAGGACATGCTTTATTAAGACTAGTGTAGTCTATACACATCCGCCACTTCCCATTCTTTTTCTTTACAAGCACGGGGTTTGCTAGCCACGTTGGGTGGAACACCTCCTTGATGAATCCGGCCTCGAGAAGCTTCCGCAGCTCCGCTCCGATTGCCCGCCGCCGTTCCTCGTCGAAGCGGCGCAGCCGTTGCTGCACGGCGCGGGCGTTTGGCAGGATGTTAAGGGAGTGCTCGGCGACTTCCCTCGGGATGCCTGGCATATCCGAGGGGCTCCACGCGAAAATGTCGGCGTTGGCGCGGAGGAAGTCGACGAGCACCACCTCCTATTTGGGGTCGAGGGTGGAGCTGACCCTCAACGCCTTGCCCTCGGGGGCTGAAGGGTCGAGGGGGACCCCCTTGGTCTGCTCCGCGGCCTCAAAGGTGCCGGCGTGCTTGGTGGCGGGGTCGAGGTCTTCGTTGACCATCTTCTCCAACGTGTTCACCAGCGCTTCATCCAGCGCCAGCGCCTCTGCGTGCTCCACGCACTCGACGTCGCAGTCGAACGCGTGCTCGATGGATGAGCCGACGGTGATGACGCCGTTTGGTCCCGGCATCTTCATCTTTAAGTAAGTATAATTGGGGACCGCCATGAATTTGGCGTAACAGGGTCGCCCAAGTATAGCGTGGTAGGCCCCCTTGAACCCCACCACCTCGAAGGTGAGGATCTCCTTGCGGAAATTCTTTGGGGTGCCAAACCAAACTGGCAGATCGATCTGCCCAAGGGGCTGGACCTGCTTACCGGGCGCGATGCCGTGGAACGGCTTCGTGCTAGGCCGCAGCTGGTCCAACCCGATCCCCATGAGGCGCAACGTATGCGCGTAGAGGATGTTGAGGCTGCTGCCTCCGTCCATGAGGACCTTCGAGAACCGGGCGTTCCCGATGATGGGATCAACCACCGGCGGGATCGGCACGGGTTGGGGACGCGGTTCGGGTGATCCTCCCGTCGAAGGTGATGGCATCCTCCGACCAATTGAGGAAGGACGGAGGAGCCCTCTCCGCGGCGAGGACCTCGTGCCGCTCCTTCTTTCGCGGCGGCGGGTCGACATGTCGACGGTTGGCCCCCCCAAAGATGAGGAACACATTTTCAACGGCGGGGAAGCCACCCGCGTCGCCGTCGCCCCCGTCTTTCTTGGCCTCTCCGCCTCCTTTGTCGCGGCACGGCCATAAAACTTCTTGAGCATATCGCCTTGCGCTCAAGGGTGTGGTTCACCGGAGTCTTGTGGTAAGGACACGGCTTTTTCAAAGCATGTCGTCGAACACCCCCGGACCTCGAGGGGCCGGTCGAGGGCCCCGTCGAGCCGGGTCAACGGAGGGCCTCGGCATTGCCGCCGTCGCGCCCCTGCTCGCGCGCCTCGCGGCGCGGCTTCTTCCCCTTCTTGCCCCGCTTGTCATTGCGGTGCGGCTCCTTGGACTTGCTTCCCTCCGCGGGCGCTTCCTCTGAGCGCTTGCCCTTCTTGCCATCGAAGATCGCCCCCACAGCCCCCTCTCCGGAGGCAAAGCTGGTGGCGATGTCGAACAGCTCGTTGGAGTCTGCAGGCGGGCTGCGTCCCGGTCCCGCACGAGGTCCCGCACGTGGTGCCCTCGAGGAAGGCATGCACGATCTCGGACCGCGCCACGCCGGGGAGCTCCGTGCGCCGCTTGGAGAAGCGCCGTATGAAGTCCCGCGCCGACTCGCCGGCTTCGCGTGCGGGAGCGCAGGTCCCGGGGAGTTCCCGTGGCGCACGTACGTGCCCTCGGAAATTGCCCACAAACGTGTGGACCAGGTCGTCCCCGCTTGTGGATTTGGCTAGCGGGCGGGTGCTCGAGCCATGTCCGGCCGCGTCGCCGAGGTGCGGGGGCAAGTTGCGGATGATGACCTCGTCGGCCCCGGTGGCCCCCGCCCACCGGCAAGCCGGCGGTAGTCGTTAAGCCACACGCGGGGGGTCCGTCTCCCCCGTTGTACTTGACGATGGTCGAGGGTTGGCGGAAGCGTTGGGGGAACGCCGCCGCGCGGATCTCCCCGGCCGAACACACGGGTGCCCCCGGAGGCTCCGGCGTCGGGGAGCGGTCCTCACCGCCGTCGTAGCGTCCACCCCCCGTCGAGGGTGGTAGCCCCTTGCTGCCGGGCGTCCGCCCCGCTCGTGCGCCCGGCGTTAATGACGTTGCGGGCGTCACCATCCGGCGCCCGCGTGCGTCAAGGAGCCGCTCCTTGGCCGGCGTGCGCCCTTGGTCGGCGGGTTGCCCCGCCGGTCCCCCCGCGTGCACGGAGGGTTCGCCTCCCGGTGCGGCTTCGTCGCCCGCGCGTCTCCCCGTTGGCGGATGCGCGAGGCCGAGCTCTCGGCTGCCGGACGGCCGCTTGCTCGATGAGGGTTTGCACCTCGCGGTGCGGGTCTCGAGCCTCGGGGGTCGAGGGTGCGGCATGGCTCGCGGCAACATCGCGGCGGCGATGAGCTTTTGGCTCGCCCCGCGGGGGGCGCGTCCGCGTTGTCGACGTTGGGGACGGTGTTGATGCGGTCGCGGACTGTCGGCCCCGCCTCCCCGCGCGCGTTCGCCGCGCGCGGAGGCTTCCCCCCGCCATTGAGGCGCGGAGCGACCCGCACCGTCCGTATTCCTCCGCCGGCTTTGCCTCGAGCTCGCGGGCTTGGGCCGCCCGCGCGTCGGCGTCGGGCCCCGGGGGAGCGCTTGGCCCCGCGGCCATGCGCGCGGCGATCCCTGGGGCAGGGGTGATCTCCCCATCTCCGGCGCCCGCTGCGCCAGCGGCATTGGCCGGGTCGTTGGTGATGACGGCGTAACACTCCCGCGCGGGGTCGTAGCTCCCGGTGCTGGAGTCGTCGGAGCAGCCAAACCAGTAGTCTGCGGCGTCGAGGAAACGCCTGAACGCGACTGGATCCGCACGCCGAGAAGTCCCATTCCGCGTACCCGTGGCGGTTGGCGGGTGGCAACGCGTCGATGGAGCCTAGGGACGACTCGTCGCCCATTGAGGCACCGGAATCCTCGGCGACGAAGACGTGGCGGCCGGGCGGGACCCGCGCATCGTGGTGTTGACGTTGTTGTTGTTGTAGGCCGTCGTGGCGCCACGCAGCCCGATGGGGATGCGCGGTCCGAGACCGCACGCGGTCCCCCGCCGGGGCGGTGGCGGTTGTCGTAACGGTGGGTGCGCCGCGGCGAGTGGCGGCACGCTCGGCTTGCCGCCGCTCGGACCGCGCATGACGCGAACGTAGCCCGCAGCGGCGGCGGCGTCGCGGCGTTGATGGACCCGCGGCATCCGTGCCCGCGGGCACCTGCGCCGTAGCGGTGCGTGCGGCGGAGACCAGAGCGGACCTGGCCTGGCGCTGCGCGCGGAGCTCCTCACGGTTGGTGAGGCGCATGAGATAGCCGTTCCCCGTGGCCTGAAAGTTCAGGTCCCCGAAGCGGATTTCGAACCCGGCTGGGAGGGGGTCCGAGCTACCCATGCAGTAACGGGTACCACGGTACTCAGTGCGGATCACCATGGAGGGAGTTGGCGGAATGACCTCAGGCGCTCGCTTGCCCCACGGTGGGCGCCAACTGTCGGTGCGGAATATGGTCCCGACACTAACCAGTAGATAGCGCCGTGGTCTATCCCTCAATGGTCGATGCCAAGTAACAAGTGACACAGATATTTTATCCTGGTTCCGGCCGAGGGGGCCGTACGTCCAGCAGAGGCGCGCTCGGGGCACTATATTACTCAGCACCGGGGGTGCTTGCAGTGGGGCTGATACAAGCAAGGCGGGAAAGGAAGCGTGGCTTCCAAGTCCCTGGAGGAGTGGCTGAAGATATTGTGGGAGAATGAGCACGTGGTGTTTTGTGTTTCGTGTGCTGTGTTTCTGTTCGTCTGTCTCTCCCCCCTCTCTCGGTTGGGGGCTCGCCCCCCCTTTTATAGATCAAGGGGGCGGCGGGTTACATGCGCGCCGCACTATCTAGCTACGTGGGGGAGCACATCGTGCTACGCTGTAGAGTGGGCGGCTGTCTGGACGATCTTCGCAGCGATCTGGCCATGATGGCCTGTCTCGTACCCGAATAGTGGCGGTTCGAGGGTAGGAAGGCGGCAGATGGTGGTGGCGTCCTCTGATAGGCTTCGAGGGAGGTGCTGACGCTGGCTTGTACGGGGCACAGGAGTAGGTAGAACGGCGCCCCTTCCCGACGCGCTTCAGTGTTGGAGTGGTTGCTACAGCGCCCGACGTGCGCCTGCACGCGCGGGGGCGGTGACCATGCTGTTACAGTGGCCGGGATGGTGATCCACCGGCCTAGTGCCTCCCCCTAATCCTGTAGGGTCACGGGAAAGTGGAATCGAGGGTGCGCCCGGCCCCCCTTCGAGGGTCTGGCGCGTTAGCCGTACTGTAGTGGGCGCGCGGTGTCACGGGACTGACACCGGCCGTACTGCACAGTCCCTCCCCACAGTGGTGGGGATGGGCTCCTCCCTGGGGAGTTGGTGCGGCGGCACCGGGGCGCGAGCCCCGGCGCATGATGGCGCCGCCCCGCCCGTGTCGGGCGTTAAATGCCCGCGTACGGGGGCCGGCGCACGCGTGAGGGGCGCCCTCGAGTGTGGCGGACCCCGGCCGAGGGCGGGACGTACCCCCTCGAGCGAGGCGGAACCCGCCCGAGGGGGGTGAGCCCTCGAGCGAGGCGGAGCCCGCTCGAGGGAAGTGTTGCCCCTCGAACGGGGCGGAGCCCGCCCGAGGGGGAGTGCGTCCTCGAGCGAGGCGGAGCCTGCTCGAGGGGACTTCTAAGAGGGCCGCCTCGATGGGCCGTCGGGGTCCCTGCGGCGGGGGCCGTGTCCTGCGCGGTTAGGCACCTGCATGGTTAGGCTTAGCGTGCCTTGGTTTCGTTGCGGGTTTTAAGTGAGGATCTCCCCGTTGTTTAAGGGGACCCCTAGGGCTGTCCCCGACAGAGCGGTCAAGCTCTTACACTTTTTGGATCGTACGATTTGGGGCGGAAAGTTCGAGGCCATTTTGGAGTCGGAGAAGTATGACACTCTGACGGTGAACGAGCTGTTCTCGAAGCTCAAGTCGGCTGAGGTGGATAGGGGCATGACTGCCAAGCTCGAGGGACCGACCGATTCCCGTAGTCTTGCCCTCGTTGGTGGTTCCAAAGGAAAGGCTAACTTTAACCCATCCACCAGGATGTTCTCCTTTTCCTCTTTGATGTTTATGCCAGATGAGGATTTTGATGACCTTGGAGAGGACGAGCTGGCGCTGTTGATGAGGAGGTTCGAGAGGCTGCACGAGAACCGGGTGAACATGAGGAGGAACACGAGGACGTGCTTCCAGTGCGGCAAGCCGGGACACTTCGTCGCCGACTGCCCGGAGAAGGTCGAGAACAAGGACAACTACAAGCACAAGTCGAGGACGGATGGCAAGTACCGGTCGAGGCGCGACCACAAGAGCAAGCACAAGAACAAGTACAAGGACGAGCGACGATCGAGGAAGAAGGAGAGCCGAGGCAAGGCCCGAGCGATGGTTGGAGCGAGCGACGTCGACTCCAGTTCCGCGTACTCCACCTCGAGCTCGAGCAGCAGTGAGGGTGAAGGTGATCGTCGCAAGAACAAGAAGGCGTCCAAGAACCTGAGCGGGCTGAGCTGCTTCGCGAGAGACGGCTTCTGCACCATGGCGCTGAGCTCCGGCAGCAAGAAGAGCACACAGAGCGACTCGGACTCTGAGTCCGACGATGAGGTGCGTGATGAACTTCCCTTCTTGCGCCAGGAGAATGAGAGGCTTGGCTCTTTGCTTGATAACCGTGATGACATGCTTAGAGAGGCCAAGAACATGAGAAAAGAGCTTAGGGCTTCACTCGAGGGTGCTAGGACTAGAGTGGGCCGAGCTAGAGACACGGGTGCTTGATAGCAAGCTTGAGATTGATTCCCTTAAGGCTAGCCCCGTTGTTTCGGATGAGAATGATTGTGTTGATTGCTCCATATTTCTTGCCGATCTTGCTTTGTTTAAGGAGAAGCATGCCTCCAAGTGTGAGGAACTAGATGTGCTTAGGGTTGAAGTGGCCGAGCTTAAGTCTAGACCTCGCTTTGCTAGGTGCTTGCACTTCTTGGCCCCGTTTTGCATGCTAAGATTGATGAGATGCATGCATACATTAGTTCTCTTGAGGCTAAATTGAAGGAACCCATGCCTACATCATGCTCTACCTGTGAAATGCATGCTTTGAAGAATTTGGAACTTGCACATTATGTTGATCATTTGCAGGATGAGAATGATGACTTGAGGAAGTTGATGGGTTGGTTGTCTGGTCATGAGCCTCAGTTGAGGATGATGATCGAGGCATTTAAGAGGCAGGATGGTGAGGGACTTGGGGCAAACAAGGTTGGTGAGGGAAGTGGAGAAAATATCCCAGAGCCACCAAAAACCCACCACAAAAATGATTTCCCTCCAAAACCCAACCATCTTAGGAACCGACTAGACACAACCCCAGCTCCACCCATATTTCCTACACCCACAAATGATCGCCGAAGGCCTATCAAGTTTGTGAGCACTTCCGGGAAAGTGTTCTTTGGGAAAGTGAGTGAGAAAGCTAGTGAGGAGAAATCGGTGGAGGAATTGAGTGGAGAGAAACCATGTGAGCAGCCCCAATCCAAGCCTAAGCCGAAGCTTGTGAGGCTCCATTGTGGCTATTGTGGGAAAGAGGGCCACAAGGATGAGTTTTGCTTCAAGAGGAAGCGAGAAGAGAGGATGGCTAACGAGTGGGCGAACAAGGATAGGTACAACCCTTCCCATGGTGTACCTAAGCCTCGTATGCCACTGCCCAGGGGTAAAGCTGTGGTGAGAAGTGTTCCGGCATTAGGAGATGCGAGTTCCCGCAGCCGAGGAGCGAGTTCGGAGGGGCGGTCGACCGGCCCGGCTAGGCGGTCGGCCGGCCCGGCCCGCAGGGGGGCGGTTAGGCCGGCCCGGCTAGGCGGTTTAACCGCCCCCCGCACCTCCGGGCGGTGTGGTTTTCGAGGTGGTGAGTCGAGAGGTTTCAAGTCTGGAGGTGGAGTTGCTGGTGGTTGGTCTGGAGAGACAGCAGGTGGTCGGTTTGCTAGGCATTCTCCCCTTCGAGTTCACTACGGGGATGGGAGGAGTCGTAGCTTTGAGAAGGAGAGGAGGTACGATCCACGGGTTGTCTTCCTTTGGTCCTCCTCCAGGCAGTGAGGGGTGGTTTTCTCGGAGTGGTTACCGAGGTGGTGTTCGTGGTGGTAGTTATGATAGGAAAGATGGATTGATGTGTGCTAACCCCACTTTCGAGCAAATGGCTCGGCACTGGTTTTACTCTTTTGGTACTAACCCCAGTGCTGAGTCGTTTGTTCGCTCACGTGCTCGCTTTGACTTTCGGGTGGGAGACTTGAAGAACATTTGGTTGATTGACTCCGGTTGCTCGAGGCATATGACCGAGATAGGGGGTGGTTCTCAAGTCTCGTCCGGTGGTGACAAAGAGGTACATCACTTTTGGGGACAATGGGCGTGGGCGTGTGCTTTCAGAAGGTGAGATCAAAGTGAGTGACAAGATCACTCTGAGGCATGTTGCTCTTGTTCAATCGCTGGGGTACAATTTTCTTTCTGTGTCCCAGTTGTTGGATGAGGGCTTTGAGGTGTTGTTTCGGCCAGGTGGTTCTCGGATTTTGGACTCTCGAGGGGACCTTGTCTGTATGGTCGTTCCCGAGGGTCAGGTGTTTCGTGCTGATTTTTCTCAGTCTTCGGGTGTGGAGCGTTGTTTCTTGGCTGGTTCTTCGAGTGAGTTGTGGAAGTGGCATAGGAAGTTGGGTCACTTGAGCTTTGACCTTTTGTCTCGCTTGAGTAAACTCAATTTGGTCCGAGGATTGCCACGGTTGAGGCTTGAGAAAGAGTTGGTTTGTGCGCCGTGTAGGCATGCCAATATGGTAGCCTCTTCTCACCCGCCTCTCACCGATGTGATGACTGAGCGTCCATGCGAGCTGCTCCATATGGACCTTGTTGGCCCAGCTCGTGTGCGATCTGCGGGTGGGAAGTGGTATGTCCTTGTTGTGGTGGACGACTATTCTCGGTATGCGTGGGTGGGGGAGACGTTTGGTTTTGTTCGAGATCTAGTCTTGAGGTTGAGGAACGAGAGGCACGAAGATGCCATACGAGCTATCCGCAGTGATAATGGCTTGGAATTCAGGAACTCTCATTTTGAAACCTTTTGCAATGACTTGGGTCTTGAGCACCAGTTTTCGAGTCCGTATACGCCTCCCAGAATGGTGTTGTGGAAAGGAAGAACAGGACCTTGTGCGAGATGGCTCGGACGATGCTTGATGAGCATAGGACTCCGAGGAGGTATTGGGCTGAGGCGGTGAATACCGCGTGCTATGTGTCGAACAGGATATACCTCAAAGTGCACAAGAAGAAGACATGCTATGAGTTGATGCATGGTCGCACACCCAAGGTGAGTCACTTCCATGTCTTTGGTTGCAAGTGTTTCATTCTGTAGAAAGGCAGGAAGTTGGATAAGTTTGAGGCTAGGTCTGTCAATGGCATTTTCTTTGGTTATGCATCTCATTCTAGAGCATATCGTGTGCTCAATCTTGAAACTAAACAAATCGTGGAGACTTGCGAGGTAACCTTCGACGAGACAGAGCCACGTAGTCAGCTTGTCTTTGAGTGTGCAGGTGATGATGAGCTTGGCGAGGAGAACTTTCAGGAGGAGGAGCATGAACATGGTGATGATGAAGATGGCGGTGTGGTGCCCCCGGCTGAACATGTAACCACTACTTCGACTACGGTGATGGACGGACCCTACCACACCTACGACGACAAATCAAGAACGAGGAGAAGCTGATGTTGAGGGGGAGGTAGCATCGAGGCGAGAACCTCCCCGGCGAGTACAGATGGATCACCCAGCTTCGAGGATCATCGGCGACATGAATGAACGCACTACACGGTCGAGGGTTCGAAACAACTCTCATTTCGCTCATGCTGCATTTGTTGCTACTTTTGAGCCCAAAGACATTGGACACGCACTATCTGATCACAATTGGGTTAATTCGATGCATGAGGAGTTGGAGAATTTTGAGAGGAATCAGGTTTGGGAGTTGGTTGACCCTCCTCCAGGGTGTAAGCCGATTGGTACAAAGTGGATGTGGAAAAACAAAGAGGGAGAGAAAGGTGAAGTTGTGAGGAACAAGTCGAGGCTTGTTGCTCAGGGGTTCAGTCAGAAGGAGGGGATCGACTATGAGGAGACCTTTGCTCTCGTAGCCCGTTTGGAGGCAATTAGGATCCTTCTAGTCTTTTTCTTGGCTAAAGGGTTCAAGTTGCACCAAATGGATGTGAAGTGTGCTTTCCTGAATGGTGTGTTGGAGGAAGAAGTGTATGTGAGGCAACCTCTTGGGTTTGAGAGTGAGAAGTACCCCACCGGGTGTACAAGTTGAGGAAGGCGCTGTATGGGCCGAAGCAGGCGCCTAGAGCTTGGTATGGTAGGTTGATGGGTTCTTTTTTGAGAGAGGTCTTGAGATGGGGAAGGTCGATCAGACCTTGTTTTTGCTGAGGCAGGGCAGAGATATCCTGATTGTGCAGGTGTACGTGGATGATATTGTCTTTGGTGGCTCGTCTAACTCTCTTATTGCAAGGTTTGCAGATGATATGAGCAGGGAATTTGAGATGAGCATGATGGGTGAGTTGCAGTTCTTCCTCGGGCTACAAATCAAGCAATCAAAGGAAGGAACATTTGTGCACCAGGCTAAGTACACCAAGGACATTGTGCGGAAGTTCAAGATGGAGGACTCCAAGGCTATGACGACGTCGATGAGTACGACTACAGCTCTTGATGCGGATGAGGAAGGTGAACACGTGGACCAGAAGGAGTACCGAAGCATGATCAGGTCACTCCTCTACTTGACGGCGACGAGGCCAGACATAAAGTTCTCGGTGTGTCTGTGCGCTCGTTTTCAAGCGTCTCCGAGGACTTCGCACCGGCAAGCAGTGAAGCGAATTTTCAGGTACTTGCTTCACACTCCTGACTTCGGCCTTTGGTACTCCGCGTCCTCTTCTTTGGTGCTTCATGGTTTTTCAGACGCAGATTTTGCCGGGTGTCGGTTGGATAGGAAGTCCACTTCTGGGACTTGCCAGTTTTTGGGTTCTTCTTTGGTGTCTTGGTCTTCCCGCAAACAGTCGAGTGACGCTCAATCCACTACCGAGGCCGAGTACGTTGACGCTGCTAGTTGTTGCTCTCAGCTCCTTTGGATCACCTACACCATGAGTGACTTTGGTGAGGAGTATACCCATGTCCCACTTCAATGTGATAGCACCAGTGCCATAAGCGTTGCAAAGAACCCAGTGCTCCATTCCAAAACCAAGCACATAGAAGTGAGGTATCATTTTCTGAGAGACAACGTAGAGAAAGGGAAGATAGCTTTGATCCATGTACCCACACATGACCAACTAGCCGATATCTTCACCAAACCCCTAGATCAAGCAACTTTCACTCGTTTGCGGGGGGAACTTGGTGTGTGTTTGATTTCTTGAGTTGGGTGTGTGGGAGCTCCTTTGTAGCATATGTATAGTTTCCTTTGTGCATTTCTTTTAATTGCATATGTAACATGATGTATAGGCATCCTTGTATCTTAGATTGCATGCATTTTGTATCATATGCATTGGATAGGAAAAGCTTCTCCTATATACATTGTTCACCATGAGTTGCTATATATATTCTTGTGAGCTTGTTTGGTATGCTACGGTTAGTTTGGCTTAGCTCTTGATGATCTTGATGAATGATCCATGGTTGATGGCTAAATTTTTGAAAAATGTCCCACATATATGCTCTCTCATGTGTAAATGCCTTTATATGATCTTGACATGGTTTAGTGGCTTTGCTATGCTTAATTTGTGGTTGGATAGCTAGTTTATTGATCATATGGGGCCAAAGGCTCATTTGCCATCATGAATGTTTAGCCCTCTTGCTTCATCTTGTGGAGGGGCATAAGTTCCTTTTTTGTCGCAAAGACATTTCATGTACCAATTATAAATCTGAAAATGAAATGTAAAATGCTTGAAAAATATGCTCCCATGTCATATGTGCTGAAATTAATTTGCTTTGGGTGCTACACCGTTGCATGATGCCTACCAATGAGAAGTCTCATATATAGAAGTAGGCACATGGCTCGGTGGCTTTGACATGACATGAGGTGCTTGTGGGTGTTTATGATGGTCTTATGATTAGAATGGCTGTCCTAGCATGAAGTTTGAGTGGCTTTGCCATTTTGATATGTTTTGCTCATGTTTAGGTATTTGCTTATGAGAGAGTAACTTTTCGCAAAATTACTCAAATCCTTTTTAGCCTTGTCCAATGGTTGTGAAACTTGGTGATCATGTAGTTAAGGTCATTACAAACCTGTCGAGTATCTAACTTGCTCATTTGGACTTGTGTAGCTCCTTGTGATGAATTTTGTATATTCGAGAAGCTATATGTTGTAAAGTTTCGCATTTTGCCTTGATTCATGCATTGTCAACAAGGGGGGAGAAGTTTGTGCATGTTTTGGGCACCTGGGAGTGTTTGGAAGGTGTTCCAATTGTTTCGGGCAATTTTTGAGCAGTTTGGTGCAGGGCCGGTCTCTTGGGGCGGTCTAACCGCCACCCAGGCGGTCAGATCAAGCAAAGGCGGTCTAACCGCCCCGTACAGGCGTTCTAACCGCCCTGGGCAGAGTGAGCAGGTTTTTGCTCTTTGTTGCATTCCCTCGTTGCATTGTTGCATTTGTTCAGGGGGAGTGTGCTTTGGCTCAGGTGGAGCTTGCACTTGTGCAGGGGGAGCTCTTTGTGGTGTTCGAGCTCTGTTTCGGTGGTTTGCGCTCTTTGCTTGAGCCATGTTTTGTCTCGGATGTGTCGAGCCGTTGCCCTTGCCTAAGGGGTCCGAGACTTGTCTTCTTCAAGTGATCTTGCTCTTTGCCTTTCTTTGGCTTTCGATCGCTTGTTGGAGTTTCTTTTTATTTGTTTCTTTTCTTTTCCTTTTCTCTTATGTTACTTCATGTGAGTGTGTTGTCAATGCACTCATCAAGGAGGAGATTGAGGACCATGTGTGGTTCGAGGACCGGTGGATGGTCGCTTCCCTGTGTGATGAGTGATTGACAACGTTGTGTGGACTGATTCTTGGCTAAGTATTGCAGGTGCAGGTTGCGGCTTGACTCGTGTTGGTGCAGGTGAAGAACAAGCGCGAAAGGTCGTCGCCGGTGAGGCCTCCAGGTGTGGAGAAGACAAGTAGGCTTCGTTCGAGGGACCCGGTGGCCAGTGGGGTCAAGTGCGGGCCGCATGGTGGCATGAACAACAAGATGAGGTCGTGGACGGTTTCTTGGTAGAGCCTCAAAACCAAGGTTGAGCCAGGACTACGTGGGAGCCGAGTCATGAGTGGAGATTGGCGGAGGCTACACCGAGTTCGCGGGGTTTGCAGTGGTTCACCAGAAAACCACTGGGTTACTCGGTTGAGCCACAAAATCGAGGCCGAAGACTCGACGAGGAGGTGCGGCCACCCAGGCCGGTTCAACCGCCCAGGAGGGGCAGTCAGACCGCCTGGGGCCGGTCAGATCTCCCGGGCCGGTCTAACCGCCCCGGGGGGCAGTCTGACCGCCCTAGCCGTCGGCGCCGAGAAGCTTCGAAGCGGAGGACACGCATCGGGATCGCAAGGCTTGCGTCGAGGCTAAGCAGGTTGCGGTCGCCGGGCATCTGTCCGATGGTGAAGACATGAAGACTTCCAAATCCGCCCTCGAGGGGCATGTATCCCTAGTTATTAGTGAAGGGTAGTTTAGTCTTTTGGGTGCCTCCATATATACTCATTGAATGGGTGGATGGCAGCCAAGTCTTGGAACCCTAGCTCATTTGTTTTTCCATTTTCATTCTCCATTTTCCTTAGGATTTTAGAGGACTAGCTTGAGAGCTTCATGTGAGATCTAGAGAGAGGGATGGATGTTGGGGTGGCAAGCTAGACCTTGTACGAACCTTTCATGGCATGTATAGATGGTTCGACGTTGTTCATCATGGTGGTTTTCCTGTCTCTTTTGTGTTGATTTTCGGAGCTCTTTGTTGGCGGTGTTTTGAGGACGATTTCTTGGGGTTTTTGGTGGGTGTCACGTATGAGGTTCTTGTGCCTCTTTGGCTGGTGACTTTGCCCCCAAATCTCCTTTGAATCGGACTCGATTTGGTGGTTTCTCGAGTTTGGCGAGTTCTTGACCTAGAGAAGCGATTTCTTCGATTCCTCTTGATTGTGAGCGTTTCGGGTCGATTTCTTTAAGGTAGAGGTTGCCCAGGAGGTAACCCAGCTATTCCCGAAGTTTTGCTGCAATCCGTGGAGTGATTCGGGAGATCGGGCGCGAGGAAGTTGAGGTTTGACCCGCGGGTTCGTTTTCTGAAAGGGGCGGTATAACCGCCCGCGGGGGGCGGTCTAACCGCCCCGGGTGTTTCCGGGTCGAAGTTTTGTTTTGCCGGATTTTCCTCTCGTGAGTTTGTTCGCCTTGATCGGAGGAGTGTCCGGGTGAAATTTGGGGTCGTTCTCGTGTTGTTTGCTAGGTGTTCTTGGTTGGAGTTTATTGCTTTGGGTACGGGGAGGTTAGACCGCCCCGCGGTAGCCGGTCTAACCGCCCCTAGGCGCCTAGGTGGAGTTTTGGTTTTCGGCAAGATTTTCTCGGTAGCTAGCATGGCCTTGACCGAGAGATCTTTGTTGGTGAAACCGAGGGTGAGTTTTGGTGCTCGGAAGAGGCGTTTCGGAGGATTTCTTGGTTACCGGGTGGAGGCGGTCTAACCGCCCCCTATACTGGTCTAACCGCCCCCCTCTGGTTAGCCGGCTCTCGAGTTGTTTCCGCTGTCGTTGCTGCGTGTGTGTTGTGGTTGCTGGTAGAGTTTGTTCCTAGGACCAGTAGCACTCCAGTGGCTACGTGGTTTTGGCAAACGGAAGGTAGAAGTGCGGAGCGTGTGATTTCGGGGGTTCGACCGAACTAGTTCGTCTTGTCGGAGTTTCAATCTCCCTCAAGAAGAATTTTTATCAGCTCCCATTCACTCCCCCCTCTCTGGTCGCCTAATCGGTCCTTCATATCCCTTGGGCATTGCCGAAGATGTACCCGTGAAGGTCGGACACCACTTCATCCCCGTCGACTTCGTGGTGCTCGAGATGGGAGAGAGGGAGAAGCCGCCGCTCATCCTTGGGAGGCCTTTCCTCAAGACCGTGGGAGCTACTATTGATGTTGGCAAGGGGGAGATCATGTTCGATATCAACAGAGAAAGGAGTTCCTTCAAGTTCCGTCCAAGAATCGAGGCATGCAACATGATTGGAGTAAAGGGAGAACCAAAGCAAAAGGAGGGTCTGAAAAGAAGAAGGAGCCGAAAAAATGAACGTAAAGAAAATCAAAGGTGTTGCATCCGTCAAGACAAAGGAAGAGAAGCCGCCTGTGAAGACCAAAAAAATGACTAAGCCGGAAGACAAGCCCGTGCCCAAGATGGTGCGGAAGTGGGTACCCAAGATTGCAACGCCCGCAAAGAGCGTTGATCCGGAGTAATCAAGTGAAGAAGTCTAGCTATAGACTATAAACGAAGCGCTAGGCGGGAGGCAACCCGTTTCGTTGAGTCAAGAATAAGCTACCGGGAGGACAACCCGATTCCAGGTTTTTCGAGTCTTTTTAATAATTTAGTTTTGAGTTTTATTACGCAAAGACATTAGACTTAGAAGTGGTTGAACAATATTAGAGACATAATTCTTGATTGAATATTTTGCTTTATCATAAACCCTTTGCATGAACCCTCCTATGTGCTTGTTTGTTCTTTTCTTTTTGAGAAACCACAACCAAATAATTTCAGAACCTAACTCAACCTTTCACCCTCATTATGGTGCTGAGGTTGACTTATTTTTCATGCTAAAAACACACGAGTAGAGCCACGACTTATATCTAGGTGTTAATAAAATTCAGCACGTGGCAGGACTCGCGTGAACCTAGAAATTAAAACTTTTGGTTTGTTTAAAAATCTATATCCTTGGTTTCTCTAGGATTATAATTTTTCTAAGCCCCATCTAATTTTGTTATATTCAAAATCTTTCTCATTTAGCAAAAATTAGAACGTAAACCTATGCCCCCATGATCAAGCCGGGAAAAGTTTGCTCTCAACCGATGAAGGCAAACTATACCGGTGAGACCGATATCAACGTAGTCGGAAAATATTTTCGACTTATATTTGTTTTTAATGGTTTAAAAACTTCTCTAAAATTATGTTTGAGCTCTTGCATGGCTCTGAAAAATATTTTAAATTTCGAATTAGGGGAGTGCTTAACCTTAAACATACTTAAATGGAGGCAATCTAGTTTGAATTAATCATGCATGCACCATTGGATACCCTTTCATCAACTTTCACCAAGTCCACATGCAAAGGACAAGCATGGTGGGCAGCAAGCATCAACTTTGCAGGAATTTCATGGTGGCATGTGAAGCAAGTGGAGCTAGGGAGCATGGACATGACCCAAAGTATGAAGCATCAAGTGGAAGGACCAATAATGCAAGAAAAGGAGTGGACTAGAGCGTTTGGGCGGTGCAACTCGTGGAGAACGCGGGCAGGAAAGTTGCAGAGGCGAAATGATCGTGCTGGAAGAAAGCCGAGGCGGGGAGGAGCACCGAGCCACCCAGGCCGGTCGGCCCAGGCCGGCCGGCCTCCCCTACTTAAGGAGCCCCCCGGCTCCCGTTTTCTGCAGGCAAGCTTGAAGGACCGATAAGGCGACCAGAGAGGGGGGGGAGTGAATGGGAGCCGATAAAAATTCTTCTTGAGGGAGATTGAAACTCCGACAAGACGAACTAGCTCGGTCGGACCCCCGAAATCACACGCTCCGCACTTCTACCTCCCGTTTGCCAAAACCACGTAGCCACTGGAGTGCTACTGGTCCTAGGAACAAACTCCACCAGCAACCACAACACACACACAGCACCGACAGCGGAAACAACTCGAAAGCCGGCTAACCACAGGGGGCGGTTAGACCGGTATAGGGGGCGGTTAGACCGCCTCCACCTGGTAACCAAGAAATCCTCCGAAACGCCTCTTCCGAGCACCAAAACACACCACGGTTTCACCAACGAGAGATCTCTGGTCAAGGCCATGCTAGCTATCGAAAAATCTTGGTGAAAACCAAAACTTCACCCAAGGGCCTAGGGGCGGTTAGACCGGCTACACCGGGCGGTCTAACCTCCCGTACCCAAGCAACGAACTTCAACCAAGAACACCTAGCAAACTGCGCGAGAACGGCTCCAAATTTCACCCAGACACTCCTCTGATCAAGGCGAACAAACTCACAGAGGAAAATCCGGCGAAACAAAACTTTGACCCGGAAACACCTCGGGCGGTTAGACCGCCCCCTGTAGGCGGTTAGACCGCCCCTTCCAGAACACGAACCCGCCGGTCAAACCTCAACTTCCTCGCGCCCAATCTCCCGAATCACTCCACGGATTGCAGCCAAACTTCGGGAATAGCTGGGTTACCTCCTGGGCAACCTCTACCTCAAAGGAATCGACCCGAAGCGCTCACAATCAAGAGGAATCGAAGAAATCGCTTCTCTAGGTCAAGAACTCGCCCAACTCGAAAAACCATCAAATCGAGTCCGATTCAAAGGGGATTTGGGGGCAAAGTCACCAGCCAAAGAGGCACAAGAACCTCATACGTGACACCCACAAAAAACCCCAAGAAATCGTTCTCAAAACACCGCCAAAAAGAGCTCCGAAAATCAACACCAAAGAGACGGGAAGACCACCATGAAGAACCACGCCGAACCTACTATACATGCCATGAATGGTTCGTACAAGGTCTAGTTTGCCACCCAAACATCCATCCCTCTCTCTAGATCTCACATGAAGCTCTCAAACTAGCCTTCTAAAAAACCTAGAGAAAATAGAGAACGAAAATGGAAAAACCAAATGAGCTAGGGTTCCAAGAGTTGGCTGCCAACCTCTCACCTCTTGGGTTATATAGGCGGCAACCGAATGTCTAAAATGCCCCTCTCTACTAACTAAGGATACATGCCCCTCAAGGGCGGATTTGGAATTCTTGATGTCTTCACCATCGGACGGATGCCCGGCGACCGCACCCTGCGTAGCCTCGACGCACGCCTTGCGATCCCGACGCGTGTCCTCCGCTTCGAAGCTTCTCGGCGCCGGCGGCCAGGGCGGTCGACCGCCCCCCCCCCCACGGCGGTTAGGACCGGCCCGGTGGATCTGACCGGCCCCAGGCGGTCTGACCGCCCCTCCTGGGCGGTTGAACCGGCCTGGGTGGCCGCACCTCCTCGTCGAGTCTTCGGTCTCGGTTTTGTGGCTCAACCGAGTAACCCAGTGGTTTTCTGGTGAACCACTGCAAACCCCGCGAACTCGGTGTAGCCTCCGCCAATCTCCACTCATGACTCGGCTCCCACGTAGTCCCGGCTCGACCTTGGTTTTGAGGCTCTACCAAGAAACCGTCCACAACTTCATCTTGCTATTCATGCCACCATGCGGTCCGCACTTGACCCCGCTGGCCACCGAGTCCCTCGAACGAAGCCTACTTGTCTTCTCCACACCTGGAGGCCTCACCGGCAACGACCTTTCGCGCTTGTTCTTCACCTGCACCAACACGAGTCAAGCCGCAACCTGCACCTGCAATACTTAGCCAAGAATCAGTCCACACAACGTTGTCAATCACTCATCACACAAGGGAGCGACCATCCACCGGTCCTCGAACCACACATGGTCCTCAATCTCCCCCTTGATGAGTGCATTGACAACACACTCACATGAAGTAACACAAGAGAAAGAGGAAAAGAAAAGAAACAAAAAGAAACCCCAACAAGCGATCGAAAGCCAAAGAAAGGCAAAGAGCAAGATCACTTGAAGAAGACAAGTCTCGGACCCCTTAGGCAAGGGCAACGGCTCGACACATCCGAGACAAAACACAGCTCAAGCAAAGAGCGCAAACCACCAAAGCAAAACTCGAACACCACAAAGAGCTCCCCCTGCACAAATGCAAGCTCCCCCTGAGCCACAGCACACTCCCCCTGAACACATGCATCAAAGCAACTCGGGAATGCAACAAAAAGCAAAAACCTGCTCACACTGCCCAGGGCGGTTAGACCGCCTCTCGCCCGAACCGACCGCCCGGGGGGCGGTTAGACCGCCCAAAGAAACCGGCCCTGCACCAAACTGCTCAAAAATTTCCCGAAACAATTGGAACACCTTCCAAACACTCCCAGGTGCCCAAAACATGCACAAACTTCTCCCCCTTGTTGACAATGCATGAATCAAGGCAAAATGCGAAAACTTGCAACAAATAGCTTCTCGAATATACAAAATTCATCACAAGGAGCTACACAAGTCCAAATGAGCAGGTTAGATACTCGACAGGTTCGTAAGGACCTTAACTACGAGATCACCAAGTTTCACAACCATTGGACAAGGCTAACAAGGATTTTAGGAATTTTGCGAAAAGTTACTCTCTCACAAGCAAATACCTAAACATGAGCAAAACATATCAAAATGGCAAAGCCACTCAAACTTCATGCTAGGACAGCCATTCTAATCATGAGACCATCATAAACACCCAAAAGCACCTCATGTCATGTCAAAGCCACCGAGCCATGTGCCTACTTCTATGTATGAGACTTCTCATTGGTAGGCATCATGCAACGGTTTAGCACCCAAAGCAAATTAATTTCAGCACATATGACATGGGAACATATTTTCCAAGCATTTTTCATTTCATTTTCAGATTTGTAAATGGTACATGAAATGTCTTTGCGACAAAAAGGAACTTATGCCCCTCCACAAGATTAAGCAAGAGGGCTAAACATTCATGATGGCAAATGAGCCTTTGGCCCCATATGATCAATAAACTAGCTATCCAACCACAAAGTAAGCATAGCAAAGCCACTAAAACATGTCAAGATCATATATAGGCATTTACACATGAGAGAGCATGTATGTGACATTTTTCAAAAATTAGCCATCAACCATGGATCATTCATCAAGATCATCAAGAGCTAAGCCAAACTAACCGTAGCATATCAAACAAGCTCACAAGAACATATATAGCAACCCATGGTAAACATTGTATATAGGAGAAGCTTTTCCTATCCGATGCATATGATACAAAATGCATGCAATCTAAGATACAAGGATGCCTATACATCATGTTACATATGCAATGCCAAATGCAAGAAATGCACCAACGAAAGCTATACATATGCTACAAACCGGCTCCTCGAGGGGAGGCAAAACGGGCTCGACACCACCGGCAAAAGAAAGCCTCCACACACCCAACTCAAGAAATCAAACACACACCAAGTTCCCCCCGCAAACGAGTGAAAGTTGCTTGATCTAGGGGTTGGTGAAAATATCGGCTAGTTGGTCATGTGTGGGTACATGGATCAAAGCTATCTTCCCTTTCTCTACATTGTCTCTCAGGAAATGATACCTCACTTCTATGTGTTTGGTTTTTGAATGGAGGAACTGGTTCCTTTCAACCCTTATTGCCCCTGGTGCTATCACATTGAAGTGGGACATGGGTATACTCCTCACCAAAGTCACTCATGGTGTAGGTGATCCAAAGGAGCTGAGAGCAACAACTAGCAGCGACAACATACTCGGCTTCGGTCGTGGATTGAGCAACACTCGACTGCTTACGAGAAGACCAAGACACCAACGAAGAACCCAAAAACTGGGCAAGTCCCGAAGTGGACTTCCTATCCAACCGACACCCGGCAAAATCCGCGTCCGAAAAGCCATGAAGCGCCAAAGAAGAGGACGCGGAGTACCAAAGGCCGAAGTCGGGAGTGTGACGCAAGTACCCGAAAATTCGCTTCACCGCTTGCCGATGCGAAGTCCTCGGAGACGCTTGAAAACGAGCGCACGGACACACCGAGAACCGTATGTCCCGCCTCGTCGCCGTCAAGTAGAGGAGTGACCCGATCATGCTTCGGTACTCCTTCCGGTCCACATGTTCACCTTCCTCGTCCGCATCAAGAGCCGTAGTCGTACTCATCGGCGTCGTCATAGCCTTGGAGTCCTCCATCTTGAACTTTCTCACAATGTCCTTGGTGTACTTAGCCCGGTGCACAAATGTTCCTTCCTTTGATTGCTTGATTTGTAGCCCGAGGAAGAACCGCAACTCACCCATCATGCTCATCTCGAACTCCCCGCTCATATCATCCGCAAACCTCGCAACAAGAGAGTTAGACGAGCCACCAAAGACAATATCATCCACGTACACCCGCACAATCGGGATATCTCCGCCCCCCTCTCTCGCAAAAACAAGGTCCGATCGACCTTCCCCATCTCAAAACCTCTCTCAAATAAGAACCCCCTCAACCCGCCATACCAAGCTCTAGGCGCCCTGCTTCAACCCATACGGCGCCTTCCTCAACTTGTACACCCGGTGGGGGTACTTCTCACTCTCAAACCCCGGAGGCCGCTTCACATACACTTCTTCCTCCAAAGACACCATTCGAAAAGCACTCTTCACATCCATTTGGTGCAACTTGAACCCTTTAGCCACGGAAAAGGCTAGAAGGATCCTAATCGCCTCCAAACGGGCTACGGGAGCAAAAGTCTCCTCGTAGTCGATCCCCTCCTTCTGACTGAACCCCTGAGCAACAAGTCTCGACTTGTTCCTCACAACCTCACCCTTCTCTCCCTCTTTGTTTTTCCACACCCACTTTGTACCAATCGGCTTACACCCTCGGCGGAGGGTCAACCAACTCCCACACCTGATTCCTCTCAAAGTTCTCCAACTCCTCATGCATCGAGTTAACCCAATTGTGATCGGATAGTGCGTGTCCAATGTCTTTGGGCTCGAAAGAAGCAACAAATGCAGCATGAGCAAAATGGGAATTGTTTCGAACCCTCGACCGTGTAGTGCGTTCATCCATGTCGCCGATGATCCTCGAAGCTGGGTGATCCACCTGAACTCGCCGGGGAGGTTCTCGCCTCGAAGCTACCTCCCCCTCAACATCAGCTTCTCCTCGTTCTTGATTTGTCGTCGTAGGTGTAGCAGAGGGTCCATCCATCATCGTAGTCGAAGTAGTGGGTACATGTTCAGTCGGGGGCACCGCACCACCATCCTCATCATCACCATGTTCATGCTCCTCCTCCTGAAAGATCTCCTCGCCAAGCTCATCATCACCTGCACACTCAAAGACAAGCTGACTACGTGGCTCTGTCTCGTCGAAGGTTACCTCGCAAGTCTCCACGATTTGGTTAGTTTCAAGATTGAGCACACGATATGCTCTAGAATGAGATGCATAACCAAAGAAAATGCCATCGACAGACCTAGCCTCAAACTTATCCAACTTCCTGCCTTTCTTCAGAATGAAACACTTGCAACCAAAGACATGGAAGTGACTCACCTTGGGTGTGCGGCCATGCATCAACTCATAACATGTCTTCTTCTTGTGCACTCTGAGGTATATCCTGTTCGACACATAGCACGCGGTATTCACCGCCTCAGCCCAAAACCTCCTCGGAGTCCTATGCTCATCAAGCATCGTCCGAGCCATCTCGCACAAGGTCCTGTTCTTCCTTTCCACAACACCATTCTGGGGAGGCGTATACGGACTCGAAAACTGGTGCTCAAGACCCAAGTCATGACAAAAGGTTTCAAAACGAGAGTTCCTGAATTCCGAGCCATTATCACTGCGGATAGCTCGTATGGCATCTCCGTGCCTCTCGTTCCTCAACCTCAAGACTAGATCTCGAACAAAACCAAACGTCTCTCTCTTATCCTCCGGAAAGAACACCCACGCATACCGAGAATAGTCATCCACCACAACAAGGACATACCACTTCCCACCCGCGATCGCACACGAGCCGGGCCAACAAGGTCCATATGGAGCGCCTCGCATGGACGCTCGGTCATCACATCGGTGAGAGGCGGGTGAGAAGAGGCCACCATCTTGGCATGCCTACACGGAGCACAAACCAACTCTTTCTCAAGCTTCAAATGTGGCAATCCTCGGACCAAATTGAGTTTACTCAAGCGAGACAAAAGGTCAAAGCTCAAGTGACCCAACTTCCTATGCCACCTCCACAACTCACTCGAAGAACCACCAAGAAACAACGCTCAACACCCGAAGACCGAGAAAAATCAGCACGAAACACCCGACCCTCGGGAACGACCATACAAACAAGGTCCCCTCGAGAGTCCACAATCCGAGAACCACCGGCCGAAACAACACCTCAAAGCCCTCATCCAACAAGCGGGACACGAGAAAGCAAATTGTACCCCAGCGATTGAACAAGAGCAACACGCCTCAGAGTGATCTTGTCACTCACTTTTATCTCACCTTCTGAAAGCACACGCCCACGCCCATTGTCCCCAAATGTGATATACCTCTTCGTCACCACCGGGACGAGACTTGAGAACCACCCCCTGTCTCCGGTCATATGCCTCGAACAACCGGAGTCAATCAACCAAATGTTCTTCAAGTCTCCCACCTGAAATTCAAAAACAAGCACGTGAGCGAACAAACGACTCAGCACTTGGGTTAGTACCAAAGGAGGAAAACCAGTGCCGAGCCATTTGCTCGAAAGTGGGATTAGCACCAACCAAAGCATCTCTCCTACCAAAGCTACCTCCACGAACACCACCTCGGTAACCACTCCGAGGGAACCACCCCTCACTGCCTGGAGGAGGACCAAAACCACGGAAGACAACCCGTGGAACGTCCCTCCTCTCCTTCTCAAAGCTGCGACTCCTCCCATCCCCGTAGTGACCTCGAGGAGGAGAATGCCTAGCAAACTGACCACCTGCTGTCTTTCCAGACCAACCACCAGCAACTTCACCTCCGGACACCGAAACCTCTCGACTCACCACCTCGAAAACCACTCCGCCCGAGTGCAGGGGGGCCGGTTAAACCGCCTAGCCGGGCCGGTCTAACCGCCCCCCTTCGGGCCGGGTCGGTCCGACCGCCTAGCCGGGCCGGTCGACCGCCCCCTCCCCGGAACGGCTCCTCGGTGCGAGAACTCGCGTCTCCCCATGCCGGAACACTTCTCACCACGACCTTACCCCCGGCGGTGGCATACGAGGCTTAGGTACACCATGGGAGGGGTTGTACCTATCCTTGTTCGCCCACTCCTTTGCCATCCTCTCTTCCCGCTTCCTCTTGAAGCAAAACTCATCCTTGTGACCCTCCTTCCCACAATGGCCACAACGGAACCTCACAAGCTTAGGTTTTGGCTTGGATTGGGGGCTGCTCGCTTGGTTTCTCTCCACTCAACTCCTCCACCGATTTCTCCTCACTTGCCTTCTCTCTCACTTTCCCAAAGAACACTTTCCCCGAAGTGCTCACAAACTTGATGGGCTTTTGGAGATCATTTGTGGGTGTAGGAAATATAGGTGGAGCTGGGGTTGTGTCTAGTCGGTTCCTAAGATGGTTGGGTTTTGGTGGAAAATCATTTTTGTGGTGGGTTTTTGGTGGCTCCGGGATATTCTCTCCACTTCCTTCACCAACCTTGTTTGCCCCAAGCCCCTCACCATCTTGCCTCTTAAAGGCCTCGATCATCATCCTCAACTGAGGCTCATGACCGGACAACCAACCCATCAACTTCCTCAAGTCATCATTCTCATCCTGCAAGCGATCAACATAATGTGCAAGCTCCAAATTTTTCAATGCATGCATTTCACAAGTAGAACAAGATGTAGGCATGGGTTCCTTCAATTTAGCCTCGAGCGAACTAGTGTAAGCATGCAACTCATCAATCTTAGCATGCAAAACGGGGCAAGAAGTGCAAGCATCTAGCAAAGCGAGTCTAGACTTAAGCTCGGCCACTTCAACCCTAAGCACATCTAGTTCCTCACACTTGGAGGCATGCTTCTCCTTAAACAAAGCAAGATCGGCAAGGAATATGGAGCAATCGACACAATCATTTTCATCGGCAACAACGGGGCTAGCCTTAAGCGAATCAATCTCAAGCTTGCTATCAAGCACTCACTGTCTCTAGCTCGGCCACTCTAGTCCTAGCATCCTCGAGTGAAGCCCTAAGCTCTTTCCTCATTTTCTTGGCCTCTCTAAGCATGTCATCACGGTTATCAAGCAAAGAGCCAAGCCTCTCATTCTCTCGGCGCAAGAAGGGAAGTTCATCACGCACCTCGTCGTCGGACTCGCAGTCCGAGTCGCTCTATGTGCTCTTCTTCTTTGCCGGAGCTCGGCGCCATGGTACGAGAAGCCGTCTCTCGCGAAGCAGCTCAGCCCGCTCAGGTTCTTGGACGACCTCTTGTTCTTGCGGCGATCTCCCTCGTCGTCGGCTGCTGCTCGAGCTTGAGGTGGAGTACGCGGAACCCGGAGTCGACGTCGCTCGCTCCAACCATCGCTCGGGCCTTGCCTCGGCCCTCCCTTCTTCCTCGATCGTCGCTCGTCCTTGTACTTGTTCTTGTGCTTGCTCTTGTGGTCGCGCCTCGAACGGTACTTGTCGTCGTTCTTCCTCGGCTTGTGCTTGTAGCTGTCCTTGCTCTCGGCCTTCTCGGGCGGTCGGCGACGAAGTGTCCCGGCTTGCCGCACTAGAAGCGAGGTGTCCTCGTGTTCCTCCTCATGTTCACGCGGTTCTCGTGCGGCCTCTCGAACCGTCTCGTCAACAGCGCCAGCTCGTCCTCTCCAAGGTCATCAAACTCTTCATCTGGCATAGACATCAAAGAGGAAAACGAGAACATCCTGGTGGATGGGTTAGAGTTAGTCTTTCCTTTGGAACCACCAACGAGGGCAAGACTATGGGAGTCGATCGGTCCCTCGAGCTTGGCGGTCATGCCCCTATCCACCTCGGTCGACTTGAGCTTCGAGAACGGCTCGTTCACCGTCGAGTATCGTACCTCTCCGACTCGACTATGGCCTCGAACTTTCCGCCCCATATCGTACGATCCAAAGAGTGTAAGAGCTTGACCGCTCTATCATGATCATCGTACGGGAGCACGTCCACATTGGCCCTCATGTTGTTCACAACCACCGTGAACCTCTGGAACAAGGCATCGATGGACTCACCGGGGAGATGAGTGAAGTTCTCGTACTCTCTCCCGTAGGTCGCATACAACCGTGCTCGAACCCGGGCGTTCCCAACATGAGCCTCCTTCAACACCGCCCAAATCCTACAAGCCAAGTGCTCGGTGTGCACCCGATCGAACTCGGTCGACA
The DNA here is from genome assembly GCA_947561735.1 of Cenchrus americanus. NCBI lineage: Eukaryota > Viridiplantae > Streptophyta > Magnoliopsida > Poales > Poaceae > Cenchrus > Cenchrus americanus. The sequence continues at coordinate 75,065,759 of OX387245.1, read as the reverse complement.
CAAAGCACGAAACAAGTAGTCGACCGCCTTATTGTTGGCGTCGAATCTGTCCCTCGACCCTGGAGCGAGGAAATCCATCGGCTGGACATATCCCGTGTCCACCGTGACATCCCACAGAGTCTGACCCTTTCCGCGGAGGAACGCACCCATCCGCTTGCTCCACATCTGGTAGTTCTTGCCATCGAAGTGTGGAGGACCCGAACCCCCGTTCTCGGTACGCCATCCTTGGATCTTAGACGGTTAAAGTCAACAAAGACCCGAACCGGCTCTGATACCACTTGAAGGACCGATAAGGCGACCAGAGAGGGGGAGTGAATGGGAGCCGATAAAAATTCTTCTTGAGGGAGATTGAAACTCCGACAAGACGAACTAGCTCGGTCGGACCCCCGAAATCACACGCTCCGCACTTCTACCTCCCGTTTGCCAAAACCACGTAGCCACTGGAGTGCTACTGGTCCTAGGAACAAACTCCACCAGCAACCACAACACACACACAACACCGACAGCGGAAACAACTCGAAAGCCGGCTAACCAGAGGGGGCGGTTAGACCGGGTATAGGGGGCGGTTAGACCGCCTCCACCTGGTAACCAAGAAATCCTACGAAACGCCTCTTCCGAGCACCAAAACACACCACGGTTTCACCAACGAGATCTCTCGGTCAAGGCCATGCTAGCTATCGGAAAATCTTGGTGAAAACCAAAACTTCACCCAAGGGCCTAGGGGCGGTTAGACCGGCTACCCGGGCGGTCTAACCTCCCGTACCCAAAGAACGAACTTCAACCAAGAACACCTAGCAAACCGCGCGAGAACGGCTCCAAATTTCACCCGGACACTCCTCCGATCAAGGCGAACAAACTCACGAGGAAAATCCGGCGAAACAAAACTTTGACCCGGAAACACCTCGGGCGGTTAGACCGCCCCTTCCAGAACACGAACCCGCCTTGGTCAAACCTCAACTTCCTCGCGCCCAATCTCCCGAATCACTCCACGGATTGCAGCCAAACTTCGGGAATAGCTGGGTTACCTCCTGGGCAACCTCTACCTCAAAGGAATCGACCCGAAGCGCTCACAATCAAGAGGAATCGAAGAAATCGCTTCTCTAGGTCAAGAACTCGCCCAACTCGAAAAACCATCAAATCGAGTCCGATTCAAAGGGGATTTGGGGGCAAAGTCACCGACCAAAGAGGCACAAGAACCTCATACGTGACACCCACAAAAAACCCCAAGAAATCGTTCTCAAAACACCGCCAAAAAGAGCTCCGAAAATCAACACCAAAGAGACGGGAAGACCACCATGAAGAACCACACCGAACCTACTATACATGCCATGAATGGTTCGTACAAGGTCTAGTTTGCCACCCAAACATCCATCCCTCTCTCTAGATCTCACATGAAGCTCTCAAACTAGCCTTCTAAAAAACCTAGAGAAAATAGAGAACGAAAATGGAAAAACCAAATGAGCTAGGGTTCCAAGAGTTGGCTGCCAACCTCTCACCTCTTGGGTTATATAGGCGGCAACCGAATGTCTAAAATGCCCCTCTCTACTAACTAAGGATACATGCCCCTCAAGGGCGGATTTGGAATTCTTGATGTCTTCACCATCGGACGGATGCCCGGCGACCGCACCCTCGCGTAGCCTCGACGCACGCCTTGCGATCCCGACGCGTGTCCTCCGCTTCGAAGCTTCTCGGCGCCGGCGGCGGGGCGGTCGGACCGCCCCCCCCACGGGCGGTTAGGACCGGCCCGGTGGATTCGACCGGCCCCGGGCGGTCTAACCGCCCCTCCGGGGCGGTTGAACCGGCCCGGGTGGCCGCACCTCCTCGTCGAGTCTTCGGTCTCGGTTTTGTGGCTCAACCGAGTAACCCAGTGGTTTTTTGGTGAACCACTGCAAACCCCGCGAACTCGGTGTAGCCTCCGCCAATCTCCACTCATGACTCGGCTCCCACGTAGTCCCGGCTCTTCCTTGGTTTTGAGGCTCTACCAAGAAACCGTCCACAACTTCATCTTGTTGTTCATGCCACCATGCGGTCCGCACTTGACCCCGCTGGCCACCGGGTCCCTCGAACGAAGCCTACTTATCTTCTCCACGCCTGGAGGCCTCACCGGCAACGACCTTTCGCGCTTGTTCTTCACCTGCACCAACACGAGTCAAGCCGCAACCTGCACCTGCAATACTTAGCCAAGAATCAGTCCACACAACGTTGTCAATCACTCATCACACAAGGGAGCGACCATCCACCGGTCCTCGAACCACACATGGTCCTCAAAGCTTCCCTCTCCTTCCTTTGTTTGTGTGTTCAAGTTGTGTGCCCAAAACCTCCGTAGACATAGCCAACCTTCCTAAGCTTGATAGCTCAAAAAAATCCACCACCTTAATCCACTCAAAGTCCATATCCAAAGTAAAGATTTTTAGTGCCTAGTTACCGGTTGCAACCCGGAGTTTTAGTGTAGAGAATAGTGCAGCAACTGTCACACCCGATTTTCCGTAGAAAACCGAATGCGTCTCATATGTGTGCCAGGATCACAATTTCACACATATGATAGACTCATGAGTGTAATATCACAAGACATTGCTCCAAACGTACAAAAAAGGTTTATTAACTTTTATTACACTCAGGAGGGTAGACCCGAAGGTCTTTACACGAACAACGATAACTATGAAGACGTGACTCCATCTTCATCTTCCACAGGCTTCTGACTGGTTGATCGCATCCTCAGAACTCCTCGTAGTCGGTGAAGTACTCCACTCCGAGATTCTTCTCTGAACAGCGTAAGCAAGGATGAGTACACTTATGGTTGGTACTCAGCAAGGCCACAGGAATAACCGGAAAGAAATATTAATCCATCTTTAAGTTCAATTAATCATGTGAGGGTCCAGGCCGCTCTTGACCGTGAGCACGGCCGATCGATCGGCTTTACACTCTGCGAGGTTGCACACTTTTCCCACGGTTCGCGTAAAAGTTCGGAAGAACTTTGAACCCAACCACGCATGTGCGATCGAGCACAATACCACACTTCCGAGGTGTGATTGCATAGGGACGCTACGAAGCCTTTACAAAGATATGCAAAAGCACCAACAACCCACGACGATTCTGACTCGGGGTGGACCATAACCCTCCCTAGTGGTCAGCACCTTAGCAAAGGCTGCTACCCCAAAAGAACCAGGCTATACCCCTGCAACCCGGAGCCCCCTGTGTTCCTTTCGGATAGGGTCGTCAATACAATCGCACACCTAATTAATTAGCTAAGACAGAGCCATATGGACTGTGGTTGCACTGTTTTCCTGGGTGGTTCTCCATGTTCCGATTAATTTATAGTGTTCTTGATTAAAGCATAGGTAGAAGGGTGGTTAGGGTCACTTGCCTTTCTCCAACGATAAGCTACTCTCCTTTACTGCAAAGCTCTGCTCTTGAACTTCCTCAAACGGCGCGTTGGCTACGATCATGCAAGAAACATGCAATAAATAAAACAATACATCAAACATTACCAAAATACTAAAACAAGCTTTTAGAAATGACGGGCTCGGAGAGACGATCGCGTGGACACCAAGAACGCGTAAAACGGAGCTAGGATGGAAAAGATATGGCTGAAACAAGATTCGGGGACTAAATTGTGAATATCTGAAAGTTTATGGAGTTTTCTGCAAGATTTCAGGGACCTAAACATAATCATGTGTGAAACTAGGAGGTCTAACATGTAAAAGGTTAAGGGTGGGCTGTAGAACATAGAAACTAAGGACTGCAGGGGCCTAAGCATAAAAGAAAGGACTTAGTTGAAAGGCTTTTATATAGGTGGAAGGGTATATTTGTAATTTCCAGAAATGGGGGGCTTATTTGCAAAATTGCCAGGGCGGCCGGTGGGTGGGCTACGGTGGCGCCACGTGGCGGGCTGTGGTTGGCTGGCGCTGACGCAAGCATGACGCAAGCGTGACGTGGCTCCGTGGACCAGCGCCCGTGGACCCGGTCCACCAGTCCACGGTGGTCCGATCAAGGGGTACGCCCCCTTTCTGATCTGGGCCGTCCGCGCCGATCGGACGGCCCCGGTCGCACGCGGGCGACGGGCGGCGGAGGACGGCCGACGCGTGGCGGCGCCGGCGGATGGCGCGGCGGCGGCTCGCCGACGATGGCCGAAAAGAAGCTCCGGTGCGCCATTTTCAACGGCGAGGGCATGGAGAGGAAGAGGAGAAGGAGAGGAAACTCACTGGTGGCTTGAAGAGGAGGGAAGGGAGCCGGGAGAGGAGATCGAGGCAGCGGCTCCGGCGGACGGGCGGCGCTCCGGTGGTGTAACACCCTAATTTTACTAAAAATTTGGCTTTATTAAAATTTGCTAGAAACCAATTATTTGTTTAAGGAAAATAAGGTTGCTTTATTTATTTTTAGGCACTTAAAACTTTTCTAAAATAAAGTTAACGAAATATAGGAGTTAATTGTTGCATACATGCTGGAGCATTTTTTTTGTTGTTGGAATTCAAATTCAGAAGTTTGAATTCTATTTGATTTGAATTCCTTTCTAATACCTATACCTAAACCTCTAAATTCCCAAACCTTAAACCCTCTACCCTGCCCTTTCCCTTTTCAATTTCAGCCCGTCGCCCCTTGCCAGCCCAGCAGGCCGCGGCCGGCCCCAACCCGGCCGACCGCCGCCCCGCCGCGCCCGCGCAAGCCGGCCCGGCATCCCGGCTCGCCGGCGGCGGGCCGCCGCCGCCTTAACCGCGCCCCGCGACCCGGCGTTTCGGCCCCGCGGCCGCCGCTCGCCCGCCGCGGCCGCTCCCCCATCTCCGCCGCCGTGGCCGACCTAGGGGACCCACCGTCATCCCCTAGCTCCGCCCGTCTCCGCCCGGACTCCGCCGCCGCCGCGCCGCCCGAGGTCCGACCCGCGCACGCGTCCCCGTGCGTGGCCCGCACGACAAGGCCGGGCCCCGGCTACGTAAGGCACGCCGCCGCCCTTGGAAGCCCTACCCGAGCCGCCCTAGCCAACCCGCCGCCCGCCGCCTCGCCGGAACCCTAGAGCGCCGCCGCCGCCGCCGATTCCCCGGTTCCGCCGCCGCTTCGTCGCCGTGGGATCACCCGGAGCCGCGCAAGGAGGTGAGCGAGCCGTCCGTGCCGCTTGTTGTCGTCCCCGGCACCCCGTCGCCTTGGAGCCGTCGCCGGAGCTACCTCGCCGCGCCGCCGCGTCGTCCCGCCGCTCCGCCGCATCTCCGCCACGACCCTTGGCCCCGCTAGCTTCGCGTGCTCGCGTGCCGCGCCTAGATGCTATCCGCGCCTCAAGCCGTGGCCAAAAACCCTAGATTAGGGTCTTCGCCGGCGAGCCCGCCGCCGTCCGCCGCCGCTCGCCGCCGCCGCCCGCGCTCCCGCCGCCCGCCGCTTGCTCGCGTCCTCGGCCGCCGGATCAAGATCCGACGCGCCGGATTCAACCCCGTCGCCCGCGCCGCCCGCAAACAGCAGCAGCCGTTGGATCTAGATCCAATGGATCTAGATCAAGCCGACCCAAGTCAATAGGTCAACCCCGCCGCCGCCCCCTGGCAGTTTTGCAGAAAAGCCCCTGAGTTTTCCTATATTCACAAAAATACCCTTCCACCTTAGAAGTTTCTTTACAGTTTAGTCCTTTTTCTTTATTTTAGCCCAAAACCTTTTCAAATCTTTACAGATTAGTCCCTACACCTTCCCTAAGCCATAACTTAGTCGTTTTAGCTCCGATTTTAGCGTTCTTTATGTCCACACGTTCGTTTCGAAGCGTAGATTAGTTTTATGCTACTGTTTAGATCTGTTAGATATGTTTGATCTGTTTGGTGACTGTTTCTTATTTATTCCTATTGTATGCTTGTATGTGATGATTGTGGACCATAGAGAGCGATTCGTTTGAGGGATTTGAAGATCAAGTCGTGCAAGAGTTTGAGCAGCAAGGCTTTGTTGAAGGCAAGTATTCCTTGATGCATACCCGTTTTCCTACATAACATGCATTTAAATTCACTGTTTTTACTTTTCTACTTGCATTAATTTGATGGGAACCTATTAAGGATCATGCCTAGATTTTTACTACCTTTACCTTGATACCGGGAATTAAATTAATCTTGTGGTAGCTATTGCTTAGCATGCTCAACTGGGAATTGGTATTAAATCAACTTGGATACCTTTTGTTATTCTATGTTCCGTTTATGATCTTTTACTTTACAAGACCACTTCAATATGATAATCGGAACATGGAGAACCACCCAGGAAAACAGTACAACCACAAGAACTAATGGGCAATGGTCTTGGCTGAATAATTAGGAACCTTAGCTTGGGGTGATCTTACCTGATAAGGACAAGGGATCAGCGGTACTATGGGGTATGGACTCGCTCTAGCAGGGGGTTGGGTGAGTTATTCTTTTATGGTGGGGTATCGACCTGCTAGGGGACTTTATACCTTGCTAACTGATCCGGACCTTGTGGGTCATAACTTGCTAGGGAACCTTTGTAAAGGCATGTAGCGTCCCTATGCAATCACACCTCAGAAGTGTGATATGGTGCCTTGCAAACACCGCATGGTTGGGTCCAAAGTTCTTTGGAGCTTTTACGCTGCTTGTGGGTAAAGATGTACAACCTCTGCAGAGTGTTAAACTAATCGATTAGCCGTGCTCACGGTCAAGAGCGGCCTGGACACTCACATGATTAAATTATGGAACTTTAATGTTTAATTGTTGTTTTATTCTTTATCGATGATGCATATATCTTATTAATTGGGTTGGTATGAACTTACACTCTTAGTAATCAGGTTGCTAATAAAACTTGACCAACTAAAATGCTAAAGTGCTTGAACCTTAGCCATCCATCATATGGCCTTGCATGTTATGTTGTTCTCTCTTGCTGAGTACGATATGTGCTCACGCTTGTTTATTCTCTTGCATCTACAATACCCGGAATTGCTGCTCGGTACCGGGAGAACTTTGAAGATATTCCGGGAGATTTCCGGAGTTCTAGGTGTGCGTAGTCTTCGGTCGGTACCGCCCGTGGAGGCATTTTGTCCGCTGCGAGAACTCGTTTATTTAAGATTCGTTTAAGACTATGGTTTGTAATAACTCTTTATTCGTGTGGCACTGATTTTGGTATTCATAATGTCTAAGCGTTTGTGTAACTTGATCCTGGCGCACACGTGATCAATGCATTTGGTTTTGCCTTTAAAACCGGGTGTGACAGAGTGGTACCAGAGTTGTGTTGACTGTAGGAACACTAGCCTAGATAGAAATGGTCGAACTAAGGATTTTATACTCATAGAAGCTTTCTCTTACATGCTTGCTTTATTCTTATTAACCTTACTCTTGCCTTTTTGCCTTACTCTTGAGCTATCTGCATTCTTTACCTTGTGCTTGCTTTAGCTCTCATCCTTTTGCCTTACCATCTTTCTCATTCTGCACTGCACTACAGATGGTTCGTAGTTTGAAGACCTCTCAGTCTGGAGCAGTCCATCAGTATGCTCCACAGGAACAGTACAATGACTTGCATGATGGAGATACAGATGAGGAGATTGAGATGGAGAATGCACCTATGGTTTTCCCTAACCTTATCATGGTGCTTGATGATGAGGAAGATCCAAAGGAGATGATTCCAGAGGAGGATGAGCTAGCTGAACAGCCAAACCTAGAGGAGCAAGCGCCAGGAGAAGATGAGGATCACCTTGATCAAGAGATGGAGGAAGAAGAACAAGAGCAAGAGGAGGAAGCTGAGGAAGCGATCTGGGAAGTGTACCACTACAGAGCTGATGGAGTAGGCATTCCCATGGCAGACCACCTGAGAGCGATGGTACTCCACCTGGGCTATGATAAGGCCCCTGTCTACCATTGTGAGCTGTGGACTCATCCGTGGTTCGAGCCCCACTGGGAGGTTGCTGCCATCTTGGAGGAGTACATTCCATGCCGTGGAGTGAAGGAGGTGTCCAAGCATCATGATGTGGCTCACAGGACTACTATGGATGCTTGGGATAGCGAGTCGGCTCGAGAGGGCGCTCTATGTGCTCTCTCACAAGGAGCGTGACAAGGTTGGAGGATACCCACCGCCGTTACACACCTTTCGAGCAAGTGGGGAAGCCAAGACTTACATCGCCCCGGCACCGACCTATGAAGGAACGCTCAACAATGTCCGGAGTCTACTTGCAGCCGTGAACACCGCATTGGATGATGCCAACAACACTCTATATGCGGCACGGCGAAGCAAATTTTCACTCTGGAGACGCAGAGGCGTGCCTTAGAAGCTGCACTTCAGAACAGGGAGCAGCCAGAAGCCCATGAAGCCACAGAAGGATGTACCTCCCCGTCACCCAAGAGGCCACACTACGACTCCCCTGACGCCCGCACAGATGCCATGGTAGAATATAGTCCTTAGGTTTAAGATTAAGGATAGGATCTCTTTGTAATCGCTAGTAGACAATCGGTAAAGTGTGTCTAGTTTAGACGTGTGGTTGAATGCTTGATTTTGTGCTTAATGTATGAGTTGGATTTTTGGTTGAGTGCAATGTGTTGTGGAGTGATGACCACAACGACATTGGTTTAGTAGTAAGTTTGTGGGGTTTAACTTTCAGTCTCAATCAATTATCTATCTTAATCTTTTTGTCCCTTTATGTTTTCCCTTAATGCAAATTCGAGGTCCCTAAATCTGTTCGCGCAGCTTTCTGAGTCAGCTGCACTGTTTTAATTTTATCTCGAGCTACAGAACTCCGATTGCAGTAAAACCAATTGGGAAAGTTCAAGAATTTTGTGACTGATTTTCTTTGAAAAATTCAGAATATTTGGATGGATAATCAGAGAGTTATGACTGAAACATTACAGCCTCACGAATCTGTTAAACACTGCTGACCTACCTGACTTGTTTATTTTATAACCAGAGCTACACAACTCCGATTGAGGTGATTCCAGTTGGAGTAGTTTCATAATTTCATTACCTTTTATCAGTCCAAAATCCATAATTTTTGGTTACCCGCACTGAGATCTATGCCTGATTGTTTGGAGTCAACAGAATCTGTCTTATCTGAATATCATTGCTATCTTATCTTCCTGAGTTTAACCCTTGGTGCAATCATCTAAAATAATGTCCCTAACACTCAGATGGTGAACACCAGGTCAGGATCAGGTGTTGATCAACCTGCAGGAAGAGCACCCCAGCCAGTGCAAATGGATCCCGCTATGCAGCAGTTCCTGGAGACCAACACCGTGACAAACTTGCAAGCCCAGGTCAACAATCCACCGGTGCCGCCACCCGCGCCTCGCAACAAGCACCGAGAGTTCATGAGTCATCACCCTCCTGTGTTTACTCATGCCGCTGACCCATTTGAAGCTGAAGATTGGCTAAAGATAGTACTGAAGATGCTCACTACCTGTCAGTGTGACGACAGAGAGAAGGTCCTGTATGCTGCAGGACGACTTCAAGGATCTGCAGCCGCTTGGTGGGATGCGTATTCTGCCGCTCATGCCGCCCCAGACACTATCACTTGGGAGGAGTTTACCACCAACTTCAGGAGCCATCACATACCCTCTGGAATCATGAAGATCAAGAAGAAGGAGTTCCTTTCTCTGAAGCAGGGAGGAATGTCAGTGGCTGAGTACAGAGACAAGTTCACTGAGTTGTCTCGCTATGTAGCTGAGGAGGTTTCTGAAGATAGGAAGAAGCAGGAGCTGTTCCTGGATGGGTTAGCTGGTTCGCTGCAGTACCAGCTGATGTCCTATCCTTTCCCTAACTTTCAGTAGCTATTTGATGCCGCCATCCGCTTGGAGCACAAGCGCAAGGAGCTTGGAGAGCAGAAAAGGAAGGCCGCCAGCTCTGGGCAGTTTGGGAGTGCGTCTCGCCCGCGCTTCAACCCACCGCCGAACACCCCGTTCCGCTTTGGGGGACCGGGTGGAAACTTTGGGCGGCGAGCGGTCCCGGCGTCCCGCTCGGTAGTTCCGGCCGATCCGCTCGGCGGTTTCGGCGTCTCGTTCCGCAGACTCCCCGCCCAGTTTCCCAGCAGAGTCAGTAGAGAGCCCCAGTTGGCACACTTGTAAGGTCCGTGGCACCGCCCAATCCTGCCACCACTACTTGCTTCAAGTGCGGAGAGCTTGGTCACTATGCCAATGCTTGCCCAAAGAGGAACCCTCCACACACCCCCGTGCGGAACCGACGACAGGACAAGGAGCGGAAGCCAAACCCCGCGATCTAACAAAGGACAACGAGCTATGCACGAGGCAAGGTGATGCATGTTGATGCACTCGGGGAGAACCCCGCAGTAGTGCTCGGTATGTTTCTAGTCAACTCTACTCTGCCTCGGTTTGTTTGATTCCGGAGCATCCCATTCTTTCATTACATCCCGATTCGTAGCTCAACATAATCTACCTATCGGTCCCATGTCCCGCCACATGTTAGTTACCTCACCCGGGGGGGGGGAATTGAAAGCCATCTATAAATGTGATAACGTCCATCTCAAGATTGTGGGCAGAGATTTCCGTGCCAATCTTATAATCTTGGATTCAAAGGGGATCGATGTGATATTGGGAATGGGATGGTTGACCGCGTGTGATGCGATGATACAGTGTGCTAAGAGATCAATCCTTCTTACAAGTCCAGCTAGTGAAAGGTTTGAGTTTGCAGCAGATCCCGCACCATCAAACACCAGTGCCGTGAGTAAGCTTGATGGAGCAGCCTTGGAAGACATACGAGTAGTGTGCGATTATCCTGATGTGTTTCCCGAGGAGTTGCCAGGTATGCCCCCTGACCGAGATGTTGAGTTCGTTATTGATCTTTTACACAGTGCTTGCTCCTATCTCTAAGTGCCCATATAGAATGTCTAGTGATCAGTTACAAGAACTTAAAGCTCAGATTAAAGAATTATTGGGTAAAGGGTTCATTCGTGCTAGTTCATCACCTTGGGGAGCACCCGTTATCTTTGTGGGTAAGAAAGATGGCACACAGAGGATGTGTGTTGATTGCAGGTCCCTTAATGATGTTACCATCAGGAACAAGTATCCTCTGCCACGTATTGAAGATTTGTTTGATCAAATGAGAGGAGCTAAAGTGTTTTCTAAGATCGATCTGCGATCTGGTTATCATCAGTTGAAGATTAGGCCTTCGGATATTCCTAAGACAACTTTTACTACCAGGTACGGACTTTATGAGTACACAGTTATGTCCTTTGGGTTAACCAATGCACCCGCATACTTCATGTATTTGATGAACAAGATCTTTATGGAGTATCTAGACAAGTTTGTTGTGGTATTCATTGATGACATTCTGATCGACTCCAAGAATGAGGAAGACCATGAGGAGCATTTGAGGCTTGTGTTGCAGAAGCTGAGAGAGCATGAGTTATATGCGAAGTTCAGCAAGTGTGAGTTCGCTCAAGGAAGTGTCTTTTCTAGGTCATATCATCACCAACGGAGGTATTGCGGTAGATCCCAGCAAGGTTAGTGATGTATTGAAGTGGGAAGCCCCTCGTACAGTGTCTGAGATCCGGAGTTTTCTTGGACTTGCTGGTTACTATTGTCGGTTTATTGAAGGATTCTCCAAGATTGTGAAGCCTCTCACTACACTGCTAGAGAAGGATAGGGAGTTCAAATGGACCAGTGCATGTCAGTCCAATTTTGAAGAATTAAAGAAGCGGTTAACCACAGCACCTGTTCTAGTAATGCCTGATCTACGGAAGAGCTTTGACATATATTGTGATGCATCTGGACAAGGTCTAAGATGTGTGTTGATGCAAGAAGGTCATGTTATAGCCTATGCATCTCGTCAGTTGAGGAAGCATGAGTTGAACTATCCTACGCATGATCTTGAGTTAGCGACGGTGGTTCATGCATTGAAGATTTGGAGACACTACATTATGGGAACTAAGTGTCGGATCTATACCGATCACAAGAGTCCGAAGTATATCTTCACTCGAAGGATCTTAATCTAAGACGGCGTCGTTGGTTAGAGTTGATCAAGGACTATGATCTAGAGATTCACTATCATCCGGGTAAAGCGAATGCGGTTGCCGATGCTTTGAGTCGGAAGGGCCACACTAACATGGCTATGATTATTCGGTTCACGATGAGTTGGTAAAAGAGTTTGAAAGGCTCAACTTGAAAGTGGTTGCACATGCAGAAGGAGTGACTTTGGAAGTACAATCCACTCTGGAGCAAGAGATACGTAAGTGGCAGCTAGAGGATGCTGGAATACAGAAAATTAAGGAGAGTATGCAACAGGGAGAAGCCCCAGATTTCACAGAAGATGAGCAAGGAACCGTGTGGTTTAAGAACCGGTTGTGTGTATCAGAGACAGGAGATCTCCGAGAGACTATCTTGAGAGAAGCTCATGACTCAGCTTACTCTATCCATCCAGGCAGTACTAAGATGTACCAGGATCTCAAGCAGAGGTATTGGTGGTACGGTATGAAGAGAGATGTGGCCGCACATGTGGCTTTGTGTGACACTTGCCACCGGGTTAAGGCTGAATATCAGAGACCCGCTGGTTTGCTTCAACCATTGAAGGTGCCTGAGTGGAAGTGGGAAGAGATCGGAATGGACTTCATAGTGGGTTTACCCTGAACCCGAGATGGTTATGATTCGATTTGGGTTATTGTGGATCATTTGACCAAGGTAGCTCACTTCATTCCGGTAAAGACTACTTATACGGGAGCTAAGTTGGCAGAGCTATACATGTCCAGGATTGTGTGTTTACATGGTGTACCAAAGAAAATCGTGTCAGATAGAGGTACTCAGTTTACTTCTCGTTTCTGGGGGAAGTTGCATGAGTCTCTGGATACTAAGCTAAATTTCAGCTCAGCTTATCATCCACAGACAGATGGACAGACAGAGAGAACCAATCAGATCCTAGAAGACATGCTGAGAGCCTGTGCGCTTAAGCATGGTGGCAGTTGGGATAAGAGTTTGCCATATGCTGAGTTCTTTTATAACAACAACTACCAAGCCAGTCTCAAAATGTCACCCTTTGAGGCCCTGTATGGAAAGAAGTGTAGAACCCCGTTATACTAGAGTGAGACAGGCGAAAGGCAGTTATTTAGGGCAGATATCATCAGAGAAGTGGAGAAACAAGTTCAGATCATCAGAGAAAATTTGAGGATTGCTCAGTCTAGACAGAAAAGTTATGCAGATGGCAAACAAAGGGATGTGGTCTTTCAGGAAGGCGATTATGTGTACCTAAAGGTGTCACCTATCAGAGGTTTGCGTCAATTCAGAGTTAAAGGAAAGTTTTCACCTCGGTTTATTGGACCTTTCAAGATCCTTGAGAGAGTGGGAGAAGTGGCTTACAGGTTGGAGTTGCCAGTCCAGTTAGCTGATGTGCATGATGTATTCCATATCTCTCAGTTGAAGAAGGGTTTTGGTCCTCATGACAAAGAGCCGTTACCCTTGGATGATCTAAACGTGAAAGAGGATCTCACTATTGTTGAACACCCTATTCGGATATTGGAAACGATGACAAGGGTCACCAGGAATAGTGTGATTAAGATGTGCAAAGTACAGTGGAGTAATCATGCAGAGGATGAGGCAACGTGGGAAAGAGAGGACGAGCTGAAAGCAGAGTTTCCAGATCTTTTTCCCAATCTGTCCGAATCTCGAGGACGAGATTCTTCTTAAGGGGGGTAGGATTTGTAACACCCTAATTTTACTAAAAATTTGTCTTTATTAAAATTTGCTAGAAACCATTTATTTGTTTAAGGAAAATAAGGTTGCTTTATTTATTTTTAGGCATTTAAAACTTTTCTAAAATAAAGTTAACGAAATATAGGAGTTAATTGTTGCATACATGCTGGAGCATTTCTTTTTGTTGTTGGAATTCAAATTCAGAAGTTTGAATTCTATTTGATTTGAATTCCTTTCTAATACCTATACCTAAACCTCTAAATTCCCAAACCTTAAACCCTCTACCCTGCCCTTTCCCTTTTCAATTTCAGCCCGTCGCCCTTGCCAGCCCGGCGGGCCGCGGCGGCCCCCACCCGGCGGCCGCCGCCGCGCCCCGCGCAAGCCGACCCGGCGGCCCGGCCCTCGCCGGAAGTAGGCCGCCGCCGCCCTAACCGCGCCCGCGACCCGGCGTTTCGGCCCGGCTAGCCGGCCCGGCCCGGCCGCTTCGGCCCGCCGCGGCCGCTCCCCGGTCTCCGCCGCCGTGGGCCGACCTAGGGGATCCACCGTCATCCCCTAGCTCCGCCCGTCTCCGCCCGGGACTCCGCCGCCGCCGCGCCGCCCGAGTCCGGCCGGGCGCACGCGTCCCCGTGCGTGGCCCGCACGCCAAGGCCGGGCCCCGGGCTATTTAAGGCACGCCGCCGCCCTTGGAAGCCCTACCCGAGCCGCCCTAGCCAACCCGCCGCCCTCGCCGCCTCGCCGAACCCTGGAGCGCCGCCGCCGCCGCCGATTCCCCGGTTCGCCGCCGCTTCGTCGCCGTGGGATCACCCGGAGGCGCGCAAGGAGGTGAGCGAGCCGTTCGTGCCGCTTGTTGTCGTCCCCGAGCACCCCGGTCTCCTTGGAGCCATCGCCGGAGCTACCTCACCGCGCCGACGCGTCGTCCCGCCGCTCCGCCGCATCTCCGCCGCGACCCTTGGCCCCCGCTAGCTTCGCGTGCTCGCGCGCCGCGCCTAGATGGTATCCGCGCCTCAAGCCGTGGCCAAAAACCCTAGATTGGGGTCTTCGCCGGTGAGCCGCCGCCGTCGCCGCCGCTCGCCGCCGCCGGCTGCGCTCCCCGCCGCCCGCCGCTTGCTCGCGTCCTCGGCCACCGGATCAAGATCCGACGCGCCGGATTCAACCCCGTCGCCCGCGCCGCCCGCAAACAGCAGCAGCCGTTGGATCTAGATCCAATGGATCTAGATCAAGCCGACCCAAGTCAATAGGTCAACCCCGCCGCCAGCCCTGGCAGTTTTGCAGAAAAGCCCCTAAGTTTTCCGATATTCACAAAAATACCCTTCCACCTTAGAAGTTTCTTTACAGTTTAGTCCTTTTTCTTTATTTTAGCCCAAAACCTTTTCAAATCTTTACAGATTAGTCCCTACACCTTCCCTAAGCCATAACTTAGTCGTTTTAGCTCCGACTTTAGCATTCTTTATGTCCACGCGTTCGTTTCGAAGCGTAGATTAGTTTTATGCTACTGTTTAGATCTGTTTGATCTGTTTGGTGACTGTTTCTTATTTATTCCTATTTGTATGCTTGTATGTGATGATTGTGGACCGTAGAGAGCGATTCATTCGAGGGATTTGAAGATCAAGTCGTGCAAGAGTTTGAGCAGCAAGGCTTTGTTGAAGGCAAGTATTCCTTGATGCATACCCGTTTTTCCTACATAACATGCATTTAAATTCACTATTTTGACTTTTCTACTTGCATTAATTTGATGGGAACCTATTAAGGATCATGCCTAGATTTTTACTACCTTTACCTTGACCGGGAATTAAATTAATCTTGTGGTAGCTATTGCTTAGCATGCTCAACTGGGAATTGGTATTAAATCAACTTGGTTACCTTTTGTTATTCTATGTTCCGTTTATGATCTTTTACTTTACAAGACCACTTTAATATGATAATCGGAACATGGAGAACCACCCAGGAAAACAGTACAACCACAAGAACTAATGGGCAATGGTCTTGGCTGAATAATTAGGAACTTTAGCTTGGGGTGATCTTACCTGATAAGGACAAGGGATCAGCGGTACTGTGGGGTATGGACTCGCTCTAGCGAGGGGTTGGGTGAGTTATTCTTTTATGGTGGGGTATCGACCTCGCTAGGGGACTTTATACCTTGCTAACGATCCGGACCTTGTGGGTCATAACTTGCTAGGGAACCTTTGTAAAGGCCATGTAGCGTCCCTATGCAATCACACCTCGGAAGTGTGATATGGTGCCTTGCAAACACCGCATGGTTGGGTCCAAAGTTCTTTGGAGCTTTTACGGCCGCTTGTTGGTAAAGATGTACAACCTCTCGCAGTGTTAAACTAATCGATTAGCCGTGCTCACGGTCAAGAGCGGCCTGGACACTCACATGATTAAATTATGGAACTTTAATGTTTAATTGTTGTTTTATTCTTTATCGATGATGCTTATATCTTATTAATTGGGTTGGTATGAACTTACACTCTCAGTAATCAGGTTGCTAATAAAACTTGACCAACTAAAATTCTAAAGTGCTTGAACCTTAGCCATCCACCATATGGCCTTGCATGTTATGTTGTTCTCTCTTGCTGAGTACGATATGTGCTCACGCTTGTTTATTCTCTTGCATCTACAATACCCGGAATTGCTGCTCAGACTGGGAGAACTTTGAAGATATTCCAGGAGATTTCCAGGAGTTCTAGGTGTGCGTAGTCTTCGATCACCGCCCGTGGAGGCATTTTGTCCGCTGCGAGAACTCGTTTATTTAAGATTCGTTTAAGACTATGGTTTGTAATAACTCTTTATTCGTGTGGCACTGATTTTGGTATTCATAATGTCTAAGCGTTTGTGTAACTTGATCCTGGCGCACACGTGATCAATGCATACGGTTTTGCCTTTAAAACCGGGTGTGACAGGTGGCGGCGGCGCTGCACAAGTGGGGAAAAGAGGAGGAGTGGCACGCGGTGTAGAGGAGCTTGAGGGGATCCTTTTATAGGGTAGAGGGGAGCGGAGGGGGCACGGTTGTGGCGGTGGGCGGCGGCGTTCCGGTGGCCGCCATTGATGGTGGTGCGGCTCGGTGGGCGGCCGTTACAGGGAGAGAAAGAGGTGGAGGCGGCGCGAGTGGGAGTGCGGTGGAGCCTTAATGGCTGAGTGGAAGAGTCGGTGGGGCGTGGGGCGGCCAGGGACGGCGCTGGGGTGCGGCGGCCGGCGCGGCCGTGGGGAGGAAGGGGATGGCCGGAGGTAGGGGACGGCCCCGACAGGTGGGCCCCACCTGTCGGTGGCTGTGTGTGAGAGAGGGAGGGAAGTGGCGCTTATGGGCCGGCGGGTGAGATGGGCCGCAGAGGTTTCGTGGGCCTCGGTGGAAGAAAAGAAAAAAGTAGTGGGCCGCGGGAAAAAAAAGAAAGAGGAGGGAAGGATGGGCCGCGGGTAGATTAGATAGGTATGGTTGTTTTGTTTTTTTCCTTTCCTTTTTTCAAATCCTTTTCAAACCTTTTTAAATCAAATCTTTTACATCTTTTCAAATTCAAATTTTAACACAAATTTCTCCAACTATTTTAAAGTCTTTTCACAAACCATTTTTAACAACTTTTCAACATATTTTAAATTCAAACCTTTACCTTTTAAATTCAAACTTTTACACAATTTTTCACAATTTTTTCACAATTATTTTTAAGACTTTTTCACAACTATTTTAAGACCTTTAAAATTACACCACAACCAAAACTCGTGCATTTCAACATGATGCACAAACACTTGATTGATTCTAATTATTAAATGATGTTTAATTTAATTAAAGCCAAACTTATTTATTCAAATTTATTAAATCCTTAGAAAATAAAACTAAACCATGTTGCTAACAATATTTTATTGTGATCGAACTTTCGGGTGTTACAAATCCTACCCCCTTAAGAGAATCTCGTCCCGAGATTCGGAGAGATTGGGAGAAAGGGGCTAAGATTCAAAGTTTTTTAACTTTAATTATTTTATTAATGCATTTGTGGCCATCACTCCACAAAAACATTCCAATCATGTCAAAGATCCAAATCATGCATGTTTACAACCAACAAGCATTTACATCGCACGTCCTCACAAGAACGGCTCTATCGAAACGAAACTGATAGAAGGGTAGGCAACATAAGGAACTATCCTAGAAAACACGGGTGGTAGATCAATGTTGAAGAACAAGAATCAGACTCAGCGTAGAAGAAAACAAAAGATTTGATTTTGTTAGAGGACAAAGAATAAAATATATATTTTTTAAGCGTAAATAAGATATTTTGAATGCTGGAAAGGCTTTCTAGAAAGAGAGTCCTTAATCTCGACCATTTCTATCTGAGGCTGCGTCCTACATGTTAACACCAAAATTTGGTAAGGAGTCTGACTTGTGGGTCCGGTTCGATAAAGAGTCCGTCTGGTGGAAGGAAGGATCTTTTCAAAGATATTCGGCAAAGAGATCTGCGGTCGGCTATCTGCTCCAGTTCGGCAAAGGAACAGTAGAGCTGATTTTGCGGGATTGAATGGTGACGTGGCTCAATCAGGGAGAACGAATGGATGGATAGGCGATCAAGCTTAGAGATAAGTTAGGCAACGAATCCATTCGAAGTTTTACTTGACAGGGTATAAATATGACCCCTGAATGTATGTAACAAACACAATCATTCCTCAATACACACCGGCCTTACGCCAAACCCTAGAGTCCTTTGTCGTGTCGTCGAGTTCTTCGAGAGGGTTCATCGATCCGTCGACCTCCGTGAGTACCGGCAACCTTGTATCATGTCTAGTATCATGCGGTGGATTTAGATCTGATGCAAGTAGTCTTGTTACCATGCTTCGTGTCATGCGGTAGATTCAAGCTTGGTTCAAGAGGGTTTCTTGTTAGGTCATGAGCCATGCGGTAGGCTAAGATCTAGCTTGAAGCTAGTTATCGGCTCTATTGGATTTTGGCAAGATCCAATAGATTCATTAAGTTACCCCGTGTTACTTAGAGTTTTACTTTATGTTTAAATTCATGTAACACACTTTTGCCCAATCTAGATGGGTTTGGATCGGCTTTACCTCTTTTATGATCCTTGTTCGAGTAGATTTCATGTTTTAACACGTGGATCTTGTGCTTTCCGATAGCCGAAACCGAATCGATCTAGGTTGTTACGTGTTGCGGGTTCAAGCTTGCTAATGTTTGCATAAATCTTGAAAGAGCCGGGTATCATGCGGTAGATGCAGGTTTTTGGGTTGCCTTGGAGCTAGTCATCCGGTGGATTAGATCCCAAATCAATCTGATAGATTTACTTACTTGGTAATGTTTGTTCCTTCTTAATGGACCCGAATCGGTACATTCGGCCGTAATCGGTTATGTATCTTCACGAGTAGAACACGTGCGTTGTTCGTGCTTTAAATAATGTGTGCTTTTAGCTTTCCATATTTAGATTGTATCATGCGGTGGATAGATCTATTTGTGGGAAGTGGTGCGGTTTTTCATGCAAGTTGTATCATGCAGTGGATAGATTTGTTTGATATCGTACCCGACGGGTTTTAAAGTACCTAGACATGCGGTAGACTAGTGCTTTGGATCTATGCATGCTTGTTTATTACGTGATCATGTCCGCGCTTTACTTTATTCATTTATTCAACACTAATCTTCATGGGGATCGGTCATGACCTCGTGTACGTGCATCCTTGTTCAAACAAAGACCGATCGCTATCATGCTTACGTCATCCATTCGGCAATATTACTTTTTCCCTTTTGCGAGTCCCTGAATGGTTGTAGTTCATTGGCAAATAGCTTTCTATAGCTATGTGTCATCCCATCTAGCTTCTTAGCCGTAAATATGGAACTGTCTGGTACCACCCGGCAAGTTCCAAGCTTTGGTATCTAACTACTTTATCTTTTGTTAATTTTCAGGAAAAATTGACTGGCACGTCTTGTTACTCTTTGCGCGTGTGAAGCCAGCTTTGTTCAGCTTGCTGTGTGTTTGGCGTCGGGTGCACTTTTCGCGTCAACACACTTTTTGGCACGCCCGGTGGGACCACAGCCGAATAGATTCAAGATGCCTGAAATCGGGGACGTCATGGACGTCAACCTTGAAGATCTCTCTCCCGAGCAGCGGCAGCAACTCCAGGATGTCATGGACCAGTTTCAGCAGAAATGTCTACTGTCATTCAAGAAAAATAGAAGCGGCGTCCCGTATTTGAAGAACGAGATGCCCAGGGTGTTGCTACCAGGGGAGAGCGATACCACGGCTCAGCAGGAGAAAGAGGAGTGCGTGCGAGTATTCCAGGAATCTGCAGACTACATGCTTAGCATGCACAACAAAGCCTTCCTCGGTGCGCTCAAGCAGATGATGGTGGCTGTCTTTGGCCCAGGCATGGAACAAGCGTTCAGCAAGGCACCCATCCAGGGGGGCACCGTGGAGATGGGCGAGTCAAGCTCTCAACCACCGTTACGTAGCCAGCCACAGCAGCCTCCTCCTCAGAGCTCCGGAAGTCAAGCGTTCCAGCCTCCCCCGCAGGGCGCTGGGGGTCAGCCAGTTCAGCCCCCATTACAAGCTTCAGGAGGGCAGCCAATCCAGCCACCACCGCGGAGCAGCACGGGTCAGCCTGTGCAACAGCCGAATCCGTACCAGCCTACGTATGGAGATCTAGCGTTCGGCTCGCCTGGAGCCCCACTTGCTCCCGGCCACAGGATTGCTCCCGCGAACAACCGGGCCGCGAGAGGAACTTGTACGGCGGAGGCTATCATGAGGTGGGAAACTATGGAGCATTTGACGCCTTCCCGCATCCAGGATACGCGCGCCGACCGCAGCGCACAAGAGGATGACGCCCTGGCGCGGAAGATGGCCGAATTGATGCAAAATCAGTTCGGCCTCAAGCTAAAAATGCAAGGACCCGCCTATAAGCCGCCGTTCCCAGAATGGTACTACAATGTGCTCTTGCCGCCAAGGGTGAAGCCGCCAACGGAGTTCACGAAGTTTTCAGGGCAAGACGACACGAGCACGGTCGAGCACATCGCTCGTTACCTCATGAAGCTCGGGGAGTGCTCAGCTGAGGAGACATTCAGGGTCCGCTACTTCCCCGCATCACTAACAGGTCCAGCGTTCCAGTGGTTCTCGTCCCTACCCCCTAAATCAGTTTCCAGATGGAAGGACCTAGAGCGGAAATTCCACGCTCATTATTTCAGCGGCAGCTCGGAGAAAAAATTGATCGGCCTTGCCACCCTGAAGCAGAGGCACAGCGAGACGCCGCTAGAATTTCTTAGAAGATTCAGGGAGGTTAAAGGCATGTGCTTCTCGCTTAACTTGCCAGACGACCAGTTGGCTGATATGGCCGTCGCCGGGATGCTGCCAGCTGTACGTGAAAAATTGTTCGGGATGGAGTTTGAGAACCTGGGCCAGCTATCACAGAAGCTATCACTGATGAGCAATCAGGTGTATGGCTTCAAGAAGGATGCTAAATTTGGCAAGCAGCATGACGTCGCTGACGTATACAACCAATTCTTGGACAAGGCTGATCTATTCGAGGATTCTGATGAGGAATTGGATGTGGCTGCGGCAGAGATCATGTGGGGGAAGGAGCCTTTGACGATGAATCAGCGCTGGGTCAAACAGACCAAGGGCACTTATGATTTTGATATCACGAAGGCTGACAAATTGTTCGAGCTCTTAGTGAAGGAAGGCCGAATCAAGCTGCCTGAGGGGCATTCCATGCTTCGGCCCGATGGAGTTAAAGGGAAACGTTACTGTGGCTTCCACGACAGGGATTCACACTCCATCAATGATTGCAGGGTCTTCAGGATGAGGATCCAGAAGGCCATCCAGGAGGGTCACCTTAAGTTCAACAACAAAATGAAGCTGGATGGCCACCCCTTCCCTCAGAACATGGTGGGCTTTTCTGTTAACGTAATAACAGCCGAGAAGAAGGGAAAAGTCAAGGTCTTGACCTCAGCCCGTGTCTAGACAAGATGGAGCAATGGACCCGGAGCGCCAAGTGACTGCGGAACGGTGCAAGGTGAAGCCCCCCGCATTGTTAGGAGTCACATCGAAATTGGGGAGTCATCCAGAGCCAAGCCCAGGGTGACATCGCGCATCCTCCTCAACAAGTGGCAGTGCCAGATGGAGAAAGAGCGCTACCAGAAGCGACGCTACGAGGAGGAGAAGCGCAGAGTCGAAGAAGAAGCACACAGAAGGGACCAAGAGCAGTACACGCGCGAGCAGGAGCGCGCACACTGGGGATGTGCCTTCTTCAGGCATTGCTGGAATGACGGTTTAAAGCTGCCCACGTTGAAGAACTGTCCTGAATGCAGTGACAGGTATTTTGAGTACAGGCAGGAGACTGCCAATCGCCGATCCGTCCACGAGAGAATTGGAAGGATCCACCCTTGTGGGGATCGGCGCCAAAAAATTGAAGTCATCGATCACCCCAGGAAGCGTCAAGCTGATCTAAGGTGGGCTGATCAAGAAGAGGACGAGGACAGCTACATCTGGCAGAAGGGGCAGTGGTGCCCACCTGGCCTACGCAAGAGTCAGAAAAGACGGGTCCAGCGCTTGAGGAACCGTGAACTGAAGCAGGCCGGGATCCAGACGAAGCAGGTGTGGCGCCCCAAAGACCAACCGGAAGGATCGAAGCGTTCGGCTCCAACATGCATGGTATACTTTCTGCCGAACGAGTTCATGGCTCCTGCTAACCAGGTTATGCAGGAGGAAGCCTCCTTCGATGATGAGCAGACCGGAGGGATGATGGCACAACTGGTGCTGGCCAAGCAGGCAGTCTTCGACAAGCCGGCCAAGAATCGACATATGAGGCCGCTGTACTTGAGAGGATACGTCAATGGCAAGCCATTGACCAAGATGTTTGTCGACGGTGGAGCGGCAGTCAACGTAATGTCGTACACCACCTTCAGGAAACTTGGCATGGGCCCGAGCGATCTGACGCCTACAAGCATAATCTTGAATGATTTCGCCGGGAACCCTTCAGACACCAAAGGATGCGCTCATGTGGACTTGATGATCGGGTCCAAGACGCTGCTCACTACCTTCTTTGTCATCGAAGGCAAAAGAGCCTACAGCCTGCTGCTTGGGCGGGACTGGATTCATGCCAACTGTTGCGTCCCATCCACCATGCATCAACAACTTATCCAGTGGGTGGACGATGAGATTGAGGTCGTCCAGGCAGATGACTCCGTGAGCGTGGCCAGCATGGAACCAGCCTTCTGCGAATACCAAGGTATTGATTGTTTCTCAGGAAAGGACTGGGGAGAAGGTCATGTTGAACCTGTCAGCAGTGATCAACAGCCGATTCAAGCAGTCGGCTCTTATAGCAATTTTTAATGGAGAACCCCGTAGATGGCACTGATGGCAAGTTAGGGCGAGGGTTCATGTCGGCTGATAAATTAGAAGAGGTTGACATTGGAAGCGGTGACAAGCCAAGGCCGACGTTCATCAGTGCAAACTTGCAACTAGACTTCAGGGGGGAATTAATTAAGCTTCTCAAAGAATACAAGGATTGCTTCGCCTGGGATTATTCGGAGATGCCTGGATTGGATCGTTCCATCGTCGAGCATCGGTTGCCAATCAAGCCTGGTTTCAAACCATATAAGCAACCACCCCGGAAAATCTACAAGGATGAGGTATTGGCCGATGTGAAGAAGGAAGTTGAAAGATTACTTGATGCAAACTTCGTTCGGCCATGCAGATATGTGGAGTGGATTTCTAACATCGTCCCTGTGTACAAGAAGAATGGAAAAATGAGGGTTTGCATAGATTTCAGGGACCTGAACAGAGCTACTCCGATGGATGGTTACCCAATGCCTATTGCCGATTTGTTGATTGACGCCGCCGCCGGACACAAGGTGATCGCTTTCATGGATGGCAATGCGGGATACAATCAAATCTTCATGGCAATAGAAGACATTTCAAAGACGGCCTTTAGATGTCCTGGTCATATAGGCCCGTTCGAGTGGATCGTCATGACATTTGGATTAAAAAATGCGGTGCAACTTACCGGCGGGCCATGAATTACATTTTTCATGAGTTGATTGGCAAAATCGTGGAGATCTACATTGATGATGTGGTAATCAAGTCCCTAAGTCATGACACCCATTTGGAAGATGTAAAGAAGACCTTAGAGTGCACCGGAAACACGGTTTGAAGATGAACCCAAACAAGTGCGCTTTGGGGGTATCGACCGGAGAATTCTTGGGGTTTTTAGTCCACGAAGGAGGAATTGAAGTTGGCAAGAAGAGCATGAAGGCCATTGATGAAGTTATTCCTCCAACTAACCTCAAGGAGTTGCAATCACTGCTCGGCAAAATCAACTTCATGAGAAGATTCATTTCAAATTTATCACAGAAGGTGTTGCCATTCTCTCCATTGCTGAAGCTGAAGAAAGATCAGAAGTTCACATGGGGTGACGAACAACAAAAGGCTTTTGATGAGATCAAGCAGTACATGAAGGAGCCACCGGTGTTGGTTCCTCCTCGACTAGATAAGCCTTTCAAGTTGTACGTGGCAGCCGATACCCAAACCATTAGATCGGCCCTTATTCAAGAGTTTGAAGGGAAGGAGCGGGTAGTAGCATATCTTAGCCGAAAATTACTTGATCCTGAAACCAGGTATTCGGCTGTAGAGAAACTGTGTCTTTGTGTGTACTACTCGTGTACAAAGTTTCGGCACTACCTGTTGAATGCCGAATGCACTGTGTATTCCAAGTTTGATGTGATAAAACATATGTTATCTATGCCAATTCGAACGGCGGGGATTGGCAAGTGGATTTTAGCTTTATCGAGTTCGAGTTGAAGTTCGAATCGGCAAAGGCCATCAAGGGACAGATCATTGCCGATTTTATAACTGAACATCGTGATCCGTCAATTGATCTGCTTGAGATTACCCCTTGGGCTTTATTTTTTGATGGATCATCGTGTGGTAAAGGTGGGGGAGTAGGGATCCTACTGAGTTCGCCTAGAGGTGAGATGTTTGAATTTGCCATCCCTATACAGCCCACTGTCACAAATAACCAGGCTGAGTACGAGGCATTACTTTGAGGGCTTCAATATTTGGGAGAAGCTGGGGTCGTTTCAGTTGAAGTTTATGGAGATTCAGAGCTGGTAATCAAGCAATTGAACGGCCAATATGAATGCAAAAGTGAAGCGCTAAGGAGTTACTACGAAGAATGCAGGGAAATCTTGAAGAGCTTCCCGTTGGTAACTCTACAGCATATTCCTAGGGAACATAACGAAGAAGCAAACAGACTAGCTCAAAGCGCCTCTGGTTACGAAGAGAGTCAAGAAGCGTTTGCTGCGGAAATGTGTGCACTAGGGGCGGATCTTGCAGAAGATGATTGGAGGAAAGAGATCGTTGATTACTTGAAGGATCCATCCCGAAAGGTCTCTAGGAAGCTCAGGTACAAGGCTGCATTGAATCCCATTATCAAGCCATGGCCATTCAGGGGTTGGGGTATAGACTTGATTGGCCAAATTATTCCACCATCTAGCAAGGGGCATAAGTTCGTGCTTTTGGCTACAGATTATTTCACTAAATGGGTTGAGGCGATCCCACTGAAGAAGGTGACGTCAGAAAACATGATTGAATTCGTCAAGGAACACATCATCTATCGATTTGGAATCCCTCAGACAATTACCACTGATCAAGGGGCACAATTCGTGTCACTGGAGTTCAGAGAATTTGCCGAAAGCATGGGGGTCCAATTGTTTAATTCCTCTCCCTATTATGCCCAGGCTAATGGTCAAGCAGAGGCTTCTAATAAGATCATGATCAAGTTGATATAGAAGAAGATCGACCAGAAGCCAAGAAGGTGGCATTCGGTACTCAGTGAGGCATTGTGGGCTTACCGGATGGCCCCCCATGGAGCTACAAAGACTTCTCCTTACGAGTTGGTTTACGGGCACCACGCAATTTTGCCTTGGGAGATGCAATCAGATTCAAGGAGAGTGGTGCTACAAAAGGACTTGAGCTCCAAGGATTACAGTGGCCTAATGATGGACGAGCTGGAGGATTTACATATGATCCGTCTTAGGGCCCTGGAAAACATTGAGAAAAACAAGCTGCGGGTTGCCAAGTACTACAACAAGAAGGTAAAAGTAAGGCAATTCGCAGAAGGCGATCTAGTTTGGAAAGCGCTATTGCCGATTGGAACTAAATACAGTGAATTCAGCAAATGGTCCCCTAACCGGGGAAGGACCTTTCCGTGTGGTCAGATGCGTCCCTGGTAATGCATATATATTGAAAACTTTGCTAGGAGAAGAATTTTCCGCTGCAATAAATGGAAGATATCTGAAGAAATATTATCCTAGCATTGAGATCGATCGATGATTACACACATCTGACACAGAGATAGCCGGCGCTCTAGAATGAGGCCGCCTTCAGAACAAAAATCCATAAACAGAAGAAATGGCCAGTGCCTAGATGCATTGCCCTTAGCACAAAAACTACAACTGCTTCCTGCAGGTTTACATTTAACAACCCTGGTGGTCAGATCTCCAAGGAGGTGGGAAGCAGAAGGCGTGGAGAAAGAAGCGAAAGTATCATTCAATCTTTTCTTTACTTCTTCGGCTGCTCCCTCTTCAGTTGTTCCAGGACCACCGTGACGGCAACTTGGAACGCATGGGGGTGACCATGGTTGGCGGCCTCCACCAAGCTCTCCCAGGCCGTCTTTAGGTTGTTGTACCTGTCAGAGACATCTGAAGCGGAGGAATCGATGTTAGGGGCAAGAAATCCAAACGCAGGCATGAGGTCAAGAAGAAGTCAGAAGCGTTTACCCCCTACTAGTGCTTCCAGAGCCATGCGACGCTCGCGCTCGGCTTGGCAACGGGCGGTGATGTCCCTGAGGCCATGCTCCAGATGCCGAACGCGGCGGCGCAGTTGATGGTTGGCCCTCTGTTCAGGCGTAGCATCCTCTGCTTCGAGGGAGGAATCGGAGGAGATGTACTCAGGCACATCTTCGGTCCTGATGATTTCTTCAGGGAGCAAATCAAGACTGGAAGAGGAAAAGAAGAAAACATGAAGCCCGAGATCGTATGGAAGAACGAGGGATAGATCAAGGAAGAACTCACCTTCGAATCGTGCGCTTCTTTGATGAGCTGCTCTCCTGGGGTTGCTTGCCCTTGTCCATGGTTTTGGGGTTTTCTCCTCTAGAGACAGGGGAAGAGATGAGAAATGATGGATGAGTGTGCGAGTGGATTTGCAGAGCATCCCGACAGGCTATTTTATTGACCGAAGGGACGCGTTGGGAGTGATGACCGGCCAGTACACACTGTTGGAATACCAAACGGCAGGGTTTTCTCCCAGGTGCGAAGGGTTTTTTTGCTTGAACAGTGTTTATGGATTGCCGAATCGGGATCTTCTGTGGATTTTGCGCCAAGGGGCAGTTGTTCTCGCGCGTTCGGCTCAAAATAGTTACCGGATGCATTCAAAGAAAATAAGAACCATGGACGCAAATGCGAAGCGAAATCATAGCAGCACAAGCACAGAATTCAAAAGTTCTTCGTTTATTGCTGATATTTAAACATCCCTAATACAATCTAGTCGAAGAGCCTGTTCAACACAGATTGGGGATGAGTAATTTCGGCAATGGCGTCGCCGTGGCCATCAAGGCGCTCCAGGATGAGCTCGATCTCCTCAATGTCCTCTGGTGCGCCGCCCCGGAAGCCACGCAGCCTGGTGGAGTAGTCGACGTCCGTGTGCATCGCCATGGCAGCCAGGCCCAAGGTGGTGCCCAAACGAACGCCATGGGTGGCCACCTCGTCGACGCGGTGCTCTACCGCGGCAAGGTGCTCCGCCGGCGTGTCGCCGCCGGCGTTCACCTTGTCGGCCAGCTGCTCCACCAGCGTCTTCAGCTGGTTGAGCTCAGCATCACGGGCTGCAAGGAGCGAGAAGAAAAAAGATTAGCATCAAAGTCGGGTTGGATCAAGAACTGCTTTCAGAGCCGTACCATCGATGGCTTCCAGCAGCTGTTTGCGTTGGTCCTCCCATTCCAGCTCGGCTATACCCGCCTTCTTGGAGACGTCCTCTAGCTCACGCCGGGACGCCTCCAGCTCCTCCTTGAAGCGGAGGGCATCGGCCTCCCCGTACGGCACGGGGGAGTGGCCGTCGGACTCCGAGGAGTCGTCTGGAAGGGGTTGATTGGCCGGCGCAGGAGACGGATTCCATTGAATCAATCTGAAAAAGGGGATGATCGTCAAAACAAAAAGAAGATCAAAAGTTGAATCCGAAAAGAGGAATCGACGATCATTGCCTCCGGCGCGCGTTGGCGCTGCTCCCCTCTGCCTCGTCGGAGGCGCGGCGGCGGTTGAGGCGGCGCACCATGGTGGTTTGGGATGTGCACTGTTTGGAAAGAGAAAGGGCTGAGATTGGTAAAGATTCGAGAGCTAGAAGGCCTGGTGGAGAGCTAGGGGCACCTACAGTTGCATTTATAGGCCTGGCAAGATGAATCGTGGCTTCGAGTCGTGGCTTTGGATCGTGGCGCATATCCCAAGAAAATCGGAAGGTGGAAAGGTTTCCTTGGCCAGCCCGCCGACGGGTCGCTTGGAGTTCTAGGCTGAGTCACATTCAGTTGATTGATTCGGCTAAGGAGAATCAAAGTGCCATTTGGGAGTTGGCGTTTCTTTGCCGAATGGGTCGTTCAACATTATATTTGAAGGTACGTAGAAGAAAAGAAACAAATTGCAAGAAAATATCACAAGAACGGCCAATTCGGTTATACATCAATGGGGGCATTCAAATGTTCAGATGTTTCGCAATCACACCACGAGCATTGGATGTTGCCTGACGGAAATTGTCCAACAGTTCTTGGCAATCTTTTTGGGCGCTGGACAAGGTGGTGAGTTCTGCATCGCATTGTTCCATCCTGGCTATAGCCGATCTTGCTTCCTCTTGGGTCTTTTCTATCAATCCAGGAAGCTCGGCTATTTTCTTTTTATCAGCCTCTATCTCAGCTGACAGGCTTCTCAGTTCCGCTTCTAGAGCAGCTTTCTTGGCAACTTTCAGATCACAAGAAGCCTGCAGACTAGCCAATGTGTCTTTGTGGCTCTCTGTTTGGGACTGCGCCCCGTTCATGGCTTGTTCTGCATCAGATCTCTTCTTTTCGATAGCCGGATGGGAGCGCAGTTTCCTCAAAGCATGTCTTATGGGCGCATAAAGGACGTCCAGGCCACAGATGGATACCAGAGGAGCACTGATATCCTCAGGAAGTTCTTGGCTGATGGATTCAAGCATCTCCTCGAAGTGATCAAGATCCTTGAACTGATCTTGTGCATCTCTTTCCAGCCAGGCAACAATTTCTCGAAGCTTTGCTAGCACCTCATCTGGCAGAGGCTGGTGCATCCCTTCCATCGTTGTTGACGGATAAAAGACGTATCCCTCTACGCCGCAAGCGTACAGACCCCACACCTTTTTCACCACGGGATTCCCAAGGTTCTTGTCAATCCGCGGAGCAAGGGGATTACAAGCGTTCGATCAACAACGACACACTAGCTACTAAAACCCCAACTACTATTATACTAGAAAACAACTAAACTACACTAGAGAGAATGATAAATGATAAAGATAGAAGACACACGCCCACGGGTCTACGATACTAGAGCATGCAATCGCTTAAAGACATGAAAAACCAATCTAATCTATCGGGGTTGTGACCACGGTTTCGCCCTTTCCCTCCTCTCGTACTGTCACTACGCGAAGGTATTCATGACTAGACCTTTGATGGCCACGGCGTATTGAATGGATCCAAGGAAGCATTGAGGCCTTACTCCCTTTACGGCATGGTTGCAAACCTTAAGCATTAAAGTATATTCAACACAAGATGATAGATAGATAATCCGACAAAGTGCGATTACATCTCAAGATCGATTACAACCCATGGACGAATGAGAAGATTACCCCATCAAGGTGCCGATCATGGCACCGTTGATCATGGTTTCCCTTCCGCCGTGTCTTCCTTCTTCTCCACGAGAGGGTGCTTCCTTCGAGGTGGTTGATCTCCCGCCGAGATCCTCCTCCTCTCTCTCTAGCTTATGGATGGCCTTCTCGGTGCGAAAGACTCCTCTCTCGGTGTTGGCGGTGCCTCGGGGGTTTTAGGGTCGAAGATCCTTCGAGGGCAAGGAAAACGGGACCGAACCGGTGCCGGAAGTGGGCCGGGCCGCCGGCCCGGGCCGGCCGGCCCAGCCCACCCGGCCCGGGCCGGTCGCCCCCTTTTGCTCCGTGGGTCCTCGTGCACTTATGTACTTTGCCCCCTCCACTTGCATGATTTTGATGCTCGTTATCCTCGCGTCCAAGATGGAGGCTCTCTTTGCATGAAGTTTGATCTTTTACGCTTCAATCCTCGGGGGTGTTCCTCGTAGCACTTCGGTCCTCGCCACCATTGGAAGTGATTTCAAGCAAGCTCATGAACACGAACAAGACTCCATGAATGCTCCTTTGAACTTGTTGCGAATCCGTCCTTTATGTCCATGTTTTCCTACATAAACACAACACTTCCAAATGCATGCACAAAGATGAACTTGTTATATGATTAGTGTACCTAGTGGCGGGTTAGTTCCATAATCAAATCCAAACCAAAGTGTAATGAACATGCTAGGTGCACCAAAATACACCGTCAACATCTCCCCCACACTTAGCTCTTGCTCGTCCTCGAGCAAGTACTCGTAAAAGAATTTCGTCCAAGGTGCTGTAATCGTGTATCACTTATCCTTCTTCACAAGTTAGTCAATCCCTTCATCTTTAATTCATAAACACAAAGTAATGATAATCAAACATAAACCTGGGCATTTAGAACTTTTACCACGTCAAGTTTTACCCCACAACTCAAACTCTTCACTCGAAGTCTTCAATTTCAGCCATGCTTACTCCTTTTCTTCCATCGGAGGGTTTTTATGGTTATCAAAACAAAAATTCCTGCAACAAGTATTAGACAAAAACCTTTCTCCAAGCTCTCTCAAGTCACTCATATGAAGTGTCTACCCTAACCAAGTTTTATAAAACTCTCACCTCCCATTAATCTCTCATATATCATGTAAAGTGGAGCCATAGGTAGGGCTAGCGCAATCAACACAAGTATTGTCAAACTAAGAACTTCCTCTAATGGTTGTCTACCTTTCAAAGCCAATGATCATGAGAATTAACCATATGTAAGGATATCAAGGATGAGAAGATTTAGAATGGTGGACATGTGCAAGGGCAAAAGAAAATTGTGACTTCAAGGCACCGATGATGTCCTCGTTGTCGGATTGCACATGGTTGGAAATAGAGTAAAAGTTTCGTCTCACAATCAACGTGACATCCTTCCTTCCACTTTATTTTTTTTCTTTTCTTTCACTTGATCCATCCCTCTCATATCTTCATTGCTACCTCATCTTTTCCTCTTTTTCTTTTTCTTCTTTCATTCACATATGATTTTTCTTTCTTTCTTTCTTTCTTTTCCATACACATACTTTTTCTCTTTATTTTTCTCTCTCTTGACAACTTTTCAAAGCTTTCAATTCTCTCTTTCCTCGCATGCATACAATCTGAAATTTTAAATAAATCATGCTAGAGACGAGACGAAACTTTGAAAATAGGTTGTGTTCAAGGAATACGATGTACAAAAGAGATGTATAGGGTTGGGTATGGAATCCAGTGATACTCATGACTTTCGTTATGAAAGTCATGTACTGAATATATGACGAGGCTAGCAACAAAAGATAAGCACAAGGACATGATCATTGCTTGAAATTAAAACTCACCAAGAGAGAAGGGTCCTAGCCTAACTCATCGTGCTAATCACACTTATGGTGGAGCGAAAAAAATAAACTTAGCTTTGGATAGGAATTTTTTTCTTACTCTCAACTTGGAAAAAGAGGTTTTGCTAACCTTTATTA
Organism: Cenchrus americanus; assembly: GCA_947561735.1. NCBI lineage: Eukaryota > Viridiplantae > Streptophyta > Magnoliopsida > Poales > Poaceae > Cenchrus > Cenchrus americanus. Next base: position 75,034,328 of record OX387245.1, on the reverse strand, counting down.
CAAGGGTTTTAAAATAATTTTCAGAACTGAAATCCTCCAATTTTTAGCATCGAACATAGCACAACTAGCATGTGAAGCTCAAGATCGAAGTGCGGTATGGGTACTTTAAGTAATAGCGATTCCACTAAGCACCACGGTAAACGTTTTTCAAACCACATACTTGTGTTCATATATCAAGAATCGAAGATTAAACAAACAAGTAAATAAAGATAAACAATACATAAAACACAAAGATATATATAAAGACTCTTTTTATTTGATTTTCTTGACTCAACACTAATTTAAGACACTTGCAAAAATTTTAAAACAGACTCAAAAACTAAAGACTCATTAAAACACTAAGACTCTCACACGAAGATTAAACCGAACCTAAATTTGAAGTTCAAAAACTAAGGCTAGCGAGCTAGCTCTCCCCCACACTTAAAACATACGACGTCCTCGTCGTATCTTACAAAAATCCTAAGGGGAAAACTAGATCTAGTGGTACTTCAAGCAAGTTTTGCACCAATTGCCTCTCATGTTTCCAACCATGCCGAAAAGTTTGCGCACGTTACGGTTAAGGAACTTGTAGTCATCTTCAACTACGCGCTCCAAGTACTCCATACGCTGCTTCATCGCTTCCATGGCTTGGAGACATTCATCGGCCGACGTGTAGAGATCCGCGATGGATTGACGGCAAACTCGACAACACACCGGATGCAATCCGAAGGGGTCGTCGTCGCCATAATCTCCACCGTTGTCACCACCGTCGTCGCCACCTCCATTGTCGTTGCCTTCGCCACCGTCGTTGCCGTCGCCGTTGGGGCCTTCGGAGTCCTTTCATTGGGCTTCTCATCCCAATCATCATCATCTCTACCGCCGCCGCCCACGAGCTCGGGCTACGATCGTCGGAGTAGTCGCTATCCCCATAATCCTTAGGCTCTGGTGACACCTCCTTGTAATCTTTGCGCTTGATGCCTTGGAGGCGTGCCGACCTTCGGACGGGTGTAGGGACCTTCTCTCCTTCGACGGGGTTGCGAGATGCAAGAGCTCCGGTCGGGACACGTCCTCCGCAACGGATGCGTGCGGTCCTCTTGACGGGTAGCTTGAGCTCGCATCGCATCGCCTCCTCCATCGATGGCTTCTTGGCTTCTAGCTTCAACTCTAAGCTTCTTGGAGGCACAATGGTCGCTACAAGGGTGCAACACATTGCTTGAAAGGTTTGATTCTCGAGCTCCCAATTCGGCCAAATAAATAGTCCCGAGAGAAAAGCCCCGGGAACCTTATTTTCCTTTTTTACACTTCCCTTAAAATTTTCCGACCAAACAAGGAAGTCAAAAAGGAGCAATTCGGGCGAAATTCGGCATCATCGGGCGTCGGGCCCCTCTCGGGCCGGGCCCGCTCGGGCCGGCCGGCCCACCCTCGCCGGGGCCGGGCCGGTCCGGGTTTTTGCACACCGCCCTATTTTTTCTTCCTTAGCCCATGGGAAAAAGTTGGCCCCAGAAATCTTCGTGAAAAACTCCGGAAAACTAAAAGAAAAATTATTTACGAGAAGTTGATGCCTTGTTTTTCGTCCTAGGCGGGACGTTCGGGCTCTTCCTCCATGGTGAAGACGTCAACATGGTGAAGGGGCACGACATCGGGTTCGTAGTAAACCTTAAGCCGCTGTCCATTCACCACAAATTGA